>OX451740.1:870278937-875767165 GCA_948472305.1 Vicia faba
TATATTTGATCATTTCATGAGCATTAATGTTATCTCGCTTCCGATGCGTTTTAACCGGTTAATTCCAAGTTTTCATGTGTCGCTGCCCCGGATCCGATACATAGGTGCAAATATATGATTTAAATATTGTTTAAGGCTTGCTCGAACATTTTTTGGTGTTTATAGAGAGTTGTTGTTGAGCTATACCGTTCTCAGTGCGATTTTCTGACGCTTTCATGTTGAATGCGTAGTGCTGCCCGGGTTTTGATTCCCTCCTTTCATTTCTTATTTGCACTTTGTGCCTTCGCATTTCATTGTTGTATTTCAATACTCGAGTTTGATTTATGTTGCGTTGTTATTTGCTAACCGATTTTGTGACATGTGAAAGTTTCTGAAAGCTTTGGTTTTGCGATATGCAACACTTGGATTATTGTTCCGCTCGTATAGCATTATCTTATGCAGGAACTTTGATTCGATGCAACAGAATTTCCGCATGCAATTTATTTTTGCATTTGCGACATTTTTTATGCTATTAGATATTATTTTTAACTATTTCTATGTTTCTTGGTGAAGCTTGCACGAAATTTTCGGGTTTCTTTTCTTTTGTCTGATAATTGACGAACTTGTGTTCGATTAGTATTCTCTTTTGTTTCTTTTTATCTCTTGCATCATTTACCGCTTTCTTTGTCATGAGAAGTAGGACTAGAGATGCGTGACTGGGAGTCCCTACTTTAGGTGGACAATGCTGTTTTAAAAGACCTTTAGAAGATAATTCCTACTTGTGCTTGTTTGTTTACCATTCTGTGTGTTTACATTTGTGCCAAAGACCTCGATGAAGGCGTCACATTCCCATTCCCCATGGATAAGTATTCAAAGAAGGCAAGTGGAGAACTGTTTGCAATCGGCCCCCACAATTTCTAGTCCACATGTCATTCGTAGCTCGCTTCGTACATCAATGCTACGAATCGTGCTATTCTTATATCGAGTCAATCAAGTGGATAAGGTTTTGCAATCAACACCCATGCTCTGTCATTAGCTCACGTGCAGTACATGTTGAATCTCCGATTTGATCTCATTATTACCTTCTATCTCCTACCTCGAGGATACAATATCTTGGTCAGGTGTTTAGTCGACTATGAAGATTCACTCTCGTTCTTCTCTTGCCTAGATAATGTGATATATTGGTTAAGAGTCAATCCCTCCCCCCATTCTTCTAGCCATGATGGCATGCTATCATGGTTAAGAAATACCTATTGCCCCATTCTTGCTTGCCTCGATGATTTGATATCTTGGTTAAGCCTCCCTTTATCCTACCTTGATGGCTCGATATCATGGTTAGGTGTCCCTTCTCCCTTGTCCTACCTAGATGAAACAATATCATGGTTAGGCGTGATCCCTCTCCCCATTCCTTCCTTGGTAATATGATACCTCGGTTAGGCGTGTGCTACATGAGTGAGTGGATACTCCCCAATCTTTGTGTGTTTACTTTCCATCGCACGTTTACATTCTCTCGTAGGATTTCTCAATTCAATCCTAGAAAGGAATCGAGATAGACCTTAGGTTGCAAATTTTGCATGATAACTCTAGGCTTACTTTTCTAGTTTCCCTTAGGCCTTTTCTTTCTCTTTTGCATTCACAATAAAACTAAAACTTCTTTTTTTCTTTCAACTTCAAAACACTCTAATAATACAAAAACCATTTTCAAGGTAAAAAATATCAACCAATTCAAACTCCATTTTTTCCATTTGGCTTTACTTTTAAAACCCTTTTTCAAGGTAAAAAACATACAACAAACTGAAACATGTGAGCCGAACTACGATGCTCTGATTCCTTGAAAGGGATACGTATGCATTAGGTTGTGGGGCCTAGGTGATTAAAACTTTGTAAATATTCCTTCTTTTCCCCCATATTTTCTTTTGCAGGTATTCCCTTTTAGCATTAAGCTTTAGACATAGATTTTTATACACCCTTAGATTAGATCAAACAAAAGTGGATCATGTGGAGTACCATGGACACATGGGGTGATAATACCTTTCCCTCACGTAACTGACTTCCGTACCCTTTCTCTTGGTCGCGAGACCATATTATCCATTTCTTTGGGATTCTCTCGATATCTCCCATTCCTTCGGGATAAATAGAGTTTGGTGGCGACTCTGTGTTTTTTTTGCAATGTGGCAGCTGGCGACTCTGCTGGGGAACTACCTAGCAAGTCGATCCTAGATTTTGTTTGTTTTCTTGTCTTTGGGAGTTTTTATGTGTTATTACTTTATTGCTTCCTTTATTTACATGCTTTCGTGCATATGTTTGCATAAAGCATTTTACCGCTTTCCATATATTACTATTGTGCTGTGCTGTTTCCTTGGTGGGGGTGTTCTATGAGGTAAAAGGCACATTACCCATGACAGCTGTAGCGGTAGAAATGTTGAGACTAAGCCATTGGATTGACTTGACTCGCACAGATCAAATAAAAATATCTCCACTACACTTTGTTGTTTCCAAAGGAATGGGAAAAGAGCGAATAACCCAAAAAAAAGGGGAGAGAATCTAAGTTTGGGGGTTGGTTATGCAAAGGGAAGGTATTATCACCCTAAACATCTACGATACTTCGCAGAAACCTCTTTGAAAATTTGTGTATTTTGGCTATAAATGTTGTATAAATATAGATGGTGGAGATGAGAAAAGAAGTATTTTTTACAATTTTTGCACCCGCCGTGGTTGCGAACCTTTAGTGCCTACGTACCACCTTCCGTGCAATAGGGGATCAGGGTACTCATAGTTCACCTTTAAAAATTTTAAACACAAATGTGTTGGTTAATTTTACGAAACATGACATCATCATTGTATCCGAGTGGAAAACATACTTACTACCCACGATTATGAGAAAGGATAATTTGCATCATCTCAAAGTGGAGGATATAGCTTGGATTTTAAAATCAACAAAGCCTCTCTCAACACCCAAGTGGAAAATATCTCACTTCACTGCATATCGTAGAAGTATAGTAGCTCGCATCACTACAAGGATTGACAAGAGTCTAATCTTTTTGAGAAAATTTTAAGTGAAAATCCAAAATGGAAAAAATGGTTTGAATGAGATTGATTGACTTTTAGTCTTCTCACAAAAAAGGTCAAAGTATGATTAAGTTGGTTAAAGTTTAATTAAGAAAATATTCTTGAAAATACATGGACCTAAGTCCAAGTTTATTGTGAAAGTGGTTCGAGTTTATAAAACAAGAATAGTTTTGAAAAGGAGTGAGAAGATTTTTGAAATTAAAAAAGATGGGAGGAGATGAAGGGACTATCCTAAACATGAGGTAAAAGCTAGGGAAAAGAACCGTCTAACCAACAAGAAGCCAACACTTGACACAATGAGTTAATATAGAATTCCCATCCATTAGATTGAAACCAAACAAGCAAAGATAATGAACCTATTAAGAATACCAAACTTCAAATGCATTATGTCTTCATAAAAATTGGGCAGAGTAACGACTGTATACAGATGAATTCCCAATCACAGACAAAGCATATAATCAGAATAACCTGCATACAAAGAAAACAAACAACCCAATGTATCAAGGTAAACCCCAAGGACTCCAGACAAAATAACAATAGAAGTCACCAAGGTTTCAAGGTAGGTCAAGGTCTCTACTCCTAAGTCCAAGAAGTCTATAACTCCAAAATGCCAAGGATAGTAACCAAATAGTCCGAGTAACCTTAAAGTTTTTTATTGTTCAAGTTGGTTATTAGGTATCTTCAAAAAAGAAAATGAAATGCTCAAGTGAACAAAATAAAAATGACATAAAGATAAATTCTCAAGTGAGCAAAGATGAAAATAGCATGAAATGTAAATGCTAAAATAAATGGTGCGTAAAAGTAAAGGCATAAAGTAAAAGCATGAAAATAAAAATTAATTGTTAATGGGTTAGAAATTAGAGGTTAGTTGAATGACCATCTTGAATCTTGCATTTGAAAACACATTAGAAGATTGATAAAATCAAAGCCTCTCAATAACAAGTTTCATTTGCTTTTTGTCAAGTATATCATTCATTTAAAAATATCGAGGCAACAACAAATGATCAACGATGTTTAAATGATTCACTTAGTCCAAAATTTATGAAGATTAATTAGAGGATTGATAAGACCAAAGCCCCCTAACAACGAAACTCAAGGTTATCGAATCAAAGGTTTCAAATTAAACATACTTGGACTTGCAAACATAAGTTTGAGCAATAAATGATCATTTCTCGAATCGGGACAAAATTTAGTACTATGTTAAGCAATCGTAAGTGGACTTATGTAGAAGTCGCACCTATTTTGAGGTCGGTCAATACCAATCTATGTGTCATATGTTTGGAGAGATGATATATAGATCATCCTCTAACAACATATAAGACAAATGAGAAGGGGATAAGATGAAGAGGGAGGGAAAAATATTTTAGACAAAATTTTAATCAAAGTATCATTAAAATTATCCATCCATTTTTGTGGAGTTAAACTCAACATCCAAGATCCAATGATGTTAATAAAGCTCATGATTAAAAATCACATAGCCAGAATATATTAAAAAAATAAATTGCATTTAATGAACAAAATAAAAAGGGAAAATGATTTTTAAATTGTTTTTAAAATGAAAATAAAAGGCAAAATAGCAAACTATATTCAAAGTATCAAAGAAAAATTAAAAGAGACCATAGAAAAATCAGAAGTGATCTCAAATATTTTTATAAAATTCTTGGTAATTTTTTTAAAACAGAAAAGCATTTTTAAACTAATTAAAATCACTCAAATAAGTAAGAAAAAAGATAAAAAAATAATAGAAGTCAAAATAAAATTCTAGAAAAAAATTCAGAAAGTCAGAAATAGGGAGAATGATTTTTATAATTTTTTTTTAGAATTTAAAAATACCAAAAAGCATTTTTAAATAACTATAAACAAGTCAAAATAAAGGGAAAATTATAAAAAAATATCAAATCTGAAAATAATATCATGAAAAAATAAAAATCAGAAAGAGAATATTTGAAAATATTTTTGTGAATTTTTTCATAATTTTTGAGTCAAATGAATTTTCTATAATTTTTTGAAGTTTGGTGTAAAAAACAGAAAATAAAATAAAGTTTAAAAAAATGTGGACCGTTGGATGAGAGTCAAAACGCGCTAGTAGTCATATCCAAAGGATCAGGCACGCTATGTATATCATGGTCAGCTTTGGAAATTGCACCAGATCACCCTTTAATATTTAAAAACAACTAAAATTCTGGCACGTTGGATGGAGTCTGACTAATGGAAGTACTCAGATCCAAGGACTCTCAAAGCGCGCGTATGATAAAGCAATCACACTAGATTGAATTCAAAAAAATTACATGTCACGCCTTCATTGGTTGAAGCACGACACGTAGGTCATCTTCAACCTCCGAATGCCCTAGATTGGGGTTCCTCAAACTGTAAAATTAGACGACCAGACCGGTACCATTAGATTCGTCTCTTCAAGACGATTCTAATGGTACCCTCGTGCCCAATTTATATAAACTGAGCAAGGCTTGAATTGAGAAAAAGAAAAAATAATAAAGAGCACGAAATTCTAGAATATCTCACTCAAATCTCAATGAAATCACAAATTGTAAAAAACATGAGAATCAGAAGGATGAAGAGAGTAGATTAGTCGTTTGTTTGGATTGATTTGACCAAGAAATCTACCTGAACAAAGTATCAAAAAGTTTCTATGAAACTGGACTTATGTAGATCAATATAGGTCACAATTTGTGAAGGTAAGAGTATAGTTAGCTTCAGAGAAGTTCAATCAAGCTAACTGAATGGAGCTTTTGGTGTTTTGGAGTGAGAATTAAAGAAATCAGAAATTGAAATTCAGAGTTCGTGTGGGATCTGAACAGGGGTCGATTGGCTTTCAAAATCTTGTGAAAATAGGTGGAATATGCATCTTATTTATTGGAGAGGATGAGGCAATGCTTAAGCGTGCGAATAAGAGAGTAATTGAGTGAATTCGTGTGAATCTACAACATGAATAATGTGTGACTTGTTTAGCATCAAAACTCAGCCAAGTCATGCGTTTTATGATGCTAAATGATTTTGGAAAGTTGCTAAACGTGATTATAAGCAAAAACACATGAAAACTTTGTGTTTAGAGGGCAGAATATGGATTTCAAATTCTGACTTTAGAGAAAACTTCAATTTCAAGGTACCAACTTTGAATCCTTCGTGTTCATAGCTCAAGGGGTCTTAGGGCATAATTCTTGAAGCATTTGAAAGATAAGGTCACCATATTTTCAATGTGCCAAGAATTAGATCAAATGGATGCTTGAGCTAAGAGTTGTGATGAGTCAAATTTGAGAAAAAGATGCTGACTTTTTGTACTTCGAAAAATTCTAAGTTTTTCTTCAAAAGTGACCTATAGTGTTTTGATTCCAAACAAGGCCTTACTCCAAAATATTGCTTTGATCATTGATAATAGCTTGAATTAGACTTCCCAAATAGAATTGTGAAACTTGAATCACTCAAAAATACCAAGTATTGAAAAAGTTATGCCCTTATAAAATTAGTGAAAATCCATGAGGTGACCTATAATCTTTTGAGTTCTTAAGGCATCTTCCACCCATTTTCAAGTCTTGCACATAAAAGAAGAGTTGAAGTTCACATTCTTAAGATCATCGTGGAAAAAGAATAGGCTCAAGGAGATAAAAATTGACCAAGTTATAATCTTTTGAAGTCACATAAGGGAATTTGATGGCCTATCTAGAGGACTTGTAATCTTGCTTCCGCATTAGGCATCTTCCACACAAAATTTTCTTGAAACTATTGAAGTGATTGGTGGATAACCCTTTAAGGAGAAGCATACCTTTGGAATCACCTAAAAATCTCAAAATATGAAGAAGATATAGCCCTTAGAAATTCAAAACCCTAGCTTCTAGAGCACCAAAATAACTTAGAAACCCCTTTTAACTTTGACAATATTTCTTGCACAATCAATTTTTACATGTGAATATAAGTTGTTGGGATGATAATAAGAACCCATAGAAACAATAACCACTTCCAAATATTAATAATTGAGAGAGTTATGCACTTGTGATTAAGAAATCAAGAGCTTATCCAATTAGGTCAAACTTCTTCAATCAATCCTTGCATATTTTGACCATCTTTGACAAATTGAGGAATGATGAATCATAGTAGTGTCATACCCCAAATTTTTCCTACCCTTATTTATACTTAAGGTTTCTCTTTTAAAATAAAATCGTGTTTTCCCTATCCTTACATTAGGTTTAGGTTTCCTTTCAATTGATTCATATTATATAGTCTTATTTCTATGGGGTATTTAAAATCAAGGAGGGGTTTATTTTGTAAAAGGGACATGGGCCTTTCTCAATCAGAAAAGGCCCATAGTTTTTAAAATCAGTTCGAATACAAAGGAGGGTGTATGAAAACAAATTTGTCTTGTTTAAAGGCCCAGTATGTTTGAGTTGCATAAGCCCACTTAGTTTTTTTAAATAAAACAATCTATTTATTTTGTTGTTCAAGGCCCAATGAAATAAAAACACTTTATTTTGATAAAAACCCTATTTCCTAAGGATCGTGCTTCTAAACCTAGTATACTTATGAACAAGGTAGATAAGGGATGCCTAACACCTTCCTCTCGTCTAGAACCGAGTCCAAACCTAGAATCTATGAACTTTAGGGTTATTATTTTATACTCCTTTCCTTTAGGATAAAAATTAAGGGTGGCGAAGCTGATTTAAAAAACCAGTTGCAACAGTTGAGGACTCTGATGGGGACTCAACCCTAGGTTTAGAAGCCTTGTCCTTTAGTTTTAAGGTTTTTTAGGGTTTCTTATTTTTGGGTTTTTATATTTGTTTAATTATTGTTTATTTTATTTATTTATTTATTTATTTTCTTTCTTTTTCTTATTATTCATTATATTTATATGTGTGTTGCGGGATTTTAAATTTTGCAAAATATTTTTAAATAAACCTTAGAAAGAAGGTTCATCTATTAGGCAAGGGGATACATCATCCCTATGAGTTTATGTGACAACTTCACCTAGAGTCGGTGGAATTCCATAAAAGAAATACGTCTCAAGAGACATCCTCTTGGGAAGTAGGACTTTGGAATGACACCTATGGCTCTTTGTTTGACCCTAAACTAAAATCTCATGATGAGACCTTTCACGACCTAGAGACGAACATTTCGGTCTGCAAAGAGATTCCACTTAAGGGAGGCCCTTGTGTCGTTCCCTTTAGTGTTATTCATGACACCCTTAAGGAAACCACCTTATGAGGAGGGTAGAATATCTGTAGGCCAATACTAAGAGCCTACCTTCTAAGGGTTACTGTTCACTAAATCTCGTTATTTAACATTTTATTCTTATATTCATGCATCTCTACATTTCACATGTTCATCATACATTGTTTGCTTTTGTTTGTCTTATTCAAAGGGTACAAAGAAATATAAAAAAAAGAGTAAAGGTTTTTTGTGAGTATCTGGAAATGAACGCTAAAGGAAAACAACTCGTTTGTATCAATGCTGCCAAGCCAAATGTGGATCAAATCAAAGCTGTAAAGGAAAGATTATCTGAAAGGGCCATGAAAACATTTACTCGTCGCTATGGGGACATTTTGGATTTAACCAAGGTAGAAGTGAAGTTGAAAGCTATTTCTTCTCTAGTACAGTTCTATGATCCTCCACTGAGATGCTTCACATTTCAAGACTTCCAGTTAGCTCTGACTTTAGAGGAACTGGATAGAATTCTGAACTTCTCCAAAGAGAAGGCTTATACATGTATTGGACAAACCATTGATATCAAGATATTGGCCAAATGTTTGGGAATCCCTTTTCCTGAGTTTGCTCTTAATAATAATAAAGAAGGAGAAGTGAAAGGGATTAAAAGGTGTTATCTGGATAGTAAAGCTCTTGATTTGGCAAAAAACAAAGAATGGTAATCCTATGTCGACTGTCTTGGGTTGATGATATTTGGTGTTGTTTTATTTTTGCGCACTATAGATTATATTGACCATGCAACCATCAATGTGTTTTGGGGTACACAAACTTTTAATGCATTCCCCACTTCAACTTTGCTTGTTAATATCTACTATGCCATTCATACACCGATATGAGAAGAAAATAGGTACCCTAAACTAATGTATTCCATTGCTATACTCTTGGTTCATGACTCACCTTTACAAGGAAAGTTACTTGGTTCCGAATCTGACAAGGTATGAATGGCCTCAGAAGTTAATATCTCTCACTGCTAGCTCTATGTTATGGTATTCTAGGAAGTTAGATATCGGTAATATTGTCTATAGTTGTGGGGATTTTCCTAATGTCCCACTAATCAGGTCACAAGGCTGCATCAATTACAACCCCACCTTGGACCTACGTCAAATAGTGTATCCTCTGGAAGACAAACCTTCGAATGAGCAACTCCAGCAATTAATTGTTCACGACATGGGTAGAAATGACAGAGAGCTACTCAACAAAATCATTCGGGCTTGGAGTAGGGCTAACAAAAGAAAAGCAGAAAAGAAAATGCAGTGGCAAAAGAACCTTACACTCAATGGGTTCTAAATAGGGTGTAAATTATCAAACTTCCTTTTGATATAGATCCTGAGTATAAGCCAGAGGTCCCAGTCATTCCTCCTATGTCCCTAGAAGAGGTTGATGATCTGAAAAAAAGCATTGAAGCAGGCTCAGAGGGAAAAGGAATAACTAGAGCTCAATCTCCTTAACCTGACCAAAGAGAAAAGACAAATGCAGCGCATACTCGAATCGAAAGACCAACAGATTCAAAAGGCACGCGAAGCATTTGAAAAGGAAAGTTTGAAAAGGAAGCGTTCAGCTGAAGGGCTGTTAAGTGCCACATTTAATCTGCATTCCCATAACCAGAGACTGGAAGATGCTGCAAATGAAATCAAAAAGTTGAATAGATGGTATGAAAAAGTTGTGCAGGAAAAGAAAGTGCTAGAGGAAGAGTTGGGGGCTCAGATCCAAAGCTTGGCCCAAGCATATTTAGACCAAGAGGAACAGTTGAAGTACCTAACTACTAGACTTCAGGATAGCCAAGAGTCAGAAGTCAGAGAACTCCTTGTGAAGATGAGGGCAGAAAGACATCTGGCCCAGAAAACTGATGAGTATGAGCAAGTATGCCTTGAGATAGAGGGCCTTCGGAAGGACTTCCTAATAAAGTGAAGACTCTACACCGAGCTAAGAGCTGAAAAGATGTATTGGGAAGAGCAATATACAAAGATTTCCCAGGAAGGAATGGATAACCACAAGATAATTCCTAACCTCTACCAGGAGTACTGATACTACAAAGATAAGCATGAGAAGCTCGCGTTCTTGGCCAAAAATCTCATCGAAGATATGCCCAAAAGCTTAAAGGATGCAGAAAGTGTAATGGTCCCTCTCCTAGAGGATGTTGACAATTTTCTCAAGCTATGCAGGACGATGGTCGATAGTTTCAGAGAAGACCTTCACAAACGGGCTTAGAAGATTTTTTTCCTTTTGTTTATTTCCTTTCCAGCAAGTTTACTATGTTATAATTGAAGTGGTGAAAAACACAAGAAGGGGGGGGAGGAATTGTAAAACTGAAATCTAATGCAATGAACACGATATTTTTATCCTGGTTCGTTTGATCTCAAACTACTCCAGTCCACCCGTCAAGGTGATTTCGCCTCTCTCTAACGAGGTCTTAATCCACTATATTCAACTGAATATTACAGACTGCTTTAACAACTGCTAAAGCCTTCTTGATCCAAACCACAACCCGGTTTCTCAAGGTAACACTTTCTTACAAAGAGATAAAACTAAGTGTGTGGATGTTTTCTACAAAACTGTATCACAACTGTGATGTATACACAAATTGAAGCTTAGAAACTAGATTGCTAAACAATGATAGAATATCAGAATGAGTGGTTTAGCAAAACTGAGAGAACGAAGATTATGGTTTAGCTTTTGTGCGTGTAGAGATTTTGAGAGCATTAGCCATTTCAATCTTCAAAGTCTTGTTTATATAGCACTGAGATGATGAACGTTGGATGCAATATTCTTGATTCAATGCTAATAACAAGCTTTCCTTATTGAGCAGATCTTGTCTGGAATGAGGCCGTTGGAATTAATTTGCTTTCAATGCACAGTACCGTTGCATACTTAATTCAAGTTCTGGCTTGGCTCATTCTGACTCTGCTTCGCTGCTGATGAACTGTTGTGTTTTTTTATCAGAGTGTTGAGCGCAGTCTTGTTCATCAGGTTTCAGCATGTACGTGAGTTGATCATCTGATTTTGACATTCTGATATGGCAACTTCTGATGCTGGTGTCTGAAATCAAGTTCTGATGCTGAATAGATGTGATCTTGCTTATATCAATCAGAGTATCTGCAAGTCAGAACATAATAATTTTAGGCAGCAGATAGTTCATACATGAAACTTATTAATACTATATCTTTTCACTTTGTTATCATCAAAACTTAAATATAGGGTAGTAGATTCAAACTTTGTTCTAACAATCTCCCCCTTTTTGATGATGACAAAAACTAGATATTTTTTAAATGAAAATAACGTGAAAAGGTATCTGAGATATGTATCAGAGTAAGAAGTAAAAGGATAAGGAGTAAAGAGATATCAGAGTTGAGAGATACTCCCCCTGAGTTTATTACTTCCCTTTGATTACACGTGTTCTTCAGGATCAGATCTTTTTGCCTTTCTTTGAACATCAGAGTATCAGAGTCTTTGACTTATCAGAAGCTTTATGTCAGATCAGAGCTTCAGAGCTTTTCTTGTCAGAGCTTTGCTTTGGATCAGAATATCAGAGCGTATCAGAACTTCATAGTGATCAGAGCTTCAGAGCTTCTAGTCTTCAGAGTGTCCAGGAGCTTCTTTGTACCTGTAGACTTTAAGCAAAACAGAAAAACATTTTCAAGTAATAGAGTTAGAATGTTTGAGAATTTCTGTCTAGTTAGCCGTTATTGATTAAAATATCATTCTTGTTCTCCCCCTTTTTGTCAGCAATCAAAAAGTGTAGGTGATGTGCTAAAACAATTAAGATCAGAAAAACTAATCATATTAAGATAGTTCAGAATCAAAACACGAAAAATAGTACAAAACATATTCAAACGGTACATCAGAAAATCAAGGAAAACATGAAAAAGGTCATGAATGAAAAAAGAGACTAAGGTTGAGGAGGCAAGCGTGTGAACAGGTTCTCCAGCATGGCTTGGATCTTTTCAGCAGTCTCATTCTGCTTGTGCACCATGCTGACAACAGTGTCAATCTTGCTATCCTGCACATCCATTCTCTCTTTCATCTTCTGATCGCTTTCATCCATCCGCTGCTGCAGACGCATGTCATTCAGCCTTAGTTCTTCCAGAGTCTGCCTGTCCAAGGAAGCTTGAGAAGCATCAGAAGCAGGAGGCTTCTGAGAGCTTTCAGCAGCATCCTCTGCTTGACTTTCTTCAGCTTGAATGGTCTTGTCTTCTTCTGATTGCACCTTTGCAGCTTGCTGTTTCTCAGACCAAGGTTCACTGTCCAGAGGGAGCACGTCCTCTTTCAGAAGCTGACTTCCAACTTCATTCAGAAGCTTGCTGAAATTTTGTTGTGCCTGCTCATAGTTGATATCCTGCAACTTGAGGGCTTCAGCACGTACCCAAAGTCTGAATTGTGACCAGAGCAGATCAGAAGCAGCTGGGTCAATCATTCCAGGACAGACTTGCTTCAAAGAAGCAATCCATTGCAGCACACCTGTTTCAAAATTCATAATACCAGAGCCAACATCTGGTTGTTTTGGTTTTGGGATGGCAATTTTGTGTTTCAGATCAGCAAGACGGTCAAGACTGGTTAAGTCTATGAAGGTCCTGCTGGGGTTTTCGGAGGTTTTCTGAGCAGCTGTTTGTTTTGGAGATGGAGTATCAGTATCAGAGATTATGATTGGACTGGGTGGTGTTTTGGGAGTATTTAGTGGTGTAGATTCTGGTGAGGATGGTAACTGGGGCATGATAACAGTTGTGCCACATGGCAGCTGGATTGCCAGCGGTGATGGTTGAGGTGAATGAGGTTCGGATGGTTGAGGGGAAGGAGTTTCAGAGTGATGAAACTCTGTTTGAGGTGATGGTGGATTAATTTCTGGTTGGGGAGATGCAGTTGGAATTTCTGATTGTTCAGGGATCAGGGGTTCTTCTGGAATTGATGAGAGTGGTTGTTGTTGTTCTGGTTCTTCAGCAAATTGCTGTTGTTCTGGTTGTGGAGGAGGAACAGTTTGTGGTTCAGAGTTTGGTTGATCAGAAGTGTGTTGATCAATGTCAGACAACACTTGGTCCATTGCTGATGTTGTTGAGATTGTTGGTCGTTTGGGATGTTTGGTTCTGGGTCTTCTGAGTTTTAATGCCTCAGAAGGGTCCTCTTCTTGTACAGTTTCATCTATGGTAGGGATGGGGATTGAGATTCTATGAGAGGTTTGAGGAGGAATAGATGCTGGAATAGTAGAAGAATTTAAAACAAGAGCAGCAGATGAATTACCTCTTTTCCTGGGTGTCTGCTGGGATGATCCTTCTGATGGTGCCTTCCTCTTCTTCGTCTTCTTCAGAGTCACTTCTGGTTGAGGTTGATGCAGATCTTTGATATTCAGATTTGGATCTGTACCATCTGCCTTACACGCATCCAAGTACCTGAGAATCACCTCTGGTTTGGATTCAATTTCAGAAAATAACGGAAAGTCACTCAGAGGCACTCTTCTGCTGGAGATATCAGCAATAGGAGAAGCTCTGGGTTCCTTCTGAATATTCTCTATCAGCTTCATCTTTTTCAGGTTCTTTGCGTTCAGAGGTTTCCCAATGGTTGGTTCAATAGTGCTTAGCTCTTGAGCTTCTATCAGATGCTCAATCAGCCTATTCTCTGTCAGAATATCTGATATCAACCTTCCAAAAGGTATCCAATCCCTCTTGGTTCTTTCTTCTTCCCTTGTTTCCTTCACACTTGTTCTGTGGTGGTTGAACAAGAAGTGAGCCAGATTGATCTTTACCTTCTGATCAATAAAGTAGATCAGAAACTGTTGATCCACATTTATGTAATCAGGAGAACTGGTTGGTTTCCTGTGGTTGAAGCACCCCAGAATTATCTTAGCCCACACTCTAATGATCCTTCAGATCTTTAATCTTGCTGCTGGGCACCCCAAGAGTGAAAATCCTGTCAGCTATCACACCTACATCAGCACATCTTTCAGCCATGTCCACACAACGGACGCCAGCGCCACTGTAACCGATTAGCCTTGCAATGTGATCCTCAGTGATCACAATCTTCTTACCCATAACAAAGGAGGTGACTAGATGTGTTGAAGCCTTGGCGTGAATCCAGAATTCCTTGACTAGCATTGGGAATGTTGGTCCAACCAACCTGTCGAAATACCTTTCCCACTTCTGAGCCCTAACTTCTTCAGTTAGGTCAAAACCGTTCTCCTTCAAGCTTTCAAAATCAATGATTAATTCAGAAAGCACTTCAAGATTCTTCACAGGAGTGAGGAGAGTTCTGAATGGCACTTGATATTGCTCAGATGATGCTTTCTTCTGAGGACCTGCAGAAGCGCTGCTGGAGGTTGCCATGTTCACACTAAAAGGGTTTTGAGAATAAACTGAGGAAAATGGGTTGCAAGAGATGAACACAGAAATATGCAGAAAATGCTTGAGTATTAGTGAGAAAACGTAAAGAATGAGAATGAGAGATTAATGTGCTTAAATAGAGTTTTCAAAACTATTTTGAAAAGATAAACGTTTTTTAAGAGAGAGAAAAATCAGGATTGCATTTTAAAAGCATGATTACTTTTCATTAAATGCTTGCTGATTTTGGGGGATTTGAGAGAGATACTTAAAAACGGTTACCAGACATGTGTCTCAATGCACCCAATCAGCGCTTTGCCTTCTCAGAAGCGTGCACGCGTTCTGCTTCAGAGATATGTTGATGATTGGATGACACTTGTTTGATGTAGTGATCAGCACGTCTGTCTTTGAGCTTAGACTCTCAGATCTTTAGACTTGCATCTGATACAATCTGCATTTTCTATCTTTCTGAAAGGAGATTGATCAGAAGTTCACAGTAAAACAATTATATTCTGAAGGTAAATATATGGAATTAAAACATTTTCACTCTGGACACACTTTCATGTTGAGATGTTTCAGAATGAAATTAAACCTATCTTCTGAAAGGGGTTTAGTAAAGATATCAGCCCATTGATGGTCTGTATCTATAAATTTTAAGTTCAAAATACCTTTCTGAATATAGTCCCTAATGAAGTGATGTTTTATTTCTATATGCTTAGCTCTAGAATGTAAAATGGGATTCTTACTTAAGCAAATAGCAGAAGTGTTATCACAAAGTATAGGAATGTTACTCTCAAAAATCTGGAAGTCTTCAAGCTGACTTTTCATCCAGAGCATTTGTGTGCTACATCCTGCTGCTACTATGTACTTAGCTTCTGCTGTTGATAGAGCAATTGTTGATTGTCTTTTGCTGGACCAAGAGATCAGATTTTCTCCCAGAAACTGGCAGCTTCCAGAAGTACTTTTTCGTTCCACTCTGTCTCCAGCAAAATCAGCATCACAGTAGCCTACTAAGCTGTAATCACTAGATTTTCTATAAAACAAACCCAGATTAGTAGTACCTTTCAGATACTTGAAAATTCGCTTAACAGCTGTTAAGTGAGATTCTCTAGGATCTGATTGGAATCTAGCACAGATACAAACACTGAATAATATGTCAGGTCTTGAAGCAGTCAGATAGAGGAGAGAACCAATCATACCTCTGTAGACTTTCTGTTCTACATTTTTGCTCACCTCTTCTCTTTCCAGAATGCACGTGGGATGCATTGGAATCCTTGATGGCTTACATTCTGAGAGGTCAAATTTCTTCAGAAGATCTCTGATGTATTTGCTCTGATGAATGTAAGTTCCTTCTGGAGTTTGATTGATCTGAATTCCTAGAAAGAATTTCAGTTCCCCCATGAGGCTCATCTCAAATTCTTCCTGCATACACTTAGCAAATTTTCTTCCAAGAGAAGGATTAGTAGAACCAAAAATAATATCATCAACATAAATTTGGCAGACTAAGATGTCACTCTTAACTGATTTACAGAATAGAGTAGTGTCCACTTTCCCTCTGGTGAATTCATTTTCCAGTAGAAAGTTACTTAGCCTTTCATACCAAGCTCTGGGAGCTTGTTTCAGACCATACAGTGACTTCTTTAGTTTGAAAACATGTTCTGGATGTTTTGTATTTTCAAAACCTGGGGGTTGGTGTACATAAACTTCTTCTTCTATATAACCATTTAAGAATGCACTTTTGACATCCATCTGATACAGAGTGATGCCTCTATTAACAGCAAATGAAATTAAAAGTCTGATAGATTCTAACCTGGCGACTGGGGCAAAGGTTTCTGTATAGTCTATCCCCTCTTGCTGACTATAACCTTGTGCAACCAGTCGTGCCTAGTTTCTGATGACTTCACCTTGTTCATTTAGCTTGTTTCTGAACACCCATCTTGTTCCAATGACGTTGAATCCTTTTGGTCTGGGAACGAGATCCCATACGTCGTTTCTGGTGAATTGATTCAGCTCTTCTTGCATTGCCAGAATCCAGTCATTATCCAGAAGTGCTTCATCAATAGAAGAAGGTTCAATCAGAGACACAAGTCCCATAAGTGTTTCTTCAGAGTTTCTGAAGCTTGCTCTTGTTCTGATTGGATCTTCCTTTCTTCCTAGGATAGTCTCTTCTGGGTGATCCAAGCTGCTTCTGGGTAATCTCTTCTGAGGTTGATCAGCAGCTGTTGTAGGATTGCTAGCATTGCTTCTTTCAGACGTTGAAGGAATGTCTGTGTTGAGAGCTTCTGATGACTTGTCTTCAGAACCTGCAAATTCAATTTCTATACCTGCAAAAACTTCATTCTGCTTTGACTTTTCAGAGTCAAGCTTATCATCAAAACAAACACTGATTGATTCTTCGACAATCTGTGTTTCTGTATTGTATACTCTGTACCCTCTTGAGCGTTCAGAGTATCCTAACATAATACACTTATGTGCTTTAGAGTCAAACTTGTTCAAATAATTCTTTGTATTTAATATAAAGCAAGTACATCCAAATGGATGAAAATATGAAATGTTGGGCTTTCTGTTCTTCCACAATTCATATGGAGTCTTTTCCAGAATATGTCTTATTGAGATTCTATTCTGAATGTAGCACGCTGTGTTTATTGCCTCTGCCCAGAAGGTCTTAGCAACGTTTGTCTCATTGATCATGGTTCTGGCCATTTCTTGCAATGTTCTGTTCTTTCGTTCTACAACTCCATTTTGTTGGGGAGTTCTAGGACAAGAGAAATCATGCAGAATGCCTCCGTCATTAAAGAATGACTCAAAATCTTTGTTTTCAAATTCTCCACCATGATCACTTCTGACTTTAACGATTCTAAGATCCTTTTCATTCTGAACTTGGTTACAGAAGGTAACAAACACAGAGTGTGACTCTTCCTTGTGTCTTAAGAACTTTACCTATGTCCATCTGCTATAGTCATCTACGATTACTAACCCATACTTCTTACCACTGACTGAAGCAGTTTTAACTGGTCCAAATAAGTCAATGTGCAGAAGTTCTAATGGCTTAGAGGTAGAAACAACATTTTTGGATTTAAAAGAAGGTTTTGCAAATTTGCCTTTCTGACATGCTTCACACAGAGCATCTGAATTGAACTTCACATTAGGAAGTCCTCTGACCAGATTGAGTTTGTTAATCTGAGATATTCTTCTCATACTAACATGTCCCAATCTTCTGTGCCAGATCCACTGCTCGTTGTTAACAGACAGAAGACATTTTACATTCTGACTCTTTAGTTCAGAAAGTTTGATTTTGTAAATGTTGTTTTTCCTCTTACCATTAAACAGGATAGTCCCATCTTTCTGACTAACAGCTTTACATGATTTTTGATTAAAGATTATATCATAACCGTTATCAATTAATTGACTTATGGATAACAGATTATGCATCAATCCATCTACTAGCAGAACATTATTAATAGAGGGAAGATTTCCATTACCTACAGTTCCAGAGCCAATTATCTTTCCCCTCTGATTGCCTCCAAAGCCAACGTGGCCTCCAGGCTTAAGTTCCAGGCTTTGGAACATATGCCTTCTTCCCGTCATGTGTCGTGAGCAGCCAGAGTCCAGGTACCATGACTGGTGTTTCTGACTTGCTGCTAAAGATATCTGCAACATGTATTATTTTATCCTTAGGTACCCAGATTTTCTTGGGTCCTGATTTGTTAGTTTTACCAAAACTCTGGTTGAATTTTGGTTTCACAGAATGCTTACTGCTAGTGTATTTGATATCATGTGTGTGACCATATACAAAATGTGAATTCAGAGGAGTGTGTTTAATGGTTAAGTCCATGACATTCTTTGGTGTAGGAACCTTACCTTGGTATCCTATTCCTTTCCTGCCGTTTCTGCTAACTCCATAGATCATTGAAGCCATTCTGCTTCTATCTATGCTTTTAGCTAGGAACTTCTGGAAACTGTGATCATACTCCTTGATGATCTCATCAGCATTGCTGGGAGTTTCAGAAATTGGTTCCTTCTGAGAGTTTTGTAAAATGTTTTCTAATTTTGAAATCTTATTTCTCAGCTTAGAATTTTCCAATTTGAGACTCTCAGTTTTATTAGAGTCAGATTCAAGATTCCTTTTCAGGTCTCTGAATTTAGCTCTAATTTGCTGATAGCGTTCCAGAATCTCATTAAGGCTTTCAGCAAGTTCAGCCTTTGTAAAGTTAACAGAAAAGTTAGGAAATACCTCTTCAGTGTCTGATTCTGAGTCTGATTCAGAAGCTTCACTATCTTCTGAAATGTTAGCCATGAGAGCTATGTTTGCCCTTTCATCATCTGATTCTGAGTCAGCTTCAGACGAGTCAGAGTCATCCCATGTAGCCATGAGACTTTTCTTCTTCTCTCTTCCAAACTTCTTTTTGGGCTTTTCCCTCTGAAGCTTTGGGCAGTCACTCTTATAGTGTCCTTGCTCGTTGCACTCATAACAGATGATGTCTTTGGTGTTTGGCTTTTTGCTACTGGAGGAGCCTTCAGATCTTCTGTATCCAGAGGAAGAACCTGTCCTTCTATATCTGGAAGAAGACTCGTTCTGATCAGATCTTCTGGGATTCCTGAACTTCCTTTTGTCTTTGCTTCCACAGTTGATTTACTCTTCTGGAGAGAAGGGAGAGTTCGTCTTCTTCTGATGAGGATCCATCAGATGTTTCTTCAACTGCCTGCAAAACTTTAGACTCAAATTTTCTGTTAGATTTTAATGCTAAAGGCTTACCTTGCTTCTGAGGCTCATCAGCTTCTAGCTCTATCTCATGACTTCTGAGGGAGCTAATAAGTTCCTCCAGAGTAATTTTGTTGAGATCTTTAGCTAGCTTCAGAGCTGTAACCATAGGTCTCCACTGCTTGGGTAAACTTCTGATGATTTTCTTGACATGGTCAGCAGTAGAGTATCCTTTGTCCAGAACTTTGAGACCAGCTACCAGAATCTGGAATCTAGAGAACATGGTTTCAATGGATTCAGATTCTTCCATTTTGAACGCCTCATACTTCTGAATGAGCGCCAGAGCTTTTGTTTCTTTGACCTGAACATTGCCCTCATGCGTCATTCTGAGTGAGTCAAAAATATTCTTTGCTGTGTCTCTGTTGGAGATCTTTTCATACTCAGTATAGGAGATGGCGCTGAGGAGGATGGTTCTGGCCTTGTGGTGATTCTTGAAGTCACGCTTTTGTTGATCAGACATTGTTTTTCTATCAATCTTCTGACCACTTGCATTCACAGGGTGCGTGTATCCATCTGTCACCATATCCCACAGATCAGCATCATGTGCCAGAAAGAAGCTTTCAATTCTGTCTTTCCAGTAATCAAAGTTTTCTCCATCAAAGACTGGAGGTTTGCCACTGAATCTGTCTCTGTCCTCATTGTTGTCATTGCTGATGTGAGAATTGTTTCCTGCCATTGTGTTTTTCTGACGCTGGATCTTGTACTGACACGGTTAAGTGTTTTAGCTCAGAACCAGGCGCTCTGATGCCAATTGAAGTGGTGAAAAACACAAGAAGGGGGGGTTGAATTGTAAAACTGAAATCTAATGCAATGAACACGATATTTTTATCCTGGTTCGTTTGATCTCAAACTACTCCAGTCCACCCGTCAAGGTTATTTCACCTCTCTCCAACGAGGTCTTAATCCACTATATTCAACTGAATATTATAGACTGCTTTAACAACTGCTAAAGCCTTCTTGATCCAAACCACAACCCGGTTTGTCAAGGTAACACTTTCTTACAAAGAGATAAAACTAAGTGTGTGGATGTTTTCTACAAAACTGTATCACAACTGTGATGTATACACAAATTGAAGCTTAGAAACTAGATTGCTAAACAATGATAGAATATCAGAATGAGTGGTTTAGCAAAACTGAGAGAACGAAGATTATGGTTTAGCTTTTGTGCGTGTAGAGATTTTGAGAGCATTAGCCATTTCAATCTTCAAAGTCTTGTTTATATAGCACTGAGATGATGAACGTTGGATGCAATATTCTTGATTCAATGCTAATAACAAGCTTTCCTTATTGAGCAGATCTTGTCTGGAATGAGGCCGTTGGAATTAATTTGCTTTCAATGCACAGTACCGTTGCTTACTTAATTCAAGTTCTGGCTTGGCTCATTCTGACTCTGCTTCGCTGCTGATGAACTGTTGTGTTTCTTTATCAGAGTGTTGAGCGCAGTCTTGTTCATCAGGTTTCAGCATGTATGTGAGTTGATCATCTGATTTTGACATTCTGATATGGCAACTTCTGATGCTGGTGTTTGAAATCAAGTTCTGATGCTGAATAGATGTGATCTTGCTTATATCAATCAGAGTATCTGCAAGTCAGAACATAATAATTTTAGGCAGCAGATAGTTCATACATGAAACTTATTAATACTATATCTTTTCACTTTGTTATCATCAAAACTTAAATATAGGGTAGTAGATTCAAACTTTGTTCTAACAATAATTGTAATATTTTTCAGTATCTGAAATGTATTATCTTTTTAAAGACAATTGGCATTTCAATAAAAGCATTATGTTTCCTAGCTTGTTTGTGTATTCACTTTCCAGATACTCACCAAATAAAAAAACAAAACCTAAAAAAAAAATACATGATATTATAAAAAGAATATATATGCCCAGGTGAATAAGACACGTAAAGCATAAATCTTAACATCATACATGCATAACCATGCACTCATAAAAGCATTACATCTCATAAAATTTTCCACTAAAAAAACTCATCTTTTTCAGAAAATATTCTCCAGTTGAAACATTGGTAGAAGGAAACCACCACCTCATTGGCCACCGTATCAGACAAGAGTTCACCAACTAAGAGCCATGGAATAAATAGAATAGAATCAAGCAGCCTTCAAGTTGGATTTGGAACAAGTCAAGAGCAAAGTCGACTCAACGAGGGGAGACATGAGTCAGGTTCTTCTAGCTTTGAAGAACATCACTGATAGGTAAGAACAAACTCCCATAGTAGCTTTCAAAGAAATAACCCAAGCTATTGGTGCATCGGGCGGTCACCAACTGAGAAAAGGACTGGAAACAGGGCCACAGAAATCTGTCTTGGCTCAACGCGAGACAAGACAAGAATATGAAGGTTTTATCCCACCTCCACCAAAGGCAGGGGCATCTCATACCCTACAAATTCCGGTTAATCATGCTGACGATTATTTGGACTTATAATATGGAGATCACGATTTGGAGGATGTTAATCAGGCACTCCAGAAAGTGACAACCACCCCTACTGTTGAAAATATGTTGGCACTTGTTATACCCTAAAATTTTCCCTCCCATTTTTCATTCAATAATTCACTTTGGCTCAAATGGTCAGTGGTTATGTCAGCTAGGTTTTTTGTTGGTTTGAGATCTGATTTCTCTGGTTCCTCTTTGAGCTGTGAAGTGGAATTAAGGTTTTGAAGTTTGGATTCATGGTTAGCTTATTTAACAAGCTACAAGTCCATATTTCATCAAGATTGATTAAGAAGCGAGGTGTTAGAGTTATGTGCTTAAAATTGATTTCAATTGAGGTCCATTGGATTGCTTGAAAAGTGTTCTCTTATGCTCCGAGTTTTGCCACTTTCAAAATTTCCTCAAGGCATTATTGTTGGATTGAAATTCAAGTACAAGTCATGGCATAAAAGATGAACTTGTGGATTCTTTGTGGTCAATGTCTTTATTGTTTCTAATTTTTTTGGTTGCTTATATTGCAAGTTGATTTGGAATTGAGGATTGAAGTAGGCTTTATTCATGAAGTTAGCATGGATTTTATCCAAGAGTTATATCAAGGGGTTTTCATCAAAAGGCTCATTCAAGGTTCAATATTTATCATGCCATGTTCAAAGGCATCATTATCTAAGCTTCTTTATTCAATGATTACCAAAATTCACCAAGTTCATCATGAATTTAAAATTCAATTCATCCAAGTATCATCCTGTTGTACCCCAATTTTTTCCCCTAATATCCCTTTATCATACCATGTTAATTCCATTACAATAATATCACACTAGGATTCTTGGTTACCCTCCCTATATTTAGCTTTGAACTTTGAGGAATCACCAAACACCTTGACTTGTCTTCTTTTGTGATCATGAATGTTTTTTCCTGATTTTCTTTTAATTAATAAAATGCAATGTTGGTTTGTCTTACTTGTTAATAATGTAGGTAAAGGCAATGTGGCTTAGCAAGTTGATTCATGGGTTCATGAATTTATTTCCATGCCCTAGTCAATAAAGCTTGAGAAGTTCAAGCCTCGCCATTGAAGCTATTTTAGAGGAAATGGAATGGAAAGCTTATTTTGGTTCACCATATTTCAAGATCATCAAATTTGATCCAAAAATTACAAGGGGTTGATTGAAAAAATAGTCATGGTTGGACAAGGTCTTGTTCCCATTGGTCACAAGTGCATATTTCTCTCAATTATCAAGATATGGAAGTGGTTGTGGTTGATATGAGTTCTCATTATCATCCTCAACAACTTATATTTACAAAGCATTTGTTTTGGTACAAGAAGTTTATTCAAAATTGTCAAAGTTCCTCAAGGCATGTTTCTTAATCTAGGAGTTAGGGTTTTTGACATCAAAGGAGTATATCTTGCCCATCTTTTGGTATTTTTGAGTGATTCCAAATACATCATTCTCTTCAAAGGATTATCAACAAATCACTTCAAAAGTTCCAAGGAGTTTTCATGTGGAAGAAACTTGATGAGGAAGAAAGATTACAAGTCCTCCAGATGAATCCCCAATTTTCCATGTGTGAATTCAAATGATCATAACTTGGTCAATTTTTATCACCTTGAGCCCATTATTTTTCCATAATGATATTGAGAATGTGAAATTTATGCCTTATTTTATGTGGAAAGTGATAAAATGGATGGAAGTTGCCTTAAGGATACTAAATATTATAGGTCAATTTATTAAATTTTGCCAACTTCAACAAGTCATAACTCTCTCAATTTTTGGAGATTTTGAATGGTTCAAGTCTAAAAATGTCATTCAAGAGATCTACTTCATGCCATATTTTTTGGTCAAGAGAAAATTCCAAGTGGAAGGCTATGTTTGGATGTAAGACATTATAGGTCACTTTTGAAGAAAAATTTGAAATATTTCTAAGTATGGAAAGTCTACTTTTTTTTCTCCAACTTTGACTCAACACAACTTTCAGCTCAAGCATCCATTTGATTCCATTCTTTTTCCATTGCAAAGCTTGTAAGCTAATCTTTCTGAAACACCAAGGATTATGCCCTAAGACCCCTTGAGCTGAGAATGCCATTGGTCAGAAGTTGGCACTTTGAAATTGAATTTTTCACCAAGTCAGAAGTTTGAAATCCTTGATTTGGCTTCTAAACACTTTGTTTATGCATGTTTATACCTCTAAATATGTTTAATGAAGTTCCAGAAGTGATTAGCATAGCAAAACGCGCGCTTTGGATGATTTTTGATCAAACTGGAAGTCACACTTTTCTTGTTTTCAACTTCACACAATTTTCCTCCAAACTTCCTCATTTCACACGCTTGAACATTCCATTTGATTCTCTATAAATAGAGAGTCATTCCCCATTCATTTCCTCAAGCTTGGATAGGCAGAATTACCCTGCCAAACTTGTTCCATAACTCAGAACTCAGCAACTTTGAAATCCATTCTCAAGCCTTTTTCAATCGAATTTTTTCCTCAATTTACCTTCCTTGATCTTCCCTGAATCTAACCATATAATTACATTCAAGAATCGTGCCCTATATTGCTCCATAGAAGTCCAGTTTCAGAGCTCTGCAACTCAACTTCAATAGGTAGATTCCTTCATCAATTCTTCAAAACTTTGATATCATTGTGATGCTCTTATTGCCTTGGTTCTAGTCGCAACACTTGCTTTTTACTGGAAACACGTTTTGACCATGAAATTTCAAATCCCTTTTCAAAACTTTCCTTCCAGATTGCTTGAGCTACAATTTATATAAATTTGGCGCGGGGGTGTGGTTGTCTTCATCTTGAAGAGACGAAGCGAATGGCATAGGTCTGAGCTTCTGATTTTACAGTTTGCGAGACTTGCAATTCACGTTGGCTGGAGGTTGAAGATGACCAACGTGTCATCTTCCAGCCAATGATGGCACGCCACTTGTTATTTTTGAATTATGATTTAATAATTGATTCCGTGCTTTATTCACTAATGACCATGATATGCACAGCGCGCCAGATCCCTTGAATTTGATTACTAACACGTTTTGACTCTCATCCAATGGTCAACATATTTTTGACTTTTATTTTCTTTTCTGATTTTTTATATTTAACTATTTTAAACTTCAAAAAATCATAGAAAATTCCTTTTTAGTCAAAAAAATATGAAAAAATTATGAAAAATATTCTTGATTATTCTCTTTCTGATTTTTATTTTTTCACAATTTAATTTTATGTTTTGGGATTTTTTATAAATTTACACTTTATTTGAATTGTTTTAAATGTTTAAACATACTTTTATGCATTTTTAAATTCTGAAAAAAATTATGGAATGATTCAATGATATTGTGACAAATATTGGCGTCCTTATTTTATTTTTGTTCCTGACTTTGTTATTTTTTATCATTTTTGGTTTATTTTACCACTTTCTTTTAATTTTAAACATAGTTTCTGACTTTAAAAAATTACCAAAAAATTTATAAAATCATTTGAGTCCTTTACTGATTTTTCTATGGTCTTACTTTTTTTTTCTTGATTAATTTGAACATAGTTGATATTTTTCTCTTTTATTTATATTTTTTAAACATTATTTTTAAACCTTTTTGTATATATTAAAATGTAATATTATTTTGTGACTATTTTTTGGCTGATCTTGGGTTAAATTTTTGATCGTGAACTTTATTAACATCATTGGATCTATGGTGTTGAGTCTAACTCCACAAAAATGGATGAAAAATTTTAATAATAGTTTGATTAAATTTAATCCAAAAGTGGTTTGTATATTTTCTCGCACCCCTCTTCATCTCATCCCCTTCTTATTGCACTAAATGTTGTTGGAGCATGATCTCTATATCATGTCTCAAAACAAATGGTGCATAGATTGCTATTGACCGGCCTTAAAATAAGTGCGACTTCTATATAAGTCCACTTACGATTGCTTAATATAGCGCTAAATTTTGTCCTGATTCGAATAAATGCTCATTCGTGGCCCAAACCTATGTTTGCAAGCCCAAGTATTTTAATTTGATCTCCTTGATCCAATAACCTTGAGATTCATGGTGTGGAGGCTTTGGTTCTACCAATCCTCTAATGGATCTACAACACTTTTGGTCAACGCGGATCACTTAAACATCGTTGATCGTTAAATGGCACTTTTGAGGATTCCAAATGGATGATATACTTGACAAAAAGCAAATGCAACTTGTTGTGTGGAGGCTTTGGTTCTACCAATCCTCTAATGAGTTCCAAATGCAAGTTTCAAGATAATCATCCAACTAACCACTAATCACTAATAATTGACTTTATCATTTATTCTTTTATTTATATGCCCTTTTATTTTTATGCACTATTTACTTTTAGCATTTACATTTCATGCTATTTTCATCTTTGCTCATTTGAGCATTTACTTTCTTGTTATTTTTATTTTGCTCACTTGAGCTTTTCTTTTCTTTTTCTTAAGATAATTAATAATCAATATGAACCATAAAATTATTAATGATACTTGTACTATTTGGTTACTATCCTTGGCATTATGGAGCATTGGACTTTTTGGACTTAGGATTAGAAACCTTGGCCTATGATTGAAGACCTTGTGATCTTATCTGATTATTTTGTCTGGAGCTCTTGAGGTTTACCTCAAGACATTGTTTTTTTGTTTCTTTTGTGCGCAGGTTATTGTGATTACACCCTTTGTTTCTAATCTGGAATTCACCCGTATACAATTGTTACTCTGCCCAATTTTCGTGAAGACTTAATACACTTGAAGTTTGGTTCTCTCAAGAGGTCTAGTATTTTTACTTGATTAGTTTCAATCCAAAGAATGGGAATTCTATCTTGGCTCATAATGTCAAGTATTGGCTTCTTGTTGGTTAGATGGTTCTTATCCCTAGCTTTTACCTTATGCTTTAGGATAGCCTCTTCTTCTCCTCCTATCTTCTTTAATTTTAAAAATCTTCTCCCTCCTTTTGAAAACTCTTCTTGTTTTAAACTTGAACCACTTCATAATAAACTTGGACTTAGGTCCATGCATTTTCAAACATTTTCATAAATAAACTTAATAATACTTTGACATCTTTTTTGTAAAAAGACTAAAAGCTAATCAATCTCATTTCAAACCATTTTTGCCAATTTGGCTTTTAACTTTAAACTTTTCTCAAAAGATTGAACTCTTTTCAATCCTTTGTAGTGATGCAAACAACTATACTTCTACAATATGTAGTGAAGAGAGATATTTTCCACTTGGGTGTTGAGTGAGGCATTTTAGATTTTAAAATCCAAGCCATATCCTCCACTTTGAGATGATGCAAATTCTCCTTTCCCATGATTGTGGGTAGTAGGTATGTTTTCCACACGACAATGACGATGATATTTTATTTCATAAAATTAATCAACACATTTGTGTTTTAAATTTTTTAAAAGAGGAACTACGTGTACTCTGATACCCTATTGCACGGAAAAGTGGTACGTAGGCACTAAAGGTTCGCAACCGCGGAAATATACAGATTTTACAAAGAGGTTCCTGCGGAGTACCGCAGATGTTTAGGATGATAATACCTTCCCTTTGCATAAACAACCCCCTTACCTAGAATCTTTCCCCCTCTTTTTGGGTTATTAGCTATTTTCCCACACTGGAGTAGTATTCTTATCTATTGGATTTACCTGTTAGTGATCGTGTTCCTTTTGCTGCTTTAATTCATCTGGGGAAGTATGAGGAGGAAGCCCATATGACTACTAAAGTAGGGATTAAAGGATTACCAACTCAGTTCTTATTAGAGAAAGCTCGTTACTTTGCCAGGATGAAGAGTACAGTCTCTTTTGAGGCCATCTTTGCTCTACTTGGTTACGGGTTGTTCTTATTTCCTAATGTGGACAAGTTTGTTGACATTAATGCTATCAGGATCTTCATGATTGGAAACCTAGTTCCTACCTTGTTGGGTGATGCTTATTAATCTATTCATCTTAGGAATTCTTATCATGGGGGGATGATTATCTGTTGCACGCCTCTGTTGTACCGGTGGTTTATCTCTCATATGCCTCAGTCTGATGCTTTTTGGGATGTCAAGAAGGAACCCCGTTGGGCTCCTAAGATCATGGCACTTACTCACTCAGAAATTGATTGGTATCATCGAGCTTACCAGGATATAGAGATTATTGACAAATGTTGTAGTTTCCCCAATGTACCTCTTCTTGGTACAAAGGGAGGGATTAACTATAACCCTGTTCTTGCATGATGACAGCTTGGTTATCCAATGAGGGATAAACCAAATAGTATTCATTTGAGTAGTTTCTTTCTGAAGGAGGGAGAAGACCATAGGGAAGCTAAGGAGCAAATTGCGAAGGCCTGGCGTCACATTCATAAGAAAAGTATGAAGGATTTGGGACCTAGGGGTGTTGTTTCTTTGGAGCTGATCTTCAGTGGGTCTAAACGAGAGCTATTCAGTTGAAGATGTCGTATTCCCAAGAAACACCTATGCCTGGTCTGTTTGTGAAGACCACTCCTCCTTTATTAGATGATCTAGAAAAGCTGCAGCTTGCTTTGGTCAGGATGCAACAGGAAAAGGACACTTGGAAGAACAAGTTCCAAACTTTAGAGATTTCCTATAGAGAGGACTTGAAGGAGAGAGACGACTTTATTGAGATCCTTGAGAGTCGAGCAGTAGAGACTATGGACAGGCATGGTGATTTACTTTCTCCTAAGCCTCAATCAGATGTTGGTCACTCACTTCCTGATTCAGGTGATTGGAAGGAGGTTGCCACCAGATATGTGGAAGAAAACCATAGGTTGAAAGCTCAGATTGCTAGGCTCAAGGGGAAGCGCCAGCGTATAGAGTGATCTCCATCAGTTTTACTTCTCAGGGTTTTAGATTTTATTTTCATCTTGTACTTGGGATCATTGAAACCTATAATCCATCTTGGAATTGTTATAATAAAAATTTTCAGTATTTCAAATGCGTTATTACTTTGATATTTGCAATATGTCCTTAAATTTTAAATCCCTTGAAATATTAAATAATAAAATAAAAACATATGCATTGCATATCATGCATCATATTGTACATATTTCTTGCATTTGTTATGCATATCCAGGGGTCTTACCAAGCTTCTTTACTTTGTTCAGCAAGCTGACTCACCACTACAACACTCGAGCTAATTTCAGAAAGAAGATGGACAACTTAGAACAAGAGAATCGTGAGCTGTGAGAGGAAGTTTCTGCTTTGAAGGCTGGCATGGCAAATTTGACTACTATGATGGAATCTCTGGTGGCTGCTCAGAATCAGCCACTGAGTGTCCAACCTCAACCAATAAGGGCAACTACTGAAGCTCCGACTTTTCCCATATCTGCTACTCCAGCTGTTGTTCAGAATCGCATGCCTCAAGGATATCCATGGGGAATGCCAGAGAATTTTGCACCTGAAGGTTTCAATCTTGGTCCTTAAGATACTCTGATTGTTCAGACTATTGTTACTACGAAACCTCCTATGGTGCATGCTGCTCCTGCTACGCCTCCTTCGGTGAATATGGTTCCGTTTGTTAATGATGATGTGTGTCGTTCTTTCCCTCCACCGAGTGAAGACTTGGGTCTTTATGACATAATGGATGATTTTCAAGAGCAACACTTGCCCTCGTGCCCATCTGATGATGTACGTGAGGAGAATGTCTACCCATACAGATGATCAGCGTCTGTTGATTCACTTTTTTCAGGATAGTTTGATCGGTGCTGCGCTGAAGTGGTATATGAGTTTGGACAGCGCCAATATCCATACTTTCAATGATTTGGGAGAAGCATTCATCAAACAATACAAGTATAACATGGACATGGCGCCTGACTGTGATCAACTCAGGGCCATGGTTCAGAAAGACAGGGAATCGTTCAAAGAATATGCACAGAGATGGCGTGAGGTTGCCACCCAAGTCATTCCTCCCATGGAATAGAAGCAGATGACTAAGATTTTCTTGAAAACGCTGGGTGCTTTCTACTACGAGAGGATGGTAGCAAGTGCACCAAGTGACTTTACTGAAATGGTAGGAATGGGTATCCGCTTAGAAGATGTTGTAAGAGAGGGCCATTTAATGAATAGTGAAAGTTCTAGAGGTGTGAAGAAACCATCTTATGGGTTTGCCAAGAAGAAGGAAGGGGATGCAAATGCTGTTATGCAAGAGAGGAAGGTTAATACTCCTAGAAGGAATTATCAGTGTCATCAGCAAGTCTCCCCAGTTACTCCAGTTGTGGGTGCAGCTCCAACTACTGTTGCTTATCAGAGACCGTCCCAGCAAGGGAATCAAGGGTATAATCAGAGAAGGGAGAGTTATGACACTATCCCTATGAGCTATACAGAGTTACTACTGGCATTGATTCAGAAGAAGCTGGTTCAGACCCCACCACCTCCCGCCGTACCATCACTATTGCCTTGGTATTACAAGGCAGATCAAAAATGTGCTTTTCATCAGGGAGCACTAGGGCATAATGTTGAGAATTATCATCCTTTGAAGATTGAGTTGCAGAAATTGGTGAAGTCCGGTATTCTATCTTTCAAGGATATGGGACCTAATGTGAAAGACAATCCTCTACCCAAGCATGAGGGAGTAAATGCAGTGAATATGGTGGCCGGTTGTCCAGACGACTTCCATATTTTTGATATTAATCTGGTTAGAGGAGATTTGGTGAAAATGCATGCAGACCTTTGTGAATTTAGCTACTATATGCATGACCATTCCGGTTTTGCTATTTGCAGTACAAACATATAGGGTTACGATAAGATAAAGGTTGATTTACAAGAGATGATGGATAAGGGCCTAATCCACATAATCAGGCCTATGGCAGAGTATGAAGAGGAGGTGAATATGGTTTCCGGATGTCCTGGAGAATTCAGAATTTTTGATGTAGATTATATGAATGAGGACCTTGTGAAATTGCATGCTACCTTCTGCCATATGGCTGGTTAGGTGGAACACCAATATGGATCTTGCCGAGTTTACTATCGAGATTCCCGAGGATGTTCAATCGTGAAGAAGGGTGTTCAATCGTTGTTAGATAAAGGAATTATCAAGGTTTTAATTCAAAGGGGTGATTACCATGAAGTTGATATGGTTGAGGTTTGTTTGACTGAAGAAGAGTCGGATGAAGAGTATGCCTCTACAGATGAGTATTTCTCCTCAGATGAGGATTTGTTTTCATAAATGACTTAATAATGACTGATTGTGTTAAAGAAGAGGTAAACATAATTGTACCTTGTTTTGGGGCACCCGCCCATCTTGAAGTTGAGTATCATAGCAAGCCAGTTGTTACCCCATTGGTGGTTAGTTTGCTGGGTCCTATCCCCTACAAGTCAGATAAGGTTGTGCCTTACAAATACAACGCTAAAATCTTAGAGGATGGAGTGGAAGTTCCCATCTAGCCAATGCTTGATGTTGGGAATATTGCTGAAAATAGCAGGGTGACCCGCAACGGTCGTGTGTTTGCACCAGTTGTTTGAAGAGATGTTAGTTCTGGAAAGAAAATTGTTGACAATGTTGAACCCAAGAAGGCTACGGGTGAGACTAGTAGGGCTGCATTAGAGAAAGAAGTGGATGATATTTTTAAGATAATCAAGATGAGCGACTACAGAATTGTAGATCAGCTACTGCAGACTCCTTCAAAAATATCTATCTTGGTGTTATTGATGAACTCATCTGCTCACATAGAATCCTTGATGAGGGTACTGGACCATGCTTTTGTGGAAAGTGATATGCCAATATACCAATTCAGCAGTGTAATAGGGAACATTACATCATGTAATAACTTGAGTTTCTACGATGATGAATTACCAGATGAAGGAAGGAATCACAACCTGGCCCTCCATATCTCCATGAACTGCAAGAATGATTCACTATCCAATGTGCTGATTGATAATGGATCTGCTTTGAACGTTATATCGAGGAGCACTCTTATGAAGTTGAAATATCAAGGAACACCTATGCGCCCGAGTGGCATTATTGTGAAAGCGTTTGATGGATCAAGGAAATCTGTTATTGGTGAAGTGGACTTAACTATTCATATAGGACCACATTTGTTTCAGATAACCTTCCAGGTCATGGATATTGTACCCTCTTATAGTTGTTTTCTAGGAAGGCTGTGGATACATGAGGCAGGGGCTGTCACTTCAACTTTACACCAGAAACTGAAGTTTGTACATGAAGGGAAAGTAGTGATCATAAATGGGGAACATGCATTATTGATATCTCATTTGTCCTCTTTCAGCACGTGGAGGCGGATGAAGCTGCTGTTGGAACCCAGTTCCAAGCCTATCCATTGACAATATAAAAGGAAATGAGAATTCCATGGTTTCACTTAAGGGTCATAGTGAAGTGTGGGGACGGATTATGGATCCACCTGTGAACAATAACAAAGCTGGCTTGGGGTTCTCTTTGAAGAATAACAAAGGTAAGGACATGAAGCCAAAGTGTGCTGCGAGCAAGTATCAAGACATCTTTCATAGAGGGGGTTGTCTTCATCCAACTGTTTTTAGGATTAATGCCATTGTGGAAGATGAAGCAGAGCAGGAAAGACCGAATTATGTGACACACGAAGTTAGGGTTCAGAACTGGATCACCATTGATGTTCCCTCTTGCATACATGTTTCAAAGTAATTTGTTTTGTTAATCATTTTGAAAAGCTTTCACTCTTCCCAAGGTGGAAGTATTAATGTTGTAGGGCTTATCTGTTTGCTATGACTTTTAAAATCAATAATAAAAGTTTTCTTTGTTTCCCAAACTGTTTCTTTATTTTCTGCTTTTTCTTGGAAAATGGTAATAAATAAAACCTTTCAGAATAAATAATAACTGAAATTCAATCTGCATGATCACTTGTTATATGTGTCAGTTTCTAAAAGCAAGCATAAATCATATGTGCTGATTAATTAAAAAATCCATTGAATACAATGACCCTGCACCCTCTCCCAACTTTGAATGTCCTGTGTATAGGGCTGAAGAAGAAGATTATGATGATATTCCATAAGAGGTCTCACGGTTGCTTGAGCACGAGGAAAATACCATTCAGCCATATAAAGAGCCATTGTAAGTGATCAATTTGGGTTCAGAAGAAGATCCTAAGGAAGTCAAGATTGGAGCATTGCCGCATCTCGATGTGAAGAGAAAGTTGATTGAGCTATTGAAAGAGTATGTGGATATTTTTGCTTGGTCTTATCAAGATATGCTTGGTCTAGATACAGATATTGTAGAGCACCGTTTGCCGTTGAAGCCAGAGTGTCCGCCAATTAAACAAAAGTTGAGAAGAACTCACCCAGATATGGTAGTGAAGATCAAAGAGGAGGTTCTAAAGCAGATTAATGTTGGTTTTCTTGTGACATCAGTGTATCCTCAATGGATTGCCAATATTGTCCCAGTACTGAAAAAAGATGGAAAAGTCCGCATGTTCGTAGATTACAGAGATATAAATAAAGCTAGTCCAAAAGATGGTTTTCCATTGCCACACATTGATATGTTAGTGGATAGCACAACAAAATTCAAAATATTCTCGTTCATGGACGGATTTTCCGGGTATAATCAAATAAGAATGGCTTTGGAGGACAAGGAAAAAACAACGTTTATCAAACCCTGGGGAACATTCTGTTACAGAGTGATGCCCTTCGGGTTGAAGAACACTGGTGCAACGTACCAGGGGGCTATGACAAACCTATTCCATGATCTGATGCACAAGGAAATCGAAGTATATATTGATGATATGATTGTCAAATCCCACACTGAAGAAGGGCATGTAGAAGATTTGTTGAAGTTGTTTCAGCGTTTGAGGAAGTATCGTCTCTGCTTGAACCCAAATAAATGCACCTTCGGTGTTCGATCAGGGAAATTGTTGGGTTTCATTGTTAGCCATAAAGGAATTGAATTTGACCCTGATAAAGTCAAAACAGTTCAAGAGAAGCCAGCGCCAAGAACTGAAAAGCAAGTCAGAGGTTTCCTTGGGCGTTTGAATTATATTTCCAGATTCATTTCCCACATGACTGCAACATGTGAACCGATCTTTAAGTTATTAAAGAAAGATCAAGGTTGTGTGTGGACGGATGACTGCCAAAGGGCATTTGAAATTATTAAAGAATATTTGCTTGAACCTCCTATCTTGATCCCTCTTGTCGAAGAAAGACCGTTGATTATGTATCTGACAATGTTAGATAAATCCATGGGTTGTACTCTGGAACAACAGGATGAAACAGGGAAGAAGGAGTTCACCAATTATCATCTCAGTAAAAAATTCACTGATTGTGAGTCGCGATATTCCATGCTAGAAAATACATGGTGTGCTTTGGCCTGGGCGGCAAAGCGTTTACGACAGTATATGTTGAATCACACTACTTGGTTGATCTTCAAAATGGATCCAATCAAGTACATTTTTGAAAAGCCTGCTCTTACTGGGAGAATTTCCCGCTGGAAGATGTTGTTATCTGAATATGATATCGAATACCGCACTCAAAAAGCTATTAAAAGCAGTGTGTTGGCAGATTATCTTGCTCAGCAACCAGTGGAGGATCACCAGTCTGTAGAATATGAATTCTCGATGAGGATGTGATGTTCCTGGAAGTCAAAGATTGTGATGAACCATTGCCTGAGGAAGGTCCTGACCCTGAATCTCGTTGGAGTGTGATATTTGATAGAGTTGTAAATGCTTATGGTAAAGGAATTGGTGTCATGATTGTCACTCCCCATGGATCGCACATTCCTTTTACCGCAAAGTTAACATTTGATTGTACTAATAATATGGCAGAATATGAGGCTTGCATCATGGGTCTCGAAGAAGCTATTGATCTCAGAATTAAAATTCTAGATGTGTATGGTGATTCGAATTTGGTAATAAATCATATTAAAGGAGAATGGGATACTCGTCACCCCGACTTGATCCATTATAAAGATTATGCTAGAAGATTGTTACCCTTCTTTAACAAGGTTAAATTCCATCACATTCCTAGAGATGAAAACCAAATGGCGGACGCTCTGGAAACTCTGGCTTCTATGTACCAAGTAAATACTTGGAATGATATACCTCAAATTACGGTTCGGCGACTGGATAGGCCCGCTCATGTGTTTACAACAGAGGAGGTAGCAGATGAAAAACCTTGGTATCATGACATCAAGCATTTTCTTCAGACTCAGGAATACCCGATTAGTGCTTCGAAGAAAGATAGAAACACATTGAGAAGATTGGCAGGCAGTTTCTTCCTCAGTGAAAATGTGTTGTATAAAAGAAATTATGACATGGTCTTGCTCAGATGCGTGGATAGACACGAAGCAGACATGTTGATGCATGAGGTTCATGAAGGTTCATTTGGCACTCATGCCAATGGACATTCGATGGTTAAAAAGATGCTAAGGGTAGGTTACTATTGTTGACAATGGAATATGATTATTATAAATTTGCAAAGAAGTGTCATAAATGCCAGATTTATATAGACAAGGTCCATGTGCCTCTGAAACTTCTCAATGTGATCTCTTCCCCATGGCCTTTCTCTATGTGGGGGTATTGACATGATAAGGATGATAGAACCCAAAGCTTAGAATGGATACCGTTTCATCTTGGTAGCAATTGATTACTTCACCAAATGGGTGGAGGCTGCTTCATATGCCAATGTTACTAAGCAGGTGGTTATGCGTTTCATCAAGAATAATCGTATATATCGGTATGGTGTGCCGAGCAGAATTATCACCAACAATGGCTCGAATTTGAACAACAAAATGATGACAGAACTTTGTGAGGAATTCAAGATTATCCATCACAATTCATCTCCGTACAGGCCAAAGATGAATGGGGTTGTTGAAGCTTCTAATAAGAATATCAAGAAGATTATCCAGAAAATGGTTGTTACTTATAAGGATTGGCATGAAATGCTCCCTTTCTCTTTGCATGGATATCTAATATTTGTCCGCACTTCAACAGGAGCAACCTCGTTCTCCCTTGTGTATGGAATGGAAGCTGTACTCCCAGTCGAGGTTGAGATTCCCTCTTTGCGTGTGATAATGGAAACCAAGTTGACAGAGGCTGAATGGATCCAAAACTGGTTTGACCAATTGAATATGATCGAAGAGAAAAGGATGACAGCTTTATGTCATGGACAGTTATATAAGAAAAGAATGAAGAAAGATTTTGATAAAAAGGTCAAACCTCATGAATTCAGGGAAGACGACCTTGTGCTCAGGAAGATCATGTCTTTCAACACTGATTCTAGGGGAAAGTGGACTCCCAACTTTGAAGGCCCATATGTTGTCAAGAAAGCCTTATCTGGAGGTGCATTAATTCTTGAAACTATGGATGGAGAGGAGTTCCCATGTCCCATGAATGCTGGTGCAGTTAAGAAATACTTCGCCTAAAGAAATAAAATAACAGCTCGCTAAGTTGAAAACCCCAAAGGGCAGCTTAGGAAAAAAAGAGCGTCTCGGTAGGCCGAAAACCAGAAAGGGCGGTCTAGGAAAAAGTTAGAGACATAAACAGAATAAATTTCCCGCTAAGCTGAAAACCCGCAAGGGAAGCCTAGGAAAAAGTTATGGAATTTCTTGGCAAGTAACTACATCAGACAAGACTTAATCATTGGAGCAACAATCTTCTTGAATCCTCATCATACTTCGACGGAAGATACTACTCAGAATTTCAAAACTTGTTAGAGGGGATAGTGGTCATTGTATCTCAATGTATCTTTTCCATTATATATTACCATTTTCCAAACTTTGTAATCATCTATGGAGTCTCGCCATTCACAGACTACCATTCTATTAATGAAATTTGAGCTTTTACCCAATTCTTTGTATTTCTTATTTTATTTAGCTTGCAAAGACACCATTTATTGTTGATAATAACTTTCAAAGCAAAAAGATTAAATAGCAAAATCGATTTGTCAAAAAAATTTACAATTTGCTTTTACTTTGGAATTTGTTATGAAATAATGATAGCAAAAATGGTGATCCCAGGAATGGACAAACTCCAGTTTATTTTAAGAAATTTTTGTTCCCCTCGGGAAGGTTTACTCAAGATGACTCGTCGTATTGGGTTCGTGACTCCGGTATCCTTGATCAAGTTTGGATTCATTTCTCCTCTTTTCTGATTTTTCATGATGTGAAGTTTCAATCCGAGATTTCTCCAGTGAAGTTTTCGTTCGGTCTGATGGAAGTTCTTTTTCCCGAGAAGCTGGTACCATAATCACTCTTGAAGAACACAGGTCCCTGGTTTCTCTAGTGAAGAACGTATTGTGGTTTTCCCTTTGAGGATGTGGTGTTAACCTCCCCAAAGAAGTAGGCATGAATTCCCCAGTGAATGTTTTGATGATTTGGTGTCCATCTGCTTTACTTGAGACTGGTCTTGCAATTCCCAGTAGAAGTGTTACTTTTGAAAACATTTGTTTCCCCAATGAAGCCTGGAGAAGGATGTTCTATCCCTATATCTGTACTATTATGTCACTTTGTTTTGTTTACTTCCGGATTATGTTTCTCCCCAATAAAGCTAAAGCAGGAAGTAGGTTTTGTTTCCTCAGTTGGCATTTATTTTTTTGGAATGATCATCTTGGATGTGGTTTAGCCGAGTGTTGTTTGTGCCAGAGTTGGTTTTTCATGGTTATTCCCAGTGTTATTTATATGTTTTGTCAGCATACGCACGATAACACTCATACATTCATACATACATCATGCATAGCTAAAATTGGCAAATCATTGTTCATTAGAATTTGTTAATATTTTTTGTTGACATATCGCCCTGTTTTGCAGAGTTACGTTTTCCTCTCTTCAATAGAGTGTTGGACTTAAGAAGAAAGCATATATTATTTCAATTTCCCTACTAATTTGTCCCTACCGGAAGATTTTTGCTTTAGCCTTCCTTACAGCTCCTTGTTTGGATGGATTTGGTTTTCCCTCTTGAGTTTATTGCTCAAAGGATGCATTTTGATTGACTATTTCATTCCAGTTTATTTCTGGTTTGAATCTGTGGTTCCATAACAATATTATTTAGTTTGGATTTCTGAAGGCTTCGAGTTTTGGTTTGTGCATTTATTTTGCACGAGAAGACTTTATCTCCTCAGCAGGAATGTCGTGGCATCTCCCTAGGAAGTCATATTTCTTTCCCCAGGAAGCCATGTTTCTATCCCCAGAAAGTCATTCTTTTTTACAATCCTCCATGACAACAAGTAGCAGGTCTCTTTTTTTGAGCAACTCGTGCTTCCCAATAAAAGTCGACGTAACTTTTTTTTGCTATCTCCTCTATGAGTAGATAGTTTGCTGTCCGTCATCAGTTTACGCCAGTGGATGGCAAGACTTTCAAACTAGCAGAAACAACTCGTTGTGAAATCTTTGAAAGTGGAAGTCTCTTTATTTGAGACAACTTACATATTACCCTTTCCAGGAAAAGTGCCTCGGTTAAAGAAGAAGTTGAGACCCGTTCTAGGTGAAATGCTAGAATTTTAGGGAAACTTGTTATCTTTTTGCTACCTTCAGTGAACTTTGGTAGTTCATCGCCAGTGAACGGAGGTGCTATGATATTTTCTCTTTCTACCTTCAGTGAAAGTTTGTAGGTCGCCATCAGTGAAAGTTGGTGTTTGTTATATTTTTGCTACCTTCAATGAACGTTGGTAGTTCATCGTCAATGAATGGAGGTGCTATGATATTTTCTCTTTCTACCTTCAGTGAAAGTTGGTAGATCACCATCAGTGAAAGTTGGTGTTTGTTATCTTTTTACTACCTTCGGTGAACGTTGTTAGTTCATCGTCAGTGAACGGTGGTGCTATGATATTTTCTCTTTCTACCATCAGTGAAAGCTGGTAGATCACCATTAGTGAAAGTTTGTGTTCGTCAGCTTTTTGCTACCTTCAGTGAACGTTGGTAGTTCATCATCAGTGAACGGCGGTGCTATGATATTTTCTCTTTCTACCTTCAGTGAAAGTTGGTAGATCACCATCAGTGAAAGTTGGTGTTTGTTATATTTTTGCTACCTTTAGTGAACATTGGTAGTTCATCGTTAGTGAACGACGATGCTATGATATTTTCTCTTTCTACCTTCAGTGAAAGTTGGTAGATCACCATCAGTGAAATTTTGTGTTTGTTATCTTTTTGCTACCTTCAGTGAACGTTGGTAGTTCATTGCTAGTGAATGGCGGTGCTATGATATTTTCTCTTTCTACCTTCAGTGAAAGTTAGTAGATCACCATCAATGAAAGTTAGTGTTTGTTATCTTTTTACTACCTTCAGTGAACGTTGGTAGTTCATCATCAGTGAACCGTGGTGCTATGATATTTTCTCTTTCTGCCTTCAGTGAAAGTTGGTAGATCACCATCAGTGAAAGTTGGTATATCACCATCAGTGAAAGTTGGTGTTTGTCATCTTTTTGCTACCTTCAGTGAACGTTGGTCGTTCATCATCAGTGAACGGCGGTGCTATGATATTTTCTCTTTCTACCTTCAGTGAAAGTTGGTAGATCACCATCAGTGAAAGTTGGTGTTTGTTATCTTTTTGCTACCTTCAGTGAAAGTTGGTAGTTCATCGTCAGTGAACGGCGATGCTATGATATTTTATCTTTCTACCTTCAGTGAAAGTTGGTAGATCACCATCAGTGAAAGTTGGTGTTTGTTATATTTTTACTTCCTTCAGTGAATGTTGGTAGTTCATCGTTAGTGAACGGCGGTGCTATGATCTTTTCTCTTTCTACCTTCAGTGAAAGTTGGTACATCATCATTAGTGAAAGTTAGTGTTTGTTATCTTTTTTCTACCCTCAGTGAATGTTGGTAGTTTATCGTCAGTGAACGGAGGTGCTATAATATATTCTCTTTCTACCGTGAGTGAAAGTTGGTAGGTCATTGGCAGTGAACGTCGATGATTGTTATCTTTTTGCTACCCTCAGTGAATGTTGGTAGTTCATCGTCAGTGAACGGCGATGATATGATATTTCTTTTCCTTCTACCTTCAATGAACATTGGTAGCTCACCGTCAGTGGATGTCGGTGTTGATATTTCTTTTCCTTCTACCTTCAGTGAATGTTGGTAGCTCACCTTCAGTGAACGTCGGTGTTGATATTTCTTTTCCTTCTACCTTCAGTGGACGTTGGTAGCTTTACCTCCAGTAGGAGTTGGTGTACCCTTTTACCATTTTACCATCCTTTCTGAGTCGAGTCTTTTGATCCACCAGTGATTTACTTTCCTGGTCGGGTCGCTCTCTTGTTTCTTTATTATTGTTACATCCCCAATGGTATTTTTGTCTCTTTGGTCTTGTTCATATGCATTCGTGATCATAAACATTTACATGGCATCTTAGGGCCAAAAATAGGGTTTGTTTTATATTTAAGTATCTTCGATCGCGTCGACATGAAGATTTTTTTCCCCTAAGATCCCTTCATCATACCACGTTGATTCCATTACAATAAGATCACACTAGGATTCTTGGTTCCCCTCCTTATATTTAGCTTTGCACTTTGAGGAATCACCAAGCACCTTGACTTATCTTCTTTTGTGATCATGAATGTTTTTTCTTGATTTTATTTTAATTAATAAAATGAAAAGTTGGTTTGTCTTACTTGTTAATAATGTAGGTAAAGGCAATGTGGCTTAGCAAGTTGATCCATGGGTTCTTGAGTTTATTTCCATGCCCTAGTCAATAAATCTTGAGAAGTTCAAGCCTCACCATTGAAGTTGTTTTGGATGAAATGGCATGGCAAGCTTATTTTTTTCACCATATTTCAATATCATCAAATTTGATCCAAAAAGTACAAGGGGTTGATTGAAAAAATAGTCATGGTTGGACAAGGTCTTGTTCCCATTGGTCACAAGTGCATATTTCTATCAATTATCAAGATATGGAAGTGGTTTTAGTTTCTATGAGTTCTCATTATAATCATAAACAACTTATATTTACAAAGCATTTGTTTTGGTACAAGAAGTTTGTTCAAAATTGTCAAAGTTCCTCAAGGCATGTTTCTTAATCTAAGAGCTAGGGTTTTGGACTTCAAAGGAGTATATCTTGCTCATCTTTTGGAATTTTTGAGTGATTCCAAAGACATCATTCTCTTTAAATGGTTATCAACAAATCACTTTAAAAGTTCCAAGGAGTTTTCATGTGGAAGAAACTTGATGACGAAGAAAGATTACAAGTCCTCTAGATGAATCCCCAATTTTCCATGTGTGACTTCAAATGATCATAACTTGGTCAATTTTTATCACCTTGATCCCATTATTTTTCCACAATGATCTTTAGAATATGAACTTTATGCCTTCTTTTATGTGCAAAGTGATAAAATGGATGGAATTTGCCTTAAGGATACTAAAGATTATAGGTCATTTTATGAAATTTCACCAACTTCAACAAGTCACAACTCTCTCAAAGTTTGGATATTTTGAATGGTTCAAGTCTCAAAATGTCATTCAAGAGATCTACTCCATGCCATATTTTTTGGTCAAGAGAAAATTCCAAGTGGAAGGCTATGTTTGGATGCAAGACATTATAGGTCACTTTTGAAGAAAAATTTAAAATATTTCTAAGTATGGAAGTCAACTTTTTTTCTCCAACTTTGACTCAACACGACTTTCAGCTCAAGCATCCATTTGATTCCATTATTTTTCCATTGCAAAGCTTGTAACCTCATCTTTCTGGAACACCAAGGATCATGCCGTAAGACCCCTTGAGCTGAGAATGCCATTGGTCAGAAGTTGGCACTTTGAAACTGAATTTTTCACCAAGTCAGAAGTTTGAAATCCTTGATTTCGCTTCTAAACACTTTGTTTCTGCATGTTTATACCTCTAAACATGTTTAATAAAGTTCCAGAAGTGATTAGCATAGCAAAACACGCGTTTTGGATGAGTTTTGATCAAATTGGAAGTCACACTTTTCTTGTTTGCAACTTTACACGATTTCCCTCCAAACTTCATCATTTCACACGCTTGGACATTCCATTTGATTCCTTATAAATAGAGAGTCATTCCCCATTCATTTCCTCAAGTTTGGATAGCCAGAATCACCCTGCCAAACTTGTTCCATAACTCTGAACTCAGCAACTTTGAAATCCATTCTCAAGCCTTTTTCGATCCAATTTTTTCATAAATTCACCTTCCTTAATCTTCCCTAAAGCTAACCATATAATTACATTCAAGAATCGTGCCCTATATTGCTCCATAGAAGTCCAGTTTCAGAGCTCTACAACTCAACTTCAATAGGTAGATTCCTTCATCAATTCTTCAAAACTTTGATATCATTGTGATGCTCTCATTGCCCTGGTTCTAGTTGCAACACTTGCTTTTTACTGGAAACACGTTTTGACCATGAAATTTCAAATCCCTTTTCAAAACTTTCCTTCCAAATTGCTTGAGCTACAGTTTATATAAATTTGGTGCGAGGGTATGGTTGTCTTCGTCTTGAAGAGACGAAGCGAATGGCATAGGTATGAGCTTCTGATTTTAGAGTTTACGAGACTTGCAATTCACGTTGGCTGGAGGTTGAAGATGACCAATGTGTCATCTTCCAACCAATGATGGCACGCCACTTGTTATTTTTGAATTATGATTTAATAATTGATTCAGTGTTGTATTCACTAATGACCATGATATGCACAGTGCGCCAGATCCCTTGGATTTGATTACTAACGCATTTTCACTCTCATCCAATGGTCCACATATTTTTTACTTTTATTTTCTTTTCTGATTTTTTATATTTAATTGTTTTAAACTTCAAAAAATCATAGAAAATTCATTTTTAGTCCAAAAAATCTGAAAAAATTAAGAAAAATGTTTTTGATTATTTTCTTTCTGTATTTTTTCACAATTTAATTTTGTGTTTTGGTATTTTTTATAAATTTACACTTTATTTTTATTGTTTTAAATGTTTAAAAATACTTTTATGCATTTTTAAATTCTGATAAAATTATGGAATGATCCAATGATATTGTGACAAATATTGGTAACCTTATTTTATTTTTGTTCCTGACTTTGTTATTTTTTTATCATTTTTCGTTTATTTTACCCCTTTATTTTAATTTTAAAAATAGTTTCTGACTTTAAAAAATTACCAAAAAATTTATAAAATCATTTGAGTCCTTTTTTTTTATTTTTCTATGGTCTTACATTTTATTTCTTGATTAATTTGAACATAGTTGATATTTTTCTCTTTTATTTCTATTTTTTAAACATTATTTTTACCTCTTTGTATATATTAAAATGTAATATTATTTTGTGACTATTTTCTGGATGATCTTGGGTTAAATTTTTGATCATGAACTTTATTAACATCATTGGATCCATGGTGTTGAGTCTAACTCCACAAAAATGGATGAATGATTTTAATAATAGTTTGATTAAATTTAATCCAAAAGTGGTTTGTATATTTTCTCCCACCCCTCTTCATCTCATCCCCTTCTTATTGCACTAAATGTTGTTGGAGTATGACCTCTATATCATATCTCAAAACAAATGGTGCATAGATTGCTATTGACCAGCCTCAAAATAGGTGCGACTTCTATATAAGTCCACTTACGATTGCTTAATATAGCGCTAAATTTTGTCCTGATTCAAATAAATGATCATTCGCAACCCAAACCCATGTTTGCAAGCCCCAGTATGTTAATTTGATCTCTTTGATCCAATAACCTTGAGATTCATTGTGTGGAGGCTTTGGTTCTACCAATCCTCTAATGGATCTACAACACTTTTGGTCAACGCGGATCACTTAAACATCGTTGATCATTAAATGGCACTTTTTAGGATTCCAAATGGATGATATACTTGACAAAAAGAAAATGTAACTTGTGTGTAGGCTTTGGTTCTACCAATCCACTAATGATTTCCAAATGCAAGTTTCAAGATGATCATCCAACTAACCACTAATCACTAATAATTGACTTTATCCTTTATTCTTTTATTTATATGCCCTTTTATTTTTATGCACTATTTACTTTTAGCATTTACATTTCATGCCATTTTCATCTTTGCTCATGTGAGCATTTACTATCTTGTCATTTTTATTTTGCTCACTTGAGCTTTTCTTTTCTTTTTCTTAAGATAATTAATAATCAATATGAACCATAAAATCCTTAATGATACTTGGACTATTTGGTTACTATCCTTGGCATTATGGAGCATTGGACTTTTTGGACTTAGGATTAGAAACCTTGGCCTACGATTGGAGACCTTGTGATCTTATCTGATTATTTTTTCTGGAGCTCTTGAGGTTTACCTCAAGATAATGGGTTGTTTGTTTGTTTTGTGTGTAGGTTATTGTGATTAGACCCTTTGTTTGTAATATGGAATTCACCCATATACAACCGTTACTCTGCCCAATTTTTGTGAAGACTTAATACACTTGAAGTTTGGTTCTCTGAAGAGGTCTAGTATTTTTGCTTGATTGGTTTCAATCCAAAGAATGGGAATTCTATCTTGGCTCATAGTGTCAAGTATTGGCTTCTTGTTGGTTAGATGGTTCTTATCCCTAGCTTTTACCTTATGCTTTAGTATAGCCTCTTCTTCTCCTCCTATCTTCTTTAATTTAAAAAATCTTCTCACTCCTTTTGAAAACTCTTCTTATTTTAAACCTGAACCACTTTCATAATAAACTTGGACTTAGGTTCATGCATTTTCAAACATTTTCATAAATAAACTTCAATAAACTTAATAATACTTTGACATCCTTTTTGTGAGAAGACTAAAAGTCAATCAATCTCATTTCAAACCATTTTTGCCACTTTGGATTTTATCTTTAAACTTTTCTCAAAAGATTGAACTCTTGTCAATCCTTGTAGTGATGCAAAAAACTATACTTCTACAATATGTAGTGAAGAGAGATATTTTCCATTCGGGTGTTGAGTGAGGCATTGTTGATTTTAAAATCCAAGCCATATCCTCCACTTTGAGATGATGCAAATTCTCCTTTCTCATGATTGTGGATAGTGGGTATGTTTTCCACAGGGACAATGATGATGATGTTTTATCTCATAAAATTAATCAACACATTTGTGTTTTAAAACTTTTAAAATAGGAACTACGTGTATCTGGATCCCCTATTGCACGAAAAGGTGGTACGTAGGCACTAAAGGTTCACAACCGTTGTGGGTGCAAAAATAAAAAAATATATATTTCTTTTCTCACCTCCACCATCCATTTTTATGCAACATTTTTTATAGCCAAAATATACAGATTTTACAAAGAGGTTCATGTGGAGTACCGTAGATGTTTAGGGTGCTAATACCTTCCCTTTGAATAACCAACCCCCTTACCTAGAATCTTTCCCCCTCTTTAGGTTATTCTCTCTTTTCCCATTCCTTTGGAAACAATAAAGAGCGGTGGCGATTTTCATTTTGATTTCTATAAGTCTAGTCAATCCAATGGCTTAGTCTTAAACATTTCTACTGCTACACATCCACCATTTTCAAATAAAACATTGCAAGTTCTAATATTTTCATTCATCAAAAGATAATATTCAAGATTACAACCAAATATCTAAAATGGCAAACTTCACAAATTGTTCAAGTCTCATCATTTCATTCAAGTTACAACCCATCTAGCCATTACAAGTTGGAATGCTACAAAGAATAAAAAGAATTACAAGATTTATTCCCCAAATTCCTAAACTACTATTGAATTGGTCTTCAAACTCTTGTTTCCTAAAAGTTTCGTCATGCTAAGCTTCACCATTCAATCGCCTTTCCTTTTTCCATACCGTCACATGAAACAAAAAAAACGAGATTAGCACATGTGTAATAGAATTTCAACAAGAAAATTTCAAACAATTCTCTACACTTTCTTCATTAGGGATTGGAAAGAAGAATCAGAAATAAAGGGGCAAAGTTCGTCCATGTTTCGTCCATTGCAAATCACAATCATTAATTGGTTCACAGAGGACAAAATGGTAAGAAATAAAAGTCAAAAATCAGAATTCATCATAGTCCCAAATGCTATAAAAAAACAGATTGCATCACAATAAAAGGGAACAAATACAAGAGGTCAAAGTGCTATCAAAAATAGACTGTACATGCTGTCCAAACACTGTTGTCCTGCTATAAGATGACAGTCCTAAATATATCAAAAAGCAACTGCAATATACAGCCAAAAATTATACACAAACATGCCAACTCAAAACTGCATAAGAAAGACAGTATGGCAGCATAAAAAATATGTTCAAACCCAATTTTATTTTCCCCCTAAAAGTTCCATTCCCTTACTGATATAAGAGAAACAAATAACATAGCAAAAGAGAGATCAATTTGTCCATCATAAGAAAAAAAGAACAAATACTTTCTCTAGTAAAAACAGCCACAACAAAAGCCAAACAGCAACAGAAACAAAACCACACAGTAACGAAAACAAAACCAATACAACAACCAAGCCAAATCTGAAAATAATATCAACACTCCCATATCACCATTTTCCTTTTCTAAACCCTTTAGAAAGAATTTTTTTCTCTTCCTTTTCAATTCAAGAAAAAAAACAGAAAATATAACAAAGGGTCAAGAAGTGAACTTCCCTGTCAAAAAACCATCCTTCACCGTAACCGCAAACCCTCAACCTCAAACTCGCCTCCAAACATCAAACTCAGGACCTCCATTTCCGAACCAACACCGAAGAACCTGAAGTCATTATAAAGCCGTCACTGGTAGCGCACCGTCACTGTGTCCGCCACAACCGCGTTTGGTCCTTCCTCACTTGTAAGTTCCCAATTTCTTCCATGATTTTTATATGTGGCTAATGGAAATATTTGTTGTTTAATTGAGAACGAGAGTAAGAGCATGGAATTAGAGAGAAGAACAGAGGGAATTTTTTCTGTGCTTTCCATTTTCGTGAAACAGGGAAGAGGCGCTGCCTCATTTGTCCCTAGGGTTTCATTAACCCGTATGATATTACAGGAAAGGTGGACCCTGGGTCGACCCGGTTCGGCCCAGGCCCACCATTTTTTTAATCCCAAATTATTTAATTTTTAACCTTTTGTATTATTGAAAGTATACACGAATGACTAAGTGGTGCAGTGGTTGAAGCATTGTTGGGCAAGCAAGAGACTCCCTAGGGTGTTTTTTCTCATTATCCTTATTTTCTGTTTCTCATTAACTCCATTTTATCTTATTGTTTTGAAGTTTTGTTTTTAGACAAAAAAATGTTGTTGGGCCCAGCGCCCTTGCTGCCTCAACCCCCAATTTTCTGTTTCACACCTTCTTTTATAATTAACTTAATTTACATTTAAATTAGTTTAGATATAGATTAGTAATTTTAGATTTTTAATTTAGTTTAGATTTAACTTAGTAATTTTAGATTTTTTTAAATTTAATTTTAGAATTAATCTAATTACTTAAGAACTTTAAGTTAGTTTAGAATTATCTTAATATTTTTTAGTTTAGATTTAATTTAATCTTTAGCAAAAATATAATTTAAAAATTAATTTATTTTCTTAATTAGTTTAGGACTTTGTAAATAACTTTATGAACTTTTTCTAAGTTAACTTTCTTTCAAATTAGTTAAATTTTCTTAAATAGTTTAGTTAGGGATTTTTTGTATGAATAATTTTACTAATTAACTTTTAATTTAGTCTTAAATTGTTTGTTTAAATTCTTCATAATAAAAAATACCAAAAGACAAAAATATATACAAATGATTTAATTTCTTCAATCAATTATTTTCTTTAATAAAATAGGTCTTCTTTTCTTTTCGAAATTTCTCACAAACGAAAACACTAAAAATACTATTTTGCCAATTAATTTTATTTTAATAGTTTGTCTTAGTCTAATTTACTGTTTATTTTTAATTCGATCAGGTTGTGTTACTTGTTTATTTAGACTTTTTATCACAGTGTCGATTTGATCCATCCCCATTTGTAAATTGTACCCCCATTCCCGAAAACTCTGTAATAGTGTAGAATTTTAATTTCCGCAATTTATTGTTTTTCTTTATACTTTATAGTAATTAGGCGTGTATGATAAGACATAAAATGAACTGCTAGACAACCCTAATCAAAGACAAGTTAATTGAAAACAAATCACTTTTCACACGCACACCTCTAGGGTTAACCTCGCTTGATGCCTCGGAAAAACAGTCATGTCCCTCGAATATGGGCGCTTTAGCAAAGACCCTCGATAAAAAAATATCGTAGTCCCTCGATGTCCCTCGATGTTTCCTTCGATAAACAATCTAGTCCCTTACGAAAATTGCTAAAGCGTCTCCCAAGTTGTCTTCTATGACTGTACGATTGACCTGCGCCTGTCCTTTCACATCCAATGGTGGGGCTTCTTACCAAATCAATAGTAAGATAGCAACATCTAAAGGAGGAGGAAAAGAACAAAGACCTTTTGAGTAGGTAGGAAGCTCATAGTAGCTTGCTCACAAACTAAAACTATTTCCACACTTACACTTTCAAAACATCTTCAAAAAATAAACATCTCTTTGAACTATTTTCAAAACCAACACTTTGTATACATTCTTATAGAGACGAGAATCATTACAAAGTTTGCCAAAACAAAGGCGTTTTTAAAATATTTTCAAAATTGCACCAATCACAAACACCTTTCAAACAAAAGCATTTTTCAAAGTGAACAAGCAACTAAGAACCCGTAGATAACTACGGATGAAAAGGGTGCTAACACCTTGCCTTTTCATAACATACCCCGCGAACTCAAGAAAAATTCTCAAAAGGTCTTTCCTGTTCTTTTTACCCTTACCTTTATTGGATAAAAGAAAAGTCGGTGGCGACTCTTGCTATCTGCAACAATTGCGATAAAACGCAAAATACCCAAGTCAGTTCTCCCACTGTATTACATAACTGTCGCCTCTACTGGGGAATATAAAAGTGGAGTTACCTTAGAGCTAGATCACATTTAATTGCTTATATTGTTTGATTTGTTTTCTTTACATTTATGGGTCTTCGTTTGAGCTTGTTTTGATCCTCTACCCGGATTGGGGAACATCATTAGGTGAATAGCAAAAATTATAGAGACTGTACGGCGTAGACCGATATGTTTGACACAATAGCTATGTTAGTGTAACACATTTTTGGGTACAGGTATCCCTTATGGAGAATTAAGGAGAATACGGGGCCACTGTGTGGTGTCATGAAGCACTAACGAACCTTAGAACCTTTAATTGAACAACTTGGCCATTAGGAAGCAGTGAGATAGCCGGCTTTGGTGCAGTCCGAAGTTGGTTGATACTCGATACTACACTCATTAAGATCATACGTTTGGGATATTTCGATCACCAATAAAGAGGCTTACGCTGAAACAATGCCCAATGAAGAAATATCAATGATATTGAGATCCCCTAGAACCCGGTTACTTTCTAGGACATGTTGAACCAACTAAAATTCAAGAGGGTAGTTACCAATGAAACTTCACGCAAGCCTAAACCTAAGGACTTGTTTGCTTTGCTTGTGTATGTTTACTTGCACATAACATCATGACATCATACCATTGCATTTACACTAACCATTTCAAGGACTTTGGGATTTATCTTTGTGCTGTTTTGTAGGACATGGCTTCCATGCAAAGAAATTCCATCCGAATCAACCTTGTGAGAGTGGCTCCTCAACTCAAGGAATTAGCATCAAGGGTTCCCAATGATTCTCGGTTCACCAAGAAGTACGATTGTCTCATCAACTTGGTTACAACAAACTTTGAAGAGGATATGGTACATGTGTTGTTCCAATTATTTGATCCTAAGCACCATTGCTTCACATTTCCTGGTTACCAACTAGTGCCTACTATGGAGGAATTTTCTCAACTCTTCAGAGTTCCCATTCTTGATCAATTACCCTTCACCAGTATTGAAAGAGAACCAAGACCTGAGTAGATTTCTCGAGCTTTACATTTGTAACAGTCTGACATTGTGGCAAATTGGGAAACAAGAAGTGGTGTTAAAGGGTTTCTAGCCAAGTTTCTGTTTAAGAAGGCTAAAAAATTTTGGGAGGCTCTGGATTTGCAAGATTTTGAAGAAGTGGTGGCTCTTCTAGTCTATGGTATGGTACTATTTCCTAACCCGTACCAACTCATAGATGTGAATGCAGTCAAAGTTTTTCTATCTCGTACCCAGTACCTACCTTGCTTGGAGATATCTTGCACTCTCTTCACTCTCGCACCATGAAGAGAAGAGGAATTATTATGTGTTGCACTCCTTTGTTGGCTAGGTGGTTTATTTCGCACCTACCTCGATCTGTTTTGAAGAATGAGCAAGGCATGAGATGGTCTAATAGGTCGATGTCACTCAGGAATTCAGATATTCATTGGTGTCCTTGATCTTTGGAGGATGTTACCATCATTGATTGTTGTGGGGAATTCCCTAATTCCCCTTTCCTTGGCATTAGGGGAGGTATCACTTATAACCCTTGTTTGGCTTTGCGACAGTTTGGGTATGCTAGGAGGGATGGTCCTCATGATGCACTTGTCCAAGGAATTGCATTTGACTATGAAAACAATGTCTAAGGTTATTGTCAGAGATACATACGAGCTTGGGGCATGGTGAACAAAGTTGATAGCAAGACCTTGGGACATAAGAACTACATTCCTTTGGAGGCTTATCTCAAGTGGGTGCGAGCTCACGCTTAAAATCTCATGATGCCTTATGAGGCTATTCTACCTAGCATCATGGAGCCTATTACCGAGGGAGATGTTCCCTACACTATCCTTCATCCTGACATGCCGACTACTCTTGAGGAGTTGCAAAGATCTTGGGTTCAACTCAAAGGGGAGCGAGACACCTTTGAAACCCAGTTCTACACAAGCGAGAAGAAGGTTTTGGAGCTCATGAGACAACTTCATGAAGAGCAGAATTTGAATGCCTACATTGCACCGAAGAGGATGCGCTCATGGGAAGCTTGATTCCTTTTGTTTTAGGAATTTATTTTTTATTATCTTTGTTTCTTCCATTGTAAGCCCAAGAGGCTTTTTGTAACCGTTTGAACTTATTAATGAAATTAATGTTTTTAAATCATTTGCATACGCATTTTATGCAAGCAACTGGTAGAGAGGCTGAAAGCTGTGGAAATTCAAGTCGTACCTGGCTTGGATTTTGGTGATTTAGGTTTGGTACATGGGGTTGTTATCCCACACAAGTTTAAAATTCCAATCTTTGCAAAGTACGATGGAGTTTCATGCCCAAAGCTTCACCTGAAGTCCTATGTCTGCAAGATACAACCATATACCACTGAGAAGAAGCTCTGGGTACACTTCTTTCAAGAGAGTCTGGTTGGGACTCAGTTAGAATGGTTTTACCAATTGGAGGGATCCCGCATTCACACATAGGAAGATCTGGCCACTGCTTTTTATCATAAATATTAGTACAATACTGATTTGGCACCGATTAGAGTTCAAATTCAAGGAATGACAATGGGTACTAATGAAGAGTTTAAAGAGTATGCGCAAAAATGGAGGCACCTTGCTGGTAGAGTTCAACAACCACTAACTGATAGGGAGCTGGTGGACATGTTCATGGGAACATTAACTGGCCCATTCTTCAACTTGCTAATTGGGAGCTCATCATCTGGTTTCAGAGTTAATTCTGACTGGTGAAAGGGTCGAGAGTGGTATCAAGAGTGGAAAAATTCCCATGGCATCTGCTTCTACATCAAACACTGTAAAGAAGCCATTCACTGGAAAGAAAGAAAGCAATGCTATGTATGGAAAAGGGCCCATACCAAGAAGGATCACCAATCATCTGTTAATGTTGTTTTAATTTCTAACCCTCCATCTGCTCAAAGACAACAAGCAAACCATCAACGACCTGAAGTTCCTAGAAGACAATTCACGAGGATTAATATGTCACTATCCCAAGCCTTGCAACACATGTTGAAGGCCAACTTGGTAACATTGCATGATCCACCATCAAATCCCAATGTTACATCAACGAAGTACAATCCAAATGCCAAGGGCGCGTATCATTCCAACATCCATGGGCATGAAACTGATCAATGTTGGGCTTTGAAGAATAAGATTCAAGACCTGATAGACAACAAAACTATTGAATTTGATCCACCCACGACTCTAAATGTGATAATTGCACTGATGCCGAACTAGGGCAAAGGTGTAAATGAGATTGATGACATTACTTTTGTTTCCTCCATTGAAGATTTGACTACTCCATTGGCTACTATGAAGGGAAATTTGCTGAGAGCTGGGGTGTTCCATGATTGTTTAAAAAACTGTGATTGTTGTGCTGAACAAATAAATGGATGCAAGTGGCTGAAAGATGGTGTTCAACGCCTGATAGATAGTCACGAGATCCTACTTGAAAAAGTTCCTACCATCAAGAGTTTGACCAACAAAGCTGAAGACCTTGCCATAATAACAATCTCCAACAATCCTCTTAGGATCTCCTCAAAGGGTCCTATTAGGATTTCTAACGAACCAATAATTTCTCCCTTGATAATTACTGCACTTGGGCTGATTCCTTACTCCTCCAACAAAGAAGTTCCATGGAACTATGGTGTTGAGGTTTACTATCATGGAATTAAGAAAGATTCTTGGATCAATGAAGACAAGGCTGATGATGTTACAAATATTGCTGGTTCTAGCAGGCTAACAAGGACGGGGAGGATTTTCTCTCCTAACATTTCACCCCTAACTACTACGATGGCACTTGTCCGTGTTACCACTGATAAGCCTAGTGCTGACACTAGGGGTAAAGAGAAAGTAGTTGAGACTTCCAGGACGGAGGCGCCAGTTGAAGATGTTACCACTGAGGAACCTTCCACCCAAGAGATGGAGGAAATCTTGAAGATCATAAAGAAAAGCGATTTCAAGATAGTAGAACAACTGGGGAAAACCCCCCTCCAAAATCTCTATGATGTCTTTGCTGCTTTGTTCCGATGCTCATGCCCAAGCTTTAATCAAATTTTTGAAGAAAGCATATGTTCCCCAAGAAACCACAACTGATCAATTTGAAAACTGTGTGGCAAGTCTAACTACCAACAATGGATTGGGGTTCTCTGATGCTGACTTGACACCAATTGGAAGGAATCATAACAAGGCATTGCATGTCTCTGTTGAATGCAAAGGAACTACCCTGACACATGTCCTGGTTGATACCAGTTCCTCTCTAAATGTTCTACCCAAAGGTGCCTTGGACCGGTTAGATTTCGAAGGTCTGGTTTTAAAACCAAGTCACATAATTGTAAGGGCTTTTGATGGGTCCCAAAGGATGGTGCATGGAGAGGTAGATCTCCCCATTAAAGTGGGTTCATAAGTTTTCAATTCTACCTTCTATGTGATGGATATACGTCCTGCCTACTCTTGTTTACTTGGGCGCCCTTGGATACATAAGGCAGAGGCGATGACATCCACCCTTCACCAAAAGTTGAAGTACCCAGTCAAGGGGAAGATCGCCACAGTCTGTGGTGAAGAAGAATTCATGGTAAGCCACCTCAATTCTTTCAGATATGTGGAGATGGATGGATAATTTATAGAAACTCCGTGCCAAGATTTCAAAGTTGTTCCTCCTATGGTTGCCGCCACCAAAATCTCCTCTGACATATCAAAAGCTGATAAATTATACCAAGAATGGTTTCACTTAAAGATGCTCGTGTCGTGGTCGAAGATGGAAGTTGTACTATCTGGGGACAACTCCCCGACATTCCGTTTAAAGTAGACAAATTTGGGTTGGGTTTCACCATCAAAGCTCAAAAAGAGGTCAGGTACGCTCACGTGGGAAAGCCACCTCTTCGCATCAGAAATCATGAAGTAAATGTTGTGGAAGACTCTAACGATGAATGTGCTTTTGAAGAATGGATCTACCATATCGCCGGAGGAAAGCTCAACAACTGGCACACAAAGGACTTTATTCCATCTCCTTCTATGAGGTGTAATTACTGTTTACTATTTTTTGTCAATTCACAAACTTTTGCCTATAATTTTAATTCCAAACAATGACTTTTAAGCCATGTGCCTTGCCCAGGGCACCATGGTCCATTTGTTAAGGGTTTTGTTCATGTTCATTTATCATATGATCATTTAATGGAAAACATTGGACCTTTGCATTCAAATTTTATGCTCATTATCTTTCTTTTTCTTTATTGCATTTTTTCATATAGCCATGTATCTTACATGCACACACACATACACTTGCAGATCTACATCCACTCCGGATCTCATTTCCAACGACTCTGCTATTGCCAGCTATAATTTTGAACATCCAATCAACCAAGCCGAAGATGAAGGCGAAGAAGATTTTGAAATACCAGGGGAGTTAGCCAGGCTTCTGATGCAAGAAAAGAAAGCCATTCAACCTTATGAAGATCCAGTTGAAGTGATCCACCTAGGTACTGAGGAAGACAAGAAAGAGGTCAAGTTTGGCGCTAACTCGGAAGACATCGTCAACGACAAATTGGTACAGATGCTACATGACTATGTTGAAGTGTTTTCTTGGTCGTATGAAGATATATTGGGTTTGGATACTGATATAGTGGTCCACCGTCTACCAACAAAGGAAGATTGCCCTCTAGTCAAGCAAAAAGTGTGTCATATGCGGCCAAGCATGTCTGAAAAGATAAAAGTTGAGGTAATTAAGAAATTCAATGCAGGTTTCCTAGCAGTGACATCGTAACCTCAATGGGTGGAGAATGTGGTCCCTGTGCCGAAGAAGGATGGAAAGGTTCGTATGTGCATAGACTATAGGGATTTGAATAAGGCAAGCCCCAAGGATGATTTCCCATTATCTCATATTGACGTCCTGGTAGACAACACAACTCAACACAAAGTCTTCTCTTTCATGGATGGTTTCTCTGGCTACAACCAAATCAAGATGGCTCCCGAGGATATGGAGAAGACCACCTTTGTCACACAATGGGGCACCTTTTGTTACAAGGTCATGTCGTTCGGTTTAAAGAATGCAGGGGAAACTTATTAACGAGCTATGGTAGCTCTATTTCATGATATGATCCATCATGAGATAGTGGTCTATGTGGATGATATGATTGCAAGGTCGCAGACTAAAGAAGAAAACCTTTATCACTTACACAAGCTGTTTGAAAGGTTGAAAGAATACAAGCTGAGGTTGAACCCCAACAAATGTACCTTTGGGGTAAGGTCTGGAAAACTCCTAGGGTTTGTCATTAGTGGTAAAGGTATTGAGGTCGACCCTGCGAAGGTCAAAGTTATCCAAGAAATTCCAGCTCCACGTATTGAGAAAGAGGTTAGAGGTTTCTTAGGTCGACTCAATTACATCGCCCGATTCATATCTCATTTAACTGCTACTTGTGAGCCACTCTTCAAGCTACTGAAGAAAGATCAAGCAATCAGATGGAATGACGACTGCCAAGTAGCTTTTGACAAGATTAAGGAGTAGTTGCAAGAACCTCCAATCCTGATGCCTCCCGTTCAAGGAAGACCTCTGATTATGAACTTGATTGTATTAGAGAATTCAATGGGGTGCGGGTTGGGCCAACATGACGAGTCTGGCTGAAAAGAGCATGCAATATACTACCTGAGCAAAAAGTTTACCGACTGTGAAACAAGATATTTACTGCTCGAGAAAACTTGATGCGCTCTAGCATGGGGTGCTCGCCGGCTAAGACAATATATGTTGACTCACACCACTTTGTTGATTTCTAAAATGGACCCTATCAAGTATATTTTCGAGAATCAAGCTCTCTTCGGACGAATAGCTAGATGGCAAATGATTTTGACTGAATATGATATCCAATACACTATATAAAAGGCGATTAAAGGAAGTGTATTGGCAGATCATTTGGATCATCAAGCTATTTATGAATACCAATCTATGAACTTTGAATTCCCATATGAGAATATCATGCTAGTAACTGACTGCGAAAAGCCTGGACCGTATGACGGACCTGAACAAGGATCCCGATGGACTATGTTTTTTGATGGGGCTTCCAACGCTTTGGGTAATGGAATTGGTGTTGTGATTGTTTCATCCGAAGGTTGCCATACACCTTTCACTGCTAGATTATGCTTCGATTGTACAAACAACATGGCTGAGTACGAGGCGTGCATCTTGGGTCTAAAGGCTGCCATTGACCTAAGGATCAAGTTCTTGGATGTATACGGAGGTTCTGCTCTAGTAATCAGTCAACTTAAGGGAGAATGGGATACCAAACATCCTAATTTGATCCATTACAAAGAGTTGGTGTTAACCCTGATCCCATACATCGAGGAGGTCACCTCCGAGCAATTCCCTAGAGAAGAAAATAAGTTGGCTGATGCTTTAGCAACAATGTCGTCCATGTTCAAGGTCAATTGGGACAATAAGGCTCCTAGAATCACAATCGAAAGATTTGACGAACCAGTGCACTGTTGAGAGCTTGACACAGACGAAGCGAAGCCTTGGTACCATGAGGTGAAGAGATATCTCGAAGCACAAGAGTATCCTAAAGGAGCTTCCATCAATGATAAGAAATTATTGCAAAGATTTTCATCCAAATTCTTCCTAAGAAATGGAATCTTGTACAAACGCAACCATGATTCTACTATACTCCAGTGCATGGATAAGAAGGAGGCAGAGGAGATCATGGAAGACATGCATGATGGTATCTTTGGGACTCACTCTAGTGGACACACTATGGACAAGAAGATTCTAAGGGTTGGTTACTATTGGTCGACAATGGAAACTGCCTATCACCATCACTCGAGGACTTGCCATAAGTGTCAGATCTATGGCGACAAAGTCCATGTGCCTCCAATTCCCTTGAACATCATGACTGCTCTGTGGTCGTTCGCAATATGGGGCATTAACATGATTGGAGAGATCAAACCTACTGCTTCTAATGGACATGATTTCATCCTCGCTGCCATTGATTATTTCAGCAAATGGGTCGAAGCTGCTTCATTTGCCTTAGTCACAAAGAATGTTGTAGCTAGATTTATTAAGCATAACCTCCTCTGCCGTTACAGTATCCCCAAAAGGAAATCACCGATAACAGAACCAATCTCAACAATGTTATGATTACTGAACTCTACACGCAGTTCAAAATCAAGCATCACAATTCTTCTCCATACATACCTAAGATGAATGGCACAGTGGAAACTACCAATAAAAACATAAAGAAGATTATGCAAAAGATGGTAGTAACCTATAAAGACTGGCATGAGATGCTACCGTTTTCTCTCCATGGCTACCGTACTTCGGCTTGAACGCCAACCGCGGCAACTCCTTTCTCTTTGGTCTATGGCATAGAAGGTGTCTTGCCTATTGAAGTTCAAATCCATTCCCTGAGAACCATGAAAGAAGAAGACCTAGGCGAAGACGAATGGATTCAGACTAGGTTGGATCAATTGAACTTAATCGACGAGAAAAGACTGGTTGTTGTCTGTCATGGTCAAATGTATCAAAAGCATATGATTAAGGCTTTCAACAAGAAGATCAAGGCTCGAGTGTATCATACTGGCGACTTGGTAATAAAGCGCATCATTCTTCCACAAGGCGATCCCAGAGGAAAATGGATTCCCACATACGAAGGGCCATTTGTTGTCAAGAAAGTGTTCTCTGGCGGTGCTATGATGCTAACAACTATGGACGACGAAGATTTCCCGCATTCTGTGAACGCAGACATAGTCAAAAAATACTACGCATAAAAATGACCCGCTAGATTGACATACCTAGGCAAAAATAAGGGAATCCTGGCGAACCAAAGAGGTTCGGGGAAAAATTAGGGGTATATACAAAAGATTGTACACCCGGTAAGTCGAAAACCTGAAAGGGCGACTTGGGCAAAAATGGGTATCCTGGTGGACTAAAAACCCGAAAGGGCGGTCCAGGAAAAAGTTAGGGATTAAAGCGTACGACTATGTCCCGTTGGATCTGTGCAGCCAGTTTTTATTACCAAGGTCCAAATTCAATGGTACAAGATCAATCCAATCAACTTTTTTCAATGGCATGGGATGATGTTCGAAGACATAGGGGCAATAGCAGAGTTGGAACACAATGAGATCACTTCCACATGGAAATTATTTTTGTTTTTACTTTGTACTATTCATTCTTTCGACGATTTCCTCTTACTAGGATTTCGCTCTCCTTGTACAAAAACACCTATTTTTGGGCAAAGTATCAATACAAATACATTTTGAAGTGCAAAACTTTTTGTTTTTTCTGTTTTAAGTGAAAAAGTGTCCAATGGATAAAATTGAATGAACATATGCATATGAACATGATTAAATATTAACAAAAGTGTGCGTAAAAATAGTAATAAGTATTTACTTAAAAACCTAGGATATCCCTACAGAGTTGCTTCAATTAAATTATCCCCACAGAGTTGGATTCATGCAATCCGCTAGCCAGAGTTTCAATCTCCGGAACACCCTCTCCCAAGCTGAGTTGGAAACCTTGTGGAGTTTCTGTCTAAAGAATTTATCTCCCTTGCAAATCGTCAAATATTCTCTTCAACAGGGTTTATTTCCCCAACAAAGTTGTAAATTCTCCAGCTCAAGTTTGCCTCTCAAACTAATGCAAATCAATGGACGAAACCCCTTAAACCCCAATAAAGCCATTTTCAATCCCCAAAAGAATCGTTACCATCCCCGAAGTTGTTGTGGATCCCGGAATCCGACCAGATAGTAGTTGACTCCTTTATCTTCAAAGCAAGTTACTACGAAGCCTGGACCCGATCAGATACTAGTTCAACTTCATCCTATCCAAACTAATTACTGTAAAACCTGGACCCGACCAGATAATAGTTGATTCAATTTACTGTAAATCCTGGACTCGACCAGATAACAGTTGATTCAATTTAATGTAAAGCCTGGACCCAACCAAAAAACAATTTGAGTTGCTGAAACCTGGACCTGACCAGATACCAGTTAACCTTAAGATCAAATTGTTGAAACCTAGACCCAACCAGATAACCGTTCGAGTTACTACGAAACATGGACCCGGCCAGATAATAGTTTAACTTCTTCAAATCACTAACAAAACTCCTCTTCCCCAATAGAGTTCGCCACTATCCCCAGTAAGTTGTTGCCAAGCCTGGATTTCAACCAGATAACAGCTAACTTTCAAATCCCTAGTAGAGCAATGGACAACCAAAACTTCTGAACTCTAGTTCCCAAGCAGAAATCAACACTCTCCACAGAGTTTTCTCAAGCGAAGTCAATGTTCCCCAGCAGAGTTTTCCTCAAACAACAAAACAGGAATTCCCAGCGGAAACATTCTAAACAAAGTTAGAAGACAAACATACTCTTCAATAGCAGTCAGGGATTTACAGGCTTCCTAGCATTTGTCAAAGATTTATTTTCCAAGACAAAGATACATTTCAACAATATTTCACATTCATACATCATATTACATACATGATAAATGAATACAACATAATCTCATTTATTTTGAGAATATCATCAAGCCATGCATGCATCTTCATGCAACTAACCCTCTTCCTTGTAGGAAAAGTCAATCAACAAAACAAAAGACCTCTTCAGGTGTAAATTTATTCTCTTCCAGTTATCAACAGGAAAATAACACTAACATTTCTCAAGTAGGTCAGAGATCAATTCCTGAAACAAGCCAATGCAACTATCTCTATGACCAACAAAAAGCGTGTTCCAGATTAATACCTGAAACAAGACAGGACAACTATCTATGAACAACTGATTATAGATTAATACCTGAAACAAGACAGGACAACTATCTACATGAGCAGATTGAAGATTAACTCCAGAAACAAGACGGGGAAACTATCTTTCTTTCTCTTTGGTTAGACAAAGATCAATTTCCGAAACAGGACATGGCGACTATCTTTATTACCAATGGTATGAACTCTCGAAACAGGACGGGTTTACCAATAAACCGATTGTAGATCAATTCCTGAAACAAGATGGGGCGACTATCTACATGACAAACTCTTCATTCAAAACCTATGTTGGTTCAGTTTAAATCGACCAATGATTTATCCTGATTCTGTTCCGGTATACATTTTCTCTGGTTCAATCAAATCAACCCTAAGATTTTTTTGATTCTTAAACAAATACAGATATCTGTTGTTTCTGTATAAACCGACCGAATATTTACCTCGATACTTCTTCTATTTCTCTATCAACAGTCACTTTTGAATGGCATCTATAAGCCCATCTCAGATGATTCTAAACCACTTTTGGATGGCATCTATAAGCCCATCTCTGACAATATTTTGTCACTCTCCAAATGGCATCTATAAGCCCATTCCCGATACAATAAATCCAAGGCATTACTTTATGCATCAGCGAGTGAAAATTTCTGGGCACTCTAGTATTCAATCATCTCCCACTTTCAAGCTGCGAACGGCAAACATGCCAATCTCACTTTTCAAGTTTAAGAAGATTGAACAGGGGCAGCTGTTGTACCCCAAAATTTTCCCTCCCATTTTTCATTCAATAATGCACTTTGGCTCAAATGATTAGTGGTTGTGCCAACTAGGTTTTCTGTTGGTTTCAGATCTGATTTCCCTAGTTCCTCTTTGAGCTGTGAAGTGGATTTAGGTTTTTGAAGTTTGGATTCATGGTTATCTTCTTTAATAAGCTACAAGTCCATCTTTCATCAAGATTAATTAAGAAGCAAGGTGTTATAGTTATGTGCTTAAAATTGATTTCAATTGAGGTCCATTGGATTGCTTGAAAAGTGTTCTCTTATGCTCCGAGTTTTTCCACTTTCAAAATTTCCTCAAGGCATTATTATTGGATTGAAATTAAATTACAAGTCATGGCATAAAATATGAACTTGTGGATTCTTTGTGGTCAAAGTCTTTATTGTTTCTATTTGTTTGGTTGCTTATATTGCAAGTTGATTTGGAATTGAGGATTGAAGTAGGCTTTACTCAAGAAGTTTGCATGTATTTTATTCTAGAGTTATATCAAGGGGTTTTCATCAAAAGGCTCATTCAAGGTTCAAGATTTATCATGCCATGTTCAAACACATCATTATCTAAGCTTTTTATTCAATGGTTGCCAAAATTCACCAAGTTCATCATGAATTTAAAATTCAATTCATCCAAGTATCATCAACCATTTTCAAATAAAACATTGCAAGTTCTAATATTTTCATTCATCAAAAGATAATCTTCAAGATTACAACCAAATATCTAAAATGGCAAACTTCACAAATTATTCAAGTCTCATCATTTCATTCAAGTTACAACCCATCTAGTCATTACAAGTTGGAATGCTACAAAGAAAAAAAGAATTACAATATTTGTCCCCCAAATTCCTAAAGTACTATTGACTTAGTATTCAAACTCTTTTTTCCTAAAAGTTTCGTCATGCTAAGCTTCACCATTCAATCGCCTTGTCGTTTTCCATACCGTCACATGAAACAAAAAAACGAGATTAGCACATGTGTAATAGAATTTCAACAAGCAAATTTCAAATAATTCTCTACACTTTCATCATTAGGGATTGGAAAGAAGAATCAGAAATAAAGGGGAAGAGTTCGTCCATGTTTCATCCATTGCAAATCACAATCTTTAATTGGTTCGCAGAGGACAAAATGGGAGGAAATAAAAGTCAAAATTCAGAATTCATCATAGTCCTGAATGCTGCAAAAAAAACATATTGCATCACAGTAAAAGGGGAAAAATACAAGAGGCCAAAGTGCTGTCAAAAACAGACTGTACATGTTGTCCAAACATTGTTGTCCTGCTACAAGATGACAATCCAAAATCTGTCAAAAAGCAATTGCAATATACAGCCAAAAATTACACACAAACAGCCCAAGTCAAAATTGCATAACAAAGACAGTATGGTAGCATAACAAATCTGTTCAAACCCAATTTTCTTTTCCCCCCAAAAGTTCCATTCCCTTACTGATATAAGAGAAATAAATAACATAGCAAAAGAGAGATCGGTTTGTCCATCAGAAGAAAAAAAGAACAACTATTTTCTCCAGCAAAAACAGCCACAACAAAAGACAAACAGAAACTAAAACAAAACAATACAGTATTGAAAAAAACCAATACAGCAACCAAGCCAAATCCGAAAATAACATCGACACTCCCATATCATCATTTTCCTTTTCTAAACCCTTCAGAAACAATTTTTTTTCTTCCTTTTCAATTCAAGAGAGAAAAATAACAGAAAATATAACAAAGGGTCAAAAAGTGAACTTCCCTGTCAAAAAACCATCCTTCACCATAACCGCAAACCCTCAACCTCAAACTCGCCTCCGAACATCAAACTTAGGACCTCCATTTCCAAACCAACACCGAAGAACCAGAAGTCATTGTAAATCCGTCACTGGTAGGGAAATGTCACACTATCCGCCACAACCGCGTTTGGTCCTTCCTCACTTGTAAGTTCCCAATTTCTTCCATGATTTTTATTTGTGGATAATGGAATTATTTGTTGTTTAATTGAGAACGAGAGTATGAGCGTGGAATTGGAGAGAAGAACAGAGGGAATTTTTTCTGTGTTTGCCATTTTCGTGAAACAGGGAAGAGGCGGTGCCTCATTTGTCCCTAGGGTTTCATTAACCCGTCTGATATAAGAAAGGTGGACCCTGGGTCGACCCGGTCCGGCCCAGGCCCACCATTTTTTTTAATCCCAAATTATTTAATTTTTAACCTTTTGTATTATTGAAAGTGCCATTATACACAAATGACTAAGTGGTGCAGTGGTTGAAGTATTGTTGGCCAAGCAAGAGACCCGGGTTCGAGACTCCCTGTGGTGTTTTTTCTCATTTTCCTTATTTTCTGTTTCTCATTAACTCCATTTTGTCTTATTATTTTGAAGTTTTGTTTTTGGACAAAAAAATGTTGTTGGGCCCAGCGCCCTTGCTGCCTCAACCGCCAATTTACTGTTTCACACCTTCTTTTATAATTAACTTAATTTACATTTAAATTAGTTTAGATATAGTTTAGTAATTTTAGATTTTTAATTTAGTTTAGATTTAACTTAGTAATTATATAATTTTTTTAATTTAATTTTAGAATTAATCTAATTACTTAAGAACTTTAAGTTAGTTTAGAATTATCTTAATATTTTTTAGTTTAGATTTAATTTAATCTTTAGCAAAAATATAATTTCAAAATTAATTTATTTTCTTAATTAGTTTAGGACTTTGTAATTAACTTTATGAATTTTTTTCTAAGTTAACTTTCTTTTAAATTAGTTAAATTTTCTTAAATAGTTTAGTTAGGGATTTTTTATGTGAATAATTTTACTAATTAACTTTTTATTTAGTCATAAATTGTTTTTTTAAATTCTTCATAATAAAAAATACCAAAAGACAAAAATATATACAAATTATTTAATTTCTTTAATCAATTATTTTCTTTAATAAAATAGGTCTTATTTTCTTTTCGAAATTTCTCACAAACAAAAACACTAAAAATACTATTTTGCCAATTAATTTTATTTTAATAGTTTGTCTTAGTCTAATTAACTGTTTATTTTTAATTCGATCGGGTTGTATTACTTGTTTATTTAGACTTTTTATCGCATTGTCGATTCGATCCATCCCCATTTGTAAATTGTACACTCATTCCCGAAAACTTTGTAATAGCGTAGAATTTTAATTTCCGCAATTTACTGTTTTTCTTTTTACTGTATAGTAATTAGGCGTGTATGAGTACATAAAATCAACCGCTAGACAATCCTAGTCAAAGACAAATTAATTGAAAACAAATCACTTTTCACACGCGCATCTCTAGGGTTAACCTCGCTTGATGCCTTGGAAAAACAGTCATGTCCCTCGAATATGGGCGCTTTAGCAAAGACCCTCGATAAAAAAAGATCGTAGTCCCTTGATGTCCCTCGATGTTGCCTTCGGTAAACGATCTAGTCCCTTACAAAAATTGCTAAAGCGTCTCACAAGTTACCTTCTATGACTGTATGATTGACCCGCGCCTGTCCCTTCACATCCAATGATGGGGCTTTTTACCAAATCAATGGTAAGATAGCAACATTTAAAGGAGGAGGAAAAGAACAAAGACCTTTTGAGTAGGTAGGAAGCTCATAGTAGCTTGCTCACAAACTAAAACCATTTCCACACTTACACTTTCAAAACATCTTCAAAAAACAAACATCTCTTTGAACTATTTTCAAAAGCAACACTTTGTATACGTTCTTATAGAGACGAGAATCATTACAAAGTTTGTCGAAATAAATGCGCTTTCAAAATATTTTCAAACTTGCACCAATTACAAACACCTTTCAAACAAAAGCATTTTTCAAAGTGATCAAGAAACTAAGAGCCCTTAGATAACTACAGATGAAAAGGGTGCTAACACCTTCCCTTTTCATAACCTAACCCCCGAACTCAAGAAAAATTCTCAAAAGGTCTTTCCCGTTCTTTTCACCCTTTCCTTTATTGGATAAAAGAAAAGTCGGTGGTGATGGATTGGTATATGCAATTGGAAAGGACGCATATAAAAACATGGGCAGATCTTGCCAATGTGTTTTTGAAGCATTATAAGTACAACCTAGATATGGCGCCTACCCGCACACAGCTCCAAAACCTATTCCAGAAGAAGGAAGAGTCCTTCAAAGATTATGCTCAAAGATGGAGGGAGATGGCTTCTCGTGTGCAACCACCACTTCTGGAGAAAGGGCTAGTCAACATGTTCATGGGAACCCTACAAGGAGTATACTTTTAAAAGATGGTAGGAAGCATTTCTTCAGGATTTTCTGTCTTAGTGACCATTGGAGAAAGGATAGAGACAGGGATAAAGAACGGAAAGATTCAAGGAGGGTTATCAATGCCCCTTTCAACATAAAGAGACAGGTCCCTAATTTTACAAAAAGGAAAGAGGGTGAAGTTAATGTTGTGGCTTCAGAACCAAGAGCACAACAACTGTTGATGATTCCGCAAGACCAGAAACAACAAAATAAGTTTGATAGACCTCTGAGGAAGTTTGACCCCCTCCCTATGCCACCTATCCAGTTATTACAGCATTTGATCAAAGTGTTTTTGGTAGAACTCAAACCTCTAGCTCCACCACCTCGGGCACTCCCACCAAGATACGACGCTAATGCTAGATGTGAATATCATGCAAATTCGTCGGGCCACACCCTAAATAAATGTAGGGCCATTAAGCATAAGGTTCAAGACTTATTAGAGGCTCAAGATATTACCTTCGAAAATCCGAACATCAAGTCAAACCCTATGCCTCCGCATGGTGGTCCGACAATAAATGAAATCGAAGTAGTCACCGACTGTGGGGCTGGAAAACGAGAAAGGTCTCCGATAAGACTACTGAAGGAATATATGTTAGAATGTGGGTTCTTGTTGGAACATAACAAAGCTTTTGAAAATACCTTACAACAATTGGTGGATCAGGGGATAGTCCAATCCGGATCATACCTTGAAGTTAAGTATATAGCAGCAATTGAAGGAAATATGAAGAAACCATTGGTGATTCCTTACCAAAAGAAAAATCATGACAAGAAAACTTTCGTGATCCCATGGGGAAATTCGACAGAAACCCCTATAAAGAAAACCCTGAAGATACTAGTAACGCCAAAGGCTACCATGGTAGTTAAAGGGCCATCTCCTAACCCTTGCAAAAATGACAAGGCAGTACCATGGAGTTATGATCTGGATGTATATGTCAATGGCTCGAAACAAGAATGTGAGCCATCATCAAGTCAAGAACATACAATTTCAAATATAGTTGGGGCATGGGGCATAACCCGTAGTGGTCGGGTGTTCGGAAATAAACCATTAGAGAAGAGAAACAATATGTTGAAAAACAAAAATGACTTAGTGACAAAAGAAAAAGGAAAAGCAGTAGAAGAGGTGAATCGAGAGCCTACAAACACATGTTTTACCGACCAAGAGGCTGACGAATTCTTGAAGATAATTAAGAGAAGTGACTATAGGGTAGTGGACCAACTTCATCAGACTCCATCCAAGATTTCCATACTCTCATTGTTCATCAATTCAGAAGCGCATCGGGATAGTCTTAAGTTCCGCTCATGTTGTAGAAGAAATCACTGTGAACCAATTTGAGAATGTGGTAGCAAATCTAACATCTGGATCCTATTTGGGTTTCAATGATAGTGAGTTACCTCCACAAGGCCGAGCTCACAATCAAGCACTACACATTTCAATACAGATAGGTACTATGAGTCTATCTGTGATCGGTGGATCTGGAACTGACTGTTTAAAGCTGGTTCGCGAAATGTCGCGGAAGCAAGAGTCACCACCGTCTTTTATTTTCTCCAAATGGAAAGGACAAAAGCACAGAAAAATTCCTTATAGAGATTGCTCTCGGTTCGGGAGGTAGATTATAGAAAGGGAAGGTGTTAGCACCCTTTCTATCCATGGTTATCCATGGGCTCTTAGATACTTGCTCATTCGTGTTTTCAAAATTTTTTGTTTGCTTTTCAATTGTGGGTTTAAAAAAGTTTCTTTGAAAATTTCAGTTCGACTCTTGTATCAGTCCTCAAGAGTGTTTGAAAAGTTGCTTTCGAAAGCTTTTTGAAAAGTGTCGGTGTGAAAAGTATTTTTTTGATTTGTTTCGAAATTAGAGCAAGTATCTACGAGTTGTCTACCTACCCTAAGGAATTCGTCTGTGTAAATGTCCTTATAGCAGTGCCATCCCACCATTGAGAGGTAGGTAGCACCACCGTTGGAGGTGTTCGGGTCAATTCGAGGGTTCGGGACATGGTGATCACCGGAGCAATAGGAAGATACCTTAGAAGCTACCCTCATGCCATGTTCATGGACATGAGGACTCACTAAAACATCCTCTACTCGACGACCACCTTTCGAGGGGCAAGGCAACAATGAGACGTACCCTAGGGGTGGTGTGTGATTTGTGTGTCATGTTCATTTATGTTTATCTTGTTCATGCATTGGTGATCTACGCATTGCTTTTATTTTGGCATTCATTCTTTCATGCAAATTATTAACAGTTAAAAGATGCGGAATTAAAAGTCCTACGCTATTACAAAGGCGCGGGTCTACATCGCCAAATTAATCCAAGACCCGATTTGAAATAAAAAAATAATGCGGAAAGATAAATGTCTAATTAATCTATTACATGGCTTTGGGATAATTACATGAAATTTATAAAAAGGAAATAAAATAAGCGCGCGAAATAGAATTATGATCGAATGCGAGGGCGTTGGACCCTTTTAAAGAAATTAAATTACAATTAATAAATTAATTAAGTTAAATGAGAAAAGGAAATTATTTTTTGAGTTTTTTGCATTTATAGATTTTAGTAAGAAAATTAAATGAAATTAAAAAGAAAAGTTAATTAACCCTAATTCTAAATTGTTTTTTTATTTATTAAGAAAATGTTTTTAGTTTGACCTAATTTACATTAATTATTTACATGGAAATTTATTTACAAAATAATTATTAATAATTAAATAGGATGAAAAATAAAAAAAAGGAATAAAAGTATTTAAAAAAACCTAATTCTACATTTTTTAGTTTATTAAGAAAAATATTAGAATTAAACCTAGAATTAAAAAAAAACTAAATTAATTAATAAAGTTTATTTACAAAAAACTTTTAAATAAAATATATTTACATTTTTTGTCTTTCCTGATTTTTTGTATTTTTATTATATTATAAAAAATTAATTTGGAGGAATTAAATGAAAACAAATAAATTAAAAACAAATAAAAAAAAAGAATGAAAGAGAGAAATGCAAACAGGAGGGGGTTTGTTGACCCAATGGAGGTGTTTTTGTAGCACTCAGGCCCAATCAATTCCTGGCCTTGTTTGACTTTTAATGGCCACGTAGAGAATAGCTGACTAAGGTGCATGGTGGAACACAGATGCTAGCCACTGGATGGACGTTCATGGACACTTGGCAATCCATTGATGAGAGTGCATGGTGAACCCCTAGGCGTATTGATCACCTGAACATAGAAAAGTGAAAAACGTAGAGAAATATGGGGGACCTGGGAATCGAACCCAGGTCCCAAGGCTTTCCAGCGCTACGTTCCACCAACTGAGCTGCTTTGTTACTTTGTAATAATAATGGATAACAATTAATATATAAAAAACACAACGCTAATGTTATTAATCAAAGAAAACGCGCTGAAATTTGAATAACCCTATCACATTGAGACAAGTCATCATCTTCTCCACTCATTAGTTTTGACCTGGAAAAAAAAAGAAAGGATAGCGGGGGTTTTAAACCCCCACTAAATGGTGCATGTGAAAATAGCGATTAGGCCGTCGTTGCTCATAAATTAGGCGCGATAGGATGACTAGATTCGTGTGAAGCTTCTGGTTCTGATGGCATAAGTCTCATGTCTCAATTTTTCCAGAATAAGGAAACCCTAAATTTAAACCTCTGAAAACCTAGAAGACGTTAATGGTAGATTCTCGTACAGGGCATGAAAATTCAATTAAATGATGCCAAAAGTTTTAGAATGTTTATGTTAGTGCAAAACGACAAGCAAAAGGCATGAATGATGCGTATAATTCAAAACACGAACATGAGAAAAATTAAGAACAGGACGACATCGTGTTACCAATCCTTTGCGTTATAAGTAGTGGTTTTGATCCAGAAACGTTCCTTGAGGCCTTAGCAAGCTATTGGAATCAATATTTTGCCTTGAAACCAACTCTAATGCAGTTTTCAGTTTTGAATTTTTCACCAAAAATTGCAAAGTGTGTTCTTAGGTTTGGGCGCAGCTTTAAGGTTCCCTGCATTAGGGTTAGGTTTGTGCTTGTATAAGGAACGATTTTGGTCAATAATCCAAGCCCAAAGCTTTGTCTTTAATGGTTTTCAAATTTTGATTTTTATGAATCTTTTTCAATATTTTCTTCATGAAGAACATGCCAATTTGCACCAAATCTTTCCTTTTTTTTATATGCACGAGATCTTGAGTCTTTAAGGAGTCTATTAGCTGTATCACAAGATTCAAAACACATGCTTTGCTATTTTTGTCATATTTTATTTAATTAAATGAATTAATGGTGATTAAAAATTCAAATAAATAATAAAAAAATGATGAAATAACTTCCCTTTGGGCCAATGGTCGTGCATAGCCTTTGGATGATGATTCTTGGAAGAAATTGTGGCCCATTAGCAATTTTAAGGCATTTGAAGCAAAGTTGACTTTTCAAAATTCCCAAAAATTTCCCAACTTCCACAAGGCATATCTTGCTCAATTTTTAGGCTTTGATCATGTTCTTGGACATTTTGGAAAGGTATTGAAGTCCTCTAACCAATGCCTTTGGTCCCATGTCATTTTGATTTACCAATCTCAAGTTATGGTCTTTGACTTAAAGTCCCTTTTTGTTGACTTTTGAAAATGACCTATAATGTTGAAATTGATAACTTTTTGTGAGAGCATTTCTTGGACTTGAAGTGTGTAGAGGAGTTGTAGGACACGTCTTTCTCTTCCAAATGAGCTTTGGATGGAATTTTTTTGATAAACCATGTGGAAGTTATGCCTTGGTCAAGTTACAGTTGACTTTTTCAACTGTCCATATATGGAAACTTTTGCATCTTGAGACTTTTTGAGCCATGCTTTGAAAATAATGATCAAGAATTGATCAAATGATGTTTGTGGCTTCAAAATAAGATGTTGACCAAAAATTTGGACTTTTGACTGTCAAATGACCATTTTGCCCCTGCAGTTGACTGTTGAGCAATTAGGGTTTTTGACTGTGCAATTTTGTGCTGTAAGTCTTGAAACTTGACATATGGATGCTTGACCATGTTTATAGGCATGTGGGACTTGATTGGACCCTTGGAAACTTCAATTTCTTTGACAGAACCAAAACCCTAGTTTTTGACTGTTATGAGGCCTTTGAACTGTGCAACCCTTGAGGAGATTTTGAAGCATGCTCTTTGCAAATCTTGAAGAATATGGGAGGGAAAATTTTGGGGTACAACAGTTGCCCCTGTTCAATCTTCTTAGACCTGAGGATGCAGATTGGCTGACGTGCCTTTCGTAATCCGAAGGTGGAAGATGATTGAACACTAGAGTGCCCAGAAATTTGCGCTCACATAATAGTGTGATGGGGGGAATGGGCTTATAGATGCCATTTGGAGATTTATGGATAGGATGATGGGCTTATAGATTCCATTCTAAGAGATGATGGAAGGTGGATGGGCTTATAGATGCCATCTGGGTGTCGATCGCGTAAGATATTCCTTAGCGAGAACTTGCGTACCTGAAAAAGAAGATGATTACCTGGCCTGTTACAGGAGCTGGTCTTCAAACTCTTTGTATAGATGCGCCCTGACTGGTTACAGGGACTGGGTCTGGAGCTTCAAAAGGTTATGAATGAACCAGGGATGGTTACTACCTCAACGGGACGGTGAGAGAACCTTGGACGATTACTACCTCAACAGGAACGCTGAGAGAACCTTGGATGATTACTACCTCAACAGGAACGCTGAGAGAATCATAGGCGACTTCAACCTCAACAGTAACGCTGAGAGAATCTTGGGCGACTTCAACCTCAACAGTAAGGCTGAGAGAATCTGGGGCGACTTCAACCTCAACAGTAACGCTGAGAGAATCTGGGGCGACTTCAACCTCAACAGTAACGCTGAGAGAATCATAAGCGACTTCAACCTCAACAGTAACGCCGAGAGAATCTGGGGTGATTACTACCTCAACAGTAACGCTGAGAGAATCTTGGATGTCTTCTACTGGGATAAGAATCAAGGAGATCTTAGGGTTGATCTGACTGAACCAGAGAAGGCCTTTGACTAGATAAGAAATAGAAAAATCTTAGGGTCGATTTAACTGAACCGGACAAGGTCTTGGAATCTTCAACTGGATAAGAATCAGTGAGATCTTAGGGTCGATCTGACTGAACCAGAGAAGGCCTTTGACTGGATAAGAATTAGGGAGATCTTAGGGTCGATCTAACTGAACCGGACAAGGTCTTGGAATCTTCAACTGGAATGAGAATCAGGGAGATCTTAGCATCGATCTGACTGAACCAGAGAAGGCCTTTGACTGGGTAAGAATCAGGAAAATCTTAGGGTCGATTTAACTGAACCAAACTAGGTCTTGGAATATTCAACTGGATAAGAAACAGGGAGATCTTAGGGTCGATCTGACTGAACCAGAGAAGGCCTTTGACTGGATAAGAATCAGGGAGATCTTAGGGTCGATCTAACTGAACCGGACAAGGTCTTGGAATCTTCAACTGGAATGAGAATCAGGGAGATCTTAGCGTCGATCTGACTGAACCAGAGAAGGCCTTTGACTGGGTAAGAATCAGGAAAATCTTAGGGTCGATTTAACTGAACCAGACTAGGTCTTGGAATCTTCAACTGGATAAGAAACAGGGAGATCTTAGGGTCGATCTGACTGAACCAGAGAAGGCCTTTGACTGGATAAGAAACAGGAAAATCTTAGGGTCGATTTAACTAAACCAGACTAGGTCTTTAAAGGTAGCTGAGAACTTGACTGGATCTTTCCTGAAAGGTAAAGGTCAGTCACATGCAAGGTATGATATGAATCAGGCGATGATGTTCTCAACATAAATGAGATTTGTAAGATATGATGCGTATATGCATGCTATAATGTATGAAAATGTGATGTTTATGAATGTATCTTTTCGTCTTAGGAAAATAAAATCCTTGACGGGTGCCGGGAAGTCACTCCTGGGCTGATGTTGAAGAACAGATTTTTGCTTCCGCTGGGGATGATAGTTGCAAGAATACCGGTAGGAGAAGATAACTTTGTTGGGGAATAAACTTGGCGAATGGATTACTCTGCGGGGAGAAAAGTACCCTAGTGATCTTGCTGGGGAACAATACTCTGTGGGGAAAGAGGTACCTTGCTGAAATGTTGATGGTAACTTCGCTGGGGATACCATTGTTATGTTGGAAGTGTTAACAAGCTCCGTTGGGGATAAGAAGACTTCGCCGAGGACGATCTTTCAGTGGCTTTTGGCTGAGGATAACCCAGTTATATCCTGGTAGGGAAATAACCTTTGAATAAAGCCGGGGGACGCGTTCGTGCTCTACGGGGATAAGCTTCCAGAATCTACTGGGGATAAGCTTACTGCTTGGGGAGATGGGTTCCAACTTTCCTGGGGAAACTGGATTGGACTCTCCTGGGGAAGTTTTGAACTATATTAGGGAAGTGACTCCATTGAATGTCTGAAATACCACCGGGGAACAATCTTTAGGTTAAGGCTGTTGGGGATGCTTGTTTAAGAATATCTGTATAATGTGCTGGGGAATGTTGAGATATGCGGGAGGATACCCAACTTTCTTAAGGCTGACTGTAGATCTGCTTGGGGGGAGTGCGCTGACTTGCTGGCTCACTCTCTGGGGGGGTTAAGATATACTGGTTGTTCTTCAGCAGAACCTATCTTAGTACCTTGGTGGACAGAGCCATTAGATCGTTTGGACAACTCATCATTGCCCCTGTTTCTGAGGTGGAAGGCACCTGTGGGGTGCTGATAGTTGTTGATGGACAAACCTTCTTCTGGTAGGCAGGTGACAAGATGACAGGACATAATCGTACGCTTTGATCCCTAACTTTTGCCTGGACCGCTCTTTCAGGTTTTCAGTCCACCGGGATACCCATTTTGCCCAAGCCGCCTTTTCAGGTTTTCGACTTGCCGGGTGTACAGATTTTTTCCATTTCATCCCTTCATTTTGCCCGAACCCTTTTGGTTCGCCGGGGAGCCCTAATTTTTGCCTAGGTATGTCAACCTAGCGGGTCTTTAATTATGCGTAGTATTTTTCGACTATGTCCGTGCTTTCAGAATGTAGGGAGTTGCCCCTGTTAGAAGTGTTTTGTCATGCCACCAGAAGGTGTTTGATCAGGAAAGATTCGTTGTTGGAATGCCCCAAGTGACTCAGGCGGAGATTTGCCCCAGGCTATTTGGCCTTTGAGAGATTCTCCGAATCTTGATTGGATTGCCCCAGATAATAGACCATGATCATATCATGCCCCTTGATTGGAAGTGCTTCTGTTCATTAGGCATTCGTCGTGCGAATTTCTATGCTGTTCAAACAAAAAGTCATATGCAAACAAAGTTATGTTAAAAATGCAAAGCTTATGTCTGTCTTGAAGATTTTGAAAATGCATTCTTTTTCATAAAACAAATGAATGTTTGTAAAACGTGACGTTAACTCCGTATTTTATCGCAAGCCTTAAGGAGTCAGGATACCTTTCGTAACAGTAAGCTTTCGAACTAACCCATGCTTCAGCTAGGACTTTTAAAGGTTGTAGCGTGGCCTGGTTCACGGTTTAAGAAACAAAGGATAAAGGCTCAAATTATTTGTACCCACCCGCTCTTCGTGATGTTCTCCAAACCTAAACTCAGTTGATCATACGTTAGACCTTGTTTGATTCTTTGCTCTGGTTTTCCAGTGACGGTTCGGATATTGACAATTTATTTCGAATAGGCAGTCATTTTTTTGTCGAGGGTTTGTAAGACCTCTTTCTTTTTCTGATTTTTGTTATCCCTTTTTTTTTATGCCTGAACTGTTCTTTTGTGATTACAGTCAGCGGGATGCCCCAGTTTTGTAAGTCTCCTTCCTAGGTTTTGACTTAATGGGTTCTTATTTTGAAAGATAATGACTGCCTTTCTTTATTGATTATTCGGAACCATCACTATCTTTCTTTGTTTTGTAAGGACCTCTTTGGTGCCCTTCGTTATGCACTTGGATCAACTGAGAGAACTACCCTGCCCCAGGTTATGATTAAGGGTTTTAATTTTCGAAAAGAAAAACTCCTACTTCTTTGGCTCAGAGGGGTTGACGAGGGATTATCTTCCTTATAACTCCAGTGTTTAGGGATTGAAATAATGCTTGTACCTCATCAGCAGGGTTTGTTCAAAAGCATACTGTAGATCATGGTATCTTTTTCGTCATCCTCCCTCAAGAGGCTTAGAATTTTCAATCAAGAGTTGATCATCACAAAAATATGAAAATAATTTGCATATAGTGAATACGAATATATTGCTTCAAAACAGACATATGCGATGCATTAATGAAATAACAACGTTTAACATGAGTAAATGTTTGAACAAAAGAAAATTACAACTTGAAAATCTTAATGAACAAAAGTCTTTTCATCTTCAGGGCTTGTTACTTCAAATGGTGAGCCTTGGAGGGATGGTAGAAAAATTCAGCCTGACCATCTTGTGTGAACTCCAATGCTCCTTCATCAATCAGGTCCTGGATCTTGTTCTTCAGAGCCCAACACTCATTTGTATCATGTCCTGGACTGGAAGAGTGGTAGGAACACCTTTTATTGGGATGATAGGTAGGAGATGCTGTATTGGGATTCCGGGGATGTGCCCTTAATGTGATCAGATTCAATCTCAACAGGCGTTGTAAAGCTTGAAACAGCGACATGTTGAGCTGGGTGAATTGCCTCCTGGGCTTGTCTGCCTGAAGTTGGTGAGGTTGATGCTGAATTTGTGATACGGGAGCCATTTGAGGAGCTCTCTTATCCTCTTGCCTCAAAGGTGGTTGAATGATGACTGACCCTTCAACTTTAGATGTTTGCCCCAGTTGGTTACCCCGAAGTAGTTGGTTGACGAGAGCTCCGAGCTCTTCTTGTCTTTGAGCTAAACTTTGAATGGCAGTCACCTGACCCAGCATCTGGGCTTTCAATGCATCCACTTCAGCTTGCAGATGTTTCAGTCGTTCGTCCTCAGCGATGTTCCTGACCAAAGTCCCCATGAGAAGTGTTCTCAGCTCCTCCTTCCCCTTGGATAGATTCAGGAGGATTTCCCCGAACCGAGTCTCTTAAGCAAGAAGGTCCTGGTTATCCTGTTGGGAAGCCATTGCTGAAATAAACAGCGAGAAAGGTAAGTGAACTGCGACAAGGGTACCTGTAATGCAATGATATGTATGATATGCATGTAATGTTTTCAAGGACCTCGCGGGGTAAACAAGAAATTTGTTAGAGCTGGGATCCGGTATCTTGATTGAAGGAACTTCCTGTCGTTGAGAGTCCTTCTTCAAGGGCCAAAGCTCACCATATCTAGTGGGTCATAGCCCCTGACCACCTTGGCTCGGGGAACTTTCTTCAAGTGTCAAAGCTCACCATATCAAGTGGGTCATAGCCTCTGACAGCCTTGGCTAGAGGAAAATAAATCCTCTTTGCCCCTTGCTAGATAACTGGCTCATCATGACCTGCATCACAAGCCCTTGAGATCCTTGAAATGGATTAGTCCTTATGAAGGATGCATGCAATGGTATGATGTTATGCTATGCATGGGGTACTGTAGGTAAACCCTGTTATGAGTCCGAATTAAGGACAAAACCTGCAAGAAATTCAGTAAACCCTGTTATGAGTCCCAATTAAGGACTATAAACAAAACCTGCAAGTAGTTTATGTGTCAGATAACAAGCATGCAAGTAGTCAAGTACGAAGGCACACAAGTCACACAAGAGAAGCCCTTAGAGTTCAGGCCAGCATGAGGTCTAGGTATTACCCTCTTTCAGTTTGTTGGTTCATACCTGTCCTATCAAAAGTAACAGGGTTCTTAGAGGATCCCAATATCATTGACTATCCTCAATTGGTCATAACTCCAGCATCGCCATCTTTTCTTGCGGCCAGAACCATCACGAGAGTTTAGCCTCAATGGGCGTAGCATACTGCTACTGTTCTAATGGCCAAGTTGTGTCATTTAAGGTTCTAAGGTCTGTTGGTGCTTAATGACTCCTCAGAAGACCCATATTCTCCTCGTTGCAACACAAGGGATATCGGTACAGACCAAGGTGCCACACCAACGTAGCCACTGCTTCACCCATGTCGGTCTACGCCGGACAGGTCCCTCACAGCTTATGCTACCTAAACAGGGTATCCCCAGATCCGGTTTAGGATCTATGTAACTCCGATGCAACCCACAATTTAAAGCAAACAAGTCAAAACAATTGAAAACACAGTTATGAACTATCCTAAGGTACACCTCACTTTATAAGTTTGTCCCCAGCAGAGTCGCCAGTTCTGTGATCGGTGGATCTGGAACTGACTGTTTAAAGCTGGTTCGTGAAATGTCGCGGAAGCAAGAGTCGCCACCGTCTTTTATTTTCTCCAAATGGAAAGGACAAAAGCACAGAAAAATTCCTTATAGAGATTGCTCTTGGTTCGGGAGGTAGATTATAGAAAGGGAAGGTGTTAGCACCCTTTCTATCCATGGTTATCCATGGGCTCTTAGATACTTGCTCATTCGTGTTTTCAAAATTGTTTGTTTGCTTTTCAATTGTGGGTTTAAAAAAGTTTCTTTGAAAATTTCAGTTCGACTCTTGTATCAGTCCTCAAGAGTGTTTGAAAAGTTGCTTTCGAAAGCTTTTTGAAAAGTGTCGGTGTGAAAAGTATTTTTTTGATTTGTTTCGAAATTAGAGCAAGTATCTACGAGTTGTCTACCTACCCTAAGGAATTCATCTGTGTAAATGTCCTTATAGCAGTGCCATCCCACCATTGAGAGGTAGGTAGCACCACCGTTGGAGGTGTTCGGGTCAATTCGAGGGTTCGGGACATGGTGATCACCGGAGCAATAGGAAGATACCTTAGAAGCTACCCTCATGCCATGTTCATGGACATGAGGACTCACTAAAACATCCTCTACTCGACGACCACCTTTCGAGGGGCAAGGCAACAATGAGACGTACCCTAGGGGTGGTGTGTGATTTGTGTGTCATGTTCATTTATGTTTATCTTGTTCATGCATTGGTGATCTACGCATTGCTTTTATTTTGGCATTCATTCTTTCATGCAAATTATTAACAGTTAAAAGATGCGGAATTAAAAGTCCTACGCTATTACAAAAGCGCGGGTCTACATCGCCAAATTAATCCAAGACCCGATTTGAAATAAAAAAATAATGCGGAAAGATAAATGTCTAATTAATCTATTACATGGCTTTGGGATAATTACATGAAATTTATAAAAAGGAAATAAAATAAGCGCGCGAAATAGAATTATGATCGAATGCGAGGGCGTTGGACCCTTTTAAAGAAATTAAATTACAATTAATAAATTAATTAAGTTAAATGAGAAAAGGAAATTATTTTTTGAGTTTTTTGTATTTATAGATTTTAGTAAGAAAATTAAATGAAATTAAAAAGAAAAGTTAATTAACCCTAATTCTAAATTGTTTTTTTATTTATTAAGAAAATGTTTTTAGTTTGACCTAATTTACATTAATTATTTACATGGCAATTTATTTACAAAATAATTATTAATAATTAAATAGGATGAAAAAGAAAAAAAGGAATAAAAGTATTTAAAAAAACCTAATTCTACATTTTTTAGTTTATTAAGAAAAATATTAGAATTAAACCTAGAATTTAAAAAAAACTAAATTAATTAATAAAGTTTATTTACAAAAAACATTTAAATAAAATATATTTACATTTTTTGTCTTTCTTGATTTTTTGTATTTTTATTATATTATAAAAAATTAATTTGGAGGAATTAAATGAAAACAAATAAATTAAAAACAAATAAATAAATAAAAAAGAATGAAAGAGAGAAATGCAAACAGGAGGGGGTTTGTTGACCCAATGGAGGTGTTTTTGTAGCACTCAGGCCCAATCAATTCCTGGCCTTGTTTGACTTTTAATGGCCACGTAGAGAATAGCTGACTAAGGTGCATGGTGGAACGCAGATGCTAGCCACTGGATGGACGTTCATAGACACTTGGCAATCCATTGATGAGAGTGCATGGTGAACCCCTAGGCGTATTGATCACCTAAACATGGAAAAGTGAAAAACATAGAGAAATATGGGGGACCTGGGAATCGAACCCAGGTCCCAAGGCTTGCCAGCGCTACGTTCCACCAACTGAGCTGCTTTGTTACTTTGTAATAATAATGGATAACAATTAATATATAAAAAACACAACGCTAATGCTATTAATCAAAGAAAATGCGCTGAAATTTGAATAACCATATCACATTGAGACAAGTCATCATCTTCTCCACTCATTCGTTTTGACCTGAAAAAAAAAGAAAGGATAGCGGGGGTTTTAAACCCCCACTAAATGGTGCATGTGAAAATAGCGATTAGGCCGTCGTTGCTCATAAATTAGGCGCGATAGGATGACTGGATTCGTGTGAAGCTTCTGGTTCTGATGGAATAAGTCTCATGTCTCAATTTTTCCAGAATAAGGAAACCCTAAATTTAAACCTCTGAAAACCTAGAAGACGTTAATGGTAGATTCTCGTACAGGGCATGAAAATTCAATTAAATGATGCCAAAAGTTTTAGAATGTTTATGTTAGTGCAAAACGACAAGCAAAAGGCATGAATGATGCGTATAATTCAAAACACGAACATGAGAAAAATTAAGAACAGGACGGCACCGTGTTACCAATCCTTTGTGTTAGAAGCAGTGGTTTTGATCCAGAAACGTTCCTTGAGGCCTTAGCAAGCTATTGGAATCAATATTTTGCCTTGAAACCAACTCTAATGCAGTTTTCAGTTTTGACTTTTTCACCAAAAATTGCAAAGTGTGTTCTTAGGTTTGGGCGCAGCTTTAAGGTTCCCTGCATTAGGGTTAGGTTTGTGCTTGTATAAGGAACGATTTTGGTCAATAATCCAAGCCCAAAGCTTTGTCTTTAATGGTTTTCAAAATTTGATTTTTATGAATCTTTTTCAATATTTTCTTCATGAAGAACATGCCAATTTGCACCAAATCTTTCCTTTTTTTGATATGCACGAGATCTTGAGTCTTTAAGGAGTCTATTAGCTGTATCACAAGATTCAAAACACATGCTTTGCTATTTTTGTCATATTTTATTTAATTAAATGAATTAATGGTGATTAAAAATTCAAATAAATAATAAAAAAATGATGAAATAACTTCCCTTTGGGCCAATGGTCGTGCATAGCCTTTGGATGATGATTCTTGGAAGAAATTGTGGCCCATTAGCAATTTTAAGGCATTTGAAGCAAAGTTGACTTTTCAAAATTCCCAAAACTTTCCCAACTTCCACAAGGCATATCTTGCTCAACTTTTAGGCTTTGATCATGTTCTTGGACATTTTGGAAAGGTATTGAAGTCCTCTAACCAATGCCTTTGGTCCCATGTCATTTTGATTTACCAATCTCAAGTTATGGTCTTTGACTTAAAGTCCCTTTTTGTTGACTTTTGAAAATGACCTATAATGTTGAAATTGATAACTTTTTGTGAGAGCATTTCTTGGACTTGAAGTGTGTAGAGGAGTTGTAGGACACGTCTTTCTATTCCAAATGAGCTTTGGATGGAATTTTTTTGATAAACCATGTGGAAGTTATGCCTTGGTCAAGTTATAGTTGACTTTTTCAACTGTCCATATATGGAAACTTTTGCATCTTGAGACTTTTTGAGCCATGCTTTGAAAATAATGATCAAGAATTGATCAAATGATGTTTGTGGCTTCAAAATAAGATGTTGACCAAAAATTTGGACTTTTGACTGTCAAATGACCATTTTGCCCCTGCAGTTGACTGTTGAGCAATTAGGGTTTTTGACTGTGCAATTTTGTGCTGTAAGTCTTGAAACTTGACATATGGATGCTTGACCATGTTTATAGGCATGTGGGACTTGATTGGACCCTTGGAAACTTCAATTTCTTTGACAGAACCAAAACCCTAGTTTTTGACTGTTATGAGGCCTTTGAACTGTGCAACCCTTGAGGAGATTTTGAAGCATGCTCTTTGCAAATCTTGAAGAATATGGGAGGGAAAATTTTGGGGTACAACACTATCCAATGTACTTACTGATACTGGTTCTACCCTCAATGTGTTACCCAAATCTAGCCTGATGAAGTTAACACTAGATTGTGTTGTGGTAAGACCGAGTTCCACGATAGTTAAAGCTTTCGATGGTTCTCAAAGTATGGTTTTTGGAGAAGTATATCTTTCTGTCAAGATCGGTCGCACATGTTCTATGTCACCTTTCAAGTCATGGATATAGAACCAGCATATATATGTTTACTCGGACGACCTTGGATTCATGCGAGCAGTCACGTCAACTTTACATCGAAAGTTGAAATTCTTTGTCGAAGGGAGATTGGTCATAATTGATGGAGAAGAAGACATCTTCGTAAGTCACATTGAGTCCTACAGGTATATCGGTGCTGACGAAGATTTCTTAGCTACACCATTTCAAGTACTGGAGGTTGCTTCAACAATAACCTTACCGGTAGAAAAAGTCAAAAAGCTCAGTATGACTTCATGGAGAGACTTACAAATAGCAGTGGAGAATGGTGACTCGAAAGGTTGGGGAAAGCTCCCTGAGATATCTGAGAAGAAGAACCATTTTGGCTTGGGTTATGAATCATCGAAGGCTACTCTAAAAGGGAAAGCACGGTTTCCACCAATCAAGGAGACCTTCATCAGCAAAGGGGTAGAACATGGCGAACAAGTGGCAATGGTGTCCCACAAAAATATCATCAAAAGGGCGACATATTTCATCCGTGAATGCGCCCCAGACGAAGAGTTAAAGAACTGGACACTTGTGGAGATTCCTGAAATTTTCTTTACAAAGTAATTTTCTTTGTTTTTCAAATAACCTATGCCAAGCCCGACGCATAGGGGTTGTTTGTAAGGGTCCCCGTGTGTTTCAATCAATATTTATGAATAATAAAAATATGTTTTGTATTCAATTAAGATCCTTGTTTTTCTTCTTGCATTTATCCTATATATTTTTAAAATGGCAATATTTTCTCGCATATGCATTTTCCAAATTCACATACTAAACAAAAACTACACCAAAACATGATAAATGTGCAGATCCATCCCTAAAATCACCGATGATGCTACTGCTACTATCCGATATGATTTTGATAATCCCTTCAACCAAGCTGAACAGGAAGATCTTGAGGATCTTGAACTTTCTAAAGAATTGGCAAGAAGCATAGAACAAAAGGCTGACAACATACAACCATATAAAGAGCCTATGGAGACCATAATCTCGGTACAACAGAGGATCCAAAAGAGGTTAAGCTAGGGGAAGTGTTAGAGGAAAGCGTCAAAGAAAGACTGATCAAGTTATTGCACGAGTATGTGGATATATTTGTCTGGTCCTATAAAAACATGCCAGGGTTGGATACAGACATTGTAGTGCACAAATTACCTCTCAAAGAAGGTTATTCCCCGGTCCGACAAAAGCTCAGGAGAACTTGTCCGGATATGTCTAGCAAAATTCGGGAAGAGGTTCTTAAACAATTCGATGCAGGGTTCTTGGAAGTGGTAGACTATCCACCTTGGATAGCTAACATTGTGCCAGTACCTAAGAAAGATGGCAAAGTATGTATGTGTGTAGATTATCGAGATCTAAATAGAGCGAGTCCTAAAGACGACTTCCCGCTACCTCACATAGATGTTCTGGTGGACAACACGACTCAAGCTTCAGTATTCTCATTCATGGACGGTTTCTCAGGTTACAATCAAATCAAAATGGCGCCCGAAGATATGGAGAAGACTACTTTGATGACACCTTGGGGAACTTTCTGCTACAAAGAAATGTCATTCAATTTGAAAAATGCAGGGGCAACCTATCAGCGAGCAATGGTGACACTATTCCATGATATGATCCACAAGGAGGTTGAGGTATACGTAGATGATATGATCGCCAAATCTCATATAGAGGAGGACCACATCGTACATTTACAGAAGTTATTTAATCGACTACGAAGGTTTAAATTATAGTTGAACGCAAACAAGTGTACCTTTGGTGTCAGGTCAGGCAAGCTATTGGGTTTTATTGTAAGCCAGCGTGGTATCAAAGTGGACCCTACAAAAGTAAAAGCCATACAAGAGATTCCGGCACCAAAGACAGAAAAAAAAGGTTTGTGGTTTCTTAGGAAGTTTGAACTAGATCTCGAGGTTCATATCACACCTAACCGCCACATGCGAGCCTATATTCAAATTACTTCGAAAAGATCAAACAGTAACATGGAATGAGGATTGACATACAACTTTTGAGACGATAAAGCAATATTTGCAAGAGCCGCCAATATTGATGCCACCAGTTCCGAGAAGACCTCTTATTATGTACCTAACAGTATTGAAGGATCGATGGGATGTGTATTAGGCCAACAAGACCAAACAAGTATAAAAGAGCACGCGATTTACTACCTTAGCAAGAAGTTCACTGACTGCGAAACTAGGTATTCGCTCCTCGAGAAAACTTGTCGTGAATTGTCTTAGGCTACTAAAAGATTAAGGCAATACATGTTAATACACACCACGTGGCTAATAACAAGGATGGATCCATTAAAGTATGTGTTCGAGAAACTATCTCTTACAGGGAGGATTGCTCGATGGCAGATGTTACTATCAGAATATGGCATACTATATGTTACACAAAAGGCTATCAAGGGTAGTGTATTAGCTGATCATCTAGCCCATCATCCATTGCCAGAGTATCAGCCCATGAAATTTGACTTTCCGGATGAAGATGATATGGCTATTGATGACTACAAAATACCAGGACCCGACGAAGGACCTGAACTAGGGGCACGTTGGAAACTCATGTTCGACGGAGCTTCAAATGCATTGGGACATGGTATCGGGGAAGTTTTAACTTCTCCAAAGAACTATCATAAACCTTATACCACAAGGTTATGTTTCGACTGCACCAATAATATCGCTGAATATGAAGCTTGCATCTTAGGTCTGGAAGCTGCCATCGATTTGAGAATCAAATACCTTGAAGTATTTGGAGACTCCACATTAGTCATATGCCAATTCAAAGGTGAATGGGACACCAAACACCCAAACTTGATTCCTTATCGGGATCATGTTTTAAAGCTAGCTGCGGAATTCACCGAAATTACTTTCAACCACATCCCGCGAGAAGAAAATCAAATGGCAGATACTCTAGCAACCTTGTCAGCTATGTTTAAGGTAACCTGGCCCAACCACGAGCCACACATCACTACCATACATTTTGAAGAGCCAGCATATTGTCTCGTTATTGAAGAAGGACCGGATGACAAACATTGTTTCTACAACATCAAGAGATATCTTGAAAAGCAAGAATATCCAGAAAATGCCTCTATCATCGATAAACAAACTCTGCGAAGGCTAGCATCAAAATTCTTTATGAGTGGTAATGTACTGTAAAAAAGAAAGTATGATATGGTGCTACTCAGGTGTGTGGAGAAACAAGAAGTGGATACGCTGATGAGGGAAATCCACGAAGGCACCTTCGAAACCCATACAAATGGGTATGCCATGGCAAAAAAAATCCTACAGGCAGGGTATTACTGGTTAACAATGGAAGCAGATTGCTATCATTATACTAAAACCTGTCGCAAATGTAAAATCTACGTCGATAAAATGAATGTACCACCTACTCCTCTGAATGTCACGAGCTCTCCTTGGTCGTTCTCAATATGGGGAATCAATATGATAAGTATGATCAAACCGAAGGCATCTAACGAGCACCGATTTATACTAGTCGCCATCGATTACTTCACCAAATGGGTAGAAGCCGTATCATATACAAACATGACAAGCCAAGTGTTCACTCATTTCATCAAGCAAAATCTCATATGCAGATATGGGGTTCCAAACATGATCATAACTGATAACGGGTCTAATTTAAATAAAAAATTAATGAAAGAATTATGCGACGATTTCAAGATCGAGCATCATAATTCCTCACCATATCGACCCAGGATGAACGGGGCCGTCGAAGCTGCAAACAAGAATATCAATAAAATCATTCAGAAGATGGTGAAGACATACAGAGATTGGCACAAAATGCTTCCCTTTGACTTACATGGCTATCATACATCGATACGCACGTCAACAGGTGCAACCCCTTTTTCACTAGTATATGGCATGAAGGCGGTACTCCCAATTGAGATAGAAATTCCATCACTCTGAGTGCTAATGGAAACTATGCTCGAAGAAGCTGAGTGGGTTCAAGCACGACTTGATCAGCTCAACCTCATTAAGGAGAAACATTTGACAACTGTGTGCCACAGTCAATTATATTAGAAACTGATGAAGAAAGCCTTCAGCAAGAAAGTCCGTCCTCGCATATTCAAAGAAGGAGATCTAGTACTGAAGAAGATCATGTTTCCTCGTATCGATTCATGTGGTAAATGGACACCCAATTACTAGGGTCCATTTCTGGTAAAAACGACATTCTCTGGTGGTGGTCTTATCCTCACAACAATGGATGGGGAAGAATTACCACATCCAACAAATACAGACGCAGTAAAAAATATTATGTATAAGAAAGATTGCTAAGCTCGACCTTTAAAAAGGAGACTTAGGAAAAAAAGGAGCGTTCCGGTGGATTGAAAACCCTAAAAGGGAGATCCAGGCAAAAATTAGGGACATACGCAAGAAAAAATTATCCTGGTGGATTGAAAACCCGAAAGGGCGATCCAGGCAAAAATTAGGGATTTTATTCAAAGAAATAAAGAACAAAAAGATTGCGATCTAAGAACCACATCTACGAACCACGAAGGAAGGGATTGGTATAAATAAATCTACTCAAAAGCAAAGAAGATTGGAGCTATCAAGAGAATATTGGGGAAATAGCAGTAACAATCATCATTTTCATTACCATTTACAGCCTTTTATCAAAACTTTATGTAATTACCTCTTTCTAGGGATTACATGTTGTACACTTGCCTGTTCAGAGGCACATTTATCAATAAAAACGTTGAAGTTTCTTTCAAATATTTCGATTGCGTTTCTTTCTTTTTTAGACTTATTTGCAAAGTACTATAATTATTTTTGTGAATATTATTTGAAATCATTTCTGGGGAATTTACATACCAATAAAAGCATTTGATAAAACATCAAAAAGCATTTTGGTTAGAAAAACATCGAAGGAAAATCCACGCCTGCATCTACGTCCACGCCTACCGCAATGCTCACGCCTACATTTGCGACTATGTCAATATCCGCGCCAATGTCCACGTACTACGTCCACGCCTACGCATACGCCTACGCCTATGATACAAACATCAAGATCTCTCCAACATCTCTCACCAAATCCAAATCCACTTGGAGATACAATAATGGGAAACCAACACCGTCCAGGAGTTGGTGACTACAAGAACCCGATGGTTTAACAAAAGATATCCATCAATAGCATACACATACTTGGGGCATACACATACATTTGGGGCATACACATACTTGGGGCATGCACATACAAAAATTTAGGGCATAAGCACATAAGCATTTTGTACATACATATACAAAACATTTAGGGCATATACTTGGATAACACATCAGTTTAGGGCATTATGTATACATGGCATCTTGCAAAGCTACTCTGGTTAAGATTACGATTTCTTTTGGGGTTTATTTTCTTCATGTTGATAATGGTTGAGACGACACAATCAATATCATCATGAGTTTGGGGTTTATTTTCTTCATGTTGATAATGGTTGAGACGACACGGCCAACATCATTATGAATTTGGGTTTTATTTTCTTCATATTGATAATTGTTGAGACGACACGACCAATATCATCATGAAGTTTGGGTTTATTTTCTTCATGTGGATAATGGTTGAGACGACGTGACCAATATCATCATGAGTTTGGGGTTTATTTTCTTCATGTTGATAATGGTTGAGACGACACGACCAATATCATCATGATTTTGGGGTTCGTTTTCTTCATGTTGATAATAGTTGAGACGACACGACCAATACTGTCATGAATTTGGGGTTTATTTTTCTTCATGTTGATAATGGTTGAGACGACACGACCAATATCATCATGAATTTGGGGTTCATTTTCTTCATGTTGATAGTGGTTGAGACGACACGACCAATATCATCATGAGTTTAGGGTTTATTTTCTTCATGTTGATAATGGTTGAGACGGAATGACCAACATCATCATGAATTTGGGGTTTATTTTCTTCATATTGATAATGGTTGAGACGACACGACCAATATCGTCATGAATTTGGGGTTTATTTTCTTCATGTGGATAATGGTTGAGACGACACGACCAATATCATCATGAGTTTGGTGTTTATTTTCTTCATGTTGATGGTTATGGTTGAGTCGACACAACTGTTGTACCCCAATTTTTGCGCCTAAGATCCCTTCATCATACCATATTGATTCAATCACAACAAGGTCACATTATGGCTTTTGGTTCTCCTCTCTATCTTTAGCTTTGCTCTATGAGGAATCACAAAGCACCTTGACTTGTTTTTCTTTTGTGATCATGCATGTTTTGTTTTGACTTTCCTTTCAATTAATAAAATGCAATGTTGGTTTTTCTTACTTGTTAATAATGTAGGTAAAGGCAATGTGGCTTAGCAAGCCGATCCATGGGTTCATGAGTTTATTTCCATGCCCTAGTCAATAAAGCTTGAGAAGTTCAAACCTCACCATTGAAGTTGTTTTGGAAGAAATGGAATGGCAAGTTTTATCTTGGTTCACCACATTTCAAAGTTATCAAGATCGATTCAATGGTACAAGGGGTTGATTGAAGAAGTTGTCATGTTTGGATAAGGCTTTGTTCCCATTGGTCACAAGTGCATATTTCTCTCAATTCTCAAGATATGTAAGTGGTTTTGGTGACTATGAGTTCTCATTATCATCCTCAACAACTTCCATTTACAAATAAAAAGTTTTGGTACAAGAAGGTGGTTCAAAATTGTCAAAGTTCCTCAAAGCATTTTCTTGATCTACGAGCTAGGGTTTTGAACTTCAAAGAAGTATATATTGCTCACCTTTTGATATTTTTGAGTGATTCCAAAGACATACTTCTCTTAAAAGGGTTACTAACAAATCAATTCAAAAGTTTCAAGGAGTTTTCATTTGGAAGAAACTTGATGATGAAGAAAGATTACAAGTCCTCCAGATGAACCCCCAATATCCAATGTGTAACTTCGAATGATCATAACTTGGTCAATTTTTATCACCTTGAACCTACTATTTTTCCATAATGATCTTGAATATGTGAACTTTATGCCTTCTTTTATGTGCAAAGTGAGAAAATAGATGGAAGATGCCCTAAGGATACAAAATATTATAGGTCATTTCATGATTTTTTGCCAACTTCAACAATTCATAACTCTCTCAATTTTTGGAGATTTTAAATGATTCAAGTTTCAAAATGTCATTCAAGAGGTCTATTTCATTCCATATTTTTTGGTCAAGATCAATTTACAAGAGGAAGGCCATGTTTGGATGTAAAACATTATAGGTCACTTTTGAATAAAAACTTGAAATATATCTAAGTATGGAAAGTCAACCTTTTTTCCCCAACTTTGCCTCATTGCAACTTTTAACTCAAACCTCCATTTGATTCCATTCTTTTCCCATTGCAAATCTTGTAATCTCATCTTTCTAAAGCATCAAGAATCATGCCGTAAGACCCCTTGAGCTGAGAATGGCATTAATTTGAACTTGGTAACTTGAAACTGAAGTTTCTTCAAAAGTAAGAATTTGAAATCCTTGATTTATCTTCTAAACACATTGTTTTTGCGCTTTTTTTCTTCTAAACATGTTTAGTGAACTTCCAGAAGTGATTAGCATAGCAAAACACATGTTTTGGATGAGTTTTGATCAATATAGAGGTCACACTTTTCTTGTTTGTAACTTCACATGATTTCCCTCCAAACTTAATCATTTCACACACTTGAACATTCCATTTGATTCCCTATAAATAGAGGGTCATCCCTCATTCATTTCCTCAAGCTTTAACAGCCAGAATCACCCTACCAAACTTGCTCTATAACTCATTTTTCTATAACTTCGAAATCAGTGTTCAAGCCTTTTTCAATCCAATTTTTCTATCAATTCACCTTCCTTGATCTTCCCTAAAGCTAACCATACAATTACCTTCAAGAATTGTGACCTATATTGATCCATAAAAGTCTAGTTTTAGAGCTCTGCAACTCAACTTCAATAGGTAGATTTCTCCATCAATTCTTCAAAACTTTGATATCATTGGGAAGCTCTCATTGCCCTGGTTCTAGTCGCAACACTTGCTTTTATCTGGAAACACGTTTTGACCATGAATTTTCAAATTCCTTTTCAAAACTTTCCTTTCAAATTGCTAGAGCTACAGTTTATATAAATTTGTCGCGAAGGTGTGGCTGTCTTCGTCTTGAGGAGACGAAGCGAATGGCATAGGTCTCGTGCTCTAATTTTATAGATTGAGCAACCTGGTTTTGGGACTGGCTGGAGGTTGAAGATGACCAACGTGTCATCTTCCAACCAATGAAACAACGCCATTTGTATTTTTTTGAATTTCTGATTTATATTTGATTCAGTGCTTTATTCACTAATGACCATGATATGCACAACGCGCCAGATCCCTTGGATTTTATTACTAACGCGTTTTGACTCTCATCCAATGGTCCACATATTTTTGACTTTATTTTTTATTTCTGATTTATTTATTTAATTATTTTAAACTTCAAAAAATCATAGAAAATTCATTTTTAGTCCAAAAAATATGGAGAAATTATGAAAAATATTTTTTATTTTTTTCTTTCTGATTTTTATTTTTTCACAATTTTATTTTGTGTTTTGATATTTTTTTATAAATTTTCACTTTATTTGAATTGTTTTTAATATTTAAAAATATTTGTATGCATTTTTAAATTCTGAAAAAAAAAATATGGAATGATCCAATGATATTGTGACAAATATTGGTGACCTCATTTATTTTTTATTTCTGACTTTGTTATTTTTTTATCATTTTTGGTTTATTTTACTCATTTCTTTTAATTCTAAAAATAGTTTCTGACTTTAAAAAATTACCAAAAATTTTATAAAAATATTGAAGTTCATTTTTGATTTTTCTATGGTCTTACTTAATATTTCTTGATTAATTTGAACATAGTTGATATTTTTATCCCTTATTTCTATTTTAAAACTGTTATAAACCCTTTTTTAATATGTATATGTTAAATTCAATATTATTTTGTGATTATTTTCTGGCTGATCTTGGGTTGAATTTTTTATCATGAACTTTATTAACATCATTGGATCCATAGTATTAAGTCTAGTTCCATAAAAATGGATGAATGATTTTAATAATAGTTTGATTAAATTTTAATTCAAAAGTGGTTTGTATATTCTTTCGCACCCTTCTTCATCTTATCCCTTTCTTATTGCACTAAGTGTTATTGGAGCATGATCTCTATATCATGTCTCAAAACAAATGGTGCATAGATTTCTATTGACCGGCCTAAAAATAGGTGCGACTTCTATATAAGTCCACTTACGATTGCTTAACAAAGTGCTAAATTTTGTCCTGATTCGAATAAATGATCATTCGTGGCCCAAACCTATGTTTGCAAGCCCAAGTATGTTGATTTGATCTCTTTGATCCAATAACCTTGAGATTCATTGTGTGGAGGCTTTCGTTCTACCAATCTTCTAATGGATCTACAACACTTTTGGTCAACGGATCACTTAAACATCGTTGATCACTCAATGGTACTTTTGAGGATTCCAAATGGATGATATACTTGATAAAAAGCAAATGCAACTTGTTGTGTGGAGGCTTTGGTTCTACCAATCCTCTAATGAGTTCCAAATGCAAGTTTCAAGATGGTCATCCAACTAACCACTAATTATTAAATTGTTTTTTCTTTATGCTTTTATTTTTATGCTTTATGTACCATTTACTTTAAGCATTACATTTCATGCCATTTTTATTTTGCTCACTTGGGCATTTAATTTCTTGTCATTTTTATTTTTTCTCACTTGAGCTTTTCTTTTCTTTTTCAAGACACCTAATAATCAACATGAACCATAAAAAGCTTTAATGATTCTTGGAATATTTGGTTACTATCCTTGGCATTATGGAGTATTGGACTTCTTAGACATAGGAATAGAAACCTTGGCCTATGTTGAAGACCTTGTGACCTTAATTGATATTTTGTCTGGAGTTCAGGAGGTTTACCTCAAGATATTGGGTTATTTGTTTGTTTTGTGTGCAGGTTATTGTGATTACATACTTTGTTCGTAATCTGGAATTCACCCGTATACAACCGTTACTATGTCCAATTTTTGTGAAGACTTAATACACTTGAAGTTTGATTCTCTCAAGAGATCTAATATCTTTGCTTGTTTGGTTTCAATCCAAGGAATGGGAATTCTATCTTGACTCCTAATGTCAAGTATTGGCTTCTTGTTTGTTAGATGGTTCTTATCCCTAGCTTTTACCTCATGCTTTAGGATAGTCTCTTCTTCTCCTCCCATCTTCTTCAATTTTAAAAATCTTCTCCCTCCTTTTGAAAACTCCTCTTGTTTTTTAAACTTGAACCACTTCCATAATAAACATGGACCTAGGTCCATGAATTTTCAAAACATTTTCACAAATAAACTTCAATCAATTTAATAATACCTTGACATTTTTTTGTGAGAAGACTAAAAGTCAATCAATCTCATTTCAAACCATTTTGCCACTTTGACTTTTTTATTTTAAAACTTTTCTCAAAAGATTAGACTCTTGTCAATCCTTGCAGTGATGCAAATAACTATACTTCTACAATATGTAGTAAAGAGAGATGTTTCTCACTTGGGTGTTGTGTGAGGCATTGTTGATTTTAAAATCCAAGCCATATCCTCCACTTTGAGATGATGCAAATTCTCTTTTCTCATGATTGTGGGTAGTAAGTATGTTTTCCACACGGACAATGACGATGATGTCTTGTCTTATAAAATTAACCAAAACACTTGTGTTTTAAATTTTTTAAAGAGGAACTACATGTACCCTGATCCCCTATTGCACGAAAGGTGGTACGTAGGCACTAAAGGTTCGCAACCGCGGCGGGTGCAAAAATTATAAAAAATATATTTCTTTTCTCACCTCCACCAACTATTTTACATACAACATTTTATAGCCAAAATGTACAGATTTTACAAAGAGGTTCCTACGGAGTACCGTAGATGTTTAGGGTGCTAATACCTTCTCTTTGCATAACCAACCCCCTTACCTAGAATCTTTCCCCCTCTTTTTGGGTTACTCGCTCTTTTTCCATTCCTTTGTAAACAATAAAGCATGGTGGCGATTTTCATTTTGATCTGTGTAAGTCTAGTCAATCCAATGGCTTAGTCTTAAACATTTCTATTGCTACAAAAATAAAATGGAGACTTCACTGGGGAAAGATTGACCTTTTGATGGTTCTTCCCTAAGTGGGTTGAGCCTATCTTTGTTTATATCTGTATATGTGTTATTGTTGTTTATGTGTTATATGTTGTATATATATTTATCTGGATTTTCCTGGTTGAGCCTATCTTTGTTTATATTTGTTTATGTGTTATATGTTATATATATATTTTATTTCCTAATATGGACAAGTTTGTTGACATTAATGCTATCAGGATCTTCATGATTTGAAACCAAGTTCATACATTGTTGGGTGATGCTTATTACTCTGCTCATCTTCGGAATTCTTTTCATGGGGGGATGATTATCTGTTGCACACCTCTGTTATATTGGTGGTTTTTTCTCATATGCCTCAGACTGATGCTTTCTGGGATGTCAGGAAGGAACCCTGTTGGGCTCCTAAGATCATGGCGCTTACTCACTCAGATATTGATTGGTTCATCAGGCTTACCATGATATAGAGATTGTCAACAGTTGTGGTAGTTTCCCCAATGTACCTCTTCTTGGCACAAAGGGGGGAATTAACTACAACCTTGTTCTTGCACGACGACAGCTTGGTTACCCGATGAGGGATAAACCAAATAGTATTCATTTGAGTAGTTTCTTTCTGAAGGAGGGAGAAGACCATAAGGAAGCTAGGGAGAAGATTGTGAAGGCCTGGCGTCACATTCATAGGAAGAGTAGGAGAGACTTGGGACCTAGGGGGGCTATTTCTTTGGAGCCTTATCTTCAGTGGATCCAAACGAGAGCTATTCAGTTGAAGATGTCGTATTCCCAGGAAGCACATATGACTGACTTATTTGTGAAGACCACCATTCCCTTATTGGATGATATAGAAGAGCTACAACTTGCTTTGGTCAGGATGCAGAAGGAAAAGGATGCTTGGAAGAATAAGTTCCAAACTTTAGAGATTTCCTATATAGCAGACTTGAAGGAGAAAAACGAGTTGATTGAGATTCTTGAGAGTCGGGCTGTAGAGATGATGGAGAGGCAAGGGGATTTATTTTTCTCTAAGCCGCAGTCATATGTTAGTTGCTCACTTCATGATTCAAGTGATTGGAAGGAGGTTGCCACCAGATATGCGGAAGAAAACCAGAGGTTGAAGGCTCAAATTGTCAGGCTTACAGGGAAGCGCCAGCATATAGAGTGATCTCCATCAGCTTTACTTTTTAGGGTTTTAGACTTTATTTTCATCTTGTACTTGGGATTATTGAAACTTGTAATCCATTTTGAAGTTATTATAATAAAAAATTTCAGTATTTCAAATGTGTTATTACTTTGATATTTACAATGTGTCTATAAATCTTTAAGTCCCTTGAAATATTAATAATAAAAATAAATCATGTGCACTGCATATCATGCATCATATTGCACATATTTCTTTCATTTCTTATGCATATCCAGGTGTCTTACCAAGCTTCGTTACTTTGTTCAGCAAGTTATCTCACCATTACAACACTCGGGCTAATTTCAGAAGAAATATGGACAACTTAGAACAAGAGAATCGCGAGCTGCGCGAGGAAGTTTCTGCTTTGAAGGCTGGCATGGCCAATCTTACTGCTCTGATGGAATCTCTGGTGGCTTCTCAGAATCAACCACTGAGTGTTCAACCTCAACCAACAAGGGTTACTACTGAAGCTTCGACTGTTCCTGTGTCTGCTACTCCAACTGTTGTTCAGAATCGCATGCCTCAAGGTTATCCATGGGGAATGCTAGAGAATTTTGCGCCTGAAGGTTTCAATATTGGTCCTCAAGATACTCCAGTTGATCAGACTACTGTTACTCCCGCACCTCCTGTGGTGCATCTTGCTCCTACTGCACCTCCTTCGGTGAATATGGTTCCAGTTGTTAATGATGATATATGTCATCCTTTTCCTCCACCAAATGAAGACTTGGGTCTCTATGATAGAATGGATGATTTTCAAGAACAGTTTGACAAGATGCAGAGGGAGATGAAGTCCCTTATGGGAAAGGAATTGTTTGGGCAGAATGTGAATGATTTATGCTTGGTCCCGAATGTCAAGATACCTGCGAAGTTTAAAGTCCAAGAATTCGATAAGTACAAGGGAAACACTTGTCCTCATGCTCATCTTGTGATGTATGTAGGAAGAATGTCTACCCATACTGATGATTAGCGTCTGTTGATTCAATTTTTTCAGGATAGTTTGACTGGTGCTGCGCTGAAGTGGTATATGAGTTTGGACAACGTTAATATCCATACTTTCAATGACTTGGGAGAAGAATTTATCAGACAATACAAATACAACGTGGACATGGCGCCTGACCATGATCAACTCAGGGCCATAGTCCAGAAGGACAAAGAATCATTCAAAGAATATGCACAGAGATGGCGTGAGGTAGCCGCCCAAGTGATTCCTCCCATGGAAGAGTAGGAGATGACTGAGATTTTCTTGAAGACTCTGGGTGCTTTCTACTATGAAATGATGGTAGCGAGTGTGCCAAGTGACTTTACTGAAATGGTAGGAATGGGTATCTGCTTAGAAGAGGCTGTAAGAGAGGGTCGTTTAATAAAAAGTGAAAGTTTGGGAAGTACAAAGAAACCATCTTATGGATTTTTCAAAAAGAAGGAAGGAGATACAAATGTTGTTATGCAAGAAAGGAGGGTTAATCCTCCTAGAAGAAATTATCAGTGTCATCAACAAGTCGCATCAGTAACTCCAGTTGTTGGTATAGTCCAACCACCGTTGCTTATTAGAGACCGTCCCATCAGGGGAATCAAGGGTATAATCAGAGAAGGGAGAGTTATGACCCTATTCCTATGAGTTATACAGAATTACTCCCATCGTTAATTTAGAAGAAGTTGGTTCAGACCAGACCACCTCCCGCTGTACCATCACCATTTCCTTGGTATTATAAGGCAAACCAAACTTGTGCTTTTCACCAAGGAGCACTAGGGCACTATGTTGAGAATTTCTATCCTTTGAAGACTGAAGTACAAAAATTGGTGAAGTCTAGTATCTTATCTTTCAAGGATGTTGGCCCTAATGTGAAAGATAATCCTCTACCAAAGCATGGAGGAGCAAATGTTGTGAACATGGTGGCCGGTTGTCCAGGCGACTTCGGATTTTTGATATTAATTTGGTTAGAGGAGATTTGGTGAAAATTCATGCAGACCTCTGTGAATTTAGCTACTATACGCATGACCATGTCGGTTGCGCTATTTTCAGTATAGATATACAGGGTTGTGACAAGATAAAGGCTGATTTGCAGGAGATGATGGATGAGGGCCTCATCCACATAATCAGGCCTAGGGCAGAGTATGAAGAGGAAGTAAACATGGTTCCAAGAAGCATGGTTTCAATGTTGCTGCGATGTCTTATTCTTGGGGTTGTTATTCCTAAGAAGTTCAAGGTTTCGTAATTTGACAAATATAAGGGAACCACTTGTCCTAAAACTCATCTCCATTCTTACTGCAGGAGAATGGCCGACTATGTTGATAATGAGTTGTTGCTTATGCATTTTTTTCAGGACAGCCTAGTTAAGGCTCCTTTAGCGTGGTATATGCAACTCAAGCGAACTCATGTTAACACTTGGGGAGAACTTGTTGATGATTTTCTAAAGAAGTATCACTACAACACTGCTATGGCACCTAGTCATGCTCAGATTCAGAGCATGTCACAGAAGACAGTGAATATACGCTCAGAGGTGGCGTAGACTAGCTGTGAGAATCCAACCTCCCCTCCTAGACCGTGAGTTGGTTGATCTATTCATGAATACCATGTGAGGTCCTTACCTCCAACATAAGCTTGGTAGTACTTCAGATTCTTTCTCAGACATGGTTATTATCGGGGAACGAGTTGAGATGTGTGTTAAGGATGGTACAATTCTGGATACATCTGGCACTAGCAACAATAATTCTGGTAATGGTAAGAAGCCCTATTCTGGTTTTGTTAAGAAAAAGGAAGGTAAGTCGAGTAATGTATCTATCGACAAAGGGAAGGCTATTGTTCGACTTCCATATTATCCAACTCCTGCTGATGTTCTGCAACAATAACATGCACCTCCCCGGAATTACTAACAGCAAAATCAAAGACCTCAAGGGAAAATGGATCAATATAGACAATAGAGGTACCTATAAATAAAGTTGGATAAAATTCCCATGTCATATGCATAACTTCTTCCACGGTTACTTGCTAGTTAGTTGGTTTAGCTCTTTGAGCTTGTTCCTCCACCCGAGAATCTCCCAAAGGGATATGATGCAAATGCGCAATGTAAATTTCATTCGGAGGCCCCAAGCCACTCGATTGAGAATTGTAGAGCATTGAAATATAAGGTTTAAGACCTTCTGGATGCTAAGGAGATAAGCTTTACCCCTGTTGGTCTGAACATTCAGAATAATCCCATGCCTCCCTATAATAGGGCAGCAGCCAATCCTATTGGGTTTGATAATGGGCAAGATTTGATGACTCAATTATATGAGATTCTGATGCCACTAGAGGTTTTGAGAGAACATTTGTTACAACAGGAGGTTTTACAAGAACTTCATGATTTTTGTTTACAGTGTTCTTCCAATCCAGAAGAGCGTGCTAAGTTGAAGAATGATATTTAGAAGTTGATGGGTGAAGGTGTTCTTCAGGGAAGGTAGTCCCTAAAGACGATGTTTCTATATTGGAAATTGCTTATTATCCAGCTGATGTTCCAAAAGTTCTTTTGGTAATTCAAATCCCTGCACTTCCTGCGCCAAATTAGGCTCCAGCTACTCCTCTATTGATTCACGCTCCAGCTTCTCCAAATCTGGTTCCTATTCCAATCGATAACCCAAAAGCAGTTTTGTGGGATTATAATGCAGTTTATATTCGTGGGAAGAAAGTTATTTGCCCTCCAGTGGAAAATAAAGGCGTTATCAAAATTGTAGGAACTAGTGGTATAACTCACAGTGGTAGGGTCTTTGCTCCTCCTCTCGAGGACATTATTGAAGAGATTCCAGCGAGAAATAAAGGTAAGCAAGCGATCAGCAAAGTTCTCAGACCATCTTTCAATCAGCAGGTGGAACAGTTGATAAGAATCATCAAGAAAAGTGACTTTAAAGTGGTAGATCAGCTTAATTAGACATCGGCTAAAATTTCCATCTTGTCTCTTCTCTTGTATTTTGAGGCACACTGTACTTCCTTGATGAAGATTTTACATGGTTCATATGTTAATCCAGAGATTTCGGTTGCCCAGTTTAAAGAGGTGGTCACCAATATTTCTGCAGGAAACTATTTGGGGTTCAGTGATGATGAACTTCCTCCTGAGGACAGAACCCATAATAAGGCTTTACATATCTCTATAAGGTTTTTGGACATTGTGTTATTCCTAGTCCTAGTAGACGCTGGGTCTTCTCTTACTGTGATGCCCAAACATGCTATATTCAAGCTAAATATGGATGGAGTTATGATGAAGCCCAACATTTTAACAGTCAGAGCATTCGATGGTTCGAGAAGGTCTGTTGAAGGGGAAGTTGGTTTTCCCATCAAGATTGGTCCTCATGTTTTCTATATCTTTTACTACATCATGGATATTCTTATTTTGTACACCTGTCTCTTGGGTCGCCCATAGATCCACGTGGAGAGAGCCATAACCTCGACTCTTCATCAATGCTTGAAGTTCATTGTGAAGGACAAAGTCATTGTCATTGGCGGTGAAGAATATGTTATGATCAATAATGTCACTTCTTTTCATTATGCCAAGGTGGATGTGGAAGTGCATGAAACCCCCTTTCAAGCATTGGAGATTATTTCAGTTGACAGGGTTCTCGTTGTTATGGAGAATAAGAAGAAATCTGAAGCTCCTATGGCCTCCTTAAACGAGGCTAGAGCCTTGTGGAGTATGGAATCCCTAATGAGGATTGGGGTAAAGTGGTTGAAGTGCGTGAGAAGTGAGACAAGTTTGGTCTCAGATATTAGCCCTCCTCCTCTGTTCAAGCTGGTTTGGCCTTACCTAAAGGAAGACAGGTCCCCTCGATTTCAAAAGTGTTCACCAGTGCTGGCACAAGTACAAAAGGACGGGTTCATGCAGTGGAGGATGAAGACGGTGATACAGACATCTCTCAGTTGATCTATCAGATTGCACCTGACCAGGAGCTTAATAATTGGAGTTCTATAGACATTCCCGAAGTTGTTTTCTTTGACATGTAATGCTCTGTTTCAAATAAGTTGTATGCTCTGCCTAAGGCATGTTGACAACTTGTAGGAAAGGGCCCCCATGTGTTTCAATTTCTGTTTAACATTGAATAAAATTGCATTTTCACATACAATGCTTTGTTCCCTGCCTTTTCTATTTATTTTTACAAAAAAAAAGCAATTATTTTCCTTTAAGCTCTAAATATTCTCCTTTGCATTCACATTCTGAAATAGAGCATGATTCATCAATCATGCAGATCCGCCTCGAATTAGATTAGAAACGATAATGCTACCTTACCTAGCATCAATATCCTTGGGAATTTGAATGACCAATTCGATGAAGATAGTGGGGAAGACTGTGAAATTCCCGAGGAATTGTCAAGACTCTTGAGACAAGAAGAAAAAGCAATCCTACCTCATCAAGAAACCATAGAGACCATTAATCTCGGTACTAATAAAGTGAAGAGAGAAGTCAATATAGAGGCTGCCCTGCAAGATGAAGAAAAGAAGGGTTTGATTGAGTTACTTCGAGAGTATGTCTACATCTTCGCTTGGTCATACAAAGACATGCCCATTTTGGACGCTGACATAGTTATGCACTGATTGCCACTTAAGCAAGAATGTCCTCCAGTAAAGCAAAATCCACACAGAACTCGTCCAAATATGTCTCTTAAGATTAAAGAGGAGGTTGAAAAACAGCTTGATCCAGGTTTCTTGGTAGTGTGTGAATATTCATATTAGATCACCAACATTGTACGTGTTCCTAAGAAAGATAGAAAGGTGCATATGTGGGTGGACTACCAGGATATGAATAAGGCAAGCCCAAAATATGACTTCTCGTTACCTCACATTGATGTATTGGTTGATAACATGGATCAGTCCTCAGTTTTCTCTTTCATGGATGGTTTTTTGGGATACAATCAGATAAAGATGGCTCCGAAATATATGACAAAAACAACCTTCTCTACTCCTTGGGGTACTTACTGCTACAAGGTCATTCCTTTTGGTCTCAAAAATGTTGGTGCAACCTATCAACGTGTTATGGTAACACTCTTTCATGATATGATTCATAAGGAGATCGAAGTATACATTGACGATATGATTGCAAAATTGCAAACTGATAAGGAACATCTAGTCCATCTGCAAAAGTTGTTTTCTCGTATGCGAAAGTTCATGCTAAGGCTTAATCAGAACAAGTGCACCTTTGGGGTGCGATCTGGTGAACTACTTGGTTTCATCGTAAGTCAATGAGGAATTGAAGTAGATCCCGACAAAGTAAAAGCAATACAGGATATGCCAGCACCAAAAAATGAAAAAGAAGTAAGAGGGTTCCTTGGGAGGTTGAATTACATGGCTAGGTTCATCTCTCATCTCACAGCTACTTGTGAACCCATCTTGAAATTGTTGCGCAAAAATCAAAATGTTCAATGGGATAACAATTTCCAGGAAGCCTTTGAAAAGATCAAACAATATCTTTAAGAGCCACCAATCCTTGTTCCTCTAGTGCCTTGGAGGCCATTCATCATGTGCTTGACGGCGTTGAAGGGATCTATGGGGTGTGTACTTGGACAACATGATGAAACAGGACGTAAAGAGCATTCCATTTATTATCTAAGCAAAAAGTTTATCGATTGTGAATCCAATTATTCTTTACATGAAAAAAGTTGTTGTGTGCTTGCTTGGGCAGCTCGACGTTTAAGGAAATACATGCTGACATACACTATGCTTTTGATATCAAAGATGGACCTGATAAAGTACATTTTTGAGAAACCAGCACTTACAGGCAGACTTGCCCAGTGGCATATGCTTCTGTCTGAGTATGAAATTCAGTATGTTACACAAAAGGCTATCAAGGGTAGCATTCTTGCATATCATCTTGCCCATTAGCTGTTGGAAGAGTATCAGTCAATGAAATTTGATTTTCCTGATGAAGATGTCATGAAACTTGATGATGTTGAAGAGGTTGATCCAAAAGAGAGATGCACTCTTACTTTAATGGTGCGTCAAATGTTGTAGGTCATGGCATTGGGGCAATACTGACTTCTCCCTGCAATACTCACTTACCATTTATGCCCAGGCTATATTTTGATTGTACGACTAATGTGGCAGAATATGAAGCTTGTGTGATGGGTCTTGAGGTATCCATTAATCTTAAAATCAAAATCCTTGAAGTCTTCGGAGACTCTGCTTTGGTCATACACCAAGTACGATGTGATTAGGATACCAAGCACCCCAATTTGATTCCATACAAGGATTATATACTGCAGTTGATACCTGCTTTTGATGAGATTACCTTAGGGCATATTCCCAGAGATGAAAATAACTTGGAAGATGCTTTAGACACCTTGGCAAAAATGTTCAAAGTGAGTTTTCTAAATCATGTGCCTAATATACATATTCTCCGTTACAAGGAGCCATCACATGTCTTTCCTGCTCATTGTCTCTCAACCGAAGATATGTCTGATGAAAAGTCATGGTATTACGATATCAAGAAGTACCTCGAGAAGCAAGAGTATCTTGAAGGTGCTACAATTTGTGATAAGCGTACACTTAGAAGGTTAGCATCCAAGTTCTTATTATTAGGAGACATCCTGTACAAGAGAAATTATGACTCGGCTATGCTCATATGCGTGGATCGACATGAAGCAGAGTCAATCATAAAGAAAATACATGAGGGTTCTTTCGGGACTCATTCAAGCGGAAATTCCATGGCTAATAAAATCCTACGTGCAGGGTATTTCTGGATGACGATGGAAAGTGACTGTTATGCATATGTAAAGTTGTGCCACAAATGCCAAGTGTATGCAGACATAATCCATGTCCCTCCAACTCCTTTGAATGTTATGACTTCACTTTGGTCGTTCACAATCTGGGGGATTGACATAATTGGAAAGATTGAGACAAGCGCTTTAAATGGTCATAGGTTCATTCTCGTTGCCATTGACTATTTCACCAAATGGGTGGAAGTAGCTTCTTACAAGAATGTAACCAAGCAGGTCGTTACTAACTTCATCAAAAGGGAAATCATAAGCCGTTATGGAGTTCCTAACACAATCATCATTGATAATTGTTCAAACCTTAAAAACAAAATGATGAAGGAGTTGTGTGAAGAGTTTAAGATTGAACACCATAATTCATCGCGTTATCGACCAAAGATGAATGGTGCAGTCGAAGTTGCTAACAAGAACATAAAAAATATAGTCTATAAAATGGTGAGAACGTACAAAGATTGGCATGAAATGTTGCCTTTTGCTCTACTTGGCTACAGGACTTCCGTGCATACTTCAACTGGGGCAACCCCCTTTTCTCTTGTCTACGGTATAGACGCGGTGCTTCCAGTCGAGGTAGATATTCCTTCCTTAAGGGTTATGATGGATACCAAGCTTGATGAGGCAGAGTGGATTCAGATAAGACTTAACAATCTAAATCTGATTGAAGAGAAATGCTTGGCCTCCATATGTCATGGTCAATTGTATCAAAAGAGGATGAAGAGGGTGTTCGACAAGAAAATCCACCCTCGAAAGTTTTATCCTGGTGATCTGGTTGTAAAGAAGATCATTGTGCAAAACCATTTTGATCCAATGGGAAAATGGACTTCCAACTACGAGAGACCATACATTATGAAGAAAGCCTTTTCAGGAGGTGCTCTAATTCTGACAGACATGGATAGGGGAGACTTTCCACTTCCAGTCAATTCAGACTCAGTCAAAAAATACGACGCATAAAAGACCCTCTAAGTTGAAAATCCGCAAGGGCGACTTAGGAAAAAATGGGCATCCTGGTGGACACAAAAAAATAGAAAGTCCAGGAAAAAGTTAGGGATAAAATGGAAGAAAAAAAGCAAAACCCGCTAAGTCGAAAAAACTCAAGGGCGACTTAGGTAAAAACGGGTATCCCGCTGGATTGAAAACCCGATAGGGCGATCCAGGAAAAAAATTAGGGATCATGAGCGAGAGGTTGAAGTCTGAATACTCTTCACGAATGACCATGTACATCCTTTTCACCTTGGCAGTGAAAGAAATGATTAAACAACTACTCTTCAGAGGCAAGGCATTGAGACTATCAAGGATATGGAACTGTAGCAATACTGGTTTTAATGGATATTTGAGCATTTCTCATTTCCATTTTACCTATTTTATTTTATTTTTCTTTTCGCAACCACCTCATTTAGGAGTTGCCTCCTTGTACAAATGCCTATTTATTGGCTAATTTTCAATCAATAAAGTTATGTTTATTCAAAAAGCTTTCTTTATTGTTTTTGATGTCTTAATTTTTCGTATGCGAAATGTGTTTATTTATTTATTGAACATTGCATTGAAAACATGGGGAATAATAATTTCAAGCTAAAATGAAACATGAGTTTACATTGATACGAAATCATCCCAAAGGAGTGTTGTAGCATTCCAAGTGTTGTTTTTCCTGCACGTAGCAACCTATGACAGTCACCTTGACCCAGCCAGCATTGCAAAACTCGTCCTCATCTCCTACATATGTTCCAAGCATACTCCTCGGTAGTAAACTAAATCAGAGCATCCAAGGTTTTTATGTGGCTCGGCGCATGTATTCAGCATAATTCCCCAGCAGTGTGAAAATGTGGGGCCCTCAGAGTCTTCGTGCGATTCAGCATGCGCATATGTAATTCCCTAGTAGAGTAAACTTGGGGAATTTGAGAGGTTTTACATGGTTCAGCATGTAATCCCCATAGAATTATCCTCTAATCTCCAGCAGAGAAGTAAATCGGGGCACTCGAAGACGTCGATGTCCATCTCCTGATCACCAAGTGGTCTATTATGTAACTCCCTAGCATGTCCATATCCATTCTACCATCCCCAAGCAGTCGAGGATGTAGGGAAGTCAGGCCATATCACATCCTCTTTAGAAAAGTTATAATTCATCATTCAGCGGCGTACTTGAAAACTCGCTTTGTCAGCAATTCAATCCCCAGTAAGGTGCCATTGATCTTTGGTACCACAAGCTTTCAAGCACCAATATGTATTGGAATTTCCAGACAACGAGCAACGCTTTCCAATGAGCATGTTTTTATTCCCACATAGTTTATTTCTCTGCATTTTTCATATAGTAATCATCACTGCATCATATTACATCCTCAAAACGTATATCATATCCATTAAAATGGATCATTATGCCATAGAAAAATTCAAACATGCATATGAAGCATAAGCCAGATTGGGTACCTTGCACGAAAGACCTAAATCATTCAAAACAAAAATACATTTCCACAGAGAATGTCGCTCCAAAATCCCCAGCCGAAGTCCCTTACTACATTACAATATCCAGCTAACGGTGCCAGTATCTTGTACTCCCAAATAATCGTCCTTGTCGGCCTTCAGTTTTCCAAACACTCGTCTATGTCAGTTTTCAAAACACTCGTCTGTGACAGTTTTCCAAACACTTGTCTGTGTCAGTTGTCCAAAACACTCGTGTGTAAAATTAATACAATTGGTCGTTCCCATACCTTCAGTCATTGTGTTGTAATCTATATTCTCTCTCTTAGGATCGTAGATCGCCCATAGATCTAGCCTTCCTTGTAGGTTGTCCGTAGGCCTAACTCTCCTAGTAGACCGTCTATAGGTCTCACCTTAGGATTATAAGTTTCTGTTGATCTTGCTCTCCTATGGATCTCCCGTAGGTGTCACCTCAAGATTTTAGATCCCTCGTAGATCTAGATTTTAGTTTGCAGATCTCTCGTAGGTCTCTCTCTTAGGATCGTAGATCGCCCGTAGATCTAGGCTTCCTTATAGGTCGTATGTAGGCCTAACTCTCCTAGAAGATCACCTGTAGTTCTTGCTTCTTTAGGATTGTAGATCGTTCGTAGATCTCCTTCTCATGTAGACTGTTTGTAGGTCTCACCTTAGTATTGTAATTCGATTGTAGATCTTGCTCTCCTGTAGATCGCCTGTAGGTCTCACCTCAAGATTTTAGATTATCTGTAGATCTATATTTCATCTTGCAGATCGCCTGTAGGTCTCTCTCTTAGGATCATAGATCGCCCGCAGATCTAGCCTTCCTTGTTGGTCTTTCATATGCCTAACTCTCCTAGAAGATCGCCCATAGGTCTTGCTCCTTTAGGATTGTAGATCGTCTGTAGATCTCGCTCTGCTGTAGACCGTCTATAGGTCTCACCTTAGGATTGTAAGTCTCCTGTAGATCTTTCTCTTTTGTAGATATCCTGTAGGTCTCTCCTTAGAATCGTAGGTTTCCCGTAGATCTACCTTTTCTTGTAGATTGTCCATAGGTATCTCTCTTAGGATTGTAGGTCTCCCATAGATATTATTTTCCTCGTAGGTCGCTGTAGGCCTAGTTTTATAGTAGATCGCTCATAGGTCTTACCTTAGGATTTTAGATCGCCCATATATCTAGATGTCCTTATAGGTCGCCCATAGGCCTAGTTTTCTGGTAGATCACTTGTAGGTCTTACCTCAGGATTGTAGGCCACCCATAATATATCTTCCCTTGTAGGTCACTGTTGTACCCCAAAATTTTCCCTCCCATGTTTCTCAATACATTTCAAGTGAGGTCCTCAAATTGCTCAAGAAAGTCCAAGGGTTGACCAGACAAACTCTCTCCTAAGGCAGTTTACCTCAAATTGGGGTTTCATTTTGAATCAAAGTGTTTGATTCCAAAGGATCCCAAATGCTCACCATTGTCCTAATATGTTCTCAAGATCATCCATGTCAAGTTTCAAGCATTGCAGGGGAAGTTTGCTCAGTCAATTGCTCAAAGGCCTGAAAATCGATTGTGCTAGGGCAAAAGTCAACTATGGCCCACATACAGTCAAACTTCAAGATTTTTGGTCAACATTCTCATTTTTAAGTATTATTCATCATTTGACCAAGCATAACTTTCTCATACTTTATCAAAAATGACCCATCCAAAGCTCATTTTGAAGAGGATAAAATTCCCTACAATTTATCTTCAGCTTCCAAGTTCAGAATATGTACTCACAAGAAGATATAAATTTGGACATTATAGGTCATTTTGGAAAGTCAACAAAAACACCTTTTGTGTCAAAGCTTCATACATGAACATGGAAGACTCAATTGAGATGAAACCAAAAGGGTTGTTTAGAAGACATCTCAAGCTTTCTAAAAAGTCCGAGAACACCTCTCTAGGGTCAAAATTGAAGGAGTTATGCATTGGCCAAGTTGACCCTTTTTGCAAAATTGCCAAAAGTCAAATATGTCCCAAATTGCAAATTTTGCCAAATGGGCCCAACTTTTTATGCTTGCACTGAGTTTGTAATATGACCTACGACCCATGATCCCTTCCATTTGTCATTCTTTTATTTTTGTCATTTACTTTGATTTTATTTCACTTAAATCAAATAAAATCAAAATAAAATAATGAAAATATCAAAAACTAATCAAATCTTGAGATTTTATGCATGTTTAGGTCTATTATACAGCTGGAAGTGAGATCAAATCGTGCAAGGCTCATATGGACACAAAAGATTGCATTTTGCTTGATTTGGAAATATTTGCACAAAGGATCAAATCATGAATCAATGATCTTAATTGGAAAAGATTTGAAACCAAGTTGCAACCCTAATTCATTCTTGGATACATAAGGAAGGATTGCAGACCAAAAACAGGTGGTTAGAGGCCGTGAAAGTCAAAAAACAAAAGTGAGTTTTTGGCAAAAAGGTGGGTTTCGAATTCCGGTTTGGAGGATAATTAAAGGCAATCTAAAGCCAGCAATCCATTCTTGGGTGTGAAGTGAAGCCATTCCAATCGCTATCAAGGCAGAAAACCTGCAGAATCATCAACTACAACTCAAGGTTTGCACCCTCTGAACCCAAACTTGTTTCTTTAGTTTTACATATCTTGAATCTAATTCGCTTACATAGACATGTTCATAATCATGCTGAGAATCCTCTTGATAGCCTGGATTTGAGTTTCGGTGCAGGAATGGCCCTTTCCCATAGTTAGGGTTCGTAAGCTCCAAATTGGGGAACCCTAGATAGAGGCAAAATTGGGCCAAATTAAAGGCATTTTCATGTACAGGGGAGGAAATACAGTTGATTTGTGCCCTTGATTGGAATTTGTTTTGCTTGGATTATGTTTTAAAGATTTGCAGGTTTGGAGCTACAGACAAAAGTCGTCGCTATAGCCTATAGCGATGAATATAATCGTACGTAAAAGTATCAGGTCAAAAGCAACGGATCAACGAAGGGGACGCTGGCGTGGCTGAAGGGAGTTTGCTGATTGGTTCATTCAAACTCCCAGGGACCCACTTGGGGCGCGCATGTGACACTTGGGCATATGCTTGGTTTACCATCATATTAATTTTATTGTGTTATATTAACAATTGAATAATTTGGTCCAGTGGCGAGAGTGAGGGAGGTTAAGCCGCTATAGTGTGCAAGGGCAGGGGTTCGATCCCTGCCTCTTGCATTTTCCATTTTTTCTAAAGCTTTCTTGCAGGATTTTGTACCCCCATAAGACCAAGCGTCCACCATGCGTCATCAACATCCCACCATCAGATCATCAAGGCTGCAGACCCAACGCCTTATCCTTGAGGGACCACCATGCGCTGGAGTCAAATGCACACATAGAATCTGGCAACGTCAAACAGGCCAGGGATTGTTGGGCCCAGAAACTGCAATTGGCACCCCCTTTTTTGCTGAAAACTACCAGGCCCATTCTTTTTCTTTTATTTATTTCTTTTATTTAAATTAGTTTGTTTAAATATTTTCTAACACAAATTAATTTCGTTTTTCAACAAAATCATAAAATCAAATTTCACAAATTTAAAATTAGGTTTTTTTATTTTATCAAATTTAATTTAATATTAGTTTAAAATTAATTTAGGATAATTCTAACCTTTTTTTATAATTAAAATCAATTAGGAAAATTAGGGTTTGTTCTTGATTTAATTCTTATTTCTTTTCATAAAATAAAAAAATACAAAAAATAGGTTAATTTAATTGGTTTTCTTAATTTAAATTAATTAGTAATTAGGTTTTATTTATTCAATTAAACCTTATTTTCTCAAAATAATCAAAAACAACAAAAAAATGTTCTTCTTTTAAATTGCAATTAAGTAGTTAGGGTCAAAACCCTAAATCTCTCGTTCTCGATTTATCGCGCGCGTTTACTATTATTTTTGCAATATTAATGTAACTGCTTACAGTATGTAATAGTTTAAATAGGATTTTTCTTTTATTTATCGTTTTACGGGTTTTTGGCTATGTAATTAATCCCCTCCCCGAAGCCTTATAATAGCATAGGTTTTATTTCTCGCATTTTTAATTCTCGCAAATATTAACTATTTAGATGTATGTTAATAGGATTGTATGACAAGATTGCATGTTAATTTAAAATGGCTAGCAAACCCTAATGTGAAAAGATAATAACTGAAATCAAATCACTCGCACATGCGCACTCCTAGGGTATACTCTCATTTGGTTGCCTCGGAAAACAATGGTCATGTCCCTCGAACGTAAGGATACCCTTAGCAAAAGACCCTCAATCTAAAAGTCATCATAAAACAAAGTAAAACAAAACTTTTCAAAACAAAGCACACACACAAGCAGTTTTCAAAATGAGCAAGTACCTAAGAGCCCATGGAAAACTATGGATGGAAAGGGTGTTAACACCTTCCCTTTCTATAATCTACCCCCCGTACTCAGAAACATCTCGAAAAAGGTTTTTTCTGTTCTTTTTCCTTTTCCTGATTGGATAAAATAAAAGTTGGTGGAGACTCTTGCTTACCGCGAAATTTTGCAAACACAAAACGCAAAACGCAAACCAGCGTCAAACAGTCGGTTCTGCAACCGTATCACAGAACTGGCGACTCTACTGGGGACTTAATAAGTGGGGTATACCTTAGGATTTAGTTCATTATAAATTGCTTCTCTTGTTTGTTTTGGTTGCTTTACTTTTAAGGGTTTGTTTGGGAGTTACTATAAATCCTAACCCAGATCTGGGGACACCTTTTAGGTAAGTAGCAATAAATTGTGAGGGAACTGTACGACGTAGACCGATACGGTTGAAGTAGTAGCTTCGTTGATGTGACACATTGGTTGGTACCGGTATCCCTTGTGGAGAAACGAGGAGAATACGGGGCCGCTATGTGTGTCGTTAAGCATCAACTGACCTTAGAACCTTTAATCGACCAACTTGGCCACTAGGAAGTAGTGAGATAGCCGGCCTCGGTGTAAAGCTGAGAACTGGTTGATACTCGATGCTACACTCATTGAGACCATACTCTTGAGATAGTTCCGGCTGGAAGAAAAGATCGCGTGAGCTAAAACCATGACCGATGGAGGGTGGTCAGTGATATTGGTAACTCTGAGGGAGGCCCCGAAGAATCCCAACACCATATCTCCTCACTATAACCCGAATTCCCGTTGTGCCTATCACTCCGACGGCCCAGGTCATGATACAAACAACTGTTGGGCCTTGAAGAATAAGGTGCAAGATTTGATCGAAGCCAAAGAGGTTGAGATTGACGCTTCGGAGAAGCCTAACATCATAATTGCTCCCATGCCCAAGCATGGTCGTGGAATAAATGTTGTGGATGATGATTTATTTGTGACCTCTGTGGAAGAAATTTCTACTCCGTTGATGACAATTAAGAAAAATTTGTTGTTAGCCGGTTTATTTCTGGGATGTGGTGAAGGTTGCCACATGTGTTCAATTCTGCCTGCTGGTTGCCACTTATTGAAATCAGTTGTTCAGCGCCTGATGGATAACAAAGAAATCTTGTTCGAAAAGACTATGATTCCGTTTGTTCCCACTAAAGATGTTGCCATCATAACCATTTCCACAAATCCTTCCAAGGTTTCCTCGAGAAAACCTGTTAGGATTACACCCGTCCCAAGAATTGCTCTGTTAATAATTATTGTCCCTGGTCCTATCCCATACACTTTAGATAAGACTGTCCCTTGGCACTATGGGGCTGATGTGTATTACCATGGAGTTAAACAAGACTTAAAAAGTGAGGAAGCTGATGCTGATATCAGCAATATTATCGGAGCTAGCAAGGTCACCAGAAGCGGAAGACTCTTTTCTCCCAAGATTTCCCCTCCGATTGTTCACAAACCTGTTTTCATTCCATCTGCTAGTACATCAGCTACTATCCCAGTTCATATTCCAGTTATCACCCCTATCGCCGAGTCATCTGGGACTCGGGGCAAAGAAATCACAGGTGAGCCTGCCCGGACGGAGGCACCTAAGAAAATCATCGTAGAAACCTCTAAGAAAGAGATAGAGGAAATTTTGAAGATTATCAAGAAGAGTGACTACAACGTAGTCGAGCAGCTGGGGCAGACCCCGTCAAAAATCTCCATGTTGTCCTTGTTGTTGTATTCTGAAGCCCATGCAAAGGCTTTAATTGCTTTCCTTAAGACTGCGCATGTGCCGCGAGAAACTTCAGCCGATCAATTCAAAGACTGGATAGTTAGTTTGACTGCCAACAATGGGTTGGGATTCTCAGATGCAGGTCTGACTGCTAAAGGAAGAAATTACAATGATGCTCTGCACTTCACGATCGAGTGCAGGGGCACTACTATGGCACATGTACTGGTGGATATCGGGTCTTCATTGAATGTTTTGCCAAAGAAAGCATTAGACCGTCTGGACTGTGAAGGTTTGATTCTAAAGCCGAGCAATATTGTGGTCAGGGCTTTCGACGGGTCAAAAAGGATGGTGCACGGGGAGGTGGACGTCCCTGTCAAAGTTGGCTCTCAGACTTTTGCATCCACTTTCTACGTGATGGATATCAGACCATCATATTCTTTCTTGCTGGGTCGTCCTTTGATTCATAAGGCTGGGGCAGTGACTTTCGTGCTCCATCAGATGTTGAAATATCTGGTAAAGGGGAAGATTGTCACGGTACGAGGTGAAGAGGAGTATATGGTGAGTCATCTCAATTCCTTTCGCTATATGGAGATGGATGGGGAGTTCATCGAAACCCCTTGTTAGAACTTTGAGGAGGTCCCCCAGACTTTGGTGTCGACTGAAGTTTCTACTGACAAACCTCCAATGAAGATGGCTTCTCTCAAGGATGCCAGGGCTGTAGTTGAAAAAGGTGGGTGTACAAATTGGGGTCAGCTCCATGATTTTACACACAAGACTGACAAATTTGGTTTGGGCTTTACTACAGGGGCTCAAAGGGCTGTTAGGTGCACGCGGATTGGAAGACCTCCTATACATATCAGCAATCAGGAAGTTAATGCGGTTAAGGATGGTGAAGAAGATTCAGACATCGACAGCTGGATCTACCCAACGACCAACGGTGGATTGAACAACTGGACAGCGAAGGACTTCATACATGTTTCTTTTATTCCACAGTAATTGACTTTTGTTATGAAAGTTGTAATAGATAGTTTAAAACTTTACGGCCCGGTGCCTTGCCCGAGGCACCTTGGCTTTGCTTGTGAGGGCTTATTATTTTTCATTTTCATATATCATCAATAAAACATTGGACGTTTCTTGCATTACAAATTTTGCGCTCCTTGTTTTTCTTTTTCTGTCTCTCGCTTTATCAAAAACAGCTATTGTCTTACACACACTCACGTATCATAATGCAGATCCATATCCACTCTGGATCCCATTGATAACAACTTTGCTACTGCCAGTTATGACTTTGAAAATCCGATCAACCAAGCTGAGGACGAAGGTGAGGATGATTGTGAGGTGCCTGGAGAACTTGCTAGACTGTTACTGCAGGAAGAGAGGGCCATACAGCCTCATGAAGAGCCAGTCGAGTCAGTGAATTTGGGTACCGTGGAAGACAGGAAAGAGGTCAAGATAGGTGCGAATCTGGAGCCTAGTATCAAACAACAGTTGATACAGATGCTACACGACTATGTTGAGATCTTCGCTTGATCTTATGAAGATATGCCTGGTTTGGACACTGATATTGTGGTACACCGCCTGCCGACTAAAGAAGATTTTCCTCCGGTAAAGCAGAAGGTTCACCGTATGCGGCCTGAGATGTCTGAGAAAATCAAAGTTGAGGTCATGAAGAAGTTTGACACAGGATTTTTAGCTGTCACTTCTTATCCATAGTGGGTTTCCAATGTTGTTCTGGTGCCTAAGAAAGATGGTAAGGTACGGATGTGTGTGGACTATAGAGATCTGAATAGGGCAAGCCCCAAAGACGACTTCCCACTTCCTCACATCGATATTTTGGTCGACAACACCGTGCAGCATAAGATCTTCTCCTTTATAGATGGGTTTTCTGGTTACAATCAAATCAAGATGGCTCCCAAGGACATGGAGAAGACAACCTTTGTTACACAGTGGGGCACCTTCTGTTACAAGGTAATGCCTTTCGGGTTGAAGAATGTCGGGGCAACGTATCAGCGCGCCATGGTCACTTTGTTCCACGACATGATTCACTATGAGATTGAGGTTTATGTTGATGACATGATTGTAAGGTTCCAGACTGAGGAGGAACACCTTGACCATCTCCAAGAATTGTTTGACAGGTTGAAGATGTACAAGCTGAGGTTGAATCCGAACAAGTGCACCTTCGGGGTAAGGTCTGGTAAGCTTTTGGGTTTCATCATCAGTGATAAAGGTATTCAGGTGGACCCTGCCAAGGTAAAAGCCATACAGGAGATGCCGGCTCCCCGCACAGAAAATGAAGTTAGAGGCTTTTTGGGAGGTCTGAACTACATCGCCTGATTCATTTCACATATGACTGCTACATGTGAGCCAATCTTCAAGCTGCTGAAGAAAGATCAAGTGGTAAAATGGAATGATGAATGTCAGGCCGCTTTCGAAAGGATCAAGGAATACCTCCAAGAGCCACATATTCTGATGCCTCCAGTTGAAGGAAGACCATTGATCTTATACTTGACAATACTGGATAATTCTATGGGGTGCGTGATGGGGCAGCATGACGAGTCTGGCCGAAAAGAGAATGCTATTTACTACCTTAGCAAAACATTTACCGACTATGAGACCCGATACTCATTGCTCGAGAAAACTTGTTGCGCTTAGGCATGGGCTGCTTGCCGGCTGAGACAGTATATGCTGACTCACAATACCCTATTGATATCAAAAATGGATCCAATTAAGTATATTTTCGAAAAGCCTACCTTATCCGGAAGAATAGCAAGATGGCAGAATATCTTAACTGAGTATGACATACAATACACAACCCAAAAAGCAATCAAGGGGAGTGTATTGGCAGAACATCTGGCGCATCAGGTCATGGATGACTACCAGTCCATGAATTTCGAGTTCCCGGATGAGAACATCATGTTGGTGACCGACTGTGAAGAACCTGGACCGGATGAAGGACCTGAGGAAGGATCCCGATGGTCTATGTATTTTGATGGAGCATCGAACGCGTTGGGTAATGGTATTGGCGTTGCAATTATATCTCTGGAGGGCTGTCATACTCCATTCACCGCCCGATTATGTTTTAACTGTACCAATAATATGGCGGAGTATGAAGCATGTATCCTGGGTCTTCGAGCTGCTATTGACCTGAGGATTAAGTTCTTGAGTGTATTCGGAGATTCTTCTCTAGTGATCAGTCAGATCAAAGGCGAGTGGGATATGAAGCACCCAAATCTTATTCCTTACATGAAGTATGTACTGACATTGCTCCCACACTTTGAGGAGATAACCTTTGAACACTTCCCGAGAGAGGAGAATCAGTTAGCGGAAGCACTAGCTACCATGTCTTCTATGTTCAAAGTCATGTGGGACAATGAAGCTCCCCAGATTAACATTGAGAGGTTGGACGAGCCCGCGCATTGCTATGACATCGAGACTGAAGAGGTAATAGATAAACCTTGGTTCCACGAGGTGAAAAGGTATCTTGAGACTCAAGAGTACCCCGAGGGTGCATCTGTTAATGATAAGAAGTTCTTGAGAAGGTTTTCTCAAAGTTCTTCATTAGCAATGGGATTCTTTATAAGCATAACCATGATTCAACCTTACTGCGATGTGTGGACAAGAATGAGGCAGAAAGAATTATGGCAGAGTTGCATGAAGGTACCTTCGGAACTCATTCCAGTGGACATACCATGGCAAAGAAAATCCTACGGGAAGGATATTATTGGTCCACTATGGAAGCCGATTGTTATCAGCATTCTCGAACCTGTCATAAGTGCCAAGTATATGCTGATAAGGTGCGTGTACCTCCGGTTCCTCTGAATGTTTTGACAGCTCCTTGGCCTTTTGCAATGTGGGGCATCGATATGATAGGTGAGATCAGACCTACTGCATCCAACGGGCATTGTTTCATTCTGGTGGCTATTGATTACTTTACAAAGTGGGTTGAGGCAGCGTCCTTTGCTACAGTAACCAAGAACGTCGTGGCACAGTTTATCCGATACAATCTGATTTGTCGATATCATGTACAAGAGAGGATCATTACGGACAATGGTACAAATCTCAATAACACGATGATCACCGAGCTCTGCAAACAGTTTAAAATATAGCATCACAACTCTTCTCCTTACCGGCCGAAGATGAATGGGGCTGTTGAAGTGGCTAATAAGAATATCAAGAAGATTGTGCAGAAGATGACAGTGACATACAAAGAATGGCAGGAGATATTACCATTTGCTCTTCATGGGTACCGTACCTCAGCATGGACATCGACAGGGGCAACACCCTACTCCTTGGTGTATGGCATGGAGGCAGTCCTACCCATCAAAGTCCAGATACCCTCTCTCCAAATTATGAAGGACATGGGTTTGAACGAAGACGACTGGATCCAGACCCGGCTTGATCAGCTAAACTTAATCGATGAAAAGAGACTTACTGCTATTTGTCATGGTCAGACGTATCAAAAGCGAATGATCAAGGCTTTTAACAAGAAAGTCAGACGTCAAGAATATCAAGTTGGGGATCTAGTGATTAAACGCATCATACTACTGCAAGGTAATCCCAGGGGCAAATGGATCCCCACATACGAAGGGCCATTTGTGGTTAAGAACGTTTTCTCGGGAGGAGCTATGATTCTAACCACCATGGATGGTGACGACCTTCCTCACCCCGTCAATGCAGACATAGTGAAAAGATACTACGCATGATCAAAGACCCGCTAGGTTGTCTGGCCTAGGGAAAAATAAGGGCTTCCCGACGAACCAAAAGGTTTCGGGAAAAAATAAGGGATGAAAATGAAAAAAACTGTACACCCGGCAAGTCGAAAACCTGAAGAGGCGGCTTGGGCAAAAAAGGGTATCCCTGTGGACTGAAAACCCGAAAGGGAGGTCCAGGAAAAAATTAGGGATCAAAGCATAACACTATGTCTCACTAGATCATCTTGCGACCAGACTGCGATATCGACTATGAAGCTCGGTTGGTGCCAATCAATCTGATCTACCTTCGACCAAGTAGCAAAGTGATGAGAAGCTCGAAGATATAAGGGAAATAACAGAGTTGGAATCCAATGGGATTGTTCACATAGCTGTTTTTCTTTCTTTTGCACAAAATGTATAATTCCTGTCTTTCAGCGGCATTCTCTTACTCGGATGCCAGCCTCGTGTACAAAACGCCTATCACAGGCCAACTTCAAAGTCAATACAATTCATTTCACAAGAAATTTCAACTTTTTTTTCTTTTTCTGTTTTGTTTTGCAAGAACATCCAATGATTCATTTTTTGATATATGCATTTGAAAATAATTGTTGCTCATAAATATTTACATAAGAAACAAAAGAGAATTACTCGTAATTTCAGGAACAGGGGCAAACAAGAAATGTCCAAACCTTACAGTTGCTCTATCTACCAGGTACAGGGATAGAGCCAGCATGAGAATATGACTAAAGGTACATACATTCCCCGCAGGGTAGGAAGTGTCCAAAAATAATGGTGTTAGCTCCACCCAGCTGAGGTTCGTAATCGCGAATGAGTCGGAAAATTCCCCCAAGAAGAGTTTATTTATCACCAGCAACGGTAATTCATCCCCATCGGAGTTGTTTCTTCAAGTCATCAGATCGTCCAGCAGAATATCTCTCTTCCCCATATAGTCATCCTCCCGTAGGATTATTCTCAAGCAAAGTTTCTCCCGGCGGAATATTCTCAAGCAGAACAGACGCAAGTCTCCATCTAACCATCTTCGGTCACCATCCCCAGCGAGAACGAAGAACTCAACTCCTTATATTCTCCAACAGCAGTCTAGGATTTATTCTCCCCAGCCGGAGAATATCACAAGAACATTACATATCTAATACATCATGTCATGCGCATACGCATCATACAGCACAATCTCATTTATTTTGAGAACATCATTACTCAATACATTTCATACATCATGACATTACATACGATTAACTCGTTACCTTTCAGGGAAGGATACAATCAAGTTCTTACAAGTTTTCGCTGGTTCAGTCAAATCGATACTAAGATTTCTATTCCAGTTCAAGCTATGAAGCCCGAAAATCGACCAGATAATATCTTGATATCCCCAGAATACTATGAAGCCTAGAATAGACCAGATAGTGGTATCTCTTAAATACAAGCTATGAAGCCCGGAAATCGACTGGAAAACAGCTTAATCCTCAGCAAGTTATTATGAAGCCTGGAAATCGACCAGATAGCAATAAAAGATACCATGAAGCCTGGAATCGACCAGATAATGGTATAAGACACTGTGAAGCCTGGATCACGGCCAGATAGCAGCAAAGGATACTGAAGCCTGGGACACAACCAGATAACAGTATAAGGTACTGCGAAGCTAGGAATTCGACCAAATAGCAGTTTATTCGGCCAATTACTATGAAGCCCAGAAATCGACCGGATATTAGTAGGCCTTAAATTCAAGTTGGAAGCCCGGATGCGGCCGAATAACCACTTGATTCCTTCTGAAGCCTGGAGCACGACCAGATAAGAATTGAGAAATTACAAAGCCTGGAGAACGACCAGATAGCAAGTTTAATCTCATCTCCCCAGTAAGTCACTGTAAATCCTGGAGCACAACCAGATAGCAGGTGGTCTTATTTTCCTCAACAAATCACTGTGAAGCCTGGAGCACGACCAGATAGAAGTTCATTTTCACCTCCTCGACTAAGATATGATTCTCCAGTAGAATAACAGACGACTGAAGCTCCTAAAATTCTATTTCTCCCAAGACAGAGACCGACATTCCCCAGCAAAGTCCTCCTCAATAACAGGTATACGGGCTCTCGCAAAGGAATCTCTTATGCAATCGACACTTCCTCTGATGGCATCTTTAAGCCCATATTCCGACATCAAACTCCAAATGGCATCTATAAGCCCATTTCCAACATCGCAAGACAATTACCACTTCATGCGAGTGCAAATTTCTGGGCACTCTAGTGTTCAATCATCTTCCACCTTAAGATTATGAAAGGAAGACAAGCCAATCTACATCCTCAGGTTTAAGAAGATTGAACAGGGACAGCTGTTATACCCCAAACTTTTCCCTCCCATATTTCTCAATACATTTCAAGTGAGGTCCTCAAATTGCTCAAGGAAGTCTAAGGGTTGACCAGACAAACTCTCTCCTTAGGCAGTTTACCTCAAATTAGGGTTTGATTTTGCATCAAGATGTTTGAGTCCAAAGGATCCCAAATTCTCACCATTGTCCTAATATGTTCTCAAGATCATCCATGTCAAGTTTCAAGCCTTGCAGAGGAAGTTTTCTCAGTCAATTGCTCAAAGGCCTGAAAATTGACTGTGCTAGGGAAAAAGTCAATTGTGGCCCACATACAATCAAACTTCAAGATTTTTGGTCAAAATTCTCATTTTGAAGTATTATTCATTGTTGGATCAAGGGTTCATCATGATTCCTCAAGGATTACTCACAATTCATCAAAACCCAAAAATTGCTAAATTAGGGTTTTGTAGGAAAAGTCAACTCAACTTTGACCAAGCATAACTTTCTCATACTTTATCAAAAATGACCCATCCAAAGCTCATTTTTAAGAGGATGAAATTCCCTACAATTCATATTCATCTTCCAAGTTCATAATATGCACTCACAAGAAGATATAAATTTGGACATTATAGGTCATTTTGGAAAGTCAACAAAAACACCTTTTGTGTCAAAGCTTCATAAATGAACATGGAAGACTCAATTGAGATGAGACCAAAAGTGTTTTTTAGAAGACATCTCAAGTTTCTAAAAAGTCCAAGAACACCTCTCTAGGGTCAAAATTGAAGGAGTTATGCATTGGCCAAGTTGACCCTTTTTGCAAAATTACCAAAAGTCAAATGTGTCCCAAATTGCAATTTTTGCCAAATGGGCCCAACTTTTTATGCTTGCACTGAGTTTGTAATGTGACCCACGACCCATGATCCCTTCCATTTGTCATTCTTTTATTTTTGTCATTTATTTTGATTTTATTTCAATTAAATCAAATAAAATCAAAATAAAATAATGAAAATATCAAAAACTAATCAAATCTTGAGATTTTGTGCATGTTTAGGTCTACTATACAGCTGGAAGTGAGATCAAATCGTGCAAGGCTCATATGGACACAAAAGATTTCATTTTGCTTGATTTGGAAAGATTTTAACAAAGGATCAAATCATGAATCAATGATCTTAATTGGAAAATATTTGAAACCAAGTTGCAACCCTAATTCATTCTTGGATACATAAGGAAGGATTGTAGACCAAAAACAGGAGGTTAGAGGCCATGAAAGTCAAAAACCAAAAGTGAGTTTTTGGCAAAAAGGTGGGTTTCAAATTCCGGTTTGGAGGACAATTCAAGGCAATCTAAAGCCAGCAATCCATTCTTGGGTGTGAAGTGAAGCCATTCCAATCGCTATCAAGGCAGAAAACCTGCAGAATCGTCAACTACAACTCAAGGTTTGCACCCTCTGAACCCAAACTTGTTTCTTCAGTTTTACATATCTTGAATCTAATTCACTTGCATAGACATGTTCATAATCATGCTGAGAATCCTCTTGATAGCCTGGATTTGAGTTTCGGTGCAAGAATGGCCCTTTGCTATAGTTAGGGTTCGTAAGCTCCAAATTGGGGAACCCTAGCTAGAGGCAAAATTGGGCCAAATTAAAGGAATTTTCATGTACAGGGGAGGAAATACAGTTGACTTGTGCCCTTGATTGGAATTTGTTTTGCTTGGATTACGTTTTAAAGATTTGCAGGTTTGTAGCTATAGACAAAAGTCGTCGCTATAGCCTATAGCGACGAATATGACCGTAGGTAAAAGTATTAGGTCAAAAGCAACAGATCAATGAAGGGGACGCTGGCGTGGCTGAAGGGAGTTTGTTGATTGGTTCATTCAAACTCCCAGGGACCCACTTGGGGCGCCCATGTGACAGCTGGGCATAGGCTTGGTTTACCATCATATTAATTTTATTGTATTATATTAACAATTGAAAATTTTGGTCCAGTGGCGAGAGTGAGGGAGGTTAAGGTGCTAGAGTGTGCAAGGGAAGGGGTTCGATCCCTGCCTCTTGCATTTTCCATTTTGTCTAAAGCTTTCTTGTAGGATTCTGTACCCCCATAAGACCAAGCGTCCACCATGCATCATCAGCATCCCACCATCAGATCATCAAGGCTACAGATCCAACGCCTTATCCTTGAGGGACCACCATGCGCTGGAGTCAAATGCACACATAGAATTTGGCAAAGTCAAGCAGGCCAGGGATTGTTGGGCCCCGAAACTGCAATTGGCACACGCTTTTTTGCTGAAAACTACCAGGCCCATTCTTTTTCTTTTATTTATTTCTTTTATTTAAATTAGTTTGTTTAATTATTTTCTAACACAAATTAATTTCGTTTTTTCAACAAAATCATAAAATCAAATTTCACAAATTTAGAATTAGGTTTTTTTATTTTATCTAATTTAATTTAATATTAGTTTAAATTTAATTTAGGATAATTCTAACCTTTTTTTATAATTAAAATCAATTAGGAAAATTAGGGTTTGTTCTTGATTTAATTCTTATTTCTTTTCATAAAATAAAAAAATACAAAAAATAGGTTAATTTAATTGGTTTTCTTAATTTAAATTAATTAGTAATTAGGTTTTATTTATTCAATTAAACCTTATTTTCTCAAAATAATAAAAAACAACAAAAAATGTTCTTCTTTTAAATTGCAATTAAGTAGTTGGGGTCAAAACCCTAAATCTCTCGTTCTCGATTTATCGTGCTCTTTTAATATTATTTTTGCAATATTAATGTAACTGCTTACAGTATGTAATAGTTTAAATAGGATTTTTCTTTTATTTATCTTTTTACGGGTTTTTGGCTATATAATTAATCCCCTCCCCGAAGCATTGTAATAGCGTAGGTTTTATTTCTCGCATTTTTAATTCTCGCAAATATTAACTGTTTAGATGTATGTTAATAGGATTGCATGACAAGACTGTATGTTAATTTTAAAATGGTTAGCAAACCCTAAATGTGCAAAGATAATAACTGAAATCAAATCACTCGCACATGCACACTCCTAGGGTATACTCTCATTTGGTTGCCTCGGAAAACAATGGTCATGTCCCTCGAACGTAGGGATACCCTTAGCAAAAGACCTTCAATCTAAAAGTCATCATAAAGATCATAGTCCCTTACTGTCCCTCGAGTTTCCTATGAGAAATGATCTTGTCCCTCGATGTTGACTATGAATATCTGATGACAGTACTTGCTCAAACAAACAAATCTTTTTCACACAAACACGTTTCAAACAAAGTTTTCAAAAACAAATTCGTAACACTCTTGAGGATGGAAACAAGGGTTAAAACAAAGTAAAACAAAACTTTTCAAAACAAAGCACACACACAAGAAGTTTTCAAAATGAGCAAGCACCTAAGAGCCCATGGAAAACCATGGATGGAAAGGGTGCTAACACCTTCCCTTTCTATAATCTACCCCCCGTACTCAAAAACATCTCGAAATAGGTTTTTTCTGTTCTTTTTCCTTTTCCTGATTGGATAAAATAAAATTCGGTTGCGACTCTTTCTTACCGCGACATTTTGCAAACACAAAACGTAAAACGCAAACCAGCGTCAAATAGTCGGTTCTGCCACCGTATCACAGTCACTCGTAGTCCTAGTTCTCTTGGTAGATCGCTCGTAGGTCTCACCTTAGGATTTTCGATCTCCTGTAGATCTAGAGTTCCCTAGTAGATCGCCCATAAGTCTCACCTTAAAATTGTAGGTCGTCTGTAGGCCTCATTCCCCAAACAAATCACCCGTAGGTCTCTTTCTCCTTAGGATCACAGATCATCCGTAGATCTTATCTGTTGTATTTCCATACCTATTCTCTCAATCACCATGTCACATAACAAACATCCTTTTGAGAACCTTGTATTGGCATCACTACCACATTACGAGTAATCATTACTCAAAATTCATCCGTAAACCTTTTTCACTAGAAAAACAGAAAATTCTTTCCCCAACAAATATCACGAAAATAAATAACCCGGTCACACCATCCTTTCAAAACAAAATTTTCGGCATTGATATTTAATCATCTTCTACCTCAAATGTTTGAAAGGCTCGCGCCAATCGCACTTTCGGGTTTAAGACGATTAAATAGGGGCAGTTGTCATACCCCATATTGGTCATACCCCTTTGTGATATTGGTCATACCTCAAATGTTTTGGAAAATGATGGTTTGAGTTTTGCGTTTGTGTTCGCAAAATGTCGCGGTAAGCAAGAGTCGCCACCGACTTTTATTTTATCAAACTGGAAAGGAAAAAAGCACAAAAAAATTCTTTTTTCGAGATATTCCAAGTACGAAGGGTAGATTATAGAAAGGGAGGGCATTAGCACCCTTTCTATCCGTAGTTTTCTACGGGCTCTTAGGTACTTGCTCGTCATTTTTAAAAGATTACTTCCATGTTTGTGTGTTTTGAAAAGTTTTTTGTTTTACTTCGTTTTAACCCTTGCTTCTGTCTTCAAGAGTGTTACGAAGTGTTTTTGAAAACTTTGTTTGAAAAGAGTGTAAGTGTGGAAGAGTTTGATTTTGAGCAAGTACCTACTAGCATCTACCTACTCGAAAAAGGGAATGTTTCTGTTCTTGTTTCCTTTAGACAACGTTATCCCACTATTAATGAGTGGGTAGCACCGTCGTTGGAGTTGTAAGGGTCAATTCAAAAGGGGCGTACGATCACTAAAGCAATGTTAGGACGTCTTAGTAATAACCCTAGTGTCTTAAGATCATATTTGAGGCAACATTTCCTAGGCAACATTTTCCGAATGGGACATTTGATCTTTATTTAGACAAGAGGGAAACCACTAGGACACCCTATACTTAATGATCGTTTACCGAAGGCAACCGAAGTGAGAGTATACCCTAGGAGTGCGTATGTGCGAGTGATTTGATTTCAGTTATTATCTTTGCACATTTAGGGTTTGCGAACCATTTTAAAATTAACATACAGTCTTGTCATGCAATCCTATTATCATACATCTAACAGTTAATATTTGCAAGAATAAAAATGCGAGAAATAAAACTACGCTATTACAAGGCTTCGGGGAGGGGGATTAATTACATAGCCAAAAAACCCGTAAAATGATAAATAAAAGAAAAAATCCTAATTAAACTATTACATACCATGACCAGTTACATTAATATCACAAAAAATAGTAAACACGCGCGATAAATTAAGAACGAGAAAAAATTAGGGTTTTGACCCCGTCTAAACCTAATTAAAATAAAAATCATTTTTTGTTGTTTTTTTATTATTTTGGGATAATAAGGTTTTAGTTGAATAAATACAAACTTAATTACTAATTAATTTAAATAAAGAAAAATATTTAATTTTGACCTATTTTTGCATTTTTGTTATTTTGTGAAAAAGAAATAAAAATATAATCAAGAACAAAACCTAATTTTCTAATTGATTTTAAATTATTTACAAAAAGGTTAGAATTACCCTAAAATTAAATTAAACTAAATATTAAATTAAATTTGATAAAAATAAAACTGAAATCTAAATTTGTGAAATTGATTTATGATTTTTTTGTAGAAAAAGAATTTAATTTTGTGTTAGAAAATAAATAAATAAAGGAATTAAATAGAATGAAAAATATAAAAGGAAAAGAAATTGGCCTGGTTGTGCTAGCAAACAGGGGAGTGTTAATCTGACTTCTAGGCCCAACAATTTTTGGCCTGCATTGACTTTTTCAAATCCTGTGCATTGGCTTGACTCACGCCCATGATAGGCCCTCATGTGAGAAGCCTTGGATTTGGCTTGCTATGGATCCAATGGTTGAAAGCTGGTGACTCTTGGTGGTCTCCTTGTATGCACGTGTGCCTGATTATGCAAGAAAAAATATCATGAAATAATATGGGGACCTGGGGATCGAACCCAGACCCTTTGGCTTTTCCCAACACATGATGACCATCTGAGCTAGTGCGCTTTGTTGTATACCTAATGACAAAATAAGATTACATGGAAAAAATGAAATAATGGATTAAAAAACGCGTGTAGTTTGAATAGGAGAATCAGGGAGTGCCATGCCACCCTTCTTCTTCCTCCCTCTGTTGGCAAAAGTCCATAACTTTTACCTACGGAAAAAGGGGTGTAGGTATAATCCTTGTTTGTTCCAAGACCTCATCCCCGCATGATAAATCAATACTAGTGGTACCAATCATCTCGTTGCAATCTCACGAGCATCATGGTACCACTTTCCATGGCTAATTGTTCCTGCAAGCAAAATCCCTAAAAACAAACCTAAACCCTAATCATGGAAACTTTCTGTATGGTTAACAAAAATGAAATTAAGTATTATCATTAGCTTGCAAATGTTTCAAGGATTCAGAATATGTCCATAAAATATGCTAACAATGCCAGAATTATGAGATACGATTTCAAAAAAGTATGAATGTCATGAGATGCTTACAGTGCGTATCTGGGCACGAAAATGCTTGCTAATGATTGGAATGGGATCCTAGAACGTCCAGGAAGTGACTTGTGTGATTGGAATGACTTGAGGAAGCTTGGAACTAAGAAATCATATTGCCACTTTTCTATGAAATTTTGAGATTTGTTCTTCTCTTTTCACGCCTCCACTCTCTTTTCTTTTGGTCTGCACTTGTTCTATATGTACCCTAGAATGAATTAGGTTACAAACTTGCTTCAAATATTTCTCAATTAAGATGATTGAATCATGAGTTGATTCTTATGCAAATCTTTCCAAATCAAGACAAATCTAATCTTTTTGTGTCCTAATGAAAGCTTGCACGATTTGATTTCCTTTCCAATTGTATAAGAGACCTAAACATGCACAAAATCTCAAGCTTTGATTAGTTTTGATATTTTCATGATTTTATTTTGATTTTATTTGATTTAATTGAAATAAAAATCAAAAATAAATGACAAAAATAAAATAAAGACAAGTGGGAAGGATCATGGGTCGTGGATCATGTTACAAACTCAATGCAAACACAAAGAGTTGGGCCCATTTGACAAAAATTGCAATTTTGGCCACTTTTGACTTTTGGCAATTTTGCAAAAAAGGTCAACTTTACCAATGCATAACTCCTTCAATTTTAAACCTAGAGATGTGTTCTTTGACCTTTTAGAAAGTTCAAGATATCCTCTAAGCAAACCTTTTGGTCTCATCTCAATTGAGTCTTCCATGTTCATGTATGAAGCTTTGACAAAAAAGGTGTTTTTGTTGACTTTTCAAAATGACCTATAATGTCCAAATTTATATCTTCTTGTGAGTGCATATTTTGAAATTGGGAGCTGAAGATTAATTGTAGGGCATTGCATCCTCTTCAAAATGAGCTTCGGATGGGGCATTTTTGATAAAATATGAGAGAGTTTTGTTTGGTCAAAGTTGAGTTGACTTTTCCTACAAAACCCTAATTTAGCAACTTTTGGGTTTTGATGAATTGTGAGTAATCCTTGAGGAATCATGATCAACCCTTGATCAAATGATGAATAATACTTCAAAATGAAGAAGTTGACCAAAAATATTGAAGTTTGTCTGTATGTAGGACACAGTTGACTTTTGCCCTAGCATTGTCGATTTTCAGGCTTTTAAGCAATTGACTGAGCAAACTTCCTCTGCAAGGCTTGAAACTTGACATGGATTATCTTGAGAAGATATTAGGACAATGGTGAGTATTTGGGATCCTTTTGACTCAAGTACCTTGATGCAAACTGAAATCCTAATTTGAGGTAGACTGCTTTAGGAGAGAGTTTGTCTGGTCAACCCTTAGACTTCCTTGAGCAATTTGAGGACCTCACTTGAAATGTATTGAGAAATATGGGAGGGAAAAATTTTGGGTACAAAACCCTTTATAAGGATCATCTGGCATATTTGTCTCGCATATTTCATGTACATACTCCTCAGTAGGTCATTTAACATCACATGCATCATTAATCCATAAATGATCATAGGATCAAGGTATTTCTTTCCAAAAGCTACACACAAAAAAAGATTGTTCCGCCAAGCAGCATATCAAATCAAGAATCAATCAAGCCATTATCATGTCAAGCTCTCATGTATTTTAACAAACTATGAATTGTGGAGAAATCGGGTGTTTCGGTGAATTTGAGATGATGCGAACCAGAAACAGCATTTTTGCAGGTTCGAGCTTAGAAATTTACAACTTGAAATCGGGATATTGTTTTGAAATGGTTCCTCAGGAATTGGAACTGTCTCGGTATTTTCTTCATTTAATTTGTTCAGACTGGAAGCCAATTCTGTAAAGAAAGTCTCCAAAATATTTGATTTCCCTGAAATGATAATTGAATTTAATGACTGGTTATTTGTTTCTCGGGTGTTCGGAAATTTGTAACTTTCATCTGATTCAGCTTTTTTAGTTGATTCTTAGAGCATTGAGACCCTTTTTATTTTCTTATCATTTCTCGTGTTCAGATTGAAGGCTAATTTTGTGAAGAATATCTCCGAGAATTTTAATTCTTTGAAGACAGTGCACTGAATTTAATTGTTGGTCCGCCGTTTCGCGGGTAATAAAAAAATTCATAACTTCTGATTGGAATACTATTTCAGAGCGGTTATTGAAGCGTCAAAACCGTATTAATATCATATTTAGTTCGTATGTTTGACTCGGAAGCTGATTCAATAAGGAAGATCTCTAAATGTGCAAATACTTTGAGAGGATACATTGGAATACGATGAAAACGGTGAGCTAAACCGTTATTTTTCAGACATTCAAATATTCATAACTTTCACCCGGTTCAACGTTTTTTAGTGGTTCTTTGTGTGAAAATTTTCTTGATGTCATCTTCATTTTGTATGTTTAGTTCGAAGGATGATTCTTTGAGGAAGATACCCAGAAAGGCAAATTACCAGAGAAATTATTGTGCTGAACAGGATTTTTATTCCACCGTTTTTTGATATTGTAAAAATCATAACTTCTTCAATTTTTATTGTATCAAGATGATTCTTTAGGAATAATTTCACAAATGATGTTGCATAAAAGTTTTCTTCATAACTCGAGTTCAGATTCAGCTCCAAAGACTTCGGTTCATGGCTCGCATCTCAAACCGATCAGTGAAAAATTTTGCATTACTGAAAAAGACAGTGTCGGTGTAAAATATTCTTGCCACTCAAAAATTCATAACTCACTCAATTTTTATCGTATCGCGTTTGTTTTTTCGGCACGACATCACAAATTTCGTCATCTACAATTTTGTTGTTGGTCTCGTGTTAATAATTTGCATCGATTATCATTGAGTTTGTGGATTTTCTGTTTGACCGCATTTGTTGACACTGAAAATTCAGCTTTGTGAAGAAATTGATTGGGCTTTCTCTTGACCCAAATCAAGGCCCAATTGTTAAGACTACATATTGATTTTGCCTCACTATTTTCACAAGACATAATTCATTTACTAAGTTTCACACCAAGAGCTCTCAAATACTCTCTATCTTTTCTCTCAAAAACAACGAAAAATTCAAATCTCAGGGTTTCCCTCTCTCGCGCGCGCCACCCTCACTCTCTCTCAATCTCGCGCTGACCGCTACTACTCCTCTTCACAGCACGCCTTCTGCTCACTTCCCGACTGCCATCTTCACCTATCGACCACCACCAGCTTCCAACCATCCGCCACGTACTCTTTCCATCAATTTCCGGTCCGCTTCCTTCGTCAATCTCTGAGTGTTTCCGGTCCTTCTTCCACCTCTGATTCATATTTCAAGATTCCGATTCGGTAAATCTTCTTGAATTTCTTGAGATTATTGATATTTTTTTAGTTGAATTAAGAAGTTAATTGAATTATTGAACATTGATTTTAACTAAAGCTTGGGCATAATTATTCAACTATGTTGGTGATGATTAAATTTGGAATTGGTTGAACTTTTGAAGTATTCATGTGAATCTTAATAATCCAGATATATTCTGTTGATGAATTTTTTATGTCAAAATGTGGTGAATTCTCGATGTTGAGTTTTTGGTAAAAACATCAAGAAGTTTCTGGCATATTTTTCGGGTTGATCTCATGATATGTTACAAGGTTGCCTGGTGTTGGTAAGTGGTGCAAAACGCACAATTTAATTGTTGATTAATACTCATGGATGCTTTTCTTGGTAATTGATGAGTATCGGTATTATTTTGGTTTATTTCGAAAGTAATTTTTTGTGCGTTTTGTAAATAGAAACATGTTGTCCAGGATTTCTTTTACCATGTACATACCGTTTTAATTTTCATTTAGCACTTGCTTGCATATAATTGATTATTTTATTAGCATTAATGATGAGTTATCTCACTTATGATGCGTTTTACCAGTTAATTCCAAGTTTGCATGTGTTGCTGCCCGGATCCGATACATAGGTGTAAATACAAGATTTAAATATTGTTTAAGGCTTTCTTGAACATACTTTGGTGTTTATAGACCATTTTTTAGCTATACCGTTTTCGGTGCGATTTGCAGATGTTTTCATGTTGAATGCATAGTGTTGCCTGGGTTTCGATTCCCGTCTTCCATTACTTATTTTCACTTTTTTCCTTCGCATTTCATTGTTATTTTTTAGTTGTATTTCTATACTCGAGTTTGATTTATGTTACGTTGTTATTTGCTAACCGGTTTTGTGACTTGTGCAAGATTTTGAAAGCTTTGGTTGTGCGATACACAACACTTAGATTATTGTTCCGCTCGTATAGCATTATCTTGTGCAAGGACTTTGATTCGATGCGAAGAACATTCTGCATGCAATTTACTTTCGCAATATCGATATTGTTTCTGCTATTGGATATTATTTCTGACTATTTCTATGTTGTTTGGTGAAGCTTGCACGATGTTTTTAGGTTTCTTTGCTTTCGTCTAATAATTGACGAACTTGTGTTTGATTGGTATTCTCTTCCGTTTATTTTTATCTCTTGCACCATTTACCGCTATATTTTCCATGAGAAGTAGGACTAGATATGCATGACTGGGAGTTCCTACTTTAGGTGGGAAATGCTGTTTTTAAAGACCTTTAGAAGAAAATTCCTACTTGTGCTTGTTTGTTTACCATTTTGTGTGTTTACATTTGTGCCAAAGACCTCAATGAAGGCATCACATTCTTATTCCCCATTGATAAGTCCTCAAATAAGGCAAGTGGAGAAGGGTCCGTAATCGACCCCCACAATTTCTAGTCCACTGGTCATTTGTAGCCCGTGTCGTATGCCAATGCTATGAATCATGCTATTCTTGTATCGAGTCAGTCAAGTGGAGAAGGATTCGTAATCAACCCCGACACTTTGTCATTCACTCGCGTGTCGTGCACATTGACGCTTCGATGTGATCTCGTTATTTCCTTCTATCACCTACCTCGATGATACAATATCTTGGTCGGGTGTTTAGTCGCCTATAACAATTGACTCTCATTCCTTTCTTGCCTAGATAATGTGATATCTTGGTTAAGAGTCGACCCCTCCCCCCCCCCCCCCCGTCCCCCTTTTATTCTTCTTGCCATGATGACGTGTTATCATGGTTAAGAATTACATATTCCTCCATTATTACTTGCCTCGATGATTTGATATATTGGTTAAGCCTCCCTTTATCCTACCTTGATGGCTCGATATCATGGTTAGATGTCTATTTGTCGCGTTTGGGATTTTCATCGAAGCGCGAACGGAGGCTAAAGGCGTCTGGGTGCTGGGCCTTTTACCTCAATAGTAACACCCATCCAACAGGAAAACGCAAAATCCAGCACAACAGAATAATGTATGGAAAGCGATAAAATGCAATGCAAACATATGCACGAAAGCATGTAAATAAAGTAGCAATAAAGAAATAACATACAAAACACCCAAAGATAAGAAAATAAACAAAATCTAGGATCGACTTGCTAGAACCCCCAACAGAGTCGCCAGCTGTCGCGTCTGGGATTTTCATTGAAGCACGAACGGAGGAGACTGGATAGAAGAGTCACCATCAATTTTATTTATCCTAAGAGAGGGAAATGAAACACTGAGTAAACCTGAGGGAAGGAAAGGAGCATGGTCATCACGACCAAGAGAAAAAGAGTAAGGAAGTCGGTTATGCGAGGGGAAGGTATTAGCACCCCTCACATTTGTGGTACTCCACAGGATCCACTTGAGTTTGGTCTAATCTAAGGGTGTGTCTAATCTAGGTCTAAAGCTTAATGCTAAAAGGGAAAATGCAAAGAGGGAATGCATGCAAAAGAAAACATAGGGAAAAGAAGGAAATATTTATAAAGTTTTGCTCAGCTGAGTCTCGCAACCAGATGCCTACATATCTCTTTTGAGGAATCAGAGCAGCGTAGTTCGGCTCAATAGTTTTTATTTGTTATATGTTTTTTATAGACAATGCTAGTGAAACATGTCCTTTTTGAAAAGGGTTTAAAATTTTTTTGAAGACAATAAGATTTGCAATGGTTTGTGTTTTTTACCTTGAAAAAGGATTTGGTGATTTGAACCACATTAAAGTCTACAACATGAGAGACTTTGGGTGGTCGAGCTAGGCGTCTCATACCCAAAGGACTCATGTAAGTCTCATGACATATGGTTCACATCATTATTATTAAGTGTTTTGAGATGTTTGAAAGAAGAAGAAGTTTTAGTCTTAATGAGATGCATGGGGAAAGAAAAAGTCTAAGGGAGACTAGAAAAATACTCCTAAAGTTATCATGAAATATTGAACCTATAGTTGGGATAGGAGGGAAACATCTACCTAATGTTGTCATGCATGGGTAAAGATCCTACGGTCTATTTTCGTTCAGACTTAGAGAAGAGTGAACTAAAGATCTTATGGAGAGCATACAAAAGGAGAAGTAAGCAGAGATAGGAGAGGAGATGATAAAACACCACACAAACACACATTAAGATGACAAAACAACATGTCTCAAAGAAGTAGGATGGATGACAAAATATATATAAGGCAAGCATATAGGTAGGCCATTCGTATTTCAAGATTACGATTCGGTAAATCTTCTCTAATTTCTTGAGATTATTTGATATGTTTTTGAGTTGAATTAAGTTAATTGAATTATTGAACATTGACTTTAAATGAAGCTTGGGGATAATTTTTCAACTATGTTGATGATGATTAAATCTAGAATTGGTTGAACTTTTGAAGTATTCATGGAATCTCGATAATCCGGATATATTTTGTTGATTAATTTTTTATGTCAAAATGTGGTGAATTCTCTATGTTGAATTTTTGGTAAAAAGCTAATGTCAAATTTATGTGTTAAGGCACTTTTGGATCGATTTAAATGATAAATTGATTTTTTGTGACACTAAAAGAGTTTGGATCCGTAAAATGCATTAACACATGAATTTTGATTTGAGTTTGGATTTAAGGCATCCGATATGATTTCTTTGTTTGTATCTTGTTTATGATTTTTAAACGATAGTACTTGAACTGGTGAACACATTTGTGCATCCCCTTCCGATTGTTCAAATCAATTTCAAGTAACTTTGGTTCAAGTGTATATTAGTGTTCAAAATTGTAAATAAGTTGCAAATCGCGTTTTAAATATCGTTTGAGGATCACTTGAGTTACTTGCGCGTCGTATGGATGGATTATGTTGAATTTTACCATTTCGGGCATATTTTTTTGGTTGATCTCATGATATGTTACAGGCTGTCTGGTGTTGGCAAGTGGTGTGAAACGCAAAATTTAATTGTGGATAAATACTCATGGAAGCTTTTCTTGGTATTTGATGAGTATCAGTATCATTTTGGTTGATTTCGGAAGTAATTTTTTATGCGTTTTGTAAATAGAAACATGATGTCCGGGATTTCTTTTACCATATACATACCATTTTAATTTTCATTTAGAACTTTCTTGCATATAATTGATCATTTCATGGGCATTAATGATGAGTTTTCTTGCTTCTGATGCATTTTATCGGTTAATTCCAAGTTTGCATGTGTCGCTGCCCGGATCTGATACATAGGTATAAATACATGATTTAAATATTTTTTAAGGCTTGCTTGAATATATTTTGGTGTTTATAGAACATTGTTGTTGAGCTATACCGTTTTCGATGCGATTTTCAGATGCTTTCATGTTGAATGTGTAGCGATGCCCGGGTTTTGATTTCCACCTTCCATTTCTTATTTGCACTTTGTGCCTTCACATTTCATTGTTATTTTTAAGTTGTATTTCGATACTCGAGTTCGATTTATGTTGCGTTGTTAATTGCTAACCAGTTTTGTGACTTGTGCAAGTTTCTGAAAGCTTTTGTTGTGCGATATGCAACATTTAGATTATTGTTCCGCTCATATAGCATTATCTTGTGGAGGTACTTTAATTCGATGCGACGGACTTTCCGCATGCGATTTATTTTCGCATTTGTGACATTGTTTCTGCTATTGGATATTATTTCTAACTATTTCTCTGTTGCTTGGTGATGCTTGCACGAAGTTTTTGGGTTTCATTGCTTTCGTCTGATAATTGACGAACTTGTGTTCGATTGGTATTCTCTTATGTTTCTTTTTATCTCTTGCATTGTTTACTGCTTTCTTTTCCATGAGAAGTAGGACTAGAGATGCATGATTGGGAGTCCTTACTTTAGGTGGGTAATGTTGTTTTTAAAGACCTTTAGAAGGCAATTCCCACTTGTGCTTGTTTGTTTACCATTCTGTGTGTTTGCATTTGTGCCAAAGACCTCGATGAAGGAGTCCCATTTCCATTCCCCATTGATAAGTCCTCAAAGAAGGCAAGTGGAGATGGGCCCGCAATCGACCCATATAATTTCTAGTCCAATGTCATTCGTAGCTTACGTCGTACGTTGATGCTACGAATCATGCTATTCTTGTATCGAGTCAGTCAAGTGGAGAAGGGTTCGCAGTCAACCCCCAACGCTTAGTCATTAGCTCACGTGTCGTGCACATTGATGCTCGATGTGATCTCATTATTACCTTCTATCTCCTACCTCGATGACACAATATCTTGGTCAGGTGTTTAGTCTCCTATGATGATTCACTCTCGTTCTTCTCTTGCCTAGATAACGTTGTATCTTGGTTAATAGTCGACCCCCCTTATTCGTCTTACCAGGATGACGTGTTATCATGGTTAAGAACTACATATTCCCCCATTCTTGCTTGCCTTGATGATTCGATATCTTGGTTAAGCCTCCCTTTATCCTACCTTGATGGCTCGATATCATGGTTAGGTGTTCCTTTGTCGCGTCTGGGATTTTCATCGGGGCGCGAGCGGATGCGAAAGGTGTCTGGGTACTGGGCCTTTTACCTCAATTGTAACACCCATCCAACATGGAAATACAAAATCCAGAACAACAGAATAGTGTATGGAAAGTGATAAAATGCTATGCAAACATATGCATGAAATCATGTAAATAAAGTAGCAATAAAGAAATAACACACAAAACACCCAAAGATAAGAAAACAAACAAAGCTAGGATCAACTTGCTATCATCCCTAGTAGAGTCGCCAGCTGTCGCGTCTGGGATTTTCATCAAGACGCGAACAGAGGTGAAAGGACAGAAGAGTCACCGTCAATGTTATTTATCCCAAGATAGGGAAAGGAAACACTGAGTAAACTTGAGGGAAGGAAAGGAGCATGTTCATCGTGACCAAGATAAAAAGGGTAAGGAAGCCGGTTACGCGAGGGGAAGGTATTAGCACCCCTCACGTTAGTGGTACTCCATAGAATCCACTTGAGTTTGTTCTAATCTAAGGGTGTGTCTAATCTAAGTATAAAGCTTAATGCTAAAAGGGAAAATGCAAAGAGGGAATGTGTTGTACCCCAAAATTTGCCCTCCCATATTCTTCAAGATTTGTCAAAAGCATGCTTCAAAATTCCCCAAGGGTTGCACAGTGTAAGGGCCTCCTAACAGTCAAAATTAGGGTTTTGGTTCTGATCAAGAAAAGGAAGTTTCCAAGGGTCCAATAAAGTCCCACATGCCTACAAATATGGTCAAGCATCCTCATACCAAGTTTCAAGACTTTTAGCACAAAATTGCACAGTCAAAAAACCCTAATTGCACTACAGTCAACTATAGGGGCAAAATGGTCATTTGACAGTCAAAAGTTCAAATTTTTGGTCAACATCTCATTTTTGAAGCCACAAACATCATTTGATCAATGCTTGATCATGATTCTCAAAGCTTGGATCAAAAATCACCAAGATGCAAAAGTTTCCTTATTTGGACAGTTGAAAAAGTCAACTGTAAATTGACCAGGGCATAACTTCCACATGGATTATCAGAAAAATTCCATCCAAAGCTCATTTTGAAGATAAAGACATTTCCTACAACTCCTCTTCATACTTCAAGTCCAAGAAATGCTCTCACAAAAAGTTATCAATTTCAACATTATAGGTCATTTTCAAAAGTCAACAAAAAGGGACTTTAAGTCAAAGGCCATAACTTGAGATTGGTAAATCAAAATGACATGGGACCAAAGACATTGGTTAGAGGACTCAAAGACCTTTCCAAAATGTCAAAGAACATGAGCAAAGCTTAAAACTTGAGCAAGTTATGCCTTGTGGAAGTTGGGAAATTTTTGGATATTTTGAAAAGTCAACATTGCTTCAAAAGACCTAAAATTGCTAATGGGCCTCTTTTTCTTTCACAATTCATCATCCAAGGCATGTGCACGACCATTTGGCCCAAAGGGAAGTTTTTCTTCATTTTTATTTATTTATTTGGATTTTTTATTATTAATAATTCATTTAATTAATTAAAATACATGAAAAATATCAAACCAATGCAATCAAATCTTTTTGTGCATGGAATAGGTTTAAAAATTCGTGCATGATCAGATATGGAAGGAATTGAAGTGATTGGATATGATTGAAGCCAAAATAGCATGAAAAAATATTTGAAAAGATCTTTGAAAATCAAATCTTGCAAATCATGAATGCAAAGGTTTTTGTGTGAATTCTTTGACCTAATCATTCACACATAAGTATAGAATGCAAACCTAATCCTAGAGAGCTCCAAGCTGCGCAGAAAAGCCATATGCAAACTTGAATTTTTTCAAGAAAACTCCAATATTGAAAACTGAGTTTTAGGACGATTCAAGGCCAAATATCTGTTCCATTAGCTTGCTGAGGCTTCAAGGAAGGAATTGGAATCAAAACCATAAGCTTTAACACCAAGAAAAGTGAGAATGATCGCACCCTGTACAGAAAATTTTTCATATGCTTGCATCATGATTCATGCGTTTTCAATGCTTTTTAATGTTTGATTTATGTTTCTTGAATGATTCTGAAGTTAACCCAATTGTCTAATTGCATTTTTATCACCCATACGCGATTTCACCATTGTTGGATATTAGGGTTCTTCAGCTTTCGAATTAGGGGTTTTTGAATATGGAAAAATTGGAACACGAAACCTAGGCCACTCGATTCAGCATGCTTGGACGATGCTAAATCCACCCTCGCGCTCAATTTATGAGCTGCCCTGAGCTATTCGTTATTTTTGCAAAAGTGGCTTTCTGGAACGGTTCAAAACCGTTGCCAGTTCTTTTTGTGTTTCAGGAAAAAAACAAAACAAGGAGGAAGATGATGAAGTGTCCAGCGTTGGTTGGTTGATTCAAAGATTCGCGCGAAAAAGAAGCACTAACCTTTGTTTTATTTTATTATGTTTATTAGCTATATGATGGACAAAGAAACAAAGCAGCGCATTTGGCAAGCATAAGCATTGGTAATCATCAGGACCTGGGTTCGAGCCCCAGGTCCCCACCCCCTTTCATATTATTTTTCATATAACGCTCATATGCAGTTTCAGCGCTAAGGTGTATCATACATCCTCAAAATCAAGCCATACACGCGCCTACTAGGATGGATCAAAGGGTCACGATTGAAGGAACATGGTGAACCTCAGTCAACGCCCATGCATGCTAATAGAAAAGTCAATCAGGCCAGAACTTATTGGGCCTAAAATTGCTGGACTTCACCTCACATTTGGGGACAGACCCCCCTAGGTTTGCAAGCTTTTACATTTTTTTTTATTATTTCTTTTTGTTTATTTCAATTATTGTTTTTAATTAATTTAAGATTTTCACAATAATATAAAAAAAACACAAAAAAATCAGAAAGGACAAAATTAAAATATATTTATTTAATTAATATTTTTTGTAAATAAAATTCATTAATTAACTTAGTTTTTAATTTAGGACTTAATCTTAACATTTTTCAATAAACTTAAAATTTGGTAGAATTAGGGTTTGTAACAATTTTTATCTTTTTTTTCTTTTCTTTCATAATAATTAATTATTAAAATATTATTTATTTTTATAAATCAAAATTCCATGTAATTAATTAGATTAATTTAGGTTTAACTTTAATATTTTGTTAATAAACTAAAAAACAATTAGAATTAGGGTTAGCATTTTAATTTCAATGAATCTCTCAATTTAATTCAATTTCATTAAGTTCTCATAAAATACAAAAAAACCAAAAAAATAATTCCTTTTTCTTTAATTTAATTAATTTGCTAATAATTTAATTTCGTCAAAAAAGGGTCCAACGCCCTCGTTTCTAATTTTATTTCAATTCGCATATTTATTTCTTTTTCTTGTAAATATTCATGTACCTCTCCCAAAGCCGTGTAATTTCATACTTTCTCGCGCTTTACTTTAATTCTTTATTTTTCTGTCAAATCGGGTCCTGGAAATTTTGGCGATGTGGACCCACGCCTTTGTAATAGTTTAGAATTTTATCTTTCTCGCAATTTTTAACTGTTAAATAAATGCATGCAAGAATGAATGACAATAAATAAAAACAAACGCATAGATCACTTTGACATGAATAAGATAAATGCAATGAATCTGACACACAAAAATCACACACCACCCCTAGGGTACGTCTCACTGTTGCCTTGCCTCGAAAGGTGATCGTCGAGTAGAGGATGTTTTAGTAAGTCCTCATGATCCGGGAATCTGGCATGAGGGTAGCTTCTAAGGTGTCTTCCTATTGCTCCGGTGATCACCATGTCCCGAACCCTCGAATTGACCCGAACACCTCCAACGGTGGTGCTACCTATCTCTCAATGGTGGGATGGCACTACTTTAAGGACATCTACACAGACGAATTCCTTAGGATAGGTAGACGACTCTAGATACTTGCTCTAAATTCAAAAACAAATCAAAAATACTTTTCACACCGACACCTTTTCAAAAAGCTTTCGAAAGCAATTTTTCAAACACTCTTGAGGACCGATACAAGAGTCGAACTGAAATTTTCAAAGAAACCTTTTTTTTAAAACCCACAATTGAAAAGCAAACACTTTTGAAAACACAAATGAGTAAGTATCTAAGAGCCCATGGATAACCATGGATAGAAAGGGTGCTAACACCTTCCCTTTCTATAACCTACCTCCCGAACCGAGAGCAATCTCTATAAGGAATTTTTCTGTGCTTTTGTCCTTTCCATTTGGAGAAAATAAAAGATGGTGGCGACTCTTGCTTCCGCGACATTTCGTGAAACCAGCGTTAAACAGTCAGTTCCAGATCCACCGATCACAGAACTGGCGACTCTGCTGGGGATATTTACTTAAAGTGAGGTGTACCTTAGGGTTAGTTCATAACTGTGTTTTCAATTGCTTTCCTTGTTTGCTTTAAATTGTGGGACTGTCTTGGGAGTTCTATAGATCCTAACCCGGATCTGGGGATACCTTCTTAGAAAGTAGCAACAAGGCTGTGAGGGAACTGTGCGGGGTATACCGACATGGTTGAAACAGTCTGCTACGTTGATGTGGCACTTTGATGTGTACCGGTAACCCTTGAGTTACGTCAAGGAGAGTACGGGGCCTCCGCGTGGTGTCGTGAAGCATCAACAGACCTTAGGAACCTTAATTGAACTATCTTGGCCTCTTTAGGGTAGTGAGATAACTGACTTTGGTGTAGTCCGAGGTTGGTTGATACTCGATACTACACTCAATTGAGGTTTGCTTTCCTGGAATATTTCGGTCGCCAGTTCAGTGGATAAATCGAAACGATGAACAATGAAAGCAATCCCGCGATATTGGGACCCTTAGAACCCGGTTACTTCTAATAGGACAGGTTGAACCCACCAACTTCAAGAGGGTACTACCCAAACCCCATGCTGGCCTTAAACCCTAAGGGCTTTTTTTGTGTGCCTTACATGTTTGTCTTTGTAAATATCAGTGGTGTGTGTAATCATAGCATCATGACATCATCCAGCATCATATGCATTGACTAACCATTTCAGGGGTTCGAATCTTCATCTTTGTTCTTGTTTTATAGGACATGGAAACTGTTCGTAGAAAGACAATTCAAATCAGTCTTGTAAGGATCCCTCCTCAGCTTAAGGAACTTATATCCAGGATTCCCGAGAGCTCTTCATTCAGTGAAAGACATGGAAGACTCATCAGCTTGGTCAACACCAACATTGAGGAAGATATGATAAAGGTCCTGTTCCAGTTCTTTGACCCTCTGCATCACTGTTTCACCTTCTTGGATTATCAGCTGGTACCTACATTGGAGGAGTTCTCCCGGCTCCTGAAGATCCCTATTCTTGATCAACTACCATACAACGGTACGGAAAAGGAACCCAAGCTTGAAGAGATTGCTAAAGCCTTGCACCTACAGTCATCTGACCTCAAGGGACATTGGGAAGTTAGAAGTGGTATCAAAGGGTTCTTAGCCAGGTTTCTGTTTGAAAAGGCCCATGAATGTTGGAACTCCCTTGACTTACAAGCTTTTGAAGAAATGGTGGCCCTTCTTGTCTATGGTTTGGTGTTGTTCCCTAACCCAGATCAGCTTATTGATATCAGTGCTGTCCAGATCTTTATGTCCAGGAATCCTATACCTACGTTGCTGGGGGACATCCTCCACTCATGTTACACTCGAACCATGAGAAAAAGAGGTGTCCTTATGTGTTGCACTCCTCTCCTGGGAAGGTGGTTTATTTCAAACCTTCCACAATCAGTTTTGAAGAATGAGCGGGGTTTGAGATGGTCACAACGGTTGATGACTCTTACACATGCAGATATACATTGGTGCCCTAGGTCCAGAGAGGATGTCACTATCATTGATCGTTGCAGAGAGTACCCTAATGTTCCTTTACTAGGAATCAGAGGAGGTATTACTTACAACCCATGCCTGGCTTGGAGACAGTTTGGTTATGCTCGGAGGGATGGTCCTCATGACATGTTAATTCCTGACATAGTTTTTGACTTCGACAACGATACTCAAGGACTTCGCCAGAGATTTATCAGAGCCTGGAGGATGCCAAGTAGGATAGACAGTAAGACACTGGGGCACAGGAACTCCATCCCGTTGGAACCTTATCTTAAGTGGGTACGAGCCCGCTCCCAGAAGTTAGTGATGCCTTATCCCCATATGCTCCCGGTAATCAGAGAACCAGTCTTAGAAGGAGAAGTGTCCTACACTATTCAGCACCCTGATATGCCCACATCCTGGGAAGAGATGCAGAAGAGCTGGATCCAGCTTAAGGAAGAACGGAATTCTCTTGAGACCAGTCTACATGCTAGTGAAAAGAAGGTCTTGGAGCTCACCCGCCTGTTGCATGAGGAGAGGAATCTCAACACTTACATAGCTCCAAAGAGAATGCGTAGTATATTTTGGGATTGAGTTGCTTTTGTATTATTTTGCCCATGAGGCTTTGATGTACTGAACAATTATTTCCTTAATGATAACGTGTGTTCCTTTTTGTCTACAACAAGTTTGAACTCTCGAACCCTTGAATGCATTGCATAAACACATATCATTCATCATGTGCATAGCAGGTTTTCTTCTTTTTAGGTTGCTTACAGTTCTTCGCTGTTTATTTCAGCATCATGAATCCTGACTCATCATCAACCGAGATGTCCATCAAAGCTCTTCAGGCGCAGAATGCGCAATTTCAGGAATTAATCATGGGTTTGGCTCAAGGCCAAGAAGAGCTGAAGGCTCTGCTCCTGAAGAAGGAAAAGAAGAAGAAGAGAAGAATTATTCTGTTCAATTCAGGCCGAAGGTTTGGCAATACTCTGCAAAATGAAGAGGCTGGTTCTTCCATTGGAAAGGGTACTCCTCAAGCGGAAAAAGGTCCTAGTCTGGTAGTCTCTGACAACGAGACTGATTTTGATGAAGAGCAATATCCTCCGGCAGAAGACCGTTACAAGCAGTTGGAGGACAGGCTGAATGCTATGGAGATACAACAGGTACCTGGGCTGGATTTTGGAGATTTGGGTTTGTCTACTGGTGTGATCATTCCTCGTAAGTTCAAAGCACCATCCTTCACTAAGTACGACGGGGCGTCTTGCCCCAAGCTACATCTCAGGTCCTATGTTCGAAAGATTCAACCGTACTCAGTGGATAAGAATTTGTGGATCCACTTCTTCCAGGAGAGTCTTTCAGAGACTCATCTCGAATGGTTCTATCAGCTGGATGGGACCAAGGTTCGTAACTGGGAGGAGTTGGCTACTGCTTTTTATAAGCAGTATCAGTATAATGCCGACCTTGCCCCTACACGTACCCAACTCCAGGGTATGTCGTTAGGTTCAAGTGAAGGTTTTAAGGAGTACGCTCAGAAGTGGAGGGATCTGGCTGGCAGGGTACAGCCTCCGTTGACTGATCGGGAGTTGGTAGACATGTTCTTGGGGACCCTATCTGGGCCATTTTTCAATCATCTTATCGGGAATTCGTCTGCAGGGTTCACTGATCTGATTCTGACTGGAGAGAGAATTGAGGCTGGGTTGAAGTCTGGAAAGATTCCGAAGGGTGCATCGTCTAGTTCTGAGAAGAAACCCTTCAAGAAGGAGGCTAGTGTTGTATATGGCTCCAGGAGACAAGAGAAATCTGAGCGCCGCCAATCTATCAGTGCGGTAATGATTGCTAAACCTGCTGCCGCTCCTCGGCCAACCAATCCTCAAAGGGCTGAAAGACCCCGGAGAGAGTTCACCCGTTTGAGCATGACCTTATCGCAGATCTTGCCACAGTTGCTGTCCACTAATCTAGTGACTGTCAGAGAGGCGCCAAAGGCTGTAAACATTGCTTCCCCTAAATACAACCCAAATGCTCGCTGTGCTTACCATTCTGATAGCCCGGGGCATTCCACTGATGACTGTTGGGCATTAAGGAATAAGGTGCAAGACCTTATTGACGCAAAGGAGATACAGTTTGAAGCGTCTGAGAGGCCGAATGTGGTTACTGCTCCTATGCCTCAGCATGGGGTAAATGCTGTTGATGAAGAAGTGTACGCTGTTTCTGTGGGTGATCTAGCCACTCCCTTAATGACTGTCAAGAAGAACCTACTGCTGGCCGGTTTATTTCCGGGTTGCAGTGAGGGTTGCCTGTTCTGTGTTGTTTCCCTATCTGGTTGTCCCTTGCTGAAGTTAGGCATCCAAAGCCTGATGGACAGTAAGGAGATTCTGTTCAAGAAGTCTGTTGTTCAGTTGGTTCCGGTAGAAGAAGTTTCTGTGGTTACCATCTTCAATAATCCAATCAAGGCTCTCCCGAAGAAGCCTGTCCAAATCATGATTGTTGCACCTGTGGTTATTACTGTTCCGGGGCCTCTCCCCTACGTATCTGATAAAGCTGTCCCCTGGCATTATGGGGCAGACGTATATGTGAATGGAATCAAACAAGAGTTTAACACTGGCGCCAGTATCTGTGATATCACTGGCCCAACCAAGGTTACCCGCAGTGGCAGGCTCTTCTCGCCTGACATCGCACCGCCCGCTACTCGAAGAACCCTCCTTATAACACCTACAAGTGTACCTGTTCCTGTTACTGACCAAGTTGTTTCCCCCGCTGCCGAGTCATCCAATGCTCGGGGCAAAGGAATTGAAGATGAGCCTGCCCGGATGGAGGCACCGATACCTATAAATGTTGAGGCCTCCCAACAAGAGATGGAGGAGATTCTAAAGATAATAAAAAAGAGTGACTTCAATGTTGTGGAATAGCTGGGGCATACGCCCTCCAAGATCTCCATGCTCTCCTTATTGCTATGTTCAGAGGCCCATGCTAAGGCCCTGATCTCATTTCTCAAGACGGCCCATGTGCCACAGGAGACATCTGCAGTTCAGTTCACTGATTGCGTAGCAAATCTGACAGCGGACAATGGCTTGGGTTTCTCAGATGCTGACCTAACTACGAAGGGAAGAGACCACAATGACGCCATGCATGTCTCTATTGAATGCAGGGGCACTACTCTGGCGCATGTATTGGTGGATACTGGTTCTTCCTTAAATGTGCTACCCAAGAAGGCTTTAGATCGTTTGGATTGTGAAGGCCTAGAGATGAAACCTAGCAATATCATCGTCAGAGCCTTTGACGGTTCAAAAAGGATGGTTCACGGAGAGGTTGACATTCCTATTCGTGTGGGCTCTCAGGTGTTTGACTCTACTTTTTATGTGATGGATATCCGTCCATCGTACTCATGTCTACTGGGTCGACCTTGGATCCACAAAGCTGGGGCAGTGACCTCTACCTTGCACCAGAAACTGAAGTACCCCGTTAGAGGGAAGATCGTCACTGTGCAAGGGGAGGAGGAGTATATGGTAAGCCATTTGAATTCCTTTAGATACATTGAGATGGACGGGGAGTTTATTGAAACCCCCTTTCAGCATTTCGAGGAGGTGCTTCCAATTTCAGCAGCAGCAGAAACAGCGGTCGAAGAGGATGTTCCCTTGAAGATGGCTTCCCTGAAGGATGCCCGGGCTGTGGTTCAAAAAGGTGAATGTGCTAATTGGGGCAGGCTTCCCGACTTTACACAGAAAACTGACAAATTTGGACTGGGTTTTACTGTAGAGGGTCAGAAAGCTATGCGGAAGGCGAAGACCAGAAGACCTCCTGTGCTCATCACAAATCCAGGAGTGGATGCTGTTGGGGAGGATAATGAAATGGATGAAGCTGAATTCAATAGCTGGATCTACCCGACGACCGAAGGCGGATTGACCAATTGGATTGTCAAAGACCATACTCCTGTTACTTTTGTTACGCAGTAATAAACTTCTTTGTTTTGTTATTTGTAATAAACAATAAATAAACTCTATGGCCCGGTGTCTTACCCGAGGCACCGTGGTTTTATTTGTGAGGGCATATAAATTGTCATTTCATATATCATAAATGAAAATCTTGGACGTTTTCTCGCATTTCAAATCTTATGCTCCTTTTCTGTCTTTTCTTCCTTTATACATATTTCAAAACAGCTGTATTTACACACACACTCACTCATACAGGTTCCAATCCACTCTGGATCTCACTGGTAACGACTCTGCTACTGCCAGTTATGACTTCGAAAATCCGATCAACTTAGCCGAAGACGAAGGTGAAGATGATTGTGAAGTGCCTGGCAAACTTGCAAGACTGTTACTTCAGGAAGAGAGGGCAATTCAACCACATGAAGAGCCAGTGGAGATAATAAACTTGGGTACTGAAGCAGACAGGAAAGAGGTAAAGATTGGTGCTAACCTAGAGCTCAGCGTGAAGCAACGGTTGACTAAAATGCTACATGATTATATGGAGATCTTTGCCTGGTCCTACGAAGACATGCCCGGGTTGGATACCGATATTGTGGTCCATCATTTGCCTACCAAGGAAGACTGCCCTCCGGTTAAGCAAAAGGTCCGCCGTATGCGTCCAGAGATGTCTGAGAAGATCAAAGCCGAGGTTATGAAGCAGTTTGATGCCGGGTTTCTTGCAGTGACTTCTTACCCTCAGTGGGTTGCTAATGTGGTGTCGGTACCTAAGAAGGACAGTAAGGTCAGAATGTGTGTCGACTATAGGGATCTGAACAGGGCCAGCCCCAAGGATGACTTCCCTTTACCTCACATTGATGTCCTTGTTGACAATACAGCTCAGCATAAGGTGTTCTCTTTCATGGATGGCTTTTCAGGTTACAATCAGATCAAGATGGCACCTGAAGACATGGAAAAGACTACCTTTGTTACTCAGTGGGGCACTTTCTGCTACAAGGTCATGCCTTTTGGACTGAAGAACGCTGGGGCAACCTACCAACGTGCCATGGTTGCTTTATTTCATGACATGATCCATCATGAGATAGAAGTGTATGTTGACGACATGATCGCAAGGTCCCAAACTGAGGAAGAGCACCTAGATCATCTGCAGAAATTGTTTGACCGGTTGAAACTATACAAGCTGAGGTTGAACCCGAACAAGTGCACCTTCGGGGTAAGATCTGGAAAATTGCTAGGCTTCGTTGTAAGTGATAAGGGTATTCAAGTGGACCCTGCCAAGGTTAAAGCTATTCAAGAGATGCCAGTTCCCAAGACAGAGAAAGAGGTCAGAGGCTTTTTAGGACGCCTGAATTACATTGCTCGGTTCATCTCACACCTAACTGCTACTTGTGAACCAATCTTCAAGCTGCTGAAGAAAGATCAGGTAGTACATTGGAATGATGAATGTCAGGCTGCTTTTGACAGAATCAAAGAGTATCTCCAAGAACCACCCATCCTTATGCCATCGGTTGAAGGGAGACCTCTGATACTATACCTGACAGTACTTGACAACTCAATGGGGTGTGTGCTGGGGCAGCATGACGAGTCTTGCCGAAAAGAGCATGCCATTTATTACCTTAGCAAAAAGTTTACCGACTGTGAGACCCGATACTCACTGCTTGAGAAAACTTGTTGCGCTTTGGTATGGGCTGCTCGCCGGCTGAGACAGTATATGCTGACTCACACTACCTTGTTGATCTCAAAGATGGATCCTATAAAGTACATATTCGAAAAGCCTACTCTGTCTGGGAGAATAGCAAGATGGCAAATGATCTTGATGGAATACGACATTCAGTACACAACTCAGAAAGCCATCAAGGGAAGTGTATTGGCAGACCACTTGGCACATCAGGCAGTAGACGACTATCAGTCAATGAACTTCGAGTTTCCAGACGAAAGCATCATGATTGTGACTGATTGCGAAGTACCTGGACCGGATGAAGGACCTGAGGAAGGATCCTGATGGTCTATGCACTTTGACGGAGCCTCCAATGCTTTGGGTAACGGTATCGGTGCCATAATCATATCACCTCAAGGCACTCATACTCCACTCACGGCCCGGCTATGTTTTAACTGTACCAACAACATGGCAGAGTATGAGGCATGCATCATGGGTCTTCAAGCTGCGATCGACCTAAGGATCAAGTTTCTGAGTGTCTTCGGAGATTCCGCTCTTGTGATCAATCAGATCAAAGGAGAGTGGGATACGAAACATCTGAATCTTATTCCTTACAGAGAATGTATGTTGACCTTGATCCCCCACTTCACGAAGATAACCTTTGAACACTTTCCAAGAGAAGAGAATCAGCTGGCGGACGCGTTAGCTACAATGTCTTCTATGTTCAAGGTCAAATGGGATAATGAGGCTCCCCGGATCATCATCTGGAAACTGGACGAACCGGCATACTGTTGTGATCTCGAGACTGAATTGGTGACTGAGAAGCCTTGGTACCATGAGGTGAAGAGATACTTGGAAGCTCAGGAATACCCTGAAGGTGCTTCTGTCAATGATAAGAAGTTCTTGAGAAGGTTCACAGCAAAGTTCTTCCTTAGCAACGGCATCTTGTACAAGCGAAACCATGATTCAACCTTACTGCGTTGTATGGATAAGACTGAAGCGGAAAGAATCATGGAAGAGCTACATGAAGGGACCTTCGGAACACATTCCAATGGACATACAATGGCAAAGAAGATCCTACGGGCAGGGTATTTCTGGTCCACAATGGAAGCTGACTGTTACCAACATTCCAGGACATGCCATAAATGCCAGATATACGCAGACAAGGTGCATGTTCCTCCAGTTCCTCTGAATGTTCTGACTGCGCCTTGGCCGTTTGCAATATGGGGCATAGACATGATCGGTGAGATTAAACCTACGGCATCTAATGGGCATCGCTTCATCCTAGTGGCAATTGATTATTTTACAAAGTGGGTTGAAGCAGCTTCCTACGCTACGGTAACCAAGACTGTTGTGGCACGGTTCATTCGGCATAATCTGATCTGTCGATACGGCGTCCCGGAAAGAATTATTACAGACAACGGTACCAATCTGAATAATAAGATGATCGCTGAGCTCTGCGAACAGTTCAAAATACAGCACCACAATTCTTCTCCTTACAGACCGAAGATGAATGGGGCTGTAGAAGCAGCAAATAAGAACATCAAGAAAATCGTGCAGAAGATGACAGTGACTTATAAAGATTGGCACTAGATGTTACCATTTGCTCTACATGGGTACCGTACCTCAGCTAGGACGTCAACCGGGGCAACTCCTTTCTCTTTGGTTTATGGTATGGAGGCAGTCTTACCGATCGAAGTGCAAATACCCTCTCTCCGGATAATGAAGGATGCAAATCTGAACGAGGATGATTGGATCCAGACACGACTTGATCAGCTAAACTTAATTGATGAAAAGAGACTTGCTGCTATCTGTCATGGTCAGATGTATCAGAAACGGATGATCAGGGCATTTAACAAAAAGGTCAGACCACAGGAATATCAAGTTGGGGATCTGGTAATCAAGCGAATCATCCTTCCTCAGAGTGATCCAAGGGGCAAATGGACCCCTACGTACGAAGGGCCATTTGTGGTTAAACATGTGTTCTCAGGAGGAGCCATGATTCTAACCAATATGGATGGTGACGACCTTCCTCACCCCGCCAATGAAGACATAGTAAAAAGATACTACGCATAAAAAAAAAAGACCCGCTAGGTTGATATACCTAGGCAAAAATTAGGGCTTCCCGGCGAACCAAAAGGGTTCGGGCAAAATGAAGGGATGAAATTAAAAAAATCTGTACACCCGGCAAGTCGAAAACCTGAAAAGGCGGCTTGGGCAAAAATGGGTATCCCGGTGGACTGAAAACCCGAAAGGGCGGTCCAGGCAAAAGTTAGGGATAAAGCGTAATACTATGTCTCATTGGATCACCTTGTATCCAGAATCCGGTATCTACATCAAGTTCAGACGGCATCGATCAGTCAGCTTTACCTTCAACCAAGGTCATCAAGTGATGAGACGCTCGGAGTTACAAAGGCAATAGCAGAGTTGAAACCCAGTGGGATCATTCATTTCACACAGCTGTTTTATTTTCTCTCGTACAAAATTTGTATAAACTCTTTTGTTCGGCGGCGTTCTCTTACAAGGACGTCAGCCTCTTGTATATAAACGCCTATTTACAGGCCATTCAAAATCAATACAAATATATCTTTCAGTTAAAATTGCCAATTGTTTTTCCTTTTCTGTTTTGTTTTGCGAAGAACGTCCAGGGTTCAATTTGTGATATATGCATTGACAATAATTTGCTAACTCATGAATATTTGCGTACGAAACAAAGGATTAATTACAGGTAACATTAGAAACAGGGGCAATAAAGAGTTGTCTACGCAATCTAATTGTTCTATCCACTAAGGTACCAAGGTAGGTTCAGCCGAAGAACATAACCAGATATCCTAATTCCCCAGAGAGTGAGCCAGCAAGTCAGTGCACTCTTCCCAAGCAAAGCTATTATCAATCTTAAGGAAGTTGGGTATCCTCCAGCAGATCCCAACATTCCCCAGCAGTATGCATGCATTTTTAACAAGCATCCCCGGCAGTCTCGACCTAAAGATTGTTCCCCGGTGGTATATCAAATATTCAGTGGAACTACTTCCAATACATCTCAAAACTTCCCCAAGAAAGTCCAATCTAGTTCCCCAGGAAAGTTGGAATCCATCTCCCCAAGCAGTAAGCTTATCCCCAGTAGATTCTAGAAGCTTATCCGCGCAGAGCACGAACGCGTCGCCCGGCTTTATTCAAAGAGTTATTTCCTTACCAGGATATAACTGGGTTATCCTCAGCCAAAAGCCACGGAAAGTTCGTCCTCGGCAAAGTCTTCTTATCCCCAGCAAAGTCTATCAACACTTCCAACACAGCAAGGGTATCCCCTGCAAGTTATTATCAACAAATCAACAAAGTACCTCTCTCCCCACAGAGTATTGCTTCCCAGCAAGATCGCTAGAGTACTTTTCTCTCCACAGAGTAATCCATTCGCCAAGTTTATTCCCCAACGGAGTTATCTTCTCCTACCGGTATGCTTGCAACTATCATCCCCAGCGGAAGCTAAAATCTATTCTTCAACATCAGCCCAGGATATGACTTCCCGGCACCCGTCAAGGATTTATTTTCCTAAGACGAAAACATACATTCGTAAACATCATATACATCATTATAGCATGCATTTACGCATCATATCTCACAAATCTCATATTGAGAACAGCATTGCTTGATCCATATCATGCATTGCATATGACTGACCTTTACCTTTCAGGAAAGATCCAGTCAAGTTCTCAGCTATATTTCAAGACCTAGACCAGTTCAGTTAAATCGACCCTAAGATTTTTCTGTTTCTTATCCAGTCCAAGGCCTTCTCTGGTTCAGTCAGATCGACCCTAAGATCTCCCTGTTTCTTACCCAGTTGAAGATTTCAAGACCTAGACCGGTTCAGTTAAATCGACCCTAAGATTTTTCTGTTTCTTATCCAGTCCAAGGCCTTCTCTGGTTCAGTCAGATCGACTCTAAGATCTCCCTGTTTCTTATCCAGTTGAAGATTTCAAGACCTAGACCGGTTCAGTTAAATCGACCCTAAGATTTTTCTGTTTCTTATCCAGTCCAAGGCCTTCTCTAGTCCAGCTAAATCGACCCCTAACAGATTTTCCTGATGAAGACTCAGTAGAAGATATCCAAGATTCTCTCAATGATTGCTATTGAGGTTGTAGTCGCCTATGGTTCTCTCCCCGATCCTGCGGAGTTGGTAATCCCAAGCTTCTCTCAACGATTGCTGTTGAAGTTGAAGTTATCCAAGATTCTCTCAATGATTGCTATTGAGGTTGTAGTCTCCTATGGTTCTCTCCCCGATCCTGCGGAGTTGGTAATCCCAGGCTTCTCTCAACGATTGCTGTTGAAGTTGAAGTTATCCAAGATTCTCTCAATGATTGCTATTGAGGTTGTAGTCGCCTATGGTTCTCTCCCCGATCCTGCGGAGTTGGTAATCCCAGGCTTCTCTCAACGATTGCTGTTGAAGTTGAAGTTATCCAAGATTCTCTCAATGATTGCTATTGAGGTTGTAGTCGCCTATGGTTCTCTCCCCGATCCTGCGGAGTTGGTAATCCCAGGCTTCTCTCAATGATTGCTGTTGAAGTTGAAGTTATCCAAGATTCTCTCAATGATTGCTGTTGAGGTTGTAGTCGCCCATGGTTCTCTCCCCGATACTGCGGAGGTGGTAATCCCAAGATTCGCTCAACGATTGCTGTTGAAGTTGAAGTTATCCAAGATTCTCTCAATGATTGCTGTTGAGGTTGTAGTCGCCTTTGGTTCTCTCCCCGATCCTGCGGAGGTAGTAATCATCCCAAGATTTTCTCAACGATTGCTGTTGAAGTTAAAGTCATCCAAGGTTCTCTCACCGTTCCTGTTGAGGTAGTAACCATCCCTGGTTCATTCATCACCGTTTGAAGCTCCAGATCCAGCTCCTGTAACCAGTCAGGACACATCTACAAAGAGTCTGAAGACCAGTTCCCGCAACATGTCAGGTACTCATCTTTCTTTTGCATGTACGCAAGTTCTCGCTAAGGAATCTCTTATGCGATTGACATCCATATGGCATCTATAAGCCCATCCACCTATCCATCATCTTTTAGCATGGCATCTATAAGCCCATCATCCTGTCCATCGATCTCCAAATGGCATCTATAAGCCCATTCCCATCATCACACTGCTACTATGTGAGCGCAAATTTCTGGGCACTCTAGTGTTCAATCATCTTCCACCTTCGGATTACGAAAGGCACGTCAGCCAATCTGCATCCTCAGGTTTAAGAAGATTGAACAGGGGCAACTGTTGTACCCCAAAATTTTCCCTCCCATATTCTTCAAGATTTGTCAAAAGCATGCTTCAAAATTCCCCAAGGGTTGCACAGTGTAAGGGCCTCCTAACAGTCAAAATTAGGGTTTTGGTTCTGATCAAGAAAAGGAAGTTTCCAAGGGTCCAATCAAGTCCCACATGCCTACAAATATGGTCAAGCATCCTCATACCAAGTTTCAAGACTTTTAGCACAAAATTGCACAGTCAAAAAACCCTAATTGCACTACAGTCAACTGTAGGGGCAAAATGGTCATTTGACAGTCAAAAGTTCAAATTTTTGGTCAACATCTCATTTTTGAAGCCACAAACATCATTTGATCAATGCTTGATCATGATTCTCAAAGCTTGGCTCAAAAATCACCAAGATGCAAAAGTTTCCTTATTTGGACAGTTGAAAAAGTCAACTGTAAATTGACCAGGGCATAACTTCCACATGGATTATCAGAAAAATTCCATCCAAAGCTCATTTTGAAGATAAAGACATTTCCTACAACTCCTCTTCATACTTAAAGTCCATGAAATGCTCTCACAAAAAGTTATCAATTTCAACATTATAGGTCATTTTCAAAAGTCAACAAAAAGGGACTTTAAGTCAAAGGCCATAACTTGAGATTGGTAAATCAAAATGACATGGGACCAAAGACATTGGTTAGAGGACTCAGAGACCTTTCCAAAATGTCCAAGAACATGAGCAAAGCTTAAAAATTTAGCAAGTTATGCCTTGTGGAAGTTGGGAAATTTTTGGATATTTTGAAAAGTCAACATTGCTTCAAAAGACCTAAAATTGCTAATGGGCCTCTTTTTCTTTCACAATTCATCATCCAAGGCATGTGCACGACCATTTGGCCCAAAGGGAAGTTTTTCTTCATTTTTATTTATTTATTTGGATTTTTTATTATTAATAATTCATTTAATTAATTAAAATACATGAAAAATATCAAACCAATGCAATCAAATCTTTTTGTGCATGGAATAGGTTTAAAAATTCGTGCATGATCAGATATGGAAGGAATTGAAGTGATTAGATATGATTGAAGCCAAAATAGCATGAAAAAATATTTGAAAAGATCTTTGAAAATCAAATCTTGCAAATCATGAATGCAAAGGTTTTTGTGTGAATTCTTTGACCTAATCATTCACACATAAGTATAGAATGCAAACCTAATCCTAGAGAGCTCCAAGCTGCGCAGAAAAGCCATATGCAAACTTGAATTTTTTCAAGAAAACTCCAATATTGAAAACTGAGTTTTAGGACGATTCAAGGCCAAATATCTGTTCCATTAGCTTGCTGAGGCTTCAAGGAAGGAATTGGAATCAAAACCATAAGCTTTAACACCAAGAAAAGTGAGAATGATCGCACCCTATACAGAAATTTTTTCATATGCTTGCATCATGATTCATGCGTTTTCAATGCTTTTTAATGTTTGATTTATGTTTCTTGAATGATTCTGAAGCTAACCCAATTGTCTAATTGCATTTTTATCACCCATACGCGATTTCACCATTGTTGGATATTAGGGTTCTTCAGCTTTCGAATTAGGGGTTTTTGAATGTGGAAAAATTGGAACACGAAACCTAGGCCACTCGATTCAGCATGCTTGGACGATGCTAAATCCACCCTCGTGCTCAATTTATGAGCTGCCCTGAGCTATTCGTTATTTTTGCAAAAGTGACTTTCTGGAACGGTTCAAAACCGTTGCCAGTTCTTTTTGTGTTTCAGGAAAAAAAACAAAACAAGGAGGAAGATGATGAAGTGTCCAGCGTTGGTTGGTTGATTCAAAGATTCGCGCGAAAAAGAAGCACTAACCTTTGTTTTATTTTATTATGTTTATTAGCTATATGATGGACAAAGAAACAAAGCAGCGCATTTGGAAAGCATAAGCATTGGTAATCATCAGGACCTGGGTTCGAGCCCCAGGTCCCCACCCCCTTTCATATTATTTTTCATATAACGCTCATATGCAGTTTCAGCGCTAAGGTGTATCATACATCCTCAAAATCAAGCCATACACGCGCCTACTAGGATGGATCAAAGGGTCACGATTGAAGGAACATGGTGAACCTCAGTCAACGCCCATGCATGCTAATAGAAAAGTCAATTAGGCCAGAACTTATTGGGCCTAAAATTGCTGGACTTCACCTCACATTTGGGGACAGACCCCCCTAGGTTTGCAAGCTTTTACATTTTTTTTTATTATTTCTTTTTGTTTATTTCAATTATTGTTTTTAATTAATTTAAGATTTTCACAATAATATAAAAAAAACACAAAAAAATAAGAAAGGACAAAATTAAAATATATTTATTTAATTAATATTTTTTGTAAATAAAATTCATTAATTAACTTAGTTTTTAATTTAGGACTTAATCTTAACATTTTTCAATAAACTTAAAATTTGGTAGAATTAGGGTTTGTAACAATTTTTATCTTTTTTTTCTTTTCTTTCATAATAATTAATTATTAAAATATTATTTATTTTTATAAATCAAAATTCCATGTAATTAATTAGATTAATTTAGGTTTAACTTTAATATTTTGTTAATAAACTAAAAAACAATTAGAATTAGGGTTAGCATTTTAATTTCAATCAATCTCTCAATTTAATTCAATTTCATTAAGTTCTCATAAAATACAAAAAAACCAAAAAAATAATTCCTTTTTCTTTAATTTAATTAATTTGCTAATAATTTAATTTCGTCAAAAAAGGGTCCAATGCCCTCGTTTCTAATTTTATTTCAATTCGCATATTTATTTCTTTTTCTTGTAAATATTCATGTACTTCTCCCAAAGCCGTGTAATTTCATACTTTCTCGCGCTTTACTTTAATTCTTTATTTTTCTGTCAAATCGGGTCCTGGAAATTTTGGCGATGTGGACCCGCGCCTTTGTAATAGTTTAGAATTTTACCTTTCTCGCAATTTTTAACTGTTAAATAAATGGATGCAAGAATGAATGACAATAAATAAAAACAAACGCATAGATCACTTTGACATGAACAAGATAAATGCAATGAATCTGACACACAAAAATCACACACCACCCCTAGGGTACGTCTCACTGTTGCCTTGCCTCGAAAGGTGATCGTCGAGTAGAGGATGTTTTAGTAAGTCCTCATGATCCGGGAACCTGGCATGAGGGTAGCTTCTAAGGTGTCTTCCTATTGCTCCGGTGATCACTATGTCCCGAACCCTCGAATTGACCCGAACACCTCCAACGGTGGTGCTACCTATCTCTCAATGGTGGGATGGCACTACTTTAAGGACATCTACACAGACGAATTCCTTAGGATAGGTAGACGACTCTAGATACTTGCTCTAAATTCAAAAACAAATCAAAAATACTTTTCACACCGACACCTTTTCAAAAAGCTTTCGAAAGCAATTTTTCAAACACTCTTGAGGACCGATACAAGAGTCGAACTGAAATTTTCAAAGAAACCTTTTTTTTAAAACCCACAATTGAAAAGCAAACACTTTTGAAAACACAAATGAGCAAGTATCTAAGAGCCCATGGATAACCATGGATAGAAAGGGTGCTAACACCTTCCCTTTCTATAACCTACCTCCCGAACCGAGGCAATCTCTATAAGGAATTTTTCTGTGCTTTTGTCCTTTCCATTTGGAGAAAATAAAAGACGGTGGCGACTCTTGCTTCCGCGACATTTCGCGAAACCAGCGTTAAACAGTCAGTTCCAGATCCACCGATCACAGAATGCATGCAAAATAAAACACGGGTAAAAGAAGGAAATATTTACAAAGTTTCGCTCGCTGAGCCTCGCGACCAGATGCCTGCATATCCGTTTTAAGGAATCAGAGCATCGTAGTTCGGCTTAATAGTTTTTCTTTGTTGTGTGTTTTTTATAGACAATTCTAGTGAAGCATGCCCTTTTTTAAAGTGGTTTTAAAAAAAAGTCCGAAGACAAAAAGGTTTGCATTGGTTTGTGTTTTTTACCTTGAAAAGGGATTTTGTCATTTGAACCACATTAAAGTCTACGACATGAGAGATGATAAAACATTAATATCTAACAGTGATGTCAAGAATCAAACTAGGATAGAAAATATATAAAAGATGATAAAACACCAACACCTAGCAATGATATCAAGAATCAAAGTAGGATATTAAAGTGATAAGAGATGATAAAACATCAAGTATGGATGATAAAACATCAAGCATGGGGAAAAGAAATTATATAGAGCACACAAAGGAAATGGCCAAAGGAGGCGAGCAAACAATGTTTAATTTAACAAGTAAAGATCAAAAGGAGAGAGAGCATGTTTGAAGAATTAGGTAATGTGTGACTTGTATAGTAAGGTAACTCAAGATGAGACTCAAGAGTAACCAAGCAAGAAGATGAAACATCATACACAAGAAAAGTCACCTAGTTGATGAACAATATCATCTAATGATGGATAATACTTGTCTTAAATCAAATGAGGTTGATAAAGATCAAGTAAGAATTCATTTACATCTTATGTGTCATGGGGTAGTAACGAAACCCTCACAAGATATCAATCATGAATTTAAAACTTCAAGAATTATCAACAAGATGACATACTTAAGTATCATGATATATGGTAACATATAGTCCCTTTGATGCATAAAAGCAATATGATATAAAAAAATAAAAATAAATGTTGTTAGATGTTATGGTAAGTATCCAACATCAAGATATGTTCATGGGACAAGGCACAGAATCTTATGAGGCAATCATTAGACAATGATGCTCAAAACACAATTAGGAAGGAGAATATAGCTTCTTATGTATCACCATGATCATTAGCAAGGGAGTGATTTACCAAGGATCAAGGAAGTGTGAGAAATGAGATGAGAAGAGAGGTCAAGATCAAAACTTAAACATAGAAATATTAGACTCAAAGTCCTCAGAAGATTCAAACATAAACTAGGTCAAAATTATGCATGTGGCTCCTAACTTGTCATCATGATGAATTGATAATGAAATATCAACCAAAGAATCAAAGTAGCATTGATTTATAGGTCATAGTAAATGAAGTCATAAGTATAAGAAAAGGTTTTTCAACCTTCTTGGATCAATGATACTCAATTGGAAATGTACAAACACATTCTCCTAATCCATGATCACAAAAGATAAGTACATGACCTCTAAACAAAGGTGAGATGTTAGAGAACTTGAATGGTTTAAAGACATGAAATCAAGGCTCTACACATGTTAAGAAGAATAACAGAAAGAAGAAGTAACTTGGTTACTTATAGGTTGCACATGTGCATACCTTGTATCTCAAGCAACAAAGAAATAAGTTCAAAATAGTAAGGAAAAATTTTAACATGAAAAGTATGGAGAAAGATTGATATAATGAGGTCAATTGATTCTAAAACCTCCAAGGGGTTATCCTTGAACTTATAACTCAAAAATCATGGATCAATACACAAAGGAACTCAACAATGTGGCTCCAAATATTCACCAAAACACCAATGATCATATACAATGTTTAAATCCAAGGAAAATAAGCAAAAGTATCAATGAACTCAAACAAAATAATTTCAAGCATCTTAAGATAATCACAAGTTATAATCAAGTTCTACCATACATTCAAAGTTTAAAGAAAATAGAAAATGGGATTGAAAGATGAAGACTAGCTCCACAAGGCATCCAAACAAACACACTTAACAAACAACTTTCAAATTAAAGCAAATTGATCAAGAATAATAGTGAAAAATTATCAAAGCATACCAAGATATCCCTGAGTATCAACATATTTTTTCACATTTTTTATATCAAGGAAAAGTTGTAAATAAAATTCAAATAACAATACTAGTTATAATCAAAGCCAAACTAGACACATTACACCATAAAATGAATGAAAAATACCAAAACACAAAATAAGATTTATAAAAATTATCATGACATTCAAAACAAAAATATCATGTCAAACATATTTTTCCATATTTTTTATGTCACTGGAATACTCAAAATTAAATTAAACTTTGGAAACTAGCCACGAAAGACACTCAATGAAGCACACTTGTCAAACAATTTTCAAAAAGTGACAAAATCAATATGTAAAATTATCAAAAAAATACATTTAGTGTTCTAACATATTCACAAATGTCCATGAATTAATTTGGAATTTTTAGATCAAGGATTAAAAGGAAATGAAGGTGAAACTTCTAACCTAAGCAAGAAAAAAGACCAAAATACATGTTCATCTTCAACACCTTTTAAAATAAAACAAAAATAAAATTAAAAATCGATGAAAAATATTATGATTACCTCTAGACATCTAAAGACATGAAAAATATTTTTTCGTGATTTTTGGATAGAAATAATTTAGAAAATAAAATGAAACATTGAAATATTAAACAAAACAATTAATTATTGTACACGAATTTTTTAATTGACCCAAAACGAAGAAAAAAAATTTATATTCAAAAAATAGACTCAAAATGGGACTTGGAGTATTTTTTTGATAATTTTTGGATGAGAGAAACTATTAAAATAAAATTGAAGAAAACAATTAAAATGAAATAAAAATCAAAATAGATCCAGATCTATAACACCTATTTATTCAAAAAGCACTGTAAAAAGTTTTTGCTCATACTCAATCAGAGAGGGATGTGTGATCGTCCCTGACCTCCAACCCAAACCCTAACGCATTTCATCAAATAGTTAAGTATGCATACTTCAGATCCAGATATCTTGCTCAAATCTCAATGAAATCACGCGATACAAAAAAGAAAAGTTCCATATCTCACAACAAAGAACATCATAGAACCAATAATTTTCACAATTGAGGAAAGATCAAAGATAAAATGAGATCAAAAGTCACTGAAAAACGAGATTCAAGCAATTTGCAGAAATGTTGAATTCAAAAATTCAAACCAAATGCAACACATAATCCACATCAAACCTATTGCTTGGCCAGCTATATGCTCAATGACAAGATCTCTAAGCATTAAAACCTTAGCATGATGTGAATTGAAGTTCAAGTCACTTACCTTGAGTGAAAAATAAATTCACGGATTTTTGAGCTACAGATGGAAAGAAACCTAAATATCCTTGTCTTCAAGCTTCAAGGATGAGGATGCAAGCTCTTATTTGAAGAATGCACGATAGAATTTGGAGAATGCTCAAAAACTTTTAAAAATGAGAAGAAAGTTCAGATATGGATTTTGGTGAATGAAGAGCTCGTCGGTGAATGAAGCTTATGGTCATGTTATATAGATCTTATAGAGGAGGGTGGGATGGGCAATTGAGGGTTGGATCCGTTTGAGGTCATAAATGGAAGTTTATGCAGAATTTGGGAGTGAGAATGAAGTGTTGTGTTTTGTTCAATTTGGCTGGCCATTTTTGCGCGTTTTAGTGAGCACATGGGGTCAGCAAAACATTCCCAAAAGGTGGTACCAATTGGATGTGAGTGGAGAGAGTTTGAGGGAAGTTTCTATTCTCGGAAAACTGATGAACAAGTTACATTCTATGTGTGTGGGGGTGCCTGGCTGGCATGGGCCACTCATTTGGACTTAGTAAATAACCCTTGAATAATTAGGCATGAGATAATGTACTTGAATTGTGAAAAAATATGAGAATTGGATAATTGTGACATGTGAAAATGGTACAAATGATCCTCAAACTTCCAATAACTTTGTAGTTTATGGTTTTTGAATTTGAAATCATTAAGGTCCTCAAAATGGAGCACGAAAGTCATAGATTTTAGGGCATGACCTATAAGTTTCACTAAGTGTCCAAATTTCCACAAAACTTCAAGGCTTCATAACTTCTTTTGCTTTCATTTTTTTGACATGAGCTCCCAAGGACAAAGTTAAAGATCTAATTTTTATCTTTTTAACCATGTAAAGTTTGCACATTTTCAATAAGAATTGAGGAAGTTATGAGGTTTTTAAATTCAGCCTTATGAGTTTCCATACTTAGCAAATTTTCAAATTTCACCAAGATACCTTCATGAACAGACTAACTTCAAAATCCATCTTTCTCTTGAATTTCTTCAACCAAATGCCATATAATGTTGAACCGTGATAATTGACCTCAACTTTGACCAAATGTCCACTTGGTCAACAGTTGACTTTTGTTGACTTTTGCTCAGAGGACTGTTTTACCCCCAATTGATCAATTGTACCACATTCAATCAAAATTGATGCTCAATCATTCAATCATAGGTGCTCATGGGAATATAGAGAATCATGAAATCAAGTCTTTCCCAAAAAATCAAAGATTTTCCTGATTAAATCCAAAACCCCAGTTTTGGCCCTTTGTGCTAGGAGGTGATGATCCAGTCTCAAAACCCTAATTCTAAGGAACATGATGAGAAATTATTTGAACAAAGATGTCTCATAAAACAATGAGAGGATATTTATTCAAAAATTTGTTCCACACAAGTATCAAACACTTCATCTGGCCAAAACCCTAATCTCAAGAGATGCATAGGAGAGTAGTGATTCAAGAATGAACACTTGCAATTTCAAACTTCTGATGAATCACACAGACAATTGAGATGTATTGAGGTATGAGAAAACTTTGTAGCTTGAGTGACTCAAAGATTGAGGGCATGAGACCCTTCTTACACTGATTGATAACACATCCAATTTCCATAGCTTATAGAAAATAAATAGAACCAGAGATACCTTGATCCTATCGGAATGCATGAATGTATATGATGAAACATAAACCTTTAGAGTTCTAAAAAAAAGAGGGTAAATTTTAGGGTGCAACAGTTTCCCCTATTCAATCATCTTAAACCTAATAAGTGAGAAAAAGCGACAACTTTCAAACGTTCGAGGTGGAAGAGGATTGATACTGAAAGAACCCGAAATTTACGCTCTTGAATAATAAAGTAAAGCAAAAAGGGTAATTGTATTCTTTTAAGGATGATACCAAGCAAACTGTATGAACAAGGGGAAGACTAGTGAATACTAAATCTTACCGAAAAGTGTCAGATAAAACTGAACTTAAGAAATATACCAAGTAGAAATTGGATTTGAACGACGAGCTAAGAAGAAGTTGGACTCGAAATGTAAGCCAAGTAGAGATTGGACTTACACTAAGAGGACTAGTGGATGCTAGACTCTAGAAGGATATTCCAGGATAAAACTGGAACACATATCACAAAAATGAGATAAAACTCAACCCAAGAAGACTAGATAATACTAGACTTTTAGAAGAATGTGCCCGGACAAAACTGGAACATAGATTGAAATAATGAGATAAAACTCAACCCAAGAAGGCTAGATTATAATAGACTCTAAAGATATGAAAAGATATCGAATCTGAACGGATATACCAGAAATAAACTGGTCTTGATCAACAAAGGACAGCTAAAACTGAACCTATACCATTAGCACGCTAGCTGAACGCTGGTGGGATCGAGTAGAGGTTATCGAGACAAAACTTAGACTATGGGAGTACTATAAAGAATGGCTAGGTAGAAACTGGTGTGCAAACAAGGTAACAAGAAAAACTTAACCTAAGAGGAATTAGATAAAACTAGACTCTGAAAAAGTACTCAATAGGACAACAATAGAAATTAGGTCCTATAGCAAGGTGACTGAAAGTGCGTGTATTTCACAAGATATCTAATGGTCTCAAACGAGGGTAGACAATATATGATGATGAACGAACCCAAGGAATAAAAAAAACAAATAAGAATAAAAACTCAGCTCAAGAAGACTAGATAAAACTAGTCCAAAGATGATACTTAAAAATGAGTAGCAAACTCGACTCAAGAAGACTAGATAAAATTAGACCAAAGATGAGTACCAGAACAAAAATGGATTGCACGCACAGGTAACGAGATAAAACTCGACCTTGGAGCAACTAGGTAAAACTAGGCTAAAATGAATATCAGAGTAAGGATGGTATTCAAAAGGTACACCAATAGACATTGAAATGAATCATTAAGGGTAGAAAAGACTAAACCCGAGAAGAAATACGCTAGGGAGAAACTGGGCCATTACCAAAGATAGTGAATAGAAACTCAACCACTTAAATGGTAACATCAAAAGGATATTTGTATAGGGTGAAACCGGGATAATGAGGGTAAGTTGACCTTGATGGGGATACAATCCAAAGTTTTTAGAAAATCCACTGGAGAAAATAGAAACAACAATGGATTATGTTTCAATGCATGTTTGAATCATTATTTTTTTATGAAGTAATGTTCCAAAAAGAATGGAAACAATGCACTTTGAGGATGAAATGCAATGATGATGCATGATTTTGATGGAAAAATAAGATACAAGGAACCGCTGGAGAGAAACCCTTGAAAAGTTGAAACTCTATAGGGAGTAACAAAATGAGAAACCGATAAATACGGGCTACAAACTCTGAGGGGAGCTGGAAAAATAAATTGCAAACTCTGCTGAAGAAAATCATATCAAAATTGTAAACTCTGAGAAAGAACACCAAATGAAGATTGGACGTTGTTGGGGAGGACACCAATAACATGGGGCCTGCCGGGAATCAAAATTCACCTCTAACTATTTGGGGAATAAATTGTCAACCTCTAGCCTGGAGATGACAGAAACTTGTACCGCTCGGAATATGAGGATCAAACTGGAGATAAGAGAACTTATGCAGAGAACTCTTTCTAGAGAGGAGGTAATATTGGCGTAAGAAACTCAACTGGGGATTTATGAATTATTTTCAATAAGAACGACCCTGTCGGGGATACGCGAAACATCAGGTAAGAATTCACGATAGTGCACTCCTCTGGGGGTATGAAACTTATCAACATCTAGGATCAAACTCTACTAGAGAAGAGGGATAATCCTTGAATACGAAATTTCGATGAAACGGCTCAGCCGGGGGAATGAATGTTCCTGAATAAGAGATCTCCATAAGGAAACTTAGTTGGGGAGATAAAAGATCCTGAGAAAGAGATCTCATAAAGTAGCCTCTTTTGGGGAGTGAGATAATCTTCAACACTACTCAGCTTAGAAAAATGAATAATTCTCAAACAAATTTGGTTGGTGGATGAGAAAATACTTTTAGCATAAGGAGTCTCGGGATAAGCTTTCGTTGGGGAGACGAGAGAGTTCTTGAATAAGAAATATTAGTGAAGCGACTTGTCGGGGAATAAGAAAATTCTTAATTGGCATCCTCGATTGGGGAATGAGGAATTTTTCTTCAGGGAATATACATTCTCCCATGAACACAACAATATCACATATCTTGTCGGGGATGTAGATTCTTCAAGAAGTCTCATCAATCACAACTTTCAGACAAGGATTCTCCGCTTGGCAATGCTGGGGAGAAGAAAACTTCAAGTATTGCTGGGAAATAATATCCAAGAATTTCCAAATTAGTCACACCCTTTTTTTGCCATAATCCCTTTGCTTGGAGAAGACTTATTGGGGAGGAGTGGAAATTTTAGTGCAGCCGGGGCAATGACCCATGCTGGGGATGCCGTAGTCATCTTGAAAGGTGTTGTTCCGATATTGGAAAATTACACATAAACGAGTGAACAACAGTTTCTGCAGAATAAATCACATCAACATGCCCCAGGTATAGTATGAAGGAATTTTACTTGAGAAAGTCCTTGTAGAAAGATGGTATCGTGCTGACTCAAGATAAAATTCCCCAGTGTATTCAAGATCTGAATAGTTCTCTTACATAACTGGTTCATTGAGAGATTTGTTGAATCTCGACGTAACTGTTTTAGATTGATTGACCTTTGAAAAGATTCACCTTGAGAGGACTTCTTGAGATCTGCGTTGAGGATAACAATCTTGGATTCAATTGGAGATAAAGATCCATAACTTCTGATGAAGGAACAACAATACTTTGGACTTAAATTTTTGATGAGCTGAGGATAACAACCTTGACTTCCCGACATGCTTTTCTCATTCATAAGTTATTTGTAGCCTATGACTGGACTTAAATTGACCAACTCTGAAATGGAAGAATGCCCCTGCATAATGCCTTGCTTCGGTTTGTAGGGATGTTAAAGAACTTGCCTCAGGAGGACTTCCCAAGATCTGTGTCGAGGATAACAATCCCTAGTGTTACAAACTTTAAAGCACTACTTCTAGCTAACCAAAATGGGAAGTGGCTTCAACGACACTTGGGTAACGGACCCTTATCTCTCAGAACTTTGAGAGATTATTCGAATCTTGATATAACTGCCCCAGATTTGCAGAATATGCAAACTTCATTCCCTTTAAGGGTACTCAAATAGTAAAGCATCACATTGTTCATACTCAACAGAGTCTCTGGGTAACATGCCCCTGGATATCATCAAATCTTTGAAAATATTAGCTTTTGATTCAACATAGTATTCAAGCCTCTGTTCTTTCACAAGATTAAGCTTTTCACTGATGCTCATTGTGTAAACTTCCATGACGTCAAGCGACTGTTTTGCATACAGAAGAATGTTTATTATTAGAACGATAATTCTAATGCAACACTTATGAAAGTCTTTAAGTTTTATATGAAATTTACATTGCGAATTCTTATGAACGAATCACTTTTAGAGTGCAACACTTGAAAAAAATTCCTTTTTAAGATGACAAGACAAGCATATGATACCAACACAGTTATTAAGAACACATTTTGAGAGTCGGTTAAACGTTATCTCGTTGTAGTATGCTTTTGAATTAACCCATGCTTCAATTAGGACTTTCAAGGGTTATAACGTGACCTAGTTCACAGTTTTTTTAGAAGAAAGGACTTAAGGCTCAAAATTATTTTGTACCCACCTATTCTCCATGATGTTCTCTAATCCTAAGTTCAACTAACTTGATACGAGCACTTATCTCTCAAGGGGATTTTGTGATGGTTGAGGAACCCACAAGGTTTTTGGACACGACAATCACTCACCTTTGTTTTTGGTGTCTGATTACACGACTTTGTTCTTTTCTGAGGATTTTATTTTGCAATCCTTTCTTTTTCAGGCTTTTCATTCTTTTTTTTTGTTTTCCCTAACTTTTGCCTGGACAAATTCTTTTGAATTTTGATTTTGATGTACAGCGGGATGCCCTAATTTTTGCCTAAGTCACTTGTTTTCAAGTTTTCGAATTAGCGGGCTTTCTTTCTCTTCTTTTTTTTCATCATTTTTTATTTCTTTGTTTTTTTTAACAAATCATGTGACCTCGAGTCGTTTTCGACTTGTTAGAAAGATTGTGACTGCCTCACTTCTTGGTCGGTGAGGGATAACCATGTGTGGTTTCACGGCTTTCTAGACCTCCTGATGTGAGGGAATAACCATTGGTGTTAATTTTTCCGGCCTCCTAATGCAAGGGAATAAGGTGTGGTGATCTTCAGATAGGACACTCCTTTTGAAATTTGAATTGTCGATCAGATTAATTGAACACTACCCTACCCCTGGGTTAAAATTAAGGGTTTTTCTGAATAGAAAAGAAACTCCTACTTCAAGGCTCAAAGGGGTTAACTAGGGTTTCACTCCCTTATACCTCCTGTGTTTGGGAATATGAAACAGTGCTTGTTGCTGCAAGAAGTAAAGCGGCAAGCAAAAAGTAAGTTATTAATTTACCGAGTGATATTTAGGTTATATTGTATCGTGTCCACTGAGATTTTTGTATTGACATGTCATAAGACAAATCTCTCGTTAATTAGTTCAGATTTAAATGGGTTGAAATTAAAGGTATCAACAGAAAATAAATTTATAAAAAGGAAAAAGGAAAAACTTATCAAGCATGCATATATACTACTTCTCACAGACTTAAACCTATCGACCTGTTATACTAAACCTACGAGATTCATCAATGTCATCACATGTCAAACACAACACCCACTGTATCACCTCGGAGGCAATCTCTCAACCAACCTTAACAACACAGAAGTCAATCGTGCTCTCTTGCATCAACGATCTCTCAGAGTGACACAAACAGCATAGAGGAATTAATCACAGACACCCTAAGTGAATAACAATGCTAAATATATCTCTAGAATTTAGACACTATTAGATAATCATCCTAGATAAGAACTCAAGCAGTATATGTCTATAGCAACTCAAATCCCTAGCACAAAGCAAAAATCAAGGATAACAATCGACAAAGATTTATAAAGCAAGCTTTATATAACACCAAGGGCGACAAATATACATAAGATCAAAGTAAATACATATACAAACCCAACCAAAAGAGAATACACAAAGAAAAAGAGAAATGAACCACAAATATACCAGTTCGTCAGTGCCGATCGAAGAGCAATCCACCCTGGATCATCCGTATACAAGATCCATAGTTGTTATCTAAGCTAATCCTAACAAAATTGGAGGTTGAAGGAGTTTGGAGCAAAAACTTCCCCAAAACTATAACAAAAAATGAACTGAAATGAAGTTATAAAACAAATCTTAGCAGACTGCACTTAGCAGGCTCACCGCGCTAAGCAGGATGAACGACATTTACACATTAAACCAACCTAAACCGCGCTAAGCGCGCTATCTGTGCTAAGAGGTCTCCAAAACTATGCTTATTCCAAAATGTAAAAACGCAAGCAGCGTGCTACGAAATGCATTGAGCGTACTCGTGCTTAGCGGCCTTTTGCGTGCTAAGCGGGATCTCTTCGGAAAAACTTCTCAAAACTAGTATTTTATTCTGAAAACATGCATCTAGAGCCTTGCCTTCAAAGCCTTATTCCTCAACGCTCCGAAATGTAACAAATACCTACAAAATGAATGAAAAAACATCAAATGCTACACTATGTACACAAAAACACAAATAACCACAAACTAAACGTATTTACACAAAAGTCGGGTTTATCTAATGATATTTACAATAAAGAGTAAATAAGTGTAACAAAAAGTATATACAAAAATAACTAAAATTTGCACTTATCATCTATACATTGTCAGCAGGGTCTTACTCAAAAGCATACAAACCAGAGATTTTTGCATTTAAATACCGTCATCCTCCATCCAATCTTTGCCTAGGCAAAAAACTCAGTAGAGTTGGTATCAATATGCAAGAAAATCATTTTTATGAGTGATAACGAATGGATGGGTGATAACGAATGGATGAGTGATAACGAATGGATGAGTGAAAACGAATAAATTACTTCAAGACAAACATACTCAATTCATTAAGATATTTATTCAAAAATAGACAAGTTTCTACATGCAAGAAATGTTTAAACAAATAAGCAAGATTAGAAATGAAAATGCAGTAAAAAAAACCCAATGATTGCCATTGTGGAGGAGACTTGACTCTGTATGGACTTATTGATTCTGAAGACTTTCAGAAGTCTTGATGCTCACTTGGGAAAGATATTACCCTTATGATTTGCTGTGAATACAACAGTCTCTGAATCGATCCAATCTTAGACCTTGTCTCTGGACAACATATTATCTTTAATCGAGTGGCCAAGTGCCCCAGAATGATATTCATAGAGGATTCTCTCAAAAGATGGGATGAATGCTTTACCAAGATAACTTTCATACTGAATCACCAAGTGTCTTCTACTTCACAGAATAGATATTCATAACTTGTAATCAAAAGCATTTTCTACTGCATAGAAGAAATAATCGGATACTGCATTCGAGGACTCCTTCAACCTCATCTTCTACCACATAGAAGTGAAACTTAGCTGAGAGAAAGATTCTAAAACGGTTTTCCAAATAGGAACTGGACTTTGGAAAAGATACCAGACAGATGTTGGACTTTATACTTTAACCCTTGTGGTCCTCAATATCATGACCAGATGCACCAGAATGGAAGACACACTTAGTATTAGCGTCAAAATTAAAAGACAGGAGGGAATTTTGTAGGAGGAGGATCCAAAGCATAGAGCTTAACCAACTGAAATTTAAGCAACTGAGGAAATAGCTGAGCATAAGACAATGGAAAAATACTGGTTGCTGACCATAAGAACCAGAAATCCCAGATTATGGAAGTGATGTATAAAATACTTCGTGATTTGAAGGAGGTCCCACAGAATAGGGAGGAATGACAGATTTTGTTGTAGTAGCAAGTATAGGATGACTTTCTTTTGCCAACAATGTATTCGGAATTTCCATAGCCAGACTCATCTAAGTCTTCAACTGACTATTTTCCTCTTTCAAAAGTTCCTGACTACGGGCCATGGCTTGCATGTTTATTACAAACAGCCATATCTGAACCTCCTTCTCATTCAATTGCCCATGTAGTTATTCTATAAGCGATCTCTAAACATGTAGTGGTAAGAAGTCAAGTCTGTAACTCTGAAGAGAAGACCAGGTCTGAATAAGAATCTTCGTCTATGAGTACATGTTATGAATGCATGAAGATGTATGAGGTGTATGAGTGGATTTAATTCCATGTTCAACCATTTTCAAGGAACCCACATGCTTTTAATTTTGATTTTAAGCCAGTAAGAGCTGGAAAAGCACAACACAAGGCTCACAAGCATGGTTCCTTGGAAATGGAAATAACATGTGTGTTAAAATGGTGTTAACATATTATGTATGCAAGGACATGGGATCAAGGTCTCCATCATAATGGATAACAGCTGCACAGTCTCTGAACCATCCGAGTGACGCAAGATCAAAAGTATGACATGGCTTCAGAATACACAAGAACTAAGTACCATGTAGATCAGCGATTATACGAGATCGGAGCTTCTAGAATACTAGACACTGCTAAATTGTTGAAGTAAATGGCTATCACAAGGTGAGAAGTATGGAACAAAAACCGAGAGAACATATAGTCACCAACAGGAACAAAGTCACCAACAGAACCAAAAGTCACCAACAGAACCAAAAGTCCCCAACAGAACAAAAAGTCACATTCAGTACCTGTAATAATCATCTCTCCTATCTCACGGGTGAATTTTAGGTCAAGGTAAAGTCAAGGGTAACTCAAAATCATGGGTCCGGCTGGAAGCATTACCATCGTACCACAGATGTTGGGAACGATAGCACCCCATTTGTACCTCATCTGAGCATAGATGACATGACCTCACTAGTAGGACTTCCATCCAGTAGCCATCATGTTATACTCTATTCCTAGGTTTCTAGGTAGTGCACTCTGGCTAAGTAAGAAGATGAAACTTCATACACAAGAAAAGTCACCTAGTTGATGAACAACATCATCTAATGATGGATAATACTTGTTTTAAATCAAATTAGGTTGATAAAGACCAAGTAAGAATTCAATGACATCTTATGTGTCATGAGGTAATAAGAAAACCCTCACAAGATATCAATTATGAATTTAAAACCTCAAGAATTGTCAACAAGATGACATACTTCAATATCATGATATATGGTAACGTATAGTCCCTTTGATGCATGAAAGAAATATAATCTAAATAAATAAAAGTCAATGTTCTTAGATGTTATGGGCAGTAGCCAACATCAAGATACATTCATCTGACAAGGCACAAAAGCATATGAGGCAATCATTAGACAATGATGCTCAAAACACAAGTAGGAAGGAGAATATAGCTTCTTATGTATCACCATGTTAGTTAGAAAGGGATTGCTTGATGAAGGATCAAGGAAGCATGATAAATGAGATGATAATAGAGGTCAAGATTAAAACTTAACCATAGAAATATTAGACTCAAAGTACTCAAGAAGATTCAAACATAAACTAGGTCAAAACTATGCATGTGGCTCCTAACTTGTCATCATGGTGAATTAACAATGAAATGTCAACCAAAGAATCAAAGGAGAATTGATTTATAGGTCATAGGACATGAATTTATAAGTATAAGCAAAGTTATTTCAACCTTCTTGGATCAACGATACTCAATTGGAAATGTACAAACACATTCTCCTAAACCATGATCATAAAAGATAAGTACATGACCTCTAAACAAAGGTGAGATGTTAGAACAATGGTTCATAGACATGAACTTAAGTCTATACATATTCTAAGGAGAATAAGAAAAAGAAGAAGGAACTTGGTTCCTTATAGGTTGCACAAGTGCATACCTTGTATCTCAAGCAACAAAGAAATAAGTTCAAAATAGTAAGGCAAGAGTTCAACATGAAAAGTATGGAGAAAGATTGATATAATGAGGTAAATTTATTCTCAAACCTCAACGGGTTTATCCTTGAACTTATCATTCTCCAATCATGGATCAACACACAAAGGAACTCAACAATGTGGCTCCAAATATTCACCAAAACACCAATGATCACATACAATGTTTAAATCAAAGTAAAATAAGCAAAAGGATCAATAAACTCAAACAAAAAATATTTCAAGCATCTTAAGATCATTAAAAGTCGGAATCAAGTACTACCACACATTCAAAGTATAAAGAAAATAGAAAATCGGATTGAAAGATGGAAACTAGCTCCACAAGGCATCCAAACAAATACACTTAACAAACAATTTTCAAATCTAAGCAAATTGATCAAGAAAAATGGGGAAAAATTATCAAAGCACCGCAAGTCATCCTTGAGTATCAATATATTTTTTGCACATTTTTTATATCAAGGAAAAGTTGAAAATAAAATTCAAATAGCAAGACTAGTTATAATCAAAGCCAAACTAGACACTATAGACTATAAAATGGATTAAAAATACCAAAACAGAAAATAAAATTAATAAAAAATTATGATGACATTCAAAACATACATAAGCATATCAAACATATTTTTTCATATTTTTTATGTCCTTGTAACACTCAAAATTAAATCAAACTTTGGAAACTAGCCATGAAAGGCACTCAATGAAGCACGCTTGTCAAACAATTTTCAAACAGTGACAAAATAAATATGGAAAATTTATTTTTAGTTTTTAAATAGATCCACAAACTTGCATAAATTAATTTGTAATTTTTAGATCCCGGATTGATAGGAAATGAAGGTGAAAATTCTAACCTAAACAAGAAAAACACCAAAATACATGTTCATTTCAACGCCTTTTAAAATAAAACAAAATATAAAGTAAAAATAGATGAAAAATATCATGATTACCTATATACATCTAAGGACATAAAAACTATTTTTTCATAATTTTTGGATTGATAGAATTTAGAAAATAAAATCAAACATTGAAATATTGAACAAAACAATTAATTATTGTATATGAATTTTTTAATTGACCAAAAAGCAAATATAATAAAATAAAATTTATATTCATAAAAAAGACTCAAAATGGGACTTGGAGTATTTTTTTGATAATTTTTAGATGAGTGAAGCTATTAAAATAAAATTGAAGAAAACAATTAAAATGAAATAAAAATCAAAATAGACCCAGATCTATAACACCTATTGTATTCAAAAAGTGATGTGAAAAGTTTTTGCCCATACTCAATCAGAGAAGGACGCGTGGTTGTCCCTGACCTTCAACCCAAACCCTAACGCATTTCATCAAACAGTTTAGTATGCATACATCAGATCCAGATATCTTGCTCAAATCTCAATGAAATCACACGATACAAAAAGCAAAGTTCTAGATCTCACAACATAGAATATCATAGAACCAATAATTTTCATAATTGAGGAAAGATCAAAGAGATAATTAGATCAAAAGTCGCTGAAAAACGAGATTCAAGCAATTTGCAGAAATGTTGAGTTCAGAAATTCACACTGTAATACGGTGGGAGAACTGATATTTGGTTTTGCATTTAATCGCAAATGTTACGGATAGCAAGAGTGGCCACCGACTTTTCTTTTATCTAATAAAGGAAAGGGTGAAAAGAACAGGAAATACCTTTGAGAATTTTCTGAGTAAGGGGGTAGGTTATGAAGAGGGAAGGTGTTAGCACTCTTTTCATCTGTAGTTATCTACGACTCATAATTGCTAGCTCACTTTTGAAAATGCTTTGTGAATGTGTAAGTTTGAAAATATTTTGAAAATGCCTAAGTTCGACAACTTTGTAATGACTCTCGTATCAGTTGAGAACGCATACAAAGTGTTTGTTTTGAAAATATTTCAGAAATGTGTTTGTGTGAAAAGGGATTTTTTTTGTGAGCAAGCGATTAAAAGCTATCTACCTACTCAAAAGTCTTTCGCGTTATTTTCCTCTTCTTTAGATAATTATATCCTACCATTAGTTAGTAGGAAGCCCTATCGTTGGATGTTTGAGGGACAGGTGCAGGTCATCATACAGTCATAAAGGTAACATATAGAGATACCTTTAGCAATTCGAAGGGACTATCATCTATTCATAGGCAACATTGAGGGACAAGATCATTTACTGAAGGTATCATTGATGGGTCATCGAGGGACTATGATCTTTTTGATAATTGGTAATTAAGGGTCTTTGCTAATGGTATCCCTATGTTCTAGGGACATGACTGTATTTTATTGGGGTAGCAAGGGGGGTTACCTTAGAGGTACGGGTGTGCAAAGTACGTTCAATTCAGATATATTATCTTGATTAGGGTTATCTGACAGTTGATTTTAGATCTTATCATACACGCCTAATTACTATGCAGTTATATATACATACATACATACATAGGTGCGGAAATTAAAAGTGCATGAAAGAATAAATGCTAAGCTATTACATCCCATGAGCAGTTACAATATTTAGAAAAAGAAACGCGAGAAGGTAAACTAACTATTACAAAATTTCCCGTGCGACTTATACATTTATTTCTAGAATTTAAATATCAAAGAATAAATAAAAGAAATTAGGAAAAGATATTAAAACCTAAAAAATTCTAAGTGTTAGGAAAATATTTTTGATGTTTTATTTATGGAAAATAATTTAAGTAATAATAAAGTAATTAAAACCTAATTATTTCTAATTTTATTTTAACATTAAAGAAAATGGTTAATTAATTTAATTAATGAATAAAAGAAAAAAAGTCAAGATTGATTATTAAAAAAAAACTAAACCTAATTTATTAGGGTTTTTTAAAAATATAATTAGGGTTGATTAGTAGTTAATTAAAAAAGAATTAGAAAAGAAAGAAAATTAGCGTTAGAAATAGTAAAAATTAGGTTAAAACAAAAATAATGAAAAATTGCATGGGGTGGCTTTTGAAGCCACGCCCTTGAAGTCACATGCATGCGCCCCATCCACTTGGCTATTGTTGCTTTTGTGTTTGAGGATGGCTGGAAATTGTTTTGTAATCATCATGCGCTTATCCTGAAGAAAAAATCAAAATATTTGGCAAAACCTGGGGATCGAACCCACGTTTCTACGCTTGCCAAACATATGCCTCACCATCAGACCCTTTGTTGTTACGCATGAAACCTGTAATTATTAATATATATATATATATATATATATATATATATATATATATATATATATATATATATATATATATATATATATATATATATATATATATATATATATATATATATATATATATATATATATATATATATATATATATAATAAAATCAACTCAGAAAATCAATAATCAAAACACGCGCCCTAGGGTAGGGTCCAGGTATTTGAATCAGCCAATCATGTGGTGGCACGCCCTGGCCATCGAAGTTAAATTACCAAGCAACGTCGGAGTCAACCCTCTGGTTGTCTTCTCTGATGAAGAGAAATTAGAAACCTGCAAAAACGACTCAAACAACAAAATCAAACCACTCAGATCCACTAATTTGGACCTTGTGGATCTGATGGTGAAGTTAGTTTGGTCTAAAAGTGACTGGAGTTATGGATTCGAAGCTTCCTTGAAGCTCAGCCCTAACAATGGTGTTTTGAAATTCATACACCCAAACTCACATGTAGTACGTTAGATATGTTCTAAACATCAACAATAATATGAATGCATGCGTAAAATCTATTCAAATTGCACGAATTGAAAGTTTGAAACCATGAAAGCTTACCAAACGGAGCAACTGTGATGTGCTTGATTCAGGCATTGGAAGGCTTGGCTATGGTCTTGGATCGACTCCTTTGATCCCCAGGGAGATATTTGTGCACTTGGTTTGGACTGAAGCTGTTTATAATCTTAGAACTCGATTGCTTGGTTTCTTTGAAAATTTTATGAACACCTTGGCTTGGAGGCAGCTGCATATGTCCTTGTGAGATCTGAGGATTATGCATATATATGAGATCATATTAGGTTAATAATAGTGGCACACAATAAAATGGACTTATGGTTTGATTTGTTTCCAAAATACTTTTGAAAACTTTCCAAAATTGTGAATATTCTTTCCTCTCTTGGTTTACACGGTTTTGGATAGTTGGCTATGAGTTGTTTGGGCCTCCAAAAGATTAGATCACAAGCCTTACACGCCTTGTACATTAAGCTTGCATTTTATATGATTTAATTTACATTTAAATGAATAAAAATCCAAATAAATGAAATAAAAAATCAAAGTATAGTATGGATGGATTTAGAGGCTCTTAGATATGTCATGAACATATTTGGACTCTAAAAAGTTAGGCCCGTTAGCCCAAAAACTCAAGTTTGATCAATTTGGGTTCCATGCATTTTCTCAAAATTTCCCAACTTTTACTGGTCATAGCTCTCTCAATTTTCATATTTTGAAAGTGATCTTGAACTTTTTGGAAAGCTCAAGATGTACTTTACCATTTATCTTTTGATCATTTTTGTATTTGGAGACTTTATCTTGATGTAAGTTGCATTGACGAAAAGTGTCTTTTTGTTGACTTTTGAAATGACCTGTAATGTATTAGCTCATATCTTTCAAATGAAGCACTTTTTGGACTTGAGCATAAATATACAAAGTTGTATAGAGTTTAATTTCCTTCAAAATGGGTTTTGGTTGGGAAAAAGTTCATGAAGCATGTGAAAGTTATGCTTGGTCAAAGTTCAGTTGACTTCTCCTAAGGAAACCCTAATTTGGCAACTTTTGACTTTTGATGATTTGAGGGCTTTCCTTGAGAAATCATGATCAAATATTGATAAAATTATGAATATCACTTCAAAATGTTGATGTTGGCCAAAAATCTTGAAATTTGACTATATGTTGACCATAGTTGACTTTTTACCCAATATAGTTGATTTTCAATCATCTGAGCCATTGACTGAGCAAACTTGTGATCAAAGACTTGAAACTTGACATGAGCAATATTGAAGACCTATGATGAACCATGAAAACCATTTGAGATCTTTGAATCACATTCTTCCTTGTGCAAGATGAAACCCTAGTTGTGGACCCATTGCTTAGGAGGAGAATTTATCTGATCAACTCTTGAGAATCCTTGAGTATTTGAGAACCCTAGAAGAATGTATTGAAGAAATTGGGAGGGAAAATTTTGGGGTACAACACATAATCCAAATCAAATCTATTATTTGGCCAGCTATATGTTCAATGACAAGATTTCTAAGCATTAAAACCTTAGCATGATGCGAATTGAAGTTCAAGTCACTTACCTTGAGTGAAAAATAAATTCACAGATTTTTGAGCTACAGATGGAAAAAACCCAGAGATCCTTGTCTTCAAGCTTAAAGTATGGGGATGCAAGCTCTTATTTAAAGAATGCACGATAGAATTTGGAGAATGCTCGAAAACTTTGAAAAATGAGAAGAAAGTTCAAATATGGATTTTGGTGAATGATGAGCTCGTCTGTGAATGAAGCTTATGGTCATGTTATATAGAGCTTATAGAAGAGGGTAGAATGGACAATTGAGGCTTGGAGCCATTGGAGGGCATAATTGGAAGGTTATGCAGAATTTAGAGTGAGAATGGAGTGTTGCATTTTGTTCACTTTGGATGGGCATTTTTGCACGTTTTAGTGAGCACATTGGGTTAGCAAAACATTCCCAAAAGGTGGTACCAATTGTATGTGAGTGGAGAGAGTTTGAGGGAAGTTGCTATTCTTTGCAAATTGATGAACAAGGTACATTCTATGCGTGTGAGGGTGCATGGTTGGCATGGGCCACTTATTTGGACTTAGTACATGACCTTTGAACAATTAGGCCTGAGAGAATGTACTTGAATTGTGAAAAAGTGAGAATTGGATAATTGTGACATGTGAAAATGGTACAAATAATGCTAAAACTTCCAAAAATCGTATCTCACTCAATTTTTGGAGTTAGCTCACAAAATATGACTTTTTGGAAAGTTCTTGAGATTTCCAACAACTTTGTACTTTATGGTTTTTGGATTTGAAATCATTAAAGTCCTCAACATGGAGCACGAAAGTCACAAATTTTAGGGCATGACCTATAAGTTTCACAAAGTGTCCAAATTTGCACACAACTTCAAGGCTTCATAACTTTTTTTCCTTTCATTTTCTAGACATGAGCTCACAAGGAAAAAGTTAAAGATGTCATTTTTGTATTTCCAACCACGTAAAGCTTGCACATTTTCAATAAGAATTGAGAAAGCTATGAGTTTTTGAAATTCAACCTTATGAGTTTCCATACTTAGCAAATTTTCAAATTTCACCAAGATACCTTCATGAACAAGTTAACTTCAAAATCCATCTTTCTATTGAATTTCTTCAACCAAAGGCCATATAATATTGAAACATGATCATTGACCTCAACTTTGACCAAAAGTCCACTTGGTCAACAGTTAAATTTTGCTCAGAGGACTATTTTACCCTCAATTGATCAATGGAACCACTTTCAATAAAAACTGATGCTTAATTCTTCAATAAAAGGTGCTCGTGGACATGTAGAGAAGCATGGAATCAAGTTTTTCCCAAAAAATCAAATATTTCCTGATTAAATCCAAAACCCTAGTTTTGGCCCTTTGTGCTAAGACGTGACGATCCAGTCTCAAAACCCTAATTCCAAGGAACATGATGAGAAATTATTTGAACAAAGATGTATCATATAAAAATGAGAGGATATTGCTTCACAAATTTTGCCCACACAAGTATCGAACACTTCATCTGGAAAAAAACCCTAATCTCAAGAGATGCATAGGAGAATAGTGATTCAAGAATCAACACTTACAATTTCAAACTTTTGATGAATCACATAGACAATTGAGATATCTTAAGGTATGATAAACCCTTGTAGCTTAAGTTACTCAAAGATTGAGGGCATGACACCCTTCTTGCATTGATTGATAACACAACCAATTTCCATAGCTTGTAGAAAATCAAGAGATACCTTGATCCTATCGCAATGCAAGAATGTATATGATGAAACATACAACTTTAGAGTTCTAAAAACAAGAGGTTAATTTTTGGGTGCAATACCCTTCTCCTTTGTCCTACCTCGATGACACGATATCATGGTTAGGCATGATCCCTCTCCCTTTCCTTCCTTGGTAACATGATACCTTGGTTAGGCGTGTGCTACTTGAGTGAGTGGATACTCCTCAAGCTTTGTGTGCTTACTTTCCATTGGATAATTACATGCTCCTCTAGTATTTCTCGATTTTCAATCTTAGGAAGAGAATTGAGATAGACCTTAGGTTTCAAACTTTTCATGATAACTCTAAGCTTACTTTGCTAGTTTCCCTTAGGCCTTTTTATTTATCTTTTGGATTCGCATTAAAACTAAAACTTCTTTTTTTCTTTCAACTTCAAAACACTCTAATAATATAAAAACCCTTTTTTAAGGTAAAAAATACCAACCAATTCAAACTTTATTTTTCCATTTGGATTTTCTTTTAAAACCCCTTTTCAAGGTAAAAAAAAGATACAACAAACCGAAACATGTGAGTTGAACTATGATGCTCTGATTCCTCGAAAGGGATATGTAGGCATTAGGTCACCGGCGTAGCTGAGCAAAACTTTGTAAATATTCCTTCTTTTCCCCGTATTTTCTTTCACATGCATTCCCTCTTAGCATTAAGCTTTAGACATAGATTTTTATTCACCCTTAGATTAGAGCAAACAAAAGTGAATCTTGTGGAGTACCATAGACGTGCGGGGTGCTAATACATTCCCCTTGCATAATCGACTTCCGTACCCTTTCTCTTGGTTGCGAGACCATCTTATCCATTTCTTTGGGGTTCTCTTGATATCTTCCCTTCTTTCGGAATAAATAGAGTTTGGTGACGACTCTATGTTTTTTTCGCGATGTGACACTTAGTTTCTTCTATAATAACCACCATAGAATCAACTTTTTTTGTCAAACTAATCAAAATTTTATCAATAATTATGCGATCATCTATTGTATCTCCATGTGACTTCATTTGATTCACCAATTCGGAGAGTCTATTAAAGTATTCATTTAAACTCTCATTCTCTTTCATTCTTTCATTTTCATAGTCTCTCTTAAGAGATTGAAGTTTCACAATGCTCACCTTTGAGTCTCCTTCAAACTCTTAATATTACATGCTTTCTTTGATGTTTTTCCTCTCATAATCTTTGGGAAAATTGATAGAGAGACTCCTCGGAATCATCCTGATAACTCCAACATTTGTGATCTTCTTCTTCTTCAAGTCATTGGCTTGATTCTCCAGCCTTTTCTTTTGATTATCTAGCCTCTATTGGTGTTGGTTCTTCATACCCGTTTTGGATGAACTCCAAGACATCCAAAGAGGTGAATAGAGTCTCCATTTTAACAACCCAAAACTCATAATTCTCTCCTTCAAACAAAGGAACTTTAACATTGCTATAAGTTGCAGATGAGTTGCTTGTGGAAGCCATAATTTTTGTTGTTTTTGCTGAAAGTGCAAGGATCCACAATTCTAATACCACACTGTTGGTGGTATTCTAGAGGTGATATGTGATAAAATATATTGTTGCATAATTTAGAGTAAGAAAATATTTTTGAGTCACGTTTTGCACTAAACTTTCACTAGTAGAGGTTAGGCTTTGAAATACCCTCATTTTTATTTAATTCACCTCACACGATTTTCCTGCATACAACTTAGCATTACAAAGCCTTTATATAGGCTTGAAGGAAACTTCCAGATAAAATAATAAGTTGGTAATCGAGATGAGGACTATTTAGTTCTCTCAATCTTAATGATACAACTCTACCATAATTCTAAATAAAGACAGTAATTATAATGTGATAATTACAATTCTCACATAATACTTACTAAAGATAGTGATGGTTACGACACATTAATTTTAGGGTTAATCACCATTTTTTTCCCTGCCATATAGGGTGAATCCCAAAAACAACCTTGTAAAAAAACACAGATGCCATCCCTGTGATTTGAAGATTCCCTTGTTTCAATCCTTTAGTGGATTTGGTTGTCATACCCCAAATTTGACCTACTAGTAATGGTCAATTATTTTAGATAATCATTTCTTTATCAACTTTGGTGTTATTATATTTTGGCTTAAAATTATAGTATTAACTTATATTTATATTATTGTTTGTTTAAGTGCAATAGTGTTGAATTGGTGATAGGGGGTGTATCTTTTTAAAGGGCTCATTATTTCATTTGTTAAATTTGAATGGCCCATTAAAGTTTTTGGAGGCCCATTAGGTTTTCTTTGTTGTTGGGGTTGACTGAAGTCAATGTTTAACTATTATTATTATTATTATTATTATTATTCACTTGACTATTATTATTTATTTAATTATTATAGTTATTTGGAGAAGTTGACTAAGTCAACCGAGGGTTTGTAAACCCTAATCTCAATACTACGTCTTGGACTCTTCTTCCCCAAGATAGAAACTAAAATCCCAGATTTCAAATACTTGTGAATAAAATCTAAATCAAATATATGATTGAAAAGTTTGTTTATTTGATTTACAATGCATTTTACACACATAATGGTCCAGATACAGAATCTTCGCAAACCCTAATTTTCTAATTACAACAAAATCTAATCAAATCTTACAATTTGATCATTCAACTCTAAATCTAACCTATAACTGCAAGTTACATAGAATTTCCTAATTGATATAATCCTAAGCTTATAAATTAAAACATAAGTTAATGGATTAAGGAGAAGAAAAAAACCTCAAGAGAATTCTTGCTTGCTGCGCATTCCCCCCACCCTTCAGTAAAGCTCTTCATCCCCAAAGAGGGTTAGGGTTCATCATTAGAACCCTGATTTCTTAGAGCTAAGCCTCCAGTCAATTAGCACTTGCGAAGAAGAAGAAAGAAGGAATTAGAAGAGGAACCAGAAAGAGCAGAAAGGAGAATTATACAAGAAGTTTCACTACACGGACAGTAACTCTAGTTCACAAAGGGGTTAACAAAAGTTCACACACTCACAAGGTGAATTGACTATTTGGCCAAGGTAGTTGTGCTCAAATGGAACAAAAATTCCTTGATCATGTTAAAGATTTCATACAATCAACACAAACAAAAGATTAAATATAATAAAATCCAGTTAAAACAAGAATTGTGGTCTCCAGCATATGTGAACAATGGAAAGCTACCTCACAAAAAGGGTAGGAACTAAAGTGATTCACAAATGAACAAGTATACAAAAGAATGAATGGCATAAAAATTGTAAAAAGTCTAAGTATCATAAACATGATAAAGTATAGAAAGCGATAAACACATACCTCGAAAGTGTACAAAACTTTATAAAAATCATTACCACACATTCGCAAGTTGAAACACTCAAATTTGGAAAATCACCAAAAGAGACTTCAAGCTATCGAACCAAAATTGAGTCCAAACAACAACAAAAGAATTAATTATACTAATATTATTTACTATTTAAAGCCTTGGTGAAATTGGGAAAAAGAAAAGCCAAGCGAAAACTAAAAAAAAAATTCACTCGGGCAGCACAGGAGAGCGCACTAAGAGGCCTAAATCGCGCTTAGCGCACTACACCAGTTGTAGAAAAACCAGAACAGTAATAACAGTGCAGCCTCCATATTCACCTATACAATCTCAAACACATGTACAATATTTACAACATACAAACACACTTCCATAAGTTAAACACGATAAGCTTGCGGAAAAATACAAATTGACATTACAAAACAAACGGGTGAAAGTGAATTAACAAGTTGAAAAGTGAAAATTTGAGAATTTAAAACAAGTCCTATTTCAACTTGTTTAAAGCACAAGTCAGCACATAACAAAAATGAATACAAACAAAACATGCTTGTTTTACATCGTAAGCTCGACGCCTTTATTGTGCGAGCTAGTAATATCCTCTCGTCATTCCATGGTATTGTCATACCGCGCAAACCTAAAGAAAGTATCCTAACATCCATACAACAAACATTACAAAAACGAGACAATTCACAACAATACGTGAAAACAAAGAAAACACATATATGCACAAGTATCATATAAAAGTTAATGTACAATTTCTATACAACATATACATTAATTACAAAACTCAAAAACAAAAGAATTATCGCAATGCGAAAACAATAGAACCAATCCCCTGCGGCGGTGCCATTTTTTCTGTTGTTGTAGAGCGGCAAGCAAAACGTAAGTTATTAATTTACTGGGTGATATTTATGTTATGTCGTATCGTGTCCACAAAGATTGGTTATTGAATTATTGTTCGACAAATCATTCATTAATGAGTTTAAGGATAAATGGATTGAAAAGAAAATGTTATCAACAGAAAATAATTGTATAAAAAGGAAAAAGGAATAACTTATCAAGCATACATATAAACTACTTATCACAGACTTAAACCTATCGACCTGTTATACTCAACCTACAATATTCATCAATGTCAACACGTGTCACTCACAACCTAAGTCATTTCTAACCCAAATTGAGAATTCGACTGTATCACCTCAGTAGCGATCTCTCAACCACCTCAATAACATAGAAGTCAAATGTGCTTGCTTGCGTCGACGATCTCTCGGGGCGACACAAACAACATAGATGCATTAATCGAAGACACCCTAAGTGAATAACATCGGTAAAACTATCTTTAGAATTTAGAAACTATTAGATGATCATCCTAGATAAGAATCTAATCAGTATATGTCTGTAACAACTCAAGTCCCTAGCACAGAGCAAAAATCTAGGACAACAATCCACAAAGATTTGTAAAGCAAGTTTTATACAACGCCAAGGGCGACAAATATACATCAGTTCAAAGAAAATATACATACAAACCCAACCAATAGAGAATACACAAAGAAAAAGAGAAATGAATCGCAAATCTACCAGTTTTTCAGCACCGATCAAAGAGCAATCCACCCCGGATCATCCGTATGCAAGCTCCATAGTTGTTATCTAAGCTAATCCTAACAAAATTAAAGGTTGATGGAGTTGGGAGAAAAAACTTCCCCAAAACTATAACCTAAAAAATGAATGAAATGAAGTTATAAAACAAATCTCAGCAGACCTCATTAAGCAGGTCTGGCGCGCTAAGTGCGACTTCCTTATTTAACACATCAAACCTCCTAAAACCGCGCTAAGCGTGCTATCCGCGCTAAGCGGACTTCAAAACATTAGTTCTGCCAAATTGTCAAACACAAGCAGCACGCTAAAAGATGTGCTGAGCGCACTCGTGCTTAGCGGCCTCTTCGCGCTAAGCAGGCTCTCCTAGACACTACGTCCCAAAACCCGTCTTTTATTCCGAAAACGCGCATCTGGAGCCGTGTCTTCGACACCTTATTCCTCAATGCTCCAAAATACAACAAATACCTACAAAATGAATGGAAAAACATCAAACGATACACTATGTACACAAAAACACAAATAAACACAAACTAAACGTATTTACACAAAAGTCGGGTTTATTCAATGATATTAACAACAAGAAGTTGATAAGTGCAATAAAAAGTATCTACAAAAATAGCAACAATTTACACTTATCAATCATGCATAGTGCGTCAGGTCTCTTGGATCTACTTACTAACGCGTTTTTGCATTGATCCAGTGGTCTATATTATTTTAGCTTTATTTTTGTTTTCTTATTTTTCTACTTAATTGGTTTAATCTTCAAAAATTCATTAAAAAAAATCATTTCAACTTCTAAAATTGTGAAAAAAATTATCAAAAATACTTTTGACTTTTCTCTTTCTGATTTTTATTTTTTCACAATTTTATTCTGTGATTTGAAATTTTTCATGATTTTTCACTTTATTTGACTTGTTTTAACTGTTTAAAAAAATTTTTTATCTTTTAAAATTCTGAAAATTTTATGGAAGGATCCAATGGTATTTTGACAAATCTTGGTGACCTTGTTTAATTTTTATTTCTTATTTTTACTATTTTTTGTGATATTTGGTTTATTTTACTTATTTCTTAATTTCTTAAAAATAGTTTCTGGTTTTAAAAAATTCTAAAAAAATTTGTCAACACTTGTTGACTCATGTTTGACCTCTGATATTTTTTTAGGATTTTTATTTGGTGTTTTAATACATGTTGTGTATTTTATCAATTATTTCTTTTTTATAAATCATTTAAATTTTTTTTATATTAAATATATTTTATATTTTTTTATTGGTCCTGATTTGGAGATACTTGAGTATTACTTTGGGACAAGTTCCTTAACCTCATTCGATCTTGGATGTTGATAGGTTGAAAAACTAAATCCACCAAAATGGATGAATGATGTTGATGATATTGGAAACCCTAATTTCATCTGAGACATTGGTTATACTATGACATTCCCTTTTCCCTTTCATTTGATCCTATTCTTCTTTTCATGTTGATTGGTTCTTAGTGGCCCAAACTTTATGTTTGTAAGCCCAAGTATGGTTAATTGTAGAGCTATAGCCAATAACCTTGAAAGCGTATTGTTATGAGGCTTTGATTCTATAAATCCTCTAATGAGCTTTTCATTAACTTTGATATATGCTCAAGGCTCAAACCATCATAGATCATATCATTTGGAATCCTCTTTTTTCTATCTTTTAGTTGATTCATTCTTAGTGGTTCAAACCTTGGGTTTGTAAGCCCAAGAGTGATTAAATGTTGAGCTATGGACAATAACCTTGAAAGCTCGTTGTTAGGAGGCTTTAATTCTATCAATCCTCTAATGAGTCTTCATCAACTTTGATCTAGGCTCAATGTTCAAATCATCATGGATCACTCTTCTATAACATCTAGTCCTCAACCATTAGTCATTAACTTCTAACCATTGACTATTAACCATTGACTTTACATTATGCTTTTACTTTATGCATTTATATTTTTCTTTACTTTGTGTCATTTACTTTTAGCATTTACATCTCATGCTATTTTCCTTTTGCTCACTTGAGCATTTATTTTATGCCTTTTTATCTTTGCTCACTTGAGCTTTTTTTCTTTTTTGTAAATATACTTAATAATCAACTGGGACATTAAAAAATATTGAGGTTACATGAAATACTTGGTTACTATCCCTAGCACTGTGGAGTTGTGGATTCCTGAGAATTAGGATTAGAAGCCATGAGACCTTGGAACTCTGTAATCTTTGGTTGATATTTTTGTGAAGATCTTATGAAATCCTTGGGGTTTACTCCAAGGCATTGGTTTGAATTTTTTCTGTGTGCAGGTTATTCTGATTTTCATGCTTTGTCTGAGTTTGAGAATTCCTTTGTATACAGTTGTTACTCTGGCTAATTTTTGTCAATGAAGATTTTGCTTGGTTCTTAATTCATCTGAAGTTTGGTATTCCTCAGAGGTTTAGTATTTTTGCTTGCTTGGTTTTAATCCAAAGGATGAGAATTCTACATTGACTTCTTTATGTCAAGTGTTGGCTTCTTATTGATTAGACCATTCTTTTCCTTAGTTTTTACTTTGTGTACTTAGGATAGTCCCTTTATCTCCTCGTATCTTCTTTATTTTCAAAAATATTCTCCCTTCTTTTCAAAACTCTTCTTGTTTTCTAACTTGAACCGCTTTCATAATAAACTTGGACTTAGGTCCATTCCTTTTCAAAAATCTTTTCTTAATCAAACTTTAATCAATTTAGCCATACTTTTACATCTTATTTTGAAAGACTAGAAGTCATTAACCTCATTCAAACCATTTTTGCCACTTTGGCTTTTTACTTTAAAACTTGTCTCAAAATATTAGACTCTTGTTGATTCTTGTAGTGACGCAAGCTACTGTACTTCTACGATATGTAGTAAAGAGAGCTATTTTCCACTTGGGTGTTAAGTGATGTATTTTAAATCCAAGTTATATCCTCCAATTTGAGATGATGCAAACGCTCCTTTCTCATAATTGTGGATAGTAAGTATGTTTTCCACTCGGATATGATGAGATGTCTCTTCTCTTAAAATTAACAGACACACATGTGTTTTAAAATTTTTGAGGTGAACTACAAGTATCCTGATCCTCTATTACACGAAGGGGGTATGTAGGCACAAAAGGTTCGCAACTGCGGCGGGTACAAAAATTGTAAAAGAAATACTTCTTTTCTCATCTCCACCATCTATTTCTGTACACATATTTTCTAGCCAAAATATACAGATTTTCAAAGAGGTTCCTGCATAGTACTGTAGATGTTTAGGGTGCTAATACCTTCCCTTTTCATAACCAACCCCCTACCTAGATTCTCCCCTCTTTTTTTGGGTTTATTCGCTCTTTTCCCATTTCCTTTGGAAATAATAAAGCGCGGTGGCGATATTTATTTGATTTGTACGAGTTAAGTCAATCTAATGGCTTAGTCTCAATATTTCTACCGCTACAGGTAGAGAGATTAGGTTTTTGAAAAATGAAAGTAGTAGGGTTAGGGTAGAATGCAGGGGTAAATATGGTTCTTTAGCCCTTTGTAGTAAAGTTGGTGACAAACACACTTTTCAAATAAAGACTTTAGTGGGGACCCATACATGTGCTACAGTATTGAATAACAAGTCAGCAAACTCAAAATGGGTGTCTAAGGTTGTGGTAGAAAAGAGGAAGTCCACTAACAAGGTCAAAGTTTCAGACCTAATGGAAGTACTAAGGAGTAAATACTCAGTTGATATTTCTAAGGGAAGGGCATGGAGGGCCAAACACATAGCTAAAGAAATTATTGAAGGGGACTCGTGTAGGAAATATTCTATGTTATATAGTTATGTTGCAGAACTTAAGAAACAAAATGATGGAAATACTATGAAGATCAATTTGGAGAGGCCAATACCAATAATTCCACCAAGGTTTGGTAGTTTCTACTTTTGTTTTGATGGCTGCAAGAAAGGGTTTCTCTAAGGTTGCAGACCATTTATTGATGTAGATGGTTGTCACCTGAAGACAAATTATGGTGGCCAACTACTTATTGTTGTGGCAAGGGATCCAAATGATCAGTACTTTCCCCTAGCAATTGGTGTTGTGGAGACAAAGACAAATGAAAGTTGAAGGTGGTTCTTACAACTGCTTATGGAAGATATTGGGCAGCACAAAAGATATGTATTCATATATGACCAACAAAAGGTATGAATTTATTTCTAATTATTTGTATAGTTATGTATATGTGATATTTGGTTAAATGTTGTTGGCATTTTCATAGGGGCTTGTATTTGAAGATATGTTTGAGTCAATCGAGCATACAGTATGCCTAAGGAATTTGTATGCCAATTTCAAAAATAAATTTGGTGGAGGAAGTGCAATAAGGGATCTAATGATGGGAGCAGCAAAAGCAACATACCTACAAGTTTGGGAGAAAATGATGTCTGAGTTAAGGCTACTTGATCCAAAGGCTTGGGAAGGGCTAATGGGTGTTCTAACCAAACTATGATGTAAGCATGCTTTTAGTTATTATCCAAAATGTGATGTTCTCATGAATAACCTTAGTGAGTCTTTCAATAGTACCATATTGCAGGCTAGAGATAAACCAATTATCACTATGTGTGAATGGATTAGGAATTATCTCATGAATATAGTGGTTGTTAGTTTAACCAAGTTAGACAAATGGAAACATAAGAAAATGCCTATTCCTAGGAAAAGAATGGACAAGGAGGTTATAATGAGTAGTAATTGGATTCCTACTTGGTGTCAACATATGGTTTGGCAGGTTAACCACACATTTGATGGTCATTAATTCATTGTTGATCTTAGTAAAAAAACATGTACATGTTGTTTTTAGGAACTTGTAGGCATGCCATACCTGCCATGAGTTATCAGAAATTAGGTCCATAAAAATTTGTGGATGAATGTTACAGTAGGGAAACATATACTAAGTTCTACTCATATATGTTAGAACAAAGTTTGAATCTACTACCCTATATTTAAGTTTTGATGATAACAAAGTGAAAAGATATATTATTTATAAGATTCATGTATGAACTATCTGCTGCCTAAAATTATTATGTTCTGACTTGCAGATACTCTGATTGATATAAGCAAGATCACATCTAATCAGCATCAGAATTTAGTTCTTGACACAAGCATCAGAAGTTGCCATATCAGAATGTCAGAATCAGATGATCAACTCACGTATATGCTGAAGCCTGATGAACAAGACTGCGCTCAACACTCTGATAAAGAAACACAACAGTTCATCAGCAGCTAAGCAGAGTCAGAATGAGCCAAGCCAGAACATGCATTAAGTAAGCAACGGTATTGTGCATTGAAAGCAAATTAATACCAACGGCCTCATTCCAGACAAGATCTGCTCGATAAGGAAAGTTTGTAAATAGCATTGAATCAAGAATATTGCATCCAACGTTCAACATCTCAGTGCTATATAAACAAGACTTTGAAGATTGAAATGGCTAATGCTCTCCAAATCTCTACACGCATAAAAGCTGATCAAAATCTTCTTTCTCTCAGTTTTGCTAAACACTACACATTCTGATATTCTATCATTGTTTAGCAATCTGGTTTCTAAGCTTTAAGTTGTGTATACATCACAGTTGTGATACAGTTTTGTAGAAAACATTCACACACTTAGTTTTATCTCTTTGTAAGAAAGTGTTTCCTTGACAAACTGGGTTGTGGTTTGGATCAAGAAGGCTTTAGAAGTTGTTAAAGCAGTCTGTAATATTCAGTTGAATATAGTGGATTAAGACCTCGTTGGAGAGAGGCAAAATCACCTTGACGGGTGGACTGGAGTAGTTTGAGATCAAACGAACCAGGATAAAAATATCTTGTTCATTGCATTAGATTTCAGTTTTACAATTCAACCCCCCCCTTCTTGTGTTTTTCACTACTTCAATTGGCATCAGAGCGCCTGGTTCTGAGCTAAAACACTTAACCGTGTCAGTACAAGATCCAGCGTCAGAAAAACACAATGGCAGGAAACAATTCTCACATCAGCAATGACAACAATGAGGACAGAGACAGATTCAGCGGCAAACCTCCAGTCTTTGATGGAGAAAACTTTGATTACTGGAAAGACAGAATTGAAAGCTTCTTTCTGGCACATGATGCTGATCTGTGGGATATGGTGACAGATGAATACACACACCCTGTGAATGCAAGCGGTCAGAAGATTGATAGAAAAACAATGTCTGATCAACAAAAGCGTGACTTCAAGAATCACCACAAGGCCAGAACCATCCTCCTCAGCGCCATCTCCTATACTGAATATGAAAAGATCTCCAACAGAGACACAGCAAAGAATATTTTTGACTCACTCAGAATGACGCATGAGGGCAACATTCAGGTCAAGGAAACAAAAGCTCTGGCGCTCATTCAGAAGTATGAGGCGTTCAAAATGGAAGAATCTGAATCCATTGAAACCATGTTCTCTAGATTCCAGATTCTGGTAGCTGGTCTCAAAGTTCTGGACAAAGGATACTCTACTGTTGACCATGTCAAGAAAATCATCAGAAGTTTACCCAAGCAGTGGAGACCAATGGTTACAGCTCTGAAGCTAGCTAAAGATCTCAACAAAATCACTCTGGAGGAACTTATCAGCTCCCTCAGAAGTCATGAGATAGAGCTAGAAGCTGATGAGCCTCAGAAGCAAGGTAAGCCTTTAGCATTAAAATCTAACAAAAAATTTGAGTCTAAAGTTTTGCTGGCAGTTGAAGAAGCATCTGATGGATCCTCATCAGAAGAAGACGAACTCTCTCTCCTTTCCAGAAGAGTAAATCAACTGTGGAAGCAAAGACAAAGAAAGTTCAGGAATCCCAGAAGATCTGATCAGAACGAGTCTTCTTCCATATACAGAAGGACAGATTCTTCCTCTGGATACAGAAGATCTGAAGGCTCCTCCAGTAGCAAAAAGCCAAACACCAAGGACATCATCTTCTATGAGTGCAATGAGCAAGGACACTATAAGAGTGACTGCCCAAAGCTTCAGAGGGAAAAGCCCAAAAAGAAGTTTGGAAGAGAGAAGAAGAAAAGTCTCATGGCTACATGGGATGACTCTGACTCGTCTGAAGCTGACTCAGAATCAGATGATGAGAGGGCAAACATAGCTCTCATGGCTAACATCTCAGAAGATAGTGAAGCTTCTGAATCAGACTCAGAATCAGATACTGAAGAGGTATTTCCTAACTTTGCTGTTAACTTTACAAAGGCTGAACTTGCTGAAAGCCTTAATGAGATTCTGGAACATTATCAGCAAATTAGAGTTAAATTCAGAGACCTGAAATGGAATCTTGAATCTGACTCTAATAAGACTGAGAGTCTCAAATTGGAAAATTCTGAGCTGAGAAATAAGATTTCAAAATTAGAAAACACTTTACAAAACTCTCAGAAGGAACCAATTTCTGAAACTCCCAGCAACGCTGATGAGATCATCAAGGAGTATGATCACAGTTTCCAGAAGTTCCTAGCTAAAAGCATAGATAGAAGCAAAATGGCTTCAATGATCTATGGAGTTAGCAGAAACGGCAGGAAAGGAATAGGATACCAAGGTAAGGTTCCTACACCAAAGAATGTCATGGACTTAACCATTAAACACACTCCTCTGAATTCACATTTTGTATATGGTCACACACATGATATTAAATACACTAGCAGTAAGCACTCTGTGAAACCAAAATTCAACCAGAGTTTTGGTAAAACTAACAAATCAGGACCCAAGAAAATCTGGGTACCTAAGGATAAAATAATACATGTTGTGGATATCTTTAGCAGCAAGTTAGAAACACCAGTCATGGTACCTGGACTCTGGCTGCTCACGACACATGACAGGAAGAAGGCATATGTTCCAAAGCCTGGAACTTAAGCCTGGAGGCCACGTTGGCTTTGGAGGCAATCAGAGGGGAAAGATAATTGGCTCTGGAACTGTAGGTAATGGAAATCTTCCCTCTATTAATAATATTCTACTAGTAGATGGATTGATGCATAATCTGTTATCCATAAGTCAATTAAGTGATAACGGTTATGATATAATCTTTAATCAAAAATCATGTAAAGTTGTTAGTCAGAAAGATGGGACTATCCTGTTTAATGGTAAGAGGAAAAAAAACATTTACAAAATCAAACTTTCTGAACTAAAGAGTCAGAATGTAAAATGTCTTCTGTCTGTTAACAACGAGCAGTGGATCTGGCACAGAAGATTGGGGCATGTTAGTATGAGAAGAATATCTTAGATTAACAAACTCAATCTGGTCAGAGGACTTCCTAATTTGAAGTTCAATTCAGATGCTCTGTGTGAAGCATGTCAGAAAGGCAAATTTGCAAAACCTTCTTTTAAATCCAAAAATGTTGTTTCTACCTCTAAGCCATTAGAACTTCTGCACATTGACTTATTTGGACCAGTTAAAACTGCTTCAGTCAGTGGCAAGAAGTATGGGTTAGTAATCGTAGATGACTATAGCAGATGGACATGGGTAAAGTTCTTAAGACACAAGGACGAGTCACACTCTGTGTTTGTTACCTTCTGTAACCAAGTTCAGAATGAAAAGGATCTTAGAATCGTTAAAGTCAGAAGTGATCATGGTGGAGAATTTGAAAACAAAGATTTTGAGTCATTCTTTAATGACAGAGGCATTCTGCATGATTTCTCTTGTCCTAGAACTCCCCAACAAAATGGAGTTGTAGAACGAAAGAACAGAACATTGCAAGAAATGGCCAGAACCATGATCAATGAGACAAACGTTGCTAAGACCTTCTGGGCAGAAGCAATAAACACGGCGTGCTACATTCAGAATAGAATCTCAATAAGACCTATTCTGGAAAAGACTCCATATGAATTGTGGAAGAACAGAAAGCCCAACATTTCATATTTTCATCCATTTGGATGTACTTGCTTTATATTAAATACAAAGAATTATTTGAACAAGTTTGACTCTAAAGCACAGAAGTGTATTATGTTAGGATACTCTGAACGCTCAAGAGGGTACAGAGTATACAATACAGAAACACAGATTATGGAAGAATCAATCAGTGTTCGCTTTGATGATAAGCTTGACTCTGAAAAGTCAAAGCAGAATGAAGTTTTTGCAGGTATAGAAATTGAATTTACAGGTTCTGAAGACAAGTCATCAGAAGCTCTCAACACAGACATTCCTTCAACGTCTGAAAGGAGCACTACTAGCAATCCTACAACAGCTGCTGATCAACCTCAGAAGAGATTACCCAGAAGCAGCTTGGATCACCCAAAAGAGACTATCTTAGGAAGAAAGGAAGATCCAATCAGAACAAGAGCAAGCTTCAGAAACTCTGAAGAAACTCTTATGGGACTTGTGTCTCTGATTGAACCTTCTTCTATTGATGAAGCACTTCTGGATAATGACTGGATTCTGGCAATGCAAGAAGAGCTGAATCAATTCACCAGAAACGACGTATGGGATCTCGTTCCCAGACCAAAAGGATTCAACGTCATTGGAACAAGATGGGTGTTCAGAAACAAGCTAAATGAACAAGGTGAAGTCATCAGAAACAAGGCACGACTGGTTGCACAAGGTTATAGTCAGCAAGAGGGGATAGACTATACAGAAACCTTTGCCCCTGTCGCCAGGTTAGAATCTATCATACTTTTACTTTCATTTGATGTTAATAGAGGCATCACTCTGTATCAGATGGATGTCAAAAGTGCATTCTTAAATGGTTATATAGAAGAAGAAGTCTATGTACACCAACCCCCTGGTTTTGAAAATACAAAACATCCAGAACATGTTTTCAAACTAAAGAAGTCACTATATGGTCTGAAACAAGCTCCCAGAGCTTGGTATGAAAGACTAAGTAATTTTCTATTAGAAAATGAATTCACCAGAGGGAAAGTGGACACTACTCTACTCTGTAAATCAGTTAAGAATGACATCTTAGTCTGTCAAATTTATGTTGATGATATTATTTTTGGTTCTACTAATCCTTCTCTTGGAAGAAAATTTGCTAAGTGTATGCAGGCAGAATTTGAGATGAGCCTCATGGGGGAACTGAAATTCTTTCTAGGGATTCAGATCAATCAAACTCCAGAGGGAACTTACATTCATCAGAGCAAATACATCAGAGATCTTCTGAAGAAATTTGACCTCTCAGAATGTAAGCCATCAAAGATTCCAATGCATCCCACGTGCATTCTGGAAAGAGAAGAGGTAAGCAAAAATGTAGAACAGAAAGTCTACAGAGGTATGATTGGTTCTCTCCTCTATCTGACTGCTTCAAGACCTGACATATTATTCAGTGTTTGTATCTGTGCTAGATTCCAATCAGATCCTAGAGAATCTCACTTAACAGCTGTTAAGCGAATTTTCAAGTATCTGAAAGGTACTACTAATCTGGGCTTGTTTTATAGAAAATCTAGTGATTACAGCTTAGTAGGCTACTGCGATGCTGATTTTGCTGGAGACAGAGTAGAACGAAAAAGTACTTCTGGAAGCTGCCAGTTTCTGGGAGAAATCTGATCTCTTGGTCCAGCAAAAGGCAATCAACAATTGCACTATCAACAGCAGAAGCTGAGTACATAGCAGCAGCAGGATGTAGCACACAAATGCTCTGGATGAAAACTCAGCTTGAAGACTTCCAGATTTTTGAGAGTAACATTCCTATACTCTGTGATAATACTTCTGCTATTTGCTTAAGTAAGAATCCCATTTTACATTCTAGAGCTAAACATATAGAAATAAAACATCACTTCATTAGGGACTATATTCAGAAAGGTATTTTGAACTTAAAATTTATAGATACAGACCATCAATGGGCTGATATCTTTACTAAACCCCTTTCAGAAGATAGGTTTAATTTCATTCTGAAACATCTCAGCATGAAAGTTTGTCCAGAGTGAAAATGTTTTAATTCCATATATTTACCTTCAGAATGTAATTGTTTTACTGTGAACTTCTGATCAATCTTCTTTCAGAAAGATAGAACATGCAGATTGTATCAGATGCAAGTCTAAAGATCTGAGAGTCTAAGCTCAAAGACAGACGTGTTGATCACTACATCAAACAAGTTTCATCCAATCATCAGCATATCTCTGAAGCAGAACGCATGCACGCTTCTGAGAAGGCAAAGCGCTGATTGGGTGCATTGAGACACATGTCTGGTAACCGTTTTTAAGTATCTTTCTCAAATCCCCCAAAATCAGCAAGCATTTAATGAAAAGTAATCATGCTTTTAAAATGCAATCATGATTTTTCTCTTTCTTAAAAACGTTTATCTTTTCAAAATATTTTGAAACTCTATTTAAACACATTAATCTCTCATTCTCATTCTTTACGTTTTCTCACTAATACTCAAGCATTCTCTGCATATTTCTGTGTTCATCTCTTGCAAAACCCTTTTTCCTCAGTTTATTCTCAAAACCTTTTTAGTGTGAACATGGCAACCTCCAGCAGTGCTTCTGCAGGTCCTCAGAAGAAAGCATCATCTGAGCAATATCAAGTGCCATTCAGAACACTCCTCACTCCTGTGAAGAATCTTGAAGTGCTTTCTGAATTAATCATTGATTTTGGAAGCTTGAAGGAGAACGGTTTTGACCTAACTGAAGAAGTTAGGGCACAGAAGTGGGAAAGGTATTTTGACAGGTTGGTTTGACCAACATTCCCTATGCTAGTCAAGGAATTCTGGATTCACGCCAAGGCTTCAACGCATCTAGTCACCTCCTTTGTTATGGGGAAGAAGATTGTGATCACTGAGGATCACATTGCAAGGCTAATCGGTTACAGTGGCGGTGGCGTCCGTTGTGTGGACATGGCTGAAAGATGTGCTGATGTGGGTGTGATAGCTGCAAGGATTTTCACTCATGGGGTGCCCAGCAGCAAGATCAAAGATCTGAAGGATCATTACAGAGTTTGGGCTAAGATAATTCTGGGGTGCTTCAACCATAGGAAGCCAACCAGCTCACCTGATTACATAAATGTGGATCAGCAGTTTCTGATCTACTTTATTGATCAGAAGGTAAAAATCAATTTGGCTCATTTTCTGTTCAACCACCTCAGAACAAGTGTGAAGGAAACCAGGGAAGAAGAAAGAACTAAGAGGGATTGGATACCCTTTGGAAGGTTGATATCAGATATTCTGACAGAGAATAGGCTGATAGAGCATCTGATAGAAGCTCAAGAGCTAAGCACTATTGAACCAACAGTTGGGAAACCTCTGAATGCAAAGAACTTGAAGAAGATGAAGTTGATAGAAAATATCCAGAAGGAACCCAGAGCTACTCCTATTGCTGATATCACCAGCAGAAGAGTTCCTCTGAGTGACTTTCCTTTATTTTCTGAAATAGAATCCAAACCAGAGGTGGTTCTCAGGTACTTGGATGCGTGCAAGGCATATGGTACAGATCCAAATCTGATTATCAAAGCTCTGCATCAACCTCAGCAAGAAGTGACTCTGAAGAAGACGAAGAAGAGGAAGACACCTTCAGAAGGATCATCCCAGCAGACACCCAAGAAAAGAGGTAATTTATCTACTGCTTCTGTTTTAAATTCTTCTACTATTCCAGCATCTATTCCTCCTCAAACCTCTCATAGAATCTCAATTCTCATCCCTACCATAGATGAAACCGTACCAGAAGAGGACCCTTCTGAGGCATTAAAACTCAGAAGACCCAGAACCAAACATCCCAAACCAACAATCTCAACAACATCAGCAATTGACAAAGTGCTGTCTGACATTGATCAACACACTTCTGATCAACCAAACTCTGAACCACAAATTGTCCCTCCTCCACAACCAGAACAACAGCAATCTGCTGAAGAACCAGAACAACAACAACCACTCTCACCAATTCCAGAAGAACCCCTAATCCCTGAACAACCAGAAATTCCAACAACTTCTCCTCAACCAGCAATTCCGTCTCCCTCTCCTCAACCAGAAATTAATCCACCATCACCTCAACCAGAGTTTCATCACTCTGAAACTCCTTCTCCTCAACCATCTGAACCTCATTCACCTCAACCATCACCTTTGGAAATCCAGCTGCCAGGTGGAACAACTATCACCTTAGCACAATTGCCATCCTCATCAGAATCTACACCACCAAATACTCCCAAAACACCACCCAGTCCAATCATAATTTCTGATTCTGAAACTCCCTCTCCAAAACAAACAGCTGCCAAGAAAACCTCTGAAAACCCCAGCAGGACTTTCATAGACTTGACCAGTCTTGACCGTCTTGCTGATCTGAAACATAAAATAGCCATCCCAAAACCAAAACAACCAGATGTTGGCTCTGGTATTATGAATTTTGAAACAGGTGTGCTGCAATGGATTGCTTCTTTGAAGCAAGTCTGTCCTGGAATGATTGACCCAGCTGCTTCTGATCAGCTCTGGTCACAATTCAGACTTTGGGTACGTGCTGAAGCCCTCAAGTTGCAGGATATCAACTATGAGCAGGCACAACAGAATTTCAGCAAGCTTCTGAATGAAGTTGGAAGGCAGCTTCTGAAAGAAGACGTGCTCCCTCTGGATAGTGAACCTTGCTCTGAGAAACAGCCAGCTTCAAAGGTGCAACCAGAAGAAGACAAGACCATTCAAGCTGAAGAAAGTCAAGCAGAAGATGTTGCTGAAAGCTCTCAGAAGCTTCCTGCATCTGATGCTTCTCAAGCTGCCTTGGACAGGCAGACTCTGGAAGAACTAAAGCTGAATGACATGCGTCTGCAGCAGAGGATGGATGAAAATGACCAGAAGATGAAAGAAAGAATGGATGTGCAGGATAGCAAGATTGACACTATTGTCAGCATGGTGCACAAGCAGAATGAGACTGCTGAGAAGATCCAAGCCATGCTGGAGAACCTGTTCACACGCTTGCCTCCTCAACCTTAGTCTTTTTTCATTCATGTCTTTTTCATGTTTTCCTTGATTTTCAGATGTACTGTTTGAATATGTCTTGTACTATTTTCATGTTTTGATTCTGAACTCTTTTAATATAACTAGTTTTTCTGATCTTAACTGTTTTAGCACATCACTTACACTTTTTGATTGCTGACAAAAAGGGGGAGAACAAGAATGATATTTTAAACAATAACGGTTAACTAAGACAGAAATTCTCAAATATTCTAACTCTATTACTTGAAAATGTTTTTTTTCTGTTTTGCTTAAAGTCTACAGGTACAAGGAAGCTCCTGGACACTCTGAAGACTAGAAGCTCTGATCACTATGAAGCTCTGATCCGCTCAGATACTCTGATCCAAAGCAAAGCTCTGACAAGCAAAGCTCTGAAGCTCTGCTCTGACATAAAGCTTCTGATAGTCAAAGACTCTGATACTCTGATGTTCAAAGAAAGGCAAAAAGATCTGATCCTGAAGAACACTTGTAATCAAAGGGAAGTAATAAACTCAGGGGGAGTATCTCTCAACTCTGATATCTTTTTACTCCTTATCTTTTTACCTCTTACTCTGATGCATCTTTCTGATACCTTTTCACGTTATTTTCATTTAAAAATATCTAGTTTTTGTCATCATCAAAAAGGGGGAGATTGTTAGAACAAAGTTTGAATCTACTACCCTATATTTAAGTTTTGATGATAACAAAGTGAAAAGATATATTATTTATAAGATTCATGTATGAACTATCTGCTGCCTAAAATTATTATGTTCTGACTTGCAGATACTCTGATTGATATAAGCAAGATCACATCTAATCAGCATCAGAATTTGGTTCTTGACACAAGCATCAGAAGTTGCCATATCAGAATGTCAGAATCAGATGATCAACTCACGTATATGCTGAAGCCTGATGAACAAGACTGCGCTCAACACTCTGATAAAGAAACACAACAGTTCATCAGCAGCTAAGCAGAGTCAGAATGAGCCAAGCCAGAACTTTCATTAAGTAAGCAACGGTACTGTGCATTGAAAGCAAATTAATACCAACGGCCTCATTCCAGACAAGATCTGCTCGATAAGGAAAGTTTGTAAATAGCATTGAATCAAGAATATTGCATCCAACGTTCAACATCTCAGTGCTATATAAACAAGACTTTGAAGATTGAAATGGCTAATGCTCTCCAAATCTCTACACGCATAAAAGCTGATCAAAATCTTCTTTCTCTCAGTTTTGCTAAACACTACATATTCTGATATTCTATCATTGTTTAGCAATCTAGTTTCTAAGCTTTAAGTTGTGTATACATCACAGTTGTGATACAGTTTTGTAGAAAACATTCACACACTTAGTTTTATCTCTTTGTAAGAAAGTGTTTCCTTGACAAACCGGGTTGTGGTTTGGATCAAGAAGGCTTTAGCAGTTGTTAAAGCAGTCTGTAATATTCAGTTGAATATAGTGGATTAAGACCTCGTTGGAGAGAGGCAAAATCACCTTGACGGGTGGACTGGAGTAGTTTGAGATCAAACGAACCAGGATAAAAATATCTTGTTCATTGCATTAGATTTCAGTTTTACAATTCAACCCCCCCTTCTTGTGTTTTTCACTACTTCAATATAATGTGAGTCCCACTAATGGAAAGGATATATGACCTAATGTTGATGTTGAGGAAATGCTTCCACCTACATTTAAGAAAGGTCCAGGTAGACCAAAGAAACTTAGGATTAGAGAACATGATGAAAATGGATCTAGGATGAGAAGGCCCGGTGTTAATTACAGGTGTACTAAGTGTCACAGTATTGGACATAACTCAAGAAAGTATCAGAGTACAGAACAAAACCATGTTGCTTTAAAGAGAAAGGTGTGTACATTATTTGTTTATGTTTGACTTGTGTATTATTGTTTAAGTTTTATGTCTGACGTGTTGTTTATGTTTTTTATGTCTTAGAGAAAGGCACCAAGGAAAGTGCCTGAAATAAGTAATGTTGCTGCCCCTGAAAATGACTAACAGGCTGCCAATGTAAATGAGGTAGTTGTTGACCCTGCAGTGAACTATTTTGAGGGTGAAATTGATGCACAATTATACAATGTATGTTTACTAATTATGAGAAGTTATTACCAATTATACCAATTATATGATCAAGGATATGGATCCCAATTTCATTCATATTTAGATAATACAAAGAGTACAACACATTTTTTTCCACAACATAACTATTTCTACATGTGTACAACATATTCTACATACTAAACATAATAGCAAAAAAAATCAAGATACAATAAGAAGGTAAGTGAGGGATTTAATGGTCTTCTGATCATTTGCAGACTTCATTTTTAATTTCTCAAACTTCTTCCTATCCACTGTCTTCCCAAACTCATGCACAAAATTCTTCCCGAACTCTACTCTATAATTCCTCATAACCTCCATCATCTTCTCACTTTCAGTGTAACCTCCATTATACCTTGGTTGATCATGATTGCCATATTCAAGCTCATTGTCCCAGTAAAATAGATGACAATCATCATCGTTCTAGAAAATAGATGAAATGTATGAAGATTTAAAAAAATGAAATATGGAAAGCTATTAAGATATAACACCATTAAATCAGGTATGAACAAGGGATATAAAGAAATTTGAACAAACCCCCCAATTTCTACACTTCCAATATCTTCTTCTTGTATTTGAGCTTGATTTTGAAACAAAGATTCTCATAGGGAACTCGTGCCCACAAATTGGAGCTTTTCTTCCAATGGATTTATTCTTGCTAAACACTAAATTGGTGACTTCCCCACTAGTTGAAGGATATTGGGGAGAGCCTCAAGCAAGTGGGAGTGAATTGTTTATGATATTAAGAGATTTAGAGGGTCACACAAGTACGTGTGTGCTACAAGCGATGTTCCTTGCTTACCCCTCAGCCAGGATCCCTATATATAGAGGTATATGGACCTCATTGATAACTACATGTAACTGTTGTGACTCTCCATCATACGTAACTGAGTTTCCATTAAGGCAAGAAACGTCTGTGGTTGCTAATGATGGTTGTTATCATAACACGCTCGCCATGTATTGATGAGAAGTTACATCCTTAATGGACCGAACACTCTATAAGGACCTCATCAAGGTCGATCTCTATGTAACCTTTGGATCCAAGTATAACCTCGGCTGGCGCCTCTTCATCTTTCTCGATGGCTGACCACATATGCCATTGTTCTCTCTGTTTATAGAGTCTAAAATCTAACTGCAAGTGCACAGCCTATTGAAGTAATATAAAGGATTGTCGAACCACAGAGACCAATCGTCAATATATCAATTCTATTATTAAGTTGCTTATCTAAAGCGGGTCGATTCAGTTGAGGGAGTATAATGCAAAGGAAATAAATAGATAAAGTAAATTCGGAAAAAAGACATGCTAGAATGTAAATCACATTGGTAAAATAACATTTCAATTTGTATTTAATAGAACTACTCATGGGGAAATATTTTCCACTCTTGTAAAGGAACAATTTAACGAGAACTTGTCGCTTTCGCTAACTAAGAATCGAGTTTACTCTCTAATCAAATCCTTCTATTGTCACTTATAAAAGGGTGCTTCAAGCGTTAAAGCAGCAAACCTATTTTTAAGAAATTAGTTTCTTAACTTAGTAAAAAAGTGGTTTCAACTCGGAATGATTCACATAAAGAGATTCTTGACTTTCGCTTGAGAATCGGATTGTAAACCTATAAACGCGTCCGAAAATAGTTTCAAAATCATTTTCTAAAAGTATCAAAGATCCCTAATAAACTAGTCAGAATGCTTTCGCCCTTTTTGAACGGTTAAAAACTAACCAAGTTTACTCTTTGAAATGGACGGCTTTCAATCTTATCCAAAAATATTAAGTACGGAAAACTTGTGTTAAAAGTTAAAACAACCCCTAAAGTGTTTCTACTTATATGGTGTTGAAATGTTATCATGACAATGATCCTTACATTCCAACCTTAAAATATTTAGCCAGACATGGAAATAAAAGCAAGCATATTAAAGTTGATCGAAATAAACATAGTAATAAAGGCAAGGCAATATAATAAAATAAGCAATGCAAGTGCAAAACAAAGCGATTGAATAAAATAAAAAAAACTTAAATAGAAACCTGCTCTAAATCGGAGTCACTAAATCATGGTACAACTGGAAAGTAAATGCTTGAAGTAAAATGGCGGAAAGATTGTAAATAAAAGAGATGATCCAACCTAATTAAGACTATGGTGCAATAATCCTCCGATGTGGTGAATTATTGCTTTTACATAAGTGAGTATAGGCTTAGCGTTGCAAGAATAAGTTAGATGATGGAAAATGAATTGAAAACTACTATTTATAGAAGTCCTCTAGGATATGCTTTGACAGAAATGCCCCCCAACTCCTTTTGGGCTGGAAGAAACTTAACAAAGACCGCGGCCGCCGAGGCCCCTCCGCGGACGCGAAGTGTGTAGATAGAGAGATTGTAGGGGACGTGGCAGTTATCCCCTGGGTGGAGTGGGACACATCACGGAGCCCCCTATAGCGGCCGCTGAGCTGAACGTCATGTGTAGGATTTCACTGAAAATCTCGATTTCTTGGCCTTTTCGCTTGGTTTCTTCAAGAAGAGCTCCAAATGGGCATGTTGCCTGAAAACAAGACAAGTACAAGCATAACGCGGGAAAAAAATACTAAAAATTATAAAAAGCATGTGTTATTTGAGTCAAATATGCAGTGCGATCAGGTGTTATCAAATTCTCCCACACTTAAACCTTTGCTTGTCCTCAAGAAAAAACTCTCATAAGTAGATGAAAAGAAGAACAGTATTTACAAGATTTTGAGCTAAAAGGGCTTCTAAGTTCAAGTAAGAATGTGCTGATAGGTACTAATTGATCGAACCAAGGATATCGTGATAACACTTTCTACACAAAAATGTGGGCATAAACTTTATTCCTATAAAAACATGTCCATGTTAGTCCACTATGCCTAAGCTTCCTTATTTTGTAAGGCCCTTTTTCATTCAGGCGCAATCACATTAAACCCGTTATCCGTACCTACTCGTAGCAGAGTGACCGGTTAGTGACTCTGATCTCAAGAATGGGGTTCTGGTATATGAATAGGTATAAACCCTTTTATTTACCCAATTGTGGTTGTGGGGGATCAGACCATAATCCTCCCTACCGAGTCCAGCACCAGACACCACTGAACCAACCAACAGTGGGCATAAACCTTTTATTTTATTTTTGCTTCTTTTTTTTCAATATTTTACAACAATTTTTAGTTAAGTAACTGTGTGAGAGTCACCCAACCCGGAGAGATCATTCACTTATTTTCATCGGTCCCCTACGTAGAGCATGCTTAGGTCAGAGTTGACTGCTATGATAAACTACTAAAAGACCTTTGTTACAATAAAATAAAGCTACAATATAGGGGGTAACGGGATCAATTCTTATATTTACAAAGCTTATGGTGCTAAAACGATATCGATTTTTCAAAAAGAATTCCCAAGTCAAAAACATCCTACCCTAAACCTGTCTTACAGCTGAAAATTTTAAAATACATTGTTTTATTTGGCACAAAAAATTTGTTGGGTAAGGCTAAAAGTGGGGAAATAAGGATACACAACGCAAAAACGCAAAGGACTCATCAAGCACATGAATTTTATTAAAAACAAAACAAACAAAACAACTAAAGTACTAGAAAGTGATAAATACAGAAAATAAAGAAATGAAAAGCGATAAAAATATCCTCCCACACTTAAACCAGACATTGTCCTCAATGTTCCGATAAAAGAGTAGGAAGGAGTAACCTGGATGGTGCTAATGGGGTCCGCTGGTACTATCGCCATTATGTGAGGGAAGATCGGAACGACGGCTTCTGCTATGACGCCGGCTCTCTCTGGAAATCTCAAGTCGGCCAACTCTTTTTAAAAGAGCGGTGTTTGCTTCCTGCAACTGGCGGGTTCTACCTAACAAGGTGGCTTGAGAGGCTTCCATCGAAGTAAAATTCCTCGAGAAGTTAGACTGCTGACGACACTGCTCGGTCTGGAAGGCAAGCTGGGTCTCCATAATAGTACGCAAGGAGCCAACATTTTGCACTTGAGATGTTTGCATTTTGCTACCTATTTTAGGGGGGATGCTCAAAGTATCTCCTGCAAATTTATATATATATATATATATATATATATATATATATATATATATATATATATATATATATATATATTATATATTTTTCTTCTTGCTCCATGCATGATATAAATATAGTAAAAACATAATCACACAAATAATAAAGGATAAAATAATAAAAATATGTTTATAAGTGGTCATGGAAAAATAAATAAAAAATGTGGTGCGGAAATAGAAATAACATAAAGTAAAGAGTTAGCAAATAGGAAAATGTCAGGAAATGAAAAATATAATAGTAATAATAATACGGATGACATCTCTCAATCAGCAAGAACAGTGTCACCAAAGGGGTGGAGGCTCGGTAGTGTTTCCAGGACCTCGGACCTCTGCTAGCTGGCGCCTAAGATCAGCGATCTCTCGAGATAACAAATCAGACTCGGATGCATGAGTGGCATCACATACCTCAATGTGCAAAGTCAGATCGGCAACCTCCTGACAAAGTGTGTCTAACTCAGTACGCATAGCAGTAAGCTGTCAATGAACATCTGGTTCCTGTAAAGCAAAATTATTATAATACACAATGGTCAAGGGTGCCTTTGGCGCAGGTGTATCCTCAGGAACAAAAGGCTCTCTAGGTCCATAAACAGTCTCTCCCCATCCCTCTAAAGAGTAAGCCCAGTTTGTTGGGTTGTAGACGCAAGTCATCGGAGGATCAGGCAAGGTGAAATAATGGACAGTCTTGTCATTGATTAGGAGTCTGTACTAGTGAGGATGAAATGAGATCCGCCTTATCAGGCCATGATCTAAGCAAAAGTCAATATCCATAAAGGAACTACCCCAGTAGGAGGTCAAATGGTATAACCTGCTATCCAAGCCTAAAGCATATGCTATTTGAGTCACGTTACCACCCGCATGTATGGATCCCTCGGAAGATCTAGCAGTCATCTGCAAACTCTCAGTCAAGAAGTTGCCACTGGCGATAGAGCGAGACTGGCTGGTATAGAATAGGAATAGCAGCTCTTCAGCACTAACAAGGTCGTCAGCATCACTCCTTTCGAAAAAGGTATGGCAAAGGATCATCTGAAAATACCTGAAAGTTGGGTTATGAATCTTCTTGGACAGCTGAGTAAAGGGATCAGTGTTATCGCCACTAGAGATTTTGCTCCAGGACCTGTCTATGCTCCTATTCATGTAATAACTCAAAGGAAGCTCAGGGATAGAATCTGGACTACTCTGAAAACCCAATAAATCACCAAACTGTTTCATGGTGAAAGTGTACTCGGTTCCAAATAGATTGAAACTAATGTGTCCTTTGTCATCTCAGCTAATCACATACGGCTCATAGTTGAGTGATTTAAGAAACTCCAAGGTGAGGTTTCTGTAGGTCACATTGACATCATCAGCATACTCCTCCCATTGATGCTGGTTTCACAGGTATTTCACACTTGCTTCAATTCCTAGTACTTCCATGTAGTTTGGTTCGGGATACCGGGTAGGTAGTATTGGACGTGAAGATAAGGTAACATAGTGTCTCCTTTGTGCATCATCCCTAAAAACCACGTGCATGTCATCAAAGTGCAGCATCGTAAAAAATATAGTTAGAGTATCTAGACCTGAAAAAAAATCATAAAGATTAGTCCATATAAAATTAATTTGTGATAAAGAATAAAATAAATGAAAAGGAAACCATGGGTTGCCTCCCATGCAGCGCTTGTTTAACGTCATTAGCTTGACGATTAGATCTCACATTTTAGAAGTACGCATTGGTGGGTCTATCAATGTGTGGCTGTAGTATTCAACTGGAATGTCACCTCCTTTATAAAGCTTCAATCTTTGTCCACTTACCACGAAGGGGGTACAAGAGTTATTTTTGATTTCAACTGCCCCGGACCTCAAGATCTTGGATATTTCATAGGGAACGGTCCATCTTGAACGTAGCTTACCAAGAAAAAGTCGTAACCTGGAATTAAAAAGAAGAACATGATCGCCTATGTTGAAGTCTTTTTTAACGATTCTCTTGCAATGCCATATTTTTGTTCTTTCTTTGTATATTATGGCATTTTCATAGGCATTCAGACGGAGTTTCTCCAGTTTATGGATATCGAGGATACGTTTTTCTCCGACTGCTAAGTAGTTTAAGTTCAATGTTTTTATAGCCCAATATGCCTTGTGCTCTAACTCAAAAGGTAAGTGACATGACTTTCCGTAAACCAACTGGTAAGGGGTAGTTCCAATGGGGTTTTATAGGCTATTTTGTAAGCCCATAATGCGTCTTTCAGCTTTTTAGACCAATATTTTCGGGATATTGAGACGGTTTTCTCCAAGATCTATTTGATTTCCTTGTTGGACACCTCAACTTGACCACTGGTTTGCAGGTGATATAGTGTTGCTACTTTAAGTTTTACTCCATATTTACTCAAAAGCTTGTCAAAGTTTTTGATATAAAGTGTGATCCTCCATCACTTATGACTAGGTGGGGTATTCCAAACCTTGGGAAGATTTTGTTCTTAAATAACTTGATTACTACTTTGGTGTCGTTTGTGGGTGATACAATAGCCTCAATCCATTTGGACGCATAGTCCACAGCTACCAGTATGTATTTATTTCCCATGGAGGATGGAAATGGTCCTATAAAATCTATACTCTATACATCAAAAAGTTCCACCTCTTGGATATACCTTAAGGGAATTTCATCACGTCTTGGGATGTTCCCAGTGCATTGGCACCGGTCGCATTTGACAATGTAGGTATGAACATCACTCCACAAAGTTGGCCAGTAGAGGCCTGCTTGAAGGATTTTAGCATATGTTTTGGACGTGCTTGCATGTCCACCATATGGTGCAGAGTGACAGTGTTCGATGATGTTTTCTACTTCCTCTTCTGGGACACAATGTCTAAAGATATTGGCTATGTCTCTCTTAAATAGGAGTGGTCCATCCCAATAAAAATGTTTAACATCGTTGAAGAACTTCTTTTTATGTTGGTAGTTCAAATCAGGGGGTATGATATCGGTAGCTAGATAATTTACAAAATCAGCGTACCAATGTACACTTCTCATTATTGAAGCTTTCTCAAGGTTTTCATCTATGTAAGGCTCAAAGTTGTCTATCTTAGCTACAAGTCTGTCATAGGTGAAATCATCATTTATAGGCAATAAGTCAGGTTTCAAATATTCTAACGTAGAGAGATGGTCAGCGGCTACATTCTCTATGCCTTTTTTATCTCTAATGTCCAGATCAAACTCTTGGAGTAAAAGGATCCATCTAAGTAACCTAGGTTTAGCGTCCTTTTTGTTTAGCAGGTAACGAATAGCAGCATGATCTGTGTAAATAATGATCTTAGCTCCAACCAAATAGGATCTAAACTTATCAATTGCAAAAATCACGGCTAGGAATTCTTTCTCTATTGTTGCATAATTAAGGTGGGCAGCATCTAGGGTTATACTAGCATAATATATGACATGTAATTTCTTATCTTTTCTTTGCCCTAGAACAACACCAACGGCATAATCACTAGCATCGCACATGATTTTGAAAGGTTGTGTCCAATCTGGAGGTTGCATGATTGGAGCTAAAATCAGTGCTTGTTTTAAAAGGTCGAAGGCTTCAATACATTTCTCATCAAAGACAAATTCTATGTCCTTCATCAGAAGATTAGTTAAAGGCTTTGTTATTTTGGAGAAGTATTTGATAAAACGTCAGTAGAAACCAGCATGTCCAAGAAAACTTCTGACTTCCCTAATAGTTTTAGGTGGCTTGAGGTTCTCTATTACTTCTATTTTGGCTCTATCGACTTCAATGCCTTTTTCAGAACAATTGTCCTAATATTATACCTTCGTTAACCATAAAATGACACTTCTCCCAATTTAATATAAGGTTTACCTCAACACATCTTTCTAGGATTTTCTCAAGGTTAGAGAGACAGTCTTTAAAATTAAAACCACATACCGAGAAATCATCCATGAATACTTCCATAATTCAATCAAGATAGTCTGTGAAAATTGACATCATACAACGCTGGAAAATGGATGGCGCATTACAGAGTCCAAAGGGAATTCGTCTATATGCAAATGTTTTGTAAGGACGGGTAAAGGTCGTTTTTTCTTAACCCTCGGGGTGTATAGGGATTTGGAAAAATCCCAAGTACCCATCTAGATAACAAAAATACAAGTGTCTAGCTAGACGCTCAAGCACTTTATCTATAAAGGGAAGAGGTAAATGATCTTTCCTAGTCACTTTGTTTAACTTTATGTAATCTATACACATACGCCAACCTCCTTCTGTTCGCTTGGCAACATGTTCATCTTTCTCATTTTCCGTGACTGTGATGCCTCCTTTCTTAGGTACCACATGTACAGGACTTACCCATTTACTATCTAAAATTTGATAAATTATACCAGCCTCTTATAACTTAAGAACTTCTCTCTTAACAACATCACTCATTATAGGGTTTATCCTCCTTTGATGTTCTCTAGAGGGTTTAGAATCTTCCTCCAACATAATCCGGTGCATGCACACTGTCATACCCCAAATCTTCCCGTCCTTTTATTTCTACAGTCAAAAATATTTTAAAACATTGTTTTTATAATATTATTTAATTTTTATAGATGTTCATTCTCAAGTCCAGTCAAAAATATTTTATACTTTGTTCTTATAATATTATTTGATTTTTATAAATATTTGCTTCCAAACCTATTTAAAAATATAATGATTCATTTTAAAATTGTTTGTATTTTTAAAATAGCAAATATTTGCACACCTTTCATATAGTTTCTTGAGTTTATTTACAAATAAGTAACATATCACAATTGGTAAAGAATGAAGCTTGCAAGAATGAGGTCACGAGTTGGAATCTCTTGTGCCGCATTTTGTGTCACACATTGATTTTGATTGGTCAATTTTGTTTTATTTCAAATTTGTATGTTTTTTTATCTATAAATAGGACACTCACAATTCACACATAATTCACCCACAATCATCCACGATCTTGCAATTTTTTACACACACATTCACAAACTCACTTTTGTAGTTTTCTTTTCAAAACTTCTTTCTCGAAAATATTCGGCCAATGATTCAAATATGAGGTATCTCTGTTATTTCAAATTTTAGTTTTTTATTTTAAGCCATATGATGATATCTGATGACTCGTTTCTTCAATTTCTTATTTGTTTAAATATGTTCCAAGCGTTCTTACAACATTGTTATACATTAACCTTTATTATATTTTGTTTATTTATTCCTATGTTGTTATAACAGTTATTCTTATATTATGGTTTATTTGCTCATATTTTATTCTAAAAACTAATATGTTATTTTTTGCATATTGTTACATAATAATTCTTTATGAAAGAATCCACAATTTCTTACAATCCACAATTACTCACAATCCACAAATTTCACAAATCACACATTCACCTTCTCACTATTTTCACTACTCTTTTACAATTTCTTTTTTCCAAAGCATTTTCAAAACCATTTGCAAATTTTGGCCAATGATTAAATATGAGGTCATCCTTTTCAACTTTATTTTTTTTAATTGGTTTATTGTTATAACCAAATGATAACTTTCCTGATGGTTGTTTTTTTTATTTATAAAATTGCATCTTCTGCAAAACTATTTATTCACTTCCATTCAGCTTTTCCATACATGAACACCAATAATTCCTGAGTTTACATTCAGGCATACTGTGAATATTGTCATGGTACATTCCCCATACTCACACACGCCTGAATTTTTTTCACAATAATTTCATATTCACTAACAAGTTACATAGGCCATTTTTACATAATATTCACAGTACACATAATTCAGTTTCAAAAATAATTTTACTACTTTTTATCAAAAGGGTCAAACCTTGAACTTTTGAGTAAAACTAACTCTTGTTGAATTTTTATTCACATATAACAAATATCTACGACCTTCATCCATATTAGGTTTTTTTAGATATTTTACATAAAACATTCGATTTCATCGTCATAATTTGTCTTGATTCTTTTCAAAAATAAACAGGACAACATCAATTTTTAAAACCAACAATCACAACAAAATATCTTTCTCACATGTTTTGCAGCAAGCAGTCCTGCACCCAAACAACACCAATTCAATCTTGAGTCACTTTCTACAAATTAAAAGTATTAGAGTTTCCCGTAATCTTTCCTCACCCAGACAACCTCCACCAGCCGCACACCTTACGCAATACCACTGCTCTGCAACCGCGAACCGACCCTTCAACCGTCGCTCTCCCAGACGCATCGCGCCCTCCGTCACAACACGTTTACCACCTGCTTTCTGATCACCGCCATCAGATAGCGCCACCATCGAAGTTTCAACCAATCACCTCCGACGTTATCGCGTAGATTTCGGCCGCAAAGTCCAGGGCTCATTCGTTTTAATGTGAGGGTTCAATGTCCTGACTTTTTTTTCCAAACCACATGTGAGAGCATTGCAAAGGGTGAATTTATCTATTATTATTTTTATTGTTATCATTATTAGTTTTTTGTATCTGTGTAACGTTGCCAGTTTATTTGCTACCATTACTAGCTTTTATTTATTTGTTTTGTATCATTATTGTTATCATTACTAGCTTTTATTTATTTGTTTTGTATCATTATTGTTATCATTATTTTATTTATTATCATTATTAGTTTATTTATATCTTTCATCTATTTTTACTTATTATAATTTGAAGATTAGAAATTAGTTTTAGGACTTGGGCCTTGCGCCATTTAACCTTCCATTACGAATTATATCATTTAGACTTATCTTGTCTTTTTAAGGTATCTAATGTACGTCATCAATTTAATTTTTTTTTGTATATGTACATAATTATTTTATAATATTAGTAAAATATTTGAATATATTAAAAATACAAAACACTAAGAAAATATATTTTTAGAATAATTTAATCGTATACATAAATCAAACTTTTATTCAATCAAAATTAACTCAAACATTCTATAAATAATAGGATGTCAATCTTCGAGTAATTAAATCGGTCGACATATCGTTTATCGATTTATTATTTAAAACAATTAAAATCCATGTGACTCACCAAATTCACCATTCGCGAGCGGCACGTGGCCAATATCTGGCCATGTGATCAAGAGACTATGTCAGACTCCCCCGCTCTACATTTTAAAACAGCTAACCAACATCAAAATATTTTTCAACTAACATAGTCAAAAACTCAGGATTATTTTCGAAAAAGGATTAAGGAGAATTTCTTTCAAAATTAACTACGAACTGCGTCTACGATTACTCAACTTACAACTCATACAAGGTTCAAGGTTAATTCAAAAGCAATTCTACGCAATCTTATAAGAAACACCAACCGAAATGCAAACTACGAAATGGGACTCTGATTCCTCCTAAGAGGATACATAGGCATACGATTAAAGTCATGGTGAGTCCTGCTAACAAAAATTCCAACCCTTTCCTCTTTAACGATTAAAACCCTATTTCCTAAAATATCGCGCTTCTAAACCTAGTATCCTTGTGAACAAGGTAGAGAAGGGGTGCCTAACACCTTTCTCTCGTCTAGAACCGAGTCCAAACCTAGAATCTCTGAATTTCTTTTAGGGTTATTCCTTTATACTCCCTTCCTTTAGGATAAAAATTAAGGGTGGCGACTCTCGTTTTCAAAACTAGTTGCAACAGCTGGCGACTCTGCTGGGGACTCAACCCTAGGTTTATAAGCCGTATATTTCGATTTTAGGGTTTTTGGGTTTTTCTTATTTCTTTTGAGTTTTATTTTTTCTTATTTAATTATTTACTTATTTTCTTGCCTATTCTTTATTATTCATATTATTTATATATCTATGGTGGGATTTAAAAATTCTGCAATATTATTCTCAAAACCCTTAGAAAGAAGGTTCGTCTATTAGCCAAGGGGTTACATCAACCCTATGAGTTTATGTGATGACTTCGCCTAGAGTCGGTGGAATTCCACAAAAGGAATACCTCTCGAGAGACATTCTCTTGGGAAGTAGGACTTTAGAATGATACCTATGACTCTTTGTACGACCTTTAAACCAAAATGTCGTGATGAGACCTTTCATGACCTAGAGACGAAAGTTTCGGTCTGTAAAGAGACTCCGCTTAAGGGAGGCCCTTGTGCCTTTACCTCTAGTGTTATTCATGATACCCTTAATGAACCCACCTTATGGGGAGGGTAGAATATTTGTAGGCCAATACTAAGAACCTACCTTATAAGGATGCCTTTCACAAATCCCACTACAATCTACAAACCTGCAAGGGTTATCCCTTCATTCACTACTATCTTTATCCCGTAGGGTTTCCATCTTTATCATCATCCATGTCCTGTAAGGACTCCTCGTCATCTTTCATTAGGCCATAATCCTCAAAAATTTCCTGCCTGACTCAATCTCTGAGATAATGTACGACATCAAATTTATGCCTATTATCACCTTCATCCTTAAAGAGTCCCTTCATGTCTCGATCTCTGAGATAGTGTAGGATATTATCATTTCCATTATTAAACTTGTATAGGGTACCCTCATGTTTACCTTCATATTACGTCCACGTCGCATTGCATCTCCATGAAATTTTTAGCATACCCTTAAAGCCAAAAACATTTTTGCATACCCATGCATTTACATACATTCATACATTTGCATCTTATGCATTTCCATCTTCTCCCTTTATTATCCATATGCTAGCTGATTTCTCGGTACTCACAAATGAACTTAAGAAAATCTGAAAATGTGGAAGAAGGAGATTATATACTAGAGATTCAATCGAGGTTGGTCCTACAAGTCTTATTGGAGAGAGAAGGCCGCCCTTCACCATGACAAACTAAAGGCCTACACAACGCTTCAAATGCCCCTACCATTGGTGATTCCTCTACACCAAGAGCAATTATCCTATCAACGAAATAAGTATGCCCAAGGAAAGTCAAGGGTCATCTCCATGATTTGACAAGTCCAAAAACTACGAAGCATCTCCTAAAGTCAATGGATCAACAAGAAGGCTTATCTCTAGATCATTAGGCTTTAATCATTTCAAATTGTAATTTCTTTCTTGCTAAGTGTTACTTGTCATAAACTTTGTACTCTTTGGTCAAGTAATTATAATAAAATAAGCATTCATGTTTTTGAAATCGATTCATTCCACAAATAATCAATGACTTTCTATTATTCTCTTCTTTTTCCATTTTTCACTTCAACAAACTTCGATGGAGAATGATGAAAATACAAAATAATCAAATTTTGCTGACGTATGCTTTTTAATAGTAAGGCTTAGCTGACGATGTAAGGCATTGTTTCACTTCCTAAATAGTGGATATATAAGGAGTTAATCCGTAGTTAACCCCCTCGAGCCAGAAGTCGGAGTTCTTTCTATTCTCTAAAAAACCTTAATCTTAACCAAGGGCGGGGTAGACTTTAATTAATTCGACGATGCATTCAAATCCCAGGAGAATCGAAACGATCTAATCAAAGGTTCAAGCATATCTCTTTCCTCGATACATCATCGAGAGAACGATCTAAGCAAAGAGTCGAGCACATCATCTTCCTCACATTCATCATCCAGGATTGAGGAATCAACTAAGACAAAGTTCACAACATCTTTCTCCTCAATGTATCAATCAAGATTGAGGAAGAGATGAAGATGAAGCTTACAACAATCAGCATGGCAGTCACAAATTGTCAAAATTAAAAGCAAAAAAATTAAAAATTAAAAAAAAGTAAAAGCCAGCTAAGTCAACAGAAATAAAAAACTAACTGAGGTAAAAGTCAGGGCATCCAGATGGATCGATAAAATTCAAAAAAACTCAAAAAAATTGGTCCATGCAAAAATAAGGGATTGAAAACAATAAATTGGAAAACAATCTTGTGACTGCCACCTTAAGAATCATCAAGGCTTCTCATCAATGCTTGGATCTTATCAACGCTTGGATATTATTAATGCTTGGATCTTATCAAAGCTTTTTCATCGGTGTTTGAATCTTATCAGTGCTTGGATCTTGTCAATGCTTTTCATCGGCGCTTGGATCTTTATCTACGCTTCTCATCATCTGCGTGACTATGAACTTTCTCTTGAGGATTAAACGCATTTGTTGGATTAATTGGAGTTAGGGTTGAAGAACATCAAGGAGATTGGGCCGGGATAAATAAATTTTGAGCCTTATATCTTTTGTTTCTTAAACCATGAACCATGGCCACGTTACAACCTTTAAAAGTCCTAATTGAGGCTAGGTTCACTATGAAAGCATACTCAGCAAAATTTGTGTTAAACTGACTCCTATGTTTGTTAAACTTATTTCTAACTACTTCGCTTCTTCGAATATTCATCTTCTAACCTTCCATTTCTTTTCAAATAATCAATTTTGATTTCAAGAACTTGCATGTGCATCAAATGGAATTACTTTTTCAAAATGTACAATTTTGTCTACAAATCAATACTTAGCATCAAGGAGATCTCAAATTTAGTTTGATCAAAAGTCATCCTTCCCAGGAAGCTCCTAACTAGGGGCAAATCATCTAAGGGGATCCCTATATACGAGGGCAAATACTAATGATCATAGGGTATATCGCATACTATTGACAAGGGGTGATCATTCTGAGGTTCAATCAACTTGGATCAAATTTCAATGCACTGTTCAACAAGGGGCATACCTTTCGAAGAAACATTCATGCGACGACAGGATATGACTCGGTTTCCTCGTTTTAATAAACCTCTCAAGGCATGGAAGCAGGGGAAACCTTCCAAGATTCAAATGTTGGGGCAATACATATCAAGTTCATCCTACTGCACGTAGGGTCTGAATTTTTCAAGCAACTTCGAGTACATATCTTTTCAAGCTTCGAATACTTGGGGAAACCTATGTTGAGTTCATGGTGAAGTCTAAAGCTCTTTATGAGGGTATTTCCTCCAGATCCTGGAGATTGAAGGGGAGCATCTTTTCAAAATTTGAATGTTGGGGAAAACTACTGTGAGGCTCGATCAAAAGGAGTTGATTCAAAATGGTTCTATCAAAGCCAAGCATTTTCAAGAATCTGTTAAGAAGGGGCATAATACAAAATAGTGGGGTCATCCACATCATGATCGAACTGTTTCCAAGCTCATATTAAAGAGAATCTCCTCCAAGACCCTACCCACAAATTAAAAAAGAAACAGTCCACACAGGGGCAAGCTCTTCGCACCCTTTCACAACCTCCAGTGGGTCTTTCTTCTACATCAGCGGTCTTCAAATTCAAATCGAGTATCAGGGAATCATGCAATCATAACACTATACCATCCTGTGACAAGCAACATTGTTACATAACCAAACCTCTACGCTCTAATCACCCACGACCCATCACAGGGGCATCATTCAAGTCATGATCATAAAGCATAAAGCTGCATAAATCATGCATTAGGGCTCTTCGATCCAAAACCAGGCTATACTTATCATCTCATCCATCTGACGAAATCCAACAACATGGGTAGAGCATACCTTAAAAGGCCCAATTACGCATTCACATTTCAAAATCCAACATCCATTCACACATTATCCAAGTCATTCATCACAAACATCAATCAATCATCACATCACATACATCAATCAATCATTACACATCATACATTACATATGGCATTCCTCGAAACCCACTACGAACAAAGCTGGTATCTTAGGGCCCTCCAATCATTTCTTACCTCAGTTAGAAACAAATAACTAGAAAAATCAGTTCTCATCTCAGTTTTATTTAACTAAGATATAGATCACTCAAAACAACTTCCTTTATATTCAAACATATTGTGTCAGTCTCCATGCGACAATGTATGAATTATTCTACATATTGTGTCAGTCTCCACGCAGTGATATGTTATCCCTTTGCGATCTAGCTCATTATGTCAGACTCTAGGCAGTAATGTTGCGAAAGCAGCAATTCCACCCATTGTGTCAGCCTCTATGCAACAATGTTTGGAATTTTCAAATTAACTTATTGTGTCAGTCTCCATGCAACAATGTGTTTCTTTCATAGCTCATTGTGTCAGACCCCAGGAAGCCATGTTGTGAAGTCGACAATTCCACCCATTGTATCAGTCTCTATGCAACAATGTGTGAATTTTCTACATATAACTTATTGTGTCAGTCTCCATGCAGCGCTATGTTTTTCCTTTGCGACCTAGCTCATTGTGTCAGGCTTCAGGCAGCAATGTTGGGAAATCAGAAATTCCACTCATTGTGTCACTCTCTATGCGACAATATGTGAAATTTTCTATATTTAACTTATTGTGTCAGTCTCCATGCAACAATATGTTCTTTCTTCGCGATCTAGCTCATTGTGTCAGACTCCAGGCAGCAATGTTACGAAACCAGCTATTCCACCCATTGTGTCAGCCTCTATGCAACAATGTCTGAAATTTTTAAATTAACTTATTGTGTCAGTCTCCATGCAGTAATGTGTTTCTTTCTTAGCTCGTTGTGTCAGACCCCGGGAAGCAATGTTATGAAGTCGGCAATTCCACCCGTTGTGTCAGTCTCTATGCAACAATGTGTGAATTTTCTACATATAACTTATTGTATCAGTCTCCATGCAACGATATGTTTTTCCTTTACGATCTAGCTCATTATGTCAGACTCCAGGCAGCAATGTTGCGAAATCAGCAATTCCACTCATTGTGTCAGTCTCTATGCGACAATGTGTGAAATTTTCTATATTTAACTTATTGTGTCAGTCTCCATGCAACAATATGTTCTTTCTTCGCGATATAGCTCATTGTGTCATACTCCAGGCAACAATGTTGTGAAATCAGCAATTCCACCCATTGTGTCAGTCTCTATGTGACAATGTGTCAAATTTTCTATATTTAGATTTTTGTGTGAGTCTCCATGCAGCGATATGTTCTTTCTTCGCGATCCAGCTCATTGTGTCAGACTCTAGGCAGCAATGTTGCGGAATCAGCAATTCCACTCATTGTGTCAATCTTTATGCAACAATGTATGAAATTTTCTATATTTAATTTATTGTATCAGTCTCCATGCATCAGTGTATTCCTTCCTCTGCGAAATAGTTCATTGTGTCAGACTCCATGCAGCAATGTATGGAATCTGCAATCTAACCCATTGCGTCAGTCTCCATGCAGCAACATGTTTCCCTATCTACAATATAATCCATTGCATCCGTCTCTATGCAGCGATGTCATTATCAAATTCCTTCCATTGTGTTGGTCTCCATGCAACAATGATTTTACCAGACTTTGTCTACTGCATCAATCTCCATGCCACAATATTTTTATCAAGCTTTTTTCACGGTATAATCTATTGCGTCAGTCTCCAGGCAGCAATGTCACCATTAGATTTTCTTCCTCGACATAACTCATTGCATCAGTCTCAATGTAGCAATGTTTGTTATCAGTTTTTCCTGCGATATAACTCTTTGCATCAGTCTCCATGCAACATTGCATCATCCAACTTTGTTTTATCCATCCCCTAGGTTGCGGTGAATAAACAAAATCAAATCAAAACCTGTTATATTAGTCTCAAAGCATTAGTAAGTTAGCAGTTCAAACTTGTATCATTTACCTCTTAGGTTACGGTAAATAGACAAAAACCTACAATCTCTCTTAGATACAGACAAGTCATCCACGTCGTCGTATCTAAGTTAAATCAAAACTTTAGTTCAAACGCTGGTAAGATGATGCATCATCATCTATGCCTACTCATCATACCCATGGGAACATTGTACGCAGTATCCTTATAATCTTTCAACTTATGTTGTTTACCTCCTCAGTCATGGTAAATACAAAAAGAAAACTACGATCTCTTTTCTAGGTATTGGCGAGTTATCCGTGTTGTCATATCTAGGTCAAACTTACTCTTCAATCATATTTCTTTATTCAAACTCGGGTAGGATAATACATCATCCTTCTTGCCTATTTCTTTGAGCTCTGGGGTATGTTATATCAGTGTATCCTTGTTTAATAAATCTTGGGTCCAAATTTTGGGGTTTTCCATTATTTAATAACCTTTCAATTTGAATGTGTGAGACTTGCGCTTTCTCGCACCATTCAATCGAAGAGTTATTAAATAGAGACAGTTGTCACACCCCAAATTTGCCCTCCCTTTTATTTCTACAATCAAAAATATTTTAAAACATTGTTTTTATAATATTATTTGATTTTTATAGATGTTCATTCTCAAGTCCAGTCAAAAATATTTTAAACTTTGTTTTTATAATAATATTTGATTTTTATAAATATTTACTTCCAAACCTATTTAAAAATATAATGATTCATTTTAAAATTGTTTTTATTTTTAAAATAGCAAATATTTGCACACCTTTCATATATTTTCAATTGAGTTTATTTACAAATAAGTAACATAGCACAATTGGTAAAGAATGAAGCTTGCAAAAATGAGGTCACGAGTTAGAATCTCTTGTGCCGCACTTTCAACATTTTCTATTTTTCGTCACTAATTTTCTTTACTTTTTTATAGCTTCCTTGGTCAATTTTGTTTTATTTCTAATTTGGATGTTTTTTTATCTATAAATAGGACACCCACAATCATCAACGATCTTGCAATTTTTTACACACACATTCACAAACTCACTTTCTCAAAACTATTCGGCCAATGATTCAAATATGAGGCCTCTCTGTTATTTCAAATTTTATTTTATTTTATTTTAAGCCATATGATGATACCTGATGACTCGTTTCTTCAATTTCTTATTTATTTAATTTTGTTCCAAGTGTTCCTACAACATTGTTATACATTAACCTTTATTATATTTTATTTATTTATTCATATGTTGTTATAACAGTTAGTCTTATATTATGGTTTATTTGCTCATATTTTATTCTAAAAATTAATATGTTATTTTTTGCATATTGTTGCGTAATAATTCTTTATGAAAGAATCCACAATTTCTCATAATACACAAATTTCACAAATCACACATTCACCTTCTCACTATTTTCACTACTCTTTTTCAATTTCTTTTTTCCAAAGCATTTTCAAAACCATTTGCAAATTTTGGCCAATGATTAAATATGAGGTCATCCTTTTCAATTTTATTTTTTTAATTGGTTTATTGTTATAACCAAATGATGACTTTCCTTATGGTTGTTTTTTTATATATAATTGCATCTTCTGCAAAATTATTGATTCACTTCCATTCAGCTTTTCCATACATGAACACCAATAATTATTGAATTTACATTCACGCATACTGTGAATGTTGTCACGGTACATTCCCCATACTAACACACGCCTTGATTTTTTTCACAATAATTTCATATTCACTAACAAGTTACATAGGCCATTTTTACATAATATTCACAGTACACACAATTCAGTTTCAAAAATTATTTTACTACTTTTCATCAAAAGGGTCAAACCTTGAACTTTTGAGTAAAACTAACTCTTGTTGAATTTTTAATCACATATACCAAATATCTATGACCTTCATCCACATTATGTTTTTTTAGATATTTTACATAAAAAAACTTATTTCACCGTCACAATTTGTCTTGATTCTTTTCAAAAATAAACAGGACAACATCAATTTTTAAAACCAACAATCACAACCAAATTTCTTTCTCACATGTTTTACAGCAAGCATTCCATCACCCAAATAACACCAATTCAATCTTGAGTCACTTTCTACAAATTAAAAGTATTAGATTTTCCCGTAATCTTTCCTACCTCAGACAACCTCCACCAGTCGCACGCCTCACGCAATACCACTACTCTGCAACTGCGAACCGACCCTTCAACTGTCGCTCTCCCGGATGCATCGCGCCCTCCGTCACAACATGTTTGTGACCTGCTTTCTGATCACCTCCCTATGATAGCGCCACCATCGAAGTTTCAACTAATCACCTCTGACGTTATTGCGTAGATTTCTGCCGCCCAGTCCAGGGTCCATTTGTTTTAATGAGAAGGTTCAATGTCCTGACTTTTTTTTCCAAACCACACGTGAGAGCATTGCAAAAGGTGAATTTATCTATTATTATTTTTATTGTTATCATTATTAGTTTTTGCATCTGTGTAACGTTGCTAGTTTATTTGCTACCATTACTAACTTTTATTTATTTGTTTTGTATCATTATTGTTATCATTACTAGCTTTTATTTATTTATTTTGTATCATTATTGTTATCATTACTAGCTTTTATTTATTTCTTTTGTATCATTATTGTTATCATTATTTTATTTATTATCATTATTAGTTTATTTATATCTTTTATCTATTTTTTACTTATTATAATTTGAAGATTAGAATTTAGTTTTAGGACTTGGGCCCTGCACCATTTCACCTCCTATTACGAATTATATCATTTAGACGTATCTTGTCTTTTTAAGGTATCTAATGTACGTCATCAATTTAATTTTGTTTGTATATGTACATAATTATTTTATAATATTAGTAAAATACTTGAATATATTAAAAATACAAAACACTAAGAAAATACATTTTTAGAATAATTTAATCGTGTACATAAATCAAACTTCTATTCAATCAAAATTAACTCAAACGTTCTATAAATAATAGGATGTCCATCTTCGAGTAATTAAATCGGTCAACATATCGTTTATTGATTTATTATTTCAAACAATTAAAATCCATGCGACTCGGAAAATTCACCATCCGCGAGCGGCACGTGGCCAATATATGGCCACGTGATAAGGAGACTATATCAGACTCCCTCGCTCTACATTTTAAAACAACTAACCAACATCAAAATATTTTTTAACTAACATAGTCAAAAAAACTCAGGATTATTTTCGATAAAGGATTAAGGATAATTTCTTTCAAAATTAACTACGAACTGCATCTACGATCACTCAACTTACAACTCAGACAAGGTTCAAGGTTAATTCGAAAGCAATTCTACACAATCTTATAAGAAACACCAACCGAACCGCGAACTAGGAAATGGGACTCTGATTCCTCCTAAGAGGATACATAGGAATACGATTAAAGTCATGGCGAGTCCTGCTAACAAAAATTCCAACCCTTTCCTCTTTAACGATTAAAACCATATTTCCTAAAATATCGTGCTTCTAAACCTAGTATCATTGTGAACAAGGTAGAGGAGGGATGCCTAACACCTTCCCCTCGTCTAGAACCGAGTCCAAACCTAGAATCTCTGAATTTCTTTTAGGGTTATTCCTTTATACTCCCTTCCTTTAGGATAAAAATTAAGGGTGGCGACTCTCATTTTCAAAACCAAATGCAACACACACAGATGGGCTTATTCCTTTTAAATCAGAGATGTTATACCCTAAAGCTTAGGGATATTTTTGCAAGAAATCTAAGAGTTGTTTTGTCTCATCTTGATTTAAGGTAGCACTAACTATAACAGACCGATTCATTTCTTCATCTAAGAGCTTGTATCTCATATTCTTGGGTAAAAATGATTTCTTAGGGAAAGGCATACGATCTGGAGTAAGGGCTAAACATTCGAAGAGGTTGTCATCAAAGTAGGGTTCCAGTATTTCAAATCCATCGTCCTCCCAAATGGGGGTTGAAGGTAACTTGATTGTTTCGACAGTTTCTTCTTGATTTAGTTCTAATATGCACTCATAAATGACATCAATGGCATAACATGCATCTCGTATGACTGGTGCCATTAAGAACTTCGAAATAATAAATTCTATCTTTTCATCACCTACCTAAAAAGTCAATTTTCCTTTATTAACATCTATTATGGCTCTTGTGGTTGATAGGAATGTTCTACCTAGAAGGGTTGGTATTTCGTCTTCTTCTTTAATATCCATGACTACGAAATATGTTGGGATATATAGCTGACCTATTTTAACTGGTATGTCTTCTAGTATGCCCATAGGATATTTAACTGATCTATCGGCCAATTGAAGAGACATTTTAGTCGGCTACAATTCTCCTAAGTTTAGCCTCTTATAAACTGCCAAAGGCATTAGACTGGCGCTAGCTCCTAGGTCTTAAAAGGCTTTGTCAACCATGTGATTTCCTAGGATACAAGGTATGTAAAAACTTCATGGGTCCTTTTCTTTCTTGGCAAGTTTATTTTTGGAAATGAAATTGCACTCTAAAGGTTTAGCATCGTCAAATCTACACTTGTTGGTCAGGATGCCTTTTAGAAATTTTGCATAAGATGGTATCTGAGTGATAGCTTCGGAAAAAGGAATCTCTACATGAAATTTCTTTATAACCTTTATGAATTTTTTATATTGATTATTAATCTTGGTTTGTTTAATTCTTTGCGAAAATGGGATTGGAGGTTTGTATGGAGATGGCAGTGTATAAGTTTTATCTTTAGTTTCCATTCCTGGGTCTTTTTACTTTTCAGGTTCCTCTGGTTCCTCTACTTGGTCTAAAGGCACTACACTTTCCTTAGGTTGTTCGGGCACACTTAATGTTGGGTTTGTTGGTCCATCGTAAGCAGTCCCACTTTGTAAGGTAATGGCATTAGCTTGCCCTTTGGGATTTGGTTGAGGTTTTCCAGGGAATTGTCCTTCAGGTGTAGTTTGAAGAGCTTGTGTCTGGGCTACCTGGGAGATCTGGGTTTCAAGCATCTTATTATGAGTAACTATCTAGTCAACCTTAGTTGCTAATTGTGTGATTAGTTCATTTAAATGAATGTTCTGATTCAGGAACTCTTTATTTTGCTGAGTCTGGGCCGAAATGAAATTGTCCATGATTTTCTCAAGGTTTGGTTTTTGTGTTACAACTTTCATAGGTTGATTTGGTCTTTGGGCTTGGAAACCTTGGGGTCTCGGAGGTGCTGAATTCTCAATCGGGTTGTTGTTCTTATAGGAAAAGTTTGGGTGATTCCTCCATCTGGGATTATAAGTGTTTGAGAATGGGTTCCCTTGGGTATAGTTGACTTGGTCTGTGCTAGATCCATTCAACAGGTTACAATATGAAGTTTGATGTCCTTAGGTCCTATAGAGTTCACATTCCGAGTATACTGCAGCTACAATGTTCAGGCTCTGAGACATGTTTTTAACTTTTAAGGCAAGAGTGTCCATTTTGGCTTGCACCATGTCCAAGCAAATTATCTCATGTACTCCTCCTTGGGACTCCTTTTTCTCTACTGTTGCTCGTTCTGCTCCCCATTGGTAATGGTTTTGGGACATATCTTATATGAGAGCACAAGCTTCAGGGTAAGGTTTGTTCATCAGTGTGCCACCAGCTGCAACATCGTTAGACATCTTCATGTTATAATGGAGTTCATTATATAAGGTGTGGATAATTGACCATTGCTCCAGGCCATGGTATGGATATGCTCTTAACAGGTATTTATATCTCTCTCATGCTTCAAAAAGTGATTCTCCTTGGTTTTGAGTAAATCTAGTGACCAGGTTTCTAAGGGCTGCCGTTTTACTTAGCGAGAAATATATAGCAAGAAACACTCTCCTAAGGTCTTCCCAAGTCGTTATTGAATTGGCTGGAAGGAAATCTAACCAATCACATGATTTATCTCTGAGGGAGAAAGGGAATAATCTTAGAAGAATCGCCTCAGGTGAAGCACCATTGGTCTTTAGAGTGTCCGCTAATTAGATAAAAACTTTCAAGTGTTGATTCAGGTTCTCTGAGGCGAGACCGGCGAATTGATTTTGTTGCATTAATTGTAATAATGAGGGCTTTAGTTCAAAATTATTGGTGGTGATGGCAGGGTTTACTATACTTGAACTAGGATCCTCGTCTGATGGTTGGGCAAATTCCTTAAGGGGTCTTCGGTTACGATCTTTGGCCATAGTTCTCTTTATCTTACGGAGAAAAATACGTGCTCGAGTGTAACGTTTGGGTTCCACTAAAAGATCTACTAGGTTTCTGGTACTGCAATTCTTGTGTATTTACCGGCTAATAAAGCCTTAGTCTAAACGGGATAACAATAGGGTACGAAATTTGACGAAGTTTAGTCCCCGGTAACAGCGCCAAAAACTTGTTCTCTCTGTTTGAAATTCCGGGAATGTCACAGACTCAGAATGTCTAATGGAATGTTAAGACCTCTGATCTGACATTAAGCGTTGTACAAGTAGAATAGGCTGTACTTTTGATATCTGTTCTACAACAGTCACTGGATTAACATACCAGATCCAGCAACACGCTGGTTCTGATTTACTGAAGTTCAGAACAGTTAAGGTTAATCTTATGCTGTGACATCAGAGTAAGTAACCAATACAGAAAGTAAATAACACACAGAATTGTTCACCCAGTTCAGTGTGCAACAACACCTACTCTGGGGGCTTCCAAGCCAGGGATAAAGTTCACTATTAGTAGTATCAATTCAAAGACCCTACAGCCAACATACCCGTTGACAGCCTTCTCACTTAATCACTACCCAATGACACTTTTACCTAAGATCCAATCCTAGATATGAGACCCCTCTCACTCCCCCTCAATCACCACAGTGATAACTTTCAACAGTACACATACTGTTCAGAAGATACACTTCCATTACACATTTTAATCATGCTTAAAAGCTTCAATCAAGTACAATGCATACATCCTTTTACCTACAGGTTTCAAGGAGTATGGTGACCATCCCACAGCCCGGGTGGTTCACAACAAAACTAGCCCTAAATCATTACATCTTGTCAATCCGCGAACCCCCTTAAATTAGGTTACAATGCTTCTATTTATAACCCTCTTTACCCAGCTGGATTTGGGCCTTCACATAACAGCAATGCAGCTCTAACAATCTGCATAAAATAAGCAGAAAACTTCTGCTACAAGTTAGGTCTTCAATCGAGCTTTTCTCCTTATCCTTAGCTTCTGATTGAATCTTCTAGGGCTCCACGTATGCCTTCAATTTTCGCTACTTGTTATGCATTCTATTTGGCAGAATATTCTGCATAACTTTAGGAACAGAACTGCATCAGTCTTGACAGTTCAGTAGCTTGATGTCTGGTATGATGTTATGACATCTCTTGAGACATGTTGTTCCAGAGCATGTTTAGGCATTTACAATAGAATTTTCAGGCTGTTCCTATTGTACATTACATTACATTATTGTTGCTATTTGTTTTACAAGAGATGAGCCAATCCCAAACGAAGGCACTTACAATCTCCCCCTTTGGCTAATTTTGGCTAAAACAAATACAACAATAATACTCACCATTCAGGACCTCTTGTGGCACAGGAGGAAGAGGATGCACCTTATTCCCTTTTAGACAACGAACCATTTCTTGTCACTGATGGTGGAAAAAGAGGACCGTGGGAGATAAACTATCCTTTCAGAGGCATCAGAGAACCTTTAAGGAGTGACCAGAATATCTCCCTTGTAACTCAGAACACAGGTCACAACTGTGTTCATAACTCAGATCACAAGTCACAAAGAAATTCACGCCATTTGAATTTCTGCTGAGTTTGTGACAAGTCTTTGTGATCAAAATTTTGAGTAGTAGCTGCTGCAACGAGGACAGTTTCTAACAGTACTCCTTTCTCCCCCTTTTTGGCCAAAAATTGCCAAAGAAAGCCCTCACAAAACCAGATCCAAGAACAGTTTTCCCAAATCCGTATAAACCCCATGATGGTTGTGAGAGAATAGAATGTGTGACAGGAGGTTATATAAGGAGATAACAGGTTCAAGAAGATGGTAATATAAAATCTTGGTCAAGGATACCTGTTAAAGTTGTTTGCATATTTCAAACTGACTGTGCATGCATTTGTTTGTTTCTGCCAAAAGAACCAGTCCTAATACATGCATAAGTTTGGGTTAAAGCAATTCCTGAATAAAATCAGCCTTTGACCGACTTTTAAGGTTGAAGATTCTTTTGGGAAACAGAATACCAAATATAGCTTCTGAATAGCTACAATTACGTGGTGACGTTATTTTCCACGTATTCTTCTTGATTTCTCCAAGGATGTAATGTCGTTGGTAATGTCATGACACTTACTTAGACATTCTTCAACAACAGCAGCCTTCTTTTTACTTCTCTCAGTTAGGCACAGAGAAGGACACTTTAAACAGCTAGTAACAAGAGACTAGTAACATTAAGCATGGCCATCAATCATGCTTTCTTAAATGTTGCTGAGATCCACCACAATTACTTTCTACCATCTTCCAGACAGCAAAATAAGGAAGGAGGGAATAAACCAGAAGGCTCCAAAATGCTTCACAAGACATCACAAAATTTAGATGCCACGTCAATTTCTTGTAGTAAAAGGACCCCTTGAACATATGCTGAATATATCAGATTTCTTAATCTGATTTACTTCTTCTGATCTACCATTCACTAGTAGTAGCTAGAGCTAGTGAAGTCTTTACCACAAAAGCATTTCTGATTTGCCAGACCAAGTTGTTATTGATAAGATCTGAATCTTCCAAATTGCTTCAAAGTATCAAAACTGCCACTTATGAGATTTTTAAGAATCTCTGAGATTATCTTCCTGAACCCAGACAGATAACAAGAGCAATTCTTCAATCTCCTGATGTTGAGACATTATTCATGACTTCACTTAGAAGTTCACAATGTCATATTATCAGAACACATAAACATCAGTATACAACCGTTCTCTTCTGACTTCTGATCTTCAGATCAAGTTCAACAATACACATACAAAGTCTCCCTTTAATGTATATTGGGAAAAGTGCAACTCTCAGTGACTCCCCTTGTTAAGGCCAATCAAAACCGTAGCGTGGAAACCAGTAGCACTAGCTCTGAGGTAGTAACTTCAAGCACCCTGAACTAGTCGTAGAATAGTAAGGATATCTCTGATTCATGACCTTGCACTTCCACAGTTATTATGACTCTTTGGATGGCTGAGAAATCATGTAGCCATAGTCTGAAACCAACCTCCAACCTTCTTAGTGTGCTTACAAGCTTTTACTAAGATTCAGACTTTCTAGAAGGATTATCCTTTGATCATGTATAATATATTTACTAGTAGTTGCTAATACTAGTAAGTTCTTCAGACCACAACAGTAGTTATGCATTGTTAAGCATACTACTTTTAAACACAAGTAGAATCTACTTATTCCAAACCAACAATAGAACTGCCACTTCTGAATGAGGCAATAGAATATTAAGATTCACAGACCCAAGTCTCTGCCACTGACTTCTAACAATAATGATGTTACAGCATGAATCTATCTGTTTGGGTTCTGAAGTTAACATCCAGGGGATTGATGCCCTTTTATATTCCCCATAAGAAGGTATGATCTTCATCTTCAGCAATAATTACTCACCAGAATACTCTTAGAGAAAAATAAACTCTCTACCAAGTTCTGAGAAATAGGTTCAGAATACAGCCTTGCATGCACTTAGTCTCCCATCAAGGTGTTTATATATATCTTTATCCAAGATCCTAATGAATACTTAGTCTCCCGTCAAAGTATTCATTATTAGTTAGATTATGCCATCTTCTCAAGGTAGTATAATTACTCCATGCATGAAGAACCAACTGGTCCTTACAAGTTTCCTCTGCTGAAGAGACCCTTCGTTTGAGATGATGTTGCAACATTGATCCCAAGCACACTTTTCTTGTAGAGGATACAAGAGTACACCAGAAGCTAATCATCCTTTATGATCAGATCCATAACAACCACATAACCTGTTCTTATTCCTATCCTCCTTGGAAATCACTAAGATCATGAGAAATAAACCCAAGCATCTTACAGAACAAGGTAAGATGAACTCCCTTTCACATCAGCTTGATCATATTACTGCCTCTGAACAAAGGGTTATCCAACTTCCCTCTTTATGGATACATTGTTGAGCTCTTTACTTTAGACACATAGTAAGTACTCTTTATTTGGAATTTGCCACAGGTTTCAAATTAAGAGTCCTTAGTTTGCTTGCTGTACAAGTTTCAAATTGCCACATTCTGTAACTTGTACTAGAAGAAACTTCATTATCAATCATGAGGATGTTCACTAAATCTGGAACTTATCTGTCTTTCCTCAACAACTGATGTCTTCAACAGTTGTGACGTTTTACATCCTTTATCATCACAAACTTTAGAACTTTTGATTCTGATTTCCACATATACATCACATTAAAGATTCTGCTTCCATTATCTAATCATACTAGCTGACTGATTACTTCTTCATATTTGTTAAGTATATTTACTTGGCTGAAGACACAGAATTCATATGAGGGGAAACCTGGAAATCACACTTTAAAGTTCTTTTAAGTGCTTTTAGCTTAGTACATATACTCCCTTGATCAATTATTTCAAAACAGATGTCTCCTCTTCCAGATCAGGAGTAGGTTCCAAACATATGTATTCGCACTACAAGTGTTTAGCACCCAGAACATCTGTTCTTCAACTGGCAGTTGCATGATGTTCTAACATCCTTAAGAATATCAGTTCCATCTCCTTGGAACACATCATCCTTGATAATCTTCAAGCAAAAATTCTGTTGAAAATAATAACTCTAGAGTTCTTCTTTCACTTTAGGCGTTGTATCAGAAGCTATGCAGCGGAATAACAGTACTTCAACAGAACCTACACAATGCTTACTCCATATAGCAAGCATGACACATAAGGATTGAAAATAAATCAATCCTACAAGTTGTTTGCGTCTTCACCAAGCAACTTCCTAGACCCAACTCTACAGCCTGGTTAAAAAAAACTTTATACACACAGATGATACCTTATCAATATCTTCACTCCCGCATGAAGGTTTTGATAATATTCTTCTTTGTGCTGAATACAGGTTGAACAATGCACTCCAAAATCTTCACTCCCGCATGAGGTCTTTGAATTTGTTCAAACACTTTCATCTTCCTTCAACATTACTGATCAGATTGATCTAGTTTTTCCCAAATTGGTCCATCCTCCACTCCTAGGGACCAAACAATATGAACACTACTGGTTCAAACAATATTCTAACTTGTACACAACCGGAAAGTATCCCCCATGGATCTCATCCAGAGACAGACAGGATGCCTGCTCTGATACCAATTGAAATTCCGGGAATGTCACAGACTCAGAATGTCTAATGGAATGTTAAGACCTCTGATCTGACATTAAGCGTTGTACAAGTAGAATAGGCTGTACTTTTGATATCTGTTCTACAACAGTCACTGGATTAACATACCAGATCCAGCAACACGCTGGTTCTGATTTACTGAAGTTCAGAACAGTTAAGGTTAATCTTATGCTGTGACATCAGAGTAAGTAACCAATACAGAAAGTAAATAACACACAGAATTGTTCACCCAGTTCAGTGTGCAACAACACCTACTCTGGGGGCTTCCAAGCCAGGGATAAAGTTCACTATTAGTAGTATCAATTCAAAGACCCTACAGCCAACATACCCGTTGACAGCCTTCTCACTTAATCACTACCCAATGACACTTTTACCTAAGATCCAATCCTAGATATGAGACCCCTCTCACTCCCCCTCAATCACCACAGTGATAACTTTCAACAGTACACATACTGTTCAGAAGATACACTTCCATTACACATTTTAATCATGCTTAAAAGCTTCAATCAAGTACAATGCATACATCCTTTTACCTACAGGTTTCAAGGAGTATGGTGACCATCCCACAGCCCGGGTGGTTCACAACAAAACTAGCCCTAAATCATTACATCTTGTCAATCCGCGAACCCCCTTAAATTAGGTTACAATGCTTCTATTTATAACCCTCTTTACCCAGCTGGATTTGGGCCTTCACATAACAGCAATGCAGCTCTAACAATCTGCATAAAATAAGCAGAAAACTTCTGCTACAAGTTAGGTCTTCAATCGAGCTTTTCTCCTTATCCTTAGCTTCTGATTGAATCTTCTAGGGCTCCACGTATGCCTTCAATTTTCGCTACTTGTTATGCATTCTATTTGGCAGAATATTCTGCATAACTTTAGGAACAGAACTGCATCAGTCTTGACAGTTCAGTAGCTTGATGTCTGGTATGATGTTATGACATCTCTTGAGACATGTTGTTCCAGAGCATGTTTAGGCATTTACAATAGAATTTTCAGGCTGTTCCTATTGTACATTACATTACATTATTGTTGCTATTTGTTTTACAAGAGATGAGCCAATCCCAAACGAAGGCACTTACACTGTTTATAGAGTCTAAAATCTAACTGCAAGTGCACAACCTATCGAAGTAATATAAAGGATTGTCGAACCACATAGACCAATCGTCAATCTTTCAACTCTATTATTAACTTGCTTATCTAAGGAGGATCGATTCAGTTGAGGGAGTATAATGCAAAGGAAATAAATAGATAAAGTAAATTCAGACAAAAGATAAGCCAGAATGTAAATCACATTGGTCAAATAACATTTCAATTTGTATTTAATAGAACTATTCATGGGGCAATATTTTCCACTCTTGTAAAGGAACAATTTGACGGGAACTTGTCGCTGTCGCTAACTAAGAATCGAGTTTACTCTCTAATCAAATCCTTATATTGTCACTTATAAAAGGGCGCTTCAAGCGTTAAAGCAGCAAACCTATTTTTAAGAAATTAGTTTCTTAACTTAGTAAAAAAGTGGTTTCAACTCGAAATGATTGACATAAAGAGATTCTTGGCTTTCGCTCGAGAATCGGATTGTAAACTTATAAACGCGTCCGAAAATAGTTTCAAAATTGTTTTCTAAAAGTGTCAAAGATCCCTAATTAAACAGTCAAAATGCTTTCGCCCTTTTTGAACGGTTAAAAATTAACCAAGTTTACTCTTTGAAATGGACGACTTTCGATCTTATCTAAAAATATTAAGTACGGAAAACTTGTGTTAAAAGTTAAAACAACCCCTAAAGTGTTTCTATTGATACGGTGTTGAAATACTATCATGACAATGATCCTTACATTCCAACCTTAAAATGTTTAGCCAGACATGGAAATAAAAGCAAGCATATTAAAGTTGATCGAAATAAACATAGTAATAAAGGCAAGGAAATATAATAAAATAAGTAATGCAAGTGCAAAACAAAGCGATTGAATAAAATAAAAAAACTTAAATAGAAACCTGCTCTAAATCAGAGTCACTAAATCTTGGTACAACTGGAAAGTAAATGCTTGAAGTAAAATGGCGGCAAGATTGTAAATAAAAGAGATGATCCAACCTAATCAAGACTATGGTGCAATAATCCTCTGATGTGGCGAATTATTGCTTTTACATAAGTGAGTATAGGCTTAGCGTTGCAAGACTAAGTTGGATGATGGAAAATGAAATGAAAACTACTATTTATATAAGTTCTCCAGGCTATGCTTTGACAGAAATGCCCCCCAACTCCTTTTGGACGGGAAGAAACTTAACAAAGATCACGGCCGCCGAGGCCCCTCCGCGAGCGCGAAGTGTGCAGATAGAGAGATCGTGGGGGACGTGGCAGTTATCCCCTGGGTGGAGTGGGACATATCACAGCGCCCCCTATAGCGGTCGCTGAGTTGAACGCCATGTGTAGGATTTCACTGAAAATCTCGATTTATTGGCCTTTTCGCTTGGTTTCTTCAAGAAGAGCTCCAAATGGGCATGTTGTCTGAAAACAAGACAAATAAAAGCATAACGCAAGAAAACAGTACTAAATATTATGAAAAACATGTGTTATTTGAGTCAAATATGCAGTGCGATCAGGTGTTATCAGCCTCCGGCTATATAATTCGGCTCAGACATGATGATCTTAAACTGAGGTATTACCCGGCTAAGCATTTATCTGTCCTCCTTGGCCTTATATCCATGTATTGCATTTTTATCTCTCCTAGCCCGAACAATGGATCTATGTACGAATATGATTTGATCCCTGAACTTGCGCTTCCTACCATAAGTAAAAATTACAGATGACAGATGACGAATAACCCGTGTTAAAGATGAAGTCTTGTTGAGATGAACCTTAGATCTAGATGTTGTGCATACGAAGAAGAAGAAGAAGAAGATAATCCAATTTACAATTTAATCTGTACTATTTTACATTATTCAACATTTGGGTTATAAATAAATAAATAAATAAATTGAAATAAAACCAGGTGATAGTCATTTAAACTAAAAATGTCAACATGTCAATTTCACATCAGTATTTTAAATAATCAGGTCTACTAAAGAACTAAAATAAGAGAATCTTCAAATCATAGAGATAGGATATGTGTTTTTTTTTACAGCGTTGTTTTTAGGATGCGCCTTATATGACAGTGAGAAAAATGATGATTAACCTTTAATTTTAACATACAATGAATAATGAGCCACAAGCGTATCACTCTAATGGTAAGATTGAAAAATACAAAGATCGTTAAATGATACCGCCGAAGCCAAATAAAAGATACTTTTAAACTTATTGATCTCGTCTATTAAAAACTGACATTTACGTCAATTAGATGAACATAATACTTCTTTACAAATCCAACCAAGATTTTAAATTGTTAAAGTCTATCTATGGTCTAAAACAATATATCAAACAATGATGAGGGGAAATATGTCGTGAGCATCCTCTAAGACCCAGGGCTACTTGCCTTGAAAACAATATCTGCTGGGAATTGAAAAAAAAGTATTACATGTTTTGATTTTTTTAATTTTTTAATCTTAAAATAAATTTTCAAAAGATAATCTACAGTTAAACTCTAAAGCAGAACACACAAACTTTGACAAAAAAAAAGCACAGAGCAGTGGAACTTCGCTTCTTTGTTTATTCTGTTGCCGCAAAAGGTACATGACTCGTGTTATTTTACACCAACAACATAAGCATCTAAGCCTTAGTTTTCTTATTCATTATTTTCATTATTATTTTCATCGATTTGATGACAAATCTAAGCGGAAGCTCTCTTCTGAGACTCACGCGGTGGAACTAGAAATTTGAAGGGATTGTTGGACTTGAGCTGCCTTGCCTCATTCCTCTCCAAGTTGAATGTAGCTGCAACCACATCCACCGGCATATCATTTATAACTGATGATGTCCCTGCAAGTCTTGCAATACCAGCTCTATCATTGGTCTTGAATGCTACATATGTGAACCTGTCGCTCAATGATTTTGCAGCCACAGCATAGTTTTGTGGCACTGTCAATGCACGACCGGCTTCTAGCTCTCCATCAAACACAGTGTTGCCATTGCAGTTCACAACTTGTAGCCTTGCACGTCCCTTCAATGCGTATAATATGCTGTTTGCGTTGAGGTTGTAGTGAGGCACAAACATAGCATTCTGTATGAAGATTGTTTGACATAAAATTAAGTGATGCAAAACAAATTAAAAGTAATAAAAGATAAAAAAAAGAAAGAAAGAGAAAAAATAGTACTTTGCGGAGAGATCCATGCTCAGCACTTAGTTTGAGCCACCTGAGAACTGGGAGGTCAAGGCTGGTAACAGTTTTGATTCTACCAGCTTGAGGGTTGTAGATGTCTGGCGATGAAGATGAACCAATGTTCAGCCGAAGTTTGGCAGTGCAAACGGTTTCCTCAAGCCCATTGTCTCCATGCCTTCTGCTTTCACCTTTTTGGCTGTGGCGCTTTTCCTTGTCGTCTTCATCTTCACCTCTTCTGCTTTTATGATGGCTTGGTTGTCTCTCTTCCTTTTCATCTTCATCTTCATCTTCTTCTTGTCTGCTGCCTCTCGGGTGGCGCGCTTGCCTCTCCGGAGGGGTTATGATGCTGAGACCACCTTTCACTTTGACAATGGCTCCCTTCTCTTCGTCTTCGTTCCTGCCTTGAAGTCTGTCTACTATATGCCTGTTCACGTTCAAAGCATCTTCCAAGAAATCCCTCTTGAAGCCGCTGAAAATGTTGTTCCCGTCATTGTCTTGTTCTTCCTTTCCTCCTTGTTGATGTTGGTATCGTAGAAACTCTTGCTCTTGGTTCCCAGCAAGATAGAATCTCTGTCAATTATATTTTCAGTCAAAATCAATCAATTGCCAATTTATGTTACCTTTTTGGACAATATATTATCATTATGCTAAGTGCTCACCCTAGGCATCTGATCAAGCTGGTTATTGGAGCTGCCAGTATCAGTAAGAGAAATGGCAATAACTGGAGTATCTTGGTCATTGTACATCCAAAATACAATACCAGTAGGAACTGCAATGATATCACCCTCTCTAAATCGGTTAACCTTTTGGTGGCTGTCTCTGTACCTGCCTCCCTCTCCTTGTTCAGATTGTTGGGGCTCCTCAAAGGTCTCAGGACAACCAGGGAATACCATGCCAAAATATCCATTACCTGTAAATATTGGTATCCAATGACATTAATTACTAGTAAATATTAAAGTTGGACAGCGTCATACACATATTTTTATAACATAAAAGTTTGCGAAAATGCAACTGTGATCATAATATCAATTTAATATCAAACAAACTAACCTTGTTGGATGTAAATTTCTTGGGGAGCATTGGAATAGTAAGGTCTGCGAAGGGCATTGCGCTGAAGGGTAGCACGAGAGAGGGCCACGCTTGCACATCGGAATTGCCTGTTGTTTGGATTCCAAGTCTCAATAAGTCCACCTTCTGACTCTATACGGTTATCTGGTTCAAGGGCATCGAGGCGTTCTAGCTGACACTCATTTTGTTGAGACTGTTCTCTGAGAGCAAAGCAGCTACTGAAAAGTAGAAAGCAAAGTGAAAGAGAGAGTGCAAGAAGTTTAGCCATGATAACAGATATTTAGAGAATGTTGGTTGTGATGCGGAGAACCTCAATGAGAAGGAGTAATTTATAGGGAAGAGAGGGTGATGAAGATTGAACACGTCACAGAAAGTGGGTGTTGAGAATTTGACATTCTGCCGCTTGCATGGCTATGAAATCCTTATGCTTTCCACATATGTCTGATAGAGCAGGTGGCTTCGTCATCTCCATTACCAGACAAAGAGCATACTTGTTTCCATTCTTATAGCTGAAATCGGTGGTGGGGGGACCATGGCTTTACTTCTTTTCTTTCCTTCATATTATCCACGGCAAAGCTTTATGAAGAATAAACTTTCAATTATCTACTTTAACAAGTAGTTAGGTCTTGGTTACCAAATTAATTTAAGTGTTACTACATAGTCTTTGGAAAACATTCATATGAACTTCATATTAGTACCTTAAAAATGTGATATTTTCAGCAACCAGTTGTTTACTTAGATGTCATACTTTTATATCTAAAATGAGAGATTACTCTAAAAAAGTAAAATTCTATGAACTTTTAGCTATTAATTTGATGGTAAAAACCTCTTGTAAAAATACCATTTGAAGGGTCAAATTAAGCATTCCTTTTATATATTATACTTGAATTCATTTTATTATTAATTATATGGTTTGAGAGTGATATTCTTGAAATTAATAGATCAAGGTTACAGACGTAAATATAAATATAATTAAAATTCTTCAAATATGTTAAGAACACAGGGAAGAAATAGAATGATCAGTAATGTTTCTCTTCATTTTTATGCAATGGCTCATAGATCTAACAATAAAACGCTAACTTCTTAATCTATTCAGAAAGATCCTTAAATACTCGAGAAGAATAAGAAAGATGAAAGTCACAATCAACTAAGAACAAATATACATATTAATTTATGAAAATGCTTACATTATTCTCTAGTCCCTATTTTTCCTATTACGTAACTAAGCACAAACAAAACAAAATAATGATAACAATATCAAAGTTCCAAATTTAGAATGATCAAGAGCACAATTTTGTTCAGTTGTATTTGTATACTACTGAAACTAAAAGATAATACGATAACTACTCACAAATCCGGTGCCATGTGTGATACGGTGGGAGAACTGACTTGAGGTTTTGCGTTTGTTTTCGCAAATGTTTCGGTTGAGCAAGAGTCGCCACCGACTTTTTATTTTATCCTAAGGAAAGGTTAAAAAGCACAGCAAAAACCTTTTGAGATGTTTTCTTGGGTTCGGGGAGTAGATTATAGAAAGGGAAGGTATTAGCACCCTTTCTATCCATGGTTATCCATGGGCTCTTAGTTACTTGCTTAGATCACTTGCCTTTTGTTTTTAATTGTTTTAAATGGTGTGTGTGTGGGTTTGAAAATGTTTTGAAAAGAAGCCAATGTGGTGGCAACCTTTGTAATGATCTATGCGGGGATGTATACAAAGATGTACGTCTTTTGAAAAGGTTTTCATTTATTTTTGAAAGTTGTTTTGAAAGTGTAGTGATGTGTGGTTTTTGAAATAGGCAAGTGTTTTAGTTTGCAAGATTGATTCAAGTAACTAAGAGGTTATCTACTCCTAAATTTCTCAAAAGATTATCGCTATGTTTTAACCCTTTTAACAAGTTTGTTCCACCATTGTATTTGGTGGACAACCTTATGTTAGGATGTGAAAGGGACAGGCGCGGGTCATCTTTTAGACCATAATTGCAATGGTGCCAAGTATCTTTGGGCATTTTCTTTAAGGGACTTGATCATTTGTTTTGGAAGTATTTTGAAAATATTATCGAGGGACTATGATCATTCAATTTGTTTGTTTTGCCCAAAGAGACTTATCATGCAATATGGCCCAATTTTGAAAGGCAACAAGTGGAGTACCCTAGGGGTGCAAGTGTGATTTGTGTATCCATTTTCATGCTCATTTGTCTTGAGATTAGGTCATAACTATTTTTTTGTCGTTTTTCGCATACAAACCCTAATTCTAACATGTTATCATTAGAAAGCAATAAAGTGCGAAAATAAATTTACTAAGCTATTACAAAACCAAATATGGGAAGGGGGGTACAAATGTTCAAATGGGGATATTGACAAGTAATGTAAACCTAAAGCTATTACATCAATTTGAATTTATACAATTTAATTAATGTACAATAATAAAAAATGGAAATAAAAAAAAAAAATGCAAGATGCAAAAATGTTTTGTATATGTATGAAAAAGTGTTATTTATGTAAAAATAAAAAAAGATATTATTTTTGGAGTATTTTGAATTTAGGGCAAAACCCTAATTTTATTAAAGAAAATGTATTATTATTTTAATTTAATACAAGTATTTATTTATTATGTACAAAAATAAAAATAAAATGAAGTATATTATAAAAAAGTATTTTTTATATCAAATATTAATAAAATGAAAAATTCAAATATTTTTAGATTCTAACCTAAATATATTAATAAACATATATATATATATATATATATATATATATATATATATACATATATATATATATATATATATATATATATATATATATATATACATATATATATATATATATATATATATATACATATATATATATATATATATATATATATATATATATATATATATATATATATATATATATATATATATATATATATATATATATATATATATATATATATATATATATATATATATATATATATATATATATATAAGTTCTAAATATGCATTATATATAAAATAATATATATTTAATATTTAATAAAATAAATAAAAAAAGTATTTTTTATGTGAAATATTTTCAGAAGGTAAACAAAAATAAAAATGTATTTACACTATTTTTTATATTTATTCTAAATAATAGTATATATAATATTTATGTTCAAACAAAAAGAAATAATCAAATAAATATGCAATAAATTCAAAAAAATGATGGAAAAAATATTTTTATTTTTTTAATATCATGAGAAAAAATAAACAAAGTCAATCAAAAAAGAAAAAGTCAAAAAAGTCAAAGAAATAAGCAAATGGGCTCAGGGGGTTCAAAAGCAATTATGTGGTGCAAATAAGAAAATATTCCAGGCCCAGCCCAGAATCAGTCATCTTCAACCTCTGAACAACATCACCCACGCGTTTTCTATCTCTTGATTCCTGGACTTTCAAGCAAAACTCATAACATGAAAAGTGTAGAGCATTAAGAGACGATTCCAACCATGTAAAGAACTTGACCTAACTCTCTAAGATGAGGGAGAATTTCTTCTCCCCCAATTTCTGACCTAACTTTTATGCCATGTTCAGACTCAAAATTCTTGCAGCACACGTAACATAAATGAAATCTAACTATATGGTCATGTTCAGGGCTATGATTGTGACATATTTTCTTCACAAACCTAAAGCTAACAATGCCTAATAAGAGAGATAGAACTTCATGAAGATACCTGTTCAGTTGGAATCGTGCTTTGCAATGGAGGATGTTTCAGAGTAAAATGATGATTTGTATAGCTTCCTTGAAGTGTAAGGATGCTATTCCAAGTTTTACTTTGCCTTGAAACTCCCTGAATCGTGCTAGTGAACTTCAACTGCAAAACAGAAAATCAAAAATGGTGAAGTGGCTTGGAGGTGTTACAGATCAGGTTTCAGGTCATGGTTAGCTTGCATAGATAGTATGGAAGGTATGTGAACTGGTTTTGGCAAGAATGCTTGAGAGAAATAGAAGTTGGCACTCAAACTGCAGAGGCAACTCTGTTTTTGCAGTTTGAGAGTGATTATGAGATGGAGGGTGGATTGGAGGTCAAAGGCTCGTGCCAAAGCTTGGATATGTTCTTTGGAATGTGTTTGATAACTTTGTTCTTGTGTTGGTAAGCTGAGATGGAAGTTGTCACAAGTTATGCTATGTTACTTCACACTTAAGCAAACAAAGGCAAATTGTGCTTCTAGGCCTGTAGAGGACCTCACACTATGCTGCATAATCCCTCCTTGATCAGTGTGATTAACACATAAACTTGTGCCAATCAGATTTGCAATGTACTTGTTGGATTCTCAATTGGACATAAAGTGATCTTTTGCAAAAATGGAAAGAATGCTTTATCTAGTTTGGGATTAATCTTGCATACAATGTTCAAACTCATAGAACAACACCTTAACACAATGAATATGCATTAAATTATTGAGTGTAACTTGGTTTAAGGACCTGTAATCTAACCTAAAGCATGCTGAGTTCAAATTGCAAGGTTATATGGCCAATTCAAAAGTGAGTTTTTGCTATATTGTGAAATTCGATTCTCCCTAACCATGAGGTTGTTTGATGAGTTCTTGGACATTTTGGAAAGCTTGGAATGTGTACTACAATCCATATTTGAAATGCAAATTGAAATTCCAAGTGGAAGTGTATGGAAAATGGCCTTGAAGTGGGGTAGAAAACCTTGTCAAAATAGGTTAAAATTTCACTAAGTTAAAAATGGTTTAGTGCCCTTATTCAAAAAATTGTAACTTGAGATACAAGCTTCAAATGAGAAAACTTTGTGAATCAAAGTTGTAGATTATGTAACAAGCTACAACTTTCATGTTTTTACTTTTGTTTGAATCCAAATGAATCATGGTGAAAAAGTGGGGCAAAGTTGGGAAAAAATTAGGGTTTTCCATAACTTAGAAAAATTCTAAGTTATGAAAAATTCCATTTTAAAACCCTAATTTGCATTTCTTGGTTTCTTGGTGAACAAGTTTCATGATTTGGCATGTTTTGATGAAAAATGAATCTTGACTCTTGATTTTGACCAAAAAGTCAAAGTTTGACTTTTCAGTGTACAGTCAAAATTGATCAATTGACTGGGAAATTCAACTGTCAATCTTGTGTACTTGGGATCTTTTGAGCTTGATGAATGTGTCAAGACCATTTAATTGAGTCCTTGAGTCCATATGTGAGCTTGGTTTGTCATTGGCTAGGTCAAACAGTCAAAAATTGCCTTTGTGCAGTCAAAACCCTAAAAATGACCATTTTGCCCTTTTGGTGATCTGGTCAATTTTCTTGTGGAATTGTGATCCAAACTTGATCAAATGGTTCATATGAGTTCAATATGTTGATGTGGGTCAAATTTCATGAGGTTTGACTATCAATTGGCCACAGTTGACTTTTTTCCCAATACAGCTGATTTCTAGGTCGTCTGTCCAATTGACTGGGCAAAACTTGGAATCAAGACTTGAAACTTGGTGAGGATAAACTTGGGAGTCCAACATGAAACATGAAAGTCATCTTAGGCATTTTAGGTCAAAACATCCTTGGGCAAACACAAACCCTAATTTGAGTCCACAGTGCAAGGAGAAGTCTTGAGCAGAGGAAACCCTAACTGGATCTTGATCTTCAAAGGTCTTGTGATGAGAAAATGTTGGGGAAATGGGAGGGCAAATTTTGGGGTACAACAGTTGCCCCTGTTCAATCTTCTTGGACCTGAAGAGTTAGATTGGCAAGTTTTCCTTTCGTGACTCGAGGGTAAAAGGAGATTGGACACTAGAGCGCCCGGAAATTTGCACTCGCATGCTGGAGACTCAACAGTGTGATGTCGGGAATGGGCTTATAGATGCCATTTGGAGAGATGGTGGATAGGGAGATGGGCTTATATATGCCATCCGGAGATGTGACAGAACCTTGTCGGGAATGGGCTTATAGATGCCATTTGGAAGTGTCGATCGCATAAGAGATTCCTTAGCGAGAACTTGTGTATTTGGGAGAGGCTGATGTTTTCCTGGCTTGTTACAGGTGTTTGATCTTCAATCTTTTTATGTAGATATGCCCTGGCTAGATACAGGTATCGAATCTACCATCGGTTGCTCACAGATGTGCCCTGGCTGGATACAGGTATCGAATCCAGAAATAGTTGTCAACAGATATGCCCTGGCTGGATACAGGAATCGAATCTTCGAACTCTTCAGACGTGCCCTGGCTAGATACAGGAATCGAGTCTGGAAATGGTCGTCAACAGATATGCCCTGGCTGGATACAGGAGTCGAATCCGGAAATATTGTAGTTGATAGATGTGCCCTGGCTGGATACAGGAATCGAATCTTCGAAATCTTCAGACGTGCCCTGGCTAGATACAGGAATTGAGTCTGGAAACTGATCACTCTCAGATGTGCCCTGGCTAGATACAGGTATCGAATCTGGAATTGTGACAGTTGAGGGTAATTGTCTTTGGGATTGTCTTTTTCCCTGAAAAGGCAAAAACATAAGTTGTATGCAATGTCATGATGTATGATATGCATGATGCCATGCTGCTCAGCATGAGATAGTGTGAGTATGCACTTTATCACGTATGTATGAAAATGTGAAATGTTTATGAATGTAATTTCGTCTTAGGAAAATAAATCCTCGACGACCGGCCGGGGAGTTGCTCTGTGGAAGAGATACTTGGCCGAAGTTTTGATGAGAGGCCTGTTGAGGACTTTAATGAGGGATTCTGCTGGGGATAATGATGATAAAATCCGCTGGGGAGCACCAAAGATAAACTCCGCCGGGGATTGAAGGAACTTTGCCGAGGGCGATCTTCTGTGGTTTTTAGCTGAGGATAACCCAGTTATAAGTCCTTGTGAGGAAATAACTCTGAATAAAACTCGGGAGAGACGTCCGTGCCCTGCAGGGGACAAGCTTCCAGAATCTACTGGGGAGTGAGCTTTAAGACCCGCCAGGGGATGTTGAGACTTCACAGGATTGACGGGGAATCAACTCCGCTTGGGGAAAGTATTACTGAATCTTGTTTTACTCTGCGGGGATTGAGATGATTTGGTCACATTCTTCAGTCGAATCTACCTCGGTACCTTGGCGGACAAAACAACCAGACTGCATAAGACAACTCCACATTGCCCCTGTTTCTGATGTCACCTGTAATCAATCTCTTGTTTCATACGTAAACATTTACGAATCAGCAATTTAATGTCAAATGCATATATCAAAAATGAACATTGGACGTTCTTCGCAAGACAAAACAGAAAAAAGGAAAACAATGGTAATTTGTATGGACAAGTGAATTTGTATTGATTTGAACTTTGCCTGTGAATAGGCGTTTTTGTACAAGAGGCTGACATCCTAGTAAGAGGACGCCGCCAAATAACATAGAGTTTACAATTTGAAAAAGGAAACAAAACAGCTATGTGAACAATCCCACTGGGTTCCAACTCTGCTATCGCCTTTATGTCTTCGAACGTCTCATCGCTTTGCTGCCTAGTTGAAGATAAAGCTGATTGGTCGATGCCGAAATCTGAGCCAGATAGTTGGTGTCGAATTCCGGATGCGAAGTGATCCAATGAGACATAGTGTTACGCTTTATCCCTAACTTTTTCCTGGACCGCCCTTTCGGGTTTTCAGTCCACCGGGATACCCATTTTTGCCCAAGCCGCCTTTTCAGGTTTTCGACTTGCCGGGTGTACAGATTTTTATTCATTTCATCCCTTATTTTTGCCCGAACCCTTTTGGTTCTCCGGGAAGCCCTTATTTTTGCCTAGGTATGTCAACCTAGCGGGTCTTTTATTTATGCGTAGTATTTTTTCACTATGTCTGCATTGGCGGGGTGAGGAAGGTCGTCACCATCCATGGTGGTTAGGATCATGGCTCCTCTTGAGAACACACGTTTAACCACAAATGGCCCTTCGTATATAGGGGTCTATTTGCCCCGGGGATCACTTTGAGGAAGGATGATGCGTTTGATTACCAGGTCCCCAACTTGATACTCTTGTGGTCTGACTTTCTTGTTAAATGCCCTGATCATCCGTTTTTGATACATTTGACCATGACAGATAGCAGTGAGCCTCTTTTCGTCAATCAGATTTAATTGATCAAGTCGAGTCTGGGTCCAGTCATCTTCACTCAAGTCTGCATCCTTCATTATCCGGAGAGAGGGTATCTGGACCTCAATTGGCAAGACTGCCTCCATGCCATAGACCAAGGAGAAGGGAGTTGCCCCGGTTGACGTCCTTGCTGAGGTACGGTACCCATGAAGAGCGAACGGTAGCATCTCGTGCCAATCTTTATAGGTCACTGTCATCTTCTGCACAATTTTCTTGATATTCTTATTAGCTGCCTCTACAGCCCCATTCATCTTCGGTCGGTAGGGAGAAGAATTGTGGTGCTGTATCTTGAATTGTTCACAGAGTTCAGTGATCATTTTGTTATTGAGATTGGTACCATTGTCCGTAATGATTCTTTCCGGGACTCCGTACTGACAGATCAGATTATGCCGGATGAAACGTGCCACGACGCTCTTGGTTACTGTGGCGTAGGAAGCTGTAGGAAGCTGCCTCAACCCACTTCGTGAAGTAATCGATCGCCACCAAGATGAAGCGATGCCCATTGGATGTCGTCGGTCGGATCTCACCGATCATATCGATGCCCCACATTGCAAAAGGCCAAGGTGCCGTCAGGACATTCAAAGGAACCGGCGGGATATGCACCTTGTCAGCATAGATCTGGCATTTATGACAAGTTCGGGAGTGTTGGTAACAATCGGCCTCCATTGTGGACCAGAAATATCCTGCCCGAAGGATTTTCTTAGCCATGGTGTGTCCACTGGAATGTGTTCCAAATGTGCCTTCATGTAATTCTATCATAATTTTCTCTGCTTCAGCCTTATCCACACAACGTAGCAGAGTTGAATCATGATTCCGCTTGTAGAGAATGCCGTTGCTGAGGAAGAATTTTGCAGCAAACCTCCTCATGAACTTCTTATCATTGACAGACGCACCTTTAGGGTATTCCTGAGCTTCCAAGTACCTCTTCACCTCATGATACCAGGGTTTTTCAGTCACCTTCTCAGCCTCGAGCTCGCAGCAGTATGCCGGTTCATCCAACTTCCAGATAATGATTCGGGGAGCCTCGTTGTCCCATTTAACTTTGAACATTGAAGACATCGTAGCTAACGCGTCCGCTAGCTGATTCTCCTCTCTAGGGAAGTGCTCAAAAGTTATCTCTTCAAAGTGGGGAAGCAAGGTCGACACATACTCCTTGTAAGGAATAAGATTCGGGTGTTTCGTATCCCACTCGCCTTTGATCTGATTGATCACGAGAGCGGAATCTCCGAAGACACTTAGAAATTTGATCCTTAAGTCGATTGTAGCTTGTAAACCCATGATACATGCCTCATATTCTGCCATGTTGTTGGTGCAGCTGAAACATAATCGGGCGGTGAGGGGAGTATGAGTTCCTTTGGGAGATATGATTACAGCGCCGACGCCGTTACCCAAAGCATTGGAGGCTCCATCAAAATGCATAGACCATCGGGATCCTTCCTCAGGTCCTTCATCCGGTCCAGGTACTTCACAGTCAGTTACCACCATGATGTCTTCGTCCGGAAAATCAAAGTTCAATGATTGGTAATCGTCCACAGGTTGGTGTGCCAAATGATCTGCCAGTACACTTCCCTTAATTGCTTTCTGAGTTGTATACTGGATATCGTATTCTGTTAAGATCATTTGCCATCTTGCTATTCTTCCAGACAGAGCGGGCTTTTCAAATATGTACTTGATGGGATCCATCTTTGAAATTAATAAGGTAGTGTGAGTCAGCATATACTGTCTCAACCGGCGAGCAGCCCATACAAGAGCGCAACAAGTTTTCTCAAGCAGTGAGTAACGAGACTCATAGTCGGTAAACTTTTTGCTCAAGTAATAAATAGCGGGCTCTCTTCGGCCAGACTCGTCATGCTGCCCCAGCACACACCCCATTGAATTATCAAGTACTGTCAAGTATAGTATCAGAGGTCTTCCTTCCACCGGTGGCATAAGAATGGGTGGCTCTTGGAGATATTCCTTTATCTTTTCAAAGGCGGCCTGACATTCATCATTCCAGCGTACTACTTGATCTTTCTTCAGCAATTTGAAGATTGGCTCACAAGTAGCAGTCAGATGTGAGATGAATCGGGCAATGTAATTCAGTCGTCCCAGGAAGCCTCTGACTTCTTTCTCTATTTTTGGAGCCGGCATCTCTTGTATGGCTTTTACCTTGGCAGGGTCCACCTGAATACCTTTATCGCTTACAATGAAACCTAGCAATTTTCCAGATCTTACCCCAAAGGTGCATTTGTTGGGATTCAGCCTCAGCTTGTATAACTTGAGTCGGTCGAACAACTTCCTCAGATGGCCAAGGTGCTCCTCCTCAGTTTGAGACCTTGCAATCATGTCATCAACGTATACCTCAATCTCATGATGGATCATATCATGAAATAAAGCAACCATGGCACGTTGATAGGTTGCCCCAGCATTTTTCAACCCGAATGGCATGACCTTATAACAGAAGGTGCCCCACTGAGTCACAAAGGTAGTCTTCTCCATATCCTCTGGAGCCATCTTGATCTGATTATACCCTGAAAAACCATCCATGAAGGAGAACACCTTGTGTTGAGCTGTATTGTCAACAAGGACATCAATGTGAGGTAGGGGGAAGTCATCCTTGGGGCTGGCCCTGTTCAGATCCCTGTAGTCAACACACATTCTGACCTTACCGTCCTTCTTTGGTACCGGCACCACGTTGGCAACCCACTGAGGATAAGAAGTCACTGTAAGGAACCCGGCATCAAACTGTTTCATAACCTCGGCCTTGATCTTTTCAGACATCTCTGGACGCATCCGTCGGACTTTTTGCTTTACCGGAGGGCAATCTTCCTTGGTTGGCAGGTGGTGAACTACAATGTCGGCATCCAAACCAGGCATATCTTCATAGGACCAAGCAAAAATCTCCATGTAATCCTGTAGCATCTGGATCAATCGTTGCTTCACGCTGAGCTCTAGATTGGCACCAATCTTGACCTCTTTCCTATCTGTCTCAGTACCCAGGTTAATTGTCTCCACCGGCTCTTCATGTGGTTGAATAGCTCTCTCTTCCTGGGGTAGCAGTCTTGCGAGTTCACCAGGCACTTCGCAATCATCTTCACCTTCGTCTTCGGCCAAGTTGATCGGATTCTCGAAGTCATAACTGGCGGTAGCAGAGCTGTTACCAGTGAGATCCAGAGTGGATTGAAACTGCGTGACAAATGTGATAGGTGTAAAATCCTTTTCCGTCCAGTTGCTTGGTCCGTTGCTGGTAGTCGGGTAGATCCAACTGTCAAATTCTGCTTCCTCCACATCCTCCTCAATAGCATTCACCCTTGGGTTGGAGATAAACACCGGAGTCTTTCTGATCTTTTCCTTGCGCACAGCCCTCTGAGCCTCTGCAGTAAAGCCCAGCCCAAACTTGTCGTTCTTCTGAGTGAAGTCAGGAAGCTGACCCCAGTTTGCACAATTGCCTTTCTGAACCACAGCCCGGGCATCCCTTAGGGAAGCCATCTTCAAAGGAACACTCTCTTCGACTGTTGTTTCTGCTGCTGCTGAAATTGGATGTACCTCCTCGAAATGCTGAAAGGGGGTTTCAATAAACTCCCCGTCCATCTCAATGTATCTGAAGGAATTCAAATGGCTCACCATATACTCCTCTTCTCCTTGCACAGTGACGATCTTCCCTCTGACAGGGTACTTCAGCTTCTGGTGCAAGGTAGAGGTCACTGCCCCAGCTTTATGGATCCAAGGTCGACCCAGTAGACAAGAGTATGATGGTTGTATATCCATCACATAAAAAGTAGAGTCAAACACCTGAGAGCCCACACGAATAGGGATGTCAACCTCTCCATGAACCATCCTTTTTGAACCGTCAAAGGCCCTGACGATGATATTGCTGGGCTTCAGTTCCAGGCCTTCATAATCCAGACGGTCTAAAGCCTTTTTCGGTAGAACATTCAAGGAAGAACCAGTATCCACCAATACATGCGCCAGAGTAGTGCCCCTGCATTCGATAGAGACATGCAGGGCATCATTGTGGTCTCTTCCCTTCGCAGTCAGGTCAGCATCTGAAAAACCCAAGCCATTGTCTGCTGTCAGATTTGCTACGCAATCAGTGAACTGGACTGCAGATGTCTCCTGTGGCACATGGGCCGTCTTGAGAAATGAGATCAAGGCTTTAGCATGGGCCTCGGAGCATAACAACAAGGAGAGCATGGAGATCTTGGAGGGCGTATGCCCCAGCTGCTCGACAACATTGAAATCACTCTTCTTTATTATTTTCAGGATCTCCTCCATTTCTTGTTGGGAGGCCTCAGCATTTATAGGTATTTGTGCCTCCATCCGGGCAGGCTCCTCTTCAATCCCTTTGCCCCGAGCATTAGATGACTCGGTAGCAGGGGAAACAACTTGATCAGCAGCAGGAACAGGTAAACTTGTAGGTGTTATAAGGAGGGGTCTTCGAGTAGCGGGTGGTGCAATGTCAGGCGAGAAGAGCCTGCCACTGCGGGTGACCTTGGCTGGACCAGTGATATCGCAGATACTGGCGCCAGTGTCGAATTCTTGTTTGATTCCATTTACATATACGTCTGCCCCATAATGCCAGGGGACAGCTTTATCAGATACGTAGGGGAGAGGCCCCGGAACAGTAATAACCACAGGTGCAACAGTCATGATTTGAACAGGCTTCTTCGGGAGAGCCTTGATTGGATTATTGAAGATGGTAACCACAAAAACTTCTTTTACCGGAACCAACTGAACAGCAGACTTCTTAAACAGAATCTCCTTGCTATCCATTAGGCTTTGGACGCCTAACTTCAGCAAGGGATAACCAGATAGGGAAACAGCACAGAACAGGCAACCTTCACTGCAACCCGGAAATAAACCGGCCAGCAGTAGGTTCTTCTTGACGGTCTTCAGAGGGGTAACAACTTCATTTACCAAAACAGCATACAATTCTTCCTCAATGGCATTTACTTTATGCTGGGGCATAGGAGCAGTTACAACATTTGGTCTCTCCGGCGCCTCAAACTGAATTTCCTTTGCGTCGATCAGATCTTGCACTTTGTTTCTCAAGGCCCAGCAATCATCAGTAGTGTGCCCGGGACTATCAGAATGATAAGCACACCGGGCATTTGGGTTATACTTAGGAGACGCAGTGTTGACGACCTTAGGAGCTTCTTTGAGGGTCACCAGGTTGGTAGATAACAGTTGGGGTAAAATTTGAGATAAGGTCATACTCAGTCTAGTATACTGCCTCTTGGGCCTTTCACTTCTTTGTTGATTGTACTGCTGAGGAGCAGCAACAGGTTTTGAGATGACCAAAGCATTGACGGCTTGGCGACTTTCGGGCTTGACTTGTCTTCTAGTACCATAGACGGCACTTGCTTCTTTCTTAAACGGCCTCTTCTCAGTACTTGTGGAGGCAGCCTTTTGTATCTTGCCTGACCTGATGCCAGCTTCAATTCTTTCTCCCGTCAATATCAAATCTGTAAACCCAGCGGAGGAGTTACCAACCAAATGATTGAAAAATGGACCAGACAACGTCCCTAGGAACATATCAACCAGCTCACGATCAGTCAATGGAGGCTGCACCCTGCCAGCCAAATCTCTCCATTTTTGTGCGTACTCTTTGAACCCTTCACCCGTTCCTAGAGACATACCCTGAAGTTGGGTACGCGTAGGAGCGAGATCAGAATTGTATTGGTATTGTCTGTAGAATGCGGTTGCCAGATCTTCCCAGTGTCGGATGTTAGTTCCATCTAATTGGTAGAACCATTCAAGCTGTGACCCCGAGAGGCTATCTTGGAAGAAGTGAATCCAAAGGTTCTTATCTGCCGTGTAAGGTTGGATCTTCCTTACGTACGACCTTAGATGCAGCTTTGGGCAAGAGACCCCATCATACTTGGCGAAGGTAGGCGCCTTAAACTTGTGTGGAATTACTACCCCAGAAGATAACCCCAAATCTCCGAAATCCAGCCCCGGCACGTTCTGAATTTCCATGGCGCTTAAGCGGTCCTCCAATTGCTTGTATCTGTCAGCAGCAGGTGGGTATTGTTCGCCGTTATAGTCTGTCTCGTTGTCGGAGACTGCGGGACTAGGAGCTCCTCCCCCTTGGGGACTGTTTTTCTCAGCAGAAGAAGTAGTTGGATCAGCTTCATTATGGAGTGTGTTCCCAAATCTGCGTCCGGTGTTGAACAACGCAGTCCTCTTTTTCTTCTTCTTCTTCAGGAGTAGAGTCTTCAACTCTTGCTGACCTTGGGCTAGGTTTAGGACCATCTCTTGAAACTGTGCACTTTGGGCCTGAAGGGCCTTGATTGCTTGCTCACTGGAGGAGTCTGGATTCATGATGACTGTTCAAAATAAACAGCGAAGGAGATTAAGCAACCTGTGAAATAGGGTACCTGCTATGCATATGGTGCAATGGAATGCGTATGTTTTATGTTTTCAAAGACAAACAAGATTCAACTTTGTAGACAAAAAAGGAAACACACTTCATTAGATTAAAAAACTTCAATTGTTCAACAATTTGCCCTTAGGCATTACAGGAATGAAAAATACTGGAAAGGAAATAAAAGCTGTAAAAAGAAATATCCAAAGCCCATCAATGCTCCCATGGCCTCCTCTTTTTAGTGCTGATGTAGTTGTTCAGGACCCGTTCTTCCTCCAACTGCTTAGTCAGCCTCTGGATCTTCCGTTCCTGCTCGTTGAATTTCTCTCGATAGAAATCCCGTTCTTCCTTTAGCTGCGCCCAAGATCTCTTCATGGTGTCAAAATCAGTAGGTATTTGAGGAGGGAGAACAGTTGGAGGAACCCCATCTTCATCAGGAGACTCAAGGATGAGAGGTCTAACAGCTTCGTAGGGCATACCTAACCTTTGAGCACGGATGCGGACCCATTTGCAATAGGGCTTCAATGGCAGGGAAGTCTTTGGTCCCAACTCATGTGGGTTGGCTTTGTGGATTCTGTCCCAAGCTCTAATGGATCCCTGGCGTAGTTTGTCACTGTCTGCCTGAAACTCAAAATGGAAGTGAGGAACCAGCATTTCATGAGGCCCATATCCTCTGGCTCTTCCAAACTGACGGAGAGCTAAGCATGGATTGTAAGAGATTCCTCCTTGGATACCAATCAACGGAACATTAGGGTATTCTCCGCAACGGTCAATAACAGCTACCTCATCCAAACCTCTGAGAGTCCAGGTGATGTCATTATCAGTGAGAGACATTAACCTCCGAGCCCAACCTTTTCCTTCTTCATTCTTCAGCGCGAACTTAGGAAGGTGCGAAATAAACCACCTTACTAGCAAAGGAGCACAACACCACGGAGTTCCCCGTTTTCGAGCAGTACGAGCATAGAGTTGTTGTAGAATATCACCCAAAAGAGTGGGTACCGGATTCCGAGACATGAAGATCCTTATGACATGGATACTGATAAAGGTGTCGGGGTTGGGAAACAATACCAGACCATAGATCAAAAGAGCCAGAATATCCTCGTACGCCTTGAAGTCTAAGTCATTCCAGAAATCATTAGCCTTGCCAACCAGATATTTGACCAAAAAGCCCTTGATCCCATTTCTAGTTTCCCAGTTGGACAATACCTCTTCTTTGGTCAAGGGGAGAATTGCAGCAATCTCTTCAGGCCTAGGAGTCTTTTCCAAACCAGTGAATGGAGTTTGTTCCAAGACAGGGATCCCAAGCAAATAAGAAAATTCTTCCAGGGTAGGAACCAGCTGGAAGTCTTGAAAGGTGAAACAATGATACAGAGGGTCATAAAACTGGGTCAGAACACTTATCAGTTGTTGGTCCCATTTTGCAGTGACCAAGCCAAGGAGAGAACCATGTCTGTTGATGAAGGAAGAAGTGTTTGGAATCCTTCCAACCAAATCCTTGAGTAAAGCTGGTGGTTGAACAAAGTTGAGCCGTACAGTATTCCTACGTACGGGCATCATGATGTCCTACAAAACAGAGCAAAGATGAAACTCTTTTGTCTTTGAAATGGGTTAGTCCTTTATACAGGATGCATGCAATGGTATGATGGCATGATGCTATGATGAAGCACACCACAAGTATTCACATAGGCAAATAAGGCACACAAGTCACACAAGACACCCTTAGGTTTCAGGCCAGCACGAGTTTCAGGTATTACCCTCTTTTGGTTTTGTTGGTTAAACCCTGTCCTATCGAAAAGTAACCGGGTTCTAGAGGATCTCAAATCATTGGCTACCCTCAATCGGTCATAACTCCAGCATTGCAATCTTTTCTCGCGGCCAGAACCATCTCGAGAGTTTAGCCTCAATGAGTGTAGCATACTGCTACTGTCCTAATAGCCAAGTTGGTCAATTTAGGGTTCTAAGGTTGGTTGGTGTTTAATGACCCCTTAGAAGACCTATATTCTCCCCGTTGCAACACAAGGGATATAGGTACAGACTAAGATGCCACACCAACGTAGCCACTGCTTCATCCATGTCGGTCTACACCAGACAGGTCCCTCACAGATTATGCTACCTAAAAAGGGTATTTCCCAGATCCGGGTTAGGATCTATGAAACTCCGATGCAAAGCCCACAAATATAAAAGCAAACAAAGCAAACAATTGAAAACAAAGGTGATCTAAACCCTAAGGTTACTCCACTTTTAAGTTTTACTCCCCAGCAGAGTCGCCAGTTCTGTGATACGGTGGGAGAACTGACTTGAGGTTTTGCGTTTGTTTTCGCAAATATTTCGGTTGAGCAAGAGTCGCCACCGACTTTTTATTTTATCCTAAGGAAAGGTTAAAAAGCACAGCAAAAACCTTTTGAGATGTTTTCTTGGGTTCGGGGAGTAGATTATAGAAAGGGAAGGTATTAGCACCCTTTCCATCCATGGTTATCCATGGGCTCTTAGTTACTTGCTTAGATCACTTGCCTTTTGTTTTTAATTGTTTTAAATGGTGCTTGTGTGTGTGGGTTTGAAAATGTTTTGAAAAGAAGCCAATGTAGTGGCAACCTTTGTAATGATCCATGTGGGGATGTATACAAAGATGTACGTCTTTTGAAAAGGTTTTCATTTGTTTTTGAAAGTTGTTTTGAAAGTGTAGTGATGTGTGGTTTTTGAAATAGGCAAGTGTTTTAGTTTGCAAGATTGATTCAAGTAACTAAGAGGTTATCTACTCCTAAATTTCTCAAAAGATTATCGCTATGTTTTAACCCTTTTAACAAGTTTGTTCCACCATTGTATTTGGTGGACAACCTTATGTTAGGATGTGAAAGGGACAGGCGCGGGTCATCTTTTAGACCATAATTGCAATGGTGCCAAGTATCTTTGGACATTTTCTTTAAGGGACTTGATCATTTGTTTTGGAAGTATTTTGAAAATATTATCGAGGGACTATGATCATTCAATTTGTTTGTTTTGCCCAAAGAGACTTATCATGCAATATGGCCCAATTTTGAAAGGCAACAAGTGGAGTACCCTAGGGGTGCAAGTGTGATTTGTGTATCCATTTTCATGCTCATTTGTCTTGAGATTAGGTCATAACTATTTTTTTGTCGTTTTTCGCATACAAACCCTAATTCTAACATGTTATCATTAGAAAGCAATAAAGTGCGAAAATAAATTTACTAAGCTATTACAAAACCAAATATGGGAAGGGGGGTACAAATGTTCAAATGGGGATATTGACAAGTAATGTAAACCTAAAGCTATTACATCAATTTGAATTTATACAATTTAATTAATGTACAATAATAAAAAAATGGAAATAAATAAAAAAAAATGCAAGATGCAAAAATGTTTTGTATATGTATGAAAAAGTGTTATTTATGTAAAAATAAAAAAAGATATTATTTTTGGAGTATTTTGAATTTAGGGCAAAACCCTAATTTTATTAAAGAAAATGTATTATTATTTTAATTTAATACAAGTATTTATTTATTATGTACAAAAATAAAAATAAAATGAAGTATATTATAAAAAAGTATTTTTTATATCAAATATTAATAAAATGAAAAATTCAAATATTTTTAGATTCTAACCTAAATATATTAATAAATATATATATATATATATATATATATATATATATATATATATATATATATATATATATATATATATATATATATATATATATATATATATATATATATATATATATATATATATATATATATATATATATATATATATATATATATATATATATATATATATATATATATATATATATATATATATATATATATATATATATATAAGTTCTAAATATGCATTATATATAAAATAATATATATTTAATATTTAATAAAATAAATAAAAAAAGTATTTTTTATGTGAAATATTTTCAGAAGGTAAACAAAAATAAAAATGTATTTACACTATTTTTTATATTTATTCTAAATAATAGTATATATAATATTTATGTTCAAACAAAAAGAAATAATCAAATAAATATGCAATAAATTCAAAAAAATGATGGAAAAAATATTTTTATTTTTTTAATGTCATGAGAAAAAATAAACAAAGTCAATCAAAAAAGAAAGAGTAAAAAAAGTCAAAGAAATAAGCAAATAGGCTCAGGGGGTTCAAAAGCAATTATGTGGTGCAAATAAGAAAATATTCCAGGCCCAGCCCAGAATCAGTCATCTTCAACCTCTGAACAACATCACCCACGCGTTTTCTATCTCTTGATTCCTGGACTTTCAAGCAAAACTCATAACATAAAAAGTGTAGAGCATTAAGAGACGATTCCAACCATGTAAAGAACTTGACCTAACTCTCTAAGATGAGGGAGAATTTCTTCTCCCCCAATTTCTGACCTAACTTTTATGCCATGTTCAGACTCAAAATTCTTGCAGCACACGTAACATAAATGAAATCTAACTATATGGTCATGTTCAGGGCTATGATTGTGACATATTTTCTTCACAAACCTAAAGCTAACAATGCCTAATAAGAGAGATAGAACTTCATGAAGATACCTGTTCAGTTGGAATCGTGCTTTGCAATGGAGGATGTTTCAGAGTAAAATGATGATTTGTATAGCTTCCTTGAAGTGTAAGGATGCTATTCCAAGTTTTACTTTGCCTTGAAACTCCCTGAATCGTGCTAGTGAACTTCAACTGCAAAACAGAAAATCAAAAATGGTGAAGTGGCTTGGAGGTGTTACAGATCAGGTTTTAGGTCATGGTTAGCTTGCATAGATAGTATGGAAGGTATGTGAACTGGTTTTGGCAAGAATGCTTGAGAGAAATAGAAGTTGGCACTCAAACTGCAGAGGCAACTCTGTTTTTGCAGTTTGAGAGTGATTCTGAGATGGAGGGTGGATTGGAGGTTAAAGGCTCGTGCCAAAGCTTGGATATGTTCTTTGGAATGTGTTTGATAACTTTGTTCTTGTGTTGGTAAGCTGAGATGGAAGTTGTCACAAGTTATGCTATGTTACTTCACACTTAAGCAAACAAAGGCAAATTGTGCTTCTAGGCCTGTAGAGGACCTCACACTATGCTGCATAATCCCTCCTTGATCAGTGTGATTAACACATAAACTTGTGCCAATCAGATTTGCAATGTACTTGTTGGATTCTCAATTGGACATAAAGTGATCTTTTGCAAAAATGGAAAGAATGCTTTATCTAGTTTGGGATTAATCTTGCATACAATGTTCAAACTCATAGAACAACACCTTAACACAATGAATATGCATTAAATTATTGAGTGTAACTTGGTTTAAGGACCTGTAATCTAACCTAAAGCATGATGAGTTCAAATTGCAAGGTTATGAACATGAAAAATGGCCAATTCAAAAGTGAGTTTTTGCTATATTGTGAAATTCGATTCTCCCTAACCATGAGGTTGTTTGATGAGTTCTTGGACATTTTGGAAAGCTTGGAATGTGTACTACAATCCATATTTGAAATGAAAATTGAAATTCCAAGTGGAAGTGTATGGAAAATGGCCTTGAAGTGGGGTAGAAAACCTTGTCAAAATAGGTTAAAATTTCACTAAGTTAAAAATGGTTTAGTGCCCTTATTCAAAAAATTGTAACTTGAGATACAAGCTTCAAATGAGAAAACTTTGTGAATCAAAGTTGTAGATTATGTAACAAGCTACAACTTTCATGTTTTTACTTTTGTTTGAATCCAAATGAATCATGGTGAAAAAGTGGGGCAAAGTTGGGAAAAAATTAGGGTTTTCCATAACTTAGAAAAATTCTAAGTTATGAAAAATTCCATTTTAAAACCCTAATTTGCATTTCTTGGTTTCTTGGTGAACAAGTTTCATGATTTGGCATGTTTTGATGAAAAATGAATCTTGACTCTTGATTTTGACCAAAAAGTCAAAGTTTGACTTTTCAGTGTACAGTCAAAATTGATCAATTGACTGGGAAATTCAACTGTCAATCTTGTGTACTTGGGATATTTTGAGCTTGATGAATGTGTCAAGACCATTTAATTGAGTCCTTGAGTCCATATGTGAGCTTGGTTTGTCATTGGCTAGGTCAAACAGTCAAAAATTGCCTTTGTGCAGTCAAAACCCTAAAAATGACCATTTTGCCCTTTTGGTGATCTGGTCAATTTTCTTGTGGAATTGTGATCCAAACTTGATCAAATGGTCCATATGAGTTCAATATGTTGATGTGGGTCAAATTTCATGAGGTTTGACTATCAATTGGCCACAGTTGACTTTTTTCCCGATACAGCTGATTTCTAGGTCGTCTGTCCAATTGACTGGGCAAAACTTGAAATCAAGACTTGAAACTTGGTGAGGATAAACTTGGGAGTCCAACATGAAACATGAAAGTCATCTTAGGCATTTTAGGTCAAAACATCCTTGGGCAAACACAAACCCTAATTTGAGTCCACAGTGCAAGGAGAAGTCTTGAGCAGAGGAAACCCTAACTGGATCTTGATCTTCAAAGGTCTTGTGATGAGAAAATGTTGGGGAAATGGGAGGGAAAATTTTAGGGTACAACACCATGCATCGCAACTAAAATGCATCTGCATGAAATTCAAGTAAGCTTGAAAACTTCAGCTGCAATGCAAGAGAGTGTAGAAATATATATTCGCATAGATTAAACCCATGTTTCAATCCAGAATTCGTAAACTCAGAAATCGCTAGCCCTCTAATGAGGATACCTACTGACATGGAAAGAGAAAAATTGGCCGGAAAAATAGTGGAGACCATATGTTTTACCTAAGCGCTCTTTTTAAAATACAAATTAAATCAATTCCAATCGTTTCATTATAGGATGATAATCATACATATAATAGCACCAAATGCTTTACATTGCCTTCACTAAAGTGTGTTGTAGATCAATTTTTTTCTTTTATAAAAAAGACAATACAACTTCTGCAAATGATCTACAATAACAGGGTTTCTAAAGAAAAGGAAGAGTCTCATACCCTTGAGCATTATGTCAAACAAGTATATAGACAATGCTTTTTTTGGCTATAGACAACGCTGCCTATTCTTGCGCTGCTGTAACCATATGCAGCGCTTTTAGTCTATGTGAAAGCGCTGCTTAATGTAGACCTTAGACAACGCTTTATTGAATAAGCGCTTTCTAAAGGCTCCTACAGACAGCGCTTTTAACAATGTAAGCGCTTTCTATAGTGTGCCTATAACAGCGCTTTCACTTTAGACAGCGCTTCCTCAAGCGCTGTCTAAAGTAACATCGCTGCTATAGGCACACTATAGAAAAAGCGACGTCTAATGTATTTTTTCCTTTTTTTTTATATTTTAGGCAAAAGCTGTCTAAAGTGATATTCCCCATAATAGGCAGTGCTTTTTAGTTTAAAGCGCTGTCTAATGTTCATGGATATTTTAATATATTCAGCTTATATTTTAAGCGCCCTGTACACATAATCACTTAAAATTTAAGCGCTATCTTTCAAATTTGCACTAGATTTTATAAATTTGAAGCTTCAATCCAATAAATATGCACCAAATTTACATATTTATATATACTAATTTAATCCAACAATTTATATATACATAAATACAACTTAAAGAATTCAATAATTTATATATACATAAATTTAAATATTTACATATACAGCTTTATAAACAAATAAAAAAATATGCACAAAATATACATATTGTTATCTTCTAGAGCTGCTATATTCTCTACTATCTTCTCTACAAACAAAACCAATGAAGAATCCTAAATGAATCTATATATCTTCTACATATGCACCTACCTGAAACAAAACCAACAAAGACATATATATCAGAACCAAGCTTTATATATAACACTTGAAAATCAATGTAACAAAAACAAATCAAGAATCTGTTATAACCCACCATTAAAAATTCCCCGATTCGTACCATACAAACAAAATTTTGTTTGAATTTAAATCAAATACCATCCTAACTAACCTTCCACATAACAACAACAACATTGCAACAATTTACCACACTATGACGATATAGTATCTCATTAACTCAAACTTATATATACTCAAAATTCTCATCAATGAAAGTGTCACAATACCTTCTAAAATTCTCATATCTATAATGTATTGACACCAATCCTCCTTAATTTCGTCCAAATGATCTTTCGAATAAGTAGAACACTTGTATTCATCAAAGTGCTACATAATATAATTTAGTTCAAACTAATTAATTAGATGAAATGTGTTAAATATATTAAAATAAATCATAAGTTAGAAACTCATACCATGGATGGAATCTCTATTTGATTCAAAAGAATAATTTATTTCATAAACCTCAACATGAAATAACCGCAATCTATACCATTGCGCTGACGAGGACACTACACATAGAAAAATATACAAATATATATCATCTCATATAATTTAACTTGTTCTATCAAGTAGCATCACTAATATAATCAAAATTATGAAAATATACATGCACTCTAATCCATGTAATGTTGTTTGCCTTACTCTTTGGTACTTGGATATTTCTCTGTGATCTAAAAATTTGTATAACCCTAACAAAATATAAACGAAGATTGAGAACAATCTTACATAAAAAAATAAATAAGTATACAAATGAAGTTTTAGAACAATCTAACTTACGTATCAACCATCTCCTTCATGTTTGGGTATTTTGTCCAATCGCCTTCTAACAAATCCAAATAATATACAACTTCTCTTATTGGATTGATCGCAACCAACAACCAGTGTCCACTTTAAGATTAATAAAGGTTAGATTGAAACTTTCTACAAAATGTCAAAACACGAAAAATTGTAATAGATGAAGTTTGAATAAAAATATTACCCATTGCCAGTATTAAATAGAAAAAAAAACAAATTTTCTGTATCTTTGTTGGCCATAAATGTACGGACGAAAAACTCTTTGACATCATTTGGTCTTTGTTGCATTAATAGTGCGTTGATATTGTTTGGAGATAAGAAGGAGAATCTTTGGTCCAATTGACGCGGACGCATCAAGTTGACATACATGAAACTTAAATAAAAACATCATTAACATTAAGACCATTCATTGAAATTAGTAGATAAATTGTTCAATAAAAATGAAATAAAGTTGATCGGAGAATACCTGATGTATGTATTGACAACACTGAGGCCTAATTCTTCATGTCTAAGAATTTGATCCACATCCTCTCTACTTATTGTTTCGTAATATGAAAAACCAAAAATAACTTCCTCCATAGGTATATTACAAGCACAATTGTCGGTCAAATATGAAATTCCCATTAATGTCTGAAGGCACGACCTATACCGAGAAGTAGGATTTTTTCTAGCCACAGACTTTGCCACATCCTTTTTTTGTGCGGACATGTTACTCATATGGACTTGTTGCATGTCTTTAACATGAATCTAAAGATCAAATGCATATAACAAGTTAGGTGAAATATAATATAATGAATTAACCTTTTCTATGCATAATATATATCAATTTACCTCCTTTTTGGATGCAACTGACTCGGTCTGTGGCTTAATCCCCTTATCTTTTGATTTGGATTTTGTGGGAGTCTAACATTACCATGAAAAAAAATGTACGTTAAATGGTCGTAAAAAATTTGAATACTCAAAGGTTCATAATAGTTTTCAACGCTGCAAATGTTAACATACCTCATCATTTATGCAAATGAGGCTTGGCGGCCATGCAACATAAGATCTTATTGCCTCTCTGACCAATGTTGCATCTGAAATATCGTCAGGCAGCAGTAACGGCACATCCCTCTCTAAAGCAATTTCAATTGATACTTTCAAAAATCCAGCAGGGAGCGGTTTATGGTGAAGTACTTCTCCCAAGGTGTTATGCACTTTTCCCTTGCCAACCATGCGATAAGTCGGTGACGATAAATATAGCTGACAAGGTGAAATGCCCTAAACCAATAATAAATATGAAATTGTTAATGTTTATAGATGTCAATTAAAAAAATTGTGCGAATTCATAATAATATATGTTACCTCGGGAATTTTCTGTTGGAAATCACAATTAATACTATCTTTGTCACTAGTATCCTTGAACCCTAAACCTTGCCTTTCTGACATGTATTTTTCTTTGTCCTTTTCCAACTCATGAACTTTAACTTTTAATTTTTCTAACTCTTCCATCACTTATTTATTGCTATGACATTTCCTCTCTTGATGATTACCCAAAGATGTTTGAGTCAACTTAAATCCTTTACCCCTCACACGACCGGTATACTCAGGAATATTTAATACTCTACTAAGTATGCTCCTGCAATCACGGTCTTCAGTTTGAGTTAAAGATTGAGATAGACTCTCCTGAAATTCATATGCATAGAGAAATAAATTAGTGGTGATTAAACTCATAAATTCTGTATTTTAATAAACTTTTGATTTCATTATAGGAATTTTGATATACTTACACATTTCTCATAAATTTGAAGCACATCTTCCTTAACAACTCCATCCTTACCCACCCGGACAGCCTTCCACAGAACATGTTTCGAAAGAGATGTTTCTTGACTTTTCTCCTCTTCTAACTACACATTAAGAGAAATAATAAATCAGTAATAACACATGATCAATATATCATATCATTTATATATACTTACTAATCTTTGTTGCAAGCGTGCATATCCCATATGCCCTTTTCTGTATAGATACGAAGGACTTGATACTCGTTGGCGATTCACGCCACTCACATCCTGAAAATCTGAGGTTCTTATTTTTTATTTGAAGGTTTCTCATTCTTCAAGAAAAACCAAGCTTGCATACACTTTTGGACGCTCTGCCTCGATAAAATTGTTATCGACATCCCTAAGAAACTTGTTTGTCAAAAAAGATCGAAACCCTCTTAGTCTTTTTCAGGCCAATTGAAGACAATATGATTTTTGATCATCATCAATGTTAAAAGAACTCTACAAAAAAACATACATAGAGTGAATTAGTAATTTATATACATAAGCGTCAACAAAAACGAAAGACATCATACATTGCACCTGCATTTCAGTCCATATTTTTTCTTTAATGGGTTTCAGCTCACGCCTTCTCCAATCACCACAGGTGATTGGAACTTTTCTCCTCACAACAAAACCAATGTAACTTGTCAACAATGAACCGTTAGGCTCAATTATCTGTTTGTCTTCATTCCAATGTACGTCAAATTTGATACCTTTATCTCTTGCACGGACTATTGACTTCATAATTGTTATTCCTCGTCTAATATCATTCTCCACATCACGAACCGATTCATTTCCCTCAATATTATAAGTGGGATGATCTCTTTCCTCATTAGAAGCGGGATGATCTTTTTCCTCATTAGAAGCCATTTCACCTGTAATATTAAAGAAAAACATAAACAAAATAATAAAACCATAAACATAAACACAAAATATAAAAACATAAACACATAAACAAAATAATAAAACCATAAACATAAACACAAAATATAAAACCATAAACATAAACACAAAATATAAAAACATGATCTTTTTCCTCATTAGAAGCACATCATGAATGAATAGGAAAAATATAAAAACATAAACACAATATAAAACCATAAACACAATATAAAAACAAAAACACAATTTTATTGAATGATAGAACATATAACATTTCAATAATACCTTTTCCACTAACATCTCTTTCGTTTCTTGGTTGGAATTTGAATTACTTGGCTCTTAACAACTCGGACAGATGGATTGATCCAAATTCCCTCATTATGATCATTTCTAATATATGATTCATCCGCTATAATATTCTCATCTTGATCATTTTGTACATACGACCCATTGCCTCTAACATATGACTCATTCTCAACATCAACATCACTTTGACTTACATTGTTATCATCAATCACTTTGTTAGATAAAAGCACTATAGACCATTTGGAACTTGTCGGATCAGTGATGTAGAACACTTGTTTAGCTTGAGAAGCTAGAATAAAAGGCTCATCTTTGTACCCCACCCTATTAAGATCCACTTGTAAAAATCCCGACTTACCCATCCGTATGCCACTATTATGTACCCACTTGCAACCAAAGATAGGCATCTGAAACTTATCATAATCAAACACCCAAATGTGCTCGATAACCCCAAAATATGACAGATTTGCATATTTGGGTTTAAGTCATTCATACGTGAAATATGCATGGCTTCAGCTAAAATAGTGAGACCACTATTTTACTTAGTACTTTTATCATCTTGTTATTTGGTATAAAATGTGTATCCATTAATTGCGTATGCGCTATAAGAAAACACGAGAAAACTTGGGCCATATGCTAAACATCTTAACCTTTCTATTATTGAAGCGGGATCTAAATCAAACTTTGAATAAAAATGATATTTGAACCATTGTATAAAACTTGGATTGTGCTCTCGTACTATCCATTTTTCATTTCTATTCGGATTTAAACCCCAGAGTACATCCTTGTGCATTTCAACATACGGGTCAACCTCATTGTCATTGTGCAGAACATATAAATGCACTTGATCCCGTTCAACCCTTGATACTATCACAATTTTATTTTCGATTAAATTTTTTCCTTCCTTCCTTTCGATAATATGAGATTTGGGTAGTCCAATGAATTGATCATTGGTCAAATATTCAGTACAGAACTCAACCGCTTCTTCAACAATGTATCGTTCAACCATACAACCCTCTGGACGACTTTGATTATTCACGTACCCTTTTAATATTTTCATATAACGCTCAATAAGGTACATCCATCTCATATAAGCTGGTCCACACAATTGTGTCTCTTTCACAAGATGAACAACAAGATGTACCATAATATCAAAAAATGAGGGAGGAAAATATATTTCAAGCTCACACAAATTAATAATTATTTCTTTTTGCAATATTGGTAAGATCTCAGGATCGATCACCTTACTACAAATTGACCTGAAGAAAAAACACAATTTAGTTATGGCGCTTCTTACTTTTTCTGGCAAAATAGAACGTATACCTATTGGTAGAAAATGCTCCATTATAACATGGAAATCATGTGTCTTTAAACTCTTTAACTTGAGGTCTTTCATAGACACAAGTCTTATAATATCTAAAGAGTAACCTTCTGGAACTTTAACTTCACTTAGAAACTTACACAATAATTTTTCTCCTTTCTAGATAAAGTATAAGCAGCAGGTGGAAGATATGTTCGTGTTTCTTTCTTCATGGGTCCTAATTCAGTTCTTATTCCCATTTGTATCAAGTCCTTTCTTGCTTTAAGGTCATCCTTAGACTTTCCTTGTATATTGAGTAACATACCAATAACACTTTCAAATATATATTTTTCAATATGCATAACATCAAGAAAATGTCTTACATACAACGACTTCCAATACAGAAATTTTAAAAAAAAAAGACCTCTTCTTCCACCCACCTTTGACAAGCGTATGTGCAAAAGGCTTGCCAAACTGGATACTCATATCTTTCACATTTTCAAAAACTTGGTCACCTGTCAACGTAGGTGGAGCTCTATCATGTTCTGTATTTCCATTGAATGTCTTTCTCCACCCACGGTAGTGATGATTAGAATTTAATAATCTACGATGGCCGAGAAATACATTCTTTTGACAAAATTCCAATCACTTCCAATTTGTGTGTTCTTCACAAATAGGACACGCTTTTTGACCTTTAATGTCATATCCTGATAGATTTTCGTATGCCGGAAAATCATTAATTATGCCAAACAACATCACCCTCAAATTGAAAATTTCTTTCCTATATCCATCATAAACCTCCACACCGTTCTCCCACAAAATCTTTAAATCTTTGATTAACGGTTTCAAGTAAACGTATATGTCATTCCCTGGTTGTTTAGGTCCAAAAATTAACATAGATAACATCATGTACTTGCACTTCATACATATCCATGGAGGTAGGTTATAAATCATAATAATCACAGGCCATGTGGTATGTGATTTACTTTGAAGACCATGCGGTTTCATTCCATCAGTAGATAATGCCAAGCGAAGGTTTCTTGCTTCTCCTCCAAAATCAGGATAATCGTTATCAATTTTCGACCACTATGGTGAATCTTCCGGATGTCGAAACTTTCCATCAACAATTCTTTCATATGCATGCCAAGTCAAGTGTCTTGCATCGGTTTCACTATGAAACATGCGTCTAAATCTCGGAATTATAGGAAAGTACCATAAGACTTTTGCTGGAGAATTTTTTTTATTATATCGAGATAAACCGCGTTTAGGGCACTCATTTAACAATGCATATTCATTTCTAAACAAAATGCAATCATTTGGACAAGCATGTATCTTATCATAGCTCATGCCAATAGAGCACAACATTTTTTTGGCCTCATAGGTTCGATTAGGAAGAACATTATCCTCTGGAAGCATATCTCTCATAATGGCTAATAACTCTGAAACTTTTATCCGACCATCCATTGCTCGCCTTTATGTTATACAACTTTAATACCACAGACAAACTTGTGAATTTAGTGCAATCTTTATACAATAGTTTCTCTACATCGCTTACCAACCTCTCAAACATTTTGGGACAATCTTGAAGATCTTCTTCAAGTGTTTCTGCAATCTCTTTGACTCGATCACAATTGTATATATCTGTGTCATTGTCGTATGAAGCATATGTCGTACTATCTCCCAGTTCAACATTCTTGTTACTTTTCTCACCATGGAATATCCAACATGTGTAACTTCGATCAATTCCACGCCTCAATAAATGTGATTGTAACCCAAATGCGTCAACTCGACTGTTGTACCCCAAAATTTGCCCTCCAATTTTATTCAAGGCATGCTCACTAAGGTCCTCAATTGCTCAAGGTTGACCAATAATTGATCAGACAAATTCTCTTCCCAAGAAATGGCCTTTCAACTAGTTTCACTTTTCACCAAGATGTGTGGGCTTCAAAGGTCTCAATTGTTTTCCATGGTCCTAATATGTCTTCAATTTTGTCCATGACAAGTTTCATGCCCTACAACTTCTCTGTTATCAAGCTCAAGAAATGCATCATTTGGAAGGTACAAGCTCATACATTATAGGAGGTTATTTCACCCTATACGCCTCAACATAATGGCATAACTGAAAGAAATAATAGAAATGTAATGAACTTGACGAGATGTAAGTTGAAAGCTAAAAATATGCCTAAGAGCTTTTGGGTTGAAGCAGCTTCGACAGCAGTATGCAGTCTAATTTGATGCCGAACGAAGCAGATGATCGAACAAATAATAGTTCGGAAAAAAGTGTGAGGAGGCTTTTATGAAGTCTTCAATTGGTGAAGAGCTAGTAAAGAGCTTCACTACGTTGAACCATGATTGAAGGGTTGTTTTTGAACTATTGAAATATAAGCTATTCGAAGCATTACAAGGAAAGACACTTCGACTGTCATGTTGATCAAATTGGTGCTTTGAAAAGAAGAAGATTTTTAATTCAAAAGCTTTGATCTTATCCAAAGAAACACGTGGAAGTATAATGGTTCGAAGGACATGCAACCTTCAAACATGGTGTGATTTCATAGAAGGACGGTTAGGGTCGAATCAGCCAAATATAAGTCATCTTAGAGTTTTTGGATCAATGTGTTTCAGGCATGTACCTGAACAGACAAGGAAGAAGTTGGATGATCGAAGTGAAGTCTTGGAGTTCATAGGTTATCATTTGATTGGTGCATACAAGCTATATTCACCAATCGAAGATAAACTAGTGATCAGTAAAGATGGTCTTGTAGACGAAAGTAAAGGGTGGGATTGGAGTCGAAGTTCAGTTCGACAAGAAAATGAAAAAGTTGATACTTCGACTGGTCGAATCGAAGAATCACTTGTGCAACTGTGTTCGAAGGAGACAAACAAAATGAAGCTTCAACACAGTTACAACTGTCACAACTGTGTTCGAAGGAGAAAGAACAGAGCAAAGCTTTGACAAGTCAAGATGAAGAGGTGATACTTCGTTTAGTAGAATTGAAGAAAAGGAGATCGAAAGGAACAAGAACTGAGTTCGACTAGGCTGATTGGATATGAGAGTTTTCCATATTAAGCAACCAATGGAGATGGTGACTTAATCGAAGAAGCCATGATGATGAAGCCTTGGGAAATTCGGATTGGAACTATGAGCCATCAAAAAGAACAAAGCTTGGGAGCTTGTCGAAAGAACCAACATAATAAACCAATTGATGAGAAATGGATCTACAAGGGCATGTGTGATACGGTGGGAGAACTGACTTGAAGGTTTTGTGTTTGATCGCAAATGTTGCGGTTAGCAAGAGTCGCCATCGACTTTTCTTTTATCCTAAAAGGAAAGGTGAAAAAGCACATGAAAGACCTTTGAGATTATTTCTTGAGTTCGGGGGGTAGATTATGAAAAGGGAAGGTATTAGCACCCTTTTCATCCATGGTTTTCCATGGGCTCTTAGTTACTTGCTAGATCACTTACTTTTGTTTGAAAATATGCTTTGTGTGGTTTTTGAAAGTATTTTGTAAAGAGGCCATTGTTTAGGAAAACTTTGTAATGATTCTCGTTCGTAAGAATGTATACAAAGTGTTTGATCTTTTGAAAATGTTTTCAAGTTGGAAGATGTTTTATGAAAGTGTAGGTGTTTGTTTTGAAAATAGAAAGGATGTTTTGTTTGATATTGAGCAAGTAATTAGGAGTATTCTACCTACTCAAAAGTCTTTCTTTGTTTATTTTCTTTTTCTTTGACATTGTTGTCTTGCCATTGATTTGGTAAGCAACCCTATCTTTGGATGTAAACAGGACGAGCGTGGGTCATCGTATAACCATGATTAGCAATATTTGCAAGGTATCTTAGAATTCTCTTTTAAGGACTAAGGTCATTTGAAAGGCAGCTTAGATAACGTCATTGAGGGACTATGATCTTGTATTTTCTTGTTTTTGCTAAGATACCTCACATGCGTAATATGGTCAAACAACCAAGTGGAATAATCCTAGGGGTGCTTGTGTGCAAATGTATTGTTTTCATGTTTGATTTTGTCTTGAATTAGGGTTTTCTAAGTATTGGTTTTAGTCTTTTCATACAAACCCTAATTACTAGCATTTGTATATAAAAGCGATAAATTATGGAATTTAAAGTTACTACACTATTACAATACTTGTGGGAGGGGGTATACAAGTTGTTAATGGGGATTGCAAGAATATAAACCTAGTTAAACTATTACAACCATATTGAATTGGTATAAATGTACAAGGAATTAAATGAATATAATGTACAAAAATGAATAAATGTACAAAAATGTGAATGTGAAGACAATGGATATTTTTGTTTGGATTTTTTAGAGGAAAGGGATTTTGTTTTGACCTAATTAATTAAAAGAAAATAATTAAGTAAACCTAAGTTTATTAAGAAAAGATTTTAAATAAAACTATAAATCTATTGATTAAAAGAAAATAAGTTTGTAAGAAAAGTATTTTTTTGTATTTGTTTCTTGAAAATAAATTATAGTATTATAAAATATTTTTGGCCTTTTTTATATTGAAATAATATATTTTAATTGGTTTAAAAGAAAATAAATAAGACATAGTATTTTAATTAAATTTACAAGATATTCAGTGAAATGAATAAAGTATTTATTAAATAAATAAAAATTTATGAGAAAAAATAAATAAACTATGTCAAAATGAAAATCTAATATTTTTTGTATTTTTTATGATTTTTTAATATTAGAAAATATATTAAGAAAATAAATAAAATAAAAATAAGAAAATAAAATAAACTGGGTCAGGGGTGTGTAAATGGAACAGAGGGGTTGACAAGTAAAAATAAAAAACAAAAAAAGGGCCCAAGGAGGCCCAACGCCCTGCAAAAAAGAGGAAATCAGAATGCAAAAATGTATGAAAAATCAAAAGGGTGCCACTGGGGCTCGAACCCAGGTCCCAAAGGTTACATGCGCGAGCTTCTACCACTGGGGTGGCTATACATCCGTTAACATAAGCAAATCAATAAATATATGATACAAAACGTGCCCTGATTACTTCATCTTCAACCTCCAGCCAGACCAACTGTAACTTGTTCATTTCTCATAAAAAAATGAAAATTGTAAACATGAAACTTGTAGCAAATTTCCTTACGGTTTCAAAAATGTAAAGCATTAAAACTATAGATCAAAGATAAGCATGAATTTTATTGGCCCTAATCTAAACCCTAAAAATCTCAGAAACTTGAATCTTAAAATTCTCTAAGCTCAAGCAAAATTAATGGAAACTATGAACATGGTTAGCTTTAGGGCAATGATATCTACGTGTTTTATTCACAAATAAATCATTGATGATGCATGTATGAGAAGTTCCAAAGTTAGAAAAGTTACCTTGCAAGAGGGTATCGAGTTTGAAGTTTGAGCAGCTTTCAAGGAGTTCCAATGGTTGGGTTAGCTTCCTCAAGTTCCCAGGAAGCTAATGGAATGCTTAGTTTGAGCTGAAAGGGCCTGAGGAGTTCTGGAGAAGTCCAAGTGCAAAGCTCTGTTTTTGAAAATGGAGGATGGTGTTAATGGTGTTAAAGTTCTGTAACATGGTGTGGGATCAGTTCTAAATGACGTTTAGAAGCTTTAGAAACCAAAAGGCTTGAAAACGCACAAGGGAGTTATGAGTTTCAAGTTTTTGGCCAATTTGCGTAAAAATGGAAGTATGATATGTGATTCTGAGTTCTAGGTCTTTTCAGGGCTTGAGCATTCGTGTGTTTGTGGCAAATGGTTTGTGTATGTATAAACAAAAGTGTTTGAGAGCTTTGAACAATCAGAAGTACAAGTTTTTAGCTTTTGGCTAGGTTACTTGATTTTGAAGAAAAGAGGGAAACCAAGTTTCAATGTGTAGTACAAGCATGGGCTGGGTTATTGTAAGTTTCTAAAACATTTCTTATGGGTTATGGGACTTGTATGATCAGAAGAGAACAAGTGCAAGGCTCAAGAGCAAGTTTTGAACAAAAAGTCACTTTATCAAAATGGCAATGTGCACTTTCTTCCCAAAATGGATATAAAGCATGTCCATGCATTGAATGCTTGAAATGAGCCCTCTAACAACTGTGCAAGCCATTAATTATGGAGTTCCTAACAAGTTTGAGGCCTGCAAAGTAGAGTTTATGCAGCATGGTTTGAATTTTGAATTTGGTTCATCACAAAATGACTTGTAATTCAAGTGATAAAATCCTAACTTCATCTCTTTGATTCTCCCTACTCAAGAATGATCTCAAGGAGTTCTTGGACATTTTGGAAAGCTTTTAATGTGATATACAACCCATCTTTGAATTTATTTTGAAGATTACCCTTGGAACTATATGAAAAAGCGCCATGAAGTTGGGTCAAAATCTTGACCAAATTAGGGCAAAATTTTCACTAAGTGTTTAGTTTCATGACCACATGTTCTTAAAATTATAACTTGAGATCCAATAACTTTTGGAAGAAGTTGTGTGAATAAAAGTTGTATATTTAATGGAGATCTACAACTTTCATGTTGGAAGTTTCTCTTGAATCATCTTGCATCATGGTGAAAAATTTGCTGAAAGTTATGAAAAAAATAAGAAATTTCCATATTTTCAAAATGAAATCTTGACTTTTTGATTTATTGATGAATAAGTTTCATATTTTGACATGTTTTGATGAATTGTGATCTTTGGCATTTGATTTTTACCAAAAAGTCAAAGTTTGACTTTTCAGTATACAGTTGACTTTTGATCAGTTGACTTAAAATTCATCTAACAATCTTTTGGACTTAAGCAATTTTTTGAGCCATTTCATTAAGTCAAAATGATGAAATTGGACTTTTGAGATCATTCCTTAAACCAATTGATCATTTGCTAGGTCAAAAATCAGAAATTGCCCTTTCTCAGTCAAAACCCTAATTTTGACCATTTTCCCTTTTGGAGATTTGATCAAATTTCTTGAGGAATTGTGGTCCAAACTTGATCAAATGATATATATGAGTTTAAAATGTTGATGTGGATAAAAATTATGAGGTTTGACTGTAAATTGGCCATGGTTGACTTTTTCCCCAATACAATTGATTTTTAGGTCAACTGTTCAATTGACTGAGCAAAAATGTGATCCAAGGCTTGAAACTTGACATGAGCAATCTTGAGGGTCCATAATGATCCATGAAAGTCATATGAGGCATTGGATTTTAAAAAATCCTTGTGCAAACTCAAGCCCTAATTTTGGTCCTCTTTGCTTGAGAAGGTGTCTTGAGCTGATCAAACCCTAATGCAGTTTTGAGTCAAAGGAGATCTTATGAGAAAATTCTTGATAAGTGAGAGGGAAAATTTTAGGGTACAACACCTGCCCCTGTTCAATCTTCTTAAGCCTGAAGAGTTAAATTGGCGAGTTTTGCCATTCGTGACTCGAAGGTAGAAGATGATTGGATACTAGAGTGCCCAGAAATTTTCACTCGATGACGTGATGGTAGATGGAATGGGCTTAAAGATGCCTTTTGGAGAGATGATAGAAAGTTGTTGGAGACGGGCTTGTAGATGCCACCCAGAAATGATTGCTTAATCGAATCTGTGAGCTGAAATTGCATGAGTATCAGAATGGCGTCCGTGTCTGGAGCGTATCTGAACTGTATCTGGAAGCTGAATCAGTATGAGTATCAGGATGGCATCCATGTATGGAGCATATCTGAACTATATCTGAAAGATTGAATCTGAATGAGTATCAGGATGTCATTCGTGTTTGGAGCGTATCTGAACTGTATCTGAAAGATTGAATCTGAATGAGTATCAGGATGGCATCTGTGTCTGGAGCGTATCCGAACTGTATCTAAAAGAGAGTCTAAATTATTATCAGGATGGAATCCGTGTCTGGAGCGTATCTGAACTGTATCTGAAAGCTGAATCTGAATGAGTATCAGAATGGCATCCGTGTCTGGAGCATATCTGAAATGTATCTGAAAGCTGAATCTGAATGAGTATCAGAATGGCATCCGTGTCTAGAGCGTATTTGAACTATATCTGAAAGTTGAATCTGAATGAGTATCAGAATGGCATCTGTGTCTGGAGCGTATCTAAACTGTATCTGAAAGCTGAATTTGAATGAGTATCAGAATGACATCCGTGTCTGGAGCGTATCTGATCTGTATCTGAAAGTTGAATCTGAATTAGTGTCAAAATGGCATCTGTGTCTAGAGCGTATCTGAATTGTATCTAGAAACTTTGAATATTGTTAATGGTAGCTTTTGATTAATCTTATCCTGAAAAGGGTAAAATGTTAGCTAATATGCAATGTCATGTTGTATGAAATGCATAGTGTAATGTATTCGTGTTATCAATGTTTATGATATATGGATGTGATGTATGCGTATGTGAGATAATTTGTTGCACTGTTGTTGGATTGGGGAAAATAAATCCCTGACTGCTGCTGAGGATATGGAGTGTAAGTCTTCATGTTATGAAGTCGAAGTGTTGATGAGTTTACTCCTAGAGAAATAAACTCTGTTGTAAGGGAAAAGCCGTGTACTACTTGTAAAATCCTGTTGGGAAATCTTGAGAAATTGAACGACTTCCATTGGGGATTGATAACTGGAAGTTTTGTTCTGCTAGGGATTAAACTGCACACTGCGGGGGATTTCATGGAACTAGCTTAGAGATATTTCCCTACCTTAAAGCCATCAGCGATTGTCTTTTTATTTTTTTATTTGTAAACAGTAATTATGTTCAAATGCATATGTTCAAAAATAAATCAATGGACGTTTTTGTAAACAAAACACAAGAGTAAAGAAAAACAGATAGTTTTGCACTTTCAAAGAGATATTTTTGTATTGACTTTGAGTAAGTATTTTTGTACAATGAGACAACATTATAGTAAGAGAATTCCATCATAAAAAATGAAAAGTTGATACAAAGAAAAGATAGCTATGTGCAATAATCCCATGGGGTTCCCATTCTTCTATAACCTTCGTATCTCTGAGCATCTTAGCTATTTGTTGCCTTGTTCGAAGTTGATTGAATTGATCAAAACCTCCGAGTTTGTCAGTTGAAGCCAAAGGTTGTCCATAAGGTGATCCAACGGGACATATTCGTACGCTTTAATTCCCTAACTTTTGCCTGGACCGCCCTTTCGGGTTTTCAGTCCACCGGGATACCCTTTTTCCCAAGCCTCCTTTTTGGGTTTTCAACTTGTCGGGTGTACAGTTTTTTTTTGTTTTATCCCTGATTTTTCCCGAACTTATTTGGTCCACCGGGATGCCCTTGTTTTTCCTAGGTGTGTCAACCTAGCGGGTCTCTTATGCGTAGTATCTTTTGACTATGTCTACGTTCGCAGGGTGTGGCAGGTCGTCGCCATCCATGGTGGTCAGAATCATTGCTCCACCAGAGAAAATGCTTTTGATTACAAATGGTCCTTCATATGTAGGAGTCCATTTTCCCCTGGGATCACCTTGGCGTAGTATGATGTGCTTGATCACCAGATCCCTAACTTGATACACTTGGTGTCTAACCTTTTTGTTGAAAGCCTTGATCATTCGTTTTTGATACATTTGGCCATGACAAACAGCAGTAAGCCTTTTTTCATCAATCAAGTTTAGTTGATCAAGTCAAGTCTGGATCCAATCATCTTCATTCAGCCTTGCATCCTTCATAATTCTCAGAGAGGGGATCTGGACCTCAATAGGCAAGACAACCTCCATGCCGTATACTAGAAACTAGGGTGTTGCCCCGGTTGACGTGTGCGATATGGTACGATATTTGTGGAGAGCTAATGTGTTGTACCCCAAAAATTTCCCTCTCACTTATCAAGAATTTGCTCACAAGATCTCCTTAGCTCAAGACTGCACTAGGGTTTGATTAGTTCAAGACATCTCCTTAAGCACTGATGACCAAAATTAGGGTTTGAGTTTGCACAAAGATTTTTGAACTTCCAATGCCCCATATGACTTTCATGGACCATTATGGACCCCAAGATCACTCATGCCAAGTTTTAAGCTTTGAATCACACTTTTGCTCAGTCAATTGAGTAGTTGACCTAAAAATTAGTTGTATTGGGGAAAAAGTCAACTATGGCCAATTTACAGTCAAAATTCATAATTTTTTACCCACATCAACATTTTAAACTCATATGTATCATTTGATCAAGTTTGGACCATAATTCCTCAAGAAATTTGATCAAATCTCCAAAAGGGCAAAATGGTCAAAATTATGGTTTTGACTGGGAAAGGGCAATTTCTGATTTTTGACCTAGAAAATGATCAATTGGTTTAAGGAATAATCTCAAGAGTCCAATTGCATCATTTTGACCTAATGAAATGGTTCAAAACATTGCAAGTCCATTGGATTGACATATGAATTTTTCAGTCAACTGATCAAAAGTCAACTATATACTGAAAAGTCAAACTTTGACTTTTTGGTCAAATTCAAATGCCAAAGATCATAATTCATCAAAACATGTCAAAATATGAAACTTATTCATCAAGGAATCAAAAAAGTCAAGATTTCATTTTGAAAAGTCAAAATTTCTAAACTTAGAAATTTTTCTAAAGTGTTGGAAATTTCATGTTTTTTCATAACTTTGAGCAAACTTTTCACCATGATGCAAGATGATTCAAGAGAAACTTCCAACATGAAAGTTGTAGATCTCCATTAAATCTATAGCTTTTATTTACACAACTCCTTCCAAAAATTCTTGGATCTCAAGTTATAATTTTATGAACATGTGGTCATGAAACTAAACACTTAGTTAAATTTTGCCCTAATTTAGCCAGGATTTTGACCTAACTTCATGACACTTTTTCATATAGTTCCAATGGGAATATTCAAAATAAATTCAAATATGGATTGTAGAGCACATTTCAAGCTTTTCAAAATGTCCAATAACTCCTTGAGATCATTCTTGAGTAGGGAGAATCGAATAAATGAAGTTAGGGTTTTATCACTTTAATTACAAGTCATTTTAGTGATGAACAAAATTCAAATTCAAAACATGCTGCATAAACACTACTTTGCAGGCCTCAAACTTGTTAGGCACTCCATAATTAATGGTTTATACAGCTGTTAGAGGCCTCACTTCAAGCATTCAATTCATGGACATTCTTTATATCCATTTTTGGAAGAAAGGTTACATTATCATTTTGATAAAGTGACTTTTTATACAAAACTTGTTCTTGAGCCTTGCACTTGTTCTCTTCTGATCAAACAGGTCCTATAAATCACGAGAAATGTTTCAAACACTTACAATCACCCACCCCATGCTTGTACCTCTCCTTGAAACTTGTTTCCATCTTTTCTTCAAAATCAAGTAACCTAGCCAAAAGCTGAGAACTTGTACTTCTGACTTGCCAATGCACTCAAAAAATTTTGTTTATACATACACAAACCATTTGACACAAACACACGAATGCTCAAGCCTTGAAAGAACCTAGAACTCAGAATCACACTTCACACTTCCATTTTCACACAAACTGACCAAAAACATGAAACTCACAATCTACTTGTGCGTTTCTTGGACTTTTGGTTTCTAAAGTTTCTAAACATCACATAGAATCAATCCCACATCCTTTTATAGAACTGTAACACCATTAACATCATCCTCCATTTTCATAAACTCAGCTCTGCGCATTGACTTCTCCAGACCATTTCAACCATCTATTGTTCAAGCTAATCATTGCATTAGCTTCTTGGGACCTCAAGGAAGCTAACCTGATCATCACCATTACTTGAAACAAGCTCAAACTCAAAACACGATTTCCAGTTTTGAGGTAAGTTTTCTAACTTTGGAACTCTTCATACAGGCATCATAAATGATTTATTTGTGAACAAAACATGTAGATATCATTGCCCTAAAGCTAACCATGTCCATAGTTTCCATTAATTTTGCTTGAGCTTAGAGAATTTTGAAACTGAAATTTTTTAGATTTTTAGGGTTCAGATTAGGGCCATTAAAATTCATGCTTATCTTTGATCTTTAGTTTTAATGCTTTACATTTTTGAAACCGTGAGGAAATTTGCTACAAGTTTCATGTTAACAGTTTTTATTTTTGATGAGAAATGAGCAAGTTACAGTTGGTCTGGCTAGAGGTTGAAGATGAAGTCTTCAGGGTGCGTTTTGCATTGTATATTTATTGATTTCCTATGTTAACGGATGTATAGCCACCCAAGTGGTAGAAGCACGCGTCTGTAACCTTTGGGACCTGAGTTCGAGCCCTAATGGTACCCTTTTGGTTTTTTCACATTTTTTTGTTTTCTGATTTCCTTTTTATGGCAGGCGCTGGGCCTGGCTTATTTTTATTTTTGCTAAGTAACCCCCTGCAGGTTGTTTGCACCCCCCGGACCAAGTTTATTTATTTTTCTTTTTCTTTTTATTTATTTCATTTATATTTTCTTAATTATTTTTCTTAATATTAAAAAATACAAAAAAAAATAGATTTTCATTTTAACTTAGTTTATTTTATTTTTCTCATAAAAAATATTTTATTTAACTATACATTATTTATTTTTATTAACTAGTCTTATAAATTTAATTAAAACTAGGTTAATATTTATTTTTTCTTTCGCACTAATTAAAATATATTATTTTTTATATAAAAAAAAGACTATAAATATTTTATAGAGCTATAAATATTTTCAAGACAAAAAATACCAAAAATACTTTTTCTAAATTTATTTTCTTTTAATCAACTAAATAGAATTAGGGTTTTATTTAAAATCTTTTCTTAATAAATTTAAGTTCAATTAATTATTTTCTTTAATTAATTATGTTAAAGCAAATTCCTTTTTCTCATGAAAACCAAACAATATCCATTTACTTCACATCTCACATTTTTGTACATTTATTCATTTTGTACATTACTTATCTTAATTCCTTGTACATTAATACCAATTCAATATGGTTGTAATAGACTAACTAGGTTTACATTCTTGCAATTCCTATTCAATTTGTACACCCCCTCCCCACAAAAATTGTCATAGCGTAGTAACTTTTAAATTCCGCAATTTATCGCTTTATATATAACATGTTAGTAATTAGGGTTTGTATGGAAAGACTAAAATAAATCAATTAGAAAACTCTAATTCAAAACAAAAACAAGCATGAAAGCAATACACTTGCACACAAGCACTCCCTAGGGTTATTCCACTTGGTTGCCTTATACAAGATGGCCATGTTATGCATGTGAGGTATCTTAGCAAAAACAAAACAAATACTAGATCATAGTCCCTCTATGATGCTATCTAAGTTGCCTTTCAAATGATCTTAGTCCCTAAAAGAGAATGCTAAGATACCTTGCAACATTGCTAATCATGGTTATACGATGACCCATGCCCGTCCCGTTTACATCCAAAGATAGGGTTACTTACCAAATCAATAGTAAGATAACAATGTCAAAGGAAAGAGGAAATGAACATGAAAGACTTTTGAGTAGGTAGAATGCCCCTAGTTACTTGCTCACTTTCAAAACAAAACATCCTTGCTATTTTAAAAACAAACACCTACACTTTAAAAATATCTTACAAACTTGAAAACATTTTCAAAAGATCAACATATTTGTATACATTCTTACGAACGAGAATCATTACAAAGTTTGCCTAAATAATAGCCTCTTTACAAAATACTTTCAAAAACCACACCAAGCACAATTTCAAACACAAGCAAGTGATCTACCAAGTAACTAAGAGCCCATGGAAAACCATGGATGAAAAGGGTGCTAATATCTTCCCTTTTCATAATCTACCCCCCGAACTCAAGAAATAATCTCAAAGGTCTTTCCTGTGCTTTTTCACCTTTCCTTTTGGATAAAAGAACAGTCGGTGGCGACTCTTGCTAACTGCAACATTTGTGAAAATGCAAAATATCCAAGTCAGTTCTCCCACCATATCACAGAGCCGGCGAATCTGCTGGGAAAATTCTAAAAGTGGGGTTACCTTAGGGCTAGATCACATTTACTTGCTTTCATTGTTTGACTTGTATGCTTTACATTATGGTTCTTTGTTTGGGTTTGAATCCTCTACCCGGATTTGGGATACCTTATAGGTAAGTAGCAATACATTATGGAAACTGTGTGGGGTATACCGATATGGTCTAAGAAATAGCTACATTAGTGCGACATATTTGTGGATCCCGGTAGCCTTTGAGTTAATCAAGGAGAATATGGGGCCGCTGAGTGATGTCATGAAGCACTAATGAACTTTTAGAACCATTACTTGACTAACTTGGCCATTTAGGGTGTAGTGAGATGACCGACTTTGGTACAGTCCGAAGTTGGTAGATACTCGATACTACACTCATTAAGGTTGGGTTCTTGGGATATTTCCATTGCCATTAAAGAGGCTTGTGCTGAAACAATGACCAAGGAAACAAACCAGTGATATTGAGCTCCTTAGATCCCAGTTACTATTACTAGGATAGGTTAAGCCAACTAAACTTCAAGAGGGTACTTACCTATAAAACTCCATCAAGCCTAACCCTAAGGATGTGTTTGCTTTGTTTGTATATACATACTTGTACATAACATCATGAACATCATAACATCATACTCATCCACTAACCATTTCAAGGATCTTGGGATTTATCTTTGTTCTATTTTGTAGGATATGGATTCTCTTCGCAGGAAAACTATTCAAGTCAACCTTGTAAGGATCCCTCCACAACTTAAGGAAATAGCTTCAAGGATTCTTGAAAACTATCCATTAACCGAGATACATGGCCGCCTACTCAACTTGGTCACCTCCAACACTGATGAGGACATGATGAAGGTGCTCTTCCAGTTCTTTGATCCTTTACACCATTGCTTCACATTTCCTGATTACTAACTTGTGCCTACTTTGGAAGAATTCTCCCGACTCTTGAGGATTCTCATTATCAATCAACTACCTTTCAACGGTACAGAAAGAGATCCAAAGCCAGAAGAGATTGCTCAAGCTCTACACTTGCACTCATCTGATGTCACAACTCATTGGGAAACAAGGAGTGGTGTCAAAGGTTTCCTAGCAAAGTTCTTGTTTGAGAAAGCCCAAAACTGTTGGAACTCCTTGGATTTGCAAGCCTTTGAGGAAATTGTGGCTCTTATCATGTATGGGATGGTTTTGTTTCCAAATCTTGACCAACTCATAGATATGAACACCGTCAAAATCTTCATATCACGCAACCTGGTGCCTACTTTACTAGGAGACATCTTACACTCTTTTCACACTCGCACAATGAGGAAAAGAGGTGTTATTATGTGTTTCACTCCTCTCTTGGCAAGATGGTTTATTTCACATCTTCCCCAATCTTTATTAAAGAACGAGCAAGGTTCAAGGTCGCCGCAAAGGTTGATGACACTCAGACATTCAGACATTCATTGGTGCTCCCGATCCATAGAAAATGTTACTATTGTCGACCGTTGTGGATAATTTCCTAATGTCCCTTTACTTGGCATTAGGGGAGGTATCACCTACAACCCCTGCTTAGCCTTAAGACAATTTGGTTACGCCCGAAGGGATGGCCCGCACGAGATGCTGATTTAAGGTTTGGTATTTGACTACGACAACGACGATCAAGGTCTTCGCCAGAGATTTATCTGAGCTTGGAGGATGTTAAACAAGGTAGATAGCAAGACTTTGGGGCATAAAAATTCCATCCCTCTTGAGCCTTTCCTCAAATAGGTACAAACTCGTGCTCAAAGTCTTATGATGCCTTATCCCTCCATTCTCCCGGTAATCATTGAGCCTGTCATGGAAGGAGGTGTTCCATACACTATCCTACATCGTGACATGCCTACCTCTCTTGAAGACCTACAAAGAGATTTGATACAACTCAAGGGGGAGAGAGATACTTTTGAAGCCCAATTCTACACAAGCGAGAAGAAGTTTTTGGAACTCACTAGGCTACTTCATGAGGAGCAGACTCTGAATGCCTACATTGCACCAAAGAGGATGTGAACCACCTTTTTATCTTAGAGTTTTTGTATTATTTAGCTCAAGAAGGCATTGATGTACTCGAGCTTTAATCTATTACTATAACGTGTGTTTCATTTTTATCTAAAACAAATTTGAATCTTAAAATCCTTGAAATCATTACATACGCATTTACCATTCATCATAACATAAGCAGGTTTCTTGCAACAAGTCTCCTCATCTCTCTACTGTTTATTTCAGTAAGATGGATCTCGATCAAACGATGAAGGACCTCCAAGCTCAGAATGCACAGTTTCAACAGTTGTTCTTAACTCTAGCCAAAGGACAAGAAGAGTTGAAGACCTTGCTGAATGAGGAGAAGAAAAATAAGACAAAGAAGATAACCAAAGTTTTAAACATGGGAAGAAGATTCCAAGGGCAGACAAGAAGGGCCTTAGACTTTTCAAGGACATCCGATGAGAAAGATAATCAAGATGGGAAGGGAAAAGAAACAGTTGTCCAGTCAGAATCAGAAGAGGAAGAGGAAGAAGAAGACTATTCTGAAGAACAATACCCTCCAATCGACGACAAGTATAAGTATCTAGAAGAGCGGCTAAGCGCAATGGAAATCCAAAAAGTGCCTGGATTGTACTTTGAGGAGTTGGGCTTAGTGTTGGGGATTATCATTCCTCCAAATTTCAAAGCACATGTGTTCGCCAAATATGACGGAGTCTCATGCCCCAAAATGAATCTCTGGTCCTATGTGAAGAAAATCCATCCCCATACTGCTGACAAAGACTTATGGGTACACTTCTTCCCAGACAGTCTGTCTGGAACTCAACTTGATTGGTTTTATCAGTTAGAAAGAGCCAATGTTCATAACTGGGAAGATCTTGCTGTAGCCTTTTACAAACAATACCAATACAATATTGATCTCGCGCTTACTCGTACTCAACTCCGTAGTATGGCCATGGTTTCAAGTGAAGGCTTCAAGGACTATGCGCAAAAATGGAGGGACTTGGCCGGAAGAGTTCAAACTCCCTTATCTGAAAGAGAGTTGGTAGACATGTTTTTGGGCACCTTGTCTGATCCCTTCTTCAATCACTTAATTGGAGTTCATTGACAGGTTTTACTAAATTGATATTGACAAGAGAAAGGGTAGAAGCCGGGATAAAGAATGGGAAGATTCAGAAAGATGCATCCTCTGCTGCTGTAAGGAAGCCATTTATCGGAAAGAAAGAGGTGGTTGTTGTGTACCCTCAGAAAAACCAAGATAGCGCCGAACACCGTCCAATGGTGGGGGCTGTTATGATTCCTAAACCTGCGCCTGATCAGCAAAGAAACAACCAACCAAGAATGGAAATACCGGTCAGACAATTCACCAGAATTAATATGACATTATCTCAAGTATTGCCGCATTTGTTAAGACCCAACCTAGTGACCTTGAAAGAAGATCCAAAGAACCCTAACACAACCTCTCCTCACTATCATCCCAATGCCCGCTGTGCATACCACTCTGAGAGTCTCGGCCATGACACTAATAAATGTTGGGCTCTAAAGAACAAAGTACAAGACCTCCTTGAAGCCAAAGAGATTGAATTCGATGCGCCAGAAAAGCCCAACATCATTTCTGCCCCTATGCCCAAGCACGGAAATAATGCCAATGCCATCGAAGAAGATATGTTTGTTACTTCAGTTAATGAACTTATGACCCCACTCTTAACTATCAAAAAGAACTTATTGAATGCCAGTGTATTCCCAGGCTGTGATGAAAGCTGTCATTTCTATTTGTCCTCACCAACCAACTGTCCTTTGTTGAAAGCAGGCATTCAGTGCCTAATGAATAACAAGGAAATTTTGTTCGAGAAGACTTCTATTCCAACTATTTCTTATAATGATGTTTCCATCATGACCATTTCCGACAATTCTTCCAGGGTCTCCACCAGAAGACCCGTTAGAATTACATCAGTTCTAAAAGTAGCTCCTTTGATAATTACAATGCCTGGACCAATCCCGTATTCGTCAGACAAAACCGTACCATGGAATTATGGAGGGGATGTCTACTACCAAGGTATCAAGCAAGATTGGCCAGCTGCCGAAGATTCAAGTTCAGAGAAGGTTGACTCCAATATCAGTAATATTGCAGGGACTAGCAAGATTACCCGAAGAGGAAGGATATTCTCTCCAGAAATTTCTCCCCCAAAAGCAGTTTCTAGACCCGTAATCATTCCTGTTGTTGTTGCTCCTCTGAAGGCTATTCCCAGTCCTACAATTATCTCTGCTAATACTCCTGCTGACAAAGTTGTTACAATCCCTGTTATCACTCCTACTGACATTCCTGCTACCGAGTCAACTGAGACTCGAGGTAAAGGTATTCTGATTGAGCCTGTCTGGACGAGGGCACAATCATTGGCTATTTCTGAAACTTCCCGTAAAGAGATGGAGGAAATCCTAAAGATCATAAAAAGAAGCGACTACAATGTAGTCGAGCAATTGGGGAAAACTCCATCAAAAATTTCCATGCTGGCTCTATTACTATGTTCCAAGGCTCATGCAAAAGCCATGGTAAAATTCCTGAAAACTGCCCATGTACCCCAAGAAACATCTGTGGATCAGTTCCAAGACTGCGTAGCCAGCTTGACTGCAGATAATGGTTTAGGTTTTTCGGACGCTGATTTAATGCCAAGAGGGAGGAAGCATAATAAGGCATTGCATGTCTCAATGGAATGCAGGGGCACAACTCTGGCTCATATCTTGGTTGACACCAATTCATCTCTGAATGTGATGCCTAAAAAGGCTCTTGATAGGCTTGACTGTGAGGGATTGACATTGAAACCGAGAAACATAGTAGTGAGGGCCTTTGACGGCTCAAAAAGGATGGTGCATGGGGAAGTAGATATCCCCATAAAGGTTGGAACCCAAACATTTAATTCAACGTTTTATGTAATGGATATTCACCCTTCATATTCCTACTTGCTAGGCCGACCATGGATTCACAATACCGGCGCTGTTACTTCTACGTTGCACCAAATGCTGAAGTATCCGATTCAAGGGAAAATCATCACCGTTCATGGAGAAGAAGAGTATATGATTATCCATCTCAATTCCTTCATATATGTGGAATTAGATGGTGAATCTATTGAAACTCCATTCCAGCACCTTGAAGAAGTCCCGCAAGATGTGGCAGTGACCAAGGTTGTGTCTCAAGTTCCCAAGATCACAAGGCCTCCACTCAGGATGTCATCTTTGAAGGACACCAAGGCAATGATAGAAGAAGGTGGGTGCACTATTTGGGGACAACTCCCATATATCCCATACAAATATGACAAGTTTGGCATGTGTTTCACTTCAGGTTCCCAGAAGGATGTACGTCACACTCGTGCCGGAGGACCACCCTTGAAGATCAGCAACCGCGAAGTCAATGCGTTGGAAGATGATGAAGACAACTACAACCTGGAGGATTGGATTTTCCCAACTATTAGTGGAGGGCTCGACAACTGGGAGGCTAGAAATTTTGTCCTGATCACTTTTATCCCATAGTACTTTTCTTTACATTTTATTGGATCTGTAATATTAAAACAATTCAGACTCTTAAAACCTTGTGCCTTATCCGAGGCACAATAGTCCATTTGTAAGGGTTATTATCTCATTTCCATATGACATCAATGAATCATGGACGTTTTTGCATACAAACTTTGTGCTCATTGTTTTTCTTTTTTACATTTTCATTTCTTTCAAAGATAGCTATACTCTTACACACACTCACACTCACAATACATGTCTACATCCATTCGGGATCCCATGGGTAACGGTTCTGCTATGGCCTTCTGTGACTCTGAAAATCTAATCTACCAAGCCGAAGACGAAGGTGAGGAAAATTGTGAAGTACCAGGAGAACTTGTCAGATTACTACAACAAGAAGAGAGAACCATTTAGCCCCACGAGGAACCCGTGGATACAATCAACCTAGGTACTGAGGAAGACAAAAGAGAAGTTAAGGTGGGTGCCAATCTGGAACCAAGTGTCAAGGAGCGTCTCATTCAGTTGCTACACGAGTATGTTAAGGTCTTTGCCTGGTCGTATGAAGACATACCAAGACTCAATACGGACATTATGGTACATCGTCTACCTACAAGAGAGGATTGTCCACCAGTAAAGCAAAAGGTTTGTCGTATGCCACCTGACATGTCGGGGAAGATTAAAGCAGAAGTCATGAAACAATTCAACGCTGGATTCTTGGCTGTCACCTCTTATCCGCAATGGGTTGCCAATGTTATTCTCGTACCCAAAAAGGACGGAAAAGTACGAATGTGCATGGACTATAGAGATTTGAATAGGGAAATCCCTAAGGATGATTTCCCACTCCCCCACATTGATATTCTAGTTGACAATACGGCACATCACAAAGTGTTTTCCTTCATGGATGGTTTCTCAGGTTACAACCAAATCAAAATGGCGCCTGAGGACATGGAGAAAACAACATTTGTCACACAGTGGGACACATTCAGCTACAAGGTTATGCCATTTGGACTGAAGAATGCTGGGGAAACCTATCAGCGAGCCATGGTAGCTCTATTTCACGACATGATACATCACGAAATAGAGGTCTATGTGGACGACATGATAGCTAGATCTCAAACAGAAGAAGATCATCTTGATCATTTACAAAAACTATTTGAGAGGCTAAAGAAATACAAGCTGAGGTTGAACCCCAATAAGTGCACATTTGGGGTAAGGTCTGGTAAACTCCTAGGCTTTGTCGTCAGTAATAAAGGTATTGAAGTAGATCCTGCCAAGGTGAAAGCGATACAAGAGATGCCTGCTCCTCGTACTGAGAAGGAAGTCAGAGGGTTCTTGGGACGTTTGAACTACATTGCCAGATTCATTTCTCACCTAACAGCCACTTGTGAACTAATCTTAAAATTACTGAAGAAAGATCAAGTAGTCAAATGGAATGATGAGTGCCAAACTACTTTCGACAAGATCAAAGAGTACCTGCAAGAGCCTCCTGTTTTGATGCCACCAGTCGACGGAAGACCATTGATCATGTATCTGACCGTTTTGGAAAATTCAATGGGGTGTGTGCTGGGGAAGCATGACGAGTCTGGCCGAAAAGAGCACGCTATTTATCACTTGAGCAAAAAGTTTACCAACTGTGAAAGAAGATATTCACTGCTCGAGAAAACTTGTTGCGCTCTGGCATGGGCTGCTCGCCGGCTAAGACAGTATATGCTGACCCATACTACCTTGTTGATATCTAAAATTGATCTGATAAAGTACATCTTTGAGAAACCTGCCCTCTCTGGGAGAATAGCGAGATGGCAGATGATCCTGACGGAATATGACATTTAGTATATTACCCAAAAAGCGATAAAAGGCAGTGTACTAGCTGATCACCTTGCTCATCAAGCTGTGGAAGACTACCAGTCCATGAAGTTCGAATTCCCAGATGAAGACATCATGACGGTAAACAACTGTGAAGAATTCAGGCCATATGACAGACCTGAACAAGGTTCCCGATGGACCCTGGTTTTTGATGGGGTATCTAACTCACTCGGAAACGATATCGGTGTTGTACTCATATATCCTGAAGGATGTCACACTCCCTTTATGGCAAGACTCTGCTTCAATTGTACAAATAATATGGCAGAATACAAAGCATGCATCTTTGGTCTCAAAGCTGCCATAGACTTGGGGATCAAATACTTGAATGTATTTGGAGATTCAGCTTTGGTCATTAGCCAGATCAAAGGGGAATGGGACACTAAACACCCTAACCTTATCCCTTACAACGAACATGTTTTGACATTACTCCCACATTTTGAGAAGATTACCTTCGAGCATTTCCCGCGAGAAGAAAATCAGCTAGCAGACGCACTAGCCACAATGTCATCTATGTTTAAACTTAAATGGGATAACGAGGCTCCCCAGATCACCATTGAACGAATGGATGAACCAGCACACTGTCACGAGATTAATACTAAAGAAGTAGTGGACCAGCCTTGGTTTCACGAAGTCAAGAGGTATCTCGAGGCTCAAGAATATCCAGAAAGACCTTCAGTCAATGATAAGAAATTCTCCTCTAAGTTCTTCCTTAGTAATGGCATTCTTTACAAACGCAACCATGACTCTGTGATTCGGTGCATAGACAAGGTTGAAGCTGAAAGGATCATAGCTGAGTTACATGAAGGCACTTTTAGCACCCATTCTAGTGGGCATACGATGGCGAAGAAAATCCTACGGGCAGGCTATTACTGGTCTACCATGGAAGAAGATTGCTATCAACACTCTTGAACTTGCCATAAGTGTCAGATCTATGCTGACAAGATGCACGTACCTCCGGTTCCTCTGAATGTCTTGACGGCTCCTTGGACCTTTGCTATGTGGGGGATTGATATGATTGCGGAAATCAAGCCAACAACATCTATTGTACCCCAAAATTTTCCCTTTCATATTCCTCAAAACATTGCAAGAAAAATCTCCAAGTTGCTCAAGTTTGCTCAAGAGTTGGACAGACAAGTCATCTCCTAAGGCAGTCAACCCCAAATTAGGGTTTTGTGTTGCATCAAGATCCTTGAGTCCAAATGACATAAAGTGCTCCCCAATTTCCTAATATGCTCTCAAGATCATCCATGTCAAATTTCAAGCCTTGCAGAGGAAGTTTGCTCAGTCAATTGCTCAAAGGGTCAAAAAATCGACTATGCTAGGGCAAAAGTCAATTGTGACCTATAAACAGTCAAACTTCAAGATTTTTTGTCAACATTATCATTTTTAAGGATATTTCATCATTTGATCAAGGTTTTATCATGATTCATCAAGGATTTCTCAAAATTCATCAAGATTCAAAAGTTGCTAAATTAGGGTTTTATAGGAAAAGTCAACTCAACTTTGACCAAGCATAACTTTCTCATACTTTATGAGAAATGACCCATCAAAATCTCATTTTGAAGAGCATGCAATTACTTACAATCCATCTTCATACCCCAAGTTCAAAAAATGCACTCACAAGAAGTTATGAATTTTGACATTATAGGTCATTTTGAAAAGTCAACAAAAACACATTTTTTTACAAAGCTTATAACTTGAGCATGGAATATCAAAATGATATTATACCGAAAGAGTTGGTTAGAGGACATCTCAAGATTTCTAAAAAGTCCAAGAACACCTCCAAAAGTTAAAAATTGAAGAAGTTATGGATTGTTGAAGTTGGACTTTTTTGCAAAATTGCCAAAAGTCAACTATCCCCAAAACTTCAAATTTTGTCAAATGGGCCCATTATTTTCCACTTGATTTGAGCTTGCATCATTGTCCACGTGTCCTAACTTCATACATGAGCCCACATTTTATTTTTATTATTTAATTTGATTATTAATTGAATTTATTCATTTTAAATCATATAAAATCCAAAACTTTGATAACATGAGATTTTTTGGCTGTTTCAGGTTTTGATTACCATCATTATCATTATCAAATTTGTATCACACCAAATCATGTGCAAAAAGATTGAAATCAAGAAAATTTGGAAGGTTTAATAATGGAGAATCAAATCAAATTGGAAATCATTATTGGAGCAAGATTTGAACCATAATTTTTACCCTAACACAAAGCATAGTACATAAGCAAGCAAAAGCAATCGAAACAAGGGTTGGAAAGTGCAGGCAGAGGCAGAACAAAGTTGGAAAATTCACAAAAAAGCTTGAGATCAAAATCATAGCTAGAGGCACTTTCAGAAGCCAAGACCTGTCCCAATCGCTTCCTGGGCATTCACTCAAGCTAAACCAATCCAAAGCAAGCTTGTTCAGACTCCATAACACGCTTAAGTGTCACGATAACTACCTCTGTTCTTGAAATCAATTTGGCTTATTCTTGCATCGTTTGAGAAAACTATTGGCATATTTGTAATCCTCACAACATTTCCAAGCTATTTGCATCATTCAATTTTGTTTATCTAACCTGTAATGCAAAACGCCATAGCTAGGGTTCTTGGAAGCATTTTTAGGGTTTTCTATTTCAGGGACAATTGACCATCAAGAAGGGTATGGTTGTGACCGGGAGGGTGAGACGAATCCAACCATGTTCTTGGAATGGATTTATATGTCCTGGAGGGAGTTTTAGCATAAGTCTGCATCTTTTGTTGCAGATTCAAATCTGCAGGTAATGTTGTTACAGGTCTGAGGACCGGGATGAGTACATGTCATCCTCCGGTTGGCCCATTCAAATATTTTTCGCGCATTTTATTTTTTTCTGACCAATAATTATTGTGTTGTTTTATTATTATTGTTTTGTATTCATATAACAAATGGATCAAGATGGTGTAGTGGCAAGGCAAGCGCGTATCATCCTTCAGGACTTGGCTCCGAATCCCAGGTCCCCCACTTCTTCAATATTTTTTCTCTTCAGGTACTCCCATGCGCGCATAAGCCTGTAGGACACCATACACCCTCATCCATGCAGTAGTCGGATGGCCAAAGGCCAGATCTGGTGGTCCAGGAGTGGATGCCCACCATAGTCCAAGTCTAAGTGTGCACATTGGATCCAAAAAAGTCAAAGAAGGCCAGCGTTTTGGGCTTAAGGAATTGCTTCTCATACTCCTATAATCAGGCCCAAACCCCTCTCTCTTTTATTTACTTTGTTTTATTAATTTGTTTTTTTTATTATTTTTATTTAATTTACTAACCAATCAAAAAATTATTTTCTTTATCAAATAAAAACCACAAAAAAATATTTTTATTCAATCAAATTTTTATTTTTATTAATAAACACTAATTAATTAATTTAGGTTTTAATTAGAATAACTTTAACCTATTTTTTGTAAATAATTAAAATTAAATTAGATTAAATTAGGTTTTAATTACTAACTTAATTATTTTATTTTCTTTCTTTAAATAATCAAAACTCCAAAAATAATTTATTTTTATTAATTAATTAATTTAATTTAGGATTTATTTCTTTCTTAAATAAAAACAACAAAACCTAAAAATATTTTCTCTAACCAAAAGGGTCAAAACCCTAATCATGCGCTCGATTTAATTTCCCGCACGCGATTTACTTTCTTTTGTCCAATAATGTACTTGCTCCCGGATTGTAACAGTTAATAGGACTTTTAATTATTTTTTATTGCTTTATTTTATTTTTCAAAAGGGTTTGTCTTTGGCGATGTAAATACCCGATGCCTTGTAATTTAATTTCCGCATTTTATTTCCGTAAATTATAACTATTAGATGTTTGATAATAGGGTTTGCATGACAAGACTGAATGTTTTAACCTGAAATCAACTTAGATCACCCTAACATGTACAAAGATAAAAATAACTGAAAAACGACACACTCGCACATGCACACTCCTAGGGTACACATCCCACTTGGTTGCCTTCGTACATGGTCATTGAGTATAGGTCACTTTAGAGGTCACCCTCTTGTCTAAAAGATCATAGTCTCCTCGAAACGGTTGCCTCAGATATTATTGCCTCAAACAAATGATCTAAGACATTAGGGTTACCGCTAAGGCGTCCTAACATTGCTTTGGTGACCGTAAGTCCCTAATTCAAATTGACCCTCAAACTCCAACGACGGTGCTACCCACTCACTAATAGTGGGATAGCATTGTCTAAAGGAAATTAGTATAGAACGATTCCTTTTTCGAGTAGGTAGATGGTTCTTAGATACTTGCTCTTTCAAAAAAAAATAATCTTTTTTCACACTTACACTTTTCGAACAAAGTTTTCAAAAACACTTCATACGCTCTTGAGGACAGAATCAAGAGTTAAATCGAAGTTTTCAAAACAAAAACTTTTTCAAACCCACAAGCACAAAGAAAGAAATTTTGAAAACAATTAAGCAAGTACCTAAGAGCCCGTGGATAACCACAGATAGAAAGGGTGCTAACACCTTCCCTTTCTATAATCTACCCCCCGAACCTGAGAAATATCTCAAAAAAGGAATTTTTCTGTGCTTTTTTCCTTTCCTTGATTGGATAAAATAAAAGTCGGTGGCGACTATTGCTTACCACGACATTTTGCGAAAACAAACGCAAAACGCAAACCAGCATTCCAAAAAACAGCCAGTTCTTCCCACCGTATCACAGAACTGGCGACTCTATTGGGGATGCTTATAAGTGGGGTGTACCTTAGGAATAGTTCATAATGTTTTCAATTGCTTGACTTGTATGTTTTATCTTTGTGGGTTTGAATCGGAGTTTGTGATCGGTGGAAATAGAAATGACTGTTTTGGAATGCTGGTTCGCGAAATGTCGCGGTAAGCAAGAGTCGCCACCGTCGTTTATTTTCTCCAACAAGGAAAGGACAAAAGCACATCAAAATTCCTTTTCGAGATGTTTCTTGGTTCGGGAGGTAGATTATAGAAAGGGAAGGTGTTAGCACCCTTTCTATCCGTGGTTATCCACGGGCTCTTAGGTACTTGCTCACTATGTTTTCAAAATGTTTTGCTTTTCTTGTGTTTGTGGGTTTTGAAAAAGTTTTGTTTGAAAACTTCGATTTAACTCTTGTATCAGTCCTCAAGAGTGTATGAAGTGTTTGTTTGAAAACTTTTATCAGAAAAGTGTAGGTGCAAAAAGTTGTTTTGAAAGAGCAAGTATCTAAGAACCTCTACCTACTCAAAAGAAATTAAGCTGTGTAAATGTCCTTTAGACAGTACTATCCCACTATTGAGAAGTAGGTAGCACCGTCGTTGGAGTTTTTCGGGTCAATTCGATTATAGGGACATGTGGTCACCAAAGCAATAGTAGGACGCCTTAGCGGTAATCCTAATGTCCTAGATCGTTTTTTATCCGAGGCAACCGTTTCGAGGCAACTTGGATCTTTAGACAAGAGGGCGACCTCTAAAACACCCTATACTCAATGACCACATCGAGGCAACCAAGTGAGGTGTACCCTAGGAGTGGCATGTGCGAGTGTGTCAGGATTCAGTTAAGTTATCTTTGCACATGTTATGGTGAGCTACGATTGATTTTAATTTCAGAGAAATCTTGCCATGCATAGCCTAGTTAGCATACATCTAGTAGTTAATGGTTGTGGAAAATAAAACTATGCTATTACAAGGCGTCGGGTATTTACATCGCCAAAAACAACCCTTTGAAAAGTAAATTGCGGGAAATTAAATAAAAGCGATAAAAAGGATCCTAATTAAAGCTATTACATCCTCTGAACAATTACATAAATATGATGAAAACAATAGGAATCAAGAATAATCACATGCGCGAGAAAAAATTGAATCAGAGAAGTTCTTAGGGTTTTGACCCTTTTTTGAGAAAGAAGGAAGTTTTGGTTATTTTGCATTTAATTAAATTAAACCTAAAACTAATTAATTAAATAAGAGAAAGAAATATTTTTTTAGTTTTTTATGTGTTAAGGAAAAATAAAAAATGGTCAAAATTGTCAAGAACCCTAATTCTATGTTGATTTTAAATTATTATGAAAATATTAAAATTAACCTAATTAACTAAATAAATTATGTTAGGATTTATTTACAAAAATAACTAATTAAGGGTGAAATTAATTTTAATAAATAATAATAATAAATATTATATTTTAGTTTTCTGAATTTATTATGAAAAAAACTAATTGAGTTAATTAAGTAATAATAATAATAATAATTAATAGTAAAATAATTAAATAAATAAATATAAAGGAAGAAAAGAAACAAAAAGAATAACCCAGGGGGTGCTGGCCCGATTAGGAGGTGCATTTGGAAAATTGTGGCCCATTAGTTTCCCAGCCACGTTGACTTTCTGGATTAGCTATGTGTTTGTTGACTGAGGAGTACAATGGTCCTTCAATCCTGGCCTTCAGATTTGGCCAGGAGCCACTTGGCATGCTGAGATTTCAAACATATGGTGGGTCTCTTTTGGAAAGCTGCACAAGAATATGTTAAGAAAAAATAGAATAAGCGTTTTGGGGTACCTGGGATTCGAACCCAGGTCCCAATGGTCATATGCACGCGTTCTTGCCACTCAGCCAACTTGTTTAATTCATTAGTGGGATACAAGGCAATTATTATATTGAAAAACAAATTAATATGCTGTAAAACAAAATAAACGCGCGCTCTTTTCAAACTGACCACTCAGAGGCTAACACCTCATCATCTTCCTCGTTCGTTCCTGCATAATAAGCATTAGATAGCGGGGGGTTTTAACCCCCACAAACTACAGTAAGGAAAATAACGAATAGAGATACAATGCATATAAATATTTCGCGAGGGGTGATTCGTGTTCGTCTTGTTCTAACGGTTTCAATCATGTGTCTTACAAGTCTTAATTTTTCCTGGATTGCAAAGCCCTAATTCAAAGCTCACGAACCCTAAAAATTCAACTATGGCATCTTTTGATTCAGGCCATTATAATTCAATTAAGTGATACCATTAGCTTCATATGGTTCCTAGCAATGCAAAACAATCAAGAAAATATGTTAAATGCGCATGAATTAGACAATACGATTCTGGAAAAAAATGGCAAACCGTGGTTCTGTAGGTATCGATTCCTTGAGCCTTAATGCTTGATTTTGATTGCAAAACGTCCCAGACACTTCCTGCAATGTGTTTGAATGAAAAGAATTCCTTGAATTGGCTTGGAATGCAAAGATCAGTTTTCACTTTTTCTTGAAATTTCTCAATATGCTATGGCTTTTTTCTGCAGCTTTTTCACGTTCTTTGCATCAGGGTTTGCTTGAATATATATAGGGGAATGGAATTAGGTCAAGAACTGGGCAAAAATCCATTGAATTGATGATTAAATCTTTGATTGGAAATCAAATATTTTTGAATCTTCATGATTGGAAAATGTTGCCAATTTTGGAGATTTTTGTATCTTTGACTTGTGCACAAATTTTCCAGCAAATCTTGACCGTATTTGCTTCACAAATTGATTGAAAAATCAAATATTGCATTTTCCAACAATTTAAATTAATTAAATGAATTATTATTAATTAAAAGTCCAATTAATCAATAAAAATAAGAAAATAAATTCCATTAAGCTTGATGGGTCGTCCATAGGTCATGGATGAAGTTTCAACAAGATATTTGAGGCCCATTAGCAAAAATGAGGTGTTTTGAGCAAAGTTGACTTTTGCAAATTCATGAAAATGTTCCAACTTCTCCAATGCATATCTTGCTCAATTTTGATCATATGAACATTTTATTTGACATTTTGGAAAGCTCTTGAAGTCCTCTAACCAATGCCTTTGGTCCCATGTCATTTGGATTTACCAATCTCAAGTTATGGCCTTTGACTTAAAGTTTACTTTTGTTGACTTTTGAATTTGACCTATAATGTAAGAATTGACAACTTTTTGTGAGAGCATTTCTTGGACTTGGAATGTGAAGATGGTTTGTAGGAAATGGCATCCCCTTAAAAATGAGCATTGGATGGGATTTTTCTAATGAACCATGAAAAAGTTATGCCCTGGTCAAGTTACAGTTGACTTTTCTACTGTCCAAAAATAGTAACTTTTTGCATCTTGATGATTTTTGAGTCATTCTTGTGGAATCATGATCAAGACTTGATCAAATGATGATTGTGACCTAAAAATAAGATGTTGACCAAAAATTATGACTTTTGACTGCAAAATGACCATTTTGCCCTTGCAGTTGACTGTGGATCAAATGAGGCTTTTGACTGTGCAAACTGGCACTGTGAGTCTTGAAACTTGGCATGTTTGTTCTTGAGGATGTATATGGGCCTATGAGACTTGATTGAACCATTGAAAACCCCAAATTCCTTGAAAGAACCAAAACCCTAATTTCAGCTGTCTTAGGAGGTCATTTGACTGTCTAATCCTTGAGCAATCTTGAGCAATTTTAAGGATCATTCTTGACAAATCTTGAGAGATATGGGAGGGCAAATTTTGGGGTACAACAATTGCCCCTGTTCAATCTTCTTAAACCTGAGGATGTATATTGGCTTGCGTGCCTTTCGTGATCCGAAGGTGGAAGATGATTGATCACTAAAGTGCCCAGAAATTTGCACTCGCATGGTATAGTATCAGCAATGTGATGTCGGGAATGGGCTTACAGATGCCATTTGGAGAGATGATGGATAGGAGGATGGTCTTATAGATGCCATCTGGAAATGTGACAGGATCTTGCCGCGGGATGGGCTTATAGATGCCATCTGAAAATGTAATGGATAGTTGTGGAGATGGGCTTAAAGATGCCATCTGGAGATTGTTTGTTGAATTGTAACTTGGTAGATTGAAAGAAGGAACCTGTATAGGGTTTCCTGATGATGAGTCCGTGTAAAACTGCATCTTGGAAGAGAAGGAACCGGTGTAGGGTTGCTTCATGATGGTCAAGTAGATAGTTGTCCTGTCTGGTTTCAGGTATTAATCTACAATCCATCGTCCACATATGCTTTTCCTGGCTTGTTACAGATATTAATCTGGAACTTAAGAAGGTTGGCCGATGAGATAGTTGTCCTGTCTGATTTTAGGTATTAATCTCTGACCTGAGAAAGAAAGATGGTTTCCTGGCCTGTTACAGGTGTTAATATTCAATCTCTTCAATGTAGATAACTTTCCTGTCTGGTTTCAGGTATAGATCTACAATCAGTCATCCACAGATATTTCCTGGCTAGTTATAGGTGTTGATCTGGAACTTAAAAAGGGTGGGTCAAGGAGATATTTGTCCTGTCTGGTTTCAGGTATTAATCTCTGACTTGATAAAGAAAGATAGTCTTCCTGGCTTGTTACAGGTATTGATCTTCAATATCTTCATATAGGTGGCTTTCCTGTCTGGTTTCAGGTGTTAACCTATAATCAGTCGTCCACAGATATTTCCTGGCTAGTTACAGGTGTTGATCTGGAACTTAAGAAAGGTTGATAGTAATCATCTTTTGATTGACCTTTTCCTGAAAAGGCAAAAGATTAGTTGTATGCAATGTCATGATGTATGAGATGCATGATGCTCTCAAAATGAGATCGTGTTGTATGCATTTTGTCATGCATGAAATGTGAAATGTTTTATGAATGTATTTTCGTCTGGGAAAATAAATCCTTGACAGATGCCGGGGAGTTTGTTAAATCCTGGGCTGATGTTGAAGAGTAGAGTTCTTCGTTTCCGCTGGGGATGATGAACAAAGATGATTGCAAGAATAAAATGGTAGGAGAAGATGACTCCATTGGGGAATAAACCTGGTGAAGAGCTTACTCTGCAGGGAATTACTCTGTGGGAAGAGGTGCTTCGCTGAGATTTTAACGATAACTCCTCTGGGGACTCTGTTGATAAGCTCTGTTGGGGATTTTGATGATGAACTCCGCTGGGGGATAGAAAGAACTTCGCTGAGGATGATCTTTCCGTTGCAACTTGCTGAGGATAACCCAGTTAGACTCTGGTGGGGGATAATCCTTTGAATATGGCTAGGGAGATTCATTTGCACTCTGCAGGGGACAAGCTTCCAGAATCTACTGGGGAAGATAATTCAACTCTGTCGGGGAAGCTTTTCAGACTGCGCTGGGAAATGGCTCCACTGGGGGTATCTTGTATTCCGCCGGGGAACATTCTTATACTCTGCTGAGGAATACTAAGAATGTCGGGGATGCTTGTTGAGGAATATCTGTATACTCTGCTAGGGAATATTAAGATCTTCTGGGGATACCCAACTTTTTCAGGATTGATGGTAGACCAACTCTGCTTGGGGGGAGAGTATTGCTGACTTGATGGGGATACTATGCCTTTTTAGGGCTGATGGGAGGCCAACTCTGCTTGGGGAGAGTATTGCTGAATCTTGTCTTACTCTGCGGGGAGTGAAGGTATCTTGGTCATGTTCTTCAGCTGAACTTACCTTGGTACCTCGGTGGACAGAGCAACTAGATCGCTTAGACAATTCTTATTTCCCCTACTTCCGATGTCACCTGTAATTAGTCCTTTGTTTCGCATGCAAATATTTGTGATCAGCAATTAATGTCAAATGCATATATCAAAAATGAACATTGGACGTTCTTTGCAAAACAAAACAGATAAAGGAAAAACAATTTGCGATTTGCCTGAAAAATGAATTTGTATTGATTTTGAAATTTGCCTGTAAATAGGCGTTTTGTGTACAAGAGGCTGACGTCCTAGTAAGAGAACGCCGCCGAACAAAATAGAGTTTATACAATTTGTGAAAAGAAGACAAAACAGCTATGTGAAAAAAATCCCACTGGGTTCCAACTCTGCTATCGCCTTTATGTCTTCAAGCGTCTCATCACTTTCCTGCTTAGTTGAAGATGAATCTGATTGACTGGTGCCGTCTGAGCCTGATGGTCGATACCGAAGTCTGGATGCAGGGTGATCCAATGAGACATAGTATTACGCTTATCCCTAACTTTTGCCTGGACCGCCCTTTCGGGTTTTCAGTCCACCGGGATACCCATTTTTGCCCAAGCCGCCTTTTCAGGTTTTCGACTTGCCGGGTGTACAGATTTTTTATTTTCATCCCTTATTTTTGCCCGAACCCTTTTGGTTCGCCGGGAAGCCCTTATTTTTGCCTAGGCCAGTCGACCTAGCGGGTCTTTAATCATGTGTAGTATCTTTTTACTATGTCTACATTGGCGGGGTGAGGAAGGTCGTCACCATCCATGGTGGTTAGAATCATAGCTCCTCCTGAGAAGATGTTCTTAACCACAAATGGCCCTTCGTACGTGGGGGTCCATTTGCCCCTGGGATCACCTTGAGGTAGAATGATGCGCTTGATTACCAGGTCCCCAACTTGATACTCTTGTCGTCTGACTTTCTTGTTAAATGCCTTGATCATCCGTTTTTGGCACGTCTGACCATGACAAATAGCTGTGAGTCTCTTTTTGTTGATTAGGTTCAGTTGATCAAGCCGAGTCTGAATCCAGTCATCTTCACTTAAACCTGCATCCTTCATGATCCGGAGAGAGGGTATCTGAACTTCGATGGGTAAGACTGCCTCCATGCCATATACCAAGGAATAGGGTGTTGCCCCTGTTGACGTCCGTGCTGAGGTACGGTACCCATGAAGAGCGAATGGTAACATCTCGTGCCAATCTTTGTAGGTCACTGTCATCTTCTGCACAATCTTCTTGATGTTCTTATTAGCTGCTTCTACAGCCCCATTCATCTTTGGCCGGTAGGGAGAAGCGTTATGATGCTGTATCTTGAATTGCTCGCAGAGCTCAGTGATCATCTTATTGTTAAGATTGGTACCATTATTTGTAATAATCCTCTCCGGTACACCATATCGACAGATCAGGTTATGCCAAATGAACCGTGCCACGACATTCTTGGTTACGGTGGCAAAGGAAGCTGCTTCAACCCACTTCGTAAAGTAATCAATCGCCACCAGGATGAAGCGATGCCCGTTAAATGCTGTAGGTCTGACCTCGCCGATAATATCAATGCCCCACATTGCAAAAGGCCAAGGTGCTGTCAAGACGTTCAAAGGAACTGGAGGAATGTGCACCTTATCAGCATAGATCTGGCATTTGTGACATGTCTGAGAGTGCTGATAACAGTCGGCTTCCATTGTGGACCAGTAATATCCTGCCTGGAGGATTTTCTTTGCCATGGTATATTCACTAGAATGAGTTCCGAAGGTACCTTCATGCAGCTCTGCCATGATCCTTTCTGCTTCAGTTTTATCCACACAATGCAGTAAGGTTGAATCATGGTTTCGTTTGTACAGAATGTCATTGCTGAGGAAGAACTTTGCCGCGAACCTTCTTAGAAACTTCTTTTCATTAACAGATGCGCCCTCGGGGTATTCTTGAGCTTCAAGGTACCTCTTTACTTCATGATACCAAGATTTTTCTGTTACTTCTTCCGTCTCAAGGTCACAGCAATGTGCAGGTTCATCCAATTTCCAAATAATGATCCGGGGAGTCTCGTTGTCCCATTTGACTTTGAACATAGAAGACATCGTAGCCAATGCGTCCGCACACTGATTCTCCTCTCTTGGGAAGTGTTCAAAGGTTATCTCCTCGAAATGGGGAATCAACGTCAATACATACTCCTTGTAAGGAATAAGATTTGGGTGTTTCGTATCCCACTCGCCTTTGATCTGACTGATCACGAGAGCAGAATCTCCGAAGACACTCAGAAACTTGATCCTTAGGTCAATTGCAGCTCGAAGACCCATGATGCAGGCTTCATACTCCGCCATGTTGTTGGTGCAGTTGAAACATAGTCGGGCGGTAAGTGGAGTATGAGAGCCTTTAGGGGATATGATCACAACGCCAATACCATTACCCAAAGCGTTTGAGGCTCCGTCAAAGTGCATCGACCATCGGGATCCTTCCTCAGGTCCTTCATCCGGTCCAGGTACTTCACAATCAGTCACTACCATGATATTCTCGTTTGGAAATTCAAAGTTCATAGATTGGTAATCATCCACTGCCTGATGTGCCAAATGTTCTGCCAACACACTTCCCTTGATTGCTTTTTGAGTCGTGTACTGGATGTCATATTCAGTCAAGATCATCTGCCATCTTGCTATTCTTCCGGACAAGGCAGGCTTTTCGAAGATGTACTTGATTGGATCCATTTTTGAAATCAACAGAGTGGTGTGAGTCAACATGTACTATCTCAGCCGGCGAGCAGCCCATACCAAAGCGCAACAAGTTTTCTTGAGCAGTGAGTATCGGGTCTCACAGTCGGTAAACTTTTTGCTAAGGTAATAAATAGCATGCTCTTTTCGGCCAGACTCGTCATGCTGACCTAGCACACATCCCATTGAGTTATCAAGTACTGTCAAGTATAAGATTAGAGGTCTCCCTTCAACCGGTGGCATAAGAATGGGTGGCTCCTGGAGATACTCTTTGATTCTTTCGAAAGCGGCCTGACATTCATCGTTCCAACGTACCACTTTATCTTTCTTCAGTAGCTTGAAGATTGGTTCACAAGTAGCAGTTAGATGCGAGATGAATCAGGCAATGTAGTTCAGCCGTCCTAGAAAGCCTCTGACTTCTTTCTTCGTCTTGGGAACTGGCATCTCTTGTATGGCTTTCACTTTGGCAGGGTCCACTTGAATACCTTTGTCGCTCACGACGAAACCTAGTAGTTTTCCAGATCTCACCCCGAAGGTGCACTTGTTCGGGTTTAATCTCAGTTTGTACAACTTCAATCGGTCAAACAGCTCCTGTAGATGGTCAAGGTGTTCTTCCTCAGTTTGGGACCTTGCAATCATATCGTCAACGTATACTTTAATCTCATGATGGATCATGTCATGAAACAGAGCAACCATGGCACGTTGATACGTTGCCCCAGCATTTTTCAACCCAAAAGGCATGACCTTGTTGCAAAAGGTGCCCCACTGAGTAACAAAAGTGGTCTTCTCCATGTCTTCAGGAGCCATCTTGATCTGATTATAACCAGAGAATCCGTCCATGAAGGAGAATACCTTATGCTGAGTAGTATTGTCAACCAGAACATCGATGTGAGGCAGAGGGAAGTCATCCTTAGGGCTCTCCCTATTCAAATCCATGTAGTCAACACACATTCGGACCTTACCATCTTTCTTCGGCACTGGGACCACATTGGCGACCCACTGAGGGTAAGAAGTTACTGCTAGAAAACAGGCGTCAAACTGTTTCATAACTTCAGCTTTGATTTTCTCGGACATCTCGGGGCGTATACGGCGAACCTTTTGTTTTACCAGAGGGCATTCTTCCTTGGTAGGCAGGTGATGAACCACAATGTCGCTATCCAACCCAGGCATATCTTCGTAAGACCAGGAAAATATTTCCACGTAGTCATGCAGCATCTGAATCAACTGTTGTTTCACACTAGACTCCAGATTGACACCAATCTTGACTTCCTTTCTGTCTGTCTCAGTACCCAGATTTACCGTTTCCACTGGCTCTTCATGTGGCTGAATGGCCCTCTCTTCCTGGAGTAACAGTCTTGCAAGCTCACCAGGCACTTCGCAATCATCTTCACCTTCGTCTTCGGCTAAGTTGATCGGATTTTCTAAGTCATAATTGGCAATAGCAGAGTCGTTACCAGTGAGATCCAGAGTGGATTGGGACCTGTATATGTGAGTGTGTGTAAATAGCTGTTTTGCAATATATAATAAAGAAAGACAAGGAGCGCAAGATTTGAAATGCGAAAAACATCCAATGCTTTTATTAATGATATATGAAAATGACACATAAAAGCCCTCACAAATGAAGCCACGGTGCCCCGGGTAAGACACCGGGCCATAAAGTTTAGTAATATTGTTTTTTACAGATTCAAAACAAAGGAGTTCATTACTGAGTCACAAAAGTAATAGGGACAAAGTCTTTCGCTGTCCAGTTGTTTGGTCCACCGTTGGTCGTAGGGTAGATCCAGCTGTCGAATTCAGATTCCTCTACATCATCCTCAACCCTGATAGCATTTACTCCATGCTTGGGCATGGGAGCTGTTACAACATTGGGCCTCTCGGGTGCCTCGAACTCAACCTCTTTAGCATCAATTAGGTCCTGAACCTTATTCTTCAGAGCCCAACAATCATCCGTAGTATGCCCCGGGCTGTCAGAGTGATAAGCGCAGCGGGCGTTAGGATTGTACTTTGGAGAGGTAGTGTTTACAACCTTCAGAGCTTCTTTTATAGTCACCAGATTGGTTGTCAGTAACTGCGGCAATATCTGGGATAAAGTCATGCTGAGGCGAGTGAACTGCCTTCTAGGTCTCTCACACCTTTGCTGGTTGTGATGCTGTAGAGCAGCAGCAGGTTTTAAAATAACCACCGCGTTGACAGCTTGGCGGCGTTCCGGTTTATTCTGTCTCCTTGAACCATAGACAGCACTAGATTCCTTCTTGAACGACTTCTTCTCAGTGCTCGAGGAGGCACCTTTCTGTATCTTCCCAGACTTGATACCAGCTTCTATTCTCTCACCAGTCAAGATAAGGTCTGTAAACCCGGCTGAAGAATTCCCAATCAAATGGTTGAAGAATGGACCAGACAGGGTCCCCAAGAACATATCCACAAGTTCACGGTCAGTCAAAGGTGGCTGTACCCTTCCAGCCAGGTCTCTCCACTTTTGGGCATATTCTTTAAATCCTTCACTCGTCCCTAGTGACATACCCTGGAGCTGGGTACGCGTAGGAGCGAGGTCGGAATTATACTGATACTGCTTATAGAAAGCAGTAGCCAGATCCTCCCAGTTACGAATACTGGCTCCATCCAGCTGATAGAACCATTCGAGTTGAGTCCCTGAAAGACTATCCTGGAAGAAATGGATCCACAAATTCTTGTCAGCAGTGTAAGGTTGGATCTTCCTTACATACGACCGGAGGTGCAGCTTAGGACAGGAAGCTCCGTCGTATTTGGCAAAAGCAGGTGCCTTAAACTTATGGGGAATCACCACCCCAGAGGATAAGCCTAGGTCTCCAAAGTCCAACCCGGGCACATTCTATATCTCCATAGCACTTAAGCGGTCATCCAGCTGTTTATACCTATCCTCAGCAGGAGGGTATTGTTCTTCATCATAATCCGTCTCGTTGTCGGAGACCACGGGACTAGGAACCCTTCTCTCTTGTGGGCTGTCTGTCCCTACAGATGAGGTAGTCAGCTCAACCTCATTCTGCAGTTCATTCCCAAATCTGCGTCCAGTGTTGAACAAGACAGTCCTCTTCTTCTTCTTCTTCTTCAGAATCAGGGTCTTTAACTCCTGTTGACCCTTGGCTAAGCTCATAACCAATTCTTGGAACTGGGCATTCTGGGCCTGGAGGGCCTTGATAGCTTGTTCAGTGGAAGGTTCGGCAGACATGATGATTGCTGAAATAAACAGCGAAGAAGATAAGTGACCTGTAAAAGGGGTACCTGTTATGCATATGATGGAATGAAATGCGTATGATTTATGTTTTCAAAGACAATCTGGATTCAACTTTGTAGACAAGAAGGGAAACAAACTTTATTAGATTCAACCTTGGAATTTAAATTGTTCAACAAATTGCCCTTAGGCGTTACAAGAATGGAAATACGGAAAGTAAATAAAAGTTGTAAAAGAAACATCCAAGGCCCATCAATGCTCCCATGGCCTCTTCTTCTCGGTGCGGATATAATCATTCAGGATCCGTTCATTCTCCAATTGCTTCGTCAGCTTCTGGATTTTCTGTTCTTGTTCATTGAACCTTTCCCGATAAGAATCCCGTTCTTCCTGCAGTTGCGCCCAAGATCTCTTCAGCGTGCCAACATCAGTGGGCATCTGAGGATGGAGAACAGTTGGAGGAACCCCGTCTTTATCAGCAATTTCAAGAGTAATAGGCCTGACAGCTTCGTATGGCATACCTAACTTCTGAGCACGGATGCGGACCCATCTGAAGTAGGATTCCATTGGTAGAGAAGTCTTTGGTCCCAACTCACGTGGGTCAGCTTTGTGAATTCTATCCCAAGCCCGGATGAATCTACGACGCAGCTCATCATTATCCACCTGAAACTCAAAACTGATGTGAGGTATCAACATATCATGAGGCCCTGCTCTTCTGGCTCTTCCAAACTGACGGAGAGCTAAACATGGGTTATAAGAGATTCCTCCCTGGGTTCCGATCAATGGAACATTAGGATACTCTCCGCAACGATCAATAACAGCCACCTCATCCAAACCTCTGAGAGTCCAAATAATATCATTATCAGTAAGAGACATTATCCTATGAGCCTAGCCTATTCCTTCTTTGTTCTTCAACACGAACTTAGGGAGGTGTGAAATAAACCACCTCACCAACAAAGGAGCACAACACCACAAAGTTCCCCGTCTTCGGGCAGTACGAGCATAGAGTTGTTGCAGGATATCACCCAAGAGAGTGGGTACAGGATTCCGAGAGATGAAGATCCTTATGGCATTGACATTAATGAAGGTATCAGGATTTGGAAACAACACTAGACCATAGATTAAGAGAGCCAGGATGTCTTCGTACGCCCTGAAGTCTAAGTTATTCCAGAAACTATTAGCTTTGCCAATAAGAAACTTAGCTAAAAAGCCCTTAACTCCACTTCTTGTCTCCCAGTTAGCCATTACCTCCTCTTTGGTCAAGGGAAGGGCTGCAACAATCTCTTCAGGCCTAAGAGTCTTTTCCCAACCAGTGAATGGAGTTTGTTCCAAAACAGGGATACCAAGCAAATCAGAGAATTCTTCCAGGGTAGGGACCAGCTGGAAGTCTTGAAAGGTGAAGCAGTGGTATAGCGGATCATAAAACTGGGCCAGGACACTCATCAGTTGTTGGTCCCACTTTGAAGTGACTAAACCGAGAAGATAACCATGCCTCTTGATGAAGGAAGTAGTGTTTGGAATCCTATCAATCAATTCTGTAAGCAAAGCAGGTGGTTGAACAAAGTTGAGCCGGATAGTATTCCTTCGCATGGGCATCATGATGTCCTACAAAACAGAGCAAAGATGAAACCCTCTTGTCTTTGAAATGGGTTAGTCCTTATGTAGGACGCATGCAATGGTATGATGTTATGATGTAATGATAAAGGCACACCACAAGTATTCACAAAAGGCAAACATGGTAAAAGCACACAAGTCACACCAAACAACCCTTAGAGTTCAGGCCAGCATGAAGTTTAGGTACTACCCTCTTTCAGTTTCAGTTGGTTAAGACCTGTCCTAAAAATAGTAACCAGGTTCTAGAGGATCTCAATATCACTGACTACCCTCAATCGGTCATAACTCCAGCTTAGCAACCTTTTCTTGCGGCCGGAACCATCGCGAGAGTTTAGCCTCAATGAGTGTAGCATATTGCTACTGTTCTATGGCCAAGCTGGTCAATTTAAGGTTCTAAGGTCAGTTGGTGCTTAATGACTCCTCAGAAGACCCATATTCTCCTCGTTCCAACACAAGGGATATCGGTACAGACCAAGGTGTCACACCAACGTAGCTACTGCTTCACCCGTGTCGGTCTACGCCAGACAAGTCCCTCACAGTTTATTGCTACTTACCTAAAGGATATTCCCCAAATCCGGGTTAGGATCTATAAAACTCTGATGCAAACCCACAAAATTAAAGCATACAAGGCATACAATTGAAAACATAGAATGATCTAATCCTAAGGTACACCTCACTTATTTATTTCCCCATCAGAGTTGCCAGTTCTGTGATCGGTGGAAATAGAACTGACTGTTTTGGAATGCTGGTTCGTGAAATGTCGCGGTAAGCAAGAGTCGCCACCGTCTTTTATTTTCTCCAACAAGGAAAGGACAAAAGCACAGCAAAATTCCTTTTCGAGATGTTTCTCGGTTCGGGAGGTAGATTATAGAAAGGGAAGGTGTTAGCACCCTTTCTATCCGTGGTTATCCACGGGCTCTTAGGTACTTGCTCACTATGTTTTCAAAATGTTTTGCTTTTCTTGTGTTTGTGGGTTTTGAAAAAGTTTTGTTTGAAAACTTCGATTTAACTCTTGTAACAGTCCTCAAGAGTGTATGAAGTGTTTGTTTGAAAACTTTTGTCAAAAAAGTGTAGGTGCGAAAAGTTGTTTTGAAAGAGCAAGTATCTAAGAACCTCTACCTACTCAAAAGAAATTAAGCTGTGTAAATGTCCTTTAGACAGTACTGTCCCACTATTGAGAAGTAGGTAGCACCGTCGTTGGAGTTTTTCCGGTCAATTCGATTATAGGGACATGTGGTCACCAAAGCAATAGTAGGACGCCTTAGCGGTAATCCTAATGTCCTAGATCGTTTTTTATCCGAGGCAACCGTTTCGAGGAAACTTGGATCTTTAGACAAGAGGGCGACCTCTAAAACACCTTATACTCAATGACCACGTCGAGGCAATCAAGTGAGGCGTACCCTAGGAGTGGCATGTGCGAGTGTGTCAGGATTCAGTTAAGTTATCTTTGCACATGTTATGGTGAGCTATGATTGATTTTAATTTCAGAGAAATCTTGTCATGCATAGCCTAGTTAGCATACATCTAGCAGTTAATGGTTGCGGAAAATAAATCTACGCTATTACAAGGCGTCGGGTATTTACATCGCCAAAAACAACCCTTTGAAAAGTAAATTGCGGGAAATTAAATAAAAGCGATAAAAAGGATCCTAATTAAAGCTATTACATCCTCGGAACAATTACATAAATATGATGAAAACAATAGGAATCAAGAATAATGACATGCGCGAGAAAAAATTGAATCGGAGAAGTTCTTAGGGTTTTGACCCTTTTTTGAGAAAGAAGGAAGTTTTGGTTATTTTGCATTTAATTAAATTAAACCTAAAACTAATTAATTAATTAAGAGAAAGAAATATTTTTTTTAGTTTTTTATGTGTTAAGGAAAAATAAAAAATGGTCAAAATTGTCAAGAACCCTAATTCTATGTTGATTTTAAATTATTATGAAAATATTAAAATTAATCTAATTAACTAAATAAATTATGTTAGTATTTATTTACAAAAATAACTAATTAAGGGTGAAATTAATTTTAATAAATAATAATAATAAATATTATATTTTAGTTTTCTGAATTTATTATGAAAAAAATTAATTGAGTTAATTAAGTAATAATAATAATAATAATAATTAATAGTAAAATAATAAAATAAATAAATATAAAGGAAGAAAAGAAACAAAAAGAATAACCCAGGGGGTGCTGGCCCGATTAGGAGGTGCATTTGGAAAATTGTGGCCCATTAGTTTCCCAGCCACGTTGACTTTCTGGATTAGCTATGTGTTTGTTCACTGAGGAGTACAATGGTCCTTCAATTCTGGCCTTCAGATTTGGCCAGGAGCCACTTGGCATGCTGAGATTTTATTTTTAGAGCCTGTATCATGATACCCAAATCTAGGGTTTTCTTGTGTCGTTTTTAGGCATTCTTGGCACAGGTACAATCAAGGCAAACCATGGCCATATTCATACTCAGAGAAGCAGGACGAACACATTGGTACCCTTAGCTTTCGTTTACATGGCCTAGAAAAGATTTTTGAGATACCCTACGAATCTTCCTGCGGATAAAAATCTGCAGGTAAATAACCAGGGTTATTTGAAGAAGATGATAACGTGGCTAGGCGTGGTTGGCCAGTTCAAATCATTAGCGTTTTTTTATTTATTTTCAGGCTTAGTGCGTTGTTTTGAATATAATATTTATTGCTTATTCTAATAACAAATACGCAGCACAGTTGAGTTGGCAAGCACGCTATGGCAAAACCCCTTGGGACCTGGGTTCGAATCCCAGGTCCCCCAAAACGCTTATTATTATTTTCTTGCAGCTATTCCAGTGGATCTTCAAGCATAAAGACCATCATACGCCTCATATATCAATACGCCAGGTATCTTCAAATCTAGATCCAATGGCCATGGATGGAGGACTACCATGGTCTCCAGTCAACAGGCATGTGGGTGATTCAAAAGGTCAAACAGGCTGGGACGAAAATGGGCCTGGAATTTGCAATTCAAACACCCTCCTTGGGCCCAATACCCCCTGAGTTTGTTCTTTTTTTATTTTCTTCTCATTATTTTCCTATTTTTGTTTTACTATTATTATCTTAATTAATTAATTAGCCAATTAACTTTTTTTATAAAAAAAATCAGAAACAACAAAAAATAATATTTTTATTCCATTGATTTCATTATTTATTTTTTGTAAATAAACATTAATTAATTAATTTAGTTTAAATAGGTTTAACAATAATATATTTTGCAATAAATTAAAATCAAATTAGAATATTAGGTTTTTAACATTTTTGACCATTCTTATTTTATTTCCTTAATTAAAATAAAACCCAAAAATATTTTCATTTAATTAATTAATTCAATTGTTAATTTAGACTTAATTCTTAATTCAAAAAAAACAAAAATATGCTTTATTTAATAAAAAGGGTCAAAACCCTAGGACACTCCGATTTAATTTTCTCGGCGCGAATTATCTTTGATCCATATTTTGTAACCGCTTCGGGAATGTAATAGTTTAACTTAGGATTTTATCTATTTATTTATCGCTTTTATTTACTTTTCGCAATTTAATTTTAAAGGGTTTGTCTTTGGCGATGTAAATACCCGACGCCTTGTAATAGTTTAGATTCAATTTCCGCAAATTTAATTTCCGCAACAATATTAATTGTTAGATGTTTGATAACTAGGCAATGCATGACAAGATTAATCTTTAACTTAAAATTAACAGTAGCTCACCCATGACATGTACAGATAAAAATAACTGAACCAACACACTCGCACATGCCACTCTTAGGGTACACCTCACTTGGTTGCCTCGAACGTGGTCTTTGAGTATAGGAAGTTTTAGAGGTCGCCCTCTTGTCCAAAGATCATAGTTGCCTCGAAACGGTTGCCTCGGAAAAATGATCTAGGATATTAGGGTTACCGCTAAGGCGTCCTAACATTGCTTTAGTGACCACACGTCCCTTAATCGAATTGACCCGAAAACTCCAACGACGGTGCTACCTACATCCTCAATAGTGGGATAGCACTATCTAAAGGACATTAGCACAGTTTAATTCCTTTTTGAGTAGGTAGATGGTTCTTAAGTGCTTGCTCCTTTTAAAATAAAACAAAACTTTTCGCACTTACACTCTCTTCAAAACAAAAACTTCTTTCAAACCCACGAACACAAAGAAAAGCAAACTTTTGAAAACACAATGAGCAAGTACCTAAGAGCCTGTGGATAACCACGGATAGAAAGGGTGCTAACACCTTCCCTTTCTATAATATACCTCCCGAACCCGAGAAATATCTCAAGAAGGAATTTTTCTGTGCTTTTGTCCTTTCCTTGTTGGATAAAATAAAAGACGGTGGCGACTCTTGCTCACCGCGACATTTTGCAAAAACAAACGCAAACGCGAACCAGCATTCCAAAAACAGTCAGTTCTCTTCCCACCGTCTCACAGATGCCATTCTGATACTCATTCAGATTCAAAATTCTCAGATACAGTTTAGATATGCTCCAGACACGGACGCCATTCTGATGCTCATTCAGAGTCTCTTTCAGATAGAGTTCAGATACGCTCCAGACACAGACGCGATTCTGATACTCATTCAGTTTCAGATTACAAACACAGTTCAATAATCACTTCTGGATGGCATCTACAATCCCATCTCCAACAACTTTCTATCATCTCTCCAAATGGCATCTTTGATCCCATTCCCTCAAACATCACATCACCAAGTCCAAATTTTTGGGCACTTTAGTGTCCAATCATCTTCCATCTTCGAGTCACGAATGGCGAAGACTCGTCAATCTAACTCTTCAGGCTTAGAATATTGAACAGGGGCAGCTGTTATACCCCAAAATTTTCCCTCTCACTTATCAAGAATTTGCTCACAAGATCTCCTTAGCTCAAGACTGCACTAGAGTTTGATCAATTCAAGACACCTCCTTAAGCACTCATGAACAAAATTAGGGTTTGAGTTTTCACAAAGATTTTTGAACTTCCAATGCCCCATATTACTTTCATGGACCATTATGGACCCCCAAGATCACTCATGTCAAGTTTCAAGCTTTGAATCACACTTTTGCTCAGTCAATTGAGCAATTGACCTAAAAATTAGTTGTATTGGGGAAAAAGTCAAGTATGGCCAATTTACAGTCAAACTTCATAATTTTTTATCCACATCAACATTTTAAACTCATATGTATCATTTGATCAAGTTTGGACCATAATTCCTCAAGAAATTTGATCAAATCTCCAAAAGGGCAAAATGGTCAAAATTAGGGTTTTGACTAGGAAAGGGCAATTTCTGATTTCTGACCTAGCAAATGATCCATTGGTTTAAGGGATGATATCAAGAGTCCAATTGTATCATTTGGACCTAATGACATGGTTCAAAACATTGCAAGTCCATTGGATTGACAGATGAATTTTTCAGTCAACTGATCAAAAGTCAACTGTATACTGAAAAGTCAAACTTTGACTTTTTGGTCAAATTCAAATGCCAAAGATCATAATTCATAAAAACATGTCAAAATAAGAAACTTATTCATCAAGAAATCAAAAAATTCAAGATTTCATTTTGAAAAGTCAAAATTTCTAAACTTATAAATTTTTCTAAGTGTTGGAAATTTCATGTTTTTTCATAACTTTGAGAAACATTTTCACCATGATGCAAGATGATTCAAGAGAAACTTCCAACATTAAAGTTGTATATATCCATGAAATCTACAACTTTTCTTTACACAACTCCTTCCAAAAATTCTTGGATCTCAAGTTATAATTTTATGAACATGTGGTCATGAAATTAAACAATTAGTGAAATTTTGCCCTAATTTTGCCAGGATTTTGACCTAAGTTCATGACACTTTTTCATATAGTTCCTTGGGGAAGCTTCAAAAGAAATTCAAATATGGGTTGTATAGCACATTGCAAGCTTTCCAAAATGTCAAAGAACTCCTTGATATCATTCTTTAGTAGGGAGAATCGAAGAGATGAAGTTAGGGTTTTATCACTTTAATTACAAGTCATTTTAGTGATGAACAAAATTCAAATTCAAACCATGTTGCATAAACACTACTTTGAAGGCATCAAACTTGTTAGGCACTCCATAATTAATGGTTTACACAGCTGTTAGAGGCCTCAATTCAAGCATTCAATGCATGGACATGCTTTATATCCATTTTTGGAAGAAAGGTTACATTGCCATTTTGATAAAGTGACTTTTTGTAAAAAACTTGTTCTTGAGCCTTGCACGTGTTCTCTTCTGATCAAACAGGTCCTATAACTCATGAGAAATGTTTCAAACACTTATAATCACCCATCCCATTCTTTTACCTCTCCTTGAAACGTGTTTCCCTCTTTTCTTCAAAATCAAGTAACCTAGCCAAAAGCTGAGAACTTGTACTTCTGACTTGCCAATACACCCAAACACTTTTATTTATACATACACAAACCATTTGAAACAAACACGCGAATGCTCAAGCCTTGAAAGAACCTAGAACTCAAAATCACACTTCACACTTCCATTTTCACACAAACTAACCAAAAACTTGAAACTCACATTCTACTCGTGCGTTTCTTGGCATTTTGGTTTCTAAAGTTTCTAAACATCACATAGAATCAATCCCACACCCTGTTACAGAACTGTAACACCATTAACATCATCCTCCATTTTCAAAAACTCGGCTCTGCACATTGACTTCTCTAGACCATTTCAGTCATCCATTGTTCAAGTTAATCATTGCATTAACTTCCTGGGACCTCACGGAAGCTAACTTGATCATCACCATCACTTGAGACAAGCTCAAACTCAAAACACAATTTCCAATTTTGAGGTATGTTTCCTAACTTTGGAACTCTTCATACAAGCATCATCAATGATTTATTTGTGAACAAAACATGTAGATATCATTGCCCTAAAGCTAACAATGTCCATAGTTTCCGTTAATTTTGCTTGAGCTTAGAGAATTTTGAAACTGAAATTTCTGAGATTTTTAGGGTTCAGATTAGGGCCATTAAAATTCATGCTTGCATTACATTTCCATACATCATGACACATGCATATACGCATCATACAACACAATCTCATTTATTTTGAGAACATCATTGCTTGATATATCATGCATTGCATACGACTGACCTTTACCTTTCAGGGAGGATGCAGTTAAGTTCTCAGCTATGAAGCTTTTACCCAAGTCGAAGTACTGACCAGTTCTTAAATCTCAACGGAATTATTCTCGGTTGAATTACAAATAAGGTTCTAAATCTCGACAATTTTCCTCCGTCGAAGTGTGGACAGTTTCCTAAATCTCAACAAAATTATCCTCCGTTGAAGTATAGACAGTTCTAGATCTCGATGAAGATGTTTCCCTCGGTCGAAGTACTGACCGGTTCTTAAATATCAACTGAATTATCCTCGGTTGAATTACAGATAAGGTTCTAAATCTCGACAATTTTCCTCCGTCGAAGTGTTGACGAGTTCTTAAATCTCAACAGAATTATCCTCCGTTGAAGTACAGACAGTTCCTAGATCTCGATGAAGATGTTTCCCTCAGTCGAAGTACTGACCGGTTCTTAAATCTCAACTGAATTAGTCTCGGTTGAATTACAGATAAGGTTCTAAATCTCGACAATTTTCCTCCGTCGAAGTGTGGACGAGTTCTTAAATCTCAACAGAATTATCCTCCGTTGAAGTACATACAGTTCCTAGATCTCGATGAAGATGTTTCCCTCAGTCGAAGCACAGACCGGTTCTTAAATTTCAACTGAATTAGTCTCGGTTGAATTACAGATAAGGTTCTAAATCTCGACATTTTTCCTCCGTCGAAGTGTGGACGAGTTCTTAAATCTCAACAGAATTATCCTCCGTTGAATTACAGACAGTTCCTAGATCTCGATGAAGATGTTTCCCTCAGTCGAAGTACTGACCGATTCTTAAATCTCAACTGAATTAGTCTAGGTTGAATTACAAATCAGGTTCTAAATCTCGATAGATTTTCCCCCCAGTTCAATTACGGACAAGTTCATAAAACTCAGCAGAGATGCTCTCTCAGTTGAAGTACAGGCAAGTTCCTAAATCTCAACAAAGATCAGACTTCCCCAAGCAGAATCTTCCACAACAACAGGTATACAAGCTCTCGCTAAGGAATCTCTTATGCGATCGACACCCCTTCAGATGGCATCTTTAAGCCCATCCTCCCGCCGTCATTATCCAAATTGCATTTGTAAGCCCACTCCCAACATCACAAGGCTGATACCGCTTCATGCGAGTGCAAATTTCTGGGCACTCTAGTGTTCAATCATCTTCCACCTTCGGATCACGAAAGGAATGAAAGCCAATCTACATCCTCAGGTTTAAGAAGATTGAACAGGAGCAGCTGTTGTACCCCAAAATTTTCCCTCTCATATTCCTCAAAACATTGCAAGAAAAATCTCCAAGTTGCTCAAGTTTGCTCAAGAGTTGGACAAACAAGTCATCTCCTAAGGTAGTCAACCCCAAATTAGGGTTTTGTGTTGCATCAAGATCCTTGAGTACAAATGACCTCAAGTTATCCCCAATGTCCTAATATGCTCTCAAGATCATCCATGTCAAATTTCAAGCCTTGCAGAGGAAGTTTGCTCAGTCAATTGCTCAAAGGGTCAAAAAATCGACTGTGCTAGGGCAAAAGTATACTGTGACCTATAAACAGTCAAACTTCAAGATTTTTTGTCAACATTCTAATTTTGAAGGATATTTCATCATTTGATCAAGGTTTGATCATGATTCATCAAGGATTGCTCAAAATTCATCAAGATTCAAAAGTTGCTAAATTAGGGTTTTGTAGGAAAAGTCAACTCAACTTTGACCAAGAATAACTTTCTAATACTTTATGAGAAATGACCCATCCAAATCTCATTTTGAATAAGATGCAATTCCCTACAATCCATCTTCATACCCCAAGTTCAAAAAATGCACTCACAAGAAGTTATGAATTTTTACATTATAGGTCTTTTGAAAAGTCAACAAAAACACTTTTTTTTCAAAAGCTTATAACTTGAGCATGGAATATAAAAATGCTATTATACCAAAGGGTTTGTTAGAGGTCATCTCAAGCTTTCTAAAAAGTCCAAGAACGCCTCCAAAAGTTCAAAATTGAAGAAGTTATGCATTGTTGAAGTTGGACTTTTTTGCAAAATTGCCAAAAGTCAACTATCCCAAAAACTTCAAATTTTGTCAAATGGGCCCATTCTTTTCCACTTGATTTGAGCTTGCATCATTGTCCACGTGTCCTAGCTTCAGCCATGAGTCGACATTTTATTTTTATTATTTAATTTGATTTTTAATTGAATTTATTCATTTTAAATCAAATAAAATCATATAAAATCCAAAACTTTGATAACATGAGATTTTTTGGCTGTTTCAGGTTTTGATTACCATCATTATTATTATCAAATTCGTATCACACCAAATCATGTGCAAAAAGATTGAAATCAAGCAAATTTGGAAGGTTTAATAATGGAGAATCAAATCAAATTGGAAATCATTATTGGAGCAAGATTTGAACCATAATTTTTACCCTAACACAAAGCATAGTACATAAGCAAGCAAAAGCAATCGAAACAAGGGTTGGAAAGTGCAGGCAGAGGCAGAACAAAGTTGGAAAATTCACAAAAAAAGCTTGAGATCGAAATCATAGCTAGAGGCCTTTCAGAAGCCAAGACCTGTCCCAATCGCTTCCTGGGCATTCACTCAAGCCAAACCAATCCAAAGCAAGCTTGTTCAGACTCCATAACACGCTGTAAGTGTCACGATAACTACCTCTGTTCTTGAAATCGATTTTGCTTATTCTTGCATCGTTTGAGAAAACTATTGACATATTTGTAATCCTCACAACATTTCCAAGCTATTTGCATCGTTCAATTTTGTTTATCTAACCTGTAATGCAAAACGCCATAGCTAGGGTTCTTGGAAGCATTTTTGGGGTTTTCTATTTTAGGGACAATTGACCATCACGAAGGGTATGGTTGTGACCGGGAGGGTGAGACGAATCCAACCATGTTCTTGGAATGGATTTATATGGCCTGGAGGGAGTTTTGGCCCATTCAAATATTTTTTGTGCATTTTATTTTTTTCTGACCAATAACTATTGTGTTGTTTTATTATTATTGTTTTGTATTCATATAACAAATGGATCAAGATGGTGTAGTGGCAAGGCAAGCGCGTATCATCCTTTAGGACCTGGGTTCGAATCCCAGGTCCCTCACTTCTTCAATATTTTTTCTCTTTAGGTACTCCCATGCGCGCATAAGCCTGTAGAACACCCTACACCCTCATCCATGCAGTAGCCAGATGGCCAAAGGCCAGATCTGGTGGTCCAGGAGTGGATGCCCACCATAGTCCAAGTCTAAGCGTGCACATTGGATCCAAAAAAGTCAAAGAAGGCCAGCATTTTGGGCTTAAGGAATTGCTTCTCATACTCCTATAATCAGGCCCAAACCCCTATCTCTTTTATTTACTTTGTTTTATTAATTTGTTTTTTTATTATTTTTATTTAATTTACTAACCAATCAAAAAATTCTTTTCTTTATCAAATAAAAACCACAAAAAAATATTTTTATTCAATCAAATTTTTATTTTTATTAATAAACACTAATTAATTAATTTAGGTTTTAATTAGAATAACTTTAACCTATTTTTTGTAAATAATTAAAATTAAATTAGATTTAATTAGGTTTTAATTACTAACTTAATTATTTTATTTTCTTTCTTTAAATAATCAAAACTCCAAAAATAATTTATTTTTATTAATTAATTTATTTAATTTAATTTAGCAATTAATTTAGGATTTATTTCTTTCTTAAAATAAAAACAACAAAACCTAAAAATATTTTCTTTAACCAAAAGGGTCAAAACCCTAATCATGCGCTCGATTTAATTTCCCGCACGCGATTTACTTTCTTTTGTCCAATAATGTACTTGCTCCCGGATTGTAACAGTTAATAGGACTTTTAATTATTTTTTATTGCTTTATTTTATTTTTCAAAAGGGTTTGTCTTTGGCGATGTAAATACCCGATGCCTTGTAATTTAATTTCCGCATTTTATTTCCGCAAATTATAACTGTTAGATGTTTGATAATATGGTTTGCATGACAAGACTGAATATTTTAACCTGAAATCAACTTAGATCACCCTAACATGTACAAAGATAAAATAACTGAAAAACACACTCGCACATGCGCACTCCTAGGGTACACATCCCACTTGGTTGCCTTCGTACACAGTCATTGAGTATAGGTCACTTTAGAGGTCGCCCTCTTGTCTAAAAGATCACAGTCGCCTCGAAATGGTTGCCTCGGATATTGTTGCCTCAAACAAATGATCTAAGACATTAGGGTTACCGCTAAGGCGTCCTAACATTGCTTTGGTGACCGTAAGTCCCTAATTTGAATTGACGCTCAAACTCCAATGACGGTGCTACCCACTCACTAATAGTGGGATAACATTGTCTAAAGGAAATTAGTATAGAACAATTCCTTTTTTGAGTAGGTAGATGGTTCTTAGATACTTGCTCTTTCAAAAAAAACAAAATCTTTTTTCACACTTACACTTTTCGAACAAAGTTTTCAAAAACACTTCATACGCTCTTGAGGACAGAAGCAAGAGTTAAATCGAAGTTTTCAAAACGAAAACTTTTTCAAACCCACAAGCACAAAGAAAGCAATTTTGAAAACAATTGAGCAAGTACCTAAGAGCCCGTGGATAACCACGGATAGAAAGGGTGCTAACACCTTCCCTTTCTATAATCTACCCCCCGAACCCGAGAAATATCTCGAAAAAGGAATTTTTCTGTGCTTTTTTCCTTTCCTTGATTGGATAAAATAAAAGTCGGTGGCGACTCTTGCTTACCGCAACATTTTGCGAAAACAAACGCAAAACGCAAATCAGCATTCCAAAAAACAGTCAGTTCTTCCCACCGTATCACAGCATCCAATGGACACCGCTTCATTTTAGTGGCCATTGACTATTTTACAAAGTGGGTGGAGGCAACTTCTTTCGCTTCCGTTACCAAGAATGTTGTCGCCCGGTTCATCAAGCAGAATCTCATCTGACGTTACGGTATCCCGGAGAGGATTATTATGGACAATGGTAAGAACCTGAACAATACTATGATCACCACCCTGTGTGAGCAATTCAAGATCCAGCATCACAATTCTTCCCCTTACCGGCCAAAGATGAATGGTGTTGTCGAATCCGCAAATAAGAACATTAAAAAGATCATACAGAAAATGACAGTCACATACAAAGACTGGCATGAGATGCTACCATTCACTCTCCATGGGTATCGTACCATAGCTCGCACATCAATCGGGGCAACACCATATTCTCTGGTTTACGGCATGGAGGTTGTTTTGCCTATTGAGGTCCAGATCCCCTCTCTAAGAATTATGAAGGATGCAAGGCTTAATAAAGATGATTGGATTCAGAATCGACTTGATTAATTAAACTTGATTGATGAGAAAAGGCTTACTGATGTTTGTCACGGTCAAATGTATCAAAAACGGATGATCAAGGCTTTCAACAAAAAGGTCAGACAACAAGTGTATCAAGTCAGGGATTTGGTGATCAAACGTATCATACTGCCGCAAGGTGATCCCAAGGGAAAATGGACTCCTACATACGAAGGACCATTTGTAATCAAAAACATATTATTTGGTGGAGCCATGATCTTGACCACCATGGATGGCGACGACCTGCCGCACCCTGCAAACGCAGACATAGTTAAAAGATACTACGCATAAGAGACCCGCTAGGTTGACACACCTAGGCAAAACAAGGGCATCCTGGCGAACCAAAAAGGTTCGGGCAAAAATTAGGGATAAAAAAGAATATGTACACCCGACAAGTTGAAAATCCAAAAGGGCGACTTGGGCAAAAAAGGGTATCCCGGTGGATCGAAAACCCGAAAGGGCAGTCCAGGTAAAAGTTAGGGAATTAAAGCGTATGACTATGTCCCGTTGGATCATTTTACGGACAACCTTTGACTTCAACTGACAAACTCAGAGGTTCTGATCAATTAAATCATCTTTGGACGAGGCAACAAATAGACAAGATGCTCAGAGACGCGAAGGCTATAGTAGAACGGGAACCCCATGGGATTATTGCACATAGCTATCTTTTCTTTGTATCAAAATTTTCATTTTTTACGACAACATTCTCTTACTAGAGTGTTTGTTTCACTGTACAAAAATACTTACTCAAAGTCAATACAAAGATATCCCTTTGAAAGTGCAAAACTATCTGTTTTCTTCTTTACTCTTGTGTTTTGTTTACAAAAATGTCCAATGATTTATTGTTGAACATATGCATGTGAATATAATTACTGTTTACGAATAAACAAAATAGAAAGACAGTCACTGAGGGCTTTAAGGTAGGGAAATCACTCTAAGTTATTTCCATAAAATCCCCCGCAGTATGCCGTTTAATCCCCAGCGGAATAGAGCTTCCAATTATCAATCCCTAGTAGAAGTCGTTCAATTTCTCCGGATTCCTCAACAGGATTTTGCAAACAGTACACGTCATTTCCCTTACAACAGAGTTTATTTCTCTAAACGGAAATTCATCAACACTTCAACTTCACAACATGAAGACTTACACCTCATATCTTCAGCAGTAGTCAGGGATTTATTTTCCCCAAAAAATAGCAGTGCTGCAGATTAGCTCACATACGCATACATCGCATTCATATATCATAAACATTGATAACATGAATACATTACACTATGCATTTCATACAACATGACATTGCATATTAGCTAACATTTTACCCTTTTTAGGATAAGGTTAACAACTATCATATAACAAGATTCAAAATTCTCAGATACAGTTCAGATACGCTCCAGACACGGATGCCATTCTGATACTCATTCAGTTTCAAAATTCTCAGATAGAATTCAGATACGCTCCAGAAACGGATGCCATTCTGATACTCATTCAGATTCAACTCTCAGATACAGTTCAGATACGCTCCAGACACAAATGATGTTGTACCCCAAAATTTTCCCTCCCATATTCCTCAAGACATGTCAAGAATAATCTTCAAGTTTCTCAAGTTGGCTCAAGGGTTTGACAGCCAAATCACCTCCTAAGGCAGTCAAGTCAAAATTAGGGTTTCGTGTTGCATCAAGGTCCTCACATCCAAATGACCTCAAGTTCTCCCAATGTCTTAATATGTTCTTAAGTTTATCCATGTCAAATTTCAAGCCTTGCAGAGGAAGTTTGGTCAGTCAATTGCTCAAGAGGCCCAAAGATCGACTATGCTAGGGCAGAAGTCAACTGTGTCCCAAATACAGTCAAACTTCAAGATTTTTTGTCAACATTTTCATTTTGAAGGATAATTCATCATTTGATCAAGGGTTGATCATAATTCATCAAGGATTGCTCAAGATTCATCAAGATTCAAAAGTTGCTAAATTAGGGTTTTGTAGGAAAAGTCAACTCAACTTTGACCAAGCATAACTTTCTCATACTTTATGAGAAATGACCCATCCAAAGCTCATTTTGAAGAGGATGAAATTTCCTACAAGATCAAGAAATGCACTCACAAAAAGTTACAAATTTGGACATTATAGGTCATTTTTGAAAGTCAACAAAAACACCTTTTTTGCCAAACCTTATAACTTGAGCATGGAACATAAAAATGAGATGATACCAAAAGGGTTTATTAGAGGACATCTCAAGGTTTCTAAAAAGTCCAAGAACACCTCCAAAAGTTCAAAATTGAAGAAGTTATGCATTGTTGAAGTTGGACATTTTTCCAAATTTGCCAAAAGTCAACTATCCTTAAAACTCCAATTTTTGACAAAAGGGCCCACTTTTTTCCACTTGATATGGTCTTTTCATGCCACACACGTGTCCCATATTTTATTTCATGGCCATTCATTTATTTTTCTATTTTTATTTAATTTTTATTGATTTAATTCATTTTTAATCAATATTAAATCAAATAAAATCTAAAAATTGATGAAATAATATCTTTGTGATTGGTACAACTTTCAATTGTCATGATTCATCAAATCAATTCGTACCAATGTTATTCATGCATAAAAAATCAGATTTGGCCTATGTTTGGAAACTTGATAATGATGATCAAAATCAAATCATGAATCTTCATTGCATATGGATTATGGCCCAAGTTTTGACCTAAACTCATTCCCTTATGTACACACAAGCCACACAAAGCAAGAACACGCACAAAGGATTGCAGAAACAACCATACCAAGTTTGGAAAAAGTGTGAGATCAAAAACAACATTAGAGCTCGATTCAAAGCAAAAGCTGGACGCTAATCCCTTGCTGGCAATCCCCTGAAGCGATACCAATCAAAACCAAGCCTTCTCATTGCCTGAAACTCGCTGTAAGTATCCACGAACCAAGCTCTGAACATGGAATCCAAATCTCCAATTCTTGCATCTTTTCTTTAAAATCTTGGCATATTTGTGTTTGTTATTTGATTTAGAACGTTTTGGCATTATTTAATTTTATTTTTAGAGCCTGTATCATGATACCCAAATCTAGGGTTTTCTTGTGTCGTTTTTAGGCATTCTTGGCACAGGTACAATCAAGGCAAACCATGGCCATATTCATACTCAGGGAAGCAAGACGAACACATTGGTACCCTTAGCTTTCTTTTACATGGCCTGGAAAAGATTTTTGAGATACCCTACGAATCTTCCTGCGGATAAAAATCCGCAGGTAAATAACCAGGGTTATTTGAAGAAGATGATAATGTGGCTAGGCGTGGTTGGCCAGTTCAAATCATTGGCGCTTTTTTATTTATTTTCAGGCTTAGTGCGTTGTTTTGAATATAATATTTATTGCTTATTCTAATAACAAATACGCAGCACAGTTGAGTTGGCAAGCACGCTATGGCAAAACCCCTTGGGACCTGGGTTCGAATCCCAGGTCCCCCAAAACGCTTATTATTATTTTCTTGCAGCTATTCCAGTGGATCTTCAAGCATAAAGACCATCATACGCCTCAAATATTAATACGCCAGGTATCTTCAGATCTAGATCCAATGGCCATGGATGGAGGACTACCATGGTCTCCAGTCAACATGCATGTGGGTGATTCAAAAGGTCAAACAGGCTGGGACGAAAATAGGCCTGGAATTTGCAATTCAAACACCCTCCTTGGGCCCAATACCCCCTGAGTTTGTTCTTTTTTTATTTTCTTCTCATTATTTTCCTATTTTTGTTTTACTATTATTATTATCTTAATTAATTAATTAACCAATTAACTTTTTTTATAAAAAAATCAGAAATAACAAAAAATAATATTTTTATTCCATTGATTTCATTATTTATTTTTTGTAAATAAACATTAATTAATTAATTTAGTTTAAATAGGTTTAACAATAATATATTTTGCAATAAATTAAAATCAAATTAGAATATTAGGTTTTTAACATTTTTGACCATTCTTATTTTATTTCCTTAATTAAAATAAAACCCAAAAATATTTTCATTTAATTAATTAATTCAATTGTTAATTTAGACTTAAATCTTAATTCAAAAATAACAAAAATATGCTTTATTTAATAAAAAGGGTCAAAACCCTAAGACACTCCGATTTAATTTTCTCGCGCGCGAATTATCTTTGATCCATATTTTGTAACTGCTTCGGGAATGTAATAGTTTAACTTAGGATTTTATCTATTTATTTATCGCTTTTATTTACTTTTCGCAATTTAATTTTAAAGGGTTTGTCTTTGGCGATGTAAATACCCGACGCCTTGTAATAGTTTAGATTCAATTTCCGCAAATTTTATTTCCGCAACAATATTAATTGTTAGATGTTTGATAACTAGGCAATGCATGACAAGATTAATCTTTAACTTAAAATTAACAGTATCTCACCCATGACATGTACAGATAAAAATAACTGAATCAACACACTCGCACATGCCACTGTTAGGGTACACCTCACTTGGTTGCCTCGAACGTGGTCTTTGAGTATAGGAAGTTTTAGAGGTCGCCCTCTTGTCCAAAGATCATAGTTTCCTCGAAACGGTTGCCTCGGAAAAATGATCTAGGATATTAGGGTTACCGCTAAGGCGTCCTAACATTGCTTTAGTGACTACACGTCCCTTAATCGAATTGACCCGAAAACTCCAACGACGGTGCTACCTACATCCTCAATAGTGGGATAGCACTATCTAAAGGACATTAGCACAGTTTAATTCCTTTTTGAGTAGGTAGATGGTTCTTAAGTGCTTGCTCCTTTTAAAATAAAACAAAACTTTTCGCACTTACACTCTCTTCAAAACAAAAACTTCTTTCAAACCCACGAACACAAAGAAAAGCAAACTTTTGAAAACACAATGAGCAAGTACCTAAGAGCCTGTGGATAACCACGGATAGAAAGGGTGCTAACACCTTCCCTTTCTATAATATAACTCCCGAACCCGAGAAATATCTCAAGAAGGAATTTTTCTGTGCTTTTGTCCTTTCCTTGTTGGATAAAATAAAAGACGGTGGCGACTCTTGCTCACCGCGACATTTTGCGAAAACAAACGCAAACACGAACCAGCTTTCCAAAAACAGTCAGTTCTCTTCCCACCGTCTCACAGATGCCATTCTGATACTCATTCAGATTCAAAATTCTCAGATACAGTTTAGATATGCTCCAGACACAGACGCCATTCTGATGCTCATTCAGAGTCTCTTTCAGATAGAGTTCAGATACGCTCCAGACACAGACGCGATTCTGATACTCATTCAGTTTCAGATTACAAACACAGTTCAATAATCACTTCTGGATGGCATCTACAATCCCATCTCCAACAACTTTATATCATCTCTCCAAATGGCATCTTTGATCCCATTCCCTCAAACATCACATCACCAAGTCCAAATTTCTGGGCACTTTAGTGTCCAATCATCTTCCATCTTCGAGTCACGAATGGCGAAGACTCGTCAATCTAACTCTTCAGGCTTAAGAAGATTGAACAGGGGCAACTGTTATATCCCAAAATTTTCCCTCTCACTTATCAAGAATTTGCTCACAAGATCTCCTTAGCTCAAGACTGCACTAGGGTTTGATCAATTCAAGACACCTCCTTAAGCACTCATGAACAAAATTAGGGTTTGAGTTTGCACAAAGATTTTTGAACTTCCAATGCCCCATATTACTTTCATGGACCATTATGGACCCCCAAGATCACTCATGTCAAGTTTCAAGCTTTGAATCACACTTTTGCTCAATCAATTGAGCAGTTGACCTAAAAATTAGTTGTATTGGGGAAAAAGTTAACTATGGCCAATTTACAGTCAAACTTCATAATTTTTTATCCAAATCAACATTTTAAACTCATATGTATCATTTGATCAAGTTTGGACCATAATTCCTCAAGAAATTTGATCAAATCTCCAAAAGGGCAAAATGGTCAAAATTAGGGTTTTGACTGGGAAAGGGCAATTTCTGATTTCTGACCTAGAAAATGATCAATTGGTTTAAGGCATGATATCAAGAGTCCAATTGTATCATTTTGACCTAATGACATGGTTCAAAACATTGCAAGTCCATTGGATTGACAGATGAATTTTTCAGTCAACTGATCAAAAGTCAACTGTATACTGAAAAGTCAAACTTTGATTTTTTGGTCAAATTCAAATGCCAAAGATCATAATTCATCAAAACATGTCAAAATATGAAACTTATTCATCAAGAAATCAAAAAAGTCAAGATTTCATTTTGAAAAGTCAAAATTTCTAAACTTATAAATTTTTCTAAGTGTTGGAAATTTCATGTTTTTTCATAACTTTGAGAAAAAATTTCACCATGATGCAAGATGATTCAAGAGAAACTTCCAACATGAAAGTTGTATATATCCATGAAATCTACAACTTTTCTTTACACAACTCCTTCCAAAAATTCTTGGATCTCAAGTTATAATTTTATGAACATGTGGTCATGAAATTAAACAATTAGTGAAATTTTGCCCTAATTTTGCCAGGATTTTGACCTAAGTTCATGACACTTTTTCATATAGTTCCTTGGGGAAGCTTCAAAAGAAATTCAAATATGGGTTGTATAGCACATTGAAAGATTTCCAAAATGTCAAAGAACTCCTTGAGATCATTCTTTAGTAGGGAGAATCGAAGAGATGAAGTTAGGGTTTTATCACTTTAATTACAAGGCACTTTAGTGATGAACAAAATTCAAATTCAAACCATGTTGCATAAACACTACTTTGAAGGCCTCAAACTTGTTAGGCACTCCATAATTAATGGTTTACACAACTGTTAGAGGCCTCACTTCAAGCATTCAATGCATGGACATGCTTTATATCCATTTTTGGAAGAAAGGTTACATTGCCATTTTGATAAAGTGACTTTTTGTAAAAAACTTGTTCTTGAGCCTTGCACGTGTTCTCTTCTGAACAAACAGGTCCTATAACTCATGAGAAATGTTTCAAACACTTACAATCACCCATCCCATGCTTTTACCTCTCCTTGAAACGTGTTTCCCTCTTTTCTTCAAAATCAAGTAACCTAGCCAAAAGTTGAGAACTTGTACTTCTGACTTGCCAATACACCCTAACACTTTTATTTATACATACACAAACCATTTGACACAAACACACGAATGCTCAAGCCTTGAAAGAACCTAGAACTCAAAATCACACTTCACACTTCCATTTTCACACAAACTGAACAAAAACTTGAAACTCACATTCTACTCGTGCGTTTCTTGGCATTTTGGTTTCTAAAGTTTCTAAACATCACATAGAATCAATCCCACACCCTGTTACAGAACTGTAACACCATTAACATCATCCTCCATTTTCAAAAACTTGGCTCTGCACATTGACTTCTCTAGACCATTTCAGTCATCCATTGTTCAAGCTAATCATTGCATTAGCTTCCTGGGACCTCACGGAAGCTAACCTGATCATCACCATCACTTGAGACAAGCTCAAACTCAAAACACAATTTCCAATTTTGAGGTATGTTTCCTAACTTTGGAACTCTTCATACAAGCATCATCAATGATTTATTTGTGAACAAAACATGTAGATATCATTGCCCTAAAGCTAACCATGTCCATAGTTTCCATTAATTTTGCTTGACTTTAGAGAATTTTGAAACTGAAATTTCTGAGATTTTTAGGGTTCAGATTAGGGCCATTAAAATTCATGCTTATCTTTGATCTTTAGTTTTAATGCTTTACATTTTTGAAACCGTGATGAAATTTGCTATAAGTTTCATGTTTAGAGTTTTCATTTTTATGAGAAATGAGAAAGTTACAGTTGGTCTGGATGGAGGTTGAAAATGAAGTCTTCAGGGCGCGTTTTGCCTTGTATATTTATTGATTTGCCTATGTTAGCGAGTGTATAGCCACCCCAGTGGTAGAAGCGCGCACCTGTAACCTTTGGGTCCTGGGTTTGAGCCCCAGTGGTAACCTTTTGGTTTTTTCATATTTTTTTGTTTTCTGATTTCCTTTTTTGGCAGGCGCTGGGCCTCTTTCAGCCTGACTTATTTTTATTTTTGCTAACTAACCCCCTGCAGGCTGTTTGCGCCCCTGGCCCAAGTTTTTTTATTTTTCTTTTTATTTTTATTTATTTCATTTATATTCTCTTAATTATTTTTCCTAATATTAAAAAATACAAAAAAAAAATAGATTTTCACTTTAACTTAGTTTATTTTATTTTTCTCATAAAAAATATTTTATTTAACTATACATTATTTATTTTTATTAACGAGTCTTATAAATTTAATTAAAACTAGGTTAGTATTTATTTTTTCTTTCACACTAATTATAATATATTATTTTGATATAAAAAAGAGCTAAAAATATTTTATAGTGCTATAAATATTTTCAAGACAAAAAATACCAAAAATATTTTTTCTAAACTTATTTTCTTTTAATCAACTAAATAGAATTAGGGTTTTATTTAAAATCTTTTCTTAATAAATCTAAGTTCAATTAATTATTTTCTTTAATTAATTAGGTTAAAACAAATTTCTTTTTCTCATGAAAACCAAACAATATCCATTTACTTCACATCTCACATTTTTGTACATTTATTCATTTTGTACATTACTTATCTTAATTCGTTGTACATTAATACCAATTCAATATGGTTGTAATAGACTAACTAGGTTTACATTCTTGCAATCCCTATTCAATTTGTACACCCCCTCCCTCCAAAAATTGTAATAGTGTAGTAACTTTTAAATTTCGCAATTTATCGCTTTATATATAACATGTTAGTAATTAGGATTTGTATGGGAAGTCTAAAACCAATCAATTAGAAAACCCTAATTCAAGAAAAAAACAAGCATGAAAGCAATACACTTGCACACATGCACTCCCTACGGTTATTCCACTTGGTTGCCTTATACAAGATGGTCGTGTTATGCATGTGAGGTATCTTAGCAAAAACAAAACAAATACTAGATCATAGTCCCTCGATGACGCTATCTAAGTTGCCTTTCAAATTATCTTAGTCCCTAAAAGAGAATGCTAAGATACCTTGCAACATTGCTAATCATGGTTATACGATGACCCACGCCCGCCCCGTTTACATTCAAAGATAGGGTTTCTTACCAAACCAATAGTAAGATAACAATGTCAAAGGAAAGAGGAAATGAACATGAAAGACTTTTGAGTAGGTAGAATTCCCCTAGTTACTTGCTCACTTTCAAAATAAAACATCTTTGCTATTTTCAAAACAAACACCTACACTTTCAAAATATCTTACAAACTTGAAAACATTTTCAAAAGATCAACATCTTTGTATACATTCTTACGAACGAGAATCATTACAAAGTTTGCCTAAACAATGGTCTCTTTACAAAATACTTTCAAAAACCACACCAAGCATAATTTCAAACAAAAGCAAGTGATCTAGCAAGTAACTAAGATCCCTTGGAAAACCATGGATGAAAAGGTTGCTAATACCTTCCCTTTTCATAATCTACCCCCCGAACTCAAGAGATAATCTCAAAGGTATTTCCTGTGCTTTTTCACCTTTCCTTTTGGATAAAAGAAAAGTCGATGGTGACTCTTGCTAACCGCAACATTTGCGATAAAATGCAAAACACTCAAGTCAGTTCTCCCATTGTATCACAAAATGGTAGCATCTCATGTTAGTCTTTGTATGTGACTGTCATTTTCTGTATGATCTTTTTAATGTTCTTATTCGCGGCTTCTACAACACCATTCATCTTTGGCCGGTAAGGGGAAGAATTGTGATGCTGAATCTTGAATTGCTCGCACAGGGCGGTAATCATAGTATTATTCAGGTTCCTACCATTGTCTGTGATGATCCTCTCCAGGATACCGTAACGACATATGAGATTCTTCTTGATGAACCGGGCGACAACATTCTTGGTAATAGAAGCGAAAGAGGCTGCCTCAACCCACTTTGTAAAATAGTCAATGGCCACCAAGATGAAACGATGTCCATTAGAGGTTGTTGGTTTCATTTCCCCAATCATGTCGATGCCCCCACATAGCAAAGGGCCAAGGAGCCTTCAAGACATTCAGAGGAATCGGGGGTACGTGCACCTTGTCAACGTAGATCTGACACTTATGGCAAGTTCGATAGTGTTGATAGCAATCTGCTTCCATGGTAGAACAGTAATAGCCTGCCCGTAGGATCTTCTTTGCCATCGTATGCCCACTGAAATGGGTGCAAAGGTGCCTTCATGTAGCTCATACATGATCTTTTCTGCTTAAACCTTATCTATGCACCGAAGTAACACAGAGTCATGGTTGTGTTTGTAGAGAATTCCATTACTAAGGAAGAACTTAGCAGAGAATCTCCTTAAGAACTTTTTATCATTGACTGAAGCTCCTTCCAAATATTCTTGAGCCTCGAGATACCTCTTGACTTCATGAAACCAAGGTTGGTCCACTACTTCTTCAACATTAATCTCGTGACAGTGATCTGGTTCATCCATTCCTTCAATGGTGATCTGGGGAGCCTCGTTATCCCATTTAAGTTTAAACATGGATGACATTGTGGCTAGTGCGTCTGCTAGCTGATTTTCTTCTCGCGGGAAATGCTCAAAGGTAATATTCTCAAAATGTAGGAGCAATGTCATAACATGCTCTTTGTAGGGGATAAGGTTAAGGTGTTTAGTTTCCCATTCCCCTTTGATCTGGCTGATGACCAAAGCTGAATCTCCGAATACATCCAAGGATTTGATCCCCAAATCTATGGCAGCTTTGAGACCAAAGATACACGCTTCGTATTCTGCCATGTTATTTGTACAGTTGAAGCAGAGTCTTGCAGTAAAAGGAGTATGACACCCTTCAGGATATATGAGTACAGCACCAATACCATTACCAAGGGCGTTGGATGCCCCATCAAAAACCAGGCTCCATCGGGATCCTTGTTCAGGTCCGTCATATGGCCTGAATTCTTCACAATTGTTTACCATCATGATGTCTTCGTCTGGGAATTTAAACTTCATGGACTGGTAGTCTTCCACAGCTTGGTGAGCAAGGTGATCAGCTAGTACACTTCCCTTTATTGCTTTCTGGGTAGTATATTGTATGTCATATTCTGTCAGGATCATCTGTCATCTCGCTATTCTCCCAGAGAGGGCAGGTTTCTCGAAGATGTATTTTATTGGATCCATTTTAGATATCAACAAGGTAGTATGGATCAACATATATTTTCTTAGCCGGCGAGCATCCCATGCCAGAGCGCAACAAGTTTTCTCGAGCAGTGAATGTCTTGTTTCACAGTTGGTAAACTTTTTGCTCATGTAATAAATAGCATGCTCTTTTTAGCCAGACTCGTCATGCTGCCCCAGCACACACCCCATTGAATTTTCCAAAATGGTTAGATACATGATAAATGGTCTTCCCTTGATTGGTGGCATCAAAACAAGAGGCTCTTGCAGGTACTCTTTGATCTTGTCGAAAGCAGTTTGGCACTCATCGTTCCATTTAACTACTTGATCTTTATTTAGTAATTTGAAGATTGGTTCACAAGTAGCTGTTACGTGAGAAATGAATCTAGCTATGTAGTTCAAACTTCCCAAGAATCCTCTGACTTCCTTCTAAGTACGAGGAGCGGACATCTCTTATATCGCTTTCACCTTGGCGGGATCTACTTCAATACCCTTATTGCTGACAATAAAGCCTAAGATCTTACCAGACCTCACCCCAAACATGCATTTATTTGGGTTCAACCTCAGCTTGTATTTCTTTAGTCTCTCAAACAGTTTCTGTAAATGATCAAGATGCTCTTCTTCTGTTTGAGATCTAGCTATCATTTCGTCCATATAGCCCTCTATTTCGTGATGTATCATGTCGTGAAATAGAGCTACCATGGCACGCTGATAGGTTTCCCCAACATTCTTCAGTCCAAATGGCATAACCTTGTAGCAGAATGTGCCCCACTGTGTGACAAAGGTTGTTTTCTCCATGTCCTCAGGCGCCATTTTGATTTGGTTGTAGCCTGAGAAACCGTCCATGAAGGAAAACACTTTGTGATGCGTATTGTCAACTATAATATCAATGTGGGGGAGTGGAAAATCATCCTTAGGGCTTATCCTATTCAAATCTCTGTAGTCCACGCACATTCGTACCTTGTCGTCCTTTTTGGGCACGGGAACAACATGGCAACCTATTGCGGATAAGAGGTGACGGCCAAGAATCCAGCATTGAATTACTTCATGACTTTAGCTTTAATATTCTCTGACATGTCTGGTCGCATGCAACGGACCTTTTGTTTTACCGGTGGACAGTCTTCTTTTGTTGGTAGACGATGTACCACGATATCTGCATCAAGTCCTGGCATGTCTTTATACGACCAGGAAAAGATCTCAACATACTCGTGTAGCAACTGAATCAGACACTCTTTGACACTGGGTTCCGGATTGGCACCCACCTTGACTTCTTTTTTGTCTTCTTCGGTACCCAGGTTGATAGTATCCACTGGCTCTTCGTGGGGCTGAATGGTTCTCTCTTCTTGTTGTAGTAATCTGGCAAGTTCCCCTGGTACTTCACAATCTTTATTTCCTTCATCTTCGGCTTGGTAGATTAGATTTTCAAAGTCACAAAAGGTCGTAGCAGAACAGTTACCCATGGGATCCCGAATGGATGTAGACCTACATTGTGAGTATGAGTGTGTGTAAGAGTATAACTATCTTTGAAAGAAATGAAAATGTAAAAAAGAAAAACAATGAGCACAAAGTTTGTATGCAAAAACGTCCATGATTCATTGATGTCATATGGAAATGAGATAATAACCCTTACAAATGGAACATTGTGCCTCGGGTAAGGCACAAGGTTTTAAGAGTCTAAATTGTTTTAATATTACAGATCCAACAAAATGTAAAGACAAATTACTGTGGGATAAAAGTGATTGGGACAAAATATCTAGCCTCCCAGTTGCTGAGCCCTTCACTGATAGTTGGGAAAATTCAATCCTCCAGATTGTAGCTGTCTTCATCATCCTCCGTGGTGTTGACTTGGTGGTTACTGATCTTCAAGGGTGGTCCTCCAGCACAAGCGCGGCGTACAACCTTCTGGGCACCTGAAGTGAAACCCATGCCAAATTTATCAGATTTGTATGGGATATCTGGGAGTTGACCCTAAATAGTGCACCCACCTTCTTCTATCACTGCCTTGGCATCTTTTAAAGACGACATCTTGAGTGGAGGCCTTGTGATCTTGGGAACTTGAGACACAACCTTGGTTACCGCCACAGTCTGCGGGACTTCTCCAAAGTGCTGGAATGGAGTTTCAATAAATTCACCATCTAGCTCCACATATATGAAGGAATTTAGATGGATGACCATATACTCTTCTTCTCCATGAACAGTGATGATCTTCTCTTGAATTGGATATTTCGGCATTTGATGCAACGTAGAAGTAACAACGCCAGCACTGGGAATCCACGGTCGACCTAGCAAGAAGGAATATGAAGGGCAAATATCCATTACATAAAAAGTTGAATCAAATGTTTGGGTTCCAACTTTTATGGGGATTTCCACTTCCCCATGCACCATCCTTTTTGAGCCGTCAAAGGCCCTCACTACTATGTTGCTTGGTTTCAATGTCAATCCCTCATAGTCAAGCATATCAAGAGCTTATTTAGGCAAAATATTCAGAGACAAACCGGTGTCAACCAAGACATGAGCTAAAGTCGTGCCCCTGCATTCCACTGAGACATTCAATGCTTCATTATGCTTCCTCCCCCTTGGCGTTAAATCAGCATCCGAAAAACCTAAACCATTATCTGCAGTCAAGCTGGCTACACAGTCTTGGAACTGATCGGCAAATGTTTCTTGGGGTACATGGGCAGTTTTCAGGAATTTTACCAAGGCCTTTGCTTGAGCCTCAGAACAAAGTAATAAAGCCAGCATGGAAATTTTTGATAAAGTTTACCCCAGTTGCTCGACTACATTGTAGTCGCTTCTTTTTATGATCTTTAGAATTTCCTCCATCTCTTTTCGGGAGGTTTCAGGGATAGCCAATGATTGTGCCTTCGTCCGGACAGGCTCAATCAGAATACCTTTACCTCGAGTCTTGGTTGACTCGGCAGCAGGAATATCAGTAGGACTGATAACAGGGATTGTAACAGCTTTGTTAGTTGGAGTACTAGCAGAGATGATTGTAGGACTAGGAATAACCTTTGGAGGAGCAACAACAACAGGAATTATTATGGGTCCAGAAATAGCTTTTGGAGGAGCAATTTTTGGAGAGAAAACCCTTCCGCTCCAGGTTATCTTACTAGTCTCTATGATGTTACTGATATCAGAGTCAACTTTCTCAGAACTTGAATCTTCAGCGGCTGACCAATCTTGCTTGATACTGTGGTAGTAGACATCCCCTCCGTTGTACCCCAAAATTTACCCTCCCATATTCCTCAAGATTTGTCAAGAATGATCCTCAAATTACTCAAGATGGCTCAAGGGGTAGACAGTCAAACCACCTCATAAGACAGCTGAAATTAGGGTTTTGGTTCTCTCAAGGAATTTGGGGTTCTCAATGGTTCAAACAAGTCTCATAGACCTATATACATTCTCAAGCACCTACATGCCAAGTTTCAAGACTCACAATGCCAATTTGCACAGTCAAAAGCTCCATTTGATCTACAGTCAACTACAAGGGCAAAATGGTCATTTTGCAGTCAAAAGTCAAAAATTTTGGTCAACATCTTATTTTGAGTCCACAATCATCATTTGATCATGTTTTGATCATGATTCCACAAGAATGGCTCAAAAATCATCAAGGTGTAAAAAGTTACTATTTTTGGACAGTAGAAAAGTCAACTGTATCTTGACCAGGGCATAACTTTTTCATGGTTTATTAGAAAAATTCCATCCAATGCTCATTTTGAAGGGGATGTGATTTCCTACAATCCATATTCACACTCCAAGTCCAAGAAATGCTCTCACAAAAAGTTATCAATTTCTACATTATAGGTCAAATTCAAAAGTCAACAAAAGTGCACTTTAAGTCAAAGACCATAACTTGAGATTGGTAAATCCAAATGACATGGGACCAAAGGCATTGGTTAGAGGACTTAAAGACCTTTCCAAAATGTCCAAGAACATGGTCATGTGATCAAAATTGAGCAAGATATGCATTGGAGAAGTTGGGAAATTTTTAGGAATTTGCAAAAGTCAACTTTGCTCAAAACACCTTATTTTTGTTAATGGGCCTCAAATCTCTTCTTGAAACTTCATCCATGGCCTATGCACGACCCATCAAGCTTAATTGAATTTATTTTCTTATTTTTATTGATTAATTGGATTTTTAATTAATATTAATTCATTTAATTAATTTAAATTGTAGGAAAATGAAAGATTTGATTCTTCAATCAATTTATGAAGCAAATATGGTCAAGATATGCTGGCAAATTCGTGCACAAGTCAAAGATACAAAAATCTCCAATATTGGCAACATTTTCCAATCATGAAGATTCAAAAATATTTGATTTCCAATCAAAGATTCAATCATCAATTCAATGGATTTTTGCCTAGTTCTTGACCTAATTCCATTCCCCTATATATATTCAAGCAAACCCTGATGCAAAGACGTGAATAAGCTGCAGAAAAAAGGCCATAGCATATTGAAAAATTCCAAGAAAATTGAAAACTGACTTTGGCATTCTAGGGCGATTCAAAAGGTTTTATTGATTCCAATAAATTGCAGGAGATCCCAGGAAGGTTTTGCAATCAAATTCAGACCTTAAAGCTCAAGAAATCACTGAAAACAGAATCACGGTTTGCACTTATTTTCCAAAATCGTATTGTTGAATTCATGCATATTTAACATGTTTTCTTGATTGGTTTGTGTTGATAGGGATCATATGAAGCTAATGGTATCACTTAATTGAATTATAATGCACTGAATCGAAGAATGCCATGAGCGATTTTCTACGGTTTCCAAGCTTTGAATTAGGGCTTTATGAACCAAGAAAAATTAGGACCAGTGATACACATGGTTGGAATCGTAGAACCAAGACGAACACAAAGAACCCCTCGCGAAATATTTATATGCATTGTATCTCTATTCGCTATTTTTCCTTACTGTAGTTTGTGGGGGTTAAAACCCCCCGCTATCTAATGTTTATTATGCAGGAACGAACGAGGAAGATGATGAGGTGTTAGCCTCTGAGTGGTCAGTTTGAAAAGAGCGTGCGTTTATTTTGTTTTACAGCATATTAATTTGTTTCTCAATATAATAATTGCCTTGTATCCCACTAATGAATTAAACAAGCTGGCTGAGTGGCAGGGACGCGTGCATATGACCATTGGGACCTGGGTTCGAATCCCAGGTCCCCCAAAATGCTTATTCTATTTTTTCTTAACATATTCTTGTGCAGCTTTCCAAAAGAGACCTACCATATGTTTAAAATCTCAGCATGCCAAGTGGCTCCTGGCCAAATCTGAAGGCTAGGATTGAAGGACCATTGTACTCCTCAGTCAACAAACACATAGCTAATCCAGAAAGTCAACGTGGCTGGGAAACTAATGGGCCTGGAAATTGACAAATGCACCTCCTCCTGGGCCCAACACCCCTTGGGTTTTATTTCTTCTTTTTCTTCTTATATATTTTATATTTAATTGTTTTCACTATTATTAATTATTATTATTTTCACTAACAAAAATAATTAACTATTTTCATAATAAAGTCAGAAAATTAGATATAACTTTTTTTATTATTTATTAAAATTAAATTTCACCCTTTTACTATTTTTGTAAATAAATACTAACATAAATTAATTTAGTTAATTAGGTTAATTTTAATATTTTCACAATAAATAAAATCAATGTAGAATTAGGGTTTTGACAATAGTAATCCTTTTATTTTTATTTCCTATTTATTTCCTTGAGACATTAAAAATCAAAAAATATTTCTTTTTATTAATTAATTAGTTTTAGGTTTAATTTAATTAAATGCAAAATAACAAAAATTTCTTTCTTTCTCAAAAAGGGTCAAAACCCTAAGAACTTCTCCGATTCAATTTTTCTCGCGCATATTAATTTTTGATCATTATTATGTAATTGCTCCGAGGATGTAATAGCTTTAATTAGGACTTTTTATCGCTTTATTTATTTTCCGCAATTTACTTTTCAAGGGTTGTTTTTGGCGATGTAAATACCCGACGCCTTGTAATAGCGTAGATTTATTTTCCGCAACTATTAACTGTTAGATGTATGTTAACTAGGCTATGCATGACAAGACTTATCTCTGAAATTAAAATCAACCCGTAGCTCACCATAACATGTGCAATGATAACTTAACATGAAACCTGACACACTCGCACATGCCACTCCTAGGGTACGCCTCACTTGGTTGCCTCGACGTGGTCATTAAGTATAGGGTGTTTTAGAGGTCGCCCTCCTGTCTAAAGATCCAAGTTGCCTCGAAACGGTTGCCTCGAATAAAAAGGATCTAGGACATTAGGGTTACCGCTAAGGCGTCCTACTATTGCTTTGGTGACCACATGTCCCTATAATCGAATTGACCCGAAAACTCCAACGACGGTGCTACCTACTTCTCAATAGTGGGATAGTACTGTCTAAAGGACATTTACACAGCTTAATTTCTTTTGAGTAGGTAGAGGTTCTTAGATACTTGCTCTTTCAAAAAAACAAAAATACTTTTCGCACCTACACTTTTTTGACAAAAGTTTTCAAACAAACACTTCATACACTCTTGAGGACAGATACAAGAGTTAAATCGAAGTTTTCAAACAAACTTTTTCAAAACCCACAAACACAAGAAAAGCAAAAACATTTTGAAAACATAGTGAGCAAGTACCTAAGAGCCCGTGGATAACCACGGATAGAAAGGGTGCTAACACCTTCTCTTTCTATAATCTACCTCCCGAACCGAGAAACATCTCGAAAAGGAATTTTGTTGTGCTTTTGTCCTTTCCATGTTGGAGAAAATAAAATACGGTGGCGACTCTTGCTTACCGCGACATTTCGCGAACCAGCATTCCAAAACAGTCAGTTCTATTTCCACCGATCACAGAACTGGCGACTCTGCTGGGGAAATATAAGTGAGGTGTACCTTAGGATAAGAACACTTATGTTTTCAATTGTATGCCTTGCTTGCTTTAATATTATGGGCTTGTATTGGAGTTTTATGGATCCTAACCCGGATATGGGGAATACCCTTTAGGTAAGTAGCAATAAACTGTGAGGGACCTGTCCGACGTAGACTGACACGGATGAAGTAGTAGCTACGTTGGTGTGACACCTTGGTCTGTACCGATATCCCTTGTGTTGGAACGAGGAGAATATGGGTCTTCTAAGGAGTCATTAAGCACCAACTGACCTTAGAACCTTAAATTGACCAACTTGGCCATAGAATAGTAGCAGTATGCTACACTCATTGAGGCTAAACTCTCGCGATGGTTCCGGCTGCAAGAAAAGGTTGCTAAGCTGGAGTTATGACCGATTGAGGGTAGTCAGTGATATTGAGATCCTCTAGAACCCGGTTACTATTTTTAGGACAGGTCTTAACCAACTGAAACTGAAAGAGGGTAGTACCTAAACTTCATGCTGGCCTGAACTCTAAGGGCTGTTTGGTGTGACTTGTGTGCTTTTACCATGTTTGCCTTTTGTGAATACTTGTGGTGTGCCTTTATCATGACATCATAACATCATACCATTGCATGCATCCTGCATAAGGACTAACCCATTTCAAAGTCAAGAGGGTTTCATCTTTGCTCTGTTTTGTAGGACATCATGATGCCCATGCGAAGGAATACTATCCGGCTCAACTTTGTTCAACCACCTGCTTTGCTTACAGAATTGATTGATAGGATTCCAAACACTACTTCCTTCATCAAGAGGCATGGTTCTCTTCTCGGTTTAGTCACTTCAAAGTGGGACCAACAACTGATGAGTGTCCTGGCCCAGTTTTATGATCCGCTATACCACTGCTTCACCTTTCAAGACTTCCAGCTGGTCCCTACCCTGAAAGAGTTCTCTGATTTGCTTGGTATCCCTGTTTTGGAACAAACTCCATTCACTGGTTGGGAAAAGACTCTTAGGCCTGAAGAGATTGCTGCAGCCCTTCCCTTGACCAAAGAAGAGGTAATGGCTAACTGGGAGACAAGAAGTGGAGTTAAGGGCTTTTTGGATAAGTTTCTTATTGGCAAAGCTAATAGTTTCTGGAATGACTTAGACTTCAGGGCGTACGAAGACATCCTGGCTCTCTTAATCTATGGTCTAGTGTTGTTTCCAAATCCTGATACCTTCACTAATGTCAACGCCATAAGGATCTTCATCTCTCAGAATCCTGTACCCACTCTCTTGGGTGATATCCTGCAACAACTATATGCTCGTACTTCCCGAAGATGGGGAACTTTGTGGTGTTGTGCTCCTTTGTTGGTGAGGTGGTTTATTTCGCACCTCCCTAAGTTCGTGCTGAAGAACAAAGAAGGAAGGGGCTGGGCTCATGGGATAATGTCTCTTACTGATAATGATATTATTTGGACTCTCGGAGGTTTGGATGAGGTGGCTGTTATTGATCGTTGCAGAGAGTATCCTAATGTTCCATTGATCGGAACCCAGGGAGGAATCTCTTATAACCCATGTTTAGCTCTCCGTCAGTTTGGAAAAGCCAGAAGAGCAGGGCCTCATGAGATGTTGATACCTCACATCAGTTTTGAGTTTCAGGTGGATAGTGATGAGCTGCGTCGTAGATTCATCCGGGCTTGGGATAGAATTCACAAAGCTGACCCACATGAGTTGGGACCAAAGACTTCTCTGCCAATGGAATCCTACTTCAGATGGGTCTGCATCCGTGCTCAGAAGTTAGGTATGCCATACGAAGCTGTCAGACCTATTACTCTTGAAGTTCCTGATAAAGACGGGGTTCCTCCAACTGTTCTCCATCCTCAGATACCCACTGATATTGGTACACTAAAGAGGTCTTGGGCGTAACTGCAGGAAGAATGGGATTCTTATCTGGAAAGGTTCAACGAGCAGGAACAAAAGATCCAGAAGCTGACCAAACAATTGGAGAACGAGCGGATCCTGAATGATTATATCCGCACCGAGAAGAAGAGGCCATGGGAGCATTGATGGGCCTTGGATGTTTCTTTTACATCTTTTATTTACTTTTCCGTATTTCCATTCTTGTAACGCCTAAGGGCAATTTGTTGAACAATTTAAATTCCAAGGTTGAATCTAATAAAGTTTGTTTCCCTTCTTGTCTACAAAGTTGAATCCCGATTGTCTTTGAAAACATAAATCATACGCATTTCATTCCAGCATATGCATAACAGGTACCCCTTTTACAAGTCACTTATCTTCTTCGCTGTTTATTTTCGCAATCATCATGTCTACTGAACCTTCCACTGAGCAAGCTATCAAGGCCCTCCAGGCCCAGAATGCCCAGTTCCAAGAGTTGGTTTTGAGCCTAGCCCAGGGTCAACAGGATTTGAAGACTCAGATTCTGAAAGAGAGGAAGAAGAAGAAGAAGAGGACCGTCTTGTTCAACACTAGACGCAGATTTGGAAATGGACTGCAGAATGAGGTTGATCTGGCTGCCTCATCTGTAGGGAAAGACAGTCCACAAGAGAGAAGGGTTCCTGGCCCCGTAGTCTCCGACAAAGAGACAGATTTTGATGAAGAGCAGTACCCTCCTGCTGAGGATAGGTATAAACAGCTGGAGGACCGCCTAAGTGCTATGGAGATACATAATGTGCCTGGGTTGGACTTTGGAGACCTAGGCTTATCCTCTGGGGTGGTGATTCCCCATAAGTTCAAGGCACCTGCTTTTGCCAAATACGACGGAGCCTCCTGCACAAAGCTGCACCTCCGGTCGTATGTAAGGAAGATCCAACCTTATACAGCTGACAAGAATTTGTGGATCCATTTCTTCCAGGATAGTCTTTCAGGGACTCAACTCGAATGGTTCTATCAGCTGGATTGAGCCAGTATTCGTAACTGGGGGGATTTGGCTATTGCGTTCTATAAGCAGTATCAGTATAATTCCGACCTCGCTCCTACGCGTACCCAACTCCAGGGTATGTCACTAGGGACGGGTGAAGGATTTAAGGAGTACGCTCAAAAGTGGAGAGACCTGGATGGAAGGGTGCAACCACCTTTAACTGACCGTGAACTTGTGGATATGTTCTTGGGGACCCTGTCTGGTCCATTCTTCAACCATTTGATTGGGAATTCTTCAGCCGGGTTTACAGACCTTATCTTGACTGGTGAAAGAATAGAAGCTGGTATCAAGTCTGGGAAGATACAGAAAGGTGCCTCCTCGAGCACTGAGAAGAAGCCGTTCAAGAAGGAATCTAGTGCTGTCTATTGTTCAAGGAGACAAAATAAACCGGAACGCCGCCAAGCTGTCAACGCGGTGGTTATTTCAAAACCTGCTGCTGCTCCACAGCATCACAACCAGCAAAGGGGTGAGAGACCTAGAAGGCAGTTCACTCGCCTCAGCATGACTTTATCCCAGATATTGCCGCAGTTACTGACAACCAATCTGGTGATTATAAAAGAAGCTCTGAAGGTTGTAAACACAACATCTCTAAAGTACAATCCTAACGCCCGCTGCGCTTATCACTCTGACAGCCCAGGGCATACTACGGATGATTGTTGGGCTCTGAAGAATAAGGTTCATGACCTAATTGATGCTAAAGAGATAGAGTTCGAGGCGCCCGAAAGGCCCAATGTTGTGACTTCTCCCATGCCCAAGCATGGAGTGAATACTGTAGAGGAAGACCTGTTTGTAGCCTCTGTGGATGACATTGTTACTCCGTTGTTGATTGTCAAGAGGAACCTGTTGCTAGCCGGTTTATTTCCGGGATGTAGTGAAGGTTGCCATTTGTGTTCCGTTTCGCCTACTGGTTGTCCTTCTTTGAAAGTCAGGTATCCAAAACCTGATGGATAATAAATAAATCCTGTTTGAAAAGATTGTTGTTCCTGTTACCCCTACTGAAGAAGTTTCCATTGTCACCATTTTCAACAATTCCCCCAAGGCTCCTTCGAAGAAGCCTGTCAGAATCATGCCTGTTCAGAAGATTGCTCCCATAATCATCACTGTTCCGGGGCCCATCCCCTATACATCTGACAAAGCTGTCCCGTGGCACTATGGGGCAGATGTTTATGTTCTTGGAGTAAAGCAAGAGTTTGATACTAGTACCGGCGTCAGCAACATCACCGGGCCTGCCAAAGTCACCCGCAGTGGTAGACTTTTCTCACCAGATATTGCGCCACCAACTATCCAGAGACCTCTTGTCATCACACCTGCAAGTGTGCCTATTTCTCTTCCTGACCAAGTTCCTATTTCTACCCCTGCTGCCGAGTCATCTGACGCTCGGGGCGAAGGGATCGCTATTGATGTGCCTGCCCAGACGGAGGCGCCAAAGATAACCAGTGTTGAAGCTTCCAAACAGGAAATGGAAGAGATTCTTAAGATCATCAAGAAGAGTGATTTTAACGTAGTTGAGCAACTGGGGCACACCCCATCTAAAATTTCTATGCTATCACTGTTGTTGTGTTCAGAGGCCCATGCCAAGGCTCTGATTACCTTCCTGAAGATGGCCCACGTGCCACAAGAGACATCAGCTGATCAGTTTACCGATTGTGTGGCCAATTTAACTGCTGATAATGGTTTGGGTTTCTCCGACGCTGATCTGACTGCTAAGGGGAAGAACCATAACGATGCCCTGCATGTCTCCATTGAATACAGGGGCACTACTCTTGCACATGTGTTGGTTGACATTGGTTCCTCATTGAACGTCTTGCCCAAGAAAGCTCTAGACAGGTTGGATTGCGAAGGGCTGGAGCTAAAGCCAAGTAACATTGTTGTCCGGGCCTTTGATGGGTCTAAAAGGATGGTGCATGGTGAAATCGATATTCCAATTAGAGTTGGTTCGCAGGTTTTTGATTCTACATTCTATGTGATGGACATCCGACCATCCTACTCTTGTTTGCTGGGTTGTCCATGGATCCACAAAGTTGGAGCGGTGACCTCCACACTACACCAGAAGCTGAAGTACCCAGTCAAGGGGAAGATTGTGACAGTTCAGGGGGAGGAAGAGTATATAGTCAGCCACCTCAACTCATTCCGGTACATAGAGATGGATGGGGAATTCATTGAGACCCCATTTCAACACTTTGAAGAGGTTCCTCAGACACTGGCATCAGCTGAAACTGTGATTAAAGATTCTCCTTTGAAGATGGCTTCCTTAAAGGATGCCCGGGCTGTTATTGAGAAGGGTGAGTATGCAAACTGGGGCCGACTTCCTGATTTCACTCAGAAGACTGATAAGTTTGGTTTGGGTTTCACTGCAGAAGCTCAAAGGGTTGTTCGTAGTGCAAGGACTGGAAGACCTCCTGTGTTCATCAGCAACCCGGGAGTAAATGCCATTGAAGATGACGTGGAGGAATCTGAATTCGACAGCTGGATCTACCCTACGACCAATGGTGGACCAAGCAACTGGACTGCGAAAGACTTCGTCCCTATTACTTTTGTGACTCAGTAATGAACTCCTTTGTTTTGAATTTGTAACAGACAATATTGTGAAACTTTATGGCCCGGTGTCTTACCCGGGGCACCGTGGCTTCATTTGTGAGGGCTTTTGTGTGTCATTTTCATATATCATTAATAAAAGCATTGGACGTTTTTCGCATTTCAAATCTTGCGCTCCTTGTCTTTCTTTATTATATATTGCAAAACAGCTATTTACACACACTCACATATACAAGTTCCAATCCACTCTGGATCTCACTGGTAACGACTCTGCTACTGCCAGTTATAACTTCGAAAATCCGATCAACTTAGCCGAAGACGAAGGTGAAGATGATTGCGAAGTGCCTGGTGAGCTTGCAAGACTGCTACTCCAGGAAGATAGGGCCATTCAGCCACATGAAGAGCTAGTGGAAACGGTAAATCTGGGTACTGAGACAGACAAAAAGGAAGTCAAGATTGGTGCAAATCTGGAGCTTAGTGTGAAGCAACGGTTGATTCAGATGTTGCATGACTACATGGAAATCTTTGCCTGGTCTTACGAAGACATGCCTGGGTTGGATACCGACATTGTGGTTCATCACCTGCCTACCAAGGAAGAATGCCCTCCGGTAAAACAGAAGGTTCGCCGTATGCGTCCAGAGATGTCCGAGAAAATCAAAGCTGAGGTTATGAAGCAATTTGATGTCGGGTTTCTAGCAGTAACTTCTTATCCTCAGTGGGTTGCCAATGTAGTTTCAGTGCTGAAGAAGGATGGTAAGGTCCGAATGTGTTTTGACTACAAGGATTTAAACAGGGCGAGCCCTAAGGATGACTTCCCTCTGCCTCACATCGACGTCCTGGTTGACAACACTGCTCAGCATAAGGTATTCTCCTTCATGGATGGTTTCTCCGGTTATAATCAAATCAAGATGGCTCCTAAAGACATGGAAAAGACCACTTTCATTACCCAGTGGGGTACCTTTTGTTACAAGGTCATGCCCTTTGGGTTGAAGAATGCTGGGGCAACATATCAGCGTGCCATGGTTGCTCTATTTCATGACATGATCCATCATGAGATTGAGGTATACGTCGATGATATGATTGCGAGGTCCCAAACTGAGGAGGAACACCTTGACCATCTACATAAGCTGTTTGACCGGTTAAAGTTGTACAAGCTGAGATTAAACCCGAACAAGTGCACCTTCGGGGTGAGATCTGGAAAACTACTGGGATTCGTCATGAGCGACAAAGGTATTCAAGTGGACCCTGCGAAAGTGAAAGCCATATAAGAGATGCCAGTTCCCAAGACAGGGAAAGAAGGCAGAGGCTTTCTGGGACGTCTGAACTACATTGCCCGATTCATCTCACATCTAACTGCTACACGTGAACCAATCTTCAAGCTACTGAAGAAAGATCAAGTAGTATGTTGGAACGATGAATGTCAGGCCGCTTTCGAAAGAATCAAAGAGTATCTCCAAGAGCCACCCATTCTTATGCCACCAGTTGAAGGGAGACCTCTAATCTTATACTTGACAGTACTCGACAATTCAACGGGGTGCGTGCTGGGGCAGCATGACGAGTCTGGCCGAAAAGAGCACGCTATTTATTACCTTAGCAAAAAGTTTACCGACTGTGAGACCCGATACTCACTGCTCGAGAAAACTTGCTGCGCTTTGGTATGGGCTGCTCGCCGGCTGAGACAGTATATGTTGACTCACACTACTCTGTTGATTTCAAAAATGGATCCAGTCAAGTACATCTTCGAAAAGCCTGCCTTGTCCGGAAGAATAGCAAGATGGCAGATGATCTTGACTGAATATGACATCCAGTACACGACTTAAAAAGCAATCAAGGGAAGTGTATTGGCAGACCATTTGGCACATCAGGCAGTGGATGACTACCAATCTATGAACTTTGAATTTCCAGACGAGAATATCATGGTAGTAACTGATTGTGAAGTACTTGGACCGGATGAAGGACCTGAGGAAGGATCCCGATGGTCTATGCACTTTGACGGAGCCTCGAACGCTTTGGGTAACAGTATTGGCGCTGTGATCATATCTCCTAAGGGCTCTCATACTCCACTTACCGCCCGACTATGTTTCAACTGCACCAACAACATGGCGGAGTAGGAAGCATGCATCATGGGTCTTCGAGCTGCAATTGACCTAAGGATCAAGTTTCTGAGTGTCTTCGGAGATTCCGCTCTCGTGATCAGTCAGATCAAAGGCGAGTGGGATACGAAACACCCAAATCTTATTCCTTACAAGGAGTATGTATTGACGTTGCTTCCCCATTTTGAGGAGATAACTTTTGAACACTTCCCAAGAGAGGAGAATCAGTTGGCGGACGCGTTGGCTACGATGTCTTCTATGTTCAAAGTCAAATGGGACAACGAGGCTCCCCGGATCATTATTTGGAAATTAGATGAACCTGCACATTGTTGTGATCTTGAGACCGAAGAGGTAACAGAAAAACCTTGGTATCATGAAGTAAAGAGGTACCTTGAAGCTCAAGAATACCCCGAGGGCGCATCTGTTAATGACAAGAAGTTTCTGAGAAGGTTCGCGGCAAAGTTCTTCCTCAGTAATGGCATTCTCTATAAATGAAACCATGATTCAACCTTACTGCATTGTATGGATAAGATCGAAGCAGAAAGGATCATGGCAGAGCTGCATGAAGGTACCTTCGGAACTCATTCCAGTGGACATACCATGGCAAAGAAAATCCTTCGGGCAGGATATTACTGGTCCACAATGGAAGCTGACTGTTATCAGCATTCTCGGACATGTCACAAATGCCAGATCTATGATGATAAGGTGCACATTCCTCCAGTTCCTTTGAATGTCTTGACAGCACCTTGGCCTTTTGCAATGTGGGGCATTGATATGATCGGCGAGATCAGACCTACGGCATCCAACGGGCATCGCTTCATCCTAGTAGCAATTGATTACTTTACTAAGTGGGTTGAAGCAACTTCCTTTGCTACCGTAACCAAGAACGTAGTGGCACGGTTCATTCGGCATAACCTGATCTGTCGATACGGTGTACCAGAGAGGATCATTACGGATAATGGTACCAATCTTAACAACAAGATGATCACTGAGCTCTGCGAGCAATTCAAGATACATCATCATAACTCTTCTCCCTACCAGCCGAAGATGAATGGGGCTGTAGAAGCAGCTAATAAGAACATCAAGAAGATTATGCAGAAGATGACAGTGACCTACAAAGATTGGCACGAGATGTTACCATTTGCTCTTCATGGGTACCGTACCTCAGCACAGACGTCAACAGGGGCAACACCCTATTCCTTGGTATATGGCATGGAGGCAGTCTTACCCATTGAAGTTCAGATACCCTCTCTCTGGATCATGAGGGATACAGGTTTGAGCGAAGATGACTGGATTCAAACCCGGCTTGATCAACTAAACCTAATCGACGAAAAGAGACTCACTTCTATTTGTCTGGTCATACGTACCAAAAACGGATGATCAAGGCATTTAACAAGAAAGTCAGACGACAAGAGTATCAATTTGGGGACCTGGTAATCAAGCGCATCATTCTACCTCAAGGTGATCCCAGGGGAAAATGGACCCCTACATACGAAGGGCCATTTGTGGTTAAGAACATCTTCTCAGGAGGAGCAATGATTCTAACCACCATGGATGGTGACGACCTTCCTCACCCCACCAATGCAGACATAGTAAAAAGATACTACGCATGATTAAAGACCCGCTAGGTCGACTGGCCTAGGCAAAAATAAGGGCTTCCCGGCAAACCAAAAGGATTCGGGAAAAAATAAGGGATGAAAATAAAAAATCTATACACCCGGCAAGTCGAAAACCTGAAAAGGCGGCTTGGGCAAAAATGGGTATCCCGGTGGACTGAAAACCCGAAAGGGCGGTCCAGGCAAAAGTTAAGGATAAGCGTAATACTATGTCTCATTGGATCACCTTGCATCTAGACTTCGGTATCAACTATCAGGCTCAGATGGCACCAATCAATCAACTTCATTTTCAACTAAACAGCCAAGTGATGAGACGCTTGAAGACATAAAGGCGATAGCAGAGTTGGAACCCAGTGGGATTTTTCACATAGCTGTTTTGTTTTCCTTTTCACAAATTGTGTAAACTCTATTTTGTTCGGTGGCATTCTCTTACTAGGACGTCAGCCTCCTGTACAAAAAACGCCTATTTACAGGCAAAAATTCAAAATCAATACAAGTTCATTTTTCAGACAAATTGCAAATTGTTTTTCCTTTATCTGTTTTGTTTTGCAAAGAACGTCCAATGTTCATTTTTGATATATGCATTTGACATTAATTTCTAATCATAAATATTTGCATGCGAAACAAAGGACTAATTACGGGTGACATCGGAAGTAGGGGCAATAAGAATTGTCTAAGTGATCTAGTTGCTTTGTCCACCAAGGTACCAGGGTAGGTTCAGCTGAAGAGTATGACCAAGATACCTTCACTCCCCGCAGAGTAAGACAAGATTCAGCAATACTCTCCCCAAGCAGAGTTGGCCTCCCATCAGCCCTAAAAAGGGCACAGTATCCCCAACAAGTCAGCAATACTCTCCCCCAAGCAGAGTTGGTCTACCATCAGTCCTGAAAAGTTGGGTATCCCCAGAAGAGCTTAATATTCCCTAGCAGAGTATACAGATATTCCTCAGCAAGCATCCCTGGCAGTCTTAATATTCCTCGATAGAAATATAAGATTGTTCCCCGGTGGAATACAGGATACCCTCAGTGGAGCCATTTCCCAGCACAGTCTGAAAAACTTCCCCAATAGAGTTGAATCATCTTACCCAGTAGATTCTGGAAGCTTCCCCTGCAGAGTGCAAATATCTCTCCCCAGCCACATTCAGAAGGTTACCCCCTCCAAAGTCTAACTGGGTTATCCTCAGCAAGTCGCAACGGAAAGATTCTCCCTAGCGAAGTTTTTCTATCCCCAGCGGAGTTCATCATCAAATCCCCCAACAGAGCTTATCAACGGAATCCCCAGCGGAGTTATCGTTAAAATATCAGCGAAGCATCTCCTCCCACAGAGTATTTCCCCGCAGAGTAATATCTTCACCAGGTTTATCCCCCAACGGAGTCATCTTCTCCTACCGGTTTATTCTTGCAATCATCTTTGTTCATCATCCCCAGCGGAAACGAAGAACTCTACTCTTCAACATCAGCCCAGGATTTAACAAACTCCCCGGCATCTGTCAAGGATTTATTTTCCCCGACGAAAATACATTCATAAACATTTCACATTTCATGCATGACAAAATGCATACGACACGATCTCGTTTCGAGAGCATCATGCATCTCATACATCATGACATTGCATACAACTAATGTTTTGCCTTTTCAGGAAAAGGTCAATCAAAAGATGATTACCATCAACTTTTCTTAAGTTCCAGATCAACACCTGTAACTAGCCAGGAAATATCTGTGGACGACTGATCATAGGTCAACACCTGAAACCAGACAGGAAAGCCACCTATATGAAGAGATTGAAGATTAACACCTGTAACAGGCCAGGAAACCATCTTTCTTTCTCAGGTCAGAGATTAATACCTGAAACCAGACAGGAAAACTATCTCCTTGACCAACCTTTCTTAAGTTCCAGATCAACACCTGTAACTAGCCAGGAAATATTTGTGGACGACTGATTGTAGATCTATACCTGAAACCAGACAGGAAAGTTATCTACATTGAAGAGATTGAAGATTAACACCTGTAACAGGCCAAGAAACCATCTTTCTTTCTCAGGTTAGAGATTAATACCTGAAACCAGACAGGACAACTATCTCATCGGCCAGCCTTCTTAAGTTCCAGATCAACACCTGTAACTAGCCAGGAAATATCTGTGGACGACTGATTGTAGATCTATACCTGAAACCAGACAGGAAAGTTATCTACATTGAAGAGATTAAAGATTAACACCTGTAACAGGCCAGGAAACCATATTTCTTTCTCAGGTCAGAGATTAATACCTGAAACCAGACAGGACAACTATCTCATTGGCCAGCCTTCTTAAGTTCCAGATCAACACCTGTAACAAGCCAGGAAAAATCTGTGGACGACGGATTGTAGATTAATACCTGAAACCAGACAGGACAACTATCTACTTGACCATCATGAAGCAACCCTACACCGGTTCCTTCTCTTCCAAGATGCAGTTTTACACGGACTCATCATCAGGCAACCCTACATAGGATCCTTCTTTCAACCTACCGAGTTACAATTCAACAAATGATCTCCAAATGGCATCTATAAGCCCATCCTTCTACCAACAATCTCCAGATGGCATCTATAAGCCCATCCTACTATCCATCATCTTTCCAAATGACATCTGTAAGCCCATTCTCGACATCACATTGCCGATACCACACTATGCGAGTGCAAATTTCTGGGCACCTTAGTGTTCAATCATCTTCCACCTTCGGATCACGAAAGGCACGCAAGCCAATCTACATCCTCAGGTCTAAGAAAATTGAACAGGGGCAACTGTTGTACCCCAAAATTTTCCCTCCCATATTCCTCAAGATTTGTCAAGAATGATCCTCAAATTACTCAAGATGGCTCAAGGGGTAGACAATCAAACCACCTCCTAAGACAACTGAAATTAGGGTTTTGGTTCTCTCAAGGAATTTGGGGTTCTCAATGGTTCAAACAAGTCTCATAGGACTATATACATTCTCAAGCACCTACATGCCAAGTTTCAAGACTCACAGTGCCAATTTGCACAGTCAAAAGCTCCATTTGATCTACAGTCAACTGCAAGGGCAAAATGGTCATTTTGCAGTCAAAAGTCAGAATTTTTGGTCAACATCTTATTTTGAGTCCACAATCATCATTTGATCAAGTCTTGATCATGATTCCATAAGAATGGCTCAAAAATCATCAAGGTGCAAAAAGTTACTATTTTTGGACAGCAAAAAAGTCAACTGTATCTTGACCAGGGCATAACTCTTTCATGGTTTATCAGAAAAATTCCATCCAATGCTCATTTTGAAGGGGATGTGATTTCCTACAATCCATCTTCACACTCCAAGTCCAAGAAATACTCTCATAAAAAGTTATCAATTTCTACATTATAGGTCAAATTCAAAAGTCAACAAAAGTGCACTTTAAGTCAAAGACCATAACTTGATCTTGGTAAATCCAAATGACATGGGACCAAAGGCATTGGTTAGAGGACTTAAAGACCTTTCCAAAATGTCCAAGAACATGGTCATGTGATCAAAATTGAGCAAGATATGCATTGGAGAAGTTGGGAAACTTTTAGGAATTTGCAAAAGTCAACTTTGCTCAAAACACCTTATTTTTGCTAATGGGCCTCAAATCTCTTCTTGAAACTTCATCCATGGCCTATGCACGACCCATCAAGCTTAATTGAATTTATTTTCTTATTTTTATTGATTAATTGGATTTTTAATTAATATTAATTCATTTAATTAATTTAAATTGTAGGAAAATGCAAGATTTGATTTTTTAATCAATTTGTGAAGCAAATATGGTCAAGATATGCTGGCAAATTCGTGCACAAGTCAAAGATACAAAAATCTCCAAAATTGGCAACATTTTCCAATCATGAAGATTCAAAAATATTTGATTTCCAATCAAAGATTCAATCATCAATTCAATGGATTTTTGCCCAGTTCTTGACCTAATTCCATTCCCCTATATATATTCAAGCAAACCCTGATGCAAAGACGTGAATAAGCTGCAGAAAAAAGGCCATAGCATATTGAAAAATTCCAAGAAAATTGAAAACTGACTTTGGCATTCTAGGGCGATTCAAAAGGTTTTATTGATTCCAATACATTGCAGGAGATCCCAGGAAGGTTTTGCAATCAAATTCAGACCTTAAAGCTCAAGAAATCACTGAAAAAAGAATCATGGTTTGCACTTATTTTCCAAAATCGTATTGTTGAATTCATGCATATTTAACATGTTTTCTTGATTGGTTTGTGTTGATAGGGATCATATGAAGCTAATGGTATCACTTAATTGAATTATAATGCACTGAATCGAAGAATGCCATGAACGATTTTCTACGGTTTCCAAGCTTTGAATTAGGGCTTTATGAACCAAGAAAAATTAGGACCAGTGATACACATGGTTGGAATCGTGGAACCAAGACGAACACAAAGAATCCCTCGCGAAATATTTATATGCAATGTATCTCTATTCACTATTTTTCCTTACTGTAGTTTGTGAGGGTTAAAAACCCCCGCTATCTAATGTTTATTATGCAGGAACGAACGAGGAAGATTATGAGGTGTTAGCCTCTGAGTGGTCAGTTTGAAAAGAGCGCACGCTTATTTTGTTTTACAGCATATTAATTTTTTTCTCAATATAATAATTGCCTTGTATCCCACTAATGAATTAAACAAGCTGGCTGAGTGGCAGGGACGCGTGCATATGACCATTGGGACCTGGGTTCGAATCCCAGGTCCCCTAAAATGCTTATTCTATTTTTTCTTAACATATTCTTGTGCAGCTTTCCAAAAGAGACCCACCATATGTTTAAAATCTCAGCATGCCAAGTGGCTCCTGGCCAAATCTGAAGGCCAGGATTGAAGGACCATTGTACTCCTCAGTCAACAAACACATAGCTAATCCAGAAAGTCAACGTGGCTGGGAAACTAATGGGTCTGGAAATTGACAAATGCACCTCCTCCTCGGCCCAACACCCCCTGGGTTTTATTTCTTTTTTTTCTTCTTTTATATTTTATATTTAATTGTTTTCACTATTATTAATTATTATTATTTTCACTAACAAAAATAATTAACTATTTTCATAATAAAGTCAGAAAATTAGATATAACTTTTTTTATTATTTATTAAAATTAAATTTCACCCTTTTACTATTTTTGTAAATAAATACTAACATAAATTAATTTAGTTAATTAGGTTAATTTTAATATTTTCACAATAAATAAAATCAATGTAGAATTAGGGTTTTGACAATAGTAATCCTTTTATTTTTATTTCCTATTTATTTCCTTGAGACATTAAAAATCAAAAAATATTTCTTTTTATTAATTAATTAGTTTTAGGTTTAATTTAATTAAATGCAAAATAACAAAATTTTCTTTCTTTCTCAAAAAGGGTCAAAACCCTAAGAACTTCTCCGATTCAATTTTTCTCGCGCATATTAATTTTTTATCATTATTATGTAATTGCTCTGAGGACGTAATAACTTTAATTAGTACTTTTTATCGCTTTATTTATTTTCCGCAATTTACTTTTCAAGGGTTGTTTTTGGCGATGTAAATACCTGACGCCTTGTAATAGCGTAGATTTATTTTCCGCAACTATTAACTGTTAGATGTATGTTAACTAGGCTATGCATGACAAGACTTATCTCTGAAATTAAAATCAACCCGTAGCTCACCATAACATGTGCAAAGATAACTTAACATGAAACCTGACACACTCGCACATGCCACTCCTAGGGTACGCCTCACTTGGTTGCCTCGACGTGGTCATTGACTATAGAGTGTTTTAGAGGTCGCCCTCCTGTCTAAAGATCCAAGTTGCCTCAAAACGGTTGCCTCGAATAAAAAGGATCTAGGACATTAGGGTTACCGCTAAGGCGTCCTACTATTGCTTTGGTGACCACATGTCCCTATAATCGAATTGACCCGAAAACTCCAACGACGGTGCTACCTACTTCTCAATAGTGGGATAGTACTGTCTAAAGGACATTTACACAGCTTAATTTCTTTTGAGTAGGTAGAGGTTCTTAGATACTTGCTCTTTCAAAAAAACAAAAATACTTTTCGCACCTACACTTTTTTGACAAAAGTTTTCAAACAAACACTTCATACACTCTTGAGGACAGATACAAGAGTTAAATCGAAGTTTTCAAACAAACTTTTTCAAAACCCACAAACACAAGAAAAGCAAAAACATTTTGAAAACATAGTGAGCAAGTACCTAAGAGCCCGTGGATAACCACGGATAAAAAGGGTGCTAACACATTCCCTTTCTATAATCTACCTCCCGAACCGAGAAACATCTCGAAAAGGAATTTTGCTGTGCTTTTGTCCTTTCCATGTTGGAGAAAATAAAAGACGGTGGCGACTCTTGCTTACCGCGACATTTCGCGAACCAGCATTCCAAAACAGTCAGTTCTATTTCCACTGATCACACCCTCCATAATTCCAACGTACGATTTTGTCTGACGAATACGGGATTGGTCCAGGCATTGTAATTATCAAAGGAGATACTTTAGGAACTGATGTAATTCTAATGGGTCTTTTGGTGGAGACCCTTGAAGAATTGTTGGAAATGGTCACGATGGAAATATCATTAAAAGAAACAGTTGGGATATAAGTCTTCTCAAATAAAATATCCTTGTTATCTAATAGGCATTGAACACCTGCTTTCAACAACGGACAACTAGTTGGTGAGGACAAACAGAAATGACAGCTTTCATCACAGCCTGGAAACACACCGGCATTCAACAAGTTCTTTTTAATAGTCAGGAGTGGGGTCATAAGTTCATCAACTGAAGTAATAAACAAATCTTCCTCAATGGCGTTGGTATTATGGTTGTGCTTGGGCATAGGGGCATTAATGACATTGGGAATTTCTGGCGCATTGAATTCAATCTCTTTGGCTTCAAGAAGGTCTTGTACTTTGTTCTTCAGAGCCCAACAGTTGTTAGTGTCATGGCCGAGACTCTCAGAGTGGTATGCACAACGGGCATTAGGATGATAGTGAGGAGAGGTTGTGTTAGGGTTCATTGGAGCTTCTTTCAAGGTCACTAGATTGGATCTTAACCAATGTGGTAATACTTGAGATAAAGTCATGTTAATTCTGGTGAACTGTCTAACTGGCCTATCCATTCTTAGTTGGTTGTTTCTTTGTTGAGCAGGCACTGGTTTAGGAATCATGACAGCCCCCACCATTGGACGGTGTTCAGCCCTATCTTGATTTCTCTGAGGATATACATCAACCACTTATTTCTTTCTAGTGAATAGTTTCCTTACAACAGCAGAGGATGCATCTTTTTGAATCTTTCCATTCTATATCCCGGCTTCTACCCTTTCTCCGGTTAATATCAATTCGATAAAACATGCCGATGAACTCCTAATTAAACGGTTGAAGAAAGGACCGGACAAGGTGACCAAAAAAATGTCTACTAACTCTCTTTCAGATAGGGGAGGTTGTACTCTCCCTGCCAAGTCCCTCCATTTTTGCGCATAGTCCTTAAATCCTTCACTTGAAACCATGGCCATACTCTGGAGTTAAGTACGGGTGTGCGTAAGATCAGCGTTGTATTGGTATTGTTTGTAAAAGGCAGCGGCCAGATCTTCCCAGTTATGAACATTTGCTCTTTATAACTGATAAAACCAATCAAGTTGAGTTCCAGACAAAATGTCTTGGAAGAAGTGTACCCATAAATCCTTGTCAGCGGTATGAGGCTGGATTTTCCTCACGTAGAACCGGAGATGAATTTTGGGACATGAAACTCCATCATATTTGGAGAACACAGATGCTTTGAATTTTGGAGGAATGACAATCCTCGATACTAATCCCAACTCCTCAAAGTCCAATCCAGGCACTTTTTGGATTTCCATTGCGCTCAACCGCTCTTCTAGATGCTTATACTTGTCGTCGGATGGAGGATATTGTTCTTCAGAATAGTCTTCTTCTTCCTCTTTATCTTCTGACTCGGACTGGACAACTGTTTCTTTTCCCTTCCCATCTTGATTATCTTTCTCACCGGGTGTCGTTACAAAGTCTAAGGCCCTTCTTGTATCCCCTTGGAATCTTCTTCCCATATTCAGAACTCTGGTTATTTTCTTCGTCTTCTTTTTCTTCTCCTCAACCAGCAAGGTCTTCACCTCTTCTTGTCCTTTGGCTAGAGTTAAGAACAACTGTTGAAACTATGCATTCTGAGCTTGGAAGTCCTTCACCGTTTGCTCGAGATCCATCTTACTGAAATAAATAGTAGAAAGATGAGGAGACTTGTTGCAAGAAACCTGCTTATGTTATGATGAATGGTAAATGCATATGCAATGATTTCAAGAATTTAAAAGATTCAAATTTGTTTTAGACAAAAAAGGAAACACACGTTATATTAATAAATTGAAGCTTGAGTACATCAATGCCTTTTTGGGAAAAACAAATACAAAAACTCTAAGATAGAAAGGTTGTACGCATCCTCTTTGGTGCGATGTAGGCATTCAGGTTCCTCTCCTTATGAAGTTGCTTAGTGAGCTCCAAAACCTTCTTCTCACTTGCGTAGAATTGGGCTTCAAAAGTATCTCGCTCCCCCTTGAGTTGTATCCAATCTCTTTGTAGGTCTTCGAGAGAGGTGGGCATGTAAGGATGTAGGATAGTGTATGGAACGTCTCCTTCCATAACAGGCTTCATGATTACCAGAATAATGGAGGGATAAGGCATCATAAGACTCTGAGCACGAGTTCGTACCCATTTGAGGTAAGGCTCAAGGGGGGTGGAATTCTTGTGCCCCAATGTCTTGCTATTTACCTTATTCAACATCCTCCAAGCTCGGATAAATCTCTGGGGAAGACCTTGACCAAACCTTGAATGAGCATGTCATGAGGGCCATCCCTTTGGGTGTAACCAAACTGTCTTAAGGCTAAGCAGGGGTTGTAGTTGATACCTCCCCTAATGCCAAGTAAAGGGACATTATGGAATTCTCCACAACGGTCGACAATAGTAACATTCTCTATGGATCGGGAACACCAATGAATGTCTGAATGTTTGAGCGTCATTAACCTTTGTGACCACCTTGAACCTTGCCTGTTCTTTAATACAGATTGGGGAAGATGTGAAATAAACCATCTTGCCAAGAGAGGAGTACAACACATAAGGGCACCTCTTTTCCTCATTGTGCGAGTGTGAAAAGAATGTAGGATGTCCCCTAGCAATGTAGGCAACGGGTTGCGGGATATGAAGATTTTGACGGTGTTCACGTCTATGAGTTGGTCAGGATTTGGAAACAAAACCATCCCATAGATGAGGAGAGCCACAATTTCCTCAAAGGCTAGCAAGTCCAAGGAATTCCAACAGTTTTGGGCTTTCTCAAACAAGAACTTTGCTAGGAAACCTTTAACGCCACTCCTTGTTTCCCAATTAGTTGTGACATCAGATGATTACAAGTGTAGAGCTTGAGCAATCTCTTCTGGCTTTGGGTCTCTTTCCGTACCGTTGAAAGGTAGTTGATTGAGAATGTGAATCCTCAAGAGTCGGGAGAATTCTTCCAAAGTAGGCACAAGTTGATAATCGGGAAATATGAAGCAATGGTATAAGGGATCAAAGAACTGAAAGAGCACCTTTATCATATCGTCATCAGTGTTAGAGGTGACCAAGTTGAGTAGGCGACCATGTATCTCAGTGAATGGATAGTTTTCAGGAATCCTTGAAGCTAGCTTCTTAAGTTGTGGAGGGATCCTTACAAGATTGATTTGAATAGTTTTCCTGCGAATAGAATCCATGTGCTACAAAACAGAAACAAAGATAAATCCCAAGATCCTTGAAATGGTTAGTGAATGGGTATGATGTTATGATGTTATGTACAAGTATGTATATACAAACAAAGAAAAAAAGTCTTTAGGTCTAGGCTTGCATAGAGTCTTATAGGTAAGTACCCTCTTGAAGTTTAGTTGGCTCAAACCTGTCCTAGCAATAGTAACCGGGTTCTAAGGAGCTCAATATCACTGGTTTGTTTCTTTGGTCATTGTTTCAGCACAAGCCTCTTTAATAGCGACCGAAATATCCCAAAAAACCAAATCTCAATGAGTGTAGTATCGAGTATCTACCAACTTCGGATTGCACCAAAGTCAGTCATCTCACTACGTCCTAAAGGCCAAGTTGGTCAAGTAAAGGTTCTAAAAGTTCATTAGTTCTTCATGACATCACTCAGCGGCCCCGTGTTCTTCTTGATTAACTCAAGGGCTACCGGTACCCACAAATATGTCGCACTAACATAGATATTACTTAGACCATGTCGGTATACCTAGCACAGTTTCCACAATGTATTGCTACTTACCTATAAGGTATTCCAAATCCAGGTAGAGGATTCAAACCCAAATAAAGAACCATAATGTAAAGCATACAAGACAAACAATGAAAGCAAGTAAATATTATCTAACCCTAAGGTAACCCCACTTTTAGAATTTTCCCCAGCAGAGTCGCCAGTTCTGTGATACGGTGGAAGAAATGACTTGAAGGTTTTGCGTTTGATCGCAGATGTTGCGGTTAGCAAGAGTTGCCACCGACTTTTCTTTTAGCCTAAAAGGAAAGGTGAAAAAGCACATGAAAGACCTTTGAGATTATTTCTTGAGTTCGGGGGGTAGATTATGAAAAGGGAAGGTATTAGCACCATTTTCATCCATGGTTTTCCATGGGCTCTTAGTTACTTGCTAGATCACTTGCTTTTGTTTGAAATTGTTCTTTGTGTGGTTTTTGAAAGTATTTTGTGAAGAGGCCATTGTTTAGGCAAACTTTGTAATGATTCTCATTCGTAAGAATGTATACAAAGTGTTTGATCTTTTGAAAATGTTTTCAAGTTGAAAGATGTTTTATGAAAGTATAGGTGTTTGTTTTGAAAATAGCAAGGATGTTTTGTTTGATATTGAGAAAGTAATTAGGAGCATTCTACCTACTCAAAAGTCTTTCTTTGTTTATTTTCTTTTCCTTTGACATTGTTGTCTTACCATTGATTTGGTAAGCAACCCTATATTTGGATGTAAACGGGACGGGCGTGGGTCATCGTATAACCATGATTATCAATGTTTGCAAGGTATCTTATCATTCTCTTTTATGGACTAAGATCATTTAAAAGGCAACTTAGATAGCGTCATCGAGGGACTATGATCTTGTATTTGCTTGTTTTTGCTAAGATACCTCACATGCGTAATATGGCTATTTTGTATAAGGCAACCAAGTGGAATAACCCTAGGAGTGCTTGTGTGCAAATGTATTGTTTTCATGTTTGATTTTGTCTTGAATTAGGGTTTTCTAAGTATTGGTTTTAGTCTTTTCATACAAACCCTAATTACTAGCATTTGTACATAAAAGCGATAAATTGCGGAATTTAAAGTTACTACACTATTACAATACTTGTGGGAGGGGGTATACAAATTGTGAATGGGGATTGCAAGAATATAAACCTAGTTAATCTATTACAACCATATTGAATTGGTATAAATGTACAAGGAATTAAATGAATATAATGTACAAAAATAAATAAATGTACAAAAATGTGAATGTGAAGACAATGGATATTTTTGTTTGGATTTTTTATAGGAAAGGGATTTTGTTTTAACCTAATTAATTAAAAGAAAATAATTAATTAAACCTAAGTTTATTAAGAAAAGATTTTAAATAAAACTCTAAATCTATTGATTAAAAGAAAATAAGTTTGTAAGAAAAGTATTTTTTTTGTATTGAAAATAAATTATAGTATTTTAAAATATTTTTGGCCTTTTTTATATTGAAATAATATATTTTAATTGGTTTAAAAGAAAATAAATAAGACATAGTATTTTAATTAAATTTACAAGATATTTAGTGAAATAAATAAAGTATTTATTAAATAAAATTAATTTTTATGAGAAAAAATAAATAAACTATGTCAAAATGAAAATCTAATATTTTTTGTATTTTTTATGATTATTTTAATATTAGTAAATATATTAAGAAAATAAATAAAATAAATATAAGAAAATAAAATAAACTGGGCCAGTTATGAGAAAAAATAAATAAACTATGTCAAAATGAAAATCTAATATTTTTTGTATTTTTTATGATTTTTTAATATTAGAAAATATATTAAGAAAATAAATAAATGAAAATAAGAAAATAAAATAAACTGGGCCAGGGGTGTGTAAATGGAACAGGGGGTTGACAAGTAAAAATAAAAAACAAAAATAAGGGCCCAAGGAGGCCCAGCGCCCTGCAAAAAAGAGGAAATCAGAATGCAAAAATGTATGAAAAATCAAAAGGGTGCCACTAGGGCTCAAACCAAGGTCCCAAAGGTTACAGGCACGCGCTTCTACCACTGGGGTGCCTATACATCCGTTAATATAAGCAAATCAATAAATATATGATACAAAACGCGCCCTGATTACTTAATCTTCAACCTCCAGCCAGACCAACTGTAACTTGTTCATTTCTCATCAAAAATGAAAACTGTAAACATGAAACTTGTAGCAAATTTCCTCACGGTTTCAAAAATGTAAATCATTAAAACTATAGATCAAAGATAAGCATGAATTTTATTGGCCCTAATCTAAACCCTAAAAATCTCATAAACTTCAATCTTAAAATTCTCTAAGCTCAAGCAAAATTAAAGGAAATTATGAACATGGTTAGCTTTAGGGCAATGATATCTATGTGTTTTATTCACAAATAAATTATTTATGGTTCCTATATGAGAAGTTCCAAAGTTAGAAAACTTACCTTGCAAGAGGGTATCGGGTTTGAAGTTTGAGCAGCTTTCAAGGAGTTACAATGGTTGGGTTAGCTTCCTCAAGTTCCCAGGAAGCTAATAGAATGCTTAGCTTGAGCTGAAAGGGCCTGAGGAGTTCTGGAGAAGTTCAAGTGCAAAGCTCTATTTTTGAAAATGGAGGATGGTGTTAATGGTGTTACAGTTCTGTAACAGGGTGTGGGATCAGTTCTAAATGATGTTTAGAAGCTTCAGAAACCAAAAGTCTTGAAAACGCACATGGGAGTTATGAGTTTCAAGTTTTTGGTCAGTTTGTGTGAAAATGGAAGTATGAGATGTGATTCTGAGTTCTAGGTATTTTCAGGGCTTGAGCATTCGTGTGTTTGTGGCAATTGGTTTGTGTATATATAAACAAAAGTGTTTGAGAGCTTTGGACAATCAGAAGTACAAGTTTTTAGCTTTTGGCTAGGTTACTTGATTTTGAAGAAAATAGGGAAACCAAGTTTCAATTTGTAGTAAAAGCATGGGCTAGGTGATTGTAAGTGTCTAAAACATTTCTTATGGGTTATGGGACTTGTATGATCAGAAAAGAACAAGTGCAAGGCTCAAGAATAAGTTTTGTGCAAAAAGTCCCTTTATCAAAATGGCAATGTGCACTTTCTTCCCAAAATGGATATAAAGCATGTTCATGCATTGAATGCTTGAAATGAGACCTCTAACAGTTGTGTGAGCCATTAATTATAGAGTGCCTAAAAAGTTTGAGGCCTGCAAAGTAGAGTTTATGCAGCATAGTTTGAATTTTGAATTTGGTTCATCACAAAATGACTTGTAATTCAAGTGACAAAACCCTAACTTCATCTCTTCGATTCTCCCTACTCAAGAATGATCTCAAGGAGTACTTGGACATTTTGGAAAGCTTGTAATATGCTATACAAACCATATTTGAATTGATTTTGAATATTCCCCTTGTAACTATATGAAAAAGTTCCATGAAGTTGGGTCAAAATCCTGACCAAATTAGTGAAATTTTTTCACTAAGTGTTTAATTTCATGACCACATGTTCTTAAAATTATAACTTGATATCCAAGAACTTTTGGAAGAAGTTCTGTGAAGCAAAGTTGTAGCTTTCATGGATATCTACAACTTTCATGTTGGAAGTTTCTCTTGAATCATCCTGCATCATGGTGAAAATATTTTTCAAAGTTATGAAAAAATAAGAAATTTCCAACACTTAGAAAATTTTCTAAAAGTTTAGAAATTTTGACTTTTCAAAATGAAATCTTGACTTTTCAAAATGAAATCTTGACTTTTTGATTTCTTGATGAATAAGTTTCATATTTTGACATGTTTTGATGAATTATGATCTTTGGCATTTGATTTTGACCAAAAAGTCAAAGTTTGACTTTTTAGTATACAGTTGACTTTTGATCAGTTGACTGAAAATTCATCTGTCAATCTTTTGGACTTGAGAAATGTTTTGAGCCATGTCATTAGGTTAAAATGATGCAATTTGACTCTTTAGATCATGCCTTAAACCAATTGATCATTTTCTAGGTCAAAAACCAGAAATTGCCCTTTCTCAGTCAAAACCCTAATTTTGACCATTTTGCCCTTTTGGAGATTTGATCAAATTTCTTGAGGAATTATGGTCCAAACTTGATCAAATGATACATATGACTTTAAAATGTTGATATGGATAAAAAAAATATGAGGTTTTACTATAAATTAGCCATGGTTGACTTTTTTTCCCAATACAGTTGATTTTTAGGTCAACTGCTCAATTGACTGAGCAAAAATGTGATCCAAGGCTAGAAACTTGACATGAGTAATATTGGGGGTCCATAATGATCCATGAAAGTCATATGGGGCATTGGAAGTTAAAAAATCCTTGTGCAAACTCAAACCCTAATTTTGGTCATTAGTGCTTAATGAGGTGTCTTGAGTTGATCAAACCCTAATGCAGTCTTGAGTCAAAGGAGATCTTGTGAGCAAATTCTTGATAAGTGAGAGGGTAAATTTTGGGGTAAAAAAGCATGTAAGATTTTGGTTTACATCAAGTTGGAGGCCCAAACAACTCATAGCAAGCTGGCAAAAACGCATAAAATAGATTGGCACATGATTGGATCATATATAGCAAGTTTCATGCAAAAATCAAATCAAATCCCTCCATCATAATGTACAAAGATATGAAGCCCAATTTTTGACCTAAACCCTTTGTCTATATAAACCTAATAATCTCAGAAACACCAACATACAAAAAATTGCCTCAAAGAGCCACACACACACACAGCCTCAGAAAACCATCTCAAAACTCTCAAAAATCTCATAAGTTGTCAAAATTCAAAACCAGATTTGCAAGCTCCCTCCATCCAAACAAGATGTGTTCCTGAGATTCCCATGGAGGCATCCGAACCTCTAAGCAAGTTGTTCTCCACCCAAAACTGGAGATTGAAGCATATTGGCCATAGGTATAATTTTGAGATTCAATCTTTTGATCTGAGCATATTTGTGCGTTCTAATGTGTTTGTGTGTGATTATGATGAAGTGTTAGATAGGTTATAGTCCTCACATGTGATCCCTAATGTCAAGATAAAGACCTATCATTATTAGGGCATTTGAAACTGATTCCTTCGTATCTCAAGATCTAGGGCGTTTCAGGCCAAACGGACCTCAGATTTGGAATCAGGGGGGTCGAATTAGGGGGATAGGGTAGTTTTGTACCCCAAAATTTGCCACCCCGTTTTATTCAAGGCATGCTCATTAAGATACTCAATTTCTCATGGTTGACCAAGAATTGATCAGATAAAATCTCCTCCTAGGTAATGACCTTTCAACTAGTTTCACTTTTCACCAAGAAGTGTGAGCTCCAAAGCTTCAAATGATTTCCATGGAATCATATACGCCTCAGCATAATGGCATAGCTGAAATAAAGAAAACAAGTGTACACGACAAGGTGTAGGTCGAAAGCTGAAAATATGCCTAAGAGCTTTTGTGTCAAAGCAGCTTCGGAGGAAGGATAGTTCGAAAGAAAGCGTGAGGAGGCCTTTATGAAGTCTTCGATTGGAAGAGCTAGTAAGGAGCTTCGAAGGGTTCGTTTTCGAACAATTGAAATATAAGCCATTCGAAGAATTAGGATCGAAGGAAGGATAGTTCGAAAGAAAGCGTGAGGAGGCCTTTATGAAGTCTTCGATTGGAAGAGCTAGTAAGGAGCTTCGAAGGGTCCGTCTTCGAACTATTGAAATATAGGCCATTCGAAGCATTACAAGGAAGACACACTTTGACTGACATGTTGGCGCTTCGAAGAGAAGAATATTTTGAATTCGAAAGCTTCTGTCTTATCCAAAGAAATACGTGGGAGCCTAATGATTAGAAGGACATGCAACCTTCAAACATGGCGTGATCGAAAGACAGTTAGAGACAAATCAGCCAAATATGAGTCATCTTAGAGTTTTGGGATCAATGTGTTTCAGGCATGTACCTGAACAGACAAGGAAGAAAGTTGGGTGATCAAAGGTGCTCATAGGTTATCCTTCGATTGGTGCATACAAGTTGTATTCACCAATCGAAGGTGAACTAGTGATCTGTAAGGATGGTCTTGTAAACGAAATCCAAAGGTGGGATTAGAGTCAAAACTGTATTCATGGGAGGTGAGCAGAACGAACCTTCGACACAGTCACAAAAGTGGTTCGAAGGAGGCGAACATAACGAAGCTTCAAGGAAAGGAAATTGAAAGGAATAATAAATGAGTTCGACTAGGCTATTTGGATATGAGAATTTTCCAGATCGAACAACCAATGCAGGTGAATCAAACGAAGAAGCCATTCAGACCCATAAAAAAGAACAAGGGCAGCCAAGATTTTGATTCCCATCAAGTTTGAGGCCCAAACAACTCATAGTAAGCTGGCATAAACGTATGATTGGATCAAATATAGCAAGTTTTCATGCAAAAATAAAATTAAATCTCTCCATCATGATGAACAAAGATTTGGTACACAATTTTTAACCTAAACCTTTACCTATATAAACCCAACAATCTCAGATGCAAAAGGAAGAAAGAACAAGAAAAAATTGCTTACACACACGAAAAATTGCCTCAAACACGTGCGCAACTAGCCTCTTAAAACTACCAAAAAATTATAAAGTCTTTCAACAACCCTAAGGTTTTAGAACCCTTATTTTCCTTTCCTTTAACCACGAGCAAAGAATCCCAATCAACCTCAGTCTCTCCCAGGGTAAGATTGGATCACTTACAGTGATCCAAATGGCCAGAAAATACGCATGCAAGCATCCCAATAACATTTATGTTTGAAATCCTGTATTTTTATTTTTTGTTGCATTATAACGTTTGATGATGATTGTAACACATTTCTGAGATGCAATAGTACATGTTTGGATCATTGAAGAAGTCTCATACACCATGGAGGGCGCTATGCCATTATCACACCGATCAACCTAGTTTTGTTGATAGCGCATGATACATTGATTTAGAGCCAAAAATAAGGCCTCTATTGAATTCGTGGGGTTTAATTTAGGGGGTAGGGTCCTTTTGATTATCTAATATGGTTTTGTTTTGTAGGTTTTGAATATGTCTATACCGGAGAAGACGACCGGATCTAGGGCTCTGACGCTTCTCCGATTCTATGGTTTTGTTTTGACATACTTTCGTTAGTACCTCTTGGACAAACAAATAGACGTTCCAGTTCATTTGGTAAAGCTAGCGCGTGATAAGACTTTGTTGTATGTAAGGGCAGGGGTTCGATCCCTGCCTCCTACCATTTATCTTTCCAAATTGTTCTTGCAGATCCAGTGTTTCAGGGTCAAGCGTGCACACAATGCACCATCCAGTCATCACCATCTGATCCAGATCTGAAAGCCTCCAACATCCAACTTCATGGTGGGCTCTCAAGGGCTAGCAGCATAGGATCCAGCGCAGCTCCTGGGTCTATTTATTTAGGCCTTATAAATTCTAGATTTCACAACTCCCCAATTGTTGTTTACGTCAGGCCCGATTACAATTTCCTTTTGTTTGTTCATTTTAATCTGATTTGTTCTTTTAATTCTTTTTTATAACCATGTAAAAATAATTGAAATCACAAAATTAGGTTTTAGTTTTTTTAGTAAAATGATTTTTGTTAATTAATAATTATTTAACCCTTTTTCTTTAATTTAAAATTAAGTAGATTTAGGTTAACTCACTTTCTTTATATACCAAAAATTCCAAAAAAAAAGATTTTTTTCTTTTATTTCAATCTTAACATTTTTCAAATAAGCAAAAATAAAAAAGGAGTTTTCTTTTAACTTAGAACTCTTTAGGATTTAGATGTTATTTTCACTTCACACACGTTATTTCCTTTCGCACCCTTTTTTCATATCATTGTACCTACTTCCTGGTTGTAATAGTTTAAAATAGGACTTTTACATTTGCTTCTTTATTTCCCCCCAAGTTGTTGGATATGTAATTAATCCCCCTCCCTGAAGCCTTGTAATAGCTAGGATTTACAATTCCCGCGCTTTAATTTCTGCAAATTATTTACTGTTTAGATGCATGCTAATAAGATTGCATGGCAAGAGTTTAATAATCAAACGCTAGCAAACCTAAATGCAAAAGATAAATAACTAAATTGAACACACTTGCACCTCTAGGGTACCCCACTTTGGTTGCCTTCGGAAAAACAGTCACCACTCTTGAAACGTGAGAGATTTTAGTCGCTACCCTTCGGTTTAAAGATCATAAGTCCCCCGATGACCCTCTCGACGTTGCCTCAGTAAAAATGATCTTAAAACCCTAGGGTAGTTACTAAGGTTTCTTGCCCAGTTGCCTTTATGACTATAAACGTCCCTTCGAATGTCCCTCAAACATCCAACGACTAGGGCTACCTACTCACTAATAGTAGGATAACACTGTCTAAAGGAAAAGAGGAAAAGCACAATCCTTTCGAGTAAAAGTAGATAGCTGTTAGATGCTTGCTCAGACAAATTTTTACACTTACACAAAACCACTTTTCAAAAACATTTTCAAAAACACTTTATCAACACTCTTGAGGACTGATACGAGAGTTATCATAAAGCAAGCTGCTTTACTATTGGCATTTCAAAATACTTTTCAAAACACAAGGTATTTTTCAAATGAGCTAAGCATCTAAGAGCCCGTAGAAAACTATGGATGGAAATGGTGCTAACACCTTCCCTTTTCATAATCTACCCCCCTTACTCAGAAAACTCTCGAAAGGTCTTTTTTTGTTCTTTTCACCCTTTCCTTGGTTGGATAAAAGAAAAGTCGATGGCGACTCTTGCTTACCGCAATATTTGCAAATACAAACACAAAACCAGTATAACTGTCAGTTCTCCCACCGTATTACAGAAATGGAGACTTTGCTGGGGAAATAAAAAGTGGGGTTACCTTAGAGTTTAGTTCATTCTTTGTTTGCTTTACATTGTATGTTTTGTTTGATTTATCTTTGAGGGTTTGTTTGGGTTTACTTATAAATATCCTACACCCGAATCTAGGGCACCTTTTTAGGTAAGTAGCAATAAATCATGGAAGTTGTATGGCGTAGACCGATATGGACGAAGTGATAGCTACGTTAGCATGATACTCTAGCTTGTACTAATGTTCCTTGAGTCATTCAAGGATAACAATAGGCTTCCTTATAGTGTCATTAAGCGCTAACTGACCTTTAGAACCTGTAATTGACTCATCCTAAGCCATTAGAAAGTAGTGAGATGGACGGCTTTGGTTCCGACCGAAGATTGGTTGATACTCGATACTACACTCATTAAGATTGGACTTTTGGGATATTCTGGAAGCAATACTTTGGTGCTTGAGCTAGAACAATGCCTAAAAGAAAGTTTAGTAATATGAGACTCCTTAGAACCTGGTTACTATTAATAGGACAGGTTGAGCCAACTGAAACTTCAAGAGGGTACTTACCTACAAACTCCATGCAAGCTTTGAACCTAAGGCTACTTGTGTGGCTTGTTTGCTTTCATTATCTAACAACTTGAACTCCTTGCAGGGTTTTGTTTATTATCTAACGATGTGAGTTCCTTGCAGGACTTGTTTGTAGTCATTATCCAATAACCTGGACTTCTTGCAAGACTCACTTGTCTTCATCACCTTACACTTTTGCTTGGTGCATAGCATACACATCATGATATCATGCCATAGCATTTCCTTAATCATTTCAAGGATCTCAAGGCCTTGTGGTACAGGTTTTGATGAACCAGACGTCTAGAAAGGGGCAAGGGGATTTATTTTCCTCTAGCCAATGTCGTCAAAGCACGATAACTTGAGTCAGAGGCTATGACCCACTTGATATGGTGAGCTTGATTCTCGTAGAATGACGGACAACGATATGAAAGTTCTTCAATCAAAGTTGCAGTTGGATTCTAACATTTTCTTGTGTTTTCCCCGCGAGATCCTTGAAAACATTGCATCCACATATCATGCATCATCTCATGACAAGTTTCCTCCATGAAGGTTTTCTTATCCACTTGCTGTTTATTTCAGTAAAAATGGCTCTCGAGCAGACTGTCCAAGATCTCCAAACTCAAGATGCTCAGTTCAAGGAAATGTTCCTGAATTTATCCAAGGGGCAAGAATAATTGAAAGCACTCCTCGCTGGGAACTTGACCAAGAAAAATCCTGACAACAACAAGGATGAATAGTTGGAACAACTACAAGATGAGAGGAAAGGATGAGAATCCAAATGAGTAATCATATGTCTCTTATCCGAAGTTTAGCTCTGGAATAAGAAGAGTTGAGGATTCTCATAAGTAAGCTTCATCAAGACAGATACAACAGTCTGGGGAAAACTGCTAGAGCTTGGGGCCCAATCAATGATCAATCTCTCTTAGTAGATAGGGAATTGGATGACATGTTCATGCGGGAGCATGTTGAAAATAAACTCAAGAGCGATGAAATTCAGGGGACTGCATCTTCATGTACCCAAAAGAGACAATACCATGGAAAGAAGGAGTCCAGTACAGTGTACGACCAGAAGGGCCACAATAAGAGTAATCTCAACCAATCTGTGGGGGCAGTACGGATCTCTGATCCAGCACCAGTACAACAACGACAACAGGGTAATCAGCATAAGCGGAATACATATAAAAGATGCTTTACCAAAATCAACATGCCATTGGCTCAAGCATTGCAACACGTGTTGGAGGCTAAACTTGTTACGTTGAGAGATCCTCCTCAGAATCCCAACACTGCCTCCCCAATATACAATTCAAATGCAAGGTGTGCGTACCACTCCAACAGTCCTGGACATGACACTAATGGCTGTTGGACATTGAGAAATAAGATTCAAGACTTGATCGACGACGGAGTGCTGGAGTTTATACAAGATGGTCAGGCTGAATTCTTCTGCCATCCCTCAAAGGCACACCATCTGAAGTGACAAGTTCAAACAAAGAGGCTTTTTGTTCATTAGAATTTTCAAATTGTAGTTTCTTTTCATTATTCGAACACTTATTTATGTAAAACTTTGTTATTTCATTAATGCATTGTATATGTTTATCTTGAATTAATCCATTCGTTTTCACTATACTTAAATTGTGCTTTTACTCCCTTTTTGTGATATTCAACTCTCGATTAAAAGCTATAAGCCTTTAGAGGGAGAATGACGAAAATGATACCATAATCTCTACAATATGGTTTTGAACAGACCTTGATGACGATGTACATGCGTTCTTTCAAATCCTAAACAGGGGAGTAATAAGGAAGATAATCCATAGTCAACCCCTTTGAGCCTAAGAAGTAGGAGTTTTTCTTTTCACACAAATTAAAACCCTTAATCATAACCTAGGGCAGGGTAGTTTCTTAGTTAACTCAATGGCGCATTCAACCACAAGCTTTTCCTACGTACATGATGAATAGTGTCGGAGATGCTCTTCCAAATCAAAGATGGTGATGGTTCCGCATAATCATTAAAATAGGCAGTCATTATCTCCCAAGAGAAAAGCCCGCTAAGTCAAAACCTATGAAGGAGGCTTGGAAAAAAAACTGGGGCATCCCGTTGACTTTAATCACAAAAGAAACAGTTCAGGCAAAAGGTAGGGATAATAAAATTAAAAAAAAGAGGCCGCTACAAATCCTCAAAAGAAATATTACAAAAACTGACTGTCTCCTTAAAATAAATTTTTTGAATCATCACCAAATATCAGAGAAATGATTCCAGACTCAATTGGGATTTAAACACAATTAACTGAGTGTGGTGCTGGAGAACATCATGAAGAACGAGTTGGGTACAAATAAATTTCGAGCCTTTATCCTTTGTTTCTTAAACCGTGAAGAAGGCCACGTTAAAACCCTCAAAAGTCCTAGCTGAAGCATGGGTTAGTTCAGAAGCATAGTGTTACAAAAAGTATCCTGACTCCTGTAGGACTTGCTATAAATCCTGAGTTGATATCACATTCTTCCAAATTTTGTTTTACTGAAAAATGAGTTTTCAAAAACTTCAAGACAGACATAAGCTTTCCATTTTTAATACCACTGTTTGCATATGACTAATTGTTCGACAGCAGAGAAATTCACACGACGGATATCCAATGAACAATAATCCTCTCAATGGACAAAATCACCTCAGATGGAAAGACATTTCCAGTAACAGACCTTTCATAATCAAGGGGCAGGAAATGGTGTCTAGCTGATTTGGGGTAGTCGAGTAAAGATTCAAGGAATCTCTCAAAAGTTCCAAATAGCCAAGGGTAGATCTCCATCTGAATCTATTGTACCCCAAAATTTTCCCTCTCATTTATCAAGTAATTTCTCACAAGATCTCCTTTGGTTCAAGACTGCACTAGGGTTGATCAGCTCAAGACACCTCCTCAAGCACTGATGACTGGAATTAGGGTTTGAGATTGCACAAGGATAATTGAACTTTTAATGCCTCATATGACTTTCATGAGTCATTATGGACCCTCAAGATTTCGCATGTGAAGTTTCAAGTCTTGGGTCACATTTTTGTTCAGTTAATTGATCAGTTGACCTAAAAATCAACTGTATTGGGGAAAAAGTCAAATATGGCCAATTTATAGTAAAACTTCATAATGTTTAATCCATATCAACATTATGAACTCATATATGTCATTTGGTCAAGTTTGGACCATAATTCCTCAAGAAATTTGATCAGATCATCAAAAGGGCAAAATAGTCAAAATTAGGGTTTTGACTGGGAAAGGGTAAATTCTGATTTTTGACCTGGAAAATGGTTAATTGGTTTGAGACACGATCTCAAGGTTTCAAATGCATCGCTTTGACCTAATGGTATGACTCAAAACTTCCCTCAAGATCAATTGATTGATAGTTGATTTTCAGTCAACTGATCAAAAGTCAACTGCACACTGAAAAGTCAAACTTTGACTTTTTGGTCAAAATCAAGTATCAAAGATCACAATTCATCAAAACATGTCAAAATATGAAATTTGTTCTTCAAGAAATCAAAAAGTCAAGATTTCATTTTGAAAAGTCAAAGTTTCCAAACTTAGAAATTTTTCTAAGTATTGAAAACTTTATATTTGTTCACAACTTTGAGCCAATTTTTCACCATGATGCAAGATGATTTAAAGGAAACTTTAAACATGAAAGTTGTAGATCTCAATGAGATCTAAAACATTTCTTTACACAAATCTTCCTAGAAATGCTTGTATTTCAAGTTATTAATCCATGAAATCATGGTCATGAAACTAAAACACTTAGTGAAATTTTTAGCATTTTGGTCACGATTTTGACTTAACTTCTGGGCCAAGTTTCATTTAATTCCAATTTGATTTTCCAAAAGTAATTCAAAGAGGGGTTGTATAGCATGTTACAATATTTCCAAAATGTCAAAGAAATCCTTGAGATCATTTTTGAGCAAGGAGAATCGAAGGCTAGAAGTTAGGGTTTCAAGTTGTTTTACAAGGCATAATTTCATGATGAACAAGAATGTAAATCCATGCTAGGCTGCACAATCTTTGCTTTGCAGGCCTCAAACTTGTTTGGAACTCCATAATTAAATGTTTACACGGCTGTAAGAAGCTTCAACTCAAGCATTCAATGCATTGCCCATGCTTAATTCCATTTTAGGAAGAAAGTAACCATTCCATTCTAGTAAAGTTGCTTTAACCACAAAACCAGTTTTGTCTTGAGCATTGAACTTGTCCTTTCTGCACAAGCTTTCCCTACACAATCAGAATAAGCATGCTTAAAGGTTACAGCCACCCTACAAGCTTGGTACTTCACATTGAAACAAGATGTTTCAAGCTTGCTTCAAAAACAAGCAAAATCCCATAACTTGTACTTGTGTGATTCTGACCCTCTCAAGCCTCACAATCTTTTCCATACATATACACAAGTCATTTGCAAGAAAAGGCAAGCATGCTTAAGCCCTCAAACTCCTTAGAACTCAGAATCACACACAAAAACTCCATTGTTGCATAATCTGACCAAAAACTTGAAACTCACATCTCCCTCATGCGTTTCCAAGCCTTTTGGTTCCTAAAGCTTCTAAACATCAAATACAAACCATCCAAAGTCCTTTTTCCTAACTCTAACACCTTCATCATCAAGTTCCATTTTCAAAAACAAGGGTTTGCAAGTGGACTTCTCCAGAACTCCTTAGCCACTTTCAACTCAAGCCAAGAATCACATTAGCTTCCTGGGAACTTGAGGAAGCTAACCCAATCACTAGAACTCATTGAAAGCTGCTCAAACTCCAAACACGATACCCTCTTGCAAGGTAAGTTTTCTGACTTTTGAATTATTCATATAGGCATTGTTAAGCTTTCATTTTCAAAGATAAAATGTAGATACCATTTCCACGAAGCTGTACATATCCATAGTTTGCATTTATATGGCCTGAGCTTAGAGAATTTTAGAGTTGAAGTTTCTGAAATTTTTAGGTTTTAAATTAGGGACAGAAAATTTTTCACTCATCTTTGACTTTTAGCTTTAGTTATTTATATGGTTGGATTCGTGGGAAGAAATACCACAACTTTCATGTTTGTACTTTCCATTTTTGTTGAGAGATGAAGAAGTTACAGATACTCTGGTTGGGCGTGAGGTTGAAGATGAAGTTCAGGCTATGAACTTGATTTGTAATTATGGTTTGATATAAGTAAACAGATGTATAGTCATCTCAGTAGTAAGGCAACGCGCGGGTACCCAAGAGGGCGTGGGTTCAACACCCAGCGCACTACCTTTTTTCATTTCTCACATTTTATCTCTTTTTTTGTCACACAGCACGCATGGGCCTCCACATTGGGCCTTGTTTCTTTTGCTGGCTTCTAACTCCCTGCCTTACTTCAGCATCCCCTGGCCCAATTTTCATTATTATATTCTTTTTTCTTATTTTATTTCATTTCTTTTTCCTTTATTATTATTATTATTTTTTTTTGTTATTAATAAAAATCAAAAAAATATTTTTTTTATTTTTTTTACACTTATTTAGTTTATTTGTTTCATAAAACTAAAAGAACAAAAACATTTTCTTAATAAATTAATTTATTTCTTAATAATTAATATTTAGGTTTAGGTTTAACTATTATATTATTTTCTTGCAATTAGAATTAATTTAGAACTTAGGTTTCTTTTAATTAATTAATATTCATATTATTTTTATTAATTTAAAACCTTTTCATAAATAAAACCCTAAAAAATATTTTTTATTTAATTTCTTTTTCTTATTTAGTTTAAGTTAATTTTGTTTAATTTTCATTAATCATTTTTCTTAATTAGGTTTAGGTTAAAACCTTTTCATGAAAACCAAACAAAAATCATATTTCTTTTCCATTTACATTCTTGCATTTTTATCCTCAATTTTGTACAATATTCAATATGGTTGTAATAATTATTTAGATTTAATTTTCTTGCAATTTCCCCATTTGTAAATTTGTACACCCCCCTAATAATGTAATAGCTTAGTATTTTTATTTTCTGCAATTTAATGCTTTATGCTAGTAAATTAGGGTTTGTATGGAAAGATTAAAATCAACAAGTTAGCAAACCCTAATTCAAAGACAAAACAATGCATGTAAATCAATACACTTGCACACTTACACTCTTAGGGTAAATCCACTTTGTTGCCTTATGAAAATGGCCATATTATGCATGTGTGGTATCTTAGCAAAAGCAATCAAAAAATACAAGATCATAGTCCCTCGATGACGCTATCAAAGTTGCCTTTCAAAAATGATCTTAGTCCCTAAAGAAAATGCTAAGATATCTTACAACATTGATAATCATGTCTATACGATGACCCATTTCCGTCCCTTTTACATCCAAAGATAGGGCTTTCTTACCAAATCAATGGTAAGATAGAAATATCAAAGGAAAGGAAGAAATGAACTAAGACTTTTGAGTAGGTAGATTGTTCCTAGTTGCTTGCTCATTTTCAAACCAAAACATCCTTGCTATTTTCAAAACAAACACCAACACTTTCAAAACATCTTTCAAACTTGAAACATTTTTCAAAAGATCAACACTTTGTATACATTCTTACGAATGTGAATTATTACAAAGTTTGCCTAAACAATGGCGCCTTTTCAAAATACTTTTAAAAATCACACAAAGCACATTTTCAAACAAAAGCAAGTGATCTAGCAAGTAACTAAGAGCCCGTAGATAACTATGGTTGAAAAGGGTGCTATTGTACCCCAAAATTTTCCCTCTCATTTTATCAAGATTTTCCTCACAAGACTCTTTGGACTCAAGACCAGATTAGGGTTTGCTCAACTCAAGACATCTCCTTGCACTGATGACCTGAAATTAGGGTTTGAGTTTGCACAAGAATTTTTGGACTTCCAATACCTCATGTGACTTTCATACTTCATGTTGGACCTCTAAGATTGCCCATACCAAGTTTCAAGCCTTGAATCAAATTTTTGCCCAGTCAATTGGACAGTTGATCTAAAAATCAGCTGTATTGGGAAAAAAAGTCAATTGTGGCCAATTTACAGTCAAACCTCATAATTTTCGATCCACATCAACATTATAGACTCATATGAACCATTTTAGGGTTTTGACTGTAGAAGGGAAATTTCTGATTTTTCACCTAGCCAATGGCAAATTGGGTTCAAGCATGGTTTCAAGGAATCAATGGCATCATATTGACCTAATCACATAGTTCAAAAGATCTCAAATGCATTGGATTGACAGATAAATTTTCCAGTCAACTGATCAAAAATCAATTGTACACTGAAAAGTCAAACTTTGACTTTTTGGTCAAAATCAAGTGCCAAGGGTCATTTTTCATCAAGATGTGTCAAAACATGAAACTTGTTCACCAAGAAACTTAAATTTGGAAATTAGGGTTTAAGTTTGAAAAATTTCATAACTTAGAAATTTTCTAAGTTATGAAAATTTCTTATTTTTTCCCAACTTTTTCACCATGATGCAATTGGATTCAAAGAAAACTTCCAACATGAAAGTTGTATTCCTCCACAAAATATACAACTTTTATTCACAAAGTTTTCACAAAATATTATTGGATATCAAGATATGATTTTGTGAATAGGGGTCCATGAAACTTTTAACTTAGTGAAATTTTGCCCTAGTTTAGGAAGATTTTTGACCTAACTTCATGGCAACTTTTCACCTAGTTCCAAGTGGAATCTCAAAATGCATTTCAGAGATGGATTATAGATAATATTATAAGCTTTCCAAAATATCCAAGAACTCTCCAAGATCATTTATGGTTAGGGAGAATCAAAGGAATGAAAATGGCAAATTATCACTTTTGTCCAAGGCATTTTGCACAAGGTTACAACTTGCAAATCTATCCTAAGCATGCTTGTACGTGTTTTACAGGTCTTAAACCTTTCCACACTCCTTAATTTAATGCAAATACATTGGACAATGGCTTTGTTCTGAGCTTTGGAGCATTGTACATTGATTTATTCCATTTATGGCATAAAGGTAGCAATACCATTTCCATAAAGCATACTTTTAGCAAATTTGTTTATCTTGAGCCATGGACCTAACCTCTTGCTGCAAACAAAGTCCACAAATATCAAGCAAAGTTCACCAACTATGTGCAGCTAAGGAACAGGCCTGTACAGGCTTTGAGCATTGTCATCTCACCTTTTCTTCAAAAACAAGCCAACTTGCAAAAGTCCACATATCTCAACTATCTGATAAAACCAAGTCTTGGCATAATTTGAAACAACTTCAACATATTGTAACAACCCAATACACAAGCTCATAGCATTGCAAACACCCTAAAACACCAAAATCACCATTTCTGCCCAAAACAGGGAAACCTCTGCAGATCACTAGCCAAAACAAATTTCACTCGTGCGTTTTTAGTTTCAAGGCTTCAAACACATTCCATACATCACACCTAAGTTGTCCAGACCTTTCTCAAGCAACTATAACCTTTGTTTCAAGGATCACCATTTTCATTTTGAAGCTTTGCAGATTGACTTCTATAGGGAGATTCGGGAAATTTCAAAGCAAGCTGAGCATTGGGAAAGGTTGAGGGAACTTCAAGCAAGCTCAAAAGAACTTCAGGCCTCACTCAAATTTGCTACATTGCCATATCCAAAATCAACTGAACAAGGTAATTTTCAAAGTTCTATCTCCTTATTTAGGCATCATTAGGCTTAGGTTTGTGAAGCAAAAATGTAGTCCTTAAGTTCCTTGAGCTGTACATATGCGTAGATTTCATTTATATTAACCGAGCTAGGAGTATTTGATAGTTGAAGTTGCTGAAAAAACTAGGTTAGAATTTAGGGCCACTAAAATTCTCTCTGGTCTTTGAGAATTAGGTCAAGTTCTTTATATCATTGGAATCGTGTGATGATAAGCTATATTTTTCATGTTATAAGTTTTTAATTTTATGCAAAGAATAGCAAGAACAGGTTGAAGAGGCAGAACGCGCGTTTTTTTGTCTGGAGGTCAGGGATGAAGTGAACTTGGGCCTGATGCTTGGGCTTGTTTCTATTGGCACCCCCCTTTTACTTCCTGCACCCCCTTGGCCCATTTGCTATATTTTATGTATTTTTTTCATTTCTTTTATATTTTCTGACTTTATTATTTTTTCTCTAAACATTTAAAACCACAAAAAAATATTTTCATTATTTTTTGCATTTTATCATATTTTTTATTTTTATTTTTTGCATAATAAATTAATTATTAGGTTAATAAAACTTATTTTTCTAAGTAAAAATTGTAAATAATATTAAAATACTTAAATATTTTATTTTATTATTTATACACTTAAAATATTATTTTCTCACATATTCTATTTTTTAACATTTTTGTATATATTTTTATTTGTTTTCTTGTGCATAAATGAAATAAATAATAATAGAATATATATTTTCTTTTAAACCAAAATTAGGGTTTTCACCCTTTCAAAAATAATCATTATTTTTCTTATTTTTTAAGACATTAAATAAATTCATTTTTACATACATAAAACAAAAACAAGAACATTTTTGCATATTTATAATTTATTCCATATTTAAATACTTGTTTATTTATTTATTTGTACAATAAATTCAATTTGGTTGTAATAGTTGAATTAGGGTTTTATTTTGAGCAACATCCCCCATTCCAAACTTGTACCCCCTCTCCCCATAATATTGTTGTAATAGTCTAGATTTACTTTGCACATTTTATTGCTTTTATATGCATGTTTAGTAAATTAGGGTTTTGTATGCAAAGACCAAAAGTCAAACAAATAGCATGACTAAATGCAAGACAAAAAAGCATGAAAAATGACAACACATTGCACACAAACACCCCTAGGGTTTCATCCACTTTGTTGCCTTAAAATGGCCATGATATGCATGCTAGGTATCTTGGCAAAACAAAACAAAAAAAAAGATCATAGTCCCTCGATGACGCTATCAAAATGTTGCCTAAAAACAAATGATCTTAGTCCATCAAAATGCTAAAGATACTTGGCATCATTGCTATCATGGTCATATGATGACCCACGTGTGTCCCGTTTAACATCCAAAGATAGGGTTGTTTACCAAATACAATGGTAAAACAACAATGTCAAAGGGTTAAAAATGTGTAGGAAAGACTTTTGAGTAGGTAAATAAGCTTCTAGTTACTTGATCAATTTGCAAACCATCCTTGCTATTTTCAAACAAACACACACACAATTTCAAAACATTTCCAAACAATTTTCAAACATTGGAACATTTTTCAAAAGACAAACATCTTTGTATACATTCTTCAAACAAGAATCATTACAAAGATTTCCAAAACGATGGCCTCTTTTCAAAATACTTTCAAAACCACAAAAAGCACCATTTCAAACAATTGGAAAAGCAAAGCAAGTGGTCTAAACAAGTAACTAAGAGCCCATGGAAAACCATGGATGAAAAGGGTGCTAGCACCTTCCCTTTTCATAATCTACCCCCCGAACTCAAGAAAACATCTCAAAGGTCTTTCCTGTGCTTTTTGACCTTTCCTTTGGATAAAATAAAAAGTCGGTGGCGACTCTTGCTAAACCGAAACATTTGTGAACTCAAACGCAAAACCTCAAGTTAGTTCTCCCACCGTATCACAGAACTGGTGACTCTGCTGGGGAAGATAGAAAAGTGGGGTTACCTTAGGGTTTAGATCACCTTTACATGCTTACCTTGTTTGCTTTGATTGCTTTACATTTGGTTCTATTGTTTGGGTTTGAATCCTCTACCCGGATTTAGGAAACATTCATAGGTAAATAGCAATACATTGTGGAAACTGTGTGGGGTATACCAACGTGGTCTAAGCAATAGCTATATTAGTGTGACATATTTGTGGGTACCGGTAGCCTTTGAGTCAATCAAAGAGAATACGGGGCCGTTGAGTGATGTCATGAAGCACTAATGGACTTTTAGAACCTTTACTTGACCATCTTGGCCTTTTAGGATGTAGTCAGATGACTGGCTTTGGTGCAGTCCGAAGTTGGTAGATACTCGATACTACACTCATTGAGGGTTATTTTCTTGGAATATTTCGGTCGCCAGTAAAGTGGCTAAACTGAAACAATGAACACAGAAAATAATCCAGTGATATTGAGCTCCTTAGAACCCAGTTACTATTTATAGGACAGGTGGAGCCAACTAAACTTCAAGAGGGTACTTACCTATGAAACCCCGTGCAAGCCTAAACTAGGAACTTGTGTGATTTGCTTGTACATATATACTTGTGCATAACATCATGGACATCATGAAGCATCATATGCATCCACTAACCATTTCAAGGATTTTGGATTTTCATCTTTGTTCCTGTTTTGTAGGTCATGGATTCACTTCGCAGGAAAACTATTCAGGTTAATCTTGTGAGAATTCCTCCACAACTCAAGGAGCTTGCTTCCAAGATTCCAGAGTATTCTCCATTCACTGAGAGACATGGTCTACTTCTCAACTTGGTCAACTTCAACACAGAGAAAGACATGGTGAAAGTTCTCTTCCAATTCTTTGACCCCTTACACCACTGCTTCACATTTCCTGACTACCAGCTGGTGCCTACTTTGGAGGAATTTTCTTAACTCTTGAGGATTCCTATTATCCATCAACTACCTTTCAATGGTACGGAAAGAGATCCAAAGCCTGAATATGTTGCTCAAGCCCTATACTTGCAACCATCTGATGTCACAGGTCATTGGGAAACCAGAAGTGGTGTCAAGGGTTTCTTGGCAAAGTTCCTGTTTGAGAAAGCTCAAGAATGCTGGAATTCTCTAGACCTGCAAGCTTTTGAGGAGATTGTAGCTCTTCTCATCTATGGGTTGGTCTTGTTCCCAAACCCTGACCAGCTTATAGATGTAAATACTGTCAAAATCTTCATGGCTCGCAACCCGGTGCCTACATTGCTTGGGGATATCCTCCACTCTTTTCACACTTGAACAATGAGGAAAAGAGGTGTTCTCATGTGTTGCACTCCTCTACTGGCAAGATGGTTTATTTCTCATCTTCCCCAGTCAGTCTTGAGGAATGGGCAAGGTTTGAGGTGGTCACAACGGTTGATGACTCTTACACATTTAGATGTTCATTGGTGTTCTCGATCCAGAGAAAATGTTATCATCATCGACCGTTGTGGGGAATTCCCTAATGTCCCTCTACTTGGAATTAGGGGTGGCATTACCTACAATCCCTTCTTGGCTCTGAGACAGTTTGGGTATGCCCGAAGGGATGGCCCACATGACATGCTGATTCCAGACTTGGTTTTTGACTTCGACAACAAAGATCAAGGACTTCGACAAAGGTTCATCCGAGCTTGGAGGATGCCAAACAAGGTAGACAGTAAGACCTTGGGACACAAGAATTCCATCCCCCTTGAGCCTTACCTCAAGTGGGTACGAAACCGCGCCCAGAGTCTTATGATGCCTTACCCCTCTATTCTCCCTATGATTATAGAGCCTGTTATGGAATGAGAGGTTCCATACACCCTCCTACATCCTGACATGCCAACATCACTCGAAGATCTACAAAGGAGTTGGATACTTCTCAAGGGAGAACGCGATACTTTTGAAGCCCAATTCTACACCAGCGAGAAGAAGGTTTTAGAACTTACTCGTCAACTTCATGAAGAGCAAACTCTCAACACCTACATTGCAACAAAGAGGATGCGTAGCGTCTTTTTACCTTAGAATTTTGTATTATTTTGCCCATGGGGCATTGATGTACTAACAATTCTATCTTATTAATATGACATGTGTTTCTTTTTTGTTTAAAACAAATTTAAATTTTTGAATCCTTGAATGCATTACATGAATACATATCATTCGTCATATGCATAAACAGGTCTTCACACCAAGTTTCCTCATCTCTCTGCTGTTTATTTCAGCAAGATGGATATTGAACAAACGGTCAAAGACTTACAAGCTCATAATTCACAATTCCAACAGCTACTCATGACCTTGGCTAAGGGTCAGGAGGAGCTCAAGACTCTGTTAGAGAAGGAAAAAGAGAAAAATAAGAAGAAGAGAGTTGGTGTGGCTACCTTGGGCAGAAGATTTGAAGGTCAAGCCAGAAGGGTCCTGGATTTCCCATCAACATCTGAAGAGGGTAAAGGAAAGGGTAAAGGAGCTGCAGTGCCTTCTGATTCTGAAGCTGAAGAAGAGGAAGATGAGGATTACTCAGAACAATAGTATCCTCCTGCAGATGACAAGTATAAGAATCTGGAAGAGCGTCTGGCAGCCATGGAGATTCAGAGAGTGCCTGGGATGGACTTTGAAGAGTTAGGGTTGGTATCTGGAATAGTTATCCCTCCGAAGTTTAAAGTACCACTGTTTGCTAAGTATGACGGGGTGTCTTGTCCCCAGATGCACCTACGATCTTATGTCAGGAAAATTCAACCACATTCTTCTGAAAAAGACCTGTGGGTCCACTTTTTCCAGGACAGTTTGTCGGGGACGCAGTTAGATTGGTTCTACCAGCTAGAGAGGTCTGATGTGCATAATTGGGAAGATTTGGATGCTGCCTTCTACAAGCAGTATCAATACAATGCGGACTTAGCACCAAGCCATACTCAATTACAGAGTATGGGCATGGTCTCAAATGAAGGTTTCAAAGAGTATGCCGAGAAATGGAGAGACTTGGCGGGACGAGTACAACCACCTCTATCTGAGAGAGAGCTAGTAGATATGTTCTTGGGGACTCTGTCAGGGCCTTTCTTTAATCACTTGATTGGAAGCTCTTCTGCGGGGTTCACTGAGTTGATTCTTATTGGTGAGAGAGTTGAAGTCGGCATTAAAAGCGGGAAAATTCAAAAAGATGCATATGCTTCCGCTGCCATCAAAAAGACTTTTCCAGCAAAGAAGGAACTATCAGCTGTCTACTCCCAAAGAGGTCAAGGAAGAGTTGAGCGTCGGCCAATGGTGGGGGCCGTAATGATTCAGAAGTCTACAGTTGATCAGCCCAGAAACAATCAACCCAGAACCAACCAAGCAAGGGTGGAAAGGCCTGTACGGCAATTCACCCAGATAAACATGACTCCTGCTCAGGTTCTACCCCATCTCTTGAAGTTAAACCTTGCCATTCTGAAAGAGGCCCCGAAGAATCTGAATACAACTTCTCCTTACTACCATTAGAACGCCAAGTGTGCTTATCATTCAGGGAGTATAGGGCACGACACCAACAATTATTGGGCCCTGAAGAATAAGATTCAGGATTTGATAGATGCTAAATAAGTTGAATTCGACGCCCCTGAAAAGCCGAATGTAATCTATGCTCCAATGCCAAGGCATGGCCATAATGCCCATGCTGTTGAAGAGGATCTTTTTGTTGCTACTGTTGATGATTTGATGACTCCGCTACCGATAATCAAGTTGAATTTGCTAAAGGCTGGGATTTTCCCATGTTGTGAAGAAGATTGTTGCCTTTGTTCATCCTTACCAACCGACTGTCCATTGTTGAAGTTAGGCATCCAACGCCTAATGGATAACCAAGAAATCCATTTTGAAAAGACTCCTGTTACACTGACTCCTGTCAATGATGTTTCAATAATTACCATATCCTCCAATCTTTCCAAGGTCTCCAAAAGACCTGTTAAGATTACATCTGCTCTAAAGATTGCACCTTTGAAGATAACCATGCCCGGGCACGTCCCGTACAAGTCCGACAAATCAATATCGTGGAACTATGGTGGAGAAATCTACTACCACGGTGTTAAAAAAATTGAATCAACTGAAGAGAGTTCTGATGAAGAGACTTCTGACATTGGAAACATTGCTGGAACGAGCAAAATCACCCGCAGTGGAAGAATTTTCTCTCCAGAGATTGCCCCTCCAAAGGCAATCTTTGGACCCTCAACTACTTCTAAGGTTACTCCTGTACCGGTAAACATATCTGCGAGAACTCCAATTATTGAAGAAGTTGTAACTCTTGTGGTTGTCCCCTCTGCTGCTGCTGATGATAGAGGGAAAGGGATCCAAGAAGCACCCGTCAGGACGAGGGCTAAGCCATTGGTCATCCCTGAGACCTCTCAAAAAGAAATGGAAGAGATTTTGAAAATAATCAAGAAAAGCGATTATGATGTCGTGGAACAACTGGGGCAAACCCCTCAAAGATTTCTATGTTGGCCCTGCTGCTTTGTTCAGAAGCTCATGCTAAAGCTCTTATCAGATTTTTGAAGACGGCCCACGTGCCACAAGAAACCTCCGCGGATCAGTTCCAGGAATGTGTAGCTAGCTTAACAGTTGACAATGGTCTAGGATTCTCCGATGCCGATTTAACATCTAAAGGGAGAAAGCATAATGATGCAATACATGTCTCGGTGGAGTGTAGGGGAACCACCCTAGCTCATGTTTTAGTTGATATTGGGTCGTCTTTAAATGTCTTGCCGAAGAAAGCCTTGGATAGACTGGACTGTGTAGGCCTAACCCTGAAGCCCAGCAATATAATTGTCAGAGCCTTTGATGGTTCTAAAAGGATGGTCCACGGGGAGGTGGGCATCCCGATTAAAGTGGGAACTGAAACCTTCAACTCCACATTCTATGTGATGGACATCCGTCCTTCCTATTCTTGCTTGTTGGGAAGACACTGGATTCACAATGCTGGAGCCGTCACTTCCACTCTGAATCAAATGCTCAAGTACCATGTCCAGGGGAAAATCATAATTGTTCATGGCGAAGAGGAATACATGATAAGCCATCTAAATTCTTTCCGCTATGTAGAATTGGATGGTGAATTCATCGAAACCCCTTTTCAACATTTTGAAGAGGTAGCTCAGGAGATTGCGGCAACCAAGACAGTGTCTTCTATACTCATGATTACCAGACCTCCGCCTCAGATGTCGTATCTCAAAGATGCAAAGGCTGTGATTGAAGAAGGAGGAAGCACAATCTGGGGGCAACTTCCAGACTTTCCTCACAAATCAGATAAATTCGGCTTGGGATTCACTGCTTCTGCTCAAAAGGCTGTACGCCGCGCCCGGGCTGGGGGGGCACCAGTGAAGATCACCCATCATGGAGTCAATGTTTTGGAGGATAGTGAAGAGGAAGGCAACCTGGAAGACTGGATTTTCCCTACTGTTGATGTAGGACTGTGCAACTGGGAGGCAAAAGACTTTGTTCCGATTACTTTCATACTGCAGTAATTTATCTTCCAAACATTTATGTTGGTTTGTAATAATTCTCAAACAATTTGTACACTTTTAACCTTGTGCATTACCCAAGGCACATAAGTTCATTTGTAAGGGTTTGATTTTATGCCATTTTAATGAATCATGGACGTTTTCACATATAAACTTTTGTGTTCATTGTCTTTCTTTTTACATTTTATTTGTTTAAAGGTGGCTATCCCTTACACACACCCACACTCACAAATGCAGGTACCCTTCCATTCCGGATTCCATGGGTAACAATTCTTCTATGGCCTTCAGTGACTCTGAAGATCTGGTCCACCATGCCGAATACGAAGGTGATGAAGATTGTGAGGTGCCGGGAGAATTGGCTAGACTGCTGCAACAGGAAGAAAGAGAAATTTTGCCTCATGAGGAGCTGTTAGAGACAATCAACTTGGGTACTGAGGAAGACAGAAAAGAAGTTAGAGTGGGTGCCAACCTAGAGCCAAGCGTCAAAGAGCGTTTAGTTCATCTGTTGAATGAATATGTTGAGATCTTTGCCTAGTCATACGAAGACATGTCGGGACTCGATACAGACATTGTGGTACACCGTCTCCCTACAAGAGAAGATTGTCCACCAGTTAAACAAAAAGTCCACCGAATGAGGCCCGACATGTCAGAAAAGATCAAAGCCGAAGTTATGAAGCAGTTCAATGCTGGGTTTCCTGCTGTTACTTCTTATCCACAATGGGTTGATAACATTGTGGCCGTGCCTAAAAAGGACGGCAAAGTCAGAATGTGCGTGGATTATAGAGACTTAAACAGGGCTAGACCTAAAGATGACTTTCCACTTCGGCACATTGACATCCTGGTTGACAATACAGCTCAGCACAAGGTATTTTCTTTCATGGACGGATTTTCAGGTTACAACCAGATCAAAATGGCACCTGAAGACATGGAGAAAACTACTTTTGTTACACAGTGGGGTACGTTCTGCTACAAAGTGATGCCATTCGGACTGAAGAATGTCGGGGCAACCTATCAGCGCGCCATGGTAGCTTTGTTTCATGATATGATACATCATGAGATTGAAGTCTACGTAGATGACATGATAGCCCGTTCACAGACGGAAGAAGAATACCTCAACCATTTGCAAGAGCTATTTGTCAGGTTGAAGGAGTACAAGCTCAGATTAAACCCTAACAGGTGCACTTTCGGAGTCAGGTCCGGTAAACTTTTAGGTTTCATTGTCAGCAACAAAGGCATCAAGGTTGATCCTACCAAAGTCAAAGCTATACAAGAAATGTATGCTCCTCGCACTGAGAAGGAGATCAGAGGTTTCTTGGGACGCCTAAACTACATTGCTAGGTTCATTTCTCACCTAACATCTACCTGTGAGCCAATCTTCAAGTTGTTGAAGAAAGATTAGGTGGTTAAATGGAATGATGACTGTCAAGTTGATTTCGATAAAATCAAGGAGTATTTTCTAGAACCTCATATCCTGATGCCACCCATCGAAGGAAGACCGCTAATCATGTATCTGACCGTCCTGGAGAATTCAATGGGGTGCGTACTGGGCCAACATGACGAGTTTGGCCGAAAAGAGCATGCCATTTATTACCTTAGCAAAAAGTTTACCGACTGTGAGACCCGATACTCACTGCTCGAGAAAACTTGTTACGCTTTGGTATGGGCTGCTCGCCGGCTAAGGCAGTATATGTTGACTCATACCACTCTGCTGATATCTAAGATGGATCCGATCAAGTACATCTTTGAAAAGCCTGGTTTGTTTGGAAGTATAGCTAGATGGCATATGATCCTGACAGAATACGATATATGGTACACGACCCAAAAAGCTATAAAAGGGAGTGTACTAGCTGACCATCTGGCTCATCAAGCTGTCGAAGATTACCAATCCATGAAGTTTGACTTCCCCGATGAGGACATTATGACCTTGGACAACATTGAAGATTTCAGACCATATGACGGACCTGAACAAGGATCCCGATGGACCCTGTACTTTGATGGTGCCTCTAATGCACTTGGCAACGGTATCGGTACGGTACTCATCTTCCCGGAAGGTTTCCATACTCCTTTCACCGCTAGACTTTTCTTCAACTGCACCAACAACATGGCCGAGTATGAAACTTGTATCTTTGGTCTCAAGGCTGCAATAGACTTGGGAATCAATTCCTTGATTGTGTTTGGAGACTCAACTTTGGTCATCAATCATATCAAAGGAGAGTGGGACACTAAACATCCCAACCTCATCCCTTACAAAGAACATGTCTTGACATTGTTACCACATTTCGAGCAGATCACTTTCGAGCACTTCCCCCGAGAAGAAAATCAGCTAGCAGATGCTTTAGCTATAATGTCATCTATGTTTAAACTTAACTGGGATAATGAGGCTCCCAAAATCACCATTGAGCGGATGGACGAACCTGCGCATTGTCACGAGATTAATACCGAAGAAGTAGTGGACCGACCTTAGTTTCACGAAGTCAAAAGGTATCTCGAGGCTCCAGAATATCCTGAAGGAGCTTCAGTCAACGACAAAAAGTTCTTAAGGAGATTCTCTGCCAAGTTCTTCCTGAGCAATTGTATCCTATACAAGCACAATCATGATTACATTCTTCTCCGTTGTGTGGACAAGGTTGAAGCTGAACAGATCATGGCTGAAATGCACAATGGTACCTTTGGCACTCACTCTAACGGGCATACGATGGCTAAGAAGATCCTACGGGCAGGCTATTACTGGTCTACCATGGAAGCTGACTGCTATCAACATTCCCGTACTTGTCACAAATGTCAAATCTATGCGGACAAGGTACATATACCTCCAGTTCCTCTCAATGTCTTAACAGCTCATTGGCCATTCGCAATGTGGGGAATCGACATGATTGGATAGATCAAGCCTACAACATCCAATGGACACCGCTTCATTCTGGTGGCCATTGATTACTTTACCAAATGGGTCGAAGCAGCTTCCTTCGCATCCGTCACAAAGAATGTTATTGCCCGCTTCATCAAGCAGAACCTCGTTTGCCAGTACGGCATCCCCGAAAGGATCATCACCGACAACGGTACAAACCTTAACAACACTATGATCACTGCCTTGTGAAAGCAGTTCCAGATTCAACATCACAATTCATCTCCCTATCGGCCAAAGATGAACGGTGATGTCGAAGCTGGGAACAAAAATATCAAGATCATACAAAAGATGACAGTCACCTACAAGGACTGGCATGAAATGTTACCGTTTTCTCTCCACGGGTACCGTACCACGGCGCGTACATCAACTGGGGAAACACCCTATTCTTTGGTATACGACATGGAAGCTATTTTGCCTATTGAGGTTCAGATTCCCTCCTTGAGAATCATGAAAGATGCTGGTTTCAGCGAAGACGATTGGATTCATACCCGACTTGATCAATTGAACTTGATTGACGAAAAGCGACTTACTGCTGTTTGCCATGGTCAGACGTATCAAAAACAGATGATCAAGGCATTCAACAAGAAAGTCAGGCGCCAGACATATCAAGTCGGGGATCTTGTAATCAAGTGGATCATCTTGCCGCAAAGTGATCCCAGGGGAAAATGGACTCCTACCTACGAAGGACCATTTGTGATCAAAAAAATCTTTTCTGGTGGGGCAATGATCTTAACCACCATGGACGGTGACGACTTGCCGCACCCTGCGAACGCAGACATAGTCAAAAGATACTACGCATAAAAGACCCTCTAGGTTGACACACCTAGGAAAAAAAGGGCATCCCGGTGAATCGAAAACCCGAAAGGGCAGTTCAAGCAAAAGTTAGGGATAAACAAAAAAATTTGTACACCCAGCAAGTTGAAAACCCGAAAGGGCGACTTGGCAAAAAAAGGGTTTCCCGGTGGATCGAAAACCCGAAAGGGCGGTCCAGGCAAAAGTTAGGGAATTAAAGCGTATGACTATGTCTCGTCAGATCACTTTAAGGACAATCTCTTCACAGACAAGCTCTGGGCTTCTGATCAACCCAATCATCTTCGGACGAAGCAACAAATGGACAAGATATTCGGAGTTACGAAGGCTATAGTAGAATGGGAACCCCATGGAATTTTCACACATAGCCATCTTTCTCTGTATAAATTTTTCTCAATTTTTATGACAATGTTCTCTTACTAGGATGTCTGTCTCCTTTGTACAAAATACTTACACAAAGTTAATACAAAGATACTTCAAAGTGCAGAAAACTATTTGCCTTTTCTTCTTTTTTACACTTGTGTTTTATTTGAAAACGTCCAATGATTTATTAATGAGCATATGCATTTGAATATAATCACATGTTTACAAATAAACAAAATGGGAAAGAATAATTACTGACAGGTTGAAAGTATAGGAAAACGTCTTTAGGCTATTCCAAGAGAAATCCCCTGCAGTACATCATCTAGATTCCCAGCGGAGCTAAAACCTTGAAATACAGATCCCCAGCGGAGTTACAATTTTAAATCCTTAATTGCCATCAGAGTTAAAACTTCAAACTCCCAATCCCCAGCGGAGCCAAAACTTTGAACTACAGACCCTCAACAGAGATGAAACCTTCTTCCCCAGTCGAGTCAAATTCTAACTACCAATCCACAGCGGAAACCATCCAGTTTTCTCCAATTTCCCCAGCAAGTTGTCTTGAAGTCTGAGAATCAACCAGATAACAGTTAAATTTTATCTTATCCCTAAACTAGGATAATTCCCCAGTAGAGTGGCATACAACCCAAACTCTTGAACTTTTTCCAAACAGGAATAAGCTTTTCCCCCATAGTCCTGAACTTACTCTCCAGCAGGATAGCTACTCCACAGCAGTACAACTACTCCCCACAGAGTTTTCACTCCCCAGCAGAATGAAGATTTTCATTCTTGATTCCCCAATAAAGTTTCCAGAGCCTTCTTTACTCCCCAACATGAAGTTTCCAAAGTTTTCATTACTCCTCAACAGATTAAAGATTATCATTCTTAGTTCCCCGTAGAAATCATCAAAATTTTCCCTATTCCCCAGCCGAGTAAGGATTCCTATTGTGTAACCCCCAGTAGAAGTCTTCAAAGTTCTCTGGACTTCCCAAGCAGATTTCTCAGGAAGTACATGGCATTACTTCCCCAAGTAGAATTTTTGTCAATACTCCAACTTCAAGACACAAAGGATTCTCACATCCCCACAGAAGTTGTCAAGGATCTTTAATCCCCAAGCAGTCAACAAGGATTTCTCATCCTCAGCAGTCAAAGATTTTGAATCTCCAGCAGCAGTCAAGGATTTATTTTCCCCGACAGCAGTCAAGGATTTCATCATCTCCAATGTTGTACCCCAAAATTTTTCCTCCCATTTCTCATTGATTTCTCACCACAAAGCCCTTGGAGATCAAGATCTAGTTAGGGTTTCATCTGTTCAAGACTTCTCCTTGCACTGTTGACCCAATTTAGGGTTTGTGTTTGTACAAAGAGATTTTGACCTAAAATGACTAAGATGACTTTCATGCTTCATATTGGACTCCCAAGTTTATCCACATCAAGTTTCAAGTCTTGATTTCAAGTTTTGCCCAGTCAATTGGACAGTTGACCTAGAAATCAGCTGTATTGGGGAAAAAGTCAACTGTGGTCAATTGACAGTCAAACTTCATGAAAATTGACCCACATCAACATTATGAACTCCTATGAACCATTTGATCAAGTTTGGATCACAATTCCACAAGAAATTTGATCAGATCACCAAAAGGGCAAAATGGTCATTTTTAGGGTTTTGACTGCACAAAGGAAATTTTTGACTGTTTGACCTAGCCAAAAGCAAACCAAGCTCACCTATGGACTCAAGGACCCCATGGAATTATCTTGACATGCTCAACAAACTCAAAAGATCCCAAGTACACAAGATTGACAGTTGAATTTCCCAGTCAATTGATCAATTTTGACTGTATATTAAAAAGTCAAACTTTGACTTTTTGGTCAAAATCAAGAGTCAAGATTCATTTTTCATCAAAACATGCCAAATCATGAAACTTGTTCACCAAGAAATCAAAAAATGCAAATTAGGGTTAGAAATGAGAATTTTTCATAACTTAGAATTTTTCTAAGTTATGAAAAACCCTGATTTTTCCCAACTTTGCCCCACTTTCTCACCAAGATTCATTTGGATTCAAGCAAAAGTAAAAACATGAAAGTTGTAGCTTGTTGCATAATCTACAACTTTGATTCACAAAGTTTTCCAAAATGAGGCTTGTATCTCAAGTTACAATTTTTTGAATAAGGGCACTAAACCATTCTTAACTTAGTGAAATTTTAACCTATTTTGGCAAGGTTTTCTACCTAACTTCAAGGCCATTTTCCATACACTTCCACTTGGAATTTCAATTTGAATTTCAAATATGGATTGTAGTACACATTCCAAGATTTCCAAAATGTCCAAGAACTCATCAAACAACCTCATAACTTGAGAGAATCGAATTTCACAATATGGCAAAAACTCACTTTTGAATTGGTCATGTACATGTTCATAACTTATGCCATTTTCAAGTCAGCTTAGTTTGTGCTACATTACAGGTCCTTAAACCATCCAACACTCAATAATTTAATGCATGTTCATTGTGTTAAAGTGTTGTTCTATGAGTTCAAGCATTACATACAAGTTTAATCCATTTATGGAAAAAGCAAAATGACCATTTTTGCAAAAGCAAGCTTTATGTCCAATTGAAAATCCAACAAGTACAGATCAAATCTAATGGGCACAAGATTATGAGCATAACACACTGATCAAGGAGGAGTTTTGCAGCATGATTAGGGGCCCTCTACTGGCCTAGAACATCAACTTGGTTTTGTTTGCTTAAGTGTGAAGAAAAGTGGCAAAACATCACATAACTTTCCTCTCAGCATTAGAACACTTAAGCATTTGTTTTGTACACCTTCTAATCATCCTAACCAAGCTAGAACACGACTCCAACACCTCCCAAACACTCCCATTCCCAGAATCACTCTCAAACTGCAAAAACAGGGCAAGGCCTGCAGATTGAACACCATCTCTCATTCCTTGCATGATTTCTTGATCAAAGCTCATCAAACACATTCCCTAGCATCAATGCAAGCTAACCAAGACCTAAAACACGACCTGTAATTCCTCTAACAAGTTCCACCATTTTCACTTTCTCATTTTGCAGTTGAAGGTCCATAGCTCGATTCAAGGTGTCTCAAGGCAAAATAAGCATTGGAATAGCATCACCACACTTCAGGCAAGCTGTACAGACCATCATCTTGCTCTGAAAGCTTCCCCATTGCCAGATAGAACTTCAACTGAACAGGTATTTTTGTGAACTTCTAACTCTTAGTATAGGCATCATTAGCTCTAGGTTTGTGAATAAGAAATGTTCTACTCATGCCCCTGAACCTGTACATGCTTTTACTTTTCATTTATTTTGCCTGAGCTGTGAGAATTTAAGGTTTGAAAATGGAAGAAAACTTAGGTCAGGATTTGGGAATGTCAAAATTCTCTCTCATTTCTGAGAGTTAGGATGAGTTTTTTATATATTTAGAATCGTGATTCAATGCTTAACATTTCTTATGTTGGAAGTTTGTGCAAAAGATCAAAGAATCCAAGTGTTTGAATTGGAAGAACAGGCGCGCGTTTTTGTTCAGAGGTTGAAGAAGTTTCATGGGCTGGGCTTGTTTCTGATTTTCTTTTCACACCACATTTCTAATTTCACACCCCCTGAGCCCAATTTGTGTATTTTATTGATTTCTTGATTTTTCTTTTTTCATTTTGGTTTATTTATTTTTACTAATAATATTAAAAACATAAAAAATTATTTTCATACCATTTTTGCATTTTTTAGGTATTTATTTGTTTATATAAACATTTGTGCATAAATATATATATTATCATTTAGAAGAAAAAAAACTAGAAAAAAATAATGTAAATATATTTCATTTCTGATTTTTATTTCATTTTCCTTTTGAAAATATTTTATGTAAAATATATTTTCTTTTTTATATAATATTAAATATTATTATTTTTATATATATGATACATATTTAAAAATTAATACATATATATATATACATTTATTAGCATATTTAGGTTAAAATACAAAATACATACTTTTTTTATTTTTTATTAATATTTGACATGAAAAACACTTTTTATAAATATATTTCATTTTATTTTGTTTTTGTACATAATAAATAAATATTTGTGTAAATTTAATAATATATATATTATTTAATAAAAATTAGGGTTTTATCCTTAAAATATAAAAACCTCAAAAATAATACTTTTTTATTTTATTTATTTAACATAAATAATACCTTTCTTCATACATATAAAAACCCTTTTTGCATTTTGCATCTTTATTTTATTTTCCATTTTATTTATACAATTAATTATTTGTAAATATGCCAAAAATGATGTAATAGCTAGGTTTAATTTCTTTGTCTAAATATCCCCCATTTGAACATTTGTACCCCCTTTCCCATATTGTGTTGTAATAGTGTAGGAATTTTACTTTTCGCACTTTAAACGCTTTCTAAATATACCATGCTAGAGTTAGGGTTTGTATGCAAATAAAAAGAACAAAATAGCTTGACCTAATTTCAAGATAAATAAGCATGAAATATGGACAACACATATCACACTTGCACCCCTAGGGTATTCCACTTTGTTGCCTTCAAATAATTGGGCCATATTGCATGTTAGGTTTCTTTGGGTAAAACAAACAATCAAATGATCATAGTCCCTCGATGACGCTTTTGAAAAGTTGCCTAAAATGATCAAGTCCCTTTCAAAGAGAAATTGCCCAAAGACACTTAGCACCATTGCAATTATGGTCTAAACGATGACCCGCACCTGTCCCTTTCACATCCTAACACAAGATTGTCCACCAAATGCAATGGTGGAACAAAATTGTTAAAAGGGTTAAAACATAGCAAAAATCTTTGAGAACTTTAGGGTAGATAGCTCTTAAGTACTTGTCAACTTGCAAAACAAAAACACTTGCCTATTTTTCAAACCACACTTTCAAAACAAACTTTCAAAAAAACCTTGAAACATCTTTTCAAAAAGACAAACACCTTTTGTAAAACATTCGAGTAAAGAATTGTTACAAGGGTAGCCTAGACAAGGCATCTTTTTCAAAACATTTTCAAAACCACACACAAAGCACCATTTCAAACAATTGAAAACCAAGGCAAGTTGATCTAAGCAAGTACCTAAGAGCCCATGGATAACCATGGATAGAAAGGGTGCTAATACCTTCCCTTTCTATAATCTACTCCCCGAACCCAAGAAAAATCTCAAAGGTTTTTGCTGTGCTTTTTAAACCTTTCCTTAGGATAAAATAAAAAGTCGGTGGCGACTCTTGCTCAACCGAAACATTTGCGAAAACAAACGCAAAACCATAGTCAGTTCTCCCACCATATCACTGAACTGGCGACTCTGCTGGGGAGAAATTTAAAAGTGGAGTAACCTTAGGGCTTAGATCACCCTCTTGCATGACTAATTGTTTGAATTGTTTGCTTTATATCTTGGCTCTATTGTTTGGGTTTGCAATCCTACACCCGAATTTTGGGAAACATTCATAGATAGCAATACATTGTGGAAACTGTGTGGGGTATACCGACACGGTCGAAGCAATAGCTATATTAGTGCGACATATTTGTGAGTACCGGTAACCCTTGAGTTCAATCAAGGAGAGTACGGGGCCGCTGAGTGATGTCACTAAGCACTAATGACTTAGAACCTTACTTGACCATCTTGGCCTTTTATTAGGGATAGTGAGATGACCGGCTTTGGTGCAGTCCGAAGTTGGTAGATACTCGATACTACACTCATTGAGGGTTGTTTTCTTGGAATATTTTGGTCGCTAGTTAAGTGGCTAAACCAAAACAATGAACAATGAAAATAATCCCGTGATATTGAGCTCCTTAGAACCCGGTTACTATTTATAGGACAGGTTTTTAAGCCAACTACACTCAAGAGGGTACTTAACTATGAAACCCCACGCAAGCCTGAAGCTAGGGTTTGGTGTGATTTGCTTGTACATATGTTTTGTGCATACATCATAGACATCATAAAACATCATATGCATTCACTAACCATTTCAAGGGCTTTGGATCTTCATCTTTGTTCTTGTTTTGTAGGACATGGAAATTCCTCGCAGAAATACCATTCAAGTCAACCTTGTGAGAATCTCTCCTCAACTCAAGGAGCTCACCTCAAGAATTCCGGAAAACTCATCCTTCAGTGAAAGACATGGTAGACTGCTCAGCTTAGTCAACACCAACATTGAAGAAGACATGATGAAAGTGCTATTCCAGTTCTTTGACCCTCTTCACCACTGTTTCACTTTCCCTGATTACCAGTTGGTACCCACTTTGGAGGAGTTTTCTCAACTCCTAAGAATCCCTATCCTTAATCAACTACCATTCAACGATACGGAAAAGGAACCAAAGCCGGAAGATGTTGCTCGAGCATTACATCTACAACCATCCGACATCAAGGGGCATTGGGAAACCAGAAGCGGCGTCAAAGGATTCTTAGCAAAATTCTTGTTTGAGAAGGCACAAGAATGTTGGAACTCATTGGACCTACAAGCCTTTGAAGAGATTGTGGCACTCCTTATCTATGGGTTGGTCTTGTTCCCAAATCCTGACCAATTGGTAGATGTCAACGCCGTCAAAATCTTCTTATCCAGAAATCCAATACCAACATTGCTTGGGGACATTCTTCACTCATTTTACACACGAACAATGAGAAAGAGGGGTGTTCTCATGTGCTGTACTCCTCTCCTTGCAAGGGGGTTTATTTCGCACCTTCCACAATCTGTCCTAAAGAATGACCAAGGCTCAAGGTGGTCCCAACGGTTGATGACTCTTACTCACTCTGATGTGCATTGGTGTTCTCGGTCCAGAGAAAATGTCATCATCGTCGACCGTTGTGGAGAGTTTCCTAATGTTCCTTTACTTGGAATCAGAGGAGGTATCACCTACAACCCTTTCCTAGCTTTGAGGCAATTTGGATATTCACGGAGGGATGGCCCTCATGACATGTTGATTCCTGACCTAGTTTTTGACTTCGACAACGATGCGCAAGGACTTCGCCAAAGATTCATCAGAGCTTGGGGAAGACCCAACAAGGTTGATAGCAAGACTTTGGGACACAAGAACTCCATCCCTCTTGAGCCTTATCTCAAGTGGGTACGAGCCCGAGCCCAAAGTCTAATGATGCCTTATCCTCATGTACTCCCTGTGATTAAAGAGCCCGTCAATGAAGGAGAGGTTCCCTACACCATCCTACATCCTGATATGCCTACATCGTGGGAGGAAATGCAGAAAAGTTGGATTCAGCTCAAGGAAGAACGGAACACTTTTGAAGCCAGCTTCTACGCCAATGAGAAGAAGGTTCTAGAGCTTACCCGCCGACTCCATGAGCAAGAGGCCCTCAACACCTACATCGCACCAAAGAGGATGCGCAATGTCTTTTTTCCTTGAGAAGTTATTTTGTAATATTTGGCCCATGGGGCATTTATGTACTAACAAATTTCTTCTTATTAATATGACGTGCGTTCTTCTTTGTCTGAAACAATTTTGAATGTCCTAAATCCTTGAATGCATTGCATACATAAGCATACCATTCATCATGTGCATAAGCAGGTCTCACTCCAGGTTTCCTTATCTATCTGTTGTTTATTTCATTAGGATGGATCTCGAGCAAACAATCAAAGACCTGCAAGCTCAGAATGCACAGTTCCAGCAACTCCTTATGACCTTGGCTAAGGGTCAGGAGGATATCAAAACTCAATTGGGGAACAAAGACCCAGTGAAAAAGAAGAAAAAGAGACTTGGAGTGGATACTTTGGGGAGAAGATTTGACAGAGAAGCTCGGAGAGTGCTTGAATTTCCTCCTATCTCTGATGAAGGAACCAGCAAAGGAGGTGGGGCCGCGGTACCTTCCGAGTCTGATGCGGAAGAAGAAGAGGTCGAAGAGGATGAAGATTATTCTGATCAGCAATACCCTCCAGCTGATGATAAATACAAAGGACTAGAAGACAGATTGGCCGCCATGGAATTACAAAGAGTACCGGGTTTGGATTTTGAAGACTTGGGTTTGGTCGCCGGGATTGTGATTCCCCCAAAATTCAAAGTTCCAGTGTTTGTGAGGTATGATGGGCTGTCCTGTCCCAAAATGCATCTCAGGTCCTACGTGAGAAAGATTCAACCCTATACGGCAGATAAAAACCTCTGGATTCATTTCTTTCAAGACAACCTTTCTGGAGCTCAGTTGGAGTGGTTTTATCAACTAGAGGGAACCAGTGTCCAAAATTGGGAGGATTTGGCCACCTCCTTTTACAAACAATACCAGTATAATTCTGACCTTGCTCCTACTCGTACCCAACTTCAGGGTATGTCACTAGGAACAGGCGAGGGATTCAAAGAATATGCACAAAAATGGATGGATTTGGCTGGCAGGGTGCAACCTCCTTTAACCGACCGTGAACTCGTTGATATGTTTCTAGGGACCCTATCTGGGCCATTTTTCAATCATCTGATTGGTAACTCTTCCGCGGGGTTTACCGATTTAATCTTAACAGGCGAAAGAATAGAAGCAGACATCAAGTCAGGAAAGATTCAGAAGGGTGTTGCTGCAAGTGTTGAGAAGAAGCCTTTTAAGAAGGAAACAGCTGTGGTATATTCTCAGAGAAGAGCAGGGAAGACGGAGCGTCGGCCAACTGTGGGGGCCGTAATGATTCAAAATACTCCAAGTGAGCAGCCTCGCTACAACCAGTCCAGACCAAATCAACAACGGGTGGAACGGCCACAACGGCAGTTCACCCGCATTAATATGACTCCAGCGCAAGTGCTTCCCCATCTGTTGAAGTTGAATCTCGCCACCATCAAGGAGGCACCAAAGAATGTGAATACGTCCTCTCCGCATTATCATGCTAATGCTAAATGCACCTACCATTCTGACAGTGTCGGGCACGACACCAATGATTGTTGGGCACTCAAGCATAAAATCCAAGACCTGATAGAGGAGAAGGAGGTGGAGTTTGACGCTCCAGAGAAGCCTAATGTGATATCTGCACCCATGCCGAAGCACGACCGAAATGTCAACGCTATTGAAGAAGATTTGTATGTTGCTGATGTAAATGATCTGACTACTCCATTGCTAACCATTAAGTTGAATTTGTTAAGGGACGGGATCTTCCCGGGATGTAAAGAAGACTGCTATTGTTGTTACTCTCTGCCGTTTGATTGTCCGTTACTGAAGAAAGGCATCCAAGGCCTTATGGATAGTCGACAAATTTTGTTTGAAAAAGTTTCTGCTGTTCCAGTTCATACTGAAGATGTCTCAATCATAACCATTCACGCCAATCTTTCCAAGGCCGTCAAAAAGCCTGTTAAGATTACACCAGCTACGAAATCTGTTCCGTTGAAGATAACAATGCCAGGGCCTGTCCCCTATGTTTTTGAGAAGTCCATACCATGGAACTATGGCGGTGACGTCTACTACCATGGTATCAAACAAATCGAAATAACTGAAGAAAGTTCGGATAATGAAGAAGCCAGCATTAGTAACATTGCAGGCACGAGCAAAATCACCAGGAGCGGGAGAATATTTTCTCCAGAGATTGCCCCTCCAAGAGCAATCTTTGGACCCTCGTCAGCTAACAAGGTCATCCCGGCACCAATAAAACTCTCTGCCAGAACCCCTTTAATTGAAGATGTTGTTGTTGCTAGTACTGTCCCTCCTACCACTGCTGACAAAGGTAAGGGAATCCAAGATGAGCCCGTCAGGACGAGGGCTCAACCCTTGGTCATCCCGGAAACCTCTAAGAAGGAAATGGATGAGATTTTGAGGATAATCAAAAGAAGTGATTACGATGTGGTAGAACAGCTGGGGCAAACCCCCTCAAAGATCTCCATGCTAGCACTGCTACTTTGCTCGGAAGCGCACGCTAAAGCCCTGATAAAATTCCTGAAGGCAGCCCATGTGCCCCAGGAAACCTCTGCGGATCAATTTCAGAATTGCGTGGCTAGCCTGACTGCGGACAATGGATTAGGGTTTTCCGACACCGACCTAACTCCTAAAGGAAGAAACCACAATGATGCTTTGCACATTTCAGTTGAGTGTCGAGGAACCACTCTCGCACATGTCTTGGTTGACACTGGTTCGTCGCTGAATGTACTGCCTAAGAAGGCCTTGGACCGACTAGATTGTGAAGGGTTGGAATTGAAGCCGAGTGATATTGTTGTCAGAGCTTTCGATGGTTCTAAGAGAATGGTCCATGGAGAGGTTGAAATTCCCATCAAGATAGGCACTGAGGTGTTTAAATCCACTTTCTATGTGATGGACATCCGTCCGTCATACTCTTGCTTGCTGGGTAGGCCTTGGATACACCATGCTGGGGCAGTCACCTCCTCCTTACATCAGATGTTGAAGTATCCTGTCAAGGGAAAGATCATTAATGTCCATGGTGAGGAGGAGTACATGATTAGCCATTTGAACTCTTTCCGATATGTGGAGGTTGAAGGGGAATTCATTGAGACGCCGTTTCAACATTTAGAAGAAGTCCTTCCTGAAATAGCAGTAGCGAAGTTGGCAGCTGAGACACCGAGGCAGATGGCCAGGATGGCATCTCTGGAGGACGCAAGGGCCGCAATAAAGGAAGGGAAGAATTCAGCATGGGGGCAGTTACCTGACATTCCACATAAGACAGACAAATTTGGATTAGGGTTCACAGCCGCTGGCAAGAAAGCTATGTGCCGTTCGAAGATTGAAAGGGCGCCAGTCAAAATTTCTCCCGACGGAATCAACACCTTGGAGGACGAAGACAAGGAGAGCAACATCGAAGAGTGGATCTATCCAACTGTCAAAGGGGGGTTGAGCAACTGGGAGGCAAAAGACTTTGTCCCCATCACTTTTATTCATCAGTAATTTATCTGTTAAACATTTCCTATTTGGTCTGTAATATTTACTTTCAAACAATCCGTACACTATCTTTTCACCTCATGCCTTGCCCGGGGCATGTAGGTCCATTTGTAAGGGTTTTGATTATTTTTCATATCCATATGCCATGTTTAATGATTCATTGGACGTTTTTCATTTGATAAACTGTTTGTGTTCATTTTCTTTCCTTTTGCATTTTTGTTTAAGGATGGCTATCCCTTACACACACCCACACTCACCAATGCAGGTACCCATCCACTCCGGATTCCATGGGTGACTATTCTGCTATATCTTTCAATAACTCTGAAGATCTGGTCAATCAAGCCGAGTATGAAGATGACGAAGGTTGTGAAGTACCCGGGGAACTAGCCAGACTTCTACAGCAAGAGGAAAGGGCCATCTTACCTCATGAAGAGTCATTGGAAACTGTCAACTTAGGGACCGAGGAAGACCGGAAGGAGGTACAAGTGGGTGCCAATCTGGAACCAAGAGTCAAGGAGCGCCTGGTACAGTTGTTGAATGAGTATGTTGAAATCTTCGCTTGGTCTTATGAAGACATGCCGGGTTTAGACGCAGACATCGTGGTTCACCGTCTTCCCACAAGAGAGGACTATCCACCGATCAAGCAAAAAGTTCACCGAATGAGGCCTGACATGTCTGAAAAGATCAAGGCAGAAGTAATGAAGCAATTTGACGCTGGCTTTCTGGATGTTACGTCCTATCCTCAATGGGTCGCTAACATCGTGCCAGTACCTAAGAAAGATGGAAAAGTCAGGATGTGTGTGGACTACCGGGATTTGAATAGTGCAAGCCCCAAAGATGATTTTCCGCTGCCACACATTGACATTTTGATTGACAATACAGCTCAGCACAAAGTGTTTTCCTTCATGGATGGATTCTCGGGCTACAATCAAATCAAAATGGCCCCGAGGATATGGAGAAAACAACTTTTGTCACACAATGGGGCACTTTCTGTTACAAAGTGATGTCGTTCGGGCTGAAGAACGCAGTGGCAACTTATCAACGCGCCATGGTAGCTTTATTTCATGATATGATACATCATGAGATTGAAGTTTACGTAGACGATATGATAGCTCGGTCACAAACAGAGGAAGAGCACCTTGAACATCTAGAGAAGTTGTTTGCCAGATTGAAAGAATACAAGCTCAGGCTGAATCCAAGTAAATGCACTTTTGGAGTTAGGTCTGGTAAACTCCTGGGATTCATTGTAAGCAACAAAGGCATTGAAGTCGATCCAGCAAAAGTGAAAGCAATACAAGAAATGCCTGTTCCCCGTACTAAAAAGGAGGTTAGAGGATTCTTGGGGCGCTTGAACTATATTACCAGATTCATCTCGCATCTGACTTCTACCTGTGAGCCAATTTTCAAACTCTTGAAAAAAGATCAGGTAGTCGAGTGGAACGACGATTGTCAAGCTGCTTTTGATAGAATCAAGGAGTATTTGCTAGAACCTCCTATTCTGATGCCACCCGTTGAAGGAAGACCATTGATCATGTATTTGACCGTCTTGGATAACTCAATGGGGTGTGTTTTGGGCCAGCATGACGAGTCTGGTCGAAAAGAGCATGCTATTTATTACCTTAGCAAAAAGTTTACCGACTGTGAGACTCGCTACTCACTGCTCGAGAAAACTTGCTGCGCTTTGGTATGGGCTGCTCGCCGACTAAGACAGTATATGTTGACTCATACTACCTTGTTGATTTCTAAAATGGATCCTATCAAGTATATCTTCGAAAAGCCCGCTTTATCTGGAAGGATAGCCAGATGGCAAATGATCCTAACTGAGTATGACATCCAGTACACCACCCAAAAAGCTATAAAAGGGAGTGTACTAGCTGACCATCTGGCTCATCAAGCTATCGAAGATTATCAACCCATGAGATTTGACTTCCCAGACGAGGACATCATGAATTTGGACAACATTGAAAGTAACGGACCGTATGACGGACCCGAAAAGGGATCCCGATGGACCCTGTACTTTGATGGTGCTTCAAATGCACTTGGAAACGGTATTGGCGCGGTACTCATTTCTCTGGAAGGTTGTCACACACCTTTCACGGCCTGACTTTGCTTCAGCTGCACAAACAACATGGCTGAATATGAAGCTTGCATCTTTGGTCTCAAGGCTGCTATAGACTTGGGGATCAAATCTTTGATCGTATTTGGGGATTCGGCTTTGGTTATCAGTCAAATCAAAGGAGAATGGGATACCAAGCATCCTAATCTTATCCCATACAAAGAACATGTCCTGACATTGTTGCCTCATTTCGAGCAAATTTCCTTCGAGCATTTCCCGCGAGAAGAGAATCAGCTAGCAGATGCTCTAGCCACAATGTCCTCCATGTTTAAACTCAACTGGAATAACGAGGCTCCCCAAATCACCATCGAGCGAATAGATGAACCTGCGCATTGTCACGAGATTAATATCGAAGAAGTAGCGGAACAACCTTGGTTCCATGAAATCAAAAGGTATCTCGAGACCAGAGATTATCCTGAAGGAGCTTCCGTAAATGACAAGAAGTTCTTAAGGAAATTCGCTGCTAAGTTCTTTCTGAGCAATGGCATCCTTTACAAACGAAGCCATGATTGTGTATTACTCCGATGCATAGATAAAGCCGAAGCAGAGTTGATCATGACTGATATACACAGCGGCACATTTGGCACTCACTTGAGCGGGCATACAATGGCTAAGAAGATCCTAAGGGCAGGCTATTACTGGTCTACCATGGAAGCTGACTGCCATCAACATTCCCGTACTTGCCACAAATGTCAGGTCTACGATGACAAAGTTCATATCCCTCCGGTCCCTCTCAACGTTCTGACTGCTCCGTGGCCCTTTGCAATGTGGGGCATTTATATGATTGGAGAGATCAAGCCCACGGCTTCCAACGGACATCGCTTCATCCTGGTTGCCATTGACTATTTCACCAAATGGGTCGAAGCAGCTTCCTTCGCCTCTGTTACTAAAAATGTGGTTGCCCGCTTTATCAAGCAAAATCTCATATGTCGGTATGGTGTTCCGGACAGGATCATCACAGACAATGGTACAAATCTGAATAACACAATGATCACCGCCTTGTGCGAACAGTTCAAGATTTATCATCACAATTCATCTCCCTACCGGCCGAAGATGAACGGTGTTGTTGAAGCTGCGAACAAAAACATTAAGAAGATCATTCAGAAAATGACAGTCACTTACAAAGACTGGCATGAGATGTTACCGTTTGCTCTGCATGGATACCGTACGACGGCACGTACTTCAACTGGGGCAACCCCATTTTCTTTGGTTTATGGCATGGAAGTTGTTTTGCCTATGGAAGTTCACATTCCTTCTCTAAGGATTATGAAGGATGCAGGTTTGAATGAAGATGATTGGATGCAGACCCGACTTGATCAACTCAATCTGATCGACGAAAAGCGACTTGCTGCTATATCCCATGGTCAGACGTATCAAAAGCGGATGATCAAGGCCTTCAATAAGAAAGTTAGACGTCAAGTGTATCAAGTCGGAGATCTCGTAATCAAGCGGATTATCTTGCTGCAAAGTGATCCCAGGGGCAAATGGACTCCTACATATGAAGGACCATTTGTGATCAAGAGCATATTTTCTGGTGGTGCAATGATTCTAACCACCATGGACGGCGACGATTTGCCGCACCCTGCGAACACAGACATAGTCAAAAGATACTACGCATAAAAATAACCCGACGAGTCGAAAACCCGAAAGGGCGGCTTGGGCAAAAATGGGCATCCCGGTGGATCGAAAACCCGAAAGGGCGGTTCAGGCAAAAATTAGGGATAAAAACAAAAAAAATCTCTGTACACCCGGCAAGTCGAAAACCCGAAAGGGCGGCTTGGGTAAAAAGGGGTTTCCCGGTGGATCGGAAACCCGAAAGGGCGATTCAGGAAAAAGTTAGGGAATTAAAGCGTATGACTATGTCTCGTCGGATCACTTCAAAAGACAATATCTTCATCAATCAGTTCCAGGCTTCTGATCAATCCAGTCATCGGCAAACGGAGCATTGAATGGACAGATATTCAGAGTTGGGAAAGCTATAGCAGAATGGAATCCCATGGAATTATTTCACATAGCCATCCTTTATTTTGTATAAATCTTTCAATGTTTACGACAGAATTCTCTTACTAGGATGATTGTCTCCTTTGTACAAATATACTCATAAAAAGTCAATACAAATACTTTTCCCAGAAATTTGTGTCTTTTCCGTTCTTTTGCACTAATTGTTTACTTTGAGAAACGTCCAATGTTTTGTTAAATAGGCATATGCATTTGAACATAATCATTTCCTTATGAATCAAGAAAGAGGATTACTGATAGGGAAAAGGTATAGTTGGATATCTTGATACCCTTTCAAAGGAAACCCCCAAGAGATTTGGAATCCATATCCCAGCAAACCCTGAAGCTGATCCCCAGTAGATTTTGGAAGCTTATCCCCTGCAGAGTACGGACGTCTCTCCCGAGTTTTATTCAAAGTTATTCCTCACAAGGGCTTATAACTGGGTTATCCTCAGCTTATGGCCACGGAAGATCGCACTCGCCAAAATTCTTCCTATCCCCAGCGGAGTTCCTCAGAGTTCCTGAACATAACTTATCAATAAAATCCCCAGAGGAGGTTGTCTTTGTACATCCCCGGCCAAAGGATCCTCCAGAACTCACTTCCCCTCAGAGTTTAAGTTTCAGTATCCCCAGCCGAGCTAAAGCTTCAAATTGTCGATCCCCAGCGGAGCCAGACTAATGAACCTTTTCCCCACAGAGTTTTAGGAAGGAAAATCTTGAGTTCCCCAGTGAAGTCGCCAGAGATACTTCCCTCCAAGCTGAAGATTCTCAGTCTTACCTCCCCAGCATGAGTCTATTAGATTGGAGCTCCCCAGTAAAAGTCATCAGGAATTCCCCAGAAGATTGGTATACAACCCAAGCTCTTTATTCCCCAGCAACAACCAGGAATTATTCTTCCCGGCAGCAGTCTAGATACTGTCACCTTCAGCCATCTCGAATTCATCTATCCGTTGCAAGACAGCTCTCCAGCTTACATACGCATTCATTTACATTCATATCATATAGCATACATTGTGTCATGCATCATAACATTGCATATAACTAACTCTTTACCTTTTCAGGTAAGATCAGTCGAAAGACTAAAATCATTATCTTCCGAGATTCTTTCCAGGAATAGTTCAAATGTGACCCAGACACGGCAACATTCTAATGCTTATTCCAAATTTATCCAGATGCAGTTTTACACGAGCTCATCATCAGGAAGCCCTACACCGGTTCCTCCTCAAGATTTCTGAAAACAATTCACGGGTTCTCCAAGTAACGGATGTTAACCTATCGCTTGTTCAGATTCTTCTCCAGACTTCTGAAAACAATCTATGGATTCTTCCCAACAACGGATGTTAATCTATCAACTTGTTCAGATGCAACCTTTGAAAACAGTTTACGGACACTTCCCAACAACGGATGCTGCTCTATTGCTTATTCAACTTCAAGATTTCTGAAAACAGTTCACGGGTTCTCCAGTAACGGGTGTTAACCTATCGCTTGTTCATATTCTTCTCAAGACTTCTGAAAACAGTTATGGATTCGTCCCAACAACGGATGTTAATCTATCGCTTGTTCAGATGCAACTTTTGAAAACAGTTTACGGACGCTTCCCAACAACGAATGCTGCTTTATTGCTTATTCAACTTCAAGATTTCTGAAAACAGTTCACGGGTTCTCCAATAACGGATGTTAACCTATCGCTTGTTCAGATTCTTCACAAGACTTCTGAAAATAGTTTATGGATTCTTCCCCACACCGGATGTTAATCTATCGCTTGTTCAGACTCTTCTCAACTTTTGAAAACAGTTTACGGATGCCTCCAGATATGGATGTCAATCTATTGCTTGTTCAGACCCCCAGTTCGGAAATAGTCCTAAACATGGGTACCTTTCTGATACTCATTCCAGATGGCATCTTTAAGCCCATCCCCGACAAGTTTCTGTCACTCTTCCAGATGGCATCGTTAAGCCCATCTCCAAATGGCATCTCTAAGCCCATTCCCGCATCCATTGCTTTGACGAGTGCAAATTTAAGGGCACTCTAGTGTCCAATCTCCTTTTACCCTCGAGTCACGAAAGGCAAAGCTTACCAATCTAACTCTTCGGATTCAAGAAGATTGAACAGGGGCAACTGTTGTACCCCAAAATTTGCCCTCCCATTTCTCATTGATTTCTCACCACAAAGCCCTTGGAGATCAAGATCCAGTTAGGGTTTCATCTGTTCAAGACTTCTCCTTGCACTGTTGACCCAATTTAGGATTTGTGTTTGTACAAAGAGATTTTGACCTAAAATGACTAAGATGACTTTCATGCTTCATATTGGACTCCCAAGTTTATCCACATCAAGTTTCAAGTCTTGATTTCAAGTTTTGCCCAGTCAATTGGACAATTGACCTAGAAATCAACTGTATTGGGGAAAAAGTCAACTGTGGCCAATTGACAGTCAAACTTCATGAAAATTGACCCACATCAACATTATGAACTCCTATGAACCATTTGATCAAGTTTGGATCACAATTCCACAAGAAATTTGATCAGATCACCAAAAGGGCAAAATGGTCATTTTTAGGGTTTTGACTGCACAAAGGCAATTTTTGACTGTTTGACCTAGCCAAAAGCAAACCAAGCTCACCTATGGACTCAAGGAACCCATGGAATTATCTTGACATGCTCAACAAACTCAAAAGATCCCAAGTACACAAGATTGACATTTGAATTTCCCAGTCAATTGATCAATTTTGACTGTATATTAAAAAGTCAAACTTTGACTTTTTGGTCAAAATCAAGAGTCAAGATTCATTTTTCATCAAAACATGCAAAATCATGAAACTTGTTCACCAAGAAATCAAAAAATGCAAATTAGGGTTAGAAATGAGAATTTTTCATAACTTAGAATTTTTCTAAGTTATGAAAAACCCTGATTTTTCCCAACTTTGCCCCACTTTCTCACCAAGATTCATTTGGATTCAAGCAAAAGTCAAAACATGAAAGTTGTAGCTTGTTTCATAATCTACAAATTTGATTCACAAAGTTTTCCCAAATGAGGCTTGTATCTCAAGTTACAATTTTTTGAATAAGGGCACTAAACCATTCTTAACTTAGTGAAATTTTAACCTATTTTGGCAAGGTTTTCTACCTAACTTCAAGGCCATTTTCCATACACTTACACTTGGAATTTCAATTTGCATTTCAAAGATGGATTGTAGTACACATTCCAAGCTTTCCAAAATGTCCAAGAACTCATCAAACAACCTCATAACTTGAGAGAATCGAATTTCACAATATGGCAAAAACTCACTTTTGAATTGGTCATGTACATGTTCATAACTTATGCCATTTTCAAGTCAGCTTAGTTTGTGCTACATTACAGGTCCTTAAACCATCCAACACTCAATAATTTAATGCATGTTCATTGTGTTAAAGTGTTGTTCTATGAGTTCAAGCATTACATACAAGTTTAATCCATTTATGGAAAAAGCAAAATGACCATTTTTGCAAAAGCAAGCTTTATGTCCAATTGAAAATCCAACAAGTACAGATCAAATCTAATGGGCACAAGATTATGAGCATAACACACTGATCAAGGAGGAGTTTTGCAGCATGATTAGGGGCCCTCTACTGGCCTAGAACATCAACTTGGTTTTGTTTGCTTAAGTGTGAAGAAAAGTGGCAAAACATCACATAACTTTCCTCTCAGTATTAGAACACTTAAGCATTTGTTTTGTACACCTTCTAATCATCCTAACCAAGCTAGAACACGACTCCAATACCTCCCAAACACTCCCATTCCCAGAATCACTCTCAAACTGCAAAAACAGGGCAAGGCCTGTAGATTGAACACCATCTCTCATTCCTTGCATGATTTCTTGATCAAAGCTCATCAAACACATTCCCTAGCATCAATGCAAGCTAACCAAGACCTAAAACACGACCTGTAATTCCTCTAACAAGTTCCACCATTTTCACTTTCTCATTTTGCAGTTGAAGGTCCATAGCTCGATTCAAGGTGTCTCAAGGTAAAGTAAGCATTGGAATAGCATCACCACACTTCAGGCAAGCTGTACAGACCATCATCTTGCTCTGAAAGCTTCCCCATTGCCAGATAGAACTTCAACTGAACAGGTATTTTTGTGAACTTCTAACTCTTAGTATAGGCATCATTAGCTCTAGGTTTGTGAATAAGAAATGTTCTACTCATGCCCCTGAACCTGTACATGCTTTTACTTTTCATTTATTTTGCCTGAGCTGTGAGAATTTAAGGTTTGAAAATGGAAGAAAACTTAGGTCAGGATTTGGGAATGTCAAAATTTTCTCTCATTTCTGAGAGTTAGGATGAGTTTTTTATATATTTAGAATCGTGATTCAATGCTTAACATTTCTTATGTTGGAAGTTTGTGCAAAAGATCAAAGAATCCAAGTGTTTGAATTGGAAGAACAGGCGCGCGTTTTTGTTCAGAGGTTGAAGAAGAAGTTTCATGGGCTGGGCTTGTTTCTGATTTTCTTTTCACACCACATTTCTAATTTCACACCCCCTGAGCCCAATTTGTGTATTTTATTGATTTTTTTGATTTTTCTTTTTTCATTTTGGTTTATTTATTTTTTCTAATAATATTAAAAACATAAAAAATTATTTTCATACCATTTTTGCATTTTTTAGGTATTTATTTGTTTATATAAACATTTGTGCATAAATATATATATATATATTATCATTTAGAAAAAAAAAACTAGAAAAAAATAATGTAAATATATTTCATTTCTGATTTTTATTTCATTTTCCTTTTGAAAATATTTTATGTAAAATATATTTTCTTTTTTATATAATATTAAATATTATTATTTTTATATATATGATACATATTTAAAAATTAATACATATATATATACATTTATTAGTATATTTAGGTTAAAATACAAAATACATACTTTTTTTATTTTTTATTAATATTTGACATGAAAAACACTTTTTATAAATATATTTCATTTTATTTTGTTTTTGTACATAATAAATAAATATTTGTGTAAATTTAATAATATATATATTATTTAATAAAAATTAGGGTTTTACCCTTAAAATATAAAAACCCCAAAAATAATACTTTTTTTTATTTTATTTATTTAACATAAATAATACCTTTCTTCATACATATAAAAACCATTTTTGCATTTTGCATCTTTATTTTATTTTCCATTTTATTTATACAATTAATTATTTGTAAATATGCCAAAAATGATGTAATAGCTAGGTTTAATTTCTTTGTCTAAATATCCCCCATTTGAATATTTGTACCCCCTTTCCCATATTGTGTTGTAATAGTGTAGGAATTTTACTTTTCGCACTTTAAACGCTTTCTAAATATACCATGCTAGAGTTAGGGTTTGTATGCAAATAAAAAGAACAAAATAGCTTGACCTAATTTCAAGATAAATAAGCATGAAATATGGACAACACATATCACACTTGCAACCCTAGGGTATTCCACTTTGTTGCCTTCAAATAATTGGGCCATATTGCATGTTAGGTTTCTTTGGGTAAAACAAACAATCAAATGATCATAGTCCCTCGATGACGCTTTCGAAAAGTTGCCTAAAATGATCAAGTCCCTTTCAAAGAGAAATTGCCCAAAGACACTTAGCACCATTGCAATTATGGTTTAAACGATGACCCGCACCTGTCCCTTTCACATCCTAACACAAGATTGTCCACCAAATGCAATGGTGGAACAAAATTGTTAAAAGGATTAAAACATAGCAAAAATCTTTGAGAACTTTAGGGTAGATAGCTCTTAAGTACTTGTCAACTTGCAAAACAAAAACACTTGCCTATTTTTCAAACCACACTTTCAAAACAAACTTTCAAAAAAACCTTGAAACATCTTTTCAAAAAGACAAACACCTTTTGTAAAACATTCGAGTAAAGAATTGTTACAAGGGTAGCCTAGACAAGGCATCTTTTTCAAAACATTTTCAAAACCACACACAAAGCACCATTTCAAACAATTGAAAACCAAGGCAAGTTGATCTAAGCAAGTACCTAAGAGCCCATGGATAACCATGGATAGAAAGGGTGCTAATACCTTCCCTTTCTATAATCTACTCCCCGAACCCAAGAAAAATCTCAAAGGTTTTTGCTGTGCTTTTTAAACCTTTCCTTAGGATAAAATAAAAAGTCGGTGGCGACTCTTGCTCAACCGAAACATTTGCGAAAACAAACGCAAAACCATAGTCAGTTCTCCCACCGTATCACATCCAACTATCAAGGATTTATTTTCCTCAGCAAGAGAACAAATCAGCTTACATGCGCATACATTACATTCTTATATCATAAACATTGATAAAACACGTTTTATTGCATTATACATTTCATGCAACATAACTTGGTGTTTCAGCTAACATTTTACCCTTTTTCAGGATAAGATTAACATCTATCTTTAACAAATATTCAAAGATTTCAGATACAGTACGGATACACTCCAGATACGGAAGTCATTCTGTTACTCATTCAGATCTCTTATTCATGATACAGTAAAGATACACTCCAGACACGAAAGTCATTATATTACTCATTCAGAATTTCAAGTCAAGATACAGTTCAGATACACTCCAGACACAGACGCCATTCTGTCACTCATTCAGACTTCAGCAATCAGATACAGATTAGATACGCTCCAGATATGGAAGCCATTCTATTTCTCATTCAGATACACTCCAGACACGGAAGTCATTCTGTCACTTATTCAGATCCCAGTTACAGTTCAGATACACTCCAGACACGGAAGTCATTCTGCTACTCATACAGATCTCAACTTTAGATACAGTCCAGATACGCTCCATACACGGCTGCCATTCTGTCACTTATTCTGACTTTTTCCCCATCCCAGAGACGCTCCAGACACGGATGCCATTCTGTTGCCCATTCAGATTTCAGACTCAGATACAATACAGATACACTCCAGACGCGGAAGTCATTCTGTTATTAATTCAGATTCAAATACAATGACAGCTCGGATACACTCCAGACACATATGCTATTCCCTTGCTCATACAGATCCAATCTCCAGATACAACTTAGATACGTTCCAGATACGGATACCATTCTGATTTTCATTCTCCTGATTTTCAACAAACATTCTTGGATGCCATCTTTAAGCCCATCTCTGACAAGATTTTGTCACCTCTCCAAATGGCATCTTTAAGCCCATTCCCTCAAGTATACTTTGACGAGTGCAAATTTACGGGCACTCTAGTGTCCAATCATCTTTTATCTTCGAGTCACGAACAACAAAACTCCCCAATCTAAATCTTCAGGTTCAAGAAGATTGAACAGGGGCAGCTGTTGTACCCCAAAATTTTCCCTCTCATTTTATCAAGATTTTTTCCTCACAAGACTCTTTGTACTCAAGACCAAATTAGGGTTTGCTCAGCTCAAGACATCTCCTTGAACTGATGACCTGAAATTAAGGTTTGAGTTTGCACAAGGATTTTTGGACTTCCAATTCCTCATGTGACTTTCATACTTCATGTTGTACCTCTAAGATTGCCCATACCAAGTTTCAAGCCTTGAATCAAATTTTTGCCCAATCAATTGGACATTTGATCTAAAAATCAGTTGTATTGGGAAAAAGTCAATTGTGGCCAATTTACAGTCAAGCCTCATAATTTTTTATCCACATCAACATTATAGACTCATATGAACCATTTGATCAAGTTTGGACCACAATTCTTCAAGAAATTTGATCAGATCATCAAAAGAGCAAAATGGTCAAAATTAGGGTTTTGACTGTAGAAGGGCAATTTCTGATTTTTCACCTAGCCAATGGCAAATTGGGTTCAAGCATGGTTTACAGGTCTCAATGGCATCATCTTTACCTAATCACATAGTTCAAAAGATCTCAAATGCATTAGATTGACAGATGAATTTTCCAGTCAACTGATCAAAAATCAACTGTACACTGAAAAGTCAAACTTTGACTTTTTGGTCAAAATCAAGTGCCAAGGGTCATTTTTCATCAATATGTGTCAATACATGAAACTTGTTCACCAAGAAACTTAAATTTGGAAATTAGGGTTTAAGTTTGAAATTTTTCATAACTTAGAAATTTTCCAAGTTATGAAAATTTCTTATTTTTTCCCAACTTTTCCCAACTTTTTCACCATGATGCAATTGGATTCAAAGAAAACTTCCAAAATTAAAGTTGTAGTCCTCCACAAAATCTATAACTTTGATTCAAAAAGTTTTCCCAAAAGATGCTTGGATCTCATGATATGATTTTGTGAATAGGGGTCCATGAAACTTTTAACTTAGTGAAATTTTGCCCTAGTTTAGGCAGATTTTTTACCTAACTTCATGGAAACTTTTCACCTAGTTCCAAGTGGAATCTCAAAATGAATTTCAAATATGGATTGTAGAGCATGTTACAGTATTTCCAAAATGTCCAAGTGTGATCGGTGGATCTGGAACTGACTGTTTAAAGCTGGTTCGCGAAATGTCGCGGAAGCAAGAGTCGCCACCGTCTTTTATTTTTCTCCAAAATGGAAAGGACAAAAGCACAGAAAAATTCCTTTAAAGAGATTGCTCTCGGTTCGGGAGGTAGGTTATAGAAAGGGAAGGTGTTAGCACCCTTTCTATCCATGGTTATCCATGGGCTCTTAGATTCTTGCTCAATGTGTTTTCAAAATTGTTTGTTTGCTTTTCAAGGTGGGTTTTAAAAAGTTTCTTTGAAAAATTTCAGATTGACTCATACGTCAGAGTGTTTGAAAAATTTGCTTTGAAAGCTTTTGAAAATGTGTCAGTGTGAAAAGTCTTTTGAGTTTGTTTTGAGATTAGAGCAAGTATCCTTGAGAACCTACCTACCCTAAGGAATTCGTCTGTGTAAGAGTCCTTTAAAGTAGTGCCATCCCACCATTGAGAGGTAGGTAGCACCACCGTTGGAGGTGTTCGGGTCAATTCGAGTTTTAGGGACGTGGTGATCACCGGAGCAATGGGAAGACACCTTAGAAGCTACCCTCATGCCAGGTTCCCGGATCATGAGGACTTACTAAGACGCCCTCTACTCGACGACCACCTTTCGAAAGGCAACAGTGAGGCGTACCCTAGGGGTGGTGCGTGCGAATCGTGTGTCATGTTTCAGTTATTTGTCTTGTCATGTTTATTTGTGTTCTACGCTTGATTTTAATTTGTCCATTCATTCTTGCATGCTTGTTAACAGTTATATATTTTGCGAGGAAATAAATCTAAACTATTACAAATGGCGCGGGTCCACATCGCCAAAATTAAACCGGACCCGATTTAGCGAAAAATAAATAATGCGAAGAAATAAAAGTGCGAAAAGTAAAATTACATGGCTTAGGGACAATTACATAATTATATAAACGATAAAAAGTAAACGCGCGAAATAAAGGAATTAAACAAAACTAGGGCGTTGGACCCTTTTGCAAACAATTAAAATTAATGAAAATTAAAGATTAAATGATTAAATGTTTTTTTGATATTTTTGTATTTTTTAGATTTAATAAGGAAAAGAAATTAATTGAAATTAAATTAAAAGACAAACCCTAATTCTAGTATTTTTTTTTATTTATTATGAAAGATTTAAATTAAACCTAAATTAAACTCTAAATTAATTTATGTACAGTTTAAATAAGAAAATAAATAAATAAATAATATTATTCTGAAAAAAGGAAAAATTAAAAGAGAAATCAAAAAAAGATATTAAACCTAAATTCTATTTTTGGTGTTTTTTATTAAAAAGGATTAAAACTATAACCTAATTAACTAAATATTGACATATATTAATTTATTGATGAAAATAATTAAAATTAAAAATTATATTTTTATTTGGACATTTTTATTTTTATGATGTTTTTTTGTATTTTGCATATTTGTAAAAGAGAGAAAATTAATTAATTAAAGTAATCAAAATAAATAATACAATAACTAAAATAATAAAAGAAAAGAAAAGCAAACCAGAGTGGGGTGTTGCCCCAAATAAGGAGGTTCAGGCCTTAGAACATTGGCCCATTAAGCTTGAATCCGTTGACTTTGGGGATCATGTATGGTGCGTTTGACCAGATGTACGCTGCACCCTGAAGTTTGGTCATTGATCTGATCGTTGTGGACGCGTGGCTAATGGATGAGGAGGACGTATGGTGGTACCCCCATAATAGCGCTGCATATGAACAATTATTGAAAAATAATAGTGAACGTTTGCCAGACCTGGGACTTGAACCCAGGTCTTGAAGATTACAAGTATTAGTCCCTGCCAGCTGAGCTACGTGAATCAATTGATATGTTATAATAAACAAATAATAAAAAAGTAAAACCAACGCATGATAACTAAAACGCGCGAAATTTTAAACGGACGTATCACTGATTGACACGCCATCTTCTTCCTCACCACCCCTGTAACATAAAGCACTATGGGAACGGTTTTTGAAGCGTGGCCTTAAGGTGCCTATTGAAAAATAACGATTAGAACCCTGGGCATCATAAATTGTTCGCGAGCACATGGATCTTCTCGTCTCTGAGCACTGAATTCAACCATGGTGGTTTGGAGTTCTGATTTTTCTTCTACACCAAATCCCCAATTCAAGCAACCTGTAACCCTAAAAAACGCATATGGTGGAATCGTGTATGATCAATGAAAATGCAATTAAACACCACAGTTAGCTTTAGAACATTAATATGAACATGAATCAACAAAGAAAAATGCATGAAGATGATGGAATCATGCTGTGCGATTTCAAAAATTCCAAGGTACAGTTGGACTTAAGGGTACCAATTCAATGAGTTTTTGTTGATGTTAATGATTGGGAAAGGTCCAAGGATGTCTCAGGATGCCAATGGGATCAAGATTGAAACTTGAATCGACCTCTAAGGCACTTTTCAGATTTGAGTTTTTTTATGAAAAAATTCAAGAATGCAATGGAGTTTGGGGCGCAGCTTTTTGTCCTTTTGGCATTAGGTCTTGTTCTTGTATATGTAAGGAATGATTTAGGTCAAAAACATTGAACAAAATCCATGGCCATAATGATTTTGAAGATTTGATTTCACAAGATCTTTTTTGAATCTTTTTTCATGGTTTTTGTGTCAATTAGGTTTCAATCAAGCCAAAACCTTCTATATTAGCATGTGCACGAAATCTCAAGTTCAAGTCATGCATAAAAAGATTTGTTTAGGTCAATTTTATATTTTTCACATATTAAAATAATTTAAATGAATTAATATTGATATAAATTCAAATAAATAATTAAAAAATATGAAAATACTTCCCTTTGGGCCTAATGGTCGTGCATAGGCTTGGCATGAAGAAACTTGGAAGAAAATTGGGCCCATTTGCATTTTTAGGCCTTTTGCATCAATGTTGACTTTTCAAAATTCCCAAAAATTTCCCAACTTCCACAAGGCATAACTTGGTCAATTTTTAAGCTTTTCACATGTTCTTGGACATTTTGGAAAGGTCTTTGAGTCCTTTAACCAATTCCTTTGGTCCCATGTCATTTTGATTCACCAATCTCAAGTTATGGCCTTTGACTTAAAGTCACTTTTTGTTGACTTTTGAAAATGACCTATAATGTTGAAATTGATAACTTTTTGTGAGAGCATTTCTTGGACTTGGAACATGAAGATGAATTGTAGGGAATGTCTTTCTCTTCAAAATGAGCTTTGGATGGAATTTTTCTGATAATCCATGTGAAAGTTATGCCCTGGTCAATTTCAGTTGACTTTTTCAGCTGTCCAAATATAGCAACTTTTGCATCTTTGATGATTTCTGAGCCAAACTTTGAGAATCATGATCAAGCATTGATCAAATGATGTTTGTGGCTTCAAAATGATATGTTGACCAAAAATTTGAACTTTTGACTGTCAAATGACCATTTTGCCCCTACAGTTGACTGTAGTGCAATCTAGGGTTTTGACTGTGCAATTTTGAACTGAATGCCTTGAAACTTGACATGAAGACACTTGACCATCTTTTTAAGCATATGAGACTTGATTGGGCCTTTGAAAAGTTCATTTGCTTGACCAGAACCCAAACCCTAGTTTTGACTGTCTAGGAGACAGTTGAGCTGCACAACCCTGGGGGAATTTTGTGACCTTGATTTGGCAATTTCTTGATGAATATGGGAGGGCAAATTTTGGGGTACAACAGTTGCCCCTGTTCAATCTTCTTAGACCTGAGGGTGCAGATTGGCTGACATGCCTTTCGTAATCCGAGGGTAGAAGATGATTGGACACTAGAGTGCCCAGAAATTTGCGCTCACATAGTAGCCATGATGATGAGGGAATGGGCTTATAGATGCCATTTGGATGTTGCTTGGATAGGATGATGTGCTTATAGATGCCATCTGGATGTTGATCGCGTAGGAGGTTCCTTAGCGAGAACCTGCATACCTGCAAAACAGAGAAATGAGTACCTGTCACGTCGCAGGGGCTGATTTTAGATGCTTGACATAGATATGTCCTGATTGGTTACAGGAGCTGAGTCTGGAGCTTCAAACGCTGGTGAATGAACCAGGGATGGTTACTGCCTTAGCATGGATGGTAAGAGAATCCTGAATGATTTCAACCTCAACAACGCTCGTTGAGAAAATCTTGGCGAGAATTACCATCTTCGTAGTGTCAGGAAGAGAACCAAAGGACATTATAATCTTAAAGGGAGTCATCTCACTCACCGTTGGAGAGGGAACTATATTATAATCTGAAAGGAGATATCACCTCACGCTCATGCCGGAGAGGGAAACATCTGAAGAAGGAATTACCACCTCACACGCCGCTGGAGAGGGGACCATAAGAGAATATCACCTCACGCTCATGCTGGAGAGGGAAACATCTGAAGAAGGAATTACCACCTCACACGCCGTTGGAGAGGGGACCATAAGAGAATATCACCTCACGCTCATGCTGGAGAGGGAAACATCTGAAGAAGGAATTACCACCTCACACGCCGTTGGAGAGGGGACCATAGGAGAATATCACCTCACGCTCATGCCGGAGAGGGGAACATCTGAAGAAGGAATTACCACCTCACACGCCGTTGGAGAGGGGACCATAAGAGAATATCACCTCACGCTCATGCCGGAGAGGGAAACATCTGAAGAAGGAATTACCACCTCACACGCCGTTGGAGAGGGGACCATAAGAGAATATCACCTCACGCTCATGCCGGAGAGGGGAACATCTGAAGAAGGAATTACCACCTCACACGCCGTTGGAGAGGGGACCATAAGAGAATATCACCTCACGCTCATGCCGGAGAGGGGAACATCTGAAGAAGGAATTACCACCTCACACGCCGTTGGAGAGGGGACCATAAGAGAATATCACCTCACGCTCATGCCGGAGAGGGAAACATCTGAAAAAGGAATTACCACCTCACACGCCGTTGGAGAGGGGACCATAAGAGAATATCACCTCACGCTCATGCCGGAGAGGGAAACATCTGAAAAAGGAATTACCACCTCACACGCCGCTGGAGAGGGGACCATAAGAGAATATCACCTGAGTCTTTATCAGAAAAATCTGTTTGGAGTCGATTTAACTGGACTAGAGAAGTCCTTGAAATATGTTTGAGAATTTCAACTGCATCTTTCCTGCAAGGTAAAGGTCAGTTATATGCAGTGCATGATATGGATCAAGCAATGATATTCTCAATATGGATGCGATTTGTATGATATGATGCGTACATGCATGCTAAAATGATATATGTGACGTTTTATGAATGTGTTTTTCGTCTAGGAAAGTAAATCCTTGACGGGTGCCGGGAAGTCGTATCCTGGGCTGATGTTGAGGAAGAGTTCTTGCTTCCGCTGCAGATGATCGTTGCAAGAATACCGTTGAGGAATAAAATAATTCTGCGGGAGAAAAGATACTCTAGCGATCATGCTGGGGAGTGCTATTCTGTGGGGATAGCGATGCTTTGCTGAAATGATGAAGATAACTCCGCTGGGTATACCGTTGATGAGTTATGCTGGGGACATCCTTGTTGTGCTGGAAGTGTTGATAGACTTCGCTGGGGGTAGGAAGATACTTTGCCGAGGACGCTCTTTCCGTGGCTTTTGGCTGAGGATAACCCAGTTATATCCTATTACGGAAATAACTCTTTAAATCAAGCCGGGACGACGCGTTCATGCTCTGAGGATAAGCTTCCAGAATCTACTGAGGATAAGCTTGCTGCTTGGGGATATGAATTCCATCTTTCCTGGGGAACTGGATTGGACTTTCCTGGGGAAGTTTTGATATGTTGGGATGTTCTTCAGTGGAACCTACCCTGATGCCTTGGAGGATAGAACAATCAGACTGCTCAGACCAACTTTATTGCCCCTGTTTTTGTGGAAGAAGATACTGGTGGAGTCTTGATAACTGCCTTTTGACAAACCTTCTTCTGATAGGCAAGTGACGAGATGACAGGACATAGTCGTACGCTTTGATCCCTAACTTTTGCCTGGACCGCCCTTTCGGGTTTTCAGTCCACCGGGATACCCCTTTTTGCTCAAGCCGCCTTTTCAGGTTTTCGACTTGTCGGGTGTACAGATTTTTTTTATTTCATCCCTTCATTTTGCCCGAACCCTTTTGGTTCGCCGGGAAGCCCTTATTTTTGCCTAGGTGTGTCAACCTAGCGGGTCTTTGATTATGCGTAGTACTTTTTTCGACTATGTCCGTGTTCTCAGAATGTTAGGGAGTTGCCCCTGTTTGGAAGTGTTTTGTCACCAGAAGATGTTTGATTAGGCAAGACTCGTTGTTGGGATGCCCCGAGCGACTCAGGCGGAGATTTGCCCCAGGCTATTTGGCCTTTTGAGAGATTCTCCGAATCTTGATTGGACTGCCCCAGATAATGGACCATGGTCATGCCATGCCCCTTGATTGGAAGTGCTTCTGTTCATTAGGCATTCATCGTGTGAATTTCCCTGCTGTTCAAACAAAAAGTCATATGCAAACAAAGTTATGTTAAAAATGCAACGCTTATGTCTGTCTTGAAGATTTTGACAATGCATTTTTTTTCATAAAACAAGTGATTGCTTGTAAAACGTGATGTCAACTCCGTATTTTACCGTAGGCCTTCAGGAGTCAGGATACCTTTCGTAACAGTATGCTTTCGAACTAACCCATGCTTCAGCTAGGACTTTTGAGGGTTATAACGTGGCCTGGTTCACGGTTTAAGAAACAAAGGATAAAGGCTCAAATTTTATTTGTACCCACCCGCTCTTCGTGATGTTCTCCAAACCTAAACTCAGTTGATCGTACGTTAGACCTTGTTTGAGTCTTTGCTCTGATTTTCCGGTGATGATTCAAACATTGGTGATTTATTCTGACTAGGCAGTCATTTTTTGTTGAGGGTTTGTGAGACCTCTTTCTTGATTTTTGTTATCCCTTTCTTTTTTGCCTGAACTGTTTCCTTTTTGGAATTACAGTCAGCGGGATGCCCCAGTGTCATAAATCCCCTTTATAGGTTTAGACTTTTTTGGGCTTTTCATTTATGAATTTTGATGATGACTGCCTGTCCTTTTGATTGTTCTGAACCATCACTGTCTTTGTTCGTTTTGTAAAGATGCGCTTGGATCAACTGAGAGAACTACCCTGCCCCAGGTTATGATTAAGGGTTTTGATTTTCGAAAATAAAAACTCCTACTTCTTTGGCTCTGATGGGTTGACGAGGGATTATCATCCTTATAACTCCAATGTTTAGGGGTTGAAACAATGCATGTACCTCATCAGCGGGGTCTGTTCAAAAGCATACTGTAAAGATAGCGGTATCGTTTTCGTCATCCTCCCTCAAGAGGCTTAGAATTATTTAAGATCAAGAGTTGACATCAGAAAAAATATGAAAACAGTTTGCATATAGTGAATGCGAATATATTGATCCAAAAATAGACATAAGCGATGCATTAATGAAATAACAATGTTTGATATGAATAAAATGTTTTAAACAATCAAAGAAAAATACAACTTGAACATTCGAATGAACAAAAGTTTCTTAGTTTGAACTAGCTATCTCAGACGGAGAATTCTCAGAGGAAGATTTTCATCTCGCCATCCGGCATGAACTCTATCACCCCTTCGTCAATCAAATCCTGAATTTTGTTCTTCAAGGTCCAACAGTCGTCTGTAGCATGCCCCGGGCTATCTGAATGATAAGCGCAGTGGGCGTCGGGGTTATACCTTGGAGCTGTCCTGTTGGGATTCTTGGGAGGGTCCTTTAGAGTGATCAGATTGACCCCCAGCAAGCGCTTCAGTATAAAGGATGAGGGTATATCAGTCTCCGAGAAATGTCTTCCGGGCGCATTTCGTTTACGTTGACTACCCCGTCGAGGCTGGGCTCGTGACCCTGAAGCAAGCTGAGGAGATTTTCCTTTGTCTTCTTGCCCTGCGTGTGGTTGAATGATGGCTGGAGCTTCCACCTTGGCTGTTTGCCCTACTGGATTAATTTGAAGCAGCTTGGTGACGAGAACCCGGAGCTCTTCTTGTTTTTGAGCTAAGTCCTGAATGAGAGTCATTTGGCCCACCAACTGCCCCATCATTTGGATCTTCATGGTTGCCAATTCAATTTGTAGCCCTTCCATCTGATCGTTCCTGATGCCCCCTGCATTCCCTGAGGTCAAGTTCCTGATGAGGAGAGTCTTTATTTCTTCTTGCCCCTGGGATAGGTTCAAGAACATTTCTCGCAGTTGGGCGTTCTGAGTACGAAGATCTTGGTTGTCTGGTTGGAAAGCCATTGCTGAAATAAACAGCGAAGATGGTGAGTGACCTGCAAAAGGGATACCTGTAATGCAATGATGAGTATGACATGTATGCAATGTTTTCAAGGACCTCGCGGGGTAAACAAGAAAATTTGTTAGCATTGGAATTTATAGCTTGATTAAAGGACACCCATGTTGTTGAGAACTCTTCTTCAAGGGTCAAAGGCTCACCATATCCAGTGGGTCATAGCCCCTGACAACTCTGGCTAGAGGAAAATAAATCCTCTTTGCCCCTTGCTGGGATAGTTGATTCACCATGACCTGCATCACAAGCCCTTGAGATCCTTGAAATGGGTTAGGATGTATGCAATGGTATGATGTTATGCTATGCATGGGGTAATGTAGGTAACCCTGTTATGAGTCCCAATTAAGGACTATAAACAGACCCTGCAAGAAATTCAGTATCCTGTTATGAGTCCCAGTTAAGGACTATAAACAACACCTGCGAGACATTTGATAAACCCTGTCATGAGTCCTAGTTAAGGACTATAAACAAGACCTGCAAGAAATGTGGTAAACCCTGTCATGAGTCCTAGTTAAGGACTATAAACAAGACCTGCAAGGAACCTAAGTAAAACCTGTCATGAGTCCCAATTAAGGACTATAAACAGAACCTGCAAGTGGTTAGTACACCCTGTTATAAGTCCCGATTAAGGACTATGAACAAAACCTGCAAGACATCAAGGGTCAGATAACAAGCATGCAAGTAGTCAAGTACGAAGGCACACAAGTCACACAAAAGAGCCCTTAGGGTTCAGGCCAGCATGAGGTCTGGGTAGTACCCTCTTGAAGCTGGTGGGTTCATACCTGTCCTAATCAACGTAACCGGGTTCTAAGGTTCCCAATATCACGGGATTGCTTTCATTGTTCATCGTTTCGATTTAGCCACTAAACTGGCGACCGAAATATTCCAGGAAAGCAACCCTCAATTGAGTGTAGTATCGAGTATCAACCAACCTCGGACTGCACCAAAGTCAGTTATCTCACTACCCTAAAGAGGCCAAGATAGTTCAATTAAGGTTCCTAAGGTCTGTTGATGCTTCACGACACCACGCGGAGGCCCCGTACTCTCCTTGACTGAACTCAAGGGTTACCGGTACACACCAAAGTGCCACATCAACGTAGCAGACTGTTTCAACCGTGTCGGTATACCCCGCACAGTTCCCTCACAGCCTTGTTGCTACTTTCTAAGAAGGTATCCCCCAGATCCGGGTTTAGGATCTATAGAACTCCCAAGCAATCCACAAATTTAAAGCATACAAAGCAATACAATTGAAAACATAGTTATGACCTAGCCCTAAGGTACACCTCACTTTAAGTTAAGTTCCCCAGCAGAGACGCCAGTTCTGTGATCGGTGGATCTGGAACTGACTGTTTAAAGCTGGTTCGCGAAATGTCACGGAAGCAAGAGTCGCCACCGTCTTTTATTTTTCTCCAAAATGGAAAGGACAAAAGCACAGAAAAATTCCTTTAAAGAGATTGCTCTCGGTTCGGGAGGTAGGTTATAGAAAGGGAAGGTGTTAGCACCCTTTCTATCCATGGTTATCCATGGGCTCTTAGATACTTGCTCAATGTGTTTTCAAAATTGTTTGTTTGCTTTTCAAGGTGGGTTTTAAAAAGTTTCTTTGAAAAATTTCAGATCGACTCATACGTCAGAGTGTTTGAAAAATTTGCTTTGAAAGCTTTTGAAAATGTGTCAGTGTGAAAAGTCTTTTGAGTTTGTTTTGAGATTAGAGCAAGTATCCTTGAGAACCTACCTACCCTAAGGAATTCGTCTGTGTAAGAGTCCTTTAAAGTAGTGCCATCCCACCATTGAGAGGTAGGTAGCACCACCGTTGGAGGTGTTCGGGTCAATTCGAGTTTTAGGGACGTGGTGATCACCGGAGCAATGGGAAGACACCTTAGAAGCTACCCTCATGCCAGGTTCCCGGATCATGAGGACTTACTAAGACGCCCTCTACTCGACGACCACCTTTCGAAAGGCAACAGTGAGGCGTACCCTAGGGGTGGTGCGTGCGAATCGTGTGTCATGTTTCAGTTATTTGTCTTGTCATGTTTATTTGTGTTCTACGCTTGATTTTAATTTGTCCATTCATTCTTGCATGCTTGTTAACAGTTATATATTTTGCGAGGAAATAAATCTAAACTATTACAAATGGCGCGGGTCCACATCGCCAAAATTAAACCGGACCCGATTTAGCGAAAAATAAATAATGCGAAGAAATAAAAGTGCGAAAAGTAAAATTACATGGCTTAGGGACAATTACATAATTATATAAACGATAAAAAGTAAACGCGCGAAATAAAGGAATTAAACAAAACTAGGGCGTTGGACCCTTTTGCAAACAATTAAAATTAATGAAAATTAAAGATTAAATGATTAAATGTTTTTTTGATATTTTTTGTATTTTTTAGATTTAATAAGGAAAAGAAATTAATTGAAATTAAATTAAAAGACAAACCCTAATTCTAGTATTTTTTTTATTTATTATGAAAGATTTAAATTAAACCTAAATTAAACTCTAAATTAATTTATGTACAGTTTAAATAAGAAAATAAATAAATAAATAATATTATTCTGAAAAAAGGAAAAATTAAAAGAGAAATCAAAAAAAGATATTAAACCTAAATTCTATTTTTTGTGTTTTTTATTAAAAAGGATTAAAACTATAACCTAATTAACTAAATATTGACATATATTAATTTATTGATGAAAATAATTAAAATTAAAAATTATATTTTTATTTGGACATTTTTATTTTTATGATGTTTTTTTGTATTTTGCATATTTGTAAAAGAGAGAAAATTAATTAATTAAAGTAATCAAAATAAATAATACAATAACTAAAATAATAAAAGAAAAGAAAAGCAAACCAGAGTGGGGTGTTGCCCCAAATAAGGAGGTTCAGGCCTTAGAACATTGGCCCATTAAGCTTGAATCCGTTGACTTTGGGGATCATGTATGGTGCGTTTGACCAGATGTACGCTGCACCCTGAAGTTTGGTCATTGATCTGATCGTTGTGGACGCGTGGCTAATGGATGAGGAGGACGTATGGTGGTACCCCCATAATAGCGCTGCATATGAACAATTATTGAAAAATAATAGTGAACGTTTGCCAGACCTGGGACTTGAACCCAGGTCTTGAAGATTACAAGTATTAGTCCCTGCCAGCTGAGCTACGTGAATCAATTGATATGTTATAATAAACAAATAATAAAAAAGTAAAACCAACGCATGATAACTAAAACGCGCGAAATTTTAAACGGACGTATCACTGATTGACACACCATCTTCTTCCTCACCACCCCTGTAACATAAAGCACTATGGGAACGGTTTTTGAAGCGTGGCCTTAAGGTGCCTATTGAAAAATAACGATTAGAACCCTGGGCATCATAAATTGTTCGCGAGCACATGGATCTTCTCGTCTCTGAGCACTGAATTCAACCATGGTGGTTTGGAGTTCTGATTTTTCTTCTACACCAAATCCCCAATTCAAGCAACCTGTAACCCTAAAAAACGCATATGGTGGAATCGTGTATGATCAATGAAAATGCAATTAAACACCACAGTTAGCTTTAGAACATTAATATGAACATGAATCAACAAAGAAAAATGCATGAAGATGATGGAATCATGCTGTGCGATTTCAAAAATTCCAAGGTACAGTTGGACTTAAGGGTACCAATTCAATTAGTTTTTGTTGATGTTAATGATTGGGAAAGGTCCAAGGATGTCTCAGGATGCCAATGGGATCAAGATTGAAACTTGAATCGACCTCTAAGGCACTTTTCAGATTTGAGTTTTTTTATGAAAAAATTCAAGAATGCAATGGAGTTTGGGGCGCAGCTTTTTGTCCTTTTGGCATTAGGTCTTGTTCTTGTATATGTAAGGAATGATTTAGGTCAAAAACATTGAACAAAATCCATGGCCATAATGATTTTGAAGATTTGATTTCACAAGATCTTTTTTGAATCTTTTTTCATGGTTTTTGTGTCAATTAGGTTTCAATCAAGCCAAAACCTTCTATATTAGCATGTGCACGAAATCTCAAGTTCAAGTCATGCATAAAAAGATTTGTTTAGGTCAATTTTATATTTTTCACATATTAAAATAATTTAAATGAATTAATATTGATATAAATTCAAATAAATAATTAAAAAATATGAAAATACTTCCCTTTGGGCCTAATGGTCGTGCATAGGCTTGGCATGAAGAAACTTGGAAGAAAATTGGGCCCATTTGCATTTTTAGGCCTTTTGCATCAATGTTGACTTTTCAAAATTCCCAAAAATTTCCCAACTTCCACAAGGCATAACTTGGTCAATTTTTAAGATTTTCACATGTTCTTGGACATTTTGGAAAGGTCTTTGAGTCCTTTAACCAATGCCTTTGGTCCCATGTCATTTTGATTCACCAATCTCAAGTTATGGCCTTTGACTTAAAGTCACTTTTTGTTGACTTTTGAAAATGACCTATAATGTTGAAATTGATAACTTTTTGTGAGAGCATTTCTTGGACTTGGAACATGAAGATGAATTGTAGGGAATGTCTTTCTCTTCAAAATGAGCTTTGGATGGAATTTTTCTGATAATCCATGTGAAAGTTATGCCCTGGTCAATTTCAGTTGACTTTTTCAGCTGTCCAAATATAGCAACTTTTGCATCTTTGATGATTTCTGAGCCAAACTTTGAGAATCATGATCAAGCATTGATCAAATGATGTTTGTGGCTTCAAAATGATATGTTGACCAAAAATTTGAACTTTTGACTGTCAAATGACGATTTTGCCCCTATAGTTGACTGTAGTGCAATCTAGGGTTTTGACTGTGCAATTTTGAACTGAATGCCTTGAAACTTGACATGAAGACACTTGACCATCTTTTTAAGCATATGAGACTTGATTGGGCCTTTGAAAAGTTCATTTGCTTGACCAGAACCCAAACCCTAGTTTTGACTGTCTAGGAGACAGTTGAGCTGCACAACCCTGGGGGAATTTTGTGACCTTGATTTGGCAATTTCTTGATGAATATGGGAGGGCAAATTTTGGGGTACAACACCAAGAACTCTCCAAGATCATTTATGGTTATGGAGAATCGAAGGAATGAAAATGGCAAATTATCACTTTTGTCCAAGGCATTTTGCACTAGGTTACAACTTGCAAACATGTCCTAAGCATGCTTGTACTTGTTTTACAAGTCTTAAACCTTTCCACACTCCTTAATTTAATTCAAATACATTAGACAATGGCTTTGTTCTGAGCTTTGGAGCATTGTACATTGATTTATTCCATTTATGGCATAAAGGTAGCAATACCATTTCCATAAAGCATACTTTTAGCAAATTTGTTTATCTTGAGCCATGGACCTAACCTCTTGCTGCAAACAAAGTCCACAAATATCAGGCAAAGTTCACCAACTATGTGCAGCTAAGGAACAGGCATGTACAGGCTTTGAGCATTGTCATCTCACGTTTTCTTCAAAAACAAGCCAACTTGCAAAAGTCCACATATCTCAACTATCTGATAAAACCAAGTCTTGGCATCATTTGAAACAACTTCAGCATATTGTAACAACCCAATACATGAGCTCATAGCATTGCAAACACCCTAAAACACCAAAATCACCATTTCTGCCCAAAATAGGGCAACCTCTGCAGATCACTAGCCAAAACAAATTTCACTCGTGCGTTTTTTGTTTCAAGGCTTCAAACACATTCCATACATCACACCTAAGTTGTCCAGACCTTTCTCAAGCAACTATAACCTCTGTTTCAAGGATCACCATTTTCATTTTGAAGCTTTGCAGGTTGACTTCTATAGGGAGATTCAGGCAATTTCAAAGCAAGCTGAGCATTGGGAAATGTTGAGGGAACTTCAAGCAAGCTCAAAAGAACTTCAGGCCTCACTCAAAGTTGCTACATTGCCATATCCAAACTCAACTGAACAAGGTAATTTTCAAAGTTCTATCTCCTTATTTAGGCATCATTAGGCTTAGGTTTGTGAATCAAAAATGTATTCCTTAAGTTCCTTGAGTTGTACATATGTGTAGATTTCATTTATATTAACTGAGCTAGGAGTATTTGATAGTTGAAGTTGCTGAAAAAACTAGGTTAAAATTTAGGGCCACTAAAATTCTCTCTGTTCTTTGAGAGTTAGGTCAAGTTCTTTATATCATTGGAATCGTGTGATGATGAGCTATATTTTTCATGTTATAAGTTTTTGATTTTATGCAAAGAATAGCAAGAACAGGTTGAAGAGGCAGAACGCGCGTTTTTTTGTCTGAAGGTCGGGATGAAGTGAACTTGGGCCTGGCGCTTGGGCTTGTTTCTGTTGGCACCCCCCTTTTACTTCCTGCACCCCCTTGGCCCATTTGTTATATTTTATGTATTTTTTTCATTTCTTTTATATTTTCTGACTTTATTATTTTTTCTCTAAACATTTTAAACCACAAAAAATATTTTCATTATTTTTTGCATTTTATCATATTTTTTATTTTTATTTTTTGCATAATAAATTAATTATTAGGTTAATAAAACTTATTTTCCTAAGTAAAAATTGTAAATAATATTAAAATACTTAAATATTTTATTTTATTATTTATACACTTAAAATATTATTTTCTCACCATATTTAATTTTTAATATTTATGCATAATATTATTATTATTTTTCTTGAACTGAAATGAATAAAGATAAATATAGAAAACAATATTTTCTTTTAATCCAAAATTAGGGTTTTCACCCTTTCAAAAATAATCATTTTATTTTCTTATTTTTAAGACATAAATAAGTTCATACATAAAACAATTAAAAAAACATTTTTGCATATTTATAATTTATTCCATATTTAAATACTTGTTTATTTATTTATTTTTACAATAAGTTCAATTTGGTTGTAATAGTTTTAGGGTTTTATTTTGAGCAATATCCCCCTATTCAAAACTTGTATCCCCCTCCCCATAATAATGTTGTAATAGTTTAGATTTACTTTACGCATTTTATCGCTTTCATATACCATGATAGTAAATTAGGGTTTTGTATGCAAAGACCAAAAATCAAACAAATAGCATGACTTAATACAAGACAAAAATGCATGAAAAATGACAACACCTTGCACACAAGCACCCCTAGGGTTTCATCCACTTTGTTGCCTTAAAATGGCCATGGTATGCATGCTTGATATCTTGGCAAAATCAATCAAAACAAAAGATCATAGTCCCTCGATGACGCTATCTCAAGTTGCCTAAAAACAAATGATCTTAGTCCCTAAAAATGCTAAAGATACTTGGCATCATTGCTATCAAGGTCATACGATGACCCACGCCTGTCCCGTTTAACATCCAAAGATAGGGTTGTTTACCAAATACAATGGTAAAACAACAATGTCAAAGGGTTAAAAATGTGTAGGAAAGACTTTTGAGTAGGCAGATAAGCTTCTAGTTACTTGATAAATTTGCAAACCATCCTTGCTATTTTCAAACAAACACACTTACAATTTCAAAAAATTTCCAAACAATTTTCAAACATTGAAACATTTTTCAAAAGACAAACATCTTTGTATACATTCTTCAAACAAGAATCATTACAAAGATTACCAAAACGATAGCCTCTTTTCAAAATACTTTCAAAACCATACAAAGCACCATTTCAATCAATTGGAAAAGCAAAGCAAGTGATCTAAACAAGTAACTAAGAGCCCATGGAAAACCATGGATGAAAAGGGTGCTAGCACCTTCCCTTTTCATAATCTACCCCTCGAACTCAAGAAAACATCTCAAAGGTCTTTCTTGTGCTTTTTGACCTTTCCTTTGGATAAAATAAAAAGTTGATGATGACTCTTGCTAAACTGAAACATTTTAGAAACTCAAACGCAGAACCTCAAGTCAGTTCTCCCACAGTATCACAGGTGCTAATACCTTCCCTTTTCATAATCTACCCCCCGAACTCAAGAAAACACCTCAAAGGTCTTTCCTGTTCTTTTCAACCTTTCCTTTTGGATAAAAGAAAAGTCGGTGGCGACTCTTGCTAACCGCAACATTTGCGATCAAACGTAAAACACCCAAGTCATTTCTCCCACCGTGTTACAGAACTGGCGACTCTGCTGGGGACTCTTAAAAGTGGGGTTACCTTAGGGATAGATCACATTTACTTGTTTCATTGTTTGATTTGTTTGCTTTATATTTTGGTCCTTTGTTTGGGTTTAAATCCTCTACCCGGATTTGGGATACCTTATAGGTAAGTAGCAATACATTGTGGAAACTGTGCCTGGTATACCGACATGGTCTAAGCAATAGCTACGTTAGTATGACATATTTGTTGGTACCGGTAGCCCTTGAGTAGTCAAGGAGAATACGGGGCCGCTGAGTGATGTCATGAAACACTAACTGACTTTTAAAACCTTTACTTGACCAACTTGGCCATTAGGACGTAGTGAGATGACCGGCTTTGGTGTAGTCCGAAGTTGGTAGATACTCGATACGACACTCATTGAGGTTTGGTTTTTTGGGATATTTCGGTCGCCATTAAAGAGGCTTGCGCTAAAACAATGCCCGAGAAAACAAACCAGTGATATTGAGCTCCCTTAGAACTCAGTTATTATTGCTAGGACATGTTTAAGCCAACTAAACTTCAAGAGGGTACTTACCTATGAGACTCCATGAAAGCCTAAACCCAAGGACTTGTTTTTTTTGTTCATATATATTTACTTGTACATAAAATCATAAGCATCAAAACATCATACTCATACTCACTAACCATTTCAAGGATTTTTGGGATTTATCTTTGTTCTGTTTTGTAGGACTTGGATTCTATTCGCAGGAAAACCATTCAAGTCAATCTCGTAAGGATCCTTCCTCAACTTAAAGAGTTAGAATCAAGGGTTCCTGAGAATTCTCGATTTACCGAAAGACATGGTCGCCTCCTAAACTTGGTTACCTCCAACACTGACGAGGATATGATGAAGGTGCTCTTCCAATTCTTTGATCCTCTACACCATTGCTTCACATTTCCCGATTATCAACTTGTGCCAACTTTGGAAGAATTCTCCCAACTCTTGAGGATTCCCATTCTCAATAAACTACCCCTCAAAGGTATGGAAAGAGATCCAAAACCAGAAGAGATTGCTCAAGCCCTACACTTGCAACAATCTGATGTCACAACTAATTGGGAAACAAGGAGTGGTGTCAAAGGTTTCTTAGCCAAGTTCTTGTTTGAGAAAGCTCAAGACTGTTGGAACTCCTTGGACTTGCAAGATTTTGAGGAAATTATGGCCCTTCTCACCTATGGGATGGTTTTGTTTCCAAATCATGACCAACTCATAGATGTAAACACCGTCAAAATCTTCATGTCTCGTAACCTGGTACCTACTTTGTTAGGAGATACCCTACATTCTTTTCACTCTCTCACTATGAGGAAAAGAGGTATACTCATGTGTTGTACTCCTCTCTTGGCAAGATGGTTTATTTCGCATCTTCCCCAATCTATATTGAAGAACGAGCAAGGTTCAAGGTGGTCCCATAGGTTGATGACGCTCAGACATTCAGATATTCATTGGTGTTCCCGATCTGTGGAGAATGTTATTATCATCGACCGTTATGGAGAATTACCTAATGTCCCCCTACTTGGAATTAGAGGAGGTATCACTTATAACCCCTGCTTGGCCTTACGACAGTTTGGTTACGCACGAAGGGATGGTTCATATGAGATGCTTATTCAAGGGTTGGTATTTGATTATGAGAATGACGATCAAGGTTACCGCCAGAGGTTTATCCGAGATTGGAGGATGTTGAACAAGGTGGATAGCAAGACATTGGGGCACAAGAATTCCACCCCCTTGAGCATTACCTTAATTGGGTGCGAGCTCGTGCTTAGAAACTTGTGATGCCTTACCCTTCCATCTTACCAGTTATCATAGAACCTATTGTGGAAGGAGATGTCCCATATACTATCCTTCATCCTAACATGCCCACCTCTCTCGAAGACTTGCAAAGGGATTGTATACAGCTTAAGGGGGAGCGAGACACTTTCGAGGCCCAATTCTACGTCAGCGAGAAGAAAGTTCTGGAAATCACCAAGCAGCTTCATGAGGAGTGGAGTATGGACGCCTACATCGCACCAAAGAGGATGCGTTAAACTTTTTTATCTTAGAGTTTTTGTATTTCTTTGTAAGCCAAAATAGGCATGATGTACTCAAACTTTGATTTATTAATATAACGTGTGTTCCTTTTTGTCTAAAGCAAATTTAAATCTCTAATTTCCTTGAAATCATTTGCATATGCATCTTCATTCATCATAACACAAACAGGTTTCTTACAACAGGTCTCCTTATCTTTCTACTGTTTATTTCAGTGAGATGGATATGGAACAGACAATAAAAGATCTTCAGGCGCAGAATGCTCAGTTTCAACAAATGTTCTTGACTCTGGAAAAAGGACAGGAGGATTTGAAAAATTTGTTGATCAAAGAAAAGAAGAAGAAGGCGAAGAAATCAACATGTATTATGAATCTGGGAAGAAGGTTCCAAGGGCCAGCGAGACGGACCCTAGACTTTGCAACATCATCAGGTGAAGGGGACAATCAAGAGGGGAAAAACAAGGAAGTGACTAACCCTCCATAATCTGAAGAGGAAGAAGAGGATGACTACTCTAAAGAGCAATATCCTCTAGCTGATGAGAAGTACAAGTAGCTGGAAGAGCGTCTAAGTGCAATGGAGATTCAGAAAATGCCCAGGCTAGACTTTGAAGAGTTGGGTTTGGTGTCTGGAATTGTTATTCCACTAAAGTTCAAGGCATCAGTGTTTTCTAAGTACGACGGGGTTTCGTGTCCCAAGATGCACCTCCGATCTTATGTGAGGAAGATACAGCCTCACACTGCTGACAGAGATTTGTGGGTCCACTTCTTTCAGTATAGTTTATCCGAGACTCAGCTAGATTGGTTCTATCAATTGGAGAGGGACAATATCCATAATTGGGAAGACCTGGCCACTGCTTTTTATAAGAAGTATCAGTATAAAACAGACCTTGCTCCCACCCGTACTCAACTCCAGAGTCTGGCTATGGGTTTGAGCGAGGGTTTCAAAGACTACGCTTAGAAGTGGAGGGACTTAGTAGGAAGAGTCCAGCCTCCCCTGTCTGACAGAGAGCTAGTGGACATGTTTCTGGATACCCTGTCCAGTCCTTTCTTTAATCATCTAATTGGAAGCTCCTCAGCCGGCTTCACTGAATTAATCTTGACCGGGGAGAGAGTGGAAGCTGGGATTAAGAGTGGGAAGATCCAAAAGGACGCATCCTCCAGTGTCATGAGAAAACCATTCACTGGGAAGAAAGAGGTTGGTGTTGTGTACCATCAAAGGAATTAGGACAGAACTGAACACCTTCCAATGGTAGGGGCCGTCATGATCCCTAAGCCTGCACTTACTCAACAAAGGAACAACCATCCTAGAACCGAAAGACCGATAAGACAATTTACCCGGATAAATATGATGTTGTCTCAAGTCTTGCCGCATTTATTGAAATCTAATCTTGTAACCTTGCGGGAAGCTCCGAAGAATCCCAACACTGCCTCTCTCTGTTACAACCCAAACGCCCGTTGTGCTTACCATTCAGAAAGTCCAGGTCATGATATAAACGATTGTCGGGCTTTGAAAAACAAGGTGCAAGACCTTCTCAAGGAAAAGGAAATTGAATTTGATGCCCCCGAGATCCAAAATATTATCTCCGCTCCTATGTCCAAGAACGGCCGTGGTGTTAACGTTGTTGTAGATGATGTGTTTGTTTTTGTTGTTGATGAGCTTGTTACTCCTCTCCTAACCATCAAAAGGAACTTGTTGAAGGCCGGTTTATTTTCGGGTTGTGGCAAAGGCTGCCACCTCTGTTTATCCCTACCGACTGGTTGCCATTTATTGAAAGCAGGTGTCCAACGCCTGATGGATGACAAAGAGATTTTGTTTGAAAAGACTCCCATTCCAACCATTGCTTACAAGGATGTTTCAATAATAACCATTTCCTCCAATCCTCCCAAGGTCTCCACCAAAAGACCCGTCAGGATTACATCTATTCTAAAGGTGACTCCACTGATAATTACTATGCCATGACCAATTCCATACTCCTCATTTAAAACTATCCCCTGGAGCTATGGGGGTGACGTCTAATACCACGGCGCCAAGCAAGATTGGTTGGCTGATGAAGACTCGATTTTTGAGAAGGCTGACCCCGACATCGGCAACATTGTGGGAACCAGTAAAATAACCAAAAGTGGGAGAGTGTTTTCCCCTGAGATTGCTCCTACGAAAATTGTTACCGGTCCTGTGATCATCCCTGCTTTTGTTCTTGTTGATACTACTACTACAGTTCCTGTGGTTACCCCTGCTGACACCCCTATCGCCGAGTCGACCGAGACTCGGGGCAGAGGCATTTTGGTTGAACTTGTCCAGATAAAGGTGAAATCATTATCTATCCCAAAGGCTTCCAAGAATGAGATGGAATAAATTTTGAAAATCATAAATAGAAGCGACTACAATGTAGTCGAACAGCTAGGGCAGACCCCTTCAAAGATTTCTCTGCTAGCTTTACTATTGTGTTCTGAAGCTCATGCGAAGGCCTTGGTGAAATTTCTTAAAACTGCCCATGTACCACATGAAACCTCTACTGACCAATTCGAAGATTGTGTGGCTAGTTTAACCGCTGATAACGGTTTGGGCTTTTCTGATGCTGACCTGACACCTAGAGGGAGGAAACACAATGAGGCGTTGCGTGTCTCTGTCGAATGCAGGGGCACTACTTTGGCCCATGTCCTGGTAGATATTGGTTCATCATTGAATGTGCTGCCTAAGAAGGCTCTGGATAGACTAGACTGTGAAGGTTTGACCTTAAAACCCATCAACATAGTCGTAAGGGCCTTCGACAGTTCAAAGAGAATGGTGCACGGGGAGGCAGACATCCCCATTAAAGTTGGAACTCAGACCTTTGATTCAACTTTCTATGTAATGGATATTCATCCTTCCTATTCCTATTTATTGCACTAACCTTGGATTCATAACGCTAGTTCTGTCACCTGTACATTACATCAGATGTTGAAATACCCAACCAAGGGAAAAATCATCACTATCTATGGAGAGGAGGAATATATGGTCAGTCACCTGAACTCCTTCATATATGTGGAAATGGATGGTGAATTCATCAAAACTCCGTGTCATCATTTCTAGGAAGTCCCACAAACAGTTACAGCAACCAAGACTATTTCCCAAGTCCCGAAGATTATCAGACCTCTGCTAAAGATGGATTCTCTGAAAGATACCAAGGCAGTAGTCGAAGAAGGTGGGTGTACTATTTAGGTCCAACTCCCGAATATTCCCTATAAGTCTGACAAATTTGGTTTGGGTTTTACTTCAGGATCCCAAAAAGATATTTGCCATGCTCGTGCCGGGGGACCACCTTTGTGGATCAGCAACCATGGAGTCAACACAGTGGAAGATAGTGATGACAGATGTGACCTGGAAGATTGGATTTTTCCAACTATCAAAAGAGGAATCAACAACTGAGAAGTCAAAGAATTTGTCCCTATTACTTTTATCCAACAGTAATTGTCTTTAAAATTTTGTCGGACTTGTAATAATTAAACAATTTAGACTTTTAAAACCTTGTGTCTTACCCGAGGCACAATGGTCCATTTGTAAGGGTTGTTACTTCATTTTCATATGTCATCAATGAATCATGGACGTTTTTATATACAAATTTTACGCTCTTTGTTCTTCTTCTTTTTTCTACATTTTTATTTTTTCAAATATAGTTATGCTCTTACACACACTCAAATATCAAAATGCAGATCCACATCCACTCAGGATCTCATGGGTAACGATTCTGCTATGGCCTATTGTGACTTTGAAAATCCAATCTACCAATCCGAAGACGAAGGTGAGGAATATTGTGAAGTTCCAGGGGAACTAGCCAGGTTACTACAACAGGAAGAAAGGACCATAGAGCCCCAAGAAGAACCAATTGACACAGTTAACTTAGGTACGGAAGAGGACAAGAAAGAAGTCAAGGTAGATGCCAATCTGGAACCTAGCGTCAAGAAGAGCTTAACTCAGTTACTACATGACTATGTTGAGGTCTTTGCTTGGTCATATGAAGACATGCCAGGACTTGACGCTGATATCGTGGTCCATTGTCTACCAACAAAAGAAGACTGCCCTCCGGTAAAATAGAAAGTCTGTCGCATGCGGCCAGACATATCAGAGAAGATCAAGAATGAAGTCATGAAACAATTCAACACCGGATTCTTAGTCGTCACCTCCTATCCACAATGGGTCTCCAATGTTGTTCCAGTGCCTAAAAAGGAAGGTAAAGTACGCATGTGTATGGATTACAGAGATTTGAATAGGGCAAGCCCTAAGGATGATTTCCCGCTTCCCCATATCGATATTCTGGTTGACAATACTGCACAACATAAAGTGTTCTCATTTATGGATGGTTTCTCAAGCTATAATCAAATCAAAATGGCACCTGAGGACATGGAGAAAATGACCTTCTTCGCACAGTGGGGCACGTTCTGTTACAAAGTTATACCATTCAGTTTGAAAAATGATGGGGCAACTTATCAGCGCGCCATAATAGCTCTATTTCACGACATGGTCCATCACGAAATAGAGGTCTATGTGGATAACATGATAGCCAGATCTCAAACTGAAGAGGGACATCTTGATCATTTATAGGAATTGTTTGAAAGGCTAAAGAAATACAAGTTGAGGTTGAACCCGAGTAAATGCATATTTGGAGTGAGGTCCAGTAAACTCCTAGGCTTCATCGTCAGCGGTAAAGGTATCGAAGTGGACCCTACAAAGGTAAAAGCAATACAAGAAATGCCTGCTCCTCGCACCGAGAAAGAAGTCAGAGGATTCTTAGGACGGCTAAACTACATCGCCAGATTCATTTCTCACCTAACCACTACTTGTGAACCAATTTTCAAATTACTGAAGAAAGATCAAGTGGTCAGATGGAATGATGAATGCCAAGCTGCCTTCGACAAGATCAAAGAATACCTTTAAAAGCCTCCTATTTTGATTCCGCCAGTCGAGGGAAGACCTTTGATCATGTATCTAACTGTCTTAGAAAATTAAATAGGGTGTGTGTTGGGCCAGCATGACGAGTCTAGCTGAAAAGAGCATGCAATATACTACCTGAGCAAAAAGTGTACCAACTGTGAAACAAGATATTCACTGCTCGAGAAAACTTGTTGCGCTCTGGCATGGGCTGCTCGTCGGCTAAGACAGTATATGTTAACCCATACTACCTTATTGATATCCAAGATGGATCCAATTAAATACATATTCAAGAAACCCGCCCTCTCTGGAAGAATAGAAAGATGGCAGATGATCCTGACTGAATACGACATTCAGTACACTACCCAAAAAGCAATAAAGGGCAGTGTGCTAGCCGATCACCTTGCTCATAAGGCTATGGATGACTACCAGTCCATGAAATTCGAATTCCCAAATGAAGACATCATGATGGTAAACAATTGTGAAAAACTCATACCATATGACGGACCTGAACAAGGATCCCGATGGACCTTGGTTTTTGACGGAGCTTCCAACGCACTCGGAAATGGTATAGGTGTTGTGATCATATCCCCTGAAGGATGTCATACTCCCTTTACTGCAAGACTTTGTTTCAACTGTACCAATAATATGGCAGAATACGAAGCGTGTATTTTGGGTCTCAAAGCTGCCATAGATTTGGGAATCAAGTCCTTAAGTGTATTTGGAGATTCAACCTTAGTCATCAGTCATATCAAAGGAGAATGGGACACGAAGCACCCTAATCTCATCCCCTACAGAGAACATGTGTTAACATCAATCCCACATTTCGAGGAAATTACCTTTGAGCATTTTGCACGAGAGGAAAATCAACTAACGGACGCGCTAGCCACTATGTCATCCATGTTTAAACTCAAGTGGGGTAATGAGGCTCCCCAGATCACCATTGAGCGGATGGATGAACCAACTTACTGTCACGAGATCGATACTGAAGAGGTAGTGGACAAGCCTTGGTTCCATGAAGTTAATAGGTATCTCGAAGCCCAAGAGTATCCGGAGGGAGCTTAAGTCAATGATAAGAAGTTCTTGAGAAGATTCTCTACTAAGTTCTTCCTCATTAATGGCATTCTTTACAAGCGCAACCACGACTCTACTTTGCTTCATTGCGTAGACAAGGTTGAGGCCGACAAGATCATGGATGATCTACATGAAGGCACTTTTGGCACCCATTCCATTGGGCATACGATGGCTAAAAAGATCCTACGGGCAGGGTACTACTGGTCTACCATGGAAGCAGATTGCCATCAGCATTCACGAACCTGTCACAAGTGTCAGATCTATGCTGACAAAGTACATCTGCCTCCAGTTCCTCTAAATGTCCTGACTGTTCCCTGGCCATTCGTGATGTGGGGCATCAACATGATTGGAGAAGTCAAACCTACAGCTTCTAATGGACACCGTTTCATCTTGGTGGCCATTGACTACTTCACGAAGTGGGTTGTAGCAGCTTCTTTCACTTCTGTTACCAAGAACGTTGTGGTTCGATTCATCAAGCAGAATCTCATCTGTTGGTATGGTATTCCGAAGAGAATCATCACAGAAAATGGTACGAATCTCAACAATACTATGATCACCGCACTATGCCCGTAATTCAAGATCCAGCACCATAATTCTTCTCCTTACCGACCAAAGATGAATGATGTTGTCGAAGCCACAAATAAAAACATCAATAAGATAATACAAAAAATGACAGTAACATACAAGGACTGGCATGAGATGTTACCATTCGCTCTCCATGGTTACCATACCACGGTGCACACGTCAATAGGGGCAACTCCTTTCTCTTTGGTATACGGTATGGAAGTTGTCCTACCGATTGAAATCCAAATACCTTTTATGAGAATCATAAAGGATGCAGGGCTGAATGAGGATGAATGGATTCAAACTCGGCTTGACCAGTTGAACTTGATTGATGAGAAGAGGCTTGCGGCTGTCTGTCATGGTCAGATGTACCAAAAACGTATGATCAAAGTTTTTAATAAGAAGGTGAGACGTTAGGTATATCGGGTTGGTGACTTGGTAATCAAGCATATCATATTGCTACAAGGTGATCCCACGGGAAAATGGACTCCTACATACGAAGGACCATTTGTGATCAAAAGCATATTCTCTGGTGGAGCAATGATCTTAACCACTATGCATGGTGATGACCTTCTGCATCCTGTAAATGCTGACATAGTCAAAAGATACTATGCATGAATAAAGACCCGCTAGGTTGACTGGCCTAGGAAAAAATTAGGGTATCCAGGCGAACCAAAAAGGTTCGGGCAAAAATTAGGGATAAAATAAAAATAAAAATATGTACACCCGGTAAGCTGAAAACCCGAAAGGGCGGCTTGGGCAAAAAAAGGTATCCTGGTGGAATGAAAACCCGAAAGAGCGGTCCAGGAAAAAGTTAGGAAATTAAAGCGTATGACTATGTCCCGTTGGATCACCTTACAGAAAATCTTTAGCATCGACTGACAAACTCAAACAATTCTAATCAATCCAATCAGCTTGGGACAAAGCAGCAAGTGGACGAGACGCTCAAAGACATGAAGGCTATAGCAGAATAGGAACCCCATGGGATTATTTCACATAGCTATATTTTCTTTGTATCAATTTCATTTTCTATGACGACACTCCCTTACTAGGATGTTCGTCTCGTTGTACAAAAAATACTTATTCAAGTTAATACAAAGATATTCTTTTGAAAGTGCAAAACTATCTGTTTTCTTTTATTTACGTGTTTTGTTTGGAAAAAAACATCCAGCGATTATTTTTGAACATATGCATTTGAACGTGATTATTGTTGAGCAAAAAATGGGAACAGAAAATAGAAAGACAATCACTAATGGCTTTAAGAAATAGGATAATATCTTTAGACTATTCCATAAAATCCCCCGCAGGTACTTTTCCAGCAAGAGCGAAAGCTGGGACATCCCATTACAGGATCACTAACATATCTCCAGTATACAGCCTAATGGTATCAAATGCTCTCGCATCCCCGACGGAACAAAACTTCCAGTTACCGCTCCAAAGATTCCCCAGTGAAAGTCGCCCAATTTCTCAGGATTCCCCAGCAGGATTTCATGAGGTCCACAAGTAACGCACAGTGTTTCCCTTTCACAACAGAGTTTATTTCTCTAATAAATGGAAACTCATCCATCAACATTTCAACTTCAAAATATGAAGACTTACATTCCCAACAGTACTCATGGGTTTATTTTCCCCAACTCTGGCAACACTGAGGCATAACGATTAACGTGTCCATACATTACATCCATACGTCGTAGCATTGACAACACATATGCATACAGCGCGGTCTCGTTTATTTTGAGAAACAACATTATACCATGCATTTCATACATCATGGCATTGCATGCAACTAACCTTTCACCTTTTCAGGAAAAAATCAATCAATAGAAAATTATCGTCAAATTTTCAACAAGTAAATTATAGATCAATTCCCGAGAAAGGACTGGTCAACCATCTACATAACAGATATTTCCTTCATACCCTTGCTGGTTCAGTTTAAATCTCTCAACGATTTATTCTGATTCTTTCCCGCAGACATTTTCTCTGGTTCAGATAAGTCTTTCAAAGATTTACTTTGATTCTTTTCCAGATCCCTGCTGGTTCAATTTTAAATATCTCAATGGTTTATTCTAATTCTTTCCCGTAGACGTTTTCTCTGGTTCAGATAAACCTCTCAAATGATTTATTCTGATGCTTTCTCGCAGACGTTTTCTCTGGTTCAGATAGATCTCTCAACAATTTATTCTGATGCTTTCCCGCGGACGTCTTCTCTGGTTCAGATAAATCTCTCAACGATTTATTCTTATTCTTCTCCAAATCCCTGCGGGTTTAGATAAATCTCTCAATAATTTATTCTGATTCTTTCTTAGTAGGCACTTTCTCTGGTTCAGATAAATCACTCAAAGATCTACTCTGATTCTCTCCAGTTAAAGAATATTCAAAACCTCTTTTGATTCAGTTTAAACCTCCCAACGGTTTATCCTGATACTTTCAAAAGGAACACTTCTAGTTCAGATAAATTGCTCCAAGATTTATTTTGATTCTTCCCAGTCAAACAATATACAAAACTTCTGCTAGTTTCAGATAAATCGCTCCAAATATTTATTCTGATTCATTTCCAGTTGAAATCAAGTTCTGACTTAGTCCATTTTCTGTCAACATTCACCCTTGGATGGCATCTACAAGCCCATATCTGGAAAATCTCCATCATTCCTCCAAATGGCATCTATAATCCCATTCACAATTCATCTTCGAGTGTAAATTTCTGGGCACTCTAGTGTTCAATCATCTTCCACCTTCAAGTCACGAATGGCGGATCTGTCAATCTAACTCTTCAGGTTTAAGAAGATTGAACAGGGGCAGCTGTTGTACCCCAAAATTTGCCCTCTCATTTATCAAGTAATTTCTCACAAGATCTCCTTTGGTTCAAGACTGCACTAGGGTTGATCAGCTCAAGACACCTCCTTAAGCACTGATGACTTAAATTAGGGTTTGAGATTGCACAAGGATAATTGAACTTTTAATGCCTCATATGACTTTCATGAATCATTATGGACCCTCAAGATTGCTCATGTCAAGTTTCAAGTCTTGGATCATATTTTTTTCTCAGTCAATTGATCAGTTGACCTAAAAATCAGATGTATTAGGGAAAAAGTCAACTGTGGCCAATTTACAGTCAAACTTCATAATTTTTATCCATATCAACATTATGAACTCATATATGTCATTTAATTAAGTTTGGACTATAATTCCTCAAGAAATTTGATCAGATCATCAAAAGGGCAAAATGGTCAAAATTAGGGTTTTGATTGAGAAAGGGTAAATTCTGATTTTTGACCTGGAAAATGGTTAATTGGTTTGAGACATGATCTCAAGGTTTCAAATGCATCATTTTAACCTAATGGTATGACTCAAAACTTCCCTCGAGATCAATTGATTGATAGTTGATTTTCAATCAATTGATCAAAAGTCAACTACACACTGAAAAGTCAAACTTTGACTTTTTGGTCAAAATCAAGTATCAAAGATCACAAGTCATCAAAACATGTCAAAATATGAAACTTTTTCATCAAGAAATTAAAAATTCAAGATTTCATTTTGAAAAGTTAAATTTTCCAAACTTAGAAATTTTTCTAAGTATTGAAAACTTCATATTTTTTCACAACTTTGAGCCAATTTTTTACCATGATGCAAGATGATTCAAAGGAAACTTTCAACATGAAAGTTGTAGATATCAATGAGATATAAAACATTATTTTACACAAATCTTCCTAGAAATTCTTGGATTTCAAGTTATTAATCCATGAAATCATGGTTATGAAACTAAAACACTTAGTGAAATTTTGAGCATTTTGGTCACGATTTTGACTTAACTTCTGGGCCAGGTTTCATTTAGTTCCAATTGTATTTTGCAAAAGTGATTCAAATATGGGTTGTAGAGAATGTTACAAGATTTCCAAAATGTCCAAGAACTCCTTGAGATCATTTTTGAGCAAGGAGAATCGAAGGCCTGAAGTTAGGGTTTCAAGTTGTTTTACAAGGCAGAATTTCATGATGAACAAGAATGCAAATCCATGCTAGGCTGCACAATCTTTGGTTTGCAGGACTCAAACTTGTTTGGCACTCCATAATTAAATGTTTGCACATCTGTAAGAAGCTTCAACTTAATCATTCAATGTATTGCACATGCTTAATTCCATTTTAGGAAGAAAGTAACCATTTCATTCTAGTAAAGTTGCTTTAACCACAAAACCAGTTTTGTTTTGAGCATTGAACTTGTCCTTTCTGAACAAGCTTTCCCTACACAATCAGAATAAGCATGTTTAAAGGTTACAGCCACCCTACAAGCTTGGTACTTCACATTGAAACAAGATGTTTCAAGCTTGCTTCAAAAACAAGCAAAATCCAATAACTTGTACTTGTGTGATTCTGACCCTCTCAAGCCTCGCAATCTTTTCCATACATATACACGAGTCATTTGCAAGAAAAGGCACGCATGATTAAGCCCTCAAACTCCTTAGAACTCATAATCACACACAAAAACTCCATTGTTGCATAATCTGACCAAAAACTTGAGACTCGCATCTCCCTCGTGCGTTTCCAAGCCTTTTGGTTCCTAAAGCTTCTAAACATCAAATACGAACCATCCAAAGTCCTTTTGCCTAACTCTAACACCTCCATCATCAAGTTCCATTTTCAAAAACAGGGGTTTGCAAGTGGACTTCTCCAGAACTCCTCATCCACTTTCAGCTCAAGCCAAGCATCACATTAGCTTCTTGGGAACTTGAGGAAGCTAACCCAATCACTAGAAATAATTGAAAGCTTCTCAAACTCAAAACACAATACCGTCTTGCAAGGTAAGTTTTCTGAGTTTTCAACTATTCATATAGGCAATGTTAAGCTTTCATTTACAAAGATAAAATTGAGATACCATTTCCACGAAGCTGTACATATCCATAGTTTGCATTTATATGGCTTGATCTTAGAGAATTTTAGAGTTGAAGTTTATGAAATTTTTAGGTTTTAAATTAGGGCCAGAAAAATTCTCACTCATCTTTAACTTTTAGCTTTAGTTATTTATATGGTTGGATTCGTGGGAAGAAATACCATAACTTTCATGTTTGTACTTTCCATTTTTATTGAGAGATGAAGAAGTTACAGGTACTCTGGCTGGGCGTGAGGTGGAAGATGAAGTTTAGGCCATGGACTTGATTTGTAATTATGGTTTGATATATGTAAATAGATGTATAGCCACCTGTGATACGGTGGGAGAACTGACTTGGGATTTTGCGTTTGTGTTCACAAATGTTTCGGTTTAGCAAGAGTTGCCACCGACTTTTTATTTTATCCTAAGGAAAGGTCAAAAAGCACAGGAAAGACCTTTGAGATGTTTTCTTGGGTTCGAGGAGTATATTATAGAAAGGGAAGGTATTAGCACCCTTTCTATCCATGGTTATCCATGGCCTCTTAGTTACTTGCTTAGATCACTTGCTTTGCATTTCTATTGTTTGAAATGGTGCTTTGTGTGTGATTTTGAAAGATGTTTTGAAAAGAGGCCATCGTTGTGGCAACCTTTGTAATGATTCTTGTTTGAATGTATACAAAGGTGTTTTTTGTCTTTTGAAAAGTTTTCAATGTTTGAAAGTAGGGTTTTGAAGTTGTGTTGTGAAGTGTATTTTGAAAAATAGCAAGGATGTTTTTGCAAGCTTTTGATCAAGTAACTAAGAGCTATCTACCCTATTTTACTCAAAGATCTTTCTTATGTTTTTAACCCTTTTAACAGTGTTGCTTCACCATTATATTTGGTGAACAATCTTGTGTTAGGATGTTAAACGGGACAGGCGCGGGTCATCGTATAGACCATGATAGCAATCGTGTCAAGTTTTTTTTGGCAATTTTCTTGAGGGACTTGATCATTTTGTTTAGGCAACTCAGATAGCGTCATCGAGGGACTATGATCTTTTGTTTTGTTTTTGTTTTGTCAAAGCACTTTACATGCATACCATGGCCCATTTTTGAAGGCAACGAGTGGATTGAAACCCTAGGGGTGCAAGTGTGTATTGTGTTTGTTTTTCATGCATTGTTATCTTGGAATTAGGTCAAACTACTTGTTGATTTTATTTTGCATACAAACCCTAAGTCTAAGCATGGCATAATTGGAAGCTTTTAAATGTGCGAGAATTTAAATGCTACACTATTACAACATGATATAGGAAGGGGGTACAAATTTGAATTGGGAGTATTTGACAAGAAATTAAATTCTAAGTTATTACAACCATATTGAATGTACAAAGCAATATTTAATATTTAAATAAATACAATTAAATAAATATCAAATAAAATGTATTATGCAAAAAAAAAATATTTTCATGTATGTAAAAAGTATTTTTCAATGTGAAATGTAAATAAAATAAAAAAGTCAATTTTAATTATTTTTGTTATTTAGGACAAAACCCTAATTTTAAATAAATGATATTATTTATTAATTATATACAATAATATATTAATTCATACAAAAATAAAAGTATATTGTAAAAAAATATGTTTTTAGTGTAAAATATTAATAAAAATGAAAATGTAGTATTTTTGTATTTTTGACCTAATTATTTAATAAAATAAAATATATAAGTATATATATATATATATATATATATATATATATATATATATATATATATATATATATATATATATATATATATATATATATATATATATATATATATATATATATATATATATATATATATATATATATATATATATATATATATATATATATATATATATATATATATATATATATATATATATATATATATATATATATATATATATATATATATATATATATATATATATATATATATATATATATATATATATATATATATATATATTAAATATATAAAAATAGAAATTAATTATTTACAAAAAAATGTGTATATTCAAAAAAATGTTTTTTTTAAAATGTAAATAAAAATAATAAATGAAGCTAAGTATATTTTTTTATATTATTTTGAGTTTTAATAAAAGAAAATAGATTATTTATATGTTTATATTTAGTAAAATAAAAATAAATATCAAATAAATATGAAAAATAATTTTTTGGCATTTTTTATATTTGGACAAAAAATAATAAAGTCAGAATAAAAAATAAAAACATCAAAATGACAATTATTCAAGTAAATGGGCCAGGGGGTGTAAAAAGAAAAATGGAGGGTGCCAAAAGCAAAGGAAACCAGGCCCAACCCAGAATCCACTTCTTCTTCTTCCTTTCAACAGACCTGCGCGTGTGCTATATACAAAACTGTAACTCCTGATTCTTTGATTTTTTGACAAAACTCATAACATGAAAATTGTAGGGCATTAAACAACGAATCCAACCATGTAAAAAACTTGAACTAACTCTCAAAGACCAGAGAGAATTTCTCTGGCCCTAATTTCTAACCTAGTTTTTTCAGAAAGTTCATGAGTGAAATTCTCCTATCACGATTAATGTAAATGAAAACTAAGCATATGTATGGCTTCAGGGCTATGAGTACAACATATTTTATTCACAAACCTAAGTCTAACTATTCCTAAATAGAGAGATAGAAGTTCATGAAATACCTGTTTCAGTTGACTTCGAGCTGGACAATGTAGCAACCTTCAATGGTGTTTGAGCTTCTTTTGAGCTTGCCTGAGGTCCAAGGAAGCTTTCCCAATGCTTGGCTTGTTTTGAAACAGCTTGAATCGTGTTGTAGAACTCAACCTGCAGAGCTTTGAAACAAAAATGGCAAAGTGTGTTAGAGGTGTTACAGCTAGCAATGGATGATCTGGATAGCTTAGATATGTTGGTTGGAAGGTGTTTGAAGTATCTTTGGACAAAACGCACGAGGGAATTTGGTTATGGCTTGAAGTTTGCAAAGCTTGCCCTATTTTGCAGCAAAACAGGGATTTTGTGTAGAAGGGGTTTTGGGAGGCAGAAGGGTCGTGTTTCTGGCTTGTTGGGAGGTATCAAACTTGTCTACAATGTTTGTGTAAGTTGGTTTCAACAGATGTGTGAGATGGCATATGTTTTGCAACTTTTCTTCTTTTTCAAGCAAGAGTGTGTGTGTTCTCAATGCAAGCCTGTACAAGCCCTATATCATGCTGCATACTTTTATATTGGTTCTTGGAATTGGTAGATTGAATCTTGCTTCATAGATATGGCCCCATACCTCAAGGATTTTGGTTTGACATAAAGTGCAACTTTTCAAAAATGGCATTTTACCTTTTTCCAAATAAGGATTAATCTTGTATGCAATATCCAACTGACCAAGATAACATCTTAACTCAATGTTTATGCATTAAATTATGGAGTATAAACTAGTTTTGAGGCCTGCAAGCTAGTACCAAGCATGCTGATTTGAAAAAGCAAGTTTGTATGAACATGTATTGGCCATGGACAAAAGTGAGTTTTTGCCAACTTCAAGCATTCGATTCTCTCTAACCACAAGGGTGTTTGAGGAGTTATTAGACAATTTGGAAAGCTTGGAACATGTACTATAATCCATATTTGAAATGCAACTTGAAACTCCAAGTGGAACTATGTGAAAAATGGCAAAGAAGATGGGTCAAAATCCTGCCTAGATTAGGGCAAATTTTCTCTAAGTTAAAAGTTTTAGGTACCCTTGTTCCAAAAATCATAACTTGAGATACAAGCCTCTTTTGAGAAAACTTTGTGAATCAACGTTGTAGACTTTGTGATGGAATACAACTTTCATGTTGCAAGTTTTGTTTGAATCCATTTGCATCTTGGTGAAAAAGTGGGACAAAGTTAGGAAAAAATAAGAAAATTTCATAACTTAGAAAAACTCTAAGTTATGAAATTTTTCCATTTTAAACCCTAATTTGCATTTTTGGGTTTCTTGGTGAAGAAGTTTCATAATTTGACATGTCTTGGTGAAAAATGACTTTTGGCATTTGATTTTGACCAAAAAGTCAAAGTTTGACTTTTTAGTGCACAGTCAAATTTTGATCAGTTGACTGAAAAAATCATCTGTCAATCCTATGCATTTGAGATCTTTTGAACTTGTTGAATGGGTCAAAATAATGTCATTGAGTCTTTGAGTCCATGTGTGAGCTTGATTTGCCATTGGTTAGGTCAAACAGTAAAAAATTGCCTTTGTACAGTCAAAACCCTAAAAATGACCATTTTGCCCTTTTGGTGATCTGATCAAATTTCTTGTGAAATTGTGATCCAAACTTGATCAAATGGTTCATATGAGTTCATAATGTTGATGTGGGTCAAATTTCATAAGGTTTGACTGTCAATTGACCACAATTGACTTTTTCCCCAATACAACTGATTTCTAGGTCAATTGTCCAATTGACTGGGCAAAAAATTTGAATCAAGGCTTGAAACTTGGTATGGACAAACTTGTGAGTCCAACATGAAGTATGAAAGTCACTTTGGGCATTGTAGGTCAGAAAATCCCTGTGCAAACTCAAACCCTAATTTAGGTCAACAGTGCAAGGAGGTGTCTTGAGCAGAGCAAACCCTAGCTTGATCTTGAGTTCCAAGAGCCTTGTGATGAGAAATGTTGATGAATATGGGAGGGCAAATTTTTGGGTACAACACCACCCCAGTGGTAAGATAGCGCGCGGGTAACAAAGAGGGTGTGGGTTCAACACCCAGAGCGCTACCTTTTTTTCATTTCTCACATTTTCTCTCTTTTTTGTCACACAACACGCCTAGGCCTCCACATACGGCCTTGTTTCTTTTGCTGGCTTCTAACTCCCTGACTTACTTCAGCACCCCCTGGCCCAATTTTCATTATTATTTTCTTTTTTCTTATTTTATTTCATTTATTTTTCCTTTATTATTATTATTATTAATATTATTTTTATCGTTATTAATAAAAATAAAAAAAATATTTATTCTTTTTACACTTATTTAGTTTATTTGTTTCATAAAACTAAAAGAACAAAAACATTTTCTTAATAAATTAATTTCTTTCTTAATAATTAATATTTAGGTTTAGGTTTAACTATTATATTATTTTCTTGCAATTAGAATTAATTTAGAACTTAGGTTTCTTTTAATTAATTAATATTCATATTATTTTTATTAATTTAAAACCTTTTCATAAATAAAACCCTAAAAATCTTTTTTTTATTTAATTTCTTTTTCTTATTTAGTTTAAGTTAATTTTATTTAATTTTGGTTAATCATTTTTCTTAATTAGGTTTAGGTTAAAACCTTTTCATGAAAACCAAACAAAAATCATATTTCTTTTCCATTTACATTCTTGCATTTTTTATCCTCAATTTTGTACAATATTCAATATGGTTGTAATAATTATTTAGATTTAATTTTCTTTCAATTTCCCCATTTGTAAATTTGTACACCCCCCTAATGATGTAATAGCTTAGTATTTTTATTTTCCGCAATTTAATGCTTTATGCTAGTAAATTAGGGTTTGTATGGAAATATTAAAATCAACAAGTTAGCAAACCCTAATTCAAAGACAAAACAATGCATGTAAATCAATACACTTGTACTCTTACACCCTTAGGTTAAATCCACTTTGTTGCCTTATGAAAATGGCCATATTATGCATGTGGAGTATCTTAGCAAAAGCAATCAAAAAATACAATATCATAGTCCCTCGATGACGCTATCAAAGTTGTCTTTCAAAAATGATCTTAGTCCCTAAAGAAAATGATAAGATATCTTACAACATTGCTAATCATGGCTATACGATGACCCATGCCCGTCCCATTTACATCCAAAGATAGGGCTTTCTTACCAAATCAATGGTAAGATAGCAATATCAAAGGTAAGGAAGAAATGAACTAAGACTTTTGAGTAGGTAGATTGTTCCTAGTTGCTTGCTCATTTTCAAACCAAAACATCCTTTCTATTTTCAAAACAAACACCAACACTTTCAAAACATCTTTCAAACTTGAAACATTTTTCAAAAGATTAACACTTTTTATACATTCTTACGAATGTGAATTATTACAAAGTTTTCCTAAACGATGGCCTCTTTTCAAAATACTTTCAAAAACCACACAAAGCATATTTTCAAACAAAAGCAAGTGATCTAGCAAGTAACTAAGAGCCGTAGATAACCACGGATGAAAAGGGTGCTAAAACCTTCCCTTTTCATAATCTACCCCCCGAACTCAAGAAAACATCTCAAAGGTCTTTCCTGTTCTTTTCAACTTTTCCTTTTGGATAAAAGAAAAGTCGGTGGCGACTCTTGCTAACCGCAACATTTGCGATCAAACGCAAAACACCCAAGTCAGTTCTCCCACCGTGTTACATAATCATTTGGGGCATTGGACATGAATTCCAGCAACGAATCACATACGATCAAGCAAACATTTTCTAGCAGTGTTGCAACACTCACTACTATGGATAGTGACAATTTCTCGCACCCTGTAAACACATACATAGTCGGAAAAAGCTACGCATGGAAAAGAGACCCGCTAGGTTGACAGGCCTAGGCAAAAATAAGGGCATCCCGACGAACTAAAAGAGTTCGGAAAAAATTAGGGATATATAAGTAAAATTGTACACCTGGCAAGTCGAAAACCTGTAAAGGTGGCTTAGGCAAAAAATGGTATCCCGGTGGACTGAAAATCTGAAAGGACGGTCTAGGCAAAAATTAGGGATTAAAGCATACGACTATGTCCCGTCATCTCATCACTTGTCTATCAGTAGAAGACTTATCGCCCTGATCAGCATTCACCAAGGGCTCTAGAAGTTGAGACACTTTCTCCAGCAGGTACAGAGACAGAGACGTCCTCCTATAAAGTCATCGCTACATTTTTAGCATACAGCCTAATGATGTCAGGTGTTCCAATATCCCCGATAGAGCAAGAATCTCCAATTACTTCCCCAGCATCTTAAAGAATTCCCTAGCCTGGTTCACAAGCTTCTTGGGCTTCCCAACAGGGTTCATAAAAATCCCTAGGCAATTTACCGAGTTTCCCTTCCCCAACAGAGTTTATTTCTCTAGCAACGAAAATCCATCTCCCAACAGTTCAACTTAAACAAATTTGAAGACTTACATTCTTCAACCCCAGTAACAATCAGGGATTTAACACTGCAATAGAACAATTGATATGTTCATACATTGCATTCATACATCATTTTACAAGTGTCATAACATATGCAGTACAAATGCATATATCATAATCTCGTTTATTTTGAGAACATTATTACCCAATGCATTTCATGCATCATGACATTGCATATAGCTAATTATTTACCTTTTCAGGAAAGATCAACAGACGAATATCATCAACAATTTTCAACAAGTTCCGGATTAATACCTGAAACAAGACAGGACAACTATCTGTGAACGATCAGTTGTAGATTAATACCTGAAACAAGACAAGACAACTATCTACATGAGCATATTGAAGATTAACTCCCGAAACAAGACGGGGAAACTATCTTCCTTTATCTAAGGTCAAGAGATTAATTCCTGAAATAAGCCAGGGCAGCTATCTCTACGACCAACAAAAAAACAAGTTCCAGATTAATACTTGAAACAAGACAGGACAACTATCTGTGAACAATTGACTATGGATCAATTCCCGAAACAAGACGGGGAGACTATCTACAAGACCAGGTTAGAGATTAATTCCTGAAACAAGCCAGGGAAACTATCTCAACGACTAACAAAAGCAAGTTCCAGATTAATTCCTGAAACCATATAGGGCAACTATTTATGAACAGCTGATTATGGATCAATTCCCGAAACAAGACGGGGAGACTATCTACAAGACCAGGTTAGAGATTAATTCTTGAAACAAGCTAGGACAACTATCTCAACGACCAATAAAAGCAAGTTCTAGATTAATTCCTGAAACCAGACAGGGCAACTATCTGTGAATAACTGATTGTGGATCAATTCCCGAAACAAGACGGGGCGACTATCTACAAGACCGCGTTAGAGATTAATTCCTGAAACAAGCTAGGGAAACTATCTCAATGACCAGCAAAAGAAAGTTCTAGATTAATTCCTGAAACCGGACAGGGCAACTATCTGTGAACAGCTGATTATGGATCAATTCCCGAAACAAGACGGGGCGACTATCTACAAGACCAGGTTAGAGATTAATTCCTAAAACAAGCCAGGGCAACTATCTCAACGACCAACAAAAGCAAGTTCCAGATTAATTCCTAAAACCAGACAGGGCAACTATCTATGAACAGCTGATTATGGATCAATTCCCAAAACAAGATGGGGAAACTATCTACACGACCAAATGAAGCAATCTTACACGGGTTCCTTCTCATGATTTTCAGATGCAGCTTTACACGGGCTCATCCTAAAGCAATCTTACACAGATTCCTTCTCGCAATTTTCAGATGCAGTTACATACAGACTCATCCTGAAGCAGCCCTACACAGGCTCCTTCTAGTACATTTTAAGTCACTGAAGCCTGGACCCGACCAGATAATAGTCCAACCTCTTCAATTACTACAAAGCCTGGAAACTGACCAGATAACAATTAATTTCATATTCCCCAGCAAGTTGTTGTGAAGCCTGGAATATGACCAGATAATAGCCAACTTTCATCCCTCCATTCAAGAGATAACTCCCTAGTAGATTAATGGACAATTAAAGTTCCTAGACTCTATTCCCCATAGAATTTTCCTCAAGCAAGAGAACAGAAATCAATATTCCCCAGCAGAGTCCTCCTCAGACAACAGGAACAGGAATCCCCATAAAGAGACCTCTTATGAAGTCAACATCTACTTTGGATGGCATCTTGAAGCCCATCTCCGATGACTCTCAGCCATCTTCTCCAAATGGCATCTATAAGCCCATTCTTGATATCATCAACCAACGGCGTTACTTCATGCGAGTGCAAATTTCTAGGCACTCTAGTGTTCAATCATCTTCCACCTTCAGATCACGAAAGACAGACAAGCCAGTCTAAATCTTCAGGTTTAAGAAGATTGAACAGGGGGAGCTGTTTTACCCTAAAATTTGTACTCCCATTTTATTCAAGGCGTGCTCATTAAGGTCCTCAATTGCTCAAGGTTGACCAAGAATTGATCAGATAAATTCTCCTACTAGGTAATGCCTTTCAACTAGTTTCACTTTTCACCAAGAAGTATGAGCTCCAAAGCTTCAAATGATTTCCATGGCATCCTATACGCCTCAGCATAATGGCATAGCTGAAAGAAAGAAAAGAAGTGTACATGACAAGGTGTAGGTCAGAAGTTGAAAATATGCCTAAGAGTTTTTGGGTCGAAGCAGCTTGGAAGGAAGGATAGTTCGAAAGAAAGTGTGTGTGTGTGGGGGGGGGGGGGCTTTATGAATTCTTTGATTGGAAGAGCTAGTACGGAGCTTCGAAGGGTTCATTTTCGAACAATTGAAATATAAACCATTCGAAGAACTAGGATCGAAGGAAGGATAGTTCGAAAGAAAGCGTGAGGAGGCCTTTATGAAGTCTTCGACTGGAAGAGCTAGTAAGGATATTCGAAGGGTTTGTCTTCGAACTATTGGAATATAGGCCATTCGAATCATTACAAGGAAGACACATTTCGACTAAAATATTGGCGCTTCGAAGAGAAGAATATTTTGAATTCGAAAGCTTATGTCTTATCCAAAGAAACACGTGGGAGCCTAATTGTAAGTGTTTGGTTGTTGGCATGTTTTTTGGTAAAACCAGTTGTGTGAATGTCATGACTGATGTCATAACATTCTAGGATACAAGGTACATTCTACAGAAAAAGAATGTCATACAGGAGCTGCTCAATATGAATGTTTAGCTGATCATTATGCAATGATCATATTTATTGCATTCTACCAAAATCAATAAACAGGATTCTTGTTGTCATAACCAATGTTAAGACATCCTGTACTGATCTAACGTTTGTGCAGATTTGTTATTTCTGATAATTTTCAGGAATCTGGTTTATACAGTCCAGATCAGATTCTCACGTGGACATTAGGTTAACTTTGCTTAACCCTAATCTGGTTGTTAAAGATCTATGACCAAGTCTTGAGGTTAACCCTAATTAACCCTAGCTATTTTCGTGGAAGCCCTAACTGAAGAATAGCTGCCTATATATTCCTCATGAAGACTGTTGGTGAAGGACACTTTTTGAAAGAAGATCAATAAGGGACTGTATAGTTGTAACTACTGTGAGCCAATTAATTATCATTGTGATAAGTGATTTGGAGTAGGATTTGATTTTAAGGGTTGTGTATCACTCAAAGCTTTGAAGCACGAGTGGTTGTGTTACTTGATTAAAGCTTTGAAGCAAAGGCAAGTTAGGGTTGTGTATCACTCAAAGCTTTGAAGCAAGAGTGTTTGTGTTACTTGATTAAAGCTGTGAAGAAAAATCAAGTGTATGTACTGAAGAGTGTCTTCATAATTTCATTAGTCAATTGTTTAGTATCACAACTGTGATTGAGGGGGAGTGAGTAGGAACTCAGGTTTAAGTTAAACTTAGATTGAAGTTACATCGGGTAGGTCTTAAGTGAAGGAGATAAACTGGTTAGTTTATTCCTGAATTAATATCTCTTATAGTGAATTTCCTCCCTGGCTTGGTAGCCCCCAGAGTAGGTGTTGTTACGCACTGAACTGGGTAAACAATTGACTGTGTTCTTTACTGCTTTTAAAATTACTGTCTTGAAGAATGTCAGATATGGTGTCATAACATTCACTGTGACATTAAGTATCTGCTGCCAGAATTTCAATTGGCATCAAAGCAGGCACCCTGCCTGTCTTACTGGGTAAGATCTAGGGATATTATTTTCTGGCGCTATGGACAAAGAAGGAGGATTTGGAAACAGACCACCCATTCTGGATGGATCAAATTATGACTACTGGAAACCTCGTATGATTGCCTTCTTAAAATCACTGGACAAAAAGGCTTGGAGAGCTGCTAACAAAGGATGGAACCATCCCACCATAACTGGGAAAGATGGGACAACCAGTCTGAAACCTGAGGAAGAATGGAGCAAAGAAGAAGATGAGTTAGCCCTGGGTAACTCCAAAGCATTAAATGCCTTGTTCAATGGAATTGATAGAAACATATTTAGACTAGTACATCAATGTGAACTGGCCAAGGAGGTTTGGGACACTCTCAAAACTACCCATGAGGGCACATCCAAAGTAAAAATGTCAAGGCTTCAGATGCTGACTACCAAATTTGAGAACCTAAGGATGATGGAAGATGAGACCATTCATGAGTTTCACATGAACATCTTGGAAATTGCCAACACCTCAGGAGCATTGGGAGAAAAGATGTCAGAAGAAAAGCTGGTGAGAAAGATTCTTAGATCCTTGCCTAAAAGATTTGCAATGAAGGTAACTGCTATAGAGGAAGCTCGGGATATCTGCAACTTGAAGGTGGATGAACTCATTGGGTCACTTCAGACCTTTGAGATGGGGATCAGTGACAATGTCGATAAGAAAAACAAGAGCATATCACTTGTATCTAATACTGAAGATGAAAACAAGGAGGATGAAGAAGAAAATATTTCAGAAGCTATAGCCATGCTTGGAAGGAAGTTCAACAAACTCATCAAGAGAATGGACCCAAAGTCAAGGTCAAATGTTAAGAACATTCCCTCTGACATTAACAAGTCTTATGACTCCAGCAGAAGACCAAAGTCTGAAGAGAAGGGAAATCAAAGCAAAGTAATTCAATGCCATGGATGTGAAGGATATGGGCACATTCGAGCTGAATGTCCTACCTTTCTTAAGAAACAAAAGAAAGGAATGTCTGTTACTTGGTCTGACTGTGACTCAGAAAGTAATTCTGAAGAAGAATCTGCCAAACTAGTTACTGCACTAACTGGTATTTGTAACTCTGATAGTGACTCTAGTGATGAGGAAGTGACATTTGAAGAACTGGATGACTCCTACAAGAAGTTATGTATCATAAATGCTGAATTATGTCAGCAAAATGAGAGACAAACAAAACTCATAGTAAAGTTGGAGGCTGAGAAGAAGGCTGGCATCGATACTATAAGTCATCTAGAAGGGGAATTTCAAATGCTAAACTCAAAACTTGACCAAATGACCAAATCTGTCAAGATGCTGACAAATGGAACTGACAAATTAGAAGAAATCCTCCAGGTTGGACAAAATGTGGGAAACAAGTCTGGTCTAGGATTTTTGGCAGCAAAGAAATCTATTGTAGACAAGAAGAAGATCAGGCCTGATAAACAAATGTCAAAGCAGATGTCACAACATAGCACTCAACATCGAGAACAGATAAATATGAAGAAAAAGTATCAAAGATGGAGATGTCATCATTGTGGGAGGTTTGGTCACATAAATCCATTCTGCTTCAGATTATATGGATATCCTAATTAGACCCCAGTTGTCAAACCTAAGTCTAACAAGGCACCATATACTCAACAGTGGAAGAAAAAGGCTGCTGCCCTGATAGCTCACACCTCACTTAGAGTCTCTGCAAAGGAAGACTGGTACTTTGACAGTGGATGCTCTAAACACATGACTGGAATCAAGAATCTTCTCAATAATGTTAAACCTCACACTACTAGTTATGTGACTTTTGGAGATGGTGCTAGAGGAGAAATCAAAGGAGTTGGAAACTTGGACTGCCCTGGAGTTCCAAACCTAAATGAAGTACTGCTGGTAAAAGGCTTGACTGCTAATCTCATAAGTATCAGTCAATTATGTGATCTAGGATTCAAGGTCAACTTCACCAAGTCTGAATGTCTTGTATCTAATGAAAAATAAGAAGTTGTAATGAGAGGAGTCAGATCTAAAGACAACTGCTACTTATGGGAATCTGAGAACACTAATTATTCTTCTGTGTGCTCTATTGCCAAAGAAGAAAAAGAAGTGAAATTGTGGCACCAAAAACTTGGTCATTTACACCTAAGAGGAATGAAAAGGATTATATCCATGGAGGCAGTCAGAGGGATTCCAAGGCTGCAAATTGATGAAGGGAGAGTTTGTGGTGAATGTCAGGTTGGAAAGCAGACTAGAATGTCACATCCAAAGTCAAGACATATGACCACCTCTAAGGTGCTAGAACTTCTACATATGGATCTGATGGGACCCATGCAGGTGGAAAGTATTGGTGGAAAAAGATATGCCTATGTTGTTGTGGATGATTTTTCCAGATTCACCTGGATTAACTTCATTAGGGAAAAGTCTGATGTATTTGAAGTATTTAAGGAACTGTGTAAAAGAATTCAAAGAGAAAAAGAAGGATGCATTGTCAGAATCAGAAGTAATCATGGCAAGGAATTTGAAAACAGTAAGTTTGATGAGTTCTGCTCCTCAGAAGGAATTAATCATGAATTCTCTTCACCCATAACTCCTCAACAAAATGGAGTTGTGGAAAGGAAAAACAGGACTATACAGGAATCTGCCAGAGCAATGATACATGCCAAAAGACTTCCTATTCATTTTTGGGCTGAAGCTATGAATACAGCCTGTTATGTCCATAACAGGGTCACCTTGAGAAAGGGAACATCATCCACCATTTATGAACTTTGGAAAGGAAGAAAGCCTACAGTGAAGTACTTCCATGTATTTGGAAGCAAGTGTTATATTCTGGCAGATCGTGAACAAAGGAGAAAGATGGACCCTAAAAGTGATGAAGGAATATTCCTAGGATACTCTACCAACAGCAGAGCTTATAGGGTATTCAATTCCAGGACCAAAGTTATGATGGAATCTATAAATATCATAGTTGATGATTACCATGAGGAAACAAATGTCCCATATGATGTTGAGACATTCTTTGAGACCTCAACTCAAAAGGGTGATATTCCTAAAACTACTTCATCAGAATCTGAATCAAAGGAAGCTATCAAAGACCTTTCCATCAGAATTCAGAAAGATCATCCTAAGGAACTCATCATAGGAGATCCTAACAGTGGAGTCATTACAAGATCTAGAGAAATTATTACAAACTCTTGCTTTGTATCTAAGATTGAACCAAGAAATGTTAAGGAGGCTTTAACTGATGAATACTGGATTGGAGCAATGCAAGATGAATTAAACCAATTCAAGCAACATGAAGTATGGGAGTTAGTTCCTAGACCAGGAGGAACAAACATCATTGGCATAAAATTGATCTACAAGAATAAATCAGATGCTGAAGGAGTTGTCACCAGGAATAAGGCAAGACTTGTTGCTCAAGGATACACTCAAGTTGAAGGGGTTGATTTTGATGAGACTTTTTCTCCTGTAGCCAGACTGGAATCAATCAGACTCCTATTGGGAATTGCTTGTCTCCTTAAGTTCAAGTTATTTCAGATGGGTGTAAAGAGTGTCTTCCTTAATGGGTACTTAAATGAGGAAGTTTATGTGGAACAGCCTAAAGGATTTGTGGATCCAAACTGCCCTGATCATGTCTACAAATTGAGGAAAGCTTTATATGGCCTGAAACAAGCTCCTAGAGCATGGTATGACAGGTTGACAAAATTCCTATCTGACAAAGGATACAGGAAAGGAGGCTTGGATAAAACTCTTTTAGTCAAAAATGAAGGAGGAAAGATAATGGTAGCTCAAATCTATGTTGATGACATAGTGTTTGGGGGAATGTCAGATAAAATGGTTAAACATTTTGCTGACCAGATGCAAGCTGAATTTGAAATGAGCCTCATGGGAGAATTGACCTACTTTCTTGGACTGCAAGTCACACAGATGGAAGACTCAATTTTTCTGTCTCAAAGCAAGTATGCAAAGAACATTGTCAAGAAGTTTGGGATGGAGAATGACAGTCACAAAAGGACTCCTGCGCCTACTCATTTAAAGATGTCCAAAGACTCAAGTGGGGTTAAGGTGGACCAAAGCTTGTACAGAAGCATGATAGGAAGTCTTCTATACTTAACAGCCAGCAGACCTGACATTGCTTTTGCAGTTGGAGTATGTGCAAGATACCAGGCTGAACCCAAAGTAAGTCATATCAACCAAGTGAAAAGAATTCTGAAGTATGTGAGTGGAACCTACAACTATGGCTTGATGTACTCTCATGGATGTGAACCAACTCTGACTGGTTACTGTGATGCTGATTGGGCTGGAAGTGCTGGTGATAGAAAGAGCACCTCTGGAGGATGTTTCTTCTTAGGAAATAATCTTGTCTCTTGGTTCAGCAAGAAACAGAACTGTGTGTCTCTATCTACTGCTGAAGCAGAATACATAGCAGCTGGTAGTAGCTGTTCTCAAATGATCTGGATGAAACAAATGCTTACTGAGTATAATGTCACACAAGATGTTATGACATTGTACTGTGACAATCTGAGTACTATCAACATTTCCAAGAATCCTATTCAGCATAGCAGGACCAAGCATATTGACATTAGACATCACTTCATCAGAGATCTTGTGGAGGAGAAGACGATTAAACTGGAACATGTTGCCACTGAACTACAACTGGCTGACATTTTTACCAAGGCACTTGATGCTAATCAATTTGAAAATTTGAGGGGCAAGCTGGGTATTTGCCAACATGAAGAAATGTAGCAATTAATTTTTCTTAAAACAAGGGATGAGAGATATATTTTAGTTAAGTCTACTATGTTTGGGCTAATCATCTGTTTCTCTATTTCTTTCCAAAATTTTAAGAAGTTGAATAGATATTCATATATCTCCCTCCTCTCGCGTTTCTGCAACAATCTCCAATCTCTCAAACAAAGATTTCACTATCACTGTTACCTGTTTTCTAAATCACTCAAAATGTCTCAACTATCCATGTCATCATCCTCTTCAAAGGCGACTGCTTCTTCCGCATCCTCTGATCGAGAACCTAGGGCAATGACAAACTGCATGGATTTTGATGTTCTGGAGATAACTCCTCTTCATGAACTTACAGCTGACCCCACTAAGGTCAAGAAGCTGCGAACCAGACATGCAAGAAGATCACAAGCCTCTTCATCTGGTAAATCCTCTCAACCATCATCTTCTGTCCCTCCAGAAATAGCAAATAGGGAAGGTTTTGTTTATGTTCATCAAGCTATAGCTAGACTTGTCACTAGGATTCTAAATGAGAATCAATCTGTACCTGGAATTTCTGTACCTTTGAATCAAGAATCTGCTAGTCCAAATGTTGAAATGAATCCAGATGTCACTCAGAATGTTGATACACCTGATGACAACATTAGGAAATCTCCTGAAAATCGTGATGATCACCAGAACCCTACTGAGAAGGATGTTGAACCCCCGGTTATTGATGTTGATGAAGAATACTCTGACAATGACTTAATTGCCAATATCAACCCTAGCATAGCTAGAAGGATGATGAACAAAAAAGGAAAGCAGGATGCTACCAAAAGCCTCTCCAAAGAGAAGATTGCTGATGTTGTTCATAAGAAAACCAGGTCTGAGAACAAGACTGGAGTAGAAGCTGTGAAGGCTGGATTGTCAAAAGAGAAAGGGAAGGTGAAAACTATAGTACCTGTTGGTAGTCTCTCAAAACCTTTGAGACAACCAATAGCAAAGAAAAGGAAGGAGCCTGAAACCTCTGAATTTGATGAGGAATCAGGATTTGAGTTTGATGTTGAAGACATTTCTCTCAGAAAGAAACTCTCTTCGAGCAAAATGCCTAAAGTCCCTGAAATAAACAAATTCCTAGGAAGACCTGATGATGCTTTCCCTGAGCTTGAGGTTACTGACAACCAAGTTGTCAAACCATCACTGCAAATCAAGTCAAGAGCTGGCCCTTAAAAGGGAAGCTGAATGCAAGCAAGCTGAGCATGAAATTTGCCATTCTGCATAAAATTGGTGCAGCTAACTGGGTTCCCACCAACCATAAATCAACCATCTCCACAGGCTTGGGAAGATTTATTTATGCTGTTGGAACCAGGACAAACTTTGACTATGGCAAGTATATCTTTGATCAAACATTGAAACATGCTGGAAGCTGTGCTATTAAAGGCCCTATTGCCTTTCCCTCTCTCCTGTGTGGTATAGTCCTTGCTCAGTATCCTGACATTCTAGTTGAAAAAGATATTGTATGCAAAAGATCCCCTGCTCTTGGTTTACACTATAAGCTATTTCAGGGAACACATGTTCCTGACATTGTCATGACATCAGCTGAGACATCAACTATTAAATCTCATTCCAAGAAAACTGATGTTATAGATGTGTTGAAGGAAACCTGCAAAGAGCTTGATACAAGGAAAAGGACTCTTGAGGACCTGATTGCTAGAATAGAACAGGAGGATATTGAAGGACAAAGAAGGGAAGGGGATGCTGATGAAGACCAGCTTAATGCTGAAGATAGTGCCTCCTCTGAAGATGACAGTGCTTGAAGATCAGTGTTGTTGACAAGTTTGTTGCTGGTACCTGTTGCTGCAAATGACTTTTGATTTTTTCTCTGTGTTTTTATTATTCCTTTTGGATGACTGTATAAATTAAAAGTACAAGTATCTTTGGCCTATTTATGGCTAAAGTGGGGGAGAAGATTTTGTGATAATTATGGTAGAATTAGACTTGGTAGATGTTATTAAAAAATTCTACTGCTTTCTAATCTCTGGTTGTTTAGGGGTTTTAGCCAAAAATTTGCCAAAGGGGGAATTTGTAAGTGTTTGGTTGTTGGCATGTTTTTTGGTAAAACCAGTTGTGTGAATGTCATGACTGATGTCATAACATTCTAGGATACAAGGTACATTCTGCAGAAAAAGAATGTCATACAGGAGCTGCTCAATATGAGTGTTTAGCTGATCACTATGCAATGATCATATTTATTGCATTCTACCAAAATCAGTAAACAGGATTATTGTTGTCATAACCAATGTTAAGACATCCTGTACTGATCTAACATTTGTGCAGATTTGTTATTTCTGAGAATTTTCAGGAATCTGGTTTATACAGTCCAGATAAGATTCTCACGTGGACATTAGGTTAACTTTGCTTAACCCTAATCTGGTTGTTAAAGACCTATGACCAAGTCTTGAGGTTAACCCTAATTAACCCTAGCTATTTTCGTGGAAGCCCTAACTGAAGAATAGCTCCCTATATATTCCTCATGAAGACTGTTGGTGAATGTGATACGATGGGAGAACTGACTTGAGGTTTTGCGTTTGTTTTCGCAAATGTTTCGGTTGAGCAAGAGTCGCCACCGACTTTTTATTTTATCCTAAGGAAAGGTTAAAAAGCACAGCAAAAACCTTTGAGATGTTTTCTTGGGTTCGGGGAGTAGATTATAGAAAGGGAAGGTATTAGCACCCTTTCTATCCATGGTTATCCATTGGCTCTTAGTTACTTGCTTAGATCACTTGCCTTTGATTTTCAATTGTTTGAAATGGTTCTTTCAATTGTTTGAAATGGTGTTTTGTGTGTGGGTTTGAAAATGTTTTGAAAAGAGGCCATTTGTTGTGGCAACCTTTGTAATGACCCATGTTTGGATGTATACAAAGGTGTATGTCTTTTGAAAAGTTTTCAATGTTTTTGAAAGTTGTTTTGAAAGTGTGTTGTGATGTGTGTTTTGAAAAATAGGCAAATGTGTTTTGCAAGATTGGTCAAGTAACTAAGAGTTGTCTACACCTAAATTTACTCAAAGGTTTTTTTCTATGTTTTAACCCTTTTAACAATTTTGTTCCACCATTGTATTTGGTGGACAATCTTGTGTTAGGATGTTAACGGGACAGACGCGGGTCATCGTTTTAGACCATGATTGCAATAGTGCCAAGTGTCTTTGGCAATTTTTCCTTTAAGGGACTTGATCATTTTTAGGCAACTTTCGAAAGCGTCATCGAGGGACTATGATCATTTGAATTGTTTTGTTTTGCCAAAGACACCCAACATGCAATATGGCCCATTATTGAAGGCAACAAGTGGAGTAACCCTAGGGGTGCAAGTGTGATTGGTGTTGTCCATTTTCATGCTTTGTTATCTTTGAATTAGGTCAAGCTATTTGTCGTTTGATTTTTGCATATAAAACCCTAAGTCTATCATGGCATTTTTAGAAAGCTTTAAAGTGCGGAATTTAAAGGTCCTAAATTATTACAAAACAAATTATGGGATGGGGGGTACAAATGTTCAAATGGGGATATTTAGCAAGAAATTAAAACCTAAGCTATTACATCCAAATTGAATATACAAGTATTGGAATTGTACAATAATTAAATAAAATACAATAAATATGCAAGATGCAAAAAAAAAAAAAATTTTATATGTATGTAAAAGTATTTTTCATGTGAAATATAAACAAAAATAAAAAGGTTAATTTTTGGGTATTTTTATGTTTTTAGGGCAAAACCCTAATTTGCTAAATAAAATGTGTTAATTATTTATTATATACAACATTTATTAATTATGTACAAAAAATAAATAAAAAGAAAGTATACTGTAAAAAAAATATTTTTGAGGTTAAATATTAATAAAAGTAAAAATGTATTATTTTTATGTTTTTTCCCTAAATATTCTAATAAATATATAAGTATATATATTATATATTAAATATATTAAATATGTACAAAAAATAAGAATATTTATTATTTACAAAAAAAGTATATTTTTTAGAAAATGTTTTCAAAAGATAAAATAAAATAAAATCAGAAAATAAAAATGTATTTTGTATTATTTTTGTATTTTGAATAAAAAAGGGTATTTTGTTTATTTATGTACAAGTTCAAAATAAAACAAATAAAATCCAAATAAAATGCAAAAAATGTGAGAAAAATAATTTTAATGTTTTTTCATGCTTGAACAAAAATATAAAGTCAGAATCAAAAAGAAAAAATCAAAAATAACAAATATATCATGCAATGGGCCAGGGGGGTGTATGTGAAATAAAGTGGTGCAAACAGAAAAAACAAACAAGCCCAGCCCAAAGAACTTTGTCTTCAACCTCTAGACAGATTCAAACAAAAACGTGCGCCCTTCCTCCATCTCTGCAATCTCTTGATTCCTTGACTTTTAACAAAAACTTACAACACAAACATTGTAGAGCATCATGTCACGAGTTCCTACATATAAAAAACTTGATCTAACTCTCAGAAATGAGAGAGAATTTCTTCTCCCCCAATTTCTGACCTAAGTTTTTTTCAATGTTCATGTTCAAAATACTCTTAGCACACACAATATAAATGAAAAGTAACTATATGGATGGCTTCAGGGCTATGATTAGAACATGCTTTCTTCACAAACTTAAGCCTAACTATGCCTAGATAGAGAGATAGAAGTTCAAAAACTTACATGTTCAGCTTGATTCGTGTATGACAATGGAGGTACTTTCAATGCAATGTGAGGACTTGTACAACTTGCTTGAAGTCCAAGGATGCTCTTCCAACCTCTAGCTTGCTTTGAAACTAGCTGAATCGAGCTATGGAAGTTCACCTGCAAAATTGAAAAATGAAAATGGCAGATGGGGTTAGGAGTGTTACAGCTGGTGTTTAGGGCTTGGAACAGTTTCAAGGGATGGTATGGAATGTGTTTGCAAGGTTATTAGCCAAAGTGCACGAGTGAATTGAGTTGTGGACCTCAATCTGCAGCAGGTGCCCTGTTTTTGCAAGAGGATGGTGTTTCTGTGTTTGAGGGGGTATTGAAGATGGTTGGCTCGTGTTTTAGGTCAGGTTTGATGTTTGGAATGTGCTCAAGAAGTTTTCTTAGGCTTGTTGTTATAGGAAATGAGAGTTGTGTTTCAAAATGCAAGTTTCTTCCTATGTAAGCAAAAGTTGCCAAGTTGAGTTATAGGCCAGGGCAGGTCCCTCAAGCATGCTGCATAATCTCTCCTTGATCAGTGGAATTAGTCCATAATCTTGTGCCTAGAATATATGCTTTGTACTTCTTTGATTTGCTTTTGACATAAAGCCATGCTTTACAAGAATGGATAAGTTACTTTTTCCAAATATGGCTTAATTCTTCATGTAATGACCAAATGAGAAAAATAATGCTAGAACACAATGGATTGGCATTTAATTATTGAGTGTAAATGAGATTAGAGGCCTGTAACTAGCTTGTGCAAGCTGATTTCAAAAATTCCCAAGTTATGAACATGCATTTGGCCATGAATCAAAGTGACTTTTGCCCATATTGACAAATTCGATTCTCCCTAACCACAAGGGTGTTTGAGAAGTTCTTGGACAATTTGGAAATCTTGGAATGTTTACTACAATCCATCTTTGTAATGCAAGTTGAAATTCCAGGTGGAAGCATGTAAAAAATGGCCATGAAGTTAGGCAAAAATCCTGCCTAGAATAGGTCAAAATATTTCTAAGTTAAGAATATTTTGCACCCTTGTTCCAAAAATCATAACTTGAGCTACAAGCTTCTTTTGAGGAAACTTTGTGAATAAAAGTTGTAGATTTTGCAATGGACTATAACTTTCATGTTTTGAGTTTTGTTTGAATCCAAATGTATCTTGATGAAAAAAAGGGACAAAGTTAGGAAAAAATTAGGAATTTTCATAACTTAGAAAAATTCTAAGTTGTGAAATTTCTTCATTTCAAACCCTAATTTGTGATTTTTGTTTTCTTGATGAACAAGTTTCATAAATTGACATGTCTTGATGAAAAATGAATCTTGACACTTGATTTTGACCAAAAAGTCAAAGTTTGACTTTTCAGTATACAGTCAAATTTTGCTCAGTTGACTGGAAAATTCATCTGTCAATCTTGTGCATTTGGGATCTTTTGAACTTGTTGAACATGTCAAGACAATTCCATTGATTCCTTGAGTCCATATGTGATCTTGAATTGCCATTGGCTAGGTCAAACAGTCAAAAATTGCCTTTGTGCAGTCAAAACCCTAAAAATGACCATTTTGCCCTTTTGGTGATCTGATCAAATTTCTTGTGGAATTGTGATCCAAACTTGATCAAATGGTCCATATGAGTTCATAATGTTGATGTGGGTCAAAAATCATGAGGTTTGACTGTCAATTGACCACAGTTGACTTTTTCCCCAATACAGCTGATTTCTAGGTCAACTGTCCAATTGACTGGGCAAAGATTGGAATCAAGGCTTGAAACTTGGTATGGATAAACTTGTGAGTCCAACATGAAGCATGAAAGTCAATTTGGGAATTTTAGGTCAAAACATCTTTGTGCAAACTCAAACCCAAATTTGGGTCAACAGTGCAAGGAGGAGTCTTGAGCAGAGCAAACCCTAATTGGATCTTGAGCTCCAAGGGTCTTGTGGTGAGAGAATATTGAGGAAATGGTAGGGCAAATTTTGGGGTACAACAGTTGCCCCTGTTCAATCTTCTTGAACCTGAAGAGTTAGATTGGCAAGTTTGCCTTTCGCGACTCGAGGGTAAAAGGAGATTGGACACTAGAGTGCCCTGAAATTTGCACTCGCATACTGGAGTATCAGCAATGTGATGTCGGGAATGGGCTTATAGATGCCATTTGGAGAGATGGTGGATAGGAGGATAGGCTTATAGATGTCATCTAGAGACGTGACAGAACCTTGTCGGGAATGGACTTATAGATGCCATTTGGAAGTGTTGATCGCGTAAGAGATTCCTTAGCGAGAACTTGCGTACTTTGAGAAAGGAAGATGGTTTCCTGGCTTGTTACAGGTGTTGATCTTCAAACTCTTCATGCAGATATGCCCTGGCTAGGTACAGGTATCGAATCTACAATCAAACGCTCAAAGATATGCCCTGGCTAGATACAGGAATCGAATCCGGAACTTCAAAAGGTTGCTTACAGACGTGCCCTGGCTGGATACAGGTATCGAATCTCTAAACTCTTCATGCAGATATGCCCTGGCTGGATACAGGTATCGAATCTGGAATTTGTCGTCTTCAGATATGCCCTGGCTAGATACAGGAATCGAATCCAGAATTGTTGTCTACAGATGTGCCCTGGCTGGATATAGGTATCGAATCTGGAAATTGTTGTCTACAGATATGCCCTGGCTGGATACAGGAATCGAATTTGGAAACTCTTCATGCAGATATGCCCTGGCTGGATACAGGTATCGAATCTACAATCAATCACTCACAGATATGCCCTGGATAGATACAGGTGTCGAATCTGGAATTACGATAGTTGATAGTAATCGTCTTTGGATTGACCTTTTCCTGAAAAGGAAAAACATCAGTTGTATGCAATGTCATGATGTATGAGATGCATGATGTCATGATGTTCTCAAAAATAAATGAGATCGTGTGATATGATGCGTATATGCATGCGTCATGGTGTATGATAATGTGAAATGTCTATGAATGTATTTTCTTCTTAGGAAAATAAATCCTTGACGAGTGTCGGGAACTTGTTGAATCCTGGGCTGATGTTTTGAAGAGTAGAGTTCTTCGTTTCCGCTGGGGATGATGGTTGCAAGAATAATCTGGTAGGAGCAGATGACTCTGTTGGGGAATAAACTTGTTGGAGAGATTACTCTGTGGGGAATTACTCGGTGGGAAGAGATACTTCGCGGAGGTTTTGATGAGAGCTCCGCTGGGGATTCCACTGATGAGTTATGTTGGGGAATTTGACGAACTCCGTCGGGGATAGGAAGAAACTTCTCCGAGAACGATCTTTCTGTGGTAATTAGCTGAGGATAACCCAGTTATACCCTGGTGGGGAAATAACCTTTGAATAAAGTCGGGGAGAGACGTACGTACTCTGCAGGTGATAAGCTTCTAGAATCTACTGGGAATAAGCTTCCAGAATCTACTGGGGACATGGATTCCACTGGGGTGTCTGGTATTCCGCCGGGGAACAATCTTATATTAAGACTGTCGGGGATGCTTGCTGAGGAATGTCTATACTCCACTGGGGAATGTTGAGATCTTCTGGGAATACCCAACTTCCTTAAGGCTGACAGTAGACTAACTCTGCTTGGGGAGAGTACTGCTGACTTGCTAGAGATACTCTGTGAGGAGTTGAGGTAACTTGGTTACATTCTTTAGTCGAACCTACCTTGGTACCTTGGTGGACAGAGCAACTAGATCGCTTGGACAATTCTAAATTGCCCCTGTTCCTGATGTCATCTGTAATTATTCCTTTGTTTCGTATGCAAATATTCATGATTAGCAATTAATGTCAAATGCATATATCAAAAATGAACATTGGACGTTCTTTGCAAAACAAAATAGAAAAAGGAAAAGACGATGGGTAATTTGTCTGAAAAATTGAACTCGTATTGATTCTTGAATTTGCCTGTAAATAGGCGTTTTTGTACAAGAGGCTGACGTCCTAGTAAGAGAACTCCGCCGAGCAAGATAGAGTTTATACAATTTTTTGAAAAGGAAACAAAACAGCTATGTGAAAAATAATCCCACTGGGTTCCAACTCTGCTACCGCCTTTATGTCTTCAAGCGTCTCATCACTCTGCTGCTTAGTTGAAGATGAAGCGATTGATCTGAGCCGTCTGAACCTGATAGTTGATGCCGAATTCTGGATGCAAGGTGATCTCATGAGACATAGTATTACGCTTTATCCCTAACTTTTGCCTGGACCGCCCTTTCTGGTTTTCAGTCCACCGGGATGCCCATTTTTGCCCAAGCCTCCTTTTCAGGTTTTCGACTTGTCGGGTGTACAGATTTTTTTTTATTTCATCCCTTATTTTTGCCCGAACCCTTTTGGTTCGCCGGGAAGCCCTTAGTTTTTGCCTAGGTGTGTCAACCTAGCGGGTCTTTGATCATGCGTAGTATCTTTTTACTATGTCTGCATTGGCGGGGTGAGGAAGGTCGTCACCATCCATGGTGGTTAGAATCATAGCTCCTCCTGAGAAGATATGTTTAACCACAAATGGCCCTTCGTACGTAGGGGTCCATTTTCCCCTGGGATCACTTTGAGGAAGAATGATGCGCTTGATTACCAGGTCTCCGACTTGATACTCTTGTCGTCTGACCTTCTTGTTAAATGCCCTGATCATCCGTTTTTGGTACGTCTGACCATGACAAATAGAAGTGAGTCTCTTTTTGTCAATCAGGTTTAATTGATCAAGCCGAGTCTGGATCCAGTCATCTTCTCTCAAACCTGCATCCTTCATTATCCAGAGAGAGGTTATCTGAACTTCGATAGGAAAGACTGCCTCCATGCCATAGACCAAGGAAAATGGTGTTGCCCCTGTTGACGTCCGTGCTGAGGTACGGTACCCATGAAGAGCAAACAGTAACATCTCGTGCCAATCTTTATAGGTCATTGTCATCTTCTGCACAATCTTCTTGATGTTCTTATTTGCCGCTTCTACAGCCCCATTCATCTTCGGTCGGTAGGGAGAAGAGTTGTGGTGCTGTATCTTGAATTGCTCGCAGAGCTCAGTGATCATTTTGTTGTTAAGATTGGTACCATTATCCGTAATGATCCTCTCAGGTACACCGTATCGACAAATCAGGTTGTGCCGAATGAACCGTGCCACGACGTTCTTGGTTACAGTAGCATAGGAAGCTGCTTCAACCCATTTTGTGAAGTAATCAATCGCTACTAAAATGAAGCGATGCCCATTGGATGCCGTAGGTCTGATTTCGCCGATCATATCAATGCCCCACATTGCAAAAGGCCAAGGTGCCATCAAGACGTTCAGAGGTACGGGAGGAATGTGCACCTTATCAGCATAGATCTGGCATTTGTGACACGTCCGAGAATGCTGGTAACAGTCGGCTTCCATTGTGGACCAGAAATATCCTGCCCGAAGGATTTTCTTTTCCAAGGTATGTCCACTGGAATGTGTTCCGAAGGTACCTTCATGCAACTCTGTCATGATTTTCTCTGCTTCAGTCTTATCCACACAACGCAATAAGGTTGAGTCATGGTTTCGCTTGTAGAGAATGCCATTGTTGAAGAAGAACTTTACCGCAAACCTTCTCAGGAACTTCTTGTCATTAACAGATGCGCCTTCGGGGTATTCTTGAGCTTCCAAGTACCTCTTCACTTCATGATACCAAGGTTTTTCAGTTACCTCTTCGGTCTCGAGATCGCAGCAATGTGCAGGTTCATCCAACTTCCAAATAATGATCCGGGGAGCCTCGTTATCCCATTTGACTTTGAACATAGAAGACATCGTAGCTAGTGCGCCCGCTAACTGATTCTCCTCTCTTGGGAAGTGTTCAAAAGTTATCTCCTCGAAGTGGGGAAGCAATGTCAGCACATACTCCTTGTAAGGAATAAGATTTGGGTGTTTCGTATCCCACTCGCCTTTGACCTGATTGATCACGAGAGAGGAATCTCCGAAGACACTCAGAAATTTGATCCTTAAGTCGATTGCAGCTTGAAGACCCATGATACATGCTTCATACTCTGCCATGTTGTTGGTGCAGTTGAAATATAACCGGGTGGTGAGGGGAGTATGAGTGCCTTTTGGGGATATGATCATAGCGCCGATACCATTACCCAAAGCGTTTGAGGCTCCATCAAAGTGCATAGACCATCGGGATCCTTCCTCAGGTCCTTCATCCGGTCCAGGTACTTCACAATCAGTCACTACCATGATATCCTCGTCTGGAAATTCAAAGTTCATTGACTGGTAATCGTCCACTGCCTGGTGTGCCAAATGGTCTGCCAATACACTTCCCTGGATTGCTTTTTGAGTTGTGTATTGGATGTCATATTCCGTCAAGATCATCTGCCATCTTGCTATTCTTCCAGACAGAGCAGGCTTTTCGAAGATGTACATTATTGGATCCATTTTCGAAATCAACAGAGTAGTGTGAGCCAACATATACTGTCTCAGCCGGCGAGCAGCCCATACCAAAGCGCAGCAAGTTTTCTCGAGCAGTGAGTACCGGGTCTCACAGTCGGTAAACTTTTTGCTAAGGTAATAAATGGTGTGTTCTTTTCGGCCAGACTCGTCATGCTGCCCCAGCACACACCCCATTGAGCTGTCAAGTACTGTCAAGTATAAGATTAGAGGTCTCCCTTCAACCGGCGGCATAAGAATGGGTGGTTATTGGAGATACTCTTTGATTCTTTTGAAAGAGGCCTGACATTCATCATTCCAACGTACTACTTGATCTTTCTTCAGCAGCTTGAAGATTGGTTCACAGGTAGCAGTTAGATGCGAGATGAATCGGCCGATATAGTTCAACCGTCCTAGAAATCCTCTGACTTATTTCTCTGTCTTGGGAGTTGGCATCTCTTGTATGGCTTTCACTTTGGCAGGGTCCACTTGAATGCCTTTGTCGCTTACGACGAAACCTAGAAATTTTCCAGATCTTACCCCAAAGGTGCATTTGTTCGGGTTCAACCTCAGCTTGTACAACTTCAGACGGTCAAACAGCTTCCGTAGATGGTCAAGGTGTTCCTCCTCAGTTTGGGACCTTGCAATCATATCGTCGACATATACTTCTATCTCGTGGTGGATCATGTCATGAAATAAAGCAACCATGGCACGTTGGTAGGTTGCCCCATCATTTTTTAACCCAAAAGGCATGACCTTGTAGCAAAAGGTGCCCCACTGAGTAACAAAAGTGGTCTTCTCCATGTCTTCAGGAGCCATCTTGATTTGATTATAACCGGAGAAACCGTCCATGAAGGAGAATACTTTATGCTGAGCAGTGTTGTCAACCAGAACGTCGATATGAGGCAGAGGAAAATCATCCTTAGGGCTCGCCCTGTTCAAATCCCTGTAATCAACACACATTCGGACCTTACCATCCTTTTTCGGCACTGGAACCACGTTGGCAATCCACTGAGGGTAAGAAGTCACTGCTAGAAACCCGGCATCAAATTGTTTCATAACCTCAGCTTTGATTTTCTCGGACATTTCTGGACGCATACGGCGGACCTTCTGTTTAATCGGAGGGCAATCTTCCTTGGTAGGCAGGTGGTGAACCACAATGTCGGTATCCAACCCAGGCATGTCTTCGTAAGACCAGGCAAAGATTTCCACATAGTCATGCAGCATCTGAATCAACCGTTGTTTCACACTGAGCTCTAGATTGGCACCAATCTTGACTTCCTTTCTGTCTGTCTCAGTACCCAGATTTATCGTTTCCACTGGCTCTTCATGTGGCTGAATGGCCCTCTCTTCCTGGAGTAGCAGTCTTGCAAGTTCACCAGGCACTTCGCAATCATCTTCACCTTTGTCTTCGGCTAAGTTGATCGGATTTTCGAAGTCATAACTGGCAGTAGCAGAGTCGTTACCAGTGAGATCCAGAGTAAATTGGAACCTGTATAAGTGAGTGTGTGTAAATATAGCTGTTTTGCAATATATAATAAAGAAAGAAAAAGAGCGCAAGATTTTGAAATGCAACAAACGTCCAATGTTTTTATTGATGATATATGAAAATGACATACAAAAGTCCTCACAAATGAAGCCACGGTGCCCCGGATAGGACACCGAGCCATAAAAGTTTCAACATATTGTTTGTTACAAATTCAAAACAAAAGAGTTCATTAATGAGTGACAAAAGTAATAGGTGTGAAGTCTTTGGCAGTCCAGTTGCTTGGTCCACCGTCGATTGTTGGGTAGATCCAGCTGTCGAATTCAGATTCCTCCATGTCATCTTCAATAGCATTCACACCCTGGTTGGTGATGAACACAGGAGGTTTTCCAATTCTTGCCTTACGAACAGCCCTCTGAGCCTCTGCAGTGAAGCCCAGACCAAACTTGTCAGTCTTCGGAGTGAAATCAGGAAGTCGGCCCCAGTTTGCGCATTCACCCTTCTCAATCACAGCCCGGGCATCCTTTAAGGAAGCCATCTTCAAAGGAGGGTCTTCAATCACAGTTTCAGCTGATGCCAGTGTCTGAGGAACTTCTTCAAAGTGTTGAAAGGGGGTCTCAATGAACTCCCCATCCATCTCTATGTACCGGAACAAGTTGAGGTGGCTTACCATATACTCTTCTTCCCCCTGAACTGTCACAATTTTTCCTCTGACCGGGTACTTAAGCTTCTGATGTAGTGTGGAGGTCACAGCTCCAGCCTTGTGAATCCATGGACGACCCAGCAAACAAGAATAGGATGGTCGGATATCCATCACATAGAAAGTAGAATCAAAAACTTGAGAACCAACCCTGATTGGAATGTCAACTTCACCATGTACCATCCTCTTGGACCCGTCAAAGGCCCAGACAACAATGTTACTTGGCTTGAGCTCTAGACCCTCACAATCCAGCCTGTCTAAAGCTTTCTTGGGTAATACGTTCAATGAAGAACCGGTGTCTACCAACACATGGGCAGGAGTGGTGCCCCTGTATTCAATGGAGACATGCAGGGCGTCGTTATGGTTCTTTCCTTTGGCAGTCAGATCGGCGTCAGAGAAGCCCAAACCATTATCGGCAGTCAAGTTGGCCATACAATCGGTAAATTGATCAGCAGACGTTTCTTGTGGCACATGGGCCGTCTTCAGGAAGGAAATCAGGGCCTTGGCATGGGCCTCTGAACACAACAACATTGATAGCATAGAAATCTTTGATGGGGTGTGCCCCAGCTGCTCAACTACGTTGAAATCACTTTTCTTGATAATCTTGAGAATCTCTTCCATCTCTTGTTGGGAAGCTTCAACAGTGGTTGTCTTTGGTGCCTCCGTCAGGGCAGGCATATCAGTAGCAATCCCTTTGCCCCGAGCGTCAGATGACTCGGTAGCAGGGGTAGAAACAGGAACTTGATCAGGAAGGGGAGCAGGCACACTTACAGGTGTGATGGTAAGAGGTTTTTGAATTGTTGGTGGCGCAATATCTGGTGAGAACAGCCTACCACTGCGAGTAACTTTGGCAGGCCCAGTGATGTTGCTGACACCGGTACTAGTATCAAACTCTTGTTTAACTCCAAGCACATAAACATCTTCCCCATAGTGCCAAGGGACAACTTTGTCGGATGTATAAGGGAGGGGCCCCGGAACAGTGATGATGATAGGAGCAATCTTCTGAGTGGACATGATTTTGACAGGCTTCTTCGAAGGAGCCTTGGGATGTTTATTGAAAATAGTGACAATAGAAACTTCTTCAGTAGGGACAGCAGGAACAACGATCTTCTCGAACAAGATTTCTTTTCTATCCATCAGGCTTTGGATACCTGACTTCAGCAAGGACAACCGGTAGGTGAAACAGCACATAGAAGGCAACCTTTACCACATCCCGGAAATAAACCGACTAGCAACAGGTTCCTCTTGACAGTCAACAACGGAGTAACAATATCTTCCACAGAGGCTACATACAAGTCTTCTTCCACAGCATTCACTCCATGTTGGGGCATGGGAGCAGTCACAACATTGGGTCTTTCGGGCGCCTCAAACTGTATTTCTTTAGCATCAATAAGGTCCTGAACCTTATTCCTCAGAGCCCAGCAATCATCCGTAGTATGCCCTGGGCTATCAGAGTGATAAGCGCAACGGGCGTTGGGGTTGTGCTTTGGAGAAGCTGTGTTCACTACCTTCGGAGCTTCTTTGACAGCTACCAGATTGGTTGACAGTAGTTGCGGCAAAATCTGAGACAGGGTCATGCTGAGTCGAGTGTACTGCCTTTTGGGTCTCTCACCCCTTGGTTGGTTGTACTGTTGAGGAGCAGCAGCAGGCTTTGAAATTACCAATGCATTGATAGTTTGGCGGCGTTCCGATTTAATTTGTCTTCTGGGACCATAAACAACACTGGCTTCCTTCTTGAAGGGCTTCTTTTCAGTACTCGCGGAGGCACCTTTCTGTATCTTCCCCGACTTGATACCAGCTTCTATCCTCTCACCGGTCAAGATCAAATATGTAAACCCAGCAGAAGAATTACCAATCAGGTGGTTGAAGAACGGACCAGACAGGGTCCCTAGGAACATGTCAACAAGTTCACGGTCAGTCAAAGGTGGCTGCACCCTGCCAGCCAAGTCTCTCCACTTTTGCGCATACTCCTTGAATCCTTCGCCCGTCCCCAGTGACATACCCTGGAGTTGGGTACGCGTGGGAGCAAGGTCAGAATTGTACTGATACTGTTTATAAAATGCAGTAGCCAAGTCTTCCCAGTTTTGGATACTGGCTCCATCCATCTGATAGAACCACTCGAGTTGAGCCCCTGAAAGGCTATCCTGAAAGAAATGGATCCACAGGTTCTTGTCTGCAGTGTAAGGTTGGATCTTCCTTACATATGATCTGAGATGCATCTTCGGGCAGGATAGCCCGTCATATCTTGCAAAAACTGGCACTTTGAACTTCGGGGGGATCACAATTCCAGCAACTAATCCCAAATCTTCGAAATCTAAGCTGGGAACTCTCTGCAGCTCCATAGCTGCCAACCTGTCTTCCAAACCTTTATACTTGTCGTCGGCGGGCGGGTATTGTTGCTCAGAGTAGTCTTCGTCCTCTTCAGCCTCTTCTTCTTCAACTTCGGATTCGGAAGGTACCGCAGCCGCATTCCTTTTACTGGTTCCCTCTTCAGATGTAGGGGGAAATTCAAGAACTCTTCTGGCTGCACCCTCAAACCTTCTTCCTAGGGTAGCCACCCCGATTCTTTTCTTCTTCTTTTTCACTTGCTCTTTGTTCCCAAGCAGGGCCTTTAGATCCTCCTGACCCTTTGCCAAGGTCATCAGGAGATGTTGGAACTGTGAGTTCTGAGACTGCAAGTCTTTGACCGTCTGTTCGAGATCCATCTTACTGAAATAAACAACAGAAAGATAAGGAAACCTGGTGTGGAGACCTGCTTATGCGTATGATGAATGATATGCTTATGTATGCAATGCATTCAAGGATTTAGCAAATTCAAAATTGTTGCAAACAAAAAGAACACACGTCATATTAATAAGAAGAAATTTGTCAGTACATAAATGCCCCATGGGCCAAATATTACAAAAAACTTCTCAAGGTAAAAAGACGTTGCGCATCCTCTTTGGTGCGATGTAGGTGTTGAGGGTCTCTTCCTCATGGAGTCGGCGGGTAAGCTCCAAAACCTTCTTCTCACTGGCGTAGAAGTTGGCTTCAAAAGTGTTTCATTCTTCCTTGAGTTGGATCCAGCTCTTCTGCATCTCCTCCCATGATGTAGGCATGTCAGGATATAGGATGGTGTAGGGAACCTCTCCTTCCTTAACAGGCTCTTTAATCACAGGGAGAACATGAGGGTAAGGCATCATTAGACTCTGGGCTCGGGTTCGTACCCACTTGAGATAAGGCTCAAGAGGGATGGAGTTCTTGTGCCCCAGTGTCTTGCTGTCTACCTTGTTAGGCATCCTCCAAGCTCTGATGAATCTTTGGCGAAGTCCTTGCGCATCGTTGTCGAAGTCAAAAACTAGATCAGGAATCAACATGTCATGAGGGCCATCCCTCCGTGCATATCCAAATTGTCTCAAGGCTAGACAAGGGTTGTAGGTAATTCCTCCTCTAATGCCAAGCAATGGAACATTAGGGAACTCTCCACAATGATCGACGATGATGACATTTTCTTTAGACCGAGAGCACCAATGTACATCAGAGTGAGTGAGGGTCATTAACCGTTGTGACCACCTTAATCCTTGGTCATTCTTCAAGACAGATTGTGGAAGGTGCGAAATAAACCACCTTGCAAGGAGAGGAGTACAACACATGAGAACACCCCTCTTTCTCATTGTTCGTGTGTAAAATGAGTGAAGAATGTCCCCAAGCAATGTTGGTATTGGATTCCTGGATAAGAAGATTTTTACGGCGTTGACATCTACAAGCTGGTCAGGATTTGGGAACAAGACCAACCCATAAATGAGGAGTGTCACAGTTTCTTCAAAGGCTTGTAGATCCAATGAATTCCAACACTCTTGTGCCTTCTCAAGCAAGAATTTTGCCAAGAAGCCTTTGACACCACTTCTGGTTTCCCAATGCCCCTTGATGTCAGATGGTTGCAAGTGTAGGGCTTGAGCAACATCTTCAGGCTTTGGTTCTTTTTCCGCACCGTTGTAGGGTAGTTGATTAAGAATAGGAATTCTCAGGAGCTGAGAAAATTCCTCCAAAGTGGGCACCAACTGGTAGTCGGGGAAAGTGAAACAGTGGTGAAGGGGGTCAAAGAATTGGAACAACACCTTTACCATGTCCTCTTCAATGCTGGTGTTGACTAGGCTGAGCAGTCTACCATGTCTTTCACTGAAGGGAGAACTTTCCGGAATTCTGGATGTGAGCTCTTTGAGTTGAGGAGGGATTCTCACAAGGTTGACTTGGATAGTTTTCCTGTGAAGAATTTCCATGACCTACAAAACAAGAACAAAGATGAAGATCCAAACCCTTGAAATGGTTAGTGAATGCATATGATGCTTTATGATGTTCATGATGCATGCACAAACATATGTACAAGCAATTCATACAAAACCCTAGTTTCAGGCTTGCATGAGGTTTCATAGGTAAGTACCCTCTTGAGTGTAGTTGGCTTAAAAACCTGTCCTATAAATAGTAACTGGGTTCTAAGGAGCTCAATATCATTGGATTGTTTTCCATGTTCATTGTTTTGGTTTAGCCACTTAACTAGCGACCAAAATATTCCAAGAAAACAACCCTCAATGAGTGTAGTATCGAGTATCTACCAACTTCGGACTGCACCAAAGCCGGTCATCTCACTACCCCTAATGAAAGGCCAAGATGGTCAAGTAAGGTTCTAGGTCATTAGTGCTTAGTGACATCACTCAGCGGTCCCGTACTCTCCTTGATTGAACTCAAGGGTTACCGGTACTCACAAATATGTCGCACTAATATAGCTATTGCTTCAACCATGTCGGTATACCCCGCACAGTTTCCATAACGTATTGCTATCTATGAATGTTTCCCCAAATCCGGGTGTAGGATTTCAAGCCCAAACAAGAGAGTCAAGATATAAAGCAAACAAAGCAAACAATTAGTCATGCAAGAGGGTGATCTAAGCCCTAAGGTTACTCCACTTTAAAATATTCCCCAGCAGAGTTGCCAGTTCTGTGATACGGTGGGAGAACTGACATGAGGTTTTGCATTTGTTTTCGCAAATGTTCCGGTTGAGCAAGAGTTGCCACCGACTTTTTATTTTATCCTAAGGAAAGGTTAAAAAGCACAGCAAAAACCTTTGAGATGTTTTCTTGGGTTCGGGGAGTAGATTATAGAAAGGGAAGGTATTAGCACCCTTTCTATCCATGGTTATCCATGGGCTCTTAGTTACTTGCTTAGATCACTTGCCTTTGATTTTCAATTGTTTGAAATGGTGCTCTCAATTGTTTGAAATGGTGTTTTGTGTGTGGGTTTGAAAATGTTTTGAAAAGAAGCCATTTGTTGTGGCAACCTTTGTAATGACCCATGTTTGGATGTATACAAAGGTGTATGTCTTTTGAAAAGTTTTCAATATTTTTGAAAGTTGTTTTGAAAGTGTGTTGTGACGTGTGTTTTGCAAGATTGGTCAAGTAACTAAGAGTTGTCTACCCCTAAATTTACTCAAAGGTTTTTTTCTATGTTTTAACCCTTTTAACCCTTGGTGGACAATCTTGTGTTAGGATGTTAACGGGACAGGCGCGGGTCATTGTTTTAGACCATGATTGCAATAGTGCCAAGTGTCTTTGGCAATTTTTCCTTTAAGGGACTTGATCATTTTTAGGCAACTTTCGAAAGCGTCATCGAGGGACTATGATCATTTGAATTGTTTTGTTTTGCCAAAGACACCCAACATACAATATGGCCCATTATTGAAGGCAACAAGTGGAGTAACCCTAGGGGTGCAAGTGTGATTGGTGTTGTCCATTTTCATGCTTTGTTATCTTTGAATTAGGTCAAACTATTTGTCGTTTGATTTTTGCATATAAAACCCTAAGTCTATCATGGCATTTTTAGAAAGCTTTAAAGTGCGGAATTTAAAGGTCCTAAATTATTATAAAATAAATTATGGGATGGGGGGTACAAATGTTCAAATGGGGATATTTAGCAAGAAATTAAAACCTAAGTTATTACATCCAAATTGAATATACAAGTATTGGAATTGTACAATAATTAAATAAAATACAATAAATATGCAAGATGCAAAAAAAAATGATTTTTATATGTATGTAAAAGTATTTTTCATGTGAAATATAAACAAAAATAAAAAGGTTAATTTTTGGGTATTTTTATGTTTTTAGGGCAAAACCCTAATTTGCTAAATAAAATGTATTAATTATTTATTATATACAACATTTATTAATTATGTACAAAAAATAAATAAAAAGAAAGTATACTGCAAAAAAAGTATTTTTGAGGTTAAATATTAATAAAAGTAAAAATGTATTATTTTTATGTTTTTTCCCTAAATATTCTAATAAATATATAAGTATATATATTATATATTAAATATGTACAAAAAATAAGAATACTTATTACTTACAAAAAAAGTATATTTTTTAGAAAATGTTTTCAAAAGATAAAATAAAATAAAATCAGAAAATAAAAATGTATTTTGTATTATTTTTGTATTTTGAATAAAAAAGGGTATTTTGTTTATTTATGTACAAGTTCAAAATAAAACAAATAAAATCCAAATAAAATGCAAAAAATGTGAGAAAAATAATTTTAATGTTTTTTCATGCTTGAACAAAAATATAAAGTCAGAATCAAAAAGAAAAAATCAAAAATAACAAATATATCATGCAATGGGCCAGGGGGTGTATGTGAAATAAAGTGGTGCACACAGAAAAAACAAACAAGACCAGCCCAAAGAACTTTGTCTTCAACCTCTAGACAGATTCAAACAAAAACGCGCGCCCTTCCTCCATCTCTGTGATCTCTTGATTCCTTGACTTTTAACAAAAACTTACAACACAAACATTGTAGAGCATCATGTCACGAGTTCATACATATAAAAAACTTGATCTAACTCTCTGAAATGAGAGAGAATTTCTTCTCCCCCAATTTCTGACCTAAGTTTTTTTCAATGTTCAGGTTCAAAATACTCTTAGCACACACAATATAAATGAAAAGTAACTATATGGATGGCTTCAGGGCTATGATTAGAATATGCTTTCTTCACAAACTTAAGCCTAACTATGCCTAGATAGAGAGATAGAAGTTCAAAAACTTACCTGTTCAGCTTGATTCGTGTATGACAATGGAGGTACTTTCAATGCAATGTGAGGACTTGTACAGCTTGCTTGAAGTCCAAGGATGCTCTTCCAACCTCTAGCTTGCTTTGAAACTAGCTGAATCGAGCTATGGAAGTTCACCTGCAAAACTGAAAAATGAAAATGGCAGATGGGGTTAGGAGTGTTACAGCTGGTGTTTAGGGCTTGGAACAATTTCAAGGGATGGTATGGAATGTGTTTGCAAGGTTATTAGCCAAAGTGCACGAGTGGATTGAGTTGTGGACCTCAATCTGCAGCAGGTGCCCTGTTTTTGCAAGAGGATGGTGTTTCTGTGTTTGAGGGGGTATTGAAGATGGTTGGCTCGTGTTTTAGGTCAGGTTTGATGTTTGGAATGTGCTCAAGAAGTTTTCTTAGGCTTGTTGTTACAGGAAATGAGAGTTGTGTTTCAAAATGCAAGTTTCTTCCTATGTAAGCAAAAGTTGCCAAGTTGAGTTATAGGCCAGGGCAGGTCCCTCAAGCATGCTGTATAATCTCTCCTTGATCAGTGGAATTAGTCCATAATCTTGTGCCTAGAAGATATGTTTTTTACTTCTTTGATTTGCTTTTGACATAAAGCCATGCTTTACAAGAATGGATAAGTTACTTTTTCCAAATATGGCTTAATTCTTCATGTAATGACCAAATGAGCAAAATAATGCTAGAACACAATGGATTTGCATTTAATTATTGAGTGTAAATGAGATTATAGGCCTGTAACTAGCTTGTGCAAGCTGATTTCAAAAATGCCCAAGTTATGAACATGCATTTGGCCATGAATCAAAGTGACTTTTGCCCATATTGACAAATTCGATTCTCCCTAACCACAAGGGTGTTTGGGAAGTTCTTGGACAATTTGGAAAGCTTGGAATGTGTACTACAATCCATCTTTGTAATTCATGTTGAAATTCCAAGTGGAAGCATATGAAAAATGGCCATGAAGTTAGGCAAAAATCCTGCCTAGAATAGGTCAAAATATTTCTAAGTTAAGAATGTTTTGCACCCTTGTTCCAAAAATCATAACTTGAGCTACAAGTTTTGTTTGAATCCAAATGTATCTTGATGAAAAAAAGGGACAAAGTTAGGAAAAAATTAGGAATTTTCATAACTTAGAAAAATTCTAAGTTATGAAATTTCTTCATTTCAAACCCTAATTTGTGATTTTTGATTTCTTGATGAACAAGTTTCATAAATTGACATGTCTTGATGAAAAATGAATCTTGACACTTGATTTTGACCAAAAAGTCAAAGTTTGACTTTTCAGTATACAGTCAAATTTTGCTCAGTTGATTGGAAAATTCATTTGTCAATCTTGTGCATTTGGGATCTTTTGAACTTGTTGAACATGTCAAGATAATGCCATTGAGTCCTTGAGTCCATATGTGAGCTTGAATTGCCATTGGCTAGGTCAAACAGTCAAAAATTGCCTTTGTGCAGTCAAAACCCTAAAAATGACCATTTTGCCCTTTTGGTGATCTGATCAAATTTCTTGTGGAATTGTGATCCAAACTTGATCAAATGGTCCATATGAGTTCATAATGTTGATGTGGGTCAAAAATCATGAGGTTTGACTGTCAATTGACCACAGTTGACTTTTTCCCCAATACAGCTGATTTCTAGGTCAACTGTCCAATTGACTGGGCAAAGATTGGAATCAAGGCTTGAAACTTGGTATGGATAAACTTGTGAGTCCAACATGAAGAATGAAAGTCACTTTGGGCATTTTAGGTCAAAACATCTTTGTGCAAACTCAAACCCTAATTTGGGTCAACAGTGCAAGGAGGAGTCTTGAGCAGAGCAAACCCTAACTGGATCTTGAGCTCCAAGGGTCTTGTGGTGAGAAAATATTGAGGAAATGGGAGGGAAAATTTTGGGGTACAAAAGTGAAGGACACTTTTTGACAGAAGATCAATAAGGGACTGTATAGTTGTAACTACTGTGAGCCAATCAATTATCATTGTGATAAGTGATTTGGAGTAGGATTTGATTGTAAGGGTTGTGTATCACTCAAAGCTTTGAAGCACGAGTGGTTGTGTTACTTGATTAAAGCTTTGAAGCAAAGTCAAGTTAGGGTTGTGTATCACTCAAAGCTTTGAAGCACGAGTGTTTGTGTTACTTGATTAAAGCTGTGAAGCAAAATCAAGTGTATGTACTGAAGAGTGTCTTCATAATTTCATTAGTCAATTGTTTAGTATCACAGCTGTGATTGAGGGGGAGTGAGTAGGAACTCAGGTTTAAGTTGAACTTAGATTGAAGTTGCATTGGGTAGGTCTTAAGTGAAGGAGATAAGCTGGTTGGTTTATTCCTGAATTAATATCTCTTATAGTGAATTTCCTCCCTGGCTTGGTAGCCCCCAGAGTAGGTGTTGTTACACACTGAACTGGGTAAACAATTGACTGTGTTCTTTACTGCTTTTAAAATTATTGTCTTGAAGAATGTCAGATACGGTGTCATAACATTCACTGTGACATTAAGTATCTTCTGCCAGAATTTCACTAATGATTCGAAGGACATGCAACATTCAAACATGGCGTGATTGAAAGACACTTAGAGACGAATCAGCCAAATATGAGTCATCTTATAGTTTTGGGATCAATGTGTTTCAGGAATGTACCTGAACAGACAAAGAAGGGAGTTGGGTGATCAAAGGTGTTTATAGGTTATCCTTCGATTGGTGCATACAAGTTGTATTCACCAATCGAAGGTGAACTAGTGATCAGTAAGGATGGTCTTGTAAATAAAATCCAAAGGTGGGATTGGAGTCAAAACTGTATTTGAAGGAGGTGAGCAGAACGAACCTTCGACACAGTCATAGCAGTGGTTCGAAGGAGGCTAATAGAATGAAGCTTCAAGGAAAGGAAATCGAAAGGAATAAGAAATGAGTTTGACTAGGCTGTTTAGATATGAGAATTTTCCAGATCGAACAACCAATGCAGGTGACTCTATTGAAGAAGCCATTCAGAGCCATCAAAAAGAACAAAGTCATCCAAGCTTTCGATTCCCATCAAGTTAGAGGCACAAACAACTCATAGCAAGCTGGCAGAAATGCATGATTGGATCAAATATAGCAAGTTTTCATGCAAAAAACAAATCAAATCTCTCCATCATGATGAACAAAGATTTGATACACAATTGTTGACCTAAACCTTTGCATATATAAACCCAAAAATCTCATATGCAAAAGGAAGAAAGAATAAGAAAAAATTGCTTACACACACGAAAAATTGCCTCGAGCACATGCGCAACTAGCCTCTCAAAACTACCAAAAAATTCTAAAGTTTTTCAAGAACCCTAATGTTTTCGAACCCTTATTTGCCTTTCCTTTCACCATGATCAAACAATCCCAATCAACCTCAGTCTCTCCCAGGGTAAGATTGGATCACTTACAGTGATCCAAATGGCCAAAAAATATGCATGCAAGCATCCCAAACATTCATGTTTGAAATCCTGTATTTTTATTTTTTTTGTTGCATTCTAACATTTGATGATGATTGTAACATGTTTCTGAGATGCGGTAGTACAGGTTTGGATCATTAAACAAGTCCCATACACCATGAAGGGAGCTATGCCATTATCACACCGATCAACCTCGTTTTATTGATAGCACATGATACATTGATTTAGAGCCAAAAATAAGGCCTATACTGAATTCCTGGGGTTTAATTTAGGGGGTGGGGTCCTTTTGATTATCTAATATGGTTTTGTTTTGAAGGTTTAGAATATGGATATACCGGATAAGACGACCGGAGCTAGGGCTCCGGCGCTTCTCTGATTCTATGGTTTCGTTTTGACATACTTTCATTAGTGCCTCTTGGACCAACAAATAGACGTTCCAGTTCAGTTGGTAAAGCTAGCGCGTGATAAGACTTTGTTGTGTGCAAGGGAAGGGGTTCGATCCCTGCCTCCTGTCATTTATTTTTCCAAATTGTTCTTGTAGATCCAGTGTTCCAGGGTCAAGCGTGCACACCATGCACCATCCAGTCATCACCATCTGATCCGATCTAAAAGCCTCCAACATGCAGCTTTATAGTGGGCTCTCAAGGGCTAGCAGCATAGGATCCAACGCAGCTCCTGGGTCTATTTATTTGGGCCTTACAAATTCCAGATTTCACACCCCCCATTTGCTGTTTACGTCAGGCCCGGTTAAAATTTCCTTTTGTTTGTTCATTTTAATCTGATTTGTTCTTTTAATTCTTTTTTTATAACCATATAAAATTAATTGAAATCACAAAATTAGGTTTTAGTTTTTTTAGTAAAATGATTTTTGTTAATTAATTAATAATTATTAAACCATTTTTCTTTAATTTAAAATTAAGTAGATTTAGGTTAATTCACTTTCTTTGCATAACAAAAATTCCAAAAAAAAATAGATTTTTATTTCTTTCAATCTTAACATTTTTCAAATAAGCAAAAGTAAAAAAGGAGTTTTCTTTTAAATTAGAACTCTTTAGGATTTAGACGTTATTTTCACTTCGCGTGCGTTATTTCCTTTCGCACCCTTTTTTCATATTATTGTATCTGCTTCCTGGTTGGAATAGTTTAAAATAGGACTTTTACATTTGCTTCTTTATTTTCCCCCAAATTGTTGGATATGTAATTAATCCCCCTCCCCAAACCCTTGTAATAGCTAGGATTTACAATTTCCGCGCTTTAATTTCTGCAAATTATTAACTGTTTAGATGCATGCTAATAGAATTGTATGGCAAGAGTTAAATAATCAAACGCTAGCAAACCTAAATACAAAAGATAAATAACTGAATTGAACACACTTCTCACACTTGCATCTCTAGGGTACCCCACTTTGGTTGCCTTCGGAAAAACAATCACAACTCTCAAAACGTGAGAGATTTTAGTGGCTACCCTCCGGTTTAAAGATCATAAGTCCCTCGATGACCCTCTCGAAGTTGCCTCAGTAAAAATGATCTTAAAACCCTAGGGTAGTTACTAAGGTTTCTTGCCCAGTTTCCTTTGTGACTATAAACGTCGCTTCGAATGTCCCTCAAACATCTAACGACTAGGGCTACCTACTCACTAATAGTAGGATAGAAATGTCTAAAGGAAAAGAGGAAAAGAACAATCCTTTCGAGTAAAAGTAGATAGTTGTTATATGCTTGCTCAGACAAATTTTACACTTACACAAAACCACTTTTCAAAAACATTTTCAAAAACACTTTATCAACACTTTTGAGGACTGATACGAGAGTTATCATAAAGCAAGATGCCTTACTATTGGCATTTCAAAATACTTTTCAAATGAGCTAAGCATCTAAGAGCCCGTAGAAAACTATGGATGAAAAGGGTGCTAACACCTTCCCTTTTCATAATCTACCCCCCTTACTCAGAAAACTCTCGAAAGGTCATATTTTGTTCTTTTCACCCTTTCCTTGGTTGGATAAAAGAAAAGTCAATGGCGACTCTTGCTTACCGCAACATTTGTGAATAAAAATGCAAAACCAGTATAACAGTCAGTTCTCCCACCGTATTACAGGTAGTTTTCAATCTTTATTTTTGGCTATTTTGCATGTTCAAGGTTGGAGCCCACCGGAGAAGACAACCGGAAAGTTGACTCCGGTGGGATGACTCCGGTTGCCAAGCGTTTTCCTCCCATTGGTCCATCCAATCCATTCAGCGCATGTTTTTATTTTTGAATATATTTCTGTTTGATTTTCACTTACATATTTATTATTATGTTATAATTAACAAATGAACAAGAAACTCATATGGTAAAGAGTAAGCGTGCAAAAGGGGAAGGATATGGGTTCGATACCCTGGCCTCACAATTTTGTTTTCTAACTACTATTCTGCATATCTTATGTGTTTCACATCCAGATGCTCACCATGCACCTTCAGATCATAACTAGAAGATCCCATCTGATCAGATCTAAAAGTCCCAGACGCGCAGCTCACCATGCACCCTCAAAGGATTCCCTCACTGGATCCAACTGCAGACTTGGGCTCCTCTCACTTTGGGCCTACGTTTTTAAACTTACCCCCCCCCCCTCTGTTACTTTTATTATCCTGACCCATTTACTTTCTTTATTTTGTTTTATTTATTTGCTTTTATTTGTTTTATTTTTTTTAATAACATTATAAAAATGAGATAAAAATCACAAAAATATTAGGTTAGCATTTTCTTAAATAAATTAATTTTGTAAATTAATTGATTAATTATTTTAACCCTTTTTTTTAATTTAAAACTAAATAGACTTAGGATTTTAAATTAAATTTCTTACCATGATCAAAAACAAACAAAAAGATTTTTCCTTTTTAAGTTTTAGACGTTATTTTCATTTCGCGCGCGTTATTTCCTTTCGCACTTTTTTCATATTATTGTACCTGCTTCCTGGTTGTAATAGTTTAAAGTAGGACTTTTACATTTACTGTTTTATTTTCCCCAAAGTTTTGGACATGTAAATAATCACCTCCCCGGAGCCTTGTAATAGCTAGGATTTACAATTCCCGCACTTTTAGGTTCTGCAAACTATTAACTGTCTAGGTGCATGACTAATAGAATTTTATGGCAAGAATAACAAACAAATGCTAGCAAACCTAAATGCAAAAGATGAATAACTGAATATAACACAATTTCACATGCGTACCTCTAGGGTACCCCACTTTGGTTGCCTTCGGGAAAAAACAGTCACAACTCTCGAAACGTGAGAGACTTTAGTGGCTACCCTCCGGTTTAAAGATCATAAGTCCCTCGATGACCCTCTCGATGTTTCCTCGATAAAAAAATAATCTTAAAACCCTAGGTTAGTTACTAAAGTTTCTTGCCCAGTTGCCTTTGTGACTGTATAAACTTCCCTTCGAATGTCCCTCAAACATCCAACGACTAGGGCTAGCTACTCACTAATAGTAGGATAGCACTATCTAAAGGAAAAGAGGAAAAGAACAGCCCTTTCGAGTAAAGTAGATAGTTGTTAGATGCTTGCTCAAACAAATTTTTGCACTTACACAAAACTCCTTTCAAAAAGCATTTTTAAACACTTTTTATACGTTCTCTATTATTCTGAGAAACATTACAAAGTTCACCGCACTAAGGTGCTTTCAAAATAATTTTCAAAAACACACAAAGCACAAGGTATTTCAAAATGAGCTAAGCATCTAAGAGCCTGTAGAAAAATACGGATGGAAAGGGTGCTAACACCTTCCCTTTCCATAATCTACCCCCCTTACTCAAACTCTCGAAAGTCTTTTCTATTCTTTTCACCCTTTCTTTTGTTGGATAAAAGAAAAATCGGTGGCAACTCTTGCTTACCGCAACATTTGAGAATACAAGCGCAAAACCAGTATAACAGTCAGTTCTGCCACCGTATCACAGAACTGGCGACTCTGTTGGGGAATAGTAAAAGTGGGGTTACCTTAGAGATAGATCATTTTAAAATTGTTTTCCTTGTATGCTTTGCTTTCTTTACTTTAAGGGTTTGTTTGGGTTTACTTGTAAAGATCCTACACCCCTATCTGGGGCACCTTTTTAGGTAAGTAGCAATAAATCATGGAAGATGTACGGCGTAGACCGATATGGACGAAATGATAGCTACGTTAGTGTGATACTCTGGCTTGTACTAATGTTCCTTGAGTTAGTCAAGGATAACATTAGGCTTCTAGTGTCATTAAGCGTTAACTGACCTTTAGAACCTTTAATTAACTCATCCTAAGCCATTAGAAAGTAGTGAGATGGTCGGCTTTGGTTCCAACCGAATATTGGTTGATACTCGATACTACACTCATTGAGATTGAACTTTTGGGATATTCTGGCCGCAATACTTTGGTGCTTGAGCTAGAACAATGCCTAAAAGAAAGGTCAGTGATATGAGACTCCTTAGAAACCAGTTGTTATTAATAGGACAGGTTGATCCAACTGAAACTTCAAGAGGGTACTTACCTTTAAAACTCATGCAAGCTTTTAAACCTAAGGTCTTTGTGTGACTTGTTTGTGTTTGATATATATGTGATTCTGAAGCATATTATAACATCATAAACATCATAACATGGCATGTACACTAACCATTTCAAGGACCTGTGGATTTATCTCTTCTCTATTTTGTAGGTCATGGATTCAGCTCGCAGAAAAACCATCTGAGTCAATTTTGTAGAGATCCCTCCCAAACTCAAGGAAATGGTCTTAAAAGTTCCTGAGAGCTCATCATTCAACAAGAGATGGTCACTTGCTCAGTTTGGTTACTACCGGTTTCGATGAAGGTTTGATGAGTGTCCTATTCTAGTTCTTCGATCCTAAGCACCATTGCTTCACATTTCTAGACTATTAGTTGGTGCATATGCTGGAAGAGTTCTCCAAGATACTTGGTTTGCCTATATTGGAGCAGGTACCTTTCACCAGTTTAGAACAAGATCCAGCTTCTGAAGATGTTGTTATAGCTTTCCATTTGAAGCCATCTGACATTGAGTCCAACTGGGAAAGAAGAAGTGGAGTTAAGGGCCTCCTTGCAAATTTTCTAATGAAGAAAGCTCAGGTATTCCTAGATGTAATGAGTTACCATGCCTTTGAAGATGTCTTAGCTCTCTTGATCTATGGGCTGGTTCTGTTCCCCAATTCAGACCATTTTATAGATGCCAGTTGTTGTACCCCAAAATTTGCCCTCCCATATTCTTCAAGACTTGTCAAAATCAAGCTCCAAAAGATTCAAAATCACTCAAAGGTTGCACAGTCCAATTACCTCCTAACACAGTCAAAATTAGGGTTTTGGTTCTGACCAAGAAAATGAGGTTTCCAAGGGTCCAATCAAGTCCCACATGCCTACATACATTGTCAAGCATCCATATGCCAAGTTTCAAGACTCACAGCATCAAATTGCACAGTCAAAAACCCTAATTGCTCTACAGTCAACTGCAGGGGCAAAATGGTCATTTGACAGTCAAAAGTCAAAAAATTTGGTCAACATCTTATTTTGAAGCCACAAACATCATTTGATCAATTCTTGATCATGATTTCACAAGCATGGCTCAAAAAGTCTCAAGATGCAAAAGTTTCTATTTTTGGACAGTTGAAAAAGTCAACTGCAAATTGACTAGGGCATAACTTCTTCATGGTTTATCAGAAAAATTCCATCCAAAGCTCATTTTGAAGAGGATGACATTTCCTAAAACTCATCTTCACACTTCAAGTCCAATAAATGCTCTCACAAAAAGTTATCAATTTCAACATTATAGGTCATTTTCAAAAGTCAACAAAAAGGCACTTTAAGTCAAAGACCATAACTTGAGATTGGTAAATCAAAATGACATGGGACCAAAGACATTGGTTAGAGGACTTCAAGACCTTTCGAAAATGTCCAAGAACATGTTCATAGCTTCAACATTGAGCAAGATATTCCTTGTAGAAGTTGGGAAATTTTTGGGTATTTTGAAAAGTCAACTTTGCACAAAAGGCTTCAAAAATGCTAAAGGGCCTCAATTTCTTTCATGAATCATTACCCAAAGGCTATGCACGACCCATTGACCTCAAAGGGATTTATTTTCTTATTTTTAATTAATTAATTGAATTTTTATTCATAATAATTCATTTAATTAGATTTAAATATGAAAAAATATCAAATAACACTTATCAAATCTTTTTGTGCAGCAAATTCACTCATTATGAGCTAAATATTTCGTGCATCAATTAACAAGGCAATATCTTCCACAATTGGCAAGGATTGGCATGGAAAAAAGATTGGAAAAGATATGGAGAAAATCAAATATTCAAAACATGAATGCATGGATCTTTGGACTTGGTTTTGACCTAATTTTGTTCAAATACTTATACACAACATAACCCTATTCCATTACACACGAAAAAGCTGCTCAGAAAAGGCATACCAATTTGCAAAAGTTCATCAAAAAAATTGAAATCTGAAAACATAGTTACAGCGCGATTCAAAGCCTAAAACCTATTCCAAATGCTTGTTGGGACTTCCTTGAACGTGTTTCAATCCCTTTCCAGTCTCCACGCCCAAAGAATTGGTAGAACATAATTGTTTTCTTCTTGAACATGTCCATTATCGTGTTTTAATTTTCAAGCATTGTTCATGTGTTTTTTTAATTGATTTACACTAATGTTGATATTCTGAAGCTATTGGTAGCATTTAATTGAACCAACGACGCTTGTATCCAAAGATGCCATTAAAGGATATTAGGTTTTCAGAGCTCCAAATTTAGGGGTTTTCACATATGGCAAAATTGAACCACCAAACCTATGTCGTTGGATTCGTGACCTCAAGACAAGACCAACCAACACCTCGTGCCCTTTTTATATTACAGCATGGGCTATTCGCTATTTTTACAGGTCTTGTTTAGTGGGGGTTTAAAACCCCCGCTATTTGGTTATATTTGCAGGTACAAAAGGAAGAAGACGCATGCGTGGCTTCATATGGTTGGGCAATTCAAATAAATCAGCGTGCTTTTTGCTTTGTACCACTAACGCTTATTTTTCTTTTATAATAATCACGTTGCATTATGTTAACAAAGAAACGCGTTGGCCTGGTTGGTTGTTGAGGTGTCCTGCAGGTACTGGGACCTGGGTTCGATTCCCAGGTCCCCTCTCATATTTCATTATTTTTTCCTTAACATGTTTCTATGCAGTTTCCTTCAAATATTCCACCATGCATCCCAACGCTTAGGCTTGCCAAGTGTCTCTGATGATCAATCCAATGGCCATAACGTGAATTCCATGATACACACTCAGTCAACCACATGCATTCAAACTGGAAAAGTCAACAAGGATTTGATTTCAGTGGGCCAAAAGTGCTTCAAAAAACCTCCTAAATGGGCCTGATACCCCCCATGGTTTGCATCAATTTTTAATTCTTATTTGTTTTTCTTTCTTAATTCTATTAATTATTTTAATTGTTTTCTTTAATTTCCTAAAATAATTTCCACAATAAAAATCATAAACAAAAATTGTAATATATTTAATAATATTTAATTCACTATTAAAATATTTTGTAAATAAATATGTACATTAATTAATTAGCATAAATTAGGTTTTAAAACTTTAATCTTTTTCTTAATAAATTAAAACATGTAGAAATTAGGGTTTTATAACATTCTCATCTTTTTCTTAAATAAATAATCTTATCATCATTATTATTATTAATTAACTAAATATTTTTGTAAATAAATATGTACATTAATTATTTAGTAAATTAGGTTAAACTTTAATATTCCTCAAATAATTAAAAATAACTTAGAATTAGGGTTTCTTTTAATTTTAATTTTAATTTTTTATTCCATTAAATACAAAAACCTAAAAAACACTTCTTTTCTTTTATTTAATAATTAATTAGCCTTTTAATTTCAATTTAATTTCAAAAGGGTCCAACGCCCTCGAACGTGCAACTTTAATTCTTTCGCGCATTTATTCTTATTTTTTCTTTGTGAATATTATGTAACTGTTCAAACCATGTAATAGTAATTAGGAATTTATTTTACTTTCCGCACTTTTTATCAAACGGGTCTTTGTAATTTGGCGATGTATAGACCCGCGCCTTGTAATAGCGTAGGACTTTACTTTTCGCATTTAAATTTCAGCACGTTTAAATTCTAATTGCATGAAAGAATGTATGGCCTAAATTAAAAACAATGCGTAGATCACCATGATACATGTACAAGATAACAATACTTGAAAACAACACACAAATTCACACACCACTCTTAGGGTACGCCTCACTGTTGCCTTGCCCTCGAAACCTGGTCGTCGAGTATAGGACATTTTAGTAAGTCCTTATGTCCATGACATGATCCAGTTGCCTCGAAACGGTTGCCTCGGAATTAAAAAGGATCAATGGCATAAGGGTAGCTTCTAAGGTGTCCTACTGTTGCTCTGATGACCACATTGTCCCTAACAAACGAATTGACCCGAACACCTCCAACGGTGGTGCTACCTACCTCTCAATGGTGGGATGGCACTACCTTAAGGACTTCTACACAGCCTAATTCCTTAGAGTAGGTAGATGACTTGTAGATACTTGCTCTATTCAAAAACAAACAAAAAACTCTTTTCACACTGACACTTTCAAAAGTTTTCAAAACAAATTTTTCATACACTCTTGAGGACAGATACAAGAGTTACTTAGAAATTTTTCAAACGAAACTTTTTCAAAACCCACACACACTTGAAAAGCAAACATCTTTTGAAAACACAATGAGCAAGTATCTAAGAGCCCATGGATAACCATGGATAGAAAGGGTGCTAACACCTTCCCTTTCTATAAATCTACCTCCCGAACCGAGAAACTATCTCATAAGGAATTTTGCTGTGCTTTTGTCCTGTCCATGTTGGAGAAAATAAAAGACGGTGGCGACTCTTGCTTCCGCGACATTTCGCGATCCAGCGTTAAACAGTCAGTTCCAGATCCACCGATCACAGAACTGGCGACTCTGCTGGGGACTCTTATAAAGTGAGGTGTACCTTAGGACTAAGATCACTTGTGTTTTCAATTGTTTTGCTTGTTTGCTTTATTATTGTGGGCTGCATCGGAGTTACATAGATCCTAACCCAGATCTGGGGATACCCTGTTAGGTAGCATAAGTTGTGAGGGACCTGTCCGGCGTAGACCGACATGGGTGAAGCAGTGGCTACGTTGGTGTGGCACCTTGGTCTGTACCGATATCCCTTGTGTCGCAACGAGGAGAATATGGGTCTTTTGAGGAGTCATTAAGCACCAACCGACCTTAGAACCTTAAATGACCCAACTTGGCCAATAGAACAGTAGCAGGATGCTACGCCCATTGAGGCTAAACTCTCGTGATGGTTCTGGCCACAAGAAAAGATTGTGATGCTGGAGTTATGACTGATTGAGGGTAGTCAGTGATATTGGGATCCTCTAGAACCCGGTTACTTCTGATAGGACAGGTCTTAACCAACAAACTGAAAGAGGGTAATACCTAGACCCCATGTTGGCCTAAACTCTAAGGGCTTGTCTTGTGTGACTTGTGTGCCTTATCATGTTTGCCTTTGTGAATATTTGTGGTGTGCTTTATCATGACATCATGCCATCATAGACATTGCATGCATCCTGCATAAGGACTGACCATTTCAAAGACAAGAGGGTTTCACCTTTGCTCTGTTTTGTAGGACATCATGATGCCTATGCGAAGGAACACTATCCGGTTTAATTTTGTTCACCCACCTGAGTTGCTTGAAGAGTTGGTTAGCAGAATTCCAAATACTACTTCCTTCATCCAGAGGCATGGTTCTCTTCTCAGTCTAGTCACGGCAAAGTGGGACCAACAACTGATGAGTGTCCTGACACGGTTTTATGATCCCTTGTACAACTGCTTCACCTTTCAAGACTTCCAGCTGGTCCCTACCCTGGAAGAGTTCTCTGACTTGCTTGGCATCCCTATCTTGGATCAGACTCCCTACACTGGTTGGGAAAAGACTCTTAGGCTTGAGGAGATTGTTGCAGCTCTTCCTTTGACCCACCAGGAGGTGATGGACAACTGGGTGACTAGAAGCAAAGTTAAGGGTTTCTTGGCCAAGTTTCTGGTTGGTAAGGCTAACAGTTTCTGGAATGACCTGGACTTTAGGGCGTATGAAGACATTCTGGCTCTCTTAATCTATGGTCTAGTCTTGTTTCCTAATCCTGATAACTTCATTAACATCACTGCCTAAGGATCTTCATGTCTCGGAACCATGTGTCCACTCTCTTGGGTGACATCCTGCAACAACTTTATGCTCGTACTGCCCGAAGACGAGGAAATCTGTGGTGTTGTATTCCTTTGTTATTGAGGTGGTTTATTTCGCACCTCCCTAAGTTCGTGCTGAAGAACAAAGAAGGAGGAGGTTGGGCTCATAGGTTAATGTCTCTCACTGATAAGGACATCATTTGGACTCTCAGAGGTTTGGATGAGGTAGCTGTTATTGATCGTTGCGGAGAACATCCTAATGTTCCTTTGATTGGTACCCAAGGAGGAATCTCTTATAATCCATGTCTAGCTCTCCGTCAATTTGGAAGAGCCAGAAGAGTGGGGCCTCATGAGATGTTGGTGCCTCACCTCAGTTTTGAGTTTCAGGTAGATAGTGACGAGCTGCGTCGTAGGTTCATCAAGGCTTGGGACAGAATTCACAAAGCTGACCCATAAGAGTTGGGACCTGTTGTACCCCAAAATTTGCCCTCCCATATTCTTCAAGAAATTGCCAAGTCAAAGCTTCAAAAAGTTCCCCAAGGGTTACACAGTTCAAGGGCCTCCTAAACAGTCAAAATTAGGGTTTTGGTTCTGACAAAGAAAATGAAGTTTCCAAGGGTCCAATCAAGTTCCACATGCCTATAAATATGGTCAAGCATCCTCATACCAAGTTTCAAGACTTTCAGCATAAAATTGCACAGTCAAAAACCCTAATTGCACTACAGTCAACTGTAAGGGCAAAATGGTCATTTGACAGCCAAAAGTTCAAATTTTTGGTCAACATCTCATTTTGAAGCCACAAACATCATTTGATCAATGCTTGATCATGATTCTCAAAGATTTTCTCAAAAATCACCAAGATGCAAAAGTTTTCATATTTGGACAGTTGAAAAAGTCAACTGTAAATTGACCAGGGCATAACTTTCACATGGATTATCAGAAAAATTCCATCCAAAGCTCATTTTGAAGAGAATGACATTTCCTACAACTCCTCTTCATAATTCAAGTCCAAGAAATGCTCTCACAAAAAGTTATCAATTTCAACATTATAGGTCATTTTCAAAAGTCAACAAAAAGGGACTTTAAGTCAAAGGCCATAACTTGCGATTGGTAAATTAAAATGACATGGAACCAAAGGAATTGGTTAGAGGACTCAAAGACCTTTCCAAAATGTCCAAACACATGAGCAAAGCTTTAAAATTGAGCAAGTTATGCCTTGTGGAAGTTGGGAAATTTTTGGATATTTTGAAAAGTCAACATTGATTCAAATGACCTAAAATTGCTAATGGGCCTCTTTTTCTTCCACAATTCATCATCCAAGGTATGGGCACGACCATTTTGCCCAAAGGGAAGTTTTTTATCATTTTTATTTATTTATTTGGATTTTTAATCATTAATAATTCATTTAATTAATTAAAATACATGAAAAATGTTAAACCTAATGTTTCAAATCTTTTTGTGCATAAAACATCTCTAAGATTTCGTGCAAATCAGATTAGGAAAGAATCAAAGGCAATTGGATGTGATTGGCATCAAAAACATGTGAAAAAGATTGCAAAATAATGGCTTGAAAATCGAATATTTGTTTCATCAATTCATGGATTTCTTTTGATCAAATTCTTAACCTAATCACTCATATACATATACACATGCTAACCCTCGTGCAAAAGGACTCCAGGCTGCGCCATATACCAAGAAACCAACTTGAATTTTTTGCTTGAAAACTGAATACTGAAAACTGAGTTTTAGAAGGATTCAAGGCCAAATATTGGTTCCATTAGCTTCCTGAGGCTTCAAGGAAAGTTTTCCAATCAAAATCAATCATCCTAACGCCCTGAATTGGTAACACGATCCCAACCTGTACAGAAAATATTTCATATTCGTGCATCTCAATTCATGCATCTTTTGCAATTTTTAACATTTGATTTGTGTTCATTATTCAATTCTGAAGCTAACTGCGTGGTTTGATTTTGTTTTTATGCACCCTTGAGGATTTCACCATGAATGCGTGCTAGGGTTTCTAGGACCTTGAATTAGGGTTTTTTAGTTAAGGGAAAATTAGCATTCGAGACCTGGACCACTGAAACAAGCATGCTTGGACGATGCAAAATCCATCCTCGCGCCTAATTTATATGGCCATATGGCCTAATCGTTATTTTCTATAATGATGCTTTTGGGGACGGTTCAAAACCGTTGCCTATGTTTTTTGTGTTTCAGGAATTAAACAAACGAGGAAGACGAAGGCTAGGTGTAAAGCTGTGGTTGGTTCGTTCAAATTTGCGCGCTAAAAGTCCACTAACACGCGTTTTATTTCATATTAATTCTTAATTATATTATAATCAAAGTGCGTTGGATGGCTCAGTGGTAGGCATATACGTTGATAACCAACAGGACCTGGGTTCGATCCCAGGTCCCCACTCCTTGCCATATTGTTTTTCCATTAATATTTCTATGCAACATCTCTCTTGAGGAACACCATACACATAACATCCAAGCCCTCCACGTGCTGGCTGAGGTCAATCCAAGGGGCACAACTTGCAGCGCATCATGGGCCTTAGTCAACCAGGTGCATGGGAATGTGAAAAAGTCAAATAAGGCCTTGAGAACTTTGGGCCAGCCATGCTAACAAGCCCTCCAATTTGGGGACAGAACCCCCCCTAGGTTTGCAATCTTCAATATTTTTTTTATTCTTTTTATTTCAATTATTATTCTTTTCAATTAATTCTTTTAATTTAATTTTTCATAAAAAAACATAAAAACAATAAAAAATCAGAAAAAGACAAAAATTAAATATATTTATTTAATTAGTATTTTTGTAAATAAAGTTCATTAATTAACTTAGTTTTTAATTTAGGTTTTTAACCTTAACTTTTTTTAATAAAAATCTAAAATTGGTAGAATTAGGGTTTAATTAATTTTTTATCCTTTTTTCTTTTCTTTTCATAAATTATCAAATATTATTTACTTTTGTAAATCAAGATTTGCATGTAAATAATTAGGTTAATATTAGGTTAAAATTTAATACTTTCTTAATAAACTCAAACAATTAGAATAAGAGTTAATCTTTTAATTTCACTTAATTCTTTTTTTCATTAAAACTCATAAAATACAAAAATACCAAAAATAACTTCTTTTCTTTAATTCAATTAATTTAACAATTTAATTTAATTCCATTAAAAAGGGTCCAACGCCCTCGTTTCAATTTAAAAGTTTTAATTCGCGTATTTATTTCTTTTTCTTTTAATATTTATGTACCTCTCCCAAAGCCGTGTAATACATTTCTCGCACTTTCACTTTTCATTATTTCTTTATTTTCTGTCAAATCGGGTTCTGGAAATTTTGGCGATGTGGACCCGCGCCTTTTGTAATAGTTTAGAATTTTTTATTTCTCGCAATATTTTAACTGTTAAATAAATGCATGCAAGAATGAATGTCTAAATAAAAACAAACGCGTAGATCACCTATACCATGACAAGACAAAAATAAATGAACATGACACACAAATCACACACCACCCCTAGGGTACGCCTCACTGTTGCCTTGCCTCGAAAGGTGATCGTCGAGTAGAGGATGTCTTAGTAAGTCCTCATGATCCGGGAACCTGGCATGAGGGTAGCTTCTAAGGTATCTTCCTATTGCTCTGGTGATCACCATGTCCCGAACCTTCGAATTGACCCGAACACCTCCAATGGTGGTGCTACCTACCTCTCAATAGTGGGATGGCACTGCTTTAAAGGACATTTACACAGACGAATTCCTTAGGGTAGGTAGACGACTCTAGATACTTGCTCTAACTTCAAAACAAATTCAAAAATACTTTTCACACCAACACATTTTCCAAAAGCTTTCGAAAGCAATTTTTCAAACACTCTTGAGGACCGATACAAGAGTCGAACTGAAATTTTCAAAGAAACTTTTTTAAAACCCACATTGAAAAGCAAACAAACCATTTTTGAAAACACAGTGAGCAAGTATCTAAGAGCCCATGGATAACCATGGATAGAAAGGGTGCTTACACCTTCCCTTTCTATAATCTACCTCCCGAACCGAGAGCAATCTCTTTAAGGAATTTTTCTGTGCTTTTGTCCTTTCCATTTGGAGAAAATAAAAGACGGTGGCGACTCTTGCTTCCGCGACATTTCGCGAACCAGCGTTAAACAGTTAGTTCCAGATCCACCGATCACAGAACTGGCGACTCTGCTGGGGACTTAAACTTAAAGTGAGGTGTACCTTAGGGTAGTTCATAACTGTGTTTTCAATTGCTTTCTTTGCTTGCTTTATTATTGTGGGACTGTCTTGGGAGTTCTATAGATCCTAACCCGGATCTGGGGGATACCTTCTTAGAAAGTAGCAACAAGGCTGTGAGGGAACTGTGCGGGGTATACCGACATGGTTGAAACAGTCTGCTACGTTGATGTGGCACTTTGGTGTGTACCGGTAACCCTTGAGTTCAGTCAAGGAGAGTACGGGGCCTCCGCGTGGTGTCGTGAAGCATCAACAGACCTTAGGAACCTTAATTGAACTATCTTAGCCTCTTTAGGGTAGTGAGATAACTGACTTTGGTACAGTCCGAGGTTGGTTGATACTCGATACTACGCTCAATTGAGGGTTGCTTTCCTGGAATATTTCGGTCGCCAGTTCAGTGGCTAAATCGAAACGATGAACAATGAAAGCAATCCCGTGATATTGGGACCCTTAGAACCCGGTTACTTCTAATAGGACAGGTTGAACCCACCAACTTCAAGAGGGTACTACCCAGACCCCATGCTGGCCTTAAACCCTAAGGGCTTGTCTTGTGTGCCTTGTGTGCCTTACATGTTTGTCTTTGTAAATATATGTGGTGTGTTTAATCATAGCATCATGACATCATCCAGCATCATATGCACTGACTAACCATTTCAGGGGTTCGGATCTTCATCTTTGTTCTTGTTTTGTAGGACATGGAAACTGTTCGTAGAAAGACAATTCAAATCAGTCTTGTAAGGATCCCTCCTCAGTTTAAGGAACTTATATCCAGGATTCCCGATAGCTCTTCATTCAGTGAAAGACATGGAAGACTCATCAGCTTGGTCAACACCAACATTGAGGAAGATATGATAAAGGTCCTGTTCCAGTTCTTTGACCCTCTGCATCACTGTTTCACCTTCTTGGACTATCAGCTGGTACCTACATTGGAGGAGTTCTCCCGGCTCCTGAAGATCCCTATCCTTGATCAACTACCCTACAACGGTACAGAAAAGGAACCTAAGCTTGAAGAGATTGCTAAATCCTTGCACCTACAGTCATCTGACCTCAAGGGACATTGGGAAGCTAGAAGTGGTATCAAAGGGTTCTTAGCCAGGTTTCTGTTTGAAAAGGCCCATGAATGTTGGAACTCCCTTGACTTGCAAGCTTTTGAAGAGGTTGTGGCCCTCCTTGTCTATGGTTTGGTGTTGTTCCCTAACCCAGATCAGCTTATTGATATCAGTGCCGTTCAGATCTTCATGTCCAGGAATCCTATACCTACGTTGCTGGGGGACATCCTTCACTCATGTTACACTCGAACCATGAGAAAAAGAGGTGTCCTTATGTGTTGCACTCCTCTCCTGGGAAGGTGGTTTATTTCGCACCTTCCACAATCAGTTTTGAAGAACGAGCGGGGTTTGAGATGGTCACAACGGTTGATGACTCTTACGCATGCAGATATACATTGGTGTCCTAGGTCCAGAGAGGATGTCACTATCATTGATCGTTGCGGAGAGTACCCTAATGTTCCTTTACTTGGAATCAGAGGAGGTATTACCTACAACCCATGCCTGGCTTGGAGACAGTTTGGTTATGCTCGGAGGGATGGTCCTCATGACATGTTAATTCCTGACATAGTTTTTGACTTCGACAACGATACTCAAGGACTTCGCCAGAGATTTATCAGAGCCTGGAGGATGCCAAGTAGGATAGACAGTAAGACACTGGGGCACAGGAACTCTATCCCGTTGGAACCTTATCTCAAGTGGGTACGAGCCCGCTCCCAGAAGTTAGTGATGCCTTATCCTCATATGCTCCCGGTAATCAAAGAACCAGTCTTGGAAGGAGAAGTGTCTTACACTATTCAGCACCCTGATATGCCCACATCCTGGGAAGAGATGCAGAAGAGCTGGATCCAGCTTAAGGAAGAACGGAATTCTCTTGAGACCAGTCTACATGCTAGTGAAAAGAAGGTCTTGGAGCTCACCCGCCTGTTGCATGAGGAGAGGAATCTCAACACCTACATAGCTCCAAAGAGGATGCGTAGTATATTTTGGGATTGATTTGCTTTTGTATTATTTTGCCCATGAGGTTTTGATGTACTGAACAGTTATTTCCTTAATGATAACGTGTGTTCCTTTTGTCTACAACAAATTTGAACTTTCGAACCCTTGAATGCATTGCATAAACACATATCATTCATCATGTGCATAGCAGGTTTTCCTCTTTTCAGGTTGCTTACAGTTCTTCGTTGTTTATTTCAGCATCATGAATCCCGACTCGTCATCAACTGAGATGTCCATCAAGGCTCTTCAGGCGCAGAATGCGCAATTTCAGGAATTAATCATGGGTTTGGCTCAGGGCCAAGAAGAGCTGAAGGCTCTCCTCCTGAAGAAGGAGAAGAAGAAGAAGAGAAGAACTGTTCTATTCAACTCGGGCCGAAGGTTTGGCAACACTCTGCAAAATGAAGAGGCTAGTTCTTCCATTGGCAAGGGTACTCCTCAAGCGGAAAAAGGTCCTAGTCCGGTAGTCTCCGACAACGAGACTGATTTTGATGAAGAGCAATATCCTCCTGCAGAAGACAGATACAAGCAGTTGGAAGACAGGTTGAATGCTATGGAGATACAACAGGTACCTGGGCTGGATTTTGGAGATCTGGGTTTGTCTACTGGTGTGATATTCCCTCGGAAGTTCAAAGCACCATCTTTCACTAAGTACGACGGGGCGTCTTGTCCCAAGCTACATCTCAGGTCCTATGTTCGGAAGATTCAACCGTACTCAGTGGATAAGAATTTGTGGATCCACTTCTTCCAGGAGAGTCTTTCAGGGACTCATCTCGAATGGTTCTATCAGCTGGATGGGACCAAGGTTCGTAACTGGGAGGAGTTGGCTACTGCTTTCTATAAGCAGTATCAATATAATGCCGACCTTGCCCCTACACGTACCCAACTCCAGGGTATGTCGTTAGGTTCAAGTGAAGGTTTTAAGGAGTACGCTCAAAAGTGGAGGGATCTGGCTGGCAGGGTGCAGCCTCTGTTGACTGATCGGGAGTTGGTAGACATGTTCTTGGGGACCCTATCTGGGCCATTTTTCAACCATCTTATCGGTAATTCTTCTGCTGGATTCACTGATCTTATTCTGACTGGAGAGAGAATTGAGGCTGGGTTGAAGTCTGGTAAAATTCCGAAGGGTGCACCGTCTAGTTATGAGAAGAAACCCTTCAAAAAGGAGGCTAGTGCTGTATATGGCTCCCGGAGACCAGAGAAATCTGAGCGCCGCCAATCTGTCAGTGCGGTAATGATTGCCAAGCCTGCTGCCGCTCCTCGGCCAACCAATCCTCAAAGGGCTAAAAGACCCTGGAGAGAGTTTACCCGTTTGAGCATGACCTTATCGCAGATCTTGCCACAGTTGCTATCCACCAATCTAGTGACTGTTAGAGAGGCACCCAAGGGTGTAAAAACTGCTTCCCCCAAGTACAACCCAAATGCTCGTTGTGCTTATCATTCTGATAGCCCGGGGCATTCCACTGATGACTGTTGGGCATTAAGGAACAAGCTGCAGGACCTTATTGACGCCAAGGAGGTACAGTTTGAGGCCTCTGAGAAGCCTAATGTAGTGACAGCTCCCCTGCCTGCTCATGGAGTGAATACTATTGGGGACGAAGATGAAGTGGATGAAGCTGAGTTTGATAGTTGGATTTACCCGGCAACCGACAGTGGACTTAGAAATTGGAGTGCAAAAGACAACCTACCTGTTTCTCTTGTTACTGAGTAATGAATTCCTATGTTTTTGGCATTTGTAATAAACAATTAAAACTTTATGGCCCGGTGTCTTACCCGGGGCACCGTGGCTTCATTTGTGAGGGCATATAAATTGTCATTTCATATATCATGAATGAAAATCTTGGACGTTTTCTCGCATTACAAATCTTATGCTCTTTTTCTGTCTTTCTTTCCTTTATACATATTTCAAAACAGCTGTATTTACACACACTCACTCATACAGGTTTCAATCCACTCTGGATCTCACTGGTAACGACTCTGCTACTGCCAGTTATGACTTCGAAAATCCGATCAACTTAGCCGAAGACGAAGGTAAAGATGATTGTGAAGTGCCTGGCGAGCTTGCAAGACTGTTACTTCAGGAAGAGAGGGCAATTCAACCACATGAAGAGCCAGTGGAAATAATAAACTTGGGTACTGAAGAAGACAGGAAAGAGGTAAAGATTGGTGCTAACCTAGAGCTCAACGTGAAGCAACGGTTGACTAAGATGCTACATGCTTATATGGAGATCTTCGCCTGGTCCTACGAAGACATGCCCGGGTTGGATACCGATATCGTGGTCCATCACTTGCCTACTAAGGAAGACTGCCCTCCAGTTAAGCAAAAGGTCCGCCGTATGCGTCCAGAAATGTCTGAGAAGATTAAAGCCGAGGTTATGAAGCAGTTTGATGCCGGGTTCCTTGCAGTGACTTCTTACCCTCAGTGGGTTGCCAATGTTGTGCCGGTACCAAAGAAAGATGGAAAGGTCAGAATGTGTGTTGACTACAGGGATCTGAACAGGGCCAGCCCCAAGGATGACTTCCCTTTACCTCACATTGATGTCCTTGTTGATAATACAGCTCAGCATAAGGTTTTCTCTTTAATGGATGGCTTTTCAGGTTACAATCAGATCAAAATGGCACCTGAAGACATGGAGAAGACTACCTTTGTTACTCAGTGGGGCACCTTCTGCTACAAGGTCATGCCTTTTGGACTAAAGAACGCTGGGGCAACCTACCAACGTGCCATGGTTGCTTTATTTCATGATATGATCCATCATGAGATAGAAGTGTATGTTGACGACATGATCGCAAGGTCCCAAACTGAGGAAGAGCACCTAGATCATCTGCAAAAGTTGTTTGACCGTCTGAAACTGTACAAGCTGAGGTTGAACCCAAACAAGTGCACCTTCGGGGTAAGATCTGGAAAGTTGCTAGGCTTCGTGGTAAGTGATAAGGGCATTCAAGTGGACCCTGCCAATGTCAAAGCTATTCAAGAGATGCCAGTTCCTAGGACAGAGAAGGAAGTCAGAGGCTTTTTGGGACGCCTGAATTACATTGCTCGGTTCATCTCACATCTAACTGCTACTTGTGAACCAATCTTCAAGTTGCTGAAGAAAGATCAGGTAGTACGTTGGAATGATGAATGTCAGGCCGCTTTTGACAGAATCAAAGAGTATCTCCAAGAACCACCCATTCTTATGCCACCGGTTGAAGGGAGACCTCTGATACTATATCTAACAGTGCTTGACAACTCAATGGGGTGTGTGCTGGGGCAGCATGACGAGTCTGGCCGAAAAGAGCATGCCATTTATTACCTTAGCAAAAAGTGTACCGACTGTGAGACCCGATACTCACTGCTTGAGAAAACTTGCTGCGCTTTGGTATGGGCTGCTCGCCGGCTGAGACAGTATATGCTGACTCACACTACCTTGTTGATTTCAAAGATGGATCCTATAAAATACATATTCGAAAAGCCTGCTCTGTCTGGGAGAATAGCAAGATGGAAAATGATCTTGACGGAATACGACATTCAGTACACAACCCAGAAAGCCATCAAGGGAAGTGTATTGGAAGACCACTTGGCACATCAGGCCGTAGATGACTATCAGTCAATGAACTTTGAGTTTCCAGATGAAAGCATCATGACAGTAACTGATTGTGAAGTACCCGGACCGGATGAAGGACCTGAGGAAGGATCCCGATGGTCTATGCACTTTGATGGAGCCTCCAATGCTTTGGGTAACGGTATCGGTGTTGTAATCATATCACCTCAAGGCACTCATACTCCGCTCACTGCCCGACTATGTTTCAACTGTACCAACAATATGGCGGAGTATGAGGCGTGCATCATGGGTCTTCAAGCCGCGATCGACTTAAGGATCAAGTTTCTGAGTGTCTTCGGAGATTCCGCTCTTGTGATCAATCAGATCAAAGGAGAGTGGGATACGAAACATCCGAATCTTATTCCTTACAGAGAATGTGTGTTGACCTTGATCCCCCACTTCACGAAGACAACCTTTGAACACTTTCTGAGAGAGGAGAATCAGATGGCGGACGCGTTAGCTACGATGTCTTCTATGTTCAAGGTCAAATGGGATAATGAGGCTCCCCGGATCATCATCTGGAAACTGGACAAACCGGCATACTGTTGCGATCTCGAGACTGAATTGGTGATTGAGAAGCCTTGGTATCATGAGGTGAAGAGATATTTAGAAGCTCAGGAATACCCTGAGGGTGCCTCTGTCAATGATAAAAAGTTTCTGAGAAGGTTCGCAGCAAATTTATTCCTTAGCAACGGCATCCTGTATAAGCGAAACCATGATTCAACCTTACTGCGTTGTGTGGATAAGACTGAAGCAGAAAGGATCATGGAAGAGCTACATGAAGGGACCTTTGGTACGCACTCCAGTGGACATACAATGGCGAAGAAGATCCTTCGGGCAGGGTATTACTGGTCCACAATGGAAGCTGACTGCTACCAACATTCCAGGACATGCCATAAGTGCCAGATTTATGCAGACAAGGTGCATGTTCCTCCAGTTCCTTTGAATGCTCTGACTGCGCCTTGGCCGTTTACAATGTGGGGCATAGACATGATCGGTGATATTAAACCTACGGCATCTAATGGGCATCGCTTCATCCTAGTGGCGATTGATTATTTTACAAAATGGGTTGAAGCAGCTTCCTACGCTACGGTAACTAAGACTGTTGTGGAACGGTTCATTCGGCATAATTTGATCTGTCGATACGGCGTCCCAGAGATAATTATTACAGATAACGGTACCAATCTGAATAACAAGATGATCACTGAGCTCTGCGAGCAGTTCAAAATACAGCACCACAATTCTTCTCCTTACAGACCGAAGATGAATGGGGCTGTAGAGGCAGCAAATAAAAATATCAAGAAAATCGTGCAGAAGATGACAGTGACTTATAAAGATTGGCACGAGATGTTACTATTTGCTCTGCATGGGTACCGTACCTCAGCTAGGACGTTAACCGGGGCAACTCCTTTCTCTTTGGTTTATGGTATGGAGGCAGTCTTACCAATCGAAATGCAAATACCCTCTCTCCGGATAATGAAGGATGCAAATCTGAACGAAGATGATTGGATCCAGACACGACATGATCAGCTAAACCTCATTGATGAAAAGAGACTTGCTGCTATCTGTCATGGTCAGACGTATCAAAAACGGATGATCAGGGCATTTAACAAAAAGGTCAGACCACAGGAATATCAAGTTGGGGATCTGGTAATCAAGCGAATCATCCTTCCTCAGAGTGATCCAAGGGGCAAATGGACCCCTATGTATGAAGGGCCATTTGTGGTTAAACATGTGTTCTCAGGAGGAGCCATGATTTTAACCAACATGGACGGTGACGACCTTCCTCACCCCGCCAATGCAGACATAGTAAAAAGATACTACGCATAAAAAAGGACCCGCTAGGCTGACATGCCTAGGAAAAAATTAGGGCTTCCCGGCGAACCAAAAGGGTTCGGGCAAAATGAAGGGATGAAATGAAAAAAATCTGTACACCCGGCAAGTCGAAAACCTGAAAAGGCGGCTTGGGCAAAAATGGGTATCCTGGTGGACTGAAAACCCGAAAGGGCGGTCCAGGCAAAAGTTAGGGATAAAGCGTAATACTATGTCTCATTGGATCACTTTGCATCCAGAATCCGGTATCTACATCAAGTTCAGACGGCATCGATCAGTCAGCTTCACCTTCAACCAAGGTCATCAAGTGATGAGACGCTCGGAGATATAAGGGCGATAGCAGAGTTGAAACCCAGTGGGATCATTCATTTCACACAGCTGTTTTTATTTTCTTGTACAAAATTTGTATAAACTCTTTCGCTCGGCGGCATTCTCTTACTAGGACGTCAGCCTCTTGTACACAAAACGCCTATTTACAGGCCATTCAAAAATCAATACAAATATATTTTTCAGTTAAAATTGCCAATTGTTTTTCCTTTTCTGTTTTGTCTTGCGAAGAACGTCCAAGGTTCAATTTGTGATATATGCATTGATAATAATTTGCTAACTCATGAATATTTGCATACGAAACAAAGGATTAATTACAGGTAACATTAGAAACAGGGGCAATAAAAGAGTTGTCTAAGCAATCTAATTGTTCTGTCCTCCAAGGTATCAAGGTAGGTTCAGCTAAAGAACACAACCAGATATCCCAACTCCCCAGAGAGTAAGTCAGCAGTCAGGGCACTCTTCCTCAAGCAAAGTTATCAAACCTTAAGGAAGTTGGGTATCCTCCATCAGATATCAACATTCCCCAGCAGCATATATATCCTTAACAAGCATCCCCGGCAGTCTTGGCCTAAAGATTGTTCCCCGGCGGTATATCAAATATTCAAAGGAGTCATTTCCCCGATGTAGTTCAAACTTCCCCAAGAAAGTCCAATCTAGTTCCCCAGGAAAGTTGAAATCCATCTCCCCAAACAGTAAGCTTATCCCTAGTAGATTCTGGAAGCTTATCCCTCGCAGAGCACGAACGCGTCTCCCGATTTTATTCAAAGAGTTATTTCCTTACCAGAATATAACTGGGTTATCATCAGCCAAAAGCCACGAAAAGAGCGTCCTCGACGAAATCTTCTTATCCCCAGCGAAGTCTGTTAACACTTCCAACACAACAATGGTATCCCCAGCAAGTTATTATCAACAACTCAGCAAAGTATCTCTCTCCCCACAGAGTATTGCTTCCCAGCAAGATTGTTAGGGTACTTTTCTCCCTGCAGAGTTATCCATTCGCCAAGTTTATCCCCCAACGGAGTCATCTTCTCCTACTGGTATTCTTGCAACTATCATCCCCAGCGGAGGCAAAAATCTATTCTTCAAACATCAATCCAGGAGTGGCTTCCCGGCACCCGTCAAGGATTTACTTTCCTAGACAACGAAGATGCATTCATAAACATCCATCATTATAGCATGCATATACGCATCACATCTTACAAATCTCATTTATGTTGAGAACATCATCGCTTGATTCATATCATGCATTGCATATGACTGACCTTTACCTTTCAGGAAAAGATTCAGTTAAATTCTCAATCATATTTCAAGACCTAGACCGGTTCAGTTAAATCGACTCCAAAGATTTCCCATCCAGTCCAAGGCCTTCTCTAGTCCAGTTAAATCGACCCCAAACAGATTTTTCTGATGAAGACTCAGTAGAAGTTATCCAAGGTTTTCTCAATGATTGCTATTGAGATTGTAATCGCCTATGGTTCTCTCCCCGATACTGCGGAGATGATAATTCCATCCAAGGTTTTCTCAATGATTGCTATTGAGATTGTAATCGCCTATGGTTCTCTCCCCGATACTGCGGAGATGATAATTCCATCCAAGGTTTTCTCAATGATTGCTATTGAGATTGTAATCGCCTATGGTTCTCTCCCCGATATTGCGGAGATGATAATTCCATCCAAGGTTTTCTCAATGATTGCTATTGAGATTGTAATCGCCTATGGTTCTCTCCCCAATACTGCGGAGATGATAATTCCACCCAAGGTTTTCTCAATGATTGCTATTGAGATTGTAATCGCCTATGGTTCTCTCCCCGATACTGCGGAGATGATAATTCCATCCAAGGTTTTCTCAATGATTGCTATTGAGATTGTAATCGCCTATGGTTCTCTCCCCAATACTGCGGAGATGATAATTCCATCCAAGGTTTTCTCAATAATTGCTATTGAGATTGTAATCGCCTATGGTTCTCTCCCCAATACTGCGGAGATGATAATTCCATCCAAGGTTTTCTCAATGATTGCTATTGAGGTTGTAATCGCCTATGGTTCTCTCCCCAATACTGCGGAGATGGTAATTCCCACCAAGATTCTCTCAATGTTTGCTGTTGAGGTTTGTAGTCGCATATGGTTCTCTCCCCGGTCCTGCGGAGGTGGTAATCCCAGATTTCGCTCAACGATTGCTGTTGCGGTTGAAATTATCCAAGATTTTCTCAACGATTGCTGTTGAGGTTAAAGTCATCCAAGGTTCTCTCACCGTTCCTGTTGGGGTAATAACCATCCCTGGTTCATTCATCACCATTTGAAGCTCCAGATACAGCTCCTGTAACCAGTCAGGACACATCTATACAAAGCATCTGAAGACCAGCTCCTGTAACAGGTCAGGTAATCATTGTTCTTTTTTGCAGGTACGCAGGTTCTCGCTAAGGAAACTCTTATGCGACCGATATCCAGATGGCATCTATAAGCCCATCCAACTTCCATCATCTCTCAGCATGGCATCTATAAGCCCATCATCTTATCCATCAATCTCTAAATGGCATCCATAAGCCCATTCCCATCACACTGCTATTATGTGAGCGCAAATTTCTGGGCACTCTAGTGTTCAATCATCTTCCACCTTCGGATTACGAAAGGCACGTCAGCCAATCTGCATCCTCAGGTCTAAGAAGATTGAACAGGGGAAACTGTTGTACCCCAAAATTTGCCCTCCCATATTCTTCAAGAAATTGCCAAGTCAAAGCTTCAAAAAGTTCCCCAAGGGTTACACAGTTCAAGGGCCTCCTAAACAGTCAAAATTAGGGTTTTGGTTCTGACAAAGAAAATGAAGTTTCCAAGGGTCCAATCAAGTCCCACATGCCTATAAATATGGTCAAGCATCCTCATACCAAGTTTCAAGACTTTCAGCACAAAATTGCACAGTCAAAAACCCTAATTGCACTACAGTCAACTGTAGGGGCAAAATGGTCATTTGACAGTCAAAAGTTCAAATTTTTTGTCAACATCTCATTTTGAAGCCACAAACATCATTTGATCAATGCTTGATCATGATTCTCAAAGATTGGCTCAAAAATCACCAAGATGCAAAAGTTTCCATATTTGGACAGTTGAAAAAGTCAACTGTAAATTGACCGGGGCATAACTTTCACATGGATTATCAGAAAAATTCCATCCAAAGCTCATTTTGAAGATAATGACATTTCCTACAACTCCTCTTCATACTTCAAGTCCAAGAAATGCTCTCACAAAAAGTTATCAATTTCAACATTATAGGTCATTTTCAAAAGTCAACAAAAAGGGACTTTAAGTCAAAGGCCATAACTTGAGATTAGTAAATCAAAATGACATGGGACCAAAGGCATTGGTTAGAGGACTCAAAGACCTTTCCAAAATGTCCAAGAACATGAGCAAAGCTTTAAAATTGAGCAAGTTATGCCTTGTGGAAGTTGGGAAAGTTTTGGATATTTTGAAAAGTCAACATTGATTCAAATGACCTAAAATTGCTAATGGGCCTCTTTTTCTTCCACAATTCATCATCCAAGGCATGGGCACGACCATTTGGCCCAAAGGGAAGTTTTTTATCATTTTTATTTATTTATTTGGATTTTTAATCATTAATAATTCATTTAATTAATTAAAATACATGAAAAATGTTAAACCTAATGTTTCAAATCTTTTTGTGCATAAAACATCTCTAAGATTTCGTGCAAATCAGATTAGGAAAGAATCAAAGGCAATTGGATGTGATTGGCATCAAAAACATGTGAAAAAGATTGCAAAATAATGGCTTGAAAATCAAATATTTGTTTCATCAATTCATGGATTTCTTTTGATCAAATTCTTAACCTAATCACTCATATACATATACACATGCTAACCCTCGTGCAAAAGGACTCCAGGCTGCGCCATATACCAAGAAACCAACTTGAATTTTTTGCTTGAAAACTGAATACTGAAAACTGAGTTTTAGGAGGATTCAAGGCCAAATATTGGTTCCATTAGCTTCCTGAGGCTTCAAGGAAAGTTTTCCAATCAAAATCAATCATCCTAACGCCCTGAATTGGTAACACGATCCCAACCTGTACAGAAAATATTTCATATTCGTGCATCTCAATTCATGCATCTTTTGCAATTTTTAACATTTTATTTGTGTTCATTATTCAATTCTGAAGCTAACTGCGTGGTTTGATTTTGTTTTTGTGCACTCTTGAGGATTTCACTATGAATGCGTGCTAGGGTTTCCAGGACCTTGAATTAGGGTTTTTTAGTTAAGGGAAAATTAGCATTCGAGACCTGGACCACTGAAACAAGCATGCTTGGACGATGCAAAATCCATCCTCGCGCCTAATTTATATGGCCATATGGCCTAATCGTTATTTTCTATAATGATGCTTTTGGGGACGGTTCAAAACCGTTGCCTATGTTTTTTGTGTTTCAGGAATTAAACAAACGAGGAAGACGAAGGCTAGGTGTAAAGCTGTGGTTGGTTCGTTCAAATTTGCGCGCTAAAAGTCCACTAACACGCGTTTTATTTCATATTAATTCTTAATTATATTATAATCAAAGTGCGTTAGATGGCTCAGTGGTAGGCATATACGTTGATAACCAACAGGACCTGGGTTCGATCACAGGTCCCCACTCCTTGCCATATTGTTTTTCCATTAATATTTCTATGCAGCATCTCTCTTGAGGAACACCATACACTCAACATCCAGGCCCTCCACGTGCTGGCTGAGGTCAATCCAAGGGGCACAACTTGCAGCGCATCATGGGCCTTAGTCAACCAGGTGCATGGGAATGTGAAAAAGTCAAATAAGGCCTTGAGAACTTTGGGCCAGCCACGCTAACAAGCCCTCCAATTTGGGGACAGAACCCCCCCTAGGTTTGCAATCTTCAATATTTTTTTTATTCTTTTTATTTCAATTATTATTCTTTTCAATTAATTCTTTTAATTTAATTTTTCATAAAAAAACATAAAAACAATAAAAAATCAGAAAAAGACAAAAATTAAATATATTTATTTAATTAGTATTTTTGTAAATAAAGTTCATTAATTAACTTAGTTTTTAATTTAGGTTTTTAACCTTAACTTTTTTTAATAAAAATCTAAAATTGGTAGAATTAGGGTTTAATTAATTTTTTATCCTTTTTTCTTTTCTTTTCATAAATTATCAAATATTATTTACTTTTATAAATCAAGATTTGCATGTAAATAATTAGGTTAATATTAGGTTAAAATTTAATACTTTCTTAATAAACTCAAATAATTAGAATTAGAGTTAATCTTTTAATTTCACTTAATTCTTTTTTTCATTAAAACTCATAAAATACAAAAATACCAAAAATAACTTCTTTTCTTTAATTCAATTAATTTAACAATTTAATTTAATTCCATTAAAAAGGGTCCAACGCCCTCGTTTCAATTTAAAAGTTTTAATTCGCGTATTTATTTCTTTTTCTTTTAATATTTATGTACCTCTCCCAAAGCCGTGTAATACATTTCTCGCACTTTCACTTTTCATTATTTCTTTATTTTCTGTCAAATCGGGTTCTGGAAATTTTGGCGATGTGGACCCGCGCCTTTTGTAATAGTTTAGAATTTTTTATTTCTCGCAATATTTTAACTGTTAAATAAATGCATGCAAGAATGAATGTCTAAATAAAAACAAACGCGTAGATCACCTATACCATGACAAGACAAAAATAAATGAACATGACACACAAATCACACACCACCCCTAGGGTACGCCTCACTGTTGCCTTTCCTCGAAAGGTGATCGTCGAGTAGAGGATGTCTTAGTAAGTCCTCATGATCCGGGAACCTGGCATGAGGGTAGCTTCTAAGGTATCTTCCTATTGCTCTGGTGATCACCATGTCCCGAACCTTCGAATTGACCCGAACACCTCCAATGGTGGTGCTACCTACCTCTCAATGGTGGGATGGCACTGCTTTAAAGGACATTTACACAGACGAATTCCTTAGGGTAGGTAGACGACTCTAGATACTTACTCTAACTTCAAAACAAATTCAAAAATACTTTTCACACCAACACATTTTCCAAAAGCTTTCGAAAGCAATTTTTCAAACACTCTTGAGGACCGATACAAGAGTCGAACTGAAATTTTCAAAGAAACTTTTTTAAAACCCACATTGAAAAGCAAACAAATCATTTTTGAAAACACAGTGAGCAAGTATCTAAGAGCCCATGGATAACCATGGATAGAAAGGGTGCTAACACCTTCCCTTTCTATAATCTACCTCCCGAACCGAGAGCAATCTCTTTAAGGAATTTTTCTATGCTTTTGTCCTTTCCATTTGGAGAAAATAAAAGACGGTGGCGACTCTTGCTTCCGCGACATTTCGCGAACCAGCTGTTTCCAGTGATTTCTGGTAAACAACCGCTAGTCTTCCAAACTATCGAATAATCTTTCTGACTGTTATTCAATTCCTCTGGTAACTCACAGGATCGACTAGATTGATCCTAGGACTCCTTGGATATTAAGGTTACTCTCACAATCGAACAGATATTCATGGTTGATATTGTATAGGTGTTTGGCTTGTTTCGATCTCTCTCTCTCTCTCTCTAAGAGTCTAAAGATGTAGTCAAAAGGTGTTTGAACACTAAGTTACACGAATAAATGCTAATTGTAATGCTAATTGTAAAGACATGTAAAACTGCATAAAAATGAAGTAAATGGTTTCGACTTACAAAAACAGTTAATATAAAGGATTTCTGGAACGTAAAAGTTTGAAATGTGAAGAAAGCGTTTAATGCAAGAAATCTGTAAATGATTTTAAGTAAACATATGCGTTTGAAGGATAAGACTTGAAGGTAAAGATATAGAAAATGTGACAGTTTTCTGAAATATAAAGTGCTCGAATTATAAAGAAAACAATAAAACGTAAAACTTTGAAGAAGAGATTTCGAAGTGAAAAGGCTGTAAATAAGAAAACTTGTAAATGTTGTTTGACAAAAGGAATAAAGGAAAGTACTGGAAATGGTAAAAGGTTTTCATTAAATCAGAAATACATGGTGCTATCATACATACATTTCTCTTGCATTCGTTTCCCTTGTCATGTGGTAGTTTGAATGTTATTGAGTATTTTGTATAATAGATATGACACACGAAATCCTAATACTAAGACTTCTATTTATACTAATTCGACCATAACGGTCTTGCTATAGGATTATGCCACGTTTCGAACATGCAGGACAATGTTTCTTTCATCTTTCCACGTGTCCCCAAATGCTCCAACACATAACTTTCAAACTTTGAAAGTCCCGCTTCCATTTGAATTTTAAATGCTTTGGTGTTTCTCCGTTTCGAACGCTCTTCCCAGACACAGCCTCGCTGTTGTTTCGAGACTCCTTTAGATATGTTCCCATAACTGCCGCTCGAAGCTCCAAGCTTTGACACACTTATTCGAAACACTGCTTCTGCTACTTCGAAATATGACGTTTAATTCCATTTCGATCAAAACGTTTAACTCATTTGGCTTCTAAATAACATTATCAAAATCTTCAGCCAACAAATTGCCCCTTTAAAATATGTATTTCGATTCCTCTGAGAAATACCTATTTTAAACACCTACACAAGATTTTGATAGGACTTTCGAATCATCGTAACATTTAATGCATTTGACTCCAGTCACATCAATCATAGCACCTTTTGGATTCCTTAACCGCCCTGAGCCACTTCACAGTGTGGCGCAGTTATAAATAATGATTATCTCTAAATCACGCCTATTACCTATGTTAACTTCACGCCACCTCTTCATCACACCAACCCATGACCTCCACGTATCACACCTCTATTCGGTGGATGCTTAAACTTCCCCATTATAAAACATCAACTTAATCTTCTTCTTTTCTTTTTACACTCTAAATCTTTCACACTCTGAATCTTACCCTCCTTCTCTCGTAAAACAATCCAAGCTTTCAACAATCTTTCAAAATGTCTTCTTCTACTTCATCCCAACTCAAGAAAGTCTCCAAGAAGAAAGGAAAAACTGCAGGAGCTACCATGGAAAGTAAAATCATCACCATCCAAGGTCAATCTGCTCTTGCCCCTCAGATGATTTCCAAAGAAAAAGAAATGTTGTATGCGTCACAGGTACTCATTCCTACCCACGTTGCTGGTAAGAGGTTAGCTTTAAATGGCCCTCTTACGGTTTTTGAAATATTAAAGGACACCAGGACGATTTTCCCAGTTTGTTATAGCTTCAAACCCTTATTTAACAAAATGGACGCCCCTAAGGCAGTAGAATCTCCTAGTTCAAATACCATAGAAACCCCAACTATTCCTCCTAAGGACCCCTTTGTTTTGGATTATGTAAAAAGTAATTTTAAGCCATTTCGATCTTGCCCTACTTCTGATATTGCTTATCAAAATTGGTTCACGAAAGTAGAAGCCAAGAAATCCCAGCAATGGGAAGAATTAGGCATTTATAACCTGATTAAGCTATCGAAACCTGGTTTCACCTACAGCCACCCTCTGCTATTCGCGTCCCTTTATTTCTGGGACAGTACCTACAATACTTTCCATCTCCCAGGTGGAATGATCACCCCGACCTTCTTCGACATAGCGGCCATTACTGGGCTGTCGCCAGTGGGAGAAACTTATATACCCGACAACGAAGAGCACTCAAGCATAATTGACTTCGAAGTCAAGCTAGCCAGTTTTTCCAAATTTATCAATCATTATCATGCTGAAGGGGACAATGTGTCTGACGTAGAGCACATTGCTTTCTTAACCCTGTGGCTGTCAAGATACGTTTTCTGTAGTAGATCCCTACAGGTAGCTAGCAGGTTCATTCCTCTAGCTAGGGATTTACATGAAAATCGAAAAGTGTGCCTAAGTGAACTACTCTTAGTTGACCTCTATGAAAGCCTGAGGTCAGCTGTTTCGAGCCTCAAATCCCACACCTCCAAAAACATTCTATTGGCTGGCCCCTTTTGGTTACTCCAACTATGGCTGAATGCCATGTTCGAACCTTCCTTATCAACCGCCAACACCATTGATGAGCAAGATTCTGAGATAAGTGATAGGATAGTCGAAGGCACTAGGCTTCGAAGATTAACTCCTAATGATGACAAAGATGACTTCAAAGTTCAATTCTCGAAGTACATCATGATATTCTCAAAAAGGCACAAGTTCGAAGAGAGCATGGCGCCTTTTGCTTCGAGGGCTCATGGACCTTCTTGGTTCACCATGTCTCTCTCGGAAGCTATCAAGAGCAAGGAGATTCAGGATGTATGGAGAGCTTTCTTGCTACCTAGACTCATTTCTTCAAGGATAACCCCAACCAAGAACCAAATTTTTCTCTTTGCCTACCAACCAAACTTCGTTTCGAGGCAGTTTGGCTTATGCCAACTGATTCCTGAACCTTTGTTCCAAACTGAGAGCGCCATCACTTCTGGACGAACTTTCAAGGCAAGGGAAGCCAAAATACAGCAAGAACAATATCAAGGCTTTGCCCAATTTGAGCTGATAACCTTCGAACCTACCCATCTCGCGGCTAAAGGATTTCTGGAGTGGTGGATTAAGTTTTATCAAACTTATATGTTCGATACACTTACAATTCGACAGAAACTAATTGATGCCTTCGATGTGCAGGTACCAGCAAAGAAAGGTATGTTTACTCATGCCAAAGAGATTAAAGCTTTCCAAAATTATTTTGAAACTACTTACGACCCCACGCGCTTGGACTCCACTGTGCATCAAGCAGCTGAGACCTTGAAGGAAAAATTTAAACAAAAAGTTTCTAATTTAAAACTTCCTTCAGGGCTGTCACCTGAGGATAGGTATAGGTTGGCATTCGAAATGCATCCACCTAAATTCCCCAGATTACCTACCTCAGAACTGGCTCTGGCTTGGTTTCCCCCATATCCATGGTGGTTTACTTGCAAAGAGATGTTAAAATATCTTCAAAAGAAACCAAAGCCATCTGAGACTATGACATGGGCTCGATACTGGCTTCATGATTTCCCAGGACACCTTCGATACGACCTTTCTGCCATGTCAATTAAATCTGATCAAGGCACAGGTGCGAATGCTTGGGAAAATCCCAAATGTCTTTTATTTTCCATATCTTTAACCTTTGCTTTAATTGTTTCGATTTTCAGCTATCAGGACAAAGACAGCTGCCTCGAAGTCGAAGGAAGGGAGTGCCTCTCAAGCCTCCATCGAAACTACTGACAAAGTGACTCCACCCGAAACAACTACTACTGATGCAACCACAACAACAACAATAACACCAACAACAACCAGTGTTCCAACTCCAACGGTAATTACTTAGCCTTGATGTTTCGAATTCACTCAAGCTTTATGGTTTACATCTAACTTTCCGTTTAAAATTCTTTCAGACCAACAAGCTTCCTCCTACTACTCCCAAGAAGCGGAAATCAAGCACCACTGGGGAAGACCCCAAGGCTGGAGGAAACTTAAATACTGCTTCGAAGAAGAAGCCAAAGAAAGATACTTCTAAAAGCACTGTTCCGACTAGTGTCTCTGGACTCGATTCCAGGGATGCTGCTCCCTTACCCAAATCCAAAAATCCACCTTCGACCTCCAACCCAACATTGGAACGTATAGCTAGTAACCTCTCCTCTGAGGGTCCACAGGTAAATTGAACCTCTAACAATTGTTTCTAATACTAACTTCTTATTACCCTGGTGAATGTTTTTCTTTAACATTTTGTTGTTCCTTGCAGAACATCTTGAATCCAACTTCCACCATTTCGACCTCACCATCCAGGGCTGCTGCTCCGCTCAACTCCTCTCCTCAAGGAGATTCCAGCAACTTGGTCCAAAATAAAGGTTCCTCCAATATGGGGGTTCTGGCTGGAACTTCTGAACAACAGGATGATCAAGGTACCTCCATTCCTCTGAAAGAGGTAAACGAAACAATACTTCAAACGTCTGCAGAGGATTTGCAAAGGGCTTCTCTTCAAAAGTCCCCTCTTGAAACTCTTCAAGAGGACCCAAAGGACACTCAAACTGAAGAAGAGAAAGCTGATTCTGGGCAACGAGCCGAAGAATCTGCAGACGAAGAATCTGAGGAGGAAAATGCCAATGACGAGGAAAATGCCAATGACGGTTCGACTGCTAGGACGGAGTCCAACGCAAATAGCAGTGAAAGGGATGGTATCGAAGTGGTGGACTTGGACGAGGATGAAGAAGACCAAGAGCACGAAATAAATGAAGGGGATGGTAATGCAACCAACGAACCCCTAGAGGTTGAAACAAACGTGGTTCCCCTACGCGTGGAACTCCATCAATCCTCTCTGTCTCGAATGACTGACGAGGAACTGGCACTTCTGAGACGAAATGACCCTATTGGGTATATGAAGGCAAAGTTGGCTCAGAGGGACGTCCCACTCGCTAGGGCTGGCACAAGTTCGACCAGCTATCCTCTTCCCACAGATGAAAGAATTGTTCTTCTTAACAAAATTAGGAAAACCATTCTCAATGTGGATATATTCGAAGTGCTTAAGCAAGATAGTACTGCTTTCTATACTATGAAGGAGCTGCTCACAAAGGTCAATCTTTCCACCTGCTCCTTGCCAGTTAGTACTCTCTTGTTCGATCTTCAGAATTTGCTGGACAACGTAACTGGTTACCTTCTCCAAGACGAATCTGCTGCCAAGAAGGTTCAAGAGAAACGCATTGCCATGGATGCCGCTTATGAACAAGCTTCGAAACTCTCTCAAGAAGCTGAGGATCAAGCTATGCATCTGAAGCAGGCGAAAATTGATTATGAGGCTCGAGCTGAGTCCATCCTTCTTTGGGAAAGGCAGATTCTGGAACTTCAACGGAAAGTTAAGGAGGCTAAAGAACAACAACTAGCCTTCGAAACTAATCCTGCTGGTAACCAATTCGAAGAGCTTCTCAACCAGGGGCTTGCGGAAATGGAGACTGCAGAACAACTTAAAGGAGAAGTGGCAACCTTGGAAGGAGCCAGGCGGTTCGCTCAGCAGAAACTTGAAACATTTTGAAGCACCTTTAATCGATTTAAAAATAATGCTTATTTCTAGATTTTGATGTTTATTTGAGTATCATTTTGGTTTCTTACATGTAATATTCGAACAACACCATTTTGGCATTTTATCTTGCCATCTTGGCTTTTTATAATATCTTGTTTACGTTGTTACTATTCGAATCTCCCACAGGCTTGGCTTATATTTCTTTAAATATTTCCCATTAACCTTTAGGACACGTTTATCATCCAAGAGTTCTTCGATTTCGTATGCATTGTTTGAGAACACTTTTAATACTCGAAAAGGTCCTTCCCAATGAGGTGACCATTTACCTAACGCTTTATTCTTCTTGTCCATAGGCAATATGACTCTCCAAACCAAGTCATTAATAATGAATACTTTTTTCTTCACCCTTTTATTGTATGTTCTGGCCACTCTTTCTTTTTGCCTCATCAAAATTTCCAACGCATGTAATCTAATTTCGTCCAACTCAACTAATTCATTCATCATCATTTCCCAATATAATGCAGTTGGGATTTCGTTTTGTCTCTGAATTCGAACTGATTACAGATGAATTTCTACTGGCAACACTGCATCATGACCAAATGTGAGTTGGAAAGGCGTAGTGTTAGTAGCTTCCTTAGGAGATGTTCTACAAGCCCATAATATTTGGTCCAGAGTTTTGTGCCAGTTTCTTGGCTTCCTGCCAATATGCTTCTTGATTAATCCTATTATTACTTTATTTGCTGCTTCGACTTGTCCGTTTGCTTGAGCATAATATGGCGTTGATGTTAGCAATCTAAACCCCATTTCTTGGGCAAATCCTTGCATCTTTCTCCCAGTAAATACAGAGCCTTGGTCTGTATTTATGCTCTCTGGCAATCTGAACCTATAGATAATGTGCTTTTGTATAAATTCAATAATAGCCTCTTGATCAGCAACTACCAGTGGTATAGCTTCGATCCATTTGGTAAAATAATCTATTCCCACCAAGATATATTTCTGTCCTTTGGACGAAGCAGGATTTATTTCTCCTATCAGAACCAATGCCCATCCTCTAAATGGCCATGGTTTGATGATCGAATGCAACTCGCTTGCAGGGGCATGTTGAATTCCTGCATGCTTCTGACATTCCTCACATCCTTTAGCAAAGTCTATGCAATCTTTGAGCATGCTAGGCCAATACAAACCGTATCGAAATAGCAACCGTTTCATTTTATGGCCTGCTTGGTGTGCCCCACATGCCCCATTATGGACTTCAGACAATGCTAAGTATGCCTCACTCTCTCCTAGGCATTTCAATAATACACCCTCTTGGGTCTTTTTGAACAATTCGTTCCCCATGAGGAGATATGACAATGCTCTATATTTTGTTTTTCTATCCACCTTTAGAGTTGGGTCTGCTAAATAACTCTTCAATGGACTTCGCCAATCTGCATCTGACAAAGTATTTATGGCTAGTATTTCGAATCCCTGTTTCTCAGCATATCCCAATCTCATACTTTCCAGATCCGATGGTGTGAATCTAGTAGCCATAACTCTTCCCCTTAATTCGACCAAATCCTTAAAGTTCTTGGTAGACACTTTATAACCTGAAGCCAACTGCGCTAAGTCATTTGCTTCTTGGTTTTCTATTCTTGGTATGTGTTGAATATCCATGTATTCAAATTTCCTTAATAGCCTATTGACTATGACGAAGTATACCATTAAATTTTCCTTTATGCATTTGTATTCCTTTGTGATTTGTTTGACCACTAATTCAGAGTCTCCTTTAATTTCGACTCTGGTTGCCCCCAATTCCAACAAAGCTTCAAGTCCAACAATGAGTGCTTCATACTCAGCTTCGTTGTTCGAACAACGAGGACCATCTAATTTATACTTGAATTTTGTTGGAATTCCTTCAGGAGAAATTAGAAGGACTCCAACACCACTTCCATTCCTGTGGGTTGAACCATCAAAGTACAATTTCCATGGTTGCATTTCGACGTAACTCATGACTGTCTGCTCAACCAACGAATGGTCCACAATGAAATCAGAAATCACTTGACCTTTCATAGCTTTTAAAGGCATGAAAGTCAATGAATATTCTGTTAAGGCTAAAGCCCACTTGCCAACTCTGCTATGCATTATTGGTTTTGAAAGCATATGTTTAATGACATCGAAATGAGATGAAACATAAACATCAACAGGTTTTATATAATACTTGAGTTTCATACAAGAGAAATACAAACAGAGACATAGCTTTTCTAAATTGCTATATCTGGTCTCTGCATCATTTAGCACTCTACTTAAATAGTATATGGCTCTTTCGACGCCATTGCTATCCTCTTGTGCTAGCATACTACCTATACTGACTTCAGAGGCAGATATGTACAATCTCATGGGCTTCCCCCATGATGGTGGAGACAAAATAGGAGGCTGAGAAAGATATTCTTTTATTCTGTCAAATGCCTCCTGGTGAGCTTTGTTCCATTCGAAGGCTTGACCTTGCTTCAGACGAAGTAACGGAGAGAAAGCTTGGGTTCTTCCACTCAGGTTAGAGATGAATCTTCTGAGGAAGTTAAGTTTCCCTAGCAGAGATTGTAACTCCCTTTTTGACGCAGGTGCTTTCGTCTCCATTATGGCTTTGGTTTTGTTCTGGTTGATTTCGATTCCTTTCTTGTGAACCACAAAACCAAGAAAATCTCCAGCCTGCACAAAAAATGCACATTTAAGGGGATTCATCTTTAAGCCATGTTTTCTCATTCGCTCGAATGATTGGCTTAGATGATGCAAATGTGTTTCTGCAGATATAGATTTGATGACTATATCGTCAATATACACCTGCATGAAGGTTTCGATGAAATCATGAAAAATTGAATTCATCGCCCTTTGATAAGTTGCCCCAGCATTCTTTAAACCAAAAGGCATCACCACCCACTCGTAGGTGCCTAAGGCTCCTGGGCAACGAAATGATGTCTTTGCAACATCTTCTTCAGCAATGAAAATCTGGTTATACCCAGAGTATCCATCTAACATACTCAATTATTCGAACCCTGCAGCAGAATCTACTAGCATTTCTGCCACGGGCATGGAATATTCATCTTTAGGGGTTCCAGTGTTTAAATCTCTAAAATCTATGCAAATTCTTAAAGAACCATTTTTCTTAATAACGGGTACTATGTTTGCTAACCATTCGACGTACCTTGTTGTTCTGATGAATTTGCAGCGCAGCAACCATTCGATCTCAGCTTTAATTTTTGTGAGAACCGCTGGTGCGAATCTTCTGGGAGTTTGTTTGACGGGCCTCTTGCCATCTTTGATTGGCAGTCTGTGTTCGACCAACTCCCTCTTTAAACCAGGCATCTCGTCATAATCCCACGCGAAGCAGTCTTTGTTTTCCTTAAGGACTTCGATCACTTCCTTCTTGAGGCCTGGGCTAAGTTTAGCACTTATGTAGGTTACTCTTTTCGTTTTTTCATCCCCTAAGTTAACTTCTTCGAGTGGATCCTGTGCCAACATTTTGGCACCTGAGTTTATGGGGTCCCTTTCGAAGCCTAAGGGTTCTTTATCATAGATGGCATCCAACCTTTGATCCATCTCAAACTCTTTGAAGGGTGAGCATTTTGAACCCTCCCCACTGACTTCGTTCGTCTTTATAGTTGATTTATTTATTTCAGCCTCTAAGGCCGCTTTTGATTCGTTCTCAGCCATATAGGCCGAAATCCTTTCGAAAAAGGTAGACTCAGTCATGGCTAAGGTTGTCGAAGTCCCAGCCTGCTGGCCGTTTTTTTATAGTGCTTTCGACTCCCTCTTCTTCACTGATTATTGTTCTATCCCAGTAAAGGCCGTCATGACGAAGTGTCATGTAGTAGTGGGCGTTTCTAGTTTCATTAATCTCATCATTTGGAACACATGGAGCAATCTTTGCCAGATTTTTATCATAATCCCTTTTGTCAACTAAATTGACAGTTGACATAAAGTAACTCTGGTCTGCTTCGATGTTTTCCACGATTCCATCATCTCTCCACAGAACTAGTCGCTGATGCATTGACGAAGGAACTGCCCCCACGCCATGGATCCACTCTCTTCCCAGCAGCAGGTTATAGTTGGCCTTGGCTTCGATCACCATAAACATGGTGGGCCTACAGCTTGAGCCTATTGTCAATTCCAACTGGACCACCCCCAGTGTTTTGCCCACTTTTCCCTCATAATTGGACAGAACCATATTATGGGGCTTGATATCTCCTTCGCGGATCTCTAATCTTTTTAGCATGAAATGGGGTATCAAATTGACTGCAGCACCCCCATCCACTAGAACTTTGTTCACACCATGGACACCAACTTTCGCCCGAATGAAAAGTGGCTTGAGATGGTTCTTCATTGCAGGTTCTGGACGTTCGAAGAACGCATTTTGTTCCTCGACAGCCCCATTGTCCATCACATAGTAGCACACGGGCCTATGTTTCATCAAATCCGTGGTGTCTTCCTCCTCATATTCGTTGATTTCGGTTTCCTGCCCAAATTCGCAGGGAAGCACAGACACCACGTTACAGTTCAAGTTAAATGAAGACTCCCCCTCCAATTCGAAGTTATCTGTTATCATATCTTCGTCCTCTTCCGGGCCTGGAGTGTATTCCTTTGGTTCATCGCGTTGTTCTTCAGAAAAGAGCCTGCTGTTGACTGGAGGTTTATCTTCAGTTTGATTTTTTGGTTTGTTGGTGCTAGATTCACCTTGGTTTTTCGTTGAAGTGTCCCCTTTGTTTGCCACAGCTTCTCTCTCAGCCTTTCGAATCCTTTGCTGTCTGCGCCACTGGGATCTTGACATGGGGTTCCTTCCTTTGTAATTTTCTAATCTCACTTCCTCCCTTTTTGCTGTGTTGAATTGCCTCCTGTATGTCACAGCATGGCGTGCATTTCGTTCAGCGTTTCTCCATCTATCTTTGCCTTTGTCATTTCTGACTTGTAACCATCTATCGGTTGGCACTTCAGCAGGGAGTTTGAAAGTCACTCTTCGAGCAGCCTTGGGGTGAGGGCTATCAGGCCTTCGCTGTTTGTGTCTACTGTCGAAACGTGGGCCCATCTGGGCAGTTTCTTGATGGTTCCAGCAAGGGGCGAAGGGAATCATTTCGAAGGCCCTGGCCATGCTTTGGTCATACACAGCAGAACACCTTGGGCAAATCAAGCACTTGGTTGCCCCTTTGTAGCAGCGAAACACAAACTCCAGCAAACTTTCCCCAGCCTTGGGATAACACCTAAAAAGCTGGTTATCCTGGCGCCAATTGTTGCCAGTTCGAGCCCTCTGTACCCTTTCGAAATTCGCAGCAATTCTTTGATTGCAGAGGATGCTGCACCTAGGGCATAATATCATGCCTGAATCTCCTTTGTGGCATGTCATGAGATAATCTTTGAGACTAGCATCTCCAGTGTGATTATCCCCCATTCTATACTTTTCTTTTTCTAAGTATTTTTCCACTTCCTCCATCTCAGAGCGAGGCCTTTCCATATCCACCATATTTATTTCTACATCTCCCTCTTTAGCTTCATCATCACCCCATCCTGTGGGCTTTATATCCTCAATCTGAACCTTCGAACTCTCTGGGGCAGAATATTTGACCAAATAGTCAAATTTTCCACTGGGTTCCCCCAGAGTGTCCCATATTTCCTTCTGAGGGGAAATTGGCTGCGTGATTTGGACTTTCTCCAATCCCAGCCTCAAGCCTTCAGTGACTTGTGTTAATCCTTGGTTTTGATTTCCCTGGCCTTCAGTAGCCTGGGTTTCTCTTGCAACAGCTACAGGTGCAGCAATCGAAGTCTCTGGCGTATTCTGGATGTCTTCAGTGACCTCCTCGCTGACTTCGACCATTACCCAGTTTTCAACTTCAGTACCCTTCTCTCCTGTTAGGGCGTCGCTTTGATCAGTTTCCACCATGTTGACCTCTCCAATGCATGCAGGCTCGGAATAGTTGGTGTCTACGACGTCCAAGGGATCTTCGTCCACTTTCATCTTCACCTTATCAGCAAACTTTAGTCTGCCATCTTTGATCGCGTTTTGAATCAAGTCCCTGAAAAGAAAACATTTTGAGGTCTTGTGGCCTAGGAAACTATGATATTTGCAAAATCCCCTCTTCTTTCTCTGATCCAATGGAGGTATTTTGACATTTGATGGCACAATTAGTTGGCCATCTTTGACAAGTAAGTCAAAAATTTCGTCACATTTAGTGACGTCGAAGGTATAAACCTTCTTTGGAAATTTATCACTTTTTTCATTTTCAACAATATCTTTCCCTTTTGTGGGAACTAACATTTTGCAGGAGTAAGGCGGGGCCTGTTTTAATTCCGCGAGGTCAATTTCAACCTCTTCGAATTCGAATTCAGGATATTCTTCTGCTTCCTCAGTCCCAACGTAGGAAATCCTTTCTTTCTTGCTATTCTTAAAGACTCTGGCTTTTTCGGCCTTTAGTCTTTCGACCTATCGAACCCTATCGGTTAACTGAGCCATATCCCTCAAATACTGAGTGTCTAGTTTCTTTCGAATAGAATAATCCAAGCCACCAGCGGCCATTTCGACTAACTCATGTTCAGGCACTACTGTGTAACATCTGGATTTCAAAAGCCTAAATCTATTCAAATAATCATCTATGGGTTCGGTGAACTTTCTCTTAACACTGGCCAGTTCCTTCAAACTTATTTTCTACTGTCCCATGTAAAATTGTTCATGGAATAATCTCTCTAAGAGAGCCCAAGTGTCAATGGACCCAGGAGGCAAAGTGGTAAACCATGTGAAGGCGTTTTTCGTCAAGGAACTTGGGAAGTATTTGATCCTGAGATCTTCATTATTGGCTATATCTCCCGCTTCGGTTAGATATCTCGCTATGTGTTCGACTGTTGACTCATTGGTATCCCCAGCGAACTTTGTAAATTTAGGGACTTTATATCCCCTTGGTAAATCAGTATGCATTATGCAGTCCAATATGGGAAAAGCGTAATTTGGCCTCCTCATTCCTGTATTGAGGCCATTCTGGGCCATAACTCTCTCTATCATGGTGGTTAGGTTGTTTTCTGCCAAGATGTTATCGTTTCGAATTCTATGAACGACGGCATCGGCATCTTGATTTCGACCAACTACAACAACTCCCCTAGGTTGTTCTTCTCGAAACTCTGGGGCTTCTAGCCTTTCGACCCTTGCCCCTGGTTCTATAATTTCCCTTTGTAGACCCGGGATTATTGGGGCTTCTAACCTTGGTGCCCTGGTCCCTAAGTTAACTTCTTCTCTGGGTGGTCTATAAATTGGGTCGTTAGCAATTTGTTCTATAACAGGCATGTTTGTTCGAAATCCCGCCTGATTCTGCCTACGCCTTTCTGGGGGAGCAAAGAAATCTGCTATTCGACTCATATTGTCAGTGTTTTCCCTGTTCGTCACAGTCACATTCTGCACTATTGGGGCAAATATCTCCTGCATGGTTTGCGCTAACACCCCTATCATATTATGGTTACTGTCATCCATTAATTGCCTAAAGGCCAACTGGTTGTCTGTGCTTAGGATAGGCAATGTGCTATAACCCACCGACCCTTGGTTATTTGTCATAAACTGATTCGCCCCAGACCCAGACCCTAGTTGTGGAGATGAATTCGATGTGGAATTGTGTAAACCTGCCATAAAAGATGTTGGCATTCCATAAGAGGAATTTCTGGTTCTATTCCCATCGAATTCGGGTGGTCTAGTTAATGGGGTGGCGAAATGGGATTGTGTCCCTGATGGTGGAACGAATCCCCCAGGGTAGCCAGTAGTTCCAGTATTTCCTAAGATCGAACTATTAGTTGATATGCCACTTACTCCATTGGTGGTTATGTTACTGGTCGAAGATGCAACAGACTGTGCACTCGAAGGGATTACATTAGATGTTCCGATCAAAGTGGACGCGTTAGTGCTTGTTGCATGTGGGCCACTTTGGCCCCCTTGTTGATTGTCTGAATTAGACATTTTGTCCAAACATTTTCTTCTGGATAAAGGTTGGTTGCTGTTGGTTATCTTACCACTCCTCAGGTTCATAAAACAGCAAACTTCTTAGGTTCCAACGTTTTTGTAATGGTTATGTCTCAACAATCCTTAATTCTGATATCCAATTATTGGTCCCACCGGGTGTGCCAATTTGTTTCCAGTGATTTCTGGTAAACAACCGCTAGTCTTCCAAACTATCGAATAATCTTTCTGACTGTTATTCAATTCCTCTAGTAACTCACAGGATCGACTAGATTGATCCTAGGACTCCTTGGATATTAAGGTTACTCTCACAATCGAACAGATATTCATGGTTGATATTGTATAGGTGTTTGGCTTGTTTCGATCTCTCTCTCTCTCTAAGAGTCTAAAGATGTAGTCAAAAGGTGTTTGAACACTAAGTTACACGAATAAATGCTAATTGTAATGCTAATTGTAAAGACATGTAAAACTGCATAAAAATGAAGTAAATGGTTTCGACTTACAAAAACAGTTAATATAAAGGATTTCTGGAACGTAAAAGTTTGAAATGTGAAGAAAGCGTTTAATGCAAGAAATCTGTAAATGATTTTAAGTAAACATATGCGTTTGAAGGATAAGACTTGAAGGTAAAGATATAGAAAATGTGACAGTTTTCTGAAATATAAAATGCTCGAATTATAAAGAAAACAATAAAACGTAAAACTTTGAAGAAGAGATTTCGAAGTGAAAAGGCTGTAAATAAGAAAACTTGTAAATGTTGTTTGACAAAAGGAATAAAGGAAAGTACTGGAAATGGTAAAAGGTTTTCATTAAATCAGAAATACATGGTGCTATCATACATACATTTCTCTTGCATTCGTTTCCCTTGCCATGTGGTAGTTTGAATGTTATTGAGTATTTTGTATAATAGATATGACACACGAAATCCTAATACTAAGACTTCTATTTATACTAATTCGACCATAACGGTCTTGCTATAGGATTATGCCACGTTTCGAACATGCAGGACAATGTTTCTTTCATCTTTCCACGTGTCCCCAAATGCTCCAACACATAACTTTCAAACTTTGAAAGTCCCGCTTCCATTTGAATTTTAAATGCTTTGGTGTTTCTCCGTTTCAAACGCTCTTCCCAGACACAGACTCGATGTTGTTTCGAGACTCCTTTAGATATGTTCCCATAACTGCCGCTCGAAGCTCCAAGCTTTGACACACTTATTTGAAACACTGCTTCTGCTACTTCGAAATATGACGTTTAATTCCATTTCGATCAAACCGTTTAACTCATTTGGCTTCTAAATAACATTATCAAAATCTTCAGCCAACACCAGCGTTAAACAGTCAATTCCAGATCCACCGATCACAGGACCAAAGACCTCTCTACCTATGGAAGCCTACTACAAATGGGTCTGCATCCGTGCTCAGAAGTTAGGTATGCCATATGAAGCTGTCAGACCCGTCATTCTTGAATATCCTGATAGAGATGGGGCTCCTCCAACTGTTCTCCCTCCTCAGATACCTACTGATATTGATGCACTAAAGAGGTCTTGGGTGCAACTACGGGAAGAACGGGATTCTTATCGGGAAAAGTTCAACGAGCAGGAATTGAAGATCTAGAAGCTGACAAAGCAGTTGGAGAATGAGAGAGCCTTGAATGACTACATCCGTACTGAGAAGAGGAGACCCTGGGATCAATGATGAACTTTGGATATTCTTTTACAGTTTTATTTCCCTTTTCAGTATTTTCATTTTATGTAACGCCTAAGGGCAACCTGTTGAACAATTTAAATTCCAAAGTTGAATCTAATGAAGTGTGTTCCTTTTTGTTTACAAAGTTGATTCCCGATTGTCTTTGAAAACATAAATCATACGCATTCCATTCATCATATGCATCACAGGTACTCTTCTTTTCAGGTTGCTTAATGTTCTTCGCTGTTTATTTCAGCATCATGAACCCTGAATCATCTACCGAGCAGTCCATCAAGGCCCTTCAGGCTCAGAACGCCCAATTCCAAGAGCTGATCATGAGTTTGGCCCAAGGTCAAGAGGAGTTGAAGGCTCTGCTGGTTAAGAAGAAGAAAAAGAAGAGAACTGTATTGTTCAACACTGGCCGGAGGTTGGCTAACACACTGCAGAATGAGGTTGACCAAGCTGGTTCTTCTGTAGGAAAAGGCAGTCTCCAGGGGGGAAGGGTTCCTAGTTCGGTAGTCTCTGTCAACGAGACTGATTTTAATGAGGAGAAGTATCCTCCAGCGGAAGACAAGTACAAGCAGTTGGAAGACCGTCTGAATGCCATGGAAATTCAACAAGTGCCTGGTTTGGATTTCGGAGACTTGGGTCTATCTTCTGGTGTGGTCAACCCACACAAGTTCAAAGCACCATCTTTCGCAAAGTATGACGGGGCGTCCTGCCCTAAGCTACATCTCAGATCTTATGTGCGGAAGATTCAACCGTATACTGTGGACAAGAACTTGTGGATCCATTTCTTCCAGGAGAGTCTTTCAGGGACTCATCTCGAATGGTTCTATCAGCTGGGTGGAACCAAGGTTCGTAACTGGGAGGAGTTGGCTACTGCTTTTTACAAGCAGTATCAGTATAATGCCGACCTCGCTCCTACACGTACCCAACTCCAGGGTATGTCGCTAGGATCGGGAGAAGGTTTTAAAGAATATGCGCAGAAGTGGAGGGACCTGGCTGGCAGGGTGCAGCCACCATTAACAGACCGTGAGCTAGTGGATATGTTCTTGGGGACCCTATCCGGGCAGTTCTTCAATCATCTCATTGGCAATTCGTCTGCAGGGTTCACAGATCTCATTCTGACTGGGGAAAGGATAGAGGCTGGTATGAAATCAGGAAAGATTCAGAAAGGTGCGTCCTCAAGTTCTGAGAAGAAACCTTTTAAAAAGGAGGCCAGTGCTGTGTATGGGCCTAGAAGGCAGAATAAACCAGAGCACCACCAATCTGTCAACGCGGTGGTGATTGCTAAGCCTGCTGCCGCTCCTCGACAACTTAACCAACCAAGGGGTGAGAGACCCAGAAGAGAATACACTCGGCTGAGTATGACCTTGTCACAGATTTTGCCGCAATTTCTATCAACCAACTTGGTGACCGTCAGAGAAGCTCCGAAGGTTGTGAACACCACCTCACCGAAGTATAATCCAAATGCTCGCTGTGCTTATCACTCCGATAGCCCGGGGCATTCTACTGATGATTGTTGGGCCCTAAGAAATAAGGTTCAGGACCTTATCGATGCCAAGGAGGTTCAATTTGAGGCGCCGGAGAAGCCTAATGTGGTGACAGCTCCCCTGCCTGATCATGGGGTGAATGCTATCAGGGATGGTGACAAAGTGGAAGAATCTGAGTTCAACAGCTGGATCTGCCCGACGGCCGACGATGGACTAAACAATTGGACCGCAAAAGATCACATACATGTTACTTTTGTTACGCAGTAATGAATTCCTTTGTTTCTTTAAGTTATAATAAACAATAAATTGAAACTTTCTGGCCCGGTGTCTTACCCGGGGCACCGTTGGCTTCATTTGTGAGGGCTTATTAACTGTCATCTCCATATATCATGAATAAAGACATTGGACGTTTTTCGCATTTCAAATCTTGTGCTCCCTTTCTTTCTTTCTTTCTTTATATATTGCGAAACAGCTATATTTACACACACTCACCCATACAGGTTTCAATCCACTCTGGATCTCACTGGTAACGACTCTGCTACTGCCAGTTATAAATTCGAAAATCCGATCAACTTAGCCGAAGAAAAAGGTGAAGATGATTGCAAAGTGCCTGGCGAGCTTGCAAGACTGTTACTCCAGGAAGAGAGGGCCATTCAGCCACATGAAGAGCCAGTGGAAACAATAAATCTGGGTACTGAGACAGATAGAAAGGAAGTTAAGATTGGTGCCAACCTGGAGCTCAGCATAAAACAACGCTTGATTCAGATGTTGCATGATTATATGGAGATCTTTGCCTGGTCCTACGAAGACATGCCTGGGTTGGATACCGACATTGTGGTCCATCACTTGCCTACCAAGGAAGACTGCCCTCCGGTAAAGCAAAAGGCCCGCCGTATGCGTCCAGAGATGTCCGAGAAGATCAAAGCTGAGGTTATGAAGCAATTTGACGCCGGTTTTCTAGCAGTGACTTCTTACCCTCAGTGGGTTGCCAATGTGGTTCCAGTGCCAAAGAAAGATGGTAAGGTCAGAATGTGTGTTGACTACAGGGATCTGAATAGGGCCATCCCCAAGGATGATTTCCCTCTACCTCATATCGACGTTCTGGTTGACAATACTGCTCAGCATAAGGTGTTCTCCTTCATGGATGGTTTTTCAGGTTATAATCAGATCAAGATGGCTCCTGAAGATATGGAGAAGACTACCTTTGTTACTCAGTGGGGCACCTTCTGCTACAAGGTCATGCCTTTCGGACTGAAAAATGCTGGGGCAACCTACCAACGTGCCATGGTTGCTTTATTTCATGACATGATCCATCATGAGATTGAAGTGTATGTCGACGACATGATTGCAAGGTCCCAGACTGAGGAAGAACACCTTGACCATCTGCAGAAGCTGTTTGACCGTCTGAAGTTGTACAAGCTGAGGTTGAACCCGAACAAATGCACCTTTGGGGTAAGATCTGGAAAGTTGCTAGGCTTCTTCGTAAGCGACAAAGGTATTCAAGTGGACCCTGCCAAGGTTAAAGCCATACAAGAGATGCCAGTTCCCAAGACAGAGAAAGAAGTCAGAGGCTTTCTAGGACGTCTGAATTACATTGCTCGATTCATCTCCCACCTAACTGCTACTTGTGAACCAATCTTCAAGCTGCTGAAGAAAGATCAGGTAGTACGTTGGAATGATGAATGTCAGGCCGCTTTTGACAGAATCAAAGAGTATCTCCAAGAACCACCCATTCTCATGCCACCGGTTGAAGGGAGACCTCTAATACTATACCTGACAGTACTTGATAACTAAATGGGGTGTGTGCTGGGGCAGCATGACGAGTCTGGCCGAAAAGAGCACGCCATTTATTACCTTAGCAAAAAGTTTATCGACTGTGAGACCCGTTACTCACTGCTCGAGAAAACTTGCTGCGCTTTGGTATGGGCTGCTCGTCGGCTAAGACAATATATGCTGACTCACACTACCTTATTGATATCAAAGATGGACCCAATAAAGTACATATTCGAAAAGCCTGCATTGTCTGGAAGAATAGCAAGATGGCAAATGATCTTGACAGAATACGACATCCAGTACACGACCCAGAAAGCTATCAAAGGAAGTGTATTGGCAGACCACTTGGCACATCAGGCAGTAGATGACTACCAGTCAATGAACTTTGAATTTCTGGACGAGAGCATCATGATAGTAACTGATTGTGAAGTACCTGGACCGGATGAAGGACCTGAGGAAGGATCCCGATGGTCTATGCACTTTGATGGAGCCTCCAACGCTTTGGGTAATGGTATCGGCGCTGTGATCATATCCCCTCAAGGCTCTCATACTCCACTTACTGTCCAGCTATGTTTCAACTGCACCAACAACATGGCGGAGTATGAGGCATGCATCATGGGACTTCAAGCTGCGATTGACTTAAGGATCAAGTTTCTGAGTGTCTTCGGAGATTCCGCTCTCGTGATCAATCAGATCAAAGGCGAGTGGGATACGAAACATCCGAACCTTATTCCTTACAGAGAATGTGTGTTGACATTGATCCCCCATTTCACAGAGATAACTTTTGAACACTTCCCAAGAGAGGAGAATCAGTTGGCGGACGCGTTGGCTACGATGTCTTCTATGTTCAATGTCAAGTGGGACAATGAGGCTCCCCGGATCATCATCTGGAAATTGGACGAACCTGCATACTGTTGTGATCTTGAGGCTGAGGTAGTAACTGAGAAACCCTGGTACCATGAAGTAAAGAGGTACTTGGAAGCTCAAGAATACCTTGAAGGGGCATCCATTAACGATAAGAAGTTTCTGAGAAGGTTCGCAGCGAAGTTCTTCCTCAGCAACGGCATTCTGTATAAGCGAAACCATGATTCAACCTTACTGCGTTGTGTGGATAAGACTGAAGCAGAAAGGATCATGGCAGAACTGCATGAAGGTACATTCGGAACACATTCCAGTGGGCATACCATGGCAAAGAAAATCCTTCGGGCAGGATATTTCTGGTCCACAATGGAAGCTGATTGTTACCAACATTCTCGGACATGTCATAAGTGCCAGATATATGCAGATAAGGTGCACGTTCCTCCAGTTCCTCTGATTGTCTTGACAGCACCTTGGCCCTTTGCAATGTGGGGCATTGATATGATCGGCGAAATTAAATCTACGGCATCCAACGGGCATCGCTTCATCCTGGTAGTGATCGATTACTTTACGAAGTGGGTTGAAGCAGCTTCCTATGCCACTGTAACCAAGAACGTTGTGGCACGGTTCATTCGGCATAACCTGATCTGTCGATACGGCGTCCCGGAAAGGATTATTACGGACAACGGTACCAATCTTAATAACAAGATGATCACTGAGCTCTGCGAGCAGTTCAAGATACAGCACCACAACTCTTCTCCTTACCGGCCGAAGATGAATGGGGCTGTAGAGGCAGCTAATAAGAATATCAAAAAGATTGTGCAGAAGATGACAGTGACCTATAAAGATTGGCACGAGATGTTACCGTTTGCTCTTCATGGGTACCGTACCTCAGCAAGGACTTCAACCGGGGCAACTCCTTTTTCCTTGGTCTACGGCATGGAGGCAGTCTTGCCAATTGAAGTCCAGATACCCTCTCTCCGGATAATGAAGGATGCAGATCTGAGAAAAGATGACTGGATCCAGACACGACTTGATCAATTAAATCTAATTGACGAAAAGAGACTCACTGCTATATGTCATGGTCAAACGTACCAAAAACGGATGATCAGGGCATTTAACAAGAAAGTCAGACCACAAGAGTATCAAGTTGGGGACCTGGTAATCAAACGCATCATTCTTCCTCAAAGTGATCCCAGGGGCAAATGGACCCCTACGTACGAAGGGCCATTTGTGGTTAAACATATGTTCTCAGGAGGAGCCATGATTCTAACCACCATGGATGGTGACGACCTTCCTCTCCCCGCCAATGCAGACATAGTAAAAAGATACTACGCATGATAAAAGACCCGCTAGGTTGACATACCTAGGCAAAAATTAGGGCTTCCCGGCGAACCAAAAGGGTTCGGGAAAAATGAGGGATGAAATGAAAAAAATCTGTACACCCGGCAAGTCAAAAACCTGAAAAGGCAGCTTGGGCAAAAATGGGTATCCCGGTGGACTGAAAACCCGAAAGGGCGGTCCAGGCAAAAGTTAGGGATTAAAGCGTAATACTATGTCTCATTGGATCACCTTGCATCCAGAATCCGGTATCAACATCAAGTTCAGACGGCATCGATCAATCAGCTTCATCGCCAACTGAGCAGCCAAGTGATGAGACGCTCGAAGATATAAAGGCGATAGCAGAGTTGGAACCCAGTGGGATTATTCTTTTCACATAGTTGTTTTGTCTTACTTTTGTACAAAATTGTATAAACTCTTTTGTTCGGCGGCGTTCTCTTACTAGGACGTCAGCCTCTTGTAACAAAAACGCCTATTTACAGGCAATTCAAAAATCAGTACAAATTCACTTTTCAGACCAATTGCCAATTGTTTTTTCCTTTTTCTGTTTTGTTTTACGAAGAACGTCCAATGTTCAATTTGTGATATATGCATTTGACACTAATTGCTAACTCATAAATATTTGCATACGAAACAAAAGGATTAATTACAGGTAACATTAGAAACAGGGGCAATAATGAGTTGTCTAAGCGATCTAATTGCTCTGTCCACCAAGGTACCAAGGTAAGTTCGGCTGAAGAATGCAACCAAGATACCTTAATTCTCCAGAGAGTGAGCCAAGATTCAACAATTCTCCCCAAACAGTTGGCCTCCAATCAGCCCTAACAAGGCACCGTATCTCCTAGCAAGTCATCCATACTCTCCTCAAGCAGAGTTAGCCTACTCTATCAGCCTTAAGGAAATTGGGTATCCCCAGTAGATCTCAACATTCCTCAGCAGTATACGAACATTCTTAACAAGCATCCCCGGCAGTCTTGATCTAAGATTGTTCCCCGGCGGTATACCAAACGCTCCAGCGGAGCCACTTCCCCAGTATATCTCAAAAATTTCCCCAAGAAAGTCCAGTCCAATCTGAAAAGTTGCCCCAGGAAAGTGGAATCCATATCCCCAGCAGGTCTTAAAGCTTATCCCCAGTATATTCTGGAAGCTTGTCACCCGCAGAACACGAACGCGTCTCCCGGCTTTATTCAAAGGTTATTTCCCCACCAGGATATAACTGGGTTATCCTCAGCCAATTGCCACGGAAAGATCGTCCCCGACGAAGTCTTCCTATTATCCAGCGGAGCTCATCAATATGACACATCAATGGTATCCCCAGTGGAGTTATCATCAACCTCAGCAAAGTATCTCTTTCCCCACAGAGTTCACTCCCCCGTAGAGTAATCTATTCGCCAGGTTTATTCCTCAACGGAGTCATCTTCTCCTACCGGTATTCTTGCAATCATCATCCCCAGCGGAAATGAAGAACGCTACTCTTCAACATCAAGCCCAGGATTTAACTTCCCGGCACCCGTCAAGGATTTACTTTCCTAGACAAAAATATACATGCATAAACATCATATCTTCATACATTATAGCACGCACATACGCATCATGAACATACAATCTCATTTATTCTGAGAACATCACGCACGTCATACATCATGACATTGCATACAGCTAATGTTTTGTCTTTTCAGGACAAAGGTTAATACAAAGATAATTGATATCAATAGTCGTGATTCCAGATCTGATTCCTGTATCTTGCAAGGGTGTATCTGTTGACGACTAATTCCAGACTCGATTCATGTATCTTGCCAGGGCACGTCTGAAGAGTTCGAAGATCTGATTCTTGTATCTTGCCAGGGTGTATCTGTTGACGACTAACATTACCAGACTCGATTCCTGTATCCGGCCAGGGCATGTCTGAAGAGTTCGAAGATCCGATTCCTGTATCTTGCCAGGGTGTATCTGTTGACGACTAACATTACCAGACTCGATTCCTGTATTCGGCCAGGGCACGTCTGAATAGTTCGAAGATCCGATTCCTGTATCTTGCCAGGGTGTATTTGTTGACGACTAACATTACCAGACTCGATTCCTGTATCCGGCCAGGCCACGTCTGAAGAGTTTGAAGATCTGATTCCTGTATCTTGCCAGGGTGTATCTGTTGACGACTAACATTATCAGACTCGATTCCTGTATCCGGCCAGGGCACGTTTGAAGAGTTCGAAGATCCGATTCCTGTATCTTGCCAGGGTGTATCTGTTGACGACTAACATTACCAGACTCGATTCCTGTATCCGGCCAGGGCACGTCTGAAGAGTTCGAAGATCCGATTCCTGTATCTTGCCAGGGTGTATCTGTTGACGACTAACATTACCAGACTCGATTCCTGTATCCGGCCAGGGCACGTTTAAAGAGTTCGAAGATTTGATTCCTGTATCTTGCCAGGGTGTATCTGTTGACGACTAACATTACCAGACTCGATTCCTGTATCCTGCCAGGGCACGTCTGAAGAGTTCGAAGATCCGATTCCTGTATCTTTCCAGGGTGTATCTGTTGACGACTATTCTCCGAACTCGATTCCTGTATCTTGCCAGGGCACGTCTGAAGAGTTTAAAGATTCGATTCCTGTATCCAGCCAGGGCACATCTACATAAAGAATTTGAAGATCAACTCCTGTAACAGGCCAGGTAATAACCTCTCTTTTTCAGGTACGCAAGTTCTCGCTAAGGAATCTCTTACGCGATCAACACCTAGATGGCATCTATAAGCTCGTCCACATACCAACAGTTCCAAATGGCATCTATAAGCCCATTCCCTACAAGGTTCTGTCACATGTCCAGATGGCATCTATAAGCCCATCCTCCTATCCATCAGTCTCCAAATGGCATCTGTAAGCCCATTCCCTACATCACATTGCTGACATTCTACTATGTGAGTGCAAATTTCTGGGCACTCTAGTGTTCAATCATCTTCCACCTTCGGATTACGAAAGGCACGCCAGCCAATCTACATCCTCAGGTCTAAGAAGATTGAACAGGGGCAACTGTTGTACCCCAAAATTTTCCCTCCCATATTCTTCAAGACTTGTCAAGATCAAGCTCCAAAAGATTCAAAATCACTTAAAGGTTGCACAGTCCAATTACCTCCTAACACAGTCAAAATTAGGGTTTTGGTTCTGGCCAAGAAAATGAGGTTTCCAAGGGTCCAATCAAGTCCCACATGCCTACATACATTGTCAAGCATCCATATGCCAAGTTTCAAGACTCACAGCATCAAATTGCACAGTCAAAAACCCTAATTGCTCTACAGTCAACTGTAGGGGCAAAATGGTCATTTGACAGTCAAAAGTCAAAAATTTTGGTCAACATCTTATTTTGAAGCCACAAACATAATTTGATCAATTCTTGATCATGATTTCACAAGCATGGCTCAAAAAGTCTCAAGATGCAAAAGTTTCTATTTTTGGACAATTGAAAAAGTCAACTGCAAATTGACTAGGGCATAACTTCTTCATGGTTTATCAGAAAAATTCCATCCAAAGCTCATTTTGAAGAGGATTACATTTCCTACAACTCATCTTCACACTTCAAGTCCAAGAAATGCTCTCACAAAAAGTTATCAATTTCAATATTATAGGTCATTTTCAAAAGTCAACAAAAAGGCACTTTAAGTCAAAGACCATAACTTGAGATTGGTAAATCAAAATGACATGGGACCAAAGACATTGGTTAGAGGACTTCAAGACCTTTCCCAAATGTCCAAGAACATTTTCATAGCTTCAAAATTGAGCAAGATATGCCTTGTAGAAGTTGGGAAATTTTTGGGAATTTTGAAAAGTCAACTTTGCACAAAAGGCTTCAAAAATGCAAAAGGGCCTCAATTTATTTCATGAATCATTACCCAAAGGCTATGCACGACCCATTGACCTCAAAGGGATTTATTTTCTTATTTTTAATTAATTAATTGAATTTTTATTCATAATAATTCATTTAATTAGATTTAAATATGAAAAAATATCAAATAACACTTATCAAATCTTTTTGTGCAGCAAATTCACTCATTATGAGCTAAATATTTCATGCATCAATTAACAAGGCAATATCTTCCACAATTGGCAAGGATTGGCATGAAAAAAAGATTGGAAAAGATATGGAGAAAATCAAATATTCAAAACATGAATGCATGGATCTTTGGACTTGGTTTTGACCTAATTTCGTTCAAATACTTATACACAACATAACCCTATTCCATTACACACGAAAAAGCTGCTCAGAAAAGGCATACCAATTTGCAAAAGTTCATCAAAAAAATTGAAATCTGAAAACATAGTTACAGCGCGATTCAAAGCCTAAAACCTATTCCAAACACTTGATGGGACTTCCTTGAACGTGTTTCAATCCCTTTCCAGTCTCCACGCCCAAAGAATTGGTAGAACAGAATTGTTTTCTTCTTGAACATGTCCATTATCGTGTTTTAATTTTCAAGCATTGTTCATGTGTTTTGTTAATTGATTTACACTAATATTGATATTCTGAAGCTATTGGTAGCATTTAATTGAACCAACGACGCTTGTATCCAAAGATGCCATTAAAGGATATTAGGTTTTCAGAGCTCCAAATTTAGGGGTTTTCACATATGGCAAAATTGAACCACCAAACCTATGCCGTTGGATTCGTGACCTCAAGACAAGACCAACCAACACCTCGCGCCCTTTTTATATTATAGCATGGGCTATTCGCTATTTTTACAGGTCTTGTTTAGTGGGGGTTTAAAACCCCCGCTATTTGGTTATATTTGCAGGTACAAAAGGAAGAAGACGCATGCGTGGCTTCATATGGTTGGGCAATTCAAATAAATCAGCGTGCTTTTTGCTTTGTACCACTAACGCTTATTTTTCTTTTATAATAATCACGTTGCATTATGTTAACAAAGAAACGCGTTGGCCTGGTTGGTTGTTGAGGTGTCCTGTAGGTACTGGGACCTGGGTTCGATTCCCAGGTCCCCTCTCATATTTCATAATTTTTTCCTTAACATGTTTCTATGCAGTTTCCTTCAAATATTCCACCATGCATCCCAACGCTTAGGCTTGCCAAGTGTCTCTGATGATCAATCCAATGGCCATAACGTGAATTCCATGATACACACTCAGTCAACCACATGCATTCAAACTGGAAAAGTCAACAAGGCTTTGATTTCAGTGGGCCAAAAGTGCTTCAAAAAACCTCCTAAATGGGCCTGATACCCCCCATGGTTTGCATCAATTTTTAATTCTTATTTGTTTTTCTTTCTTAATTCTATTAATTATTTTAATTGTTTTCTTTAATTTCCTAAAATAATTTCCACAATAAAAATCATAAACAAAAATTGTAATATATTTAATAATATTTAATTCACTATTAAAATATTTTGTAAATAAATATGTACATTAATTAATTAGCATAAATTAGGTTTTAAAACTTTAATCTTTTTCTTAATAAATTAAAACATGTAGAAATTAGGGTTTTTTAACATTCTCATCTTTTTCTTAAATAAATAATCTTATCATCATTATTATTATTAATTAACTAAATATTTTTGTAAATAAATATGTACATTAATTATTTAGTAAATTAGGTTAAACTTTAATATTCCTCAAATAATTAAAAATAACTTAGAATTAGGGTTTCTTTTAATTTTAATTTTAATTTTTTATTTCATTAAATACAAAAACCTAAAAAACACTTCTTTTCTTTTATTTAATAATTAATTAGCCTTTTAATTTCAATTTAATTTCAAAAGGGTCCAACGCCCTCGAACGTGCAACTTTAATTCTTTCGCGCATTTATTCTTATTTTTTCTTTGTGAATATTATGTAACTGTTCAATCCATGTAATAGTAATTAGGAATTTATTTTACTTTCCGCACTTTTTATCAAACGGGTCTTTGTAATTTGGCGATGTATAGACCCGCGCCTTGTAATAGCGTAGGACTTTACTTTCCGCATTTAAATTTCAGCACGTTTAAATTCTTATTGCATGAAAGAATGTATGGCCTAAAATAAAAACAATGCGTAGATCACCATGATACATGTACAAGATAACAATACTTGAAAACAACACACAAATTCACACACCACTCTTAGGGTACGCCTCACTGTTGTCTTTCCCTCGAAACGTGGTCGTCGAGTATAGGACGTTTTAGTAAGTCCTTATGTCCATGACATGATCCAGTTGCCTCGAAACGGTTGCCTCGGAATTAAAAAGGATCAATGGCATAAGGGTAGCTTCTAAGGTGTCCTACTGTTGCTCTGATGACCACACTGTCCCTAACAAACGAATTGACCCGAACACCTCCAACGGTAGTGCTACCTACCTCTCAATGGTGGGATGGCACTACCTTAAGGACTTCTACACAGCCTAATTCCTTAGAGTAGGTAGATGACTCGTAGATACTTGCTCTATTCAAAAACAAACAAAAAACTCTTTTCACACTGACACTTTCAAAAGTTTTCAAAATAAATTTTTCATACACTCTTGAGGACAGATACAAGAGTTACTTAGAAATTTTTCAAACGAAACTTTTTCAAAACCCACACACACTTGAAAAGCAAACATCTTTTGAAAACACAATGAGCAAGTATCTAAGAGCCCATGGATAACCATGGATAGAAAGGGTGCTAACACCTTCCCTTTCTATAAATCTACCTCCCGAACCGAGAAACTATCTCATAAGGAATTTTGTTGTGCTTTTGTCCTGTCCATGTTGGAGAAAATAAAAGACGGTGGCGACTCTTGCTTCCGCGACATTTCGCGATCCAGCGTTAAATAGTCAGTTCCAGATCCACCGATCACACCAGTGCCATCAACATCTTCCTTGCTTACAATCCAGTGCCTACATTGCTCGGGGATATTCTACATTCACTCCACACCCGTACTATGAAGAAACGAGGAACTCTTATGTGTTGTACGCCTTTGCTCTATAGGTGGTTTATTTTGCACCTTCCTCGGTCAGTAATGAAGAATGAGTTAGGCTTAAGGTGGAACCAAAAGTTAATGTCTCTCTCTCACTCTGATATCTATTAGTGCCCTCGCTCTCAAGAAGACATCTCATTTATTAATCGTTACAGAGAATTTCCTAATGTGCCACTCCTTGGCATTAGAGGAGACATCACCTGCAACCCCTCTTTAGCCCTATGTCAGTTTGGTTACGCCTGGAGGGATGATCCTCATGATATGCTCATCCAGGGTATTATGTTCGACTATTCAAATGATCTACAAGGTTATCGCCAGAGGTTCATCCGTGCTTGGGGCATGGTTAAAAAGACTGATAGCAAGACTTTAGGGTGAAAGAATTACATCCCTTTGGAGCCATACCTCAAATGGGTGTGAGCTCGTGCTCAAAGTCTTATGATGCCATATGCTACTATCCTAGTAGTGATCTCAGAGCCTGTTGTTCAAGGGGACGAGTCTCGCATCATTCTTCATCCTGATATGCCAAAAAACTTCGAAGAATTACAAAAGTCTTGGATACAGCTCAAGGAAGAATGAGATACCTTTGAGACCCAATTCTATGCCAGTGAGAAGAAAGTGTTGGAACTGATGAAGCAGCTTCATGAAGAGCAGAATCTCAATGCCTACATCAGCACGAAAAGAAAGTGTCCATGGGAAACCTAGAAGTCTTAGAAGTTTTAATTGTTATTTCTTTGTAAACTTTGATTTCATTTGAACTTACTAATAAAAAAGTATTTGTTTCTGTTTAATTAAAAGATCTTAAATCCTACGAGGTCCTTGAAAACATTATATAAGCATATCATGCATATCATCACATAAACAGGTTTCAAGACAGCTTTCTTATCTTTTCGCTGTTTATTTCAGGAAAAAGAAATGGCTCTTGAACAAACAGTTAAGGATCTTCAAGCACAAAATGATCAATTCTAGCAGATGTTCCTGGCCCTAGCTAAGGGACAAGAAGATCTGAAGGCTCTGATTCTCAAAGACAGGAAGAAGAAGACAAAGAAACCAGTGGGTGCCCTGAATATGGAAAGGAGATTCAGAGGACCGGCAAAGCGAGCTCTATATTTCACAACTCCTTCAAATGAGGGGGACAATCAAGAAGAGAAGACCAAGGAAGAAGACCACAGTCCAGGGTCTGATGAAGAAGAGGTTGACTATATTGAAGAGCAGTATCCTCCTGCTGATGATAAATACAAGCAGTTGGAGGGTCGTCTTAATGCTATGGAAATTTAGAGGGTACATGGCCTGGATTTTGAAGAGTTAGGGTTGGTCTCTGGGGTGGTCATTCCTCAGAAGTTCAAGGTTCCCGTATTTGCTAAATATGATGGGGTTTCGTGTCCTAAGTTTCATCTAAGATCCTATGTCAGGAAGATTCAACCTCATACTGCTGATAGGAATTTATGGGTGCATTTATTCCAAGAAAGTCTATCAGGGACTAAATTGGAATGGTTCTACTGGAGGGAACCAACATCCGCAACTGGGAGGATTTGGTTGCTGCTTTCTACAAGCAGTACCAATATAACACTGACCTTGCTCCAACCCGTACACAACTTCAAAGTATGTCTATGGGTTCCAGCGAGAGTTTCAAAGATTACGCCCAGAAGTGGAGAGATCTTGTAGGAAGAGTCCGGCCTCCTCTGTCTGATAGAGAGTTGGTAGATATGTTCTTGGGTACTTTTTCTGGTCCATTTTTCAACCATTTGATTGGAAGCTCTTTAGCTGGGTTTATTGAGCTGATTTTGACTGGTGAACGAGTAGAAGTTGGTATCAAGAGCGCTAAGATTCAGAGAGATGTATCTTCAAGTACAGTGAAAAAATCATTCTTTGGGAAGAAGGAAGTAAGTGTTTCCTACGGTCAGAGGAATCAAAGCAAAACTGAACACCGTCCAACGATAGGAGCAGTGATGATCTTCAACCCTGCATCAAATTAACAACAAAACAATCAGCACGGACAGGATACACCCAGAAGACAGCTCACCCGGATTAACATGTCCTTATCTCAGATTTTTCCACACATGTTAAAGTCTAATCTAGTTACTCTAAGGGAGGCTCCTAAAAATCCAAATACTACATCTCCCCGATATAATCCAAATGCTTGATGTGCCTACTATTCCGACAGTCCGGGGCATGATACAAATGATTGTTGAGCTCTGAAAAACAAAGTGCAAGATCTCATTGAGGCAAAGGAGATTGAATTTGACCCTCCGGAAACCCCCAATGTGATAACGGAACCAATGCCCAAGCATGTCCAGGGTGTTAATGTTGTTAATGACGACCTGTTTGTTTCTTCTATTAATTAACTAGTTACTCCTCTTCTAATTGTTAAGAAGAATCTTTTGCGGGCCATTTTATTTCTGGGCTATGGTGAAGGTTTCCACCTGCGTTTTTCTCTACCCAATGGTTGCTTGTTGTTGAAGATGGTGTCCAGCACCTGATGACCAACAAAGAAGTTTTGTTTGAGAAAACTCCCCCTGCAAGAAGTCTGTGTGAAGATATATCAATTATTACCATTTCATACAATCCTCCCAAGGTCTCCTCCAAAAGACCCATCAGGATTACATCTGTTCCTAAGGTTTCTCCTTTGATTATCACTTTTCCTGGGCCGATACCATATTCCTCCGATAAAGATGTTGCTTGGAATTATGGGCCTGACGTTTACTACCATGGCGTCAAGCAAGACCTATTGGCTATTAAAGATGAAGCTGCTGAAGATATTGATCCTGACATCGACAACATTGTTGGGACCAGTAAAATTACAAGAAGTGGAAGGATCTTCTCTCCTGAGATCTCCCCAAAGACTATTGCTACTCCTTTGGTCATTCCTGCTAATGTTCCTGTTACTACTCCTGTTACTCATGTTGCTACCCCTACTGTCATTCCTGTTATTATCCCTGCTACTGAGTCAGCTGAGACTCGGGGCAAAGAAGTACTAGTTGAGCCTGCCCAGACGGAGGCATATAAAGAAGCCGTTACTGAAGCCTCTAAAAAAGAAATGGAAGAGGTACTGAAAATCATACGTAAAAGTGACTACAATGTTCTGGAGCAATTGGGGTAGACCCCATCAAAAATCTCAATGATGGCTTTATTACTATGCTCTAAAGCTCATGCCAAAGCTTTGGTGAAGTTCCTAAAGTCTACTCATGTGCCACAAGAGACTTCTGCCGACCAATTTGAGGACTGTGTTTCTAGTCTAACTGCTGACAACGGACTTGGTTTCTCTAATGTTGATTTAACACCCAAAGGAAGAAAGTATAATGATGCCCTGCATGTCTCTATTGAGTGCAGGGGCACTACCCTAGCTCATGTTCTGGTGGATACAGGTTCATCATTGAATGTATTATATAATAATACTTTTGTTTTACCCCAAAATTTTCCCTCCCATATTTCTCAATACATTTCAAGTGAGGTCCTCAAATTGCTCAAGGAAGTCCAAGGGTTGACCAGACAAACTCTCTCCTAAAGCAGTCTACCTCAAATTAGGGTTTCAGTTTGCATCAAGATGTTTGAGTCCAAAGGATACCAAATTCTCACCATTGTCCTAATATGTTCTCAAGATCATCCATGTCATCCATGTCAAGTTTCAAGCCTTGCAGAGGAAGTTTGCTCAGTCAATTGCTCAAAGGCCTGAAAATTGACTGTGCTAGGGTAAAAGTCAATTGTGGCCTACATTCAGTCAAACTTCAAGATTTTTGGTCAACATTCTCATTTTGAAGTATTATTCATCATTTGATCAAGGGTTTATCATGATTCCTCAAGGATTTCTCACAATTCATCAAAACCCAAAAGTTGCTAAATTAGGGTTTTGTAGGAAAAGTCAACTCAACTTTGACCAAGCATAACTTTCTCATACTTTATCAAAAATGACCCATCCAAAGCTCATTTTGAAGAGGACGGAATTAACTATAATTCATATTCATCTTCCAAGTTCAAAATATGCACTCACAAGAAGATATGAATTTGGACATTATAGGTCATTTTGGAAAGTTAACAAAAACACCTTTTGGGTCAAAGCTTCATACATGAACATGGAAGACTCAATTGAGATGAGACCAAAAAGGTTGCTTATAGGACATCTTAAGCTTTCTAAAAAGTCCAAGAACACCTCTCTAGGGTCAAAATTGAGAGAGTTATGTATTAGAAAAGTTGACCCTTTTTGCAAAATTGCCAAAAGTCAAATGTGCCTAAAATTGCAATTTTTTTTAAATGGGCCCAATTTTTTATGCTTACATTGAGTTTGTAACATGACCCACGACCTATGATCTCTCCCACTAGTCATTATTTTATTTTTGTTATTTATTTGGATTATATTTCATTTAAATCAAATAAAATCGAAATAAAATCATTAAAATATCAAAAACTAATCAAAGCTTGAGATTTTGTGCATGTTTAGGTCTATTATACAGCTGGTGATAGAATCAAATCATGCAAGCTTCATTTGGACATAAAAAGATTGCATTTTGCTTGATTTAGAAATATTTGCATAAGGATCAAATCATGATTCAATCATCATAATTGGAGAAGATTTGATACAAGTTTGCAACCCTAATTCATTCTAGGGTACATATAGAACAATTGTAGATCAAAAATAAGGGGATTAGAGGCGTGCAAAGAAGAGAAAAATTCTCAAAATTTCAAGGAAAATTTGCAAACTGATTTCCCAGTTTCAGGCCTCCTCAAGCCATTTCAGGCACACCAATCGATTGTTGGACATCCAGGGATCAAGGTTCAACCACTAACAAGCTCCCTCAAGCCTTGAAACGCGCTATCCAGCGCCTGCACTTTCTAAGGATCATCTTCTGGACCCATCAACCAGGACCAGATCAAGCACCCTTTGGTCATGATCTTCTGGGTCCACCAGCCAGGAACAGACCCATTACCATCATCCTCTGATCACCATCCTCTGGAACATCATCCTCTGGACCATCATCCTCTGATCACCATCCTCTGGACCACCATCCTCTGATCAGCGCCGCTGACAGCAGGCCCTTGGGTTATTTCTTATTTTTCTCTAATTTACCTTTCTTTAGTTATTCTGCTTTTTTTATCAACACCAAAATTACCTCTTTTTTTACCCTCGTAAAATCAAATTTCACAAAATTTAGAATTAGGTTTTTATTTATTTTATCAAATTTAATTTAATATTAGTCTAATTTAATGTAGGATTAATTCTAACTTTTTTCATATATTTAAAACTAATTAGAAAAATTAGGGTTTGTTCTTGATTTAATGTTTATTTTCTTTTCTCAAAACTAAAAATACAAAAATAGGTTGATTTAATTATTTTTCTTAAATTTTAAATTAATTAGTAATTAGGTTTTATTTATTAAAATCTCATTTTCACAAGACAATAAAAAACAACCAAAAAATGATTCATTCTTTTTAATAACAATTAGGTTTAGATAGGGTCAAAACCCTAATTCCTTTTCATTCAATTCATCGTGCGCGCTTATTATTTTTGCAATATTAATATAACTGCTCATGGTATGTAATAGTTTAATTAGGATTTTCTTTTATTTATCGTTTTTACGGGTTTTTGGCTATGTAATTAATCCCTCCCCCGAAGCCTTGTAATAGTGTAGGTTGTTATTTCTCGCATTTTAATTCTCGCAAATATTAACTGTTAGATGTATGATAATAGGATTGTATGACAAGATTGCATGACAATTTAAAATGGCTAGAAAACCCTAATGTGCAAAGATAATAACTGAAATCAAATCACTCGCACATGCGCACTCTTAGGGTATACTCTCACTTCAGTTGCCTTCGGTAAACGATCATTAAGTATAGGGTGTTTTAGTGGTGGCCCTCTTGTCTGAACAAAGATCAAATGTCCCATTCGGAAATGTTGCCTCAGAAAGGTTGCCTCAGAAATGTTTCCTCGAATATGATCTTAAGACATTAGGGTTATTACCAAGACGTCCTAACATTGCTTTAGTGATCGTACGTCCCTTTCGAATTGACCCTTACAACTCCAATGACGATGCTTCCTATTTCTCAAATAAGTAGGATAGTACGGTCTAAAGGAAACAAGAACATAAATAATATTTTTTCGAGTAGGTAGATGCTAGTAGGTACTTGCTCAAAACAAACTTTTTTCACACTTACACTCTTTTCAAACAAAGTTTTCAAAAACAACTTCGTAACACTCTTGAGGACTGATACAAGGGTTAAAACGAAGTAAAACAAAAACTTTTTAAAACACACAATCACGGAAGCAATTTTTTTAAAATGATGAGCAAGTACCTAAGAGCCCGTAGAAAACTACGGATAGAAAGGGTGTTAATACCTTCCCTATCTATAATCTACCCCCGTACTCAAAATCTCGAAAAAGGAATTTTTTTGTGCTTTTATCCTTTCCAGTTGGATAAAATAAAAGTCGGTGGCGACTCTTGCTTACCGCGACATTTTGCGAACACAAACACAACGCAAACCAGCATTTTCCAAAACAGTCGGTTCTGCGACCGTATCACAGCTTTGGACAGATTGGATTGTGAAGGACTTACACTGAAGCCCAGCAATATTTTGTTGAGAGCTTTTGATGGTTCTAAAAGAATGGTGCATGGAGAGGTAGACATTCCTGTTAAAATTGGTTCTCAGACCTTTGACTCTACTTTTTAGGTAATGGACATCCACCCGTCTTACTCCTGTTTATTGGGTCGCCCTTAGATCCATGGGGCCGGTGTTGTTACTTCTAATCTGCATCAAATCCTGAAGTACCCAGTTAATGGAAATATTGTTTCAGTCCATGGCGAGGAAGAATATATGGTGAGCCACCTGAATTATTTCAGGTATGTTGAGATGAATGGCGAGTTCATTGAGTCCCCATGCCAGAATTTTGAAGAGGTTCCTCAGACAATTGCTGCAACCAAGACTTCTACCAATGTCCCAAAGATTACCAGACCTCCATTGAAGATGGCTTCTCTGAAGGATGCCAAAGCAGTGGTCGAAGAAGGTGGGTCTACCATTTGGGGCCAACTCCTTGATATCCCCTATAAATATGACAGGTTTGGTTTGGTTTTTACTTCAGGATTCCAAAGAGTTGTTCATCGTGCTCGTATCGGAGGACCACCAGTCGCATTAGCATAAGGTATTCTCCTTCATGGATGGTTTCTTCGGATACAATCAAATAAAAATGGCACCTGAAGATATGGAGAAGACAACCTTCGTCACGCAGTGGGGCACTTTCTGCTACAAAGTTATGCCATTTGGGTTAAAGAACATCGGAGCAACCTATCAGCGTGCCATGGTAGCTTTGTGTCACGACATGATCCATCACGAGATAGAGGTCTATGTCGATCATATGATATCGAGGTCTCAGACTGAAGAGGAGAACCTTGATCACCTGTAAAAGCTGTTTGAAAGACTGAAGAAGTACAAACTGAGACTGAACCCGAATAAGTGCACCTTTGGAGTAAGATCTGGTAAGCTCTTAGGCTTCGTTGTCAGCAGTAAGGGTATTAAAGTAGACCCTGCAAAGGTTAAAGCCATACAAGAAATTCCAACTCCCCGCACTGAGAAGGAGGTTAGGGGATTCTTGGGACGTCTAAACTACATTGCCAGATTCATTTCCCATCTAACTGCTACTTGTGAGCCAATCTTTAAATTACTGAAGAAAGATCAAGTAGTGAAGTGGAATGATGATTGTCAGACCGCCTTTGACAAAATCAAGGAGTATCTTCAAGAGCCTCCAATTTTGATGTTGTCGGTTGAAGGAAGACCTCTGATCATGTACTTAACAGTATTAGAGAATTCAATAGGATGTGTGTTGGGGTAGCATGACGAGTCCGGTCGAAAAGAGCATGCAATATACTACCTTAGCAAAAAGTTTACCGACTGTGAAAAAAGATACTCATTGCTCGAGAAAACTTGCTGCGCTTTGGCATGGGTTGCTCGCCGACTAAGACAGTATATGTTGACTCACACTACCATGTTGATATCTAAAATGGATCCTATCAAATACATCTTTGAGAAACCCTCTCTCTCTGGAAGAATAGCAAGATGGAAAATGATCCTGACCGAATATGATATTCAGTACACAACCCAGAAAGCAATCAAGGGAAGTGTATTAGCTGATCATTTGGCTCAACGGGCTGTGGACGACTACCAATCCATGAATTTTGAATTCCTGGACGAGAACATCATGTTAGTGACTGATTATGAAGAACCGGGACCGGATGAAGGACCTGAAAGAGGATCTCGATGGACTATGGTTTTTGACGGAGCTTCCAACGCACTCGGCAATGGCATCGGTGCTGTGATCATATCCCCTGAAGGCTGTCATTATCCTTTCACTGCCAGGCTATGTTTCAAATGTACCAACAACATGGATGAATATGAAGCATGCATTATGGGTCTCAAAGCTGCTATCGATTTGAGAATCAAATTCCTAAGCGTACATGGAGACTCGACCCTGGTAATCAGTCAAATCAAATGAGAATGGGACACGAAGTATCCTAATATCATCCCCTACCGGGAGCATGTGTTGAAGAAGTTACCTTTGAGCATTTTCCACGAGAGGAAAATCAACTAGCAGACGCGCTAGTTACTATGTCATCCATGTTTAAAGTCATATGGGATAATGAAGCTCCTCGTATCACTATTGAGAGAATGGACGAACCAACATACTGTTATGAGGTTGATACTGAAGAAGTAGTGGACAGACCTTGGTTCCATGAAGTAAAAAAGATACCTCGAAGCCCAAGAGTATCATGAGAGAGCTTCCATAAATGATAAGAAGTTCCTAAGAAGACTCTATGCCAAGTTTTTCCTCAATAGTGAAATTCTCTACAAGCGCAACCACGATTCTACTTTGCTTTGATGTGTAGACAAGAGTGAAGCAGAGAAGATTATGGCAGACATGCACGAAGGCACCTTTGGCACTCATTCTAGTTGGCACACAATGGCTAAAAAGATCCTACAGGAAGGATACTACTTGTCCACTATGGAAGCCGATTATTATCAGCATTCCCAAACTTGTCACAAGTGCCAGATATATGCTGACAAAGTACATGTGCCTCGGGTTCCTCTAAATGTCTTGACTGCTCCCTGGCCATTCGAAATGTGGGGCATCAATATGATTGGAGAGATTAGACCTACCGCTTCTAATGGGCACCGCTTCATCCTGGTTGCCATTGATTACTTCACAAAGTGGGTCGAGGCAGCCTCATTCGCTTATGTTACAAAGAATGTTATGGCCCGGTTCATCAGACATAACCTTATCTGTCGGTATGGTATTCCAGAAAGAATCATTACAGATAATGGTACCAATATTAATAATACTATAATCACCGAGATCTGTACACAATTCAAGATTCATCATCATAACTCTTCTCCTTACCGATCGAAGATGAATGGCGTTGTAGAGGCTGCTAATAAAAACATTAAGAAGATCATACAGAAGATGACAGTGACATACAAAGACTGACATGAGATGTTACCATTTGCTCTTCATGGTTACCGTACCTCAGTACGTACGTCAACAGGGGAAACTCCTTTCTCTCTGGTATACGGTATGGAATTTGTCCTACCCATCGAAGTCCAGATCCCTTCCTTGAGAATCATGAAAGATGCAGGGTTGAATGAAGATGAATGGGTTCAGACTCGACTTGACCAATTAAACTTGATTGACAAGAAGAGACTCACGACTGTCTATCATGGTCAGATGTACCAAAAACGTATGATTAAAGCTTTTAACAAGAAGGTTAGACGTCAGGTATATCAGGCTGGTGACCTAGTAATCAAGCGCATTATCCAGCCGCGAGGTGATCCTAGGGGAAAATGGACCCCCACATATGAAGGACCATTTGTGATCAAGAACATATTTTCTGGTGGAGCCATGATATTAACCACTATGGACGGTGACGACCTTTCGCATCCTGTAAATGTGGACATAGTTAAAAGATACTACGCATAAAGAGAGACTCGCTAGGTTGACTGGACTAGGCAAAAATAAGGGCATCTCGGCGGACCAAAAGGGTTCGGGCAAAAGTTAGGGATATATATATGAAAAATCTGTACGCCCAACAAGTCGAAAACCTGAAAAGGTGGCTTAGACAAAAAAGGGTATCCCGGTGGACTGAAAACCCGAAAGGGTGGTCCAGGTAAAAGTTAGGGATTAAAAGTGTATAACTATGTCCCGTTGGATCACCTTACAGATAGACTTCGGTAGCAAGTGTTAAGTTCAAATGGTACTAATCAATCCAGTCAGCTTCGAACAAGCAGCAAAGGGATGAGAAGCTCAAAGACATAAAGGCAATTGCAGGATGGGAACCCAATGAGATCGTTTCACATAGCTGTTTTTCTTTATATAATATTTTTGTATAGTTTTCATTCTTACGACAGCATTCTCTTACTAGGATGTTTTTCTCCTTGTACGAAAACGCCTGTTATAGGAAGACTTCTTCATATTAATACAAAACTATCTCTTTGAAAGTGAAAAACTATTTTTTTTTTTCTATTTTGTTTGAAAAAACATCCAGTGATTATTTTTGAACATAAGCATTTGAATGTGATTACCGTTTACAAATACACGCATAAAAAACAGAAAGACAATTACTAATGGCTTTAAGAAACGGGATGGTGTCTAAAAAGGGCCATCTTCAAATCCCCGCAGATACTTTCTCTAGCAGGTATAGAGGCAGAGACATCCTACTACAAAGTCACTACCATATCCTCAGTTTACAGCCTAATGATGTCAAAGTTTCTGATATCTCGGGCAGAGCAATAATCTCCCATTATTTCCTCGGCATCTTAAAGAATTCCCTAGCCTGGTTCACAAACTTCTTGGGTTTCCCTACAGGGCTTCATAAAATTCCCCAAGTGGCTTATAGAGTTTCCCTTCCCCAACAGATTTTATTTCTCTAACAACGGAAATTCGTCTCCCAGCATTTCAACTTCAACAAATAATGGAAACTTACATTCTTCATCCCCAGCAACAATCAGGGATTTATTTTCCCCAATTCAATAACACTGCAAATAGAACAACTGACATGTTCTCATATTGCATTCATACATCATTTTATAAGCGTCATAGCATATGCATCACAAATGCATATATCATAGTCTCATTTATTTTGAGAACATCATTACCTAATGCATTTCATGCATCATGACATTACATACAACTAATTCTTTACCTTTTCAGTAAAGTTCGCAAGTAGACGAATATCATCAACCATTTTCAACAATTCCAGATTAATTCCTGAAACCAGACAGGGAAACTATTTGTGAACTGTTGATTGTGGATCAATTCCCGAAACAAGACAGAGCGACTATCTAAAAGACCAGGTTAAAGAGTAATTCCTGAAACCAGACAGGGTAACTATCTCAACGACCAACAAAAGCAAGTTCCAGATTAATTTCTGAAACCAGACAGGGCAACTATATGTGAGCAACTGATTGTAGATCAATTCCCGAAACAAGACGGGGTGACTATCTATAAGACCAGGTTAGAGAGTAATTCCTGAAACCAGATTGGGCAACTATCTCAACAAAAGTAGGTTCCAGATTCATTCCCGAAACAAGACAGGGAAACTATCTGAAGTAGCAGCTCATTAAACACTGTGAAGCCTGGACACGACCGGATAACAGTTAACCTCAAATTCAAGTTGAAGCCAAGACCCGGCTAAATAACAGCTTAATTTCTTCAAAACACTGAAGCCTTGACTCGACCAGATAATAGCTTAATTTCTTCAAAACACTGAAACCTGTACCCGACCAGATAAGAGTTCAAGTCACTGAAACCTGAACCCGACCAGATAACAGTTCAAGTCACTGAAGCCTGGATGCGGCCAGACAACAGTTAATTTCATATCCACCAGCAATTTATTGTGAAGCCTGGAATACGACTAGATAATAGTCAACATTTTTATCTTCAGCAAGTTATTGTGAAACCTGGATTTCGACCGGATAACAACTAACTTTCATCCCTCCAGTCAAGGGATAACTCCCCAATAGAGTAATGGGCAACAAAGTTCCTAGACTTTATTCCCCAAACAGAAAGCAACATTCCCCACCAGAGTCCTCCTCAAACAACAGGAATAGGAATCCCCATAAAGAGACCTCTTATGAAGTCATCATCTACTTTGGATGGCATCTTTAAGCCCATCTCCGACAACTCTCAGTCATCTTCTCTAAATGGCATCTGTAAGCCCATTCCTGATATCATCAACCAACAGCGTTACTTCATGCGAGTGTAAATTTCTGGGCACTCTAGTGTTCAATCATCTTCCACCTTCAGATCACGAAAGGCAGACAAGCCAATATAAATCTTCAGGTTTAAGAAGATTGAACAGGGGAAGCTGTTGTACCCCAAAATTTGCCCTCCCATTTTATTCAAGGCATGCTCACTAAGGTCCTCAATTGCTCAAGGTTGACCAAGAATTGGTCAGACAAATTCTATTCCCAAGCAATGGCCTTTCAACTAGTTTCACTTTTTACCAAGATGTGTGAGCTTCAAAGGTCTCAATTTTTTTCCATGGTCCTAATATGTCTTCAAGTTTATCCATGCCAATTTTCATGCCCTGTAACTTCTCTGTTATCAAGCTCAAGAAATGCATCATTAGGAAGGTACAAGCTCATACATTACAGGAGGTTATTGCACCCTATACGCCTCAGCATAATGGCATAACTGAAAGAAAGAATAGAAATGTAGTTAACTTGAAGAGATGTAAGTTGAAAGCTGAAAATATGCCTAAGAGCTTTCGGGTCGAAGCAGCTTCGATAGAAGTATGCAGTCTAATTTGATGCCCAACAAAGCAGATGATCGAAGAAAGAATAGTTTGGAAAAAAGTGCGAGGAAGCTTTTATGAAGTCTTCTATTGATGAAGAGCTAGTAAAGAGCTTCACTACATTGAACCATGATCGAAGGGTTCGTTTTCGAACTATTGAAATATAAGTTATTCGAAACATTACAAGGAAAGACACTTCGGCTGTCATGTTGGTCGAATTGGCGCTTCGAAAAGAATAAGATTTTGAATTCAAAAGCTTTGATCTTATCCAAATAAACACGTGGAATTCTAATGGTTCGAAGGACATGCAAACTTCAAACATGGCATGATTTCATAGAAGGACAGTTAGGGTCAAATCAGCCAAATATAAGTCATCTTAGAGTTTTTGGATCAATGTATTTCAGGCATGTACCTAAACAGGCAAGGAAGAAGTTGGATGATCAAAGTGAAGTCTTGGCATTCATAGGTTATCATTCAATTGGTGCATACAATATGTATTCACCAATCGAAGACAAACTAGTGATCAGTAAAGATGGTCTTATAACAAAAGCAAAGGGTGGGATTGGAGTCGAAGTTCAGTTCGACAAGAAAATGAACAAGTTGATACTTCGACTGTTAGAATTGAAGAATCACCTGTGCAACTGTGTTCGAAGGAGACGAACAGAATGAAGCTTCGACACAGTCACAATTGTCACAACTGTGTTTGAAGGAGAAAGAACAGAATAAAGCTTTGACAAGTCAAGATGAAGAGGTGATACTTTGTTTAGTTGAATTGAAGAAAAGGAGATCGAAAGGAACAAGAATTGAGTTAGACTAGCTGATTGGATATGAGAGTTTTCCAGATCAAGCAACCAATGCAGATGGTGACTTAATCGAAGAAGCCATGATGATGAAGCCTTGGGCAATTAGAATTGGAACTCAAAGCCATCGAAAAGAACAAAGCTTGAGAGCTTTTCAAAAGAACCAACATAAGAAACCAATTGATGAGAAATGGATCTACAGGGACATGTAAGCTTTTGGTTTCCATCAAGTTGGAGGCCCAAACAACTCATAGCAAGCTGGCAAAATGCATAAAATAGATTGGCACATGATTGGATCAAATATAGCAAGTTTCATGCAAAAATCAAATCAAATCTCTCCATCATAATGTACAAAGATATGAAGCCCAATTGTTGACCTAAACCCTTTGTCTATATAAACCTAATAATCTCAGAAACACCAACATACAAAAAATTGCCTCAAAGAGCCATAGACACACAACCTTAAAAAATCATCTCAAAACTCTCAAAAATCTCATAAGTTGTCAAAATTCAAAACCAACTTTGCAAGCTCCCTCCGTTCAATCAAATACCATATATGTGTTACTGAGATTCCCAGGGAGGCATCTGAACCTCTAAGCAAGTTTTTCTCCGCCCAAAACTATAAATCAAAACATACCGGCCATAAGTATAATTTTGAGATTCAATCTTTTGATCTAAGCATATTTGTGCGTTCTAATGTGTTTTTGTGTGATTATGATGAAGTGTTAGACAAGTTATAGGCCTCACATGTGAGCCCTAATGTCAGGATAAAGACCTACCATTATTAGGGAATTTGAAATTGATTCCCTTATATCTCAAGATCTAGGGTGTTACAGGCTAAACGGACCTCAAATTTGGAATCAGGGGGTTCGAATTAGGAGGAAAGGGTAGTTTTCAATCTTTGTTTTTGGATATTTTGCAGGTTCAAGGTTGGAGCCCACCGGAGAAGGCAACCAGAAAGTTGACTCTGGTGGGCTGACTCCGGTTGCCAAGCGTTTTCCTTCCATTGGTCCATTCAAGCCATTCAGCGCATGTTTTTATTTTTGAATATATTTCTATTTAATTTTCACTTACATACTAATTATTATGTTATAATTAACAAATGAACAAGCAGCTCAGATGGTAAAGAGGAAGCGTGCAAAAGGGGAAGGACCTGGGTTCGATACCCTGGCCTCACAATTTTGTTTTCTAACTACTATTCTGCAGATCTTGTGTGTTTCACATCCAGATGCTCACCATGCACCTTCAGATCATAACTAGGAGATCCCATATGATCAGATCTGAAAGCTCTAGACGCGCAGCTCAACATGCAGCCTCAAAGGATTCCCTCACTGTATCCAACTGCAGACTTGGGCTCCTCTCACTTTGGGCCTACGTTTTTAAACTTACCCCCCTGTTACTTTTATTATCCTGGCCCATTTACTTTTTTTCATTTTTATTTATTTATTTTCTTTTATTTGTTTTATTTTTTTTAATAACATTATAAAAATCAGATAAAAATCACAAGAATTTAGGTTAGCATTTTCTCAAATAAATTAATTTTGTAAATTAACTGATTAATTATTTTAACCCTTTTTTTTTAATTTAAATCTAAATAGACTTAGGATTTTAAATTAAATTTCTTTCCATGATAAAAAACAAACAAAAATATTTTTCCTTTTTAAGTTTTAGACGTTATTTTCATTTCGTGCGCGTTATTTTCTTTCGCACTTTTTCATATTATTGTATCTGCTTCCTGGTTGTAATAGTTTAAAGTAGGACTTTTACGTTTACTGTTTTATTTTCCCCCAAGTTTTAGACATGTAAATAATCCCCTCCCTGAAGCCTTGTAATAGCTAGGATTTACAATTCCCTCACTTTTTAGTTTCTACAAACTATTAACTGTCTAGATGCATGACTAATGGGATTGTATGGCAAGAATAACAAACAAATGCTAACAAACCTAAACGCAAAAGATAAATAACTGAATATAACACAATTTCACATGCGCACCTCTAGGGTACCCCACTTTGGTTGCCTTTGGAAAAAAACAGTCACAACTCTCGAAACGTGAGAGATTTTAGTGGCTACCCTCCGGTTTAAAGATCATAAGTCCCTCGATGACCCTCTCGATGTTGCCTCGGTAAAAAAATGATCTTAAAACCCTAGGATAGTTACTAAAGTTTCTTGCCCAGTTTCCTTTGTGACTGTATAAACGTCCCTTCGAATGTCCCTCAAACATCCAACGACTAGTGCTACCTACTCACTAATAGTAGCATAGCATTGTCTAAAGGAAAAGAGGAAAAGAACAACCCTTTCGAGTAAAGTAGATAGTTGTTAGATACTTGCTCAAACAAATTTTTGCACTTACATAAAACTCCTTTCAAAAAGCATTTTTAAACACTTTGTATACGTTCTCTACTATTCCGAGAAACATTACAAAGTTCGCGGCACTAAGGAGCTTTCAAAATACTTTTCAAAAACACACAAAGAACAACGTATTTCAAAATGAGCTAAGCATCTAAGAGCCCGTAGAAAACTATAGATGGAAAGGGTGCTAACACCTTCCCTTTCCATAATCTACTCCCCTTTCTCAGAAACTCTCGAAAGGTCTTTTTCTATTCTTTTCACCCTTTTCTTTGTTGGATAAAAGAAAAGTCGGTGGCGACTCTTACTTACCGCAACATTTGCGAATACAAATATAAAACCAATATAACAGCCAATTCTGCCACCGGATCACACTGACCCACAAAACAACAACTTAAGCAAGGACATTTCATTCGATTGGCGTCTTCGGCGTGTTCAACAACAAACTTAACAAATTCCAATACCCCATTCTCGTACTCTTTGGAAAATCGATTGGCAGACATCCATTTTTTATCCATGGTCTTACTATTAAGTAAGCTAAACAAAAACAATACTTAAAAAAAAGGACAGACTAAAAAGATTAATACCAATTAAGAATATTCATCGAAAATAAAAATACTATAATTATTCAAGCAACTATAGCAAATTAAAAGAACAACTAAATACCTGTAGAGAAGTCAACAACTTCTGAAACCACAGTGTAATATTCTTGGAAACGCTCAGAAACTCCACTCTTCACAAGTAACCTATATAAATGATCAATTAATTTCATTATAATAAAAAAAATGTATAGAATAAGAAATATATTAGAATATTTATATAATATTAAACATATATGTATACACCATTAAATAATCACTAATATTCTTTTTAACATATATTTTACTAATAAAACAATATTAAACTAATAAAACAACATTAAATAATCACTAATATTTATACACCATGCATCAAGAATATTTATATTATCGATAGCCATCAAAAATCATCACTAATATTTATATCTATATTATCACTAATATTTATACACCATCAAGAATATATATTATCGTTTCTATTCTATATTATCAATAATATTTATATTATCGTTTCAACTTTACATTATCATCAAATAATCACTTATATTATCAACTTTACACCATCAACTATATGAGTTCTTTCAATTTCAATTTCAACTCTATGTGAAGTGCTTTCAATTTCAACACTATAAGTGTTATTACAACAACCTCTCAAACCAAAATTTATAGCTCGATTAATTGTATAGGAACATATTTTCTGTCAATCAATACATGCAATATCCATTGTGACATTTACACAAACACCTTACATGTAAAACTCATTGTGACATTTTCACAAACATCTTACATGCAAAAACCACATGCCATACAAAACACAACATAATGCAACATTATCAACACTAAATCAACACTATCAACTAAACCAAATGCAACATTATATATCAACATTATCAAATATATCAAAAATCATACCTAGAGGAGAAGAGAACCTTGGTTGTGAATGGAAGAAAAGATGAAACGGTCTTGAATGGAAGAATGATGAGAACCTTGAAGAAGGGATGAAACGATTTTTGTTTAGAATCAAACGAAAATATTCGTGAAAATGGGTTTCTGTTCGTAACTGTGTTGGTTCGTGAAAATGGGTTTCTGAAAATATAACGTTACTGTGTAATAGTTCTGCTGGGCGTGTTTTATTTTTTTTTATAACAGGATTTTAGACAGTGCTTTTAAAAGTGTTGTGTAAGTCCACCCTTAGCCAGCATTTTTAGTAGAAAGTGTTGCTTAATACCCCCTTTAGGCAGTGCTTTTACAAAGTGTTGCGTAAGCCCACCCTTTAGGCAGCCCTTTTAAAAAGCGCTTTGTAATCCCACCCTTTAGGCAGTGCTTCTCCAAAGCTCTACAGTACCTACCCCTTTTAGCAGTGCTTTATAAAACCACATTCACCCCCTTTAGGCAGCGCTTTCACAAAGCGCTGCTTAAGCCCACCCTTTAGGTAGCGCTTTTAAAAAGCGCTTTGTAAACCCACCCTTTAGGCAGCGCTTCAGTACCTACCCCCTTTAGCAGCGCTTTATCAAACCATATTTACCCCCTTAGGCAGCACTTTTTTAGAAAGCATTGTCTAAGGTATACGACCAAATTCCCATGTTTTTAAAATGGACTTTTAGCAACACTTTTGATAAGAAGCGTTGCCTTAGGTGTATTGTCTAATCTTATTTTTGGCGTAGTGAATTAAAGTGTAGAGTCTGAAAAGGTTTTTTCTCGGGAGTTACCTCGATGGGAGTTACCACTTGGAAAGGAGTTACCATGATGGGAGTCAACCTCTATTTTTTCTCGGGAGTGGCCATGATGGGAGTTACCACTTGGCAAGGAGTTAAACCTAGAAGGTTTTCCTTAGGAAGCTCAAGACTTGAACCGAGGTGCAGAGCCTTCGAGAATGCCCTCAGGTAGATTCTGGTGAGATCCGATTAAGGTACATCGCCTAGAAGGTTGCACCTGAGGTGGTCCAAGTTGTGACTGAGGTACAGAGCACGGAAGGTTACACCTGAGACGGCCCAAGTTGGAACCGAGGTGCAGAGTCTGGAAAGGTTACACCTGACGCGGCCTATGTTAGAACTGAGGTGCAGAGCCTTCGAAGGTGAACCCTGGATAACAATTTCATTTGTTTTTCATGATGCTTTTTATGGGTTGCCTCGTTAAAAACCATGGCCCTTCCCAGGGAAAAGAATGCACCTATTTTATTCATTACATGAGCTTGCATAATTTTAGCTGAAATAAATCCTTAGACAAGATACATGCTAAGTCCTAGGAATTTTCTATGTCATATAATTTCTCTAGCTTGTAAGCCCCATTGTTAAGTTTCTCAATTACTCAGAAAGGTCCCTCCTAATTTGGTGAGAGTTTCCCCTTCTTCGTTAGATCTGTGACTTTCTTCAGAACTAGATCCCCTTTGAAAAGGCCCCTTTATTTCACCTTCATATTGAATCTCGGGGCTATCTTTGCTTGGCCGCTATCTCTCGGATATTAGCAGTGTTTCTGATTTCATCAAGTAAATCAACTTCAATTTCCAGATGCTCATTATTGAAATTTTCTTCAAAGCTTATTCTCTTTCAGGATAGATTATTTACTTCCTCCAGGATCATGGCGTCAACCCTATATACCATTCTGAATGGCGTTTCCTTGGTCGTGGAGTGAGCAGTGGTGTGATAAGACCAAAATATCTGATGGAGGTACTCGACCCATAATCCTTTTGCTTCATCTAACTTCTTTTTCATCCCGGTTAGGATTATTTTATTAGTTGACTCTGCCTTCCCATTCGCCTGAGAGTGTTCCACTGAAATGAAACGATTAGTGATTTTGAACTCTCTATGGAACTCTATTACAGATGTGCTAGCAAACTGGGTTCCATTATCTGAAACGATGACACGGAGTAACCCAAATCTGTAAATGATGTTCCTACAGTAAAACTGTATCACCCTTTCAGATGTGATCTGGGCTACGGCCTCTTCCTCCACCCACTTGGTGAAGTAATCAACTTCCACGATTAAGAAATTGAGTTGTCTCGGTGCCACTAGGAAAGGTCCTAGTATGTCTGTTCCCTATTGATGAAAAGGCCATGGAGATACTATAGAATTGAGCAACTCGGCGGGGGTATGGATGAGTGGTGAGTATATCTGACATTTGTCACACCGGCCTATAAAACGGATGAAATCTCTAAGCATAGTCAGCCAATAGTACCTGGCCCTTAATATTTTGTTGGACAAGGATTGGCCCCTGATGTTGCTCCCACATATGCCTTCGTGCACTTCTTTAATGGGTTAAATAAGTTTTTAGTCCCTCTAAATATTTTAAACTTCGTTTTTAGTCCCTCAAATATTTTCCTTCAAGAATTGATCCCTTCAAAATTTTATGTCTGAATAATTGGTCCCTAGCGTCAAATTCCACTAACGGCTTCCTATGTAACAAGACAGGTGGATTAAATTATTTGTTTTATATATTTCCATGAAATACAACGTGTACACTGGCCCCTTATTAAAGATGAGTCACATGTTATTTGACCTAATTTCATTCCTTTCCTCTTTGTTCACATTCTTTTTCGTGAAAACCTGCAGCACCTGAGTTGGTTTAGTGGTTCATCTTCTTTCTTCTTTCATCTTCGTCCTCCTTCAGTTCCATAACATAATGTCTTATGCTTAAGTGAAATCGCGAGTTGGGAAGTTTTGTGGATGTCAGGTTTAGATGGTATCATATTATTGCAAGAATTGACCAAATAAGGGTAGGTTGTTTTGGAGATGTCCTTATTGGCAGAGTTGTGATACATGTAATCTATTCATATGGGATGAAGATCTTGGCGTAAAATCTAGAAATGAAGATGTTACCATTAGGAACTCAAATTTGGAAGTCATGGCATTTGTGCGATATATGAAGTCCTTGTATGAAGATTCAAGGAAGAAGAACAAGAACTTGAAGACGAAATTGAAAACTGAGAAATTTCATGGAAGATTGAAGATGTTGTGTCTTGTTGTGTCATTTATGATAAATGTGTATTTTGTTATCAATTATAGTTGCTGAATTGTTTAATGTAATGACAATGTACTGTGATTATAGGTCTTGCTTCAATGTACTTGATAAATGTACTTGATTGTAGTTGCTGAATTGTTATCAATTGTAGTTGATGAATTGTTATCAATATTGTTTGTTATGATTAAGTTGACATAATTTGTAATATTTGGTATAAAAAGCTTGTAATTTGACTGTTAAGTGCATAACAAAGCACATACTGAGACATGAGTACAAAATACATACTGAGACATAAGTGCACAACAAAGCACATTACAAAGCACATACTGAGACATGAGTACAAAATACATAAAAGGTTCAAAGTGCATAACAAAGCACATTACAAAGTGCGTAGCAAAACACTTGGTTCATAATACAGCATACGTTTGTTTCATAGTACATAACAAAACACTAGGTTCATAAGACATAAGGTTCAACCAAAACACATTTGTGTCACTCTTAAGTTTTCACTGAGTCATGCTCTTCTGGATGTCATCCCATTTCTTCTTTCTCCTAGCACTTCCAATAGTTGAGTCTTCTCCAGGTATTACAAATGGATCATTTGGATCCCTTCCAGGTCCATCTATATTCTTTGTCTTCAAAGTTCTAAGTATGTCACTCCTTCTACTTGGAGATGCAACAATATTTGACTTTTTCCTTGGTGATATCATTATTTTCACCTGTTATGACAACATAGAGTTATCAAGGTAAAAAAACATAACATGCCAAATAAGTCTATCAGAACAAGTTACAAACTTATAGGGTCACTCATAGTTAGGTTGATAGTAGGTTTAGCAGGTTTTGATACCTTAGGACATTTACCAATAAAGGTTTTGGGACCAGGCATATTATTCTTTGCAGGACTAATATCAATTCTTAATGGTGCAATATCTAGTATGTCATCATTATTCAACAATGCCTCTAATTCATCAGGATCTATACCACAGTACATTCTTATTGCCTTATATGAGGTAACCGAATTTTGTGAAAGGTGTACCCCAGGTTGAGTAGGTGTCACATCAGTTGGTGCAGGGTTTTCTTTAGGTTGAGTAGCCTGACTCATATTTCTTGCAGTTGGTGCTTGAGCCTCATTTCCTGCAGTAATCTGACTCCTATTTCTTGCAGTAGCCTTTGATTTCTTAGATGTGCCTCCTTTTTTGGTTGTACCTTTTGTCCTTCTTTGCAACCAACATAATTGTAACAAGTCATTGGCTTCCTTGGGTGGGTGCAACATCTCTTGGCAGTTCACCTTCAACAACTGCTAGTTGTTTATTTTTCTTACATGTCCTTGTATTGTCTCCATATTCCAAGAAAGTCTTGCACATGTGGCTTGTGTTTGTCCTTTTCCACCTTGTTTGACTTGCCTCATCCGGCTTTCTTCTTCTAAGTTTCTTTGGTCTACCATACCTCTCTTGTAACTTAGTGGTAAGATATCAGGGTCAGTAGTCCCTGGCCATTTGTTTTGGCCATTAATGGGACTGATAACTTCATTGTAAAATGGGACATAAGTAGACTTATGATAACACTTGTGTACATACTTAATGGGATTATCTACCTTCCTATGTATGGATGCAACAGCATGTCTACATGGGATCCCAACCAAGTCCCAAAAGTTACAAGAACAAGTATGTTTTGCCAACTCTTCAACATAACTTTCTGTGAACATTACATGACTTACTTGAAATGTTAATCTACCTCCATATGTGGGCAGCCAATTAGCACTTTTTTCTATCTCCCTGTCTAACCTTCTAAGTGGTTTAGACATGATCTCTCATTTTTAATTTTCTACCTTCTCCCTAAGAGTGGAAAACCTACCCATAAGATAGTTCCTAATCCACTCAAACGTGGTAATTATAGGTTTATCCCTTTGCATCAAAATAGTAGCATTGAATGATTCACTTAGGTTGTTCATAAGAACATCACACTTAGAGTACAAGGGAAAGGCATGTTTACACCACTTATTCTTGGGAATAGCATTTATCCATCCAAAAGCATCTGGACTTACCTCCTTAATTTGATTCATCTTATCCTCGTAAGCTTCAAAATAGGGTACCTTTGCTGCAGCCATTATGATATCTATGTATAGTGTACCACCTCCAAACTTCTTCTTGAAGTTAGCACATAATTTGAGGTAATTTTTCCTCAAATACATTCACCAGTCCCTGCATATACATGAAAATGACATCAATAAGTAACATTAAACACTAAATTAACAAGTAAGATTAAGCATACCTTTTGCTAATCAGACATGAAGCACCACCTACTATCAGAACCAATGTCTTCAAGAAGTAACTTAACAAACCAACTCCAAGAGTCCCTAGTTTCATTCTCCATAAACCCAAAGGCAAGTGGAATATACTGGTCATTGGCATCCCTACTGACAGCTATCAACAAGATTCTGCCATTTTTTTTAGGTGACATCCATCTAACCCTATGAATGGTCTACATCCAACCTTCAATGCTTTCTTTTTACCATCAAAGAACATGTAGCACCTTTCAAACCTAGGTGGAAAACCAAAAAATTTCAACTTAAATTTGTTTCCTTTGGATTCCCTCCTCAATTCATCTCTATATGACCATAGCATACTGTATTGCTTAGCCGAGTCCCCTTCAGCAACCTTTCTAGCTAGCTGCCTTGCTTTGAAATCCCTACATCCAGTAATTTCTATAGTAAACCTCAATCTTACATCTGCTACAACTTCATTCAATTTCATACCTGAATTATTCTTCAACTTGTCAACAATCACTCTAGATACCCAATCAGCATTAGCATTCTTGTTGAAGAACTTTCTTCCATATTTGTGCTCCTGAAATAGAGTTTTGATCCTGAATGATGTTATTCTCAAAACCCTGCTGCATAAAACTGTGTAATCACATTGTTATTTGTCCTTACAAACAACCCTACACCTTGTCCCATCATTTTTGGAAAACCTAACCTCCCTACCATTCAACACATTGTGTTCCAGTACAGCCTTTTTAAATTGCTTCAGAGAAGAAAATTCCATTCCCACCTTGAATTTAAATTCTTTTCTAAGGTTTTCATGTTCATTAAAACTTATCACTGAAGGCCTACCATCATCACTATCATCATATGTCCCACTATCAAGCTCATTTGTGATGTAATCATCCTCAATTACATGTTCCATTTCCATGTCAGCTATAGTCAACCTTTTATGTATCCCTTAACCATTATCCATTTGACCTGTACCATCACCATTATCCACTCCACCTATACCACCACCTTCACCTATGTCTTCATCAAAATTGTGCATCATCTCCACTTCACTATCTTCAAAGTGTATACCATTAAAAGAGTCTTCAGAGGATTCACTTTCCTCACCATCTTCATTTCCCTCAACATTAACATGGCCTTTTTCTTTCTCTTTTAACCTCTCCATATAAGTTTTCTCACCACTAGATAATCTTGCCTTTGTATATATCTTAACATCACACTTAGTCTCCTCATCATACATATCTAACATTGTTGCATCCTCGTCATTAACAAGGGGTTTTAGATTATTTTAAAGTGAGCCATGTTCAGATTTCCACCATATTTTCACATCTTCAGTTTTAAATGATGAATCCATACCCTTAATTAAGTCACGTGCTTCAAAGTATGACCAAAAATCAGGGTCTTACCCACATACAGCATAAACATTCCCCCTTCATATTTTAACCCTTCATTCTTTACAAATGACCCTTTGAAATAAAAGACAACCTTAAATAACCCCATTGCCTACATATTTCAAGAAAAAACAAGGGTAACTCAGACATTACCAACATATTAAAATCAAAAACTCTAGAATTTGGGGCCAACAAATGGGGCATGCAACAGACAATCAATACTCGAAATGAATAAACTATAGCAAGTGGGACTTACATAATCGTTGTTGGGACCGCAGCAACCAGCTCAAGATTCTTCAATGTTGGGACCACAAGATGGAGATACACAATAGCTTTTTTTGGAGAGAGGGACCACTGTCGAAGGATTTTGATTTTGAAAAATGAGATATGCCACTTATGTAATGAATTCCATATGAGAAAATAAAGTTTTCATTTAATCTACCTGCCTTGCCACATAGGAATTCGTTAGTGGAATTTGACATTGGGGACCAATTATTCAGACGAAAATTTTTGAAGGGACCAGTTCTTGAAGGAAAGTATTTGAGGGACTAAAAACAAAGTTTAAAATATTTAGAGGGACTAAAAGGACATGGAGATACTACAGAATGGAGCAACTCGTTCAGGGTATGGATGAGTGGTAAGTATATCTGACATTTGTCACACTGGCCTACAAACCGGACGTAATCTCTGGGCATAGTCGGCCAATAGTACACGGCCCTTAATATTTTGCTGGACAAGGATTGGCCCCCGATGTGGCTCCCACATATGCCTTCGTGCACTTCTTTAATTACCAAGTTCATGTCATCTTTTGAGACACAGTTTTGTACCCTAATTTTTGCCCCTAAGATCCCTTCATCATACCATGTTAATTCATTCACAACAATATCACACTAGGATTCTTGGTTCCCCTCTCTACATTTAGTTTTTCCCTTTTTGAGGGATTACCAAGTACCTTGACTTATGTTCCTTTTGTGATCATGAATATTATTTTTATTTCTTCATTTAACTAATAAAATTCAATGTTGGTTTATCTTGCTTGTTATCCATGTAGGTGAAGGCAATGAGATTTAACAAGTTACCCCATGGGTTCATGAGTTTATTTCCATGCCCTAGTCAATAAAGCTTGAGAATTTCAAACCTCGCCATTGGATTGGTTTTGGAAGAATTGGCATGGCAAGGTTGCTTTGGTCCATCACATTTCAAGGTTATTAGATTTGACTCAAAAGTACAAGGGGTTGATTGGAGAAGTTGTCATGTTTGGACAAGGCCTTGTTCCTATTGGTCACAAGAGCATATTTCTATTAAATTTCAATATATGGAAGTGGTTTTGGTGGCTATTAGTCCTCATTATCATCCTAAACAACTTACATTCACAAAGCAATAATGTTGGTACAAGAAGTTTGTTCAAGCTTGTCAAAGTACCTCAAAGCATTTTCTTGATCTAGGAGCTAGGGTTTTGAACTTCAAAGGAGTATATCTTGCTCACCTTTTGGTATTTTTGAGTGACTCCAAAGACATCATTCTCTTAAAAGGGTTATTAACAAATCACTTAAAAGGTTCCAAGTAGTTCATGAGGAAGAGACTTGATGAGGAAGTAAGATTACAAGTCCTCCAGATGAGTCCCCAATTTTCCATATGTGACTTCAAATGGTCATAACTTGGTCAATTTTTATCACCTTGATTCCATTATTTTTCCGTAATGATCTTGAAGATGTGAACTTTATGCCTTCTTTTATGTGCAAAGTGGGAAAATGGATGGAAGTTGCCTTAAAGATGCAAAAGATTATAGGTCATTTCATGATTTTTTTTCAAACTTCAACAAGTCATAACTTGCTCAAATTTTGGATATTTTGAATTATTCAAGTTTCAAAATGTCATTCAATAGATATACTTCATGCCATCTTTTTTGGTCAAGAGAAAATTCCAAGTGGAAGGCCATGTTTGGATGCAAGACATTATAGGTCATTTTTGAAGAAGAATTTGAAATATTTCTAAGTATGGAAAGTCAACCCTTTTTCTCCAACTTTGACTCAATGTAACTTTCAACTCAATAATCCATTTAACTCCATTATTTTTCCATTTCAAAGCTTGTAACCTCATCTTTCCAAAGCATCAAGAATCATGCCTTAAGACCCCTTGAGCTGAGAATGCCATGGTTTCAAAAATGGTAACTTGGAATTGAAGTTTCCTTGCAAGTCAAAATTTGAATTTCATGTTACAACCTCTAAACCTCAAATTAACATGCGTTTTGGGTCTAAACATGATTAGCCAACTTTCCCAAGTGGATTAGTGCATCAAAACGCAAGAATTGGATGAGTTTTGGTGAAGTTTGGATCACACTTCACTCGTGCATCAGGTTTGCACGAATTCCCTCCAAAACGCATCATTCACTCTTCCTTTTGATCCCATTCGCTTCTCCTATAAATATATGAACTATCCCATTCAATTTCCCAAGCTTGGATAGCCAGAATCACCCTGCCAAACTTGTTTCACAACTCAGAATTCAGTAACTTCAAAATCCATTCTCGAGCCTTTTTCAATCCAATTTTTTCATCAATTCACCTTCCTTGATCTTCCCTGAAGCTAACCACATAATTACATTCAAGAATTGTGCCTTATACTGCTCCATAGAAGTCCAGTTTCAGAGCTCTGCAACTCAACTTCAATAGGTAGATTCCTTCATCAATTCTTCAAAACTATGATATCATTGTGTTGCTCTCATTACCTTGGTTCTAGTCGCAACACTTACCATTTACTGGAAACACGTTTTGACCATGAAATTTCAAATCCCTTTTCAAAACTTTTCTTCCAAATTGCTTGAGCTACAATTTATATAAATTTGGCGCGAGGGTGTGGTTGTCTTCGTCTTGAAGAGGCGAAGCGAATGGCATAGGTATGAGCTTCTGATTTTACAGTTTGAGAAACCTGCAATTCGTGATGGTTGGAGGTTGAAGATGACCAACGTGTCATCTTCCAACCAATGAAGGCGCGCCATCTGTATTTTTCAAATTCTGATTTAATTAATGATTCTGTACAATATTCACTAATGACCATGATATGCACAGCGCGCCAGATCCCTTGGATTTGATTACTAACGCGTTTTGACTCTCATCCAATGGTCCACATATTTTACTTTTATTTCTTTTTTCTGATTTTTATACTTTAAAAGTTTTAAATTTCAAAAAATCATAGAAAATTCATTTTTAGTTCAAAAAATCTGAAAAAATTATGAAAAATATTTTTGATTATTCTCTTTCTGATTTTCATTTTTTCACAATTTAATTGTGTTTTGGTATTTTTTATAAATTTTACACTTATTTGATTTGTTTTAAATGTTTAAAAATACTTTTATACATTTTTAAATTCTGAAAAAATTATAGAATGATCCAATGATATTGTGACAAATATTGGTGACCTTATTTTATTTTTGTTTCTGACTTTACTATTTTTACCATTTTTTGTTTATTTTACCCATTTATTTTAATTTTAAAAATAGTTTCTGACTTTAAAAAATTACCAAAAAATTTGTAAAATTATTTGAGCCTTTTTCTGATTTTTCTATGGTCTTACTTTTCATTTCTTGATTAATTTGAACATAGTTGATATTTTTCTCATTATTTTCTATTTTTAAAACATTTTAAACCTTTTTTTGTGTTTATTTAATGTGATATTATTTTGTGACTATTTTCTGGCTGATCTTGGGTTAGATTTTGGATCATGAACTTTATTAACATCATTGGATCTATGGTGTTGAGTTTAACTCCACAAAAATGGATGAACGATTTTAATAATTGTTTGATTAAAATTTAATTCAAATGTGGTTTGTATATTTCTTCTCCCCATCCCTTTTCATCTCATCCCTTTCTTATTGCACTAAATGTTGTTGGAACATGATCTCTATATCATGTCTCAAAATAAATGGTGCATAGATTTCTATTGATCGGCCTCAAAATAGGTGTGACTTCTATATAAGTCCACTTACGATTGCTTAACATAGCGCTAAATTTTGTCCCGGTTCGAATAAATGATCATTCGTGGCCCAAACTTATGATTGCAAGTCCAAGTATGTTAATTTGATCTCTTTGATCTAATAACCTTGAGATTCATTGTGTGGAGGCTTTGGTTCTACCAATCCTCTAATGGATCTACAACACCTTTGGTCAACGCGGATCACTTAAACATGGTTGATCATTAAATGGTACTTATGAGAATTCTAAATGGATGATATACTTGACAAAAATCAAATGCGACTTGTTGTGTGGAGGATTTGGTTCTACCAATCCTCTAATGAGTTCCAAATGTAAGCTTCAAGATGGTCATCCAACTAACCACTAATTATTGACTTGTTTTACCTTATACTTTTATTCTTTTTTATGCTTTATGTACTATTTACTTTTAGCATTTACATTTCATGTCATTTTCATCTTTGCTCATTTGAGAATTTACTTTCTTGCCATTTTTATTTTGCTCACTTGAGCTTTTCTTTTCCTTTCTTAACATACTTAATAATCAACATAAACCCTAAAAAATCTTTAATGGTATTTGGACTATTTGGTTACTATCCTTGGCATTATGGAGCATGGGACTTTTCTTGGACTTAGGATTAGAAACCTTGGCCTATCTTGGAGACCTTGTGATCTTATCTGATTATTTTGTCTGGTGTTCTTGAGGTTTACCTCAAGACATTGGGTTGTTTGTTTGTTTTTGTGTGCAGGTTCTTTGTGATTACACCATTTGTTTGTAATCTGGAATTCACCCGTATACGTCTGTTACTCTACCCAATTTTTATGAAGACTTAATACACCTGAAGTTTGATCCTCTCAAGAGGTCTAGTATTCTTTTTTGCTTGATTGGTTTCAATCCAAGGAATGGGAATTCTATTTTGGCTCATAATGTCAAGTATTGGCTTCTTGTTGGTTAGATGGTTCTTATTCCTATCTTTTATCTTATGCTTTAGGATAGTCTCTTCTTCTCTTCCCATCTTCTTTAATTTCAAAAATCTTCTTCCCCCTTTTTGAAAACTCTTCTTATTTTTGAACTTGAACCAATTTGATAATAAACTTGGACTTATGTCCATGCATTTTCAAAACCTTTTTATAAATAAACTCCAATCAACTTAATAATACGTTGACATTTTTTGTGAGAAGACTAAAAGTCGATCAATCTCATTTCAAACCATTTTTCCACTTTGGCTTTTTATCTTTAAACTTTCTCAGAAAAGGATGAACTCTTGTCAATCCTTGTAGTGATTCAAACAACTATACTTCTATAATATATAGTGAAGAGAGATATTTTCCACTTGGGAGTTGAGTGAGGCATTGTTGATTTTGAAATCCAAGCCATATCTTCCACTTTGAGATGATGCAAATTCTCCTTTCTCATGATTGTGGGTAGTAGGTATGTTTTCCACACGAACAATGACGATGATGTTTTATCTCATAAAATTAACCAACGCATTTGTGTTTTAAATTTTTAAAAGAGGAACTACGTGTACCCGGATCCCCTATTGCACGAAAAGGTAGTACGTAGGCACTAAAGGTTCGCAACCGCGGAGAGTGCAAAAATTATAAAATAAATATATTTCTTTTCTCACCTCCACCATCCATTTTTATACAACATTTTATTTTCATAGCCAAAATATACAAAAATTTTTACAAAGAGGCTCATGCGGAGTACCGTAGATGTTTAGGGTGCTAATACCTTCCCTTTGCATAACCAATCCCCTTACCTTGAATCTTTCCCCCTCTTTTTGGGTTATTCGCTCTTTTCCCATTCCTTTGGAAACAATAAAGCACGGTGGCGATTTTTATTTTGATTTGTATAAAGTCTCATCAATCCAATGGCTTAATCTTGAACATTTCTACCGCTATACACAACGCAACATAGGTGTTGATCTACCCATTTTATATATCTTACATGCCACCATAAGATATCTTGTTGAGATCTTCTTCACACGCTTTGCCTCTTCTTTGTCTGATGGCAGTTCCCCCTGTAGCAAATATCTGATTATGGGGGTCATCTACCTCACCTTCTCCTCTACAGCGAGTACTTCTCCTTTCTCTATACTTGGTAATTCCAATGTCTCCTGAATCACCATTTTATTTAGACCTGAACCTCTTGTGCTATCCAACCGGGCTAACAGATCGGCTCAGGTATTTTCTTCTCTAGGTATGTGGCATATTGTAAACTCCTAGAACTCCTTCGATAGCTGCATAGCCTGTTGTAGATATTTCAGCAAAATGGGATATTTGGTCTGGAACTCTCCTCCAACCTTCCCGGCCACTAACTGTGAATCGGTTCAGACAAGCAGGTGGGTAATCCTTACCTCTTTTGCTAGTTTCATTCCGGTAATCAAGGCTTCATATTCAGCTTGATTATTGCTAGTTTGGAAATTAAAGCACAACGAGTATTCCAGGACCAAGTTGCCTGGTCCTTCTAACATAATACCAGCCCCACTGCCCCTCATATTAGAAGATCCATCCACGGACAAAACCCATTTTGTAGACACCTCTTCATTCAGCAGAGCACTCAGTTCTACCACAAAGTCGACCAACACATGAGACTTTATGCTAGTACGTGGGGGTGAACTATATGTCCTATTCTGAGAGTTCCACAGCCCATGCCACCATTCGTCCGGTTAGGTCAGGCTTCTTCAAAATTTACATAATTGGAAAATTTGTTTTCACCATGATAGGATGACCCTGGAAATAATGCCTCAGTTTTCTCATTGTTACCACCAATGCCAAAGTTAGTCGCTCAATCTTCCGGTATCTAAGCTTTACCTCTCACAGTACCTTGCTGATGAAATAAATCGGCCTCTCACCTGACTCCCCATCTTGGACCAGAATCGAGCTTATGGCTTTATCTGATACTGCTAGATAAAGAACCAGAGGTGTATTTTCCTTAGGTCAGACCAATATAGGGGGAGGTGACAAGAACTGCTTGACTTCCTGGAAAGCTCTTTCGCAGTCGTCGGTCCACTCAAAGTCAACCTTATTTTTAATTGTTATGAATAAGTGAATTAATTTGTCACCTGCACAAGATAGAAAACGATATAAGGCGGCCAAACGGCCGGTTAGTTGTTGGACTTCACAAATAAATGTCGGGCTCCTCATGTCAATGATCGCCTAACATTTGTCTAGATTAGCTTCTATTCATCGGTTCGTGAGCATGAACCCTAGGAACTTCTCAACCTGAACTCCAAACGTACACTTGTTTGGGTTCAAGCGCGTGTTATAACTGCATCACCACGAAAGTCTCTTCCAGATCCTGAACATGCCTCTGTTCTTCAACAGTCTTGATCATCATGTCGTCAACATATACCTCCATATTCTGTCCAATCTGTGCAGCAAAAACCATGTCCATTAATCTCTGGTAAGTAGCCCCAGCATTCTTCAGACCAAATGGCATAACCTCGTAGTAATAGTTACTCCGATCTATCACGAATGTTGTCTTTGATGCATTCAACGAGTTCATATGGATTTGGTTATACCCAGAATAAGCATCCATAAAGCTCAGCAACCTGAACCCAAAAGCTATGTCAATCAGTCGGTCAATATGAGGCAGCGGATAAGGATCCTTTGGACATGCCTTATTGAGGTCGGTGAAGTCTACACACACTCTCCACTTCTTAGTTTTCTTTTTAACCATTACCATATTGGATAGCCAGGTAGGATACTTGATCTCTCCGATGAATCCGTCCTTCATCAGCTTATCCACCTCTTCAACTATCGCCTTTCTCTTTTTCTCTCCGCCCTTTCTTTTTTGTTGGGACACCAGTTTAACCCTTGGGTCAAGTTCTAAGTGATGACACATGACGTTAGGGTCAATACCGGGCATGTCAGATGGATTCCATGCAAACAGATCAATGTTTCTCTTCAGAATATCAACAATTTCATCCTCCCCCTCCGGTGATAGATTGGTTCCCAGGTGAGTAATCTCTGAGGATTGAGGACCAATCTGGACCTCTTTATTTTTGTCTCGAGGAGTTGAGTTGTCCTCTCTGGGATCTCCCCGAGGATCAATATCGACTAAATTAACTTTATGGTTGTCTACTTCTTCTACAATCGTAGTCTTCCTTTTCAGTTTCAGACTGTCCTTATAACATTTACATGCCAGACCTTGGTCTCAATGTAACATTCCTACCCGGTCCTCGTCGATAAGGTACTTCATAGTTAGGTATAGGGTTGACAGTTCCGCCTCCAGTGCATTGAATGATGGTGTACCAATTATGATGTTGTAGGGAGATGTTGCATTGACAATCAAGTACCATACTCTAATTGCTTTGACGTTCTCCTTCTTTCTAAATACAGTTAGAACCAGAAGGTGCCCGAGTACCTGCACCTGCTCTCTAGAAAACCCGACTAAGGTCTCATTAAATGGTAGCAACTCTTTTGAGTCAAATTCCATTCCTTTTAAGGCTTCCTAATACATCACGTCGACTGAGATTCCAGGGTCGACTAGCACCCGCTTAACACTCCAATCCCTGGTCTGAACTTTAATGACCATTGGGGTCATTTTTGTGTGGCGGGACTCCTTCTACGTCCTCCCGGGAGAAAGTGACAGCCCCGGAATCTACGGTTTTGTTTGTCCATTCCACCTGAGCCACATGCATTACATTTCGAGCATACCTCTTTCATGTCGAGCTGGTGGAGCCTCCTGCAGCAAATCCTCCAGAGATGGTATTGAGCATGTGTCGGGTCATTCGCGCTTCTCGTACTTCATCGGTTGCCTTTCCTTTCTTCTTGGAATGGCATTCGGAGTTATCGTCCCTCCTGGGAGGGCTTCGTTTTCTAGCCTGCTCGGCATTACCTTTGACATAAGACAACAACTTTCCCCTTTGGATCAGTTTCTCAATTTCCTTTTTCAGCTTATGGCAGTCCTCAATGTGGTGTCCCCGAATCTAGTGATACGCACACAAAGCCTCAGTGCCATCCCCCGAGATTGTGTTTACTTCATGAGGACACCAAGGTTTAGGCAGCAAAGTTGAGGTGATTTTCATCTCTCCGGATGTCTTCTCTTCTGGCATTTAGATGAGTGAGGTCTTCGTCCGAAACCAAAGGTCGTTGGGATGGTCGGTAAGGAGGCCACTCCCTAGGTGGTGGTGGTCGATCATGGGACCTGGTCTTCTCCTTCTTCTGCCTAGAAGCTTCTTCCTGTGCCCTTCCTTTTTCTCTAGCGTCTCTAGTTCTCTTTGTCATGTTACTCTCTTCTCCTTTTACATAGCACTTGAACCGAGTGATTATCTCGTCCATACTGAAAACCAGTTTCTGGGCCAGTGACTCATTGAATTGGCCAATCCGGAGACCGGGTTGGAAAGTTGTCACAAATATCTCCTGATTAGGATGAGAGACCTTTATGGTTTCCTCGTTGAACTCGGCCATGTAATCTCTCAGGGATTCTGACTAGAGCTGACGAACATTAAACAACATTATTGTCGACACCTTTCGATGTCGGCTTGCCAAGAACTGCTGAACCATCTTCTGGTGAAGTCCTGGTAGCTAATAACAGAGTGCTTAGGAAGGCTCATGTACTACCTCAGGGCCGATTCCTTGAAGGTGTCGGCCATAAGCTTGCACTTTTGCGAATCGGTAGCCCCGATTATTGTCATTATATTATTAACAGTAATGATGTTCTCATGGGGATCAGATTTTTTGTCGTATGTTGTAAATGTCAGAGATTTGAAATTCTCTGGAGCCTGATCGTCCCAAATAGCCTGGAATAATGGTTGAGGCTCCAAAAGCTCAAGTATGTGGTCGCCATCGTCCTGGCTCTTCATCTGTAGAACCTGGACGTTATCCTGCAGCGTATTGTTCTGCTGGAGAAGATCCTCGATCATGGCCAATAACTGCGACATGCCTGGAGGGGGATCCTCATCATAAGACATTGCTCAAAGATGTTTGGATAATGCGGTATGGGAAAATTTTACCAGGCCCCACGATGGGCGCCAAATGTTCTTGCTAAACACTAAATAGGTGACTTCCCCGCTAATTGAAGGATATCGGGGAGAGCCTCAAGCAAGTGGGAGTGAATTATTTATGATATTAAGGGATTCATAGGGTCACACAAGTACGTGTGAGCTACAAGTGATTTGTCTAGCGTATCCCTCAGCCGGGAGCCATATATATAGAGGTATATGGACCTCATTGATCACTGCATGTAACTGTTGTGACTCTCCATCATACGTAACCGAGTTGTCATTAAGGCAAGAAATATCCTCCGTTGCCAATGATGGTTGTTATCATAACGCGTCCGCCATGTATTGATGAGCGGTTACACTCTTGATGGGCCGATCACTCTATAACGACCTCATCAAGGTAGATCTCTATGTAACCTTTGGATCCAGGGATATGCTCGGCTGACGCCTCTTCATCTTTCTTGATGGCCGACCACATATGTCTCTGGCTATACAACTCGACTCAGGCATGATGATCTTAAACTGAGGTATTACCCGGTTAAGCATTTATCTGTCCTCCTTGGCCTTATATCCATGTATTGCATTTTTATCTCTCCTAGCCCGAACAATGGATCTATGTACGAATATGATTTGATCCCTGAACTTGCGCTTCCTACCATAAGTAAAAATTACAGATGACAGATGACGAATAACCCGTGTTAAAGATGAAGTCTTGTTGAGATGAACCCTAGATCTAGATGTTGTGCATACGAAGAAGAAGAAGATAATCCAATTTACAATTTAATCTGTACTATTTTACATTATTCAACATTTGGGTTATAAATAAATAAATAAATAAATTGAAATAAAACCAAGTGATAGTCATTTAAACTAAAAATGTCAACATGTCAATTTCACATCAGTATTTTAAATAATCAGGTCTACTAAAGAACTAAAATAAGAGAATCTTCAAATCATAGAGATGGGATATGTGTTTTTTTTTACAGCGTTGTTTTTAGGATGCGCCTTATATGACAGAGAGAAAAATGATGATTAACCTTTAATTTTAACATACAATGAATAATGAGCCACAAGCGTATCACTCTAATGGTAAGATTGAAAAATACAAAGATCGTTAAATGATACCGCCGAAGCCAAATAAAAGATACTTTTAAACTTATTGATCTCGTCTATTAAAAACTGACATTTACGTCAATTAGATGAACATAATACTTCTTTACAAATCCAACCAAGATTTTAAATTGTTAAAGTCTATCTATGGTCTAAAACAATATATCAAACAATGATGAGGGGAAATATGTCGTGAGCATCCTCTAAGACCCAGGGCTACTTGCCTTGAAAACAATATCTGCTGGGAATTGAAAAAAAAGTATTACATGTTTTGATTTTTTTAATTTTTTAATCTTAAAATAAATTTTCAAAAGATAATCTACAGTTAAACTCTAAAGCAGAACACACAAACTTTGACAAAAAAAAAGCACAGAGCAGTGGAACTTCGCTTCTTTGTTTATTCTGTTGCCGCAAAAGGTACATGACTCGTGTTATTTTACACCAACAACATAAGCATCTAAGCCTTAGTTTTCTTATTCATTATTTTCATTATTATTTTCATCGATTTGATGACAAATCTAAGCGGAAGCTCTCTTCTGAGACTCACGCGGTGGAACTAGAAATTTGAAGGGATTGTTGGACTTGAGCTGCCTTGCCTCATTCCTCTCCAAGTTGAATGTAGCTGCAACCACATCCACCGGCATATCATTTATAACTGATGATGTCCCTGCAAGTCTTGCAATACCAGCTCTATCATTGGTCTTGAATGCTACATATGTGAACCTGTCGCTCAATGATTTTGCAGCCACAGCATAGTTTTGTGGCACTGTCAATGCACGACCGGCTTCTAGCTCTCCATCAAACACAGTGTTGCCATTGCAGTTCACAACTTGTAGCCTTGCACGTCCCTTCAATGCGTATAATATGCTGTTTGCGTTGAGGTTGTAGTGAGGCACAAACATAGCATTCTGTATGAAGATTGTTTGACATAAAATTAAGTGATGCAAAACAAATTAAAAGTAATAAAAGATAAAAAAAAGAAAGAAAGAGAAAAAATAGTACTTTGCGGAGAGATCCATGCTCAGCACTTAGTTTGAGCCACCTGAGAACTGGGAGGTCAAGGCTGGTAACAGTTTTGATTCTACCAGCTTGAGGGTTGTAGATGTCTGGCGATGAAGATGAACCAATGTTCAGCCGAAGTTTGGCAGTGCAAACGGTTTCCTCAAGCCCATTGTCTCCATGCCTTCTGCTTTCACCTTTTTGGCTGTGGCGCTTTTCCTTGTCGTCTTCATCTTCACCTCTTCTGCTTTTATGATGGCTTGGTTGTCTCTCTTCCTTTTCATCTTCATCTTCATCTTCTTCTTGTCTGCTGCCTCTCGGGTGGCGCGCTTGCCTCTCCGGAGGGGTTATGATGCTGAGACCACCTTTCACTTTGACAATGGCTCCCTTCTCTTCGTCTTCGTTCCTGCCTTGAAGTCTGTCTACTATATGCCTGTTCACGTTCAAAGCATCTTCCAAGAAATCCCTCTTGAAGCCGCTGAAAATGTTGTTCCCGTCATTGTCTTGTTCTTCCTTTCCTCCTTGTTGATGTTGGTATCGTAGAAACTCTTGCTCTTGGTTCCCAGCAAGATAGAATCTCTGTCAATTATATTTTCAGTCAAAATCAATCAATTGCCAATTTATGTTACCTTTTTGGACAATATATTATCATTATGCTAAGTGCTCACCCTAGGCATCTGATCAAGCTGGTTATTGGAGCTGCCAGTATCAGTAAGAGAAATGGCAATAACTGGAGTATCTTGGTCATTGTACATCCAAAATACAATACCAGTAGGAACTGCAATGATATCACCCTCTCTAAATCGGTTAACCTTTTGGTGGCTGTCTCTGTACCTGCCTCCCTCTCCTTGTTCAGATTGTTGGGGCTCCTCAAAGGTCTCAGGACAACCAGGGAATACCATGCCAAAATATCCATTACCTGTAAATATTGGTATCCAATGACATTAATTACTAGTAAATATTAAAGTTGGACAGCGTCATACACATATTTTTATAACATAAAAGTTTGCGAAAATGCAACTGTGATCATAATATCAATTTAATATCAAACAAACTAACCTTGTTGGATGTAAATTTCTTGGGGAGCATTGGAATAGTAAGGTCTGCGAAGGGCATTGCGCTGAAGGGTAGCACGAGAGAGGGCCACGCTTGCACATCGGAATTGCCTGTTGTTTGGATTCCAAGTCTCAATAAGTCCACCTTCTGACTCTATACGGTTATCTGGTTCAAGGGCATCGAGGCGTTCTAGCTGACACTCATTTTGTTGAGACTGTTCTCTGAGAGCAAAGCAGCTACTGAAAAGTAGAAAGCAAAGTGAAAGAGAGAGTGCAAGAAGTTTAGCCATGATAACAGATATTTAGAGAATGTTGGTTGTGATGCGGAGAACCTCAATGAGAAGGAGTAATTTATAGGGAAGAGAGGGTGATGAAGATTGAACACGTCACAGAAAGTGGGTGTTGAGAATTTGACATTCTGCCGCTTGCATGGCTATGAAATCCTTATGCTTTCCACATATGTCTGATAGAGCAGGTGGCTTCGTCATCTCCATTACCAGACAAAGAGCATACTTGTTTCCATTCTTATAGCTGAAATCGGTGGTGGGGGGACCATGGCTTTACTTCTTTTCTTTCCTTCATATTATCCACGGCAAAGCTTTATGAAGAATAAACTTTCAATTATCTACTTTAACAAGTAGTTAGGTCTTGGTTACCAAATTAATTTAAGTGTTACTACATAGTCTTTGGAAAACATTCATATGAACTTCATATTAGTACCTTAAAAATGTGATATTTTCAGCAACCAGTTGTTTAATGAGATGTCATACTTTTATATCTAAAATGAGAGATTACTCTAAAAAAGTAAAATTCTATGAACTTTTAGCTATTAATTTGATGGTAAAAACCTCTTGTAAAAATACCATTTGAAGGGTCAAATTAAGCATTCCTTTTATATATTATACTTGAATTCATTTTATTATTAATTATATGGTTTGAGAGTGATATTCTTGAAATTAATAGATCAAGGTTACAGACGTAAATATAAATATAATTAAAATTCTTCAAATATGTTAAGAACACAGGGAAGAAATAGAATGATCAGTAATGTTTCTCTTCATTTTTATGCAATGGCTCATAGATCTAACAATAAAATGCTAACTTCTTAATCTGTTCAGAAAGATCCTTAAATACTCGAGAAGAATAAGAAAGATGAAAGTCACAATCAACTAAGAACAAATATACATATTAATTTATGAAAATGCTTACATTATTCTCTAGTCCCTATTTTTCCTATTACGTAACTAAGCACAAACAAAACAAAATAATGATAACAATATCAAAGTTCCAAATCTAGAATGATCAAGAGCACAATTTTGTTCAGTTGTATTTGTATACTACTGAAACTAAAAGATAATACGATAACAACTCACAAATTCGGTGCCATGCATCGCAACTAAAATGCATCTGCATGAAATTCAAGTAAGCTTGAAAACTTCAGTTGCAATGCAAGAGAGTGTAGAAATATATATTCGCATAGATTAAACCCATGTTTCAATCCAGAATTCGTAAACTCAGAAATCGCTAGCCCTCTAATAAGGATACCTACTGACATGGAAAGAGAAAAATTGGCCGGAAAAATAGTGGAGACCATATGTTTTACCTAAGCGCTCTTTTAAAAATACAAATTAAATCAATTCCAATCATTTCATAATAGGATGATAATCATACATATAATAGCACCAAATGCTTTACATTGCCTTCACTAAAGTGTGTTGTAGATCAATTTTTTTCTTTTATAAAAAAAGACAATACAGCTTCTGCAAATGATCTACAATAACAGGGTTTCTAAAGAAAAGGAAGAGTCTCATACCCTTGAACACTATGTCCAACAAGTATATAGACAGCGATTTTTTTGATCATAAACAACGCTTATAAGTGCTGCCTATTCCTGCGCTGCTGTAACCATAGACAGCGCTTTTAGTCTATGTGAAAGCGCTGCTTAATGTAGACCTTAGACAGCGCTTTATTGAATAAGAGCTTTCTAAAGGCTCCTACAGGCAGCGCTTTTAACAATGTAAGCGCTTTCTATAGTGTGCCTATAGCAGCACTTTCACTTTAGACAGCGCTTCCTCAAGCGTTGTCTAAAGTAAAAGCGCTGCTATAGGCACACTATAGAAAAACCGCTGTCTAATATATTTTTTTCTTCTTTTTTTTTTTATATTTTAGGCAAGCGCTGTCTAAAGTGATATTCCCCAATAATAGACAACACTTTTTGGTTTAAAGCGTTGTCTAACGTTCACGGATTTTTTAATATATTCAGCTTATATTTTAAGCGCCTTGTACACATAATCACTTAAAATTTAAGCGTTGTCTTTCAAATTTGCACCAGATTTTATAAATTTAAAGCTTCAATCCAATAAATATGCACCAAATTTACATATTTATATATACGACTTTAATCCAACAATTTATATATACATAAATACAACTTAAAGATTCAATAATTTATATAATAAATTTAAATATTTACATATACAGCTTTATAAACAAAAAAAAAGATATGCAACAAATGTACATATTGTTATCTTCTAGAGCTGCTATATTCTCTACTATATTCTTTACAAACAACAACAACGAAGAATCCTAAATGAATCTATATATCTTCTACATATGCACCTACCTGAAACAAAACCAACAAAGGCATATATATCAGAACCAAGCTATATATATAACACTTAAAAATCAATGTAACAAAAACAAATCAAGAATCTGTTATAATCCACCATTAAAAATTCACCGATTCATACCATACAAACAAAATTTTATTTGAATTTAAATCCAATACCATCATAACTAACCTTCCACGTAACAACAACAACATTGCAATAATTTACCACACTATGACGACATAGTATGTCATTGTTCTTGGAGGAAGCTTTGAAGCAACTCCAGGATGTGTTCTTAGTTAGGATCAAAGCTAACAAACAGTGGAGTTTGGCTTGGAAACTTAGCTAGGTTGTCATGGAAGTGCGTCTTCCAAACTATCTATCTGTGTGATCAGAATCTTGGTGAAGGATCGTCGATGCAATGACTGAAGTGTTGACTGCTAGACATCATTGTGATGATTAGAAGTGGGATGGGGATATTCCATATCTAGGGAGAACCTAGGTAGAAGGGTCATTGGGTAGTGATTAAGTGCGTAGTTCGTCAACGAGTGTATTGGCTGTAGGGTCTGTAAATTGATACTGCTGATAGTGGACTTCATTCCTAGCTTGGTAGCCTCTAGAGTAGGTGTTGTTGTACACTGAACTGGGTAAACAATTCTGGTGTGTTCTTTATCTTTTTTGTACTGTTTTATCTTGCCTGTGTGTTTGTGTCAGATCAGATGTCTCAACATCCTTATAGGACATCTGAGTCTGTTGTACCAGAATTTCAATTGATATCAGAGCAGGCATCCTGTTTTATTCTGGGTGAGATCCTGGGAAGGTACATTTTGGTCATGGGCAAGGAAGAAAGTATTTACTGAAAAGAGGTATGAACTTAGACAATTCATACTATTGTACGGATGATCTTGTGGCAAGGATCATTGGTTATCTATGACAGGTATTGTTCTTGTCTGTTGCCTTCAGGCCTGTAGCTTGGTGGGAAGCTGCTGCACGCAGGGTTGATTTATTTTCAATCATAAGTTTTCATGCTTATACTTGGATAGTGGTGTAAGCATTGTGTCTGAATATTGTTGAGGAGTTTTTTTTTGTATTTCGCTGCATGGTATCTGTTGTACCCCAAAATTTTCCCTCTCATTTTTCAAGATATTTCCTACAAAGATTTTCAATGACTCAAGTTTACGCAAGCACCGACTAGATCAAATAATCTCCTTAGCACTAACGCCTCAAATTAGGGTTTGGGTTTGTACAAAGACAGTTGGATTTCTAATGTTTCGAATGACTTTCATGGATCATTATGGACCCTCAGGATTATTTTTGTCAAGTTTCAAGTTTGGGAGCACAATTTTCCAAGAAAGTCATTCAAATTACCAAAAAGGAAAAATGGGCAAAATTAGGGTTTTGATTGTAAATGACCGAACTTTGATTTTTGACCTAATACCTGGCTTATTGATTGGAAGCATGATATCAAGGATCTGAGTGTGTCATTTTGACCTAATTGCATATTTCAATTCATCTCCTGAGATCAGTGGATTGCTAGACAAAATTCGGTCAACTGGGGGGAAAAGTCAATTGTATACTAAAAAGTCAAACTTTGACTTTTTGACCAAAGTTGAGTCCCAAAAATCATATTTCATCAAGACATCCAAAATATGAAATTTGATCATCAAAAATCAAGAAAGTCAAAAATCTAACTTTTACAAGACCTGAAAAATTTTCTAAGTTAAGTTCATTGTTTCATGACATCTTGTCACTACAATTCAAAATAGTTCAAGATGTTACAAATAATTCAAGTTATTACAAAGTGGAATTTTTTCAAGTTTAAAAATCCTAAATTTTGTATTACTTGGACTTTTTCCTTTGACTCAAAACTTTGCCACAATGTTTTGTCTTTGATACAATGTGCATTAATTGCTCCACAAATCAAACTTGTTTCATGCCAAAAACTATGTTGTCCAGGTTATTGCTGAACAAAAATGATATTCTACTTCTATACATTGCCACAACACTCTAAAACCCTACTCAATTTCTGTCCTACAAAACCTTGTGTTATGCTGCACCACAAACCTGTCACAAAACCTGTATATGTTGTCCTATACAGTCCAAAATATGTCCAGAAAACTAGTCCAAAACTGCTCTATACAATCTGCTCCAACCTGCATCATAACAGCCACAAAATACACTAAAATGGCAAAAGAAAATTGTGTGTAAAAAGTATCAAAGCAGTAGGCAAAAACAGTTCAAAATAACTTATTTTGTTTCCCTCCTAAACCTCAGTCAAGGGTCTACAAAAGGGACTGTTTGATAAGACATAAGGGGGATTTTTTTGGAGAGAAAAACAGAACTTTTTTTAAACTATGCTCATTCATAAAACCCAACTCATTCATAAAACTCAATTCATCCATAAAACTCTGCTCATCTTCAACTCTGTTTTCACTCACAAAAGAGAAAAATCCTCAACCTATTGTTGTACAACCTTGCAAAATTTCCCCTAAACCAACTACCTAAGCACCTCATATACATCACATTGAGATTGTTCTAACATAAGAATAGTTTCTATAACACCTTTATCATCACCTTCCAAGCATAAACAAAAAAACAGTACTTTGCACATTTGACTGGGTTGGAGCGATTCTGGAACATTGTCACACAGAGAAAGGATTAGATTAGCTCCAAAGAGGAGCCCAGTCATTCATCACTTTGCATCCGGAGATATCCATACGTATTCCAAAGTTTTACTTCAAGAGGTATACTTTTTTCCAAACTGTAATATCTTTTTCCATACATCATTTTCTGTTTGTGTTCAAAAGATATGTAAAAGATAAATAAATAAAAAAAGGAAAACTCTGTAAAAAAGAGCCAAGACATGGGCTAACACGGGTGCCTGTGTCACACGACACGGCCGTGTCAGCTTATCTATTTGAAAAAATCTGACAAAAATGCAGGTCAGGGGCTGACACGAGTGCCCGTGTGTTTACCTTGGGATTTGGTAAACAACCGCTGATCCTCCAAATGGTTACTTATTTGGTTACTCGCAGGATCGATCAGATTGATCCTAGGACATAGGTTGATTTTGAAGTTTTGATTAAATTGGATAAGGCTTTAAATAAAGAGGCTTTAAATAGATTGCATGAAGAAAGGACTTGGTAAAATAAACAAGGCTTAAAGTAAAAGGGTTCGACAGGAATGTAAAGGAGAAAGCAAGTAAATTTCTGGAAAAGTAAATGACTTTGATTAATAAAGTTGGTGTTTCACACATACATTTCTCAATAATTCTTTCTCACACGCTGGGTACTCGAATCTATATGAGTGACTTTGTATAGAATTGTGAACACACGCGAGAAACTACATGACTACTACTATTTATACTAAAACATCCCAAGTAACTGTCGGGCAGTTACACTGCTTCGAGATCAATCCACTTGGCACGTTCTCAACGTTCGACGCTCCAGATCTTTGCACGTTGCACTTGGTAACTGCTGGAAACCGTTTTCCCTCCAAACGCTTGAATTTCAAACTTCTCCACTCTGAACCATCGAACACCTTCGTCGAGAGACATCTTCGACGAGAAACTCCTTCGACGTCGAAGGCAACCAACTTCTCCCTTGGAAGAAATCTTCTAAGTACTTTTCCATCTTTCGACGGGCATTTCGACAGACTTAGCCAGTCGAAAACATCCTTCAGCTTTAATGGCTGACATTAATAAAACAAGGGTGTCGAATTTAGGAGCCAACAAATTGCCCCCCAAGAATGCCTTATTTCGACTCTGAAAGAAAAAGGCATTCTTTGAAACGCCATTCGACACCTGTCCTTTCACGCTTAGTCACAAATTAACTTGTGCACTTTTTGTTGTTTTCTACCAACCATTGGCAATCCCAAGAAAACCATCATTTATCCGTACCTAAGACGTCACTTTTAGTACGGCGTGCAGTACCAAACGTCATTTCAGAATTTGTCATTATGACAATTCCCAAAAACGAGGACGCACGCTGCGTCCCTCTATTTCTGCAGAACGGCTAAAACAACAGGGGGCTGCCACGCGTCCCACTAGCTCCTGCAATAATTAAATGGCATTTAATGTCCTCGGTTTTGGGGATTTTCCCCCACTACTATAAATAGCAGTAAGTACCCCATTGTGGGACTTTTTACGCCATCTAGCTTTCAAACTTCTCTGTTTTCATACAAACTTGTCATCTTTGCAAAAACCTTTTCTCCTTCACTTCATCTTCAACCTCATCATTAACAATGGCATCTGGTTCTAGTGCTCCTAGCGCTACCGTACCATCTGAGAACGCCAAACCTAAGGTTTTCGTCACTGCTCCAGTAGTAACCTCTACGGGCCAACGAAGGGTCCCTGAACCCTTGGACATCGCCGTTCGTGATGCTTACTCACACCACCTTATGATCCCGGTTGGATACTCCAACCAGATCTTTGCTATGTCTGGCCCCATGTATCCAAGTATTGCTGAGGCCATGAAGATCAAGAGCTATTTTCCGGTAGTTGAGAAACTCAAACCGGTTGCATGCGCCAAGAAAGACGCAGAAGACAATGAAGACCCTGCGCATGAAAAAATCGACCTCCGCTTCTTCAACAGAGGTGTTAGGGCTTTCAGGTCTGGCCCTAGCCTTACTCCTGATTACGTTGCTTGGCTGGAAAAGATGGAGAAGCGCCAAGCTTCGATCTGGAAGGATATGGGGATTTTCGACCTGGTGATGCTGTCGAAGACAGGTTTGAACTATTCTCCGGAGATGTTGATAGCTTCTCTGCTTTTCTGGGACTACTCCCACTTTACTTTCCATCTTCCTTGTGGGATGTTGACTCCTACACTCTTCGATGTGGCCGCTATCACTGGCCTTCGACCCACCGGGGACTACTTCGATCCGGAGGAGATGTCGGAGGACCAAATTGGATTCTCTGACACCAAACCAACATACACCACTTTCATCAACCACTATCACGACAGGTCGACAGATGCTGTGTCGGATGTCGAACACATAGCGTTTCTAGCTTTATGGCTGACTCGCTTCGTATTTTGCTCGAAGTCCTTACAGGTGACCAAAAAGATGGTCACTCTCGCCACTCAACTCCATCATCGCCAAAATATCTGTTTGGCAGAATTAATTTTGGCTAGCCTCTATGATTCGATCAGCAATGGGGCGACTCTTCTAAAAATTATCGAGAACAGGGCCAGTTTGCTACTTGCTGGGCCTTTTTGGCTGCTCCAACTGTGGCTCAATGCCACCTTCGAATCTTTCTTGCCTAAGAAGGTTCAAATAAATGAGCAGGCTCCAGAGATAGCGAACAGACGTGTCGAAGGAACCAGACTGGCTCTGTTGACGCCTATGGAAGATGGACTGGAGTTTCAGCAAACCTTCACCAACTTCGTTCTGATGTTTGCTCGAAGGAAGGAGTTTGCTTCGACTATGGCTCCGTTTGCTCGACGGAAGGTAGGCCCAACATGGTTCACAAGGCCACATCCAAGGACGTCGAGTGGTCCTAATGTTGACGAACATACAATACTGTGGGAGGTGTTCCTCACACCAAGGATCATGCCTCTTCGATTTAGGAGTTCTAAGACTCATTTGAGTCTGATTGCATACCAACCAAACCTGGTATCTCGCCAGTTTGGTATTATTCAAACCCTACCTTCTCCCATTTTTCCAAGAGAGAAGTCTATGTTGTACTTCTGCAATGATTACACCGAAGAAGCTGCCATTAAGCATATCGGAAGATATGCTGGTCGAACAGTTCTCTCGTTGTTTGACTACCAGCTCAACTTTCTTTGCTCACCATCCTTCGAGGAGTGGTGGAAAAGTTATTACGCTGAGGAGTTTTTCGACGAGAAGGACTTCGTGGATGAGCTTCAAAAATCTTTTGTCCTTGTGTTGGACAAAATAAAGAAATGTAAGTTCATCCTTTTACATTACTTTGTCTTTCTTTTCGACTGCTAGCCTGTTAACTTTTTATTTGCTTTCAGTTGTTCGAAAGCCTGTAGCCAAGAAGGCTACAGAAGGCCAACAGGGAGGAGGCCCTTCAACAAAACCTCCACCGCCGGCGAAGACTACAGCGCCGGCGAAGACTACCACCAACCAACAGGGGGAAGGCCCTTCGAAGAAGCCTTCTGTATCGGTAACCAGACTTTCATTATTTTCTTCTGGCTTTCGATTTTTGACTTTCGATGCAATTGCTAAATCGAATTCCCATTGGTTTTCTAGGCACCTTCGCCCAAGAAACGGCCAGCACTGGTGGTCGAATCTGGGAGCGATGAAGAGGGTGATTCTCCCCCTGCTCCTCTAAAAAGGCGAAAGCTGACGAAGGACGCTCCTGCTCCTGCTCCTGCTCCTGAAGGTCGAACCATCAGAATAAAGGTTGCTGGGAGAAAGCCTAGGCCACCTCCAGTGATCATTGAGGAGCCAACGGAGGAGGAACTAAACGTTCTTCTCAATAAGCCTGTCGAAAGCGACAATTCCAGCCCTGGGGCTGAAGCTAATTTACAGGTAATCTCTTAGACCCTTTAGTAAACTCAGGTGTAGATACCTACATTCGACTATGTCTCTTTCGATCTCTAAAGATTCTTTTTCTTTCCTTTTTCAGGACACCACTGAAAGCTCTCCACCAAGGACCTCTGAAACACTGGAGTCTGCTGAACTCAGCAGGCCACAAGAAAAAGGCTTGGAAAATGACGAAGCCCATACTGAAATAAATGAGGCCAATGCTGAGACGGTAGAAAAACCAGCAGAGGATCCTCAAACGGAAGAACAACAGCCCGAAGAGGTTCAGGTGGTGGATCTGTCGGAAGAGAATCATGAAGAAGGGGACCATGGCAATGCTGGCGAAGAAAACCAAGGTACCGCTGGCGAAGATAACCAAGGTGACACTGGCGAAGGGCACCAAGGTGACGCTGGCGAAGGGCACCAAGATGACGCTGGTACTGCCCCAGTCCGAGTCGAAGGGCAACAAGTCGAGGCACCTAACACTCAACAGCCTCAAACCCAAGACAATGCTGTTGCAAGGGTTGCTACCTCAACGAAGCACAGGTCGAAAGAGGACTTAGAACTCTTGAAACAAACTGACCCTGTTATCTACCTCAACGCAATCATCGAGACCAAGAGTTTGTCCGACGCTAGTCAGGAGGTTCCTACCCTGTCGGGGAAGTCCACTGAAACCTCTCCTCTTGATGAAGCTTTGGCGAAGGTTAAGGCCCAGTTTTTCAAGAAGGACTTGATGAAGGCTTTAGAGGGGGACCCCACTGCTCCATCATACTTGAGGGATGTTTTGAATGCTGTCGACTTGTTAGCTGTAGCTCCAGAAGTTTCAGGCTTGATCATGGAGTTACACTCTATGATTGATCAAGTCTCAGCAGATTATAGGCGCCAAAGGGGTTTTAATAGTCAGCTTGAGGTGTTATATGGCAAAAGCTCCTCTGCGTGGACTGCTGTTTCGGATACGACTTCTCGAATTGCGGAGTTGTCGAAGCAAAAAGCATCTACGCAGGAAGAAGTCGATGCCATCGATCGAGAGAATGCTTCCTTCAGGGCACAAATCGAAGAAATAGAGGCGAAGATAAATGCCAACACTATACGCAAGGAGGAACTTCTTTCGACCGTCTCAGACACCGAGAGTCAAACTAAAATCAAACAAGGCCTGGAATTTGCTGAGAAGGCCCAAGGCTTCGACGCTCAGATTGCCAAGATTGTGCAGGAGAACGCCTGGTGCAAGAAAAGATTGGAGTTGCAGCAAGCCAAATACCTTCGACTCAAGGACTCTATTCCCTTTTGATTGATTCAGCTTTTGTAACCATATTTTGTAATCTATATTCGACAACATTGCCATCTTGGCTAAAATTTATAAAATTTCCATTTTGGCATTTTTATGGTCAATTTAGTCTTGTTATTTTATTATTTTATTTTTATCTCTTGGAGTGTAGGTTTGTATTTTTTCAAATATTTACCATTTACTCTCAAGAGCCTTTTATCTTCACCTAACTCTTCGACTTCATAGGCTCCACCAGAAAAAGTTTGGATAACTCTGAATGGTCCTTCCCATTTGGGTGACCATTTCCCCATGCTTCGATCCCTTCGATCCATGGGAAGAATTACCTTCCAAACTAGTTCTTCAGGAAAAAATACCTTAGGTTTTACCTTTTTATTATAAGAGTCTTCTACTCTTTTCTTCTGAAGCCTGAGTAGGTCAAGAGCACGCAATCTCTCTTCGTCTAAATCCACCAGTTCGTCTAACATCATGTTCCAATAAATTTCAGAGGGAATATCATAATGCCTCTGAACCCTTGCAGATTGAAGACAAATTTCTGTTGGCAACATTGCATCATGGCCAAAAGTTAGCCTATATGGTGTTGTACCTGTGGCTTCTTTTGGGGACGTTCGACAAGCCCACAGAATCTGGTCCAACGTCTTGTGCCAATTCTTTGGTTTCTTCCCAACATGCTTTTTTATCAAGCCAATCACTACTTTGTTAGCTGCTTCGACTTGACCATTCGCCTGTGCATAATAAGGCGTTGATGTTAGGAGTTTGAAACCTGTTTCCTGAGCAAATTCCTGCATCTTTCGACCAGTGAAAACTGATCCTTGATCAGTTGTTATTGTCTCAGGGATTCCATACCTAAAGATAATGTTCTTTTGAATAAATTCAATGACATTTTCTTGGTCTACATTGACTAAAGGGATAGCTTCGATCCACTTAGTAAAGTAATCAATGCCTACCAGTATGTATTGCTGGCTCTTTGATGATGCTGGTCGAATTTCTCCAATGAGGTCCAACGCCCATCCTCTAAAGGGCCAAGGTTTCACTATCGAGTGAAGTTCGCTTGCTGGTACATGTTGGATGCCTGTATGGACTTGACACTCTTGACAACCTTTGGCGAACTCAACACAATCTTTCAGCATAGTGGGCCAATATAGTCCTTGTCGAAACAACAACCATTTCATCTTATGGCCTGCTTGGTGAGCCCCACATGCTCCAGCGTGCGTAGTCGAAAGGGCTATGTATGCCTCAGTTTCACTTAAGCATTTTAGCAATACCCCTTCAGGCGTTTTCTTGAATAACTCATTACCCATGAGTACATAACTCAACGCCCTGTACTTTGTTTTTCGTTCTGTCGAAGCTCCTGGATTTTGAAGATAGTCCACTATGGGTTTCCTCCAATCTTGCTCTGATAAATTATCTATGAACGAAATTTCGAAGTTACTTTGATCAGCATATCCTAGTCTCGTCGATTCCAAGTCTATTGGTGATAGACAAGTTGCTTTTATCTTTTCTCGAACTTCGATTGCTCTTTGCAATCTCGTTTTTGAAATCTTATACCCAGATGCAATTTGTGCCAAGTCGTTGGCTATTTGATTTTCGACTCTGGGTATGTGTCGAATATTGACTGTTTCAAATTTTTTCAATAAACGATTCGCTATCACAAAGTACATAATGAGATTCTCTCTTATGCATTTATATTCCTTTGTGACTTGCTTAATGACTAACTCCGAGTCTCCCATTATTTCGACTCGAGTTGCCCCCAATTCCAACAATATCTCAAGGCCAGTAATTAGAGCTTCATACTCAGCCTCATTGTTCGAACAAGAACCTGATATTTTGTACTTGAATGTTGTTGGAATTTTATCTGGAGAAATAATCAAGACTCCTACCCCTGTTCCATCTTTATGGCTGGAACCATCAAAGTAGAATTTCCAAGGCTCTATCTCCACATAATTAATATCCTCAACTTGAATTGAGTGGTCGACTATGAAGTCTGCAACCACTTGTCCTTTCACTGCCTTAAGAGGCATAAAGGTCAAGGAGTATTCAGTTAATGCTAATGCCCACTTGCCAATTCGACTATGCAAGATAGGTTTCGACAACATATACTTGAAAACATCAAAATGAGACGAAACATACACATCAACTGGTTTTATATATTGCTTGAGTTTTGTACAAGAGAAATACAGACATAGACACAATTTTTCAACTTCACTATATCTAGTTTCTGCATCGTTCAAAACTCTACTGAGATAGTAAATGGGTCTTTCGACTCCATTCTCATCCTCTTGGGCTAACATGCTTCCCAGAGTTTTGTCGGATGCAGCTATGTACAATCTCATACTCCTATTGCTACAAGGAGGCACCAAAATAGGTGGCTTAGTGAGGTACCCTTTGATTTTGTCGAAGGCTTCTTGTTGCTCCTGCCCCCATTCGAACCCCTCTTTATTCAGTCGAAGTAAGGGTGAAAAGGCATGGGCTTTCCCACTTAGATTAGATATGAATCTCCTTAAGAAATTTATCTTGCCTAACAGAGATTGCAGTTCCTTCTTATTCGGTGGCGCTTTCGCTTCCAAAATTGCCTTCGTCTTGTTCTGGTTGATTTCGATTCCTTTCTTGTGGACAACGAAGCCCAAGAAATCTCCAGCTTTCACACAGAACGCACACTTTAAAGGGTTCATCTTCAGACCATGTTCTCTCATTCTTTCGAATGATTGTCGAAGGTGGTCAATATGATTCTTCCTGGAAACAGATTTTATAACAATGTCATCAATATATACTTGCATAAAAGTGTTAATAAAATCATGGAAGATAGTATTCATTGTTCGCTGGTACGTTGCCCCAGCGTTTTTTAGGCCAAAAGGCATCACTACCCATTCGTAAGTGCCTAAGGCCCCAGGGCATCGAAAAGCTGTTTTCGACACATCCTCTTCAGCAATGAATATTTGATTATATCCTGAATAACCATCGAGCATACTCAGGTATTCATAGCCAGCGGCAGAATCGACTAGCATTTCCGCCACAGGCATAGGATATTCATCTTTGGGTGTAGCAGCATTCAAATCCCTGAAATCTATGCACACCCTTAACGTACCATTTTTCTTAATTACTGGCACAATGTTTGCAATCCATTTGACATACCTTGTAACACGTATGAATTTGCATTTCAGCAGTCTTTCGACTTCCGTCTTGATCTTCGACAGTATTTCTGGAGCGAAGCGCCTTGGATTTTGCTTGATTGGCTTCTTCCCAGGTTTGATTGGCAACTGAAGTTCTACCAATCCTCTGTCGAGACCAGGCATTTCGTCATAATCCCATGCAAAACAGTCTTTGAACTCTTTCAGCAATTGGATTACTTCCAACCTAAGTTCTGGATCAATTTTGGCGCTGATGTAAGTTGGCCTTTTCTCTGACCCTTCGCCTAAGTTAATTTCTTCTAAAGGATCTTGTGCTAACATTTTAATGTTGTTCGCCAAGGGGTCCTTTTCGAAGCCCAAAGGCTCATCGTCATAGATGGCGTCGAGCCTCTGTTCCTGCATTTCTTCTGGCATGATATCAGGGGGTTTTGGATCGAAATCCTTTCCTGGACCTGCAGCAGATAACTGTTGATCATTGGCCTGTGTGGCCATGTACTTTACTTCGGCTTCGAGAGCCGTTATCATCTTAGTTTCTGCTACATAAGCCGAAATTCGCTTCAAAGATTGTGACTCAGTCATTATCACTGAATTCACTTCCCCAACCAGTTAGTTGGATATCAGTTAACCCACTGAAGTCTATGTGGGACAAGTCTTCTCTGTCCCATTGGAAACCATGCTCAGGATGCGGGTATAGGGAACAAAAAGTGTTTGGCGCTGGCGCCATGTCGAAGTCAGGTGTTGGACATGGCCCTATGTGAGCCAAGTTCTTGTCGAAATCTGCCAAACCCAGGTGATTCACTTCGCCCAGGTAATAGCTTTGATCTGCCTCTATGTTTTCGACCATCCCATCTGGACGCCATAGGAGCAGCCTCTGGTGCATTGATGATGGCACAGCTCCAACACCATGAATCCATTCACGGCCCAACAAAAGATTGTAGTTAGGTTTGGCCGATATGACCATAAACATCGTTGGTCGAAGGATAGACCCTACTTTGATATCTAGCTGGATCACTCCCATAGTGGTCCCTATGCCGCCCTCATAGTTCGACAAGACCATGTTGTGAGGCTTAATGTCCTCATCCCTTTTGCCAATTTTCCTTAGCATAGAGTGAGGAATAATGTTGATGGTTGCCCCACAATCCACCAATATTTTATTCACAGTAGTTTCTTCGAGTTTAGCCCTTATAAATAAGGGCTTGAGGTGATTTTTCATCGCCTCTGTAGGTGGCTCGAAGAACCCATTTTGTTCCTCAGTGGTGCCATTGTCCATGACGAAATAGCACACTGGCCTGTGTTTGGCCATTTCTTGCTCCACTTCCCAGTCACTTGCTTCGACCTCCACTTGTCGGTTGAATTCTCTGGGCAGCACTGAGACTATATTCACCATTATGTCCAAAGTATCATCAGACTCAGCATCGTCTTCGTCTTCGACTTCACTTTGGTTAGGCCAAACTAGCCTGTTGGTTACTGGCTCTCTTTCTAGAGGTTTCCTTTGCTTCCTTTGAGGAACATTCGAACTGGTTTCTGCCTTTGGTTCGTTGGCAGCCTCCCTTTCAGCTTTTCGTCTCCTTTGATATCTCCTCCATTGAGATCGAGACATGGGATTTTTACCTTTGTAGTTGCTCGACACTTGTGCAACTTTAGGTGCAGCAACCTGAGGCTCTTTCTTTTGAGTCAAAGAGGAACCCCTTGGCACGTCGAAAGAGTGCCATCTCTCCTCACTTGGCCTTTTTCGACCAGAGGTTTTGGACCAAGTATCTACTGGCACATTTGTGGGAGGCCTAAAAGTCAATGGCCTCTTTTCTTGGTTTGAACCTCTTTGGGAGGCTCTTCTGGGATCATGTCGAAGATCAACATTTTCCCTTCTCTTATTCGCTGCTCTTACTCCTTGAATGTGCTCAGCAGCTTTTTTGTCAAAGATCGAACTGCATCTTGGACACAGCATCACCTCTGATTTCTTTTTCTGGCATCTTTGTAAAAAATCTGCCAAATTTTCATTTTCCCGAGGGAAAGCAGTCTTATTAGCTTGTTCTTGCCTCATGGCCTCTTCTGATGCTTTTGGGTCAGAAAGTTCGACCATGTTGATATTCATTGTATCTTTATTAGCAAGAGTTAACTGCTTCATTTGTATCTCCAGATTCTCCGTCTGGCCTTGAACTGTGGCCAAGTGGGAACTGGGTTTTGGTCCAGTTTTTTGTGCTTCAGCGGTCTCCGACTTCGGGCTTTCGACCGCTTTCTGAACTGCTTCAATTGTCTTCCTGGATAAATTTCCAGAAAAACTGCCAAAGATTGGCATGTTGATGTGGTCCTTTGAGACTTCGACCATTGTAATCCCTGGCTTCTTCGACTGGCTCCTGGTTGCCTCTATCACGTTCACCTCAGAGGGCTCAGCATAGTGGGCTTCAGCTTGCAATGGATTTGAGTCGACAGCCATGGGGGATTTGTCAGCAAACTTCAATCTCCCTTCTTCGATAGCGTCTTGCACAAGATTCCTGAAAAGAAAACATTGAGAAGTTTTATGGCCCAAAAAATTATGATATTTGCAAAAACCTCTCTTCTTTCTTTGATCAAGAGGAGGCACTTTTACCCCTGGGGGTACTATCATTTGGCCATCTTTAACCAGCAAGTCAAATATTTCATCACATTTTGTGATGTCAAAACTATAAGTCTTTTTTGGGAACCTATCGTTGGTCCTTTCTGGACCAATGGGATTTTTCCCACTTGAGGGGACTAACAGTTTACAAGAGTATGGTGGCCCTTGTTTCAGTTCTGCTAAATCGACTTCTCCTTCTTCGACAGCTAAAGTATCATCGAAGGATTCCGGATCTTCGTCATCCATCTCAACGTACGCTATCCTCTCTCTCTTGTGAGTTTTCGTTGCCTTTGCTTTTTCAGCTTTGAGGCGTTCTACCTGTCGAACTCTATCGGCCAGTTGGGCCATGTCTCTCAGGTATTGGGTGTCTAGCTTCTTCCTAATGGAATAATCTAAACCGCCTGCGGCTATTTCGACTAACTCATGTTCTGGCACTTGTGTAAAGCATCTCGCCTTGAGCAACCTAAACCTATTTAGATATTCGTCTATAGGTTCAGTGAAACGTCTCTTCACACTGGCCAATTCTTTCAGGCTTATCTTGGTTTGCCCCATGTAGAATTGTTCATGGAACAATCTTTCCAACTGGGTCCAATGATGGATCGAATTGGGGGGGAGAGTCGTAAACCAAGTAAAAGCGTTCTTTGTTAAAGAACTTGGGAAGTACTTGATCCTTAGGTTTTCGTTATTCGAAATGTCACCTGCTTCGATCAAGTATCTCGCCACATGCTCGACAGTAGATTCTGTCGTGTCCCCAGAGAACTTAGTAAATTTGGGGACTTTGCATCTAGGAGGTAAGTCTGTCTGTAACACGTACTCTGACAATGGAGATGTAAAATTGGGCCTTCGAAAGCCCATGTTCATCCCATTTTGAGTCATGATCCTTTCGATCATGGTTGCCAGATTATTTTCCAAACCCGTATTTTGGTATTGGATATGCTGGACTACCTCGTCAGCATTTTGGTTTCTGTTAACTAACCTTACCTCTGGGGTTATTACCCTAGGTTCCTCGACAGGTTGCTCCAATCGTGCCCTAAGGTTTTCTTCGACAGGCTGTTGAACCTGGTTAATGGTGGTTTCTTCCTCTAAGAATATCCCCTGGTTACCCCTTATTTGCGCCCGTTGGGGCTGTCGAATAGGTTTGGGTACTCCAAAGAAATCAGCCAAACGCGTCATTTGCGCTGTCACTTACTGATTCGATTGAGTAGTGTTTTGTATTAGAGGGTTTAGCACTGTACTCAAAGTTTGTGCCAACATTTGCACCATATCATGGTTGCTTTCGTCCATTTGTTGCCTCAAGACTGCTGTCGAGGCATTTGTAAGGCCATGGGCTACTTGGGACGTTCCTCCTAAGAGTTGGGTCCTATTTCTATTCGCCATGCCTACTCCAGAACCTTGGAGTGGCGAAGAGGCACTCACTAAAGGGTCTGAAAAAGTGGACGCAGCATTCGTCAGGCTAGCCACTTCAGAAGTTGGCATACCATAAAGTGGCATGAATCCTGGGGGAACAAAAGGCCTTGTGCCTAAATTTCCCCTTGGTGGGGGAGTTCCCACAGGCGCTCTGGGGCCTGTGAACGAAAGTAACGGCCCCGTTGCTGTGACCGTTACTGCTGGTGTCGAACCAACAGTCGTCGCTTCACTTACGGTCGTACTAACCGTTGCTCCCACGTTCGTTTGTGGGATTTCGTTATTGTTTGGAGGATTCGCCATCTCTTCCCTTCCTCTGGCAGTATTGTTATTGTTAGTGTATATTCTACCACTTCTCAATAACATACAACACTCCTCGAAAAGATGAGATTATTTTCAACAATCAACACACGGTCCCACCAGGTGTGCCAATTTGTTTACCTTGGGATTTGGTAAACAACCGCTGATCCTCCAAATGGTTACTTATTTGGTTACTCGCAGGATCGATCAGATTGATCCTAGGACATAGGTTGATTTTGAAGTTTTGATTAAATTGGATAAGGCTTTAAATAAAGAGGCTTTAAATAGATTGCATGAAGAAAGGACTTGGTAAAATAAACAAGGCTTAAAGTAAAAGGGTTCGACAGGAATGTAAAGGAGAAAGCAAGTAAATTTCTGGAAAAGTAAATGACTTTGATTAATAAAGTTGGTGTTTCACACATACATTTCTCAACAATTCTTTCTCACACGCTGGGTACTCGAATCTATATGAGTGACTTTGTATAGAATTGTGAACACACGCGAGAAACTACATGACTACTACTATTTATACTAAAACATCCCAAGTAACCGTCGGGCAGTTACACTGCTTCGAGATCAATCCACTTGGCACGTTCTCAACGTTCGACGCTCCAGATCTTTGCACGTTGCACTTGGTAACTGCTGGAAACCGTTTTCCCTCCAAACGCTTGAATTTCAAACTGCTCCACTCTGAACCATCGAACACCTTCGTCGAGAGACATCTTCGACGAGAAACTCCTTCGACGTCGAAGGCAACCAACTTCTCCCTTGGAAGAAATCTTCTAAGTACTTTGCCATCTTTCGACGGGCATTTCGACAGACTTAGCCAGTCGAAAACATCCTTCAGCTTTAATGGCTGACATTAATAAAACAAGGGTGTCGAATTTAGGAGCCAACACCGTGTCAAAGGACATGGCCGTGTCAGACATACTGGAACTATACGCTAACAAAAATGCAGGTCAGGGGCTGACACGTGTGCCCGTGTCATAGGACACGTCCCGTATCAGCTTAGCTGGTACATTAAAGGAAAAAACGCATATGGACCATTACAGGAAGCTGACACGGGTGCTCGTGTCATAGGACACGGCCCGTGTCAGACCAGACAGCATAAATTTTGATTTTCTCTTGACCTTTCGCTTTTATTTTCATTCAATTTGGTTGTAATAATTAGGACTTTTATTTTTTGCAACCCCTAGTTGTACACTTGTATACCTCATCCCTCAAAAAGCATATAATAGCGTAGAACCTTTATTTTCCGCATTTTTATTGCTTTCATAAACGTTAGTAATTAGGTGTATGGCAAGATAAAACCAACAAGTAGACCACCCTAATCAAAGACTAGATGCATGCAATCAAACACACCATTCACACATGCACCTATAGGGTAATTTCACTTTGTTGCCTCGAAAAATAGTCATGTCCCTCGAATATGGGCGTTTTAGCAAAGACCCTCGGTAAAAGATCGAGTCCCTCGATGTTGCCTTCGGTAAACGATCTAGTACCTAAACGAAAATTGCTATAACGTCTCATAGGTTGCCTTCTATGACTATACAATTGACCCACGCCCGTCCCTTTACATCCAACGATGGGGCATCTTATCAATCAATGGTAAGATAGAAGCATCTAAAAGAGGAGGAAAAGAACAAAGACCTTTTGACTAGGTAGGATGCTCATAGTTGCTCGCTTGCTCACGATAAAAACATTTGTACACCAACACTTTCAAATTGAAACATTTTCAAAAGACAAAACTCTTTGTACGCGTTCTTATAGAAACGAGAACCATTACAAAGACGTTTTCAAAATACTTTCAAAACCCATACCACAAGCACATTTTCAAACAAAAGCAAGTGATCTAGCAAGCAACTAAGAGCCCATAGATAACTACGGATGAAAAGGGTGCTAATACCTTCCCTTTTCATAATCTACCCCCTGAACTCAAGAAATAATCTCGAAAGGTATTTCCTGTTCTTTTCAACCTTTCCTTATTGGATAAAATAAAAGTAGGTGGTGACTATTTCTATCCGCAACAATTGCGATCAAACGCAAAACACCCAAGTCAGTTCTCTCACCGTATTACAGAACTGGCGACTCTGCTAGGGAGTCTGTTTACTTAAAATTGGGGTTACCTTAGGGCTAGATCATCTTTACTTGATTTCCTTGTTTTAATTGCTTACTTTACATTACGGTTCCTCATTTGGGCTTATTTGATCCTCTACCCAGATCTGGGGCACCTTCTAGGTAAGTATCAATAAGTTATGGAAATTGTGCAGGGTATACCGACATGGTCTAAGCAATAGCTACGTTAGTGTGACACATTTGTTGGTACCGGTAGCCCTTGAGTAGTCAAGAAGAATACGGGGCCGTTGTGTGGTGTCATGAAGCACTAATTGACTTTGAAGGGGTGAAAAACACAAGAAGGGGGGGTTGAATTGTAAAACTGGAATCTTAAAGCAAATGACAAGATATTTTTATCCTGGTTCGTTTGATCTCAAACTACTCCAGTCCACCCGTCAAGGTGATTTCGCCTCTCTCCAACGAGGTCTTAATTCACTATATTCAACTGAATACAAATCTTCTTTAACAACTGCTAAAGCCTTCTTGATTCAAACCACAATCCGGTTTGTCAAGGCAACACTTTCTTACAAAGGTATAAAATAATGTGTGTGGATGTTTTCTACAAAACTATATCACAACTGTGATGTTTACACAAATTAAGCTTAGAATACTAGGATGCTAAACGCTAATGGAGTATCAGAGTTTGTTGGTTTAGCAAAACTGGTAGATGAAGATTATTGTTCAGCTTTGTGCGTGTAGAGAGTTTGGAAGCATTAGCCATGATAATCTTCGAAGCTTTGTTTATATAGCACTTGAGAAGATGAACGTTGAAGCAAATATTCTTGATTCAATGCTAATAACAAGCTTTCCTTTTTGAGCAGATCTTGTCTGGAATGAGGCCGTTGGAATTGATTAGCGTTCAATGCACAGTACCGTTGCTTCTTCAATGCACGTTCTGGCTTGGCTCATTCTGATTCTGCTTCGCTGCTGATGAACTATTGATTCTGTATCAGAGTGATTACGCGCAGTTCTGTTCATCAAGCTTCAGCATGTACATGAGTTGATCATCTGATCTTCACGTTCTGATTCAGCAACTTCTGATGCTGGTGTATCAAATCAAATTCTGATGCTGAAGAAGTGATCTTGCTTATTTTAATCAGCATATCTGCAAGTCAGAGCATAGTATTTTTAGGCAGCATATAGTTCAAACATGAAATATATAAATACTATTTCTTTTCACTTTGTTATCATCAAAACTTAAATATAGGGTACTAGATTCAAACATTGTTCTAACAATCTCCCCCTTTTTGATGATGACAAAAACTAGATATTTTAAATAAAAAATAACGTGAAAAGGTATCTAGGAAATGTTTCAGAGTTAAGAAGTAAAGAGAAATCAGAGTTTAAGAGATACTCCCCCTGAGTTTGTTACTTCCCTTTGATATGCGTGTTCTTCAGGATCAGATCTTTTTCTATCTTTGAGCATCAGATTATAGATATTTGACTTATCAGAGAGCAGAGCTTCAGAGCTTCTCTTGTCAGAGCTTTGCTTCGGGTCAGAGTGTTAGGTCGATCAGAACTTCATATTTGATCAGAGCAACATGAGCTTCTACATTTTGATCAGAGCTTCTAGCTTCTAGTCTTCATAGTGTTCAAGGGCTTCCTTGTGCCTGTAGACTTAGAAACAAAACAGAAAAACATTTCAAGTAATAAAGTTAGAATGTTTGAGAATTTCTGTCTAGTTAGCCGTTATTGATTTTAAATATCATTCTTGTTCTCCCCCTTTTTGTCAGCAATCAAAAAGTGTTGGTGATGTGCTAAAACAATTTAGATCAGAAAAACAAATTATATTAAAATAGTTCAGAGCAACAGAACATTACAAAACATAGTCAAAACAGTACATCAGAAAATGAAGAAAACATAGAGAATGTCATGCATGAAAAAAATTTAAGGTTGTGGGGGCATGCGTGAGAACAGGCTTTCCAGCATTGCTTGAATCTTTTCAGAAGTTTCATTCTGCTTCTGAACCATGGTGACAACAGTGTCAATTTTGCTGTCCTGTACATTCATTCTTGCTTCCATCTTCTGATCATTCTCTTCCATCCGCTGCTGGAGACGCAAGTCATTCAGCCTTAATTCTTCCAGAGCCTGCCTGTCCAAGGCAGCTTGAGAACTTTCAGAAGGAGGGAGCTTCTCAAAACTTTCAGCTACATCTTCTGCTGGATTTTCTTCCTGAAGGGTCTTGTCTTCTTCTGATGGTTGCACCTGTGCAGCTTGCTCTTTCTCAGACCAAGATTCACTGTCCAGAGGGAGCACAACTTCTTGAGGCAGCTGACTCTCAACATCCTTCAGCAGCTTGCTAAAGTTCTGTTGAGCCTGCTCATAGTTGACGTCCTACAGCTTGAGTGCTTCAGCACGTACCCATACTCTGAACTGTGACCAGAGCTGATCAGAAGCAGCTGGGTCGATCATCCCCGGACAGACTTGCTTCAAAGAAGCAATCCATTGCAGCATACCTGTTTCAAAATTCAAAATACCAGAGCCAACATCTGGTTGCTTTGGTTTGGGTATGGCAATTTTGTGTCTAAGGTCAGCAAGACGTTCAAGACTTGTTAAGTCAATGAAAGTTCTGCTGGGGTTTTCAGCGGATTGGTTTTCAGAGGTTGTTTGTTTTGGAGGAGGGTTATCAGAGTCAGAAGATATTTCTATTGGAGTGGTAGGAGTTTTTGGAGGTGTTGATTCCTCTGATGATGGCAACTGGGGCCTGACAATGGTGGTTCCACATGGCAACTGGATTGCCAGCGGTGAAGGTTGAGGTGAGTGGGGGTCAGAATGATGAGGAGAAGGAGTTTCATAGCGTTGAAACTCTGTTTGTGGTGAGGGTGGATTATTTTCTGGTTGAGGAGGTGGAATCTCTGATTGCTCAGGGATCAGAGGTTCTTCTGTGAGTGGTTGTTGTTGTTGAGGTTCTGGTTCTGGTTCTGGTTGAATTTCTGGTTCAGGTTGTGTTTCTGGTTCAAGTTGTGGAGGAGGAATATTTGGTGGTTCAGAGTGAGGTTGAACAGAAGCATGTTCACGCTCAATATCAGCTAGCACTCTATCAAGTGCTGGTGTTGTTGAAACAGTTGGTTGTTTGGTAATTTTAATTCTGGTTCTTCTGAGTTGTAAGGTCTCAGAAGGGTCTTCTGGTATGGTTTCATCAATAGTAGGGATTAGGATGGATATTCTGTGAGAGGTTTGAGGAGGGGCAGCAGATGTTGGAATAGTAGATGAAATTGAAATAGGGGCAGCAGATGAATTACCTCGTTTCTTTGGAGTCTGATGAGATGATCCTTCTGCTTTCCTCTTCTTTGTCTTCTTCTGAGTCACTTCAGGTTGAACTTGACTCAGATCTTTGATCTTCAGCTTTGAACCTGCATCTTCTTCCTTGTATGAATCTGGATACTTGAGAAACATATCAGGTTGGGATTCCATTTCAGAAAATCTTGGGAAATTACTCAGAGGCACTCTTCTTCTGGAGATGTCAGCAGTTGAAGAAGCTCTGGGTTCCTTCTTAATATTTTCTATCAGCTTCATCTTTTTCAGGTTCTTAGCGTTCAGCGGTTTTCCAACAGTTGGTTCAAAATTGCCCAGCACTTTAGCTTCGCTCAGATAATCTATCAGCTTATTCTCTGTCAGAATATCTGATATGAGCCTCCCAAACGGTATCCAGTCCCTTTTGGTCCTTTCTTCTTCTCTAGTCTCTTTCACACTAGTCTTCAGATGGTTGAACAGGAAGTGTGCCAGATTGATCTTCACCCTCTGATCAATAAAGTAGATCAGAAATTGCTGATCCACGTTTATATAATCAGGAGAGCTTGTTGGCTTCCTGTGATTGAAACAGCCCAGAACAATCTTGGCCCATACTCTGCAGTGATCCTTCAGATCCTTAATTTTGCTGCTGGGAAAACCAAGAGTGAAAATGCAGTTGGCTACCACACCTATATCAGGGCATCTATCAGCCATGTCCACACAACGGACTCCACCACCACTTTGACCAATTAACCTAGCAATGAGGTCTTCAGAAATTACTATCTTCTTTCCCATGACAGAAGAGATGACTAGATGTTTATGAATCTTGGCGTGAATCCAAAATTCCTTGACAAGTTCTGGGAAAGTTGGTCCAACCAACCTATCGAAATACCTCTCCCACTTTTGAGCCTTGATTTCATCAGTTAGGTCAAATCCATTATCCTTCAAACTTTCGAAATCGACGATTAACTCAGAGAGAACCTCAAGATTCTTTACCGGTGTGAGAAGAGTTCTGGTAGGCACCTGATATTGCTCAGAAGTTTCTTTCTTCTGATTCCCTGCAGAAATGCTGGAGGATGCCATTGTTCTCACACAAAAGCTTTGAGAATGATTTGAGAAAAAGGTTTTGAAGGAGATAAAACTCAGAAATATGCAGAAAGAGTTTCAGAGATTATGAGAAAGCGTAAAGAATAAGAATGAAGAATAATGTGCTTAAATAAGGTTTTCAAAAATTATTTTGAAAAATTAAACGTTTTTAAGAGAGAGAAAAAAAATAATGATTGCCATTAACAAGCGTGATTACTTTGCATTAAATGCTTGCTGATTTTGGGGGATTTGAGAAAGATACTTAAAAACGGTTACCAGACATGTGTCTCAATGCACCCAATCAGCGCTTTGCCTTCTCAGAAACGTGCACGCGTTCTGCTTCAGGGATTTGCTGATGATTGGATGACACTTGTTTGATGTAGTGATCAGCACGTCTGTCTTTGAGATTAGACTCTCAGATCTTTAGACTTGCATCTGATACAATCTGCATGTTCTATCTTTCTGAAAGAAGATTGATCAGAAGTTCACAGCAATATAATTACATTCTGAAGATAAATACATGGAATTAAAACATTTTCATTCTGGGCATACTTTCATGCTGAGATGTTTCAGAATGAAATTAAACCTATCTTCTGAAAGGGGTTTAGTGAAGATATCAGCCCATTGATGGTCTGTATCTATAAATTTCACGTTTAAAATACCTTTCTGAATATAGTCCCTAATGAAATGATGTTTTATTTCTATATGCTTAGCTCTAGAATGTAAAATAGGATTCTTACTTAAGCAAATAGCAGAAGTATTATCACAAAGAATAGGAATGTTACTCTCAAAGATCTGGAAGTCTTCAAGCTGACTTTTCATCCAGAGCATTTGTGTGCTGCATCCTGCTGCTGCTATGTACTCAGCTTCTGCTGTTGACAGAGCAATAGTTGATTGCCTTTTGCTGGACCACGAGATCAGATTTTCTCCCAGAAACTGGCAACTTCCAGAAGTACTTTTGCGTTCCACTCTGTCTCCAGCAAAATCAGCATCACAGTAGCCTACTAAGCTGTAATCACTAGATTTTCTATAAAACAAACCCAGATTAGTAGTACCTTTCAGATACTTGAAAATTCGCTTAACAGCTGTTAAGTGAGATTCTCTAGGATCTGATTGGAATCTAGCACAAATACATACGCTGAATAAAATATCAGGTCTTGAAGCTGTCAGATAAAGGAGAGAACCAATCATACCTCTGTAGACTTTCTGTTCTACGCTTTTGCTTACCTCTTCTCTTTCCAGAATGCACGTGGGATGCATTGGAATCTTTGATGGCTTACATTCTGAGAGGTCAAATTTCTTCAGAAGATCTCTGATGTATTTGCTCTGATGAATGTAAGTTCCCTCTGGAGTTTGATTGATCTGAATTCCTAGAAAGAATTTCAGTTCCCCCATGAGGCTCATCTCAAATTCTGCCTGCATACACTTAGCAAATTTTCTTCCAAGAGAAGGATTAGTAGAACCAAAAATAATATCATCAACATAAATTTGACAGACTAAAATGTCACTCTTAACTGTTTTACAGAATAGAGTAGTGTCCACTTTCCCTCTGGTGAACTCATTTTCAAGCAGAAAGTTACTTAGCCTTTCATACCAAGCTCTGGGAGCTTGTTTCAGACCATACAGTGACTTTTTCAGTTTGAAAACATGTTCTGGATGTTTTGTATTTTCAAAACCTGGGGGTTGGTGAACATAAACTTCTTCTTCTATATAACCATTTAAGAATGCACTTTTGACATCCATCTGATACAGAGTGATGCCTCTATTAACAGCAAATGAGATTAAAAGTCTGATAGATTCTAACCTGGCGACTGGGGCAAAGGTTTCTGTATAGTCTATCCCCTCTTGCTGACTATAACCTTGTGCAACCAGTCGTGCCTTGTTTCTGACGACTTCACCTTGTTCATTAAGCTTGTTTCTGAACACCCATCTTGTTCCAATGACGTTGAATCCTTTTGGTCTGGGAACGAGATCCCATACGTCGTTTCTGGTGAATTGATTCAGCTCTTCTTGCATTTCCAGAATCCAGTCGTTGTCCAGAAGTGCTTCATCAATAGAAGAGGGTTCAATCAGAGACACGAGTCCCATAAGAGTTTCTTCAGAGTTTCTGAAGCTTGCTCTTGTTCTGATTGGATCTTCCTTTCTTCCTAGGATAGTCTCTTCTGGGTGATCCAAACTGCTTCTGGGTAATCTCTTCTGAGGTTGATCAGCAGCAGTTGTAGGATTTCTAGCATTGCTTCTTTCAGACGTTGAAGGAATGTCTGTGTTGAGAGCTTCTGATGACTTGTCTTCAGAACCTGCAAATTCAATTTCTATACCTGCAAGATTTTCATTCTGCTTTGACTTTTCAGAGTCAAGCTTGTCATCAAAACGAACACTGATTGATTCTTCCACAATCTGTGTTTCTGTATTGTATACTCTGTACCCTCTTGAGCGTTCAGAGTATCCTAACATAATACACTTCTGTGCCTTAGAATCAAACTTGTTCAAATAATTCTTAGTATTTAACATATAGCAAGTACATCCAAATGGATGAAAATACGAAATGTTGGGCTTTCTGTTCTTCCACAATTCATATGGAGTCTTTTCCAGAATAGGTCTGATTGAGATTCTATTCTGAATGTAGCACGCTGTGTTTATTGCCTCTGCCCAGAAAGTCTTAGCAACGTTTGTCTCGTTGATCATGGTTCTGGCCATTTCTTGCAATGTTCTGTTCTTTCGTTCTACAACTCCATTTTGTTGGGGAGTTCTAGGACAAGAGAAATCATGCAGAATGCCTTTGTCATTAAAGAATGACTCAAAATCTTTATTTTCAAATTCTCCACCATGATCACTTCTGACTTTAACGATTCTAAGATCTTTTTCATTCTGAACTTGGTTACAGAAGGTAACAAACACAGAGTGTGACTCGTCCTTGTGTCTTAAGAACTTTACCCATGTCCATCTGCTATAGTCATCTACGATTACTAACCCATACTTCTTGCCACTGACAGAAGCAGTTTTAACTGGTCCAAATAAGTCAATGTGCAGAAGTTCTAATGGCTTAGAGGTAGAAACAACATTTTTGGATTTAAAAGAAGGTTTTGCAAATTTGCCTTTCTGACATGCTTCACACAGAGCATCTGAATTGAACTTCAAATTTGGAAGTCCTCTGACCAGATTGAGTTTGTTAATCTGAGATATTCTTCTCATACTAACATGCCCCAATCTTCTGTGCCAGATCCACTGCTCGTTGTTAACAGACAGAAGACATTTTACGTTCTGACTCTTTAGTTCAGAAAGTTTGATTTTGTAAATGTTGTTTTTCCTCTTACCATTAAATAGGATAGTCCCATCTTTCTGACTAACAGCTTTACATGATTTTTGATTAAAGATTATATCATAACCGTTATCACTTAATTGACTTATGGATAACAGGTTATGCATCAATCCATCAACAAGCAGAACATTATTAATAGAGGGAAGATTTCCGTTACCTACAGTTCCAGAGCCAATAATCTTTCCCCTCTGATTGCCTCCAAAGCCAACGTGGCCTCCAGGCTTAAGTTCCAGGCTTTGGAACATATGCCTTCTTCCCGTCATGTGTCGTGAGCAGCCAGAGTCCAGGTACCATGACTGGTGTTTCTGACTTGCTGCTAAAGATATCTGCAACATGTATTATTTTATCCTTAGGTACCCAGATTTTCTTGGGTCCTGACTTGTTAGTTTTACCAAAACTCTGGTTGAATTTTGGTTTCACAGAGTGATTACTACTAGTATATTTGATGTCATGTGTGTGACCATACACAAAGTGTGAATTTAGAGGAGTGTGTTTAATGGTTAAATCCATGACATTTTTAGGTGTAGGAACCTTACCTAGGTATCCTATTCCTTTCCTGCCGTTTCTGCTAACTCCATAGATCATTGAAGCCATTCTGCTTCTATCTATGCTTTTAGCAAGGAACTTCTGGAAACTATGATCATACTCCTTGATGATCTCATCAGCGTTGCTGGGAGTTTCAGGAATTGGTTCCTTCTGAGAGTTTTGTAAAGAGTTTTCTAATTTTAAAATTTTATCTCTCAGCTCAGAGTTTTCCAATTTGAGACTCTCAGACTTATTAGAGTCAGATTCAAGAGTCCTTTTCAGGTCTCTGAATTTAGCTCTAATCTGCTGATAACGTTCCAGAATTTCATTGAGGCTTTCAGCAAGTTCAGCCTTTGTAAAATTAACAGCGAAGTTAGGGAATACCTCTTCTGTGTCTGATTCTGAGTCTGATTCAGAAGCTTCACTGTCATCTGGAATGTTAGCCATGAGCGCTATGTTTGCCCTTTCATCATCTGATTTTGAGTCGGCTTCAGACGAGTCAGAGTCATCCCATGTGGCCATGAGACTTTTCTTCTTTTCTCTTCCAAACTTCTTTTTGGGCTTTTCCCTCTGAAGCTTTGGGCAGTCACTCTTGTAGTGTCCTTGCTCATTGCACTCGTAGCAGATGATGTCTTTTGTGTTTGGCTTCTTGCTACCAGAGGAGCCTTCAGATCTTCTGTATCCAGAGGAAGAATCTGTCCTTCTGTATCTGGAAGAAGACTCGTTCTGATCAGATCTTCTGGGATTCCTGAACTTCCTTTGTCTTTGCTTCCATAGTTGATTTACTCTTCTGGAGAGAAGGGAAAGTTCGTCTTCTTCTGATGAGGATCCATCAGATGTTTCTTCAACTGCCTGCAAAACTTTAGATTCAGATTTTCTGTTAGATTTTAAAGCTATAGGCTTACCTTGCTTCTGAGGCTCGTCAGCTTCTAGCTCTATCTCATGACTTCTGAGGGAGCTTATAAGTTCCTCCAGAGTGATTTTGTTGAGATCTTTCGCCAGCTTCAGAGCAGTAACCATAGGCCTCCACTGCTTGGGTAAACTTCTGATTATCTTCTTGACATGGTCAGCAGTAGAGTATCCTTTGTCCAGAACTTTGAGACCAGCTACCAGAATCTGGAATCTAGAGAACATAGTTTCAATGGATTCAGATTCTTCCATTTTAAACGCCTCATACTTCTGAATGAGCGCCAGAGCTTTTGTTTCCTTGACTTGAACGTTGCCCTCATGCGTCATTCTGAGAGAATCAAAGATGTTCTTAGCTGTGTCTCTGTTGGAGATCTTCTCATACTCAGTATAGGAGATGGCGCTGAGGAGGATGGTTCTGGCCTTATGGTGATTCTTGAAGTCACGCTTTTGTTGATCAGTCATTGATTTTCTTTCAATCTTCTGACCAGTTGCATTCACAGGGTGCGTGTATCCATCTGTCACCATATCCCACAGATCAGCATCATGTGCTAGAAAGAAGCTTTCAATTCTGTCTTTCCAGTAATCAAAGTTTTCTCCATCAAAGACTGGAGGTTTGCCGCTGAATCTGTCTCTGTCCTCATTGGTGTCATTGCTGAAATGAGAGTTGTTTCCTGCCATTGTGTTTTTCTGACGCTGGATCTTGTACTGACACGGTTAAGTGTTTTAGCTCAGAACCAGGCGCTCTGATTCCAATTGAAGGGGTGAAAAACACAAGAAGGGGGGTTGAATTGTAAAACTGGAATCTTAAAGCAAATGACAAGATATTTTTATCCTGGTTCGTTTGATCTCAAACTACTCCAGTCCACCCGTCAAGGTGATTTCGCCTCTCTCCAACGAGGTCTTAATTCACTATATTCAACTGAATACAAATCTGCTTTAACAACTGCTAAAGCCTTCTTGATTCAAACCACAATCCGGTTTGTCAAGGCAACACTTTCTTACAAAGGTATAAAATAATGTGTGTGAATGTTTTCTACAAAACTATATCACAACTGTGATGTTTACACAAATTAAGCTTAGAATACTAGGATGCTAAACGCTAATGGAGTATCAGAGTTTGTTGGTTTAGCAAAACTGGTAGATGAAGATTATTGTTCAGCTTTGTGCGTGTAGAGAGTTTGGAAGCATTAGCCATGATAATCTTCGAAGCTTTGTTTATATAGCACTTGAGAAGATGAACGTTGAAGCAAATATTCTTGATTCAATGCTAATAACAAGCTTTCCTTTTTGAGCAGATCTTGTCTGGAATGAGGCCGTTGGAATTGATTAGCGTTCAATGCACAGTACCGTTGCTTCTTCAATGCACGTTCTGGCTTGGCTCATTCTGATTCTGCTTCGCTGCTGATGAACTATTGATTCTGTATCAGAGTGATTACGCGCAGTTCTGTTCATCAAGCTTCAGCATGTACATGAGTTGATCATCTGATCTTCACGTTCTGATTCAGCAACTTCTGATGCTGGTGTATCAAATCAAATTCTGATGCTGAAGAAGTGATCTTGCTTATTTTAATCAGCATATCTGCAAGTCAGAGCATAGTATTTTTAGGCAGCATATAGTTCAAACACGAAATATATAAATACTATTTCTTTTCACTTTGTTATCATCAAAACTTAAATATAGGGTACTAGATTCAAACATTGTTCTAACAGACTTTAGAACCTTACTTGAACAACTTGTCCATTAGAAAGTAGTGAGATAGTCGACTTTGGTGCAGTCCGAAGTTGGTTGATACTCGATGCTACGCTCATTGAGATCGGAATTTCGAGATATTTCGGTCGGTATTAAAGAGGCTTGCGCTGAAACAATGCCCGATGAAGAAAGATCAGTGATATTGAGATCCCTTAGAACCCGGTTACTATTACTAGGACAGGTTGAGCTAACTAACCTTCAAGAGGGTACTTACCTACAATCCCCATGCAAGCCTAAACCTAAGGACTTGTCTGCTTTGTGTGTATATGACTATTTGTACATAACAACTTGCTTGCTTTGCATACTTGTACATAACATCATGACATCATACCATAGCCATTTCAAGGATCTCAAGGGCCTTGGATGCAGGGTCATGTTGAACCAAACGCCTACCAAGGGGAAAAGGATTCATTCTCTAATCAAACATCGTCAAGATCAAAACATGGTAACTTGAGCCAAGGGCTATGGCCCACTTGACATGGTGAGCTTAATTCTCGTTGAAGGATATCCACTGATACAAAGTTATACAATCAAAACGGTTGAAATTAAACTTCTAACATCTCCTTGTGTTTACCCCGCGAGATCCTTGAAAACATGCATCCACATACCATGCATCATATCATGACAGGTTTCTCCCACACAGGTCTCCTTATCTTCCTACTGTTTATTTCAGTAAGATGGATATGGAACAGACGGTGAAGGATCTCCAAGCACAAAATGCTCAATTCCAACAAATGTTCCTGGCTATGGCTAAGGGGCAAGAGGACCTGAAGACTCTCATTCTTAAAGACAAGAAAAAAAGTCAAAGAAGTCAGTAGGCGTCTTGAATTTAGGAAGAAGACTTAGAGGATCAGTCAAGAGAGCTCTAGATCTCTCGACTCCATCAAATGAGGGGAATAATCATGAAGAAGATAACAACCCGGGGACCGAGGAAGATGAAGCTAACTACTCTGAGGAATAATATCCTCTCGCTGATGATAAATACAAATAGTTAGAGGATCGCCTCAATGCTATGGAGATTCAGCGGATACCTGGCTTGGACTTTGAAGAGTTAAGGTTGGTTTCTGGAGTGGTCATCCCACCAAAATTCAAAATCCCTACCTTTGCCACGTATGATGAGGTCTCTTGTCCTAAGATGCATCTGAGATCTTATGTCCGCAAGATTCAGCCTGACACTGCTGACCGGAAGCTATAGGTCCATTTCTTCCAAGAAAGTTTGGCTGGCACTCAACTAGATTGGTTCTATCAGTTAGAAGGAACCAACATTCATACTTGGGAGGACCTGACTGCTGCTTTCTACAAGCAGTAACAATACAACGCTGATCTTGCACCAACTCGTGTGCAATTGCAGAGTATGACCATGCGTCCTAACGAGGGCTTCAAAGAATAAGCCCAAAAGTGGAGAGACTTGGATGGCAGAGTGCATCCACCCTTAACTGACAGGGAGTTGATTGACTTCTTTATGGGAACTTTGACGGGACCTTTCTTCAATCACCTAATCGGAAGCTCCTCAGCCGGGTTCACCAAGCTAATACTGACTGGCGAAAGAGTCGAAGCGGGCATCAAAAGCGGAAAGATCCAAGGAGCTACATCCTCTGATACTCAGAAAAAGGCATACAATGGGAAGAAAGAGTCTAATGATGTGTATGGCCAAAAGCGTCATAACAAGAGAAATCATGACCAATATGTGGGGGCAGTCCTGATCTCCGGTCCTGCATCACGGTGACAACAACAAAGGGGAAATCAGTGAAGGCAAGACGAGCCCAAAAGACAGTTTACCAACATCAACATGTCGCTGTCTCAAGCACTGCAACACTTGTTGAAGATGAATCTGATTACGTTGATAGGACCTCATCCAAACCCCAAAACTTCTTCTCCTAACTACAATCCGGATGCAATATGTGCATATCATTCTGGCAATCCTGGGCATGATACTAACATTGTTGGGCGCTGAAATACAATATTCAAAACATGATTGTTGCCAAGAAAATCAAGTTCGATCCTCCAGAGACTCCCAACGTGATCACCGCTCCCATGCAAAATCATTGAGCGTTCCAGTTCATTTTGAATTTTTCAATTGTAATTTCTTTTGTTGTTCAAACACTTATCCATTAATGTAAAACTTTGTTTCATTAATGCATTGCATATGTTTGTCTTGAATTAATCCATTCGTTTTCATTATATTTAAACTATGCTATTTTTACTCCCTTTATGATATTCAACTCTTGTTTTAAAAGTTGTAAGCCTTTAGAGGGAGGATGACAAAAACAATACCATAATCTCATACATTATGCTTTTGGACAGATCTTGCTGACGATGTATAGGCGTTTATTTCAATTCCTAAACACTGGAGTTATAAGGAAGATAATACCTAGTCAACCCCTTCTAGCCAAAGAAGTAAGAGTTTCCTTTTACACAAAATGAAACCTTTAATAAAAACCTGGGGCAGGGTAGTCTCTCAGTTAATTCAAGTGCGCGTCAGTCACAAGCTTTCACTTCGTACACAATGAATGATACCAAAAACATCCTTATGAACCAAGAGATGGCGATGGTTCCTTACCAAATAGGCAGTCATTATCTCTCAAAAGAAAATCCCACTAAGTCAAAACCTACGAAGGAGACTTAAGAAAAAAAACGGGGGCATCCCGCTGACTGTAGTCTCAAAACAAGAACAGTCAGGAAAAAATCAGGGATAGTAAATAAAAAAAAGAGGACACTAAAAATCCTCAACAACATGGAATTATGGCAAAAATTATTGCCTTCCAACAAATAAACTTCCAAATTTCTGAACCATCACCAAAACGTCATTCCAGACTCAATTGGAGTTCAAACACACAATTAACTGAGTTTAGGGACTAAAGAACATCACGAAGAACGGGCGGGTATAAAATACACTTTGAGCCTTATCCTTTGTTTCTTAAACCGTGAACCAAGCCACGCTACAACCTTCAAAAGTCCTAATTGAAGCATGGGTTAGTTCGAAAGCATATTGTTACAAAAGGTATCCTGACTCCTGTAAGGCTTACTGTAAATCCTGAGTTGAATTCACGTTCTTACAAAATTCTTTTATCTGCTAAAATGCATTTTCAAAACTTCAAGACAAGCATAAACTTTGCATTATTTGAATATCGCTATTTGCATATGGCTATTTGTTTGACAATGGAGAAATTCACACGACGAATATCCAGTGAACGAAAGCTCTCTCAGTAAATAAAATCACTTCAAAAAGGACGACACTTGCAATGATAAATCTCATATAAGCAAGAGGGAACGGTATGATCATTGTCTAGCACATCTGGGGAAGTCAAGTCAAGATTCCAAGAAATCTCTTAAGAATTGCTGAGTAACCAGGGGCAGGCCTTTGTCTGAATCACTTGGAGCATTGAACTTAAATTCCAGCAAAGGGTCACATACGACCAAGTAAACATTTTTTTGGAAATGCTACAACACCTTCGCCTTGGGGCAATGACAAATCTCCACAAAGTCCTTTTATTAAAGTAATCCCTATGTCAAGTCCCCATAGGGTCATCTTTATAAGGTTATCCCCACAGAATAATCTTCATGGGTAAGGGTACAAACCACTCCAGGCTAAATTCAGGGATATCCCCACAAAGTTGGATTCGGGCAATACCTAACCAGAGTTTCAATCTTTGGAAAACCTTCTTCCCAGCTGAGTTGGTCTCAAGAAGAATCCTCAAGGAGTTCTGCCAAAAGAAAACACATCTCTAGCAGATTGGCAACATGGTTTATTTCCCCAACAAACCACAGGTTCCCCAGCTTGATTTTGCCTCTCTGACTATTATAAATTAAGGGACCACAACCCCTCTTCCCCAGTAGACTTTTCTACAACCCCCATTGAATTACTGCAAAACCTAGAAGTCAAACCAGATAATAGTTAACTTCTTTATCCCCAACAAGTTTGTTAGCTTCCTTTCTCTTCCATCAAGAGATAACTCCCTAGTAGAGCAACGACAACTAAGACTCCTAAACTTTTTTCCCCAAGCAGGAATCAACACTCTCCACTGAATTTTCCTGAAGCAAAGTCAACACCCCCCAACGGATCTCTCCTCAAACAACAAAAACAGGAATCCCCAGTGGAAACATTCTAAGCAAGGTTTGAAGATGGGAATACTCTTCATCCCTAACAGCAGTCTGGGAATCAACTTCCCAAAACTCCCCAGCACTTGTCAAGGATTTATTTTCCAAGACAAAATTACATTCCAACAACATCTCATACATTTTGAGAACATCATTACGCCGTGCATTTCATACATCGTGACGTTGCATACAACTAACTCTTTACCTTTTTAGGAAAGTTCAAACAACAGATAACTATCGTCAATAAATTTTCTACAGTTCCAGATTAATATATGTAACAAGACAGGATAACTATCTGTAGACGACCGATTATAGATCAATACCTGAAACAAGCCAGGGAAACTATCTACACGAAAAACTGAAGCAACCCTACCCAGGTTCCTTCTCAGACATTTCCAGATGTAGTTTCACACGGAATCATGGTGAACCAACCCTACCCAGGTTCCTTCTCTACATTTCCAGATGAAGTTTTACACAAACTCATCATGAAACAACCCTACCTAGGTTCCTTCTCAGACATTTCCAGATGAAGTTTTACATGGACTCATCATGAAGCAACCCTACCCAGGTTCCTTCTCAGACATTTTTAGATGCAGTTTCACACGGGTTCATCGTGAAGCAACCCTTCCCAGGTTCCTTCTCTACATTTCCAGATGAAGTTTTACACTGACTCATCATGAAGTAACCCTACCCAGGTTCCTTCTCAGACATTTCCAGATGCAGTTTTACACAGACTCATCATGAAGTAACCCTACCCAGGTTCCTTCTCAGACATTTCCAGATGTAGTTTCACACGGACACATCGTGAAGCAACCCTACCCAGGTTCCTTCTCTACATTTCCAGATGTAGTTTCACACGGACTCATCGTGAAGAAACCCTACCCAGGTTCCTTCTCTACATTTCCAGATGAATTTTTACACTGACTCATCATGAAGTAACCCTACCCAGGTTCCTTCTCAGACATTTCCAGATGCAGTTTCACTCAGACTCATCATGAAGCAACCTTACTCAGGTTCCTTCTCTACATTTCCAAATAAATTTTTACACTGACTCATCATAAAGTAACCATACCCAGGTTCCTTCTTAGACATTTCTAGATGAAGTTTTACACTGACTCATCATGAAGTAACCTTACCCATGTTCCTTCTCTCTCATTCCCAGATGCAGTTTTACACTGACTCATCCTGTAGCAACCTTACCCAGGTTCCTTCTCTTTAATTCTAGATGAAGTTTCACATGGATTCATCCTGAAGCAGCCCTACCCAGGTTTCCCTCTCATATGTCTCCTAAAGGAGCCCTACACAGGCCCATCATAAATGAAAGAATATTCAAGACCTCTGCTGGTTCATCTTAAATTGATCAATGGTTTATCCTAATTCCTTTCCGGTAGACACTTTCTCTGGTTCAGATAAATCGCTCCCGAGATTTATTTTGATTCCTTTTCCAGTTGAAGTCACGCTTAGACTTAGTCTAGTTTCTGTCAACAATCACCTTTGGATGGCATATATAAGCCCATCTCCGATAATTATCCATCATCTCTCTAAATGGTATCTTTAAGCTCATTCCCTACACAATCAACCACCGCATCATCGAGTGCAAATTTCTGGGCACTCTAGTGTTCAATCATCTTCTACCTTCAAGCTATGAATGGCGACTCGCTAATATAACTCTTCAGGTTTAAGAAGATTGAACAGGGGCAGCTGTTGTACCCCAAAATTTTCCCTCTCATTTTTCAAGATATTTCCTACAAAGATCTTCAATGACTCAAGTTTGCGCAAGCACCGACTAGACCAAATAATCTCCTCAGCACTAACGCCTCAAATTAGGGTTTGGGTTTGTACAAAGGCAGTTGGATTTCTAATGTTTCGAATGACTTTTGTGGATCATTATGGACCCTCGGGATTATTTTTGTCAAGTTTCAAGTTTGGGATCATAATTTTCCAAGAAAGTCATTCAAATTACCAAAAGGGCAAAATGGGCAAAATTAGGGTTTTGACTGTAAACGGCCGAACTTTGATTTTTGACTTAATACCTGGATTATTGATTGGAAGCATGATCTCAAGGATCTGAGCGTGTCATTTTGACCTAATTGCATATTTCAATTCATCTCCTGAGATTAGTGGACTACTAGACAAAATTCGGTCAACTGGTGGGAAAAGTCAATTGTACACTAAAAAGTCAAACTTTAACTTTTTGACCAAAGTTGAGTCCCAAAAATCATATTTCATCAAGACATCCAAAATATGAAATTTGATCATCAAAAATAAAGAAAGTCAAAAATCTAACTTTTGCTAGACTTGGAAATTTTTCTAAGTTAAGTTCATTGCTTCATAACATCTTGTCACTACAATTCAAAATAGTTCAAGATGTTACAAATAATTCAAGTTATTACAAAGTTGCATTTTTGCAAGTTTACAAATCCTAAACTTTGTATTGCTTGGACTTTTTCCTTTGACTCAAAACTTTGCCACAATGCTTTGTCTTTGATACAATGTGCATAAATTGCTCCACAAACCAAACTTGTTTCATGCTGCAAACTATGTTGTCCATGTTATTGCTGAACAAAAATGATATGCTACTTCTATACATTACCACAACACTCCAAAACCCTGCTCAATTACTGTCCTACAAAACCTTGTGCTATGATGCACCACAAACCTGTTACAAAACATGTATATGCTGTCCTATACAGTCCAAAATATGTCCAGAAAACCAGTCCAAAACTGCTCTATGCAATCTGCTCCAACCTGCATCATAATAGCCACAAAATTGCACCAAAATGGCAAAAGAAAGTTATGTGGAAAAAGTATCAAAGCAGTAGGCAAAAATAATTCAAAATAACTTATTTTGTTTCCCTCATAAACCTCAGTTAAGGATCTACAAAAGGGACTGTTTGATAAGATATAAGGGGGATTTTTTTGGAGAGAAAAAGAGAGAAGAGAAAAACAAAACTTTTGTTAAACTCTGCTCATTCATAAAACCCATCTCATTCATAAAACTCAGTTCATCCATAAAACTCTGCTCATCTCCAACTCTATTTTCACTCACAAAACAGAAAAATCCTCAACCCATTGTTGTACAACCTTGCAAACTTTCCCCTAAACCAACTACCCAAACACCTCATATACATCACATATAGATTATTCTAACATAAGAACAATTTATGTAACACCTTTGTCATCACCTTCCAAGCATAAACAAAAAAATAATACTTTGTACCTTTGACTGGGTTGGAGCAATTCTGGAACTTTGTCACACAGAGAAGGGATTGGAGTAGCTCCAAAGAGGAGCTCAATCATTCATGACTTTGCATCTGGAGATATCTATACGTATTCCAAAGTTTCACTTCAAGAGGTAGACTTTTTTCCAAACTGTAATATCTTTTTCCATACATCATTTTCTGTTTGTGTTTAAAAGATATGTAAAAGATAAATAAATAAAAGGAAAACTCAGTAAAAAAGAGCCAAGACATGGGCTAACACGGGTGCCCGTGTCACACGACACGGTCGTGTCAGCTCATCTGTTTTAAAATCTAACAAAAATGGAGGTTAGGGGCTGACACGGGTGCCCAAGTCACAGGACACGGCCGTGTCAGACATACTGGAACTATACGCTAACAAAAATGCAGGCCATGGGCTGACACGGGTGCCCGTGTCATAGGACACGGCCCGTGTCAGCTTAGCTGGTACATTAAAGGAAAAAACGCACATGGACCATTATAGGAAGCTGACACGGGTGCCCGTGTCATAGGACACGGCCCGTGTCAGACCATACAACATAAATTTTGATTTTCTCTTGACCTTTCGCTTTTATTTTCATTTAATTTGATTGTAATAATTAGGACTTTATTTTTTGCAACCCCCACTTGTACACTTGTATACCCCATCCTTCAAAAAGCATGTAATAGCGTAGGACATTTATTTTCCTCATTTTTATTGCTTTCATAAATGTTAGTAATTAGGGTGTATGGCAAGATAAAACCAATAAGTAGACCACCCTAATCAGAGACTAAATGCATGCAATCAAACACACCATTCACACATGCACCTCTAGGATAATCTCGCTTTGTTGCCTCGGAAAATAGTCATGTCCCTCGAATATGGGCATTTTAGAAAAGACCCTAAGTAAAAGATCGTAGTCCCTTGATGTCCCTCGATGTTGCCTTCGGTAAACGATCTAGTCCCTAAATGAAAATTGCTAAAACGCCTCATAGGTTGCCTTCTATGTCTATACAATTGACCCACGCCCGTCCCTTCACATCCAACGATGGGGCTTCTTATCAATCAATGGTAAGATAGAAACATCTAAAGGAGGAGGAAAAGAACAAAGACCTTTTGAGTAGGTAGGATGCTCATAGTTGCTCGCTTGCTCACAACAAAAACATTTTTACACCAACACTTTCAAATTGAAACATTTTTAAAAGACAAAACTCTTTGTACGCATTCTTATAGAAACGAGAACCATTACAAAGATGTTTTCAAAATACTTTCAAAACCCATACCACAAGCACATTTTAAAACAAAATCAAGTGATATAGCAAGCAACTAAGATCCCGTAGATAACTACGGATGAAAAGGGTGCTAATACCTTCCCTTTTTATAATCTACCCCCCAAACTCAAGAAATAATCTCGAAAGGTCTTTCCTGTTCTTTTCAACCTTTCCTTATTAGATAAAAGAAAAGTCGGTGGCATCTTTTGCTATCGGCAACAATTACGATCAAACGCAAAACACCCAAGTCAGTTCTTCCACCGTATTACAGTATCTGATATAACCATGAAAGTATGAGAAGGATACTAGGGTTGTTACCCTCAACATAATATATGCTTACATTTTCAACTGTATTAAAAGTGTCAAAGATGCTTGAGATCTTCCTCAAGTCAACTCATAAATACATTTATCAATAAGGTTGATGAGAATCAATTGATAAATGATGCTCATATACATCTTCATATTGACCTTGAAGATTGTCAAGGATGGTGTGTTCTAAGAAGAAGGAACTGATGTTCTATGGGATATTAGTACATTATTTTAGCAGGTTTGCAACTACCAGTTGAAGAACAGATGCCTTGGGTGCTGAACAAAATGTTATGAATACTTTTTATTTGGAACCTACTCCTGATCTGGAAGAGGAGGCATCTGGTTTGTGCAGGTTGATCAGGACACGATTAATAATTTATATACTCCACGTGTCGGTTTATTTTTGACCAAGGCTTATGGGAGTATAGAGGTTGAGCTCCATGTTCTTGAGAAGAACTCATAAAGGAATCTCCACCAGACCCTTTATGTATATGAGATGATCTCGTATCTGGAAGATCCTTCTGTGCAAAGGAACCAGATTCATAGAGTCATGTTTGTGGCCATAGAACAAATTATGTTTGAAGAGGAGTAATGTGATCCAACCACAGTGTTTGATGCTCCTGAGTATTATTTTAATTTCCCTTGAGGAAAATAATTTTTGATTCTCTTTGTGTACCCTCATAATTTTTTGAAGAAGATCCCCTTGTTAAAGGTTGATATGATGTCAGACAAAATGTCGTGACATCTTTGAAGATGTTAAAATTTGAAGGGCATTGTTTTTTAAGAATCAGGGGAAACAAACTTCTTTGAAAAGTATGTATAGATACCTAATAGAGGGAATCTCTTATGTAGGTACAGACAATGACATCCATCATCTCAAAATCAGACAAGAGGTCTGAAGAAAAGCTTATTGAGATGTGGCCCGTGCAATCCCCTGCATATGTTGGTAGTCTAATCCTGAAGATTGATCAGTTGTGTTGTTGTTATATTTCCTTGTGTTTCCCCCATAAGAATGGAGTATGAGTTGCTATGGATGTTTCCCCCATAACCATAACAACAATGGATGATGTCGTAGCAGATGTTGGAACAACATCTCAGTTTCTTCAGCAATAAAAGTGACCTTTTCTCAAGGATACACTCAAATTAAAATAGTTGTTTTTGATGAAACCTTTGTTCATGTGGCTAGACTTGAATCAATTAGACTACTCTTAGGAGTTTCTTGTATTATGAGGTTTAAGTTGTTTCAAATGGATGGAAATAGTGCCTTCCTAAATTGATATTTGAATAAGGAAGTCTATATGGAACAACCAAAGGGATTTATTGATCCAAGTTTTTTTCCTAACCATGTATACGAACTGAAGAAAGCTGTGTATGGATTAAAACAAGCTCCAAGAGCTTGGTATGAGAGATTGACAGAATTTCTTGGTAAGAATGGATATAGGAAAGGTGGTATACACAAAACTCCTTTTATCAAGGAAGAAGAAATGAAGATCATGATTTCACAAATTTATATTGATGATATTATGGTTGGTGGGATGTCAAATGAGATGGTTCAACATTTTGTCAAATAAATGCAGTCAGAATTTGAGATGAGCCATGTTAGTGAGTTAATTTACCTTCTTGGTCTGCAAGTTAAACAAATGGAAGACTCCATATTCCTATTTCAGAGAAAATATTCTAAGAATATAGTAAAGAAATTTGGGATGGAAAATGATAGTCACAAGAGAACACCTGCTCCCATACATCTGAAGTTGTCTAAAAATGAAAAAGGGGTATGTGTTAGATATCAAGCTAATCTCAAAATTAGCCATGCCAACCATGTGAAGAGAATACTAAAGTATATGAATGGTACAAGTGACTATGGTATGTTGTATTCTCATGGATCTATCTCTACATTAAGTGGATATTGTGATGCTGATTGGATAGTATGATACGGTGGGAGAACTGACTTGGGATTTTGCGTTTGTGTTTGCAAATGTTTCGATTTAGCAAGAGTCGCCATCGACTTTTTATTTTATCCTAAGGAAAGGTCAAAAAGCACAGGAAAGACCTTTGAGATGTTTTCTTGGGTTCGGGGAGTATATTATAGAAAGGGAAGGTATTAGCACCCTTTCTATCCATGGTTATCCACAGGCTCTTAGTTACTTGCTTAGATCACTTGGTTTTGCATTTCTATTGTTTGAAAGGGTGCTCTTCAATTGTTTGAAATGGTGCTTTGTGTGTGATTTTGAAAGATGTTTTGAAAAGAGGCCATCGTTGTGGCAACCTTTGTAATGATTCTTGTTTGAATGTATACCAAGGTGTTTTTGTCTTTTGAAAAGTTTTCAATGTTTGAAAGTAGGGTTTTGAAATTGTGTTGTGAAGTGTGTTTTGAAGATAGCAAGGATGTTTTTGCAAGCTTTGATCAAGTAACTAAGAGCTTTCTACCCTATTTTACTCAAAGATCTTTCTTATGTCTTTAAACCTTTTAACAGTGTTGTCTCACCATTGTATTTGGTGAACAACCTTATGTTAGGATGTTTAAACGGGATAGGCGTGGGTCATCGTGTAGACCATGATAGCAATAATGTCAAGTATTTTTGGAAATTTTCTTAAGGGACTTGATCATTTGTTTAGGCAACTCAGATAGCGTCATCGAGGGACTATGATCTTTTGTTTTGTTTTTGTTTTGCCAAAGTGCTTGACATGCATACCATGGACCTTTTTTGAAGGCAACAAGTGGAGGGAAACCCTAGGGGTGCAAGTGTGCATTGTGTTTATTTTCATGCCTTGTTATCTTGGATTAGGTCAAACTAGTTGTTGATTTTATTTAGCATACAAACCCTAGGTCTAATCATGGCATAATTGAAAGCTTTAAAAGTGCGAGAATTTAAATTCTATACTATTACAACATGATATAGGGAGGGGGTACAAATTTGAATTGGGGATTATTTTGCAAGAAATTAAATCCTAAATTATTACAACCATATTGAATGGGTAAGGCATAATATTAAATATACAATATTTAAATAAATACAATAAATAAAAATTAAATAAAGTGTATTATGCAAAAAATGTTTTTTATGTATGAAAAAGTATTTTTAATGTGAAATGCAAATAAATAAAAAGTTAATTTCAATTATTTTGTTTTTTAGGGCAAACCCCTAATTTCTTAAATAAATAGTATTATTTATTATTTACATACAATAATGTATTAATTTGTACAAAATATAAGTATATTAAAAAAATGGTATTTTTAGTATAAAATATTAATAAAAATAAAAATGTATTATTTTTGTATTTCTTGTCCTAATTATTTAATAAAATATGTATGTATATGTATTAAATATATTAAATATACTAAGTGTGTATAAAAATAAATAAATTATTTACAAAATGTATATATTTCAAGAAAATATTTTCAAATGTGAATAAAAATAATAAATGAAAATAAAACATATTTTTGTATTATTTTTACATTTAAACAAAAGTAAATATAAAATATTTAATGTATTAATACTAGAATTAATTAAAATAAATATCAAATAAATATAAAAATTTATGAAAATATTTTTTAAGTATTTTTTATGTTAGAAAATAAAATATCAAAATCAGAAATGAAACAAAAATGCAAAAATGACAAATGTACAAGAAATGGGCCAGGGGGGTGTAAAAAGAAAAGAGGGGGTGCCAAAAGCAAGCCTGTACAGGCCCAGCCCGGCAACAACTTCATCTTCTTCCTTTGAACTGAAACACACGCGCTTTGTACACAAAATGCTATCTCCTGATTCCTTGCTTTTTTGACAAAACTCATAACATGAAACTTGTAGAGCATCAAACAACGAATCCAACCATATAAAAAACTTAAGTTAACTCTCAAAGACCAGAGAGAATTTCTCTGGCCCTAATTCTTAACCTAGTTTTTTCAGAAAGTTCATGAACAAAATTCTCCTAGCATGATTAATATAAATGAAAACTAAGCACATGTATGGTTTCAGGGTTATGAGTACAACATCTTTCATTCACAAACCTAAGTCTAACTATTCTTAAATAGAGAGATAGAAGTTCATGAAATACCTGTTTCAGTTGACTTCGAGCTGGACAATGCAGCAACTTCCAAGGGTGCTTGAGGTTCTTTTGAGCTTGCCTGATGTCCAATGAAGCTTTCCCAATGCTTAGTTTGTTTTGAAACAGCTTGAATCGTGCTACAGAACTCAACCTGCAAAGCTTTGAAACAAAAATGGCAATGTGTGTTAATGGTGTTACAGCTAGCAATGGAGGTCTGGAATAGTTCAGGTGTGTTGGTTGGAAGGTGTTTGAAGTATCTTTGGGCAAAATGCACGATGGAATTTGATGATGGCTTGCAAGATGCAGAACTGGCCCTGTTTTTGCAAAAAAATGGGGAATTTATGCACAAGGAGTTTTGAGAGGTCAAGGACTCGTGTTTCTGGCTTGCTAGGGTGTGCAAAACTTGTTTGAAAACTTTGTCTTGGTTGGTTTTATCAGATGTGTGAGATCCAAGCTTTTGGCCATTTGACTTGTTTTGAAAGCAAAGTCGTAAACTGTCCAAGCTAGGGCCTGTACAGGCTAGTTACAAGCATGATCAACTTGGTGTACTATGCCTGAGATTAGGGAAGTTGTTTGCTTCAAGGAAAAATTCCAAGGCTCAAGAAAATGGAAATTGACATAAAGTGGCCTTTATGAAAATGGAAGTATGACCTTTATGCTCAAAATGGAAAAGTTCAGTGTACAAAGCTCTCTTGATCAGAACAATGCCAATATACAATGTATTTGCATTAAATTTTGGAGTGTAAATTGGTTTAGAGGCCTGTAATCATGTACTAAGCTAGTTTGGTCAGATTTGCAACTTGGTATGAATAAGTATTGGCCATGGTTTCAAAGTGAGTTTTTGCCAACTTCAAGCATTCGATTATCCCTAACCACAAAGGTGTTTGAGGAGTTCTTGGACAATTTAAAAAGATTGCAACATGTACTATAATCCATCTTTGAAATGCAACTTGAAAATCCAAGTGGAACTATGTGAAAAATGGCTAAGAAGATGGGTCAAAATCCTGCCTAAACTAGGGCAAAATTTCTCTAAGTTAAAAGTTTTAGGTACCCTTGTTCCAAAAATAATAACTTGAGATACAAGCTTCTTTTGAGAAAACTTTGTGAATCAAAGTTGTATACTTTGTGATGGACTACAACTTTGATGTTTCAAGTTTTGTTTGAATCCATTTGAATCTTGGTGAAAAAATGGGACAAAGTTAGGAAAAAATAAGGAAATTTTATAACTTAGAAAAATTCTAAGTTATGAAATTTTTCCCTCTTAAACCCTAATTTGCATTTTTGGGTTTCTTGATGAACAAGTTTAATAATTTGACATGTATTGATGAAAAATGACCCTTGGCACTAGATTTTGACCAAAAAGTCAAAGTTTGACTTTTCAATATACAGTTAAATTTTGATCAGTTGACTGAAAAATTCATCTGTCAATCCTATGCATTTGGGATCTTTTGAACTTGTTGAATGGGTCAAGCCAATGTCATTGAGTCCTTGAGTCCATGGTTGAGCTTGATTTGCCATTGGCTAGGTCAAACAGTCAAAAATTGCCCTTGTGCAGTCAAAACCCTAAAAATGACCATTTTGCCCTTTTGGTGATCTGATCAAATTTCTTGTGGAATTGTGATCCAAACTTGATCGAATGGTTAACATGAGTTCATAATGTTGATGTGGGTCAAAATTCATGAGTTTTGACTTTCAATTGGCCACAGTTGACTTTTTCCCCAATACAGTTGATTTCTAGGTCAACTGTCCAATTGACTGGGCAAAAATTTGAATCAAGGCTTGAAACTTTGTATGGACAAACTTGTGAGCCCAACATGAAGTATGAAAGTCATTTTGGGCATTGTAGGTCAAAACATCACTGTGCAAACTCAAACCCTAATTTAGGTCAACAATGCAAGGAGGTGTCTTGAGTAGAGTAAACCCTAGTTTGATCTTGAATTCCAAGAGTCTTGTGATGAGAAATCTTGATGAAAGGAGAGGGAAAATTTTGGAGTACAACAGTTGCCCCTGTTCAATCTTCTTGAACCAGAAGAGTTAGATTGGCAAGTTTGCCTTTCGCGACTCGAAGGTAAAAGAGGATTGGACACTAGAGTGTCCGTAAATTTGCACTCGTCAGAATATAGCTGAGGAAATGGGCTTAAAGATGCCATTTAGAGATGGTAGAATCTTGCTGGAGATGGGCTTAAAGATGCCATCCAAGAATGTTTGTTGAATTGCAATGTTGTAGGTCAGAAGAATGAGCATCAAAATGGTATCCGTGTCTGGAATGCATCTGAACTGTATCTGGAGACTGAGTCTGTATGAGCAAAAGAATGGCGTCCGTGTCTGGAGCGTATCCGAGCTGTAATTGTACTTGGACTTTGAATGAATATCAGAATGACTGTTGTGTCTGGAGTGTATCTGTATTATATCTGAATTCTGAATGGGCAACAGAGAAGCATCTGTGTATGGAGCATCTCTGGGTTGGGGATAAATTCCGAATGAGTGACAGAATGGCAACCGTGTTTAGAGCGTATCTGGACTGTATCAGAAATTGAGATCTGTATGAGTAGCAGAATGACTTCCATGTCTGCAGTATATCTGAGACTGTAACTGGGATTTGAATAAGTGACAGAATAACTTCTATGGCGATTGCACTGGGAAGAATCAAATTGCTGGTGTAAGGGCCAGAGTGGCATCCGTGTTTGGAGCATATCTGAACTTGTAGCTGATAGTTGAATCTGAATGAGAGATAGAATGGCCACCGTGTCTGGAGCGTATCTAGTCTGTATCGGATTGCTGAAGTCTGAATGAGTAGTAGAATGACCGTCGTGTCTGGGGTGTATCTATACTGTATTTTGACTTGAAATTGTGAATGAGTAATAGAATAACCGCCGTGTCTGGGTTGTATCCATAATGTATCTGTATAATTGTTAACAATAACCTTTTAATCTTATCCTGAAAAGGGTAAAATGTTAGCTAAAACACAAAGTTATGTTGCATGATATGTATGATGCAATGAACTGTATTTCATCAATGTTTACGATATATGAATGTAATGGATGTGCATGCAAGCTGAGTAGCTGTCCTGCTGAGGAAAATAAATCCTTGATAACTGGAGATAATGAAATCTTTGATTGGTGTCAGGGAAAGTAAATCATTGACCAATGCTGGGGATTCCAAAAATATTTGAATACTGAAGATGAGAAATCCTTGCTGACTGCTTGGGGATTAAAGATCTTTGATTATTGAGAATGAGAAATCCTGGGACCACTACTGGAGGTTGAAAATCCTTGGTGATTTGTGGGGATTCACAAGGCCTTTGACAATTTCTGCAGGGAATGAGAATCCTTCATGACTTTCCTGGGATGTAGGGAAAACTCTGAAAGTCTCTACTGGGGAGGCTTTTGCTTGGAGAACTGAGACCGAGAATCTTCGATCTTGCTGGGCAATAACTCTGTGGGGGAAATGCTCACTATTCTGGCTCCGCTGGGGATAGGATTTTCAGGGTTTTCGAGCTCCACTGGGGATCTTGAAGCTTAACTCTAATGGGAATTTTGAAACTTAACTCAGCTGGAGAATCAAGTTTAGAATGCACTGGCTCTACTGAGGATCTTGAAGCTTAACTCCGTTGGGGAAATATACTCCAAATTTAGCCTTGTTGAGGATCTGAATGATGTATCGTAGGGGATTTCTTCTGAGATGGCACAAAAATATCTTCCTACACCTTCAACCTATCAGTAATTATCCTTTTTCAATTTCTTTTTACTTGTAAGCAGTGATTATATTCAAATGCATATGCCTATTTAACAAAACATTGGACGTTTTCAAAATAAACATAAGTGTAAAAAGAAAAGAAAGACAAACAAATTTCTGCACTTTGAAGTATATTTGTATTTAACTTTGTGAGTATCTTTGTACAAAGGAGACAAACATCCTAGTAAGAGAATGTTGTCGTAAAAATTGAAAAATTTTATACAAAAGAAAGATGGCTATGTGTAATAATTCCATGGGATTCCCATTCTACTATAGCCTTCACAACTCTGAATATTTTGTCCATTCGCTGCTTCTCCCGCCGATGACTGGATTGATCAGAAGCTCGGAGCTTGTTGGTGAAGAGATTGTTCTTAAAGTGATCCGACGAGACATACTCATACGCTTTAATTCCCTAACTTTTTCCTGGACCGCTCTTTCGGGTTTTCGATCCACCGGGAAACCCTTTTTTGCCCAAGTCGCCCTTTCGGGTTTTCAACTTGCCGGGTGTACAAATTTTTTTGTTTTATCCCTAATTTTTTCCTGAACCGCCCTTTCGGGTTTTCCATTCACCGGGATGCCCATTTTTGCCCAAGTCTCCCTTTCGGGTTTTCAACTTGCCGGGTCGTTTTATGCGTAGTATCTTTTGACTATGTCTGCGTTCGCAGGGTGTGGCAAATCGTCGCCATCCATGGTGGTCAAAATCATTGCCCCACCAGAAAAGATGCTCTTGATCACAAATGGTCCTTCATAAGTAGGAGTCCACTTGCCCCTGGGATCACTTTGCGGTAGGATGATCCGCTTGATTACAAGATCTCCGACTTGATATACCTGACGTCTGACTTTCTTGTTGAAAGCCTTAATCATCTGTTTTTGATACGTCTACCATGACAAACAGAAGTAAGTCGCTTATCGTCGATTAAATTAAGTTGATCAAGCCGGGTTTGAATCCAATCGTCTTCACTCAAACCAGCGTCCTTCATAATCCTTAAGGAAGGAATCTGAACTTCCATGAGTAGAACAACTTCCATGCCATACACAAAAGAAAATGGGGTTGCCCCTATTGAAGTACGTGTCATGGTACGATATCTATGCAGAGCAAATGGTAACATCTCATGCCAGTCCTTGTAGGTGACTGTCATCTTTTTAATGATCTTCTTGATATTTTTGTTCGCGACTTCAACAACACCGTTCATCTTCGGCCGATAGGGAGATGAATTATGATGATAAATCTTGAACTGTTCGCATAGAGCGGTGATCATGATGTTGTTCAAATTCGTACCGTTGTCTGTGATAATCCTGTCGGGGACACCATACCGGCATATGAGGTTCTGCTTGATGAAGCGGGCAACCACATTCTTTATAACAGAGGCAAAGGAAGCTGCTTTGACCCACTTTGTGAAGTAATCGATAGCGACCAAAATGAAGCGATGTCCATTGGATGTCGTAGGCTTGATCTCTCCAATCATGTCAATGCCCCACATTGCGAATGGCCAAGGAGCTGTCAGAACATTGAGAGGAACAAGAGGAATATGTACCTTGTTGGCGTAGACTTGGCACTTGTGGCAAGTACGGGAATGTTGATGACAATCAGCTTCCATGGTAGACCAGTAGTAGCCTGCTCTTAGAATTTTCTTAGCCATCGTATGTCCGCTCAAGTGGGTGCCAAATGTGCCACTATGTATCTCGTTCATGATCAACTCTGCTTCAGCTTTATCCACACAACAAAGTAAAACACAATCATGGCTGCGCTTATAAAGGATGCCATTGCTTAGGAAGAACTTGGCAGCAAATCTCCTTAAAAACTTTTTGTCATTGACGGAAGCTCCTTCAGGATATTCTCTAGTCTGGAGATACCTTTTGATTTCATGGAACCAGGGTTGCTCCACTACTTCTTCGGTATTAATCTCATGACAGTGTGCAGGTTCGTCCATTTGCTCGATGGTAATTTGGGGAGCCTCGTTATTCCAGTTGAGTTTAAACATGGAAGACATCGTAGCCAGGGCATCTGCTAGCTAATTTTCTTCTCGCGAGAAGTGCTCGAAAGTAATCTGCTCGAAATAAGGCAACAACGTCAAGACATGTTCCTTGTATGGGATAAGATTTGGATGTTTAGTGTCCCACTCTCCTTTGACTTGACTGATAACCAAAGTCGAGTCCTCAAATACGACCAAAGATTTGATTCCCAAGTCTATAGCAACCTTGAGATCAAAGATGCAAGCTTCATATTCAGCCATGTTATTGGTACAACTGAAGCAAAGTCGGGCAGTGAAGGGTGTATGGCAACCTTCCGTAGAAATGAGTACTGCACCGATATCGTTGCCAAGTGCATTTGAAGCACCATCAAAGTACAGGGTCCATCGGGATCCTTGTTCAGGTCTGTCATACGGTCTGTTACCTTCGATGTTGTCCAATGTCATGATGTCCTCGTCAGGGAAGTCGAATCTCATAGATTGGTAATCTTCGACGGCTTGATGAGCTAGATGGTCAGCTAGTACACTCCCCTTTATAGCTTTTTGGGTAGTATACTGGATATCATACTCAGTCAGGATCATTTGCCATCTAGCAATTCTTCCAGATAAAGCAGGCTTCTCGAAGATATACTTGATCGGATCCATTTTGGAAATCAGCAAAGTGGTGTAAGTCAACATATACTGCCTTAGCCGGCGAGCAGCCCATACCAAAGCACAATAAGTTTTCTCGAGCAGTGAGTAGCGAGTCTCACAGTCGGTAAAATTTTTGCTAAGGTAATAAATGGCATGCTCTTTTCGGCCAGACTCGTCATGTTGGCCCAGCACGCACCCCATTGAGTTATCCAAAATAGTCAGATACATGATTAACAGCCTTCCTTCGACGGGTGGCATCAGGATAGGAGGTTCTAGCAAATACTCCTTGATCTTATCAAAAGAAACTTGACAATCATTGTTCCATTCAACTACCTGATCTTTCTTCAACAGTTTGAAAGTTGGCTCACAGGTAGATGTCAGGTGAGAGATGAACCTCACAATATAGTTCAAGCGTCCCAAGAATCCTCTAACCTCCTTTTCAGTACGGGGGGCAGGCATTTCTTGTATAACCTTTACCTTAGCTGGATCGACCTCAATGCCTTTGTTGCTGACAATAAATCCCAAAAGTTTACCAGACCTAACCCCAAAAGTGCACTTGCTCGGGTTCAGTCTGAGCTTATATTCCTCCAACCTGACAAACAGCTTTTGCAGATGATCAAGGTGTTCCTCTTCTGTCTATGATCGAGCTATCATGTCGTCTACATAAACTTCGATCTCATGATGTATCATATCATGAAACAAAGCTACCATGGCGCGTTGATAGGTTGCCCCTGCATTCTTCAGTCCGAATGGCATCACTTTGTAGCAGAAGGTACCCCATTGCATGACAAAGGTAGTTTTCTCCATGTCCTCGGGGGCCATTTTGATTTGGTTGTATCCCGAGAATCCATCCATGAAGGAAAATACCTTGTGTTGAGCTGTGTTGTCAACCAAGATGTCGATATGTGGCAGCAGAAAATCATCCTTGGGGCTAGCCCTGTTCAAATCCCGATAGTCCACGCACATTCTGACTTTGCCGTCCTTCTTAGGCACGGGCACAATGTTAGCAACCCATTGTGGATAGGAAGTAACAGCCAGAAAGCCAATGTTGAATTGCTTCATTACCTCAGCCTTAATCTTCTCAGACATGTCAGGCCTCATCGGCAGACCTTTTGTTTGATCGGTGGACAATCCTCTCTTGTAGGGAGACGGTGAACCACGATATATGTGTCTAACCCTGGCATGTCTTCATAATACCAGGCGAAGATTTCAACATATTCGTTCAACAACTGCACTAAGCGCTCTTTGACACCCGGTTCCAAGTTGGCACCCATTTTTACCTCTTTCCTGTCTTCCTCTGTCCCCAAGTTGATGGTTTCTAGCAACTCTTCATGAGGCAAAATAGCCCTCTCTTCTTGTTGCAAAAGTCTGGCTAACTCTCCCGACACTTCACAATCTTCGTCAACTTCGTACTCAGCATGATTGACCAAATCTTCAGAGTTATCGAAGGTTAAAGCAGAATAGTCACCCATGGAATCCGGAGCGGATGGGTACCTGCATTTGTGAGTGTGGGTGTGTGTAAGGGATAGCCATCCTTAAACAAACAAAAATGCAAAAAGAAAGAAAATGAACACAACAATTTATAGATGAAAAACGTCCAATGATTCATTAAAACATGGCATATGATTGTGAAGAAAATCAAGACCTTACAAATGGACCTACATGCCCCGGGCAAAGCATGAGGTGAAAATAGTGTGCAAATTGTTTAGTTATTACAGACCATAAATGGGAAATTGTTCAAAGATAAAATTACTGGTTGATAAAGGTGATGGGAACAAAATCATTTGCTTCCCAGTTGCTTAAACCCCCTTCGACAGTCGGAAAGATCCAATCTTCAAAGTGGCTCTCTTCATCTTCATCTTCTACAACATTGATTCCATGGTGAGAGATTTTGACGGGTGGCCCTCCAGCCTTGGAGCGATGCATAGCCTTTTGTCCTGCAACAGTAAACCCTAACCCAAACTTGTCCGTCTTGTGGGGAAAATCAGGCAATTTCCCCCATACTGTACTCTTCCCTTCTTTAACCACAGCCTCTGCGTCCTTGAGAGATGCCATCCTAGATACATGTTTGGGAACGATAAGCACCTCAACCATTGTCTTCGCAACTGCTACCTCTGGAGAAACTTCCTCAAAATGTTGGAAAGGCGTTTCGATGAACTCGCCATCCAACTCCACATATAGGAAGGAATTGAGATGACTTATCATGTACTCTTCCTCCCCGTGCACTGTTATAATCTTACCCTTAATAGGATATTTCAGCATTTGGTGCAAAGAGGAGGTAACTGCCCCGACATAATGGATCCACAGTCTTCCTAACAAACACGAATATGACGGGCGGATGTCCATCACGTAAAAGGTGGAGTTGAAAACTTTTGTGCCTACTTTGATAGGAATATCAACCTCTCCATGAACCATTCTTTTGGACCCATGAACGGCCCTAACAACGATGTTACTAGGTTTGAGGGTCAATCCTTCAAAGTCCAAACGGTCTAAGGCTTTCTTCGGCAGCACATTCAATGAAGAACCAGTATCAACTAAAACATGGGTGAGGGTGGTTCCCCTGCATTCAACTGAGACATGTAGTGCGTCGTTGTGTTTTCTTCCTTTGGAGGTTAAGTCAACATCAGAAAAGCCAAGGCCATTATCAGCAGTAAGACTGGCCACACACTCCTGAAACTGGTCAGCCGAAGTCTCTTGGGGTACATGTGCCGCCTTCAAGAATTTGATTAGGGCCTTAGCATGGGCCTTAGAACAGAGCAGGAGAGCTAACATTGAAATTTTAGAAGGGGTCTGCCCTAACTGTTCCACAACGTCGTAGTCACTTTTTCTGATTATTTTCAAGATTTCATCCATTTCTTTCTGAGTGGTTTCGGGGATAACCACAACATGAGCCTTCGTCCTGACAGGAACTTCCAGTATCCCCTTACCCTTGTCGGTAGTATCAGCAGATGGTCTTACTTCAGGAGTATCCAATTCTTCAATCACTGGGCCTTGCACAGATGGTCCAACAGGTACAGAAGCTTTCAAGGGTCCGAAAACTGCTCGAGGGGGAGCAATCTCTGGAGAAAAGATCCGGCCGCTGCGGGTTATCTTGCTTGTACCCGCAATGTTCCCTATATCAGGGTTTTCTTCTTCATAATTCTCTTGGACTGTTTCGATTTGTTTGATACCATGGTAGAAGATTTCTCCCTCATAGTTCCATGGTATCGTTTTGCTGGATTGGTACGGGACAGGTCCCGGCATGGTGATCTTTAATGGTACACATTTAGAGTTGGGTGTAATCCTGACAGGCCTTTTGCAAGCCTTGGGAGGATTGTCGGAAATGGTTATGATTGTGATATCGTTGGTTGAAGTAGCACAAGTAATAGGAGTAACAGGATTGAAGGTATTAACAGGGGTTTTCTGGAAAAGTATCTCTTGGGTATCCATCAGGCGTTGGACACCTGATTTCAACATGGGGCAGTCAGCTCGTATGTTCAAACAAAAGTAACAGTCCTTCCCACAGCCCGGGAATATCCCGACTTTCATCAGCTTTTCTTTAATCACTGACAATGGAGTCAACAATTCGGCAACATCAGTAACATGGAGGTCTTCTATAACGGCATGAACATTATGGTCGTGCTTGGGCATCGGAGCAGATATAACATTGGGCTTCTCAGGAGCATCAAATTCTACTTCTTTGGCATCAATCAGATCCTGGGTTTTGTTCTTAAGCGCCCAGCAATTATTGGTATCGTGCCCAACACTGTCATAATGGTAAGCACATTTGGCATTGGAGTGGTAGTATGGAGAGGAGGTGTTAGGGTTCTTTGGCGCTTCCTTCAAACTGGTAAGATTCAGCTTCAACAAATGAGGGAGTACCTGAGCGGGCGTCATGTTGATTCGGGTGAACTGCTGTTGTGGCCTTTCTACCCGTTGTTGATTAGGTCTCGACTGATTGTTACGAGGTTGATCATTTGACGAGTTTTGAATCATCACAGCCCCTACAGTCGACCGACGCTCGGTTCTTCCCTGACCCTTTTGAGAATACACAGCAGATGCTTCCTTCTTGGCTGGGAAGGGCTTCTTAACAACTGTGGATGCGGAAGCATCCTTCTGAATCTTTCCACTCTTAATACCGGCCTCAACCCTTTCGCTGGTAAAAATTAGTTCAGTAAATCCCGCTGAAGAACTCCAGATTAGATGGTTGAAGAAGGGGTCAGACAGGGTCCCCAAAAACATGACTAACTCCCTATCTGACAACGGTGGCTGCACCCTTCCAGCCAGATCACGCCACTTCTGGGCGTACTCTTTAAACCCTTCATTGGAAGCCATCCCCATACTTTGTAACTGAGTACGAGTGGGCGCCAAATTAGCATTATATTGATACTGACGTAAAAAGCAGCTGCTAAGTCTTCCCAATTGTGAACCTCTGATCTCTCGAGTTGATAGAACCAATCCAACTGCGTTCCAGACAAACTGTCCTGGAAAAAGTGTACCCAGAGGTCTTTATCAGACGAGTGGGGTTGGATCTTCCTGACATACGTTCTTAGGTGCATCTTTGGGCAAGACAGACCGTCGTACTTGGAAAATGTTGGCACCTTGAACTTGGGAGGGATAACAATCCCGGCTACCAGCCCTAGTTCTTCAAAGTCCAAACCAGGGACCCTCTGCAACTCCATGGCTGCCAGTCTATCCTCAAGATTCTTATATTTATCATCCGTTGGACGATATTGTTGTTCGGAGTAGTCTTCATCTTCTTCCTCTTCTTCCTCTTCAACCTCAGATTCAGAAGGTACAACAACCCCTTTCCCTTTATCGGCCCCTTCGTCAGACGTTGAGGGGAAATCAAGCACCTTCCTGGCATTGCTCTTAAACCTTCTTCCAAAAGTGGCCACCCCAGGTCTCTTTTTCTTTTTCTCTTTATTCTTCTCCATCAAATCTTTGAGGTCCTCTTGACCCTTTGCCAAGGTCATGAGGAGTTGCTGGAATTGTGAATTTTGTGCTTGCAGATCCTTTACCGTCTGCTCCAAATTCATCTTGCTGAAATAAATAGTAGAAAGATAAGGAAACCTGGTGTGAAGACATGTTTATGCATATGATGAATGGTATGTTATTCATGTAATGCATTCAAGGATTCAGAAATTCAAATTTTTTGTAAGCAAAAAGGAACGCACGTCATATTAAGAAGAAATTGTTAGTACATAAGTGCCCCATGGGCAAAATATTACAAAATTCTTAATGTAAAAAGACATTGCACATCCTCTTTGGTGCGATGTAAGTGTTGAGAGTTTCCTCCTCATGAATTCGGCGGGTAAGCTCCAAAACCTTCTTCTCACTGGCATAGAAGCTGGCTTCAAAAGTATCTCGTTCTTCCTTGAGTTGGATCCAACTCTTTTTCATTTCTTCCCATGATGTTGGCATGTCAGAATGTAGGATGGTGTATGGAACCTCTCCTTCCATAACAGGCTCTTTGATTAAGGGGAGAATGTGAGGATATGGCATCATAAGACTCTCGGAGCGGGTTCGTACCCACTTGAGGTAAGGCTCAAGGGGGATGGAATTTTTATGCCCTAGTGTCTTACTATCCACCTTGTTGGGCATCCTCCAAGCTCTGATGAACCTTTTTCGAAGTCCTTGCGCATCGTTGTCGAAGTCAAAAACTAGGTCAGGAATCAGCATATCATGAGGGCCATCCCTCCGAGCATATCTAAATTGTCTCAAAGCTAGACAGGGGTTGTAGGTGATGCCTCCCCTAATGCCAAGTTGTGGGACATTAGGAAATTCCCCACAACGATCAATGATGATGACATTTTCTCTGGACCGAGAACACCAATGTACATCAGAATGTGTGAGGGTCATCAATCGTTGTGACCACCTTAAACTCTGCTCATTCTTCAAAACTGATTGTGGAAGGTGAGAAATAAACCACCTTGCTAGGAGAGGAGTACAACACATGAGAACACCTCTTTTCCTCATTATTCGTGTGTAAAATAAGTGTAGGATGTCCCCAAGCAATGTAGGTATAGGATTCCTGGATATGAAAATCTTGACAGCATTCACATCTATAAGTTGGTCAGGGTTTGGGAACAATACCAACCCATAGATGAGGAGTGCCACAATCTCTTCAAAGGCTTGTAGATCAAGAGAATTCCAGCAGTCTTGTGCCTTCTCAAACAGAAACTTTGCCAAGAAACCCTTGATACCACTTCTGGTTTCCCAATGCCCCTTGATGTCAGATGGTTGCAAGTGTAATGCTTGAGCAACATATTCAGGCTTTGGTTCTTTTTCCGTACCGTTGTAGGGTAGTTGATGTAGAATAGGAATTCTCAGGAGTTGAGAAAATTCCTCCTAAGTAGGCACCAATTGATAATCAGGGAATGCCAAACAGTGGTGGAGGGGGTCAAAGAACTGGAAGAGAACTTTCACCATGTCTTCTTCAATGTTGGTGTTGACCAAGTTGAGGAGTCTACCATGTCTTTCACTGAAGAGGAAATTCTCTAGAATCCTGGAAGTAAGCTCCTTGAGTTGAGGAGGTATTCTCACAAGGTTGATTTGAATTGTTTTCCTGCGAAGAGATTCCATGACCTACAAAACAAGAACAAAGATGAAGATCCAAACCCTTGAAATGGTTAGTGGATGCATATGATGCTTTATAATGTTCACGATGTATGCACAAACATATGTACAAGCAAGTCACACAAAACCCTAGTTTCAGGCTTGCATGAGGTTTCATAGGTAAGTACCCTCTTGAGTTTAGTTGGCTCAAACCTGTCCTATAAATAGTAACCGGGTTCTAAGGAGCTCAATATCACTGGATTGTTTTCTATGTTCATTGTTTTGGTTTAGCCACTTAACTAGCGACCAAAATATTCCAAAAAAACAACCCTCAATGAGTGTAGTATCGAGTATCTATCAACTTCGGACTGCACCAAAGTCGGTCATCTCACTACTCTTAACAAAAAGGCCAAGATGGTCAAGTAAGGTTCTAAGAGTTCATTAGTTCTCCATGACATCACTCAGCGGCCCCGTATTCTCTTTGATTGACTCAAAGGCTACCGGTACTCACAAATATGTTGCACTAATATAGCTATTGCTTCAACCATGTCGGTATACCCCGCACAGTTTCCATAACGTATTGCTATTTACCTATGAATGTTTCCCAAATCCGGGTGGAGGATTTCAAGCCCAAACAAGAGAACCAAATGTAAAGCAATCAAGGCAAACAATATAATCATGCAAAGGGTGATCTAAGCCCTAAGGTTACTCCACTTTTAGAATTTTCCCCAGAAGAGTCGCCAGTTCTGTGATACGGTGGGAGAACTGACTTGGGATTTTGCGTTTGTGTTTGCAAATGTTTCGGTTTAGCAACAGTCACCACCGACTTTTTATTTTATCCTAAGAAAAGGTCAAAAAGCACAGGAAAGACCTTTGAGATGTTTTCTTCGGTTCGGGGAGTAGATTATAGAAAGGGAAGGTATTAACACCCTTTCTATCCATGGTTATCCATGGGCTCTTAGTTACTTTCTTAGATCACTTGCTTTGCATATCTATTGTTTGAAATGGTGCTCTTCAATTGTTTGAAATGGTGCTTTGTGTGTGATTCTGAAAGATGTTTTGAAAAGAGGCCATCTTTGTGGCAACCTTTGTAATGATTCTTGTTTGAATGTATACAAAGGTGTTTTTGTCTTTTGAAAAGTTTTCAATGTTTGAAAGTAGGGTTTTGAAATTGTGTTGTGAAGTGTGTTTTGAAGATAGCAAGGATGTTTTTGTAAGCTTTGATCAAGTAACTAAGAGTTGTCTACCCTATTTTACTCAAAGATCTTTCTTATGTCTTTAACCCTTTTAACAGTGTTGTTTCACCATTGTATTTGGTGAACAACCTTATGTTAGGATGTTTAAACGGGACAGGCGTGGGTCATCGTGTAGACCATGATAGCAATAGTGTCAAGTATTTTTGGCAATTTTCTTAAGGGACTTGATCATTTGTTTAGGCAACTCAGATAGCGTCATCGAGGGACTATGATCTTTTGTTTTGTTTTTGTTTTGCCAAAGTGCTTGACATGCATACCATGGCCCTTTTTTGAAGGCAACAAGTGGAGGGAATCCCTAGGGGTGCAAGTGTGCATTGTGTTTATTTTCATGCCTTGTTATCTTGGATTAGGTCAAACTAGTTGTTGATTTTATTTTGCATACAAACCCTAGGTCTAATCATGGCATAATTGAAAGCTTTAAAAGTGCGAGAATTTAAATTCTACACTATTACAACATGATATAGGGAGGGGGGTACAAATTTGAATTGGGGATTATTTTGCAAGAAATTAAATCCTAAATTATTACAACCATATTGAATGGGTAAGGCATAATATTAAATATACAATATTTAAATAAATACAATAAATAAAAATTAAATAAAGTGTATTATGCAAAAAATGTTTTTTATGTATGAAAAAGTATTTTTAATGTGAAATGTAAATAAATAAAAAGTTAATTTCAATTATTTTGTTTTTTAGGGCAAAATCCTAATTTCTTAAATAAATAGTATTATTTATTATTTACATACAATACTGTATTAATTTGTACAAAATATAAGTATATTAAAAAAATGGTATTTTTAGTATAAAATATTAATAAAAATAAAAATTTATTATTTTTGTATTTCTTGTCCTAATTATTTAATAAAATATGTATGTATATGTATTAAATATATTAAATATACTAAGTGTGTATAAAAATAAATAAATTATTTACAAAATGTATATATTTCAAGAAAATATTTTCAAATGTGAATAAAAATAATAAATGAAAATAAAACATATTTTTGTATTATTTTTACATTTAAACAAAAGTAAATATAAAATATTTAATGTATTTATACTAGAATTAATTTAAATAAATATCAAATAAATATAAAAATTTATGAAAATATTTTTTAAGTATTTTTTATGTTAGAAAATAAAATATCAAAATCAGAAATGAAACAAAAATGCAAAAATGACAAATGTACAAGAAATGAGCCAGGGGGGTGTAAAAAGAAAAGAGGGGGGGGTGCCAAAAGCAAGCCTGTACAGACCCATCCCAGCAACAACTTCATCTTCTTCCTTTGAACTGAAACACGCGCGCTTTGTACACAAAATTCTATCTCCTGATTCCTTGCTTTTTTGACAAAACTCATAACATGAAACTTGTAGAGCATCAAACAACGAATCCAACCATATAAAAAACTTAAGCTAACTCTCAAAGACCAGAGAGAATTTCTCTGGCCCTAATTCTTAACCTACAGAAATTTCATGAACAAAATTCTCCTAGCATGATTAATATAAATGAAAACTAAGCACATGTATGATTTCAGGGCTATGAGTACAACATCTTTCATTCACAAACCTAAGTCTAACTATTCCTAAATAGAGAGATAAAAGTTCATGAAATACCTATTTCAGTTGACTTCGAGCTGGACAATGAAGCAACTTCCAAGGGTGCTTGAGGTTCTTTTGAGCTTGCCTGATGTCCAATGAAGCTTTCCCAATGCTTAGTTTGTTTTGAAACAGCTTGAATCGTGCTACAGAACTCAACCTGCAAAGCTTAGAAATAAAAATGGCAATGTGTGTTAATGGTGTTACAGCTAGCAATGGAGGTCTGGAAGAGTTCAGGTGTGTTGGTTGGAAGGTGTTTGAAGTATCTTTGGGAAAAACGCACGATGGAATTTGATGATGGCTTGCAAGATGCAGAACTGGCCCTGTTTTTGCAAAAAAAAATGGGGAATTTGTGAACAAGGAGTTTTGAGAGGTCAAGGACTCATGTTTCTGGCTTGCTAGGGTGTGCAAAACTTGTTTGAAAACTTTGTCTTGGTTGGTTTTATCAGATGTGTGAGATCCAAGCTTTTGGCCATTTGACTTGTTTTGAAAGCAAAGTTGTGAACTGTCCAAGCTAGGGCCTGTACAGGCTAGTTACAAGCATGCTCAACTTGGCGTACTATGCCTGAGATTAGGGAAGTAGTTTTCTGCAAGGAAAAAACTCCAAGGCTCAAGAAAATGGAAATTGACATAAAGTGGCCTTTATGAAAATGGAAGTATGACCTTTATGCTCAAAATGGAAAAGTTCAATGTACAAAGCTCTCTTGATCAGAACAATGCCAATATCCAATGTATTTGCATTCAATTTTGGAGTGTAAATTGGTTTAGAGGCCTGTAATCATGTACTAAGCTAGTTTGGTCAGATTTGCAACTTGGTATGAACATGTATTGACCATGGTTTCAAAGTGAGTTTTTGCCAACTTCTAGCATTCGATTCTCCCTAAACACAAAGGTGTTTGAGGAGTTATTGGACAATTTAGAAATCTTGAAACATGTACTATAATCCATCTTTGAAATGCAACTTGAAAATCCAATTGGAACTATGTGAAAAATGGCCAAGAAGATGGGTCAAAATCCTGCCTAAACTAGGGCAAAATTTCTCTAAGTTAAAAGTTTTAGGTACCCTTGTTCCAAAATTTATAACTTGAGATACAAGCTTCTTTTGAGAAAACTTTGTGAATCAAAGTTATATACTTTGTGATGGACTACAACTTTCATGTTACAAGTTTTGTTTGAATCCATTTGAAACTTGGTGAAAAAGTGGGACAAAGTTAGGAAAAAATAAGGAAATTTTATAACTTAGAAAAATTCTAAGTTATGAAATTTTTCCCTCTTAAACCCTAATTTGAATTTTTGGGTTTCTTGATGAACAAGTTTCATAATTTTACATGTCTTGATGAAAAGTGACCCTGGGCACTAGATTTTGACCAAAAAGTCAAAGTTTGACTTTTCAGTATACAGTTAAATTTTGATCAGTTGACTGAAAAATTCATCTGTCAATCCTATGCATTTGGGATCTTTTAAACTTGTTGAATGGGTCAAGCCAATGTCATTGAGTCCTTGAGTCCATGGTTGAGCTTGATTTGCCATTGGATAGGTCAAACAGTCAAAAATTGCCCTTGTGCAGTCAAAACCCTAAAAATGACCATTTTGCCCTTTTGGTGATCTGATCAAATTTCTTGTGGAATTGTGATCCAAACTTGATAAAATGGTTCATATGAGTTCATAATGTTGATGTGGGTCAAAATTCATGAGTTTTGACTGTCAATTGGCCACAGTTGACTTTTTCCCCAATACAACTGATTTCTAGGTCAATTGTCCAATTGACTGGGCAAAAATTTGAATCAAGGCTTGAAACTTGGTATGGACAAACTTGTGAGCCCAACATGAAGTATGAAAGTAATTTTGGGAATTGTAGGTCAAAACATCATTGTGCAAACTCAAACCCTAATTTAGGTCGACAGTGCAAAGAGGTGTCTTGAGCAGAGCAAACCCTAGTTTGATCTTGAATTCCAAGAGTCTTGTGATGAGAAATGTTGATGAAAGGAGAGGGCAAATTTTGAGGTACAACATATAGGAAGTGTTGATGATAGAAAAAGTACATCAGGAGGATGTTTCTTTCTAGGGAATTATCTCATATCATGATTGTGTGTTCTCCAAAGTTGATTTTAAGGTCAAGCCACTAACCTAATCTGGAATGTTTTGGCTGCCATGATTGGATGACATGTAAAAGATTCAGAAAGTATCACAGGTGTGAAGAAGAAGGATGTCAGATTAAATTCCTACCTAGTGTGAGAAGGTAATTCTATCTGACTAATTGATAAGTACTTTGACGGGAGAATGAGTATTTATTAGGATTATGCATGAAAGTTGACTATAAATACCTTGATGGGATATGAGTGTTTGTTTGATGATTGAGTGCAAATCTGATTTCTGAACATGTCTTTCAGAAAATATTTGAGAGCTTATGTCTCTTAAATTATGTTCTGATTTGTGGTAGATACTGAAGTTGAGATCTATTGGGATCCTATTGTGTAGATTGGGAGGTTTGTAAAGGGAATGTATGGAAATAAGTCCCTTGGATGGTGATTCCAGAATGAAATTTGATAGGTTCTGTAGTAAAGTTGTTAATGTCCCTAATAATGTTGTAACATCATTGTTGATGATACTCAATGGGAGAGACTTGGGACTGTGAATATTAAATATTCTACCACCTCATTCAAAAGTGGCAATTATATCCTTGGTTTAGAATAAGAAGATTATGAGTTTGTTTAGAGAAGTATTCTCAAGTAATTCATAACTACTATCTTGGTTTGAAGACTTTACTAGTGTCAGCAAACACTAGTAATGTTCAAAAGGAGGATTTAATCAGCACATTCGTTAAGGGGTATTCCTTCTGTTGGAGAGTCTGAATCTTAGTAAAGCATTTAAGCACACTAAGAAATGGTTGGAAGTTAGTTTCAGACTATGGTTGCATGACATCTTAAGGTCAAGCCACTAACCAAATCTGGAATGTTTTGGCTGCCATGATTGGATGTCATGTCAAAGATTCAGAAAGTATCACAGGTGTGAAGAAGAAGGATGTCGGATTAAATTCCTACCTAGTGCGAGAAGGTAATTCTATCTGACTAATTGATAAGTACTTTGATGGGAGAATGAGTATTTATTAGGATTATGCATGAAAGTTGACTACAAATACCTTGATGGGATATGAGTGTTTGTCTGATGATTGAGTGCAAATCTGATTTCTGAACATGTCTTTCAGAAAATTTTTGAGAGCTTATGTCTCTTAAATTATGTTCTGATTTGTGGTAGATATTGAAGTTGAGATCTATTGGGATCCTATTGTGTAGATTGGGAGGTTTGTAAAGGGAATGTATGGAAATAAGTCCCTCGGATGGTGATTCCAGAACAAAATTTGATAGGTTATGTAGTAAAGTTGTTAATGTCCCAAATGATGTTGTAACATTATTGTTGATGATACTCTATGGGAGAGACTTGGGACTGTGAATATTAAATATTCTACCACCTCATTCAAAAGTGGCAATTATATCCTTGGTTTAGAATAAGAAGATTATGAGTTTGTTTAGAGAAGTATTCTCAAGTAATTCATAACTACTATCTTGGTTTGAAGACTTTACTAGTGTCAGCAAACACTAGTAATGTTCAAAAGGAGGATTTAATCAGCACATTCGTTAAGGGGTATTCCTTCTGTTGGAAAGTCTGAATCTTAGTAAATCATTTAAGCACACTAAGAAATGGTTGGAAGTTAGTTTCAGACTATGGTTGCATGACATCTTAAGGTCAAGCCACTAACCAAATCTGGAATGTTTTGGCTGCCATGATTGGATGTCATGTCAAAGATTCAGAAAGTATCACGGGTGTGAAGAAGAAGGATGTCGGATTAAATTCCTACCTAGTGTGAGAAGGTAATTCTATCTGATTAATTGATAAGTACTTTGACGGGATAATGAGTATTTATTAGGATTATGCATGAAAGTTGACTACAAATACCTTGATGGGATATGAGTGTTTGTCTGATGATTGAGTGCAAATCTGATTTCTGAACATGTCTTTCAGAAAATTTTTGAGAGCTTATGTCTCTTAAATTATGTTCTGATTTGTGGTAGATACTGAAGTTGAGATCTATTGGGATCCTATTGTGTAGATTGGGAGGTTTGTAAAGGGAATGTATGTAAATAAGTCCCTTGGATGGTGATTCCAGAACGAAATTTGATAGGTTCTGTAGTAAAGTTGTTAATGTCCCAAATGATGTTGTAACATCATTGTTGATGATACTCAATGGGAGAGACTTGGGACTGTGAATATTAAATATTCTACCACCTCATTCAGAAGTGGCAATTCTATCCTTGGTTTAGAATAAGAAGATTATGAGTTTGTATAGAGAAGTATGCTCAAGTAATTCATAACTACTATCTTGGTTTGAAGACTTTACTAGTGTCAGCAAACACTAGTAATGTGTAGAAGGAGGATTTAATCAGCACATTTGTTAAGGGGTATTCCTTCTGTTGGAGAGTCTGAATCTTAGTAAAGCATTTAAGCACACTAAGAAATGGTTGGAAGTTAGTTTCAGACTATGGTTGCATGACATCTTATCCATCCAAAGAGTCATGACAATATGTGTGGAGGTGCAAGGGCATGAATCAGAGGTGTCCTTGTTATGTGACTAGTTCAGGGTACTTAGAGTTATTCCAAGTGAACTAGTGGGTATTTAGTGTTGTGTTTTCTCCATAATGAATTTTTTGATTGTCCATGACAGGAGGAGACAGTGGACTAATTGGTTTGTTTGGAGCTTGTGATGTTCAAGCGTATAGAGTTATTTCCCTCTTATGAGGATGATGTTGGATAACATGCTGAGACATGTTGCTACAAGATGTAGTTGTTTATGTCCTTATGAGTCTCTGAAGACTCTATCCAGATGTTGCTAGAGTATACCATCCTTCTCCAAGAGGATGTGTTGGTTCTGTGAGAATTTATTTTTCTCTGCAGTAGTGAATGGGATAAAGAAAACTATCCTGCTGCTTGTTAGGAGATGTCACATCCTCTTCCAAGAGTATCAAGAAGAAGACTGTGTATGGTCCCCCAAAGCCCTGGAGTAAAGCGGTTCCTCCCTTCAACAAAAGAAAAGTTAGACCTGATAGCTCCTTAGATGATGATGAGGATGATGTCCAGGACATCTCTCATTTGAAGAAGTCTGCAAGTAAGAAGCTTTCTGTCAGGGTGCCTGATGCTCCTCTTGACAACATTTCCTTCCATTCTGTTGGCAATGCTAAAAAATGTAAATATGTCTTCCAAAGAAGGATTGATCTTGAAAGAGAGTTGGGAGCAGGTGCACTTGAGTGCAAAGAGATTATGGAGATGGTTTCTTTTGCTGGCTTGATGAAGTCTGTCACCATGTTCGCAAATTGTTATGAAACTCTTGTAAGGGAATTTATTGTTAATATTCCTATAGATTGCGCTGATCACAGAAGTAAGGAATATAGAAAGGTGTTTGCTAGAGGTAGATGTGTTGAATTTTCCCCTGCTATCATCAATAGATATTTGCGCAGGTCTGAAGATGATTACTGTGAATTGGAAGTGACTGATAATCAGGTGTGCAATGCCATCACTACAAACCAAGTGAGTGATTGGTCTATGAAGAATAAGCTTCCCGTTAGTAAGTTAAGTGTGAAATATGCTATCCTGCGTAGAATTGGAGTTGCTAACTGGGTCCCTACCAATTATACCCCAACCATTACAATTGGTTTAGGAAAGTTTATCTATGTTGTTGGAAATAAGAAGTTGCTTAATTGTGGTGCTTACATTTTTCAACAGACTGTAAAGCATGCAGGAACTTGTGCAATTAAGATGCCTAATTCCTTTACCTCTCTTATTTATGGCATTATTCTCAATCAAATCCCTGGGATTCTTTATGATACTGACATGGTATGCAAAAGGGAATTTGATCTGTCTCTTCACTTTAAGATGTCTTTAGGCAAACATGTCCCAGACATTGTCTTGACATATGCATCCTCTGAAAATAAGACCTCAAACAAGGATGATATGATTTCTGAGTTAATAGATGCCGCAAAGAACTTGATGAGGTAATCGGAGTTAGCTCAGCGAGGAAGCTGAAATCTGAAAAGATGATCAAGGATTTGAAGAGGGATGATAGCCTTGGTGAAAAAGTGGGAGGAGATTTTGATAATGAAGGAAGTTCTGAAGCTGCTAGGTCTACTGGTCCTGAAGACAGTTAGACACTATGCTGGTGTTTCCACTTTGGTTTTGTGTTTTGAAATATTCGTTTATTTTGGCACTTGGATATGCTTGATACTTGGATATTCTATTATGTACTCCTAATTTCTATTGTTCTCTTTAATACTCATTTGTTTGGCATATTATGTCTAAAAAGGGGGAGAATCTGGATGGTGAGGTTGAGGGGGAGCTTAATAAGATGTTCTAACATCTTCTTTTTGGAGCTGATTTTTTCTGTCATTTTGTGTTTTGTGGCACTAATTTTAAGTGAAAGGAATGCACTTGGAGAATTCAAATGAAGGAATTATGGTTATGCCTCTGATCATACGAATAAGTTTGGGAAACATCCTTGACTAAATTGCTGAAGGTTTATTTGCTTAAAGTTGGATACAATGTCTGATAGAATGTCTGAACATTGTTCAGGACATATTTATGTGAAGACCAACTAAAGAATATTCTAGACTGTGCATCGAGCCTCGTGTAATAAGGAAGTCTAGAAAGTGTTATTGACCATGAATGTGCATTAATTGGGACTGGTTCTTTCAGTAGAAATTGTCTAGAGCTATTAAAGGTGTTCAAAGTCAGGTTGGACAATGCATATTGATTCGTGCAACAGTTTTTCCATTCTCAATTATCGCTTATTTGACCAAGAATTAAAGATTGTTAATTTCTAAGAAACTGCTATGTTTTTTATAGAGGCTTATCATATCCTCTAAATACCAAGTGAGTGTTGCTCTCATCACCACAATGGGTTTTATTCAGGTCTAGGTAAGTTGTGCCTGGGTCTGGTTCTGTGAAGGCCTCCTTTGTCAAGTTTTGGTCAAAAGGGGGGAGAAAGATTTTGCTTAGATAAGAGATAGTGTCCAAACATGTCGAATCAAATATTCTATCATGTATTTGTTTGGATCTGTCCTTTGTGACCTGTGATCTGAGTTATGAACACAATTGTGATCTGTGTTCTGAGTTATCAGGGGTGGTGATTGATTTGGTCTTAAGGAGTTATTAAGAGTTCTCTTATTCCACCGTTGGTCTTCTATGTTTAGAAGATGTTCCTGGATTGAGGGGGAGTATAAGTTGTCTTCTGCTATCTTCTTCCTCGTGTGCATCAACCAAACTTCAGGATTTTTCTTCCTTTTATCCTAAAGTTGTTGTTCGTTGGTGCTGAGGCAATTGAGTTCTTCAGAGTGCTGCAAAGAAGATGTCGAACAAGATGTTGAGACTATTTAAAACTAAAGATCTATTGTTGTGTGCAGTAGCTTCTGAACACTACTGCCGAGGGTTATATTTTTGTATTGCTGAAATCTCCTAGATGGCAATTGTTTTTAGATTATTTGTTTTTGTCAAAATTTACCAAAGGAGGAGATTGTTAGTTCTCTTGTTTTAGGATTGTCTTAATTTTTGTAAAAAAAAAAATAGTAATAATCGTGTAATGTAGAATAGGATATATAAACTTTCTAAGAAGAATATGTACAACAAGAAGTCCTATTACAATGTCAGAACATGTTGTGTTGAACTTTTTCAACATCTAGAACAACATGTCGAAGAAGATGTCTTTGACATCGCGCCTGCTGAGTTGGATTAATGAGATTCAGTTTATTCTTAATAGAGGCAGAATATTCAGGAGAATATTATGCATCCTATGTGACGCATATTTAATGGTCTAGAAAATTCAATCAGAAATCAAGGAGAATGAAGACTTTCTAAATAAGGAGATTATTTAGGAAACTAAAGATTGAAGACTTTTCTTTGGGCAGAAGTTTATGCAGTTTGTTACAGCTGACTTGTTGTGATTGAAGGACCAAAACCAGTTGGGTAACAAGTTATAAATAGAAGGGTTTGTAACTTAGAAGATAAGACTCAAGATGTAGAAGTCTAGGGTTTTTTCAAGGTAAACCTCTCGGGTTGTGGGAAGGTTACCATGTTCACCTCGAAGCCTGTAGGTAAGAGGTGTATTATTCTTGGAGGAAGCTTTGAAGCAATTCCAGAATGTGTTCTTAGTTAGGAGTAAAGCTAACAAACAGTGGAGTTTGGCTTCGAAACTTAGCTAGGTTGTCATGGAAGTGTGTCTTGCAAACTGTCTATCTGTGTGATCAGAATCTTGGTGAAGGGTCGTCGATGCAGTGACTGAAGTGTTGACTGCTAGACATCATTGCGATGATTGGAAGTGAGATGGGGATATTCCATATCTAGGGAGGACCTAGGTAGAAGATCCATCGGGTAGTGATTAAGTGCATAGATCTTCAACGAGTGTGTTGGCTGTAGGGTCTATGAATTGATAATGCTGATAGTGGACTTCATTCTTAGCTTGGTAGCTCCAGAGTAGGTGTTATTATACACCGAACTGGGTAAATGATTCTGGTGTGTTCTTTATCTTTTCTGTACTGTTTTATCTTGCCTGTGTGTCTGTGTCAGATCAGATGTCTCGATATCCTTATAAGACATCTGAGTTTATTGTACCAGAATTTCAAGACTGTCAATGCAAATGAAGTAGTTGTAGACCCTGCAATGAACTATTTTGAGGGTGAAATTGATGTACAATTATACAATGTATGTTTACCAATTATGAGAAGTTATTACCAATTATACCAATTATATGAGAAAGGATATGGATCCCAATTTCATTCATATTTAGATAATACAAAGAGTACAACACATATTTTTTTCCACAACATAACTATTTCTACATGTGTACAACACATTCTACATATTAAACATAATAGGAAAAAAATTCAAGATGCAATAAGAAGGTAAGTGAGGAATTTAATGGTCTTCTGATCATTTGCAGACTTCATTTTTAATTTCTGAAACTTCTTCCTGTCCATTGTATTCCCAAACTCATGCAAAAAATTCTTCCCGAACTCTACTATATAATTCCTCATAACCTCCATCACTTTCTCACTTTCAGTGTAACCTCCATTATGCCTTGGTTCATCACTGTTGTACCCCAAAATTTTCCCTCTCATTTCTCAAAGGATCATCCTGGACCCTCAGGTTCGCTTCCATCAAATTTCAAGCCTTGAATTACAAATTTTCCAAGAAAGTAACTCACAAGAGCAAAATGGTCATTTGCACACTAAAAAGTCAAACTTTGAATTTTAGATCAAAATCAAGTTTCAAGAATCATATTTCATTAAGGCATGAAGTTTGTTTCATCAGGAAAATCAGAAGTCAAGATTCATGCTGAAAAAGTCAAAATTTTAAATACTTAGAATTTTTCTAAGTGTTTAAGAAATATGACAAGCTCAGAACTTCTGGCCAGATTTTCACCATGATGCAACCTGATTCTGGAAGAACTTCTAACACAAGAGTTTTAGATCTCAATAAGACCTAAAATATTACAGAAAAAAGAACTTCTTCTAGAAATGCTGGGATTTCAGGTTATACATCTTCAAAGTCACGTCCCTAAAACGTAAACACTTAGTAAATTCTGAGCATTTTCAAATCAGAATTTGTTTACAACTTCTGGGCCAGTTTTCACATAGGTTCAGTCAGAAGTTGCATGAGTAATTCAAAAAGGGCTTACAAAGCATGTCATAAGCTTTCTGGAAAGTCTGAGAACTCACTCAGAACATGCTGGAGCAAAGAGATTCAAAGATCAGAAGTTGGATGCTTATTCTAACTTACGCTGATGCTGAACTTCTGACCCAAAATTGAGCTATGATGCATAATCTCATATTGCAGGATTTCTGGTTTGATAAATCTCATCATCATTTAATGCTCACAACCACTTCTGAGTTTTTATCCAAAGGATTTCCCCACGTGTGAGATAGAAGTACTATTGTTGTCCTTGAAAAGCAAACTTTTGCACAAGTTTATGTTGGAGCCATGCTTTACTTTTGCCTATGAGGGTACTTTTCCTTAATTCAGGATTACAAATCTAGCTTAGGCACGGCTAAAAGCTTCTAACCACCATACTTGTTTATCTTACTTCAAGAACAAGCCAACATGCTAGCATGACGTTGTTACTTTTGACTCCTCCAAGCTGCAAAGCTCTTGCCTATAAATTGAACTTCATTTGCAACTATGAAAGGGCGGGTCAGAAAAATTGAAAGGAAAAGCTTTGAACCTTGATAAAGTTCCAGAAATCCAAAACTGTAAACACAAATACAAAACCTGCTAGTTGTTTATTCTTGCATTCAAACTCCAACTTCCCTCAAGTGTTTCTTGACCAGATCATTCATACAGCTTCTGAATCTTCCATTCATCATTCATAACCCAAGTTAAAAGTTGTTCCAGCCTGTTGAATACGTAAGGAAGCTGATCAGAACATTACAAGCAGTCAGAACCAGACTCCAGCTCACAGAACATTTTTTAGCTGCAAGGTAAGCTTTTGCTAACCCTCATCATATCACTTAAGCATTGTTAGACTTGCATGTTCAAAATACAATGTAGACATCTTGATTCTGATGTTGTACATATTATGAGGTTTCATGTATTTGTATGCCTAAATAGGAAGAACATCAGTTCATAACTTCTTAAGGAAACTAGGACTAGTAAATACATGCTTGTTTCTGATTTATAGTCTTGTCATTTTTTATGCTTCTGAAACCATGATGGAAAACTGCCATAATTTCTATGTCTGTGTTTTCTATTCTATTGAGATTTAACTAAGTTGCAGATGTTCTGATTAGCATGAATAAAGAATAGGAGTTCATCATTAGAGTTTACTTTGTGATACATGTTTATGCTTTTGCTTCTAATATCGGATGTACAGCCACCCCAGTGGCAGACAGTGTGTGCGCATAAGACATTAGTGCTAAAGGTCTTGGGTTCTAACCCCAGAAGCATCTTTTTTAGGCTTATTTATTGACATTTTCACCCATTTATCTGTCAGACGATACTCCTAGATCAGAACTTCTAAACAACCTTACCCAACAACATTATCACCTCACTCTCTCAAATAGCCAGAACTTCTGACTTGCCAGTGATATATGAACTTCTAGGTTCCTAACTACATTGCAGCTTTTGAATCCCTTCAACAATCAGAACTTCTAGGTTTTCCTTTATTCCCAGCAACCTCAGAACTTGGTGTACCCAGGCCCAGAACTTCTGACCCTCTACTTGCCTACTAACATTTTCTCTCTTGCAGCGTATCAGAGTTAGAACTTCTATTCCTCCTCGTTTTAGAGATGTGCTGATTCTGACTCCTTTTTTTCTTACTTGTCTTATTTTTTCTTTTAATAACCAAAAACACCAAAAAATATTTCATATTCACATGTTTTATTTTTATTTCTTTTAGAATAAAAAAGATCAAAAATATTTTTCTTAAGTAAACTAATTTCTTAACAAAAAAACAAGACAAGTCCATTTCAATTCTTGTACATTATTTTAATATGTTTGTAATAGATAATTAGGACTTTAATTTCTTGCAATCCTCATTCATAAATTTGTATCCCCATCCCCTAAAGCTTTGTAATAGCTTAGTATTTCTATTTTCCTCAATTTAATGCTTTATATACGAATGCTAGTAATTAGGGTTTTGTATGGAAAGATTAAAATCAACAAATAACAAACCCTAATCAAGGACAATTCAAGCATGTAAATCAATACACTTGCACACAAACACCCTTAGGGTAAATCCACTTGGTTGACTTACAAAAAATGGCCACATTATGCATGTGAGGTATCTTAGCAAAAACAAACAAAATATAATATCATAGTCCCTCGATGACGCTATCAAAGTTGCCTTTCAAAAATGATCTTAGTCCCTTAAAGAGAATGCTAAGATATCTTAGAACATTGCTAATCATGGCTATACGATGACCCTTTTCCGTCCCTTTTACATCCAAAGATAAGGTTACTTACCAAATCAATGGTAAGATAACAATGTCAAAGGAAAGAGGAAATGAACATGAAAGGCTTTTGAGTAGGTAGATTGTTCCTAGTTGCTTGCTCATTTTCAAAACCAAAACATCCTTTCTATTTTCAAAACAAACACCAACACTTTCAAAACATCTTACAAACTTGAAAACATTTTTCAAAATATCAACACTTTGTATACATTCTTACGAACGAGAATCATTACAAAGTTTGCCCAAACGATGACACCTTTTCAAAATACTTTCAAAAACCACACAAAGCACACTTTTAAACAAAAGCAAGTGATCTAGCAAGTAACTAAGAGCCCGTGGAAAACCATGGATGGAAAGGGTTCTAACACCTTCCCATTTCATAATCTACCCCCCGAACTCAAGAAAACATCTCAAAGGTCTTTCCTGTGCTTTTTCACCTTTCCTTTTGGATAAAAGAAAAGTCGGTGGCGACTCTTGCTAACCACAACATTTGCAATCAAACACAAAACAACCAAGTCAGTTCTCCCACCATATCACAATCACGATTTCCACATTCAAGCTCATTGTCCCAGTAAAATAGATGGCAATCATCTTTGTTCTAGAAAATAGATGAAATGTATGAAGATTAAAAAAACTAAATCTGGAAAGCTATTAAGATACAACACCATTAAATCAGGTATGAATAAGGGATATGAAGAAATTTGAACAAATCCCCCAATTTATACACTTCCAATATCTTCTTCTTAGATTTGAGCTTGATTTTGAAACAAATATTCTCATAGGGAGCTTGTGCCCACAAATTGGAGCTTCTCTTCCAATGGATTTGTTCTTGATAAACACTAAATGGGTGATGTGATGGGGTGGGAGAACTGACTAGAGGTTTTGCATTTCGTTCGCACTTGTGTGGTTAGCAAGAGTCGCCACCGGCTTTTCTTTTATCCAAAAGGAAAGGTAAAAAAGCACAGGAAAGACCTTTTGAGAATTTTCTCGGGTTCTGGGGGTAGATTATAAAAAGGGAGGGTGTTAGCACCCTTTTCATCCATGGTTTTCCATGGGCTCTTAGTTACTTTTTAGATCAATTGCTTTTGTTTAATTGTGTGCTTGTGGTGTGGGTTTTGAAAGTATTTTTGAAAGTTTCTTTGTAATGGTTCTCGTCTGTGATACGGTGGGAAAAATTGACTGTTTTTTGGAATGCTGGTTTGCGTTTTGCGTTTGTTTTTGCAAAATTTCGCGGTAAGCAAAAGTCACCACCGACTTTTATTTTATCCAATAAGGAAAGGAAAAAAGCACAGAAAAATTCATTTTTCGAGATATTTCTCGGGTTCGGGGGGTAGATTATAGAAAGGGAAGGTGTTAGCACCCTTTCTATCCGTGGTTATCCACAGGCTCTTAGGTACTTGCTCAATTGTTTTCAAAATTGTTTTCTTTGTGTTTGTGGGTTTGAAAAAGTTTTTGTTTGAAAACTTTGATTTAACTCTTGCTTCTGTCCTCAAGAGCGTATGAAGTGTTTTTGAAAACTTTATTTATAAAGGAGTGTAAGTGTGAAAGAAAGTTTTTTTTGAATGAGCAAGTATCTAAGAATCATCTACCTACTCGAAAAAGGAATCGTTCTATGCTAATTTCCTTTAGACAATGATATCCCACTATTAGTGAGTAGGTAGCACCGTCGTTGGAGTTTAAGGGTCAATTCGAATGAGTGACATACAGTCACCAAAGCAATGTTAGGACGCTTTAGCGGTAACCCTAATGTCTTAGATCATTTGTTTGAGGCAACAATATCCAAGGCAACCGTTTCGAGGCGACTATGATCTTTTAGAAAAGAGGGCGACCTCTAAAATGACCTATACTCAATGACCGCGTACGAAGGCAACCAAGTGAGGTGTACCCTAAGAGTGCGCATGTGCGAGTGTGTTGTTTTCAGTTATTTTTATCTTTGTACATGTTAAGGGTGATCTAATTTGATTTTAAGATTAACATCCAGTCTTGTCATGCAAACCATATTGTCAAATATCTAACAGTTATAATTTGTGGAATTAAAAGTGTGGAATTTAAATTACAAGGCGTCGGGTATTTACATCGCCAAAGACAAACCCTTTGAAAAATAAAATATAGCGAATAAAAATAATTAAATGTCCTATTTAACTATTAAATTCCGGAAGCAAGTACATTATTGGATAAGGAAAAGTAAATCGCGACGCAAAATTAAATCGGATGCATGATTAGGGTTTTGACCCTTTTGGTTAAAGAAAATTTCTTTTTTGGTTTTTTTATTTTAAGAAAGAAATTAATCCTAAATTAATTACTAAATTAAATTAATAAATTAATTAAATGAAAATTAAATTATTTTTGAAGTTTTTGATTATTTAGGAAAGAAATTATAAATGATTAAGTTAGTGGTTAATATCTAATTATATCTAATTAATTAAAATTATTTACAAAAATAAATTAAAGTTTTCTAATTAAAAACCTAGTTAATTAATAAATTTATTAAGAAAAATAGAAGTTAAAAATTTGACTGAATAAAAAAAATATTTTTGTGATTTTATTTGATAAAAAAGAATTTGTTGATTGGTTAGAAAATCAATAAAATAAAATAAAGTAAATAAATTAACTAAATAAAATATAAAGGGAATGAGGAATTGGGCCTGTTTAGAGGTGTAAGGAGAAATTTGAAAGCCCATTAGCAGCTGGCCTTTGTGGACTTTTTGGATATGATGCTCATGCGTTGACTGGCGCCTTGGTGGACCTCCAATCATGGACCCTCAGATCTGGCCTTTGGCCATCTGGCTCTTGGATGCATGGGGGAGTATGGTGTACTGCAAGCCAGCGTATGCATGTGATAACCAGAAAACAAACAAGAAAATACAAAGTGCTGGAGGCAGGGATCGAACCCCTGACCTCCAGCCCCCAACGCCTTGGAAACTGACTTGTTAACCACTGGGACACCCTGCTTCAATTGTTATTATGATATACACTAATAATAATATGTGAAAACAAAATAATTGTCAGAAAAAAACAAAAAGCGCGCGTGATATTTGAATTGGCCAGTAATGGGATGCCACGCATCATCCCCAACCTCTCGTCCGTGGCTAAAACACCAGATACCTATACCAATGGACAGAAGTCCGTAGCTATAGGCATGTCCATCTCCAAAATCTGCTACAGGCTACAAAAATAAATTTCAAGGGCATGGTTGTGTTCGTCTCACCCTCCCGGTCACAACCATGTCCATTATGAGGGTCAATTGTACCTGGAATAAAAACACCCAAAAATGCAGACCAAATCCTAACAATGGTGGTTTGCAGTATAGATCATATAAATGAAATTAAATGATGAAAAAAGTTTGGAAATGTTCTTGTGATTACAAATATGCCATTAGTTTTCTCAAATGATGCAAGATAATTCAAATCGAAACCAAGAACAAGGGTGACTATCGTGCGACTTACAGTGCGTTAGGGCGTCTGAAAATGCTTGGTTTTGATCCAGGTAGCTTGTGTGAATGCCCAGGAAGCAATTGGAACAAGTCTCGTGTCCTGAAACTGCCTCTAACCCTGATTTTGATCTCTCACTTTTTTGTGCTTTTTTCACTTTTTGTTCTCCCTCTTCCAACAATTTTCAACCCTTGTTTTCGTGTCCTTAGCTTCCTTTTGTATTGTGCAGTGTATTAGGTTTAGAATCATGGAACAAATCTCTCCATATCAATGCACATGAATTGGATTTGATTCCTCCATTAAAGCCTTCCAAATTTGATTCAAATCATATCTTCTTGTACACTTATGCCTTGATACGAGTTTGGAGATGTGCTAGCTGTCCATTGAAGCCTATAATCAACAAAAAATCTTTGGTTATCAATATTTGTGATTTTATGTGATTTTGTTTGATTTAAAATGAATAAATTCAAATAAAAATCAAATTAAATAATAAAAATAAGATATGGAGACATGGCTAAAGCTGGGGCACGTGGGCAATGATGCAAACTCAATTCAAGTGGAAAAGAATGGGCCCATTTGGCAAAATTTGAAGTTTTGGGGATAGTTAACTTTTGGCAATTTTGCAAAATAGTTCAACTTCAACAATGCATAACTTCTTCAATTTTGAACTTTTGGAGATGTTATTGGACTTTCTATAAATCATGGGATGTCCTCTAATCAACCCTTTTGGTCTCATCACATTTTGATATTCCATGCTCAAGTTATAAGCTTTGTCATAAAAGGTGTTTTTGTTGACTTTCAAAAATGACCTATAATGTCCAAATTTATAACTTCTTGTGAGTGCATTTTTTTATCTTGGGGTATGAAGATGGATTGTAGTAAATTGCATCCTATTATAAATGAGCTTTGGATGGGTCATTTCTCATAAAGTATGAGAAAGGTATGCTTGGTCAAAGTTGGGTTGACTTTTCCTACAAAACCCTAATTTAGCAACTTTTGAATCTTGATGAATTTTGAGCAATCCTTGATGAATCATGATCAAACCTTGATCAAATGATGAAATATCCTTCAAAATGAGAATTTTGACAAAACATCTTGAAGTTTGACTGTATTTGGGTCACAGTCGATTTTTGGACCCTTTGAGCAATTGACTGAGTAAACTTCCTATGCAAGGCTTGAAATTTGACATGGATGATCTTGAGAACATATTAGGACATTTGGGAGAACTTGAGGTCATTTGGACTCAAAGATCTTGATGCAACATAAAACCCTAATTTGGGGTAGACTGCCTTAAGAGAGAGCTTGTCTGACCAATTCTTGAGCAACCTTGAGCAACTTGGAGATTTTTCTTGACATGTTTTGAGAAATATGGGAGGGAAAATTTTGGGGTACAACAGCTGCCCCTGTTCAATCTTCTTAAACCTGAGTATGTAGATTGGCTTTTAAGCCTTTCGTGATCCGAAGGTGGAAGATGATTGAACACTAGAGTGCCCAGAAATTTGCACTCGCATGAAGTGGTATCAGCTTTGTGATGTCAGGAATGAGCTTACAGATGCCATTTGGAGATTGCTGGCGGGAGGATGGGCTTAAATATGCCATCTACAGGAGTGTCGATCGCATAAGAGATTCCTTAGCGAGAGCTTATATACCTGTTATTGTAGAAGATTCCGCTGGGGAAGTCTGATCTTTGTTGAGATTTAGGAACTTGCCTTTACTTTAACTGATAGAACATCTCTGCTGAGTTTTAAGAACTTGCCCGTAATTCAACTAAGGGGGAAACATCTTCGTCAAGATTTAAGAACCTGCCCGTAATTCAACTGAGAAAACTCTGCTGAGATTTAGGAACTCGTCTGTAATTCGACGGTGGAAAATTATCGAGATTTAGAACCTTATATGTAATTCAACTGAGGATAATTCTGTTGAGATTTAAGAACCGGTCAGTAATTCGACTGAGGGGAAATATCTTCATCGAGATTTAGGACTTGCCCGTAATTCAACTGAGAAAACTCTGCTGAGATTTAGGAACTCGTCTGTAATTCGACGGGGGAATTTTGTCGAGATTTAGGACCTTGTCTGTAATTCAACTGAGGATAATTCTGTTGAGATTTAAGAACTGGTCAGTACTTCGACTGAGGGAAACATCTTCATTGAGATTTAAGAACTCGCCCGTAATTCAACTGAGAAAACTCTGCTGAGATTTAGGAACTATTTGTACTTCGACGGAGGAGAATTTTCGAGATTTAGGACCTTGTCTGTAATTCAACTGAAGATAATTCTGTTGAGATTTAAGAACTAGTCAGTAATTCGACTGAGGGAAACATCCTCATCGAGATTTAAGAACTCGCCTGTAATTCAACTGAGAAAACTTTGCTGAGATTTAGGAACTGTCTGTACTTCGACGGAGGAGAATTGTCGAGATTTAGAACCTTATCTGTAATTCAACTGAGGATAATTCGGTTGAGATTTAAGAACTGGTCAATAATTCAACTTTGGTAAGAGCTTCATAGCTTTGAATTTTATGAGAATTTAACTGCATCCTGTTAGAACAAAGTTTGAATCTACTACCCTAAGTTTAAGTTTTGATGATAACAAAATGCTAAGATACATTAGTTGTATGATTCATGTAAGACACATGTGCTATCTAAAAATTACACTCTGTTTTACAGAAACTCTGATAGGTATCAGCATGAGAACATCCTCATCAGCATCAGAAAATTGGATATCAACATCAGCATCAGAAGATGCTATATCAGATACCAGAATCAGAAGATCAACTTGCACTTATGCTGAAGCTTGATGAACAAATATGCGCTCAACACTCTGAACTCTGATAAAAGACAACAACAGTTCATCAGCACCTAAGCAGCGTCAGAATGATCCAAAGCCAGAACACGCTTAAGTGGCAACGGTACTGTGCATTCAAGATGATTTATTACCAACAGCATCATTCCAGACAAGATCTGCTTAATAAGGAAAGAATGTTATTGGCATTGAAACAGAATTATTACTCCAACGTACACTATTTCCAATGCTATATAAACAAGTCAATGAAGATTGAATTGGCTAATGCTCTACACCAATCTACACGCCCAAAAGCTATTCATCATCTTCCTCACTCTCAGTTTGCTAAAAGCTCCAAAATTCCTTACTCAATTATTTTAGCAATCTAGTTTTCATAAGCTTAAGTTGTGTAGTATCACAATTGTGATAAACAGTTTTTGTAGAAAACATTCACACACCTAGATTTCAATTCTTTGTAAGAAAGTAATTCCTTGACAAACCGGTCTGTGGTTTGCATCAAGAAGGCTTTAGCAGTTGTTAAAGCAGATTGTAATATTCAGTTGAATATAGTGGATTAAGACCTCGTTGGAGAGAGGCGAAATCACCTTGACGGGTGGACTGGAGTAGTTTGAGATCAAACGAACCAGGATAAAAATATCGTGTTGATTGCAATTGATTTCCAGTTTTTACAATTCAACCCCCCTTCTTGTGTTTTTCACTTCTTCAATTGGCATCAGAGCGCCTGGTTCTGAGCTGAAACACTTAACCGTGTCAGTACAAGATCCAGCGTCAGAAAAACACAATGGCAGGAACTTATCGACACACTAGCAATGACAACAATGAAGACAGAGACAGATTCAGCGGCAAACCTCCAGTCTTTGATGGAGAAAATTTTGATTACTGGAAAGACAGAATTGAAAGCTTCTTTCTGGAACATGATGCTGATCTGTGGGACATGGTGACAGATGGATACACGCACCCTGTGAATGCAAGCGGTCAGAAGATTGATAGGAAAGCAATGTCTGACCAACAAAAGCGTGACTTTAAAAATCACCACAAGGCCAGAACCATCCTTCTCAGTGCCATCTCTTATGCTGAATATGAAAAGATCTCTAACAGAGACACAACAAAGAACATGTTTGACTCACTCAGAATGACGCATGAGGGCAACGTTCAGGTCAAAGAAACTAAAGCTCTTGCGCTCATTCAGAAGTATGAGGCATTCAAAATGGAAGAAAGTGAATCCATTGAAACAATGTTCTCAAGATTCCAAATTCTGGTGGCTGGTCTCAAGGTTCTGGACAAAGGATACTCTACTGTTGATCACGTCAAGAAGATCATCATAAGCTTACCAAAGCAGTGGAGGCCAATGGTTACAGCTCTGAAGCTAGCAAAAGATCTCAACAAAATTTCTCTGGAGGAACTTATCAGCTCCCTCAGAAGTCATGAGATAGAGCTAGAAGCTGATGAACCTCAGAAGCAAGGTAAGCCTTTAGCATTAAAATCTAACAAAAAATCTGAGTCTAAAGTTTTGCAGGCAGTTGAAGAAACATCTGATGGATCCTCATCAGAAGAATACGAACTTTCTCTCCTCTCCAGAAGAGTGAACCAACTGTGGAAGCAGAGGCAAAGGAAGTTCAGGAATCCCAGAAGATCTTATCAGAACGAGTCTTCTTCCAGATACAGAAGGACAGATTCTTCCTCTAGATACAGAAGATCTGAAGGCTCCTCAGGAAGCAGAAAGCCAAACACCAAGGACATCATCTGCTATGAGTGCAATGAGCAAGGACACTACAAGAGTGACTGCCCAAAGCTTCAGAGGGAAAAGCCCAAAAAGAAGTTTGGAAGAGAAAAGAAGAAAAGTCTCATGGCTACATGGGATGACTCTGACTCGTCTGAAGCTGACTCAGAATCAGATGATGAGAGAGCAAACATAGCTCTCATGGCCAACATTTCAGAAGATAGTGAAGCTTCTGAATCAGACTCAGAATCAGATACTGAAGAGGTATTTCCTGACTTTGCAATTAATTTTACTAAGGCTGAACTTGCTGAAAGCCTTAATGAAATTTTGGAAAGGTACCAGCAGATTAGAGTTAAATTCAGAAACCTGAAAAGGAATCTTGAATCTGACTCTGATAAGACTGAGAGTCTTAAATTGGAAAATTTTGAGCTGAGAAATAAAATTTCAAAATTAGAAAATACTTTACAAAACTCTCAGAAGGAACCAATTTCTGAAACTCCCAGCAGCGCTGATGAGATCATCAAGGAGTATGATCACAGTTTCCAGAAGTTCCTTGCTAAAAGCATAGATAGAAGCAAAATGGCTTCAATGGTCTATGGAGTTAGCAGAAACGGCAGGAAGGGAATAGGATACCAAGGTAAGGTTCCTACACCAAAGAATGTCATGGATTTAACCATTAAACACACTCCTCTGAACTCACATTTTGTGTATGGTCACACACATGATATTAAATACACTAGCAGTAAGTATTCTGTGAAACCAAAATTCAACCAGAGTTTTGGTAAATCTAACAAATCGGGACCCAAGAAAATCTGGGTACCTAAGGATAAAATAATACATGTTGCAGATATCTTTAGCAGCAAATAAGAAACACCAGTCATGATACCTGGACTCTGGCTGCTCGCGACACATGACGGGAAGAAGGCATATGTTCCAAAGCCTGGAACTTAAGCCTGGAGGCCACGTTGTCTTTGGAGGCAATCAAAGGGGAAAAATCATTGGCTCTGGAACTGTAGGTAATGGAAATCTCCCCTCTATAAATAATGTTCTGCTAGTAGATGGATTAATGCATAATCTGTTATCCATAAGTCAATTAAGTGATAACGGTTATGATATAATCTTTAATCAAAAATCATGTAAAGCTGTTAGTCAGAAAGATGGGACTATCCTATTTAATGGAAAAAGGAAAAACAACATCTATAAAATCAAACTTTCTGAACTGAAAAGTCAGAATGTAAAGTGTCTTCTGTCTGTTAACAATGAGCAGTGGATCTGGCACAGAAGATTGGAGCATGTTAGTATGAGAAGAATATCTCAGATTAACAAACTCAATCTGGTCAGAGGACTTCCTAATTTGAAGTTCAATTCAGATGCTCTGTGTGAAGCATGTCAGAAAGGCAAGTTTGTAAAACCTTCTTTCAAAGCTAAAAATGTTGTTTCTACCTCTAAGACATTAGAACTTCTGCACATTGACTTATTTGGACCAGTTAAAACTGCTTCAGTCAGTGGCAAGAAGTATGGGTTAGTAATCGTAGATGACTATAGCAGATGGACATGGGTAAAGTTCTTAAGACACAAGGACGAGTCACACTCTGTGTTTGTTACCTTCTATAACCAAGTTCAGAATGAAAAGGATCTTAGAATCGTTAAAGTCAGAAGTGATCATGGTGGAGAGTTTGAAAACAAAATTTTGAGTCATTCTTTAATGACAGGGGCATTCTGCATGATTTCTCTTGTCCTAGAACTCCCCAACAAAATGGAGTTGTAAAACGAAAGAACAGAACATTGCAAGAAATGGCCAGAACCATGATCAATGAGACAAACGTTGCTAAGATCTTATGGGCAGAGGCAATAAACACAGCGTGCTACATTCAGAATAGAATCTCAATAAGACCTATTCTGGAAAAGACTCCATATGAATTGTGGAAGAAAAGAAAGCCCAACATTTCATATTTTCATCCATTTGGATGTACTTGTTTTATGTTAAATACAAAGAATTATTTGAACAAGTTTGACTCTAAAGCACAGAAGTGTATTATGTTAGGATACTCTGAACGCTCAAGAGGGTACAGAGTATACAATACAGAAACACAGATTGTGGAAGAATCAATCAGTGTTCGTTTTGATGATAAGCTTGACTCTGAAAAGTCAAAGCAGAATGAAGTTTTTGCAGGTATGGAAATTGAATTTACAGTTTCTGAAGACAAGTCATCAGAAGCTCTCAACACAGACACTCCTTCAACATCTGAAAGGAGCACTGCTAGCAATCCTACAACAGCTGCTGATCAACCTCGGAAGAGACTACCCAGAAGCAGCTTGAATCACCCAGAAGAAACTATCCTAGGAAGAAAGGAAGATCCAATCAGAACAAGAGCAAGCTTCAGAAACTCTGAAGAATCCCTCATGGGACTTGTGTCTCTGATTGAACCTTCTTCTATTGATGAAGCACTTCTGGACAACGACTGGATTCTAGCAATGCAAGAAGAGCTGAATCAATTCACCAGAAATGACGTATGGGATCTTGTTCCCAGACCAAAAGGATTCAACGTCATTGGAACAAGATGGGTGTTCAGAAACAAGCTAAATGAACAAGGTGAAGTCATCAGAAACAAAGCACGACTGGTAGCACAAGGTTATAGTCAGCAAGAGGGGATAGACTATACAGAAACCTTTGCTCCAGTCGCCAGGTTAGAATAAATCAGACTTTTAATTTCATTTGCTGTTAATAGAGGCATCACTCTGTATCAGATGGATGTCAAGAGTGCATTCTTAAATGGTTATATAGAAGAAGAGGTTTATGTGCACCAACCCCCTGGTTTTGAAAATACAAAACATCCAGAACATGTTTTCAAACTAAAGAAGTCACTATATGGTCTGAAACAAGCTCCCAGAGCTTGGTATGAAAGACTAAGTAACTTTCTGTTAGAAAATGAATTCACCAGAGGGAAGGTGGACACTACCTTATTCTGTAAGTCAGTTAAGAAAGACATCTTAGTCTGTCAAATTTATGTTGATGATATTATTTTTGGATCTACTAATCCTTCTCTTGGAAGAAAATTTGCTAAGTGTATGCAGGCAGAATTTGAGATGAGCCTCATGGGGGAACTGAAATTCTTTCTAGGAATTCAGATCAATCAAACTCCATAGGGAACTTACATTCATCAGAGCAAATATGTCAGAGATCTTTTGAAGAAATTTGACCTCTCAGAATGTAAGCCATCAAAGATTCCAATGCATCCCACGTGCATTCTGGAAAGAGAAGAGGTAAGAAAAAAGGTAGAACAGAAGGTCTACAGAGGTATGATTGGTTCTCTCCTTTATCTGACGGCTTCAAGGCCTGATATCTTATTCAGCGTATGTATATGTGCTAGATTCCAATCAGATCCTAGAGAATCTCACTTAACAGTTGTTAAGCGAATTTTCAAGTATCTGAAAGGTACTACTAATCTGGGTTTATTTTATAGAAAATCTAGTCATTACAGCTTAGTAGGCTACTGCGATGCTGACTTTGCTGGAGACAGAGTAGAGCGTAAAAGTACTTCTGGAAGCTGCCAGTTTCTGGGAGAAAATCTGATCTCTTGGTCCAGCAAAAGGCAATCCACAATTGCGCTATCAACAGCAGAAGCTGAGTACATAGCAGCAGCAGGATGTAGCACACAAATGCTCTGGATGAAAAGTCAGCTTGAAGACTTCCAGATTTTTGAGAGTAACATCCCTATACTCTGTGACAATACTTCTGCTATTTTCTTAAGTAAGAATCCTATTTTACATTCTAGGGCTAAGCATATAGAAATAAAACATCATTTCATTAGGGACTATATTCAGAAAGGAATTTTGAACTTAAAGTTTATTGATACAGACCATCAAATGGGTTGATATCTTCACTAAATCCCTTTCTGAAGATAGGTTCAATTTCATTCTGAAACATCTCAGCATGAAACTCTGCCCAGAGTGAAAATGTTTTAAGTTTATATATTAACCTTCAGAATGTATTTGTTTTACTGTGAACTTCTGATCAATCTCCTTTCAGAAAGATAGACATGCAGATTGTATTAGATTCTATTCTTAAAGATCTGAGCGTTTCAGCTCAAGGATAGACGTGCTGCTCACTAAATCAAACAAGTGTCATCCAATCATCAGCAAATCTCTGAAGCAGAACGCGTGCATGCTTCTGAGAAGGCAAAATGCTGATTGGGTGCATTGAGACACATGTCTGGTAACCGTTTCAAGTATCTTTCTCAAATCCCCCAAAATCAGCAAGCATTAAATGCACGTAATCATGTTTTAAAAATGTAATCATGAATTATTTCTCTTTCTTGAAACCGTTTACACTTTCAAAAATTATTTTGAAATCTATTTAAACACATTAACATCTCACATTAATCCTTTACCGTTTCTTACTATCTTACAAATATTTTCTGCATTTTCTTTGTGTGTTCATCTCTCTCAAAAGAAACCCATTTTTCAGTTTTCTCAGAAAAACCCTAAGTGTGAACATGGCAACCTCCAGCAATGTTTCTGCAGGTTCTCAGAAGGAGGCTTCATCTGAACAATACCAAGTTCCCTTCAGAACACTCCTTACACCAGTGAAGAATTTGGAAGTGTTGTCTGAACTAGTTGTTGACTTCTCCAGTCTGAAAGAAAATGGTTTCGATTTGACAGAAGAAGTTAGGGCACAGGGATGGGAGAGATATTTTGATAGGTTGGTTGGACCAACGTTCCCAGTCTTGGTCAAGGAGATCTGGATTCATGCGTACTCATCAACACATCAAGTTACCTCCTACATAATGGGAAAGAATATTGTGATCACTGAGGATCACATTGCAAGATTGATTGGATACAGTGGTGGTGGTATCCGCTGTATCAACATGGCTGAAAGATGCTCTGACGTTGCTGTCATTGCAAGGCAGATTTTCACCCATGGGGTTCCCAGCAGCAAGATCAGAGACTTAAAGGATCAGGACAGAATATGGGCGAAGATTATTCTGGGGTGCTTTAATCACAGGAAGCCAACAAGCTCTCCTGATTATATAAATATAGATCAGCAGTTTCTGATCTATTTTATTAATCAGAAGGTAAAGATTAACTTGGCTCATCTTCTGTTTAATCACCTCAGGATCAGCGTCAAGGAGACAAGGGAAGAAGAAAGGAAAAAAAGGGATTGGATACCCTTTGGCAGGTTAATATCAGATATTCTGACTGAGAATAGGCTGATAGAACACCTTACAGAAGCTCAGGAATTAAGTTCTATTGAACCTACTGTTGGCAAGCCTCTGAACGCCAAGAATCTGAAGAAAATGAAACTGATAGAGAATATCAGAAAGGAGCCCAGCGTTACTCCTCTTGCTGACATCACCAGCAGAAGAGTCCCACTGAACGGCTTTCCATTATTCTCTGAGATTGAATCAAAACCAGTTATGGTTCTCAGATACTTGGACGCTTGCAAGGCTGATGGTACAGATCCCAAACTGAATATTAAAGATCTGCACCAACAACATCCAGAAGTTACTATGAAGAAGACGAAGAAAAGAAAGGCCACTTCAGAAGGACCATCCCAGCAGACCCCTAAGAAAAGAGGTAATCTATCTGCTGCTAATGTTTTAAATTCTTCTGCTATTCCAACATCAATCCCAACCCCAGCTTCACATGAACTCCCAATCCCCATACCAACCATTGATAAAACCGAACCAGAGGATGACCCTTCTGAGTCACTGACTCTCAGGAGACCCCGTACCAAATCCCAAACTCCAAAACCCACAACATCAACAGAATCAGAACTTGACAAAGTTCTATCTGAAATTGATCAACGTGTTTCTGATCACCTCTCAACAAATCCAAACACTCAACCAGAGATTGTCCACTCTCCTCAACCAGAACATACTCTTTCACCCATACCAGAAGAACCACAAATTCCACAACAACCAGAAATTCCACCTCCCTCTCCACAACCAGCAATTCCTCCTCCCTCTCCACAACAAGAACCTCATCCACCATCACCTCAACCATCACCTCCACAACCTGAGTGTCATCACTCTGAAACTCCATCACCTGAACCTCATTCTCCTCAATCCTCTGAGCCACAACCCTTGGCAATTCAGCTGCCATGTGGTACAACCATAAACATACCCCAACTGCCATCCTCGCCAGAAACTACCCCTCCAAACACTCCAAATAGTCCAATTATTATTTCTGATTCTCCAACTCCATCTCCCAAACAAACTACTGAAGACCACAACAGGACCTTCATCGATTTAACAATCCTTGACCGTCTTGCTGACCTTAAAAACAAAATAGCCATTCCCAAACCAAAACAGCTAGATGTTGGCTCTGGCATTGTGAACTTTGAAACAGGCTTGCAGCAGTGGATTGCTTCTCTAAAGCAAGTTTGCCCTGGAATGATTGATCCTGCTGCCTCAGACCAGCTCTGGACACGTTTCAGAATGTGGGTACGCGCTGAAGCCCTCAAGTTGCAAGACATCAATTATGAGCAGGCACAACAGAACTTCAGCAAGCTGCTGAAGGAAGTTGGAAGTCAGCTGCTGAAGGAAGAAGTGCTCCTTCTGGATAGTGAGCCATGGTCTGAGAAGCGTCCAGCTTCAAAAGTTCAGCAAGCAGAAGATCAAACAACTCAAGCTGAAGAGGTTAGTCAGGCTGAAGATGTTGCAGAGAGCTCTCAGAAGCTTCCTGCTTCTGATGTTTCTCAAGCTGCCTTGGACAGGCAGACTCTGGAAGAGCTGAAGCTGAATGATATTCGTCTGCAGCAAAGAATGGATGAAAATGATCAGAAGATGAAGGAAAGGATGGATGTGCAAGATAGCAAGATAGATACAGTAGTCAGCATGGTGCACAAGCAGAATGAAACTGCTGATCAGATTAAGTCAATGTTGGAGACTCTGTTCACACGCTTCCCACCCCAACCTTAGTTTTTTTTCATTCATGATATTTTCAATGTTTTCTTTGCATATCATCTATACTGTTTGTCTGGCTCTGAATTTAATATAACAAGTTTTTTTGCTCTGATCGTTTCAGCACATCACTTACACTTTTTGATTGCTGACAAAAAGGGGGAGAACAAGAATGATATTTTTCAATAACGGATTACTGAGACAAAAAGTCTCAAACATTCTAACACTCTGATATACTTGAATGTTTTCTGTTTTTGCATAAGTCTACAGGTACAAGAAGTTAATCACCTCTGATACACTGAAGCTCAAAGCTCTGATATTCTGATCTGAAGCTCTGATATTCTGATGTTCAAAGAAAGTCAATAAAGATCTGATCCTGAAGAACTCTTGGAATTAAAAAGGGAAGTAATAAATTCAGGGGGAGTATCTCCGATCTAAACTCTGATATCTCTTATCCCTTATCTTTGATAACTTCCTAATTAATTCTGATACAACTCATTATTTAGTTATCTCTGATACTTTTCACGCCAATTTTCAATTAAAAAATATCTAGTTTTTGTCAACATCAAAAAGGGGGAGATTGTTAGAACAAAGTTTGAATCTACTACCCTAAGTTTAAGTTTTGATGATAACAAAATGCTAAGATACATTAATTGTATGATTCATGTAAGACACATGTGCTATCTAAAAATTACACTATGTTTTACAGAAACTCTGATAGGTATCAGCATGAGAACATCCTCATCAGCATCAGAAAATTGGATATCAACATCAGCATCAGAAGATGCTATATCAGATACCAGAATCAGAAGATCAACTTGTGCTTATGCTGAAGCTTAATGAACAGATCTGCGCTCAAAACTCTGAACTCTGATAAAAGACAACAACAGTTCATCATCACCTAAGCAGCGTCAGAATGAGCCAAAGCCAGAACACGCTTAAGTGGCAACGGTACTGTGCATTCAAGATGATTTATTACCAACGGCATCATTCCAGACAAGATCTGCTTAATAAGGAAAGAATGTTATTGGCGTTGAAACAGAATTATTACTCCAACGTACACTATTTCCAATGCTATATAAACAAGTCAATGAAGATTGAATTGGCTAATGCTCTACACTAATCTACACGCCCAAAAGCTATTCATCATCTTCCTCACTCTCAGTTTGCTAAAAGCTCCAAAATTCCTTCTCAATTATTTTAGCAATCTAGTTTTCATAAGCTTAAGTTGTGTAGTATCACAGTTGTGATAAACAGTTTTTGTAGAAAACATTCACACACCTAGATTTCAATTCTTTGTAAGAAAGTAATTCCTTGACAAACCGGTCTGTGGTTTGCATCAAGAAGGCTTTAGCAGTTGTTAAAGAAGATTGTAATATTCAGTTGAATATAGTGGATTAAGACCTCGTTGGAGAGAGGCGTAATCACCTTGACGGGTGGACTGGAGTAGTTTGAGATCAAACGAACCAGGATAAAAATATCGTGTTGATTGCAATTGATTTCCAGTTTTTACAATTCAACCCCCCTTCTTGTGTTTTTCACTTCTTCACATCCTTCCTGAAAAGTAAAGGTTAGTTGTATGTAATGCATGATATGTATCAAGCAATGATGTTCTCAAAATAAATGAGATGGTGTTGTATGATGCCTATATGCATGTGTCATGATGTATGACAATGTAATGTTTTTAGCTGGGGAAAATAAATCCCGGATAGCTACTGGAGAAAAGAGTTGAGTTCTTCGTTTCTGCTGGAGATAGTGGATGAAGATGATTGTGAGAATAAACCTGCAGGATAGGATAACTCTGTTGGGGAATAAACTGATGAGGAGATTACTCTATGGGGAAAGATGCTCTGTAGAGGATTCCATTGATAAATTCCGTTGGGGATGTATTACCGTTGTTGGTGATATTGAATCCTGTTGGGGATTTGAATTCTTATTTGTGAAAAGGGAAGAACTCCGTTGGGGATGATCTTTCAGTTGCGACTTCATTGGGGATAACCTTTTAGACTCTAATGGGGATAATCCTTTGAGCTCTGCTGGGGACAATCTTCTAAAGTCTACTGAGGATGATTCTCCAAATTCCACTGGGGAAGCTTTTTCAGACTGCGCTGGGAAAAATTTCAAACTTCACTGGGGATACATACATTCTGCCGGGGAATACTCTTATACTCCGCTGGGGAATATTAAGACTATCGGGGATATTAATCCTTTCCAGTACTGATGGTAAATAAACTCTGCTTGGGGAAAATAATACTGATTTATTTACAGTTGCGAGTCTCAGCTGGGGAGAACTAACATTATTGTCTTTTCTTACTCCGCAGGGAGTGAACGCACCTTGGCCATATTCTTCAGCTGAATTTAACCTTGTACCTGGTGGATAGAGCAACTGTAAAGCTTGGACAAATCTTATTTGCCCCTGTTTCTGATATTACCAGCAACTGTCTTTTGTTTTACATGTAAATTATTTATGAATAGCAATTAATGTCAAATGCGTATATCAAAAATGAACATTGGACGTTCTTTGCAAAACAAAACAGAAAAATAAAAAACAGTTTGAAATTCCTCTGAAAATGAATTATATTGATTTTGAAGTTTGGCCTGTAAATAGGCGTTTTTGTACAAGAGGCTGACGTCCTAGTAAGAGAACGCAGCCGAACAAATAGAATTTACACAATTTGTGAAAAACTAAACAAAACAGCTATGTGAATAATCCCACTGGGTTCCAACTTTGCTATTGCCTTTATGTCCTCGAGCATCTCATCACTTTGCTACTTGGTTGAAGGTAGATCAGATTGATTAGTGTCGTCCGAGCTTGATAGTCGATACCGAAGTCTGGTCGCAAGGTGATCCAATGAGACATAGTGTTACGCTTTGATCCCTAATTTTTGCCTGGACCGCCCTTTCGGGTTTTCAGTCCACCGGGATACCCTTTTTTGCCCAAGCCGCCTTTTCAGGTTTTCGACTTGCCGGATGTACAGATTTTTTCATTTTCATCCCTTATTTTTGCCCGAACCCTTTTGGTTCGCCGAGAAGCCCTTATTTTTGCCTAGGCCAGTCGACCTAGCGAGTCTTTGATTATGCGTAGTATCTTTTCACTATGTCTGCATTGACGGGGTGATGAAGGTCGTCACCATCCATGGTGGTTAGAATCATAGCTCCTTCTGAGAAAATGTTCTTAACCACAAATGGCCCTTCGTAAGTAGGGGTCCATTTGCCCCTGGGATCACCTTGAGGTAGAATGATGTGTTTGATCACCAGATCCCCAACTTGATACTCTTGTCGTCTAACTTTCTTGTTAAATGCCTTGATCATCCGCTTTTGATACGTCTGACCATGACAAATAGCAGTAAGTCTCTTTTCGTCAATTAGGTTCAGCTGATCAAGCCGGGTCTGAATCCAGTCATCTTCGCTCAAACCTGCATCCTTCATAATCCAAAGAGAGGGTATCTGAACTTCAATGGGCAAGACTGCCTCCATGCCATATACCAAGGAATTGGGTGTTGCCCCTGTTGACGTCCGTGCTGAGGTACGGTACCCATGAAGAGCAAATGGTAACATCTCATGCCAGTCTTTGTATGTCACCGTCATCTTCTGCACAATCTTCTTAATGTTCTTATTAGCCGCTTCTACAACCCCATTCATCTTCGGCCGGTAGGGATAAGAGTTATGATGATGTATCTTGAACTGCTTGCAGAGCTCAGTGATCATCTTATTGTTGAGATTTGTACCATTATCCGTAATGATTCTCTCGGGTACACCGTATCGACAAATCAGATTGTGCCGAATGAACCGTTCCACGATGTTCTTGGTTACAGTAGCAAAGGAAGCTGCTTCAACCCACTTTGTAAAGTAATCAATTGCTACTAGGATAAAATGATGCCCGTTGGATGCTGTAGGTCTGATCTCGCCGATCATATCAATGCCCCACATTGCAAAAGGCCACAGAGCTGTCAAGACGTTCAGAGGTACTGGAGGTATGTGCACCTTATCAGCATAAACTTGGCACTTGTGACAGGTCCGAGAATGTTGATAACAGTCGGCTTCCATTGTGGACCAATAATACCCTGCTCGAAGGATTTTCTTTGCCATGGTGTGTCCACTGGAATGAGTCCCGAAAGTACCTTCATGTAAATTTACCATGATCCTTTCTGCCTCATTCTTATCCACACATCGCAGTAAGGTTGAATCATGGTTACGCTTGTAAAGAATGCCATTGCTGATGAAGAACTTCGCCACGAACCTCCTCAGAAATTTCTTATCATTAACAGATGTACCCTCGGGGTATTCCTGAGCCTCAAGATACCTCTTCACCTCATGAAACCAGGGCTTTTCTGTTACCTCTTCAGTCTCAATATCACAGCAATGTGCAGGTTCGTCCAACCTTTCAATGGTAATCCGGGGAGCTTCATTGTCCCAATTGACTTTGAACATAGAAGACATCGTAGCCAACGCGTCCGCCAACTGATTCTCCTCTCTAGGGAAGTGTTCAAAGGTTATCTCCTCAAAGTGGGGAAGCAACGTCAATACATACTCCTCGTAAGGAATAATATTTGGGTGTTTCGTATCCCACTCGCCTTTGATCTAACTGATCACGAGAGCGGAATCTCCGAACACACTTAGAAACTTAATCCTTAGGTCAATTGCTACTCGAAGACCCATAATGCATGCTTTATACTCCGCCATATTGTTGGTGCAGTTGAAACATAATCGGGCGGTAAACGGAGTATGAGAGCCTTTATGAGATATGATCACGGTGCCAATGCCATTACCCAAAGCGTTTGAAGCTCCATCAAAGTACATAGACCATTGAGATCCTTCCTCAGGTCCTTCATCCAGTCCAGGCTCTTCGCAGTCGATTACTATCATAATATTCTCATCCGGGAATTCAAAGTTCATTGACTGGTAATCATCCACTGCCTGATGTGCCAAATGGTCTGCCAACACACTTCCCTTGATTGCCTTTTGGGTTGTATACTGGATGTCATACTCAGTCAAGATCATCTACCATCTCGCTATTCTTCCGGACAAGGCGGGTTTCTCGAAGATATACTTGATTGGATCCATCTTTGATATCAATAGAGTAGTGTGAGTCAGCATATACTGTCTCAGCCGGCGAGAAGCCCATGCCAAAGCGCAGCAAGTTTTCTCGAGCAACGAGTATCGGGTCTCACAGTCGGTAAACTTTTTGCTAAGGTAATAAATAACATGCTATTTTCGGCCAGACTCGTCATGCTGACCCATCACGCACCCCATTGAATTGTCGAGTACTGTCAAGTATAAGATCAAAGGTCTCCCTTCCACTAGAGGCATCAGAATGGGAGGCTCTTAGAGATACTCTTTAATCCTTTCGAAAGCGGCCTGACATTCATAGTTCCATCTTACCACTTGATCTTTCTTCAGTAAGTTGAAGATTAGCTTACAAGTAGCAGTCAGGTGTGAGATGAATCGGGCAATATAGTTCAAACGTCCCAGAAAACCTCTAACTTCTTTTTCTGTTTGGGGAGCTGGCATCTCCTGTATAGCCTTCACTTTTGCAGGATCCACATGAATACCTTTATCACTTACGACGAAACCCAGCAGTTTACCAGATCTCACCCCGAAGGTGCACTTGTTCGGGTTTAGCCTCAGCTTGTACAACTTCAACCTGTCAAATAACTTTTGAACGTGGTCAAGATGCTCTTCTTCAGTTTGAGATCTTGCAATAATGTCATCAACGTATACCTCAATATCATGATGGATCATGTCATGAAACAAAGCAACCATGGCACGCTGATACGTTGCCCTAACATTTTTCAATCCAAAAGGCATGACCTTGTAGCAAAAGGTACCCCATTGAGTAATAAAGGTTGTCTTCTCCATGTCTTCGGGAGCCATTTTAATCTGATTATAACCGGAGAAACCATCCATAAAGGAGAAGACCTTATGTTGTGCGGTGTTGTCAACCAGAACGTCGATATGAGACAGAAGGAAATCATCCTTGGGGCTTGCCCTGTTTAGATCCCTATAGTCAACACACATTTGAACCTTACCATCCTTCTTCGGCACAGGAACCACGTTGGCCACCCACTATGGGTAAGAAGTAACTGCTAGAAAATCGGCATCAAATTGTTTCATAACTTCAACCTTGATTTTCTCAGACATATCCGGGCGCATTCGGTGAACTTTCTATTTTACTGGAGGACAGTCTTCCTTGGTAGGCAGACGGTGAACCATAATATCGGTATCCAACCCAGGCATATCTTCATAAGACCAGGCAAAGATCTCAACATAGTCATGCAATATCTGAATCAACCGTTGCTTCACACTAAGCTCCATATTTGTGCCGATCTTGACCTCTTTCTTGTCTATCTCTGTACCCAGATTTACTGTTTCCACCGGCTCCTCATGCAGACGTATGGCCCTCTCTTCCTGAAGTAGCAGTCTAGAAAGTTCACCAGGCACTTCGCAATCATCTTCACCTTCGTCTTCGGCTAAGTTGATCGGACTTTCGAAGTTATAACTGGCAGTAGCAGAGTCGTTACCAGTGGGATCCAGAGTGGATGTAGACCTGTATATGTGAGTGTATGTAAAATAGCTGTTTTACAATATATAATAAAAGAAAAACAAGGAGCGCAAAATTTGAAATACAAGAAACGTCCAATGCTTTTATTAATGATATATGTAGATGACACACATAAAGCCCTCACAAATGAAGCCACGGTGCCCCGGGTAAGACACTGGGCCGAAAAGTTAAAAATTGTCTGTTACAAATTCAAAACAAAAGTCTCATTACTGGGTAATAAAAGAAACGGACATAGAATCCTTCGCTGTCCAATTGCTCAATCCACCATCGACAGTCGGGTAAATCCAGCTGTCAATGTCAAACTCTTCCTCATCGTCTTCAATCGCATTCACTCATGCGTCATGTTTGGGCATAGGTGTCGTTATGATATTAGGCTTTCCAAGTGCTTCGAACTCAATCTCCTTAGCCTCAATCAAGTCCTGTACCTTATTCTTTAAAACCCAACAGTCATTCATATCGTGCCCCGAGCTACGAGAATGAAAAGCACAGTGGGCGTTCGGATTGTACATCAGTGATGTTGTGTTGGGATTCTTTGGGGCCTCCCTCGGAATCACCAAGTTGGTCTTTAATAACTGCGGCAGGATTTGAGATAAAGTCATGTTGAACTGAGTGAATTGTCTTTGCGGCCTCTCGGCCCTTGGCTAATTGTTACGCCGAGGAGTAATAACAGGTCTTGATATAACCACCACATTGATTGCTTGGCGGCGTTCAGGTCTATTATGGCTCTTCGCGCTGTAAACTGCGTTAGATTCCTTCTTAAAAGGTTTCTTCTCGGTGCTTGACGAAGCACCCTTCTGTATTTTACCAGATTTGATACCGGCCTCAATTCATTCTCCGATCATAATCATCTCTGTAAACTCGGACGATGAACTTCCAATCAGATGGTTGAAATACGGACCAGACAAGATCCCCAAAAACATATCCACTAGCTCCCTATCAGCCAAGGGAGGTTGCACTCTTCCAGCGAGGTCCCTCCACTTCTGAGCGTAGTCTTTGAAACCTTCGCCCGCACCCATAGACATACCCTAGAGTTGGGTATGCGTGGGAGCGAGGTCGGCATTGTATTGGTACTGCTTGTAGAAAGCAGCAACCAAATCCTCCCAATTACGGATACTAGCTCCTTCTAGCTGGTAAAACCATTCAAGCTAAGTCCCTGAAAGTCTATCTTGAAAGAAGTGGATCCAGAGGTTCTTGTCAGCGGTGTATGGCTGAATCTTCCTAACATACGAACAGAGGTGCAGTTTTGGGCAAGAAACTCCGTCGTATTTAGAAAAGATCGATGCTTTAAATTTATGGGGAATCACCACCCCAGATGACAAACCTAGATCACCAAAATTCAGACCAAGCACTTTCTGAACTTCCATCGCGCTCAACCGGTCTTCGAGTTGTTTATATCTATCCTCAGTCGGAGGATACTGGTCTTCGTCAAAGTCAGTTTCGTTATCTGAAACCACAGGGCTAGGAGCCCTTCTTTCTTCCTGATTATCTCCCCCTCCAGATGAGTGAGTCAAATCAACCTCTTCTCGCAGATAATTTCCAAATCTGCGACCCATATTCAGTAGGACCGTCTTCTTCTTCTTCTTCTTCTTCTTCTCTTTCAAGATAAGGGTCTTCAGATCTTGCTGAGCCTTAGCTAAACTCATGAACAATTCCTGGAACTGGGCGTTTTGAGCTTGCAGAGCCTTGATTGCTTGTTCAGTTGATGTTTTAGAAGACATGATGCTGAAATAAACAGCGAAGAAGATGAGAAAAACCTGTAAGGGTACCTGTTATGAGGTGTATGGGAATGAAATGCGCATGATATGATTTCAAAGAATTTAGAGATTCAAATTCGCAAACCAAAATGAAACACACTTTTATTAGATAAACTTGAAATTCAATTGTTCAACAAATGCCTTTGAGGCGTTACAAGAAAGAAAAACTGAAAAGTAAATCAAAACTAGAAATAATCAAAAGACAATCAGTGCTCCCATGGTCGTTTCCTGTCGGTGCGGACATAGTCATTGAGGATCTTCTCATTCTCTAATTGCCTTGTCAACCTTTGAATCTTCTGCTCTTGCTCGTGATACTTTTCTCTGTAAGTATCCCGCTCTTATCTCAGCTGCATCCAAGACCTTTTCAGTGCCCCAATGTCAGTAGGCATATGAGGATAGAGGATGGTAGGAGGAACCCCTTCTTCATCAGCAACTTCAACAATTATAGGCAAGATGGCTTCATACAGAATCCCCAGCTTTTGGGAACAGATTCGAACCCATCGGAGATATGGTTCCATAGGAAGAGAAGTCTTCACACCCAGCTCGTGCGGATCAGACCTGTTGACCCTATCCCAAGCTCGTATGGATCTACGGCGATGTCCCTCTGTATCTTGCCTAAAGTCAAAGACAATACTTAGAAGCAGCAATTCATGAGGTGCATCCCTCCTAGCTCCCCCAAATTGTCGTAAGGCCAAACTAGGGTTATAAGTAATCCCTCCATGAGTTCCCAGCAAAGGAACATTGGGGTATTCCCCACAACGGTCAATAATAGCCATATCTTCCATGCCTTTAATAGTCCAAATGATGTCCATGTGGGAGAGAGACATAATCCTGTAGGCCCAGCTCATGCCTTCCTTGTTCTTCAGAATGGATTTGGGGAGGTGAGAAATAAACCACCTCGCCAGCAGTGGTGCACAGCACATAAGGGTCCCTCTCTTCCGAGCGGTACGAGCATAAAGAGTGTGCAGGATGTCACCCAAGAGAGTGGGTACTAGATTACCGAACATGAAAATCCTCACTGCATTCACGTCGACGAAAGAATCTGAGTTAGGAAACAACACCAAACCATATATGAGAAGAGCCAGAATGTCTTCAAATGCCTGAAAGTCTAGACTGTCCCAGAACTGATTATCCCGATCAACCAAGAATTTAGCCAAGAAGCCATTTTCACCACTCCGAGTGTCCCAATTAGACATTACCTCAGCCTTTGTCAGATGAAGGGCTGAAGCAATCTCTTCCGGCTTAAGGGGTACCTCCCAACCTGTGAACAGGGTCTGCTCTAGAATAGAGATACCAAGTAGATCAGAGAACTCTTCTAATGTGGGGACCAACTGGTAGTCCGGAAAAGTAAAGCAATGGTACAGTGGATCAAAGAACTGAAATAAGACACTCATCATCTGTTCATCTAGCTTGGAGGTGACTAGACTGAGAAGGTGCCCATGTCTTCTGATAAACGAGGAAGTATTTGGAACTTTTGCAACCAAATCTTTAAGCTGATCAGGAACTTGGACAAAGTTGATCCGAATAGTGTTCTTACGCATGGGTGCCATGACCTACAAAACAGAACAAAGATGAATCCCCTATGTCTTTGAAATGGGTTAGTCCAATGCAAGATGTATGCAATTTCATGATGTCATGATAGAAAACACACCACATGTAACCGCAAATAGAAAACATGGTAAGGGCAAACAAGTCACACAGATAGCCCTTAGATTTTAGGCTAGCATGGAGTTTAGGTACTACCCTCTTTCAGTTCAGTTGGTTCAAACCCGTCCTAGAAATAGTAATCGGGTTCTAGAGGATCTCAATATCACTGACCACCCTCTATCGGTCATAATTCCAGTTTAGCAACCTTTTCTTGCGGCCGAAATCATCGCGAGAGTTTGGTCTCAATGAGTGTAGCATACTGCTACTGTTCTATGTCCAAGTTGGTCAATTACAGGTTCTAAGGTCAGTTGGTGCTTAATGACCCCTTAGAAGACCCATATTCTCCTTGTTCCAACACAAGTGATATAAGTACAAACTAAAGTGCCACACCAACGTAGCTACTGCTTCAACCGTATCGGTCAACACCGTACAATTCCCTCACAGTTTATTGCTACTTACCTAAAGGGTATCCCCCAGATCCGGGTTAGAATCTATAGTAACTCTGATTCAAACCCCCAAAGATAAAGCATACAAGTCAAGCAATTTAAAATAATATGAACTATTCCTAAGGTACACCCCACTTATAATATCCCCAGCAGAGTCGCCAGTTTTGTGATACGGTGGGAAGAACTGACTGTTTTTTGGAATGCTGGTCTGCGTTTTGCGTTTGTTTTCGCAAAATGTCGCGGTAAGCAAGAGTCGCCACCGACTTTTATTTTATCCAACAAAAAGCACAAAAAAATTCCTTTTTCGAGATATTTCTCAGGTTCGGGGGGTAGATTATAGAAAGGAAAGGTGTTAGTACCCTTTCTATCCGTGGTTATCCACGGGCTCTTAGGTACTTGCTCAATTGTTTTCAAAATTGTTTTCTTTGTGTTTGTGGGTTTGAAAATGTTTTTGTCTGAAAACTTCGATTTAACTCTTTCTTCTATCCTCAAGAGCGTATGAAGTGTTTTTGAAAACTTTATTTGTAAAGGAGTGTAAGTGTGAAAGAAAGTTTGTTTTGAATGAGCAAGTATCTAAGAACCATCTACCTACTCGAAAAAGGAATTGTTCTATGCTAATTTCCTTTAGACAATGCTATCCCACTATTAGTGAGTAGGTAGCACCGTCTTTGGAGTTTAAGGGTCAATTCGAATGAGCGACATACGGTCACCAAATCAATGTTAGGACGTTTTAGCGGTAACCCTAATATCTTAGATCATATGTTTGAGGCAACAATATCAGAGGCAACCGTTTCGAGGCAACTATGATCTTTTAGACAAGAGGGCGACCTCTAAAACGACCTATACTCAATGACCGCGTACGAAGGCAACCAAGTGAGGTGTACCCTAAGAGTGCGCATGTGCGAGTGTGTTGTTTTCAGTTATTTTTATCTTTGTACATGTTAAGGGTGATCTAATTTGATTTTAAGATTAACATCCAGTCTTATCATGCAAACCCTATTGTCAAACATCTAACAGTTATAATTTGTGGAATTAAAAGTGTGGAATTTAAATTACAAGGCGTCGGGTATTTACATCACCAAAGACAAACCCTTTGAAAAATAAAATATAGCGAATAAAAATAATTAAATGTCCTATTTAACTATTAAATTCCGGAAGCAAGTACATTATTGGATAAGGAAAAGTAAATCGCGACGCAAAATTAAATCGGACGCATGATTAGGGTTTTGACCCTTTTGGTTAAAGAAAATATCTTTTTTGGTTTTTTTATTTTAAGAAAGAAATTAATCCTAAATTAATTACTAAATTAAATTAATAAATTAATTAAATGAAAAATAAATTATTTTTGGAGTTTTTGATTATTTAGGAAAGAAATTAAAAATGATTAAATTAGTGGTTAATAACTAATTAAATCTAATTAATTAAAATTATTTACAAAAATAAATTAAAGTTTTCTAATTAAAAACCTAGTTAATTAATAAATTTATTAAGAAAAATAGAAGCTAAAAATTTGATTGAATAAAAAAAATATTTTTGTGATTTTATTTGATAAAAAAGAATTTGTTGATTGGTTAGAAAATCAATAAAATAAAATAAAGTAAATAAAATATAAAGGGAATGAGGAATTGGGCATGTTTGGAGGTGTAAGGAGCAATTTGAAAGCCCATTAGCAGCTGGCCTTTGTGGACTTTTTGGATTTGATGCTCATGCGTTGACTGGCGCCTTGGTGGACCTCCAATCATGGACCCTCAGATCTGGCCTTTGGCCATCTGGCTCTTGGATGCATGAGGGAGTATGGTGTACTACAAGCCAGCGTATGCATGTGATAACCTAAAAAGAAACAAGAAAATACAAAGTGCTGGAGGCAGGGCTCGAACCCCTGACCTCCAGCCCCCAACGCCTTGGAAACTGACTTGTTGACCACTAGGACACGCTGCTTCAATTGTTATTATGATATACACTAATAATAATATGTGAAAACAAAATAATTGCCAGAAAAAAACAAAAAGCGCTTGTGATATTTGAATTGTCCAGTAATGGAATGCCACACATCATCCCCAACCTCTCGTCCGTGGCTAAAACACCATATACCTATACCAACGGACAAAAGTCCGTAGCTATAGGCATGTCCATCTCTAAAATCTGCTGCAGGCTACAAAAATAAATTTCAAGGGCATGGTTGTGTTCGTCTCACCCTCCCGGTCACAACCATGTCCATTATGGGGGTCAATTGTACCTGGAATAAAAACGCCCAAAAATGAAGACCAAACCCTAACAATGGTGGTTTGCCGTATACATCATATAAATGAAATTAAATGATGCAAAAAGTTTGGAAATGTTCTTGTGATTACAAATATGCCATTAGTTTTCTCAAATGATGCAAGAATAATTCAAATCGAAACCAAGAACAAGGGTGACTATCGTGCGACTTACAGTGCGTTAGGGCGTCTAAAAATGCTTGGTTTTGATCCAGGTAGCTTGTGTGAATGCCCAGGAAGCGATTGGAACAAGTCTCATGTCCTGAAACTGCCTCTAACCCTGATTTTGATCTCTCACTTTTTTGTGCTTTTTTCACTTTTTGTTCTACCTCTTCCAACAATTTCCAACCCTTGTTTTCGTGTCCTCAGCTTCCTTTTGTATTGTGCAGTGTATTAGGTTTAGAATCATGGTTCAAATCTCTCCATATCAATGCACATGAATTGGATTTGATTCCTCCATTAAAGCCTTCCAAATTTGATTCAAATCATATCTTCTTGTACACTTATGCCTTTATACGAGTTTGGAGATGTGCTATCTGTCCATTGAAGCCTATAATCAACAAAAAAATCTTTGGTTATCAATATTTGTGATTTTATGTGATTTTATTTGATTTAAAATGAATAAATTCAAATAAAAATCAAATTAAATAATAAAAATAAGACATGGACACATGGCTGAAGCTGGGGCACGTGGGCAATGATGCAAACTCAATTCAAGTGGAAAATAATGGGCCCATTTGGCAAAATTTGAAGTTTTGGGGATAGTTGACTTTTGGCAATTTTGCAAAATAGTCCAACTTCAACAATGCATAACTTCTTCAATTTTGAACTTTTGGAGATGTTCTTGGACTTTATATAAATATTGGGATTTCCTCTAATAAACCCTTTTGGTCTCATATCATTTTGATATTCCATGCTCAAGTTATAAGCTTTGGCAAAAAAGGTGTTTTTGTTGACTTTCAAGAATGACCTATAATGTCCAAATTTATAAATTTTTGTGAGTGGATTTTTTGATCTTGGGGTATGAAGATGGATTGTAGGAAATTGCATCCTCTTATAAATGAGCTTTGGATGGGTCATTTTGCATAAAGTATGAGAAAGTTATGCTTGGTCAAAGTTGGGTTGACTTTTCCTACAAAACCCTAATTTAGCAACTTTTGAATCTTGATGAATTTTGAGCAATCCTTGATGAATCATGATCAACCCTTGATCAAATTATGAAATATCATTCAAAATGAGAATTTTTACAAAACATCTTGAAGTTTGACTATATTTGGGTCACAATTGACTTTTGCCCTAGCACAGTCAATTTTTGGACCCTTTGAGCAATTGACTGAGCAAACTTCCTCTGCAAGGCTTGAAATTTGACATGGATGATCTTGAGAACATATTAGGACATTGGGGAGCACTTGAGGTCATTTGGACTCAAAGATCTTGATGCAACACAAAACCTTAATTTGGGGTAGACTGCCTTAGGAGAGAGCTTGTCTGACCAATTCTTGAGCAACCTTGAGCAACTTGGAGATTTTTCTTGACATGTTTTGAGAAATATGGGAGGGAAAATTTTGGGGTACAACATCGTCTCTATAAGAACGTATACAAAGTTTTGTTTCGAAAAATGGTTCAAAGATGTGTTTGTGAATCGTGTTTCGAAAAGTGTTTTGAAAAGAGGTTTTGTAATGGTTCTCGAGGGACATGACTGTAATTTCCAAGGCAACAAGCAAGATTACCCTAGAGGTGCGCTTGTGATAAGTGTGTTGATTTCAAGTTATTTATTCTTGGATTAGGTCATCTAGCGATTGATTTTTGAATCTTGCCATACATGCCTAATTACTACACAGTATATAGAAAGCAATAAATTGCGGGAATTAAAATTCTAAGCTATTACAAAAGCATCTGGGAAAGGGGGTACAATTATTACAAATGGGGATGAATCACATAAAAATAGCAATGTCCAAATAATACAACCAAATCGAATTGTCGTGCGATTTAATACAAAGCTATGACAATTTATGAAAGAAAGAAATCAATAAAGTATGAAATGCAATGTATTTACTTGAAAAAAGAAAAATAAAATCTATTCTAAAAAAGAAAGATTAAAATTTTTATTATTATTATTCTTTTGTATTTTTATTAATTATGTAAACTAACTTTAAAGAAAGAAAATAAATTAAGTTATAACTTTTTGGTGTTTTATCAAATGAAAGAAAATTAATAAAAATAAGTTATATAAAAAAAGTGAAAATTGATTTTCAAGATTTAACTCAAAAAAAAATATGTTTTATATTTTAGTTAGTAATAAAAAACAAAAGAAGGAAGCAAATTAAAAAACAACAATGGGCTTGGGTGAATTGGGATGTTAGGCCCAAAGAGGAATTTGTATTTATTGCTGAAACAAAAAGAAAAAAAAAGGCCAGATGGAGGGGGTGAACTAGCAATTATGCGTGTGGGCCTAAAGGGATTGGAAAAGAAATGGCCCAATTTCTTAACTCAGTTTATCGTTTTTGATTAGGGTAAATAGATTAGGGGGTTTGTGCTTGGCGTTTCTCACAGCGGCGCTATCGTCTTCTTCGCTTCTCTCTTGTTTATCTTTCTCACTGAACGTCCCTATCTCGTTCATCTCTCCATCTATGAACGTCCCTGTTTTCTTCCTAATTCGTGAATAGAACGCCCCTTTTCTAGAAACCCTAAGCTCTGATTCATACCTAAGATGCTCGATTTCCGCTCAATCTGATTTTCTCTCCCCAATTCCCGTCACCGAAGCACTCTCTCTCTCATATCCTAAGCGCTAACGTTTTTCGCTTCTTTGAAAGGTACGATTCTGTGGATTTTGAAGTTTGAACGATTTCTGTTATTGTTAATCTTGTTCATGTTTTGCTTGTTAATCTATTGTGCTATGCTTTGAGATGCAGGAAACAGTTTGAAAAGAGACATACCTTTGGGACTTTTGCGAAATGGAAAAGGATGTGAGACTGAGCTGATGGTGCTCCTTGGAGGCCGGAAATGGGGAGGGAAGAAATGATGATGTGAAGAACGCGCGCTTCTGGTAACCTTTTCTTTTTCTATCTCCTATGTTGAATGATGATGATGATGCTTTTGACTTTGTGATGATGTTATTGTACCTTTGTTGGTTTTCTCTTTTGATTTGTTGGGTATCTGAGATTTGTTGTTGTTGGTTTGAGATTATGCTTGGTGTATTGGTTAACAAGCTTGAGATTTCTTGTGGTTTTGTTGTTGTTACAGTTGCAGGTTTGATATTGTTGTTGTTGGTTTTGTTTTGGGTTGATGAGGATGTTGGTTTGACAGTTTGATGAGTTTGCAGGCTTTGTGGTTATGGCGATTTTTGTTAACAGTTGTTTGAAGTTGTTGGTTTGGTTATGCAGGTTTGGATTTTTGTGAAATGTTTTTGTTGACAGTTTGAAATGGTTTTGTTGTTTTGGTTTGACAGTTCTGAACCTAAATATTTTTGGAGGTTTGAAAACTGGTTTTTGATAGTTTTGCAAGTTGTGTTTTTGTGATTTGAAAACTGTTTTTTACAGTTTGGGAGGTTGATGGTAGTTTTGTGTTTCTTTGACAGTTTGGCAGGTTTGAGAACTGAGTTATGCAGTTTGGAGAGTTTTGGAACTGGTTATGCAGTTTGGAGAGTTTTGGAACTGGTTATGCAGTTTGGAGAGTTTTTTGAACTTTTTTGACAAAATGTTGTTTTTTGATTTAATGTTCTCTTCTTCTCTTGAGATTTTTCTACTGTTATATTCATGTGGCTTTTTGTTTGATAGCTTATTCAAAATGGTGGGAAAACCACCAAATTTTGAATACTTTGGGTATGTTCTCCTTATGCTCTTTTCCTTGCAGTTTTGTTTTCTAGCATTTCTGGTGCAATTGTGACAGTAGGGCAGCATCCCTAGGTGACTTCTTTCCTCTTCCTCTCTTAATGACCATAAGCCAAATGCTTTTTCTGAAAAGTTTGCAATTTATTTTGGAAAATGATGATTATGGCTCATTGAACAAGCCTCTTGCTTGTTGACTTAGTTTTATATTTTCTTCTTGCTGATGCTGTTGTTGCTTGTACTTTGTCTGCATTTTATTTTTGCTGATGCTGCTGTATAGTTTGGCCCGTTCTGCGCCTTGTTTGGATAGCCTTACTGTTTGGCCATTGGGAAATTTGCACGCCTGCTGCCTGTTATATCTGTTTGGCCATGCTGCTTGCATATCTTCACTTGTTTTGGCAGCCTAGTTGTATTTGGACAAATTGCTTGCATTCTTTTTTTATTTGGACAACTTTGCTTGCATTTTTATTTTTCTTTTTGTGAACCAAGAAGAGTAATCTTCTTGTGATTTGCAAATAGAAAAATAGAAACGTGATGAATTAAAAATAGTCCTCTGATTCCAAATTGCAAACTTTAATGATGAACACATTTTTTCTTTTGAAGATTCTTATTCATGTCCAATTAACTGTGTTAATTATTTTTATGTCTTTCTTTCATGTGAGCGCAAACTGGATGGTGGCAAAGCAGAGGAAGCAAGAGATTCTTTGGCAAGCATGGAAGCAATGGAAGTTTAGTCATCCTTAGGCTTAGACTTTTCTTTGTAATTTAGAGAGAAATACTCAAACAATTGTACTAATTTATTTTTTCAAATACAATAAGTTGTAAAACTTAAAGCATTTAAATAATAAATTGTATTGTAACAATTTTTGAAATAAATGAAAAAAGTCTTATGAGGTATTCTGATGTCCATTAAAATCCTTTACTGTCAATAACTCGTAATTTTCTCTTCGCATCTTCACTAATTCTTTAAGATTCCTGATTAAGATAATTGAAACTGTATTCCAATAATTCCAACCAAGATAACTTAAATTACAATGATCATGTAATCTGTAATCTTGTTACTGTATTCCAATCAAAACACGCACCGTGTATTCCATAAACAAGCAAATGTTTATTCCATAAACAAACAAATGTTTTTTAAAAGACGCAAATTATCTGGTTAACCTGGATCAAACAAACACTGCCTTTTCAGTAAATTTGAGAGAGCATGAAAACATGTGACAGCCAATTGAATTTCTGAGAATTCAATTCTTTTGAGAAATGCAAGAAAAACCCTAACTGCTGGTTTACTGCCAAAGGAGAAAATCTGTCTGATCGATTCCTGAGCCAGCTTGAACATATGAGAAACCCTAGGGTTGTGTTTTTTTCTATGAAAAATGGGAGGGCAAATTTTGGGGTACAACAGGTGACTTCCCCGCTAGTAGAAGGGTGTCGGGGAGAGCCTCAAGCAAGTGGGATTAAATTGTTTATGATATTAAGGAATTCAGAGGGTCACACAAGTACGGTTGAGCTACAAGCCATGTGTTTTGCTTACCCCTCAATCGGGAGCCCTATATATAGAGATATATGGACCTCATTGGTCACTGCATGTAACTGCTGTGACTCTCCATCATACGTAACTGAGTTGCCATTAAGGCAAGAAATGTATGATGTTGCCAACGATGGTTGTTATCATAATGCACCCGCCATGTATTAATGAGTGGTTACACCCTTGATGGGTCGATCACTCTATAACGACCTCATCAAGGCTGATCTCTATGTAACCTTTGGATCCATGGATAAGTCGACTAACGCCTCTTCATCTTTCTCGATGGCCGACCACATATGATGTCTGCAAGGGGCCCTGGGTGCAAGTGAGTTCGAAGGATTCATATATATATATGGTTATTTTGTACCATCGAAGCTTGCCCCAAACGAAACAACATGAAGTCAGCAGGAAGCATGTGGCCAATCGAAGCAGCTTACAGGCAGCATGCAGCAGGCAACATGTGCCCAATCGAAGTAGCTTGCAGGAAGAACGCATCAGGCAGCATATGCCCAATCGAAGCAGCTTGCAGGCAGCACTTTTCCCAAACAAAGCAAGCTTGCAGGCAGTGAACTTGTCCAAATAGAAAGAGGCACGCTAGCATCCACTTTGAGCAATCGAAGGAGTCTGAGAGGAAATCGAAGAGTGCCAAATCGAAAGGGACTTCTTTTTCTCCAAATTTGTCAAAATTTTATTTTTATCTGTTTCCCCATTTTTGACAATTTTCTTTTAATTTTGGTACTGGAAAATCCCAATGCACTTGTGCAAGCTTGAATCCTGAGAATCTTTGTGAGAAAACCCTTGAGAATTGAGAGGGCAAATTTTGGGGTACAACACTCTGTCAATCAGTCGATCAATATGAGGCAGTGGATAAGGATCCTTAGAACATGCCTTATTGAGGTCGATGAAGTCTACGCATACTCGCCACTTCTTAATTTTCTTTTTAACCATTACCACATTGGTTAGCCAGGTAGGATACTTGATCTCTCCGATGAATCCGTCCTTCATCAGTTTATCCACCTCTTCAACTATCGCCTTTCTCTTTTCCTCGCCACCCTTTCTTTTTTGTTGGGACACCGGTTTCACCCTTGGGTCAAGTGCTAAGTGATGACACGTGACGTTAGGGTCAATACCGGGCATGTCAGATGGCTTCCATGCAAACAGATCAATGTTTTTCTTCAGAATATCAACAATTTCAGCCTCCCCTCCGTGATAGATTGGTTCCTAGGTGAGTAATCTCCGAGGATTGAGGACCAATCTGAACCTCTTTAGTTTTTTCTCGAGGAAGTGGGTTGTCCTCTTTGGGATCTCCCCGAGGATCAATATCGACTACATTGACTTTGTGGTTGTCTACTTCTTCTATAATCGTAGTCTTCCTTTTCAGTTTCAGACTGTCCTTATAACATTTACGTGCCAGACCTTGGTCTCCATGTACCATTCCTACCTGGCCCTCGTCGATAGGGTACTTCATAGTGAGGTATAGGGTTAACAGTGTCGCCTATAGTGCATTGAATGATGGTGTCCCAATTATGATGTTGTAGGGAGACATTGCATTGATAATCAAGTACCATACTCTAATTTCTTTGACGTTCTCCTTCGTTCTAAATACAATTAGAACCATAAGGTGCCTGAGTACTTGCACATGCTCTCTAGAAAACCCGACTAAGGTCTCATTGAATGGTAGCAACTCTTTTGAGTCAAAGTCCATTCCTTTGAAGGCTTCCCAATACATCACGTCAACTGAGATTCTGGGATCGACTATCACCCGCTTAACACTCCAATCCCTGATCTGAACTTTAATGACCATTGGGGTCGTTTTTGTGTGGCAGGACTCCTTCTACATCCTCCTGGGAGAAAGTGACAGCCCCGGGATCTCCGTTTTTGTTTTTCCATTCCACCTGAGACACATGCATTACATTCCGGGCATACCTCTTTCGTGTCGAGCTGGTGGAGCCTCCTGAAGCAAATCCTCCAGAGATGGTATTGAACATGTGTCGGTCAGTCGCGCTTCTCGTACTTTATCGGTTGGCTTTCCTTTCTTCTTGGAATTGCATTTAGAGTTATCATCCCTCCTGGGAGGGCTTCGTTTTCTAGCCTGCTCGGCATTACCTTTGACATAAGACAACAACTTTCCCCTTTGGATCATATTCTCAATTTCCTTTTTCAGCTTATGGCAGTCCTTAGTGTGGTGTCCCCAAATCTAGTGATACGCACACAAAGCCTTAGTGTCATCCCCCAAGATTGTGTTTACTCCATGAGGACACCAAGGTCTAGGCAGCAAAGTTGAGGTGATTTTCATCTCTCCAAATGTCTTCTCTTCCAGCATTTAGAGGAGTGAGGTCTTCGTCCGAAACCAAAGGTCGTTGGGACGGTCAGTGAGGAGGCCGCTCCCTAGGTGGTGGTCGATCATGAGACCTGGTCTTCTCATTCTTTTTCCTAGAAGCTTCTTCACGTGCCCTTCCTTTTTCTCTAGCGTCTCTAGTTCTCTTTGTCATGTTACTCTCTTCTCCTTTTACATAGCACTCGGCCCGAGTGATTATCTCGTCCATACTGGCAACCAGTTTCTGGGCCAGTGACTCATTGAATTCTCCAGTCCGGAGACCGTGTTGGAAAGTTGTCACAAATATCTCCTAATTAGGATGAGAGACCTTTATAGTTTCCTCGTTGAACCCGACCATGTAATCCCTCAGGGATTCTGACTAGAGCTGACAAACATTAAACAACGTTATTGTCGACACCTTTCAATGTCGGCTTGCCAAGAACTGCTGAACCATCTTTTTGGTGAAGTCTTGGTAGCTGATAACTGAGTGCCTGGGAAGGCTCACGTACCACCTCAGGGCCGATTCCTTGAAGGTGTCGGCCATAAACTTGCACTTTTACGAATCGGTAGTCCCGATTATTGTCATTATATTATTAACAGTAATGATGTTCTCGTGGGGATCATATTTATCATCGTATGTTATAAATGTCAGAGGTTTGAAATTCTCTGGAGCCTGATCGTCCCAAATAGCCTGGGATAATGGATGAGGCTCCAAAAGCTCAAGCCCCTGGTCTCCATCGTCCTGGCTCTTCATCTGCAGAACCTGGACGTTATCCTGCAGTGTATTGTTCTGCCGGCGAAGATCCTCGATCATGGTCAATAACTGTGACATACCTGGAGGGGGATCCTAATCATAAGACATTGCTCAAAGATGTTTGGATAATGCGGTATGGGAAAGTTTTACCAGGCCTCACGGTGGGCGCCAAATGTTCTTGCTAAACACTAAATGTGTGACTTCCTCGCTAATTGAAGGATATCGGGGAGAGCCTCAAGCAAGTGGGAGTGAATTATTTATGATATTAAGGAATTCATATGGTCACACAAGTACGTGTGAGCTACAAGTGATTAGTCTGGCTTATCCATCAGTCGGGAGCCATATATATAGAGGCATATGGACCTCATTGATCACTGCATGTAACTGTTGTGACTCTCCATCATACGTAACCGAGTTTCCATTAAGGCAAGAAACGTCTGCCGTTGCCAATGATGGTTGTTATCATAATGCGTCTGCCATGTATTGATGAGTTGTTACATCCTTGATGGGCCGATAACTCTATAGCGACCTCATCATGGCCGATCTCTCTGCACTCTATAACGACCTCATCAAGGCTGATCTCTATGTAACCTTTGGATCCAGGGATAAGCTCGGCTGGCGCCTCTTCATCTTTCTCGATGGCCGACAATATATGCCTCTGGCTATAAAACTCGGCTCGGGTATGATGATCTTAAATCGAGGTATTATCCGACTAAGTATTTATTTGTCCTCCTTGGCCTTCTATCCATGTATTATATTTTTATCTCTCCTAACCCGAACAATGGATCTATGTATGAACTTGATTTGATCCCTGAACTTGCGCTTCCTACCATAAGTAAAAATTACGGATGATAGATGACGAAGGACCCGTGTTGAAGATGAAGCCGTGTTGAGATGGACCTTAGATCTAGATGTTATGCATACGAAAAAGGAGAAGTAGATAATCCAATTTACAATTTAATCTGTACTATTTTACATTATTTAATATTTAGGTTGTAAATAAATAAATAAATTGAAATAAAACCACGTGATAGTCATTTAAACTAAAAATATCAACATGTCAATTTCACAAGTTACAATATGAAGTTTGATGTCCTTAGGTCCTTAATATAAGCAAGATTTTAAATTGTTAAAGTCTATCTATCGTCTAAACAATTAATCCAATCAAGAGTTTAAATTGTTAAAGTCTATCTATGGTCTAAAACAGTATATCAAACAATGATGAGGGGAAATATGTCGTGAGCATCCTCTAAGACCCAGGGCTACTTGCCTTGAAAACAATATCTGCTGGGAATTGAAAAAAAAGTATTACATGTTTTGATTTTTTTAATTTTTTAATCTTAAAATAAATTTTCAAAAGATAATCTACAGTTAAACTCTAAAGCAGAACACACAAACTTTGACAAAAAAAAAGCACAGAGCAGTGGAACTTCGCTTCTTTGTTTATTCTGTTGCCGCAAAAGGTACATGACTCGTGTTATTTTACACCAACAACATAAGCATCTAAGCCTTAGTTTTCTTATTCATTATTTTCATTATTATTTTCATCGATTTGATGACAAATCTAAGCGGAAGCTCTCTTCTGAGACTCACGCGGTGGAACTAGAAATTTGAAGGGATTGTTGGACTTGAGCTGCCTTGCCTCATTCCTCTCCAAGTTGAATGTAGCTGCAACCACATCCATCAGCTTATCCACCTCTTCAACTATCGCCTTTCTCTTTTTCTCTCCGCCCTTTCTTTTTTGTTGGGACACCAGTTTAACCCTTGGGTCAAGTTCTAAGTGATGACACATGACGTTAGGGTCAATACCGGGCATGTCAGATGGATTCCATGCAAACAGATCAATGTTTCTCTTCAGAATATCAACAATTTCATCCTCCCCCTCCGGTGATAGATTGGTTCCCAGGTGAGTAATCTCTGAGGATTGAGGACCAATCTGGACCTCTTTATTTTTGTCTCGAGGAGTTGAGTTGTCCTCTCTGGGATCTCCCCGAGGATCAATATCGACTAAATTAACTTTATGGTTGTCTACTTCTTCTACAATCGTAGTCTTCCTTTTCAGTTTCAGACTGTCCTTATAACATTTACATGCCAGACCTTGGTCTCAATGTAACATTCCTACCCGGTCCTCGTCGATAAGGTACTTCATAGTTAGGTATAGGGTTGACAGTTCCGCCTCCAGTGCATTGAATGATGGTGTACCAATTATGATGTTGTAGGGAGATGTTGCATTGACAATCAAGTACCATACTCTAATTGCTTTGACGTTCTCCTTCTTTCTAAATACAGTTAGAACCAGAAGGTGCCCGAGTACCTGCACCTGCTCTCTAGAAAACCCGACTAAGGTCTCATTAAATGGTAGCAACTCTTTTGAGTCAAATTCCATTCCTTTTAAGGCTTCCTAATACATCACGTCGACTGAGATTCCAGGGTCGACTAGCACCCGCTTAACACTCCAATCCCTGGTCTGAACTTTAATGACCATTGGGGTCATTTTTGTGTGGCGGGACTCCTTCTACGTCCTCCCGGGAGAAAGTGACAGCCCCGGAATCTACGGTTTTGTTTGTCCATTCCACCTGAGCCACATGCATTACATTTCGAGCATACCTCTTTCATGTCGAGCTGGTGGAGCCTCCTGCAGCAAATCCTCCAGAGATGGTATTGAGCATGTGTCGGGTCATTCGCGCTTCTCGTACTTCATCGGTTGCCTTTCCTTTCTTCTTGGAATGGCATTCGGAGTTATCGTCCCTCCTGGGAGGGCTTCGTTTTCTAGCCTGCTCGGCATTACCTTTGACATAAGACAACAACTTTCCCCTTTGGATCAGTTTCTCAATTTCCTTTTTCAGCTTATGGCAGTCCTCAATGTGGTGTCCCCGAATCTAGTGATACGCACACAAAGCCTCAGTGCCATCCCCCGAGATTGTGTTTACTTCATGAGGACACCAAGGTTTAGGCAGCAAAGTTGAGGTGATTTTCATCTCTCCGGATGTCTTCTCTTCTGGCATTTAGATGAGTGAGGTCTTCGTCCGAAACCAAAGGTCGTTGGGATGGTCGGTAAGGAGGCCACTCCCTAGGTGGTGGTGGTCGATCATGGGACCTGGTCTTCTCCTTCTTCTGCCTAGAAGCTTCTTCCTGTGCCCTTCCTTTTTCTCTAGCGTCTCTAGTTCTCTTTGTCATGTTACTCTCTTCTCCTTTTACATAGCACTTGAACCGAGTGATTATCTCGTCCATACTGAAAACCAGTTTCTGGGCCAGTGACTCATTGAATTGGCCAATCCGGAGACCGGGTTGGAAAGTTGTCACAAATATCTCCTGATTAGGATGAGAGACCTTTATGGTTTCCTCGTTGAACTCGGCCATGTAATCTCTCAGGGATTCTGACTAGAGCTGACGAACATTAAACAACATTATTGTCGACACCTTTCGATGTCGGCTTGCCAAGAACTGCTGAACCATCTTCTGGTGAAGTCCTGGTAGCTAATAACAGAGTGCTTAGGAAGGCTCATGTACTACCTCAGGGCCGATTCCTTGAAGGTGTCGGCCATAAGCTTGCACTTTTGCGAATCGGTAGCCCCGATTATTGTCATTATATTATTAACAGTAATGATGTTCTCATGGGGATCAGATTTTTTGTCGTATGTTGTAAATGTCAGAGATTTGAAATTCTCTGGAGCCTGATCGTCCCAAATAGCCTGGAATAATGGTTGAGGCTCCAAAAGCTCAAGTATGTGGTCGCCATCGTCCTGGCTCTTCATCTGTAGAACCTGGACGTTATCCTGCAGCGTATTGTTCTGCTGGAGAAGATCCTCGATCATGGCCAATAACTGCGACATGCCTGGAGGGGGATCCTCATCATAAGACATTGCTCAAAGATGTTTGGATAATGCGGTATGGGAAAATTTTACCAGGCCCCACGATGGGCGCCAAATGTTCTTGCTAAACACTAAATAGGTGACTTCCCCGCTAATTGAAGGATATCGGGGAGAGCCTCAAGCAAGTGGGAGTGAATTATTTATGATATTAAGGGATTCATAGGGTCACACAAGTACGTGTGAGCTACAAGTGATTTGTCTAGCGTATCCCTCAGCCGGGAGCCATATATATAGAGGTATATGGACCTCATTGATCACTGCATGTAACTGTTGTGACTCTCCATCATACGTAACCGAGTTGTCATTAAGGCAAGAAATATCCTCCGTTGCCAATGATGGTTGTTATCATAACGCGTCCGCCATGTATTGATGAGCGGTTACACTCTTGATGGGCCGATCACTCTATAACGACCTCATCAAGGTAGATCTCTATGTAACCTTTGGATCCAGGGATATGCTCGGCTGACGCCTCTTCATCTTTCTTGATGGCCGACCACATATGTCTCTGGCTATACAACTCGACTCAGGCATGATGATCTTAAACTGAGGTATTACCCGGTTAAGCATTTATCTGTCCTCCTTGGCCTTATATCCATGTATTGCATTTTTATCTCTCCTAGCCCGAACAATGGATCTATGTACGAATATGATTTGATCCCTGAACTTGCGCTTCCTACCATAAGTAAAAATTACAGATGACAGATGACGAATAACCCGTGTTAAAGATGAAGTCTTGTTGAGATGAACCCTAGATCTAGATGTTGTGCATACGAAGAAGAAGAAGAAGATAATCCAATTTACAATTTAATCTGTACTATTTTACATTATTCAACATTTGGGTTATAAATAAATAAATAAATAAATTGAAATAAAACCAAGTGATAGTCATTTAAACTAAAAATGTCAACATGTCAATTTCACATCAGTATTTTAAATAATCAGGTCTACTAAAGAACTAAAATAAGAGAATCTTCAAATCATAGAGATGGGATATGTGTTTTTTTTTACAGCGTTGTTTTTAGGATGCGCCTTATATGACAGAGAGAAAAATGATGATTAACCTTTAATTTTAACATACAATGAATAATGAGCCACAAGCGTATCACTCTAATGGTAAGATTGAAAAATACAAAGATCGTTAAATGATACCGCCGAAGCCAAATAAAAGATACTTTTAAACTTATTGATCTCGTCTATTAAAAACTGACATTTACGTCAATTAGATGAACATAATACTTCTTTACAAATCCAACCAAGATTTTAAATTGTTAAAGTCTATCTATGGTCTAAAACAATATATCAAACAATGATGAGGGGAAATATGTCGTGAGCATCCTCTAAGACCCAGGGCTACTTGCCTTGAAAACAATATCTGCTGGGAATTGAAAAAAAAGTATTACATGTTTTGATTTTTTTAATTTTTTAATCTTAAAATAAATTTTCAAAAGATAATCTACAGTTAAACTCTAAAGCAGAACACACAAACTTTGACAAAAAAAAAGCACAGAGCAGTGGAACTTCGCTTCTTTGTTTATTCTGTTGCCGCAAAAGGTACATGACTCGTGTTATTTTACACCAACAACATAAGCATCTAAGCCTTAGTTTTCTTATTCATTATTTTCATTATTATTTTCATCGATTTGATGACAAATCTAAGCGGAAGCTCTCTTCTGAGACTCACGCGGTGGAACTAGAAATTTGAAGGGATTGTTGGACTTGAGCTGCCTTGCCTCATTCCTCTCCAAGTTGAATGTAGCTGCAACCACATCCACCGGCATATCATTTATAACTGATGATGTCCCTGCAAGTCTTGCAATACCAGCTCTATCATTGGTCTTGAATGCTACATATGTGAACCTGTCGCTCAATGATTTTGCAGCCACAGCATAGTTTTGTGGCACTGTCAATGCACGACCGGCTTCTAGCTCTCCATCAAACACAGTGTTGCCATTGCAGTTCACAACTTGTAGCCTTGCACGTCCCTTCAATGCGTATAATATGCTGTTTGCGTTGAGGTTGTAGTGAGGCACAAACATAGCATTCTGTATGAAGATTGTTTGACATAAAATTAAGTGATGCAAAACAAATTAAAAGTAATAAAAGATAAAAAAAAGAAAGAAAGAGAAAAAATAGTACTTTGCGGAGAGATCCATGCTCAGCACTTAGTTTGAGCCACCTGAGAACTGGGAGGTCAAGGCTGGTAACAGTTTTGATTCTACCAGCTTGAGGGTTGTAGATGTCTGGCGATGAAGATGAACCAATGTTCAGCCGAAGTTTGGCAGTGCAAACGGTTTCCTCAAGCCCATTGTCTCCATGCCTTCTGCTTTCACCTTTTTGGCTGTGGCGCTTTTCCTTGTCGTCTTCATCTTCACCTCTTCTGCTTTTATGATGGCTTGGTTGTCTCTCTTCCTTTTCATCTTCATCTTCATCTTCTTCTTGTCTGCTGCCTCTCGGGTGGCGCGCTTGCCTCTCCGGAGGGGTTATGATGCTGAGACCACCTTTCACTTTGACAATGGCTCCCTTCTCTTCGTCTTCGTTCCTGCCTTGAAGTCTGTCTACTATATGCCTGTTCACGTTCAAAGCATCTTCCAAGAAATCCCTCTTGAAGCCGCTGAAAATGTTGTTCCCGTCATTGTCTTGTTCTTCCTTTCCTCCTTGTTGATGTTGGTATCGTAGAAACTCTTGCTCTTGGTTCCCAGCAAGATAGAATCTCTGTCAATTATATTTTCAGTCAAAATCAATCAATTGCCAATTTATGTTACCTTTTTGGACAATATATTATCATTATGCTAAGTGCTCACCCTAGGCATCTGATCAAGCTGGTTATTGGAGCTGCCAGTATCAGTAAGAGAAATGGCAATAACTGGAGTATCTTGGTCATTGTACATCCAAAATACAATACCAGTAGGAACTGCAATGATATCACCCTCTCTAAATCGGTTAACCTTTTGGTGGCTGTCTCTGTACCTGCCTCCCTCTCCTTGTTCAGATTGTTGGGGCTCCTCAAAGGTCTCAGGACAACCAGGGAATACCATGCCAAAATATCCATTACCTGTAAATATTGGTATCCAATGACATTAATTACTAGTAAATATTAAAGTTGGACAGCGTCATACACATATTTTTATAACATAAAAGTTTGCGAAAATGCAACTGTGATCATAATATCAATTTAATATCAAACAAACTAACCTTGTTGGATGTAAATTTCTTGGGGAGCATTGGAATAGTAAGGTCTGCGAAGGGCATTGCGCTGAAGGGTAGCACGAGAGAGGGCCACGCTTGCACATCGGAATTGCCTGTTGTTTGGATTCCAAGTCTCAATAAGTCCACCTTCTGACTCTATACGGTTATCTGGTTCAAGGGCATCGAGGCGTTCTAGCTGACACTCATTTTGTTGAGACTGTTCTCTGAGAGCAAAGCAGCTACTGAAAAGTAGAAAGCAAAGTGAAAGAGAGAGTGCAAGAAGTTTAGCCATGATAACAGATATTTAGAGAATGTTGGTTGTGATGCGGAGAACCTCAATGAGAAGGAGTAATTTATAGGGAAGAGAGGGTGATGAAGATTGAACACGTCACAGAAAGTGGGTGTTGAGAATTTGACATTCTGCCGCTTGCATGGCTATGAAATCCTTATGCTTTCCACATATGTCTGATAGAGCAGGTGGCTTCGTCATCTCCATTACCAGACAAAGAGCATACTTGTTTCCATTCTTATAGCTGAAATCGGTGGTGGGGGGACCATGGCTTTACTTCTTTTCTTTCCTTCATATTATCCACGGCAAAGCTTTATGAAGAATAAACTTTCAATTATCTACTTTAACAAGTAGTTAGGTCTTGGTTACCAAATTAATTTAAGTGTTACTACATAGTCTTTGGAAAACATTCATATGAACTTCATATTAGTACCTTAAAAATGTGATATTTTCAGCAACCAGTTGTTTAATGAGATGTCTTACTTTTATATCAACCAGTATTAATTTATGAAAATGCCTACATTATTCTCTAGTCCCTATTTTTCCTAGTACGTAACTAAGCACAAACAAAACAAAATAATGATTGTTATATAATAAACTAGATGTTTTATAAATCAAACAATTAAATTAGGGTAACAATATCAAAGTTCCAAATGAGCACAATTTTGTTCACTTGTATTTGTATACTACTGAAACTAAAAGAAAATACGATAACAACTCACAAATTCGGCGCCATATGTCGCGACGAAAATGCATCTACATGAAATTCAAGTAAGCTTGAAAAATTCAGCTCCAATGCAAGAGAGTGTAGAAATATATATTCGCATAGATTAAACCCATGCTTCAATCCAGAATTCCTAAACTCGAAAATCGCTAGCCCCTAATGAGGATACCTACTGACATGGAATGAGAAAAATTGGCCGGGAAAATAGTTGAGACCATATATTTTACCTCGGGGCATTTGAATTTAATTTTCTCGCGGTCGACACAAGTTAATCCTGGAGTGTTCGATTAGTTTAAGTCAACACAAGTTTAAGTCAACACAAGTTAAGCGCTCTTTTTAAAATACAAATTAAATCAATTCCGATCATTTCATAATAGGATGATAATCATACATATAGTAGCACCAAATGCTTTACATTGCCTTCACTGAGTGAAGTGTGTTGTAGATCAATTTTTTTCTTTTATAAAGAAAGACAATACAGACAATACAACTTCTACAAATGATCTACAATAACAGGGTTTCTAAAGAAAAGGAAGAGTCTCATACCCTTAAGCCCAATTCTGTATTTTAGATCAGGTATTGTTAATGCTGTGATGAAATGCATCTAACTTCATCAAATTGAAGCTCATAGTCAAAATGAGAGCATTTACAAGAAAAAAAACCACAGTAATATTTTGATGAACTACCATAATCTCACAAGGATTAAGTATCACAATCCTCGGGATATAATCACCCTTGTAGAAAGAACTATAGGTTATAAATATTATTACATGCCTACACGGTATGGACAACAACAAAATATAATGCTAGAAGAAACAATGAAACTTGCAACCTTTGCCTTTCTCATTCGGTATTAGTCTTAAGGATAGATTCGCCATTCTTCTCTTTCGTGCTATCCACAATTTTGGTTTCAATGTGATCATGCACCTCGGTTGCATTGACACCGGCTTCAAGAGTGTTTGACTTTTGGGGTATCTTTCGATCAAGATTCTGAGCAGCTTCTGACTCTTCAGATTTGTCACCTTCACGTCTTTCATTGAGGTTTTGAACAGCTTCCGCATCATTTTTGGCAGCGTCGGCATTTTGTGATTGTTGTTCCCCTAAACTTTGAGAAGCTTCCAACTCCTCATACTTAGAAACCAACTGCTGCAGCTCATCATTGAGATATAAAGCCTCAAAAAGTGTTTCTTCATCATTTGTTGTGCTTTGCACAATCTCCTTGATAACATAGAGTGATTGCTTGCACTTATCCAGCAGACTCAAAGTTAATTCTTCCTGCAACCAAACAAAAATATAGTACAATCTATTCAGCAAAAAAAAAAAATTCTATCATAAGAACAGTAGCCTTGCATTGAAAAGCATGTAGCAGATTTATGAGTAGTTCTTTAAAAATCTGTGCAAGAAAGACTTCATACATACAACAAACATCACAGAGTAGTAAACAAAACAACAATTCAGTATTCAAAAGATGCTGCATTTATTTAATTTTGGTAAAGGATTACCTTTAAAGGTTTTGGCTCTGCCTCAGAATTTAGTATGCTAGAGAGAACTTCAAGACTGTTTCGAGCAACCACAAGATGCTCTTTCTTCTCTTCAACCGAAACGGGTTGGTGGTCAGTAAAGAAAGCTTCTGAGTCATCCAGAGCAAGAGCATGTAACCCTGCTTCTGGAACTGGGTATCTTTCAGGGGGGTTTAAAGATTGTTGATAAGTATGTGACTCTGAGGCATACGGAATTGGTGGTGAATTTCCTCCCGCCGCGTCAAGTGATTCACCCCTTCCTTTCAAACTCTGTCATCAATGAAAGAGGAAGTAGGATTCAAATTAATGAAAGAGAAAAGTGGAAGCACAAGAATAATTCATAAAAACCATAAAAAGAAGAAGGCACCAAATTTGAAAGGTAGAAAATAAGAATGTGAAATTCACTTCAAAGCTAATATACTGTAAAAAGAAAATCCCAAGGTCACCTGGGAAAAGCTATTTTTACACAGTAAAATTTTGCAAACAATGTTTAGAAGCTATATATGACAATAAAATCAAGTACCAAAAACAATTAAGTACCATTCAAGGACAATTTCAGGCCAATGATATTAGCTTCCTTTAACCTATCAGGAAAATACTAACTTGTGTCTTAAAGGCACATGTTAAAAAAATCAAATGTAGAAATCTTGAAAATTGTGTATTCAATTCTTCAAAAGTTAAAAAATTGATTTTCCCATCAGAAAATTTCTATAATTGAAATGTTTAACATGTGCGCTTTAGCCCTTAGGGCACAAATGACCTGATCTGTTAATACCCTCGGATGAAGCTTTCTTATCCAAATTTCAATCAAGAGTTTTTTTGGGACTTATGTCATTTCAAATATTTGAGAGATAAAGTAAAATGGAGTATATAGAATGCCAATTCATCTAGAAACACTTTAAAACAAGCTTGGAAGCCAAAATTGGAAATCTAACTGTGCCAAAACACAGAGTAGGTGCCTTGAATTGAATCCATCATAAAAGTAACAGCTATAGATAAATTCAACTTATATTACCAAATAATCTATAGCTACAAGACAAATTGAACTGTTTATACTGTCTTTTTTTAACACAACAATTTTGCCATATATATAATATAAATTACACATAAATAGAAGGCAAACGGGCAACAAGCAGCACCGCTACCTCTTTTTGGATGGCAAAACCATTTTTATGATCGACATTACCTTTTTACAGTAAGATTAAAGGAAAAGTTACCATAGTCATAACAGATTACTTGTTGTACAAGAAGCCAAACTCGAGAATAAAGGATGGTGGGTCTTATTGTGGTTTGGGCATGTGTTAAAACTTGAGAAGGCATTGGTAAAAATGGCAGATCAAGATAGAAGATAGCTCAATAATTAGAGGTAGAAAGAAATCAAGCAAAACAATAAACTAACTCATCAAGAAAGAATCGAAGTTAAATTATCTATAGGGCAGAACATGATTCGTGACAAGAACAGGACAGGACAGGACATAATGAGATCATTAAGTTCATATAACTGATCCGACCTAATGGGAGAAAAAAATGGTTTGTATTGTTATTGTTGTTGTTGTCGTCAAAAAACAAATAATGCCTTTACTTGTGATGTGGTACTGATTCTCAAGCAGTAATAATACTAAGAATACATCCAAGAAAACTTAAAAACAACAAAATTTGTAGAGTTGTGTATGCGATGATTTTCCAATTGCCATATCAGAATAAAACCAACAGAAATCCCTGAAGGTAGGAAATTTTACAGAATGAAGGAAACTCTAATAATTAAATTTGTCCACTTTCTTTAGTGCGCAAGCGGATAAAAATATAAACGGTATTTATGTGTATTTATTTTTATTTTATTTTAATTATTTCTAAAATAATTTAAAAAATGGAATGAAAGAAATATGCAAACCGTCATATAACAGTTAGTAGAAACAGAAGTTAAAGTTAAAAACAAAAACAAAAACTAAAAAGGGTATAATTGGAACAAAAATAGGCTACACCAAAACAATGTTTTGCCTTTACATATAGTTATAGATTATAGATTGTAGATAAAGGAAAACCAAAAAAAACTATAAATGATATGAAACCATTGAAAAGAACTTTATCTATATAGCTAGTAGCTACTATAAGTCCTTGTATGACAAACCAAAATAGAAAATGCAACCTGTTGTATTTTCATCTTGTTTGTACTTATTTAAGTGAGTTAATTTTAACATCTCTAAAGGGTAGCCTAACCCTAACCATGCAAATAAAATTGCCTATAACACTGGCTTACCTGTTAAAATAAAACACTCTCTAACTATCATAGTTCCAATTAATAACCTACTAAAGTAAACTCTATCTTTTTCCCTTAATTTGATCATAACTCACATTCTTAGATATAGCTCTATTATTGATCACCCTATAATAAAGTTATATAAACCTAGCCACCCCATAAACCTTGCAACACAATCCCCGGTTAAGTGCTAACAATTCTTGTGTTGATTGAGTCCATCGAGACGTAATGTTGCAACAAAAAGAGGAATAGGAAAAACAACGCAAGAAAGAAAGAGAAAAAACTAACCAAATAAGTTTGACTGAAAACAGGAAGATAAGCAATGTCCTCCGATTCACCCCAAGCCCTAATCAACTGTAAAGCCCTTGTCCTATTACTCTGCTCCACCTGCGGATTATCAATCAACCTAACCATATCCTCGAGAACCTTCTCAGACGCAATAACCGAAAACACCTTCTCACAATTCATCGCACAAGTTTCCAACAAATCCAGGCAATGTTTCTGAACCACAGGACTCTTCTGATTAATCCTCCTCTTGATCGCTTTCACCACCTCCGAACCGTTAAACTCGTCGGAGTTAATAAGTCCGCATATCCTCAGATTCATTCCCCAATTCGGCTCCTCTAGTGTTTCCGACGTTGCTTCGTCTACCATCTTCGATTCCGGCGTGGGAGTTTGGAGGATTTCCTTCATTTTGCCGCTGACGATACGGCTGAGATTGGCGCTGTTGGTTTTGAGCTTCTCGCCGAATAGAGCTAGCTTGGATTTGTCCATTGGAGTGGGGAAAGTGATGAACCCTAGATCGGGCTGTGTTTTTGTTAGTGAAGGTTGGGAGAATGTGGAAATGGGAAAGTGGAAACTGGAAAGTTCAACTATTGAGGAGAGAGATTTGTGATTTGACTATTGATCGTGTACTAGCACTACTTTTTACTTGGCTGTGTTGATGTACACGTTTCGTTAAACTACTCACCGTTTTGAATCTTGACATTGGACTAGCTCTTTCGGACCCGAAACATATTCCTTTTAAACCAATGGTGAATTTCATTTTACTCAAATATTTAAATTGAGATTAATAATTATGGACTTATATAGTTATAGTGCAACACAATTAAGGATAAACGGTTGAGCTGATCCGAATTAGTTCTTTTTATCCGTTATTTTTGGTGGATTGAGTTAAAAATTTTGGTTCGATAATTTAAGTTGGTATGTCCCGAATAATCTGTTTAAAAAAATGGGTCGAAGCGGGACGGATTTTACTCTTTTTATTAAGAATTAAAATAATTTTAATTATAAAAACAACACTTATCTCTTATAATTTTATTATAAATTATTATACACACAAATTGAATTATAATTGTAACGTTCTTTCTATAACTTTCTAATACATGCGTTGATTGAAAATGATTGAAATAAAAGAACAAATGTATGACATGCATAATTATTAAGTTTTCAATATATTACCTCAGATATTTTCTTTAGAAATAGATATTGATTTTATGAAAAGAAATGATTTGATTAGTGTATACGTGTGACAAATTTATGATTTAACTATTAAAGAATCGGTCAATATAAGAGTCTATATAATGTAAATAGTGAGAAAGTTTGGTGTTTATATTTTACGCATTACTATTTTATACAATGTTATTGTTATCATTGTTGGTTTTGTATAAATTCTAAATTGGATTTTTTTAGTAGTTAGTTTTTAAATAGGATTAAGATGATATGTATTGTTTATTAATTTTGATATTTTTTATTGTGCTTGAGCTTATTTTGTTTTTTTGTTGTAATTCATCTTTATTTATTAAATTTTTTGAATTGTTTGGATTTAAGACATTGTGAAATCTATTATGCGTTGTTAACAAAATTTCTTTATCGACCCATTTGATAGTAATTAAAAAAATTTTAAATTATATATTAAATCAAATTATAAAATTAAAAAAATAAAAATTTGGCGGGTCGACCCGCCAACTTGTTAGTAAACGGAGCGGACTTTACTTTTGAGCTCGGACTTCTAGGTTGACCCACCCCGCTTTACTCCACTTTTGGATGGGTTTAAACGAGACGACCCTAAATGGGACGGACTACCCATTTTGCCACCCATAATCACAACTATTTACAAATATTATTTTATAAATAAGTTAAAATAAAAGTTAATTTTCAATAAATATAACTGTCATAATTCACTGATAATGTAAAATTATTTTATACCGTCAATATATACCAATTAAATTCATTGAAATTTTATATGTATTGAAATTTTCAGTTTTTAAAAATGATTTTTATAATATTATGTGGATTTGTTTTTTACATAATTTTGTATAAAAAATATTTTCAAACAAATTTTTCTTAAAAATTTAATTTAAATAATTATTTTTAAAATATTAATTTAAATATTTCATCTTTTTATTAAAATTCTTTTTAGATATTCAAATTTCAAAAATTATTTAATTTTAAAACTATTTGAAATAGATTTTTTTTCGGGATGATAATTTTGTCATAGTCTCTTTTTCTAAATAATTATATTTTTAAACTTAACAATTTTAGCCTTTAGATATTTTGCACACATTACCACAACCTACCTATACAATTTGGTTTTCCTTTCTTTTGATTCATTTTGGTCTCACACTTAATTTTTAATTAATGTCAGTTTTTATTAGAAAATCACACAAAAAAACCACCATTTAATTCTTGATATTTAGTTTTAAGTAATTATCATCATTATTGACAAAAATTAAAAACAAAAAACAAAAAAAGTCTTAATTCTTTTCTTTTAATAAATACATATTACAGTTTTTTCTTCATCATACATAATATCATCATCAAATTCCTTTTTTTTTTAATTTCATTACACAGAACCTACATTATTTCACATTATCATCACTATTTTCGCAACCATAAAATCATTCAATCATAAACAAAAAAAATCACAAACTCTAACTCAAATTATGTTCACAAATTGTTTAGTTCCAAGAGGCTCACACACAAATGTAAAAAAGAACAACCATTAGAATAAGGAGGACGTGAGTTAGAACAATATTATGTTTCTTTATTTTGAATCCATACAGGAAAAGAAGAAAGCTTCCACGAAATTCTGCGGAATCACTTCTACGCACCAAACGCCATATGCGCGAACCGTCATGACTATGCAACAGCACATCCACAACGCACACGCACAACCATATAAGGACGACGGCGCCGCTCACGCAGCGCTCGCCGGAAACAGTCGACCACTGCCCAGATCGCGCCAACAAGCAGCACACAGACGATCTCTATTCTGAAATGCCATCCGCTCAACATTGTACGGCCACTCCTCACCACTGCCGACGAAATCGAACAACTCCCTCCAACGAACTCGCGATGGCTAGCCACGATCACGAGACTTTCCGGCTACACCGACCATCGCCAAAGAATCCATTTCTAGTTAGCCGTATCCAGATCTTCTTTTTATTCCATGCGTTTTTACTCTCTATTTTATTAGTTACATTTTTCTTCCATTTTTGTTGTATGTGTGTACTGACTTTGTGAAGAATTTAGGGTAAATAAATTAGAAAAACAAAAAAGAAACTTATTTTTTCTAAATAAATTTTCTTTTCAAATCAACAATACCTAAAAATAACTAAAATAATCATTCTTGTACATAATATTAGGGCCTGCCGATTTAATCCAAAAAATCGTCATTTACTTATAAATAAACTTTGTACGTAAATTAAAACAGTTTGTCGAATCAAATTAATTATACATTTTCACAAATAAAATGATAGGTGGATGCACTTCCACCATGTCCTCGAATAATTAATAGGTCGGCTTAATTCCTTATCAATTAATTATTAAAATTAAAATCTTAAAATCCACGACAACTTATCAAATATTTATTTTTCATCAATCAAACACTTTCGTTCCGTGCGACAACAAATCACTCTCGCCCCCGTGCGATTAATTCAAACTCAAACATTTTTTTCAAAACTATAAAATACTAACCAAACATCATTCGAACTACGTAGGACTATGATTTCCCTCTTTCTCCAATTAGAGATACGCAGACACACAGTTGTGAGACCAATGCGAGTCCACTAATAATTTTTCCATGTTTTAACTTTTTATAAATATGTTTCTCATGTAAGTAAATAATTAAAAGCATGTTAGAAATAAGCACACACTTAGTCACCCTAAGATTAAAGAAGGTTTCCCTTGAGTACAAGGAAGGTGAGGGTACATAACACATTCCCCTTACTTAATTAACTCCCGAACCCTTAACTTAATTACAACGACCGTCTTATCCACGCCTTTAGGGTTTTTCCATTAGGTTCCTTGTCTTTAGGACAAATAAATAATGGTGGGAATTTCATTGAATTTTTACAGCTGCGACAACATGTAATGACATGTGTCGACCTATATGAAGTTATTGTATCGGTACGAAGTTACATAAGCTACAGACTTTAAAACAATAGTACATGTGCCGATACATAGAAATTTTCACAATGACATGTGTCGACCTGAAATGAAGAATGTGTCAACACATAGTTACAGAGCCTACAAGCTTTATTATTGATCCACATGTGTCGATGCATAGAACGGATGAGTCGACACATGCAATTGATTATTTTGCAAAATTTAGTTTTTAGTGCATGATACCTATTGACAACTTTTTCAAACATGTTTTAGATGCAATCTATTTTCTAGATGCAATATAAGATCTCTAATGCAAGGGTGCACACAATGACTTAGAGATACCGTTCAATATATAGAAAAGTTAAAGCAATCCTAGTTTTAACATCATACAAAATATCTATTTAAGAGGCAAATGCATTCTCATACTCCCCCTTTTTTATGATGACAAAACTTCAAAACTAGCCATGATGCTTTTCGTTGCTTTTTGTGTCTTCATGAAGGCCCTCCTAAATATGTGCATCCATCTTTCCTTATTATTCTCTCTCTTTGACAACATCAAAAAGAGACAAAGCACACCATGAGAAGTATCATTATTCACACAAATATGACAATATCACACAGAGTTTTGAAAAAGTAAGACAACAACAAACAATAGTATAGCAAAAGTGTTGGACATGTCATGAACAACAAATAAAAACTTAGAACATTGTTTTCACTTCAAAGAAGTGACATAGTTGCTAATGCATGAAAACAAACAAACCAAGAAAGTGACTAAAATGCATGAAACAAAACGCATGACCCAACAAGAAGCAAAAGCACCACACTCTAATGACCCTTATGACTTCTATGAAACGGTCTTCCACCATGATCCACATAACTACGCATGTCTTGATAGAATTGCAAGCTCTCATGATTTTGAATGCTAAGAGTCACCACGTTGTTAATTTTGGTCTGTATAGCAGCGTTGTTAGTACTTCTTTCATTGCGGATAGTAGAAAATTGCATAGTAGCATGTGAGACAAAAGCATCAAAATTTGAATCTTGTGAGGCCAAGTGCTCCTAAACAAGTCTGAACCTTTCAACTTGAGCAGCCTCGAAATTTGTACTCCAAAACAATTCTTCCTCATATCGTTGATCCTGCTTGAGCTGTATATTTTGAAGCATAGCCATTAAGGGTGACTCATTGCTCGATGTAGTCCCAAACTCATTTCTTTAAGAACCAGATCCACGCCATTGGTAACCACCATCATCTTGTTACGGCTAGCTATCTTGTGGCCATTGTCTCCATTCTTGATCAGTAAAAATATTCATCCAAGTTTCCTCTTGCTCATAATCAACATCATCCATGTTCACATCCTCCTGATTAATATCACCAATAAGTTACTCATCAATTATAGGAGCATTCGTGTTAACCTCAAATTCAGTAGGGTTACAAAGTACCTAGTACTTTTAATTTTTAGTTCAGGACTTTAAAGACAATAACTCCATTGTATTTAAAATATAAGCATCACATATTCAACATGTGCTAAATTTGATAGTTTTCTTGGCAAATAATTCTCGTTTTATGAATTTTAAGTTGAATTTATCAATGAATCAACATCATTATCAACCACAAAAATGTTACTTATGAATATATTGTTCAAATATAAGAGCGTACGACAACATATTAATTTATGACAGACCAATATATATTTAAATATATAGAGAAATTTTATCCAAAAAATATGAAATTGAAATCATCTTGTTACCTTTTTAGGCAAAAATTGTTAGATAAAGTTTAATTCTCTTCCTAATCTTTCAATTTGTCAAAATGAATTTCCATATATCTAAGCACTCAGGTGTACTTGTCAATTATCACAAGAAAAGAAAAATATTATTGAATTATAAAATCTCATAAAATAAAGAAATTCATTAGAATAAGTCGTTTACTATAAAGCTAATACTAAGCAATTGACCAATCTGACTAATTTGCCATTTCAATTAAAAAAATTACACTGCAAATTGGACATTAACGTAATTAACAAATTAAAGGAACACTTTCTCATCTATTCATACTACAACCATCATGTGTTACATTTCCATTGGTCTAAATTAAACAAACATTTTACCCTTCATGTAATGCAGCAATGTCTTAATCTTTCTTTCAGACTTCATTTCTTCTCATACCTGCTCCTTCTCTCCCCTACCGAAGTAACACCAAGCATCTTCCTTAGCTCCCAACGTTCATCTTCATCTTCCTCGCAGGTATGTTAACTTTCTCAGCCCAATACTTTACAACACACTTCCTCTTTCTTCCATTACTTTCTCTGTCATTCTTCCATTACTCCCTCTTTCATGAAAAGTTTTATTGAAAACAATTTTTTGAAAGCTCATGAAGTTTTCGTTTTGCTTCAGTTTTCGTTGGTCCAAAATTAATCTTACACTTTCTATGTCATTCTTCCATTGGTCCAAAATTAAAAACTCACTACTACAACACAATAAAAAAACTCACCTCTCGTCTTCTCTCTCTCTCTCTTTCCCCTCAAACCCTACCTCAGCCGCCGCCCCTTTCTCCTCCCTATCTTCAATAAAGAAATCAAAATTCCTTTTCACTCTCACAAGCATCCGAAATTTTTAAACAATCTTAGATATGCATTCTTCTTTTCTCTTACTATTTCGTTTCAATTTCTTTTACAATATTTGTTGTTTGTGTTGTTGTGGCGGTGAACAAGAATAATAATAATGTTTTGGTTTTTCAGGTTTTGATTTCCACTACTTCTTTCTTGCATAAGGTTTCAACTTTACCTACTTTTAGTTTCATGTTATATATATATATGTGCCTATTTTTCAATTTTATATATGCACACCATGTGTTTGATAAAATTCTACTGTGAATTTTCATCAACATCAGGATACTTGATGCTGACAATGAACTAATTAAGCTGAGTGCCAACTATTGTGGTACAAATAATGAGTTGTTTCCTAGCCAACTATCTCGCTGACGCTTTCAAAACGTAGGTACTCTCTTTTTCATTCGCTATGTAGTTCCCAATTTCACAAATCTCATTTTTAGGTCTTTCTAGGTTTCGATGAATTAATGAATTGATGCATTGTCAATTGTTAATTAGTTTATTTTTAATGTGATATTAGGTTGTTTAATTGACTTTGATGCTCAAAAACTGATATTATAATGCAGTTAATTTTTTTTGCTTCCTTTTTTCCCATCTTATAATGCAGGATGATGCTGATTGGGAAAAGTTAGGAGTGAAAGAGGTTAGAGGCTTTTGATATCATTCTCTGTCTATGTTTTTGTTGATCAGATCAGATATTGCATTGATATTACTTTGAAGGTCTTAGAAATAGCTTTTTTACTCGGGCTTAATGTTTCTGTTGTTGTTGCTCATGAAGTGTCCGTTACAAATTTTGGTATTTAGATTGGGAGATTTTCTTATTATTCTCTATGCAAAGTTCAATTACTTATATCCATATGCCATATTTCAGGTTCAGGAGTTCCACCTACAAAAATATATATCACAGAGGGTGTAAGAATCTACTGTTACAAAATTTATGTATTATATCATTTTACATTGCAGTTATTGAGCTACTTGTTTGAAATTCCAACCGTACGTCTTATTCTGGTATGTCTGGATTAGTGGCTTATATTTGTAATTAAATGTTGTTTCACAAAGTAAGTCCATAATAATTTTTTGTTTGTATTCAGGTAGTTAGAGGTATAGATGATTAAATTCCATCACTTCCATCAACAGATGGAGCTCAAATTATTTCATATACAAAGCTTATTAGTCAGGTAATCTAAATGTCTCAGTCAAAGAATGTTACGTTGTGTGTTCATACCTGATTATGTTCAATTATATAGTATTAAATTTACTTGCTTCCTTGGATTATAAGAAGTGTTACTTTGGTAGGGCTCTTGTATCTAATCTATCTATTGCGATCTATCGGTATTAGGTTTCATTTTTATAAATGGTGTTGCAAATTGGAAATTGATTTGATCTGTTTCTATTTGATAAATTTGTCACCTCATTGTTTGTGTGATTTGGATATAGGGGCGCAACAATCTTCATCCCTTTCGCCCTCCAAGGCCTGATAATATTGTAACCATTTGCTATACGAGTAGCACGACTGGAACTCTAAAGGTATGGGGTTCCTATAAAATTACAATTCACTTTTCTCGGTGGTATATTATTCCACTAAAATAGTTTCTTTGATTAATAGTAGTCATATAAAGCATTTCTTATGTTAGTGCACGATGCACTTTAGTGAGGAGAGAATGAGAGAATAAAGGAAATAAGGATTTATATTATTGAATTGTACAAATAATGATACAGACTAGGACTATTTATATACAACCTTAATTATGTTTGGGTCTACACAACTTAGATTATATTTAAATATTAAATCTAATAAAATCTAATATAATATTTTAACAAATCTAATTTAATATTTCAACACACCCCTGATGAGTGCTAAATTGTTGTGAATTTGAGTGTGAATAATTAGCACTCATCGGCTTAATTCGTTTGCTTTTTATCAATAAACTTCAACTTTAGTGTATATTCGGTATAGTTTACGTTATAGTGTCTTTATTGCGTTATTATATAAATATCATTGAGTTTAATTGATTTTATCTCATTTTTGTAGGTATTCAAGCTTTTATATTTAGACATTGTTAGAAAGAGCATTGAATAAGCTTTCCAACGCTTTAAACCGGACGCGAATTGAAGTTACGGTTCAAAAGTTATGGACGAAATAGTGCAAAATATTGTGCTGATTTTTTTAACTTTCTGTCATCCGTCGTCGGGCGACGCTTTTTGGTCGTCGGGCGACGCTAGGCATGCTGTAGCATGGGAAGAACGTTGTTTTGGTCGTCGGGCGACGCTTTTTGGTCGTTGGGTGATGCTGGACAGTCAGAAATGTGTATTTAGTTGTAAAAACACATTTTTTGGGTATGACTTTGGATATTTTTGATCCCAACTCCATCAACCTTCATTTTTGGATAGGATTAGCTTAGAAAACAACATTGAAGCTTGCATACGAATGATCCGGGATGGATTGCTCATCAATCGACACTGATAAACCGGTAGATTTGTGGTTCATTTCTCTTCCTCTTTGTGTATTATTTATGTGATGAGTTTGTACATGTATTTACTCTAAACTTATGTATATTTGTCGCCCAAGGTGTTATATTAAACTTGATTTATAAATCTTTATTGATTGTTGTCCTGGATTTTTGCTTTGTGCTAGGGATTTGAGTTGTTATAGACATATACTGCTTAAAATCTTATCTAGGATGATTATTTGTTAGTTTCTGAACTCTAGAAATAGATTTAGAACTGGCATCTACTTGGGTATCAGAGCTTAATGCCTCTGTGTGGTTATGTTGTACTGAGAGATCGTCATTGTGATTACATAGTTGTCTTCTGTGTTGTTGAGGAGGTAGAGAGATAATTTGCTTGGTGATAGAGTCGGTCTCTCAATTTGGTTTAGAAATGACTTAGGTTGTGAGTGATACGTAGTGACATTGATGAGTATTATTAGGTTAAATGTAATTGGTCGATAGATTTAAGTCTGTGATGAGTAGATTATATGCAGACTTAATAAGTTCTTCCTTAATTTTTCTCTTTTGTTTACATTTATTTTCTGTTGGTAACATTTTCTTTACAAACCAATTCAAACCAAACTCATAAATGCAGGAATTTGTCGAACGACAATTCAATAACCAATCTCTGTGGACATGATAATTTCCTGGATAAATATTTCCAAAACTTTTGTTGCTTGCCGCTACATTGCTTCCAACAAAATGACGCTGTTGTCGGGGACTGGTTCTATTGTTTTTGCATTGCGATAATTATTTTGTTTTTGAGTTTTGTAATGTACATGTTGTATAGAAATTGTACATTAACTTGTATATGATTTTTGTGCATATATGTGGTTTCACGTATTATTGTGAATTGACTTGTTTTCATAAAGTTTGTTGTGTGATTGTTAGGACACTTTCTTTAGGTTTGCGTGGTGTGACAATACCATGGCATGATGAAAAGAGGTTATTAGCTCGCACAATAAAGGCGTCGGGCTTACGACGTAAAACAATCATGTTTATTTGTATTTGTTTTGTTATGTCAATTTGTGTTTTCCGAAAGCTTATCGTGTTTAGCTTTAGGAGTTTTGTTCGTTGTGTATATTGTAAATTTTGTACATTGAAATTTTGTAGGAGTATTATTTTTTTTAATTATTTTGTTGTTGTTTGCACTCAAGTTTTGGTCTGGTAACTTGTAGAATATTGAAGTGATTTATCAAGTTTGATCGTTTTGGCTTGAGAATGTGTGGTAATGATTTTGTTAAAGTTGTATACACGTTCGAAATGTTTGTTTATCACTTTCTATACTTTAGCATATTCATGGTTGTGATACCGTGAGAGAATTGACTTGAGATATTTTGCTTTTATCGCAAATGTTGCGGTTAGCAAGAGTCGCCACTGACTTTTCTTTTATCCAAAAGGAAAGACTGAAAAGAACAGGAAAGACCTTTGAGATTATTTCTTGAGTTCGGGGGGTAGATTATGAAAAGGGAAGGTGTTAGCATCCTTTTCATCCATAGTTATCTATGAGCTCTTAGTTGCTTGCTAGATCACTTGCTTTTGTTTGAAAATGTGCTTTGTGTGGTTTTTGAAAGTATTTTGAAAATGCGCCTTTGTTTAGGCAAACTTTGTAATAGTTCTCGTTCGTAAGAACGTATACAAAGTGTTGGACTTTTGAAAAATGTTTCATGTTTGGAAAGTTTTGAAAGTGTTTGATGTTTGTTTTGAAAATGAGCAAGCAACTAGGAACAATCTACCTACTCAAAATTCTTCGTTCATTTCTTCCTTCCTTTGATATTGCTATTTTACCATTGATTTGGTAAGAAGCCTCGTCTTTGGATGTAAAGGGACGGATGTGGGTCATCGTATAGTCATGATAGCAATGTTGTAAGATATCTTAGCATTTTTCTTTGAGGGACTTAAGATCATTTCGAAAGACAACATTGATAGCGTCATCGAAGGACTATGATCTTGTATTTTTGATTTCTTTTTGCTAAGACATCTCACATGCATAACATGACCATTTTTGTAAGGCAACAAAGTGGAATTACCCTAAGGGTGCAAGTGTGCAAGTGTGTTTGATTTACATGCATTGTTTATCTTGAATTAGGGTTTGCTACTTGTTGGTTTTAGTCTTTACATACAAACCCTAATTTACTATATTTATAAAGCGATAAATTGCGGAAAGTAAAATTACTACGCTATTACATCATTTGGGGAGGGGGTGTACAAATTTACAAATGGGGATTTTACAAGAAAATTAAACCAAATTAACTATTACAATCATATTGAATATTGTACAAGAATTGAAGAAATAAAAATGCAAGAATATAAATGGAAAAGAAAATGATTTTTTTTTGGATTTTTAAGAAAGAGTTTAGTTTTGACCTAATTAGAGAAAATGATTAATTAAAATAAAATTAAACCTAAACTAGTTAAGAGAAGAAATTAAGTTTGAAATATTTTTTAGGGTTTTTTGTGAAAGATTTTAAATTAATAAAAATAATATGTAAATTAATTAATTAAAAGAAACCTAAGTTATAAATTAATAAAAAAAAGAAAAATAATACTCAAACCTAAATCTAAATATTTATTTATTAAAATAAAAATTAAATTGTTAAGAAAATATTTTTTGTTCTCTTTGTTTCATAAAGAAAATAAATAAATAAAATGTGAAAATAATAATAATAATAATATTTTAGATTTTTTTATTAATAAAAATAAAAATTATATTAATAATAATAATAATAATAATAAATAATAAAAGAAAACTGAAATAAAATAAATGAAAATAAAAAAGAGTTGGGCAGGATGCAAAAGTAAACAGGGGGGTTAGAGAAAGCAAAAAAGGGAAGGCCCAATGTTGGAGGCTCAGGCGCCTGTAGCTGAAACAAAAAAAGAATGAAAAATGTTGAAAAATTGCATAAAAGATAGCGCTGGGTGTTGAACCCCTGACCTCTAACACAAACACGCACTACCTTTACCACTGAGGTGGCTGTACATCTGTTAACTTGTATCAAACCATAAATATATATTACAAATCAAGTCGATGGCCTGAACTTTATCTTCAACCTCCAGCCTGAACATCTGTAACTTCACCATTTTTCAACAAAAATGAAAGATGCAAACATGAAAGTTGCTTCATTTTTCCATACGAGTCCAACCATGTAAATATCATAAGCTATAAATCAAAGATGAATGAGAATTTCTAAAAGTACCAAATTCTGACCTAATTATTTTCAGAGATTCAAACCTAAAATTCTCTAAACTCAAGCAATATAAATGAGATCTATGGACATGTACAACTTCAGGGCAATGATGTTTACATTTTATCTTCATAAATGCAAGCCTAACAATGCCTAAATGAGAAGATAGAAGTTCAAAAAATGTACTTCAAAACTGGAAACTGTGAAATGAGTTTGAGCTGCTTTCAAGGAGTTGTGATGATCAGGTTAGCTTCCTCAAGTTCCTAGGAAGCTAATACAATGATTAGCTTGAGCGATGGATGGCTGGAATGGCTTGGAGAAGTCAATGTGCAGACTCTGTTTTTTGGTTATGGAGATTATGGTAAATGGTGTTACAATAATGAAACAGGGGCATGGATAGGTTATATTTGATGTGTAGGAACTTTAGGAACCAAAAGGCCAAGAAATACACGAGGGAATTATGAGTTACAAGTTCAAAGTCAGAAACTGTGCAGCAATGGAGTTTTTTGAAAATTTTTGGATTGGGGGAGTTTGGGAGTGTTTCAGGGTGTTAATGCTCGCGTGTTAGCCTGCAAATAGGGCCTCTATTTATAAGCAATAAGTTTATATGCTTGCATTTGATCAGAATTCAAAATCACATGTTTAAGCTCAACGTGTGATTTTCTTGAGAAATCAAGTTTCAAGTACTTGCTACTGTAGAGTGGTTATGCTTTAAAAAAACTTGCTTCTGACTTTGTAGATGGAGTGTGATCAGAGGGAACAAGTGAGAGGCTCAAGAATTGACTTTGTGCATAAAGCTTGCTTTTCAAGAATGACATTGTTAACTTTCTTCCCAAAATGGCAATTTAAATTGGACAATGCTTAAACCACTTGGATTATAGCTCAAAAGTTTGTGTAATCCATTAATGATGGATAGATACACAAGTTAGAAGGCCTGCAAAGTAATATTATGCAGCCTAACATTGAGATTGGATTATGTGTTCATCAAGAAATGACTTGTAATTCAAGAATGAAACCCTAACTTCTTGCCTTCGGTTCTCCTTGCTCAAGTATGATCTTAATGAGTTCTTGGACATTTTGGAAAGCTTATAGAATCCTCTAAAACCTCTATGTTGGACATTTTTGAATATTCATCTTGGAACTATTTGAAAAATTTCCATGAAGTTAGGTCAAAATCCTGCCTAAACTAGGGCAAAATTTCACTAAGTTTTTAAGTTTCATGAACATGTCTTCTTAAAATCATAACTTGAAATCCATTCATTTCTAGAAGAAGTTATGTTCTAAAATGTTTTATATCTCATTGAGATCTATAACTTTAATGTTGGAAGTTTCCTTTGAATCATCTTGTATCATGGTGGAAATTTGACTCAAAGTTATGAAAAAAAAGTGAATTTCCAATACTTAGAAAAATTTCTAAGTTTAGAAATTTTGACTTTTCAAAATGAAATCTTGACTTTTTGATTTTTTGATGAACAAGTTTCATATTTTGACATGCCTTGATGAATTTTGGTCTTTGATACTTGATTTTAACCAAAAAATCAAAGTTTGACTTTTTAGTGTACAGTTGACTTTTCATCAGTTGACTGAAATTCATCTGTCAGCCAATTGATCTTGAGGAATGTTTTGAGCCATGTCATTAGGCCAAAATGAAATATTTGAAACCTTGAGATCATAACTTAAACCAACCAATCATTTGCTAGGTCAAAAATCAGAATTTGCACCTTCTTAGTCAAAACCCTAATTTTTGACCATTTTGCCTTTTTGATGATCTGATCAAATTTCTTGAGAAATTGTAATCCAAACTTGATCAAATTACATATATGATTTCATGATGTTAATATGGATAAAAAATTATAAAGTTTGACTGTAAATTGACCACAGTTGACTTTCCCCCCAATACAACTGATTTTAGGCCAACTGATCAATTGACTGAGCAAAAATGTGATCCAAGACTTGAAACTTGACATGAGCAATCTTGAGGGTCCAAAATGATCCATGAAAGTCATACGGGGAATTAAAAGTCCATTTGTCCTTGTGCAAACTAAAACCCTAATTTTCAGTCATCAATGCTTGAGGAGGTGTCTTGAGCTGATCAACCCTTGTGTAATCTTGAATCAATGGAGATCTTGTGAGAGATTATTTGATAAATGAGATGGAAAATTTTGGGGTACAACAGCTGCCCCTGTTCAATCTTCTTAAACCTGAAGAATTATATTGGTGGATCCGCCATTCGTGACTTGAAGGTGAAAGATGGTTGAACACTAGAGTGCCCAGAAATTTGCACTCGAAGATGTATTGGGAATGGGATTATAGATGCCATTTAGGGGAATTATGGTAAATACTGGAAGAAGTATCAGCATAAATCTTTGGTCGATTTAGACTAAAACTTGATGTTTTACCTATGGGAAAAAGGGGTTAGTTAAACGCGGATGTATGTATGATATTCGTAAGATGAGTGAGATTGTGCTAAAAGTGTTTCATATGTATGTGCTATGATGTATGAATGTGAGATAAATGTTTATCCGGGAAAATAAATCCTTGACTACTGCTGAGGAGTTCTGAATCCTGGATTGGTGTTGTTAGCTGTTATCTGGTCGGATCCAGGCTTCACAACTTGTTAAGGATGAGGAAGTCAACTGCTATCTGGTCGGATTCCAGGCGTCACGGTAATTTACTGGGGAAGGCTAAATTAACTGTTATCTGGTCGGATTCCTAGTTTCACAACAACCTGCTGGGGATACGAAAGTTAACTGCTATTTGGTCGGATTCCAGGCTTTGCAGTAACTTGCTGGAAAGGATGAAGTTGAACAGATATCTGGTCGGGTCCAGGCTTCATAGTAACTTGAAGTGGTGATTAATATCTGGTCGGGTCCAGGCTTCATATTTTTTGAAAAGTTATACTATTATCTGGTCGGGTCCATGTTTCATAGTGTCTTGCTGGGGATTGTAGCTAATTGTTATCTGGTTGGATTCCAGGTTTCACAATAAATTGCTTGAATAGACGAAATTGAACTGATATCTGGTCGGATCCAGGCTTCACAGATTTCTGAAGTGGATGAAGTTAATTGTTATCTGGTCGGGCCCAGGCTTCACAATAAACTTGTTTGAAGAGATAGAGTTGAACTGATATCTGGTTGGGTCCATGCTTTACAGTAACTTGCTTGGAATTTAGTTTTTATTTGGTCGTATTCCAGGTTTCACAACGAACTTCTGAGGGGAATTGCTATCTGGTCGGATCCAGGCTTCACAATAACAAACTTACTTGAAAAGATGAAGTTGAAAACTGGTATCTGGTCGGATCTAGGCTTCACAGTAACTTGCTAGGGTAGAGGCAAACTCTACTAGGGAAGAGAAGTTAAACCCTTGTCTGGTTGAGTCCAAGTTCTTCCGTATCTTGAACAGTTAAACTAATATCTGGTCAGGTCCAGGTTTCATAGTATCTTGAGAAGTGAACTATTATCTGGTCGGGTCCAGGCTTCATAGTATCTGAAAGTTGACTAATTATCTGGTCGGGTCCAGGTTTCATAGTAGCTTAAAGAATTGTACTATCATCTGGTCGGATCCAGGCTTCATAGTATCTTTTGGAGATAGTAAAGGTTTTGTTGACGACTTTACTGGGGATTAGGGGTTGTGACCCTTTGATTTGTAATAGTCTGAAAGGAAAACTCAAACTAGAGAGGAGAAATTCAGCTGGGGAAGATAGGCTCAACTGGGGAGGACAAACTTAGTTGGGGATAACAGGCTTAGCTGGGGAAGATAGATTGTGCTGGGAAATTTGCTGATTGTTGTATGTTGGGGAAATAAACCATGTTGGTGAATACTTGATGAACTACTGACGAGGTGAGTTCTTTGAGGAAGAGATTCGTAAGGATTCTTCTTGTAGGATCAACTTAACTGAAGAGAGAACTGCCAAGAGATTGAGACTCTTGTTGGAGATTAACCTGTGCAAAGATACTTTGTGGGTAACTTTGTTAAGGGTTGGTTTATTGTAACCGTTTTGTGGGGATAATGCTAATGAAATAACTTTATGGGGATATTCCATGTACATTAAAGAGATGCTTGCTGCTGCTTAGCAGGACACATGTGCCAAATAGTTTAAATTATGTTCATATGCATATGTTCGTTCAATTTTAGTCATTGGACAATTTTGCATTCAAAACAAAATAGAAAGTTTGCACTTCAAAGCATATTTGTATTGATATTTTGCCCATGAATAGTCGTTTTGTACAAAGAGACAGAGATCCTAGTAAGAGGAAGTCGTCAAAAGGAAAACAAAATTGAAAACAAAAATAATAGCCATGTGAAATGATCTTATTGCATTACAATTCTTCTATTGCCCCAATGTCTTCGAATGCCCCTTGCCGTTGACAGAAGTTGATTGGATCGAACTTGGACCGTTTGAAATCGGACTTTGGTAATAAATTTGACTGTGGTGATTCCACGGGACATAGTCACACGCTTTCAATCCTTAAATTTTTCCTGGACCGCCTTTTGGGTTTTTATCCCACCAGGATACCCATTTTTTCCCAAGTCGCCCTTTCGGGTTTTCAACTTGCCGAGTGTACAATCTTTTGCATATATCCCTAACTTTTGCCTAAAACTTTTGGTTTGCCGGGATGCCCTTATTTTTCCTAGGTGTGTCAACCTAGCGGGTCCTCTATGCATAGTATTTTTTAACTATGTCCGCGTTTATGGGATGTGGGAAGTCTTCGCCATCCATGGTAGTTAGCATCATGGCACCGCTAGAGAACACTCTCTTGACAATAAATGGCCCTTCGTAGGTGGGAGTCCATTTTCCCCTGGGGCCACCTTGTGGCAGAATGATGCGTTTTATCACCAAGTCACCAGCTTGATATACCTGAGGCTTAATCTTTTTGTTGAAAGCCTTAATCATACATTTTTGGTACGTCTGACCATGACAAACAACTGCCAGTCGCTTCTCATTGATCAAGTTCAACTGATCCAATCTCGTCTGAATCCACTCGTCTTCGTCTAGGCCTGCTTTATTCATAATCCTTAGTGAGGGAATCTGAACTTCTACCGGCAAAACAACTTCCATGTTATAGACTAAAGAAAAGGAAGTTGCCCCAGTTGATGTTCTAGCTGAAGTGCGGTAGCCGTGAAGAGAAAATGGTAACATCTCATGCCAATCCTTGTAGGTCACTACCATCTTCTGCATAATCTTCTTGATGTTTTTGTTGGCCGCTTCAATTGCGCCATTCATTTTAGGTCTATAAGGAGAAGAATTGTGATGCTTGATCTTGAACTGAGTGAAAAGTTCGGTAATCATAGCATTGTTGAGGTTAGTCCCATTATCAGTGATGATACTTTAGAGGATACCATAGCGGCAGATGAGGCTATGTTTGATGAATCTGGCTACCACATTCTTTATGTCTGAGGCAAATGAAGCGGCTTCGACCCACTTGGTGAAATAGTCAATAGAGACCAGAATGAAGTGATGTCCATTGGAAGCAGTGGGTTTGATTTCTCCAATCATGTCAATTCCCCACATTGCAAATGGCCACAGAGCGGTCATGATGTTTAGAGGGATCGGCGGCACATGGACCTTGTCAGCATAGATTTGGCATTTGTGACAAGTTCTTGAATGTTGATGGCAATCAGTCTCCATTGTTGACCAATAGTAACCAGCTCTCATGATCTTCTTGGCCATCGTATGTCCGCTTGAGTGAGTCCCAAAGAAACCATCGTGCATGTCTTCCATAATTTCCTCTGCCTCCTTCTTGTCCATACATCAGAGTAGAGTAGAATCATGGTTGTGCTTGTATAATATTCTGTTACTTAGGAAGAATTTGGCTGAAAATCTTCGTAAGAACTTTCTATCATTGATGGATTCCCCTTCGGGATACTCTTGTGCTTCAAGGTATCTCTTCACCTCATGGTACCATGGATTTTCTGTATCAGCATCAAGCTCACAACAGTGTGCAGGTTCATCGAATCTCTCAATTGTAATCATAGGGGCTTCATTGTCCCATCTGACCTTGAACATTGAAGACATGGTGGCCAAAGCATTGGCTAACTGATTTTCTTCCCTAGGGAAGTGTTCAAAGGTGATCTCTTCGAAGTAAGGAATCAGAGATAGCACAAGCTCCTTGTAAGGGATGGGATTAGGGTGTTTAGTGTCCCAATCTCCTTTTACTTGGATAACCACTAGAGCGGAATCCCCAAACACATTCAAATGATTGATCCTCAAATCAATGGCAGCCTTTAGACCCAAAATACACGTTTCGTACTCGGCCATGTTGTTCGTGCAATCGAAGCATAATCTGGTAGTGAAAGGAGTGTGTCAACCTTCAGGAGAGATGATCACATCACCAATTTTGTTACCCAATGCGTTGGAAGCCCCATTGAAGACCATAGTCCATCAGGATCCTTATTTAGGTCCGTCATACGGTTCAGGTTTTGCACTGTCGATTACTAGCATGATGTTCTCATCCGAGAAGTCGAAGTTTATAGACTGATAATCATCGACAACTTGATAGGACAAATGATCCACTAATACGCTTCCTTTGATGGCCTTTTGCATTGTGTATTGAATGCCGTACTTAGTCAAGATCATTTGACATCTGGCTATCTGTCCGGAAAGAGCAGGTTTCTCGAAGATGTACTTGATTGGATCCATCTTATAAATTAACAGAGTGGTATAAGTCAACATATACTGTCTTAGCCGGCGAGCAGCCCATGCCAGAGTGCAGCAAGTTTTCTCGAGCAGTGAATATCTGGTTTCACAGTCGGTAAACTTTTGCTCAGGTAATAAATAGCATGCTCTTTTGGGCCAGACTCGTCATGTTGGCCCAAAACACACCCCATAGAGTTCTCTAGTACTGTCAAGTACATGATCAAAGGTCTTCCTTCAACTGGAGGCATGAGAATAGGAGGTTCTTGCAGGTATTCTTTGATTTTGTCAAAGTCAACTTAGCATTCATCATTCCATCTGACTACTTGATCTTTCTTCAAGAGTTTGAAGATTGGCTCACAAGTAGCAGTTAAGTGAGATATGAAGCATGCAATGTAGTTAAGACGACCCAAGAATCCTCTAACTTCCTTTTCAGAATGGGGAATTATCATTTCTTGGATGGCCTTTACTTTGGTAGGATCTACTTCGATGCCTTTACAGCTGACAACAAAACCTAGAAGCTTTCCAGATCGTACTCCGAATGTGCACTTATTAGGGTTTAACCTCAATCTGTACTTTTTCAACCTTTCGAATAGCTTGTACAGGTGATCGAGATATTTGTCTTCAGTTTGTGATCTGGTAATCATATCATCCACATATACCTCTATTTCATGATGGATCATATCATAAAACAAAGCTACCATATCCCTTTGATATGTTGCCCCTGCATTCTTCAACCCGAATGGCATGACCTTGTAGTAAAAGGTGCCCCATTGCGTAACGAAAGTGGTATTCTCCATGTCTTCGGGAGCCATCCTAATTTGATTATAGCCAGAAAAGCCATCCATGAAAGAGAAGACTTTATGCTGAGCAGTATTATCGACCAAGACGTCAATGTATGGTAGAGGGAAGTCATCCTTGGGGCTTGCCCTATTCAGATCCCTATAATCTATGCACATACAAACTTTTTCGTCTTTCTTTGGCAATGGAACCACATTTGCAACCCATTGGGGATACGATGTTACAGCTACGAATCTTGTATCAAATTGTTTCATCACTTTAGCTTTTATCTTTTCAGACATGTCAGGCCTCATGCGACAAACTTTTTTTTACAGGAGGACAATCTTCCTTTGTCGGCAGACGATGAACTACAATATCGATATCCAACCCTGGCATATCTTCGTATGACCAAGCAAACACTTCCACATAATCATGCAACATCTGAGCCAATCTGCTTTTGACACTGCCTTCTAAGTTAGCACCGATCTTAACCTCTCTCTTGTTTGTCTCGATACCCAGATTGATGACTTCAACTGGCTATTCGTTTGGTTGAATAGCTTTTTCCTCTTGTAATAGAAGTCTGGCTAGTTCTCCTTGTATTTCACAATCTTCCCCGCCTTCGTCTTCGACTTGGTTAACTGGACATTCGAAGTCATAGTCGGCAATAGTAGAGTCATTGGCAATAAGATCCAGAGTGGATGAGGACCTGCAAGAGTGTGTGTGTGTGCATGTAAGATACATGACTATTTTGAAAAATGTATTTGAAGAAAAATATAGACAATGAGCACAAAGATTTGAATGCAAAAGAGTCCAATGATTTGTATTGAATGATCATATTATAATATGAACATAAATAAAACCCTTGACAAATGGACCAAAGTTCCCCGGGCCAGGCACATGGCATAAAAGTCATTGTTAAATATTACAGATAAAATGTTCTTGAATTAAAAGAGAGCGATGAACAAATGATTACTCCTCAATGAAGAAGATGGGCTCGAAGTCCTTTGCGTGCCAATTATTGATCTCCATTGTAGTAGGATACACCCAATCTTCAAATGCAACTTCTTCATCAGAATCACCTACAGCGTTAACTTCATGGCTTCCAATCCGAAGAGGTGGCTTTCCTGCACGAGCGTGCCTCACTTCCTTCTGAGCCTTGACAGTGAATCCCAGAACAAATTTTTCTACTTTGAATGGGATCTCGAGGAGTTTTCCCCAATTATCCCAGCTTCCTTCTTCAACTGCAACACGAGCATCTTTGACTGAAACTATCTTTGGTACGACCTTAACAGCTTTGGACACATCAGAGGAACATTTGGTAGCAGCAACCATCAGTGGCTCAACTTCAAAGGCTTGACACGAGGTCTCTATGAATTCACCATCCATCTCTACGTATTTGAAAGAGTTGAGGTGGCTTACCATGAACTCCTCCTTACCACAAACAGTGACAATTCTTCCTTTGACCGAATACTTGAGCTTTTGACGGAGAGTTAAGGTTACTGCCCCAGATCCATGGATCCAAGGGTGACCCAACAAACAAGAATAGGCAGGACAGATATCCATGATGTAGAAGGTGGAGTTGAAAACTTGTGAGCCCACCTTGATTGGAAGATCTACTTCTCCATGAACTGTCCTTTTTGATCCATCGAAGGACCTTACAATAATATCATTGGGTTTCAGATCTAAACCTTCACAGTCTAAATGGTCTAACGCCCCCTTGGGTAGCACATTTAAAGAAGAACCAGTGTCAACCAGAACATGTGCTAGGGTGGTTCCTTTGCACTCGACGAAAATATGTAGAGCTTTATTATGGTTCTTCCCAAGCGGTGTTAGATCGGCATCTGAGAACCCCAAACCATTATCAGCCGTCAAGCTTGCCACACAATTCTCAAACTGGTTCATTGTGGTCTCATGAGGGACATGAGCCTTCTTCAAGAATTTGATTAATGTCCGAGCATGAGCATCGGAATAGAGTAGCAAAGACAACATAGAAATCTTAGAAGGGGTTTGCCCCAACTGCTCCACGATCTTGAAGTCGCTCCTTTTTATAATTTTTAAGATCTCATCCATTTCGCGAGCGGAAGGCTCTCCATCAGCAACATCCTTTGCGGGTACTTCTGTCTCAACGGGCTCAACTACCTTCTCCTTTCCCCTTGTATCAGTACTTGGCCTAGCAGCAGTGATACAGACAGGTGCCTTTGTAATAACTAGTAGTGAGATATTGGGTGAAAAGATTCTCCCAGTTCAGGTTACCTTACTTGAATCAGTTATATTTCCCACACCACCAACTTTGTCTTCTTCAATCCAGGTGTCTTATTTTATCCCATGGTAAAACACCTCAGCACCATAGTTCCATGGCACTTCTTTGTTAGAAGAGTAGGGAATTGGTTTGGGATTGGTAATTATTATGGGAGGTACAATTGGTTAATTTGAAATCCTGATAGGACCTTTGGAGGATATCCTAAGAGGATTGTTTGAGATGGTTATAATGGAGATATCTTCACATTTATTAGTCAAACTTTTGGTCAACGGAGTATTCTCAAATAGGATCTCGTGGCTATCTATCAGACGTTGAATGCCTTTCTTAAGCCCTTTGCATCCATTGAGTTATTTGGTATAACAAACACAGTCCTTCACAAAGCCATGGGAAATCCCGGCTTTCAACAGATTCTTTTTGATAATGGTTAACAGAGTGGTTAAGTCTTCGACGGAGGATACAAAAGTGGCGTCTTCAATAGCATTGACACCCTTACCATGGTTTGGAATTGGTGTTTTTATTACATTTGGAGTTGGAGGAGGATCAAATTCAATAGTCTTTGTGATCGGTGGGAATAGAACTGACTGTTTTTTAATGCTGGTTCGCGAAATGTCGCGGTAAGCAAGAGTCGCCACCGTCTTTTATTTTCTCCAACAAGGAAAGGATAAAAGCACAGCAAAATTCCTTTTTGAGAATGTTTCTCGGGTTCGGGAGGTAGATTATAGAAAGGGAAGGTGTTAGCACCCTTTCTATCCATGGTTATCCATGGGCTCTTAAGTACTTGCTCTTATGTTTTTCAAAAATTTGTTTGCTTTTCAAGTGTGTGTGGATTTTGAACAAAGTTTCGTTTGAAAAATTTCTAAGTAACTCTTGTATCTGTCCTCAAGAGTGTATGAAAAATTTGTTTTGAAAACTTTTGAAAGTGTGAGTGCGAAAAGTATTTGGTTTGTTTTTTTGAAAAGAGCAAGTACCTACGAGAATCTACCTACTCTAAGGAATTAGGCTGTGTAAGAGTCCTTAAGATAATGCCATCCCACCATTGAGAGGTAGGTAGCACCATCGTTGGAGTTATTCGGGTCAATTCGATTATAGGGATATGTGATCACCAAAGCAATAGTAGGACGCCTTAGCGGTAACCCTAATGTCCTAGATCCTTTTTTATCCGAGGCAACCGTTTCGAGGCAACTGGATCTTTAGACAGGAGGGCGACCTCTAAAACACCTTATACTTGACGACCACGTTCGAGGCAACCAGTGAGGCGTACCCTAGGAGTGGCATGTGTATGTGTGTTGTTTCAGTTTATATTTATCTTTGAACATGCATTTGTGAGCTACGAATTGTTTTTAATTTGTCATACAAATCTTTCATGCATTTTTAACAGTTAAGAGTGCGGAAAATAAAGTGAAGAAATATGAATCTACGCTATTACAAGGCGCGGGTCTATACATCACCAAAAACAAAAACCCGTTTTGGAAAATAAATGCGGAAAATTAAAGAAAGCGGTAAAATCCTAATTAACTATTACATCTTCTGAGCAGATACATCAATATAATCAAAATAAGAATTAAAGTGCGAAAGAAATTAAATCGGGACGTCCTTAGGGTTTTGACCTTTTTTGAGAAAAGAAAGTGATTTTTTTGGTTATTTTTGAATTAAATGGAATTAAATTAAATGAACAATTAAATTAAATTAAATAATGAAAATATTTTGGGATTTTTGAGTTTTTAAAGAAATAAAATAAATTGAATTAATGCTAATAAAAACCTAATATTCTAAATTGATTTTAAATATTGCAAAAAATATTAAAAGTTAAATCTAATTAAAGCTAAATTGATTAAATTAATTTATTTACAAAAATAAAAGTGATGATGTTAATTTTAATAAATAAAATATTTTTTGTGTTTTTGATTTTATTAGGAAAAAATGTTAATTTTAGTGATTAATAAAAATAATAACGATTAATTAATTAAAGGAACATAATACAAATAGAGATAGAGTTTAGGAGTATACGAGCCTGATTGGAGGGGTGAAACAGCTATTGGCGTCATGTGTAAACTGTTTTGTTTTGGCCATTTGTGTTTTGGCTTTTGGCCGTTTGTGTTTTAGCCTCAACGTTCCTGAATGAACCTGTAAGGGATCCTGTCTAAATCTGCAGTGTTGAATCTCATGAACACATTAAATAAATTACTATATATCATAAAATACAAATAAAGCCAATATATGAAGAAATTTAATGTTTAGGCCAATATGACATGTATGAATGATTATACCCTTTTGATCATGGAGATCAAATCAACCTTACCCTTACTGAAAAAGTAGTGACATGAATGCTTTTATGCCCTTTTGATCATAGAGATCAAGCCAGCCTTACCCTTACCGAAGAAGTAGTGAGATGTTGGCTTGTAACCGGGATGGCTTGTTTGTAGTGAGATTTTGGTTTCTAACCGGGATGGTTTGTTTGTAGTGAGATTTTGGTTTCTAACCGGGATGGTTTGTTTGTAGTGAGAGAGAGATTTATAATAAGGATTTCAAGGTTTTAGGATTCTTGAAAGAATTTGATATTCTGACAGTGTTGTGGCAAGGTTTTTTTTCCCTCTGGTTTGTGTGAAAAGAATGTGATTATATAATGGAAATTAGGGTAAAGAAAATGGGCTTTGAATGTGCAATTGAGCCTCCAATGTTCACTTGAGTTCGTCACTTTCCAGGCTAAATCACAGGGACTTAAGTGCAATTTTTGAAGTTGAAATGTGAAAACAAAATGTATCCGACATCGATAACTAACTCCTATCCGAAAATCGGCTCAATCGGATAAACGGTGAATTAGTTATGAATTTTTGAAGTTTCAGCTCAGACAAACTTATTTTGGGCTCTAGTGTCGACTCTGACACGTTCTTCAATAAAAAACGGGTATTGATCGGAGCATAATCCGGTCTCGACTTTTGAAGAAAAGTTGTAGATCTATGAGTCAGTGACCTTGTGTAAAAATATGAGCCAAATCCGATAAAAATTGACCGAGTTATGAATTTTCGAAGTTTCGGCCCAAATGAAATAGTATTCAGCATTCAGGATTTTCAGCATGTCACGCACTCTGAGCAAAAACCAAAGGCCTTTTGAATACCGTTTGAACTCAATACCTTCTGTGAAAATGTAGCCAACTCAATTTGTGAAATTTTGGCGCCGGAACCAGCTCGATACGATGAAAATCGACCAAGTTATGATTTTCTGAACATGACGCAAATAAACTTCTGTCACAAATTTTCTGTATGAAAATACTTGATAAATCCACATGAAGACCTTCTGATCGAAATTGGCTTCCAGTCGTGAGAGATGAAAACATAGATAATGTCAAGACGAAATTTTGGCCACCGGAACGGGTTCAAAACGAGCCACGATCTTCAAGTTATGAATTTTTTAGCGCGTAAAAACTGCATTTTCAGCACACTTCTTCACCATATTTCTTCGAGAAAACTCACACATTCGGATACCTTCTTTAAAGAATTGACTCTCGAGCCGAACCTGAATTTGAGAATACGTTATCAGAGAGATCTTGGCGAAAGAACACCTGAATATGATGCGCCGGGTTGGACTTGTGAATTTTTCTTGAAATGTTTTGAGAAATATGGGAGGGCAAATTTTGGGGTACAACAGTTGCCCCTGTTCAATTTTCTTAAACCTGGGGATATAGATTGGCTTTCGAGTCTTTCGTGATCCGAAGGTGGAAGATAATTGAACACTAAAGTTCCCAGAAATTTGCACTCGCATGGTGTAGTATCAGCATTGTGATGGCAGGAATGGGCTTACAGATGCCATTTGGAAAGATGGTGGATAGGAGGATGGGCTTATAGATGCCATATGGAGATGTGACATAACCTTGTCGGGAATGGGCTTATAGATGCCATTTGGAAGTGTAATGGATAGTTGTGGAGATGGGCTTACAGATGCCATCCAGGGGTGTCGATCGCGTAAGAGATTCCTTAGCGAGAACTTGCGTACCTGAGAAAGAAAGATAATTTCCTGGCCTGTTATAGGTGTTGATCTTCAATCTCTATCTTGCAGATATGCCCTGGCTAGATACAGGTATCAAATCTACAATCAATCGCTCACAGATATGCCCTGGCTAGATACATGTATCGAATCTTGAACTTCAAAAGGTTGATCGAGATAGCTTTCCTGGCTGGATACAGGCGTAGACCTCTAATCATTCGCTCACAGATATGACCTGGCTAGATACAGGTATCGAATCTGGAACTGGTCGTCTACAGATATGCCCTGGCTGGATACAGGTGTCAAATCTCTAAACTCTTCATGCAGATATGCCCTGGCTGGGTACAGGTATCGAATCTACAATCAATCACTCACAGATATGCCCTGGCTAGATACAGGTATCGAATCCAGAATTAGTCGTCTACAGATATGCCCTGGCTGGATACAGGTGTCGAATCTCTAAACTCTTCATGCATATATGCCCTGGCTAGATACAGGTGTCAAATCTACAATCAAACGCTCACAGATATGCCCTGGCTAGATACAGGTATCGAATCTGGAACTGGTCGTCTACAGATATGCCCTGGCTGGATACAGGTATCGAATCTCTAAACTCTTCATGCAGATATGCCCTGGCTAGATACAGGTATCGAATCTACAATCAATCACTCACAGATATGCCCTGGCTAGATACAGGTATCGAATCTGGAATTAGTCGTCTACAGATATGCCCTGACTAGATACAGGTATCAAATCTGGAACTTCAAAATCTTCATGCAGATATGCCCTGGCTAGATACAGGTATCGAATCCACAATCAATCGCTCACAGATATGCCCTGGCTAGATACAGGTATCGAATCTGGAAATGCGACAGTTGATAGTAATCATCTTTGGATTGACCTTTTTCCTGAAAAGGCAAAACATTAGTTGTATGCAATGTCATGATGTTCTCAAAAATAAATGAGATTGTGTCGTATGCACTTTATTATGTATGTAAGCAAGAGATATGAAATGTGAAATGTCTATGAATGTATTTTCGTCTAGGAAAATAAATCCTTGACGAATGCCGGGAAGTTTGTTAAATCCTGGGCTGATGTTGAAGAGTAGGGTTCTTCGTTTCCGCTGGGGATGATGAACGAAGATGATTGCAAGAATAAACCGGTAGGAGAAGATGACTCTGTTGGGGGATAACCTTCTGAATAGATTACTATGCGGGGAATTACTCTGGGAAGAGATACTTCGCTGAGATTTTGATGATAACTCCGCTGGGGATTCTGTTGATAAATTATGTTGGGGAATTTGATGAACTCCACTGGGGGATAGGAAGAACTTCGCCGAGGACGATCTTTCTGTTGTAATTAGCTGAGGATAACCCAGTTATAAGCTCTGGTGTGGAATAACCTCTGAACATGGTCAGGGAGAGATACATTGATACTCTGCAGGGGACAAGCTTCCAGAATCTACTGGGGATAAGCTTCCAGAATCTACTGGGGATAAGCTTCCAGAATCTATTGGGGAGATTGATTCAACTCTCCTGGGGAGACTTTTGGGGAACTGGCTCCACTGGGGGGTCTGGTATTCCGTCGGGGAACAATCTCAGATTAAGACTGCCGGGGATGCTTGTTGAGGAATATCTATACTCCGCTGGAGAATATTGAGATCTTCTGGGGATACCCAACTTCCTTAAGGCTGACAGTAGACTAACTCTGCTTGGGGAGAGTGTTGCTGACTTGCTAGGGATATTGTGCCTTTTTAGGGCTGATGGGAGACCAACTCTGCTTGAGGAGAGAGCATGGCTAAATCTTGTCTTACTCCCGGGGAGTGGAGGCATCTTGGTCGTTCTTCAGCTGAACTTACCTTGGTACCTTGGTGGACAGAGCAACCAGATCGCTTAGACAATTCTTATTGCCCCAGTTTCTGTGGGAGAAGAAGATACCTGTGGAGATCTTGATAAGTGCCGATCGTCAAATCTTCTTCTGGTAGGCGAGTGACGAGATGACGGGACATAGTCGTATGCTTTTGATCCCTAATTTTTTCCTGGACCGCCCTTTCGGGTTTTCAGTCCACCGGGATACCCATTTTTGCTCAAGCCGCCTTTTCAGGTTTTCGACTTGCCGGGTGTACAAAATTTTCATTTTCATCCCTTATTTTTGCCCGAACCCTTTTGGTTCGCCGGGAAGCCCTTATTTTTGCCTAGGTGTGTCAACCTAGCGGGTCTTGGATTATGCGTAGTATTTTTTGACTATGTCCACGTTCTCAGAGTGCAGGGAGTTGTCACTGTTATTAGTGTTGTGCTGCCATACTACCAGAAGGTGTTTGATCAGGCAAGGTTCGTTGCTGGAATTCAGGTCTAATGCCCCAAGTGACTCAGGCGGAGATTTGCCCCTGGCTATTTGGCATCCTTGAGAGATTCCTTGAATCTTGACTGGACTGCCCCGGATGATAGACCATGATCATGTCTGCCCCTTGGTTGGAAGTACTTTTGTTCACTTAGATATTCGTCATGCGAATTTCTCTGCTGTTCGAACAAATAGTCATATGCAAACAATGTTATATCAAAAATGCAAAGCTTATGTCTGTCTTGAAGTTTTTGAAAATGCATTTTTTCAGTAAAACAAGCAAATTTTTGCAAAAATGTGATGTCAACTCAGTATTTTACAGCAAGCCTTAAGGAGTCATGATACCTTTCGTAACAGTATGCTTTCGAACTAACCCATGCTTCAGCTAGGACTTTTAAGGGTTGTAGCGTGGCCTGGTTCACGGTTTAAGAAACAAAGGATAAAGGCTCAAATTTTATTTGTACCCACCCGTTCTTCGTGATGTTCTTCAATCTTAAACTCAGCTAATCGTGCGTTAGACCTTATTGAGTCTTTGCTTTGATATACCAGTGATGGTTCGGATATTGACAATTTATTTTGAATAGGCAGTCATTTCTTTTTTGTTGAGGGTTTGTAGGACCTCTTTCTTTTTGGTTTTATTATCCCTATTTTTTGCCTGAACTGTTTCTTTTTGTATTTACAGTCAGCAGGATGCCCCAGTTTTTGTAAGTCTCCTTCATAGGTTTTGACTTATTGGGCTTTTATTTTGAGAGATAATGACTGCCTGTCTTTATGATTATTCGGAACCATCACTGTCTTTAATTTTGTAAGGACTTCTTTGGTGCCATTCATTGTGCACCTGGATCAACTGAGAAGACTACCCTGCCCCAGGTTTTGATTAAGGGTTTTAATTTTTTTGTGAAAAGAAAGAAAAACTCCTACTTCTTTGGCTCGAAGGGGTTGACGAGGGATTATCTTCCTTATAACTCCGGTGTTTAGGAATTGAAACAATGCTTGTACCTCATCAGCGGGGTCTGTTCAAAAGCATACTGTAGATCGTGGTATCGTTTTCGTCATCCTCCCTCAAGAGGCTTAGAGTTATTAATCGAGAGTTTGAACATCACAAAAATGAAAGCAGTTTGAATATAGCGAATGCGAATATATTGATTCAAAACAGACATATGCGATGCATTGATAAAGTAATAAAGTTTGCTATGACAATAATTGTTTGTATAAGCAAAGAAAATACAACTTGAACATTCGAATGAACAAAAGTCTTCCAGTCTCACGACTTGTCACTTCAAATGGTGAATCTCGCAGGGATAGTAGAAGAACTCGACCTGACCATTTTGGGTGAATTCCACTGCTCCTTCATCGATCAGGTTTTGGATTTTGTACCTCATCTTCCAACAGTTGTCAGTATCATGCCTCAGGCTGTTAGAATGGTATGCGCACCTGGCCCCAGGATTATAGTTGGGTGAAGAAGTCTTAGGATTAGGGTGAGGTCCTATCAACGTCACCAGATTCAACTTCAACAGGTGTTGCAAAGCTTGGGACAGCGGCATGTTGAGCTTGGTGAATGGCCTCGGAGGCTTGTTTGGCTCGCTCTGATCGACCCGTTGTTCTTGGCGAGGTCGTTGTTGGACCTGTGAAGTGGTAGCAGCTTGGAGAGGTCTATTCGTTGAACCAAACCTTTGACTTCTTGGAGGCTGATTACCGGTTTGGTCTCCAACCCTGACTACTTGCTTCATACTGTCTTGCTGAAGCTGGTGAGGTTGATGCTGGATTTGTGACCCTGAAGCAAGTTGAGGAGCTTTTCCCTTGTCTTCTTGTCTCAAAGGGAATTTAATGATGACTGGCTCTTCAACCTTAGATGTTTGCTCCAGTTGGTTATCCCGAAGCAGTTGGTTGACGAGAACCCTGAGCTCTTCTTGTCTTTGAGCTAAGTCTTGAATGAGAGTCATCTGCCCCAACATCTGGGTTCTCATTGTATCCACCTCAGCTTGCAGATGTTTCAGCCGTTCATCCTTACTGTCTTCTAGACTGTTCTTGACCAAATTCCCCATGAGGAGCGTTCTCAATTCTTCTTGCCCCTTGGATAGGCTTAGAAAGATTTCCCTGAACTGAGTCTCTTGAGTACGGAGATCCTGGTTGTCTGGATGGAAAGCCATTGCTGAAATAAACAGCGAAGAAGGTAAGTGACCTGTACCAAGGGTACCTGTAATGCACTGATATGTATGTATGCATGCAATGTTTTCAAGGATCTCGCGGGGTAAACAAGAAAATTGTTAGAAATTGAATCCGGTAGCTTGATTGAAGGAACTTCATGTTGTTGAGAGTCCTTCTTCAAGAGTCAAAGCTCACCATATCGAGTGGGTCATAGCCCCTGACTCTAGTTATCGTGTTCTGATCTCCAAACAACCTTGGCTAGAGGAAAATAAATCCCCTTTGCCCCTTGCTAGACATTTGGTTCATCAGGACCTGCATCACAAATCCTTGAGATCCTTGAAATGGGTTAGTCCTTATGCAGGATGTATGCAATGGTATGATAGTATGATGTTATGCTATGCGTGGAGTGATGTAAGTAAACCCTGTTATAAGCCCAGATTAAGGACTATAAATAAACCCTGCAAGAAACTCATGTGTTAGGTAACAAGAATGTGCAAGTAGTCCAAGTTTAAAGGCACACAAGTCACACAAGACAACCCTTAGAGTTTAGGCCAGCATGAAGTTTAGGTACTACCCTCTTGAAGTTGGTGGGCTCAAACCTGTCCTATCAAAAGTAACCGGGTTCTAAGGAGCTCAATATCATTGGGTTATTTTCTGTGTTCATTGTTTTGATTTAGCCACTGAACTGGAGATCAAAATATTCCAAGAAAACAACCCTCAATGAGTGTAGTATCGAGTATCTACCAACTTCGGACTGTATCAAAGTCGGTCATCTCACTACCCCTAAAGAGGCCAGGATGGTCAAGTAAGGTTCTAAGGTCAGTTGATGCTTCGCGACACCACGCGGCGGCCCCGTACTCTCCTTGACTTGACTCAAGGGTTACCGGTACTCACCAAAGTGCCACATCAACGTAGCAACTGCTTCAACCATGTCGGTATACCCCACACAGTTCCCTCACAGTTTGTTGCTACCTAAAAGGTATCCCCCAGATCCGGGTTAGGATCTATGAAACTCCAAAACAGGCCCACAAATATAAAAGCAATCAAGACATACAATTGAAAACATAAGAGTGGTCTAATCCTAAGGTACACCTCACTTTTATAAGAGTCCCCAGCAGAGTCTCCAGTTCTGTGATCGGTGGGAATAAAACTGACTGTTTTATAATGCTGGTTCGCGAAATATCGCGGTAAGCAAGAGTCGCCACTGTCTTTTATTTTCTCCAATAAGGAAAGGACAAAAGCACAGCAAAATTCCTTTTCGAGAATGTTTCTCGGGTTCGGGAGGTAGATTATAGAAAGGGAAGGTGTTAGCACCCTTTCTATCCATGGTTATCCATGGGCTCTTAAGTACTTGCTCTTATGTTTTTCAAAAATTTGTTTGCTTTTCAAGTGTGTGTGGGTTTTGAACAAAGTTTCGTTTGAAAAATTTCTAAGTAACTCTTGTATCTGTCCTCAAGAGTGTATGAAAAATTTGTTTTGAAAACTTTTGAAAGTGTGAGTGCGAAAAGTATTTGGTTTGTTTTTTTGAAAAGAGTAAGTACCTACGAGAATCTACCTACTCTAAGGAATTAGGCTGTGTAAGAGTCCTTAAGATAATGCCATCCCACCATTGAGAGGTAGGTAGCACCATCGTTGGAGTTATTCGGGTCAATTCGATTATAGGGACATGTGATCACCAAAGTAATAGTAGGACGCCTTAGCGGTAACCCTAATGTCCTAGATCCTTTTTTATCCGAGGCAACCGTTTCGAGGCAACTGGATCTTTAGACAGGAGGGCGACCTCTAAAACACCCTATACTTGACTACCACGTTCGAGGCAACCAGTGAGGCGTACCCTAGGAGTGGCATGTGCATGTGTGTTGTTTCAGTTTATATTTATCTTTGAACATGCATTTGTGAGCTACGGATTGTTTTTAATTTGTCATACAAATCTTTCATGCATTTTTAACAGTTAAGAGTGCGGAAAATAAAGTGCAGAAATATGAATCTACGCTATTACAAGGCGCGGGTCTATACATCGCCAAAAACAAAAACCTGTTTTGGAAAATAAATGCGGAAAATTAAAGAAAGCGGTAAAATCCTAATTAACTATTACATCCTCTGAGCAGATACATCAATATAATCAAAATAAGAATTAAAGTGCGAAAGAAATTAAATCGGGACGTCCTTAGGGTTTTGACCCTTTTTGAGAAAAGAAAGTGATTTTTTTGGTTATTTTTGAATTAAGTGGAATTAAATTAAATGAACAATTAAATTAAATTAAATAATGAAAATATTTTGGGATTTTTGAGTTTTTAAAGAAATAAAATAAATTGAATTAATGCTAATAAAAACCTAATATTCTAAATTGATTTTAAATATTGCAAAAAATATTAAAAGTTAAATCTAATTAAATCTAAATTGATTAAATTAATTTATTTACAAAAATAAAAGTGATGGCGTTAATTTTAATAAATAAAATATTTTTTGTGTTTTTGATTTTATTAGGAAAAAATGTTAATTGGTTAGTGATTAATAAAAATAATAACGATTAATTAATTAAAGGAACATAATACAAATAGAGATAGAGTTTAGGAGTATACGAGCCTAATTGGAGGGGTGAAATAGCTATTGGCGTCATGTGTAAACTGTTTTATTTTGGCCATTTATGTTTTGCCTTTTGGCCATTTGTGTTTTGGCCTCAACGTTCCTTAATGAACCTCCAATGGATCCTGTCTAAATCTGCAGTGTTGAATCTTATGAACACATTAAATAAATTACTATATATCATAAAATACAAATAAAGCCAATATATGAAGAAATTTAATGTTTAGGCCAATATGACATGTATGAATGATTATACCCTTTTGATCATGGAGATCAAATCAACCTTACCCTTATTGGAAAAGTAGTGACATGAATGCTTCTATGCTCTTTTGATCATAGAGATCAAGCCAGCCTTACCCTTACCGAAGAAGTAGTGAGATGTTGGCTTGTAACCGGGATGGCTTGTTTGTAGTGAGATTTTGGTTTCTAACCGGGATGGTTTGTTTGTAGTGAGATTTTGGTTTCTAACTGGGATGGTTTGTTTGTAGTGAGAGAGGGATTTGTAATAAGGATTTCAAGGTTTTAGGGTTCTTGAAAGAATTTGATATTCTGACAGTGTTGTGGCAAGGTTTTTTCTCTCTCTGGTTTGTGTGAAAAGAATTTGATTATATAATGGAAATTAGGGTAAAGAAAATGGGCTTTGAATGTGTAATTGGGCCTCCAATGTTCACTTGAGTTCGTCACTTTCCAGGCTAAATCACAGGGACTTAAGTGCAATTTTTAAAGTTGAAATGTGAAAACAAAATATAGCCGACATCGATAACTAACTCCTGTCCGAAAATCGGCTCAATCGGATAAACGGTGAATTAGTTATGAATTTTTGAAGTTTCAGCTCAGACAAACTTATTTTGGGCTCCAGTGTCGACTCTGACACGTTCTTCAATAAAAAAATGGTATTGATCGGAGCATAATCCGGTCTCGACTTTTGAAGAAAAGTTGTAGATCTATGAGTCAGTGACCTTGTGTAAAAATATGAGCCAAATCCGATAAAAATTGACCGAGTTATGAATTTTCGAAGTTTCGGCCCAGATGAAATAATATTCAGCATTCAGGATTTTCAGCATGTCACGCACTCTGAGCAAAAACCGAAGGCCTTTTGAATACCGTTTGAACTCAATACCTTCTGTGAATATGTAGCCAACTCAATTTGTGAAATTTTGGCGCTGGAACCAGCTCGATACGATGAAAATCGACCAAGTTATGATTTTCTGAACATGACGCAAATAAACTTCTGTCACAAATTTTCTGTATGAAAATACTTGATAAATCCACATTTTTGAAGACCTTATGATCGAAATTGGCTTCCAGCCGTGAGAGATGAAAACGTAGATAATGTCAAGACGGAATTTTGGCCACCTGAACAGGTTCAAAACGAGCCACGATATTCAAGTTATGATTTTTTTAGCGCGTAAAAACTGCACTTTCAGCACACTTCTTCACCATATTTCTTCGAGAAAACTCACACATTCGGATACCTTCTTTAAAGAATTGACTCTTGAGCCGAACCCGAATTTGAGAATACGTTATCAGAGATATCTTGGTGAAAGAACACCTGAATATGACGCGCCGAGTTGGACTTGTGAATTTTTCTTGAAATGTTTTGAGAAATATGGGAGGGCAAATTTTGGGGTACAACAGTCTTGTTATCGATCAAGTCCTGAATTTTATTCTTCAGGGCCTAACATTTGTCAGTCTCATGCCCGAGACTACTTGAATGATATGCACATTTAGTATTTGAATTATACTTTGGTGAAGAGGTATCTGGATTGGCCGGACGATTGTGTAATGTCACCAAATTAGCTTTTATCAAGTGTTGTAAGGCTTGGGATAGCGACATGCTTATCCTCGTGAATTTTCGTCTCAAAGTTTCAAATTGTTGATGATTAGCAGATGGTCTTTGAGCGAGAGTTGGATTGGAGATTCAGACATCATTAACAGGCGAGTGGTCACCATTCTTGGTACGGGCCCTTGCCCCATACATAACATTGGTTTCTTTCTTCCCGACAAAAGGTTTCTTTACAGGATTGGAAGCGGAGGCAAATGCCATGGAAATCTTTCCACTTTTGATGTCGCTTTCAACCCTTTCACCGGTTAAGATCAGTTCGGTGAAACCGGAAGAAGAACAGCTAACCAATAGATTAAAGAACAGACCATATAGAGTGCCTATAAACATGTCAATATGCTCCCTATCAGTCAAAGGTGGTTGAACCCTACTGGCAAGGTCTCTCCACTTTTGTGCGTATTCTTTGAATCTTTCATTCTTCCCCATTGTCATATCTTGCAGCTGAATTCTTGTCGGTGCCAAGTCGGCATTATACTGGTATTGGTAGTAGAATGCGGTGGCTAAATCTTCCCATGTATTGATGCGGGAACCATCTAACTGATAAAACCATTCTAGTTGCGTCCCAGCCAAGCTTTCTTGAAAAAAGTGAACCCGAAGTTTCTTATCAGCAGTGTGCGGTTGTATCTTGCGCACGTAAGACTTTAGGCGAAGATTTGGGCAAGAAACCCCATCATACTTTGTGAACACTGGTATCTTGAATTTTTGGGGAATAACAACCCCAGATATTAAACCCAAATCATCAAAATCCAAATCGGGGACGACTTGAATCTCAACGGCCTTCAATATGTATTCTAGCTGCTTGTACTTGATATCGGCAGGAGGATACCGCTCGTCAAAATAATCTTCATCATCTTGATCATTAACACACTCAGCCCAGGTACTCCTTGCTTATTCATCTTGATTCTTGTCTTCCTCGGACTACTCCTCATTTATCTGCACCTGGCGGACCAGACATTTGAATCTCCTACCCATGTTGACTAGAGCTATCTTTTTTTGTTTCTTTTTGGTTGTCAACAACGTCATCAACTCTTGCTGCCCCTTGGCCAGGGTCAGCAGAGTCTCTTGAAACTGGGAGTTTTGTGTTTGTAGGTCCTTCATTGTTTATTCGATATCCATCTTACTGAAATAAACAGTAGAGAGATAAGGAAACATGTCGTGGAAAACCTGTTATGTTATGATGCATGGGAGATGTGTATGCACATTATTTCAAGGATTTTATGAAATTTAAATTTGTATAGACAAGAATGAACAAACGTCAAATTTAATTAGTTTAAAATGATTACAACACGCCTCTTGGTCTTTACAAAATAAATCTCTAAGATAGAAATATCGAACGCATCCTCTTTGGCGCAATGTAGGTGTTCACACTTTGCTCTTCATGTAGCTGCTTTATAAGCTCCAAGACTCTTTTCTCACTAGCATAGAATTGAGTTTCGAAGGTATCTAGTTCTTCTTTCAGCTTAATCTAACTCTTTTGCAAGTATTTAAGAGAAGTAGGCATGTCAGGATGGAGGACAGTGTACGAGACATCTCCTTCAACCACATGTTCCATGATAATTGGTAGGACGGAGGGATAAGGCATCATGAGCTTCTGAGCACGAGCTCGTATCCACCTAAGATAAGGCTCGAGGGGAATGGAATTCTTGCATCCCAGTGTTTTACTGTCCACTTTGTTTACCATCCTCCAACCTCGTATAAACTTCTGACGGTAACCTTGATCATCTCTCTCGTAGTCGAATACCACTCCTTGGATGAGCATATCATGCGGACCATCTCTTCCGGCATAACCAAACTGTCGTAAGGCTAAGAAAGGGTTGTAAGTGATACCTCTCCTTATGCTAAGCAAAGGGACATTAGGGAATCCCCCACAACGGTCGATGATAGTAATATTCTCTAAGGATCGAGAACACCAATGGATGTCTGAATGTCTGAGCGTCATCAACCTATGGGACCACTTCAAACCTTGCTCGTTCTTCAATACAGACCAGGGTAGATGTGAAATAAACCATCTAGACAAGAGAGGAATGCAACACACGAGGGCTCCTCTTTTCCTCATAGTGCGAGTGTGGAGAGAATGTAGGATATCTCCCAACAAAGTAGGTACCGGATTGCGAGACATGAAGATTTTGACAGTATTTACATCTATGAGTTGGTCAGGTTTTGGAAACAAAACCATCCCATAGATGAGAAGGACCAAGATTTCTTCAAAAGCTTGTAAGTCAAAAGAGTTCCAACAATCTTGAGCCTTCTTAAACAAGAATTTGGCTAAGAACCCTTTGACACCACCCGTTGTTTCCCAATTAGTCGTGACATCTGATTGTTGCAAATGTAGTGCTCGAGAAATCTCTTCAGTTTTTGGATCTCTTTCCGTACCGTTGAAGGGTAGTTGATTGAGAATGGGAATCCTCAAGAGTTGGGAGAATTCTTCCAAAGTAGGTACAAGCTGATAATCGGGAAAAGTGAAGCAATGGTGTAGAGGATCAAAGAACTGGAAAATCACCTTTATCATATTCTCATCCGTGCTTGAGGTAAACAAGTTTAAGAGGCGACCATTATTGTACCCCAAAATTTGCCCTCTCATTTTACTCAAAACATACTCCTAGAGGTCCTCAACTTGCCCAAGGATGCCTAAGGATTGACTAGACAAATCTTCCTCCTAAGACAATAAGCCTCAAACTAGGGTTTCACTCCTCATCAATATGTTTGAGTTTCCAAGGGTCCTAAGTGGTTTCCATTGCCCTAATATATCCTCAAGATCATCCATGCCAAGTTTCATGCCTTGCACAAGAAGTTTGCTCAGTCAACTGCTCAAATGCCTGAAATTCAACTGTACTAGGTCAAAATTCAACTGTGACCCACATAAAGTCAAACTTCAAGATTTTTGGTCAACATCAACATTTTGAAGTGATATACATCATTTTATCAAGGGTTGATCATGATACCTCAAGGAATGCTCCTAATTCATCAAAACTCAAAAGTTGCTAAATTAGGGTTCCTATAGGAAAAGTCAACCAAACTTTGACCAGGCATAACTTTCTCATACTTTATCAGAAATTTCCCATCCAAGTCTCATTTTAAAGAGAATCCAATTACCTACAACTCATCTTCAGCCCTCAAGTTCAAGAAATGCACACATGAAAAGATATAAATTCAGACATTATAGGCCCTTTTCAAAAGTCAACAAAAACACCTTTTGTGTCAAAGCTTCTCACAATAACATGGAAGATTAAATTGAGATGAAACCGAAGAGGTTGCTTAGGGGACATCCTAATATTTCTAAAAAGTCCAAGAACACCCTCATAGGGTTAAAATTGAGAGAGAGATGCATTGTCAAAGTTGGCCAATTTTTGAAAAAAATGCATGAAGCAAATATTGACCAAACTTGGATTTTTTCCAAATGGGCCTATCTTTTCAAGTTTTAAACTCATTCCTAACATGGTCCACGATCTCTAAGCCCACCCATACATTTTTCTACTATTTATTTTGATATTTTATTCATTAAAATTCAGAATTAAATAAATAAATAATAGAAATAATGTAAATTTTGATGTGAATCCATTTTGGGCAAGTTTTATGCTGTTTTATGTCAATTGATTTCGTGCAATAACCCTTCAAATATGTCCAGGTTCATCCACATGTGAAAGTGGCATAAAATCATCAAATATGGCATTTTTTTCTTCAAATTTTGATCATGGTCTTAAAACACAACATTATGAGGAAGATTATTTCCATGCTTTCTTGTCTCCTCATTCTCCTATATAAATATAGAGCCATACAAGCTTGAAATACACGAAATTCCTCTCTAAGAAGCTCTCAAAAAGCTCTTCAAAAAGCTCTTCAAAAATCAAAGAATTGGTGCAAGTCATATCTCGAGGTTCCAGTCTCTCTCGATTGACATCAAGCCTCAAACCATCCTCTTGAAGTTCTCAGGAGTCTTACAAGGACCAATAGCAATCTATCACACGCCTAGCACGCCCCCATTTGACAACACCGGTTTGGTAAAATTTTAAACTTCGAATCTCTAATTTTAATCACATTTCATGGCATGCTAACGTTTCTTTGAGTTTATATAGAACATTTATGGATGGTTGAATCAGAGGTTCCACACAAGAATCTGAAAACACCATGGTTAGGGCATGAAGCTTTCGAAGATTCGGGCCTAGGGATTTCTAATGATTGCACCCCCTGTTTACTTTTGCTACTAGGCCCATCTTTATTTTCTTGTTTTATTTCTTTTAATCCCTTTTTTTATTTTAATCAATAAACAAATATAAAAATCACATAAAAATAGATTTAGGATTTTTCTTAATTAAATTTTAATTTTGGTAAATTAATTAACTAATCATTTTAACTTTTTTTTAAAATTAAAATTAATAGAACTTAGGTTTAATTTCATTTTAATTTATTTTCCTTTTCGTAACAAAAATACCAAAAAAAAAACATAGAATTAATTTCTTTTATTTAAATTTCATGTTTCTTTAATAATTAACTTTTTTTTTTAAATATAGATCTAGATCAATTTTTTTTAACTTAAACCATTTTCATAAATTAAAACAAAAAACAACAAAAAGATTTTTTATATCTTAGGATTTTTAGACGTCTTTTCAAATTTGTGCGTTATTATTCTTTCACACTTCCTTTTATTATTGTAACTGTATATTGGGATGTAATAGATGATTAGTAGGACCTTTACCGCTTTTATTTATTTTTCTCCCAGTTTTGGATATGTACATAATCCCCCTCCCCGAAGCCTTGTAATAGCTAGGTTTTATATTTCTTCACTTTTAAATTACTGCAATTATTAACTGCTAGATGTCTGACTAATAGGATTGTATGGCAAGAATAATCAAACATTAGCAAACTTAACACAAGACTAAAATAACTGAACATAACACACCTTGCACATATGCACCCTTAGGGTATACCTCACTTGGTTGCCTCGGCAAAATAATGGTCATGTCCCTCGAACGTAGGGATGTCTTAGCAAAGACCCTTAATTCTAAAGTCATCATAAAGATCATGGTCCCTAACGTCCCTCAAGTTGCCTATGAGAAATGATCTTGTCCCTCGATGTTGCCTATATGATGACAATCCCTTCGAATGCTAAGATATCTTTACATGTTGCCTTCGATGACCATAGCGTCCCTTTCGATAGTCCCTCAACATCCAACGATAGGGCTATCTACTCACTAATAGTAGGATAACACTGTCTAAAGGAAACGAGAAAATGAACAATCTTTTTCGAGTAGGTAGAAACTCTTAAGTACTTGCTCAAAACAATAAAAAATCTTTTTCACAAACACTTTCAAAACAGTTTTCAAAAACAACTTCGTCACACTCTTGAGGACAGACACAAGGGTTATCACGAAGTTAAACAAAAACTTTTCAAAACACACACAAGCAATTTCAAAATGAGAAAGTACCTAAGATCCCGTGGAAAACCACGGATAGAAAGGGTGCTAACACCTTCCCTTTCTATAATCTACCCCCCATACTCAGAAACATCTTGAAAAAGGTTTTTTCTGTTCTTTTTCCTTTTCCTTTGTAGGATGAAATAAAAGTCGGTGGCGGCTCTTGCTTACCGTAAAATTTGCAAACAAAAAACGCAAACCAGTATAACAGTCGGTTCTGCCACCATATCACAACCATGTCTTTCGGTGAATGAAGAGTTCTTAGGGACCCTTGATGCTAACTCTTTGAGTTGGGAAGGAATTCTTACGATATTGACTTGAATGGTTTTCGTGCGGATAGAAGCCATGTCCTACAAAATAGAACAAAGATAAATCCTAATAATCGTTGAAATGATTAGCGTGAATGAGTATAATGTTATGATGTTTATGATGTTATGTACGAATAAACATATACAAATAAGACAAACAAATCCTTAAGTTTAGGTTTGCATGGAGTCTTGCAGGTAAGTACCCTCTTGAAATTTAGTTGGCTCAAACCTGTCCTAGAAATAGTAACCGGGTTCTAAGGGATCTCAAAATCACTGATCTTTCTTGTCGGGCATGGTTTCAGTGCAAGCCTCTTTTACGACGACCAAAATATCCCGAGAAGTCCGATCTCAATTAGCGTAGTATCGAGTATCAACCAACTTCAGACTGTACCAAAGCCGACTATCTCACTACTTCCTAATGGCCAAGTTGGCCAAGTAAAGGTTCTAAATTCAGTTAGTGCTTCATGACACCACACAGCGACCCCGTATTCTCCTTGACTATTCAAGGGCTACCGGTACCCAAAAATATGTCACACTAATGTAGCTATTGCTTAGACCATGTCGGTATACCCGACATAGTTTCCACAACATATTGCTACTTACCTATAAGGTATCCTAAATCCGGGTAGAGGATTAGAACAAGCCCAAACAAGGAACTAAAATGTAAAGAAAACAAATCAAACAAATGAAAGCAAATAAAGGTGATCTAGCCCTAAGGTAACCCCACTTATAAGTTTGTCCCCAACAGAGTCGCCAGTTCTGTGATACGATGGGAGAACTGACTTGGGATGTTTTGTGTTTTATCGCAAATGTTGCGGTTAGCAAGAGTCACCATCGACTTTTCTTTTATCCAACAGGAAAGGCTGAAAAGAACAGGAAAGACCTTTGAGATTATTTCTTGAGTTCAGGGGGTAGATTATGAAAAGGGAAGGTGTTAGCACCCTTTTCATCCATAGTTATCTATAGGCTCTTAGTTGCTTGCTAGATCACTTACTTTTGTTTGAAAATGTGCTTGGTTTGGTTTTTGAAAGTATTTTGAAAAGGCGCCTTCGTTTAGGCAAACTTTGTAATAGTTCTCGTCCGTAAGAACGTATACAAAGTGTTGGAATTTTGAAAAATGTTTCATGTTTGGAAAGTTTGAAAGTGTTTTTTGAAAGTGTTTGGTGTTTGTTTTGAAAATGAGCAAGCAACTAGGAACAATCTACCTACTCAAAAGTCTCCGTTCATTTCTTCCTTCCTTTGATATTGCTATCTTACCATTGATTTGGTAAGAAGCCTCATCTTTGGATGTAAAGGGACGGGCGTGGGTCATCGTATAGTCATGATAACAATGTTGTAAGATATCTTAGCATTTTTATTTGAGGTACTTAAGATCATTTTGAAAGGCAACATTGATAGCGTCATTGAGGGACTATGGTCTTGTATATTTGATTTATTTTTGCTAAGACATCTCACATGCATAACATGGCCATTTTTGTAAGGCAACAAAGTGGAATTACCCTAAGGTTGAAAGTGTGCAAGTGTGTTTGATTTACATGTGTTGTACCCCAAAATTTTCCCTCTAACTTATCAAGAATTTGCTCACAAGATCTCCTTGGGCTCAAGACTGCACTAGGGTTTGATCAACTCAAGACACCTCCTTAGGCACTGATGACCAAAATTAGGGTTTGAGTTTGCACAAGGATTTTTGAACTTTCAATGCTTCATATGACTTTCATTGATCATTATGGACCCCCAAGATTACTCATATCAAGTTTCAAGCCTTGGATCACACTTTTGATCAGTCAATTGAGTAGTTGACCTAAAAATCAACTGTATTGGGAAAAAGTCAACCATGGCCAATTTACAGTCAAACTTCATAATTTTGGATCCACATCAACATTTTAAACTCATATGTATCATTTGACCAAGTTTGGACCATAACTCCTCAAGAAATTGGATCAAATCTCCAAAAGGGCAAAATGGTCAAAATTAGGGTTTTGATTGGGAAAGGGCAATTTCTGGTTTTTGACCTAGAAAATGGTCTATTGGTTTAAGGAATGATATCAAGAGTCCAATTGCATCATTTTAACCTAATGAAATGGTTCAAAACATTGCAAGTCCATTGGATTGACAGATGAATTTTGCAGTAAACTGGTCAAAAGTCAACTGTATACTGAAAAGTCAAACTTTGACTTTTTGGTCAAATTCAAGTGCCAAAGATCACAATTCATCAAAACTTGTCAAAATATGAAATTTATTCATCAAGAAATCAAAAATTCAAGATTTCATTTTGAAAAGTCAAAATTTCTAAACTTAGAAATTTTTGTAAGTGTTGAAAAATTTATGTTTTTTCATAACTTTGAGCCAAATTTTCACCATGATGCAAGATGATTCAAGAGAAACTTCCAACATTAAAGTTGTAGATCTATATGAAATCTACAAATTTTCTTTACACAACTCCTTCCAAAAATGCATGGATCTCAAGTTATAATTTTATGAACATAGGGTCATGAAACTAAACACTTAGTGAAATTTTGCCCTAATTTGGCCAGGATTTTGACCTAACTTCATGGCACTTTTTCATATAGTTACAAGGATAATATTCAAAAGCAATTAAAATATGGGTTGTAGAGCACATTTTAAGCTTTCCAAAATATCCAAGAACTCCTTGAGATCATTCTTGAGTAGGGAGAATCGAAGAGATAAAGTTATGGTTTTGTCACTTAAATTACAAGTCATTTTTGATGAACACATGAACCAAATCCATGCTAGGCTGAATAATCCTTACTTTTCAGGCCTCAAACTTGTTTGTCACTCCATAATTAAATGTTTACACAACTGTTAGGACTTTGATCCAGACAATTAAGCTATTATCCAAGTTGCATTTCAATTAATGGCACAAAGTTGACATTGCCATTCTTGTAAAGCAAGCTTTTTGCATAAAGTTCACATTGAGCCTCTAACTTGTTCCCTCTGATCACACTCCATCCACAAAATCATAAGTAAGCTTGTTTAAAGTATAACCACTCTATCTTAGCAAGTACATAAGACTTTGAAACTTGAATTTCTCAAAAATCACATGTTATGCATAAACTTGTGATTTTGAGTTCTGATCAACAAGAGGTCTCCAAACTTGTTGCTTATAAATAGAGTCACTATTTGTGAGCTATAACACGAGCTTGAGCACCCTGAAATACACCAAAACTCTCTCAAATCAGAAATTGCCCAAAAACTCTATTGTTGCACAGTTTCTGACCTTGAACATCAAACTCCCATTTCCCTCGTGCGTTTCTTGGCCTTTTAGTTTCTAAAGCTTCCTTACATCAAATACAACTCATCCCTATCCTTATTCCAGAACTGTAACACCATTTTACCATAACTTCCATAACTAAAAAAGAGAGTCTGCAACTTGACTTCTCCAGGCCATTTCAGCCATCCATTGTTCAAGCTAATCATTGCTTTAGCTTCCTAGTACCTCAAGGAAGCTAACCCGATCATCACCTTTACTTGAAACAAACTCAAACTCCAAACACGATTTCCAGTTTTGAGGTAAGTTTTCTCAACTTGGAACTCTTCATACAGGCATCATCAATAGTTTATTTGTGAATAAAACATGTAGATATCATTGCCCTGAAGCTAACCATGTCCTTAGGTTCCATTAATTTTGCTTGAGCTTAGAGAATTTTGAAACTGAAATTTCTGAAATTGTTAGGGTTTAGATTAGGGCCATTAAAATTCTTGCTTATCTTTGATCTATAGTTTTAATACTTTACATTTCTGGAATCGTGAGAAAATTTGCTACAAGTTTCATGTTTACAGTTTTCATTTTTGATGAGAAATAAGCAAGTTACAGTTGGTCTGGCTAGAGGTTGAAGATGAAGTCTTCAGAACACGTTTTGCCTTACATATTTATTATTTTATTTGTATTAACGGATGTATAGCCACCCCAATGGTAGAAACGCGCGCTTGTAACCTATGGGACCTGGGTTCGAGCCCTAGTGGTACCCTTTTCATTTTTTTTCTTCATATTTTTATAATTCTGACTTTTTTGTTTGCAGGGCGCTGGGCCTCTTTGGGTCTGGTTTATTTTTATTTTTTTTTATTTTTTGCTAACTGACCTCCCTGTTTCCTCTTGGCACCCCTTGGCCCAAGTTTATTTATTTATTTATTTATTTCATTTTTCTTTTCTTAAATATATTTTCTAAATACTAAAAATCATAAAATACAAAAAATGATATATTTATATTTTGACTTATTTTATTTTATTTTTCCAAATAAAAAAATATTTTTATTTATTATACTTTATTTATTTTATTAAGCAAAGTCTTATAAACTTAATTAATATTATAATTTTAATTTATTTATTTTTTTCACACCATTTAAAATACATTATTTTAATATTAAAAAAGACTAAAAAATATTTTATAATACTATAAATATTTTCAAGATAAAAAATACCAAAAAATACTTTTCTTAAATTTATTTTCTTTTGATTAATTAATAGAACTAGGTTTTCATTTAAAATCTTTTCTTAATAAATTCAAACTTAATTAAATATTTTCTTTATTTAATTAGGTTAAGACAAAATCTTTTTTTTCTTCATGAAAACCAAACAAAATTCATTTTCTTTACATTTTACATCCTTGTACATTTATTCATTTTTATACTTTATATTTATTTAATTCCTTGTATATTCATACCAATTCAATATGGTTGTAATAGACTAATTAGATTTAAATTCTTGCAATCCCCATTTACAAATTGTACACCCCTCCCCACAAATGTTGTAATAGCGTAGTAACTTTAAATATCGTAATTTATCGCTTTTATATAACATGCTAGTAATTAGGGTTTGTATGGAAAGACTAAAACCAATGCTTAGAAAACCCTAATTCAAGACAAAAACAAGCATGAAAACAAAATATTTGTACAAAAGCACCCCTGGGTTATTCCACTTGGTTGCCTTATACGAAATGGCCATATTATGCATGTAAGGTATCTTAGCAAAAAACAAGAAAATATAAGATCATAGTCCCTCAACGAAGCTATCTAAGTTGCCTATCAAATGATCTTAGTCCCTAAAAAAGAATGCTAAGATACTTTGCAACATTGCTAATCATGGTTATACGATGATCCACGCCCGTCCCGTTAACATCCAAAGATAGGGTTGCTTACCAAATCAATGGTAAGACAACAACGTTAAAGGAAAAGAAAATGAACAAGAAAGACTTTTGAGTAGGTATAATGCTCCTAATTACTTGCTCTATTTAAAAACAAACATCCTTTCTATTTTCAAAAACAATCCCATACACTTTCAAACATCTTACAAACTTGAAAACATTTTCAAAAGATCAACATCTTTGTATACATTCTTACGAACGAGAATCATTACAAAGATTGCCTAAACAATGGCCTCTTTATAAAATACTTTCAAAAACCACACAAAGTACAATTTCAAACAAAAAACAAGTGATCTAGCAAGTAACTAAGAGCCCATGGAAAACCATAGATGAAAAGGGTGCTAATACCTTCCCTTTTCATAATCTACCCCCCGAACTCAAGAAATAATCTCAAAGGTCTTTCCTGTGCTTTTTCACCTTTCCTTTTGGATACAAGAAAAGCCGGTGGCGACTCTTGCTAGCCACAACATTTGCGATCAAACGTAAAACCCTCAAGTCAGTTCTCCCACCGTATCACAACATGCATTGTTTATCTTGAATTAGGGTTTGCTACTTGTTGGTTTTAGTCTTTTCATACAAACCCTAATTTACTATCATTTATAAAGCGATAAATTACGGAAAGTAAAATTACTACGCTATTATATCATTTGGGGAGAGGGGTGTACAAATTTACAAATGGGGATTTTGCAAGAAAATTAAACCTAATTAACTATTACAACCATATTGAATATTGTACAAGAATTGAAGAAATAAAAATGCAAGAATATAAATGGAAAAGAAAATGATTTTGTTTAGATTTTTAAGAAAGGATTTAGTTTTGACCTAATTATAGAAAATGATTAATTAAAATAAAACTAAACCTAAACTAGTTAAGAGAAGAAATTAAGTTTGAAATATTTTTTAGGGTTTTTTGTGAAAGATTTTAAATTAATAAAAATAATATGAAAATTAATTAATTAAAAGAAACCTAAGTTCTAAATTAATAAAAAAAGAAAAATAATAATCAAACCTAAATCTAAATATTTATTTATTAAAAGGAAAATTAAATTGTAAAGAAAATATTTTTTGTTCTCTTTGTTTCATAAAGAAAATAAATAAATAAAATGTGAAAATAATAATAATAATATTTTGGATTTTTTTATTAATAAAAATAAAAATAATATTGATAATAATAATAATAATAAATAATAAAATAAAACTGAAATAAAATAAATGAAAATAAAAAAAAAAGAGTTGGGCCAGGATGCAAAAGTAAACAGGGGGGTTAGAGAAAGCAAAAAAGGGAAGGCCCAATGTTGAAGGCCCAGGCGCCTGTATCTGAAACAAAAAAAAAGAATGAAAAATGTTGAAAAATTGCATAAAAGGTAGCGCTGGATGTTGAACCCCTGACCTCTAACACAAACGCGTGCTATCTTTGCCACTGGGGTGGCTGTACATCCGTTAACTTGTATCAAACCATAAATATATATTACAAATCAAGTCCATGGCCCGAACTTCATCTTCAACCTGCAGCCTGAACATCTGTAACTTCACCATTTCTCAACAAAAATGAAAGATGCAAACATGAAAGTTGCTCCATTTTTCCATACGAATCCAACCATGTAAACATCATAAGCTATAAATCAAAGATGAATGAGAATTTCTAAAAGTACCAAATTCTAACCTAATTATTTTTAGAGATTCAAACCTAAAATTCTCTAAGCTCAAGCAATATAAATGAGATCTATGGACATGTACAACTTCAGGGCAATCATGTCTATATTTTATCTTCACAAATGCAAGCCTAACAATGCCTAAATGAGAAGATAGAAGTTCAAAAAGTGTACCTCAAAACTGGAAATCATGAAATGAGTTTGAGCTGCTTTCAAGGAGTTGTGATGATCAGGTTAGCTTCCTCAAGTTCCCAGGAAGCTAATGCAATGATTAGCTTGAGCAATGGATGGCTGGAATGGCTTGGAGAAGTCAATGTGCAGACTCTGTTTTTTGGTTATGGAGGTTATGGTAAATGGTGTTACAGTGATGAAACAGGGGCAGGGATAAGTTATATTTGATGTGTAAGAACTTTAGGAACCAAAAGGCCAAGAAACTGTTAATGCTCGTGTGTTAGCTTGCAAATAGGGCCTCTGTTTATAAGCAACAAGTTTGGATGCTCACATTTGATCAGAATTCAAAATCACATGTTGAAGCTCAACATGTGATTTTCTTAAGAAATCAAGTTTCAATGCCCTTTGTACTTGCTATTGTAGAGTGGTTATGCTTTAAAAAAACTTGCTTATGACTTTGTAGATGGAGTGTGATCAGAGGGAACAAGTGAGAGGCTCAAGAATTGACTTTGTGCATAAAGCTTGCTTTTCAAGAATGGCATTGTTAACTTTCTTCCCAAAATGGCAATTTAAATTGGACAATGCTTAAACCACTTAGATTATAGCTCAAAAGTTTGTGTAATACATTAATGATGGATAGATACACAAGTTAGAAGGCCTTCAAAGTAAGATTGTGCAGCCTAACATTGAGATTGGATTATGTGTTCATCAAGAAATGACTTGTAATTCAATAATGAAACCTAACTTCTTGCCATCGATTATCCTTGCTCAAGTATGATCTCAATGAGTTCTTGGATATTTTGGAAATCTTATAACATCCTCTACAACCTCTATGTTGGACATGTTTAAAGATTCATCTTGGAACTATGTGTAAAATTGCCATGAAGTTAGGTCAAAATCCTGCCTAAACTATGGCAAAATTTTACTAAGTTTTTAAGTTTCATGAACATGTCTTCTTAAAATCATAACTTGAAATCCATGCATTTCTAGAAGAAGTTGTGTTATAAAATGTTTTAGATCTCATTGAGATATATAACTTTCATGTTGGAAGTTTCCTTTGAATCATCTTGCATCATGGTGGAAATTTGGCTCAAAGTTCTGAAAAAAAGTGAATTTCCAATACTTAGAAAAAATTTTAAGTTTAGAAATTTTGACTTTTCAAAATGAAATCTTGACTTTTTGATTTCTTGATGAACAAGTTTCATATTTTTACACGCCTTAATGAATTGTGATCTTTGATACTTGATTTTGACCAAAAAGTCAAAGTTTGACTTTTCAGTGTACAATTGACTTTTCATCAGTTGACTGAAATTTATCTGTCAACCAATTGATCTTGAGGAATGTTTTGAGCCATGCCATTAGGTCAAAATGAAGTATTTGAACCCATGAGATCATAACTTAAACCAACTATTGTATCCCTAGATTTACCCTCTCACTTATCAAATATTGTCTCACAAAGATCTCATTTGGTTCAAGACTGCACAAGGTTTGATCAGCTCAAGACACCTCCTTAGACACTGATGACCGAAATTAGGGTTTGAGTTTGCATAAGGATAATTGAAATTTCAATGCCTCATATGACTTTAATGGATCAATATGGACCCCCAAGATCACTCATGTCAAGTTTCAAGCCTTGAATCACATTTTTGCTCAGTCAATTGAACTGTTGACCTAAAAATCAATTGTATAGGGGAAAAAGTCAAGTATGGCCAATTTACAGTCAAACTTCATAATTTTTGACCACATCAACATTATAAACTCATATGTATCATTTGATAAAGTTTGGACCACAATTCCTCAAGAAATTTGATCAAATAATCAAAAGGGCAAAATGGTCAAAATTAGGGTTTTGACTGAGAAAGGGAAATTTCTTATTTTTGAGGGGTTGTAGAGCACATTACAAGCTTTCCAAAATGTCCAAGAACTCCTTGAGATCATTCTTGAGCAGGTAGAATCGAAGAGAGGAAGTTAGGGTTTTCAAACTTGAATTATAAGTCATTTTTTATGAACACATGAACCAAATCCATGCTAGGCTGCATAATCTTTGCTTTACAGGCCTCAAACTTGTTTGTCACTCTATAATTAAATGTATACACAACTGTTAGAGATTTGATCCAAGCAATTGAGCTATTATCCAAGTTGCATTTCCATTAATGGCACAAAGTTAACATTGCCATTCTTGTAAAGCAAGCTTTTTGCATAAAGTCCATTCTTGAGCCTCTAACTTGTTCCCTCTGATCACACTCCATTCACAAATTCAGAAGCAAGTATGTTTAAAGCATAACCACTCTATCTTAACAAGTACACAAGGCTTTGAAACTTGAATTTCTCAAAAATCACATGTTATGCATTAACTTGTGATTTTGAATTCTGATCAACAACAACTCTCCAAACTTGTTGCTTATAAATAGAGTCACTATTTGTGAGCTAAGGAACGAAAAAAATCACCCTGAAACACTCCCAAACTCCCTCTAGCCAGAAATTGCATAAAAAGCTCCATTGATACACAGTTCTGACCTTAAACTTGTATCTCTCATTTCCCTCGCGGGTTTTCCCTCAAATTCATTCCTAAAGCTTCCTTACATAAAATACAAACCATCCCTGACCCTGTTTCATAACTGTAACTCTATCTTCATCATCCTCCATAACCAAAAATAGAGGTCTGCACCTTGACTTCTCCAGACATTCTAGCCATCCATTGCTCAAGCAAACCATTGCATTAGCTTCCTGAGAACTTGAGGAAGCTAACCTGATCATTGCAACACCTTAAATCAAGCTCATTTACATTTCACGATTTCCAGTTTTGAGGTATTTTTCTTGAACTTCTATCTTCATATTTAAGCATTGTTAGGCTTACATTTGTGAAGATAAAATGTAGACATCATTGCCCTGAAACTGTACATGTCCATAGATTTAATTTATTTTGATTGAGCTAGGAGAATTTTGAGTTTGAACTTTCTGAAATATTTAGGTCAGAATTTGGTACTTTTAGAAATTCTCATTCATCTATGATTTATAGTTCATGATATTTATATGGTTGGATTTCGTATGAAAAATTGGAGCAATTTTCATGTTTACATTTTTGCAAATAGTTGAGAAATGAGCAAGTTGCAGGGCTTCTGGCTGGAGGTTGAAGATGAAGTGTATTTAGGGCAGAATTTGTGTTATATATTTATGGTTTAACATAAGTTAACGGATGTATCACCACCCCAGTGGTTAAAGCGCGCGTCTGTCACTATGAGGTCCTAGGTTCAAGCCCCAGTGTGACCTTTTTTTTCATTTTTTCCACTTTTTTTTGGACATTTTTGGCTCTTTTTGCAGCGCCTGGGCCTCCTCTTGCTGGGCCTGACTTTTTCTCACAATACCCCCCTGTTTCATTAATCCACCTCCTTGACTTTATTTTTTTTATTTTTTATTTTACTTTCTTATTTTTTTATTATTATTATCATTAATATTATTATTATTATTATTATTATTATTATTATTATTATTTTTATTAATCATAAAAATCAAAAAATATTTTATTTATTATTACTTATTTATTTTATTATAAAACAAAAAAATGCTAATAACATTTTCTTTTAACAAATTAGTTTCCTTTTTTAATAATCAATATTTAGACTTAGGTTTAATAATTATTTTATTTTCTTAATTAAAATTAACTTAGAATTTAGGTTTCTTTTATTTATTTAACTTTCATTTTCATTATTATTTAACTTAAATTTTTTTTACATAAAAACCCTAAAAAACATTTTTAACTTAATTTCTTCTTTAATTAGTTTAAACTTAATTTTGTTTATTTTTAATTAATCATCTTCTTCAAATTAGGTTAGAAATCCCTTTTCATAAAAAAAACAAACAAAAATCATATTTCTTTATATTTTACATTTTTGCATTCTTATCTTTATTTTTGTACATTATTCAAAATTCAATATGGTTGTAATATTTATTTAGATTTAAATTCTTGTAATATTCCTCATTTGTAATTTGTATACCCCCTCCCCTAAATGATGTAATAGCGTAGTAATTTTAAATTTTACAATTTATCGCTTTATATACAAATGCTAGTAAATTAGGGTTTTGTATGGAAAGACTAAAACCAATCAATAGAAAACCCTAATCAAAGATAAATCAAGCATGAAAATCAACCCACTTGTACACAAACACCCCTAGAGTAAATCCACTTGGTTGCCTTATAAAATGGCCATATTACGCATGTGAGGTATCTTAGCAAAAAACAAGCAAGAATACAAGATCATAGTCCCTCGATGACGCTATCTATGTTGCCTTTTAAAAATGATCTTAGTCCCTAAAGAAAATGCTAAGATATCTTGCAACATTTCTAATCATGGTTATATGATGACCCACACCCGTCCCTTTTACATCCAAAGATAGGGTTACTTACCAAATCAATGGTAAGATAACAATGTCAAAGGAGAAAGGAAATGAACATGAAATACTTTTGAGTAGGTAGGTTGTTCCTAGTTACTTGATCCATTTCAAAACAAAAACATCCTTGCAATTTTCAAAACAAATACCAACACTTTCAAAAAAACATCTTTCAAACTTGAAAACATTTTCAAAAGATCAAACACTTTGTATACATTCTTACGAACAAGAATCATTACAAAGTTTGCCTAAACAAATGTGTCTTTACAAAATACTTTCAAAAAACCACACAAAGCACGTTTTCAAATAAAAGCAAGTGATCTAGAAAGTAACTAAGATCCCATGGAAAACCATGGATGAAAAGGGTGATAATACCTTCCCTTTTCATAATCTACCCCCCGAACTCAAGAAAATATCTCTAAAGGTCTTTCCTGTGCTTTTTCACCTTTCCTTTTGGATAATAGAAAAGTCGACGGCGACTCTTGCTAACCGCAACATTTGCAATCAAACGCAAAACACCCAAGTCAGTTCTCCCACCGTATCACAGAACTGGCGACTCTGCTGGAGATAATTCTAAAAGTGGGGTTACCTTAGGGTTATATTACATTTACTTTCTTTCTTTGTTTGACTTGTATGCTTTATATTATGGTTCTTTGTTTGGGTTTGAATCATCTACCCGGATTTGGGATACCTTATAGGTAAGTAGTAATACGTTGTGGAAACTGTGTGGGGTATACCGGTATGGTCTAAGCAATAGCTACATTAGTGCGACATATTTGTGGGTACCAGTATCCCTTGAGTGGTCAAGGAGAATACGGGGCCGTTGAGTGATGTCATAAAGCACTAATGAACTATTAGAACCTTTACTTGACCAACTTGGCCATTAGGACGTAGTGAGATGATCGACTTTGGTGCAGTTCGAAGTTGGTAGATACTCGATAGTACACTCATCGAGGTTTGGTTTTTTGGGATATTTTGGTCGCCATTAAAGAGGCTTACGCTGAAACAATGTCCAAAGAAACAAACCTGTGATATTGAGCTCCTTAGAACCCGATTACTATTACTAGGATAGGTTTGAGCCAACTAAACTTCAAGAGGGTACTTACCTATAAGACTCCATGCAAGCCTAAACCTAAGGACTTGTTTTCTTTGTTTGTATACATTTACTTGTACATAACATCATAAACATCATAACATCATACTCATTTAACTAACCATTTCAAGGATCTTGGGGTTTATCTTTGTTCTATTTTGTAGGACATGGATTCTATTCGCAGGAAAACTATTCAAGTCAATCTTGTAAGGATACCTCCTCAACTTAAATAGCTATAATCAAGGATTCCTGAAAATTCTCCATTCACCGAAAGACATGGTCGTCTACTAAACTTGGTCACCTCCAACACTGATGAGGACATGATGATGGTGCTCTTTCAGTTCTTTGATCCTTTACACCATTGCTTCACATTTCCCGATTATCAACTTGTGCCAACTTTGGAATAATTCTCCCAACTCTTGATGATTCCAATTCTCAATCAAATACCTTTCAACGATACAGAAAGAGATCCAAAGCCAGAAGATACTGCTCAAGCTCCACACTTGCAATCATCTGATATCACAACTAATTGGGAAACAAGGAGTGGTGTCAAGGGTTTCCTAGCAAAGTTCTTGTTTGAGAAAGCCCAAAACTGTTGGAACTCTTTGGATTTGAAAGCTTTTGAGGAAATTTTGGATCTCCTCATCTATGGGATGGTTTTGTTTCCAAATCCTGGCCAACTCATAGATGTGAACGCCATCAAAATCTTCATGTCTCGTAACCCGATGCCTACTTTTCTAGGAGACATCCTACATTTCTTTCACACTCGCACTATGCGGAAAAGAGGTATTTGTTGTACCCCAAAATTTACCCTCTCATATTTCCCAAGATATTGCAAGAAAAATCTCCAAGTTGCTCAAGATTGCTCAAGAGTTGGACAGTCAAGCTATCTCCTAAGGCAGTCAACCTCAAATTAGGGTTTTGTGTTGCATCAAGGTCCTTGCATACAAATGACCCCAAGTGATCCCAAATGTACTAATATGTTCTCAAGGTCATCCATATCAAATTTCAAGCCTTGCAGAGGAAGTTTGCTCAGTCAATATGCTCAAAAGGTCCAAAAATCGACTGTGCTAGGGCAAAAATCAATTGTGACCCAAATACAGTCAAACTTCAAGATTTTTTGTCAACATTCTCATTTTGAAGGATATTTTATCATTTGATCAAGGATTGATCATGATTCATCAAGGATTGCTCAAAGTTCATCAAGACTCAAAAGTTGCTAAATTAGGGGTTTGTAGGAAAGGTCAACTCAACTTTGACCAAGCATAACTTTCTAATACTTTATGAGAAATGACCCATACAAAGCTCATTTTGAATAGGATGCAATTTCCTACAATCCATCTTCATACCCCAAGATCAAGAAATGCACTCACAAGAAGTTACAAATTTGGACATTATAGGTCATTTTTGAAAGTCAACAAAAACACCTTTTTTTCCAAAGCTTATAACATGAGCATGGAATATCAAAATAAGATGAGACCAAAAGGGTTTGTTATAGGACATCTCAAGCTTTCTAAAAAGTCCAAGAACACTTCCAAAAGTTCAAAATTGAAGAAGTTATGCATTGTTGAAGTTGGGCATTTTTGCAAAATTGCCAAAAGTCAACTATCCCCAAAACTTCAAATTTTGTCAAATGGGCCCATTCTTTTCCACTTGATTTGATCTTGTCACACTACCCACGAGTCCTAGCTTCAGCCTTGAGCCCATTTATCAATTTTTCTATTTTTATTGGATTCTTTATTGAATTATTCCATTTTAAATCAATTTAAATCAAATAAAATCACAAAACTTGATTACATGAGATCTTTTTCTATTTTCAGGACCTAATCATCATCACCAAGTGAATCAAATTCGTATCATACATTCCATGTGCAAAAAGATTGGATTTTTGGCAAAATTGGAAAGTTATCAATGGTGAATCAAATCAAATCTTAAGACATCAATGTGCAAAGATTCAAGACCCAAAAGTTGACCTAATACATTGCAGCATACATATACAAGCTAAAGCACACGAATTCAGGGGCTAGAGGCTGCAGAATCATCAAAAGCAAACTTGAAAAATTGCCAAAAAGTGTGAAACTGAAATCGTTCTTAGAGGCAAATTCAAAGGCAAAACTCAACGTCAATCAATTGCTGGACCATCCTTGAAGCAGAACCAACCCAGAATCAATCTCCATACACGCCCTAAAGCTCCGTAAGTCTCTCAAAAAATCACCTTTCGTTCGAAATCATAACCCCATATTCTTGCACTTTTTTGACAAATCTTTGGTATATTCATGATGCTCATTCAATTTCTGAACTTTTGGCATTATTTGATTGCGTTTATATGAACCATAGCCCTGTAACCGAACCTAGGGTTTCGTAGATTTCTTTTTGGGTATTTTATTTACAGGAAAAATTGGAGCCATTGATGGACATAGATGTAACCAGGGGAGAGAGACGAGCATGACCATGGTCTTGGATTGAGTTTTCATGGCCTAGAATTGATTTTAGGTTGGACATGCAAATTTAGCTGCAGATATAAATCCGCAGGTAAATATACAGGGATGAACGAGGAAGACGAAGACGTGCCCCCTCTTATTGGTGGATTCAAACTTGGCGCGTTTTCTTTTTTATTTCTGGCATATTATTGTTTTTTCCCTTATATTAATTATTATCCAATACTATAACAAATGAAGCATAATGGTCCAGTGGTCAAGGGGAGCGCTCTCAAGGCATTGTTGGCTGGAGGTCAGGGGTTCGATCCCTGCCTCCAGCGCTTTACATTTTCCTTTGTTTTATTATGCAATCAGGTGCAAACCAATAGTGGAAGCCTATCATGTGTCCTCAAATCTCAAAGCACCAGATGGCCCAAGGCCAGATCTGGTGGTCCAAGTTGAATGTCCACCATGGAACCAAGTCAAAGGCGCACAGGGAATCCCACAGGGTCAACCAGGCCAGCGCCTATTGGGCCTTGAACTTGCTAATCAGACCCCCCAAAAGCAGGCCCAAACCTCTAACTCTCTCTATTTTCTATTTTATATATTTATTTTGTTTAATTATTTTTATTAATAACTAACCAATTAAAAAATTTTCTTCATAAAATTAAAAAACCAAAAAAAACATTTTCTTATTTAAATTAAATTTCAGCATTTTTATTTTTGTTAATAAATATTAACTTAATTGATTTAGTTTAATTAGGAAATAACTTTAATATCTTTTGCAATAATTAAAATTAACTTAGACAATTAGGTTTTTATTAACTTTGATTAATTTATTTTTATTTCTTTAAATACTAAAAAACCCAAAAATATTTTTATTAATTAATTTATTTATTAATTCAATAATCAACTTAGTTTAATTTCCTTTTAATTAAAAAATAAACCAAAAAATCTTTTCTTTAAATAATCAAAGGGTCAAAACCCTAGAACTCGTCCGATTTAATTTCTTGTACGCGGTCCATTTTTATTTAATATTGTATCTGTTTCCTGGAATGTAATAGTTTAAATAGGACATTACTATTTTATCGCTTTATTTATTTTCCGCATTTTAATTTCAAGGGTTGCTTTTGGCGATGTAAATACCCGACGCCTTGTAGTAGTTAGTTTAATTTCCGTAATTTAATTTCTGCAACTTATAAGCTGTTAGATGTTTGGTAATAGGGAATGCATGACAAGATTAATCGTTTAACCTAAAATCAACATAGATCACCCATGACATGTACAAAGATAAAATTAACCGAAACAACACACTCGCACATGCGCACTCTTAGGGTACACCTCACTTGGTTGCCTTCGAACGTGGTCATTGAGTATAGGAAGTTTTAGAGGTCGCCCTCTTGTCCAAAGATCATAGTTGCCTCAAAACAGTTGCCTCGGAAAAATGATCTAAGACATTAGGATTACCGCTAAGGCGTCCTAACATTGCTTTAGTGACCGCATGTCCCTTAATCGAATTGACCCTTAAAACTCCAACGACGATGTTACCCACTCATCAATAGTGGGATAACATTGTCTAAAGGACATTAGCACAAATTGATTCCTTCTTCGAGTAGGTAGATGGTTCTTAAGTACTTGCTCTCTTAAAACAAAACAAAACCTTTTTCACACTTACACCTTTCAAACAGTCAGTTCTCTCCCACCGTATCACAGAACTGGCGACTCTGCTGGGGATTATCTAATAAGTGGGGTGTACCTTAGGATTAGATCACTGTGTTTTCAATTGTTTGCTTTGTATGCTTTATATTTGTGGGCTTGTATCGGAGTTACTATAGATCCTAACCCGGATCTGGGGGTACCCTTTAGGTAAGTAGCAATAAACTGTGAGGGAACTGTATGGCGTAGACTGATACGGTTGAAGCAGTAGCTACGTTGGTGTGGCACTTTAGATTGTACCGATATCCCTTATGTTGGAACGAGGAGAATATGGGTCATCTAAAGGGTCATTAAGCACCAAGTGACCTTAGAACCTTTAAATTGACCAACTTGGCCATAGAACAGTAGCATTATGCTACACTCATTGAGACTAAACTCTCGCGATGATTCCGGCTGCAAGAAAAGGTTGCTAAACTGGAATTATGACCGATTGAGGGTAGTCAGTGATATTGAGATCCTCTAGAACCCGATTATTATTTTTAGGACAGGTTTGAACCAACTGAACTGAAAGAGGGTAGTACCTAAGCTCCTTGCCAGCCTGAAATCTAAGGGCTCTCTGTGTGACTTGTGTGCCTTTACCATGTTTGCTATTTGTGGATACTTGTGATGTGCTTTCTATCATGACATCATGACATCATAACATTGCATACATCTTGCATTGGACTAACCTATTTCAAAGACAGGAGGGATTCATCTTTGTTCTGTTTTGTAGGTCATGATGCCTATGCGTAAGAATACCATCCGGATCAACTTTGTCCAGGTTCCCACCATGCTTAAAGAATTGATTTCAAAGATGCCTGACATTACTTCCTTCATCAGAAGACATGGGTATCTTCTCAGTTTGGTTACCTCCAAATTGGACGAGCAGATGATGAGTGTTTTGGTCCAATTCTATGATCCTCTGTACCATTGCTTCACTTTCTAGGACTACCAGTTGGTTCCCACCTTAGAAGAGTTCTCTGATCGGCTCGATATCTCTATTCTGGAGCAGACCCTGTTTACTGGTTGGGAGAAGACCCTTAGGCCAGAAGAGATTGCTTTAGCCCTGCATATGACAAAGGATGAGGTAATGGCTAATTGGGAGACTAGAAGTGGAGCAAAGGGATTTCTGACTAAGTTCTTGGTTGGTAAGGCTAATTATTTCTGGGATAGTCTAGACTTCAAGGCATTTGAAGATATTCTGGCTCTTCTGATATATGGCTTGGTATTGTTTATGAATCCTGACTCTCTTGTTGATGTGAATGCGGTGAAAATCTTCATCTCTCGTAATCCTATACCCACTCTCTTGGGTGACATTCTTCATCAGCTTTATGCCCGTACTGCCCGAAAGCGGGGAACCTTGATGTGCTGTGCTCCATTATTGGCGAGGTGGTTTATTTCGCACCTCCCCGAATCAGTGCTGAAGAACAAAGAAGGCATGGGCTGGGCCTATAGGGTTATGTCTCTCTCTCATAATGATATCATCTGGACTATAAAGGGTATGGATGATGTGGCTATTATTGATCGATGTGGGGAGTACCCCAATGTTCCACTGATAGGAACCCATGGAGGAATTTCTTATAATCCGTGCTTGGCCTTACGTCAGTTTGGGCGAGCCAGAAGAGAAGGACCTCATGAGCTGCTAATGCCTAGTATCATCTTTAATTTTCAAGGGGATAGCGATGAGCAACGCCACAGATTCATAAGGGCTTGGGATAAAGTCCACAAATCTGATCCACACGAGTTGGGTCCAAAGACTTCACTTCTGATGGAGCCATATCTCAGATGGGTTCGTATCCGTGCCCAAAAGCTGGGTATGCCATATGAAGCCGTCCTGCCTATCATTGTTGAAGTTGCTAATGAAGAGGGGGTTATTCCTACCATCCTCCATCCTTACATGCCCACTGACATTAGGGCACTGAAAAGGTCTTGGATGCAGATGAGAGAAGAGCGGGATGCTTACCGAGAAAAGTTTAACGAGCAAGAGCATAAGATCCAGAAGTTGACTAGACAACTGGAGAACGAGCGGATTCTCAATGACTATGTCCACACCGACAAGAAGAGACCATGGGAGCACTGATTGTCCTTTGATTATTTCCTTTCCAGTTTTTATTTCCTTTTCAGTATTTCCTTTCTTGTAACGCCTTAAGGGAAATTTGTTGAACAATTTGAATTTCAAGTTTACCTAATAAAAGTGTGTTTCCATTTTTGGTTTACAAATTTAAATCTCTCGATTGTCTTTGAAATCATATCATACGCATTTCATCCCATGCACTTCATAACAGGTACCCATTACAGGTCTCTTATCTTCTTCACTATTTATTTCAGCACTCATCATGTCTACTGAACCATCAACCGAGCAAGCAATCAAGGCCCTACAGGCCCAGAATGCCCAATTCCAAGAGCTGTTCATGAATCTAGATAAGGGTCAACAAGATCTGAAGACCCTGATTCTGAAAGAGAAGAAGAGGACAGTCCTGTTTAACACAGGTCACATGTTTGGAAACAGGCTACGGGATGAAGTTGATTTGACCACCTCATATGGAGGGAAAGATAGTCAGGAAGAAAGGAGGGCTCCTAGCCCTGTGGTCTCAGACAATGAGACAGACTTCGATGAATACCAGTATCCTCCGGTTGAGGATAGATACAAGCAACTGGAAGACCGGTTGAGTGCGATGGAAGTTCAGAAGGTGCCTAGTCTGGACTTTGGTGATCTGGGTCTATCATCTGGGGTAGTTATTCCCCACAAGTTCAAGGCATCAGCCTTCACTAAGTATGACGGAGTTTCTTGTCCGAAGCTGCACCTCTGGTCATATGTAAGAAAGATTCAGCCGTACACCACTGATAAGGACCTATGGATCCATTTATTTCAAGACAGTCTCTCAGGGACTCATCTTGAATGGTTTTACCAGTTGGACGGAGCCAGTATTCATAGTTGGGAAGATTTGGCTACTGCTTTCTACAGACAGTACCAATATAATTCTGACCTCGCTCCCACGCGTACCCAACTCCAGGGTATGTCAATGGGAAAGGGTGAAGGTTTCAAAGATTATGCTCAGAAGTAGAGGGACCTCACCGGAAGAGTGCAACCACCCTTGGCTGATCGGGAGCTTGTGGATATGTTTCTGGGGACCCTGTCTGGTCCATTTTTCAACCACCTGATTGGAAGCTCTTCGTATGGGTTTACAGAGCTAATTATGACCGGTGAAAGGATTGAGGCTGGTAAGATACAAAAGGGTGCTTCATCAAGCACCGAGAAAAATCCTTTTAAGAAAGAGTCCAGTGCTATCTACAGTTCGAAAAACCAGAGTAGACCTGAACGCCGCCAAGTTGTTAACGCGATTGTTATTTCAAGACCTGCTGGTGCTTCTCAGCACAACAATCAACAAAAGGACGAGAAACCTCGAAGGAAATTCACCCGTCTCAGCATGACTTTGTCTCAGATTCTGCCATAGTTACTAAAAACCAACCTAGTGATTCCAAGGGAAGCCCCAAAGAATCCAAATACAACATCACCGAAGTACAACCCTAATGCCCGCTATGCTTTTCACTCTGATAGCCCGGAAGGAGATTGAATTCGAGGCGCCCGAAAGGCCTAATGTTGTGACTGCTCCTATGCCCAAGCATGGAGTGAATGTTATAGATGAAGACTTATTTGTGGCTTCTGTGAACGGCATTGTTACCCCTTTGATGATTGTGAAGAAGAACCTTTTGTTAGCCGGTTTATTTCCGGGCTATGACAAAGGTTTCCGTATGTGTTCTGTCCTACCAACCGGTTGCCCAATTTTGAAATCAGGTGTCCAACGCCTGATGGATAGTAAAGAAATTCTGTTTGAGAAGACTGTTGTTCCTTTAGTTCATACTGAAGAAGTTGCTATTATTACCATTTTCGACGATTCTTCCAAGGCTTCCTCGAGAAAGCCTGTTAGAATTACATCTGTTCCAAGAACCGCACCATCATCACTATTTCTAGGCCTATCCCCTACACCTCTGATAATGCTGTCCCTTGGCATTACGGGGCCGATGTTTATTTTCATGGAGTTAAACAAGAATTGGATGCTGATACCGACATCATCAATATTGTTGGACCTGCTAAAGTCACCCGCAATGGAAGACTTTTCTCACCTGATATCTCTCCACCAACTGCCTGAAAACCTGTTGTTATTACACCTACCAGTGTACCTGCTGCTATTCCTGTTCAAGTTACCGTTCTTACCCCTGTCGCCGAGTCGTCTGACACTCGGGGAAAAGGGATCACCACTGATGTGCCTACCCAGTGTTTCCAGTGATTTCTGGTAAACAACCGCTAGTCCTCCAAACTATCGAATAATCTTACTGACTGTTATTCAATCTCTCTGGTAACTCGCAGGATCGACTAGATTGATCCTAGGATGCATTGGTCATTAGGGTAACTCTCATGATAGAACTGGTATTCATGGTTGGTATTTGGAATGTTGTGTAGGTGCTTAACTTTACTTCAATTACTCTATTAAATTCTTAAGGTGTGATTAAGTAAATGTGCGCGAAACTAAATTGCATGAATGAAGTTAAATTGTAAAGACATGTAAAAACTGCATAAAAGACAAGTAAATGACTTCGAAGCATAAAAACATGTAATGTAAAAAGTTCTCTGGAATGTAAAAGATTCGAAATATGAAGAAAGCGTTTAAATGCAAGAAAACTGTAAAATGACTTTAAGTAGAAAAGGTGTTCGAATGATAAAAGCTTAAAGATAAAGGCATGAAATGTACAACAGTTTCTGAAATGTAAAGTATTTGAAGTGAGAAGAAAGCATTTAAAGGTAAGACATTAGTAAAAAGACTTCGAATGAAAACATTTTAAATGCAAAAGCTTGTAAATGGTATTGACATGAAGATAAAGGAAAGTACTGGAAATGATAAGGAGTTTTCATTAAATCATAAACATGTGGTGTTATCATATGTACATTGCTCGTGCATTCGTTTCCCTAGCCATGTGGTAATTTGAATGTTTACTGAGTTTTTTGTACAATAGATATGACACACGAAATCCTAATGCTAAGACTTCTATTTATACTACTTCGACCATAACGGTCTTACTATAAGATTCTGCCACGTTAAGAACATGCAGAGCAATGCCTCTCTCTTGCTTCCACGCGTCTTCGAATGCTCCAACGCATATATTTCAAATTTCGAACATCCCGCTTGCATTTGAATTTCAAATGTTTTGGTACTTCTTCGCTTCGAACGTATTTCTTAGACACAACCTTGTTATCATTTCGAGACTTCTTTGAATATATTCTCCTAACTGTCACTCGAAGCTCCAAACTTTGATATGCCCATTCGAAGCACTGCTTCTACCATTTCGAAACATGACGTCTTGTTTCATTTCAATCGAAACGTCTAATTTGCTTTGCTTCTAATAATATCATCAAAAATATTCAGCCAACAAAATGCCCCTTTAAAATATGTATTTCGATTCCCTTGAGAAATACTTATTTTAAACATATACACAAGATTTTGATGCGACCTCCGAATCATCGTAACATTTAATGCATATGACTCCAGTCACGTCAATCACAACGCTTTTCATATTCCTTAACCGCCTTGAACCATTTCACAGCATGGTGCAGTTACAAAACAATGATTATCTTTAATCACACCTATTACCAATATTAACTTTATGCCACCTTTTCATCAAACCAACCCACGACTACCACGTATCACAACCTTACTCAGTGGATGCTTAAACTTCCACATTATAAAAACCCATCAACTTAGTCTTTTCTTTTCTTCCCACTTTCTGAATCTTTTCTCCCTCTTTGCTCACCGAAACCCTAAACTTCCAACATTCTTCCAACAATGTCTTCTTCAACTTCATCTCAAATAAAAAAGGCTTCTAAAAAGAAAGGAAAGACCGCAGGAACCACAATGGAAAGCAAGGTTGGCACCTACCAAGGTCAATATGTTCTTGTTCCCCAGATGATCTTAAAAGAGAAAGAAATGCTTTATGCATCCCAGGTACTAATTCCTACTAATGCCGCTGGCAAGAGGTTAGCTTTAATGGGCCCTCTTACAGTTTTTGAAATTTTAAAAGACACCAGAAAATTTTTCCCAGTTTGCTATAATTTCAAACCTCTGTTTAACAAAATGGATAGTCCCAAGACTATAGAATCTTCTGATTCAACCACCGTAGAAAATCCAATCGTTCCTCCTAAGGACCCTTTCGTACTAGATTATGTAAAGAGTAACTTCAAACCGTTTCGATCTTGCCCCACCTCCGACACTGCTTATCATAACTGGTTTAATAAGGTAGAAGCTAAGAAATCCCAACAATGGGAAGAATTAGGTATCTACAACTTGATTAAACTGTCGAAGCCAGGTTTTACTTATAGCCACCCATTGTTATTCGCGTCCCTATATTTCTGGGACAGTACTTACAATACTTTCCATCTTCCTGGTGGAATGATTACCCCTACCTTTTTTGACATAACGGCCATTACTGGGCTATCACCAATAGGAGAAACATATATCCCTGACAACGAAGAGCTTTCGAGTATTATCGACTTCGAAGTCAAGCTAGCAAGCTTTTCAAAGTTTATCAGCCACTATCACACTGAAGGAGACAGTGTGTCAGATGTAGAACACATTGCTTTCCTTACCTTATGGTTGTCAAGGTATGTCTTTTGCAGCAGATCCCTACAGGTAGCCAGTAGGTTTATTCCTCTAGCTAGAGATTTGCATGAGAATCGGAGGGTGTGCTTAAGCGAACTGCTATTAGTTGATCTTTATGAAAGTCTAAGGTCAGCTGTTTCGAGTCTAAAATCTCACACCTCCAAGAATATCCTGCTAGCTGGCCCTTTCTGGCTACTTCAGTTATGGATAAATTCCATGTTCGAACCTTCATTATCAACGGCCAACACTATTGCTGAACAAGACCCTGAAATAGCGGATAGAATCATCGAAGGAACTAGGCTGCAAAGACTAACCCCAAACGATGATAAGGATGACTTCAAAGTCCTATTCTCAAAATATATCATGATATTCTCCAAGAGGCATAAGTTCGAAGAGACCATGGCGCCTTTTTCTTCAAGGGCTCATGGACCTTCATGGTTCACCATGGCTCTCTCAGAAGTTGTCAAAAGCAAAGAAATTCAAGATGTATGGAGAGCCTTTTTGCTACCCAGACTAATCTCTTCAAGAATAACTCCTGCTAAGAATTAGATTTTCCTTTTCGCTTATCAACCCAACTTCGTTTCGAGACAGTTTGGCTTGTGCCAACTAATTCCTGAACCCCTATTTCAAACGGAAAATGCCATCACCTCTGGGCGAACCTTCAAGGCTAGAGAAGCCAAACTACAGCAGGAACAATACCAAGGCTTCTTCCATTTTGAACTCATAACCTTCGAACCTACACACCTTACAGCAAAGGGGTTTCTGGAATGGTGGACAAAGTTCTATCAGACTTATATGTTTGATACTCTTACTATTCAGCAGAAACTAACTGATGCATTTGATGTGCAGGTACCATCCAAGAAAGGTATGTTTACTCATGCCAAAGAGATTAAGGCTTTTCAAACTTATTTCGAAACTACTTATGATCCCACACACTTGGAATCCACGGTGCATCAAGCGGCTGAGACCTTGAAGGAAAAATTCAAATAAAAAGTTTCTAAGTTAAAACTTCCTTCAGGGTTGTCACCTGAGGATAGGTATAGGTTGGCATTCGAAATGCATCCACCTAAATTTCCTAGATTACCTACCTCAGAACTGGCTTTGGCTTGGTTTCCTCCATACCCTTGGTGGTTCACTTGCAAAGAAATGTTCAAACATCTTCAAAAGAAACCAAAGCCATCTGAGACTGTGACATGGGCTCGACACTGGCTCCACGATTTCCCAGGACATCTTCGCTATGACCTTTCTGCCATGTCGATTAAATCTGATCAAGGCACAGGTGCGAATGCTTGGGAAAATCCCAAACGCTTCTTATTTTCTATATCTTTAACTTTTGCCTTAATTGTTCGATTTTCAGCCATCAGGATAAAGACTGTTGCTTCAAAGTCAAAAGAAGGGAGCGCCTCTCAAGCCTCTATCGAAACCATTGACAATGTGACTCCATCTGAACCAACAACAATTGCTGCAACAACAACAACAACAACACCAGTAATAGCCAGTGCCCCAACTCTACAGGTAATCACTTAGCCTTGATGTTTCGAATTCACTAATGTTTCATGATTTGCATCTAACTCTTTGTTTTAAATCTTTTCAGACCAACAAACTTCCGCCTACCACTCAAAAGAAGCGAAAATCAAACACTACTGGGGAAGACCCCAAGGCTGGAGGGAATTTACCAGCTGCTTCGAAGAAGAAGCAGAAGAAGGATATTTCAAAAAGTGCTGTACCCACTAGTGTCTCTGGACTCGATTCTAGGGATGCTGCCCCCTCACCTAAATCCAAAATTCCATCTTCGACCTCCAACGTAATGTTGGAACGCATAGCTAGCAACCTCTCTTCCGAGAGTCCACAGGTAAATTGAAATTTAAATCTTTTGAAAAAATAATTTCTCATTACCTTGGTGCATGCCTTTAATATTCTTTTGCTTTTTGCAGGATATTTTAAATCCAGCTCTTACCACTTCGACCTCACCATCAAAAGCTGCTGCTCCGATAAACTCTTCTCCTCAAGGAGATTCCAGCAACCTTGTACAGAACAAAGGTTCCTCTAATATGGCGGTTCTGGATGGGGCTTCTGAGCAGCAAGATGATCAGAGTACTTCTCCTCCTCTAAAAGAAACAAATGAAGCAACACTTCATGAATCTGCAGAGGCTTTACAAAGAACTTATCTTCAAAAGTCCCCTCTTGAAACCCTTCAAGAGGACCCAAAGGACACTCACGCTGAAGGAGAGAAAGCTGATTCTGGTCAAAGAAACGAAGAATCTGCAGAAGAAGGGTCTGAGGAAGGAGATGCCAATGATGGTTCGACTGCTGGGACAGAGTCCAATGCAAATAGCAGCGAAAACGAAGACATCGAAGTGGTGGATTTGGATGACGATGAAGAAGATAATGAGCACGAAACGAATGAAGGGGATGGTGACACAACCAATAAACCCATGGAAGTCGAAATGGACGTGACTCCCCTGCGTGTGGAACTCCCTCAACCGTCTTTGTCCCGAATGACTGAGGAGGAACTTGCACTCCTGAGACGACATGACCCTATTGGGTACATGAAGGCGAAGCTGGCTCAAAGGGATATTCCACCTGCTAGGGCTGGCACAAGTTCGACTAGCCATCCGCTGCCCACAGATGAAAGAATTGTACTTCTTAACAGGATCAGGAGAACAATTCTTGATGTGGATATATTCAAAGTGCTCAAACAGGATAGCACTGTTTGCTACACTATGAAGGAGTTGCTTACAAAGGTCAACCTTGCTACCTGCTCCTTGCCAGTTAGCACTATCTTGTTCGATCTTCAATCTTTGCTGGACAACGTGACTGGGTACCTTCTCCAAGATGAATTTGCTGCCAAAAAGGTTCAAGAAAAATGCACTGCAATGGATGCTGCTTATGAACAAGCTTCGAAACTCTCTCAAGAAGCTGAGGATCAAGCCATGCATCTAAAGCAAGCAAAAACTGATTATGAGGCTCGAGCTGAGTCCATCCTTCTCTGGGAAAGGCAAATTTAGGAACTTCAACAAAAGGTTAAAGAGGCTAGAGAATAACAATTAGCCTACGAAACCAATACTGCTGGTAACCAATTCGAAGAGCTTCTCAACCAGGGGCTTGCAGAAATGGAAACTGCAGAACAACTCAAGGGAGAAGTGGCCACCTTAGAGGGGGCAAGACGTTTTGCTCAGCAAAGGCTTGAGTCTTTTCAAAGTACCTTCAACAGATTGAAGAATAATTCCTATTTCTAAATCTCAGTGTTCGTTTGATTAAATTTGGTTTTTTATATGTAATATTTGAATAACGCCATTTTGGCATCCCATATTGCCATTTTGGCATTTTTATGATATTTTGATTACATTGTTACTATTCGAATATCCTGCAGGCGTGGCTTATATTTCTTTAAATATTTCCCATTAACCTTTAGGATACGTTTATCATCCATCAGCTCTTCGATTTCATATGCATTGTTTGAGAATACCTTTAGTATTCGAAAAGGCTCTTCCCAATGAGGTGACCATTTACCTAACGTTTTATTTTTCTTGTCCATGGGCAATATGACTTTCCAAACTAAGTCATTAATAATGAATGCCTTCCTTTTCACCCTTTTGTTATATGTCCTGTCCACTCTTTCTTTTTGTCTCATCAAGATTTCCAATGCATGTAATCTAACTTCGTCCAACTCAACTAATTCATTCATCATCATCTGCCAATATAATGCAGCTGGAATTTCGTTTTGTCTTTGAATTCGAACTGATTGTAGATGAATTTCTACTGGCAGAACTGCATCATGACCAAATGTGAGTTGGAAAGGCGTGGTGTTAGTAGCTTCTTTAGGAGATGTTCTACAGGCCCATAGTATTTGGTCCAAAGTTTTGTGCCAGTTCCTTGGCTTTTTGCCAATATGTTTCTTGATTAATCCTATTATCACTTTATTAGCTGCTTCGACTTGACCATTTTCTTGAGCATAATATGGCGTTGATGTTAGTAATCTAAACCCCATTTCTTGGGCAAATTCTTGCATCTTTCTACCAGTAAACACAGAGCCTTGGTCTGTGGTTATGCTCTCTGGCAATCTGAACCTATAGATAATGTGTTTCTGTATAAACTCAATAATAGCCTCTTGATCAGCAACTATTAATGGTATAGCTTCGATCCACTTGGTAAAATAGTCTATTCCTACCAAGATATATTTCTGTCCTTTAGACGAAGCAGGATTTATTTCTCCTATTAAATCCAATGCCCATCCTATAAATGGCCATGGTTTGATGATTGAATGCAACTCACTTGCAGGGGCATGTTGAATCCCTGCATGTTTCTGACATTCCTCACATCCTTTAGCAAAGTCTATACAATCTTTGAGCATGCTAGGCCAATACATGCCATATCGAAATAACATCCATTTCATTTTATGACCTGCTTGATGTGCCCCACATGCCCCATTGTGGACTTCTGACAGTGCTAAGTATGCCTCACTTTCTCCTAGGCACTTCAATAATACGCCCTCTTGGGTCTTTTTGAACAATTCGTTCCCCATGAGGACATATGACAATGCTCTATATTTTATCTTTCTATCAACATTCAGAGTTGGGTTTGTCAAATAACTCACCAGTGGACTTCGCCAATCTGCATCTGATAAAGAGTTTATGGCTAATATTTCGAATCCCCGTTTCTCAGCATATCCCAATTTCATACTTTCTAGATCTGATGGTGTGAATCTAGTAGCCATAACTCTACCCCTTAATTCAACTAAATCCTCAAAGTTCCTGGCAGAAACTTTATAACCCGAAGCCAACTGTGCTAAGTCATTTGCTTCTTGGTTTTCTATTCTTGGTATATGTTGAATATCCATGTATTCAAATTTCCTAAGTAGCCTGTTGACTATGACGAAGTATATCATCAGGTTTTCCTTTATGCATTTATACTCCTTTGTTATTTTCTTGACTACTAATTCTGAGTCTCCTTTAATTTTGACTCTAGTTGCCCCCAATTCCAACAAAGCTTCAAGTCCAATAATGAGCGCTTCGTACTCAACTTCGTTGTTCGAGCAACGAGGACCATCTAATTTATACTTGAATTTTGTTGGAATTCCTTCAGGAGAAATTAGAAGGACTCCAACACCACTTCCATTCATGTGGGTCGAACCATCAAAGTATAATTTCCATGGTTGCATTTCGACGTAACTCATGACAGTCTGCTCAACCAATGAATGGTCCACAATGAAATCAGAAATCACTTGGCCTTTCACAGCTTTTAAAGGCATGAAAGTCAAAGAATATTCTGTTAAGGCTAAAGCCCATTTACCAACTCTGCTATGCATTATTGGTTTTGAAAGCATGTGTTTAATGACATCGAAATGAGATGAAACATAAACATCAACAGGCTTTATATAATACTTGAGTTTCATACAAGAGAAATACAAACAGAGACATAGCTTTTCTAAATTGCTATATCTGGTCTCTACATCATTCAATACTCTACTTAAATAGTATATGGCTCTTTCGATACCATTGCTATCTTCTTGTGCTAACATACTACCTATACTAACTTCAGAGGCAGATATGTACAATCTCATGGGCTTCCCCCATGAAGGTGGAGACAAAATTGGAGGTTGAGAGAGGTATCTTTTTATCTTGTCAAATGCCTCCTGGTGGACTTCGTTCCATTCGAAGGCTTGACCTTGCTTTAAACGAAGCAACGGAGAGAAAGCTTGGGTTCTTCCACTCAGATTTGAAATGAACCTTCTGAGGAAGTTAATCTTCCCTAGCAAAGATTGCAGCTCCCTTTTTGACGTAGGTGCTTTCGTCTCCATTATGGCTTTGGTTTTGTTCTGGTTGATCTCAATCCCTTTCTTGTGAACCACAAAACCAAGGAAATCTCCAGCTTGCACAAAAAATGCACATTTAAGGGGATTCATCTTTAAGCCATGTTTTCTCATTCGTTCGAATGATTGGCTCAAATGATGCAAATGTATTTCTTCAGATATAGATTTGATGACTATATCATCAATATACACCTGCATAAAGGTTTCAATGAAATCATGGAAAATAGAATTCATTGCCCTTTGATAAGTTGCCACAGCGTTCTTTAAACCAAAAGGCATCACCACCCATTCGTAAATGCCTAAGGCTCATGGGCAACGAAATGCTGTCTTTGCAACATCTTCTTCAACAATGAAAATCTGATTATACCCAGAGTATCCATCTAACATACTCAAGTATTCGAACCCTGCAGCAGAGTCTACTAGCATTTCTGCCACAGGCATGGAGTACTCATCCTTAGGGGTTGCAGTGTTTAAATCTCTAAAATCTATGCAGATTCTCAAAGAACCATTTTTCTTAATAACAGGTACTATATTTGCTAACCATTCGACATACCTTGTGGTTCTGATGAATCTGCAACGCAACAACCTTTCGATCTCCGCTTTAATCTTCGTGAGAACCGCTGGTGTGAATCTTCTAGGAGTTTGCTTGATGGGCTTCTTGCCATCCTTGATTGGAAGTCTGTGTTCGACTAACTCCCTCTTTAAACCAGGCATTTCGTCATAATCCCATGCGAAGCAATCTTTGTTTTTCTTGAGGACTTCGATCACTTCCTGCTTGAGGCCTGGGCTTAGTTTTGCACTTATGTAGGTTATTCTTTTCGTGTTTTCATCCCCTAAGTTTACTTCTTCGAGTGGATCCTGTGCCAACATTTTGGCACCTGAGTCTATGGGGTCCCTTTCGAAGCCTAAGGGTTCTTTATCATAGATGGCGTCCAGCCTTTGATCTATCTCAATTTCTTTAAAGGGTGAGCCTTTCGAGCCATCCCCACTTATTTCGTTCATCTTCACAGCCAATTTATTTATTTCAGCCTCTAAGGCCGCCTTTGATTCGTTCTCAGCCATATAGGCCGAAATCCTTTCGAAAAAGGAGGACTCAGTCATGAGTAAGGTTGTCGAAGTCCCAGCCTGGTGGCCGTCTTTGTATAGTACTTTCGACTCCTTCGTCATCACTGATTATTCTTCTATCCCAGTATAGGCCATCATGACGAAGGGTCATATAGTAGTGGGCGTTTCTGGTTTCGTTGATTTCATCATTTGGGACACAAGGAGCAATCTTTGCCAGATGCTTGTCATAATTCCTCTTGTCAACTAAATTGACTGTTGACATGAAGTAACTCTGGTCTGCTTCAATGTTTTCCACGATCCCATCTTCTCTCCATAGAACTAATCGCTGGTGCATTGACGAAGGAACTGCCCCTACGCCATGGATCCACTCCCTTCCCAGCAACAAGTTGTAGTTGGCCTTGGCTTCGATCACCATGAACATGGTGGGCCTACAGCTTGAGCCTATTGTCAAGTCCAATTGAACCACCCCCAGTGTTTTGCCCATTTTCCCTTCATAATTGGATAGAACCATATTGTGGGGCTTGATGTCCCCTTCGCGTATTTCTAATCTTTTCAGCATGAAGTTGGGTATCAAATTGACTGCAGCACCCCCATCCACTAGAACCTTATTCACGCCATGGGCACCAACTTTTGCCCGAATAAATAGTGGCTTAAGATGGTTCTTCATAGCTGGTTCTGGACGTTCGAAGAACGCATTTTGCTCCTCGACAGCCCCATTGTCCATCACATAGTAGCACACAGGCCTATGCTTCATCAAGTCTATGGTATCTTCTTCCTCAATTTCATCAATTTCAGTTTCCTGTCCAAATTCACAGGGAAGCACAGATACCACGTTGCAGTTTAGGTTGAACGAAGACTCCCCCTCTGATTCGAAGTTATCCGTTATCACATCTTCTTCTTCTTCTGGGCCTGGAGTGTATTCCTTTGGTTCATCCAGTTGTACTTCAGAGAAAAGCCTTCTATTAACTGGGGGTTTGCCTTCAGTTTGATTTTTTGGTGTGGGTTTGTTGGTGCTAGATTCACCTTGGTTCTTTGTTGAAGTTGCCCCTTTATTTGCCACAACTTCCCTCTCATCCTTTCGAATCCTCTGTTGCCTTCTCCACTGGGATCTCGACATGGGGTTCCTCCCTTTGTAGTTCTCTAATCTCACCTCTTCCCTCTTTGCTATGTTGAATTGCCTTCTGTATGTCATAGCATGGCGTGCGTTTCGTTCGGTGCTTCTCCATCTGTCTTTGCCTTTGTCATTTCTGACTTGCAGCCATCTGTCTGTTGGCACTTCAGTAGGGAGTTTGAACGTCACTCTTCGAGCACCCTTGGGATGAGGACTATCAGGCCTTCGTTGTTTGTATTTGCTATCGAAACATGGGCCCATCTGAACAGTTTCTTGATGGTTCCAGCAAGGGGCGAAGGGAATTGTTTCGAAGGCTCTGGCCATGCTTTGATCATACACAACGGAACACCTTGGGCATATCAAGCACTTGGTTGCCCCTTTGTAGCAGCGAAACACAAATTCCAGCAAACTTTCTCCAGCCTTGGGATAACACCTGAATAGCTGGTTATCCTGGCGCCAGTTGTTGCCAGTTCGCGCCCTCTGTACCCTCTCAAAGTTCGCAGCGATTCTCTGATTGCAGAGGATGCTGCACCTAGGGCATAATATCATTCCTGTATCTCCCTTGTGGCACATCATGAGGTAATCCTTGAGACTAGCATCTCCAGCATGATTATCCTCCATTTTATACTTCTCTTTCTCTAAGTACCTTTCTACCTCCTCCATCTCAGAGCGAGGTCTCTCCATATCCACCATGTTTACCTCAACATCCTCCCCCTTAGCTTCATCATCTCCCTATCCTGTGGGGTTTATATCTTCAATGTGGATCTTTGAACTCTCTGGGGCAGAATATTTGACCAAATAGTCAAATTTTCCACAGGGTTCCCCTAAAGTGTCCCATATCTCTTTCTGAGGGGAGGTTCGCTTCGTGATTTGGACTTTCTCCAATTCCAGCCTCAGGCCTTCAGTGACCTGTGTCAATTCTTGGTTTTGATTTTCCTGGCCTTCAGTAGCCTGGATTTCTTTTGCAACAGCTAAAGGTGCTGCTTCAATCGAAGTCTCTGGTTGTTTGTGGACGTCTTCAGTGACCTCCTTATCGACTTCGACTATCACCCAACTTTCGTTTTCAGTACCTTTCTCTCCTATTGGGGCATCACTTTGGTCAGCTTCCACCATGTTAATCTCTCCAATGCATGAAGGCTCGGAGTAATTGGTGTCTGCGACGTCCAAAGGATCTTCGTCCACTTTCATTTTTGCTTTATCAGCAAACTTCAGTCTGCCATCTTTAATTGCATTCTGAATTAGGTCCCTGAAAAGAAAACACTGTGAGGTTTTGTGGCCTAGGAAACTATGATATTTGCAAAATCCTCTTTTCTTTCTTTGATCTAAAGGAGGTATTTTGACATTTGATGGCACAATGAGTTGGCCATCTTTGACAAGTAAATCAAAAATCTCGTCACACTTAGTGACATCGAAGGTATAAACCTTCTTTGGGAATTTGTCACTTTTCTCATTTTCAACAATTTCTTTCCCTTTTGTGGGAACTAATAATTTGCAGGAGTAAGGTGGTGCCTGTTTTAATTCAGCGAGGTCGATTTCGACCTCTTCGAATTCGAATTCAGGATAATCTTCTGCTTCCTCAGTTCCAACATAGGAGATCCTTTCCTTCTTGTTATTTTTAAAGACTCTGGCCTTTTCAGCCTTTAGCCTTTCGACCTGTCGAACCCTATCGGCTAACTGAGCCATATCCCTCAAATATTGAGTGTCTAGTTTCTTTCGAATAGAGTAATCCAAGCCACCAGCGGCCATTTCGACTAACTCATGTTCAGGAACTACCGTGTAACATCTGGATTTCAAAAGCCTGAATCTATTCAGATAATCATCTATGGGTTCAGTGAACTTTCTCTTGACACTGGCTAATTCCTTCAAGCTTATTTTTGACTGTCCCATGTAAAACTGTTCATGGAATAATCTCTCCAAAAGAGCCCAAGTATCAATGGACTCGGGAGGCAAAGTGGTGAACCATGTGAAGGCGTTTTTAGTCAGGGAACTTGGGAAATATTTGATCCTGAGGTCTTCGTTATTGGCTATATCTCCCGCTTCTGTTAGATATCTGGCTATATGTTCGACTGTTGACTCATTGGTATCCCCAGCAAACTTTGTAAACTTAGGGACTTTATATCCCCTTGGTAAATCAGTATGCATTATGTAATCTAATATAGGAGAAGCATAATTTGGCCTTCTAATTCCTGTGTTGAGGCTATTCTGGGCCATGACTCTCTCTATCATGGTGGTTAAATTGTTTTCTGCCAAGATGTTATCGTTTCGAATTCTATGAACGACTGCATCAACATCTTGATTTCGACCCACCATGACAACCCCCCTAGGTTGTTCTTCTCGAAACTCTGGGACTTCCAGCCTTTCGACCCTTGCCCCTGGTTCCATAATTTCTCTTTGTGGGCCTTGGATCATTGGAGCTTCTAGCCTTTGTGCCCTTGCCCCCAAGTTAACTTCTTCTCTGGGTGGTCTATAGGTTGGGTCGTTAGCAACTTGTTCCATAATAGGTACGTTTGCTCGAACTCCCGCCTGATTCTGCCTACGCCTCTCTGGGGGAGCAGAGAAATCTGCTATTCGACTCTTGTTATCTGCGTTTTCTCTGTTTGTCACAGTCACATTTTGTACTATTGGGGCAAATATTTCCTGCATAGTTTGTGCTAACACCCCTATCATATTATGGTTACTGTCATCCATCAATTGCCTAAAAGCCAACTGGTTTTCTGTGGTTAAAATGGGCATTGCACTATAACCCACTGACCCTTGGTTATTTGTCATAAACTGATTTTCCCCAGACCCAGACCCTAATTATGGTGATGAATTCGATGTGGAATTGTGTAAGCCTGCCATAAAAGATATTGGCATTCCATAAGAGGAATTTCTGGTTCTATTACCATCGAAACCGGGTGGTCTAGTTAGTGGGGTGGCGAAATGGGTTTGTGTCCCTGATGGTGGGACGAATCCCCCAGGATAACCAATGGTTCCAGTATTTCCTAGGATCGAACTATTAGTTGATATGCCACTTATTCCATTAGTGGCTATATTACTGGTAGAGGATGCAACAGACTGTGCATTCGAAGGGATCATATTAGATGTTCCCATCGAAGCGGACATATTAGTGCCTGTTGTATGTGGGGCATTTTGTTCCCCTTGTTGATTGTCAGAATTAGACATCTTGTTCAAACATTTTCTTCTGGATAAGGGTTGGTTGCTGTTGGTTATTTTACCACTTATTAGGTTCATAAAACAACAAACTTATCTCTCAGAGGGTATTTTTTACAATGGTTAAGTCTCACCAATTTCTATTTTGTTCTAAAGTCCGTAATGTCCAATTACTGGTCCCACCGGGTGTGCCAATTTGTTTCCAGTGATTTCTGGTAAACAACCGCTAGTCCTCCAAACTATCGAATAATCTTACTGACTGTTATTCAATCTCTCTGGTAACTCGCAGGATCGACTAGATTGATCCTAGGATGCATTGGTCATTAGGGTAACTCTCATGATAGAACTGGTATTCATGGTTGGTATTTGGAATGTTGTGTAGGTGCTTAACTTTACTTCGATTACTCTATTAAATTCTTAAGGTGTGATTAAGTAAATGTGCGCGAAACTAAATTGCATGAATGGAGTTAAATTGTAAAGACATGTAAAAACTGCATAAAAGACAAGTAAATGACTTCGAAGCATAAAAACATGTAATGTAAAAAGTTCTCTGGAATGTAAAAGATTCGAAATATGAAGAAAGCGTTTAAATGCAAGAAAACTGTAAAATGACTTTAAGTAGAAAAGGTGTTCGAATGATAAAAGCTTAAAGATAAAGGCATGAAATGTACAACAGTTTCTGAAATGTAAATTATTTGAAGTGAGAAGAAAGCATTTAAAGGTAAGACATTAGTAAAAAGACTTCGAATGAAAATATTTTAAATGCAAAAGCTTGTAAATGGTATTGACATGAAGATAAAGGAAAGTACTGGAAATGATAAGGAGTTTTCATTAAATCATAAACATGTGGTGTTATCATACGTACATTGCTCGTGCATTCGTTTCCCTAGCCATGTGGTAATTTGAATGTTTACTGAGTTTTTTGTACAGTAGATATGACACACAAAATCCTAATGCTAAGACTTCTATTTATACTACTTCGACCATAACGGTCTTACTATAAGATTCTGCCACGTTAAGAACATGCAGAGCAATGCCTCTCTCTTGCTTCCACGCGTCTTCGAATGCTCCAGCGCATATATTTCAAATTTCGAACATCCCGCTTGCATTTGAATTTCAAATGTTTTGGCACTTCTTCGCTTCGAACGTATTTCTTAGACACAACCTTGTTATCATTTCGAGACTTCTTTGAATATATTCTCCTAACTGTCACTCGAAGCTCCAAACTTTGATATGCCCATTCGAAGCACTGCTTCTACCATTTCGAAACATGACGTCTTGTTTCATTTCAATCGAAACGTCCAATTTGCTTTGCTTCTAATAATATCATCAAAAATCTTCAGCCAACACCCAGACGGAGGCACCGAAGACGATTACTGTCGAAGCTTCTAGACAAGAGATGGAAGAGATTATGAAAATCATCAAAAAGAGCGACTACAATATGGTCGAGCAGCTGGGGCAAACCCCGTCCAAGATTTCTATGTTGTCACTGTTGCTATGCTCAGAGGCCCATGCCAAGGCTCTGATTACATTTCTGAAGACTACACACGTACCACAAGAGACATCAGCTGATTAGTTTAAAGATTGCATGGCCAGTCTGACTGCTGATAATGGTTTGGGTTTCTCCGACGCCGACTTGACTGCTAAAGGGAAGAATCACAACGATGCCCTGCATGTCTCCATTGAATGCAGGGGCACTACTCTTTCACATGTATTGGTGGATACTGGTTCCTCATTGAACGTTTTGCCTAAGAAAGCTCTAGACCGGTTGGATTGTGAAGGGTTGGAGCTGAAGCCAAGCAACATTGTTGTTAGGGCCTTTGATGGGTCTAAGAGAATGGTGCATGGAGAAGTTAATATTCCGATTAAGGTTGGTTCTCAGGTTTTCAACTTTACATTCTATGTGATGGACATTCTGCCATCTTATTCTTGTTTGCTGGGTCGCCCATGGATCCACAAAGCTGGGGCCGTAACCTCAATGCTCCACCAGAAGCTGAAGTACCCGGTCAAAAGGAAGATTGTGACAGTACAAGGAGAGGAAGAGTACATGGTGAGCCACCTCAACTCTTTCCGATATGTAGAGATGGATGGGGAGTTCATTGAGACCCCATTTCAGCACTTTGAAGAGGTTCCCCAGACACTGGCGTCAGCTGAGGCTGTTGTTGAAGATTCTCCTAAGAAGATGGCTTCCTTTAAGGATGCCCGGGCTGTTGTCGAGAAAGGTGGGTGTGCAAATTGGGGCCAACTCCCTGATTTTACACAGAAGACTAACAAGTTTGGTTTGGGTTTCACTGTAGAAGCTCAAAGGGCTGTTCGAAATGCACGGATTGGAAGACCTCCCGTGTTCATCAGCAACTCAGGAGTGAATGCCATTGAATACGATGTGGAGGAGTCCGAGTTCGACAGTTGGATCTATCCTACGACTGACGGTGGACCAAGCAACTGGACAACAAAGGACTTCATCCCTATTTCTTTTGTTACCCAGTAATGGAACTTTTTGTTTTGAATATGTAACAAACAATGTTTTAAACTTTATGGCCCGATGTCTTACCCGGGGCACCGTGGCTTCATTTGTGAGGGCTTTATGTGTGTCATTGTCATATATCATTAATGAAAGCATTTGGACGTTTCTTGCATTTCAAATCTTGCGCTCCTTGTTTTTCTTTTATTATATATTGCAAAACAGCTATTTTACACACACTCACATATACAGGTCTACATCCACTCTGGATCTCACTGGTAACGACTCTGCTACTGCCAGTTATGACTTCGAAAATCCGATCAACTTAGCCGAAGACGAAGGTGAAGATGATTGCGAAGTGCCTGGTGAACTTGCAAGACTGTTACTCCAAGAAGAGAGGGCCATACAGCCGCACGAAGAGCCAGTGGAATCAGTAAATCTGGGTACAAAAGAGGACAAGAAAGAGGTCAGGATCGGTGAAAATCTGGAGCTTAGTGTGAAACAACGGTTGATTCAGATGCTGCAAGACTACGTTGAAATCTTCGCCTGGTCTTATGAAGATATGCCTGGGTTAGATACTGATATTGTAGTTCATTGCCTGCCTACCAAGGAACACTGTCCTCCAGTAAAACAGAAGGTCCACCGAATGCGCCCAGAGATGTCTGAGAAAATCAAGGCTGAAGTTATGAAGCAGTTTGACGCCGGTTTTCTAGCAGTTACTTCTTACCCTCAGTGGGTGGCCAACGTGGTTCCTGTGCCGAAGAAGGATGGTAAGGTTCGAATGTGTGTTGACTATAGGGATCTGAACAAGGCAAGTCCCAAGGATGATTTTCCTCTACCTCATATCGATGTTCTGGTTGACAACACCGCTCAGCACAAGGTATTCTCCTTTATGGATGGTTTCTCCGGTTATAATCAGATTAAAATGGCTCCCGAAGACATGGAGAAGACAACTTTTGTTACTCAGTGGGGTACCTTTTGCTACAAGGTCATGCCTTTTGGATTGAAGAATGCTGGGGCAACATATCAGTGTGCCATGGTTGCTTTGTTTCATGACATGATCCATCATGAGATTGAGGTATACGTCGATGATATGATTGCAAGATCCCAGACTGAGGAGGAACACCTTGACCATCTACAGAAGCTGTTTGACAGGCTGAAGTTGTACAAGCTGAGGTTAAACTGAAACAAGTGCACCTTTGGGGTGAGGTCCGGTAAGCTGTTGGGTTTCGTTGTAAGCGACAAAGGTATTCAAGTAGATCCAGCAAAGGTGAAGGCTATACAGGAGATGCCAGCTCCCAGAACAGAGAAAGAAGTCAGAGGTTTCCTGGGACGACTAAATTACATTGCCCGATTCATCTCGCACATGACTGCTACTTGTGAGCCAATCTTCAAGCTACTGAAGAAAGATCAAGTGGTACGTTGGAACGATGAATGCCAGGCCGCTTTCAAAAGGATCAAAGGGTATCTCCAAGAGCCACAAATTCTGATGCCTCCAGTTGAAGGGAGACCTCTGATCTTATACTTGACAGTACTCGACAACTCAATGGGGTGTGTGCTGGGGCAGCATGAAGAGTCTGGCCGAAAAGAGCATGCTATTTATTACCTTAGCAAAAAGTTTACCGACTGCGAGACCCGATACTCGTTGCTCGAGAAAACTTGCTGCGCTTTGACATGGGCTGCTCGCCGGCTGAGACAGTATATGTTGACTCACACTACTTTGTTGATATCAAAGATGGATCCAATCAAGTATATCTTCGAAAAACCTGCTTTGTCCGGAAGAATAGCGAGATGGCAAATGATCTTGACTGAGTATGACATCCAATATATGACCCAAAAGGAAATCAATGGAAGTGTGTTAGCAGATCATTTGGCACATCAAGTAGTGGATGATTACCAGTCTATGAACTTTGAATTTCCGGACGAGAATATCATGCTGGTAACTGATGGTGAGACACCTGGACCGTATGAAGGACCTGAGGAAGGATCCCGATGGTCTATGTACTTTGATGGAGCTTCGAACGCTTTGGGTAATTGCATTGGCACCATGATCATATCTCCTAAAGTCTCTCATACTCCATTCACCGCCCGACTATGTTTCAACTGCACCAACAACATGGCGGAGTATGAAGCGTGCATCATGGGTCTTCGAGCAGCAATTGACCTAAGGATTAAGTTTCTAAGTGTCTTCGGAGATTCCGCTCTTGTGATCAGTCAGATCAAAGGCGAGTGGGATACGAAACGCTCAAATCTTATTCCTTACAAGGAGTATGTATTGACGTTGCTTCCCCATTTTGAGGAGATAACCTTTGAACACTTCCCTAGAGAGGAGAATCAGTTGGCGGACGCGCTGGCTACGATGTCTTCTATGTTCAAAGTCAATTGGGACAACGAAGCTCCCTAGATTATCATTGAAAGATTGGACGAACCTGCACATTGCTGTGACATTGAGACTGAAGAGGTAACAAAAAAGCCCTGGTTTCACGAAGTAAAAAGGCATCTTGAGGCTCAGGAATACCCCGAGGGTGCATCTGTTAACGACAAGAAGTTTCTGAGGAGGTTCGCAACAAAGTTCTTCATCAACAATGACATCCTTTACAAGCGCAACCATGATTCGACCTTACTGCGTTGTGTGGATAAGAATGAAGCAGAAAGGATCATGGCGGAGCTACATGAAGGTACTTTTGGAACTCATTCCAGTGGACACACCATGTCAAAGAAAACCCTTCGGGCAGGATATTATTGGTCCACAATGGAAGCTGACTGTTATCAGCATTCTCGGACATGTCACAAGTGTCAGGTCTATGCTGATAAGGTGCACATACCTCCAGTTCCTCTAAACGTCTTGACGGCTCCGTGGCCTTTTGCAATGTGGGGCATTGATATGATCGACGAGATCAGACCTACGGCATCCAACGTGCATCGTTTCATCTTGGTAGCTATTGATTACTTTACGAAGTGGGTTGAAGCAGCTTCCTTTGCTACCGTAACCAAGAGCGTCGTGGCACGGTTCATTCAGCATAATTTGATCTGTCGATACGGTGTACCAGAGAGGATCATTACAGACAATGGTACCAATCTCAACAATAAGATGATCACTGAGCTTTGCGAGCAATTCAAGATACAGCATCATAACTCTTCTCCCTACCGGCCGAAGATGAATGGGGCTATCAAAGCGGCTAATAAGAACATTAAGAAGATTGTGCAGAAGATGACAGTGACCTACAAAGACTGGCACGAGATGTTACCATTTGCTCTTCATGGGTACCGTACCTCAGCACGGACATCAACAGGGGCAACACCCTATTCCTTGGTATACGGCATGGAGGCAGTCTTTCCCATTGAAGTTCAGATACCCTCTCTCCGAATCATGAAGGATGCAGGTTTGAGTGAAGATGACTGGATTCAGACCCAGCTTGATCAGCTAAACTTAATCGACGAAAAGAGACTTACTGCTATTTGTCATGGTCAAACGTACCAAAAGCGGATGATCAAGGCATTTAACAAGAAAGTCAGACAACAAGAGTATCAAGTTGGGGATCTGGTTATCAAGTGCATCGTATTACCTCAAGGTGATCCCAGGGGAAAATGGACCCCTACTTACGAAGGGCCATTTGTGGTTAAGAACATTTTCTCAGGCGGAGCTATGATTCTAACCACCATAGATGGTGATGACCTTCCTCACCCCGTCAATGCAGACATAGTGAAAAGATACTACGCCTAATCAAAGACCCACTAGGTCGACTGTCCTAGGCAAAAATAAGGGCTTCCCGGCGAACCAAAAGGGTTCGGGCAAAAATAAGGGATGAAAATGAAAAATCTGTACACCCGGCAAGTTGAAAACCCGAAAGTGCGACTTGGGCAAAAAAGGGTTTCCCGGTGGACTGAAAACCCGAAAGGGCGGTCCAGGAAAAAATTATGGATCAAAGCATAACACTATGTCTCATTGGATCACCTTGCATCCAGACTTCAGTATCAACTATTAAGCTTGGACGACACTAATCAATCTGATTCATCTTCAACCAAGCAGCAAAGTGATGAGATGCTTGAGGACATAAGGGCAATAACAGAGTTGGAACCCAGTGGGATTATTCACATAGCTGTTTTGTTTTCTTTTCACAAATTGTGTAAATTCTATTGTTCGGCGGCGTTCTCTTACCAGGACGTCAGCCCCTTGTACAAAAATGCCTATTTACAGGCCAAACTTCAAAATCAATACAATTCATTTTCAAAGAAATTTCAAACTGTTTTTCCTTTATCTGTTTTGTTTTGCAAAGAACGTCCAATGTTCATTTTTGATATATGCATTTGACATTAATCGCTGCTCATAAATATTTACATGTGAAACAAAAGACGAATTACGGGTAGTATCAGAAACAGGGGCAATAGAATTGTCCAAACTGTATAGTTGCTTTGTCCACCAGGTATGACGGTAAATTCAGCTGAAGAATATGGCTAAGATACCTTCACTCCCCGCATAGTAAGGCAGTAATGGTAGCTCTTCCCCAGCTGAGACTTGCAACTATGAACGAATCAGCAATGCTCTCCCCAAGCAGAGTTGATCTACCATCAACACTAAAAAGGCTTGGTATCCCCAGCAATCTTAATATTCCTTAGCGAAGCATAAGAATGTTCCCCGGAAGAATACAAGATACCCCCAGTGGAGTTAAAATTTTCCCAGCACAGATTGAAAAAGCTTCCCCAACGGAGTTGAAGCATCATCCCCAGTAGACTCTGGAAGTTTACCCTAAGCGGAGTACAAAATAAATTTCCCAAGCCGAATTCAAAGGATTATCCCCACAAGTCTAACACGGTTATCCCCAGCAAGTCACAACCGAAAGATCATCCCCAGCGAAGTTCTTGCCTTTCACAAACGGGAATTCAATCCCCCAACACATTCAATATCACCAGCAATGATAATTCATCCCGACGGAATTTATCAGTGGAATCTTCAGCAGAACATCTCTTCCCTACAGAGTAATCTCCTCATAAGTTTATTCCCCAACGGAGTCACCCTCTCCTACAGGTTTATTCTTGCAATCATCTTCGTTCACCATCCCCAGTGGAAACGAAGAATCCAGCTCTATTCTCCAGCAACTATCCGAGATTTATTTTCCCCAGCTAAAACATTACATTTCCATACATCATGATACATGCATATACGCATCATATAATGCAATCTCATTTATGTTGAGAACATCATTGTTTGATCCATATCATACATTGCATATAACTGACTTTTGCCTTTCAGGAAAGATCTGTTAGAACAAAGTTTGAATCTACTACCCTAAGTTAAAGTTTTGATGATAACAAAATGCAAGATTAAATAAATTGTATAATTAATATGAGATATATATATGCTACCTAAAAATTATATTATACATTCACAGAAACTCTAATGGATAGCATCAGAAGATGAAATATCATATGCCAGCATCAGAAGATGAAATATCATATGCCAGCATCAGAAGATCAAAGAATGTGCTTACGCTGAAGCTTGATGAACAGATCTGCGCGTAACATACTCTAAACTATGATTTAGACCAAAACAATATCATCAGCAGCTAGAAGCGTCAGAATAAGCCAAAGCCAGCAACACGCTTAAGTGACAACGGTACTGTGCATTCAAGACACTTTATTACCAACGGTTGTATTCCAAGACAAAGATCTTCTCAATATGGAAAGAACGTAATGGACATTGAAAAGCCATAAGTGACTACAACGTATCTTTTCAAAATGCTATATAAACAAGTCAGTGAGAAATGAACTGGCTAATGCTCTACAACTCTTCACACGTATCAAGCAAATCATTTTCATCTTCACTCAAAAAGTTTGCTATATCTCTCAAATTGCCTACTCCATAGTTATAGCATCCTAGTTTCACATAAGCTTAATTTGTGTATTATCACAGGTGTGATATAGAGTTTTTTTGTAGAAAACGTTCAACACACATTGTTCTCATTTATCTGTAAGAAAGAATTTCCTTGAGAAACTGGTCTGTGGTTTTGACTCAAGAAGGCTTTAGCAGTTGTTAAAGCAGTTGTAATATTCAGTTGAATATAGTGGATTAAGACCTCGTTGGAGAGAGGCGAAATCACCTTGACGGGTGGATTGGAGTAGTTTGAGATCAAACGAACCAGGATAAAAATAACGTGTTGTCTGCATTCGATTTCAAGTTTTAACAATTCAACCCCCCTTATTGTGTTTTTCACTTCTTCAATTGGCATCAGAGCGCCTGGTTCTGAGCTAAAACACTTAACCGTGTCAGTACAAGATCCAGCGTCAGAAAAACACAATGGCAGGAACATATCAATACACCAGCAATGACAACAATGAAGATAGAGACAGATTCAGCGGCAAACCTCCAGTCTTTGATGGAGAGAATTTTGATTACTGGAAAGACAGAATTGAAAGCTTCTTTCTGGCACATGATGCTGATCTGTGGGACATGGTGACAGATGGATACACGCACCCAGTGAATGCAAGTGGTCAGAAGATTGACAAGAAGGCAATGTCTGATCAACAAAAGCGTGACTTCAAAAATCACCACAAGGCCAGAACTATTCTTCTCAGCGCCATCTCTTACGCTGAATATGAAAAGATATTTAACAAAGACACTGTAAAGAGTATGTTTGACTCTCTCAGAATGACGCATGAAGGCAATATTCAGGTCAAAGAAACTAATGATCTTACGCTCATTCAGAAGTATGAGGCATTCAAAATGGAATAAAGTGAATCAATTGAAACGATGTTCTCAAGATTCCAAATTCTGGTGGCTGGTCTCAAAGTTCTGGACAAAGGGTATTCTACTGCTGATCATGTCAAGAAGATCATCAGAAGCTTGCCAAAACAATGGAGGCCAATGGTTACAGCGCTGAAGCTAGCTAAAGATCTCAACAAAATCTCTCTGGAGGAACTTATCATCTCCCTCAGAAGTCACGAGATTGAGCTAGAAGCTGATGAACCTCAGAAGCAAGGTAAGCCTTTTGCTTTAAAATCTAACAGAAAATCTGACTCCAAAGTTTTGCAGGCTATTGAAGAAACCTCTGATGGGTCCTCATCAGAAGAAGACGAGCTTTCCCTCCTCTCCAAAAGAGTGAACCAACTATGAAAGCAGAGGCAAAGAAAGTTCAGGAATACCAGAAGATCCGATCAGAATGAGTCCTCCTCCAGATACAGAAGGTCAAACTCCTCCTCTGGATACAAAAGATCTGAAGGCTCCTCGGGAAGCAGAAAGCCAAACACCAAGGATATCATCTGCTATGAATGCAATGAGCAAGGACACTACAAGAGTGACTGTCCAAAACTTCAGAGGGAAAAGCCCAAAAAGAAGTTTGGAAGGGAAAAGAAGAAGAGTCTCATGGCTACATGGGATGACTCTGACTCGTCTGAAGCTGACTCAGAATCAGATGATAAGAGAGCAAACATAGCTCTCATGGCTAACATATCAGAAGACAGTGAAGCTTCTGAATCATACTCTGAATCAGACACCGAAGAGGTATTCCCTGAATTTGCAATTAATTTTACTAAGGCTGAACTTGCTGAAAGCCTCAACGAAATTCTGGAAAGATATCAGCAGATCAGAGTTAAATTTAGAAACCTGAAAAGGAATCTTGATTCTGACTCTGAGAAAACTGAGAGTCTTAAATTGGAAAATTCTGAGTTGAAAAATAAAATTTCAAAATTAGAAAATCTTTTACAAAACTCTCAGAAGGAAACAATTTCTAAAACTCCCAACAGCGCTGATGAGATCATTAAGGAGTATGATCACAACTTTTAGAAGTTCCTTGCTAAAAGCATAGATAAAAGCAAAATGGCTTCAATGATCTATGGAGTTAGCAGAAATGGCAGAAAGGGAATAGGATACCAAGGTAAGGTACCTACACCAAATAATTCCATGGATTTAATCATTAAACACACTCCTCTGAATTCACACTTCGTGTATGGTCACACACATGACATTAAATATACTAGTAGTAAGTATTCTGTGAAACCAAAATTCAACCAGAGTTTTGGTAAAACTAACAAATCAGGACCCAAGAAAATATGGGTACCTAAGGATAAAATAATACATGTTGAAGATATCTTTAGCAGCAAATCAGAAACACCAGTCATGGTACCTGGACTCTGGCTGCTCACGACACATGACGGGAAGAAGGCATATGTTCCAAAGCCTGGAACTTAAGCCTGGAGGCCACATAGGCTTTGGAGGCAATCATAGGGGAAAGATCATTGGATCTGGAACAGTAGGTAATGGAAATCTTCCCTCTATAAACAATGTTCTATTAGTAGATGGATTAATGTATAATCTGTTATCCATAAGTCAATTAAGTGATAACGGCTATGATATAATCTTTAATCAAAAATCATGTAAAGTTGTTAGTCAAAAAGATGGGACTATCCTATTTAATGGAAAGAGGAAAAACAACATTTATAAAATCAAACTTTCTGAACTAAAAAGTCAGAATGTAAAGTGTCTTCTGTCTGTTAACAACGAGCAATGGATCTGGCACAGAAGATTGCGGCATGTTAGTATGAGAAGAATATCTCAGATTAACAAACTCAATCTGGTCAGAGGACTTCCTAATCTGAAGTTCAATTCAGATGCTCTGTGTGAAGCCTGTCAGAAAGGCAAGTTTGCAAAACCTGCTTTCAAATCTAAAAACGTTGTTTCCACCTCTAAGCCATTAGAACTTCTGCACATTGACTTATTTGGACCAGTTAAAACTGCTTCAGTCAGTGGCAAGAAGTACGGGTTAGTAATCGTAGATGACTATAGCAGATGGACATGGGTAAAGTTTCTAAGACACAAGGGCGAGTCACACTCTGTGTTTGTCACGTTCTGTAACCAAGTTCAGAATGAGAAGGATCTTAGAATCATTAAAGTCAGAAGTGATCATGGCGGAGAATTTGAAAACAAAGATTTTGAGTCATTCTTTAATGACAGAGGCATTCTGCATGATTTCTCTTGTCCTAGAACTCCCCAACAAAATGGAGTTGTAGAATGAAAGAACAGAACATTGCAAGAAATGGCCAGAACCATGATCAATGAGACAAACGTTGCTAAGATCTTCTGGGCAGAGGCAATAAACACAGCGTGCTACATTCAGAATAGAATCTCCATAAGACCTATTCTGGAAAAGACTCCATATGAATTGTGGAAGAACAAAAAGCCCAACATTTCATATTTTCATCCATTTGGATGTATTTGTTTTATGTTAAATACAAAAAATTATTTGAACAAGTTTGACTCTAAAGCACAGAAGTGTATTATGTTAGGATACTCTGAACGCTCAAGAGGGTACAGAGTATACAATACAGAAACACAGATTATGGAAGAATCAATCAGTGTTCGTTTTGATGATAAGCTTGACTCTGAAAAGTCAAAGCAGAATGAAGTCTTTGCAGGTATGGAAGTAGAATTCACAGGTTCTAAAGACAAGTCATCAGAAGCTCTCAATAAAGACACCCCTTCAACATCAGAAAGGAGCACTGCAAGCAATCCAACAACAGCTGCTGATCAACCTCAGAAAAGACTACCCAGAAGCAGCATGGATCACCCAGAAGAAACAATCTTAGGAAGAAAGGAAGATCCAATCAGAACAAGATCCAGCTTCAGAAAATCTGAAGAATCCCTCATGGGACTTGTGTCTCTGATTGAACCTTCTTCAATTGACGAAGCACTTCTGGACAACGACTGGATTCTAGCAATGCAAGAAGAGCTGAATCAATTCACCAGAAATGACGTGTGGGATCTAGTTCCCAGACCAAAAGGATTCAACGTCATTGGAACAAAATGGGTGTTCAGAAACAAACTGAACGAACTAGGTGAAGTCATCAGAAACAAGGCACGACTGGTAGCACAAGGTTATAGTCAGCAAGAGGGAATAGACTATACAGAAACCTTTGCTCCAGTCGCCAGGTTAGAATCTATCAGACTTTTGATTTCTTTTGTTGTTAATAAAGGCATCACTCTATATCAGATGGATGTCAAGAGTGCATTCTTAAATGGCTATATAGAAGAAGAGGTTTATGTGCACCAACCCCCTAGTTTTGAAAGTACAAAAAATCTAGAGTATGTTTTCAAACTAAAGAAGTTACTGTATGGTCTGAAACAAGCTCCCAGAGCTTGGTATGAAAGACTAAGTAACTTTCTGTTAGAAAAGGAATTCACCAGAGGGAAAGTGGACACAACCTTATTCTGTAAGACAGTTAAGAATGACATCTTAGTGTGTCAAATTTATGTTGACGATATTATATTTGGATCTACTAATCCTTCTCTTGGAAGAAAATTTGCTAAGTGTATGCAGGCAGAATTTGAGATGAGCCTCATGGGGGAACTGAAATTCTTTTTGGGAATTCAGATCAATCAAACTCCAGAGGGAACTTACATTCATCAGAGCAAATATGTCAGAGAACTTCTGAATAAATTTGACCTCTCAGAATGTAAGTCATCAAAGATTCCAATGCATCCCACGTGCATTCTGGAAAGAGAAGAGGTAAGCAAAAAGGTAGAACAGAAGGTCTACAGAGGTATGATTGGTTCTCTTTTTTATCTGACGGCTTCAAGGCCTGATATTTTATTCAGTGTATGCATTTGTGCAAGATTCCAATCAGATCCTAGAGAATCTCACTTAACAGCTGTTAAGCGAATTTTCAAGTATCTGAAAGGTACTACTAATCTGGGTTTATTTTATAGAAAATCTAGTGATTACAGCTTAGTAGGTTACTGTGATGCTGACTTTGCTGGAGACAGAGTAGAGCGTAAAAGTACTTCTGGAAGCTGCCAGTTTCTGGGAGAAAATCTGATCTCTTGGTCCAGCAAAAGGCAATCCACAATTGCGCTATCAACAACAAAAGCTGAGTACATAGCAGCAGCAGGATGCATCACACAAATGCTCTGGATGAAAAGTCAGCTTGAAGACTTCCAGATATTTGAGAGTAACATTCCTATACTCTGTGACAACACTTCTGCCATTTGCTTAAGTAAAAATCCCATTTTGCATTCTAGGGCTAAGCATATAGAAATAAAACATCATTTCATTAGGGACTATATTCAGAAAGGCGTTTTAAACTTAAAATTTATTGATACAGACCATCAATGGGCTGATATTTTCACAAAACCACTTTCTGAAGATAGGTTTAACTTCATTCTGAAACATCTCAGTATGAAGCTCTGCCCAGAGTGAAAATGTTTTAATTTTATATATTAACCTTCAGAATGTGTCTTATTTTACTGTGAACTTCTGATCAATCTTCTTTCAGAAAGTTAGACATGCAGATTGTATCAGAGTCTATCCATAAAGATCTGAGCATTTCATTTCAAGGATAGATGTGCTGTTCACCAAATCAAACAAGTGTCATCCAGTCATAAGCTAATTTCTGAAGCAGAACACGCGTGCACGCTTCTGAGAAGGCAAAACGCTGATTGGATGCATTGAGACACATGTCATGGGTAACCATTCCAAATATCTCTCTAAATCCCCCAAAATCAGCCAACATTAAATGCTAGTAATCATGATTTAATTCTCTCTCTTAAAACGTTTATATTTTCAAAACACTTTTTGAAACCTATTTAAACGCTTTAAACATCATTCATTCTCTTTTACCGTCACTTACAATCTTCAAAAATTTTCTGTGATTCTTACTGCGTTTTTCACTTCTTACTGTGTGTTCATCTTTTTCCTCAAAGAAACCATTTTCAAACTTTGTCTCTCAAACCCTTGTGTGAACATGGCATCTTCTAGCATTCCATCTGCAGGTTCCCAGCAAGATGCTTCTTCTGAACATTATCAGATTCCCTTCAGAACACTCCTCACTCCGGTCAAGAACTTGGAGGTTCTGTCAGAACTGATAGTAGATTTCAACAGCTTGAAGGAAAATGGCTTTGATTTGACTGAAGAAATTAAGGCACAAGGATGGGAAAGGTATTTTGATAGGTTGGTGGGTCCAACATTCCCCATTCTAGTTAAAGAATTCTGGATACATGCGTCTTCATCAACTCATCAGGTTACTTCATATATCATGGGAAAGAAGATAGTGATTACTGAAGATCACATTGCATGGCTGATTGGATACACTGGTGGTGGTATCCGCTGTATAGACATGGCAGATAGATGTGCAAACTCTGCCCTAATTGCAAGAGAGATTTTCACACATGGGGTTCCCAGCAGCAAAATAAGAGATTTGAAGGATCAGCACAGAATCTGGGCAAAGATCATTCTGGGCTGCTTCAACCACAGGAAGCCTACAAACTCTCTTGACTATATAAACATAGATCAGCAATTTCTGATTTATTTTATAGCAAAGAAGTCCAAGATCAACCTCGCTCACCTTCTGTTCAATCATCTGAAGACAAGCGTCAAAGAAACTAGAGAGGAAGAAAGAACTAAAAGGGACTGGATACCCTTCGGAAGATTAATATCAGATATTCTGACGGAGAATAGGCTGATTGAACACTTGACAGAGGCACATGAAATAAGCTCTCTAGAACCTTCTGTTGGCAAGCAGCTGAATGCCAAGAATCTGAAGAAGATGAAGCTGATAGAGAATATAAGGAAGGAGCCCAGCGTCACTCCTCATGCTGAAATCACCAGCAGAAGAGTCCCTCTGGACGACTTTCCTATGTTCTCTGAGATTGACTCTAAACCAGTCATCATTCTCAGATACTTGGATGCGTGTAAAGCTGATGGCACAAATCCTGATCTGAACATCAAAGATCTGCACCAGCAAGCACCAGAGGTTACTTTGAAGAAGACTAAGAAGAGAAAGGCTGCATCAGAAGGACCGTCTCAACAGACCCCAAAGAAGAGAGGTAATCTGTCTTCTGTTAATGTTTTAAATTCATTTGCTGTTCCAACATTCATTCCAACCCCAGCTTCATTTGAAATCCCAATTCCAACCATTGATGATACTGAACCCGAGTTTGACCCTTCTGAGTCACTAACCCTCAGAAGATCCCGCGCCAAACCTACAACCTTAAAAGAACCAGAACTTGAAAAGGTTATTTCAGAAATTGATCAACACTCTTCCGCTCCCCATACAGAAAATCCAAATCTTCAACCAGAAACTCCCCACTCACTTCAACCAGAAACTCCCCACTCACCTCAACCAGAAACTACACCCTTACCAATACCAGAAGATCCACATTCACCACAATCGAAAATTCCACAACCTCCATCTCCTCAACCAGAACTTAATCCACCTTCACCTCAACACGAACCATCTCAACACTCTGAGTCTCAACACTCTGAGGCTCAAACCCCTGAACCTCAATCATCTGAATCCTCTGAACCACAACCCTTGGCCATTCAACTGCCTTGTGGTACAACTGTTAAAATACCACAACTACCATCCTCACCAGAAATCACTCCACCTAATACTCCACACAGTCCAATAATCATTTCTGATTCTCCTACTCCCTCACCCAAACAAAATCCAGATGACCACAGCAAGACCTTCATTGATCTAACAATCCTTGACCGCCTTGCTGCCCTTAAAAATAAAACCTCCATTCCCAAACCCAAACAACCTGATGTTGGTTCTAGAATCTTGAATTTTGAAACAAACATGCAGAATTGGATTTCTTCTCTAAAGCAGGCTTGTCTGGGAGTGATTGATCCTGCTGTTTCAGACCAACTCTGGACACAACTCAGAGGATGGGTACGCGCAGAAACCTTTAAGCTGCAAGATCTAAACTATGAACAGGCTCAACAGAACTTCAACAATCTGCTGAAAGAAGTTGAAGGTCCAGTCTTGAGTCAGCTGCTGAAGGAGGAAGTGCTTCTTCTGGACAGTGAGCCCTGGTCTGAAAAGCGTCCAACTTCAACAGCTCAACCAGCAGAAGATCAGACGATTCCAGCTGAAGATCTTAGTCAAGAAGAAGATGTTGCAGAAAGCTCTCAGAAGCATCCAGATTCTGACGTCTCTCAAGCTGCATTGGACAGGCAGACTCTTGAAGAGCTGAAGCAAAATGATATTCGTCTGCAGAAAAGAATGGATGAGAATGATCAATGAATGAAGGAAAGGATGGATGTGCAAGATAGTAAGATTGATACAGTAGTCAGCATGGTGCATCAGCAGAAGGAAACCGCTGATCAGATTAAGAACATGCTAGAAGCTCTGTTCACACGCCTTCCACCCCAACCTTAGTTTTTATTTCTTGATGTTATCTTCTAAGCTTTGAACTAAATACAACAGTTTTTCTGCACTGGTCGTTTTTAACCTCAGTTACTTGCACTTTTTGATTGCTGACAAAAAGGGGGAGAAAGAGAATATTTTTCAATAACGGATATTACTGAGACAAAAGTCTCAAACATTCTAAACACTCTGATATACTTGAATGTTTCCTTGTTCTGCATAAGCTTACAGGTACAAGAAGTTAATTATCTCTGATACACTGAAGCTCTGCTCTAGTAAAAGATCTGATGCTCAAAAGAAAGTTCAAGAAAGATCTGATGCTAAAGGACTCATGGAATTAAAATGGAAGTAATAAACTCAGGGGGAGTTTTTCTGATCATAACTCTAATAGTTTTTTTTCTTATCCTCTTAAGCTCTGATACCTTTTTATTCCTCCTTATCTTTGATACCTATCTGTCTATCTCTGATACAATCTATTATTTGGTTATCTCTGATTTTCCTTCTTTAAATTTCAATTGAAAATATCTGGTTTTTGTCATCATCAAAAAGGGGGAGATTGTTAGAACAAAGTTTGAATCTACTACCCTAAGTTAAAGTTTTGATGATAACAAAATGCTAGATTAAATAAATTGTATAAATAATATGAGATATATATATGCTACCTAAAAATTATATTGTACATTCACAGAAACTCTAATGGATAGCATCAGAAGATGAAATATCATATGCCAGCATCAGAAGATGAAATATCATATGCCAGCATCAGAAGATGAAATATCATATTCCAGCATCAGAAGATCAAAGAATGTGCTTACGCTGAAGCTTGATGAACAAATCTGCGCGTAACATACTCTAAACTCTGATTTAGACCAAAACAATATCATCAGCAGCTAGAAGCGTCAGAATAAGCCAAAGCCAGCAACACGCTTAAGTGACAACGGTACTGTGCATTCAAGACACTTTATTACCAATGGCTGTATTCCAAGACAAAGATCTTCTCAATATGGAAAGAACGTAATGGACATTGAAAAGCCATAAGTGACTACAACGTATCTTTTCAAAATGCTATATAAACAAGTCAGTGAGAAATGAACTGGCTAATGCTCTACAACTCTTCACACGCATCAAGCAAATAATTTTCATCTTCACTCAAAAAGTTTGCTATATCTCTCAAATTGCCTACTCCATAGTTATAGCATCCTAGTTTCACATAAGCTTAATTTGTGTATTATCACAGGTGTGATATAGAGTTTTTTTGTAGAAAACGTTCAACACACATTGTTCTCATTTATCTGTAAGAAAGAATTTTCTTGAGAAACCAGTCTGTGGTTTTGACTCAAGAAGGCTTTAGCAGTTGTTAAAGCAGTTGTAATATTCAGTTGAATATAGTGGATTAAGACCTCTTTGGAGAGAGGCGAAATCACCTTGACGGGTGGACTGGAGTAGTTTGAGATCAAACGAACCAGGATAAAAATAACATGTTGTCTGCATTCGATTTCAAGTTTTAACAATTCAACCCCCCTTCTTGTGTTTTTCACTTCTTCAAGATCCAGTTAAGTTCTCAGCTATGTCAAAGACCTCCTATGGTTCAGTCAGATCGATGCGAAGATCTCCCTGATTCGTATTCCAGTTGAAGTTATTCCAAGACTTTCGTCTGGTCTAGTGAAATTGATTCGAAGATTTTTCTGATGCCGATCCAGTCAAAGTTAATCCAAGATCTCCTCTGGTTCAGTTAGATCGTCGATAAGATCTCCCTGATTCGTATTCCAGTTGAAGATATTCCAAGACTTTCGTCTGGTCCAGTTAAATCAATTCGAAGATTTTTCTGATGCCGATCCAATCAAAGTTAATCCAAGACCTCCTCTGGTTCAGTTAGATCGCCGATAAGATCTCCCTGATTCGTATTCCAGTTGAAGTTATTCCAAGACTTTTGTATGGTCCAGTTAAATCGATTCGAAGATTTTTCTGATGCCGATCCAGTCAAAGTTAATCCAATACCTCCTCTGGTTCAGTCAGATTGCCACGAAGATCTCCCTGATTCGTATTCCAGTTGAAGTTATTCCAAGACTTTCGTCTGGTCAAGTTAAATCGATTTGAAGATTTTTTCTGATGCCGATCCAGTCAAAGTTAATCCAAGACCTCCTCTGGTTCAGTCAGATCGACACGAAGATCTCCCTGATTCGTATTCCAGTTGAAGTTATTCCAAGACTTTTGTCTGATCCAGTTAAATCGATTCGAAGATTTTTCTGATGCCGATCCAGTCAAAGTTCATCCAAGACCTCCTCTGGTTCAGTCAGATCGACGATAAGATCTCCCTGATTCATATTCCAGCCGAAGTCTGGACCACCTATCAACAGTCTCCAAATGGCTTCTGTAAGCCCATTCTCGACATCACAATGCTGATACCACTTCATGCGAGTGCAAATTTCTGGGCACTCTAGTGTTCAATAATCTTCCACCTTCGGATCACGAAAGGCCCGAAAGCCAATCTATATCCTAAGGTTTAAGAAAATTGGACAGGAGCAGCTGTTGTACCCCAAAATTTTCCCTCTCATATTTCCCAAGATATTGCAAGAAAAATCTCCAAGTTGCTCAAGATTGCTCAAGAGTTGGACAGTCAAGCTATCTCCTAAGGCAGTCAACCTCAAATTAGGGTTTTGTGTTGCATCAAGGTCCTTGCATCCAAATGACCCCAAGTGCTCCCCAATGTCCTAATATGTTCTCAAGGTCATCCATGTCAAATTTCAAGCCTTGCAGAGGAAGTTTGCTCAGTCAATATGCTCAAAAGGTCCAAAAATCGACTGTGCTAGGGAAAAAGTCAACTGTGACCCAAATACAATCAAACTTCAAGATTTTTTGTCAACATTCTCATTTTGAAGGATATTTCATCATTTGATCAAGGATTGATCATGATTCATCAAGGATTGCTCAAAATTCATCAAGACTCAAAAGTTGCTAAATTAGGGGTTTGTAGGAAAGATCAACTCAACTTTGACCAAGCATAACTTTCTCATACTTTATGATAAATAACCCATCCAAAGCTCATTTTGAATAGGATGCAATTTCATACAATCCATATTCTTAGCCCAAGATCAATAAATGCACTCACAAGAAGTTACAAATTTGGACATTATAGGTCATTTTTGAAAGTCAACAAAAACACCTTTTTTTCCAAAGCTTATAACTTGAGAATGGAATATAAAAATGAGATGATACCAAAAGGGTTGGTTATAGGACATCTCAATCTTTCTAAAACGTCCAAGAACACTTCCAAAAGTTCAAAATTGAAGAAGTTATGCATTATTGAAGTTGGGCATTTTCGCAAAATTGCCAAAAGTCAACTATCCCCAAAACTTCAAATTTTGTCAAATGGGCCCATTCTTTTCCACTTGATTTGATCTTGTCACACTACCCACGTGTCCTAGCTTCATCCTTGAGCCCATTTATCAATTTTTCTATTTTTATTGGATTTTTTATTGAATTATTCCATTTTAAATCAATTTAAATCAAATAAAATCACAAAACTTGATTACATGAGATCTTTTTCTATTTTCAGGACCTAATCATCATCATCAAGTGAATCAAATTCGTATCATACATTCCATGTGCAAAAAGATTGGATTTTTGGCAAAATTGGAAAGTTATCAATGGTGAATCAAATCAAATCTCAAGACATCAATGTGCAAAGATTCAAGACCCAAAAGTTGACCTAATACATTGCAGCATACATATACAAGCTAAAGCACACGAATTCAGGGGCTAGAGGCTGCAGAATCATCAAAAGCAAACTTGAAAAATTGCCAAAAAGTGTGAAACTGAAATCGTTCTTAGAGGCAAATTCAAAGGCAAAACTCAACGTCAATCAATTGCTGGACCATCCTTGAAGCAGAACCAACCCAGAATCAATCTCCATACACGCCCTAAAGCTCTGTAAGTCTCTCAAAAAATCACCTTTCGTTCGAAATCATAACCCCATATTCTTGCACTTTTTTGACAAATCTTTGGTATATTCATGATGCTCATTCAATTTATGAACTTTTGGCATTATTTGATTGCGTTTATATGAACCATAGCCCTGTAACCGAACCTAGGGTTTCGTAGATTGCTTTTTGGGTATTTTATTTACAAGAAAAATTGGAGCCATTGATGGACATGGATGTAACCAGGGGAGAGAGACGAGCATGACCATGGTCTTGGATTGAGTTTTCATGGCCTAGAATTGATTTTAGGTTGGACATGCGAATTTAGCTGCAGATATAAATCCGCAGGTAAATATACAGGGAAGAACGAGGAAGACGAAGACGTGCCCCCTCTTATTGGTGGATTCAAACTTGGCGCGTTTTCTTTTTTATTTCTGGCATATTATTGTTTTTTCCCTTATATTAATTATTATCCAATACTATAACAAATGAAGCATAATGGTCCAGTGGTCAAGGGGAGCGCTCTCAAGGCATTGTTGGCTGGAGGTCAGGGATTCAATCCCTGCCTCCAGCGCTTTACATTTTCCTTTGTTTTATTATGCAATCAGGTGCAAACCAATAGTGGAAGCCTATCATGTGTCCTCAAATCTCAAAGCACCAGATGGCCCAAGGCCAGATCTGGTGGTCCAAGTTGAATGTCCACCATGGAACCAAGTCAAAGGCGCACAGGGAATCCCACAGGGTCAACCAGGCCAGCGCCTATTGGGCCTTGAACTTGCTAATCAGACCCCCAAAAGCAGGCCCAAACCTCTAACTCTCTCTATTTTCTATTTTATTTATTTATTTTGTTTAATTATTTTTATTAATAACTAACCAATCAAAACTTTTTCTTCATAAAATCAAAAAACCAAAAAAAACATTTTCTTATTTAAATTAAATTTCAGCATTTTTATTTTTGTTAATAAATATTAATTTAATTGCTTTAGTTTAATTAGGAAATAACTTTAATATCTTTTGCAATAATTAAAATTAACTTAGACAATTAGGTTTTTATTAACTTTGATTAATTTATTTTTATTTCTTTAAATACTAAAAAACCCAAAAATATTTTTATTAATTAATTAATTTATTAATTCAATAATTAACTTAGTTTAATTTCCTTTTAATTCAAAAATAAACCAAAAAATCATTTCTTTAAATAATCAAAGGGTTAAAACCCTAGAACTCGTCCGATTTAATTTCTCGTACGCGGTCCATTTTTATTCCATATTGTATCTGTTTCCTTAAATATAATAGTTTAAATAGGACGTTACTATTTTATCGCTTTATTTATTTTCCGCATTTTAATTTCAAGGGTTGCTTTTGGCGATGTAAATACCCGACGCCTTGTAATAGTTAGTTTAATTTCCGCAATTTAATTTCCGCAACTTATAAACTGTTTGATTTTTGGTAATAGGGAATGCATGACAAGATTAATCGTTTAACCTAAAATCAACATAGATCACCCATGACATGTACAAAGATAAAATTAACCGAAACAACACACTCACACATGCGCACTCTTAGGGTACACCTTACTTGGTTGCCTTCGAACGTGGTCATTGAGTATAGGCAGTTTTAGAGGTCGCCCTGTTGTCCAAAGATCATAGTTGCCTCGAAATGGTTGCCTCGGAAAAATGATCTAAGACATTAGGGTTACCGCTAAGGCGTCCTAACATTGCTTTAGTGACTGCACGCCTCTTAATCGAATTGACCCTTAAAACTCCAACGACGATGTTACCCACTCATCAATAGTGGGTTAGCATTGTCTAAAGGACATTAGCACATATTGATTCCTTCTTCGAGTAGGTAGATGGTTCTTAAGTACTTGCTCTTTCAAAACAAAACAAAACCTTTTTCACAATTACACCTTTCAAACAAAAAACTATTTTCAAACCCATAAACACAAAGAAAAGCAAATTTTGAAAACACTTTGAGTAAGTACCTAAGAGCCCGTGGATAACCACGAATAGAAAGGGTGCTAACACCTTCCCTTTCTATAATCTACCCCCCGGACCCGAGAAACATCTCGAAAGAGGAATTTTTCTGTGCTTTTTTTCCTTTCCTTGTTGGATAAAATAAAAGACGGTGGCGACTCTTGCTTACCGCGACATTTTGCAAAAACAAACACAAAACGCGAACCAACATTCCAAAAAACAGTCAGTTCTCTCCCACCGTATCACCGTATCCTTATGTGTTGTACTCCCCTCTTGGTAAGATGGTTTATTTCGCATCTTCCCCAATTTGTATTAAAGAACGAGCAAGGTTCAATGTGGTCACATAGGTTGATGACACTCAAACATTCAGACATTCATTGGTGTTCCCGATCTATAGAGAATGTTACTATTATCGACCGTTATGGAGAATTCCCTAATGTCCCTTTACTTGGCATTAGAGGAGGTATCACCTACAACCCCTGTTTAGCCTTAAGACAATTTGGTTACGCCCGAAGGGATGGCCCACATGAGATGCTTATTCAAGGTTTGGTATTTGACTACGGAACAAAGATCAAGGTCACCACCAGAGATTTATCCGAGCTTGGAGTATGTTGAACAAGGTAGATAGCAAGACATTGGGGCATAAGAATTCCATCCCTCTTGAGCCTTACCTCAAATGGGTACAAGCTCGTGCTCAAAGTCTTATGATGCCTTACCCCTCCATTCTCTCGGTAATCATAGAGCATGTTGTGGAAGGAGATGTTCCTTACACTACCCTGCATCCTGACATGTCCACCTCTCTTGAAGACTTACAAAGGGATTGGATACAGCTTAACGGGGAGCAAGACACTTTCGAGGCCCAATTCTACGCCAGCGAGAAGAAGGTTTTGGAACTCACTAAGCAACTTCATGAGGAGCGGAGCCTGAATGCCTACATCGCACCAAAGAGGATGCATACAACCTTTTTATCTTATAGTTTTTGTAAGCCCAAAAGAGGCATGATGTACTCAAGCTTTGATTTATTAATATAACGTGTCTTCCTTTTTGGTCTAAAGCAATTATAAATCTCTAATTTCCTTGAAATCATTGCATATACATTTACCATTCATCATAACATAAGCAGGTTTCTTACAACAAGTCTCCTCATCTTTCTACTGTTTATTTCAGTAAGATGGATCTCGAGCAGACAATAAAAGACCTCCAAGCACATAATGCTCAGTTTCATCAGTTGTTCTTGACTCTAGCCAAAGGAAAAGAAGATCTAAAAACCTTGCCGATTGAAGAAAAGAAGAAGAAGGCAAAGAAAATAACCGGAGTTCTGAATATGGGAAGAAGGTTTCAAGGATAAGCCAGACGGACCCTAGACTTTGCAACGTCATATGTTGAAAAGGATAATCAATAAGTGAAAGGAAAGGAAGCGGTTGTCCAGCAAGAAACTGAATAGGAAGAAGAAGAGGATTACTCTGAAGAGCAATATCCCCCGATCAACGACAAATACAAGCATCTGGAAGAACGACTAAGCGCAATGGAAATTCAGAAAGTTCCCGGGCTAGACTTTGAAGAGATGGGTTTGGTGTCTAGAATTTTCATTCCACTAAAATTCAAGGCACCAATGTTCGCTAAATACGACGGAGTTTCGTGTCCCAAAATGCATCTCCGACCCTATGTGAGGAAGATACAGCCTCACACTGCTGACAGAGATTTATGGGTCCACTTCTTTCAAGAAAATCTATCTGAAACTCAACTTAAATTGTTCTATCAACTGGAAAGGGCCAATATCCACAATTAGGAAGACCTTACTGTTTCTTTCTATAAGCAATATCAGTATAACACAGACCTTGCTCCTACCCGTACTCAACTCCAGAGTATGGCTATGGTTTCAAGTGAAGGTTTCAAAGACTACGCTCAGAAATGGAGAGACTTAGCAGGAAGAGACCAGCCTCCCCTTTCTGAAAGAGAACTAGTAGACATGTTTCTAGGTACCTTGTCTGGTCCTTTCTTTAATCATTTAATTGGAAGATCCTTAGCAGGCTTCAATGAATTAATCTTGACCAGGGAAAGAGTGGAAGCTGGGATTAAGAGTGAGAAGATCCAAAAATACACATCCTCCGCCGCTGTAAGAAAACCATTTATTGGGAAGAAAGAAGTTGGTGTTGTGTATCCTCAAAGAAATCAAGATAGAACTGAACACCGACCAATGGTAGGGGCTGTCATGATTCCTAAGCCTGCACCAACTCAACAAAGGAACAATCAGCCTAGAACAGAAAGACCAGTAAGACAATTTACCTGGATTAATATGACACTATCTCAAATCCTGCCACATTTGTTGAGATCTAACCTGGTAACTTTGAAAGAAGCTCCGAAGAATCCTAACACAACCTCTCCTCATTACCATCCTAATTCTCGCTGTGCATACCATTCAGAAAGCCCCGACCGTGATACCAACAACTGTTGGGCTTTGAAAAACAAGGTGCAAGACCTTCTTGAAGCAAAAGAAATTGAGTTTGATGCTCCTGAAATCCCAAATGTTATTACCGCTTCTATGCCCAGGCATGGCCGTGGTGTCAACGCTGTTGAAAATGATATGTTTGTTTCTACTGTTGATGAACTTAATACTCCTCTCCTAACCTTCAATAAGAACCTATTGAAGACAAGTTTATTTCCGGGCTGTGATGAAGGCTGCCACTTTTGTTTATCCCGACCAACTAGTTGTCATTTATTGAAAGCAGGTGTCCAGCGCCTAATGGATGACAAAGAGATTTTGTTTGAAAATACTCCCATTCCAACCGTTTCTGACAAAGATGTTTCAATAGTAACCATTTCCGCCAATCCTTCTAGGGTCTCCACCAAAAGACCCGTTAGGATTACATCTGTTCCTAAAGTAGCTCCACTGATAATTACTATGCCAGGTCCAATCCCGTACTCATAAGATAAAACTGTCCCATGGAACTATGGGGGTGACGTCTATTATCACGGCGTCAAGCAAGATTGGCTAGCTGATGAATACTCGATTCTTAAGAAGGCTGACCCCGACATCAGTAACATTGCGGGAACTAGAAAGATAACCCGAAGTGGAAGAATTTTCTCTCAAGAGATTGCTCCTCTGAAGACTGTTACCGGTCATGTGATCATCCCTGTTCCAGTTCCTGTTGACACTACTACTACTACTACTACAATCCCTTTGGTTACCCCTGTTGACACTCCTGCTGCCAATACAACTGAGAGTCGGGGCAAAGGAATTCTGGTTGAGTCTGCCCGGATGAAGGCACAAACAATATCTATCCCTGAGGCCTCCCAAAAGGAGATGAAAGAAATTTTGAAAATTATAAAGAGAAGCGACTACAACAGAGTCGAACAGCTAGGGCAGACCCCGTCAAAGATTTCCATGCTGGATTTATTGTTGTGCTCCGAGGCTCATGCAAAGGCCTTGGTGAAATTCCTTAAAACTGCCTACAAGAAACCTCTGCTGATCACTTCCAAGACTGTGTGGCCAGTTTGACCGTAGACAATGGTTTGGGCTTTTCTGATGCTGACTTGACACCTAGAGGGAGGAAGCACAACAAGGCATTGCATGTCTCTGTCGAATGTCGGGGCACAACTTTGGCCCATGTCTTGTTGGATACTGGTTCGTCTTTGAATGTGCTGCCTAAGAAGGCTCTTGATAGACTTAATTGTGAAGGTTTGACCTTAAAACCCAGCAACATAGTGGTAAGGGCCTTCGACGGTTCAAAGAGAATGGTGCATGGAGAGGTGGACATCCCCATAAAATTTGGAACTCAAACCTTTGATTCAACTTTTTATGTGATGGACATTCTCCCTTCCTATTCCTACTTATTGGGCCGACCATGGATTCACAATGTTGGTGTTGTCACCTCTACATTACACCAAATGCTGAAATACCCAACCAAGGGGAAATCATTACTGTCCATGGAGAAGAGGAATATATGGCCAGTCACTTAAATTCCTTCAGATACGTGGAGTTGGATGGTGAATTCATTGAAACTCTGTTTCAGCATTTCGAGGAAGTCCCACCAACCGTGGCAGTAACCAAGGCTGTTTCCCAAAACCAAAGATTACAAGACCTCCGCTAAAGATGTCTTCTCTGAAAGATGCCAAGGCAGTGATCGAAGAAGGTGGGTGCACTATTTGGGGCCAACTCCCGGATATCCCATACAAATCTGACAAATTTGGTTTGGGTTTCACTTCAGGAGCCCGGAAAGATGTACGCCGTACTCGTGCCGGGGGACCACCCTTGAAGATCAGCAACCACAGAGTCAACGCAGTGGAGGATGATGAGGACAACTACGACCTGGAGGAATGGATTTTCCCAACTGTCAATGGAGGACTCAGCAATTGGGAAGCTAAAGATTTTGTCCCAATTACTTTTATCCAACAGTAATTGTCTTTAAATTTTGTCGGACTTGTGATAATTAAACAATTCAGACTTTTAAAACCTTGTGTCTTACCCGAGGCACAACGGTCCATTTGTAAGGGTTGTTACCTCATTTTCATATGTCATCAATGAATCATGGACGTTTTTGCATACAAACTTTGTGCTCTTTGTCTTTATTTCTTACATTTTATTTATTTCAAAGATAGATATACTCTTACACACACTCACATTCAAAATGCAGGTCTACATCTACTCAGGATCCCATGGGTAACGATTCTGCTATGGCCTTTTGTGACTCTGAAAATCTAATCTACCAAGCCGAAGACGAAGGTGAGGAAGATTGTGAAGTGCCAGAGGAACTAGCCAAGTTACTACAACAAGAAGAGAGGACCATTCATCCCCACGAAGAACCAGTAGACACAGTTAACCGAGGTACCGAAGATGACAATAAAGAAGTCAAGATGGGTGCCAATCTGGAACCCAGTGTTAAGAAGCGTCTGATTCAGTTGCTACATGACTATGTTGAGGTCTTTGTCTGGTCGTATGGGGACATGCCAGGACTTGATGTAGATATCGTGGTACATCGTCTACAAATAAGAGAAGCCCGCCCTTCGGTAAAACAAAAGGTCTGTCGCATACGAACAGACATGTCAGAGAAGATTAAGGATGAAGTCATGAAACAATTCAATGTCGAATTCTTGGCCGTCATCTCCTATCCACAATGGGTCGCTGTAGCGGTAGAAATGTTCAAGACTAAGTCATTGGATTGACTAGACTTTATACAAGTCAAAATAAAAAATTGCCACCGCGCTTTATTGTTTCCAAAGGAATGGGAAAAGAGCGAATAACCCAAAAAGGGGGGAAAGATTCAAGGTAAGGGAATTGGTTATGCAAAGGGAATGTATTAGCACCCTAAACATCTACGGTACTCCGCAGGAACCTCTTTGAAAAATCTGTATATTTTGGTTATGAAAATGTGTTATATGAAAAATGGATGGTGGAGGTGAGAAAAGAAATATTTTTATGATTTTTGCACCCACCGTGGTTGCGAACCTTTAGTGCCTACGTACCACCTTTCGTGCAATAGGGGACCATGGTACACGTAGTTCCTCTTTTAAAGATTTGAAACACAAGTGTGTTGGTTAATTTTATGAGATAAGACATCATCGTCATTGTCCGTGTGGAAAACATACTTACTACCCACAATCATGAGAAATGAGAATTTACATCATCTCAAAGTAGAGGATATGGCTTGGATTTTAAAATCAACAATGCCTCACTCAACACCCAAGTGGAAAATATCTCTCTTTACTACATATTGTAGAAGTATAGTTGTTTGCATCACTACAAGGATTGACAAGAGTCTAATCTTTTTTAAGAAAAGTTTTAAAATAAAAAGCCAAAGTGGCAAAATGGTTTGAAATGAGATTGATTGACTTTTAGTCTTCTCATAAAAAAATGTCAAGGTATTATTAAATTGATTGAGATTTATTTATGAAAATGTTTTGAAAATTCATGGACCTAGGTCCAAGTTTATAATGAAAGTGGTTTAAGTTTAGAAATAAGAAGAGTTTTTTGAAAGGAGGGAGAGGATTTTTGAAATTAAAGAAGGTGGGAGGAGAAGAAGAGGCTATCCTAAAGCATATGGTAAAAGCTAGGGATAAGAACCATCTAACCAACAAGAAGCTAATACTTGACATAATGAGTCAATATAGAAATCCCATTCTTTGGATTGAAACCAAGCAATCAAAGATACTAGACCTCTTGAGAGAACCAAACTTCAAGTGTATTAAGTCTTCGCAAAAATTGGGCAGAGTAACGGCTGTGTACGGGTGAATTCCAGATTACAAACAAAGCATGTAATCAAAATAACCTGCACACAAAACAAGCAAACAACCCAATGTCTTGAGGTAAACCTCATGAACTCCAGACAAAATATCAAATAAAAATCACAAAGTCTCCAAGATAGGCCAAGGTCTCTAATCCTAAGTCCAAAAAGTCCAATACTCCATAATGCCAAGGATAGTAACCAAATAGTTCAAATATCATTAAAGATTTTTATGGTTCATGTTGATTATTAGGTGTCTTTAAAAGGAAAAGAAAAAAGCTCAAGTGAGCAAAATAAAAATGACATAAAAGTAATTGCTCAAGTGAGCAAAGATGAAAATAGCATGAAATGTAAAATGCTAAAAAATAAATGGTACATAAAGCATAAAATAAAAAGCATAAAGTAAAGTCGATTGTTAGAAATTAGTGGTTAATTGGATGACCATCTTGAAACTTGCATTTGGAACACATTAGAGGATTGGTAGAACCAAAGCCTCCACACAACAAGTTGCATTTGCTTTTTGTCAAGTATATCATCCATTTTGGAATCCTCGAAAGTAACGTGTAATGATCAATGATGTTTAAGTGATCCGCATTGACCAAAGGTGTTGTAGATCCATTAGAGGATTGGTAGAACCAAAGCCTCCACACAATGAATCTCAAGGTTATTGGATCAAAGAGATTAAATTAACATACTTGGGCTTGCAATCATAAGTTTGGGCCACAAATGATCATTTATTCGAATCGGGATAAAATTTAGCGCTATGTTAAGCAATCGTAAGTGGACTTATGTAGAAGTCGCACCTATTTTGAGGCCGGTCAATAGCAATCTATGTACTTCATGTTTGGATAAATGATATAGAGATCACCATCCCTTAACATGTAGCACAATTAAAAAAAGAAAGGGATAAGATGAAGAGGGAGGGGAATGATAAGCTAATTTGGATTACCATTTCAAAATCCTTTCATCTTTAAATTCAACCACTCCTCTAGATGGATTAAAGCACTAAACATATAATTAATCCAAAGCACCAAAAATGAATTAAATAATTCATTCTTAGGTAGATTTGAATTGATGAACATTTATCCAACTTCATCTACATCACAAAGTCCATTGAGTTTAAAGACAAATTAGACATTTAAAATTGCAATCCAAATTATCCATCAAAGAGATTGAGCAAGAAAAAAGGTTTAAGTCAAAACAGCCCCCAGACAAGGCAGAAAAATATTTTTGGCACTGTTGCAATCGATTGTGCTTTGACAGTAACCTATTGCACCAGTGTAGTTTTAAAAAAAAATCCATTTTCTGTGACAATGAATTGCAATGTTACAACAATTGATTGCAACCTGTTAAAATCAATAGAAAAAAACAGCATTTCAAAGATCAAATTCTTGTTCCAACTTTTCATCAAACACCTTATGATCATGGATCCAATTGAGCACGAAAATTCTAGCAAACTATGAGAAAATAGCACTAATGGAATCATAAAACAGTGCTCAATGAATCAAAACCAGAAATTCGCAAGAGATCACATTGTGAAAAATGATGATCCAACTTACCAAAGGTAGAATTTGAGAATTATCAAACAACTTCAGAATTTGTTTCAATTCAACAACAAGAATCAATCACCAAAGCTTGGATGTAGAGAATTGATGGAGAAAAAGTGTTTGGATGAAGGTTTAGATCAAAGATTAGTAAGCTTCAATGCAAAGCTTACTAACTTTTTGAAAATGGAGCTTTGAGTGAATTTGGTAAAATGGAGAGAATTGAGAGAGTTTTTAGCAAGATGATTTTGGCTATCCAAAGCTTGTGATTTGAATGAAATGAGGTCTCTATTTATAGAGTTTTAGGATTGGGATTAGTGGTAATTTGGTAATTGATTCTTGGAGCCAAATTTGAATTAATAATATAATTTCAAATTATGCAGAAAAAATTGGAGCTAAAATGATACAATTTTGAATTTGCTGGCTTTTTTCAAAAAAACACGTGCATTTTGCCATTATGAGTCGATACATAGGGGGTATGCATAGATACATCCTAGCTGTATAACACAGCACGTGTCGATGCATGTCTCTATGTGTCGATACATACTGTTGTTCCAACACATTACAGAATCACACAAACTGCATGAGTCGATACATAACACGTATGTGTCAACACATGCTAGTTAAACAAACATGATGAGTCGATACATACATGCATGTGTCGAAACATGCTAGCTATAAACAACAAAATGAGTCGATACATACATTTATGGGTCGACGCATGCTGGATTTGTTTTGCCACAATGCAGGATCAATCAACTTTGCATGACCTTATTTGTTGGATGCTTTGACTTGGTACCTAAAAAACACAAATTGTGCAAGGACAAAGACAAATATTTTTGTATTTTGGTTAGAGGTTAGTCAATCAACACATATATAAGATACACAACCAAGGTGCTTGGAAATTACTCAAGGGCAAACTTAAAGATAGGAGATAGAAAAAAATGAAGAACTAACCCTAATGTGCTCTTGTCATGATTGAGTTGACATGATATGATAGGGGAATCTTAGGGGCAAAAATTGGGGTACAACAGCTGCCCTTATTTAAGTGTCTTCTATCCGAAGATACGAAGGTTAAAAATCTTCATGTCGACGCGATTGAAGATACTTAAATATAAAACAAGCCCTATTTTTGTCTCTAAGATGCCATGCAATGCTTATGATTATGAATGCATATGAACAGAACAAAAGAGACGCAAAGTATCACTGGGGATGCCATAAAAATGAAGAAACAAAGGAGGAACCCCCACCAGGAAAATAAATCACTGGTGGACCAAAAGAATTGAATCAGAGAGGAGGATAGCAAGCACCGACGTTCACTGCCGATGTCTACCAATGTTCACTGAAGGTAGAGAGAAAAAGATATACCGACTCACAGATGACGGTAAAATACCAACTCAAAAGTTGAAGGTAGAAGAGAAAATATATCATGCCATCGCCGTTCAGTGACGAGGAACTATCACCGTTCACTGATGATAGCCAAAAGATAAGAAACACCAACATTCACTGCCGATGTACTACCCACGTTCACTGAAGGTAGATTTGAAAATATCATCCCATCGCCATTCACTGACGAGGAACCACCACCGTTCACTCATGATAGCAAAAAGATAAGAAACACCAACGTTCACTGACGATGTACTACCAACGTTCACTGGAGGTAGATTTGAAAATATCATCCCATCACCGTTCACTGACGAGAAATTACCACCGTTCACTGATGATAGCAAAAAGATAAGAAACACCGACGTTCACTTCCGATGCATTACCAACGTTCACTGAAGGTAGATTTGAAAATATCATACCATCGCGGTTCACTGACGAGGAACTACCACCATTCACTGATGATAGCAAAAAGAAAAGAAACACCGACGTTCACTGCCGATGCACTACCCACGTTCACTGAAGGTAGATTTGAAAATATCATCCCATCACCGTTCACTGACGAGGAACTACCACCATTCACTGATGATAGCAAAAAGATAAGAAACACCGACGTTCACTGCCGATGCACTACCAATGTTCACTAAAGGTAGATTTGAAAATATCATCCCATCGACGTTCACTGACGAGGAACTACCACCGTTCACTGATGATAGCAAAAAGATAAGAAACACCGACGTTCACTGCCGATGCACTACCAACGTTCACTGGAGGTAGATTTGAATATATCATGAGTTTTTCCCAAAATTCTGGTGTTTCACCTGGAACGGGTCTCAACTTCTTCTTTAACCAAGGCACTCTGCCTGGAAAGGGTAATATGCAAGCTTATCTCAAATAAAGAGACTTCCACTCATTGTCAAGGGGAAATGCAAAGAAAGATGACTTTCTTGGGATAGAAATATGGCTTCCTGGGGAAAGAGATATGGCTTCTGGGGAAACATGATTTCCTGGGGAAATACCACATTATTCCTGCTGAGGAGATAAAGTCTTCTCGTGCAAAATAAACACACAAACCAAAACCCAAAGCTCTCAGAACTCCAAAGTAAATAATATCGTCATGCAACCACGAATCCAACTAGAAACAAACTGGAGCAAGACGGCCAACAAAGATACATCCTTTGAGAAATAAACTCAAGAGGGAAATCCAAATCCATCTAAGCAAGGAGCGCTGCAGGAAGGTTAGAACACAATGATAATAAAAATGATTTGTAGCAATGCATGATGCATGTATGAATGTATGAGTGACATCGTGCATATGCTGGTAAAAGGATACATAATCAGACAAACAAAACCACCTCAGGTACCAACATTGGGCTAAACTTCAACCAGACAGATCAAACCAAGAAAGGTAAAAGCAACTGCGGAAACCAAACCTATTGCCTGTCCTAACTTCACTGAGGAGAAACATAATCCGGATGTAGCTAAATCAAACAGATACCGGGATAGAACATCCTTCCTCTGGTCTCATCGGAGAAATCAGTTTTCAAAAGCAACATACGCCTACTGGAGATTGCAAGACCAGCCTCAAATAAAGTAGACTGACGTCGAGACAATCAAACCTCACTGGGGAATTCAAACCCACTTCCCTGGATAAAAAACTGCGGATTGAAAACTTTTCATCATGAATACTCATTCCAACAAGAGATTCCCTGGGATAACCTTCCCAGGGGATAGCACACAAACTTCAATGGGGAAAACAAATGTTTCACGGTCCGTACTCCTACTGAGGATTTCAATACTGATCTTGAATAAGGCAGATGGAAATCAAATTGTCAAAACACTCACTGGGGAATTCAGGCCCACTTTGAAGGAAGAAAAAAAACATACAGACTTCACTAAGGGAGATAATGCTTCATCATTGAGACATCTACTGGGGACTTCATGCTGACTTCAATGGGGAGGTCAAAACCACACCATCGAGGGGAAACCAAGATACGTTCTTCACTGGGTAATTAGAGATACGTGCTTCACTAGGGAAACCAGAGATACTTTCTTCACTGGGGAAACCAGAGATACGTTCTTCATTGGGGAAACCAGAGATACATTCTTCACTGAGGAAACCAGAGATACGTTCTTCACTGGGGAAACCAGAGATACGTGCTTCACTGGGGAAACCAGAGATACGTTCTTCACTAAGTAATTAGAGATACGTGTTTCACTGGGGAAACTAGAGATACATTCTTCACTGGGGAAACCAGAGATACGTTCTCCACTGGGGAAACCAGAGATACGTGCTTCACTGGGGAAACCAGAGATACGTTCTTCACTGAGTAGTTATTGCACCAACTTCTTTGGGGAGAAAGGACTTCTATCAAGTGAACGAGGCCCTCATTGGAGAATATTGGATTGAGTCTTCATATCATACAAACCTATTCCAACAAAAGATGCCGTGGTATAGTCTTCCTGGGAAATCAAGAAGTCAACACTAATGCCAATACTGCAACAAGAGCGATATCTTAGCACACCAAGGGAGTAAAACCTTTCATCATATGAGGGAAAACTTCGCTGGGGAATCTGGGACAGAGGCTTCTGACCCTACAAACCCAAAATCAAAAGCGAACCAAGACTTGGCTGGGAATAATGGGATCATAATCCAGCACTGTACCTTGCACCCACTGGTATCATCTTCAACTAACTGAGAAACACAAAACGATTGCGCACATACTGTGATGCGGTGGGAGAACTGACTTGAGGTTTGCTTTTGTGTTTGCAAATGTTGCGGTTAGCAAGAGCCTTCACCGACTTTTCTTTTATCCAAAAAGGAAAGGTAAAAAAGCACATGAAAGACCTTTGAGATGTTTTCTTGAGTTCGGGGGGTAGATTATGAAAAGGGAAGGTGCTAGCACCCTTTTCATCCATGGTTTTCCATGGGCTCTTAGTTACTTGTTTAGATCACTTGCTTTGCTTTGTTTTGTTTGAAATGGTGCTTGGTGTGGTTTTGAAAGTATTTTGAAAAGAGGCCATTCGTTTAGGCAATCTTTGTAATGATTCTCATTCGTAAGAATGTATACAAAGATGTTTGTCTTTTGAAAATGTTTTCAATATTTTGTAAGATGTTTTGAAATGTTTGTGTGTTTGTTTTTGAAAATAGCAAGGATTGTTTTGAAATGGAACAAGTAACTAGAAGCTATCTACCTACTCAAATGTCTTCCTTGTGCATTTTTATTCCTTTGACATTGTTGACTTACCATTGATTTGGTAAGCAACCCTATCTTTGGATGTTAACGGGACGGGCGTGGGTCATCGTATGACCATGATAGCAATGTTGCCAAGTATCTTAGCATGTTTGAGGGACCAAGATCATCTTTGTTTAGGCAACCTTTTGATAGCGTCATCGAGGGACTACGATCTTATTTTGTTTTGTTTTTCCAAGATACTTCGCATGCGTAACATGGTGTTTACCGTTGTTTTTGGTAAACAACCGCTGGTCTCCAAAAAAGGTAAGTTTTTTTTTTTGGTTTACTCGCGGGATCGACCAAACTAATCCCAGAACATATTCTAATCTTTATGTAAAATGAGTGAGAAGGAAGAACGCACGTTCGACCCAGGGGAGAGATGTTTAAGATTGTTGAACAGTAAATGAAAGCATAAAAATGCAAGTAAAAGAAGTAAAAGAAGTAAAAGGTAACTTTGCAAGATAATGGTAAAGTAAAGTAAAAAGATTTTTATTAAGTAAAAAAGGTGTTTCTAACGTACATTTCTCTGCTTTTTATCCTTTCTCACGCAGTAGTTACTTGGATAACATTTGAGAGGTTTTGTACTATCAGTTCCACCCACTAAAAATTACACAACTTCTTAATTTATACTAAAAATAGGTAACCGTCGAGGGGACATTCTGCACTAGGATGAAGACAAGTGTCTCCTGCATGCCTCTCGACCCATAGCCTTTTGCCACGTTCCCTTCCCTTAGACGCTGATGAAAACCACCTTTCCCTCCAATAATTCAAATTTCAAAATGGTCTTCGTCCCATGTGCCAAGGCGCGAACACTTCCCTTCAGTCGAACAACCTACATCTGCCTCGGTCGAATGAACCTTTGGTCGAAGCTTCTTATTATATCTTGGATCCTTTTCCTTAAATTATCTCATGCGTCGAATTACACCTCCTGGTGTAGTTCATTTCCAGTTGTTTGGTCAAAGAGACCAAATATAACAAGTGTCAAATTTGGGAGCCAACAAATTGCCCCCCAAGAATGTCTATTTCGACGCCCAAAGAAATAGACATTCTTTGAACTTCCCATTCGACACCTGTCTTACCAGTTGTCCACCAGGCTTTGACGTGTACTTTTCTCCTCCCAACAGCTGCTATATTTGATAAAACCATCATTACTTTTTTCCAAAATGTCTCTTCAAAACTGCTGTTACCACGCTCGCCATGATGGTCTCATTCCTATAATCTAGGCAAGCATGTCCCAACGTTTCCCAACGCCTGCACGACAATCTTTTCCTGCCTTGCCACGTGCCCCACTACATGCGAAACATTAAATGCTTTTGACGAGACATTTCCCACTTCTGAAGGCTATAAATACTTCCAAACTTCTCTATTTAGAACTTTTATCATCCTCAGCTTTTCCAAACCCCTTGCATTCTCACAACACTGTAATGTCACCTTCTCTCTTTCTCTTAAGTCTTTAACAATGGCCTTTCTCTCTAATGCCCCAAACAATCCGCAACCAAAGAATGCTAATGATGTTTAGAAACCACCAGAGATTTTTTCTACCAACCCTCCTTCTTCCTCGATTAACAGGTACATTGGTGAACCTATGGGAGAATGGCGAGAAGCCTATGATTCTCAACTCCTTATTCCCGTCAGATATGGCGGAAATATGTATGCTATGTCCGGCCCATTATCTTCATGTGCCGAAAATCCCTTAAAAAACCGTGCCTTTTTCCCTACAAACCCAAGGCTTAAACCCATAGGTTGTGCCAAAAAACCTAGGGCAGATGCTGAAGATGCTACACCGGCTAACCAACAACATCCTCAAACTACTGATGATATCAACCTCCAGTTCATGAATAAAGGGAATCAAATCTTTCGATCAAGCCCTAACCTTTCTTCTGAATACTCCGACTGGTTGAATAAAATGGAGAGGGTGCAAGCTTCTGTCTGGAAGGAGATGGGCATCTATGACTTAGTGATGTTGTCGAAGACAGGGTTACCTTATTGCCCCCTTATGCTGGTATCCTCATTGTACTTTTGGGACAATGCACATTTCACCTTTCATCTTCCTTGTGGGATGGTGACCCCTACCTTGTTCGACATAACTACCATTACTGGTCTTCGACCCACTGGTGACTATTTCGACCCTGAAGACTTGTCTGAGGATCCCATTGGGTTTGCTGCTACCAAACCCACTTATACCACCTTCATAAACCACTTTCATGATAAGGCTTCAAATACCGTGTCAGAGGTGGAGCACATAGCCTTCTTGGCCATGTGGCTGTCTCGATTCGTTTTCTGCACTAAATCACTGTAGGTGATGAAAAAGATGCTGACGCTTGCAACACAGCTCCATCACAAATACCCTCTTTGCTTGGCCGAATTGATTCTGGCCAACTTATATGAGTCCATCAGTAATAATGTGACTCAACTTAAGGTTCTAGGAGACAGAGGAAGTTTGCTGCTATCTGGTCCCTTTTGGCTTCTGCAACTGTGGCTTAACGCCACCTTCGAATCCTTCCTCCCTCAAAAGAACAAGATCAATGAAGAAGCTCCTGAAATTTTAAACAGGAGAGTCGAAGGCACCAGGTTGGCATTGCTAACTCCTACTGATGGAGGCCAACAGTTTCAAAAATCCTTTACAAGCTTCGTAATGATGTTTGTGGAGTGAAAAAGATTTGATTCGACTATGGCTCATTTTTCCAGTCGAAAAGTTGGCCTGTAATGGTTTACTAGACCATATCCTTCAGAAGAAGATGATGTGGTTGATGAGTTCGCGAGCATGTGGGAAGCGTTTCTCCGCCCCAGGATCATGCCTTTAAGATTTAAGAGCTCGAAGAACCAATTGAGCTTAATTGCTTATCAACCCAATCTTGTATCTCGACAGTTTGGCATTGCTCAATCGCTTCCTTCGCCTATATACCCTCGAGAGAAACTGCTACTCTTTTATAATGCAGATTACTCAGAGGATGTTGCTACCAAGCATATTGGTAGGTATTATGGTCGAACTACACTGACCCTGTTCGACTTTAACCTTCATTTTCTGAACTCTACCACTTCTGAGACGTGGTGGAGACATTATTATGAGGAAGAGTTCTTCGACGAGAAGGACTTCGCCCACCATCTGCGTGAGGCATTCAAGCTGGTTCTTGACAGAGTCAAAAAAGGTATTCCTTTTTGCATCTCTTCATTTTAGATTTGTTTTTCCAACTCCTAACTAACCATAGCTGTTTTGCCTTTCGTTTAGCTGTCAAGCGGGTTGCTTCGAAGAAAACCGCTGAGAGTACAAAAGGGGGAGACTCTACTATCAATCCCTCTCCTAAGGTACTTACCTTTCCTTTTTTACCCTTAGTTTTATCTGACGTGGTTATTGATCTTCTCGACCTGGTTTTCTATATGCTTAGAAATCAACCCCCAAAAAGCGGAAGGTTCAAGAGATCCAAATCTCTAGAGATGAGGAGGAGGAGTCTCCACCTGTTCCTTTGCAGAGACGAAGATTGAAAAAACCAACTCCTGCTGTCGAAACCCGTCCAAAAATCATGATTAAAACTACGGCGGGGAGGCTACCTCCTTTCATCATCAATGAACCCACTAAACAGGAGGTAATCGCCAGATTAAACAATCCTAGTGAAAGTGACAATTCTAGTCCTGGTGCTGAAATCCCAGTACAGGTATCCACTTCGACTGCTTGTTATGTACTTCTCACTCTCTCTTACTTTGTGACGCTTTTAAAAGCAATAAATTCTTTCTATTTTCCAGGACACTGCTGGCACTTCGACACGAAATCCTACTCATGTCGAGGACTCGACCACTTGCTTGAATAATGACTGGATTCCTACCTACAGACCCTCTTCAGCAAAAGACTCCTTCGTGAGTTCAGCTGACGAAGTGAATCAAACTTCTGAACTCCAGCATGAAACCATAGAAGAAGCTGATGAAGAAGAAGCTGAAGGAAATCAAGAGGAGGTTAGGATTCCTATGGTCGAAGTTGAAACAGAGAGGGAACATGGGGAGATCCCAGAAGCTGAGGGTGAAGAAGCTCCTGCTGAAGGAAACCAAAATCCTCCAGGTACTGAGGCAATTCCTACTCAAGTACCTAACGTGGTTATTACAGCCAACGCCAGCATCCCTTCGACGGGGTCCAGAACCAAAGAGGATTTGGCTTTACTGAAGCAACAAGATCCGTTAGGTTATCTGACTGCAATCTTGGAGGGTCGAGAGATCTCCTCTGATCGTAGCGCCTCGACTGCATCTGGCAGATCTACCTCGACTTCCCCTCTCGACGAAGCTCTTCAAAAGGTTAAAGCACAAATCTTTAAAAGAGATTTGATGTTAACTTTAGAGGGGGAACCAACAACGCCTTCCTATCTGAAGACTATCTTGAAAGTTGTCGATCTTCTTGTTGCCCCTCCAGATGTAGCCAGTGTAATCCTAGATTTACTTTCTATCATCGAGCAAGTATCAGTAGACTTCAATCGTCAAAGAATCATTAATCGTGATATTGAGGAAGCCAATGGCCAAGTGGCTGCTGCCACTAAATCCACTTCTAGAGTAAAGGACTTGTCGAAGGCCCAGGAGGCTAGGCAAAAGGAAGTCGAGGAGATTGATCAAGACAATGTTCAGTTGAGAGCACAGATTACAGAGTTGGAAGCAAAACTCGCTGCCAATGACAAAAAGAAAGAGGAGCTTCTTGCTGTGAACACTGAGTTAGAAAGCCAAGAAGAATTGGCTGAAGGGTTAAGACATGTCGATCGAGCTCAATCTCTGGATGCTAAGCTTGAAACCCTTCACCAGTCAAAATCTCTCTGTGATCGAAGGCTAGAATTGCAACGGATCAAGTACCTCCAGATTAAAGCTAATCTTCCCTTCTGAATCTTGTTCCTCTCTATTATGTAATCACTTTCTGTAACAATTTCAAAGCCATTTTGGCCTCTTTAATGAAAATCACTTAAGTTTCCATTTTGGCATTCTTTATAATTAGTGATTATATATTATTTATTTTTATCTCTTGAAGCATAGGTCTATACGTTTTCAAGTATTTACCATTTACCTTCAAGAGTCTTCGATCTTCACTTAACTCTTCGATCTCATAGCCTCCACCTGAGAAAGCCTGCCTAATCTTAAAAGGTTCTTCCCACTTAGGGGACCATTTTCCCAAGCTTCGGTCCTTTCGATCCATTGGGAGTATTACTTTCCAAACTAGATCTTCAGGCTAAAACGTCTTGGATTTTACCCTTCGATTGTAGGATTTCTCGACTCGCTTCTTTTGTAGTCTCAAAAGATCTAAAGCTTTCAACCTTTCTTCGTCTAAGTCTACTAGCTCATCCAACATCATGTTCCAATAGACTTCGGAAGGGATCTCGTGATGTATTTGAATCCTTGTCGCTTGCAAGTGGATTTCCACTGGTAACACTGCATCATGACCATAGGTTAGGCGAAATGGTGTTGTCCCTGTAGCTTCTTTGGGGCATCTTCGACATGCCCACAGGACTTGATCTAGTGTTTTGTGCCAGTTTCTGGGTTTCTTTCCCATATGTTTCTTTATTAAACTGATCACCACTTTGTTTGCTGCTTCGACCTGACCATTAGCTTGTACATAATAAGGCGTAGACATTAATAGCTTAAACCCAACTTCTGCAGCGAAATCTTACATTTTCTGACCAGTGAAGACTGATCCTTGGTCTGTAGTTATTGTCTCAGGGATCCCAAACCTGTATATGATGTTCTTTTGAATGAATTCAATGACGTTCTCCTGGTCTACATTGATTAAAGGAATCACTTCGATCCATTTAGTAAAATAATCAATGCCCACCAATATATACTTCTGACCTTTTGAAGATGCTGGTCGAATTTCTCCAATGAGATCCAAAGCCCATCCTCTAAAAGGCCAAGGTTTCACAATCGAGTGAAGTTCATTTGCTGGCACATGTTGAATGCCTGTATGTTTTTGGCATTCTTGGAATCCTTTGGCAAACTCAACACAATCTTTTAGCATAGTGGGCCAATATAAGCCTTGTCGAAACAATAACCATTTCATTTTTTGGCCTACTTGGTGTGCTCCACATGCCCCAACGTGTGTGGTAGAAAGGGCCACATATGCTTCTGTTTCACTTAAGCATTTCAAGAGTACACCTTCTGGTGTTTTCTTAAATAGTTCGTTTCCCATCAACACATATCTCAGTGCTCTGTACTTTATCTTTCGTTCTGTCGAAGCTGCTGGATTTTGTAAATAATCCACTACAGGCTTTCTCCAATCCTGTTCTGTTAGATTGTCTATGAACGATATTTCAAAATTCTCCTGATCAGTATATCCCAACTTTGTGGTCTTTAAGTCTGATGGAAATAATTTGGTGGCAGTTACTCTCCCCCTAACTTCGATTGCCTATTTCAGCCTCTCTTTCGAAACTTTATACCCAGAAGCAATTTGTGCCAAATCGTTGGCTGCTTGATTTTCTAATCTGGGTATGTGTCGAATGTTAACTGCCTCAAAATTTTTCAACAACCGTCTGGCTATTACGAAATAAATAATAAGGTTTTCTTTTATGCATTTATATTCTTTCGTAATTTGTTTTAGGACTAACTCCGAATCTCCCATTATTTCGACTCGAGTTGCCCCCAATTCCAACAAAATTTCAAGGCCTATAATTAATGCTTCATATTCAGCCTCATTATTCGAACAATCTCCATCTATTTTATACTTAAATGTTGTTGGAATTTTATTTGGAGAAATAATAAGAACTCCGACTCCGACTCCATCTTTGTAACGAGATCCATCGAAGTAGAGTTTCCATGGTTCGATCTCCAAATAATTTAGTGATCTTTCTTGTACAGAGTGGTCGACTATAAAGTCTGCAACCACTTGGCCTTTTATAGCCTTAAAAGGCATGGAAGTTAATGAATATTCAGTCAATGCAAGTGCCCACTTGCCAACTCTACTATGCAGAATGGGTTTTGACAACATATACTTGAAAACGTCAAAATGAGACGAAACATAAACATTAACTGGCTTTATATATTGCTTAAGTTTTGTACATGAAAAATATAGACATAAACACAGTTTTTCAACTTTGTTATATCTAGTTTCTGCATCATTTAAAACTCTACTGAGGTAGTATATGGGCCTTTCGACACCATGTTCGTCCTCCTGAGCCAGCATGCTCCCTAAAGTCTTATCTGACGCAGCTATGTACAGTCTCATACTTCTACTTCGACAAGGAGGCACCAAAATAGGTGGTTTAGTGAGGTACTCTTTGATTTTGTCGAAGGCCTCTTGATGTTCTTCCTTCCATTCAAATCCTCCTTTGTTGAGTCGAAGTAATGGCGAAAAGGCTTGCGTTTTCCCACTAAGGTTGGATATAAATCTCCTTAGGAAATTTATTTTCCCAAGCAGGGATTGCAATTCCTTTTTGTTAGTTGGCGCTTTGGCTTGCAAGATAGCTTTGGTCTTGTTTTGATTTATCTCGATACCTTTCTTGTGGACCACAAAACCTAAGAAATGTCCTGCTTTTACACCAAAAGCAAATTTCAGAGGATTCATCTTCAAGCCATAACGTCTCATCCTCTTAAAGGATTGTCGAATATGATCCATATGAGCCTTCCCTGAAACAGATTTGACAACAATATCATAAATATAAATTCGCATGAAAGTGCCAATAAAGTCATGGAAAATCGAATTCATGGCTCTTTGGTACGTTGCCCTTGCATTTTTTAGGCCAAAAGGCATTACTACCCATTCATAGGTGCCTAAAGCCCCAGGGCAACGAAAGGCCATTTTCGACACATCTTCTTCAGCAATGAAGATTTGATTGTATCAGAGTAGCCATCCAGCATACTCATGTATTCGAAACCAGCGGCAGAATCCACAAGCATTTCCGCCACTGGCATTGGATATTCGTCTTTGGGGGTCGCAACATTGAGATCTCTGAAATCAATGCACACCCTCAAGGTACCATTTTTCTTTATAACATGTACAATATTTGCAATCCATTCGACATACCTGGTTGTTCTAATGAACTTGCACTTCAGCAGCCTTTCGACTTCCGTTTTGATTTTTGATAAAATCTCTGGTACAAACCGTCTTGGAGTCTGCTCAATGGGTTTCTTTCCAAGCTTTATTGGTAACTGCAGCTCGACCAATCCTCTGTCGAGACCAGGCATCTCATCATAGTCCCACGCGAAGAAATCTTTGAACTCTTTCAGTAATTTAATCATTTCGACCTTGAGTCCTGGATCTATCTTTGCGCTTATGTATGTGGGCCTGTTCACAGGACCTTCTCCTAGATTTACCTCTTCTAGAGGATCATGTGCCAACATTCTGACATTGTGCGCCAGCGGGTCCTTTTTGAAACCAAGAGGTTCATCGTCATAGACGGCGTCTAACCTCTGGTATATAAAGCCTTTCGTTCCCAAGTCGGGAGGCTCAGGATCGAAATCTTTCCCAGGTCCTGTCTTCGACAGAACTTGTTCATTAGCCTTGGAAGCCACATATTTAACTTCAGCCTCTAAAGCTGCTATCATTCTGTTTTCGGCCACATAGGCCGAAATATTTTGGAGAGTTAATGACTCAGTCATCATCATTAAATTCCCTGCCCCATCTTGTTGGTCGTATATCACTGATTCCTCCAAAGTCTATGTTGGACAAATCTTCTATATCCCACTGGAAACCATAATCGGAGTGCAGGTATAGAGAGCAGAACGCATTTGGAGTTGGAGTCAAATCAAACTCTAGTGGGTTACAAGGCCCTATGTGAGCCAAATTCCTGTCGAAATCATTCTTTCTGACACTATTTATTTCACCCAGGTAGTAACTCTGGTCTGCTTCAATGTTCTCCACGATGCCATCTGGGCGCCACATTATGACCCTTTGGTGCATCGAAGATGGCACTGCTCCAATGCCATGTATCCACTCTCGACCAAGGAGTAGATTGTAGTTGGGCTTTGCTGAAATAACCATTAACACGGTGGGTCGAAGGATTGAGCCCACTTTGAGGGCGAGTTGAATGACACCCATTGTGGTGCCAATGCCCTCTTCGTAGTTGGATAAGACCATGTTGTGTGGCTTTATGTCGACATCTCCTTTGCCTAACTTTTCCAGCATGAATTGCGGTATGATATTAATGGTTGCCCCACAATCAACCAGAATTTTGTTTATGGTTACCTCCCCAACTTTAGCTCTAATGAACAGTGGTTTCAGATGGCTCTTCATTGCCTCTGTTGGGGGTTCAAAGAATGCGTTTTATTCTTCCACGCATCCAATGTTCATTATATAATAACATACTGGCTTATGTCTAGCCAGTTCCTGTTCAACCATTAGGTCAGTCTCTTCGACTTTGACCTCTCGGTTATATTCTTTGGGTAGCACATATATGACATTCACCATGATGTCCAAACTGTCACTAGAGTCAGAGTCATCATCATTCGACCCACACTCTTCTGCCCATGGCATAGGATTTCTCTCCAGAGGTTTCCTTTGTCTTTCTTGCACATTGGTGCTAACTTCTAGATGAGGCCCAACTGCCTCTTTCTCAGCCTTTCGCCGTCTTTGAAACCTCCTCCATTGTGAACGAGACATAGGATTCTTTCCTTTATAGTTGCTCGACACATGGGTCATTTTGTTCGATGCAGAGGAATGGTTTTCCTTTCTGTAATCTAGAGAGGAACCTCTTGGTACGTCGAATGTCTGCCACCTTTCTTCATTTGGCCGTTTTCTTCCCATGGTATTCAGCCAGGTATCAATAGGCACATTAGTTGGAGGCCTAAAAGTTGGTGGCCTCCTTTCTTGAGTTATGGGTCTTTGTTGATGTCCCCTTCTGGGATCAAATCGAATTTCTGGACCCATTCTTTGTTGGGCATTGGTACCCTGTTTTTCTTTTACAGTCCGCATCACCTGTATGTGTTCAGCGGCCTTTTTATCAAAAATAGAGCTACACCTAGGGCATAACATAACCTCTGATTTCTTCTTTTGACATCTATGCAAAAAATCTGCCAAATTTTCATCCTCCTTTGGGAATGCAATTTTGTTTACCTCCTCTTGTCGAAGGGTTTCCTCTGAAACTCTGGCTCCAGAGACTTCGACCACATTAACCTGCAAGTTTCTTTTGGCATTCAGGTTCATCTTCTGCATTTTGGCCTCCAAGGCTTCTGTCGAACCCTTTGCAGCATCCAAATAAGAACCTGTGGTGGTTCTTTTGCTGGAGCTTTCAGCAACTCCTTTGATCAGTTTCAGGCCAACACCGCCTTTTTGTTTGACGCTTGGTCAACTTCTTTTTTCGAATCCAGGCCTTCAGCGGCCTTTCTCACCCCTTCGATTTTTTTCCTGGAGATGTTCCCAGTGAAACTTCCGAAGATGGGTTTTGTGATGAAATCTTCAGACACTTCTACCATATGAATGCCAACTGGTTCGGCATAATGAGCTTCTGCTTGTAGTGGGTTTGTGTCGATTTTCATTGCTGGTTTATCAGCAAACTTCAGCCTTCCTTCATTCAGTGCATGTTGAACGATATCCCTGAAAAGGAAACATTGTGAGGTCTTATGTCCTAAAAAATTATGATATTTACAAAAACCTCTTTTCTTTCTCTGCTCTAAAGGAGGCAATTTGGCCCCTGGGGGCACTATCATTTGTCCATCTTTAACTAATAGATCGAATATTTCGTCACACTTGGATATGTCGAAACTATAAGTTTTCTTAGGAAATTTATCACTGTTTTTCTCAGGTTCCACATGATTTTTTTCCATTTGATGGCACCAACAATTTACAAGCATATGGTGGTCCATTTTTTAATTCAGCTAAATCAATTTCGCCTTCTTCGATATCTACAGGATCGCTGTATATCTCTGGATCGTCATCATCCATTTCGACATAAGCTACCCTTTCTCGTCAAAGAGTTTTAGCAATTTTGGCCTTTTCAGCCTTAAGGCGTTCTACTTGTCGAACCCTATCAGCAAGTTGGGCCATATCTCTTAGGTATTGTGTATCCAAATTTTTCCTAATCGAATAATCTAGGCCACCTGTTGCTATTTCAACTAATTCATGCTCAGGTACTTGGGTAAAGCATCTGGCTTTGAGTAGTCGAAATCTATTTATATATTCATCAATTGGCTCTGTGAACCTTCTTTTTACACTAGCCAATTCTTTTAGACTTATCTTGGTTTGACCCATGTAAAATTGTTCATGGAACAATCTTTCTAATTGGTTCCAGTTGTGGATCGAATTGGCTGGGAGGGTAGTGAACCAAGTAAAAGCATTTTTAGTTAAAGAACTTGGGAAGTATTTGATTCTAAGGTTTTCATTGTTTGCTATTTCTCCTGCCTCTATCAAATACCTAGCCACATGTTCGACAGTTGACTCTGTCGTATCCCCCAAAAATTTAGTGAATTTTGGGACTTTTCCCCTAGGTGGTAAGTCCGTTTGCAGAATATATTCTGACAAAGGGGATGTAAAGTATGATCTATGGAAACCAACATTCATCCCGTTTTGAAGCATGATTCTCTCGATCATAGCGGTTAAATTATTATCCGCCACATAGTTCTGGTGTCGAACTTGTTTTATTAATTCGTCAGCATTTTGGTTTCTATTAGCCAGAATAACGCCCTGATCGATTTCTCAATGGTTTCGAGGTATCTCTAATCTTGGTTGTTCTACTTCGACCCTTGGAACTTGGGGGTTTAGATTAATGGTCAAATCTTCTTCCATGATTACCCCTTGATTTAATCTTATTGGTACCCTCTGGGGCTGTCGAACAACTTGGGGTAGTTGAGCAACTTGAGGCACCTAAAAAGAATTTAGCCATGTGCGTTATTTGTGTTGTCATCTGTTGATTCGACTACGTGGCAGTCTGAATGAGGTGATTTAGTACTGTACTTAGAGTTTGTGCTAACATTTGTACCATTTCATGGTTACTTTTGTCCATCTGTTGCCTCAAAATTACTGTCGAAGCATTTGTGAGACTTGGTATCATATGAGATGGCCCTCCTAAAAATTGGTTTCTACTGGCTCCAGATCCCTGTAATGGTGATGTGGCATTTACCAAAGGTTCTGAGAAAGTAGACGCAACATTCATAAGGATAGCCATTTCAGTAGTTGGCATGCCATATGGCTGTTCTCGACCCATCCAGGTTGTCGAAAAGCCTGGGGGTAATGTTGATCGAGACCCTAGGTTCATCCTTGGTGGGGGTGTTCCTAAAGGACCTCTTGGACCCATATACGTAAGTAAGGGTCCAGTTTGATTCATGGTTAACGCTGGTATAGATCCGACAGAAGTTGGGATATTCCCTTCGACAACAGTAGTAACTACTGTTCTTGTGATCGGTGGAGGTATTTCTCCATGGTTTGGCTCATTAGCCATACTACTCTCTCCGCTTTCTTTCCTAACAGTATATTTGTTGGTTATTCTACCACTTCGTAATAACATGCAATGTTGTAACTGTACAGGAAAAAAACACAATAACATAGGCAATTAGCAACGTCCCACCAGGTGTGCCAATTTGTTTATCGTTGTTTTTGGTAAACAACCGCTGGTCTCCAAAAAAGGTAAGTTTTTTTTTGGTTTACTTGCGGGATCGACCAAACTAATCCCAGAATATATGCTAATCTTTATGTAAAATGAGTGAGAAGGAAGAACGCACGTTCGACCCAGGGGAGAGATGTTTAATATTGTTGAACAGTAAATGAAAGCATAAAAATGCAAGTAAAAGAAGTAAAATAAGTAAAAGGTAACTTTGCAAGATAATGGTAAAGTAAAGTAAAAAGATTTTTATTAAGTAAAAAAGGTGTTTCTAACGTACATTGCTCTGCTTTTTATCCTTTCTCACGCAGTAGTTACTTGGATAATATTTGAGAGGTTTTGTACTATGAGTTCCACCCACTAAAAATTACACAACTTCTTAATTTATACTAAAAATAGGTAACCGTCGAGGGGACATTCTGCGCTAGGATGAAGACAAGTGTCTCCTGCATGCCTCTCGACCCATATCCTTTTTCCACGTTCCCTTCCCTTAGACGCTGATGAAAACCACCTTTCCCTCCAATAATTCAAATTTCAAAATGGTCTTCGTCCCATGTGCCAAGGCGCGAACACTTTCCTTCAGTCGAACAACCTACATCTGCCTCAGTCGAATGAACCTTTGGCCGAAGCTTCTTATTATATCTTGGATCCTTTTCCTTAAATTATCTCATGCGTCGAATTACACCTCCTGGTGTAGTTCATTTCCAGTTGTTTGGTCAAAGAGACCAAATATAGAAAGTGTCGAATTTGGGAGCCAACACATGGCCATTTTATTTTAGGCAACCAAGTGGTTGAAACCCTAAGGGTGCTTGTGTGCAAAATGTGTCATTTTTCATGCTTTTGTCTTGCATTAGGTTTTCTATTTGTTTTGTTTTTGTTCTTGTCATGCAAACCCTAGTTTACTAAACATGGTATATGAAAGCAATAAATTGCGTAAAATAAACTAAGCTATTACAACAATTATTATGGGAGGGGGGATACAAGTTTTTGAATGGGGATATTGCACAAATATAAACCTAAAAATACTATAACAACCCAATCGAATATTGTGCGTATTAAATAAATATACAAATATTAAAATGCAATGCAAATGTATTTATGTAAAAAATGTTTTGTATTTGTTTAATGTATGAGAAAATAATTTATTTAAACCCTAGAAATAAGAGAAAAAAAGTTGTTATTTTTGGAAAGGGATGAAACCCTAATTTTTTTATTAAAAGAAAATAAAGTTTTCCTAATATTATTTTGTCCATTTTTGTACAAGAAATAATAAATAATATTATGTTTAAATATTAAAAATTAAATATGTATAAAAATAATTATTTATGATTATAAATGGTATAATAAAAAATGTTAAGTATTTTTTAAATGTATTTATAAATTATATAAGAAAATAAGTCCTATTTATTAAAATAAACTATTTTTCATATAAAAAAAGTATAATAAAAATAAAATAAAATTGCAAAAAATTATTTAATTATTTTTTAGAATTTTTTAATGTTCAGAAAAAATAATCAAAAGAAATAAATATGAAAATGTAAAAAAATATGAAAAGAAATACAAAATTAGCCAGGGGATGCAAAAGTAATCCAGGGGGTGTGGATTCAAGAAACAAAAAGGCCAGGCGCGCCAAAAAAGCCCAGGTGCTTCATCCCTGTCCTCCAGCCAAGCTTCATGCGCGCGCGTTTTCGTTCAACCTGTAACTCTCAGATGCTTGCACAAAAACAAAAACTTAAAACATGAAACTTGTGGCATTTAATATCACGATTCCAACCATATAAAATTTGTAACCTAACTCTCAAAGATCAGAGAGAATTTTGGCAGCCCTAATTCGTGACCTAATTTTTTCATGAACTTCAAGCTTCAAGTTCTCACAGCACAGTTAATATAAATGAAAAGTATGCATATGTACAGCTTCACCATGTTATGGACTACATTTTTTCTTCACAAATCGTGGCTTGAGGATGCATATTCAGAGAGATAAAATTTTGAAAAATACCTCCTTCAGTTGGATTTGAATAGAGCAATGTAGGGACTTTAATGGAGGCCTGAGGATTGTGTGAGCTTCCTTGAACTTCCTTTAAGCTATTCCAATGCCTAGCTTGCTTTGTGGATAGCCAGAAGTCTCTGCACAAGTCAAGATGCAAGCTCCAAGTTTGAAAATGGAAATGGCTGAAACAGAGCTTACAGATGCAGGATGAATGCTTGGACTGCTTTGGTATGATGTGTGTGAAGTGTTTCAAAAGTTAAAATGCAAAACGCACGAGCCAAAAATGAAATGGCTATGATTTTGCAGCAACTGTGTGTTTTGGCATAAAAATGGAGTTTTTCAGTTTGAGAGTGTTTCAGTGGTCAAACAATCGTGTTCTGTTTTGTAACAAGTTTGTGAATATGTATAGAATGGATACAAAGTCCACTCTTCACTAGCTGTACCAGTTCTGACCTTTTGGCAACCTTTTCTTGCATTTGAAGAAAAGTGAAGTGACCATTGTTACATGCTTGTACTTGCTGGCTTGTGAGCTGATAGGAGTTGGTATACATTGCTTGAGACCTGTAGAAAATTCTTGTACCAAAGGGACAGGTCCAAGGCTCAAGATGGACAAAACTGCAAAATCTCACCATTATGAAAATGGCAATGTGAACTTTATGCCTAAAATGGAATTACAACTTGTGTAAAGTTCCAAAAGTAAAGATAAAGCCTTTAACTTATGAGTTTTCATTTAATTATGGAATGTAGAGTGAGTTTAGGACCTGCAAAGCAAGATACAACCATCATGGATCTGATTTGCAACTTGATACTTTGTGAAAATGGCATGAACAAAATTGATAAAATTCCAACTTCTACTCTTCGATTCTCCCTAACCAAAAATGATCTTGGAGAGTTCTGGGACATTTTGGAAATCTTTTCATGTGCTCTATAATCCATCTTTGAAATTCATTTTGAGATTCCTCTTGGAACTAGGTGAAAAATGTCCATGAAGTTGGGTAAAAAACCTGCCTAAATTAGGGCAAAATTTCACTAAGTTAAGAAGTTCATGGACCTATATTCACAAATTCATAACTTGAGATCCAATCATCTTTTTGGAAAATTTTGTGAAGAAAATTTGTAGATTTCATGGAGGACTACAACTTTCATGTTGAATGTTTTCTTTGAATCAAATTGCGTCATGGTGAAAAAGTGGTGGAAAGTTGGGAAAAAATAAGAAAATTTCCATACTTAGAAAAATTCTAAGTTATGAAAATTTTCAAATTCAAAACCCTAATTTTCAAAATTGGTTTTTTTGGTGAACAAGTTTCATATTTTGACACATCTTGATGAATTATGACACTTGGCACTTGATTTTTACTAAAAAGTCAAAGTTTGACTTTTCAATGTACAATTGACTTTTGATTAGTTGACTGCAAAATTCATCTGTCAATCCAATGAACTTGAGATCTTTTGAACTATGTGATTAGGTCTAGATGATACGGTTGAACCCTTGAAATCACGTTTGAACCCAATTGGTCATTGATTTGGTTAAAAATTAGAAATTTCCCTTTCTCAGTCAAAACCCTAATTTTGACCATTTTGCCCTTTTGATGATTTGATCAAATTTCTTGAGGAGTTGTGATCCAAACTTGATCAAATGGTACATATGAGTCTAAAATGTTGTTTTGGATAAAAAATTATGAAGTTTTACTGTAAATTGGCCATGGTTGACTTTTTCCCCAATACAGCTGAATTTTAGGTCAACTGTCCAATTGGCTGATCAAAAATATGATTCAAAGCATGAAACTTAACATGAGCAATCTTAGGGGTCCAAGATGGTGTATGAAAGTCACATGAAGCATTGATGGTCCAAAAATCCTTGTGAAAACTCAAACCCTAATTTTGGGTTATCAGTGCAAGATGAGATGTCTTGAACTGACCAAACCCTAATCTTGTCTTGAGTCCAAGAAGTATTGTGAGAAAATTCTTGATAAGTGAGAGGGAAAATTTTGGGGTACAACAGTTTCCCCTGTTCAATCTTCTTGAACCTGAAGAGTTAGATTGGCGAGCAGCCGTTCGTGACTCGAAGGTAAAAGATGATTGGACACTAGAGTGCCCATAAATTTGCACTCGACAAAGTGTAGTTGAGGGAATGGGCTTAAAGATGCCATTTGAAGAGGTGATAAAATCTTGTTGGAGATGGGCTTGTAGATGCCATCCAAGAATGTTTGTGGAGTTGTAAGTTGTAAGTCAGAAGAATAAGTATCAAAATGGTGTCCGCGCCTGGAACGTATCTGAGCTGTATCTGGAGACTTGAAATCTGAATGAGAAACAAAATAACATCCGTGTCTGGAGCGTATCTGAACTGTATCGAGAACGTGAAATATAAATGAGGGCCAGAATGGCACCCGTGTCTGGAGCGTATCTGAACTTGAAATCTGAAAGATGAATCTAAAAAAAGTGACAGAATGGCAACCGTGTTTGGAGCGTATCTGGACTTGAAATCTGAATGAGTAGCAGAATGACTTCCGTGTCTGAAGCGTATCTGGACTGTATCTTGAAAGCTGAATCTGAATAAGTAGCAGAATGACTTTTGTGTCTGGAGTGTATCTGTACTGTATCATGATAGTTGAAATCTGAATAAGTGACAGAATGGTAACCGTGTCTGGAGCGTATCTGGACTGTATATTGAAAGCTGAATCTGAATGAGTAACAGAATGACTTCCATGTCTGGAGTGTATCTGAACTGTATCATGATTGCATATTGTTAAACGGTAGCTGTTAATCTTATCCTGAAAAGGGTAAAATGTTAGATGAAACACAAAGTTATGTTGCATGAAATGTAAGATGCAATATATGTACTTTATCAATGTTTATGATACATGGATGTAATGTATGCGCATGTAAGTTGATTTGCTATTTTGATGAGGAGAATAAATCCTTGACTACTGCCGGGGAAAATAAATCCTTGACTGCTGAGGATAAGAAATCCTTGGCGACCTCTTTGAGGATATGGGGATCCTTCATGTCTTGAAGTTGGAGTATTGGCAAAAATTCTGTTGCGAGGGTAATGTCATATACTGCTTGAATAGTCTGCTTGGGGAATCCAGAGAATCTGATGACTTCTACAAGGGATTATACAATGGGAATCCCTGTTCCGCTGGGGAATAAAGAAAACCCTGATGACTTCTGCGGGGAATTAATAAAGAGAATCTTCAATCTGTTGGGGAGCAATGAAAACTCTGTGGGGAAGAAAAATATTATTCCTGTTTAGAAAAAGTTCAGGAGTTTCGGTCGTCTACCAATCTACTGGGGAATTATCCTAGGTTGGGGAGAGACAAAAGTTAACTGTTATCCGGTTGATTTTCAAGCTTCAAGATAACTTGTTGGGGAATTTGGAGAAACTGAATGGTTTCCACTGGGGATTGATAGTTAGAAGTTTTGGCTCCGCTGGGGATTAAGAGTTTGAAGTTTTGACTCCGCTGGGGATTTAGATGATGTACCGTAGGGATTGCTCATAGAATAGCCAAAAGATGTTTCCCTCATCTTTTAACCTGTCAGTAATTGATCTTTTCCACTTTGTTTATTTGTAAACAAGTAATTATGTTCAAATGCATATGTTTATTAATGAATCATTGGACGTTTTTGCAAATAAAAACACAATTGTAAAGAAAAAGGCAAACAATTTTCTGTACTTTAAAAGAGGTATCTTTGTATTTACTTTGAATAAGTGTTTTGTACAAAGGAGACAGACATCCTAGTAAGAGGATGATGTCATAAAAGTAAGAAAAATTAATACAAAGAAATATAGCTATATGTGTAATAATCCCATGGGGTGCCCATTCCGCTATAGCCTTCGTATCTCCAAATATCTTGTCCATCCGTTGCTTCGTCCGACGATGATTGAATTGATCAAAAGCTCAGAGTTTGTCAGTGAAGAGATTGTCCTTAAAGTGATCCGACGAGACATAGTCATACGCTCTAATTCCCTAACTTTTGCTTGGACCGCCCTTTCGGGTTTTCAGTCCACTGGGAAACCCTTTTTTGCCCAAGTCGCCCTTTTGGGTTTTCAACTTGTCGGGTGTACATTTTTTTTTATCCCTAATTTTTTCCCAAACCCTTTTGGTTCGCCGGGATGCCCTTGTTTTGCCTAGGTATGTCAACCTAGCGGGTCTCTTATGCATAGTATCTTTTGACTATGTCTGCGTTCGTAGGGTGTGGCAGGTTGTCACCGTCCATGGTGGTTAAGATCATTGCCCCACCAGAAAAGATGTTCTTGATTACAAATGGTCCTTCGTAGGTAGGAGTCCATTTGCCCCTGGGATCACTTTGTGGCAAGATGATGCGCTTGATCACTAGATCTCCAACTTGATACACTTGGCGTCTGAATTTCTTATTGAAGGCCTTGATCATCCATTTTTGATATGTCTGACCATGGCAAACAGCAGTAAGTCTCTTCTCGTCAATTAAGTTCAGTTGATCAAGTCGGGTCTAGATCCAATCGTCTTCACTCAAACCTGCATCCTTCATGATTCTTAAGGAGGGGATCTGAACCTCAATAGGTAAAACAACCTCCATGCCATAAACCGAGGAATAGGGTGTTTCCCCAGTTGACGTGCAAGCCGTGGTACGGTACCCATGGAGAGCAAACAGTAGCATCTCATGCCAGTCCTTGTAGGTGACTGTCATCTTCTGTATGATCTTTTTAATATTTTTGTTAGCAGCTTCAACTGCACCATTCATCTTTGACCGATAGGGAGATGAATTGTGATGTTAAATCTTGAACTGCTCGCACAAAGTGGAGATCATAGTATTGTTAAGGTTTGTACCGTTATCAGTGATGATCCTTTCGGGGATACCGTACCGGCAAATGAGATTTTGCTTGATGAAGCGGGCCACAACATTCTTAGTCACAGATGCGAAGGAAGCTGCTTCAACCCACTTGGTGAAATAGTCAATGGCCACTAGAATGAAGCGGTGTCCATTGGATGCTGTAGGCTTGATCTCCCCAATCATGTTGGTTCCCCACATAGCGAAGGGCCAAGGAGCTGTTAAGACATTTAGAGGAACCGGAGGCACGTGCACCTTGTCTGCATATATTTGACACTTATGACATATCCGAGAGTGTTGATAACAGTCAGCTTCCATGGTAGACCAGTAATAGCCTGCCCGTAGAATTTTCTTTGCCATCGTATGCCCAATAGAGTGAGTGCCAAAGGTACCTTCATGCAATTCAGCCATGATCTTTTCAGCTTCAATCTTGTCCACACAACGAAGCAGAATAAAATCTTGATTATGCTTGTACATGATGCCATTACTTAGGAAGAACTTAGCTGAGAATCTCCTTAAGAACTTTTTGTCATTGACTGGATCTCCTTCTGGATATTCTTGAGCCTCGAGATACCTTTTGACTTCATGAAACCATGGTTGGTCCACTACTTCTTCGGTATTAATCTCGTGACAGTGTGCTGGTTCGTCCATCCGTTCAATGGTGATCTGGGGAGCCTCATTATCCCAATTAAGTTTAAACATAAATGACATTGTAGCTAGAGCATCTGCTAACTGATTTTCTTCTCGCGGGAATTGCTCGAAGGTAATCTGCTCGAAATGTGATAACAATATCAAAATATGTTCTTTGTAAGGGATGAGGTTTGGATGCTTAGTGTCCCACTCTCCTTTGATCTGATTGATGACCAAAGCTGAATCCCCAAACACCACTAGAGATTTGATTCCCAAGTCTATGGCAGCCTTGAGACCAAATATGCATGCTTCGTACTCTACCATGTTGTTCGTACAGTTGAAGCAGAGTCTGGCAGTGAAAGGAGTATGGCATCCTTCCGGATATATGAGCACAACCCCGATACCATTACCAAGTGTATTGGATACCCCATCAAAGTGCAAGGTCCATCGGGATCCTTGTTCAGGTCTGTCATATGGTCTAATCTCTTTGCAGTTGTCCAATGTCATGATGTCTTCGTCAGGGAAGTCAAACTTCATGGACTGGTAATCTTCTACAGCTTGATGGGCCAGATGATCAGCTAGCACACTGCCCTTTATAGCTTTTTGGGTCGTGTACTGTATGTCGTTGTGATACGGTGGGAGAACTGACTTGAGGTTTTGCGTTTGTTTTCGCAAATGTTTCGGTTTAGCAAGAGTCGCCACCGACTTTTTATTTTATCCTAAGGAAAGGTTAAAAAGCACAGGAAAAACCTTTGAGATGTTTTCTTGGGTTCGGGGAGTAGATTATAGAAAGGGAAGGTATTAGCACCCTTTCTATCCATGGTTATCCATGGGCTCTTAGTTACTTGCTTAAATCACTTGCCTTGCATTTTCAATTGTTTGAAATGGTGCTTTGTGTGTGTGGTTTTGAAAATGTTTTGAAAAAGATGCCTTGTCTAGGCAACCCTTGTAACAATTCTTTACTCGAATGTTTTACAAAAGGTGTTTGTCTTTTTGAAAAGATGTTTCAAGGTTTTTTGAAAGTTGTTTTGGAAGTTGTGTTTGTGAAGTGTGTTTGTGAAGTGTGTTTTGAAAGTAGGCAAGTGTGTTTTGCAAGTTTGATCAAGTAACTAAGAGTTGTCTACCCCTAAATTTACTCAAAGATTTTTCTCATGTTTTAACCCTTTTAACAGTATTGTTCCACCATTGTATTTGGTGGACAATCTTATGTTAGGATGTTAACGGGACGGGCGCGGGTCATCATATAGACCATGAATGCAATAGTGCCAAGTGTCTTTGGCAATTTTCTTGAAGGGACTATGATCATTTTGTTTAGGCAACTTCGAAAGCGTCATCGAGGGACTATGATCATTTGATTTGTTTTTGTTTTGCCAAAGATACTCAACATTGCAACATGGCCCATTTTTGAAGGCAACAAGTGGAGTAACCCTAAGGGTGCAAGTGTGATTGGTGTTGTCCATTTTCATGCTTTTTTGTCTTTGCATTAGTCAAGCTATTTGTTGGTTGATTTTGCATACAAACCCTAAGTCTATCATGGCATAATTCGCAAGCTTTTAAATATGGAAATTTAAAGTCCTAAATTATTACAACATGATTATGGGGATGGGGGTACAAATGTTTGAATGGGGGATATTTAGCAAGAAATTAAATCTAAAACTATTACATCCATATTGAATATACAAATTATTTAATTGTACAATAATTAAATAAATACAATAAATATGCAAAATGTATTATGCACAAAAATGGTTTTTTATGTATGTAAAAGTATTTTTCAATGTAAAATATAAACAAAAATAAAAAAGGTTAATTTTTGATATTTTTATGGTCTTAGGGCAAAACCCTAGTTTTCTAAATAAATAATATTTATTTATTAATATTATACAATATTATATATTAATTTATGCAAAAATAAAAAAAAGAAGTATATTGTAAAAAAAAGGTATTTTTTTAATGTCATATATTAATAAAATAAAAAATGTATTATTTTCATATTTTATCCTAAATATTCTAATAAATATACAAGTATTTATATTATATATATATATTTAAATATACTAAATATGTACAAAAATAAAAGTATTAATTATTTACAAAAAAGTATATTTTTTAGAAAATGTTTTCAAAAGGTAAATAAAAATAATGGCTGAAAATATATTTTTGTGTTATTTTTAATGTTTTAAATAGAAAGGTATTTATATTTATTTTACATGTATAAGTTCAAATAAAACAAATAAATTCCAAATAAAATGCAAAAATGGGTGGAAAAATATTTTTAATATTTTTTATATTTGAGCAAAAAATAATAAGTCAGAATCAAAAAGAAAAAATCAAAAATGAATAAAATATCACACAATGGGCCAGGGGGGTGTAAATGGAAAAAGAGGGTGCAAGCAGCAAGAACAACTCAGGCCCAGCCCAAGTCCACCTTCTTCAACCTCCAGCCATTCTGTTTGAATTTCGCGCGCCTCCTTGCTCAAACAACAAACTCCTGATTCTTTGACTTTTAACAAAAACTCATAACACAAACATTATAGAGCATCAAGAGACGAATTCATACATATAAAAATCTTGACCTAACTCTCAGAAACGAGGGAGAATTTCTTCATCCCCAATTTCTGACCTAATTTTTCTTCCATGTTCAGGGCCAAAATTCTCACAGCACGCATAATATAAATGAAAAGTAAATACATGGATGGTTTCAGGGCTATGAGTGGAACATGTTTTCTTCACAAACCTAAGCCTAATCATGCCTGGATAGAGAGATGGAAGTTCATGTTTTACCTGTTTCAGCTTGACTTGAACAGAACAATGTGGCAACTTCCAATGGATTTTGAGCTTTTGTACAACTTGCCTGAAATCCAGGGATGCTTGGCTTGCTCTGAAACTGCTTGTATCGTACTATAGAAGTCCACCTGCACAGCTTGAAAGCAAAAATGGCAAACGATGTTAAGGATGTTACAGCTTGGATTTAATGCTTGGGATAGTTTGTGTGGATAATATAGAAGGTGTTTGAATTGGTTTTGGTCAAAATGCACGAGTGGAATGGATGGTGGAAGTCAATCTGCAGCAGACACTCTGTTTTGCAAAAAAACTATGATTTTCTGTATGAGGAGGGATGAAGGGTGGTTTGGTCGTGCTTTAGGTCAGTTATGGAGTGTGAAAGAATTTTGGAAAGTTTACTTTGGCTGGTTCTTACAGGAATGAGAGATCTTGAGTTTTGGCCAAGTTTTCTTCTACTTGAAGCAAGAAAATGCAAGTTTCAATACATGCCTATGCAATGCCCTAAAGTATGCTGTATCTCTCCTTCTTGATCAGAGGGATTTGTGTACAAATGCTATCTCCAAAGATCTGGCCCATGCCTCTTGGATTTGTTATTTGACATAAAGTGCATCTTTTCCAAAATGGCAAATTTACTTTTTCTAATTATGGATTAATCTTGCATGTAATGACCAAATGAACAAAATAATGCTTGAACACAATGGTTTGGCATTTAATTATTGAGTGTGAAGAGGATTAGAAGCCTGTAAGCTAGCATAAACCATGCTGAGTTGAAAATGCAAAGTGTTATGAACAAGCCTTGGCCAAGAACAAAAGTGGATTTTGCCCAACTTTGCAAATTCGATTCTCCCTAACCACAAGGGTGTTTGAGAATTTCTTGGATAATTTGGAAAGCTTGGAATGTGTACTACAATCCATATTTGTAATGCAAATTGAAATTACAAGTGGAACCATGTGAAAAGTGGCCATGAAGTTGGACAAAAATCCTGCCTAAAATAGGTCAAAATTTCTCTAAGTTAAAAATGTTTTGCACCCTTATTCCAAAAATCATAACTTGAGCTAAAAGGTTCCTTTGAGAAAACTTTGTGAATCAAAGTTGTAGATTTTGCAATGGACTACAACTTTCATGTTTTGAGTTTTGTTTGAATCCATTTTTATCTTGATGAAAAAATGGGACAAAGTTAGGAAAAAAATAAGGAAGTTTCATAACTTAGAAAAATTCTAAGTTATGAAATTTTCTCATTTTAAACCCTAATTTGCAATTTTGGGTTTCTTGATGAACAAGTTTCATAATTTGACATGTCTTGATGAAAAATGAATCTTGGCTCTTGATTTTGACAAAAAAGTCAAAGTTTGACTTTTCAGTATACAGTCAAATTTGATCAGTTGACTGGAAAATTCATCTGTCAATCCTGTGCATTTGGGATCTTTTGAACTTGTTGAATGTGTCAAGACAATGCCATTGAGTCCTTGAGTCCAAATATGAGCTTGGTTTGCCATTGGTTAGGTCAAGCAGTCAAAAATTGCCTTTGTGCAGTCAAAACCCTAAAAATGACTATTTTGCCCTTTTGGTGATCTGATCAAATTTCTTGTGGAATTGTGATCCAAACTTGACCAAATGGTTCATATGAGTTTATTATGTTGATGTGGGTCAAAAATTATGAAGTTTGACTGTCAATTGGCCACAGTTGACTTTTTTCCCAATACAGCTGATTCCTAGGTCAGCTGTCCAATTGATTGGGCAAAGACTGGAATCAAGGCTTGGAACTTGGTATGGATAAACTTGTAGGTCCAACATGAAGCATGAAAGTAACTTTGGGCATTTTAGGTCAAAACATCTTTGTTCAAACTCAAACCCTAATTTGGGTCAACAGTGCAAGGAGGAGTCTTGAGCAGAGCAAACCCCAACTTGATCTTGAGCTCCAAGGGTCTTGTGGTGAGAAAATGTTGATGAAATGGGAGGGCAAATTTTGGGGTACAACAGTCGTATTCTGTTAGGATCATCTGCCATCTAGCTATCCTCCCAGACAGAGCAGGCTTCTCAAAGATGTACTTTATCGGATACATCTTAGATATCAACAAAGTGGTATAAGTCAACATATACTGTCTTAGTCGGCGAGCAGCCCATACCAAAGCGCATCAAGTTTTCTCAAGCAGTGAATATCTGGTTTCACAGTCGGTAAACTTTTTTCTTAGGTAATAAATAACATGCTCTTTTCGGTCAGACTCGTCATGCTGCCCCAGTACGCACCCCATTGAATTCTCTAAGACGGTCAGATACATGATTAGTGGTCTTCCTTCGACGGGTGGCATCAAGACAGGAGGCTCTAGTAAATACTCCTTGATTTTATCGAAAGCAACCTGACATTCATCATTCCCTCTGACCACTTGATCTTTCTTCAACAGCTTGAAGATTAGTTCACAAGTAGACGTTAGGTGAGAAATGAATCTGGAAATGTAGTTTAGGCGTCCCAAAAAACCTCTGACCTGCTTCTCAGTGCGAGGAGCAGGCATTTCTTGTATTGCTTTGACTTTGGCAGAATTTACCTCGACGCCTTTGTTGTTGACAATGAAACCTAAGAGTTTATCGGACCGGACTCTGAATGTACACTTGTTTGGATTCAGCCTTAACTTGTACTCCTTTAACCTGACAAACAGCTTTTGCAAGTGATCAAGGTGTTCTTCTTCAGTTTGTGATCGGGCTATCATGTCATCTATGTAGACTTCTATCTCATGATGTATAATATCATGAAACAAAGCTACCATGGCGCGTTGATAGGTTGCCCCGACATTCTTTAGTCCGAATGGTATCACTTTGTAGCAGAACGTACCCCACTGTGTGACAAATGTAGTTTTCTCCATGTCCTCAGGTGCCATTTTGATCTGGTTATAGCCTGAGAATCCATCCATGAAAGAAAATACTTTGTGCTGAGTTGTATTGTCAACCAGGATGTCGATGTGTGGAAGTGTAAAATCATCTTTAGGGCTGGCCCTGTTTAAATCTCTATAATCCACGGACATTCTCACTTTGCCGTCCTTTTTAGGCACGGGAACAATGTTGGCCACCCATTAAGGATAGGAAGTAACAGCCAGAAACCCAACATTGAACTGCTTCATAACTTCTGCTTTGATCTTCTCTGACATGTCAGGTCTCATGCGGCGGACTTTTTGTTTCACTGGTGGAAAGTCTTATCTTGTGGGTAGACGATGTACTACGATGTCTGTATCGAGTCCCGACATGTCTTCGTATGACCAAGTAAAGATATCAACATAATCACACAATAGCTGAATTAGGTGCTCCTTGACACTCGGCTCTAGATTGGCACCTACTTTGATTTCCTTTTTATCTTCCTCGGTACCCAAGTTGATTGTATCCAACAGCTCCTCATGAGGCTGAATTGCTCTTTCCTCTTGCTGTAGTAATCTGGCTAATTCCCCTGGCACCTCACAATCTTCCTCACCTTCGTATTTGGCTTGGTAGACCATATCTTCAGAGTCACTGAAGGCTATAGCAGTATCGCTACCCATGGGATCCGGAATGGAAGGGTACCTGCATTTGTGAGTGTGGGTGTGTGTAAGGGTATAACCATCTTAAAACAATGAAATGTAAAAGAAAGACAATGAGCATAAAAGGTTTATATATGAAAAAGCGTCCATGATTCATTGAATGACATATGTAGATGAAATAAAAAAACCCTTACAAATGGACCATTGTGCCTCGGGTAAGACACAAGTTTTTTAAAGTGCGAATTGTTTGTGAATTATTACAAGTCCAACAAAAATGTAAAAGATAAATTACTGCGATATGAAAGTTATCGGGATGAAGTCTTTGGCTTCCCAGTTGCAAAATCCTCCGCTGACAGTAGGAAATATCCAATCTTCCAGGCTTCCCTCCTCTTCATTGTCTTCTACCGCATTGACGCTCCAGTTGCTAATCTTTACAGGTGGCCCCCCAGCACGGGCACGGTGCACAGCCTTCTGACCAGTCGAAGTAAACCCCAAGCTAAACTTGTCTAATTTGTAGGGAATGTCTGGAAGCTGACCCCAGATTATGCATCCCCCTTCTTCCACTACTGCCCTTGCATCCTTTAGAGATGAAATCCGAGGTGGAGGTCTTGTGATCTTAGCAGTCGAGGATACCGCCTTGGTCGCCGCTACTTCTGGAGAGACTTCTTCAAAATGTTGGAAAGGGGTCTCTATGAATTTGCCATCCAATTATACACATTGAAAAGAATTCAGATGACTAATCATATACTCCTCCTCCCCATGGACAATTATGATCTTCCCTTGGACCGGGTATTTGAGCATCTGATGCAAAGTGGAGGTGACAACATCGGCATTGTGGATCCAGGGACGTCCCAACAGACAGGAATAAGAAGGACGGATGTCCATCACATAGAAGGTCAAGTTGAAGACCTGAGTGCCCACCTTTATTGGGATGTCCACCTCCCCATGGACCATCCTCTTCGATCCATCAAAATCTCTAACCACTATGTTGCTGGGTTTTAAAGTCAGCCCCTCTCAATCTAATCTATCAAGGGCTTTCTTCAGCAAGACGTTCAAATATGATCCAGTATCAACTAAGACATGAGCTAGGGTTGTTCCTCTGCACTCCACTGAGACATGTAATACATCATTGTGTTTTCTCCCTCGGGGTGTTAAGTCAGCATCGGAGAAACCCAGGCCATTATCAGCTGCCAAACTGGCCACACAGTCCTGGAACTGGTCAGCAGACGTCTCTTGCGGCACATGAGTTGTCTTCAGAAATTTTACCAGAGCTTTGGCGTGTGCTTCAGAGAACAGCAACAGGGCTAGCATATAGATCTTGGAAGGGGTCTACCCCAATTGTTCAACCACATCATAATCACTCTTCTTAATGATCCTCAGGATTTCTTCCATCTCCTTCTTGGATGTTTCAGGAATAGCTAGTGATTGAGACTTCATCTGGACAGGCTCCTCTTGAACGTTCTTTCCTTTATTCTCAGCAGTGGAAGTAGGGATAGGAATTGTATTGTCTTTGTCGGTGGGTACGCTTGCAGGTACAATCACTGGTGTAGAGGTAATCTTCAGAACAGCCACGGGTCCAAAGACTGCTGTTGGAGGAGCAATCTCTAGAGAGAAGATCCTACCACTGCGGGTGATCTTGCTAGTTCCAACAATATTGCTAATATCGGAATTGTCCTCTTCGGAGATTTCTTCTTCGGCAGTCTGTTGAATCTGTTTAATGCCATGGTAGTAGATTTCTCCACCATAATTCCATGGTACTGATTTATCTGATTTGTATGGGGAAGGCCCGGGCGTTGTAATCTTAAGAGGAGTAGTCTTTGGAGCAGGTATAATCCTAACGGGTCTTTTAGGGGCTCTGGAAGGATTAGCGTAGATGGTTATTATAGAAACTTCTTTAACTGGAACGGGTGAAATATGAGCTTTCTTAAACAAAATTTCTTGGTTATCAATCAGTTGTTGGATTCCTTTCTTCAACAGAGGGCAGTCAAATGATGAGGACAGGAAAACATGGCAGTCTTTGTCACAACCTGGGAAGATTCTAGCTTTTAACAAATTCAACTTGATGGTCAAGAGCGGAGTTAGCAGTTCATCCACGGTAGCAACAAACAGATCTTCTTCAATAGCGTTGGCATTGTGACCATGCCTCGGCATCAGAGCGGAAATAACATTCAGTTTCTCAGGCGCTTCAAACTCAACTTCCTTCGCTCCTATCAGATCTTGAATCTTATTCTTCAGAGCCCAACAATTGTTGGTTTCGTGCCCTGGACTTTCAGAATGGTACGCACATCTGGCGTTGGGATGGTAGTGTGGAGAAGCAGTATTAGGATTTTTTGGGGCCTCTTTTAGAGTGGCCAGATTCAACTTCAAGAGATTTGGTAGAACTTGGGCTGGAGTCATGTTAATCTTGGTAAATTTCCGAACTGGACTTTCTACCCTTTGCTGGTTAGCTCTTGGCTGGGCTGATGCAGGCTTCAGAATCATAACGGCCCCCACCGTTGGTCGGCGCTCGATTCTTCCCAGATTCCTCTGTGAATACACAACAGATACTTCCTTTCTTCCCGTGAAGGGATTTTTTACAGCTGCTGAGGCAGACACGTCCTTTTGAATCTTCCCATTTCTTATACCAGCCTCCACTCTTTCGCCGGTTAAAATCAATTCAGTAAACCCTGCAGAAGAACTCCCAATCAGGTGATTGAAGAAAGGGCCTGAAAGAGTTCCCAAGAACATGTCCACCAACTCCCTCTCAGATAAAGGAGGTTTCACCCTTCCGGCTAGGTCTCTCCATTTTTGCGTGTAATCTTTAAAGCCCTCATTGGAAGCCATAGCCATACTTTGTAGCTAAGTACGGGTCGGTGCCAAGTCGGCGTTGTATTGATACTATTTATAGAAGGTTGCTGCCAAGTCTTACCAATTGTGAACATCTGCCCTTTCCAACTGGTAGAACCAATCAAGCTGCGTTCCTGATAAACTGTCCTGAAAAAAGTGGACCCACAAGTCTTTGTCGGCAGAATATGGTTGAATCTTCCTGACATAGGATCTGAGGTGCATTTTAGGGCAAGACACCCCATCATACTTAGCAAATAGTGGCACTTTAAACTTTGGAGGGATTACAATTCCTGACACCAGCCCTAACTCCTCAAAGTCTAGCCCCGGTACTCTCTGGATTTCCATAGCGCTTAGTCGCTCTTCCAGGTGTTTGTATTTGTCATCGGCCGGAGGGTATTGTTGTTCAGAGTAGTCCTCTTCTTCCTCTTTTTCTGATTCAGAATCTGATGGTACTGCCGTTTCTTTTCCTTCTCTTTCCCCCTCTTCATATGTTGTTGGGAATTCCAAGGTCCTTCTGGCTTGTCCCTAAAATCTTCTACCCATGATAACCACACCAGCTGACTTCTTCTTCTTTTTCTCTTTTTCTTTTTCTAGCAGAGTCTTCAGCTCCTCCTGCCCCTTGGCTAAGGTCATGAGCAACTGTTGAAATTATGAATTCTGAGCTTGCAAATCTTTGACCGTTTGTTTAAGATCTATCTTGTTGAAATAAACAACAGAGAGATGAGGAAACTTGGTGTGAAGACCTGTTTATGTTTATGATGAATGATATGTATTCATGCAATGCTTTCAAGGATTCAGAAATTCAAATTTGTTTTAAACAAAAAAGAAACACACGTCATATTAATAAGATAGAATTGTGAGTACATCAATGCCCTTTGGGCAAAATAATACAAAACTCTAAGGTAAAAAGATGTTGCATATCCTCTTTGGTGCAATGTAGGTGTTGAGAGTCTTCTCTTCATGAAGTAGCCGAGTGAGTTCCAAAAACTTCTTCTCGCTTGCGTAAAATTGGGCTTCGAAAGTATCACACTCTCCCTTGAGCTGTATCCAACTCCTTTGTAGGTCTTTAAGTGATGTCGGCATGTCAGGATATAGGATGGTGTATGGAACCTCTCCTTCCTTAACAGGCTCTATAATCACGGGGAGAATGGAGGGATAAGGCATCATAAGACTTTGGGCGCGGGTTCGTACCCACTTGAGGTAAGGCTCAAAAGGGATGGAATTATTGTGTCCCAGAGTCTTGATATCCACCTTGTTGGGCATCCTCCAAGCTCGAATGAATCTCTGACGGAGTCCTTGATCGTCGTTGTCATAGTCGAAAACTAATCCTTGAATCAGCATGTCATGTGGGTCATCCCTTCGGGCATAACCAAACTGTCTTAGAGATAAGCACGGGTTGTAGGTGATGCCTCCCCTAATGCCAAGTAGAGGGACATTAGGGAATTCCCCACAACGGTCAACGATGATAACATTCTCTTTGGATAGAGAACACCAATGGATATCTGAATGTGTAAGCGTCATCAACCTTTGTGACCACCTCAAACCTTGCTCATTCTTCAAGACTGATTGGGGAAGATGAGAAATAAACCATCTTGCCAGGAGAGGAGTACAACACATAAGAACACCTCTTTTCCTTATTGTACGAGTGTGAAAAGAGTGTATGATATCCCCAAGCAATGTAGGAACCAGATTGCGAGACATGAAGATTTTGACAGCGCTCACATCTATGAGTTGATCAGGGTTAGGGAACAAGACCATCCCATAGATGAGAAGAGCTACAATCTCCTCAAAAGCTTGCAAGTCTAGGGAGTTCCAACAACTTTGGGCCTTCTCAAACAGAAATTTTGACAAGAAGCCTTTAACACCACTTCTAGTTTCCCAATGAGTTGTGACATCAGATGAGTGCAAGTGCAGGGCTTGAGCAATCTCTTCTGGATTTGGATCTATTTCCGTACCGTCGAAGGGTAGTTGATTGAGAATAGGAATTCTCAGAAGTTGAGAGAATTTTTCCAAAGTGGGCACAAGTTGATAGTTAGGAAATGTGAAGCAATGATGTAAAGGGTCAAAGAAATGGAAGAGAACCTTCATCATATCCTCCTCTGTGTTGGAAGTGACCAAGTTGAGCAGACGACCATGTCTCTCGGTGAATGGAGAATTCTCAGGAATCCTTGTAGTTAGCTCCTTGAGTTGTGGAGGAATTCTCACAAGTTTGATTTGGATAGTTTTCCTACGAAGTGAATCCATAACCTACAAAACAAGAACAAAGATGAATCTCCAAAATCCTTGAAATGGTTAGTGAATGCATATGATGTTCATGATGTCCATGATGTTATGCACAAGTATATATGTACAAGCAAATCACACAAGTTCTTAGTTTAGGCTTGCATGGGTTTTCATAGGTAAGTACCCTCTTGAAGTTTAGTTGGCTCAACCTGTCCTAGTAAAAGTAACCGGGTTCTAAGGAGCTCAATATCACTGGGTTGTTTCCTTTGTTCATAGTTTCAGTTCAAGCCTCTTTACGGGTGAACGAAATATACCAAGAAACCAACCCTCAATGTGTAGTATCGAGTATCTACCAACTTCGGACTGCACCAAAGCCGGTCATCTCACTACATCCTAAAAGGCCAAGTTGGTCAAGTAAAGGTTCTAGAAGTTCATTAGTGCATCATGACATCACTCAGCAGCCCCGTATTCTCTTTGATTGACTCAAAGGCTACCGGTACCCATAAATATGTTGCACTAATATAGCTATTGCTTAGACCATGTCGGTGTACCCCACACAGTTTCCATAATGTATTGCTATTTACCTACAACGTTTCCCAAATCCGGGTGCAGGATTCAAACCCAAACAATAGAACCATAATTGTAAAGCAAACAAGTCAAACAATTGTAAGCAAGTAAATGTGATCTAAAACCCTAAGGTAACCCTACTTTTAGAATTTCCCCCAGTAGAGTCGCCAGTTCTGTGATGCGGTGGGAGAACTGACTTGAGGTTTGCGTTTGTGTTCGCAAATGTTGCGGTTAGCAAGAGTCGCTACCGACTTTTCTTTTATCCAAAAAGGAATGGTAAAAAAGCACAAGAAAGAACTTTGATATGTTTTCTTGAGTTCGGGGGGTAGATTATGAAAAGGGAAGGTGCTAGCACCCTTTTCATCCATAGTTTTCCATGGGCTCTTAGTTACTTGTTTAGATCACTTGCTTTGCTTTGTTTTGTTTGAAATGGTGCTTGGTGTGGTTTTGAAAGTATTTTGAAAAAAGGCCATTCATTTAGGCAATCTTTGTAATGATTCTCATTCGTAAGAATGTATACAAAGATGTTTGTCTTTTGAAAATGTTTTCAATGTTTTGTAAGATGTTTTGAAATGTGTGTGTGTTTGTTTTTGAAAATAGCAAGGATTGTTTTGAAATGGAACAAGTAACTAGAAGATATCTACCTACTCAAATGTCTTCCTTGTGCATTTTTATTCCTTTGACATTGTTGACTTACCATTGATTTGGTAAGCAACCCTATCTTTGGATGTTAACGGGACGGGCGTGGGTCATCGTATGACCATGATAGCAATGTTGCCAAGTATCTTAGCATGTTTGAGGGACCAAGATCATCTTTGTTTAGGCAACCTTTTGATAGCGTCATCGAGGGACTATGATCTTATTTTGTTTTGTTTTTCCAAGATACTTCGCATGCGTAACATGGCCATTTTATTTTAGGCAACCAAGTGGGTGAAACCCTAAGGGTGCTTGTGTGCAAAGTGTGTCATTTTTCATGCTTTCTTCTTGCATTAGGTTTTCTATTTGTTTTGTTTTTGTTCTTGTCATGCAAACCCTAGTTTACTAAACATGGTATATGAAAGCAATAAATTGCGTAAAATAAACTAAGCTATGACAACAATTATTATGGGAGGGGGGATACAAGTTTTTGAATGGGGATATTGCACAAATATAAACCTAAAAATACTATTACAACCCAATCGAATATTGTGCGCATTAAATAAATATACAAATATTAAAATGCAATGCAAATGTATTTATGTAAAAAATGTTTTGTATTTGTTTAATGTATGAGAAAATAATTTATTTAAACCCTAGAAATAAGAGAAAAAAAATATTGTTATTTTTGAAAAGGGATGAAACCCTAATTTTTTGATTAAAAGAAAATAAAGTTTTCGTAATATTATTTTGTCCATTTTTGTACAAGAAATAATAAATAATGTTATGTTTAAATATTAAAAATTAAATATGTATAAAAAAAATTATTTATGATTATAAATGGTATAATAAAAAATGTTAAGTATTTTTTAAATGTATTTATAAATTATATAAGAAAATAAGTCCTATTTATTAAAATAAACTATTTTTCATGTAAAAAAGAAAAATAAAAATAAAATAAAATTGCAAAAAATTATTTAATTATTTTTTTGGATTTTTTAATGTTCAGAAAAAATAATCAAAAGTAATAAATATGAAAATATAAAAAAATATGAAAAAAAAAATACAAAATTAGCCAGGGGTGCAAAAGTAATCCAGGGGGTGTGGATAACAGAAACAAAAAGGCCAGGCGCGCCAAAAAAGCCCAGGCGCTTCGTCCCTGTCCTCCAGCCAAGCTTCCTGCGCGCGCGTTTTCGTTCAACCTGTAACTCTCAGATGCTTGCACAAAAACAAAAACTTAAAACATGAAACTTGTGGCATTTAATCTCACGATTCCAACCATATAAAATTTGTAACCTAACTCTCAAAGATCAGAGAGAATTTTGGCAGCCCTAATTTGTGACCTAATTTTTTCATGAACTTCAAGCTTCAAATTCTCACAGCACAGTTAATATAAATGAAAAGTATGCATATGTACAGTTTCACCATGTTATGGACTACATTTTTTCTTCACAAATCATGGCTTGAGGATGCCTATTCAGAGAGATAAAGTTTTTAAAAATACCTCCTTCAGTTGGATTTGGATAGAGCAATGTAGGGACTTTAATGGAGGCCTGAGGATTGTGTGAGCTTCCTTCAAGCTATTCCAATGCCTAGCTTGCTTTGTGGATGGCCAGAAGTCTCTGCACAAGTCAAGCTGCAAGCTCCAAGTTTGAAAATGGAAATGGCTGAAACAGGGCTTACAGATGCAGGATGAATGCATGGACTGCTTTGGTATGATGTGTATAAAGTGTTTCAAATGTTAAAATGCAAAACGCACGAGCCAAAAATGAAATGGCTATGATTTTGCAGCAACTGTGTGTTTTGGCAGAAAAATGGAGTTTTTCAGTTTGAGAGTGTTTCAGTGGTCAAGCAATCGTGTTCTGGTTTGTAACAAGTTTGTGAATGTGTATAGAATGGATACAAAGTCCACTCTTCACTAGCTGTACTAGTTCTGACCTTTTGGCAACCTTTTCTTGCATTTGAAGAAAAGTGAAGTGACCATTATTACATGCTTGTACTGGCTGGCTTGTGAGCTGATAGGAGTTGGTATACATTTCTTGAGACCTGTAGAAAATGCTTGTACCAAAGGGACAGGTCCAAGGCTCAAGATGGACAAAATTGCAAAAGCTCACCTTTATGAAAATGGCAATGTGAACTTTATGCCTAAAATGGAATTACAACTTGTGTAAAGTTCCAAAACCAAAGATAAAGCCTTTAACTTCTGAGTTTGCATTTAATTATGGAGTGTAGAGTGAGTTTAGGACCTGCAAAGCAAGATACAACCATCATGGATCTGATTTGCAACTTGATACTTTGTGAAAATGGCATGAAGAAAAGTGATAAAATGCCAACTTCTCCTCTTCGATTTTCCCTAACCAAAAATGATCTTGGAGAGTTCTTGGACATTTTGGAAAGCTTGTCATGTTCTATATAATCCATATTTGAAATGAATTTTGAGATTCCTCTTGTAACTAGGTGAAAAATGTCCATGAAGTTGGGTCAAAAACCTGCCTAAATTAGGGCAAAATTTCACTAAGTTAAGAAGTTCATGGACCTATATTCACAAATTCATAACTTGAGATTCAAGCATCTTTTGGGAAAAGTTTGTGAAGCAAAGTTGTAAATTTTATGGAGGACTACAACTTTCATGTTGGAAGTTTTCTTTGAATCAAATTGCATCATGGTGAAAAAGTAGTGGAAAGTTGGTGAACAAGTTTCATATTTTGACACATCTTGATGAATTATGACCCTTGTCACTTGATTTTGACCAAAAAGTCAAAGTTTGACTTTTCAGTGTACAGTTGGCTTTTGATAAGTTGACTGTAAAATTCATCTGTCAATCCAATGAACTTGAGATATTTTGAACTATGTGATTAGGTAAATATGATGCCATTGAATCCTTGAAATCATGTTTGAACTCAATTGGTCATTGGCTTGGTTAAAAATCAGAAATTGCCCTTTCTCAGTCAAAACCCTAATTTTGACCATTTTGCCCTTTTGATAATTTGATCAAATTTCTTGAGGAGTTATGATCCAAACTTGATCAAATGGTACATATGAGTCTAAAATGTTGTTGTGGATCAAAAATTATGAAGTTTGTCTGTAAATTGGCCATGGTTGACTTTTCCCCCCAATACAGCTGAATTTTAGGTCAACTGTCTAATTGACTGATCAAAAATATGATTCAAAGCTTGAAACTTAACATGAGCAATCTTAGGGTTCCAACATGGTGTATGAAAGTCACATGAAGCATTGATGGTCCAAAAATCCTTGTGCAAACTCAAACCCTAATTTTTGGTTATCGGTGCAAGATGAGATGTCTTGAGCTGACCAAACCCTAATCTTGTCTCGAGTCCAAGAAGTCTTGTGAGAAAAATCTTGATAAGTGAGAGAGAAAATTTTGGGTTACAACACATACCAAAAAGATGACGTGAGAAAAACCTTCACGAAGGAAGTAAATCTTCTTAAAACAACCAGAGTTTGTTCATTCCTGGGATCACCATTTTTGTTGTCATTGTTTCATCACAAATCCCAAAGTAAATTGAATTGTAAAGATGTCTTTATTTTTGAAAAGTCAATTTTTCTTTTTAATATTTTTGCTTTGAAAGTTATTATCAGTAATAAATGGAGTCTTTGCAAGTTAAATAAAAATAAGAACACAAAGAATTGGGCAAAAGCTCGAATTTCATTAATAGAATGGTAGTCTGCAAATCGCGAGATTCCATGGATGATTACAAAGTTTGGGAAATGGTAATATATAATGGAAAAGATACATTGAGATACAATGACCACTATTCTCCCTAACAACTTTTGAAATCCTGAGCAGCAGCTTTTGTTGAAGTATGGTGAGGATCTGAGAAGATTGTTGCTTCAACGATCAAGTCTTGTCTGACGTAGTTACTTGCCAAGAAAAGATCCCTAACTTTTGCCTAAGCTGCCCTTGCGGGTTTTCAACTTAGCGGGAGATTTATTCTGTTTATGTCTCTAATTTTTGCCTAGACCGCCCTTCTGGGTTTTCAGCCTACCGAGACGCTCGTTTTTTGCCTAAGCCGCCATTTCGGGTTTTCAACTTAGCGAGCTGTTCTTTTATTTCTTTAGGCGAAGTATTTCTTGAATGCGTCAGCATTCATGGGACGTGGGAACTCCTCGCCATCCATAATTTCAAGAATTAATGCACCACCAGAGAAGGCTTTCTTGACAACATATGGGCCTTCAAAATTGGGAGTCCACTTGCCTCTAGAATCAATGTTGAAAGACATGATCTTCTTGAGCACGAGGTCACCTTCTCTGAATTCACGAGGTTTGACCTTTTTATCAAATGCTTTCTTCATTCTTTTCTGATATAACTACCCATGACACAAAGTTGTCCTTCTCTTCTCTTCAATCAAATTCAATTGGTCAAACATGTTCTGTACCCATTCAGCCTCTGTCAACTTGGCTTCCATTATAACATGTAACGAGGGAATGTCTACCTCAACAGGGAGTACAACTTCCATTCCATATACCAGGGAGAACGGGGTTGATCCTGTTGAAGTGCGGACAGATGTTCGATATCCATGCAGAGAAAAAGGGAGCATTTCATGCCAATCCTTATAAGTAACAACCATTTTCTGGATAATTCTCTTGATATTCTTATTAGCAGCTTCAACTGCCCCATTCATCTTTGGCCTGTACGGAGATGAATTGTGATGGACAATCTTGAATTCTTCACACAGTTCTTTCATCATCTTGTTATTCAAATTCGAGCCATTGTCAGTGATGATTCTACTCGGCACACCATACCGGCATATAAGATTGTTTTTGATGAAACGCACAACCACCTGTTTGGTAACATTAGCATAAGAAGCAGTCTCTACCCATTTGGTAAAGTAGTCAATTGCTACCAAGATGAAACGGTGTCCATTCGAAGCTTTGGGTTCCATCATCCCGATCATGTCTATACCCCCATATAGAGAAAGGCCATGGGGAGGAAATTACATTGAGAAGTGTCAGAGGCACATGGACCTTGTCTGCATAAATCTGGCATTTATGGCACTTCTTTGCAAATTTGTAACAGTCAGATTCCATTGTCAACCAATAGTAACCTGCCCTTAACATCTTTTTAGCCATCGAATACCCATTAACATGAGTGCCAAATGAACCTTCATGAATCTCATTCATCAACATGTCTGCTTCGTGTCTATCCACGCATCTAAGCAAGACCATGTCATAATTTCTCTTGTATAACACATTTTCACTGAGGAAGAAACTTCCTGCCAATCTTCTTAGTGTCTTTCTATCTTTCCTCGACGTACCAATTGGGTATTCCTGAGTCTGAAGAAAATGTTGGATGTCATAATACCAAGGTTTTTCATCTGCTACCTCCTCTGTCATAAACACATGAGCAGGCTTATCCAGCCGTCGAACTGTAATACGGGGTATATCATTCCAAGTATTTACTTGGTACATGGAAGCCAGAGTTTCTAGAGCATCCGCCATTTGATTTTCATCTCTAGGAATGTGATGGAATTCAAATTTATTGAAGAAGAGTAACAATCTTCTAGCATAATCTTTGTAAGGGATAAAGCCAGGGTGACGAGTATCCGATTCTACTTTAATCTAATTTATTACCAAAGCTGAATCACCATACACATCTAGAATTTTGATTCTGAGATCAATAGCTTCTTCAAGACCCATGATGCAAGCCTCATATTCTGCCATATTATTAGTGCAATCAAATGTCAACCTTGCAGTAAAAGGAATGTGCGATCCATGAGGAGTGACGATCACAACACCAATTCCTTTACCATAAGCATTCACCGCTCCATCAAATACCATACACCAACGAGATTCAAGGTCAGGGTCCTCCTCAGGCAATGGTTCATCACAATCTTTCACTTTCAGAAACATCACATCCTCATCGGGGAATTCATATTATGCAAACTGATGATCTTCCACCGGTTGGTGAGCAAGGTAATCTGCCAACACACTACTTTTGATAGCTTTTTAAGTGTGGTATTCAATATCATATTCATATAACAACATCTGCCAGCGGGCAATTCTCCCAGTAAGAGCAGGCTTCTCAAAAATATACTTAATTGGATCCATTTTGGAGATCAACCAAACGGTATGATTCAACATATACTGCCGCAAACGCTTTTCCGCCCAGGCCAAAGCACAACATGTTTTTTCTAGCATAGAATACCGGGAATCACAATCAATGAACTTTTTGCTGAGATAATAAATGGCAAACTCTTTCTTCCCTGTTTCATCCTATTGTCCCAGAATACAACCCATGGATTTATCTAACACTGTTAGATACATAATCAATGGTCTTCCTTCTATGGGAGGGAGCAAGATAGGAGGTTCAAGCAGATAATCTTTAATACTCTCAAATGCCCTTTGGAAGTCATCTGTCCACACACAACCTTGATCTTTCTTTAACAACTTAAATATCGGTTCACACTTTGCAGTCATGTGGGAAATAAATCTGGAGATATAATTCAAGCGCCCGAGGAAACCCATGACTTGCTTTTCAGTTCTTGGTGCCGGAATTTCTTGAATTGCTATGACTTTATCAGGGTCAACTTCAATTCCTTTATGGCTAACAATAAAACCCAACAATTTCCCCGATCTAACTCCGAAGGTGCATTTATTTGGATTCAAGCGGAGACGGTACTTCCTCAAACGCTGAAACAACTTCAACAAATCTTTTATATGCCCTTCTTCAGTTTGGGATTTTTCAATCATATCATCAACATATACTTCAATTTCCTTGTGCATCAGATCATGGAATAAGGTTGTCATAGCCCTCTGGTACGTTGCACCAGCGTTCTTCAACCCGAAGGGCATCACTCTGTAATAGAATATTCCCTAGGGTGTGATAAACGTTATTTTTTCCATGTCCTCTGAAGCCATTCTTATTTGATTATACCCGGAAAATTCGTCCATGAACGAGAATACCTTGAATTTTGTTGTGCTGTCCACTAACATGTCAATGTGAGGCAATGGAAAATCATCTTTTGGACTAGCTTTATTTAGATCTCTGTAATCTACGCACATGCAGAATTTTCCGTCTTTTTTCGATACTGGGACAATATTGGCAATCCATTGAGGATACTCTGACGTCACAAGAAAACTAGCATTGATCTGCTTTAGGACCTCCTCTTTGATCTTTACTGCCATATCTGGGTGAGTTCTTCTCAACTTTTGTTTAACTGGCGAACACTCTGGCTTCAACGGAAAATGATGCTCAACAGTGTCTGTATCTAGACCAGGCATATCTTGATAAGACCAGGCAAAAATATCCACATACTCTTTCAACAGCTCAATCAACCCGCTCTTCACATCAGGATGCAACGATGCTCCAATCTTAACCTCCTTCGGATCTTCTTCTGAACCCAAATTAATCACTTCCAAAGGCTCCTTATATGGTTGAATGGTATTTTCCTCATGCTCAAGCAACCGTGAGACCTCTTCTGGAATCTCATCATAATCTTCTTCTTCAGCCCCAAACACAGGACAATCAAAGTTGGGAGAGGGTGCAGGGTCATTGTATTCAACGGGTTTTTTAATTAATCTGCACATGTGATTTATGATTGCTTTTAAAAACTGAAACATATAACAAGTGATCATGCAGATTAATTTTCAGTTATTATTTATTTTGAAAAGGTTTTTTTATTTGATTACCATTTCCCAAGAAAAAGCAGAAAATAAAGACATAATTTCGGAAGCAAAGACAACTTTTATTAATGATCTTAAAAATCAAAGCAAACAGATAAGCCCATACAATACTTTCACCTTGGGCAGAATGAAAGCTTTTCAAAAGAAAGAAATGGATTAACAAAACAAATCACTTTGAAATATGTATGCAAGAAGGAACATCAATGGTGACCCAGTTTTGAACTCGAATTCCACGCATCACAAAATTTGGTACTTCCTACTCTGCTTCATCCTCTTCAACAACATTAATTCCAGAACCAATTGGATGGAGGTAGCCTCCGCTGCGGAAAACATCATGATAACTGTTCACATAAGACTTTGACTTCAAAATTTCTCCTTTGCCATTCTTCAAAGAGAAACCCAAACTAGTTCTGTTTTTGTTCACGGGTGGATCCACAAGTTGTCCCCAAACTGCATTACGACCATTGCGCATAACCTGCTGCGCGTCCTTCAGTGAAACCACAAAATTCTCATTCCTCCTTATGTTGTCAATGGATAGGGCTTGGAACTAGGTTCCAACAGCAGCCTCATCCGCTTCTACAATACTGAAAGAGGATAGATGGGATATCAACAACGCCTGCTCCCTATTTATGATCACCACCTTCCCTTCACGCACAAATTTTAACTTTTGATGCAGAGTTGAAGTGACAGCCCCTGCTTCGTGTATCTATAGTCGTCCAAGCAAACAACTATATACGGGAATAATGTCCATGACCTGTAAAGTTATCAAGAACAAATGTGGTCCTATATGGATGGGCAAGTCCACTTCACCGATGATAGATTTCCTTGACCCATCAAAAGCCTTCACAATGATGCCACTCGGGCGCATAGGTGCTCCTTGATACTTTAACTTCATGAGGGTACTCCTTGGTATAACATTCAGTGCGGACCCGTTATCAATTAGCACATTGGACATCGAATCATTCTTGCAGTTCATAGATATGTGGAGGGCCAGGTTATGATTCCTCCCTTCATCTGGTAACTCATCATCACAGAAGCTCAAATTGTTACATGACGTAATGTTTCCAATTACGCTGTTGAATTGATCTAACGGCATGTTATTCTCCACAAAAGCTTGGTCTATTACTCTCATCAGTGATTCTCTATGAGAAGAGGAATTCATCAACAAAGCTAGAATAGATATCTTTGAAGGAGTCTGCAATAGCTGATCTACAATTTTGTAGTCGCTCAGCTTAATTATCTTCAAGATATCATCCACTTCTTTCTCCAATGTAGCTCCACTAGTCTCTCCTACAACCTTCTTAGGCTCATCATTCTCAGCCATTTTCTTCCCAGCAACAACATCTCTTCGAATAACCAGCGCAAACACACGACCACTACGGGTCACCCTGCTATCATCAACTATATTTCCAACATATGGTATTGGCTGGATAGGAATCTCCATCCCGTCTTCTAAAATTGTAGCGTTGTATTTGTAAGGCACAACCTTATCTGATTCATAGGGAACAGGACCTGGAAGACTAATTACCAATGGGGCAACAACTGGTTTGCTATAGTGCTCCACCTCAAGATGAGTGGGTGCACCAAAACAAAGTACAATGACGTTCACCCCTTCCTCAACACCATCAGCCATTAAAAAGTCATTTCCGGCAAACAACCCCTCGTCTGAAGAGAAATACTCATCCACAAAGGCATACTCTTCTTCTGACTTTTCTTCCATCAAACAAACTTCAATTATATCAATCTCGTGATAATCATCTCTCTGACCCGTGATCTTGATAGTTCCATTTTTTAAAAGCAACTGAACACGTTCCCTCACAATAGAACATCCTCGGGGGTCTCAACAACAAATTATGCAAGATCCATATTAGTGTTCCACCTGACCAGCAGTACGGCAGAAGGTAGCATGCAACTGCACTAGATCCTCATTCAAATGATCCACATCAAAAATTCTGAATTCACCCGGACATCCAGAAACCATATTCACTTCCTCTTCATATTCTGCCCTAGGCCTGATTATATGGATTAAACCTTCATCCATCATCTCCTGTAAATCAGCCTTTATCTTCTTGCAACCCTGTATATCTATACTGCAAATAGCACAACCAGCATGGTCATGCGTATAATAACTAAATTCACAGAGGTCTGCGTGCATCTTCACCAAGTCTCCTCTAACCAGATTAATGTAAAAAATTTGAAAGTCGCCTGGACAACCGGCCACCATATTTACAGCATTCACTCCCCCGTGCTTGGGTAGAGGATTGTCTTTCACATTAGGTCCCACGTCTTTGAAAGATAAAATTCCAGACTTCACCAACCTTTGCACTTCAGTCCTCAAAGGATAACAATTCTCAACACTATGCCTTAGTGCTCCCTGATGAAAGGAACACGCCTGGTCTGCTTTGTAATACCAAGGAAATGGTGATGGTACAGTTGGAGGTGGTCGTGTCTGGACCAAATTCTTCTGAATCAATGCTGGTAGTAGCTCTGCATAGCTCATGGGAATAGGTTCATAGTTTTCCCTTCTCTGATTATACCCTTAATTCCCCTGCTGGGACGGTCTCTGATAAGCAGCAGTATTTAGAGCAGCATTCATAACAAGAGTAACTGAGGCGACTTGCTGATGAAGCTGATAATTCTTTCTAGGAGCTTTTACTCTTCTATCTTGCATAACAACATTGGTATCCCCCTCTTTCTTCTTTGTAAACCCATAAGCTGACTTTTTCACACTTCCGGATCCTTCACCCTTTGTCAAACGGCCTTCTCTTACTGCCTCTTCTAGGTGGACACCCATTCCTACCATCTCTGTAAAATCACTTGGGGCACTTGCTACCATTCTTTCGTAGTAGAAAGCTCCCAACGTCTTCAGAAAAATCTTAGTTATTTCTTTATCTTCCATGGGAGGAATCACTTTTGCAGCCACTTCGCGCCATCTCTGTGCATACTCTTTGAACGATTCTCTGTCTTTCTGAACCATGGCTCTAAGCTGGTCATGGCCAGGCGCCATGTCCATATTGTACTTGTATTGTTTAATGAATGCTTATCCCAAATCATTTAAAAGTATGGAGGTTGGTGTTGTCCAAGCTCATATACCATTTCAACGCTGCACCGGTCAGACTATCCTGAAAAAAGTGAATCAGCAGACGCTGATAATTAGTGTGGGTAGACATTCTTCTTACATACATCACCAAATGAGCACGAGGGCAAGTGTTTCCCTTGTACTTCTCAAACTCCGATACTTTTAACTTAGCAGACACTTTAACATTAGGGACCAAACACAACTCATTCACATTATGCCCGAATAACTCTTTTCCTCTAAGAGCCTTCATCTCTCTTTGCATTCTATCAAACTGCTCTTGGAAATCATCCATTCTGTCATAAAGACCCAAGTCTTCACTCGACGGAGGGAAAGGAAGACACATATCTTCATTAACAAACGGAACCAAATTCATCGAAGGAGGTGCAGCAGGAACAGTATGCACCACAAGAGGTGTAGGAGTAACAACATTTTGAACCACTGGAGCATCTTGAGGGCCAAGATTGAAACCTTCAGGTGAAAAATTCTCTGGCATTCCCCACGGATATCCCTGAGGCATACGGTTTTGAACAACAGTCGGAGTAGCGGTTATAGGAACAGTAGGAACTTCAGCATTTGCCCTTGTTGGTTGAGGTTGAACACTCGGTGGCTGATTCTGAGCAGCCACCAGAGCTTCCATCAGAGTAGTCAAATTGGCCAAGCCAGCCTTCAAAGCAGAAACTTCTTCGCGTAGCTCGCGATTCTCCTGTTCCAAATTGTCCATCTTCTTTTTGAAGTTAGCCCGAGTGTTGTAGTGATGAGTCAACTTGCTGAGTGAAGCAAAGAAACTGGGTAAGACACCTGGATATGCATAATAAATGCAAGAAATATGTGCAATATGATGTATGATATGAAATGCATATGATTATTTTACTTCATTATTTAATATTTCAAGGGATTTAAGATTTATAGACACATTGCAAACATCAAAGTAATAAAGCTTTTGAAATACTGAAATTTTTTATTATAATCACTTCAAAATGGATTACAAGTTTCAATGACCCCAAGTACAAGATGAAAATACAATCTAAAATCCTGAGAAAGATAAATGATGGAGATCAATCTGTATGCTGGCGCTTCCCTGTGAGCCTGGCAATCTGAGCCCTCAATCTCTGGTTTCCTTCCACATGTCTGATGGCAACCTCCTTCCAATCATCTGAAGTAGGAAGTGAGTAATCAACAACTGTTTGAGGTCGAGGAGAAAATAAATCCCCTTGCCTTTCCATAGACTCCACCGCTCGACTCTCAAGGATCTCGATCAAATCATCTCTCTCCTTCAGGTCTGCTCTGTAGGAACTCTCTAAAGTCTGGAACTTGTTCTTCCAAGCATCCCTTTCCTGTTGCATCCTAACCAAAGTAAGCTGCAGCTCTTCTAGATCATCTAATACAAGAGGAGTGGTGTGATACGGTGGGAGAACTGACTAGTGTTTTGCGTTCGCATTGGCACTTGTGCGGTTGAGCAAGAGTCGCCACCGACTTTTTATTTTATCCTAAAGGAAAGGTTAAAAAAAGCACAGCAAAAAACCTTTTTGAGATATTTCGTGGGTTCGGGGGGTAGATTATGAAAAGGGAAGGTATTAGCACCCTTTTCATCCATGGTTATCCATGGGCTCTTAGGTACTTGCTTAGATCAATTTTGCCTTGGTTTTCAATTGTATGAAATGGTGCTTTGTATGGGTGCTTTTTGAAAATGTTTTGGAAAAAGATGCCTTGTCTTAGGCTAACCTTGTAATAATTCTTTACTCGAATGTTTTACAAAGGCGCATATCTTTTCGAAAAGATGTTTCAAAGTTTTGAAAAGTTGATTTTTGAAAGTGTTGTGGATTGTGGTTTTTGAAAAGAAGGCAAGTGTTTTTGCAAGTTTGATCTCAAGTAACTAAGAGTTTTGTCTACCCTATTGTACTCAAAAGTTTTTTGTCATGTTCTAACCCTTTTTACAATTTTGTTCTATCATTGAAATTGGTAGACAATCTTGCGTTTAGGAAGTTTATTCGGGACGGGCGCGGGTCATCGTATGGACCATGAATGCAATGGTGCCAAGTGTCTTTGGCAATTATTTTGAAGGGACTATGATCATTCTGTTTAGGCAACACTTTGAGACTTATGATCATTTGATTTGTTTTGCCAAAGATACTCGACGTGCAAGCATGGCCCATTTTGGAAGGCATCATGTGGGATTACCCTAGAGGGTGCAAGTGTGATTGTGTATTTGATTACATGCGTTTGTCTTGTATTAGGTTATCTAGCGTTCGATTTTATGTACATACAAACCCTAGGTCTAAACATGGTATAATTGGAAAACTGTAAATTACGGAATGTAAATCTACGCTATTACAAAATAATATCCGGGAGTGGGGATATAAATGTACAAGGGGATGAGACTTATAGTATTTACAACCAAATCGAATGTCGCAACCAAAATGTAAATATCGAATGTACAAATATAAGATAAAATGTGTATAGGGCAATATATTGTGTAAGTGTAAATGTGAGATGTATATGTATATGAATTGTGTAATTGTGTACAAGTGCGAAATGGAATTGAAGCGTATTAGGGTTTTGACCTAGATATATGTTTTAATCTTGTATTTTTGATTTATATGTTAATTACGTACAAAAGAAAAATGAAGTGTTTTGATTAAAAATGTTAAGTTTTAATTAAAAAGTATTTTAGTCAAATGTTTGTGAATTTCGATATTTAGAAAATAAATGTATTTGAATTGGTATGTACAAATGTGTATGTTAATAAAAAGAAGGTTTTCAATTTTAATTATATTATAAAAATGATATGTATTATTTTATATACAAATATATTTTAATATGTATTAAGAAATATTTTCGAGTTAATTATGTATAAAAAAGGAGTATTTTGTTATTTTATATACAAATATGTATTAATCTAAAGAAAATGTTTTCAAATTTAATTTATATGATATGTACAAAATTAATTTTTAATATAATATGTACGTACAAAATATCTATCAAAAATGTTTTAGCCTTATGATATATAAAAAAAATGTATTTTTTAATTAAGTGAGTATTTTACAAAGAATAATAAAAAACCATTGTTTATAAAAATGAAATAAAAAAGGGTTAGTATAATATATAATGGTTAAGTAAAAAAAATAATTATAAAATGTTGATTTGCATTGTTTCTGAAATAATTGGGCTTAGAACAAATGGGAACGGGTCAGGCCCATGGTTCAGGCAAACGAATTTAGGGTTAGGCAAATGTTTCAGTTTGGTAATGAACGAAGGTTAGGGTTAGCAGCGGCGCCGTGTTGGGTTCGTCTTCTTCGATCATCAATTTCCTGAGCGTTTTCTTCGGCCACCAGCGCTATTCAACGCCTTTCTTCCCTCCCTAACATGAACTCAGCGCCTTTGATTTAAGGTTCGATTTCCACACTTTATATTTTCTTTGTGAACGATACGCATTTCTTTGATTTGAGTTCTTACTATTTTCTTTTCATTATGAGATGAAGGAGAAGGGAAGTGGAAAAAATTATACTACCTGATTTCGGAGAAGGAGGAGAGGCGGAGAAGTAGCGCTCAGGAGGCCGGAGATTCGGTGATGGATCTTGCTTGGATGAACCTTTGAGCTTCCCTGGTACTTTCGTTCCTTTTCTATATTTAGGGCTTTGATGATGATGTACACTGAGAAACCCCAATGTATTCACTTCTTTATCTTCTTCTTCCCTACTGTGATGCCTTTGCTTCTGTTTGTCTTGAATATTTTGGAACAGTTGTTGCCTTGAGTCTTGTTGCCTGAGTATTGTATGCTTCTTTCTCTCTCGTGTTGCCTTTGCTTCTGTTGAGGGGTTATGTTGGTTATTGACAGTATGTTGGGTTTGGCCAATGATGAAGAGATTCTGAGGCCGTGGTGATGGATGCTGTTTTGGTTTTACAGTATGATTGTTAGGCAGGTTCTGATGCTAGCAGGTTTTGCAAGGTTATGGTGTTAGCTTGGCTTTATTGACAGGCTTTGTGATTTTGTTGTGTTTGAAGGTTGAGGCAGGGTGATGAAGTTTCTGGTTATGGCATTGTTTTTGACTGATGCTTGGCTTGATAACTCAGTTTTTTTTGGTTATGGTAGTGCTATCAAAGATGAAAAGAAATTGACAGGGGGTGGGATTATGCTGGTTCAGTTTTGGTTTTTGGCATTGGTTTGAGATAACTCAGTTTACAGGTTATGTGAGGTTTGGGACAGGTTCAGTAGGCTTTTTGTTAGGTGTTTGAGCTTGCTTCAGTTTGATGGGTTCTTGTGAGGTTGGACTGTGTATTGGCTTGAGACAACTAAGTTTGCAGGTTATGTGTTGACAGGAGGTTTGATTATGTTTTGATAACTTGTGTTTTTTTTAGACAGGTATGAGCTTCTTGGCCTATCTTGGTTCAGTTCTGAGTTATATGGGTGATATTGGTGCTTGGCTTAATCAGTCTCTTTTCTTGCATTATTTCGTCCTTTTGCTATTGGTCTTTGGCGCCTAACCATATTTAAAACTTTGGTTTTCTTCTGATCCACGCTTGCTGGGTAGTTTGACAAAATTTCTTGGCATCTTTTCCATTTCTAGTAACTGTCCATGCTGTGTAGTTTTGAACAATGCTGAATTGTGTCTTCTTTTTTGTATATCTCTTCTGCTGTCCTACTGCCTATGCCTAACCTGAACTTTGCCTATGCTCTTTATCTCTTTTTCTTCTCTCCTAAAGTACAGCTTAGAATTTTATATGATTTTTATTTGTACTATGGTTCTGAAGGGGCCCCCTCTTATGCTGGGAAATGATGAAACATATCACCTTGTTTGCATATACTTCTCTGCATTCTCATTCTGCTTTTGACAGCTTTGCACTTCTTTGATATTTTGGCATTTTGACTTTGCAGCAAGTGTACCTTTGGGTAATCCTTAGGCATTTTGACAGCAATTTCCTTTTTGCTTTGGATAGAAAGTTGGAATTGGACTTTTTCAGTTTAGTTTGAATTGGAAATTGAGATTCTTATGCAGTCTTGAATTTTTAGAAATTATGCATTTGCATTTCATGAACAAAAAATCTTCCCTCTCTGTGAACCGGGAGAAATCCCGTGATTTGCAGAGAGGGCAACTGATCCCAGTCAGTGGCCCCTAATGATGAGCAAATTAACTGTCTCTTTTAATTAACTGTCTTCTGACTTCCTCTTCCTTTTTGCAGATAAAGAAATGGAGCACCGGTATGAAGTGGAGAATGAAGAATTTAGAAAATAGGATAGAATTTCTATTTTTTAGTTTAATTCTTTTACATTATTATTATTTAAATACTTTGTAATAGATATTAGTATCCAAATAATAACAATTGTAACAATTATTAAATGTGAAATAAAAAATTCATTTGCTATTTAATTTTCTTTCAATTCCTTTTCTTTAATTGTTCATTTGTTATTTATAGTCCCTTGAAATAAAATAAAATGAAGGTTTAACTTCAAATATTTTAATTCTTAGAATCATAAATAATCAACTAAACCTTCAATGATCAAAATAAATGAATTCGCCATATCCATTATTCGAACACAAAAACTTAATCAGATGCAATCCCCCCTTTTTCTTTACTGATTCTTTTACCAAGCACTGCAACTCCACATTGCACATATCCCTTTTGACTGGTGAATTCAAACCAACTGCCTCATTTACTGATTAAATCAAGATAACGCGAATTTTAACCCGAATCTTGGAACAAACTGCAAAGTGCGGTGGAATTTAAACTCTTCTGAGAATATGCCCATAAAACCTTAATTTCTGATTAAATGCTAGATAACGCTCGCCTGATCAAAATTGAATCATAAATCATCCCAACCCTAAGCCAACTGTATGAGACAAATCAGAGCTCTGAACATCAGTAAAAAACCTAATTTTGCTTGATTGTCAAGAAAAGTCCGTTTGTCCGATTCTTGCGCCAGTCTGAAAAGTCAGGAAATGTCTGAAGCTGAGATTGTTTGTAGCAAAATGCGAGGGAAAATTTTGGGGTACAACAGTTGCCCCTGTTCAATCTTCTTGGACCTGAAGAGTTAGATTGGCAAGTTTGCCTTTCGCGACTTGAAGGTAAAAGGAGATTGGACACTAGAGTGCCCGGAAATTTGCACTCACCAAAGCACTGGATGCAGGAATGGGCTTAGAGATGCCATTTGGAGATGGGCTTAACGATGCCATCTAGGAGAGTGACAGAAACTTGTCGGGGATGGGCTTAAAGATGCCATCTGGAAGGGAACGTTAGGAAAGTGTCCGAGCTTTGGACCATTTCTGAACTGGAGGTCTGAACAGGCAATAGGTTGACATCCGTGGTTGGGAGGAACCTACAAGCCATTTTCAGGAAGTCGCATCTAAATAAGTCGATAGATTAACATCCGTTACCTGGGAAGAATCCACGAACCGCTTTTAGAAGTCTGGAAGAAGAAACTGAACAAGCGATGGGTTAACATCCATTTACTTGGAGAACCCGTGAACTGTTTTCAGAAATCTTGAAGTTGAATTATCAATAAAGCAGCATCCGTTGTTGGGAAGCTTCTGTATTCAAAGGTGCATCTGAACAAGCTGATAGATTAACATCCGTTACTTGGGAAGAATCCATGAACTGTTTTCAGAAGTCTTGGGAAGAATCTGAACAAGTGATAGGTTAACATCCGTTTACTTGGAGAACCCGTGAACTGTTTTCAGAAATCTTGAAGTTGAATCAGCAATAGAGCCGCATCCGTTGTTGGGAAGCGTCCGTAAACTAAATTCGAAGGTTGCATCTGAACAAGCTGATAGATTAACATCCGTTACTTGGGAAGAATCCATGAACTGTTTTCAGAAGTCTTGGGAAGAATCTGAACAAGTGATAGGTTAACATCCGTTTACTTGGAGAACCCGTGAACTGTTTTCAGAAATCTTGAAGTTGAATGATTTTAGTCTGTCGACTGGTCTTACCTGAAAAAGGCAAAGAGTTAGTTGGATGCAATGCTATGATGCATGATATAATGTATATCATGGTTTTATGAATGTAAATGGATGTGCATGTAAGCTAGGGAGCTGTCTTGCACAAGATAGATGAATCCGGGGCATCGGAAGATAGAAGTATCTTGACTGCTGCCGGGGAAAATAAATCCTGGGTCATTGCTGGGGAACTTGGAGCTTGGATTGTATACCAATCTTCTGGGGAATTCCTGAAGTCTTCTACTGGGGAGTACCAAACTAGCGGACTTAATGCTGGGGAGGCCAGATTGAGAATCTTCAGCTGGGAGAGATGTATCTCTGGAGACTTTACTGGGGAATGCAAGATTTTTTCTTCTAAAAACTCTGTGGGGAGAAGATTTAAAAGTCTGACTTAGCTGAGGATTGTCCATTTGAAGCTTTTGATCTGCTGGGGATACTGAAGCTTAAATCTGAGGGAAAATGATTTCCGGAAGATTCTTTGGCTGGGGATTTGCGAAGGTAAACTCCTCCGGGGATAGTATTAATAAGTTATTGTTGGGGGAATTTTGAGGAACTCCGCTGGGGATGGGAAGAATTCTAGCGAGCGTGACCTCCCCTGATGGTTAGCTGAGGATAACCCAGTTATAAGCCTTTGTGAGAATAACTTTGAATAAAACTTGGAAGGGACGTCCGTACTCTGCGGGGAATACCTTTCAGAACCTTACGGGGGGTAAGCTCCGAGGGTCTGCTGGAGATAGACCTCAAGGTTTGTCAGGGACGTGGACTACCGATCCCGAGGGATTTCCTTTGAAAGGGTGCCAAAATATTCGTTTGTACTTTTATCCTATCAGTAATCCTTTTCCTTGGGTTCGATTAGGAAGTGATCATGTTTCAAATGCATATGCCTATTTAACAAAACATTGGACGTTTCTCAAAATAAAACAAATAGTGCAAGAGAAAAGGAAAAAGGGAAATGACACAAATTTTGGGAAGAGTATTAGTATTGATTTTCTTTGAGTATGGTGTACAAAGGAGACAATCATCCTAGTAAGAGGATCCTGTCGTAAATATTTGAAAAATTTATACAAAATAAAGATGGCTATGTGAAATAATTCCATGGGATTCCATTCTGCTGTAGCTTTCACAACTCTGAACCTCTGTCCATTCAATGCTTCGTTCGACGATGGCTGGATTGATCAGAACCCTGGAACCGGTTGATGAAGAGATTGTCTTTGAAGTGATCCGACGAGACATAGTCATACGCTTTAATTCCCTAATTTTTGCCTGAATCGCCCTTTCGGGTTTTCGATCCACCGAGAAACCCCTTTTTGCCCAAGCCGCCCTTTCGGGTTTTCGACTTGCCGGGTGTATGAATTTTTTTGTTTTTATCCCTAATTTTTGCCTGAACCGCCCTTTCGGGTTTTCGATCCACCGGGATGCCCATTCTTGCCCAAGCCGCCCTTTCGGGTTTTCGACTTGTCGGGTTATTTTATGCGTAGTATCTTTTGACTATGTCTGCGTTCGCAGGGTGTGGCAAATCGTCGCCATCCATGGTGGTCAGAATCATCGCACCACCAGAAAATACGCTCTTGATTACAAATGACCCTTCGTATGTAGGAGTCCATTTGCCCCTGGGATCACTTTGCGGCAAGATAATCCGCTTGACTACTAGATCTCCGACTTGATACACTTGACGTCTGACTTTCTTATTGAAGGCCTTGATCATCCGTTTTTGATACGTCTGACCATGGCATATAGCAGCAAGTCGCTTTTCGTCGATCAGATTGAGTTGATCGAGTCGGGTCTGAATCCAATCATCTTCATTCAAACCTGCGTCCTTCATAATCCTTAGAGACGGGATCTGAACTTCCATAGGCAAAACAGCTTCCATGCCATAAACCAAAGAAAATGGGGTTGCCCCAGTTGAGGTACGTATCGTCGTACGGTATCCATGCAGCGCAAATGGTAACATCTCATGCCAGTCTTTGTAAGTGACTGTCATTTTCTGAATAATCTTCTTGATATTTTTGTTCGCAGCTTCAACAGCACCGTTCATCTTCGGTCTATAGGGAGATGAATTGTGATGATAAATCTTGAACTGTTCGCATAATGCAGTGATCATTGTATTATTCAGATTTGTACCGTTGTCTGTGATGATTCTGTCTGGAACCCCATACCGACATATGAGATTTTGCTTGATAAAGCGGGAAACCACATTTTTGGTGACGGAGGCGAAGGAAGCTGCTTCGACCCATTTAGTGAAGTAGTCAATGGCAACCAGGATGAAGCGATGTCCGTTGGAAGCCGTGGGTTTGATCTCTCCAATCATATCAATGCCCCACATTGCAAAGGGCCATGGAGCAGTTAGGACGTTGAGAGGAACCGGAGGGACATGAACTTTGTCAGCATAGACTTGACACTTGTGACAAGTACGGGAATGTTGATGGCAATCAGCCTCCATGGTAGACCAATAATAGCCTGCCCTTTGGATCTTCTTAGCCATTGTATGCCCGCTTAGGTGAGTGCCAAATGTGCCGCTGTGTATATCAGTCATGATTAACTCTGCTTCAGCCTTATCAACACATCGGAGTAATACACAATCATGGCTTCGTTTGTAAAGGATGTCGTTGCTCAGGAAGAACTTAGCAGCGAATTTCCTTAAGAACTTCTTGTCATTCACGGAAGCTCCTTCAGGATAATCTTGGGTCTCGAGATACCTTTTGATCTCATGGAACCAAGGTTGTTCCACTACTTCTTCGGTGTTAATCTCGTGACAATGCGCGGGTTCCTCCATTCGCTCGATGGTGATTTGGGGAGCCTCGTTATCCCAGTTGAGTTTAAACATGGAGGACATTGTGGCTAGAGCATCTGCTAGCTGATTCTCTTCTCGCGGAAAGTGCTCGAAGGTAATTTGCTCGAAGTGAGGCAACAATGTCAGAACATGTTCTTTGTATGGAATAAGATTAGGATGCTTGGTATCCCAGTCTCCTTTGATTTGGCTAATGACCAAAGCCGAGTCCCCGAATACGATCAGAGATTTGATCCCCAAGTCTATAGCAGCCTTGAGACCAAAGATGCAGGCTTCATACTCCGCCATATTGTTTGTGCAGCTGAAACAAAGTCGGGCCGTGAAAGGAGTGTGGCATCCTTCCGGAGAAATAAGTACCGCGCCAATGCCGTTTCCAAGTGCATTTGAGGCACCATCAAAGTACAGGGTCCATCGGGATCCCTTTTCGGGTCCGTCATACGGTCCGTCACCTTTAATGTTGTCCAAACTCATGATGTCCTCGTCTGGGAAATCAAATCTCATGGGTTGATAGTCTTCGATAGCCTGATGAGCCAGATGGTCAGCTAGTACACTCCCTTTTATGGCTTTTTGGGTGGTGTATTGGATGTCATACTCGGTCAAGATCATTTGCCATCTGGCTATCCTTCCTGATAAAGCGGGCTTTTCGAAGATATACTTGATAGGGTCCATTTTGGATATCAACAAGGTAGTATGAGTCAACATATACTGTCTTAGTCGGCGAGCAGCCCATACCAAAGCGCAGCAAGTTTTCTCGAGCAGCGAGTAGCGAGTCTCACAGTCGGTAAACTTTTTGCTAAGGTAATAAATAGCATGCTCTTTTCGACCAGACTCGTCATGCTGGCCCAAAACACACCCCATTGAATTGTCCAAAACGGTCAAATACATGATCAATGGTCTTCCTTCGACGGGTGGCATCAGAATAGGAGGTTCTAGCAAATATTCCTTGATTCTATCAAAAGCAGCTTGGCAGTCGTCGTTCCATTCAATTACCTGATCTTTCTTCAAGAGTTTGAAAATTGGCTCACAGGTAGAAGTCAGATGTGAAATGAATCTGGCAATATAGTTTATGCGCCCCAAGAAACCTCTAACTTCCTTTTCAGTACGAGGAGCAGGCATCTCTTGTATTGCTTTTACTTTTGCCGGATCGACCTCAATGCCCTTGTTGCTTACAATGAATCCCAGAAGTTTACCGGACCTAACTCCAAAAGTGCATTTACTTGGATTTAGCCTGAGCTTGTACTCTTTCAATCTGGCAAACAGCTTTTCCAGATGTTCAAGGTGCTCTTCCTCTGTTTGTGACCGAGCTATCATATCGTCTACGTAAACTTCAATCTCATGATGTATCATGTCATGAAATAGAGCTACCATGGCGCGTTGATAAGTTGCTCCTGCGTTCTTCAGCCCGAACGGCATCACTTTGTAACAGAAAGTGCCCCATTGCGTGACAAAAGTTGTTTTCTCCATGTCCTCGGGGGCCATTTTGATTTGATTGTAGCCCGAGAATCCGTCCATGAAAGAAAACACCTTATGCTGAGCTGTATTGTCAATCAGGATGTCAATATGAGGTAGCGGAAAATCATCCTTAGGGCTGACCCTATTCAAATCCCTGTAGTCCACACACATTCTGACTTTGCCATCCTTCTTAGGTACTGGCACAATATTAGCGACCCATTGAGGATAGGACGTAACAGCCAGAAAGCCAGCATTGAACTGCTTCATCACTTCTGCTTTGATTTTTTCGGACATGTCAGGCCTCATTCGGCGAACTTTTTGTTTGATCGGTGGACAGTCTTCTCTTGTGGGGAGACGGTGAACCACGATGTCGGTGTCTAGGCCCGGCATGTCTTCATAGGACCAAGCGAAGATTTCAACATACTCATTCAGTAACTGTACCAGGCGTTTCTTGACTTCTGGTTCCAGGTTGGCACCCATTTGTACCTCCTTCCGATTCTCCTCGGTTCCCAAGTTAATAGTTTCCAACGGCTCTTCATGCGGTAAGATGGCCCTTTCCTCTTGTTGCAGGAGTCTGGCTAGTTCCCCGGGTACTTCACAACCTTCGTCGTCCTCATACTCGGCTAGATTGACCAGGTCTTCCGAGTTATTGAAAGGTACAGCAGGATAGTCACCCATGGAATCCGGGGTGGATGGGTACCTGCATTGGTGAGTGATGGGTGTGTGTAAGGGGTAGCCATCCTTAAACAACAACAAAAAAAAACGCAAAAGGAAAGATAATGAACACAAGTAGTTTATCAAATGAAAAACGTCCAATGAATCATTAAACATGGCATATGAATATGAAAGATAGTCAAAACCCTTACAAGTGGACCTACATGCCCCAGGTAAGGCAGGAGGTGGAAAGATAGTGTACGGATTGTTTGAAAGTAAAATATTACAGACCAAAATAGAAAATGTTTGATAGATAAATTACTGAGGAATAAAAGTGACGGGGACAAAGTCTTTAGCCTCCCAATTGCTCAGCCCTCCTCTGACAGTCGGATGAATCCACTCTTCAAAGTTGCTTTCTTTGTCTTCATCTTCCAGGGCGTTGATTCGGTAAGGAGAAATCTTGACTGGCGCTCTCTCAATCTTTGACCGGCGCATGGCCTTCTGGCCAGCGGTGGTGAAACCTAATCCAAGCTTATCAACCTTATGCGGAAAATCGGGTAGCTGCCCCCACGCTGAATTCTTTCCTTCTTTAACTGCAGCCCTTGCATCCTCCAGAGATGCCATCCTGGCCATCTGTCTTGGTGTCTCAGCTGCCAACTTCGCCACTGCTATCTGAGGGAGTACTTCTTCGAAATGTTGAAACGGTGTCTCAATGAACTCCCCCTCGACCTCCACATACCGGAAAGAATTTAAATGGCTAATCATGTACTCTTCCTCGCCATGGACAGTAATGATTTTTCCCTTTACAGGATATTTCAGCATTTGGTGCAAGGAGGAGGTGACTGCCCCAGCATGGTGTATCCAAGGTCTACCCAGCAGGCAGGAGTATGATGGACGGATGTCCATTACATAGAAAGTGGATTTGAACACCTCGGTACCTATCTTGACAGGAATTTCAACTTCTCCATGGACCATTCTTTTCGACCCATCGAAGGCTCTGACGACAATATCACTCGGCTTTAATTCCAACCCTTCGCAATCTAGTCGGTCCAAGGCCTTCTTAGGCAAAACATTCAGCGATGAACCGGTATCAACCAAAACATGCGCAAGGGTGGTTCCGCGACACTCGATTGAAATATGCAACGCATCATTGTGATTTCGGCCTTTAGGGGTCAGGTCGGCATCAGAAAAGCCTAATCCATTGTCTGCAGTCAGGCTAGCCACGCAATGTTGAAATTGATCTGCGGAGGTTTCTTGGGGCACATGAGCTGCCTTTAGAAACTTAATCAAAGCTTGAGCGTGCGCTTCTGAGCAAAGCAACAGTGCCAGCATGGAGATCTTGGAGGGGGTTTGCCCCAACTGTTCCACCACATCATAATCACTTTTCTTGATTATCCTCAAAATTTCGTCCATCTCTTTCTTGGAAGCTTCCGGAATCACCAAGGGTTGAGCCCTCGTCCTGACGGGCTCATCTTGTATTCCTTTTCCTTTATCGGTGATGGTAGGAGAGACAGCACTAGGAACGAAAATTTCTTCGATCAAAGGAGTTCTGGCAGAGAGCTTTGCTGGTGCAGGGATGACTTCTTTTACTGATGAGGGTCCAAAGACTGCTTTTGGAGGAGCAATCTCTGGAGAAAATATCCTCCCACTCCTGGTGATTTTGCTGGTGCCCGCAATGTTACTAATGCTGGCTTCATCGTCATCTGAATCTTCTTCAATTATTTCAACTTGCTTGATACCATGGTAATATATGTCACCACCATAGTTCCAAGGTATCGACTTCTCGGAGACATAGGGAACAGGCCCCGGCATTGTTATCTTCAAAGGTATAGACTTTGCAGCTGGTGTAATCTTAACTGGCTTTTTGACGGCCTCGGAAATATTGGCGTGAATGGTTATGATTGAGATATTTTCAACATGAACTGGAACAACAGGAACTTTTTCGAACAAAATTTGTCGACTATCCATGAGGCCTTGGATGCCTTCCTTTAGTAGCGGACAATCCAACGGCAGAGAGTGGCAACAGTAACAGTCTCTTTTACATCCCGGGAAGATCCCGGCCCTTAACAAATTTAGCTTAATGGTTAACAGTGGAGTAGTCAGATCACTAACGTCAGCAACATACCGATCCTCCTCAATGGCGTTGACGTTCCGACCGTGCTTCGGCATAGGTGCAGAGATCACATTGGGCTTTTCTGGAGCGTCAAACTCTACCTCCTTGGCATCTATCAAGTCCTGGATCTTATGCTTGAGGGCCCAGCAATCGTTGGTGTCATGCCCAACACTGTCTGAATGATAGGCGCACTTAGCATTGGCATGGTAATGTGGAGAGGACGTGTTTACATTCTTTGGCGCCTCCTTGATAGAGGCAAGATTTAATTTCAACAGATGGGGAAGCACCTGCGCTGGGGTCATATTAATACGAGTGAACTGCCGTTGTGGCCTTTCCACCCGTTCCTGATTCGGTCTGGATTGGTTGTAGCGAGGCTGCTCACTCGGAGTGTTTTGAATCATTACGGCCCCCACAGTCGGCCGACGCTCCACCTTCCCCGCTCTCCTTTGAGAATATACCATAGCTGTCTCCTTCTTAAACGGCTTCTTCTCCACACTTGCAGCGACACCCTTCTGAATTTTTCCTGACTTGATGCCAGCCTCGATTCTTTCGCCCGTTAAGATCAAATCAGTAAACCCCGCGGAAGAGTTACCAATTAAATGATTGAAAAATGGCCCAGATAGGGTCCCAAGAAACATATCAACGAGCTCACGATCGGTTAAAGGAGGCTGCACCCTGCCAGCCAAATCCCTCCACTTTTGTGCGTATTCCTTGAATCCCTCACTTGTTCCTAGCGACATACCCTGAAGTTGGGTACGGGTAGGAGCAAGATCGGAATTATACTGGTATTGTTTATAGAAAGCGGTGGCCAAATCTTCCCAATTCCTGACACTGGTTCCTTCTAACTGATAAAACCATTCCAACTGGGCTCCCGACAGGCTGTCTTGAAAGAAATGAATCCAGAGATTTTTATCAGCTGTATAGGGCTGAATCTTTCTCACATAGGACCTGAGGTGCATTTTTGGGCAGGACAGCCCGTCATACCTTACAAACGCCGGCACCTTGAATTTTGGGGGAATCACAATTCCGGCGATCAAGCCCATGTCTTCAAAATCCAAACCCGGTACCCTCTGCAGTTCCATGGCAGCCAATCTGTCTTCTAAACCCTTGTACTTGTCATCAGCTGGAGGATACTGTTGGTCAGAATAATCCTCGTCCTCTTCAATCTCTTCCTCCTCTGCATCAGACTCGGAAGGCACCGCAACCCGATCTCTTTTACTAGTCCCTTCATCAGAAGTAGGAGGAAATTCAAGCACCCTCCGAGCTTCTCTGTCAAATCTTCTCCCCAAAGTAGCCACTCCGACCCTCTTTTTCTTCTTCACTGGGTCCTTGCTCTCCAGATGAGCCTTGATATCCTCTTGATTCTTGACCAAGGTCGTCAAGAGTTGCTGGAACTGTGCATTCTGGGCTTGTAGGTCTTTGACCGTTTGCTCGAGATCCATCCTACTGAAATAAACAGCAGATAGATAAGGAAACCTGGAGCGAGACCTGCTTATGCACATGATGAATGGTATGCTGATGTATGCAATACATTCAAGGATTTGGGACATTCAAAATTGTTTCAGACAAAGAAGAACGCACGTCATATTAATAAGAAGAAATCTGTTAGTACATAAATGCCCCATGGGCCAAATGTTACAACATAAACTTCTCAAGGCAGAAAGACATTGCGCATCCTCTTTGGCGCGATGTAGGTATTGAGGGCCTCTTGCTCATGGAGTCAGCGGGTAAGCTCTAGAACCTTCTTTTCACTGGCGTAGTAGCTAGCTTCAAAAGTGTTCCGTTCCTCTTTAAGCTGAATCCAACTCTTCTGCATTTCCTCCCACGATGTAGGCATGTCTGGATGCAGGATGGTGTAGGGGACCTCTCCTTCATTGACGGGCTCCTTAATCACTGGGAGTACATGGGGATAAGGCATCATCAGACTTTGGGTTCGGGCTCGCACCCACTTGAGATAGGGCTCAAGAGGGATGGAGTTCTTGTGTCCCAGAGTCTTGCTATCAACCTTGTTGAGTTTTCCCCAAGCTCTGATGAATCTTTGGCGAAGTCCTTGCGCATCGTTGTCGAAGTCAAAAACTAGGCTAGGAATCAACATGTCATGGGGGCCATCCCTCCGTGCATACCCAAATTGCCTCAAAGCTAGGCAAGGGTTGTAGGTGATACCTCCCCTAATTCCAAGTAAGGGGACATTAGGAAATTCTCCGCAACGATCGACGATGATGACATTTTCTCTGGACCGAGAACACCAATGCACATCAGAATGAGTGAGAGTCATCAATCGCTGGGACCACCTTATACCTTGATCATTCTTCAAGACAGATTGTGGAAGGTGCGAAATAAACCACCTTGCGAGGATAGGAGTACAGCACATGAGAACACCCCTCTTTCTCATTGTTCGTGTGTAAAATGAGTGAAGGATGTCTCCAAGCAATGTTGGTATTGGATTTCTGGACAAGAAGATTTTGACAACGTTGACATCTACCAATTGGTCAGGATTTGGGAACAGGACCAACCCATAGATAAGGAGTGCCACAATTTCTTCAAATGCTTGTAGGTCCAATGAATTCCAACATTCTTGTGCCTTTTCAAACAAGAACTTTGCTAAGAATCCTTTGACGCCGCTTCTGGTTTCCCAATGCCCCTTGATTTCAGATGGTTGTAGATGTAATGCTCGAGCAACATCTTCAGGCTTTGGTTCCTTCTCCGTACCGTTGAAGGGTAGTTGACTAAGGATAGGGATTCTTAGGAGTTGAGAAAACTCCTCCAAAGTGGGCACCAACTGATAATTTGGGAAAGTGAAACAATGGTGAAGGGGGTCAAAGAACTGGAATAGCACTTTCATCATGTCTTCTTCAATGTTGGTGTTGACTAGGTTGAGCAGTCTACCATGTCTTTCACTGAAGGATGAAGTTTCCGGAATTCTTGAAGTGATCTCCTTGAGTTGAGGAGAGATTCTCACAAGGTTGACTTGAATGGTATTTCGGCGAGGTATTTCCATGACCTACAAAACAAGAACAATGATGAAGGTCCAAACCCTTGAAATGGTTAGTAAATGCATATGATGCTTCATGATGTTTATGATGTATGCATAAAACATATGTACAAGCAAATCACACCAAACCCTAGTTTCAGGCTTGCATGGGGTTTCATAGGTAAGTACCCTCTTGAGTGTAGTTGGCTTAAAAACCTGTCCTATAAATAGTAACCGGGTTCTAAGGAGCTCAATATCACTGGATCGCTTTCATTGTTCATTGTTTTGGTTTAGCCACTTAACTGGCGACCAAAATATTCCAAGAAAACAACCCTCAATGAGTGTAGTATCGAGTATCTACCAACTTCGGACTACACCAAAGCCGGTCATCTCACTACCCCTAATAAAAGGCCAAGATGGTCAAGTAAGGTTCTAGGTCATTAGTGCTTAGTGACATCGCTCAGCGGCCCCGTACTCTCCTTGATTGAACTCAAGGGTTACCGGTACCCACAAATATGTCGCACTAATATAGCTATTGCTTAGACCGTGTCGGTATACCCCGCACAGTTTCCACAATGTATTGCTATCTATGAATGTTTCCCAAAATCCGGGTGGAGGATTATAAACCCACACAATAGAGCAAAGGTATAAAGCAAGCAAATCAACCAATTAGTCATGCAAGAAGGTGATCTAAGCCCTAAGGTAACCCCACTTAAAAGTACTCCCCAGCAGAGTCGCCAATTCTGTGATACGGTGGGAGAACTGACTAGTGTTTTGCGTTCGCATTCGCACTTGTGCGGTTGAGCAAGAGTCGCCGCCGACTTTTTATTTTATCCTAAAGGAAAGGTTAAAAAAAGCACAGCAAAAAACCTTTTTGAGATATTTCGTGGGTTCGGGGGGTAGATTATGAAAAGGGAAGGTATTAGCACCCTTTTCATCCATGGTTATCCATGGGCTCTTAGGTACTTGCTTAGATCAATTTTGCCTTGGTTTTCAATTGTATGAAATGGTGCTTTGTATGGGTTCTTTTTGAAAATGTTTTGGAAAAAGATGCCTTGTCTTAGGCTAACCTTGTAATAATTCTTTACTCGAATGTTTTACAAAGGCGCATATCTTTTCGAAAAGATGTTTCAAAGTTTTGAAAAGTTGATTTTTGAAAGTGTTGTGGATTGTGGTTTTTGAAAAGAAGGCAAGTGTTTTTGCAAGTTTGATCTCAAGTAACTAAGAGTTTTGTCTACCCTATTGTACTCAAAAGTTTTTTGTCATGTTCTAACCCTTTTTACAATTTTGTTCTATCATTGAAATTGGTAGACAATCTTGCGTTTAGGAAGTTTATTCGGGACGGGCGCGGGTCATCGTATGGACCATGAATGCAATGGTGCCAAGTGTCTTTGGCAATTATTTTGAAGGGACTATGATCATTCCGTTTAGGCAACACTTTGAGACTTATGATCATTTGATTTGTTTTGCCAAAGATACTCGACGTGCAAGCATGGCCCATTTTGGAAGGCATCATGTGGGATTACCCTAGAGGGTGCAAGTGTGATTGTGTATTTGATTACATGCGTTTGTCTTGTATTAGGTTATCTAGCGTTCGATTTTATGTACATACAAACCCTAGGTCTAAACATGGTATAATTGGAAAACTGTAAATTACGGAATGTAAATCTACGCTATTACAAAATAATATCCGGGAGTGGGGATATAAATGTACAAGGGGATGAGACTTATAGTATTTACAACCAAATCGAATGTCGCAACCAAAATGTAAATATCGAATGTACAAATATAAGATAAAATGTGTATAGGGCAATATATTGTGTAAGTGTAAATGTGAGATGTATATGTATATGAATTGTGTAATTGTGTACAAGTGCGAAATGGAATTGAAGCGTATTAGGGTTTTGACCTAGATATATGTTTTAATCTTGTATTTTTGATTTATATGTTAATTACGTACAAAAGAAAAATGAAGTGTTTTGATTAAAAATGTTAAGTTTTAATTAAAAAGTATTTTAGTCAAATGTTTGTGAATTTCGATATTTAGAAAATAAATGTATTTGAATTGGTATGTACAAATGTGTATGTTAATAAAAAGAAGGTTTTCAATTTTAATTATATTATAAAAATGATATGTATTATTTTATATACAAATATATTTTAATATGTATTAAGAAATATTTTCGAGTTAATTATGTATAAAAAAGGAGTATTTTGTTATTTTATATACAAATATGTATTAATCTAAAGAAAATGTTTTCAAATTTAATTTATATGATATGTACAAAATTAATTTTTAATATAATATGTACGTACAAAATATCTATCAAAAATGTTTTAGCCTTATGATATATAAAAAAAAGTACTTTTTAATTAAGTGAGTATTTTACAAAGAATAATAAAAAACCATTGTTTATAAAAATGAAATAAAAAAGGGTTAGTATAATATATAATGGTTAAGTAAAAAAAATAATTATAAAATGTTGATTTGCATTGTTTCTGAAATAATTGGGCTTAGAACAAATGGGAACGGGTCAGGCCCATGGTTCAGGCAAACGAATTTAGGGTTAGGCAAATGTTTCAGTTTGGTAATGAACGAAGGTTAGGGTTAGCAGCGGCGCCGTGTTGGGTTCGTCTTCTTCGATCATCAATTTCCTGAGCGTTTTCTTCGGCCACCAGCGCTATTCAACGCCTTTCTTCCCTCCCTAACATGAACTCAGCGCCTTTGATTTAAGGTTCGATTTCCACACTTTATATTTTCTTTGTGAACGATACGCATTTCTTTGATTTGAGTTCTTACTATTTTCTTTTCATTATGAGATGAAGGAGAAGGGAAGTGGAAAAAATTATACTACCTGATTTCGGAGAAGGAGGAGAGGCGGAGAAGTAGCGCTCAGGAGGCCGGAGATTCGGTGATGGAGCTTGCTTGGATGAACCTTTGAGCTTCCCTGGTACTTTCGTTCCTTTGCTATATTTAGGGCTTTGATGATGATGTACACTGAGAAACCCCAATGTATTCACTTCTTTATCTTCTTCTTCCCTACTGTGATGCCTTTGCTTCTGTTTGTCTTGAATATTTTGGAACAGTTGTTGCCTTGAGTCTTGTTGCCTGAGTATTGTATGCTTCTTTCTCTCTCGTGTTGCCTTTGCTTCTGTTGAGGGGTTATGTTGGTTATTGACAGTATGTTGGGTTTGGCCAATGATGAAGAGATTCTGAGGCCGTGGTGATGGATGCTGTTTTGGTTTTACAGTATGATTGTTAGGCAGGTTCTGATGCTAGCAGGTTTTGCAAGGTTATGGTGTTAGCTTGGCTTTATTGACAGGCTTTGTGATTTTGTTGTGTTTGAAGGTTGAGGCAGGGTGATGAAGTTTCTGGTTATGGCATTGTTTTTGACTGATGCTTGGCTTGATAACTCAGTTTTTTTTAGTTATGGTAGTGCTATCAAAGATGAAAAGAAATTGACAGGGGGTGGGATTATGCTGGTTCAGTTTTGGTTTTTGGCATTGGTTTGAGATAACTCAGTTTACAGGTTATGTGAGGTTTGGGACAGGTTCAGTAGGCTTTTTGTTAGGTGTTTGAGCTTGCTTCAGTTTGATGGGTTCTTGTGAGGTTGGACTGTGTATTGGCTTGAGACAACTAAGTTTGCAGGTTATGTGTTGACAGGAGGTTTGATTATGTTTTGATAACTTGTGTTTTTTTTAGACAGGTATGAGCTTCTTGGCCTATCTTGGTTCAGTTCTGAGTTATATGGGTGATATTGGTGCTTGGCTCAATCAGTCTCTTTTCTTGCATTATTTCGTCCTTTTGCTATTGGTCTTTGGCGCCTAACCATATTTCAAACTTTGGTTTTCTTCTGATCCACGCTTGCTGGGTAGTTTGACAAAATTTCTTGGCATCTTTTCCATTTCTAGTAACTGTCCATGCTGTGTAGTTTTGAACAATGCTGAATTGTGTCTTCTTTTTTGTATATCTCTTCTGTTGTCCTACTGCCTATGCCTAACCTGAACTTTGCCTATGCTCTTTATCTCTTTTTCTTCTCTCCTAAAGTACAGCTTAGAATTTTATATGATTTTTATTTGTACTATGGTTCTGAAGGGGCCCCCTCTTATGCTGGGAAATGATGAAACATATCACCTTGTTTGCATATACTTCTCTGCATTCTCATTCTGCTTTTGACAGCTTTGCACTTCTTTGATATTTTGGCATTTTGACTTTGCAGCAAGTGTACCTTTGGGTAATCCTTAGGCATTTTGACAGCAATTTCCTTTTTGCTTTGGATAGAAAGTTGGAATTGGACTTTTTCAGTTTAGTTTGAATTGGAAATTGAGATTCTTATGCAGTCTTGAATTTTTAGAAATTATGCATTTGCATTTCATGAACAAAAAATCTTCCCTCTCTGTGAACCGGGAGAAATCCCGTGATTTGCAGAGAGGGCAACTGATCCCAGTCAGTGGCCCCTAATGATGAGCAAATTAACTGTCTCTTTTAATTAACTGTCTTCTGACTTCCTCTTCCTTTTTGCAGATAAAGAAATGGAGCACCGGTATGAAGTGGAGAATGAAGAATTTAGAAAATAGGATAGAATTTCTATTTTTTAGTTTAATTCTTGTACATTATTATTATTTAAATACTTTGTAATAGATATTAGTATCCAAATAATAACAATTGTAACAATTATTAAATGTGAAATAAAAAATTCATTTGCTATTTAATTTTCTTTCAATTCCTTTTCTTTAATTGTTCATTTGTTATTTATAGTCCCTTGAAATAAAATAAAATGAAGGTTTAACTTCAAATATTTTAATTCTTAGAATCATAAATAATCAACTAAACCTTCAATGATCAAAATAAATGAATTCGCCATATCCATTATTCGAACACAAAAACTTAATCAGATGCAATCCCCCCTTTTTCTTTACTGATTCTTTTACCAAGCACTGCAACTCCACATTGCACATATCCCTTTTGACTGGTGAATTCAAACCAACTGCCTCATTTACTGATTAAATCAAGATAACGCGAATTTTAACCCGAATCTTGGAACAAACTGCGAAGTGCGGTGGAATTTAAACTCTTCTGAGAATATGCCCATAAAACCTTAATTTCTGATTAAATGCTAGATAACGCTCGCCTGATCAAAATTGAATCATAAATCATCCCAACCCTAAGCCAACTGTATGAGACAAATCAGAGCTCTGAACATCAGTAAAAAACCTAATTTTGCTTGATTGTCAAGAAAAGTCCGTTTGTCCGATTCTTGCGCCAGTCTGAAAAGTCAGGAAATGTCTGAAGCTGAGATTGTTTGTAGCAAAATGCGAGGGCAAATTTTGGGGTACAACAAGTGGTCTTCACAAACAAATCAGGCATGGGTGTCTCCCGAGTATACGGCATCTTCAACTGAATGGCTCTCGATCGGACCCACTAAAGATATGGCTCCTGTGGTACGGTGGGAGAACTGACTTGAGGTTTTGCGTTTGTATTCGCACTTGTTCGGTTGAGCAAGAGTCGCCACCAACTTTTTATTTTATCCTAAAGGAAAGGTTAAAAAGCACAGTAAAAACCTTTTGAGATATTTCGTGGGTTCGGGGGGTAGATTATGAAAAGGGAAGGTATTAGCACCCTTTTCATCCATGGTTATCCATGGGCTCTTAGTTACTTGGTTTTTAGATCACTTGCCTTGATTTTCGATTGCTTGAAAATGGTGTATGTGTGTGTGTGTTTGAAAATGTTTTTGAAGAAGATGCATTGTCTTAGGCAACCCTTGTAACAATTCTTTACTCGAATGTTTTACAAAGGTGTGTATCTTTTCGAAAAGATGTTTCAAATGTTTTTTGAGAGTTTGTTTTGAAAGTGTTTGTGGAGTGTGGTTTGAAAAAGGAGGCAAGTGTTTTTACAAGTTGATCTCAAGTAACTAAGAGTTTTGTCTACCCCTATTGTACTCAAAGGTTTTCTCTATGTTTTCAGCCCTTTTAACAATTTTGTTCCACCATTGAATTTGGTGGACAATCTTGCGTTTAGGATGTTTAACGGGACGGGCGCGGGTCATCGTATGGACCATGAACGCAATGGTGCCAAGTGTCTTTGGCAATTTGCTTTGAAGGGACTATGATCATTCCATTTAGGCAACTTTCGAAAGCGTCATCGAGGGACTTATGATCATTTGAATTTGTTTTGCCAAAGAAACTCGACGTGCAAGCATGGCCCATTTTGGAAGGCAACATGTGGGATCACCCTAAGGGGTGCAAGTGTGATTGTGTATTGATTTCATGTATTTGTCTTGTATTAGGTTATCTAGCGTTTGGTTTTATGTACATACAAACCCTAGGTCTAACCATGGTATAATTTGAAAGCGGTAAATTGCAAGAATTTAAAGTCTACGCTATTACAAATAGTATCCGGGAGTGGGGGTACAAATTCACAAATGGGGATGAGACTTTAGGAATGTAGTGTCCAATAAATTACAACCAAATCGAATTGCGACCAAGATGTAATAAGTATTAAATGTATAGCAAAGTATAGCAAATGTATGTGTATCAAATATAAAGTGTATTGTGTAGGTGTAAGTATATGAGTATGAGATTTATTTACAAGTTAAGATGTGAATTTAAATGTGTATTATTTAAGTATTGTTTAACCTAAATGAAAAGAATTAAATGTTTATTTAATTAATCTTTGTAATCTCGTATTTTTCTTTAATATGTACAAAAAGAAAATTTAAGAAAAGAAAATGTTCTAAGTTTGAAAATTGTCATTTTACATTTGATATAAATTTGTATCTTCATATTTGTTTAATATATACAAAAGAGGTATTTTAATTAAATGTTTAAAATTTAAATTATGTATATTAGAAAAATGTATTTTATTGATTATGTACAAAGATGATATCTTGAAAAAAGAAAAGTATTTATCTTAAAAGAAAAATTATGTAACTATGTATTTATGTACAAATTGATGTATTTTAAGAAAATAAAAGAAAATATTTTAGATTCTATTCTTTTATGTATTTTTACAAATAAGAACATTTTAATGAAAGAAAGAAAAGAAAAGTTTTTAGTTCCATTATATTATGTGTCATTGCATAAATAAAATGTTTTAATAAAACAAAACAAAAAAAGAAAAATGTTTTAGTGTTTTAATTATATTAATTTAACAAGTAAAAAAAAAGATGAGGAAAAGAGTTGAATAGGCCAAAAGGAAGTTAACCAGAATGGACATGAGGGGGGGGGGGGGGGGGGGGTATGCGATGGCTTTAGAAGTGGGCTTTAGGCCTAGAAACGGGTTAGGCCCAGTTTATTCTCTCAATGTTTTTTAGGGTTGTCTGTTCTTGCGTTCACTTGAGGCTAGCTTAGGGTTTGTAACATACAGAAGCACGCCACTTGTGGTTACTTCGTCTTCTCCGTCTCATCTCTGAACCATGCTCCTGACCCCTCTCCCCGTTGCCAAGCGCCATCACCAATCCTTCTCCCTCCATGGAATGCTCGATTCGTGACAAGCAAAGGTAATCTTGATTTTTTAGGTTTTTATACTTGCATGATTAGTTCTTTCTTTATTCTGGCCCTTAGATTAATACTTGATGTTGTTTGTTTCTGTGAGATGTGCGTGAAGGGAAAAAAGAGAGAGACACTACCTTAACCCTTGGAGACGGAGGAGGAGGCGGCCTTGGAGGTGCTGTGGCGGCCAGAGGCGAGGGGAAAGCGTTGGGGAACTAGCTTTGCAGGGAGACCTGGTACTCTGTATTTCTTTGCCCTCTTTAGCCTTTTTCTAGGTTTAATGATGATAATAGCTGAGAACCTCTTATGATTTCGCTCTTTTTCTCTTCTTCTGTTAACTTGGCTTACATGCTTATGTTGCCTCTTGCCTTTGAGTCGCTTTAGGATGCCTTGGTGCCTTATATGTCTGCCCTATGATGAGGAAACTCTGAGGGCTCGTGGTCTTACCCTGTATTGCCTTATTGAGTTGCCTTCTGTACTTGGTTGAGACACTTCTTTATCTCCTTCTTCTGTTGGCTTATATGTATGCTTCAGTATGCTTTGATAATTGAGTATCTTGACGCCTTTTCTGTATGCCCTGTGATGAATCTTTTCTGAGGGCCTGTGATGTTTGATCTTTTTGGTGTTTCTGAGTATGCTTATGAGATATGTTTGATGATGCTTGGATGGTGTTGGAAGGTTATGTTGAATGCCTTTGGGCTTGATAGGGTTTCGATGGTTTTACTAGTTTAAACTTGACAGATTTTGGCCTTGAATGGTTAGGCTGGTTGTTTGTCTTGCTTATGCTTTGGCCTGATAGGTTTAAGCTTGCAGGTTTTGTTGGTTGTTAAGGCTTGGTATCTGGTACAGGTTTTGGCCTTGGCTGTTTAGGCAGGTATGAGGCACAGGTTTACTAAGTTTGAACTTGTTTGCAAGCTTCAAGCAGGTTTGTGTTTGTTGATTTTGATAGGGATTAAGGTTCTGGTGTTTGAGCTTGAAAGGTTTTGACAGGGTTTTGGTTGTTAAGCTTGAAAGGGCAGGCTATGGCCTTACTGGCTTTTTAGGTTTCAGGCAGGTTGGGTGAGTTTATGTTTGTGAGGCTTTTTGGCTTCAGTTAATGCATGTTTAAGGCTTGTGGTGTTTCAGGCTTATGCTCGTTCTGAAGCTTGGCTTTAGTTTGGACAATGGTCTTGGCTTTGGTTTGCTGGTTAGGTTTTCTTGCACAGGTTTGAGCTTTACTCGTTCTTTAGGCTTGGAGACTGGAAGGTTTTATGCAGGTTCTGGCTGCTAGCTTTGGCCTTGGCAAGTTTTGTTTTTGTTAACTGTTTTTACAGGGTCCCCCCTTCAGCTTGCATAGTTTTTGTGTTTTATATCTTTTTTCCTCATGCCTAAAGCCTAAGCCTGCAAAACCTGCACTTCTTTTCTCTTCTCTCTCTCTTCAGTACAGCTTTGGCATTAAAAAAATGTTTATGCTTTGTACTTTTCTGAAAAGGCAATTGCTGGAAAGTGATGATATAATTCTTTGCTTGCATTACATGTTTGCTCTGCATACTTTATCTTCTTGACATCTTTCCATATCTTCTTTTGACAGCATTTTGTACTTGTATATGAATAGCCTTTTGGACTTGGACAGCTTTGGACAGTTGTTAGTTCAGTTTGAACCTAGTTTGAAATTGTGACTTGCATTGTTCTCTTGGCATATTCAGTAACTACTTAGTTTGCCTTTTTGGTTGCCCACTTGGATTTTGTTTGTCATTTTATGCAGTATGTTTTGACAAACTTGAATTTATGCAATTAAAACTTTTGTGCATTTCATACCTCTTGCAAGCATTTTTCATCCCTCTCTGTGAACCGGGAGAAATCTCGTGATTTGTAGAGAGGGCAAACTGATTCCAGTCAGTTGCCTTTAATGATGACCCCTTTTTTATCTGTCTTTCTTCTATTTATTTAACTGTAATTGACTTTTCTTCTTTTCTTTTGCAGACAAAAATTGAATGGAGAGGATTTGGCAACAGATGAAGAATGAAGAATTGAAGATTTAGAAACAATTAGGATAATCTTATTTAGGTTTAAATTACTGTAAAATCATTGTTGTAAACAATTTGTAAACAAAACAATTGTACAAATAATTTAAAAAATAAATAAAAGTTTTTTATCCAATTAATTCTTTTCCTCTTTTTTTAATTGTTTGTTTTATTATTTATAATTCTTTAATTATAATAATTGAAAATAAATTCCAATCATTTAATATTAGAATAATAAATAATTAAATAAACATTGCTTCAATATTGATCAATTAAACCTGGCGTTTCCAACATCCAAAGCAAAACAACAGCTAATCACAGCAATTGCCCAGACGCTTTTTCCCTTTACTGACTTTAATCAAACATTGCAAATTCAAACCCAATGCAACCTTTTACTGATTCAGTCAAACAAACGTGAATTCAATCCAAATCTCGGAATAACTTGCAAAGCACCGTAGAATTAAATCTTTCTGAAGAACTGCGCACGAAAAACCCTAATTCCTGATTAAATGCCAAAGAAGCGTTCGCCTGATCGAAGTTGAGCCAAAATCAACCAAAACCCTAAGCCAACTGTTTGAAACATTCTAGAGCCCTGAAAATCAGTAAAACCCTAATTGTGTCTGACTGACGAGAAAAGTCTGTTTGACCGATTCTTGAGCCAGTTTGAAAAATAGGCAACGCCTGAAGCTGTGATTTCTTGTGGAAAAATACGAGGGAAAATTTTGGGGTACAACAGTTGCCCCTGTTCAATCTTCTTGAACCTGAAGAGTTAGATTGGCGAGTTTGCCTTTCGTGACTTGAAGGTAAAAGAAGATTGGACACTAGAGTGCCCTAAAATTTGCACTCGGTGATGTGATGGTAGAGGGAATGGGCTTAAAGATGCCATTTGGTGATGGGATTAAAGATGCCATCCGATGCGATAGAATCTTGTCGGGGGATGGGCTTAGAGATGCCATCTGAGAATGGGCTTAAAGATGCCATTTGGTGATGGGCTTAAAGATGCCATCTGATGCGATAGAATCTTGTCGGGGGATGGGCTTAGAGATGCCATCTGAGAATGGGCTTAAAGATGCCATTTGGTGACTGCTGGTAGGAGGATGGGCTTATAGATGCCATTTGGTAATGTTGAACTGTATGTCAATGGTGAGTGGACGAGTATCAGAAAGGCCTCCATGTTTCGGAACATCTCTGAACTGGGGGTCTGAATAAGCAAGAGATTGACATCCGTGTCTGGAGAATCCGTGAACTATTTTCAGGAGTTGAGATTGAATGAGCAATAGATTAACATCCGTTGTTGGGAAGAATCCGTAAACTGTTTTCAGAAGTCTTGAGAAGAATCTGAACAAGCGATAGGTTAACATCCGTTACTGGAGAACCCGTGAACTATTTTCAGAAGTCTTGAAGTTGAATAAGCAATAGAGCAGCATCCGTTGTTGGGAAGCGTCCGTAAACTGTTTTCAAAAGTTGCATCTGAACAAGCGATAGATTAACATCCGTTGTTGGGAAGAATCCGTAAACTGTTTTCAGAAGTCTTGAGAAGAATCTGAACAAGCGATAGGTTAACATCCGTTACTGGAGAACCCGTGAACTGTTTTCAGAAGTCTTGAAGTTGAATAAGCAATAGAGCAGCATCCGTTGTTGGGAAGCGTCCGTAAACTGTTTTCAAAAGTTGCATCTGAACAAGCGATAGATTAACATCCGTTGTTGGGAAGAATCCGTAAACTGTTTTCAGAAGTCTTGAGAAGAATCTGAACAAGCGATAGGTTAACATCCATTACTGGAGAACCCGTGAACTGTTTTCAGAAGTCTTGAAGTTGAATAAGCAATAGAGCAACATCCGTTGTTGGGAAGCGTCCGTAAACTGTTTTCAAAAGTTACATCTGAACAAGCGATAGATTAACATCCGTTGTTGGGAAGAATCCGTAAACTGTTTTCAGAAGTCTTGAGAAGAATCTGAACAAGCGATAGGTTAACATCCGTTACTGGAGAACCCGTGAACTGTTTTCAGAAGTCTTGAAGTTGAAGAGGAACCGGTGTAGGGTTTCCTGATGATGCGTCCGTGTAAAACTGCATCTGAGTGAATCTGGAATAAGTATCAGAATGTCGCCGTGTCTGGGTCACATATGAACTATTTCTGGATGAATCTCGGAAAATGATCTTTGTCTGTCGACTGATCTTACCTGAAAAGGTAAAGGGTTAGTTGTTATGCGATGTCATGATGCGTGATGCAATGTATGTTACACCAATGTTTATGATATGAATGTAATGAATGCGCATGTAAGCTGATGAGCTATCTTGCTGAGGATAAATGAATCCTGGATGGCTGAAGATAAAAGAATTTTGACTGCTGCCGGGGAGGGCAAGAATCTTCTGATTGTTGAAAATGAGAAGTCTTGGGACCACCGTTGGGGAAATCAGAAGCTTGGGTTGTGTGCCAAACTACTGGGGACTTCCTGTTTTGAGGAGATCTGTGTAGGATTTCCTGATGATGAGTCAGTGTAAAAACTGCATCGGGTTTTTGAACACTTTTGACATTTGAATGCCCCAAGTGGTGATGTAGATAATTTCCTGGCTTGTTACAGGTGTTAATCCATAATCGGGCGTTCACAGATATTTTCCTGGCTTGTTACAGGTGTTGATCTGGAACTTAAGAAAATGTTGCTTACAGACGTGCCCTGGCTGGATACAGGTATCGAATCTCTAAACTCTTCAGATGTGCCCTGGCTGGATACAGGAATCGAATCTGGAAATAGTCGTCAACAGATATGCCCTGGCTGGATACATGAATCGAATCTTCAAACTCTTCAGACGTGCCCTGACTAGATACAGGAATCGAGTCTGGAAATAGTCGTCAACAGATATGCCCTGGCTGGATACAGGAATCGAATCTTCAAACTCTTCAAACGTGCCCTGGCTAGATACAGGAATCGAGTCTGGAAATAGTCGTCAACAGATATGCCCTGGCTGGATACAAGAATCGAATCTTCAAACTCTTCAGACGTGCCCTGGCTAGATACAGGAATCGAGTCTGGAAATAGTCGTCAACAGATATGACCTGGCTGGATACAGGAATCGAATCTTCAAACTCTTCAGACGTGCCCTGGCTAGATACAGGAATCGAGTCTGGAAATAGTCGTCAACAGATATGCGCTGGCTGGATACAGGAATCGAATCTTCAAACTCTTCAGACGTACCCTGGCTAGATACAGGAATCGAGTCTGGAAATGGTCGTCAACAGATATGTCCTGGCTGGATACAGGAATCAAATCTTCAAACTCTTCAGACGTGCCCTGGCTAGATACAGGAATCGAGTCTGGAAATAATGATAGTTGATTTGTTGGTGGTTGTAAATTCCAGCAGGTGGTGAAGGAATGATTGAACACTTTTGACATTCGAATGTCCCAAGTGATGATGAAGGAGTCTTGAATCAGATTACTCTGCGAATTGAGAGATTTCTTGAAATCTTGACTGGACTGCCCCAGGTTAACTGAATTTTGAAAGATCTGTTGAAACCTTGACTGGACTGCCCCAGGTTAACTGGATGGTACTATGTCATGCCCCTTGTTGATAGGAGATTTGTAATGGAAGTGTCGTCCTTTTGAAGTGATTTTGCTCACTGAGAGAGTTTTCGTTCCTCTGAACATTCACTGTATGAATTTCTTCGCTGTCAAACAAAAAGCCAAATGCAGACAGTGATATTCAAGCAATGCAAAGTTTATGTTTGTCTCGAAGTTTTGCAAAAATGCGTTTTTTAGCAGAAAACTTTTTATAAGACAAGTCAACACAAGATTTAGAGCAAAACCTTACCGGAGTCAGGATACCTTTTGTAACAATATGCTTTCGAACTAACCCATGCTTCAATTAGGACTTTTAAAGGGTTGTAACGTGGCTTGGCTCACGGTTTAAGAAACAAGGGATAAAGGCTCAAAGTTTATTTATACCCCCCCGTTCTTCGTGATATTCTTCATACCTAAGCTCAGTTAATTGTGTGTCGTACTCTGTTTTGAGTTTGGAACGACTTTTGGGAGACAGTTCACCAGTTGAATTTGGGGAGACAGTCATCATCTCCTTTTTTCTTTTTCAACATTTTTCATGTTGTTGAGGATTTTGTAATGACCTCACTATTTTGATTTTGATTTGTTATCCCTAACTTTTGCCTGACTGTTCCTGTTTTTCGAGATTACAGTCAGCGGGATGCCCCAGCTTTCTTAAGCCTCCTTTATAGGTTTTGGCTTGGTGGGCTTTTCTCTTTTGAGAGATTGACTGTCTATGTGATAGGGAACCACCCTTGTCTTTTGATTCCAAAGGAATGCTTTCTTTTTTCTTTGACGTCGTTCGTTGTGTTACGAACTGAGAGTTTGCGACTTCAATGCACATTTTTCCTTTGAATTAACTGAAATACTACCCTGCCCTAGGTTTATATCAAAGGTTTTGATCGTTTAGAACAGAAAACTCCTACTTCTTTGGCTCGAAGGGGATGACTAGGGATTATCTTCCTTATAACTCCAGTGTTTGGGATTTGAAAGAAATGCCTGTACATCATCAGCAAGGTCTGTTCAAAAGCATACTGTATGAGATTATGGTATTGTTTCGTCATCCTCCCTCTAAAGGCTTGCAGCTTTTTATCAAGAGTCAAATATCATAAAGAAAAGTATAAGAGTAGTGAAACGAATGGATGAATTCAAGACAAACACATGCAATGCATTTAATGAAAACAGAGTTTTGACATCAACAGTTAATTGTTTGAATAACAAAAGAAAATTACAACTTTGAAAATTCAAATGAAGCAAAAGTCTCTCAGTTTGAGCTTCATCACTTCAGGTGGAGAACCCCTTAACAGAAGATTTTCATCTCGCCGTCTGGCATGAATTCCAGCACTCCAATGTCGATCAAATCTTGAATCTTGTTCTTCAAGGCCCAACAGTCGTTGGTGTCGTGTCCCGGGCTGTAGGAGTGGTAAACACAAAATGCGTCGGGACGATAGTTAGGAGAGGAGGTATTGAGCTTCTGAGGAGGATCCCTTAGGGTAAGCAGGTTGACCTCCAACAGGCGCTTCAGTATGAAGAATGATGGTATCTCAGTCTCCGTGAACTGTCTTCCCGACGTTTCTTGCTTACGCCGATTACCCCGTTGACGCTGGCGAGGTTGTTGATGGGCTTGTGACCATGAAGCAAGCGAAGGAGCCTTCCCCTTGTCTTCTTGAGTGGATGGAGGCTGAGCGGTGACTTGCTCTTCAACCTCAGATATTTGCCCCAATTGGTTGTTTTGAAGCAGTTGGCAGACGAGAACTCTGAGTTCCTCTTGTCTTTGAGATAGGTCTTGGATGAGAGCCATCTGGCCTACTAACTGCCCCATCACTTGGATCCTCTAGGTTGTCAAATCAAACTGCATATCTGCAAGCTGATCACTCCTGGCATTGTTTGAATTCTCCAAGCTCTTTGTGAGGAGAGCTTTCATTTCTTCTTGCCCCAGAGACAAGTTCAGGAACATTTCCTGCAGCTGAGCAGTCTGGTCTTGGATGTCTTTGACAGACCTTTCTAGAGCCATCCCTTACTGAAATAAACAGTAAGAGAGTAAGGAAACCTGAAAAAGGAAAGATCGTCAAGATGCAATGCATGATATGTGGATGCATGATATGTGGATGCATGTTTTCAAGGATCTCTTGGGGTAAACACAAGAAAATGTTAGAGGTTAAACTTTGCTCTTGGATTGGAGAACTTTGCACCGGTGGATGTCTTTCCACGAGAATCAAGCTCACCATGTCAAGTGGGTCATAGCCACTGATTCAAGTTGTTGTACTTGATCTTTGGTTGGCATTGGTTAGAGGAGAAACCTCTTTCCCCTTGGTAGACGTCTGGTTCAACGTAACCCTGCATCAAAAGAACCTTCGAGATCCTTGAAATGGTTATTGAAAATGCTATGGTGTGATGTTATGATGTTATGTACATGTATGCAAAAAAGCAAGTGAGTGTATATACAGACAAACATATTCACACAAAGCAAACAAGTCCTTAGGTTTAGGCTTGCATGGGGTTTAGGTAAGTACCCTCTTGAAGTTAGTTGGCTCATCCTGTCCTAAAATAGAAACTGGGTTCTAAGGAGCTCAATATCATTGGATTGTTTTCTGTGTTCATCGTTTCGGTTTAGCCACTTACTGGCGACCAAAATATTCCAAGAAAACAACCCTCAAATGAGTGTAGTATTGAGTATCTACCAACTTCGGACTGCACCAAAGTCGGTCATCTCACTACCCCTAAAAAAGGCTAAGATGGTCAATTAAGGTTCTAAGAGTTCGTTAGTGCTTCACGACATCACTCAGCGGCCCCGTACTCTCCTTGATTGAACTCAAGGGTTACCGGTACTCACAAATATGTCACACTAACATAGCTTATTGCTTCAACCATGTCGGTATACCCCGCACAGTTCCCTCACAGTTTTTTTGCTATTTACCTAAGAAGGTGCCCCAAATCCGGGTGTAGGATTTACAACAAACCCAAACACGAACCCAAAAGATAAAGCAATCAAGTCAATCAAAGCAAGAAAGTAAAGGTGATCTAAACCCTAAGGTAACCCCAATTTTAAATTACTCCCCAGCAGAGTCGCCAATTCTGTGGTACGGTGAGAGAACTGACTTGAGGTTTTGCGTTTGTATTCGCACTTGTTCGGTTGAGCAAGAGTCGCCACCGACTTTTTATTTTATCCTAAAGGAAAGGTTAAAAAGCACAGTAAAAACCTTTTGAGATATTTCGTGGGTTCGGGGGGTAGATTATGAAAAGGGAAGGTATTAGCACCCTTTTCATCCATGGTTATCCATGGGCTCTTAGTTACTTGGTTTTTAGATCACTTGCCTTGATTTTCGATTGCTTGAAAATGGTGTATGTGTGTGTGTGTTTGAAAATGTTTTTGAAGAAGATGCCTTGTCTTAGGCAACCCTTGTAACAATTCTTTACTCGGATGTTTTACAAAGGTGTGTATCTTTTCGAAAAGATGTTTCAAATGTTTTTTGAGAGTTTGTTTTGAAAGTGTTTATGGAGTGTGGTTTGAAAAAGGAGGCAAGTGTTTTTACAAGTTGATCTCAAGTAACTAAGAGTTTTGTCTACCCCTATTGTACTCAAAGGTTTTCTCTATGTTTTCAGCCCTTTTAACAATTTTGTTCCACCATTGAATTTGGTGGACAATCTTGCGTTTAGGATGTTTAACGGGACGGGCGCGGGTCATTGTATGGACCATGAACGCAATGGTGCCAAGTGTCTTTGGCAATTTGCTTTGAAGGGACTATGATCATTCCATTTAGGCAACTTTCGAAAGCGTCATCGAGGTACTTATGATCATTTGAATTTGTTTTGCCAAAGAAACTCGACGTGCAAGCATGGCCCATTTTGGAAGGCAACATGTGGGATCACCCTAAGGGGTGCAAGTGTGATTGTGTATTGATTTCATGTATTTGTCTTGTATTAGGTTATCTAGCGTTTGGTTTTATGTACATACAAACCCTAGGTCTAACCATGGTATAATTTGAAAGCGGTAAATTGCAAGAATTTAAAGTCTACGCTATTACAAATAGTATCCGGGAGTGGGGGTACAAATTCACAAATGGGAATGAGACTTTAGGAATGTAGTGTCCAATAAATTACAACCAAATCGAATTGCGACCAAGATGTAATAAGTATTAAATGTATAGCAAAGTATAGCAAATGTATGTGTATCAAATGTAAAGTGTATTGTGTAGGTGTAAGTATATGAGTATGAGATTTATTTATAAGTTAAGATGTGAATTTAAATGTGTATTATTTAAGTATTGTTTAACCTAAATGAAAATAATTAAATGTTTATTTAATTAATCTTTGTAATCTCGTATTTTTCTTTAATATGTACAAAAAGAAAATTTAAGAAAAGAAAATGTTCTAAGTTTGAAAATTGTCATTTTACATTTGATATAAATTCGTATCTTCATATTTGTTTAATATATACAAAAGAGGTATTTTAATTAAATGTTTAAAATTTAAATTATGTATATTAGAAAAATGTATTTTATTGATTATGTACAAAGATGATATCTTGAAAAAAGAAAAGTATTTATCTTAAAAGAAAAATTATGTAACTATGTATTTATGTACAAATTGATGTATTTTAAGAAAAGAAAAGAAAATATTTTAGATTCTATTCTTTTATGTATTTTTACAAATAAGAACATTTTAATGAAAGAAAGAAAAGAAAAGTTTTTAGTTCCATTATATTATGTGTCATTGCATAAATAAAATGTTTTAATAAAACAAAACAAAAAAAGAAAAATGTTTTAGTGTTTTAATTATATTAATTTAACAAGTAAAAAAAAGATGAGGAAAAGAGTTGAATAGGCCAAAAGGAAGTTAACCAGAATGGACATGAGGGGGGGGGGGGGTATGCGCTGGCTTTAGAAGTGGGCTTTAGGCCTAGAAACGGGTTAGGCCCAGTTTATTCTTTCAACGTTTTTTAGGGTTGTCTGTTCTTGCGTTCACTTGAGGCTAGCTTAGGGTTTGTAACATACAGAAGCGCGCCGCTTGTGGTTACTTCGTCTTCTCCGTCTCATCTCTGAACCATGCTCCTGACCCCTCTCCCCGTTGCCAAGCGCCATCACCAATCCTTCTCCCTCCATGGAATGCTCGATTCGTGACAAGCAAAGGTAATCTTGATTTTTTAGGTTTTTATACTTGCATGATTAGTTCTTTCTTTATTCTGGCCCTTAGATTAATACTTGATGTTGTTTGTTTCTGTGAGATGTGCGTGAAGGGAAAAAAGAGAGAGACACTACCTTAACCCTTGGAGACGGAGGAGGAGACGGTCGTGGAGGTGCTGTGGCGGCCAGAGGCGAGGGGAAAGCATTGGGGAACTAGCTTTGCAGGGAGACCTGGTACTCTGTATTTCTTTGCCCTCTTTAGCCTTTTTCTGGGTTTAATGATGATAATAGCTGAGAACCTCTTATGATTTCGCTCTTTTTCTCTTCTTCTGTTAACTTGGCTTACATGCTTATGTTGCCTCTTGCCTTTGAGTTGCTTTAGGATGCCTTGGTGCCTTATATGTCTGCCCTATGATGAGGCAACTCTGACGGCTCATGGTCTTACCCTGTATTGCCTTATTGAGTTGCCTTCTGTACTTGGTTGAGACACTTCTTTATCTCCTTCTTCTGTTGGCTTATATGTATGCTTCAGTATGCTTTGATAATTGAGTATCTTGACGCCTTTTCTGTATGCCCTATGATGAATCTTTTCTGAGGGCCTGTGATGTTTGATATTTTTGGTGTTTCTGAGTATGCTTATGAGATATGTTTGATGATGCTTGGATGGTGTTGGAAGGTTATGTTGAATGCCTTTGGGCTTGACAGGGTTTCGATGGTTTTACTAGTTTAAACTTGACAGATTTTGGCCTTGAATGGTTAGGCTGGTTGTTTGTCTTGACTATGCTTTGGCCTGATAGGTTTAAGCTTGCAGGTTTTGTTGGTTGTTAAGGCTTGGTATCTGGTACAGGTTTTGGCCTTGGCTGTTTAGGCAGGTATGAGGCACAGGTTTACTAAGTTTGAACTTGTTTGCAAGCTTCAAGCAGGTTTGTGTTTGTTGATTTTGATAGGGATTAAGGTTCTGGTGTTTGAGCTTGAAAGGTTTTGACAGGGTTTTGGTTATTAAGCTTGAAAGGGTAGGCTATGGCCTTACTGGCTTTTTAGGTTTCAGGCAGGTTGGGTGAGTTTATGTTTGTGAGGCTTTTTGGCTTCAGTTAATGCATGTTTAAGGCTTGTGGTGTTTCAGGCTTATGCTGTTTATGAAGCTTGGCTTCAGTTTGGACAATGGTCTTGGCTTTGGTTTGCTGGTTAGGTTTTCTTGCACATGTTTGAGCTTTACTCGTTCTTTAGGCTTGGAGACTAGAAGGTTTTATGCAGGTTATGGCTGCTAGCTTTGGCCTTGGCAAGTTTTGTTTTTGTTAACTGTTTTTACAGGGTCCCCCCTTCATCTTGCACAATTTTTGTGTTTTATATCTTTTTTCCTCATGCCTAAAGCCTAAGCCTGCAAAACCTGCACTTCTTTTCTCTTCTCTCTCTCTTCATTACAGCTTTGGCATTAAAAAAATGTTTATGCTTTGTACTTTTCTGAAAAGGCAATTGCTGGAAAGTGATGATATGATTCTTTGCTTGCATTACATGTTTGCTCTGCATACTTTATCTTCTTGATATCTTTCCATATCTTCTTTTGACAGCATTTTGTACTTGTATATGAATAGCCTTTTGGACTTGGACAGCTTTGGACAGTTGTTAGTTCAGTTTGAACCTAGTTTGAAATTGTGACTTGCATTGTTCTCTTGGCATATTCAGTAACTACTTAGTTTGCCTTTTTGGTTGCCCACTTGGATTTTGTTTGTCATTTTATGCAGTATGTTTTGACAAACTTGAATTTGTGCAATTAAAACTTTTGTGCATTTCATACCTCTTGCAAGCATTTTTCATCCCTCTCTGTGAACCGGGAGAAATCTCGTGATTTGCAGAGAGGGCAAACTGATTCCAGTCAGTTGCCTTTAATGATGACCCCTTTTTTATCTGTCTGTCTTCTATTTATTTAACTGTAATTGACTTTTCTTCTTTTCTTTTGCAGACAAAAATTGAATGGAGAGGATTTGGCAACAGATGAAGAATGAAGAATTGAAGATTTAGAAACAATTAGGATAGTCTTATTTAGGTTTAAATTACTGTAAATACATTGTTGTAAACAATTTGTAAACAAAACAATTGTACAAATAATTTAAAAAATAAATAAAATTTTTTTATCCAATTAATTCTTTTCCTCTTTTTTTAATTGTTTGTTTTATTATTTATAATTCTTTAATTATAATAATTGAAAATAAATTCCAATCATTTAATCTTAGAATAATAAATAATTAAATAAACATTGCTTCAGTATTGATCAATTAAACCTGGCGTTTCCAACATCCAAAGCAAAACAACAGCTAATCACAGCAATTGCCCAGACGCTTTTTCCCTTTACTGACTTTAATCAAACATTGCAAATTCAAACCCAATGCAACCTTTTACTGATTCAGTCAAACAAACGTGAATTCAATCCAAATCTCGGAATAACTTGCAAAGCACCGTAGAATTAAATCTTTCTGAAGAACCGCGCACGAAAAACCCTAATTCCTAATTAAATGCCAAAGAAGCGTTCGCCTGATCGAAGTTGAGCCTAAATCAACCAAAACCCTAAGCCAACTGTTTGAAACATTCTAGAGCCCTGAAAATCAGTAAAACCCTAATTGTGTCTGACTGACGAGAAAAGTCTGTTTGACCGATTCTTGAGCCAGTTTGAAAAATAGGCAACGCCTGAAGCTGTGATTTCTTGTGGAAAAATACGAGGGCAAATTTTGGGGTACAACAGTTGCCCATGTTCAATCTTCTTGAACCTAAAGAGTTAGATTGGCGAGTTTGCCTTTCGCGACTTGAAGGTAAAAGAAGATTGGACACTAGAGTGCCCTAAAATTTGCAATCGGTGATGTGATGGTAGAGGGAATGGGCTTAAAGATGCCATTTGGTGATGGGATTAAAGATGCCATCTGATGCGATAGAATCTTGTCGGGGGATGGGCTTAGAGATGCCATCTGAGAATGGGCTTAAAGATGTCATTTGGTGATGGGCTTAAAGATGCCATCTGATGCGATAGAATCTTGTCGGGGGATGGGCTTAGAGATGCCATCTGAGAATGGGCTTAAAGATGCCATTTGGTGACTGCTGGTAGGAGGATGGACTTATAGATGCCATTTGGTAATGTTGAACTGTATGTCAATGGTGAGTGGACGAGTATCAGAAAGGCCTCCATGTTTCGGAACATCTCTGAACTGGGGGTCTGAATAAGCAAGAGATTGACATCCGTGTCTGGAGAATCCGTGAACTGTTTTCAGGAGTTGAGATTGAATGAGCAATAGATTAACATCCGTTGTTGGGAAGAATCCGTAAACTGTTTTCAGAAGTCTTGAGAAGAATCTGAACAAGCGATAGGTTAACATCCGTTACTGGAGAACCCGTGAACTGTTTTCAGAAGTCTTGAAGTTGAATAAGAAATAGAGCAGCATCCGTTGTTGGGAAGCGTCCGTAAACTGTTTTCAAAAGTTGCATCTGAACAAGCGATAGATTAACATCCGTTGTTGGGAAGAATCCGTAAACTGTTTTCAGAAGTCTTGAGAAGAATCTGAACAAGCGATAGGTTAACATCCGTTACTGGAGAACCCGTGAACTGTTTTCAGAAGTCTTGAAGTTGAATAAGCAATAGAGCAGCATCCGTTGTTGGGAAGCGTCCGTAAACTATTTTCAAAAGTTGCATCTGAACAAGCGATAGATTAACATCCGTTGTTGGGAAGAATCCGTAAACTGTTTTCAAAAGTCTTGAGAAGAATCTGAACAAGCGATAGGTTAACATCCGTTACTGGAGAACCCGTGAACTATTTTCAGAAGTCTTGAAGTTGAATAAGCAATAGAGCAGCATCCGTTGTTGGGAAGCGTCCGTAAACTGTTTTCAAAAGTTGCATCTGAACAAGCAATAGATTAACATCCGTTGTTGGGAAGAATCCGTAAACTGTTTTCAGAAGTCTTGAGAAGAATCTGAACAAGCGATAGGTTAACATCCGTTACTGGAGAACCCGTGAACTGTTTTCAGAAGTCTTGAAGTTGAAGAGGAACCGGTGTAGGGTTTCCTGATGATGCATCCATGTAAAACTGCATCTGAGTGAATCTGGAATAAGTATTAGAATGTCGCCGTGTCTGGGTCACATATGAACTATTTCTAGATGAATCTCGGAAAATGATCTTTGTCTGTCGACTGATCTTACCTGAAAAGGTAAAGTGTTAGTTTTATGCAATGTCATGATGCGTGATGCAATGTATGTTACACCAATGTTTATGATATGAATGTAATGAATGCGCATGTAAGCTGATGATCTATCTTGCTGAGGATAAATGAATCCTGGATGGCTGAAGATAAAAGAATTTTGACTGCTGCCGGGGAGGGCAAGAATCTTCTGATTGTTGAAAATGAGAAGTATTGGGACCACCGTTGGGGAAATCAGAAGCTTGGGTTGTGTGCCAAACTACTGGGGACTTCCTGTTTTGAGGAGATCTGTGTAGGATTTCCTGATGATGAGTCCGTGTAAAAACTGCATCGGTTTTTTGAACACTTTTGACATTTGAATTCCCCAAGTGGTGATGTAGATAATTTCCTGGCTTGTTACAGGTGTTAATCCACAATCGGGCGTTCACAGATATTTTCCTGGCTTGTTACAGGTGTTGATCTGGAACTTAAGAAAATGTTGCTTACAAACGTGCCCTGGCTGGATACAGGTATCGAATTTCTAAACTCTTCAGATGTGCCCTGGCTGGATACAGGAATCGAATCTGGAAATAGTCGTCAACAGATATGCCCTGGCTGGATATAGGAATCGAATCTTCAAACTCTTCAGACGTGCCCTGGCTAGATACAGGAATCGAGTCAGGAAATAGTCATCAACAGATATGCCCTGGCTGGATACAGGAATCGAATCTTCAAATTCTTCAGACGTGCCCTGGCTAGATACAGGAATCGAGTCTGGAAATAGTCGTCAACAGATATGCCCTGGCTGGATACAGGAATCGAATCTTCAAACTCTTCAGACGTGCCCTGGCTAGATACAGGAATCGAGTCTGGAAATAGTCGTCAACAGATATGCCCTGGCTGGATACAAGAATCGAATCTTCAAACTCTTCAGACGTGCCCTGGCTAGATACAGGAATCGAGTCTGGAAATAGTCGTCAACAGATATGCCCTGGTTGGATACAGGAATCGAATCTTCAAACTCTTCAGACGTGCCCTGGCTAGATACAGGAATCGAGTCTGGAAATAGTCGTCAACAGATATGCCCTGGCTGGATACAGGAATCGAATCTTCAAACTCTTCAGACGTGCCCTGGCTAGATACAAGAATCGAGTCTGGAAATAGTGATAGTTGATTTGTTGGTGGTTGTAAATTCCAGCAGGTGGTGAAGGAATGATTGAACACTTTTGACATTCGAATGTCCCAAGTGATGATGAAGGAGTCTTGAATTAGATTACTCTGCGAATTGAGAGATTTCTTGAAATCTTGACTGGACTGCCCCAGGTTAACTGAATTTTGAAAGATCTGTTGAAACCTTGACTGGACTGCCCCAGGTTAACTGGATGGTGCTATGTCATGCCCCTTGTTGATAGGAGATTTATAATGGAAGTGTCGTCCTTTTGAAGTGATTTTGCTCACTGAGAGAGTTTTCGTTCCTCCGAACATTCGCTGTATGAATTTCTTCGCTGTCAAACAAAAAGCCAAATGTAGACAGTGATATTCAAGCAATGCAAAGTTTATGTTTGTCTCGAAGTTTTGCAAAAATGCGTTTTTTAGCAGAAAACTTTTTATAAGACAAGTCAACACAAGATTTATAGCAAAACCTTACAGGAGTCAGGATACCTTTTGTAACAGTATGCTTTCGAACTAACCCATGCTTCAATTAGGACTTTTAAAGGGTTGTAACGTGGCTTGGCTCACGGTTTAAGAAACAAGGGATAAATGCTCAAAGTTTATTTATACCCCCCCCCGCTCTTCGTGATATTCTTCATACCTAAGCTCAGTTAATTGTGTGTCGTACTCTGTTTTGAGTTTGGAACGACTTTTGGGCGACGGTTCACCAGTTGAATTTGGGGAGACAGTCATCATCTCCTTTTTTCTTTTTCAACATTTTTCATGTTGTTGAGGATTTTGTAATGACCTCACTATTTTGATTTTGATTTGTTATCCCTAACTTTTGCCTGACTGTTCCCGTTTTTCGAGATTACAGTCAACGGGATGCCCCAGCTTTCTTAAGCCTCCTTTATAGGTTTTGGCTTGGTGGGCTTTTCTCTTTTGAGAGATTGACTGTCTATGTGATAGGGAACCACCCTTGTCTTTTGATTCCAAAGGAATGCTTTCTTTTTTCTTTGACGTCGTTCGTTGTGTTACGAACTGAGAGTTTGCGACTTCAATGTGCATTTTTCCTTTGAATTAACTGAAATACTACCCTGCCCTAGGTTTATATCAAAGGTTTTGATCGTTTATAACAGAAAACTCCTACTTCTTTGGCTCGAAGGGGTTGACTAGGGATTATCTTCCTTATAACTCCAGTGTTTGGGATTTGAAAGAAATGCCTGTACATCATCAGCAAGGTCTGTTCAAAAGCATACTGTATGAGATTATGGTATTGTTTCGTCATCCTCCCTCTAAAGGCTTGCAGCTTTTTATCAAGAGTCAAATATCATAAAGAAAAGTATAAGAGTAGTGAAACGAATGGATGAATTCAAGACAAACACATGCAATGCATTTAATGAAAACAGAGTTTTGACATCAACAGTTAATTGTTTGAATAACAAAAGAAAATTACAACTTTGAAAATTCAAATGAAGCAAAAGTCTCTCAGTTTGAGCTTCATCACTTCAGGTGGAGAACCCCTTAACGAAATATTTTCATCTCGCCGTCTGGCATGAATTCCAGCACTCCAATGTCGATCAAATCTTGAATCTTGTTCTTCAAGGCCCAACAGTCGTTGGTGTCGTGTCCCGGGCTGTAGGAGTGGTAAACACAAAATGCGTCGGGACGATAGTTAGGAGAGGAGGTATTGAGCTTCTGAGGAGGATCCCTTAGGGTAAGCAGGTTGACCTCCAACAGGCGCTTCAGTATGAAGAATGATGGTATCTCAGTCTTCGTGAACTGTCTTCTCGACGTTTCTTGCTTACACCGATTACCCCGTTGACGCTGGCGAGGTTGTTGATGGGCTTGTGACCCTGAAGCAAGCGAAGGAGCCTTCCCCTTGTCTTCTTGAGTGGATGGAGGCTGAGCGGTGACTGGCTCTTCAACCTCAGATGTTTTCCCCAATTGGTTGTTTTGAAGCAGTTGGCAGACGAGAACTCTGAGTTCCTCTTGTCTTTGAGATAGGTCTTGGATGAGAGCCATCTGGCCCACTAACTTCCCCATCACTTGGATCCTCAAGGTTGTCAAATCAAACTGCATCTCTGCAAGCTGATCACTCCTGGCATTGTTTGAATTCTCCAAGTTCTTTGTGAGGAGAGCTTTCATTTCTTCTTGCCCCAGAGACAAGTTCAGGAACATTTCCTGCAGCTGAGCAGACAGGTCTTGGATGTCTTTGACAGACCTTTCTAGAGCCATCCCTTACTGAAATAAACAGTAGGAGAGTAAGGAAACCTGAAAAAGGAAAGATCGTCAAGATGCAATGCATGATATGTGGATGCATGATATGTGGATGCATGATATGTGGATGCATGTTTTCAAGGATCTCTTGGGGTAAACACAAGAAAATGTTAGAGGTTGAACTTTGCTCTTGGATTGGAGAACTTTGCACCGGTGGATGTCTTTCCACGAGAATCAAGCTCACCATGTCAAGTGGGTCATAGCCACTGATTCAAGTTGTTGTACTTGATCTTTGGTTGGCATTGGTTAGAGGAGAAACCTCTTTCCCCTTGGTAGACGTCTGGTTCAACGTAACCCTGCATCAAAAGAACCTTCGAGATCCTTGAAATGGTTATTGAAAATGCTATGGTATGATGTTATGATGTTATGTACATGTATGCAAAAAAGCAAGTGAGTGTATATACAGACAAACATATTCACACAAAGCAAACAAGTCCTTAGGTTTAGGCTTGCATGGGGTTTAGGTAAGTACCCTCTTGAAGTTAGTTGGCTCATCCTGTCCTAAAATAGAAACTGGGTTCTAAGGAGCTCAATATCATTGGATTGTTTTCTGTGTTCATCGTTTCGGTTTAGCCACTTACTGGCGACCAAAATATTCCAAGAAAACAACCCTCAAATGAGTGTAGTATCGAGTATCTACCAACTTCGGACTGCACCAAAGTCGGTCATCTCACTACCCCTAAAAAAGGCTAAGATGGTCAATTAAGGTTCTAAGAGTTCGTTAGTGCTTCACGACATCACTCAGCGGCCCCTTACTCTCCTTGATTGAACTCAAGGGTTACCGGTACTCACAAATATTTCACACTAACATAGCTTACTGCTTCAACCATGTCGGTATACCCCGCACAGTTCCCTCACAGTTTTTTTGCTATTTACCTAAGAAGGTGCCCCAAATCCGGGTGTAGGATTTACAACAAACCCAAACACAAACCCAAAAGATAAAGCAATCAAGTCAATCAAAGCAAGAAAGTAAAGGTGATCTAAACCCTAAGGTAACCCCACTTTTAAATTACTCCCCAGTAGAGTCGCCAGTTCTGTGGTTTATCCCTCATCGGATAACCAAGTTGTCGTCGTGCAAGAACAGGGTTATAGCTAATTCTTCCCTTTGTACCAAGAAGAGGCACATTGGGGAAGCTACCACAACTATCAATAATCACCACATCCTGGTAAGCTCGATGGTACCAATCAATATTCGAGTGAGTAAGTGCCATGATCTTAGGAGCCCAACGAGGTTCCTTCTTGACATCCCAAAAAGCATCAGAATGAGGCATATGAGAGATAAACCACCGGTACAACAAAGGCGTGCAACAGATAATCATTCCCCCATGATAGGAACTCCAAAGATGAACAGAGTAATAAGCATCACCCAACAGTGTAGGAACCAAGTTTCCAATCATGAAAATCCTGATAGCGTTAATGTCGACAAACTTGTCCACATTAGGGAATAAGAATAATCCATAGGCGAGTAAAGCAAAGACGGCCTCAAAAGCAACCGTACTCTTCATCCTGACAAAGTAACGAGCTTTCTCCAACAAGAACTGAGTTGGTAATCCTATAATCCCTCCTTTGGTAGTCATATGGGCTTCCACCTCAGACTTCCCCAGATGAATCAAAGCAGTAATCTCATGTGGTTTTAGCTCACCCTCCAAACAAGTAAAAGGAACACGATTGGTAATAGGTAAGTCCAATAGATAGGAATACTCCTCCAGTGTAGGCATCAACTGATAATCGGGAAAAGTAAAACGGTGATACACCAGATCATAGAATTGGACCAAGGTCGAGAGAATACCCTCCTTCATCTTCAGCTTCATGAGAGGAGTAATGGATCCATACTTCTTTCGAAAGTCTGCAGAACACTCGATCTCTGGAATTAGACTGATCAACTCATCTATCTTGGGATCCTTGAAACTATATTTCCCGGTCTTTCTCTTTCCAGAATCCATGGTAAAAGGTACCTGAGATATTCACAAATAGTCAACCTTTAAATCCCTTGAAATATTGTTTTTTTCTTCTTCAAAAGATGCTTATGAGTGCATGGATGCATGATGCAACAATCACACACAAGATCACACATATAGGGTTCATAGGTTCAACGTCACGTGCACGAGGCTGAAGGTACTACCCATAAGGTGTTGGTCTAAAAAGTTATCACCTGCCGAACAAGGTTCTAAGAGGTTCCCAGAGTCTACATCCTTCCTTCGGATATTACCAACTTCCCGATTAACTCGATAATTAGTAATATTCTCAAGAAAGACTCGTCCAAGTGTAGTATCGCGTGACAAATACTTCCGGATTACTCCGTCATAGCTTCCGCACTACACCTAAAAGGCCAAGATGGGTTAGGTAATCTACAGTCCTCAGCTTCAGCAGGCTCCCAGGTCGAAAGCAGTACGTCTTCCCGGTTACTCGGTAAACGACACTACAGTCAAAGGGGCCTCCACTGAGTGGGGAATCTCATGCCTCCTTTTTTGGGATTACTCCCTCAAAGTTAACATGACTATACCGCCCGTCCTATCTTAAAGTTTTCCCAAGTCCGGGTATAGGACTTATGAGTAATCACCAAGCACCCTGTAAACCAGGAAAATCCAGACAAACATATATACAAAATATAACACATAAACATAATAACACATATACAGATATAAACAAAGATAGGTTTAACCCACTTAGGGATGGACCAGCAAGAGGTCAATCTTTCCCCAGTGAAGTCTCCATTTTTCTGTAGCCGTAGAAATGTTCAAGACTAAGCCATTGGATGACTAGACTTTATACAAATCAAAATAAAAAATCGCCACCGCGCTTTATTGTTTCCAAAGGAATGGGAAAAGAGAGAATAACCCAAAAAGGGGGGAAAGATTCAAGGTAAGGGGATTGGTTATGAAAAGGGAAGGTATTAGCACCCTAAACATCTACGGTACTCCGCAGGAACCTCTTTGAAAAATCTGTATATTTTGGTTATGAAAATGTGTTATATGAAAAATGGATGGTTGAGGTGAGAAAAGAAATATTTTTATGATTTTTGCACCCGCCGCGGTTGCGAACCTTTAGTGCCTATGTACCCCCTTTCGTGCAATAGGGGATCAGGGTACACGTAGTTCCTCTTTTAAAGATTTGAAATACAAGTGTGTTGGTTAATTTTATGAGATAAGACATCATCGTCATTGTCCGTGTGGAAAACATACTTACTACCCACAATCATGAGAAAGGAGAATTTACATCATCTCAAAGTGGAGGATATGGCTTGGATTTTAAAATCAACAATGTCTCACTCAACACCCAAGTGGAAAATATCTCTCTTTACTACATATTGTAGAAGTATAGTTGTTTGCATCACTACAAGGATTGACAAGAGTATAATCTTTTTTAAGAAAAGTTTTAAAATAAAAAGCCAAAGTGTCAAAATGGTTTGAAATGAGATTGATTGACTTTTAGTCTTCTCAAAAAAAATGTCAAGGTATTATTAAATTGATTGAGATTTATTTATGAAAATGTTTTGAAAATGCATGGACCTAAGTCCAAGTTTATCATGAAAGTGGTTTAAGTTTAGAAATAAGAAGAGTTTTTTGAAAGGAGGGAGAGGATTTTTGAAATTAAAGAAGGTGGGAGGAGAAGAAGAGGCTATCCTAAAGCATATGGTAAAAGCTAGGGATAAGAACCATCTAACCAATAAGAAGCCAATACTTGACATTATGAGTCAATATAGAAATCCCATTCTTTGGATTGAAACCAAGCAAGCAAAGATACTAGACCTCTTGAGAGAACCAAACTTCAAGTTTATTAAGTCTTCACAAAAATTGGGCAGAGTAACAGTTGTATACGGGTGAATTCCAGATTACAAACAAAGCATGTAATCACAATAACCTGCACACAAAACAAGCAAACAACCCAATGTCTTGAGGTAAACCTTAAGAACTCCAGACAAAATATCAAATAAAAATCACAAAGTCTCCAAGATAGGCCAAGGTCTCTAATCCTAAGTCCAAGAAGTCCAATACTCCATAATGTCAAGGATAATAACCAAATAGTCCAAATATCATTAAAGATTTTTATGGTTCATGTTGATTATTAGGTGTCTTTAAAAGGAAAAGAAAAAAGCTCAAGTGAGCAAAATAAAAATGACATAAAAGTAAATGCTCAAGTGAGCAAAGATTAAAATAGCATGAAATGTAAAATGCTAAAAAATAAATGGTACATAAAGCATAAAATAAAAAGTATAAAGTAAACTCGATTGTTAGAAATTAGTTGTTAGTTGGATGAACATCTTGAAACTTGCATTTGGAACTCATTAGAGGATTGGTAGAACCAAAGCCTCCACACAACAAGTTGCATTTTCTTTTTGTCAAGTATGTCATCCATTTTGGAATCCTCGAAAGTAACGTGTAATGATCAACGATGTTTAAGTGATCCGTGTTGACCAAAGGTGTTGTAGATCCATTAGAGGATTGGTAGAACCAAAGCCTCCACACAATGAATCTCAAGGTTATTGGATTAAAGAGATCAAATTAACATACTTGGGTCTGCAATCATAAGTTTGGGCCACGAATGATCATTTATTCGAATCGGGACAAAATTTAGCGCTATGTTAAGCAATCGTAAGTGGACTTATGTAGAAGTCGCACCTATTTTGAGGTTGGTCAATAGCAATCTATGTACTTCATGTTTGGATAAATGATATAGAGATCACCATCCCTTAACATGTAGCACAATTAAAAAAAGAAAGGGATAAGATGAAGAGGGAGGGGAATGATAAGCTAATTTTGATTACCATTTCAAAATCCTTTCATCTTTAAATTCAACCACTCCTTTAGATGGATTAAAGCACTAAACATATTATTAATCCAAAGCACCAAAAATGAATTAAATAATTCATTCTTAGGTAGATTTGAATTGATGAACATTTATCCAACTTCATCTACATCAAAAAGTCCATTGAGTTTAAAGACAAATTAGACATTTAAAATTGCAATCCAAATTATCCATCAAAGAGAGTGAGCAAGAAAAAATGCTTGAGTCAAAACAGCCCCCAAACAAGGCAGAAAAATATTTTTGGCACTGTTGCAATCGATTGTGCTTCAACAGCAACCTATTGCACCAGTGCAGTTTTTAAAAAAAAATCCATTTTCTGTGACAATCAATTGCAATGTTACAACAATTGATTGCAACCTGTTAAAATCAGTAGGAAAAAACATCATTTCAAAGATCAAATTCTTGTTCCAACTTTTCATCAAACACCTTATGATCATGGATCCAATTGAGCATGAAAATTCCAGCAAATTATGAGAAAATAGCACTAATGGAATCATAAAACAGTGCTCAATGAATCAAAACCAAAAATCCACAAGAGATCACATTGTGAAAAATGATGATCCAACTTACCAAAGGTAGAATTTGAGAATTATCAAACAACTTCAGAATTTGTTTCAATTCAACAACAAGAATCAATCACCAAAGCTTGGATGTAGAGAATTGATGGAGAAAAAGTGTTTGGATGAAGGTTTAGCTCAAAGATTAGTAAGCTTCAATGCAAATCTTACTAACTTTTTGAAAATGGAGCTTTGAGTGAATTTGGTAAAATGGAGAGAATTGAGAGATTTTTTAGCAAGATGATTTTGGCTATCCAAAGCTTGTGATTTGAATGAAATGAGGTCTCTATTTATAGAGTTTTAGGATTGGGATTAGTGGTAATTTGGTAATTAATTCTTGGAGCCAAATTTGAATTAATGATATAATTTCGAATTATGCAAAAAAAATTAGAGCCAAAATGATACAATTTTGAATTTGCTGGCTTTTTTCAAAAAAACATGTGCATTTTGCCATTATGAGTCGATACATAGGGGGTATGCATCGATACATCCTAGCTGTATAACACAGCATGTGTCGATGCATGTCTTTATGTGTCGATACATACTGTTGTTCCAACACATTACAGAATCACACAAATTGCATGAGTCGATACATAACACGTATGTGTCGACACATGCTAGTTAAACAAACAGGATGAGTCGATACATACATGCATGTGTCGACACATGCTAGCTATAAACAACAAAATGAGTCGATACATACATTTGTGGGTCGACGCATGCTGGATTTTTTTTGCCACAATGCAGGATCAATCAACTTTGCATGACCTTATTTGGTGGATGCTTTGACTTGGTACCTACAAAACACAAATTGTGCAAGGACAAAGACAAATATTTTTGTATTTTGGTTAGAGGTTAGTCAATCAACACATATATAAGATACACAACCAAGGTGCTTGGAAATTCCTCAAGGGCAAACTTAAAGATAGGAGATAGAAAAAAATGAAGAACTAACCCTAATGTGCTCTTATCATGATTGAGTTGACATGATATGATAGGGGAATCTTAGGGGAAAAAATTGGGGTACAATAGTCGCTGTGATACGGTGGGAGAACTGACTTGAGGGTTTTGATCCACATCAACATTATAAACTCATATGTATCATTTGATAAAGTTTGGACCACAATTCCTCAAGAAATTTGATCAAATCATCAAAAGGGAAAATGGTCAAAATTAGGGTTTTGATTGAGAAAGGGCAATTTCTGATTTTTGAGGGGTTGTAGAGCACATTACAAGCTTTCTAAAATGTCCAAGAATTCCTTAAGATCATTCTTGAGCAGGGAGAATCGAAGAGAGGAAGTTAGGGTTTTCAAACTTGAATTACCAGTCATTTTTGATGAACACATGAACCAAATCCATGCTAGGCTGCATAATCTTTGCTTTACAGGCCTCAAACTTGTTTGTCACTCCATAATTAAATGTTTACATAGCTGTTAGAGCTTTGATCCAAGCAATTGAGCTATTATCCAAGTTTCATTTCCATTAATGGCACAAAGTTAACATTGCCATTCTTGTAAAGCAAGCTTTTTGCATAAAGTCCATTCTTGAGCCTCTAACTTGTTCCCTCTGATCACACTCCATCCACAAAGTCAGAAGAAAGTATGTTTAAAGCATAACAACTCTATCTTAGCAAGTACACAAGGCTTTGAAACTTGAATTTCTCAAAAATCACATGTTATGCATAAACTTGTGATTTTGAATTCTTATCAACAACAACTCTCCAAACTTGTTGCTTATAAATAGAGTCACTATTTGTGAGCTAAGGCACGAAAAAAATCACCCTGAAACACTCCCAAACTCCCTCTAGCCAGAAATTGCATAAAAAACTCCATTGATACATATTTCTGACCTTAAACTTGTATCTCTCATTTCCCTCGTGCGTTTTCCCTCAAATTCATTCCTAAAGCTTCCTTACATCAAATACAAACCATCCCTGACCCTGTTTCATAACTGTAACTCCATCTTCATCATCCTTCATAACCAAAAACAGAGGTCTGCAACTTGACTTCTCCAGACCATTCTAGCCATCCATTGCTCAAGCAAACCATTGCATTAGCTTCCTGGGAACTTGAGGAAGCTAACCTGATCATTGCAGAACCTTGAATCAAGCTCATTTGCATTTCATAATTTCCAGTTTTGAGGTATTTTTCTTGAACTTCTATCTTCATATTTAGGCATTGTTAAGCTTACATTTATGAAGATAAAATGTAGACATCATTGCCCTGAAACTATACATGTCCATAGATTTAATTTATTTTGATTGAGCTAGGAGAATTTTGAGTTTGAACTTTCTGAAATATTTAGGTCAAAATTTGGTACTTTTAGAAATTCTCATTCATCTTTGATTTATAGTTCATGATATTTATATGGTTGGATTCGTATGAAAAATTGGAGCAATTTTCATATTTACATTTTTGCAAATGGTTGAGAAATGAGCAAGTTGCAGGGCTTCTGGCTGGAGGATGAAGATGAAGTGTATTTAGGGCAGGATTTGTGTTATATATTTATAGCTTAACATAAGTTAACGGATGTATCACCACCCCAGTGGTTAAAGCGCGCACCTGTCACTATGAGGTCCTGGGTTCAAGCCCCAGTGTGACCTTTTTTCATTTTTTCCACTTTTTTTTGACATTTTTGGCTCTTTTTGCAGCGCTTGGGCCTCCTCTTGCTGGGCCTGACTTTTTCTCATAATACCCCCCTGTTTCATTAATCCACCTCCCTGGCTTTATTTTTTTTATTTTTTATTTTACTTTCTTATTTTTTTATTATTATTAATATTATTATTATTTTCATTAATCATAAAAATCAAAAAATATTTTATTTATTATTACTTATTTATTTTATTATAAAACAAAAAAATGCTAATAACATTTTCTTTTAACAAATTAGTTTCCTTTTTTAATAATCAATATTTAGACTTAGGTTTAATAATTATTTTATTTTCTTAATTAAAATTAACTTAGAATTTAGGTTTCTTTTATTTATTTAACTTTCATTTTCATTGTTATTTAACTTAAAACCTTTTTCCATAAAAACCCTAAAAAACATTTTTAACTAATTTCTTCTTTAATTAGTTTAAACTTAATTTTGTTTATTTTTAATTAATCATCTTCTTCAAATTAGGTTAGAAATCCCTTTTCATAAAAAAAAATCATATTTCTTTATATTTTACATTTTTGCATTCTTATCTTTATTTTTGTATATTATTCAAAATTCAATATGGTTGTAATATTTATTTAGATTTAAATTCTTGTAATATTCCTCATTTGTAATTTGTATACCCCCTCCCCTTAATGATGTAATAGCGTAGTAATTTTAAATTTCGCAATTTATCGCTTTATATACAAATGCTAGTAATTAGGGTTTTGTATGGAAAGACTAAAACCAATCAATAGCAAACCCTAACCAAAGATAAATCAAGCATGAAAATCAATCCACTTGTACACAAACACCCCTAGAGTAAATCCACTTGGTTGCCTTACAAAATGGTCATATTACGCATGTGAGTTATCTTAGCAAAAACAAGCAAGAATACAAGATCATAGTCCCTCGATGATGTTATATATGTTGTCTTTAAAAAATGATCTTAGTCCCTAAAGAAAATGCTAAGATATCTTGCAACATTGGTAATCATGGTTATACGATAACCCACGCTCGTCCCTTTTACATCAAAAGATAGGGTTACTTCCCAAATCAATGGTAAGATAACAATGTCAAAGGAGAAAGGAGATGAACATGAAAGACTTTTGAGTAGGTAGGTTGTTCCTAGCTACTTGCTCCATTTCAAAACAAAAACATCCTTGCTATTTTAAAAACAAACAACAACACTTTCAAAAAATATCTTTCAAACTTGAAAACATTTTCAAAAGATCAAACACTTTGTATACATTCTTAAGAACAAGAATCATTACAAAGTTTGCCTAAACAAAGGCATCTTTACAAAATACTTTCAAAAAACCACACAAAGCACGTTTTTAAACAAAAGCAAGTGATCTAGCAAGTACTAAGATCCATGGAAAACCATGGATGAAAAGGGTGATAATACCTTCTCTTTTCATAATCTACCCCCCGAACTCAAGAAAATATCTCTAAAGGTCTTTCCTATGCTTTTTCACCTTTACTTTTGGATAATAGAAAATTCGGCGGCGACTCTTGCTAACCGCAACATTTGCGATCAAACACAAAACACCCAAGCCAGTTCTCCCACCGTATCACAGAACTGGCGACTCTGCTAGGGATAATTCTAAAAGTGAGGTTACCTAAGGGTTAGATCACATATACTTGCTTTCTTTGTTTGACTTGTATGCTTTATATTATGGTTCTTTGTTTGAGTTTGAATCATCTACCCGGATTTGGTATACCTTATAGGTAAGTAGCAATACGTTGTGGAAACTGTGTGGGGTATACCGACATGGTCTAAGCAATAGCTACATTAGTGCGACATATTTGTGGGTACCGGTAGCCCTTGAGTAGTCAAGGAGAATATGGGGCTGCTGAGTTATGTCATAAAGCACTAATTAACTTTTAGAACCTTTACTTGACCAACTTGGCCATTAGGACGTAGTGAGATGACTGACTTTGGTGCAGTCCGAAGTTGGTAGATACTCGATACTACACTCATTGAGGTTTGGTTTTTTGGGATATTTCGGTCGCCATTAAAGAGGCTTGCGCCGAAACAATGCCCAAAGAAACAAATCCGTGATATTGAGCTCCTTAGAACCTGGTTACTATTACTAGGACAGGTTTGAGCCAACTAAACTTCAAGAGGGTACTTACCTATAAGACTCCATGCAAACCTAAACCTAAGGATTTGTTTGCTTTGTTTGTATATATTTACTTGTACATAACATCATAAACATCATAACATCATACTCATATTCACTAACCATTTCAAGGATCTTGGGATTTATCTTTCTTCTGTTTTGTAGGACATGGATTCTATTCGCAGGAAAACTATTCAAGTCAATCTTGTAAGGATCCCTCCTCAACTTAAAGAGCTAGCATCAAGGATTCCTGAAAATTATCCATTCACCGAAAGACATGGTCGCCTACTAAACTTGGTTACCTCCAACACTGATGAGGACATGGTGAAGGTGCTATTTCAGTTCTTTGATCCTTTACACCATTGCTTCACATTTCCCGATTATCAACTTCTGCCAACTTTGGAATAATTCTCCCAACTCTTGAGGATTTCCATTCTCAATAAAATACCTTTCAACAGTACGGAAATAGATCCAAAGCCAGAAGATATTGCTCAAGCTCTACACTTGCAATCATCTGATATCATAACTAATTGGGAAACAAGGAGTGGTGTCAAGGATTTCCTAGAAAGTTCTTGTTTGAGAAAGCCCAAAACTGTTGGAACTCTTTGGATTTGCAAGATTTTGAGGAAATTGTGGATCTCCTCATCTATGGTATGGTTTTTTTTCCAAATCCTGACCAACTCATAGATGTGAACACCGTCAAAATCGTCATGTCTCGTAACCCGATGCCTACTTTGCTAGGAGACATCCTACATTCCTTTCACACTCGCACTATGCAGAAAAGAGGTATCCTTATGTGTTGTACTCACCTCTTGGGTAGATGGTTTATTTTGCATCTTCCCCAATTTGTATTGAAGAACAAGCAAGGTTCAAGGTGGTTATATAGGTTGATGACACTCAAACATTTAGACATTCATTGGTGTTCCCGATCTATAGAGAATGTTACTATTGTCGACCGTTGTGGAGAATTCCCTAATGTCCCTTTACTTGGAATTAGAGGAGGTATAACCTACAACCCCTATTTAGCCTTAAGACAGTTTGGTTACGCCCGAAGGGATGGCCCACATGAGATGCTTATTCAAGGTTTAGTATTTGACTACGAGAACGATGATCAAGGTCACCGCCAGAGATTTATCCGAGCTTGGAGGATGTTGAACAAGGTAGATAGCAAGACATTGGGGCATAAGAATTCTATCCCTCTTGAGCCTTACCTCAAATGGGTACGAGCTCGTGCTCAAAGTCTTATGATGCCTTACCCCTTCACTCTCTCGGTAATCATAGAGCATGTTGTGGAAGGAGATGTTCCATACATTATCCTGCATCCTGACATGCCCACCTCTCTTGAAGACTTACAAAGGGATTGGATACAGCTTAAGGAGGAGCAAGACACTTTCGAGACCCAATTCTACGCCAGCGAGAAGAAGGTTTTGGAACTCACTAAGCAACTTCATGAGGAGCGGAGCTTGAATGCCTACATCGCACCAAAGAGGATGCGTACAAACTTTTTATCTTAGAGTTTTTGTAAGCCCAAAAGAGGCATGATGTACTCAAGCTTTGATTTATTAATATAATGTGTGTTCCTTTTTGGTCTAAAGCATTTTTAAATCTCTAATTTCCTTGAAATCATTTCATATGCATTTACCATTCATCATAACATAAGCAGGTTTCTTACGACAAGTCTCCTCATCTTTCTACTGTTTATTTCAGTAAGATAGATCTTGAGCAGACAATAAAAGACCTCCAAGCATAGAATGCTCAGTTTCAGCAGTTGTTCTTGACTCTATCCAAAGGACAAGAAGATCTGAAAACCTTGCTGATTGAAGAAAAGAAGAAGAAGGAAAAGAAAATAATCGGAGTTCTGAATATGGGCAGAAGGTTTCAAGGACAAGCCAGGCGGACCCTAGACTTTGCAACGTCATCTGGTGAAAAGGATAATCAAGAAGTGAAAGGCAAGGAAGCGGTTGTCCAGCAAGAATCTGAAGAGGAAAAATAAGAGGATTACTCTGAAGAGAAGTATCCCTTGGCCGACGACAAATACAAGCATCTGGAAGAACGACTAAGCGCAATGGAAATTCAGAAAGTTCTCGGGCTAGACTTTGAAGAGCTGGGTTTGGTGTCTAAAATTGTCATTCCACCAAAATTCAAGGCACCAATGTTCGCTAAATACGATGGAGTTTTGTGTCCCAAAATGCATCTCTGATCCTATGTGAGGAAGATACAGCCTTACACTGCTGACAGAGATTTATGGGTCCACTTCTTTTAAGAAAATCTATCTGGAACTCAACTTGATTGGTTCTATCAACTGGAAAGGGATAATATCCACAATTGGGAAGACCTTGTTGTTGCTTTCTATAAGTAATATCAGTACAACACATACCTTGCTCCTACCCGTACTTAACTCCAGAGTATGGCTATGGTTTCAAGTGAAGGTTTCAAAGACTACGCTTAGAAATGGAGGGACTTAGCAGGAAGAGACTAGCCTCCCCTTTCTGAAAGAAAACTAGTGGACATGTTTCTGGGTACCTTGTTAGGTCCTTTCTTTAATCATTTAATTGGAAGATCCTCAGCAGGCTTTACTGACTTAATCTTGACCGGGGAAAGAGTGGAAGCTGGGATTAAGAGTGGGAAGATCCAAAAATACGCATCCTCCGCCGCTGTAAGAAAACCATTTATTGGGAAGAAAAAAGTTGGTGTTGTGTATCCTCAAAGAAATCAAGATAGAACTGAACATCGACCAATGGTAGGGGTTGTCATGACCCCTAAGCCTGCACCTACTCAACAAAGGAATGATCAGCCTAGAATAGAAAGACCAGTAAGACAATTTATCGGGATTAATATGACACTATCTCAAGTCCTGCCACATTTGTTGAGATCTAACCTGGTAACTTTGAAAGAAGCTCCGAAGAATCCTAATACAACCTCTCCTCATTACCATCCTAATGCTCTCTATGCATACCATTCAAAAATCCCCGACCATGATACCAAAAACTGTTGGGATTTTAAAAACAAGGTGCAAGACCTTCTTGAAGCAAAAGAAATTGAGTTTGATGCTCCTGAAATCCCAAATGTTATCACCGCTTCTATGCCCAAGCATGGCCGTGGTGTCAACGCTGTTGAAAATGATATGTTTGTTTCTACTGTTGATGAACTTGTTACTCCTCTCCTAACCGTCAATAAGAACCTATTGAAGGCCGGTTTATTTTCGGGTTGTGATGAAGGCTGCCACTTCTGTTTATCCCGACCAACTAGTTGTCATTTATTGAAAGTAGGTGTCCAGCGCCTAATGGATGACAAAGAGATTTTGTTTGAAAAGACTCCCATTCCAACCATTTCTTACAAATATGTTTCAATAGTAACCATTTTTGCCAATCCTTCCAGGGTCTCCACCAAAAGACCCGTTAGAATTACATTTGTTCCTAAAGTAGCTCCACTGATGATTACTATGCCAGGTCCAATCTCGTACTCATCAGATAAAACTGTCCCATGGAACTATGGGGGCGACGTCTATTATCACGGCGTCAAGCAAGATTGGTTGGCTGATGAAGAATCGATTCTTGAGAAGGCTAACCCCGACATCAGTAACATTGCAGGAACCCGAAAGATAACCCGAAGTGGAAGAATTTTCTCTCAAGAGATTTCTCCTCTGAACACTGTTACCGGTCCTGTGATCATCCCTGTTCCAGTTCCTGTTGACACTACTACTACTACTACAATCCCTTTGGTTACCCCTGTTGACACTCCTGCCGCCAAGACAACCGAGAGTCAGGGCAAAGAAATTATGGTTGAGCCTGTCCAGATGAAGGCACAAACAATATCTATCCCTGAGCCCTCCCAAAAGGAGATGGAAGAAATTCTGAAAATTATAAAGAGAAGTGACTACAACGGTGTCGAACAGCTAGGGCAGACTCCGTCAAAGATTTCCATGCTGGATTTATTGTTGTGCTCCGAGGCTCATGCAAAGGCCTTGGTGAAATTCCTTAAAACTGACCACGTACAACAAGAAACCTCTGTTGATCACTTCCAAGACTGTGTGGCCAGTTTGACCGCAGACAATGGTTTGGGCTTTTCTGATGTTGACTTGACACCTAGAGGGAGGAAGCACAACAAGGCATTGCATGTCTCTATCGAATGTCGGGGCACAACTTTGGCCCATGTCTTGGTGGATACGGGTTCGTCTTTGAATGTGCTTCCTAAGAAGGCTCTTGATAGACTTGATTGTGAAGGTTTGACCTTAAAACCCAACAACATAGTGGTAAGGGCCTTCGACGGTTCAAAGAGAATGGTGCATGGAGAGGTGGACATCCCCATAAAATTTGGAACTCAAACCTTTGATTCAACTTTTTACGTGATGGACATTCGCCCTTCTTATTCCTGCTTATTGGGCCGACCATGGATTCAAAGTGGCGGTGTTGTCACCTCTACATTACACCAAATGTTGAAATACTAAACCAAGGGGAAAATCATTATTGTCCATGGAGAAGAGGAATATATGGTCAGTCGCTTAAACTCCTTCAGATACGTGGAGTTGGATGGTGAATTCATTGAAACTCCATTTCAGAATTTCGAGGAAGTCCCACCAACCGTGGAAGTAACCAAGGATGTTTCCCAAATCCCAAAGATTACAAGACCTCCGCTAAAGATGTCTTCTCTGAAATATGCCAAGGCAATGATCGAAGAAGGTGGGTGCACTATTTGGGGCTAACTCCTGGATATCCCATACAAATCTGACAAATTTGGTTTGGGTTTCACTTCAGGAGCCCAGAAAGTTGTACGTCGTGCTCGTACCGGGGGACCACCCTTAAAGATCAATAACCAGAGAGTCAACGCAGTGGAGGATGATGAGGACAATTATGACCTGGAGGAATGGATTTTCCCAACTATCAATGGAGGGCTCAGCAATTGGGAAGCTAAAGATTTTGTCCCAATTACTTTTATCCAACAATAATTGTCTTTAAATTTTGTCGGACTTGTAATAATTAAACAATTCAGACTTTTAAAACCTTGTGTCTTACCTGAGGCACAACGGTCCATTTGTAAGGGTTGTTACCTCATTTTCATATGTCATCAATGAATCATGGATGTTTTTGCATACAAACTTTGTGCTCTTTGTCTTTATTTCTTAAATTTTATTTATTTCAAAGATAGCTATACTCTTACACACACTCACATTCAAAATGCAGGTCTACATCCACTCAGGATCCCATGGGTAACGATTCTGCTATGGCCTTTTGTGACTCTGAAAATCTAATCTACCAAGCCGAAGACGAAGGTGAGGAAGATTGTGAAGTGCCAGGGGAACTATCCAGGTTACTACAACAAGAAGAGAGGACCATTAAGCCCCACGAAGAACCAATAGACATAGTTAACCTAGGTACCGAAGAGGACAAGAAAGAAGTCAGGGTGGGTGCCAATCTGGAACCCAGTGTTAAGAAGCGTCTGATTCAGTTGCTACATGATTATGTTTAGGTCTTTGTCTGGTCGTATAAGGAGATGTCAGGACTTGATGCAGATATCGTGGTACATCGTCTACCAATAAAAGAAGACTGCCCTCCGGTAAAACAAAAGGTCCATCGCATGCGACCAGACATGTCAGAGAAGATTAAGGTTGAAGTCGTGAAACAATTCAACGTCGGGTTCTTGGCCGTCATCTCCTATCCACAATGGGTCTTTGTGATACGGTGGGAGAACTGACGTGAGGATTTTGCATTTTATCGCAAATGTTGCGGTTAGCAAGAGTCGCCACCGACTTTTTTTATCCAAAAGGAAAGGTGAAAAAGCACAGGAAAGACCTTTGAGATTTATTTCTTGAGTTCAGGGGGTAGATTATGAAAAGAGAAGGTATTAGCACCCTTTCCATTCATGGTTTTTCCATGGGCTCTTAGTTAATTGCTAGATCACTTGCTTTTATTTGAAATTATGTTTTGTGTGGTTTTTGAAAGTATTTTGTAAAAGAGGTCATTGTTTAGGCAGTCTTTGTAATGATTCACGTTCGTAAGAATGTATACAAAGATGTTTGATCTTTTGAAAATGTTTTCAATGTTTGTAAGATGTTTGAAAATGTGTGTGTTATTTTTTGAAAATAGCAAGGATGTTTGTTTTGAAATGGAGCAAGTAATTAGGAGCAATCTACCTACTCAAATGTCTTTCTTGTTCATTTTCTTTTCCTTTGACATTGTTGTCTTACCATTGATTTGGTAAGCAACCCTATCTTTGGATGTAAATGGGACTGGCATGGGTCATCGTATAGCCATGATTAGCAATGTTGCAAGGTATCTTAGCATTATTTTTGAGGGAATAAGATCATTTGTAAGGCAACTTAGATAGCGTCATTGAGGGACTATGATCTTGTTTTTGTTTGTTTTTGCTAAGATACCTCACATGCGTAATATGGCCATTTTGTAAGGCAACCAAGTGGATTTTACCCTATGGGTGCTTGTGTACAAGTGTGTTATTTTCATGCTCGATTTTGTCTTGAATTAGGGTTTTCTACTTGATTGATTTTATTCTTTCCATACAAACCCTAATTACTAGCATGTTATGTAAAAGTGATAAATTGCGAAATTTAAAGTTACTACGCTATTACAACATTTGTGGGAGGGGGTATACAATTTATGAATAGGGATTGCAATAATATAAACCTAATTAATCTATTACAACCAAATTGAATATGCACAAATAATTGAAGAAATATATAAAGTACAAATGCAAATTGCAAGAAATGATTTTTGTGTTTGGATTTTTATATGAAAGAGGTTTTAACCTAAACCTAATTAGAGAAAAATAGTTAAATCAAAACTAACTTAATTTAATTAAGAAAATAAATTAATTAAGGAAATATTTTTTAAATAAAATCCTAATTCTATTTAGTTGATTAAAAGAAAATAAGTTTAAAGAAAAAGTATTTTTGTATTTTTGTCTTGAAAATAATATATGGTGTGGGAAAAATATTTAAATTATGTCAAAACATAAATCTATTATTTTTATATTTTTTATGATTTTTTTGGTATTTTATAAAATATATTTAAAAGGAAAAATGAAATAAATAAGTAAATAAAAATAAATGGGCCAGGGGGTGCCAAAAGTAGGCAGGGGGTGAGCTAGCAAAATAAAAAAACACGACCAGGCCCAAAGGGCCCAGCGCCTGCAAAAAAATGATAGAAAAATCAGAAAATATGGAAAAATGCAAAAGGGGGGTTCACATTGGTTCGAACCCTCGCCCTTTAGGTAAGAAGTGACTTAGTATGCGCGCGCTTGCCACTGGGGTGGTTGTACATCCGTTTACTTATGTCAAACCATAAATATATATTAGAAACTGCTTCCTGAAGGCAACTTCGTCTTCAACCTCGCGCCTGGCCGGACCACCTGTATCTTCTCCATCTCTCCACAAAAATGGAAAGTTCAAACATGAAAGTTGTGGTGTTTCTTCCCACAAATCCAACCATATAACTTATGTAAGCTAAAAGTCAAAGATGAAAACTAATTTTGTTGGCCCTAAATTGAAACCTAATTTTCTCAGAAATTTCAAATCCAAAATTCTCTAAACACAATCAATATAAATGGGAACTATGAACATGGTCAGATTTAGAGCAAAGATATCTACATTTTGTCTTCACAAATCAGGATCAAATGATGCTTGTATAAAGAGATAGAAGTTTGAAAATTTACCTCTTGTAGCTGGAGTCGTAAATGGAGTTTGAGCAACTTTTGAGATGGCTTGAGGATCTGTTTAGCTTGCCTGGACCTCCTTGAGTGTATTTCAACTCCTACTTTGCCTTGAAAATCCCTGAATCTCTCTACTCAAGTCAACCTGCAAGCTTGATATTTGAAAATGGTGGATAGTGATGGAGGAGTTAAAGTCTTGAAACAGGGGCTTGAATTGCTTTGGTATGATATATAAAAGGTGTTTGAATGATTAGTTTTCAAAACACACGAGTGAAAATGAAGATGATGAGTTTTGGTTCAAAACTGTGTATCAATGGTGTTCTTAAGGAGATTTATGGTTTTTGAGTGTTTGAGATAGTTTCAGGGCACTAGCATTCGTGTTTTGTCTTGTGAATAGTGTTTGTACTTATAGGCAAGAGGTTTTGAGGCTTGAAACAACTCAGAAGTTGAAATCACATGTTATGGCTTGGTTACTTGTTTTTGAAGCAAAGTTGACAAACATGGTTTCAATGTGGAGTACAAGGGTTTGCAGGGTGGTTAGCAAGTTGTAGATATTTTGCTTCTTTCTTTTAAATTCTTTTGAGTCAGAAACAACAATGTATGGGCTCGAGAAGAGTTGATATTGTGATTAAAGTCACTTTTCCAAAAGGGAATTGGTGACTTTCTTCCAAAAATGGAAATGCAACTTGGATAATGACTCAAATACTTGGAAAATGGCTCTATCAGTTGTGTAAGCATTAAATTATTGAGTGATTAGAAATTTTGAAGCCTGCAAAACAAGATTTGTACAACATGTTTGAAGGTTGGATCAAGTGTTATTCACAAAATGGCTTGTAATCCAAGTGACAAAACACCAACTTCTTGCCTTCGATTCTCCTTGCTCAGGAATAATCTCAAGGAGTTCTTGGACATTTTGGAAAGCTTGAAATGTGATCTTAAACTCATATTTGAATTTCTTTTGAAGATTCCCCTTGGAACTATGTGAAAAATTTCCATGAAGTTAGGTCAAAAATATGCCTAACTAGGGCAAAATTTCACTAAGTCTTTTTTAGTTCATGAGCATGTATTCACAAAATTATAACTTGGGATCAAAGCACTTTTACAAGAAGTTGTGTGAAGAAAAGTTGTATATTTTATGGAGATCTGCAACTTCCATGTTGGAAGTTTCTCTTGAATCATCTTGCATCATGGTGAAAATTTGGCCTAAAGTTATGAAAAAACATGAATTTTCAACACTTAGAAAAATTTCTAAGTTTAGAAATTTTGACTTTTCAAAATGAAATCTTGACTTTTTGATTTCTTGTTGAATAAGTTTCATATTTTGACATGTTTTGATGAATTATGATCTTTGCCACTTGAATTTGACCAAAAAGTTAAAGTTTGACTTTTCAATATACAATTGACTTTTGATCAGTTGACTGCAAAATTCATCTGTCAATCCAATGGACTTGTAATGTTTTGAATCATGTCATTAGGTAAAAATGGTGCACTTGGACTCTTGAAATAATTCCTTAAACCAATTGATCATTTTCTAGGTCAAAAAATTAGAAATTGCCCTTTCCCAGTCAAAACCCTAATTTTGACCATTTTGCCCTTTTGAAGATTTGATCAAATTTCTTGAGGAATTATGGTCCAAACTTGATCAAATGATACATATGAGTCTAAAATGTTGATGTGGATCAAAATTTATGAAGTTTGACTATAAATTGGCTATGGTTGACTTTTTCCCCAATACAACTAATTTTTAGGTCAACTGTTCAATTGACTGATCAAAAGTGTGATCCAAGGCTTGAAACTTGACATGAGTGATCTTGGGGGTCCATAATGGTCCATGAAAGTCATATGAAGCATTTATAGTCCAAAAATCTTTGTGAAAACTCAAACCCTAATTTTGGTCATCAGTGCATAAGGAGGTGTCTTGAGTTGATCAAAACCTAGTGCAGTCTTGAGCCTAAGGAGATCTTATGAGAAAATTCTTGATAAGTGAGAGCACAAATTTTGGGGTACAACAACTGCCCCTGTTCAATCTTCTTAAACCTGAAGAGTTAGATTGGCGAGTTTTGCCATTCGTGACTCGAAGGTGGAAGATGATTGGACACTAGAGTGCCCATAAATTTGCACTCGATGATGTGATGGTTGAGGAAATTGGCTTAAAGATGCCATTTGGAGAGGTGATAGAAAGTTGTAAAAGATAGGATTAAAGATGCCATCCAAAAGTGATTGTTGGTATTGAATTTGTAAGTTGAAAGAATGAGTATCAGAATGGCGTCCGTGTTTGGAGCGTATCTGTACCGTATCTGAAAGTTGAATCTGAATGAGTATTAGAATGGCATTCGTGTTTAGAGCGTATCAGTACTGTATCTGAAAGCTGAGTCTGAATGAGTATCAGAATGGCATCCGTGTCTAGAGCGTATCTGTACTGTATTTGAAGACTGAGTCTGAATGAGTATCAGAATGGCATCCGCGTCTGGAGCGTATCTGTACTGTATCTAGAAGAGGCTCTGAATTAGTATCAGAATGGAATCCATGTCTGGAGTGTATCTAAACTGTATCTGGAAGCTGAATCTGAATGAGTATTAGAATGGCATCCGTGTCTGGAGCGTATCTGTACTATATCTGAAAGCTATGAAAATTGTTAATGATAGTTGTTAATCTTAGCCTAAAAAAGGTAAAATGTTAGCTAAAATGCAAAGTCATGTTGTATGAAATGTATGATATAATGCATTTGTGTAATCAATGTTTATGATATATGGATGCGATGTATGCGTATGCGAGCTAATCTGTTGCACTGCTATTGGATTGGGGAAAATAAATCCCTGAATGTTGCTGAGGATATGTAGGCCTTCATGTCTTGAAGTGTTGATGAATTTCCATTTAGAGAAATAAACTCTGTTGCAAGGGAAATGCCATGTATTGCTTAAAAAATTTATTTGGAGAAATTGGATGATTTCTACCGGGGATTGATAATTAGAAGCTTTGTTCCGCTGGGGATTAAATGACATACTGCGGGGGATTTCTTATGGAATATCCTATAGATAATTCCCTATCCCTTCAACCTATCAGTAATTGCCTTTTATTTTGTTTATTTGTAAACAACGATTATGTTCAAATGCATATGTTCAACAATGAATCATTGGACGTTTTTGTAAACAAAACACAAGCGTAAAGAAAAACAGATAGTTTTTGCACTTTCAAAGGGATATCTTTGTATTGACTTTGAGTAAGTATTTTGTACAATGAGACAAACACTCTAGTATGAGAGTGCCGTCGTAAAAAATGAAAATTTTTTAATATACAGCAAAGATAGATATGTGTAATAATCCCATGGGGTTCCCATTCTGCTATAGCCTTTGTATCTCTGAGCATCTTGTCTACTTGTTGCCTCATCCAAAGATGATTGAATTGATTAGAACCTCTGAGTTTGCTTGTTGTCCGTAAGGTGATCCAACGGGACATAATCATACGCTTTAATTCCCTAACTTTTTCCTAGACCGCCCTTTCAGGTTTTAAGTCCACCAGGAAACCCTTTTTTGCCCAAGTCGTCCTTTCGGGTTTTCAACATACCGGGTGTACATATTTTTTGTTTTATCCCTAATTTTTTCCTGAACCTTTTTGGTTCGCCGGGATGCCCTTGTTTTGCTTAGGTATGTCAACCTAGCGGGTCTCTTATGCGTAGTATCTTTTGACTATGTTCGCGTTCGCAGGATGAGGCAGGTCATCGCCATCCATGTTGGTCAAGATCATTGCCTCACCAGAGAATATGCTTTTGATTATAAACGATCCTTCATAGGTAGGAGTCCATTTGCCCCTGGGATCACCTTGTGGCAATATGATGCGTTTGATCACTAGGTCTCCAACTTGGTACACTTGGCGTCTGACTTTCTTGTTGAAAGCCTTGATCATTTGTTTTTGATACATTTGACCATGGAAAACAGTAGTAAGTCTCTTTTCATCAATCAAGTTCAGTTGATCAAGTCGAGTCTGGATCTAATCGTCTTCGTTCAACCATGCATCCTTTATAATCCACAGAGAGGGGACCTGAACCTCAATAGGCAAGACGGCTTCCATTCTGTATACCAAATAATAAGGTGTTGCCCCGGTTGATGTGCGAGATGTGGTACGATACCCGTGGAGAGAGAATGGTAACATCTCATTCCAGTCTTTGTATGTAACTTTCATTTTCTGTATGATCTTTTTAATGTTTTTATTTGCAACTTCGACAACACAATTCATCTTTGGCCGTCAAAGGGAAGAATTGTGATGCTGGATCTTGAATTGCTCGCACAAGGCGGTGATCATAGTGTTGTTGAGATTTTTACCATTGTCAGTGATGATCCTTTCTGGGATACTGTACCGGCAAATAAGATTTTGCTTGATGAAACGGGAAATAACATTCTTGGTAACGGAAGCGAAGGAAGCTGCCTCCACCCACTTTGTAAAGTAATCAATGGCCACTAAGATAAAGCGGTGTCCATTGGAGGCTGTTGGCTTGATTTCCCCAATCATATCAATCCCCCACATGGCAAAGGGCCAAGGAGCCGTCAAGACATTCAGAGGAACCGGAGGTACGTGCACCTTGTCAGCGTAGATTTGACACTTATGGCAGGTTCGAGAGTGTTGATAGCAATCTGCTTCCATGGTAGACCAGTAATAGCCTGCCCGTAGGATTTTCTTTGCCATCATATGCCCACTAGAATGGGTGCCAAAAGTGCCTTCATGCAATTCAGCCATGATCCTTTAAGCTTCAATCTTATCTACGCATCGAAGTAACACAGAGTCATGATTGCGTTTATACAGGATGTCGTTACTAAGGAAGAACTTAGCATAAAATCTTCTTAAGAACTTCTTATCATTAACTGAAGTTCCTTCTAGATATTCTTGAGTCTCGAGATACCTCTTGACTTCGTGAAACCAAGGCTGGTCCACTACTTCTTCAATATTAATCTCATGACAGTGTGATGGTTCATCCATTCGTTCAATGGTGATCTGGGGAGCCTCGTTATCCTAATTAAGTTTAAACATAGATGACATTGTGTCTAGAGCGTTTGCTAGCTGATTTTCTTCTCACGGGAAATGCTCGAAGGTAATCTTCTCAAAATGTGGTAGCAATGTCAAAACATGTTCTTTATAAGGGATAAGGTTAGGGTGTTTGGTGTCCCATTCCCCTTTGATCTGACTGATGACCAAAGCTGAATCTCCAAATACATCCAAGGATTTGATCCCTAAGTCTATGGCAGCTCTGAGACCAAAGATGCACGCTTCGTATTCTACCATGTTGTTTGTATAATTGAAGCATAGTCTTGCGGTGAAGGGAGTATGACACCCTTCGGGAGATATGAGTACAACACCGATACCATTGCCAAGTGCGTTGGATGCCCCATCAAAGAACAGGGTCCATCGGGATCCTTGTTCAGGTCCGTCATATGGCCTGAATTCTTCACAGTTGTCTAACGTCATGATGTCTTCATCCAGAAATTCAAATTTCATGGACTGGTAGTCTTCTACAGCTTGGTGAGCAAGGTGATCAGCTAATACACTTCCCTTTATTGCTTTCTGGGTAGTATATTGTATGTCATATTCCGTCAGGATCATCTGCCATTTTGCCATTCTCCCAGAAAGAGCAAGCTTCTCGAAGATGTATTTTATCGGATCCATTTTAGATATCAATAGGGTAGTATGAGTTAGCATATACTGTCTTAGCCGGCGCGCAGCCCATGCTAGAGCGTAGCAAGTTTTCTTGAGCAGTGAATATCTTGTTTCACAGTCGGTAAACTTTTTTCTTAGGTAATAAATAGCGTGCTCTTTTTGGCCAGACTCATCATGCTACCCCAATACACACCCCATTGAGTTTTCTAAAACAGTAAGATACATGATCAATGGTCTTCCCTCCATTGGTGGCATTAACACAGGAGGCTCTTGCAGGTATTCTTTGATTTTGTCAAAAGAAACTTGGCACTCGTCATTCCATTTGACTACTTGATCTTTCTTCAACAATTTGAAGATTGGTTCACAAGTAGCTGTCAGGTGAGAGATGAATTTGGAAATATAATTCAAACGCCCCAAGAATCCTCTGACTTCCTTCTCAGTACGAGGATTAGGCATCTCTTGTATTGCTTTAACTTTGGCAGGATCGACCTCGATACCTTTGTTACTGACGACAAAGCCTAGGAGTTTACCAGACCGTACCCCAAATGTGCATTTGTTTGGATTCAACCTCAGCTTATACTTCTTCAGTCTCTCAAACAATTTTTGTAAATGATCAAGATTCTCTTCTTCTGTTTGAGATCTGGATATCATATCGTCCACGTAGACCTCTATTTCGTGATGTATCATGTCATGAAATAAAGCTACCATGGCACGTTGATAGGTTTCCCCAGTGTTCTTTAGTCTGGATGGCATCACCGTATAGCAGAAAGTTCCCCACTGCGTGACAAACGTTGTTTTCTCCATGTCCTCAGGCGCCATTTTGATTTGGTTATAACCTGAGAATCCGTCCATGAAGGAAAACACTTTGTGTTGTGCCGTATTTTCAACTAGGATATCAATGTGGGGGAGTGGAAAATCATCCTTAGGGCTTGCCCTATTCAAATCTCGGTAGTCCACACACATTTGCACTTTGCCGTCTTTTTTGGGTACGGGAACAATATTGGCAACCCATTGGGGGTAAGAGGTGACAGCCAAGAATCCAACATTGAATTGCTTCATGACTTCTGCTTTAATATTTTCTACAATATCAGGCCTCATGCGGCGAACCTTTTGCTTTACTGGCGGACAATCTTCTCTTGTAGGCAAACGATGTACCACAATTCTGCATCAAGTCCCGACATGTCTTCATATGACCAGGAAAAGACTTCAACATAATCATGTAACAACTGAATCATACGCTCCTTGACACTGGGTTCCAGATTGGCACCCACCTTGACCTCTTTTTTGTCTTCTTCGGTACCTAGGTTGATTGTATCCACAGGTTCCTCGTGAAGTTGAATGGTTCTCTCTTCTTGTTGTAGCAGTCTGGCAAGTTACCCTGGTACTTCACAATCTTCCTCACCTTCGTCTTCGTCTTGGTAGATTAGATTCTCAGAGTCACAAAAGACCATAGCAATATTGTTACCCATGGGATCCCGAATGGATGTATACCTACATTGTGAGTGTGGGTGTGTGTAAGGGTATAGCTATCTTTGAAAGAAAATAAAAGGTAAAAGAAAAAACAATAAGCATGGAAGTTTGTATGCAAAAACATCCATGAGTCATTGATGTCATATGAAAAATGAGATAATAACCCTTACAAATGGACCATTGTGCCTCGGGTAAGACACAAGGTTTTAAGAGTGTGAATTATTTTAATATTACATATCCAACAAAATGTAAAGATAAATTACTGTGGGATAAAAGTGATCGGGACAAAGTCTCTAGCCTCCCAATTGTTGAGCCCTCCATTGACAGTCGGGAAAATCTAATCCTCCAGGTTGCAGCCATCTTCACCCTCTTCTACCGTGTTGACTTCACGATTGCTGATCTTCAGGGGTGGTCCTCTGGCGCGAGCACGGCGTACAACCTTCTGAGCACTTGAAGTGAAACCCAGGCCAAACTTATCAGACTTATATGGGATATCTGGGAGTTTCCCCCAGATAGTGCACCCACCTTCTTCTACCACTGCTTTGGCATCCTTCATAGATGACATCCGAAGTGGGGGCCTTGTAATCTTGGGAACCTTAGACACAGCCTTGGTCACTGCCACATCTTGGGGGACTTCTTCAAAGTGTTGAAATGGAGTTTCAATAAATTCACCATCTAATTCCACATATCTGAAGGAATTGAGATGGCTAATCATGTACTCTTCCTCTCCATGAACAGTGATAATCTTCCCTTGAATTTGATACTTCAGCATTTGGTGCAACATAGAAGTAATAATGCCAGCATTGTGGATCCATGGTCGGCCTAGTAAGAAAGAATACGAGGGACGGATATCGATTACATAAAAAGTTGACTCAAAAGTTTGTGTTCCAACTTTTATGGGAATGTCTACCTCCCCATGTACCATCCTTTTCGAGCCGTCAAAAGCCCTTACCACTATGTTACTTGGCTTCAATGTTAATCCCTCACAATCAAGCCTATCAAGCGCTTTTTTAGGCAATAAATTCAGAGATGAGCCAGTGTCTACCAAAACATGAGCCAAGGTTGTTCCCCTACATTCCACTGAGACATGTAATGCCTCATTATGCTTCCTTCCCCTTGGCGTTAGATCAGCATCTGAAAAACCTAGGCCATTATCTGCAGTCAAGATGGCTACGCAGTCTTGGAATTGATCAACAAATGTCTCTTGAGGTACATGGGTGGTTTTTAAGAATTTTACTAAGGCCTTTGCATGTGCCTCAGAACATAGTAGTAATGCCAGCATGGAAATTTTAGAGGGAGTTTTCCCCAGTTGTTCAACTACATCGTAGTCGCTTCTCTTTATAATTTTTAGGATCTCCTCCATTTCTTTCTTGGAGGTCTCAGGGATAGTCAATGACTGAGCCTTCGTCCAGACAGGCTCAATCAAATTACTTTTTCCTCGAGTCTCGGTTAACTCGGCAGTAGGAGTGTTAGTAGGAATGATAACAGGGGTTGTAACAGCTTTGTCAGTTGGAGTATTGGTGGAGGTGATTGTAGGATTGGGAATAACCTTTGGAATAACAACATGAATGATTACGGGTCCAGAAACGGCCTTTAGGGGAGCAATTTTGGAGAGAAGATTCTACCACTTCGGGTAATGTTACTAGTCCCTGCAATATTACTGACGTCGGAATTCACTTTCTCAGAACTTGAATCTTTGGAGGATGGCCAGTCCTCCTTGATACCATGGTAGTAGACATCCCCTCCATAATTACATGGTACGGTTTTGTCTGACGCGTATGGGACTGGTCCAAGCATTGTGATTGTTAAAGGAGTTGCTTTCGGAGCTGATGTAATTCTAACGGGTCTTTTGGTGGAGACCCTGAAAGAATTGGCGGAAATGATAATGATGGAAACATCTTCAAAAGGAATAGGTGGAACATAAGTCTTTTCGAACAAAATTGCTTTGTTATCTATTAGGCATTGAACGCATACTTTCAACAAAGGACAGCTAGTTGGTGAGGATAAACAGAAATGGAAAACTTCATCACAGCCCGGGAACACACCAGAATTTAACAAGTTCATTTTAATAGTCAGAAGTGGGGTCATAAGTTCATCAACTGAAGTAACAAACAATACTTCTTCAATGGCATTGGTATTATGGCCATGTCTGGGCATAGGGGAAGAAATGACATTTGATTCTCGGGCGCATCGAATTCAATCTCTTTTGCTTCAATGAGGTCTTGTATTTTGTTCTTTAGAGCCCAACAGTTATTAGTATCGTGACCAGGAATTTCAGAGTGATATGCGCAATGGGCATTGGGATGATAGTGAGGAGATGTTATGTTGGGGTTTTTCAGAGCTTCTTTCAAGGTCAACAAATTGGATCTTAGTAGATACGGTAATACTTGAGACAAGATCATGTTGATTCTGGTGAACTTCCTGACTAGCCTTTCCATCCTTGGTTGATTATTTCTTTGCTAATCAGACGCAGTCTTAGGAATCATAACAGCCCCCACCATTGGTCGGTGTTCGTCCCTATCTTGGTTTCTTTTCGGATATACAACAACCACCTCTTTCTTTCCTATGAAAGGCTTCCTTACAGCTGCATAAGAAGATATATCTTTCTGAATCTTTCCACTCTTTATACCGGCTTCTATCCTTTCTCCGGTCAATATTAGTTCAGTAAAGCCTGCAGATGAACTTCCAATTAAATGATTGAAGAAGGGACCAGATAAGGTGCCCAAGAACATGTCTACTAATTCCCTCTCAGATAGAGGGGGTTGAACTCTTCCAGCCAAGTCTCTCCATTTTTGCGCATAGTCCTTGAAACTTTCATTGGAAACCATGGCCATACTCTATAGTTGAGTACGGGTAGGCACAAGGTCAGCATTGTATTTGTATTGTTTATAGAAGGTTGCAGCAAGATCTTCCCAATTGTGAATGTTGGCTCTTTCTAGTTGGTAAAACCAGTCAAGTTGAGTTCCAGACAGTCTGTCTTGGAAGAAATGCACCCATAAGTCTTTATCAACGGTATGGGGTCGGATTTTCCTCACATATGATCGGAGATGCATTTTAGGGCATGAAACTCTGTCATATTTGGCGAATATAGGTGCTTTGAATTTTGGAGGAATCACAATCCCTGACACTAAACCCAATTCTTCAAAGTCCAAGCCAGACACTTTTTGGATTTCCATCGCACTCAGCCGCTCCTCGAGATGTTTATACTTGTCATCAGCTGGAGAGTATTGTTCTTCATAGTAGTCTTCTTCTTCCTCTTCCTCTTCCAATTCTGACGGGACAACTGTTTCCTTACCTTTACCATCTTGATTTTCTCTTTCACCGGATGTCGTTGCAAAGTTTAAGGTCCTTCTTGTCTGCTCATGAAATCTCCTTCCCATGTTCAGGACTCCGTTTACCTTCTTTGTCTTCTTTTTCCTCTCTTCAGCTAGAAAAGTCTTCAATTCTTCTTGTCCATTGGCTAGGGTCAAGAGAAACTGCTGAAACTGTGTATTCTGAGCTTAGAGATCTTTCATTGTTTGCTCGAGATCCATCTTACTAAAATAAACAGTAAGAGATGAGGAGACTTGTTGCAAAAGACCTGGTTATGTTATGATGAATGGTATATGCATATGCAATGTTTTCAAGGATTTTAAGATTCAAATTCGTTTTAGACAAAAAGGAAACACACGTTATATTAATAGATTAAAGCTTGGGTACATCAATTCCTTCTTGGGCAAAATAATACCAAAACTCTAAGATAAAAAGGTAGTGTGCATCCTCTTTGGTGCAATGTAGGAATTCAGAGTCTGCTCCTCGTGATGTAGCTTAGTGTGTTCCAAAACCTTCTTCTCGCTTGCGTAGAATTGGGCTTTGAGAGTATCTCGCTCCCCCTTGAGTTGTATCTGTGATACGGTGGCCAGAATCGGGACGTGGTTTCCCTATTTCATTAAGGAAATTTTTATGGTTTGCATTTTGCGTTTGTGTTTGCAAAATGTCGCGGTAAGCAAGAGTCGCCACCGTCTTTTATTTTATCCAACAAGGAAAGGAAAAAAGCACCGAAAAATTCCTTTTTTGAGATATTTCTGAGTACAGGGGGTAGATTTATAGAAAGGGAAGGTATTAGCACCCTTTCTATCCGTAGTTATCTACGGGCTCTTAGGTACTTGCTCATCATTTTCAAAATTGTTTTCTTTGTGTTTGTGGGTTTTGAAATTTTTTTTGTTTTAACTTCGATTTCACTCTTGCTTCTGTCTTCAAGAGTGTAATGAAGTGTTTTTGAAAACTTTGTTTGTAAAGGAGTGTAAATGTGAAAAATTTGTTTGGAATGAGCAAGTACTTAAGAACTAATCTACCTACTCGAAAAAATAATCGTTCTATGTTTGTTTCCTTTAGACAATGCTATCCCACTATTAGTGATTAGGTAGCACCATCATTGGAGTCTTTAGGGTCAATTCGAAAGGGACGTACGGTCACTAAAGCAATGTTAGGACGTCTTAGTAATTACCCTAATGTCTTAGATCAATTATTCGAGACAACAATTCCGAGGCAACTTTTTTGAATCGGGACTTTGATCTTTATTTAGACAAAAGGACGACCACTAAAGCATCCTATACTCAATGACCGTTTACCGAAGGCAACCAAGTGGGAGTGTACCCTAGGAGTGCACATGTGCGAATGATTCAATTTCATTTTATTTATCTTTGCATATTTAGGATGATCTAACTGTTTTAAAATTAATCATACATTCTTGTCATGCATCCTATTATCATACATCTAACAGTTAATAATTTGCGGAATTTAAAATGCGGAATTTAAACTACGCTATTACAAGGCTTCGGGTATTTACATAGCCAAAAACAAACCCTTTGAAAATAAAGCGATAAATGTAAATAAACGTCCTAATTAAACTATTACAAACTGTAGGCAGTTACATCAATATGGTAAATGTGATACGGTGGGAGAACTGACTTGAGGTTTTGCGTTTGTTTTCGCAAATGTTTCGGTTGAGCAAGAGTCGCCACCGACTTTTTATTTTATCCTAAGGAAAGGTTAAAAAGCACAGCAAAAACCTTTGAGATGTTTTCTTGGGTTCGGGGGGTAGATTATAGAAAGGGAAGGTATTAGCACCCTTTCTATCCATGGTTATCCATGGGCTCTTAGTTACTTGTTTTAGATCACTTGCCTTGATTTTCAAATTGCTTGAAATTATGGTGTGTGTGTGTGTGTTTTGAAAATGTTTTGAAAATGACGCCTTGTCTAGGCAACCATTGTAATGACTCGTGTTTGAGTATATACAAAGGTGCGTATCTTTTCGAAAAGATGTTTCAAATGTTATTTGAAAGTTTGTTTTGAAAGTGTTTGTGGAGTGTGGTTTTGAAAAGTAGGCAAGTGTGTTTTGCAAGTTTGATCAAGTAACTAAGATTTTGTCTACCCTTAAATTTACTCAAAGGTTTTTCTCATGTTTTACCCCTTTTAACAATTTTGTTCCACCATTGTATTTGGTGGGCAATCTTGCGTTAGGATGTTAACGGGACAGGCGCGGGTCATCGTATGGACCATGAATGCAATGGTGCCAAGTGTCTTTGGCAATTTTGCTTGAAGGGACTATGATCATTTTGATTAGGCAACTTTCGAAAGCGTCATCGAGGGACTATGATCATTTGGATTTGTTTTGTTTTGCCAAAGAAACTCAACGTGCAAGCATGGCCCATTTTGGAAGGAAACAAGCGGGATTATCCTAGGGGTGCAAGTGTGAATCGTGTATTGATTTCATGTATTTGTCTTTGTATTAGGTTATCTAGCGTTTGATTTTATGTACATACAAACCCTAGGTCTAACCATGGTATATTTGAAAGCGATAAATTGCAGGAATTTAAAGTCTACGCTATTACAAATAAGTATTCGGGAGTGGGGGTACAATTATTTACAAATGGGGATGAGACTTTAATAGGAGAGTAGTGTCTAAATATTTTACAACCAAATCGAATTGCGATCTCAAATGTAATATGTATCAATGTATAGGAATAAGAAAATGTATAAGAATAGAGTAAAGTAAATGTATCAATGTATTTGTGTATTGTAAATGTGTAAGTGCATGTAATTTATTTACAGGTGAAAAAGAATGTATTTATTAAGCATGTATTTATTCTTTTTGTATTTTTGTTAATTATGTACAAAACAAAATATTTTAAGAGAAGAAACGGAAATGTTTTAAGTAATTCTATTTTTTTATGAATTAATGTTTTATGTACAAAAGGTTTTTAAAGAAAAGAAAAGAAAAAGTTTTAAGTTTAATTATATTTTTTATGTATTAATGTCCAAAATTAAAAAAGAATTTTAAGACACAAACCTATTAACTTAATTAAATTTAATATTCATGTATTTTTTCAAACGTAATAAAATAAAAGAAAGTTTGGTATATAAAAATAAGGTATTGTTTTATTTAACAAAATAAAATATATTAATTAAGAAAAATAAAAAAAGGATAAGTAAAAAAAGTTAGTTTATGGTGACAAACAAAAAGAAGGAATGGGCCTAATGTTAGTAAAAGGGGGCCGGCCCAAATGAGCAAACTTAAGCAAAAGAGGGGGTGCGATGGCTTTTGTATGGGCTTAGGCACTGATGGGGCGAACCGGCCCAAGGGTTTGACACAAGTTTTTGTAAGGGTTTCAGAGCTTTGGTTCACTTGGGGATTAGGGTTAGGCAACAGAGGCGCTGTTCACTTCGTTTCTATCCTCTTCATCTTCTCAAACCGAACATGGCTTATTGACGCCCCTCTGTCCTCAAGCTACCAGGCGCCGTCTCCTCCTCCTCATATCCAAGGTCACGCAAGCGGTGGTCATATAAGGTGAAGGCTCTGTTTGGGTCTTAACGATTTTTTTTAAAGTTTTTAAGCTTTGTGCGTGCCTTCTGATTATATGCGTTGTTATTGTTCTTGTTTGAGGTGCATAAAAGGAAAAAAAGGGAAGGGATACTACCTTTGTTGGAAACGGAGGAGGACGGTGGCGTCCTAGGGCGGCCGGAGGCGAGGGGAGGTGACGCTGGCTAGCTCTTGCTGGAAAGCCTGATATTTTGTATTTGCTTTAGGTTTGATGATGATTGCTTGAAAACCTAGTATAATCACTTCTTTTCCTCTTCTTATGTTGGCTTATGTATGCTTGGTATGCTGCCTATTGCTTGCTTGCTCGCCTTTTCCTCTTCTGTATGCTTCGTCTGCTTATTGAAATGTTGGTTTCGTTGCTTGATGATGAACTTTACAGTTCTGAGAGCTCGTTTGGCTTGCTTGAATCTGTGTTGCCTTGAATGCTTGTGTACTGAGTTGCCTTGAATTCTATTGAACCCTATGGTGAGCCCAGCTCTGAGGGCTTTGTAATTTTGAATATTATTCTGATTTTTTAGTTGTAAATCTGAACATGTGTTGAAATGTTTGAGGTTGGTCTTGGGATTTGGATTTTGAGTATTTTGAATCAAGTTTCGTTGCTATGTTTAGGCTGAGCTGTTTGATGGCTTAAGGTTTGTGTTTACTGAGTTTAGAACAGGTCTTAGGCTTGATGCAGGTTTATGGCCTTTTGGCCTGAGCACAGATTTGTGTGCTTTTTCTGGTTTAAGGCTAGTGCAGGTAAGGCTTGGACAGGTTAAGCTTGAGGCATCCTGTGTTGAAAAATAGGTTACAGGCTTGAAGCTTTGAGGCTTGGCTTGTGGGCTTGATGCATTCACAGGTTTGCAAGACTTTGAGGCTTGGCCTGTTTTGATACAGTTTATGATGTTTGAGGCAGGTTTGGGACAAAGGCTTATGCAGGTTGAAGCAGTAGGCTTTGTTGTTTCTAGTTTATTGTGACAGGATGCAAGGCTTGGCGTGGAAGAGTTTGACACAGTTTGTGATTTTTGATTTTTTGTGTTGGAGGCAGTTTTGAAATGTTTTACACAATTGTGTTGCTTCTTGGTATTTTCTGCCTCTCCCCCTATATGCTGGTATATCTGTTGTTTTATATATCTTCTTGCCTCAGCCTGCTGTAAGCCTTACTTCTTTTTCTCTTCTCTCTCTCTCTCTCCCTAGATTAAAGCATTTTTTATTGCTTTAGATGTACTTTTCTGAAAAAGTAGCTGCTGGAAAATGATGTATTTTAACATTGCTTGCACTTGTGGTTTAGCTCTGCATACTCCTTATCTCTTTTTTCCTGATTTTCTGCATATTTTACTTCTTTGACAGCTTTTGGATAGTTTCATTCAGTTTGCAATTAGTTCAATTTGGACTTTGTGCATTGGTTTTGAAACTTTGAAATGTACAGTTTGTTCTTTCTTGCATATGCAGTAGCTGTTCAGTTTTCCTCTTTGATTGGAAATTAGGCAGCCTGTTTGACCATTTTGAATTTGTGCAAAATTGTAACTTGTGCATTTCATATTTTATTTGCAAGCATATTGTGATCGGTGGATCTGGAACTGACTGTTTAACGCTGGTTCGCGAAATGTCACGGTAAGCAAGAGTCGCCACCGTCTTTTATTTTCTCCAAATGGAAAGGACAAAAGCACAGAAAAATTCCTTAAAGAGATTGCTCTCGGTTCGGGAGGTAGATTATAGAAAGGGAAGGTGTTAGCACCCTTTCTATCCATGGTTATCCATGGGCTCTTAGATACTTGCTCATTTGTGTTTTCAAAATGGTTTGTTTGCTTTTCAATGTGGGTTTTAAAAAGTTTCTTTGAAAATTCCAGTTCGACTCTTGTATCGGTCCTTAAGAGTGTTTGAAAAGTTGCTTTCGAAAGCTTTTTGAAAAGGTGTCGGTGTGAAAAGTATTTTTGATTTGTTTTGAAATTAGAGCAAGTATCTAGAGTCGTCTACCTACCCTAAGGAATTCGTCTGTGTAAATGTCCTTTAAAGTAGTGCCATCCCACCATTGAGAGGTAGGTAGCACCACCGTTGGAGGTGTTCGGGTCAATTCGAGGTTCGGGACATGGTGATCACCAGAGCAATAGGAAGACACCTTAGAAGCTACCCTCATGCCAGGTTCCCGGATCATGAGGACTTACTAAGACATCCTCTACTCGACGATCACCTTTCGAGGCAAGGTAACAGTGAGGCGTACCCTAGGGGTGGTGTGTGCGATTTGTGTGTCGTTTTCAAGTATTTTTGTCTTTTGTCATGTTATTGGTGATCTAGCGCTTGTTTTTATTTTTGTCCATACATTCTTTCATGCCTTTGATTAACAGTTAAAATATTGCGAGAAAGTAAAAGATTCTAAGCTATTACAAAAGGCGCGCGTCCACATCGCCAAAATTTCTCGAACCCGATTTGACAGAAAAATAAAGAATTAATGAAAAGAAAGTGTGAGAAGATTAAAATGTTACAAGGCCTTGGGAGAGATACATCAGAATTATAAAGAATAAAAATAAATGTGCGAATTAAGAATTAAACGAGGGCGTTGGACCCTTTTGCAAAATTAAATTAAAGGATTATTAAATTAATTAAAAAGAGATTTGTTTTTGGTATTTTTTTTAGTATTTTAGGATTTTAATGAAAAAGAATTAATTAAAATTAAACCTAATTCTACAATTTTTAATTTATTAAAAAAAGAAGATTAAAACCTAATATTAACCCTAATTAACTTACATGCAAATTTAATTATAAAAATAAATATCTAATATTTAATTATTATGGAATAAAAGAAAAAAGATGAAAATTAATTAAACCCTAATTCTATATTTTTTAGATTTTTATTAAAAAAAGTTAAAATTAAAACCTAATTTAAAACTAATTAATTTATGAATTTATTTACAAAATATACATACTAAAATAAAAATATTTTAGTTTTTTTTAATCTTTTTTTCTGATTTTTTTGTGTGTTTTTTTTTTATATTTATGAAATTAATTAAGTAAAACAATAATTAAAAGAAGATAGAAATAATAAAAAAAGAAGAAATAAAAAATTGCAAACCTAGGGGGTTCAGACCCCAAATGGGAGGTTTTTCTTTTAGCAATCTGGCCCAAGATTCTGAGGCCCTTTTGACTTTCTCCAGATAGCGTGTGGTGCATTGACTAGGGTTTACCATGTACCTCAGGGCGTGGCCTTTGGATTGATGAAATTGGACAGGTGGATGGCTTGATGGAGAAGGTGTATTGTAGTCTGCAGTATGGGCACTACATGTGAACGTTAATTGAAAAAAAACATATGGAAAGGGTGAAGACCTGGGGCTCGAACCCAGGTCATTAACATTACCAGCCTACACGTATGCCACTGAGCCACTTCGTTCATCTGTAAATTAATATAATAAACAAATATAATAAAACAAACGCGTTAATGTTTGGTTTTTTCGCGCGAACTTTTAAACGCCCCACTCAGAGCCTTACACATCATCATCTTCCTCACGTCTTCGTTCTTCCTGAAAACATAACAAACATAGGCAACGGTTTTTACACCGTTCCCTTAGGCAACATATCAGAAAATAGCGACTAGCCCCAGGGGCTCCATAAATTAGGCGCGAGGGTAGCCTTGTGATCGTCTGAGCATGCTGGATTCAATGGTCCAATTCTTGAAGGCCAATTTTTCCTTATTTGAAAAACCCTAATCCAAGGTCCTGTAAACCCTAAAACACGACCATGGCATCTTTGCATACAGCGCATAATAATCCAATCAAAGCATATGGTTAGCTTGCAAACATTATTCTAAACACAAAAATAACAATGAAATATGTTAACAATGCATGAATGATAGAAAGCGATTCTGAAATTTTCTTTACCAACTTCAATGGTGATTTCACATTTCCTTGAGTATGAGGCTTAGTTTTTGATTGGAATCGTTTACTGGCAACCCTGGCAAGCTAATGGAATAGGTTTTGAGGCTTGAATCGACCTGCAAGTAGGTTTTCAGAATTTGAGTTTTCAAAGAAAATTTCAAGTTTGTGCAAGGGTTTTCTGCGCAGCTCAGTGGTTTTTTGCATTAGGTTTGTGATCAGGCTTAAGTATAGAATGAATTAGGTCAAAGAAAACAACCCAAATCTTTTGCATTCATGGTTTTTGAGATTTGATTTTCAAAGATCTTTTTTCAATATTTTTCATGCACTTTTGCTCCAATCATGATCAATTCTCTTCAAATCTTTCCATATTTGATTATGCACGAATTATTGAGTATATTTCATGCACAAAAAGATTGAAAAGCTTAGGTTAAATATTTTTCATGTATTTAATTGATTTAAATGAATTATTATTAATAAAAATTCAAATAAATAAATAAAAAATGAAGAAATACTTCCCTTTGGGCCAAGTGGTCGTGCACATGCCTTGGATGATGAATTGTGGAAGAAAAATAGGCCCATTAGCAATTTTAGGTCATTTGAATCAATGTTGACTTTTCAAAATATCCAAAAATTCCCCAACTTCTACAAGGCATAACTTGCTCAATTTTTAAGCTTTGCTCATGTTATTGGACATTTTGGAAAGGTATTTGAGTCCTCTAACCAATGCCTTTGGTCCCATGTCATTTTTATTTACCAATCTCAAGTTATGGCCTTTGACTTAAAGTCCCTTTTTGTTGACTTTTGAAAATGACCTATAATGTTGAAATTGATAACTTTTTGTGAGAGCATTTCTTGGACTTGAAGTATGAAGATGAATTGTAGGAAATGTCTTTCTCTCCAAAATGGGCTTTGGATGGAATTTTTCTGATAATCCATGTGAAAGTTATGCCCTGGTCAATTTACAGTTGACTTTTTCAATTGTCCAAATAAGGAAACTTTTGCATCTTGATGATTTTTGAGCCAAGCTTTGAGAATCATGATCAAGCATTGATCAAATGATGTTTGTGGCTTCAAAATGATATGTTGACCAAAAATTTGAACTTTTGACTGCCAAATGACCATTTTGCCCCTACAGTTGACTGTAGTGCAATTAGGGTTTTGACTGTGCAGTTTTGTGCTGAAAGTCTTGAAACTTGATATGAGGATGCTTGACCATATTTGTAGGTATGTGAGACTTGATTGGACCTTTGGAAACTTCATTTTCTTGGAGAATATGGGAGGGCAAATTTTGGGGTACAACAGTTGCCCCTGTTCAATCTTCTTAGACCTGAGAATGCAGATTGGCTGACGTGCCTTTCGTGATCCGAGGGTAGAAGATGATTGAACACTAGAGTGCCCAGAAATTTGCGCTCACATAGTAGCAGTGTGATGATGGGAATGGGCTTATAGATGCCATTTAGAGATTGACGAGTAGGATGATGGGCTTATAGATGCCATCTGGATGTTGATCGCATAAGAGATTCCTTAGCGAGAACTTGCGTACCTGCAAAAGAACAATGAGTACCTGACATGTTGCAGGAGCTGGTTTTCAGATGCTTGGTATAGATGTGTCCTGACTGGTTACAGGAGCTGGATCTGGAGCTTCACAAGATGATGAATGAACCAGGTATGGTTACTACCTCAGCATGAACGGTGAGAGAACCTTGGGTGACTTTAACTTCAACAACGCTCGTTGAGAAAATCTTGGTGGGAATTACCATCTTCGCAGTATCGGGAAGAGAACCATAGGCAATTATAATCTCAAAAGCGAACGTTTGAGAAAAACCTGGGATGGAATTATCATCTCCGCACCGCTGGGGAGAGAACCATAGGAAATTATAATCTCAAAAGCGGACGTTTGAGAAAAACCTGGGATGGAATTATCATCTCCGCACCGCTGGGGAGAGAACCATAGGAAATTATAATCTCAAAAGCGGACGTTTGAGAAAAACCTGGGATGGAATTATCATCTCCGCACCGCTGGGGAGAGAACCATAGGAAATTATAATCTCAAAAGCGGACGTTTGAGAAAAACCTGGGATGGAATTATCACCTCCGCACCGCTGGGGAGAGAACCATAGGAAATTATAATCTCAAAAGCGGACGTTTGAGAAAAACCTGGAGTGGAATTATCATCTCCGCACCGCTGGGGAGAGAACCAAAGGAAATTATAATCTCAAAAGCGGACATTTGAGAAAAACCTGGGATGGAATTATCATCTCCGCACCGCTGGGGAGAGAACCAAAGGAAATTATAATCTCAAAAGCGGACATTTGAGAAAAACCTGGGATGGAATTATCATCTCCGCACCGCTGGGGAGAGAACCATAGGAAATTATAATCTCAAAAGCGGACGTTTGAGAAAAACCTGGGATGGAATTATCATCTCCGCACCGCTGGGGAGAGAACCATAGGAAATTATAATCTCAAAAGTGGACGTTTGAGAAAAACCTGGATAGCTTCTACTGAGTCTTTATCAGAAAAATCTGTTTGGGGTCGATTTAGCTGGACTAGAGAAGGCCTTGGACTGGATAAGAAATCTTTGGAGTCGATTAACTGAACCGGTTTAGGTCTTGAAAGATGATTGAGAATTTAACGGAATCTTTCCTGAAAGGTAAAGGTCAGTCGTATGCAATGCATGATATGGACCAAGCAATGATGTTCTCAACATAAATGAGATTTGTAAGGTATGATGCGTATATGCATGCTATAATGATGTATGTGATGTTTAGGAATGTATGTTTTCGTCTAGGAAAATGAATCCTTGACGGGTGCCGGGAAGTCACTCCTGGGCTGATGTTGAAGAATAAGCTTTTACTTCCGCTGGGGATGATGATTGCAAGAATACCGGTAGGAGAAGATAACTCCTTTGGGGAATAAACTTGGCGAATGGAATAACTCTGCGGGGAGAAAAGTACTCTAGCGATCTTGCTGGGAAGCAATACTCTGTGGGGGATAGAGATGCTTTGCTGAGTTGTTGATAATAACTTGCTGGGGATATCTTTGCTGTATCGGAAGTGTTAATAGACTTCGCTGGGGACAAGAAAGAACTATGTTGACGACGACCTTTCTGTGGCTTTTGGCTGAGGATAACCCAGTTATATCCTGTTAAGGAAATAACTCTTTGAATAAAGCTGGACGACGCGTTCGTGCTCTGCGAGGGATAAGCTTCCAGAATCTACTGGGGATAAGCTTACTGCTTGGGGAGATGAATTCCAACTTTCCTGGGGACCTAGATTGGACTCTCCTGGGGAAGTTTTGAACTGCGGGGGAAGTGATTCCTTTGAATGTTTGATATGCCGCCAGGGAACAATCTTTAGACCAAGATTGCCGGGGATGCTTGTTAAGAATATGTATATGCTGCTGGGGAGATGTTGAGATCTACCGGAGGATACTCAACTTCCTTAAGGTTTGATAATATAGCTTGGAGAGAGTGTGCTGACTGCTTACTCTCTGGGGAATTAGGATATCTGGTTATGTTCTTTAGTTGAACCTACCTTGGTACCTTGGAGGACATAACAATTAGATTGCTTAGACAACTCTTTATTGCCCCTGTTTCTAATGTTACCTGTAATTAGTTCTTTGTTTCGTATGCAAATATTCATGAGTTAGCAAATTATTGTCAATGCATATATCACAAATTGAACCTTGGACGTTCTTCGCAAAACAAAACAGAAAAAGAAAAACAATTGGCACTTTTAACTGGAAAAGTATATTTGTATTGATTTTTGAATGGCCTGAAAATAGGCGTTTTGTGTACAAGAGGCTGACGTCCTAGTAAGAGAACACCGCCGAACAAGAGAGTTTATACAAATTTGTACAAAAGGAAGTAAAACAGCTGTGTGAAATGAATGATCCACTGGGTTTCAACTCTGCTATTGCCTTTATAACTCCGAGCGTCTCATCACTTGATGACCTTGGTTGAAGGTGAAGCTGACTGATCGATGCCGTCGGAACTTGGTGTAGATACCGGATTCTGGATGCAAAATGATCCAATGAGACATAGTATTACGCTTTTATCCCTAACTTTTTCCTGGACCGCCCTTTCGGGTTTTCAGTCCACCGGGATACCCATTTTTGCCCAAGCCGCCTTTTCAGGTTTTCGACTTGCCGGGTGTACATATTTTTTTCATTTCATCCCTTCATTTTGCCCGAACCCTTTTGGTTCGACGGGAAGCCCTAATTTTTGCCTAGGCATGTCAGCCTAGCGGGTCTTTTTTTTTCATGCGTAGTATCTTTTTACTATGTCTGCATTAGCGGGGTGAGGAAGGTCGTCACCATCCATATTGGTTAGAATCATGGCTCCTCCTGAGAACACATGCTTAACCACAAATGGCCCTTCGTATGTAGGGGTCCATTTGCCCCTTGGATCACTCTGAGGAAGGATGATTCGCTTGATCACCAGATCCCCGACTTGATATTCCTGTGGTCTGACCTTTTTGTTAAATGCCCTGATCATCCGTTTCTGATACGTCTGACCATGACAGATAGCAGCAAGTCTCTTTTCATCAATGAGGTTGAGCTGATCAAGTCGTGTCTGGATCCAATCATCCTCGTTCAGATTTGCATCCTTCATTATCCGGAGAGAGGGTATTTGCACTTCGATTGGCAAGACTGCCTCCATACCATAAACCAGAGAGAAAGGAGTTGCCCCGGTTGACGTCCTAGCTGAGGTACGGTACCCATGTAGAGCGAACGGTAACATCTCGTGCCAATCCTTATAAGTCACTGTCATTTTCTGCACGATTTTCTTGATGTTCTTATTTGCTGCTTCGACAGCCCCATTCATCTTCGGTCTGTAAGGAGAAGAATTGTGGTGCTGTATTTTGAACTGCTCGCAGAGCTCAGCGATCATCTTGTTATTCAGATTGGTACTGTTGTCTGTAATAATTCTCTCTGGGACGCCGTACCGACAGATCAGATTATGCCGAATGAACCGTGCCACAACAGTCTTGGTTACCGTAGCATAGGAAGATGCTTCGACCCACTTTGTAAAATAATCAATCGCTACCAGGATGAAGCGATGCCCATTAGATGCCGTAGGTTTAATATCTCCGATCATGTCTATGCCCCACATTGCAAACGGCCAAGGCGCAATCAGAACATTCAGGGGAACCGGAGGAACATGCACCTTGTCTGCATAAATCTGGCACTTATGGCATGTCCTAGAATGTTGGTAGCAGTCAGCTTCCATTGTGGACCAGTAATATCCTGCCCGAAGGATCTTCTTAGCCATTGTATGTCCACTGGAATGTGTACCAAAGGTCCCTTCATGTAGCTCTTCCATGATCCTTTCTGCTTCAGTCTTATCCACACAACGCAGTAAGGTTGAATCATGGTTTCGCTTGTACAAGATGCCGTTGCTAAGGAAGAACTTCGCTGCGAACCTCCTCAAGAACTTCTTATCATTGATAGAGGCACCTTCAGGGTACTCCTGAGTTTCCAGATATCTCTTCACCTCATGGTACCAAGGCTTCTCAGTCACCAATTCCGTCTCGAGATCGCAACAGTATGCCGGTTCGTCCAGTTTCCAGATGATGATCCGGGGAGCCTCATTGTCCCATTTGACCTTGAACATAGAAGACATTGTAGCTAACGCGTCCGCCAGCTGATTCTCTTCTCTTGGAAAGTGTTCAAAGGTTATCTCTGTGAAGTGGGGGATCAAGGTCAACACACATTCTCTGTAATGAATCAGGTTTGGATGTTTCGTATCCCACTCTCCTTTAATCTGATTGATCACAAGAGCGGAATCTCCGAAGACACTCAGAAACTTGATCCTTAAGTCGATCGCAGCTTGAAGACCCATGATGCACGCCTCGTACTCCGCCATGTTGTTGGTACAGTTGAAACATAGCCGGGCAGTGAGCGGAGTATGAGTACCTTGAGGTGATATGATTATGGCGCCGACACCGTTTCCCAAAGCGTTGGAGGCTCCGTCAAAGTGCATAGACCATCGGGATCCTGGTTCAGGTCCTTCATCCGGTCCAGGTACTTCACAATCAGTTACTATCATGATGCTTTCATCCGGAAACTCAAAGTTCATTGACTGATAGTCATCTACGGCCTGATGTGCCAAGTGGTCTGCCAATACACTTCCCTTGATGGCTTTCTGGGTCGTGTATTGAATGTCGTATTCCGTCAAGATCATCTGCCATCTTGCAATTCTCCCAGACAGAGCAGGCTTTTCAAATATGTATTTTATAGGATCCATCTTTGAGATCAACAAGGTAGTGTGAGTCAGCATATACTGTCTCAGCCGGAGAGCAGCCCATACCAAAGCGCAGCAAGTTTTCTCAAGCAGTGAGTATCGGGTCTCACAGTCGGTAAACTTTTTGCTAAGGTAATAAATGGCATGCTCTTTTCGGCCAGACTCGTCATGCTGCCCCAGCACACACCCTATTGAATTGTCAAGCACTGTTAGATATAGTATCAGAGGTCTCCCTTCAACCGGTGGCATAAGGATGGGTGGTTCTTGGAGATACTCTTTGATTCTGTCGAAAGCAGCCTGACACTCATCATTCCAATGTACTACCTGATCTTTCTTCAGCAGCTTGAAGATTGGCTCACAGGTAGCAGTCAGGTGTGAAATGAACCGAGCAATGTAATTCAGGCGTCCTAGAAAGCCTCTGACTTCCTTCTCTGTCTTAGGAACTGGCATCTCTTGAATAGCTTTGACCTTGGTAGGGTCCACTTGAATTCCCATGTCACTTATAACGAAGCCTAGCAACTTTCCAGATCTTACCCCGAAGGTGCACTTGTTCGGGTTCAACCTCAGCTTGTATAGTTTCAATCGGTCAAACAACTTCTGCAGATGATCTAGGTGCTCTTCCTCAGTCTGGGACCTTGCGATCATGTCGTTAACATACACTTCTATCTCATGATGGATCATATCATGAAATAAAGCAACCATGGCACGTTGGTAGGTTGCCCCAGCGTTCTTCAGCCCGAACGGCATGACCTTGTAGCAGAAGGTGCCCCACTAAGTAACAAATGTAGTCTTCTCCATGTCTTCAGGTGCCATCTTGATTTGATTGTAACCTGAAAAGCCATCCATGAAAGAGAACACCTTATGCTGAGCTGTATTATCAACAAGGACATCAATGTGAGGTAGAGGGAAGTCATCTTTGGGGCTGGCCCTGTTCAGATCCCTGTAGTCAACACACATTCTGACCTTACCGTCTTTCTTAGGTACCGGCACCACATTAGCAACCCACTGAGGGTAAGAAGTCACTGCAAGAAACCCAGCATCAAACTGCTTCATAACCTCGGCCTTAATCTTTTCAGACATCTCTGGACGCATACGGCAGACCTTTTGCTTAACCGGAGGGCAATCTTCCTTAGTTGGTAAGTGATGGACCACAATATCGGTATCCAACCCGGGCATGTCTTCGTAGGACCAGGCAAAGATCTCCATATAATCATGCAGCATCTGAGTCAACCGTTGCTTCACGCTGAGCTCTAGGTTGGCACCAATCTTTACCTCTTTCCTGTCTGCCTCAGTACCAAAGTTTATTGTTTCCACTGGCTCTTCATGGGGTTGAATTGCCCTCTCTTCCTGAAGCAACAGTCTTGCAAGCTCGCCAGGCACTTCGCAATCATCTTCACCTTCGTCTTCGGCTAAGTTGATCGGATTTTCGAAGTCATAACTGGCAGTAGCAGAGTCGTTGCCAGTGAGATCCAGGGTGGATTGAAACCTGTATGAGTGAGTGTGTGTGTACATACAGCTGTTTTGAAATATATGTAAAGGAAAGAAAAGACAGAAAAGGAGCACAAGATTTGTAATGCGAGAAAACGTCCAAGATTTTCATTCATGATATATGAAATGACAATTTATATGCCCTCACAAATGAAACCACGGTGCCTCGGGTAAGACACCGGGCCATAGAGTTCAATTTATTGTTTATTACAAATACAAAAAACATAGGAATTCATTACTTAGTAACAAGAGAAACAGGTAGATTGTCCTTTGCACTCCAATTATTAAGTCCACTGTCGGTTGCCGGGTAGATCCAGCTATCAAACTCAGCTTCGTCCACTTCGTTATCGTCCCCAATAGCATTCACTCCATGAGCAGGCAGGGGAGCTGTCACTACATTAGGCTTCTCGGATGCCTCAAACTGTACCTCCTTGGCGTCAATAAGGTCCTGCAGTTTGCTCCTTAAGGCCCAACAGTCGTCAGTGGAGTGCCCCGGGCTATCAGAATGATAAGCACAACGAGCATTCGGGTTGTACTTAGGAGATGCAGTATTTGGAAACTTCGGCGCCTCTCTGACAATCACTAGGTTGGTTGAGAGCAACTGTGGCAAGATTTGGGATAGGGTCATGCTTAAACGGGTAAACTCTCTCCGGGGTCTTTCAGCCCTTTGAGGATTGGTCGGCCGAGGAGCGGCAGCAGGCTTGGCAATCGTTACCACACTGACAGATTGGCGGCGCTCAAATCTTTCTGATCTCCGGGAGCCGTATACAGCACTAGCCTCCTTCTTGAAGGGTTTCTTCTCAGAACTAGACGATGCACCCTTCGGAATCTTACCAGACTTTAACCCAGCCTCAATTCTCTCTCCAGTCAGAATCAGATCAGTGAACCCTGCAGATGAATTCCCGATAAGATGGTTGAAAAATGGCCCAGATAGGGTCCCCAAGAACATGTCTACCAACTCCCGATCAGTCAATGGTGGCTGCACCCTGCCAGCCAGGTCTCTCCACTTCTGAGCGTACTCCTTAAAACCTTCACTTGAACCTAACGACATACCCTGGAGTTGGGTACGTGTAGGGGCAAGGTCGGCATTATATTGATACTGCTTATAGAAAGCAGTAGCCAACTCCTCCCAGTTACGAACCTTGGTCCCATCCAGCTGATAGAACCATTCGAGATGAGTCCCTGAAAGACTCTCCTGGAAGAAGTGGATCCACAAGTTCTTGTCCGCCGAGTACGGTTGAATCTTCCGAACATAGGACCTGAGATGTAGCTTGGGACAAGACGCCCCGTCATACTTAGAGAAAGATGGTGATTTGAACTTCCGAGGGATGATCACACCAGTAGACAAACCCAGATCTCCAAAATCCAGCCCAGGTACCTGTTGTATTTCCATAGCATTCAGCCTATCCTCCAGTTGCTTGTAACGGTCTTCTGCCGGAGGGTACTGCTCTTCATCAAAATCAGTCTCGTTGTCGGAGACTACCGGACTAGGACCCTTTTCTGTCTGAGGAGTACTCTTACCAACAGAAGAACCAGCCTCTTCATGCTGCAGAGTATTGCCAAACCTTCGGCCCGAGTTAAACAGAACAGTTCTTCTCTTCTTCTTCTTCTCCTTCTTCAGGAGCAGAGCCTTCAACTCTTCTTGGCCTTGAGCCAAACCCTTGATTAATTCCTGAAATTGCGCATTCTGCGCCTGAAGAGCTTTGATGGATGTCTCAGTTGATGACGAGTCAGGATTCATGATGCTGAAATAAACAGCGAAGAACTGTAAGCAACCTGAAAAGAGAAAAACCTGCTATGCACATGATGAATGATATGTGTTTATGCAATGCATTCAAGGGTTCGAAAGTTCAAGTTTGTTGTAGACAAAAAGGAACGCACATTATCATTAAGGAAATAATTGTTTAGTACATCAGAGCCTCATGGGCAAAATAATACAAAAGCAAATCAATCCCAAAATACATTGCGCATCCTCTTTGGAGCTATGTAAGTGTTGAGATTCCTCTCCTCATGCAACAGGCGGGTGAGCTCCAAGACCTTCTTTTCACTAGCATGTAGACTGGTCTCAAGAGAATTCCTTTCCTCCTTAAGCTGGATCCAGCTCTTCTGCATCTCTTCCCAGGATGTGGGCATATCAGGGTGCTGAATAGTGTAGGACACTTCTCCTTCCAAGACTGGTTCTTTGATCACAGGGAGCACATGGGGATAAGGCATCACTAACTTCTGGGAGCGGGCGCGTACCCACTTGAGATAAGGTTCCAACGGGATGGAGTTCCTGTGCCCCAGTGTCTTGCTGTCTATCCTACTTGGCATCCTCCAAGCTCTGATAAATCTCTGGCGAAGTCCTTGAGTGTCGTTGTCGAAGTCAAAAACTATGTCAGGAATTAACATGTCATGAGGACCATCCTTCCGAGCATAACCAAACTGTCTCCAAGCCAGGCATGGGCTGTAAGTAATACCTCCTCTGATTCCAAGTAAAGGAACATTAGGGTACTCCCCGCAACGATCAATGATAGTGACATCCTCTCTGGACCTAGGGCACCAATGTATATCTGCATGTGTAAGAGTCATCAACCGTTGTGACCATCTCAAACCCCGCTCATTCTTCAAAACCGATTGTGGAAGGTGCGAAATAAACCACCTTCCCAGGAGAGGAGTGCAACACATAAGGACACCTCTTTTTCTCATGGTTCGAGTGTAACATGAGTGAAGGATGTCCCCCAGCAACGTAGGTATAGGATTCCTGGACATAAAGATCTGGACAGCACTGATATCTATAAGCTGATCTTGGTTAGGGAACAACACCAAACCATAGACAAGGAGGGCCACAACCTCTTCAAAATCTTGCAAGTCAAGGGAGTTCCAACATTCATGGGCCTTTTCAAACAGAAACCTGGCTAAGAACCCTTTGATACCACTTCTAACTTCCCAATGTCCCTTGAGGTCAGATGACTGTAGGTGCAAGGCTTTAGCAATTTCTTCAAGCTTAGGTTCCTTTTCCGTACCGTTGAAGGGTAGCTGATCAAGGATAGGGATCTTCAGGAGCCGGGAGAACTCCTCCAATGTAGGTACCAACTGATAGTCCAAGAAGGTGAAACAGTGATGCATAGGGTCAAAGAATTGGAACAGGACTTTGATCATGTCTTCCTCAATGTTGGTATTGACCAAGCTGATGAGACTTCCATGTCTTTCACTGAATGAAGAGCTCTCGGGAATCCTGGATATAAGTTCCTTAAGCTGAGGAGGGATCTTTACAAGACTGATTTGAATTGTCTTTCTACGAACGGTTTCCATGTCCTACAAAACAAGAACAAAGATGAAAATTCGAACCCCTGAAATGGTTAGTCAATGCATATGATGCTGGATGATGTCATGATGCTATGCTTAAACACACCACAGATATTTACAAAGACAAACATGTAAGGCACACAAGGCACACAAGACAATCCCTTAGGGTTTAAAGCCAGCATGGGGTCTGGGTATTACCCTCTTGAAGTTGGTGGGTTCAACCTGTCCTATCAAAGTAGCCGGGTTCTAAGGGTCCCAATATCACGGGATTGCTTTCATTGTTCATCGTTTCGATTTAGCCACTGAACTGGCGACCGAAATATTCCAGGAAAGCAACCCTCAATTGAGTGTAGTATCGAGTATCAACCAACCTCGGACTGCACCAAAGTCAGTTATCTCACTACCCTAAAGAGGCCAAGATAGTTTAATTAAGGTTCCTAAGGTCTGTTGATGCTTCATGACACCACGCGGAGGCCCCGTACTCTCCTTGACTGAACTCAAGGGTTACCGGTACACACCAAAGTGCCACATCAACGTAGCAGACTGTTTCAACCATGTCGGTATACCCCGCACAGTTCCCTCACAGTCTTGTTGCTACTTTCTAAGAAGGTATCCCCCAGATCCGGGTTTAGGATCTATAGAACTCCCAAGCAACCCACAATTTAAAGCACACAAGGAAAACAATTGAAAACACAGTTATGAACTACCCTAAGGTACACCTCACTTTAAGTTTGGTCCACAGCAGAGTCGCCAGTTTTGTGACCGGTGGATCTGGAATTGACTGTTTAACGCTGGTTCGCGAAATGTCGCGGTAAGCAAGAGTCGCCACCGTCTTTTATTTTCTCCAAATGGAAAGGACAAAAGCACAGAAAAATTCCTTAAAGAGATTGCTCTCGGTTCGGAAGGTAGATTATAGAAAGGGAAGGTGTTAGCACCCTTTCTATCCATGGTTATCCATGGGCTCTTAGATACTTGCTCATTTGTGTTTTCAAAATGGTTTGTTTGCTTTTCAATGTGGGTTTTAAAAAGTTTCTTTGAAAATTCCAGTTCGACTCTTGTATCGGTCCTCAAGAGTGTTTGAAAAGTTGCTTTCGAAAGCTTTTTGAAAAGGTGTCGGTGTGAAAAGTATTTTTGATTTGTTTTGAAATTAGAGCAAGTATCTAGAGTCGTCTACCTACCCTAAGGAATTCGTCTGTGTAAATGTCCTTTAAAGTAGTGCCATCCCACCATTGAGAGGTAGGTAGCACCACCGTTGGAGGTGTTCGGGTCAATTCGAGGTTCGGGACATGGTGATCACCAGAGCAATGGGAAGACACCTTAGAAGCTACCCTCATGCCAGGTTCCCGGATCATGAGGACTTACTAAGACATCCTCTACTCGACGATCACCTTTCGAGGCAAGGTAACAGTGAGGCGTACCCTAGGGGTGGTGTGTGCGATTTGTGTGTCGTTTTCAAGTATTTTTGTCTTTTGTCATGTTATTGGTGATCTAGCGCTTGTTTTTATTTTTGTCCATACATTCTTTCATGCCTTTGATTAACAGTTAAAATATTGCGAGAAAGTAAAAGATTCTAAGCTATTACAAAAGGCGCGGGTCCACATCGCCAAAATTTCTCGAACCCGATTTGACAGAAAAATAAAGAATTAATGAAAAGAAAGTGCGAGAAGATTAAAATGTTACAAGGCCTTGGGAGAGATACATCAGAATTATAAAGAATAAAAATAAATGTGCGAATTAAGAATTAAACGAGGGCGTTGGACCCTTTTGCAAAATTAAATTAAAGGATTATTAAATTAATTAAAAAGAGATTTGTTTTTGGTATTTTTTTTAGTATTTTAGGATTTTAATGAAAAAGAATTAATTAAAATTAAACCTAATTCTACAATTTTTAATTTATTAAAAAAAGAAGATTAAAACCTAATATTAACCCTAATTAATTTACATGCAAATTTAATTATAAAAATAAATATCTAATATTTAATTATTATGGAATAAAAGAAAAAAGATGAAAATTAATTAAACCCTAATTCTATATTTTTTAGATTTTTATTAAAAAAAGTTAAAATTAAAACCTAATTTAAAACTAATTAATTTATGAATTTATTTACAAAATATACATACTAAAATAAAAATATTTTAGTTTTTTTTTATCTTTTTTTCTGATTTTTTTGTGTGTTTTTTTTTTATATTTATGAAATTAATTAAGTAAAACAATAATTAAAAGAAGATAGAAATAATAAAAAAAGAAGAAATAAAAAATTGCAAACCTAGGGGGTTCAGACCCCAAATGGGAGGTTTTTCTTTTAGCAATCTGGCCCAAGATTCTGAGGCCCTTTTGACTTTCTCCAGATAGCGTGTGGTGCATTGACTAGGGTTTACCATGTACCTCAGGGCGTGGCCTTTGGATTGATGAAATTGGACAGGTGGATGGCTTGATGGAGAAGGTGTATTGTAGTCTGCAGTATGGGCACTACATGTGAACGTTAATTGAAAAAAAACATATGGAAAGGGTGAAGACCTGGGGCTCGAACCCAGGTCATTAACATTACCAGCCTACACGTATGCCACTGAGCCACTTCGTTCATCTGTAAATTAATATAATAAACAAATATAATAAAACAAACGCGTTAATGTTTGGTTTTTCGTGCGAACTTTTAAACGCCCCACTCAGAGCCTTACACATCATCATCTTCCTCACGTCTTCGTTCTTCCTGAAAACATAACAAACATAGGCAACGGTTTTTACACCGTTCCCTTAGGCAACATATCAGAAAATAGCGACTAGCCCCAGGGGCTCCATAAATTAGGCGCGAGGGTAGCCTTGTGATCGTCTGAGCATGCTGGATTCAATGGTCCAATTCTTGAAGGCCAATTTTTCCTTATTTGAAAAACCCTAATCCAAGGTCCTGTAAACCCTAAAACACGACCATGGCATCTTTGCATACAGCGCATAATAATCCAATCAAAGCATATGGTTAGCTTGCAAACATTATTCTAAACACAAAAATAACAATGAAATATGTTAACAATGCATGAATGATAGAAAGCGATTCTGAAATTTTCTTTACCAACTTCAATGGTGATTTCACGTTTCCTTGAGTATGAGGCTTAGTTTTTGATTGGAATCGTTTACTGGCAACCCTGGCAAGCTAATGGAATAGGTTTTGAGGCTTGAATCGACCTGCAAGTAGGTTTTCAGAATTTGAGTTTTCAAAGAAAATTTCAAGTTTGTGCAAGGGTTTTCTGCGCAGCTCAGTGGTTTTTTGCATTAGGTTTGTGATCAGGCTTAAGTATAGAATGAATTAGGTCAAAGAAAACAACCTAAATCTTTTGCATTCATGGTTTTTGAGATTTGATTTTCAAAGATCTTTTTTCAATATTTTTCATGCACTTTTGCTCCAATCATGATCAATTCTCTTCAAATCTTTCCATATTTGATTATGCACGAATTATTGAGTATATTTCATGCACAAAAAGATTGAAAAGCTTAGGTTAAATATTTTTCATGTATTTAATTGATTTAAATGAATTATTATTAATAAAAATTCAAATAAATAAATAAAAAATGAAGAAATACTTCCCTTTGGGCCAAGTAGTCGTGCACATGCCTTGGATGATGAATTGTGGAAGAAAAATAGGCCCATTAGCAATTTTAGGTCATTTGAATCAATGTTGACTTTTCAAAATATCCAAAAATTTCCCAACTTCTACAAGGCATAACTTGCTCAATGTTTAAGCTTTGCTCATGTTCTTGGACATTTTGGAAAGGTCTTTGAGTCCTCTAACCAATGCCTTTGGTCCCATGTCATTTTGATTTACCAATCTCAAGTTATGGACTTTGACTTAAAGTCCCTTTTTGTTGACTTTTGAAAATGACCTATAATGTTGAAATTGATAACTTTTTGTGAGAGCATTTCTTGGACTTGAAGTATGAAGATGAATTGTAGGAAATTTATTTCTCTCCAAATGGGCTTTGGATGGAATTTTTCTGATAATCCATGTGAAAGTTATGCCCTGGTCAATTTACAGTTGACTTTTTCAGCTGTCCAAATAAGGAAACTTATGCATCTTGATGATTTTTGAGCCAAGCTTTGAGAATCATGATCAAGCATTGATCAAATGATGTTTGTGGCTTCAAAATGAGATGTTGACCAAAAATTTGAACTTTTGACTGCCAAATGACCATTTTGCCCCTACAGTTGACTGTAGTGCAATTAGGGTTTTGACTGTGCAGTTTTGTGCTGAAAGTCTTGAAACTTGATATGAGGATGCTTGACCATATTTGTAGGTATGTGAGACTTGATTGGACCTTTGGAAACTTCATTTTCTTGGAGAATATGGGAGGGCAAATTTTGGGGTACAACACATATTCTATCCCTCTTTGTGAACCGAGAGAAATCTCGTGATTTGCAGAGAGGGGGACAACTGATTCCAGCCAGTTACTTTTAATGATGAATCCATTTTTTTCTGTCTGTCTTTTATTTCATTTCATCTGCTTTTGACTTTTTTTCTTTTCTTTATTTTGCATATAAAAATCAAATGGAGCAAAAGAGGAGGAGCAGTAGAAGATGAAGATTTAGGAATTTTTTAGGATGTATCTTTATTTTACTTTGAATCATTGTAACATTATTAATGTAAACCTCTGTAAATAAATTTACAGTGTACAAATAATAATTGTAACAAATAATTTAAAGATGAATAAAATCCATTTTTGTCAGATATATCTTTCATCTCAGCCGTCTGTTTAATCATTTGAATTTCTTAAATTAAAACAATTGAACGTAAATCCAATTATTCTGACTTAGAAAAATAAATAATTAATAAACGTCCAGCGTTCCGAATAATCCAAAACATTGCACAGTTAATCTCAACAAATGTCCATATTCCTTTGCCTTTACTGATTAAGTCCAAACACTGCCAATTCTCAATCAACAGCCTCAGTCCATATCTCAGAGCAAATTGAAAAGCACTGATAGAATTAATTCTTTCTGAGAATGCACGCACAAAAAACCTGATTCTTGTCTTAATTGTCAAAGAAGCGTTCGCCTGATCAAAACCTGAGCCAAAATCAACCAAACCCTAATAATTTGTTTGAACTGTATCAAAAGTCCATGAAAACCCTAATTTGGATAGACTGATAAGAAAAAGTCTGTTTGACTGATTCTTATGCCAATCTAAAAAGTCAGGAAAAGCCCGAGGCTGTGATTTCTTGTGGAAAAATACGAGGGCAAATTTTGGGGTACAACAGTTGCCCCTGTTCAATCTTCTTGAACTTGAAGAGTTAGATTGGCAAGTTTGTCGTTCGCGACTTGAAGGTAAAAGGAGATTGGACACTAGAGTGCCCAAAAATTTGCACTCAGTGATGTGATGGCGGAGGGAATGGGCTTAAAGATGCCATTTGGTGATGGGCTTAGAGATGCCATCTGGAGATGTGACAGAACCTTGTCGGGAATGGGCTTATAGATGCCATTTGGAAGTGTGATGGATAGTTGTGGAGATGGGCTTAAAGATGCCATCGGGAGGTGTTGATCGCGTAAGAGATTCCTTAGCGAGAACTTGCGTACCTGAGAAAGAAAGATAATTTCCTGGCCTGTTACAGGGGTTGATCTTCAAACTCTTCATGCAGATATGCCCTGGCTAGATACAGGTATCGAATCTACAATCAATTGCTCACAGATATGCCCTGGCTAGATACAGGTATCGAATCTGGAATTTGTTGTCTACAGATATGCCTTGGCTGGATACAGGTATCGAATCTGGAAATTGTCGTCTACAGATATGCCCTGGCTGGATACAGGAATCGAATATCTAAACTCTTCATGCAGGCATGCCCTGGCTAGATACAAGTATCGAATCTACAATCAATCACTCACAGATATGCCCTGGCTAGATACAGGTGTCGAATCTGGAATTGGTCGTCTACAGATATGCCCTGGCTGGATACAGGTATCGAATCTGGAAATTGTCGTCTACAGATATGCCCTGGCTAGATGCAGATATCGAATCTAGAAATTCAAAAGGTTGCTTACAGACGTGCCCTGGCTGGATACAGGTATCGAATCTCTAAACTCTTCATGGAGATATGCCCTGGCTGGATATAGGTGTCGAATCTGGAAATTGTCGTCTACAGATATGCCCTGGCTGGATACAGGAATCGAATCTCTAAACTCTTCATGCAGACATGCCCTGGCTAGATACAGGTGTCGAATCCATAATCAGTTACTCACAGATATGCCCTGGCTGGATAACAGGAATCGAATCTAGAATTTTTCGTCTACAGATATGCCCTGGCTGGATACAGGTATCGAATCTGGAAATTATCGTCTACAGATATGCCCTGGCTGGATAACAGGAATCGAATCTCTAAACTCTTCATGTAGATATACCCTGGCTAGATACAGGTATCGAATCTACAATCAATCACTCACAGATATGCCCTGGCTAGATACAGGTGTCGAATCTGGAATTGGTCGTCTACAGATATGCCCTGGCTGGATACAGGTATCGAATCTGGAAATTATCGTCTACAGATATGCCCTGGCTGGATACAGGAATCGAATCTGGAAATTGTCGTCTACAGATATGCCCTGGCTGGATACAGGAATCGAATCTCTAAACTCTTCATGCAGACATGCCCTGGCTAGATACAAGTGTCGAATCCATAATCAGTTACTCACAGATATGCCCTGGCTGGATAACAGGAATCGAATCTGGAATTTTTCGTCTACAGATATGCCCTAGCTGGATACAGGTATCGAATCTGGAAATTGTCGTCTACAGATATGCCCTGGCTGGATACAGGAATCGAATCTCTAAACTCTTCATGTAGATATGCCCTGGCTAGATACAGGTATCGAATCTACAATCAATCACTCACAGATATGCCCTGGCTAGATACAGGTATCGAATCTGGAATTGCGATAGTTGATAGTAATCATCTTTGGATTGACCTTTTCCTGAAAAGGCAAAACATTAGTTGTATGCAATGTCATGATGTATGAAATGCATGATGTCATGATGTTTTTCAAGAATAAATGAGATTGTGTGATATGATGCGTATATGCATGCGTCATAGTGTATGATAATGTGATGAATGTATTTTTGTCAAGGAAAATAAATCCTTGACGACTGCCGGGAGTTTGTGGAATCCTGGGCTGATATTGAAGAGTGGAGTTCTTTGTTTCCGCTGGGGATGACGGTTGCAAGAATAAACCGGTAGGAGAAGATGACTCTGTTGGGGAATAAACTTGTTGGAGAGATTACTCTGCGGGGAACTACTCTGTGGGAAGAGATACTTCGCTGAGGTTTGGATGAGAGCTCCGCTGGGGATTCCACTGATAAGTTATGTTGGGGAATTTGATGAACTCTGCTGGGGAATAGGGAGAACTTCGCCGAGGACGATCTTTCCGTGGTAATTAGCTAAGGATAACCCAGTTATACCCTGGTGGGGAAATAACCTTTGAATAAAGTCGGGGAGAGATGTATGTACTCTGCAGGTGATAAGCTTCCAGAATCTACTGGGGATAAGCTTCCAGAATCTACTGGGGATATGGATTCCATTTTCCTGGGGAAACTTTGGATTGTACTAGGGAATGGTTCCACTGGGGTGTCTGTATTCCGCCGGGGGAACAATCTTATATTAAGACTGCCGGGGGTGCTTGCTGAGGAATGTCTGTACTCCGCTGGGGAATGTTGAGATCTTCTGGGGATACCCAACTTCCTTAAGGCTGACAGTAGACTAATTCTGCTTGGGGAGAGTACTGCTGAATCTTGTCTTACTCAACGGGGAGAGAAGGTATCCTGGTTACATTCTTCAGCTGAACCTACCTTGTACCTGGAGGACGGAGCAGCTTGTACAGTTCTGACAATTCTTATTGCCCCAGCTTCTGTGGGAGGAGGTACCTGTGGAGGTGTTTGATAACTGCTGATTGACAAATCTTCTTCTGGTAGGAAAGTGACGGGATGACGGGACATAGTCGTATGCTTTGATCCCTAACTTTTGCCTGGACCGCCCTTTCGGGTTTTCAGTCCACCGGGATACCCTTTTTGCCTAAGCCGCCTTTTCAGGTTTTCGACTTGCCGGGTGTACATATTTTTCATTTCGTCCCTTATTTTTGCCCAAACCCTTTTGGTTTGCAGGGAAGCCCTTATCTTTGCCTAGGCCAGTCGACCTATCGGGTCTTTGATTATGCGTAGTATTTTTTCGACTATGTCCATGCTCTCAGAGTGCCGGGAGTTGTCACTGTCAGTAGCGTTGGTCGTCATACTACCAGAAAATGTCTGATCATGCAAGATTCGTTACTGGAATTCATGTCCAATGCCTCAAGTGACTCAGATGGAGATTTACCCCTAAGCTGTTTGGCATTTGAGAGATTCTCTGAATCTTGACTGGACTGCCCCAGATGATAGACCATGATCATGTCGTGCCCCTTGCTTGGAAGTGTTTTTCCATTTGATATGACCCTTAAGATTTGACATTCGAATGCCCCAAGCGATGGTGAGGGAAATTTGCCCCAGGTTCACTCTGCAATTGAGAGATTTCTTGAAACCTTGACTGGACTGCCCCTTGTTAACTGGATGGTGACATGTCATGCCCCTTGTTGATAGGAGATTTGTCAATGGAAGTGTCATCCTTTTTGAAGTGATTTTACTCACTGAGAGAGTTTTCGTTCCTCCGAACATTCGCCGTATGAATTTCTTCGCTGTCAAACAAATAATCAAATGCAAACAGTGATATTCAAGCAATGCAAATTTTATGTTTGTCTCGAAGTTTTGAAAAATGCGTTTTTTAGCAGAAAACATTTTATAAGACAAGTCAACACAAGATTTAGAGCAAAGCCTTACAGGATTCAGGATACCTTTTGAACAGTATGCTTTCGAGCTAACCCATGCTTCAATTAGGACTTTTGAAGGGTTGTAACGTGGCTTGGTTCACGGTTTAAGAAACAAAGGATAAAGGCTCAAAGTATATTTGTACCCACCCACTCTTCGTGATGTTCTTCAACCCTAAGCTCAGTTAAATGTGTGTCGCACTCTATTCGAGTTTGGAACGACTTTGGGGTGATGGTTCACCAGTTGAATTTTGGGAGACAGCCATCATCTCCTTTTTCTTTTGCAACATTTTTTCATGTTGTTGAGGATTTGTAATGACCTCTTTATTTTGATTTTGATTTGTTATCCCTAACTTTTGGCTGACTGTTTCTGTTTTCGAGATTACAGTCAGCGGGATGCCCCCAGCTTTCTTAAGCCTCCTTTACAAGTTTTGACTTAGTGGGCTTTTTTTCTTTTTTGAGAGATTGACTGCCTATGTGATAGGGAACCATCATTGTCTTTTGATTCCAGAGGAATGTTTTTGATTTTTTGATGTCGTTCGTTGTATTACGAACTGAGAGTTCGCGACTTTAATACGCACCTTTCTTTGGAATTAACTGAGATACTACCCTGCCCCAGGTTTATATCAAAGGTTTTGATTCGTTTAGAACAGAAAACTCCTACTTCTTTGGCTCGAAGGGGTTGACTAGGGATTATCTTCCTTATAACTCCAGTGTTTGGGAATTGAAAGAAATGCATGTACATCATCAGCAAGGTCTGTTCAAAAGCATACTGTATGAGATTATGGTATTGTTTCGTCATCCTCCCTATAAAGGCTTGCAGCTTTTTATCAAGAGTCAAATATCATAAAGAAAGCATAAGAGTAGTGAAAACGAATGGATGAACTCAAGACAAACATATGCAATGCATTTAATGAAACAGAGTTTGACATCAACAGTTAATTGTTTGAAATAACAAAAGAAATTACAACTTTGAAAATTCAAATGAAGCAAAAGTCTCTCAGTTCGAGCTTTGTCAATTCAGGTGGAGCAAACCAAAGTGGAAGATCTTCACCTCACCATCCGGCATGAATTCCAGCACTCCATTGTCAATCAGATCCTGAGTTTTGTTTTTCAAGGCCCGGCAGTCCTCGGTGTCATGTCCAGGACCATAGGAGTGGTATGCACACCTCCTATTGGGATGATAGGTAGGAGCAGAAGTATTAGGGTTCGGATGAGGGACCCTTAATGTAATCAGCCCTGCCTGCAGCATGCGTTGTAGCACTTGACCCAGTGATATGTTGATCTTGGTGAATTGTCTTTTAGGCGCGGCTTTCTTACGCTGATGCCCCTGTCCTTGTTGAACAGGCGTAAGATGTGGTTGGGCTTGTGACCCTGAAGCAAGTTGAGGAGCTTTTCTCTTGTCTCCTTGTCTCAGAAGAGGCGGAATGATGATTTGATCTTCAGCCCCAGTTGTTTGTCCTACTTGATTGTCCCGAAGCAGTTTGTTGACAAGAACCCCGAGTTCTTCTTGTTTTTGAGCCAAGTCCTGGACGAGAGCCCTCTAACTCGCCAGTTCTCCTTTCAATATGGCTATCTCAATGTGTAGCTCCCACTGGTCATCCCTGTCGTCCCCAGGATTTCCCACGATCATGCCCCTGGTGAGGAGCATCTTGACCTCTTCTTGCCCCTTGGATAGGTTCAAGAACATCTCTTGAAGTTGAGCGTTTTGAGCTTGGAGATCTTTGAGAGTCTGTTCTAAGGCCATCTCTACTGAAATAAACAGTAGGAGAATAAGGAAACCTGAAAAGGAAAAAGGTTAAGATGCAATGCATGATATGTGGATGCATGCTTTCAAGGATCTCTTGGGGTAAACACAAGAGAATGTTAGAGGTTGAACTTCGGTCTTCGATCGGAGAACTTTGCACCGATGGATGCCTTTCCACGAGAATCAAGCTCACCATGTCAAGTGGGTCATAGCCCCTGATTCAAGTTGTTGCACTCGATCTTTGATTGGAGAACTTTGCATCAGTGGATGTCTTTCCACGAGAATCAAGCTCACCATGTCAAGTGGGTCATAGCCCCTGATTCAAGTTGTTGCACTCGATCTTTGATTGGAGAACTTTGCATCGGTGGATGTCTTTCCACGAGAATCAAGCTCACCATGTCAAGTGGGTCATAGCCCCTGATTCAAGTTGTTTCACTTGATCTTTGATGGCATTTGTTTAGAGGAGAAACCTCTTGCCCTTTGGTAGACGTCTTGGTTCAATGTAACCCTGCATCAAAAGAACCCTCGAGATCCTTGAAATGGTTATTGAAAATGCTATGGTATGATGTTATGATGTTATGTACATGTATGCAAAGCAAGTGAGTGTATATACAGGCAATCATATTCACACAAAGCAAATAAGTCCTTAGGTTTAGGCTTGCATGGGGTTGTAGGTAAGTACCCTCTTGAAGTTAGTTGGCTCATCCTGTCCTAAAATAGAAACCGGGTTCTAAGGAGCTCAATATCATTGGATTGTTTTCTGTGTTCATTGTTTTGGTTTAGCCACTTAACTGGCGACTAAAATATTCCAAGAAAACAACCCTCAATGAGTGTAGTATCGAGTATCTACCAACTTCGGACTGCACCAAAGTCGGTCATCTCACTACCCCTAAAAAGGCTAGGATGGTCAAGTAAGGTTCTAAGAGTTCGTTAGTGCTTCACGACATCACTCAGCGGCCCCGTACTCTCCTTGATTGAACTCAAGGGTTACTGGTACTCACAAATATGTCACACTAACATAGCTTACTGCTTCAACCATGTCGGTATACCCCGCATAGTTCCCTCACAGTTTTTTTTGCTATTTACCTAAAAAGGTGCCCCCAAATCCAGGTGTAGGATTTACAACAAACCCAAACAAGGACCCAAAAAAAGTAAAGCAATCAAGGCAATCAAAGCAAGAATGTAAAGGTGATCTAAACCCTAAGGTAACCCCACTTTTAAGTTTCTCCCCAGCAGAGTCGCCAGTTCTGTGATATGGTGGGAGAACTGACTTGAGGTTTTGCGTTTGTTTTCGCAAATGTTTCGGTTGAGCAAGAGTCGCCACCGACTTTTTATTTTATCCTAAGAAAAGGTTAAAAAGCACAGCAAAAACCTTTGAGATGTTTCCTTGGGTTCGGGGGGTAGATTATAGAAAGGGAAGGTATTAGCACCCTTTCTATCCATGGTTATCCATGGGCTCTTAGTTACTTGTTTTAGATCACTTGCCTTGATTTTCAAATTGCTTGAAATTATGGTGTGTGTGTGTGTGTGTGTGTTTTGAAAATGTTTTGAAAATGACGCCTTGTCTAGGCAACCATTGTAATGACTCGTGTTTGAGTATATACAAAGGTGTGTATCTTTTCGAAAAGATGTTTCAAATGTTTTTTGAAAGTTTGTTTTGAAAGTGTTTGTGGAGTGTGGTTTTGAAAAGTAGGCAAGTGTGTTTTGCAAGTTTGATCAAGTAACTAAGAGTTTGTCTACCCCTAAATTTACTCAAAGGTTTTTCTCATGTTTTACCCCTTTTAACAATTTTGTTCCACCATTGTATTTGGTGGGCAATCTTGCGTTAGGATGTTAACGGGACAGGCGCGGGTAATCGTATGGACCATGAATGCAATGGTGCCAAGTGTCTTTGGTGATTTTGCTTGAAGGGACTATGATCATTTTGATTAGGCAACTTTCGAAAGCGTCATCGAGGGACTATGATCATTTGGATTTGTTTTGTTTTGCCAAAGAAACTCAACGTGCAAGCATGGCCCATTTTGGAAGGCAACAAGCGGGATTATCCTAGGGGTGCAAGTGTGAATCGTGTATTGATTTCATGTATTTGTCTTTGTATTAGGTTATCTAGCGTTTGATTTTATGTACATACAAACCCTAGGTCTAACCATGGTATATGTGAAAGCGATAAATTGCGGGAATTTAAAGTCTACGCTATTACAAATAAGTATCCGGGAGTGGGGGTACAATTATTTACAAATGGGGATGAGACTTTAATAGGAGAGTAGTGTCTAAATATTTTACAACCAAATCGAATTGTGATCTCAAATGTAATATGTATCAATGTATAGGAATCAACAAATGTATAAGAATAGAGCAAAGTAAATGTATCAATGTATTTGTGTATTGTAAATGTGTAAGTACATGTAATTTATTTACAGGTGAAAAAGAATGTATTTATTAAGCATGTATTTATTCTTTTTGTATTTTTGTTAATTATGTACAAAACAAAATATTTTAAGAGAAGAAACGGAAATGTTTTAAGTAATTCTATTTTTTTATGAATTAATGTTTTATGTACAAAAGGTTTTTAAAGAAAAGAAAAGAAAAAGTTTTAAGTTTAATTATATTTTTTATGTATTAATGTCCAAAATTAAAAAAGAATTTTAAGACACAAACCTATTAACTTAATTAAATTTAATATTCATGTATTTTTTCAAACGTAATAAAATAAAAGAAAGTTTGGTATATAAAAATAAGGTATTGTTTTATTTAAAAAAATAAAATATATTAATTAAGAAAAATAAAAAAAGGATAAGTAAAAAAAGTTAGTTTATGGTGACAAACAAAAAGAAGGAATGGGCCTAATGTTAGTAAAAGGGGGCAGGCCCAAATGAGCAAACTTAAGCAAAAGAGGGGGTGCGCTGGCTTTTGTATGGGCTTAGGCACTGATGGGGCGAACCGGCCCAAGGGTTTGACACAAGTTTTTGTAAGGGTTTCAGAGCTTTGGTTCACTTGGGGATTAGGGTTAGGCAACAGAGGCGCCGTTCACTTCGTTTCTATCCTCTTCATCTTCTCAAACCGAACATGGCTTACTGACGCCCCTCTGTCCTCAAGCTACCAGGCGCCGTCTCCTCCTCCTCATATCCAAGGTCACACAAGCGATGGTCATATAAGGTGAGGGCTCTGTTTGGGTCTTAACACTTTTTTTTTAAGTTTTTAAGCTTTGTGCGTGCCTTCTGATTATATGTGTTGTTATTGTTCTTGTTTGAGGTGCATAAAAGGAAAAAAAGGGAAGGGATACTACCTTTGTTGGAAACGGAGGAGGACGGTGGTGTCCTAGGGCGGCCGGAGGCGAGGGGAGGTGACGCTGGCTAGATCTTGCTGGAAAGCCTGGTATTTTGTATTTGCTTTAGGTTTGATGATGATTGCTTGAAAACCTAGTATAATCACTTCTTTTCCTCTTCTTATGTTGGCTTCTGTATGCTTGGTATGTTGCCTATTGCTTGCTTGCTCGCCTTTTCCTCTTCTGTATGCTTCGTGTGCTTATTGAAATGTTGGTTTCGTTGCTTGATGATGAACTTTACAGTTCTGAGAGCTCGTTTGGCTTGCTTGAATCTGTGTTTCCTTGAATGCTTGTGTACTGAGTTGCCTTGAATGCTATTGAACCCTATGGTGAGCCCAGCTCTGAGGGCTTTGTAATTTTGAATATTATTCTGATTTTTGAGTTGTGAATCTGAACATGTGTTGAAATGTTTGAGGTTGGTCTTGGGATTTGGATTTTGAGTATTTTGAATCAAGTTTCGTTGCTATGTTTAGGCTGAGCTGTTTGATGGCTTAAGGTTTGTGTTTACTGAGTTTAGAACAGGTCTTAGGCTTGATGCAGGTTTATGGCCTTTTGGCCTGAGCACAGATTTGTGTGCTTTTTCTAGTTTAAGGTTAGTGCAGGTAAGGCTTGGACAGGTTAAGCTTGAGGCATCCTGTGTTGAAAAATAGGTTACAGGCTTGAAGCTTTGAGGCTTGGCTTGGGCTTGATGCATTCACGGGTTTGCAAGACTTTGAGGCTTGGCCTGTTTTGATACAATTTATGATGTTTAAGGCAGGTTTGGGATAAAGGCTTATGCAGGTTGAAGCAGTAGGCTTTGTTGTTTCTGGTTTATTGTGACAGGATGCAAGGCTTGGCGTGGAAGAGTTTGACACAGTTTGTGATTTTTGATTTTTGTGTTGGAGGCAGTTTTGAAATGTTTTACACAGTTGTGTTGCTTCTTGGTATTTTCTGCCTCTCCCCCTATATGCTGGTATATCTGTTGTTTTATATATCTTCTTGCCTCAGCCTGCTGTAAGCCTTACTTCTTTTTCTCTTCTCTCTCTCCCTAGATTAAAGCATTTTTTATTGCTTTAGATGTACTTTTCTGAAAAAGTAGCTGCTGGAAAATGATGTATTTTAACATTGCATGCACTTGTGGTTTAGCTCTGCATACTCCTTATCTCTTTTTTCCTGATTTTCTGCATATTGTACTTCTTTGACAACTTTTGGATAGTTTCATTCAGTTTGCAATTAGTTCAATTTGGACTTTGTGCATTGGTTTTGAAACTTTGAAATGTACTGTTTGTTCTTTCTTGCATATGCAGTAGCTGTTCAGTTTGCCTCTTTGATTGGAAATTAGGCAGCCTGTTTGACCATTTTGAATTTGTGCAAAATTGTAACTTGTGCATTTCATATTTTATTTTCAAGCATATTCTATCCCTCTTTGTGAACCGAGAGAAATCTCGTGATTTGCAGAGAGGGGAACAACTGATTCCGGCCAGTTACTTTTAATGATGAATCCATTTTTTTCTGTCTGTCTTTTATTTCATTTCATCTGCTTTTGACTTTTTTTCTTTTCTTTATTTTGCATATAAAAATCAAATGGAGCAAAAGAGGAGGAGCAGTAGAAGATGAAGATTTAGGAATTTTTTAGGATGTATCTTTATTTTACTTTGAATCATTGTAACATTATTAATGTAAACCTCTGTAAATAAATTTACAGTGTACAAATAATAATTGTAACAAATAATTTGAAGATGAATAAAATCCATTTTTGTCAGATATATCTTTCATCTCAGTCGTCTGTTTAATCATTTGAATTTCTTAAATTAAAACAATTGAACGTAAATCCAATTATTCTGACTTAGAAAAATAAATAATTAATAAACGTCCAGCATTCCGAATAATCCAAAACATTGCACAGTTAATCTCAACAAATGTCCATATTCCTTTGCCTTTACTGATTAAGTCCAAACACTGCCAATTCTCAATCAACAGCCTCAGTCATATCTCAGAGCAAATTGAAAAGCACTGATAGAATTAATTCTTTCTGAGAATGCGCGCACAAAAAACCTGATTCTTGTCTTAATTGTCAAAGAAGCGTTCGCCTGATCAAAACCTGAGCCAAAATCAACCAAACCCTAATAATTTGTTTGAACTGTATCAAAAGTCCATGAAAACCCTAATTTGGATAGACTGATAAGAAAAAGTCTGTTTGACTGATTCTTATGCCAATCTAAAAAGTCAGGAAAAGCCCGAGGCTGTGATTTCTTGTGGAAAAATACGAGGGCAAATTTTGGGGTACAACAGTAAATAATAAAAATAAAGCATGCGAGAAGAATTAAGATCGACGAGAATTTAAGGTTTTGACCCTTCTAACCTAATTAAAAGAAAAATTGTTTTTTTGTTGTTTTTAATAAAAGAAATAAGTTTTCTAAATTAAATATGCAATTAATTAGTTAATTAAATTAATTAATAAAAATAATTACATGACCTATTTTGGTTTCGTTGGTTATTTTAGGAAAAATAAAAATATAATTAAGTTAGTAATAAAACCTATTTATTCTAATTATTTTTAAGTTATTTACAAAAAGAAATTAAAGTTTTACCTAAAATTAAAGTTTAATTAAGAAAAAAATCCTAAATCTATTTTTATGTGATTTTTATATTTGTTTATTGATAAAAAATAAAAGGTATTAAAAGAAATAAATAAAATGAATAAAACATGAAAATAAATATGGGCCTAGTAGCAAAAGTAAACATGGGGTGCAATCATCAGAAATCCCTAGGCCCGAATCTTCGAAAGCTTCATGCTCTAACTATGATTTTTTTTATTCTTGCGTGGAACCTATGATTCAACCATCCATAACTGTTCTATATAAACTCAAACAAACGTTAGCATACCATAAAATATGATTAAAATTAGAGATTCAAAGTTTAAAATTTTACCAAATCGGTGTTGTCAAATGGGGGGAGTGCTGGGCGTGTGATGGATTTCTCTTGGGCCTTGTAAGAATCTTGAGGACTTCAAGAGGATGGTTTGAGGCTTGATGTCAATTGAGAGAGACCGGAACCTCGAGATATGACTTGCACCAATTCTTTGATTTCTGGAGAGCTTTTTGAAGAGCTTTTAGAGAGCTTTTTGAAGAGATTTTTGAGAGATTTTTAGAGAGGATTTTCGTCCCTTTCAATCTTTTATGGATCTATATTTATATAGGAGAATGAGGAGACAAGAAAGCATGGAAAGAATCTCCCTCATAATGTTGTGTTTTAAGACCATGATCAAAATTTGAAAAAAATGCCATATTTGATTATTTTATGCCATTTTGACATGTGGATAAACCTGGACATATTTGAAGAGTTATTGAATGAAATCAATTGACATAAACCAGCATAAAACTTTCCCAAAATGGATTCACATCAAAATTTATATTATTTCTATTATTTATTTATTTAATTCTGAATTTTAATGAATAAAATATCAAAACAAATAGCATAAATAGTAGAAAAATGTATGGGTGGGCTTAGAGGTCGTGGACCATGTTAGGAATGAGTTTCAAACTTGAAAAGATAGGCCCATTTGGAAAAAATCCAAGTTTGGTCAATATTTGCTTCATGCATTTTTTCAAAAATTGTCCAACTTTGACAATGCATATCTCTCTCAATTTTAACCTTACGAGGGTGTTATTCGGCTTTTTAGAAATCTTAGGATGTCCCCAAAGAGACCTATTTGGTTTCATATCAATTGTATCTTCCATGTTCATGTAAGAAGCTTTGACCCAAAAGGTGTTTTTGTGGACTTTCCAAAATGACCTATAATGTCCAAATTCATAACTTCTTGTGAGTGCATATTTTGAACTTGGGAGATGAAGATGGATTGTAAGGAATTACATACTATTAAAAATTTGATTTGGATGGGTCATTTCTCATAAAGTATGAGAAAGTTATGCTTGGTCAAAGTTAAGTTGTCTTTTCCTGCAAAACCCTAATTTAGCAACTTTTGAGTCTTGATGAATTATGAGCAATCCTTGATGAATCATGATCAACCCTTGATAAAATGATGAAATATACTTTAAAATGATGATGTTGACCAAAAATGTTGAAGTTTGACTGTATGTGGGCCACAGTTGACTTTTGCCCTAGCATGGTCGATTTTCAGGCCTTTGAGCAATTGACTGAGCAAACTTCCTCTGCAAGGCTTGAAACTTGTCATGGATGATATTGAGATCATATTAGGACAATGTTGAGCATTTGGAGTCCCTTGGACTCAAGTATCTTGATGCAACATGAAACCCTAATTTGAGGTAGACTGCCTTAGGAGAGAGCTTGTCTGGCCAACCCTTGGACTACCTTGAGCAACTTGGGGATCTTTCTTGAAATGTTTTGAGAAATATGGGAGGAAAAAATTTTGGGGTACAACAGCTGCCCCTGTTCAATCTTCTTAAACCTGAAGATTTAGATTGGCTTTCGTGCCTTTCGTGATCCGAAGGTGGAAGAGGATTGAACACTAGAATGCCCAGAAATTTGAACTCGCATGAAGTGGTAATTGTCTTGTGATGTCGAGAATGGGCTAACAGATGCCATTTGGAAATTGCTGACGAGGGGATGGGCTTAAAGATTCCATCTGAAGGAGTCTCGATCGCATAAGAGATTCCTTAACGAGAGCTTGTATACCTGTTGTTGAGGAAGATTCCGCTGGGGAGGGCTGATCTTTGTTGAGAGAAGTAGAATTTTAGGAGCTTCGGTCGTCCGTATTCCAATGAGGAAACATATCTGTTGAATTTTAGGAACTTCGGTCGTCCGTACTCTACTGAGGAATCATCTCTGCTGACATTTAGGAACTTCTGTCATCAGTTGTTCAACTGAGGAATCATCTTTGCTGACATTTAGGAACTTCAGTCATCCGTTGTTCAACTGAGGAATCATCTCTGCTGACATTTAGGAACTTCAATCATCCGTTATTCAACTAAGGAATCATCTCTGCCGACATTTAGGAACTTCAGTCATCCGTTGTTCAACTGAGGAATCATCTCTGCCAATATTTAGGAACTTCAGTCATCCGTTATTCAACTGAGGAATCATCTCTGCTGACATTTAGGAACTTCAGTCATCCGTTGTTCAGCTGAGGAATCATCTCTGCTGACATTTAGGAACTTCAGTCATCCGTTATTCAACTGAGGAAAACATCTCTGTTGACATTTAGGAACTTCAGTCATCTGTTATTCAACTGAGGAATCATCTCTGCTGACATTTAGGAACTTCAGTCATCCGTTATTCAACTGAGGAATTAACTCTGGCTTGAGGAAGCGGAAGTGAACTACGTATCTAGTTGTGTACAGGCTGCACCGTGACCTACTAGGGAAAGGTGAAAATGATTGTGTTTGATAGGTCTGGGTCTTACAGTGTTGTGGACTGCTGTCTGGAGATAAGAGAAAAGAAACCTGGATAGTAGGGTTATGAGAAGGAACCTGGGTAAGGTTGCTTCGTGAGGAGTTTGGATAACACTGCGTCTGAACCGAGAAGGAACCTGGGTAAGGTTTCTTTGTGAGGAGTTTGGGTAAAACTGCGTCTGAACCGAGAAGGAACCTGGGTAAGGTTGCTTTGTGAGGAGTTTGGGTAAAACTGCACCTAAACCGAGAAGGAACCTGGGTAAGGTTGCTTTGTGAAGAGTTTGGTTAGAACTGCATCGGGACTGAGGAGGAACCTAGGTAAGGTTGCTTCAGGATGAGTCTAGGTGAAACTACATCAGGAAAGAGAATGAGCCTAGGTAAGGTTGCTCCAGGATGAGTCTAGGTGAAACTACATCGGGAAAGAGAAGGAACCTAGGTAAGGTTGCTCCATGATGGGTTTAGGTAAAACTACATCTGAACTGAGAAGGAACCTAGGTAAGGTTGCTCCATGATGGGTTTAGGTAAAACTGCATCTGAACCGGAAAGAAACCTAGGTAAGGTTGCTTCATGAGGAGTTTAGGTAAAACTGCATCTGAACCGGGAAGAAACCTAGGTAAGGTTGCTTCAGGATGAGTCTGGGTGAAACTACATCGGGACCGAGAAGGAACCTGGGTAAGGTTGCTTTGGGATGAGTCTGTGTAAAACTTCAGGAGGAACCTGGGTAAGGTCACCATGTGATAAGTTAAGTTCGTGTAAAACTTCAGGAGGAACCTGGATAAGGTTACTTTGTGATAAGTTTGTGCAAAACTTTAGGAGGAACCCGGGTAAGGTTACTTTGTGACGAACCCATGTAAAGCTGTATTTAGGAGAAACCCGTGTAAGATTGCTTCGTGACGAACCCGTGTAAAGTCTGTTTAGTTTCCAGAGTTAATCTTGAACTTGCAGGAAGTTGTTGATGATAACCATCTTTCCTGAAAAGGTACATGATTAATTGTATATGATGCATGACATGCATTGTATGATGATGTTCTCAAAATAAATGAAATTATGATGTATGCAATATGTATGCGCACGTCATGATATATGAACATGAAATGCTATTGTGGTACGTCCGAGTTTGGGAAAATAAATCCCTGACTGTTGTTGGAGAATAAAGAGTTTCGCTCGCTGGAGATAACGACCGAATATGATTGGGAGAATAATCCTGCAGGAGAGAATAACTCCGCTGGGGAATGGACTGACGAGGAAATGACTCTATGGGAAGTATATACTCTGCTAGAAGATCTGCTGATTTGGAGAAATAAAACTCAGCTGGGGATGAATTACTGTTGCTGGTGATAGTGGACCCTGTTGGGGATTGAATTTCTGTCTGTGAAAGGAATGAACTCCGCTGGGGATGATTTTCCATTGGTGACTTCACTGGGGATAATCTTTTAGACTCTACTGGGGATAATCTTCCAGACTCCACTGGGGATAATCTTCCAGTGCTGGTGATAGATAAACTCTGCTTGGGGAGAATCTTACCGACCCATTCGTGGTTGCGAGCCTCAGCTGGGGAGAATTAACACCACTATCCTTTTCTTACTCTGCGGGGAGTGTAGATGTTACTGGGACGCGAGCTGAGGATATGACAATGACTTTGCATCGAGACTTTTCTGCCCCTGTATCTGCGGGAGAAGGTGCCTGCGGAGGCCTTGTGGATCGAGTATTATTCCAACCTATGAGGTTCTTGGTAATTGCCGATTGAAATGACAAATCTTCTTCTGGTAGGCAAGTGACAAGATGACGGGACATAGTCATACGCTTTAATCCCTAACTTTTTCCTGGACTGTCTTTTCAGATTTTCAGTCCACCGGGATACCCTTTTTTTCCCAAGCCGCCTTTTCAGGTTTTTGACCTGCCGGGTGTACAGATTTTTTCATTTTTTATCCCTAATTTTTTCCCGAACCCTTTTGGTTCGCCGGGATGCCCTTATTTTTGCCTAGGCCAGTCAACCTAGCAGGTCTTTGTTCATGCGCAGTATTTTCTGACTATGTCTATGCTCTCAGGGTGTAGGGAGTTATCACTGTCGGTAGTGTTGTGTTGCCACACTACCAGGAGATGTTCGTTTGATCATACAAGATTCGTTGTTGGAATTTATGTCCAATGCCCCAAGTGATTCAGATGGAGATCTGCCCTTGGCTATTTGGCATCTTTAAGAGATTCCTTGAATCTTGACTTGACTGCCCCAGATAATGGACAATGATCATGCTGTTCCCCTTGGTTGGAAGTGTTTTTCCACTTGAGGTGATCCTTTGTATTGAGAAGGTTTTTGTTCACTAGATATCCGTCATGCGAATTTCTCTACTGTTGAACAAATAGTCATATGCAAACAATGTTATTTTAAGAATGCAAAGCTTACGTCTGTCTTGAAGTTTTGAAAATGCAGTTTTCAGTAAAACAAGCAAATTTTGTAAAATGTGATGTCAACTCAGGATTTACAGCAAGTCCTACAGGAGTCAGGATACCTTTTGTAACAGTATGCTTTCGAACTAACCCATGCTTCAGCTAGGACTTTTAAGGGTTATAACGTGGCCTGGTTCACGGTTCAAGAAACAAAGGATAAAGGCTCAAAATTTATTTGTATCCACCCGTTCTTCGTGATGTTCTTCGATCCTATACTCAGTTAATTGTGCATTTAGATCCTGTTTGAGTCTTTGCTCTGATATTCCAGTGATGGTTCGGATATTGATAGTTTATTTTGAATAGGCAATCATTTCTTTTTTGTTGAGGGTTTGTAGGACCTCATTCTTTTTGATTTTATTATTCATGTCTTTTGCCTGAACTGTTTCTTTTTGTGATTACAGTCAGCGGGATGCCCCAGTGTTTTTTCTTAAGTCTCCTTCATAGGTTTTGACTTAATGGGCTTTTATTTTGAGAGATAATGACTGCCTGTCTTGACGATTATAGGGAACCATCACCGTCTTTTATTTTGGAAGGACGTCTTTGATGCCATTCATTGTGCACCTGGATTAACTGAGAAAACTACCCTGCCCCAGGTTGTGATTAAGGGTTTTAATTTGTGTGAAAAGAAAAACTCCAACTTCTTTGTCTCAAAGGGGTTGACTAGGGATTATCTTCCTTATAACTCCACTGTTTAGGATTTGAAACAACGCTTGTACATCATCAGCGGGGTCTGTTCAAAAGCATACTGTAGAGATTGTGGTATCATTTTCGTCATCCTCCCTCTAAAGGCTTAGAGTTTTTTAATCGAGAGTTGAACATCACAAAATGGAAATATGAAGCAATTTAAGCATAGTGAAAACAATTAATTCAAAACAGACACGTGTAATGCATTAATGAAATAAAAAAGTTTGACATGACAATAATTGTTTGAATAAGCAAAGAAAAATACAACTTCAGAATTCAAATGAACAAAAGTTCTTTCAATCCTAGCCATATTTTGGCAAGGGAGCAGTGATCACATTGGGAGTCTCAGGAGGGTCGAATTCGATCTCCTTAGCGTCAATCATATTCTGAATCTTGTATTTCAGCGCCCAATAGTCGTTAGTATTGTGCCCCGGGCTACCGAAATGATAAGCACACCTTGCATCTGGGTTGTAGTTAGGAGAAGAAGTCTTAGGATTCGGATGAGGGTTTATCACTGTAATCAGATTCATCTTCAACATGTGCTGCAATGCTTGTGACAATGGCATGTTAATTTGGGTGAACTACCTTTGATGTCTTTCCCCCTTTGGCTGATTATTTCGTTGTTGTGGTCGTTGTGTGCGTGCCGAATTAGAGATCAACACTACCCCTACAGATTGGTGGTAGTCTGCCTGGCTATGCCTCTTTTGGCCGTGCACAGCATTGGCTTCCCTCTTTCCACCAAATGACTTCTTCTCTGTACTCGAAGAGGTATCTTTCTGGATCTTACCACTCAGGATTCTAGATTCTACTCTTTCTCCAGTTAGAATCAGTTCGGTGAAACCCACTGACGAGTTGCCGATCAAATGATTGAAATAGGGACCAGACAAAGTCCCAAGAAACATATCCACCAACTCCCTATCAGACATAGGGGGTTGGACTCTTCCAGCAAGATCTCTCCACTTCTGAGCGTAGTCCTTAAAGCCTTCCCTTGTACCCATAGACATACCCTGAAGCTGAGTACGCGTGGGAGCAAGGTCGGAATTATACTGGTATTACTTGTAAAAAGCAGCAGCAAGGTCCTCCCAGTTGACAGAACCATTCAAGTTGAGTCCCTGACAGACTATCTTGAAAGAAATGAACCCAGAGATTTCTATCAGCAGTATAGGGTTGAATCTTTCTGACGTATGAACAGAGGTGTAGCTTCGGGCAGGATACTCCGTCATACTGAGCAAAGACATGAGCTTTAAACTTGTGAGGAATCACCACCCCAGATGCCAATCCCAGATCTCCAAAGTCCAACCCAGGTATCTTCTGAATTTCCATTGCACTGAGCCGGTCTTCAAGTTGCTTATATCTATCCTCAGCAGGAGGATACTGGTCTTCATCAAAGTCTGTGTCATTGTCAGAAACCACAGGGCTAAGACCCTTTCTTTCCTCTTAATTCTCTCCCCCTCTAGATGAATGGGAGAAATCAGTCTCCTGTCGCAAATTGTTCCCGAATATGCGACCCGTATTCAAGAGGACCACCTTCTTCTTCTTCTTCTTCTTCTTCTTCTTCTTGTCCTTCAAGATAAGAGTCTTCAAATCTTGTTGACTCTTGGCCAAGTTCAAGAACATTTCTTGAAACTGAGCATTCTGAGCTTGAAGAGCCTTGATGGCTTGATCAGTAGGTGTTTTAGAAGACATGATTGCTGAAATAAACAGCGAAGAAGATGAGAAATCTGTAATGGTACCTGTATTGCAATGATATGTATGATATATGTATGCAATGTTTTCAAGGATCTCACGGGGTAAACAAGAAACTATTAGAATCTGATTGAAGAAACTTCGCGTTTGTTGAGAGTCCTTCTTCAAAAGTCAAGCTCATCATATCGAGTGGGTCATAGCCACCGACTTAAATTATTATGTCTTGATCTCTAGATGACATTGGCTAGAGGAAAATAAATCCCCTTTTCCCCTTGCTAGACATTTGATTTACCATAACCTGCATCACAAACCTTTGAGATCCTTGAAATGGTTAAGGAAATGTTAAGGCATGATGTTATGATGTGTATGTTATGCGTTTAAGCAAAAGTACGAGGTAATGTAAACACGTAAATCCGGCAAGAAATCCAAGGTATTGGATAAGGACTGTAAACAAAACCTGCAAGGAACTCAAGTTGTTAGATAACAAACATGTGCAAGTAGTTCAAGTTGAAAGCACACAAGTCACACAATAGCCCTTAAATATCAGGCTGGCATGGAGTTTAGGTATTACCCTCTTTCAGTTTAGTTGGTCCAACCTGTCCTAGTAATAGTAACTGGGTTCTAGAGGTTCTCAATATTACTGACCATCCTCGATCGATCATAATTCCAGTTTAGCAACCTTTTCTTGCAGCCAGAATCATCGCAAGAGTATGGTCTCAATGAGTGTAGCATACTGCTACTTTTCTATGGCCAAGCTGGTCAATTATAGGTTCTAAGGTCAGTTGATGCTTAATGACCCATTAGCAGCCCCATACTCTCCTTGTTCCTCCACAAGGGATATCGGTACCAACTAATGTGTCACACCAACATAGCTAATGCTTCAACTGTATCGGTCTATGCTGTACAGTTCCCTCACAGTCTATTGCTACTTACCTAAAAGGTATCCCCAGATCCGGGTTAGGATCTATAGTAACTCCTATACAAAGCCCACAAAGATAAAGCCATCAAATTAAACAATAGAAAACAATATGATGAAGTATTCCTAAGGTACACCTCACTTATTAGCTCCCCAGCAGAGTCGCCAGTTCTGTGATACGGTGGCCAGAACCGGGACGTGGTTTCCCTATTTCGTTAAGAAAATTTTGCTAGTTTGTGTTTTGCGTTTGTGTTTGCAAAATGCCGCGGTAAGCAAGAGTCGCCACCGTCTTTTATTTTATCCAACAAGGAAAGGAAAAAAGCACCGAAAAATTCCTTTTTTGAGATATTTCTGAGTACGGGGGGGTAGATTTATAGAAAGGGAAGGTATTAGCACCCTTTCTATCCGTAGTTATCTACGGGCTCTTAGGTACTTGCCCATCATTTTCAAAATTGTTTTCTTTATGTTTGTCGGTTTTGAAATTTTTTTTGTTTTAACTTCGATTTAACTCTTGCTTCTGTCTTCAAGAGTGTAATGAAGTGTTTTTGAAAACTTTGTTTGTAAAGGAGTGTAAATGTGAAAAATTTGTTTGGAATGAGCAAGTACTTAAGAACTAATCTACCTACTCGAAAAAAGAATCGTTCTATGTTCGTTTCCTTTAGACAATGCTATCCCACTATTAGTGATTAGGTAGCACCGTCATTGGAGTTTTAAGGGTCAATTCGAAAGGGACGTACGGTCACTAAAGCAATGTTAGGACGTCTTAGTAATTACCCTAATGTCTTAGATCAATTATTCGAGACAACAATTCCGAGGCAACTTTTCCGAATCGGGACTTTGATCTTTATTTAGACAAAAGGACGACCACTAAAGCATCCTATACTCAATGACCGTTTACCGAAGGCAACCAAGTGGGAGTGTACCCTAGGAGTGCACATGTGCGAATGATTCATTTTCATTTTATTTATCTTTGCATATTTAGGATGATCTAACTATTTTAAAATTAATCATACATTCTTGTCATGCATCCTATTATCATACATCTAACAGTTAATAATTTGCAAAATTTAAAATGCGGAATTTAAACTACGCTATTACAAGGCTTCGGGTATTTACATAGCCAAAAACAAACCCTTTGAAAATAAAGCGATAAATGTAAATAAACGTCCTAATTAAACTATTACAAACTGTAGGCAGTTACATCAATATGGTAAATAATAAAAATAAAGCACGCGAGAAGAATTAAGATCGACGAGAATTTAAGATTTTGACCCTTCTAACCTAATTAAAAGAAAAATTGTTTTTTTGTTGTTTTTAATAAAAGAAATAAGTTTTCTAAATTAAATATGCAATTAATTAGTTAATTAAATTAATTAATAAAAATAATTACATGACCTATTTTTGGTTTCTTTGGTTATTTTAGGAAAAATAAAAATATAATTAAGTTAGTAATAAAACCTATTTATTCTAATTATTTTTAAGTTATTTACAAAAAGAAATTAAAGTTTTACCTAAAATTAAAATTTAATTAAGAAAAAATCCTAAATATATTTTTATGTGATTTTTATATTTGTTTATTGATAAAAAAATAAAAGGGATTAAAAGAAATAAATAAAATGAATAAAACATGAAAATAAAGATGGGCCTAGTAGCAAAAGTAAACAGGGGGTGCAATCATCAGAAATTCCTAGGCTCGAATCTTCGAAAGCTTCATGCTCTAACTATGGTGTTTTTTTATTCTTGCGTGGAACCTATGATTCAACCATCCATAACTGTTCTATATAAACTCAAACAAACGTTAGCATACCATAAAATGTGATTAAAATTAGAGATTCAAAGTTTAAAATTTTACCAAACCGGTGTTGTCAAATGGGGGGCGTGCTAGGCGTGTGATGGATTGCTCTTGGGCCTTGTAAGACTCTTGAGGACTTCAAGAGGATGGTTTAAGGCTTGATGTCAATTGAGAGAGACCGGAACCTCGAGATATGACTTGCACCAATTCTTTGATTTCTGGAGCTTTTTGAAGAGCTTTTAGAGAGCTTTTTGAAGAGATTTTTGAGAGCTTTTTAGAGAGGATTTTCGTCCATTTCAAGCTTGTATGGCTCTATATTTATAGAGGAGAATGAGGAAACAAGAAAGCATGGAAAGAATCTCCCTCATAATGTTGTGTTTTAAGACCATGATCAAAATTTGAAAAAAATGCCATATTTGATTATTTTATGCCATTTTCACATGTGGATGAACCTGGACATATTTGAAGAGTTATTGCACGAAATCAACTGACATAAACCAGCATAAAACTTTCCCAAAATGGATTCACATCAAAATTTATATTATTTCTATTATTTATTTATTTAATTCTGAATTTTAATGAATAAAATATCAAAACAAATAGCATAAATAGTAGAAAAATGTATGGGTGGGCTTAGAGATCGTGGACCATGTTAGGAATGAGTTTCAAACTTGAAAAGATAGGCCCATTTGGAAAAAATCCAAGTTTGGTCAATATTTGCTTCATGCATTTTTTCAAAAATTGTCCAACTTTGACAATGCATATCTCTCTCAATTTTAACCTTACGAGGGTGTTCTTCGACTTTTTAGAAAGCTTAGGATGTCCCCAAAGAGACCTATTTATTTTCATCTCAATTGTATCTTCCATGTTCATGTAAGAAGCTTTGACCCAAAAGGTGTTTTTGTTGACTTTCCAAAATGACCTATAATGTCCAAATTCATAACTTCTTGTGAGTGCATATTTTGAACTTGGGAGATGAAGATGGATTGTAAGGAATTGCATACTATTCAAAATTTTATTTGGATGGGTCATTTCTCATAAAGTATGAGAAAGTTATGCTTGGTCAAAGTTAAGTTGACTTTTCCTACAAAACCCTAATTTAGCAACTTTTGAGTCTTGATGAATTATGAGCAATCCTTGATGAATCATGATCAAACCTTGATCAAATGATGAAATATACTTCAAAATGAGGATGTTGACCAAAAATATTTAAGTTTGACTATATGTGGGCCACAGTTGACTTTTGCCCTAGAATGGTCGATTTTCAGGCCTTTGAGCAATTGACTGAGAAAACTTCCTCTGCAAGGCTTGAAACTTGTCATGGATGATCTTGAGAACATATTAGGACAATGTTGAGCATTTGGGGTCCCTTGGACTCAAGTATCTTGATGCAACATGAAACCCTAATTTGAGGTAGACTGCCTTAGGAGAGAGCTTGTCTGGCCAACCCTTGGACTACCTTGAGCAACTTGGGGATCTTTCTTGAAATGTTTTGAGAAATATGGGAGGGTAAATTTTGGGGTACAACAGCTGCCCCTGTTCAATATTCTTAAACCTGAAGATTTAGATTGGCTTTCGTGCCTTTCGTGATCCGAAAGTGGAAGAGGATTGAACACAAGAGTGCCCAGAAATTTGAACTCGCATGAAGTGGTAATTGTCTTGTGATGTCGAGAATGGGCTTACAGATGCCATTTGGAAATTTCTGACGAGGGGATGGGCTTAAAGATGCCATCTGAAGGAGTCTCGATCGCATAAGAGATTCCTTAGCGAGAGCTTGTATACCTGTTGTTGAGGAAGATTCCGCTGGGGAGGGCTGATCTTTGTTGAGAGAAGTAGAATTTTAGGAGCTTCGGTCGTCTGTATTCCAATGAGGAAACATCTCTGTTGAATTTTAGGAACTTCGGTCGTCCGTACTCTACTGAGGAATCATCTCTGCTGACATTTAGGAACTTCAGTCATCCGTTGTTCAACTGAGGAATCATCTCTGCTGACATTTAGGAACTTCAGTCATCCGTTGTTCAACTGAGGAATCATCTCTGCTGACATTTAGGAACTTCAATCATCCGTTATTCAACTGGGGAATCATCTCTGCCGATATTTAGGAACTTCAGTCATCCGTTGTTCAACTGAGGAATCATCTCTGCCGATATTTAGGAACTTCAGTCATCCGTTATTCAGCTGAGGAATCATCTCTGCTGACATTTAGGAACTTCAGTCATCCGTTGTTCAACTGAGCAATCATCTCTGCTAACATTTAGGAACTTCATTCATCCGTTATTCAACTGAGGAAAACATCTCTGTTGACATTTAGGAACTTCAGTCATCCGTTATTCAACTGAGGAATCATCTCTACTGACATTTAGGAACTTCAGTCATCCGTTATTCAACTGAGGAATTAACTCTGGCTTGAGGAAGCGGAAGTGAACTACGTATCTAGTTGTGTACAGGCTGCACCGTGACCTACTAGGGAAAGGTGAAAATGATCGTGTTTGATAGGTCTAGGTCTTACAGTGTTGTGGACTGCTGTCTGGAGATAAGAGAAAAGAAACTTGGATAGTAGGGTTATGAGAAGGAACCATGGTAAGTTTGCTTCGTGAGGAGTTTGGATAACACTGCGTCTGAACCGAGAAGGAACCTGGGTAAGGTTGCTATGTGAGGAGTTTGGGTAAAACTGCGTCTGAACCGAGAAGGAACCTGGGTAAGGTTGCTTTTTGAGGAGTTTGGGTAAAACTGCGCCTGAACCGAGAAGGAACCTGGGTAAGGTTACTTTGTGAAGAGTTTGGGTAGAACTGCATCGGGACTGAGGAGGAACCTAGGTAAGGTTGCTTCAGGATAAGTCTAGGTGAAACTAATCAGGAAAGAGAAGGAGCCTAGGTAAGGTTGCTCCAGGATGAGTCTAGGTGAAACTACATTAGGAAAGAGAAGGAACATAGGTAAGGTTGCTCCATGATGGGTTTAGGTAAAACTACATCTGAACTGAGAAGGAACCTAGGTAAGGTTGCTCCATGATGGGTTTAGGTAAAACTGCATCTGAACCAGGAAGAAACCTAGGTAAGGCTGCTTCATGAGGAGTTTAGGTAAAACTGCATCTGAACCGGGAAGAAACCTAGGTAAGGTTGCTTCAGGATGAGTCTGGGTGAAACTACATCGGGACCGAGAAGGAACCTGGGTAAGGTTGCTTTGGGATGAGTCTGTGTAAAACTTCAGGAGGAACCTGGGTAAGGTCACCATGTGATAAGTTAAGTTCGTGTAAAACTTCAGGAGGAACCTGGGTAAGGTTACTTTGTGATAAGTTTGTGCAAAACTTTAGGAGGAACCTGGGTAAGGTTACTTTGTGACGAACCCGTGTAAAGCTGTATTTAGGAGAAACCCGTGTAAGATTGCTTCGTGACGAACCCGTGTAAAGTCTGTTTAGTTTCCGGAGTTAATCTTGAACTTGCAGGAAGTTGTTGATGATAACCATCTTTCCTGAAAAGGTATATGATTAATTGTATATGATGCATGACATGCATTGTATGATGATTTTCTCAAAATAAATGAAATTATGTTGTATGCAATATGTATGCGCACGTCATGATATATGAACATGAAATGCTATTATGGTACGTCCGAGTTTGGGAAAATAAATCCCTGACTGTTGTTGGAGAATAAAGAGTTTCGCTCGCTGGAGATAATGACCAAAGATGATTGGGAGAATAATCCTGCAGGAGAGAATAACTCTGCTGGGGAATGGACTGACGAGGAAATGACTTTGTGGGGAGTATATACTCTGCTAGAAGATCTGCTGATTTGGAGAAATAAAACTCAGTTGGGGATGAATTACTGTTGCTGGTGATAGTGGACCCTATTGGGGATTGAATTTCTGTCTGTGAAAGGAATGAACTCCGCTGGGGATGATTTTCCATTGGCGACTTAACCGGGGATAATCTTTTAAACTCTACTGGGGATAATCTTCCAAACTCCACTGGGGATAATCTTCCAGTGCTGGTGATAGATAAACTCTGCTTAGGGAGAATCTTACCGACCCATTCGTGGTTGCGAGCCTCAGCTGGGGAGAATTAACACCACTGTCCTTTTCTTACTCTGCAGGGAGTGTAGATGTTATTGGGACGCGAGCTGAGGATATGACAATGACTTTGCATCGAGACTTTTCTACCCTTGTATCTGTGGGAGAAGGTGCATGCGGAGGCCTTGTGGATCGAGTATTATTCCAACCTATGAGGTGCTTGGTAATTGTCGATTGAAATGACAAATCTTCTTCTAGTAGGCAAGTGACAAGATGACGGGACACAGTCGTACGCTTTAATCCCTGACTTTTGCCTGGACTGTCTTTTCAGACTTTCAGTCCACCGGGATACCCGTTTTTGCCCAAGCCGCCTTTTCAGGTTTTTGACTTGCCGGGTGTACAGATTTTTTCATTTTTTATCCCTAATTTTTGCCCGAACCCTTTGGTTCACCGGGATGCCCTTATTTTTGCCTAGGCCAGTCAACCTAGCAGGTCTTTGTTCATGCGCAGTATTTTCTGACTATGTTCATGCTCTCAGGGTGTAGGGAGTTGTCACTGTCGGTAGTGTTGTGTTGCCACACTACCAGGAGATGTTCATTTGATCATACAAGATTCGTTGTTGGAATTCATGTCCAATGCCCCAAGTGATTCAGATGGAGATCTTCCCTTGGCTATTTGGCATCTTTGAGAGATTCCTTGAATCTTGACTTGACTGCCCCAGATAATGGACAATGATTATGTCGTTCCCCTTGGTTGGAAGTGTTTTTCCACTTGAGGTGATCCTTTTTATTGAGAAGGTTTGTGTTCACTAGATATCCGTCATGCGAATTTCTCTATTGTTGAACAAATAGTCATATGCAAACAATGTTATTTTAAGAATGCAAAGCTTACGTCTGTCTTGAAGTTTTGAAAATGCAGTTTTCAGTAAAACAAGCAAATTTTGTAAAATGTGATGTCAACTCAGGATTTACAGCAAGTCCTACAGGAGTCAGGATACCTTTTGTAACAGTATGCTTTCGAACTAACCCATGCTTCAGCTAGGACTTTTAAGGGTTATAACGTGGCCTGGTTCACAGTTCAATAAACAAAGTATAAAGGCTCAAAATTTATTTGTACCCACCCGTTCTTCGTGATGTTCTTCGACCTATACTCAGTTAATTGTGCATTTAGATCCTGTTTGAGTCTTTGCTCTGATATTCCAGTGATGGTTCGGATATTGATAGTTTATTTTGAATAGGAAGTCATTTCTTTTTTGTTGAGGGTTTGTAGGACCTCATTCTTTTTTATTTTATTATCCCTGTCTTTTGCCTGAACTGTTTCTTTTTGTGATTACAGTCAGTGGGATGCCCCAGTGTTTTTTCTTAAGTCTCCTTCATAGGTTTTGACTTAATGGGCTTTTATTTTGAGAGATAATGACTACCTGTCTTGACGATTATAGGGAACCATCACCGTCTTTTGTTTTGGAAGGACGTCTTTGATGCCATTCATTGTGCACCTGGATTAACTGAGAAAACTACCCTGCCGCAGGTTGTGATTAAGGGTTTTAATTTGTATGAAAAGAAAAACTCCAACTTCTTTGGCTCAAAGGGGTTGACTAGGGATTATCTTCCTTATAACTCCACTGTTTAGGATTTGAAACAACGCCTATACATCGTCAATGGGGTCTGTTTAAAAGCATATTGTAGAGATTGTGGTATCATTTTCGTCATCCTCCCTCTAAAGGCTTAGAGTTTTTTAATCGAGAGTTGAACATCACAAAATGGAAATATGAAGAAATTTAAGCATAGTGAAAATAATTAATTCAAAACAGACACGTGTAATGCATTAATGAAATAAAAAAGTTTGACATGACAATAATTGTTTGAATAAGCAAAGAAAAATACAACTTCAGAATTCAAATGAACAAAAGTGCTTTCAAACCTAGCCATATTTTGGCAATGGAGCAGTGATCACATTGGGAGTCTCAGGAGGGTCGAATTCGATCTCCTTAGTGTCAATCATATTCTGAATCTTGTATTTCAGTGCCCAATAGTCGTTAGTATCGTGCCCCGGGCTACCGAAATGATAAGCACACCTTGCATCTGGGTTGTAGTTAGGAGAAGAAGTCTTAGGATTCGGATGAGGGTTTATCACTGTAATCAGATTCATCTTCAACATGTGCTGCAATGCTTGTGACAATGGCATTTTAATTTGGGTGAACTGCCTTTGAAGTCTTTCCCCTTTTGGCTGATTATTTCGTTGTTGTGGTCGTTGTGTGCGTGTCGAATTAAAGATCAACACTACCCCCACAGATTGGTGGTAGTCTGCCTGGCTATGCCTCTTTTGGTCGTGCACAACATTGGCTTCCCTCTTGCCACCAAATGACTTCTTCTCTGTACTCGAAGAGGTATCTTTCTGGATCTTACCACTCAGGATCCCAGCTTCTACTCTTTCTCCAGTCAGAATCAGTTCGGTGAAACCCACTGACGAGATGCCGATCAAATGATTGAAATAGGGACCAAACAAAGTCCCAAGAAACATATCCACCAACTCCCTATCAGACAGAGGGGGTTGGACTCTTCCAACAAGATCTCTCCACTTCTGAGCGTAGTCCTTAAAGCCTTCCCCCGTACCCATAGACATACCCTGAAGCTGAGTACGCGTGGGAGCAAGGTCAGCATTATACTGGTATTACTTGTAAAAAGCAGCAGCAAGGTCCTCCCAGTTGTGGATGTTAGCTCCTTCCAGTTGACAAAACCATTCAAGTTGAGTCCCTGACAGACTATCTTGAAAGAAATGAACCCAGAGATTTCTAGCAGCAGTATAGGGTTGAATCTTTCTGACGTATGAGCGGAGGTGTAGCTTCGGGCAGGATACTCCGTCATACTGAGCAAAGACAGGATCTTTAAACTTGTGAGGGATCACCACCCCAGATGCCAATCCCAGATCTCCAAAGTCCAACCCAGGTATCTTCTGAATTTCCATTGCACTGAGCCGGTCTTTAAGTTGCTTATATCTATCCTCAGCAGGAGGATACTGGTCTTCATCAAAGTATGTGTCATTGTCAGAAACCACAGGGCTAGGACCCTTTCTTTCCTCTTAATTCTCTCCCCCTCCATATGAATGTGACAAATCAGTCTCCTGTCGCAAATTGTTCCCGAATCTGCGACCCATATTCAAAAGGACCACCTTCTTCTTCTTCTTCTTCTTCTTCTTCTTCTTCTTCTTCTTCTTCTTCTTGTCCTTCAAGATAAGAGTCTTCAAATCTTGTTAACTCTTGTCCAAGTTCAAGAACATTTCCTGAAACTGAGCATTCTGAGCTTGAAGAGCCTTGATGGCTTGATCAGTAGGTGTTTCAGAAGACATGATTGCTGAAATAAACAGCGAAGAAGATGAGAAACCTGTAATGGTACCTGTAATGCAATGATATGTATGATATATGTATGCAATGTTTTCAAGGATCTCGCGGGGTAAACAAGAAACTATTAGAAGTTGAACTCACAAGTACTAAATATAACTCAGAGGCTCTCAACAGAGACACTCCCTCAACATTAGAAAGAGTCACTACAAGAAACCCAACACCTTCTGTTGATCAACTCTAGAAAAGACCATCCAGATGCAGAATTGATCACCCAGAAGAAACAATCTTAGGAAGGAAGGAAGACTCAATCAGAACAAGATCTACCTTTAGAAACTCTGAATAATCCCTCATGGGACTTGTTTCTAAGATTGAACCAACAAAAATTGATGAAGCACTTCTAGACAATGACTAGATTCTGGCAATGCAGGAGGAGCTAAATCAGTTCACAAGAAATGACATATGGGATCTGGTTCCCAAACCAAAAGGATTCAACGTCATAGGCACAAAATGGGTGTTCAGAAACAAACTGAACGAACAAGGTGAAGTCATTAGAAACAAAGCACGGCTGGTAGCACAAGGTTATAGTCAGCAAGAAGGGATAGACTATACTGAAACCTTTGCTCCAGTCGCCAGGTTAGAATCTATCAGACTTTTAATTTTATTTGTTGTTAATAAAGGCATCACTCTGTATCAGATGGATGTCAAGAGTGCATTCTTAAATGGCTATATAGAAGAAGAGGTTTATGTACACCAACCCCCTGGTTTTGAAAGTTCCAAAAATTCAGAATATGTTTTCAAACTAAAGAAGTCACTTTATGGTCTGAAACAAGCTCCCAGAGCTTGGTATGAAAGACTAAGTAACTTCTTGTTAGAAAAGGAATTCACCAGAGGGAAAGTGGACACAACCCTATTCAGCAAGACAGTTAAGAATGACATCTTAGTATGTCAGATTTATGTTGATGACATTATATTTGGATCCACTAAACCCTCTCTGGGAAGAGAGTTTGCTAAATGTATGCAGGCAGAATTTGAGATGAGCCTAATGGGGGAACTAAAGTTCTTTCTAGGCATTCAGATTAATAAAACTCCATAAGGAACCTACATTCATCAGAGCCAATATATCAGAGAACTTCTGAAGAAATTTGATCTCTTAGAATGTAAGCCCTCAAGGATTCCAATGCATCCCACGTGCATTCTGGAAAAAGAAGAGATCTTTAGAAGTACAGATTGTATCAGAATCTATCCATGAAGATCTGAGCGCTTCATTTCAAGGATAGAAATGTGATGTTCACTCAAGCAAACAGTTGGCATCCATTAATCAACTACTTTCTGGGGCTGAACACGCGTTCACTTTTCTGAAAGGTCAAAAGCGCTGATTGGATGCATTGGGACATATGTCATGGGTAACCGTTCCAATATCTCTCTGAATCCCCCAAAATCAGTTGTCATTAATGCTCATAATCATTATAATTTATTTCTATCTCTTTCCATTTACGTTTTCAAAATATTTTTCAAAATCTATTTAAACACATTTCTCATTCTTTACACTCTTTCACTTTCACTTTCTCTACAATCTAATTGATTTCAGCTTTCATCCTTTTCAAAACCCTTTCACTTTCTTCTCAAAAATTTCTGTGTGAACATGGCTTCCTCAAGCAACCCAACTTCCAGTACTCAGAGAACAGATTCCTTAGAACAATATGAAGAACCCTTCAGAACTCTCCTCACGCCCATCAAAAATCTAGAAGTACTCTCAGAATTGATTGTGGACTTTAACAGTCTTCAAGAGAACGGGTTTAATCTCTCTGAAGAGGTAAAGGCTCAAGGATGGAACAGGTATTTTGACCGTCTGGTAGGTCCAACATTCCCAATCCTTATGAAGGAATTTTGGATTCATGCTTCATCTTCCAACCATCAAGTTACTTAGTATATAATGGGGAAGAAGATAGTCATAACTGAAGACCTTATTGCAAGATTGATAGGTTACAGTGGTGGTGGTGTAAGATGCATAGACATGGCTGAAAGATGTGCTGATGTCGCCCTAATTGCTAGAGAAATCTTCACTTTGCGTCTTCCCTCCAGTAAGATAAGGGATCTAAAAGACCATCACAGAATATGGGCTAAGATTATTCTGGGATGCATAAACCACATGAAGCCAACCAGCTCTCCTGACTACATCAATATTGATCAGCAGTTTCTGATCTACTTCATCTCCCAGAAGATTAAGGTGAATCTGGCTCATCTTCTGTTCAACCATCTAAGGACTAGTGTTAAGGAAACCAGAGAAGAGGAGCGCACAAAAAGGGACTGGATACCCCTAGGAAGGCTCATATCAGATATTCTAAAAGAGAATAAGCTGATAGATAATCTAACAGAAGCTCAGGAAATCAGCACTTTAGAAGCAACTGTTGGCAAACAGTTGAATGCAAAGAATTTGAAGAAGATGAAGATCATTGAGAACATCAAGAAGGAACCCAGTGTCACTTCTTTTGCAATCATCTCTAGCAGAAGAATCCCTCTGGATAACTTTCCCATGTTCTCAGAAATTGATTCCAAACCTGAGATAATAGTCAGGTATCTGGATGCATGCAAGGCAGATGGTACAGCACCAGATTTAAACATTCAGGATCTGCAGCAGAAGGCTCTAGAAGATGTGCTGAAGAAAAACAAGAAAAGAAAGGCTGCAGCAGAAGGATCATCCCAGGGGACTCCCAAAGCAGCTAAAAAGAGAGGTAATCCTTCTTCTGTAACTATTTTAGATTCAGTATCTGTATCAACATCTATACCAATCCCCACTCAATCAGAAAACCCCACTCCACAAACACTTGATGACTTTGACATTGAATTTGACCCCTCAGAAACTTTAACTCTTAGAGGATCTCACTCCCTACCTATAAATCCAAATATTGAAGTAACTCAACGAGAACTTGCAAAAGTTCTATCAGATATTGAAACCTTTGACCAGCATATATCTGCTCCCATACCAGTAAATCAAAACTCTGAAACCATTTCAGAACCACCTCAACCAGAAATTCAACTCTCTCCTCTACCAGAAACTCATCCACCCTCTCCACAACCTGAACCATTACAACCAGAAGTGAACTTTTGAGGTCCAACCCCCTGAATCCTACGAACCAGAACTTCATCACCATCAATCCAACCAAACTATTGATTTTGATCCCATTCCCATTCCTGGAATAACTGAACCTCTGAACATCAGTATACCCCTGACCATCCTGGATATTCCCCAAATTCCCTCTTCACTAGAATCAACTCCACCAAACACCCCAACAAGTCCAATAATCATTCCAGACTCTCCCACTTCCTCACCAAAGATCAATCCAAATGACAATGCCAAAACTGTCATTGACTTAACTGTTTTTGAACGCCTGGCTTCCATAACCAACAAAATAGCCATTCCAAAACCAAAACTATCTGAACCTACACCAGATGTTAGTACCAGTTTATTGATATTTGAAACAGAAATGCAGAAGTGGATAACTTCACTGAAGCAAGCTAGTCTTGAGCTGATTGATCCTGCTGCATCAGATTATCTTTGGACAAGTTTCAGAAAATGGGTATGTTCTAAAACTCATAAAATGCAAGAATAGAGCTACAAACAAGTTCAACAGAACTTCAGTAACCTGCTAAAATTTTTTGAAGATCAAGTTTTGAGCCAGCTACTCAAGGAAGAAGTTCTCCCTCTGGACAATGCTCCCTGGTCTGAACATTGTCCAGCAAACAAAGTTCAACCAGAGTCAGAAGATCTCAATCTGACTGATACTCCAGAGCAGATGATTCCTGCTGAAGAACTGGGTCAAAAAGAGGATATTGCAGAATTCTCTGAGAAGCATCCAGTTGCTGAAGATCCTCAAGCTTCCCCCTATGAAAGGAAGACTTTAGAAGACCTGAAGAGATCTGATATTTTGATGCAGGAAAGAATGGATAAACAGGATGACAAAATTTCGGAAATTAAGAGCATGTTAACCAAGCAGGAGGAAACCAACATCCAGATCAAGGTCTTGTTGGAAGCTTTGTTCACGCGTCTTCCTCCTCCCTCTTAGATTTTCCTCTGTTTAAAATTTTGTTTATCTGTAATATTCTCTACATAGCTCTAAACTTATCATTGATTCTGTTTTTAATATCAACTCATTTTGGCTCTGATTATTTGTTCTTTTTTATAACTGACAAAAGGGGGGAGAAAGAAAAAGATATTTTCAATAACGGACATTACTGAGACATAAGTCTCAAACATTCTAATCTACTTAAATTCTCTCTTCTAAAAAGCTTGAACATGTACAAAACTCTGTTGAAAGATACAGTAAGATTCTGATGCTCAAAGACTCATGGAATTAAAAGGAAGTAATCAACTCAGGGGGAGTTTTTTCTACTTAACTCTATAACTTTTGTTATTTATTCTTTATTAAAAAATCTGGTTTTTGTCATCATCAAAAAGGGGGAGATTGTTAGAACATAGTTTGATTCTACAACCCTTGATTAAAGTTTTGATGTTAAAAAAATACAAAGAATAATATTATTTCTAAGGTATATACAAAGAACAATTATGCTCCTTAAAATTATGCTTTGTATATGTAGAAGTTCTGATGGAATCAGCATCGGAAGATCAGCAACATATGGTACACGCTGAAACACTGAAGTTTGATGACCAGAATATGCGCCTAAACAAATACACTCTGACTATGATCAAAGACATCTTTACCAAGTCATCAACACTCTGAAGCGTTATCAGTAGATACAACAAAGAAGACTCTGAAGCGTTACTAGTTATTCAAGACAGAATTAAATGCTAACTGCTTTCTTCAGAAAAAGATCTTCTACAAAAGGAAAGTGCATTATTATCATTAAACCTGCTTTATGGACAACGTATCCTTGCTTGCCTATATAAACAGGACTGCTTGTGAAAATAAGCACGTAAGTACGCACTCTATTTTGCTAAGCTATCCAAACCACGCATATTCAAAGCTTAAGCAAAGTCATCTTATTCCAAGCTTATTTTAGTGTAATTATCACAGTTGTGATATACAGTTTTGTAAGAAAACAAAAACACACTTGTTCAATTCATTTGTAAAAGAAGTTCCTTGAGATTAACCGGATTGTGGTTGTACTCAAGAAGACTTTAACAGTTGTTTAAGTAGTTGTTGTAATTCTTTGAGAATAGTGAATTAAGACCTTGTTGGAGAGAGGCGAAATCACCTTGACGGGTGGACTGGAGTAGTTTGAAATCAAACGAACCAGGATAAAAATACTGTGTTGTCAAGCTATTTGTTTTAAGTTTTACAATTTAACCCCCCCCCCCCTTCTTGTGTTTTTCACATCTGCAATTGGCATCAGAGCGCCTGGTTCTGAGCTTTAACACTTAACTGTATCAGTACAAGATCCAGCATCAGAAAAACACAATGGCAGGACCAAGTCAAAACATCAGCAATGACAACAATGAAGAAAGGGATAGATTCAGTGGCAAACCTCCAGTCTTTGATGGAGAAAACTTTGACTACTGGAAAGACAGAATTGAGAGTTTCTTTCTGGCCCATGATGCTGATCTGTGGGACATGGTGACTGATGGATACACGCACCCAATGGATGGACGTGGTCAGAAGATTGATAGGAAAAAGATGTCTGATCAGTAAAAGCGTGAGTTCAGAAATCATCACAAGGCTAGAACAATTCTTCTCAGCGCCATCTCATATTCAGAATATGAAAAAATATCAAACAGAGAAACTGCTAAGAATATGTTTGATTCTATGAGAATGACGCATGAAGGCAACATTCAAGTCAAAGAAACAAAAGCCCTTGCGCTCATTCAGAAGTATGAGGCATTCAAGATGGAAGACAGTGAATCAATAGAAGCTATGTTTTCAAGATTTCAAATTCTTGTTGCTGGTCTAAAAGTTCTTGACAAAGGATATTCCACTGCTGATCATGTCAAGAAGATCATCAGAAGCTTGCCAAAACAGTGGAGGCCAATGGTCACAACGCTTAAGCTAGCCAAGGATCTCAACAAAATCTCTCTGGAGGAACTTATCAGCTCCCTCAGAAGTCACGAGATAGAGCTAGAAGCCGATGAACCTCAAAAGCAAGGTAATCCATTAGCATTAAAATCTAACAGAAAATTTAACTCCAAAGTTTTGCAGGCTGTGGAAGAAACCTCTGATGGATCCTCATCAGAAGAAGATGAATTGTCTCTTCTCTCCATAAGGGTGAACCAACTGTGGAAGCAGAGGAAAAGGAAGTTCAGGAATCCCAGAAGATTAGAAAATCAGAATGAATCTTCCTCCAGATACAGAAGGTCAGAATCCTCCTCTGGAAACAAAAGATCTGAAGGCTCCTCAGGATACAAAAAGCCAAACTACAAAGACATCATTTTCTATGAGTGTAACGAGCAAGGGCACTACAAAAGTGATTGTCCAAAGCTTCAGAAGGAGAAGCCAAAAAAGAAGTTTGGCAAAGAAAAGAAGAAAAGTCTCATGGCTACATGGGATGATTCTGATACATCTGAAGCTGACTCAGAATCAGATGATGAAAGAGCAAACATAGCTCTCATGGCAAACGTCTCTAAAGACAGTGAAGCTTCTGGTTCAGATTCAGAATCAGATACAGAAGAGGTATTCCCTGACTTTACTATAAATTTTACTAAGGCTGAATTAGCTGAAAGCCTTAATGAAATTCTGGAAAGGTATCAGCAGATCAGAGTCAAATTCAGAAACCTGAAAAGGAATCTTGCTTCTGACTCTGATAAGACTGAGAGTCTCAAATTGCAGAATTCTGAGTTAAAAGATAAAATTTCAAAATTAGAAAATCAATTACAAAACTCTTAGAAGGAAACAATCCCTGAAACTCCCAGCAATGCTGATGAGATCATCAAAGAGTATGATCACAGCTTTCAGAAGTTTCTAGCTAAAAACATAGACAGAAGCAAATGGCTTCAATGATCTATGGGATTAGCAGAAATGGCAGAAAAGGGATAGGATATCAAGGTAAGGTTCCTACACCAAAAAATTCCATGGATTTAGTTATAAAGCATACTCCACTTGATTCACACTTTTATATGGGCACACACATGACATAAAATATACAAGTAGTGATTACTCTGTCAAACCAAAATTCAACCAGAGTTTTGATAAAACTAACAAATCAGGACCCAACAAAATGTGGGTACCTAAGGATAAAATAATACATGTGGCCGATATCTTTAGCAGCAAAGTAAAGACACCAGTCATGGTACCTGGACTCTGGCTGCTCACGACACATAACGGGAAGAAGACATATGTTCCAAATCCTGGAACTTAAGCCTGGAGGCCACGTAGGTTTTGGAGGCAATCAGAGGGGAAAGATCATTGGCTTTGGAACAGTAGGTAATGGAAATCTTCCCTCTATTAGCAATTTTTTATTAGTTGATGGATTAATGCATAACCTGTTATTCATAAGTCAATTAAGTGATAACGGTTATGATATAATCTTCAATCAAAATTCATGCAAAGTTGTTAGTCAGAAAGATGGGACTATCCTATTTAATGGAAAGAGGAAAAACAACATTTATAAAATCAAACTTTCTGAACTGAAAAGTCAGAATGTAAAGTGTCTTCTGTCTATTAACAACGAGCAATGGATCTGGCACAGAAGATTGGGACATGTTAGTATGAGAAGAATATCTCAGATTAACAAACTCAATCTGGTCAGAGGACTTCCTAACTTGAAGTTCAATTCAGATGCTCTGTGTGAAGCATGTCAGAAAGGCAAGTTTGCAAAACCTGCTTTCAAATCCAAAAACTTTGTTTCCACCTCTAAGCCATTAGAACTTCTGCACATTGACTTATTTGGACCAGTAAAAACTGCCTCAGTCAGTGGCAAGAAGTATGGGTTAGTAATCATAGATGACTATAGCAGATGGACATGGGTAAAGTTCTTAAGGCACAAGGATGTGTCTGATCGGTGGGAATGAGAACTGACTGTTTTGGAATGTTGGTTCGCGAAATGTCGCGGTAAGCAAGAGTCGCCACCGTCTTTTATTTTCTCCAACAAGGAAAGGACAAAAGCACAGCAAAATTCCTTTTCGAGATGTTTCTCGGTTCGGGAGGTAGATTATAGAAAGGGAAGGTCTTAGCACCCTTTCTATCTGTGGTTATCCATGGGCTCTTAGGTACTTGCTCACTATGTTTTCAAAATGTTTTGCTTTTCTTGTGTTTGTGGGTTTTGAAAAAAGTTTGTTTGAAAACTTCGATTTAACTCTTGTATTTGTCCTCAAGAGTGTATGAAGTGTTGTTGAAAACTTTGTTTGAAAAGTGTAAGTGCGAAAAGTATTTTTGTTTTTTGAAAGAGCAAGTACCTGAGAACCTCTACCTACTCAAAAGAAATTAAGCTGTGTAAATGTCCTTTAGACAGTACTATCCCACTATTGAGAAGTAGGTAGCACCATCGTTGGAGTTTTGGGTCAATTCGATTATAGGGACATGTGGTCACCAAAGCAATAGTAGGACGCCTTAGCGGTAACCTTAATGTCTTAGATTGTTTTTTTATCGAGGCAACCTTTCGAGCCAACTTGATCTTTAGACAGGAGGGCGACCTCTAAAACACCCTATACTCAATGACCACGTCGAGGCAACCAAGTGAGGCGTACCCTAAGAGTGGCATGTGCGAGTGTGTCAGGTTTTCAGTTTATGTTATCTTTGTACATGTTATGGTGAGCTACGATTGATTTTATTTTCAGAGAAGTCTTGTCATGCATAGCCTAGTTATCATACATCTAGCAGTTAATAATTGCGGAAAATAAATCTACGCTATTACAAGGCGTCGGGTATTTACATCGCCAAAAAACAAACCCTTGAAAAATAAATAAATATGGATCAAAAATTAATAAAACAAACATACGCGCGAGAGAAAATTGAATCGGAGAAGTCCTTAGGGTTTTGACCCTTTTTTGAGAAAGAAAGAAGTTTTTGTCCTTTTTGTATTTAATTAAATTAAACCTAAAACTAATTAATTAATAAAAAGAAATATTTTTGGTTTTTTATGTCTCAAGGAAATAAATAAAAAAGAAGTCACAAGTTAGTAAAAACCCTAATTCTACATGGATTTTATTTATTATGAAAATAATTAAAGTTAACCTAATTAAAGAACTAAATTAATTGTGTTAGCATTTATTTACAAAAATAACTAATTGAGGGTGAAATTAATTTAAATAATAATAATAATAAAAAATATTATTTTTAATTTTCTGATTTTATCATAAAAAAATTAATTGAGTTAATTAAGTAATAATAATAATAAAAAGTAGTAAAATAATTAAATGGAAAATATAAAAGAAAAAAAAGGAATGAACCCAGGGGGTGTTGGTCCAATTAGGAGGTTGATTTGGAAATCTGAAGGCCCAACAATTCCAGCCACGTTTGACTTTTGAGATCCTCCATGCACATGTTGACTGAGGAGTATGATGATCATTCACCCATGACCATTGGATTTCAGTTTGATGACATCTGGCGCCTGGAATTTGAAAGCGTATGGTGGACATCCCCTTGCAAGCTGCACATGAACGCCTGAAGAAAAATAACAAATAAACGTTTGGGGGGACCTGGGATTCGAACCCAGGTCCCAATGCTTCCAAGCCAACGCATCAACCACTACACCACTTGCACGCTTTTGATATTAGAATAACAAGTAATTATTATATTAAGAAATCAATCCATATGTTGTAACACAAAAAACACGCGCGCGTTTTCAAACTACCCAATGGTGTATCAACACATCATCATTTTCCTCATTGTACCTGCAAAAAGAACATTAGATAGCGGTGGTTTTTAAACCCCACTAAACATGGCAACGAAAAATAGCGATTAGAGCTACAACAAGCATAAATATTTCGTGATGGGTGGGTTAGATTCGTCTGGTTCTCATGATTCCAACCATGTGTCTTAGGGGTCCTAATTTTTCCTTGTTCATAAAGCCCCAATTTCAAAACTCAAGAACCCTAGAAATTGTTCATGGCATCTTGTGATTCTGTGCATTATAATTCAATTCAGTTATACCATTAGCTTCGTATGGTCCCTATTAACACAAACCAATCAATAAAATATGTTAAATATGCATGAATTCAACAATACGATTTTGGAAAATAAGTGCAAACCGTGATTCTGTTTTCAACGATTTCTTGAGCTTTAAGGTCTGAATTTGATTGCAAAATCTTCCTGGGATCTCCTGCAATGTATTGGAATCAATAAAAACTCTTAAATCGTCCTAGAATACAAAAACCAGTTTTCAATTTTCTTGGAATTTTTCAATATGCTATGGCTTTGTTTCTGCAGCTTTTTCACGCCTATGAGGCCAGGGTTTGCTTGCATATATATAAGAGAATGAAATTAGGTCAAAAACTTGAGCAAAAATCCATTGACTTGATGATTGAATCTTTGATTGGAAATCAAATTTTTTTGAATCTTCATGATTGGAAAATGTTGCCAATTTTGGATTTTTTGTATCTTTGACTTTGAGCACGAAATTGCCAGCATATCTTGACCATATTTGCTTCACAAATTGATTGAAAAAATCAAATCTTGTATTTTCCTACAATTTAAATTAATTAAATGAATTAATATTAATTAAAAATCCAATTAATCAATAAAAATAAGAAAACAAATTCAATTAATCTTGATGGGTCGTGCATAGGCCATGGATGAAGTTTCAAGAAGAGATTTGAGGCCCATTAGCAAAAATAAAGTGTTTTGAGCAAAGTTGACTTTTGCAAATTCCTAAAAATTTCCCAACTTCTCCAATGCATATCTTGCTCAATTTTGATCATATGACCATGTTCTTGGACATTTTGGAAAGGTCTTGAAGTCCTATAACCAATGCCTTTGGTCCCATGTCATTTGGATTTACCAATCTCAAGTTATGGCCTTTGACTTAAAGTGCATTTTTGTTGACTTTTGAAATTGACCTATAATGTAGAAATTGATAACTTTTTGTGAGAGCATTTCTTGAACTTGGAGTGTGAATATGGATTGTATTAAATTGCATCCCCTTCAAAATGATCATTGGATGGGATTTTTCTGATGAACCATGAAAAAGTTATGCCCTGGTCAAGATACAGTTGACTTTTCTTCTGTCCAAAAATAGTAACTTTTTGCATCTTGATGATTTTTGAGCTATCCTTGTGGAATCATGATCAAGACTTGATCAAATGATGATTGTGGACTCAAAATAAGATGTTGACCAAAAATTCTGACTTTTGACTGCAAAATGACCATTTTGCCCTTGTAGTTGACTGTAGGTCAAGTGGAGCTTTTGACTGTGCAAATTGGCATTGTGAGTCTTGAAACTTGGCATGTAGGTGCTTGAGGATGTATATGGGCCTATGAGACTTGATTGAAGCATTGAAAACCTCAAATTCCTTGAAAGAACCAAAACCCTAATTTCAACTGGCTTAGGAGGTGGTTTGAACTGTACAACTCTTGAGCAATCTTGAACCATTTGAAGATGATTCTTGACAAATCTTGAGGAATATGGGAGGGAAAATTTTGGGGTACAACAGTTGCCCCTGTTCAATCTTCTTAAACCTGAGGATGTAGATTGGCTTGCGTGCCTTTCGTGATCCGAAGGTGGAAGAAGATTGAACACTAAAGTGCCCAGAAATTTTCACTCGCATGGTGTAGTATCAGCAATGTGATGTCGGGAATGGGCTTACAGACGCCATTTGGAGATTGTTGGTAGAAGGATGGGATTATAATGCCATTTGGAGATGTAATGGGTATTTGCGGAGATGGGCTTAAAGACGCCATATGGGAATGTTTGTTGGATTGTAACTTGGTAGGTTGAAAGAAGGAACATGTGTAGGGTTGCCTGTCGATAAGTCCGTGTAAAACTGCATCTGAAAGAGAAGGAACCGATGTAGGGTTGCCTCATGATGGGTAAAGTAGATCGTTGTCCTGTCTGGTTTCAGGTATTAATCTCTGACCTGAGAAAGAAAGATAGTTTTCCTGGCTCGCTACAGGTATTAATCTTAAATATCTTTAATGTAGATAACTTTCCTGTCTGGTTTCAGGTATAGATCTATAATCAGTCGTCCACAGATATTTCCTGGCTAGTTACAGGTGTTGATCTGGAACTTAAGAAAGGTTGATCGAGGAGATAGTTTTCCTGGCTGGTTTCAGGTATTAATCTCTGACCGGAGAAAGAAAGATAGTTTCCTGGCCTGTTACAGGTGTTGATCTTCAGTCTCTTCATGTAGATAACTTTCCTGGCTAGTTACAGGTATAGATCTACAATCAATCGTCCACAGATATTTCCTGGCTAGTTACAGGTATTGATCTGGAACTTAAGAAGGCTGGCCGATGAGATAGTTTTCCTGTCTGGTTTCAGGTATTGATCTCTGATCTGAGAAAGAAAGATGGTTTCCTGGCCTGTTACAGGTGTTAATCTTCAATCTCTTCATATAGGTGGCTTTCCTGTCTGGTTTCAGGTGTTAACCTATAACTAGTCGTCCACAGATATTTCCTGGCTAGTTACAGGTGTTGATCTGGAACTGCAAAAGTTGATGGTAATCATCTTTTGATTGACCTTTTCCTGAAAAGGAAAAGCATTAGTTGTATGCAATGTCATGATGTATGAAATGCATGGTGTTCTCAAAATGAGATCGTATGATATGATACATATATGCATGTATCATGATGTATGACAATGTGATGTTTAAGAATGTATTTCCGTCTGGGAAAATAAATCCCGGCGCTATTGGAGAATAGACTTGAGTTCTTCGTTTCTGCTGAGGATGATGAACGAAGATGATTGCAAGAATAAACCTGCCGGAGAAAAGAACTCCGTTGGGGAATAAACCTGATGAAGAGATTACTCTGCGGGGAATTACTCTGTGGGAAGAGATGCTTCGCTGAGATTTTAATGATAACTCCACTGAGGATTCCGTTGATAAACCCTGTTGGGGGTTTTGGTGATGAACTCCGCTGGGGCTAGAAAGAACTTCGCTGGGGATGATCTTTCAGTTGCAACTTGCTGAGGATAATCCAGTTAGACTCTTGTGGGGATAACCTCTGAATATAGCTGGGGAGAGATATTTGTACTCTGCAGGGGACAAGCTTCTAGAATCTACTGGGGAAGATGATTCAACTCTGGCGAGGAAGCTTTTTCGACTGTGCTGGGAAATGTTTCTGCTGAGGGTATCTTGTATTCCTCCGGGGAACAATCTTATATTTCTGTCGAGGGATATTAAGACTGTCGGGGATGCTTGCTGAGGAATATATGTATACTCTGCTAGGGAATATTAAGATCTTCTGGGGATACCCAACTTTTTCAGGACTGATGGTAGACCAACTCTGCTTGGGGGAGAGTATTGCTGACTTGCTGGGGATACTGTGCCTTTTTGGGGCTGATGGGAGGCCAACTCTGCTTGGGGAGAGTATTGCTGAATCTTGTCTTACTCTGCAGGGAGTGAAGGTATCTTGGTCATATTCTTCAGCTGAACCTACCCTGGTACCTTGGTGGACAAAGCAACTAGATCGCTTAGACAATTCTTATTGCCCCTACTTCTGATGTCACCTGTAATTAGTCCTTTGTTTCGTATGCAAATATTTGTGATCAGCAATTAATGTTAAATGCATATATCAAAAATGAACATTGGACGTTCTTTGCAAAACAAAACAGATAAAGGAAAAACAATTTGCAATTTGTCTGAAAAATGAGCTTGTATTGATTTTGAAATTTGCCTGTAAATAGGCGTTTTTGTACAAGAGGCTGACGTCCTAGTAAGAGAACATTGCCGAGAAAAATAGAGTTTATATAATTTGTGAAAAGAAAAACAAAACAGTTATGTGAAAAATCCCATTGTGTTCCAACTCTGCTATCGCTTTTATGTCTTCACGCGTCTCATCAATTTGCTGCTTAGTTGAAGATGAATCTGATTGATTGGTGCCGTCCGAGCCTGATGGTCGATACCGAAGTCTGGATGCAGGGTGATCTAATGAGACATAGTATTACGCTTATCCCTAACTTTTGCCTGGACCGCCCTTTCGGGTTTTCAGTCCACCGGGATACCCATTTTTGCCCAAGCCGCCTTTTCAGGTTTTCGACTTGCCGGGTGTACAGATTTTTTTCATTTCATCCCTTATTTTTGCCCGAACCCTTTTGGTTCGCCGGGAAGCCCTTATTTTTGCCTAGGCCAGTCGACCTAGCGGGTCCTTAATCATGCGTAGTATCTTTTTACTATGTCTGCATTGACGAGGTGAGGAAGGTCGTCACCATCCATGGTGGTTAGAATCATTGCTCCTCCTGAGAAGATGTTCTTAACCACAAATGGCCCTTCGTACGTAGGGGTCCATTTGCCCCTGGGATCACCTTGAGGTAGAATGATGCGCTTGATTACCAGGTCTCCGACTTGATACTCTTGTCGTCTGACTTTCTTGTTAAATGCCTTGATCATCCGTTTTTGGTACGTCTGACCATGACAAATAGCAGTGAGTCTCTTTTCGTCGATTAGGTTTAATTGATCAAGCTGAGTCTGGATCCAGTCGTCTTCGCTCAAACCTGCATCCTTCATGATCCGGAGAGAGGGTATCTGAACTTCAATGGGCAGGACTGCCTCCATTCCATATACCAAGGAATAGGGTGTTGCCCCTGTTGACGTCCGTGCTGAGGTACGGTACCCATGAAGAGCAAACGGTAACATTTTGTGCCAATCTTTATAGGTCATTGTCATCTTCTGCACAATCTTCTTGATGTTCTTATTAGCTGCTTCTACAGCCCCATTCATCTTCGGTCGGTAGGGAGAAGAGTTGTGGTGCTGTATCTTGAATTGCTCGCAGAGCTCAGTGATCATCTTGTTGTTAATATTGGTACCATTATCCGTAATGATCCTCTCTGGTACACCGTATCGACAGATCAGGTTGTGCCGAATGAACCGTGCCACGACGTTCTTGGTTACGGTGGCAAAGGAAGCTGCTTCAACCCACTTTGTAAAGTAATCAATTGCTACCAGTATGAAACGATACCCGTTGGATGTCGTAGGCCTGATTTTGCCGATCATATTAATGCCCCATATTGCAAAAGGCCAGGGTGTTGTCATGACGTTCAAAGGAACTGGAGGAATATGCACCTTATCAGCATAGATCTGGCATTTGTGACATGTCCGAGAATGCTGATAACAGTCGGCTTCCATTGTGGACCAGTAATATCCTGCCCGAAGGATTTTCTTTGCCATGGTATGTCCACTAGAATGCGTTCCGAAGGTACCCTCATGCAGCTCTGCCATGATCCTTTCTGCTTCAGTCTTATCCATACAACGCAGTAAGGTTGAATCATGGTTTCGTTTGTAAAGAATGTCATTGCTGAGGAAGAACTTTGCCGCGAACCTTCTCAGAAACTTCTTGTCATTAACAGATGCACCCTCGGGGTATTCTTGAGCTTCAAGGTGCCTCTTCACTTCATGATACCAAGGCTTTTTTGTTACCTCCTCAGTCTCAAGATCACAGCAATGTGCAGGTTCATCCAATTTCCAAATAATGATCAGGGGAGCCTCGTTGTCCCATTTGACTTTGAACATAGAAGACATCGTAGCTAGCGCGTCCGCCAACTGATTCTCCTCTCTTGGGAACTGTTCAAAGGTTATCTCCTCGAAATGGGGAAGCAACGTCAACACATACTCCTTGTAAGGAATAAGATTTGGGTGTTTCGTATCCCACTCGCCTTTGATCTGACTGATCACGAGAGCGGAATCTCCGAAGACACTCAGAAACTTGATCCTTAGGTCAATTGCAGCTTGAAGACCCATGATGCATGCTTCATACTCCGCCATGTTGTTGGTGCAGTTGAAACATAGTCGGGCGGTAAGTGGAGTATGAGAGCCCTTAGGAGATATGATTACAGCGCCAATGCCATTACCCAAATCATTTGAGGCTCCATCAAAGTGCATAGACCATCGGGATCCTTCCTCAGGTCCTTCATCCGGTCCAGGTACTTCACAATCAGTCACTACCATGATATTCTCGTCTGGAAATTCAAAGTTCATAGACTGGTAGTCATCCACTGCCTGATGTGCCAAATGGTCTGCCAACACACTTCCCTTGATTGCTTTTTGAGTAGTGTACTGGATGTCATATTCAGTCAAGATCATCTGCCATCTTGCTATTCTTCCGGACAAGGCAGGCTTTTCGAAGATGTACTTGATTGGATCCATTTTTGAAATTAATAGAGTAGTGTGAGTTAACATATATTGTCTCAGCCGGCGAGCAGCCCATACCAAAGCGCAACAAGTTTTCTCGAGCAGTGAGTATCGGGTCTCACAGTCGGTAAACTTTTTGCTAAGGTAATAAATAGCGTGCTCTTTTCGGCCAGACTCGTCATGCTGCCCCAGCACACATCCCATTGAGCTGTCAAGTACTGTCAAGTATAAGATTAGAGGTCTCCCTTCAACCGGTGGCATAAGAATGGGTGGCTCTTGGAGATACTCTTTGATTCTTTCGAAAGCGGCCTGACATTCATCGTTCCAACGTACTACTTGATCTTTCTTTAGTAGCTTGAAGATTGGTTCACAAGTAGCAGTTAGGTGCGAGATGAATCGGGCGATGTAATTCAGCCGTCCTAGAAAGCCTCTAACCTCTTTCTCTGTCTTGGGCACTGGCATCTCTTGTATGGCTTTCACTTTGGTGGGATCCACTTGAATACCTTTGTCGCTTACGACGAAGCCTAGTAGTTTTCCAGATCTCACCCCGAAGGTGCACTTGTTCGGGTTTAATCTCAGCTTGTACAACTTCAACCGGTCAAATAGCTTCTGTAGATGATCAAGGTGTTCTTCCTCAATTTGGGACCTTACAATCATATCATCGATGTATACTTCAATCTCATGATGGATCATGTCATGAAACAAAGCAACCATAGCACGCTGATATGTTGCCCCAGCATTTTTCAACCCAAATGGCATGATCTTGTAGCAAAAGGTGCCCCACTGAGTAACAAAAGTGGTCTTCTCCATGTCTTCGGGAGCCATCTTGATTTGATTATAACCGGAGAATCCGTCCATGAAGGAGAATACCTTATGCTGAGCAGTGTTGTCAACCAGAACGTCGATGTGAGGCAGAGGGAAATCATCCTTAGGGCTCGCCCTGTTCAAATCCCTGTAATCAACACACATTCGGACCTTACCATCTTTCTTTGGTACCGGAACCACATTGGCCACCCACTGAGGGTAAGAAGTCACTGCTAGAAAACCGGCATCGAATTGTTTCATAACCTCAGCTTTGATTTTCTCAGACATCTCTGGGCGCATACGGCGAACCTTCTGTTTTACCGGAGGGCACTCTTCCTTGGTAGGCAAGTGATGAACCACAATGTCGGTATCCAACCCAGGCATATCTTCGTAAGACCAGGCAAAGATTTCCACGTAGTCATGCAGCATCTGAATCAACCATTGTTTCACACTAGACTCTAGATTGGCACCAATCTTGACTTCCTTTCTATTTGTCTCGGTACCCAGATTCAATGTTTCCACTGGCTCTTCATGTGGCTGAATGGCCCTCTCTTCCCGGAGTAACAGTCTTGCAAGCTCACCAGGCACTTCGCAATCATCTTCACCTTCGTCTTCGGCTAAGTTGATTGGATTTTCGAAGTCATAACTGGCAGTAGCAGAGTCGTTACCAGTGAGATCCAGAGTGGATTGGGACCTGTATATGTGAGTGTGTGTAAAATAGTTGTTTTGCAATATATAATAAAGAAAGACAAAGAGCACAAGATTTGAAATGCAAAAAAAACGTCCAATGCTTTTATTAATGATATATGAAAATGACACACAAAAGCCCTCACAAATGAAGCCACGGTGCCCCGGGTAAGACACCAGGCCATAAAGTTTCATAATATTGTTTGTTACAAATTCAAAACAAAGGAGTTCATTACTGAGGAATAAAAGTAATAGGGACGAAGTCTTTCGCTGTCCAGTTGTTTGGTCCACCGTTGGTCGTAGGGTAGATCCAGCTGTCGAATTCAGATTCCTCCACGTCGTCTTCAATGGCATTTACTCCTGAGTTGCTGATGAACACAGGAGGTCTTCCAATCCTTGCCTTACGAACAGCCCTCTGAGCTTCTGCAGTGAAACCCAAACCAAACTTGTCAGTCTTCTGAGTGAAATCAGGAAGTCGGCCCCAGTTTGCGCACTCACCCTTCTCAACAACAGCACAGGCATCCTTTAAGGAAGCCATCTTCAACGGAGAATCTTCAACCACAGTCTCAGCTGATGCCAGTGTCTGAGGGACCTCTTCAAAGTGCTGGAATGGAGTCTCATTGAATTCCCCATCCATTTCTATGTACCGGAACGAGTTGAGGTGGCTGACCATATACTCTTCCTCCCCCTGAACAGTCACAATCTTCCCTTTGACCGGGTATTTCAGCTTTTAATGGAGAGTTGAGGTCACAGCTCCAGCCCTGTAGATCCATGGACGACCCAGAAAACAAGAATAGGATGGTCGGATATCCATCATGTAGAATGTAGAATCAAAGACCTGAGAACCAACTCTGATTGGAATATCAACCTCGCCGTGCACCATTCTTTTAGACCCGTCAAAGGCCCGGACAACAATGTTACTTGGCTTTAGTTCCAACCCCTCGCAATCCAACCTGTCTAGAGCTTTCTTGGGCAAGACGTTCAATGAGGACCCAGTGTCAACCAACACATGTGCAAGAGTAGTGCCCCTGCATTCAATGGAGACATGCAGGGCATCGTTATGGTTCTTCCCTTTAGCAGTCAGATCAGCGTCGGAGAAACCCAGATGTTGTACCCCAAAATTTGCCCTCGCACTTTTCCACAAGAAATATCAGCTTCAAACATTTCCTGACTTTTCAAACTGGCTCAAGAATCGGACAAATGGACTTTTCTTGACAGTCAAGCAAAACTAGGGTTTTTACTGATTTTCAGAGCTCTGAATTGTTTCATACAGTGGGCTTAGGGTTTGGTTGATTTTTGGTTCAATTTTGATCAAGCGAGCGTGATTTGGCATTTAATCGGGAATTAGGGTTTTATGGGCATATTCTCAGAAGAATTTAAATTCCACAGCACTTTGCGGTTTATTTCAAGATTCGGATTAAAATTCGCGTTATCTTGGTTTAATCAGCAAAAGAGACAGTGGTTTGAATTCAGTATGTTTTGATTGGGCCAGTCATATACAGGAGGCAGTGTTGGATTCACAGTGTTTATGCGTTTGATCAGTCCATTTGGGTTAATTGCTGCTTTGCTTTGGATGTTGAATAAGACAGGTTTAATTGATCAATGTTGTTTTATTTTAGTTATTTATTATTCTGAAATTGAATGATTGAATTCATTTTTCAATTGTTTTAATTCTAAGAATTTTAAATAAATAAATAAACAATAAAGAAAATTGGAATTAATTGGATAATTTAGATTTTATTGAATAATTGAATTATTTGTACAAATTGTTGTTTATAATTTAAATTATAAACAATGATATACATTGATTTAAATATTACATAAAATTAAAAACTATCCTATTTTCTAATATTCTTCATTCTTCACTCCGCTCCGGTGCTCCATTTTTTATCTGCGAAAAGAAACAAGAAAAGTCAGAAAGCAGTTAATAAGAAAGGACAGATAAAATATTGCTCATCATTAGGGGCCACTAACTGGGATCAGTTGACCCTCTCTGCAAATCACGGGATTTCTCCCGGTTCACAGAGAGGGAAGATTATTTTATTTCATGAATGCAAATGTCAAAAATGCATAAGTTACAAATTTCAAGCTGCATAGAAATTTAAAATCTCAATTTCCAATTCAAAACCATATAGTTCAAATCCAATCTCAAACTTTCCATCCAAAGCAAAGGCACTACTGTCAGTTTACTCAAAGAAAGAAATCAAAGTAGTACAAGTTGCTATCAAAGCTCAAAAGCTGTCATGGAAAGATTTTTGCCAAGATATCAAATGCAAAGTCAGATCCAAACTGTCAAAAGAGATAAAGATGCAAAATGTGTTATGCAAGTAATCTTATCATCATTTCCCAAGAAGGGCCCCTTCAGAACAAGTACAGAATAATAACATATAAAATTCTAAATTGTACTAGGAGAGAAGAAAAAAGAGATAAAGCATAGGCAGGTTTTCAGGCAGACGGCAGGAAATGAAGACAGAAAAAAAAGATATACAAAATCAGAAAATAGCCAACTCAGTTGGGGAGGGCAGAAGAGTAAGGTTAGGATAGAAGGGAGAAAAGATACAAAACACCAACCCTGTCTCAATACACAAAATATACCCTGTCATAACACAAACCTCACCATAACCTGCATCAGTCTCACAAACCCAAACCATCACACCTAAAAACCCATCCAAGAAACCAGAAAACACAACACAGTTCAGGCAGTTCAGAAGTGAAGAGAGGTTAAGATAAGCAAAATATACACAAGCCAATACAGAAGTGAGGATAGAAGAAAAATATGTAAAACTGAGCAAAGAAGCCTCACTACTGTCAAAGGAAGGAAACCTGCATAAACCATACTGTCCAACATAACACATCTCAGGCCTAAAAACCTGATATGCAAACTTCATACCTGTCTCAAACACACCAATAACCAAAACCATACCTGCAAACTGATCAAAACCAAGCCAAGCAAACATAAAGATACTGAAACATACCATACTGTCAAAGCTTGAGCCAAACCATAAAAGCCTAAGCTACCAAAATCCCTGTCAAAAACCTCAAGCCAAGTATCAGTCACCAACATAGCCAAGTTCCAACCTGAACCAACCCCAAACCCTCCAGGCCTCAGGAAAATGTTCATCATTGGCCATTTCAAATTAAGCAATCCAGAAAGAAGCTAATCAAAACAACAGTTGTTTCAACCATAGCATCTAGCAACAAAATTTTCAAAGGTAACCTAAGCCCTCAGTGAAACACATCATGGGGCAAGCTCAAGGCAAAACATTTGAGGCAACAGTTCTAGGCAAGCACACATAGGCAAATCAGCAAAACGGATCCAACAACATACTCAAGCATACTAGATACAAGTCCTCAGAATCCTGGATTCCTCATAGGACGAAGAAGAAAGCAATATCAACATAGGCAGCAACTCAAGTCACTCAGGCAACAATATAAAGGCATCACAGTGGAAGAAGAAGATAAAAAAAGTGAGTTTTCAAGAGGGTTTCTCAGCACAAATCATCATCAAAACCATAGGCAAAAATATCAATCAGATAAAGTTACCAGGAAAGCATCAAAAGCAAGCTCAAAGTCCCTCACACCGTTCCGGCCTCCTCAGCATCACACTCCTCTGCCTCTCCTCCATCTCCCAAAATCAGGTAGCAATCTTCTCCCCCTTTCCTCTTCACCACATCATAATGGTACAGATTCGGAAATCAGAACCCAAATTGAAACACAAATTCGTAAAAAAGGAGATAAAAACATAAAGCGTTGTAATCAAACCTTAAGTCAAGGACGCTAAGCTCATGTCAATGGAGGGAAGAAAGGCTTCTGGAGGTAGCGCTGGTGGCCGGAGTGGGTTGCTCAGGAAGATGCTCGGAGAAGGCGAATGCACGAACGGCGCCGCTCAAGCCCTAACCCTCGTTCTGAATACCAATTCCCTAACCCTAATTTCGTTTCAAACTTGATAAGGGCCTGACCCGTTTTCTGATTACCCCAAAGCCCATTAACACACTAACCATTCTTTTATTTTATAAAAAAAAGCAATATTTACTTCTTTATTTATTTTTTGTAAAATATTAACTCTTTTCATTTTTATAAAAACAATGTTTACTTTTTTTATATACTAATTCAATTAATTCATTTTTTTTAACATACACAATTTATTTAATTAAACATACTAACCTAATTAAAAATACATCTTTACCCCATATATTAAGTTTGAAAATAATTATTTTCATTTATTTATTTACTCTTTCATTAAAATATATTTGTATATAAAATAATACATATTATTTTTATCATATAATTAAAATTGAAAACCTTCTTTTAATTAAAATACATTTTGTACATATTTCATACATAATTAAAATTGAAACTTTTTTTAATTAACATTCTTTTTTTCATACATAACAATTCAATACATTTTTTTCTCTAATATCAAATTCACAAACATTCGGACTAAAATACTTTCCAATTAAAAATTGAACTTTTAATCAAAACACTTCATTTTTCTTTTGTACATAATTAAACAAAATCAAAGATTCATTTAAAATACATTTATCTAGGTCAAAACCCTAATACGCTTCAACTTCACATTTCGCACTTGTACATAATTACACAATTCACATACATATACACTTGTACACCTACACAAATACATTCACATTGCCCTATACACATTTTATCTTATATTTGTATATTTGATATTCATATTGATCGCACATTCGATTTGGTTGTAACTTATTGGATACTATAAGTCTCATCCCCTTGTACATTTATACCCCCACTCCCGGACACTATTTTGTAATAGCGTAGATTTATATTCCGCAATTTACAGTTTTCAATTATACCATGGTTAGACCTAGGGTTTGTATGTACATAAAATCAAACGCTAGATAACCTAATACAAGACAAATACATGTAATCAATACACAATCACACTTGCACCCCCTAGGGTAATCCCACATGATGCCTTCCAAAATGGGCCATGCTTGCACGTCGAGTATCTTTGGCAAAACAAAATCAAATGATCATAAGTCTCAAAGTGTTGCCTAAACGGAATGATCATAGTCCCTTCAAAGCGAATTGCCAAAGACACTTGGCATCATTGCATTCATGGTCCATACGATGACCCGCGCCCGTCCCGAATAAACTTCCTAAACGCAAGATTGTCCATCAATTTCAATGGTGGAACAAAATTGTTAAAAGGGGGTTAAAACATGACAAAAACCTTTGAGTACAATAGGGTAGACAAGACTCTTAGTTACTTGAGATCAAACTTGCAAAAACACTTGCCTCATTTTCAAAAACCATAATCCACAACACTTTCAAACAAACTCTCAAAAACATTTGAAAACATCTTTTCGAAAAGATTCACACTTTTGTAAAACACTCAAACACGAGTCAAATACATTAGTTGCCTAAGACAAGGCATCTTTTTCCAAAACATTTTCAAAAAGCACCCACACACACACCATTTTTCAAAGCAATCGAAAAACAAGGCAAGTGATCTAAAAAACCAAGTAACTAAGAGCCCATGGATAACCATGGATGAAAAGGGTGCTAACACCTTCCCTTTTCATAATCTACCCCCCGAACCCATGAAATATCTCAAAAGGTTTTTGCTGTGCTTTTTTAACCTTTCCTTTAGGATAAAATAAAAAGTCGGTGGCGACTCTTGCTCAACCGCACAAGTGCGAATACGAACGCAAAACACAAGTCAGTTCTCCCACCGTATCACAGAACTGGCGACTCTGCTGGGGAGAACTACTCAAAGTGGGGTTACCTTAGGGTTTAGATCACCTATTGTTTTCAATTGATTGCTTTGTTTGCTTTTACATTTGTGGGCTTTGTATCGGAGTTTTGTAGATCCTAACCCGGATCTGGGGAAACCTTTTTTAGGTAGCAACAAGGCTGTGAGGGAACTGTGCGGGGTATACCGACATGGTTGAAGCAGTCTGCTACGTTGATGTGGCACTTAAGTGTGTACCGGTAACCCTTGAGTTCAGTCAAGGAGAGTACGGGGCCGCCGCGTGGTGTCGCGAAGCATCAACTGACCTTAGAACCTTAATTGACCATCTTAGCCTTTTTAGGGTAGTGAGATAACTGACTTTGGTGCAGTCCGAGGTTGGTTGATACTCGATACTACACTCAATTGAGGGTTGCTTTCCTGGAATATTTCGGTCGCCAGTTCAGTGGCTAAATCGAAACGATGAACAATGAAAGCAATCCAGTGATATTGGGACCTTTAGAACCCGGTTACTTTTGATAAGACAGGTTTTAACCAACAAACTGAAAGAGGGTAGTACCTAAACCTCGTGCAAGCCTAAACCTAAGGCCTTGTGTGCTTTGTGTGAATATTGTTTGCCTGTATATACACTTACTTGCTTGTGCATACATGTACATAACATCATAACATCATACCATAGCATTTTAGCATTTTCAATAACCATTTCAAGGATCTCGAGGGTTCTGTTGATGCAGGGTTACGTTGAACCAGACGTCTATCAAGGGGCAAGGGGGTTTCTCCTCTAAACCAACCCAGTCAAAGTTCAAGTACAACAACTTGAATCGGGGGCTATGACCCACTCGACATGGTGAGCTTGATTCTCGTGGAAAGACATCCACCAACACAAAGCTCTCCAAACAAAGATCGAGAACAACAACTTGAATCAGTGGCTATGACCCACTCGACATGGTGAGCTTGATTCTCGTGGAAGGATGTCCACCGATGCAGAGATCTCCAATCCAAGAGCAGAGTTCAACCTCTAACATTTTCTTGTGTTTACCCCAAGAGATCCTTGAAAGCATGCATCCACATATCATGCATTTCATTTTAACAATCTTTCCTTTTTCAGGTTTCCTTACTCTCCTGCTGTTTATTTCAGCAAGAGATGGCTCTAGAACGGTCTGTCAAAGACATCCAAGACCAGACTTCTCAGCTGCAGGAGATGTTCCTGAACTTGTCTCTGGGGCAAGAAGAGATGAAAGCTCTCCTCACCAAGGGCTTGGGGAGTTCCAACAATGCCAGAAGTGATCAGATTGCGGAGCTGCAGTTTGATCTGACAACACTGAGGACTCAAATGATGGGACAGTTGGTGGGCCAAATGGCTCTCATCCAAGACCTATCTCAAAGACAAGAGGAACTCAGAGTTCTTGTCCGCCAACTGCTTCCAAACAACCAACTGGGGCAAACATCTGAGGTTGAAGAGCAAGTCACCGCTCAGCCTCCATCCACTCAAGAAGACAAAGGGAAAGCTCCTTTGCTAGCTTCAGGGTCACAATCTCATCAACAACCTCGCCAGCGTCAGCGGGGTAATCGGCGTAAGCAAGAAACGTCGGGAAGGCAGTTCACAGAGACTGACATACCGTCATCTCTAATTCTGGAGCGCTTGTTGGAGGTTAATCTGACTGCTTTGAGGGATCCTATCCGGAACCCAAATACCTCCGCTCCTGGCTATCATCCCGATGCATTTTGTGTTTACCACTCCTATAGCCCAGGACATGACACCGATAGCTGTTGGGCCTTGAAGAACAAGATTCAAGATCTGATTGACATTGGAGTGCTGAGGTTCACACCAGACGGCGAGATGAAGATCTTCCGTTAAAGGGTTCTCCGCTTGAAGTGACGAAGCTCGAAGCTGAAAGACTTTTGCTTCTTTTTTGAATTTTCAAAGTTGTAATTTCTTTTGCTGTCAAACAATTATCTGTTGATGTTAAACTCTGTTTTCATTAATGCATTGCATATGTTTGTCTTGGATTCATCCATTCGTTTCACTACTCTTATGCTTTTCTTTATGATATTTGACTCTTGATAAAAAGCTGCAAGCCTTTAGAGGGAGGATGACGAAACAATACCGTGATCTTATACAGTATGCTTTTGAACAGACCTTGCTGATGATGTACAGGCATTTCTTTCAATTCCCAAACACTGGAGTTATAAGGAAGTTAATCCCTAGTCAACCCCTTCGAGCCAAAGAAGTAGGAGTTTCCTGTTCCGATACAATCAAAACCTTTGATATAAACCTGGGGCAGGGTAGTATCTCAGTTAATTCAAAAGAAAATGCGCATTGAAGTCGCAAACTCTCAGTTCGTAATACAACGAACGACGTCGAAAAAGAAAGCATTCCTTCGGAATCAAAATACAAGGGTGGTTCCCTATCACATAGACAGTCAATCTCTCAAAAGAGAAAAGCCCACCAAGCCAAAACCTATGAAGGAGGCTTAAGAAAGCTGGGGCATCCCGCTGACAGTAATCCCGAAAACGATAACAGTCAGGCAAAAGTTAGGGATAACAAATCAAAATCAAAATAGTGAGGTCATTACAAAATCATCAACAACATGAAAAGTGTTGGAAAAGAAAAAAGGAGACGATGACTGTCTCCCAAATTCAAACTGGTGAACCATCGCCCAAAAGTCACTCAAAACAGAGTGCGACGCACAATTAACTGAGCTTAGGTTGAAGAACATCACGAAGAGCGGGTGGGTACAAATATACTTTGAGCCTTTTATCCTTTGTTTCTTAAACCATGAACCAGGCCACGTTACAACCCTTTAAAAGTCCTAATTGAAGCATGGGTTAGTTCGAAAGCATACTGTTACAAAAGGTATCCTGACTCCTGTAGGGCTTTGCTCTAAATCTTGTGTTAACTTGTCTTGTGAAAAGTTTTCTGCTAAAAAACGCATTTTTCAAAACTTCGAGACAAACATAAACTTTGCATTATTCGAATATCATTGTCTGCATTTAACCCCTTTCGTTTGACAGCGAAGAAACTCATACATCGAATGTTCGGAGGAACTAAAACTCTCTCAGCAAGTCAAAATCACTTCAAGAGGATAACACTTCCATCAAATCTCCTATCAACAAGGGGCATGACATGTCACAATTCAATTAACCTGGGGCAGTCCAGTCAAGGTCCAACAGATCTTTCAAAGTACAGTTAACCTGGGGCAGTCCAGTCAAGGTTTCAAGAAACCTCTCAATATGCAGAGTAATTTAATTCAAGATTCCTTCACCACCACTTGGGGCATTCGAATGTCAAAAGTGTTCAACAAATCAACTACAACATCTCCAGATTCGATTCCTGTATCCATCCAGGGCATATCTGTTGACTATATTTCCAGACTCGATTCTTGTATCTAGCCAGGGCATGTCTGAAGAGTTCGAAGATTCGATTCCTGTATCCAGACAGGGCATATCTGTTGACGACTATTTCCAGATTCGACTCCTGTATCCAGCCAGGGCATATATGTTGACTACATTTCCAGACTCGACTCCTGTATCTAGCCAGGGCACGTCTGAAGAGTTCGAGGATTCGACTCCTGTATCCAGCCAGGGCATATCTGTTGACGACTATTTCCAGACTCGATTCCTGTATCTAGCCAGGGCATGTCTGAAGAGTTCGAAGATTCGATTCCTGTATCCAGCCAGGGCATATCTGTTGACGACTATTTCCAGATTCGACTCCTGTATCCAGCCAGGGCATATCTGTTGACTACATTTCCAGACTCGACTCCTGTATCTAGCCAGGGCACGTCTGAAGAGTTCGAGGATTCAATTCCTGTATCCAGCCAGGGCATATCTGTTGACGACTATTTCCAGATTCGACTCCTGTATCCAGCCAGGGCATATCTGTTGACTATATTTCCAGACTCGATTCCTGTATCTAGCCAGGGCATGTCTGAAGAGTTCGAAGATTCGATTCCTGTATCCAGCCAGGGCATATCTGTTGACGACTATTTCCAGATTCGACTCCTGTATCCAGCCAGGGCATATCTGTTGACTACATTTCCAGACTCGACTCCTGTATCTAGCCAGGGCACGTCTGAAGAGTTCGAGGATTCGACTCCTGTATCCAGCCAGGGCATATCTGTTGACGACTATTTCCAGATTCGACTCCTGTATCCAGCCAGGGCATATCTGTTGACTACATTTCCAGACTCGACTCCTGTATCTAGCCAGGGCATGTCTGAAGAGTTTGAAGATTCGACTCCTGTATCCTGCCAGGGCATATCTATCAACTATCACCTTTCCAGATTCGACTCCTGTATCCAGCCGGGGCATGTCTGAAGAATTCCAGATCAACACCTGCAACAACCCAGGAAACATCTGTGAATGACCGATTGTAGACCAACACCTGTAATAAGCCAGGAATTTATCTACATCACCACTTGGGGCATTCGAATGTCAAAAGTGTTCAAACCCGATGCAGTTTTACCAAGCTCATCATCAAGGAGCCCTACACCGGTTCCCCTTCAAGATTTCTGAAACAGTTTACGGATTCTTCCCAACAACGGACGCTAATCTACCGACTTGTTCAGATTCTTCTCAAGACTTCTGAAAACAGTTCATGGATTCATCCCAACAACGGATGTTAATCTATCAACTTGTTCAGATGCAACCTTTGAATTTAGTTTACGGACGCTTCCCAATAACGGATGCGGCTCTATTGCTGATTCAACCTCAAGATTTCTGAAACAGTTTACGGATTCTTCCCAACAACGGACGCTAATCTACCGACTTGTTCAGATTCTTCTCAAGACTTCTGAAAACAGTTCATGGATTCATCCCAACAACGGATGTTAATCTATCAACTTGTTCAGATGCAACCTTTGAATTTAGTTTACGGACGCTTCCCAACAACGGATGCGGCTCTATTGCTGATTCAACCTCAAGATTTCTGAAACAGTTTACGGATTCTTCCCAACAACGGACGCTAATCTACCGACTTGTTCAGATTCTTCTCAAGACTTCTGAAAACAGTTCATGGATTCATCCCAACAACGGATGTTAATCTATCAACTTGTTCAGATGCAACCTTTGAATTTAGTTTACGGACGCTTCCCAACAACGGATGCGGCTCTATTGCTGATTCAACCTCAAGATTTCTGAAACAGTTTACGGATTCTTCCCAACAACGGACGCTAATCTACCGACTTGTTCAGATTCTTCTCAAGACTTCTGAAAACAGTTCATGGATTCATCCCAACAACGGATGTTAATCTATCAACTTGTTCAGATGCAACCTTTGAATTTAGTTTACGGACGCTTCCCAACAACGGATGTTGTTCTATTGCTGGTTCAACTTCAAGGTTTCTGAAAACAGTTCACGGGTTCTCCAAGTAAACGGATGTTAACCTATCGCTTGTTCAGATTCTTCTCAAGCTAACCACCACGGAAGATCACGCTCGCCAAAATTCTTCCCATCCCCAGCGGAGTTCATCAAAATTCCCCAACAGTAACTTATCTTTGCAAATCCCCAGCCAGAGAATCCTCCGGAATTCAATTCCCTTCAGAGTTTAAGCTTCGGTATCCCCAGCAGATCCGGACCATTGAACCTTCTCCCCACAGAGTTTTGGGAAGGCAAATCTTGAGTTCCCCAGTGAAGTCTCCAGAGTTACTTCCCATCAAGCTGACGATTCTCAAATCTGGTCTTCCCAGCATGAGTCTACTAGGTTGGAACTCCCCAGTAGAGGTCATCAGGAATTCTCTTCCCCAGCGACAGCCAAGGATTTATTTTCCCCGGCGGCAGTCAAGATGCTTTTATCTTCAGCCATCTCGGAATCATGTATCCTTGGCAAGATTAGCTCATCAGCTTACATGCGCATCCATCACATTCATAAATATTGATGTCACATACATTGCATCATGCATCATAACATTACATACAACTAACCCTTTGCCTTTTCAGGAAAGATCAGTCGACAGGCACAGATCATCTCCCGAGATTCATCCAGAAATAGTTCAGATGTGACCCGGACACGGCGATATTCTGATACTTATTCCAGATTCATTCAGACGCATTAGCAGAAACCTTACACCGGTTCCTCTTCAACTTCTCAACTTCTGAAACAAGTTTACGGATTCTTCCCTACAACGGATGTCAATCTACCGATTTGTTCAGACCTTTCTCAACTTCTGAAACAAGTTTACGGATTCTTCCCTACAACGGATGTCAATCTACCGATTTGTTCAGACTCTTCATAGCTTTTGAAGACAGTTTACGGATTCTTCCCTACAACGGATGTCAATCTACCAACTGATTCAGACTCTTCTCAATTTTTGAAAATAGTTTACGGACACATCCCAACAACAGATACTGCTCTATTGCTTATTCAATCCCAGATGGTTTACAGATTCTCCAGACATGGACGTCAATCTGTTGCCTGTTCAGACCCCAATTCAGAGATGTCCTCAAAACATGGAGGCCCCTTCTGATACTTGTCCACTCACCATTGACCTACAGTTCAACATCACCATATGGCATCTGTAAGCCCATCCTCCTACCAGCAGTCGCCGAATGGCATCTGTAAGCCCATTCTCAGATGGCATCTCTAAGCCCATCCCCCGACAAAATTCTTTCGCACCAGGTGGCATCTTTAAGCCCATCACCAAATGGCATCTTTAAGCCCATTCACATCCACCGTCACATCGACGAGCGCAAATTTTCTGGGCACATTAGTGTCCAATCTCCTTTTACCTTCAAGTCGCGAAAGGCAAACTTGCCAATCTAACTCTTCAGGTCAAAGAAGATTGAACAGGGGCAACTGTTGTACCCCAAAATTTGCCCTCGCACTTTTCCACAAGAAATATCAGCTTCAAACATTTCCTGACTTTTCAAACTGGCTCAAGAATCGGACAAATGGACTTTTCTTGACAGTCAAGCAAAACTAGGGTTTTTACTGATTTTCAGAGCTCTGAATTGTTTCATACAGTGGGCTTAGGGTTTGGTTGATTTTTGGTTCAATTTTGATCAAGCGAGCGTGATTTGGCATTTAATCGGGAATTAGGGTTTTATGGGCATATTCTCAGAAGAATTTAAATTCCACAGCACTTTGCGGTTTATTTCAAGATTCGGATTAAAATTCGCGTTATCTTGGTTTAATCAGCAAAAGAGACAGTGGTTTGAATTCAGTACGTTTTGATTGGGCCAGTCATATACAGGAGGCAGTGTTGGATTCACAGTGTTTATGCGTTTGATCAGTCCATTTGGGTTAATTGCTGCTTTGCTTTGGATGTTGAATAAGACAGGTTTAATTGATCAATGTTGTTTTATTTTAGTTATTTATTATTCTGAAATTGAATGATTGAATTCATTTTTCAATTGTTTTAATTCTAAGAATTTTAAATAAATAAATAAACAATAAAGAAAATTGGAATTAATTGGATAATTTAGATTTTATTGAATAATTGAATTATTTGTACAAATTGTTGTTTATAATTTAAATTATAAACAATGATATACATTGATTTAAATATTACATAAAATTAAAAACTATCCTATTTTCTAATATTCTTCATTCTTCACTCCGCTCCGGTGCTCCATTTTTTATCTGCGAAAAGAAACAAGAAAAGTCAGAAAGCAGTTAATAAGAAAGGACAGATAAAATATTGCTCATCATTAGGGGCCACTAACTGGGATCAGTTGACCCTCTCTGCAAATCACGGGATTTCTCCCGGTTCACAGAGAGGGAAGATTATTTTATTTCATGAATGCAAATGTCAAAAATGCATAAGTTACAAATTTCAAGCTGCATAGAAATTTAAAATCTCAATTCCCAATTCAAAACCATATAGTTCAAATCCAATCTCAAACTTTCCATCCAAAGCAAAGGCACTACTGTCAGTTTACTCAAAGAAAGAAATCAAAGTAGTACAAGTTGCTATCAAAGCTCAAAAGCTGTCATGGAAAGATTTTTGCCAAGATATCAAATGCAAAGTCAGATCCAAACTGTCAAAAGAGATAAAGATGCAAAATGTGTTATGCAAGTAATCTTATCATCATTTCCCAAGGAGGGCCCCTTCAGAACAAGTACAGAATAATAACATATAAAATTCTAAACTGTACTAGGAGAGAAGAAAAAAGAGATAAAGCATAGGCAGGTTTTCAGGCAGACGGCAGGAAATGAAGACAGAAAAAAAAGATATACAAAATCAGAAAATAGCCAACTCAGTTGGGGAGGGCAGAAGAGTAAGGTTAGGATAGAAGGGAGAAAAGATACAAAACACCAACCCTGTCTCAATACACAAAATATACCCTGTCATAACACAAACCTCACCATAACCTGCATCAGTCTCACAAACCCAAACCATCACACCTAAAAACCCATCCAAGAAACCAGAAAACACAACACAGTTCAGGCAGTTCAGAAGTGAAGAGAGGTTAAGATAAGCAAAATATACACAAGCCAATACAGAAGTGAGGATAGAAGAAAAATATGTAAAACTGAGCAAAGAAGCCTCACTACTGTCAAAGGAAGGAAACCTGCATAAACCATACTGTCCAACATAACACATCTCAGGCCTAAAAACCTGATATGCAAACTTCATACCTGTCTCAAACACACCAATAACCAAAACCATACCTGCAAACTGATCAAAACCAAGCCAAGCAAACATAAAGATACTGAAACATACCATACTGTCAAAGCTTGAGCCAAACCATAAAAGCCTAAGCTACCAAAATCCCTGTCAAAAACCTCAAGCCAAGTATCAGTCACCAACATAGCCAAGTTCCAACCTGAACCAACCCCAAACCCTCCAGGCCTCAGGAAAATGTTCATCATTGGCCATTTCAAATTAAGCAATCCAGAAAGAAGCTAATCAAAACAACAGTTGTTTCAACCATAGCATCTAGCAACAAAATTTTCAAAGGTAACCTAAGCCCTCAGTGAAACACATCATGGGGCAAGCTCAAGGCAAAACATTTGAGGCAACAGTTCTAGGCAAGCACACATAGGCAAATCAGCAAAACGGATCCAACAACATACTCAAGCATACTAGATACAAGTCCTCAGAATCATGGATTCCTCATAGGACGAAGAAGAAAGCAATATCAACATAGGCAGCAACTCAAGTCACTCAGGCAACAATATAAAGGCATCACAGTGGAAGAAGAAGATAAAAAAAGTGAGTTTTCAAGAGGGTTTCTCAGCACAAATCATCATCAAAACCATAGGCAAAAATATCAATCAGATAAAGTTACCAGGAAAGCATCAAAAGCAAGCTCAAAGTCCCTCACACCGTTCCGGCCTCCTCAGCATCACACTCCTCCGCCTCTCCTCCATCTCCCAAAATCAGGTAGCAATCTTCTCCCCCTTTCCTCTTCACCACATCATAATGGTACAGATTCGGAAATCAGAACCCAAATTGAAACACAAATTCGTAAAAAAGGAGATAAAAACATAAAGCGTTGTAATCAAACCTTAAGTCAAGGACGCTAAGCTCATGTCAATGGAGGGAAGAAAGGCTTCTGGAGGTAGCGCTGGTGGCCGGAGTGGGTTGCTCAGGAAGATGCTCGGAGAAGGCGAATGCACGAACGGCGCCGCTCAAGCCCTAACCCTCGTTCTGAATACCAATTCCCTAACCCTAATTTCGTTTCAAACTTGATAAGGGCCTGACCCGTTTTCTGATTACCCCAAAGCCCATTAACACACTAACCATTCTTTTATTTTATAAAAAAAAGCAATATTTACTTCTTTATTTATTTTTTGTAAAATATTAACTCTTTTCATTTTTATAAAAACAATGTTTACTTTTTTTATATACTAATTCAATTAATTCATTTTTTTTAACATACACAATTTATTTAATTAAACATACTAACCTAATTAAAAATACATCTTTACCCCATATATTAAGTTTGAAAATAATTATTTTCATTTATTTATTTACTCTTTCATTAAAATATATTTGTATATAAAATAATACATATTATTTTTATCATATAATTAAAATTGAAAACCTTCTTTTAATTAAAATACATTTTGTACATATTTCATACATAATTAAAATTGAAACTTTTTTTAATTAACATTCTTTTTTTCATACATAACAATTCAATACATTTTTTTCTCTAATATCAAATTCACAAACATTCGGACTAAAATACTTTCCAATTAAAAATTGAACTTTTAATCAAAACACTTCATTTTTCTTTTGTACATAATTAAACAAAATCAAATATTCATTTAAAATACATTTATCTAGGTCAAAACCCTAATACACTTCAACTTCACATTTCGCACTTGTACATAATTACACAATTCACATACATATACACTTGTACACCTACACAAATACATTCACATTGCCCTATACACATTTTATCTTATATTTGTATATTTGATATTCATATTGATCGCACATTCGATTTGGTTGTAACTTATTGGATACTATAAGTCTCATCCCCTTGTACATTTATACCCCCACTCCCGGACACTATTTTGTAATAGCGTAGATTTATATTCCGCAATTTACAGTTTTCAATTATACCATGGTTAGACCTAGGGTTTGTATGTACATAAAATCAAACGCTAGATAACCTAATACAAGACAAATACATGTAATCAATACACAATCACACTTGCACCCCCTAGGGTAATCCCACATGATGCCTTCCAAAATGGGCCATGCTTGCACGTCGAGTATCTTTGGCAAAACAAAATCAAATGATCATAAGTCTCAAAGTGTTGCCTAAACGGAATGATCATAGTCCCTTCAAAGCGAATTGCCAAAGACACTTGGCATCATTGCATTCATGGTCCATACGATGACCCGCGCCCGTCCCGAATAAACTTCCTAAACGCAAGATTGTCCATCAATTTCAATGGTGGAACAAAATTGTTAAAAGGGGGTTAAAACATGACAAAAACCTTTGAGTACAATAGGGTAGACAAGACTCTTAGTTACTTGAGATCGAACTTGCAAAAACACTTGCCTCATTTTCAAAAACCACAATCCACAACACTTTCAAACTAACTCTCAAAAACATTTGAAAACATCTTTTCGAAAAGATTCACACTTTTGTAAAACACTCAAACACGAGTCAAATACATTAGTTGCCTAAGACAAGGCATCTTTTTCCAAAACATTTTCAAAAAGCACCCACACACACACCATTTTTCAAAGCAATCGAAAAACAAGGCAAGTGATCTAAAAAACCAAGTAACTAAGAGCCCATGGATAACCATGGATGAAAAGGGTGCTAACACCTTCCCTTTTAATAATCTACCCCCCGAACCCACGAAATATCTCAAAAGGTTTTTGCTGTGCTTTTTTAACCTTTCCTTTAGGATAAAATAAAAAGTCGGTGGCGACTCTTGCTCAACCGCACAAGTGCGAATACGAACGCAAAACACAAGTCAGTTCTCCCACCGTATCACACCAGACCATTATCAACAGTTAAGTTAGCCACACAATCGGTAAACTAATCAGCTGACGTCTCTTGTGGCACGCGGGCCGTCTTCAGGAAGGTAATCAGAGCCTTGGCATGGGCCTCTGAACACAACAACAGTGATAGCATAGAAATTTTAGATGGGGTGTGCCCCAGCTACTCAACTACATTAAAATCACTCTTCTTGATAATCTTAAGAATCTCTTCCATCTCCTGTTTGGAAGCTTCAACAGTGGTTGTCTTCGGTGCCTCCGCCTGGGCAGGCATGTCAGTGGCGATCCCTTTGCCCCGAGCGTCAGATAACTCGGCAGCAGGGGTAGAAATAGGAACTGGATCAGGAAGGGCAGTAGGCACACTTGCAGGTGTGATGACAATAGGTCTCTGGATTGTTGGTGGCGCAATATCTGGTGAGAAAAGTCTACCACTGCGGGTGACTTTAGCAGGCCCGATGATGTTGTTGACGCCGGTACTAATATCAAACTCTTGCTTAACTTCCAGAACATAAACATCTGCCCCAACGTGCCAAGGGACAGCTTTGTCGGATGTATAGGGGATGGGCCCCGGAACAGTGATGATTATAGGTGCAATCTTCTGAACAGGCGAAATTTTGACAGGCTTCCTCGAGGGAGCCTTGGGAGAATTATTGAAAATAGTAACAATGGAAACTTCTTCAGTAGGGGTAGCAGGAACAACAATTTTCTCAAACAAGATCTCTTTATTATCCATCAGGTTTTGGATACCTGACTTCAAAGATGGACAACCAGCAGGTGAAACAGAACACAGGCGGCAACCTTCAACACATCTCAGAAATAAACCGGCTAGCAACAGGTTCCTTTTGACGGTCATCAGTGGAGTAACAATATCATTCACAGAGGCTACAAACAGGTCTTCCTCTACAGCATTCACTCCATGCTTGGGCATGGGAGCAGTCACAACATTGGGCCTTTCGGGAGCCTCGAACTCTATCTCTTTAGCATCAATTAGGTCCTGAACCTTATTCTTCAGAGCCCAACAATCATCCGTAGTATGCCCCGGGCTGTCAGAGTGATAAGCGCAGCGGGCGTTAGGATTGTACTTCGGGGATGTTGTGTTTACAATCTTCAGAGCTTCTTTTATGGTCACCAGATTGGTTGTCAGTAACTGCGGCAATATCTGGGACAAGGTCATGCTGAGCCGAGTGAACTTCCTTCTAGGTCTCTCACCCCTTTGTTGGTTATGATGCTGAGGAGCAGCAGCAGGTTTTGAAATAACCACCGCGTTGACAGCTTGGCGGCGTTCTGGTTTATTTTGTCTCCTTGAACCATAGACAGCACTAGATTCTTTCTTGAAGGGTTTCTTCTCAGTGCTCGAGGAGGCACCTTTCTGTATCTTCCCAGACTTGATACCAGCTTCAATTCTCTCACCAGTCAAGATAAGGTCTGTAAACCCGACAGAAGAATTTCCAATCAAATGGTTGAAGAACGGACCAGACAGGGTCCCCAAGAACATATCCACAAGTTCACGATCAGTTAAAGGTGGTTGCACCCATCCAGCAAGGTCTCTCCACTTTTGAGCATATTCTTTAAATCCTTCACCCGTCCCTAGTGACATATCTGGAGTTGGGTACGCGTAGGAGCGAGGTCGGAATTATACTGATACTGCTTATAGAACTCAGTAGCCAAATCCTCCCAGTTACGAATACTGGCTCCATCCAGCTGATAGAACCATTCGAGTTGAGTCCATGAAAGACTATCCTGGAAGAAATGGATCCACAAATTCTTGTCAGCGGTGTAAGGTTGGATCTTCCTTACATACGACCGGAGGTGCAGCTTAGGACATGAAGCTCCATCGTATTTGGCAAAAGCAGGTGCCTTAAACTTATGGGGAATCACCACCCCAGAGGATAAGCCTAGGTCTCCAAAGTCCAACCCGGGCACATTCTGTATCTTCATAGCACTTAAGCGGTCCTCCAGCTGTTTGTACCTATCCTCAGCAGGAGGATACTGTTCATCATCATAATCTGTCTCATTGTCGGAGACCACGGGACTAGGAACCCTTCTCTCTTGTGGGCTGTCTTTGCCTACAGATGAGGTAGTCATCTCAACCTCATTCTGTAATCCATTCCCAAATCTGCGTCCAGTGTTGAACAAGACAATCCTCTTCTTCTTCTTCTTCAGAATCAGAGTCTTCAACTCCTGTTGGCCCTTAGCTAGGCTCATAACCAACTCTTGGAACTGGGCATTCTGGGCCTGGAGGGCCTTGATAGCTTGTTCGGTGGAAGGTTCAGAAGTCATGATGATTTCTGAAATAAACAGCGAAGAAGATAAGTAACCTGTAAAAAGGGTACCTGTTATGCACATGATGGAATGAAATGCGTATGATTTATGTTTTCAAAGACAATCGGGATTCAACTTTGTAGACAAAAAGGAAACACACTTTATTAGATTTAGCTTTGGAATTTAAATTGTTCAACAAATTGCCCTTAGGCGTTACAAGAATGGAAATACTGAAAAGTAAATAAAAGTTGTAAAAGAAACATCAAATGCCTATCAATGCTCCCATGGCCTCTTCTTCTCAGTGCGGATATAGTCATTCAGGATCCGCTCGTTCTCCAATTTCTTTGTCAGCTTCTGGATCTTTTGTTCTTGTTCATTGAACCTTTCCCGATAAGAATCCCGTTCTTCCTGCAGTTGCGCCCAAGACCTCTTTAGTGTACCAATATGAGTGGGTATCTGAGGATGGAGAACGGTTGGAGGAACCCCGTCTCTATCAGGAACTTCAAGAGTAATAGGCCTGACAGCTTCGTATGGCATACCTAACTTCTGAGCATGGATGCGGACCCATTTAAAGTAGGATTCCATTGGTAGAGAGGTCTTCGGTCCCAACTCATGTGGGTCAGCTTTGTGAATTCTATCCCAAGCCCGGATGAATCTACGACGCAGCTCGTCACTATCTACCTGAAACTCAAAACTGATGTGAGGTATCAACATCTCATGAGGCCCCTCTCTCCTGGCTCTTCCAAACTGACGGAGAGCTAAACATGGGTTATAAGAGATTCCTCCCTGGGTTCCGATCAAAGGAACATTAGGATACTCTCCGCAACGATCAATAACAGCCACCTCATCTAAACCTCTAAGAGTCCAAATGATGTCATTATCAGTGAGAGACATTATCCTATGAGCCCAGCCTCTTCCTTCTTTGTTCTTCAGTACGAACTTAGGGAGGTGCAAAATAAACCACCTTACCAATAAAGGAGCACAACACCACAAAGTTCCCCGTCTTCGGGCAGTACGAGCATAGAGCTGTTGCAGGATATCACCCAAGAGAGTGGGTACAGGGTTCCGAGAGATGAAGATCCTTATGGCGTTGACATTAATAAAGGTATCAGGATTTGGAAACAATACTAGACCATAGATTAAGAGAGCCAGAATGTCTTCGTACGCCCTGAAGTCTAAGTCATTCCAGAAACTATTAGCTTTACCAATCAGAAACTTAGCCAAAAATCCCTTAACTCCACTTCTAGTCTCCCAGTTAGCCATTACCTCTTCTTTGGTCAAGGGAAGGGCTGCAGCAATCTCTTCAGGCCTAAGAGTCTTTTCCCAACCAGTGAATAGAGTCTTTCCAAAACAGGGATACCAAGCAAATCAGAGAATTCTTCCAGGGTAGGGACCAGCTGGAAGTCTTGAAAGGTGAAGCAATGGTATAGGGGATCATAAAACTGGACCAGGACACTCATCAGTTGTTGGTCCCACTTTGAAGTGACTAAACCAAGAAGAGAACCATGCCTCTTGATGAAGGAAGTAGTGTTTGGAATCCTGTCAACCAATTCTGTAAGCAAAGCAGGTGGTTGAACAAAGTTGATCCGGATAGTGTTCCTACGCACGGGCATCATGATGTCCTACAAAACAGAGCAAAGATGAAACCCTCTTGTCTTTGAAATGGGTTAGTCCTTATGCAAGATGCATGCAATGTTATGATGGTATGATGTCATGTTAAAGGCACACCACAAGTATTCACAAAAGGCAAACATGGTAAAGGCACACAAGTCACACAACAGAGCCCTTAGATTTTAGGCCAGCATGAAGTTTAGGCACTACCCTCTTTCAATTTCAGTTGGTTAAGACCTGTCCTAAAAATAGTAACCGGGTTCTAGAGGATCTCAATATCACTGACTACCCTCAATCGGTCATAACTCCAGCTTAGCAACCATTTCTTGCGGCCGGAACCATCGCGAGAGTTTAGCCTCAATGAGTGTAGCATACTGCTACTGTTCTATGGCCAAGTTGGTCAATTTAAGGTTCTAAGGTCAGTTGGTGCTTAATGACTCCTCAGAAGACCCATATTCTCCTCGTTCCAACACAAGGGATATCGGTACAGATCAAGGTGTCACACCAACGTAGCTACTATTTCACCCGTGTCGGTCTACGTCGGACAGGTCCCTCACAGTTTATTGCTACTTACCTAAAGGGTATCCCCCAGATCTGGGTTAGGATCTATGAAACTCCGATGCAAGCCCACAAAATTAAATCATACAAAGCATGCAATTGAAAACATAAAATGATCTAATCCTAAGGTACACCTCACTTATAATATCCCCAGCAGAGTCGCCAGTTCTGTGATCGGTGGGAATGAGAACTGACTGTTTTGGAATGCTGGTTCACGAAATGTCGCGGTAAGCAAGAGTCGCCACCGTCTTTTATTTTCTCCAACAAGGAAAGGACAAAAGCACAGCAAAATTCCTTTTCGAGATGTTTCTCGGTTCGGGAGGTAGATTATAGAAAGGGAAGGTGTTAGCACCCTTTCTATCCGTGGTTATCCACGGGCTCTTAGGTACTTGCTCACTATGTTTTCAAAATGTTTTGCTTTTCTTATGTTTGTGGGTTTTGAAAAAAGTTTGTTTGAAAACTTCGATTTAACTCTTGTATCTGTCCTCAAGAGTGTATGAAGTGTTGTTGAAAACTTTGTTTGAAAAGTGTAAGTGCGAAAAGTATTTTTGTTTTTTGAAAGAGCAAGTACCTGAGAACCTCTACCTACTCAAAAGAAATTAAGCTGTGTAAATGTCCTTTAGACAGTACTATCCCACTATTGAGAAGTAGGTAGCACCGTCGTTGTAGTTTCGGGTCAATTCGATTATAGGGACATGTGGTCACCAAAGCAATAGTAGGACGCCTTAGCGGTAACCCTAATGTCTTAGATCGTTTTTTTATCGAGGCAACCGTTTCGAGGCAACTTGATCTTTAGACAGGAGGGTGACCTCTAAAACACCCTATACTCAATGACCACGTCGAGGCAACCAAGTGAGGCGTACCCTAAGAGTGGCATGTGCGAGTGTGTCAGGTTTTCAGTTTATGTTATCTTTGTACATGTTATGGTGAGCTACGATTGATTTTATTTTCAGAGAAGTCTTGTCATGCATAGCCTAGTTATCATACATCTAGCAGTTAATAATTGCGGAAAATAAATCTACGCTATTACAAGGCGTCGGGTATTTACATCGCCAAAAAACAAACCCTTGGAAAATAAATGCGAGAAAATAAAGGAAAGCGATAAAAAGGTCCTAATCAATGCTATTACATCCTCTGAGCAAATAAATAAATATGGATCAAAAATTAATAAAACAAACATACGCGCGAGAGAAAATTGAATCGAAGAAGTCCTTAGGGTTTTGACCCTTTTTTGAGAAAGAAAGAAGTTTTTGTCCTTTTTGTATTTAATTAAATTAAACCTAAAACTAATTAATTAATAAAAATAAATATTTTTGGTTTTTTATGTCTCAAGGAAATAAATAAAAAAGAAGTCACAAGTTAGTAAAAACCCTAATTCTACATGGATTTTATTTATTATGAAAATAATTAAAGTTAACCTAATTAAAGAACTAAATTAATTGTGTTAGCATTTATTTACAAAAATAACTAATTGAGGGTGAAATTAATTTAAATAATAATAATAATAAAAAATATTATTTTTAGTTTTCTGATTTTATCATAAAAAAATTAATTGAGTTAATTAAGTAATAATAATAATAATAAAAAGTAGTAAAATAATTAAATGGAAAATATAAAAGAAAAAAAAAAGAATGAACCCAAGGGGTGTTGGCCCAATTAGGAGGTTGATTTGGAAATCTGAAGGCCCAACAATTCCAGCCACGTTTGACTTTTGAGATCCTCCATGCACATGTTGACTGAGGAGTATGATGATCATTCACCCATGACCATTGGATTTCAGTTTGATGACATCTGGCGCCTGGAATTTGGAAGCGTATGGTGGACATCCCCTTGCAAGCTGCACATGAACGCCTGAAGAAAAATAACAAATAAACGTTTGGGGGGACCTGGGATTCGAACCCAGGTCCCAATGCTTCCAAGCCAACGCATCAACCACTACACCACTTGCACGCTTTTGATATTAGAATAACAAGTAATTATTATATTAAGAAATCAATCCATATGTTGTAACACAAAAAACACGCGCGTGTTTTAAAACTACCCAATGGTGTATCAACACATCATCGTCTTCCTCATTGTACCTGCAAAAAGAACATTAGATAGCGGGGGTTTTTAACCCCCACTAAACATGGCAACAAAAAATAGCCATTAGAGCTACAGCAAGCATAAATATTTCGCGAAGGGTGGGTTAGATTCGTCTAGTTCTCATGATTCCAACCATGTGTCTTAGGGGTCCTAATTTTTCCTGGTTCATAAAGCCCCAATTTCAAAACTCAAGAACCCTAGAAATCGTTCATGGCATCTTGTGATTCTGTGCATTATAATTCAATTCAGTTATACCATTAGCTTCTTATGGTCCCTATTAACACAAACCAATCAATAAAATATGTTAAATATGCATGAATTCAACAATACGATTTTGGAAAATAAGTGCAAACCGTGATTCTGTTTTCAATGATTTCTTGAGCTTTAAGGTCTGAATTTGATTGCAAAACCTTCCTGGGATCTCCTGCAATGTATTGGAATCAATAAAAACTCTTAAATCGTCCTAGAATATAAAAACCAGTTTTCAACTTTCTTGGAATTTTTCAATATGCTATGGCTTTGTTTCTGCAGCTTTTTCACGTCTATGAGGCCAGGGTTTGCTTGCATATATATAGGAGAATGAAATTAGGTCAAAAACTTGAGCAAAAATCCATTGAATTGATGATTGAATCTTTGATTGGAAATCAAATATTTTTGAATCTTCATGATTGGAAAATGTTGCCAATTTTGGATTTTTTGTATCTTTGACTTTGAGCACGAAATTGCCAGCATATCTTGACCATATTTGCTTCACAAATTGATTGAAAAAATCAAATCTTGTATTTTCCTACAATTTAAATTAATTAAATGAATTAATATTAATTAAAAATCCAATTAATCAATAAAAATAAGAAAATAAATTCAATTAATCTTGATGGGTCGTGCATAGGCCATGGATGAAGTTTCAAGAAGAGATTTGAGGCCCATTAGCAAAAATAAAGTGTTTTGAGCAAAGTTGACTTTTGCAAATTCCTAAAAATTTCCCAACTTCTCCAATGCATATCTTGCTAAATTTTGATCATATGACCATGTTCTTGGACATTTTGGAAAGGTCTTGAAGTCCACTAACCAATGCCTTTGGTCCCATGTCATTTGGATTTACCAATCTCAAGTTATGGCCTTTGACTTAAAGTGCATTTTTGTTGACTTTTGAAATTGACCTATAATGTAGAAATTGATAACTTTTTGTGAGAGCATTTCTTGAACTTGGAGTGTGAAGATGGATTGTAGGAAATTGCATCCCCTTCAAAATGAGCATTGTATGGGATTTTTCTGATGAACCATGAAAAAGTTATGCCCTGGTCAAGAAACAGTTGACTTTTCTGCTAACCAAAAATAGTAACTTTTTGCATCTTGATGATTTTTGAGCTATCCTTGTGGAATCATGATCAAGACTTGATCAAATGATGATTGTGGACTCAAAAAAATATGTTGACCAAAAATTCTGACTTTTGACTGCAAAATGACTATTTTGCCCTTGTAGTTGACTGTAGGTCAGATGGAGCTTTTGACTGTGCAAATTGGCACTGTGAGTCTTGAAACTTGGCATGTAGGTGCTTGAGGATGTATATGGGCCTATGAGACTTGATTGAAGCATTGAAAACCTCAAATTCCTTGAAAGAACCAAAACCCTAATTTCAGCTGGCTTAGGAGGTGGTTTGAACTGTACAACTCTTGAGCAATCTTGAACCATTTGAAGATGATTCTTGACAAATCTTGAGGAATATGGGAGGGAAAATTTTGGGGTACAACAGCGTCGCACTCTGTGTTTATTACCTTCTGCAACCAAGTTCAGAATGAAAAGGATCTTAGAATCGTCAAAGTCAGAAGTGATCATGGTGGAGAATTTGAAAATAAAGATTTTGAATTATTCTTTAATGAAAAAGGCATTCTGCATGACTTCTCTTGTCCTAGAACTCCCCAGCAAAATGGAGTTGTAGAACGAAAGAACAGAACATTGCAAGAAATGGCCAAAACCATGATCAACGAGACTAACGTTGCTAAGATCTTTTGGGCATAAGCAATAAACACAGCGTGTTACATTCAGAATAGAATCTCCATAAGACCTATTCTGGAAAAGACTCCATATGAATTGTGGAAGAACAGAAAACCCAACATTTCCTATTTTCACCCATTTGGATGTATATGTTTTATTTTGAATACAAAAAATTATTTGAACAAGTTTGACTCTAAAGCACAAAAGTGCATTATGTTAGGATACTCTGAATGCTCAAGAGGGTACAGAGTATACAATACAGAAACACAGATTGTTGAAGAGTCAATCAGTGTTTAGTTTGATGATAAGCTTGACTCTCAAAAGTCAAAGCAGAATGAATTCCTTGCAGGTATGGAAGTTGAACTCACAGGTACTAAAGACAACTCAGAGGCTCTCAACAGAGACACTCCCTCAACATCAGAAAGAGTCACTACAAGCAACCCAGCACCTTCTGTTGATCAACTCCAGAAAATACCATCCAGAAGCAGAATTGATCACCCAAAAGAAACAATCTTAGGAAGGAAGGAAGATCCAATCAGAACAAGATCTACCTTTAGAAACTTTGAATAATCCCTCACGGGACTTGTTTCTCTGATTGAACCAACAACAATTGATGAAGCACTTCTGGACAATGACTGGATTCTGGAAATGCAGGAGGAGCTAAATCAGTTCACAAGAAATGACGTATGGGATCTGGTTCCCAAACCAAAAGGATTCAACGTCATAGGCACAAAATAGGTGTTCAGAAACAAATTGAACGAACAAGGTGAAGTCATCAGAAACAAAGCACGGCTGGTAGAACAAGGTTATAGTCAGCAAGAAGGGATAAACTATACAGAAACCTTTGCTCTAGTCGCCAGGTTAGAATCTATCAGACTTTTAATTTCATTTACTGTTAATAAAGGCATCACTCTGTATCAGATGGATGTCAAGAGTGCATTCTTAAATGGCTATATAGAAGAAGAGGTTTATGTGCACCAACCCCCTGGTTTTGAAAGTTCCAAAAATCCAGAATATGTTTTCAAACTAAAGAAGTCACTCTATGGTCTGAAACAAGCTCCTAGAGCTTGGTATGAAAGACTAAGTAACTTCCTGTTAGAAAAGGAATTCACCAGAGGGAAAGTGGACACAACCCTGTTCAGCAAGACAGTTAAGAATGACATCTTAGTATGTCAGATTTATGTTGATGACATTATATTTGGATCCACTAAACCCTCTCTGGGAATAGAGTTTGCTAAATGTATGCAGGCAGAATTTGAGATGAGCCTAATGAGGGAACTAAAGTTCTTTCTGGGCATTCAGATTAATCAAACTCCAGAAGGAACCTACATTCATCAGAGCAAATATGTCAGAGAACTTCTGAAGAAATTTGATCTCTCAGAATGTAAGCCCTCAAGGATTCCAATGCATCCCACGTGCATTCTAGAAAAAGAAGAGATCTTTAGAAGTACAGATTGTATCAGAATCTATCCATGAAGATCTGAGCGCTTCATTTCAAGGATAGAAATGTGATGTTCACTCAAGCAAACAGTTGTCATTCATTCATCATCTACTTTCTGAGGCTGAACACGCGTTCACTTTTCTAAAAGGTCAAAAGCGCTGATTGGATGCATTGGGACACATGTCATGGGTAACCATTCCAATATCTCTCTAAATCCCCCAAAATCAGTTGTCATTAATGCTCATAATCATTATAATTTATTTCTCTCTCTTGCCGTTTACGTTTTCAAAATCTTTTTCAAAATCTATTTAAACACATTTCTCATTCTTTACACTCTTTCACTTTCACTTTCTCTACAATCTAATTGATTTCAGATTTCATCCTTTTCAAAACCCTTTCACTTTCTTCTCACAACTTTCTGTATGAACATGGCTTCCTCAAGCAACCCAACTTCCAGTACTCAGAGAACAGATTCCTCAGAACAATATGAAGAACCCTTCATAACTCTCCTCACGCCCATCCGAAATCTAGAAGTACTCTCAGAATTGATTGTGGACTTTAACAGTCTTCAAGAGAACGGGTTCAATCTCTCTGAAGAGGTAAAGGCTCAAGGATGGAACATGTATTTTGACCGTCTGGTAGGTCCAATGTTCCCAATCCTTGTGAAGGAATTTTGGATTCATGCTTCATCTTCCAACCATCAAGTTACTTCGTATATAATGGGGAAGAAGATAGTCATAACTGAAGACCTTATTGCAAGATTGATAGGTTACAATGGTGGTGGTGTAAGATGCATAGACATGGTTGAAAGATGTGCTGATGTCGCCATAATTGCTAGAGAAATCTTCACTTTGCGTCTTCCCTCCAGTAAGATAAGGGATCTAAAAGACCATCACAGAATATGGGCTAAGATTATTCTGGGATGCATAAACCACAGGAAGCCAACCAGCTCTCCTGACTACATCAATATTGATCAGCAGTTTCTGATCTACTTCATCTCCCAGAAGATTAAGGTGAATCTGGCTCATCTGCTGTTCAACCATCTAAGGACTAGTGTTAAGGAAACCAGAGAAGAAGAGCGCACAAAAAGGGACTGGATACCCCTAGGAAGGCTCATATCAGATATTCTAACAGAGAATAAGCTGATAGATCATCTAACAGAAGCTCAGGAAATCAGCACTTTAGAAGCAACTGTTGGCAAACAGTTGAATGCAAAGAATCTGAAGAAGATGAAGATCATTGAGAACATTAAGAAGGAACCAGTGTCACTTCTTTTGCAACCATCTCCAGCAGAAGAATCCCTCTGGATAACTTTCCCATGTTCTCAGAAATTAATTCTAAACCTGAGATAATAGTCAGATATCTGGATGCATGCCAGGCAGATGGTACAGCACCAGATTTAAACATTCAAGATCTACAGCAGAAGGCTCCTGAAGATGTGCTGAAGAAAAACAAGAAAAGAAAGGCTACAGTAGAAGGATCATCCCAGCGGACTCCCAAAGCAGCTAAAAAGAGAGGTAATCCTTCTTCTGTAACTGTTTTAGATTCAGTATCTGTATCAACATCTGTACCAATCCCCACTCAATCAGAAAACCCCACTCCACAAACACTTGATGACTTTGACATTGAATTTGACCCCTCAGAAACTTTAACTCTTAGAGGATCTCACTCCCTACCTATAAATCTAAATATTGAAGTAACTCAACAAGAACTTGCAAAACTTCTATCAGATATTGAAACCTTTGACCAGCATATATCTGCTCCCATACCAATAAATCTAAACTCCGAAACCATTTCAGAACCACCTCAACCAGAAACTCCACTCTCTCCTCTACTAGAAACTCATCCACCCTCTCCATAACCTGAACCATTACAACCAGAAGTGCAAACTTCTGAGGTCCAACCCCCTGAATCCTACGAACCAGAACTTCATCACCATCAATCCAACCAAACTATTGATTCTAATCCCATTCCCATTCCTAGAATCACTGAACCTCTGAACATCAGTATACCCCTGACCATCCTGGATATTCCCCAAATTCCCTCTTCACTATAATCAACTCCACCAAACACCCCAACAAGTCCAATAATCATTCCAGACTCTCCCACTTCCTCACCAAAGATCAATCCAAATGAAAATGCCAAAACTGTCATTGACTTAACTGTTTTTGAATGCCTGGCTGCCATAACCAACAAAACAGTCATTCCAAAACCAAAACCATCTGAACCTACACCAGATGTTCGTACCAGTTTATTGATATTTGAAACAGAAATGTAGAAGTGGATAACTTCACTGAAGCAAGCTAGTCTTGAGTTGATTGATCCTGCTGCATCAGATTATCTTTGGACAAGTTTCAGAAAATGGGTATGTTCTGAAACTCATAAAATGCAAGAATAGAGCTATAAACAAGTTCAACAGAACTTCAGTAACCTGCTAAAAGTTTTTGAAGATCAAGTTCTGAGCCAGCTACTCAAGGAAGAAGTTCTCCTTCTGGACAATGCTCCCTGGTCTGAACATCATCCAGCAGATAATGTTCAACCAGAGTCAGAAGATCTCAATCTGACTGATACTCCAGAGCAGATGATTCCTGCTAAAGAACTGGGTCAAAAAGAGGATATTGCAGAATGCTCTGAGAAGCATCCAGTTGCTGAAGATCCTCAAGCTTCCTCCTATGAAAGGCAGACTTTAGAAGACCTAAAGAGATCTGATATTTTGATGCAGGAAAGAATGGATAAACAGGATGACAAAATTTCGAAAATTAAGAGCATGTTAACCAAGCAGGAGGAAACCAACATCCAGATCAAGGGCTTGTTGGAAGCTTTGTTCACGCGTCTTCCTCCTCCCTCTTAGATTTTCCTCTGTTTAAAATTTTGTTTATCTGTAATATTCTCTACATAGCTCTGAACTTATCATTGATTCTGTTTTTAATATCAACTCATTTTGGCTCTGATTATTTGTTCTTTTTGATAACTGACAAAAAGGGGGAGAAAGAAATAGATATTTTCAATAACGGACATTACTGAGACATAAGTCTCAAACATTCTAATCTACTTAAATTCTCTCTTCTAAAAAGCTTGAACAGGTACAAAACTCTGTTGAAAGATACAGTAAGATTCTGATGCTCAAAGACTCATGGAATTAAAAGGAAGTAATCAACTCAGGGGGAGTTTTTTCTACTTAACTCTATACCTTTTGTTATTTATTCTTTATTGAAAAATATGGTTTTTGTCATCATCAAAAAAGGGGGAGATTGTTAGAACATAGTTTGAATCTAGAACCCTTGATTAAAGTTTTGATGATAAAAAAATACAAAGAATAATATTATTTCTAAGGTATATACAAAGAACAATTATGCTCCTTAAAATTATGCTTTGTATATGCAGAAGTTCTGATGGAATCAGCATCAAAAGATCAAAAACCTATGGTACACGCTGAAACACTGAAGTTTGATGACCAGAATCTGCGCCTAAACAAATACACTCTGACTCTGATCAAAGACATCTTTACCAAGTCATCAACACTCTGAAGCATTATCGGCAGATACAGCAAAGAAGACTCTGAAGTGTTACTAATTATTCAAGACAGAATTAAATGCTAACGGCTTTCTTCAGACAAAGATCTTCTACAAAAGGAAAGTGCATTATTATTATTAAACCTGCTTTATGGACAACGTATCCTTGCTTACCTATATAAACAGGACTGCTTGTGAAAAGAAGCACGTAAGTATGCACTCTATTTTGCTAAGCTATCCAAACCACGCATATTCAAAGCTTAAGCAAAGTCATCTTATTCCAAGCTTATTTTAGTGTAATTATCACAGTTGTGATATACGGTTTTGTAAGAAAACAAAAACACACTTGTTCAATTCATTTGTAAAAGAAGTTCCTTGAGATTAACCGGATTGTGGTTGTACTCAAGAAGACTTTAACAGTTGTTAAAGTAGCTGTTGTAATTCTTTGAGAATAGTGAATTAAGACCTCGTTGGAGAGAGGCGAAATCACCTTGACGGGTGGACTGGAGTAGTTTGAGATCAAACGAACCAGGATAAAATTATTGTGTTGTCAAGCTATTTGTTTTAAGTTTTACAATTCAACCCCCCCTTCTTGTTTTTTTCACATCTTCAAGGAGATCTTATGAGAAAATTCTTGATAAGTGAGAGGGAAAATTTTGGGGTACAACAGTCGCCAATGTTGTTCCCGTGCCTAAAAAGGACGGCAAGGTACGAATGTGCGTGGACTACAGAGATTTAAATAGGGCAAGCCCTAAGGATAATTTCCCACTTCCCCACATCGACATTTTGGTTGACAATACAGCACAACATAAAGTGTTTTCCTTCATGGATGGTTTCTCAGGTTACAATCAAATCAAAATGGCGCCTGAGGACATGGAGAAAATAACCTTTGTCACACAGTAGGGCACATTCTGTTACAAGGTTATGCCATTCGGGTTGAAGAATGATGGGGCAACCTATCAACGTGCCATGGTAGATTTATTTCATGACATGATACATCAAGAAATAGAGGTCTATGTGGACGATATGATATCCTGTTCTCAAACTGAAGAGGAACATCTTGGCCATTTGCAGAAATTGTTTGAGAGACTGAAGAAATACAAGCTGAGGTTGAACCCGAATAAATTCACATTTGGGGTGAGGTCCGGTAAACTCCTAGGCTTTAACGTCAGCAGTAAAGGTATCAAAGTGGATCCTACCAAGGTGAAAGCAATACAAGAAATGCCTTCTCCTCGCACTGATAAGGAAGTCATAGGATTCTTAGGACGACTAAACTACATTTCCCGATTCATTTCTCACTTAACAGCTACTTGTGAACCAATCTTCAAATTACTGAAGAAAGATCAAGTAGTCAAATGGAATGATGAGTGCCAAACTGCATTCGACAAGATCAAAGAGTACTTACAAGAGCCTCCTGTTTTGATGCCACCAGTCGAGGGAAGACCATTGATCATGTATCTAACTGTTTTGGAAAATTCAATGGGGTGTGTGTTGGGGCAACATGACGAGTCTGGCCGAAAAGAGCATGCTATTTGTTACCTGAGCAAAAAGTTTACCGACTGTGAAACAAGATATTCACTGCTCGAGAAAACTGGTTGTGCTCTGGCATGGGCTTCTCGCCGGCTAAGACAGTATATGCTGACTCATACTACCTTATTGATATCCAAGATGGATCCAATAAAATACATATTCGAGAAGCCTGTCCTCTCTGGGAGAATAGCGAGATGGCAAATGATCCTGACGGAATATGACATTCAGTACACTACCCAAAAAGCAATAAAGGGCATTGTGCTAGCCGATCACCTTGCTCATCAAGCTGTGGATGACTACCAGTCCATGAAGTTCGAATTCCCAGATGAAGACATCATGATGGTAAACAACTGTGAAGAATTCAGACCATATGACGGACCTGAACAAGGATCCCGATGGACCCTGGTTTTTGATGGGGCGTCCAACGCACTTGGCAATGGTATAGGTGTTGTACTCATATCTCCTGAAGGATGTCACACTCCCTTCACAGCAAGACTCTGCTTCAATTGTACAAATAACATGGTAGAATACGAAGCGTGCATTTTTGGTCTCAAAGCTGCCATAGATTTGGGGATCAAGTCCTTAAGTGTATTCGGAGATTCAGCTTTGGTCATCATCCAGATCAAAGGAGAATGGGACACTAAACACCCTAACCTTATCCCTTACAAAGAACATGTGTTGACATTAATCCCACACTTTGAGAAGATTACCTTCGAGCATTTCCCGCGAGAAGAAAATCAACTAGCGGATGCGCTAGCCACAATGTCATCCATGTTTAAACTCAAATGGGATAACGAGGCTCCCCAGATCACCATTGAGCGAACGGATGAACCAGTTCACTATCACGAGATCAATACTAAAGAATTAGTTGACTGGCCTTGGTTCCACGAAGTCAAGAGGTATCTCGAGGCTCAAGAGTATCCGGAAAGATCTTCAATCAATGATAAGAATTTCTTAAGGAGATTCTCTGCTAAGTTCTTCCTTAGTAATGGCATCCTCTACAAACGCAACCATGACTCTGTTTTACTTCGTTACATAGACAAGATTGAGGCAGAAAAGATCATGGCTGGTCTACATGAAGGCACTTTTGGCACCCATTCCAGTGGGCATACGATGGCAAAGAAGATCCTACGGGCAGGTTATTACTGGACTACCATGGAAGAAGATTACTATCAGCACTCTTGAACTTGTCATAAGTGTCAGATCTATGCTGACAAAGTGCATGTACCTCCAGTTCCTCTGAATGTCCTGACTACTCCCTGGCCATTAGTGATGTGGGGCATCGATATGATTGGGGAAATAAAGCCAACATCCTCTAATGGACACCGCTTCATATTGGTGGCCATTGACTATTTCACAAAGTGAGGCAGCTTCTTTGGCTTCCGTCACCAAAAATGTCGTTGCCCGTTCATCAAACAGAATCTCATCTATCATTACGGTATCCCAGAGAGGATCATCACAGACAATGGTACAAATCTCAACAATACTATGATCACTGCACTGCGCGTGCAATTCAAGATCCAGTACCACAATTCTTCCCCTTACCGCCAAAGATGAATGGTGTTGTCGAAGCTGCAAATAAGAATATTAAGAAGATCATACAGAAAATGACAGTCACGTACAAAGACTGGCATGAGATGCTACCATTCGCTCTCCGCGGTTACCGTACCACGACGCGCACATCGACTGGGGAAACACCTTACTCTCTGGTATACGGCATGGAAGTTGTCTTGCCTATTGAGGTCCAGATCCCTTCTCTGAGAGTTATGAATGATGCAGGGTTGAACGAAGACGATTGGATCCAAACTCGACTTGATCAACTAAACTTGATTAATGAGAGAAGGCTTACTGCTGTCTGTCATGGTCAAATGTATCAAAAACGGATGATCAAGGCTTTCAACAAAAAGGTCGGACGCCAAGTGTATCAAGTCGGGGATCTGATGATCAAACGCATCATACTGTCACAGGGTGATCCCAGGGGCAAATGGACTCCTACATACGAAGGACCGTTTATGAAGCATATTCTCTGGTGGAGCAATGATCTTGACCACTATGGACGGCGACGACCTGCCGCATCCTGTGAACGCTGACATAGTCAAAAGATACTACGCATAAGAGACCCGCTAGGTTGACACACCTAGGAAAAACAAGGGTATCCCGGACAACCAAAAAGGTTCAGGAAAAAAATTAGGGATAAAACAAAAAAATCTGTACACCCGGCAAGTTGAAAACCCGAAAGGGCAACTTGGGCAAAAAAGGGTATCCCGGTGGACTAAAAACCCAAAAGGGCGGTCCAAGAAAAAGTTATGGAATTAAAGCGTATGACTATGCTCCATTGGATCACCTTTACGGACAACCTTTGGCTTCGACTAACAAACTCAGCGGTTCTGATCAACCCAATTAACTTCAGACAAGGCAGCAAGTGGACAAGACGCTCAGAGACACGAAGGCTATAACAGAATGGGAACCCCATGGGATTATTGCACATAACTATCTTTTCTTTGTATCAAATTCCCATTTTTTACGACGACATTCTCTTACTAGGATGTTCATCTCATTGTACAAAATACTTATTCAAGTTAATACAAGGATTTCCTTTGAAAGTGCAAAACTATCTGTTTTTATTTATTTATGTGTTTTGTTTACAAAAACGTCCAATGATTTATTTTTGAACATATGCATTTGAACGTAACTACTGTTTAAAAATGTACAAAAAGGAACAAAAAATAGGAAGACAATCGCTAATGGCTTTAAGAAATAGGATAATATCTTTAGACTATTCTATAAAATTCCCCACAGTGTGCAGCCTAATCCCCAGCGGAACAAGACTTCCAGTTATCACTCCCCAGTAGAAGTCACCAAATTTCGCAAGATTCCCCAACAAGATTTCACAGGCAATACACAACGTTACCCTTACAAAAAATTTTATTTCTCTAACAAGCAGGAGCTCATCAAGTAATTAACACTTAAAAACATGAAAACTTACACTCCACGTCCCTAACAGTGGTCAAGGACTTATTTTCACTAATCCAACAGTGTTACAACACCATAACTTACATGTCCATACATCACATCCATACGTCATAACATTGACAACACGAACGCATATGACATAATCTCACTCATTTTATTGAGAACATCATTATACAATGTATTTCATACATCATGACATTGCATACAACTAATCTTTCATCTCTTCAGGAAAGATCAGTCAGCAGATAGCTATCATCAACAATTTACAAAGGCCAGAGATTGATACTTGACATAAGTCAGGACAATTATCTACATGACCAGCTAAAGCAATCCTACATGGATTCAACTCTCAGATACAGTTCAGATACGCTCCAGACACGGATTCCATTCTGATACTCATTCAGATCCAGCTCTCAGATACAGTTCAGATACGCTCCATACACGAATGTCATTCTGATACTCATTCAGATTCAACTCTCAGATACAGTTCAGATACGCTCCAGATACGGATGCCATTCTGATACTCATTCAGATTCAACTCTCATATATAGTTCAGATACGCTCCAGACACGAACGTTATTCTGATACTCATTCAGATTCAGCTCTCAGATACAGTTCAGATACGCTCCAGATACGGATGCCATCCTGATACTCATTCAAATTCACCTTTAGATACAGTTTAGACACGCTCTAGACACAGACGCCATTCTGATACTCATTCAAAATCAACTTTCAGAAACGAGTCAGATACAGTCCATTTATGGATATTATTATAATGCTCAACCCAACACATCCATTATTCCAGTGTAAATCAACCAGAGATTTATTCTGACACTTCTTCTATTCCTACCAGCAATCTTTTTTGGATGGCATCCGTAATCCCATCTCCAACGACTTTCCATCACCTCTCCAAATGGCATCTTTAACCCCATTCCCTACACCATCAACCATCACATCCTCGAGTGCAAATTTTCGGGCACTCTAGTGTCCAATCATCTTCCACCTTCAAGTTACGAATGGCAAATCCTCCAATCTAACTCTTTAGGTTTAATAAGATTGAACAGGGTCAGCTATTGTACCCTAAAATTTACCCTCTCACTTATCAAACATTTTCTCACAAAGATCTCATTTGGTTCAAGACTGCACAAGGTTTGATCAACTCAAGACACCTCCTTAGGCACTGATGACTGAAATTAGTGTTTGAGATTGCAAAAGGATAATTGAACTTTCAATGCCTAATATGACTTTCATGGATCATTATGGACCCCCAATATCACTCATGTCAAGTTTCAAGCTTTGAATCACATTTTTATTCAGTCAATTGAACAATTGACCTAAAAATCAGTTGTATTGGGGAAAAAGTCAACTATGGACAATTTACAGTCAAACTTCATAATTTTGTATCCACATCAACATTATAAACTCATATGTATCATTTGATCAAGTTTGGACCATAATTCCTCAAGAAATTTGATCAAATCATCAAAAGGGAAAAATGGTCAAAATTAGGGTTTTGATTGAGAAAGGGCAATTTCTGATTTTTGACCTAGCAAATGGTTAGTTGGTTTGAAGAATGATCTCAAGAGTTCAATTTCATAATTTTGACCTAATTGCATGACCCAAAACATTGCTCAAGATCAATTGGATTGATAGTGAATTTTCAGTCAACTGATCAAAAGTCAACTGTACACTGAAAAGTCAAACTTTGACTTTTTGGTCAAGATCAAGTGTCAAAGATCACAATTCATAAAAACATGTCAAAATATGAAACTTATTCATCAAGAAATCAAAAAGTCAAGATTTCATTTTGAAAAGTCAAAGTTTTCTAACTTAGAAATTTTTCGAAGTGTTTAAAACTTCATATTTTTTCATAACTTTGAGCAAATTTTTCACCATGATGCAAGATGATTCAAAAGAAACTTTCAACATTAAATTTGTAGATCTCCATGATATATACAACATTTATTTACATAACTTCTTCTAGAAGTGCTTGGATCTCAAGTTATTAATTCATGAAGTCATGGTCTTGAAATTAAACACTTAGTAAAATTTTGCCCTAGTTTAGGCAGGATTTTGACCTAACTTCATGGCACTTTTTCATATAGCTCCAAGGGGAATTTTCAAAAGTGATTCAAATAGGGGTTGTAGAGTACATTACAAGATTTCCAAAATGTCCTAGAACTCCTTGAGATCATTCTTGAGCAGGGAGAATGGAAGAGAGGAAGTTAGGGTTTTCAAACTTGAATTACAAGTCATTTTTGATGAACACATGAACTAAATCCATGCTAGGTTGCATAATCTTTGCTTTACAGGCCTCAAACTTGTTTGTCACTCCATAATTAAATGTTTACACAACTGTTAGAGCTTTGATCCAAGCAATTGAGCTATTATCCAAGTAACATTTCCATTAATGGCACAAAGTTAACATTGCCATTCTTGTAAAGCAAGCTTTTTGCATAAAGTCCATTCTTGAGCCTCTAACTTGTTTCCGCTGATCACAATCTATCCACAAGGTCAAAAGCAAGTATGTTTAAAGCATAACCACTCTATCTTAGCAACTACACAAGGCTTTGAAACTTGAATTTCTCAAAAATCATATGTTATGCATAAACTTGTGATTTTGAATTCTGATCAACAACAACTCTCCAAACTTGTTGCTTATAAATAGAGTCACTATTTGTGAGCTAAGGCATGAAAAAAATCACCCCGAAACACTCCCAAACTCCCTCTAGCCAAAAATTACATAAAAAACTCCACTGTTACACAGTTCTGAACTTAAACTTGTATCTCTCATTTCCCTCGTGCCTTTTCCCTCAAATTCATTCCTAAAGCTTCCTTACATCAAATACAAACCATCCCTGACCCTGTTTCATAATTGTAACTCCATCTTCATCATCCTCCATAACCAAAAATAGAGGTCTGCAACTTGACTTCTCTAGACCATTCTAGCCATCCATTGCTTAAGCAAACCATTGCATTAGTTTCCTGGGAACTTGAGGAAGCTAATATGATCATTGGAGCACCTTGAATTAAGCTCATTTGCATTTCATAATTTCCAGTTTTGAGGTATTTTTATTGAACTTCTATCTTCATATTTAGGCATTATTAGGCTTACATTTGTGGAGATAAAATGTAGACATCATTGCCCTGAAACTGTACATGTCCATAGATTTCATTTATTTTGATTAAGCTAGGAGAATTTTGAGTTTGAACTTTCTGAAATATTTAGGTCAAAATTTGGTACTTTTAGAAATTCTCATTCATCTTTGATTTATAGTTCATGATATTTATATGGTTGGATTCGTATGAAAAATTGGAGCAATTTTCATGTTTACATTTTCGCAAATGGTTGAGAAATGAGCAAGTTGCAGGGCTTCTGACTGGAGGTTGAAGATGAAGTGTATTTAGGGAAGGATTTGTTTTATATATTTATAGTTTAACATAAGTTAACGGATGTATCACCACCCTAGTGGTTAAAGCGTGCGTCAGTCACTATGAGAGTTTGATGAGTGATAAATTGTTGTGAATTTGAGTGTGAATAATTAGCACTCATCGGCTTAATTCATTTTCTTTTTGTTAACAAACCTCAGCTTTAGTGTATATTCGATATAGTTTACATTATAGTGTATTTATTGCATTATTATGTAAATATCATTGAGTTTAATTGATTTTATCTCATTTTTGTAGGTATTTAAATTTGATATTTATGCATTGTTATAAATAGAATTTAATAAGCTTTCCAACGCTTCGAATTGGGTGCGAATCGCAGTTACGGTTCAAAAGTTATGGCTGAAATAGTGCAGAATGTTGTGCTGGTTTTTTCAACTTTCTGTCATCCGTCGTCGGGCGATGCTTTTTGGTCGTCGGGCGAAGCTAGGCGAGCTGTAGCATGGGAAAAACGATGTTTTGGTCACCGAGCGACGCTTTTTGGTCGTCAGGCGATGCTGGACAGTCAGAAATGCGTATTTAGTTGTAAAAACACTTTTTTTTTTGGTATGGTTTTGAGTATTTTTGATCCCAACTCCATCAACCTTCATTTTTGGATAGGATTAGCTTAGAAAATAACATTGAATCTTGCATACAGATGATCCGGGATGGATTGCTCATCAATCGATGCTGACAAACCAATAGATTTGCGGTTCATTTCTCTTCCTCTTTGTGTATTTATTATGTGTTGAGTTTGTACATGTATTTACTCTGAACTTATGTATATTTGTCGCCCATGGCGTTATATTAAACTTTCTTTATAAATCTTTATCGATTATTATCCTAGATTTTTGCTCTGTGCTAGAGATTTGAGTTGTTATAGACTTATACTGCTTAGATTCTTATCTAGGATGATTATCTGTTAGTTTACGAACTCTAGAGATAGATTTAGAGTTGATATCTACTTGGGTATTAGAGCTTAATTCCTCTATGTGGTTGTATTGTATTGTGAGATCGTCAGTGCGATTACATAGTTGTCTTATGTGTTGTTGAGGAGGTAAAGAGATCATTTCCTTGGTGATACAGTTGGTCTCTCAATTTGGGTTAGAAATCACTTAGGTTGTTAGTGATACATAGTGATATTGATGAGTATTGTTAGGTTGAATGTAACTGGTCGATAGATTTAAGTTTGTAATGAGTAGATTATATGCAGGCTTGATAAGTTATTCCTTAATTTTTTTCTTTTGTTTACATTTATTTTCTGTTGATAACATTTTCTTTATAAACCGATTCAAACCAAACTCATAAACGCGAGAATTTGTCGAACGACAATTCAATAACCAATCTTAGTGGACACGATAAATTCCCGAATAAATATTTCCAAAACTTTTGTTGCATGCGGCTACACTGCTTCCAACAAAATGGCGTCGTTGCCGGGGACTAGTTCTATTGTTTTTGTATTGCGATAATTATTTTGTTTTTGAGTTTTGTAATTAATGTATATGTTTTATAGAAATTGTACATTAACTTGTATATGATATTTGTGCATATATGTGTTTTCACGTATTGTTGTGAATTGTCTCATTTTCATAACGTTTGTTGTGTGATTGTTAGGACACTTTCTTTAGGTTTGCGTGGTGTGACAATACCATGGCATGATGAAAAGAGGTTACTAGCTTGCACAATAAAGCCGCCGAGCTTACGACGTAAAATAATCATGTTTATTTGTATTTGTTTTGTTATGTCAATTTGTGTTTTCCGAAAGCTTGTCATGTTTAGCTTTAGGAGTTTTGTTCGTTGTATATATTGTAAATTTTGTACATTAAAATTTTGTAGGAGTATTATTTTTCTAATTATTTTGTTGTTCTTTGCACTCAAGTTTTGGTCCGGTAACTTGTAGAATATTGAGGTGATTTGTCAAGTTTGATCATTTCGACTTGCGAATGCGTGGTAATGATTTTGTTAAAGTTTTATACACGTTCAAGATATATGTTTATCGTTTTCTATACTTTAGCATATTCATGGTACTTAGACTTTTTTACAATTTTCATGTCATTCATTCTTTTGTATACTTGTTCATTTGTAAATCACTTTAGTTCCTACCCTTTTTATGAGGTAGTTTTCCATTGTTCACATATGCTGGAGACCACAATTCTTGTTTTAACTGGATTTTATTATGTTTAATGTTTTATTTGTGTTGATTATATGAAAGCTTGAACATGATCAAGGCATTTTTTTGTTTCATTTTGAGCACAACTATCTTGGCCAAATAAGTCAATTCACCTTGTGAGTGTGTGATCATTAGTAACCCCTTTGAGCTTTTTGTAGATATCCATGTTATATTTTCTAAATGCTTGTCTATGAGTGTTTAGTTTTTCTTTTTGCATGGATGTTGATTCGTTGTTTTCTTGAACCCTCAACCATTATTTTGGTTTGAATTTTTACCTTGCCTTAGAAAGTATGGAGTATTCACTTTAATGTATGGTTGAATTTAAGTTGGGGAGAAAAATGATTGCGTATTTATTAGTTGATTGTTATGAGGTTGAAAAGAAAAGAAAAAGTGATAGAAAAAGAAAGGAAAAAAATAGAAAAGCTTTGAAAAAGAAAAACAAAAAGAGTATGGAATAATGTTGTGTTGAATAAGTGATGTGTGTTGGTTTGAAATTTTGGATGAAGAAGACGTTTGATTAAAATTCTATTGTTTGAAATTTTGTGGAAGTAATTACTCCCTTAGGTTTAGGTAGGTATTTGTTTCGATTAGCTTTAGGACTTATCACTTGTTTGTTTATCAAGCCATATTAAAACCTTAAAAAGCCCTTAAGATTCTTGCTTTTTATATTTTCAATGTAAATTTTTGGATGAATGCATAATTTAGTCTATTGTTTGCAAGATTGTTGGATGAATGAAAATATCCCATTTTTGTGTGTTTTTCATCTACCGATGATTATGAAGGAAAATTCCGATCAAAAGCGCAGCGGAATTTAAAATTTTCCTTTAGCGATCCTTACGAATGAGCATGGTCAGTGATAGAAATATTTACCTCTTGTGGCGATTCAGACCTTTGATGTTGTGATCACGAGCGTTGATGAAGAACAACACCTCTACTCAGTCCACACGAACAGATCGCTTCCGGTCACAGTGCTAGCTGATCACGAACGGAAACCTTGAGTGAGAGAGAGAATCAAAAACGAAATTGCATCAAGTGAAATTGCTTCATCACAAGGGATCTATTTATAGAATCACTCATGTGGGCTACAAGCTAAAAGCCCAATTAAGGCTATAAGCTAAAAGCCCAATTAAGCTTATGGACATCATACCTTATGATGTACCATATATCACTTGTCCACGTGGTACCTTACCACTTTCCGTATTACACTTAAGTGCATCGTACCTTACAGTGTTCCTTATTATTCTATCTCTCATCAACCTATCCTTATGTGTGTGACCCTGTAGGATTTCGCGATGTTGGCAATTATATTAAATCACACATTTAATATAATAAACAGTGAGCGGTATCTAGCAACACATCACTGTTACCCAAGTCATGAAAATGTCATGTGATCTGACCAAACCTTTTCCGTGATAATATTTGTGTTGTACAATTACCCTTTTGCCCTCATGTCTATATTGAACACAAGGCATACACTGTGTCACCCTTGTCTAGTTTAATATTGGGCCCTTAGACATTTATCCTGTTATGCAGGATGAGCAAATTCCATCTAGGTCACTCATGTCCCTTAGCATGCTTTGTGAAGTACCCATCAACCGTCTTTATAGTCATCCAGTTACGGATGACGTTTGATCAGCAATAAAGTACTTGACTCTACATCTAGGGTCCATAGTGGTTTCAGGTCGAAGGGTGGTATATACCATTATCATCATGAGAATAACTTATGACACTTTGCATAACATTCTATGTAGTATTCTCATAGCGGGTTAATCCAGTATAAATATTACTCCTAATATTCATACCTATGTCAAGACTTGATAACTCCTTATCTATGATCCATGAGATGTGATCATCAATTTATCTTCATAATAATCTTAATGCTTTAATGTTATCCCACTTCACATTAAAGCTTGACTACAGATACTTTAAGAATAGTGTCTTATGTTTAATGGGATCTCATGATTAAGTCACACTTAACATTTCATTAAACAAATAAACCATTCTAGGGACTTTATTATTTTGGAAAGCAAACATAATAAAGAAATGCCTTTTATTATTAATAAATAATTTGATACAAGTACCAAAAGTATTGGCCTCTAGGGCTTACACCAACAGATTATGTTTGCTAGGTGTGATTCATTTGTGAACTAGAATTTTTTTAGAATGTTTGGCATAATTTTTGTATTTATAATTTTTTTCGTGTTTATGTTATATTTGTAGTTTAGTGGTAAGTTTTTACTTTGTATGTATTATTTTCATTTGAACCATTGCATTTGTTTTCTGTTTTCAAAACCTGTTGATTCATGATTCTTTGATTATTGTCTTTTGCTTCTTTAAGTTTATTTGACTTTGTTTGAGGACAAACAATATTTTAAGTTGGGGAGAGTTTGGTGAGTGCTAGATTATTGTGAATTTGAGTGTGAATAATTAGCACTCATCGGCTTAATTTGTTTTCTTTTTGTCAATAAACCTCAACTTTAGTGTATATTCGGTATAGTTTACGTTATAGTGTATTTATTACGTTATTATGTAAATATCATTGAGTTTAATTGATTTTATCATATTTTTGTAGGTATTCAAGCTTTTATATTTAGGCATTGTTAGAAAGAGCATTGAATAAGCTTTCCAATGCTTCGAACCGGGCGCGAATCGGAGTTACGATTCAAAAGTTATGGCTAAAATAGTGCAGAATGTTGTGCTGGTTTTTTCAACTTTTTGTCATCCATCGTCGGGCGATGCTTTTTGGTCGTCGGGTGACGCTAGGCAAGCTGTTGTGTGGGAAAAACGTTGTTTTGGTCGTCGGGCGACACTTTTTGGTCGCCAAGCGATGCTGGACAGTCAGAAATGCGTATTTAGTTGTAAAAACACATTTTTTAGGTATGGTTTTAGGTATTTTTGATCCCAACTCCATCAACCTTCATTTCTGGATAGGATTAGCTTAGAAAATAACATTGAAGCTTGCATACGAATGATCCGTGATGGATTTCTCATCAATCGGCGCTGACAAATCGGTAGATTTGTGGTTCATTTCTCTTCCTCTTTGTGTATTCTTTATGTGTTGAGTTTGTACATGTATTTACTCTGAACTTATTTATATTTATCGCCCATGGCGTTATATTAAACTTGCTTTAAAAATCTTTATCGATTATTGTCCTGGATTTTTGCTCTGTGCTGGGGATTTGAGTTGTTATTGACATATACTGCTTAAATTCTTATCTAGGATGATTATTTGTTAGTTTATAAACTCTAGAGATAGATTTAGAGTTGATATCTACTTGGGTATCAGAGCTTAATGCCTTTGTGGTTGTGTTGTACCGAGAGATCGTCAGTGCGATTACATAATTGTCTTCTGTGTTGTTGAGGAGGTAGAGAGATCATTTCCTTGGTCATACAGTCGGTCTCTTAATTTGGGTTAGAAATGACTTAGGTTGTGAGTGATACGTTGTGATATTGATGAGTATTGTTAGGTTGAATGTAACTGGTCAATAGATTTAAGTCTGTGATGAGTAGATTATATGCAGGCTTGATAAGTTCTTCGTTAATTTTTTTTCTTTTGTTTACATTTATTTTCTGTTGATAACATTTTCTTTACAAACCAATTCAAACCAAACTCATAAACGCGAGAATTTTTCGAACGACAATTCAATAACCAATCTCTGTGGACACGATAAATTCCAGGATAAATATTTCCAAAACTTTTGTTGCTTACCACTATATAACGTTCCAACAACCCCCATAATCCAAGTTGTCAAACATCCTCAAAAATAGTCAATCTGAACTATTCATAATTTCTTTCTCAAATTCAGGAGTTTGTCAATCTTCAATCCTTTGGTAAAAATTTCAGCCAACTGTGCTTCACTCGAGCAATGCCTTACTTCAAGTTCACCTCGATTTACCTTTTCTCTCAAGAAGTGAAACCTTGCTTCAATATGTTTACTTCTTCCATGCAGAACTGGATTCTTCGCCAGATTTATGGCTGACTTGTTGTTGATTTGCAATACAAGATGTTTCTTCACTTCGACCTTCATTTCTTCAAGTACATATCTGATCCAAATTTCTTGACATGCAACATAGTATCCTTCTATATATTCAGCTTCACAAGATCATAATGCCACGACAAGTTTTTTCTTCGAACACCATGAGATTGGGGCACCAAATACTTGAAAGAAATATCCAATTGTGCTTCTTCGATCTTCCTTATCTCCACACCAATCAGCATCTGAAAAATAAATAACTATTGCTTCTTTGTCTCACCAAAATAGTATTCCACAGTTTATCGAACCCTTCAAATATCTCAAGATTCTTCTTGCAGCCTTCATATGTGACAATCTTGGTTCACTAATATATTTTCTTACTATGATGATTGTTATATCTTGTGTTACAACCTGAACATAGACACCATACTCGGATTTACATTTGACAATTCTCAATTCGACTAAGTATGAGTCGATATTCTTGTTCCATGCTTTAGGTGCCTGCTTGAGGCCATAGAGCGATTTGTGCAACTTATATACTTTACTCGCTTCCTTCTGAATCACAAACCCTGGAGGTTGTGTTACATAGACCTCTTCGTCTAAAGGAATATTCAGAAATACTAATTTCACATTTAAATGAAATGTCAACCAGCCTTGGTTGCATGCCAATGCTACCACTAGTCGAACAGTCTCCAATCTTGCTATTGGAGCAAATAATTCAGAGTAGTCGAGTCCTTCTCTTTGAAGAAACCCTCAAGCTACTAATTTTGCTTTATGTCTTGCTATCGAACCATCAACATTATGTTTCAACTTGAATACCCACTTTACTTTGATAGCTTTTGTATGTGCTAGCAATTCGACTAACTCTTATGTGTTGTTTCTTTCGATTGCCTATAACTCTTCTACCATAGCTACCTTCCACTTTTTAGTCTTCAAATCTTTGTTATAGGTAATTGGTTCATCAACTGTAAGTAAAGCAAAATGAACTAATTCTCCATCTGGTGTGACTTCATCATCACCCACCATTTCATAATCATGAAGTCTTGTTGGAAGAACTCTATTTCTTTGAGGTATCTGGCTTGTTTCAGCCACTGCCTCTTTGACTTCGACTGTGTCAGGAATGTCAGTAACTACTTCTTCTTTGACTTCGACTGGATTCTCAACAATTCCTTCGACCTTTACTTCATCAGTTTCTTCATCGACATTAGAACTCATCAATGGCTTGTTAATTGAATGGCTATAATTCCAATCCCATGCAGAATTTTCATTAATCACAATATCTTGACTCAACACAATCTTCTCATTAACTGGATTAAATAGTCTGTATACACCCGTTTTATGATATCTTACCAGAATCATAGGTTCACTCTTATCATCAATATTTCTTCTTCTTGAATCAGGAACATGCTTATAACACATAGAGCCAAACACCTTCAAATGACCTACTGATGGTCGTTTGCCACTCCATACTTCTTCAGGAACTTTGTTCTTTAATATCTTGGTAGGACACCTATTCAAAATATAAAATACAATCGAAATAGCTTCTCCCCATAAAGACTTTGGCAAATTCTTTTGCTTCAGCATGCATCTCGCCATATCTAATATGGTTTTGTTTCTTCTTTCAACAATTCCATTATGTTGAGGTGTATAAAGAGCAGTTACCTCATGATCAATACCATGTTCTGCATAGAAATCTTAAAACATCTTAGATGTGTATTCGCCACCTCCATCTGTTCGCAGAACTTTGATCTTCTTCTTACTCTGGTTTTCGACAAGTATCTTGAATCTCTTAAAGATTTTGAATACTTCGTCCTTTCATTTGATCACATAGATCCACAGCTTTCGACTAAACTCATCGACAAATGAAACAAAATATTTGTTTCTCCCAATTATATGTTCTTCAAGTGGACCATATACATCTGAATGTACCACTTCGAGTATGCAAGATGATCTCATTGGCATAGTCGAACCGAAAGAATTTTTGGATTACTTTCCTACTAAACAACCTTCATAAAGTTTTTCAGGCATCTCAAGACTTGGAACTTCAGTAACCATATCTTTAGTAATCAGTTGATTGAGTAATCGAAAATTCAAATGTCCAAACCTCAAATGCCACAGCCAACTATCCTTGTGGTCAACAACAGTTTTCAAACATTAAACTTCAATCGAACTAATCATAGTCTTAAATGTCCTATTCTTCGACAACAGAGATTTTAAGACCAAATTGTTCTTGGTGTCGAACAATTTCAAAACTCCATCTTTCATGACAATTGAGGAACCTTTTTCGACTAGTTGTCCAACACTTAGCAAGTTGTACTTTATTCCAGGTACATAAAGTACATCTTTGATAATAGCTTTCTCTCTATTACTCATTTGAAAGACTATATTTCTAGTACCTTCTACTTGCAACGAACTATTATCAGCAAGTTTTACCTTGCTCTTCTTTGACTCGTCAAAATCTGCCAACCACTCCATTTGACCAGTCATGTGGTTCGAGCAACATGAGTCGAGAAACCAGATTTTGGATTCGACATGGTTATCTGCAACTGCAGCCATAAGCACCATACCACCTTTAGAATCATATGAATCTTGGCGTGCAAGGTTCGCTCCTTTGTCCTTGCTTGTCGATCCCTTGTCTTTTCTGTACCAACAATTCTTGGCTACGTGACCCCACTTTTCACAGTTATAGCACTGCACGCCTTTTTTTATCTCCTTTGCCCTTTCGATAGTTTCCTCCCCCTCCTTTCGAGGATTCATAAACTCCATCTTCTACATGATGTTTATGAGGTTTCGACCAAGACTTCTTGCCCTGAGTCTTATCGAACTTGCCTTTGAATTTGTTGGAACCACCATACTTTTTTCATGACTGATCTTGCAGAGCCTATATCGAGTCTTACACTCCTTTCCTTTCGAAAATCCTCATCTCATACACCTCCAACGAACCAACCAAATATTCCACTTTAGTGGTTTCAAGATTATTGGATTCTTGAATAGATACGATAATGTGATCAAAGTGAGAGGTCAACATTCTCATTACCTTCTCAACTATCATCTTATCAGTTATGGTTTCACCATAACCCTTCATGAGATGGGCGAGTTTTTGAACCTTCGACACATATTCTGCAACTTTTTCATCTTCTCCTATCGACAACAACTCATATTGTCGACGCAAGTTTTTAACTTGACAACCTTGAATTTATCACCTCCTTCGTAATACTTCACCAGAATATCTCATGCCTCATTCTCCGTTTCAGCATGAGAGATTCTATCGAAATTAGCAGCATCGACCGCCGTCTGAATGCAATAAGCAGCCTTGCAATCTTTCTTCTTAGCTTTGTTTTGGGCTTTTTTTCTGTTCGTCGGTTGCATTTGCAGCCAACGCAAGAACACCGTCGGTAACCACTTCTAGGGTTTCATGGAAGTCAAACAAGGATTGCATCTGTTTTTTCCATCAGATCTAATTCTTGCCGTCAAGTATTGAAAGAGAATTTAAAATACCCTTATCACTAGCCATCTTCGCAGCGGTTGATTCACTTGCCCTAGAAACACGATCTCTGACGTGAAATTCTTGAAAACTTGATCAAGAACAATAATCAGAAGCTCTGGATACCAATTTGTTAGTGTGTGAGGCACTTTAGTGAGGATAGAAAGAGAGAATAATAAAGGAAATAAGGATTTATATTATTGAATTGTACAAATAATGATACATGACTATTTATATACAATCCTAATTGGACTTGGGTTTACACAACTTGGATTATATTTAAATAATAAATCTAATCAAATCTAATCTAATCTAATATTTTAACAAATCTAATTTAATGTTTCAACATCTTATTCATCTTGCAACTCAAAATGTTCTAGTCAGGGTGCAGTTTTGTCCCATCAAAACTTTATTGCAAATGTTGTTGGGACCTCTTTGAGTGAAAAATTCAACCCAAATGATGTGTAAGTTCTTTTTTGTCGTACACAATTATTTTTGTCATTTTTGTTCATGATAGTTTATTCTACTGTCTTTACCTTAGTTTCCTTTTATTTTTAGTTATATATCTTATCTCTCTTTGGCACACATTTGTGAGCGAGAATCAAGTCATGACAATATATTTTGGCATTGCGATGGGATTCTTCCGGAGGGTGTCTTAAACAAATTAAGCTTATCTCTTCCTTTCATTTGCGAAATATATATTAATTCTGAATGAGCTATATCATACCTAAAATTTCTAAATGATAGCTACCTTTTTTTATGTTGACTTACATCTTGAACGGTAATTCAGGTAATGGAATTGATTTTTAAATAAGATTATGTGATTAATCCTTAGTATAAGTGGTGTAGTTAACTTTTGCTTATAAATCATACTGGATTAAGTATGATACGGTGGGGTTGATTTTGTCATTGGATTTTGCTTCACTATAAACTGACATTTTCTTCCTACTTGTTGCATACAGGATAATCTGCAATTAATAGAAGACCTTGCAGTTCTAAGACCTACTATCTTGTGCAGTGTTCCGCGTCTATATAACAGAATATATGTTGGGTAGAACAATCATACATTTGTGCTGCAACTTTTTTGCCTTTGTTTATTCATTATGCTATTTGTTTTTTTTTTTTGTCTGCATCATTATTAATGATGTTAAAATGCTAAAAGACAAGCATTATTGCACAGTAAAAATATACTATGAGATGCTTTTGCGCAACATATATTTGCACAATTATCTTGCTTGATTTATTCATTATATTACATATCTGTTACGCTTCTCTGTTGTGCCCTAAACATTGATCCTTTAATGATATTTATTTCGAAGAAATTCTCTTACGAGCAATTCATTTGTGACAGTTACAAATTCCTTGTTTATCTGAGTTAAAATGGATGAATCACTTTTTATATGACTTTATTTCATGTATAGGATGGATGATGGTGGTTGAATCTCATTTTCAGTAACAGTACTACAATATCATTTTCGTTCCAAAGCTTGTGTTTTATTTTATGTTCTAAATAGTTTGACCATTATGCTCTTTGGGTGACACACATGAAAAAAATAATAATTAACATCTAGTTTGAGTTTCACAAAAATGTACTTAAATATTGAAATATGTTGCTGCTGAACTTGTGTTGTAGTTGGAAAGTATTTTTTTTAAAGATTATTTAATACACTTAAATCTATTCGATTATTGTTCAATTAACAATTAAGTAAATTATTTCATATTTTGTATTTATCTTTAAAATTTTACATTTGCATTTGTTAAAATTTTATTTTATTTTCTCCAACTCACGTGTCCTTTTCTAAATTATTTTATTAATACATTGAGTTTTTATGAGCATATATTATCAAACAATTACTATTCAATTGACCAAACTATCTATTACACACAAAATTATCCCATGAATACAATAATAAAATATTTAATTTTACGGGTCACTATCAACATAATGTCTATTTTATTTTAATCAATAATAACTTTTATTTGAAAACTAAAATCTTTATTTCCAAATTTTAATTTTTTTTCTTTCTCTATCTCATTGGTTCCTTTTTTTCTTTTTCTTTCATATGATTATTTAATACAAATGAATTTTATAATTGTTTATTTTACAATTAAATATCTCATTTCAAATTTACCAGCTTCTAAATATATTTTATATCGTATCAAATAAATTCACTTATGCGAGAGCACGAGTATCTTACTAGTTAATACACTATAATGGTGTTATGAGTACTACTCAATCAACACTCCTTTAACAATAAAGTAATAATAAAATTAGATAATATAAACAAAAAGAAAATAAAAATGATAAGTGAGATAAACTAGAGAAAAATTGAAATGAAACTAATGTCATTGTGAAGATCTCGAATTACATCTGGTCAAGATGAGGTGGTTGTTGAGGTGTGTGGAAGATATTTAACCTCTCACGCTCACCTTGGTTGAAAAGCTCTCTAACTTTGTTCTTTCTTGCGCCTTCTACAAATTTTCCCTCTAAAAAATAGGCCTCCTTGTTGGCCCTGTTCTTAAACTACTAAAAGAGCTACAAATGATAGTGTTACTACCAGTATGTAGCTACAACTAATTAGAGTTGAGGATCAAGGATTGAAGGATCTTTATAAGTAGATGAATATACATTTTCTAGCCAGTTCATCATACACGGAGTGTGGCTATTGTATTGCGACTGAACTGGTGCATGAAGGTCTCGGTCGTGTTCCATGGATTATGGTGTAAGAAAGTTTGGTAAGGCAAAGCTAGGAACAGTGGGGCGCATGATCACTAGATGATGAACCTACTTTGATAATGTTAGATTTCTTTGCTTCCATTGACGAGGTTGAATATAAAAGAAAATATATGAAGTAGAATAGTTTGCAAGTTAGGAAATTTGGAGTGCAAAGGATTAGAGAGAAATTAATATGAAGATTATTAGAATAAGCGTAATTGCACACCCAATTTATATGGATTGCGTGGAACGTGCCACACTATGTAAAAAGTATATCGGGTTTGATATTGTAACAGTCACATAAGAGCCAGTACAACGACTAATTTATGTCGCACCTTTCTAAAACGCAACATGTTTGAAAGTATAACCGCTAGAATGTGCTACACCATATAGCTTGCACACCGCAATTTTTCCAAGAGCAAAAAGGATGATAAAAGTTTTTTAAAATCTTTTTTTCACTCACACCCTAAGTCATTATTTCATTTCTATTTGAGGAAACTTTTTACCTTTTATTAAAATCTAAAAATAAATAAGAACCATAATAAAAATGGAAACTAAAAAATAATGGGATATCTCCCATCAAACACTCATTTAACGTTAATAACTTGACGTCTCACTGACCACAAAGATATTCAAAAGCCAAAGATATATTCTTACATTGCAACCCCCTAATGATAAGGCTTTAACCATGCCCATTTACATTGAAGTGACACTTAATTCTTATAACTCTATTTCCTTATACAAAGATACAAATTTCACCACAAATAAACCAAATTGCTTAAACTTAAGTTTCTTCGGAAATAGTCTTAACCTAGAGTTAAATAATATGATATGATGTCTAACATAGAACTATTTTTTAAATAGGTTTTTATCATGGTATCTCTTGGTTCTCACTTATAGATAACCACACTCTCATAAGCTTGCAGTCACGTCTCTTTCAACTCATTTAATTTTAATATTTTTACTTAATTGTTGCAAATTAATCAAAATTTACATTTTTTATTATCAATACTCTATGTGATCTAAATCTACAAGAAGATGGCATACCATACTCTACACCAACTGACATGGAGACAATCCAAAAGGTATTACTTGAATGCGGTACAATATGCCTACAATACATCATCTAGCTTCTTTAACCAATATTTTCTTGACGAATTAACCTTCTTTTTATAGGATCTCATTTGATTGTTTGTTGGATATTTTGAATTGCCTGCTCATTTGTGGATGATAGAGAATTGACACTTTATGTTTTATATTGTACTTCATCAATATATTCTTCAAATAGTTGTAAAAACGCCCCTCATCAATCTCTTAGTGTTGATTAAAACTCTAGGTACTCTAAACTAAAAAAATATTATTTTTCAAGGTGTTAACCACATTATGAGCATCATTAGCAACACAAAAAGTTAAGTCAACTCATTTAGTAACATAATCAACATAAATTAAGATATGCAAATTAGAATAGGGAGGAAAATGTTTAACCTTCCATTAAGGGAAATTCCATTCCTCTTATAAATACTACCTATTCGTTAGTATTGATCACAAGTTTTCACATACTAATTTCATTTCTCTTAGAAATACTACCAGCTTGCTAGCATTGATCAAATTTTTCACATATTATACACTACCTTTGAATAAGGTTGGCCATCAAAAACCACTTTGTAGAATTTTTGTACTCGTTCTTTCTCCGTTGTAGTGACCTCCATAAGTTGAAATATGACATTGTTATATGATACTTATCACTTTTTTCCCATATACACATTTTTGGATTAAACCATTAGAGCATACCTTCAACAAATTCACATCATGGTATAATTGTTTTTCTTTGTTTTCACGTAAGGTTTTCCGACTCCTGTTTTCAATTTTAAAGTTGGTCATGTAAGCACACTATAGTTTTTCAGTAACCACAAATATTTTCTCATATCAAAACGCCTCTAATATTTTCTTCTCCTTATTTGTAACATCAAAACTCTCTAGTTTCAATAGATGATCACACAATAACCTTATAACCAATTAGATAAGAGAGAATGTTTTCCAATGCAAATATTATGGCGAGCAATTCCTTCTCGGTGGTGTAATTTATTTGATTTCCATTTTGTTGGTTGAGCACAACTCCAAGTGTGTAATCACTAACATCACATATCATTTAAAAATGTAGTTCTCAATTAGGGGCTATGATTACATGTAACTAACTTTTCTTTAAAATCAATCATCATCAAATTTAAAATCAATTTCTTTATAAATCCTTTATGAAAGGTCGATAAAAACTTTCATGTTTTAGAAAACTTCTCACTTTGATTCAATAGGAATGATCGATTAATGAGATAACTGTTGAAAGAATAATGAGATAAGTGATGAAAGAATTAAAGCAAATCAATTGTTAATGATTTTGTGCAATCATATAGGGATACTGTTATCCAAACAATTTGTGCGATTTTATGTAACATATGTATCACAATGTTGCAATTCAAGCACTTTGAAGTTGTACTTCGAACATCACATTAATGGTTCAAATTCGTGTAGACAAATTGTGCTTTACCGAGTCTAATCAAAGATTGATTTCATTAAAGTTTAACAATTGTAAAGACCATGAACTCAATGCTATCCAACATCCAACATACAGAAAATAACATCACATTGACTTGAAAGTGAATCGGGTTCATATATCTAAACATTACAAGACAGTAAATTAAAGAAAATAAGTAAAAAGAGAAATGAATTATAGACCATACTACATGGTCCCCATCACCACCGATTTCAGCTAGTTATCTAATTGAATTGAAGCCACCTATGCAGTAATGAGACATTGTGATTTTATGAGGTGTAACGCACAAGGTTTCCATAGCCATGCAAGCATCTTCTTTGCGCTGACGTGTACCTCCTATACTCTCCTCTCTTTCACTATAAATATCAATGCAAATTAAGGTTATCCGCATCACAAACATATAGTATATCCAACTATGTCTACTAAACTACTTGCACTCTCTCTTTCACTTTGCTTTCTACTTTTCAGTAGCTGCTTTGCTCTCAGAGAACAGTCTCAACAAAATGAGTGTCAGCTAGAACGCCTCGATGCCCTTGAACCAGATAACCGTATAGAGTCAGAAGGTGGACTTATTGAGACTTGGAATCCAAACAACAGGCAATTTCGATGTGCAGGCGTGGCCCTCTCTCGTGCTACCCTTCAGCGCAATGCCCTTCGCAGACCTTACTATTCCAATGCTCCCCAAGAAATTTACATCCAACAAGGTTTGTTACTAGCTTCCATATTCTTTCAACTTCTTTACTTTCATTACGTATTTACATACTATATCAATTATAGGTAATGGATATTTTGGCATGGTATTCCCTGGTTGTCCTGAGACCTTTGAGGAGCCACAACAATCTGAACAAGGAGAGGGACGCAGGTACAGAGACAGCCACCAAAAGGTTAACCGATTTAGAGAGGGTGATATCATTGCAGTTCCTACTGGTATTGTATTTTGGATGTACAATGACCAAGATACTCCAGTTATTGCCATTTCTCTTACTGATACTGGCAGCTCCAATAACCAGCTTGATCAGATGCCTAGGGTGAGCACTTAGCATAATGATAATATATTGTCCAAAAAGGTAACATAAATTGGCAATTGATTGATTTTGACTGAAAATATAATTGACAGAGATTCTATCTTGCTGGGAACCAAGAGCAAGAGTTTCTACGATACCAACATCAACAAGGAGGAAAGGAAGAACAAGACAATGACGGGAACAACATTTTCAGCGGCTTCAAGAGGGATTTCTTGGAAGATGCTTTGAACGTGAACAGGCATATAGTAGACAGACTTCAAGGCAGGAACGAAGACGAAGAGAAGGGAGCCATTGTCAAAGTGAAAGGTGGTCTCAGCATCATAACCCCTCCGGAGAGGCAAGCGCGCCACCCGAGAGGCAGCAGACAAGAAGAAGATGAAGATGAAGATGAAAAGGAAGAGAGACAACCAAGCCATCATAAAAGCAGAAGAGGTGAAGATGAAGACGACAAGGAAAAGCGCCACAGCCAAAAAGGTGAAAGCAGAAGGCATGGAGACAATGGGCTTGAGGAAACCGTTTGCACTGCCAAACTTCGGCTGAACATTGGTTCATCTTCATCGCCAGACATCTACAACCCTCAAGCTGGTAGAATCAAAACTGTTACCAGCCTTGACCTCCCAGTTCTCAGGTGGCTCAAACTAAGTGCTGAGCATGGATCTCTCCGCAAAGTACTATTTTTTCTCTTTCTTTCTTTTTTTATCTTTTATTACTTTTAATTTGTTTTGCATCACTTAATTTTATGTCAAACAATCTTCATACAGAATGCTATGTTTGTGCCTCACTACAACCTCAACGCAAACAGCGTATTATACGCATTGAAGGGACGTGCAAGGCTACAAGTTGTGAACTGCAATGGCAACACTGTGTTTGATGGAGAGCTAGAGGCCGGTCGTGCATTGACAGTGCCACAAAACTATGCTGTGGCTGCAAAATCATTGAGCGACAGGTTCACATATGTAGCATTCAAGACCAATGATAGAGCTGGTATTGCAAAACTTGCAGGGACAACATCAGCTATAAATGCTCTGCCTTTGGATGTAGTCGCAGCTACATTCAACCTGCAGAGGAATGAGGCAAGGCAGCTCAAGTCCAACAATCCTTTCAAATTTTTAGTTCCACCACGTGAGTCTGAGAAAAGAGCTTCGGCTTAGATTTGGCACCAAATCTATGAAAATAATAATAATGAATAAGAAAACTAAGGCTTAAATGGTTTTGTTGTTGCATGTGTAAAATAACTCGAGTCATGTAGCTTTTGCGGAAACAGAATAAATAAAAAGTAAAGTTCCACTGCTCTTTGCTTTTTTTGTCAAAGTTTGTGTGTTCTGCTTTAGAGTTTAACTGTAGATTATCTTTTGAAAATTTATTTTAAGATTAAAAAATTAAAAAATCAAAACATGTAATACTTTTTTTTCCTCAAATTCCAGCTGATATTGTTTTCAAGGCAAGTAGCCCTGGGTCTTAGAGGATGCTCACGACATATTTCCCCTCATCATTGTTTGATATATTACCATAGATAGACTTTAACAATTTAAACCCTTGGTTGGATTAATTGTTTTAGACCATATATAGACTTTAACAATTTAAAATCTTGGATTTCTAAAGAAGTATTATGTATGTTTAGTTGACGTAAATGTCAGTTTTTAAAAAATGAGATCAATAAGTTTAAAAGTACTTTTTATTTGACTTCGGCGGTATCATTTAACGACCTTTGTATTTTTCAATCTTACTATTAGAGTGACACGCTTGCGGCTCTTTATTCATTGTGTGTTAAAATTAAAGGTTAATCACCATTTTTTTCTCTGTCATATAGGGTGCATCTCAAAAACAACGTTGTAAAAAATATACAGATTTCATCTTTATGATTTGAAGATTCCTTCGTTTTAGTTCTTTAGTGGATTTGATCACTTAAAATACTGATGTGAAATTGACATGTTGACATTTTTAATTTAAATGACTATCACTTGGTTTTATTTTAATTTATTTATTTATTTACAACCCAAATGTTAAATAATGTAAAATAATACAGATTAAATTGCAAATTGGATTATCTTCTTCTTCTTCGTATGCACAACATCTAGATCTAGGGTTCATCTCAACACGACTTCATCTTCAACACGGGTTATTCGCCATCTGTTGTCATCCGTAATTTTCACTTATGGTAGGAAGCGCAAGTTCAGGGATCAAATCATGTTCATACCTAGATTCATTGTTCGGGCTAGGAGAGATAAAAATGCAATACATGGATAGAAGGCCAAGGAGGACAAATAAATGCTTAGCCGGGTAATACCTCAGTTTAAGATCATCATGCATGAGCCGGGTTATATAGTCGGAGGCTGATAACACCTGATCGCACTGCATATTTGACTCAAATAGCACATGTTTTTCATAATTTTTAGTACTGTTTTCTTGCGTTATGCTTTTATTTCTCTTGTTTTCAAGCAACATGCCCATTTGGAGCTCTTCTTGAAGAAACCAAGCGAAAAAGCCAATAAATCGAGATTTTCAGTGAAATCCTACACATGGCGTTCAGCTCAGCGACCGCTATAGGGGGCGCCGTGATATGTCCCACTTCACCCAGGGGATAACTGCCACGTCCCCCACGATCTCTCTATCTGCACACTTCGCGCTCGCGGAGGGGCCTCGGCGGCCGCGATCTTTGTTAAGTTTCTTCCCGTCCAAAAGGAGTTAGGGGGCATTTCTGTCAAAGCATAGCCTGGAGAAATTCTATAAATAGTAGTTTTCATTTTATTTTCCATCATCCAACTTAGTCTTGCAACGCTAAGCCTATATTCACTTATGTAAAAGCAATAATTCGCCACATCAGAGGATTATTGCACCATAGTCTTGATTAGGTTGGATCATCTCTTTTATTTACAATCTTGCCGCCATTTTACTTCAAGCATTTACTTTCCAGTTGTACCAAGATTTAGTGACTCTGATTTAGAGCAGGGTTCTATTTAAGTTTTTTTATTTTATTCAATCGCTTTGTATTGCACTTGCATTACTTATTTTATTATATTGCCTTGCCTTTATTACTATGTCTATTTCGATCAACTTTAACATGCTTGCTTTTATTTTCATGTCTGGCTAAACATTTTAAGATTGGAATGTAAGGATCATTGTCATGATAGCATTTCAACACCGTATCAGTAGAAACACTTTAGGGGTTGTTTTAACTTTTAACACAAGTTTTCCGTACTTAATATTTTTAGATAAGATCGAAAGCCGTCCATTTCAAAGAGTAAACTTGGTTAATTTTTAACCGTTCAAAAAGGGCGAAAGCGTTTTGACTGTTTAATTAGGGATCTTTGACACTTTTAGAAAACAATTTTGAAACTATTTTCGGACGCGTTTATAATTTACAATCTGATTCTCGAGCAAAAGCCAAGAATCTCTTTATGTCAATCATTTCGAGTTGAAACCACTTTTTTACTAAGTTAAGAAGCTAATTTCTTAAAAATAGGTTTGTTGCTTTAACGCTTGAAGCGCCCTTTTATAAGTGACAATAGAAGGATTTGATTAGAGAGTAAACTTGGTTCTTAGTTAGCGAAAGCGACAAGTTCCCGTCAAATTGTTCCTTACAAGAGTGGAAAATATTGCTCCATGAATAGTTCTATTAAATACAAATTGAAATGTTATTTGACCAATGTGATTTACATCCTAGCTTGTCTTTTGTCTGAATTTACTTTATCTATTTAATTCATTTACATTATACTCCCTCAACTGAATCGATCCTCCTTAGATAACCAACTTAATAATAGAGTTGAAAGATTGACGATTGGTCTCTGTGGTTCGACAATCCTTTATATTACTTCGATAGTGTTGGCTGAAGATTTTGATAATGTTATTAGAAGCCAAATGAATTAAACGTTTTGATCGAAATGAGGTAAAGCGTCATGTTTCGAAGTAGCAGAAGCAGTGTTTCGAATAAGTATGTCAAAGCTTGGAGCTTCGAGTGGCAATTATGGGAACATATCTAAAGAAGTCTCGAAATAACAACAAGGCTGTGTCTGGAAAGAGCGTTCGAAACGGAGAAGTACCAAAGCATTTGAAATTCAAATGGAAGCGGGACTTTCGAAGTTTGAAAGTTATGTGCTGGAGCATTTGGGGACACGTGGAAAGACGAAAGAGGCATTGTCCTGCATGTTCTAAACGTGGCATAATCCTATAGCAAGACCGTTATGGTCGAATTAGTATAAATAGAAGTCTTAGTATTAGGATTTGGTGTGTCATATCTATTATACAAAATACTCAGTAACATTCAAACTACCACATGGCAAGGGAAACGAATGCAAGAGAAATGTATGTATGATAGCACCATGTATTTCTGATTTAATGAAAACCTTTTACCATTTCCAGCACTTTCCTTTATCCTTTTGTCAAATAACATTTACAAGTTTTCTCATTTAAAGTCTTTTCACTTCGAAATCTCTTCCTCAAAGTTTTACATTTTAATGTTTTCTTCATATTTCAAGCACTTTATATCTCAGAAAACTGTCATATTTTCCATACCTTTACCTTCAAGTCTTATCCTTCGAACGCATATTTTTACTTAAAGTCATTTAAAGACTTCTTGCATTAAACGCTTTCTTCATATTTCAAACCTTTTACGTTCCAGAAATCCTTTATATTAACTGTTTTGTAAGTCGAAACCATTTACTTCACTTTTATGCAATTTTACATGTCTTTACAATTAGCATTTATTCATGTAACTTAGTTTTCACACACACATTTTGATTACATCTTTAGACTTTTAGAGAGAGAAATCGAAATAAGCCAAACACATATACAATATCAACCATGAATATCTGTTCGATCGTGAGAGTAACCTTAATATCCAAGGAGTCCTAGGATCAATCTAGTCGATCCTGTGAGTTACCAGAGGAATTGAATAACAGTCAGAAAGATTATTCGATAGTTTGGAAGACTAGTGGTTGTTTACCAGAAATCACTGGAAACAAATTGGCACACCCGGTGGGACCAATAATTGGATATTAGAAATAAGGATTGTTGAGACATAACCATTACAAAAACGTTGGAACCTAAGAAGTTTGCTGTTTTATGAACCTGAGAAGTGGTAAGATAACCAACAACAACCAACCTTTATCCAGAAGAAAACGTTTGGACAAAATGTTTAATTCAGACAATCAACAAGGGGACCAAAATGGCCCACATACAACAGGCACTAATGCGTCCACTTCGATCGGAACATCTAATGTAATCCCTTCGAATGCACAGTCTGTTGCATCTTCGACCAGTAACATAGCCACCAATGGAGTAAGTGGCATATCAACTAATAGTTCGATCTTAGGAAATACTGGAACCATTGGCTACCCTGGGGGATTCGTTCCACCATCAGGGACACAATCCCATTTCGCCACTCCATTAACTAGACCACCCGGTTTCGATGGGAATAGAACCAGAAATTCCTCTTATGGAATGCCAACATCTTTTATGGCAGGTTTACACAATTCCACATCGAATTCATCTCCACAACTAGGGTCTGGGTCTGGGGCGAATCAGTTTATGACAAATAACCAAGGGTCGGTGGGTTATAGCATAATGCCTATCTTAACCACAGACAACCAGTTGGCTTTTAGGCAATTGATGGATGACAGTAACCATAATATGATAGGGTTGTTAGCACAAACCATGCAGGAGATATTTGCCCCAATAGTGCAAAATGTGACTGTGACAAACAGAGAAAACGCTGACAATATGAGTCGAATAGCAGATTTATTTGCTCCCCCAGAAAGGCGTAGGCAGAATCAGGCGGGATTTCGAGCAAACATGCCTGTTATAGAACAAATTGCTAACGACCCAATTTATAGACCACCCAGAGAAGAAGTTAACTTAGGGGCCAGGGCACCAAGGTTAGAAGCCCCAATAATCCCAGGCCCACAAAGGGAAATTATGGAACCAGGGGAAAGGGTCGAAAGGCTAGAAGCCCCAGAGTTTCAAGAAGAACAACCTAGGGGAGTTGTTTTGGTTGGTCGAAATCAAGATGTCGATGCTGTCGTTCATAGAATTCGAAACGATAACATCTTGGCAGAAAACAACCTAACCACCATGATAGAGAGAGTCATGGCCCAGAATGGCCTCAACACAGGAATGAGAAGGCCAAATTACGCTTCTCCTATATTGGATTGCATAATGCATACTGATTTACCAAGGGGATATAAAGTCCCTAAATTTACAAAGTTCGCTGGGGATACCAATGAGTCAACAGTCGAACACATAGCGAGATATCTAACCGAAGCGGGAGATATAGCCAATAATGAAGATCTCAGGATCAAATACTTCCCAAGTTCCTTGACAAAAAATGCCTTCACATGGTTTACCACTTTGCCTCCTGGATCCATTGACACTTGGGCTCTCTTAGAGAGATTATTCCATGAACAATTTTACATGGGACAGTCGAAAATAAGTTTGAAGGAATTGGCCAGTGTTAAGAGAAAGTTCACCGAACCCATAGATGATTATTTGAATAGATTTAGGCTTTTGAAATCCAGATGTTACACAGTAGTGCCTGAACATGAGTTAGTCGAAATGGCCGCTGGTGGCTTGGATTATTCTATTCGAAAGAAACTAGACACTCAGTATTTGAGGGATATGGCTCAGTTAGCCGATAGGGTTCGACAGGTCGAAAGACTAAAGGCCGAAAAAGCCAGAGTCTTTAAGAATGGCAAGAAAGAAAGGATTTCCTATGTTGGGACTGAGGAAGCAGAAGAATATCCTGAATTCGAATTCGAAGAGGTCGAAATCGACCTTGCTGAATTAAAACAGGCCCCGCCTTATTCCTGCAAATTGTTAGTTCCCACAAAAGGGAAAGACACTGTTGAAAATGAAAAAAGTGACAAATTTCCAAAGAAGGTTTATACCTTCGATGTCACTAAATGTGACGAGATTTTTGACTTACTTGTCAAAGATGGCCAACTAATTGTGCCATCAAATGTCAAAATACCTCCTTTGGATCAGAGAAAGAAGAGAGGATTTTGCAAATATCATAGTTTCCTAGGCCACAAAACCTCACAATGTTTTCTTTTCAGGGACCTGATTCAAAACGCGATCAAAGATGGCAGACTAAAGTTTGCTGATAAGGTGAAGATGAAAGTGGACGAAGATCCCTTGGACATCGCAGACACCAACTACTCCGAGCCTGCATGCATTGGAGAGGTCAACATGGTGGAAACTGATCAAAGTGACGCCCTAACAGGAGAGAAGGGTACTGGAGTTGAAAACTGGGTGATGGTCGAAGTCAGCAAGGAGGTCACTGAAGACATCCAGAATACGCCAGAGACTCCGATTGCCGCACCTGTAGCTGTTGCAAGAGAAACCCAGGCTACTGAAGGCCAGGGAAATCAAAACCAAGAATTAACACAAGTCACTGAAGGCTTGAGGCTGGAATTGGAGAAAGTCCAAATCACGCAGCCAATTTCCCTTCAGAAGGAAATATGGGACACTCTAGGGGAACCCAGTGGAAAATTTGACTATTTGGTCAAATATTCTGCCCCAGAGAGTTCGAAGGTTCAGATTGAGGATATAAAGCCCACAGGATAGGGTGATGATGAAGCTAAAGGGGGAGATGTTGAAATAAATATGGTGGATATGGAAAGACCTCGCTCTGAGATGGAGGAAGTGGAAAAATACTTAGAAAAAGAAAAGTATAGAATGGGGGATAATCACACTGGAGATGCTAGTCTCAAGGATTATCTCATGACATGCCACAAAGGAGATTCAGGCATGATATTGTGCCCTAGGTGCAGCATCCTCTGCAATCAAAGAATCGCTGCGAATTTTGAAAGGGTACAGAGGACTCGAACTGGCAACAATTGGCGCCAGGATAACCAGCTTTTTAGGTGTTATCCCAAGGCTGGAGAAAGTTTGCTGGAATTTGTGTTTCCCTGCTACAAAGGGGCAACCAAGTGCTTGATTTGCCCAAGGTGTTCTGCTGTGTATGACCAAAGCATGTCCAGGGCCTTCGAAACGATTCCCTTCGCCCCTTGCTGGAACCATCAAGAAACTGCCCAGATGGGCCCACGTTTCGACAGCAGACACAAACAGCGAAGGCCTGATAGCCCTCACCCCAAGGCTGCTCGAAGAGTGACTTTCAAACTCCCTGCTGAAGTTCCAACCGATAGATGGTTACAGGTCAGAAATGACAAAGGCAAAGATAGATGGAGAAACGCTGAACGAAATGCACGCCATGCTGTGACATACAGGAGGCAATTCAACACAGCAAAAAGGGAGGAGGCGAGATTAGAAAATTACAAAGGAAGGAACCCCATGTCAAGATCCCAGTGGCGCAGACAGCAAAGGATTCGAAAGGCTGAGAGAGAAGCTGTGGCAAACAAAGGGGTTACTTCAACGAAAAACCAAGGTGAATCTAGCACCAACAAACCAAAAAATCAAACTGAAGACAAACCTCCAGTCAATAGGAGGCTCTTCTCTGAAGAACAACGCGATGAACCAAAGGAATACACTCCAGGCCCGGAAGAGGACGAAGATATGATAACAGATAACTTCGAATCGGAGGGGGAGTCTTCATTTAACTTGAACTGTAACGTGGTGTCTGTGCTTCCCTGCGAATTTGGGCAGGAAACCGAAATCAATGAATATGAGGAGGAAGACACCACAGATTTGATGAAACATAGACCCGTGTGCTACTATGTGATGGACAATGGGGCTGTTGAGGAACAAAATGTGTTCTTCGAACATCCAGAACCTGCAATGAAGAACCATCTCAAGCCACTTTTCATTCGGGCGAAAGTTGGTGTCCATGGTGTGAACAAAGTTCTAGTGGATGGGGGTGTTGCAGTCAATTTGATACCCCATTTCATGCTAAAAAGATTAGAGATCCGCGAAGGAGACATCAAGCCCCATAATATGGTTCTGTCCAATTATGAGGGAAAAGTGGGCAAAACACTGGGAGTGGTCCAGTTGGAATTGACAATAGGCTCAAGCTGTAGGCCCACCATGTTTATGGTGATCGAAGCCAAGGCCAACTATAACTTACTGCTGGGAAGAGAGTGGATCCATGGCGTGGGGGCAGTTCCTTCGTCAATGCATCAGCGACTAATTCTGTGGAGAGATGATGGAATCGTGGAAAACATCGAAGCAGACCAGAGTTACTTTATGTCAACTGTCAATTTAGTTGACAAGAGGGATTATGATAAAAATCTGGCAAAGATTGCTCTGTGTGTTCCAAATGATGAGATTAATGAAACTAGAAACGCCCACTACTACATGACCCTTCGTCATGATGGCCTTTACTGGGATAGAACAATAATCAGTGAAGAAGAGGGAGTCGAAAGCACTATACAAAAACGGCCAGCTGGCTGGGACTTCGACAACCTTAGCCATGACTGAGTCTACCTTTTTCGAAAGGATTTCGGCCTATATGGCTGAGAACGAATCAAAAGCGGCCTTAGAGGCTGAAATAAATAAATCAACTATAAAGACGGACGAAGTAAGTGGGGATGGTTCGAAATGCTCACCCTTCAAAGAGTTTGAGATGGATCAAAGGTTGGATGCCATCTATGATAAAGAACCCTTAGGCTTCGAAAGGGACCCCATAAACTCAGGTGCCAAAATGTTGGCACAGGATCCACTCGAAGAAGTCAACTTAGGGGATGAAAAAACGAAAAGAGTAACCTACATAAGTGCTAAACTTAGCCCAGGCCTCAAGAAGGAAGTGATCGAAGTCCTTAAGGAAAACAAAGATTGCTTCGCATGGGATTATGACGAGATGCCTGGTTTAAAGAGGGAGTTGGTCGAACACAGACTGCCAATCAAAGATGGTAAGAGGCCCATCAAACAAACTCCCAGAAGATTCGCACCAGCGGTTCTCACAAAAATTAAAGCTGAGATCGAAAGGTTGCTGCGTTGCAAATTCATCAGAACAACAAGGTACGTCGAATGGTTAGCAAACATAGTACCTGTTATTAAGAAAAATGGTTCTTTAAGAATTTGCATAGATTTTAGGGATTTAAACACTGCAACCCCTAAAGATGAATATTCCATGCCTGTGGCAGAAATGCTAGTAGATTCTGCTGCAGGGTTCGAATACTTGAGTATGTTAGATGGATACTCTGGGTATAACCAGATTTTCATTGCTGAAGAAGATGTTGCAAAGACAGCATTTCGTTGCCCAGGAGCCTTAGGCACCTACGAATGGGTGGTGATGCCTTTTGGTTTAAAGAATGCTGGGGCAACTTATCAAAGGGCAATGAATTCAATTTTTCATGATTTCATTGAAACCTTCATGCAGGTGTATATTGACGATATAGTCATCAAATCTATATTTGCAGAAACACATTTGCATCATTTAAGCCAATCATTCGAGCGAATGAGAAAACATGGCTTAAAGATGAATCCCCTTAAATGTGCATTTTTTGTGCAGGCTGGAGATTTTCTTGGTTTTGTGGTTCACAAGAAAGGAATCGAAATCAACCAGAACAAAACCAAAGCCATAATGGAGACGAAAGCACCTGCGTCAAAAAGGGAGTTGCAATCTCTGCTAGGGAAAATTAACTTCCTCAGAAGATTCATCTCGAACCTAAGTGGAAGAACCCAAGCTTTCTCTCCGTTACTTCGTCTAAAGCAAGGTCAAGCCTTCGAATGGAACGAAGCTCACCAGGAGGCGTTTGACAGAATAAAAGAATACCTTTCTCAGCCTCCTATTTTGTCTCCACCTTCATGGGGGAAGCCCATGAGATTGTACATATCTGCCTCTGAAGTTAGTATAGGTAGTATGCTAGCACAAGAAGATAGCAATGGCGTCGAAAGAGCCATATACTATTTAAGTAGAGTGCTAAATGATGCAGAGACCAGATATAGCAATTTAGAAAAGCTATGTCTCTGTTTGTATTTCTCTTGTATGAAACTCAAGTATTATATAAAACCTGTTGATGTTTATGTTTCATCTCATTTCGATGTTATTAAACATATGCTTTCAAAACCAATAATGCATAGCAGAGTTGGCAAGTGGGCTTTAGCCTTAACAGAATATTCGTTGACTTTCATGCCTTTAAAAGCTATGAAAGGTCAAGTGATTCCTGACTTCATTGTGGACCATTCTTTGGTTGAGCAGACGGTCATGAGTTACGTCGAAATGCAACCATGGAAATTGTACTTTGATGGTTCAACCCACAGGAATGGAAGTGGTGTTGGAGTCCTTCTGATTTCTCCTGAAGGAATTCCAACAAAATTCAAGTATAAATTAGATGGTCCTCGTTGTTCTAACAACGAAGCTGAGTATGAAGCGCTCATTGTTGGACTTGAAGCTTTGTTGGAATTGGGGGCAACCAGAGTCGAAATTAAAGGAGACTCTGAATTAGTGGTTAAACAAATCACAAAGGAATACAAGTGCATAAAGGAAAATTTAATGGTATACTTCGTCATAGTCAATAGGCTATTGAGGAAATTTGAATACATGGATATTCAACACATACCAAGAATAGAGAACCAAGAAGCAAATGACTTAGCGCAGTTGGCTTCAGGTTATAAAGTGTCTACCAAGAACTTCAAGGATTTGGTCGAATTAAGGGGAAGAGTTATGGCTACTAGATTCACACCATCGGATCTGGAAAGTATGAGATTGGGATATGCTGAGAAACAGGGATTCGAAATATTAGCCATAAATACTTTGTCAGATGCAGATTGGCGAAGTCCATTGAAGAGTTATTTAGCAGACCCAACTCTAAAGGTGGATAGAAAAACAAAATATAGAGCATTGTCATATCTCCTCATGGGGAACGAATTGTTTAAAAAGACCCAAGAGGGTGTATTATTGAAATGCCTAGGAGAAAGTGAGGCATACTTAGCATTGTCTGAATTCCATAATGGGGCATGTGGGGCACATCAAGCAGGCCATAAAATGAAATGGTTGTTATTTCGATACGGCTTGTATTGGCCTAGCATGCTCAAAGATTGCATAGACTTTGCTAAAGGATGTGAGGAATGTCAGAAACATGCAGGAATTCAACATGCCCCTGCAAGTGAGTTGCATTCGATCATCAAACCATGGCCATTTAGAGGATGGGCATTGGATTTGATAGGAGAAATAAATCCTGCTTCGTCCAAAGGACATAAATACATCTTGGTGGGAATAGATTATTTTACCAAATGGATCGAAGCTATACCACTGATAGTTGCTGATCAAGAGGCTATTATTAAATTTATACAAAAGCACATTATCTATAGGTTCGGATTTCCAGAGAGCATAACTACAGACCAAGGCTCTGTGTTTACTGGTAGAAAGATGCAAGGATTTGCCCAAGAAATGGGGTTTAGATTGCTAACATCAACACCATATTATGCTCAAGCAAACGGACAAGTCGAAGCAGCAAATAAAGTAATAATAGGATTAATCAAGAAGCATATTGGCAAAAAGCCAAGAAACTGGCACAAAACTCTGGACCAAATATTATGGGCTTGTAGAACATCTCCTAAGGAAGCTACTAACACTACGCCTTTCCAACTCACATTTGGTCATGATGCAGTGTTGCCAGTAGAAATTCATCTACAATCAGTTCGAATTCAGAGACAAAACGAAATCTCAACTGCATTATATTGGGAAATGATGATGAATGAATTAGTTGAGTTGGACGAAATTAGATTACATGCATTGGAAATTTTGATGAGGCAAAAAGAAAGAGTGGCCAGAACATACAATAAAAGGGTGAAGAAAAAAGTATTCATTATTAATGACTTGGTTTGGAGAGTCATATTGCCTATGGACAAGAAGAATAAAGCGTTAGGTAAATGGTCACCTCATTGGGAAGGACCTTTTCGAATATTAAAAGTATTCTCAAACAATGCATACGAAATCGAAGAACTCATGGATGATAAACGTGTCCTAAAGGTTAATGGGAAATATTTAAAGAAATATAAGTCAAGCCTGCAGGAGATTCGAATAGTAACAACGTAAACAAGATGTTATAAAAAGCCAAGATGGCAAGATAAAATGCCAAAATGGCGTTGTTCGAATATTACATGTAAGAAACCAAAATTATAGTCAAATAAACATCAAAATCTAGAAATAAGAATTATTTTTCAATCGATTAAAAGTGCTTCGAAATGATTCAAGTTTCTGCTGAGCGAACCGCCTGGCTCCTTCCAAGGTTTCCACTTCTCCTTTAAGTTGTTCTGCAGTCTCCATTTCCGCAAGCCCCTGGTTGAGAAGCTCTTCGAATTGGTTACCAGCAGAATTGGTTTCGAAGGCTAGTTGTTGTTCTTTAGCCTCCTTAACCTTCTGTTGAAGTTCCAGAATCTGCCTTTCCCAAAGAAGGATGGACTCAGCTCAAGCCTCATAATCAGTTTTCGCCTGCTTCAGATGCATAGCTTGATCCTCAGCTTCTTGAGAGAGTTTCGAAGCTTGTTCATAAGCGGCATCCATGGCAATGCGTTTCTCTTGAACCTTCTTGGCAGCAGATTCGTCTTGGAGAAGGTAACCAGTTACGTTGTCCAGCAAATTCTGAAGATCGAACAAGAGAGTACTAACTGGCAAGGAGCAGGTGGAAAGATTGACCTTTGTGAGCAGCTCCTTCATAGTATAGCAAGTAGTACTATCTTGCTTAAGCACTTCGAATATATCCACATTGAGAATGGTTTTCCTAATTTTATTAAGAAGAACAATTCTTTCATCTGTGGGAAGAGGATAGCTGGTCGAACTTGTGCCAGCCCTAGCAAGTGGGACGTCCCTCTGAGCTAACTTTGCCTTCATGTACCCAATATGGTCATTTCGTCTCAGAAGTGCCAGTTCCTCGTCAGTCATTCGAGACAGAGAGGATTGAGGGAGTTCCACACGTAGGGGAGCCACGTCCATTTCAACCTCTATGGGTTCGTTGGTTGCATTACCATCCCCTTCATTCGTTTCGTGCTCTTGTACTTCTTCATCCTCATCCAAGTCCACCACTTCGATACCATCCCTTTCACTGCTATTTGCGTTGGACTCTGTCCCAACAGTCGAACCGTCATTGGCATTCTCCTCCTCAGATTCTTCGTATGCAGATTCTTCGGCTCTTTGCCCAAAATCAGCTTTCTCTTCTTCAGTTTGAGTGTCCTTTGGGTCCTCTTGAAGAGTTTCAAGAGGGGACTTTTGAAGAGAAGCCCTTTGCAAATCCTCTGCAGACGTTTGAAGTGTTGTTTCATTTATCTCTTTCAGAGGAATGGAGGTACCTTGATCATCCTGCTGTTCAGAAGTTCCATCCAGAACCGCCATATTGGAGGAACCTTTATTTTGAACCAGGTTGCTGGAATCTCTTTGAGGAGAGGAGTTGAGCGGAGCAGCAGCTCTGGATGGTGAGTTCGAAATAGTGGAAGCTGGATTCAAGATGTTCTGCAAGGAACAACAGAATGTTAAGAAAAAACATTCACCAAGGTAATAAGAAATTAGTATTGTAAAAAATTTAAAGGTTCAATTTACCTGTGGACTCTCAGAGGAGAGGTTACTAGTTATACGTTCCAACGTTGGGTTGGAGGTCGAAGGTGGATTTTTGGATTTGGGTGAGGGAGCAGCATCCCTGGAATCAAGTCCAGAGACACTAGTTGGAACGGTGCTTTTCGAAATATCTTTCTTTGGCTTCTTCTTCGAAGCAGTATTTAAGTTTCCTCCAGCCTTGGGGTCTTCCCCAGTGGTGCTTGATTTCCGCTTCTTGGGAGTAGTAGCAGGAAGCTTGTTGGTATGAAAGAATTTTAAACGAAGAGTTAGATGCAAACCATAAAGCATGAGTGAATTCGAAACATCAAGGCTAAGTGATTACCGTTGGAATTGGAACATTGGTTGTTGTTGGTATTATTGTTGTTGTTATGGTTGCAGCAATAGTGGTTGTTTCGGGTGGAGTCACTTTGTCAGTAGTTTCGATGGAGGCTTGAGAGGCACTCCCTTCTTTCGACTTCGAGGCAGCTGTCTTTATCCTGATGGCTGAAAATCGAAACAATTAAAGCAAAGGTTAAAGATATGGAAAATAAAAGACATTTGGGGTTTTCCCAAGCATTCGCACCTGTGCCTTGATCAGATTTAATTGACATGGCAGAAAGGTCGTATCGAAGGTGTCCTGGGAAATCATGAAGCCAGTATCAAGCCCATGTCACAGTCTCAGATGGCTTTGGTTTCCTTTGAAGATACTTGAACATCTCTTTGCAAGTAAACCACCATGGATATGGGGGAAACCAAGCCAGAGCCAGTTCTGAGGTAGGTAATCTGGGAAATTTAGGTGGATGCATTTCGAATGCCAACCTATACCTATCCTCAGGTGACAGCCCTGAAGGAAGTTTTAACTTAGAAACTTTTTGTTTAAATTTTTCCTTCAAGGTCTCAGCTGCTTGATGCACAGTGGAGTCCAAGCGCGTGGGGTCATAAGTAGTTTCAAAATAATTTTGGAAAGCTTTAATCTCTTTGGCATGAGTAAACATACCTTTCTTTGTTGGTACCTGCACATCGAAGGCATCAATTAGTTTCTGTTGAATTGTAAGTGTATCGAACATATAAGTTTGATAAAACTTGGTCCACCATTCCAGAAATCCTTTAGCCGTAAGATGGGTAGGTTCGAAGCTTATCAGCTCAAATTGGGCAAACCCTTGATATTATTCTTGCTGTATTTTGGCTTCCCGTGCCTTGAAAGTTCGTCCAGAAGTGATGGCGCTCTCAGTTTGAAATAAAGGTTCAGGAATCAATTGGCATAAGCCAAACTGCCTCGAAACGAAGTTTGGTTGGTAGGCAAAGAGAAAAATTTGGTTCTTGGTTGGGGTTATTCTTGAAGAAATGAGTCTAGGCAGCAAAAAAGCTCTCCATACATCCTGAATCTCCTTGCTCTTGATAGCTTCTGAGAGAGCCATGGTGAACCAAGAAGGTCCATGAGCCCTCGAAGCAAAAGGCGCCATGCTCTATTCGAACTTGTGCCTTTTGGAGAATATCATGATGTACTTCGAGAATTGAACTTTGAAGTCATCTTTGTCGTCATTGGGAGTTAATCTTTGAAGCCTAGTGCCTTCGACTATCCTATCATTTATCTCAGAATCTTGCTCATCAATGGTGTTGGCGGTTGATAAGGAGGGTTCGAACATGGCATTTAGCCATAGTTGGAGTAACCAAAAAGGGCCAGCCAATAGAATATTTTTGGAGGTGTGGGATTTGAGGCTCGAAACAGCTGACCTCAGGCTTTCATAGAGGTCAACTAAGAGCAGTTCACTTAGGCACACTTTTCAATTTTCATGCAAGTCCCTAGCTAGAGGAATGAACCTACTAGCTACCTGTAGGGATCTACTGCAGAAAACGTATCTTGACAGCCACAGGGTTAAGAAAGCAATATGCTCTACGTCAGACACATTGTCCCCCTCAGCATGGTAATGACTGATAAATTTGGAAAAACTGGCTAGCTTGACTTCGAAGTCAATTATGCTTGAGTGTTCTTCGTTGTCGGGTATATAAGTTTCTCCCACTGGCGATAGCCCAGTGATGGCCGCTATGTCGAAGAAGGTTGGGGTGATCATTCCACCTGGGAGATGGAAAGTGTTATAGGTACTGTCCCAGAAATAAAGGGACGCGAATAGCAGAGGGTGGCTGTAGGTGAAACCAGGCTTCGATAGCTTAATCAGGTTATAGATGCCTAATTCTTCCCATTGCTGGGATTTCTTAGCTTCTACTTTCGTGAACCAATTTTGATAAGCAATATCAGAGGTGGGGCAAGATCGAAATGGCTTAAAATTACTTTTTACATAATCCAAAACAAAGGGGTCCTTAGGAGGAACAGTTGGGGTTTCTATGGTATTTGAACTAGGAGATTCTACTGCCTTAGGGGCGTCCATTTTGTTAAATAAGGGTTTGAAGCTATAACAAACTGGGAAAATCGTCCTGGTGTCTTTTAATATTTCAAAAACCGTAAGAGGGCCATTTAAAGCTAACCTCTTACCAGCAACGTTGGTAGGAATGAGTACCTGTGACGCATACAGCATTTCTTTTTCTTTTGAAATCATCTGAGGGGCAAGAACGGATTGACCTTGGTGAGTGATGATTTTACTTTCCATGGTAGCTCCTGCAGTTTTTCCTTTCTTCTTGGAGACTTTCTTGAGTTGGGATGAAGTAGAAGAAGACATTTTTGAAAGATGTTGAAAGCTTGGATATTTTTTTACGAGAGAAGGAGGGTAAAAGATTCAGAGTGTGAAAAGAAAAGAAAAAAGATTAAGTTGGTGATGTTTTATAATGGGGAAGTTTAAGCATCCACCGAATAAAGGTGTGATACGTGGAGATCATGGGTTGGTGTGATGAAGAGGTGGCGTAAAGTTAACATGGGTAATAGGCGTGATTTAAAGATAATCATTATTTGTAACTGCACCATGCTGTGAAGTGGCTCCAGGCGGTTAAGGAATCCAAAAGATGCTATGATTGACGTGACTGGAGTCAAATGCATTAAATGTTACGATGATTCGAAAGTCCCATCAAAATCTTGCGTAGGTGTTTAAAATGGGTATTTCTCAGAGGAATCGAAATACATATTTTAAAGGGCCAATTTGTTGGCTGAAGATTTTGATAATGTTATTAGAAGCCAAATGAATTAAACGTTTTGATCGAAATGAGGTAAAGCGTCATGTTTCGAAGTAGCAGAAGCAGTGTTTCGAATAAGTATGTCAAAGCTTGGAGCTTCGAGTGGAAATTATGGGAACATATCTAAAGAAGTCTCGAAATAACAACAAGGCTGTGTCTGGGAAGAGCGTTCGAAACGGAGAAGTACCAAAGCATTTGAAATTCAAATGGAAGCGGGACTTTCGATGTTTGAAAGTTATGTGCTGGAGCATTTGGGGACACGTGGAAAGACGAAAGAGGCATTGTCCTGCATGTTCTAAACGTGGCATAATCCTATAGCAAGACCGTTATGGTCGAATTAGTATAAATAGAAGTCTTAGTATTAGGATTTGGTGTGTCATATCTATTATACAAAATACTCAGTAACATTCAAACTACCACATGGCAAGGGAAAAGAATGCAAGAGAAATGTATGTATGATAGCACCATGTATTTCTGATTTAATGAAAACCTTTTACCATTTCCAGCACTTTCCTTTATCCTTTTGTCAAATAACATTTACAAGTTTTCTCATTTACAGTCTTTTCACTTCGAAATCTCTTCCTCAAAGTTTTACATTTTAATGTTTTCTTCATATTTCAAGCACTTTATATCTCAGAAAACTGTCATATTTTCCATACCTTTACCTTCAAGTCTTATCCTTCGAACGCATATTTTTACTTAAAGTCATTTAAAGATTTCTTGCATTAAACGCTTTCTTCATATTTCAAACCTTTTACGTTCCAGAAATCCTTTATATTAACTGTTTTGTAAGTCGAAACCATTTACTTCACTTTTATACAATTTTACATGTCTTTACAATTAGCATTTATTCATGTAACTTAGTTTTCACACACACATTTTGATTACATCTTTAGACTTTTAGAGAGAGAAATCGAAATAAGCCAAACACATATACAATATCAACCATGAATATCTGTTCGATCGTGAGAGTAACCTTAATATCCAAGGAGTCCTAGGATCAATCTAGTCGATCCTGTGAGTTACCAGAGGAATTGAATAACAGTCAGAAAGATTATTCGATAGTTTGGAAGACTAGCTGTTGTTTACCAGAAATCACTGGAAACAGATAGGTTGTGCACTTGCAGTTAGATTTTAGACTCTATAAACAGAGAGAACAAGTTTTTGGCGCTGTTACCGGGGACCAAACTTCGTCAAATTTCGTACCCTATTGTTATCCCGTTTAGACTAAGGCTTTATTAGCCGGTAAATACACAAGAATTGCAGTACCAGAAACCTAGTAGATCTTTTAGTGGAACCCAAACGTTACACTCGAGCACGTATTTTTCTCCGTAAGATAAAGAGAACTATGGCCAAAGATCGTAACCGAAGACCCCTTAAGGAATTTTCCTAACCATCAGACGAGGAGCCTAGTTCAAGTATAGTAAACCCTGCCATCACCACCAATAATTTCGAACTAAAGTCCTCATTATTACAATTATACATTTGTGTTGCAACTTTTAGAAATGTTCTTTTTCCTTTGTTTATTCATTATGCTATTTGGTTTTTTTTGTCTGCATCATTATTAATGATGTTAAAACATCTAGTGGTCTAAATGAGAGATTATTCAATATTGTCTACAATGCTAAAAGATAGGCATTATTGCACAGTAAAAATATACTATGAGATGTTTTTGGGCAGCATATATTTGCACAATTATCTTGCTTGATTTATTCATTATATTACATAATTGTTACTGTTTTCTGTTATGCCCTAAACATTGATCCTTTAATGATATTTATCTCGAAGAAATTCTCTTACCAGCAATTCATTTGTGACAATTACAAATTCCTTGTTTATCTGAATTAAGATGGCCGAATCACTTTTTATATGACTTTATTTCATGTAAATGATAGATGATGGTGGTTGAATCTCATTTTCACTAACAATACTACAGTATCATTTTTGTTTTCCAAAGCTTGTGTTTTATTTTATATTCTAAATAGCTTGACGTTTATGCTCTTTGGGTGACACACATGGCAAAAATAATAATTAACATCTGGTTTGAGCTTCATAAAAATGTACTTAAATATTGAAATGAGCTGTTGAACTTGTGTTGTAGTTGGAAAGTATTTTTTTAAAGATTATTTAATACACTTAAATCTATTGGATTATTGTTCAATTAACAATTAAGTAAATTATTTCATATTTTGTATTTATCTTTAAAATTTTACATTTGCATTTGTTAAAATTTTATTTTATTTTCTCCAACTCACATGTCCTTTTCTAAATTATTTTATTTTAATACATTGAGTTTTTATGAGCATCTACTATCAAACAATTACTATTCAATTGACCAAACTACCTATTACACACAAAATTAACCCATGAATACGATAATAAAATGTTTAATCTTAGGGGTCACTTTCAACATAATGTCTATTTTATTTTAATCAACAATAATTTTTATTTGAAAACTAAAATCTTTATTTTCAAATTTTCAAATTTTCTTTTTTTTTTTCTTTCTCTACTATCTCATTGGTTCCTTTTTTTCTTTTCATTTCATATTATTATTTAATACAATTGAATTTTATAATTGTTTATTTTACAATTAAATATCTCATTTTAAATTTACAAGCTTCTAAATATATTTTATATCGTATCAAATAAATTCACTTGTGTAAGAGCATGAGTATCTTACTAGTTAATACAATATAATGGTGTTATGAGTACTACTCAATCAACACTCCTTTAACAATAAAGTAAAAAATAAAATTAGATAAAATAAACAAAAAGAAAATAAAAATGATAAGTGAGATAAACTAGAGAAAAATTGAAATGAAACTAATGCCATTGTGAAGATCTCGAATTACATTTGGTCAAGATGAGGTGGTTGTTGAGGAGTGTGGAAGATATTTAACCTCTCACACTCGCCTTGGTTGAAAAGCTCTCTAATTTTGTTCTTTCTTGCGTCTGCTACAATTTTTCCCTCTAAAAAATAGTCCTCCTTGTTGGTCCTCTTCATAAACCACTAAAAGAGCTACAAACGATAGTGTTACTACCAGTACGTAGCTACAACTAATTGGAGTTAAGGATCAAGGATTGAAGGATCTTTATAAGTAGACGAATATACATTTTCTAGTCAGTTCACCATACACGAAGTGTGGCTATTGTATTACGACTAAACTGGTGCATGAAGGTCTCGATCGTGTTCCATGGGTTATGGTGTAAGAAAGTTTTGGTAAGGCAATGCTAGGAACAGTGGGGCGCATGATCACTAGATGATGAACATACTTTGATAATGTTAGATTTCTTTGGTTCCATTGGTGAGGTTGAATATGAAAGAAAATAGATGAAGTAGAATAGTTTGCAAGTTAGGAAATTTGGAGTGCAAAGGATTAGAGAGAAATTAATATGAGGATTATTAGAATAAGCGTAATTGCACATCCAATTTATATGGGTTGCGTGCAACGTGCCACACCATGTAAAAAGTATGTCGAGTTTGATATTGTAACAGTCACATAAGAGCTAGTATAACGACTAATTTATGTCGCACCTTTCTAAAACGCGTCATGTTTGAAAGTATAACCGCTAGAATGTGCTACACCATATAGCTTGCACACTGCAATTTTTCCAAGAGCAAAAAGGATGATAAAAGTTTTTAAATTTTTTTTCACTCACACCCTAAGCCATTATTTCATTTCTCTTTGAGGAAATTTTTTACCTTTTATTAAAATCTAAAAATAAATAAAAATCATAATAAAATGGAAACTAAAAAATTAATGGGTTATGTCTCATCAAACACTCATTTAACGTTAATAACTTGATGTCTCATTGACCACAAAGATATTCAAAAGCCAAAGATATATTTTTACATTGAAACCCCCTAATGATAAGGTTTTAACCATGCTCATTTACATTGAAGTGACGCTCAATTCTTATAACTCTATTTCCTTATACAAAGATACAAATTTCACCATAAATAAACCAAATCGCTTAGACTTAAGTTTCTTCGGAAATAGTCTTAACCTAGAGTTAAATAATATGATATGATGTCTAACATAGAACTATCTTTTAAATAGGTTTTTATCATGGTACCTCTTGATTCTCACTTATAGATAATCACACTCTCATAAGCTTGCAGTCACGTCTCTTTCAACTCATTTAATTTTAATGTTTTTACTTAGTTATTGCAAATTAATCAAAATTTATATTTTTTATTATCAATATTCTATGTGATCTAAATCTACAAGAAGATGACATGCCATACTCCACACCAACTGACATGGAGACAATCCAAAAGGTATTACTTGAATGCGGTACAATATTGTTTGCAGTATTTTCAACAAAAGTATTTATATTATCGTTTTTCTCGGGGATTGGTGTGATATTAATGTTGTTCTATAATTTGAGTGTCTGTAAGTGTTTGAATCATAAACAAAGTTTTAATGCTTGCTTTTAGTAACCAAAGATCAAGTTTCATGCACTAGATAGAGATTTGGATAATAGAGAGATTGTTGTTTGAAAATGTTTGTTTTGATAAAAAGGTGTCAAGATTAGTTTTCATTAACCTATTCTATATTTATTCGATTAACCTTGCATATGAACTAATCAATAATCAATACATTCACGTATCCTCTCAATAGTTCTCATATATAAGCAATATTGTGAGTGTTATCATATTAATCATTAAATGATCTCTCAGTCTAACTATTAACATGATAATCTTTAAAGCTTGATACAAGTGAATACTAAATCACAAATCTATGTCTAAATCTTGTTCATTAGTAGATGAATATCTTAGGTCAAGCTTGGAACTTACTTCTCAATAATGAACCAAACCATAAAAATAACAATGAAACAAAGATATTCAACATGTATTAATCTTCAATCAAGTTCATATACAAAATGATTAAAAAAAATACACTAAGTCTAAGTTGACTACTTCTAACATTGACACAAAAAGTGTTTAGCTACCCATTATCATGATACCTTGCTCAATGAATAAATAATAGATGTTGATGAACATCAATCTTCAAGTCTCCTTGATTCAAGATGCAAGAGTGTTCTTTTCTTTTTTTCTCTTTAAGAGATAAGAACAAAAATATACTTTCTATGTTGTAATCTTATGATCCACAGAACAAAAGGTTTGTATATCCAAAATCATATTTTTTCCCTCCACAAGACAAAAGTTGGTGGAAAGTTTTCATAGAAGGTGGCAAAAAGTAGCCAAAAGTATGGCTTATCTGCGTTCCATCGCCGGACGACCATAAAAGCATCGCCGGGCGATTTTAGCTAGATGCGACACGTGACCAACTGGGCGTATTAAAACCCCAAAAGAGCATTTATCATCGCCCGTCGACAAGAATGCTTCGTCGGGCGATCCTCCTTTCGTCAGGTGCCCAAGAAGCGAAACAATACAGAATTGAAACTTTTATTTTTCACCATTTTTGCCGGGCGACGCATCCTGTTCCCGGGTGATCCTTTTCAGCATCAACACTTTTGTTTCTTTTGCTTAGCAAGCCTAAATTCTCCATTTTTGCCATCTTTTCTGCACAAGTTTTGCTGAAACACTAACAAACAAATTAAACATTCACAATTCTTTGAACTCACGCAAAATGACTAAAAATAAATATTTAACCTAATCAAAAGTAAAATAAAAGATCTCAAAGTGTCAATAATTGATATGAATTTTATGCAAAAGTTGACACTTAACAAATATGCCTACAATGTATCGTCTAGCTTCTTTGACCAATATTTTCTTGATGAATTAACCTTCTTTTCTAGGATCTCCTTTGATTGTTTGTTGGATATTTTGAATTGCCTGCTCAGTTGTGGATGATAGAGAATTAACATTTTATGTTTCATATTGTACTTGGTCAATATATTCTTCAAATAGTTGTAGAAACGCCCCTCATCACTCTTTTAGCGTTGATCAAAACTCTAAGTACTCTGAACTAAAAAAAAATATTTTCAAAGTGTTAACCACATTATGAGCATCATTAGCAACACAAAAAGTTAAGTCAACTCATTTAATAACATAATCAACATAAATTAAGATATGCAAATTAAAATAAGGAGGAAAATGTTTAACCTCCAAGATTCCATTAAGGAAAATTCCATTCCTCTTAGAAATACTACCAATTCGTTAGTATTGATCACAAGTTTTCACATACTAATTTCATTTCTTTAGAAATATTATCAGCTTGCTAGCATTGATCAAATTTTTCACATACTATACACTATCTTTGAATAAGGTTGGCCACCAAAAATCACTTTGTAGAATTTTTGTACTCGTTCTTTCTCCGTTGTAGTGACCTCCGTAAGTTGAAATATGACATTGTCATATGATACTTATCATTTTTTTCCCATATACACATCTTTGGATTAAACCATTAGAGCATACCTTCAACAAATTCACATCATGGTATAATTTTTTTCTTTGTTTTCATGTAAGGCTTTCCGACTCCTGTTTTCAATTTTAAAGTTGGTCATATAAGCACACCATGGTTTTTCAGTAACCACAAATATTTTCTCATATCGAAATGCCTCCAATATTTTCTTCTCCTTATTTGTAACATCAAAATTCTCTAGTTTCGATAGATGATCAACTACCACATTTTCGACTCCCTTCTTATTTTTAATATGCGGGTCAACCTGTTGTAGAAACATAATCCATCTTAACGAATGTGGTTTTGACTCACTTTTATTCAGCAATTGTCTAGACGTTGTAAACACAACAACCTTATAACCAATTATATAAGAGAGAATGTTTTCCAATGCAAATATTATGGCGAGCAATTCCTTCTCGGTGGTGTAATTTATTTGATTTCCATTTTGTTGGTTGAGCACAACTCCAAGTGTGTAATCACTAACATCACATATCATTTAAAAATGTAGTTCTCAATTAGGGGCTATGATTACATGTAACTAACTTTTCTTTAAAATCAATCATCATCAAATTTAAAATCAATTTCTTTATAAATCCTTTATGAAAGGTCGATAAAAACTTTCATGTTTTAGAAAACTTCTCACTTTGATTCAATAGGAATGATCGATTAATGAGATAACTGTTGAAAGAATAATGAGATAAGTGATGAAAGAATTAAAGCAAATCAATTGTTAATGATTTTGTGCAATCATATAGGGATACTGTTATCCAAACAATTTGTGCGATTTTATGTAACATATGTATCACAATGTTGCAATTCAAGCACTTTGAAGTTGTACTTCGAACATCACATTAATGGTTCAAATTCGTGTAGACAAATTGTGCTTTACCGAGTCTAATCAAAGATTGATTTCATTAAAGTTTAACAATTGTAAAGACCATGAACTCAATGCTATCCAACATCCAACATACAGAAAATAACATCACATTGACTTGAAAGTGAATCGGGTTCATATATCTAAACATTACAAGACAGTAAATTAAAGAAAATAAGTAAAAAGAGAAATGAATTATAGACCATACTACATGGTCCCCATCACCACCGATTTCAGCTAGTTATCTAATTGAATTGAAGCCACCTATGCAGTAATGAGACATTGTGATTTTATGAGGTGTAACGCACAAGGTTTCCATAGCCATGCAAGCATCTTCTTTGCGCTGACGTGTACCTCCTATACTCTCCTCTCTTTCACTATAAATATCAATGCAAATTAAGGTTATCCGCATCACAAACATATAGTATATCCAACTATGTCTACTAAACTACTTGCACTCTCTCTTTCACTTTGCTTTCTACTTTTCAGTAGCTGCTTTGCTCTCAGAGAACAGTCTCAACAAAATGAGTGTCAGCTAGAACGCCTCGATGCCCTTGAACCAGATAACCGTATAGAGTCAGAAGGTGGACTTATTGAGACTTGGAATCCAAACAACAGGCAATTTCGATGTGCAGGCGTGGCCCTCTCTCGTGCTACCCTTCAGCGCAATGCCCTTCGCAGACCTTACTATTCCAATGCTCCCCAAGAAATTTACATCCAACAAGGTTTGTTACTAGCTTCCATATTCTTTCAACTTCTTTACTTTCATTACGTATTTACATACTATATCAATTATAGGTAATGGATATTTTGGCATGGTATTCCCTGGTTGTCCTGAGACCTTTGAGGAGCCACAACAATCTGAACAAGGAGAGGGACGCAGGTACAGAGACAGCCACCAAAAGGTTAACCGATTTAGAGAGGGTGATATCATTGCAGTTCCTACTGGTATTGTATTTTGGATGTACAATGACCAAGATACTCCAGTTATTGCCATTTCTCTTACTGATACTGGCAGCTCCAATAACCAGCTTGATCAGATGCCTAGGGTGAGCACTTAGCATAATGATAATATATTGTCCAAAAAGGTAACATAAATTGGCAATTGATTGATTTTGACTGAAAATATAATTGACAGAGATTCTATCTTGCTGGGAACCAAGAGCAAGAGTTTCTACGATACCAACATCAACAAGGAGGAAAGGAAGAACAAGACAATGACGGGAACAACATTTTCAGCGGCTTCAAGAGGGATTTCTTGGAAGATGCTTTGAACGTGAACAGGCATATAGTAGACAGACTTCAAGGCAGGAACGAAGACGAAGAGAAGGGAGCCATTGTCAAAGTGAAAGGTGGTCTCAGCATCATAACCCCTCCGGAGAGGCAAGCGCGCCACCCGAGAGGCAGCAGACAAGAAGAAGATGAAGATGAAGATGAAAAGGAAGAGAGACAACCAAGCCATCATAAAAGCAGAAGAGGTGAAGATGAAGACGACAAGGAAAAGCGCCACAGCCAAAAAGGTGAAAGCAGAAGGCATGGAGACAATGGGCTTGAGGAAACCGTTTGCACTGCCAAACTTCGGCTGAACATTGGTTCATCTTCATCGCCAGACATCTACAACCCTCAAGCTGGTAGAATCAAAACTGTTACCAGCCTTGACCTCCCAGTTCTCAGGTGGCTCAAACTAAGTGCTGAGCATGGATCTCTCCGCAAAGTACTATTTTTTCTCTTTCTTTCTTTTTTTATCTTTTATTACTTTTAATTTGTTTTGCATCACTTAATTTTATGTCAAACAATCTTCATACAGAATGCTATGTTTGTGCCTCACTACAACCTCAACGCAAACAGCGTATTATACGCATTGAAGGGACGTGCAAGGCTACAAGTTGTGAACTGCAATGGCAACACTGTGTTTGATGGAGAGCTAGAGGCCGGTCGTGCATTGACAGTGCCACAAAACTATGCTGTGGCTGCAAAATCATTGAGCGACAGGTTCACATATGTAGCATTCAAGACCAATGATAGAGCTGGTATTGCAAAACTTGCAGGGACAACATCAGCTATAAATGCTCTGCCTTTGGATGTAGTCGCAGCTACATTCAACCTGCAGAGGAATGAGGCAAGGCAGCTCAAGTCCAACAATCCTTTCAAATTTTTAGTTCCACCACGTGAGTCTGAGAAAAGAGCTTCGGCTTAGATTTGGCACCAAATCTATGAAAATAATAATAATGAATAAGAAAACTAAGGCTTAAATGGTTTTGTTGTTGCATGTGTAAAATAACTCGAGTCATGTAGCTTTTGCGGAAACAGAATAAATAAAAAGTAAAGTTCCACTGCTCTTTGCTTTTTTTGTCAAAGTTTGTGTGTTCTGCTTTAGAGTTTAACTGTAGATTATCTTTTGAAAATTTATTTTAAGATTAAAAAATTAAAAAATCAAAACATGTAATACTTTTTTTTCCTCAAATTCCAGCTGATATTGTTTTCAAGGCAAGTAGCCCTGGGTCTTAGAGGATGCTCACGACATATTTCCCCTCATCATTGTTTGATATATTACCATAGATAGACTTTAACAATTTAAACCCTTGGTTGGATTAATTGTTTTAGACCATATATAGACTTTAACAATTTAAAATCTTGGATTTCTAAAGAAGTATTATGTATGTTTAGTTGACGTAAATGTCAGTTTTTAAAAAATGAGATCAATAAGTTTAAAAGTACTTTTTATTTGACTTCGGCGGTATCATTTAACGACCTTTGTATTTTTCAATCTTACTATTAGAGTGACACGCTTGCGGCTCTTTATTCATTGTGTGTTAAAATTAAAGGTTAATCACCATTTTTTTCTCTGTCATATAGGGTGCATCTCAAAAACAACGTTGTAAAAAATATACAGATTTCATCTTTATGATTTGAAGATTCCTTCGTTTTAGTTCTTTAGTGGATTTGATCACTTAAAATACTGATGTGAAATTGACATGTTGACATTTTTAATTTAAATGACTATCACTTGGTTTTATTTTAATTTATTTATTTATTTACAACCCAAATGTTAAATAATGTAAAATAATACAGATTAAATTGCAAATTGGATTATCTTCTTCTTCTTCGTATGCACAACATCTAGATCTAGGGTTCATCTCAACACGACTTCATCTTCAACACGGGTTATTCGCCATCTGTTGTCATCCGTAATTTTCACTTATGGTAGGAAGCGCAAGTTCAGGGATCAAATCATGTTCATACCTAGATTCATTGTTCGGGCTAGGAGAGATAAAAATGCAATACATGGATAGAAGGCCAAGGAGGACAAATAAATGCTTAGCCGGGTAATACCTCAGTTTAAGATCATCATGCATGAGCCGGGTTATATAGTCGGAGGCTGATAACACCTGATCGCACTGCATATTTGACTCAAATAGCACATGTTTTTCATAATTTTTAGTACTGTTTTCTTGCGTTATGCTTTTATTTCTCTTGTTTTCAAGCAACATGCCCATTTGGAGCTCTTCTTGAAGAAACCAAGCGAAAAAGCCAATAAATCGAGATTTTCAGTGAAATCCTACACATGGCGTTCAGCTCAGCGACCGCTATAGGGGGCGCCGTGATATGTCCCACTTCACCCAGGGGATAACTGCCACGTCCCCCACGATCTCTCTATCTGCACACTTCGCGCTCGCGGAGGGGCCTCGGCGGCCGCGATCTTTGTTAAGTTTCTTCCCGTCCAAAAGGAGTTAGGGGGCATTTCTGTCAAAGCATAGCCTGGAGAAATTCTATAAATAGTAGTTTTCATTTTATTTTCCATCATCCAACTTAGTCTTGCAACGCTAAGCCTATATTCACTTATGTAAAAGCAATAATTCGCCACATCAGAGGATTATTGCACCATAGTCTTGATTAGGTTGGATCATCTCTTTTATTTACAATCTTGCCGCCATTTTACTTCAAGCATTTACTTTCCAGTTGTACCAAGATTTAGTGACTCTGATTTAGAGCAGGGTTCTATTTAAGTTTTTTTATTTTATTCAATCGCTTTGTATTGCACTTGCATTACTTATTTTATTATATTGCCTTGCCTTTATTACTATGTCTATTTCGATCAACTTTAACATGCTTGCTTTTATTTTCATGTCTGGCTAAACATTTTAAGATTGGAATGTAAGGATCATTGTCATGATAGCATTTCAACACCGTATCAGTAGAAACACTTTAGGGGTTGTTTTAACTTTTAACACAAGTTTTCCGTACTTAATATTTTTAGATAAGATCGAAAGCCGTCCATTTCAAAGAGTAAACTTGGTTAATTTTTAACCGTTCAAAAAGGGCGAAAGCGTTTTGACTGTTTAATTAGGGATCTTTGACACTTTTAGAAAACAATTTTGAAACTATTTTCGGACGCGTTTATAATTTACAATCTGATTCTCGAGCAAAAGCCAAGAATCTCTTTATGTCAATCATTTCGAGTTGAAACCACTTTTTTACTAAGTTAAGAAGCTAATTTCTTAAAAATAGGTTTGTTGCTTTAACGCTTGAAGCGCCCTTTTATAAGTGACAATAGAAGGATTTGATTAGAGAGTAAACTTGGTTCTTAGTTAGCGAAAGCGACAAGTTCCCGTCAAATTGTTCCTTTACAAGAGTGGAAAATATTGCTCCATGAATAGTTCTATTAAATACAAATTGAAATGTTATTTGACCAATGTGATTTACATCCTAGCTTGTCTTTTGTCTGAATTTACTTTATCTATTTAATTCATTTACATTATACTCCCTCAACTGAATCGATCCTCCTTAGATAACCAACTTAATAATAGAGTTGAAAGATTGACGATTGGTCTCTGTGGTTCGACAATCCTTTATATTACTTCGATAGTGTTGGCTGAAGATTTTGATAATGTTATTAGAAGCCAAATGAATTAAACGTTTTGATCGAAATGAGGTAAAGCGTCATGTTTCGAAGTAGCAGAAGCAGTGTTTCGAATAAGTATGTCAAAGCTTGGAGCTTCGAGTGGCAATTATGGGAACATATCTAAAGAAGTCTCGAAATAACAACAAGGCTGTGTCTGGGAAGAGCGTTCGAAACGGAGAAGTACCAAAGCATTTGAAATTCAAATGGAAGCGGGACTTTCGAAGTTTGAAAGTTATGTGCTGGAGCATTTGGGGACACGTGGAAAGACGAAAGAGGCATTGTCCTGCATGTTCTAAACGTGGCATAATCCTATAGCAAGACCGTTATGGTCGAATTAGTATAAATAGAAGTCTTAGTATTAGGATTTGGTGTGTCATATCTATTATACAAAATACTCAGTAACATTCAAACTACCACATGGCAAGGGAAACGAATGCAAGAGAAATGTATGTATGATAGCACCATGTATTTCTGATTTAATGAAAACCTTTTACCATTTCCAGCACTTTCCTTTATCCTTTTGTCAAATAACATTTACAAGTTTTCTCATTTACAGTCTTTTCACTTCGAAATCTCTTCCTCAAAGTTTTACATTTTAATGTTTTCTTCATATTTCAAGCACTTTATATCTCAGAAAACTGTAATATTTTCCATACCTTTACCTTCAAGTCTTATCCTTCGAACGCATATTTTTACTTAAAGTCATTTAAAGATTTCTTGCATTAAACGCTTTCTTCATATTTCAAACCTTTTACGTTCCAGAAATCCTTTATATTAACTGTTTTGTAAGTCGAAACCATTTACTTCACTTTTATGCAATTTTACATGTCTTTACAATTAGCATTTATTCATGTAACTTAGTTTTCACACACACATTTTGATTACATCTTTAGATTTTTAGAGAGAGAAATCGAAATAAGCCAAACACATATACAATATCAACCATGAATATCTGTTCGATCGTGAGAGTAACCTTAATATCCAAGGAGTCCTAGGATCAATCTAGTCGATCCTGTGAGTTACCAGAGGAATTGAATAACAGTCAGAAAGATTATTCGATAGTTTGGAAGACTAGCGGTTGTTTACCAGAAATCACTGGAAACAAATTGGCACACCCGGTGGGACCAATAATTGGATATTAGAAATAAGGATTGTTGAGACATAACCATTACAAAAACGTTGGAACCTAAGAAGTTTGCTATTTTATGAACCTGAGAAGTGGTAAGATAACCAACAGCAACCAACCTTTATCCAGAAGAAAACGTTTGGACAAAATGTCTAATTCAGACAATCAACAAGGGGACCAAAATGGCCCACATACAACAGGCACTAATGCGTCCACTTCGATCGGAACATCTAATGTAATCCCTTCGAATGCACAGTCTGTTGCATCTTCGACCAATAACATAGCCACCAATGGAGTAAGTGGCATATCAACTAATAGTTCGATCTTAGGAAATACTGGAACCATTGGCTACCCTGGGGGATTCGTTCCACTATCAGGGACACAATCCCATTTCGCCACTCCATTAACTAGACCACCCGGTTTCGATGGGAATAGAACCAAAAATTCCTCTTATGGAATGCCAACATCTTTTATGGCAGGTTTACACAATTCCACATCGAATTCATCTCCACAACTAGGGTCTGGGTCTGGGGCGAATCAGTTTATGACAAATAACCAAGGGTCGGTGGGTTATAGCACAATGCCTATCTTAACCACAGACAACCAGTTGGCTTTTAGGCAATTGATGGATGACAGTAACCATAATATGATAGGGGTGTTAGCACAAACCATGCAGGAGATATTTGCCCCAATAGTGCAAAATGTGACTGTGACAAACAGAGAAAACGCTGACAATATGAGTCGAATAGCAGATTTCTTTGCTCCCCCAGAAAGGCGTAGGCAAAATTAGGCGGGATTTCGAGCAAACATGCCTGTTATAGAACAAATTGCTAACGATCCAATTTATAGACCACCCAGAGAAGAAGTTAACTTAGGGGCCAGGGCACCAAGGTTAGAAGCCCCAATAATCCCGGGCCCACAAAGGGAAATTATGGAACCAGGGGCAAGGGTCGAAAGGCTAGAAGCCCCAGAGTTGCGAGAAGAATAACCTAGGGGAGTTGTTTTGGTTGGTCGAAATCAAGATGCCGATGCTGTCGTTCATAGAATTCGAAACGATAACATCTTGGCAGAAAACAACCTAACCACCATGCTAGAGAGAGTCATGGCCCAGAATGGCCTCAACACAGGAATGAGAAGGCCAAATTACGCTTCTCCTATATTGGATTGCATAATGCATACTGATTTACCAAGGGGATATAAAGTCCCTAAATTTACAAAGTTCGCTGGGGATACCAATGAGTCAACAGTCGAACACATAGCGAGATATCTAACCAAAGCGGGAGATATAGCCAATAATGAAGATCTCAGGATCAAATACTTCCCAAGTTCCTTGACAAAAAACGCCTTCACATGGTTTACCACTTTGCCTCCTGGGTCCATTGACACTTGGGCTCTCTTAGAGAGATTATTCCATGAACAATTTTACATGGGACAGTCGAAAATAAGTTTGAAGGAATTGGCCAGTGTTAAGAGAAAGTTCACCGAACCCATAGATGATTATTTGAATAGATTTAGGCTTTTGAAATCCAGATGTTACACAGTAGTGCCTGAACATGAGTTAGTCGAAATGGCCGCTGGTGGCTTGGATTATTCTATTCGAAAGAAACTAGACACTCAGTATTTGAGGGATATGGCTCAGTTAGCCGATAGGGTTCGACAGGTCGAAAGACTAAAGGCCGAAAAAGCCAGAGTCTTTAAGAATGGCAAGAAAGAAAGGATTTCCTATGTTGGGACTGAGGAAGCAGAAGAATATCCTGAATTTGAATTCGAAGAGGTCGAAATCAACCTTGCTGAATTAAAACAGGCCCCGCCTTATTCCTGCAAATTGTTAGTTCCCACAAAAGGGAAAGACACTGTTGAAAATGAAAAAAGTGACAAATTTCCAAAGAAGGTTTATACCTTCGATGTCACTAAATGTGACGAGATTTTTGACTTACTTGTCAAAGATGGCCAACTAATTGTGCCATCAAATGTCAAAATACCTCCTTTGGATCAGAGAAAGAAGAGAGGATTTTGCAAATATCATAGTTTCCTAGGCCACAAAACCTCACAATGTTTTCTTTTCAGGGACCTGATTCAAAACGCGATCAAAGATGGCAGACTAAAGTTTGCTGATAAGGTGAAGATGAAAGTGGACAAAGATCCCTTGGACGTCACAGACACCAACTACTCCGAGCCTGCATGCATTGGAGAGGTCAACATGGTGGAAACTGATCAAAGCGACGCCCTAACAGGAGAGAAGGGTACTGGAGTTGAAAACTGGGTGATGGTCGAAGTCAGCAAGGAGGTCACTGAAGACATCTAAAATACGCCAGAGACTCCGATTGCCGCACCTGTAGCTGTTGCATGAGAAACCCAGGCTACTGAAGGCCAGGGAAATCAAAACCAAGAATTAACACAAGTCACTGAAGGCTTGAGGATGGAATTGGAGAAAGTCCAAATCACGCAGCCAATTTCCCTTCAGAAGGAAATATGGGACACTCTAGGGGAACCCAGTGGAAAATTTGACTATTTGGTCAAATATTCTGCCCCAGAGAGTTCGAAGGTTCAGATTGAGGATATAAAGCCCACATGATGGGGTGCTGATGAAGCTAAAGGGGGAGATGTTGAAATAAATATGGTGGATATGGAAAGACCTCGCTCTGAGATGGAGGAAGTGGAAAAATACTTAGAAAAAGAAAAGTATAGAATGGGGGATAATCACACTGGAGATGCTAGTCTCAAGGATTATCTCATGACATGCCACAAAGGAGATTCAGGCATGATATTGTGCCCTAGGTGCAGCATCCTCTGCAATCAAAGAATCGCTGTGAATTTCGAAAGGGTACAGAGGACTCGAACTGGCAACAATTGGCGCCAGGATAACCAGCTTTTTAGGTGTTATCCCAAGGCTGGAGAAAGTTTGCTGGAATTTGTGTTTCCCTGCTACAAAGGGGCAACCAAGTGCTTGATTTTCCCAAGGTGTTCTGCTGTGTATGACCAAAGCATGTCCAGGGCCTTCGAAACGATTCCCTTCACCCCTTGCTGGAACCATCAAGAAACTGCCCAGATGGGCCCACGTTTCGACAGCAGACACAAACAGCGAAGGCCTGATAGCCCTCACCTCAAGGCTGCTCGAAGAGTGACTTTCAAACTCCCTGCTGAAGTGCCAACCGATAGATGGTTACAGGTCAGAAATGACAAAGGAAAAGATAGATGGAGAAACGCTGAACGAAATGCACACCATGCTGTGACATACAGGAGGCAATTCAACACAGCAAAAAGGGAGGAGGCGAGATTAGAAAATTACAAAGGAAGGAACCCCATGTCAAGATCCCAGTGGCGCAGACAGCAAAGGATTCGAAAGGCTGAGAGAGAAGCTGTGGCAAACAAAGGGGTTACTTCAACGAAAAACCAAGGTGAATCTAGCACCAACAAACCAAAAAATCAAACTGAAGACAAACCTCCAGTCAATAGGAGGCTCTTCTCTGAAGAACAACGCGATGAACCAAAGGAATACACTCCAGGCCCGGAAGAGGACGAAGATATGATAACAGATAACTTCGAATCGGAGGGGGAGTCTTCATTTAACTTGAACTGTAACGTGGTGTTTGTGCTTCCCTGCGAATTTGGGCAGGAAACCGAAATCAATGAATATGAGGAGGAAGACACCACAGATTTGATGAAACATAGGCCCGTGTGCTACTATGTGATGGACAATGGGGCTGTTGAGGAACAAAATGCATTCTTCGAACATCCAGAACCTGCAATGAAGAACCATCTCAATCCACTTTTCATTCGGGCGAAAGTTGGTGTCCATGGTGTGAACAAAGTTCTAGTGGATGGGGGTGTTGCAGTCAATTTGATACCCCATTTCATGCTAAAAAGATTAGAGATCCGCGAAGGAGACATCAAGCCCCATAATATGGTTCTGTCCAATTATGAGGGAAAAGTGGGCAAAACACTGGGAGTGGTCCAGTTGGAATTGACAATAGGCTCAAGCTGTAGGCCCACCATGTTTATGGTGATCGAAGCCAAGGCCAACTATAACTTACTGCTGGGAAGAGAGTGGATCCATGGCGTGGGGGCAGTTCCTTCGTCAATGCATCAGCGACTAGTTCTGTGGAGAGATGATGGAATCATGGAAAACATCGAAGCAGACCAGAGTTACTTTATGTCAACTGTCAATTTAGTTGACAAGAGGGATTATGATAAAAATCTGGCAAAGATTGCTCCATGTGTTCCAAATGATGAGATTAATGAAACTAGAAACGCCCACTACTACATGACCCTTCGTCATGATGGTCTTTACTGGGATAGAACAATAATCAGTGAAGAAGAGGGAGTCGAAAGCACTATACAAAAACGGCCAGCAGGCTGGGACTTCGACAACCTTAGCCATGACTGAGTCTACCTTTTTCGAAAGGATTTCGGCCTATATGGCTGAGAACGAATCAAAAGCGGCCTTAGAGGCTGAAATAAATAAATCAACTATAAAGACGGACGAAGTAAGTGGGGATGGTTCGAAATGCTCACCCTTCAAAGAGTTTGAGATGGATCAAAGGTTGGATGCCATCTATGATAAAGAACCCTTAGGCTTCGAAAGGGACCCCATAAACTCAGGTGCCAAAATGTTGGCACAGGATCCACTCGAAGAAGTCAACTTAGGGGATGAAAAAACGAAAAGAGTAACCTACATAAGTGCTAAACTTAGCCCAGGCCTCAAGAAGGAAGTGATCGAAGTCCTTAAGGAAAACAAAGATTGCTTCGCATGGGATTATGACGAGATGCCTGGTTTAAAGAGGGAGTTGGTCGAACACAGACTGCCAATCAAAGATGGCAAGAGGCCCATCAAACAAACTCCCAGAAGATTCGCACCAGCGGTTCTCACAAAAATTAAAGCTGAGATCGAAAGGTTGCTGCGTTGCAAATTCATCAGAACAACAAGGTACGTCGAATGGTTAGCAAACATAGTACCTGTTATTAAGAAAAATGGTTCTTTAAGAATTTGCATAGATTTTAGGGATTTAAACACTACAACCCCTAAAGATGAATATTCCATGCCTGTGGCAGAAATGCTAGTAGATTCTGCTGCAGGGTTCGAATACTTGAGTATGTTAGATGGATACTCTGGGTATAACCAGATTTTCATTGCTGAAGAAGATGTTGCAAAGACAGCATTTCGTTGCCCAGGAGCCTTAGGCACCTACGAATGGGTGGTGTGATCGGTGGATCTGGAACTGACTGTTTAACGCTGGCTCGCGAAATGTCGCGGAAGCAAGAGTCGCCACCGTCTTTTATTTTCTCCAAATGGAAAGGACAAAAGCACAGAAAAATTCCTTATAGAGATTGCTCTCGGTTCGGGAGGTAAGTTATAGAAAGGGAAGGTGTTAGCACCCTTTCTATCCATGGTTATCCATGGGCTCTTAGATACTTGCTCATTGTGTTTTCAAAATGTTTTGTTCGCTTTTCAATTGTGGGTTTTAAAAAGTTTCTTTGAAAAATTTCAGTTCGACTCGTACGTCAGAGTGTTTGAAAAATTGTTTTGAAAGCTTTTGAAAAGTGTTGGTGTGAAAAGATTTCAGTTTGTTTTGAAATTAGAGCAAGTATCCTTGAGAACCTACCTACCCTAAGGAATTCGTCTGTGTAAATGTCCTTTAAAGTAGTGCCATCCCACCATTGAGAGGTAGGTAGCACCACCGTTGGAGGTGTTCGGGTCAATTCGAGGTTCGGGACATGGTGATCACCGGAGCAATAGGAAGACACCTTAGAAGCTACCCTCATGCCAGGTTCCCGGATCATGAGGACTTACTAAGACGTCCTCTACTCGACGATCACCTTTCGAAAGGCAAGGCAACAGTGAGGCGTACCCTAGGGGTGGTGTGTGCGATTCGTGTATCGTTTTCATTGATATTTGTCTTGTCATGTTCATTGGTGTTCTACGCTTGATTTTATTTTAAGTCCATACATTCTTTCATGCTTTTGTTAACAGTTAAAAGTTGCGGGAAAAGTAAATCTAAGACTATTACAAATGGCGCGGGTCCACATCGCCAAAATTAAACCGGACCCGATTTGACAGAAAGTAAATAAAGCGAAAGAAATAAAAGTGTGAGAAGTTTAAGTTACAACGCTTTGAGAGAGATACATAATTATTTAAGCGAAACAAAATAAATATGCGAAATAAAAGAATTAAAAACATGGGCGTTGGACCCTTTTGCAAAATTTTAAAATTAATAAGGAATTAGAAATTAAAATTAAAAGAAGATGTTTTTTTTTTGGTATTTTTAGATTTAATGGAAAAAGAAATAATTAAAATTTAAATGAAATGTCAAACCCTAATTCTAATTATTTTTTAGTTATTAAGAAAATATTGAAATTTTTAACTAAATGAAACCCTAATTAATTTACAAATTTAATTACAAAAATAAATAAATGAATGATATTATGGTGAAAAAGGAAAAAAGATTAAAAGGAAAAATTATTAATTATCTAATTCTACGTTTTTTTGATTTATTAAAAAGAATTAAAATTAAAACCTATTTAATACTAAATTTATTTACATGCTAATTTATTTACAAGAAAAATATTAAAATAAAAATTATTTATTATATTTTGTCTTTTCTGATTTTTAAGCCTTTTTTGTATTTTGTAAAAATAATTAATCAAATTAAAAACAATAAAGAAAATAAGATAACAATTAAAAAAATAAGAAAGACAAAAAAATAGGAAATTGCAAACCAATGGGGGGTTCAGTCCCAATTATGAGGTGTGATCCAAGAAGCTGGCCCAATAAGCTTGCAATTCGTTGACCTTTCCATGCATTATGTGGCTTGTTGACTGGGGGTGCAGCGTGTTCGTTGAATCCTGGCCTTTGATTTGAATGTGCTAGACGCGTGGATGGTTTGATATGATGAGCGTATGGTGATCCACAATGTTGTGCCTGCATAGGAACTAATATGGAAAAATAATATTGAAAGTTACACAGACCTGGGACTCGAACCCAGGTCTTGGACGTTATTGCCTTCAACGTTTGCCAGCTGAGCTATGAAACATATGTTAACATATTATAATAAACAAATAACAAAAAGAAAGACGAAAGCATTAGTGGTTGGAGCGCGCGAAATTTAAAAACAACGAATCATGCTTTGCCACGAGGTCTTCTTCCTCGTTTCCCCTGAAACTAAAAACATTGAGCCACAGTTTTCAGAGCGTGGTCTTAGAGGGCTTTAGGGAAAATAGCGAATAGCGCTACAGGGCTTATAAATTGTTCGCGACAAGTGTTCCTTCTTCGTCTCTCTGCACTGAGTTGGATGGTCATGGTTTGGAGGCTTAATTTTACCTCGTTACCAAAGCCCTAAATTGACAAACCTGTAAACCCTAGAAATCGCACATGGTAAAATCTCATACACAGCACGATAATCAAATCAAACATAAGGGTTAGCTTTAAAACATCACAAGGAACAAGAATCCATAATTAGAATGTCATGAGGATGCCTAGAATCGAAAATACGATTGTCACTTTTTTGCTGTACAGGGAGGGTTCTATATACCAATTCCTGGAGTTTAAGTTGATGTTTTAGATTGCAATGTGATCCGGAGGACTTGAGGAAGCTATTGGAAAAACTTTTATGCCTTGAATCGCCCCCTATCAATGAATTCAGTTTTGAATTTTATGGCAATTTTTCAAGTTTGCAAATTGGTCTCTAGCGCAGCATTCAGCGTCCTGTGATTAGGGTTAGACTTAGTACTTATGAGGGAAGGGAATTAAGTCATTAGCTGGCCTTGATCCATGCCCATGAGAGAACTAGTCTTAGGTTTTTCACCATTAACAAACTTTCCCTTTTTTAAGCAAAACCAAGACTTGGTGTACAACCTAACCCTAGCATGAGTTTGTGAGCTGGCACATGATATATGGAAGCTATCCAAATTCAAATGACACTATTCCATTGATTTTTAAATTTTATTTGAATTATTAAAGATTTAAAATGAATTAAATTAATAAAAATTAAATAAAATAGAAAAATCAATGTTTGATCTTGAAATTAATCATGGGACACGTGTGTGGCATGACAAGGCTGAATCAAGTGGAAGAAAGTGGGCCCTTTTGTCAAAAATTGAAGTTTCAAGGATAGTTGACTTTTGCCATTTCACAAAAATTTCCCAACTTCTCCAATGCATAACTTGCTCAATTTTTAAGCTTTTCTCATGTTCTTGGACATTTTGGAAAGGTCTTTGAGTCCTTTAACCAATGCCTTTGGTCCCATGTCATTTTGATTTTCCAATCTCAAGTTATGGCCTTTGACTTAAAGTCCCTTTTTGTTGACTTTTGAAAATGACCTATAATGTTGAAATTGATAACTTTTTGTGAGAGCATTTCTTGGACTTGAAGTATGAAGATGAGTTGTAGGAAATGTCTTTCTCTTAAAAATGAGCTTTGGATGGAATTTTTCTGATAATCCATGTGAAAGTTATGCCCTGGTCAATTTCAGTTGACTTTTTCAGCTGTCCAAATAAGGAAACTTTTGCATCTTGATGATTTTCTGAGCCAAATTTTGAGAATCATGATAAAGCATTGATCAAATGATGTTTGTGGATTCAAAATGATATGTTGACCAAAAATTTGAACTTTTGACTGCCAAATGACCATTTTGCCCCTACAGTTGACTGTAGTGCAATTTAGGGTTTTGACTGTGCAATTTTGAGCTGAATGCCTTGAAACTTGATATGAGGATGCTTGACCATGTTTGTAAGCATATGAGACTTGATTGGGCCTTTGAACACTTCCTTTTCTTGATCAGACTCAAAACCCTAATTTTGACTGTTTAGGAGGCCCTTGCACTGTGCAACCCTTGGGGAATTTTGTGACTTGGCTTGGCAATTTCTTGAAGAATATGGGAGGGCAAATTTTGGGGTACAACAGTTGCCCCTGTTCAATCTTCTTAGACCTGAGGACGCAGATTGGCTGACGTGCCTTTCGTAATCCGAAGGTGGAAGATGATTGAACACTAGAGTGCCCAGAAATTTGCGCTCACATGTTAGCAGTGTGATGGGGGAATGGGCTTATAGATGCCATTTGGAGATTGCTGGATAGGATGATGGGCTTATAGATGCCATCTGGATGTTGATCGCGTAGGAGATTCCTTAGCGAGAACCTGCATACCTGCAAAAGAACAAATGAGTACCTGACACGTTGCAGGAGCTGGTTTTCAGATGCTTGGTATAGATGTGTCCTGACTGGTTACAGGAGCTGAGTCTGGAGCTTCAAACGGCGATGAATGAACCAGGGATGGTTACTGCCTTAGCATGAATGGTAAGAGAATCTTGGACGATTACTACCCCAACAGGAACGCTGAGAGAATCTTGGGTGTCTTCTACTGGGATAAGAATCAGGGAGATCTTAGGGTCGATCTGACTGAACCAGAGAAGGCCTTTGACTGGATAAGAATCAGGAAAATCTTAGGGTCGATTTAACTGAACCGGACAAGGTCTTGGAATATCTTCAACTGGATAAGCATCAGGGAGATCTTAGGGTCGATCTGACTGAACCAGAGAAGGCCTTTGACTGGATAAGCATCAGGAAAATCTTAGGGTCGATTTAACTGAACCGGACAAGGTCTTGGAATATCTTCAACTGGATAAGCATCAGGGAGATCTTAGGGTCGATCTGACTGAACCAGAGAAGGCCTTTGACTGGATAAGCATCAGGAAAATCTTAGGGTCGATTTAACTGAACCGGACAAGGTCTTGGAATATCTTCAACTGGATAAGAATCAGGGAGATCTTAGGGTCGATCTGACTGAACCAGAGAAGGCCTTTGACTGGATAAGCATCAGGAAAATCTTAGGGTCGATTTAACTGAACCAGGCTAGGTCTTGGAATGTGATTGAGAATTTAACTGCATCTTTCCTGAAATGTAAAAATCAGCCATATGCAATGCATGATATGGATCAAGTAATGATGTTCTCAACATAAATGAGATTCGTAGGATATGATGCGTCTATGCATGCTATAATGATGTATGTGATGTTTTATGTATGTTTTCGTCTAGGAAAGTGAATCCTTGACGGGTGCCGGGAAGTCGTATCCTGGGCTGATGTTGAAGTATTGATTTTGCTTCCGCTGGGGATGATAACTACAAGAATACCGGTAGGAGAAGATGACTCCGTTGCGGAATAAACTTGGCTAATGGAGGATTCTGCGGGGAGAAAAGATACTCTAGCGACCATGCTGGGAAGCAATACTCTGTGGGAAGAGGGATGCTTTGCTGAGTGTTGATAATAATTTGCTGGGGATACACTCGTTGTTGGAAGTGTTGATGGACTTCGCTGGGGTAAGAAGACTTCGTCGAGGACGCTCTTTCCGTGGCTTTTGGCTGAGGATAACCCAGTTATATCCTGTTAAGGAAATAACTCTTTAAATCAAGCCGGACGACGCGCTCGTGCTCTGCGAGGGGATAAGCTTCCAGAATCTACTGGGGATAAGCTTATTGCTTGGGGATATGAATTCCAACTTTCCTGGGGAAACTAATTGGACTCTCCTGGGGAGTTTTGATATGCTGGGGAAGTGATTCCTTTGAATGTTGATGTATGCCGCCGGGGAACAATCTTTAGACCAAGACTGCCGGGGATGCTTGTTAAGAATATATGCTGCTGGGGAATGTTGAGATCTGTGGGAGGACACCCAACTTCCTTAAGGTTGATAACTGTTTTGCTTGAGGAGAGTATACTGCTTGCTGTCTCACTCTCTGGGGAATTTAAGATGCCTGGTTATGTTCTTTAGCTGAACCTAGGTACTTTGGAGGATAGAACAATTAGATTGCCTAGACAACTCCTTATTGCCCCTGTTTCTAATGTCCCCTGTAATTAATTCTTTGTTTCGTATGCAAATATTTATGAGCTAGCAAATTATTGTCAATGCATATATCACAAATTGAACCTTGGACGTTCTTCGCAAAACAAAACAGAAAAGGAAAAAACAAAAGGCACATTTTAACTGAAAAGTATATTTGTATTGATTTTTGAGTGGCCTGTGAATAGGCGTTTTGTATACAAGAGGCTGACGTCCTAATAAGAGAACGCCACCGAGCAAAAAGGGTTTATACAAATTTTGTACAAAAGAAAATAAAACAGCTGTGTGAAATGAATGATCCACTGGGTTTCAACTCTGCTATTGCCTTTATAACTCCGAGCGTCTCATCACTTGATGACCTTGGTTGAAGGTGAAGCTGACTGATCGATGCCGTCTGATCTTGATGTAGATACCGGATTCTGGATGCAAAGTGATCAATGAGACATAGCATTACGCTTTTATCCCTAATTTTTGCCTGGACCGCCCTTTCGGGTTTTCAGTCCACCGGGGTATCCATTTTTGCCCAAGCCGCCCTTTCAGGTTTTCGACTTGCCGGGTGTACAGACTTTTTCCATTTTCATCCCTTCATTTTGCCCGAACCCTTTTGGTTCGACGGGAAGCCCTAATTTTTGCCTAGGCATGTCAGCCTAGCGGGTCTTTTTTCATGCGTAATATTTTTTTACTATGTCTGCATTGGCGGGGTGAGGAAGGTCGTCACCATCCATATTGGTTAATATCATTGTTCCTCCTGAGAACACATGCTTAACCACAAATGGCCCTTCGTACGTAGGGGTCCATTTGCCCCTTGGATCATTCTGAGGAAGGATGATTCGCTTGATTACCAGATCCCCGACTCGATATTCTTGTGGTCTGACCTTTTTGTTAAATGCCCTGATCATCCGTTTCTGATACGTCTGACCATGACAGATAGCAGCAAGTCTCTTTTCATCAATAAGGTTGAGCTGATCAAGTCGTGTCTGGATCCAATCATCTTCGTTCAGGTTTGCATCCTTCATTATCCGGAGAGAGGGTATTTGCACTTCGATTGGCAAGACTGCTTCCATACCATAAACCAAAGAGAAAGGAGTTGCCCCGGTTGACGTCCTAGCTGAGGTACGGTACCCATGTAGAGCGAACGGTAACGTCTCGTGCCAATCTTTATAAGTCACTGTCATTTTCTGCACGATTTTCTTGATGTTCTTATTTGCTGCTTCTACAGCCCCATTCATCTTCGGTCTGTAAGGAGAAGAATTGTGGTGCTGTATTTTGAACTGTTCGCAAAGCTCAGCGATCATCTTATTGTTCAGATTGGTACTGTTGTCTGTAATAATTCTCTCAGGGACGCCGTACCGAGAGATCAGGTTATGTCGAATGAACCGTGCTACAACAGTCTTGGTTACCGTAGCATAGGATGCTGCCTCAACCCACTTCGTGAAGTAATCAATTGCCACTAGGATGAAGCGATGTCCATTAGATGCCGTAGGTTTAATCTCGCCGATCATGTCTATGCCCCACATTGCAAACGGCCAAGGCGCAGTCAGAACATTCAGGGGGACCGGAGGAACATGCACCTTGTCTGCATAAATCTGGCACTTGTGGCATGTCCTAGAATGTTGGTAACAGTCAGCTTCCATTGTGGACCAGTAATATCCTGCCCGTAGGATTTTCTTAGCCATAGTGTGTCCACTGGAATGTGTACCAAAGGTCCCTTCATGTAGCTCTTCCATGATTCTTTCTGCTTCAGTTTTATCCACACAACGCAGTAAGGTTGAATCATGGTTTCGCTTGTACAAGATGTTGTTGCTAAGGAAGAATTTGGCTGCGAATCTTCTCAGGAATTTCTTATCGTTGATAGATGCGCCTTCAGGGTATTCCTGAGTTTCCAGATATCTCTTCACTTCGTGGTACCAAGGCTTCTCAGTCACCAATTCAGTTTCGAGATCACAACAGTATGCCGGCTCGTCCAGTTTCCAGATGATGATCCGGGGAGCCTCATTATCCCATTTGACCTTGAACATTGAAGACATTGTAGCTAATGCGTCCGCCAACTGATTCTCTTCTCTTGGAAAGTGCTCAAATGTTATCTCTGTGAAGTGGGGGATCAGGGTCAACACACATTCTCTGTAAGGAATCAAGTTTGGATGTTTCGTATCCCACTCTCCTTTGATTTGATTGATCACAAGAGCGGAATCTCCGAAGACACTCAGAAATTTGATCCTCAGGTCGATCGCAGCTTGAAGACCCATGATACACGCCTCATACTCCGCCATGTTGTTGGTACAGTTGAAACACAGCCGGGCGGTGAGTGGAGTATGAGTACCTTGTGGAGATATGATGATGGCGCCAATACCATTTCCCAAAGCGTTGGATGCTCCGTCAAAATGCATAGACCATCGGGATCCTGGTTCAGGTCCTTCATCCGGTCCAGGTACTTCACAGTCAGTTACTATCATAATGCTTTCATCCGGAAACTCGAAGTTCATTGATTGGTAGTCATCTACAGCTTGATGTGCTAAGTGGTCTGCCAATACACTTCCCTTGATGGCTTTTTGGGTCGTGTACTGAATGTCGTATTCCGTCAAGATCATCTGCCATCTTGCAATTCTCCCAGACAGAGCAGGCTTTTTGAATATGTACTTTATAGGATCCATTTTTGAGATCAACAAGGTAGTGTGAGTCAGCATATACTGTCTCAGCCGGCGAGCAGCCCATACCAAAGCGCAGCAAGTTTTCTCAAGCAGTGAGTATCGGGTCTCACAGTCGGTAAACTTTTTGCTAATGTAATAAATGGCATGCTCTTTTCGGCCAGACTCGTCATGCTGCCCCAGCACACACCCCATTGAATTATCAAGCACTGTCAGGTAAAGTATCAAAGGTCTCCCTTCAACTGGTGGCATAAGGATGGGTGGTTCTTGGAGATATTCTTTGATTCTGTCAAAAGCAGCCTGACATTCATCATTCCAACGTACTACCTGATCTTTCTTCAGCAGCTTGAAGATTGGTTCACAGGTAGCAGTTAGGTGTGAGATGAACCGAGCAATGTAATTCAGACGTCCTAGAAAGCCTCTGACTTCCTTCTCTGTCTTAGGAACTGGCATCTCTTGAATGGCTTTGACCTTAGCAGGGTCCACTTGAATTCCCTTGTCACTTACCACGAAGCCTAGCAACTTTCCAGATCTTACCCCAAAGGTGCACTTGTTCGGGTTCAACCTCAGCTTGTACAGTTTCAAACGGTCAAACAGTTTCTGTAGATGATCAAGGTGTTCTTCCTCAGTCTGGGACCTAGCGATCATGTCGTCAACATACACTTCTATCTCATGATGGATCATGTCATGAAATAAAGCAACCATGGCACGTTGGTAGGTTGCCCCAGCATTCTTTAGTCCAAAATGCATGACTTTGTAGCAGAAGGTGCCCCACTGAGTAACAAATGTAGTCTTTTCCATGTCTTCAGGAGCCATCTTAATCTGATTGTAGCCTGAAAAACCATCCATAAAAGAGAACACTTTATGCTGAGCTGTATTATCAACAAGGACATCAATGTGAGGTAGAGGGAAGTCATCCTTGGGGCTGGCCCTGTTCAGATCTCTGTAATCGACACACATTCTGACCTTGCCGTCCTTCTTAGGTACCGGCACCACATTAGCAACCCACTGAGGGTAAGAAGTCACTGCAAGAAACCCGGCATCAAACTGCTTCATAACCACGACTTTAATCTTCTCAGACATCTCTGGACGCATACGGCGGACCTTTTGCTTAACCGGAGGGCAATCTTCTTTAGTTGGTAAGTGATGGACCACAATGTCGGTATCTAATCCGGGCATATCTTCGTAGGACCAGGCAAAGATCTCCATATAGTCATGCAGCATCTGAGTCAACCGTTGCTTCACGCTGAGCTCTAGGTTGGCACCAATCTTTACCCCTTTCTTGTCTTCTTCAGTACCCAAGTTTATTATTTCCACTGGCTCTTCATGGGGTTGAATTGCCCTCTCTTCCTGTTGTAACAGTCTTGCAAGTTCACCAGGCACTTCGCAATCATCTTCACCTTCGTCTTCGGCTAAGTTTATCGGATTTTCGAAGTCATAACTGGCAGTAGCAGAGTCGTTACCAGTGAGATCCAGAGTGGATTGAAACCTGTATGAGTGAGTGTGTGTGTAAATACAGCTGTTTTGCAATATGTAAAGAAAGGAAAGAAAAGGAGCGCAAAATTTGAAATGTGAAAAACGTCCAATGCTTTTATTTATGATATATGACAGTGACAAACAAAAGCCCTCATAAACAAAACCACGGTGCCCCGGGTAAGACACCGGGCCATATAGTTTCAAATTATTGTTTATTACAAATCCAAAACAAAGAAGTTCATTACTGGGGAACAAAAGTTATGGGTGTAAAGTCTTTAGCAGTCCAATTGGTCAATCCACCGTCGGTCGTCGGGTAGATCCAGCTATCGAACTCTGACTCTTCCACTTCGTCTTCCTCTCCAATAGCATTCACTTCTGAGTGGGTGATGAGCACAGGAGGTCTTCCAATTCTCGCCTTGCGCACTGCTTTCTGAGCTTCTGTGGTGAAACCCAGCCCAAACTTGTTGGTCTTAGGAGTAAGATCAGGGAGCTTGCCCCAGTTTGCACATTCACCTCTTTCGATCACAGCCCGGGCGTCCTTTAAGGAGGCCATCTTCAAAGGAGAAACCTCTTCATCCACTGCTTCTGCTGCTGCCAAAGTTTGTGGCACTTCCTCAAAATGTTGAAAGGGGGTTTCAATGAACTCCCCATCCATTTCTACGTATCTGAAGGAGTTGAGGTGGCTAACCATGTACTCTTCTTCCCCTTGCACCGTTACGATCTTCCCCCTGACCGGGTACTTGAGCTTCTGATGCAACGTGGAGGTCACAGCTCCAGCCTTGTGGATCCACGGGCGACCCAGCAAACAAGAATAGGACGGATGGATGTCCATCACATAGAATTTTGAATCAAATACCTGTGACCCAACCCTGATTGGGATGTCCACCTCACCATGTACCATTCTTTTGGACCCGTCAAAGGCCCGGACAACAATGTTACTTGGTTTGAGCTCTAGACCCTCACAATCCAGCCTATCCAGAGCCTTCTTGGGCAGCACGTTTAATGAAGAACCTGTGTCAACCAGCACATGAGCAAGAGTAGTTCCCCTGCATTCGATGGAGACATGCAGGGCGTCATTATGGTTCTTACCCTTTGTTGTCAGATCGGCATCAGAGAAACCCAGGCCATTATCAGCGGTTAGGTTGGCCACACAGTCGGTGAACTGGTCAGCAGACGTCTCTTGGGGTACGTGGGCTGTCTTTAAGAAAGCAATCAGAGCCTTGGCGTGGGCCTCTGAACACAGCAGCAGTGACAACATGGAGATTTTAGAGGGGGTGTGCCCCAGCTGTTCTACAACGTTGAAATCACTTTTCTTTATTATCTTGAGGATTTCTTCCATTTCCTGCCTGGAAGCCTCAACAATGGTCTTCGGTGCCTCCGTCCTGGCAGGCACATCAGCAGCAATCCCCTTGTCCCGAGTATCAGATGACTCGGTAGCAGGGGTGGATACTTGGTCAGGGGGAGAAACAGGCACCCTGGCAGGTGTGAAGACCAAAGGCCTATGAATTACCGGAGGAGCAATGTCTGGCGAGAACAGTCTTCCACTACGAGTGACCTTAGCAGGTCCAGTGATGTTGGAGACACCAGCATCAATGTTGAACTCTTGTTTCACACCCAGAACATAAACATCCGCCCCATAGTGCCATGGGACAGCCTTATCAGATTTGTAGGGGATAGGCCCCGGAACAGTAATGGTGATGGGAGCAATCTTGTGAACCGGCAAAATTTGGACAGGCTTCTTTGAAGGAGCCTTGGAAGGGTTGTTGAAGATGGTAACGATCGACACTTCTTCAACAGGAGCAGCAGGAACAACAGTCTTTCTGAACAAAATCTCTCTACTATCCATCAGGTTTTGGACGCCTGACTTCAGCAGAGAACAACCAGCAGGGAAAGCAACACATAGAGGGCAACCTTCGCTACATCCCGGAAATAAACCGGCTAGCAACAGGTTCCTCTTGACTGTCAGCAGTGGAGTAGCAACATCATCCACCGAAGCTACATACAAATCCTCCTCAACAGCATTCACTCCATGCTGGGGCATGGGAGCGGTTACAACATTCGGCCTCTCGGGCGCCTCAAACTGTATTTCCTTTGCATCAATGAGGTCTTGAACCTTATTCTTTAGGGCCCAACAGTCATCTGTGTTATGCCCCGGGCTATCAGAGTGGTAAGCACAGCGAGCATTTGGATTAAACTTGGGGGATGCAGTATTGGGAAACTTTGGAGCCTCCCTGACAGTCACTAAATTGGTGGATATCAATTGTGGCAGGATCTGTGATAAGGTCATGCTTAACCGGGTAAACTCTCTCCGGGGTCTTTCAAACTTTTGAGGATTAGTTGGCCGAGGAGCGGCAGCAGGTTTGGAAATCATTACCGCACTGACAGATTGGTGGCGTTCAGGTCGCTCTGGTCTCCGGGAGCTATATACAACACTAGCCTCCTTTTTGAAGGGTTTCTTTTCAGTACTAGAGGAGGCAACCTTCTGTATCTTCCCCGATTTTATACCGGCCTCGATCCTTTCACCAGTCAGGATCAGATCAGTAAACCCAGCAGAGGAATTACCAATGAGATGATTGAAAAATGGACCAGATAGGGTCCCTAAAAACATATCTACCAGCTCCCGGTCCGTCAATGGTGGCTGCACCCTGCCAGCCAGGTCTCTCCATTTCTGGGCGTACTCCTTAAAACCTTCACCCGACCCTAGCGACATACCCTGGAGCTGGGTACGCGTAGGAGCGAGGTCGGAATTATATTGATACTGCTTGTAAAAAGCAGTGGCCAGATCCTCCCAGTTACGAATGCTGATTCCATCCAGCTGATAGAACCATTCGAGGTGAGTCCCTGAAAGACTCTCCTGGAAGAAGTGGATCCAAAGGTTCTTGTCTGCTGTGTAAGGCTGGATCTTCCTTACATAAGAACGGAGGTGCATCTTGGGACAGGAAGCCCCGTCATACTTCACAAAGGCAGGTGCCTTGAACTTGTGTGGAATCACCACCCCGGTAGATAACCCCAAGTCTCCGAAATCCAGTCCAGGCACCCGCTGAACTTCCATAGCCTTTAATCTGTCCTCCAGCTGCTTGTACCGGTCTTCAGCAGGAGGGTACTGTTCGTCGTTGAAGTCTGTTTCAGTATCAGATCCCACAGGAGTAGGGACCTCCCTTTCTTGGTGACTACCTTCCCCCACAGATGGGGTAGTCCTTTCAGCCTCAACCTGTAAGGTGTTCCCGAGTCTGCGCCCAGTGTTAAATAGCACAGTCCTCCTCTTCTTCTTAGTCTTCTTCAGAAGCATGGTCTTCAACTCTTGTTGACCCTGAGCCAAGCCCTTGATCAGCTCCTGAAATTGGGCGTTCTGCGCCTGAAGAGCCTTGATAGATGCCTCAGTTGATGATTCAGGGTTCATGATGCTGAAATAAACAGCGAAGAACAGTAAGCCACCTGAAAAGAAGAGTACCTGTGATGCACATGATGAATGATATGTGTTTATGCAATGCATTCAAGAGTTCGAAAATTCAAATTTGTTGTAGACCAAAAGGAACACACATTATTATTAAGAAAATCATTGTTTAATACATCAAGGCCTCATGGGCAAAAGTACAAAAAAATCAAATCAATCCCAAAATATGCTGCGCATCCTCTTTGGAGCTATATAAGTGTTGAGGTTCCTCTCCTCATGCAACAGGCGGGTGAGCTCCAAGACCTTCTTTTCACTGGCACGCAGACTAGTCTCAAGAGAATTCCGCTCTTCCTTAAGCTGGATCCAGCTCTTCTGCATCTCTTCCCAGGATGTGGGCATATCAGGATGCTGAATAGTGTAGGACACTTCCCCTTCCAAGACAGGCTCTTTGATCACTGGGAGCATATGAGGATAAGGCATCACTAACTTCTGGGAGCGGGCTCGTACCCACTTGAGATAAGGCTCCAACGGGATGGAATTCCTATGCCCCAATGTCTTGCTGTCTATCCTACTGGGCATCCTCCAAGCTTTGATGAATCTCTGGCGAAGTCCTTGAGTATCGCTGTCGAAGTCAAAAACTATGTCAGGAATTAACATGTCATGAGGACCATCCCTCCGAGCATAACCAAACTGTCTCCAAGCCAGGCATGGGCTATAAGTAATACCTCCTCTGATTCCAAGTAAAGGAACATTAGGGTACTCCCCGCAACGATCAATGATAGTGACATCTTCTCTGGACCGAGGGCACCAATGTATATCTGCGTGTGTAAGAGTCATCAATTGTTGTGACCATCTCAAACCCCGCTCATTCTTCAAGACCGATTGTGGAAGGTGCGAAATAAACCACCTTCCCAGGAGAGGAGTGCAACACATAAGGACACCTCTTTTTCTCATGGTTCGAGTGTAACATGAGTGAAGGATGTCCCCCAGCAATGTAGGTATAGGATTCCTGGACATAAAAATCTGGACAGCACTGATATCAATAAGCTGATCTGGGTTAGGGAACAACACCAAACCATAAACAAGGAGGGCCACAACCTCTTCGAAAGCTTGCAAGTCAAGGGAGTTCCAACATTCATGGGCCTTTTCAAACAGAAACCTGGCTAAGAACCCTTTGATACCACTTCTAACTTCCCAATGTCCCTTGAGGTCAGATGACTGTAGGTGCAAGGCTTTAGCAATCTCTTCAAGCTTAGGTTCCTTTTCTGTACCGTTGAAGGGTAGCTGATCAAGGATGGGGATCTTCAGGAGCCGGGAGAACTCCTCCAATGTAGGTACCAACTGATAGTCCAAGAAGGTGAAACAGTGATGCAGAGGGTCAAAGAATTGGAACAGGACCTTTATCATATCTTCCTCAATGTTGGTGTTGACCAAGCTGATGAGGCTTCCATGCCTTTCACTGAATGAAGAGTTCTCGGGAATCCTGGATATAAGCTCCTTAAGCTGAGGAGGGATCCTTACAAGACTGATTTGAATTGTCTTTCTACGAACAGTTTCCATGTCCTACAAAACAAGAACAAAGATGAAAATTCGAACCCCTGAAATGGTTAGTTAATGCATATGATGCTGGATGATGTCATGATGCTATGATTAAACACACCACAGATATGTACAAAGACAAACAGGTAAGGCACACAAGGCACACAAGACAAGCCCTTAAGGTTTAAGGCCAGCATGGGGTCTGGGTAGTACCCTCTTGAAGTTGGTGAGTTCAACCTGTCCTAACCAAAGTAACCGGGTTCTAAGGTTCCCAATATCACGGGATTGCTTTCATTGTTCATCGTTTCGATTTAGCCACTGAACTGGCGACCGAAATATTCCAGGAAAGCAACCCTCAATTGAGTGTAGTATCGAGTATCAACCAACCTCGGACTGCACCGAAGTCAGTTATCTCACTACCCTAAAGAGGCCAAGATAGTTCAATTAAGGTTCCTAAGGTCTGTTGATGCTTCACGACACCACGCGGAGGCCCCGTACTCTCCTTGACTGAACTCAAGGGTTACCGGTACACACCAAAGTGCCACATCAACGTAGCAGACTGCTTCAACCATGTCGGTATACCCCGCACAGTTCCCTCACAGCCTTGTTGCTACTTTCTAAGAAAGGTATCCCCAGATCCGGGTTAGGATCTATAGAACTCCCAAGCAACCCACAATAATAAAGCAAGCAAAGAAGACAATTGAAAACATAGTTATGACCTAGCCCTAAGGTATACCTCACTTTAAGTTTAATTCCCCAGCAGAGTCGCCAGTTCTGTGATCGGTGGATCTGGAACTGACTGTTTAACGCTGGCTCGCGAAATGTCGCGGAAGCAAGAGTCGCCACCGTCTTTTATTTTCTCCAAATGGAAAGGACAAAAGCACAGAAAAATTCCTTATAGAGATTGCTCTCGGTTCGGGAGGTAAGTTATAGAAAGGGAAGGTGTTAGCACCCTTTCTATCCATGGTTATCCATGGGCTCTTAGATACTTGCTCATTGTGTTTTCAAAATGTTTTGTTCGCTTTTCAATTGTGGGTTTTAAAAAGTTTCTTTGAAAAATTTCAGTTCGACTCGTACGTCAGAGTGTTTGAAAAATTGTTTTGAAAGCTTTTGAAAAGTGTTGGTGTGAAAAGATTTCAGTTTGTTTTGAAATTAGAGCAAGTATCCTTGAGAACCTACCTACCCTAAGGAATTCGTCTGTGTAAATGTCCTTTAAAGTAGTGCCATCCCACCATTGAGAGGTAGGTAGCACCACCGTTGGAGGTGTTCGGGTCAATTCGAGGTTCGGGACATGGTGATCACCGGAGCAATAGGAAGACACCTTAGAAGCTACCCTCATGCCAGGTTCCCGGATCATGAGGACTTACTAAGACGTCCTCTACTCGACGATCACCTTTCGAAAGGCAAGGCAACAGTGAGGCGTACCCTAGGGGTGGTGTGTGCGATTCGTGTATCGTTTTCATTGATATTTGTCTTGTCATGTTCATTGGTGTTCTACGCTTGATTTTATTTTAAGTCCATACATTCTTTCATGCTTTTGTTAACAGTTAAAAGTTGCGGGAAAATTAAATCTAAGACTATTACAAATGGCGCGGGTCCACATCGCCAAAATTAAACCGGACCCGATTTGACAGAAAGTAAATAAAGCGAAAGAAATAAAAGTGTGAGAAGTTTAAGTTACAACACTTTGAGAGAGATACATAATTATTTAAGCGAAACAAAATAAATATGCGAAATAAAAGAATTAAAAACATGGGCGTTGGACCCTTTTGCAAAATTTTAAAATTAATAAGGAATTAGAAATTAAAATTAAAAGAAGATGTTTTTTTTCTTGGTATTTTTAGATTTAATGGAAAAAGAAATAATTAAAATTTAAATGAAATGTCAAACCCTAATTCTAATTATTTTTTAGTTATTAAGAAAATATTGAAATTTTTAACTAAATGAAACCCTAATTAATTTACAAATTTAATTACAAAAATAAATAAATGAATGATATTATGGTGAAAAAGGAAAAAAGATTAAAAGGAAAAATTATTAATTATCTAATTCTACGTTTTTTTGATTTATTAAAAAGAATTAAAATTAAAACCTATTTAATACTAAATTTATTTACATGCTAATTTATTTACAAGAAAAATATTAAAATAAAAATTATTTATTATATTTTGTCTTTTCTGATTTTTAAGCCTTTTTTGTATTTTGTAAAAATAATTAATCAAATTAAAAACAATAAAGAAAATAAGATAACAATTAAAAAAATAAGAAAGACAAAAAAATAGGAAATTGCAAACCAATGGGGGGTTCAGTCCCAATTATGAGGTGTGATCCAAGAAGCTGGCCCAATAAGCTTGCAATTCGTTGACCTTTCCATGCATTATGTGGCTTGTTGACTGGGGGTGCAGCGTGTTCGTTGAATCCTGGCCTTTGATTTGAATGTGCTAGACGCGTGGATGGTTTGATATGATGAGCGTATGGTGATCCACAATGTTGTGCCTGCATAGGAACTAATATGGAAAAATAATATTGAAAGTTACACAGACCTGGGACTCGAACCCAGGTCTTGGACGTTATTGCCTTCAACGTTTGCCAGCTGAGCTATGAAACATATGTTAACATATTATAATAAACAAATAACAAAAAGAAAGACGAAAGCATTAGTGGTTGGAGCGCGCGAAATTTAAAAACAACGAATCATGCTTTGCCACGAGGTCTTCTTCCTCGTTTCCCCTGAAACTAAAAACATTGAGCCACGGTTTTCAGAGTGTGGTCTTAGGGGGCTTTAGGGAAAATAGCGAATAGCGCTACAGGGCTTATAAATTGTTCGCGACAAGTGTTCCTTCTTCGTCTCTCTGCACTGAGTTGGATGGTCATGGTTTGGAGGCTTAATTTTACCTCGTTACCAAAGCCCTAAATTGACAAACCTGTAAACCCTAGAAATCGCGCATGGTAAAATCTCATACACAGCACGATAATCAAATCAAATATAAGGGTTAGCTTTAAAACATCACAAGGAACAAGAATCCATAATTAGAATGTCATGAGGATGCCTAGAATCGAAAATACGATTGTCACTTTTTTGCTGTACAGGGAGGGTTCTATATACCAATTCCTGGAGTTTAAGTTGATGTTTTAGATTGCAATGTGATCCGGAGGACTTGAGGAAGCTATTGGAAAAACTTTTATGCCTTGAATCGCCCCCTATCAATGAATTCAGTTTTGAATTTTATGGCAATTTTTCAAGTTTGCAAATTGGTCTCTAGCGTAGCATTCAGTGTCCTGTGATTAGGGTTAGACTTAGTACTTATGAGGGAATGGAATTAAGTCATTAGCTGGCCTTGATCCATGCCCATGAGAGAACTAGTCTTAGGTTTTTCACCATTAACAAACTTTCCCTTTTTTAAGCAAAACCAAGACTTGGTGTACAACCTAACCCTAGCATGAGTTTGTGAGCTGGCACATGATATATGGAAGCTATCCAAATTCAAATGACACTATTCCATTGATTTTTAAATTTTATTTGAATTATTAAAGATTTAAAATGAATTAAATTAATAAAAATTAAATAAAATAGAAAAATCAATGTTTGATCTTGAAATTAATCATGGGACACGTGTGTGGCATGACAAGGCTGAATCAAGTGGAAGAAAGTGGGCCCTTTTGTCAAAAATTGAAGTTTCAAGGATAGTTGACTTTTGCCATTTCACAAAAATTTCCCAACTTCTCCAATGCATAACTTGCTCAATTTTTAAGCTTTTCTCATGTTCTTGGACATTTTGGAAAGGTCTTTGAGTCCTTTAACCAATGCCTTTGGTCCCATGTCATTTTGATTTTCCAATCTCAAGTTATGGCCTTTGACTTAAAGTCCCTTTTTGTTGACTTTTGAAAATGACCTATAATGTTGAAATTGATAACTTTTTGTGAGAGCATTTCTTGGACTTGAAGTATGAAGATGAGTTGTAGGAAATTTCTTTCTCTTCAAAATGAGCTTTGGATGGAATTTTTCTGATAATCCATGTGAAAGTTATGCCCTGGTCAATTTCAGTTGACTTTTTCAGCTGTCCAAATAAGGAAACTTTTGCATCTTGATGATTTTCTGAGCCAAATTTTGAGAATCATGATCAAGCATTGATCAAATGATGTTTGTGGCTTCAAAATGATATGTTGACCAAAAATTTGAACTTTTGACTGCCAAATGACCATTTTGCCCCTACAGTTGACTGTAGTGCAATTTAGGGTTTTGACTGTGCAATTTTGAGCTGAATGCCTTGAAACTTGATATGAGGATGCTTGACCATGTTTGTAAGCATATGAGACTTGATTGGGCCTTTGAACACTTCCTTTTCTTGATCATACTCAAAACCCTAATTTTGACTGTTTAGGAGGCCCTTGCACTGTGCAACCCTTGGGGAATTTTGTGACTTGGCTTGGCAATTTCTTGAAGAATATGGGAGGGCAAATTTTGGGGTACAACAGGTGGTGATGCCTTTTGGTTTAAAGAATGCTAGGGCAACTTATCAAAGGGCAATGAATTCAATTTTTCATGATTTCATTGAAACCTTCATGCAGGTGTATATTGACGATATAGTCATCAAATCTATATTTGCAGAAACACATTTGCATCATTTAAGCCAATCATTCGAGCGAATGAGAAAACATGGCTTAAAGATGAATCCCCTTAAATGTGCATTTTTTGTGCAGGCTGGAGATTTTCTTGGTTTTGTGGTTCACAAGAAAGGAATCGAAATCAACCAGAACAAAACCAAAGCCATAATGGAGACGAAAGCACCTGCGTCAAAAAGGGAGTTGCAATCTCTGCTAGGGAAAATTAACTTCCTCAGAAGATTCATCTCGAACCTAAGTGGAAGAACCCAAGCTTTCTCTCCGTTACTTCGTCTAAAGCAAGGTCAAGCCTTCGAATGGAACGAAGCTCACCAGGAGGCGTTTGACAAAATAAAAGAATACCTTTCTCAGCCTCCTATTTTGTCTCCACCTTCATGGGGGAAGCCCATGAGATTGTACATATCTGCCTCTGAAGTTAGTATAGGTAGTATGCTAGCACAAGAAGATAGCAATGGCGTCGAAAGAGCCATATACTATTGAAGTAGAGTGCTAAATGATGCAGAGACCAAATATAGCAATTTAGAAAAGCTATGTCTCTGTTTGTATTTCTCTTGTATGAAACTCAAGTATTATATAAAACCTGTTGATGTTTATGTTTCATCTCATTTCGATGTCATTAAACATATGCTTTCAAAACCAATAATGCATAGCAGAGTTGGCAAGTGGGCTTTAGCCTTAACAGAATATTCGTTGACTTTCATGCCTTTAAAATCTATGAAAGGTCAAGTGATTCCTGACTTCATTATGGACCATTCTTTGGTTGAGCAGACGGTCATGAGTTACGTCGAAATGCAACCATGGAAATTGTACTTTGATGGTTCAACCCACAGGAATGGAAGTGGTGTTGGAGTCCTTCTGATTTCTCCTGAAGGAATTCCAACAAAATTCAAGTATAAATTAGATGGTCCTTGTTGTACCCCAAAATTTGCCCTCCCATATTCTTCAAGAAATTGCCAAGTCATGCTTCAAATCTCCCCAAGGGTTGCACAGTGCAAGGGTCTCCTAAACAGTCAAGATTAGGGTTTTTGTTCTGATCAAGAAAATGAAGTTTTAAAAGGTCCAATCAAGTCCCACATGCCTACAAATATGGTCAAGCATCCTCATATCAAGTTTCAAGACTTTCAGCACAAAATTGCACAATCAAAAACCCTAATTGCACTACAGTCAACTGTAGGGGCAAAATGGTCATTTGACAGTCAAAAGTTCAAATTTTTGGTCAACATATCATTTTGAAGCCACAAACATCATTTGATCAATGCTTGATCATGATTCTCAAAGTTTGGCTCAAAAATCATCAAGATGCAAAAGTTTCCTTATTTGGACAGGTGAAAAAGTCAACTGTAAATTGACCAGGGCATAACTTGCACATGGATTATCAGAAAAATTCCATCCAAATCTCATTTTGAAGAGAAAGACATTTCCTACAACTCCTCTTCATACTTAAAGTCCAAGAAATGCTCTCACAAAAAGTTATCAATTTCAACATTATAGATCATTTTCAAAAGTCAACAAAAAGGGACTTTAAGTCAAAGGCCATAACTTGAGATTGGTAAATCAAAATGACATGGGACCAAAGGCATTGGTTAGAGGACTTAAAGACCTTTCCAAAATGTCCAAGAACATGAGCAAAGCTTAAAAATTGAGCAAGTTATGCCTTGTGGATGTTGGGAAATTTTTGGATATTTTGAAAAGTCAACATTGATTCAAATGACCTAAAATTGCTAATGGGCCCATTTTTCTTCCACAATTCATCACCCAAGGCATATGCACGACTACTTGGCCCAAAGGGAAGTCTTTATTCATTATTTATTTATTTATTTGAATTTTTATTTATAATAATTCATTTAAATCAAATTAAATATATGAAAAATGCTTAACCTAATTTTTTCAATCTTTTTGTGCACAAAATCTACTCAATAATTCGTGTGAAATCCAATATGGAAAGATTTGGAGAGAATTGGTATGATTGAGAACAAAAAAACATGGAAAAAGATTGAAAAAGATCTTAAAAATCAAATTTCCAAAAACTATGAATGCAAGAGATTTGGATGATTCTTTTTAACCTAATTCATTACTACATATGCAGGGATCACAACCCTAGTGCCATTACACACGCAGCTGCTCAGAAACCTGAAAAACAAACTTGAAAATTTTGCAAAGAAACTCAATTCTGAAAACCACTTTCTAGGGCGATTCAAGGCACGATTTTTGTGTCATTAGCTTGCTGAAGGATCATAGGACATATTCCAATCAAAAACATTCATCAAAACTCAAGGAATCGGTATACAGAACTCGAAATTTTTCATGAAAAATACATAATCGTGTTTCATATTCTAGGCATTTTCATTGTGTTTTCTTGATACATTCATACTAATTGGCTTGTTCTGAAACTAACCATGTGCTTTGATTGAAGTTTTATGCATTATACACGATTTCGCCATGAGAGAATATTAGGGTTTTGCAAGCTTCAAATTAGGGGTTTTGTAACAAGGAAAAATTAGAACCCCTGACCACCACCATTCAAATCAGCGCATCTGGACGATCTTAAACCCACCCTCGCGCTCAATTTATGAGCGTCACAGGGCCATTCGCTATTTTCTTGTATCTTACCTATGGCAACGTTTACAAAACCGTTGCTAGTTTGTTCTTGTTTCAGGAAAAATAAAACACAACGAAGAAGAAGGGTACGTGGCCAGCCATGACGGGATGCTTTGAATCTTGGCGCGCGCTTTTTTTTGATTTAGGCCACTAGCGTTCGTTTTGTCTTATATTAATTCTCATGCATATAATATACAAAGTAAACAAATTGGTTCAGTGGCAAGGCATATACGCTGGCAACATCTATGACCTGGGTTCGATCCCCAGGTCTTCAATATTTCCATATTGTTTTTCCATAAAAATTCACGTGCAGGTTCAACATTGAAGCACATCATGCACCCTCCAGATCAAACCATCCACGTGCATATCAGGCTCAAATCAAAGGCTCAGAATTGAGGAACACCATAAACATGAGTCAACACGCCAACACGTTGCCTGGAAAAGTCAAACGGACCATGCTAAATGGGCCAGAATTGCTTGGGCTATGCCTCCATATTGGGGACTGACACCCCCCTAGGTTTGCTATTTTAAGTATTTTCTTTTGCATTATTGTTATTTTCATTATTTGTTTAATTAATTAATTATTTTCACTAAATATCAAAAATATAAAAATCAAAAAATCAGAAAAGAGGAAAAATCTAATAAATATTTTTGTTTTTAATATTTTCATAAATAAATTGTATATAATTAAATTTAGTTTTAACTTAGGTATTAATTTTAATCTTCTTAATAAAAATCTAAAAAACATAGAATTAGGGTTTTAATTAATTTCATCTTTTTTTCCTTTTTTTTTCTCCCATAATAATTAAATAATTTTATTTATTATAATTAAATTTGTACATAAAAATTAGAGTTAATTTAGGTTAAAATTTAATGTTTTCTTAATAAATTAAAAGCCATTAGAATTAGGGTTAGTATTTATTTTAATTAATTCTTTTCCCCTTAAATCCTAAAATACTAAAAAATACCAAAAAAACAAGTTCTCTCCTTCTTTCAATTTTAATCAATTCCTCATTAGTTTAATTTTGCAAAAGGGTCCAACGCCCTCGTTCTTAATTCCTTATTAATTCGCATATTTGTTTTATTTCTTTTAAATATTTATGTATCTCTCCCAAAGCCGTGTAAATAATTGCTCGCACTTTTCTTTTACTTTATTTATTTATTTTCTGTCAAATCAGGTTCGAGAAACTTTTGGCGATGTGGACCCGCGCCTTTTGTAATAGCTTAGAATTTACTTTTCCCGCAATGTTTTTAACTGTTAAATCAAAGCATGAAAGAATGTATGGACCAAATAAAAACAAGCGTAGAACACCAATAACATGACAAGATAAATGCAAATGAAAACGACACACGAATCGCACACACCACCCCTAGGGTACGCCTCACTGTTGCCTTGCCTCGAAAGGTGATCGTCGAGTAGAGGATGTTTTAGTAAGTCCTCATGATCCGGGAACCTGGCATGAGGGTAGCTTCTAAGGTGTCTTCCTATTGCTCTGGTGATCACCATGTCCCGAACCTCGAATTGACCCGAACACCTCCAACGGTGGTGCTACCTACCTCTCAATGGTGGGATGGCACTACTTTAAAGGACATTTACACAGACGAATTCCTTAGGGTAGGTAGACGACTCTAGATACTTGCTCTAAATTTCAAAACAAATCAAAAATACTTTTCACACCAACACATTTTCAAAAAGCTTTCGAAAGCAATTTTTCAAACACTCTTGAGGACCGATACAAGAGTCGAACTGAAATTTTCAAAGAAACTTTTTAAAAACCCACAGTTGAAAAGCAAACAAACCATTTTTGAAAACACAATGAGCAAGTATCTAAGAGCCCATGGATAACCATGGATAGAAAGGGTGCTAACACCTTCCCTTTCTATAATCTACCTCCCGAACCGAGAGCAATCTCTATAAGGAATTTTTCTGTGCTTTTGTCCTTTCCATTTGGAGAAAATAAAAGATGGTGGCGACTCTTGCTTTTGCGACATTTCGCGAACCAACGTTAAACAGTCAGTTCCAGATCCACCGATCACAGTCCTCGTTGTTCTAACAACGAAGCTGAGTATGAAGCGCTCATTGTTGGACTTGAAGCTTTGTTGGAATTGGGGGCAACCAGAGTCGAAATTAAAGGAGACTCTGAATTAGTGGTCAAACAAATCACAAAGGAATACAAGTGCATAAAGGAAAATTTAATGGTATACTTTGTCATAGTCAATAGGCTATTGAGGAAATTTGAATACATGGATATTCAACACATACCAAGAATAGAGAACCAAGAAGCAAATGACTTAGCGCAGTTGGCTTCAGGTTATAAAGTGTCTACCAAGAACTTCAAGGATTTGGTCGAATTAAGGGGAAGAGTTATGGCTACTAGATTCACACCATCGGATCTGGAAAGTATGAGATTGGGATATGCTGAGAAACAGGGATTCGAAATATTAGCCATAAATACTTTGTCAGATGCAGATTGGCGAAGTCCATTGAAGAGTTATTTAGCAGACCCAACTCTAAAGGTGGATAGAAAAACAAAATATAGAGCATTGTCATATCTCCTCATGGGGAACGAATTGTTTAAAAAGACCCAAGAGGGTGTATTATTGAAATGCCTAGGAGAAAGTGAGGCATACTTAGCATTGTCTGAAGTCCATAATGGGGCATGTGGGGCACATCAAGCAGGCCATAAAATGAAATGGTTGTTATTTCGATACGGCTTGTATTGGCCTAGAATGCTCAAAGATTGCATAGACTTTGCTAAAGGATGTGAGGAATGTCAGAAACATGCAGGAATTCAACATGCCCCTGCAAGTGAGTTGCATTCGATCATCAAACCATGGCCATTTAGAGGATGGGCATTGGATTTGATAGGAGAAATAAATCCTGCTTCGTCCAAAGGACAGAAATACATCTTGGTGGGAATAGATTATTTTACCAAATGGATCGAAGCTATACCACTGATAGTTGCTGATCAAGAGGCTATTATTGAATTTATACAAAAGCACATTATCTATAGGTTCGGATTGCCAGAGAGCATAACTACAGACCAAGGCTCTGTGTTTACTGGTAGAAAGATGCAAGGATTTGCCCAAGAAATGGGGTTTAGATTGCTAACATCAACACCATATTATGCTCAAGCAAACGGACAAGTCGAAGCAGCAAATAAAGTAATAATAGGATTAATCAAGAAGCATATTGGCAAAAAGCCAAGAAACTGGCACAAAACTCTGGACCAAATATTATGGGCTTGTAGAACATCTCCTAAGGAAGCTACTAACACTACGCCTTTCCAACTCACATTTGGTCATGATGCAGTGTTGCCAGTAGAAATTCATCTACAATCAGTTCGAATTCAGAGACAAAACGAAATCCCAACTGCATTATATTGGGAAATGATGATGAATGAATTAGTTGAGTTGGACGAAATTAGATTACATGCATTGGAAATTTTGATGAGGCAAAAAGAAAGAGTGGCCAGAACATACAATAAAAGGGTGAAGAAAAAAGTATTCATTATTAATGACTTGGTTTGGAGAGTCATATTGCCTATGGACAAGAAGAATAAAGCGTTAGGTAAATGGTCACCTCATTGGGAAGGACCTTTTCGAATATTAAAAGTATTCTCAAACAATGCATACGAAATCGAAGAACTCATGGATGATAAACGTGTCCTAAAGGTTAATGGGAAATATTTAAAGAAATATAAGCCAAGCCTGCAGGAGATTCGAATAGTAACAACGTAAACAAGATGTTATAAAAAGCCAAGATGGCAAGATAAAATGCCAAAATGGCGTTGTTCGAATATTACATGTAAGAAACCAAAATTATAGTCAAATAAACATCAAAATCTAGAAATAAGAATTATTTTTCAATCGATTAAAAGTGCTTCGAAATGATTCAAGTTTCTGCTGAGCGAACCGCCTGGCTCCTTCCAAGGTTTCCACTTCTCCTTTAAGTTGTTCTGCAGTCTCCATTTCCGCAAGCCCCCTGGTTGAGAAGCTCTTCGAATTGGTTACCAGAAGAATTGGTTTCGAAGGCTAGTTGTTGTTCTTTAGCCTCCTTAACCTTCTGTTGAAGTTCCAGAATCTGCCTTTCCCAAAGAAGGATGGACTCAGCTCGAGCCTCATAATCAGTTTTCGCCTGCTTCAGATGCATAGCTTGATCCTCAGCTTCTTGAGAGAGTTTCGAAGCTTGTTCATAAGCGGCATCCATGGCAATGCGTTTCTCTTGAACCTTCTTGGCAGCAGATTCGTCTTGGAGAAGGTAACCAGTTACGTTGTCCAGCAAATTCTGAAGATCGAACAAGAGAGTACTAACTGGCAAGGAGCAGGTGGAAAGATTGACCTTTGTGAGCAGCTCCTTCATAGTATAGCAAGCAGTACTATCTTGCTTAAGCACTTCGAATATATCCACATTGAGAATGGTTTTCCTAATTTTATTAAGAAGAACAATTCTTTCATCTGTGGGAAGAGGATAGCTGGTCGAACTTGTGCCAGCCCTAGCAAGTGGGACGTCCCTCTGAGCTAACTTTGCCTTCATGTACCCAATATGGTCATTTCGTCTCAGAAGTGCCAGTTCCTCGTCAGTCATTCGAGACAGAGAGGATTGAGGGAGTTCCACACGTAGGGGAGCCACGTCCATTTCAACCTCTATGGGTTCGTTGGTTGCATTACCATCCCTTTCATTCGTTTCGTGCTCTTGGTCTTCTTCATCCTCATCCAAGTCCACCACTTCGATACCATCCCTTTCACTGCTATTTGCGTTGGACTCCGTCCCAACAGTCGAACCGTCATTGGCATTCTCCTCCTCAGATTCTTCGTCTGCAGATTCTTCGGCTCTTTGCCCAGAATCAGCTTTCTCTTCTTCAGTTTGAGTGTCCTTTGGGTCCTCTTGAAGAGTTTCAAGAGGGGACTTTTGAAGAGAAGCCCTTTGCAAATCCTCTGCAGACGTTTGAAGTGTTGTTTCGTTTATCTCTTTCAGAGGAATGGAGGTACCTTGATCATCCTGCTGTTCAGAAGTTCCAGCCAGAACCGCCATATTGGAGGAACCTTTATTTTGAACCAGGTTGCTGGAATCTCCTTGAGGAGAGGAGTTGAGCGGAGCAGCAGCTCTGGATGGTGAGTTCGAAATAGTGGAAGCTGGATTCAAGATGTTCTGCAAGGAACAACAGAATGTTAAGAAAAAAAATTCACCAAGGTAATAAGAAATTAGTATTGTAAAAAATTTAAAGGTTCAATTTACCTGTGGACTCTCAGAGGAGAGGTTACTAGCTATACGTTCCAACGTTGGGTTGGAGGTCGAAGGTGGATTTTTGGATTTGGGTGAGGGAGCAGCATCCCTGGAATCAAGTCCAGAGACACTAGTTGGAACGGTGCTTTTCGAAATATCTTTCTTTGGCTTCTTCTTCGAAGCAGTATTTAAGTTTCCTCCAGCCTTGGGGTCTTCCCCAGTGGTGCTTGATTTCCGCTTCTTGGGAGTAGTAGGAGGAAGCTTGTTGGTATGAAAGAATTTTAAACGAAGAGTTAGATGCAAACCATAAAGCATGAGTGAATTCGAAACATCAAGGCTAAGTGATTACCGTTGGAATTGGAACACTGGTTGTTGTTGGTATTATTGTTGTTGTTATGGTTGCAGCAATAGTGGTTGTTTCGGGTGGAGTCACTTTGTCAGTAGTTTCGATGGAGGCTTGAGAGGCACTCCCTTCTTTCGACTTCGAGGCAGCTGTCTTTATCCTGATGGCTGAAAATCAAAACAATTAAAGCAAAGGTTAAAGATATGGAAAATAAAAGACATTTGGGGTTTTCCCAAGCATTCGCACCTGTGCCTTGATCAGATTTAATTGACATGGCAGAAAGGTCGTATCGAAGGTGTCCTGGGAAATCATGAAGCCAGTATCGAGCCCATGTCACAGTCTCAGATGGCTTTGGTTTCCTTTGAAGATACTTGAACATCTCTTTGCAAGTAAACCACCATGGATATGGGGGAAACCAAGCCAGAGCCAGTTCTGAGGTAGGTAATCTGGGAAATTTAGGTGGATGCATTTCGAATGCCAACCTATACCTATCCTCAGGTGACAGCCCTAAAGGAAGTTTTAACTTAGAAACTTTTTGTTTAAATTTTTCCTTCAAGGTCTCAGCTGCTTGATGCACAGTGGAGTCCAAGCGCGTGGGGTCATAAGTAGTTTCAAAATAATTTTGGAAAGCTTTAATCTCTTTGGCATGAGTAAACATACCTTTCTTTGTTGGTACCTGCACATCGAAGGCATCAATTAGTTTCTGTTGAATTGTAAGTGTATCGAACATATAAGTTTGATAAAACTTGGTCCACCATTCCAGAAATCCTTTAGCCGTAAGATGGGTAGGTTCGAAGGTTATCAGCTCAAATTGGGCAAAGCCTTGATATTGTTCTTGCTGTATTTTGGCTTCCCGTGCCTTGAAAGTTCGTCCAGAAGTGATGGCGCTCTCAGTTTGAAATAAAGGTTCAGGAATCAGTTGGCATAAGCCAAACTTCCTCGAAACGAAGTTTGGTTGGTAGGCAAAGAGAAAAATTTGGTTCTTGGCTGGGGTTATTCTTGAAGAAATGAGTCTAGGCAGCAAAAAAGCTCTCCATACATCCTGAATCTCCTTGCTCTTGATAGCTTCTGAGAGATCCATGGTGAACCAAGAAGGTCCATGAGCCCTCGAAGCAAAAGGCGCCATGCTCTCTTCGAACTTGTGCCTTTTGGAGAATATCATGATGTACTTCGAGAATTGAACTTTGAAGTCATCTTTGTCGTCATTGGGAGTTAATCTTCGAAGCCTAGTGCCTTCGACTATCCTATCATTTATCTCAGAATCTTGCTCATCAATGGTGTTGGCGGTTGATAAGGAGGGTTCGAACATGGCATTTAGCCATAGTTGGAGTAACCAAAAAGGGCCAGCCAATAGAATATTTTTGGAGGTGTGGGATTTGAGGCTCGAAACAGCTGACCTCAGGCTTTCATAGAGGTCAACTAAGAGCAGTTCACTTAGGCACACTTTTCGATTTTCATGCAAGTCCCTAGCTAGAGGAATGAACCTACTAGCTACCTGTAGGGATCTACTGCAGAAAACGTATCTTGACAGCCACAGGGTTAAGAAAGCAATATGCTCTACGTCAGACACATTGTCCCCCTCAGCATGGTAATGACTGATAAATTTGGAAAAACTTGCTAGCTTGACTTCGAAGTCAATTATGCTTGAGTGTTCTTCGTTGTCGGGTATATAAGTTTCTCCCACTGGCGATAGCCCAGTGATGGCCGCTATGTCGAAGAAGGTTGGGGTGATCATTCCACCTGGGAGATGGAAAGTGTTATAGGTACTGTCCCAGAAATAAAGGGACGCGGATAGCAGAGGGTGGCTGTAGGTGAAACCAGGCTTCGATAGCTTAATCAGGTTATAGATGCTTAATTCTTCCCATTGCTGGGATTTCTTAGCTTCTACTTTCGTGAACCAATTTTGATAAGCAATATCAGAGGTGGGGCAAGATCGAAATGGCTTAAAATTACTTTTTACATAATCCAAAACAAAGGGGTCCTTAGGAGGAACAGTTGGGGTTTCTATGGTATTTGAACTAGGAGATTCTACTGCCTTAGGGGCGTCCATTTTGTTAAATAAGGGTTTGAAGCTATAACAAACTGGGAAAATTGTCCTGGTGTCTTTTAATATTTCAAAAACCGTAAGAGGGCCATTTAAAGCTAACCTCTTACCAGCAACGTTGGTAGGAATGAGTACCTGTGACGCATACAGCATTTCTTTTTCTTTTGAAATCATCTGAGGGGCAAGAACGGATTGACCTTGGTGAGTGATGATTTTACTTTCCATGGTAGCTCCTGCAGTTTTTCCTTTCTTCTTGGAGACTTTCTTGAGTTGGGATGAAGTAGAAGAAGACATTTTTGAAAGATGTTGAAAGCTTGGATATTTTTTTACGAGAGAAGGAGGGTAAAAGATTCAGAGTGTGAAAAGAAAAGAAAAAAGATTAAGTTGGTGATGTTTTATAATGGGGAAGTTTAAGCATCCACCGAATAAAGGTGTGATACGTGGAGATCATGGGTTGGTGTGATGAAGAGGTGGCGTAAAGTTAACATGGGTAATAGGCGTGATTTAAAGATAATCATTATTTGTAACTGCACCATGCTGTGAAGTGGCTCCAGGCGGTTAAGGAATCCAAAAGGTGCTATGATTGACGTGACTGGAGTCAAATGCATTAAATGTTACGATGATTCGAAAGTCCCATCAAAATCTTGCGTAGGTGTTTAAAATAGGTATTTCTCAGAGGAATCGAAATACATATTTTAAAGGGCCAATTTGTTGGCTGAAGATTTTGATAATGTTATTAGAAGCCAAATGAATTAAACGTTTTGATCGAAATGAGGTAAAGCGTCATGTTTCGAAGTAGCAGAAGCAGTGTTTCGAATTGTCAAAGCTTGGAGCTTCTAGTGGAAATTATGGGAACATATCTAAAGAAGTCTCGAAATAACAACAAGGCTGTGTCTGGGAAGAGCGTTCGAAACGGAGAAGTACCAAAGCATTTGAAATTCAAATGGAAGCGGGACTTTCGAAGTTTGAAAGTTATGTGCTGGAGCATTTGGGGACACGTGGAAAGACGAAAGAGGCATTGTCCTGCATGTTCTAAACGTGGCATAATCCTATAGCAAGACCGTTATGGTCGAATTAGTATAAATAGAAGTCTTAGTATTAGGATTTGGTGTGTCATATCTATTATACAAAATACTCAGTAACATTCAAACTACCACATGGCAAGGGAAAAGAATGCAAGAGAAATGTATGTATGATAGCACCATATATTTCTGATTTAATGAAAACCTTTTACCATTTCCAGCACTTTCCTTTATCCTTTTGTCAAATAACATTTACAAGTTTTCTCATTTACAGTCTTTTCACTTCGAAATCTCTTCCTCAAAGTTTTACATTTTAATGTTTTCTTCATATTTCAAGCACTTTATATCTCAGAAAACTGTCATATTTTCCATACCTTTACCTTCAAGTCTTATCCTTCGAACGCATATTTTTACTTAAAGTCATTTAAAGATTTCTTGCATTAAACGCTTTCTTCATATTTCAAACCTTTTACGTTCTAGAAATCCTTTATATTAACTGTTTTGTAAGTCGAAACCATTTACTTCACTTTTATACAATTTTACATGTCTTTACAATTAGCATTTATTCATGTAACTTAGTTTTCACACACACATTTTGATTACATCTTTAGACTTTTAGAGAGAGAAATCGAAATAAGCCAAACACATATACAATATCAACCATGAATATCTGTTTGATCGTGAGAGTAACCTTAATATCCAAGGAGTCCTAGGATCAATCTAGTCGATCCTGTGAGTTACCAGAGGAATTGAATAACAGTCAGAAAGATTATTCGATAGTTTGGAAGACTAGCGGTTGTTTACCAGAAATCACTGGAAATAGATAGGTTGTGCACTTGCAGTTAGATTTTAGACTCTATAAACAGAGAGAACAAGTTTTTGGCGCTGTTACCGGGGACCAAACTTCGTCAAATTTCGTACCCTATTGTTATCCCGTTTAGACTAAGGCTTTATTAGCCGGTAAATACACAAGAATTGCAGTACCGGAAACCTAGTAGATCTTTTAGTGGAACCCAAACGTTACACTCGAGCACGTATTTTTCTCCGTAAGATAAAGAGAACTATGGCCAAAGATCGTAACCGAAGACCCCTTAAGGAATTTTCCTAACCATCAGACGAGGAGCCTAGTTCAAGTATAGTAAACCCTGCCATCACCACCAATAATTTCGAACTAAAGTCCTCATTATTACAATTATACATTTGTGTTGCAACTTTTAGAAATGTTCTTTTTCCTTTGTTTATTCATTATGCTATTTGGTTTTTTTTGTCTGCATCATTATTAATGATGTTAAAACATCTAGTGGTCTAAAGGAGAGATTATTCAATGTTGTCTACAATGCTAAAAGATAGGCATTATTGCACAGTAAAAATATACTATGAGATGTTTTTGGGCAGCATATATTTGCACAATTATCTTGCTTGATTTATTCATTATATTACATAATTGTTACTGTTTTCTGTTATGCCCTAAACATTGATCCTTTAATGATATTTATCTCGAAGAAATTCTCTTACCAGCAATTCATTTGTGACAATTACAAATTCCTTGTTTATCTGAATTAAGATGGCCGAATCACTTTTTATATGACTTTATTTCATGTAAATGATAGATGATGGTGGTTGAATCTCATTTTCACTAACAATACTACAGTATCATTTTTGTTTTCCAAAGCTTGTGTTTTATTTTATATTCTAAATAGCTTGACGTTTATGCTCTTTGGGTGACACACATGGCAAAAATAATAATTAACATCTGGTTTGAGCTTCATAAAAATGTACTTAAATATTGAAATGAGCTGTTGAACTTGTGTTGTAGTTGGAAAGTATTTTTTTAAAGATTATTTAATACACTTAAATCTATTGGATTATTGTTCAATTAACAATTAAGTAAATTATTTCATATTTTGTATTTATCTTTAAAATTTTACATTTGCATTTGTTAAAATTTTATTTTATTTTCTCCAACTCACATGTCCTTTTCTAAATTATTTTATTTTAATACATTGAGTTTTTATGAGCATCTACTATCAAACAATTACTATTCAATTGACCAAACTACCTATTACACACAAAATTAACCCATGAATACGATAATAAAATGTTTAATCTTAGGGGTCACTTTCAACATAATGTCTATTTTATTTTAATCAACAATAATTTTTATTTGAAAACTAAAATCTTTATTTTCAAATTTTCAAATTTTCTTTTTTTTTCTTTCTCTACTATCTCATTGGTTCCTTTTTTTCTTTTCATTTCATATTATTATTTAATACAATTGAATTTTATAATTGTTTATTTTACAATTAAATATCTCATTTTAAATTTACAAGCTTCTAAATATATTTTATATCGTATCAAATAAATTCACTTGTGTAAGAGCATGAGTATCTTACTAGTTAATACAATATAATGGTGTTATGAGTACTACTCAATCAACACTCCTTTAACAATAAAGTAAAAAATAAAATTAGATAAAATAAACAAAAAGAAAATAAAAATGATAAGTGAGATAAACTAGAGAAAAATTGAAATGAAACTAATGCCATTGTGAAGATCTCGAATTACATTTGGTCAAGATGAGGTGGTTGTTGAGGAGTGTGGAAGATATTTAACCTCTCACACTCGCCTTGGTTGAAAAGCTCTCTAATTTTGTTCTTTCTTGCGTCTGCTATAATTTTTCCCTCTAAAAAATAGTCCTCCTTGTTGGTCCTCTTCATAAACCACTAAAAGAGCTACAAACGATAGTGTTACTACCAGTACGTAGCTACAACTAATTGGAGTTAAGGATCAAGGATTGAAGGATCTTTATAAGTAGACGAATATACATTTTCTAGTCAGTTCACCATACACGAAGTGTGGCTATTGTATTACGACTAAACTGGTGCATGAAGGTCTCGATCGTGTTCCATGGGTTATGGTGTAAGAAAGTTTTGGTAAGGCAATGCTAGGAACAGTGGGGCGCATGATCACTAGATGATGAACATACTTTGATAATGTTAGATTTCTTTGGTTCCATTGGTGAGGTTGAATATGAAAGAAAATAGATGAAGTATAATAGTTTGCAAGTTAGGAAATTTGGAGTGCAAAGGATTAGAGAGAAATTAATATGAGGATTATTAGAATAAGCGTAATTGCACATCCAATTTATATGGGTTGCGTGCAACGTGCCACACCATGTAAAAAGTATGTCGAGTTTGATATTGTAACAGTCACATAAGAGCTAGTATAACGACTAATTTATGTCGCACCTTTCTAAAACGCGTCATGTTTGAAAGTATAACCGCTAGAATGTGCTACACCATATAGCTTGCACACCGCAATTTTTCCAAGAGCAAAAAGGATGATAAAAGTTTTTAAATTTTTTTTTCACTCACACCCTAAGCCATTATTTCATTTCTCTTTGAGGAAATTTTTTACCTTTTATTAAAATCTAAAAATAAATAAAAATCATAATAAAATGGAAACTAAAAAATTAATGGGTTATGTCTCATCAAACACTCATTTAACGTTAATAACTTGATGTCTCATTGACCACAAAGATATTCAAAAGCCAAAGATATATTTTTACATTGAAACCCCCTAATGATAAGGTTTTAACCATGCTCATTTACATTGAAGTGACGCTCAATTCTTATAACTCTATTTCCTTATACAAAGATACAAATTTCACCATAAATAAACCAAATCGCTTAGACTTAAGTTTCTTCGGAAATAGTCTTAACCTAGAGTTAAATAATATGATATGATGTCTAACATAGAACTATCTTTTAAATAGGTTTTTATCATGGTACCTCTTGATTCTCACTTATAGATAATCACACTCTCATAAGCTTGCAGTCACGTCTCTTTCAACTCATTTAATTTTAATGTTTTTACTTAGTTATTGCAAATTAATCAAAATTTATATTTTTTATTATCAATATTCTATGTGATCTAAATCTACAAGAAGATGACATGCCATACTCCACACCAACTGACATGGAGACAATCCAAAAGGTATTACTTGAATGCGGTACAATATTGTTTGCAGTATTTTCAACAAAAGTATTTATATTATCGTTTTTCTCGGGGATTGGTGTGATATTAATGTTGTTCTATAGTTTGAGTGTCTGTAAGTGTTTGAATCATAAACAAAGTTTTAATGCTTGCTTTTAGTAACCAAAGATCAAGTTTCATGCACTAGATAGAGATTTGGATAATAGAGAGATTGTTGTTTGAAAATGTTTGTTTTGATAAAAAGGTGTCAAGATTAGTTTTCATTAACCTATTCCATATTTATTCGATTAACCTTGCATATGAACTAATCAATAATCAATACATTCACGTATCCTCTCAATAGTTCTCATATATAAGTAATATTGTGAGTGTTATCATATTAATCATTAAATGATCTCTCAGTCTAACTATTAACATGATAATCTTTAAAGCTTGATACAAGTGAATACTAAATCACAAATCTATGTCTAAATCTTGTTCATTAGTAGATGAATATCTTAGGTCAAGCTTGGAACTTACTTCTCAATAATGAACCAAACCATAAAAATAACAATGAAACAAAGATATTCAACATGTATTAATCTTCAATCAAGTTCATATACAAAATGATTAAAAAAAATACACTAAGTCTAAGTTGACTACTTCTAACATTGACACAAAAAGTGTTTAGCTACCCAATATCATGATACCTTGCTCAATGGATAAATAATAGATGTTGATGAACATCAATCTTCAAGTCTCCTTGATTCAAGATGCAAGAGTGTTCTTTTCTTTTTTTCTCTTTAAGAGATAAGAACAAAAATATACTTTCTATGTTGTAATCTTATGATCCACAGAACAAAAGGTTTGTATATCCAAAATCATATTTTTTTCCCTCCACAAGACAAAAGTTGGTGGAAAGTTTTCATAGAAGGTGGCAAAAAGTAGCCAAAAGTATGGCTTATCTGCGCTCCATCGCCGGACGACCATAAAAGCATCGCCGGGCGATTTTAGCTAGATGCGACACGTGACCAACTGGGCGTATTAAAACCCCAAAAGAGCATTTATCATCGCCCGTCGACAAGAATGCTTCGTCGGGCGATCCTCCTTTCGTCAGGTGCCCAAGAAGCGAAACAATACATAATTGAAACTTTTATTTTTCACCATTTTTGCCGGGCGACGCATCCTGTTCCCGGGTGATCCTTTGCAGCATCAACACTTTTGTTTCTTTTGCTTAGCAAGCCTAAATTCTCCATTTTTGCCATCTTTTCTGCACAAGTTTTGCTGAAACACTAACAAACAAATTAAACATTCACAATTCTTTAAACTCACGCAAAATGACTAAAAATAAATATTTAACCTAATCAAAAGTAAAATAAAAGATCTCAAAGTGTCAATAATTGATATGAATTTTATGCAAAAGTTGACACTTAACAAATATGCCTACAATGTATCGTCTAGCTTCTTTGACCAATATTTTCTTGACGAATTAACCTTCTTTTCTAGGATCTCCTTTGATTGTTTGTTGGATATTTTGAATTGCCTGCTCAGTTGTGGATGATAGAGAATTAACATTTTATGTTTCATATTGTACTTGGTCAATATATTCTTCAAATAGTTGTAGAAACGCCCCTCATCACTCTTTTAGCGTTGATCAAAACTCTAAGTACTCTGAACTAAAACAAAATATTTTCAAAGTGTTAACCACATTATGAGCATCATTAGCAACACAAAAAGTTAAGTCAACTCATTTAATAACATAATCAACATAAATTAAGATATGCAAATTAGAATAAGGAGGAAAATGTTTAACCTCCAAGATTCCATTAAGGAAAATTCCATTCCTCTTAGAAATACTACCAATTCGTTAGTATTGATCACAAGTTTTCACATACTAATTTCATTTCTTTAGAAATATTATCAGCTTGCTAGCATTGATCAAATTTTTCACATACTATACACTATCTTTGAATAAGGTTGGCCACCAAAAATCACTTTGTAGAATTTTTGTACTCGTTATTTCTCCGTTGTAGTGACCTCCGTAAGTTGAAATATGACATTGTCATATGATACTTATCATTTTTTTCTCATATACACATCTTTGGATTAAACCATTAGAGCATACCTTCAACAAATTCACATCATGGTATAATTTTTTTCTTTGTTTTCATGTAAGGCTTTCCGACTCCTGTTTTCAATTTTAAAGTTGGTCATATAAGCACACCATGGTTTTTCAGTAACCACAAATATTTTCTCATATCGAAATGCCTCCAATATTTTCTTCTCCTTATTTGTAACATCAAAATTCTCTAGTTTCGATAGATGATCAACTACCACATTTTCGACTCCCTTCTTATTTTTAATATGCGGGTCAACCTGTTGTAGAAACATAATCCATCTTAACGAATGTGGTTTTGACTCACTTTTATTCAGCAATTGTCTAGACGTTGTAAACACAACAACCTTATAACCAATTATATAAGAGAGAATGTTTTCCAATGCAAATATTATGGCGAGCAATTCCTTCTCGGTGGTGTAATTTATTTGATTTCCATTTTGTTGGTTGAGCACAACTCCAAGTGTGTAATCACTAACATCACATATCATTTAAAAATGTAGTTCTCAATTAGGGGCTATGATTACATGTAACTAACTTTTCTTTAAAATCAATCATCATCAAATTTAAAATCAATTTCTTTATAAATCCTTTATGAAAGGTCGATAAAAACTTTCATGTTTTAGAAAACTTCTCACTTTGATTCAATAGGAATGATCGATTAATGAGATAACTGTTGAAAGAATAATGAGATAAGTGACGAAAGAATTAAAGCAAATCAATTGTTAATGATTTTGTGCAATCATATAGGGATACTGTTATCCAAACAATTTGTGCGATTTTATGTAACATATGTATCACAATGTTGCAATTCAAGCACTTTGAAGTTGTACTTCAAACATCACATTAATGGTTCAAATTCGTGTAGAGAAATTGTGCTTTACTGAGTCTAATCTAGATTGATTTCATTAAAGTTTAACAATGGTAAAGACCATGAACTCAATGCTATCCAACATTCAACAGACAGAAAAAAACATCACATTTACTTGAAAGTGAATCGGGTTCATATATCTAAACATTACAAGAGAATAAATTAAAGAAAATAAGTAAAAAGAGAAATGAATTGTATACCATATTACATGGTCCCCATCACCACCGATTTCAGCTAGTTATCTAATTGAATTGAAGCCACCTATGCAGTAATGAGACATTGTGATTTTATGAGGTGTAACGCACAAGGTTTCTGTAGCCATGCAAGCATCTTCTTTGCGCTGACGTGTACCTCCTATACTCTCCTCTCTTTCGCTATAAATATCAATGCAAATTAAGGTTATCCGCATCACAAACATATAGTATATCCAACTATGTCTACTAAACTTCTTGCACTTTCTCTTTCATTCTGTTTTCTACTTTTGGGTGGCTGTTTTGCTCTCAGAGAACAGTCCCAACAAAATGAGTGTCAGCTAGAACGCCTCGATGCCCTTGAACCAGATAACCGTATAGAGTCAGAAGGTGGACTCATTGAGACTTGGAATCCAAACAACAGGCAATTCCGATGTGCAAGAGTGGCACTCTCTCGTGCTACCCTTCAACGCAATGCCCTTCGCAGACCTTACTATTCCAATGCTCCCCAAGAAATTTACATCCAACAAGGTTAGTTTGTTTGATATTATGATCACAGTTGCATTTTCGCAAACTTTTATGTTATAAAAATATGTGTATGACGCTGTCCAACTTTAATATTTACTAGTAATTAATGTCCCTCGATACCAATATTTACAGGTAATGGATATTTTGGCATGGTATTCCCTGGTTGTCCTGAGACCTTTGAGGAGCCACAACAATCTGAGCAAGGAGAAGGACGCAGGTACAGAGACAGCCACCAAAAGGTTAACAGATTCAGACAGGGTGATATCATTGCAGTTCCTACTGGTATTGTATTTTGGATGTACAATGACCAAGATATTCCAGTTATTGCCATTTCTCTTACTGATACTGGCAGCTCCAATAACCAGCTTGATCAGATGCCTAGGGTGAGCACTTAGCATAATGATAATATATTGTCCAAAAAGGTAACATAAATTGGCAATTGATTGATTTTGACTGAAAATATAATTGACAGAGATTCTATCTTGCTGGGAATCAAGAGCAAGAGTTTCTACGATACCAACATCAACAAGGAGTAAAGGAAGAACAAGACAATGACGGGAACCAAGAGCAAGAGTTTCTACGATACCAACATCGACAAGGAGTAAAGGAAGAACAAGACAATGACGGGAACAACATTTTCAGCGGCTTCAACAGGGATTTCTTGGAAGATGCTTTCAACGTGAACAGGCATATAGTAGACAGACTTCAAGGCAGGAACGAAGAGAGGGGAGCCATTGTCAAAGTGAAAGGTGGTCTCAGCATCATAACCCCTCCGGAGAGGCAAGCGCGCCACCCGAGAGGCAGCAGACAAGAAGAAGATGAAGATGAAGATGAAGATGAAAAGGAAGAGAGACAACCAAGCCATCATAAAAGCAGAAGAGGTGAAGATGAAGACGACAAAGGTGAAAGCAGAAGGCATGGAGACAATGGGCTTGAGGAAACCGTTTGCACTGCCAAACTTCGGCTGAACATTGGTTCATCTTCATCGCCAGACATCTACAACCCTCAAGCTGGTAGAATCAAAACTGTTACCAGCCTTGACCTCCCAGTTCTCAGGTGGCTCAAACTAAGTGCTGAGCATGGATCTCTCCGCAAAGTACTATTTTTTCTCTTTCTTTCTTTTTTTTATCTTTTATTACTTTTAATTTGTTTTGCATCACTTAATTTTATGTCAAACAATCTTCATACAGAATGCTATGTTTGTGCCTCACTACAACCTCAACGCAAACAGCGTATTATACGCATTGAAGGGACGTGCAAGGCTACAAGTTGTGAACTGCAATGGCAACACTGTGTTTGATGGAGAGCTAGAAGCCGGTCGTGCATTGACAGTGCCACAAAACTATGTTGTGGCTGCAAAATCATTGAGCGACAGGTTCACATATGTAGCATTCAAGACAAATGACAGAGCTGGTATTGCAAGACTAGCAGGGACATCATCAGTTATAAATGATCTGCCTTTGGATGTAGTCGCAGCTACATTCAACCTGGAGAGGAATGAGGCAAGGCAGCTCAAGTTCAACAATCCTTCCAGATTTCTAGTTCCACCACGCGAGTCTGAGAAGATTTCTAGTTCCACCACGCGAGTATGAGAAGAGAGCTTCCGCTTAGATTTGTCATCAAATCGATGAAAATATTAATAATGAATAAGAAAGGTAAGGCTTAAATGGCTTTGTTGTTGCATGTGTAAAATAACAAGTAAAGTTTCAATGCTCTATGTAAAATTTAATATTGAATGTTGTTCTATGGTTGTTTAGATAAATAACATTGAACCGTAATCGAAACTTAGCCATAATCTCGATCTTTTCTTAATAAAATGAAATAAAAATTATTGGAATGAAAAATCTTTTTACCAATGTTTATGTTAAACACCTCACAATTAATATTCATGTTGTAATTTAAGGGCTTACTTGTTTTGACTTTTTTAAAAATAAAAAAAATTTACAAAAAGAAATTTTTCATAAAAATTTTAAATGAAAAATTTTAAATATAAATTTGATTTAAATAGTTATTTTTAAAATGTTATTTTAGGTATTTCTTCTTTTTATTAAATTTTTTTAATATCAAAATTTTCATAAAAATTATTTTTGAATTATAACTTTTTAGAAAAAAATGTTATAGAACGTCAAAATTAATGTTTCAATTTAAAAAAAAAACAAATATAAAAAAAATTATAATATTTTGAAAAATAATTTTCTAAGATCTATTTTTAAAAATACAAAAAAAAAACTATTTTTTTAAGTTAAAACAAACTGACCTTAAAACGGGAAGGTCTTCTATCTTAAAATTTAAAGACTAATTCTTTTTTGAAAATTTAAATTTAATCTAAGAGTTACTTATTACAAATTACAAAAATAACTCTTACACTTATAATACAAACCATCTTTGGAGATTGAAATAACTCTCAAAAGCTAAACTATGGAGATTGAATTTGGACGCGTCTAATATATCACATCCTGACTGTAATCGGGATTGTGTCTAAAATTCAAATTTAATTTGGAGATTGGAAACCAAACAATTATTTTTATGTAAATTCACGTCTTTTTCTCTCCCTTCACATTTTCATTTATGCAAAAAAGCAAAACATGAATACGAAAAGAGGATCCTCATCTGTCATTACACAACTTGTTCGCTTTGTTTTCAAGCATTCTCATTTCTTTTATTCATTGCATAAAAGTTTATTTACTCCACTGAATTGTAGTTATTTGAAACTCTTCTCCATTGCATTGGTAAGTTGCTCATTCTCTTTTCTTTTTTGATTTCACATACATGCATTATCTAAATAGAATATATATATATATATATATATATATATACTTTAACCTTAAATGCAATAGAAATTTCATTTGTGTTTGTCTTGAACTGTATTGCATTAAGGTTTTGAGCATCAAAGCTTAGGGTTTGCAAGTTCTATTCTCTATGGTTTGTGTCTTTGGTTTGCATGCAGTCTGAATTGTACAATTCAGAACCTTAGTCCGAAGATTGGAATCTAGATTATCATGCTATCTATTTTCATGTTATGACATCTCTCTGTTGTGGTTTTTGATCATAGAAAAAATGTCTGACAACCAGGAAAGATTGAGACATAATAGAGTGTTCCAAAATGCTTTGGTTTGTAGGGGGAAGCTATACCCTTACGACTTGTTGTTGGAGAGACTTTTTTGGTGCTGAGGGATCGTCTTCAAGGATTCACGTGTATTCGACATCGTCTTCTCATATTCATGTGTTTATTGTTTCCCTAGAAGGTGTTGCTGCCTCAGATGCCCTGAGGGTTTCCCAAGAGGCCACTCAGAACTTCATTGTTTCTTTTTTATCCAAATCATGCGGCTAGGCACATGTGGGACAGAGAGATAGTATAAATCTTTTAATTACTCTTTTAAGAATTTGTGTTATAATATTATAACTTTATGACGATATATTTATTTTTTGTAGTATTGTGATATCTTAAAGTGTGTCAGCCATGATAAGAAGGTGGTGCAGTCTCATAAAACATGATTTCAAGATGTCATTCCGCTATCTGGGTTGTCGGGTTTATGCATGGTTGACTATGGTTATATTAACTATGACTTATTGTCTGCTTTTGTGGAGAGATGTCACATAGAAATGTCACCCTTTCATCTTTTGATAGGTGAGATGCCTATTATACTTGATGATGTCTCATGCCTCTTTCATCTTCCGATTCATGGAAAATTATTAAATTACTCCTAGATCAACATATTTGAGGCACTAGACATGATGATAACTTACTTAGGTTTTTTTTTTGCATTTAAGGAACCCGGAGAATATGTGGAACTTAAGGATTACCTTGAATTGGATTAAAACTTGTGTTGTTGCTCCACTTGAAACTAGGATGATCCTTCCAACCTGGACTGTAAGTGTTAGAATAGGGATTTCCTTTTTGAAAGTTATTTGCATAATGTGCTTCTTCTGTGAATCCTTCTAGTATGCAGTTTACATTAGCATGCTTCTCTAAGTGCCGGAAGAGGAGACATTTGGAGAGATGAAAATCACCTCAACTTTGCTGCCTAGACCTTGGTGTCCTCATGGAGTAAACACAATCTTGGGGGACGACACTTAGGCTTTGTGTGCGTATCACTAGATTCGGGGACACCACATTGAGGACTGCCATAAGCTGAAAAGGGAAATTGAGAAACAGATTCAAAGGGGAAAGTTATTGTCTTATGTCAAAGGTAATGCCGAGCGGGATGGAAAATGAAGCCCTCCTAGGAGGGATGATAACTCTGAATTCCATTCCAAGAAGAAAGGAAAGACAACGATGAAGTACGAGAAGCGCGACTGACCCGACACATGTTCAATACCATCTCTGGAGGATTTGCTGCAGGAGGCTCCACCAGCTCGACACGAAAGAGGTATGCCCGGAATGTAATGCATGTGGCTCAGGTGGAATGGACAAACAAAAGCGGAGATCCCGGGGCTGTCACTTTCTCCCGGGAGGACGTAGAAGGAGTCCTGCCACACAAAACGACCCCAATGGTCATTAAAGTTCAGATCATGGATTGGAGTGTTAAGCGGGTGCTAGTCGATCCCGGAATCTCAGTCGACGTGATGTATAGGGAAGCCTTCAAAGGAATGGACTTTGACTCAAAAGAGTTTCTACCATTCAATGAGACCTTAGTCGGGTTTTCTAGAGAGCAGGTGCATGTACTCGGGCACCTTTTGGTTCTATCTGTATTTAGAACGAAGGAGAACGTCAAAGCAATTAGAGTATGGTACTTGATTGTCAATGCAACGTCTCCCTACAACATCATAATTGGGACACCATCATTCAATGCACTGGAGGCGGCACTGTCAATCCTATACCTCACTATGAAGTACCCTATCAACGAGGGACGGGTAGGAATGGTACATGGAGACCATGGTCTGGCACGTAAATGTTATAAGGACGGTCTGAAAGTGAAAAGGAAGACTACGATTGTAGAAGAAGTAGACACCCACAAAATCAATTTAGTCGATATTGATCCTCGAGGAGATCCCAAAGAGGACAACCCAACTCCTCGAGACAAAACTAAAGAGGTCCAGATTGGTCCTCAATCCTCAGAGATTACTCACCTGGGAACCAATCTATCACCGTGTTTACCTTGGGTTTTGGTAAACAACCGCTGATCCTCCAAATGGTTACTTATTTGGTTACTCGCAGGATCGATCAGATTGATCCTATGGACATAGGTTGATTTTGAAGTTTGATTAGGTGGATAAGGCTTTAAGTAAAATGTTTCAAGTAAATTGCATAAAGGAAAGGCTTGGTAAAATAAACAAGGCTTTTTAAAGTAAAGGTTCGACAGGAATTTAAAGGAGAAAAGCAAGTAAAATACTGGAAAAGTAAATGACTTTAATTGATAAAATTGGTGTTTCACACATACATTTCTCAACAATTCTTTCGCTCACACTGGGTACTTGAATCTAAATGAGTGACTATGTATCTATTTGTGAACACACGCGAGAAACTACATGTCTACTCCTATTTATACTAAAACATTTCAAGTAACCGTCGGGCAGTTACACTGCTTCGAGATTAAGCCACTTGGCACGTTCTCCATGCTCGACGCTCCAGATCCTTGCACGTTTGCACGTAGTAACTGCTGGAAACCGTTTTCCCCCCAAAGCTTTGAATTTCAAACTGCTCCACTCTGGACCATCGAACACTTTCATCAAGAAACGTCTTCGACGAAAACTCCTTCGACGTCGAAGGTAATCAGCCTTCTTCCTTGGAAGAAATCTAAGTATTTTGCCATCTTTCGACGGGCACTTCGACAGGCTTAGCCAGTCGAAAGCATCTTTCAGCTTTTAATGGCTGCCATCAATCAAAACAAAGGTGTCAAATTTAGGAGCCAACAAATTGCCCCCCAAGAATGCCTTATTTCGACTCTGAAAGAAAAAGGCATTCTTTGAAAACGCCATTCGACACCTGTTTTTCCACGCTTAGTCACAAGTTAACTTGTGCACTTTTTGTTGCTTTTTACCAACTATCGGCAATCCCAAGAAACCATCATTGATTTGATCCTAGGACGTCACTTTCAGTACGGCGTGCAGTACCAAACGTCACTTCAAAATTTGTCATTATGACAAATCCCAAAAACGAGGACGCACGCTGCGTCTCTCTGTTTCTGCAGAAACGACCAAAACAACAGGATACTGCCACGCGTCCCACTAATTCCTGCAGCATTAAATGACATTTAATGTCCTCGTTATTGGGAATTTCTCCCACTACTATAAATAGTAGTGAATATCCCATTGTGGGACTTTTTACGCAAACTAGCCCTCAAACTCCCTTGCTTTCGTACAAACTTGCTCTCTTTGCAGAAAAACTCTTCCTTTTTTACTTCATCTTCATCCTCAACAATGGCCTCTGCTTCTACTGCCCCCAAGACTAACGCACCAACTGAACAACTTGTTAAACCCAAGGTCTTTGTTACTGCTCCGGTAGTGAACTCTACAGGGAAACGAAGGGTTCCTGAACCTTCTGACATCTCCGTTCGCGATGCTTACTCGCGTCACTTGATGATCCCGGTTGGATACTCCAACCAGATCTTCGCAATGTCTGGCCCCATGAACCCAAGCATCTCTGAAGCTCTGAAGATCAAGAGCTATTTCCCCATCGTCGAGAAACTCAAGCCAGTAGCATGCGCCAAGAAGGACGCAGAAGACAACGAAGACCCTACACGCGAGAAAATCGACCTCCGTTTCTTCAACAGAAGTGTTAGGGTCTTCAGGTCTTGCCCTAATCTGACCTCTGACTATGTTGCTTGGCTAACAAAGTTGGAGAAACATCAAACTCCAGTCTGGAAGGAAATGGGAATCTTTGACCTAGTAATGCTGTCGAAGACAGGCTTAAACTACTCCCCAGAGATGCTTATAGCTTCGCTGTTGTTTTGGGATTACTCTCACTTCACCTTTCACCTTCCATGTGGGATGTTAACCCCCACACTCTTCGACGTAGCGGCCATTACTGGCCTTCGACCAACCGGAGATTACTTCGACCCGGAGGAGATGTCGGAGGACCAAATTGGCTTTTCTGAGACCAAGCCAACATACACCACCTTTATCAACCATTATCACGACAGGTCGACGGATACAGTGTCGGATGTCGAACACATAGCGTTTCTAGCCTTATGGCTAACTCGCTTTGTGTTTTGCTCGAAGTCTCTACAAGTGACCAAAAAGATGGTCACTCTTGCCACCCAACTGCATCACCGCCAAAACATCTGTTTGGCAGAACTAATTCTGGCCAGTCTTTATGACTCAATCAGCAATGGGGTTACTCTCTTGAAACATATCGAAGATAGGGCCAGTTTGCTACTCGCTGGGCCTTTCTGGCTACTTCAACTGTGGCTCAACGCCACTTTCGAATCTTTCTTACCCAAGAAGATTCAGATAAATGAACAAGCCCCAGCGATAGCTAATAGGCGTATCGAAGGAATTAGGCTGGCTCTATTGACACCTGTGGAAGATGGGCTGGAGTTTCAACAAACCTTCACTAACTTCGTTCTGATGTTCGCTCGAAGGAAGGAATTTGTTTCAACTATGGCTCCATTTGCTCAACGGAGGGTGGGGCCAGCATGGTTCACAAGGCCACATCCAAAGGAGTCGAGTGGTCCCAATGTCGATGAGCACACTGTACTTTGGGAGGCGTTCCTGACACCCAGGATCATGCCTCTTCGATTTAAGAGTTCTAAGACTCATTTGAGTCTGCTTGCCTATCAACCAAATCTGGTATCTCGCCAGTTTGGTATCATCCAAACCCTGCCTTCTCCTATTTTTCAAAGAGAGAAGTCAATGTTGTACTTCTGCAACGATTATACAGAAGAAGCTGCCATCAAGCATATCGGAAGATATGCTGGTCGAACAATCCTCTCGCTGTTTGACTACCAGCTTAATTTCCTTTGCTCACCATCCTTTGAGGAGTGGTGGAGAAGCTATTATGCTGAGTACTTCTTCGACGAGAAGGACTTCATGGCAGAGTTGCAGAAGTCTTTTGTCCTTGTGTTGGACAAAGTAAAGAAATGTAAGTTTATGCTCTCACATTACTTTTTATCTTTCTCTTCGACTGTTAGCCTGTTAACTTTCCTTTTCGCTTTCAGTTGTTCGAAAACCCCTAGCCAAAAAGGCTACAGAAGGCCCACAAGGAGGAGTCCCTTCGACAAAACCTCCACCGCCGGCGAAGACTATAGCGCCGGCGAAGACAACAGGCAACCAACAGGGGGAAGGCTCTTCGAGGAGGCCTCCTGCATCGGTAACCAGATTTTCTTCATTTTTCTTCTGGCTTTCGATTTTTTATTTTCGATGTAATTATTCGATCGAATTCCTATTGGTTTTCTAGGCCCCTTCGCCCAAGAAAAGGGCAGCATTGGTGGTCGAATCGGGGAGTGATGACGAAAGTGATTCCCCTCCTGCTCCCTTAAAGAGGCGAAAGTTAACGAAGGACGCTTCTGTTCCTACTCCTGCCCCTGAAGGTCGAACCGTCAGAATAAAGGTCGCTGTGAGAAAGCCTAGGCCACCTGCAGTGATCATCGAGGAGCCAACTGAGGAGGAACTGAACGCTCTTCTTACCAAGCCTGTCGAAAGTGACAATTCCAGCCCTGGGGCTGAAGTTAATCCACAGGTAATCTATTTTAGGCATAGATACCAGTATTCGATTGTATCTCTTTCGACATCTGAAGATTTGTCTTCTTTCTCCTTTTCAGGACACTACTGAGAGTTCCCCACCAAGGACTTCAGAAACTCTAGAATCTGCTGACCTTAGCAGGCCTCAGGAAAAAGATTTGGGCAATGACGAAGCCCACACTGAGAATGAGGCCAATGCTGAAACAGTGGAGAAGACAACAGAAGAACCTATGGTGGAGGAAACACAGCCAGAAACGGTTCCTGTGGTGGACTTGTCGTCAGAAGAGAATCCTGAAGGAAGAGACCAAGGCAATGGCGAAGAGAATCAAGATGCTGTTGACGAAGAGCACCAAGGTGGTACTGGCGAAGAACACCAGGGTGACGCTAGCGAAGAGCCACAAAATGACGCTGGCGAAGGACCCCAAGGTGATGTTAACGAAGAACCACAAGTCGACGCTAGTGCCGCCTCAGTCCAAGTCGAAAAGCAACCAAACGAGGCACTCAGCATTCAACAGCCTCAAGCCCAAGATAATACTGTGGCAAGGGTCACCTCCTCAAAGCACAGGTCAAAAGAGGACTTGGAAATCTTGAAACAAACTGACCCTGTCAGCTACCTCAATGCAATCATCGAGAGTAAGAGTTCTTCTGACACTAGTCAGGAAATTCCTACCCTGTCGGGGAAATCTACTGAAACTTCTCCTCTTGATGATGCGTTGGCGAAGGTTAAGGCCCAGTTCTTCAAGAGAGACTTAATGAAGACTTTAGAGGGGGACCCCACTGCTCCATCATGCTTAAAAGAGGTTTTGAACGCTGTTGACTTCGAAGCTGTAGCCCCAGAAATCTCAGACTTAATCATGGAATTACATTCTATGATTGATCAAGTCTCAGCGGATTACAGGCGCCAACGAGGTTTTAACAGTCAGCTCGAAGTGCTGCATGGCAAAAGCTCATCTGCATGGACTGCTGTCTCAGATTCGACTTCTCGAATTGCCGAGTTGTCGAAACAGAAAGCGTCTGCACAGGAAAGGGTCGATGCTATTGAGCGAGAGAATGTCTCCTTCCGAGCACAAATTGCAGAGATAGAGGCGAAGATAAACGCCAACACTGTACTCCAGGAGGAAATTCTTTCGACCATCCCAGACACTGAGAGCCAGACTGAGATCAGGCAAGGCCTGGAATTCGCTGAGAGGGCTCAAAGCCTCGACGCTCAAATTGCCAAACTAGTGCAAGAAAACTCTTGGTGCAAAAAGAGGTTGGAGCTGCAGTATGCCAAGTATCTTCGACTCAAGAATTCTCTTACCTTTTGATTGATTCTCTTTTGTAACCATCTTCTGTAATCGTTTTCGACAACAATTGCCATCTTGGCTGAAATTAATAAAAATTTCCATTTTGGCATTTTTTATGGTTAATTTAGTTTGTTCTTTTATTATTTTATTTTTATCTCTTGAAGTATAGGCTTATATTTTTTCAAATATTTACCATTTACTCTCAAGAGCCTTTTATCACCACTTATCTCTTCGACTTCATAGGCTCCACCAGAAAAAGTTTGGATAACTCTGAAGGGTCCTTCCCATTTGGGTGACCATTTCCCCATGCTTCGATCCCGTCGATCCATGGGAAGAATTACCTTCCAAACTAAATCTTCAGGCAAAAATACCTTAGGTTTTACCTTTCTATTATAAGAGTCTTCTACTCTTTTCTTCTGAAGCCTGAGTAAGTCGAGAGCGTGCAATCTCTCTTCGTCTAAATCCACCAGTTCATCTAACATCATATTCCAATAAACCTCAGAAGGAATATCATAATGCCTCTGAACTCTTGCAGATTGAAGACAAATTTCAGCTGGCAATACTGCATCATGGCAAAAAGTTAGCCTATATGGTGTTGTACCAGTGGCTTCTTTTGGGGACGTTCGACAAGCCCATAAAATCTGGTCTAACGTCTTATGCCAATTCTTTGGTTTCTTCCCAACATGTTTCTTTATCAAGCCAATCACCACTTTGTTAGCTGCTTCGACTTGACCATTCGCTTGTGCATAGTAAGGCGTGGATGTTAGGAGTTTGAAACCTGTTTCCTGAGCAAATTCCTGCATCTTTCGACCAGTGAAAACTGAACCTTGATCAGTTGTTATTGTCTCAGGGATTCCATACCTAAATATAATGTTCTTTTGAATGAATTCAATGACATTTTCTTGGTCTACATTGACTAAAGGGACAGCTTCGATCCACTTAGTAAAATAATCAATGCCTACCAATATGTATTTCTGACTCTTTGATGATGCTGGTCGAATCTCTCCAATAAGATCCAACGCCCATCCTCGAAAGGGCCAAGGCTTCACTATCGAGTGAAGTTCGCTTGCTGGTACATGCTGGATGCCTGTATGAACTTGACACTCTTGGCAACCTTTGGCGAACTCAACACAATCTTTCAGCATAGTGGGCCAATATAGTCCTTGTCGAAACAACAACCATTTCATCTTGTGGCCTGCTTGGTGAGCCCCACATGCCCCAGCATGCGTAGTCGAAAGGGCTATGTATGCTTCAGTTTCACTTAAACATTTCAGCAACACCCCTTCAGGCGTCTTCTTGAATAACTCATTACCCATGAGTACAAAACTCAACGCCCTGTATTTTGTTTTTCGCTCTGTCGGAGCTCCTGGATTTTGAAGATAGTCCACAATGGGTTTCCTCCAATCTTGCTCTGACAAATTATCAATGAACGAAATCTCGAAGTTTGAGTGATCAGCATAACCTAGCCTCGTCGATTCCAAGTCTGATGGTGATAGACAAGTTGCCTTTATCTTTTCTCGAACTTCGATTGCTCTTTGTAATCTCGTTTTTGAAATCTTATACCCTGATGCAATTTGTGCCAAGTCATTGGCTATTTGATTTTCGACTCTGGGTATGTGTCGAATATTGATACTTTCAAATTGTTTCAATAAACGATTTGCTATCACAAAGTACATAATGAGATTCTCTCTTATGCATTTATACTCCTTTGTGACTTGCTTGATGACTAACTCTGAGTCTCCCATTATTTCGACTCGAGTTGCCCCCAATTCCAACAATATTTCAAGGCCAGTAATTAGAGCTTCATACTCAGCCTCGTTGTTCGAACAAGAACCTTCTATTTGGTACTTGAATGTTGTTGGAATTTTATCTGGAGAAATAATCAAGACTCCTACTCCTGTTCCATTTTTATGGCTGGAACCATCGAAGTAGAATTTCCAAGGTTCTATCTCCACATAATTAATATCCTCGATTTGAATTGAGTGGTCGACTATGAAGTCTGCAACCACTTGTCCTTTTACTGCCTTAAGAGGCATAAAGGTCAAGGAGTATTCAGTCAATGCTAATGCCCACTTGCCAATTCGACTATGCAAGATAGGTTTCGACAACATATATTTGAAAACATCAAAATGAGACGAAACATAAACATCAACTGGTTTTATATATTGCTTGAGTTTTGTACAAGAGAAATACAGACATAGACACAATTTCTCAACTTCGCTATATCTAGTTTCTGCATCATTCAAAACTCGACTGAGATAATAAATGGGTCTTTCGACTCCATTCTCATCCTCTTGGGCTAACATACTTCCCAGAGTTTTGTCAGATGCAGCTATGTACAATCTCATACTCCTATTGCTACAAGGAGGCACCAAAATAGGTGGCTTAGTGAGGTACCCTTTGATTTTGTCGAAGGCTTCTTGTTGCTCTTGCCCCCATTCGAACCCCTCTTTATTCAGTCGAAGTAAGGGTGAAAAGGCCTGAGCTTTCCCACTTAGGTTAGATATAAACCTTCTCAAGAAATTTATCTTGCCTAAGAGAGATTGCAATTCCTTCTTATTCGATAGCGCTTTCGCTTCCAAAATTGCCTTCGTCTTGTTCTGATTGATTTCGATTCCTTTCTTGTGGACAACGAAACCCAAGAAATCTCCAGCTTTCACACAGAACGCACACTTCAAAGGGTTCATCTTCAGACCATGTTCTCTCATTCTTTCGAATGATTGTCGAAGGTGGTCAATGTGACTCTTCCTGGAAACAGATTTTATAACAATATCATCAATATAAACTTGCATAAAAGTGTTAATAAAATCATGGAAGATAGTATTCATTGCTCGCTGGTACGTTGCCCCAGCGTTTTTTAGGCCAAAAGGCATCACTACCCATTCGTAAGTGCCTAAGGCCCCAGGGCATCGAAAAGCTGTTTTCGACACATCCTCTTCAGCAATGAATATTTGATTATATCCTGAATAACCATCGAGCATGCTCAGGTATTCGTAGCCAGCGGCAGAATCGACTAGCATTTCCGCCACAGGCATAGGATATTCATCTTTGGGGGTGGCAGCATTCAAATCTCTGAAATCTATGCACACCCTTAATGTGCCATTTTTCTTAATTACTGGCACAATATTTGCAATCCATTCGACATACCTTGTAACACGGATGAATTTGCATTTCAGAAGTCTTTCGACCTCCGTTTTGATCTTCGACAATATTTCTGGAGCGAAGCGTCTTGGATTTTGCTTGATTGGCTTCTTTCCAGGTTTGATTGGCAACTGAAGTTCTACCAATCCTCTGTCGAGACCGGGCATTTCGTCATAATCCCAGGCAAAACAGTCTTTAAACTCTTTCAGCAATTGGATTACTTCCAACCTAAGTTCTGGATCAATTTTGGCGCTGATGTAAGTTGGCCTATTCTCGGATCCTTCGCCTAAGTTGATTTCTTCTAAAGGGTCTTGTGCTAACATCTTAATGTTGTTCGCCAAGGGATCCTTTTCGAAGCCCAAAGGCTCATCGTCATAGATGGCGTCGAGCCTCGGTTCCTGCATTTCATCTGGCATGATATCAGGAGGTCTTGGATCGAAATCCTTTCCTGGGCTAACAGCAGATAATTGTTGATCATTGGCCTGTGTGGCCATGTACTTTACTTCGGCTTCGAGAGCCGTTATCATCTTGGTTTCGGCCACATAAGCCGAAATTCGCTTCAGAGATTGTGACTCAGTCATTATCACTGAATTCACTTCCCCAACCAGTTGGTTGGATATCAGTTAGCCCACTGAAGTCTATGTGGGACAAGTCTTCTCTGTCCCATTGGAAACCATGCTCAGGATGCAGGTATAGGGAACAAAAGGTGTTTGGCGCTGGCGCCATGTCGAAGTCAGGAGTTGGACATGGCCCTATGTGAGCCAAGTTTTTGTCGAAATCTGTTACACCCAAGTGATTCACTTCGCCAAGGTAGTAACTTTGATCCGCCTCTATGTTTTCGACCATCCCATCTGGACGCCATAGCAGCAGTCTTTGATGCATCGATGAAGGCACAGCGCCAACGCCATGAATCCACTCACGGCCTAACAAAAGGTTGTAGTTAGGTTTGGCCGATATGACCATGAACATTGTTGGTCGAAGGATCGATCCAACTTTTATGTCTAGCTGGATCACTCCCACGGTGGTCCCAATGCCTCCCTCATAGTTGGACAGGACCATATTGTGAGGTTTGATTTCTTCATCCCTTTTGCCAATCTTCCTTAGCATAGAATGAGGGATAATATTGATAGTGGCCCCACAGTCGACCAATATTTTGTTCACAGTGGTCTCTTCGAGCTTAGCCCTTATGAACAAAGGTTTGAGGTGATTCTTCATCGCCTCTGTAGGTGGCTCGAAGAAGCCATTTTGTTCCTCTGTAGTGCCATTGTCCATGACAAAATAGCACACTGGCCTATGTTTGGCCATTTCTTGTTCCACCTCCCAGTCACTAGCTTCGACTTCTACCTGTCGATTGAATTCCCTAGGCAGTACTGAAACAATATTCACCATTATATCCAGAGTATCGTCGGACTCAGCATCATCTTCGTCTTCGACTTCACTTTGGTTAGGCCAAACTAGCCTGTTGGTAACTGGTTCTCTCTCAAGAGGCTTTCTTTGTTTCCTTTGAGGCACATTCGAACTAGTTTCTGCCTTAGGTTCGTTGGCAGCCTCCCTTTCAGCTTTTCGCCTTCTTTGATATCTCCTCCATTGGGATCGCGACATAGGATTTTTCCCCTTGTAGTTGCTGGACACTTGAGCAACCTTGGGTGCAGCAACTTGAGGCTCTTTCTTCTGAATTAAAGAGGAACCTTTTGGCACATCGAAAGAATGCCATTTCTCTTCACTTGGCCTTTTCCGGCCAGATGTTTTGTACCAAGTGTCTACTGGTACATTTGTTGGAGGCCTAAAAGTCAGTGGCCTCTTATCTTGATTAGAACCCCTTCTGGGATCATGTCGAAGGTCGGCATTCTCCCTTCTCTTGTTCGCTGCTCTTACGCCTTGTATGTGCTCAGCAGCTTTTTTATCAAAGATAGAACTGCATCTTGGACATAGCATCACCTCTGATTTCTTCTTCTGGCATCTTTGTAAAAAATCTGCCAAGTTCTCGTTTTCCCTAGGGAAAGCCGTTTTATTTGCCTGCTCTTGCCTTATGGCTTCTTCTGAAGCTTTAGGGTCAGAAAGTTCAACCATGTTGATATTCATTGTATCCTTATTAGCAAGAGTTAGTTGCTTCATTTGTGTCTCCAGATTCTCCGTCTGGCCTTGAACAGTGGCCAAGTGGGAACTGGGCTTTGGTCCAGTTTTTTGTGCTTCAGCAGTCTTCGACTTCGGGTCTTCGACCGCTTTCTGGACAGCCTCGATTGTCTTCCTGGATAAATTTCCAGAAAAACTGCCAAAGATTGGCATGTTGATGTGGTCCTTTGAGACTTCGACCATGGTAATTCCTGGCTTCTTCGACGGGATGCTGGTCGCCTCTATCATGTTTACTTCAGAGGGTTCTGCGTAGTGGGCTTCAGCCTTTAGTGGATTGGAGTCGACAGCCATGGGGGATTTGTCAGCAAACTTCAATCTCCCTTCCTCAATAGCGTCTTGCACAAGATTCCTGAAAAGAAAACATTGAGAAGTTTTATGGCCCAAAAAATTATGATATTTGCAAAAACCTCTCTTCTTTCTTTGATCAAGAGGAGGCACTTTTACCCCAGGGGGTACTATCATTTGGCCATCTTTAACTAGCAAGTCGAATATTTCATCACATTTTGTGATGTCAAAACTATAAGTCTTTTTTGGGAACCTATCGTTGGTCCTGTCTGGACCAATGGGATTTTTCCCATTTGAGGGGACTAACTGTTTACAAGAGTATGGTGGCCCTTGTTTTAGTTCTGCTAAATCGACTTCTCCTTCTTCGACAGTTAAAGTATCGTCGAAGGATTCTAGATCGTCGTCGTCCATCTCAACGTACGCTATTCTCTCTCTTTTGTGAGTTTTCGTTGCCTTAGCTTTTTCAGCTTTGAGGCGTTCGACCTGTCGAACTCTATCGGCCAGTTGGGCCATGTCTCTTAGGTACTGGGTATCTAGCTTCTTCCTGATGGAATAATCTAGACCGCCTGCGGCTATTTCGACCAACTCATGTTCTGGCACTTGTGTAAAACATCTCGCCTTAAGTAACCTAAACCTATTCAGATATTCGTCTATAGGTTCAGTGAAACGTCTCTTCACACTCGCCAGTTCTTTCAGGCTTATCTTGGTTTGCCCCATATAGAATTGTTCATGGAACAATCTTTCCAACTGGGTCCAATGGTGGATCGAATTGGGCGGGAGAGTTGTGAACCAAGTAAAAGCGTTCTTGGTTAAGGAACTTGGGAAGTATTTGATCCTTAGGTTTTCATTATTTGAAATGTCTCCTGCTTCGATCAAATACCTCGCCACATGTTCGACAGTAGATTCTGTCGTGTCCCCAGAGAACTTAGTAAATTTGGGGACTTTGCTCCTAGGAGGTAAATCCGTTTGTAATACGTATTCTGACAATGGAGATGTAAAGTTGGGCCTTCGAAAGCCCATGTTCATCCCATTCTGATTCATGATCCTTTCGATCATGGTTGCCAGATTATTTTCCAAACCCATGTTTTGGTGTTGGATATGCTGAACCACTTCGTCAGCATTTTGGTTTCTGTTAACTAACCTTACCTCTGGGGCTATTACCCTAGGTTCTTCGACAGGTTGTTCTACAGGCTGTTGAGCCTGATTAATGGTGGTTTCTTCCTCTACAAATATCCCCTGATTTCCTCTTGTTTGCGCCCTTTGGGGCTGTCGAATAGGTGGGGGTACTCCAAAGAAGTCAGCCAAACGCGTCATTTGCGCTGTAACTTGCTGATTCGATTGAGTAGTATTTTGTATTAGAGGATTTAGCACTGTACTCAAAGTTTGTGCCAACATTTGCACCATATCATGGTTGCTTTCGTCCATCTGTTGCCTCAAGACTGCTGTCGAGGCATTTGTAAGGCCATGGGCTACTTGGGACGTTCCTCCTAAGAGTTGGGTCCTATTTCTATTCGCCATGCCTACTCCAGAGCCTTGGAGTGGCGAAGAGGCACTCACGAAAGGGTCTGAATAAGTGGACGCAGCATTCGTCAGGCTTGCCACTTCAGAAGTTGGCATACCATAGAATGGAATAAATCCTGGGGGAACCACAGGCCTTGTGCCTATATTTCCCCTTGGAGGGGGAGTTCCCAAAGGTATTCTGGGGCCTGAAAACGAAGTTATTGGCCCCGTGGTTGTGACTGACACTGCTGGTGTCGAACCAACGTTCGTCGCTTCACTTACGGTCATATTAACCGTTGCTCCCACACTTGTTTGTGGGATTTCGTTATTGTTTGGCGGATTCGCCATCTCTTCCCTTCTTCTGGCAGTATTGTTATCGTTAGTGTATATTCTACCACTCCTCAATAACATACAACTCGAAAAGATGAGATTATTTTTCAACAATCAACACACGGTCCCACCAGGTGTGCCAATTTGTTTACCTTGGGTTTTGGTAAACAACCGCTGATCCTCCAAATGGTTACTTATTTGGTTACTCGCAGGATCGATCAGATTGATCCTATGGACATAGGTTGATTTTGAAGTTTGATTAGGTGGATAAGGCTTTAAGTAAAATGTTTCAAGTAAATTGCATAAAGGAAAGGCTTGGTAAAATAAACAAGGCTTTTTAAAGTAAAGGTTCGACAGGAATTTAAAGGAGAAAAGCAAGTAAAATACTGGAAAAGTAAATGACTTTAATTGATAAAATTGGTGTTTCACACATACATTTCTCAACAATTCTTTCGCTCACACTGGGTACTTGAATCTAAATGAGTGACTATGTATCTATTTGTGAACACACGCGAGAAACTACATGTCTACTCCTATTTATACTAAAACATTTCAAGTAACCGTCGGGCAGTTACACTGCTTCGAGATTAAGCCACTTGGCACGTTCTCCATGCTCGACGCTCCAGATCCTTGCACGTTTGCACGTAGTAACTGCTGGAAACCGTTTTCCCCCCAAAGCTTTGAATTTCAAACTGCTCCACTCTGGACCATCGAACACTTTCATCAAGAAACGTCTTCGACGAAAACTCCTTCGACGTCGAAGGTAATCAGCCTTCTTCCTTGGAAGAAATCTTCTAAGTATTTTGCCATCTTTCGACGGGCACTTCGACAGGCTTAGCCAGTCGAAAGCATCTTTCAGCTTTTAATGGCTGCCATCAATCAAAACAAAGGTGTCGAATTTAGGAGCCAACACACCGGAGGAGGAGAATGAAATTGTTGATATTCTGAAGAGAAACATTGATCTGTTTGCGTGGAAGCCATCTGACATGCCCGATATTGACCCTAACGTCATGTGTCATCACTTAGCACATGACCCAAGGGTTAAACTGGTGTCCCAAGGGTTAAACTGGTGTCCCAACAATCCCTTTAAATTTCTAGTTCCACCATGTGAGTCTGAGAAGAGAGCTTCGGCTTAGATTTGGCACCAAATCTATGAAAATAATAATAATGAATAAGAAAACTAAGGCTTAAATGGCTTTGTTGTTGCATGTGTAAAATAACTCAAGTCATGTACCTTTTGCGGAAACAGAATAAATAAAAAGTAAAGTTTCAATGCTCTATGTAAAAGTTAATATTGAATGTTGTTCTATGGTTGTTTAGATAAATAACATTGAACCATAATCGAAACTTAGCCATAATCTCGATCTTTTCTTAATGAAATGAAATAAAAATTATTGGAATGAAAAATCGTTTTACCAATGTTTATGTTAAACACCTCGCAATTAATATTCATGTTGTAATTTAAATATAAAAAAATTACAAAAAAAACTTTTCATAAAAATTTTAAATGAAAAATTTTAAATGATAATTTGGTTTGAATAGTTATTTTTAAAATGTTATTTTAGATATTTCATTTTTTTATTGAATTTTTTTAATATTAAAATTTTTATAAAAAATATTTTTGAATTATAACTTTTTGGAAAAAAAATGTGATTTGACTATGTTTTAGTCTTCAATAATGTATATTTATGTTATAGGACGTCAAATTTAATGTTTCAATTTAAAAAAAAAAAACAAATATAAAAAAGTTATAATATTTTGAAAAACAATTTTGTAAGATCTATTTTTAAAAATACAAAAAAAAAATTATTTTTTTAAAGTTAAAATAAACTGACCCTAAAACGGTAGGCTCTTCTATCTTAAAATTTAAAGACAAATTCTTTTTTGAAAATTTAAATTTAATTTAAGGGTTACTTGTTTCAAATTACAAAAATAACCCTTGCACTTATAATACAAACCATCTTTGGAGATTGAAATAACTCTCAAAAGTTAAACTAGGGAGATTGAATTTGGACGCGCCTAATATATCACATCCTGATTGTAATCGGGATTACACAATTTAAAAAAATATGTATTCCAAAATTCGAATTTAATTTGGAGATTGGAAACCAAACAATTATTTTTATGTAAATTTGCGTCTTTTCCACTCCCTTCACATTTTCATTTATGCAAAAAAGCAAAACATGAATACGAAAAGAGGATCCTCATCTGCCATTACAAAGCTTGTTCGCTTTGTTTTCAAGAACTCTGATTTTTTTATTCATTGCATAAAAGTTTATTTACTCCACTAAATTATAGTTATTTGAAACTCTTCTCCATTACATTGGTAAGTTTCTCATTCTCTTTCCTTTTTTGATTTCACATGCATGCATTATCTAAATAGAATATATATATATATATATATATATATATATATATATATATATATATATATATATATATATATATATATATATATATATATATATATATATATATATATATATACTTTAACCTTAAATGCAACAAAAATTTTATTTGTGTTTGTCTTGAACTGTATTGCATTAAGGTTTTGAGCGTCGAAGCTTAGGGTTTGCAAGTTCTATTCTCCATTGTATGTGTCTTTGGTTCGCATGCAGTCTGAATTGTATAATTCAGAACCTTAGTCCGAAGATTGGAATCCGGATTATCATGCTATCTATTTTCATGTTATGACATCTCTCTGTTGTGGTTTTTAATCATAGAAAAAATGTTTGACAACCAGGAAAGATTTAAACATAATAGAGTGTTCCAACATGCTTTAGTTCGTAAGGGGAAAGCTATACCCTCACGACTTGCTGTTGGAGAGACTTATTTTGGTGCTGAGGGATCGTCTTCACGGATTCAAGTGTATTCGACATCGTCTTCTCATAATAAAATGGAAACTAAAAAATTAATGGGTTATCTCTCATCAAACACTCATTTAACGTTAATAACTTGATGTCTCATTGACCACAAAGTTATTCAAAAGCCAAATATATATTATTACATTGAAACCCCCTAATGATAAGGCTTTAACCATGCTCATTTACATTAAAGTGACACTCAATTCTTATAACTCTATTTCCTTATACAAAGATACAAATTTCACCATAAATAAACCAAATTGCTTAGACTTAAGTTTCTTCAGAAATAGTCTTAACCTAGAGTTAAATAATATGATATGATGTCTAACATAGAACTATTTTTTAAATATGTTTTTATCATGGTACCTCTTGATTCTCACTTATATAACCACACTCTCATAAGCTTGCAGTCACGTCTCTTTCAACTCATTTAATTTTAATGTTTTTACTTAATTATTGCAAATTAATAAGAATTTACATTTTTTATTATCAATACTCTATGTGATCTAAATCTACAAGAAGATGGCATGCCATACTCCACACCAACTGACATGGAGACAATCCAAAAGGTATTACTTGAATGCGGTACAATATTGTTTGTAGTATTTTCAACAAAAGTATTTATATTATCGTTTTCCTCAGGGATTGGTGTGATATTAATGTTGTTCTATAGTTTGAGTGTCTGTAAGTGTTTGAATCATAAACAAAGTTTTAATGCTTGCTTTTAGTAACCAAAGGTCAAGTTTCATGCACTAGATAGAGATTTGGATAGTAGAGAGATTGTTGTTTGAAAATGTTTATTTTGATAAAAAGGTGTCAAGATTAGTTTTCATCAACCTATTCCACATTTATTCGATTAGCCTTGCATATGAACTAATCAATGATCAATACATTCACGTATCCTCTCAATATTTCTCATGTCTAAGCAATATTGTGAGTGTTATCATGTTAATCATTAAATGATCTCTCAGCCTAACTATTAACATGATAATCTTTAAAGCTTGATACAAGTGAATACTAACTCATAAATCTATGTCTAATGCTTGTTCATTAGTAGATGAATATCTTAGGTCAAGCTTGGAACTTACTTCTCAATAATGAACCAAACCAGAAAAATAACAATCAAACAAAGATATTCAACATGTATTAATCTTCAATCAAGTTCATATACAAAATGATTAAAATAAATACATTAAGTCTAGGTTGACTACTTCTAACCTTGACATAAAAAGTGTTTAGCTACTCATTGTCATGATACCTTGCTCAATGAATAAACCATGGATATTGATGAACATCAATCTTCAAGTCTCCTTGATTCAAGATGCAAGAGTGTTCTTCTCTTTTTTTCTCTTTAAGAGATAAGAACAAAAATATACTTTCTATGCTGTAATCTTATGATCCATAGAACAAAAGGTTTCTATATCCAAAATCATTTTTTTCCTCTACAAGACAAAAGTTGGTGGAAAGTTTCCATAAAAGGTAGCAAAAAGTAGCCAAAAGTATGGCTTATCTGCACTCCATCGTCGGGCGACCATAAAGCATCGCCGGGCAATTTTAGTTAGATGCAACACGTGACCAACTAGGCGTATTAAAACCCCAAAAGAGCATTTATCATCTCCCATCAACAAGAATGCTTCGCCGGGCGATCCTCCTTTCGTCAGGCGCCCTAGAAGCGAAACAATACAGAATTGAAACTTCTATTATTCACCATTTTCGTCGGGCGACGCATCCTGTCCCCGGGTGATCCTTTGCAGCATCAACACTTTTGTTTATTTTGCTTGGCAAGCCTAAATTCTTCATTTTTTCCATCTTTTCTGCACAAGCTTTGCTGAAACACTAACAAACAAATTAAACATTCACAATTCTTTGAACTCACGCAAAATGACTAAAAATAAATATTTAACCTAATCAAAAATAAAATAAAAGATCTCAAAGTGTCAATAATTGATATGAATTTTATGCAAAAGTTGACACTTAACAAATATGCCTACAATGTATCATTTAGCTTCTTTGACCAATATTTTCTTGACGAATTAACCTTCTTTTCTAGGATCTCCTTTGATTGTTTGTTGGATATTTTGAATTTCCTGCTCATTTATGGATGATAGAGAATTAACATTTTATGTTTCATATTATACTTGGTCAATATATTCTTCAAATAGTTGTAGAAACACCCCCTTTATCACTCTCTTAGCGTTGATCAAAACTCTAGGTACTCTAAACTAAAAAAATATTATTTTTCAAGGTGTTAACCACATTATGAGCATCATTAGCGACACAAAAAGTTAAGTCAACTCATTTAATAACATAATCAACATAAATTAAGATATGCAAATTAGAATAAGGAGGAAATTGTTTAACCTCCAAGATTCCATTAAGGGAAATTCCATTCCTCTTAGAAATACTACCAATTCGTTAGTATTGATCACAAGTTTTCACATACTAATTTCATTTCTCTTAGAAATACTACCAGCTTGCTAGCATTGATCAAATTTTTCACATACTATACACTATCTTTGAATAAGGTTGACCACCAAAAACCACTTTGTAGAATTTTTGTACTCGTTCTTTCTCCGTTGTAGTGACCTCCATAAGTTGAAATATGACATTGTCATATGATACTTATCACTTTTTCCCATATACACATCTTTGGATTAAACCATTAGAGCATACCTTCAACAAATTCACATCATGGTATAATTTTTTTCTTTGTTTCCATGTAAGGTTTTCTGACTCCTGTTTTCAATTTTAAAGTTGGTCATATAAACACACCATGGTTTTTCAGTAACCACAAATATTTTCTCATATCGAAATACCTCCAATATTTTCTTCTCCTTATTTGTAACATCAAAACTCTCTAGTTTCTATAGATGATCAACTACCAAATTTTTGACTCCCTTCTTATTTTTAATATACGGGTCAACCTGTTGTAGAAACATAATCCGTCTTAACGAACGTGGTTTTGACTCACTTTTATTCAGCAATTGTCTAGACGTTGTAAACACAACAACCTTATAACTAATTATATAAGAGAGAATGTTTTCCAATGCAAATATTATGGCGAGCAATTCCTTCTCGGTGGTGTAATTTATTTGATTTCCATTTTGTTGGTTGAGCACAACTGCAAGTGTGTAATCACTAACATCACATATCATTTAAAAATGTAGTTCTCAATTAGGGGCTATGATTACATGTGACTAACTTTTCTTTAAAATCAATCATCATCAAATTTAAAATCAATTTCTTTATAAATCCTTTATGAAAGGTCGATAAAAACTTTCATGTTTTAGAAAACTTCTCACTTTGATTCAATAGGAATGATCGATTAATGAGATAACTGTTGAAACAATAATGAGATAAGTGATGAAAGAATTAAAACAAAACAATTGTTAATGATTTTATCGCTTTTATATAAATGTTAGTAATTAAGGCTTGTATGGAAAGATAAAACCAACAATTAGTAAATCCTAATTCAAGATAAACAATGCATGTAAATCAAACACACTTGCACACTTGCACGCTTAAGGCAATTCCACTTTGTTTCCTTAACAAAATTGTCATGTTATGCATGTGGGATATCTTAGCAAAAGAAATAAAAAATACAAGATCATAGTCCCTCGATGACGCTATAAATGTTGCCTTTCAAAATGATCTTAGTCCCTAAAAAAGAAATGCTAAGATATCTCACAACATTGCTATCATGACTATACGATGACCCACGCCCGTCCCTTTTACATCCAAAGATAAGGTTCTTACCAAATCAATGGTAAGTGTGATACGGTGGGAGAACTGACTTGAGGTTTTTGCATTTTATCGCAAATGTTGCGGTTAGCAAGAGTCGCCATCGACTTTTCTTTTATCCAAAAGGAAAGGTGAAAAAGCATAGGAAAGACCTTTGAGATTGTTTCTTGAGTTCGGAGAATAGATTATGAAAAGGGAAGGTATTAGCACCCTTTTCATCCATGGTTTTCCATGGGCTCTTAGTTACTTGCTTATATCACTTGCTTTTGTTTATTTGAAATTGTGTTTGGTGTGGTTTTTGAAAGTATTTTGTAAAAGAGGCCATTCGTTTAGGCAATCTTTGTAATGATTCTCGTTCGTAAGAATGTATACAAAGATGTTTGTCTTTTTGAAAATGTTTTTAATGTTTGTAAAATGTTTGGAAATGCGTGTTTATTTTGAAAATAGCAAGGATAGTTGTTTGAAAATAGAGCAAGTAACTAGAAGTAATCTACCTACTCAAATGTCTTTCTTATGCATTCTCTATTCCTTTGACATTGTTGTCTTACCATTGATTTGGTAAGCAGCCCTATCTTTGGATGTAAACGGGACGGGCGTGGGTCATCATATAACCATGATTAGCAATGTTTGCAAAGTATCTTAGCATTTGGAGGGACCAAGAACATTTTGTAAGGCAACTTTTGAATAGCGTCATCTAGGGACTATGATCTTATATTTGTTTGTTTTGCCAAGATACTTCGCGTGCGTAATATGGCCATTTTTATTTTAGGAAACCAAGTTGAGAAACCCTAAGGATGCTTGTGTGCAAGTGTAACATTTTTTCATGTTTTGATTTTGTCTTGTATTTTAGGGTTTTCTATTTTGCTTTGTTTTGATATTGTCATACAAACCCTAATCACTAATCATGGCATATAAAGCGATAAATTGCGTAATATAAATATTTCTAAGCTATTACAACAATTTATGGGAGGGGGAATACAAATTTGAATGGGGATTTTCAAGAATATAAACCTAAATAAATTATTACAATCAAATTGAATTTGTACGAATTAGAATAAATACAATACATTATTTAAAAATGCAATACAATGTATATGTAAGAAAAGATTTTTTGTCTTGTTTTTTTGATGTAAAAGAAATTTTAATCTAAACCCAAAATTGTAAGGAAAAGAAAATGATTTTTAGAAGGGAGTCCTAACCCTAATATCTATTTTTTTTAAAGAAAATAAAGTTCTTATAAGTATTGTTTTATGTTTTTCTTGTATTAAAATAATAAATAATATTGTACAAAAATATAAAAAATTTATATATGCAAAAATAAATATTTATAAGTATGAAATGAAAAATAAATTAAACTAAATATGTTTTAACTATATTTTTACAAATTTATTAAGAAAATATATGATATCTTATTAAAATGAAATATATTTTTATGTGAAAAATAAACTAAAATAAAATAAAATGCAATATTATCAAATTTACATTTTTTGAGATTTTTTATGCATCAAAAAAAAGTTTAATATATTAAAAATGAAAATAAAACAAATAATATAAAAAATTGGCAGGGGGTGATGTAGCAAAACTGGCAGCAATGTTAGCAAAAAAGTCATGGCCCAAAAGACCAAGCCCAAACCTGCAAAAATAGCAAAAATGGAAAGGAGAAAAATATGAAAATCACAAAAGTAGTGTGTTGTACCCCAAAATTTGCCCTTTCATTTTATCAACTTGTTTCATCACAAGGCTCTTGGAACTCAAGACCAAGCTAGGGTTTGCTCTGCTCAAGATACCTCCTTGCACTGTTGACCTAAATTAGGGTTTGAGTTTGCACAGTGTGATACGGTGGGAGAGAACTGACAGTTTTTGGAATACTGGTTCGCGTTTTGCGTTTGTTTTTGCAAAATGTCGCGGTAAGCAAGAGTCGTCATCGTCTTTTATTTTATCCAACAAGGAAAGGAAAAAAGCACAGAAAAATTCCTTTTTCGAGATGTTTCTCGGGTCCGGGGTGTAGATTATTGAAAGGGAAGGTGTTAGCACCCTTTCTATCCGTGGTTATCCACAGGCTCTTAGGTACTTGCTCAAAGTGTTTTCAAAATTTGCTTTTCTTTGTGTTTGTGGGTTTGAAAAAAGTTTTTGTTTGAAAGGAGTGTAAGTGCGAAAAGTTTTGTTTTGTTTTGAAGAGAGCAAGTACTTAAGAACCATCTACCTACTCGAAAAAGGAATCAATCTGTACTAATTTCCTTTAAACAATGCTATCCCACTATTGTTGAGTAGGTAGCACCGTCGTTAGAGTTTACGGGTCAATTCGATTAAGGGACGTGTGGTCACTAAAACAATGTTAGGATGCCTTAGCGGTAACCCTAATGTCTTAGATCATTTTTTCGAGGCAACCGTTTCGAGGCAACTATGATCTTTGGACAAGAGGGCGACCTCTAAAACTTCCTATACTCAATGACCACGTTCGAAGGCAACCAAGTGAGGTGTACCCTAAGAGTGCGCATGTGCGAATGTGTTGTTTTTCAGTTATTTATCTTTGTACATGTCATGGGTTATCTATATTGATTTTAAGTTCATACATTGGATCTTGTCATGCATTCCCTATTATCAAACATCTAACAGTGTATAAGTTGCGGAAATTAAATTGTGGAAATTTAAATCTAACTATTACAAGGCGTCGGGTATTTACATCGCCAAAAACAACCCTTGAAATTAAATTGCGGAAAATAAAAGAAAGAGATAAAATAATTTAAAGTCCTATTAAAACTATTACATTCTGGGAAACAATTACATCTATATCATAAATGGATCGTATGCGGGAAAATAAATCGGGCGAGTTTTTTAGGGTTTTAACCCCTTTTTTGAAAGAAAGCATTTTTTGTTATTTTTGAATTAAGAAGAAATTAAACTAAGTTATTTAAATAAATTAATTAATTAATTAAGAAAAAGATATTTTTTTGTATTTTTGGATATTTAAAGAAATAAAATAAATTTGGTCAAAGTTAGTAAAACCTAATATTCTACATTAATTTTAGTTATTGCAAAAAATATTAAAAGTTATACCTATTTAAAACTAAATTAATTAAGTTAGTATTTATTTACAAAAAAAAAATGCTGAATTTAATTTTAATAAATAAAATTATGTTTTTTTTGGTTTTTTTATTTTTATGAGGAAAATAATTTAATTGGTCAGTTAGAAAATAAAATAAATAAACAAAACAAATAAATAAATGAAATAAAAAAAAGAAATAGAAATAACCAAAGGGGGGGTTTGGGCCCATAATGGAGGTGAGATTTGCAATTTTCCAAGCCCATTAACGTGCAAGCCTGATTGACTTTCCATGATCTCACGTGCGCCTGTTGACTAGAGCACATGGTGGTATTTCAATCTTGGCCACCAGATTTTGCCTTGGGCCATCTGGAAACCATCTGGATGAGGGCACATGATAGGCTACGCCTTTGATGCTGCATAGAATCACCTGTTGAAAAATGAAACAAATGCATTTGGGGGACCTGGGATTCGAACCCAGGTCCCATTGGATTTCACACGCTCGCCTGGCCACTGTGCCACTATGTTTTTATTGTTAGTGTAATACCAACTAATCATTATATTGGAAACAAGTTAATATGCCTGAACAAAAAAATAAAAAGTGCGAATTTTGAATGGACGAATGGGACATGGCCACGTAATCGTCTTCTTCGTTACATCCTGGTTATTTACCTGCGGATTTTTGTCCGCAGCTAAATCTGTGGCTTGCTCCTAAAACGAGTTCTAGGCCATGGAAATTAATTCCAAGACTACAGCCATGTTCGTCTTCATCTCCTGATTTCATCCATGTCCATGGTTTGTGTGATCGGTGGAAATAGAACTGACTGTTTTTTTAGCTGGTTTCGCGAAATATCGCGGAAGCAAGAGTCGCCACCGTCTTTTATGTTCTCCAACATGGAAAGGACAAAAGCACAACAAAATTCCTTCTTTGAGAATGTTTCTCGGTTCGGGAGGTAGATTTATAGAAAGGGAAGGTGTTAGCACCCTTTCTATCTGTGGTTATCCACGGGCTCTTAGGTACTTGCTCTATGTTTTCAAAAATTGTTTGCTTTTCAAGTGTGTGTGGGTTTTGAAAAAGTTCGTTTGAAAACTTTTAGGTAACTCTTGTATCAGTCCTCAAGAGTGTATGAAGTATTGTTTGAAAACTTTTTGAAAGTGTAAGGTGTGAAAAGTTGTTTTGTTTGTTTGAAAAGAGCAAGTACCCATGAGTCGTCTACCTATCCTAAGGAATTAAGTTGTGTAAGAGTACTTTAGATAGTGCTATCCCACCATTGAGAGGTAGGTAGCACCATCGTTGGAGGTGTTCGGGTCAATTCGATTAAGGGACAATGTGGTCACCGAAGCAATGGTAGGACACCTTAGAAGTAACCCTAATGTCCTAGATCCTTTTATCCGAGGCAACCGTTTCGAGGCAACTGGATCTTAGACATAAGGGCGACCTCTAAAACACCCTATACTTGATGACCACGTTCGAGGCAACCAGTGAGGCGTACCCTAGGGGTGGTATGTGCATGTGTGTTGAGTTCAGTTAAGGTTATCTTGTACATGTTATTTGTGAGCTACGGATTGATTTTATTTGGCATTCATTCTTGCAGGCATAATTAACAGTTAGGAGTGCGGAAAATAAATTGCGGAAATGTAAATCTAACTATTACAAGGCGCGGGTCTATACATCGCCAAAAAGCAAAAACCCGTTTTGAAAATAAAGTGCGAGAAAAGTAAATAAAGCGATAAACCTAATTAACTATTACATACTTTGTACAGATACAATAATGAATTAAAAAGAAATACGCGCGAAAGAATGAATCGGGAACGTCTTAAGGGTGTTGACCCTTTTTTAAGAAAGAATTGAATTTTTGTCCTTTTTAAAATTAAAACTAAGAACTAATTAATTAATTATTTATTAAAAGAAAAAAAATGTTTTTTTGTGTTTTTTATGTTTTTAATGAAATAAAATAAAAAAAAGAAATTAAAAGTTGAAAGTGAAAGGCCTAATTCTAAATTAATTTTACTTATTAAAAAAAATATTAAAATTGTTCTAATTACACAACTAATTAATTAATATTAGAATTTATTTACAAAATAAGTTAATAAATAATAAAATGTTTTTTTTTGGGTTTTATTGTGAAAAATGGTGAAAACATAAATTAGGTTAATTAAACAATTAATAAAACTAATAATTAATAAATAGGAAATTATAAAAGAAAACAAAATAAAATGAGAAAAAGGAAAAGAAAATAAGAACCCAGGTGTGATACGGTGGGAGAACTGACTAGTGTTTTGCGTTCGTATTCGCACTTGTGCGGTTAGCAAGAGTCGCCACCGACTTTTTATTTTATCCTAAAGGGAAGGTTAAAAAGCACAGCAAAAACCTTTTGAGATATTTCGCGGGTTCGGGGGGTAGATTATGAAAAGGGAAGGTATTAGCACCCTTTTCATCCATGGTTATCCATGGGCTCTTAGTTACTTGGTTTTTTAGATCACTTGCCTTGTTTTTCGATTGCTTTGAAAATGGTGTGTGTGTGGGTGCTTTTTGAAAATGTTTTGGAAAAAGATGCCTTGTCTTAGGCAACTAATGTATTTGACTCGTGTTTGAGTGTTTTACAAAAGTGTGAATCTTTTCGAAAAGATGTTTTCAAATGTTTTTGAGAGTTTGTTTGAAAGTGTTGTGGATTGTGGTTTTTGAAAAGAAGGCAAATGTTTTTTGCAAGTTTGGTCTCAAGTAACTAAGAGTTATGTCTACCCTATTGTACTCAAAGGTTTTTGTCATGTTTTAATCCCTTTTAACAATTTTGTTCCACCATTGAAATTGATGGGCAATCTTGCGTTTAGGAAGTTTATTCGGGACGGGCACGGGTCATCGCATAGACCATGAATGCAATGATGCCAAGTGTCTTTGGCAATTTGTTTTGAAGGGACTATGATCATTTCGTTTAGGCAACTTTCGAAAGCGTCATCGAGGGGCTTATGATCATTTGATTTTGTTTTGCCAAAGACATTCGACGTGCAGGCATGGCCCATTTTGGAAGGCAACATGTGGGATTACCCTAGGGGGTGCAAGTGTGATTGTGTATTGATTACATACATTTGTCTTGTATTAGGTTATCTAGCGTTTGATTTTATGTACATACAAACCCTAGGTCTAACCATGGTATAATTGAAAAGCTGTAAATTGCGGAATGTAAATCTACGCTATTACAAAATAATGTCCGGGAGTGGGGGTATAAATGTACAAGGGGATGAGACTTATAGTACCCAATAATTTACAACCAAATCGAATGTGCGATCAAAAATGAATATCAAATATACAAATATAAGATAAAGTGTGTATAGGGCAATATATTGTGTAAGTGCAAATGTATATGTATTGTGTAAATGTAAATATGTACAAGTGCGAAATGTGAAATTGAGTCGCATTAGGGTTTTGACCTAGATATACGTTTTAATCTGTATTTTGATTTATATGTTAATGTACAAAAATGTATATTAACTAAAGAATTTCAATTTTAATTATGTACAAAAAGTATTTGGTTATTTTATATGCAAATGTGTATTAAGAAAATATTTTCAATTTTAACTTATATGATATATATATACAAATATATTTCAAAAAAATGTTTTTTAGTTAATTGTATATAAAAAAATATTTTGATCAAAAAAAGTATTTTCAGATTTAATTTGTATGACATGTACAAAACTAATTTTTAACATAACATAAATGTATAAAATAACTATCTAAAAAATGTCTTATTTTTATGATAAAAAGTATTTTATTATTTAGGTTAGTATTTTTTACAAAGAATAAAATCATTGTTTATAGAATGAAATTAGTAAAAGAAATATTGTTTATGAAAAGAAAATAAAATAAAAAAGAGTTAATGTTAAGAAAAGGGTTAGTGTTTTATATATAAAAAAAAGTATGTATTGTTTTTTATAAAAATGAAAAGAATAGTTAGTGTTTTATAAAATAAGATTTAGTATTAGAAAATGAGGTGATTTCTTGTTGGGCTTTAGAGGAGATTAGCAGCGGGTCTGGCCCAAGGTTTTGAAACAGAATTAGGGTTAGGCCATTGTTTCAGTTGGGAACGAAATTAGGGTTCGTCAGCAGCGGCGCGTTCGTGGTATTCGTCTTCTCCGATTAGCAAATTCTGAGCATTCGATTGTCTCCGGCCACCAGCATCATCCTCACGCTCTCTTCCCTCCAAGACAAGGATGCCACGTCCCTTGAAACAAGGTTGGTTCCAAACGTTTTATATTTTCCTTTTCCTTTCTGATTCGCGTAGAATTATTCTGAGCTCTTTATTTTCGTTTTATGAGGTGAAGGGGAAGAAGAATGCTACCTGTTTTTAGGGGAAGGAGGAGAGGCGGAGAGCGAGATGTTGAGGAGGCCGGAGCGGTGAAGCTTGATGCTTGCTTTTGATGCCTTCCTGGTAACTTCGTTCCCTGTTTATGATTTAAGGTTTTGATGATGATGCTTGATGTTGCCTGAAAAACCTTTCTTGAAATTCACTTTTTATCTTCTTCTTCCACAATGCGTTGCCTTGGATTATTGCCTGTGTATTTTAGAACATTGCTGCCTTGATGTCTTTGTTGCCTGAGTATGATATGTCTGAGTATTTGCTCGTGCTTGTTTGTGAACTTGATGCTATGTGACTTGAGATGTTCAGCTTCACAGGGTTATAGGCTTGGGTTGGTTTTGGTTATGGTTATCACTGATGCTTAAGCTTGAGGTTGTTCAGGTTATGGTATTGGTTTGAGACTTTAGCTTGTATGTGCTTGGTTCAGTATGTTATGGTGAGGCAAGTTTGGGCATGAGGTTTGTATGTTTGGCATGAAGGTTGAGGCTTGAAATGTGTTATCAGGTTTGTGGGTTTAGCATGAAGGTTGAGGCTTGGAATGTGTTAGGTTCAGATGATGGTCATGGTTCTCTTTTTTTCTGATAAGCTTAGTATGTTTATGCTATATGTTTTGGGATATGAGAGGATGCTGGTTCTAGACCACTCAGTTTTGCAAGTTTTTGTTGTATATTTGTGATTTTGCTTCAGCTTGTATATATCTCTTTTATCTTCTGAACTGCTATATTGCCTAATGTGTATTGTGGTGAGGCAGAGTTGGTATTTTGATGCAGCTACCTAGCTGTGTTTGCCTTGACAGTTTTTCATACTTCTCTCTTCTCTCACCTTACTTCTGTCTATTCTGAGTTGCCTAAACTGTGTTAGCTATTTTCTTTTCTATATTCACTCTCTACTGTCTGCTGTGAACTGCCTTGTATTTTGCTGAGTTGACTTTGTGTATCTCTCTTTGAATTGCCTGCTGAACTGCTTTGGCCTTGCCTATGCTTGCTTTGTACTGGCTTTTGACTTCTGCCCTGCTGCTACTGAACTGTCTTGTATATTTCCTTTTCTATTTCAACTTCTACTGTCTGCTGTACTGAGCTTGTGGACTTGTAGGCTTGTATATCTTTTTCTGCTGTCTTCCTTACTGTCTTGGCCTGCTGCTGAACTGCTATGCCTAACCTGAACTGCTTTATCTCTCTTTACTCTCTCTTCAAAGTACAGTTTGAAAATTTTATATGATTTTTGTTTGTACTTTTCTGAAGGGGCCCTGGATGGGAAGTGATGATTCTAGATTACTTGTATTTTACATTTTACATCTTCATCTCTTTTGACAGTTTATGTGTGCTGACTTCCTTTGAGGGGACCTTGGGCATTTTGACAGTAGCCTTGGCTTTTTGGATAGAAATTTTGGATTTGAACTTTTTCAGTTTGGATTGGATTTTGAATCTTGAATTTCTATGCAGCTTGAATTTGTAACTTATGCATTTTTTGACATTTTGCATTTCATGAAGTAAAAATAATCTTCCCTCTCTGCGAACCGGGAGAAATCCCGTGATTTGCAGAGAGGGCAACTGATCCCAGTCAGTGGCCCCTAATGATGAGCAACTTTTAACTGTTTTTTTAATTAAATGTTTTCTGACTTTTCTTGTTCTTTTTGCAGATGAAAGATGGAATGCCGGAGCGGAGTAAAGAATGAAGAGCATTTAGAAAATAAGATAGTTTTTTTTTTCATTCTATTGTAATATTTAAATTAAATGTAAATCATTGTTTGTAACAACAATTTGTAAATAATTTAAATATCAATAAAAATTCAAATTATCCAATTAATTCTAATTTCCTTATTGTTTATTTATTTATTTAAAATTCTTAGAATTAAAACAATTGAAAAATAAATTCAATCATTTTAGTTTCAGAATAATAGATAACTAAAGTAAAACAACATTGGTCCAATAAACCTGTCTTATCCCACATCCAAAGCAAAGCAGCAATTAACTTAAATGGACTGATCAAATGCAAAAGTACTGTGAATTCAAAACTGCATCTTGTATCTGACTGGCCCAATCAAAACGTACTGAATCCAAAACCAATGTCTCTTTTGTTGATTAAACCAAGATAACGCGAATTTTAATCTGAATCTTGAAATAAACCGCAAAGTGCTGTGGAATTTAAATTCTTCTGAGAACATGCCCATGAAACCCTAATTCCCGATTAAATGCCAAATCACGCTCGCTTGATCAAAATTGAACCACAAATCAATCAAGCCCTAAGCCCACTGTATGCAACAATTCAAAGCTCTGAAAATCAGTAAAAAATCCTAATTTTGCTTGACTGTCAAAAAAGTCCGTTGGTCCGATTCTTGAGCCAGTTTGGGAAGTCAGGAAATGTTTGAAGCTGAGATTTCTTGTGGAAAAGCGCGAGGGCAAATTTTGGGGTACAACAGTTGCCCCTGTTCAATCTTCTTTGACCTGAAGAGTTAGATTGGCAAGTTTGCCTTTCGCGACTTGAAGGTAAAAGGAGATTGGACACTAATGTGCCCAGAAAATTTGCGCTCGTCGATGTGACGGTGGAGGTGAATGGGCTTAAAGATGCCACCTGGTGCGAAAGAATTTGTCGGGGGATGGACTTATAGATGCCATCTGAGAATGGGCTTACAGATATCATTCAGCGACTGCTGGTAGGAGGATGGGCTTATAGATGCCATTCAGCGACTGCTGGTAAGAGGATGGGCTTATAGATGCCATTCAGCGACTGCTGGTAAGAGGATGGGCTTATAGATGCCATTCAGCGACTGCTGGTAAGAGGATGGGCTTATAGATGCCATTCAGCGACTGCTGGTAGGAGGATGGGCTTATAGATGCCATTCAGCGACTGCTGGTAGGAGGATGGGCTTATAGATGCCATTCAGCGACTGCTGGTAGGAGGATGGGCTTATAGATGCCATTCAGCGACTGCTGGTAGGAGGATGGGCTTATAGATGCCATTCAGCGACTGCTGGTAAGAGGATGGGCTTATAGATGCCATTCAGCGACTGCTGGTAAGAGGATGGGCTTATAGATGCCATTCAGCGACTGCTGGTAGGAGGATGGGCTTATAGATGCCATTCAGCGACTGCTGGTAGGAGGATGGGCTTATAGATGCCATTCAGCGACTGCTGGTAGGAGGATGGGCTTATAGATGCCATTCAGCGACTGCTGGTAAGAGGATGGGCTTAAAGATGCCATTCGGTGAGGTTGAACTGTACGTCAATGGTAAGTGGACAAATATCAGAAGGGCATCCATGTTTTGGAACATCTCTGAATTGGGGTCTGAACAATCAACAGATTGATGTCCGTGTCTGGAGAATCTGTAAACTATTTGAGATTGAATAGGCAATAGAGCAGCATCCGTTGTTGGGACACGTCTGAAAGCTATTTTCAAAAATTGAGAAGAGTCTGAATCAGTCGGTAGATTGACATCCGTTGTTGGGAAGAATCCGTAAACTATTTTCAGACGCTTTGAAGAAGAATCTGAACGAGTGATAGATTAACATCCGTTTTCTTAGAGAACCCGTGAACTGTTTTCAGAAATCTTGAAGTTGAAGAAGAACCGGTGTAGGGTTTCTGCTGATGCGTCTGAATGAATCTGGAATAAGTATCGAAATGTTGCCGTGTCCGGGTCATATCTGAACCATTTTTGGATGAACCTCAGGAGATGATCTGTGTCTGTCGACTGATCTTACCTGAAGAGGCAAAGGGTTGGCTGCATGCAATGTTATGATGCATGATGCAATACATGTGACATTAATGTTTATGATATGAATGTAATGAATGCGCATGTAGGCTGATGAGCTAATCCTGCCAAGGATACATGAATCCGAGATGGCTGAGGATAAAAGCGTCTTGACTGCTGCCGGAGAAAATAAATCCTGGGCTGTTGCCGGGGAAGAGAATTCCTGATGACCTCTATTGGGGAGTTCCAAACTAGTAGACTCATGCCCGGGAGACCAGATTGAGAGTCTTCGGTTTGATGGGAGGTAACCCTGGGGACTTCACTGGGGAACTCAAAAATTGCTTCCTTAAAGCTCTGCGGGGAGAAGGTTTGAAAGTCTGACACCGCCGGGGATAGGGAAAATTCTGGCGAGTGCGATCTTCCGTAGTTGTTAGCTTTGAGAAGAATCTGAACAGGCGATAGGTTAACATCCGTTTACTTGGAGAACCTGCGAACCGTTTTCAGAAGTCTCGAAGTTGAATTAGCAATAGAGCAGCATCCGTTGTTGGGAAGCGTCCGTAAACTACATTCGAAGGTTGCATCCGAACAAGCTGATAGATTAACATCCGTTACTTGGGAAGAATCTACGAACTGTTTCAGAAGTCTTGAAGAGGAACCGGTGTAGGGTTTCCTGATGATGAGCTTGTGTAAAACTGCATCGGGTTTGGAACACTTTTGACATTCGAATGCCCTAAGTGGTGATGTAGATAAATTCCTGGTTTATTACAGGTGTTGGTCTACAATCGGCCGTTCACAGATGTTTCCTGGGTTGTTGTAGGTGTTGATCTGGAATTCTTCAGACATGCCCTGGCTGGATACAGGAGTCGAATCTGGAAAGGTGATAGTTGATAGATATGCCCTGGCAGGATACAGGAGTCGAATCTTCAAACTCTTCAGACATGCCCTGGCCGGATACAGGAATCGAGTCTGGAAACGTGGTCAACAGATATGCCCTGGCTGGATACAGGAATCGAATCTGGAAAGGTTGTAGTTGATTTGTTGAATACTTTTGACATTCGAATGCCCCAAGTGGTTGCGTAGGAGCCTTGAATCAGATTACTCTGCATATTGAGAGATGTCTTGAAATCTTGACTGGACTGCCCCAGGTTAACTGTACTTTGACTAATCTGTTGGACCTTGACTGGACTGCCCCAGGTTAATTGAATTGCGACATGTCATGCCCCTAGGAGATTTGATGGAAGTGTTATCCTCTTGAAGTGATTTTGGCTTACTGAGAGAGTTTTCGTTCCTCCGAACATTCGCTGTATGAATTTCTTCGCTGTCTAATAAAAGAGTCAAATGCAGACAGTGATATTCGAATAATGCAAAGTTTATGTTTGTCTTTGAAATTTTGAAAAATGCGTTTTTAGCAGAAAACTTTTCATAAAACAAGTTAACACGAGATTTAGAGCAAAGCCCTACAGGAGTCAGGATACCTTTTGTAACAGTATGCTTTCGAACTAACCCATGCTTCAATTAGGACTTTTGAAGGGTTGTAACGTGGCCTGGTTCACGGTTTAAGAAACAAAGGATAAAGGCTCAAAGTATATTTGTACCCACCCGCTCTTCGTGATGTTCTTCAACCTAAGCTTAGTTAATTGTGCGTCGCACTCTGTTTTGAGTTTAGAACGACTTTTGGGCGATGGTTCACCGGTTTGAATTTGGGAGACTGTCATCTTCTCCTTTTCCTTTTTCAACACTTTTCGTGTTGTTGAGGGTTTTGTAATGACCTCACTATTTTGATTTTGGTTTGTTATCCCTAACTTTTGCCTGACTGTTACCGTTGTCGGGATTACTGTCAGCGGGATGCCCCATCTTTCTTAAGCCTCCTTTATAGGTTTTGGCTCGGTGGGCTTTTCTCTTTTGAGAGATTGACTGTCTATGTGATAGGGAACCACCCTGGTCTTTTGATTCCGAAGGAATGCTTTCTCTTTTTTCGACGTCGTTCGTTGTACCGAGAGTTTGCGACTTCAATGCGCGTTTTCTTTTGAATTAACTGAGATACTACCCTGCCCCGGGTTTATATCAAAGGTTTCGATTGTTTAGAACGGGAAACTCCTACTTCTTTGGCTCGAAGGGGTTGACTAGGGATTAACTTCCTTATGACTCCAGTGTTTGGGAATTGAAAGAAATGCCTGTACATCATCAGCCAGGTCCGTTCAAAAACATACTGTATAAGATCACGGTATTGTTTCGTCATCCTCCCTCTAAAGGCTTGCAGCCTTTTATCAAGAGTCAAATATTATAAAGAAAAGCATAAGAATAGTGAAACGAATGGGTGAATTCAAGACAAACATATGCAATGCATTAATGAAAACAGAGTTTAACATCAACAAATAATTGTTTTGACAGTAAAAGAAATTACAACTTTGAAAAATTCAAAAAGAAGCAAAAGTCTTTCAGTTTCGAGCCTCGTCACTTCAAGCGGAGATCCTCTCAACGGAAGATCTTCATCTCGCCGTCTGGCATGAATTTCAGCACCCCAATGTCGATCAGATCTTGAATCTTGTTCTTCAAGGCCCAACAGTCGTTGGTACTGTGCCCCGGGCTGCAGGAGTGGTAAACACAAAATGCGTCGGGATTAAAGTGAGGAGAGGAGATATTGGGCTTCTGAGGAGGGTCCTTTATAGTAAGTAAATTGACCTCCAACAGGCGCTTCAGTATGAAGAATGATGGTATTTCAGTCTCCGTAAACTGTCTTCCCGGCTTTTCTTGTTTACGCCGATTGCCCCGTTGACGCTGGCGAGGTTGTTGATGGGTCTGTGACCCTGAAGCTAGCAAAGGAGCTTTCCCCTTGTCTTCTCGAGTGGATGGAGGCTGAGCGGTGACCTGCTCTTCGACCTCAGATGTTTGCCCCAGTTGGTTGTTTGGAAGCAGTTGGCAGACCAGAACTCTGAGTTCCTCTTGTCTTTGAGATAGGTCTTGGATGAGAGCCATCTGGCCCACCAAATATCCCATCATTTGGGTCCTCAGTGTTGTCAGATCAAACTGCAGCTCCGCAATCTGATCATTCCTGGCATTGTTGGAATTCCCCAAGCCGTTGGTGAGGAGAGCTTTCATCTCCTCTTGCCCCAGAGACAAATTCATGAACATCTCTTGCAGCTGAGCAGTCTGGTCTTGGATGTCTTTGACAGACCGTTCTAGAGCCATCTCTTGCTGTTTTAACAGCAGGAGAGTAAGGAAACCTGAAAAAGGAAAGATTGTCAAAATGCAATGCATGATATGCGGATGCATGTTTTTTTTTAAGGATCTCTTGGGGTAAGCACAAGAAAAATGTTAGAGGTTGAGCCCTGCTCTTGGATTGGAGAGCCCTGTACCGGTGGACGTCCTTCTACTAGAATCAAGCTCACCATGTCGAGTGGGTCATAGCCACTGATTCAAGTTGTTGTACTTGAACTTTGACTGGATTGGTTGGAGGAGAGACCTCTTGCCCCTGGATAGACGTCTGGTTCAATGTAATCCTGCATCAACAGAACCCTCGAGATCCTTGAAATGGTTATTGAAAATGCTAAAATGCCATGATGTCATGATGTTATGTACATGTATGCACAAGCAAGTAAGTGTATATACAGGCAGACAATATTCATACAAAGCACACAAGGCCTTAGGTTTAGGCTTGCATGAGGTCTGGGTATTACCCTCTTTCAGTTTGTTGGTTAAATCCTGTCCTATCAAAAGTAACCGGGTTCTAAGGATCTCAATATCATTGGATTGCTTTCATTGTTCATCGTTTCAATTTAGCCACTGACTGGCGATCAAAATATCCCAAGAAAACAACCCTCAATCGAGTGTAGTATCGAGTATCAACCGACTTCGGAGTACACCAAAGTAGTCATCTCACTACCCTAAAAGGCCAAGATGGTTCAATTAAGGTTCCTAAGGTCTGTTGATGCTTTACGACACCACATGGAGGCCCCGTACTCTCCTTGATTGACTCAAGGGTTACCGGTACACACCAAAGTGCCACATCAACGTAGCAGACTGCTTCAACCATGTCGGTATACCCCGCACAGTTCCCTCACAGCCTTGTTGCTACCTAAAAGGGTTTCCCCAGATCCGGGTTAGGATCTATAAAACTCCGATACAATGCCCACAAATGTAAAAGCAAACAAAGCAATCAATTGAAAACAAAAGTGATCTAAACCCTAAGGTAACCCCACTTTTAGAAGTATCCCCAGCAGAGTCGCCAGTTCTGTGATACGGTGGGAGAACTGACTAGTGTTTTGCGTTCGTATTCGCACTTGTGCGGTTAGCAAGAGTCGCCACCGACTTTTTATTTTATCCTAAAGGGAAGGTTAAAAAGCACAGCAAAAACCTTTTGAGATATTTCGCGGGTTCGGGGGGTAGATTATGAAAAGGGAAGGTATTAGCACCCTTTTCATCCATGGTTATCCATGGGCTCTTAGTTACTTGGTTTTTTAGATCACTTGCCTTGTTTTTCGATTGCTTTGAAAATGGTGTGTGTGTGGGTGCTTTTTGAAAATGTTTTGGAAAAAGATGCCTTGTCTTAGGCAACTAATGTATTTGACTCGTGTTTGAGTGTTTTACAAAAGTGTGAATCTTTTCGAAAAGATGTTTTCAAATGTTTTTGAGAGTTTGTTTGAAAGTGTTGTGGATTGTGGTTTTTGAAAAGAAGGCAAATGTTTTTTGCAAGTTTGGTCTCAAGTAACTAAGAGTTATGTCTACCCTATTGTACTCAAAGGTTTTTGTCATGTTTTAATCCCTTTTAACAATTTTGTTCCACCATTGAAATTGATGGGCAATCTTGCGTTTAGGAAGTTTATTCGGGACGGGCACGGGTCATCGCATAGACCATGAATGCAATGATGCCAAGTGTCTTTGGCAATTTGTTTTGAAGGGACTATGATCATTTCGTTTAGGCAACTTTCGAAAGCGTCATCGAGGGGCTTATGATCATTTGATTTTGTTTTGCCAAAGACATTCGACGTGCAGGCATGGCCCATTTTGGAAGGCAACATGTGGGATTACCCTAGGGGGTGCAAGTGTGATTGTGTATTGATTACATACATTTGTCTTGTATTAGGTTATCTAGCGTTTGATTTTATGTACATACAAACCCTAGGTCTAACCATGGTATAATTGAAAAGCTGTAAATTGCGGAATGTAAATCTACGCTATTACAAAATAATGTCCGGGAGTGGGGGTATAAATGTACAAGGGGATGAGACTTATAGTACCCAATAATTTACAACCAAATCGAATGTGCGATCAAAAATGAATATCAAATATACAAATATAAGATAAAGTGTGTATAGGGCAATATATTGTGTAAGTGCAAATGTATATGTATTGTGTAAATGTAAATATGTACAAGTGCGAAATGTGAAATTGAGTCGCATTAGGGTTTTGACCTAGATATACGTTTTAATCTGTATTTTGATTTATATGTTAATGTACAAAAATGTATATTAACTAAAGAATTTCAATTTTAATTATGTACAAAAAGTATTTGGTTATTTTATATGCAAATGTGTATTAAGAAAATATTTTCAATTTTAACTTATATGATATATATATACAAATATATTTCAAAAAAATGTTTTTTAGTTAATTGTATATAAAAAAATATTTTGATCAAAAAAAGTATTTTCAGATTTAATTTGTATGACATGTACAAAACTAATTTTTAACATAACATAAATGTATAAAATAACTATCTAAAAAATGTCTTATTTTTATGATAAAAAGTATTTTATTATTTAGGTTAGTATTTTTTACAAAGAATAAAATCATTGTTTATAGAATGAAATTAGTAAAAGAAATATTGTTTATGAAAAGAAAATAAAATAAAAAAGAGTTAATGTTAAGAAAAGGGTTAGTGTTTTATATATAAAAAAAAGTATGTATTGTTTTTTATAAAAATGAAAAGAATAGTTAGTGTTTTATAAAATAAGATTTAGTATTAGAAAATGAGGTGATTTCTTGTTGGGCTTTAGAGGAGATTAGCAGCGGGTCTGGCCCAAGGTTTTGAAACAGAATTAGGGTTAGGCCATTGTTTCAGTTGGGAACGAAATTAGGGTTCGTCAGCAGCGGCGCGTTCGTGGTATTCGTCTTCTCCGATTAGCAAATTCTGAGCATTCGATTGTCTCCGGCCACCAGCATCATCCTCACGCTCTCTTCCCTCCAAGACAAGGATGCCACGTCCCTTGAAACAAGGTTGGTTCCAAACGTTTTATATTTTCCTTTTCCTTTCTGATTCGCGTAGAATTATTCTGAGCTCTTTATTTTCGTTTTATGAGGTGAAGGGGAAGAAGAATGCTACCTGTTTTTAGGGGAAGGAGGAGAGGCGGAGAGCGAGATGTTGAGGAGGCCGGAGCGGTGAAGCTTGATGCTTGCTTTTGATGCCTTCCTGGTAACTTCGTTCCCTGTTTATGATTTAAGGTTTTGATGATGATGCTTGATGTTGCCTGAAAAACCTTTCTTGAAATTCACTTTTTATCTTCTTCTTCCACAATGCGTTGCCTTGGATTATTGCCTGTGTATTTTAGAACATTGCTGCCTTGATGTCTTTGTTGCCTGAGTATGATATGTCTGAGTATTTGCTCGTGCTTGTTTGTGAACTTGATGCTATGTGACTTGAGATGTTCAGCTTCACAGGGTTATAGGCTTGGGTTGGTTTTGGTTATGGTTATCACTGATGCTTAAGCTTGAGGTTGTTCAGGTTATGGTATTGGTTTGAGACTTTAGCTTGTATGTGCTTGGTTCAGTATGTTATGGTGAGGCAAGTTTGGGCATGAGGTTTGTATGTTTGGCATGAAGGTTGAGGCTTGAAATGTGTTATCAGGTTTGTGGGTTTAGCATGAAGGTTGAGGCTTGGAATGTGTTAGGTTCAGATGATGGTCATGGTTCTCTTTTTTTCTGATAAGCTTAGTATGTTTATGCTATATGTTTTGGGATATGAGAGGATGCTGGTTCTAGACCACTCAGTTTTGCAAGTTTTTGTTGTATATTTGTGATTTTGCTTCAGCTTGTATATATCTCTTTTATCTTCTGAACTGCTATATTGCCTAATGTGTATTGTGGTGAGGCAGAGTTGGTATTTTGATGCAGCTACCTAGCTGTGTTTGCCTTGACAGTTTTTCATACTTCTCTCTTCTCTCACCTTACTTCTGTCTATTCTGAGTTGCCTAAACTGTGTTAGCTATTTTCTTTTCTATATTCACTCTCTACTATCTGCTGTGAACTGCCTTGTATTTTGCTGAGTTGACTTTGTGTATCTCTCTTTGAATTGCCTGCTGAACTGCTTTGGCCTTGCCTATGCTTGCTTTGTACTGGCTTTTGACTTCTGCCCTGCTGCTACTGAACTGTCTTGTATATTTCCTTTTCTATTTCAACTTCTACTGTCTGCTGTACTGAGCTTGTGGACTTGTAGGCTTGTATATCTTTTTCTGCTGTCTTCCTTACTGTCTTGGCCTGCTGCTGAACTGCTATGCCTAACCTGAACTGCTTTATCTCTCTTTACTCTCTCTTCAAAGTACAGTTTGAAAATTTTATATGATTTTTGTTTGTACTTTTCTGAAGGGGCCCTGGATGGGAAGTGATGATTCTAGATTACTTGTATTTTACATTTTACATCTTCATCTCTTTTGACAGTTTATGTGTGCTGACTTCCTTTGAGGGGACCTTGGGCATTTTGACAGTAGCCTTGGCTTTTTGGATAGAAATTTTGGATTTGAACTTTTTCAGTTTGGATTGGATTTTGAATCTTGAATTTCTATGCAGCTTGAATTTGTAACTTATGCATTTTTTGACATTTTGCATTTCATGAAGTAAAAATAATCTTCCCTCTCTGCGAACCGGGAGAAATCCCGTGATTTGCAGAGAGGGCAACTGATCCCAGTCAGTGGCCCCTAATGATGAGCAACTTTTAACTGTTTTTTTAATTAAATGTTTTCTGACTTTTCTTGTTCTTTTTGCAGATGAAAGATGGAATGCCGGAGCGGAGTAAAGAATGAAGAGCATTTAGAAAATAAGATAGTTTTTTTTTTCATTCTATTGTAATATTTAAATTAAATGTAAATCATTGTTTGTAACAACAATTTGTAAATAATTTAAATATCAATAAAAATTCAAATTATCCAATTAATTCTAATTTCCTTATTGTTTATTTATTTATTTAAAATTCTTAGAATTAAAACAATTGAAAAATAAATTCAATCATTTTAGTTTCAGAATAATAGATAACTAAAGTAAAACAACATTGGTCCAATAAACCTGTCTTATCCCACATCCAAAGCAAAGCAGCAATTAACTTAAATGGACTGATCAAATGCAAAAGTACTGTGAATTCAAAACTGCATCTTGTATCTGACTGGCCCAATCAAAACGTACTGAATCCAAAACCAATGTCTCTTTTGTTGATTAAACCAAGATAACGCGAATTTTAATCTGAATCTTGAAATAAACCGCAAAGTGCTGTGGAATTTAAATTCTTCTGAGAACATGCCCATGAAACCCTAATTCCCGATTAAATGCCAAATCACGCTCGCTTGATCAAAATTGAACCACAAATCAATCAAGCCCTAAGCCCACTGTATGCAACAATTCAAAGCTCTGAAAATCAGTAAAAAATCCTAATTTTGCTTGACTGTCAAAAAAGTCCGTTGGTCCGATTCTTGAGCCAGTTTGGGAAGTCAGGAAATGTTTGAAGCTGAGATTTCTTGTGGAAAAGCGCGAGGGCAAATTTTGGGGTACAACAGTTGCCCCTGTTCAATCTTCTTTGACCTGAAGAGTTAGATTGGCAAGTTTGCCTTTCGCGACTTGAAGGTAAAAGGAGATTGGACACTAATGTGCCCAGAAAATTTGCGCTCGTCGATGTGACGGTGGAGGTGAATGGGCTTAAAGATGCCACCTGGTGCGAAAGAATTTGTCGGGGGATGGACTTATAGATGCCATCTGAGAATGGGCTTACAGATATCATTCAGCGACTGCTGGTAGGAGGATGGGCTTATAGATGCCATTCAGCGACTGCTGGTAAGAGGATGGGCTTATAGATGCCATTCAGCGACTGCTGGTAAGAGGATGGGCTTATAGATGCCATTCAGCGACTGCTGGTAAGAGGATGGGCTTATAGATGCCATTCAGCGACTGCTGGTAGGAGGATGGGCTTATAGATGCCATTCAGCGACTGCTGGTAGGAGGATGGGCTTATAGATGCCATTCAGCGACTGCTGGTAGGAGGATGGGCTTATAGATGCCATTCAGCGACTGCTGGTAGGAGGATGGGCTTATAGATGCCATTCAGCGACTGCTGGTAAGAGGATGGGCTTATAGATGCCATTCAGCGACTGCTGGTAAGAGGATGGGCTTATAGATGCCATTCAGCGACTGCTGGTAGGAGGATGGGCTTATAGATGCCATTCAGCGACTGCTGGTAGGAGGATGGGCTTATAGATGCCATTCAGCGACTGCTGGTAGGAGGATGGGCTTATAGATGCCATTCAGCGACTGCTGGTAAGAGGATGGGCTTAAAGATGCCATTCGGTGAGGTTGAACTGTACGTCAATGGTAAGTGGACAAATATCAGAAGGGCATCCATGTTTTGGAACATCTCTGAATTGGGGTCTGAACAATCAACAGATTGATGTCCGTGTCTGGAGAATCTGTAAACTATTTGAGATTGAATAGGCAATAGAGCAGCATCCGTTGTTGGGACACGTCTGAAAGCTATTTTCAAAAATTGAGAAGAGTCTGAATCAGTCGGTAGATTGACATCCGTTGTTGGGAAGAATCCGTAAACTATTTTCAGACGCTTTGAAGAAGAATCTGAACGAGTGATAGATTAACATCCGTTTTCTTAGAGAACCCGTGAACTGTTTTCAGAAATCTTGAAGTTGAAGAAGAACCGGTGTAGGGTTTCTGCTGATGCGTCTGAATGAATCTGGAATAAGTATCGAAATGTTGCCGTGTCCGGGTCATATCTGAACCATTTTTGGATGAACCTCAGGAGATGATCTGTGTCTGTCGACTGATCTTACCTGAAGAGGCAAAGGGTTGGCTGCATGCAATGTTATGATGCATGATGCAATACATGTGACATTAATGTTTATGATATGAATGTAATGAATGCGCATGTAGGCTGATGAGCTAATCCTGCCAAGGATACATGAATCCGAGATGGCTGAGGATAAAAGCGTCTTGACTGCTGCCGGAGAAAATAAATCCTGGGCTGTTGCCGGGGAAGAGAATTCCTGATGACCTCTATTGGGGAGTTCCAAACTAGTAGACTCATGCCCGGGAGACCAGATTGAGAGTCTTCGGTTTGATGGGAGGTAACCCTGGGGACTTCACTGGGGAACTCAAAAATTGCTTCCTTAAAGCTCTGCGGGGAGAAGGTTTGAAAGTCTGACACCGCCGGGGATAGGGAAAATTCTGGCGAGTGCGATCTTCCGTAGTTGTTAGCTTTGAGAAGAATCTGAACAGGCGATAGGTTAACATCCGTTTACTTGGAGAACCTGCGAACCGTTTTCAGAAGTCTCGAAGTTGAATTAGCAATAGAGCAGCATCCGTTGTTGGGAAGCGTCCGTAAACTACATTCGAAGGTTGCATCCGAACAAGCTGATAGATTAACATCCGTTACTTGGGAAGAATCTACGAACTGTTTCAGAAGTCTTGAAGAGGAACCGGTGTAGGGTTTCCTGATGATGAGCTTGTGTAAAACTGCATCGGGTTTGGAACACTTTTGACATTCGAATGCCCCAAGTGGTGATGTAGATAAATTCCTGGTTTATTACAGGTGTTGGTCTACAATCGGCCGTTCACAGATGTTTCCTGGGTTGTTGTAGGTGTTGATCTGGAATTCTTCAGACATGCCCTGGCTGGATACAGGAGTCGAATCTGGAAAGGTGATAGTTGATAGATATGCCCTGGCAGGATACAGGAGTCGAATCTTCAAACTCTTCAGACATGCCCTGGCCGGATACAGGAATCGAGTCTGGAAACGTGGTCAACAGATATGCCCTGGCTGGATACAGGAATCGAATCTGGAAAGGTTGTAGTTGATTTGTTGAATACTTTTGACATTCGAATGCCCCAAGTGGTTGCGTAGGAGCCTTGAATCAGATTACTCTGCATATTGAGAGATGTCTTGAAATCTTGACTGGACTGCCCCAGGTTAACTGTACTTTGACTAATCTGTTGGACCTTGACTGGACTGCCCCAGGTTAATTGAATTGCGACATGTCATGCCCCTAGGAGATTTGATGGAAGTGTTATCCTCTTGAAGTGATTTTGGCTTACTGAGAGAGTTTTCGTTCCTCCGAACATTCGCTGTATGAATTTCTTCGCTGTCTAATAAAAGAGTCAAATGCAGACAGTGATATTCGAATAATGCAAAGTTTATGTTTGTCTTTGAAATTTTGAAAAATGCGTTTTTAGCAGAAAACTTTTCATAAAACAAGTTAACACGAGATTTAGAGCAAAGCCCTACAGGAGTCAGGATACCTTTTGTAACAGTATGCTTTCGAACTAACCCATGCTTCAATTAGGACTTTTGAAGGGTTGTAACGTGGCCTGGTTCACGGTTTAAGAAACAAAGGATAAAGGCTCAAAGTATATTTGTACCCACCCGCTCTTCGTGATGTTCTTCAACCTAAGCTTAGTTAATTGTGCGTCGCACTCTGTTTTGAGTTTAGAACGACTTTTGGGCGATGGTTCACCGGTTTGAATTTGGGAGACTGTCATCTTCTCCTTTTCCTTTTTCAACACTTTTCGTGTTGTTGAGGGTTTTGTAATGACCTCACTATTTTGATTTTGGTTTGTTATCCCTAACTTTTGCCTGACTGTTACCGTTGTCGGGATTACTGTCAGCGGGATGCCCCAGCTTTCTTAAGCCTCCTTTATAGGTTTTGGCTCGGTGGGCTTTTCTCTTTTGAGAGATTGACTGTCTATGTGATAGGGAACCACCCTGGTCTTTTGATTCCGAAGGAATGCTTTCTCTTTTTTCGACGTCGTTCGTTGTACCGAGAGTTTGCGACTTCAATGCGCGTTTTCTTTTGAATTAACTGAGATACTACCCTGCCCCGGGTTTATATCAAAGGTTTCGATTGTTTAGAACGGGAAACTCCTACTTCTTTGGCTCGAAGGGGTTGACTAGGGATTAACTTCCTTATGACTCCAGTGTTTGGGAATTGAAAGAAATGCCTGTACATCATCAGCCAGGTCCGTTCAAAAACATACTGTATAAGATCACGGTATTGTTTCGTCATCCTCCCTCTAAAGGCTTGCAGCCTTTTATCAAGAGTCAAATATTATAAAGAAAAGCATAAGAATAGTGAAACGAATGGGTGAATTCAAGACAAACATATGCAATGCATTAATGAAAACAGAGTTTAACATCAACAAATAATTGTTTTGACAGTAAAAGAAATTACAACTTTGAAAAATTCAAAAAGAAGCAAAAGTCTTTCAGTTTCGAGCCTCGTCACTTCAAGCGGAGATCCTCTCAACGGAAGATCTTCATCTCGCCGTCTGGCATGAATTTCAGCACCCCAATGTCGATCAGATCTTGAATCTTGTTCTTCAAGGCCCAACAGTCGTTGGTACTGTGCCCCGGGCTGCAGGAGTGGTAAACACAAAATGCGTCGGGATTAAAGTGAGGAGAGGAGATATTGGGCTTCTGAGGAGGGTCCTTTATAGTAAGTAAATTGACCTCCAACAGGCGCTTCAGTATGAAGAATGATGGTATTTCAGTCTCCGTAAACTGTCTTCCCGGCTTTTCTTGTTTACGCCGATTGCCCCGTTGACGCTGGCGAGGTTGTTGATGGGTCTGTGACCCTGAAGCTAGCAAAGGAGCTTTCCCCTTGTCTTCTCGAGTGGATGGAGGCTGAGCGGTGACCTGCTCTTCGACCTCAGATGTTTGCCCCAGTTGGTTGTTTGGAAGCAGTTGGCAGACCAGAACTCTGAGTTCCTCTTGTCTTTGAGATAGGTCTTGGATGAGAGCCATCTGGCCCACCAAATATCCCATCATTTGGGTCCTCAGTGTTGTCAGATCAAACTGCAGCTCCGCAATCTGATCATTCCTGGCATTGTTGGAATTCCCCAAGCCGTTGGTGAGGAGAGCTTTCATCTCCTCTTGCCCCAGAGACAAATTCATGAACATCTCTTGCAGCTGAGCAGTCTGGTCTTGGATGTCTTTGACAGACCGTTCTAGAGCCATCTCTTGCTGTTTTAACAGCAGGAGAGTAAGGAAACCTGAAAAAGGAAAGATTGTCAAAATGCAATGCATGATATGCGGATGCATGTTTTTTTTTTAAGGATCTCTTGGGGTAAGCACAAGAAAAATGTTAGAGGTTGAGCCCTGCTCTTGGATTGGAGAGCCCTGTACCGGTGGACGTCCTTCTACTAGAATCAAGCTCACCATGTCGAGTGGGTCATAGCCACTGATTCAAGTTGTTGTACTTGAACTTTGACTGGATTGGTTGGAGGAGAGACCTCTTGCCCCTGGATAGACGTCTGGTTCAATGTAATCCTGCATCAACAGAACCCTCGAGATCCTTGAAATGGTTATTGAAAATGCTAAAATGCCATGATGTCATGATGTTATGTACATGTATGCACAAGCAAGTAAGTGTATATACAGGCAGACAATATTCATACAAAGCACACAAGGCCTTAGGTTTAGGCTTGCATGAGGTCTGGGTATTACCCTCTTTCAGTTTGTTGGTTAAAGCCTGTCCTATCAAAAGTAACCGGGTTCTAAGGATCTCAATATCATTGGATTGCTTTCATTGTTCATCGTTTCAATTTAGCCACTGACTGGCGATCAAAATATCCCAAGAAAACAACCCTCAATCGAGTGTAGTATCGAGTATCAACCGACTTCGGAGTACACCAAAGTAGTCATCTCACTACCCTAAAAGGCCAAGATGGTTCAATTAAGGTTCCTAAGGTCTGTTGATGCTTTACGACACCACATGGAGGCCCCGTACTCTCCTTGATTGACTCAAGGGTTACCGGTACACACCAAAGTGCCACATCAACGTAGCAGACTGCTTCAACCATGTCGGTATACCCCGCACAGTTCCCTCACAGCCTTGTTGCTACCTAAAAGGGTTTCCCCAGATCCGGGTTAGGATCTATAAAACTCCGATACAATGCCCACAAATGTAAAAGCAAACAAAGAAATCAATTGAAAACAAAAGTGATCTAAACCCTAAGGTAACCCCACTTTTAGAAGTATCCCCAGCAGAGTCGCCAGTTCTGTGATACGGTGGGAGAACTGACTAGTGTTTTGCGTTCGTATTCGCACTTGTGCGGTTAGCAAGAGTCGCCACCGACTTTTTATTTTATCCTAAAGGGAAGGTTAAAAAGCACAGCAAAAACCTTTTGAGATATTTCGCGGGTTCGGGGGGTAGATTATGAAAAGGGAAGGTATTAGCACCCTTTTCATCCATGGTTATCCATGGGCTCTTAGTTACTTGGTTTTTTAGATCACTTGCCTTGTTTTTCGATTGCTTTGAAAATGGTGTGTGTGTGGGTGCTTTTTGAAAATGTTTTGGAAAAAGATGCCTTGTCTTAGGCAACTAATGTATTTGACTCGTGTTTGAGTGTTTTACAAAAGTGTGAATCTTTTCGAAAAGATGTTTTCAAATGTTTTTGAGAGTTTGTTTGAAAGTGTTGTGGATTGTGGTTTTTGAAAAGAAGGCAAATGTTTTTTGCAAGTTTGGTCTCAAGTAACTAAGAGTTATGTCTACCCTATTGTACTCAAAGGTTTTTGTCATGTTTTAATCCCTTTTAACAATTTTGTTCCACCATTGAAATTGATGGGCAATCTTGCGTTTAGGAAGTTTATTCGGGACGGGCACGGGTCATCGCATAGACCATGAATGCAATGATGCCAAGTGTCTTTGGCAATTTGTTTTGAAGGGACTATGATCATTTCGTTTAGGCAACTTTCGAAAGCGTCATCGAGGGGCTTATGATCATTTGATTTTGTTTTGCCAAAGACATTCGACGTGCAGGCATGGCCCATTTTGGAAGGCAACATGTGGGATTACCCTAGGGGGTGCAAGTGTGATTGTGTATTGATTACATACATTTGTCTTGTATTAGGTTATCTAGCGTTTGATTTTATGTACATACAAACCCTAGGTCTAACCATGGTATAATTGAAAAGCTGTAAATTGCGGAATGTAAATCTACGCTATTACAAAATAATGTCCGGGAGTGGGGGTATAAATGTACAAGGGGATGAGACTTATAGTACCCAATAATTTACAACCAAATCGAATGTGCGATCAAAAATGAATATCAAATATACAAATATAAGATAAAGTGTGTATAGGGCAATATATTGTGTAAGTGCAAATGTATATGTATTGTGTAAATGTAAATATGTACAAGTGCGAAATGTGAAATTGAGTCGCATTAGGGTTTTGACCTAGATATACGTTTTAATCTGTATTTTGATTTATATGTTAATGTACAAAAATGTATATTAACTAAAGAATTTCAATTTTAATTATGTACAAAAAGTATTTGGTTATTTTATATGCAAATGTGTATTAAGAAAATATTTTCAATTTTAACTTATATGATATATATATATACAAATATATTTCAAAAAAATGTTTTTTAGTTAATTGTATATAAAAAAATATTTTGATCAAAAAAAGTATTTTCAGATTTAATTTGTATGACATGTACAAAACTAATTTTTAACATAACATAAATGTATAAAATAACTATCTAAAAAATGTCTTATTTTTATGATAAAAAGTATTTTATTATTTAGGTTAGTATTTTTTACAAAGAATAAAATCATTGTTTATAGAATGAAATTAGTAAAAGAAATATTGTTTATGAAAAGAAAATAAAATAAAAAAGAGTTAATGTTAAGAAAAGGGTTAGTGTTTTATATATAAAAAAAAGTATGTATTGTTTTTTATAAAAATGAAAAGAATAGTTAGTGTTTTATAAAATAAGATTTAGTATTAGAAAATGAGGTGATTTCTTGTTGGGCTTTAGAGGAGATTAGCAGCGGGTCTGGCCCAAGGTTTTGAAACAGAATTAGGGTTAGGCCATTGTTTCAGTTGGGAACGAAATTAGGGTTCGTCAGCAGCGGCGCGTTCGTGGTATTCGTCTTCTCCGATTAGCAAATTCTGAGCATTCGATTGTCTCCGGCCACCAGCATCATCCTCACGCTCTCTTCCCTCCAAGACAAGGATGCCACGTCCCTTGAAACAAGGTTGGTTCCAAACGTTTTATATTTTCCTTTTCCTTTCTGATTCGCGTAGAATTATTCTGAGCTCTTTATTTTCGTTTTATGAGGTGAAGGGGAAGAAGAATGCTACCTGTTTTTAGGGGAAGGAGGAGAGGCGGAGAGCGAGATGTTGAGGAGGCCGGAGCGGTGAAGCTTGATGCTTGCTTTTGATGCCTTCCTGGTAACTTCGTTCCCTGTTTATGATTTAAGGTTTTGATGATGATGCTTGATGTTGCCTGAAAAACCTTTCTTGAAATTCACTTTTTATCTTCTTCTTCCACAATGCGTTGCCTTGGATTATTGCCTGTGTATTTTAGAACATTGCTGCCTTGATGTCTTTGTTGCCTGAGTATGATATGTCTGAGTATTTGCTCGTGCTTGTTTGTGAACTTGATGCTATGTGACTTGAGATGTTCAGCTTCACAGGGTTATAGGCTTGGGTTGGTTTTGGTTATGGTTATCACTGATGCTTAAGCTTGAGGTTGTTCAGGTTATGGTATTGGTTTGAGACTTTAGCTTGTATGTGCTTGGTTCAGTATGTTATGGTGAGGCAAGTTTGGGCATGAGGTTTGTATGTTTGGCATGAAGGTTGAGGCTTGAAATGTGTTATCAGGTTTGTGGGTTTAGCATGAAGGTTGAGGCTTGGAATGTGTTAGGTTCAGATGATGGTCATGGTTCTCTTTTTTTCTGATAAGCTTAGTATGTTTATGCTATATGTTTTGGGATATGAGAGGATGCTGGTTCTAGACCACTCAGTTTTGCAAGTTTTTGTTGTATATTTGTGATTTTGCTTCAGCTTGTATATATCTCTTTTATCTTCTGAACTGCTATATTGCCTAATGTGTATTGTGGTGAGGCAGAGTTGGTATTTTGATGCAGCTACCTAGCTGTGTTTGCCTTGACAGTTTTTCATACTTCTCTCTTCTCTCACCTTACTTCTGTCTATTCTGAGTTGCCTAAACTGTGTTAGCTATTTTCTTTTCTATATTCACTCTCTACTGTCTGCTGTGAACTGCCTTGTATTTTGCTGAGTTGACTTTGTGTATCTCTCTTTGAATTGCCTGCTGAACTGCTTTGGCCTTGCCTATGCTTGCTTTGTACTGGCTTTTGACTTCTGCCCTGCTGCTACTGAACTGTCTTGTATATTTCCTTTTCTATTTCAACTTCTACTGTCTGCTGTACTGAGCTTGTGGACTTGTAGGCTTGTATATCTTTTTCTGCTGTCTTCCTTACTGTCTTGGCCTGCTGCTGAACTGCTATGCCTAACCTGAACTGCTTTATCTCTCTTTACTCTCTCTTCAAAGTACAGTTTGAAAATTTTATATGATTTTTGTTTGTACTTTTCTGAAGGGGCCCTGGATGGGAAGTGATGATTCTAGATTACTTGTATTTTACATTTTACATCTTCATCTCTTTTGACAGTTTATGTGTGCTGACTTCCTTTGAGGGGACCTTGGGCATTTTGACAGTAGCCTTGGCTTTTTGGATAGAAATTTTGGATTTGAACTTTTTCAGTTTGGATTGGATTTTGAATCTTGAATTTCTATGCAGCTTGAATTTGTAACTTATGCATTTTTTGACATTTTGCATTTCATGAAGTAAAAATAATCTTCCCTCTCTGCGAACCGGGAGAAATCCCGTGATTTGCAGAGAGGGCAACTGATCCCAGTCAGTGGCCCCTAATGATGAGCAACTTTTAACTGTTTTTTTAATTAAATGTTTTCTGACTTTTCTTGTTCTTTTTGCAGATGAAAGATGGAATGCCGGAGCGGAGTAAAGAATGAAGAGCATTTAGAAAATAAGATAGTTTTTTTTTCATTCTATTGTAATATTTAAATTAAATGTAAATCATTGTTTGTAACAACAATTTGTAAATAATTTAAATATCAATAAAAATTCAAATTATCCAATTAATTCTAATTTCCTTATTGTTTATTTATTTATTTAAAATTCTTAGAATTAAAACAATTGAAAAATAAATTCAATCATTTTAGTTTCAGAATAATAGATAACTAAAGTAAAACAACATTGGTCCAATAAACCTGTCTTATCCCACATCCAAAGCAAAGCAGCAATTAACTTAAATGGACTGATCAAATGCAAAAGTACTGTGAATTCAAAACTGCATCTTGTATCTGACTGGCCCAATCAAAACGTACTGAATCCAAAACCAATGTCTCTTTTGTTGATTAAACCAAGATAACGCGAATTTTAATCTGAATCTTGAAATAAACCGCAAAGTGCTGTGGAATTTAAATTCTTCTGAGAACATGCCCATGAAACCCTAATTCCCGATTAAATGCCAAATCACGCTCGCTTGATCAAAATTGAACCACAAATCAATCAAGCCCTAAGCCCACTGTATGCAACAATTCAAAGCTCTGAAAATCAGTAAAAAATCCTAATTTTGCTTGACTGTCAAAAAAGTCCGTTGGTCCGATTCTTGAGCCAGTTTGGGAAGTCAGGAAATGTTTGAAGCTGAGATTTCTTGTGGAAAAGCGCGAGGGCAAATTTTGGGGTACAACACCAGGGGGTGTTGGACCCTTAGGGAGGTGAATCAGGAATTTAAGCCCATTGTCTCAAGCCTTTTTGACTTTTGAATCGTCCAGAGGCGCGTTGACCAGGGAGCATGGTGTTCCTTCATTCCTTGGCCTTCAGATTTGTGGGACTGGACACATGGCACGTTGATGCATGAGGGCATATGGTGTTGGTTATTTGGAAGACTGCATAGGAACATAATATGAAAAATAACATAGAATTTTTTTGGGGGGGGGGGGACCTGGGAATCGAACCCAGGTCCCAATGGTTGCCAACCACGTCACTTTCCACTACGCCATCTTGCAAGCTTTGTTAATGTAACAATCAAAGAAATTAAAATATGAAAACAACCATTATTCTGGAAATTAAAAAAACACGCGCGCTACGTTTGAATGCACCAACCATGTTCTTCCACGTAATCATCTTCTTCGCGTTTTCCTGTAAAATAAAACCAAATAGCGGGGTTTTAAACCCCCACAAAATACAAAATGCAAAAATAGCGATTAGATGTACACGTTATATAAAAAGGGCGCGAGGGTTGGGATGTGTTCGTACTGATCTCCTGTTTTCAACCATGGGTCTTTCCAAGCCTAATTTTTCCTATATGAGAAACCCCCAATTCGAAAGCTTTGAAAACCTAAAAATCATCCATGGTGGTTTGTGATTCAGGGCTCCAAAATGCAATTGCCTTATACCATTAGCTTCAGAAGAGCGTTAGCAATACAAAACAACAATTATATCATGTTAAATGTGCAAGAATTATGAGTTTCGAATTTGAAAAAGTTAGACAAACCGTGTGACTGAAGTGAATGATTCTTTGAGTGTTAGAGCTCGTTCTTGATCGCAATAGGTTCCTGGAAGGTCCAGCAAGGCGTTGGAATCAAGAAAAGTGTTTGAATTGTGCTGGAAGGTTGATTTCAGTTTTCAACTTTTCTTCAACTTTTTGAAATTTGGTTTGGCCGTTTCAATGAGCTCTAGGTCGTGCTTGAGGTATGAAACACTTGCATATGTATGTTTGAATCAGAATCAAGTCACATGATGAGCCTTTAACCATTGCAATGATGTTTTTGGATTTCTTCATAACCACCATTAAAGCATTTTACAATTTTGTTCAAATTTGAATTTTCATGCTTAAAATGGCCCTAGCACAAAATTGGTAGGTTGTTCATGACACATGAAAGCCATTCAAAACTCAAAGATACCATTTAATTCATTTTTTGATTTTATTTGAATTATTATGGATTAAAATGAATTAAATCCATAAAAATTAAATAAAAATGAAAAAATAAATGTTTGGTCTTGTAATTGGTCATGGGACACGTGGGTGGCATGACAAGGCTGAATCAAGTGGAAGAAAGTGGGCCCTTTTGTCAAAAATTGAAGTTTTAAGGATAGTTGACTTTTGCCATTTCATGAAAATTTCCCAACTTCTCCAATGCATATCTTGCTCAATTTTGATCATATGAACATGTTCTTAGACATTTTGGAAAGGTCTTGAAGTCCTCTAACCAATTCCTTTGGTCCCATGTCATTTTGATTTACCAATCTCAAGTTATGGTCTTTGACTTAAAATGCCTTTTTGTTGACTTTTGAAAATGACCCATAATGTTGAAATTGATAACTTTTTGTGAGAGCATTTCTTGGACTTGGAATGTGAAGATGAGTTGTAGGAAATGTCCTCCCCTTCAAAATGATCATTGGATGGGATTTTTCTGATGAACCATGAAAGAGTTATGCCTTGGTCAAGTTACAATTGATTTTTCAGCTGTCCAAAAATGGAAACTTTTGCATCTTGATGATTTTTGAGCCATTCTTGTGGAATCATGATCAAGACTTGATCAAATGATGATTGTGGCTTCAAAATAAGATGTTGACCAAAATTTTTGACTTTTGACTGCCAAATGACCATTTTACCCCTACAATTGATTGTGAAGCAATTAGGGCTTTTGACTGTGCAACTTGATGCTGTGAGCCTTGAAACTTGACATGTGGATGCTTGACAATGTGTATAGGAACATGAGACTTGATTGAGCCATTGAAAACCTCAACTTCCTTCCAAGAACCAAAACCCTAATTTTGACTGGCTTAGGAGGTGGTTTGAACTGTGCAACCCTTGAGAAGTCTTGAACCATTTGAAGATGATTCTTGACAAAGTTTGAAGAATATGGGAGGGAAAATTTTGGGGTACAATAGTTGCCCCTGTTCAATCTTCTTAGACCTGAGGATGTAGATTGGCTTGCGTGCCTTTCGTGATCCGAAGGTGAAAGATGATTGAACACTAAAGTGCCCAGAAATTTGCACTCGTATAATGGAGTATCAGCAGTGTGATGTCAGGAATGGGCTTACAGATGCCATTTGGAAAGATGGTGGATAGGAGGATGGGCTTAAAGATGCCATCTGGAGATGTGACAAAACCTTGTCGGGAATGGGCTTATAGATGCCATTTGGAAGTGTTGGTAGGTGGATGGGCTTATAGATGCCATCTGGAAATGTCGATCGCGTAAGAGATTCCTTAGCGAGAACTTGCGTACCTGAGAAAGAAAGATAATTCCTGGCCTGTTACAGGTGTTGATCTTCAATCAGTCGCTCACAGACATGCCCTGGCTAGATACAAGAATCAAATCCGGAACTTCAAAAGGTTGCTTACAGACGTGCCCTGGCTGGATACAGGTATCGAATCTTCAAACTCTTCAGACGTGCCCTGGCTAGATACAGGAATCGAATCAGGAATTAGTCGTCTATAGATTTGCCCTTGCTGGATACAGGTATCGAATCTTCAAACTCTTTAGACGTGCCCTGGCTAGATATAGGAATCGAATCTGGAATTAGTCGTCTACAGAATTGCCCTGGCTGGATACAGGAATCGAATCTTCAAACTCTTTAGACGTGCCCTGGCTAGATACAAGAATCGAATCTGGAATTAGTCGTCTACAGATTTGCCCTGGCTGGATACAGGAATCGAATCTTCAAACTCTTCAAATGTGCCCTGGCTAGATACAGGAATCGAATCTGGAATTAGTCGTCTACAGATTTGCCCTGGTTGGATACAGGAATCGAATCTTCAAACTCTTCAAACGTGCCCTGGCTAGATACAGGAATCGAATCTGGAATTAGTCGTCTACAGATTTGCCCTGGCTGGATACAGGAATCGAATCTTCAAACTCTTCATACGTGCCCTGGATAGATACATGAATCGAATCTGGAATTAGTCGTCTACAGATTTGCCCTGGCTGGATACAGGAATCGAATCTTCAAACTCTTCAGACGTGCCCTGGCTAGATACAGGAGTCGAATCTGGAATTAGTCGTCTACAGATTTGCCCTGGCTGGATACACGAATCGAATCTTCAAACTCTTCAGACGTGCCCTGGCTAGATACAGGAATCGAATCTGGAATTAGTCGTCTACAGATTTGCCCTGGCTGGATACAGGAATCGAATCTTCAAACTCTTCAGACGTGCCCTGGCTAGATACAGGAATCGAATCTGGAATTAGTCGTTTACAGATTTGCCCTGGCTGGATACAGGAATTAAATCTTCAAACTCTTCAGACGTGCCCTGGCTAGATACAGGAATCGAATCTGGAATTAGTCGTCTACAGATTTGCCCTGGCTGGATACAGGTATCGAATCTTCAAATTCTTCAGACGTGCCCTAGCTAGATACAGGAATCGAATCTGGAATTAGTCGTCTACAGATTTGCCCTGGTTGGATACAGGAATCGAATCTTCAAACTCTTCAAACGTGCCCTGTCTAGATACAGGAATTGAATCTGGAATTAGTCGTCTACAGATTTGCCCTGGCTGGATACAGGTATCGAATCTTCAAACTCTTCAGATGTGCCCTGGCTAGATACAGGAATCGAATCTGATACTTCAAAAGGTTGCTTACAGACGTGCCCTGGCTGGATACAGGTATTGAATCTGGAACTTCAAAAGGTGGCTTATAGACGTGCCCTGGATGGATACAGGTATCGAATCTACAAACAATCATTCATAGACGTGCCCTGGCTAGATACATGAATCAAATCTGGAACTTCAAAAGGTTGCTTACAGACGTGCCCTGGCTGGATACAGGTGCCGAATCTACAAACAATCATTCACAGACGTGCCCTGGCTAGATACAAGAATCGAATATGGAACTTCAAAAGGTGGCTTACCGACGTGCCCTGGCTGGATACAGGTATCGAATCTACAAACAATCATTCACAGACGTGCCCTGGCTAGATACAGGAATCGAATCTGGAACTTCGTCTACAGATTTGCCCTGGCTGGATACAAGTATCGAATCTTCAAACTCTTCAGACGTGCCCTGGCTAGATACAGGAATCGAATTTGGAAATAGTCGTCTACAGATTTGCCCTGGCTGGATACAGGTATCGAATCTTCAAACTCTTCAGACGTGCCCTGGCTAGATACAGGAATCGAATCTGGAAATAGTCATCTACAGATTTGCCCTGGCTGGATACAGGAATCGAATCTTCAAACTCTTCAGACGTGCCCTGGCTAGATACAGGAATCGAATCTGGAATTAGTCGTCTACAGATTTGCCCTGGCTGGATACAGGAATCGAATCTTCAAACTCTTCAGACGTGCCCTGGTTGGATACAGGAATCGAATCTGGAATTAATCGTCTATAGATTTGCCCTGGCTGGATACAGGAATCGAATCTTCAAACTCTTCAGACGTGCCCTGGATGGATACAGGAATCGAATCTGGAAATAGTCGTCTATAGATTTGCCCTGGCTGGATACAGGTATGGAATCTTCAAACTCTTCAGACGTGTCCTGGCTAGATACAGGAATCGAATCTGGAAATAGTTGTCTACAGATTTGCCCTGGCTGGATACAGGAATCGAATCTTCAAACTCTTCAGACGTGCCCTGGCTGGATACAGGAATCGAATCTGGAATTAATCGTCTACAGATTTGCCCTGGCTGGATACAGGAATCGAATCTTCAAACTCTTCAGACGTGCCCTGGATGGATACAGGAATCGAATCTGGAAATAGTCGTCTACAGATTTGCCCTGGCTGGATACAGGTATCAAATCTTCAAACTCTTCAGACGTGCCTTGGCTAGATACAGGAATCGAATCTGGAAATAGTCGTCTACAGATTTGCCCTGACTGGATACAGGAATCGAATCTTCAAACTCTTCAGACGTGCCCTGGCTGGATACAGGAATCGAATCTAGAATTAATCGTCTACAGATTTGCCCTGGCTGGATACAGGAATCGAATCTTCAAACTCTTCAGACGTGCCCTGGCTTGATACAGGAATCGAATCTGGAAATAGTCGTCTACAGATTTGCCCTGGCTAGATACAGGTATCGAATGTTCAAACTCTTCAGACGTGCCCTGGCTAGATACAAGAATCGAATATGGAAATAATCGTCTACAGATTTGCCCTGGCTGGATACAAGAATCAAATCTTCAAACTCTTCAAACGTGCCCTGGCTAGATACAGGAATCGAATCTGGAATTAGTCATCTACAGATTTGCCCTGGCTGGATACAAGAATCGAATCTTCAAACTCTTCAGACGTGCCCTGGCTGGATACAGGAATCGAATCTGGAATTAATCGTCTACAGATTTGCCCTGGCTGGATACAGGAATCGAATCTTCAAACTCTTCAGACGTGCCCTGGCTAGATACAGGAATCGAATCTGGAATTAGTTGTCTACAGATTTGCCCTGGCTGGATACAGGAATCGAATCTTCAAACTCTTCAGACGTGCCCTGGCTGGATACAGGAATCGAATCTGGAATTAGTCGTCTACAGATTTTCCCTGGCTGGATACAGGTATTGAATCTTCAAACTCTTCAGACGTGCCCTGGCTAGATACAGGAATCGAATCTGGAAACAATCGCTCGCAGACGTGCCCTGGCTAGATACAGGAATCGAATCTGGAACTGCAACAGTTGATAGTAATTATCTTTGGATTGACCTTTTTCCTGAAAAGGCAAAACATCAGTTGTATGCAATGTCATGGTGTATGAAATGCATGATGTCATGATGTTCCAAAAAAATAAAATGAGATCGTGTGATGTGATGCGTATATGCATGCATTATGTATGTAAGCAGGATGTATGAAATGTGAAATGTCTATGAATGTATTTTTGTCTAGGAAAATAAATCCTTGACGAATGCCGGGATGTTAAATCCTGGGCTGATATTGAAGAGTAGAGTTCTTTGCTTCCGCTGAGGAATGATGATTGCAAGAATAAACCGGTAGGAGAAGATGACTCCATTGGGGAATAAACTTGTTGGAGAGATTACTCTGCGGGGAATTACTCTGTTGGAAGAGATGCTTCGTTGAGGTTTAAATGATAACTCCGTTGGGGATACCGTTGATAAGTTGTGTTGAGGATTTGATGAACTCCGTCGGGGGATAGGAAGAACTTCGCCGAAGACGATCTTTCCGTGATAATTAGCTGAGGATAACCCATTTATAAGCTCTGGTGAGGAGTATCCTTTGAATAAAGCCGGGGAGAGATATGTATGCTGCAGATGATAAGCTTCCAGAATCTACTGGGGATAAGCTTCCAGAATCTACTGGGGAGGATGATTCAACTCTCCTGGGGAAACTTTTGGACTGCACTGGGGAAGTGGCTCCACTGGATGCCTGGTATTCCGCCGGGGAACAATCTTATATCAAGACTGCCGGGGATGCTTGTTGAAGAATATCTGTATACTCCGCTGGGGAATGTTGAGATCTTCCGGGGATACCCAACTTCCTTAAGGCTGACAGTAGACTAACTCTGCTTGGGGAGAGTATTGCTGACTTGCTGGAGATACTGTGCCTTTTCAGGGCTGATGGGAGACCAACTCTGCTTGAGGGAGAGTATTGCTTACTTGTCTTACTCTGCGGGGAATGGAGGTATCTTGGTCATGTTCTTCAGCTGAACTTACCTGGGTACCTGGAGGACAGAGCAGCTTGTACAGCTCGGACAATTCTTACTGCCCCCGTTTCTGTGGGAGAAGAAAGCCTATGAGGTGCCTGACAACTGTCGATTGACAAATCTTCTTCTGGTAGTCGAGATGACGGGACATAGTCGTACGCTTTTGATCCCTAACTTTTGCCTGGACCGCCCTTTCGGGTTTTCAGTCCACCGGGATACCTTTTTTTTGCCCAAGTCGCCTTTTCAGGTTTTCGACTTGCCAGGTGTACAGATTTTTTTCATTTTCATCCCTTATTTTTTCCCGAACCCTTTTGGTTCGCCGGGAAGCCTTTATTTTTTCCTAGGTGTGTCAACCTAGCGGGTCTTTAATTATGCGTAGTATTTTTTCGACTATGTCCATGCTCTCAGGATGTAGGGAGGTGCCCCTGTCAATAGCGTTGTGTCGCCAGACTACCAGAAGCTGTTTGATCGTGCAAGATTTATTGCTGGAATTCATGCTCAATGCCCCAAGTGACTCAGGCGGAGATTTGTCCCTGGCTATTTGGCATTTGAGAGATTCTCTGAATCTTGACTTAACTGCCCCAGATGACGGACAACGATCATGCCATGCCCCTTGATTGGAAGTGCTTTTGTTCATTAGACATTCGTCGTGCGAACTTCTATGTTGTTCAAACAAATAATCATATGCAAGCAATGTTATATTAAAAATGCAAAGCTCGTGTCTGTCTTGAAGTTTTTGAAAATGCATTTTTTCAGTAAAGCAAGCAAATTTTGTAAAATGTGATGTCAACTCAAGATTTTACAGCGAGCCCTAAGGAGTCAGGATACCTTTGATAACAGTATGCTTTCGAACTAACCCATGCTTCAGCTAGGACTTTTGAGGGTTATAACGAGGCCTGGTTCACGGTTTAAGAAACAAAGGATAAAGACTTAAATTTTATTTGTACCCACCCGTTCTTCGTGATGTTCTTCAATCCTAAACTCAGCTAATCGTGCATTAGACCTTGTTGAGTCTTTGCTTTGATATACCAGTGATGGTTCGGGTATTGATAATTTATTTTGAATAGGCAGTCATTTCTTTTGGTTGTTGAGGGTTTGTGGGACCTCTTTCTTTTTTATTTTTATTATCCCTATTTTTGTCCGAACTGTTTCTTTTGTGACCACAGTCAGTGGGATGCCCCAGTTTTGTAAGTCTCCTTCATAGGTTTTGACTTATTGGGCTTTTATTTCTGAGAGATAATGACTGCTTATCGTTATGATTATTCGGAACCATCACTGTCTTTTAATTTGGAAAGACTTCTTCGATGCCGTTCATTGTGCACCTGGATCAACTGAGAGAACTACCCTGCCCCAGGTTATGATTAAGGGTTTTGATTTTTGAAAAGAAAAACTCCGACTTCTTTGGCTCAAAGGGGTTGACGAGGGATTATCATCCTTATAACTCCAGTGTTTAGGAATTGAAACAATGCCTGTACCTCATCAGCGGGGTCTGTTCAAAAGCATACTGTAGATCGTGGTATCGTTTTCGTCATCCTCCCTCAAGAGGCTTAGAATTATTAATTGAGAGTTTGATCATCACAAAAAATGAAAGTAATTTGAATATAGCGAATGCGAATATATTGATTCAAAACAGACATATGCGCTGCATTGATAAAGTAATAAAGTTTACTATGACAATAATTGTTTGAACAATCAAAAGAAAATTACAACTTGAACATTCGAATGAACAAAAGTTTTCTTTTCAATCCTAGCCATGTTTTGGCGAGGGAGCAGTGATCACATTAGGAGCCTCGGACGCTTTGAACTGGACCTCCTTTGCATCGATTAGATCCTGAACCTTGTTCCTCAGAGTCCAACAATCATCTGTAGCATGCCCCGGGCTGTCAGAGTGATAAGCGCAGCGGGCGTTGGGGTTATACCTTGAAGGTGTCCTATTGGGATTCTTAGGAGGGTCCCTTAGAGTTACCAACTTGGTCTCCAGCAACTGTGGCAATATCTGGGACAAGGTCACGCTGAGTCGAGTGAACTGCCTCTTAGGTCTCTCTTCCCCTTGTTGATTGTGACGCTGAGGAGCACCAGCCAGTTTTAAAATAACTACCGCGTTGACAGCTTAGCGGTGTTCGGACCTATTCTGCCCTTTTGAACCATAGACAGCACTAGATTCCTTCTTGGATGGTTTCTTCTCAGTGTTCGAGGAGTCACCATTCTGTATCTTCCCAGACTTGATACCAGCCTCAATCCTCTCACCTGTCAAGATCAGATCCGTAAACCCAGCAGAAGAATTACCAATCAGGTGGTTGAAGAACGGACAAGACAGGGTCCCCAGGAACATATCAACGAGTTCACGGTCAGTCAACGGTGGCTGCACCCTGCCAGCCAGGTCTCTCCACTTTTGCGCATATTCCTTGAATCCTTCAGCCGTCCCCAGTGACATACCCTGGAGTTGGGTACGCGTAGGAGCAAGGTCAGAATTGTACTGATACTGCTTGTAGAACGCAGTAGCCAAGTCCTCCCAGTTACGAATACTGGCTCCATCCAGCTGATAGAACCATTCGAGTTGAGTCCCTGAAAGACTTTCCTGGAAGAAATGGATCCATAGATTCTTGTCAACAGTGTAAGGTTGGATCTTCCTTACATAAGACCTCAGATGCAGCTTAGGACACGAAGCTCCGTCGACTTCACAAAGGCAGGCGCCTTGAACTTGTGTGGGATCACCACCCCAGAGGAAAGACCTAGATCTTCGAAGTCCAGGCCGGGCACTTTCTGTATCTCCATAGCATTTAGCCGGTCTTCTAGCTGTTTGTACCTGTCCTCAGCTGGAGGGTACTGTTCATCATTGTAATCTGTCTCGTTGTCGGAGACCACGGGACTAGGAACCTCTCTCCCTTGTGGGCTGTCTTTCCCAGCAGATGGGGTGGTCAACTCAGCCTCATTTTGTGATCCATTCCCAGATCTACGTCTAGGGTTGAACAAAACAGTCCTCTTCTTCTTCTTTTTCAAAAGCAGAGTCTTCAATTCCTGTTGTCCCTGGGCTAGGCTCATAACCAACTCCTGGAACTGGGAATTCTGGGCCTGGAGGGCCTTGATAGCTTGTTCATTGGATGGTTCAGGATTCATGATGATTACTGAAATAAACAGCGAAGAAGGTAAGTGACCTGTAAGAAGTGTACCTGTAGTGCAATGATATGTATGATATGCATGCAATGTTTTCAAGGATCTCGCGGGGTAACAGAGAAACTTGTTAGAATTTGAATCTGGTAGCTTGATTGAAGGAACTTCGTGTTGTTGAGAGTCCTCCTTCAAGAGTCAAGGCTCACCATATCGAGTGGGTCATAGCCCCTGACAACCTTGGCTAGAGGAAAATAAATCCCCTTTGCCCCTTGCTAGACATTTTGGTTCATTATGACCTGTATCACAAACCCTTGAGATCCTTGAAATGGATTAGTCCTTATGCAGGATGTATGCAATGGTATGATGTTATGCTATGCAGGGAGTGATGTAAGTGAACCCTGTTATGAGTCCAGATTAAGGATTTTAAACAAAACCTGCAAGGAACTCGTGTTCTTAGATAACAAGTACATGCAAGTAGTTCAAGTATGAAGGCACACAAGTCACACATAACAACCCTTAGAGTTCAGGCCAACATGAAGTTTAGGTACTACCCTCTTTCAGTTTTGTTGGTTAAGACCTGTCCTAGAAAATAGTAACCGGGTTCTAGAGGATCTCAATATTATCGACTACCCTCAATCGGTCATAACTCCAGCGTCGCAATCTTTTCTTGCGGCCAGAACCATCGCGAGAGTTTAGCCTCAATGAGTGTAGCATACTGCTACTGTTCTATGGCCAAGTTGGGTCAAATTAGGGTTCTAAGGTCGGTTGGTGCTTAATGACTCCTCAGAAGACCCATATTCTCCTCGTTGCAACACAAGGGATATCGGTACAGACTAAGGTGTCACACCAACGTAGCCATTGCTTCACCCGTGTCGGTCTACGCCGGACATGTCCCTCACAGCTTATGCTACCTAAAGGGTATTCCCCAGATCCGGGTTAGGATCTATGAAAGTCCAAAACAAAGCCCACAATATTAAATCAAGCAAAGCATTCAATTGAAAACATGAGTGGTCTAATCCTAAGGTACACCTCACTTTTAAGAGTCCCCAGCAGAGTCGCCAGTTCTGTGATCGGTGGAAATTAGAACTGACTATTTTTTTAGCTGGTTTCGCGAAATGTCGCGGAAGCAAGAGTCGCCACCGTCTTTTATGTTCCCCAACATGGAAAGGACAAAAGCACAGCAAAATTCCTTCTTTGAGAATGTTTCTCGGTTCGGGAGGTAGATTTATAGAAAGGGAAGGTGTTAGCACCCTTTCTATCCGTGGTTATCCACGGGCTCTTAGGTACTTGCTCTATGTTTTCAAAAATTGTTTGCTTTTCAAGTGTGTGTGGGTTTTGAAAAAGTTCGTTTGAAAACTTCTAGGTAACTCTTGTATCAGTCCTCAAGAGTGTATGAAGTATTGTTTGAAAACTTTTTGAAAGTGTAAGGTGTGAAAAGTTGTTTTGTTTGTTTGAAAAGAGCAAGTACCCATGAGTCGTCTACCTACCCTATGGAATTAAGCTGTGTAAGAGTCCTTTAGATAGTGCTATCCCACCATTGAGAGGTAGGTAGCACTATCGTTGGAGGTGTTCGGGTCAATTCGATTAAGGGACAATGTGGTCACCGAAGCAATGGTAGGACACCTTAGAAGTAACCCTAATGTCCTAGATCCTTTTATCTGAGGCAACCGTTTCGAGGCAACTGGATCTTAGACATAAGGGCGACCTCTAAAACACCCTATACTTGATGACCACGTTCGAGGCAACCAGTGAGGCGTACCCTAGGGGTGGTATGTGCATGTGTGTTGAGTTCAGTTAAGGTTATCTTGTACATGTTATTTGTGAGCTACGGATTGATTTTATTTGGCATTCATTCTTGCAGGCATAATTAACAGTTAGGAGTGCAGAAAATAAATTGCGGAAATGTAAATCTAACTATTACAAGGCGTGAGTCTATACATCGCCAAAAAGCAAAAACCCGTTTTGAAAATAAAGTGCGAGAAAAGTAAATAAAGCGATAAACCTAATTAACTATTACATACTTTGTACAGATACAATAATGAATTAAAAAGAAATACGCGCGAAAGAATGAATCGGGAACGTCTTAAGTGTGTTGACCCTTTTTTAAGAAAGAATTGAATTTTTGTCCTTTTTAAAATTAAAACTAAGAACTAATTAATTAATTATTTATTAAAAGAAAAAAAATGTTTTTTTGTGTTTTTTATGTTTTTAATGAAATAAAATTAAAAAAATAAATTAAAAGTTGAAAGTGAAAGGCCTAATTCTAAATTAATTTTACTTATTAAAAAAAATATTAAAATTGTTCTAATTACACAACTAATTAATTAATATTAGTATTTATTTACAAAATAAGTTAATAAATAATAAAATGTTTTTTTTTGGTTTTATTGTGAAAAATGGTGAAAACATAAATTAGGTTAATTAAACAATTAATAAAACTAATAATTAATAAAAGGGAAATTATAAAAGAAAACAAAATAAAATGAGAAAAAGGAAAAGAAAATAAGAACCCAGGGGGTGTTGGACCCTTAGGGAGGTGAATCAGGAATTTAAGCCCATTGTCTCAAGCCTTTTTGACTTTTGAATCGTCCAGAGGCGCGTTGACCAGGGAGCATGGTGTTCCTTCATTCCTTGGCCTTCAGATCTGTGGGATTAGACACATGGCACGTTGATGCATGAGGGCATATGGTGTTGGTTATTTGGAAGACTGCATAGGAACATAATATGAAAAATAACATAGAATTTTGGGGGGGGGGGACCTGGGAATCGAACCCAGGTCCCAATGGTTGCCAACCATGTCACTTTCCACTACGCCATCTTGCAAGCTTTGTTAATGTAACAATCAAAGAAATTAAAATATGAAAACAACCATTATTCTGGAAATTAAAAAAACACGCGCGCTACGTTTGAATGCACCAACCATGTTCTTCCACGTAATCATCTTCTTCGCGTTTTCCTGTAAAATAAAACCAAATAGCGGGGTTTTAAACCCCCACAAAATACAAAATGCAAAAATAGCGATTAGATGTACACGTTATATAAAAAGGGCGCGATGGTTGGGATGTGTTCGTACTGATCTCCTGATTTCAACCATGGGTCTTTCCAAGCCTAATTTTTCCTATATGAGAAACCCCCAATTCGGAAGCTTTGAAAACCTAAAAATCATCCATGGTGGTTTGTGATTCAGGGCTCCAAAATGCAATTGCCTTATACCATTAGCTTCAGAAGAGCGTTAGCAATACAAAACAACAATTCTATCATGTTAAATGTGCAAGAATTATGAGTTTCGAATTTGACAAAGTTAGACAAACCATGTGACTAAAGTGAATAATTCTTTGAGTGTTAGAGCTCGTTCTTGATCGCAATAGGTTCCTGGAAGGTCCAGCAAGGCGTTGGAATCAAGAAAAGTGTTTGAATTATGCTGGAAGGTTGATTTCAGTTTTCAACTTTTCTTCAAGTTTTTGAAATTTGGTTTGGCCGTTTCAATGAGCTCTAGGTCGTGCTTGATGTATGGAACACTTGCATATGTATGTTTGAATCAGAATCAAGTCACATGATGAGCCTTTAACCATTGCAATGATGTTTTTGGATTTCTTCATAACCACCATTAAAGCATTTTCCAATTTTGTTCAAATTTGAATTTTCATGCTTAAAATGGCCCTAGCACGAAATTGGTAGGTTGTTCATGACACATGAAAGCCATTCAAAACTCAAAGATACCATTTAATTCATTTTTTGATTTTATTTGAATTATTATGGATTAAAATGAATTAAATCAATAAAAATTAAATAAAAATGAAAAAAATAAATGTTTGGTCTTGTAATTGGTCATGGGACACGTGGGTGGCATGACAAGGCTGAATCAAGTGGAAGAAAGTGGGCCCTTTTGTCAAAAATTGAAGTTTTAAGGATAGTTGACTTTTGCCATTTCATGAAAATTTCCCAACTTCTCCAATGCATATCTTGCTCAATTTTGATCATATGAACATGTTCTTGGACATTTTGGAAAGGTCTTGAAGTCCTCTAACCAATGCCTTTGGTCCCATGTCATTTTGATTTACCAATATCAAGTTATGGTCTTTGACTTAAAATGCCTTTTTGTTGACTTTTGAAAATGACCCATAATGTTGAAATTGATAACTTTTTGTGAGAGAATTTCTTGGACTTGGAATGTGAAGATGAGTTGTAGGAAATGTTCTCCCCTTCAAAATGAGCATTGTATGGGATTTTTATGATGAACCATGAAAGAGTTATGCCTTGGTCAAGTTACAGTTGACTTTTCAACTGTCCAAAAATGGAAACTTTTGCATCTTGATGATTTTTGAGCCATTCTTGTGGAATCATGATCAAGACTTGATCAAATGATGATTGTGGCTTCAAAATAAGATGTTGACCAAAATTTTTGACTTTTGACTGCCAAATGACCATTTTACCCCTACAGTTGATTGTGAAGCAATTAGGGCTTTTGACTGTGCAACTTGATGCTGTGAGCCTTGAAACTTGACATGTGGATGCTTGACAATGTGTATAGGCACATGAGACTTGATTGAGCCATTGAAAACCTCAACTTCCTTGCAAGAACCAAAACCCTAATTTTGACTGGCTTAGGAGGTGGTTTGAACTGTGCAACCCTTGAGAAGTCTTGAACCATTTGAAGATGATTCTTGACAAACTTTGAAGATAATGGGAGGGCAAATTTTGGGGTACAACAGTTTGCATCAATTTGGCCTGAAACTGAAACGCCTAAAAACAAGAACCAAAAACCCTAGTTTCGGGTATGGCATTACAGGCTATAAAAATACAATTGAATAATGTGGAAAGCTTAGAAATCATTCAAGAATCATGAATATGCCAATGTTTTGTCAAGAAAATGCCAAAATAAGAGAATACGATTTCGGGTACAGGGGTGTTTTTCAGTTGACTTACAGCGCGATTCAGGGAGGGAGAGAGCTTGCTTTTGGTTCCTTCTTACTCAGTGGATGACAAGCAATTGAATAACGTGGAGATTTTATGCTGAAACTGCCTCTAAGCACGTTTTCAGATTCAAGCTTTTTTCAAGTTTTTTCCAAGTTTTGCTTTTGTGTTTATGCAGCCTCTAGGTTCTGAAACTCGTGCCTTTTGCTTGTATAAGTATAATGGAATGAATTAGGTCAAATCTTGGGCTTTGAATCTTTGTGCATTGATGATTTAAGATTTGATATGATCCTCCATTAAAAAGCTTCCAATTTGATTCCAAATCTAATATTTTGTGCATGATATGGCTTGATCCGGATTTGATTGTGTACATGATGATATTTAAGACCTGTATCAATCAAAAAGATACCAAGTTATCAAGATTTGGATTTTATTTGGATTTAAATTGATTAAAAATGAATCAATTCAATAAAAATAAAATAAAATAGAAAAATTAATATTTGGACACAAGACTGAAGATAGGACACATGTGTAGTGTGGCAAGATCAAATCAAGTGGAAAAAAGTGGGCCCATTTGACAAAATTTGAAGTTTTGGGGATAGTTGACTTTTGGCAATTTTGGAAAAATGCCCAACTTCAACAATGCATAAATTCTTCAATTTTGAAATTTTGGAGGTGTTCTTGGACTTTTTAGAAACCTTGAGATGTCATATAACCAACCCTTTTGGTATCATCTCATTTTGATGTTCCATGATCAAGTTAAAAGCTTTGGCAAAAAGGTATTTTTGTTGACTTTCAAAAATGACCTATAATGTCCAAATTTGTAACTTCTTGTGAGTGCATTTCTTGATCTTGGGGTATGAAGATGGATTGTAGGAAATTGCATCCTCTTAAAAATGAGATTTGGATGGGTCATTTCTCATAAAGTATGAGAAAGTTATGTTTAGTCAAAGTTGAGTTGACTTTTCCTACAAAACCCTAATCTAGCAACTTTTGATTCTTGATGAATTTTGAGCAATCCTTGATGAATCATGATCAACCCTTGATCAAATGATGAATTATCCTTAAAAATGAGAATGTTGACAAAAAAATCTTGAAGTTTGACTGTATTTGGGTCACAGTTGACTTTTGCCCTAGCATAATCGATTTTTGGACCTCTTGAGCAATTGACTGACCAAACTTCTTCTGCAAGGCTTGAAATTTGACATGGATGAAATTGAGAACATATTAAGGAATTGGGTAGAACTTGAGGTCATTTGGATTCAAGTACATTGATGCAACACAAAACCCTAATCTGAGATTGACTGCCTTAGGAGATGGTTTGACTGTCCAACTTTTGAGCAATCTTGAGCCACTTGGAGATTATTCTTGCAATGTCTTGAGAAATATGGGAGGGAAAATTTTGGGGTACAACACACAGGTATTTTTGGACCTTCAATGCCTAAAGTGACTTTCATACTCCATGTTGGACTCATAAGTTTGTCCTTACCAAATTTCAAGCCTTGATTCAAATTTTTGCCCAGTCAATTGGACAGTTGACCTAGAAATCAGTTGTATTGGGGAAAAAGTCAACTGTGGCCAATCTACAGTCAAACCTTATGAATTTTGACCCACATCAAAATCATGAACTCATATGAACCATTTTATCAAGTTTGGACCATAATTCCACAAGAAATTTGATCATATCACCAAAAGGGCAAAATGGTCATTTTTAGGGTTTTGACTGTACAAAGGCAATTTTTGACTGTTTGACCAAGCCAATGGAAAATTAAGCTCAACCATGGACTCAAGGACTCAATTAAATTATCTTGACCTATTCAACAAGTTCAAAAGATCTCAAATATATAGGATTGGCATATGAATTTTTCAGTCAACTGATCAAAATTTGATTGTACACTGAAAAGTCAAACTTTGACTTTTTGATCAAAATCAAGTGCCAAGGGTCATTTTTCATCAAGATGTGTCAAATTATGAAAATTGTTCATCAAGAAACCCAAAATTGCAAATTAGGGTTTGAAATTGAAAAAATTTCATAACTTAGTATTTTTCTAAGTTATGAAATTTTCTTAATTTTTCCTAACTTTGTCCCACATTTTCACCAAGATTCAAATGGATTCAAACAAAACTTACAACATGAAAGTTGTAGTCCTCCACAAAGTCTACAACTTTTATTCACAAAGTTTTCTCAAAAGAAGCTTGGATCTCAAGTTATGATTTTTGGAACAAGGGTCCCTAAAACTTTTAACTTAGAGAAATTTTGCCCTAGTTTAGACAGGATTTTGACCCATCTTCTTGGCCATTTTTCACATAGTTCCACTTGGAGTCTCAAGTTTCATTTCAAATATGGATTATATTACATGTTTCAAGCTTTACAAATTGTCCAAGAACTCCTCAAACACATTTGTGGTTAGGGGGAATCGAATGCTTGAAGTTGACAAAAACTCACTTTGTAACCATGGCCAATACATGTTCATACAAGTTGCAAAATCTGACCAAACTAGCTTTGTACTTAATTACAGGTCTCTAAACCAATTTACACTCAAAAATTGAATGCAAATACATTGGACATTGGTGTTATTATGATCAACAAAGCTTGGCACAATGAATAATTCCATTTTGGGCATAAAGGTAGCATTTCCATTTACATAAAGCATGCTTTATGTCAAGTTTCACTTCTTGAGCCATACACCAAGCCCTTTGCTGCAAACAAGGCTCCCTAATGTTAGGCAAAGCTCAACCACTTTGTGCAGCTAAGGTACAAACTAGTACAAGCCATAGCATAGTCACTTCCAACTTTTACTTTAAAAACCAAGTAATTGTGCCAAAGGTCAATATCTTGCATATCTGATATAATCAACTTAAGCCAACATTTGAAACAAGTTTTGCACATCCTTGTAAGCCATAAACACGAGCCATTCCTCCCTCAAACCCCCTTGTACACAAAAATCACATTTTCTTACAAAACAGGGCAAAGCCTGCAGAATCACTTCCATCTTCACTTTGCCTCGTGCGTTTTGCCTCAAACTTGTTCCAATACCTTCCATTCAACTCACTAAAACTATCCAAAACCTCCATTGCCAACTGTAACTCCATTTACAGTGTTCACCATTTTTGTTTTGAAGCTTTGCAGGTTGAGTTCTGTAGAGAGATTCAGGCCATTTCAAAACAAACTAAGCATTGGGAAAGGTCCAGGGAACATCAAGCAAGCTCAAAAGAACCCCAGGCCTCACTGAAAGTTGCTGCATTGTCCAACTCGAATCCAACTGAAACAGGTTTTTCATCAACTTCTATCTCTCTATTTAGGAACATTTAGCCTTAGGTTTGTGAATGAAAGATGTAGTACTCATTGCCCTGAAACCATACATATGCTCAGTTTTCATTTATATTAAACATGCTAAGATAATTTCATCCATGAACATGTTGAAAAAGTTAGGTCAGATTTTAGGGCCAAAGAAATTCTCTCTGGTCTTTGAGCGTTAGATTAAGTTTTTTATATGGTTAGAATCGTGGTTTAATGCTCTACAAGTTTCATGTTTTGAGTTTTGGCAAAAGATCACAAATGCAGGAGATACGAGTTTGAACCATTGGCGCATGTTTTTCTGTTTCACAAGGACATGGATGAAGTGGAAATCTTGGGTTGGGCTTGCTTGCTGGCTTTTGACACCCCCCCTCTTTTCTTTTTGCACCCCCTGGCCCAACTTCTTGTATTTTTATTATTTTTGCATTTTAATTTCATTTCTGACTTTATTATTTTATTTCCAAACATAAAAAATGCTTAAAAAATATTTTCATAATTTTTCACATTTATTTGGTATTTATTTTAATTATTTCTAACATGAAAATATTTTAATACTTTTTATTATTTGTTTAAATTTAAAAATAATGTAAATAATACTTTTATTTTCATTTCTTATTTTTATTCACACTGAAAATATTTTCTTGAATATATTTTATTTTTGTAAATATTTTATTTTATTTTTATACATATTTAATATATATATATATATATATATATATATATATATATATATATATATATATATATATATATATATATATATATATATATATATATATATATATATATATATATATACTTTTATTTTATTAAATAATTAGAATAAAATTATAAAAATATTATCTTTTTATTTTTTATACTAAAAAATACATTTTCTTCAATATATTTCATTTGTGTACATATTAGTATATTCTTGTATATAAATAATATATAATATTATTTTCTTAAGAAAAACTAGGGTTTACCCCTTTAATTAAATAAAATCAACTTTTTATTTTAATTCTTTACATTTTTTTTTACATAGAAAAATGCTTCACATACATAAACAAATAAAAACTTCTTTTTTGCATAATACATTTTATTTAATATTTGTTTATTTTTTTATTTAAATATTGTACATTTAAATATTGATTGTATTGTAAATTCAATTTGGTTGTAATAACTTAGGGTTTAAATTTCTTGCAAAATAACCCCCTATCCAAAATTGTATCCCCATCCCCATAATCATGTTGTAATAGCTTAGAATTTAAATTCTCGCACTTAAAGCTTTCAATTATACCATGATTAGAGAATTAGGGTCTGTATGCCAAAATCAAATCAACAAATAGTTTGACCTAATCAAAGACAAAAATGCATGAAAAACAAACACAATGCACACTTGCACCCCTAGGGTTACAATCCACTTGTGGCCTTCAAAAATGGGCCATGGTATGCATGTTAAGTACTTTGGCAAAACAAAAATAAAACAAAAGATCATAGTCCCTCGATGACGCTATCTGAGTTGCCTAAACAAAATGATCAAGTCCCTCAAGAAAATTGCCAAAAATACTTGACACAATTGCTATCATGGTCTATACGATGACCCGCGCCTGTCCCGTTTAACATCCTAACACAAGGTTGTTCACCAAATGCAATGGTGAAACAACACTGTTAAAAGGGTTAAAAAACATAAGAAAGATCTTTGAGTAAAATAGGGTAGATAGCTCTTAGTTACTTGATCAAAATCTTGCAAAAACATCCTTGCTATTTTTTCAAACACACTTCACAACACAATTTCAAAAATCTAACTTTCAAACATTGAAAACTTTTCAAAAGACAAAAACACCTTTGTATACATTCAAACAAGAATCATTACAAAGGTTGCCACAACGATGGCCTCTTTTTCAAAACATCTTTCAAACACGCACAAAGCACAATTTCAAACAATTGAAGAGCACCATTTCAAACAATTGAAAAGCAAAGCAAGTGATCTAAACAAGTAACTAAGAGCCCATGGATAACCATGGATAGAAAGGGTGCTAATACATTCCCTTTCTATAATCTACTCCCCGAACCCAAGAAAACATCTCAAAGGTCTTTCCTGTGCTTTTTGACCTTTCCTTAGGATAAAATAAAAAGTAGGTGGCGACTCTTGCTAAAACCGAAACATTTGCGAACACAAACGCAAAACCTCAAGTCAGTTCTCCCACCGTATTACAGAACTGGCGACTCTGCTGGGGAGAACTTTAAAAATGGAGTAACCTTAGGGCTTAGATCCCCTTTGCATGCTTATCTTGATTTCTTTGATTGATTTACATTTGGTTCTCTTGTTTGGGCTTGAAATCCTCTAACCGGATTTAGGAAACATTCATAGGTAAATAGCAATACATTGTGGAAACTGTGCGGGGTATACCGACATGGTTGAAGCAATAGCTATATTAGTGCGACATATTTGTGAGTACCAGTAGCCTTTTAGTCAATCAAAGAGAATACGGGGCCGCTGAGTGATGTCATGAAGCACTAATGAACTCTTAGAACCTTACTTGACCATCTTGGCCTTTTTTAGGGGTAGTGAGATGACCGACTTTGGTGTAGTCCGAAGTTGGTAGATACTCGATACTACAATCATTGAGGGTTGTTTTCTTGGAATATTTTGGTCGCCAGTTAAGTGGCTAAACCAAAACAATGAACACAGAAAATAATCCAGTGATATTGAGCTCCTTAGAACCCGGTTACTATTTATAGGACAGGTTTGAGCCAACTAAACTCAAGAGGGTACTTACCTATGAAACCTCATGCGAGCCTGAAACTAGGGTTTTGTGTGATTTGCTTGTACATATGTTTGTGCATACATCATGAACATCATAAAGCATCATTTGCATCCACTAACCATTTCAAGGGTTTGGAGCTTCATCTTTGTTCTTGTTTTGTAGGTCATGGAATCTCTTCGCAGGAAAACAATTCAAGTCAACCTTGTGAGGATCCCTCCTCAACTCAAGGAGCTTACTTCCAAGATTCCAGAGAATTCTCCTTTCAGTGAAAGACATGGTAGACTTCTCAACTTGGTTAACTCCAACATTGAAGAAGATATGGTGAAAGTTCTCTTCCAGTTCTTTGACCCCCTACACCACTGTTTCACATTCCCTGATTACCAACTAATACCTACTTTGGAGGAATTTTCTCAACTCCATAGAATTCCTATTCTTCATCAACTACCCTATAATGGTACGGAAAAAGAACCAAAGCCTGAAGATGTTGCTCAAGCATTACACTTGCAACCATCTAAATCAAAGGTCATTGGGAAAGCAGAAGTGGTGTCATGGGTTTCTTGGCAAAGTTTCTGTTTGAGAAGGCACAAGACTGCTGGAATTCTCTGGATCTACAAGCTTTTGAAGATATTGTCGCACTCCTCATCTATGGGTTGGTCTTGTTCCCAAATCCTGATCATCTTATAGATGTGAATGCTGTCAAGATTTTCATATCTCGGAATCCTGTGCCTACATTGCTTGGGGATATCCTACACTCATTTTACACACGAACAATGAGGAAAAGAGGTGTTCTCATGTGATGTACTCCTCTTCTAGAAAGGTGGTTTATTTCTCACCTTCCACAATCAGTTTTGAAGAATGAGCAGGGTTTAAGGTGGTCACAACGGTTGATGACCCTCACACATTCTGATGTTCATTGGTGTTATCGGTCCAGAGAAAAAGTCATCATCATTGATCGTTGTGGGGAGTTCCCTAATGTACAACTACTTGGCATTAGGGGAGGCATTACCTACAACCCTTGTTTAGCTCTAAGACAGTTTGGATATGCTCGGATGGATGGCCCTCATGATATGCCGATTCCTGACTTGGTTTTTGACTTCAACAATGATGCGCAAGGATTTCGACAAAGGTTCATCAGAGCTTGGAGGATGCCCAACAAAGTGGATAGTAAGACACTGGGGCACAAGAATTCCATCCCCCTTGAGCCTTATCTCAAGTGGGTACGAACCCGCGCCCAGAATCTTATGATGCCATACCCTGACATTTTCCCCGTGATCAAAGAGCTTGTTATGGAAGGAGAGGTTCCATACACCCTCCTACATTCTGACATGCCGACATCATTGGAAGAATTACAAAAGAGTTAGATCCAACTCAAAGAAGAACGAAATACTTTTGAAGCCAGCTTCTATGCCAGTGAGAAGAAGGTTTTGGAGCTTACCCGCCGACTTCATGAGGAGGAAACTCTCAACACTTACATCGCACCAAAGAGGATGCGCAATGTCTTTTTACATTAAGAATTTTGTAATATTTTGCCCATGGGGAACTTATGTACTAACAAATTTCTTAATATGACGTGTGTTCTTTTTGTTTGCAACAAATTTGAATTTTTGAATCCTTGAATGCATTACATGAATAACATATCATTCATCATATGCATAAACAGGTCTTCACACCAGGTTTCCTTATCTTTCTGCTGTTTATTTCAGCAAGATGGATTTGGAGCAGACGGTTAAGGATCTGCAAGCACAAAATTCTCAATTCCAGCAACTCCTCATGACCTTAGCAAAGGGTCAAGAGGACCTTAAAGCACTGTTGGAGAAAGATAAAGAGAAAAAGAAGAAAATACCCGGTGTAGTCATCATGGGAAAAAGGTTTGAAAGCAATACTAGAAAAGTTATCGAGTTCCCCTCGACGTCTGATGAAGGGACTGGTAAAGGAAAAGGAACTGTGATGCCTTCTGAATCTGAATTTGAAGGAGAAGAAGAGGAAGAGGAAGAGGATGAAGATTACTTCGAACAACAATATCCCCCGGCGGATGTTAAATTTAAAAATCTTGAGGATCGGTTGGAAGCCATGGAGTTTCAAAGGGTACCCAGTTTAGATTTTGAAGAACTAGGGTTGGTCGTTGGGATCGTCATTACTCCCAAGTTCAAAGTTCCTACATTTGCTAAGTTTGACGGTCTGTCCTGCCCAAAGATGCATCTGAGATTCTACGTCAGAAAGATCCAACCCCACTCATCTGATAAAGACCTCTGGGTACACTTTTTTCAAGACAGTTTGTTAGGCACACAGTTGGACTGGTTCTATCAACTTGAGAGGTATGAGGTTCATAACTGGGAAGATTTAGATTCCGCGTTCTACCGACAATACCAATATAATGCTGATTTAGCGCCTACTCGTACTCAACTACAGAGTATGGGTATGGCTTCTAATGAAGGATTTAAAGAGTATGCCCAGAAGTGGCGTGATCTGGCTGGAAGGGTGCATCCACCATTGTCAGATAGAGAGCTGGTTGACATGTTTTTAGGGACCCTATCTGGCCCTTTCTTCAATCATTTAATCGGGAGTTCCTCTGCGGGATTCACCGAATTAATTTTGACCGGTGAAATGGTCGAGGCCGGCATTAAAAGTGGTAAGATTCAGAAAGATGCCTCCGCATCCACTGCTATTAAGAAGACCTTCCCAACTAAGAAGGAAGCTTTCGCTGTTTATTCTCAAAAAATCCAAGGAAGAACCAAGCTCCGACCAACTGTGGGGGCTGTGATGATCCAAAACTCTTCAAATGATCAACCTCACGGTAATCAGCCAAGACGAAATCAGCAAAGGGTAGAAAGGCCACAACAGAAATTCACCCGAATCAACATGACACCGGCTCAAGTACTCCCTCATCTGCTAAAGCTGAATCTTACTAATTTGAAGGAAGCACCAAAGAACCCTAATACTTCTTCTCCATACTACCACTCCAATGCAAAATGTGCTTACCACTCTGACAGTGTAGGACATGATACCAACAAATGTTGGGCTCTTAAGAACTAAATCCAAGACCTGATCGACGCCAAGGAGGTAGAATTCAATGCGCCCGAAAAGCCGAATGTGATTTCTGCCCCAATGCCCAAGCACGGTCATAATGTTCATGCCGTTATGGAAGATCTTCATGTTACCAATGTTGTTGACCTTTTGACTCAGTGATTAAAGTGAATTTGATGAAAGCCGGGATATTCCCACGCTGCGGAAAAGACTGTTACTTTTGTTTAAACATACGAGCTGACTGCCCACTATTGAAATCAAGCATCCAACGCCTGATGGATACCCAAGAGATACTATTTCAAAAGACTCATGTTGATACCTTCACTCCTGTTACTCCTGCTACCTTTGATACTATAACAAATGACATTGCAATAATAACCATCTCCGATAATCTTCCCAAGGCTTGCAAAAGGCCTGTCAAGATTACGCCTGATCCTAAGTTTGTGCCGTTGAAAATCACCATGCCGGGGCCTATCCCGTATAAATCTAACAAGACGATACCATGGAACTACGGAGGAGAAATCTTCTATCATGGTATCAAACAGATTGAATCAGTCCAAGAGAATTCTGATGATGAAATCCTTGATATAGGGAACATTAAGGGAACGAGCAAGATAACTCGCAGCAGAAGGATTTTTTCTCCGGAGATTGCTCCCCCACGAGCAGTCTTCGGACCCTCGAAAGCTTTTGTGCCTGTCAAGCCATCTGTGCAAAGCCCGATAATTGAAGAATTGGATACTCTTGAAGTTAGAACCTTTGTTGATACTACCGATAAGGGTAAGGGGATACTAGAAGCGCCTGTCAGGATGAAGGCTCAGACTGTGGTAATCCCCGAGACCACCCAGAAAGAGATGGAAGAAATCTTAAAAATAATCAAGAGGAGCGACTACGATGTCGTGGAACAGCTAGGGCAGACCCCTTCCAAAATCTCCATGTTGGCTCTTCTACTCTGCTCTGAGGCCCATGCTAAGGCCTTAATCAAATTTCTAAAGACGGCACACGTGCCTCAAGAAACTTCGGCTGACCAGTTTTAAGAGTGCGTGGCTAGCCTTACTGCTGATAATGGTCTCAGTTTTTCCGATGCTGATTTGACCCCTAAGGGTAGGAAGCACAACGACGCGCTGCATGTCTCAGTAGAATGCAGGGGAACCACCCTTGCCCATGTCCTAGTTGATACTGGTTCATCCTTGAATGTGCTGCCGAAAAAGGCGTTGGATAGATTGGACTGCGAAGGATTGACCCTCAAACCCAGTAACATCGTTGTTAGAGCCTTCGACGGTTCTAAGAGTATGGTTCATGGAGAGGTGGACATTCCTATCCAAGTGGGCACCGAGACCTTCAACTCTACCTTTTATGTGATGGACATCCGTCCTTCATATCCGTGTTTGTTGGGAAGGGCGTGGATCCACTATGCTGGGGCAGTTACCTCCTCTTTACACCAAATGCTAAAGTATCCTGTTCAGGGTAAGATTATAACGGTTCACGGGGAGGAAGAGTACATGATAAGTCACCTCAACTCCTTCCGCTATGTGGAGATGGATGGCGAATTCATAGAAACGCCTTTCCAACATTTTGAGGAAGTTTCTCCTGAAGTCACAGTTGCAAAGACAATGGTTGATGTGCCTATCGTTTCCAAGCATGTATCTAGGATGGCATCTCTCAAGGATGTGGAGGCTGTAATCAAAGAAGGAAGGAGTACATTGTGGGGGCAACTGCCTGATTTTCCTCACAAGACAGACAAGTTCGGACTAGGTTTTACTGCTGCTGACCAGAAAGCTGTGCGTCGCTCCAGGGCTGGAGGACCACCCGTAAAAATCACTCACCATGGGATTAATGTTGTAGAAGATGATGATGAAGAAGACAACTTTGAAGATTGGATCTTTCCAACCGTCGAAGGAGGATTAAGCAACTGGGAAGCAAAGGACTTTATTCCCATCACTTTCATCAACCAGTAATTTATCTTTGAACAATTTCCTATTTTGGTCTGTAATAAGTAAACAATTTGTACACTATTTTCACCTTATGCCTTACCCGGGGCATATAGGTCTATTTGTAAGGGCTTGATTTTCTTCATTATCACATGCCATGTTTAATGAATCATTGGACGTTTTCATCTATAAACTGTTGTGTTTCATTTTCTTTCCTTTTACATTTTGTTTTGTTTAAAGGATGGCTATCCCTTACACACACCCACACCCACAAAATGCAGGTACCCATCCACTCCGGATTCCATGGGTGACTATTCTGCTTTAGCCTTCGCTGACTCTGAAAATTTGGTCAATCATGCTGAGTACGAAGTTAAAGAAGACTGTGAAGTGCCAGGAGAGTTAGCCAGACTTTTGCAACAAGAAGAGAGGGCTATCCTGCCCCATGAAGAGTTGCTAGAAACCATCAACTTGGGAACAGAGGAAGACAGGAAAAAGGTAAAAGTGGGTGCCAACCTGGAGCCAAGTGTCAAAGAGTGCTTAGTGTAGTTGTTGAAAGAATATGTTGAAATATTCGCCTGGTCCTATGAAGACATGCCAGGACTAGACACAGATATCGTGATTCACCGTCTCCCTACAAGAGAGGACTGTCCACCGATCAAACAAAAGGTCCGCCGAATGAGGCCCGACATGTCTGAGAAGATCAAAGTTGAGGTAATGAAGCAATTCAACACTGACTTTCTGGTTGTTACTTCCTATCCACAATGGGTTACTAACATTGTGCCCATGCCTAAGAAGGACGGCAAAGTCAGAATGTGTGTGGACTATCGGGATTTAAACAGGGCTAGCCCTAAAGATGATTTTCCCCTACCACACATTGACATCTTGGTTGACAACACAACTCAACACAAGGTATTTTCCTTCATGGATGGATTCTCGGGATAAAACCAGATCAAAATGGCCCCCGAAGAACCTAGCCTATGGGCGATCTCAGGTTCGACGATGATCTGAGGAAGAACCTAGCCTATGGGCGATCTCAAGTTCTAAGATGATTTGAGGAAGAACCTAGCCTACGGGCGATCTCAGGTTCGACGATGATCTGAGGAAGAACCTAGCCTACGGGCGATCTTAGGTTCGACGATGATCTGAGGAAGAACCTAGCCTATGGACGATCTCAGGTTCTAAGATGATCTGAGGAAGAACCTAGCCTACGGGCGATCTCAGGTTTTAAGATGATTTGAGGAAGAACCTAGCCTACGGGCGATCTCAGGTTCTAAGATGATCTGAGGAAGAACCTAGCCTACGGGAGATCTTAGGTTAGACGATGATCTGAGGAAGAACCTAGCCTATGGGCGATCTCAGGTTCTAAGATGATCTGAGGAAGAACCTAGCCAAGAGGCGATCTCAGGTTCGACGATGATCTGAGGAAGAACCTAGCCTACGGGCGATCTCAGGTTCTAATATGATATGAGGAAGAAACTAGCCTACGGGCGATCTCAGGTTCTAAGATGATTTGAGGAAGAACCTAGCCTACGGGTGATCTCAGGTTCTAAGATGATCTGAGGAAGAACCTAGCCTACGGGCGATCTCAGGTTCTAAGATGATCTGAGGAAGAACCTAGCCTACGGGCGATCTCAAGTTCTAAGATGATCTGAGGAAGAACCTAGCTTACGGGAGATCTCAGGTTCTAAGATGATCTGAGGAAGAACCTAGCCTACGGGCGATCTCAAGTTCTAAGATGATCTGAGGAAGAACCTAGCCTACGGGCGATCTCAGGTTCGCCGATGATCTGAGGAAGAACCTAGCCTATGGGCGATCTCAGGTTCTAAGATGATCTGAGGAAGAACCTAGCCAAGAGGCGATCTCAGGTTCGACGATGATCTGAGGAAGAACCTAGCCTATGGGCGATCTCAGGTTCTAAGATGATCTGAGGAAGAACCTAGCCTACGGGCGATCTCAGGTTCTAAGACGATATGAGGTGGCATGCCCCAATGTCTTGAGTCACGAAATAAACTGCTCTTGATTACAGCCTTCTTGGAGAGATTTGTCGAATCTCGACGTAACTTCCCCAGGTTAAATGAATTCTGAATAGATCTCTCGACGTAATAGCCTCTGATTGATAGAGCTTGAAGAGATTTATCGACGTGATAGCCTCTGATTGATCGAGCTTGAAGAGATTAATCGACGTGATAACCTCTGATTGATAACTTTGAGGGAACGCCTCAGATTTGGATGAGCTTGGAGAGATCGATTCTCGACTTGATTGCCCCAGATTGGCAGGCTCTGCTAACTTTATCCCTGAAGGGTACTCAAGTTGTGAAGTACCAAGATGTTTTCTCTGGACAAAATCATTGGTTAACATGCTATTGGATAAGTTATTTCTCTTGTGGCAGCTGACTCTTGCTTCAACAGGGTATTCAAGCCTCTCCTTTCTGACAAGATTGAGCTCTTCACCGATTGTTCATTGTGCAAACTTACTTGATATCGATCAGTTGTTTTGTATGCAGAATAATGTTTATTATGAGAATGATAATTCTAATGCAACACATATGCAAGTCTTGAAGTTTGAAAAAACTTTGAATGAAATGACGTCACGACTCTGTTGTGACCGAGTCACTAGCTAGAGAGAGACATTTGCAAATTCCTTTTTTATGAAAGATAATGCAAGCATATGATGCCAACACAGATATTGGAACGTACCTCTTAGGAGTCAGTTAAACGCTATCTCGTTGTAGCACGCTTTCGAATTGACCCATGCTTCAATTAGGACTTTGAAAGGGTTATAACGTGGCCTGGTTCACAGTTTTAGAAAAAAGTATTTAAGGCTCAAAATTATTTGGTGCCCACCCACTCTCCATGATGTTCTCCATTCCTACATTCAGTTGACCCGACACAAGCGTTCATCTCTCGAGAAGAGTTTGCAATAATTGAGGAACCACAGTGGTTTTTTTGTTTTGTTTTGGACACGACAGTCACTAACTTCTTTGTCTTTGGTGTCTGATCAGGAGACTTTGTTCTTTGATGAGGATTTTCGTTGGTAATCCTTTTCTCGCCTTTTAGGCTTTTCAATTTCTTTCTTGCTTTCCCTAATTTTTGCCTGGACAAATTCTTTTGAATTTCGATTTGGAAGTCCAGCGGGATGCCCCAATTTTGCCTAAGTGACTTGTTTTCAAGTTTCGACTTAGCGGGGATTTCTATTTCTTTCTTATTCATATTTTCTATTTTGAACAAGTCGTTGATCTTTGCGTTGTCGGAAGTGATCGTGACTGTCTGAGTCTTTGGTATACGAGGGATAGCCATTGTTGTATCGTCATTTGTTGACCTTTTGACGTGCGAGGGATACTCATTGGGGTATCGTTAGTTGATGCACGTTGCTGATAGACGAAGGTTAACCATTGTGATTTTGACTTTCCTCGACTTTTTTGATGGATAACCATTGTCGTATCTTTGGATGCACACTCTTGATGAGTTTTGAATACTTGATTAGATTAGCTGAACACTACCCGCCCCAGGGTTGAAATGAGGGTTTTTTCTGAATAGAAAGAAAACTCCTACTTCGAAGGCTCAGAGGGGTTGACGAGGGTCTATCTCCCTTATATCTCCAGTGTTTAGGGATTGAAACAAGGCATGTACATCGTCAGCAGGGTCTTACTCAAAAGCGTACCAACTAGAGATTTTTGCGTTTTCAGATTGTCGTCATCCTCCTTTGAATCTTTACCTAAGCATAAGACTAGGAAATCTGGCATCAATATGCAAGTAAAACATTTAAAGAGTGATAACGAATGGATGAGTAAAAATGAAAGGAACACTTCAAGACAAGCATACCTATTGCATTAAGATTTTCATTCAAAAATAGACAAGTTTCTATATACAAGCAATGTTTAAACAAACAAGCAAGAATGCAAATGAAAATGCGGTAAAGAAGCCAATGATTGCCACTGTTGAGGAGACTTGACTCCGTATGGACTTGCTGATTCTGACGACTTTCTGTAGTCTTGATGCTCGAGTGTGCGAGAGAATTCCCCTTTCAGATCTAATGTGAGCATGACAGTCTCTGAATTGATCCAGTCTTGGACTTGGTCTCTGGATGACATACCTTCTTCAATCGATTGGCGAAGTGCCCCAGTATAAGATGCATAGAAGATCCTTTTAGGAGAACGAATGAATGCTTTACCAAGCGAATCGGTACAAACTTCCTGTTCGAAGAAATTTATGACTACGGGCCAAAGTATACCACACGGAGTCATTCCATAGCTGATCCCTGAACACGTGCGGTGAGAAACCAGGTTGAGCCTTTGAAGAGAACCTCAGGTCTGAATAAGAATTCCCAATCTTCGGGTACCTGTTATGAATGCATGAATATGCATGGGGTGCATGAATGAGTGCCATGTCATGTTCTGTCATTTCCAAGGAATTTGCGTGCTTTGATTTTGATTTTACGCAAGTAAGGAATGGAAGGGTTCAACACAAGGCTCGCAAATATGATTCCTTGGAAATAATAGAACATGTATGTTAAGCATGCGGTTAACCATGTTATGTATGCAAAGGCATGGGATCAAAGTTCCATCATTTCTGAATATGATTGATGCACTGTTCTGAATCATGTAGGTATCATCAGATCAAAGGTCCGGCATAACTTCCGCACATACAAGAACCAAGTACCATGTGGATCTCCCATTGTACGGGGTCAAGGCTTCTGGAACATCGGATACTGTTGAGAATTTCTGGAATATGCTGGGAAAACCAAGATTGAAGGCTTGAATGAACCTCCAGGTAAACAAGTCAGGAACTCAGAAAATAAATCTGAGAACCCCACAGTCACCAACATGATATAGCATCTGCATAAAGTCATAACAGAAATCCAGATCATAGCCATTAGAACCAATAGTCACTGTCTGATCATAGTCACCATATGTACCTGTAATAAGAATTCCCTCCTTGCTCACGGGTGAAAACTAGGTCAAGGTAAGGCAATGGTAACTCAGAATCGAGGGTACTCCTGAAAAACTATCGCCGTATCACCTAAGTGAAAACGATAGCCCCTCATTTGTACCTCATCTGAGCGTGGACGACATGGCGGTGATAGCGAGACCTAAGTCAACTAGCCGTTCATGTTCCACTCTATTCCTAGGGTTCCTAGGGTATACAACTTTGGCCTGGGTATTGGGCCTTTTACCTCATAGTAACACCCACCCAACAAGAAGCAGATCCAGTACAACAGTAGCATATGGAAGACAGTAAAATGCAATGCATACATATGCTCAAGTATATACAAATATGAATGAATAAACTGAAAGCATAAAGATAAACACCCAAAGAAAAGAAAGCAAGGGCTAGGAGCGACTCCGGGATGGACCAGCATTTGGTCGACCTGTCCCCAGTGAAGTCGCCAGCTGAAACAACCGGTTGAAAATCATCAAACAATGAAGTTGCCATCGAACGTCTTTTATCCCACATGTAGGGAAAGGTAAACATCGAGAAAACCTGAGAAGGGAGAAGTCACGGTCTTGCAACCGAGAGATCGGGTAAGGGAGTATGTTACGCGAGGGGAAGGTATTAGCACCCCACACGCCCGTAGTATTCTACGGTATCCACTCTTGTTATCTATCTTATGGGTGTGTTTAATCTATGCTTACTGTCTACTATACTACTGCAGGGAAAATGCATGCAAAATAAAGGAGAAAATAATGTAGGGAAAATAAAATTGTGCTCGCCTGGGCCCTACCCCAATGCCTACGTATCCTTTTTGAGGAATCAGAGCTACTGTAGTTTGGCTCATATGTTTTTGTTTGTTTGTGTTTTTTATGGACAATGTTAATTTCGCCTTCTGCCGCAGCTCGACCTTTGGAGACTTATGCGTTGGCACAGAAGTAAATTAATTATGTCATTACCTGAAAAGGGTTTTAGAGAGAAGGTTCTTGAGCGCACAAAATGATTTGAATTTGTTTTGTATTTTTTACCTTGAAAAAGGGTTTAGGTATGATTAGCATGTTTTTGATTTGCTAAGAAGAGAAGTTTTTGTTTTGAATGCAAGGATGCAAAAGGAAAGAAAAGAGTCTAAGGGAGACTAGCCTATTTCTAACCTAATGTTATCATGCGATGGTAGCCCTAAGTCAAGGATGAATGAAAGGGGAAGTTTCTACCTAATGTTAGCATGCATGGTTTACAACCTAAGGTCTAACTTGCGTCCGAACGGAGCAAGCGCGTCCTAAGGGAACATGGTATGTAGAGGGATAAAGCAAACAACCCAACAATAAAGCACACCTAAAGGGATCCTGCCTAGGTTAGCATGTCTAAGAAAAACCTAAAAAACTATCCTATAGGGAGCATGCAATGAGAGCGAAGTCGCGATCTCAATTTCTAAATTGAGTGACTCATCGATCGACAATAAAGTAAACAAACACAAGCACAACACATATAGAAAATGAAGTGCGGAATGCCTGTTACAGGTCTTTAAACAGCGACTTCGAGCGCACGCTCTTTATTTCCTACTTCTCATGATATCTAGAAAAGCGGTAAAGTGCGGAAATGAGGAGTAAAATGAGGTTGCGATGGTACCGAACGGAGAAGGTCCATTGCCCCTTCATAATCACACAAGCAATGAGAAAACTCTGCATAAGCCTCCTTTAAATTCCCTTGGTGAAAATTATGCTCTTATTTAGCTTATAAGCTTCTTGAAAACTTCCTGTAAATCTCTTTTGTCCAATAATATCACACAAAATAATTGACAAAAAAATGTTGAAACAAATAATAAACATAGAGAAAATAAATGATACCAAGAGGGTGTATAATTGCATGCAGGTGTATAGCCCAGCAATGAAACTCTGGGCGCTGGGCCCATTCAAATCGAGCCCACCATATTACCCTTTTTTGTTTGTAAAGACAACAACCACCCTCTAAAAAAAATGATAACGGGCCTTTGAAGTTCAGCCCACCTCACATACCATCACCGCCTTTTTTCATATTTTTTTTGTGTCACAAAATACAAAAATAAAAAAAACAAAATAGGAATAATCAGATAAAATTGGAAGAGGATTAGGTTTGGCCGTCGTGTGGCTGTGAAAGGATTTCTTCTCCGATTGAAGCCAAAAATTGTCGCCGATTCAGTTCCGATCTGAGCTCACGTGGCCGTCTCAAACCCGCTCTCTTCTCGTCTCCATCGAGCTAAGTATCCCTCTCCTCCTCCAATGACCGTCGTCATCACACCGCGACTGTCTACGTCTCAGTTTGATCCGGTCTTAACCTTCTCTTCTCCGTCGTTTCAACAATAATTGACCTTCTTCTCTGATCTCCTAAATTGATCCAAGCGATGGAAAACCTAACAACTTTGAAGTGGAAATAAATGGCGATGAAGAATGTTCTCGATACGTGAACTTAAGGATTTCGTTCAACATGTCCCAAGCCTTCAAACGATATCCAGATTGAAGCGAAACAACGAAGGAAAGCAAAGTTCAGAAACTTACCCCTCGGAGTAGTTCCGGCGACTCTTCTACAATGTCCGGGCGTTGCAAGAAAACCAGAGGCATAATCGGAAGACCAGGTAATAAGTATTCGATCCCTTGCTCTACAATTATACTCAATCTTCTTCCTCTTTCTTCTACTCGAATTTCTTTCGTCTTTTGCGTTACGATTATTGTTCTTATGGCTGCGATGATAAATGTGTGTTGTTACCATGAGTGTGTGACTGTGCGAAGTTGTTGTTGTTTCCGCGTCTTTGTGCTTCTGTTGCATTGTGTGAACATAGATGAATGAAGACTTAGTGTGAAAGAGTTGATAATGCTGAAGCCGAGAAAGTGAGAAAGAGTTGAGTCTCGGAGAAGATGAAGTAGATGTACAAGGTGGAGAGAGGTTGCAGAGAATGAGATTGAGGAAGGTGGAAGGAGGTTACAGGGGGTGAGATTGTTCAGAGAAAGAGATATAGAAGATGATGATTCCAAAGATGAATATGGGGAATGAAGTGTGTGTCGAAGGTGAGTTTTGAGGAAGTGAATGGTGAATGAGAGTGAAAATGGATGGGTGAATGGTGCGTGGAATCTTTCAGAGAGAGTAAAGGGGAAATTGAAGGTGATGATCGAAGGTTCGAGACAGGGTGAAGATTGGAAGAGGAAGTAGATAGAATGAGAGAGTGATATGTGGCTTCTGGTTTTTTCTGGTGAGTTTCCTCTCTATCTATTTTTCTGGCTTTTCTGGTTATGTTACTGTGTTTCTTCTTTCTCTCCTTTTCTGTTATCCTTTTGCTGGAAGTTTGTTAGGCTGTTTGAGATTGGTTCAGTTAGAAAGATCTGTTAGGAATCAGTTAGAGAAGTTAGTTATATGGTTGGGACTGTTTTGGGGAATGTTGGAAATTCTGTTTGACAGTTAGTTGGAGTTGGTTACACAGGTTTGGGGGATTTGAAGTTAGGCTTGGAATTCAGGTGGAGCAGCTTTGGTTTCAGTTAGAAGCTTGAGTTGATTAGCTTGTTAGTTAGAGTTCTGTTAGGAGTTTTGAGAAGTTAGTTACGGGTCTGTTTCTATTTTCTGGTTATGGAATTGGTTTTGGTTGTTTGACAGTTGGGATTGAGTTAGAAAAGTTGGCTGTTAGAGTTTTATGTGCAGGGCTGCTTTATAAAATGGTTTAGGGAATGTTTAAAATTCTGTTAGAAGCAGTTAGGAAGTTTGTTAGGTTATTGGGAAAAATGGAAAGTTGGAATTGGTTAAGTTAGGAAAAAGTTATGAAAGTTGTTAGGAAAGTTATGGTTATTCTGTTTGTGGTTATAGTTAGAAACGATTAAATTCTGAACTGGCTTTTCATTATGCAGGTCATCTTTTGTTAAGATGGGATTCAATTACAGGGTGGTTTGGAAAATGGTTGTTTTAAAAACTGTTTGGAATTGGTTACACAGTTAAGGGGCTGTTAGAATGTTTGGATTGTCGCTTATGCTGAAACTGATATGGTATGCTTGGTTTTATGCAGGTTCAGTTGTGATTTTCAAGCATGGGATTTGGTGTTAGCAAGGGAGATAGTGGCATGGTAGAGTACCCTTTCGGTTCATTTCAAGGCTTGAAGAGAATGAAATTATGGCAGACGACAAAGAGTTTGAAGCATGGAGGCTTATCATGGAAGACTTTGAAGTATGAAGAGATAGGCTTTAGGATAGATATAAGAACTTCTTTTTGTAATTATTTTTGAGTTGTAATGTTTGTGACATGATGTTACCTTGTAATGGTTTATGTAAAGGAAGCGGTCTAATCTTGCAAGGTTCAAGTGAATGTAAACAATGGTTTTTAACTTGTACTTTAAACAAAAATGAATAAGAACCTTGGATGAAAGTTTGATGAATGACGTATTTTTATAGTGATTTTGAATGGAATTGAATGACCATGAATGAATTTTGATGGAGCTTGCATAAGATTGAACGCAACTATGGGTGATATCCTCCGATGATACTCATATTTTTCTTTTCTCGTACAAGAACCAAGGATTATGTCACGTAGCCTAAGCAACATGTGTATCCCTTGAATTTTAATGATGAAGCCCAAATATTCTGAGTAGTCTTCTCTTCCAAATTGTCTTTTGTACCTCCAAGATCTTTTAATTTTGTGTTACATATAACTCCATGGTTGTGATATGAATTTAATAAGAGCCTCTTCCAAGAACAAACTTGTAGTGTCGAGTTTCTTTGCTTTTGAATGAAAACATGCCTAAACACCTTCAAACGAATGAACGAGCCTTGCATCTTTCTTAACCCTAGCTTCAAAAAAATTATTAATGGAGAAATCAACCGAAACAAGCTTGTGCGAAGATGAGAGCCTTAAATCCATACACCAACCCTTATTCCTCGAAACCCATGATCTTATGCCAATTTATTGATTAATGATGCAAGATGTGTTTGATGACCTAATGAAGGTTATGTACATGAGAAGAGTGCGACAATGCATAAACCAGATAAAAGTAAAAGGGTAGGACAAATTTGGGGTATTACACCCTACCACACATCGACATCTTGGTTGACAACACAGCTCAACACAAGGTATTTTCCTTCATGGATGGATTCTCGGGATACAACCAGATCAAAATGGCCCCCGAAGACATGGAGAAAACTACTTTTGTCACGCAATGGGGTACCTTCTGCTACAAAGTGATGCCATTCGGACTAAAGAATGCCGGGGTAACCTATCAACGCGCCATGGTAGCTTTGTTTCATGATATGATACATCATGAGATCGAAGTCTACGTAGACGACATGATAGCCCATTCGCAGACAGAAGAAGAACACCTTGATCATTTGCAAAAGCTGTTTGTCAGGTTGAATGAGTATAAGCTCAGACTAAACCCAAGCAAGTGCACTTTTGGAGTCAGGTCTGGTAAACTTTTGGGATTAATCGTCAGCAACAAAGGCATTGAGGTTGATCCTGCTAAAGTCAAAGCCATACAAGAAATGCCTGCCCCTTGCACTGAGAAGGAGGTTAGAGGTTTCTTGGGATGCTTAAACTATATTGCGAGGTTCATCTCTCACCTAACATCTACCTGTGAGGCAATCTTCAAACTGTTGAAGAAAGATCAGGTAGTTGAATGGAACAATAATTGTCAAGTTGCTTTTGATAAGATCAAGGAGTATTTACTGGAACCTCCTATTTTGATGCCACTCGTTGAAGGAAGGCCGTTAATCATGTATCTGACTGTTTTGGATAACTCAATGGGGTACGTACTGGGCCAACATGACGAGTCTGGCCGAAAAGAGCACGCCATTTACCTTAGCAAAAAGTTTACCGACTGTGAGACTCGCTACTCACTGCTCGAGAAAACTTGCTGCGCTTTGGTATGGGCTGCTCGCCGGCTAAGGCAGTATATGTTGACTCATACCACTTTGTTGATTTCCAAGATGGATCCGATTAAGTACATCTACGAGAAGCCTGCTTTATCTGGAAGAATCGCTAGATGGAAAATGATCCTGACTAAGTATGATATCCAGTATACTACCCAAAAATCTATAAAGGGCAGTGTGTTAGCTGATCATCTGGCCCATCAAGCTGTAGAAGATTACTAGTCCATGAAGTTCGACTTCCCTGACGAAGACATCATGACATTGGACAACGTTGAAGATTTCAGACCATATGACGGACCTGAACAAGGATCCTGATGCACCCTGTACTTTGATGGGGCCTCCAATACACTTGGTAACAGTATCAGTGTTGTATTCATATCTCCGGAAGGATGCCATACTCCTTTCACAACCAGACTTTGCTTCAACTGTATGAACAATATGGCAGAGTACGAAGCATGCATCTTTGGAATCAATGCTGCCATAGACTTGGGAATCAAATCCTTAGATGTGTTTGGGGACTTAGCTTTGGTAATTATTCAGATCAAAGGAGAGTGGGACACTAAGCATCCAAACCTCATCCCTTACAAAGAACATGTTTTGACATTGTTACCACATTTCGAGCAGATTACCTTCGAGCACTTCCCGGAGAAGAAAATCAGCTAGCAGATGCTCTAGCTACAATGTCATCCATGTTTAAACTTAATTGGGATAATGAGGCTCCCCAGGTCACCATTAAACGGATGGACGAACTAGCACATTGTCACGAGATTAATACCGAAGAAGTAGTGGACCAGCCATAGTTTCATGAAGTCAAAAGGTATCTTGAGGCTCAAGAATATCCAAAAGGAGCTTCAGTCAATGACAAAAAGTTCTTAAGGAGGTTCTCAGCTAAGTTCTTCCTAAGTAATGGCATTTTGTACAAGCGCAATCATGATTCTATTCTGCTCCATTGTGTGGACAAGATTGAAGATGAAAAGATCATGGCTGAATTGCATGAAGGTACCTTCGGCACTCACTCTAGTGGACATACGATGGCAAAGAAAATTCTACGGGCAGGCTATTACTGGTCTACCATGGAAGCTGACTGTTATCAACACTCCCGGACCTGCCATAAGTGTCAAATCTATGCAGATAAGGTACACGTGCCTCCGGTTCCTCTAAATGTCCTGACAGCTCCTTGGCCCTTCGCTATGTGGGGAATCGACATGATTGGAGAGATCAAGCCTACAGCTTCCAATGGACACTGCTTCATTCTGGTGGCCTTGACTACTTCACCAAGTGGGTCGAAGCAGCTTCCTTCGCATCCGTTACTAAGAATGTTGTTGCTCGCTTCATCAAGCAGAATCTTATTTGCCGGTACAGTATCCCTGAAAGGATCATCACTGATAATGGTACAAACCTTAACAATACTATGATCACCGCCTTGTGCGAGCAGTTCAAGATTCAACATCACAATTCATCCCCCTATCGGCCAAAGATGAATGGTGCTGTCAAAGTTGCGAACAAAAATATCAAGAAGATCATACAAAAAATGACAGTTACCTACAAGGACTGGCATGAGATGCTACCATTTTCTCTCCACGGGTACCGTACCACGACTCGTACATCAACTGGGGCAACACCCTATTCTTTGGTTTATGGCATGGAGGCTGTTTTACCTATCGAGGTTCAGATACCCTCCTTGAGAATCATGAAGGATGTAGGTTTGAGTGAAGACGATTGGATCCAGACCCGACTTGATCAACTGAACTTGATTAACGAAAAAAGACTTACTGCTGTTTGCCACGGTCAGATGTATCAAAAGCGGATGATCAAGGCTTTCAACAAGAAAGTCAGACGCCAAGTATATCAAGTTGGAAATCTTGTGATCAAGCGCATCATCTTGCCACAAAGTGATCCCAGGGGAAAATGGACTCCTACCTATGAAGGACCATTTGTAATCAAGAATATCTTTTCTGGTGGGGCAATGATCTTAACCATCATGGACGGCGACGACCTGCCAAACCCTGCGAACGCAGACATAGTCAAAAGATACTACGCATAAGAGACCCGCTAGGTTGACACACCTAGGCAAAACAAGGGCATCCCGACGAACCAAAAAGGTTAGGGAAAAAATTAGGGATAAAACAAAAAAATCTGTACACCCGGCAAGTTGAAAACTCGAAAGGGCGACTTGGGCAAAAAAGGGTTTCCCGGTGGACTGAAAACCCGAAAGGGCGGTCCAGGAAAAAGTTAGGGAATTAAAGCGTATGACTGTGTCTCGTCGGATCACTTTAAGGACAATCTCTTCACTGACAAACTCTGAGCTTCTGATCAATCCAATCATCTTCGGACGAAGCAGCGAATGGACAAGATATTCGGAGACACGAAGGCTATAGCAGAATGGGAACCCCATGGGATTTTTTACACATAGCTATCTTTCTTTGTATAAAATTTTCTTACTTTTATGACACCATCCTCTTATTAGGATGTGTGTCTCCTTTGTACAAGACACTTATTCAAAGTAAATACAAAGATATATCTTTCAAAGTACAGAAAACTATTTGCCTTTTTCTTTACACTTGTGTTTTTTTATTTGCAAAAAATGTCCAATGATTTATTGATGAACATATGCATTTGAACATAATTACTGTTTACAAATAAACAGAATGGAAAAGAACAATTACTGACAGGTTGAAAGGATAGGAAAACGTCTTTAGGCTATTCCATGAACAATCCCTACAGTACATCATGAAGATCCCCAGCGGAGCTAAAACTTCAAACCCTTAATCTCCATCAGAGTTAAAACTTCAAACTCCCAATCCCCAGCGGAGCCAAAACTTCTAACTACCAATTCCCATCGGAAACCATCAACTTTCTCTAAATTCCCCAGCAAGTTATCTTGAAGCTTGGAAATCAACCGGATAACAGTTAAATTTTGTCTCTCCCCAATCTAGGATAATTCCCCAGAAGAGTGGCAGACAACCCAAACTCCTGAACCTACTCCCCAGCAGTACAACTTTCTTCCCCACAGAGTTTTCATTGCTTCCCCAACAAAATGAATATTCTCATTCTTATTTCCCGCAGAAGTCATCAGAGTTTTTCTTTATTCTCCAGTAGAACAAGGATTTCCTTTGTGTAATCCCCAGTATAAGTCATCAAAATTCTCTGGATTCCCCAAGCGAATTACTCAAGCAGTATATGGCATTGCTCGCAACAGAATTTTGGTCAATACTCCAACTTCAAGACATGAAGGATCCCTATATCCCCAACAGTCGCCAAGGATTTCTTATCCTCAGCAGTCAAGGATTTATTTTCCCCGGCAGCAGTCAAGGATTTATTTTCCTCAGCAATATAGCAAATCAGCTTACATGCACATACATTACATCCATATATCATAAACATTGATAAAGCACATTTATTGCATCATACATTTCATGCAACATAACTTTGTGTTTCAGCTAACGTTTTACCCTTTTCAGGATAAGATTAACAACCACAGTTTAACAATATGCAATCATGATACAGTACAGATATGCTCCAGACACGGATGCCATTCTGTTACTCATTCATATTCAACTATCATGATGCAGTACAGATACGCTCCAGACACGGATGTCATTCTGTTACTCATTCAGATTCAACTATCAGATACAGTACAGATACACTCCAGACGCGGAAGTCATTCTGTCACTCATTCAAAGACAGCTTTCAGATACAGTTCAGATACGCACCAGATACGGATTCCATTCTGGCCCTTATTCAGATATAGTTCAGATATACTCCAGACATGGAAGTCATTCTGATACTCATTCAATTCCAGATCTCAGATACAGTACAGATACACTCCAGACACGGAAGTCATTCTGGTACTCATTCAAAGACAGCTTTCAGATACACTCCAGACACGGAAGTCATTCTGTTGCTCATTCAGATTCAGATCAGATACGCTCCAGATACGGATGCCATCCTAATACATATTCAAATTTCAACTATCAGATACAGATTAGATACGCTCCAGACACGGAAGTCATTCTATTTCTCATTCAGATTCAGATTTCAGATACAGTTTAGATACGCTCCAGACACGGAAGCCATTCTATTTCTCATTCAGATTTTCAAGTCTCTAGATACAGCTCAGATGCGTTCCAGATACGGACACCATTCTGATACTTATTCTTCTGACTTACAACTTACAACTCAACAAACATTCTTGGATGGCATCTACAAGCCCATCTCCAACAAGATTCTATCACATCTCCAAATGGCATCTTTAAGCCCATTCCCTTAACTACTTTTTATCGAGTGCAAATTTAAGGGCACTCTAGTGTCCAATCATCTTTTACCTTCGAGTCACGAACGGAAAAACTCGCCAATCTAACTCTTCAGGTTCAAGAAGATTGAACAGGGGCAGCTGTTGTACCCCAAAATTTTCCCTCTCATTTATCAAGATTTTCCTCACAAGACTTCTTGGACTCAAGACAAGATTAGGGTTTGGTCAGCTCAGGACATCTCATCTTGCACTGATCACCCAAAATTAGGGTTTGAGTTTGCACAAGGGTTTTTGGACCATAAATGCTTCATGTGACTTTCATACTTCATCTTGGACCCCTAAGATTGCTCATGTTAAGTTTCAGGCCTTGAATCACATTTTTGCTCAATCAATTGGACAGTTGACCTAAAAATCAGCTGTATTTGGGAAAAAGTCAACCATGGCCAATTTACTATCAAACTTCATAATTTTTTATCCACGTCAATATTTTAGACTAATACGTACCATTTGATCAAGTTTGGATCACAACTCCTCAAGAAATTTGATCAAATCATCAAAAGGGCAAAATGGTCAAAATTAGGGTTTTGACTAAGAAAGGGCAATTTCTGATTTTTAACCTAGCCAATGACCAATTGGGTTCAAACATAATTTCAAGAGTTCAATGGCATCATCTTGACCTAATCACATAGTTCAAAATATCTCAAGTTCATTGGATTGACAAATGAATTTTACAGTCAACTGATCAAAAGTCAACTGTACACTGAAAAGTCAAACTTTGACTTTTTGGTCAAAACAAGTGCCAAGGGTCATAATTCATAAAGATATGTCAAAATATGAAACTTGTTCACCAAGAAAACCAATTTTGAAAAATTAGGGTTTTGAATTTGAAAATTTTCATAACTTAGAATTTTTCTAAGTATGGAAATTTTCTTATTTTTTCCCAACTTTCCACCACTTTTTCACCATGATGCAATTTGATTCAAAGAAAACTTACAACATTAAAGTTGTAGTCCTCCATGAAATATACAACTTTGCTTCACAAAGTTTTCCCAAAATATGCTTGGATCTCAAGTTATGAATTTGTGAACATAGGTCCATGAACTAAATAACTTAGTGAAAATTTGCCCTAATTTAGACAGTTTTTTGACCCAACTTCATGGACATTTTTCACCTAGTTCCAAGAGGTATCTCAAAATGAATTTCAAATATGGATTGTAGAGCATATTTCAATATTTCCAAAATATCCAAGAACTCTCCAAGATCATTTGTGGTTAGGGAGAATCGAAGAAGAGAAATTGGCATTTTATCACTTTTGTTCATGCCATTTTCACAAGGTGTCAAGTTGCAAATCTGATCTTGGATGTTTGTACCTTGCATTACAGGTCCTAAACTCCTTCTACAATCCATAATTAAATGCAAACTCAGAGGATAAGGGCTTTATCTTTGCTTTTGGAGTATTGTACAAGAAATAATTCCATAAATGGCCAAAAGTTCACAATGCCATTTTCGTAAAGCAAGCTTTTACAACTTTATCAACCTTGAGCCTTGGACCTGTTTCTTTGAGGCAAGCAACTTCCACAGATATCAAGCAATGTGTACCAACTCCTATCAGCTCACAAGCCAGCTAGTACAAGCATGTTGCACAAGTCATCTCACTTTTCTTCAAATGCAAGAAAAGTTGCAAAAGAAGTCAGAACTTGTACAACAAGGGAAGAGTGGACTTTGTATCAATTCTATACATATTCAAAAACTTGTTACAAGCTAGAAGACGAATGCTAAACATCTGAAACTCTCCAAAACTCAAAAACTTCATTTTTCTGCCAAAACTGCCAGTTGCTGCAAAGCTCTAGCCATTTCATTTTTGGCTCGTGCGTTTATTGTTTCAACACTTCAAACACCTTCCATATATCCTACCAAAGCTATCCAAGCCCTTGTCCTGGTTCTGTGAGCTCTGTTTCAGCCATTTCCATTTTCAAATTTGGAGGTTGTAGCTTGACTTCTACAAAGAGTTTCAGCCATCCACAAAGCCAGCTAAGCATTGGAATAGCTTGAAGGAACTTCAAGGAAGCTCACACGATCCTCAGGCCTCACTCAAAGTCCCCACATTGCCATATCCAAATCCAGCTGAAGGAGGTATTTTTCAAAACTCTATCTCTCTATTTAGGCATCCTCAAGCCACGATTTGTGAAGCAAAAATGTAGTCCTTAACATGGTGAAGTTGTACATATGCATATTTGTCATTTATATTAACTGTGCCATGATAATTTGAAACTTAAAGTTCCTGAAATAATTAGGTTACGAATTAGGGCTGATTAAATTCTCTCTGATCTTTGAGAGTTAAGTTATAAATTTTATATCATTGGAATCGTGAGATGAAATGCTACATGTTTCATGTTACAAGTTTTTGTTTTTATGCAAGCATGAGCAAGTTGCAGGTTTGAAGGGAAAACGCGCGCAAGCTGAAGGACAGGGACGAAGTGGTTGTCTTGGGCTTTTTGTTGTTTCTGGCCTTTTTGGTTTTGATATTCACACCCCCTGAATTCCTTTTGCACCCCCTGACTTGTTTCTTATATTTTTGTATTTTTCTTGCATATTTTTATTTTATTACTTGCATTTATTTTTTTCTAATGATAAAAAATACCCAAAAATAATTTATTTATTTTCACATTTTTATTTTATTTTTCTATTATTTTTTGCATAAAAAAATAGTTTATTAGCATAATATACTTTATTTTCTTAAATAAATTGTAAATATATTTTAAAATACTACATATTTTTTATTATATTATTTATACTCATCAAATATTTATTTTTTATACATATTTAATTTTTAATATTTGTACATAATATTATTTATTATTTTCTTGTACAAAAATGGACAAAATAAATAATATAGAACATTATATTTTCTTTAATCAAAAACTAGGGTTTCACCCTTTCAAAAAATAATAATATTTTTCTCTTATTTTTAGGGTTTAACATAAATCATTTTCTCATACAAAAAATCAAATACAAAACTTTTTTTCCATAAATACATTGCATTGCATATTTAAATATTTGTATATTTATTTATTTCGCACAATATTCAATTGGGTTGTAATAGTATTTTTAGGGTTTATCTTGTGCAATATCCCCATTCAAAAACTTGTATCCCCCCTCCCATAATAATTGTTGTAATAGCTTAGTTTACATTTATGCAATTTATCGCATTTATTCCATGTGTAGTAAATTATGGTTTTGCATGACAAGACCAAAAACAAAACAAATAGAAAAGACCTAATACAAGACAAATCAAATGCATGAAGAATGACACACATTGCACACAAGCACCCTTAGGGTTTCACCCACTTAGTTGCCTAAATTAAATGGCCATGTTACGCACGTGAAGTATCTTGGCAAAACAAAACAAAAATAAGATCATAGTCCCTCGATGACGCTATCAAAAGGTTGCCTAAACAAAATGATCTTGGTCCCTTCAAAATTTCTAAGATACTTGGCAACATTGCTATCATGGTCATACGATGACCCACGCCCGTCCCGTTTAACATCCAAAGATAGGGTTGTTTACCAAGTCAATGGTAAATCAACAATGTCAAAGGAATAAAAATGCACAAGAAAGACATTTAAGTAGGTAGGTAGCTTCTAGTTACTTGTCCCATTTCAAAACAATCCTTGCTATTTTCAAAAACACACACACACATTTCAAAACATTTCCAAACAACTTACAAAACATTGAAACATTTTTCAAAAGACAAACATCTTTGTATACATTCTTACGAACGAGAATCATTACAAAGATTGCCTAAAAGAATGGCCTCTTTTCAAAATACTTTCAAAACCACACAAAGCACCATTTTAAACAATTTCAAAAGCAAAGCAAGTGATCTAAACAAGTAACTAAGAGCCCATGGAAAACCATGGATGAAAAGGGTGCTAGCACCTTCCTTTTTCATAATCTACCCCCCGAACTCAAGAAAACATCTCAAAGGTCTTTCCTGTGCTTTTTTACCTTTCCTTTTGGATAAAATAAAAGTTGGTGGCGACTCTTGCTAACCGCGACATTTGCGAACGCAAACGCAAAACCTCAAGTCAGTTCTCCCACTGTATCATACTCACTGTATCCTTAATTTTCATTGTTTAATCTATTAGCTATGTCTATTTTTGAATTTTGCTTTTGAAACTCTTTCTAGTTTTTCTAAAATCGACTACACCACAGTTTAAATAAATTTTTCGCGATGATATGGTTGAGATCGTCTCATTGAGACGCTTCTAATGATACAACTTTCATAGGATATGGTTTCCTCTTTTTGAAACACGAAATTGCCCTAATTTTCTGCAAATTTTTGAAGTTGGAGGTTGAAGATGATGAAGTGTCATCATCCAACCAATGATAGCGTGATATTTGAAATGTTTTGATTGGCTTGACTGTTTTCACTCCTATGCGTGCATTTTGACTCACTTCCACCATGCATCCTCACTTCTTTGCCTTTGGATCTGCCAGTGTGTTTAAGTGAGAAGGATCTGACGCCTCACACTTTTTGTTTTATTTTTTATTTTACAAAATTGTTTTTAAAATTTGTTTATCTTTTAAAATTCATAACTCTTTCATTTTTTATCCAAAAATTATGAAAAATTACACAAAAATATTTTGTATTATTTCTGACTTCATGTGATTTTTATGGATTTTTATTTTGATATTTACTATTTTTAATCTTATTTTCATTTTTTTAATTGGTTTAAAATTAATTTTAAGTTTCTGAAAAATACCAAAAATATTTTATAACTTTCTTTCATCATTTCACACTTGAATTTTATTTTTCTAGAGATTTATTTTTAGATTTACTATTTTTCACTAAGTTTAGCATTTTAGCTTGATATTAAATAGTTTAAAAATAGTTTAGTGTTTTCAAATATTATGAAACTATTCTCTAAAAATATTATAGGCCATTTTTAATTTTCCTATGGCCTCATTTTATTTTTATTTTGATGTTTTGACTAGACTTTGATATTTTACCTTTTATTTCCATTTAAAATTCAGTTTAAAATCCATTTTCATGCATTTCTTATTTGTTTAATTGCATTTTAAATCTTTTTTTTTACTTTGTTAACTGGCTGACTTTGGATCTTAGCATTTTTGGTCATAAGTTTCATCAATCTCATTGGATCTTGGGTGTTAATGAGGGTGAAAACCCTAATCCACTGAGATTGATGAATGATGTTGATGATAACTTGATCCAATTTGGATTTAATTTCTTGTTCAAGTTATCTCTGCTCCATCTCTTTTTTCTTCTTTTTTTTCTTCTCTTTTTTGGATCAAATGGACGATTGATGATTCATTTTGTTCAGTTGAATCTAGATTGGTACTTGATGAACTTACATCACTTCAAATATACCTCTAAGTGGTCAATTAATCACTCAAAGTACTTTGGACTGATGATAAAGTTTTACTAAGGTATCTTGAAAGATTTGATTGATGTAATTATCTCATATCCTTGACTTAGGTATTGATCACCTTTGTTTTTACTTATGCTACATATTTTAGGAGTATGTTTTCTATCATATCTCTAACATGTATGGTACATACATTGTTATTGACCGGCCTCGTATAGTATTGCCTTCTACATAAGTTCTTTTGTGATTGCTTAACATAGCGCTAAATTTTTCCTGAATCGGAAAACTAACATACTAAATCTAACATTTATTGTACTAACTTTTACTTTAATGCAATTTAAATTTCCCGCAATTTACTTTATATCATTTATTTTAGCATCTTTATCATTCTTGTTATTTATCTTTTTGCTCTTTACTTATGTCATTTTCCCTTTGCTCACTTGAGCATTTTATCTTTACATCATTCTTCTTTTGCTCACTTGAGCTTTCTTTTTATTTTAAAGACATTAATAATCAACTTTAACATAAAAGACTTAAGGCTCTCTTTGGACTATGGTTATTATCCCCTTGCATCTTAGAGTATTTGGACTTTTTGGACCTTAGGATAGGACCATGAGACTTTGAGACCTTTGGACCTTGGAACCTTGTTGTTATTTTATCTGTGTATTAAGAACTTTTCTATGTGCATGTGTTACTTGAAAATCATCTGATGCAATAATATTCATCTGAGACATCAAATTCATCTTATACATTCCAAGTCATTTGTATCTTTTTGAGTTCATCTGATACAAGCTTACACCTGAGGCACTTTTATTCATCTGATGCTTAATACTTTATTGTGTGGCTTTAATCCAAAGGGATGGGTAGCATTGGAACATATGCCTTCTTCATGTCATGTGTCGCGAGCAGCCAGAGTTTGGGTACCATGACTGGTGTCTTAACTTTGCTACTAAGGATATCTGCAACATAAATTATCTTCTTCTTAGGTACCCATAACTTCTTGGGTCTTTTCTTTTTAGTCCTCTCAGAGTTGTTAACAACTTTGGGTTTTTGTGCAGGATAATCATATCTATATGCATGATTGAAACGAGATTTTACTTTTGGTTTGACCTTAGGTTTTGAAAGAGGTTTTTCTTTAGGGACATAACCAACAGAAACAAAATGAGAATGAAAAGTATTTGGTTTATTGTTTTTTTTCCAGAATCAGACTCTTCATCAAAATCATAACCAATACCTCTTATTTCGTTTCTGCTAATGTCATGGATCATTGAAGCCATTACGTTTCTACCTAGGCTTATAGCAAGAAATTTCTGGAAACATTTGTCACGTTTCTTTTTGACATCATCAGTTCTTTTAGAAGCTTCTAAATGAATTTTCTTCTCAAGTTTGGAACTCTTACTTTTGAGAGCGGAGTTATCCTTCTTAAGAATAAAATTTTCTTTATTTAAAATGGAGAATTATTTCTTAAGCTTACCATGTCCTTCACTATCAAATACATGGACCTTTTTAGTTCCTTGTATTTGCTCTGAAGCTCCTGATATTTTTCCAGATCTTAGATAAAGAAGATGCTAATTCATAATGAGATAAGTCAAAAAATACCTCTTCAGTGTCTGACTCCTATTTTGATTCTGCTTCTGATTGGATCTTCTCATCAGATGCTCTAATGCTCACCATCAGCACCATATTAGCCTGCTCTTTCTCTAAATCATCTTTTGAAGAATCATAATCATCCCAGGTTGCGATTAGCCCTTCCTTCTTTCCTCTGAAGACTTTTTCTTGGGCTTGTCCTTTCAGAGCTTAGAACAATTGTTTTTCTAGTGGCTTAGTTCTTTGCACTAAAAACACGTGACATCTTTGTTACCACCAGACTTCTTTAGTCTAAAAGTAGAATCAAGGCGACCACCTGTCCTTCTAGCTCCTCTTAACTTGTTGACATGCTTCCTCTTCCAGAGTTATTTAACCCTTATGGAAAAAAGTGACAAGACATCTTCGTCTTCTTCGGAATCTTCTTCATATTCCTCTTCCTCTTCAGCTTGAAGAGATCTAGTCTTCTCAGATCTCCCCATAAATTTTAGAGCTACATATTTTCCTTTTCTTTGAGGCTCATCCTAATTAAGATCTATTTCATAGATTCTTAAAGAACTGATATGTTCTTTAAGAGAAGTGTTGTTCAGATCTTTATCAAGTTTGAAAACAATTACCATAGGCCTCAATTTCTTTGGCAAGCTTCTGATAATCTTCTTAACATGATCTATAGTAGAATAACCTTTGTCTATAACCTCCAGTCCTGCAATAAGAGTTTGAAACCTTGAGAACATGTTCTCAATAGTTTCATCATCTTCCATCTTAAACACCTCATATTTCTAAATCAAGATAAACACCTTGGTTTCTTTGACTTGAGCATTTCCTCTGTGAGTCATTCTTAAAGAATCAAAAGTATAGTTTGTAATATCTCTATTTATGATATTTTCATATTCAGCATAAGAGATAATGTTCAACAAGATATTTCTAGCCTTATGGTGATTCTTATAATCTTTCTTTGGTTTCTCTATCATCACTCTTCTTTCACCTTATTGCTACTAGCATCAACAGGATGTGTGTAGCCATCAACTATTATATCCCTGAGATCTACATCGTGGCCAAGAAAGAAGGTCTTTATTTAATCTTTATAGTAGTCAAACTTTTCTCCATTAAAGATATGAGAGTTGACATTATAGTTATCTATTTTAATAACAGGTGCATCTGGTGGAAGGACTCTTTCCATAGTGTTTCAAAAATCTAGATCTTTATCTGACACGGTGAAGTGTTTGATATGAAAACCAATATCAGAATCGGAGCTCTGATGTCAATTGAAGGTATGAGAAACACAAGAAATGGGGGGGGGGGGGTTGAATTGGATTTTTGAATTTAAAACTTTGTTTCATTTTCCATCACCATAAACCCTTCCAAAACATTCAAACAAAACACCAGTGAAAATTATACAGAATTGATTCCCAAACCATCATAAACAAAACATTTTAAAACTGTTCAGAGAGAGAAAAAGACAACATAGAGTTCACAGATACAAATAAACACAAACCTTAAAATTCTATCATCATTTTCGCAATAAACAAACCCCTTCAGCATCGCGAATAGGAACGAAATGAGGAAGATATTTCATAACCAGAAAGATCTCACCGGAAATCGCGATCTAGCTGTTAGGGTTTCATCCCTTCTATTCAATATCTACTCGAAATCACGTCGAATCTGCAAAAACGAGCCACGGATTAGCAAAGAGGAGAGCGAGATGAAGCGAAAGATGTAAGAAAATTCACTATCGGAGCCAAGCCGCCGTGAGAGCCGCCGTAGACCTCCGTCCACCACCATTGAGGGTGATTTCCGGTGAACCTTCTGGACAGAGAGAATGGAGAGGACTCAGGGATGAAGGGAGGTAATATCTTTGTTTTCTGAAAAAATAATACAATTTAGCTTTATTTTCTTTCTTTTATTTTGTTATATTCTTTAACAACTTTAATCTGGTGGTGACACTTATCACAACCCTTATGGTTGCAGGATATCTTGTTCTATGCAGTTACTCCACCATAGCTACCATGCACCATCACTCATAATCACTGTATCAACATTAGACGAGCCAAAATGTATGTTCCACGGTGCACCCCCACTCAAGCCATGCATAGGTTTCAGTGTGAGAGCTTATCGAGCTTAGTTTTCTTCAGCGCACCCCCTCCTTTCTGCCAACACAGCCAGGCCCAGTTATCTTTTGTTTCTGTATTTTTTTTTTTTTTTTGAATTCAAACAAAAAAAAATCATGCTTGGGCTTTTTACTACTTTCAAATCCCATTTTTCTTTTTAAACCCCCTGGCCCAATTTTTATATCCTTAATATTTATTTTTTCCTAATTTCTTTAAATTTTTTATCTTAACCAAAAAATACAAAAAAATACATTTTCTTAAATAATTTTCTTATTTTATTTTATTTTATTTTTATATTAATTATTTTTATAAATAAAACACTAAAAATATTTTTTTACTAATTAATCTCTCTTTTAGAAAATAAAAATAATTAGATTTAGGTCTTATTTAATTTATTTTTTATTCAAGTTAGACTTTAGGTTTTGATGAATAATTTATTAATTAGTTAATTAGATTAATTATAAAAAGCCTTTCCATAAAAAAAACAAAAAAACATTTTCTTAACAAATTAATTTCTTTTCTTAATTAAATTAATTTAGACTTAGGTTTTAAAAATTAAATTAATTTAATTTAGACATTAGAATTATTATTAATTTCTTTTCAATTCGACTAATTAGGTTAAAATATTTTTCATACAAAAAACCATAAAAAATTTCTTTTCTTTTATATTATCTTCATATTCTTGTACATTTTATTTGGCATTATTCAATATGGTTGTAATAGTAATTAGGTTTTAATTGCTTTCATCCTCATTTGTAATTTGTATCCCCATCCCTTAAAGTGATGTAATAGCGTAAGACTTTAAGTTTTTGCAATTTATCGCTTTCCATATTATTGTTAGTAATTAGGGTTTGTATGGCAAGATTAAAATCAAACAAGTAGACAACCCTAATTGAAGATAAATAAGTGAAATCAATACACTTTGCACACATGCACCTCTAGGGTTAACCCACACTTGTTGCCTTAGAATAAAACAGTCACGTCCCTTGAATGTGGGATACTTTAGCAAAGACCCTCGATTACGAGATCGTAGTCCCTCAATGACCCTACGATGTTGCCTTCGGTAAACGATCTTAGATTCTTACGAAAAATTGCTAAGGTATCCTACAATGTTGCCTTCTATGACTGTATGATGACCCACGCCCGTCCCTTCACATCCGATGATATGGTTTCTTACTAACTAAGGGTAAGATAACACAATCTAAAGGAGGAGAAAAAGAACAAATACTTCATTTTGAGTAGGTAGAACGCTCGTAGTTGCTTGCTCGCAAACATTTCAAAATAAACATCTTTCAAACACATAAACACTTTCATGAAATATTTTCAAAAGTCAACACTTTGTATACATTCTTATAAAGACGAGAATCATTAAAAAGTTTGCCTAAACAAAGGAACTTTTCAAAAAAACTTTTAAACCCACACAAACACATTTTTACAAAGCATTTTAAAGTGAGCTAGCAACTAAGAGCCCGTAGATAACTACAGATGAAAAGGGTGCTAACACCTTCCCTTTTCATAACCTACCCCCCGAACTCAAGAAAAAATCTCAAAAGGTCCTTCCTGTTCTTTTCACCATTTCCTTTATTGGATAAAATAAAAGTCGGTGGCGACTCTTGCTATTCGTAACAATTACGATAAAACACAAAACACCCAAGTCAGTTCTCCCACTGTATTACAGAAACCTTAAGAACTTGTTCTTAATAGTTTCATCATATTCCATCTTGAACACCTTATATTTCTAAATCAAGATAAACGCCTTGGTTTCTTTGACTTCAGCATTTCCTCTGTGAGTTATTCTTAAAGAATCAAAAGTAGAGTTTGTAATATCTCGATTTATGATATTTTCATATTCAGCATAAGAGATAGCATTCAACAAGATAGTTCTAGCCTTATGGTGAATCTTATAATATTTCTTTGGTTTCTCTATGATCACTCTTCTTTCCACCTTATTGCTACTAGAATCAACAGGATGTGTGTAGCCATCAACTACTATATCCCTGAGATCTACATCGTGACCAAGAAAGAAGCTCTCTATTTAATCTTTATAGTAGTCAAACTTTTCTCCATTAAAGATAGGAGATTTAAAATTATAGTTATCTCTTTTAATAACAGGTGCAACTGGTAGAGGGACTCTTTCGATAGTGTTTCAAAAATCTGGATCTTTATCTGACACAGTGAAGTGTTTGATATGAAATGAATACCAGAACCGGAGCTCTGATGTCAATTTAAGGTATGAGAAACACAAGAAAAGGGGGGGGGGGGGTTGAATTGGATTTATGGATTTAAAACTTTTTCTACCCAAGATAATCAAAATGACACAAGAACAAAAATAAACGAACATAATTATTTTATCCTAGTTCACTGTTAACAAAGGGTTAGGTATTTGATTTTATTGTTGGCAAAAATTTTGGTAAAACAAGCAGTTGACAACAATTTTATCATAACATGTTTCATTTGGAAAAAAACATTTATTGTAGCCTGTTGTACCCCAAAATTTTCCCTCCCATATCCTTCAAAATTTGCCAAGATCAATCTCTAAATGGTTCAAAATCTCTCAAGGGTTGCACAGTCCAATGGCCTCCTAACACAGTCAAAATTAGGGTTTTGGTTCTTGCAAAGAAATTGAGGTTTCCAAGGGTCCAATCAAGTCCCACATGCCTATATACATTGTCAAGCATCTATATGTCCAGGTTCAAGACTCACAGCATCAAGTTGCACAGTCAAAAACCCTAATTGCTCCACAGTCAACTGCAAGGGCAAAATGGTCATTTGACAGTCAAAAGTCAAATTTTTTATCAACATCTTATTTTGAAGCCACAATAATCATTTGATCAGTTCTTGATCATGATTCCACAAGCATGGCTCAAAAAGTCTCAAGATGCAACAGTTTCTATTTTTGGACAGTTGAAAAGTCAACTGCAAATTGACCAAGGCATAACTTCTTCATGGTTTATCAGAAAAATCCCATCCAAAGCTCATTTTGAAGGGGGTGGCATTTCCTACAACTCATATTCACACTCCAAGTCCAAGAAATGCTCTCACAAAATTTTATCAATCTCAACATTATAGGTCATTTTCAAAAGTCAACAAAAAGACACTTTAAGTCAAAGACCATAACTTGAGATTGGTAAATAAAAATGACATGGGACCAAATACATTGGTTAGAGGACTTCAAGAACTTTCCAAAATATCCAAGAACATGTTCATAGCTTCAAAATTGAGCAAGATATGCATTAGAGAAGTTGGGAAATTTTTGGGAACTTTCAAAAGTCAACTTTGCCTAAAAAGCTTCAAATTTGCTAATGGGCCTCAAATTCTTTCTTGAATCATTACCCAAAGCCTATGCACGACCCATTGAACTTAAAATGATTTATTTTCTTATTTTTAATTAATTAATTGAATTTTTTATTATTAATTCATTTAATTGGTTTTAATTGTAGAAAAATATCAAAGCATGGTTGTCAAATCTTTTTATGAAGAAAATACACTCCACACATGCTAAAGATTTCGTGCATCACTCAAGGGGACAAGATATTCAATAATTGGCAAGGTTTTCATGGAAATAGATTGAAAATCACATAATTGAAAATCAAATATTCAAGTCATAATTCATGGACTTTTGGGCCAAGGTTTTCACCTAATTCACATCACATACATATGCTGAGTGAAACCCTACTCAAAGACACACGTGAAAGCTGCTGAAAAACTCCATAGCCAATTTGCAAAAACTCAAGAAAATTGTGAAACTGATTTCATACTTGCAGCGCGTTTCAAAGCCTAAAAAGGATTCTAATCCCTTGCTGAGAGTCTCCTGAACGTATTGCAAACACTTTCCAACCTCATAGCTCAAGGAAACGCTTTTGAGATAGCTTAATTGTGCTAAGGCTGCCTGAATCGAAATCCACCATGGACAAAATCTAGGGTTTAGAAGCTTGAAAATTAGGGCTTTCTTACTGAGCAAAAATCAGACCTTGAGACCTATACAATTAAATTCAGAAGCTCAGTACGAACAAGATGGACCTATCGCGCCTTTTTTATATGGTCTCCTCTTCTATTCGCTATTTTTCACTATTATGGTTAGTGGGGGTTTAAAACCCCCGCTATCTTGTTCATGTTATTGCAGGTAAACGAGGAAGAAGGCGGGCGTGGCATCATGCTACTGGAGCATTCAAATCTTAGCGTGTTTTTATTATATCTCAGCATAATTGGCATTTTTTTATATAATAATTGTTCTCCACTTATATTACAAACGCGCTTGAATGGCTGGATGGTGGACGACACGCTTGGCAAACGCTGGGACCTGGGTTCGATTCCCAGGTCCCCCCACATAATTCATAATTTTTGTTTTAACATATTCTAGTGCAGCGTTCGTTCAAAGGCCCACCATACGTACTCACGCCTAGGCTTGCCAAGTGGCCTTGATGAGCAATCTGAAGGGCAGGAGATGGAATCCATGGTGCACTCCAGTCAACCAGCATGTACACAATCAGGAAAGTCAACGTGACTTTGTCTAATGGGCCTGAATTCCACATAAGCCTCCACTTTGGGCCTGACACCCCCCTTGGTTTGCATATTTATTTTCTTTCTTTTCTTTTAATTTCTTTCAATTATTTTATTTTTAATTAACATTTAGTTCACCATAAAATAATTTTTCCTAATAAAAATCAGAAACTCAAAAAATGTAAATATATTTAATTATTTATTAATTTCATCACTAATGTATTTTTGTAAATAAATAACTAACAATTAACTTTAGTTTAATTTAGGTTTAAATTCTAATACTTTTCTTAATAAATAAAATTCTATAGAATTAGGTTTTGATTCTTTTTTTTTTATCATTATTATTATCATTATTTATTATTAATTATCATTATTAATTACTATTATTTTTGTACATAAATATGTAAATTAATTAATTAGTAAATTAGGTCAACTTAAATATTTTCATTAATAATTAAAATAAACTTAGAATTAGGGTTTTCTCTTGATTTTATTTTCTTTATTTCATTAAATACAAAAAAAAAACATAAAAATACACTTTCTTTTCTTTAATTAATTAAATAACAATTAGGTCCTAATTTAATTTAATTTCAAGCAAAGGGTCAAAACCCTCGGACGTCCAATTTAATTTTTTCGCGCATTATTTTCTTACTGATTATTATGTAACTGTTCAAGGATGTAATAGTAATTAGGTTTACCGCATTTTTTACTTTCCGCATCTTTATCAAAAACGGGTCTTTGTATTTTGGCGATGTATAGACCCGCGCCTTGTAATAGCGTAGCTTTTATCTTTCCGTCTTTTGATTTTCCGCACTCCTAACTGCTAAACTTGCATGAAAGAATGTATGGTAATTAAAAATAACTCGTAGCTCACAATGCCATGATCAAAGATAATTGTTAACATGAAAACAACACACAATACACACACCACTTCTAGGGTACGCCTCACTCGTTGCCTTCGAAACGTGGTCGTCAAGTATAGGACGTTTTAGCGGTCGCTCTTATGTCCAAGATCCAGTTGCCTCGAAACAGTTGCCTCGAAATGGTTGCCTCGGATTAAAAAGGATCTAGGACATTAGGGTAACTTCTAAGGTGTCCTACTATTGCTTCGGTGACCACACTGTCCCTTATAATCGAATTGACCCGAACACCTCCAACGGTGGTGCTACCTACCTCTCAATGGTGGGATGGCACTACCTTAAGGACTTCTATGCAGCCTAGTTCCTTAGGGTAGGTAGATGACTCATGGATACTTGCTCTCTTCAAAAACAAATCAAAAACCTTTTCACACTGACACTTTCAAAAGCTTTCAAAACAAATTTTTCAAACACTCTTGAGGACAGATACAAGAGTCATTCAGAAATCTTTCAATGAAACTTTTTCAAACCCACTCACATTTTGAAAAGCAAACATCTTTTGAAAACATAAGAGCAAGTATCTAAGAGCCCATGGATAACCATGGATAGAAAGGGTGCTAACACCTTCCCTTTCTATAAATCTACCTCCCGAACCGAGAAACGTTCTCATAAGGAATTTTGCTGTGCTTTTATCCTTTCCATGTTGGAGAAAATAAAAGACGATGGCGACTCTTGCTTCCGCGACATTTCGCGAACCATCTAAAAACAGTCAGTTCTATTTCCACCGATCACAGAACTGGCGACTCTGCTGGGGATACCCTTAAAGTGAGGTGTACCTTAGGATAGCTCATACTTGTGTTTTCAATTGCTTTGCTTTGTTTGCTTTATTATTGTGGGCATTGTCTTGGAGTTTCATAGATCCTAACCCGGATCTGGGGATACCCTTTTAGGTAGCATAAGCTGTGAGGGACCTATCCGGCGTAGACCGACACGGGTGAAGCAGTGGCTACGTTGGTGTGGCACCTTGGTCTGTACCGATATCCCTTGTGTCGCAACGAGGAGAATATGGGTCTTCTGAGGAGTCATTAAGCACCAACCGACCTTAGAACCCTAATTTAACCCAACTTGGCCATAGAACAGTAGCAGTATGCTACACCCATTGAGGCTAAACTCTCGCGATGGTTCTGGCCGCAAGAAAAGATTGAGACGCTGGAGTTATGACCAATTGAGGGTAGTCAGTGATATTGGGATCCTCTAGAACCCGGTTACTTTTGATAGGACAGGTCTTAACCAACAAACTGAAAGAGGGTAGTACCTGAACTTCATGCTGGCCTAAACTCTAAGGGCTCTCTGTGTGACTTGTGTGCCTTATCATGTTTGCCTTTGTGAATATTTGTGGTGTGCTTTATCATAACATCATGCCATCATAGACATTGCATGCATCCTGCATAAGGACTGACCATTTCAAAGACAAGAGGGTTTCACCTTTGCTCTGTTTTGTAGGACATCATGATGCCTGTGCGAAGGAACACTATCCGGTTCAACTTTGTTCACCCACCTGAGTTGCTTGAAGAATTGGTTAGCAGAATTACAAACACCACTTCTTTCATCCAGAGGCATGGTTCTCTTCTCGGTTTAGTCACGGCAAAGTGGGACCAACAACTGATGAGTGTCTTGACCCAGTTTTATGACCCCTTGTATAACTGCTTCACCTTTCAAGACTTCCAGCTGGTCCCTACCCTAGAAGAGTTCTCTGATTTGCTGGGTATCCCTGTCTTGGATCAGACTCCCTTCACTGGTTGGGAAAAGACTCTTAGGCTTGAGGAGATTGCTGCATCCCTTCCTTTGACCACCAAAGAGGTAATGGACAACTGGGTGACTAGAAGGAGAGTTAAGGGTTTCTTGGCCAAGTTTTTGATCGGTAAAGCTAACAGTTTCTGGAATGACCTAGACTTTAGGGCGTATGAAGACATTCTGGCTCTCTTAATCTATGGTCTGGTTCTGTTTCTAAATCCGGATAACTTCATTAACATCACTGGCATAAGGATCTTCATGTCTCGGAACCCTGTGCCCACTCTCTTGGGTGATATCCTGCAACAACTCTATGCTCGTACTGCCCGAAGACGAGGAACTCTGTGGTGCTGTATTCCTTTGTTAGTGAGGTGGTTTATTTCGCACCTCCCTAAGTTCGTGCTGAAGAACAAAGAAGGAAGAGGCTGGGCTCATAAGTTAATGTCTCTCACTGATAATGACATCATTTGGACTTTCAGGGGTTTTGATGAGGTAGTTGTTATTGATCGTTGCGGAGAATATCCTAATGTTCCTTTGATTGGTACCCAAGGAGGAATCTCTTATAATCCATGTCTAGCTCTCCGCCAGTTTGGAAGATCCAGAAGAGTAGGGCCTCATGAGATGTTGGTGCCTCACATCAGTTTTGAGTTTCAGGTAGATAGTGACGAGTTGCGTCGTAGGTTCATCAAGGCTTGGGATAGAATTCACAAAGCTGACCCACATGAGTTGGGACCGAAGACTTCTCTACCTATGGAACCCTACTACATATGGGTCCGCATCCGGGCTCAGAATTTAGGTATGCCATATGAAGCTGTCAGACCCATCATTCTTGAATATCCTAATAGAGATGGGGCTCCTCTAACTGTTCTCCCCCCTCAGATACCTACTGATGTTGATACACTAAAGAGATCTTGGGCGCAACTACAAGAAGAACGGGATTCTTATCGGAAAAAATTCAACAAGCAGGAATTGAAGATCCAAAAGCTGACAAAGCAGTTAGAGAACGAGCGGGCCTTGAATGACTACATCCGTACTGAGAAGAGGAGACCCTGGGATCACTGATGAGCTTTGGATGTGCTTTTACAGTTTTTATTTCCCTTTTCAGTATTTCCATTTTATGAAATGCCTAAGGGCAATCTGTTGAACAATCTAAATTTCAAAGTTGAATCTAATAAAGTGCGTTTCCTTTTTGTTTACGAAGTTGAATCCTGATTGTCTTTGAAAACATAAATCATACGCATTCCATTCATCATATGCATCACAGGTACTCTTCTTTCAGGTTGCTTAATGTTCTTCGCTGTTTATTTCAGCAGCCATCATGAATTCTGAATCATCTACTGAGCAATCCATCAAGGCCCTCCAAACTCAGAACGCCCAGTTCTAAGAGCTGATCATGAGTTTAGCCCAAGGTCAAGAGGAATTGAAGGCTCTGCTGGTCAAGAAGAAGAAGAAGATAACTGTACTATTCAACACTGGCCGGAGGTTTGGTAACACACTGCAAAATGAGGTTGATTAAGCTGGTTCTTCTGTAGGGAAAGGCAGTCCCCAAGGGGGAAGGGTTCCTAGTCCTGTGGTCTCTGACAACGAGACCGATTTCAATGAAGAGCAATACCCTCCAGCTGAAGACAAGTACAAGCAGTTAGAGGATCGCCTGAATGCCATGGAAATTCAACAAGTGCCTGGTTTGGATTTTGGAGACTTGGGTTTATCTTCTGGTGTGATCATCCCGCACAAGTTCAAAGCACCATCTTTCGCGAAGTATGACGGGGCGTCCTGCCCTAAGCTGCATCTCAGATCTTATGTGCGGAAGATTCAGCCGTATACCGTGGACAAGAACTTATGGATCCATTTCTTCCAGGAGAGTCTTTCAGGGACTCATCTCGAATGGTTCTATCAGCTGGATGGGACCAAGGTTCGTAACTGGGAGGACTTGGCTACTGCTTTTTATAAGCAGTATCAGTACAATGCCGACCTCGCTCCTACACGTACCCAACTCCAGGGTATGTCGCTAGGATCGGGAGAAGGTTTCAAAGAGTACACGCAAAAGTGGAGGGACTTGGCTGGCAGGGTGCAGCCGCCGTTAACTGACCGTGAACTAGTTGACATGTTCTTGGGGACCCTATCCGGGCCGTTCTTCAACCATCTTATTGGTAATTCGTCTGCAGGGTTTACAGACCTCATTCTGACTGGGGAAAGGATAGAAGCTGGGATGAAATCAGGGAAGATACAGAAAGGTGCGTCCTCAAGTTCTGAAAAGAAGCCTTTCAAGAAGGAAGCCAGTGCTGTGTATGGCCCCAGGAGGAAAAATAAACCGGAACACCGCCAAGCTGTCAACGCGGTGGTAATTGCAAAGCCTGCTGCCGCTCCTCGGCAACCTAACCAACCAAGGGGTGAGAGACCCATAAGAGAATATACTTGGCTTAGTATGACCTTGTCGCAGATCTTGCCGCAACTGCTATCAACCAACTTGGTAACCGTCAGAGAAGCTCCGAAGGTGGTAAACACAACCTCTCCGAAGTACAATCCCAATGCCCGCTGTGCTTATCACTCTGATAGTCCGGGGCATTCTACTGATGATTGCTGGGCCCTAAGAAATAAGGTTCAGGACCTTATCGATAACAAGGAAATATAGTTTGAGGCACCCGAAAGGCCCAACGTTGTGACTGCTCCTATGCCCCAGCATGGAGTAAGTGCTATTGAGGAAGACCTGTATGTAGTTTCTGTGGATGATGTTGCTACCCCTTTATTGACTGTCAAGAGGAACCTGTTGCTAGCCGGTTTATTTCCGGGTTGTAGCAAGGGTTGCCTTCTGTGTGCCGTTTCCCCTGCTGGTTGTCCATTGCTGAAGTCAGGCGTCCAAAACCTGATGGATAGCAAAGAAATCTTGTTCAAGAAGACCGTTGTTCCTACTGTTCCTACTGAAGAAGTATCCGTTGTCACCATTTTCAACAATTCTACCAAGGCTTCCCCGAGGAAGCCAGTCAAAATCATGTCTGTTGCACCTATTATCATTACTGTTCTGGGGCCCCTCCCCTATAAATCTGACAAGGCTGTCCCATGGCACTATGGGGCAGATGTGTATGTGCTTGAAGTGAAGCAGGAGTTCAACACTAGTACCGGTATCAGTAACATCACCGGTCCCGCTAAAGTTACTCTCAGTGGCAGGCTCTTCTCGCCTGACATTGCGCCACCAGTTATCCGAAGACCTCTTATCATCATGCCTACAAGTGCGCCTGTTTCCCCTTCTGATCAAGTTTCTACCCCTGCTGCCGAGTCCTCTGACACTCGGGGTAAAGGGATTGCTGATATGCCTGCCCAGATGGAGGCACCAAAGACTGTTAATGTTGAAGCTTCATAGCAAGAGATGGAAGAAATCCTTAAGATCATCAAGAAGAGTGATTTCAACGTCGTTGAACAGCTGGGGCATACCCCCTCTAAGATCTCTATGCTATCACTGTTGTTATGCTCAGAGGCCCATGCCAAGGCCCTGATTTCCTTCCTAAAGCCGGCTCATGTGCCACAAGAAACATCTGCCGATCAATTTACGGATTGTGTGGCCAACTTGACCGCTGACAATGGGCTGGGTTTCTCTGATGCTGATCTGACTGCTAAGGGAAAGAACCATAATGATGCCCTGCATGTCTCCATTGAATGCAGGGGCACTACTCTTGCACACGTGTTGGTAGACACCGGTTCTTCACTAGATGTATTGCCCAAGAAGGCCTTAGACAGGTTGGATTGTGAGGGTTTGGAGTTGAGGCCTAGTAACATCATTGTCCGAGCCTTTGACGGGTCGAAGAGGATGGTACATGGTGAAGTAGATATTCCGATCCGGGTTGGTTCCCAAGTCTTTGATTCAACGTTCTATGTGATGGACATTCGTCCATCCTATTCTTGTTTGCTGGGTCGTCCTTGGATCCACAAGGCTGGGGCTGTGACCTCCACTCTACACCAAAAGCTTAAATACCCTGTCAGGGGGAAGATTGTTACAGTACAGGGGGAGGAGGAATACATGGTTAGTCATCTTAACTCATTCCGGTATATAGAGATGGACGGGGAGTTCATTGAAACCCCCTTTCAACATTTTGAAGAGGTGCCTCCAACATTAGAGTCAGAAGAGACAGTGATTGAAGCAGACTTTCCGTTGAAGATGGCTTCCTTGAAGGACGCCCGGGCTGTGATCAAAAAAGGTGAATGTGCAAACTGGGGCAGGCTCCCTGATTTTACTCCTAAGACTGACAAGTTTGGGCTGGATTTCACTGCAGAGGCTCAGAAGGCGGTACGTAAAGCAAGGATTGGAAGACCTCCTGTGTTCATCACCAACCCGGGAGTGAATGCTATTGAGGGCGATACGGAGGAATCTGAGTTCAACAGCTGGATCTACCCGACGACCGACGGTAGACTGAATAATTGGACTGCAAAAGACTACATACCTGTTACTTTTGTTACTCAGTAATGAATTCCTTTGTTTTTTTAATTTGTAATGAACAATAAATTGAAACTTTATGGCCCGGTGTCTTACCCGGGGCACCGTGGCTTCATTTGTGAGGGCTTATTACTTGTCATTTCCATATATCATGAATAAAAACATTGGACGTTTTTCGCATTTCAAATCTTGTGCTCCCTTTCTTTCTTTATATATTGCAAAACATCTATATTTACACACACTCACCTATACAGGTTTCAATCCACTCTGGATCTCACTGGTAACGACTCTGCTACTGCCAGTTATGACTTCGAAAATCCGATCAACTTAGCCGAAGACGAAGGTGAAGATGATTGCGAAGTGCCTGGTGAGCTTGCAAGACTGTTACTCCATGAAGAGAGGGCCATTCAGCCACATGAAGAGCCAGTGGAAACGGTAAATCTGGGTACTGAGACAGATAGAAAGGAAGTTAAGATTGGTGCCAATCTGGAGCTCAGCGTGAAACAGCGGTTGATTCAGATGTTGCATGATTATATGGAAATCTTCGCCTGGTCCTACGAAGACATGCCTGGGTTGGATACCGACATTGTAGTTCATCATTTGCCTACCAAGGAAGACTGCCCTCCGGTTAAACAGAAGGTCCGCCGCATGCGTCCAGAGATGTCCGAGAAGATCAAAGCTGAGGTTATGAAGCAATTTGATGCCGATTTTCTAGCAGTGACTTCTTACCTTCAGTGGGTTGCCAACGTGGTTCCGGTGCCGAAGAAAGATGGTAAGGTCAGAATATGTGTTGACTACAGGGATCTGAATAGGGCGAGCCCCAAGGATGACTTCCCTCTACCTCACATCGACATTCTGGTTGACAATACGGCTCAGCACAAGGTGTTCTCCTTCATGGACGGCTTTTCAGGTTATAATCAGATCAAGATGGCTCCTGAAGACATGGAAAAGACTACCTTTGTTACTCAGTGGGGCACCTTCTGCTACAAGGTCATGCCTTTTGGGTTGAAAAATGCTGGGGCAACCTACCAACGTGCAATGGTTGCTTTATTTCATGACATGATCCATCATGAGATTGAAGTGTACGTCGATGATATAATTGCAAGGTCCCAAACTGAGGAGGAACACCTTGACCATCTACAGAAGCTGTTTGACCGTCTGAAGTTGTACAAGCTAAGGTTGAACCCAAACAAGTGCACATTTGGGGTAAGATCTGGAAAGTTGCTAGGCTTCGTCATGAGCGACAAAGGTATTCAAGTGGACCCTACCAAGGTTAAAGATATACAAGAGATGCCAGTTCCCAAGACAGAAAGAAGTCAGAGGTTTTCTAGGACGTCTGAATTACATTGCCCGGTTCATCTCGCACCTAACTGCTACCTGTGAACCAATCTTCAAGCTTCTGAAGAAAGATCAGGTAGTACGTTGGAATGATGAATGTCAGGCCGCTTTCGACAGAATCAAAGAGTATCTCCAAGAACCACCCATTCTTATGCCACCGGTTGAAGGGAGACCTCTAATACTATACCTGACAGTACTTGACAGCTCAATGGGGTGTGTGCTGGGGCAGCATGACGAGTCTGGCCGAAAAGAGCACGCCATTTATTACCTTAGCAAAAAGTTTACCGACTGTGAGACCCGATACTCACTGCTCGAGAAAACTTGCTGCGCTTTGGTATGGGCTACTCGCTGGCTGAGACAGTATATGCTGACTCACACTACTCTGTTGATTTCAAAAATGGATCCGATCAAGTACATATTCGAAAAGCCTGCTCTGTCGGGAAGAATAGCAAGATGGCAGATGATCTTGACAGAATACGACATCCAATACACGACTCAGAAAGCAATCAAGGGAAGTGTATTGGCAGACCACTTGGCACACCAGGCAGTAGACGACTATCAGTCAATGAACTTTGAATTTCCTGACGAGAACATCATGGTAGTGACTGATTGTGAAGTACCTGGACCGGATGAAGGACCTGAGGAAGGATCCCGATGGTCTATGCACTTTGACGGAGCCTCAAACGCTTTGGGTAATGGCATCGGCAGTGTGATCATATCCCCTCAAGGCACTCATACTCCACTCACTGCCCGGCCATGTTTCAACTGCACTAACAATATGGCAGAGTATGAGGCATGCATCATGGGTCTTCAAGCTGCAATTGACTTAAGGATCAAGTTTCTGAGTGTCTTCGGAGATTCCGCTCTCGTGATCAATCAGATCAAAGGCGAGTGGGATACGAAACACCCAAACCTTATTCCTTACAAAGAGTGTGTGTTGACATTGATCCCCTATTTCACAGAGATAACTTTTGAACATTTCCCAAGAGAGGAGAATCAGCTGGCGGACGCGTTGGCTACGATGTCTTCTATGTTAAAAGTCAAATGGGACAATGAGGCTCCCCGGATCATTATCTGGAAACTGGACAAACCTGCATATTGTTGTGATCTTGAGGCTGAGATAGTAACTAAAAAACCCTGGTATCATGAGGTGAAAAGGTACTTGGAAGCTCAAGAATACCCCGAGGGTGCATCTGTCAATGACAAGAAATTTCTGAGAAGGTTCGCCGCAAAGTTCTTCCTCAGTAATGGCATTCTATACAAACGAAACCATGATTCGACCTTACTGCGTTGTGTGGATAAAGCTGAAGCAGAAAAGATCATGGCATAACTGCATGAAGGTACCTTCGGAACGCACTCCAGTGGACATACCATGGCAAAGAAAATCCTTCGGGCAGGATATTTCTGGTCCACAATGGAAGCCGACTGTTACCAACATTCTCGGACGTGTCATAAGTGCCAGATATATGCTGATAAGGTGCACGTTCCTCCAGTACCTCTGAATGTCTTGACTGCACCTTGGCCTTTTGCAATGTGGGGCATTGATATGATCAGCAAGATCAAACCTACGACATCCAATGGGCATCACTTCATCCTGGTTGTGATCGATTACTTTACAAAGTGGGTTGAAGCAGCTTCCTACACTACCGTAACCAAGAACGTCGTGGCATGGTTCATTCGGCATAACCTAATTTGTCGATACGGCATCCCGGAAAGGATCATTACGGACAATGGTACCAATCTCAACAACAAGATGATCACTGAACTCTGCGAGCAATTCAAGATACATCACCACAACTCTTCTCCTTACCGGCCGAAGATGAATGAGGCTGTAGAAGCAGCAAATAAGAATATCAAAAAGATTGTGCAGAAGATGACAGTGACTTACAAAGATTGGCACGAGATGTTACCGTTTGCTCTCCACGGGTATCGTACCTCAGCAAGAACGTCAACCGGGGCAACTCCCTTTTCCTTGGTCTATGGCATGGAGGCAGTCTTGCCTATTGAAGTCCAGATACCCTCTCTCCGGATAATGAAGGATGCAGGCTTGAGCGAAGATGACTGGATTCAGACTCGACTTGATCAGTTGAACCTAATTGACGAAAAGAGACTCACTGCTATTTGTCATGGTCAAACGTACCAAAAACGGATGATCAGGGAATTTAACAAGAAAGTCATACCACAAGAGTATCAAGTTGGGGACCTGGTAATCAAGCGCATCATTCTTCCTCAAAGTGATCCCAGCGGCAAGTGGACCCCTACGTACGAAGGGCCATTTATGGTTAAACATGTCTTCTCAGGAGGAGCCATGATTCTAACCACCATGGACAGTGACGACCTTCCTCACCCCGCCAATGCAGACACAGTAAAAAGATACTACGCATGATAAAAGACCCGCTAGGTTGACATACCTAGGCAAAAATAAGGGCTTCCCGGTGAACCAAAAGGGTTCGGGCAAAAATAAGGGATGAAATGAAAAAATTTGTACACCCGGTAAGTCGAAAACCTGAAAAGGCGGCTTGGGCAAAAATGGGTATCCCGGTGGACTGAAAACCCGAAAGGGCGGTCCAGGCAAAAGTTAGGGATTAAAGCGTAATACTATGTCTCATTGGATCACCTTGCATCCAGAATCCGGTATCAACTATCAAGTTCAGACGACATCGATCAATCAACTTCATCTTCAACTGAGCAGCCAAGTGATGAGATGCTCGAAGATATAAAGGCGATAGCAGAGTTGGAACCCAGTGGGATTACTCTTTTCACATAGTTGTTTTGTTTTCTTTGTACAAATTGTATAAACTCTATTTGTTCGGAGGCGTTCTCTTACTAGGACGTCAGCCTCTTGTACATAAACGCCTATTTACAGGCAAATTCAAAAATCAATACAAATTCACTTTTCAGACCAATTGACAATTGTTTTTTCCTTTTTCTGTTTTGTTTTGTAAAGAACGTCCAATGTTCAAATTGTGATATATGCATTTGACACTAATTGCTAACTCATAAATATTTGAATGCGAAACAAAGGATTAATTACAGGTAACATCAGAAACAGGGGCAATAATGAGTTGTCGAAGCAGTCTAATTGCTCTGTCCACCAAGGTACCAAGGTAAGTTCGGCTGAAGAATGTAGCCCAGATACCTTCACTCCCCGTCGAGTAGGATAAGACTCAGCAATTCCCACCGAGCAGAGTTGGTTTCCAATCAGCCCCAAAAGGCACAGTATCTCCAGCAAGTCAGCAACACTCTCCCCGAGCAGAGTTAGCCTACAGTTAGCCTCAAGGAAGTTGGGTATCCCCAGAAGATCTCAACATTCCCCAACGGAGTATACAAACATTCCTAACAAGCATCCCCGACAGTCTTAATATAAGATTGTTCCCCGGCGGTATACCGGACATCCAGTGGAGCCATTCCCCAGTCCAATCTGAAAAGTTTCCCCAGGAGAGTTCAATCAATCTCCCCAGTAGATTCAGGAAGCTTATCCCCAGTAGATTCTGGAAGCTTATCACCTGCAGAGTGCGAACGCTCCCCAGTTTTTATTCAAAGGTTATTTCCCCACCAGGATATAACTGGGTTATCCTCAGCCAATTGCCACAGAAAGATCGTCCCCGGTGAAGTCTTCCTATCCCCAGCGGAATTCATCAAATCTTCCAACGGAGCTCAAAAATGGTATCCCCAGCGGAGTTATCATCAACCTCAGCAAAGTACCTCTCTTTCCCCACAGAGTAACTCCCCGCAGAGTAATCTATTCGCCAAGTTTATTCCCCAACGGAGTCATCTTCTCCTACCGGTATTCTTGCAACCATCATCCCCAGCGGAAACAAAAGCTCTACTCTTCAATATCAGCCCAGGATTTGACTTCCCGGCATTCGTCAAGGATTTATTTTCCTAGACGAAAATACAGCCATAAACATCATATCTTCATACATTATAGCATGCACATACGCATCATGAACATACAATCTCATTTATTCTGAGAACATCACGCATGTCATACATCATGACATTGCATACAACTAACGTTTTGTCTTTTCAGGACCAAGATCAATACAAAGATAATTACTATCAACTATCGCAATTCCAGATTCCATACCTGTATCTAGCCAGGGCATGTCTGTGAGCGATCAATTCCGGACTCGATTCCTGTATCCTGCCAGGGCACGTCTGAAGAGTTTGAAGATCTGATTCCTGTATCCTGCCAGGGTGTATCTGTTGACTACTATTTTCCGGACTTGATTCCTGTATCCTGCCAGGGAACGTCTGAAGAGTTTGAAGATCTGATTCCTGTATATTGCCAGGGTGTATCTGTTGACGACTATTTTCTGGACTCGATTCCTGTATCCTGCCAGGGCACATCTGAAGAGTTTGAAGATCTGATTCCTGTATCTTGCCAGGGTGTATCTGTTGACGACTATTTTCTGGACTCGATTCCTGTATCCTGCCAGGGCACGTCTGAAGAGTTTGAAGATCCGATTCCTGTATCTTGCCAGGGTGTATCTGTTGACGACTATTTTCTGGACTAGATTCCTGTATCCTGCCAGGGCACGTCTAAAGAGTTTGAAGATCCGATTCCTGTATCTTGCCAGGGTGTATCTGTTGACGACTATTTTCCGGACTCGATTCCTGTATCCTGCCAGGGCATGTCTGAAGAGTTTGAAGATCCGATTCCTGTATCCTTCCAGGGTGTATCTGTTGACGACTATTTTCCGGACTCGATTTCTGTATCCTGCCAGGGCACGTCTGAAGAGTTTGAAGATCCGATTCCTGTATCTAGCCAGGGCGTATCTGTTGACGATTAATTCCAGACTCGATTCCTGTATCCTTCCAGGGCACGTCTGAAGAGTTTGAAGATTCGATACCTGTATCCAGCCAGGGCATATCTACATGAAGAGTTTGAAGATCAACCCCGGTAACAGGCCAGGTAATTATTTTCTTTCTCAGGTACGCAAGTTCTCGCTAAGGAATCTCTTACGCGATCGACACCTAGATGGCATCTATAAGCCCATCCACATACCGACAGTCTCCAAATGGCATCTATAAGCCCATTCCCGACAATATTCTGTCACATCTCCAGATGGCATCTATGAGCCCATCCTCCTATCCATCATCTCTCCAAATGGCATCTGTAAGCCCATTCCCGCCATCACACTGCTAATATTCTACTATGTGAGCGCAAATTTCTGGGCACTTTAGTGTTCAATCATCTTCCACCTTCGGATTACGAAAGGCATGCCAGCCAATCTACATCCTCAGGTCTAAGAAGATTGAACAGGGGAAACTGTTGGACCCCAAAATTTTCCCTCCCATATCCTTCAAAATTTTCCAAGATCAATCTCTAAATGGTTCAAAATCTCTCAAGGGTTGCACAGTCCAATGGCCTCCTAACACAGTCAAAATTAGGGTTTTGGTTCTTGCAAAGAAATTGAGGTTTCCAAGGGTCCAATCAAGTCCCACATGCCTATATACATTATCAAGCATCTATATGTCCAGGTTCAAGACTCACAGCATCAAGTTGCACAGTCAAAAATCCTAATTGTTCCACAGTCAACTACAAGGGCAAAATGGTCATTTGACAGTCAAAAGTCAAAATTTTTTATCAACATCTTATTTTGAAGCCACAATCATCATTTGATCAATTCTTGATCATGATTCCACAAGCATGGCTCAAAAAGTCTCAAGATGCAACAGTTTCTATTTTTGGACAGCTGAAAAGTCAACTGCAAATTGACCAAGGCATAACTTCTTCATGGTTTATCAGAAAATTCCCATCCAAAGCTCATTTTGAAGGGGATGACATTTCCTACAACTCATATTCACACTCCAAGTCCAATAAATGCTCTCACAAAAAGTTATCAATCTCAACATTATAGGTCATTTTCAAAAGTCAACAAAAAGGCACTTTAAGTCAAAGACCATAACTTATAATTGGTAAATCAAAATGACATGGGACCAAATACATTGGTTAGAGGACTTCAAGACCTTTCCAAAATGTCCAAGAACATGTTCATAGCTTCAAAATTGAGCAAGATATGCATTAGAGAAGTTGGGAAATTTTTGGGAACTTTCAAAAGTCAACTTTGCCTAAAAATCTTCAAATTTGCTAATGGGCCTCAAATTCTTTCTTGAATCATTACCCAAAGCCTATGCACGACCCATTGAACTTAAAATGATTTATTTTCTTATTTTTAATTAATTAATTGAGTTTTTATTATTATCAATTCATTTAATTGGTTTTAATTGTAGAAAAATATCAAAGCATGGTTGTCAAATCTTTTTATGAAGCAAATACACTCCACACATGCTAAAGATTTCGTGCATCACTCAAGGGGACAAGATCTTCCATAATTGGCAAGGTTTTCATGGAAAAAGATTGAAAATCACATAATTGAAAATCAAATATTCAAGTCATAATTCATGGACTTTTGGGCCAAGGTTTTCACCTAATTCACATCACATACATATGCTGAGTGAAACCCTACTCAAAGACACACGTGAAAGCTGCTGAAAAACTCCATAGCCAATTTTCAAAAACTCAAGAAAATTGTGAAACTGATTTCATACTTGCAGCGTGTTTCAAAGCCTAAAAAGGATTCTAATCCCTTGCTGAGAGTCTCCTGAACGTATTGCAAACACTTTCCAACCTCATAGCTCAAGGAAACGCTTTTGAGATAGCTTAATTGTGCTAAGGCTGCCTGAATCGAAATCCACCATGGACAAAATCTAGGGTTTAGAAGCTTGAAAATTAGGGCTTTCTTACTGAGCAAAAATCAGACCTTGAGACCTATACAGTTAAATTCAGAATCTCAGTACGAACAAGATGGACCTATCGCGCCTTTTTTATATGGTCTCCTCTTCTATTCGCTATTTTTCACTATTATGGTTAGTGGGGGTTTAAAACCCCCGCTATCTTGTTCATGTTATTGCAGGTAAACGAGGAAGAAGGCGGGCGTGGCATCATGCTACTGGAGCATTCAAATCTTAGCGCGTTTTTTTTATATCTCAGCATAATTGGCATTTTTTTTATATAATAATTGTTCTCCACTTATATTACAAACGCGCTTGAATGGCTGGATGGTGGACGACACGCTTGGCAAACGCTGGGACCTGGGTTCGATTCCCAGGTCCCCCCACATAATTCATAATTTTTGTTTTAACATATTCTAGTGCAGCGTTCATTCAAAGGCCCACCATACGTACTCACGCCTAGGCTTGCCAAGTGGCCTTGATGAGCAATCTGAAGGCCAGGAGATGGAATCCATGGTGCACTCCAGTCAACCAGCATGTACACAATCAGGAAAGTCAACGTGACTTTGTCTAATGGGCCTGAATTCCACATAAGCCTCCACTTTGGGCCTGACACCCCCCTTGGTTTGCATATTTATTTTCTTTCTTTTCTTTTAATTTCTTTCAATTGTTTTATTTTTAATTAACATTTAGTTCACCATAAAATAATTTTTCCTAATAAAAATCAGAAACTCAAAAAATGTAAATATATTTAATTATTTATTAATTTCATCACTAATGTATTTTTGTAAATAAATAACTAACAATTAACTTTAGTTTAATTTAGGTTTAAATTCTAATACATTTCTTAATAAATAAAATTCTATAGAATTAGGTTTTGATTCTTTTTTTTTTATCATTATTATTATCATTATTTGTTATTAATTATCATTATTAATTACTATTATTTTTGTACATAAATATGTAAATTAATTAATTAGTAAATTAGGTCAACTTAAATATTTTTCATTAATAATTAAAATAAACTTAGAATTAGGGTTTTCTCTTGGTTTTATTTTCTTTATTTTATTAAATACAAAAAAAAAACATAAAAACACACTTTCTTTTCTTTAATTAATTAAATAACAATTAGGTCCTAATTTAATTTAATTTCAAGCAAAGGGTCAAAACCCTCGGACGTCCAATTTAATTTTTCCGCACATTATTTTCTTACTGATTATTATGTAACTGTTCAAGGATGTAATAGTAATTAGGTTTACCGCATTTTTTACTTTCCGCATCTTTATCAAAAATGGGTCTTTGTATTTTGGCGATGTATAGACCTGCGCCTTGTAATAGCGTAGCTTTTATCTTTTCGTCTTTTAATTTTCCGCACTCCTAACTGCTAAACTTGCATGAAAGAATGTATGGTAATTAAAAATAACTCGTAGCTCACAATGCCATGATCAAAGATAACTGTTAACATGAAAACAACACTGTTGTACCCCAAAAAATGCCCTCCCATATTCTTCAAGGTTTGCTAAAGATCATGCTTCAAAATCTCCCAAGGGTTGCACAGTCCAATTGCCTCCTAACAGTAAAAAATTAGGGTTTTGGTTCTGGCAAATAAATTGAAGTTTCCAAGGGTCCAAAAAGTCCCACATGCCTATAAACATTGTCAAGCATCCACATGCCAAGTTTCAAGACTCACAACATCAAATTGCACAGTCAAAAACCCTAAATGCTTCACAGTCAACTACAAGGGCAAAATGGTCATTTGACAGTCAAAAATCAAAATTTTTGGTTAATATCTTATTTTGAAGCCACAAACATCATTTGATCAATTCTTGATCATGATTCTCAAAACATGGCTCAAAAAGTCTCAAGATGCAAAAGTTTCTATTTTTGGACAGTTGAAAAAGTCAACTGCAAATTGACCAGGGCATAACTTCCACATGGTTTATCAGAAAAATTCCATCCAAAGCTCATTTTGAAGAGAATTACATTTCCTACAACTCATCTTCACACTTCAAGTCCAAGAAATACTCTCACAAAAAGTTATCAATCTCAACATTATAGGTCATTTTCAAAAGTCAACAAAAAGGCACTTTAAGTCAAAGACCATAACTTGAGATTGGTAAATCAAAATGACATGGGACCAAAGGCATTGGTTAGAGGACTTCAAGACCTTTCCAAAATGTCCAAGAACATGATCAAAGCTTAAATATTGAGCAAGATATGCCTTGTGGAAGTTGGGAAATGTTTGGGAATTTTGAAAAGTCAACCTTACTTCAAATGCCTCAAAATTGCTAATGGGCCTCAATTTCTTCCATGAATCATTATCCAAAGGCTATGCACGACCCATTGACCTCCAAAGGAGTTATTTTCTCATTTTTGATTAATTATTTGAATTTTTATTATTATTAATTCACTTAATTAAAATTAAATATGAAAAAATAGCAAATGACACCTATCAAATCTTTTTGTGCAGAGATTTCACTCATTATGTGCTCAATATTTCGTGCATCACTCAAAAGGGAAAGATTCTACATGATTGGCATTAGTTTCATGGCAAAAAGATTGAATTTGATATCATTGAAAACGAAATATCCAAATCATCAATGCATGGATTATGGGCTTATTTTTCTTAACCTAATCATGCTCAGATACATATAGAACATAACCCTAATGCTCACAGACACAGAAGCTGCGCAGAAACATCAAGAACAACATTGCATTTTTTGACAAAAAAGTTGAAAACTGTTTTGGTATCTAGAGGACAATTCAAGGCTGCAAAAGGATTCCAATACACTCCCAAGACATCCAGGAAACTATTACGATCAAAACCAGCCCTCCATACTCAAGGAATTGGTAAAACCGGATTGCACTTTTCATAAAATTTTCCATGATCGTGTTTTGATTTCTAGGCATTGTTCATGCATTTTGTCTATTGATGTATACTAACATGAACATTCTGAAGCTAATGGTGCCCTTTAATTAAACTAATAGTGCTTGTGTCAAAAGTTGCCATGAACGTTTCTTAGGGTTTCAGAGCTCCAGATTTGGGGCTTTACACATGTGGAAAAATTAGGTCTTAAAACCTATGCCAATGGATTCGTGACATCCAAACGAAGCTAACTCACCCATCGCGCCCTTTTTATGCTTGCCTATATCCTATTCGCTATTTTTCAGGTTGAAGTTTAGTGGGAGTTTAAAACCCCCGCTATTTGATATTAGTTACAGGAAAAAGAGGAAGACGAAGCTTATGTGTCTGAGCGTGGTTGGAGAGTTTGAATGTTAGCGCGTTTTTATTTTGATTCAGCATAACACTTTTTTTTCCACATATATTATTTACGTTCCACTAAACTAACAAAGAAACGCACTAGCTCAATTGGTTGATGCGCTGGCTTGCAGGTACTGGGACCTGGGTTCGATTCCCAGGTCCCCCATATTTCTCAATAATTTTGTTTGTAACATGTTCAGGTGAAATTCTCCTCCAATGGTCCACCATGTGCGCGCGTGCTTGTGCCTGCCAAGTGTCCAAGGGTCCCAATCCAAAGGCCAGAACATGCAGCTTACCATACGCATTAGTCAACTGCTCCTCACGTGATCACTGAAAGTCAAAAGGGCTTGGAATTTGTTGGGCCAAATTACTCTACAAACACCTCTAAATTGGGTCAGCCACCCCCATGGTTTGCATATTTTTGTTCTTTATTTTAATTTTCCTTTTTATTCTTTTATTTGTTTTATTGTTTTATTTAATTCACAAAAATAATTTTCATAACACAAAAATCAGAAATCAAAATTAAAAAAATATGTTTATTTAATATTTAATGCATTAATATTTTTGTAAATAAATTTTTAATAATCAACTTAGTAAAATTAGGTTAAAATTTTAATGTTTTTTCTTAAATAACTAAAATATGTAGAAATTAGGTTTTTTAGCCTTTTTATTCTTTTGCTTAATAATTAATTTTCTTATTACCATTATTATTAATTATTAATTATTTTGTAAATAAACATGTGATTAATTAATTAGTATAAATTAGGTTAAAACTTTAATCTTTTTCTTTAAATGATTAAAAATATTTAGAATTAGGGTTTCTTTCAATTTTGACTTTCTTTATTTCATAAATACCAAAAACCATAAAAAACAATTTCTTTTCTTATTAAATAATTAATTAATTTCTAATTTCATTTAATTTCTTTAAAGGGTCCAACGCCCCTCGCATATTCGATTCTATTTTCTTTTCGCGCGTTTGTCCTTATTTTTTGTTTTAAATATTATGTAATTGCTCAAGCCTTGTAATAGTAATTAGGAAATTTATTTACTTTCTGCATTTTATTTCAAAAACGGATCTTTGTTAATTTGGCGATGGATAGACCCGCGCCTTGTAATAGCGTAGGACTTTATTTTCCGCACTTTAATTTCTGCACCCCTTAACTGCTAAATTTTGCATGAAAGAATGAATGGCCCAAATAAAATCAAAGCGTAGCTCACCAAATGCATGACAAGATAAAACATAACTGAAAGCAAATACACAAATTCACACACCACTCTTAGGGTACGCCTCCTTGTTGCCTTGCCCCTCGAAACGTGGTCGTCGAGTATAGGACGTTTTAGTAAGTCCTTATGTCCATGAACATGGCATAAGGGTAGCTTCTAAGGTGTCCTATTGTTGCTTTGGTGACCACACTGTCCCTACAAACGAATTGACCCAAACACCTCCAACGGTGGTGCTACCTACCTCTCAATGGTGGGATGGCACTACCTTAAGGACATTTATACAGCCTAATTCCTTAGGGTAGGTAGATGACTCGTAGATACTTGCTCTAATTCAAAACAAATCAAATCAAAAACTCTTTTCACACCGACACTTTTCCAAAAGTTTTCAAAACAATTTTTCAAACACTCTTGAGGACTGATACAAGAGTCGATCTGAAACTTTCAAAGAAACTTTTTCAAACCCACTCATAATTGAAAAGCAAAAAAACATTTTGAAAACACAAATGAGCAAGTATCTAAGAGCCCATGGATAACCATGGATAGAAAGGGTGCTAACACCTTCCCTTTCTATAAATCTACCTCCCGAACCGAGAAACTATCTCATAAGGAATTTTGCTGTGCTTTTGTCCTTTCCATGTTGGAGAACATAAAATATAGTGGCGACTCTTGCTTCCGCGACATTTCGCGAACCAGCGTTAAACAGTCAGTTCCAGATCCACCGATCACAGAACTGGCGACTCTGCTGGGGACTCTTATAAAGTGAGGTGTACCTTAGGATAGTTCATAACTGTGTTTTCAATTGTCTGGATTGTTTGCTTTACTATTGTGGGTTGCATCGGAGTTACATAGATCCTAACCCGGATCTGGGGGATATCCTGTTAGGTAGCATAAGCTGTGAGGGACCTGTCCGGCGTAGACTGACATGGGTGAAGCAGTAGCTACGTTGGTGTGGCACCTTGGTCTGTACCGATATCCCTTGTGTCGCAACGAGGAGAATATGGGTCTTCTGAGGAGTCATTAAGCACCAACCGACCTTAGAACCTTAAATGACCCAACTTGGCCAATAGAACAGTAGCAGTATGCTACGCCCATTGAGGCTAAACTCTCGTGATGGTTCTGGCCGCAAGAAAAGATTGCGATGCTGGAGTTATGACCGATTGAGGGTAGTCAGTGATATTGGGATCCTCTAGAACCCGGTTACTTTTGATTAAGACAGGTCTGAACAAACAAACTGAAAGAGGGTAATACCTAGACCCCATGCTGGCCTAAACTCTAAGGGCTTGTCTTGTGTGACTTGTGTGCCTTATCATGTTTGCCTTTGTAAATATTTGTGGTGTGCTTTATCATAACATCATTCCATCATGAACATTGCATGCATCCTGCATAAGGACTGACCATTTCAAAGACAGGAGGGTTTCACCTTTGCTCTGTTTTGTAGGACATCATGATGCCTATGCGAAGGAATACTATCCGGTTCAACTTTGTTCACCCACCTGAGTTGCTTGAAGAGTTGGTTAGCAGAATTCCAAATACTACTTCCTTCATCCAGAGGCATGGTTCTCTTCTCAATTTAGTCACGGCAAAGTGGGACCAACAGTTGATGAGTGTCCTGACCCAGTTCTATAACCCTCTGTACCAGTGCTTCACCTTTCAAGACTTCCAGTTGGTCCCTACCCTGGAAGAGTTCTCTGATTTGCTTGGTATCCCTATCTTGGATCAGGCTCCCTACACTGGTTGGGAAAATACTCTTAGGCTTGAGGAGGTTGCTGCAGCCCTTCCCTTGACCAACCAAGAGGTAATAGACAACTGGGTGACTAGAAGCAAAGTCAAGGGTTTCTTGGCCAAGTTTCTGATTGGTAAGGCTAACAGTTTTTGGAATGACTGGGACTTTAGGGCATATGAAGACATCCTGGCTCTCTTAATCTATGGTCTAGTCTTGTTCCCTAATCCTGATAACTTCATTAATGTCACTGCCATAAGGATCTTCATGTCTCGGAACCCTGTGCCCACTCTCTTGGGTGACATCCTGCAACAACTTTATGCTCGTACTGCCCGAAGACGAGGAACTCTGTGGTGTTGTATCCCTTTGTTGGTGAGGTGGTTTATTTCGCACCTCCCTAAGTTCGTGCTGAAGAACTAAGAAGGAAGAGGTTGGGATCATAGGTTAATGTCTCTCACTGATAAGGACATCATTTGGACTCTCAGAGGTTTGGATGAGATAACTGTTATTGATCGTTGCGGAGAATATCCTAATGTTCCTTTGATTGGTACCCAAGGAGGGATCTCTTATAATCCATGTCTAGCTCTCTGTCAGTTTGGAAGAGCCAGAAGAGCAGGGCCTCATGAGATGTTGGTTTCTCACATCAGTTTTGAGTTTCAGGTGGATAGTGACGAGATGCGTCGTAGGTTCATCAAGGCTTGGGACAGAATTCACAAAGCTGACCCACAAGAGTTGGGACCAAAGACTTCTCTACCTATGGAAGCCTACTACAAATGGGTCTGTATCCGTGCTCAGAAGTTAGGTATGCCGTACGAAGCTGTCAGACCCATCATTCTTGAGTATCCTGACAAGGATGGGGTTCCTCCAACTATTCTCCCTCCTCAGATACCTACTGATTATGAGACATTAAAGAGGTCTTGGGCGCAACTGCGAGAAGAACGGGATTCTTACCGGGAAAAGTTCAACGAGCAGGAACTGAAGATCCAGAAGCTGACAAAGCAGTTGGAGAATGAGCGGGCTCTGAATGACTACATCTGTACTGAGAAGAGGAGACCCTGGGATCAATGATGAACTTTGGATATTCTTTTACAGTTTTATTTCCCTTTTCAGTATTTCCATTTTTATGTAACGCCTAAGGGCAATCTGTTGAACAATTTAAAATTCAAAGTTGAATCTAATGAAGTGTGTTCCCTTTTGTTTACAAAGTTGATTCCCGATTGTCTTTGAAAACATAAATCATACGCATTCCATTCATCATGTGCATCACAGGTACTCTTCTTTTCAGGTTGCTTAATGTTCTTCGCTGTTTATTTCAGCATCATGAACCCTGAATCATCTACCGAGCAGTCTATCAAGGCCCTTCAGGCTCAGAACGCAATTTCAAGAGCTGATCATGGGTTTGGCTCAAGGTCAAGAGGAGCTGAAGGCTCTGCTGGTCAAGAAGAAGAAGAAGAAGAGAACTGTTCTATTCAACACAGGCCGGAGATTTGGTAACACACTGCAGAATGAGGAAGCTGGTTCTTCTGTAGGCAAAGACAGTCCCCAGGGGGGAAGGGCTCCTAGTCCGGTGGTCTCAGACAACGAGACTGATTTTAACGAGGAACAGTATCCTCCAGCTGAAGACAGATACAAGCAGTTGGAAGACCGTCTGAATGCCATGGAAATTCAATAAGTGCCTGGTTTGGATTTCGGAGACTTGGGTTTATCTTCTGGTGTGATCATCCCGCACAAGTTCAAAGCACCATCTTTCGCCAAGTATGAGGGGCGTCTTGCCCTAAGCTACACCTCAGATCTTATGTGCGGAAGATTCAGCCGTATACAGTGGACAAGAACTTGTGGATCCACTTCTTCCAGGAGAGTCTTTCAGGGACTCATCTCAAATGGTTCTATCAGCTGGATGGAACCAAGGATCGTAACTGGAAGGAGTTGGCTACTGCTTTTTACAAGTAGTATCAATATAATGCCGACCTCGCTCCTACACGTACCCAACTCCAGGGTATGTCGTTAGGATCGGGAGAAGGTTTTAAAGAGTATGCGCAGAAGTGGAGGGACCTGGCTGGCAGGGTGCAGCCTCTGTTAACAGACCGTGAGCTAGTGGATATGTTCTTGGGGACCCTATCCGGGCCATTCTTCAATCATCTTATCGGTAATTCATCTGCAGGGTTCACAGACCTTATTCTGACTAGGGAAAGGATAGAGGCTTGTATGAAGTCAGGAAAGATTCAGAAAGGTGCGTCTTCAAGTTCTGAGAAGAAACCTTTTAAAAAGGAGGCCAGTGTTGTGTATGGGCCTAGGAGGCAAGATAAACCAGAATGCCGCCAAGCTGTCAACGCGGTGGTTATTGCTAAGCCTGCTGCCGCTCCTCGGCAACCTAACCAACCAAGGGCTGAAAGACCCAGAAGAGAATTTACTCGGCTGAGTATGACGTTGTCACAAATCTTGCCGCAACTGCTATCGACCAACTTGGTGACCGTCAGAGAAGCTCCAAAGGTTGTGAATATTGCATCCCCCAAGTATAATCCAAATGCCCGTTGTGCTTATCACTTCGATAGCCCGGGGCATTCTACTGATGATTGCTGGGCCCTAAGAAATAAGGTTCAAGACCTTATCAATGCGAAGGAGATACAATTTGAGGCGCCTGAGAGGCCAAATGTTGTGACTGCTCCTATGCCCCAGCATGGAGTAAATGCCATTGATGAAGACTTGTATGCAGTTTCTGTGAATGATGTGGCTACCCCTCTATTGACTGTTAAGAGGAACTTGCTACTGGCCGGTTTATTTCTGGGTTGTAGCAATGGTTGCCTTTTGTGTGTTGTTTCCCCTACTGGTTGTCCGTTGCTGAAGTTAGGCATCCAAAGCCTGATGGATAGCAAAGAAATTCTGTTCAAGAAGACTGTTGTTCCTTTTGTTCCTGTGGAAGAAGTATCTGTCGTTACAATTTTCAACAATCCAATCAAGGCTCCCCCAAGGAAGCCAGTTAAAATCATGACTGTTGCACCCATTATTATTACTGTTCCGGGGCCCCTCCCCTATGAATCTGACAAGGCTGTCCCATGGCACTATGGGGCAGATGTATATGTACTTGGAGTAAGGCAGGAGTTCAATACCGGTACCAGTATCAGCAATATCACCGGTCCAGCTTAAGTTACCCGCAGTGGCAGGCTCTTCTCGCTTGACATTGCTCCACCAATTATCCGAAGACCTCTTATAATAACGTCTGCAAGTGCGCCTGTTTCCACTTCTGATCAAGTTGCTTCCCCTACTGCCGAGTCATCTAATACTCGGGGTAAAGGGATTGATGATGAGCCTGCCCGGATGGAGGCACCAAAGTCTGTGAATGTTGAAGCCTCCCAGCAAGAGATGGAGGAAATTCTTAAGATAATCAAGAAGAGCGACTTCAATGTCGTTGAACAGCTGGGGCATACCCCCTCCAAGATCTCTATGCTATCATTACTGCTATTCTCAGAGGCCCATGCCAAGGCCCTGATTTCATTTTTGAAGACGGCCCATGTGCCACAAGAGACCTCTGCAGATCAATTCACTGACTGTGTAGCCAATTTGACAGCTGACAATGGCTTGGGTTTCTCGGATGCTGATCTTACCGCCAAGGGAAAGAACCACAATGATGCCCTGCATGTCTCTATAGAATGCAGGGGCACTACTCTTGCTCACGTGTTGGTGGATACCGGTTCTTCCCTGAATGTATTGCCCAAAAAGGCCTTAGACCGTTTGGATTGTGAGGGCCTGGAGTTGAAACATAGTAACATCATTGTTAGAGCCTTCGACGGTTCTAAGATGATGGTGCATGGTGAGGTAGACATCCCGATTCGTATGGGTTCTCAAGTATTTGACTCAACTTTATATGTGATGGATATTCGTCCATCTTACTCCTGTTTGCTGGGTCGACCTTGGATTCACAAAGTTGGGGCAGTGACATCCACTCTACACCAGAAGCTCAAGTACCCTGTCAGAGGGAAGATTGTCACTGTGTAGGGGGGGGAAGAATACATGGTTAGTCATCTGAATTCCTTCCGATATATTGAGATGGACGGGGAGTTTATTGAAACCCCCTTTCAGCATTTTGAAGAGGTACCTCCAACATTGGCAGCAGCTGAAACTGTGGTTGAAGAGGACTTTCCTTTGAAGATGGCTTCCTTGAAGAACGCCCGGGCTGTAATCGAGAAAGGTGAATGTGCTAACTGGGGCAGGCTCCCTGATTTCACTCCTAAAACTGACAAGTTTGGACTGGGTTTTACTGCAGAGGCTCAGAGGGCTGTGTGCAAAGCTAGGATCGGAAGACCTCCTGTGCTCATCACCAATCCAGGAGTAAATGCTATTGGGGATGAAGACGAAGTGGAAGAATCGGAGTTCGATAGATGGATCTACCCGACGACTGACGGTGGATTGAACAATTGGACCGCAAAAGATCATACACCTGTTACTTTTGTTACGCAGTAATGAATTCCTTTGTTTTTGTTATTTGTAATAAACAATAAACTGAAACTTTATGGCCCGGTGTCTTACCCGGGGCACTGTTGGCTTCATTTGTGAGGGCTTATAACTGTCATTTCCATATATCATGAATAAAGACTTTGGACGTTTTTCGCATTTCAAATCTTGTGTTCCCTTTCTTTCTTTCTTTCTTTATATATTGCAAAACAGCTATATTTACACACACTCACCTATACAGGTTTCAATCCACTCTGGATCTCACTGGTAACGACTCTGCTACTGCCAGTTATGACTTCGAAAATCCGATCAACTTAGCCGAAGACGAAGGTGAAGATGATTGCGAAGTGCCTGGTGAGCTTGCAAGACTGTTACTCCAGGAAGAGAGGGCAATTCAACCACATGAAGAGCCAGTGGAAACAATAAATCTGGGTACTGAGACAGATAGGAAGGAAGTCAAGATTGGTGCTAATATGGAGCTCAGCGTAAAACAACGGTTGACTCAGATGTTACATGATTATGTGGAAATCTTCGCCCGGTCCTACGAAGTCATGCCTGGGTTGGATACTGACATTGTGGTCCATCATTTGCCTACCAAGGAAGACTGCCCTCCGGTTAAGCAAAAGGTCCGCCGTATGCGTCCAGAGATGTCTGAGAAGATCAAAGCTGAGGTTATGAAGCAATTCGATGCCGGGTTTCTTGCAGTGACTTCTTACCCTCAGTGGGTTGCCAACATGGTGCCGGTACCCAAGAAAGATGGTAAGGTCAGAATGTGTGTCGATTACAGGGATCTGAACAGGGCCATCCCTAAGGATGACTTCCCCTTGCCTCACATTGACGTTCTGGTTGACATACTGCTCAGTACAAGGTGTTCTCCTTCATGGATGGCTTTTCAGGTTATAATCAGATCAAGATGGCTCCTGAAGACATGGAAAAGACTACCTTTGTTACTCAGTGGGGCACCTTCTGCTACAAGGTCATGCCTTTTGGATTGAAAAATGTTGGGGCAACCTACCAACGTGCCATGGTTGCTTTATTTCATGACATGATCCATCATGAGATAGAAGTGTATGTCGATGATATGATTGCAAGGTCTCAAACTGAGGAGGAACACCTTGACCATCTGCAGAAACTGTTTACCCGTTTGAAATTGTACAAGCTGAGGTTGAACCCGAACAAGTGCACCTTCGGGGTAAGATCTGGAAAGTTGCTAGGTTTCTTCGTAAGTGACAAGGGTATTCAAGTGGACCCTGCCAAGGTTAAAGCTATTCAAGAGATGCCAGTTCCTAAGACAGAGAAAGAGGTCAGAGGCTTTCTAGGATACCTGAATTACATTGCCCGGTTCATCTCGCACCTAACTGCTACCTGTGAGCCAATCTTTAAGCTGCTGAAGAAAGATCAGGTAGTACGTTGGAATGATAAATGTCAGGCCGCTTTTGACAGAATCAAAGAGTATCTCCAAGAACCACCCATTCTTATGCATCTTGGGTCTTCAAGCTGCGATTGACTTAAGGATCAAGTTTCTGAGTGTCTTCGGAGATTCTGCTCTCGTGATCAATCAGATCAAAGGCGAGTGCGATACGAAACATCCGAATCTTATTCCTTACAAAGAATGTGTGTTGACATTGATCCCCCATTTCACAGAGATAACTTTTGAACATTTTCTAAGAGAGGAGAATCAGTTGGCGAACGCGTTAGCTACGATGTCTTCCATGTTCAAAGTCAAGTGGGACAATGAGGCTCCCCGGATCATCATCTGGAAATTGGACGAACCGGCATACTGTTGTGATCTTGAGTCTGAGGTAGTGACTGAAAAACCTTGGTACCATGAGGTGAAGAGATATTTGGAAGCCCAAGAGTATCCTGAAGGTGCATCTGTCAACGACAAGAAGTTTCTGAGAAGATTCGCAGCAAAGTTCTTCCTCAGTAATGGCATTCTATACAAGCGAAACCATGATTCAACCTTACTGCGTTGTGTGGATAAAACTGAAGCAGAAAGGATCATGGCAGAGCTACATGAAGGTACCTTCGGAAGACATTCCAGTGGACATACCATGGCAAAGAAGATCCTTCAGGCAGGATATTTCTGGTCCATAATGGAAGCCGACTCTTACCAATATTCTCGGACATGTCATAAATGCCAGATTTATGCAGATAAGGTGCACGTCCCTCCAGTTACTCTGAATGTCTTGACTGCACCTTGGACTTTTGCAATGTGGGGCATTGATATGATCGGCGAGATTAAACCTACGGCATCCAACGGGCATCGCTTCATCCTGGTAGCGATCGATTACTTTACAAAGTGGGTTGAAGCAGCTTCCTACGCCACTGTAACCAAGAATGTCGTGGCACGGTTCATTCGGCACAATCTGATCTGTCGATACGGCATCCCGGAAAGGATCATTACAGACAACGGTACCAATCTCAATAACAAGATGATCACTGAGCTCTGCGAGCAGTTCAAGATACAGCACCACAACTCTTCTCCTTACCGGCCGAAGATGAATGGGGCTGTAGAAGCAGCTAATAAGAATATCAAGAAGATTGTGCAGAAGATGACAGTGACCTATAAAGATTGGCACGAAATGTTACCGTTCACTCTTCATGGGTACCGTACCTCAGCAAGGACGTCAACCGGGGCAACTCCTTTCTCCTTGGTCTATGGCATGGAAGCAGTCTTACCGATTGAAGTGCAGATACCCTCTCTCCGGATAATGAAGGATGTAGATCTGAGCGAAGATGATTGGATCCAGACACGACTTGATCAGTTAAACCTAATTGACGAAAAGAGACTCGCTGCTATTTGTCATGGTCAAACGTATCAAAAGCGGATGATCAGGGCATTTAACAAAAAGGTCAGACCACAAGAATATCAAGTTGGGGACCTGGTAATCAAACGCATCATCCTTCCTCAGAGTGATCCCAGGGGCAAATGGACCCCTACGTACGAAGGGCCATTTGTGGTTAAACACGTGTTCTCAGGAGGAGCCATGATTCTAACTACCATGGATGGTGACGACCTTCCTCACCCCGCCAATGCAGACATAGTAAAAAGATACTACGCATAATAAAAGACCCGCTAGGTTGACATACCTAGGCAAAAATTAGGGCTTCCCGGCGAACCAAAAGGGTTCGGGCAAAATGAGGGATGAAATAAAAAAATCTGTACACCCGGCAAGTCAAAAACCTGAAAAGGCGGCTTGGGCAAAAATGGGTATCCCGGTGGACCGAAAACCCGAAAGGGCGGTCCAGGAAAAAATTAGGGATTAAAGCGTAATACTATGTCTCATTGGATCACTTCGCATCCAGAATCCGGTATCAACATCAAGTTTAGACGGCATCGATCAATCAGCTTCATCGTCAACTGAGCAGCAAAGTGATGAGACGCTCGAAGATATAAAGGCGATAGCAGAGTTGAAACCCAGTGGGATTATTCTTTTCACACAGCTGTTTTGTTTTCCCGTTTTCACAAATTGTATAAACTCTTTTATTCGGCGGCGTTCTCCTACTAGGACGTCAGCCTCTTGTACATAAAACGCCTATTTACAGGCAAATTCAAAAATCAATATAAATTCACTTTTCAGCTAAAATTGCCAATTGTTTTTCCTTTTCTGTTTTGTTTTGCGAAGAACGTCCAAGGTTCAATTTGTGATATATGAATTTGACGCTAATTGCTAACTCATAAATATTTGCATACGAAACAAAAGATTAATTACAGGTAACATTAGAAACAGGGGCAATAATGAGTTGTCTAAGCGATCTAATTGCTCTGTCCACCAAGGTACCAAGGTAGGTTCAGCTGAAGAACATAACCAAGATATCTTAACTCCCCAGAGAGTGAGCCAGCAAGTCAACATACTCTCCCCAAGCAAAGTTATCCTGTCAACCTCAAGGAAGTTGGGTATTCCCAGCAGATCTCAACACTCCTCAGCAGAGTATAAAAACGTTATTAACAAGCATCCCCGACAGTCTTGATCTAAGATTGTTCCCCGGAGGTATACAGACATTCAGTGGAGCCACCTCCCCAATATATCTCAAAAAAATTCCCCAGTGCAACCTCAAAGGATTTCCCCAGGAGAGTCCAGTCCAAATATTTCCCCAGGAAAGTTTGAATCATCTCCCCAGCAGGTCTTGAAGCTTATCCCCAGTAGATTCTGGAAGCTTGTCCCCTGCAGAGCACGAACGCGTCTCCCGGCTTTATTCAAAGGTTATTTCCCTACCAGGATATAACTGGGTTATCCTCAGCCAAAAGCCACAGAAAGATCGTCCTCGGCGAAGTCTTCCTATCCCCCAGCGGAGTTCATCTTCCAACACAATACAACAACGGTATCCCCAGCGAAGTTACCATCAACATCTCAACAGAGTACCTCTCTTCCCACAGAGTATTGTTCTCCAGCAAGATCGCTAGAATAATTTTCCCCCGCAGAGTATTCTATTCGCCAAGTTTATTCCTCAACGAAGTCATCTTCTCCTACCGGTATTCTTGTAACCATCACTCCCCAGTGGAAACAAAAGCTCTATATCAGCCCAAGATTTAACTTCCCGGCATCCGTCAAGGATTTATTTTCCTAAGACGAAAACATACATTCATAAACATCGCATCTTCATACATCATAGCATGCGTATACGCATCATGAACATACAATCTCACTTATTTTTAGAACATCACGCATGTCATACATCATGACATTGCACGCAACTAACGTTTGTCTTTTCAGGACAAAAGTTAATACCAAGATGATTACCATCAACGGTTGCAACTAAAGACTCGATTCATGTATCTTGCCAGGGTGTATCTGTTGACGAATGATTCCAAACCCGATTCCTGTATCTTGCCAGGGTGCGTCTGAAGAGTCTGAGGATCCGATTCCTGTATCTTGCCAGGGTGTATCTGTTGACGACTAACATTACCAGACCCGATTCCTGTATCTTGCCAGGGTGCGTCTGAAGAGTTTGAGGATCCGATTCCTGTATCTTGCCAGGGTGTATCTGTTGACGACTAGCATTACCAGACCCGATTCCTGTATCTTGCCAGGGTGCGTCTGAAGATTTTGAGGATCTGATTCCTGTATCTTGCCAGGGTGTATCTGTTGACGACTAGCATTACCATACCCGATTCCTGTATCTTGCCAGGGTGCGTCTGAAGAGTTTGAGGATCCGATTCCTGTATCTTGCCAGGGTGTATCTGTTGACGACTAACATTACCAGACTCGATTCCTGTACCTTTCCAGGGCACGTCTGAAGAGTTTGAGGATCCGATTCCTGTATCTTGCCAGGGTGTATCTGTTGACGACTAACATTACCAGACTCGATTCCTGTACCTTGCCAGGGCACGTCTGAAGAGTTCGAAGATCCGATTCCTGTATCTCGCCAGGGTGTATCTGTTGAGGACTATATTCTCCAGACTCGATTCCTGTATCTCGCCAGGGCACGTCTGAAGAGTTTAAAGATTCGATTCCTGCAACTAGCCAGGGCACATCTACATAAAGAGTTTGAAGATCAACTCCTGCAACAAGCCAGGTAATCATTTTCTTTCTCAGGTACGCAAATTCTCGCTAAGGAATCTCTTACGCGATCGACAACCTCCCGATGGCATCTATAAGCCCATCTTCCTATCCATTAATCTCCAAATGGCATCTGTAAGCCCATTCCCACCATCATACTGATGACATTCTACTATGTGAGCACAAATTTCTGGGCACTCTAGTGTTCAACCATCTTCCACCTTCGGATTACGAAAGGCACGCCAGCCAATCTACATCCTCAGGTCTAAGAAGATTGAACAGGGGCAACTGTTGTACCCCAAAATTTTCCCTCCCATATTATTCAAGGTTTGCTAAAGATCATGCTTCAAAATCTCCCAAGGGTTGCACAGTCTAATTGCCTCCTAACAGTAAAAAATTAGGGTTTTGGTTCTGGCAAAGAAATTGAAGTTTCCAAGGGTCCAAACAAGTCCCACATGCCTATAAACATTGTCAAGCATCCACATGCCAAGTTTCAAGACTCACAGCATCAAATTGCACAGTCAAAAACCCTAAATGCTTCACAGTCAACTACAGGGGCAAAATGGTCATTTGACAGTCAAAAATCAAAATTTTTGGTCAATATCTTATTTTGAAGCCACAAACATCATTTGATCAATTCTTGATCATGATTCTCAAAACATGGCTCAAAAAGTCTCAAGATGCAAAAGTTTCTATTTTTGGACAGTTGAAAAAGTCAACTGCAAATTGACCAGGGCATAACTTCCACATGGTTTATCAGAAAAATTCCATCCAAAGCTCATTTTGAAGAAAATGACATTTCCTACAACTCATCTTCACACTTCAAGTCCAAGAAATGCTCTCACAAAAAGTTATCAATCTCAACATTATAGGTCATTTTCAAAAGTCAACAAAAAGGCACTTTAAGTCAAAGACCATAACTTGAGATTGGTAAATCAAAATTACATGGGACCAAAGGCATTGGTTAGAGGACTTCAATACCTTTCCAAAATGTCCAAGAACATGATCAAAGCTTAAAAATTGAGCAAGATATGCCTTGTGGAAGTTGGGAAATGTTTGGGAATTTTGAAAAGTCAACCTTACTTCAAATGCCTCAAAATTGCTAATGGGCCTCAATTTCTTCCATGAATCATTATCCAAAGGCTATGCACGACCCATTGACCTCCAAGGGAGTTATTTTCTCATTTTTGATTAATTATTTGAATTTTTATTATTATTAATTCACTTAATTAAAATTAAATATGAAAAAATAGCAAATGACACCTATCAAATCTTTTTGTGCAGAGATTTCACTCATTATGTGCTCAATATTTCGTGCATCACTCAAAAGGGAAAGATTCTACATGATTGGCATTAGTTTCATGGCAAAAAGATTGAATTTGATATCATTGAAAACCAAATATCCAAATCATCAATGCATGGAGTATGGGCTTGTTTTTCTTAACCTAATCATGCTCAGATACATATAGAACATAACCCTAATGCTCAGACACAAGCTGCGCAGAAACATCAAGAACAACATTGCATTTTTTAACAAAAAAGTTGAAAACTGTTTTGGTATCTAGAGGACAATTAAAGGCTGCAAAAGGATTCCAATACACTCCCAAGACATCCAAGAAACTATTACAATCAAAACCAGCCCTCCATACTCAAGGAATTGGTAAAACCGGATTGCACTTTTCATAAAATTTTCCATGATCGTGTTTTGATTTCTAGGCATTGTTCATGCATTTTGTTGATTGATGTATACTAACATGAAAATTCTGAAGCTAATGGTGCCCTTTAATTAAACTAATAGTGCTTGTGTCAAAAGTTGCCATGAACGTTTCTTAGGGTTTCAGAGCTCCAGATTTGGGGCTTTACACATGTGGAAAAATTAGGTCTTAAAACCTATGCCAATGGATTCGTGACATCCAAATGAAGCCAACTCACCCATCGCGCCCTTTTTATGCTTGCCTATATCCTATTCGCTATTTTTCAGGTTGAAGTTTAGTGGGGGTTTAAAACCCCCGCTATTTGATATTAGTTACAGGAAAAAGAGGAAGACGAAGCTTATGTGTCTGAGCGTGGTTGGAGAGTTTGAATGTTAGCGCGTTTTTATTTTGATTCAGCATAACTCTTTTTTTTTCACATATATTATTTACGTTCCACTAAACTAATAAAGAAACGCACTAGCTCAATTGGTTGATGCGCTGGCTTGCAGGTACTGGGACCTGGGTTCGATTCCCAGGTCCCCCATATTTCTCAATAATTTTGTTTGTAACATGTTCAGGTGAAATTCTCCTTCAATGGTCCACCATGTGCGCGCGTGCTTGTACCTGCCAAGTGTCCAAGGGTCCCAATCCAAAGGCCAGAACATGCAGCTTACCATACGCATTAGTCAACTGCTCCTCACGTGATCACTGAAAGTCAAAAGGGCCTGGAATTTGTTGGGCCAAATTACTCTACAAACACCTCTAAATTGGGTCAGCCACCCCCATGGTTTGCATATTTTTGTTCTTTATTTTAATTTTCCTTTTTATTTTTTTATTTGTTTTATTGTTTTATTTAATTCACAAAAATAATTTTCATAACACAAAAATCAGAAATCAAAATTAAAAAACTATGTTTATTTAATATTTAATGCATTAATATTTTTGTAAATAAATTTTTAATAATCAACTTAGTAAAATTAGGTTAAAATTTTAATGTTTTTTCTTAAATAACTAAAATATGTAGAAATTAGGTTTTTTAGCCTTTTTATTCTTTTGCTTAATAAATAATTTTCTTATTACCATTATTATTAATTATTAACTATTTTGTAAATAAACATGTGATTAATTAATTAGTGTAAATTAGGTTAAAACTTTAATCTTTTTCTTTAAATAATTAAAAATATTTAGAATTAGGGTTTCTTTCAATTTTAACTTTCTTTATTTCATAAATACCAAAAACCATAAAAAACAATTTCTTTTCTTATTAAATAATTAATTAATTTCTAATTTCATTTAATTTCTTTAAAGGGTCCAACGCCCTCGCATATTCGATTCTATTTTCTTTTCGCACGTTTGTCCTTATTTTTTGTTTTAAATATTATGTAATTGCTCAAGCCTTGTAATAGTAATTAGGAAATTTATTTACTTTCTGCATTTTATTTCAAAAACGGGTCTTTGTTAATTTGGCGATGTATAGACCCGCGCCTTGTAATAGCGTAGGACTTTATTTTCCACACTTTAATTTCCGCACCCCTTAACTGCTAAATTTTGCATGAAAGAATGAATGGCCCAAATAAAATCAAAGCGTAGCTCACCAAATGCATGACAAGATAAAACATAACTGAAAGAAAATACACAAATTCACACACCACTCTTAGGGTACGCCTCACTGTTGCCTTGCCCCTCGAAACGTGGTCGTCGAGTATAGGACGTTTTAGTAAGTCCTTATGTCCATGAACATGGCATAAGGGTAGCTTCTAAGGTGTCCTACTGTTGCTCTGGTGACCACACTGTCCCTACAAACGAATTGACCCGAACACCTCCAACGGTGGTGTTACCTACCTCTCAATGGTGGGATGGCACCACCTTAAGGACATTTACACAGCCTAATTCCTTAGGGTAGGTAGATGACTCGTAGATACTTGCTCTAATTCAAAACAAATCAAATCAAAAACTCTTTTCACACTGACACTTTTCCAAAAGTTTTCAAAATAATTTTTCAAACACTCTTGAGGACTGATACAAGAGTCGATCTGAAACTTTCAAAGAAACTTTTTCAAACCCACTCACAATTGAAAAGCAAACAAACATTTTGAAAACACAAATGAGCAAGTATCTAAGAGCCCATGGATAACCATGGATAGAAAGGATGCTAACACCTTCCCTTTCTATAAATCTACCTCCCGAACCGAGAAACTATCTCATAAGGAATTTTGCTGTGCTTTTGTCCTTTCCATGTTGGAGAACATAAAAGACGGTGGCGACTCTTGCTTCCGCGATATTTCGCGAACCAGCGTTAAACAGTCAGTTCCAGATCCACCGATCACAGAACTGGCGACTCTGCTGGGGACTCTTATAAAGTGAGGTGTACCTTAGGATAGTTCATAACTGTGTTTTCAATTGTCTGGATTGTTTGCTTTACTATTGTGGGTTGCATCGGAGTTACATAGATCCTAACCCGGATCTGGGGGATATCCTGTTAGGTAGCATAAGCTGTGAGGGACCTGTCCGGCGTAGACTGACATGGGTGAAGCAGTAGCTACGTTGGTGTGGCACCTTGGTCTGTACCGATATCCCTTGTGTCGCAACGAGGAGAATATGGGTCTTCTGAGGAGTCATTAAGCACCAACCGACCTTAGAACCTTAAATGACCCAACTTGGCCAATAGAACAGTAGCAGTATGCTACGCCCATTGAGGCTAAACTCTCGTGATGGTTCTGGCCGCAAGAAAAGATTGCGATGCTGGAGTTATGACCGATTGAGGGTAGTCAGTGATATTGGGATCCTCTAGAACCCGGTTACTTTTGATTAGGACAGGTCTGAACCAACAAACTGAAAGAGGGTAATACCTAGACCCCATGCTGGCCTAAACTCTAAGGGCTTGTCTTGTGTGACTTGTGTGCCTTATCATGTTTGCCTTTGTAAATATTTGTGGTGTGCTTTATCATAACATCATTCCATCATGAACATTGCATGCATCCTGCATAAGGACTGACCATTTCAAAGACAGGAGGGTTTCACCTTTGCTCTATTTTGTAGGACATCATGATGCCTATGCGAAGGAATACTATCCGGTTCAACTTTGTTCACCCACCTGAGTTGCTTGAAGAGTTGGTTAGCAGAATTCCAAATACTACTTCCTTCATCCAGAGGCATGGTTCTCTTCTCAATTTAGTCACGGCAAAGTGGGACCAACAGTTGATGAGTGTCCTGACCCAGTTCTATGACCCTCTGTACCAGTGCTTCACCTTTCAAGACTTCCAGCTGGTCCCTACCCTAGAAGAGTTCTCTGATTTGCTTGGTATCCCTATCTTGGATCAGGCTCCCTACACTTGTTGGGAATAGACTCTTAGGCTTGAGGAGGTTGTTGCAGCCCTTCCCTTGACCAACCAAGAGGTAATAGACAACTGGGTGACTAGAAGCAAAGTCAAGGGTTTCTTGGCCAAGTTTCTGATTGGTAAGGCTAATAGTTTCTGGAATGACTGGGACTTTAGGGCATATGAAGACATCCTGGCTCTCTTAATCTATGGTCTAGTCTTGTTCCCTAATCCTGATAACTTCATTAATGTCACTGCCATAAGGATCTTCATGTCTCGGAACCCTGTGCCCACTCTCTTGGGTGACATCCTGCAACAACTTTATGCTCGTACTGCCCGAAGACGAGGAACTCTGTGGTGTTGTATCCCTTTGTTGGTGAAGTGGTTTATTTCGCACCTCCCTAAGTTCGTGCTGAAGAACCAAGAAGGAAGAGGTTGGGATCATAGGTTAATGTCTCTCACTGATAAGGACATCATTTGGACTCTCAGAGGTTTGGATGAGATAGCTGTTATTGATTGTTGTGGAGAATATCCTAATGTTCCTTTGATTGGTACCCAAGGAGGGATCTCTTATAATCCATGTCTAGCTCTCCGTCAGTTTGGAAGAGCCAGAAGAGCAGGGCCTCATGAGATGTTGGTGCCTCACATCAGTTTTGAGTTTCAGGTGGATAGTGACGAGATGCGTCGTAGGTTCATCAAGGCTTGGGACAGAATTCACAAAGCTGACCCACAAGAGTTGGGACCAAAGACTTCTCTACCTATGGAAGCCTACTACAAATGGGTCCGTATCCGTGCTCAGAAGTTAGGTATGCCGTACGAAGCTGTCAGACCCATCATTCTTGAGTATCCTGACAAGGATGGGGTTCCTCCAACTATTCTCCCTCCTCAGATACCTACTGATTATGAGACATTAAAGAGGTCTTGGGCGCAACTGCGAGAAGAACGAGATTCTTACCGGGAAAAGTTCAACGAGCAGGAACTGAAGATCCAGAAGCTGACAAAGCAGTTGGAGAATGAGCGGGCTCTGAATGACTACATTCGTACTAAGAAGAGGAGAACCTGGGATTAATGATGAACTTTGGATATTCTTTTACAGTTTTATTTCCCTTTTAAGTATTTCCATTTTTATGTAACGCCTAAGGGCAATCTGTTGAACAATTTAAAATTCAAAGTTGAATCTAATGAAGTGTGTTCCCTTTTGTTTACAAAGTTGATTCCCGATTGTCTTTGAAAACATAAATCATACGCATTCCATTCATCATGTGCATCATATGTACTCTTCTTTTCAGGTTGCTTAATGTTCTTCGCTGTTTGTTTCAGCATCATGAACCCTGAATCATCTACCGAGCAGTCTATCAAGGCCCTTCAGGCTCAGAACGCACAATTTCAAGAGCTGATCATGGGTTTGGCTCAAGGTCAAGAGGAGCTGAAGGCTCTGCTGGTCAAGAAGAAGAAGAAGAAGAGAACTGTTCTATTCAACACGGGCCAGAGATTTGGTGACACACTGCAGAATGAGGAAGCTGGTTCTTCTGTAGGCAAAGACAGTCCCCAAGGGGGAAGGGCTCCTAGTCCGGTGGTCTCAGACAACGAGACTGATTTTAACGAGGAACAGTATCCTCCAGCTGAAGACAGATACAAGCAGTTGGAAGACCGTCTGAATGCCATGGAAATTCAACAAGTGCCTGGTTTGGATTTCAGAGACTTGGGTTTATCTTCTGGTGTGATCATCCCGCACAAGTTCAAAGCACCATCTTTCGCCAAGTATGATGGGGCGTCTTGCCCTAAGCTACACCTCAGATCTTATGTGCGGAAGATTCAGCCGTATACAGTGGACAAGAACTTGTGGATCCACTTCTTCCAGGAGAGTCTTTCAGGGACTCATCTCGAATGGTTCTATCAGCTGGATGGAACCAAGGTTCGTAACTGGGAGGAGTTGGCTACTGCTTTTTACAAGTAGTATCAATATAATGCCGACCTCGCTCCTACATGTACCCAACTCCAAGGTATGTCGTTAGGATCGGGAGAAGGTTTTAAAGAGTATGCGCAAAAGTGGAGGGACCTGGCTGGCAGGGTGCAGCCTCCGTTAACAGACCGTGAGCTAGTGGATATGTTCTTGGGGACCCTATCCGGGCCATTCTTCAATCATCTTATCGGTAATTCATCTGCAGGGTTCACAGACCTTATTCTGACTGGGGAAAGGATAGAGGCTGGTATGAAGTCAGGAAAGATTCAGAAAGGTGCGTCTTCAAGTTCTGAGAAGAAACCTTTTAAAAAGGAGGCCAGTGCTGTGTATGGGCCTAGGAGGCAAGATAAACCAGAACGCCGCCAAGCTGTCAACGCGGTGGTTATTGCTAAGCATGCTGCCGCTTCTCGACAACCTAACCAACCAAGGGCTGAAAGACCCAGAAGAGAATTTACTCGGCTGAGTATGACCTTGTCACAAATCTTGTCGCAACTGCTATCGACCAACTTGGTGACCGTCAGAGAAGCTCCAAAGGTTGTGAATACTGCATCCCCCAAGTATAATCCAAATGCCCGTTGTGCTTATCACTCCGATAGCCCGGGGCATTCTACTGATGATTGCTGGGCCCTAAGAAATAAGGTTCAAGACCTTATCGATGCGAAGGAGATACAATTTGAGGCGCCTGAGAGGCCAAATGTTGTGACTGCTCCTATGCCCCAGCATGGAGTAAATGCCATTGATGAAGACTTATATGCAGTTTCTGTGAATGATGTGGCTACCCCTCTATTGACTGTTAAGAGGAACTTGCTGCTGGCCGGTTTATTTCTGGGTTGTAGCAAGGGTTGCCTTTTGTGTGCTGTTTCCCCTACTGGTTGTCCGTTGCTGAAGTTAGGCATCCAAAGCCTGATGGATAGCAAAGAAATTCTGTTCAAGAAGACCGATGTTCCTTTTGTTCCTGTGGAAGAAGTATCTGTCGTTACAATTTTCAACAATCCAATCAAGGCTCCCCCGAGGAAGCCAGTTAAAATCATGACTATTGCACCCATTGTTATTACTGTTCCGGGGCCCCTCCCCTATGAATCTGACAAGGCTGTCCCATGGCACTATGGGGCAGATGTATATGTACTTGGAGTAAGGCAGAAGTTCAATACCGGTACCAGTATCAGCAATATCACCGGTCCAGCTTAAGTTACCCGCAGTGGCAGGCTCTTCTCGCTTGACATTGCTCCACTAATTATCCGAAGACCTCTGTTAATAACGTCTGCAAGTGCGCCTGTTTCCACTTCTGATCAAGTTGCTTCCCCTACTGCCGAGTCATCTAATACTCGGGGTAAAGGGATTGATGATGAGCCTGCCCGGATGGAGGCACCAAAGTCTGTGAATGTTGAAGCCTCCCAGCAAGAGATGGAGGAAATTCTTAAGATAATCAAGAAGAGCGACTTCAATGTCGTTGAACAGCTGGGGCATACCTCCTCCAAGATCTCTATGCTATCATTATTGTTATGCTCAGAGGCCCATGCCAAGGCCCTGATTTCATTTTTGAAGACGGCCCATGTGCCACAAGAGACCTCTGCAGATCAATTCACTGACTGTGTAGCCAATTTGACAGCTGACAATGGCTTGGGTTTCTCGGATGCTGATCTTACCGCCAAGGGAAAGAACCACAATGATGCCCTGCATGTCTCTATAGAATGCAGGGGCACTACTCTTGCTCACGTGTTGATGGATACCGGTTCTTCCCTGAATATATTTCCCAAAAAGGCCTTAGACCGTTTGGATTGTGAGGGCCTGGAGTTGAAACCTAGTAACATCATTGTTAGAGCCTTCGACGGTTCTAAGAGGATGGTGCATGGTGAGGTAGACATCCCGATTCGTATGGGTTCTCAAGTATTTGACTCAACTTTCTATGTGATGGATATTCGTCCATCTTACTCCTGTTTGCTGGGTCGACCTTGGATTCACAAAGCTGGGGCAGTGACATCCACTCTACACCAGAAGCTCAAGTACCTTGTTAGAGGGAAGATTGTCACTGTGTAGGGGGAGGAAGAATATATGGTTAGTCATCTGAATTCCTTCCGGTATATTGAGATGGACGGGGAGTTTATTGGAAACCCCTTTCAGCATTTTGAAGAGGTACCTCCAACATTGGAAGCAGCTGAAACAGTGGTTGAAGAGGACTTTCCTTTGAAGATGGCTTCCTTGAAGAACGCCCGGGCTGTAATCGAGAAAGGTGAATGTGCTAACTGGGGCAGGCTCCCTGATTTCACTCCTAAAACTGACAAGTTTGGACTAGGTTTTACTGTAGAGGCTCAGAGGGATGTGCGCAAAGCTAGGATCGGAAGACCTCCTGTGCTCATCACCAATCCAGGAGTAAATGCTATTGGGGATGAAGACGAAGTGGAAGAATCGAAGTTCGATAGATGGATATACCTGACGACTGACGGTGGATTGAACAATTGGACCGCAAAAGATCATACACCTGTTACTTTTGTTACGCAGTAATGAATTCCTTTGTTTTTGTTATTTGTAATAAACAATAAACTGAAACTTTATGGCCCGATGTCTTACCCGGGGCACCGTTGGCTTCATTTGTGAGGGCTTATAACTGTCATTTCCATATATCATGAATAAAGACTTTGGACGTTTTTCGCATTTCAAATCTTGTGTTCCCTTTCTTTCTTTCTTTCTTTATATATTGCAAAACAGCTATATTTACACACACTCACCTATACAGGTTTCAATCCACTCTGGATCTCACTGGTAACGACTCTGCTACTGCCAGTTATGACTTCGAAAATCCGATCAACTTAGCCGAAGACGAAGGTGAAGATGATTGCGAAGTGCCTGGTGAGCTTGCAAGACTGTTACTCCAGGAAGAGAGGGCAATTCAACCACATGAAGAGCCAGTGGAAACAATAAATCTGGGTACTGAGACAGATAGGAAGGAAGTCAAGATTGGTGCTAATCTGGAGCTCAGCGTAAAACAACGGTTGACTCAGATGTTACATGATTATGTGGAAATCTTCGCCTGGTCCTACGAAGACATGCCTGGGTTGGATACTGACATTGTGGTCCATCATTTTCCTACCAAGGAAGACTGCCCTCCGGTTAAGAAAAAGGTCCTCCGTATGCGTCCAGAGATGTCTGAGAAGATCAAAGCCGAGGTTATGAAGCAATTCGATGCCGGGTTTCTTGCAGTGACTTCTTACCCTCAGTGGGTTGCCAACGTGGTGCCGGTACCCAAGAAAGATGGTAAGGTCAGAATGTGTGTCGATTACAGGGATCTGAACAGGGCCATCCCTAAGGATGACTTCCCCTTGCCTCACATTGACGTTCTGGTTGACAATACTGCTCAGCACAAGGTGTTCTCCTTCATGGATGGCTTTTCAGGTTATAATCAGATCAAGATGGCTCCTGAAGACATGGAAAAGACTACCTTTGTTACTCAGTGTGGCACCTTCTTCTACAAGGTCATGCCTTTTGGATTGAAAAATGTTGGGGCAACCTACCAACGTGCCATGGTTGCTTTATTTCATGACATGATCCATCATGAGATAGAAGTGTATGTCGATGATATGATTGCAAGGTCTCAAACTGAGGAGGAACACCTTGACCATCTACAGAAACTGTTTGACCGTTTGAAATTGTACAAGCTGAGGTTGAACCCGAACAAGTGCACCTTCGGGGTAAGATCTGGAAAGTTGCTAGGTTTCTTCGTAAGTGACAAGGGTATTCAAGTGGACCCTGCCAAGGTTAAAGCTATTCAAGAGATGCCAGTTCCTAAGACAGAGAAAGAGGTCAGAGGCTTTCTAGGACGCCTGAATTACATTGCCCGGTTCATCTCGCACCTAACTGCTACCTGTGAGCCAATCTTCAAGCTGCTGAAGAAAGATCAGGTAGTACGTTGGAATGATAAATGTCAGGCCGCTTTTGAAAGAATCAAAGAGTATCTCCAAGAACCACCCATTCTTATGCCACCGGTTGAAGGGAGACCTCTGATACTATACCTGACAGTACTTGACAGCTCAATGGGGTGTGTGCTGGGGCAGCATGACGAGTCTGGCCGAAAAGAGCATGCCATTTATTACCATAGCAAAAAGTTTACCGACTGTGAGACCCGATACTCACTGCTCGAGAAAACTTGCTGCGCTTTGGTATGGGCTGCTCGCCGGCTGAGACAGTATATGCTGACTCACACTACCTTGTTGATTTCAAAGATGGATCCTATAAAGTACATATTCGAAAAGCCTGCTCTGTCTGGAATAATAGCAAGATGGCAGATGATCTTGACAGAATATGACATCCAGTACACGACTCAGAAAGCCATCAAAGGAAGTGTATTGGCAGACCACTTGGCACACTAGGCAGTGGACGACTATCAGTCAATGAACTTTGAATTTCCTGACGAGAGCATCATGATTGTGACTGATTGTGAAGTACCTGGACCGGATGAAGGACCTGAGGAAGGATCCCGATGGTCTATGCACTTTGACGGAGCCTCCAACGCTTTGGGTAACGGCATCGACACTGTGATTATATCCCCTCAGGGCACTCATACTCCACTTACTGCCCGGCTATGTTTCAACTGCACCAACAACATGGCGGAGTATGAGGCATGCATCTTGGGTCTTTAAGCTGCGATTGACTTAAGGATCAAGTTTCTGAGTGTCTTCGGAGATTCTGCTCTCGTGATCAATCAGATCAAAGGCGAGTGGGATACGAAACATCTGAATCTTATTCCTTACAAAGAATGTGTGTTGACATTGATCCCCCATTTCACAGAGATAACTTTTGAACATTTTCCAAGAGAGGAGAATTAGTTGGCGAATGCGTTAGCTACGATGTCTTCCATGTTCAAAGTCAAGTGGGACAATGAGGCTCCCCGGATCATCATCTGGAAATTGGACGAACCGGCATACTGTTGTGATCTTGAGGATGAGGTAGTGACTGAAAAACCTTGGTACCATGAGGTGAAGAGATATTTGGAAGCCCAAGAGTATCCTGAAGGTGCATCTGTCAACGACAAGAAGTTTCTGAGAAGATTCGCAGCAAAGTTCTTCCTCATTAATGGCATTATATACAAGTGAAACCATGATTCAACCTTACTGCGTTGTGTGGATAAAACTGAAGCAGAAAGGATCATGGCAGAGCTACATGAAGGTACCTTCGGAACATATTCCAGTGGACATACCATGGCAAAGAAGATCCTTCGGGCAGGATATTTCTGGTCCACAATGGAAGCCGACTCTTACCAATATTCTCGGACATGTCATAAATGCCAGATTTATGCAGATAAGGTGCACGTCCCTCCAGTTCCTCTGAATGTCTTGACTGCACCTTGGCCTTTTGCAATGTGGGGCATTGATATGATCGGCGAGATTAAACCTACGGCATCCAACGGGCATCGCTTCATCCTGGTAGCGATCGATTACTTTACAAAGTGGGTTGAAGCAGCTTCCTACGCCACTGTAACCAAGAATGTCGTGGCACGGTTCATTCGGCACAATATGATCTGTCGATACGGCATCCCGGAAAGGATCATTACAGACAACGGTACCAATCTCAATAACAAGATGATCACTGAGCTCTGCGAGCAGTTCAAGATACAGCACCACAACTCTTCTCCTTATCGGCCGAAGATGAATGGGGCTGTAGAAGCAGCTAATAAGAATATCAAGAAGATTGTGCAGAAGATGACAGTGACCTATAAAGATTGGCACACAATGTTACCGTTCGCTCTTCATGGGTACCGTACCTCAGCAAAGACGTCAACCGGGGCAACTCCCTTCTCCTTGGTCTATGGCATGGAAGCAGTCTTACCGATTGAAGTGCAGATACCCTCTCTCCGGATAATGAAGGATGCAGATCTGAGCGAAGATGATTGGATCCAGACACGACTTGATCAGTTAAACCTAATTGACGAAAAGAGACTCACTGCTATTTGTCATGGTCAAACGTATCAAAAGCGGATGATCAGGGCATTTAACAAAAAGGTCAGACCATAAGAATATCAAGTTGGGGACCTGGTAATCAAACGCATCATCCTTCCTCAGAGTGATCCCAGGGGCAAATGGACCCCTACGTACGAAGGGCCATTTGTGGTTAAACATGTGTTCTCAGGAGGAGCCATGATTCTAACTACCATGGATGGTGACGACCTTCCTCACCCCGCCAATGCAGACATAGTAAAAAGATACTACGCATGATAAAAGACCCGCTAGGGTGACATACCTAGGCAAAAATTAGGGCTTCCCGGCGAACCAAAAGGGTTCGGGCAAAATGAGGGATGAAATAAAAAAATCTGTACACCCGGCAAGTCGAAAACCTGAAAAGGCAGCTTGGGCAAAAATGGGTATCCCGGTGGACCGAAAACCCGAAAGGGCGGTCCAAGCAAAAATTAGGGATTAAAGCGTAATACTATGTCTCATTGGATCACTTCTTATCCAGAATCTGGTATCAACATCAAGTTCAGACGGCATCGATCAATCAGCTTCATTGTCAACTGAGCAGCAAAGTGATGAGACGCTCGAAGATATAAAGGCGATAGTAGAGTTGAAACCCAGTGGGATTATTCTTTTCACATAGCCTTTTTGTTTTCCCGTTTTCACAAATTGTATAAACTCTTTTATTCGGCGGCGTTCTCCTACTAGGACGTCAGTCTCTTGTACATAAAACGCCTATTTACAGGCAAATTCAAAAATCAATATAAATTCACTTTTAAGCTAAAATTGCCAATTGTTTTTCCTTTTCTGTTTTGTTTTGCGAAGAACGTCCAAGGTTCAATTTGTGATATATGCATTTGATGCTAATTGCTAACTCATAAATATTTGCATACGAAACAAAGGATTAATTACAGGTAACATTAGAAACAGGGGCAATAATGAGTTGTCTAAGCGATCTAATTGCTCTGTCCACCAAGGTACCAAGGTAGGTTCAGCTGAAGAACATAACCAAGATATCTTAACTCCCCAGAGAGTGAGCCAGCAAGTCAACATACTCTCCCCAAGCAAAGTTATCCTGTCAACCTCAAGGAAGTTGGGTATTCCCAGCAGATCTCAACACTCCTCAGCAGAGTATAAAAACGTTATTAACAAGCATCCCCGGCAGTCTTGATCTAAGATTGTTCCCCGGTGGTATACAGACATTCAGTGGAGCCACCTCCCCAATATACCTCAAAAAAAATTCCCCAGTGCAACCTCAAAGGATTTCCCCAGGAGAGTCCAGTCCAAAGATTTCCCCAGGAAAGTTTGAATCATCTCCCCAGCAGGTCTTGAAGCTTATCCCCAGTAGATTCTGGAAGCTTGTCCCCTGCAGAGCACGAACGCGTCTCTCGGCTTTATTCAAAGGTTATTTCCCTACCAGGATATAACTGGGTTATCCTCAGCCAAAAGCCACGGAAAGATCGTCCTCGGCGAAGTCTTCTTATCCCCCAGCGGAGTTCATCTTCCAACACAATACAACAACGGTATCCCCAGCGAAGTTACCATCAACATCTCAACAGAGTACCTCTCTTCCCACAGAGTATTGTTCCCCAGCAAGATCGCTAGAATAATTTTCCCCCGCAGAGTATTCTATTCGACAAGTTTATTCCCTAACGGAGTCATCTTCTCCTACCGGTATTCTTGCAACCATCACTCCCCAGTGGAAACAAAAGCTCTATATCAGCCCAGGATTTAACTTCCCGGCATCCGTCAAGGATTTATTTTCCTAAGACGAAAACATACATTCATAAACATCGCATCTTCATACATCATAGCATGCGTATACGCATCATGAACATACAATCTCACTTATTTTTAGAACATCACGCATGTCATACATCATGACATTGCACGCAACTAACATTTGTCTTTTCAGGACAAAAGTTAATACCAAGATGATTACCATCAACGGTCGCAACTAAAGACCTGATTCCTGTATCTTGCCAGGGTGTATCTGTTGACGACTGATTCCAGACCCGATTCTTTTATCTTGCCAGGGTGCGTCTGAAGAGTTTGAGGATCCGATTCCTGTATCTTGCCAGGGTGTATCTGTTGACGACTAACATTACCAGACCCGATTCCTGTATCTTGCCGGGGTGCGTCTGAAGAGTTTGAGGATCTGATTCCTGTATCTTGCCAGGGTGTATCTGTTGACGACTAGCATTACCAGACCCGATTCCTGTATCTTGCCAGGGTGCGTCTGAAGAGTTTAAGGATTCGATTCCTGTATCTTGCCAGGGTGTATCTGTTGACGACTAGCATTACCAGACCCGATTCCTGTATCTTGCCAGGGTGCGTCTGAAGAGTTTGAGGATCTGATTCCTGTATCTTGCCAGGGTGTATCTGTTGACGACTAACATTACCAGACTCGATTCTTGTACCTTGCTAGGGCACGTCTGAAGAGTTTGAGGATCCGATTCCTTTATCTTGCCAAGGTGTATCTGTTGACGACTAACATTACCAAACTCGATTCCTGTACCTTGCCATGGCAGGTCTGAAGAGTTCGAAGATCCGATTCGTGTATCTCGCCAAGGTGTATCTGTTGACGACTATATTCTCCAAACTCGATTCCTGTATCTCGCCAGGGCACGTCTGAAGAGTTTAAAGATTCGATTCCTGCAACTAGCCAGGGCACATCTACATAAAGAGTTTGAAGATCAACTCCTGCAACAAGCCAGGTAATCATTTTCTTTCTTAGGTACGCAAATTCTCGCTAAGGAATCTCTTACGCGATCGACAACCTCCCGATGGCATCTATAAGCCCATCTTCCTATCCATTAATCTTCAAATGGCATCTGTAAGCCCATTCCCACCATCATACTGATGACATTCTACTATGTGAGCACATATTTCTGGGCACTCTAGTGTTCAACCATCTTCCACCTTCGGATTACGAAAGGCACGCCAGCCAATCTACATCCTCAGGTCTAAGAAGATTGAACAGGGGCAACTGTTGTACCCCAAAATTTTCCCTCCCATATTCTTCAAGGTTTGCTAAAGATCATGCTTCAGAATCTCCCAAGGGTTGCACAGTCCAATTGCCTCCTAATAGTCAAAAATTAGGGTTTTGGTTCTGGCAAAGAAATTGAAGTTTCCAAGGGTTAAACAAGTCCCACATGCCTATAAACATTGTCAAGCATCCAAATGCCAAGTTTCAAGACTCACAGCATCAAATTGCACAGTCAAAAACCCTAAATGCTTCACAGTCAACTACAGGGGCAAAATGGTCATTTGACAGTCAAAAATCAAAATTTTTGGTCAATATCTTATTTTGAAGCCACAAACATCATTTGATCAATTCTTGATCATGATTCTCAAAACATGGCTCAAAAAGTCTCAAGATGCAAAAGTTTCTATTTTCGGACAGTTGAAAAAGTCAACTGCAAATTGACCAGGGCATAACTTCCACATGGTTTATCAGAAAAATTCCATCCAAAGCTCATTTTGAAGAGAATGACATTTCATACAACTCATCTTCACACTTCAAGTCCAATAAATGCTCTCACAAAAAGTTATCAATCTCAACATTATAGGTCATTTTCAAAAGTCAACAAAAAGGCACTTTAAGTCAAAGACCATAACTTGAGATTGGTAAATCAAAATTACATGGGACCAAAGGCATTAGTTAGAGGACTTCAATACCTTTCCAAAATGTCCAAGAACATGATCAAAGCTTAAAAATTGAGCAAGATATGCCTTGTGGAAGTTGGGAAATGTTTGGGAATTTTGAAAAGTCAACCTTACTTCAAATGCCTCAAAATTGCTAATGGGCCTCAATTTCTTCCATGAATCATTATCCAATAGCTATGCAAGACCCATTGACCTCCAAGGGAGTTATTTTCTCATTTTTGATTAATTATTTGAATTTTTATTATTATTAATTCACTTAATTAAAATTAAATATGAAAAAATAGCAAATGACACCTATCAAATCTTTTTGTGCAGAGATTTCACTCATTATGTGCTCAATATTTCGTGCATCACTCAAAAGGGAAAGATTCTACATGATTGGCATTAGTTTCATGGCAAAAAGATTGAACTTGATATCATTGAAAACCAAATATCCAAATCATCAATGCATGGATTATGGGCTTGTTTTTCTTAACCTAATCATGCTCAGATACATATAGAACATAACCCTAATGCTCACAGACACAGAAGCTGCGCAGAAACATCAAGAACAACATTGCATTTTTTAATAAAAAAGTTGAAAACTGTTTTGGTATCTAGAGGACAATTCAAGGCTGCAAAAGGATTCCAATACACTCCCAAGACATCCAGGAAACTATTACGATCAAAACCAGCCCTCCATACTCAAGGAATTGGTAAAACCGGATTGCACTTTTCATAAAATTTTCCATGATCGTGTTTTGATTTCTAGGAATTGTTCATGCATTTTGTTGATTGATGTATACTAACATGAACATTCTGAAGCTAATGGTGCCCTTTAATTAAACTAATAGTGCTTGTGTCAAAAGTTGCCATGAACGTTTCTTAGGGTTTCAGAGCTCCAGATTTGGGGCTTTACACATGTGGAAAAATTAGGTCTTAAAACCTATGCCAATGGATTCGTGACATCCAAACGAAGCTAACTCACCCATCGCGCCCTTTTTATGCTTGCCTATATCCTATTCGCTATTTTTCAGGTTGAAGTTTAGTGGGGGTTTAAAACCCCCGCTATTTGATATTAGTTACAGGAAAAAGAGGAAGACGAAGCTTATGTGTCTGAGCGTGGTTGGAGAGTTTGAATGTTAGCGTGTTTTTATTTTGATTCAGCATAACACTTTTTTTTCCACATATATTATTTACGTTCCACTAAACTAACAAAGAAACGCACTAGCTCAATTGGTTGATGCGCTGGCTTGCAGGTACTGGGACATGGGTTCGATTCCCAGGTCCCCCATATTTCTCAATAATTTTGTTTGTAACATGTTCAGGTGAAATTCTCCTCCAATGGTCCACCATGTGCGCGCGTGCTTGTACCTGCCAAGTGTCCAAGGGTCCCAATCCAAAGGCCAGAACATGCAGCTTACCATACGCATTAGTCAACTGCTCCTCACGTGATCACTGAAAGTCAAAAGGGCCTGGAATTTGTTGGGCCAAATTACTCTACAAACACCTCTAAATTGGGTCAGCCACCCCCATGGTTTGCATATTTTTGTTCTTTATTTTAATTTTCCTTTTTATTTTTTTATTTGTTTTATTGTTTTATTTAATTCACAAAAATAATTTTCATAACACAAAAATCAGAAATCAAAATTAAAAAACTATGTTTATTTAATATTTAATGCATTAATATTTTTGTAAATAAATTTTTAATAATCAACTTAGTAAAATTAGGTTAAAATTTTAATGTTTTTTCTTAAATAACTAAAATATGTAGAAATTAGGTTTTTTAGCCTTTTTATTCTTTTGCTTAATAAATAATTTTCTTATTACCATTATTATTAATTATTAATTATTTTGTAAATAAACACGTGATTAATTAATTAGTGTAAATTAGGTTAAAACTTTAATCTTTTTCTTTAAACAATTAAAAATATTTAGAATTAGGGTTTCTTTCAATTTTGACTTTCTTTATTTCATAAATACCAAAAACCATAAAAAACAATTTCTTTTCTTATTAAATAATTAATTAATTTCTAATTTCATTTAATTTCTTTAAAGGGTCCAACGCCCTCGCATATTCGATTCTATTTTCTTTTCGCGCGTTTGTCCTTATTTTTTGTTTTAAATATTATGTAATTGCTCAAGCCTTGTAATAGTAATTAGGAAATTTATTTACTTTCTGCATTTTATTTCAAAAACGGGTCTTTGTTAATTTGGCGATGTATAGACCCGCGCCTTGTAATAACGTAGGACTTTATTTTCCGCACTTTAATTTCCGCACCCCTTAACTGCTAAATTTTGCATGAAAGAATGAATGGCCCAAATAAAATCAAAGCGTAGCTCACCAAATGCATGACAAGATAAAACATAACTGAAAGCAAATACACAAATTCACACACCACTCTTAGGGTACGCCTCACTGTTGCCTTGCCCCTCGAAACGTGGTCGTCGAGTATAGGACGTTTTAGTAAGTCCTTATGTCCATGAACATGGCATAAGGGTAGCTTCTAAGGTGTCCTACTGTTGCTCTGGTGACCACACTGTCCCTACAAACGAATTGACCCGAACACCTCCAACGGTGGTGCTACCTACCTCTCAATGGTGGGATGGCACTACCTTAAGGAATTTTACACAGCCTAATTCCTTAGGGTAGGTAGATGACTCGTAGATACTTGCTCTAATTCAAAACAAATCAAATCAAAAACTCTTTTCACACCGACACTTTTCCAAAAGTTTTCAAAACAATTTTTCAAACACTCTTGAGGACTGATACAAGAGTCGATCTGAAACTTTCAAAGAAACTTTTTCAAACCCACTCACAATTGAAAAGCAAACAAACATTTTGAAAACACAAATGAGCAAGTATCTAAGAGCCCATGGATAACCATGGATAGAAAGGGTGCTAACACCTTCCCTTTCTATAAATCTACCTCCCGAACCGAGAAACTATCTCATAAGGAATTTTGCTGTGCTTTTATCCTTTCCATGTTGGAGAACATAAAAGACGGTGGCGACTCTTGCTTCCGCGACATTTCGCGAACCAGCGTTAAACAGTCAGTTCCAGATCCACCGATCACAGAACTGGCGACTCTGCTGGGGACTCTTATAAAGTGAGGTGTACCTTAGGATAGTTCATAACTGTGTTTTCAATTGTCTGGATTGTTTGCTTTACTATTGTGGGTTGCATCGGAGTTACATAGATCCTAACCCGGATCTGGGGGATATCCTGTTAGGTAGCATAAGTTGTGAGGGACCTGTCCGGCGTAGACCGACATGGGTGAAGCAGTAGCTACGTTGGTGTGGCACCTTGGTCTGTACCGATATCCCTTGTGTCGCAACGAGGAGAATATGGGTCTTCTGAGGAGTCATTAAGCACCAACCGACCTTAAAACCTTAAATGACCCAACTTGGCCAATAGAACAGTAGCAGTATGCTACGCCCATTGAGGCTAAACTCTCGTGATGGTTCTGGCCGCAAGAAAAGATTGCGATGCTGGAGTTATGACCGATTGAGGGTAGTCAGTGATATTGGGATCCTCTAGAACCCGGTTACTTTTGATTAGGATAGGTCTGAACCAACAAACTGAAAGAGGGTAATACCTAGACCCCATGCTGGCCTAAACTCTAAGGGCTTGTCTTGTGTGACTTGTGTGCCTTATCATGTTTGCCTTTGTAAATATTTGTGGTGTGCTTTATCATAACATCATTCCATCATGAACATTGCATGCATCCTGCATAAGGACTGACCATTTCAAATACAGGAGGGTTTCACCTTTGCTCTGTTTTGTAGGACATCATGATGCCTATGCGAAGGAATACTATCCGGTTCAACTTTGTTCACCCACCTGAGTTGCTTGAAGAGTTGGTTAGTAGAATTCCAAATACTACTTCCTTCATCCAGAGGCATGGTTCTCTTCTCAATTTAGTCACGACAAAGTGGGACCAACAGTTGATGAGTGTCCTGACCCAGTTCTATGACCCTCTGTACCAGTGCTTCACCTTTCAAGACTTCCAGCTGGTCCCTACCCTAGAAGAGTTCTCTGATTTTCTTGGTATCCCTATCTTGGATCAGGCTCCCTACACTGGTTGGGAAAAGAATCTTAGGCTTGAGGAGGTTGCTGCAGCCCTTCCCTTGACCAACCAAGAGGTAATAGACAATTGGGTGACTAGAAGCAAAGTCAAGGGTTTCTTGGCCAAGTTTCTGATTGGTAAGGCTAACAGTTTCTGGAATGACTGGGACTTTAGGGCATATGAAGACATCCTGGCTCTCTTAATCTATGGTCTAGTCTTGTTCCCTAATCCTGATAACTTCATTAATGTCACTGCCATAAGGATCTTCATGTCTCGGAACCCTGTGCCCACTCTCTTGGGTGACATCCTGCAACAACTTTATGCTCGTACTGCCCGAAGACGAGGAACTCTGTGGTGTTGTATCCCTTTGTTGGTGAGGTGGTTTATTTTGCACCTCCCTAAGTTCGTGCTGAAGAACCAAGAAGGAAGAGGTTGGGATCATAGGTTAATGTCTCTCACTGATAAGGACATCATTTGGACTCTCAGAGGTTTGGATGAGATAGCTGTTATTGATCGTTGCGGAGAATATCCTAATGTTCCTTTGATTGGTACCCAAGGAGGGATCTCTTATAATCCATGTCTAGCTCTCCGTCAGTTTGGAAGAGCCAGAAGAGCAGGGCCTCATGAGATGTTGGTGCCTCACATCAGTTTTGAGTTTCAGGTGGATAGTGACGAGATGCGTCGTAGGTTCATCAAGGCTTGGGACAGAATTCACAAAGCTGACCCACAAGAGTTGGGACCAAAGACTTCTCTACCTATGGAAGCCTACTATAAATGGGTCTGTATCCGTGCTCAGAAGTTAGGTATGCCGTACGAAGCTGTCAGACCCATCATTCTTGAGTATCCTGACAAGGATGGGGTTCCTCCAACTATTCTCCCTCCTCAGATACCTACTGATTATGAGACATTAAAGAGGTCTTGGGCGCAACTGCGAGAAGAACGGAATTCTTACCGGGAAAAGTTCAACGAGCAGGAATTGAAGATCCAGAAGCTGACAAAGCAGTTGGAGAATGAGCAAGCTCTGAATGACTACATCCGTACTGAGAAGAGGAGACCCTGGGATCAATGATGAACTTTGGATATTCTTTTACAGTTTTATTTCCCTTTTAAGTATTTCCATTTTTATGTAACGCCTAAGGGCAATTTGTTGAACAATTTAAAATTCAAAGTTGAATCTAATGAAGTGTGTTCCCTTTTGTTTACAAAGTTGATTCCCGATTGTCTTTGAAAACATAAATCATACGCATTCCATTCATCATGTGCATCACAGGTACTCTTCTTTTCAGGTTGCTTAATGTTCTTCGCTGTTTATTTCAGCATCATGAACCCTGAATCATCTACCGAGCAGTCTATCAAGGCCCTTCAGGCTCAGAACGCACAATTTCAAGAGCTGATCATGGGTTTGGCTCAAGGTCAAGAGGAGCTGAAGGCTCTGCTGGTCAAGAAGAAGAAGAAGAAGAGAACTGTTCTATTCAACACGGGCAGGAGATTTGGTAACACACTGCAGAATGAGGAAGCTGGTTCTTCTGTAGGCAAAGACAGTCCCCAAGGGGGAAGGGCTCCTAGTCCGGTGGTCTCAGACAACGAGACTGATTTTAACGAGGAACAGTATCCTCCAGCTGAAGACAGATACAAGCAGTTGGAAGACCGTCTGAATGCCATGGAAATTCAACAAGTGCCTGGTTTGGATTTCGGAGACTTGGGTTTATCTTCTGGTGTGATCATCCCGCACAAGTTCAAAGCACCATCTTTCGCCAAGTATGACGGGGCGTCTTGCCCTAAGCTACACCTCAGATCTTATGTGCGGAAGATTCAGCCGTATACAGTGGACAAGAACTTGTGGATCCACTTCTTCCAGGAGAGTCTTTCAGGGACACATCTCGAATGGTTCTATCAGCTAGATGGAACCAAGGTTCGTAACTGGGAGGAGTTGGCTACTGCTTTTTACAAGTAGTATCAATATAATGCCGACCTCGCTCCTACACGTACCCAACTCCAGGGTATGTCGTTAGGATCGGGAGAAGGTTTTAAAGAGTATGCGCAGAAGTGGAGGGACCTGGCTGGCAGGGTGCAGCCTCCGTTAATAGACCGTGAGCTAGTGGATATGTTCTTGGGGACCCTATCCGGGCCATTCTTCAATCATCTTATCGGTAATTCATCTGCAGGGTTCACAGACCTTATTCTGACTGGGGAAAGGATAGAGGCTGGTATGAAGTCAGGAAAGATTCAGAAAGGTGCGTCTTCAAGTTCTGAGAAGAAACCTTTTAAAAAGGAGGCCAGTGCTGTGTATGGGCCTAGGAGGCAAGATAAACCAGAACGCCGCCAAGCTGTCAACGCGGTGGTTATTGCTAAGCCTGCTGTCGCTCCTCGGCAACCTAACCAACCAAGGGCTGAAATACCCAGAAGAGAATTTACTCAGCTGAGTATGACCTTGTCACAAATCTTGTCGCAACTGCTATCGACCAACTTGGTGACCGTTAGAGAAGCTCCAAAGGTTGTGAATACTGCATCCCCCAAGTATAATCCAAATGCCCGTTGTGCTTATCACTCTGATAGCCCGGGGCATTCTACTGATGATTGCTGGGCCCTAAGAAATAAGGTTCAAGACCTTATCGATGCGAAGGAGATACAATTTGAGGCGCCTGAGAGGCCAAATGTTGTGACTGCTCCTATGCCCCAGCATGGAGTAAATGCCATTGATGAAGACTTGTATGCAGTTTCTGTGAATGATGTGGCTACCCCTCTATTGACTGTTAAGAGGAACTTGCTGCTGGCCGGTTTATTTCTGGGTTGTAGCAAGGGTTGCCTTTTGTGTGCTGTTTCCCCTACTGGTTATCCGTTGCTGAAGTTAGGCATCCAAAGCCTGATGGATAGCAAAGAAATTCTGTTCAAGAAGACCGCTATTCCTTTTGTTCCTGTGGAAGAAGTATCTGTCATTACAATTTTCAACAATCCAATCAAGGCTCCCCCGAGGAAGCCAGTTAAAATCATGACTGTTGCACCCATTGTTATTACTGTTCCGGGGCCCCTCCCCTATGAATCTGACAAGGCTGTCCCATGGCACTATGGGGCAGATGTATATGTACTTGGAGTAAGGCAGGAGTTCAATACCGGTACCAGTATCAGCAATATCACCGGTCCAGCTTAAGTTACCCGCAGTGGCAGTCTCTTCTCGCTTGACATTGCTCCACTAATTATCCGAAGACCTCTGTTAATAACGTCTGCAAGTGCGCCTGTTTCCACTTCTGATCAAGTTGCTTCCCCTACTGCCGAGTCATCTAATACTCGGGGTAAAGGGATTGATGATGAGCCTGCCCGGATGGAGGCACCAAAGTCTGTGAATGTTGAAGCCTCCCAGCAAGAGATGGAGGAAATTCTTAAGATAATCAAGAAGAGCAACTTCAATGTCGTTGAACAGCTGGGGCATACCCCCTCCAAGATCTCTATGCTATCATTACTGCTATGCTCAGAGGCCCATGCCAAGGCCCTGATTTCATTTTTGAAGACGGCCCATGTGCCACAAGAGACCTCTGCAGATCAATTCACTGACTGTGTAGCCAATTTGACAGCTGACAATGGCTTGGGTTTCTCGGATGCTGGTCTTACCGCCAAGGGAAAGAACCACAATGATGCCCTGCATGTCTCTATAGAATGCAGGGGCACTACTCTTGCTCACGTGTTGGTGGATACCGGTTCTTCCCTGAATGTATTGCCCAAAAAGGCCTTAGACCGTTTAGATTGTGAGGGCCTGGAGTTTAAACCTAGTAACATCATTGTTAGAGCCTTCGACGGTTCTAAGAGGATGGTGCATGGTGAGGTAGACATCCCGATTCGTATGGGTTCTCAAGTATTTGACTCAACTTTCTATGTGATGGATATTCGTCCATCTTACTCCTGTTTGTTGGGTCGACCTTGGATTCACAAAGCTGGGGCAGTGACATCCACTCTACACCAGAAGCTCAAGTACCCTGTCAGAGGGAAGATTGTCACTGTGTAGGGGGAGGAAGAATACATGGTTAGTCATCTGAATTCCTTCCGGTATATTGAGATGGACGGGGAGTTTATTGAAACCCCCTTTCAGCATTTTGAAGAGGTACCTCCAACATTGGCAGCAGCTGAAACAGTGGTTGAAGAGGACTTTCCTTTGAAGATGGCTTCCTTGAAGAACGCCCGGGCTGTAATCGAGAAAGGTGAATGTGCTAACTGGGGCAGGCTCCCTAATTTCACTCCTAAAACTAACAAGTTTGGACTGGGTTTTACTGCAGAGGCTCAGAGGGCTGTGCGCAAAGCTAGGATTGGAAGACCTCCCGTGCTCATCACCAATCCAGGAGTAAATGCTATTGGGGATGAAGACGAAGTGGAAGAATCGGAGTTCGATAGATGGATCTACCCGACGTCTGACGGTGGATTGAACAATTGGACCGCAAAAGATCATACACCTGTTACTTTTGTTACGCAGTAATGAATTCCTTTGTTTTTGTTATTTGTAATAAACAATAAACTGAAACTTTATGGCCCGGTGTCTTACCCGGGGCACCGTTGGCTTCATTTGTGAGGGCTTATAACTGTCATTTCCATATATCATGAATAAAGACTTTGGACGTTTTTCACATTTCAAATCTTGTGTTCCCTTTCTTTCTTTCTTTCTTTATATATTGCAAAACAACTATATTTACACACACTCACCTATACAGGTTTCAATCCACTATGGATCTCACTGGTAACGACTCTGCTACTGCCAGTTATGACTTCGAAAATCCGATCAACTTAGCCGAAGACGAAGGTGAAGATGATTGCGAAGTTCCTGGTGAGCTTGCAAGACTGTTACTCCAGGAAGAGAGGGCAATTCAACCACATAAAGAGCCAGTGGAAACAATAAATCTGGGTACTGAGACAGATAGGAAGGAAGTCAAGATTGGTGCTAATCTGGAGCTCAGCGTAAAACAACGGTTGACTCAGATGTTACATGATTATATGGAAATCTTCGCCTAGTCCTACGAAGACATGCCTGGGTTGGATACTGACATTGTGGTCCATCATTTGCCTACAAAGGAAGACTGCCCTCCGGTTAAGCAAAAGGTCCACCGTATGCGTCCAGAGATGTCTGAGAAGATCAAAGCTGAGGTTATGAAGCAATTCGATGTCGGGTTTCTTGCAGTGACTTCTTACCCTCAGTGGGTTCCCAACGTGGTACCGGTACCCAAGAAAGATGGTAAGGTCAGAATGTGTGTCGATTACAGGGATCTGAACAGGGCCATCCCTAAGGATGACTTCCCCTTGCCTCACATTGACGTTCTGGTTGACAATACTGCTCAGCACAAGGTGTTCTCCTTCATGGATGGCTTTTCAGGTTATAATCAGATCAAGATGGCTCCTGAAGACATGGAAAAGACTACCTTTGTTACTCAGTGGGGCACCTTCTGCTACAAGGTCATGCCTTTTGGATTGAAAAATGTTGGGGCAACCTACCAACGTGCCATGGTTGCTTTATTTCATGACATGATCCATCATGAGATAGAAGTGTATGTCGATGATATGATTGCAAGGACTCAAACTGAGGAGGAACACCTTGACCATCTGTAGAAACTGTTTGACCGTTTGAAATTGTACAAGCTGAGGTTGAACCCGAACAAGTGCACCTTCGGGGTAAGATCTGGAAAGTTGCTAGGTTTCTTCGTAAGTGACAAGGGTATTCAAGTGGACCCTGCCAAGGTTAAAGCTATTCAAGAGATGCTAGTTCCTAAGACAGAGAAAGAGGTCACAGGCTTTCTAGGACGCCTGAATTACATTGCCCGGTTCATCTCGCACCTAACTGCTACCTGTGAGCCAATCTTCAAGCTGCTGAAGAAAGATCAGGTAGTACGTTGGAATGATAAATGTCAGGCCGCTTTTGACAGAATCAAAGAGTATCTCCAAGAACCACCCATTCTTATGCCAACGGTTGAAGGGAGACCTCTGATACTATACCTGACAGTACTTGACAGCTCAATGGGGTGTGTGCTGGGGCAGCATGACGAGTCTGGCCGAAAAGAGAATGCCATTTATTACCGTAGCAAAAAGTTTACCGACTGTGAGACCTGATACTCACTGCTTGAGAAAACTTGCTGCGCTTTGGTATGGGCTGCTCGCCAGCTGAGACAGTATATGCTGACTCACACTACCTTGTTGATTTCAAAGATGGATCCTATAAAGTACATATTCGAAAAGCCTGCTCTGTCTGGAATAATAGCAAGATGGCAGATGATCTTGACAGAATATGACATCCAGTACACGACTCAGAAAGCCATCAAAGGAAGTGTATTGGCAGACCACTTGGCACACCAGGCAGTGGATGACTATCAGTCAATGAACTTTGAATTTCCTGACGAGAGCATCATGATTGTGACTGATTGTGAAGTACCTGGACCGGATGAAGGACCTGAGGAAGGATCCCGATGGTCTATGCACTTTGATGGAGCCTCCAACGCTTTGGGTAACGGCATCGGCGCTGTGATCATATCCCCTCAGGGCACTCATACTCCACTTACTGCCTGACTATGTTTCAACTGCACCAACAACATGGCGGTGTATGAGGCATGCATCTTGGGTCTTCAAGCTGCGATTGACTTAAGGATCAAGTTTCTGAGTGTCTTCGGAGATTCTGCTCTCGTGATCAATCAGATCAAAGGCGAGTGGGATACGAAACATCTGAATCTTATTCCTTACAAAGAATGTGTGTTGACATTGATCCCCCATTTCACAGAGATAACTTTTGAACATTTTCCAAGAGAGGAGAATCAGTTGGCGAACGCGTTAGCTACGATGTCTTCCATGTTCAAAGTCAAGTGGGACAATGAGGCTCCCCGGATCATCATTTGGAAATTGGACGAACCGGCATACTGTTGTGATCTTGAGGCTGAGGTAGTGACTGAAAAACCTTGGTACCATGAGGTGAAGAGATATTTGGAAGCCCAAGAGTATCCTGAAGGTGCATCTGTCAACGACAAGAAGTTTCTGAGAAGATTCGCAGCAAAGTTCTTCCTCAGTAATGGCATTCTATACAAGCGAAACCATGATTCAACCTTACTGCGTTGTGTGGATAAAACTGAAGCAGAAAGGATCATGGAAGAGCTACATGAAGGTACCTTCGGAACACATTCCAGTAAACATACCATGGCAAAGAAGATCCTTCGGGCAAGATATTTCTGGTCCACAATGGAAGCCGACTCTTACCAATATTCTCGGACATGTCATAAATGCCAGATTTATGCAGATAAGGTGCACGTCCCTCCAGTTCCTCTGAATGTCTTGACTGCACCTTGGCCTTTTGCAATGTGGGGCATTGATATGATCAGTGAGATTAAACCTACGGCATCCAACGGGCATCGCTTCATCCTGGTAGCGATCGATTACTTTACAAAGTGGGTTGAAGCAGCTTCCTACGCCACTGTAACCAAGAATGTCGTGGCACGGTTCATTCGACACAATCTGATCTGTCGATACGGCATCCCGGAAAGGATCATTACAGACAACAGTACCAATCTCAATAACAAGATGATCACTGAGCTCTGCGAGCAGTTCAAGATACAACACCACAACTCTTCTCCATACCGGCCGAAGATGAATGGGGCTGTAGAAGCAGCTAATAAGAATATCAAGAAGATTGTGCAGAAGATGACAGTGACCTATAAAGATTGGCACGAAATGTTACCGTTCGCTCTTCATGGGTACCGTACCTCAGCAAGGACGTCAACCAGGGCAACTCCCTTCTCCTTGGTCTATGGCATGGAAGCAGTCTTACCGATTGAAGTGCAGATACCCTCTCTCCGGATAATGAAGGATGCAGATCTGAGCAAAGATGATTGGATCCAGACACGACTTGATCAGTTAAACCTAATTGACGAAAAGAGACTCACTGCTATTTGTCATGGTCAAACGTATCAAAAGCAGATGATCAGGGAATTTAACAAAAAGGTCAGACCACAAGAATATCAAGTTGGGGACCTGGTAATCAAACGCATCATCCTTCCTCAGAGTGATCCCAGGGGCAAATGGACCCCTACTTACGAAGGGCCATTTGTGGTTAAACATGTGTTCTCAGGAGGAGCCATGATTCTAACTACCATGGATGGTGACGACCTTCCTCACCCCGCCAATGCAGACATAGTAAAAAGATACTACGCATGATAAAAGACCCGCTAGGTTGACATACCTAGGCAAAAATTAGGGCTTCCCGGCGAACCAAAAGGGTTCGGGCAAAATGAGGGATGAAATAAAAAAATCTGTACACCCGGCAAGTCGAAAACCTGAAAAGGCGGCTTGGGCAAAAATGGGTATCCCGGTGGACCGAAAACCCGAAAGGGCGGTCCAGGAAAAAATTAGGGATTAAAGCGTAATACTATGTCTCATTGGATCACTTCGCATCCAGAATCCGGTATCAACATCAAGTTCAGACGGCATCGATCAATCAGCTTCATCGTCAACTGAGTAGCAAAGTGATGAGACGCTCGAAGATATAAAGGCGATAGCAGAGTTGAAACCCAGTGGGATTATTATTTTCACATAGCTGTTTTGTTTTCCCGTTTTCACAAATTGTATAAACTCTTTTATTCGGCGGCGTTCTCCTACTAGGACGTCAGCCTCTTGTACATAAAACGCCTATTTACAGGCAAATTCAAAAATCAATATAAATTCACTTTTCAGCTAAAATTGCCAATTGTTTTTCCTTTTCTGTTTTGTTTTGCGAAGAACGTCCAAGGTTCAATTTGTGATATATGCATTTGACGCTAATTGCTAACTCATAAATATTTGCATACGAAACAAAGGATTAATTACAGGTAACATTAGAAACAGGGGCAATAATGCGTTGTCTAAGCGATCTAATTGCTCTGTCCACCAAGGTACCAAGGTAGGTTCAGCTGAAGAACATAACCAAGATATCTTAACTCCCCAGAGAGTGAGCCAGCAAGTCAACATACTCTCCCCAAGAAAAGTTATCCTGTCAACCTCAAGGAAGTTGGGTATTCCCAGCAGATCTCAACACTCCTCAGCAGAGTATACAAACGTTCTTAACAAGCATCCCCGGCAGTCTTGATCTAAGATTGTTCCCCGGCGGTATACAGACATTCAGTGGAGCCACCTCCCCAATATATCTCAAAAAAATTCCCCAGTGCAACCTCAAAGGATTTCCCCAGGAGAGTCCAGTCCAAAGATTTCCCCAGGAAAGTTTGAATCATCTCCCCAGCAGGTCTTGAAGCTTATCCCCAGTAGATTCTGGAAGCTTGTCCCCTGCAGAGCACGAACGCGTCTCTCGGCTTTATTCAAAGGTTATTTACCTACCAGGATATAACTGGGTTATCCTCAGCCAAAAGCCACGGAAAGATCGTCCTCGGCGAAGTCTTCCTATCCCCCAGCGGAGTTCATCTTCCAACACAATATAACAACGGTATCCCCAGCGAAGTTACCATCAACATCTCAACAGAGTACCTCTCTTCCCACAGAGTATTGTTCCCCAGCAAGATCGCTAGAATAATTTTCCCCCGCAGAGTATTCTATTCGTTAAGTTTATTCCCCAACGGAGTCATCTTCTCCTACCGGTATTCTTGCAACCATCACTCCCCAGTGGAAGCAAAAGCTCTATATCAGCCCAGGATTTAACTTCCCGGCATCCGTCAAGGATTTATTTTCCTAAGACAAAAACATACATTCATAAACATCGCATCTTCATACATCATAGCATGCGTATACGCATCATGAACATACAATCTCACTTATTTTTAGAACATCATGCATGTCATACATCATGACATTGCACGCAACTAACGTTTGTCTTTTCAGGACAAAAGTTAATACCAAGATGATTTCCATCAACGGTCGCAACTAAAGACCCGATTCCTGTATCTTGCCAGGTTGTATCTGTTGACGACTGATTCCAGACCTGATTCCTATATCTTGCTAGGGTGCGTCTGAAGAGTTTGAGGATCCGATTCCTGTATCTTGCCAGGGTGTATCTATTGACGACTAACATTACCAGACCCGATTCCTGTATCTTGCCAGGGTGCGTCTGAAGAGTTTGAGGATCCGATTCCTGTATCTTGCCAGGGTGTATCTGTTGACGACTAGCATTACCAGACCCGATTCCTGTATCTTGCCAGGGTGCGTCTCAAGAGTTGAAGGATCCGATTCCTGTATCTTGCCAGGGTGTATCTGTTGACGACTAGCATTACCAGACCCGATTCCTGTATCTTGCCAGGGTGCGTCTGAAGAGTTTGAGGATCCGATTCCTGTATCTTGCCAGGGTGTATCTGTTGACGACTAACATTACCAGACTCGATTCCTGTACCTTGCCAGGACACGTCTGAAGAGTTTGAGGATCCGATTCCTGTATCTTGTCAGGGTGTATCTGTTGACGACTAACATTACCAGACTCGATTCTTGTACCTTGCCAGGGCACGTCTGAAGAGTTCGAAGATCTGATTCCTGTATCTCGCCAGGGTGTATCTGTTGACGACTATATTCTCCAGACTCGATTCCTGTATCTCGCCAGGGCACGTCTGAAGAGTTTAAAGATTCGATTCCTGCAACTAGCCAGGGAACATCTACATAAAGAGTTTGAAGATCAACTCCTGCAACAGGCCAGGTAATCATTTTCTTTCTCAGGTACGCAAATTCTCGCTAAGGAATCTCTTACGCGATCGACAACCTCCCGATGGCATCTATAAGCCCATCTTCCTATCCATTAATCTCCAAATGGCATCTGTAAGCCCATTCCCACCATCATACTGATGACATTCTACTATGTGAGCACAAATTTCTGGGCACTCTAGTGTTCAACCATCTTCCACCTTCGGATTACGAAAGGCACGCCAGCCAATCTACATCCTCAGGTCTAAGAAGATTGAACAGGGGCAACTGTTGTACCCCAAAATTTTCCCTCCCATATTCTTCAAGGTTTGCTAAAGATCATGCTTCAAAATCTCCCAAGGGTTGCACAGTCCAATTGCCTCCTAACAGTCAAAAATTAGGGTTTTGGTTCTGGCAAAGAAATTGAAGTTTCCAAGGGTCCAAACAAGTCCCACATGCCTATAAACATTGTCAAGCATCCACATGCCAAGTTTCAAGACTCACAGCATCAAATTGCACAGTCAAAAACCCTAAATGCTTCACAGTCAACTACAGGGGCAAAATGGTCATTTGACAGTCAAAAATCAAAATTTTTGGTCAATATCTTATTTTGAAGCCACAAACATCATTTGATCAATTCTTGATCATGATTCTCAAAACATGGCTCAAAAAGTCTCAAGATGCAAAAGTTTCTATTTTTGGACAGTTGAAAAAGTCAACTGCAAATTGACCAGGGCATAAATACCACATGGTTTATCAGAAAAATTCCATCCAAAGCTCATTTTGAAGAGAATGACATTTCCTACAACTCATCTTCACACTTCAAGTCCAAGAAATGCTCTCACAAAAAGTTATCAATCTCAACATTATAGGTCATTTTCAAAAGTCAACAAAAAGGCACTTTAAGTCAAAGACCATAACTTGAGATTGGTACATCAAAATTACATGGGACCAAAGGCATTGGTTAGAGGACTTCAATACCTTTCCAAAATGTCCAAGAACATGATCAAAGCTTAAAAATTGAGCAAGATATGCCTTGTGGAAGTTGGGAAATGTTTGGGAATTTTGAAAAGTCAACCTTACTTCAAATGCCTCAAAATTGCTAATGGGCCTCAATTTCTTCCATGAATCATTATCCAAAGGCTATGCATGACCCATTGACCTCCAAGGGAGTTATTTTCTCATTTTTGATTAATTATTTGAATTTTTATTATTATTAATTCACTTAATTAAAATTAAATATGAAAAAATAGCAAATGACACCTATCAAATCTTTTTGTGCAGAGATTTCACTCATTATGTGCTCAATATTTCGTGCATCACTCAAAAGGGAAAGATTCTACATGATTGGCATTAGTTTCATGGCAAAAAGATTGAATTTGATATCATTGAAAACCAAATATCCAAATCATCAATGCATGGATTATGGGCTTGTTTTTCTTAACCTAATCATGCTCAGATACATATAGAACATAACCCTAATGCTCACAGACATAGAAGCTGCGCAGAAACATCAAGAACAACATTGCATTTTTTAATAAAAAAGTTGAAAACTGTTTTGGTATCTAGAGGACAATTCAAGGCTACAAAAGGATTCCAATACACTACCAAGACATCCAGGAAACTATTACGATCAAAACCAGCCCTCCATACTCAAGGAATTGGTAAAACCGGATTGCACTTTTCATAAAATTTTCCATGATCGTGTTTTGATTTCTAGGTATTGTTCATGCATTTTGTTGATTGATGTATACTAACATGAACATTCTGAAGCTAATGGTGCCCTTTAATTAAACTAATAGTGCTTGTGTCAAAAGTTGCCATGAACGTTTCTTAGGGTTTCAGAGCTCCAGATTTGGGGCTTTACACATGTGGAAAAATTAGGTCTTAAAACCTATGCCAATGGATTCGTGACATCCAAACGAAGCTAACTCACCCATCGCGCCCTTTTTATGCTTGCCTATATCCTATTCGCTATTTTTCAGGTTGAAGTTTAGTGGGGGTTTAAAACCCCCACTATTTGATATTAGTTACAGGAAAAAGAGGAAGACGAAGCTTATGTGTCTGAGCGTGGTTGGAGAGTTTGAATGTTAGCGCGTTTTTATTTTGATTCAGCATAACACTTTTTTTTCACATATATTATTTACGTTCCACTAAACTAACAAAGAAACGCACTAGCTCAATTGGTTGATGCGCTGGCTTGTAGGTACTGGGACCTGGGTTCGATTCCCAGGTCCCCCATATTTCTCAATAATTTTGTTTGTAACATGTTCAGGTGAAATTCTCCTCCAATGGTCCACCATGTGCGCGCGTGCTTGTACCTGCCAAGTGTCCAAGGGTCCCAATCCAAAGGCCAGAACATGCAGCTTACCATACGCATTAGTCAACTGCTCCTCACGTGATCACTGAAAGTCAAAAGGGCCTGGAATTTGTTGGGCCAAATTACTCTACAAACACCTCTATTGGGTCAGCCACCCCCATGGTTTGCATATTTTTGTTCTTTATTTTAATTTTCATTTTTATTTTTTTATTTGTTTTATTGTTTTATTTAATTCACAAAAATAATTTTCATAACACAAAAATCAGAAATCAAAATTAAAAAACTATGTTTATTTAATATTTAATGCATTAATATTTTTGTAAATAAATTTTTAATAATCAACTTAGTAAAATTAGGTTAAAATTTTAATGTTTTTTCTTAAATAACTAAAATATGTAGAAATTAGGTTTTTTAGCCTTTTTATTCTTTTGCTTAATAAATAATTTTCTTATTACCATTATTATTAATTATTAATTATTTTGTAAATAAACATGTGATTAATTAATTAGTGTAAATTAGGTTAAAACTTTAATCTTTTTCTTTAAATAATTAAAAATATTTAGAATTAGGGTTTCTTTCAATTTTGACTTTCTTTATTTCATAAATACCAAAAACCATAAAAAACAATTTCTTTTCTTATTAAATAATTAATTAATTTCTAATTTCATTTAATTTCTTTAAAGGGTCCAACGCCCTCGCATATTCGATTCTATTTTCTTTTCGCGCGTTTGTCCTTATTTTTTGTTTTAAATATTATGTAATTGCTCAAGCCTTGTAATAGTAATTAGGAAATTTATTTACTTTCTGCATTTTATTTCAAAAACGGGTCTTTGTTAATTTGGCGATGTATAGACCCGCGCCTTGTAATAGCGTAGGACTTTATTTTCCGCACCCCTTAACTGCTAAATTTTGAATGAAAGAATGAATGGCCCAAATAAAATCAAAGCGTAGCTCACCAAATGCATGACAAGATAAAACATAACTGAAAGCAAATACACAAATTCACACACCACTCTTAGGGTACGCCTCACTGTTGCCTTGCCCCTCGAAACGTGGTCGTCGAGTATAGGACGTTTTAGTAAGTCCTTATGTCCATGAACATGGCATAAGGGTAGCTTCTAAGGTGTCCTACTGTTGCTCTGGTGACCACACTGTCCCTACAAACGAATTGACCCGAACACCTCCAACGGTGGTGCTACCTACCTCTCAATGGTGGGATGGCACTACCTTAAGGACATTTACACAGCCTAATTACTTAGGGTAGGTAGATGACTCGTAGATACTTGCTCTAATTCAAAACAAATCAAATCAAAAACTCTTTTCACACCGACACTTTTCTAAAAGTTTTCAAAACAATTTTTCAAACACTCTTGAGGACTGATACAAGAGTCGATCTGAAACTTTCAAAGAAACTTTTTCAAACCCACTCACAATTGAAAAGCAAACAAACATTTTGAAAACACAAATGAGCAAGTATCTAAGAGCCCATGGATAACCATGGATAGAAAGGGTGCTAACACCTTCCCTTTCTATAAATCTACCTCCCGAATCGAGAAACTATCTCATAAGGAATTTTGCTGTGCTTTTGTCCTTTCCATGTTGGAGAACATAAAAGACGGTGGCGACTCTTGCTTCCGCGACATTTCGCGAACCAACGTTAAACAGTCAGTTCCAGATCCACCGATCACAAACACACAATACACACACCACTTCTAGGGTACGCCTCACTCGTTGCCTTCGAAACGTGGTTGTGATCGGTGGAAATAGAACTGACTTTTTTTTAAGCTGGTTTCGCAAAATGTCGCGGTAAGCAAGAGTCGCCACCGTCTTTTATGTTCTCCAACATGGAAAGGAAAAAAGCACAGCAAAATTCCTTCTTTGAGATGTCTCTCGGTTCGGGAGGTAGATTTATAGAAAGGGAAGGTGTTAGCACCCTTTCTATCCGTGGTTATCCACGGGCTCTTAGGTACTTGCTCTTATGTTTTCAAAAATTGTTTGCTTTTCAAGTGTGTGTGGGTTTTAAAAAGTTTCGTTTTAAAAAATTTCTAAGTAACTCTTGTATCTGTCCTCAAGAGTGTATGAAAAATTTGTTTGAAAAACTTTTAGAAAGTGTGAGGTGTGAAAAGATGTTTTTGTTTTGTTTGAAAAGAGCAAGTACTTAAGAGAAATCTACCTACTCTAAGGAATTAAGCTGTGTAAGAGTCCTTTAGATAGTGCTATCCCACCATTGAGAGGTAGGTAGCACCATCGTTGGAGGTGTTCGGGTTAATTCGATTTTTAGGGACAAAGTGGTCACCGAAGTAATAGTTAGGACACCTTAGAAGTAACCCTAATGTCCTAGATCCTTTTTAATCCGAGGCAACCGTTTCGAGGCAACTGTTTCGAGGCAACTGGATCATGGACATAAGAGCGACCGCTAAAACGTCCTATACTTGACGACCACGTTTCGAAGGCAACGGGTGAGGCGTACCCTAGAAGTGGTGTGTGTATTGTGTGTTGTATTCAGTTAATGTTTGTCTTTGCAATTAGTGAGCTACGAGTTGTTTTTATTTACCATACATTCTTTCATGCATTTAACAGTTAGGGGGTGCGGAAAGTAAATTGCGGAAACATAAATCCTACGCTATTACAAGGCGCGGGTCTATACATCGCCAAAAATACAAAGACCCGTTTTTTTAGTAAATAAGTACGGAAAGTAAAGCAGTAAAACCCTAATTACTATTACATCCGGAGGCAGTTACAAAAATAATCAAAATAAAGAATTAAAATTAAAATGCGCGCAAAAGAAAGAATCAGGAATGTTCTAAGGGTTTTGACCCTTTTAAGAAAAGAAATTGATTTTTTTGTCTTTTTGTAATTAAAATGAAATTAAAACTAACTAATGACTAATTAATTAATTTAATTAAAAGAAAACATATTTTTTGTATTTTTTATATTTTTATGGAATAAAATAAAAGAATTAAAAATCTAAGTTAACCTAACTCTAAATTATTTTAATTGTTAAAAGAAAAGTCAAAATTGCCTAATTAAACTATTTCAATTAATGTTTATTTACAAAATAATATGATAATAATAATAATGATGTTAATACTTGTTTTTTTGATTTTTTTATAAAAAATATTAGTTAAGTTAATAAGTGATAAAATAAAAAAAGGTTAGAAATTAAATTGAAAAATAGAAATGAAAAAGAAAAGAAAAGAACCAATGGAAGGGGTTTTTGGGCCAAATAGGAGGGTGTGATGTTGAATCTTGGCCCATTGAAGCTTCAGCTCGTTTGACTTTCTTGGATAGCCTACGCCCACGTTGACTCCAGAGTATGGTGTGCTAGCCTTCTGGACCTTTGGATCTGCACTGATGACATATGGCACGTTGGATGTGTGAGGCTTATGGTGTCCAGCGCTTGGAATGCTGCACAGGAAAGTGTTGGAAAAAATAATATTGGAATATAGGGGGGACCTGGGAATCGAACCCAGGTCCCAGTGAATACAGACCACGTAGCCAACCACTGAACCAAACTTGCGCGTTTGTAAGCATAATGGAAACAAAACAATATATGAAATAAGTGTGTTATGTGCTGGAAAAGCGCGCGCCAATTTGAATGGCCCACTCCCTGGTTGCCACGCCATCATCATCTTCGTTCTGAAATAAAAATTACAGGCAAATAGCGGGGGTTTTAAACCCCCACTAATTTCAACAATGAAAAATAGCGATTAGAAAATGGGACAACATAAAAAGGGCGCGATAGGTCCATCTTGTTCGTCTCATTGTGCTGAGTTTGGCCATGTACATTTGGAGTCCTGATTTTACAGTATGATAAAACCCCCAATTCTAAACCTTGAAAACCCTAAAGTGTTTTAATGGCAAATCATGATTTAACGCGTTATAATGCAATTAGATTATTCCATTAGCTTCAGAAGGTCCCTAACAATACAAACCAATCAAAAAGATGGATTAAATGCTCATGAAATATGATATACAAATTTGAGAAATAAGGAAAACCGAGTGAGTTGTATGGAACGAATTCTTGAGGTTTTTGGCGTGTTTATGCTTGCAAAAGGATCTTGGCAATGTAAGGGGCGTGTTTTGATCAAAAAAGAAGCTTGAATTGGGCTGCAAGGTGGTTTTCAGTTTGTCCCTTTTCTCTTGAAAAATTTGAAATGGCTTATGTTGTATGAGTGTTTCTAGGTCGTGTCTTGTGTCTCAAAAGCTTTCCCCTGTATCCTTGAATGAGAATCAAACAATATAATGCACCTTTAACCCTTGCAATTATGTTTGAGATTTTGCCATAACCTCCATTAAAGCAACTTACCATTCTTGTCAAAATTTGAATTTCTATGCTTAGAATAGGTCTTGCACGAGTTTGGTAAGTACTTCATGGTGCATCAAAGCAATTCAACACAAAATATATCCCTCCATTAATTTTCTTGATTTTTAGTTGAATTTTAAAGATTTAAAATGAATTAAATCAAATAAAATTAAATAAAAATGGAAAAATTAATTTTTAATCTTGAAATAATTTGTGGGACACGTGGGAGGCATGGCCAAGCTGAACCAAGTGGAAAAAGTGGGCCCTTTTTGTCAAAAATGAAATTTCAAGGATAGTTGACTTTGGCCATTTCACAAAAATTTCCCAACTTCTCCAATGCATATCTTGCTCAATTTTAAAGCTATGAACATGTTCTTGGACATTTTGGAAAGGTCTTGAAGTCTTCTAACCAATGTCTTTGGTCCCATGTCATTTTGATTTATCAATCTCAAGTTATGGTCTTTGACTTAAAGTGCCTTTTTGTTGACTTTTGAAAATGACCTATAATGTTGAAATTGATAACTTTTTGTGAGAGCATTTCTTGGACTTGGCGTGTGAAGATGAGTTGTAGGAAATGTCCTCCCCTTCAAGGTTAGCATTGGATGGGATTTTTCTGATGAACCATGAAAAAGTTATGCCTTGGTCAAGTTACAGTTGACTTTTCAGCTGTCCAAAAATAGAAACTTTTGACACCTTGATGATTTTTGAGCCATTCTTGTGAAATCATGGTCAAGATTTGACCAAATGATGATTGTGGCTTCAAAATAAGATGTTGACCAAAAATTTTGACTTTTGACTGCCAAATGACCATTTTGCCCCTATAGTTGACTGTGGAGCAATTAGGGTTTTTGACTGTGCAACTTGACCTTGTGAGCCTTGAAACTTGACATGTAGGTGCTTGACAATGTATATGAGCATATGGGACTTGATTGAGCCCTTGAAAACCTCATCTTCCTTGCAAGAACCAAAACCCTAGTTTGACTGGCTTAGGAGGATGCTTGACTGTGTAGCCCTTGAGTAGACTTTGAACCATTTAAGGTGATGCTTGTCAAAACTTGAAGAATATGGGATGGAAAATTTTAGGGTACAACAGTTGCCCCTGTTCAATCTTCTTAGACCTGAGGATGTAGATTGGCTTGTGTGCCTTTCGTGATCCGAGGGTGGAAGATGATTGAACACTAGAGTGCCCAGAAATTTGCACTCACATAGTTGAGTATCAGCAGTGTGAAAGCGGGAATAGGCTTACAGATGCCATTTGGAGAGATGGTGGATAGGAGGATGGGCTTATAGATGCCATCTGGAAGTGTGACAGAACCTTGTCGGGAATGGGCTTATAGATGCCATTTGGAAGTGTAATGGGTAGCTGCGTCCGAATAAGAAATAGAATGGCTTCCGTGTCTAGAGCATATCTAGTCTGTGTCTAATCATTGACGTCCGAATAAATAGTAGAATGACCGCCGCGTCTGGGGTATATCCATACTGTGTTTGAATGAGTGACAAAATGTCATCTGAATCTGGATCGTGTTTGGACTGAACAATAGAATAGCATCCGGGATGGAGCATCTCTAAGTTGTCTTTAGAAGTTTGAATCTGAATAAGCAATAGAATAGCGTCCGGATCTGGAGCATCTCTAGGCTATATCTGAAAGGAAATCTGAATAAGTATCAGAATGTCGCCATGTCTGGGTCGCATCTGAACTATCTCTGGAAGGAAATCTGAATAAGCAATAGAATAGCATCCGGATCTGGAGCATCTCTAGGCCATCTCTGAAAGGAATCTCTGAATAAGCAATAGAATAGAAGCCGGGTTCGGAGTATCTCTGAGCTATTACTGGAGAGAAAATCTGGAATAAGTATCAGAACGTCGTCATGCTTTGGTCACATCTGAACTATCTCTAGAAGGAGTCTTGAATAAGCAAAAGAACAGCATCCATATCTGGAGCATTTCCAAGTTATCTCTGAAAGGAAATCTGGAATGAGTATCAGAACGTCTCCATGCCTGGGTCACATCTGAACTATCTCTAGAAGGAGTCTTGAATAAGCAAAAGAACAGCATCCATATCTGGAGCATTTCCAAGCTATCTCTGAAAGGAAATCTGGAATGAGTATCAGAACATCGCCATGCCTGGGTCACATCTGAACTATCTCTAGAAGGAGTCTTGAATAAGCAAAAGAACAGCATCCATATCTGGAGCATTTCCAAGCTATCTCTGAAAGGAAATCTGGAATGAGTATCAGAACGCCGCCATGCCTGGGTCACATCTGAACTATCTCTAGAAGGAGTCTTGAATAAGCAAAAGAACAGCATCCATATCTGGAGCATTTTCAAGCTATCTCTGAAAGGAAATCTGGAATGAGTATCAGAACATCGCCATGCCTGGGTCACATCTGAACTATCTCTAGAAGGAGTCTTGAATAAGCAAAAGAACAGCATCCATATCTGGAGCATTTCCAAGTTATATCTGAAAGGAAATCTGGAATGAGTATCAGAACGTCGCCATGCCTGGGTCACATCTGAACTATCTCTAGAAGGAGTCTTGAATAAGCAAAAGAACAGCATCCATATCTGGAGCATTTCCAAGCTATCTCTGAAAGGAAATCTGGAATGAGTATCAGAATGTCGCCATGCCCGGGTCACATCTGAATTATCTCTAGAAGGAGTCTTGAATAAGCAAAAGAACAGCATCCATATCTGGAGCATTTCCAAGCTATCTCTGAAAGGAAATCTGGAATGAGTATCAGAACGTCGCCATGTCTGGGTCACATCTGAACTATCTCTAGAAGGAGTCTTGGATAAGCAAAAGAACAGCGTCCATATCTGGAGCATTTCCAAGCTATCTCTGAAAGGAAATCTGGAATGAGTATCAGAACGTCGCCATGCCTGGGTCACATCTGAACTATCTCTAGAAGGAGTCTTGAATAAGCAAAAGAACAGCATCCATATCTGGAGCATTTCCAAGCTATCTCTGAAAGGAAATCTGGAATGAGTATCAGAACGTCGCCATGCCTGGGTCACATCTGAACTATCTCTAGAAGGAGTCTTGAATAAGCAAAAGAACAGCATCCATATCTGGAGCATTTCCAAGCTATCTCTGAAAGGAAATCTGGAATGAGTATCAGAACGTCGCCATGCCTGGGTCACATCTGAACTATCTCTAGAAGGAGTCTTAAATAAGCAAAAGAACAGCATCCATATCTAGAGCATTTCCAAGCTATCTCTGAAAGGAAATCTGGAATGAGTATCAGAACGTCGCCATGCTTGGGTCACATCTGAACTATCTCTAGAAGGAGTCTTGAATAAGCAAAAGAACAGCATCCATATCTGGAGCATTTCCAAGCTATCTCTTTAATCTCTTTAATGTAGATATGCCCTGGCTAGATACAGGTATCGAATCTAGAATTGCGACAGTTGATAGTAACCGTCTTTGGATTGACCTTTTTCCTGAAAAGGAAAAACATCAGTTGTATGCAATGTCATGATGCATGAACTGCATGATTTTAAGATGTTCTCAAAGATAAATGAGATTTGTGTTATGATGCGTATATGCATATGTCATGATGTATGTCAATGTGACGTTTATGAATGTATTTTCGTCCAGGAAAGTAAATCTTCGACGAATGCCGGGAAGTTGGATCCTGGGCTGATGTTTGAAGAGGAGAGTTCTTCATTTCTGCTGGGGATGATGGTTGCAAGAATAAACCGGTAGGAGAAGATGACTCCGTTGGGGAATAAACTTGTTGGAGAGATTACTCTGCGGGGAATTACTCTGTGGGAAGAGATACATCGCTGAGATTTAATGAGAACTCCGCTAGGGATTCCATTGATATGTTTTGTTGAGGATTTTGATGAACTCCGCTGGGGATTCCATTGATGAGCTATGTTGGGGAATTTGATGAACTCCGCTGGGGGATAGGAAGAACTTCGTCGGGGACGATATTTCCGTGGTAATTAGTTGAGGATAACCCAGTTATAAGCTCTGGTGGGGAATAACCTTTGAATATAGTCGGGGAGATGCGTTCGTACTTCGCAGGGTATAAGCTTCCAGAATCTACTGGGGATAAGCTTCCAGAGTCTACCGGGGAGGATGATTCAACTCTCCTGGGGAAACTTTTGGACTGTAGTGGGGAGTGGCTCCACTAGGATGTCTGTATTCCACTAGGGAACAATCTTACATTAAGACTGTCGGGGATGCTTGCTTAGGAACATCTGCATATTCTGCTGGGGAATGTTGAGATCTTCTGGGGATACCTAACTTCTTTAGGGCTGACAGTAGTCTAACTCTGCTTGGGGGAGAGTATTGCTGACTTGCTGGAGATACAGTGCCTTGTTAGGGCTGCTGGGAGATCAACTCTGCTCGGGGGAGAGTATTGCTGACTTGCTGGAGATACAGTGCCTTGTTAGGGCTGCTGGGAGATCAACTCTGCTCGGGGGAGAGTATGGCTGAATCTGGTCTTACTCTTGGGGAGTGAAGGTATCCTGGTTACGTTCTTCAGCCGAACCTACCTTGGTACTTTGTTGGACAGAGCAACTAGATCGCTTAGACAACTCATTACTGCCCCTGTTTCTGTGGGAGAGGATACCTGGGGAGGCGCTTGATGACTGCCGGTTGACAAATCTTCTTCTGGTAGGCAAGTGACGAGATGACGGAACATAGTCGTACGCTTTTGATCCCTAACTTTTGCCTGGACCGCCCTTTCGGGTTTTCAGTCCACCGGGATACCCATTTTTGCCCAAGCCGCCTTTTCAGGTTTTCGACTTGCCAAGTGTACAGATTTTTGCATTTCATCCCTTATTTTTGCCCGAACCCTTTTGGTTCGCCGGGAAGCCCTTATTTTTGCCTAGGTGTGTCAACCTAGCGGGTCTTTGATTATGCGCAACATTTTTTTCGACTATGTTTGTGATCTCAGGATTCAGGGAGTTGTCACTGTCGGTAGCGTTGTGTCGCCATACCACCAGAAGATCTTCGTTTGATCATGCATGCTTCACAGCTGGAATTCATGTCCAATGCCCCAAGTGATTCAGACGGAGATTTGCCCCTGGTTATTTGGCATTTGAGAGATTCTCCGAATCTTGACTTAACTGCCCCAGATGATGGACAATGATCATGCCATGCCCCTTGATTGGAGGTGCTTTTGTTCATTAGACATTCGTCGTGCGAACTTCTATGCTGTTCAAACAAATAGTCATATGCAAACAAATATTATTTCAAAAATGCAAAGCTTATGTCTGTCTTGAAGTTTTTGAAAATGTATTTTCATAAAAACAGGTGAATTTTTGTAAAATGTAATGTCAACTCAAGAGTTTACAGTGAGCCTTAAGGAGTCAGGATACCTTTCGTAACAGTATGCTTTCGAACCAACCCATGCTTCAGCTAGGACTTTTAAGGGTTATATCGTGGCCTGGTTCACGGTTTAAGAAACAAAGGATAAAGGATCAAAGTATATTTGTACCCACCCGTTATTCGTGATGTTCTTCGATCCTAAACTCAGCTAATCGTGCGTTAGACCTTGTTTGAGTCTTTGCTCTGATATTCCGGTGATGGTTCAGATATTGACAGTTTATTTTGAATAGGCAGTCGTTTCTTTTTTTTTTGTTGAGGGTTTGTAGGACCTCTTTCTTTTTGATTTTGTTATCCCTGTTTTTTGCCTGAACTGTTTCTTTTGTGATTACAGTCAGCGGGATGCCCCAGTTTTGTAAGTCTCCTTCATAGGTTTTGACTTATTGGGTTTTTATTTTGAGAAATGATGACTGCCTATATTTATGATTATTCGGAACCATCATTGTCTTTTGTTTTGTGAGGACCTCTTTGGTGCTATTCGTTGTGCACTTGGATCAACTGAGAGAACTACCCTGCCCCAGGTTATGATTAAGGGTTTTAATTTTCGAAAAGAAAACTCCTACTTCTTTGGCTCAAAGGGGTTGACGAGGGATTATCATCCTTATAACTCCAGTGTTTAGGAATTGAAACAATGCCTGCACCTCATCAGCGGGGTCCGTTCAAAAGCATACTGTAGATTGTGGTATCGTTTTCGTCATCCTCCCTCAAGAGGCTTAGAATTGTTAACCGAGCGTTGATCATCACAAAAAAATATGAAAGCAATTTGAATATAGTGAATGCGAATATATTGATTCAAAACAGACATATGCGATGCATTGATAAAGTAATAAAGTTTGCTATGACAATAATTGTTTGAACAGTCAAAAGAAAATTACAACTTGAAAAATCTAATGAACAAAAGTCTTCTAATTTGAACTAGTCACTTCAAGTGATGAATCTTGCAGGGATAGTAGAAGAACTCAGCCTGGCCATCTTGGGTGAATTCCACTGCTCCTTCATCAATCAGATCCTGGATCTTGTTCTTCAGAGACCAGCAGTCGTTTGTGGCATGCCCCGGGTTGTCTGAATGATAAGCGCAGTGGGGGTTGGGGTTATACCTTGAAGGTGTCTTGTTGGGGTTCTTAGGAGGGTCCCTTAGAGTTACCAAATTCAACCTCAACAGATGTTGTAAAGCTTGAGACAGCGATGTGTTGAGCTTGGTAAATTTCCTCCTAGGCTTGTCTGGTTTGCTCTGATCAACCCGTTGCTCTGGGCGAGGTTGTGGTTAGACCTGTGAAGTGGTAGCAATTTGGAGAGGTCTAATCTTCACCATGCCAGACTCTTGTCCTCTCGGAAGCTGATCAATGACCTGGTCCCTGACTTGGATTGTTTGCTTCATGTTGTGTCTGTCTTGATGAAGCTGACTGATCATGGTCCTCAACTCTTCTTGCTCCCGAGCCAAACCTTGGATAAGGGCCATCTGCCCTAGCATCTGAGTCCTCATTGCATCTACCTCAGCTTGCAGATGTTTCAGCCGTTCGTCTTTATCGTCTTCTGGATTTTTCCTGACCAAAGTCCCCATGAGGAGTGTTCTCAGCTCTTCCTGCCCCTTGGATAGGCTTAGGAAGATCTCCCTGAACTGAGTCTCTTGAGCATGAAGACCCTAGTTGTCTTGTTGGAAAGCCATTGCTGAAATAAACAGCGCAGAAGGTAAGTGACCTGTAACAAGGGTACCTGCTATGCAGTGATGTGTATGTATGCATGCGATGTTTTCAAGGATCTCGCGGGGTAAACAAGAAAATTGTTAGCATTTGAATTTTGTAGCTTGATTGAAGGAACTTCATTTTGTTGAGAGTCCTTCTTCAAGAGTCAAGGCTCACCATATCGAGTGGGTCATAGCCCCTGACTCAAGTCATTAACCTTGGCTAGAGGAAAATAAATCCCCTTTGCCCCTTGCTAGACATCATGACCTGCATCACAAACCCTTGAGATCCTTGAAATGGATTAGTCCTTATGTAGGATGTATGCAATGGTATGATGTTATGCTATGCATGGAGTGATGTAAGTAGGCCTTGTTATGAGTCCCAATTAAGGACTGTAAACAAAACTTGCAAGGAACTCGTGTTGTTAGATAACAAGTGTGCAAGTAGTCAAGTTTAAAGGCACACAAGTCACACAGAGAACCCTTAGAGTTTAGGCCAGCATGAAGTTTGGGGTACTACCCTCTTGAAGTTGGTGGGCTCAAACCTGTCCTATCAAAAGTAACCGGGTTCTAAGGATCTCAATATCATTGGGTTGTTTTCTGTGTTCATTGTCTTGATTTAGCCACTGGAGTGGCGATCAAAATATTCCAAGAAAACAACCCTCAATGAGTGTAGTATCGAGTATCAACCAACTACGGACTGCACCAAAGTCAGTCATCTCACTACCCCTAAAGAGGCCAGGATGGTCAAGTAAGGTTCCTAAGGTCAGTTGATGCTTCATGACACCACGCGGCGGCCCCGTACTCTCCTTGACTTGACTCAAGGGTTACCGGTACTCACCAAAGTGCCACATCAACGTAGAAAACTGCTTCAACCGTGTCGGTATACCCCGCACAGTTCCCTCACAGTTTGTTGCTACTTTCTAAGAAGGTATCCCCCAGATCCGGGTTAGGATCTATGAAACTCCCAAAACAGGCCCACAATATTAAAGCAAACAGATCAAACAATTGAAAACATGATGATGAACTATTCCTAAGGTACACCCCACTTATTAAGTCCCCAGCAGAGTCGCCAGTTCTGTGATCGGTGGAAATAGAACTGATTGTTTTTTAAGCTGGTTTCGCGAAATGTCGCGGTAAGAAAGAGTCTCCACCGTCTTTTATGTTCTCCAACATGGAAAGGACAAAAGCACAGCAAAATTCCTTCTTTGAGATGTCTCTCGGTTCGGGAGGTAGATTTATAGAAAGGGAAGGTGTTAGCACCCTTTCTATCCGTGGTTATCCACGGGCTCTTAGGTACTTGCTCTTATGTTTTCAAAAATTGTTTGCTTTTCAAGTGTGTGTGGGTTTTAAAAAGTTTTGTTTTAAAAAATTTCTAAGTAACTCTTGTATCTGTCCTCAAGAGTGTATGAAAAATTTGTTTGAAAAACTTTTAGAAAGTGTGAGGTGTGAAAAGATGTTTTTGTTTTGTTTGAAAAGAGCAAGTACTTAAGAGAAATCTACCTACTCTAAGGAATTAAGCTGTGTAAGAGTCCTTTAGATAGTGCTATCCCACCATTGAGAGGTAGGTAGCACCATCGTTGGAGGTGTTCGGGTTAATTCGATTTTTAGGGACAGTGTGGTCACCGAAGTAACAGTTAGGACACCTTAGAAGTAACCCTAATGTCCTAGATCCTTTTTAATCCGAGGCAACCGTTTCGAGGCAACTGTTTCGAGGCAACTGGATCATGGACATAAGAGCGACCGCTAAAACGTCCTATACTTGACGACCACGTTTCGAAGGCAACGGGTGAGGCGTACCCTAGAAGTGGTGTGTGTATTGTGTGTTGTATTCAGTTAATGTTTGTCTTTGCAATTAGTGAGCTACGAGTTGTTTTTATTTACCATACATTCTTTCATGCATTTAACAGTTAGGGGGTGCGGAAAGTAAATTGCGGAAACATAAATCCTACGCTATTACAAGGCGCGGGTCTATACATCGCCAAAAATACAAAGACCCGTTTTTTTAGTAAATAAGTACGGAAAGTAAAGCAGTAAAACCCTAATTACTATTACATCCGGAGGCAGTTACAAAAATAATCAAAATAAAGAATTAAAATTAAAATGCGCGCAAAAGAAAGAATCAGGAATGTTCTAAGGGTTTTGACCCTTTTAAGAAAAGAAATTGATTTTTTTGTCTTTTTGTAATTAAAATGAAATTAAAACTAACTAATGACTAATTAATTAATTTAATTAAAAGAAAACATATTTTTTGTATTTTTTATATTTTTATGGAATAAAATAAAAGAATTAAAAATCTAAGTTAACCTAACTCTAAATTATTTTAATTGTTAAAAGAAAAGTCAAAATTGCCTAATTAAACTATTTCAATTAATGTTTATTTACAAAATAATATGATAATAATAATAATGATGTTAATTCTTGTTTTTTTGATTTTTTTATAAAAAATATTAGTTAAGTTAATAAGTGATAAAATAAAAAAAGGTTAGAAATTAAATTGAAAAATAGAAATGAAAAAGAAAAGAAAAGAACCAATGGAAGGGGGTTTTGGGCCAAATAGGAGGGTGCGATGTTGAATCTTGGCCCATTGAAGCTTCAGCTCGTTTGACTTTCTTGGATAGCCTACGCCCACGTTGACTCCAGAGTATGGTGTGCTAGCCTTCTGGACCTTTGGATCTGCACTGATGACATATGGCACGTTGGATGTGTGAGGCTTATGGTGTCCAGCGCTTGGAATGCTGCACAGGAAAGTGTTGGAAAAAATAATATTGGAATATGGGGGGGCCCTGGGAATCGAACCCAGGTCCCAGTGAATACATACCACGTAGCCAACCACTGAACCAAACCTGCGCGTTTGTAAGCATAATGGAAACAAAACAATATATGAAATAAGTGCGTTATGTGCTGGAAAAGCGCGCGCCAATTTGAATGGCCCACTCCCTGGTTGCCACGCCATCATCATCTTCGTTCTGAAACAAAAATTACAGGCAAATAGCGGGGGTTTTAAACCCCCACTAATTTCAACAATGAAAAATAGCGATTAGAAAATGGGACAACATAAAAAGGGCGCGATAGGTCCATCTTGTTCGTCTCATTGTGCTGAGTTTGGCCATGTACATTAGGAGTCCTGATTTTACAGCATGACAAAACCCCCAATTCTAAACCTTGAAAACCCTAAAGTGTTTTAATGGCAAATCATGATTTAACGCGTTATAATGCAATTAGATTATTCCATTAGCTTCAGAAGGTCCCTAACAATACAAACCAATCAAAAAGATGGATTAAATGCTCATGAAATATGATATACAAATTTGAGAAATAAGGCAAACCGAGTGAGTTGTATGGCACAAATTCTTGAGGTTTTTGGCGTGTTTATGCTTGCAAAAGGATCCTGGCAATGTAAGGGGCGTGTTTTGATCAGAAAAGAAGCTTGAATTGGGCTGCAAGGTGGTTTTCAGTTTGTCCCTTTTCTCTTGAAAAATTTGAAATGGCTTATGTTGTATGAGTGTTTCTAGGTCGTGTCTTGTGTCTCAAAAGCTTTCCCCTGTATCCTTGAATGAGAATCAAACAATATAATGCACCTTTAACCCTTGCAATTATGTTTGAGATTTTGCCATAACCTCCATTAAAGCAACTTACCATTCTTGTCAAAATTTGAATTTCTATGCTTAGAATAGGTCTTGCACGAGTTTGCTAAGTACTTCATGGTGCATCAAAGCAATTCAACACAAAATATATCCCTCCATTAATTTTCTTGATTTTTATTTGAATTTTAAAGATTTAAAATGAATTAAATCAAATAAAATTAAATAAAAATGGAAAAATTAATTTTTAATCTTGAAATAATTTGTGGGACACGTGGGAGGCATGGCCAAGCTGAACCAAGTGGAAAAAGTGGGCCCTTTTTGTCAAAAATGAAATTTCAAGGATAGTTGACTTTGGTCATTTTACAAAAATTTCCCAACTTCTCCAATGCATATCTTGCTCAATTTTAAAGCTATGAACATGTTCTTGGACATTTTGGAAAGGTCTTGAAGTCTTCTAACCAATGTCTTTGGTCCCATGTCATTTTGATTTATAAATCTCAAGTTATGGTCTTTGACTTAAAGTGCCTTTTTGTTGACTTTTGAAAATGACCTATAATGTTGAAATTGATAACTTTTAGTGAGAGCATTTCTTGGACTTGGCGTGTGAAGATGAGTTGTAGGAAATGTCCTCCCCTTCAAGGTTAGCATTGGATGGGATTTTTCTGATGAACCATGAAAAAGTTATGCCTTGGTCAAGTTACAGTTGACTTTTCAGCTGTCCAAAAATAGAAACTTTTGACACCTTGATGATTTTTGAGCCATTCTTGTGAAATCATGGTCAAGATTTGACCAAATGATGATTGTGGCTTCAAAATAAGATGTTGACCAAAAATTTTGACTTTTGACTGCCAAATGACCATTTTGCCCCTGCAGTTGACTGTGGAGCAATTAGGGTTTTTGACTGTGCAACTTGACCTTGTGAGCCTTGAAACTTGACATGTAGGTGCTTGACAATGTATATGAGCATATGGGACTTAATTGAGCCCTTGAAAACCTCATCTTCCTTGCAAGAACCAAAACCCTAGTTTGACTGGCTTAGGAGGATGCTTGACTGTGTAGCCCTTGAGTAGACTTTGAACCATTTGAGGTGATGTTTGTCAAAACTTGAAGAATATGGGAGGGCAAATTTTGGGGTACAACAGTGGTCGTCAAGTATAGGACGTTTTAGCGGTCGCTCTTATGTCCAAGATCCAGTTGCCTCGAAACAGTTGCCTCGAAACGGTTGCCTCGGATTAAAAAGGATATAGGACATTAGGGTAACTTCTAAGGTATCCTACTATTGCTTCGGTGACCACACTGTCCCTTATAATCGAATTGACCCGAACACCTCCAACGGTGGTGCTACCTACCTCTCAATGGTGGGATGGCACTACCTTAAGGACTTTTACGCAGCCTAATTCCTTAGGGTAGGTAGATGACTCATGGATACTTGCTCTCTTCAAAAACAAATCGAAAACCTTTTCACACTGACACTTTCAAAAGCTTTCAAAACAAATTTTTCAAACACTCTTGAGGACAGATACAAGAGTCATTCAGAAATCTTTCAATGAAACTTTTTCAAACCCACTCACATTTTGAAAAGCAAACATATTTTGAAAACATAAGAGCAAGTATCTAAGAGCCCATGGATAACCATGGATAGAAAGGGTGCTAACACCTTACCTTTCTATAAATCTACCTCCCGAACCGAGAAACGTTCTCATAAGGAATTTTGCTGTGCTTTTGTCCTTTCCATGTTGGAGAAAATAAAAGATGGTGGCGACTCTTACTTCCGAGACATTTCGCGAACCAGCTAAAAATAGTCAGCTCTATTTCCACCGATCACAGAGCCTAATGTTGAACAAGATATCACAACATCTTGACCAGCTGGTACAATAGGGTTTGCTGGTACTTATTTGACAGGTGTTCTATTAGATGTTGTAACATGTTACAACAGAACATCATATCAGTACAGCTGGATATTTATCCTTGAAGATTTGATTGAAAAATATGAGATTCTTGAGGGGTCTAGTACTCATAATAGGTGCAACCAGCCAATGATTGTTAGGAATAATTGTAGATTTGATTTATTTCATAAAAATGATCTTTGAGACTTTTTAGGAAATATTTGAAAGATTTTTTTATTTATATTTTTATGGAGAAGATTCTGTAGGGATTTTGAGCTGAAGATTATATTTGATTGAAGAGTTTAATCCCAACTACAAAAGTCTATATAAGGAGTCGTCCAAGACCTAGTTTTTTAAGCATAGTTTTTATTGTAAAACCTTGTGAAAAATAAGGGTTTAGGGTTTGATAGTTCCTTAGGTTCTCCGTGTGTTTTTTGTACGTCCTCATGTATCTTTTGATGCATTTGAGTTGACTGATTTTAATTTGTTTATCAAGTTATTGTTCTCCTCTAAGCTTTTAAACAAAGAGTTGAGTATTGTTCTTAGTGAAGCTTGTAAGCAAACTAAGTATTTTGTTTTGGAAGAATGTTCTTATTTTTGGTTTCTTGATACATTCTCTGGGACTGGGATTGTTTGATATCACTGAGGTGATTGAGAGTGAGAGGGGTTCTCATATCTAGGAGGTGCCTAGGTAGAAGTTGCACTGGGTAGGGATTAAGTGAGAAGTGTAAATTGGGACTGTTTAGCTTCAGATTGATACTACTGATAGTGAATTTCCTTCTTGGCTAAGTAACCTCCAGAGTAGGTGAGTTTGCATAGAACTGGGTTAACAATTAATTGTGTTCTTTAAGTTTCTCCTATTTACATTTCTGCATAATCTTTCTGTTTTAGCAGTCTGTTTTATGTCAGCAGATGTTATAACATTTGTCATCACATTGTGTATTGTTAAGTCATAAGTCTTAACTTCTGATATTGTATGTGCCAAAATTTCAATTGGCATCAATAGTAGGCACCATGTTCTATTATTGGGTGAGATTTAGGAATATACTTTTTGGCACTATGGAGAAAGAAGGAAGATATAACAATATACCGCCCATGTTGGATGGTTCAAACTATGACTGGTGGAAAGTCAGTATGGTAGCTTTTCTGAAGTCCATGGATAGCAAAGCCTGGAAGACTGTTTTAAAAGGATGGGAGTATCATGCTGTAAAGGACAAAGATGAGGATGAATACATAAAACCTAAAGAAGAGTGGAATGAAAATTATGATAAATAAGCCATTGGAAATTCCAAGGCTTTGAATGCTTTATTCAATGGAGTTAATAAAAATGTGTTCAGACTGATTAATACATGTCCAACAGCCAAGGAAGCTTGGGAAATTCTCAAGACAACTTATGAAGGTACCTCTAAAGTGAAGATTTCAAGACTTCAGCTTCTCACTTCCAAATTTGAGAACTTGAAGATGAACGAAGATGAGACAATTCAGGAATATCAAATGAAGATTCTTGAAATTTCTAGTGCATCAAGTACCTTGGGAGAGAAGATGTCAAAATCAAAGTGTAGCGGTAAAATTTTGAGATTAAGTCATTGATTGACTTAACTCACGAAGTGAAAGTCGCCACCGCACTTTATTGTTCCAAAGGAATGGGCAAAGAATGAAGAAAACCCAAAGTAAAATAGAGATCAAGGTAAGGGGTTTGGTTATGCAAAGGGAAGGTGTTATCACCCTAAACATATATGATACTCCGCAGGAACCTCTTTGAAAATCTGTGTATTTTGTTGGCTATAAAGAAATATTTACAAAAAAAAAAAAAATTGTGGAGATGAGAAAAGAAGTATTTTTTATAATTTTTGATTTGATAAAGCTTTCAATGAACTCTGAGCCTACATACCAACAATGTGCAATGTTGAAATCAAAACTCATGTAGTTTGGGTAAAAAATACCAAAATTGGTTTGTTGTGATTGTTTTTAATGTAAAAGATATTTCGTCTTATCTGAGTGGAAAACCAATAAACTATGACAATCATGGTAATAAGAGAACTTGCTTCAACTTAAATATGGAGAACTTATAGTCTGGACCAACTCAACAATGCAAGTATTGTCATACAAGTTGAAAGTTAATTTAATATTACCATGTTTGTTAAAGTTGAGAGGTTTACAAACACTCAAAGAAAAGACTCATGTCTTAAAATTTTGAAAAGGTTAAAAGAAAAAGTGAACTAAGGCACAAAAAGTTTGAGTGAGGTTAATGACTTTTAGTCTTTAAAAAAGATATCAAAGTATGATTAAATTGATTAAGGTTTGATTAAGAAAAAGGTTTTTGAAAATGCATGGACCTAAGTCTAAGTTTATTATGAAATCGGTTCAAGTTTAAAAACTAGAAGAGTTTTGAAAAGGAGGGAGAAGATTTTGAAATTAAAGAAGACGGGAGGAGATGAAGAGACTATCCTAAAGCATAAAGTAAAATATAAGGTAAGGAAAAGTCTAACCAAACAAGATGCCAACACTTGACATAATGAAGTCAATATGGAATTCTCATCCTTTGGATTAAATCCACGAGTACCAAATAAACCAAGAGCATACGAACCACCATGTGAAAATAAATCACAAACAAGGAAGTATCAAATAAATCCAAGGTTTTAAAATCCAAAGCAAGGTCTTCAATATTGAGCCATGTTCCATATAGATCACTTAAGGCCAACATAACAATACCTGTACACAAAAGATTTCCTAATACACAAGCAATATAATAATGAAGCAACACAAGGTCCAAGGGTCTCATGGTCTCAAAGTGTCAAGGATTCTAATCCTAAGTCCAAGAGGTCCATAATTCCAATAAGTCAATGATAGTAACCAATAGTCCATAAAGAGCCTTAAGTATTTTAATGTTAAAGTTGGTTATTAAGTGTCTTAAAAAAGGAAAAGAAAGGCTCAAATAAGAAAAGAAGAAAATGAAATAAAGTAAATGCTCAAGTGAGCAAAAGGCAAATAGAATGATATGTAAATGCTAAAGATAAAAGGTACATAAAAGTAAAGACATAAAATAAATGCATAAAGTAAAGGCATAAAGTAAAGTTAATTGTTAATGAGTTAGAAGTTAATGGTGGTTAATGGTTAATAGTTAATGGTCAAAGGCATGATCAATGATGATTGAATGATGATCTTGGACCAGGAATAACGAAAACTCGTTAGAGGATTGATAAAATCAAAGCCTTCTAACAACAAATTTCAAAGGTATTGGGTCCAAAACAATTAATCAACCATACTTGGACATTCAAACATAAAGTTTGTGACACTAATGATTATTTAAAGAAAAAAAGGAAGAAGAAGGGGATGAAATGGATGAATTCCATAATAAATGATCAATGATGATTGAAGATTGAACTTAGCTCAAAGTTGATGAAGACTTGTTAGAGGATTGATATAATCAAAGCCTTCTAACAACAAGCTTCAAAGGTTTTGAACCATGGTCCAATAATCAATCATACTTGGACATTCAAACATAAAGTTTGAGACACTAATGACCACTTAAAGTAAAAAATAAAGAGATGAGGTAGAATGTCATAGTGGAACCAATGCCTCAGATGAAATCAAAAGGGATTAAACTATCATCAACATCATTCATCCATTTTCGTGGATTTGGTTTTTCAACCTATCAACACCCAAGATCTAATGAGGTTGACGAAATTTACCCAAAGTATCCACAAGGCAGAACCAAAATAAAAAAAAGAAATAAAAAAAAGAAATTAAAACAATTAAAACAAATTATAAATGGTAAATATTTTGGAATTTATTGATGAATTACACAAAGTGTATCAAAACACCAAATAAAAATCCCAAAAAATTACCAGAGTTCAAGCATAAGTCAGCAAGTTTTGACAAAAAAAATTATATTTTTTAGAAGTCAGAAACTATTTTTAAAATACCAAAAATTAAGCTAAAAGATCTAAAATATATTTTAAAAAATAGAAAAATCAGAAGTAAAATTCTAATATAATCACCATAGGTGTAAAACCATCATTGGATCATATATTATTTTTTATAGAATTTTAAAATAATTTAAAATATTTTAAACAATTAAAAATAACTACAACAAAGGGAGAATTATAAAAATAAATAAAAAAACAAATCCGAAAATAAATTTGTAAAGAAATATAAATCAGAAAGAGAAAAATCAAACAAAATCTTAGAAATTATTTTGGTATTTTTTAGATAAAAACAAAAGAGTTATGAATTTTTAAAAGTAAATCAAATTAAAATGAAAATTGAAATAAAATAAATCAGAAAAACCACACGTGTTGGATCTAACTCACTTATACACGCTGGCAAATCCAATGGATTTCAAGTGATTGAGTATCATGGATCCAAGTCAATGCACGCACATTTGAATCATAAAAGTCATGCCAATGAAAATAAAACAAATTCCATGCTCTCATTGGTTGAAGATGACACGTTGGTCATCTTCAACCTCTAGCCACCTGCAACTAGGGCAGAGATCAAATCCTTCAAATGGAAAATTTAGAAGCTCATAGTGATATCATTAGATGTGTCTATTCAAGACGATCTCAATCATATCCTCGCGAAAAATTTATGTAAATCACATCTCAGTCATTTTGGAAATTATCAGAGATAAAATGTAAAATGAGTTTTGAAATTACAAGCTCAAATCACCACAAAAATTAAAACCATAAAAAGCATAAGCTTCAGAGAAGAAGTGACTACATCCTAACAATTTATTTGAGAAGATTTGGTTGAGTAATCTACCTGAATGAAGTTCACTTTATATGCCTCTGAAACTGAACTTTTGTAGCTTGATTTTATGCTTGAATGACTTGGTTTTTGTTGTGAAAAGTTTGTATAATGATCAATAATGAAGAATCAGAAGAGAGTTTGGAGAAACAAGGCTTGAAATGTTGAAATTGATTTTCAAATTTCATGCTTCGAGGATTTCCAAGCTTGAGGAAATGGATAGAATTTGATCCTCTACTTATAGGAAAATTATTCATGAGCTCATACGTGCAAGAAGGGTCGAGAATGAGTGAATTCATGTGACGCTCGAAGGTGAGAAAAGTGTGACTTGTGATTCATCAAAATTCACTTAATTCTTGCGTTTCAAGGCTGAAACAGGTCCATGCATGTTTGTTAAACATGTTTAGATAAAAATCACGCGTCAATTTGGTCATTAGAAAGCACACTAATCAAATTGCAATCTGACTTGGTGAGAAGCTTCAGTTTTAAGGTGCCATCTTTAAATCCATGGGGCAACTTGCTCACGAGGATTTATGGTCTCATTATCGTCATATATGGAAGCCATCGTCACAAAGTTTACAATTCACCAAGAAATACTTCATTTGGACATTTGAGTTGAAAGTTGTGCCATTTTGAAATCAGGAAAAACTAACTGATTTTTGACACTTAGAAAAATTCTAAGTATGGAGCTTCATAGTGACCTATAATGTTCCTCAAACTTACATGGCCTTCCACTCAAAATTAGATCTTGATGATTGAAGATGAAATGAAGTATACTTTTCAAATAGAATTGTAGAATTAAGATCACTCAAAAATCATAAAAAAAATGAGAGAGTTATGGTTCTTGGAAGTTGATAAAAATTTCTTAAGAAATCCATATATGACCTATAATGTTTTCATAAATTCCATAACTTTCCCAACATTTTTAGATCTTGATATTTGAATAAAATTTGTAGTAGACATCCTCTAGTTTCTTATGAAAAAATAATGAGCTCAAGAAGATGAAAATTGACCAAGTTGTGATCTTTTGAAGTCAAGTCAAAGATTTCAATGGTTTCCTCAAAGGACTTGTAATCTTTTCAAATTTTTGATGATTCTCCAAACATAATTAGATCTTGTCATGTGAAAAGTAGTTGTTATAAATGATGAGCAGAGTGCATAGAAAAAAATCACCTCAAAATATTTAAAATTGAGAGAATTATGCACTCATGACCATATAATCAAGGACTTGCCCAAATTAGGTCAAACCACTTGGATCAACTTTGAATATTTTGAAATTTTCTTGAAAAATAAGATATGATGAATCACATTAGACCTTTAAATGAGGTTTCTTTGAAGCACACTTGATGTGAAGGCTCGTTGTTTGATGAAACTTGTTGAAGAAGGCATGAAAATAAACACATGAACCTATGAAGTTTCTTGATGAATTCAACCACTAACTTTGAGACAATTTTGACCAAATGAAGTTGAGATAGCTCTCAAGCCATAGAAATTTGATGCCATAATCATAGTCTTGAAGTTTAGGCCTTTAGAATCCAATGAATAGCCATTTGACTGAGTATCAACCTTTAAAACCCTAGTTTAGGAGGTAAGAAAGATGCAATTGACTCAATACCTACAATGTACAAAATATAAAAATAAAATACATAGTTTTGGATTTTGGTTAAGGGTTAGTAAACATAAAAATACATATACACAAGATACACAATTCCATAAAACACAATTCAAGATGCATGGTGATCCCTCAAGGGAAAACTTAAAGATAAGAGAGAGTAGAAGAGGTGACCAACTCAAGTATATGATCTTGATGCATTGTGATGGTATGAAGTGATGAGGGATATTAGGAGAAAAAATTGAGGTATAACGCAAAGTGTTAGAACAAGATTTGTTCTGATCATATCTTAGAGTTTTGATGATAACAATAAAATATATTTTATATAATTGATACTCTGATGAGCATATTTATTTGTTTCAGATAATGTTCTGACTGAAGTATTTTCCTAGATGAAAATAATTTTGACGTGCTGAGCTGAAAAGAAATGAAGAAGTTCTTTGATGAAAGAACTATTTGTTTTAGCGCAAGTTCCGATGCTGACTCTGATAAGAAACTATTTTATGCATCTTCTAAAGCTTAGAAAGTTTCCATGTAAACTATGTTCAGAAGTACTTTGAAAGCAGGCACTGATAAGAAGTTATCTGCAAGCATATTCTGAAGCAAGATGTGAAGCTAGTTATGATAGAATAAAGAAGCTAACAAGTCTTGTCAAGTTTTAGGAAACATGCTCTGACAAGTGTAGTTTGTTCATTTAATGCAAAGACGGCTACATGCACTCAAGTGTCTACGCTAGTTCATCGAAAAATGCAATATTGCAAGCAAACATGCAAACATTAATTGCTCTCCACTTTTGAAGGCAACAACGGTCGTTTTCTTTATGCTATAAATAGAAGATCATTTATTGCAAGCCAACTACCCAACTATGTGAAAATATTCTGCTGCTCACAAATCTTTTTACAAATACTTTGTGCAAAACTAATCTTAGTGAAAAATCACAGTTTGTGATATAGCTTTCTGAGAAGCAATTTGTTTCACTATCTGTAAAGATTTAATTCTTGTATTTGTTCCTTGAGAGACCAAGCTTGGTCAGATTTCTCAAGAAGGCTAGGACTAGTTTGAGTCTTAGTGGTGTTAGTCACTTGTAAGTTTACTTGTGCTTTGAATTGTTAGTCACAACAGTTTGGTTGTGTGATTGTAATCTATTTGATTATAGTGAATTAAGTCCTTGTTGAGAAAGGAGAAATCACCTTGGCGGGTGGACTGGAGTAGTTTGAGTTCAAACGAACCAGGATAAAAATAACTGTGTCTTTCCATTATTGTTGAGCCTTTAAGAAAAATAGAAATAGAAACTTATTCACCCCCCCCCCCCTTCTAAGTGTTTTTCTCACCCTTCAATTGGTATCAGAGCTTGACTCTGAGCGCAAACACTTAACCGTGTCAGGAAAAGATCCAGAAAGAAAACACAATGGCAACTGAACAAAACAACAATAACTACACCAAACCTCCATTGTTTGATGGAGAATATTTTGATTATTGGAAAGATAGACTAGAAAGTTTCTTTCTAGGTCATGATAGTGATTTATGGGATATAGTCTTGGATGGTTACACACATCCTATAGATTCAGAAGGAAACAAGATTGATAGAAAAAATATGGATAGGCAACAAAAAGCTGATTTCAAAAATCACCATAGAGTTAGAAATATTTTTCTAAATGCTATCTCTAAATGGAATATGAGAAGATCACAAATAGAGATACACCACATGATATGTTTGAGTCTCTCAAAATGACTCATGAAGGAAACGCTCAAGTGAAGGAGTCTAAAGCTCTGGCTCTCATCCAGAAGTATGAAGCCTTCAAAGTAGAAGAAAGTGAATCTATATAAGCTATGTTCTCAAGGTTCCAAACTCTGATCACTGGCCTGAGAGTTCTGAACAAGGGATACACTAAGGCAGACCACGTTAAGAAGATAATCAGAAGTTTACCCAGAAGATGGGCACCTATTGTTATACCCCAAAATTTTCCCTCCTCTTTTTCACAAGAAATCACAGCTTCGGGCTTTTCCTGATTTTTGAGTTTGGCTCAAGAATCAATCAAACAGACTTTTTCTTATCAGTCTATCCAAATTAGGGTTTTCATGGCTTTTGAATCAGTTCAAGCAGATTGCTAGGGTTTGGTTGAGTTTGGCTCAGGGTTTGATCAGGCAGGCGCTTCTTTGACAATAAATCAAGAATTAGGGTTTGCACGCGCATTTTCAGAAGAATTTGAATCCACAGCGTCTTAATTGGCTGTTACACTGCTTTGATGTTTGCTCAAGATTTCTGCTTGTTTCTCAAGGTCTAAACATCTGGGACATGGGTTGAGACTGCTGATTGAGAGTTTGAAGTATTGGTCTAATCAGTAAAAGGAAAGGACATATGGGCATTTGTTGTGATTGACTGTGCAATACTTTTGATTATTCGGAACGCCGGACATTTATTGATTATTTATCATTTCTAAGTTAAAATTATTGGATATTTTCCAGTTATTATAATTCAAGAAATATAAATAATTAAATAAACAATTGAAGAAGAATTAAAAGAGATTAACTGACAAAAGAACTTTTATTTATTTTTAATTATTGGTACAAATGTTATTTGAATACATTTACAGTATTTACAAATAATGTTATTACAAATAATTGGAAATAAAATAAAACTATCCTAAAGTTTCCTAAGTCTTCATCTTCTACTGATGCTCCCCATTGCCCAACTGATATTTACCTGCAAAAAGAGAAGAAAGAAGTCAACACAGATGAATTTAAAAAGAACTAGACAGTTAATCATAAAAAACTCATCATTAAAAGTGATTGGCCGGAATCAGTTTGTTCGCCCTCTCTGCAAATCACAAGAAAATTCTTGGTTCACAAAGAGGGAAAGGAAATATGTTTGCAAATATAAAAATGTACAAGGCTGCAAATTTGAACCAAATGCACAAAGCTACTGAATATGCCAAATACAAAGCTGCATAGTTCAAAATTCCAAACTAAGTCACAGGTAGCAAACTGAATATGCCAAAACAAGTTGCAAAGTTCAAATGGAACAAACAAGCAAAGTTGTCAACAAATTGCAAACTGCACATGGCAAACTAAGTTACCAAGAGATGTCAAAACCAACTGTCCAAAGGCTGTCAAGGAGATATCAAGAAGTACACAAAATGCAGAAAATCTGAAGAAAGAAGATATGCAGAGAGCTAACAATGCAAGCAACATATTCAAAAATTTGTCATCATTTCCAGGCCAAGCACTTTTTCAGAAAAGTACAGTTTTAAGCAATATAAAAATGCTTTTTATCTGTGGAGAGAGAAAAGAGAGAGAGAAGGGGAAGGCTTACAGTTTTGCAGGCTTAGGCTTAAAAGATATAAAAACAAAGAGTTATCAGAACAAAAAGAGGAGGCATAATATCACAAAAGACAATATACCACAAACTGTATCAACCCAAGCATGTAACCAAGATATCAACAGGCCTGTTTTCCTCCAAGCCATACAAGCATATCAAGCCTAAACCTTAAACCTGCTTCAAGCTAAACCAGAAAAACTCAGTAAATAGCAAGCAATAACACAAGCCTGTAGCTTCAAACATCAAGCCTGCTAACCTGTTTCAAACAACAAATAACACACAGCAAGCCTGTCAAGCACAAGCCTGTTTCAAACTGCTCAGGCCTGTAACTTCCAAACCAACACCAACCTGTGTTCAAACCATAGCCTGCTTCAAATATCAAGCCTAAAAATCCTGTCAAACTACACAAAGCCTAAAACTTCAAGCCTGTAACCAAGCCTGTCAAAGCAAACTGATAAGCCTTCAACAAAAGCTTTCAAGCAAGTCCAAACCAAATATCCAAACAAACTCAGAAGAATCAAACAAATCCTAAACCATCAGAATAAGTTCATCATAGGGTTAGTGTTGTACCCCAAAATTTGCCCTCCCATTTCCTCAACATTTTCTCATCACAAAAACCTTGAAGATCAAGGTCCAGTTAGGGATTCCTCTGCTCAAGACTTCTCCTTGCACTGTGGATCCAAATTAGGGTTTGTGTTTAAACAAATATGTTTTGACCTAAAATGCCTAAGATGACTTTCATGCTTCATGTTGGACTCCCAAGTTTATCCATACCAAGTTTCAAGTCTTGATTCCAAGTTTTGCCCAGTCAATTGGACAGATGACCTAGAAATCAGCTGTATTGGGGAAAAAGTCAACTGTGGCCAATTGACAGTCAAATCTCATGAAAATTGACCCACGTCAACATTATGAACTCATATGGACCATTTGATCAAGTTTGGATCACAATTCCACAAGAAATTTAATCAGATCATCAAAAGGGCAAAATGGTCATTTTTAGGGTTTTGACTGCACAAGGGTAATTTTTGACTGTTTGACCCAGCCAATGGCAAACCAAGCTTACATATGGACTCAAGGACCCCATGGAATTATCTTGACATGATCAACTAGCTCAAAAGATCCCAAATACACAAGACTGACAGTTGAATTTCTCAGTCAATTGATCAATTTTGACTGTATACTGAAAAGTCAAACTTTGACTTTTTGGTCAAAATCAAGGGTCAAGATTCATTTTTCATCAAAGCATGCCAAATCATGAAAATTGTCCATCAAGAAATCAAGAAATGCAAATTAGGGTTTGAAATGAAGATTTTTCATAACTTAGAATTTTTCTAAGTTATGGAAAACCCTAATTTTTTCCAAACTTTGCCCCACTTTCTCACCAAGATTCATTTGGATTCAAACAAAAGTCAAAACATGAAAGTTGTAGCTTGTTGCATAATCTACAACTTTGATTCACAAAGTTTTCCCAAATGAGTCTTGTATCTCAAGTTACAAATTTTTGAATAAGGGCACTAAACCATTCATAACTTAGTGAAAATTTGACCTTTTTGACAAGGTTTTCTACCTAACTTCAAGACCATTTTCCATACACTTCCACTTGGAATTTAAATTTTCATTTCAAAGATGGATTGTAGTACACATTCCAAGCTTTCCAAAATGTCAAGGAACTTCTCAAACAACCTCATGGTTAGGGAGAATCGAATTTTGCAAAATGGGAAAGAGTCACTTTTGTTCTTGGCCATGTACATGTTCATAACACTGTGCATTTTAATCTCAGCATGCTTAAGCTACATTACAGGTCCTAAAACCCTTTGACACTCATAAATTTAATGCAAAACCATTGTGCCAAGTTGTTATTCTAAGCATTTGGACATTACATGGAGAATTAACCCTAAACTAGAAAAAGCACTATTTCCATTTTTGAAAAGGAGAACTTTATGTCAAGTTTGCAATCCAAGTGGTACAGTCAAAATCTTCTTGGCACAAGTTTGTGAGCAAATTGCACTGATCAAGGCCAATGTATGCAGCATAGTGTGAGGGCCTGTACAGGCTAGAATCATCAAGTGGCCATTGCTTGCTTCAAGTTCAAGTAAGATAGCATAACTTGTACCAACTCTCATATCAGCCTACAAACACTTAGACAAACTTATCAAACACAATCAAAACATTGATCCTAAGCAAAAGCACGAGCCTTTCACCTCCAATACCTCCCAAAACTCAGAATCACCTTGAAACTGCTCAAACAGAGCAACCTCTACAGATTGAGTCCCAACTCTCAATCCTTTCAAGCATTCTTGCCCAAACCAGTTCATACACCTTCCCTACCATCTATGCAAGCTAACCAAAAGCTAAAACACAACCTGTAATCCCTTTAACTGGTTCCACCATTTTCACATTTCTGATTTGCAGGTGAAGTGCTCTAGCTCGATTCAAAAGCTTTCAAGACAAAGTAAAGCTTGGAATAGCATCCCTGGACCTCAAGGAAACTATCCCAATCATCACCTTGCACTGAGAGCTTCTCCATTGCCAGATAGGACTTCAACTGAACAGGTAAGTTTTTGAATTGGTATCTCTCTTATTAGGCATCATTAGCTCTAAGTTTGTGAATAAACAATGTTCTACTCATGCCACTGAACATGTACATGTTTTTACTTTTCATTTCTTTTGCTTGAGCTGTGAGAATTTAAGGTTTGAAAATGGCAGAAAAATTAGGTCAGGATTTGGGATTGTTAAAATTCTCTCTCATTTCTGAGAGTTAGGATGAGTTTTTTATATATTTGGAATCGTGATTCAATGCTTGACATGTTTTGTGTTGAAAGTTTGTGCAAAAGCTCAAAGAATCAGGATGTTTGAATCCCTGTTACAAACGCGCATTTTTGGCTGGAGGTTGAAGAAGGTGTCTCATGGGCTGGGCCAGCTTTTGTTCTACTTTTCACACCATACAATTGCTTCTGCACCCCCTGAGCCCATTTGGTTTATTTTTTATGATTTCTGACTTTTTCTTTTTTTGATTGATTCATTTATTTTTTCTCATGTTATTAAAAATATAAAAATATTTTTTCTCACCATTTTTTAATTTGTTAGGTATTTATGTGATTTTCTTTTGATTAATACACAAATAAATGAATATATACATTTCATTAAAAATATTGAGAAATATGTAAAAATACTTTTATTTTCATTTTTATTTTATTTTACCTTCTGAAAATACTTTATGTAAAAAAAAAATACCTTTTTACAAATATTAAATATTATTATTATTTATATATATAATACATATTTAAAATAATACATATATACATATATTTATTAATATATTTAGGGTAAATACAAAATATATACACTTTTGTTTTTTTTTATTAATATTTAATATAGAAATACATTTTTGACAAATACTTCATTTTATTTTATTTTTGTATATATAAATAAACATTTGTACATAATAAATGAATAATGTATTTTATTTAATAGAATTAGGGTTTTACTCTAAATATGAAAATACTCCAAAAATAATACCTTTTTATTTTCTTTTTATTTTACATAAATAATACTTTTTTCATACATATAAAAATTCTTTTTGCATTCTTGCATATTTGTTTTTATTTTATTTTATTTATGCAAATTGATCACCTTGTAAATGATTCAATATTGATGTAATAGTTTTAGGTTTAAATTCCTTGTCAAAATCCCCATTTGAACATTTGTACCCCCCTTCCCATATTTGGTTTTGTAATAGCTTAGTAAATTTATTTTCGCACTTTATTGCTTTCTAGTTATACCATGTTAGAATTAGGGTTTGTATGCAAAAAAAACGACAAAATAGTTATGACCTAATCTCAAGATAAACAAGCATGAAAATGAACACACAAATCACACTTGCACCCCCTAGGGTATTCCATTTGTTGCCTTTTCAAAATTGGGCCATATTGCATGTTAGGTCTCTTTGGGCAAAACAAACAAATCAAATGATCATAGTCCCTCAATAACACTTTTCAAAATGTTGCTTAAACAAATGATCAAGTCCCTTAAAGAAAATGCCCAAAGATACTTGGCACCATTGCAATTATGGTCTAAACGATGACCCGCGCCCGTCCCTTTCACATCCTAACATGAGATTGTCCACCAAATGCAATGGTGGAACAAACTTATTAAAAAAGGGTTTAAAACATAGCAATAAACTTTAAGAAATTTAGGAGTAGATAACCTCTTAGTCACTTGAATCAAACTTGCAAACTAAAACACTTGCCCATTTTCTAAACCACACATAACTACACTTTCAAAACAACTTTCAAAAAATGAAAACCTTTTCAAAAGACATACACCTTTGTATACATCCCCATATGGATCATTACAAAGGTTGCCACCACATTGGCTTCTTTTCAAAACATTTTCAAACCCACACACACACACACAAGCACCATTTCAAACAATTGGAAACAAAAGGCAAGTGATCTAAGCAAGTAACTAAGAGCCCATGGATAACCATGGATAGAAAGGGTGCTAATACCTTCCCTTTCTATAATATACTCCCCGAACCTAAGAAAACATATCAAAAGGTTTTTGCTGTGCTTTTTTAAACCTTTCCTTAGGATAAAATAAAAAGTCGGTGGCGACTCTTGCTCAACCGAAACATTTGCAAAAACAAATGCAAAACCTCAAGTCAGTTCTCCCACCGTATCACAGTTAGCAATCAAAGCTCAAGGCAAGCCCAGGAACAAACTCAGATTCAAACAATATCATCAAGATATCAGAACAACAATAAGGCAAAAGCAACAACAAACGGGCCAGCAAACAAAAGAAGAAGAGAGACCTAAAAGCTAGCGTTTTCAGATTGTACAATCATCATAAAACCAAAGGTAAGATACAAAGTACCAGATTTCCAGGAAGCTCATCAGCACCGTACTCCCTTGCCCGTCCGCCTAAGACGCCTCCGGCCCACCTCGCTTCCTCTCAGAAACAAGAATAAAGGTATTGTCCTCTTCCCTTTTTTCCAACACCATACAAACATGAACAAACATAAAAGATCAGAATTTGCCCAAAAATCAATAACACGCAAAAAACTTGAAACCCTAAAAAATTGAAAGAACAGAAATCTTTACCTTTCTTTTTGTCACTGCTTGAACAAACGTGAGGAGGAGATGGACGGTGGCGCCTGGTGGCCATAGGCGAAGAGGAATTTTGTTCAGAAACCATGGCTCAAGGAGAACGAAGAAGATGATGTTAGAAACAGCGCCGCTCAAAACTATGAACCCTTATTCTGAAACAACAAAACGAAAACCCTAAGAAAAATGATGTCAAACGTATCTAGGCCTGCCCTACAGAATCATGCCTAAGCCCAAATGATTCCAGGCATTACACCCCCCTTCTGATTCCCTTTGCAAATCTGTTTGGGCCCAGCTTTCCCCTTAAGCCCATTTATTGCTTTTTCTTATATTTAATACCTTTTTATTTTTTTCTTATATAATATAACTTGTTTTGTAAATAAAATAATACATTAACTTTTTGATACAAAATTTTCTTAATTGTTTCTTTTTATTTTATTACATTTGAAAAATACATAAATATTAGATTTAATTAGGTTAATAGATTTTTGTCTTAAAACTCTTTTTAATAAATCTTTTTCATACATAAAAACATTAATACATAAAAATAGAATTTCTTAAGCATTTTCTTTTCTTTTATTAAATCTTTTGTTTATACATAATCAACAAAAACCCAAAAATAAATAAAATACTTAATATTGCATTAGGTTAACATATTTTTCACATCGGGTGTAAATAATCACATACACTTTCATAAATACTTTTGATACATTGCTTTTATTCTTATACATTGCTACATTTTACATTGAGAATGCGATTCGATTTGGTTGTAATTATATTTGGACACTACTATTCCGATAAGTCTCATCCCCATTTGTAAATATTTGTACCCCCATCCCCAGATACTTATTTGTAATAGCTTAGACTTTAAATTCCCGCAATTTATTGCTTTCTATATACTGTATAGTAATTAGGGTTTGTATGCGAAGATTCGAAATCAACCGCTAGATAACCTAATACAAAGATAAAAGCATGAAAATCAATACACAATTCACACTTGCACCCCTAGGGTTCCTCCACTTGTTGCCTTTCAAAAATGGGCCATGTTGCATGTTGAGTTTCTTTGACAAAACAAAAACAAATCAAATGATCATAGTCCCTCGATGACGCTTTCTCAATTTTCCTAAACAAAATGATCAAGTCCCTCAAGAAAATTGCCAAAGACACTTGACACTATTGCATTCATGGTCTATACGATGACCCGTGCCCGTCCCGTTAACATCCTAACACAAGATTGTCCACCAAATACAATGGTGGAACAATACTGTTAAAAGGGTTAAAACATAGGAAAAATATTTGAGTAAATTTAGGGGTAGACAACTCTTAGTTACTTGATCAAACTTGCAAAACACACTTGCCTACTTTCAAAACACACATCACTACACAATTCAAAAAAACAACTTTCAAAAAACATTGAAACATCTTTTCAAAAAGACACACACCTTTGTAAAACATTCGAGTAAAGAATTGTTACAATGGTTGCCTAGACAAGGCATCTTTTTCAAAACATTTTCAAAATACACACACACACACACACCACCATTTCAAGCAATTGAAAATTAAGGAAAGTGATCTAAAACAAGTAACTAAGAGCCCATGGATAACCATGGATGAAAAGGGTGCTAGCACCTTCCCTTTTCATAATCTACCCCCCGAACCCACGAAAACATCTCAAAGGTTTTTCCTGTGCTTTTTAACCTTTCCTTTAGGATAAAATAAAAAGTCGGTGGCGACTCTTGCTAAACCGAACAAGTGCGAATACAGACGCAAAAACCTCAAGTCAGTTCTCCCATCGTATCATAGAACTGGCGACTCTGCTGGGGAATTATTTTTAAAAGTGGGGTTACCTTAGGGTTTAGATCACCCATACATACTTGCTTTGATTGTTTTGATTGCTTTACTTTTTGGGTCCTTGTTTGGGTTTGTTGTAAATCTTACACCCGGATTTGGGGGCACCTTTTTAGGTAAATAGCAATAAAACTGTGAGGGAACTGTGCGGGGTATACCGACATGGTGTAAGCAGTAAGCTATGTTAGTGTGACATATTTGTGAGTACCGGTAACCCTTGAGTTCAATCAAGGAGAGTACGGGGCCGCTGAGTGATGTCGCAAAGCACTAACAAACTCTTAGAACCTTAATTGACCATCTTATCCTTTTTAGGGGTAGTGAGATGACCGACTTTGGTGCAGTCCGAAGTTGGTAGATACTCGATACTACACTCATTGAGGGTTGTTTTCTTGGAATATTTTGGTCGCCAGTTAAGTGGCTAAACCAAAACAATGAACATAGAAAATAATCCAATGATATTGAGCTCCTTAGAACCCGGTTTCTATTTTAGGACAGGATGAGCCAACTAACTTCAAGAGGGTACTTACCTACAAACCCCATGCAAGCCTAAACCTAAGGACTTGTTTGCTCTGTGTGAATATGATTACCTGTATATACACTTACTTGCTTTTGCATACATCTACATAACATCATAACATCATACCATAGCATTTTCAATAACCATTTCAAGGATCTTGAGGGTCTTTTGATACAGGGTCACGTTGAACCAGACGTCTACCAAAGGGCAAGAGGTTTTTCCACTCAACAAATGCCATCAAAGATCAAGTGCAACAACTTGAATCAGGGGCTATGACCCACTTGACATGGTGAGCTTGATTCTCGTGGAAAGACATCCACAGGCGCAAAGTTCTCCAATCAAAGATCAAAGTTCAACATCTAACATTTTGTTGTGTTTACCCCAAGAGATCCTTGAAAACATGCATCCACATATCATGCATTGCATCATGACAGTTTTTCCTTTTCAGGTTTCCTTATTCTCCTACTGTTTATTTCAGTAAGAGATGGCTCTAGAGAGGACTGTCAAGGATATCGAGGACCAAAATGCTCAACTTCAGGAAATGTTCTTGAACCTGTCCCAGGGGCAAGAAGAAGTGAAAACTCTCCTCACAAGGGGCATGGTCCAGGGGAATTCAAGCAATGCCAGGAGTGATCAGTTGGAAGAACTTCAGTTTGAGCTGACTGCAATGAGGATCCAGATGATGGGACAACTAGTGGGCCAGATGGCTCTCATCCAGGACTTGGCTCAAAGACAAGAGGAGCTCAGGGTTCTCGTCAACAAACTGCTTCGGGACAACCAAGTGGGGCAAACGTCCGAGGTTGAAGATCAAGTCATCATTCAACCCCCTTTGAGACAAGAAGACAAGGGAAAAGCTCCTCAACTTGCTTCAGGGTCGCAAGCCCAAAAGAATCAGCATAAGAAGGTTGCACCTAAGAGACAATTTACAAGGATTGGCATGTCGTTAGCTCAGGTGCTGCAACACTTGTTAAAGACAAGGCTAATTACATTAAGGGTTCCTCATATGAACCCTAATACTTCTGCTCCTACCTATCACCCCAATAGGAGGTGTGCATACCACTCCTATGGTCCTGGACATGACACCGAGGACTGCTGGGCCTTGAAAAACAAAACTCAGGATCTGATTGACAATGGAGTGCTGAAATTCATGCCGGATGGTGAGATGAAAATCTTCCACTGTGGGTGCTCCACCTGAAATGACAAAGCTCGAACTGAGAGACTTTTGTTCCATTTGAATTTTCAAGTTGTAATTTCTCTTGCTATTCAAACAATTATCTGTTGACGTCAAACTCTGTTTCATTAATGCATTACATATGTTTGTCTTGAATTCATCCATTCGTTTTCACTACTCTTATGTTTTCTTTATGATATTTAACTCTTGATAAAAAGCTACAAGCCTTTAGAGGGAGGATGACGAAACAATACCATATTCTCATACAGTATGCTTTTGAACAGACCTTGCTGATGAGGTACATGCATTTCTTTCAATTCCCAAACACTGGAGTTATAAGGAAGATAATCCCTAGTCAACCCCTTCGAGCCAAAGAAGTAGGAGTTTTCTGTTCTAAACAAATTGAAACCTTTGATTTAAACCTGGGGCAGGGTAGTCTCTCAGTTAATTCAAAAAAAAAAGCGCATTGAAGTCACAAAATCTCAGTTCGTAATATAACGAACGACATCAAAAACATTCCTTTGGAACCAAAAGACAGTGATGGTTCCTTATCTCATAGGCAGTCATTATCTCTCAAAAAAAAAAACCACTAAGCCAAAACCTACAAAGGAGGCTTAAGAAAGCTGGGGCATCCCGCTGACTGTAATCTCGGAAACAGGAACAGTCAGGCAAAAGTTAGGGATAACAAATCAAAAGAACAAGGTCAATACAAATCCTCGACAACATGAAAAAATGTTGCAAAAGAAAAAGGAGATGATGACTGCCTCCCAAAATTCAACTTGCGTGAACCATCACCCAAAAAAGTCGTTCCAAATTCGAAAAGAGTTTGACGCACAATTAACTGAGTCTAGGATTGAAGAACATTACGAAGAGCGGGTGGGTACAAATATACTTTGAGCCTTTATCCTTTGTTTCTTAAACCATGAACCAAGCCACATTACAACCCTTCAAAAGTCCTAATTGAAGCATGGGTTAGTTCGAAAGCATACTGTTACAAAAAGGTATCCTGACTCCTGTAAGGCTTTGCTCTAAATCTTGTGTTGATTTTGTCTTATAAAAAGTTTTCTGCTTAAAATACATTTTTCAAAACTTCAAGACAGACATAAACTTTGCATTAATTGAATATCATTGTTTGCACATGGCTATTTGTTTGACAGTGGAGAAATTCACACAACGAATATCCGATGAACGAAAGCTCTCTCAGTGAACAAAATCACTTCAAAAAGGATGACACTTCCACTACAAAAATCTCCTATCAGCAAGGGGGCATGGCATGTCACTATCCAGTTAACCTGGGGAAGCCCAGTTAAGATTTCAACAAAATCTTTCAAAGTTCAGTTAACCTGGGGCAGTCCAGTCAAGATTTCAACAAATCTTTCAAAATCCATTTAACCTGGGACAGTCCAGTCAAGATTTCAACAAATCTCTCAATTGCAGAGTAACTTGGGGCAAGTCTCCCTCATCATCACTTGGGGCATTCGAATGTCAAAATCAAGGTCGTTCGAAATTTCCTTCATCACCTGCTGGAAGTTACGATCAACATCAGGTTCCTTCATCTTTTGAAGTAGTAATCATCAAGGTTCCTTCATCTTTTGGAGTAGTAATCATCAAGGTTCCTTCATCTTTTGGAGTAGTAATCATCAAGGTTCCTTCATCTTTTGAAGTAGTAATCATCAAGGTTCCTTCATCTTTTGGAGTAGTAATCATCAAGGTTCCTTTATCTTTTGGAGTAGTAATCAAGGTTCCTTCATCTTTTGGAGTAGTAATCATCAAGGTTCCTTCATCTTTTGGAGTAGTAATCATCAAAGGTTCCTTCATCTTTTGAAGTAGTAATCAAAGGTTCCTTCATCTTTTGGAGTAGTAATCATCAAAGGTTCCTTCATCTTTTGGAGTAGTAATCGTCAAAATTTCCTTCATCACCTGCTGGAAATTACAACCACCAACAAGATAACAGACAACTGAAAATATGTTTCTCTCAAGAATGAAGACTCTCATCCTTAAAACCTCAGAAGATTGGTATACTCCCAATTTCCGACCCTTAGCAGAATGAAGACTCTCATCCTTGAAACCCCAGTAGATTGGAATACACCCAAGCTCCTGATATCCCCAACAGAATGAAGATTCTCCTTCTCAAAGTGGCATATAACCTAAGTTCCTAATTCCCCAAACAAAGTTAAACTTCAGGATCTTCAGCAGAGCAAGAGCTTTCTCAAAGTTGATTTCCCCAGCCAGAGAGCCTTCCAGAACCTAATTCCCCTCAGAGTCAAGTTTCAAAAATCCCCAGTGGAGCCAAAACTATCAATCCCCAGCGGAGCTAAAACTTCCAACTATCAATCCCCAAGCAGAGTGAAGACTCTCATTCTCAGTTCCTCAAAGGATATTCAGATATTCCCCAGTGAAGATCTCCTCAAGACAGGAATCCCCAGTAGATTGGCATACAACCCAACCTCTTGATTCCCCAACAGTGGTCCCAGGACTTCTCATTTTCAACGATCAAAAGATTCTTACAATCCCCTGCAGCAGTCAAGGATTTACTTTCCCTGACAACAGTCAAAGATTGCATTATCCAGGATTCGTCTTCCTCAGCAAGACAACTACTCAACTTACATGCGCATCCATTCATATCATAAACATTGATGAAGTACAATTCATTACATCATGACATTGCATACAACTAACTCTTTACCTTTTCAGGAAAGATCAATCAATAGACAAAGATCATCATCTTCCGAGATTCATCCAGAGATAGTTCAGATGTGACCCAGATATGGCGACATTCTGATACTTATTCCAGATTCATCCAGAGATAGTTCAGATGTGACCCAGACATGGCGACATTCTGATACTTATTCCAGATTCCTTCTCAAATCCAGATGCAGTTTTACACGGACTCATCATCATGCAACCCTACACCGGTTCCTTCTCAAATCCAGATGCAGTTTTACACGGACTCATCATCAGGAAACCCTACACCGGTTCCTTCTCAACTTCAGATGCAGTTTTACACGGACTCATCATCAGGAAACCCTACACCGGTTCCTTGCTCAACTTCCAGACTTCTAAAAACAGTTTACGGATTCTCCAGATACGGATGTTAATCTATCGCTTGTTCAGATCCAAGACTTCTGAAAACAATTTACGGATTCTCCAGACACGGATGTTAATCTATCGCTTGTTCAGACTCAACTTTTGAAAACAGTTTACGGACGCTTCCCAACATGGATGCTGATATGTTGCTTATTCAATTCCAAGACCTCTGAAAACAGTTTATGGATTCTCCAGATACGGATGTTAATCTATCGCTTGTTCAGACTCAACTTTTGAAAATAGTTTACGGATGCTTCCCAACATGGATGCTGGTCTATTGCTTATTCATCTCCAAGACCTCTGAAAACATTTTACGGATGCTTCCAGATACGGATGTCAATCTATTGCTTATTCAAACCCCCAGTTCAGAGATGTTCCAAAACATGGATACCTTTCTGATACGCACCCACTCATCAATAACATACAGTTCTACCAGCAATTTCCAGATGGCATCTCTAAGCCCATCCTCCTACCAACAATTCCCAGATGGCATCTCTAAGCCCATCCCCCGACAATATTCTGTCACATCCCTAGGTGGTATCTTTAAGCCCATCTCCAAATGGCATCTTTAAGCCCATTCACTCTACCATCACATCACCGAGTGCAAATTTTTTGGGCACTCTAGTGTCCAATCTCCTCTTACCCTCGAGTCGCGAAAGGCAAACTTGTCAATCTAACTCTTCAGGTTCAAGAAGATTGAACAGGGGCAACTGTTATACCCCAAAATTTTCCCTCCTCTTTTTCACAAGAAATCATAGCTTCGGGCTTTTCCTGATTTTTGAGTTTGGCTCAAGAATCAGTCAAACAGACTTTTTGTTATCAGTCTATCCAAATTAGGGTTTTCATGGATTTTGAATCAGTTCAAGCAGATTGCTAGGGTTTGGTTGAGTTTGGCTCAGGGTTTGATCAGGCAGGCGCTTCTTTGACAATAAATCAAGAATTAGGGTTTGCACGCGCATTTTCAAAAGAATTTGAATCCACAACGTCTTAATTGGCTGTTACACTGCTTTGACGTTTGCTCAAGATTTCTGCTTGTTTCTCAAGGTCTAAACATCTGGGACATGGGCTGAGGCTGCTGATTGAGAGTTTGAAGTATTGGTCTAATCAGTAAAAGGAAAGGACATATGGGTATTTGTTGTGATTGACTGTGCAATACTTTTGATTATTCGGAACGCCGGACGTTTATTGATTATTTATCATTTCTAAGTTAAAATTATTGGATATTTTCCAGTTATTATAATTTCAAGAAATATAAATAATTAAATAAACAATTGAAGAAGAATTAAAAGAGATTAACTGACAAAAGAACTTTTATTTATTTTTAATTATTGGTACAAATGTTATTTGAATACATTTACAGTATTTACAAATAATGTTATTACAAATAATTGGAAATAAAATAAAACTATCCTAAAGTTTCCTAAGTCTTCATCTTCTACTGATGCTCCCCATTGCCCAACTGATATTTACCTGCAAAAAGAGAAGAAAGAAGTCAACACAAATGAATTTAAAAAGAACTAGACAGTTAATCATAAAAAACTCATCATTAAAAGTGATTGGCCGGAATCAGTTTGTTCGCCCTCTCTGCAAATCACAAGAAAATTCTTGGTTCACAAAGAGGGAAAGGAAATATGTTTGCAAATATAAAAATGTACAAGGCTGCAAATTTGAACCAAATGCACAAAGCTACTGAATATTCCAAATACAAAGCTGCATAGTTCAAAATTTACAAACTAAGTCACAGGTAGCAAACTGAATATGCCAAAACAAGTTGCAAAATTCAAATGGAACAAACAAGCAAAGCTGTCAACAAATTGCAAACTGCACATGGCAAACTAAGTTACCAAGAGATGTCAAAACCAATTGTCCAAAGGCTGTCAAGGAGATATCAAGAAGTACACAAAATGCAGAAAATCTGAAGAAAGAAGATATGCAGAGAAAAGCTAACAATACAAGCAACATATTCAAAAATTTGTCATCATTTTCCAGGCCAAGCACTTTTTCAGAAAAGTACAGTTTTAAGCAATATAAAAATGCTTTTTATCTATGGAGAGAGAAAAGAGAGAGAGAAGGGGAAGGCTTACAGTTTTGCAGGCTTAGGCTTAAAAGATATAAAAACAAAGAGTTATCAGAACAAAAAGAGGAGGCAGAATATCACAAAAGACAATATACCACAAACTGTATCAACCCAAGCTTGTAACCAAGATATCAACAGGCCTGTTTTCCTCCAAGCCATACAAGCATATCAAGCCTAAACCTTAAACCTGCTTCAAGCTAAACCAGAAAAACTCAGTAAATAGCAAGCAATAACACAAGCCCGTAGCTTCAAACATCAAGCCTGCTAACCTATTTCAAACAACAAATAACACACAGCAAGCCTGTCAAGCACAAGCCTGTTTCAAACTGCTCAGGCCTGTAACTTCCAAACCAACACCAACCTGTGTTCAAACCATAGCCTGCTTCAAATATCAAGCCTAAAAATCCTGTCAAACTACACAAAGCCTAAAACTTCAAGCCTGTAACCAAGCCTGTCAAAGCAAACTGATAAGCCTTCAACAAAAGCTTTCAAGCAAGTCCAAACCAAATATCCAAACAAACTCAGAAGAATCAAACAAATCCTAAACCATCAGAATAAGTTCATCATAGGGTTAGCAATCAAAGCTCAAGGCAAGCCCAGGAACAAACTCAGATTCAAACAATATCATCAAGATATCAGAACAACAATAAGGCAAAAGCAACAACAAACGGGCCAGCAAACAGAAGAAGAAGAGAGACCTAAAAGCTAGCGTTTTCAGATTGTACAATCATCATAAAACCAAAGGTAAGATACAAAGTACCAGATTTCCAGGAAGCTCATCAGCATCGTACTCCCTTGCCCGGCCGCCTAAGACGCCTCCGGCCCACCTCGCTTCCTCTCAGAAACAAGAATAAAGGTATTGTCCTCTTCCCTTTTTTCCAACACCATACAAACATGAACAAACATAAAAGATCCGAATTTGCCCAAAAATCAATAACACGCAAAAAACTTGAAACCCTAAAAAATTGAAAGAACAGAAATCTTTACCTTTCTTTTTGTCACTGCTTGAACAAACGTGAGGAGGAGATGGACGGTGGCGCCTGGTGGCCATAGGCGAAGAGGAATTTTGTTCAGAAACCATGGCTCAAGGAGAACGAAGAAGACGATGTTAGAAACGGCGCCGCTCAAAACTATGAACCCTTATTCTGAAACAACAAAACGAAAACCCTAAGAAAAATGATGTCAAACGTATCTGGGCCTGCCCTACAGAATCATGCCTAAGCCCAAATGATTCCAGGCGTTACACCCCCCTTCTGATTCCCTTTGAAAATCTGTTTGGGCCCAGCTTTCCCCTTAAGCCCATTTATTGGTTTTTCTTATAACTAATACCTTTTTATTTTTTTCTTATATAATATAACTTGTTTTGTAAATAAAATAATACATTAACTTTTTGATACAAAATTTTCTTAATTGTTTCTTTTTATTTTATTACATTTGAAAAATACATAAATATTAGATTTAATTAGGTTAATAGATTTTTGTCTTAAAACTCTTTTTAATAAATCTTTTTCATACATAAAAACATTAATACATAAAAATAGAATTTCTTAAGCATTTTCTTTTCTTTTATTAAATCTTTTGTTTATACATAATCAACAAAAACCCAAAAATAAATAAAATACTTAATATTGCATTAGGTTAACATATTTTTCTCATCAGGTGTAAATAATCACATACACTTTCACAAATACTTTTGATACATTGCTTTTATTCTTATACATTGCTACATTTTACATTGAGAATGCGATTCGATTTGGTTGTAAATATATTTGGACACTACTATTCCGATAAGTCTCATCCCCATTTGTAAATATTTGTACCCCCATCCCCAGATACTTATTTGTAATAGCTTAGACATTAAATTCCCGCAATTTACCTTTTTCTATATACTGTATAGTAATTAGGGTTTGTATGCGAAGATTCGAAATCAACCGCTAGATAACCTAATACAAAGATAAAAGCATGAAAATCAATACAAAATTCACACTTTCACCCCTAGGGTTCCTCCACTTGTTGCCTTTCAAAAATGGGCCATGTTGCATGTTGAGTTTCTTTGACAAAACAAAAACAAATCAAATGATCATAGTCCCTCGATGACGCTTTCTCAATTTGCCTAAACAAAATGATCAAGTCCCTCAATAAAATTGCCAAAGACACTTGACACTATTGTATTCATGGTCTATACGATGACCCGCGCCCGTCCCGTTAACATCCTAACACAAGATTGTCCACCAAATACAATGGTGGAACAATACTGTTAAAAGGGTTAAAACATAGGAAAAATCTTTGAGTAAATTTAGGGGTAGACAACTCTTAGTTACTTGATCAAACTTGCAAAACACACTTGCCTACTTTCTAAACACACATCACTACACAATTCAAAAAAACAACTTTCAAAAAACATTGAAACATCTTTTCAAAAAGACACACACCTTTGTAAAACATTCGAGTAAAGAGTTGTTACAATGGTTGCCTAGACAAGGCATCTTTTTCAAAACATTTTCAAAAAACACACACACACACACCACCATTTCAAGCAATTGAAAATCAAGGCAAGTGATCTAAAACAAGTAACTAAGAGCCCATGGATAACCATGGATGAAAAGGGTGCTAGCACCTTCCCTTTTCATAATCTACCCCCCAAACCCACGAAAACATCTCAAAGGTTTTTCCTGTGCTTTTTAACCTTTCCTTTAGGATAAAATAAAAAGTCGGTGGCGACTCTTGCTAAATCGAACAAGTGCGAATACAAACGCAAAAACCTCAAGTCAGTTCTCCCACCGTATCACACCTATGGTCACTGCTTTCAAAGTATCAAAAGATCTGAACAACGTGTCTCTTGAAGAACTCATCAGCGCTTTAAGAAGTCATGAGATAGAACTTGATGAGCACGAGCCTCAGAAGAAAGGTAAGTCTGTTGCCCTTAAGTCAATTAAAAAATATGAAACTAACGCTTTTCAGGATGAATAAGGAAACTCTGAAGAATCTGCGTCAGAAGAAGATGAACTATCCTTGCTCTCCAGAAGGATCAATCAGATGTGGAAGCACAGACAGAATAAGTTCAGGAACTTCAAGAAGTCAGAAGATAAACCATAATCTTCTGAACACAAAAGTCAAATAGAAGAGAGATAATCTTTTATGAATGTAAAGAACCTGGACACTACAAGAGTGATTGTCCAAAACTTCAAAGAGAAAAACCAAAGAAAAAGTTTGGTAGATAGAAAGGCATGATGGCAACCTGGGACGATTCAAAATCCTCTGAAGATGAATCTGATTCTGAAGATGAGAACGCCAACCTAACTCTGATGGCTACCACAGCAGATGACTCAGACTGTGAGTCAAAACCAAAAAAGGTATTCTCTGAATTTATTAGAGCTGAACTTGCTGAAAGTTTATCAGAACTTCTGGAAAACTATAGTCAACTCAAAATCAAATACAAGAAACTCAAAAAGAGTCTTGCATCTGATCTTGAGAAACGTGAAACAGAAAAATCTGAGCTCAAAGAAAATAATTTTAAACTTAAAGAGGAAATTCAAAAAGTTCAAAAAATTTCTAGTTCAGATTCCGTGTCAAGTTCAAAAGATATTCTTAAAGAATATGACTGTAGCTTTCAAACTTTTCTTGCTAAAAGCATAGATAGAAGCAAAATGGCTTCAATGATCTATGGAGTTAGTGGGAACAACAGAAGAGGAATTGGACATGAAACTACCAAAGGGAAGGATACATATATACCAAAACTTGTTGCTAAGATGACTTTCACATGTAAACCTCTAAACAAACAATTCAAATTTGGACACACACATGATATTAAATATACATCACACTCTGGAAACTCTTATGCTAATCCAAAGTTTAAACAGAACTTTAAATACTCTAACCCAAGAGGACCCAAAAAGATATGGATACCTAAGGAGAAAATAATATTTGTTGCAGATGTCCTTAACAGCTCAATTGAGACACCAGTCATGGTACCTGGACTCTGGGTGCTCACGACACATGACGGGAAGAAAGTCTATGTTCCAAAACCTAGAATTTAAAGTTGGAGGAGACGTCAAGTTTGGAGGTGATCAGAAAGGGAAGATTATTGGTTCTGGAACCATTGGAAACAGCAACCTTCCTTCTATCTCTAATGTTTTATTAGTAGAAGGATTAGCGCATAACCTGTTGTCCTTAAGTCAATTAAGTGACAACGGTTATGACATTATCTTTAATCAAAATTCCTGTAGAGCTGTTAGTAAAAAAGATGGAACAATCCTCTTTTCTGGCAACAGAAAGAACAACATCTACAAAATTGATTTGTCAGATCTTAAAACTCAGAATGTAAAATGCCTTTGGTCTGTTAGCGATGAGCAATGGGTATGGCACAGAAGATTGGGACATGTCAGCTTAAGAAAAATATCTCATTTAAATAAAATAAATTTAGTCAGAGGACTTCCCAATCTGAAGTACAACTCAGAAGCTCTGTGCGAAGCATGTCAAAAAGGAAAATTTTCAAAACCTTCTTTTAAATCACAAAATGTTGTGTCTTCTTCTAGGCCATTAGAACTACTTCATATTGATCTGTTTGGGCCAGTTAAAACTGCATCCATCAGAGGCAAGAAGTATGGATTGGTCATTGTTGATGACTACAGCAGATGGACATGGGTTAAGTTTTTAAAACACAAGGATGAGTCACATTCTGTGTCCGTTGACTTCTATAACCAAGTGCAAAACGAAAAAGATTTTAGAATTATAAAAGTCAGAAGTGATCATGGAGGAGAATTTGAAAACCATTATTTTGAAAAATATTTTAAAGAAAATGGTATTGTTCATAATTTCTCTTGTCCTAGAACTCCCTAACAAAATGGAGTTGTAGAACGAAAGAATAGAACGTTACAAGAAATGGCCAGAACCACGATCAATGAAATAAATATGGCTAAGCACTTTTGGGCAGAAGTTGTGAACACATCATGTTATATTCATAAAAGAATCTCTATAAGACCTATTCTTGAAAAGACTCCCTATGAATTATAGAAAAACAAAAAACCCAACATTTCTTATTTCCATCCTTTTGGATGTACTTGTTTTATTCTGAACACTAAAGATAATCTGAACAAGTTTGATTCTAAAGCACAAAAGTGTTTTCTGCTTGGATATTCTGAACACTCAAAAGGCTATAGAGTATACAACACATAAACTCTGATTGTTGAAGAATCAATCAAAGTCAGGTTTGATGATAAGCTTGGCCAGCAACAGCCAAAGAAAATTGATATTTCTGTAGGTACAAAAGATCTTCTCTCAAACTCTGAAAAGTCAGAAGCAAAGGAAGACTCAGAAGATCCTCCTCTTGACAATGCTCTGGATAATCTCAGAATCTCTGAACAACCCACTCGGAAAAGGTTTCTCAGAATCTCTTCAGCTCATAAAGAAGACGTGATTATTGGAAGAAAAGAAGATCCCATCAGAACAAGATCCTCTCTCAGAATCAATGAAGAATCATTGTTTAAATTAGTATCTCTGATTAAACCAACCTCTATTGATGAAGCTCTGGAAGACAATGATTGGATCTTAGCAATGCAATATGAACTCAATCAATTTTCCAGAAACGATGTATGGGATATAGTTCCAAGACCAAAAGGATTCAACATTATAGGAACTAAATGGGTTTTCAGAAACAAACTAAATGAGCAAGGAAAGGTGGTCAGAAACAAAGCACGACTGGTTGCACAGGGTTATAGTCAACAAGAAGGAATTGATTATAATGAAACCTTTGCCCCAGTCGCCAGGTTAGAATCTATTAGATTATTAATTTCTTTTGCTGTTCAAAATAACATTTCATTATATCAAATGGATGTTAAAAGTGCATTTTTAAATGGCTATATAGAAGAAGAAGTTTATGTCCATCAACCTCCTAGATTTAATGACTCAAAGTATCCAGAACATGTTTTTAAATTAAAAAAGTCTTTATACGGTTTAAAACAAGCTCCCAGAGCTTGGTATGAACGTTTGAGTAATTTTCTTTTAGAAAAAGATTTTACCAGAGGGAAAGTGGACACAACTTTATTCAGAAAGACATTTAAAAATAGCATTTTAATTTGTCAAATTTATGTTGATGATATTATTTTTGGAACCTCTAATATCTCCCCTGGAAAAGAATTTGTTGAGACCATGCAGGCATAATTTGAGATGAGCATGATGAGAGAATTGAAGTTCTTTCTGGGAATACAAATTAACCAGACTCCATAAGGTACTTACATACATCAGACGAAGTATGTTAAAGAACTTCTGAAGAAATTTCAGATGTCAGAAAGCAACGATGCTAAGACACCAATGCATCCAACATGCATTCTGGGAAATGATGAGGTAAGTATGAAGGTAGATCAGAAGCTCTACAGAGGTATGATTGGATCCCTTCTCTATCTAACTACATCTAGACCTAGTATATTATTCAGCGTATGTTTATGTGCTAGATTCCAATCAGATCCTAGAGAATCTCACTTAACTGCTGTTAAGAGAATTCTGAGGTATCTGAAAGGTACTACTAATCTGGGTCTGTGTTACAGAAGATCAAAAGATTTCAGACTAGTAGGTTATTGTGATGCTGACTTTGCTGGAGATAGAATTGAAAGAAAGATCACCTCTGGAAGCTACCAGTTTTTGGGTGACAATCTTATCTCGTGGTACAACAAGAAGCAAGAAACAATTGCACTTTCAACAACAGAAGCTGAGTATATATCTGCTGCTGGATGTAGTTATCAGATGATCTGGATGAAAAGTCAGCTAGAAGATTTTAATCTTTATGAAAGTAAGATTCCTATCTTCTGTGATAATACCTCTGCAATTTATCTTTCTAAAAATCCCATTTTGCATTCTAAAGCAAAACACATAGAAATTAAATATCATTTTATAAGGGACTACATTCAGAAAGGAATTTTAAATTTAAACTTTGTAAAAATAGACCATCAATGGGCTGATATTTTTAACAAACCCCTTTCAGAAGATAGATTTAAATTCATTTTGAAAAATATTTGTATGGAATTATGTCCTGAATAAAATTGTATTTATCTTTTGTGTTTGCCTTCAGAATGTTCTAAAATGAATGTTCTGATTAACAACTCTTCAGAAGTTAGAAGAGAAGTTACATCAGAAGCTATATATAAAGTTCTGAAATGTTCTAACGTTTCATTACAAGTATAGTTCAACTGTTCATTATATCAAACAATTGTCCCATGCAACCTTCAGGAGATGAACACCTGGTGTGTTTCTGAAAGGTCACGCGTGCTAAGCTATTGACGTCGTTCCTAGGTAACTGTTATGATTTGCTCAAATCTCACGCTTTCCCCTCAATTTTCATTATCATTAAATGCTAGTAATGATTAGATTCTTTTTAATTAATTTTTTTAAAACATTTTTTACAATTTTATTTTTAAAACCTTTTTCTCAAAAGTTTTCATATAAATACTTTTGTAAAACCCCTTTCTCATTTTTTACCTTCTCTTTCAAAATTCAACCGTCTCTGTGTATTTTTTTCTCTGCAACCTTTTTCTTCTCTCAACCTAAGTGCTCAAATGGCGTCCTCCTCTACTCATTCTGGAAACACCCAATCTAAATAGTACATCATCCCTGAGAGAACTACTCTTATTCCAGTGGATAGTCTAGAAGTTATAAGTGAATTGATGGTGGATTTTGATAACCTAAAAGCAAATGGGTTTGACCTTCTTCCTACTGTGGAGTTTCAAGAATAGCTGCTGATATTTGGGACAAGAAGTCTACTCTGATGATTGCTAATGCTCCAGCTGATCAAATGGACATTTTAGAAGATGAGTCTGAAGATGCCTTTGAAGATTCAAATTCTCTGGCAATAGTTCTTTTTAATCAACCTTCTGTTAAAGATGCACCTGAACCTGTGCCAACTCTTATGGTGGATCTGGGCACTCTACTTTCAACTTTTGTTCATTTGGACTCAACAGTTTCTACTCCAAAGGCAGTATCTGCTGAAGCTTCTTCATCCTCTGCTCCTACTTCACTGGTTATGGAGACTCTGAATGATCTTAAGACGGAAAATGAAGCTATTCATGAGCGCTTGGACAAACAAGATGAGACTAACAAAGAAATCAGAAACTGGATGATGAAACAAGAGGAATCTGCATCTGAGATCAAGAATCTTCTTATGGCTCTTGTTTCTAAAAAATCTTAGTGTCGTTCTGTTTCTTGTTTTTGTTTGTTGTTTTGTACCTCTGAATCTTTTTTATTAAAACTTTTACGCTCTTTAATTATTTTTATATACTTTTTGGTTATGCCAAAAAGGGGGAAAAAGTGAGTATTTTGATCTAATCTCTGATTAACAGTTATGGGACTAAGTCTCAAACATTCTAACAAAATACAAAGATTTATTTCTATGTTTAAAGGAATTTTGCAGGTATCACTAAACTCTGGAAGTTTAATTCAACTGAACATTATCTTCAAAAGACTTACTGAAGAAATCCTAGAAGAAAATTTCAAAGCTCTGATGAAAATTCTCAGGAAGTTTTTCTTATAGAAATATTTATTTCAGGGGGAGATTCTTATCTCTTGTTCAATTTTATTTCTAAATCTAAATATTTTTGTCATCATCAAAAAGGGGGAGATTGTTAGAACAAGATTGGTTCTGATCATATCTCAGAGTTTTGATGATAACAATAAAATATATTTTATATAATTGATACTCTGATGAGCATATTTATTTGTTTCAGATAATGTTCTGACTGAAGTATTTTCCTAGATGAAAATCATTTTGACGTGCTGAGTTGAAAATAAATGAAGAAGTTCTTTGATGAAAGAACTATTTGTTTTAGCGCAAGTTCTGATGTTGACTCTGATAAGAAACTATTTTATGCATCTTCTAAAGCTTAGCAAGTTTCCATGTAAACTATGTTCAGAAGTACTTTGAAAGCAAGCGTTGATAAGAAGTTATCTGCAAGCATATTCTGAAGCAAGATGTGAAGCTAGTTCTGATAGAATAAATAAGCTAACAAGTCTTGTCAAGTTTCAGGAAACATGCTCTGACAAGTGCCGTTTGCTCATTTAATGCAAAGACGGATACATGCACTCAAGTGTCTATGCTAGTTCATTGGAAAATGCAATACTGCAAGCAAACACGCAAACATTAATTGCTCTCCACTTTTGATGGCAACAACAGTCATTTTCTTCATGCTATAAATAGAAGATCATTTATTGCAAGCCAACTACCCAACTATGTGAAAATATTCTGCTGCTCACAAATCATTTTACAAACACTTTGTGCAAAACTAATCTTAGTGAAAAATCACAGTTTTGATATAGCTTTCTAAGAAGCAATTTGTTTCACTATCTGTAAAGATTTAATTCTTGTATTTGTTCCTTGAGAGACCAAGCTTGGTCAGATTTCTCAAGAAGGCTAGGACTAGTTTGAGTCTTAGTGGTGTTAGTCACTTGTAAGTTTACTTGTGCTTTGAATTGTTAGTCACAACAGTTTGGTTGTGTGATTGTAATATGTTCTGGACTGGGCCGGGCTGGCCCAAAAGCAATGATGAAGGCCCAATCCAAACGGACTTGCTAGGGGTCACGCTGACCAAGGGCTCACGGCCTTGCCTGACACTCTTCACTAGAACGACATCCTCGACCGCATACTATCCAGCTCGACCTCAGCTCGAGCACCCCTCCTAGGGCAGACTCGGTCCACTGCACCTTCACCGGGATCCCGAAAAGACTGCGTCTTTGTCTGCCCGCACTTCACGCAGGACATCCAAGAAGGAGACCACGTGCGAATCTCCACTACACACGTAGAACCTGGCAGTTCCTTCATTAGGCCAAACCTGCCTGGCCCAATGAAGGGGCCTTGGCCCAGCGCTGGGGGCTATAAATACCCTCTGTTCCCAAAGGGTCAGGTATTCATTCTATCACCCATACTCACACTTTGCCTGCTCGTACTCTTACTTACTTCAGCATCGGAGTGCCTTGCGGGTACCCCCCCCCCCCCCCCACCTCGTTCAAAACTTCAGCTCGGAGCCAGCCGTGACGGTCCAAGTCTGATCAGGTTAGATCAGTGGCGCCGTTTGTGGGAAACTAGCTTCCCCGTATTACGCAACTCAAAGACCAAAGCTCAAATTCAACTACCGCTGTCATGGCTGATCAAGCTCGCAATGAACAGAACGTCCGCGTCGTTGATACCAACAACAGCCTCGCGGACAAAAACGGACACCTTGACAACACCGGCAACCCCGGTCACAACACCATTCTGGCATCAACTGTCCCCGGATCTTCAACTTACCGCGACGGAGCTACTGCGTCGTCTTCCTCGGTCCCTCTGCCACTCGAAGAAGACGAGGAAGCTCTCGCAAACTACCGGGCTGCCCGGTTCCAGGAAGTCCCCGTCCCCGCCGGGGCGGATGCCACAACTCAAGCGCTGTTCGCAGCGATCAATCAAACGAACTATCTCATCTTCGCCCAAGGAGAAAGACTAAGGGCGCTTGAAGACGACCGAAGACCCCCGAGGAGGCATCGGAGGCCCCATACTCTAACTCCTCGAGTGACTAAAGTCCAACACCCGTCTCCCCCGTGGAGGCATTACAGAGAAACCTCTCGAAGCCAGTCACCCCGACCAAAGGGGAAACGGCCCCATTTGGAGAGGCAGCCCGTCATCCAAGCCGGAGAACCTAGTCGCGACCCGGTGAGACAGGACAGAAGGCACTCCGGAGACGGGCGTGTAAGATTCAACCAACGAGCATCACGCTCGAGAGAGACTCAGCACGACCAGGACCGTCATGCCAGGCAGTATTACAGGTCCCCATCTCTGTCTCCGGAGAGGAGCGACGAGGACGACCCCCGCGGTCCCCTGTCGCAAGCTATCATGGAAGCGCCCATTCCCCCGGGCATGGAGAAACCCCCGCACTTGAAGGAGTACGATGGAGTCGCGGACCCGGTCGACCACATAGACGTGTTCGAGACTATGCTGCATTACCACAATGTCGGGGGGCCAATCAAATGCCGACTATTCCCCACGACTCTTAGGAAGGCGGCAATGGACTGGTACAAAGGACTCACCCCGGGCTCAATCACCTCGTGGCGAAACTTGAAGAACCAGTTCATCAGTTCATTCGCAGCGTCTCAGTGACACCCAAAGACCGAGGCAGCCCTCGAGGCCATCATCCAAAGACAGGATGAAACCTTGAGGGAGTTCATCAACCGCTTCAACCGGGAAGCTATACAGGTCCCCTGCGCGGACCATATGAAGAGATATCTGCTGGAGAGGGGGCTCCTCCCCGGCACGGAATTCAGAAAAGCCGTGGGCATCGAGCCACCCAGGACGTTCGACGCCCTCCTCGAAAAGGCTCGGGCATATATGGACTACGAGGAGATGGAAGCGGCCAACAGGGCCCGAGACCCCAGGACTCGCGGGTCCAACAGCAGCTCACGCCAGGAAGCGCCTCCTCCTCGACAAACCGGGGAGAAAAGAAAAGAAGACAGACCCCGGGAAGTCTGGGAACAAAGAGGACCTTCGGGGCGTTTCACCGAGTAGACTCCGCTTACAGCTTCCCGCGAGCGCATTCTGGCGGAGTGTGTGAGCACTGACTTCAAGGACGGCGGTGTCAAACGTCCCCGACCTGCTCCCGCCAAGCCCGGAGCAGACAAGAACAAATATTGTAAGTACCATAGGAACCATGGTCATCTGACTGAGGATTGCGTCCACCTCAAGGACGCCATCGAAACCTCATCAAGGGAGGGAGGCTCGCGTAGTACCGGCGAAGCGACGCTCCCCATCGTGACGCCCAAGAAACCAGGGAACCGGAGGAAGATGCCCGACCATCTGACGAGTCGGTGCCCATCCAGACCGCCTTCTCTGTGACCAGGCCCGAGGATTTCGACATCCCCGAGCACCTGCAAGAGCCGCTCACAATGCACAGCAGGTGGGAATATTTCCCCTCCGCCATGGTCATCAACGACAGCGGGTTCAACGACTTGACCATCAATTCGGCTAAGAGGAAGCTGGACGAGCTGGTCGACGCGGCTCCCCCGCAAACAGTGACGTTCGAAAGGGTGAAGGGCAGGTCAGAGCCCATCACCTTCTACCTAGAAGAGCTCCCCGGCGAAGCCCCGAACGCGGTCATCCCCTTACTGATAAGGGCGAGAATGGCCAATTTTGATGTACATTGCATCCTTGTCGACAAAGGCAGTTCCGTCGACGTGATGTACAGCCAACTGTTCCGAACGCTACAGCTGGACGACTCACATCTCTCGCCGTATGTGGGGTCGGACTTACAAGGTTTCAACGGCTCGACCTCCAAACCTTGGGGATATGTCGAGCTTCTGGTTACGTTCAGCGAAGGGACGGCTACAAGACAAGTCAAAGTACGCTTCCTCGTCATCGACTGCCCGTCTCTGTACAACTGCATCTTGGGGAGACCAACACTGGCAGAACTGACAGCGGTGCCCTCGACCGTCCACCTGAAGATGAAATTCTACACCAAGAGGGCACGAGTAGCTACTATCCAAGGAGACCTAGCCGCTACCTGGAGGTGCTTCAACGCTGCTTCTAAGGGACGCGATACTGTCGACATAGGGACCAGGCCCGCCAAAAGGACGCGACAGGAGCCCGACAAGCAAGAGTCCCCCAAGGAAGAAGTCCAGAGAGCTCCACCAAAGGTTGACTCTATAGCTTTGGACACTCGTTTCGACCAGGACGAACCTCCCAGCGGCGAGCAAGTCCCACTCCGACCAATACCGGATGGGGATTTTGAGCTCGTCCCCCTCGGCACAGACCCGACCAAGGGAGTGAAGATTGGCAAGGATCTCCCCGACTTGGCAAGGAAGCAAATCAAGGCCTGCTTGCGCGAGAATGCCGACCTGTTCGCCTGGAGTGCCTCGGAGATGCCCGGACTCGACCCTGAGGTCGCCTGTCACCACCTCGCCATAGATCCTGCCGCTAGGGCCGTAGTACAACGCAGGCGTAGGCAGTCTCCAGAGAAAACGGAGGCTGCTGAAAAAGCTGTAAAAGACCTCCTAGAGGCAAATTTTATTTCTGAAGCCCGGTATTCCACCTGGCTGTCAAACGTTATACTCGTTAAAAAGAATAATGGAAAATGGAGGATGTGTGTTGACTATACCGATCTCAACCGGGCTTCCCGAAAGATGCTTTCCCTTTGCCTAACATTGACATGCTGGTCGACAACTCGGCCGGCTACAAAACATTGTCGTTCATGGATGCCTAATCGGGCTATAACCAAATTCCGATGGCCGTGAGCGACAAACACTGCACGGCTTTCATGACCAGCTCGGGCAACTATTACTACAACGTAATGCCCTTTGGACTGAAAAATGCCGGGGCAACTTACCAGCGCATGATGAACAAAGTTTTCCACAAACAGATTGGCGACATGCTCGAGGTGTATAGGGACGGCATGATCGTCAAATCCCGAGCAGACACCGACCATGCAGCATACCTCAAGGCAGTCTTCTCCCAAGCAAGACAATGTAAAATGAGATTCAACCCCGAGAAGTGTACGTTCGGAGTCAAGGCAGGAAAATTCCTCGGATTCTACCTAACAGAACGAGGAATTGAAGCCAACCCCGACAAATGTCGGGCGTTCTCCGACCTCCCGACACCAACGTCGAAGAAGTCAATACAAATCATGAACGACATGCTCACATCATTGTCCCGATTCGTCGCGAGGTCCGCTCAGCACGCCCTCCCCTTCTTCAAACTCATACGTAAGGAAGCAGCCTTCGAATGGAACGAGGAGTGCGAACAGGCGCTGCGCCACCTAAAGCAAAGTCTATCTCATCCACCCGTACTATCTCGACCAGCCGACGGGGAGCCACTATTTTTATACTTGGTCGTCTCAAACGAAGCCATCAGCGCGACTCTCGTCCACGAGACCACCGACGGACAGAAACCCGTCTACTTCACGAGCAAAGCCCTGCAAGGACCCGAAAGCAGATACCAACCGATAGAAAAGGTGGCTCTAGCCCTCGTTAATGCGGCGAGGAGGCTCAGACACTATTTTTTGGCCCACACAATCATCGTGCGAACCGACCAACCGGTAAGGCAACTCCTGAGTCGGCCCGATATGGCGGGCAGAATGTTGAAATGGTCCTTGGAACTCTCCGAATTCGACATTCAATACGAAAGTAGGAAAGCCCTGAAAGCACAGGCCCTGGCCGACTTTGTCGCGGAAATGACCACTCATGACCCACCCCCGGGGAAGGAGCACAAGTGGACCATCTTCGTCGACGGAGCATCCAGCTCGTCCGGAAGTGGCGCAGGAATCCTTTTTGAGAACGAAGAGGGCGTAGTGATTGAACACTCCCTAGCTCTTTCCTTCCCGACGTCAAACAACCAAGCAAAATACGAGGCCCTGCTCGCAGGACTGAGACTAGCCGAGGATCTGGGAGCCCACGAGGTACAGATCTACACCGACTCCCAACTCGTCGCCTCCCAAGTCCAGGGGAGTTACCAAGCCAAAAACGACAACCTCGTCGAGTACTTGAACTTAGTCAAAAAATACATGACAAAGTTTGTACGGGCGGAAATTTCACATGTCCCCCGCGAGCAAAACACGAGGGCAGACATATTGTCCAAACTCGCGAGCACGAGAAAGAAGGGCGGGAACAAATCCGTCATCCAAGAATCCCTAGCACGCCCGAGTATCGAAAGATCCTCGACGACAGTCGAGGTCCATGCCATAGGGGATGCCTCGTCCTGGATGACCCCAGTTTACAATTTCTTGACAAAGGGCGAACTCCCATCGAACCAGACCGATGTGACCGTCACAAAGCAGCGAGCACGCTCCTACGTGGTGCTCGATCACAAACTATACCGCAGGGGATTCTCCATCCCCCTCCTAAAATGCATCGACGAATCCACAGTCCCCGAGGTACTGCGGGAGATACACGAAGGGATCAGCGCCCAGCACATGGGCGGTAAGTCCTTGGCGAGGAAAGCCCTTCGAGCGGGATATTACTGGCCGATGATGCAGTAGGACGCCAAGGAACACGTTAAGAAATGTGACAAGTTCCAGAGGCACGGTGACATGCACCTCGCCCCTCCTCACGAGCTGAGCATACTGTCGTCCCCGTGGCCGTTCGCTTGGTGGGGTATGGATATCCTCGGGCCCTTCGTGCAAGGGACTTATCAAAATAAATTCCTCATCGTGGCCATGGATTACTTCACGAAATGGATCGAGGCCGAGGCTCTCGCGAAGATCACCTCGCATAATATCCTCCGCTTCTACAAGAGAAACATCCTCGCCAGATTCGGAATTCTGAGTGCACTGGTGACCGACAACGACACCCAATTCACCGACCACGGGTTCCAAGACTTCGTCACCAAACTGGGAACAAAACAACACTTCACTTTGGTCGAGCACCCTCAAACCAACGGGCAAGCCGAAGCCGCGAATAGAGTCATCCTTCGGGGACTCAAACGCCGACTCGGAGAAGCGAAGAGGGGATGGGTCGAGGAACTGCACAGCGTCTTGTGGGCATACCGCACCACGCCCCACTCAACGACGGGCGAGACCCCATTCCGACTAACATACGGAACCGAGGCCGTTATCCCGGTAGAAATCATGGAACCATCTAGACGGACAGAGAACCCCCTCGACGAGGAAATGAACGACGAGGCACTCAGGGACGAGCTCGACCTAGTCGAGGAAATCCGATCTGGGGAGGCCCTCCGCGAAGCCACCCTAAAACAACGAGTGGCTCTGTGCCACAACGACAAGGTCATCAAGCGCGAGTTCGAAATCGGCAGCCTGGTATTACGAAGGAACCAGAAAGACTCCCGCGAAGGGAAGCTGGCCGCGAACTGGGAAGGGCCTTATCGCGTCCACGGCACCACCGGTACCGGGGCGTACTACCTCGAGCAACTAGACGGAGAGCCACTACCACGACCCTGGAACGCTGCTAAACTAAAGCAATACTATAGTTGAAAACTACCAACACCAAGGACCCTCGACTGTCGACTCCCGCGCCCAGTCAACGAGGAGAAACGTCCGACCCCCGTAGAGAGGCCGAGGTACAGGCCCGACCTACGCCCAAACCGCATAACATCGTCCAACAAAACAAGAAGAAACGATAGTGCCCGACGTGGACACCTCTACCGAGCTCCACCGTCGAAGTACCTATAGGGCAGAACACCCAGCTCGCGATGGGCAGTTCACGCTGCGGGAAAATAACCCCGACCAGGTCATATACCCGACCAGGTCATATACCCGACCAAGCGGCTTCGCTCCGCATGCCCGACGAATCTCGAAGAACGTCGGGCCATCTAAAAGGGTAAAAAAGGAGTCTCTCCCCTCGGGTTCACCACTCAGGCGTCTCCGGCCATCAAGAAGAGGCCGAGCACATACACGAGCAAAAGACTTAGGCAAATTTGCCAACAAAGTCACAGCCATATACGGGCACGACTCGGGCCCATAACTTAGGCAAATTTTTGCACAAAAACGTAAAACACAAGCACGGGCAGACGATCAAAAGATTGAAACAAACATTCATTCAAAATGCCCATAGGCGACAAAGCAAATAGATGTAAACCGACCAAAAAGTCCGGCAATGTTCAGGAAATATAAAGAACGGGCACGCAGGCCCAAAACAAACATTAACAAAGGCGCGCAGGCCCTATCAGAATCTCACAGCTCAGCCTCTCCGGAGCTATCACCACCAACAACGGGAGAGTCGGGCGGAGGTACGATCTTACCATCAATGATCTGAGACATATAGCCTGCCCCTTCAGTGTTTAGGCCAGGATTCAACAGGAAAAGCTGGCTGACCGCGGCTTCGAAGCCCTCTGCCATAGCGCCGACACAATCCACCTCGAGGAGTTGAATACGAGCGACCAGCTCCGACCGACTCTACAAAGGAGCCGTCTCATCTGACTCATCCTCGGCATGGAGCATGGCGGCCTTCAATTCCTCGACCTCTCTGGCGAGGCGCCCGTTGTCAATCTCCAGATGTTCCCAGTCCTCACGGAAATGGTCCTTCTCCTCGGCCAGCTTCCCCGAATTCTCTCTCTCCAGAGCCAGCAACTCTGTCTCCGTCGCCAGCAGTTCGGCCTGCTCGCGGAACATCTCCTCGGAGTGCTCCAGAGCAGCCTTTAACTTTCGCAAACTCGAGGCGAGGGCGACTTTTTCCTGTTCCAACTCTTTGATACGGTCAGAGTCCTCCCCCTCCTCGGCCAACACGACGGCCATCTCGGCCATCTTGATCATCCCGGCCATATTGGCGGCCAGATGCATTCGCCGACTCTCTTTGTTCATCCGCCTAATGGTTTCCACTTCATCAGCACTCACGGACAAGGGATATCCCTCGAAGAAACCCTCCTCTTTAAAGCAAGGGGGCAACCCGAAGCACCTCACAGCGCTGGAGTCCTCACCGACCTCCAGTTGACTTTCCACCCCGATTCCTCTTCCTCTATATCAGATCGGTGTGTGGCTCGACCTCTTGGACATCCGGGATCCCTCCCGAAGTAACTCCCGGGCTAGGTGGCGAGTCCACCCTCATCGCCTGAGAAATGTCGGGGCTAGAGGGCGGGCCCATCCTCGTCGCCTGAGGAGCCCTAACCATTCTCTTATTGACCTTCTTGTCCTGAGTCAACTTCAAGAGCCTCTCCCTTCGACCAGCCATTTGACCTGCACAAAAGAAGCCCGGGTTAGTAACGAGCAAACAAACAAAGAAAATCAAACAAGTCAAAAAGCAACGAAAAAGTAAAAGACCTAGCAGGTTCTTAGCCTGCCCGAAAGACTGGCATTCCACGAGCGCTTTCGTGTCGATAGGCCGGGCCTCAAAGGTCGGATAGCCTTCTTCGTCAAGGATATCCTTCCCCTCCCTCGTGGCCCACCTGGCGGGGAAGAAGCTATCGACATACCGACAGAGAGTATCATAAGCCTTCTCATCCTCGGGGCTCATCTCACCCGCGGACGTGTGGTAGTACCCGGTCCCATGCTCATAGTGCCTCGAGGTCCAGTGCAGGGGAAATTTGGCCACACGCCCTAACACCGGGCATCCCTCACTGTCCAGAAGAGCCTCCCCGTTGTCGTCGGTCACGACCGATTCTTCCCCGTACACGAACTCTAAACTTGCGTTGGAAACCGGTCGTACAATATACCACTTGTCCTTGAAGCCCCGGACAGAATCCATGTACATCCTGAACAATCTCTTCGACTGCTTCAGGGAAACCCAACTGTGCCGGCCTTCCCGGGAATGATGTTGCAAGTGGAAGACGCGGAAGAAGATGGGTATAGTCGCCCCAATCTTTAAGAAGCGACACGTCAGCTCGAACGCCCGGAGGAAAGCGATCAAGTTGGGATGAAGCTGCGACGGGGCAAGTTCCAGGTGACTGAAGACCCCGACCTGAAAGTCGCTGAAGGGCAGCTGCAGTCCAAGATCCTTGAAGGAAATCTCATACATAGGGAATCCATACTCAGAGAACTCCGAGCAGATACGGGCAGTGAGCGTTGGTCGGGTGACGACGAAGTTCTTTTGGAAACCGGGCTGGCTACTTCCCTTCTCAAGGATGGTATATGCGCTCCGGCTGCGTCGACTATAGGCCGAAGCGATCCCTATGGGCTCGGCGCCCACCCATTTCAGCAGGGGATCATCGATAGTGTCGACCAAATTCATGTTTTCCTCGGCACTTTGGTCCTCAACCTCTACGCGCCCCGAGGAACACGGTTCGTCGACCATCGTTACCTGCAAAGCACAGGAAACCGGTCAGTTGGAGAGCAAGTCCACACGCTCGCCACAACGGACGGGAAGAAGGGCACGACCAACCAAGTCACTCCGCGCGCGACTAAAAGAGTTGGCATTTTTGAACAAAAACAGCAGTCATTTCCCCGACTCCCAGATACCTCGACAGGTCCTCCTACAGGTCGCCTAAATAAACCGACATCTCGGCCACTCATGAATACATCGACCCAGGGTATGAACATGGCGAGCAACATCATAAAGACTAGAGCTAGAGCTATGAGTCTACCGGGCACGATCACGAATTAGGCGCCCTGGATCATGAAGACCCCGGGCAGCACTGCAAATTAAAACCTAAACTATACATTTACCGGGCACAAACATACGTTTGCCGGCCACACGCATGGATTTGTCGAGCTAAATATAAATCTGCCAGGCTAATCCCAGGCGTACAGTCTCTAAACATCCAAAAACAATGAAAAATCATGCATCACAATGGAAAAACAAAGGAGACAAGACACTTACTTGGAATCAGGAAGGAAATGTGACGACAGAGAAAGGGATTCAGCGACGGAGGTCACGACAGTCCTATGAGTCTCTGGGAAGAACAACAACAGCAGAAACAGAGGGAAAAGGAGAAGAGCGAAGAGGGAAAACACGTTCTGGGGCCCAGGAACCCTATTTATAGTGATGACGTGGAATACCAAACGTCACCTCGGGCAACCATGAATTTCCCTCCTCGACGCACAGCTCCCCTAGGCAATGATGACCCTATTCTCCATAGGGTGGCGACACTGTTCCCAAGAGATGCCTCGTGTGCCCGAAAGACACAGCCCGCCGAGAACCCCTCAAACATTCCTCGAAGGGAACCTGCCCACGAGCGTGATACGGGGAACCCCTCGAGCACCCCACGAGGAACTACATCTCTTGTCCGGATACGGGACCCCGCGACGGAAGCAACCTAAGATCAAGTCATGGCTCCTAACCCAAGGAACCACGACTTGGGGGGCTCCTGTTCTGGACTGGGTCGGGCTGGCCCAAAAGCAATGATGAAGGCCCAATCCAAACGGACTTGCTAGGGGTCACGCCGACCAAGGGCTCACGGCCTTGCCCGACACTCTTCACTAGAACGACATCCTCGACCGCATACTATCCAGCTCGACCTCAGCTCGAGCACCCCTCCTAGGGCAGACTCGGTCCACTGCACCTTCACCGGGATCCCGAAAAGACCGCGTCTTTGTCCGCCCGCACTTCATGCAGAACATCTAGGAAGGAGACCACGTGCGGGTCTCCACTACACACGTAGAACCTGGCAGTTCCTTCATTGGGCCAAACCTGCCCGGCCCAATGAAGGGACCTTGGCCCAGCGTTGGGGGCTATAAATACCCTCTGTTCCCAGAGGGTCAGGTATTCATTCTATCACCCATACTCATACTTTGCCTGCTCGTACTCTTACTTACTTCAGCATCGGAGTGCCTTGCGGGTACCCCCCCCCCCCCCCCACCTCGTTCAAAACTTCAGCTCGGAGCCAGCCGTGACGGTCCAAGTCTGATCAGGTTAGATTATAATCTATTTGATTATAATGAATTAAGTCCTTGTTGAGAAAGGCGAAATCACTTTGGCGGGTGGACTGGAGTAGTTTGAGTTCAAACGAACCAGGATAAAAATAACTGTGTCTTTCCATTATTGTTGAGCCTTTAAGAAAAAGAAAAAGAGAAACTTATTCAACCCCCCCCCCCCTTCTAAGTGTTTTTCTCACCCTTTACAAAGCTTGTCAGAAAGATTTTTAGTTCCTTGCCTAGGATATTTGACATAAAGGTCACAACAATTAAAGAAGCTTGGGACATCAACAAGATGAGAGTTGATGAACTTATTGGGTCACTTCAAACATTTGAATTAGATATTAGTGACAAGGCTGAGAAAAAGAACAAAAAAATTGCTTTTGTATCCAATGTTAAAGATGATAAAGGTCAAGCTGAGCTGGACACTGATGAGGATCTGTCTAATACCATTATTTTACTCGGGAAGCAATTCAATAGGGTATTAAAAAGATTGGACAAAAGAAGGATACCAAATGTTAAGAACATCTCATATGACATCAGTAACAATATTGATTCTCAGAAGAAAACAAGAACAGAAGATAAGTCAAGTCAAAGCAGAGGCACTTAATGTTTTAAATGTGAAGGATATAGTCATATTAGACCTGAATGTCCCAACTTCCTCAAGAAACAACAGAAGGGTTTCACTGCATCTTGGTCTGATGATGATAAGTCAGAAGATGAAGATAATTTTGAGACTTCCAAAATTGTGTTGGCTCTAACTGGAAGATGGGTAGATGAAGTTGAAGCTTGTAATGAGAATGATATTTATGAAAAACTTGATGTGTCCTACAAGGAAACATGTTACAGGTATGATGAAAGCCTCAAGAGATAGGAATAACAAAGAAAGATCATTGTTGGCTTGGAGAATGAGAGGAATCAACTATTGAGTATTATGTCTCATCTACAAAGTGAGGTAACACGCTTAAACTCCAAGCTTGATAACTTTACATATTCTATAAAGATGGTGAAAGAGTATGAGGATGCTAGAGTTCATTATAAATATGATAATAAACTAAGAAGAATGTTAGAAGAAAAGTTCCTTCCTTCTAAAAGGAAGAAAATGATCAACATATCCGAACACATGTTACAACATCCTGACAAATATGATGAATCTTCAAATCAACTTCAATCTACTTGGAGATGTCACTATTGTGGTGAGTTTGGTCATATAAAGCCTTTATGTTTCAAATTGTATTGAGATAAAAAATCTCCAGTTCGTTCCCGTCGCTACCCCGAAAACAACCGGCACGCAATGAAGTCACCATCGAATATTTATTTATCCCACAGAAGGGAAAGGAAAACGTCGAATAAAACCCAAGAAGGGATAAATCAAGGTCTCGCGACCAAGATAATGGGTACATGAGTCGATTATGCAAGGGGAAGATATTAACACCCTCACGTTTGTGGTACTCCACGGGATCCACTCTTGTTGTTTTAATCAAAGGGTGCGTCAAGTCTAAAGCTAACAAGCTAAGGGAAAATGCATGGGTGAAAAGTATATATAAAAACAAAGGTTTTATAAATTGTGTCTGTCGCGGTTGTGAACCTTTGTGCCTACGTGTCATTCATACAATAGGGGATCAGAGCACCCGTAGTTCACCTAAAAAGGTGTTTTAGTTTGTTGTGTGTCTTTTAGATGAATATTGTTACATTCACACTCTAGCAGTTGACATATTGCAACCCGACCTTTAGGGAATCACGTGTCGTATTGCATAGAGTGGAAATAACACATCCTTTTTGTGAAAATATTTTCAAAAGAAAAGCCCGAAAGCGGCCCAAAGGCAAAAGGGTTTGAGTTGACTTGTTTTTTTACCTTGAAAAAGGATTTAGTGATTTGAACCACATTAAAGACTAAGATTCCAAAGGAAACACAAGGTTCACGAATGAACCCCCTCATGCTCTTCTCAATGCTTAAGGCTCGTGACACATGGTTCACATCATTATTGTTAAGTGTTTTTGAGTTTGATAAAGAAAAAAAATTTAGTTTTATGAATGCAAAAGGGAAAGAAAAAGTATAAGGGAGACTAAAGATCATAATGTTGTCATTCACAGTGGACCTAAAGTTGATTTTGAAGGAAAACATCTACCCTAAAATTATCATGCTTGGATTAAATCAAAAGGTAAAAATTAATTCAACTTAACCAAAAGATTAAAATCGAATTAACAATCCTAAAGACACATGATAATCACATAAGCAATCAATAAACATCAATCACAAAAATATTTCAAACATTATTTGTTTATGAATTGAAAACAAAGGGATATCCATAATTATTTACAAATATTAACTTTAAAAGATTAAAGAAAATAATAGGAAATATCCTAATTAAATCATAAAAAGTCTATAGTATCCTCCTACTATTTTTTTATATCTTTTTGCCACTAATTAAATTCTAAGTTTATTATCAAAAATAATGAAATGGAAAATTAAAAAAATATTATCTAGAATCTAAGCAGAGAGGTGTATGAAATTGGCACATGGGGTGTTGTCCAGTAAAATAGGCGTTGAGGCTCATCAAAGTCGAGTCCAGTAGAACACTTTTTTTGTTACAAGCTAACATGACTTACAAAAAAAAAAGGTAGAAACGGGCCTAGGAGGGAGGATGCAGCTCGGCCCACTCAATACCACAACATCATCCAACTTGTTTATTATCCAGTTTTATTTATCTCAAAATGTTTTAAGATTTGTTTTATAAAAGTTTAAAAAGAAAAGAAAGAAAATATAATAAAATTAAGAGAGGAATTAGGATTAGAGTTATCGTGAAACAGCATCAAACGACCTCCCTCCTTCTTCTTCGTGAAACTCGGCGGTGATGATTCAACAAATCGACTTCTCCAATCAAACTTTCTCTGATCAATTCTTGCTTCGTATGTCTCAATTTCTTCATCTCCGTCCCAAACTCCTCCATCTTCGCCTCAGCCCGCCGACCCGTCTCCTCATCATCCCAGTTCTCCGCTCGCGAATTCGTCTTCGTCGGTTTTGATTCGTCATTCTCGTCACAAGTCGTCTTCATTCTAACAAGAACATACGCACAAAAGGATAGAAATGAGAGTTTGCGATTTACCTTTCAGAGTTCGTCCGACGCATTTTTAACGGCAGTGAGAAATCCAGAAAACTCGTTTCAGGTATATGTTCTGCTCCTCATCTTCTCTTCTTCGTGTTTCTCAGTTTGTTGTAGTGCGATGAAAGATGAAGATTGAACGTATAGAATATTACGTTGCAGGTTTTGGATATGTGAAGATGTGTGCGCGAATTCGTTTGAAACGTGAGGAAGATCATAACAGAATGCTGTTGATGAGAATGTGCAGAGAGATGATGTTGGAGTACAGTGGTGTCGTTGGGGAGAAGCCAACTCAGAGAGATTTTTTGGTGAGTCTCTATGTGCTTTTCCTCTAAGTATTGAATGTGAAATCTTTGATTTTATTGTGTATTTTCTCTCTGAATTTGTGTTTTTCATAAAGAAATTAGAAGTTTGGGATATTTTGTTGTGAGATTTTTGTTCTGAATTTTCTGTGTATGAATGAATCATGGAATTGTTGGTAAAATTGTGTGTGTCTATGAGAAGAGAATGAGGTCTGTTATATTGAATAGAGTGAGGGCAGCATAGCAAATTGGTTAAGGGAATGGATAAGATTGCTGCCAGTGTTTGGTGTGTGTTTGCAAGGATATTGTTTTGAAAGCGAGCAAGCAACTAGGGACGTTTTTACCTACTCAAAAATATTTTGTTCATCTCTCTATCTTCCTTTGATATAGCTATCTCACCATTGATTGGTAAGAAACCTTATCTTTGGATGTAAAGGAATGAGTGTGGATCATCGTATAGTCATGATAACAATGTTGTGAGATATCTTAGCATTTCTCTTGAGGGACTAAGATAATTTGTAAGGCAACATTCATAGCGTCATCGAAGGAATATGATCTTGTATTTTAATTGTTTTGCTAAGACGTCTCACATGCATAACATGACCATTTTTATAAGCCAACAAATGGAATTAACCCTAAGGGTGCATGTGTGAATAGTGTGTTTGATTTGCATGCATTTAGTCTTTGATTAGGATTGTCTACTTCTTGTTTTTATCTTCCCATACAAATCCTAATTACTAGCATTTATATGAAAGCGATAAATTGCGGAAGGTAAATATTCTACGTTATTACAATCATTAGGGATATGGGGTGTACTAATTTACAAATGAGAATTGCAAGAAATTAAAATCCTAATTATCATTTACAACCATATTGAAATAATGTACAAGAAATGTAAAATGGATTTGTTTTGTTTTTATTAAGAGAAGAAATGAATTGGCTTAAGAAAATCTTTTTTGGTTTTTTTGTTTCAAAAGAAATAAAATAAAGTATGTGAATATAAAAATATTTTTGATGTTTCTGATTATTAAAAATAAAATAAAATAATAAGAGGAAAATGAGTCAGAATCAGTGCGTTGCTGAAATAAGAGGGAACAAAAGTTCTGACTCCGGTACACTGCAAGTCAAAGAAAATGTTAGCAGAAAAGGGGAAGGTCAGAAGTTCTGGGTCCGCTGGGAACAAAGGAAATTCTAGAAGTTCTGATGCAACTGGAAACCTAGAAGTGTTATTGTTACTAGAAGGTTGGAAGTTCTGGTTGCTGAGGGAGTTTGAAAATTCTGGATGTTGAGAGAGTTTGAAAGTTCTGATGTAGCTGGACGTCTAGAAGTTCTAGTGTCACTGGCAAGTTAGAAGTTCTGACAATAGGTATGTGAGGTGTCAATGTTGTTGAATGGAAATGTCTAGAAGTTCTTGTCCAGGATGGGGTAAAAATGTCAGGGAATGAACATAAAAAGGGTGTTTCTAGGGCTAGAACTCAGGACCCTTAACACTAACATCTTAAGCATCCACTCTCTACCACTGGGGTGGCTATACATACAATATTAGAAGCAAAAACATAAACATATATTACAAACTAAACTCTGATGCTGAATTTCATCTCCTTATCTATGCCAGTCAGAGCATCTGCAACTTAGCCATTTCTCAACAAAACAGAAAATGCATATATAACAATTATGGCAGGTTCCATCATGGTTTCAGAAACATAAAATATCAAGACTATAAATCAGAAGCAAGCATGGATTTTGCTGATTTTAGTTATAAATCCTAATTTCTTCAAGAAGTTCTGAACTGAAATTCTCTCTACTTAGGCAAAAATACATGAAATATATGAATATGTACAACATCAGAGTCAAGATGTCTACATTGTATTTTTTGAACATGCAAACCTATCAATGCCTAAGTAATGAGATGAAAGTCAGAAAAAACTTACGTTGCAGCTGGAAATTATTTTGTAAGCTAGAACCTGGTTCTGACTGCTGTGATGTTCTGGTCAGCTTCCTTCAATTCTCAGAAAGCTAGAACAATCCTGAACTATGGATAGCTGGAAAATTTTGGAGCGGCCAAGAAGCAATGTTCTAGTTTTTTGAGATGGAGATTGATGAAGATTGTATTGCAATTTATAAATAGAAGTTGGGATTGTTTCTAAATGAACTTTAGAAACTGAGTGGGTGATTAGGTTGGGAAATGCACAGGGAAGATTAGAGCTTGGATGCGAAAATCCATAAATTAACAGCTTTTTGTGTTTATGTTTTTTAGTTTCCAATTCTTTGAAATTTCAGCAAGATTTCAAGGCTAATTTCCAAATTCTCGACCCATTTACAGTTGCAAATGAAGTTTAATTTATAGGCAAGGATTTTGAAGCTTGGAGAAACCAAGAGTACAACCATCATATACTAGGGCGCTGACTTGTTCTTGAAGCAAGTTCAATCAAGTATGGTTCAAGGCACAAAATAGGGTGGTTAGCAGCTTTTAGCCATGCCTAAGCTGAATTTGTAAGCATGAATTATGGAAAAGTACCCTCAGAAGCAAAAGCAAAGCATGGGCCCAACATAAACTTTGTACAAAAGTCTGTTTTTCAAGGACAACAATGGTACGTCTATGCCACACGTGGGGAAATCCTTTGGATAAAGACTCAAAAGTGGGTGTGAGCATTAAATGATGATGAGATTTATCAAACAAGAAATCCTGCAATATGAGATTATGTATCATAGCTCAATCTGGATCAGAAGTTCAGCATCAACGTAACTTAGAATAAATATCCAATCTTCTGATCTGTGAATCTCCCTGCTCCAGCATGTTCTAAAGGAATTCTCATACTTTTCAGAAAGCTTGTAACACGCTTTGTAGACCCTCTTTGAATTACTCTTGCAAATTCTGATTGAACCTATGTGAAGACTGACCCAGAAGTTCTAACCAAATTCTGTCTTGGAAATGCCCAAAACTTACTGAGTGTTTCAGTTTCATGGACGTGTCTTTGAGGATTTATAACTTGAAATCCCATCATTTCCAGGAGAAGTTCTATTCTGCAATGTTTCAGATTTCGTTGAGATCTACAACTCTTGTGTCAGAAGCTCTTCCAGAATCAGCTTGCATCATGGTGAAAATCTGGCCAGAAGTTCTGAACTTATCATCTTTCCTAAACACTTAGAAAAATTTCTAAGTATTTAGAATTTTGAATTTTGATTTTCTTGATGAAACAAACTTCATATTCCAATATGTCTTGATGAAATATGATTCTTGAAACTTGGTTTTGGCCCAAAAGTCAAAATTTGACTTTTCAGCATGCAATTGACCATTTTGCCCTTGTGCCAATTCCAAACCTCAATTGATGTATCAGTGCTGCAAACTTGACGTCATGGGAGATCTTGTGAGAAAATTCTTGAGAAATGAGAGAGCAAATTTTTGGGTACAACAGTTGCCCCTGTTCAATCTTCTTAAACCTGAAGAGTTAGATTGATGAGTCCTCCATTCGTGACTTGAAGGTGGAAGATGATTGAACACTAGAGTGCTCGGAAATTTGCACTCGAAGATGTGTTAGTTGACTGTGTAGGGAATGGGCTTAAAGATGCCATTTGGAGGGATGATGGAGAGTTGTCGGAGATGGGCTTATAGATGCCATCCAAAGGTGATTATTGATAAAAATTAGACAAAGTCTAAGCTTCATTGTAATTGGAAGACATATCAGAATAAATCTTTGGTCGACTTAATCTGAATGATATGCTGGAATAGACCTGTGTTAAGTTGTGTCTGGAAATGTATTAGAAGGAATCCGTGTAAGATTGCTTCAGGATGAGCCTGTGTGAAGTCTGCATCTGGAAATATATGAGAAGGAGCCCGGGTAGGGCTGCTTCAGGATGAGTCTGTGTAAAACTGCACTTGGAAATGTACGAGAAGGAACCTGGGTAGGGTTGCTTCATGATGAGTCAGTGTAAAAACTTCATCAGGAAATGTTTGAGAAGGAACCTGGGTAGGGTTACTTCATGATGATTTCGTGTAAAACTACATCTAGAAATGTACGAGATAGAACCTGGGTAGGGTTGCTTCATGATGAGTCAGTGTAAAACTGCATCTGGAATGTATGAGAAGGAACCTGGGTGGGGTTATTTCATGATGAGTCAGTGTAAAACTGCATCTGGAATGTCTGAGAAGGAACCTGGGTAGGGTTGCTTCAGGATGAGCCCATGTAAAACTTCATCAGGAAATGTCTGAGAAGGAACCTGGGTAGGGTTGCTTCAGGATGAGTCAGTGTAAAACTTCATCAGAAAATGACTGAGAAGGAACCTGGGTAGGGTTGCTTCAGGATGAGTCAGTGTAAAACTTCATCAGAAAATGACTGAGAAGGAACCTGGGTAGGGTTGCTTCAGAATGAGTCCGTGTAAAACTTCATCAGGAAATGTCTGAGAAGGAACTTGGGTAGGGTTGTTTCAGGATGAGTCAGTGTAAAACTTCATCAGGAAATGTCTGAGAAGGAACCTGGGTAGGGTTGCATCAGGATGAGTCCATGTAAAACTTCATTTAGAAATATATGATAAGGAACTTGGGTAGGGTAACTTCATGATAAGAAAGAATCCATATAAGATTGCTTCATGATGAGCCCGTGTAAAGCTGCATTTGGAAGTCAGAAGGTACCCGTGTAAGATTGCTTCATGATGAGCCCGTGTAAAGCTGCATCTGGTCACGTAGGTAGTTGCTCTGTCTTGCTTCTGAAACTAATCTTGGACCTGTTGAAAATTGTTAATGATAGCCATATGTTGATTGACCTTTCCCTGAAAAGGTAAAGCGTTAGCTGTATGCAATATCATGATGTATGAAATGCATGGTATTCTCAAAATAAATGAGATTATGCCGTATGCATTTATCATGTATGTAAATAAGATGTGTGAAATGTTATTGAAGTGTATCTTTGTATGGGAAAATAAATCCTTGACAAATGCTAGAGAGCCTTGGGAAATGAAATATCTGACCGCTGCCGTGGATGAAGAGTATGCCCCTCTTCAGACCCTGTTTTAGCATGTTTCCGCTGGGGATTCTTGTTTTTGTTGTTTGAGGGGAATTCCGCTGGGGAAGTTGACTTTGCTTGAGAAGAAAACTTTGTGGAGAGTGTTGACTCCTGCTTGGGGGAAAGGAGTTCAATAGTTTTTAGTTGTTCGTTGCTCTACTGGGGAGTTATCTCTTGATGGAGAGAAAGGAAAATTAACTGTTGTCTGGTCGGTTTCTAGGTTTGGCAGCAATTTATTGAGGATAATGAAGTTGACTGTTATCTGATCGTATTCCAGGTTTCGCAGCGACTTACTAGGGAAGATTAAATTAACTTTTATCTGGTCGGATTCCAGGCTTCGCAGAAAATTACTTGGGAGAGTGAAGTTAAACTGTTATTGGGTCGGTTTCCAGACTTCGCAGTAACTTACTGAAGTTAACTGATATCTGGTCGGTTTCCAGGCTTCGTAGTAACTTACTGGGGATTGTAGAGCAGTCTACCTGGGGAGAGGAGTTGTGGTCCCTTGATTTGTAGCAATCAGAGAGGCAAACTCAAGCTGGGAAATCTATAGTTGGTTGGGGAAATAAACCATATCGCCAGTTTGTTAGAGAGGTGTCTTCTTTTGGCAGAAATCCTCGAGGATTCTTGAGATCAACTCAGTTGGGGAGGAGTGGCTGGGGACCACCCTATGAAAAGAAATTTGTGGGGGATTTGTCATTGCCCCTGGTAGCAAGTGTTGTAGCACTGCCAGGAAATGTTTGACTGTACGTAACCATTTGTTGGGATTCACGTTTAATGCCCCAAGTGAATCAGATACAGACCTGCCCCTGATTATTCAGCACTGCTTGAGAGATTTCTTGAAATCTTGACTTGACTTCCCCAGACGAGTTGGACAGTGACATGTCATGCCCCCTTGCTTATAAGAGATTTGTCATTGGAAGTGTCATCCCATTTGAAGTGATTTTGTCTACTGAGAGAGCTTTCATTTGCTGGATATTCGTTGTGTGAATTTCTATGTTGTCAAACAATTAGCCCTATGCAAACAACGATATTCAAATAATGCAAAGTTTATGCTTGTCTTTGATGTTTTGAAAATGCATTATAGCAGATAAAAGAATTTTTTGTAGAAAAATTTAACTCAGGGTTTAAAGTAAAGCCTTACAAGAGTCAGGACACCTTTTGTAACAGTATGCTTTTGAATTAACTCATGCTTCAATTAAGAATTTTGAAGGATTGTAACGTGGCTTGGTTCACGGTTTAAGAAACAAAAGATAAAGGTTTAAATTTTATTTGTACCCACCCGTTCTTCGTGATGTTCTTCAGTCTTAAACTCAGTTAATTGTGCGTTCGAACTCCAATGACGTTTTGGTGATGGTTCAGACAAGTTTAGTTTATCGGAAGGCAGTCATTTTTGGCAACATTTTTCATGTTGGTCTAGGATCTGTAGTGACCTCTTTTTTTGTTTATTATCCCTGATTTTTCCCGACTGTTCTTGTTTTTGAGATTACAGTCAGTGGGATGTCCCAGTTTTTCTTAAGTCTCCTTTGTGGTATTGACTTAGTGGGCCTTTCTTTTTTCAGAGATAATGACTGCCTATTTGACAGGGAACCATCACCATCTTTTGATTCCATAGCAATGTTTTTAATGTTATTCGAACTGGAAGTTTGCGACTGAGCGCACACTTGAATTAACTGAGAAACTACCCTGCCCCAGGTTTTGATTAAAGGTTTCAATTTGTGTAAAAAGGAAACTCCTACTTCTTTGGCTCGAAGGGGTTGACTAGGGATTATATTCCTTATAACTCTAGTGTTTAGGATCTGAAATAACGCCTGTACATCATCAGCAAGGTCTATCCAAAAGCATATTGTATGAGATTAAGGCATTATTTTCGTCATCCTCCCTCTAAAGGCTTGTAACTTTTAGCAAGAGTTGAGAGTAAAAAGCATAGTTTAAATATAGTGAAAACGAATGTATGAATTCAAGACAAACATATGCAATGCATTAATGAAACATAGTTTAACATTAATAGATAATTGTTTGCATAACAAAAGAAATTACAATTGAAAATTCAAAAATGAACTGGAACACTCAATGGTTAGGCATGGGAGTGGGGATTACGTTGGGAGTCTCTGGAAGGTCAAACTCGATCTCCCTAGCGTCAATCATGTTTTGAATCTTGTACTTTAGCGCCCAACAACCGTTAGTATCATGCCCGGGACTGCCGGAATGATAAGCACATGTCGCGTTGGGATTATAGTTAGGAGAAGAAATTTTGGGATTTGGATGAGGTCCTATCAACGTAATTAGGTTCATCCTCAACAAGTGTTGTAGTGCTTGAGACATCGGCATCTTGATGTTGGTAAACTGTCTTTTAGACTCGTCTGGCCTTTGTTGATTTTCCCTTTGTTGTTGCCAATGTGACGCAGGACCAGAGATCAGGACTGCCCCTATATGTTGGTCATGATTGCTCTTGTTAATACTCTTTTGACCATACACAACATTAGACTCTTTCTTCCCATTGTATGGATTTTTTTGAGCATCAGAGGGTGTATCCCCTTGGATCTTTCTGCTTTTGATGCCAGCTTCGATCCTTTCGCCAGTTAGTATTATCTCGGTGAACCCGGCTGAGGAGTGTTCGATTAGGTGATTGAAGAAAGGTCCTATCAAAGTTCCCATGAAGATGTCAATCAACTCCCTGTCAGTTAATGGGGGTTGCACCCTACCAGCCAAATCTCTCCATTTTTGGCTGTATTCTTTGAAGCCCTCGTTGGAACGCATGGCCATATTCTGCAATTGCACACGAGTTGGTGCCAGGTCAGCATTGTATTGGTATTGCTTGTAAAATGCAGCAACTAGGTCTTACTAAGTGTGAATGTGGGAACTCTCCAATTGATAGAACCACTCAAGTTGCGTCCCAGCTAATCTCTCTTTGAAGAAATGGATCCAAAGCTTCTGATCAGTTGTGTATGGTTGAATCTTACGGACATAAGACTTTAGGTGCATCTTAGGGTAAGAGACTCCATCATACGGGGAAAAGGTAGGGATTTTGAAATTTGGTGGGATGACCACTCCAGGGACCAGACCCATGTCTCCCAAGTCCAAGCCAGACACAACTTGGATCTCCACAACTTTTAGTCTGTCTTCAAGCTGTTTGTATTTTTCATCCGCCGGTGGATACTGCTCCTCAGAAGAGTCTTCGTCATCAGTAGCTATGTTATCTCTAATGCTTCCAGCTTCCTCTTCTTGTTTGTCTTTAGAAGAAGCATCTTCTTTTTGAGCTAGCCGGGCATGCCCCTTGGACCTTCTCCTTACATTGAGGATGACATGCTTTTCTTCTTCTCGCTCTCTTTGGTGAAGAGTGTTTTTTAGATCTTCCCGCCCCTTGGCCAAGTTCATGAGCGCCTGTTGGAATTGAGAATTTTGAGCTTGGAGATCTTTAATTGTTTGCTCTAGAGCCATCTCTTACTGAAATAAACAGTAAGCGGATGAGACAGCCTGCACGGGAAAACCTGTTATGATGACATGCATGATATGTGGATGCAATATTTTCAAGGATCTCGCGGGGTAAACACAAGAAGACGTTAGAAATTGAACGTTGATCAACAACTTTGATTGGGGAACTTCGTATCAGTGGATGTCCTTCCACGAGAATCAAGTTCACCATGTCAAGTGGGTCGTAGCCCTTGACTCAAGTTACCATGCTTTGGTCTTGACGATGTTTGATTAGAGAATGAATCCTTTTGCCCCTTGATAGGCGTCTGGTTCAACGCGACCCTGCATCATAGGCCATTGCGATCCTTAAAATGGTCATTGAAAATGCTATGGTATGATGTTATAATGTTATGTACAAGTATGCAAAATACATACAAAGTAAACAAATCCTTAGGTTTAGGCTTGTATGGAGTTGGTAGGTAAGTACCCTCTTGAATTTTAGTTGGCTCAACTTGTCCTAATAATAGTAATCGGATTCTAAGGGATCTCAATATCACTGATCTTTCCTCACCGGGCATTGTTTCAGCGCAAGCCTCTTTAACAGCGACCAAAATATCCCGAGAAGTCCGATCTCAATGAGCGTAGTATCGAGTATCAACCAACTTCAGACTGCACCAAAGCCGGCTAGCTCACTACTTCCTAATGGCCAAGTTGGTCAAGTAAAGGTTCTAAATTTAGTTAGTGCTTCATGACACCACACAACGGCCCCATATTCTCCTTGACTACTCAAGGGCTACCAGTACCAACAAATGTGTCACACTAACGTAGCTATTTGTTGTACCCAAAAATTTGCCCTCTCATTTCTCAAGGAATCACCCGGGATCCTCAAGTTTGCTTCCATCCAATTTCAAATCCCAAACAGTGGAGTTATAAGGAAGATAATCCCTAGTCAACCCCTTTGAGCCAAAGAAGTAGGAGTTTTCTTTCACACAAATTAAAAACCTTAATCACATTCTGGGGCAGGGTAGTTTTCTCAATTATCTAGGTGCACAATGAATGGCATCAAAGACGTTCTTCCAAAATAAAAGACGGTGATGGTTCCCTATAATCGTCAAGAAAGACAGTCATTATCTCTCGAAATAAAAGCCCATTAAGTCAAAACCTATGAAGGAGACTTAAGAAAAAAAAAGGGGGCATCCCGCTGACTGTAATCACAAAAAGAAACAGTTCAAGCAAAAGACGAGGATAATAAAATTAAAAAGAAAGAGGTCCTACAAACCCTCAACAAAAATGACTGCCTATTCAAAATAAACTGTCAGTATCCGAACCATCACTGAAATATCAGAGCAAAGACTCAAACGGGATCTAAATGCACAATTAACTGAGCATAGGACTGAAGGACATCGCGAATAACGTGTGGGTACAAATAAAATTTGAGCCTTTATCCTTTGTTTCTTAAACTGTGAACTAGGCTACGTTATAACCCTTAAAAGTCCTAGCTGAAGCATGGGTTAGTTCGAGAGCATACTGTTACAAAAGGTATCCTGACTCCTATAAGGTTTGCTATAAATCATGAGTTGACATCACACTTTTACAAAATTTGTTTGTTTTACTAAAAAATGAATTTTCAAACTTCAAGACAGACATAAGCTTTGCATTCTTAAAATAATATTGTTTGCATATGACTATTTTTTCAACAACAGAGAGATTCGCATGACGAATATCTAGTGAACAAAAAACCTTCTCAATAAAAAGGATCACCTCAAGTGGAAAAACACTCCCAACCAAGGGGCATGGCATGATCATTGTCCATCATCTGGGGTAGTCAAGTCAAGATTCAAGGAATCTCTCAAAGATGCCAAATAGCCAGAGGCAGATCTCCATCTGAATCACTTGGGGAATTGGACATGAATCCCATCAACGAATCATGTACGATCAAACAAACATCTTCTGGTAGTGTGGTAACACTTACTACTTTGGATAATGACAATTCTCCGTACCCAGTGAATGTGGATATAGTCGGAAAATAATACGCATGAATAAAGACCCGCTAGGTTGACTGGCCTAGGCAAAAATAAGGGCATCCCGGCAAACCAAAAAAGGTTCGGGCAAAAATTAGGGATAAAAACAAAAAAAATATGTACACCCGGCAAGCCGAAAACCTGAAAAGGCGGCTTGAGCAAAAAAGGGTATCCCGGTGGACTGAAAACTCGAAAGGGCGGTCCAGGAAAAAGTTAGGGATTAAAGCGTACAACTATGTCTCGTCATCTTATCACTTGTCTATAAGTAGAAGACTTATCATTCCGATCGGCAGTTACCAAGCACCTCATAAGTTGGGATAACACTCAATCCACAAGGTCTCCGCAGGGACTTTCTCCAGAAGGTACAGGGGCAGAAAATTCCTGATGCAAAGTCATTATCGTATCCTTAGCATACGACCCTGTGACATCTACACTCCCCACAGAGTAGTGGCAACCAAAGTTTTGATCTCAGCTTCCCCAAACATGAGTTACTTTCCCCAGCCAAGCTCTTTCGGAGAGCCGACGTCTATATTCCCCAGCCGAATTTTGTAATCTCAAGCGGTTCATATAGTTTTCTCCCGAGCGGAGTTTATTTCTCTGAATGCAGAAGCTCATCTCCAACAAAGTTATCTTCCGCAGAGTTATTCTCAAACAAAGTCTCTCCCCTGGTAGAGTAGCTATAAGCAAGGAGCAAATTTCCACCATAGTCATCTCCGTTCACCGTCCCAGCGGAAGTAGAAGAACCACTGTTTCTACAACGATCAGGAATGTAATTCCCAATACTCTCCAACAACAGTCAGGGATTTATTTTCCCAAACTCGGACGTGCCACATTAACATTTCATGTTCATATATCATGACGTGCTCATACATATTGCATACAACATAATCTCATTTATTTTGAGAACGTCATCATACAATGCATTTCATGCATCAGATACAATTAAGCATGTGCCTTTTCAGGGAAGATGTTTATCATCAACAACTTTTAGCAAGTTCAAGATTAGCTCCTAAAACTAAACAGAGTAATTATCCGCATGATCAAATGCAGCTTTACTCGGGTTCGTCATAAAGCAATCTTACACGGATTTCTCCTAAATGCAGCTTCACACGGTTTTATCCTGAAAAATCTTACACGGGTTCTTTCTCATACATTTCCGAATGAATTTTTACACGAACTTATCCCAAAGTAACCTTACCCAGGTTCCTTCTGAAGTTTTACACGAACTTATCACAAAGTAACCTTACCCAGGTTCCTCCTGAAGTTTTACAAGAACTTATCCCGAAGTAACCTTACCCAGGTTCCTTCTGAAGTTTTACACAAACTTATCCCGAAGCAACCTTACCCAGGTTCCTTCTGAAGTTTCACTCAGATTTATCCTGAAGCAACCTTACCCAGGTTCCCTCTCAGTTCCAGTGCAGTTTTATCCAAAATCCTCACAAAGCAACCTTACCCAGGTTCCTTCTCAGTTCGGATGCAGTTTTACCCAAACTCCTCACGAAGTAACCTTACCCAGGTTCCTTCTGAAGTTTTACACGAACTTATCACAAAGTAACCTTACCCAGGTTCCTCCTGAAGTTTTACACGAACTTATCCCAAAGTAACCTTACCCAGGTTCCTTCTGAATTTTTACACAAACTTATCCCGAAGCAACCTTACTCGGGTTCCTTCTGAAGTTTCACTCAGATTTATCCTGAAGCAACCTTACCCAGGTTCCCTCTCAGTTTCGGTTCCGTTTTACCCAAACTCCTCATGAAGCAACCTACGACCCAGGTTCCTCCTAAAGTTTTACACGAACTTACCCCGAAGTAACCTTACCCAGGTTCCTTCTGAAGTTTTACACAAACTTATCCCGAAGCAACCTTACCCAGGTTCCTTCTGAAGTTTCACTCAGATTTATCCTGAAGCAACCTTACCCAGGTTCCCTCTCGGTTCCGGTGCAGTTTTACCCAAACTCCTCACAAAGAAAACTTACCCAGGTTCCTTGTCAGTTCAGATTCAAGTTTACCCAAACTCCTCACGAAGCAACCTACGACCCAGGTTCCTTCTCACAGCCCTACTATCCAGGCTTTCATTCCGAAGTAACCCTACTATCCAGGTTCCTTCTCACAACCCTACTATCCAGGCTCTCATTCCGAAGTAACCCTACTATACATGTTCCTTCCTACAAGCCCTACTATCCAGGCTCTCATTCCGAAGTAATCCTACTATCCAGGTTCCTTCTCCCTTATCTCCAGACAACAGGTTACAACATTGTGAAGCCTGGACCTGATCAAATACGGTCGATTTCACATTTCCCCAACGTGTTGCTGTACAGCCTGGACCCTGACCAGGTATACAGTCTATTTTCACCTCTTCAATCAAGAGTTAATTCCCCAGTAGAGTAATGGACAACCAAAATCTCATAGACTTTACTTCCCGTGCATAAATTAACATTCCCCGGCAAAGTCCCCCTTGACAGCAGGTACAAGATTTTTCACCCAGGAATCTCTTATGCAACCAATCTTTTCTGGATGGAATCCTTAAGCCCATCTCCTATGATTTCCCGTTACCTCTCCAAATGGCATCTTTAATCCCATTCCCTACATAATCAACTAACACATCTTCGAGCGCAAATTTTCTGGGCACTCTAGTGTTCAATCATCTTCCACCTTCAAGTCACGAATGGCAGATTTACCAATCTAACTCTTCAGGTGTAAGAAGATTGAACATGGGCAGCTGTTGTACCCCAAAATTTTCCCTCTCATTTATCAAGGAACCACCCTGGATCCTCAAGTTTGCTTCCATCCAATTCCAAGCCTTGAACTATAATTTTTCAAGGAAATCATCCATAAGGGCAAAATGATCAAAAGCACACTAAAAAGTCAAACTTTGACTTTCACATCAAATCAAGTTTCAATAATTTTATTTCATCAAGACATGAGATTGATTCATCAAAAAATCAGGAGTCAGAAGTTACTTTGGAAAAATCAAATTTTCTAAACATTTAGAAAATTTTCTAAGTGTTAAGAGTATGTGATACTTTAGAACTTCTGAGCCAGCCTCCATGCAAGTGTAGTCAGAAGTTGCAAACATGGTTCAGAACATAGTCTTCAATCATAACATGGGTCTTCAGCCTCTACGCAAGTGCAGTCAGAAATTGCAAACATGGTTCAGAACATAATCTTGCATCAGAACAAGACTCTTCAGCACATGGAGGTTACGCTTCTGATCTTCTGCGATCAGAACATCACCAAATCCCAAAACCTCCTTTAAGTAACCTGCTGCCCTGCTATGGCACAGTCGTGCAACCAGCTGCCACAACGCTCCAAATTGCTGCTGACCTAGTCCACGCCTGCACTTTCTCAAACCTCATATTTGCATCAAATTAGCATACGAAAACTGTGATTAAAAGGCAACAGTATACCAAAAAGGTTTGAATCCCATTTGTTTCCCCCCCAAAATCACAACAAATTCACCTATAAATACTCTGCTCCATCACACATTCAGGGGGCTGGTTTTTAAAGAGAAGATGGCTTTTGGAAAGAGAGAACTATCAAAAGAGGAAAAGAAACCTGTGAAACCCTTCATAAAAGTCCAGATTTCCCAAACAGAAAACCAAACCTTTGTTCTTCCCTTTGAATCAAAGAACTTGGCATTTTCTCTTCCGTTACGCTTGCTGATTCCAGAACATCCAAAGACAGCAAATCAAAGCTCCAAGCACGCTCCAGGTTCAAGGTAAGTCTTTCTGGCTTTGCTTGTTTTTCATTCTAAACTTCATTAACATGTAAATATTATAGTATTAATATTGTACATGTCATTGCATGAATAGAAAAACTATGGATCAAAACTTTTTGATTAGGGTTAGACTCAGATTTAGGATTAGAACTTCTATAAACTGTTGTGCTATTATCCTTCTGATTTGCTGTTTATTAAGAATTAAATAAATTGTTGATGTGCTGATTAAGAGTTGAAATATGGTATAGAACTTCTGATGTTCACTCACAGCTTTAGCATATCACAGAACTTTTGAGTTCTCCTCACTGTTTAAACACACTGAACTTCTGATATTCACTCACTGATAACACGCTGAATTGCTGATTGTTCACTCACTATTTTAACACTTAGAACTTCTCATTTTTATGCGCTGATAACACGCTGAACTGCTGATTGTTCGTTCACTGTCTTAGCACCATATAGAACTTCTGAGTTATCCCTACTGTTTTGACACGCACATAGCTTCTAAGGTTTTCTCACTATTCTAACATTCAGAAGTTCAGCACATAGCAATCCAGAACTTCTGTGTTTTCCCTCTAACGTGTCTTGCAGGACTTCAGAGTGTACCAATCCAGAACTTTTGATTCCACTGACGTTCCTTTTGTGAGTCATGACGCGCCTGGCTTTAGAACTTCCGATCCTTGTTGTTTTTCTTGCAGCCACACGCTGTTTCTATCTTTCATTTATTTTCCTTTTCATCATTTTTAATATTAACATAAAAAGACATGAAAATATTTTTCTTTTATTAATTTATTTCTTTGTCATTAAAGATAAAAAACCATTTTCTAAACAAGTCCTTTTTCTTTCTTTATATTGTACATTTCAATATGGTTGTAATAGTAACTTAGGATTTAATTTTATTTGCAACCCCCATTCATAAATATGTACCCCCATCCATAAAATATTGTAATAGCACATGACTTTACATTTCTGCAATTTATCGCTTTCAAATGTAAATGCTAGTAATTAGGGTGTGTATGGCAAGACATGAAATTGACAAATAGACAACCTAATCAAGATTAAAATACATGCAATCAAACACATTTTCACACTAGCACCCATAGGGTAATCCTACATGTTGCCTATCGGAAAAAATAGTCATGTCCCTCGAACATGGGTGTTTTAGCAAATGACCCTCGATAAAAGATCGTAGTCCCTCGATGACCCTCGATGTTACCCGGTAAACGATCTAGTCCCTAAAACGACATTGCTAAAATGTTCCATGGGTTGCCTTCTATTACTATACAAACTTCCCAATGCACGTCCCTTCACACCCAACGATGGGGCTTCTTACCAAAATAATGGTAAGATAGCAACATCTAAAGGAGGAGGAAAAGCACATCTAAAACCTTTTGAGTAGGTAGGTTCGCTCTCAGTTACCCGCTTGCTCACAACAAAAACATTTCATACACCTACACTTTCATTTTGAAACACTTTTGAAAGGCAACACTTTGTATGTGTTATTATAGAGACAAGAACCATTACAAAGAATACACCTTTTCAAAATCACTTTCAAAAACACATCTCACAAACACATCTTTGAAATATTTTCGAAACAAACACTTTGTATGCATTCTTATAGAAACGAGAATCATTACAAAGTCACATTTTCAAAATACTTTCAAAAACCACACCACAAGCACATTCAAACAAAATCAAGTGATCTAGCAAGTAACTAAGAGCCCATGGAAAACCATGGATGAAAAGGGTGCTAATACCTTCCTTTTCATAATCTATCCCCCGAACTCAAGAAAACATCTCTAAAGGTCTTTCCTGTGCTTTTTCACCTTTCCTTTTGGATAAAAGAAAAGTCGATGGCGACTCTTGCTAAACCGCAACATTTTCAAACACAAACGCAAAATAATCAAGTCAGTTCTCCCACTGTATCACAGAATTGGCGACTCTGCTGGGGACTTATTTACTTAAAGTGGGGTTACCTTAGGGTTAGATCACATTTACTTGCTTTCATTGTTTGATTCACATGCTTTACATTATGGTTCTCTGTTTGGGCTTGATTTGATCCTCCACCCGGATCTGGGACACCTTTTTAGGTAAATAGCAATAGATTGTGGAAACTGTACGGCGTAGGGCGATATGGTTGAAACAATGGATATGTTAGTGTGATGCGTTTGTGGGTATCGATATCCCTCATGGTGAATCGAGGAGAATACGGGGCCGCTGAGTGACGTCGTGAAGCAGTAATTGACTTTAGAACCCTAATTAAACAACTTGGCCATTAGGACGTAGTGAGATGTCCGGTTTCGGTGTAGAGCTGAAAATTGGTTGATACTCGATACTACACTCATTGAGGCTAGACTTTTGGGATATCTCGGCCGCAAGAAAAGATTGATTATGCTGAGACAATGCCTAAGAGAAAGGTCAGTGATATTGAGATCCTTTAGAACCCGATCACTATTACTAGGACAGGTTGAACTAATCTAACTTCAAAATGGTACTACCTTAAAACCCATGCAAGCCTAAACCTAAGGCTGTTTGTGTGACTTGTGTGCTTTCAACTTGAACTACTTGCAGAGTTTTATTATCCGACGACATGAGTTCCTTGCAGGTTTTGTTTACAGTCATTATCCAATAACTTGGATTTCTTGCAGGGTTTACTTGCTTACATCACTTCGCACCTTTGCTTAAACGCGTAGCATACACATCATAACATCATACCATATCATTTCCTTAACCATTTCAAGGATCTCAAGGGCCTGTGGTGCAGGTTATAATGAACCAAACGTCTAGCAAGGGGCAGGGGGATTTATTTTCCTCTAGCCAATGCCGTCAAAAGATCAAAACATGATAACTTGAGTCAGGGGCTATGACCCACTCGATATGGTGAGTTTGACTCTTGAAGAAGGACTCTCAACGACACGAAGTTTCTTCAATCAAGCTGTAATCAAATTCTACCAGTTTCTTGTTTACCCTGCAAGATCCTTGAAAACATTGCATGCATATCATAGACATCATTACAGGTACCATTACAGGTTTCTCATCTTCTTCGCTGTTTATTTCAGCAAAAATGTCTTCCAAACAAAGCATCAAAGACTTTCAGGCACAAAACGCCCAGTTCCAGCAAATGTTCATAAATCTGGCAAAAGGGCAGGAGGATCTAAAAACCCTCATCCTGAAAGAGAAAAAGAAAAGGAAGAAGGCTGCCGGTATTCTGAATATAGGCAGAAGGTTTAGAGGGCCGTTGAAGCAAAAAGTCGATCTGACCTCTTCATCTAAGGAAAGGGAGAATCAAGAAGAAGAGACAAGGGAGAAAGATCCCAGTCCTGAAGTTTCTAACAATGATACCGACTACAACGATGAGCAGTATCCTCCCACTAAGGATAAATACAAGCCGCTGGAAGATCGCTTGAATGCTATGGAGGTCCAGAGGATACATGGGTTGGATTTCGAAGAATTGGGATTGGTGTCGAGAGTGGTCATCCCGCAGAAGTTTAAAGCTCCAGTTTTCGCTAAGTATGATGGGGTGTCCTGCCCAAAACTCCATCTCCGCTCTTATGTCAGAAAGATCCAGCCCCACACCGCTGATAGAAATCTGTGGGTTCATTTCTTTCAAGATAGTCTGTCAGTGACTCAGCTTGAATGGTTCTATAAATTGGAGAGAGCCAATGTCCGAAACTGGGAAGATCTGGCTGTTTCTTTTTACAAGCAGTATCAATATAACACTGACCTTGCTCCTACTCGTACTCAACTCCAGAGTATGTCCATGGGGGCGAGTGAAGGCTTTAAGGACTATGCACAGAAGTGGAGAGATCTGACAGGGAGAGTCCAACCCCCTTTGTCTGATAGGGAGTTGGTGGATATGTTCCTTGGTACGCTATCTGGTCCATTCTTCAATCACTTGATTGGTAGATCCTCAGCTAGTTTCATAGAGCTGATTCTGACTGGAGAAAGAGTAGAAGTTGGGATCTGGAGTGGTAAGATCTAGAAAAATACCTCTTCGAGTACATAGAAGAAGTCATTTGGTGGCAAGAGGGAAGCCAATGCTGTGCACGGCTAGAAGGGGCGTAGCAAGGCAGACTACCACCAATCTGTGCGGGCAGTGCTGATCTCTAATTCCGCACGCACACAACGACCACAACAATGAAACAATCAGCCAAGGGTGGAAAGACCTCAAAGGCAGTTCACCCAAATCAATATGCCATTGTCACAAGCATTGTAACACATGTTGAAGATGAATCTGATTACGATGATAAACCCTCATCCGAACCCTAAGACTTCTTCTCCTAACTACAACCGGGGTGCAAGGAGTGTTTATCATTCGGGTAGCCCGGGGCATGATACTAACGATTGTTGGGCGCTGAAATACAAGATTCAGAATATGATTAACGCCAAGGAGATCGAATTCGACCCTCCTGAGACTCCCAACGTGATCACTGCTCCCTTGCCAAAACATGGCTAGGATTGAAAGCATTTTTGTTCATTTGAATTCTGAAGTTGTATTTTCTTTGCTTACTCGAGCAATTATTGTCATGTCAAACTTTATTATTTCATTAATGCATTACACATGTCTGTCTTGTATTAATTTGTTTTCATTATGCTTAAATTGCTTTATATTTCCTTTTCGTGATATTCAACTCTCGACTAAAAAACTGGAAGCCTTTAGAGGGAGGATGACGAAAATGATACCACAATCTCTACAGTATGCTTTTGAACAGACCCCGCTGATGATGTACAGGCGCTCTTTCAAATCCCAAACAGTGGAGTTATAAGGAAGATAATCCTTAGTCAACCCCTTTGAGCCAAAGAAGTAGGAGTTTTCTTTCACACAAATTAAAAACCTTAATCACAATCTGGGGCAGGGTAGTTTTCTCAGTTAATCCAGGTGCACAATGAATGGCATCAAAGACGTCCTTCCAAAATAAAAGACGGTGATGGTTCCCTATAATCGTCAAGACAGGCAGTCATTATCTCTCGAAATAAAAGCCCATTAAGTCAAAACCTATGAAGGAGACTTAAGAAGAAAAAAACGGGGGCATCCCACTAACTGTAATCACAAAAAGAAACAGTTCAAGCAAAAGACGGGGATAATAAAATTAAAAAGAAAGAGGTCCTACAAACCCTCAACAAAAATGACTGTCTATTCAAAATAAACTGTCAGTATCCGAACCATCACTGGAATATCAGAGCAAAGACTTAAACGGGATCTAAATGCACAATTAACTGAGCATAGGACTGAAGGACATCGCGAAGAACAGGTGGGTATAAATAAAATTTGAGCCTTTATCCTTTGTTTCTTAAACTGTGAACTAGGCTACGTTATAACCCTTAAAAGTTCTAGCTGAAGCATGGGTTAGTTCGAGAGCATACTGTTACAAAAGGTATCCTGACTCATATAAGGTTTGCTATAAATTATGAGTTGACATCACACTTTTACAAAATTTGTTTGTTTTACTAAAAAATGAATTTTCAAACTTCAAGACAGACATAAGCTTTGCATTCTTAAAATAATATTGTTTGTGTATGACTATTTGTTCAACAGCAGGGAAATTTGCATGACGAATATCTAGTGAACAAAAAAACTTCTCAATAAAAAGGATCACCTCAAGTGGAAAAACACTCCCAACCAAGGGGCATGGCATGATCATTGTCCATCATCTGGGGTAGTCAAGTCAAGATTCAAGGAATCTCTCAAAGATGCCAAATAGCCAGAGGCAGATCTCCATCTGAATCACTTGGGGCATTGGGCATGAATCCAAGCAACGAATCATGTACGATCAAACAAACATCTTCTGGTAGTGTGGCAACACTTACTACTATGGATAATGACAATTCTCCGTACCCAGTGAATGTGGACATAGTCGGAAAATAATACGCATGAACAAAGACCCGCTAGGCTGACTGGCCTAGGCAAAAATAAGGGCATCCCGGCAAACCAAAAAAGGTTCGGGCAAAAATTAGGGATAAAAACAAAAAAATATGTACACCCGACAAGCCGAAAACCTGAAAAGGCGGCTTGAGCAAAAAAGGGTATCCCGGTGGACTGAAAACTCGAAAGGGTGGTCCAGGAAAAAGTTAGGATTAAAGCGTACGACTATGTCTCGTCATCTTATCACTTGTCTATCAGTAGAAGACTTATCATTCCGATAGGCAGTTACCAAGCACCTCATAAGTTGGGATAACACTCAATCCACAAGGTCTCCGCAGGCACTTTCTCCAGCAGGTACAGGGGCAGAAAAGTCCTGATGCAAAGTCATTGTCGTATCCTTAGCATACGACCCTGTGACATCTACACTCCCCATAGAGTAGAGGCAACCAAAGTTTTGATCTCTGCTTCCCCAAACATGAGTTACTTTCCCCAGCCAAGCTCTTTCGGAGAGCCAACGTCTATATTCCCCAGCCGAATTTTGTAATCTCAAGCGGTTCATATAGTTTTCTCCCGAGCGGAGTTTATTTCTCTGAATGCAGAAGCTCATCCCCAACAGAGTTATCTTTCGCAGAGTTATTCTCAAACATAGTCTCTCCCCTGGCAGAGTAGCTATAAGCAATGAGCAAATCTCCACCATAGTCATCTCCGTTCACCGTCCCCAGCGGAAGTAGAAGAACAACTGTTTTTACAACGATCAGGAATGTAATTCCCAATACTCTCCAACAGCAGTTAGGGATTTATTTTCCCAAACTTGGACGTGCCACAATAACATTTCATGTTCATATATCATGACGTGCTCATACATATTGCATACAACATAATCTCATTTATTTTGAAAACGTTATCATACAATGCATTTCATGCATCATATACAATTAAGCATGTGCCTTTTCAGGGAAGATGTTTATCATCAACAAATTTTAGCAAGTTCAAGATTAGCTCCTAAAACTAAACAGAGTAATTATACGCATGATCAAATGCAGCTTTACACGGGTTCGTCATGAAGCAATCTTACACGGATTTCTCCTAAATGCAGCTTCATACGGTTTTATCCTGGAAAATCTTACACGGGTCCTTTCTCATACATTTCCGAATGAATTTTTACACGAACTTATCACAAAGTAACCTTACCCAGGTTCCTCCTGAAGTCTTACAAGAACTTATCCCGAAGTAACCTTACCCAGGTTCCTTCTGAATTTTTACACAAACTTATCCCGAAGAAACCTTACCCAGGTTCCTTCTGAAGTTTCACTCAGATTTATCCTGAAGCAACCTTACCCAGGTTCCCTCTCAGTTCCGATGCAGTTTTACCCAAACTCCTCACAAAGCAACCTTACCCAGGTTCCTTCTCAGTTCGGATGCAGTTTTACCCAAACTCCTCATGAAGTAACCTTACCCAGGTTCCTTCTGAAGTTTTACACGAACTTATCACAAAGTAACCTTACCCAGGTTCCTCCTGAAGTTTTACACGAACTTATCCCAAAGTAACCTTACCCAGGTTCCTTATGAATTTTTACACAAACTTATCCCGAAGCAACCTTACCCAGGTTCCTTCTGAAGTTTCACTCAGATTTATCCTGAAGCAACCTTACCCAGGTTCCCTCTCAGTTTCGGTGCAGTTTTACCCAAACTCTTCACGAAGCAACCTACGACCCAGGTTCCTCCTAAAGTTTTACACGAACTTATCCCGAAGTAACCTTACCCAGGTTCCTTCTGAAGTTTTATTCAAACTTATCCCAAAGCAACCTTACCCAGGTTCCTTCTGAAGTTTCACTCAGATTTATCCTGAAGCAACCTTACCCAGGTTCCCTCTCGGTTCTGGTGCAGTTTTACCCAAACTCCTCACAAAGCAAACTTACCCAAGTTCCTTCTCAGTTCAGATGCAATTTTACCTAAACTCCTCACGAAGCAACCTACGACCCATGTTCCTTCTCACAGCCCTACTATCCAGGATTTCATTTCGAAGTAACTCTACTATCTAGGTTCCTTCTCACAACCCTAATATCCAGGCTCTCATTCCGAAGTAACCCTACTATATAGGTTCCTTCCCATAAGCCCTACTATCCAGGCTCTCATTCCGAAGTAACCCTACTATCCAGGTTCCTTCTCCCTTAGCTCCAGACAACATGTTACAACACTGTGAAGCCTGGACCCGATCAAATACGGTCAATTTCACATTTCCCCAGCGAGTTACTGTACAGCCTGGACCCTGACCAGGTATACAGTCTACTTTCACCTCTTCAATCAAGAGTTAATTCCCCAGTAGAGTAATGGACAACCAAAATCTCATAGACTTTACTTCCCAGTGCATAAATTAACATTCCCCGACAAAGTCCCCCTTGACAGCAAGTACAAGAATTTTCACCCAGGAATCTCTTATGCAACCAATCTTTTCTGGATGGCATCCTTAAGCCCATCTCCTATGATTTCCTGTTACCTCTCCAAATAGGTATACAGTCTACTTTCACCTCTTCAATCAAGAGTTAATTCCCCAGTAGAGTAATGGACAACCAAAATCTCATAGACTTTACTTCCCAGTGCATAAATTAACATTCCCCGACAAAGTCCCCCTTGACAGCAAGTACAAGAATTTTCACCCAGGAATCTCTTATGCAACCAATCTTTTCTGGATGGCATCCTTAAGCCCATCTCCTATGATTTCCTGTTACCTCTCCAAATAGCATCTTTAATCCCATTCCCTACATAATCAACTAACACATCTTCGAGTGCAAATTTTCTAGGCACTCTAGTGTTCAATCATCTTCCACCTTCAAGTCACGAATGGCAAATTTACCAATCTAACTCTTCAGGTGTAAGAAGATTGAACATGGGCAGCTGTTGTACCCCAAAATTTTCCCTCTCATTTCTCAAGGAACCACCATGGATCCTCAAGTTTGCTTCCATCCAATTCCAAGCCTTGAACTACAATTTTTCAAGGAAATCATCCATAAGGGCAAAATGGTCAAAAGCACACTAAAAAGTCAAAATTTGACTTTCACATCAAATCAAGTTTCAACAATTTTATTTCATCAAGATATGAGTTTGATTCATCAAAAAATCAGGAGTCAGAAGTTACTTTGGAAAAATCAAATTTTCTAAATATTTAGAAAATTTTCTAAGTGTTAAGAGTATGTGATACTTCAGAACTTCTGAGCCATCCTCCATGCAAGTGTAGTCAGAAGTTGCAAACATGGTTCAGAACATAGTCTTCAATCAGAACATGGCTCTTCTGCCTCTACGCAAGCGCAGTCAGAAATTGCAAACATGGTTCAGAACATAATCTTCCATCAGAACGTGACTCTTCAGCACATGGAGGTTACGCTTCTGATCTTCTGCGATCAGAACATCACCAAATCCCAAAACCTCATTTAAGTAACCTACTGCCCTGCTATGGCACAGTCCTGCAACCAGCTGCCACAATGCTCCAAATTGCTGTTGACCCAGTCCACGCCTGCACTTTCTCAAACCTCATATTTGCATCAAATTAGCATACGAAAACTATGATTAAAAAGAAATGGAACAGTATACCAAAAAGGTTTGAATACCATTTGTTTTCCCCCCAAAATCACAACAAATTCACCTATAAATACTTTACTCCATCACACGTTCAGGGGGCTGGTTTTTAGAGAGAGGCTGGCTTTTGGAAAGAGAGAACTATCAAAAGAGGAAAAGAAACCTGTGAAACCCTTCATAAAAATCCAGATTTCCCAAACAGAAAACCAAACCTTTATTCTTCCCTTTGAATCAAAGAACTTGACATTTTCTCTTCCGTTACTCTTGCTGATTCCAGAACATCCAAAGGCAGCAACTCAAAGCTTCAAGCACGCTCCAGGTTCAAGGTGAGTCTTTATGACTTTGCTTGTTTTTAATTCTCAACATCATTAACATGTAAATATGATAGTATTAATGTTGTACATATCATTGCATGAATAGAAAAACTATGGATCTGAACTTCTTGATTAGGGCTAGACTCAGATTTAGGATTAGAACTTCTATAAACTGTTGTGCTATTATCCTTCTGATTTGCTATTTATTAAGAATTAAATAAATTGCTGATGTGCTGATTAAGAGTTGAAATATGGTATAAAACTTCTGATGTTCACTCACAGCATTAGCGTAACACAGAACTTCTGAGTTCTCTTCACTGTTTAAACACACTGAACTTCTGATATTCACTCACTGATAACACACTGAATTGCTAATTATTCACTCACTATTCTAATCGTCATGCCCTGATATCTCCCACTTACAAAGGAAGAAAACCAAATATATCCCACTTTCATATTTTCGGGTGCAAATGTTTTGTCCTTAACAACGACAAAGACAATCTCGGTAAGTTCGATGAAAAATCGGATGAAGGTATTTTTCTTGGTTACTCCCTTTCTAGCAAAGATTTTAGAATTTACAATAAAAGAACTTTAACTATAGAAGAATCAATGCATGTTTCTTTTGATGAATCTAACACCTCCAAGGAGGAAGTTGTTATTTGTGATGATGATGATTCTATAGATCTATCTCATGAGAATTCTTGTGGAGATGGCAAAATTGTCAATCTGGAACAAACACATGAACTTTCACATCAAAATGAAAATGATAATGATCTTCCTCAAGAATGGAGAACTCATCGTGATCATCCAATTGACAACATAATTGGAGATATTAGCAAAGGAGTATCTACACGGCTAAATCTTAAGGATGCATGCTTAAATATGGCGTTTGTATCTCAAGTTGAACCTACTAAAGTGGCTCAAGCACTAGAAGATGATCAATGGATCCTTGCCATGCAAGAGGAGTTAAACCAATTCGAGCGGAACGAAGTTTGGGAACTTGTTCCTAATCCAGGAAATAAACGTATCATTGGAACAAAATGGGTTTTCAAAAACAAGATGGATGAAAATGGAATAATCACTCGAAACAAGGCAAGACTAGTTTCTCAAGGATACAACCAAGAGGAAGGAATTGATTTTGAAGAAACTTTTTCTCCAATAGAACGTTTGGAAGCAATAAGATTATTACTTGCATATGCATGCTCTTTGGACTTTGAACTTTTTCAAATGGATGTAAAAAGCGCATTTCTCAATGGATTCATAAATGAAGAAGTCTATGTAAAGCAACCTCCCGGATTTGAAGACTTCAAACATCCTAATCATGTCTTCAAACTGAAGAAAGCTCTCTATGGGCTGAAGCAAGCACCAAGGGCTTCGTATGATAGACTAAGCGCATTCCTATGTGAAAAAGGGTTTGTAAAGGGTAAAGTTGATACCACTCTCTTCATAAAAAATGTTAATCATCATACTCTACTTGTACAAATCTATGTAGATGATATTGTATTCGGTTCAACTAACCAAAATATGTGCAAGGAATTTTCGTCTATGATGCAAGGAGAGTTTGAGATGTCTATGATGGGAAGATTGAATTTCTTTCTCGGTCTTCAAATTAAGCAACTCAAACATGGTATCTTCGTAAACCAATCAAAATATTGCAAAGACCTTATAAAGAAGTTTGAGATGGAAAGCAGCAAAGAAAGTGCAATTCCTATGGGATCCGTCACCTATCTTGATCCAGATGAATCAGGGAACTCTATTGACATAACTAAGTATCATGGAATGTTTGGCTCTCTCCTCTATTTAACAGCAAGTAGACCTGACATCATGTTCAGCGTTTGCCTATGTGAAAGATATCAAGCCAATCCTAAAGAGTCTCACCTTGCAGCAGTCAAGCGCATAATAAAATATCTCAAAGGAACAACCAACGTCGGATTATGGTATCCAAAAGGTAGTATGTGCAATCTAGTTGGTTATTCTGATGCTGACTATGCAGGTTGTAAGACTGATCGCAAAAGTACAAGTGGAACATGTCACATTCTTGGAAATGCCTTGGTTTCATGGTCATGCAAAAAGCAAGCAAGCGTCGCTCTAAGCACTGCCGAAGCAGAATACATTGCGGCTGGAAGTGGATGCGCTCAAATTATTTAGCTAAAACAACAATTACTTGACTATGGAGTAAACCTTGGATGCATTCCTCTTCGATGTGATAACACAAGCGCGATCAATATTACGAAAAATCCAGTTATGCATTCCCGGACAAAACACATTGACATCAGACATCATTTCATCCGAGATCATGAACTCAAAGGAGATGTCGAGATCACTTTCGTGGACACTCAAAATCAACTCGCGGACATTTTCACAAAACCACTTGCAAAGGATGCATTCTTTAAAATTTGTTGTGAACTCGGAATCCTCGATGAACAAGATATCTAAGGTGCACTCAATCCTTAACTATACTTTACTGTACATATATATGTGTTTAGACATTGTTTCAAATGTTAAAAATAATGATTTTTAAATTTTTTCTTTAAGTAAATCGATTTACACAATATGTCAATCGATTTACCACTGAAGCAAATCATTTTTTTAATTAAATCTTTTGTGTCAATCGATTTACACAATATGTAAATCGATTTACCACTGAACGAAAATTATTTTTTCATAAAAATTTTCTGTGTAAATTGATTTAACCAATGGGCAAATCGATTTACCACAGAAGCTGAAGCATTTTTACTTAATCTTTCCATTATGCAAATATGTTTCAATCTGTTATAAGTATCATTTCTTGTTGCATCTTTCCCTTCTTTTTGATAATGTCAAAGGGGGAGAAGGATGTAATAGCACTTTATGGTTGTTTGTTTTCATTGTCTTTACAGAGCAAGCTTTCAAATCTTTTTCTCCATAGGGGGAGAAATCTTCTCAGGGGGAGAAAACACTTTTTGCTCAAATTCTGAACAACTCATAAAGAAAGATGGTTTGTCATCATCAAAAAGGGGGAGAATGTAATCTCAAGCCTCAACTCAACTTTAGTTTTGATGAAAGACAAACAAGCTAGTTTGATGAAAGACAAACAAGCATTATGGCAAGAAGGAAAAGAAGTGGAAATTAACTTAAAGCATCATTCACTCAAAGCTTCAAGGATCATGGCAAGCAATCAAGTATATCAATTCTCAATTGAACTACATTGATTAGAAATGCTCAAAAATGATATACACACTTGCCACAACACTTCACTTATATTTCAAAACAAATTTTAAGTTTTTCTCTGCTGTAAATTGATTAACATCTTGTGTAAATCGATTTACACATGCTTTTTCAAAAAACTGATTGTCTCTGCCAGCAATCAATTTACATGAAGTGTAAATCGATTGATCACAGAACAAACTGATTTTTAACTCTTGTAAATCTATTTGCACAACATGCTAATCGATTTACACTTCAAATTTTTTGAAATTCTGAACGTTACAAACCCGTGCAATCGATTTACACCTTATGCAAATCGATTTACACATTGAAATTTTTGAAAAATCTGAACTGGTTTCAAGATATCATTCACACCTTTTCTCCAATAGTTGCATGATCAAACATTGCATCTTGTCAAGTTTTTCAAATAGAAAAGTGTCCATTTGGAAAGGTATCTTGATTACTATATATTTCAAAATCTTTCAAATCATAAAGAAGTTCTTCAACTCTTCTCTTAAGCAATAATTCTGAATTTTGTAAAACATTCAAACTTCATATTTCTTAACTTTTAAGAACAAAGATTTTATGCACTTTCACACATATAAAGAACATAAATCTTTGAGCATTATCTAACCATTGTGTTACAGTTTGAATTGCTTACAAGAGAAGAAAGAAGAAACTTCAAAGAAGTCACTCTATGTGATCAACATCTTTCAAGAAATCATACTTCATAAAATTATACAAAGTGTAACTTATTTCCAGGATTGTTGGAATTAAGTATTAGATTACTTTTGTTCCTTGTTATCCATTGTTGGAAACAAGAGGTATCTTTTGAGAGGATTGTTCTCATTAGACTTATTGGAAATCCAAGAGGGTGTTCTTGGTATTTGTTAGGTTCTTTAGTTGATAAGACTAGGAAGAGTCTTGTAAAAGTTCTAACAAAATAGTAAAATCTCTTGCGTGTTTGCAAGGGGACTGGACGTACTTCCGGGGTGTGGAAGGAACCAGGATAAATCTCCGTGTCTCTTTACTTTCTGCACTTTACAGTTTTCAAAGCACTAAATCAAAACCAGAAAGTATAAAATAAGTCAAAAATCGACCACCACCTAATTCACCCCCCCCCCCCCCCCTCTTAGGCTCATCTTAAACTTACACATCCCTTCACATCCAACAACGGGGCTTCTTACCAACACAATGGTAAGATAGCAACATCTAAAGGAGGAGGAAAAGCATATCTAAGACCTTTTGAGTAGGTAGGTTCGCCCTCAATTACTCACTTTCTCATAACAAAAAAACATTTCATACACCTACACTTTCATTTTGAAACACTTTTGAAAGGCAACACTTTATATGCGTTGTTATAGAGACAAGAGCCATTACAAAGAATACACCTTTTCAAAATCACTTTCAAAAACACATCTCACAAACATATCTTTGAACTATTTTCAAAACAAACACTTTGTATATGTTCTTATAGAAACGAGAATCATTACAAAGTCACATTTTCAAAATACTTTCAAAAACCACACCACAAGCACATTCAAACAAAAGCAAGTGATCTAACAAGTAACTAAGAGCCCATGGAAAACCATGGATGAAAAGGGTGCTAATACCTTCCCTTTTCATAATCTACCCCCCGAACTCAAGAAAACATCTCTAAAGGTCTTTCCTGTGCTTTTTCACCTTTCCTTTTGGATAAAAGAAAAGTCGGTGGCGACTCTTGCTAAACCGCAACATTTGCAAACACAAACGCAAAACAATCAAGTCTGTTCTCCCACCGTATCACACTATTTCTTAGACCATGTTGGTATACCCCGCACAGTTTCCACAATGTATTGCTACTTAACTAAAAAGGTGTCCCAGATTCGGGTAGAGGATCAAAGTAAGCCCAAATAAGGAACCAAAATATAAAAAAAACAAGTCAAACAAAGAAAAGAAAGTAAAGGTGATCTATCCCTAAGGTAACCCCACTTTAAAGTAGTCCCAAGAAGAGTTGCCAGTTCTGTAATACGGTGGGAGAACTGACTTGGGATATTTTGCGTTTGATCACAATTGTTGTGGTTAGCAAGAGTCGCCATCGACTTTTCTTTTATCCAAATAAAGGAAATATGGAAAAGAAAAGAAAAGACCTTTGAGATTATTGAGTTCGGGGGGTAGATTATGAAAAGGAAAGGTATTAACACCCTTTTCATCCATAGTTATCTATGGGCTCTTAGATGCTTGCTAGATCACTTTCTTTTGTTTGAAAGTATGCTTTGTGGTGGTTTTTGAAAAGAATTTTTGAAAGACACCTTTGTTTAGGCAAACTTTATAATGATTCTCGTTTTTATGAATGTATACAAAGTATTGGACTTTTGAAAATATTTCATGTTTTGAAAGTGTTTGGTGTATGTAATACGATGGAAGAACTGACTTGGGATGTTTGCGTTTGATCGCAAATGTTGCGGTTAGCAAGAGTCGCCACCGGAATTTCTTTTATCCAAAAGGAAAGATGGAAAAGAACAGGAAATACCTGTGAGATTATTTCTTGAGTTCGGGGGGTGGATTATGAAAAGGGAAGGTGTTAGCACCCTTTTCATCCATAATTATCTATGGGCTCTTAGTTGCTTGCTAGATCACTTGCTTTTGTTTAAAGATGTGCTTTGTGGTGTTTTTTTGAAAGTATTTTGAAAAGGTGCCTTCGTTTAGGCAAACTTTGTAATGGTTCCCGTTCGTAAGAACATATACAAAGTGTGAGACTTTTGAAAATATTTTAAGTTTGGAAAGTTTGTTTTTGAAAGTGTTTGGTGTTTGTTTTGAAAATGAGCAAGGATGTTTGTTTTGAAAGTGAGCAAGCAACTAGGAACAATCTACCTACTCAAAAGTCTTTTGTTGATTTCTTCCTTTCCTTTGATATTGCTATCTCACCATTGATTGGTAAGAAGCCTTATCTTTGGATGTAAAGGGACGGGAACGGGTCATCATATAGTCATGATAGCAATGTTGTGAGATATATTATCATTTCTCTTTGAGGGACTAAGATCATTTGAAAGGCAACATTTGTAGCGTCATCGAGGGACTATGATCTTGTATTTTCGATTGTTTTTGCTAAGACGTCCCACATGCATAACATGACTATTTTTGTAAGGAAACAAAGTGGAGTTAACCCTAGGGGTGCAAGTGTGCAAGTGTGTCTGATTTACATGCATTGTTTATCTTGAATTAGGGTTTACTAATTGTTGATTTTAGTCTTGCCATACAAACCCTAGTTACTAACATTTATATGAAAGTGATAAATTGTGGAAAGTAAAATTACTACGCTATTACATCATTAGGGGAAAGGGTATACAAATTTACAAATGGGGATTGCAAGAAAATTAAACCTAATTATCTATTACAACCATATTGAATAATGTACAAGAATCGAATAAATGTCCAAGAAAATAAATAGAAAGAAAATGATTTTTATTTGGTTTTTGTTAAGGGTTTTAACTTAATTATTAAAAAAGGAAAAATAATTAATTAAAGATAAATAAAATTAAACCTAAATTAATTAAGAAAAAAAAGTTTGAAGCATTTTTAGGGTTTCTTTTATGAAAAGGTTTAAACTTAATGAAATTAATATGGTAATTAATTAATTAAAAAAACCTAAATTCTAAGTTAATTTTAATTTAAAAGAAAATAAAATAAACTTGAGTCTAATTATTATTTAAATTTTTAAGGGAAATTAAATTTGTTAGACAAATGTTTTTTTGGTCTTTTTATCTTAAAAAAAATAAAAAAGTATTTTAAATATGTAAATAAACAAATAAAATATGTTTGGATTTTTCATTAATAATAATAGTGATAAAAAATAATAAAGAAAAAATAAAATAAAATAAGAAAGAGAAAATAAATTAAAATGAAATGATAAAAAATGTTTGGGCTAGGTATGTGAAAGCAGGCAGGGGGTCAAGAAAAGTAAAAATGGAAGGCCCGCTATGAGGAGGCCCAAGCGTTGGTTGTGGCAAAAAAGAAAGAAAAATGTGGAAAAATATGAAAAGTGGCAGCGCTGGGGCTTGAACCCACGCCCTAGACATGAAACGCGCACTGCCTTGCCACTGGGGTGGCTGTACATCCGTTAACATAAGTGAAACAATAAATATATAACATAAATCAAGTCCTGAAAATGACTTCATCTTCAACCTCCATCCATGGTTCCTGTAACTTGCTCATTTCTCAACAAAAATGAAAGATGTAAACATGAAAGTTGCTCCATTTTCCATACGAATCCAACCATATAAATATCATAAGCTATAAATCAAAGATGAATGAGAATTTCTAAAAGTACCAAATTATGACCTAACTTTTTTTAGGGATTCAAACCTAAAACTCTCTAAGCTCAATCAATATAAATGAAATCTATGGACATGTACAATTTCAGGGCAATGATATCTACATTTTATCTTCATAAATCAGAATCAAATGATGCTTGTATGAAGAGATAGAAGTTTGAAAACTTACCTCTTACAGCTGGATTCATGTATGGAGTTTGAGCAACCTTTGAGATGGCCTGATGATTTCTGAAGCGTGCATGGAACTCCTTGAATGTATTCCAACTCCTACTTTGCTTTGAGGATGGCTGAAACTCCCAACTCAAGTCAAGTTGCAAGCTTCAGTTTTGAAAATGGTGGATAGTTATGGAGGGGTTACAGTCTTGAAACATGGACTTTGATCACTTGTGTATGATATATGTAATGTATTTGGATGATTAGGAATCAAAACGCACGAGTGGAAATGGAAATGGTGTGTTTTGGCTCAAAACTGTCAAGTTTGGGAAGATTCAAGGCAGTATGGAGTTTGGGCAGTTTTGGGAAGGCTTGAAATCGTGTCTTAGCTTGAAAATGGTTTGTATAGTTATATGAAAAAGGTTAGAGGACTTTTGCACAACAGATTTATGAGCTATAGGGTTATGGCTAGATTGCTTGATTTTGAAGAAAAGTGAGAAAATCAAGTTTCAAAGTTTTGTACCAGCAATGTAGAGTGGTTTAATCACTTTAAACACATTTATTCTGAACTTGTAGATGGAGTGTGACCAGAGGGAACGAGTGAGAGGCTCAAGAATTGAATTTGTGCATAAAAGACACTTTTCCGAAATGGCAATGTTGTCTTTCTTCCTAAAATGGTATTAAGCATGGGCAATGCATTGAATGCTTGGATTAAAGCTTCTAACAGCTGTGTAGACATTTAATTATGGAGTGAAAAGCAATTTAGAAGCCTGAAAAGTGATATTTGTACAACATGCTTGAAGATTGGATCATGTGTTCATCCCAAAATTGACTTGTAATACAAGAATGAAACCCTAACTTCATGGCTTTGATTCTCTTAGCTCAAGTATGATCTCAATGAGTTCTTAGACATTTTGGAAAGCTTGTAGCATCCCCTACAACCTTCATATTGGACATTTTTGAAAATTCAATTTGGAACTAGGTGAAAAATTTCCATGAAGTTAGGTTAAAATCCTGCCTAAACTAAGGCAAAATTTCACTAAGTCTTCAAGTTTCATGAGCATGTCTTCACAAAATCATAACTTGAAATCCAAGAATTTCTATAAAAAGTTATTCCCTACAATGTTTTATATCTCATTGAGATATAAAACTTTAATGTTGGAAGTTTCCTTTGAATCATCTTGCATCATGGTGAAAAATTGGCACAAAGTTGTGAAAAAAAGTGAATTTTCAACACTTAGAAAAATTCTACGTCTTGGAAATTTTGACTTTTCCAAGATGAATTTTGACTTTTCTATTTCTTGATGAACAAGTTTCATATTTTTTACATTTCTTGATAAATTGTAATCTTTGAAACTTGTTTTTGATCAAAAAGTCAAAGTTTGACTTTTTAGTGTACAGTTGACTTTTCATCAGTTGACTGAAATTCAACTATCAATCAATTGATCTTGAGAAATGTTTTGAGCCATACCATTAGGTAAAAATGAAGTATTTGAATCCTTGAGATCATGTCTTAAACCAATAAGTCATTTGCTAGGTCAAAAGTCAAAAATTGCACCTTCTCAGTCAAAACCCTAATTTTGACCATTTTGCCCTTTTGATGATCTGATCAAATTTCTTGAGGAATTGTGATCAAAATTGATCAAATGACATATATGATTTCATGATGTTGATATGGATAAAAAATTATGAAGTTTGACTGTAAGTTTACTACAATTGACTTTTCCCCGAATACAACTGATTTTAGGTCAATTGATAAATTGACTGAGCAAAAATGTGATCCAAGACTTGAGACTTGACATGAGAAATATTGAGGGTCCAAAATGATCCATGAAAGTCATATGGGGCCTTGAAAGTCCATTTGTCCTTGTGCAAACTCAAACCCTAATTTTCAATTATCAGTGCTTCAGGAGGTGTCTTGAGCTGATCAAACCTTGTGTAGTCTTGAATCCATGGAGATCTTGTGAGAGATTACTTGAGAAATGAGAGGTCACATTTTGGGGTACAACATCTTCCCCTGTTCAATCTTCTTAAGCCTGAAGAGTTAGATTGGCGGATCTTCCATTCGTGACTTGAAGGTGGAAGATGATTGAACACTAGAGTGCCCAGAAATTTACACTCGAAGATGTATTTGGGAATGGGCTTATAGATGCCATTTGGAGGAATGATGGTAAACACTGGAAGAAGTAACAACACAAATCTTTGGTCGATTTATACTAAAACTTGATGTTTTACCTGTGGGAAAATAAGGTTAGTTAAATGCAGATGTATGCATGGTGTTCATAAGATGAATGAGATTATGCTAAATGCGTTTCGTATGTATATGCTATGATGCATGAATGCGGTATGCATATTTGTCTGGGAAAATAAATCCATGACTACTACTGTGGAGTTCCTGGGAAGCTGAATCCCGGATTGCTGTTGGGAATGAAGAATATACATATCTTCAAACTTTGTTGGCAAAATGCTTCTGTCGGGGATTATCTCTTGAATGTTAGCTGTTATCTGGTCGGATCCATGCTTCACAACATCTTACTGAGGGTGATGAAGTCAACTGCTATTTGGTCGAATTCCAGGCTTCACGGGAAATTTCTTGAAATTGAACTGTTATCTGGTCGGGTTCCAGGCTTCGCAGATCTTTGAGGTGGATAAAATTAATTGTTATCTGGTCGGGTCCAGGCTTCACAATAAACTTGTCTGAAGAGATAAAGTTAAACTGATATCTGGTCGGATCCAGGCCTCACAGTAACTTGAAGTGGTAACTGTTATTTAGTCGGGTCTAGGCTTTATAGTTTTTTTTTTGAAAATTTATTCTATTATCTGGTCGGGTCCAGGCTTCATAGTGACTTGCTGGGGATTGGTTGTTATCTGGTCAGATTCCAGGCTTCATAATGAATTTTTGAGGGAATAAAGTTAGTTGATATCTGGTCGGGTCTAGGCCTCACAATAACTTGCTTAAAAAGATGAAGTTAAACTGATATCTGGTCGGATCCAGGCTTCACAGTAACTTGAAGTGGTAGAGGCAAACTTTACTGGGGAAAAGAAATTAATCTCCTGTCTGGTTGAGTCCAGGTTCTTCAATATCTCGAAAAGTTTAAAATTTTATCTGGTCGGGTCCAGGCTTCAAAGTGCTTGGAGAAATTACATTATTATCTGGTTGGGTCTAGTCTTCATAGCATTTGGAAAGTTGTACTATTATCTGGTCGAGTCCAGTCTTCATAGTATCTGAAAAGTTACACTAATATTTGGTCGGTTCCAGGCTTCATAGTGTTTTGAATGAATGAAGTTGACTATTATATGGTCGGATCCAGGCTTTACAACAACTTTTGGAGATAATAAAGACTTTGTTGGAGACTTCACTGGGGATTAGAGGTTGTGGCCCTCTGATCTGTAATAGTATGAGAGGCCCACTCAAGCTGGAGAAGATAGACTATGCCGGGGAAGACAGACTCAGTTGGGGAGTTTTACCACTCGTTATTTGTTGGGGAAATAAACCCCGTTGATGAATGCTTGATGAACTGCTGACGAGGTGAGTTCTTTGAGGAAGAGATCCACAAGGCTTCTTCTTTTAGGACTAACTTAGCTTGAGAGAGATGTCAAGAGATTGAGACTCTAGCTGGAAATCAACATATGCAAAGAGACTTTGTGGGTAACTCTGTTAAGGGAAAGGTTTATTGTAGTCGTCCTTTGAGATAATGATAATGAAATAAATCTCTGGGGATATTCCATATACATTAAAGAGATGCTTGCTGCTGCTTAGCATGGTACATGTGCAAAATAATTTTAAATATGTTCATATGCATATGTTCGTTCAATTTTAGTCATTGGACATTTTTGCATTCAAAATAAAAACAGAAAGTTTGCACTTAAAAGTATATTTGTATTGATATTTTGCCCATGAATAGGTGTTTTTGTACAAAGATATGGAGATCCTAGTAGGAGGAAATCGTCGAAAGGAAAACAAAAATTGAAAACAAAAACAAATAGCCATGTGGAAATGATCTTATTGCATTCCAACTCTATTATTGCCCCAATGTCTTCGAATGCCCCTTGCCATTGACAGAAGTTGATTGGATTGATCTTGGACCATTTGAACTTGGGCCTTGGTAATAAAGTCGACTGCGGTGATTCCACGGGACATAGTCATACGCTTTCAATCCTTAATTTTTGCCTGGACCGCCCTTTCGGGTTTTCAGCCCACCAGGATACCCATTTTTGCCCAAGTCTCCCTTTCGGGTTTTCAACTTGCCGGGTGTACAATCTTTTGCATATATCCCTAATTTTTTCCCAAACCTTTTGGTTTGTCGGGATGCCCTTATCTTGCCTAGGTATGTCAACTTAGCGGGTCTCTTATGCGTAGTATTTTTTTAATTATGTCCACGTTCACAGGATATGGGAAGTCTTCTCCATCCATGGTAGTCAGCATCATGGCACTACCAGAGAACATTCTCTTGACAACAACTGGCCCTTTGTAGGTGGGAGTCCATTTGCCCCTGGGGTCGCCTTATGGTAGAATGATGCGCTTTATTACCAAGTCACCAGCTTGATATACTCGAGGCTTGATCTTTTTGTTGAAAACCTTGATCATGTGTTTTTGGTACATCTGACCATGACAAACAACAACCAATCGCTTCTCATCAATCAAGTTCAACTGATCCAATCTTGTTTGAATCCACTCGTCTTTGCCTAGGCCTGCTTCATTCATAATCCTTAGTGAGGGAATCTGAACTTCCACTGGCAGAACAACTTCCATGCCATAGACTAAAGAAAAGGGAGTTGCCCCAGTTGATTTTCTTGTTGAAGTGCGGTAGTCATGAAGAGAAAACAACAACATCTCATGCCAATCCTTATAGGTTATTACCATCTTATGCACAATCTTCTTAATGTTTTTATTGGCCGCTTCGACTGCGCCATTCATTTTAGGTCTATAAGGAGAAGAATTGTGATGCTTGATCTTGAACTAAGTGCAAAGTTCAATAATCATAGCATTCTTGAGGTTAGTCCCATTGTCGGTGATGATCCTCTCGGGGATACCATAGCGGAAGATGAGGTTATGTTTGATGAATCTGGCTATCATGTTCTTGGTGACTGAGGCAAATGAGGTTGCTTCAACCCATTTGGTGAAATAATCAATAGCGACCAGAATGAAATGATGTCCATTGGAATCAATGGGCTTGATCTCTCCAATCATGTAAATGCCCCACATTGCAAATCTCCACGGAGCGGTCATGACATTTAGAGGGATAAGAGGAACATGGACCTTGTCAGCATAGATTTGGCATTTTTGGCAAGTTCTTGAGTGTTGATGACAATCAGTCTCCATCGTTGACCAATAGTAGCTGGCTCTCAGGATTTTCTTTTCCATGGTATGTCCGGTAGAGTGAGTCCCAAAAAGACCATCATGCATATCTTTCATAATCTCCTATACCTCCTTCTTGTCCACACATCAGAGTAGAGTAGATTCATGGTTTTGTTTGTACAAGTGTTGTACCCCAATTTTTGACCCTAAGATCCCTTCATCATATCATGTTGATTCACTCACAACAAGATCACATTAGGATTCTTGGTTCCCCTCCCTACTTTGAGTTTTGCTCCTTTTGAGGGATTACCAAGCACCTAGACTTATGTTCCTTTTGTGATCACTAATATTGTTTTGTTTTCTTCATTTAACTAATAAAATGCAATGTTGGGTTGTCTTGCTTGTTATCCATGTAGGTGAAGGGCAATGAGATTTAACAAATTACTCCATGGGTTCATGAGTTTATTTCCATGCCCTAGCCAATAAAAGCTTGAGAGGTTCAAACCTCACCATTGGAGTGGTTTTGGAAGAAATGGCATGGCAGGGTTGTTTTGGTTTATCACATTTCAAGGTTTTTAGATTTGACTCAAAAGTACAAGGGGTTGATTGGAGAAGCTGTTATGTTTGGACAAGGCCTTGTTCATATTGGCCACAAGGGAATAATTCTCTCAAATTTCAAGATATGGAAGTGGTTTTGGTGGCTATGAGTCCTCATTATCACCCTCAACAACTTTTATTCACAAAGCAAGAATATTGGTACAAGAAGTTTGTACAAACTTGTCAAAGTTCCTCAAGGCACTTTCTTGATCTAGAAGCTAGGGTTTTGAACTTCAAAGGAATATATCTTGTTCACCTTTTGGTATTTTTGAGTGATTCCAAATACATACTTCTCTTAAAAGGGGTATCAACAAATCACTTCAAAAGTTCCAAGGAGTTTTCATGTGGAAGAAACTTGGTGAAGAAGAAAGATTACAAGTCATCCAGATGAATCCACAATTTTACATAAGTAACTTCAATTGATCACGACTTGGTCAATTTTCATCAACTTGAGTCCATTCTTTTTCCATAATGATCTTGAAGATGTGAACTTTATGCCTTCTTTTATGTTCAAAGTGGGAAAATGGATGGAGGTTGCCTTAAATATGCAAAATATTATAGGCCATTTCATGATTTTTGGCCAAATTCAGCAAGTCATAACTTGCTCAATTTTTGGAGATTTTGAGTGGTTCAAGTTTCAAAATGTCATTCAAGAGATCTACTTCGTTCCATCTTTTTTGGTCAAGAGCAAATTTCAAGTGGAAGACCATGTTTGGATGCAAAAGATTATAAGTCATTTTTAAAGAAGATTTTGAAATATTTCTAAGTATGGAAAGTCAACCCTTTTTCTTCAACTTTGACTCAATGCAACTTTCAGCTCAAGCATCCATTTGATTCCTTTCTTTTTTCCATTGCAAAGCTTGTAACCTCATCTTTCTAAAGCATCAAGAATCATGCCCTAAGACCCCTTGAGTTGGAAATGCCATGGATTTGAATTTGGTAACTTGAAAGTGAATTTTCCACAAAGTCAGAATTTTGAAATCCATAATGTGACTTCTAAACACAAGATTTATGCGTGTTTTTGATTTAAACTTGATTAGCAAACTTTCCAGAAGTGATTATCACGCCAAAACGCAAGATTTGGTTGAGTTTTGATGGAAATGAAGTCACACTTCACTCGTGCTCGACCTTCATTCAATTTCCCTCCAAACTTCCTTGTTTCTTCCAATTTTCATTCCCATTCACTTCCCTATAAATAGAGGGTCATCCCCCATTCATTTCTTCAAGCTTTGAGAGCCAAAAACACTCTGCCAAAACCTCACACGAACCCATCTTTTTTGAATTCAGTTTATGAGATTTAAGCTCCCTTTTCCAAAATTCTCTGCGCATTCATCATCCTTAAGAATCATACAAACTCTCCAGCACTTAAACCAATCAAAACGAGCCATAATTCAAGCTATTGAAGTCCAGTTTAAGAGCTTTTTCCTTGAACTTCGAAAAGGTAGAATTCTCCACCATTTGGATCCAAATAAATACTAATTTATTCTACTCATTCTCCTGATTCTAATGCTGCTTACAATTTTTAAATCCACTGAGAATTAAGAGAGAAATCTCAAATTGAAGGTGCTCGCTATTTTCTGAATTTTTGATTCATATCTCTCTCCATACCTTATATAAATTTGGCGCGATGGTGGTGTTAGAATCGTCTTGAAGAGACGAGTTCAATGATACTAGCCTGGAATCCTACTTTTTCCATTTGAAGGATCTCACCAAATCCCCATTGCAGAGTGTCTGGAAGTTGAAGACGATGACATGTCTCGTCTCAGCCAATGATAGTGTGCCAAACGTTTTAATTTCATTGGTTGCCCTTTTTCTGATCTTATGTGTATCTCACTAAGGTCCATATCAAGCACAGTGCGTCTGGTCCACTGGATCAGCTTACTAACGCATTTTGACTATGATCTGATGGTCCACATCTTTTTAGTTTTATTTTATTTTCTGATTTTATATTTTATATTTATTAAATTTTCAAAAATTCATAACTCTTTTATTTTTTATCCAAAAATTATGAAAAAATTCACAAAAATGCTTTGAATTATTTATGATCTCATGACTATTTTTTCATATTTTTATTTTGACATTTGATATTTTTTTTGTATTTTTTGAATTATTTGCTTTCTTTTAATTACTTAAAAAATACTTTCTGACATTTTTTTTAATTCTGAAAAAATTCATAAATATTATTTTGCATATTTTTGACCTTCTGAAAACTTTATGGAATTTTATATTGAGATTTACTATTTTTGACCTATTTTCTATTTATTTGAGCAATTTTAAATAGTTTAAAAATAGTTTCTAACTTTTAAAAATTACCAAAAATTTTATAAAAATATTTGGATCCATTTCTGATTTTTTTATGGCCTTACTTTTTCTTTCTTGATTAATTTGAACATAGTTGATATTTTTCTCCTCTATTTTGATTTTTAAACTTTTTAAAAGCTTTTTAATGTATATATTAAATATAATATTATTTTGTGATTATTTTCTGGCTAATCTTGGGTTAGATTCTGGATCATGAACTTTATTAACATCATTGGATCCATGGTGTTGAGTTTAACTCCACAAAAATGGATGAATGATTTTAATAATAGTTTGATCAAAATTTAATTCAAATATGGTTTGTATATTTTTTCCTATCCCTCTTCATCTCATCCCCTTCTTATTGCACTAGGTGTTATTGGAGCATGATCTCTATATCATGTCTCAAAACAAATGGTGCATAAATTACTATTGACCGGCCTCAAATTAGGTGCGACTTCTATATAAGTCCACTTACGATTGCTTAACATAGCGCTAAATTTTATCCCGATTCGAATAAATGATCATTCATGGCCCAAACTTATGATTGCAATCCCAAGTATGTTAATTTGATCTCTTTGATCTAATAACCTTGAGATTCATTGTGTGGAAGCTTTGGTTCTGCCAATCCTCTAATGGATCTACAACACCTTTGGTCAACGCGGATCACTTAAACATCGTTGATCATTAAATGGTACTTATGAAAATTCCAAATGGATGATATACTTGACAAAAAGAAAATGCAACTTGTTGTGTGGAGGCTTTGGTTCTACCAATCCTCTAATGAGTTCCAAATGCAAGTTTCAAGATGGTCATCCAACTAACCACTAATTATTAACTTGTTTTACCTTATGCTTTTATTCTTTTTTATGCTTTATGTACTATTTACTTTTAGCATTTACATTTCATGCCATTTTCATCTTTGCTCATTTGAGCATTTATTTTCTTGCCATTTTATACTTTGCTCACTTGAGATTTTCTTTTCCTTTCTTAAGATACTTAATAATCAACATAAACCCTAAAAAATCTATAATGGTACTTGGACTATTTGGCTACTATCTTTGGTATTATAGAGCATGGGACTTTTCTTGGACTTAGGATTAGAAATCTTGGCCTATCTTGGAAACCTTATGATCTTATCTGATTATTTTTGTCTGGAGCTCTTGAGGTTTACCTCAAGACATTGGGTTGTTTGTTTGTTTTGTGTGCAGGTTATTGTGATTACACCCTTTGTTTGTAATCTGGAATTCACTGGTACATAATCATTACTCTGCCCAATTTTTATGAAGACTTAATACACTTGAAGTTTGGTTCTCTCAAGAGGTCTAGTATTTTTGCTTGCTTGGTTTCAATCCAAAGAATGGGAACTCTATCTTGGCTCATAATGCCAAGTATTGGCTTCTTGTTGGTTAGATGGTTCTTATCCCTAGATTTTACCTTATGCTTTAGGATAGCCTCTTCTTCTCCTCCCATCTTCTTTAATTTCAAAAATCTTCTCCCTCCTTTTGAAAACCCTTCTTGTTTTAAACTTGAACCACTTTTATAATAAACTTGGACTTATGTCCATGTATTTTCAAAACATTTTCATAAATAAACCCCAATCGACTTAATAATACTTGACATTTTTTTAGGAGAAGACTAAAAGTCAATCAATCTCATTTCAAACCATTTTGCCACTTTGGCTTTTACTTTGAACTTTTCTCAAAAGATTAAACTCTTGTCAATCCTTGTAGTGATGCAAACAACTATACTTCTATGATATGTAGTGAAGAGAGATATTTTCCACTTGGGTGTTGAGTGAGGTATTGTTGATTCTAAAATCCAAGCCATGTCCTCCACTTTGAGATGATGCAAATTCTCCTTTCTCATGATTGTGGGTAGTAGGTATGTTTTCCACACAGACAATGACGATGATGTTTTATCTCATAAAGTTGACTAACACACTTGTGTTTTAATTTAAAAAAAAAAGAGGAACTACGTGTACCTTGATCTCCTATTGCACGAAAGGTGGTACGTAGGCACTAAAGGTTCGCAACCGCGGCGGATGAAAAAATCATAAAATATATATTTCTTTTCTCACCTCCACCATCCATTTTATATAACAGTTTTTATATCCAAAATATACAGATTTTTACAAAGAGGCTCCTGCGGAGTACCGTAGATGTTTAGGGTGCTAATACCTTCCCTTTGTATAACCAACCCCCTTACCTTGAATCTTTCCCCTATTTTTGGGTTATTCACTCTTTTCCCATTCCTTTGGAAACAATAAAGCGCGATGGCGATTTTTATTTTGATTTGTATAAAGTCTAGTCAATCCAATGGCTTAGTCTTGAACATTTCTACCGCTACAACAAGATCCCATTACTTAGGAAGAATTTGGATGAAAATCTTTGTAAGAACTTTCTGTCATTGATGGATGTCCCCCCAGGGTACTCTTATGCCTCAAGGTATCTCCTCACCTCATGGTACCATGGCTTTTCTGTGTCGGTGTCAAGCTCACAACAGTGCGCAGGTTCGTCGAATCTCTCAATCGTAATCATAGGAGCTTCGTTGTCCCATCTGACCTTGAGCATAGAAGACATGGTGGCTAAAGCATCAGCCAACTGATTTTTTTCCCTAGGGAAGTGTTCGAAGGTGATCTCTTCAAAGTAAGGAATCAGAGATAGCACAAGTTCATTGTAAGGGATGAGATTAGGGTGCTTAGTGTCCCAATATCCTTTTACTTGGCTAATCACTAGAGGGGAATCTCCAAACACATTCAAATGCTTGATCCTCAAATCAATGGCAGCCCTCAGACCCAAAATGCATGCTTCGTACTCAGCCATATTGTTCGTACAATCGAAGCATAGTCTGGCAGTGAAATGAGTATGGCAACCTTCAGGGGAGATGATCACAACACCAATTCCGTTACCTAAGGCGTTGGAAGCCCCATCAAAGACCATAGTCCATCGGGATCCTTGTCCAGGTCCGTCATACGGTCCAAGTTTCGCGCAGTCTGTCACTAGCATGATGTTCTCATCCGGGAAGTTAAAGTTCATAGACTGATAATCATCAACAGCTTGATGGGCCAAATGATCTGCTAGTACACTTCCTTTGATGGACTCTTGCATTGTGTATTAAATGTCGTACTCAGTCAAGATCATTAGTCATTTGGCTATCCGCCCGGAAAGAGAAGGCTTCTCGAAGATGTACTTGATTGGGTCCATCTTAGAAATCAAAAGAGTGGTATGAGTCAACATATACTGTCTTAGCCGGCGAGCAGCCCATGCCAGAGCAAATCAAGTTTTTTCGAGCAGTGAATATCTGATTTCACAGTCAGTAAACTTTTTGCTCAGGTAGTAAATAACATGCTCTTTTCGCCCAGACTCGCCATGTTGGCTCAAAACACACCCCATAGAATTCTCTAGCACTGTCAAGTACATGATCAAGGGTCTTCCTTCAACTGGAGGCATGAGAATTAGAGGTTCTTGTAGATATTCTTTGATTTTGTCGAAGGCAGCTTGGCATTCATCATTCTATCTGACTACTTGATCTTTCTTCAAGAGTTTGAAGATTAGCTCACAAGTAGCAGTCAAGTGAGATATGAAGCGGGCGATGTAGTTAAGACGACCCAAGAATCCTCTAACTTCCTTTTCAGAATGGGGGACTAGAATTTCTTGGATGGCCTTTACCTTGGCGAGATCGACTTCGATGCCTTTACCGTTGACAACAAAGTCTAGAAGTTTTCCAGATCGTACTCCAAATGTGCACTTGTTAGGGTTTAACCTCAATTGTACTTTTTCAGCCTCTCGAATAGTTTGTAAAGGTGATTAAGATGTTCTTCTTCAGTTTGTGATCTTGTAATCATATCATCCACATATACCTCTATTCTATGATGGATCATATCATGAAACAAAGCTACCATAGCCCTATGATATGTTTCCCCTACATTCTTCAATCCAAACGGCATGACCTTGTAGCAAAAGGTGCCCCATTGCATAACGAAAGTGGTCTTCTCCATGTCTTCGGGAACCATCCTAATTTGATTATAGCCGGAGAAACCATCCATGAAATAGAAGATCTTATGTTGAGCAGTGTTATCGACCAAGACATCAATATGAGGTAGAGGGAAGTCATCCTTAGGGCTTTCCCTATTCAGATCCCTATAATCTACGCACATACGAACTTTCCCGTCTTTCTTCGGTACTGGCACCACATTGGCAACCCATTGGGGGAAAGATGTGACAGCTAGGAATCCTGCATCAAATTGTTTCACCACTTCAACTTTTATCTTCTTAGACATGTCAGGCCTCATGCGACAAACTTTTTGTTTGACAGGAGGACAATCTTCCTTTGTCGGTAGACGATGAACTACGATGTCGGTATCCAACCCTGGCATATCTTCATACGACCAAGCAAACACTTCCGCATAGTCATGCAACATCTGAACCAATCTTCTTTTGACACTACTTTCTAGGTTAGCGCCGATCTTGACCTCTTTATTGTCTGTCTTGGTACCTAGATTGATGACTTCAACTAACTCTTCATGCGGCTGGATAAAGTTTTCATCTTGTAATAAAAGTCGGGCTAGTTCTCTCGGTATTTCACAATCTTCCTCGCCTTTGTCATCGGCTTGGTTGATTGGACATTTGAAATCATAGTCAGCAATAGTAGAGTCATTGGCAATGAGATCCAGAGTGGATGAGGACCTGCAAGAGTGTGTGTGTGTGCATGTAAGATACATGGGTATTTTGAAAAAATTATTTGAAGAAAAAGAAAGACAATGAGCATAAAGATTTGAATGCAAAATTCCAATAATTTGTATTGAATGATCATATGATAAGATGAACATAAATAAAAACCCTTGAGAAATGGACCAAAGTGCCCCGGGCCAGGCACATGGCTTAAAAGCCATTGTTTAATATTACAGACAAAATGTTCTTGAATTGAAAGAAAGCAATAAACAAGTGATTACTCCTCAATGAAGGAGATGGGAACGAAGTCCCTCGCGTGCCAATTGTTAAGCTATGTAGTAGTAGGATATACCCAATCTTCAAATGCAACCTCGTCATCAAAATCACCCACAGCGTTAACTTCATGACTTCCAATACAGAGAAGAGGCTTCCCTGCACGAGCGTGCCTCACTTCCTTCCGAGCCTTGATAGTAAAACCTAGACCACATTTGTACGCTTTGAATGGGATCTCGAGGAGTTGCCCCCAAGTATCACAGCTTCCTTCTTCGACTGCAGCACGAGCATCTTTGAATGAAACCATCTTTGGCACGACCTTACCAGCTTTGGACACATCAGAGGAACATTTGGCAGTAGCAACCATTGGTGGCACAACTTCAAAAGCTTGACACAGGGTTTCTATAAATTCTCCATCCATCTCCACGTATTTGAAAGAGTTGAGGTGGCTTACCATGAATTCCTCCTCACCACAGACAGTGACAATCCTTCCCTTGACCGGATACTTGAGCTTTTGATGAAGAGTCGAGGTAACTTCCCCGGCTCCATGGATCCAAGGGCGACCCAACAAACAAGAGTAGGCAGAACGGATATCCATGATGTAGAAAGTAGATTTGAAAATCTGGGAGCCCACCTTGATCGGGAGATCCACCTCTCCATGAACTGTCTTTTTAGACCCATCGAAAGCCCTCGCGATGATATCACTTTGTTTCAAAACTAAACCTTCACAGTCTAAACGGTACAAAGCTCCCTTGGGTAGCACATTTAAGGAAGAGCCAGTGTCAACCAGAACAAGTGCTAGGGTAGTCCCCTTACATTCGACAGAAACATGCAGAGCTTTATTATGGTTCTTCCCAAGTGGTGTCAGATCAACATCCGAAATCTCCAAACCATTATCAGTTGTCTAGCTTGCCACGCAATTTTCAAATTGGTCAGTTATGGTCTCATGGGGGACATGAGCCTTCTTCAAGAATTTGATTAATGCCCGAGCATGAGCATCAGAACAGAATAGCAAAGATAACATGGAAATCTTGGAAGGGTTTTCCCTAACTGCTCCACAATCTTGAAATTGCTCCTTTTTATAATTTTCAAGATCTCGTCCATCTCATGAGCAGAAGGTTCTCCATCAGCGATGTCTTTTGCGGGTATTTCTATTTCAGCGGGCTCAACCACTTTCTCTTTCCCCTTGTATCGGTACTTGGCTTAGCAGCTGTGATGCAGACAGGCGCCTTTCTAACAACTGGTGGTGAGATGTTGGGTGAAAAGATTCTCCCAGTTCTGGTTACCTTACTAGAGCCAGTAATGTTACCAATATCACCAGCTTTGTCTTCTTCAATCCAAGCGTCTTGCTTTATCCCATGGTAAAACACCTCAAGACCATAGTTCTATGGCACTTCTATGAAATTGGTCAGAGAGAGGTAATTATTAGAGGAGCAACAATTGGTTCATTTGAAATCCTAATAGGACTCTTGGAGGAGATCCTAAAAGGCTTGTTTGATATTGTTATGATGGAGAGATCTTCACACTTATTGGTCAAACTTTTGGCATGTTGAGTCTTATCAAATAGGATCTCATGGCTATTCATCAGGCGTTGAATGCCTTCCTTCAGCCCTTCGCATCCATTGAGCTGTTTGGCACAGCAAACAGATTCCTTCAAACAGCCAGGGAAAATCCCGGCTTTCAACATATTCTCTTTGATGATGATTAACGGAGTAGTCAAGTCTTCGGCATATGAAACAAAAATGGTATCTTCAACAGCATTGACACCCTTGCCATGATTTGGCATAGGCGTGGTGATTACATTCGGAGTTGGAGGAGGATCAAATTCAATAGTCTTGTTATCTATCAAGTCTTGAATTTTATTCTTCAGTGCCCAGCATTGGTCAGTCTCATGCCCGGGACTACTTGAGTGATATGCACATTTGGCGTTCAGATTATACTTTGGTGAAGAGGTATCTGGATTGTCCAGAGGATCACGCAGTGTCACCAAATTAGCCTTCAGCAGGTGTTGTAAGGCTTGGGATAGTGACATGCCTATCCTTGTGAATTGTCTTCTCGAAGTTTCAAACCGTTGATGATTGGCAGATGGTCTTTGAGAAGGAGTTGGATTGGAGATTCAGAAAACATTAACAGATGGATGGTCATCCTTCTTGGTATGGGCCCTTGCCCCATACACAACATTGATTTCTTTCTTCACGGTAAAAGGTTTCTTTACAGGATTGGAAGCGGAGGCAGATGCCATGGGAATCTTCCTGCTTTTGATACCTCTTTCAACTCTTTCACCGGTTAAGATCAGCTCGGTGAAACCAGAAGAAGAAAAACCAACCAATAAGTTAAAGAATAGACCCGATAAAGTACCCATAAACATGTCAATGTGATCCATATCAGTCAAAGGTGGTTGAACCCTACTGGCTAGGTCTCTCCATTTTTGGGCGTATTCTTTGAACCCTTCATTCTTCCCCATTGTCATATCTTGCAACTGAGCTCTTATCGGCGCCAAGTCGGCATTATACTGGTATTGGTGATATAAAGAGGTGGCTAAGTCCTCCCATGTATGGATACGAGAGCCATCCAATTGGTAAAACCACTCTAGTTGTGCCCCAGCCAAGCTTTCTTGAAAAAAGTGAACCTAGAGTTTCTTATCAGCGGTGTGCGGTTGAATTTTGTGCGTATAAGATTTTAGGTGAAGTTTTGGACAGGAAACCCCATCGTATTTTGCAAAGACTGGTATCTTGAATTTGTGGGGAATAAAAACCCCAAATATCAAACCCAAATCATCAAAATCCAGGACGGGGACGGCTTGAATCTCAACGACCTTCAATCTGTCTTCTAGCTGCTTGTACTTGACATCGGCAGGAGGATACTGCTCATCAAAATAATCATCATCATCAGATGCTTGATCGTTGATACACCCATCCTGGGTACTCCTAGCTTCTCCAATCTGATTCTCGTCTTCCTCAGATGAGTCTTCCACTACCGGGATCTGACGAACCGACCTTTGAATCTTCTACCCATGTTGACCAGGGCTTTCCTCTTCGGTTTCTTTTTAGCTGCTAGCAACGCCATCAAGTCTTGTTTCCCCTTGGCTAGGGTCAGCAGAGTCTCTTGAAACTTGGAGTTTTGTGCTTGTAGGTCTTTCACTGTTTTCTAGAGATCCATCTTGCTGAAATAAACAACAGAAAGATAAGGAAATTTGTCATGTGAAAACCTGTTATGTTATGATGCATGGAAGATGTATATGCAAATGATTTCAAGGATTTATGAGATTTAAATTTGTATAGACAAGAATGAACAAACATCAATTTTCATTAATTAGCTCAAAAATGATTACAACACGCCTCTTGGGCTTACAAAATAAATCTCTAAGATAAAAAGACCAAACGTATCCTCTTCAGCGCAAGGTAGGCATTCACACTTTCCTCTTCATGTAGATTCTTTGTAAGCTCCAAGACCCTTTTCTCACTAGCGTAGAATTGAGCTTCGAAGGTATCTCATTCTTCCTTCAGCTGAATCCAACCCTTTTGTAAGTCTTTAAGGGAAGTAGGCATGTCGGGATGGAGGACAATGTATGGGACATCTCCTTTAACCACATGTTCTATGATAAATGGTAAGATGGAGGGATAAGGCATCACGAGCTTCTGAGCATGAGCTCGTACCCACCTAAGGTAATGCTCAAGGGGAATGGAATTCTTGTGTCCCAGCGTCTTACTATCCACTTTGTTTACCATCCTCCAAGCTCATATAAACCTCTGACGGCAGCCTTGATCGTTGCTTTCGTAGTCGAAAACCAATCCTTCGATGAGCATATCATGAGGACCATCTCTTCGGGCGTATCCAAACTGTTGTAAGGCTAAGCAAGGGTTGTAAGTGATACCTCCTCTAATGCCAAGCAAATGGACATTATGGAATTCCCCACAACGGTCGATGATAGTAACGTTCTCCAAGGATTGAGAACACCAATGAATATCCGAATGTCTGAGCATCATCAACCTATGGGACCACCTCAAACCTTGCTCGTTCTTCAACACATACCAGGGAAGATGTGAAATAAACCATCTAGCCAAGAGAGGAGTGCAACACATGAGGATCCCCCTCTTCCTCATAGTGCGAGAGTGAAAAGAATGTAGGATATCTCCCAACAAAGTAGGCACCGGATTGCGAGACATGAAGATTTTGACAGCATTTACATCTATGAGTTGGTCAGGGTTTGGAAACAAAACCATCCCATAGATGAGAAGGGCCAAGATTTCTTTAAAAGCTTGTAAATCCAAAGAGTTCCAATAATCTTGAGCTTTCTCAAACAAGAACTTGGCTAAGAAACCTTTGACACCACTCCTTGTTTCCCAATTAGTCGTGATATCAGATTGTTGCAGGTGTAGTGCTCGGGAAATCTCTTCAGGTCTTGGATCTCTTTCTGTACCGTTGAAAGGTAGTTGATTGAGAATAGGAATCCTCAAGAGTTGAGAGAATTATTCTAGAGTGGGTACGAGCTGATAATCGGGAAAGGTGAAGCAATGGTGTCGAGGATCAAAGAACTGGAAAAGCACCTTCATCATATCTTCATCAGTGCTTGAGGTAACCAAGTTTAGGAGGCAACCATGTCTTTCGGTGAATGAATAATTCTCAAGGACCCTTGATGCTAACTCTTTGAGTTAAGAAGGAATTTTTACGAGATTGACTTGGATAGTCTTCCTGCGGATAGAAGCCATATCCTACAAAACAGAATAAAGATAGATCCCAATAATCCTTGAAATAGTTAGTGAGAATGCTTATGATGTTATGATGTTTATGATGTTATGTACAAGTAAGTATATACACACAAGGCAAACAAATCCTTAGGTTTAGGCTTGCATGAAGTCTTATAGGTAAGTACCCTCTTGAAGTTTAGTTGGCTCAAACCTGTCCTAGAAATAGTAATCGGGTTCTAAGGGATCTCAATATCACTGATCTTTCTTGTCGGGCATTGTTTCAGCGCAAGCCTCTTTCACGATGACCGAAATATCCCGAGAAGTCTGATCTCAATGAGTGTAGTATCGAGTATCAACCAACTTCATACTGCATCAAAGCCAGTTATCTCACTACTTCCTAATGGCCAAGTTGGTTAATTAAAGGTTCTAAAAGTCAGTTAGTGCTTCATGACACCACACAACGGCCCCGTATTCTCCTTGACTACTCAAGGGCTACCGATACCCACAAATGTGTCACACTAACGTAGCTATTGCTTAGACCATGTCGGTATACCCCGCACAGTTTCCATAATGTATTTCTACTTACCTATAAGGTATCCCAAATCCGGGTAGAGGATTAAAACAAGCCCAAACAAGGAACCAAAAATGTAAAGAAAACAAATCAAACAAGGAAGCAAGTAAAGGTGATCTAGCCCTAAGGTAACCTCACTTTTAAGTTTATCCCTAGCAGAGTCGTCAGTTCTGTAATACGGTAGGAGAAATGACTTAGGATGTTTGCATTTGGTTGTAAATGTTGCGATTAGCAAGAGTTGTCACCGACTTTTCTTTTATCCAAAAGGAAAGGTGGAAAAGAACAGGAAAGACCTTTGAGATTATTTCTTGAGTTCGAGGGGTAGATTATGAAAAGGGAAGGTGTTAGCACCATTTTTATCCATAGTTATATATGGGCTCTTAGTTTCTTGCTAGATCACTTGCTTTTGTTTGAAGATGTGCTTTATGGTGTTTTTCTGAAAGTATTTTGAAAAGGTTCCTTCATTTAGGAAAACTTTGTAATGGTTCTCGTTCGTAAGAACGTATACAAAGTGTGGGACTTTTGAAAATATTTTAAGTTTGGAAAGTTTTTTTTTTGAAAGAGTTTGGTGTTTGTTTTGAAAATGAGCAAGGATGTTTGTTTTGAAAGTGAGCAAGCAACTAGGAACAATCTACCTACTCAAAAGTCTTTTGTTCATTTCTTTCTTTCCTTTGATATTGCTATCTCATCATTGATTGGTAAGAAGCCTTATCTTTGGATGTAAAGGGACGGGCATGGGTCATCATATAGTCATGATAGCAATTTTGTGAGATATCTTAGCATTTCTCTTTGAGAGACTAAGATCATTTGAAAGGCAACATTTGTAGTGTCATCGAGGGACTATAATCTTGTATTTTTGATTATTTTTGCTAAGACATTCCACATGCATAACATGACCATTTTTGTAAGACAACAAAGTGGAGTTAACCCTAGGGGTGCAAGTGTGCAAGTGTGTTTGATTTACATGCATTGTTTATCTTGAATTAGGATTTACTAATTGTTGATTTTAGTCTTGCCATACAAACCCTAGTTACTAACATTTATATGAAAGCGATAAATTGCGGAAAGTAAAATTACTACGCTATTACATTATTAGGAGATGGGGTATACAAATTTACAAACGGGGATTGCAAGAAAATTAAACCTAATTATCTATTACATCCATATTGAATAATGTACAAGAATTGAATAAATATGCAAGAAAATAAATGGAAAAAAAATGATTTTTGTTTGATTTTTGTTAAGGGTTTTAACTTAATTACTAAAAAAGAAAAATAATTAATTAAAGATAAAGAAAATTAAACCTAAATTAGTTAAGAAAAGAAAATAAGTTTGAAGCATTTAGGGTTTTTTATGAAAAAGGTTTTAACTTAATGAAAATAATATGGTAATTAATTAATTAAAAGAAACCTAAATTCTAAGTTAATTTTAATTTAAAAGAAAATAAAGTAAACTTGAGTCTAATTATTATTTAAATTTAAGAAGGGAAATTAAATTTGTTAGGCAAATGTTTTTTGGTCTTTTTATCTTTTAAAAAATAAAAAAGTATTTTAAATATGTAAATAAACAAATAAAATATTTTTGGATTTTTTATTAATAAAAAAAAAATAATAATAATAATAATAATAATAATAGTGATAAAAAATAATAAAGAAAAAATAAAACAAAACAAAATAAGAAAGAGAAAATAAATTAAAATGAAATGATAAAAAATGTTTGGGCCAGGTATGTGAAAGCAGGCAGGGGGGTCAAGAAAAGTAAAAATATAAGGCCCACTGTGAGGAGGCCCAGGTGTTGGTTGTGGCAAAAAAGAAAGAAAAATATGGAAAAATATGAAAAGTGACAGTGCTGGGGCTTGAACCCACGCCCTAGACATGAAACGCGCACTGTCTTGCCACTGGGGTGATTGTACATCTGTTAACATAAGTGAAACAATAAATACATAACATAAATCAAGTCTTGAAAATGACTTCATCTTTAACCTCCAGCCATGGTTCCTGTAACTTGCTCATTTCTCAACAAAAATGAAAGATGTAAACATGAAAGTTGCTCCATTTTTCCATACAAATCCAACCATATAAATATCATAAGCTATAAATCAAAGATGAATGAGAATTTCTAAAAGTACCAAATTCTGACCTAACTTTTTTCAGGGATTCAAACCTAAAATTCTCTAAGATCAATCAATATAAATGAAATCTATGGACATGTACAGTTTCAGGGCAATGATATCTATATTTTATCTTCACAAATCAGAATCAAATGATACTTGTATGAAGAGATAAAAGTTTGAAAACTTACCTCTTGCAGCTGGATTTGTGTATGGAGTTTGAGCAACCTTTGATATGGCCTAATGATTTCTGTAGCTTGCCTGGACCTCCTTGAATGTATTCCAACTCCTACTTTGCTTTGAGGATGGCTGAAACTCCCAACTCAAGTCAAGTTGCAAACTTCAGTTTTGAAAATGGTGGATAGTGATGGATGGGTTACAATCTTGAAACAAGGACTTGGATCACTTGTGTATGATGTATGTAAGGTGTTTGGATAATTAGGAATCAAAACACACGAGTGGAAATGGAGATGGTGAGTTTTGGCTCAAAACTGTCAAGTTTGGGCATATTCAAGGCAGTATGGAGTTTGGGAATTTTTGGGAAGACTTGAAATCGTGTCTTAGCTTGAAAATGGTTTGTATAGTTATATGAAAAAGGTTAGAGGACTTTTGCACAACAGATTTCTGAGCTATAGGGTTATGGCTAGATTGCTTGATTTTGAAGAAAAGTGAGAAAATCAAGTTTCAAAGTTTTGTACCAGCAATGTAGATTGGTTTAATCACTTTAAACACATTTCTTCTGACCTTGCAGATGGAGTGTGACCATAGGGAACAAGTGAGAGGCTCAAGAATTGACTTTGTGCATAAAAGCCACTTTTCCAAAATGGCAATGTTGCCTTTCTTCCTAAAATGATATTAAGCATAGGCAATGCATTGAATGCTTGGATTAAAGCTTCTAACAGTTGTGTAGACATTTAATTATGGAGTGAACAGAAAGTTAGAAGCTTGCAAAGTGGGATTTGTACAACATGCTTGAAGATTGGATCATGTGTTCATCACAAAATTGACTTGTAATACAAGAATGAAACCCTAACTTCATGGCTTCAATTTTCTTAGCTAAATTATGATCTCAATGAGTTCTTGGAAATTTTGGAAAGCTTGTAACAACCCTTACAATCTTCATGTTGGACATTTTTGAAAATTCAAATTGGAAATAGGTGAAAAATTGCCATGAAGTTAAGTCAAAATCCTGCCTAAACTAGGGCAAAATTTCACTAAGTCTTCAAGTTTCATGAGCATGTCTTCACAAAATCATAACTTGAAATACAAGAATTTCTAGAAAAAGTTCTACCCTACATTTTTTAGATCTCATTGAGATCTACAAATTTCATGTTGGAAGTTTCCTTTGAATCATCTTGCATCATTGTGAAAATTTGGCACAAAGTTGTGAAAAAAATGTGAATTTTCAACACTTAGAAAAATTCTTGGAAATTTTGACTTTTCAAAGATGAATTTTGAATTTTCTATTTATTGATGAACAAGTTTCATATTTTGACATGTCTCGATGAATTGTAATCTTTGAAACTTGATTTTGATCAAAAAGTCAAAGTTTGACTTTTTAGTGTACAATTGACTTTTCATTAGTTAACTGAAATTCAACTATCAATCAATTGATCTTGAGAAATGTTTTGAGCCATGACATTAGGTCAAAATGAATTATTTGAATCCTTGAGATCATGTCTTAAACCAATAAGTCATTTTCTAGGTCAAAAGTCAAAAGTTGCACCTTTACAATCAAAACCCTAATTTTGACCATTTTGCCCTTTTGATGATCTAATAAAATTTCTTGAGGAATTGTGATCCAAACTTGATCAAATGACATATATGAGTTCATGATGTTTATATGGATAAAAAATTATGAAGTTTGACTGTAAGTTGACTACAATTGACTTTTCCCCCAATACAGCTGATTTTAGGTCAACTGATCAATTGAATGAGCAAAAATATGATCCAAGACTTGAGACTTGACATGAGAAATGTTGAGGGTCCAAAATGATCCATTAAAGTCATATGGGGCCTTGAAAGTCCATTTGTCCTTGTGCAAACTCAAACCCTAATTTTCAATTATCAGTGCTTGAGGAGGTGTCTTGAGCTGATCAAACCTTGTGTAGTCTTGAATCCATGGAGATCTTGTGAGAGATTACTTGAGAAATGAGAGGGAAAATTTTGGGGTACAACAGTGTGTGTTTTCAAGGATGTTATTATGAAAGTGAGCAAGTAACTAGGAACGTTTCTACCTACTCAAAAGTCTTTTGTTCATCTCTCTCTTCCTTTGATATTGCTATCCCACCATTGATTGGTAAGAAACCTTATCTTTGGATGTAAAGTGACGGGCGTGGGTCATCGTATAGTCATGATAGAAATGTTGTGATATATATTAGAATTTCTCTTGAGGGACTAAGATCATTTGTAAGGCAACATTCGTAGCATTATCGAGGGACTATGATCTTGTATTTTGATTGTTTTGCTAAGACGTCTCACATGCATAACATGACCATTTTTATAAGGAAACAAGTGGAATTAACCCTAGGGGTGCATGTGTGAATAGTGTATTTGATTTTCATGCATTTAGTCTTTGATTAGGGTTGCCTACTTGTTGTTTTTATCTTCACATACAAATCCTAATTACTAGCATTTATATGAAAGCGATAAATTGCAGAAGGTAAATATTCTACGCTATTACAATCATTAGGGGTATGGGGTGTACAAATTTACAAATGGGAATTGCAAGAAATTAAAATCTTAATCATCTATTACAACCATATTGAAATAATGTACAAGAAATATAAAATATATTTGTTTTGTTTTTATTAAGAGAAGAAATGAATTGGCTTAAGAAAATCTTTTTTGGTTTTTTTGTTTCAAAAGAAATAAAATAAAGTATGTGAATATAAAAATATTTTTGATGTTTCTGATTATTAAAAATAAAATAAAATAGTAAGAGGAAAAGGGTTCAGAATCAGCACGTTGCTGAAATAAGTTGGAACATAAGTTCTAACTCCGGTACACTGCAAGTCAGAAAGAAAATTTTAGCAGAAAAAGGGGAAGGTCAGAAGTTCTGGGTCCGCTGGGAACAAAGGAAATTCTAGAAGTTCTGATGCAACTGGAAACCTAGAAGTGCTATTGTTACTAGAAGGTTGGAAGTTATGGTTGCTGAGGGAGTTTGGAAATTCTGGATGTTGAGAGAGTTTGGAAGTTCTAATATAGCTAGAAGTCTAGAAGATCTAGTGTCACTAGCAAGCTAGAAGTTCTGACAATGGGTATGTGAGGTGTCAATGTTGTTGGATGGGAATGTCTAGAAGTTCTGGTCCAGGATGGGATAAAAATGCCAGGGAATAAACATAAAAAAGGGTGTTTCTGGGGCTAGAACTCAGGACCCTTAACACTAACGTCTTAAGCGTCTACTCTGTACCACTAGGGTGGCAATACATCCGGTATTAGAAGCAAAAACATAAACATATATTACAAAGTAAAGTTTGATGCTGAATTTCATCTCATTCTCTATGCCAGTCAGAGCATCTGCAACTTAGCCATTTCTCAACAAAACAAAAAATGCATATATAACAATTATGGCAGGTTTCATCATGGCTTCAGAAACATAAAATATCAGGACTGTAAATCAGAAGAAAGCATGAATTTTGCTGATTTTAGTTCTAAATCCTAATTTCCTCAAGAAGTTCTGAACTGAAATTCTCTCTACTTAGGCAAAAATACATGAAATCTATGAATATGTACAACATCAGAGTCAGGATGTCTACATTGTATTTTTTTGAACATGCAAACCTATCAATTCCTAAGTAATGAGATGAAAGTCAGAAAAAACTTACCTTGCAGCTGGAAATTGTTCTGTGAGCTAGAACCTGGTTCTGACTGCTGTGATGTTCTGGTCAGCTTCCTTCAATTCTCAGAAAGCTAGAACAACCCTGAACTATGGATGGCTAGAAAATTCTGGAGCAGCCAAGAAGCAATGTTCAGGTTTTTTGAGATGAAAATTGATGAAGATTGTATTGCAGTTTGTAAACAGAAGTTTGGATTGTTTCTAAATGTGCGTTAGAAACTGAGTGGGGGGTTAGGTTTGGAAATGCACAGGGAAGATTAAAGCTTGGATGCGAAAATCCAGAAATTAGCAGGTTTTTGTGTTTATGTTTTTAGTTTCCAATTCTTTGAAATTTCAGTAAGGTTTCAAGGCTAATTTCCAAATTCTCGACCCCTTTACAGTTGCAAATGAAGTTCAATTTATAGGCAAGGATTTTGAAGCTTGGAGAAGCCAAGAGTACAACCATCATACACTAGGGCGCTTACTTGTTCTTGAAGCAAGTTCAAACAAGTATGGTTCAAGGCATAAAGTAGGGTGGTTAGCAGCTTTTAGCCGTGCCTAAGCTGAATTTGTAAGCATGAATTATGGAAAAGTACCCTCAGAAGCAAAAGCAAAGCATGGGCCCAACATAAATTTTGTACAAAATTCTGCTTTTCAAGGACAACAATGGTACTTCTATGCCACACATGGAGAAATCATTTGGATAAAGACTCAAAATGGGTGTGAGCATTAAATGATGATGATATTTATCAAACCAGAAATCCTGCAATATGAGATTATGTATCATAGCTCAATCTGGATCAAAAGTTCAGCATCAGCGTAACTTAGAATAAATATCCAATCTTCTGATATATGAATCTCCCTGCTCCAGCATGTTCTGAAGGAATTCTCAGACATTTCAGAAAGCTTGTAACACGCTTTGTAGACCCTCTTTGAATTACTCTTGCAAATTCTAGTTGAACCTACGTGAAGACTGACCTAGAAGTTCTAACCAAATTCTGTCTTGGAAATGCCCAGAACTTACTGAGTGTTTCAGTTTCATGGTCGTGTCTTTGAGGATTTATACCTTGAAATCCCAGCATTTCCAGGAGAAGTTCTATTATGCAATGTTTCAGATTTCATTAAGATCTACAACTCTTTTGTCATAAGCTCTTCCAGAATCAGCTTACATCATGGTGAAAATCTGGTCAGAAGTTCTGAACTTATCATCTTTCCTAAACACTTAGAAAAATTTCTAAGTATTTAGAATTTTGACTTTTGATTTTCTTAATGAAAAAAACTTCATATTCCAATATGTCTTGATGAAATATGATTCTTGAAACTTGGTTTTGATCCAAACGTCAAAGTTTAACTTTTCAACGTGCAATTGACCATTTTTCCTTTGTGCCAATTCCAAACCTCAATTGATGTATCAGTGCTGCAAACTTGATGTCATGGGAGATCTTGTGAGAAAATTCTTGAGAAATGAGAGGGAAAATTTTGGGGTACAATAATAACCAACAACATTAAGACAAAAACCTTGAGGAAATCCTTGAAGAAGATAAAACTTGAAGCAATATAAGAACACCTCTAATGAACTTTGGCTGGCTTAGAAAACTCAAACATGATGAAAATGTAAACCCGAGCTCTCTTGTTTTCAATGCTCAATGAGGAAGCAAATTAGGATGTAGAGGAGAAACCCAAACTCATTCCATACTCAAACACAAGTCTTCTGAAGTATAGAGAATTAAACTCTGATTCAAGACTTTAATAAATTTTGGAGAAGAAAAGCCCTATAGCCTGATGAAGAAAGAGATCCTCAATAACCATGAATCAAATCCCTAACTCCACACTTTGTTGCTTGCATAAGAATAACCAGATGAATCAAGAGAAAACAAACTTTATTTGATATGCACAAACAATCACTGTAAAACCCTGATATTGCTAAATCACTGGTCCTTTGAACCTTGATATGACCTAATTCTATGCAAATGAATATGAAGCCTAAACCAGAAAAAATCGAGATAGGAGGGAAAATTTTGGGGTGCAACAACTGCCCGTATTTAATCATCTTAAACTTAAAGGTGAGATTGGCGCCAACCTCGAACATTCAAGGTAGAAGAAGATTAAATACAATAAGAACCAAAAAAATTTGCGCTCCGAAGAACAAGTGGATGAAATATTTATGATGACGTTTTTTTTTGTAGAACTTTACTAACAAACCTTGGCGGGAAATGGTTTGATATTCCCGAAGGAGTTTCCTCGAAGGAAGATAACTTGTGTTGCCTATCTGCAAAGGCGAGTGAAAGGTAGAAATGATGCTTGACCAATCGTACTTGCAAAAAGTGAATACGTACTCTGATGGGGAATAAACCTCTCGTGCACAAGGCAGAGAACAAACATTATAGAGATTCATGAATGAAAGATAACATAAATGATAAACTGAAGTTGAAAACAATTGTTAGGGGAGTATATGATAAAAAACTAACAACTCAGGGGTTGGGAACTCGTGACTCAGGGATCGGAGAAGAAACAAAATTGACAACTCGAAGGTTGGAAACTCGTGACTCAGGGATCGAAGAAGAAACAAAACTAACAACTCTAGAGTTGGAAACTCGTAACTCAGGGATCATAGAAGAAACAAATTGACAACTCAGGGTTAGAAACTCGCGACTTAGGGATCGAAGAAGGAACAAAACTAACAACTCGAGAGTTGGAAACTCGCGACTCAGGGATTGGAGAAGAAACAAATTGATAACTCATGGTTGGAAACTCGTGACTCAGGGATCAGAGAAGAAACAAGACTAACAAACTCACGACTCAGAGATCGGAGAAGAAATAATACTAATAACTCAAGAGTTGGAAACTCGTGACTCAGGGATCGGAGAAGAAACAAACCGACAAACCTAGAGGTGGAAAACTCGCAACTCAGAGATTAAAGAAGAAACAAACTGACAACTCAGGGTTGGAAATCTCATAACTCAGAGATCGAAGAAGAAATAAACTAACAACTCAAGGTTGAAAAACTCACTACTCATGGATCGGAGAAGAAAAAAACTGACAACTCAGGGGTAGGAAACTCGCGACTTAGAGATCGAAGAAGAAACAAATTGACAACTCAGGGTTGTAAAACTCACGACTTAGGGATCAAAGAAGAAACAAACTGACAACTCAGGGGTTGGAAACTCGCGACTCAGGGATCAGAGAAGAAACAAACTGACAACTCAGGGGTTGAATGTACGTCAGGCTGAGGGAAGACATATAGAGAAAAAAGACTAGCCGGAGGATACTCTTATCAAACATTTCAATGAATTATCGGAAATATATGTCAGGCCGAGGCAAGACACATAAAGGAAAGATACCAATCGAATGAGACTCTAATAAGGAATACTAGTCGAAGGTAGACTCCTAAGAAAAGAGCGTTGATCAAAGGAGAAATTGCAATGAAAAGAAGACTAACTTGAGTTAGACTCTTAATAAAGATATTGGAAATATATGTCATACCGAGGGAATACATGAATGAGAAAGAGACTGACCAAAGGGGACTCCAACAAGGAATACTAGTCGAAGGTAGACTCCTAAGAACACCGACCAAAGGCAAACTTAACTGGGGATACAAAATAGACATTGAATCTGAACAGAATGTCGGTCGAAGGCGAACTTACAAACGAAAAAGAGACTGGCCAAAGGGGACTATAGACAAGGATTTCCAACCTAAGTTTGGCTTTTAAGAGGGTATCAATGTTTGCAAAAGCGCAAGAACTACATTATCACTCAGGCCAAAGGCGGGGTCTAATTCTTCAAGAGTGAAAATTATCTAAATTGCCACACACAAAGTATAAATACTCAAACAATTGAGAAGAAAGACATGTTATACACCAACTCTGACTCGCACTCTAACTGTAAGGGAAAACATTGGGTAAGAATACTGCAATAATAGTTTTCTTAAGGCAAGAGGCTTGGCATATGAATTGGATTATGGATAGAATGACACGAGGTCAAGAATGCTTGCAAATAGCTACAACAAGAAGGTATGATTTGAGGAAAACCTGCGGGGAATACCACTTGGGTTTTTTGATGGATAAAGTTCTCTTCGGAGAAGCTCCAACATCCTAACTGGGGAAGAAAGGGATGCTTGAAAAATAATTCAATCTGGCTTATGCTTCAATGCATGTTTGAGATTTTTTAGCGTAATGATCCATTTAAGTGGAAATTCTACGCGATTTTTGAAGATGCAATGTAATGCAAAGATGATTACTATATGCAATGTGCCAAAGGGAAATATCTACTGGGAACTCAAAGGATAGAGTCCTTCTGACTTCTGCTGAAGAATGCCAACAACCTGGCCTTAAATCTCTAATCTCTTGAGGAACACCAAAAGTTGGGCTTAAATCTCTGATCTCTATCGAGGATAACGATTATGACTTCTTATGAGGATAACAATCCTAACTTCCCGACATTCTCTTTGAAATCACAAGTTTTTAGCATGCGCCTGAACTTAATCTGATCAACTCTGAAGTGGAGGAATGCCCATGTATAATGAATTACCCCAGTCTGTAGGTCCTTGAAGAAATTTTCCTCGAGAGGAATTCCTGAGATTTGTGCCATCATGAATATTTTTCCCCAGTTACAAACTTCGGAGCACTGCTCCTGACTAACCAAAGTTGGAGATGACTTCTACCATGCTTGGGTGACTGCCCCTGATTACTCATCACTCTGAGAGATTCTTCAAATCTTGACATAAATTCCCCAGATTAACTAAACTCTTACTCAACAGAGTATTCAACTTTTTCTCTACCCCTTGGGGTAATCAAACTTTGAGTTACTCTTACCTCTTCTCAACAGAGTCCTAACATTGAAATATCTTGCACCTGCTCAACAGAGTCTCTATTTCTTCACCTTATGCTCATGGAGGAATGAGAGGCTCATTGAGTTTTAAATACAACACCCCTTTATGGTAATTGACTTACGACTTGAAAGTAAGCTACTTCTCAACTTGAACTACTTCATGCTCAAACAAATACTCGAAACAATATGTCTCTAAGATTTCCTAGGAGATCAAACTTTTGCAATCATCAAGATTTCCAAACAAACTTCTTCTGATCATTTCTCAAATTGATATTCTTTTACTTAACAAAGTCATTAGAAGGTATGCCCCATATTAACTTGACTTTCTCTTTGACAGATTCCTGAAGCAATTTTTCCCTCTGGATAATTAAAATATTCATTTGATGCTCATCATTTACGCTTACTTGATGTCAAACACTTGTTTTCCATGCAAAGAATGTTTATTCTAAGCATGATAATTCTAATGCAAAGTTCATGTTTGTCTTGGAAAAAAAACTTTTATTGAAAAGATGTCAAAACATCAAATTTTTCTTGTATGAAAGAAAGTAAAAAATGGTGTGATACCAACACAAAAGTTTTAGCAAGCCTCCTAAGAGTCAGATTACGGTACTCTCATTACAGTATGCTTTCAGAATAACCCGTGCTTCAGTTAGGACTTTTAAGGGTTGTAACATGGCCTAGTTCACGGTTTTAGAAAAAAGGATTTAAGACTCAAATTTATTTATACCCACCCATTCTCCATGACGTTATTCAGTCCTACATTCAGTTAACTCGATACGAGCACTCATCTCTCAAGAGGAGTCTATGATGGTTGAGGAACCACTAAGGATTCTTGGACATGGCAGTCACTTACCTTTTGTTTTTGGTGTCTGATCACACGACTTTGTTATTTTGGTGAGGATTTTATTTTGGTAACCATTTCGATTTTCATTTTTTTTTTGTTTTCCCTAACTTTTTCACAGACAAATTCTTTTGAATTTTGATTTTGAAGTCCAGAGGAATGCCCAAATTTTTGCCTAAATTACTTGTTTTCAAGTTTTCGATAGCGGGCTTTATTTTTTTCATTCATTCTTTTTTCTTTTCATTTTTTTGAACAAGTCGTGTGACTCTGAGTCTTTTGACTTATCGGAAGTGTTGTGACTGCCTCATTCCCTGGTGGATGAAGAATAACCATTGTGGTTTTGATTCGACCTCTTGATGTGTGAGGGATAAGGTGTGATTTGATCATAAGATAGGACACTCCTTTTTGAAGTTTGAACACTCAATTAGATTAACTAAACACTACCCTACCCTAGGTTAAATATGAGGGTTTTTTCTGACAAGAAAAGAAACTCCCACTTCAAAGCTCGAAGGGGTTGACGGGGGTCTATCTCCCTTATATCTTCGATGTTTGGGAATTTGAAACAATGTATGTACAACGGAAGAAGGGTTTTATTCAAAAGCACATTGTCTGAAATTCTTTGTATATGTTCATCATCCTCCCTCCAGAGTTATTTGCTTTATTTAACAAGAGTTGAGTATCAAAAAGCAAAGAAAAACAATTAAGAGTGATAACGAATGGATTAATTCAAGACACACATATTCAATGCATTATGATTAATATTAAAAAACAAATAAGTTTTGTATATAAGAAAGTAATGAACAAAACAAGAAAGATTACAAATGAGAATGCAAATGAACTAAAGATTTCCACTATTGAGGAGGCTTGACTTTGTATGGACTTATTGCTTCAGAAGATGCTTTTACAGTCTCGTCATCACTGAGTCAAAGAAGAATTCAAATTTGACCATATGGTGCGAAATTAATAACCTTTGCATCAAGAAGATCTTATACCATTTGTCTTAATGCCCTGCAGTCTTCAATGGAATGGCCTGGTGCCCCGATGTGGTAACCACAACTGACGTTGGGATCAAATTCCACAGGATAAGAAGGAATAACAGGTTTCAAATGCTTAGGTTCCACCAAAGAAAGCTTGAGCAACTGAGGGAAAATTGACCATAAGGCATAGGAACAATGTCGAACACTCTTTTTGGCTTCCTGTCCCTCTACCTACCATGTTGCCGATGATTCTGTTGATAGTTTTGCTGCTGAGGAGCATATTAAACTGGCTGAGCATAAGGAACATGCTTTGGTTGAACAAATTGAACTGGTGCTTGGCTGACAATTGCAACAGTGATTTATGGAGCATACTGATTATGAGTAGCTTCTGTCACCTGATTAGGAATCTGAAATGGAGGATAAGCATGAGCTTCTTCTTTGTCCACAGAAACTGCACTTGTCTCTTTGTCATTCTACTCTGGGAATTCAAAAGTAATAGCAACATCCTGGATCTTACCAATCTTGATACCGTACTCAATTTGTTCTTCTGCGACAACCAAGTCTGAAAATTTAGAAGCATATTGTTGTACCCCAAAATTTGCGTCTCATTTATCAAGACCTTTCTCACAAGACTTCTTGGACTCAAGACAAGATTAGGGTTTGGTCAGCTCAAGACACCTCATCTTGCACTAATAACCAAAAATTAGGGTTTGAGTTTGCACAAGGATTTTTGGACCATCAATGCTTCATGTGACTTTCATACACCATTTTGGACCCCTAAGATTGCTCATGTTAAGTTTCAAGCCTTGAATCACATTTTTGCTTAGTCAATTGGACAATTGACCTAAAAATCAGCTGTATTGGGGAAAAAGTCAACCATGGCCAATTTACAGTCAAAATTTATAATTTTTGATCCACAACAACATTTTAGACTCATATGTACCATTTGATCAAGTTTGGATCACAACTCCTTAAGAAGTTTGATCAAATCATCAAAAGGGCAAAATGGTCAAAATTAGGGTTTTGATTGAGAAAGGGCAATTTCTGATTTTCAACCTAGACAATGACCAATTGAGTTCAAACATGATTTCAAGGGTTCAATGGCATTATCTTGACCTAATCACATAGTTCAAAAGATCTCAAGTTCATTGGATTGACATATGAATTTTCCAGTCAACTGATCAAAAGTCAACTGTGCACTAAAAAGTCAAACTTTGACTTTTTGGTCAAAATCAAGTGCCAAGGGACATAATTCATCAAGATATGTCAAAATATGAAACTTTTTCACCAAGAAAACCAATTTTGAAAATTAGGGTTTTGAATTTGAAAAATTTCATAACTTAGAATTTTTCTAAGTATGGAAATTTTCTTATTTTTTCCCAACTTTCCACCACTTTTTCACCATGATGAAATTTTATTCAAAGAAAACTTCCAACATGAAAGTTGTAGTCCTCCATGAAATATACAACTTTGCTTCACAAACGTTTCCCAAAATATGCTTGGATCTCAAGTTATGAATTTGTGAACATAGGTCCATGAACTAAATAACTTAGTGAAATTTTGCCCTAATTTAGGCAGGTTTTGGACCCAACTTCATGGACATTTTTCACCTAGTTCCAAGAGGTATATCAAAATTAATTTCAAATATGGATTATATAGCACATTGCAAGCTTTCCAAAATGTCCAAGAACTCTCCAAGATCATTTGTGGTTAGGGAGAATCGAAGAAGAGAAATTGGCATTTTATCACTTTTGTTCATGCCATTTTCACAAAGTATCAAGTCGCAAATCAGATCCATGATGCTTGTACCTTGAATTACAGGTCCTAAACTCATTATACACTCCATAATTAAATGCAAACTCATAAGTTAAAGGCTTTATTTTCACTTTTGAAGCATTGTACAAGAGATAATTCCATTTTAAGCATAAAGGTTGCAATGCCATTTTCATAAAGTGAGCTTTTGTAACTTTATCAACCTTGAGCATTGGACCTGTTCCTTTGGTACAAGCATTTTCTACAGATCACAAGCAATGTATACCAAATCTCTGCAGCTCACAAGCCAGCCAGTACAAGCATGTTTTCATTGGTCACTTCACTTTTCTTAAAATGCAAGAAAAGTTACTAAAGAGGTCAGAACTTGTACAACTGATAAGGAGTGGACTTTGTATCATTCTATACAAATATACCAAGTCATTACAATTCTGAACACGATTTCTTAACATCTGAAACACTCCAAAACTCAAAAACACTATATTTCTGCCAAAACTCAGAGTTGCTGCAAAATCATAGCCATTTCATTTTTGGCTCGTGCGTTTTATGGCTTGACACTTCAAATACCTTCTACACATCATACCAAAGCTATCCAAGCCTTTACATTGTTGCTGTAACCCCTATTTCAGCCATTTCCATTTTGAAATTTGGAGCTTGCAACTTGACTTGTGCAGAGACTTCTGGCCATCCACAAAGCAAGCTAGGCATTGGAATAGCTTGATGGAACTTCAAGGAAGCTCACACGATCCCCAGGCCTCCATCAAAGTCCCTACATTGCTCTATCCAAATCCAACTGAAGGAGGTATTTTTCAAAACTCTATCTCTCTATTTAGGCATCTTCAAGCCACGATTTGTAAAGAAAAGATGTAGTCTATAACATGGTGAAGCTGTACATATGCATACTTGTCATTTATATTAACTATGCTGTGAGAATTTGAAGCTTGAAGTTCATGAAATAATTAGGTCACGAATTAGGGATGACAAAATTCTCTCTGATCTTTGAGAGTTAGGTTACAAATTTTATAGGGTTGGAATCGTGAGATAAAATGCCACAAGTTTCATGTTATAAGATTTTGTTTTTGTGCAAGCATATGAAAGATACAGATTTGAAGAAAAATGTGCGCGCATGGAGGAAGCTGGAGGACAGGGATGATGTTCTGGGCCTTTGGCGCCTTGGGCCTGTTGCTTTTGTTATTCACACCCCTTGAATTGCTTCTGCACCCCCCTGACTTATTTCTTATATTTTTGCATTTTCTTGCATATTTTTATTTTTATTACTTGCATTTTATTTTTTCTAATGATAACAAATACCCACAAATAATTTATTTATTTTCATACTTTTATTTTATTTTATTTTATTTATTTTCTCACATAAAAATAGTTTATTAGGATAATATACTTTATTTTCTTAAATAAATTGTAAATATATTTAAAAATACTATACATTTTTATTATGTTATTTATATACATAAAATATTTATTTTCATACATATTTTAATTTTTAATATTTGTACATAATATTATTTGTTATTTTCTTGTACAAAAAATGGACAAAATAATAATATAGAATATATATTTTATTTTAATTGAAAATTAGGGTTTCACCCTTTCAAAAATAATAATATTTTTTCTCTTATTTTTAGGGCTTAAATAAATCATTTTTTTTCATACAAAAATCAAATACAAAACATTTTAGCATAATAACATTTGCATTGCATTTTTAATATTTGTATATTTATTTAATGCGCACAATATTCAATTGGGTTGTAATAGTATTTTTAGGGTTTATTTTGTGCAATATACCCATTCAAAAACTTGTATCCCCACTCCCATAATAGTTATTGTAATAGCTTAGTTTACATTCACGCAATTTATCGCATTTATACCATGTTTAGTAAACTAGGGTTTGCATGATAAGACCAAAAACAAAACAAATAGAAAAGACCTAATCCAAGAAAAATCAAATGCATGAAAAATGACACACATTGCACACAAGCACCCTTAGGGTTTCACCCATTTGGTTGCCTAAATTTAAATGACCATGTTACGCACGCGAAGTATCTTGGCAAAACAAAACAAAAATAAGATCATAGTCCCTCGATGACGCTATACAAAGGTTGCCTAAAACAAAATGATCTAGGTCCCTCAAAAATGCTAAGATACTTGGCAACATTGCTATCATGGTCATACGATGACCCACACCCATCCCGTTTAACATCCAAAGATAGGGTTATTTACCAAATCAATGGTAAATCAACAATGTCAAAGGAATAAAAATGCATAGGAAAGACATTTGAGTAAGTAGATAGCTTCTAAGTTACTTGCTCCATTTCAAAACAATCCTTGCTATTTTCAAAAACAAACACACACACATTTTCAAAACATTTCCAAACAACTTACAAAACATTGAAACATTTTTCAAAAGACAAACATCTTTGTATACATTCTTATGAACGAGAATCATTACAAAGGTTGCCTAAACGATGGCCTCTTTTCAAAATACTTTCAAAATCACATCAAACACTAAGCACCATTTCAAACAATTTCAAAGCAAAGCAAGTGATCTAAGCAAGTAACTAAGAGACCATGGAAAACCATGGATGAAAAGGGTGCTAGCACCTTCCCTTTTCATAATCTACCCCCCGAACTCAAGAAAACATCTCAAAGGTCTTTCCTGTGCTTTTTTACCTTTCCTTTTGGATAAAATAAAAGTCGGTGGTGACTCTTGCTAAACCGCGACATTTGCGACGAAACGCAAAACCTCAAGTCATTTTTCCCACCGTATCACAGAACTGGCGACTATGTTGGGGATTGATTATAAAAGTGGGGTTACCTTAGGGTTTAGATCACCTTTATTTGCTTACAATTGTTTGACTTGTTTGCTTTACACCTTGGTTCTATTGTTTGGGTTTGAATCCTCTACCCGGATTTGGGAAACATTATAGGTAAATAGAAATACGTTGTGGAAACTGTGCGGGGTATACCAACACGGTCTAAGCAATAGCTATGTTAGTGTGACATATTTATGGGTACCGGTAGCCTTTGAGTCAATCAAAGAGAATACGGGGCCACTGAGGGATGTCATGAAGCACTAACGGACTTCTAGAACCTTTACTTGACCAACTTGGCCTTTTAGGATGTAGTGAGATGACCGGCTTTGGTGCAGTCCGAAGTTGGTAGATACTCAATACTACACTCATTGAGGGTTGGTTCCTTGGAATATTTCGGTCGCCAGTAAAGAGGCTTGAATTGAAACAATGAACAAAGAAACAATCCAGTGATATTGAGCTCCTTAGAACCCGGTTACTATTTGTTAGGACAGGTTGAGCCAACTAAACTTCAAGAGGGTACTTACCTATGAAACCCCATGCAAGCCTAAACTAGGAACTTGTGTGATTTGTTTGTACATATATACTTGTGCATAACATCATGGACATCATGAAGCATCATATGCATCCACTAACCATTTCAAGGATTTTGGAAATTCATCTTTGTTCCTCTTTTGTAGGTTATGGATTCACTTTGCAGGAAAACTATCCAAGTCAACCTTGTAAGAATTCCTCCACAACTCAAGGAGCTAGCTTCAAGGATTCCTGAGAATTCTCCATTCACCGAGAGACATGGTCGTCTACTCAACTTGGTCACTTCCAACACAGAGGAAGACATGTTGAAGGTTCTCTTCCAGTTCTTTGACCCTTTGCATCACTGCTTCACATTTCCTGACTACCAACTTGTGCCCACTTTGGAAGAATTCTCTCAACTCTTTAGGATTCCTATTATCAATCAACTACATTTCAACGGTACGAAAAGAGATCCAAAGCCAGAAGAGATTGCTCAAGCCCTGCACTTGCACTCATCTGATGTCACAACCCATTGGGAAACTAGAAGTGGTGTCAAAGGCTTCTTGGCAAAGTTTCTGTTTGAGAAGGCCCAAAACTATTGGAACTCCTTGGACTTGCAAGCTTTTGAGGAGATTGTAGCTCTTCTCATCTATGGGATGGTCTTGTTCCCTAACCCTGAACAACTCATAGATGTGAGCGCTGTCAAAATCTTCATGTCTCGCAACCCGGTGCCTACATTGCTTGGGGATATCCTACACTCTTTTCACACTCGTATAATGAGGAAAAGAGGTGTTCTTATGTGTTGCACTCCTCTCATGGAAAGATGATTTATTTCTCATCTTCCCCAATCAGTCTTGAAGAATGAGCAAGGTTTGAGGTGGTCACAATGGTTGATGACCCTTAAGCATTCAGATATTCATTGGTGTTCTCGATCCAAAGAGAATGTTATCATTATCGACCGTTGTGGGGAACTCCCTAATGTCCCTCTACTTGGTATTAGGGGAGACATCACCTACAACCCATGCTTGGCTCTAAGACAGTTTGGTTATGCCCAAAGGGATGGCCCACAGATATGCTGATTCAAGGCTTGGTTTTCGACTTCGACAACGACAATCAAGGTCTTCGCCAAAGGTTCATCTGAGCTTGGAGGATGCCAAACAAGGTAGATAGTAAGACTCTGGGACACAAGAATTCCATCCCTCTTGAGCCTTACCTCAAGTGGGTACGAACCCGCGCCCAAAGTCTTATGATTCCTTACCCCTCCATTCTCCCAGTGATTATAGAGCCTGTTAAGGAAGGAGAGGTTCCATACACCATCCTACATCCTGACATGCCAACATCACTCGAAGACCTTCAAAGGAGTTGGATACAGCTCAAGGGAGAACGCGATACTTTCGAAGCCCAATTTTACGCAAGCGAGAAGAAGGTTTTGGAAGTCACTCGATTACTTCATGAAGAGAAGACTCTCAACACCTACATTGCACCAAAGAGGATGCACAACGTCTTTTTATCTTAGAATTCTGTACTATTTTGCCCTAGGGGAATTGATGTATTCAAATTCTATTTTATTAATATAACGTGTGTTTCCTTTTTGTTTGACACAAATTTGAATTTTCAAATCCTTGAAAACATTGCATGAATACATATTATTCATCATGGGCATAAACAGGTCTTTGCAACAAGTTTCCTCATCCTTCTACTATTTATTTCAGCAAGATGGATCTTTAACAAACGTCAAAGACTTACAAGCGCATAATTCACAATTTCAACAGTTACTCTTGACCTTAGCCAAGGGGCAGGAGGAACTAAAGACTCTGCTAGAGAAAGAGAAAGAGAAAAAGAAGAAGAAGCCAGCTGGTGTGGTTATCATGGGCAGAAGGTTTCAGGGACATGCCAGAAGGACCTTAGATTTTCCAACCACATCTGATGAAGGGGAAAGAAAAGGAAAAGAAACGGCAGTACCATCAGATTCTGAAGCAGAGGAAGAGGAAGAAGAGGACTACTCAGAACAACAATACCCTTCGACCGATGACAAATACAAGCACCTGGAAGAACGTCTAGCTGCTATGGAAGTACAGAGAGTATCGGGTCTGGATTTTGAGGAATTAGGGCTGGTGTCAGGAATCGTAATCCCGCCAAAGTTTAAAGTGCCATTATTTACCAAGTATGATGGGGTGTCTTGTCCCAAAATGCACCTCAGATCTTATGTCAGGAAGATTCAACCACACTCTACTGACAAAGACTTGTGGGTTCACTTTTTCTAGGACAGTTTATCAGGAACGCAGCTTGATTGGTTCTACCAGTTGGAGAGAGCCGATGTTCATAATTGGGAAGACTTGGCAGCAGCCTTCTATAAACAGTATCAGTACAACGCCGATTTGGCACCAACCCGTACTCAACTCCAAAGTATGGCTATGGTATCAAATGAGGGATTCAAGGACTACGCCCAAAAATGGAGGGATTTAGCCGGAAGGGTGCAACCACCTTTATTAGAAAGGGAGCTAGTGGACATGTTCTTGGGAACTCTATCAGGCCCCTTCTTTAATCATATAATTGGAAGCTCCTCTGCAGGGTTTACCGAATTGATTTTAACTAACGAGAGGGTGGAAGCCGGTTTAAGAAGTGGGAAAATTCAGAAAGATGCGTCTGCTTCCACAACTGTAAAAAAGCCCTTCACTGGAAAGAAGGAAGTGTAAGCTGTCTATTCACAGAGAAATCAGGGAAGAACCGAGCACCGACCAACGGTGGGGGCCGTTATGATTCAAAAGCCTGCATCAGACCAGCCGAGAAATAATCAGCTGAGAACTAATCAGTAAAGGGTGGAAAGGCCAGTACGGCAATTCACCAAGATAAACATGACTCCAGCTCAAGTCCTACCACATCTTCTGAAGTTGAATCTGGCCATGCTAAAAGAGGCCCCTAAAAATCCCAATACTGCATCTCCACATTACCATCCGAATGCCAGGTGTGCATACCATTCTGAAAGTCCAGGGCACGACACCAATAACTGTTGGGCTCTGAAGAACAAAATTCAAGACCTGATAGACGCAAAGGAAGTTGAGTTTGAAGCGCCTGAGAAACCGAATTTTATTTCTGCTCCGATGCCTAGGCATGGACACAATGCCAATGCTGTTGAGGAAGACTTATTTGTTCCCACTGTGGATGAACTGATAACTCTGCTCCTGATCATCAATTTGAATTTGTTGAAGGCTGGTATATTCCCAGGATGTGACAAAGATTGCCATGTTTTCCTATCCTCACCACTTGACTGCCCTCTGTTGAAAAAAGGTATCCAACAATTGATTGATAACCAAGAAATTTTGTTTGAGAAAGCTCCTGTTTCACCCGTTCCAGTTAAAGAAGTTTCAATAATAACCATCTACGCTAATCCTTCCAGGGTCCCTAAAATACCCGTTAGGATTACATCTGCTCCAGTGACTACTCCGCTTAAGATAACAATGCTCGGGCCGACCCCATACAAACCAGATAAGACGGTACCATGGAATTATGATGGAGAAATCTACTACCATGGTGTCAAACAGATTGAACAGACTGCCGAAGAAGAGAGCTCTGAGGAGGAAAATTCTGACATCAGTAACATTGCTGGAACAAGCAAGGTTACCCGTAGTGGGAGAATCTTCTCTCCAGAGATTGCTCCTCCAACAGCAGTCTTTGGACCCGTGGTCGTTCCGAAGATCGCCTATGTACTAGTGATTGTACCTGCAAGCGTACCTACCAACAAAGACAATACAATTACTATCCCTACTTCCACTGCTGAGAATAAAGGAAAGAATGTTCAAGAGGAGCCTGTCCCAACGAAGGCTCAATCACTAGTTATTCCTGAATCATCCAAGAAGGAGATGGAAGAAATCCTGCAGATCATTAAGAAGAGTGATTATGATGTGGTTGAACAACTGGGGCAGACCCCTTCCAAAATCTCTATGTTAGCATTGATGCTTTGCTCTGAGGCACATGCTAAAGCTTTGGTAAAATTTCTGAAGACAACTCATGTACCGCAAGAGACGTCGGCTGACCAATTCCAAGAGTGTGTGGCCAGTCTAACAGCTGATAATGGCCTGGGTTTCTCCGATGCTGACTTGACATCCAAAGGGAGAAAACACAATGACACACTACATGTCTCAGTGGAGAGTAGAGGAACGACCTTAGCCCATGTCTTGGTAGATACTGGTTTATCTCTGAACGTCTTGCCAAAGAAAGCCCTAGATAGATTAGATTGTGAGGGGATGACTTTAAAACCCAGTAATATAATTGTGAGAGAATTTGACGACTCTAAAAGGATGGTCCATGGGGAGGTGGACATCCCAATCAAGGTGGGTACTCAGAACTTCAATTTAACATTCTACGTGATGGACATCCGTCCTTCTTACTCTTGTCTGTTGGGACGCCCCTGGATTCACAATGTCGGAGCTGTCACCTCCACTTTGCATCAGATGCTGAAGTACCCTGTCCAAGGGAAGATCATAACTGTCCATGGGGAAGAGGAATACATGATTAGTCATCTGAATTCTTTCCGATATATGGAGTTAGATGGCGAGTTCATCAAAACCCCTTTCCAACATTTTGAATAAGTCTCTCAGGAAATAGCGGCGACCAAGGCGGTATCCTTGATTCCTATCATCACAAGACCTGCACCCCGGATGTCATCTCTCAAGGTTGCAAAGGCAGTAGTGGAAGAATGGGGTGCACCATCTGGGGGCAGCTTCTGGACATCCCGTACAAATCAGACAAGTTCGGCTTGGGGTTTACTTCGACTGCTCAGAAGGCTGTGTGCCGCGCCCATGCCGGAGGGCCACTTGTGAAGATTAGCCACCAAGGGGTTAATGCACTAGAGGACAGTGAAGAAGATGGCAGCTTGGAAGATTGGATATTTCCTACTGTCAGCGGAGGACTATGCAACTGGGAAGCCAAAGACTTCACCCCAATTACTTTCATACCGCAGTAATTTATCTTTTACATTTCTGTTGGACTTGTAATAGTTCACAAACAATTCGTAGATTTTCAACCTTGTGTCTTACCCGAGGCACAACGGTCCATTTGTAAGGGTTTTTATTTCATTTTCATATGTCATTTAATGAATCATGGACGCTTTTTCATATATAAACCTTTTGTGCTCATTGTCTTTCTTTTACATTTTATTGTTTTAAGATGGCTATCCCTTACACACACCCACACTCACAAATGAAGGTACCCTTCCATTCCAGATCCCATGGGTAACGATACTGCTATAGCCTTTAGTGACTCTGAAGATCTGATCTACCAAGCCGAATACGAAGGTGAGGAAGATTGTGAGGTGCCAGGGGAATTGGCCAGACTTCTACAACAAGAGGAAAGAGCTATTCAACCTCATGAGGAGCTGTTGGAGACAATCAACTTGGGTACCGAGGACGATAAAAAGGAAATCATAGTGGGTGCCAATCAAGAGCCTCCCGTCTTGATACCGCCAGTCGAAGGAAGACCGCTAATCATGTATCTGACCGTCTTAGAGAACTCAATGGGGTGCGTATTGGGGCAGCATGACGAGTCTGGCCGAAAAGAGCATGCCATTTATTACCTGAGCAAAAAGTTTACCGACTGTGAAACCAGATATTCACTACTCGAGAAAACTTGTTGCGCTCTGGTATGGGCTGCTCGCCGGCTAAGATAATATATGTTGACTCATACCACTTTGCTGATATCTAAGATGGATCCGATAAAATACATCTTCGAGAAGCCTGTTTTGTCTGGAAAGATAGCTAGATGGCATATGATCATAACAGAATATGACATATAATACACGACCCAAAAAGCTATAAAGGGGAGTGTGCTAGCTGATCATCTGGCCCATCAAGCTGTAGAAGATTATCAATCCATGAAGTTTGACTTCCCTGACGAAGACATCATGACATTGGACAATGTTGAAGATTTCAGACCATATGACAGACCTGAACAAGGATCCCGATGGACCTTGTACTTTGATGGGGCATCCAATGCGCTTGGTAATGGTATCAGTGTTGTACTTATATCTCCGGAAGGATGCCATACTCCTTTTATCGCCAGACTTTGCTTCAACCGTACGAACAACATGGCAGAGTACGAAGCATGCATCTTTGGACTCAAGGCTTCCATTGACCTGGGAATCAAATCTTTAGTTGTGTTTGGGGATTCAGCTTTGGTCATCAGTCAGATCAAAGGAGATTGGGACACTAAGCATCCAAACCTCATCCCTTACAAAGAACATGTTCTAACATTGTTACCACATTTCGAGCAGATTACCTTTGAGCATTTCCCGCGAGAAGAAAATCAGCTAGCAGATGCTCTAGCTACAATGTCATCCATGTTTAAACTTAATTGGGATAACTAGGCTCCCCAGATCACCATTGAACGGATGGACGAACCCGCACACTGTCACGAGATTAATACCGAAGAAGTAGTGGACCAACCTTGGTTCCATGAAGTCAAAAGGTATCTCGAGGCTCAAGAATATCCTGAAGGAGCTTCAGTCAATGACAAAAAGTTCTTAAGGAGATTCTCTGCTAAGTTTTTCCTAAGTAATGGCATCCTGTACAAGCGCAATCATGATTCTATTCTGCTCCGTTGTGTGGACAAGATTGAAGCTGAAAAGATCATGGCTGAATTGCATGAAGGTACCTTTGGCACTCACTCTAGCGGGCATACGATGGCAAAGAAGATTCTACGGGAAGGCTATTACTGGTCTACCATGGAAGCAGATTGCTATCAACACTCTCGGACCTGCCATAAATGTCAAATCTATGCAGACAAGGTACACGTGCCTCCGGTTCCTCTAAATGTCTTAACAGCTCCTTGGCCCTTCGGTATGTGGGGAATCAACATGATTGGGGAGATCAAGCCTACAACCTCCAATGGACACTGCTTCATTCTAGTGGCCATTGATTATTTCACAAAGTGGGTCGAAGCAGCCTCCTTCGCATCCGTTACTAAGAATGCTGTTGCCCGCTTCATCAAGCAGAACCTTATTTGTCGGTACGGTATCCCAGAAAGGATCATCACTGATAATAGTACAAACCTTAATAATACTATGATCACAGCCCTGTGCGAGCAGTTCAAGATTCAACATCATAATTCATCCCCCTATCGGCCAAAGATGAATGGTGTTGTCGAAGCTGCGAACAAAAACATCAAAAAGATCATACAGAAAATGATAGTCACCTACAAGGACTGGCATGAGATGCTACCGTTTTCTCTCCACGGGTACCGTACCACGGCTCGCACATCAACTGGGGCAACACCCTATTCTTTAGTTTATGGCATGGAGGTTGTTTTACCTATTGAGGTTCAGATCCCCTCTTTAAGAATCATGAAGGATGCAGGTTTGAGTGAAGACGATTGGATTCAAACCCGACTTGATCAGTTAACCTTAATTGATGAAAAGAGACTTACTGCTATTTGCCATGGTCAGACGTATCAAAAACAGATGATCAAGGCTTTCAACAAGAAAGTCAGACGCCAGGTATATCAAGTTGGAGATCTAGTGATCAAGCACATCATCTTGCCACAAAGTGATCCCAGGGGCAAATGGACTCCTACCTACGAAGGACCATTTGTAATCAAGAACATCTTTTCTGGTGGGGCAATGATCTTAACCACCATGGACGGCGACGACCTGCCGCACCCTGCGAACGCAGACATAGTCAAAAGATACTACGCATAAGAGACCCGGTAGGTTGACACACCTAGGAAAAACAAGGGCATCCCGAAGAACCAAAAGGTTCGGGCAAAAATTAGGGATAAAATATAAAAAATCTGTACACCCGGCAAGTTGAAAACCCGAAAGGGCGACTTGGGCAAAAAAAGGGTTTCCCGGTGTAATACCCCAAATTTGTCCTACCCTCTTACTTTTACCTGGTTTATGCATTATCGCGCTTCTCTCATGTACATAAATCCATTAGGTCATTTAACATTGCATACATTCGCTAACAACAAAACTTGGCATGGGATCAAAGATTCCGAAGAATTAGGGTTTCACTCAGGCATCGGTGTTTCATCTCTTTGCAACCTTATCTTAACTAAAGACTCAAGGGCTACAAACAAGAGCGTAGAAGGTCATCTTCATGTGCTCATCATCCCTATGGGGATTAGAGTTATTTTTCTGTTATGATCTGGAATCCAGGAGGGATCCATGAGGTTTGGTCATCAGTTCATCTCATTATTTCCATTAGTGCTTAAGATACGAGATTACAGAATAGATCTTGGTAATATTCATGGCATCTTAAAGTTTTTCTTCAGTATGCAACACGAGGAAGCTATCATTGAAGAATTCTTATCCATTGGAATCTAGGTCTTCTATTAGTTTTCATTAAGGGAATTTTGCTTATTAAATCATATAGCGTATGACTAGGGTGTTCATACAAGAAGATGGAAATATAAGTTTCGCTTGGGTTTTATTCATAATTCAGGGTTTGTGGACATCAATGTGAGATATGATCTCATCTGAACACTTGAGTTTACTTATGGCCTAAACTTTCCTTGAGACTCCATTTCGAGTGCTTTGAGATAAAAACCTAGTGTTGTCTTGTGAAACATCAGAGTTTTAGATTAAAAGTCCTAGAAATAGTCAAGCCCATTCAATTACTTAAGGATACTTAAAGGCGGTGATTCATTCCATTGTTGAAATGTCAAGGCGTGGAAATACATAATCGTCTATTCAAGTGCAATTATAAGAGAAGGCATTCAATTATAAGAGAAGGCATTAGGAATTCACGATAAATATGAAAGGAATATCACTTTTTAACATTTTGAAGAATATATCATTTGGATTCAAGGGTTTGTAAAGTACGCTTCTTTTACAAAATATAGCACCTTGTTCAATATGACTTCAAGTTCTTTTCACTATGAGAAGTTTAGTCTTATCAACATTCCGATTACATCTCATACATCAATATTTCAAAAGAATGTAATCATATTCCAAATCCCTTAAACCAATACAAGATCAATACCATTACATATTTCCATCTCCTTTACATAAGCTACATAGAAACTACTAAGAGTTACAAATTATACCCTATGCTAAAGCTATCCTAAATCTTCAAGCCTCGCTTCATCTCACAAGCTTCTGTTGCTCCATTTTTGGGTCATTCTTCAAATTCCAGTTATGTCTCATGTGTCAAAGCTGCTATGATATAAACGGAACCTGCAAAAATATTATAAACTGTCATAACAAGAAAACCAAACAGAATTCACTAACTTAACCAATTCCTAACAGATTCTTAACAAACCTTTAACCAACTGTCAAACACATTCCCTAACCAGTTTCTAAATAGCCCTGCACATAAAAAAGGTTTATAACAGAATAACTACCAAACCTATAACCCGCTAACCAATCATAACTACCTTCTAACAACCTCCTAACCAATTCCAACTAACTTCTATAACTGCTAAACCAAAAACAGAATTCACAAAGGAATAACAAACTCTCTAACTGCCATATAACCAACTGTAACAGAAAAATAAAAAAACAGAAACAACCCTCAACTGTCAAACCCGATCCCTCACTTCTAACCAATATAACAATCCTAACTGTCTCAAATCCAACCCTTTGTTCAATAACTAACTATCTCTGATCCTGCGGCTGAGATTGATTGATCTCTAACAAACATTCTCACATATATAACAGATTCGCATTTCACAGAAAGAGGAGAGGATTCACGATACAATTATACACATCACCACACAAAAATGACAGAAAGCTCTCTCTCAATCTCTATGATTCAGAGAGAAAGAAACAAGAGAAAAACTCGCAAGAACCTAACAGATACAGATCCACACGATGGATTCTATGAAGATCCATTAACAGAAACTTCTGAAAAGAAACTCACCATTTTCTGAATCTTTCTCCTCTCTGAATTCACGTTCCTCCTTTCAATCTTCATCTTCAGCTGCTTCAAGGCTTCATCATCGTTTCACATCTTCATCACCATTAATTCTCTACAACAACTTCAATCGTCTTTACCGGCAATTGACAGACACCACGTAGCTGTAATCGTCATCATCGTCTTTGTTCAAATCTCAGCATTCACTGCATCGATAACAACACCAACGAATCAATGCTTCTATTCATCGTAACGAATACAACATAATAACGAGCAGAAGTAGAACGAGGAAGAAGAAAGAAAGGATCGGAAATAAAGATTCACAATTTTTGCGTACCTGGACAAGAGATCAAAAGCCTCTGGTTTTTCGACGATTTCCTTCAGTTTGAAAAAAAAACCGCCGGAGTTATTCCGACAGAACTTCGCTGTGTGAAACGATTCGGGGTGATTGAAACAAATCTGTAAAATAGATGATGAAGATGTTAGAGAAGATTGCGCCATGTTGTCAAAGTAGGAGATCGCGCCGCTTCGTCAAAGAAGAAGACTGTGCCGTCGAAGATGAAGAGACACACCCAAACTTAACCCTAACTCCCAAGATACTTACATTTTTTTAATTATTTACTCATTTTCTTATGTTTTAATTAAATGCTAAATGGTTTAAAATTTGATTAAATGGTTTAAATTTGGTATTGGATGTTTATGGTATTGATTGAAGGGATCTTGGGCCTGTTGCTGGACATCTCTTAGCACATTGATGATCCATTTTTGGTACTACCTGGAGCTGGCAACAAAATAATCGTTGATGGATTTCTTGGCTGGGCTTAGATTCTCTTGGATCTACACATCCACTGTTTGCTTCTTACACCCCCTGTTCATAAACTTTAGATTCTTCTACTTCTTTTAATCAATTTTTGCTAATAGAATTTGTGAGTTTTAGGAGATAATAAGAATAATAAAAACAATAAAAAATGGTAGAATATAATGGAATTTTTCTAAAATTTATTTTTTTAGAAATTTGATTATAATTTTCTATTATTGTTTATGTTTAGTAATCGTTTTGTCGCCCTTTTAAGCTGGGATTTTATGATATTATATTGATGCAATTTTTGCAATATGGAATGCTTGGAGATTAATTCTTTGATCACTCGCGCGATGAAGCTTCTGTAGAGTTTTCTTATCGCTTGCATGGCTTTGAAGAAGCAGCAGACTTTCTCCATTAAGCTTTGGGAGAATTTTCTTACCGCTTGCGCAATTTTGAGGAAGCAACGGACTTTCTCTGTTCGGTATCATTGCAACCTTAATTTATCCCTCATTTCTGTACTTTGTCGCATTACTTTACCGCTTTCTAGAAATCATGAGAAACTGGGCATCATCACAATCCATATGCATGCTAACATTAGGTAGACGTTTCCCGTTCATTCATCCTTAACTTTAGGTCTAACAATGAATGATAAACTTTTGTTTAGAAATAGCCTAGTCTCCTTTTAACTTTTCTTTCCCTTTTGCACATGCATCTAAAACTAAAACTTTTTCTTTTCAAAATTCAAAACACTTTAAAACTACTGATGAGAATCACGCCTTTGCTTAGTATGGGAAATGATAAGCGGGTCTCTTCATCTCAAGCTTAGGTGTGGTTCAATTCTCAAAGACTCCTTTCATGACTAAGTAGAAAAGCGACTAATATCTCTCTCTTGAGGTTAAATAGTCATTATGTGCAACAAAAAATACGAACCAACCCAAACCATTTGTGTGTTCGAGCACCTTTCTTTAAAAACCCTTTTCAGGTAAGGACATGATTAATTTACTTCTGTGCCAACGCATAAGTCTCCAAAGTTCGAGCTGCGGAAAAAGGCGGAATTAGCTTCGTCCATAAAAAACACAAATAAACAAAAACATATGAGCCGAACTACGGTAGCTCTGATTCCTCAAAACGGATACGTAGGCATTGGGGTAGGGCCCAAGCGAGCACAATTTTATTTTCCCTACATTTTTTCCCTTTCTTTTGCATGCATTCTCCCTCTAGTAGTATAATAGACAATAAGCATAGATCAAACACACCCATAAGATAGATAACAAGAGTCGATACTGTAGAGTACTACGGGCGTGTGGGGTGCTAATACCTTCCCCTCGTGTAACAGACTCCCTTACCCGATCTCTTGGTCGTAAGACCGTGAATTCTCCCTTCTCAGGTTTTCTCGATGTTTACATTTCCCAACATATGGGATAAAAGACGTTCGATGACGACTTAATTGTTTTGATGATTTTCAGCCGGTTGTTTCAGCTGACGACTTCACTGGGGACAGGTCGACCAAATGCTGGTCCATCTCGGATTCATTCCTAGCTCTTGCTTTCTTTTCTTCGGGTGTTTATCTTCATGCTTTCAGTTTATTCATTCATTTTGTATATACTTGAGCATATGTATGCATTGCATTTTACTGTTTTCCATATACTACTGTTGTACCGGATTTGCTTCTTGTTTGGGTGGGGATGTTACTACTGAGGTAAAAGGCCCAGTACCCAGGCCAGAGTGCACTAGGACACTAGGAATAGAGTGGGGACATGACGGCTATAGGACATGGTCCGATTAGTGCAGTCATGTCATATACCACGCTCAGATGAGGTTCAATTGGAGGTACTTTCATCATGCACGTCTGTGTTGCGATGATTTTACTTTGAAGCGAACTCGTGATTTTCGAGTTACCATTGTCTTACCCTGACCTAGTCTTCACCCGTGAGTGGGGAGGGAATCATTATTACAGGTACAAATGGTGACTATGCTCAGACAGTGACTATTGGTTCTAATGGCTATGTTCTGGATTTCTATTATGACTTTATGCAGATGTTATATTCTGTTGGTGGCCGTATGATTCTCAGATTTGATTCCTTGGAAATGACAGAACATGACATGGCATTCATTCATGCACCCCATGCATATTCATGCATTCATGACAGGTACCCGAAGATTGGGGATCCTTATTCAGACCTGGGGTTCTCTTCAAAGGTTCAACTTGATTTCTCACCGCACATGCTCAGAGATCAGTTATGGAATAACTCCGAGTGGTACCTGCAAGCTTTGGCCCGTGGTTAGAAATTTCTTCAAGAAGGAAGATAATTGATTAAAGACTCAGATAAGCCAGGTCATGGAAACTCTTATAATGATGTCTATTATTTCTTTGAAACACGATATGCTTGGTGATGCAGTTTATACCGATTCGTTGGGTAAGTCATTCATTCGTTCTCCTAAAAGAACCTTATATGCATATTGTACTGGGGCACCTGGCCAATCGATTGAAGATGGTATGTCATCCAGAGACAAGGTACAAGACAGGCTCAATCATGAGACTACTGTGTTCACATCATATCAGAGGGGAGTTCTCTCGCACGCTCGAGCATCAAGACTATAGAAAGTCGTCAGAATCAAGAAATCCATACGGAGTCAAGTCTCCTCAATGATGGAAACTGGTTTCTTTAACTGCATTTTCATTTGCGTTCTTGCTTGTTTGTCAAAACATTGCTTGTATATAGAAACTTGTCTATTTTTGAACAAAAATCTTAATGCAATAAGTATGCTTGTCTTGAAGTGTTCCTTTCATTTTTACTCATCCATTCGTTATCACTCTTTAAATGTTTTACTTGCATATTGATGCCAAATTTCCTAGTCTTATGCTTAGGTAAAGATTCAAAGGAGGATGACGACAACCTAAAACGCAAAAATCTATGGTTGGTACGCTTTTGAGTAAGACCCTGCTGATGATGTACATGCCTTGTTTCAAATCCCTAAACACCGGAGATATAAGGGAGATAGACCCTCGTTAACCCCTCTGAGCCTTCGAAGTAGGAGTTTCTTTTCTGTTCAGAAAAAACCCTCATTTTAACCCTGGGGAGGGTAGTGTTCAACTAATCTGATCAAGCATTCAGAACTCGTCAAGAGTGTGCATCCAAGGATACAACAATGGTTATTCAGTAAAAGGTTGAGAAAAGCCAAAAACACAATGGTTAACCCTCATCTAACAACAACGTGCGTCTATTGACAATATCCCAATGGGTATCTCTCGCACATCAGGAGATCAACAAATGACAGTACTATAAGGGCTATCCATCATCTACTAAAAACTCAGGCGGTCACGATCACTTCCAACAAATCAAAACAATGCAAAGATCAACGACTTGTTCAAAATGGAAAATACGAATAAGAAAGAAACAAAAATCCCCGCTAAGTCGAAACTTGAAAACAAGTCTCTTAGGCAAAAATTGGGGCATCCCGCTGGACTTCCAAATCAAAATTCAAAAGAATTTGTCCAGGAAAAAGCACAAAGGGAATTTAAAATCCTAAAGACGAGAAAAGGATTACCAACGAAAATCCTCATCAAAGAACAAAGTCGTCTGATCAGACACCAAAGGCAAAGAAGTTAGCGACTGTCGTGTCCAAGAAACCGTTGTGGTTCCTCAATCCTCACAAACGCTTCTCGAGAGATGAACGCTTGTGTCGGGTCAACTGAACATAGGAATGGAGAACATCATGGAGAATGGGTGGGCACCAAATAATTTTGAGCCTTAAATCCTTTTTCTAAAACCATGAACCGGGCCACATTACAACCCATAAAAGTCCTAACTGAAGCATGGGTCAATTCGAAAGCGTGCTACAACGAGATAACGTTTAACTAACTCCTAAGAGGTACGTTCCAATATCTGTGTTGGCATCATATGCTTGTATTATCTTTCATAAAAAAAATAATTTGCAAATGTTTCTCTCTAGCTAGTGACTCGTTCACAACAGAGGTGTGACATCATTTCATTTAAAGTTTTTTCAAACTTCAAGACTCACATATGTGTTTCATTAGAATTATCATTCTCATAATAAACATTCTTCTGCATATAAAACAACTGATTGACATCAAGTGAGTTTACACAATGAACAATCGGTAAAGAGCTCAATCTTGTCAGAAAAGAGAGGCTTGAATACCTTGTTGAAGCAAGAGTCAGCTGCCACAAGAGAAATGACTAATCCAGAGGCATGTTAACCAGTGTTTCTATCCAGAGAAAATATCTTGGTGCTTCACAATCTGAGTACCCTTCAAGGATGAAGTTAGCAGAGCCTGCCAATCTGGGGCAATAAAGTCAAGGATCGATCTCTCCAAGTTCAGCCAAATCTGGGGCATTCCTCCAAGCTCGACCAATCAGAGGTTATCACGTTGATAAATATCTTCAAGCTCGATCAATCAGAGGCTATCACGTCGAGAGATCTATTCAGAATTCATTCAACCTGGGGCAGTTACGTCGAGATTCGACAAATCTCTCCAAGAAAGTTGTAATCAAGAGAAGTTTATTTCGTGACTCAAGGCATTGGGGCAGGCCACCTTATATCGTATTGTGGCACGAATATTCTAGTCTTTTATTCAACATAGATCTTCTCAGAGACCCTCCAGACAGGGGCATTCCTCATCCGTACTTGCAAAGTTGCTCAAGCCAATTATGTTGTACAAGGCTTCGATCAAGCTAAAAGCACCATAACAGTCACCCTGACATTAGCCAGCACACGAAGCTTCCTTCATCTGCTACAGAAAAACTTCAAGTCTGATTCCCCAAGTGAGTTCAGAAAATTCGGAGTCGTCGTTTGACTCGACATACGCAAGTGCATCCCCAGTGGAGCTAATCAAGAACATCCCCAATGGAGCTAAACCGGGGCATTCGCAGAGCCAAACCGGGGCATTTGCAGAGCTAAATCGGGGTATTCGTGGTGCTAAACTGGGGCACTCACAGAGCCAAACTGGGGCATTCGCAGAGCTAAACTGGGGTATTCGCAGAGCTAAACCGGGGCATTCGCAGAGCCAAACCGGGGCATTCACAGAACTAAACCGGGGTATTCGCAGAGCTAAACTGGGGCATTCGCAGAACTCAACCGGGGCACTCGTAAGTGTCCACGCCCATCTCTTATCCCCAAGTGATTCAAGAGATAATTCCCTAGTGTGCGTAAACTTGGGGCATGTATTCAAAGAGATCCACATGGTGTTCAACATCCATTATTCGGCATATTCAGTTCTATCATCCTCTTCTTCAGTTCATGATGTATGGAAGTCTGACCAGATTATCTCTTCCCAACGGTATGATTCAGAATCCAACAGCGTACCTGAAGACTCGCTTCGTTAGCAATTCAACTCTCAGCAGAGTTATCAACGATCTTTGGTATCAGGGGCTCCCCAAGGCAAATTCTTATCAGTACCCCCAACAACCTTGGATGCTGCAGGCTTGAAACGTCGATATATACTGACATCCCCAGTGATGAGAAATGGTTCCCAACAAGCCTTCTCTTATCCCCATGAAGTTTATTTCTTCGCATTGCATATAGTTATCAATGCATAACATTTCATCCTCAAAAGCACGTAGCCGATGCATCAGAATGGATCTTTGCGGCAAAAGAAATTCAAACATGCATACGAAGCATAAGCCAGATCAGGTGCCTTACACAAAAGACCTGAATTATTCAAGGAAAACAATACATCCCTACAGGAAGGTATCATGCCCAAAATCCCTAGTCGATGACCTTCACCTTTTCGATACCCAACAAAATCGATACACTTTGTCATTCTAAACCCAGTTCTTGTCTGGTAGTCAGTTCCTTAAACACTCGTCCGTGTCCATTCCTAAACACCCATCTGTGACAGTCTCTCAAACACTCGTCCGTGTTTAACCTTTTGATACTCGCCTGTATCTCTTTTCAATACTCGTCCGTATTGATTCAAACACTTGTCGTGTCAACTTCTAAACACCCGTCCGTGTAAATTTCTAAACACTCGTCAGTGTAAATTCCCAAACGCTTGTCGTGTCAACTTCTGAACACTCGTCCGTATCTAAAATTTTAATACTCGTTCGTATTACTTCAAACACTCGTCCGTGTTTACCCTTTTGATACTCGTCCGTATCTTCTTTCAATACTCGTCCGTATTGATTCGAACATTCGTTCGTGTTTAGCCTTGGATACTCGTCAGTATCTTCTTTTAATACTCATCCGTATTGAATCAAACATTCATCTGTGTTTAAACCTTTTGATACTCGTCAGTATCTTCTATCAATACTCGTCCGTATTGAATCAAACACTCGTCCGTGTTTAAACTTTTCGATACTCACCTGTATCTTCTCTCAATTCTCATCCGTATTGATTCAAACACTCGTCCGTGTTTAACCTTTTGATACTCATCCGTATCTTTTCTCAATACTCGTCCGTACTGATTCAAACACTCGTCCGTGTTTAACCTTTGATACTCATCCGTATCTTCTCTCAATGCTCGTCCGTATTGATTCTAACACTCGTCCGTGTTATACCTTCCACGTTTTGGCATCACTCCACGTTACAAGTCCAATCTATGTCACTTCATTGAAAAAATAAAATTTCTTTCCCCCAGCAGATATCACAAAATAAATAAAGAAGCACTTATACTCTCTCCCAGGACAAATTTTTGGCTTTGATATTTAATCATCTTCAACCTTGAACTCCCGAAAGGCACGCGCCAATCGTACTTTCAAGTTTAAGACGATTAAATAGGGGCAGCTGTAATACCCCAAATTTGTCCTACCCTCTTACTTTAATCTGGTTTATGCATTGTCGCGCTTCTCTCATGTACATAACTCCATTAGCTCATTTAACATTGCATACATTCGCTAACAACAAAACTTGGCATGGGATCAAAGATTCTGAAGAATTAGGGTTTCACTCAGGCATCAGTGTTTCATCTCTTTGCAACCTTATCTTAACTAAAGACTCAATGGCTACAAACAAGAGCATCAAAGGTCATCTTCATGTGCTCATCATCCCTATGGGGATTAGAGTTATTTTTCTGTTATGATCTGGAATCCAGGAGGGATCCATGAAGTTTGGTCATCAGTTCATCTCATTATTTCCATTAGTGCTTAAGATACGAGATTACAGAATAGATCTTGGTATATTCATGGCATCTTAAAGTTTTTCTTCAGTATGCAACACGAGGAAGCTATCATTGAAGAATTCTTATCCATTGGAATCTAGGTCTTCTATTGGTTTTCATTAAGGGAAGTTTGCTTATTAAATCATAGAGCGTATGACTAGGGTGTTCATACAAGAAGATGGAAAGATAAGTTTCGCTTGGGTTTTATTCATAATTCAGGGTTTGTGGACATCAATGTGAGATATGATCTCATCTGAACACTTGATTTTACTTATGGCCTAAACTTTCCTTGAGACTCCATTTCGAGTGCTTTGAGATTAAAACCTAGTGTTGTCTTATGAAACATCAGAGTTTTAGATTAAAAGTCCTAGAAATAGTCAAGCCCATTCAATTACTTAAGGATACTTAAAGGCGGTGATTGATTCCATTGTTGAAAAGTCAAGGCGTGGAAATGCGTAATCGTCTATTCAAGTGCAATTATAAGAGAAGGAATTCAATTATAAGAGAAGGCATTAGGAATTCACGATAAATCTGAAAGGAATATCACTTTTTAACATTTTGAAGAATATATCATTTGGATTCAAGGGTTTGTAAAGTACGCTTCTTTTACAAAATACAGCACCTTGTTCATTATGACTTCAAGTTCTTTTCACTACGAGAAGTTTAGTCTTATCAACATTCCGATTACATCTCATACATCAATATTTCAAAAGAATTTAATCATATTCCAAATCCCTTAAACCAATACAAGATCAATACCATTACATATTTCCATCTCCTTTACATAAGCTACATAGAAACTACTAGGTGTTACAAATTATACCCTATTCTAAAGCTACCCTAAATCTTCAAGCCTCGGTTCATCTCACAAGCTTCTGTTGCTCCATTTTTGGGCCATTCTTCAAATTCCAGTTATGACTCATGTGTCCAAGCTGCTATGATATAAACGAAACCTGCAAAAATATTGTAAATTGTCATAACAAGAAAACCAAACAGAATTCACTAACTTAACCAATTCCTAACAGATTCTTAACAAACTTTTAACCAACTGTCAAACACATTCCCTAACCATTTTCTAAACAGCCCTGCATATAAAAAAGGTTTATAACAGAATAACTAACAAACCTATAACCCGCTAACCAATCATAACTACCTTCTAACAACCTCCTAACCAATTCCAACTAACTTCTATAATTGTTAAACCAAAAACAGAATTCACAAAGGAATAACAAACTCTCTAACTTCCATATAACCAACTGTAACAGAAAAATAAAATAAAAAACAGAAACAACCCTCAACTGTCAAACTCGATCCCTCACTTCTAACCAATATAACAATCCTAATTGTCTCAAATCCAACCCTTCATTCAATAACTAACTATCTCTGATCCTACGGCTGAGATTGATTGATCTCTAACAAACATTCTCACCTATATAACAGATTCGCATTTCACAGAAAGAGGAGAGGATTCACGATACAATTATACACATCACCACACAAAAATGACAGAAATCTCTCTCTCAGTCTCTATGATTCATAGAGAAAGAAACAAGAGAAATACTCGCAAGAACCTGACAGATACAGATCCACACGATGGATTCTATGAAGATCCATTAACAGAAACTTCTGAAAAGAAACTCACCATTTTCTGAATCTTTCTCCTCTCTGACTTCACGTTCCTCCTTTCAATCTTCATCTTCAGCTGCTTCAAGGCTTCATCATTGTTTCACATCTTCATCACCATTAATTCTCTACAACAACTTCAATCGTCTTTACCGGCAATTGACAGAAACCACGTAGCTGTAATCGTCATCATCATCTTCGTTCAAATCTCAACATTCACTACATCGATAACAACGCCAACGAATCAATGCTTCTCTTCATCGCAATGAATACAACATAACAACGAGCATAAGTAGAATGAGGAAGAATAAAGAAAGGATCGGAAATAAAGATTCGCAATTTTTGCGTACCTGAACAAGAGATCAAAAGCCTCTGGTTTTTCTACGATTTCCTTCAGTTTGGAAAAAAACCACCAGAGTTATTCCAGCAGAGCTTCGCTATGTGAAACGATTCGGGGTGATTGAAACAAATCTGTAAAATAGATGATGAAGACGTCGGAGAAGATTGCGCCACGTTGTCAAAGTAGGAGATCGCGCCGCTTCGTCAAAGAAGAAGATTGTGTCATCGAAGATGAAGAGACACACCCAAACTTAACCCTAACTCCCAAGATACTTACATTTTTTTTATTATTTACTCATTTTCTTATGTTTTAATTAAATGCTAAATGATTTTAAAATCTGATTAAATGGTTTAAATTTGGTATGGGATGTTTATGGTATTGATTGAAGGGATCTCAGGCTTGTTACTGGACATCTCTTAGCACATTGATGATCCATTTTTGGTACTACCTGGAGCTGGCAACAAAATAATCGTTGATGGATTTCTTGGCTGGGCTTAGATTCTCTTGGATCTACACATCCATTGTTTGCTGCTTACACCCCCTGTTCATAAACTTTAGATTCTTCTACTTCTTTTAATCAATTTTTGCTAATAGAATTTGTGAGTTTTAGGAGATAATAAGAATAATAAAAACAATAAAAAAGGGTAGAATATAATGGAATTTTTCTAAAATTTCTTTTTTTAGAAATTTGATTAGAATTTTATATTATTGTTTATGTTTAGTAATCGTTTTGTCGCCCTTTTAAGCTGGGATTTTATGATATTATATTGATGCAATTTTTGCAATATGGAATGCTTGGAGATTAATTCTTTGATCACTCGCACGATGAAGCTTCTGTAGAGTTTTCTTATCGCTTGCATGGCTTTGAAGAAGCAGCAGACTTTCTCCGTTAAGCTTTGGGAGAATTTTCTTACCGCTTGCGCAATTTTGAGGAAGCAACGGACTTTCTCTGTTCGGTATCATTGCAACCTTAATTTATCCCTCATTTCTGTACTTTTTCGCATTACTTTACCGCTTTCTAGAAATCATGAGAAACTGGGCTTCATCGCAAACCATATGCATGCTAACATTAGGTAGACGTTTCCCTTTCATTCATCCTTAACTTTAGGTCTAACAACGCATGATAAACTTAGATTTAGAAATAGCCTAGTCTCCTTTTAACTTTTCTTTCCCTTTTGCATACGCATATAAAACTAAAGCTTTTTCTTTTCAAAATTCAAAACACTTTAAAACTACTGATGAGAATCACGCCTTTGCTTAGTATGGGAAATGATAAGCGGGTCTCTTCTCGATCTTATTGTTCTTCATCTCAAGCTTAGGTGTGGTTCAATTCTCAAAGAATCCTTTCATGACTAAGTAGAAAAGCGACTAATATCTCTCTCTTGAGGTCAACTAGTCATTATGTGCAACAAAAAATACGAACCAACCCAAACCATTTATGCGTTCGAGCACATTTCTTTAAAAACCCTTTTTAGGTAAGGACATGATTAATTTACTTCTGTGCCAATGCATAAGTCTCCAACGGTCGAGCTGCGGCAGAAGGCGGAATTAACTTCGTCCATAAAAAACACAAATAAACAAAAACATATAAGCCGAACTACGGTAGCTCTGATTCCTCAAAACGGATACGTAGGCATTGGGGTAGGGCCCAAGTGAGCACAATTTTATTTTCCCTACATTTTTTCCCTTTCTTTTGCATGCATTCTCCCTCCAGTAGTATAATAAACAGTAAGCATAGATCAAACACACCCATAAGATAGATAACAAGAGTGGATACCATAGAGTACTACGGGCGTGTGGGGTGCTAATACCATCCCCTCGCATAACATACTCCCTTACCCGATCTCTCAGTCGCAAGACCGTGACTTCTCCCTTCTCAGGTTTTATCAATGTTTACCTTTCCCAACGTATGGGATAAAAGACGTTCGATGGAAACTTCATTATTTTAATGATTTTCATCCGGTTGTTTCACCCGGTGGATCGAAAACCCGAAAGGGCGGTCCAGGCAAAAGTTATGGAATTAAAGCGTATGACTATGTCTCGTCGGATCACTTTAAGGACAATCTCTTCATTGATAAACCTGGAGCTTCTGATCAATACAATCATCTTCAGACGAAGCAACGAATGGACAAGATATTCAGAGATACGAAGGCTATAGTAGAATGGGAACCCCATGGGATTTTTTTACATATAGCTATCTTTCTTTGTATTAAATTTTTTCTCATTTTTTATGACACCATCCTCTTACTAGGATGTCTGTTTCCTTTATACACAAATACTTATTCAAAGTAAATACAAAGATATCTCTTTAAAGTGCAGAAAACCATTTGTCCTTTTCTTTTTACACTTGTGTTTTATTTGCAAAAACGTCCAATGATTCATTGATGAACATATGCATTTGAACATAATTACTGTTTACAAATAAACATGATGGAAAAGAATAATTACTGACAGGTTGAAAGATTAGGAAAACGTCTTCAGGCTATTCCATGAGAAATCCCTACAGTACGTCATTAAGATCCCCAGCGGAGCCAAAACTTTGAACTATCAATCCCCAGCAGAAACCTTTCAGTTACTCCAAATTCCCCAGCAAGTTATCTTGAAGCCTAAAAGCCAACCAGACAACAACTTCTGATAACTCCCCAGTAGAATGGCAGACAACCCAAACTCCTGAACCTACTCCCCAGCAGGATAGTTTTCTTCCCCACAGAGTTTTCATAGTTCCCCAACAGAATGAAGATTCTCATTCTTAATTCCCAGCAGAAGTCATCAAAATTCTCGGGATTCCACCAAGCATATTACTCAAGCAGTACATGGCATTACTCTCACAACGAAATTTTTGTCAATACTCCAACTTCAAGACATGAAGAATCCCTATATCCCCAGAGAAGTCGCCAAGGATTTCTTATCCTCAACAGTCAAGGATTTATTTTCCCCGGCAGCAGTCAAGGATTTCTTATCCTCAGCAGTCAAGGATTTATTTTCCCCGGCAGTAGTTAAGGATTTATTTTCCTCAACGATACAGCAAATCAGCTGACATGCGCATACATGACATCCATATATCATAAACATTGATAAGGCACATTTATTGCATCATACATGTCATGCAACATAACTTTGTGTTCCAGCTAACATTTTACCCTTTTTAGGATAAGATTAACAGCTACCTTTAACAATGTTCAAAGATTTCAGATATAGTACCGATACGCTCCAGACACGGATTCCATTCTGATACTCATTCAGATTTAAATTTCAAGATACAGTCTAGATACGCTCCAGACACGGATTCCATTCTGTCGCTTATTCAGATTTCAACTATTAGATTACAGTACATATACACTCCAGACACGAAAGTCATTCTGTCACTTATTCAAATCCTAGTTCAGATACGCTCCAAGCACGGAAGCCATTCTGTCACTTATTCAGACTTCAACTTCAGGTTACCGTACAGATACACTCCAGACACAGAAGTAATTCTGTCACTTATTCAGATTACAGTCCAGATACGCTCCAGACACGGATGCCATTCTATCGCTTATTCAGATTTCAAATTCTAGATATAGTACAGATACACTCCAGACACGGAAGTCATTATGTTACTCATTCAGATTCAAATACAGACACAGCTCGGATACGCTCCAGACACGGACGCTATTCCATTGCTCGTACAGATTCAGTCTCCAGATACAACTCAGATACGTTCCAAACACGGACACTATTCTGATACTTATTCTTTTGACTTACAACTTACAATTCAACAAACATTCTTGGATGACATCTACAAGCCCATCTCCGACAAGATTCTATCACATCTCTAAATGGCATCTTTAATCCCATTCCCTCAACTACACTTTGACGAGTGCAAATTTATGGGCACTCTAGTGTCCAATCATCTTTTACCTTCGAGTCACGAACGACAAAACTCGCCAATCTAACTCTTCAGGTTCAAGAAGATTGAACAGGGGAAGCTGTTGTACCCCAAAATTTGCCCTCTCATTTATCAAGACCTTTCTCACAAGACTTCTTGGACTCAAGACAAGATTAGGGTTTGGTCAGCTCAAGACACCTCATCTTGCACTGATAACCCAAAATTAGGGTTTGAGTTTGCACAAGGATTTTTGGACCATAAATGCTTCATGTGACTTTCATACACCATTTTGGACCCCTAAGATTGCTCATGTTAAGTTTCAAGCCTTGAATCACATTTTTGCTCAGTCAATTGGACAATTGACCTAAAAATCAACTGTATTGGGGAAAAGTCAACCATGGCCAATTTATAGTCAAACTTCATAATTTTTGATCCACGACAACATTTTAGACTCATATGTACCATTTGATCAAGTTTGGATCACAACTCCTCAATAAGTTTGATCAAATCATCAAAAGGGCAAAATGGTCAAAATTAGGGTTTTGACTGAGAAAGGGCAATTTCTAATTTTCAACCTAGCCAATGACCAATTGAGTTCAAACATGATTTCAATGGTTCAATGGCATCATCTTGAACTAATCACATAGTTCAAAAGATCTCAAGTTCATTAGATTGACAGATGAATTTTCCAGTCAACTAATCAAAAGTCAACTGTGCACTGAAAAGTCAAACTTTGACTTTTTGGTCAAAAATCAAGTGCCAAGGGTCATAATTCATCAAGATATATCAAAATATGAAACTTGTAATTTGGTTCAAAGAAAACTTCAAACATGAAAGTTGTAGTCCTCCATGAAATCTACAACTTTTCTTCACAAACTTTTCCCAAAAGATGCTTGGATCTCATGTTATGAATTTGTGAACATAGGTCCATGAACTAAATAACTTAGTGAAATTTTACCCTAATTTAGGCAGGTTTTGGACCCAACTTCATGGACATTTTTCACCTAGTTCCAAGAGGTATCTAAAAATGCATTTCAAAGATGGATTATAGAGCACATTGCAAGCTTTCTAAAATGTCAAAGAACTCTCCAAGATCATTTGTGGTTAGGGAGAATCGAAGAAGAGAAATTGGCATTTTATCACTTTGTTCATGCCATTTTCACAAAGTATCAAGTTGCAAATAAGATCCATGATGCTTGTACCTTGCATTACAGGTCCTAAACTCATTATGCACTCCATAATTAAATGCAAACTCAAGTTAAAGGCTTTATTTTCACTTTTGAAGCATTGTCCAAGAGATAATTCCATTTTAAGCATAAAGGTTACAATTCAATTTTCATAAAGTGAGCTTTTGTAACATTATCAACCTTGAGCCTTGGACCTGTTCCTTTGGTACAAGTGTGATACGGTGGGAGAACTGACTTGGAGTTTTGCGTTTGTTTTTGCAAATGTTTCGGTTGAGCAAGAGTCTCCATCGACTTTTTATTTTATCCTAAGGAAAGGTTAAAAAGCAAAGCAAAAACCTTTGAGATGTTTTCTTGGGTTCAGGGAGTATATTATAGAAAGGGAAGGTATTAGCACCCTTTCTATCCATGGTCATCCATGGGCTCCTAGTTACTTGCTTAGATCACTTGCCTTGCATTTTCAATTGTTTGAAATGGTGCTTTCAATTGTTTGAAATGGTGCTTTGTGTGTGGGTTTGAAAAATGTTTTGAAAAGAGGCCAATGTGGTGGCAACCTTTGTAATGATCCATGTTGGGATGTATACAAAGGTGTATGTATTTTGAAAAGTTTTCAATGTTTTTGAAAGTTGTTTTCGAAAGTGTTTGTGGAGTGTGGTTTTGAAAAAAATAGGCAAGTGTTTTTGTTTTGCAAGTTGGCAAGTAACCAAGAGCTATCTACCCTAAATTTCTCAAAGATCTTTGCTATGTTTTAACCCTTTTAACAATTTTGTTCCACCATTGTATTTGGTGGACAATCTTGTGTTAGGATGTTAACGGGACGGGCGCGGGTCATTGTTTATACCATGAATGCAATAGTGCCAAGTATCTTTGGCAATTTTCCTTAAGGGACTTTGATCATTTTTGTTTAAGAGAGCGTCATCGAGGGACTATGATCATTGGATTTGTTTTGTTTTTGCCAAAGAAACTCAACATGCAACATGGCCCATTATTGAAGGCAACAAGTGGAGTAACCCTAGGGGTGCAAGTGTGATTGGTGTTGTCCATTTTCATGCCTTGTTATCTTTGAATTAGGTCAAGCTATTTGTTATTTGATTTTTGCATACAAAACCCTAATTCTATCATGGCATATTTAGAAAGCTTTAAAATGCAAAATTTAAAGTCCTAAATTATTACAACACAAATATGGGATGGGGGGTACAAATGTTCAAATGGGGATATTTAGCAAGAAATTAAAATCTAAGCTATTACAATCCAAATGGAATTTACAAGGTATTTAATTGCACGATAATTAAATAAAAATACAATAAATATGCAAGATGCAAAAAATGATTTTTTATATGTATGTAAAAAGTATTTTTTATGTGTCAAATAAACAAAAATAAAAAGTATTAATATTTGGATTTTTTTCATGTTTAGGGCAAAACCCTAATTTGCTAAATAAAAAGGTATCTATTATTTAATATATACAATATTTATTAATTATGTACAAAAAATAAATAAAAAGTAAGTATATTGTAAAAAAGTGATTTTTGAGGTCAAATATTAATAAAAATAAAAATGCATTATTTTTTGTATTTTTACCCTAAATATTCTAATAAATATATATGTATTTATATTATTTACTAAATATATTAAATATATACAAAAATAAAATATTTAATATTTACAAAAAAAAATATATTTTTAGGAAATGTTTTCAAAAGATAAAATAAAATAAAATTAGAAAATAAATGTATTTTGTATTGTTTTTAGTATTTTAAATAAAAAAAGTATTATGTGTTATTTATATATGTAACTAAATGAAACAAAATAAATACCAAATAAAATGAAAAAAATGTGAGCAAAATATTTTTAATGTTTTTTCATGCTTAAATAAAAATATAGAATCCAAATCAAAAGGAAAAAATAAAAAATGACAAATATATCATGCAATGGGCCAGGGGGGTGTATGTGAAATAAAGTGGTGCAAAAAGAAAAGCAACCAAGCCCAGCCCAAAAGGGTTGTCTTCAACCTCCAGACTTGTTTGAACAACAACAACGCGCATTTTCCTAACTTCTGATTCCTGGACTTTCAAGCAAAACTCATAACACCAAAAATGTAGAGCATCAAGAGACGAATCCAGACATATAAAAAACTTGACTTAACTCTCAAAAATGAGAGAGAATTTCTCCATCCCTAATTCCTGACCTAAGTTTTTTCTAATGTTCAGGTTCCAAATTCTCTCAGTACACACAACATAAATGCAAAGTGATTATATGTGTAGCTTCAGGGCCATGAGTAGAGCATTTTTCATTCATAAACTTAATCCTAACTATGCCTGGATAGAGAGATAGAATTTCAAAAACTTACCTGTTTAGCTTGGTTCGTGTATGATAATGGAGGCACTTTCAAGGCAATGTGAGGACTTGTACAACTTGCTTGAAGTTCAGGGATGCTTCTCCAATGCTTGGTGTGCTTTGAATCTTGCTGAATCACTCCATGGAAGTTAACCTGCAAGAGAGAAAAATGAAAATGGCAAACTATGCTATGGCTGTTACAGTCTGTATCTAAGGTTGGGGATAGCTTGTATGGATGTTATTGAATGTGTTTGAGGTGGTTTGGATGAAAACGCGCGAGGGAAATGAACTGTGGAAGTCAATATGCAGAAGATACCCTGTTTTGCCACAAAACTGTGTTTTGATGAATAAGGTAGTCTTAGGGATGGCTTGGTCGTGTTTTAGGTTACTTGAGGAGTATGGAATGTGTTCACAATGTTTGCTTAGGCTTGTGTTGACAAAAAATGTGAGTTGTTGTTCAATATGCCAAGTTTCTTCTATCTTAAGCAAAGTTTGTCAACTTGAGTTACAAGCTTATGCAGGCCCCCTAAACATGCTGCAAAGTTAGTCTTGATCAGTGGGATTAGTTCAATAACTTGTTCCTCAGAGATTTGCATTGTTCTTCTTGGATTCATGTTTTGACATAAAGCCATATTTTACAAGAATAGATAAGTCACTTTTTCCAAATATGGCTTAATTCTTCATGTAATGTCCAAATGCACAAAATAATGCTAGAACACAATGGATTGACATTTAATTATTGAGTGTAAATGAGATTAGAGGCCTGTAACTAGCTTGTGCCAACTGATTTCAAAAATGCATAGTGTATGAACATGAAAATGGCTCATGAGCAAAGTGACTTTTGCCCATATTGACAAATTCGATTCTGCCTAACCACAAGGGTGTTTGAGAAGTTCTTGGACAATTTGGAAAGCTTGGAATGTGTACTACAATCCATCTTTGTAATGAAAGTTGAAATTCCAAGTGGAAGTATGTGAAAGGTGGCCATGAAGTTAGGCAAAAATCCTGCCTAAAATAGGTCAAAATATTTCTAAGTTAAGAATATTTTGCACCCTTATTCCAAAAATCATAACTTGAGCTACAAGCTTCTTTTGAGGAAACTTTGTGATTAAAAGTTGTAGATTTTGCAATGGACTATAACTTTCATGTTTTGAGTTTTGTTTGAATCCAAATGTATCTTGATGAAAAGATGGGACAAAGTTAGGAAAAAATTAGGAATTTTCATAACTTAGAAAAATTCTAAGTTATGAAATTTCTTCATTTCAAACCCTAATTTGTGAATTTTGATTTCTTGATGAACAAGTTTCACAATTTGACATGTCTTGATAAAAAATTAATCTTGGCACTTGATTTTGACCACAAAAGTCAAAGTTTGACTTTTCAGTATACAGTCAAATTTTGCTTAGTTGACTGGAAAATTCATCTGTCAATCTTGTGCATTTGGGATCTTTTGAACTTGTTGAACATGTCAAGTAAAAGCCATTGGGTCCTTGAGTCCATATGTGAGCTTGGTTTGCCATTGGCTAGGTCAAACAGTCAAAAATTGCCTTTGTGCAGTCAAAACCCTAAAAATGACCATTTTGCCCTTTTGGTGATCTGATCAAATTTTTTATGGAATTGTGATCCAAACTTGATCAAATGGTCCATATGAGTTCATAATGTTGATGTGGGTCAAAAATCATGAGGTTTGACTATCAATTGACCACAGTTGACTTTTTCCCCAATACAACTGATTTCTAGGTCAACTGTCCAATTGGTTGGGCAAAGATTGGAATCAAGGCTTGAAACTTGGTATGGATAGACTTGTGAGTTCAACATGAAACATGAAAGTCATCTTGGGCATTTTAGGTCAAAACATCTTTATGCAAACCCAAACCCTAATTTGGGTCAACAGTGCAAGGAGAAGTCTTGAGCAGAGCAAAACCCTAACTTGATCTTGAGCTCCAAGGGTCTTGTGGTGAGGAAATGTTGAAGAAATGGGAGGGCAAATTTTGGGGTACAATAGTTGCCCCTGTTAAATATTCTTAGACCTGAGGATGTAGATTGGCTTGCGTGCCTTTCGTGATCCGAAGGTGGAAGATGATTGAACACTAAAGTGCCCAGAAATTTGCACTCGCATAGTGGAGTATCAACAATGTGATGTCGGGAATGGGCTTATAGATGCCATTTGGAGATAAGATGGATAGGAGGATGCGCTTATAGATGCCATATGGAAGTGTTGATCGCGTAAGAGATTCCTTAGCGAGAACTTGCATGTTTTGAGAAAGAAAGATGGTTTCCTGGCTTGCTATAGGTGTTGATCTTCAGTCTCTTCATGCAGATATGCCCTGGCTAGATACAGGTATAGAATCTACGATCAGGCGCTTACAGATATTCCCTGGCTAGATACAGGAATCGAATCCGGAACTTCAAAAGGTTGCTTACAGACGTTCCCTGGCTGGATACAGGTATCGAATATGGAATTAGTCGTCTACAGATATACCCTGGCTGGATACAGGTATCGAATCTTCGAACTCTTCAGATATGCCCTGGCTAGATACAGGAATCGAATCTTGAAATAGTCGTCTACAGATATGCCCTGGCTGGATACAGGTATCGAATCTTCAAACTCTTCAGATATGCCCTGGCTAGATACAAGAATCGAATCTGGAATTAGCTGTATACAGATATGCCCTGGCTGGATACAGGTATCGAATCTTCGAACTCTTCAGATATGCCCTGGCTAGATACAGGAATCGAATCTGGAATTAGTCGTCTACAGATATGCCCTGGCTGGATACAAGTATCGAATCTTCAAACTCTTCAGATATGCCCTGGCTAGATACAGGAGTCGAATCTGGAACTGCGACAATTGATAGTAATTATCTTTGGATTGAACTTTTTCCTGAAAAGGCAAAGTGTCAGTTGTATGCAATGTCATGATGTATGAAATGATATTCTCAAAAATGAGATCGTGTGATATGATGCGTATATGCATGCGTCATGGTGTATGATAACGTGATGAATGTATTTTTGTCTAGGAAAATAAATCCTTGACGACTGCCGGGAGTTTGTGGAATCCTGAGCTGATGTTGAAGAGTGGAGTTCTTCGTTTCCGCTGGGGATGACAGTTGCAAGAATAAACCGGTAGGAGGAGATGACTCCGTTGGGGAATAAACTTATTGAAGAGATTACTTTGCGGGGAATTACTCTGTGGGAAGAGATACTTCGCTGAGGTTTTGATGAGAGCTCCGCTGGAGATTCCACTGGTAAGTTATGTTGGGTAATTTGATGAACTCCGCTGGGGATAGGAAGAACTTCGCCGAGGACGAACTTTCCGTGGTAATTAGCTGAGGATAACCCAGTTATAAGCCCTAATGGGAAATAACCTCTGAATAAAGTCAGGGAGAGACGCTCGTACTCTGCAGGGGATAAGCTTCCAGAATCTACTGGGGATAAGCTTCGGAATCTACTGGGGAGGATGATTCAACTTCCCTGGGGAAACTTTTCAGACTGTACTGGGGAGATTGATTCCACTGGGGTGTTCGTATTCCGCCGGGGAACAAATCTTATATTAAGACTGCCGGGGATACTTCTTGAGGAATGTCTATATTCCGCTGGGGAATGTTGAGATCTTCTGGGGATACCCAACTTCCTTTAGGATGATAGTAGACTAACTTTGCTTGGGGAGAGTATCGCTGACTTGCTAGGGGAACAATGTGCCTTTTCGGGGCTGACGGGAGACCAAATATGCCTGGAGAGTGTATTGCTGAATCTTGTCTTACTCTGTGAGGAGTTGAGGTAACTTGGTTACATTCTTCAGCCGAACCTACCTTGGTTCCTTGGTGGACAAAACAATTAGATCGCTTAAACAATTCTTTATTGCCCCTGTTTCTGATGTCATCTGTAATTAGTCCTTTGTTTCGCATGCAAATATTCATGATTAGCAATTAATGTCAAATGCATATATCAAAAATGAACATTGGACGTTCTTTGCAAAACAAAATAGAAAAAGGAAAAACGATGGGTAATTTGTTTGAAAAATTGGACTTGTATTGATTTTGAAATTTGCCTGTAAATAGGCATTTTATGTACAAGAGGTTGATGTCCTAGTAAGAGAACGCCGCCGAGCGAAATAGAGTTTATACAGTTTTGTGAAAAGGAAACAAAAAAGCTATGTGAAAAATAATCCCACTGGGTTCCAACTCTGCTATCGCGTTTATGTCTTCAAGCGTCTCATCACTTTGATGTTTAGTTGAAGATGAAGCTGATTGATTGGAGTCATCTGAGCCCGATGGTTGATGCCAATTCTGGATGCGAGGTGATCCAATGAGACATAGTATTACGCTTTATCCCTAACTTTTGCATGGACTGCCCTTTCGGGTTTTCAGTCCACCGGGATACCCATTTTTGCCCAAGCCGCCTTTTCAAGTTTTCGACTTGCCGGGTGTATAAATTTTTTTCATTTCATCCCTTATTTTTGCCCGAACCCTTTTGGTTCGCCGGGAAGCCCTTATTTTTGCCTAGGCCAGTCGACCTAGCGGGTCTTTGATCATGCGTAGTATCTTTTTACTATGTCTGCATTGGCAGGGTGAGAAAGGTCGTCACCATCCATGGTGGTTAGAATCATAGCTCCTCCTGAGAGGATATGTTTAACCACAAATGGCCCTTCGTACGTAGGGGTCCATTTTCCCCTGGGATCACTTTGAGGAAGAATGATGCGCTTGTTTACCAGATCTCCGACTTGATACTCTTGTCGTCTGACCTTCTTGTTAAATGCCCTGATCATCCGTTTTTGGTACGTCTGACCATGACAAATAGCAGTGAGTCTCTTTTCGTCAATTAGGTTTAATTGATCAAGCCGAGTTTGGATCCAGTCATCTTCGCTCAAACCTGCATCCTTCATTATTCGGAGAGAGGGTATCTGGACTTCAATAGGCAAGACTGCCTCCATGCCATAGACCAAGAAAAAGGGAGTTGCCCCTGTTGACGTCTGCGCTGAGGTACGGTACCCATGAAGAGAAAACGGTAACATTTCGTGCCAATCTTTGTAGGTCACTGTCATCTTCTGCACAATCTTCTTGATGTTCTTATTCGCTGCTTCTACATCCCCATTCCTCTTCGGCCGGTAGGGAGAAGAGTTGTGGTGCTGTATCTTGAATTGCTCGCAGAGCTTAGTGATCATCTTGTTGTTAAGATTGGTACCATTATCTGTAATGATCCTTTCAGGTACACCGTAGCGGAAGATCAGGTCATGCCAAATGAACCGTACCACGACATTCTTGGTTACCGTAGCATAGGAAGCCGCTTCAACCCATTTTGTGAAGTAATCAATCGCTACTAGGATGAAGCGATGCCCGTTGGATGCCGTAGGTCTGATTTCGCCAATCATATCAATGCCCCACATTGCAAAAGGCCAAGGTGCTGTCAAGACGTTCAGAGGAACCGGAGGAATGTGCACCTTATCAGCATAGATCTGGCATTTATGACAAGTTCGAGAATGCTGATAACAGTCGGCTTCCATTGTGGACCAGAAATAACCTGCCCGAAGGATTTTCTTTGCCATGGTATGTCCACTGGAATGTGTTCCGAAGGTACCTTCGTGTAGCTCTGCCATGATCCTCTCTGCTTCAGTCTTATCCACACAACGCAGTAAGGTTGAATCATGGTTTCACTTGTAGAGAATGCCATTGCTGAGGAAGAACTTTGCCGCGAACCTTCTCAGGAACTTCTTGTCATTAACAGCTGTGCCTTCGGGGTATTCTTAAGCTTCAAGGTACCTCTTCACTTCATGATACCAGGGTTTTTTGTTACCTCTTCGGTCTCGAGATCACAGCAATATGCAGGTTCATCCAACTTCCAAATAATGATCCGGGGCGCCTCGTTGTCCCATTTGACTTTGAACATAGAGGACATCGTATCCAACGCGTCCGCCAACTGATTCTCCTCTCTTGGGAAATGTTCAAAGGTTACCTCTTCGAAGTGTGGGAGCAACGTCAACACATACTCCTTGTAAGGAATAAGATTTGGGTGTTTCGTATCCCACTCGCCTTTGATCTGATTGATCACGAGAGAGGAATCTCCGAAAACACTCAGAAAGTTGATCCTTAGGTCAATTGCAGCTTGAAGACCCATGATACATGCCTCATACTCCGCCATGTTGTTGGTGCAGTTGAAACATAGCCGGGCGGTGAGTGGAGTATGAGTGCCTTTAGGGGATATGATCACAGCGCCGATGCCATTACCCAAAGCGTTCGAGGCTCCGTCAAAGTGCATAGACCATCGGGATCCTTCCTCAGGTCCTTCATTCGGTCCAGGTACTTCACAATCAGTCACTACCATGATATCCTCGTCTGGAAATTCAAAGTTCATTGACTGGTAATCGTCCACTTCCTGGTGTGCCAAATGGTCTGCCAATACACTTCCCTTGATTGCTTTTTGAGTCGTGTACTGGATGTCATATTCCGTTAAGATCATCTGCCATCTTGCTATTCTTCCGGAAAAGGCGGGCTTTTCGAATATGTACTTGATTGGATCCATTTTGAAATCAACAGAGTAGTGTGAGTCAACATATACTGTCTCAGCCGGCGAGCAGCCCATACCAAAGTGCAACAAGTTTTCTCGAGCAGTGAGTATCGGGTCTCACAGTCGGTAAACTTTTTGCTAAGGTAATAAATAGCGTGCTCTTTTCGGCCAGACTCATCATGCTGCCCCAACACACACCCCATTGAGCTGTCAAGTACTGTCAAATATAATATTAGAGGTCTCCCTTCAACCGGAGGCATAAGAATGGGAGGCTCTTGGAGATACTCTTTAATTCTTTCGAAAGCGGCCTGGCATTCATCATTCCAACGTACTACTTGATCTTTCTTCAACAGTTTGAAGAGTGGTTCACAGGTAGCAGTTAGATGCGAGATGAATCAGACAATGTAGTTCAACCGTCCTAGAAAGCCTCTGACTTCTTTTTCAGTCTTGGGAGTTGGCATCTCTTGTATGGATTTTACTTTGGCAGGGTCCACTTGAATGCCTTTGTCGCTTACGACGAAGCCTAGCAATTTTCCAGATCTCACCCCAAAGGTGCACTTGTTTGGGTTCAACCTCAGCTTGTACAACTTCAGACGGTCAAACAGCTTCTGTAGGTGGTCAAGGTGTTCCTCCTCAGTTTGGGACCTTGCAATCATATCGTCGACGTATAATTCTATCTCGTGATGGATCATGTCATGAAATAAAGCAACCATGGCACGTTGGTAGGTTGCCCCAGCATTTTTCAACCCAAATGGCATGACCTTGTAGCAAAAGGTACCCCACTGAGTAATAAAAGTGGTCTTCTCCATGTCTTCAGGAGCCATCTTGATCTGATTATAATCGGAGAAGCCGTCCATGAAGGAGAAAACTTTATGCTGAGCAGTATTGTCAACCAGAACGTCGATATGAGGCAGAGGGAAATCATCCTTAGGGCTCGCCCTGTTCAAATCCCTGTAATCAACACACATTCGGACCTTACCATCCTTCTTCGGCACTGGAACCACGTTGGCAACCCACTGAGGGTAAGAAGTCACTGCTAGAAACCCGACATCAAATTGTTTCATAACCTCAGCTTTGATTTTCTCGGACATGTCTGGACGCATACGGCGAACCTTCTGTTTTATCGGAGGGAATTCTTCCTTGGTAGGCAGGTGATGAACCACAATGTCGGTATCCAACCCAGGCATGTCTTTGTAAGACCAAGCAAAGATCTCCATATAGTCATGCAGCATCTGAATCAACCGTTGTTTCACACTGAGCTCTAGATTAGCACCAATCCTGACTTCCTTTTTGTCTGTCTCAGTACCCAGATTTACCGTTTCCACTGGCTCTTCATGTGGCTGAATGGCCCTCTCTTCCTGGAGTAATAGTCTTGCAAGTTCACCAGGCACTTTGCAATCATTTTCACCTTCGTCTTCGGCTAAGTTGATCGGATTTTCGAAGTCATAACTGGCAGTAGCAGAGTCGTTACCAGTGAGATCCAGAGTGGATTGGAACCTGTATAAGTGAGTGTGTGTAAATATAGCTGCTTTGCAATATATAATAAAGAAAGACAAAGAGCACAAGATTTGAAATGTAAAACGTCCAATGCATTCATTAATGATATATGAGAGTGACACACAAAAGCCCTCACAAATGAAGCCACGGTGCCCCGGGTAAGACACCGAGCCATAAAAGTTTCCAAATATTGTCTGTTACAAATTCAAAACAAAGAAGTTCATTACTGAGTGACAAAAGTAATAGGTGTGAAGTCTTTGGCAGTCCAGTTGCTTGGTCCACCGTCGGTTGTTGGGTAGATCCAGCTGTCGAATTCAGATTCCTCCACGTCGTCTTCAATAGCATTTACTCCCGGGTTGGTGATGAACACAGGAGGTCTTCCAATCCTAGCCTTATGAACAGCCTTCTGAGCTTCTGCAGTGAAACCTAAACCAAACTTGTCGGTCTTTGGAGTGAAATCAGGAAGTCGGCCCCAGTTTGTGCACTCACCCTTCTCAATCACAGCCCGGGCATCCTTTAAGGAAGCCATCTTCAAAGGAGAACCCTCTTCAGTCACAGTCTTTGCTGACGCCAATGTCTGAGGCACCTCTTCAAAGTGTTGAAAGGGGGTTTCAATGAACTCCCCATCCATTTCTATGTACCGGAACGAGTTGAGGTGGCTGACCATATATTCCTCCTCCCCCTGAACTGTAACAATCTTCCCTCTGACCGGGTACTTAAGCTTCTGATGTAGTGTGGAGGTCACAGCTCCAGCCTTGTGGATCCACAGGCGACCCAGCAAACAAGAATAGGATGGTCGGATGTCCATCACATAGAAAGTAGAATCAAAAACTTGAGAGCCAACCCTGATTGGAATGTCAACTTCCCCATGTACCATCATTTTCGAACCGTCAAAGGCCCGGACAACAATGTTAGTAGGCTTGAGCTCTAAACCCTCACAATCTAACCTGTCTAGGGCCTTCTTGGGTAATACATTCAATGAAGAACCAGTGTCTACCAACACATGGGCAAGAGTAGTGCCCCTGCATTCAATGGAGACATGCAGGGCATCGTTATGGTTCTTTCCTTTGGCAGTCAGATCGGCATCAGAGAAGTCCAAACCATTATCGGCAGTCAAGTTGGCCATACAATCGGTAAATTGATCAACAAACGTTTCTTGTGGCACATGGGCCGTTTTCAGGAAGGAAATCAGGGCCTTGGCATGGGCCTCTGAACACAACAACAGTGATAGCATAGAAATTTTAGATGGGGTGTGCCCCAACTGCTCAACTACATTGAAATCACTCTTTTTAATGATCTTGAGAATCTCTTCCATCTCTTGCTGGGAAGCTTCAACATTGGTTGTCTTTGGTGCCTCCGTCCGGGCAGGCAAATCAGTAGCAATCCCTTTGCCCCGAGCGTCAGATGACTCGGCAGCAGGGGTAGAAACAAGAACTTGATCAGCAAGGGGAGCAGGCACACTTGCAGGTGTGATGATGAGAGGTATCTGAATAGCTGGTGGTGCAATATCTGGTGAAAACAGCCTACCACTGCGAGTAACTTTGGCAGGCCCGATGATGTTGCTGACGCCGGTACTTGTATCGAACTCTTGTTTTACTCCAAGCACATAAACATCTGCCCCATAGTGCCACGGGACAACTTTGTCGGACGTATAGGGGAGAGGCCCCGGAACAGTGATGATGATAGGAGCAATCTTCTGAGTGGACATGATTTTGACAGGCTTCTTTGAGGGAGCCTTAGGAAGGTTGTTGAAAATAGTAACAATGGACACTTCTTCAGTAGGGATAACAGGAACAACAATCTTCTCGAACAAGATCTCTTTGCTATCCATCAGGTTTTGGACGCCTAATTTCAGCAAGGGACAACCAACAGGTGAAACAACACATAGAAGGCAACCTTTACCATATCCCGGAAATAAACCGGCTAGCAACAGGTTCCTTTTGACAGTCAATAAAGGAGTAACAATATCATCCACAGAGGCCAAATACAGGTCTTTTTCCACAGCATTCACTCCATGCTGGGGCATGGGAGCAGTCACAACATTGGGTCTTTCGGGCGCCTCAAATTGTATTTCTTTAGCATCAATAAGGTCCTGAACCTTATTCCTCAGAGCCCAGCAATCATCCGTAGTATGTCCCGGGCTATCAGAGTATAAGCGCAACGGGCGTTGGGGTTGTACTTTGGAGAAGCTGTGTTCACTACCTTCGGAGCTTCTTTGATAGTTACCAGATTGGTTGATAGTAGTTGCGACAAAATTTGAGACAGGGTCATACTGAGCCGAGTGTACTGCCTTTTGGGTCTCTCACCCCTTGGTTGGTTATACTGCTGAGGAGCAGCAGCAGGCTTTGAAATTACTACCGCGTTGACAGCTTGGCGGCGTTCCGGCTTATTTTGTCTTCTGGGACCATAAACAACACTGGCTTCCTTCTTGAAGGGCTTCTTTTCAGTACTTGAGGAGGCACCTTTCTGTATCTTCCCCGACTTGATACCAGCTTCTATTCTCTCACCAGTCAAGATCAAATCCGTGAATCCAGCAGAAGAATTACCAATCAGTTGGTTGAAGAATGGACCGGACAGGGTCCCCAAGAACATGTCGACAAGCTCACGGTCCGTCAAAGGTGGCTGCACCCTTCCAGCCAGGTCCCTCCACTTTTGTGCATACTCCTTAAAACCTTCGCCCGTCCCCAGTGACATACCCTGGAGTTGGGTACGCGTGGGAGCGAGGTATGAATTATACTGATACTGCTTATAAAATGCAGTAGCCAAGTCCTCCCAGTTTCGGATACTGGCTCCATCCAGCTGATAGAACCACTCGAGTTGACCCCCTGAAAGGCTATCCTGGAAGAAATGGATCCAAAGGTTCTTGTCTGCAGTATAAGGTTGGATCTTCCTTACATATGATCTGAGATGCAGCTTAGGACAGGAAGCCCCGTCGTACTTTGCAAAGGCAGGTGCCTTGAACTTGTGTGGGATCACCACCCCAGAAGATAAACCTAGATCTCCAAAATCCAGCCCAGACACATGTTGAATCTCCATGGCACTTAAACGGTCCTCTAGTTGCTTGTACCTGTCTTCGGCTAGAGTGTACTGTTCGTGGTTGTAATCTGTCTCGTTGTCGGAGATTGCAGGACTAGGAAGCCTTCCCCCTTGGGGACCATCCTTTCCTATAGAGGAAGTAGCCTGATCATCCTCTTCCTGCAGTGTATTCCCAAACCTCCGTCCAGAGTTGAACAATGCAGTCCTCTTTTTCTTCTTCTTCTTCAAAAGCAGAGTCTTCAACTCCTGTTGGCCCTGGGCTAAGCTCATGACCATTTCTTGAAACTGGGCGTTTTGGGCCTGGAGGGCCTTGATAGCTTGTTCGGTAGTAGGCTCGGAAGACATGATGACTGAGTGCTGAAATAAACAGCGAAGAAGATTAAGCAACCTGTAGAAGAAGGGTACCTGTTATGCATATGATGAATGATATGTTTGTTTATGCAATGCATTCAAGGATTTAGAAAATTCAAAATTGTTGCAAACACACGTCATATTAAGAAGAAATTTTGTCAGTACATAAATGCCCCATGGGCCAAATATTACAAAAAAAAAAAAAATTCTCAAGGTAGAAAGACGTTGCGCATCCTCTTTGGTGCGATGTAGGTTTTGAGGGTCTCTTCCTCATGGAGTCGGCGGGTAAGCTCCAAAACTTTCTTCTCACTGGCGTAGAAGCTGGCTTCAAAAGTGTTCCGTTCCTCCTTGAGTTGGATCCAACTCTTTTGCATCTCCTCCCACGATGTTGGCATGTCAGGATACAGGATGGTGTAGGGAACCTCTCCTTCCTTAACGGGCTCTTTAATCACAGGGAGAACATGAGGGTAAGGCATCATCAGACTCTGGGCTTGGGTTCGTACCCACTTGAGATAAGGCTCAAGAGGGATGGAGTTTTTGTGCCCCAGTGTCTTGCTGTCTACCTTGTTAGGCATCCTCCAAGCTCTGATGAATCTTTGGCGAAGTCCTTGCGCATCGTTGTCGAAGTCAAAACTAGGTCAGGAATCAACATGTCGTGAGGGCCATCCCTCCGTGCATATCCAAATTGTCTCAAAGCTAGACAAGGGTTGTAGGTAATACCTCCTCTAATGCCAAGCAATGGAACATTAAGGAACTCTCCACAACGATCGACGATGATGACATTTTCTCTGGACCAAGAACACCAATGTACATCAGAGTGAGTGAGGGTCATCAACCGTTGCGACCATCTTAAGCCTTGGTCATTCTTCAAAACAGATTGTGGAAGGTGCGAAATAAACCACCTTGCAAGGAGAGGAGTATAACACATGAGAACACCCCTCTTTCTCATTGTTCGTGTGTAAAATGAGTGGAGGATGTCCCCAAGCAATGTTGGTATTGGATTTCTGGATAGGAAAATCTTGACGGCGTTGACATCTACAAGCTGGTCAAGATTTGGGAACAGGACCAACCCATAAATGAGGAGTGCCACAATTTCTTCAAAGGCTTGTAAATCCAATGAATTCCAACACTCTTGTGCCTTCTCAAACAAGAATTTCGCCAAGAAACCTTTGACACCGCTTCTAGTTTTCCAATGCCCCTTGATGTCAGATGGTTGCAAGTGTAGGGCTTGAGCAATATCTTTAGGCTTTGGTTCTTTTTTCGTACCGTTGAAAGGTAGTTGATCCAGAATAGGAATTCTCAGGAGTTGAGAAAATTCCTCCAAAGTGGGCACCAATTGATAGCCGGGGAAAGTGAAACAGTGGTGAAGGGGGTCAAAGAACTGGAACATCACCTTTACCATGTCCTCTTCAATGTTGGTGCTGACTAGGCTGAGCAGTCTACCATGTCTTTCACTGAAGGGAGAGCTTTCGGGAATTCTGGATGTAAGCTCCTTGAGTTGAGGAGGGATCCTCACAAGGTTGACTTGGATAGTTTTCCTGCGAAGAGTTTCCATGACCTACAAAACAAGAACAAAGATGAAGATCCAAACCCTTGAAATGGTTAGTGTATGCATATGATGCTTTATGATGTTCATGATGTATGCACAAACATATGTATAAGCAATTCACACAAAACCCTAGTTTCAGGCTTGCATGGGGTTTCATAGGTAAGTACCCTCTTGAGTGTAGTTGGCTTAAAAACCTGTCCTATAAATAGTAACTGGGTTCTAAGGAGCTCAATATCATTGGATTGTTTTCCATGTTCATTGTTTTGGTTTAGCCACTTAACTAGTGACCAAAATATTCCAAGAAAACAACCCTCAATGAGTGTAGTATCGAGTATCTACCAACTTCGGACTGCACCAAAGCCGATCATCTCACTACCCCTAATAAAAGGCCAAGATGGTCAAGTAAGGTTCTAGGTCATTAGTGCTTAGTGACATCACTCAGCGGCCCCGTACTCTCCTTGATTGAACTCAAGGGTTACCGGTACTCACAAATATGTCGCACTAATATAGCTATTGCTTCAACCGTGTCGGTATACCCCGCATAGTTTCCACAACGTATCGCTATCTATGAAATGTTTCCCAAATCCGGTTTAGGATTTCAAGCCCAAACAAAAGAACCAAAAGATAAAGCAAACAAAGCAAACAATTAGTCATGCAAGAGGGTGATCTAAGCCCTAAGGTCACTCCACTTTAAAAATTCCCCAGCAGAGTCGCCAGTTCTGTGATACGGTGGGAGAACTGACTTGGAGTTTTGCGTTTGTTTTCGTAAATGTTTCGGTTGAGCAAGAGTCGCCACCGACTTTTTATTTTATCCTAAGGAAAGGTTAAAAAGCACAGCAAAAACCTTTGAGATGTTTTCTTGGGTTCGGGGAGTAGATTATAGAAAGGGAAGGTATTAGCACCCTTTCTATCCATGGTCATCCATGGGCTCTTAGTTACTTGCTTAGATCACTTGCCTTGCATTTTCAATTGTTTGAAATGGTGCTTTCAATTGTTTGAAATGGTGCTTTGTGTGTGGGTTTGAAAAATGTTTTGAAAAGAGGCCAATGTGGTGGCAACCTTTGTAATGATCCATGTTGGGATGTATACAAAGGTGTATGTCTTTTGAAAAGTTTTCAATGTTTTTGAAAGTTGTTTTTGAAAGTGTTTGTGGAGTGTGGTTTTGAAAAAAATAGGCAAGTGTTTTTGTTTTGCAAGTTGGCAAGTAACCAAGAGCTATCTACCCTAAATTTCTCAAAGATCTTTGCTATGTTTTAACCCTTTTAACAATTTTGTTCCACCATTGTATTTGGTGGACAATCTTGTGTTAGGATGTTAACGGGACGGGCGCGGGTCATTGTTTAGACCATGAATGCAATAGTGCCAAGTATCTTTGGCAATTTTCCTTAAGGGACTTTGATCATTTTTGTTTAAGAGAGCGTCATCGAGGGACTATGATCATTAGATTTGTTTTGTTTTTGCCAAAGAAACTCAACATGCAACATGACCCATTATTGAAGGCAACAAGTGGAGTAACCCTAGGGGTGCAAGTGTGATTGGTATTGTCCATTTTCATGCCTTGTTATCTTTGAATTAGGTCAAGCTATTTGTTATTTGATTTTTGCATACAAAACCCTAAGTCTATCATGGCATATTTAGAAAGCTTTAAAATGCGAAATTTAAAGTCCTAAATTATTACAACACAAATATGGGATGGGGGTACAAATGTTCAAATGGGGATATTTAGCAAGAAATTAAAATCTAAGCTATTACAATCCAAATGGAATTTACAAGGTATTTAATTGCACGATAATTAAATAAAAATACAATAAATATGCAAGATGCAAAAAATGATTTTTTATATGTATGTAAAAAGTATTTTTTGTGTCAAATAAACAAAAATAAAAAGTATTAATTTTTGGATTTTTTCATGTTTAGGGAAAAACCCTAATTTGCTAAATAAAAAGGTATCTATTATTTAATATATACAATATTTATTAATTATGTACAAAAAATAAATAAAAAGGAAGTATATTGTAAAAAAGTGATTTTTGAGGTCAAATATTAATAAAAATAAAAATGCATTATTTTTTGTATTTTTACCCTAAATATTCTAATAAATATATATGTATTTATATTATTTACTAAATATATTAAATATATACAAAAATAAAATATTTAATATTTACAAAAAAAAGTATATTTTTAGGAAATGTTTTCAAAAGATAAAATAAAATAAAATTATAAAATAAATGTATTTTGTATTGTTTTTAGTATTTTAAATAAAAAAAGTATTATGTGTTATTTATATATGTAACTAAATGAAACAAAATAAATACCAAATAAAATGCAAAAAATGTGAGAAAAATATTTTTAATGTTTTTTCATGCTTAAATAAAAATATAGAATCCAAATCAAAAGGAAAAAATAAAAAATGACAAATATATCATGCAATGGGCCAGGGGGGTGTATGTGAAATAAAGTGGTGCAAAAAGAAAAGCAACCAAGCCCAGCCCAAAAGGGTTGTCTTCAACCTCCAGACTTGTTTGAACAACAACAACGCGCGTTTTCCTAACTCCTGATTCCTGGACTTTCAAGCAAAACTCATAACACCAAAAATGTAGAGCATTAAGAGACGAATCCAGACATATAAAAAACTTGACTTAACTCTCAGAAATGAGAAAGAATTTCTCCATCCCTAATTCCTGACTTAAGTTTTTTCTAATGTTCAGGTTCCAAATTCTCTCAGTACACACAACATAAATGCAAAGTCATTATATGTGTAGCTTCAGGGCCATGAGTAGAGCATTTTTCATTCATAAACTTAATCCTAACTATGCTTGGATAGAGAGATAGAAGTTCAAAAACTTACCTGTTCAGCTTGGTTCGTGTATAATAATGGAGGCATTTTCAAGGCAATGTGAGGACTTGTACAGCTTGCTTGAAGTTCAGGGATGCTTCTCCAATGCTTGGTGTGCTTTGAATCTTGCAGAATCACTCCATGGAAGTTAACCTGCAAGAGAGAAAAATGAAAATAGCAAACTATGCTATGGCTGTTACAGTCTGTATCTAAGGTTGGGGATAGCTTGTATGGATGTTATTGAATGTGTTTGAAGTGGTTTGGATGAAAACACGCAAGGGAAATGAACTGTGGAAGTCAATATGCAGAAGATACCCTGTTTTGCCACAAAACTGTGTTTTGATGAATGAGGGAGTCTTAGGGATGGCTTGGTCGTGTTTTAGGTTACTTGAGGAGTATGGAATGTGTTCACAATGTTTTCTTAGGCTTGTGTTGACAGAAAATGTGAGTTGTTGTTCAATATGCCAAGTTTCTTCTATCTTAAGCAAAGTTTGTCAACTTGAGTTACAAGCTTATGCAGGCCCCCTAAACATGTTGCAAAGTTAGTCTTGATCAGTGGGATTAGTTCAATAACTTGTGCCTCAGAGATTTGCATTGTACTTCTTGGATTCATGTTTTGACATAAAGCCATATTTTACAAGAATAGATAAGTCACTTTTTCCAAATATGGCTTAATTCTTCATGTAATGTCCAAATGCACAAAATAATACTAGAACACAATGGATTGGAATTTAATTATTGAGTGTAAATGAGATTAGAGGCCTGTAACTAGCTTGTGCCAACTGATTTCAAAAATGCATAGTGTATGAACATGAAAATGGCTCATGAGCAAAGTGACTTTTGCCCATATTGACAAATTCGATTCTCCCTAACCACAAGGGTGTTTGAGAAGTTCTTGGACAATTTGGAAAGCTTGGAATGTGTACTACAATCCATCTTTGTAATGAAAGTTGAAATTCCAAGTGGAAGTATGTGAAAAGTGGCCATGAAGTTAGGCAAAAATCCTGCCTAAAATATGTCAAAATATTTCTAAGTTAAGAATATTTTGCACCCTTATTCCAAAAATCATAACTTGAGCTAAAAGCTTCTTTTGAGGAAACTTTGTGAATCAAAGTTGTAGATTTTGCAATGGACTATAAATTTCATGTTTTGAGTTTTGTTTTAATCCAAATTTATCTTGATGAAAAGATGGGACAAAGTTAGGAAAAAATTAGGAATTTTCATAACTTAGAAAAATTCTAAGTTATGAAATTTCTTCATTTCAAACCCTAATTTGTGAATTTTGATTTCTTGATGAACAAGTTTCATAATTTGACATGTCTTGATGAAAAATGAATCTTGGCACTTGATTTTGACCACAAAAGTCAAAGTTTGACTTTTCAGTATACAGTCAAATTTTGCTCAGTTGACTGGAAAATTCATCTGTCAATCTTGTGCATTTGGGATCTTTTGAACTTGTTGAACATGTCAAGTCAAAGCCATTGGATCCTTGAGTCCATATGTGAGCTTGGTTTGCCATTGTCTAGGTCAAACAGTCAAAAATTGCCTTTGTGCAGTCAAAACCCTAAAAATGACCATTTTGCCCTTTTGGTGATCTGATCAAATTTCTTGTGGAATTATGATCCAAACTTGATCAAATGGTCCATATGAGTTCATAATGTTGATGTGGGTCAAAAATCATGAGGTTTGACTGTCAATTGACCACAGTTGACTTTTTCCCCAATACAACTGATTTCTAGGTCAACTGTCCAATTGGCTGGGCAAAGATTGGAATCAAGGCTTGAAACTTGGTATGGATAGACTTGTGAGTTCAACATGAAACATGAAAGTCATCTTGGGCATTTTAGGTCAAAACATCTTTATGCAAACTCAAACCCTAATTTGGGTCAACAGTGCAAGGAGAAGTCTTGAGCAGAGCAAAACCCTAACTTGATCTTGAGCTCCAAGGGTCTTGTGGTGAGGAAATGTTGAAGAAATGGGAGGGAAAATTTTGGGGTACAACAACAAGCATTTTCTACAGATCACAAAAAATGTATACCAACTCTCTGCAGCTCATAAGCCATCCAATACAAGCATGTTTGCATTGGTCACTTCACTTTTCTTAAAATGCAAGAAAAATTGCAAAAGAGGTCAGAACGTGTACAGATGATAAGGAGTGGACTTTGTATCATTCTATACAAATATACCAAGTCATTACAATGCTGAACACGATTGCCTAACATCTGAAACACTCCAAAACTCAAAAACACTATATTTCTGCCCAAACTCAGAGTTGCTGCAAAATCATAGCCATTTCATTTTTGGCTCGTGCGTTTTGTGGCTTGACACTTCAAACACCTTCTACACATCATACCAAAGCTATCCAAGCCTTTACATTGTTGTTGTAACCCCTGTTTCAGCCATTGCCATTTTCAAATTTGGAGCTTGCAACTTGACTTGTGCAGAGACTTCTGGCCATCCACAAAGCAAGCTAGGCATTGGAATAGCTTGAAGGAACTTCAAGGAAGCTCACACGATCCTCAGGCCTCCATCAAAGTCCCTACATTGCTCTATCCAAATCCAACTGAAGGAGGTATTTTTCAAAACTCTATCTCTCTATTTAGGCATCTTCAAGCCACGATTTGTGAAGAAAAGATGTAGTCTATAACATGGTAAAGCTGTACATATGCATACTTGTCATTTATATTAACTATGCTGTGAGAATTTGAAGCTTGAAGTTCATGAAATAATTAGGTCATGAATTAGGGCTGACAAAATTCTCTCTGATCTTTGAGAGCTAGGTTACAAATTTTGTATGGTTGGAATCGTGAGATAAAATGCCACAAGTTTCATGTTATAAGATTTTGTTTTTGTGCAAGCATATGAAAGATACATATTTGAAGAAAAACGCGCGCGCAGGGAGGAAGCTGGAGGACAGGGATGATGTTATGGGCCTTTGGCGCCTTGGGCCTGTTGCTTTTGTTATTCACACCCCTGAATTGCTTCTGCACCCCCTGACTTATTTCTTATATTTTTGCATTTTCTTGCATATTTTTATTTTTATTACTTGCATTTTATTTTTTCTAATGATGAAAAATACCCAAAAATAATTTATTTATTTTCATACTTTTATTTTATTTATTTTTATTTATTTTCTCACATAAAAATAGTTTATTAGGATAATATACTTTATTTTCTTAAATAAATTGTAAATATATTTAAAAATACTATACATTTTTTATTATGTTATTTATATACATAAAATATTTATTTTCATACATATTTTAATTTTTAATATTTGTACATAATATTATTTATTATTTTCTTGTACACAAAATGGACAAAATAATAATATAGAACATATATTTTATTTTAACTGAAAATTAGGGTTTCATCCTTTCAAAAATAATAATATTTTTTCTCTTATTTTTAGGGCTTAAATAAATCATTTTTTTCATAGAAAAATCAAATACAAAACATTTTAGCATAAATACATTTGCATTGCATTTTTAATATTTGTATATTTATTTAATGCGCACAATATTCAATTGGGTTGTAATAGTATTTTTAGGGTTTATTTTGTGCAATATCCCCATTCAAAACCTTGTATCCCCCCTCCCATAATAATAGTTGTAATAGCTTAGTTTATATTCACGTAATTTATCGCATTTATACCATGTTTAGTAAACTAGGGTTTGCATGATAAGACCAAAAACAAAACAAATAGAAAATACCTAATCCAAGACAAATCAAATGCATGAAAAATGACACACATTACACACAAGCACCCTTAGGGTTTCACCCACTTGGTTGCCTAAATTTAAATGGCCATGTTACGCACGCGAAGTATCTTGGCAAAACAAAACAAAAATAAGATCATAGTCCCTCGATGACGCTATACAAAGGTTGCCTAAAACAAAATGATCTTGGTCCCTCAAAAATGCTAAGATACTTGACAACATTGCTATCATGGTCATACGATGACCCACGCCCGTCCCGTTTAACATCTAAAGATAGGGTTGTTTACCAAATCAATGGTAAATCAACAATGTCAAAGGAATAAAAATGCATAGGAAAGACATTTGAGTAAGTAGATAGCTTCTAAGTTACTTGCTCCATTTCAAAACAATCCTCGCTATTTTCAAAAACAAACACACACACATTTTCAAAACATTTCCAAACAACTTACAAAACATTGAAACATTTTTCAAAAGACAAACATCTTTGTATACATTCTTACGAACGAGAATCATTACAAAGGTTGCCTAAACGATGGCCTCTTTTCAAAATACTTTCAAAATCACATCAAACACTAAGCACCATTTCAAACAATTTCAAAGCAAAGCAAGTGATCTAAGCAAGTAACTAAGAGCCCATTGAAAACCATGGATGAAAAGGGTGATAGCACCTTCCCTTTTCATAATCTACCCCCCGAACTCAAGAAAACATCTCAAAGGTCTTTCCTGTGCTTTTTTACCTTTCCTTTTGGATAAAATAAAAGTCGGTGGCGACTCTTGCTAAACCGCGACATTTGCGACGAAACGCAAGACCTCAAGTCAGTTCTCCCACCGTATCACACATATCTGATCATCAGATAAGGACCTTGTGGAGTATCTAAGAACATATCCACAAGCTCTCATTCCGAAAGAGGAGGCTGGACTTTGGTAGCTAGTTATCTATATATTTGTGCATATTCTTTGAGAGATTCATCAGACCTATGAGTCAAACCTTATAGTTGAATTATGGTAGGAGCCATGTTACGGTTATAATTGTACTGCTTGAGAAAGGCTTCAGATAATTCCTTCCAAGTTCAGATGTGGGTCCGTTCAAGATGAGTATACCACTCAAGAGATGCTCCATTGAGGCTATCCTGAAAGAAGTGCATTAGAAGTTTGTCATTTTCCGCATAAGGAGTCATCTTGTTACAAAATGCATTGATGTGAGTCATCGGACAAGTGGTACCCTTGTACTTCTCAAATATGGTGATTTTGAATTTAGCCGGAATCTTAATACCAGGCACCGGCCACAAACTAGCAGCCTCTTGACCAAGGGAATTATGACCCTCAATAGCTTTCATCCTTTCCTCCAGGAGGTGAATCTTTTTCTCAGACTCAGTTTCATCAATCGGGAACCTGAAGGTATCAAATGATGCATCATAAATGTCCTCATGATGTGGAGTTCCATTGACAGGAATATGAATGGTGCTTCTGACATTCTGATTTAAGAGAACCTCCTATGGAGTAAGATTAACACCTGCAGGATGAACAACCCTGAACCATTAACAGGATCAATAGTAACAACTGGTCTCTAAACATCCTGTCTCAACTCTTCTTGCCCATGGGTGAGATTCTGAAAACCCCCCATGAATTTATCCATCTAGGTCTCCATACGTGTGCTCATTGCATCCATATCTACTCGTAACTGCTCCATGATAATGACGATGTCGGGAAGTTAGCTTTGCGGTCTTGAAATTTTGAAGAAAAAACCATAATGCAATGAGTTTCTTGGATGAAATGAATGGGGTGAAAGATGATGTATGTATGATAGTATAAATAAACTCTTATGTGATGATTTATATAATGACACCATAGGTTCAAAATAATCGGTGCAACAATTGTACAATCCTCTGGATAAATTTTTGAATAGTCTCTGAACAAACTGAATATATTAGGATCAAAGGTCTGAAACATTCATTAAAAGAACCAAGTGCCGAATAAGACACCAACATTACCTGTAAGATCATTCCCTCCCCACTCATAGGTGAAGTCTAGTTCAGGGTAAGGTCAAAAGTCAAATCAGAGTCGTGAGTCCTCGTGAAAGTTCTACCATCATAACACATATGTGCGTAACAATAGTACCCCATTTGAACCTCGTTTGAGAGTGGCTCTCATGATCAGACTATTAAGACATACTCCTTGTAGCCATCATGACTATCCATTATAATCCTATGTGTTCCTATATGAACTCTCTGGCCTAGGTACTGGGCCTTTTACCTCATAGTAACAATCCACCCAACTTGAAAAAAAAGAAAATCTAGCACACCACAATAAATACCCATAATAGAAAGCAATAAAATGCAATGCATGCAAAAATATATACAGATGATCATATATACAAATGAATAAGCTTATAAAAGCATAAAGAAATAGACACCCAAATACGCAACAAACAAGAGCTAATACTGACTCACTTAGGATTCCCTAGTGAAGTTGCCAGCTGAAGCAACTAGCTGGAAAAAAACAAACAATTAAGTCATCATCAAATATTTATTCATCTCACAGAAGGGAAAGGAAAACATCGAAGAAAACCTAAGAAGGGAGAAGTCAAGGTATCGCGACCAAGAGAACGGGTACGAGAGTCGATTATGCAAAGGGGAGGTATTAGCACCCCTCACGTATGTGGTACTCCATAGGATCCACTCTTGTTGTTTTAATCAAAGGGTGTATCAAGTCTAAAGCTAAAAAGCTAAGGGAAAATGCATGGATGTAAAGTATATACAAAAATAAAGTTTTTATTAGTTGTTCCCGTTGCGGTTGCGAACCTTTGTGCCTACGTACCATCTTTCATGTAATAGGGGATCAGGGCACTCGTAGTTCACCTAAAAAGGTGTTTTGGTTTGTTGTGTGTTTTTTAGACGGAGTGTTACATTCACACTCTAGCAGTTGACATATTGTAACCCGGCCTTTGGGGAATCACGCGTCGTATTGCACAGAGTGGAAATAACACATCCTTTTTGTGAAAAGGTTTTCAAAAGAAAAGCTCGAAGGAGGCTCGAAGTCAAAAGGGTTTGAATTGATTTATATATTTTTATCTTGAAAAAGGATTTGGAGATTTGAACCATATTAAATACTATGATCGCAAAGGAAACATAAGGTTCGGGAATGGACCCCCTCATGCTTCTCTCAATGCTTAAGGCTCGTGACGCATGGTTCGCATCATTATTGTTAAGTGTTTTTGAGTTTGATAAAGATAAAAAACTTTTAGTTTTAAGAATGCGATAGGGGAAGAAAAAGTTTAAGGGAGACTAAAGATCCCAACGTTGTCATGTACATTGGACCTAAAGTTAATTTTAAAGGGAAACATCTACCCTAAAATTATCATGCTTGGATTAAATCCTAAGGTTTAATTGATTCAACTTAACCAAAAGATTAAAATCGAATTAACAATCCTAAGGGCACATGGTAATCGCACAAGAAATCAACAAACATCAATCACAAAAATATTTCAAGCATTATTTATTTATGAATTGCAAACAAAGGAATATCCATAATTACTTACAAATATTAACTTCAAAAGATTAAGGAAAATAATAGGAAAAATCCTAATTAAATCCTAAAAAGTATATAATATCCTTCTATTATTTTTTATATCTTTTTGCCACTAATTAAATTCTAAGTTTATTATCAAAAACAATGAAATGGAAAATTAAAAAAAATTAAAATTAAAAAAAAATCTAGAATCTAAGCAGAAGGGGTGTGAAATTGGAACAGGGGTGTTGTCCAGTAAAATAGGCGCTGAGGCTCATTAAGGTCAAGCCCAGTAGAACAATTTTTTTGTTATAAGCTAACATGACTTACAAAAAAAAGTAGTAGAAACGGGCCTAGCAGGGAGGATGTAACTCGGCCCACTCAATACCACAACATGATCCAACTTGTTTATTATCTAGTTTCATTTATCTCAAAATGTTTTAAGATTTGTTTTATAAAAGTTTAAAAAGAAAAGAAAGAAAATAGAATAAAATTGAAACAGGAATTAGGGTTAGAGTTATCGTGAAACAACATCAAACAACCTCCCTCCTTATTCTTCGTCAAACTCAACGGTGATGATTCAACAAATTGACTTCTCTGATCAAACTTTCTCCAATCAATTATTGCTTTGTATGTCTCAATTTTTTCATCTTCGTCCCAAACTCCTCCATCTTTGCCTCAGTCCTCCACCTCATCTCCTCATCATCTCAGTTCTCCGCTCGCAAATTCATTTTCACAAGCTTTGATTTGTCCTTCTCGTCACCAAGTCGTCTTCATTCTAAGAAGAACATACACATAAAAGGATAAAAGAGAGAGTTTTTGGTTTACCTGTGAGAGTTCGTCCAACGCGTTTTTAACGGCAACGAGAAATCCAGAAAACTCATTTCAGGTATGTGTTTCGCTCTATAATACGGTGGCAGAACCGACTGTTATACCGGTTTTGCATTTGTATTCGCAAATGTTACGGTAAGCAAGAGTCGCCATCGACTTTTCTTTTATCCAACAAAGGAAAGGGTGAAAAGAACAGAAAAAGACCTTTCGAGATTATTTCTGAGTAAGGGGGGTAAATTATGGAAAGGGAAGGTGTTAGCACCCTTTCCATCCATAGTTACCTATGAGATCTTAGATGCTTAGATCATTTTGAAAAAATACCTTGTGCTTTGTGTGTTTAAAAAGTATTTTGAAAGAAAGTGCCTTAGTACGACGAACTTTGTAATATTTCTCAGATTGGTAGAGAACATATACAAAGTATTTTGAAAATGTTTTTGGAAAGAGTTTTGTGTACGTGTAAAAGTTTGTTTTGTTTTGAGAAAGCATCTAAAAACTATCTACTATACTCGAAAGGATTGTTCTTTTCTTCCTTTCCTTTAGACAATGCTATCCTACTATTAGTGAGTAGGTAGCCCTAGTCGTTGGATATTTGAGGGAAATTCGAAGGGATATCATATAGTCACAAAGGAAACTGGACGAGAAACCTTAATAACTACCCTAGGGCTTCAAGATCGTATCGAGGCAGCATCGGGAGGGTCATTTTTTATCTTTAAACCGGAGGGTAGCCACTAAAGTTTCTCACGTTTCGAGAGTTGTGACTGTTTTTCGATGGTAACCAAAGTAGGGATACCCTAGAGGTGTACATGTGAGAGTGTGTTGTATTCAATTATTTTTTTCTTGTATTAATTTTTCTAGCACTTGATTTTATATTCTTGCCATACAATCCTATTAGTCATGCATCTAGACAGTTAATAGTGTGCGAGAATTTAAAGTGTAGGAATGTAAAATCCTAGCTATTACAAAGCTTCGGGGATGGGAATTAATTACAAGTCCAAAAATGAGGGGGATAAAGCAGTAAATATCCTAGTTTAAATCTATTACATTCCATAAGCAAGTACAATAATATGAAAAATAGTAGCGAAGCAATAAACACGCGCAAATTGAAAATAACGTCTAAAATCCTAAGGTACTTCTAAGTTAAAAGAAGATCTTTTTTGTCATTTTGTTTTATTTGGGAAAGAATATTAAATCACAATATATCTAATTAATTAAAAAAGAAAAGAAAATTATTAATTTAAAAAAAAATCAACCTAACATTTCTAGCATTTTTTATTTATGAAAGAATTGAAATTAATTAAATCTTAAGTCTATTAATTTCAAATTAAATAATTTTTTTAAAGTAATTAATTAATTAACAAAATTAATTTTTAATAAAAAAACTAAACCTAATTTTTTGTGATTTTATAATTATTTGCTGATTAAATAAAAAAGTAAAATTAAAAGAAAAAGCAATAAAAACAAAACAAAAAAATTAAATAGGCCATGATAGTGAAAGAAACTGGGGAGGGGGGGTCTGAATTGAAATTCACTGGACCCAAGTGAGAGAAGCCCAGATCTTCCATTGGATTCAGTGGAGAGATCCTCAGGAGAGTCCATGGTGAGGTTGTGCGCTCAAGGTGTTGGATCTGGATCAGATGTGCATCTGATGGCATGGACTTGATGGTGTATGGTGAGAGTGCGTAGCCTGGAAGCATTGAATCTGCATATATTGTTTTAGAAAAAATAAAAATGCAAGACCTAGGTATCGAACCCATGTCCTTTCAATTATACGCGTCCCCCTTCACCAACTGAGCCAGTTATCAATTTGTTAATTATAACACAATGATAAATATGTAGATGAAAAATCAAACAGGGATATTGTTGTACCCCCAAATTTGCCCTCTCATATTTTCCCAAGATTTTTCCCTTACATGGTGGTTAAAACACTTGTTTAAAGAAAGAGGAAAATTTTTGAATCTTAGCAAAGTGTCTTTCGATTGGTAGCTCAACAATATCCTTTGATTGGCAGTTAAACAGTGCCCTCCGATTAGCCTAACAACAAGTTTCGACAGAGCTTTCAAAATCCTTAGATACAAGCTTGACTCATTAGTCTTCGATTGGGCATTTAACACCCTTCGATCAAGCTTTAGTCCGCAAGTCTTCAATTGAGCTTTATCTTCCTTTGGAATGGCTCCCTTCGATTCAGAAAGAAGGGGAGCTACTTTGGGCTTCTTTCGTTTGAAGCACCTCTGGCTTCCTTCGTTTCGAGCATCTCTGGGCCTCCTTCGTTTGAAGTGCCTTTGGTTTCTTCCACACAGGCCCCATTTGGACAAATAGGCTGCATGCATGCCTGTACAAGGCAGGAATTTTTCTTCATACCTACAAGGCAAACACCTGCTACATGCCTTCCTGCACAAGGAAGGAACTTCCCTCATGCTAAGTTTTGACATCTCAATTTCTACACTATGGCATTATAAAAGTCCATTCGAAGGATGCATATTGCTGGCCATTTGAAGAAGCTGAATCAGAGCCATTTGAAGAAGCATGCAAAAGGTCCAATTGAAGGGCAAGGATTGAAGGCATTCGAAGAGGGCCAATGCATGCATAGAGATTCCATTCAAAATGGACATGCGAAGGACACACTAAAGGCCTATTCGAAAGGTACACCAGAAGGACCATCTAAAGACCCAGTCGAAAGAGGCAACTTGAGTCCAGTCGAAGGCTACACAAAAAGGCTCATTCGAAGGGTGCATGGGAGGTCCAATCGAAGGATAGAGATTGAGGCTATTCCAAAGCCAAAATTGTCCATATTTATTCAAATTTCAAAAGAGGACAAGATCCCATGTTTTTGGCCACATTTATAAAACTTCATTCATGGCCTTGAAAACGTTTGTTTATGGCAGTTAAACTTTTGTCTTCTTGTCCCATCCCTCCTACTCTATATAAGCAGCATGCTTGCAAGCCAAAAAGGACAGACACGTTGGAGATACACTGCCCATAAACCCACCATAGTTATCAAAAATAATCCAAGAGGATCCAACAACTCTAGTCCCCATACAAGTTCAATTTTCCAGCAAGGTAAGTCCCCCTAACCTTGCACCTTTCGTTTTCAACATGGCATGTAAATAACACCTATTTACTTTTTATTTCCGTCCTTTTCGATTGCATGTTTTTTCTTGTCTAAATATACATGTTAGAACTAACCCTTGTACAGACTCAAACGAAAAGAAAAGGAATAGGGTGAAACGAAACCTTAGGCTTCGCCCCTCATTGCCTGACTGCCCCAAAAAAAAGAGGCACCTTCATGATCATTTTGCAGGTCCACGTCCCTTCACAGTCCAAATGAACTAGGCAGAAAATAGTCCAAACGAGGGATCCTCATACTGCTTCCCAGCATAATCGAAGGAGGCCAGAAGAGTCCAATCGAAGGCTGCTCACGCTAGCTTCACAACCCAATCGAAGGAGGCCAGGAGAGCCCAATCGAAAGTTTCTCACGCCAGCTTCATAGCCCAATCGAAAAAGGCCCAAGAAGGGGTAAATCTAAAGCACATCATTCTCCCTTGAATCGAAAGACTCATTTCCCCTTTTCTCTTTTGCATGCCTAAGCCCATTTGGCAATTTTATTTTTTGTATTATTTCTTATATTTGTTTTTATTATTGTTTTCAATTGTTTAATTCACCAAATATAAAAGAAAAATCTCACTAAAAAAGAAATTAGTTTATTTTTCTTAATTTAATTTTACTATATAGACTTTAGGATAATTGACTATTTTTCTTAAATCAAAAACAACAAAAAAAGATTTTTCTTATTAGTTTTTTAAGTTAACTTTCAATCTTTCACGTGTTATTTATTTTTCGTATTTTTACATTATTGTATCTGCTAAAAATATGTAATAGATTAAATTAGGATTTTTACAGCTTTCCTTATTTTTTCTTCTCCCAAGTTTTTGTACATTGTAAATATCCCCTCCCCAAAGCCATTTAATAGTGTATGGCTTATTTTTCGCACTTTACATTTTCCTGTATATATATTAACTGCTAGTAACTAGGCATGTATGACAAGACTAATAAAAAAACGCTAGCAAACTTAACACGAGACATAAATAATTGAACACAACACACATTGCACATATACACCTCTAGGGTACCCCACTTTGGTTTCCTTTAAGAAATAAAACAGTCATGAGGCAGGAAATCTTTAGCAAAGACCCATAAATCAAAAGATCATAGTCCCTCGATGACCCTACAGTTGCCTTTTCGGTAAATGATCTAGTCCCTAAAGAAAATTGCTAAAGCGTCTCCATAAGTTGCCTTCGTGACTGTAAACGTCCCTTCGATGTCCCTCAAACATCCAACGATAGGGCTACCTACTCACTAATAGTAGGACAGTGCTGTCTAAAGGATAAGAGGAAAAGAACGCGCCTTTTCAAGTATAAAAGTAGATAGCTGTTAGAAGTTTGCTCAAAAACACTTTTTGCACTTACATAAATACTACTTTTCAAAAACAATTTTCAAAAACATTTGCTTTGTTAACACTCTTGAGGACTGATACAAGAGTTAAACGCAAAACAAATCGCCGCACTAAGGCATTTTCCAAACATTATCAAACGTACAAAGCATAAAGGTATTTTAAAATGAGAAAACCTCTAAGAGCCTGTAGATAACTAGGGATGGAAAGGGTGCTAACACCTTCCCTTTCCATAATCTACCCCCTACTCAGAAAATCTCGAAAAGGTATTTTTCTGTTCTTTTCAGCCTTTCCTTAACTTGGATAAAAGAAAAGTTTGTGCCAACTCTTGATTACGGAAAAATTTGTAAACACAAAATGTAAAACCAGTAGTATTAAACAGTCGGTTCTGCCACCGTATCACAGAACTGACGACTCTGCTGGAGATGTAAAAAGTGAGGTTACCTTAGAGTTTTAGTGCATCATTTTAATTGCTTTATTGTGTGTTTGCTTGCTTTATCTTTGAGGGTTTGTTGGGGTATGTAAAGATCCTACACCCGGATCTGGGGCACCTTTTAGGTAAGTAGCAATAAATTATAGAGGATGTACGGCATAGACCGATATGGACGAAGTGGTGGCTACGTTAGCGCGATACTCTAGATTGTACTAATGTTCCGTAAGTAAGTCAAGGATAACATTAGGCTTCCTCATAGTGTCACTAAAGTGCTAATTGACCTTTAGAACCTTTAATCGACTCATCCTAGCCATTAGAAAGTAGTGAGATAACCGGCTTTGGTTACGACCGAAGATTGGTTGATACTCGATGCTACACTCATTGAGACTGGACTTTCGGGATTTTTTGGATGTAATACTTCGGTGCTACACTCAAGAGGATACTTACCTACAAACCTCATGCAAGCCTAAACCTAATGTTGCTTGTGTGATATGTTTGCTTGTAACTTAAGCTACTTGCAGGGTTTTTATCTAACAACATGATCTCCTTGCAGGATTTGTTTACAGTCATTATCCAGTAACCTAGACTTCTTAGACTCACTTGTCTTCATTACCTTACACTTTTGCTTAACGCATATCATACACATCATAACATCATGCCACAACATTTCCTTAACCATTTCAAGGATCTCAAGGGTTTGCGATGCAGGTTATGATAAATCAGACGTCTAGCAAGGGGAAAGGGGATTTCTTTTCCTCTAGCCAATTCCGTCAAAAGACTAAAACACGACAACTTGAGTCAAGGTCTATGACCCACTTGATATGGTGAGCTTGACTCTTGTAGAAGGACCTTCAATGATACGAAGTTCTTCAATCAAAGCTGTAAAGTTCAACGCCTAACATTTTTTCTTGTTTACCCCGTGAGATCCTTGAAAACATTTGCATATCATACATGCCATTGCATAATAGGTAGTCTCCAATATAGGTCTCTCATGTTCTCGCTGTTTATTTCAGCAATGGCTCTCAAACAAGACAACAGAGATCTCCAAACTTAAGAGGCTCAGTTCATGAAAATGTTCCTAAACCTATCCAAGGGGCAGGAAGAATTGAAAGCACTCCTCGCTGGGAATCTGACCAAGAAACGTCCCGATAATAACAAGGATGGCCAGGTTGAACAGCTGCAGGTTAAGATGGAAGCAATTAGAATCCAAATGCTGGGGAAAATGGCTCTTATCCAAATCCTAGTTCGGGGACAAGAAGAGCTGAGAGCCTTCGCCAGCCAGCTTCATCAAGACGAATCCAACCGTATGAAACAGACGGTCGAGGATGGGGATCAGGTCACTAATCAACCCATGTTGGGACAGAAAGTTAGAGTTTTCCAAATTGCTGCTACGTCGCAAGCCCAACCATAACCTCGCCAACAACCATAGGGTAATCGGCGTAAGCGGGATTCATTCACTAGGCAATATACCAACCTTAACATACCAATGTTGCAAGTCTTGCAACACATGTTGAAATTGAATTTGGTCACGTTGAGGGATCCTCCTACAAATCCCAATACTGCCTCTCCAATGTACAATCCAAATGCAAATTGTGCATATCACTCCAACAGTCCAGGTTATGATACTGATAGTTGTCGGACATTAAAACACAAAATTCAAGACCTGATCGACGAGGGAGCATTGGAATTCTCACAAGATGGTCAACTAGAGTTCTTCTGTTATCCCTCTAAGGCACACCATCTGAAGTGACAAGATCAGACAAAGAGGCTTTTGTTTATTAGAATTTTCAATTTGTAATTTTCTTTTGATTGTTCGAACATTTATTCATATCAAACCTTGTTATTTCATCAATGCATTGCACATGTTTGTCTTGAATTAATTTGTTTGCACTATGCTTGAAATGCTTTCTTACTTCCCTTTTGTGATATTCAACTCTTGATTAAAAGCTCTAAGCCTTTAGAGGGAGGATGACGAAAACGATACCACAATCTCTACAGTATGCTTTTGGACTGACCCCACTGACGATGTACAGGCGTTGTTTTAAATCATAAACAGTGGAGTTATAAAGAAGATAATCCCTAGTCAACCCCTTTGAGCCTAAGAAGTAGGAGTTTTATTTTCACATAAATTAAAACCCTTAATCATAACACGGGGCAGGGTAGTTTTCTCAGTTAATTCAGATGTGCACTCAATCGCAAGTTTCCCTCCATACACGACAAATAGTGTAGAAGATGCTGATGGTTCCGCATAATCATTAAGAACAGACAATCATTATCTCTCAAAATAAAAGCCCATTAAGTCAAAACCTATGAAGGAGACTTAAGGAAAAAAAAACTGGGGCATCCCGCTGGTTGTGATCATAAAAGAAACAGTTCATGCAAAAGACAAGGATAGCAAAATCAAAAAAGAAAGAGGTCCTACAAATCCTCAACAAAAAGAAAAGGTCACAAAAATGACTGCCTTCTTAAACAAACGTTCAATTTCTGAACCGTCATCGGAATATTGGGGCCAACATTCCAGAACTTAACCGGGATTCGAAATGCACAATTAACTGAGCATAGGACTGAAGAACATCATGAAGAATGGGTGGGTACAAATAAATTTTGAGCCTTTACTGTTTTTTTCTTAAACCGTGAACCAAGCCACGTTATAACCCTTAAAATTCCTAGCTAAAGCATGGGTTAGTTCGAAAGCATACTGTTACAAAAGGTATCCTGACTCCTGTAGGGTTCGCTATAAATCCTGAGCTAACATCACACTTTTACAAAATTTGTTTGTTTTACTAAAAATGAATTTTTAAAATTTCAAGACAGACATAAGTTTTGCATTCTTTAAATGACATTGTTTGCATATGGCTAATTGTTCAAACAACAGAGAAATTCGCACAATGAATATTCAGTGAACAAAGACCCTTTCAATGGACAAAATCACCTCAGATGGAAAAGAAATTCCCAATATCAAGCCTTTCATAATCAAGGGATATGACATGGTGTCTAATTAATCTTGGGCAGTCAAGCCAATATGCAAAGGATCTCTCAAAAATACCAAATAGCCAGGGGGCAGATCTCCATCTGAATCACTGGGGGCATTGGACATGAATTCCAGCAATGAATCATGTACGATTAAACAAACATCTTCGGGAAGTGTGGCAACACTTACTACTATGGACAGTGACAATTCTCCATACTTGGTGAACATGGACATAGTCGGAAAATACTAAACATGAATAAAGACCCGCTAGGTTGACTGGCCTAGGCAAAAATAAGGGCATCCCGGTGAACCAAAAGGGTTTGAGCAAAAATTCGGGATATACATATGAAAAAAATTGTACACCCGACAAGTCGAAAACCTAAAAAGGTGGCTTAGGCAAAAAAGGGTATCCCGATGGACTGAAAATCTGAAAGGACAGTCCAGGTAAAAGTTAGAGATTAAAGCGTACGACTACGTCCTGTCATCTCGTCACTTGTCTATTAGTAGAAGTTTTATTATCCTGATCTACATTCACCAAGGACTCCAAGAGTTTGGAAAACAGTCAAACCATTTAAAAAATCCCAGCAGATACCTTCTCTAGCAGGTACAAAGGCAAGAACATTCTACTACAAGGTCACTGCCATGTTCTTAACATGCAGCCTATTGATGTCAGGTGTTCTCATACCCTCGGCAGAGCAAAATCTACAAATTACTGCTCCAACGAAAATTCCCCAATGACGCCGCCAAGCTTCTCAGGATTCCCCAAGAGGATTACAGAGTTTCCCTTCCCCAACGGAAACATTCTGAATAAAGCAGATTATTCTCTAGAAATGGTTCAGGTACGATCCAAATACGGATGTCATCCTGACACTTATTTCAGATTCTCATCTAGAAATGGTTCGGGTACGACCCAGAGACGGATGTAATCCTGACACTTATTCTGAATTATCATATAGAGACAGTGCAGATACGATCCAGAGGTGGATGTCATTCTGAAACTTACTCCAGATTCTCATCTAGAAACGGTGCAAATACGATCTAGAGACGGATGTCATTCTGACACTTACTCCAGATTCTCATCTAGAAACGGTTCAGGTACGATCCAAAGATGGATTTCATCCTAACAATTACTCCAGATTCTCATCTAGAAACAGTTCAGGTACGATCCAAAGACGGATGTCATCCTGACACTTACTCTAGATTCTCATCTAGAAAAGGTTCAGGTACGATCCAAATACGAATGTCATCCTGACACTTACTCTATATTCTCATCTAGAAACGGTTCAGGTACGATCTAAAGACGGATGTCATCCTGACACTTACTCCAGATTCTCATCTAGAAACGGTTCAGGTACGATCCAAAGACGGATGTCATCCTGACACTTACTCCGGATTCTCATCTAGAAATGGTTCAGGTATGATCCAAAGACAAGTCTCATCCTGACACTTACTCCAGATTCTCATATAGAAACAGTTCATGTATGATCCAAAGACGGATGTCATCCTGACACTTATTTCAGATTCTTATCAAGAAACGGTTTGGGTATGATCCAGAGACAGATGTCAACCTGATACTTATTCCAGATTCTCATCTAGAAACAGTTCAGGTACGATCCAGTGACGGATGTCATCCTGATACTTATTCCAGACTATCTTCTAGCAACAGTTCAGGTATGATCCAGAGATGGATGTCATCCTGATACATTTTCAGACCATCTTCTAGAAATGGTTCAGGTACGATCCAAAGATGGATGTCATCCTAATACTTATTCAAGAATATCTTCTAGCAATAGTTTAGTTCATGGAGTTTACCTTCCCCAACAAAGTTTATTTCTCTAACAATAGAAGTTTATCTCCCAAAGTTTTAACTTCAACATATTTGAAGACCTACATTCTTCATCCCCAATAATAATCAGAGATTTATTTTCCCTGGTTCCACAATACTGCAATAGAACAACTGATACGTTCATACATTGCATTCATGCATCATTCTACGAACATCATAGCATATACAACACAAATGCATATATCACAATCTCATTTATTTTGAGAGCGTCATGCAATTCATACATTATGACATCGCATGAAACTGACTTTACCTTTCCAGGTTGAGTTCGCAGAAAGAAAAACACTATCAACTTACACAACAGGTCAAATATTAATTCCCGAAGCAAGACGGGGCAACTATCTGAGATAACAGCTCAAATTACTGTGAAGCCTGGATTTCGACCAGATAACAGTTTAAGTTGCTGCGAAGCCTGGAATATGACCAGATAACAGTTAACTTATTCAATCACTATAAATCCTGGATTTCGACCAGATAACAGTTTAAGTTGCTACAAAGCCTGAAATCCGACCAGAGAGTAGTTCACTTCTTTAATTACTGTGAAGCATGGATTTAGACCAGATAACAGTTTAAGTTAATGCGAAGCCTGGAATACAACCAGATACCAATTAACTTCTTCAATCACTGTAAAGCCTGGATTTCAATCAGATAATAGTTTAAGTTGCTACGAATCTTGGAATCTGACCAGAGAGTAGTTCACTTCTTCAATTACTGTGAAGCTTGGATTTCGACCAGATAACAGTTTAAGTTGTTGCGAATCCTGGAATACGACCAGATAACAGTTTAACTTCATTTTTTGTGAATCCTGGAATATGACCAGATAACAGTTAACTTCTTCAATCACTGTAAAGCCTGGATTTAGATCAGATAACAATTTAAGTTGCTACGAAGCCTAGAATCTGACCAGAGAGTAGTTCACTTCTTCAATTAATGTGAAGCCTGGATTTCGACCAGATAACAGTTTAAGTTGCTGTGAAGTCTGGAATACGACCAGCTAACAGTTTAACTTCATTTTCTGTGAAGCCTGGAATCCTACCAGATAACAGTATAAGGTGCTGCGAAGCCTGGAATCCGACCAGATAGCAGTTTACTCTATTAATTACTATAGAGCCTGGACTCGACCAAATAATAGTATACCTCAGACTCAAGTTAAAGCCTGGACCCAACTAGATAACATCTTAATTTCTTCAAATCACCGAAGCCTGGATACGACCAGATAACAATATACCTCATACTCAAGTTGAAGCCTGGACCCGACCAGATAACAACTTAATTTCTTCAAATCACCGAAGCCTGGATACGACCAGATAACGGTACACCTCATATTCAAGTTGAAGCCTGGACCCGACCAGATAATAGTTTAATTTCTTCAAATCACCAAAGCCTGTACTCGACCAGATAATAGTATACCTCAGACTCAAGTTGAAGCCTAGACCCGACCAGATAACAACTTAATTTCTTCAAATCACCGAAGCCTGGATACGACCAGATAACGATATACCTCAGATTCAAGTTGAAGCCTGGACCCGACCAAATAACAATGTAATTTCTTCAAATCACCGAAGCCTGGATACGACCAGATAACGGTATACCTCAGATTCAAGTTGAAGCCTGGACCCGACCAGATAACAACTTAATTTCTTTAAATCACTGAAACCTGGATACGACCCAAAAACAGTTCAATGTCTATAATTACTACGAATCCTAGAATTGACCAAATAGCAGTTAATTTCATATTCCCCGATAAGTCTTCGAGAAGCCTGGAATGCGACCAAATAGCAGTTAGTTTTATTATCCTCAGTAAGTCATTATGAAGCCTGGATCCCGACTAGATAACAACTCGCTTTCGTTTCTCCAATCAAGAGACAACTCCCTAGTATGGCAATGGACAACCAAAGCTCCTAGACTCTATTCCCCTAAAACATTCCCCAGCGGACTCCTCCTCTGATAGCAGGAACATGGTGTTGGCTCCTAAATTCGACACCCTTGTTTTTATTAATATAAGCCATTAAAGCTGAAGAATGGTTTCGACCAGCTGGGTCTGTCGAAATGTTCATCAGAAGATGGCAATGTACTTAAAGAATTTCTTCCAAGGAATAATCTTGTTGCCTTCGACGTCGAAGGTGCTTCTCGACGAAGGTGTTCGATTGCTCAGAGTGGAACGGTTTGAGATTCAAACGTTTGGAGGGAAAACGGTTCCCAGCGGTTACCAAGTGCAACGTGCCAAGATCTGGAGCGTCGAACGTTGTGAACGTGCCAAGTGGAGTCATTTTGAAGCAGCGTAACTGCCCGACGGTTACTTGGGATGTGTTTAGTATAAATATTAGTAGTTCACGCAGTTTTTCGCGTGTGTTCACAATTATATACAAGTTACTCATATAGATTCGAGTACCCAGCGTGAGAGAAAGAATTGTTGAGAATGTATGTGTGAAACACCACTTTAATTAATCAAAGTCATTTATTTTCCAGAACTTTATTGCTCTTCATTTACTTTTCCAGTCGAAGCCTTTATTTCAAGCCTTCCTTTATTCTACCAAGTTTTCTTCTTCATGCAATTTACATAAAGCTTCTTTATTTTCTTGTCATTTAACCATTATCAAACTTAGTCAAAACCCCAAAATCAACCATGTCTTAGGATCAATCTGATCGATCCTGCGAGTCACCAAATAAGTAACCTTTTGGAAGATCAGCGGTTGTTTACCAATTCCCACGGTAAACAAATTGGCACACCTGGTGGGACCTTATGTTGATTTTGAAGTTTAACCTTTTTATACAGAATATCATCTTTTTCGAGAAGTATTGCATGTTATTGAGAAGGGGTAGAATATACACTAATAATACCAATACTGCCAGAAGAAGAGAAGCGATGGCGAATCCGCCAAACAATAACGAAATCCCACAAACGAATGTGGGAACAACGGTTATCCCAACCGTAAGTGGAGCGATAACCGCTGGTTCAACACCAGCAGTAACGGTCACAACAACGGGGCCATTACCTCCGTTCACTGGCCCCAGAGTGCCTTTGGGAACTCCCCCACCAAGGGGAAATCTAGGCACCAGGCCTTATGTTCCCCCAGGATTTATGACAGGCGGTCCAAATCGAGAACCACTCTATGGCATGCCAACTTCTGAATTGGCTAGCCTGACGAACGCTGCGTCCACTTTTTCAGACCCTTTAGTGAGTGCCTCTTCGCCACTCCAAGGTTCTAGAGTAGGTATGGCGAACAGAAATAGGACCCAACTCTTAGGAGGAACGTCCCAAGTAGCACATGGCCTTACAAATGCCTCGACAGCAGTCTTGAGGCAACAAATGGACGAAAGCAACCCTGATATGGTTCAAATGTTGGCACAAACTTTAAGTACAGTGCTAAATCCTCTAATACAAAACACCACCCAATCGAATCAGCAGATGACAGCGCAAATGACGCGTCTGGCTGACTTCTTTGGGGTACCCCAACCTATTCGACAGCCCCAAAGGGCGCAAATAAGGGGAAACCAAGGTATACTCTTAGAGGAAGAAACCACTATCAACCAAGTCCAGCAGCCTGTCAAAGAAAACCTTAGGGCACGATTGGAGCAGCCTGTCGAAGAACCTAGGGTTATAGCCCCAGAGGTAAGGTTAGTTAACAGAAACCAAAATGCTGACGAAGTGGTTCAGCACATCCAATACCAAAACATGGGTTTGGAAAATAATCTGGCAGCCATGATCGAAAGAATCATGACGCAGAATGGGATGAACATGGGCTTTCGTAGGCCCAACTTCACATCCCCACTGTCAGAATACGTGTTACAAACAGACTTACCTCCCAGATGTAAAGTCCCTAAGTTCACTAAATTCTCAGGGGACACGACAGAATCTACTGTCGAACATGTGGCGAGATATTTGATCGAAGCAGGAGATATTTCAAACAACGAAAACCTGAGGATTAAGTACTTCCCAAGTTCTTTAACAAAGAACACGTTTACTTGGTTTACAACTCTCCCCCCCAATTCAATCCATCATTGGACCCAGTTGGAGAGATTGTTCCATGAGCAATTCTACATGGGACAAACCAAGATAAGCCTGAAAGAATTGGCCAGTGTAAAGAGACGTTTCACTGAACCTATAGACGAATATCTAAATAGGTTTAGGTTGCTCAAAGCAAGATGCTTTACGCAAGTGCCAGAACATGAGTTAGTCGAAATAGCCGCAGGCGGCTTAGATTATTCCATTAGGAAGAAGTTAGACACTCAATACCTGAGAGACATGGCCCAATTGGCCGATAGAGTTCGACAGGTAGAACGCCTTAAAGCTGAAAAAGACAAGGCAACGAAAACTCATAAAAGAGAGAGGATAGCGTATGTCGAAATGGATGATGAAGATCCAGAAACCTTCGGCGAAACTATAACCGTCGAAGAAGGAGAGGTCGATTTAGCGGAACTGAAACAAGGGCCACCATACTCTTGCAAACTGTTAGTCCCCTCAAGTGGAAAAAATCCCACTGGTCCAGAGAGGACCAACGATAGGTTCCCCAAAAAGACTTATAGTTTTGATATTACAAAATGTGATGAAATCTTTGACTTACTTGTAAAAGATGGCCAAATGATAGTACCCCCAGGGGTAAAAGTGCCTCCTCTTGATCAAAGAAAGAAAAGAGGCTTTTGTAAATATCATAATTTTCTGGGCCATAAAACGTCTCAATGTTTTCTTTTCAGGAATCTTGTGCAAGACGCTATCGAAGAAGGGAGGTTGAAGTTTGCTGACAAGACCCCCATGACTGTGGACTCCAACCCGTTGCAGGATAAAGCCCATTATGCTGAACCTTCAGAGGTGAACGTGATCGAGGCATCCAAAAGCCAGTTGAAGAGGCCAGGAATCACAATGGTCGAAGTCACAAAGGACCATGTCAACATGCCAATCTTTGGCAGTTTTTATGGGAATCTATCCAGAAAGACAATTGAAGCGGTCCAAAAGGCGGTCGAAAGCCCAAAGCTGGAGACAGTTGGAGCCCAAAAATCTGGAACAAAACCCAGTTCTCACTTGGCTGCAGTTCAAGGCCAGACAGAGGACTTGGAGATTCAGATGAAGTAGTTGACTCTTGCCACCAAAGACACCATGAATGTCAACATGGTCGAAGTCTCTGAACTAAAAGCATCAGAGGAGGCCATTAGGCAAGAACAAGCCAACAAAACTGCTTTCCCTCGAGAAAATGAAAATCTGGAATATTTCCTGCAAAGATGCCAGAAAAAGAAGTCAGAAGTGATGCTGTGTCCTCGATGCAGTTCAATCTTCGACAAAAAAGCTGCTGAACATATTCAAGGTGTAAGAGCAGCAAATAGAAAAAGGGAAAGTGTTGATACTCGACATGACCCCAGAAGAGCCTCCCAAAGGGGTTCAAATCAAGAAAAGAGGCCATTGACTTTCAGCCTCCGACTAATGTGCCAGTAGATACATGGTACAAAACATCTGGTCGAAAGAGACCAAGCGAGGAAAGATGGCACTCCTTCGAAGTGCCAAGAGGTTCATCTTTAACACATAAGAAAGAGCCTCAGGTTGCTACCCCTAAAGTGACCCAGGTGTCAAGCAACTACAAAGGGAAGAATCCCATGTCTCGATCTCAATGGAGGAGATACCAGAGGCGACGAAAAGCTGAGAGGGAAGCTGCTAATGAACCAAAGGCAGAATCAAGTTCAAATGTTCCTCAGAGAAAGCAGAGGAAGCCCCTGGAAAGACAACCAGTAACCAATAGGCTAGTTTGGCCTAACCAGGGTGAAGTTGATAACGAAGATGGTTCTGAGTCTGATGACACTTTGGATATCATGGTGAACATAGTCTCAGTTTTGCCCAGAGAGTTCAACCGCCAGGTGGAGGTCAAAACAAGCGATTGGGAAATTGAACAAGAGATAGCCAAGAATAGGCCAGTGTGCTACTTCGTCATGGATAATGGCGCTACTGAAGAGCAGAATGGGTTCTTCGAACCTCCTACAGAGGCGATGGAAAATCACCTTAAGCCTTTATTTATAAGGGCTAAACTCGAAGAAACCACAGTAAATAAGATCTTGGTAGATTGTGGGGCAACCATCAACATCATCCCTCACTTTATGCTAAGAAAAATAGGCAAAAATGATGAGAACATCAAGCCTCACAACATGGTCCTGTCGAATTATGAAGGCGGCATAGGGACCACTATGGGTGTGATCCAACTGGACATCAAGGTGGGATCTATCCTTCGACCAACTATGTTTATGGTCATATCGGCCAAACCTAACTATAATCTTTTGTTGGGCCGTGAGTGGATACATGGTGTTGGAGCTGTACCATCATCAATGCACCAGAGGTTGCTACTATGGCGTCCTGATGGAATGGTCGAAAACATAGAAGCGGATCAAAGCTATTACCTGGGCGAAGTAAATCACCTAGGGCTGGAAGACTTCGACAAAAACCTGGCTCAAATTGGGCCATGCCCAACACCTGACATCGACTTGGCGCCAGCGCCAAATACTTTTTGTTCCCTATACCAGCACCCTGAGCATGGTTTTCAATGGGACAGAGAAGACTTGTCCCACATTGACTTTAGTGGGTTAACTAATATCCAACCAACTGGTTGGGGAAGTGAATTCAGTGACAATGACTGAGTCACAATCTCTGCAGCGAATTTCGGCTTACGTAGCCGAAACAAGGATGATAACGGCTCTCGAAGCCGAAGTAAAATATATGGCCACACAGGCCAATGATCAAGAGTTACCTTCTGCAGGTCCTGGAAAGGACTTCGATCCAGAACCTCCTGATATCATGCCAGAAGGAATGCAGGAACAAAGGCTCGACGCTATCTACGACGATGAGCCTTTAGGATTCGAAAAGGACCCCTTAGCGAACAACATCAAAATGTTAGCGCAGGATCCTTTAGAAGAAATCAACTTGGGCGAAGGGTTAGAGAAAAAGCCAACTTACATTAGCGCAAAAATTGACCCAGAACTCAGGTTGGAAGTAATCCATTTGTTAAAAGAGTTCAAGGACTGTTTTGCATGGGATTACGACGAGATGCCTGGTCTCGACAGAGGACTGGTGGAACTTCAGTTACCAATCAAACCTGGGAAGAAGCCAATCAAGCAAAGTCCAAGACGCTTTGCTCCAGAAATACTGTCGAAGATCAAAACGGAAGTCGAAAGACTGCTGAAGTGCAAATTCATACGCGTTACGAGGTATGTCGAATGGATTGCAAACATTGTGCCAGTGATTAAGAAAAATGGTACATTGAGGGTGTGCATAGATTTCAGAGATTTGAATGCTGCTACACCCAAAGATGAATATCCTATGCCTGTGGCGGAAATGCTAGTCGATTCTGCCGCTGGCTATGAGTACCTGAGTATGCTCGATGGTTATTCAGGATATAATCAAATATTCATTGCTGAAGAAGATGTGTCAAAAACAGCTTTTCGATGCCCTGGGGCTTTAGGCACTTACGAATGGGTAGTGATGCCTTTTGGCCTAAAGAATGCTGGGGCAACATATCAGCGAGCAATGACTTTCATGATTTTATTAACACTTTTATGCAAGTATATATTGATGACATTGTTGTAAAATCTGTTTCCAGGAAGAACCATATAGACCACCTTCGACAATCATTCGAAAGAATGAGAGAACATGGTCTGAAGATGAACCCTTTGAAGTGTGCATTCTGTGTAAAAGCTGGAGATTTCTTGGGCTTCGTCGTCCACAAGAAAGGAATCGAAATCAACCAGAACAAGACGAAGGCAATTCTGGAAGCGAAAGCGCCAGCGAACAAAAAGGAATTGCAATCTCTGCTGGGCAAGATAAATTTCCTGAGGAGATTCATATCTAACCTAAGTGGGAAAGCTCAAGCCTTTTCACCCTTACTTCGCCTGAATAAGGAGAGGTTTGACTGGGGGCAAGAGCAACAAGACGCCTTCGACAAAATCAAAGGGTATCTCACAAAACCACCTATTTTGGTGCCTCCTTGCAGCAACAGGAGTATGAGATTGTACATAGCTGCATCCGACAAAACTTTGGGAAGCATGTTAGCCCAAGAAGATGAAAATGGAGTCGAAAGACCCATTTACTATCTTAGTAGAGTTTTGAACGATGCAGAAACTAGATATAGTGAAGTTGAAAAATTATGTCTATGTCTTTATTTCTCTTGTACAAAGCTCAAACAATATATAAAACCAGTTGATGTGTATGTTTCGTCTCATTTTGATGTTTTCAAGTACATGTTGTCGAAACCCATCCTGCACAGTCGAATTGGCAAGTGGGCGCTAGCATTAACTGAATACTCCTTGACCTTTATGCCTCTTAAGGCAGTGAAAGGACAAGTGGTGGCAGACTTTATAGTCGACCACTCAATTCAAGTTGAGAGTGTTAATTATGTGGAGATAGAGCCTTGGAAATTCTACTTCGATGGTTCCAGCCATAAAGATGGAACAGGAGTAGGAGTCTTGATTATTTCTCCAGAAAAAATTCCAACAACATTCAAGTACAAGATATCAGGTACTTGTTCGAACAATGAGGCTGAGTATAAAGCTCTAATTACTGGCCTTGAGATATTGTTGGAATTGGGGGCAACTCGAGTCGAAATAATGGGAGACTCAGAGTTAGTCATTAAGCAAGTCACAAAAGAATATAAATGCATAAGAGAAAATCTTATTATGTACTTTGTGATAGCAAATCGTTTATTGAAAAAATCGAAATGATCAACATTCGACACATACCCAGATTGGAAAATCAAATAGCCAACGATTTGGCACAAATTGCATATGGGTACAAAATTTCAAAAACGAGATTACAAAGAGCAATCGAAGTTCGAGAAAAGATAAAAGCAACTTGTCTGTCACCAACAGATTTGGAATCAACAAGACTAGGGTATGCTGATCAAAGGAACTTCAAAATTTCGTTCAATGCAATTTGTCAGAGCAAGATTGGAGGAAACCCATTGTGGATTATCTACAAAATCCAGCAGCTTCGACAGAACGAAAAACAAAATATAGGGCGTTGAGTTACGTATTCATGGGTAATGAGTTATTTAAAAAGATGCCTGAAGGGGTATTGCTAAAGTGCTTAAGTGAAACTGAAGCATACATAGCCCTTTCGACTACACACGCTGGAGCATGTGGGGCTCACCAAGTAGGCCATACGATGAAATGGTTGTTGTTTCGACAAGGACTATACTGGCCCACCATGTTGAAAGATTGTGTCAAGTTCGCGAAGGGTTGCCAAGATTGTCAAGTCCATACAGGCATCCAGCATGTACCAGCAAGCGAACTTCACTCAATAGTGAAACCTTGGCCCTTTAAAGGATGGGCGTTGGACCTTATTGGAGAGATTCGACCAGCATCATCAAAGAGCCAGAAGTATATATTGGTAGGCATTGATTATTTTACTAAGTGGATCGAAGCTATTCCTTTAGTCAATGTAGACCAAGAAAATGTCATTGAATTTATTCAAAAGAACATTATCTTTAGATTTGGAATCCCTGAAACTATAACTACTGATCAAGGATCAGTTTTCACCGGTCGAAAGATGCAGGAATTCGCTCAGGAAATAGGCTTTAAACTCCTAACATCAACGCCTTATTATGCACAGGCAAACGGTCAAGTCGAAGCAGCGAATAAAATAGTGATTGGCTTGATAAAAAAGCATGTTGGGAAGAAGCCAAAAAATTGGCATAAGACGTTAGACCAGATCTTGTGGGCCTGTCGAACGTCCCCAAAAGAAGCCATAGGTACAACACCATATAGGCTAACTTTTGGTCATGACGCAGTGTTGCCAGCGGAAATTTGTCTTCAATCTGCAAGGGTTCAGAGACACCATGATATCCCCTCTGAAGTTTATTGGGATATGATGTTAGACGAACTAGTAGATTTAGACGAAGAAAGACTGCGCGCTCTCGACTTACTAAGGATTCAGAAGAAAAGAGTAGAAGACTCTTACAATAAAAAAGTGAAACCTAAGGCATTCTCGCCTGGAGAATTAGTTTGAAAGGTGATTCTTCCCATGGATCGAAGGGATCGAAGCATGGGAAAATGGTCACCCAAATGGGAAGGACCATTCAGAATTATCCAAACTTTTTCTGGTGGAGCTTATGAAGTCGAAGAGTTAGGTGAAGATAAAAGGCTCTTGAGAGTAAATGGCAAATATTTGAAAAAGTATAAACCTATGCTCCAAGAGATCAAAATAAATAGCAAGTAATGACTAGATTAACCATAAATAGCCAAAATGGAAAATTTTATAAGAATTAGCCAAAATGGCTACATTTTCAAATACATATTACAATACATGGTTAATAAAGGGCTGAGTCAATCAGAAGGGGATAGAATCTCTAAGTCGAAGGTACTTGGCCTGCTGCAACTCCAGTCTTTTGTTGCACAAGGCATTCGCCTGGGCAAGTTTGGCAATTTGGTCGTCGAAGGCTTGGGCTTTCTCAGCAAACTCTAGGCCTCGTGTGACTTCAGCTTGGCTCTCTGTGTCTGAAACAGTCGAGAGAAGCTCCTCCTTGCGCTTAGTATTAGCGTTCATCTTGGCCTCCAGCTCTTCGATTTGCGCCTTTATGGAGGCATTGTCTCGATCTATGGCATCAATTTCTTCTTGCTTAGATTCCTTTTGCTTCGACAACTCTGCAATTCAAGAAGTCGTCTCAGCTACTGCAGTCCAGGCAGAAGAACTTTTGCCATGTAATGCTTCGAGCTGGCTATTGAAGCCCCTCTGTCGTCGATAGTCTGCTGAGACTTGATCAACAATGGAGTATAACTCCATGATAAAGCTCGAAACCTCTGGAGTCACAGCTAGCAAGTAGACTGCATTTAAAACAGCTCCCAAACACGACGGAGCAGTGGGATCCCCCTCCAAAGCCTTCATCAAATCTTTCTTGAAGAACTGAGCCTTGACCTTCATCAAAGCCTCGTCGAGAGGAGAAGTCTCAGTGGACTTCCCCGATTGAGTAGAAGCCTCCTGACTAAGATCAGATGAACTTCCCCTACTCTCGATAATGGCATTCAGATAGCCAATGGGATCAGTTTGCTTCAAGAGTGCTAAGTCTTCTTTAGACTTAGGCTTTGTCGAGGTGGTAACCTTTACGGGAGCGTTGTCTTGGGGTTGAAGTTGTTAAGTAGCGTTTGCGTCGACATGACTCTCTTCGACCTGTATTTCAGCAGTTCCAGCGTCAGCGTGATCCCCTTCGTCATGTTGTTCCTTCGACAGATCGACCACTTGAATCTCCTTTGGTTGTTGTTCTTCTGTTTCAGCATTGGCTTCATCGTTCGCCAATTCCTTCTCTTGTGGCCTACTGAGTTCAGCAGAGTCTAGTGTTTCAGAAGTCTTTGGTGCTAAACTTTTAGTGGTTTCCTGAAAATAGAAGAGGAAGAATCTTCTAGTTTAGAAAGAGATACAATCGAACGTGAGTATCGACACCTGTGTTAAAAAATGGTCAGAGAAACTACCTGCAGAGGAACTTCAGCCCCAGGGCTAGAATTATCACTTTCGACGGGTTTATTGAGCAAAACATTTAGCTCCTCCTCCGTTGGCTCTTCGATAATCACTGGAGGTGGCCTGGGTTTTCTCCCTGCAACCTTTATTCTGATTGTGGGTCGAGTCTCAGGAGAAGGAGCATCTTTCTTCAGTTTTCTCCGTTTTAGAGGAGCGGGGGGAGAGTCGTCTTCTTCGTCACTCCCAAATTCGACTGTCAGTGCAGGTCGTTTCTTGGGTGAAGGTGCCTGAAAACCAATTGGAGTTCGATTTAGAACGCTACATCAAAAGTCAGAATGTTAAAACCAGAAGGAAATAATAAAAGTTGGGTTACCGGTGCTGAAGATTTTATCGAAGGACCTTCGCCCTGATGGCTTGTTGTAGTTTTCGCCGGTGCTGTAGTTTTCGCCGGTGCTGGAGGTTTTGTCAAGGGACCTCCTCCCTGATGGCCTTCTGCAGCTTTCTTGGCTGCAGGCTTTCAAACAACTGAAAGAAGACAAGTTATAATTTACAGGCTACCAGTCGAAATGGAAAGACAAAATAATTTGGAGAGTGAACTTACATTTCTTTATTTTGTAAAGGACTAGAACAAAAGACTTCTGAAGTTCGTCCACAAAGTCTTTCTCGTCAAAGAACTCCTCAGCATAGTAACTCTTCCACCAGTCTTCGAAGGATGGTGAACAGAGAAAGTTAAGTTGATAATCGAACAGTGAAAGTACTGTTCGACCTGCATACCTGCCAATATGCTTGGTGGCAGCATCTTCAGTATAGTCATTGCAAAAATATAACATGGATTTCTCCCTAGGAAAAATAGGAGAAGGAAGTGATTGAATGATACCAAACTGTCGAGAGACCAAGTTTGGTTGATAAGCGATCAAGCTCAAGTGAGTCTTGGAGCTTTTAAAGCGCAGTGGCATTATTCTAGGTGTGAGAAATGCTTCCCACATTATTGTGTGTTCTTCGACCTGAGGGTCACCTGACGACTTGGGATGGGGCCTGGTGAACCATTCTGGACCAACCTTTCGTCGAGCGAAGGGAGCCATGGTCGAAGTGAATTCTTTTCTTTTTGCAAACATCAAGACGAAGTTTGCAAAAGTTTGTTGAAGCTCCAGCCCATCTTCAGTCGGGGTCAGTAGAGCTAATCTGGTGCCTTCGATACGCCTATTTGCTATCTCAGGAGCTTTCTCATTTATTTGAGTCTTCTGAGGTAAGAAAGACTCGAAAGTGGCATTGAGCCACAGCTGGAGTAGCCAAAAAGGTCCTGCAAGCAACAGACTGGCTCTATTTTCGATGATCTTTAACAAAGTCGCTCCACTGCTGATCGACTCGTATAGATTCGCCAAGATTAATTCTGCCAAACAAATATTTTGGCCATGGTGAAGCTGGGTGGCGAGGGTGACCATCTTATTTGTCACCTGTAAAGACTTTGTGCAGAACACAAAGCGTGATAGCCAAAGGGCTAGAAACGCAATATGCTCTACATCCGTCACAGTGGCTGTCGACCTATCATGGTAATGGTTGATATAGGTGGTATAGGTGGGTTTCGTAGCTGAGATTCCAATCTGATCCTCCGACATTTCCTCTGGGTCAAAATAATCCCCAGTGGGTCGAAGGCCAGTGATGGCAGCCACGTCGAAAAGCGTGGGTGTTAGCATTCCACAAGGAAGGTGGAAAGTGAAATGAGTGTAATCCCAGAAAAGCAAGGAGGCTATCAGCATCTCAGGGGAGTAGTTGAGACCCATCTTCGACAACATAACTAGGTCGTATATCCCCAGGTTCTTCCAGATCGAAGTCTGGCTTTTTTCCATCTTCTCTAGCCAAGCGCTGTAGTCAGGAGTGAGGCTCGGGCTTGACCTAAAGGCCCTAACACCCCTATTGAAGAAGCGAAGATCTATCTTCTCCTTAGCGGGATCTTCGTTGTCCTATGCATCTTTTTTAGAGCACCCAACAGGTTTGAGCTTTTCAAGCACTGGAAAGAAGTTCTTGATCTTCATGGATTCATCAATGCATGGGGATAACGGGCCAGACATGGCGAAGATTTGGTTGGAGTATCCAACCGGAATCATTAGTTGGTGTGAATAAGCTTCACGCTCAGCAGTTTCTAGGGGTTCAGGAACCCTTCGTTGGCCTGTAGGGGTAACTATGGGGACATTTGAGAAGATTTTAGGTTTAGCATTTCTGGAAGGGATGTTAGAACTAGGAGCGTTAGAGGAACCTGAGGCCATTGTTGAGTTAAGGTTGAAGATGAAGTGAAGAACAAAGTTTTTGCAAGTTTGCAGAGATTTTTTGTCCAGCAATGAGGTTTTGAATGCAAGTAACGTGAAAAAGTCCCACAATGGGTACTTAGCGCTATTTATAGTGGTTGGGAAATCCCCAAATCCGAGGCCATTTAATGTTGCAGAAGATAGTGGGACACATGGCGTTCCCCCGCTGATATAGCCGTTCTGCAGAAATGAAAAGGTGCGGCGTGCGCCCTCGTTTTTGGGAAATTGTCATGATGACAATTTGTGAAAAGACATTGGGCACGCTAAACGCCGTACTGAGGTGACGTCTTAGGTACGGATGAAATGATGGCTTTTTCTTGGGATTGTCAGTGGTTGGTAGAAGACAAAAAGTGCACAGGTTAATTTGTGGCTAAGAATGAAAGACAGGTGTCGAATGGAATTTCAAAGAATGCCTTTTTCTTTTCAGAGTCGAAATGAGGCATTCTTGGGGGGCAATTTGTTGGCTCCTAAATTCGACACCCTTGTTTTTATTAATATAAGCCATTAAAGCTGAAGAATGGTTTCGACCAGCTGGGTCTGTCGAAATGTTCATCAAAAGATGGCAATGTACTTAGAGAATTTCTTCCAAGGAAGAATCTTGTTGCCTTCGACATCGAAGGTGCTTCTCGACGAAGGTGTTCGATTGCTCAGAGTGGAACGGTTTGAGATTCAAACGTTTGGAGGGAAAACGGTTCCCAGCGGTTACCAAGTGCAATGTGCCAAGATCTGGAGCGTCGAACGTTGTGAACGTGCCAAGTGGAGTCATTTTGAAGCAGCATAACTGCCCGACGGTTACTTGGGATGTGTTTAGTATAAATATTAGTAGTTCACGCAGTTTTTCGCGTGTGTTCACAATTATATACAAGTTACTCATATAGATTCGAGTACCCAGCGTGAGAGAAAGAATTGTTGAGAATGTATGTGTGAAACGCCACTTTAATTAATCAAAGTCATTTATTTTCCAGAACTTTATTGCTCTTCATTTACTTTTCCAGTCGAAGCCTTTATTTCAAGCCTTCCTTTATTCTACCAAGTTTTCTTCTTCATGCAATTTACATAAAGCTTCTTTATTTTCTTGTCATTTAACCATTATCAAACTTAGTCAAAACCCCAAAATCAACCATGTCTTAGGATCAATCTGATCGATCCCGCGAGTCACCAAATAAGTAACCTTTTGGAAGATCAGCGGTTGTTTACCAATTCCCACGGTAAACACATGGATCCATAAAGAGACCTCTTATGAAGTCACCATCTACTTTGGATGGCATCTTTAAGCCCATCTCCGACAACTCTCCGTCATATTCCTTGGATGGCATCTTTAAGCCCATCTTCGACAGTCTTCCGTCATCTTTTCCAAATGACATCTGTAATCCCATTCCTTACATCATCAATCATCAGTGTTATTTCATGTGAGTGCAAATTTCTGGGCACTCTAGTGTTCAATCATCTTCCACCTTAAGATCACGAAAGGCAGACAAGTCAATCTAAATCCTCAGGTTTAAGAAGACTGAACAGGGGCAGCTGTTGTACCCCAAAATTTTCCCTCTCATATTTTCCCAAGATTTTTCCCTTACATGGTGGTTACAAACACTTGTTTAAAGAAAAATGAAAATTTTGAATCTTAGCAAAGTGTATTTCAATTGGCAGCTCAATAATGTCCTTCGATTGGTAGTTAAATAGTGCCCTCTGATTAGCCTAACAACAAGTTTCGACTAAGCTTCCAAAATCCTGATATACAAGCTTGACTTATTAGTCTTCGATTGGGAACTTAACACCCTTCGATCAAGCTTTGGTCCACAAGTCTTCGATTGAGCTTTGTCTTCCTTTGAAATGGCTCCCTTTGATTCAGAAAGAAGGGGAGCTCCTTTCCGCTTCTTTCGTTTGAAACACCTCTGGCTTCTTTCGTTTGGAGCATCTCCGGGCCTCCTTCATTTGAAGCGCCTTTGGTTTCTTCCATACAGGCCCCATTTGGACAAATGGCCTGCATGCCTTCCTGCACAAGGTAGGAATTTTTCTTCATACCTACAAGGCAAACACCTGCTACATGCCTGCCTATACAAGGCAGGAACTTCCCTTATGCTAAGTTTTGACAGCCCAATTACTACCCTATGGCATTCCAAAAGTCCATTCAAAGGATGCATATTGCTGGCCATTCGAAGAAGCTGAATTAGAGCCATTTGAAGAAGCATGCAAGAGGTCCAATCGAAGGGCAAGTATTGAAGGAATTCGAAGAGGTCCAATGCATGCATAGAGAGTCCATTCAAAATGGCCATGCGAAGGACACACTAAAGGCCTATTTGAAAGGTACACCAGAAGGACCATCTAAAGACCCAGTCGAAAGAGGCAACTTGAGCCCAGTCGAAGGCTACACAAAAAGGCCCATTCGAAGGGTGCATGGGAGGTCCAATCGAAGGATAGAGACTAGGGGTATTCGAAAGCCAAAATTGTCCATATTTATTCAAATTTCAAAAGAGGACAAGATCCCATGTTTTTGGCCACAGTTACAAAACTTCATTCATGGCCTTGAAAATGTTTGTTTATGGAAGTTAAACTTTTGTCTTCTTGTCCCCTCCCTCCTACTCTATATAAGCAGCATGCTTGCAAGCCAAAAAGGACAGACACGTTGGAGATACACTTCCCATAAACCCACCATAGTTATCAAAAATAATCCAGGAGGATCCAATAACTCTAGTCCCCACAAAAGTTCAATTTTCCAGCAAGGTAAGTCCCCCTGACCTTTCACCTTTCATTTTCAACATGGCATGTAAATAACACCTATTTACTTTTTATTTCTGTCCTTTTCGATTGCATGTTTTTTCTTGTCTAAATATACATGTTCGAACTAACCCTTGTACAAACTCAAATGAAAAGAAAAAGACTAGGGTGAAACGAAACCTTAGGCTTCGCCCCTCATTGCCTGACTTCCCCAAACGAAAGAGGCACCTTCATGATTGTTTTACAGGTCCACGTTCCTTCATAGTCCAAACAAACTAGGCAGAAAAGAGTTCAAACGAATGATCCTCATACTACTTCCCAGCATAATCGAAGGAGGTCAGAAGAGTCCAAGCGAAGGCTTCTCACGCTAGCTTCCCAGCCCAATCGAAGGAGGCCAGGAGAGCCCAATCGAAAACTGCTTACGCCAGCTTCCTAGCCCAATCGAAAAAGGACCAAGAAGAGATGAATCGAAAGCACATCATTCCCCCTTGAATCGAAAGACTCATTTCCCCTTTTCTCTTTTGCATGCCTAAGCCCATTTGGCATTTTTCTTTTTTGTATTATTTCTTATATTTGTTTTTATTATTGTTTTCAGTTGTTTAATTAACCAAATATAAAAGAAAAAACTAACTAGAAAAGAAGTTAGTTTATTTTTTCTTAATTTAATTTTACTATATAGACTTTAGGATAATTGACTATTTTTCTTAAATCAAAAACAACAAAAAAAGATTTTTCTTATTAGTTTTTTAAGTCAACTTTCAATCTTTCGTGCGTTATTTATTTAATATTTTTACATTATTGTATCTGCTAACAGTATGTAATAGATTAAATTAGGATTTTTACTGCTTTCCTTATTTTTTCTTCTCCCAATTTTTTGTACATTGTAAATATCCCCCTCCCCAAAGCCATGTAATAACGCAGAACTTGTTTTTCGCACTTTAAATTTTCCTGTATATATATTAACTTCTAGTAACTAGGCATGTATGACAAGACTAATAACAAAACACTAGCAAACTTAACACAAGACATAAATAATTGAACACAACACACATTACACATATACACCTCTAGGGTACCCCACTTTGGTTTCCTTTAAGAAATAAAATAGCCATGAGGCAGGAACGCTTTAGCAAAGACGCATAAATCAAAAGATCATAGTCTCTCAATGACTATACAATTGCCTTTTCGGTAAATGATCTAGTCCCTAAAGAAAATTGCTAAAGCGTCTCCACATGTTGTCTTCGTGACTGTAAACATCCCTTCGATGTCCCTTAAATATCCAACTATAGGGCTACCTACTCACTAATAGTAGGATACCGCTGCCTAAAGGATAGGAGGAAAAGAACACCCCTTTTCGAGTATAAAAGTAGATAGATGTTAGAAGTATTCTCAAAAACACTTTTTGCACTTACACAAATACTACTTTTCAAAAATAATTTTCAAAAACATTTCCTTTGTTAACACTCTTGAGGAATGATACAAGACTTAAACGCAAAGAAAATTGCCACACTAAGGCATTTTTCAAACATTTTCTAACGCACAAAGAACAAAGGTATTTTAAAATGAGCAAACCTCTAAGAGCCCGTTGATAACTACGGATGGAAAGGGTGCTAACACCTTCCCTTTCCATAATCTACCCCCTTACTCAGAAAATCTCGAAAAGGTATTTTTCTGTTCTTTTCACCCTTTCCTTAACTTAGATAAAAGAAAAGTTGGTGGCGACTCTTACTTACCGCAACATATGCAAACACAAAACACAAAACTAGTAGTATTAAATAGTCGTTTATGCCACCGAATCACATATATATTTGAAATTGAAAACGTGCGCGCTGGCCTGCTTAGGCGAATAAGAGAGAGACACTTGGTGCGCCATAGTCAACCCACTGGAGTCAACCTTCCAGTTGTCTTCTCTGGTGGGATAAAAAATGAACCTGCGAAAATAACAAACTTCAAAGATTAAAACCTACCCTACCCCCCTTAAAATCTTCTCCTGATTCCAAATCTGAGGTTATTTTAGTCTGAAATTCCATGAATTATTAGATTCGAAGGGAAATACAAATTGTGCCCTAGCAATGGCACGATCTCATACCTGCCCTTAAGCTTGCATGTAACATGATGAAACAATCACAAACATTATTAGCAACACAAATATATGCACAATAGGTATTTAAATGGCATGAATCTGTATTTTCAATTTCAAAAAATCCTTACCAACCGATGATTCGTGGATACAGTGATCTAGGATGTTGCAAGCCTTGGGAATGGGTGGAATAAGTTCCTGGGGATCTCAGGAACACGACTGGGCAATTGGTTTAGATCGAGGAGGCTTGTAAAGATTATTTCTATTTTGACAACTTTGTGAAGAGTTTGAGAATTTTGATAGGGTGGTTTCAGGGAAATTTTTGTGTGTGGTTGGCTTGCAGGAGGGTTGTATATATATAGGAGATGAGATTAGGGCAATAAATGAAGCAAGAATCCAATGGAATCATGGTGTTTTAGTTTGCTTCCAAACTTTCCATTTTTGAAGATTTCTTTCCTTTTCACGGCCTTGCACGATTTTGGCATCTTTGACAGGTCATCACTTGTTGTATGGGCCTTAAAGAAGACAACTCATGCGCTTGGCCCATTCATTTTGCATTTTATTTAATTTATTTTTGAATTTATTTGGATAAACCAAAATAAATATGAATAAAATAATAATAAAATGTAATGCAAGGTGAGATTTAGTTTAGAGGTCCCTCATAGGGTCATGAAGATGTTTGAAACCCAAAAAAGTTAAGCCATTGACCTAAAACTTCAAGTTTTCCCAATGCACATTTCTTGAAATTTCTCAAAATTTCCCAACTTGTGCAAGCCATAAATTGTTCAATTTTTATCCTATGAAGATAATCCTGGACTTTTTAGAAATCCCAAGATGTCTTCTTCAATCTCTCATTTGATAAATTTTTCATTTGAATATTTTATCTTGATGTAAATGGTCTTGAAAAAAAGTGTCTTTTGTTGACTTTCTGAAAATGACCTGTAATGTATGAGCTTGTATCTTCCAAATGATGTATTTCTTGAACTTGAGGATAAAAGAGAAGTTTTAAGGAATTGTATTCCCTTAAATATGAGCTTTGGTTGGGGCAAAATGGATGAAGTGTGTGAAAGTTATGCCTGGTCAAAGTTCAGTTGACTTCTTCTATAGAAACCCTAATTTAGCAATTCTTGACTTTTGATAAATTAAGAGTATTCCTTGAGGAGTCATGATCAACCCTTGATCAAATGATGATTATCACTTTAAAATGTTGATGTTGACAAAAAATCTTGAAGTTTGACTGTATATTGGCCATAGTTGACTTTTGACCGAGTATAATTGATTTTCAAACACTTGAGCAGTTGATTGAGCAAACATGTAGTGTGAGGCTTGAAATTTGGAAGGGACATTCTTGAGGATATTTTAGGGACCATGGAAATAAATTGGAGCCTTTGCAACCCAAACATATTTGTGAAAAGTGAAACCCTAATTAGAGGTTCATTGCTTAGGAGGAGAATTTGTCTGTTCAACCTTGAGCAATTGAAGACCTCAATGAGCATGTCTTGAGTAAAAATGGGAGGGAAAATCTTGGGGTATAACAGCTGCCCCTGTTCAATCTTCTTAAACCAGGGGATTTACATTGGCTTGTCTGCCTTTCGTAAGCTGGAGGTGGAAGATGATTGAACACCAAAGTTCCCAGAAATTTGCACTCGCATATACTTGAAGTAACAATGCTGGTTGATGATATCGATAATGGGCTTACAGGTGCCATTTGGAGAAGATGACAGAGAGTCATCAGAGATGGGCTTATAGATACCATATAAAATAAATGCTGACTCAGAACTGGAGGAAACATCGGTATAATCTTTGGTCGATTTATTATGAGTTGTAAGAGGTCTCTTTATGGGGAATCCTATTCTTGTTGTTTATGGAAGGACTTCACTGGGGAATGTTGATTTCTGTTTGGGGAATAAAGTCTAGGAGCTTTAGTTATCCATTACTCTACTGGGGAGTTATCTCTTGAATGGAGAGATGAAAGTTAGTTGTTATCTGGTCCAAATCCAGGCTTCACAATAACTTGCTAAGAATAATAAAGTTGATGGCTATCTGATCGTATTCTAGGATTCACAGCGACTTACTGGGAATATGAAATTAACTATTATCTAATCGATTTCCAGGGTTCGCAGTAACTCAAACAGTTATCTGGTCAAAATCCAGGCTTCACAGTAACTTGAACTGTTATCTGGTCGGGTCCAGGCTTCAGTGATTTGAAGAAATAAAGTTGTTATTTTGTCGGATCCAGGCTTCAACTTGAATTTGAGGTATATTGTTATCTGGTCGGGTCTATGCTTCACATTGTTGTAGATTGTACTGTCATCTGGTTGGGTCCAGGCTTCATAGTAATTGACAGAGTAAACTGCTATCTGGTTGGATTCCAGGCTTTGTAGTAATTTGACATAATAAACTGCAATCTGGTAAGACTCTAGGCTTTGTAGTAACTTATACTATTATCTGGTCGATTTCTAGGCTTCACAGTGTCTTGAATTGTAGATTCACTGTTATCCGGTCGGATTCTGAGCTTCAGCAATGATGTTAACTATTATCTGGTTGGGTCCAGGCTTCATAGTGTTATAGAAGTTTGACTGTTATCTGGTCAAATTTCTGGCTTCAACAATGATGTTAACTGCTATCTAGTCGAGTCCATGCTTCACAGTGTTGTAAACTGCTATTTGGTCGGATTCCAGACTTCACAGTAAATTATATTTGATGTTAGCTTCTATCTGGTCAGGTCCAGGCTTCACAGTGATTGGTGAGATGTTACTTCAGATAGTTTCCCTGTCTTGCTTCAGGAATTAATCTGGAACCTGCTTTTGTTAGTTGTTGAGATAGTTACCCTGTCTGGTTTCAGGAATTAATCTATAACCCGATCTTATAGATAGTTTCCCCGTCTTGTTTCGGGAATTGATCTACAATTAGTTGTTCAAAGATATTTGCCCTGTCTGGTTTTAGGAATTAATCTGGAACTGTTGAAAATCATTGATGATATTCGTCTGTTGATCTTTCCTGAAAAGGTAAAGAGTTAGCTGTATGAAATGTCATGATGCATGACACACCTTGTGTAATTATTTTCTCAAAATAAATGAGATTGTGTTATATGTATTTTGTATGCATGTTTGTAAAATGATGTATGAATGCAATATATGAACTGATCAGTTGTTCTTTGGAATGTCATTGAATTGAGGGAAAATAAATTTGTGACTGCTGCTGGGGATGAGGAATGTGACTCTTCATTATTTGTTGAAGTTGAATTGCTGGGAGATAGATTTTCGTGGCTAGAGAAATAAACTCTACTGGGGAAAGAAAATTCTGTAAACTTCTTGGGGATTTTTATGAAGCCCTGTTGAGGAACCCAAGAAGTTTATGAACCATGCTGAGGAATTCTTCAAGATGCTAGGGAGATGATTGGAGACTCTTGCTCTGCAGGGGATATTGGAACCCCTAACATCATTAGGATGTATGCTAAAGCTATGGCAGTGACATCGCAGGTGGACGTCTTTGTCTCTGTATTTATTGTGGGATGTATCTGTGGGGATTTGCAGATGGCTTTTTATACATTGTCCCGTTTCTTAAAGCCATTAGTAACTGTCTTTCTACTTTTTATGCATGTATTTGTAAACGGTGATCATATTCAAATTCATATGTTAAAAATAATCACTGGGTGTTTTTGCAAAACAAAATAGAAAAATAAAAACAAATATTTTTCTGCTTTCAAAGAGATAGCTTTTATATTAATCTGAAGAAGTCTGCATATAACAAGCATTTTTGTACAAGGAGACAGACATCCTAATAAGAGAATGTCGTCATAAGAATGAAAACTATATAAAGTAGTATACAACGAAAAACAGCTATGTGAAATGATCCCATTGGGTTCCCATTCTACTATTTCCTTTATATCTTTGAGCGTCTCATCACTTTGCTGCTCGACCGAAGCAGACTGAATTGATTAGTACCATTTGAACTTGACACTTGTTACTGAAGTCTGTCTGTGAGGTGATCCAACGGGACATAGTTGTACGCTTTTAATCCCTAACTTTTTCCTAGACCTCCCTTTCGGGTTTTCAGTCCACCAGGATACCCTTTTTTTCCTAAGCCACCTTTTCAGGTTTTCGACTTGCCAGGTGTACATATTTTTTCATATATATACCCCTAAATTTTTCCCGAACCCTTTTGGTTCGCCAGAATGCCCTTATTTTTTCCTAGGCCAGTCAACCTAGCGGGTCTCTGTTCATGCATAGTATCTTTTAACTATGTTCGCGTTTGCTGGATGCGGAAGGTCGTCACCGTCTATAGTGGTTAATATCATAGATCCACTAGAAAGTATATTCTTGATCACAAATGGTCCTTCGTATGTACGAGTCCACTTTCCCTTGGGATCACCTTGTGTCAGGATGATGCGCTTGATTACTAGGTCACCCATTTGATATACCTGACGTCTGACCTTCTTGTTAAAAGCTTTGACCATACGTTTCTGGTACATCTGACCATGACAAACAGCTGCGAGCCTCTTCTCATCAATCAGGTTCAATTGGTCAAGTTGAGTCTGAATCCATTCGTGTTCATTCAAACCTGCATCCTTCATGATTCTCAAGGAAGGGATCTGGACTTCGATGGGTAGGACAACTTCTATACCGTATACCAGGGAGAAAGGAGTTTCCCTTGTTGACGTACATGCTGAGGTAAGGTAACCATGAAGAGCATATGGTAACATCTCGTGCCAGTCTTTGTATGTCACTGTCATCGTTTGTATGATCTTCTTATTAGCAGCCTCTACAATGTCGTTCATCTTCGGTCGGTAAGGAGAAGAGTTATGATGTTGAATCTTGAATTGCGTACAGAGCTCTATGATCATAGTATTATTGAGATTGGTACCATTATCTATGATGATTCTTTCTGGAATACCATATCGACAGATAAGGGTATGCCTGATAAATCGTGCCACAATGTTCTTGGTAACAGAAGCAAATGAGGTTGCCTCGACCCACTTTGTAAAGTAGTCAATGACAATCAGGATGAAGCAGTGCCCATTAGAAGCGGTAGGTCTAATCTCTCCGATCATATCAATTCCCCACATTGCAAAAGGCCAGGGAGCAGTCAAGACGTTCAAGGGAACCGAAGGCACATGTACTTTATCAGCATAGATCTGGCACTTGTGACAAGTTCGAGAATGCTGATAACCGTCTGCTTCCATAGTGGACCAGTAGTACCCTACCCTCAGAATATTCTTAGCCATTGTATGCCCACTATACTGGGTTCCAAAGGTACCTTCGTGCATATATTTCATAATCTTCTCTGCTTCACTCTTGTCTACACACTGAAGCAAAGTAGAATCGTGGTTGCGCTTGTAGAGGATTTCGTTACTGAGGAAAAACTTAGCAGAGAACCTTCTTAGGAACTTCTTATCATTGACGGAAGCTCCCTCAGGATACTCTTGGGCTTAGAGGTATCTTTTCACTTCGTGGAACTAAGGTTTGTCCACTACTTCTTAAGTATCAACCTCATAACAGTATGTTGGTTCGTCCAATCTCTCAATAGTGATTTGAGGAGCTTCATTATCCCATATGACTTTAAACATGGATGACATAGTAGCTAGCGCGTCTGCTAACTGATTTTCTTCTCGTGGAAAGTGCTCAAAGGTAACTTCTTCAAAGTGTGGAATCAGTGTCAAGACATGCTCTCGGTAAGGGATGAGATTGGGATGCTTCGTGTCCCATTCTCATTTGATTTGACTGATTACCAGGGTTGAGTCTCCAAATACACTCAAGGATTTGATTCTCAAGTCGATAGCAGCTTTGAGACCCATAATGCATGCTTTATATTCAGCCATATTATTGGTACAGTTGAAACATAGCCTGGAAGTGAAAGGAGTATGACAGCCTTCAGGAGATATGATCACATCACTGATACCATTTCCAAGTGCGTTGGAATCTCCACCAAAAACCATAGTCCATCGGGATCCTTTTTCAGGTCCTTCATCCGGTCTAGGTTCTGCATAATCAGTCACTAACATGATGTTCTCGTCCGGGAACTCAAAATTCATGGATTGGTAGTCGTCCACAGCCCGATGAGCCAAATGATCATCCAATACACTTCCTTTTATTGCCTTTTGAGTAAAGTAATGGGTACCATATTCGGTCAGGACCATTCGCCATCTTGGCATTCTTCCGGAGAGAGTGGGCTTCTCAAATATGTATTTGATAGGATTCATTTTAGATATCAATAAAGTGGTGTGGGTCAGCATATACTGTCTTAGTCAGGAAGCAGCCCATGCCAAAGCACAACAATTTTTCTCAAGCAGTGAGTATCTTATTTCACAGTCGGTAAACTTTTTGCTAAGGTAGTATATTGCATGCTCTTTTCGACCAGACTCGTCATGCTGCCCCAGCACACACCCCATTGAATTCTCTAATATTGTTAAGTATATGATTATAGGTCTTCCTTCAACCGGCGGCATCAAAATTGGAGGTTCTTGAAGATATTCCTTGATTTTGTCAAAGGCAATCAGGCAGTCGTCATTCCACTTCACTACTTGATCTTTCTTTAATAATTTGAAGATTGGCTCACAAGTAGCGGTTAGGTGGGAAATGAATCTGGAAATATAGTTTAGATGTCCCAAGAATCCCCTAACCTCCTCATTGCGGGGAGTTGGCATTTATTGTATATTTTTTACCTTTGCAGGGTCTACTACAATACCTTTATCGCTGACAATGAAACCTAAGAGTTTTCCAGATCTTACCCCAAAGGTGCACTTGTTCGGGTTCAGACTTAACTTGTATTTCTTCAGTCTTTCGAACAACTTTTGCAGGTGATCTAGGTGCTCTTCTTCAGTCTGAGACCTGGCTATCATATCATCGACATAGACCTCTATCTCATGATGGATCATATCGTGAAATAAAGCTACCATAGCACGCTAATAGGTTTCCCCGGTGTTCTTCAACCCAAATGGCATAACTTTGTAATTGAAGATGCCCCACTGTGTGACAAAAGTTTTTTGTCTCCATGTCTTCAAGTGCCATCTTAATCTGATTATAACCAGAGAAACCGTCCATGAAGGAGAATATCTTATGTTGTGCAGTGTTGTCAACCAGAACATCAATATGGGGAAACAACAAGTCATCCTTGGGGCTCGCCCTATTCAAATCTCTATAATCCACACACATACGCACCTTACCATCCTTGTTAGATACTGGTACCACGTTCGCAACCCATTGTGGATAAGAAGTAACATCTAAGAATCTGGCATTAAATTGTTTCATGAATTCAGCCTTGATCTTTTTTGACATCTCAGGATGGATACGACGGACCTTTTGCTTCACGGGAGGGCAGTCTTCTTTCATTGGCAGACGATGAACCACAATATCAGTGTCCAGCCACGACATGTCTTTGTATGACCAGGAAAAGATCTCAACATAGTCATGAAACATCTGAATTAACCATTCTTTAACACCGTTTTCCAAGTTGGCACTTATCTTGACTTCCTTTTTATTCTCTTCAGTACCCAAGTTTATTGTCTCGACTGGCTCTTCATGAGGCTGTATTGCTCTTTCCTCTTGCTGTAATAGTCTAACAAGTTCTCCCAGTACTTCACAATCTTCCTCACCTTCGTCCCCGACTTGGTAGATTGGATTTTCAAATTCATAATTGGCAATAGAATAACCGTTATCAATGGGATCCAGAGTGGATGTGGATATGCAGTTTGATATGTGGGTGGGTGTAAGAGAGCATAGCTATTTTGATAAAGTAAAACAGAAAATAAAGACAGAGAGCATAAAATTTGTATGGAAAATGTCCAATGATTTATTTATGACATATGAAATTGAAATGATAACCCTCACAAATAAACCATTGTGCCTCGGGTAAAACACAAGGCTTTAGAGTTTAAATTGTTCAAATATTACATATCACAAAAAACAAAAACATAATTACTCCTGGATGAAAGTAATGGGAACAAAGTCCTTGGCTCTCCAAATGTTGAGTCCACTGTTGATAGTTGGGAAGATCCACTTGTCATGTCGCAGTCACTGTCACTGTCCTCCAAAGCATTGATTCCATGGTTGCTAATGCGTAGTGGTGGTCCTCTGGCATGAGCACGACTAACAACTTTTTGAGCTCCTGAAGTGAAACCCAAACCAAATTTGTCAGACTTATAGGGGATGTCAGGGAGATGGCCCCAGATATTAACCCCACCTTCTTCAACTACAACTTTTGAATCCTTCAGAGAAGCCATCTTCAACAGAGGTCTGGTAATCTTCGGAACACTGGTAACAGTCCTGGTAACAACGATTGTCTAAGGAACCTCTTCAAAATTCTGACAGGGGGTCTCAAGGAACTCGTTGTCCATCTCGACATATCTGAAAGAGTTCAAGTGTCTCACCATATACTCTTTTTCGCCATGGACTGTAAAAATCTTTCCATTAACCGGACACTTTAACATCTGATGCAAAGTGGAAGTGACAACATCGGCCCCATGAATCCAAGGGCTTCCTAGTAAGCAGGAGTAAGACAGGCGAATGTCCATCACATAGAAAGTGGAGTCAAAAGTTTGTGAACAAACTTTAATCGGTATGTCCACCTCCCCGTGTAGCATTCTTTTGGAACCATCAAAAGCCCTTACCACAGTATTATCAGGCTTCAATATAAGACCTTCACAATCCAATCTGTCTAGGGCCCCCTTGGGTAGAACATTCAGTGATGAACCCGTATCAACTAGAACATGAGCTAGGGTAGTGCCCATGCACTCAATAGAGACATGTAGGGCATCATTAGCTTTCTTCCTTTGGACTTCAAATCAATATCAGAGAAACTAAGTCCATTGTCAACAGTCAAACTAGCAACACAGTTCTCAAATCGGTCGGCAGAAGTCTCTTGTGGCACATGAGCAGATTTCAGGAACTTCACCAAAGCCTTTGCATGGGCTTCAGAGCATAACAACAAGGCTAACATTGAAATATTTGAGGGGGTTTGCCCCAATTGTTCCACAACATTGTAGTCACTTTTCCGTATAATATTCAGTATTTCCTCCATTTCTTTTTTGGAGGCTTCAGGGATGGTTTCTTTAGGTGCCCCCGTCCGGGCAAGCTCAACCAATACTTCTTTACCCCAAGTCTCAGATGACTTAGTAGAAGGAATAACAACAAGAGTGATAGTAGGAGTAGCAACATGAGTAATAATAGGAGTATTAGCAGGAATAACCAAAGGAGTGGCAACAAAATTTGGAGAGATATCAAGAGAGAAGATCCTTCCTCTTCTGGTAATTTTATTGGTCCCAATAATGTTATCGATGCCAGGATCAGTATCTTCAGCAGCTTCATTTTTTATAACCAATAGGTCTTTCTTGACGCCATGGTAATAAACTTCAGCTTCATAATTCCACGGAACAGCCTTGTCGGAGGAATATGGTGTTGGCCCAGGAGAGTTGATAATTAAAGGAGCAACCTTAGGAGTGGATGTAATCATGACAGGACCTTTAGAGGAGGCCCTGGGAGAATTGGTAGAAATGGTAATAATTGACACATCTTTACACAAGTTTCTTGTAGAGGGGATTTTCTCAAACAAAATTTCCCTGTCGTTCATAAGGCGTTGGACACCTATCTTCAACAACAAACAACCACTGGGCATAGATGTACAAAGGTGGAAACTTTCACCACAACCCGGAAATAAACTGGCTCGTAAGAGATTCTTCTTAAAACCTGGAAGAGGAGTAGTTAAATCATCCACCGAAGAAACAAATAGAACATCATCAACAACATTAATACCCTGGTCATGTTTGGGCATTGGTGCAATTATCACATTGGGGTTTCAGGAGGGTCTAATTCAATCTCCTTTGCCTCAATAAGATCTTGAACTTTATTCTTCATAGCCCAACAATCATTTATATCATGTCCTGGACTGTTGGAGTGGTAGGCACGCCGAGCATTTGGATTATAACGGGGAGATATAGGGTTTGGATTTTGAGTAGGCTCCCTCAGAGTGACCAAGCTAGACTTCAATAGATGTTGCAATAACTGCGATAAGGGCATGTTGAGTCTGGTGAATTGTCTTCTAGGTGTATCCTGCTTGCGCTGATTATTTTTTTGTTGAGTCAATGCAGGGTTGGAAATCATCACAGCTCCTACCGTTGGACGGCGTTCAGTTTTACCCTGGTTTTTCTGGTCATAAGCAGCACTGACCTTTTTCTTCCTAGTGAAGGATTTCTTTACTGTACTTGAAGATGCGTCCCTTTGAATCTTACCACTCTTAATACCAGCTTCTACTCTTTCACCTGTCAATATTAACTCGGTGAATCCGGATGAAGAGCTTCCAATAAAGTGGTTGAAAAATGGGCCGGACAAAGTACCCAAGAACATATCTACCAGCTCTCTGTCAGACAAAGGAGGCTGGAATCTTTCTGCAAGATCTCTCCACTTCTGGGCATAATCTTTTTAGCCCTCACTAGAACCCATAGACATGCTTTGAAGTTGTGTACGACTTGGAGTGAGGTCAACATTGTATTGGTATTGTCTGTAGAAAAAAGTAGCCAGATCCTCCCAGTTGCGGATATTGGTTCCCTCCAGCTAATAGAACCATTCCAATTGAGTCCCCGAAAAACTTTCTTGGAAGAAATGCACCAAAAAATTCCTACCAGCAGTGTGAGGTTGGATCTTCCTGACATAAGACCTCAAATGCAATTTAGGACATGAAACCTCATCATATTTAGCAAACATGGGAACCTTAAACTTCTGTGGAATGACCACTCCAGAGACCAGCCCTAATTCTTCAAAATCCAAACCGGGTACCCTCTGAATTTCTAAGGTGTTAAGACGATCCTCTAGCTGCTTGTATTTGTCATCAGCAGGAGGATACTGCTCTTCAGCATAATCAGCCTCTTCTTCATCAGACCCTGGAATTTTGTCTTTTTCTTTTGTCTTCTCTTCCTGACTGTTCCCCTCATTTGACGGAGTTGCGAATTCTAGAGCTCGCTTAGCTGGTCCTCTGAATCTTCTTCCCATATTCAGGATGCCGACAGGTTTCTTTGTTTTCTTCTTCTTGTCTTTGAGAATGAGATCCTTCGGTTCTTTTTGTCCCTTAGCCAGAGCCAGGAACATCTGCTGGAACTGAGCATTCTGTGCTTGAAGGTCCTTAATATTATGTTCGAGAGCCATTTCTTTTTGCTGAAATAAACAGCGAAAAGATAAAAAACATATCCTTGAAATACTTGTTTATGTAATGATATGTATGACATGTTTATGCGCTGTTTTCAAGGATCTCGCAGGGTAAACACAAGAAAATGTTTTTAATTTTGATTGCAACTTTGATTGAAGAACTTCATATCATTGAACGCCCTTCTACGAGAATCAAGATCACAATGTTGAGTGGGTCATAGCCTCTGACTCAAGTTATCATGCTTTGGTCTTTTGACGGCATTGGCTAGAGGAAAATAAATCCCCTTGCCCATTGCTAGATGTCTGGTTCATCATAACCTGCATCACAGGCCCTAAAGATCCTTGAAATGGTTAGTGGAATGAGAATGGATGTTATGATGCATGATGTTATGTTTGAACAATTTAATCACACACAAGCAAAACACATAAGACCTTAGGTTTAGGCTTGCATGGGGCTTATAGGTAAATACCCTCTTGAAGTTTAGTTGGCTCAACCTGTCTTAGAAAAGTAATCGGGTTCTAAGGAGTCTCAATATCACTGATCTTTCTTTATCAGAAATTGTTTCAGCTCAGGCGATCTTTTCTTGCGGTTGAAATATCCCGAAAGTCCGATCTCAATGAGTGTAGTATCGAGTATCAACCAATCTTCAACTTTATAACAAAGTCGGCTATCTCACTACTTTTCTAATGGCCAAGTTTGTTCAACTAAGGTTCTAAGGTCCGTTAGTGCTTTATGACACCACACAGCAGCCCCATATTCTCCTCGATTTAACACAAGGGATACTGGTACCAACAAATGTGTCACACTAACGCAGCCATCGCTTCAAACATATCGGTCTACACCATACAATCTCCACGATCTATTGCTGCTTACCTAAAAGTGCCCCAGATCCGGGTATAGGATCTTTAACAGTAACCCCATCAAACCTTTTAAAAATAAAGCACACGAAACACACAATGAAAGTAATTAAAATGATCTAACTCTAAGGTAACCCCACTTTTTATGTCCCCAACAGAGTCGCTAGTTATGTAATACTATGGCTGAACCGACTATTATACTGGTTTTGCGTTTGTATTTGCAAATGTTGCGGTAAGCAAGAGTCGCCACCGACTTTTCTTTTATCCAATAAAGGAAAGGCTGAAAAGAACAAAAAAAGACCTTTCAAGATTATTTCTGAGTAAGGGGGGTATATTATGGAAAAGGAGAGGTGTTATCACCCTTTCCATCCGTAGTTACCTACGGGCTCTTAGATTCTTAGCTCATTTTGAAAAAATACCTTGTGCTTTATGTGTTTGAAAAGTATTTTGAAAGAAAGTGCCGTAGTACAGCGAACTTTGTAATATTTCTCAGATTGGTAGAGAATGTATACAAAGTTTTTTGAAAATGTTTATGGAAAGAGTTTTGTGTACGTGTATAAGTTTATTTTGTTTTGAGAAAGCATCTAAAAACTATCTACTATACTCGAAAGGATTATTCTTTTCCTCCTTTCCTTTAGACAGTGTTATCCTACTATTGTGAGTAGATAGCCCTAGTTGTTGGATGTTTGAGGGACATTCTAAGGGACATCGTATAGTCACAAAGGAAACTGGGAGATAAACCTTAGTAACTACCCTAGGGCTTCAAGATCATACCGATGCAGCATCAGGAGGGTCATTTTTTATCTTTAAACCAGAGGGTAGCCAATAAAGTCTCTCACGTTTCGAGAGTTGTAATTGTTTTTCGAAGGTAACCAAAGTAGGGATACCCTAGAGGTGTACATGTGAGAGTGTGTTGCATTCAATTATTTTTGTCTTGTGTTAAGTTTGCTAGCCTTTGATTTTATGTTCTTGCCATACAATCCTATTAGTCATGCATCTAAACAATTAATAGTGTGCGGAAATTTAAAGTGTAGGAATGTAAAATCCTAGCTATTACAAAGCTTCGGGGAGGGGAATTAACTACAAGTCCAAAAATGAGGGGGATAAAGCAGTAAATATCCTAGTTTAAATCTATTATATCCCATAAGCAAGTACAATAATATGAAAAATAGTAGCGAAGCAATAAACGCGCACGAATTGAAAATAAAGTCTAAAACCCTAAGGTACTTCTAAGTTAAAAGAAAATATTATTTATCATTTTGTTTTATTTGGGAAAGAATATTAAATCACAATAAATCTAATTAATTAAAAAAAATTATTAATTTAAAAAAAATCAACCTAACATTTTTAGTATTTTTTATTTATGAAAAGAATTGAAATTAATTAAATCTTAAGTCTATTAATTTCAAATTAAATATAAAAAGTTAAAATAATAAATTAATTTAAAAAAAAAACTAAACCTAATTTTTTGTGATTTTATATTTATTTGCTGATTAAATAAAAAAAATTAAAAGAAAAAGCAATAAAAACAAAACAAAAAAAATTAAATGGGCCCGGATAGTGAAAGAAACAAGGGGGGGGGGGGGGGGGTCTGAATTAAAATTCGCTGGCCCCAAGTGATTGAAGCCCAGATCTGCCATTGGATTCAGTGGGGAGATCCTCAGGAGAGTCCATGGTGAGGCTGTACGCTCAGGGTGTTGGATCTGGATCAGATGTGCATGGACTTGATGGTGTATGGTGAGCGTGCGTAGCCTAGAAGCATATTGAATCTGCATATATTATGTTAGAAAAAATAAAAATGCAAGACCTGGGTATCGAACCCAGGTCTTATCCATTATATGCGTCCCTTTTCACCAACTGAGCCAGTTATCAATTCGTTAATTCTAACACAATGATAAATATGTAAATGAAAATCAAACAGGGATATATTTGAAATACAAAACACGCGTGCTTGCCTGCTTAGACCAATAAGAGAGAGACACTTGGGGCGCCGGAGTCAACATTCTGGTTATCTTCTCCGGTGGGATAAAAAATGAACCTGCGAAAATAAAAAACTTCAAAGATTATAACCTACCCTACCCCCCTTAAAATCTTCTCCTGATTCCAAATCTGAGGTTATTTTAGCCTGAAACGCCATGAACCATGAGATTCAAAGGGAAATAAATATCATGCCCTAGAAATGGCACGATCTCATCCCTGTCCTTAAGCTTGCATGTAACACGTTGAAACAATCACAAACATCATTAACAACACAAATATATGCGCAATAGGTATTTAAATGGCATGAATCTGCAGTTTCGATTTCAAAAAAAGCTTACCAACTAGTTATGCGTGAATATAATGATCTAGGGTGTTGCAAGCCTTGGGAATGGGTGGAATAAGTTCTAGGGGATCTCAGGAACACGACTGGGTAATTGGTTTGGATCGAGTGAAACAATCAAATGAACAATCAACTGATAATGAAATCAACGAAGTCGCCATTGAACATTTTTTATCCCACAAGAAGGGAAAGGTAAACATCGAGTAAACCTGAGAAAGGTGAAATCACGATCAAACGACCAAGATCGGGTAAGGGAGTCTGTTACGTAAGGGGAAGGTATTAGCACCCCACACGCCCGTAGTCCTCTATGGTATCCACTCTTATTGTCTATCTTATGGGGGTGTTTCAAATCTATATCTAAGCTGTATAGGGAATGCATGCAAAAGAAAGGAGAAAAGAATGTAGGGAAAATAAAATTGTGCTCGCTCGGGCCCTACCCCAATGCCTACGTATCCCTTTTAAGGAATCAGAGCAGCCGTAGTTCGGCTTCAAAAGTTTTGTTGGTTTGTATTTTTTAATGAACAATATTAATTTCGCCTTCTGCCGCAACTTGACCTTTGGAGATTTACGCGTCAACACATAAGTGAATTAACAGGTTCTTTTGAAAAAGGTTTGAAAGAAAAGCCCGAAGGCGCAAAAGAGTTTGCATTGGTTAATATTTTTTACCTTAAAAAACTATTTGAAAATTGTTAGATGTTTTATGCATTTTCTAATAAAAAGAGTTTTAGTCTTAATGCAAGGATGCCAAAAATGAGAAGAAAATATCTAAGGGAGACTAGCCTATCTCTATCCCTAATGTTATCATACAATGATAGATCCTAAAATTATGTTTTGAAGGGAAATCTCTACCCTAAGTTGACATGCTGGGATAACCAACCTAATGTCTATCTCAACTCATCATCTATAGATGAATCAAGAAGTGCCAAAGGAGTATATCAAGGGTCTATCACCTAAAACTATGTCTATCTCAAATCATCATCTTTAGTTGAATCGAGAGCTCCTAAGGGAACATGCTGAGGGTATATCTTCACAAAACATGCACACAAAGATGAAATCAAACAAGCAAGCCAATAAGCTCAAGAGAACACACCTAGAGATACCCTATCTAGGTTAGCATGCCAAAGAAAGTCTAACAAAAACTATCCTACGGGGAACATGCAATGAGAGTGACGTCGTGATCTCAATTTCTAAATTTAATGACTCATCGATCAACAAGAAATAAATGAAAGCGATAAAAATCCTATAGGGATCATGCACTGAGAGCGAAGTCGTGATCTCAATTCCTAAATTGAGTGACTCATCAATCAACAACCAAGGAAACAAACACAAGCACAACACATATAGAAAATGAAGTGTGGAATGCCTGCTACAGGTCTTTAAACAACGACTTCAAGCGCACACTATTTATTTCCTACTTCTAATGATATCTAGAAAGCAATAAAATGTGGAAAAATAGATTGGAAGCAGTATAATACCAAACGAAAAATAATGTCCGAAAAAAGCGAAACCAAAGCAAGGAAACCTGGAATACTTCGCGCGAGCTGGCATCAACAAACAAATAGTCAGAGATCAAATATTCAGAATAGGTGTCGAAGCTTCATCGATGTAAAAATAAATCATAATCAGAACCCAAACACATCCACATATCAAATAACGAAGCTACATAAGACTCAACTCAACAAGCAAAGGTGAATCACAAGTCTCAAATAATCGAAAAAATTAGGAATTAATTCCCAAAAATCAAATGAGAAATCTAACGAATTTTTATTGATTTTTGTAAATTTTTAATCACAGAAAGCTACAAAAAATTAAAAAATCCTAAATTTTATCTATTTATTTTTTTTACTAATCTTTATTAAAGAAAATTTAAGAGAGAATTTACTAAAAGAAAACATTAAAACAACTAAAAATAGTCAGGGAGGTGAAGCAGAATCCAGGGAGTTTGCTCCAGCAAAACATTAGGCGCTAGGTCCATCAGTACATGGTTTTCTTTTCTAATGACTCCAAAAATGAGAACAAGTTGACTCATGAAGTGAAAGCCCAAACAACAAGTATATGAGGAGTTTTTTTTCCCAACCATCAACTGTACCAAAAAGAGAGTATGCAGATGGGCCAAGGAAAAGATTTTCAATCCACCAAATTACTGATCCATCACCACCTTCAAAAACATCTCAGCCTGTTATTCAATTTCTCTTTTTTTTGTTAAAGTAAACAGAAGAATGAAGAATAAAAAAAATAAACGAGACTAGGGTTGAGAGAGAAAACGCGTCTCTTCATCTCCTAACGACAATGTTCGTCTTGTTACACAGAAATCCTTTGATCTAGCTCTCGCATGCTCTTGGTTGCTCCAGATCATTGTTGATCGAATCGCTATTCAGAGTGATCCTCCTTCTCCATCGTCTCAACATCACAGGGTGTCTTCTTCATCTCAGTGTTATTCTTCTTCATTCAAACCAGTATCGTCGCTGTTCGCTTCAGTGGCGAATTCCCCTTCGTCAGCTCGCTGCAATGGCGGTTCCGCTATGATATTCGCTTCAGGTCTTCGAACTTGCTTCACAAACCTCTCTGCTGCGGAATCAACAATGATCTCCACAACATGAATTATTGAAGGATGGACATAGAAGAATCCCCAATCGGATACGCTTCGCTCGAAACAACGTCGAAATCAAGAAAACTAGAGGTAAGGATATACTCTAGTTTTCATATTTTCACTTTTGATTCTCCTGTTCTACTTCTTGTGCGATTTCTGAATCAATGTGGTTGTTAGACGTGAAGTGATGTTATGATTGAATATTGATGATGGGAAGTGAATAACTGATGCTGATGGTAGCCTTAGTTGCAGAAACTTGAGAGAGGTTGAAGAACAACGAAGGTGGTGAAGAATCAAAGATTGGAAGAGCCTTTTCGTGATTATGCCGATTGTCAAAATGAAGATGAAGGTCAGAGAAGTTCAGGGAGAAAGAAGAGAGGAGAGTCAGAGAGAGAGAGAGAATTTCTCTATGATTTTTATGTGATTCTTCTGTGAGCTATGGAGAATAATTGAAGACGAAGATGTTGTTGTTTGTTGCAAATGAAGATTGAAGAAAAAAACAGAGTTTTGGGAGAGTGATCTTTCTGCAGAATCCAGAATCTCCCCCCCCCCAATGAAATCAATATGGTAAGTTTATGTTATATAATTCTGATTGGAGCTTTGTTTTGACATTTTGAATTGACTGATGACTTCTGGAATGCCACCATCTCCACTTTATTCTGAGCGTTTTGTTTACAAATATTTTGTCTTCTGAACAGGACACGGTTAAGAGTTAGTTTTGAAATTAGTTAGGAGTGTTTAGACTGTTAGTATATTGGTTAGCTGCTGAGCTATAATTTTTGTTAGAACTCTGTTTTGATTTTCCATGTTTTCCCCTTCTTCTTCCATGACTTTCTGATTTTTTGCTGTTTTTATTGAGCTAGCAATTTGACTTATTTCTGATTTTTTGATTAAACAGTGGATTGTTTTTTTAGTTATTGTGATGCACAACCTGGTTATAACCTGCTTTGGCGTACCATGAAATTGATTATACAACTTGTTTTGATGTGTATCTTGGTATTTGGCAGCTGGCTTGGTTTGAGCTGGATGTAGTAATGGTTTGCTCATACAGGTATGTAGCATGCTGTTTTTATACAGCAGTTTTTAGATCACAAAGTTGGCATGAATGATGATATTTGTTGCAGCATGTGTGATATGTAATAGTGCTTATTCTGAACTTGAGTTATCCAGATTCTACAATAATGCTTGTTTTATCCTCTTTTGTGCAGATTGATAACATGGTAGCAACTGGTAGGAAAGTATGCATGAAGTATGGCTAGAGGGGGATTAGTGTCTAGTTGAATGTTGAATGAGTTGGATCTCTTGAAGGGATAATTAAAACATAGAGTTAATTGGAGTAGAGTTTGATCATGAAGATAGCTTGAGAACAGAGTAAAAGAAATGGCCAGCGGATTTTAGCATGAAGATCTTTGGAGCCTTTGTCATGGTGATTAGGATTAAAGCATGAAAAGAATTGAAAGGAAGTTTGGCATAGGCTTAACTTTAGATTTTTGTTTCTTTTTACGTAGTGTAAGGCATCGTAAACTTCTTGTACATTTTGTAATGAACATGAATGACTTTCATTTTGATGTAATTAATCTTGAAACTTGAATCATTTACATGATGAAGTTATGATTCTGGCTGAACATGATATGTCCATTAAAACTCTCGATTGAATGTCGACTTGCAATGTGCATTTGAAATTATGAATCTTGAATTAATTTAAGGCACCACTTTTGAAAAGGACCTTGAAATAATCTTGCGTAATTTGAATATGATCGAATGAGAGTTGTATTGAAATTGAAATTTGAATAATGTCTTTGTTTTTTTTAATAATCCAAATACATTTCCTTCCGACCTTGCATGAATCAATTCTTGACACCATGATCACAGCAAAGTTTAAGAACCTTGATACCATTCGACTAACTTGAACACATTGAAGGCTTGAACGAATACTTCCTGTGATACGGTGGCCAGAACCGGACTGTTTTGAAATGCTGGTTTGTGTTTTGCGTTTGTGTTCTCAAAATGTCGCGGTAAGAAAGAGTCGCCACCGACTTTTACTTTATCCAACAAGGAAAGGAAAAAAGCACAGAAAAATTCCTTTTTTGAGATATTTCTGAGTACGGGGGGTAGATTATAGAAAGGGAAGGTATTAGCACCCTTTCTATCAGTAGTTATCAACAGGCTCTTAGGTAATTTCTATTCATTTTCAAAATTGTTTTCTTTGTGTTTGTGGGCTTTGAAAAGTTTTTTGTTTTAACTTCGATTTAACTCTTGCTTCTGTCTTCAAGAGTGTAATGAAGTGTTTTTGAAAACTTTGTTTGTAAAGGAGTGTAAGTGTGAAAAAATTTGTTTTGATTGAGCAAGCACTTAAGATTCAATATACCTACTCGAAAAAAGAATCGTTATGTATTCGTTTCCTTTAGACAACGCTATCCCACTATTAGTGAGTAGGTAGCACCGTCGTTGGAGTTTTGAGGGTCAATTCGAAAAGGGACGTACGGTCACTAAAGCAATGTTAGGGCGTCTTAGTAATAACCCTAATGTCTTAGATCATTTATCCGAGGAAACAATATCCGAGGCAACCTTTCCAAGGCAACTATGATCTTTGGACAAAAGGATGACCACTAAAGCATCCTATACTCAATGACCATTTACCGAAGGCAACCAAATAGGAGTGTACCCTAGGAGTGCACATGTGCGAATGATTCAATTTCAGTTTATTTATCTTTGCACATTTAGGGTGATCTAACTGTTTTAAACTTAGTCATACATTCTTGTCATGCAAGCCCTAATTATTCACACCTCTAACAGTTAATAGTTTGCGGAATTTTAAAGTGCGGAATTTAAACTAAGCTATTACAAGGCTTCAGGTATTTATATAGCCAAAAACAAACCCTTTGAAATTAAAAGCGATAAATGTAAATAAACGTCCTAATTTAAACTATTACAAACTGTGAGCATATACAATAATTGGGAAAAATAAAAATAAAGCGCGCGATGAAAAATTAAATCGACGAGAAATTAGGGTTTTGACCCTTCTATCCTAATTAAAAAAGAAAATGTTTTTTTTGTTGTTTTTAATTTTTTTTAAAAGAAATTAGGTTTCAAAAATAAATGCTAAATTAATTAGTTATTAAATTAATTAATAATAATTACATGACATATTTTTGGGTTTTTGTTATTTTAGGAAAAAAATAATAATTAAGTTAGCCATAAAACCTATTTATTCTAATTGATTTTAATTATTTACAAAAGGAAATTAAAATTGTCTAAAATTAATAACTTATTAAATTAATTGATTTTTTTAATAAAAATAAAATCTAGACCCTAATTGTGAAAAATAATATTTTTTGATTTTTTTTATAAAAAGATATTAATTTTTGATTAGTAAATAAATTAAATAAGTTAAATAAAATAAATATAAATAAATAGAGAAAAAGAAATGGGCCTGAAAAAATAGGGGTGCCAATAGTCAGATATGGGCCCATTTGAGAAGGTCCACGTTTGACTTTGAGGATCCAGTGTGGCACGCTGACTTTTGCTCATGATGCACCTTCAATGGTGGCCATCAGATTTGGCCATCTGACCATCTGGCATGATTGATGATGAGGGCGTATGATGTTCCTTAGGCTTGCAAACGCACTAGATAACCTGAAAGAAATTAGGAAAAACACAAATGTTGGAGGCAGTGGTCGAACCCCTGGCCTCAAGCCTCCTAATGCCTTAAGCGCTGTCTGGCTGCCACTACACCACTTTGCTTTTGTTATACATATAATGGAAAATAATAATAATATATAAAACAAAGAATTATTGGAAATTTTGCGCAAAAATTCAAATGGCCAAATCAGATGAGGCCACGTCTTCGTCCCTGTTCTTGGATCCGTTGGTAAAAGTGAAACACTTTTACCTACGGGCGTTCATCCGTAGCTACAACCTTGTGCATTCTCAAAATCAAGCACAAACATGATAAATGAAAAACAAAGCCATGGTTAAATTCGTCTAGTCATTCTGAACACAAAGGTACCCTTCATCAAAGCTAATTTCACCTGTAGATAAAAACCCTAATTCGAAGCTTCGAAACCTAGCCATGGTGAAATCTTGTATAGGCTATATAAATGAAATTAAATCATACAACAAGCTTGCATATGTCTCATAGATCAAGAATATGTGACTAATTCATGTTAACAATGCCCATATCATGAGATTCGAATTCAAGAACAGAGCTATGTCGTGATGGACTTACAATGCGTTTTGGGACTGGAATGGGCCTGTTCTTGATTGCTTTAGCTTGCAGAGACTCCCAGGAATCGATTGGGATCGTTCAAAGGTCCTGAAACTGCCTCCAAATGGGATTTCGATCTTGCACTTTTCTTGATTTTTTTCAAATATTGCTTTGCTTGCTACACCTGTTTCTAACCTGTTTTTAGGTCTGACTTTGTTCTATATGTACCAAGGAATAGATTAGGGTTCCAAAACTGATCCAAATCTTTCTCCTTCAATGATTTTTTATTTGATTTGATTCACTTTCAATATCATTCCAAAAATAGCTTTTTTCAATCTTTTTGTCCACTCTAATGCCTTGCACGAATTTGAATGTTTGCTAGCTGTATAATAAAGCCTGAAACAAGCATAAAATCTTTGGTTTTCAATAATTTTGATTTTATATGATTTGTTTTGATTTAAATTGAATTAATTCAAATAAAAATCAAAATAAATAATAAAAATAAGATATGGACAAGTGGAAAAGGCTAGAGCTCGTGGACTATGTTTCCAACTCAAAACAAGTGAAAAAGATTGGGCCCATTTGGCAAAATTTTAAGTTTTAGGGATAGTTGACTTTTGGCAATTTTGAAAAAAAGGTCAACTTCACCAATGCATAACTTCCTTAATTTTGACTCTTTGGAGGTGTTCTTTGACTTTTTAGAAAGCTTGAGATGTCCTCTAAGCAAACCTTTTGATCTCATCTCATTTTGATATTCCATGCTCATGTATGAAGCTTTGACAAAAAAGGTGTTTTTGTTGACTTTTCAAAATGACCTATAATGTCCAAATTCATAACTTCTTGTGAGTGCATATTTTGAACTTGGGAGATGAAGATGGATTGTATAGAATTGCATCCTCTTAAAAATGAGCTTTGGATGGGTCATTTTTCATAAAGTATGAGAAAGTTATACTTGGTCAAAGTTGGGTTGACTTTTCCTACAAAACCTTAATTTAGCAACTTTTGAGTCTTGATGAATTATGAGCAATCCTTGATGAATCATGATCAACCCTTGATAAAACGGTGAAATATACTTCAAAATAAGGATGTTGACCAAAAATCTTGAAGTTTGACTGTATGTGGGCCACAATTGACTTTTGCCCTAGCACAATCGATTTTCAGGCCTTTGAGCAATTGACTGAGCAAACTTCCTCTGCAAGGCTTGAAACTTGACATGGATGATATTGATAACATATTAGGACATTGGTGAGCATTTTGGATCACTTGGACTCAGTTGTTTTGATGCAACATGAAACCCTAATTTGAGGTAGACTGCCTTAGGAGAGAGCTTGTCTGGCCAACCCTTGGACTACCTTGAGCAACTTGGGGATCTTTCTTGAAATGTTTTGAGAAATATGGGAGGGCAAATTTTGGGGTACAACAGCTGCCCCTGTTCAATCTTATTAAACCTGAAGATTTAGATTGGCTTGTCTGCCTTTCGTGATCTGAAGGTGGAAGATGATTGAACACTAGAGTGCCCAGAAATTTTCACTCGCATGAAGTGGTAATTGTCTTATGATGTCGGGAATGGGCTTACAGATGACATTTGGAAATTGCTGACGAGGGGATGGGCTTAAATATGCCATCTGAAGGAGTTTCGATCGCATAAGAGATTCCTTAGCGAGAGCTTGTATACTTGTCAATGAGGACGATTTCGCTGGGGAAGGCTGATCTTTGTTGAGAGAATTAGAATTTTAGGAGCTTCGGTATCCGTTATTCTGCTGGTGAGTCATCTCTGCTTGAATTTTAGGAACTTCGGTCGTCCGTATTCTATTGAGGAATCATCTCTGCTGACATTTAGGAACTTCAGTCATTTGTTATTCAACTGAGGAATCATCTCTACTAAAATTTAGGAACTTCAGTCATCCGTTATTCAACTGAGGAATCATCTTTGCTGACATTTAGGAACTTCAGTCATCTGTTATTCAACTGAGGAATCATCTCTGTTGACATTTAGGAACTTCAGTCATCCGTTATTCAATTGAGGAAAACATCTCTGTTGACATTTAGGAACTTCAGTCATCCGTTATTCAACTGAGGAATCATCTCTGCTGACATTTAGGAACTTCAGTCATCCGTTATTCAACTGAGGAATCATCTCTGCTGACATTTAGGAACTTCAGTCATCCGTTATTCAACTGAGGAATCATCTCTGCTGACATTTAGGAACTTCAGTCATCCGTTATTCAACTGAGGTAAACGGCTTCATAGCTTGAATTCTATGAGAATTTGATTGTATCTTTCCTGAATGGTAAAGGTTAGCTGTATGTAATGTATGATATGTATCAAGCAATGATGTTCTCAAAATAAATGAGATTGTGTTGCATATATGCATGTGTTATGATGTATGGAAATGTAGTGTTTTTAGCTGGGGAAAATAAATCCCGGATAGCTGCTGGAGAAAAGAGTTGAATTCTTCGTTTCTGTTGGGGATAGCGAATGAAAATGTTTGTGAGAATAAACCTGTGGGAGAGCATAACTCCGCTGGGGAATAAACTAACGAGGAAATGACTCTATGGGGAGGACATGCTCTATTGAGGATTCCGCTGATAAGTTCAGCTGGGGATGAATTACCGCTGTTGGCGATAATGAATCCTGTAGGGGATTAAATTTCTGTTTGTGAAAGGAATGAACTCCGTTGGGGATGATCTTTCAGTTGTGACTTCACTGGGGATAACCTTTTAGACTTTGCTGGGGACAATCTTCTAGAGTCTACTGGGGATGATTCTCCAAACTCCACTGGGGAAGACTTTCCAGACTCCGCTGGGGATAATTGTCTAGTGCTGATGATGGATAAACTCTGCTTGGGGAGAATATAGCCGACTCATTCGCGGTTGTGAGCCTCATCTTGGGAGAGTTAACATTACTGTATTTTTCTTACTCTGCGGAGAGTGAATGTACCTTAGCCACATTCTTCAGCTAAATCTACCTCTGTACCTGGTGGATAGAGCAACTGTAAGGTCTGGACAATTCTTATTTTCCCCTGTTCTGATATTACGAGTATTCGTCTTTTGTTTCGTATGCAAATATTTATGAGCAGCAATCAATGTCAAATGCATATATCAAAAAAGAACATTGGATGTTCTTGTAAAACAAAACAGAAAAAGGAAAATTTGAAATTTATTTGTGAAAATGAATTGTATTGATTTTGAAGTCAGCCTGTAAATAGGCATTTTTGTACAAGAGGCTGACGTTCTAGTAAGAGAACGCCGCCGAACAAAAGAATTTATACAGTTTGTAAAAAACAAAGAAAAACAGTTATGTGAATAATCCTACTGGGTTCCAACTTTGATATTGCCTTTATATCCTCGAACATCTCATCACTTTGCTACTTGGTCGAAGGTAGATCAGATTGATTAGTGTTGTCCGAGCCTGATAGTTGATACCGCAGTCTGGTTGCAAGGTGATCCAATGAGACATATTGTTACGCTTTGATCCCTAATTTTTTCCTGGACCGCCCTTTCGGGTTTTCAGTCCACCGGGATACCCTTTTTTTCCTAAGCCGCCTTTTTAGGTTTTCGACTTGCCGGGTGTACAGTTTTTTTCATTTTCGTCCCTTATTTTTGCCCGAACCCTTTTGGTTCGCCGGGAAGCCCTTATTTTTGCCTAGGCCAGTCGACCTAGCGGGTCTTTGATTATGCATAGTATTTTTTCACTATGTCTGCATTGACGGGGTGAGGAAGGTCGTCACCATCCATGGTGTTTAGAATCATAGCTCCTCCTGAGAAAATGTTCTTAACCATAAATGGCCCTTCGTACAGAGGGGTCCATTTTCCCCTTGGATCACTTTGAGGTAGTATGATGCGCTTGATCACCAGTTCCCCAACTTGATACTCTTGTCGTCTAACTTTCTTGTTAAATGCCTTGATCATCCGTTTTTGATACGTTTGACCATGGCAAATAGCAGTAAGTCTCTTTTCATCGATTAAGTTCAGCTGATCAAGCCGGGTCTGAATCCAGTCATCTTCGCTCAGGCCTGCGTCCTTCATAATCCGAAGAGAGGGTATCTGAACTTCAATGGGCAAGACTGCCTCCATACCATATACCAAAGAGTAGGGTGTTGTCCCTGTTGACGTCCGCGCTGAGGTACGGTACCCATGAAGAGAAAACGGTAACATCTCGTGCCAATCTTTGTATGTCACCGTCATCTTCTGCACAATCTTCTTTATATTCTTATTAGCCGCTTCAACAGCCCCATTCATCTTTGGCCGGTAGGGAGAAGAGTTGTGATGCTGTATCTTGAACTGCTTGCAGAGCTCGGCGATCATGGTATTGTTGATATTTGTACCATTGTGCGTAATGATCCTCTCTGGTACACCATATCGACAGATCAGATTGTGGTGAATAAACCGTGCCACGATGTTCTTGGTTACAGTAGCAAAGGAAGTTGCTTCAACCCATTTTGTAAAGTAATCAATAGCTACCAGGATGAAATGATGCCCGTTGGATGCAGTAGGTCTGATCTCGCCGATCATGTCGATCCCCCACATTGCAAAAGGCCAAGGAACTGTCAAGATGTTCAGAGGAACTGGAGGTGTGTGCACCTTATTAGCATAGACTTGGCACTTGTGACAGGTCCGAGAATGCTGATAACAGTCGGCTTCCATGGTAGATGTTATACCCCAAAATTTGCCCTCTCATTTCGTCAACATTTTTCTCATCACAAGACTCATGAACTCAAGATCAAGTTAGGGTTTGCACTACTCAAGACTCCTCCTTGCACTGTTGACCCACATTAGGATTTGAGTTTGCACAGGGATGTTTTGACCTAAAATACCCAAAGTGACTTTCATGCTTCATGTTGGACTCACAAGTTTATCCATACCAAGTTTCAAGCCTTGATTCAAATTTTTGCCCAGTCAATTGGACAATTGACCTAGAAATCAGTTGTATTGAGGAAAAAGTCAATTGTGGCCAATTGACAGTCAAACTTCATGAAATTTGACCCACATCAACATAGTGAACTCATATGAACCACTTGGTCAAGTTTGGATCACAATTCCACAAGAAATTTGATCAGATCACCAAAAGGGTAAAATGGTCATTTTTAGGGTTTTGACTGCACAAAGGCAATTTTTGACTGTTTGACCTAACCAATGGCAAACCAAGCTCATATATGGACTCAAGGACTCAATGGAATTGTCTTGACCCATTCAACAAGTTCAAAAATCCCAATTGCATAGGATTGACAGATGAATTTTTCAGTCAACTGATCAAAATTTGATTGTATACTGAAAAGTCAAACTTTGACTTTTTGGTCAAAATCAAGTGCCAAGATTAATTTTTCATCAAGACATGTCAAATTGTGAAACTTGTTCATCAAGAAACCCAAATTTGCAAATTAGAGTTTAAAATGAGAAAATTTCATAACTTAGAATTTTTCTAAGTTATGAAACTTCCTTATTTTTTCCTAACTTTGTCCCATTTTTTCACCAAGATGCAAATGGATTCAAAAAAAACTTGAAACATAAAAGTTGTATTCCATTTCAAAATCTACAACTTTTATTCACAAAGTTTTCTCAAAGGAAGCTTGTATCTCAAGTTATGATTTTTGAAACAAGGGTGCAAAACATTTGTAACTTAGAGAAAATTTGACCTATTCTAGACAGGATTTTTGTCCAAATTCTTGGACATTTTTCACATGGTTCCACTTGGATTTTCAATTTGCATTTCAAAGATGGATTGTAGTACACATTCCAAGCTTTCCAAATTGTCCAAGAACTTCTCAAACACTCTTGTGGTTAGAGAGAATCTAATTTGCAAAGTTGGGCAAAATTCACTTTTGTTCATGGCCAAAGCTTGTTCATCACCACTTGCATTTTCAAATCAGCTTGTACAAAGCTAGCTTGCAGGCCTCAAAACCAGTTTTACACACCTTAATTAAATGCCAAACCATTGTATTAAGGTATTATTTCATCCATTTGGACATTACATGCTAAATTAATCCTTAATTAGAAAAAGCAACTTTGCCATTTTGGAAAAGTAACACTTTATGTCAAGTTACATGATCTTTGAAGTACAAGCCAGATCTTTGAGGCAAAGTTTGGTAGACAAATCCCACTGATCAAGAGAGAGTGCTGCAGCATGCTTGAGAGCCTTGTACAGGCCTATATCACAACTTGACATTTCTTTGCTTACATTAAAAGAAAGTTTGCAAAAACTCTCCATCTTGGATTTTCCTGTCAACACAGCAAAACACAAACCTTGTAAACATTTTCCATAGATCCCAACTGACCTAAAACACGATTCCTTCATCCTCAACACCTCCTCATTCACCAAATCACAGTTTTGCTGCAAACCAGGGTACCTGCTGCAGATTGAGGTCCATAACTCAATCCACTCGTGCTTTTTGGCCAAAGCTTGTTCAAACACATTCCCTACCATCCACTGAAACTATTCCAAGCGCTAAGCACCAGCTGTAACACCCCTAACCTCACCTGCCATTTTCAGTTTTCAGTTTTGCAGGTGGACTTCCATAGCACGATTCAGTTGGTTTCAAAGCAAGCTAGGAGTTGGAGAAGCATCCTTGGACTTCAGGCAAGCTCAACCAAAGCTCAAACTCCATTAAAGATACCTACATTGCTCTGTTCAAGTCAAGCTGAAACAGGTAAAACCATGGACTTCTATTTCTTAATCTAGGAAGAGTTATGCTTAGGTTTATGAATGAAACATGCTCTACTCAAAGCCCTGGAGCCATACATATGATCACTTTTCATTTATATTAAGTATGCTGTGAGAATTTTGGCCATGAACATTGAATAAAAATTAGGTCAGAAATTGGGGATGAAGAAATTCTCCCTGGGTTCTTAGAGTTAGGTCAAGAATTTTATATGTCTGAATTCGTCTCTTGATGCTCTATAATATTGGTGTTATGAGTTTTGCATGAAAGTCCAGGAATCAGGAGTTAGCTTTGGTACAAGAAACGCGCGTTTTTGTTTGTTCAAACGATGCTGAAGGTTGAAGATGACTGGCTTGGGCTGGGCCTGAGTCAGTCCTGCTCTTTGCACCCCCTTTTCCAATTTACACCCCCCCTGGCACATTGTGTGAAATATTTATCATTTTTGACTTTTTCTTTTTGATTTTGACTTAATATTTTTTGCTCAAATATAAAAAATATAAAAAATATTTTTCCATACATTTTTGCATTTATTTGGCATTTATTTGTTTTATTTAGCATATACATGTAAATAAATATATTTCCTTTTTATTCAAAACACTAGAAAATAATACAAAAATATATATTTTTTAGTTATTATTTTTTATTTACATTTTGAAAACATTCTCTTAAAAATACATTTTTGTAAATAATTAATATTTTATTTTTTGTATATACTTAGCATATTTAATATATATATATAATATATACTTATACATATTTTATTAAATATTTAGGACAAAAATTTGAAAATAATACATTTTTATTTTTATTAATATATGACATCAAAAATACCTTTTTAACCATATACTTTTTATTTTGTGCATAAATTAATTTATTTTGTACATAATCAATAAATAATAATGTTTATTCAAAAAAACTAGGGTTTAACCCTAAAATCACAAAAATATTCAAATTTGATCCTTTTTATTTTTGTTTATATTTCACATTGAAGAATACTTTTTCATACATAAAAAATCTTCTTTTTGCATAATACATTGCATTTTGATATTTATTTACATTATATTTATTTAAATGTTAAATATTTGTATATTCGATATGGATGTAATAGCTTAGATTTAATTTCTTGTCAAATACCCCCATTCAAACATTTGTACCCCCATCCCCATAATCATGTTGTAATAGTTTAGGACTTTAAATTTTCGCATTTCAAAGCTTTCAAATTATGCCATGATAGACCTAAGGTTTGTATGCAAATAAAATAACAAATAGCTTGACTAATACAAAGACAAAAAAGCATGAAAATGGACAACACAATGCACACTTGCACCCCTAGGGTTACTCCACTTGTTGCCTTCAAAAATGGGCCATGTTTGCATGTTGAGTTTCTTTGGCAAAACAAAAACAAATCAAAATGATCATAGTCCCTCGATGACGCTATCAAGTTGCCTAAAAATGATCAAGTCCCTTAAAGGAAAATTGCCAAAGACACTTGGCACCATTGCATTCATGGTCTATGCGATGACCCGTGCCCGTCCCGTTAACATCCTAACACAAGATTGTCCACCAAATACAATGGTGGAACAATACTGTTAAAAGGGTTAAAACATAGGAAAGATCTTTGAGAAATTTAGGGTAGATAGCTCTTGGTTACTTGACCAAACTTGCAAAAACAATCCTTGCCTTTTTCGAAACACACATCACTACACAACTTCAAAACCAACTTTCAAAAACATTGAAACATCTTTTCAAAAAGACACACACCTTTGTAAAACATTCAAACAAGAATTGTTACAATGGTTGCCTAGACAAGGCATCTTTTTTCAAAACATTTTCAAAACCACACACAAAGCACCATTTCAAACAATTGAAAAGAAAAGGCAAGTGATCTAAGCAAGTAACTAAGATCCCATGGATAACCATGGATAGAAAGGGTGCTAATACCTTCCCTTTCTATAATCTACTCCCCGAACCCAAGAAAACATCTCAAAGGTTTTTCCTGTGCTTTTTAAACTTTCCTTAGGATAAAATAAAAAGTCGGTGGCGACTCTTGCTTAACCGAAACATTTGCGAAAACAAACGCAAAACCTCAAGTCAGTTCTCCCACCGTATAACAGAACTGACGACTCTGCTGGGGAGATTTCTAAAAGTGGGGTTACCTTAGGGTTTAGATCACCTTTACATTCTTGCTTTGATTTCTTTGATTGCTTTACTTTTGGTTCCTTGTTTGGGTTTGTTGTAAATCCTACACCCGGATTTGGGGGCACCTTTTTAGGTAAATAGCAATAAAATTGTGATGGAACTGTGCGGGGTATACCGACATGGTTGAAGCAGTAAGCTATGTTAGTGTGACATATTTGTGAGTACCGGTAACCCTTGAGTTCAATCAAGGAGAGTACGAGGCCGCTGAGTGATGTCATGAAGCACTAACGAACTCTTAGAACCTTACTTGACCATCTTGTCCTTTTTTAGGGGTAGTGAGATGACCGACTTTGGTGCAGTCCGAAGTTGGTAGATACTCGATACTACACTCATTGAGGATTGTTTTATTGGAATATTTTGGTCGCTAGTTAAGTGGCTAAACCAAAACAATGAACATAGAAAACAATCCAATGATATTGAGCTCCTTAGAACACGGTTACTATTTAGGACATGTTTTAAGCCAACTAAACTCAAGAGGGTACTTACCTATGAAACCTCATGCAAGCCTGAAACTAGGGTTTTGTGTGACTTGCTTGAACATGTGCTTGTGCATACATCATGAACATCATAAAGCATCATATGCATCCACTAACCATTTCAAGGGTTTGGATCTTCATCTTTGTTCTTGTTTTGTAGGTCATGGAAACTCTTCGCAGGAAAACTATCCAAGTCAACCTTGTGAGGATCCCTCCTCAACTCAAGGAGCTTACAGCCAGAATTCCAGAAAGTTCTCCCTTCAGTGAAAGACATGGTAGACTGCTCAGCCTAGTCAACACCAGCATTGAAGAAGACATGGTGAAAGTGTTGTTCCAGTTCTTTGACCCCCTTCACCACTGTTTCACATTCCCCGACTACCAATTGGTGCCTACTTTGGAGGAATTTTCTCAACTCCTAAGAATTCCTATTCTTAATCAACTACCCTACAACGGTACGGAAAAAGTACCAAAACCTGAAGATGTTTCTCAAGCACTACACTTGCAACCATCTGATATCAAGGGGCATTGGGAAACCAGAAGTGGTGTCAAGGGCTTCTTGGCAAAGTTCTTGTTTGAGAAGGAACAAGAGTGTTGGAACTCCTTGGATCTGCAAGCCGTTGAAGAGATTGTGGCACTCCTCATTTATGGGTTGGTCTTGTTCCCAAATCCTGACCAACTTATAGATGTCAATGCCGTCAAGATCTTCATATCCAGGAATCCCATACCTACATTGCTTGGGATAATACTCCACTCATTTTACACACGAACAATGAGGAAGAGAGGTGTTCTCATGTGTTGTACTCCTCTCCTTGCAAGGTGGTTTATTTCTCACCTTCCACAATCTGTTTTGAAGAATGAACAAGGCTTAAGGTGGTCACAACGATTGATGACGCTCACACATTCTGATGTACATTGGTGTTCTCGGTCTAGAGAAAATGTCATCATCGTCGATCGTTGTGGTGAGTTTCCTAATGTCCCATTACTTGGCATTAGAGGAGGCATCACCTACAACCCTTGTCTAGCTTTGAGACAATTTGGATATGCTCGGAGGGATGACCCTCATGACATGCTGATTCCTGACCTAGTTTTTGACTTCGACAATGATGCGCAAGGACTTCGCCAAAGATTCATCAGAGCTTGGAGGATGCCTAACAAGGTAGATAGTAAGACACTGGGGCACAAGAATTCCATCCCTCTTGAGCCTTACCTCAAGTGGGTGCGAACCCGGTCTCAGAATCTTATGATGCCGTATCCTCACATTCTCCCGCTGATTAAAGAGCCTGTTAAGGAAGGAGATGTTCCATACACCGTCCTGTATCCTAGCATGCCAACATCATGGCAGGATATGCAAAAGAGTTGGATCCAACTCAAGGAAGAACGAGATACTTTTGAAGCCAACTTCTACGCCAGTGAGAAGAAGGTTTTAGAGCTCACCCGCCGACTCCACGAGGAAGAGACCCTCAACACCTACATCTCACCAAAGAGGATGCGCAACGTCTTTTTACCTTAAGAAGTTTTTGTAATATTTGGCCCATGGGGCATTTATGTACTGACAAAATTTCTTCTTATTAATATGACGTGTGTTCTTTTTGTTTGCAACAATTTTGGATTTCTAAATCCTTGAATGCATTGCATGAACAAACATATCATTCATCATATGCACAAACAGGTATTCAAGCCAGGTTTCCTTATCTTTCTGCTGTTTATTTCAGCAAGATGGATGTGGAACAAACACTGAAGGACTTACAAGCACAAAACTCGCAGTTTCAACAGCTCCTTATGACCTTGGCAAAGGGTCAGGAGGATCTTAAAGCACTGTTAGGGAATAAAGAGCAAGAAAAAGGAAAAAAGAAAAAGAAAAGAGTTGGGGTAGCTACACTGGGAAGAAGATTTGAGAATGAAGCTAGGAGAGTTCTTGAATTCCCTTCCACATCTGACGAGGGGACCGGTAAAGGAAAGGGAGCTGCATTACCTTCTGAGTCCGAGGATGAAGAGGAAGAGGTTGAAGAAGATGAAGATTATTCAGAGCAGCAATACCCGCCAGCGGACGAAAAATACAAAAATCTGGAGGATAGACTGGCAGCTATGGAGCTGCAAAGGGTTCCCGGGTTAGATTTTGAAGAATTGGGACTGATTGCTGGGATTGTGATCCCTCCAAAGTTTAAGGTACCAACTTTCACAAAATATGATGGTCTGTCTTGCCCAAAGATGCACCTAAGGTCATATGTCAGAAGAATTCAACCTCATTCATCCGATAGAAATCTTTGGGTACACTTCTTTCAGGACAGCTTGTCCGGTACTCAGCTAGATTGGTTTTACCAGCTTGAGAGGTCGGTGGTGCATAATTGGGAGGACTTGGCAGCTGCCTTCTATCGCCAGTATCAATACAACGCCGACTTGGCGCCAACCCGTACTCAGCTACAAAGTATGGGGATGGCCTCAAATGAAGGATTTAAAGAATACGCCTAGAAATGGCGTGACTTGGCCGGAAGGGTGCAACCACCGCTTTCAGATAGGGAACTAGTTGATATGTTCTTTGGGACCCTATCTGGCCCTTTCTTCAACCATTTGATCGGGAGCTCTTCAGCAGGATTTACTGAGTTGATTTTGACTGGCGAGAGGGTAGAAGCCGGTATGAAAAGTGGGAAAATTAAAAAGGGTGCTTCTGCGTCTACAGCTGCAAGAAAACCTTTCCCAGCCAAGAAAGAAGCATCTGCAGTATACACTCAGAGAAATAGGGAAAGAGAAGAACGTCGACCAACGGTGGGGGCCGTATTAATCCAAAAGTCTGCATCTGACCAACCCAGAAACAACCAACCAAGGAATGATCAGACCGAAGCTTATCAACAAAGGCCACAACGGCAGTTTACTCCAGTGAATATGACACCCGCTCAAATCCTTCCACATCTCCTGAAATTGAAACTTACAAACATTAAAGAAGCGCCAAAGAATGTGAATTCCACTTCCCCACATTATCATCCCAACGCAAAGTGTGCTTACCATTCTGACAGCATTGGGCACGATACTAACAATTGCTGGGCACTCAAGAATAAAATTCAAGATTTGATAGAGGATAAAGAGGTTGAGTTCGACGCCCCTGAGAAGCCAAATGTAATCTCCGCTCCAATGCCAAAACATGGCCACAATGTCCATGCTGTTGAAGAAGATATGTTTGTTTTTGCTGTTGATGATCTGATAACCCCACTACTGACAATCAAGTTGAATCTGTTGAAGGCTGGGATTTTCCCAGGTTGTAAATAAGATTGCTACATTTGTTCCTCCCTACCAATCGACTGTCCATTGCTGAAGATAGGCATCCAACACATAATGGACAACCAACAAATTCTTTTCGAAAAGATTCCTGTTACTCCAACTCCTATAAATGAAGTTTCAATAATAACCATTTCCACCAATCTTTCCAAGGTCCCCAAAAGGCCTGTTATGATTACATCCGCTCCGAAGACTGCACCGTTGAAGATAACCATGCCTGGGCCCGTCCCATACAAATCTGACAAATCAATACCGTGGAATTATGGTGGAGAAATCTACTACCACGGTGTTAAACAAATTGAGATAACTGAAGAGAGTTCTGACGAAGAAACTGCCGACATTGGAAACATTGCCGGTACGAGCAAAATTACCCGAAGTGGAAGAATTTTCTCTCCAGAGATTGCCCCTCCAAAGGCAATCTTTGGACCCTCAGCTGTTCCCAAGGTTACCCCTGCACCGGTAAAACTATCTGCAAGAACTCCAATGATTGAAGAAGCTATTACTCCTGTGGTTGTCCCTCCTACTGCTGTTGATAAGGGGAAAGGGATCCAAGAAGAGCTCATCAGGACGAGGGCTCAGCCTTTGGTCATCCCCGAAACATCTAAGAAAGAAATGGAGGAGATTCTGAAAATAATTAAGAAGAGTGATTATGATGTGGTAGAACAACTGGGGCAAACCCCCTCAAAAATTTCAATGTTGGCCCTGTTGCTTTGTTCGGAGGCTCATGCCAAATCCTTGATAAGGTTTTTGAAGACAACCCATGTTCCCCAAGAAACCTCAACCGATCAATTTCAAAACTGTATGGCCATCCTTACTGCCGACAACGGTCTGGGTTTCTCCGATGCTGACCTGACTCCTAAGGGAAGAAACCACAATGATGCATTACATGTCTCAGTGGAGTGCCGAGGGACCACTCTCGCCCATGTCTTGGTCGACACTGGTTCTTCTCTAAATGTGCTGCCTAAGAAAGCTCTGGACCGGCTGGATTGTGAGGGCTTGGAGCTGAAGCCAAGTAATATTATCGTCAGAGCTTTCGATGGTTCAAAGAGAATGGTTCATGGGGAGGTCGACATTCCCATCAAGGTAGGCACTGAGGTATTCAACTCCATATTCTACGTGATGGACATCCGTCCATCATACTCATGCTTGCTGGGAAGACCATGGATTCATCATGCTGGGGCAGTCACCTCCTCCTTACATCAGATGCTGAAGTACCCTGTTAAGGGTAAAATCATAACGGTGCATGGCGAAGAGGAATACATGATCAGTCATCTTAACTCCTTTTGATATGTGGAGGTAGAAGGCGAGTTCATTGAAACACCTTTTCAGCACTTCGAAGAGGTTTCTCCCGAGATTGCGGCAGCAAAGGCAGTAGCTGAGGTACCCAAGCAGGTGGCCAGGATGGCATCTCTGAAAGATGCAAAGGCTGCAATGAAAGAGGGAAAGAACTCAACATGGGGACAGTTGCCTGACTTTCCTCACAAGACAGACAAATTTGGTTTGGGGTTCACCGCTGCGGGACAGAAGGCCATGCGCCGTTCCAAAATTGAAAAGACACCCGTCAAGATTTCTCCTCATGGAATCAATGCTTTGGAAGATGAAGACGAAGAGGGTAACTTCGAAGAGTGGATCTTCCCAACCATTGAAGGGGGGATGCACAACTGGGAGGCGAAAGACTTCGTTCCCATTACCTTTATTCATCAGTAATCTTTATCTTTGAACAATTTCCAGTTTTTATGGTCTGTAATAACTGATACAATTCGCACACTATTTTTAACCTCATGCCTTGCCCGGGGCATGTTGGTCCATTTGTAAGGGTTTGATTTTCCTTCATAATCATATGCCATGTTTAATGAATCATTGGACATTTTTCATTTATAAACTGCTGTGTTCATTTTATTTCCTTTTGCATTTTGTTTGTTTAAGGATGGTTATCCCTTACACACACCCACACTCACAAATGCAGGTACCCATCCACTCTGGATTCCATGGGTGACTATTCTGCCGTATCCTTCGACAACTCTGAAGATTTGGTCAATCAAGCTGAATACGAAGATGACGAAGATTGTGAAGTACCGGGAGAACTAGCCAGACTTCTACAACAAGAAGAGAGGGCCATCTTGCCTCATGAAGAGTTGTTGGAAACTGTCAACTTAGGAACAGAGGAAGACAGGAAGGAAGTACAAGTGGGTGCCAACCTAGAACCAAGTGTCAAGGAGCGCTTAATACAGCTGTTGAATGAAAATGTTGAAATCTTCGCCTGGTCTTATGAGGACATGCCAGGGCTAGACACAGATATCGTGGTTCATCGTCTCCCTACAAGAGAAGATTGTCCACCAATCAAACAAAAGGTTCGCCGAATGAGACCTGACATGTTAGAAAAGATTAAGGCTGAAGTAATGAAGCAGTTCAATGCGGGTTTTCTGGCCGTTACATCCTATCCACAATGGGTTGCTAACATTGTGCATGTACCTAAAAAAGACGGCAAGGTCAGAATGTGTGTAGACTATCGGGATTTGAACAGGGCTAGCCCTAAAGATGATTTTCCACTGCCACATATTGACATCTTGGTTGACAACACAGCTCAACACAAGGTTTTTTCCTTCATGGATGGATTCTCGGGTTACAACCAGATCAAAATGGCCCCCGAGGACATGGAGAAAACTACCTTTGTTACACAATGGGGTACCTTCTGCTACAAGGTGATGTTGTTCGGACTGAAGAACGCAGGGGCAACTTATCAACGCGCCATCATAGCTTTGTTTCATGATATGATACATCATGAGATTGAAGTCTACGTAGACGATATGATAGCTCGATCACAAACAGAGGAGGAGCACCTTGAGCATCTGCAGAAGCTGTTTTCCAGGTTGAAGGAGTACAAACTCAGGCTGAATCCAAGCAAGTGCACGTTTGGAGTTAGGTCTGGTAAACTTCTGGGATTTATTGTCCGCAACAAGGGTATTGAAGTCGATCCAGCAAAAGTAAAAGCTATACAAGAAATGCCTGCTCCCCGTACTGAAAAGGAGGTTATGGGATTCTTGGGGCGCTTGAACTATATCGCCGGGTTCATCTCTCACCTGACGTCTACCTGTGAGCCAATTTTCAAACTGTTAAAGAAAGATCAGGTGGTTGAATGGAACGACGACTGCCAAGTTGCTTTTGATAAGATCAAGGAGTACTTATTGGAACCTCCTATTCTGATGCCACCCATCGAAGGAAGACCGTTGATCATGTATCTAACTGTTTTGGATAACTCAATGGGGTGCGTGCTGGGCCAACATGATGAGTCTGGTCGAAAAGAGCATGCCATTTATTACCTTAGCAAAAAGTTTACCGACTGTGAGACTCGCTACTCACTGCTCGAGAAAACTTGTTACGCTTTGGTATGGGCTGCTCCCCGACTAAGGCAGTATATGTTGACTCATACCACCTTGTTGATTTCCAAAATGGATCATATCAAGTATATCTTCGAAAAGTCGGCTTTATCTGGAAGAATCGCTAGATGGAAAATGATCCTGACTGAGTATGACATCCAGTACACTACCCAAAAAGCTATAAAAGGGAGTGTGCTAGCTGACCATCTAGCTCATCAAGCTGTCGAAGATTATCAATCCATGAGATTTGACTTCCCAGACGAGGATATCATGACTTTAGACAACATCGAAGGTAACAGACTGTATGACGGACCTGAAAATGGATCCCGATGGACCCTGTACTTTGATGGTGCTTCAAATGCACTTGGAAATGGTATTGGTGTGGTACTCATTTCTCCATAAGGTTGCCATACACCTTTCACGGCCCGACTTTGTTTCAGTTGCACCAACAACATGGTCGAATATGAAGCTTGCATCTTTGGTCTCAAGGCTGCTATAGACCTGGGGATCAAATCTTTGGTTGTATTTGGGGACTCGGCTTTGGTTATCAGTCAAGTCAAAGGAGAGTGGGACACCAAGAATCCTAATCTTATCCCATACAAAGAACATGTCTTGACATTGCTGCCTCATTTCGAGCAGATTACTTTCGAGCATTTCCCGCGAGAAGAGAATCAGCTAGCAGATGCTCTGGCTACAATGTCTTCCATGTTTAAACTCAACTGGGATAACGAGGCTCCCCATATTACCATCAAGCGAATGGACGAACCTGCGCACTGTCATGATATTAATACCGAAGAAGTAGTGGAACAACCCTGGTTTCATGAAATCAAAAGGTATCTTCAGACTAGAGAATATCCCGAAGGAGCTTCCGTCAATGACAAAAAGTTCTTAAGGAGATTTGCTGCCAAGTTCTTCCTAAGCAACGGAATTCTTTACAAGCGTAGCCATGATTGTGTTTTACTTCGTTGTGTGGACAAAGCTGAAGCAGAGTTGATCATGACCGATATACACAGTGGCACCTTCGGCACCCACTTGAGCGGGCATACGATGGCTAAGAAGATTCTAAGGGCAGGCTATTATTGGTCAACCATGGAAGCTGATTGCTATCCACACTCCCGTACTTGCCATAAATGCCAAATCTACACCGACAACGTACATATCCCTCTCGTTCCTCTCAACATTCTGATAGCTCCTTGGCCATTCGCAATGTGGGGCATTGACATGATTGGAGAGATCAAGCCCACAACATCCAATGGACATCGCTTCATTCTGGTGGCTATTGATTATTTTACCAAATGGGTCGAAGCAGCTTCCTTCGCCTCTGTTACAAAGAATGTGGTTACGCGTTTCATCAAGCAAAACCTCATATGCCGGTACGGTGTCCCCGACAGGATCATCACATACAACGGTACAAATCTGAATAATACCATGATCACCGCTCTATGTGAACAGTTCAAGATTTATCATCACAATTCATCTCCCTATCGGCCGAAGATGAACGATGCTGTTGAAGCCGCAAACAAAAACATCAAGAAGATCATTCAGAAAATGGCAGTTACCTACAAGGACTAGCATGAGATGTTACCGTTTGCTCTACATGGATATCGTACCATGGCACGTACTTCAACCGGGGCAACCCCATTTTCTTTGGTGTATGGCATGGAAGCTGTCCTACCCATGGAGGTTCAGATTCCTTCCTTAAGGATTATGAAAGACACTGGTTTGAGTGAAGACGATTGGATTCAGACCCGACTTGATCAACTTAATTTGATCGATGAGAAACGACTTACTGCTGTCTGCCATGGTCAGACTTATCAAAAACGGATGATCAAGGCCTTCAACAAGAAATTCAGACGTCAAGTATATCAAGTCGGGGATCTTGTAATCAAGCGGATCATCTTGCCGCAAAGTGATCCCAGGGGCAAATGGACTCCTACTTACGAAGGACCATTTGTGATCAAAAGCATATTTTCCGGTGGTGCAATGATTCTGACCACCATGGGCGGCGACGATTTGCCACACCCTGCGAATGCAGACATAGTCAAAAGATACTACGCATAAAATGACCCGACAAGTTGAAAACCCGAAAGGGTGACTTGGGCAAAAAATGGGCATCCCGGTGAACCGAAAACCCGAAAGGGCGGTTCAGGAAAAAATTAGGGATAAAACAAAAAAATCCGTACACCCGGCAAGTTGAAAACCCGAAAGGGCGACTTGGGCAAAAAAGGGTTTCCCAGTGGATCGAAAACCCGAAAGGCGATTCAGGCAAAAGTTAGGGAATTAAAGCGTATGACTATGTCTCGTCGGATCACTTTAAAGGACAATCTCTTAATCAACCAGCTCCGAGCTTCTGATCAATCCAGTCATCGGCGGACGAAGCGGCGAATGGACAAGTATTCAGAGTTATGAAGGCTATGGCAGAATGGGAATCCTATGGAATTATTACACATAGCCATCTTTCTTTTGTATAAAATTTTCAATTTTTTTTGCGACAACATCCTCTTACTAGGATGTCTGTCTCCTTTGTACAAAGATACTCATAAAAAGTTAATACAAACACTTTTCCAAATACAGAAATTTGCTTTGTCCTCCTTTTCTTGTTACACTTATGTTTTATTTGAGAAACGTCCAATGTTTTGTTAAATAGGCATGTGCATTTGAACGTAATCATTCTCTTACAAATCAAGAAAGATGATTGCTGATAGGTTGAAGGTATAGGTAGATATCTTGGTACCCTTTCAGAAGGAATCCCCAGCGGAACTAAATTCCAAATTCCTCAACAAGGATAAAATCCAGAACTTAATCCCCCAAACAGAGTTAAACTTCAGGATTCTCAGCAGAGCAAAAGCTTTCTTAAAGCTGATTTCCCCAGCCAGAGAGCCTTCCAGAATCTAACTCCCCTCAGAGTTAAGTTTCAAGATCCCCAACAGAGCTAAAACTTCCAACCATCATTCCCCAGCGGAACCGGACTAGTGAACATTCTCCCCACAGAGATACTTCCCATCAGATCGAAGATTCTCAGTCTTACTCCTCCAGCATGAGTCTTCCAGGTTCTGAACTCCCCAGTAGAGATCATCAGAATTCTCATTCCCCACAAGTCACCAAGGATTTTCAATCCCCCAGCAGTGGTCCTAAGATCCCTCAACAACTGAAGATCTTGTTCCCTAAGCAGTCAACAGTCAACAAAGATGTCTCAGCTTCAGCAATCAAAGATTCTTGCAATCCCCTACAGCAGTCAAGGATTCGCTTTCCCCGACAGCAGTCAAGATTCTATTATCTCCGGCTATCTAGGATTCCTCTATCCTCACCAAGACAGCTCATAAGCTTACATGCGCATTCATTACATTCATATCATAAACATAGATATACATATATTGCATCATACATTTCATGCAACATAACTTTGTGTTTCAGCTAATATTTTACCCTTTTCAGGATAAGATTAATAAGCTTCAAACTCTCAACTTTTGAAAACAGTTTACAGACGCTTCCCAACATGGATATTGATCTATTGCTTATTCAACTTCAAGACTACTGAAAACAGTTTACGGGTTCTCCAGATACGGATGTTAACCTATTGCTTGTTCAGATTCCAGACTTCTGAAAACAGTTTACGGATTCTCCACACACGGATGTTAATCTATCGCTTGTTCAGACTCAACTTTTGAAAACAGTTCACGGACGCTTCCCAACATGGATGCTGATCTATTGCTTATTCAATCTCCAAGACTACTGAAAACAGTTTACGGATTCTCCACACACGGATGTTAATCTATCGCTTGTCCAGACTCAACTTTTGAAAATAGTTCACAGACGCTTCCCAACATGGATGCTGATCTATTGCTTATTTAATCTCCAAGACTACTAAAAACAGTTTACGGGTTCTCCAGATACGGATGTTAACCTATCGCTTGTTCAGATCCAAGACTTTTGAAAACAGTTTACGGGTGCTCCAGATACGGATGTTAACCTATTGCTTGTTCAGATTCCAAACTTCTGAAAACAGTTTACGGATTCTCCAAATACGGATGTTAATCTAACGCTTGTTCAGACTCAACTTTTGAAAACAGTTCACGGACGCTTCCCAACATGGATGCTGATCTATTGCTTATTCAACCCCAAGACCTCTGAAAACCGTTTATAGGTTCTCCAGATACGGATGTTAACCTATCGCTTGTTCAGATTCAAGACTACTGAAAACAGTTTACGGATGATTCCAAACCCGGATGTCAATCTTTTGCTTATTCAGACCCCCAGTTCAGAGATGTTCCAAACATGGATACTTTTCTGATACTCACTCACCAACAACATACAATTCAACAAACAACTTCCGGATGGCATCTTTAAGCCCATCCCCTAACAAGTTTTTGTCACATCCCCAGATGGCATCTTTAAGCCCATCTCCAAATGGCATCTTTAAGCCCATTCCCGCATCCATGTTTTGACGAGTGCAAATTTACGGGCATTCTAGTGTCCAATCTCCTTTTACCTTCGAGACGCGAAAGGCAAACCTGCCAATCTAACTCTTCAGGTGCAAGAACATTGAATAGGGGCAACTGTTATACCCCAAAATTTTCCCTCTCATTTCATCAACATTTTTCTCATCACAAGACTCATGAACTCAAGATCAAGTTAGGGTTTGCACTGCTCAAGACTTCTCCCTGCACTGTTGACCCAAATTAGGGTTTGAGTTTGCACAGGGATGTTTTGACCTAAAATTCCCAAAGTGACTTTCATGCTTCATGTTGGACTCACAAGTTTATCCATACCAAGTTTCAAGCCTTGATTCAAATTTTTGCCCAATCAATTGGACAGTTGACCTAGAAATCAGTTGTATTTGGGAAAAAGTCAACTGTGGCCAATTGACAGTCAAACTTCATGAAATTTGACCCACATCAACATAGTGAACTCATATGAACCACTTGGTCAAGTTTGGATCACAATTCCACAAGAAATTTGATCAGATCACCAAAAGGGTAAAATGGTTATTTTTAGGGTTTTGACTGCACAAAGGCAATTTTTGACTGTTTGACCTAACCAATGGCAAACCAAGCTCATATATGAACTCAAGGACTCAATGGCATTGTCTTGACCCATTCAACAAGTTCAAAAATCCCAATTTCATAGGATTGACAGATGAATTTTCCAGTCAACTGATCAAAATTTGACTGTATACTGAAAAGTCAAACTTTGACTTTTTGGTCAAAATCAAGTGCCAAGATTCATTTTTCATCAAGACATGTCTATTGTGAAACTTGTTCATCAAGAAACCCAAAACTGCAAATTAGGGTTTAAAATGAGAAAATTTCATAACTTAGAATTTTTCTAAGTTATGAAACTTCCTTATTTTTTCCTAACTTTGTCCCATTTTTTCACCAAGATGCAAATGGATTCAAACAAAACTTGAAACGTGAAAGTTGTAGTCCATTGCAAAATCTACAACTTTGATTCACAAAGTTTTCTCAAAGGAAGCTTGTATCTCAAGTTATGATTTTTGAAACAAGGGTGCAAAACATTTTTAACTTAGAGAAAATTTGACCTATTCTAGGCTGGATTTTTGTCCAACTTCTTGGCCATTTTTCACATGGTTCCACTTGGAGTTTCAATTTGCATTTCAAAGATGTATTGTAGTACACATTCCAAGCTTTCCAAATTGTCCAAGAACTTCTCAAACACTCTTGTGGTTAGAGAGAATCGAATTTGCAAAGTTGGGCAAAATTCACTTTTGTTCATGGCCAAAGCTTGTTCATCACCACTTGCATTTTCAAATCAGCTTGTACAAAGCTAGCTTGCAGGCCTCAAAACCAGTTTTACACACCTTAATTAAATTCCAAACCATTGTATTAAGGTATTATTTCATCCATTTGGACATTACATGCTAAACTAATCCTTAATTAGAAAAAGCAACTTTGCCATTTTGGAAAAGTAACACTTTATGTCAAGTTACATGATCTTTGAAGTACAAGCCAGATCTTTGAGGCAAAGTTTTGTAGACAAATCCCACTGATCAAGAGAGAGTGCTGCAGCATGCTTGAGAGCCCTGTACAAGCCTATATCACAACTTGACATTTCTTTGCTTACATTAGAAGAAAGTTTGCAAAAACTCTCCATCTTGGATTTTCCTGTCAACACAGCAAAACACAAACCTTGTAAACATTTTCCATAGATCCCAACTGACCTAAAACACAATTCCTTCATCCTCAACACCTCCTCATTCACCAAATCACAGTTTTGCTACAAAACAGGATACCTGCTGCAGATTGAGGTCCATAACTCAATCCACTCGTGCGTTTTGGCCAAAGCTTGTTCAAACACACTCCCTACCATCCACTGAAACTATTCCAAGCCCTAAGCACCAGCTGTAACACCCCTAACCTCACCTACCATTTTCAGTTTTCAGTTTTGCAGGTGGACTTCCATAGCAAGATTCAGTTGGTTTCAAAGCAAGCTAGAAGTTGGAGAAGCATCCTTGGACTTCAGGCAAGCTCAACCAAAGCTCAAACTCCATTAAAGATACCTACATTGCTCTGTTCGAGTCAAGCTGAAACAGGTAAAACCATGGACTTCTATCTCTTAATCTAGGAAGAGTTAGGCTTAGGTTTGTGAATGAAACATGCTCTACTCATAGCCCTGAAGCCATACATATGTTCACTTTTCATTTATATTAAGTATGCTGTGAGAATTTTGGCCATGAACATTGAATAAAAATTAGGTCAGAAATTGGGGATGAAGAAATTCTCCCTGGGTTCTTAGAGTTAGGTCAAGAATTTTATATGTCTGAATTCGTCTCTTGATACTCTATAATATTGGTGTTATGAGTTTTGCATGAAAGTCCAGGAATCAGGAGTTAGCTTTGGTACAAGAAACGCGCGTTTTTGTTTGTTCAAACGATGCTGAAGGTTGAAGATGACTGGCTTGGGCTGGGCCTGAGTCAGTTCTGCTCTTTGCACCCCCTTTTTCTAATTTACACCCCCCTGGCCCATTGTGTGAAATATTTATCATTTTTGACTTTTTCTTTTTGATTTTGACTTAATATTTTTTGCTCAAATATAAAAAATATAAAAATTATTTTTGTATTTATTTGGCATTTATTTGTTTTATTTAGCACATACATGTAAATAAATATATTTCCTTTTTATTCAAAACACTAGAAAATAATACAAAAATATATATTTTTTAGTTATTATTTTTTATTTACATTTTGAAAACATTCTCTTAAAAATGCATTTTTGTAAATAATTAATATTTTTTTTGTATATACTTAGCATATTTAATATATATATATAATATATACTTATACATATTTTATTAAATATTTAGGACAAAAATATGAAAATAATACATTTTTATTTTTATTAATATATGACATCAAAAATACCTTTTTAACCATATACTTTTTATTTTGTGCATAAATTAATTTATTTTGTACATAATCAATAAATAATAATGTTTATTAAAACAAACTAGGGTTTAACCCTAAAACCACAAAAATATTCAAATTTGATCCTTTTTATTTTTGTTTATATTTCACATTGAAGAATACTTTTTCATACATAAAAAATCTTCTTTTTGCATAATACATTGCATTTTGATATTTATTTACATTGTATTTATTTAAATGTTAAATATTTGTATATTCGATATGGATGTAATAGCTTAGATTTAATTTCTTGTCAAATACCCCCATTCAAACATTTGTACCCCCATCCCCATAATCATGTTGTAATAGTTTAGGACTTTAAATTTCCGCATTTCAAAGCTTTCAAATTATGCCATGATAGACCTAGGGTTTGTATGCAAATCAAATAACAAATAGCTTGACTAATACAAAGACAAAAAAGCATGAAAATGGACAACACAATGCACACTTGCACCCCTAGGGTTACTCCACTTGTTGCCTTAAAAAATGGGCCATGTTTGCATGTTGAGTTTCTTTGGCAAAACAAAAACAAATCAAAATGATCATAGTCCCTCGATGACGCTATCAAGTTGCCTAAAAATGATCAAGTCCCTTAAAGGAAAATTGCCAAAGACACTTGGCACCATTGCATTCATGGTCTATGCGATGACCCGTGCCCATCCTGTTAACATCCTAACACAAGATTGTCCACCAAATACAATGGTGGAACAATACTGTTAAAAGGGTTAAAACATAGGAAAGATCTTTGAGAAATTTAGGGTAGATAGCTCTTGGTTACTTGACCAAACTTGCAAAAACAATCCTTGCCTTTTTCGAAACACACATCACTACACAACTTCAAAACCAAATTTCAAAAACATTGAAACAACTTTTCAAAAAGACACACACCTTTGTAAAATATTCAAACAAGAATTGTTACAATGGTTGCCTAGACAAGGCATCTTTTTTCAAAACATTTTCAAAACCACACACAAAGCACCATTTCAAACAATTGAAAAGCAAAGGCAAGTGATCTAAGCAAGTAACTAAGAGCCCATGGATAACCATGGATAGAAAGGGTGCTAATACCTTCCCTTTCTATAATCTACTCCTCGAACCCAAGAAAAAATCTCAAAGGTTTTTCATGTGCTTTTTAAACTTTCCTTAGGATAAAATAAAAAGTCGGTGGCGACTCTTGCTCAACCGAAACATTTGCGAAAACAAACGCAAAACTCAAGTCAGTTCTCCCACCGTATCACAGTAGACCAATAATATCCTTCCCGTAGGATCTTCTTTGCCATGGTATGTCCACTGGCATGAGTTCCGAAAGTACCTTCATGTAACTCTACCATAATCCTTTTTGCCTCGTTCTTATCCACACATCGCAGTAAGGTCGAATCATGGTTACGCTTGTAAAGGATACCATTACTGATGAAGAACTTTGCCGCGAACCTCCTCAAAAACTTCTTATCATTAACAGATGCACCTTCGGGGTACTCTTGAGCCTCAAGATACCTCTTTACCTCGTGAAACCAGGGTTTATCTGCTACCTCTTTAGTCTCAATGTCACAGCAATGTGCAGGTTCGTCCAACCGTTCAATGGTAATCTGGGGAGCCTCGTTGTCCCACCTGACCTTGAACATAGAAGACATCGTAGCTAGCACGTCCGCTAACAGATTCTCCTCTCTAGGGAAGTGTTCAAAGGTTATCTCCTCGAAATGTGGAAGCAACGTTAATACATACTCCTTGTAAGGAATAAGATTTGGGTGTTTCGTATCCCACTCGACTTTGATCTGACTGATCACGAGAGCGAAATCTCTGAAAACACTCAGAAACTTAATCCTTAGGTCAATTGTTGCTCGAAGACCCATGATGCTACTTCATACTCCGCCATGTTGTTGGTGCAGTTGAAACATAGTCGGGCGGTGAACGGAGTATGAGAACCTTCAGGAGATATGATCATGGAGCCAATGCCACTACCCAAAGCGTTTGAAGCTCCATCAAAGTACATAGACCATCGGGATCCCTCCTCAGGTCCTTCATCCGGTCCAGGTGTCTCAGAGTCAGTTACTAACATGATGTTCTCATCTGGAAACTCGAAGTTCATAGACTGGTAATCATCCACTGCCTGATGTGTCAGATGATCTGCCAACACACTTCCCTTGATTTCCTTTTTGGTCGTGTATTGGATGTCATACTCAGTCAAGATCATCTGCCATCTTGCTATTCTTCCAGACAAGGCAGGCTTTTTGAAGATATACTTGATTGGATCCATCTTTGATATTAATAGAGTAGTGTGAGTCAGCATATACTGTCTCATCCGACGAGCAGTCCATGCCAAAGCGCAACAAGTTTTCTCAAGCAAAGAGTATCGAGTCTTGCAGTCGTTAAACTTTTTGCTAAGGTAATAAATAGCATGCTCTTTTCGGCCAGACTCGTCATGTTGCCCCAGCACGCACCCCATTGAGTTGTCCAGTACTGTCAAGTATAAGATCAAAGGTCTCCCTTCAAATGGAGGCATCATAATAGGTGGCTCTTGGAGATATTCTTTGATCCTTTCAAAAGCGGCCTGACATTGATTATTCCATCTCACCACTTGATCTTTCTTCAGTAACTTAAAGATTGGCTCACAAGTAGCAGTTAGGTGTGAGATGAATCAGGCAATGTACTTCAGACGTCCCAAAAAGCCTCTGACTTCTTTTTCTGTTCGAGGAGCTGGCATTTCCTGTATAGCCTTCACCTTTGCAGGATCCACTTGAATACCTTTATCACTAACGACGAAACCCAGCAGCTTACCAGATCTCACCCCGAAGGTGCACTTGTTCGGGTTTAACCTCAACTTGTACAACTTCAACCTGTCAAATAGCTTCTGAAGATGGTCAAGGTGTTCTTCCTCAGTCTAGGACCTTGCAATCATATCGTCAACGTATACCTCAATCTCATGATGAATCATGTCTTGGAACAAAGCGACCATGGCGCGCTAATATGTTGCCACAGCATTCTTCAATCCGAAAGGCATGACCTTGTAGCAAAAGGTACCCCACTGTGTGACGAACGTTGTCTTCTCCATGTATTCGGGAGCCATCTTAATCTGATTGTAACCGGAGAAACCATCCATAAAGGAGAAGACCTTATACTGTGCGGTGTTGTCAACCAGAACGCCGATATGAGGCTGAGGGAAATCATCCTTGGGGCTCGCCCTGTTCAGATCCCTATAGTCAACATACATTCGAACCTTACCATCCTTCTTCGGCACTGGAACCACGTTGGCAACCCACTGTGGGTAAGAAGTAACTGCTAGAAAACCGGCATCAAACTCTTTTATAACCTCAACCTTGATTTTCTCAGACATCTCTGGGCGCATTCAGCGAACTTTTTGCTTCACTGGAGGACAATCTTCCTTGGTGGGCAGGCGGTGAACCACAATATCAGTATCCAACCCAGGAATATCTTCATAATACCAGGCAAAGATCTCAACATAGTCACGCAACATCTGTATCAATCGTTGCTTGACACTAGACTCTAGATTTGAACCGATCTTGACCTCTTTCTTGTCTACCTCTGTACCCAGATTTACTGTTTCCATTGGCTCTTCATGCGGCTATATAAACCTCTCTTCCTGAAGTAAAAGTCTAGAAAGTTCCCCAGGCACTTCACAATCATCCTCACCTTCGTCCTCAGCTTGGTTGATCGGACTTTCGAAGTCATAACTGGCAGTAGCAGAGTCATTATCAGTGGGATCCAGGGTGGATGTAGACCTGTATATGTGAGTGTGTGTAAGACAAATAGCTATTTTGCAAGATAGAAAAGAAAGATGAGCGCAATATTTGTAATGCAAGAAAACGTCCAATGCTTTTATTGATGATATATGGAAATGACAAATATAAAGCCCTCACAAACAAAGCCACGGTGTCTCGGGCAAGGCACCGGGCCATAAAGTTTTAAATTGTTTGTTACAAACTCAAAACAAAAGTCTCATTACTGTGTAATAAAAGAAATAGGTATGAAGTCCTTTTCCGTCCAATTGCTTAATCCATCGTCGGTAGTAGGGTAAATCCAGCTGGCAAACTCAGACTCTTCATCATCATCTTCAATCGCATTCACTTACGGATTTGTAATACGCAGGGGAGGTCTTCCAATCCGCGCACCCCGAACAACCCTTTGAGCTTCTGCAGTAAATCCCAAACCAAACTTGTCAGTCTTGTGTGCAAAGTCAGGGAGTTGGCCCCAATTCGCACACCCACCTTTTTCAATAACAGCTCGGGCATCCTTAAGGGAAGCCATCTTCATTGGAGGATCTTCAGCAACAGTTTCAGTCGACGCCAGAGTCTGGGGGACTTCTTCAAAGTTTTGACACGGGGTTTCAATGAACTCCCCATCCATCTCTACATACCGAAAAGAATTAAGGTGGCTTACCATGTACTCCTCTTCTCCTCGTACTGTAACAATTTTCTCCTTTACAGGATATTTTAACATCTGATGGAGCGTAGAAGTTACTGCCCCAGCTTTATGAATCCATGGGCGACCCAGCAAATAAGAATAAGACGGTCGAATATCCATCACATAGAATGTAGACGCGAAAGTATGAGAACCGAACTTAACAGGAACATCCAACTCTCCATGCACCATCCTTTTGGACCCGTCAAAGGCCCTAACCACAATATTACTTGGCTTCAACACCAACCCTTCACAGTCCAACTGGTCTAACGCTTTCTTGGGTAAAACATTTAACGAGGACCCAATATCCACCAGCACGTGGGCCAAACTAGTGCCCCTGCACTCAATGGAAACATGCAGAGCGTCATTGTGATTCTTTCCTTTGGCAATCAAATCTGCGTCGGAGAAACCCAACCCGTTATCAGCAGTCAAACTAGCCACACAGTCTTTAAACTGATCAACAAATGTTTCATGGGGCACGTGCGCAGTTTTCAGGAAAGCAATCAGAGCCTTAGCATGGGCTTCTGAGCATAGCAATAAAGACAACATAGAGATCTTTGACGGGGTTTGCCCCATCTGTTCGACTACATTGTAGTCGCTTTTCTTGATGATCTTTAAAATTCCCTCTATCTCCTGTCTAGAGGCTTCAACAGTAATCTTCTTTGGCGCCTCCGTCTGGGCAGGCTCACCGGTGATCCCTTTGCCCCGAGCGTCAGATGACTCGGCGACAGGGGTAATGATTGGAACATGAACAGGGACAGTAACAGGTGTACTGACAGGTGTAATAGCAACAGGCTTCTGAACATTTGGTAGGGAAATTTCAGGAGAGAAAAGTCTTCCGCTTCGGGTGACTTTGTTGGATCCAACAATATTGCTAACATCAGTATCAGCCTCCTCAACCTTCAAGTCTTGTTTAATCCCGTGATAATACACATCGGCCCCATAGTGCCACGGGACAACCTTATCCGATGTGTAAGGGATAGGTCCAGGAATAGTAATGATCAAAGGAGAAACTCTCGAAACAAATGTAATTCTAACAGGCTTTCTCGAGGAAGCCTTGGAAGAATTGGCGGAAATGGTGATTATGGAAACATCTTCAACAGGAATTAATGGAACCGAAGTTTTCTCAAACAATATTTATTTGTTATCCATCAGGCGTTGGACACCTGACTTCAATAGATGGCAATCGGTAGGTAGGACGGAACACAGGTGGTAACCTTTGCCACAACCCGGAAATAAACCGGCCAATAATAAGTTCTTCTTTACTGTCATCAACAGAGTAGAAATGTCTTTCACGGAAGTCACAAACGAGTCATCATCTACAACATTCACTCCATGCTTGGGCATAGGAGCAGTCATGACATTAGGCTTTTCCGGCGCTTCAAACTCAATCTCCTTAGCATCAATCAGATCCAACACTTTATTCTTCAAAGCCCAGCAATTATTGGTATGATGCCATGGGCTATCAGAGTGATAAGCACAACGTGCCTTCGGATTATACATCGGTGATGTGGTATTGGGATTCTTTGGAGCCTCCTTTGGAATCACCAAGTTGGTTTTCAACAACTGTGGAAGAATTTGAGATAGAGTCATATTGAGCCGAGTATACTTCCTTTGTGGTCTCTCTCCTCTTTGCTGAGTGTTGTGTTGTGGGGCAACATTTGGTCTTGATATAACTACTGCATTAACTGCTTGGCGGCGTTCATGTCGATTTTGGCTCCTCGAGCTGTAAACTGCACTAGACTCCTTCTTGAAAGGCTTCTTCTTTGCACTCGACGAAGCACCTTTCAGTATCTTGCTGCTCTTGATACCGGCCTCAACTCTTTCCCCAATCATAATCAATTCAGTGAACCCAGACGATGAACTTCAAATCAAATGATTGAAATACAGACCAGACAAAGTCCCAAGAAACATATCCACCAACTCCCTATCAGCCAGAGGGGATTGTTCTCTTCCTGCCAGATCTCTCCACTTCTGAGCGTAGTCCTTAAAACCTTCACTCGCACCCATAGACATACCCTGAAGTTGGGTACGCGTGGGGGAAAGGTCGGCATTATACTGGTACTACTTATAAAAAGCAGCAGCAAGGTCCTCCCAGTTATGGATGTTAGCTCCTTCCAGTTGGTAGAACCATTCAAGTTGAGTCCCTGACAGACTATCTTGAAAGAAATGAACCCAGAGGTTCCTATCAGCAGTATATGGTTGAATCTTTCTAACATACGAGCGGAGGTGTAACTTTGGATAGGATACCCCATCATACTTAGCAAAGACAGGAGCTTTAAACTTGTGGGGAATCACCACCCCAGATGCCAGACCTAAATATCCTAAGTCCAGACCAGGGACCTTCTGGATCTCCATTGCGCTCAACCGGTCTTCAAGTTTCTTATACCTATCCTCAGCCAGAGGATACTGGTCTTCATCAAAGTCAGTGTCATTGTCAGAAGCTACAGGGCTAGGACTCTTCCTTTCCTCTTGATTCTCTCCCCCTCCAGATGAGTGAGATAAATCAACATCCTGTCTCAACCTGTTCCCAAACCTGTGACCCATATTCAGGAGGACCTTCTTCTTCTTCTTCTTCTTCTTCTTATCCTTCAAGATAAGAGTCTTCAGATCTTGTTGACCCTTGGCCAAGTTCATGAACATTTCCTGGAACTGAGCATTCTGAGCTTGCAGAGCCTTGATGGCTTGATCAATAGATGTTTCAGAAGACATGATGTGCTGAAATAAATAGCGAAGAAGATGAGAAACCTGTAATGGTACCTGTAATGAGGTGCATGGGAATGGAATGCGTATGAAATGATTTCAAATACTTAGGGAGATTCAAATTTGTAAACCAAAATGAAACACACTTTTATTAGATTAAAACTTGAAACAATGTTTAACAAATGCCTTTAAGGCGTTGTTGTACCCCAATTTTTGCACCTTAGATTCCCCTATCATATCATGTTAACTTGATCATGACAAGATCACGTTAGGGTTGGTTCTTCATCTTGCTCTATCTCCTATCTTTAAGTTTTCCCTTGAGGAATTTCCAAGCACCTTGGTTGTGTATCTTGTATATGTGTTGATTGACTAACCTCTAATCAAAATACAAAAATATTTGTCTTTGTCCTTGCACAATTTGTGTTTTGTAGGTACCAAGTCAAAACATCCAACAAATAAGCTCATGCAAAGTTGATTGATCCTATTGTGGCAAAAAGAAATCCAGCATGCATCGACCCATAAAGGTATGCATCAACTCATTTTGTTGTGCATAACTTGCATGTGGTGACACATGCATGCATGTATCGACTCATCTTGTTTGTTTAACAAGCATGTGTCGACACATACATGTTATGTATCGACTCATGCAGTTTGTGTGGTTCTGTAATGAGTTGAAACAACAGTATGTATCGATACATAGAGGCATGTATTGACACATGTTGCGTTATGCAGCTAGGATGTATCGACACATACCCCTTATGTATCGACTCATAATGGCAAAATGCACGTGTTTCTTTGAAAAAAGCCAGCAAATTCAAATTGTTATCATTTTGGCTCCAATTTTTTTTGAATAATTTGAAATTATTATCATTAATTCAAATTTGGCTCCAAGAATCAATTACCAAATTACCACTAATCCCAATGCTAAAAATATATAAATAGAGACCTCATTTCATTCAAATCACAAGCTTTGGATAGCCAAAATCATCTTGCTAGAAAATCTCTCAATTCTCTCCATTTTACCAAATTCACTCAAAGCTCCATTTTCAAAAAGTTAGTAAGCTTTGCATTGAAGCTTAATAATCTTTGAGCTAAGCCTTCATCCAAACATTTTTCTCCATTAATTCTCTACATCCAAACATTGGTGATTGATTCTTATTGTTGAATTGAAGAAAATTCTGAAGTTGTTTGATAATTTTCAAATTCTACCTTTGGTAAGTTGGATCATCATCTTTAACAATGTGATCTCTTGTGGATTTCTGGTTTTGATTCATTAAGCATTGTTTTATAACTCCATGAGTGCTATTTTCTCAAACTTTTCTGGAATTTTCATGCTCAATTGGATCCATGATCATAAGGTGTTTGATGAAAAGTTGGAACAAGAATTTGATCCCAAAAATATTTTTCTGCCTTATTTTGGGGTTGTTTTAACTCAAAAAATTTTATGCACTCTCTTTGATGGATAATTTGGATTGCAATTTTGAATGTCCAATTTGTTTTTAAACTCAATGAACTTTGTGATGTAGATGAAGTTGGATAAATGTTCATTAATTCAAATCTACCTAAGAATGAACTATTTAATTCATTTTTGGTGCTTTGGATTAATGATAAGTTTAGTACTTTAATCCATCTAGAGGAGTGGTTGAATTTAAAGATGAAAGAATTTTGAAATGGTAATCCAAATTAGCTTATCATTCCCTTCCCTCTTCATCTTACCCCTTTATTTTTTTTAATTGTGCTACATGTTAAGGGATTGTGATCTCTATATCATCTATCCAAACATAAAGTACATAGATTGCTATTGACCGATCTCAAAATAGGTGCAACTTCTACATAAGTCCAGTTACGATTGCTTAACATAGCGCTAAATTTTGTCCCGATTCGAATAAATGATCATTTGTGGCCCAAACTTATGATTGCAAGCCCAAGTATGTTAATTTGATCTCTTTAATCCAATAACCTTGAGATTCATTGTGTGGAGTCTTTGGTTCTACCAATCCTCTAATGAATCTACAATACTTTTGGTCAACGCGGATCACTTAAACATCGTTGATCATTACATGTTATTTGTGAGAATTCCAAAATGGATGATATACTTGACAAAAAGCAAATGCAACTTGTTGTGTGGAGGCTTTGGTTCTACCAATCCTCTAATGAGTTCCAAATGCAAGTTTCAAGATGATCATCCAACTAACCACTAATTTCTAACAATTAACTTTACTTTATGCTTTTTATTTTTTATGCTTTATGTACCATTCAATTTGAGCATTTATATTTCATGCCATTTTTATTTTTCTCACTTGAGAATTTACTTTTATGTCATTTTTATTTTGCTCCCTTAAGCTTTCTTTTTCTTTTAAAGACACCTAATAATCAACATGAACCATAAAAATCTTTAATAATATTTGGACTATTTGGTTACTATCCTTGACATTATGGAGCATTGGACTTCTTGGACTTAGGATTAGAAACTTTGGCCTATCTTGGAGACCTTGTGACCTTAATTCTTTATTTTGTCTGGAGTTCTTGAGGTTTACCTCGAGACATTGGGTTGTTTGTTTGTTTTGTGTGCAGGTTATTATGATTACACACTTTGTTTGTAACTTGGAATTCACCCGTATACAGCCGTTACTCTGCCCAATTTTTGTGAAGACTTAATACATTTGAAAAGGTCTAGTATCTTTGCTTGCTTGGTTTCAATCCAAAGAATGGGAATTTTATCTTGACTCATAATTTCAAGTATTGGCTTCTTGTTGGTTAGATGGTTCTTATCCCTAGCTCTTATCTTATGCTTTAGGATAATCTCTTCATCTCCTCCCACCTTCTTTAATTTCAAAAATCCTCTCCCTCCTTTTAAAAACTCTTCTTGTTTTGAAACTTGAAATATTTTTTTATAATAAACTTGGACTTAGGTCCATGCATTTTGAAAACATTTTCATGAATAAATTTCAATCAACTTAATAATACCTTGACATTTTTTGTGAGAAGACTAAAAGTCAATCAATCTCATTTCAAACCATTTTTTCCACTTTGGCATTTTATGTTAAAAAACTTTTTCTTAAAAGATTAGACTCTTGTCAATCCTTGTAGTGATGTAAACAACTATACTTCTACAATATGTAGTAAAGAGAGATATTTTCCACTTGGGTGTTGAGTGAGGCATTGTTGATTTTAAAATCCAAGCCATATCCTCCACTTTGAGATGATGCAAATTCTCCTTTCTCATGATTGTGGGTAGTAAGTATGTTTTCCACACGGACAATGACGATGATGTTTTATCTCATAAAATTAACCAATACGCTTGTATTTCAAATTTTTAAAAGAGGAACTACGTGTACCCTGATCCCCTATTGCACGAAAGGTGGTACGTAGGCACTAAAGGTTCACAACCGCGGCGGGTGCAAAAATCATAAAAATATTTCTATTCTCACCTCCACCATACATTTTATATACAACACATTTTCATAACCAAAATATACATATTTTTCAAAGAGGTTCCTGCGAGTACCGTAGATGTTTAGGGTGCTAATACCTTCCCTTTGCATAACCAACCCCCTTACCTTTAATATTTCCCCCTTTTTGGGTTATTCGCTCTTTTCCCATTCCTTTGGAAACAATAAAGCGCGGTGGCGATTTTTATTTTGATTTGTATAAAGTCTAGTCAATCCAATGGCTTAGTCTTAAACATTTCTACCGCTACAGGAAAATGGCGACTTCACTGGGCAAAGATTGACCTCTTGCTGGTCGATCCCTAAGTGGGTTGAGCCTATCTTTGTTTATATCTGTATATGTGTTATTGTGTTTATGTGTTATATTTTGTATATATGTTTGTCTGGATTTTCCTGGTTTACAGGGTGCTTGGTGATTACTCATAAGTCTTATACCCGAACTTGGGAAAACTTTAAGATAGGATGGGAGGTATAGTCATGTTAACTTTGAGGGAGTAATCCCAAAAAAGGAGGCATGAGATCCCCCACTCAGTGGAGGCCCCTTTGACTGTAGTGTCGTTTACCGAGTAATCGGGAAGATGTACTGCTTTCGACCTGGGAGCCTGCTGAAGCTGAGGACCGTAGATTACCTAACCCATCTTGGCCTTTTAGGTGTAGTGCGGAAGCTATGACGGAGTAATCTAAAAGTAGTTGTCACGCGATACTACGCTCGGACAAGTATTTCTTGAGAATATTACTAATTACCGAGTTAATCGGGAAGTTGGTAATATCTGAAGGAAGGATGTAAACTCTGGGAACCTCTTAGAACCTTATTCGGCAGGTGATAACTCTTAGACCAATACCTTATGGGTAGTACCTTCGACCTCATGCTCGTGACGTTGAACCTATGAACCCTATATGTGTGATCTTGTGTGTGATTGTTGCATCATGCATCCATGCACTCATAAGCATCTTTTGAAGAAAACAATATTTCAAGGGATTTAAAGGTTGACTATTTGTGAATATCTCAGGTACTTTTAAACCATGGAATCTGGAAAGAGAAAGACCGGGAAATATAGTTTCAAGGATCCCAAAATAGATGAGTTGATCAGTCTAATTCTAGAGATCGAGTGTCCTGCAGACTTTCGGAAGAAGTATGGATCCATTATTCCTCTCATGAAGCTGAAGATGAAGGAGGGTTTTCTCTTGACTTTAGTCCAGTTCTATGATCCGGTGTATCACTGTTTTACTTTTCCCAATTATCAGTTGATGCCTACACTGGAGGAGTATTCCTATCTATTGGACTTACCTGTTATCGATCGTGTTCCTTTTACTGGTTTAGAGGGTGAGCCAAAATCACATGAGATTTCTACTTTGATTCATCTAGGGAAGTCTAAGGTGGAAGCCCATATGACTACCAAAGGAGGGATTAGAGGATTACCAGCTCAGTTCTTATTGGATAAAGCTTGTTACTTTGCTAGGATGAAGGGTACGGTGGCTTTTGAGGCCATCTTTGCTTTACTCGCCTATGGATTATTCTTATTCCCTAATGTGGACAAGTTTGTCGACATTAATGCTATCAGGATTTTCATGATCGGAAACCCGGTTCCTACACTGTTGGGTGATGCTTATTACTCTGTTCATCTTCGGAGTTCCTATCATGGGGGAATGATTATCTGTTGCACGCCTTTGTTGTAGCGATGGTTCATCTTTCATATGCCTCAGTTTGATGCTTTTTGGGATGTCAAGAAGGAACCTCGTTGAGCTCCTAAGATTATGGCACTTACTCACTCGGATATTGATTGGTATCATCGAGCTTACCAGGATGTGGAGATTATTGACAGTTGTGGTAGTTTCCTCAATGTGCCTCTTCTTGGTACAAAGGGAGGAATTAACTATAACCATGTTCTTGCACGGCGATAACTTGGTTATCTGATGAGGGATAAACCAAACAATATTCATTTGAGTAGTTTCTTTCTGAAGGAAGGAGAAGACCACAAGGAAGCTAAGGAGCAGATTGCAAAGGCCTGGCGTTATATTCATAAGAAGAGTAGGAAGGATTTGGGACCTAGAGGTGTTGTTTCTTTGGAGCCATATCTTCAGGGGGTCCGATCGAGAGCCATTCAGTTGAAGATGTCGTATGCTCGGGAGACACCCATGCCTGATTTGTTTATGAAGACCACTCCTCTTGTATTAGATGATATGGAAGAGCTGCAGCTTGCTTTGGTTAGGATGCAACAGGAAAGGGATGCTTGGAAGAACAAATTCCAGAATTTAGAGAGTTCCTACAGGGCAGACTTGAAGGAGAAAGATGATTTGATCGAGATCCTTGAGAGTCGATCAGTGGAGTCTATGGAGTGGCAAGGGGATTTATTTTCTCCTCAGCCTCAAACAGGTGTTGATTACCCACTTCCTGCTTCAGATGATTGGAAGGAGATTGCCATCAGACAGGTGGAAGAGAACCAGAGGTTGAGAGCTCAGATTGTCAGGCTCACAGGGAAGAGCCAGCGTACATATTGATCTCCATTAGTTCCTCTTCTCAGGATTTTAGATTGTATTCTTATCTTGTACTTTGGATCATTGAAATTTGTAATCCATTTTGAAATTATTATAATGAAAATTTTTAGTATTTCAAAAGCTTTATTATTTGTATGTTTGCAATGTGTATATAATCCCTTGAAATATTAAATGATAAAATAAAAATAATCATATGCATTGCATATCATGCATCATATTACACATACTTCTTGAATTTGTTATGCATATCCAGGTGTCTTACTCAGTTTCTTTGCTTCACTCAGCAAGCTGACTCATCACTACAACACTCGGGCTAACTTCAAAAAGAAGATGGACAACTTAGAACAGGAGAATCGCGAGCTGCGCGAGGAAGTTTCTTCTTTGAAGGCTGGCTTGGCCAACTTGACTACTCTGATGGAAGCTCTGGTGGCTGCTCAGAATCAGCCACCAAGTGTTCAACCTCAATCAACAAGGGCACATACTGAAGTTCCTACTGTTCCTGTGTCCGCTACTACGGCTGTCGTTCAAAACCGTGTGCCTCAGGGTTATCCATGGGGAATACCAGAGAATTTTGCACCTGAAGGTTTCAATATTGGGCCTCAAGATGCTCCAGTGGTTCAAAATGTTGTTACTCCTGCACCTCTTGTGGTGCATACTGTTCCTGCTGCACCTCCTTCGGTGAATTTGGTTCCGTTTGTTAATGAAGATGTGTGTCGTCCTTTCCCTCCGCCGAGTGAAGACTTGGGTCTTTATGACAGAATGGATGACTTCCAAGAGCGGTTTGATAGAATGCAAAGAGAGATGAAGGCTCTTAGGGGAAAAGAGTTATTCGGGAAGAATGTGAATGAGCTGTGTTTGGTCCCGAATGTTAAAGTGCCTGCTAAGTTCAAGGTCCCGGAGTTTGAGAAGTACAAGGGCAACAGTTTCCCTCGTGCTCACTTGGTGATGTATGTGAGGAGAATGTCTACCCACACTGATGATCAACGTCTACTGATTTACTTTTTCCAGGATAGTCTGACTGGCGCAGCGTTGAAATGGTATATGAGCTTAGACAACGCCAACATCCATACTTTTAATGATTTGGGAGAAGCATTCATTAAACAATACAAGTACAATGTGGACATGGAGCCTGACCGTGACCAGCTTAGGGCCATGGTTCAGAAGGATAGAGAATCGTTCAAAGAGTATGCGCAGAGATGGCGCGAAGTGGCTGCACAAGTGATTCCTCCCATGGAAGAGAAAGAAATGACTAAGATTTTTCTGAAGACGCTGGGAGCTTTCTACTATGAAAGAATGGTAGCAAGTGCCCCGAGTGATTTTACAGAGATGGTAGGAATGGGTGTCCGCCTAGAAGAGGCAGTAAGAGAAGGCCGTTTGACAAAGGGTGAAGGATCCGGAAGTGTGAAAAAGCCAGCTTATGGGTTTACAAAGAAGAAAGAGGGGGATACAAATGATGTTATGCAAGAAAGAAGGGTAAAAGCTCCTAGAAAGAATTATCAGCGTTATCAACAAGTCGCCTCGGTTACTCCTGTTATAAATGCCGCTCCGAATACTACTGCTTATCAAAGACTATCCCAGCAGGGGAATCAAGGGTATAATCAGAGAAGGGAGAACTATGATCCTATTCCCATGAGCTATGCAGAGTTACTACCAGCATTGGTTTAGAAGAAGTTGGTCCAGACACGACCACCTCCAACTGTACCATCACCATTGTCGTGGTATTACAAAGCGGACCAGACGCGTGCCTTTCATTAGGGAGCACCAGGGCATAATGTTGAGAATTGTTATCCTTTGAGGACTGAAGTGCAAAGGTTGGTGAAGGCTGGAATTCTATCTTTCAAAGACGTGGGACCTAATGTGAAAGAGAATCCTCTACCCAAGCACGGGGGAGTGAATGTTGTAAATATGGTGGCCGGTTGTCCAGGTGACTTCCAGATTTTTGACATTAATCTGGCTAGAGGAGATTTGGTGAAGATGCACGTAGACCTCTGTGAATTTAGTTATTATACGCATGACCACGCCGATTGTGCTATTTGCAGTACAGATATACAAGGTTGCGAAAAGATAAAGGCTGATTTGCAGGAGATGATGGATGAAGGTTTAATCCATATAATCAGGCCTAGGGCAGAATACGAAGAGGAAGTGAATATGGTTTCTGGATGTCCTGGCGAATTCAAATTTTTTGATGTGGATCATTTAAATGAGGATCTAGTGCAGTTGCATGCTACCTTCTGCTGTACTGCTGGTCAAGTAGAACACCAATATGGATCTTGCATAGTTTGTTGTCAAAATCCACGAGGATGTTCAATTGTGAGGGAAGGTGTTCAGTTGCTTTTAGACAATGGAACTATCAAAATCACAGGTCAGAGAGATGATTATCATGAGATTGATATGGTTGAAGTTTGTTTGATGGAAGAAGAGTCAGAGGAAGAGTATGCCTCCGCGGATGAGTATTTCTCTTCAAACGGAGATTTGTTTGCCGAAAATGACCTTTTGATGGCTGGTGGTGTTGAGGAAGGGGTGAATGTCATTGTACCTTGTTTTGGCGAACCCACTCATCTTGAGATAGAGCACTATAGCAAACCAGTTGTTGCCTCATTGGTGATTAGTCTGCCAGGTCTTGTTCCCTATGAATCCGATAAGGTTGTGCCTTACAAATACAATGCTATAATCTTGGAAGATGGGGTGGAGATTCCCATCCAGCCAATGCCAGATGTTGGAAATATAGCTGATGATAGCAGGGTGACCCGTAGTGGTCGTGTGTTTGCGCCGGTTATTCGAAAAGATGTTGTTGCTGGAAAGAAAATTGCTGAGAACAATGAGCCTAAGAAGGCTGCGGGAGAGACTAGTGGAGCTACATTGGAGAAAGAAGTGGATGATATCTTGAAGATGATTAAGATGAGTGAATACAAAATTATAGATCAGCTACTGCAGACGCCTTCAAAGATATCCATCCTAGCTTTGTTGATGAATTCCTCTGCTCATAGAGAATCACTGATGAGAGTACTTGACCAAGCTTTTGTGGAGAATGACATGCCATTAGATCAATTCAGCAGCATAATTGGAAATATTATGTCATGTAACAATTTGAGCTTCTGTGATGATGAGTTACCAGATGAAGGGAGGAATCACAACCTGGCCCTCCACATATCTATGAACTGCAAGAATGATTCGTTGTCCAATGTGCTAATTGATAACAGATCCGCACTGAATGTTATACCGAGAAGTACCCTCTTGAAGTTAAAGTATCAAGGAGCATCTATGCCCCCGAGTGGCATCATTGTGAAGGCTTTTAATGGGTCGAGGAAATCTGTCATCGGTGAAGTGGATTTACCCATCCATATAGGACCATATTTGTTCTTGATAACCTTCCAGGTTATGGAAATTATTCCCGCATATAGTTGTTTGCTTGGACGACCATGGATACACGAAGCAGGGGCTGTCACTTCAACTCTCCATCAGAAGTTAAAGTTTGTGCGCGAAGAAGAAGATTATGATGAGATTCCAGAAGAGGTCTCACGGTTGCTTGAGTACGAGGAAAATACCATTAAGCCATATAAGGAGCCTTTGGAAGTGATTAATTTGGGTTCATAAGAAGACCCGAAGGAGGTTAAGATTGGAGCATCGTTGCATCCTGATGTAAAGAGCGGGTTGATTGAGCTGTTGAAAGAGTATGTGGATATTTTCGCTTGGTCTTATCAAGATATGCCTGGTCTAGATACAGACATTGTTGAGCATCATTTTCCGTTAAAGCCAGAGTGTCCGCCAGCTAAACAAAAGTTGAGAAGAACCCACCCAGATATGGCAGTAAAGATCAAGGAGGAGGTCCTAAAGCAGATTAATGCTGGTTTTCTTGTGATGTCAGAGTATCCTCAATGGATTGCCAATATTGTCCCAGTACCGAAAAAAGACGGCAAAGTCCGCATGTGCGTAGATTACAGAGATCTAAATAAAGCTAGTCCGAAAGATGATTTTCCGTTGCCTCACATTGACATGTTAGTGGACAACACAGAAAAATTCAAGGTATTCTCGTTCATGGACGGATTTTCGGGGTATAATCAAATAAGAATGGCTCCAGAGGACATGGAAAAACAACGTTTATCACACCCTGGGGAACATTCTGTTACAGAGTGATGCCCTTCGGGTTGAAGAACGCTGGTGCAACGTACCAGAGGGCTATGACAACCCTATTCCATGATCTGATGCACAAGGAAATTGAATTATATGTTGATGATATTATTTCCAAATCCCAAACTGAAGAAGGGCACATAAAAGATTTGTTGAAGTTGTTTCAGCGTTTGAGGAAGTATCGTCTCCGTTTGAATCCAAATAAATGCACCTTCGGAGTTAGATCGGGGAAATTGTTGGGTTTTATTGTTAGCCAGAAAGGAATTGAAGTTGACCCTGATAAAGTCAAATTAATTCAAGAAATGCCAGCACCAATAACTGAAAATCAAGTCAGGGGTTTCCTCGGGCGTTTGAATTATATTTCCAGATTTATTTCCCACATGACTGCAAAGTGTGAACCGATCTTTAAGTTGTTAAAGAAAGATCAAGGTTGTGTGTGGACGGATGACTGCCAAAGGGCATTTGAGAGTATTAAAAAGTATCTGCTTGAACCTCCTATCTTGCTCCCTCCCGTAGAAGGAAGACCGTTGATTATGTATCTAACAGTGTTAGATAAATCCATGGGTTATATTCCGGGACAACAGGATGAAACATGGAAGAAAGAGTTCGCCATTTATTATCTCAGCAAAAAGTTCACTGAGTGTGAGTCACGGTATTCCATGCTAGAAAAAACATGTGCTTTAGCCTGGGCGGCAAAGCGGTTGCGGCAGTATATGTTGAATCATAAAACTTGGTTGATCTCTAAAATGGATCCAATCAAGTATATTTTTGAGAAGCCTGCTCTTACTGGGAGAATTTCCCGTTGGCAGATGTTGTTATCTGAATATGATATTGAGTACCGCACTCAAAAATCTATCAAAAGTAGTGTGTTGGCAGATTACCTTGCTCACCAGCCGGTGGAAGATCATCAGTTTGCAGAATATGAGTTCCCCGATGAGGATGTGATGTTCCTGAAAATGAAAGATTGTGATGAACCATTGCCTGAGGAAGGCCCTGACCCTGAATCTCGTTGGAGTATGGTATTTGATGAAGTTGTGAATACTTATGGTAAAGGAATTGGTGTTGTGATCATCACTCCTCATGGATCGCACATTCCTTTTACTGCAAGGTTAACGTTTGATGGAACTAATAATATGGAAGAATATGAGGCTTGCATCATGGGTCTCGAAGAAGCTATTGATCTCAAAATCAAGATTCTAGATGTGTATGGCGATTCAGCCTTGGTAATAAATCAGATTAAAGGAGAATGGGATACTCGTCACCCTGGCTTGATCCCTTACAAAGATTATGCTAGAAGATTGCTACCCTTCTTCAATAAAGTTGAATTTCATCACATTCCTAGAGATGAAAATCAAATGGCGGATGCTCTGGAAACTCTGGCTTCCATGTACCAAGTGAATACTTGGAATGATATACCTCGTATTACAGTTCGACAGCTGGATAGGCCCGCTCATGTGTTTGCAACAGAAGAGGTAGCAAATGAAAAACCCTGGTATTATGACATCCAACATTTTCTTCAGACTCAGGAATACCCGATTGGTGCATCGAGGAAAGATAGAAAGACACTGAGAAGATTGATAGGCAATTTCTTCCTCAGTGAGAATGTGTTATACAAGAGAAATTTTGACATGGTCTTGCTCAGATGCGTAGATAGACACGAAGCAGACATGTTGATGCATGAGATTCATGAAGGTTCATTTGGCACTCATGCTAATGGGCATTTGATGGCTAAAAAGATGCTAAGGGCAGGTTACTATTGGTTGACAATGGAATCTGATTGTTACAAATTTGCGAAGAAGTGCCATAAATGCCAGATTTATGCAGATAAGATCCATGTGCCTCCGACACCTCTCAATGTAATTTCCTCCCCATGGCCTTTCTCTATGTGGGGTATAGACATGATCGGGATGATAGAACCCAAAGCTTCGAATGGACACCGTTTCATCTTGGTAGCAATTGACTACTTTACCAAATGGGTAGAGGCTGCTTCTTATGCCAATGTTACCAAACAGGTGGTTGTGCGTTTCATCAAAAACAATCTTATATACCGGTATGGTGTGCCTAGTAGAATCATCACTGACATTGGCTCAAATTTGAATAACAAGATGATGACAGAACTGTGTGAAGAATTTAAGATTGTCCATCACAATTCATCTCCATACAGGCCAAAGATGAATGGGGCAGTTGAAGCTGCTAATAAGAATATCAAGAGAATTATCCAGAAAATGGTTGTTACTTATAAGGATTGGCATGAAATGCTCCCTTTTGCTCTGCATTGATATCGAACATCTGTCCGCACTTCCACAGGAGCAACCCCGTTTTCCCTGGTATATGGAATGGAAGTTGTACTCCCTATTGAGGTAGAGATTCCCTCGTTGCGTGTGATAATGGAAGCCAAATTGACAGAGGCTGAATGGGTCCAGAATAGGTTTGACCAGTTGAATTTGATTGAAGAGAAGAGAATTACAACTTTGTGTCATGGGCAGTTATATCAGAAAAGAATGAAGAAAGAATTTGATAAAAAGGTCAAACCTCGTGAATTCAGAGAAGGCGACCTCGTGCTCAGGAAAATCATGTCTTTTAACACTGATTCTAGGGGCAAGTGGACTCCCAATTTTGAAGGCCCGTATGTTGTCAAGAAAGCCTTCTCTGGTAGTGAATTAATTCTTGAAACTATGGATGGCGAGGAGTTCTCACGTCCCATGAATGCTGACGCAGTCAAGAAATACTTTGCCTAAAGAAATAAAAGAACAGCTCGCTAAGTTGAAAACCCGAAAGGGCGGCTTAGGCAAAAAAGAGCGTCTCGGTAGGCTGAAAACCCGAAAGGGCGGTCTAGGAAAAAATTAGAGACATAAACAGAATAAACTTCTCGCTAAGTTGAAAACCCGCAAGGGCAGCTTAGCCAAAAGTTAGGGATCTTTTCTTGGCAAGTAACTACGTCAGACAAGACTTGATCGTTGAAGCAACAATCTTCTCGGATCCTCATCATACTTCAACAAAAGCTGCTGCTCAGGATTTCAAAAGTTGTTAGGGAGAATAGTGGTCATTGTATCTCAATGTATCTTTTCCATTATATGTTACCATTTCCCAAACTTTGTAATCATCCATGGAGTCTCGCCATTTGCAGACTACCATTCTATTAATAATATTCGAGCTTTTGCCCAATTCTTTGTGTTCTTATTTTATTCACTTGCAAAGACTTCATTTATTACTGATAATAATTTTCAAAGCAAAAAGACTAAAAAAAAAACAAAATTGACTTTTCAAAATGAAAGACATCTTTACAGTTTAATTTACTTTGGGATTTGTGACGAAACAATGACAACAAAAATGGCGATCCTGGGAATGAACAAACTTCAGTTGTTTTAAGAATTTTTACTTCCTTCATGAAGGTTTTTTCTCAAGTCATCTTGTTGGTTGGTGTGCAATCTTTGTATGTTTCTTAGATAGTTGAAGACGATACCAGTTGGTGCAAGGTACAGTGTTGGGTTTGTGATCCCCTCATCCCCGGCCAAGTCTTGGTTCGCTTTTGATTTTGGGTTTGCATGGTCAGAAGCCTCCGTCCCAAGATTCCCCAGCGAAGTTTACCCATATGATGAAAAGAAGACTATACCGGGGAATATTTTGTTGGAATAGGTTTGTATGATATGAAGACTCAATCCAATATTCTCCAGTGAAGGCCTCGTTTATTTGATAGAAGTCCTTTCTCCCCAAAGAAGTTGGTGCAATAGTTACTCTTGAAGCACGTATCTCCAGTTTCCCCAGTGAAGTATGTATCTCCGGTTTCTCCAGTGAAGAACATATCTTGGTTTCCCCTTGATGATGTGGGTTTGACCTCCCCAATGAAGTCAACTTGAAGTCCCCATTAGATGTCTCGATGATGAAGCATTGTCTCCCTTAGTGAAGTCCGTATGTTTTTCTTCCTTCAAAGTGGGACTGAATTCCCCAGTGAATGTTTTGACAATTTGGTTTCCGTCTGCCTTATTTAAGATCAGTATTGAAATCCCTAGTAGGAGTACGGAACGTGAAACATATTTTTTCCCCATTGAAGTCTGTGTGTTATTCCCCAGGAAGGTTATCCCAGAGCATCTCTTGTTGGAATGAGTATTTATGATGAAAAGTTTTCAATCCGCAGTTTTTCTCTCCAGGGAAGTGGGTTTGAATCCCCCAGTGAGGTTTGATTGTCTCGACGTCAGTCTGCTTTATTTGAGGCTGGTCTTGCATTCTCCAGTAGGCATGTTGCTTCTGAAATACTGATTTCTCTGTTGAAACCAGAAGAAAGATGTTCTATCCCGGTATCTGTTTAATTTAGCTACATCCGGATTATATTTCTCCTCAGTGAACTTAGGACAAGCAATAGGTTTGGTTTCCGCAGTTGCTTTTATCTCTCTTGGATTGATCTTTCTGGTTGAAGTTTAGCCCAATGTTGTTGGTACCTGAGGCGATTTTGTTTGTTTGTACTGATTATGTATCCTTTTACCAGCATACGCACGATATCACTCATACATTCATACATGCATCATGCATTCTGTGATACGGTGGGAGAACTGACTTGAGGTTTCGCGTTTGTGTTCTCAAATATTTCAGTTTAGCAAGAGTCGCCACCGACTTTTTATTTTATCCAAAGGAAAGGTCAAAAAGCACTGGAAATACCTTTGAGATGTTTTCTTGGGTTCGGGGGGTAGATTATGAAAAGGGAAGGTGCTAGCACCCTTTTCATCCATGTTTTTCCATGGGCTCTTAGTTACTTGTTTAGATCACTTGCTTTTGCTTTTCAATTGTTTGAAATGGTGCTTTGTGTGTGGTTTTGAAAATATTTTGAAAAGAGGCCTTGTTTAGGCAACCTTTGTAACAATTCTTGTTTAAATGTTTTACAAATGTGTTTGTCTTTTTAAAAGATGTTTCAATATTTGAAAGTTTGTTTTGGGAAATGTTTTGAAATTGTGTGTTTTGAAATTAGCAAAGATGGTTGCAAGTTTGATCAAGTAACTAGGAGTTGTCTACCCTACTTACTCAAAAGTCTTTCCTACACATTTTTAACTCTTTGACATTGTTGTTTTACCATTGTATTTGGTAAACTACCTTGTTTTTGGATGTTAAACGGGACAAGTGTGGGTCATCGTATGGCCATGATAGCAATTGTGCCAATTATCTTAGCAAGTTTTTGTGGGACTAGATCATTTTTGTATAGGCAACGATGATAGCGTCATCGAGGGACTATGATCTTTTTGTGTTGTTTTGTTTTTGTTTTGCCAAGATACCTAGCATGCATACCATGGCCATGTTTTTAAGGAAACAAGTGGATGAAACCCTAGGGGTGCTTGTGTGCATTGTATTGTCATTTTCATGCATTTTGTCTTGTATTAGGTCTAACTATTTGTTTGATTTTGGATTTTTGCATATAAACCCTAATCTTTCTATCATGCATATTTGAAAGCTATAAAGTGTGTAAAAATAAATCTACGACTATTACAACATTGATATGGGGAGGGGATACAAATTTGAATAGGGGGATATTTTCAAGAAAATAAAACCCTAAGTCAACTATTACCACCCAATTGAACTCATTGTACAAATAATAAATTGACAAATATTTAAATATGCAATATATTGTAAATATGCAAAAAAATGTTTTTTTGTATTATTTTTATGTATGTAAACATAAGTTATTTAATGTCTCAAAAATAAGAAAAAATAAAAATGATTATTTTTATTAAGGGTGGAAACCCTAATTTGTTTTAAGAAAATATATATATTATAATTATTTATTTATGTACAAGTAAATAAAATAAAATATATACAAATGTTTAGAAAGTAAAAATATATAAGAAAATATTATTTAAGTGTATAAATAATAAAAATAAAAATATATGGTATTTTTTGTATTATTTACAGGTTTTTATTTAAGAAAATAAAAGTATATTATTAAAATAATTATTCCTATGTCCAAAAAAAATAATAAAAATAATAAAATAAAATGTGAAAATTTATGAAAATGTTTTTGGTAATTTTTAATGTTTAAAAAAATAAATAAAAGTCAGAAAATAAAAAGGAAATTCAAAATATAAAAAAATAATAATGAAAATGGGCTAGGGGGGGTGCAAAAAGCACAAAAGGAGGGTGCAAATAGTAGGAACAAACAGGCCCAGCCCAAAGTCCAGCTTCGTCTTCAACCTTTGAACAAGAAAACATGTGCTACGTACAAATTCGTATCTCCTGTTTCAATGCTTAAAAACAAAAACTTGTAACATGAAAGTTATAGAGCATGATCATACGATTCTAACCATATAAAAAAATTAATCTAACTCTCAAAGACCAGAGAGAATTTCTCTGGCCCTAATTTCTAACCTAGTTTTTTCAGAAAGTTCATCATTCAAATTCTCCCAACTCACTTAACTTAAATGAAATCTATGCATATGGACATCTCAAGGGCTATGAGTACTACATTTTTTATTCACAAACCTAAGCCTAATGTTTCCTAAATAGAGAGATAGAAGTTTGAACTTTACCTGTTTCAGTCAAGCTCGAGTATGGCAATGCAGGGGTTTTCAGTGAGGCCTGAGAGGCTTGTGAGCTTGCTTGAAGTTCCTTGGAGCTTTCCCAATGCTTAGCAAGCTTTGAACTTTCCTGAATAAGCTTGTAGAAGTCAACCTGCACAGTCAGAATTCAAAAATGGTGAAACTTGAAAACAAGGTTACAGTTGCTGGCCAATGGTTGGGATAGCTTAGGTGTGTTGTTTAGAATGTGTTTGAAGTGGTTTCAAGCAAAACGCACGAGTGGATTTTGCTTTGGATGTCAAACTACAGAAGTTGCCCTGTTTTGCGAGATTTTGGTGTTTTGAGGTACAAGGGTGTTTGAGGACTGGCTAGCTCGTGTTTTTGACTTTAGGCAATATGCAAAACTTGTTTGAAATGGTTACAACACTTGGTTATATCAGATACAAGAGTTATGTCCTTTTCGCAAGTTGACTTGGTTTTGAAGCAAGAGTGTGAAGTGACCAAGGCCAGGCCTGTACAGGCTAGCTCCAAGCATGCACAAAGTTGTTGTACTTTCCCTGATATTTGTGGATGTTGTTTGCTGCAAAAGACTTGGGGCAATGCTCAAGAGAAACAAAATTGCATAAAGCAACCTTTATCAAAATGGCATTGTTAACTTTTTGCCATTTTTAGATTAATCCTTTGTATAATCTTCCATTAATCAGAACAATGCCTTAATCCATTTAGTTTGCATTCAATTTTTGAGTGTGGAAGGTTTTAAGGACCTGTAAGCAAGTACAAGCAAGGCTGGATAGAAATTGCAACTTGTATCAACATGAAAAATGCCATGGATCAAAGTGATATTTTTCCAAATTCAAACCTTCGATTCTCCCTAACCACAAATGATTTTGGAGAGTTCTTGGACATTTTGGAAAGCTTGTAACATGCTATACAATCCATCTTTGAAATGAATTTTGAGATTCCAAGTGGAACTATGTGAAAAATTCCCATGAAGATAGGTCAAAATCCTGCCTAAACTAGGGCAAAATTTCACTAAGTTGAAAGTTTCATGGACCCTTATTCCAAAACTCATAACTTGAGATCAAAGCATCTTTTGGGAAAACTTTGTGAATAAAAGTTGTAGATTTTGTGGAGGAATACAACTTTCATGTTGGAAGTTTTCTTTGAATCCAATTGCATCATGATGAAAAAGTTGGGCAAAGTTGGGAAAAAATAAGAAATTTTCATAACTTAGAAAATTTCTAAGTTATGAAAATTTTCCATTTTAAACCCTAATTTGCAAAATTAGGTTTCTTGGTCAACAAGTTTCATGTTTTGACACATCTTGATGAAAAATGACCCTTGGCACTTGATTTTGACCAAAAAGTCAAAGTTTGACTTTTCAGTGTACAATTGATTTTTGATCAGTTTACTGGAAAATTCATCTGTCAATCCACTGCATTTGAGATCTTTTGAACCTTGTGATTAGGTAAAGATGATGCCATTGAGTCCTTTAATCCATTATTGAACTCAATTTGCCATTGGCTAGGTGAAAAATCAGAAATTGCCCTTCTGCAGTTAAAACCCTAAAAATGACCATTTTACCCTTTTGAAGATCTGATCAAATTTCTTGAGCATTTGTGGTCCAAACTTGATCAAATGGTTAATATGAGTCTATAATGTTGATGTGGATAAAAAATTATGAGGTTTGACTATAAATTGGCCACAGTTGACTTTTTCCCAATACAATTGATTTCTAGGTCAACTGTCCAATTGACTGGGCAAAAATTTGATTCAAGGCTTGAAACTTGGTATGGGTAATCTTGTAAGTCCAACATGAAGTATGAAAGTCACTTTAAGCATTGAAAGTCCAAAAATCCTTGTGCAAACTCAAACCCTAATTTCAGGTCATCAGTGCAAGGAGATGTCTTGAGCAGAGTAAACCCTAGTCCTGTCTGGAGTCCAAAGAGTCTTGTGAGGGGAAATCTTGATAAAATGAGGGGGAAAATTTTGGGGTACAACAGCTGCCCCTATTCAATATTCTTGAACCTGAAGAGTTAGATTGGCGAGTTTGTCTTTCGTGACTCGAAGGTAAAAGAGGATTGGACACTAGAGTGCCCGTAAATTTGCACTCGTCAAAATATAGTTGAGGGAATGGGCTTAAAGATGCCATTTGGAAGTGTGAATCTTGTTGGAGATGGGCTTGAAGATTCCATCCAACAATGAGTATCAGAATGGTATCCGTGTTTGGAGCATCTCTGAGCTGGGGACTTGAATAAGCAATAGAATAACATCGGTGTCTGGAGCGTCTCTAAGCTGTTTTCTGAATTCTGAATTTGAATAAGCAATAGAATTGCATCCGTGTATGGAGCGTATCTAATCTGTTTTCAAGATTATATATTGGTAGCTTGTTAATATTATCCTAAAAAGGGTAAAATGTTAGCTGAAACACAAAGTTATGTTGCATGAAATGTATGATGCAATATATGGTAGCATTATCAATGTTTATGATATATGAATGTAATGTATGCGCATGTAAGCTGATTAGCTGTCTTGCTGAGGAAAATAAATCCTTGATTTCTTGGAGATAATAAAATCTTTGACTGTTGCCGGGGAAAATAAATCCTTGACCGCTGCTGGAGATTCAAAATCTTTGATTGGAAATCCTTGCTGACTGCTGGGGATAGAGAAATCCTTGGCAACTCGCGGGGATTATCAAAAACTTTGACAATATCTGTGGGGATGTGAGAATCCTTCACGACTTTCCTGGGGATGTAGGGATCCTTTCAAGTCTTTAGAAGATGATAAACATTCTGCTGTGAAAATAATGCCAAGTGTTGCCTGAGAAACCTGCTTGGGGAATCTGATAACTTTGATGACTATGGCTGGAGATTTCACAAAGGGAATCCTTACTCTGCTGAGGAATAGGGAAAACTATGGCGATCTTTACCAGGGATCAAACAAAGGGAAACCTTGATCTGCTGGAGAATAAGGAAGGCTCTGATGGCTTCTACGGGGAATTAAGAATGAGAATCTTCGATCTGCTAGGGGATTAAAAAATTCGGACAAATTCATGTTGAGAGTAAAGAAGGCTCTGGAAACTTCACTGGGGAACCAAGAATAAGAATCTTCAATCTGTTGGGGAGTGAAAAACTTTGTGGGGAGTAGCTGTCCCGATGGGGAGATCAGGAGTTTGGGTTGTATGCCAATCTTCTGGGGTTTCAAGAATGAGAATCTTCATTCTGTTAAGGATATCAGGAGTTTAGGTATATGCCAATCTTCTGGGGTTTCAAGAATGAGAATCTTCATTCTGTTAAGGGTATCAGGAGTTTGGGTGTATGCCAATCTTCTGGGGTTTCAAGAATGAGAATCTTCATTCTGTTAAGCGTATCAGAAGTTTGGGCGTATTCCAATCTTCTGGGGTTTAAAGAATGAGAATCTTCATTCTGTTAAGGGTATCAGGAGTTTGGGTGTATGCCAATCTTCTGGGGAGTTATCCTCGGTTGGGGATAAAACAAAAGTTAACTGTTATCTGGTTGATTCTCAGACTTTAAGACAACTTGCTGGGGAATCTGGAGAAACTGAATGGTTTCCACTGTAGATTGATATTCTCAGCTCTGTTGGGGATCTTAATGACATGCTGATTTGATTGTGTATGGAAATTTGACTCCGTTGGGGAAGAAGCTTTTAAGATAACTCTCTGGGGAATTATCTGGTCTTAAAACGACTCTCCGGGGAAATTGGAGGAAACTGGACGGTTTTCACCGGGGTTTAAAGGTTGAAGATTTGACTTTGTTGGGGAAGAAAGTTTCATCTTCACTGAGGGTCTGTAGTTCAAAGTCTTGCTCCGTTGGGGATTGGGAGTTTGAAAACTTAACTTTGATGGATTTTGAAATTTAATTCCGTTGGGGATATGTATTTCAAGGTTTTAGCTCCGTTGGGGACCTAGATGATGTACTGCAGGGGATTTCTCCTGGAATATCCTAAATGCGTCTCCCTATCCTTTCAACCTATCAGTAATTATTCTTTCCCATTTCGTTTATTTGTAAACAGTGATTATATTCAAATGCATATTCTCATTAAATAAATCATTGGACATTTTCAAATAAAACATAAGTGTAAAAAGAAAGAAAAGGAAAATAGTTTTCTGCGCTTTGAAGTATCTTTGTATTAACTTTGTGTAAGTATTTTGTACAGAGGAAACAGATATCCTAGTAAGAGAATGTTATCATAAAACTTAAAAAATTTATACAAAGAAAGATGGCTATGTGTAACAAAATTTCATGGGGTTCCCATTCTGCTATAGCCTTCGTAACTCTAAGTATCTTGTCCATTTAGTGCTTCGTTCGCAGATGATTGGATTGATCAGAAGCCTGGAGCTTATCTGTGAAGATATTGTCCTTAAAGTGATCCGACGAGACATAGTCATACGCTTTAATTCCCTAACTTTTGCCTGGACCGCCCTTTCGGGTTTTCGATCCACCGAGAAACCCTTTTTTTCCCAAGACGCCCTTTTGGGTTTTCAACTTGCCGGGTGTACAAATTTTTTTTTATTTATCCCTAATTTTTGCCTGAACCGCCCTTTCTGGTTTTTGATTCACCGGGATGCCCATTTTTGCCCAAGTTGCCCTTTCAGGTTTTCAACTTGCCGGGTCATTTATGCGTAGTATCTTTTGACTATGTCTGCGTTCGCAGGGTGCGGCAGGTCGTCGCCGTCCATGGTGGTTAAGATCATAGCCCCACCAAAAAAGATGTTTTTGATCACAAATGGTCCTTCATAAGTAGGATTTCATTTGCCCCTGGGATCACTTTGCGGCAAGATGATCCGCTTGATTACCAGATCCCCGACTTGATATACCTGGTGCCTGACTTTCTTGTTGAATGCCTTAATCATCCGCTTTTGATACGTCTGACCATGACAAACAACAGTAAGTCGCTTTTCATCAATCAAGTTAAGTTGATCAAGCCGGGTCTGAATCCAATCGTCTTCACTCAAACCAACATCCTTCATGATTCTCAAGGAGGGAATCTTAACCTCAATAGGTAAAATAACTTCCATGCCGTATACTAAAGAAAAGGGTGTTGCCCCAGTTGAAGTATGTGTCGTGGTACGGTACCCGTGTAGAGCAAACGGTAACATCTCATGCCAGTCCTTATAGGTGACTGTCATCTTTTGAATGATCTTCTTTATATTTTTGTTCGCAGCTTCGACAGCACCGTTCATCTTTGGCCGATAGGGAGATGAATTGTGATGTTGAATCTGGAACTGTTCACACAAGGCTGTGATCATAGTGTTGTTCAGGTTTGTACCATTGTCGGTGATGATCCTATCGGGGATACTGTACCAGCAAATGAGGTTCTGCTTAAGGAAGCGGGCAACCACATTCTTTGTAACGGAGGCGAAGGAAGCTTCTTCGACCCACTTGGTGAAGTAATCAATGGCCACCAGGATGAAACGGTGTCCATTGAATGTTGTAGGCTTGATCTCTCCAATCATGTCGATTCCCCACATAACGAATGGCCAAGGAGCTGTTAGGACATTGAGAGGAACTGGAGGAATATGTACCTTGTCAGCATAGATTTGGCATTTGTGACAAGTACGGGAATGTTGATGACAATCAGCTTCCATGGTAGACCAGTAATAACATGCCCGTAGAATCTTCTTACCCATCGTATGTCTGCTTGAGTGGGTGCCAAATGTACCATTGTGCAGTTCAACCATGATCTGCTCAGCTTCAACTTTGTCTAGACAACGGAGCAGGATGAAATCATGATTGTGCTTGTATAGAATACCATTACTCAAGAAGAACTTGGCAGAGAATCTCCTTAAGAACTTTTTGTCATTGACTGAAGCTCCTTCAGGGTATTCTTGTGCTTCGAGATACCTTTTGACTTCGTGAAACCAAGGTCGGCCCACTACTTCTTCGGTATTAATATTGTGACAATGTGTAGGTTCATCCATTCGCTCGATGGTTATTTGGGGAGCCTCATCATCCCAGTTAAGTTTAAACATGGAAGACATTGTAGCTAGAGCATCTGCTAGCTGATTTTCTTCTCGCGGGAAGTGCTCGAAGGTAATCTGCTCGAAATGAGGTAACAATGTCAGGACATGTTCTTTATAAGGGATGGGGTTAGGATGTTTAGTATCCCACTCTCCTTTGATTTGACTAATAACTAAAGCTGAGTCCCCAAATACAATCAAAGATTTGATTCCCAAGTCAATAGCAACCTTGAGACCAAAGGTACAAGCTTCATACTCGGCCATGTTGTTGGTGCAGCTGAAGCAGAGTCTGGCGGTGAAAGGTGTATAGGAACCTTGTGGAGAGATGAGTACCGCACCGATATCGTTTCCAAGTGCATTAGAAGCACCATCAAAGTACAGGGTCCATCGGGATCCTTGTTCAGGTCCGTCATACGGTCTGTTTTCTTCAATGTTGTCCAATGTCATGATATCCTCGTCGGGGAAGTCGAACTTCATGGATTGGTAATCTTCGACAGCTTCATGAGCCAGATGGTCAGCTAGTACACTCCCCTTTATAGCTTTTTGGGTCGTGTACTGTATATCGTATTCGGTCAGAATCATCTGCCATCTAGCTATTCTTCTAGATAAAGCCGGCTTTTCAAAGATGTACTTGATCGGATCCATCTTAGATATCAATAGAGTGGTATGAGTCAACATATACTGCCTTAGCCGGCGAGCAGCCCATACCAAAGCGCAGCAAGTTTTCTCGAGCAGTGAGTATCGGGTCTCACAGTAGGTAAACTTTTTGCTAAGGTAATAAATGGCATGCTCTTTTCGGCCAGACTCGTCATGTTGGCCCAGTACGCACCCCATTGAATTATCCAAAATAGTAAGATACATGATTAGCGGTCTTCCTTCGACGGGAGGCATCAGGATAGGAGGTTCTAGCAAATACTCCTTGATTTTATCTAAAGCAACTTGACAGTCATCATTCCATTTAACCACCTGATCTTTCTTCAACAGCTTGAAGATTGGCTCACAGGTGGATGTTAGGTGAGAAATGAACCTTGCAATGTAGTTTAGGCATCCCAAGAAACCTCTGACCTCCTTTTCAGTGCGAGGAGCAGGCATTTCTTGTATAGCTTTGACTTTGGCAGGATCAACCTCGATGCCTCTGTTGCTACTATGAATCCCAAGAGTTTACCGGACCTGACTCCGAAAGTGCACTTGTTAGGGTTCAGTCTGAGCTTGTACTCCTTCAACCTGACAAACAGCTTTTGCAGATGGTCGAGGTGTTCTTCTTCTGTCTGTGAACGGGATATCATGTTGTCTATGTAGACTTCAATCTCATGATGTATCATGTCATGAAATAAAGCTACCATGGCGCGCTGATAGTTTGCCCCGACATTCTTCAGTCTGAATGGCATCACTTTATAGCAGAATGTACCCTATTGTGTAACAAAAGTAGTCTTCTCCATGTCTTCAGGGGCCATTTTGATCTGGTTCTACCCTAAAAATCCATCCATGAAAGAAAATACCTTGTGTTGAGCCGTGTTGTCAACCAAGATGTCAATGTGTGGTAGTGGAAAGTCATCTTTAGGGCTAGCCCTGTTTAAGTCTATGTAATCCACGCACATTCTCACTTTGCCGTCCTTTTTAGGCACGGGCACAATGTTAGCAACCCATTATGGATAGGAAGTAACAGCAAGAAATCCAGCATTGAACTGCTTCATCACTTCGGCTTTGATCTTTTCAGACATATCGGGCCTCATTCGACGAACTTTCTGTTTAATTGGTGGACATTCTTCTCTAGTAGGGAGACGGTGAACCATAATATCTGTATCAAGTCCTGGCATGTCTTCGTAAGACCAGGCGAAGATCTTAACATATTCATTCAACAGCTGAACTAAGCGCTCTTTGACACTTGACTCAAGGTTGGCACCCACTCTGACTTCTTTTCTGTCTTCATCAGTACCCAAGTTGATAGTTTCTAACAGCTCCTCATGGGGTAGAATAGCCCTTTCTTCCTGTTGTAGCAGTCTAGCCAACTCTCCCGGCACTTCACAGTCTTCATCACCTTCGTATTCGGCATGATTGACCAGATCTTCAGAGTCACTGAAGGTCATAGCAGAATTGTTACCCATGGAATCCAGAATGGAAGGGTACCTGCATTGGTGAGTGTGGGTGTGTGTAAGGGATAGCCACCTTTAAACAAATAAAATGTAAAAAGAAAGAAAATGAACATGAAAGTTTATATGTGAAAACGTCCATGATTCATTAAAATGGCATATGAAGATGAAAAATCAAACCCTTACAAATGGACGTATGTACCTCGGGTAAGGCACATAGAAAAAAGTGTACGAATTGTTTAAGAATTATTACAGACCAACAAAAATGTTCAAAAGATAAATTACTGATTTATTAAAGTAATGGGAACGAAGTCTTTTGCCTCCCAGTTGTTCAGCCCTCCGTTAACAGTTGGAAAGATCCAGTCTTAAAAGTTGCTCTCTCTTCACCATCCTCTAAAGCATTGACTCCAAGATGGGTGATCTTCAATGGTGGCCCTCCAGCCCGGGAGCGGCGCATAGCCTTTTGAGCAGAAGCAGTGAAACCTAAGCCAAATTTATCTATCTTGTAAGGAAAATCTGGCAGCTGACCCCATACTGTGCTTCCTCCTTCTTCAATCACAGCCTTCACATCTTTAGGGAATGACATCCGGGACACAGGTTTGGTAATGAAAGGTACAGAAGACACCGTCTTGGTCTCCGCAACTTCAGGAGAAACCTCTTCAAAGTGTTGGAAAGGGGTTTCTATGAATTCACTGTCTAACTCCACATAGCGGAAAGAGTTAAGATGGCTTATCATATACTCCTCTTCACCATGAACTGTTATAATTTTCCCCTATACAGGGTACTTGAGCATTTTGTGCAAAGAAGAAGTGACTGCCCCAGCATTTTTGATCCAGGGTCTTCCTAACAAGCAAGAATAGGAGGGGCAGATGTCCATCACATAAAACATGGAGTTGAAAGTTTCCGTTCCCACTTTAATTGGGATGTCCACCTCCCCGTGGACCATCCTTTTAGAACCATCAAAGGCTCTAACAATGATATTGTTGGGCTTCAGGGTCAAACCTTCACAGTCCAATCTGTCCAATGCTTTCTTCGGCAAGACATTTAAAGACGACCCAGTATCAACCAGAACGTGAGCTAGAGTAGTCCCTCAGCATTCCACCGAGACATGTAGAGCGTCATTATGCTTTCTCCCTTTAGATGTTAGATCGGCATCGGAGAAGCCAAGACCATTGTCGACTGTTAGGCTAGCTACACACTCCTGGAACTGGTCCGCAGAGGTTTCCTGAGGCACGTGGGCCGTCTTCAAGAATCTGATCAAAGCTTTGGCATAAGCTTCAGAACAAAGCAACAGGGCCATCATAGAGATTTTTGAGGGGGTTTTCCCCAATTGCTCCACAACATCATAGTCTCTTTTATTAATTATTTTCAAAATCTCCTCCATTTCTTTTTAAGTGGTCTCGGGGATGACCAAAGGCTGAGCCCTCATCCTGACGGGCGCTTCTTGGATCCCCTTCCCTTCATTAGCAGCAATAGCAGAGGGTACAACCACAAGAGTCACAATTTCTTCAATAACTGGAGTTCTCACAGATATGTTGACCGACACAGGAGTAACCTTAGCAGCAATTGAGGGTCTGAAGACCGCTCTTTGAGGAGCAATCTCCGGAGAGAAAATTCTTCCGCTGCGGGTGATTTTACTCATTCCAGCAATATTTCCAATGTCGGAAGTATCTTCATCAGAACTTTCTTCATTTGATTCAATTTGCTTAATACCGTGGTAGAAGATCTCTCCTCTATAGTTCCACGGTATTGATTTGTTGGACTTGTATGGGATAGGCCCTGACATAGTTATCTTCAGAGGTGTAATCTTTGGATCGGATGTAATCTTAACAGGTCTTTTGGAGACCTTGAAAAGATTGGCAGATATGGTAATTATGGCAACATCATTGATAGGAGTCGGTGTAACAGGAGTCTTTTCAAAAAGTATTTCTTGATTATCCATTAGGCGTTGGATGCCTAACTTCAACAACGGACAGTCAGATGGTAAGGATGAACAAAGGCAACAATCTTTTTCACATCCTGGGAAAATCCCAGCCTTCAACAGATTTAACTTGATTATCGGTAACAGAGTCATCAAATCATCGACAGTAGCAACATACAGATCTTTTTCAACAGCATGGGCATTGTGGCCATGCTTTGGCATTGGAGCAGAGATCACATTCGGCTTTTCAGGGGCTTCGAATTCCACTTCCTTAGCGTCTATTAAATCCTGAATCTTATTCTTGAGGGCCCAACAATTGTTGGTGTCGTGCCCTATGCTATATGAATGATAAGCACACTTGGCATTTGCATGGTAAAACGGAGAAGTTGTATTCGGGTTCTTCGGTGCCTCTTTCAAGGTTGTAAGGTTTAACTTCAAGAGATGGGGTAAAACATGAGCAAGAGTCATGTTTATCCGGGTGTATTGTCGTGCAGGGCTTTCCACTCTTTGTTGGTTGGTTCTAGGTTGATTGTTTCTGGGCTGATCATCTGCAGACTTCTGAATCATTACGGCCCCCACCGCTGGTCGGCGCTTAACTCTTCCCTGACCTCTCTGGGAGTATACAGCTGAGACTTCCTTCTTTTCTGGGAAAGTATTTTTTACGGTAGTGGAAGCAGATGCATCTTTTTGAATTTTTCCGCTCTTGATTCCGGCTTCAACTCTCTCACCAGTAAGAATTAACTCAGTGAACCCCGCAGACGAACTTCCTATCAGGTGATTAAAGAATGGACCTGACAGAGTCCTCAAAAACATATCTACAAGCTCTCTCTCAGATAGAGGTGGTTGAACTCGTCCCGCCAAGTCTCTCCATTTCTGGGAATATTCCTTAAAGCCTTCATTAGAGACCATACCCATACTCTGTAATTGAGTACGAGTTGGTGCTAAGTCCGCATTATATTGATACTGCTTATAGAAGGAAGCATCCAAATCCACCCAATTGTGCACATCAGACCTCTCTAGCTGGTAGAACCAATCCAACTGTGTTCCCGAAAGACTTTCTTGGAAGAAATGAACCCACAGATCCTTGTCAAAAGAATGCGGTTGAATTTTTCTGACGTAAGACCGTAGGTGCATCTTTGGTAAAGACACCCCATCGTATTTAGCAAAAATAGGCACTTTAAACTTAGGGGGAATGACAATCCTAGAAACCAAACCTAGTTCTTCAAAATCCAGCCCAGGCACCCTCTGCACCTCCATAGCTGCCAGACGTTCTTCCAAATTCTTGTACTTGTCATTTGCAAGAGGGTACTGCTGTTCAAAATAGTCTTCATCCTCTTCCTCTTCTTATTCCTTAGACTCAGATGGCACTGCAACTCCCTTTCCTTTTCCTACCCCTTCATCAGATGTTGAGGGGAAGTCCAGGACCCTTCTAGTTTGACCTTAAAATCTTCTATCCAAAGTAGCCACACCAACTCTTTTCTTTTTCTTTTTCTCCTTTTCCTTCTCCAACAGAGCTTTAAGATCCTCCTGACCCTTTGCCAAGGTCATGAGTAGTTATTGGAACTGTGAATTCTACGCTTGCAAATCTTTGACCGTCTGCTCTATATCCATCTTGCTGAAATAAACAGCAGAGAGATAAGGAAACCTGGTGTGAAGACCTGTTTATGCATATGATGAATGATGTGTATTCATGTAATGCATTCAAGGATTCATAAATTTAAATTTGTTGTAAACAAAAAGGAACACATGTCGTATTAATAAGATAGAATTTGTTAGTACATAAGTGCCCCATGGGAAAAATAGTACAAAATTCTAAGGTAAAAAGACATTGCGCATCCTCTTTGGCGCGATGTGGGTGTTGAGAGTCTGCTCTTCATGGAGTCGATGAGTAAGTTCTAAAACCTTCTTCTCACTAGCGTAGAATTGGGCTTCAAAAGTATTACGTTCTCCCTTGAGTTGTATCCAACTCCTTTGTAAATCTTCCAATGATGTTGGCATGTCAGGATGTAGGAGGGTGTATGGAACCTCTCCTTCCATAACAGGCTCTTTAATCAAAGGGAGAATGTAGGGGTAAGGCATCATAAGACTTTGGGCGCGGGTTCGTACCCAATTGAGGTAGGGCTCAAGGGGGATGGAATTCTTGTGTCCCAGTGTCTTAATGTATACCTTATTGGGCATCCTCCAAGCTTGGATAAACCTTTGTCGAAGTCCTTTAACATTGTTGTCGAAGTCAAAAACCAAGTCTGGAATCAGCATGTCATGTGGGCCATCCCTTCGGGCATACCCAAATTGTCTCAGAGCCAAACAAGGGTTGTAGGTAATGCCTCCACTAATGCCAAGTAGTGGGACATTAGGGAATTCCCCACAACGATCAATGATGATGACATTTTTTCTGGATCGAGAACACCAATGAACATCTGAATGTGTAAGAGTCATCAATCATTGTGACCACCTTAAGCCTTGCTCATTCTTCAAGACTGATTGGGGAAGGTGAGAAATAAACCACCTTGCTAGAAGAGGAGTACAACACATGAGAACACCTATTTTTCTCATTGTTCGTGTGTGAAATGAGTGGAGGATGACCCCAAGAAATATAGGCACAGGATTCCGAGATATGAAGATCTTGACAGCATTGACATCTATAAGCTGGTCAGGGTTTGGGAACAAGACTAACCCATAGATGAGAAGTGCTACAATCTCCTCAAAAGCTTGCAGATCTAGAGAATTCCAGCAGTCTTGTGCCTTCTCAAACATAAACTTTGCCAAGAAACCTTTGACACCACTTCTGGTTTCCCAATGACCTATGATATCAGATGGTTGCAAGTGTAGGGCTTGAGCAACATCTTAAGGCTTTGGATCTCTTTCTGTACCGTTGTAGGGTAGTTGATGGAGAATAGGAATCCTCATGAGTTGAGAAAATTCCTCCAAAGTAGGCACTAATTGGTAATCAAGAAATGTGAAACAGTGGTGTAGGGGGTCAAAGAACTGGAAGAGAACTTTCACCATGTCTTCCTCTATGTTGGAGTTGACCAAGTTGAGAAGTCTACCATGTCTTTCAGTGAAGGGAGAATTCTCTGGAATCTTGGAAGCAAGCTCTTTGAGTTGAGGAGGGATTCTCACAAGGTTGACCTGAATAGTTTTTCTGCGGAGTGATTCCATAACCTACAAAACAGGAACAAAGATGAAGATCCAAACCCTTTAAATGGTTAGTGGATGCATATGATGCTTCATGATGCTCATGATGTATGCACAAGTATATGTACAAACAAATCACACAAGTTCCTAGTTTCAGGCTTGCATGGGGTTTCATAGGTAAATACCCTCTTGAAGTTTAGTTGGCTCAACCTGTCCTATAAATAGTAACCAGGTTCTAAGGAGCTCAATATCACTGGATTATTTTCTGTGTTCATTGTTTCAGTTTAGCCATTTTACTAGCGACCGAAATATTCCAAGAAAACAACCCTCAATGAGTGTAGTATTGAGTATCTACCAACTTCGGGCTGCACCAAAGCCGGTCATCTCACTACCCCTAAAAAGGCCAAGATGGTCAAGTAAAGGTTCTAAAAGTCCATTAGTGCTTCATGACATCACTCAACGGCCCCGTATTCTCTTTGATTGACTCAAAGGCTACCGGTACCCACAAATATATCGCACTAATATAGCTATTGCTTTGACCATGTCAGTATACCCCGCACAATTTCCACAATGTATTGCTATTTACCTATGAATGTTTCCCAAATCTGGGTAGAGGATTTCAAACCCAAACAATAGAACCAAATGTAAAGCAATCAAAGCAAACAATGTAAGCATGTAAAGGTGATCTAAACCCTAAGGTAACCCCACTTTTAGATAAATCCCCAACAGAGTCGCCAATTCTGCGTTATGGTGGGAGAACTGACTTGAGGTTTCGCGTTTGTGTTTGTAAATGTTTCGGTTTAGCAAGAGTCGCCACCGACTTTTCATTTTATCCAAAGGAAAGGTCAAAAAGCACAGGAAAGACCTTTGATATGTTTTCTTGGGTTCGGGGGGTAGATTATGAAAAGGGAAGGTGCTAACACCCTTTTCATCCATGGTTTTCCATGGGCTCTTAGTTACTTGTTTAGATCACTTGTTTTTGCTTTTAAATTGTTTGAAATGGTGCTTTGTGTGTGGTTTTGAAAATATTTTGAAAAGAGGCCTTGTTTAGGCAACCTTTGTAACAATTCTTGTTTGAATGTTTTACAAAGGTGTTTGTCTTTTGAAAAGATGTTTCAATGTTTGAAAGTTTGTTTTGGGAAATGTTTTGAAATTGTGTGTTTTGAAATTAGCAAAGATGGTTGCAAGTTTGATCAAGTAACTAGGAGTTGTCTACCCTACTTACTCAAAAGTCTTTCCTACACATTTTTAACCCTTTGACATTGTTGTTTTACCATTGTATTTGGTAAACTACCTTGTGTTTGGATGTTAAACGGGACAGGGGTGGGTCATCGTATGGCCATGAAAACAATTGTGCCAAGTATCTTAGCAAGTTTTTGTGGGACTAGATCATTTTTGTATAGGCAACGATGATAGCGTCATCGAGGGACTATGATCTTTTTGTTTTGTTTTTGTTTTGCCAAGATACCTAGCATGCATACCATGGCCATGTTTTTAAGGCAACAAGTGGATGAAACCCTAGGGGTGCTTGTGTGCATTGTGTTGTCATTTTCATGCATTTTGTCTTGTATTAGGACTAACTATTTGTTTGATTTTGGATTTTTGCATATAAACCCTAATCTTTCTATCATGCATATTTGAAAGCTATAAAGTGCGTAAAAATAAATCTACGACTATTACAACATTGATATGGGGAGGGGGATACAAATTTGAATAGGGGGATATTTGCAAGAAATTAAAACCCTAAGTCAACTATTACAACCCAATTGAACTCATTGTACAAATAATAAATTGACAAATATTTAAATATGCAATATATTGTAAATATGCAAAAAAATGTTTTTTGTATGTAAAAATAAGTTATTTAATGTCTCAAAAATAAGAAAAAATAAAAATGATTATTTTTATTAAGGGTGGAAACCCTAATTTGTTTTAAGAAAATATATATATTATAATTATTTATTTATGTACAAGTAAATAAAATAAAATATATACAAATGTTTAGAAAGTAAAAATATATAAGAAAATATTATTTAAGTGTATAAATAATAAAAATAAAAATATATGGTATTTTTTGTATTATTTACAAGTTTTTATTTAAGAAAATAAAAGTATATTATTAAAATAATTATTTCTATGTCCAAAAAAAATAATAAAAATAATAAAATAAAATGTGAAAATTTATGAAAATGTTTTTGGTAATTTTTAATGTTCAAAAAAATAAATAAAAGTTAGAAAATAAAAAGGAAATTCAAAATATAAAAAAAAAATAATGAAAATAGGCCAGGGGGGTGTAAAAAGCACAAAAGGAGGGTGCAAATAGTAGGAACAAACAGGCCCAGCCCAAAGTCCAGGTTCGTCTTCAACCTTTGAACAAGAAAACGCGCGCTATGTACAAATTCGTATCTCCTGTTTCAATGCTTAAAAACAAAAACTTGTAACATGAAAGTTATAGAGCATGATCATACGATTCTAACCACATAAAAAACTTAATCTAACTCTCAAAGACCAGAGAGAATTTCTCTGGCCCTAATTTCTAACCTAGTTTTTTCAGAAAGTTTATCATTCAAATTCTCCCAACTCAGTTAACTTAAATGAAATCTATGCATATGTACAGCTCAAGGGCAATGAGTACTACATTTTTTATTCACTAACCTAAGCCTAATGTTTCCTAAATAGAGAGATAGAAGTTTGAACTTTACCTGTTTCAGTCAAGCTCGAGTATGGCAATGCAGGGGTTTTCAGTGAGGCCTGAGATGCTCGTGAGCTTGCTTGAAGTTCCTTGGAGCTTTCCCAATGCTTAGCTAGCTTTGGACTTGCCTGAATAAGCTTGTAGAAGTCAACCTGCACAGTCAGAATTCAAAAATGGTGAAGCTTGAAAACAAGGTTATAGTTGCTGGCCAATGGTTGGGATAGCTTAGGTGTGTTGTTTAGAATGTGTTTGAAGTGGTTTCAAGCAAAACGCACGAGTGGATTTTGCTTTGGATGTCAAACTGCAAAAGTTGCCCTGTTTTGCGAGATTTCGGTGTTTTGAGGTACAAGGGTGTTTGAGGACTGGCTAGCTCGTGTTTGACTTTAGGCAATATGCAAAACTTGTTTGAAATGGTTACAACACTTGGTTATATCAGATACAAGAGTTATGTCCTTTTCGCAAGTTGACTTGGTTTTGAAGCAAGAGTGTGAAGTGACCAAGGCCAGGCCTGTACAGGCTAGCTTCAAGCATGCACAAAGTTGTTGTACTTTCCCTGATATTTGTGGATGTTGTTTGCTGCAAAAGACTTGGGGCAATGCTCAAGAGAAACAAAATTGCATAAAGCAACCTTTATCAAAATGGCATTGTTAACTTTTTGCCATTTTTAGATTAATCCTTTGTATAATCTTCCATTGATTAGAACAATGCCTTAATCCATTCAGTTTGCATTCAATTTTTGAGTGTGGAAGGGTTTAAGGACCTGTAAGCAAGTACAAGCAAGGCTGGATAGAAATTGCAACTTGTATCAACATGAAAAATGCCATGGATCAAAGTGACATTTTGCAAAATTCAAACCTTCGATTCTCCCTAACCATAAATGATTTTGGAGAGTTATTGGAAATTTTGGAAAGCTTGTAACATGCTCTACAATCCATCTTTGAATTTAATTTTGAGATTCCAAGTGGAACTATGTGAAAAATTGCCATGAAGTTAGGTCAAAATCCTGCCTAAACTAGGGCAAAATTTCACTAAGTTGAAAGTTTCATGGACCCTTATTCCAAAAATCATAACTTGAGATCCAAGCATATTTTGGGAAAACTTTGTGAATAAAAGTTGTAGATTTTGTGGAGGACTACAACTTTCATGTTGGAAGTTTTCTTTGAATTCAATTGCATCATGATGAAAAAGTTGGGCAAAGTTGGGAAAAAATAAGAAATTTTCATAACTTAGAAAATTTCTAAGTTATGAAAATTTTCCATTTTAAACCCTAATTTGCAAAATTAGGTTTCTTGTCAACAAGTTTCATGTTTTGACACATCTTGATGAAAAATGACCCTTGGCACTTGATTTTGACCAAAAAGTCAAAGTTTGACTTTTCAGTGTACAATTGATTTTTGATCAGTTTACTGGAAAATTCATCTGTCAATCCACTGCATTTGAGATCTTTTGAACCTTGTGATTAGGTCAAGATGATGCCTTTGAGTCCTTGAATCTAGGATTGAACTCAATTTGCCATTGGCTAGGTGAAAAATCAGAAATTGCCCTTCTGCAGTCAAAACCCTAAAAATGACCATTTTACCCTTTTGAAGATTTGATCAAATTTATTGAGCATTTATGGTCCAAACTTGATAAAATGGTTCATATGAGTCTATAATGTTGATGTGGATAAAAAATTATGATGTTTGACTATAAATTGGCCACAATTGACTTTTTCCCAATACAACTGATTTCTAGGTCAACTGTCCAATTGACTGGGCAAAAATTTGATTCAAGGCTTGAAACTTGGTATGGGTAATCTTGTAAGTCCAACATGAAGTATGAAAGTCACTTTAAGCATTGAAAGTCCAAAAATCCTTGTGCAAACTCAAATCCTAATTTCAGGTCATCAGTGCAAGGAGATGTCTTGAGCAGAGTAAACCATAGTCTTGTCTGGAGTCCAAAGAGTCTTGTGAGGGGAAATCTTGATAAAACGAGGGGGCAATTTTTGGAGTACAACACATTGTTACAAATCATTTTTATTGACATTGTGTTCTAACCTTCTTGCAACGCTCCTTGCTTAGTTGGATTTGGTTTTTCCCTATTGAGTTTATTTCTCAAAGGATGTATCTTCGTTGGCCGTCTTACTCCAGTTTCTTCCTAATTGGATTCATAGTTGCATGACGATATTATTTACTTTGTATTTCTGAGAACTTTGAGTTTTGGTTGGTGCATTTATTTTGCACGAGAATACTTTATCTCCTCAACAAGAATACCGTGGCATTTCCCCAGGAAGTCATATCTCCCCAGGAAGTCATATCTCTTTCCATAGGAAGCCATATTTCTATCCCCAGAAAGTCATCTTTCTTTGCAATTCCCCTTGAAAATAAGTGGATGTCTCTTTATTTGAGATAAGTTTGCATATTACCCTTTCAAGCCAGAGTGCCTTGGTTAAAGAAGAAGTTGAGACCCGTTCCAGGTTAAATACTAGAATTTTGGGGAAAACTTATGATATTTTCAAAAATCTACCTTCAGTGAACGTTGGTAGTATATCGGCAGTGAACGTCAGTGTTTCTTATCTTTTTGCTATCATCAGTGAATGGTGGTAGTTCCTCGTTAGTGAACAACGAAGGTATGATATTTTCAAATCTACCTTTAGTGAACGTTGGTAGTACATCGGCAGTGAACGTCGGTGTTTCTTATATTTTTGCTATCATCAGTGAACGGTGGTAGTTCCTCGTCAGTGAACGGCGATGGTATGATATTTTCAAATCTAACTTCAGTGAACGTTGGTAGTACATCGGCAGTGAACGTTGGTGTTTCTTATCTTTTTTCTATAATCAGTAAACGGTGGTAGTTCCTCGTCATTGAACGACGATGGTATGATATTTTCAAAATCTAACTTCAGTGAACGTTGGTAGTACATCAGAAGTGAACGTCGGTGTTTCTTATCTTTTTGCTATCATCAGTGAACGGTGGTAGTTCCTCGTCAGTGAACGGCGATGGTATGATATTTTCAAATCTACCTTCAGTGAACGTTGGTAATACATCGGCAGTGAACGTCGGTGTTTCTTATCTTTTTGCTATCATCAGTGAATGGTAGTAGTTCCTCGTTAGTGAACGGCGATGGTATGATATTTTCAAAATCTACCTTCAGTGAACCTTGGTAGTACATCGGCAGTGAACGTCAGTGTTTCTTATATTTTTGCTATCATCAGTGAACGGTGGTAGTTCCTCGTCAGTGAACAGCGATGGTATGATATTTTCAAATCTACCTTCAGTGAACGTTGGTAGTACATCAGCAATGATTGTCGGTGTTTATTATCTTTTTTCTATCATCAGTGAAAGGTGGTAGTTCCTCGTTAGTGAACAACGATGGTATGATATTTTCAAAATCTACCTTCAATGAATGTTGGTAGTACATCGGCAGTGAACGTCGGTGTTTCTTATCTTTTTGCTATCATCAGTGAACGGTGGTAGTTCCTCGTCAGTGAACGGCGATGGTATGATATTTTCAAATCTACCTTCAGTGAATTTTGGTAGTACATCGGCAGTGAACGTCGGTGTTTCTTATCTTTTTGATATCATTAGTGAACGGCGGTAGTTCCTCGTCAGTGAATGGTGATGGTATGATATTTTCAAAATCTACCTTCAGTGAACGTTGGTAGTACATCGGCAGTGAATGTCGGTGTTTCTTATCTTTTGGCTATCATCAATGAACGATGGTAGTTCCTCGTCAGTGAACGGCGATGGTATGATATTTTCAAATCTACCTTCAGTGTACGTTGGTAGTACATCGGCAGTGAACGTTGGTGTTTCTTATCTTTTTTCTATCATCAGTGAACGGTGGTAGTTCCTCGTCAGTGAACGGCGATGGCATGATATATTTTCTCTTCTACCTTAAACTATGGAGTTGGTAGTTTACCGTCATCTGTGAGTCGGTATATCATTTTTTATCTACCTTCAGTGAACGTTGGTAGACATCGGCAATGAACGTCGATGCTTGTTATCCTCCTCTCTGATTCAATTCTTTTGGTCCACCTGTGATTTATTTTCCTGGTGGGGGGTTGCTCCTTTGTTTCTTCATTTTTGTGGCATCCCCAATGTTACTTTCCGTCTATTTTGTTCTATTCATATGCATTCATAATCATAAGCATTGCATGGCATCTTAGAGCAAAAAATAGGGCTTGTTTTATATTTAAGTATCTTCAATCGCGTCGACACGAAGATTTTTAACCTTCGTATCTCCGGATAGAAGACACTTAAATAAGGGCAGTTGTTGTACCCTAATTTTTGCCCCTAAGATTCCCCTATCATATCATGTTAACTTGATCATGACAAGATCACATTAGGGTTGGTTCTTCATCTTGCTCTATTTCCTATCTTTAAGTTTTCCCTTGAGGAATTTCCAAGCACCTTGGTTGTGTATCTTGTATATGTGTTGATTGACTAACCTCTAATCAAAATACAAAACTATTTGTCTTTGTCCTTGCACAATTTGTGTTTTGTAGGTACCAAGTCAAAACATCCAACAAATAAGCTCATGCAAAGTTGATTGATCCTATTGTGGCAAAAAGAAATCCAGCATGCATCGACCCATAAAGGTATGCATCGACTCATTTTATTGTGCATAACTTGCATGTGTCGACACATGCATGTATGTATCGACTCATCATGTTTGTTTAACAAGCATGTGTCAACACATACGTGTTATGTATCGACTCATGCAGTTTATGTGGTTCTGTAATGAGTTAAAACAACAGTATATATCGACACATAGATGCATGTATCGACACATGTTGTGTTATGCAGCTAGGATGTATCGATACATACCCCTTATGTATCGACTCATAATGGAAAAATGCACGTGTTTCTTTGAAAAAAGCCAGCAAATTCAAATTGTTATCATTTTGGCTCCAATTTTTTCTGCATAATTTGAAATTATTATCATTAATTCAAATTTGGCTCCAAGAATCAATTACCAAATTACCACTAATCCCAATCCTAAAACTCTATAAATAGAGACCTCATTTCATTCAAATAACAAGCTTTGGATAGCCAAAATCATCTTGCTAGAAAATCTCTCAATTCTCTCCATTTTACCAAATTCACTCAAAGCTCCATTTTCAAAAAGTTAGTAAGCTTTGCATTGAAGCTTACTAATCTTTGAGCTAAACCTTCATCCAAACATTTTTCTCCATTAATTCTCTACATCCAAACTTTGGTGATTGATTCTTATTGTTGAATTGAAGAAAATTCTGAAGTTGTTTGATAATTTTCAAATTCTACCTTTGGTAAGTTGGATCATCATCTTTAACAATGTGATCTCTTGTGGATTTCTGGTTTTGATTCATTAAGCATTGTTTTATAACTCCATGAGTGCTATTTTCTCAAAATTTGCTGGAATTTTCATGCTCAATTGGATCCATGATCATAAGGTGTTTGATGAAAAGTTGGAACAAGAATTTAATCCCAAAAATATTTTTCTACCTTATTTGGGGCTGTTTTGACTCAAAAATTTATGCACTCTCTTTGATGGATAATTTGGATTGCAATTTTGAATGTCCAATTTGTTTTTAAACTCAATGAACTTTTTGATGTAGATGAAGTTGGATAAATGTTCATCAATTCAAATCTACCTAAGAATGAATTATTTAATTCATTTTTTGTGCTTTGGATTAATGATATGTTTAGTACTTTAATCCATCTAGAAGAGTGGTTGAATTTAAAGATGAAAGAATTTTGAAATGGTAATCCAAATTAGCTTATCATTCCGTTCCCTATTCATCTTACCCCTTTCTTTTTTTTAATTGTGCTACATGTTAAGGGATGGTGATCTCTATATCATCTATCCAAACATGAAGTACATAGATTGCTATTGACCGGCCTCAAAATAGGTGTGACTTCTACATAAGTCCACTTACGATTGCTTAACATAGCGTTAAATTTTATCCCGATTCGAATAAATGATAATTCGTGGCCCAAACTTATGATCGCAAGCCCAAGTATGTTAATTTGATCTCTTTGATCCAATAACCTTGAGATTCATTGTGTGGAGGCTTTGGTTCTACCAATCCTCTAATGAATCTACAATACTTTTGGTCAACGTGGATCACTTAAACATCGTTGATCATTACATGTTATTTGTGAGAATTCCAAAATGGATGATATACTTGACAAAAAGCAAATGCAACTTGTTGTGTAGAGGCTTTGGTTCTACCAATCCTCTAATGAGTTCCAAATGCAAGTTTCAAGATGATCATCCAACTAACCACCAATTTCTAACAATTAACTTTACTTTATGCTTTTTATTTTTTATGCTTTATGTACCATTCAATTTGAACATTTATATTTCATGCCATTTTTATTTTGCTCACTTGAGCATTTACTTTTATGTCATTTTTATTTTGCTCCCTTGAGCTTTCTTTTTCTTTTAAAGACACCTAATAATCAACATGAACCATAAAAATCTTTAATAATATTTGAACTATTTGGTTACTATCCTTGACATTATGGAGCATTGGACTTCTTGGACTTAGGATTAGAAACTTTGGCTTATCTTAGAGACCTTGTGACCTTAATTCTTTATTTTGTCTGGAGTTCTTGAGGTTTACCTCGAGACATTGGGTTGTTTGTTTGTTTTGGGTGCAGGTTATTATGATTACACACTTTGTTTTTAATTTGGAATTCACCCGTATACAGCCGTTACTCTGCCCAATTTTTGTGAAGACTTAATACATTTGAAAAGGTCTAGTATCTTTGCTTGCTTGGTTTCAACCCAAAGAATGGGAATTTTATCTTGAATCATAATGTCAAGTATTGGCTTCTTGTTGGTTAGATGGTTCTTATCCCTAGCTCTTATCTTATGCTTTAGGATAATCTCTTCATCTCCTCCCACCTTCTTTAATTTCAAAAATCCTCTCCCTCCTTTTAAAAACTCTTCTTGTTTTGAAACTTGAAATATTTTTTATAATAAACTTGGACTTAGGTCCATGCATTTTCAAAACATTTTCATGAATAAATTTCAATCAACTTAATAATAACTTGACATTTTTTGTGAGAAGACTAAAAGTCAATCAATCTCATTTCAAACTATTTTTGCCACTTTGGCTTTTTATGTTAAAAAACTTTTTCTTAAAAGATTAGACTCTTGTCAATCCTTGTAGTGATGTAAACAACTATACTTCTACAATATGTAGTAAAGAGATATATTTTCCACTTGGTTGTTGAGTGAGGCATTGTTGATTTTAAAATCCAAGCCATATCCTCCACTTTGAGATGATGCAAATTCTCCTTTCTCATGATTGTGGGTAGTAAGTATGTTTTCCACATGGACAATGACGCTGATGTTTTATCTCATAAAATTAACCAATACACTTGTGTTTCAAATTTTTAAAAGAAGAACTATGTGTACCCTGATCCCCTATTGCACGAAAGGTGGCATGTAGGCACTAAAGGTTCGCAACTGTGAAGGGTGCAAAAATCATAAAAATATTTTTTTTCTCACCTCCACCATACATTTTATATACAACACATCTTCATAACCAAAATATACAGATTTTTCAAAGAGGTTCCTGCGGAGTACCGTAGATGTTTAGGGTGCTAATAACTTCCCTTTGCATAACCAACCCCCTTACCTTGAATATTTCCCCCTTTTTGGGTTATTCGCTCTTTTTCCATTCCTTTGGAAACAATAAATCCCGGTGGAGATTTTTATTTTGATTTGTATAAAGTCTAGTCAATCTAATGGCTTAGTCTTGAACATTTCTATCGCTACAGGTGTTACAAAAGAAATAATGGAAAGCAAATCTAAACTAGAAATAGCAAAAGACACCAGCGCTCCCATGGTCGTTTTCCTTTTGTGCTGACATAATCGTAGAGGACCCTCTCATTCTCCAGCTGCCTTGTAAGCTTCAGGATCTTCCGTTCCTGCTCATGATACTCCTCTCTGTAAGTATCCCGCTCTTCCCTTAGTTGGATCCAAGACCTCTTCAATGCCCCAATGTCAGTAGGCATGTATGGATGGAGGACCGTAGGAGGAACCCCTTCTTCATCAGTATGCTCCATAATTACCGACAAGACAGCTTCGTACAGCATCCCCAGCTTTTGAGCACGGGCTCGAACCCACTGGAGGTATGGTTGCATCGGGGGAGAAGTCTTCATTACTAGCTCGTGTGGATCAGACCTGTTCACCCTATCCCAAGCTCGTATGAACCTGCGGCGATGTCCCTCAACATCCCCCTGGAAGTCAAAGATAATGTTTGGAAGAAGCAACTCATGAGGACCGTCCCTTCGAGCTCGTCCAAACTGTCATAAGGCTAAACAAGGATTATAGGTGATCCATCCTCTAATTCCAAGTAGTGGAACATTGGGGTATTCCCCACACCGATCGATGACAACTACTTCTTCCATATCCTTAGTACTCCAAATGATGTCCGTGTGAGCAAGGGACATGATCCTGTAGGCCCAACTCATACCTTCCTCATTCTTCAATACAGATTTGGGGAGGTGAGAAATAAACCACCTCGCCAGCAGCGATGCACAACACATAAAGGTTCCCCTTTTCCGAGCAGTACGGGCATAAAGAGCATGTAGAATGTCACCTAAGAGAGTGGGCACTGGATTACGGGACATGAAGATCTTGACTGCGTTCACATCGACGAAAGAATCTGAATTAGGGAACAGAACCAAGCCATAGATGAGGAGTGCCAGGATGTCTTCAAATGCTTGAAAGTCCAAACTATCCCAGAACTGTTGAGCTTGATCAATCAAGAACTTAGCCAGGAAGCCTTTAACCCCACTTTGAATGTCCCAGTTAGACACTATATCAGCCTTTGTTAGATGGAGGGCTGAAGCAAAATCCTCTGGCCTAGGAGCTATCTCCAAACCTGTAAATTGTGTCTGCTCTAGAATAGATATGCCAAGTAAATCAGAGAACTCCTCCAAAGTAGGGACCAACTGATAGTCCGAGAAATTGAAACAGTGATGCAATGGGTCAAAGAACTGGAACAAGACGCTCATCATTTTCTCATCCAACTTGGAAGTGACCAAACCAAGGAGATAACCATGTCTTCTGATAAAGGATGAAGTATCAAGAACCTTGGAAACCAACTCTCTAAGCTGAGCAGGTATCTGCATGAAGCTGATTCGAATGGTATTTCCGCGCATAAATGTCATGATCTACAAAACAGAACAAAGATGAATCCCCTCGGTCTTTGAAATAGTTAGTCCAATGAAATATGCATGCAATGTCATGATGCATGATGTCATGATAAGAACATACCACATGTATCACAGATAGCAAACATGGTAAGGGCAAACAAGTCACACAATAGCCCTTAAATTTCAGGATGGCATGGAGTTTAGGTATTACCCTCTTTCAGTTTAGTTGGTTCAACCTGTCCTAGTAATAGTAACCGTGTTCTAGAGGATCTCAATATCACTGACCATCCTCGATCGGTCATAATTCCAGTTTAGCAACCTTTTCTTGCGGTCGAAATCATCGCGAGAGTATGGTCTCAATGAGTGTAGCATACTGCTACTTTTCTATGGCCAAGTTGGTCAATTATAGGTTCTAAGGTCAGTTGATGCTTAATGACCCATTAGCAGCCCCATACTCTCATTGTTCCTCCACAAGGGATATCGGTACAAACTAAAGTGTCACACCAATGTAGCTACTGCTTCAACCGTATCGGTCTACGCTGTACAGTTCCCTCACAGTTTATTGCTACTTACCTAAAAGGTGTCCCCAGATCCGGGTTAGGATCTATAGTAACTCCGATACAAAGCCCACAAAGATAAAGCATACAGATCAAACAATTGAAAACAATATGATGAACTATTCCTAAGGTACACCCCACTTATTAACTCCCCAGCAGAGACGCCAGTTCTGTGATACGGTGGCCAGAACCGGACTGTTTTGAAATGCAGGTTTGCGTTTTGTGTTTTTGTTTGCAAAATGTCACGGTAAGCAAGAGTCGCCACCGACTTTTATTTTATCCAACAAGGAAAGGAAAAAAGCACAGAAAAATTCCTTTTTTGAGATATTTCTGAGTACGGGGCTGTTATACCCCAAAATTTGCCCTCTCATTTCACCAACATTTTCTCACCACAAGACTCTTGAAGCTCAAGACCAAGCTAGGGTTTGCTCTACTCAAGACCCCTCCTTGCACTGTTGACCCAAATTAGGGTTTGAGTTTACACAGGGATGTTTTGACCTAAAATGCCCAAAGTGACTTTCATGCCGCATATTGGACTCACAAGTTTATCCATACCAAGTTTCAAGCCTTGATTCCATTTTTTGCCCAGTCAATTGGACAGTTGACCTAAAAATAAGTTGTATTGGGGGAAAAGTCAACTATGGCCAATTGACAGTCAAGCCTCATGATTTTTGACCCACATCAACCTAATGAACTCATATGGACCATTTGATCAAGTTTGGATCACAATTCCACAGGAAATTTGATCAGATCACCAAAAGGGCAAAATGGTCATTTTTAGGGTTTTGACTGCACAGGCAATTTTTGACTGTTTGACCTAGCCAATGGCAAACCTAGCTCACATATGGACTCAAGGACTCAATGGCATTGTCTTGACCCATTCAACAAGTTCAAAAGATCTAAAATGCACAGGATTGACAGATGAATTTTTCAGTTAACTGATCAAAATTTGACTGTATACTGAAAAGTCAAACTTTGACTTTTTGGTCAAAATCAAGTGCCAAGATTCATTTTTCATCAAGACATGTCAAATTATGAAACTTTTTCATCAAGAAATCCAAAATTGCAAATTAGGGTTTAAAATGAGAAAATTTCATAACTTAGAATTTTTCTAAGTTATGAAATTTCCTTATTTTTTCCTAACTTTGTCCCATTTTTTCACAAAGATGCATTGGGATTCAAACAAGACTTGAAACATGAAAGTTGTAGTCCATTGCAAAATCTACAACTTTGATTCACAAAGTTTCCTCAAAAGAATCTTGTATCTCAAGTTATGATTTTTGGAATAAGGGGTACAAAACATTTTTAACTTAGAGAAATTTTGACCTATTCTAGGCAGGATTTTTGTCCAACTTCCTGGCCATTTTTCACATGGTTCCACTTGGAGTTTCAATTTGCATTACAAATATGGATTTTAGTACACATTCCAAGATTTCCAAATTATCCAAGAACTTCTCAAACACCCTTGTGGTTAGGGAGAACCGAATTTGCAAAGTTGGGCAAAATTCACTTTTGTTCTTGGCCAAGGCTTGTTCATAACATTGGCATTTTTCAAACCAGCTTGTACAAGCTAGCTTGCAGGCCTCAAAACCAGTCTCACACACCATAATTAAATGCATAACCTTTGTGTTAGAGTGTTATTTTGTTCATTTGGACAATACACATAAAATCAATCCTTAAGTAGAAAAAGTAAATATGCCATTTTGATAAAGATGCACTTTATGTCAAATACCATATCCAAGAGGTACAAGCCAGATCTTTGAGGCACAAGTTTGTAGACAAATCCCACTGATCAAGAGAGAGTGCTGCAGCATGCTTGAGGGACCTGTACTGGCCTATAACCCAACTTGACACTTCTTTGCTTACATGGGAAGAAACTTTACAAACTAACCATAACTTGCATTTCCTGTCAACACATCCAAGAAAAAACTTTGTACACCTTTTCCATACATCAAACCAAGCCTGAAACACGACCAAACCATCCTTCATCCCTCCTCATTCACAAAATCACAGTTTTGTGGCAAAACAGGGCATCTGCTGCAGTTTGACTTCCACCATCCATTCCTGTCGTGCGTTTTATCCAAAAGGAGTTCAAACATGTTCCATATCATCCACTGAAGCTATCCCAAGCATTAAACTCAAGTTGTAACATCCATAACCAAGTTTGCCATTTTCACTTTTCAGTTGTGCAGGTTGACTTTCATAGCACGATTCAAAGAGTTTCAAAGCAATCTAGGTGTTGGAGAAGGTTCCTTGGACCTCAGGCAAGCTGTACAAATCCTCAAACTCCATTGAAGTTGGCCACATTGCTCTGTTCAAGTCAAGCTGAAACAGGTAAAATCATGAACTTCTATCTCTCAATCCAGACATGATTAGGCTTAGGTTTGTGAAGAAAACATGTTCTACTCATAGCCCTGAAGCCATCCATATATTTACTTTTCATTTATATTATGCGTGTTGTGAGAATTTTAGCCATGAACATTGAAGAAAAATTAGGTCAGAAATTGGGGATGAAGAAATTCTCCCTGGATTCTTAGAGTTAGGTCAAGTGTTTTATATGTCTGAATTCGTCTCTTGATGCTCTACATTATTGATGTTATGAGTTTTTGTTAAAAGTCAAAGAATCAGAAGTTAGTATGATGAACAAGAAGGCGCGCGTTTTTGAAATAGAAGTTGGAGGTTGAAGAAGGCTGACTTGGGCTGTGCCTGAGTTTGTCTTGCTTTTTGCACCCTTTTTCTCATTTTGCACCCCCCTGGCCCATTGTGTGAAACACTTATCATTTTGCATTTTTTCTTTTTTGTTCTGACTTATTATTTTTTTTTCAAGCATAAAAAACATTAAAAATATTTTTTCACACTTTTTGACATTTATTTGGCATTTATTTGTTTTATTTAGCATACGTATGTAAATAATATATATATACTTTTATTTAAAACCCTAGAAAATAATACAAATATATATATTATTTTTAGTTATTATTTTTTGTTTACATTTTGAAAACATTTTCTAAAAATATACATTTTTTGTAAATAATTAATATTTTATTCTTTGTATTTATTTAGCATATTAAATATATATAAATATACATATACATATTTTATTAAATATTTAGGGTAAAAATATAGAAATAATACATTTTTATTTTTATTTAATATTGACATCAAAAATACCTTTTTAACCATATACTTTTTATTTTGTGCATAAATTAATTTATTTTGTACATAATCAATAAATAATAATGTTTATTCAAAAATTAGGGTTTAACCCTAAAACAATAAAAATAACCAAAAATTGACTTTTTTTATTTTCTTTATACTTCAAACATGAAAACTTTTTACATACATAAAAAATCTCTTTTTTAATACATTACATTTTGCACATTTATTGTATTTATTTAAATATTGTACAATTAAATATTTGTATATTCAATATGGATGTAATAGCTTAGATTTAAATTTCTTGTCAAATACCCCCATTCAAACATTTGTACCCCCATCCCCATAATCATGTTGTAATAATTTAGGACTTTAAATTTCCTCATTTTAAAAGCTTTCAAATTATGTCATGATAGACTTAGGATTTGTATGCAAATCAAATAACAAATAGCTTGACTAATACAAAGACAAGAAAAAGCATGAAAATGGACAACACAATGCACACTTGCACCCTTAGGGTTACTCCACTTGTTGCCTTCAAAAATGGGCCATGTTGCATGTTGAGTGTCTTTGGCAAAACAAAACAAATCAAATGATCATAGTCCCTCGATGACGCTTTCTCAAGTTGCCTACAAAATGATCAAGTCCCTTAAAGGAAAATTTCCCAAAGATACTTGACACCATTGCATTCATGGTCTATACGATGACCCGCGCCTGTCCCGTTAACATCCTAACACAAGATTGTCCACCAAATACAATGGTAGAACAATACTGTTAAAAGGGTTAAAACATAGGAAAGATCTTTGAGAAATTTAGGGTAGATAGCTCTTGGTTACTTGACCAAACTTGCAAAACAATCCTTTCCATTTTTCAAAACACACATCAAACACAATTTCAAAACCCCACTTTCAAAAAACATTGAAACATCTTTTCAAAAAGACACACACCTTTGTATACATTCAAACAAGAATCATTACAAAGGTTGCCACAACAATGGCCTCTCTTCAAAACATTTTCCAAAATCACACACAAAGCACCATTTCAAACAATTGAAAGCACCATTTCAAACAATTGAAAAGCAAAGGCAAGTGATCTAAGCAAGTAGCTAAGAGCCCATGGATAACCATGGATAGAAAGGGTGCTAATACCTTCCCTTTCTATAATCTACTCCCCGAACCCAAGAAAACATCTCAAAGGTTTTTCCTGTGCTTTTTAACCTTTCCTTAGGATAAAATAAAAAGTCGGTGGCAACTCTTGCTAAACCGAACAAGTGCGAATACAAACGCAAAACCCAAGTCAGTTCTGCTACCATATCACAGAACTGGCGACTCTGCTGGGGATAACTTTAAAAGTGGAGTAACCTTAGGGCTTAGATCACCCTTTTGCATGACTAATTGTTTGCTTTGATTGCTTTACATTTTGGCTCTCTTGTTTGGGCTTGAAATCCTACACCCGAATTTGGGAAACATTCATAGATAGCAATACGTTGTGGAAACTGTGCGGGGTATACCGACACGGTTGAAGCAATAGATATATTAGTGCGACATATTTGTGAGTACCGGTAACCCTTGAGTTCAATCAAGGAGAGTACGGGGCCGCTGAGTGATGTCACTAAGCACTAATGACCTAGAACCTTACTTTACCATCTTGGCCTTTTATTAGGAGTAGTGAGATGACCGGCTTTGGTGCAGTCTGAAGTTGGTAGATACTCGATACTACACTCATTGAGGGTTTTTTTCTTGGAATATTTTGGTCGCTAGTTAAGTGGCTAAACCAAAACAATGAACATAGAAAACAATCCAATGATATTGAGCTCCTTAGAACCCGATTACTATTTAGGACAGGTTTTAAGCCAACTACACTCAAGAGGGTACTTACCTATGATACCTCATGCAAGCCTGAAACAAGGGTTTTGTGTGACTTGCTTGAACATGTGTTTGTGCATACATCATGAACATCATAAAGCATCATATGCATTCACTAACCATTTCAAGGGTTTGGATCTTCATCTTTGTTCTTGTTTTGTAGGTCATGGAATCTCTTTGCAGGAAAACTATCCAAGTCAACCTTGTGAGGATGCCTCCTCAACTCAAGGAGCTTACATCCAGAATTCCAGAAAGTTCTCCCTTCAGTGAAAGACATGGTAGACTGCTCAGCCTAGTCAACACCATACTTGAAGAAGATATGGTGAAAGTGCTATTCCAGTTCTTGACCCCCTTCACCACTGTTTCACATTCCCCGACTACCAATTGGTTCCTACTTTGGAGGAATTTTCTCAACTCTTGAGAATTCCTATTCTTAATCAACTACCCTACAACGGTACGGAAAAAGAACCAAAACCTGAAGATGTTGCTCAAGCGCTACACTTGCAACCATCTGACATCAAGGGGCATTGGGAAACCAGAAGTGGTGTCAAGGGCTTCTTAGCAAAGTTCTTGTTTGAGAAGGGACAAGAGTGTTGGAACTCCTTGGATCTGCAAGCCTTTGAAGAAATTGTGGAACTCCTTATTTATGAGCTGGTCTTGTTCCCAAATCTTGACCAACTTATAGATGTGAACACCGTCAAGATCTTCATATCCAGGAATCCCATACCTACATTGCTTGGGGACATACTCCACTCATTTTACACACGAACAATGAGGAAGAAAGGTGTTCTCATGTGCTGTACTCCTCTCCTTGTAAGGTGGTTTATTTCTCACCTTCCACAATCTGTTTTGAAGAATGAACGAGGCTTAAGGTGGTCACAACGATTGATGACCCTTACACATTCTGATGTACATTGGTGTTCTCGGTCCAGAGAAATTGTCATCATCATCGATCGTTGTGGTGAGTTCCCTAATGTTCCATTACTTGGCATTAGAGGAGGCATTACCTATAACCCTTGTCTAGCTTTGAGACAATTTGGATATGCTCGGAGGGATGGCCCTCATCACATGCTGATTCCTGACCTAGTTTTTGACTTCTACAACGATGCGCAAGGACTTCGCCAAAGATTCATCAGAGCTTGGAGGATGCCTAACAAGGTAGATAGTAAGACACTGGGGCACAAGAATTCTATCCCCCTTGAGCCTTACCTCAAGTGGGTGCGAACCCGCTCTCAGAATCTTATGATGCCGTATCCTCATATTCTCCCGTTGATTAAAGAGCCTGTTGAGGAAGGAGAGGTTCCATACACCATCCTATATCCTAGCATGCCAACATCATGGGAGGAGATGCAAAAGAGTTGGATCCAACTCAAGGAAGAACGGGATACTTTTGAAGCCAGCTTCTACGCCCGTGAGAAGAAGGTTTTAGAGCTCACCCGCCGACTCCACGAGGAAGAGACCCTCAACACCTACATCGCACCAAAGAGGATGTGCAACGTCTTTTTACCTTGAGAAGTTTTTTTAAATATTTGGCCCATGGGGCATTTATGTACTGACAAAACTTCTTCTTATTAATATGACGTGTGTCCTTTTTGTTTGCAACAACTTTGAATTTCTAAATCCTTGAATGCATTGCATGAATAAACATATCATTCATCATATGCACAAACAGGTATTCAAGCCAGGTTTCCTTATCTTTCTGCTGTTTATTTCAGCAAGATGGATATGGAACAAACAGTGAAGGACTTACAGGCTCAAAACTCGCAGTTTCAACAGCTCCTTATGACCTTGGCAAAGGGTCAGGAGGATCTTAAAGCGCTGTTGGGGAATAAAGAGCAAGAAAAAGGAAAAAAGAAGAAGAAAAGAGTTGGGGTAGCTACACTGGGAAGAAGATTTGAGAATGAAGCTAAGAGAGTTTTTGAATTCCCCTCCATATCTGATGAGGGGACCGGTAAAGGAAAAGGGGCTGCATTACCTTCTGAGTCCGAGGCTGAAGAGGAAGAGGTTGGAGAAGATGAAGATTATTCAAAGCAGCAATATCCGCCAGCGGACGACAAGTACAAAAACCTGGAAGATAGGCTGGCAGCTATGGAGCTGCAAAGGGTTCCCGGGTTAGATTTTGAAGAATTGGGATTGATTGCTGGGATTGTGATCCCTCCAAAGTTTAAGGTGCCAACATTCGCAAAATATGATGGTCTGTCTTGCCCGAAGATGCACCTAAGGTCATATGTCAGAAGAATTCAACCTCATTCATCCGATAGAAATCTTTGGGTACACTTCTTTCAGGACAGCGTGTCCGGTACTCAGTTAGATTGGTTTTACCAGCTTGAGAGGTCAGAGGTGCATAATTGGGAGGACTTGGCAGCGGCCTTCTATCGCCAGTATCAATACAACGCCGACTTAGCACCAACCCGTACTCAGCTACAGAGTATGGGAATGGCTTCAAACGAAGGATTCAAAGATTACACCCAGAAATGGCGCGACTTGGCCGGAAGAGTACAACCACCGCTTTCAGATAGGGAACTAGTTGATATGTTCTTGGGGACCCTATCTGGCCCTTTCTTCAACCATTTTATCGGGAGTTCTTCTGCAGGGTTTACTGAATTGATTCTGACTGGCGAGAGAGTAGAAGCCGGTATCAAAAATGGGAAAATTGAAAAGGGTGCTTCCGCATCTACAGCTGCAAGAAAACCTTTCCCAGCCAAGAAAGAAGCATCTGCAGTATACTCTCAGAGAAATCAGGAAAGAATAGAGCGTCGACCAACAGTGAGGGCCGTGTTAATACATAAGTCTGCATCCGAACAACCTAGAAGCAACCAACCAAGGAATGATCAGACCAGAGCTTATCAGCAGAGGCCACCGTGGCAGTTTACTCCAGTAAATATGACACCTGCTCAAATCCTTCCACATCTCTTGAAGTTGAATCTTACAAACATTAAAGAGGCGCCAAAGAATGTGAATACAACCTCTCTATCTTACAATCCCAAAGCCAAATGCGCTTATCATTCTGACAGCATTGGGCACGATACTAACAATTCCTGGGCGTTAAAGAATAAAATTCAAGATTTGATAGAGGCTAAAGAGGTTGAGTTTGACGCCCCTGAGAAGCCAAATGTCATCTCCGCTCCAATGCCAAAGCATGGTCTCAATGTCCATGCTGTTGAAGAACATCTGTTTGTTTCTACTGTTGATGATCTGATAACTCCATTACTGACAATCAAGTTAAATCTGTTGAAGGCTGGGATTTTCCCAGGTTGTAAAGAAGATTGCTACATTTGTTCCTCCCTACCAATCGACTGTCCATTGCTGAAGATAGGCATCCGACGCCTAATGGACAACCAACAAATTCTTTTCGAAAAGACTCCAGTTACTCCAACTCCTATCAATGAAGTTTAAATAATAACCATTTCCACCAATCTTTCCAAGGTCCCCAAAAGGCCTGTTAAGATTACATCCGCTCCGAAGACTGCACCGTTGAAGATAACCATGCCTGGGCCCGTCCCCTACAAATCTGACAAATCAATACCGTGGAATTATGGTGGATAAATCTACTACCACGGTGTTAAGCAAATTGAGATAACTGAAGAGAACTCTAACGAAGAAACTGCAGACATTGGAAACATTTCCGGTACGAGCAAAATTACCCGAAGCGGAAGGATTTTCTCTCCAGAGATTTCCCCTCCAAAGGCAATCTTCGGACCCTTAGCTGCTCCCAAGGTTACCCCTGCACAGATAAAACTATCTGCAAGAACTCCAATGATTGAGGAAGCTGTTACTCCTGTGATTGTCCCTCCTACTACTGCTGATAAGGGGAAAGGGATCAAAGATGAGCTCGTCAGGACGAGGGCTCAGTCATTGGTCATCCCCGAAACCTCTAAGAAAGAAGTGGAGGAGATTCTGAAAATAATTAAGAAGAGTGATTTTGATGTGGTAGAACAACTGGGGAAAACCCCCTCAAAAATTTCAATGTTGGCCCTGTTGCTTTGTTCGGAGGCTCATGCCAAATCCTTGATAAGGTTTTTGAAGACAGCCCATGTTCCCCAAGAAACCTCAGCCGATCAATTTCAAAATTATGAAGCCAGCCTTACTGCCGACAACGGTATGGGTTTCTCCGATGCTGACCTGACTCCTAAGGGAAGAAACCACAATGATGCCTTGCACGTTTCAGTTGAATGCCGAGGGACCACTCTCGCCCATGTCCTTGTCGACACTGGTTCTTCTCTCAATGTGCTGCCTAAGAAAGCTCTGGACCGGCTGGATTGTAAGGGCTTGGAGTTGAAGCCAAGTAATATTATCGTCAGAGCTTTCGATGGTTCGAAGAGGATGGTCCATGGGGAAGTTGATATTCCCGTCAAGGTGGGCACCGAAGTGTTCAACTCTACTTTTTACGTGATGGACATTCGTCCATCATACTCATGCTTGCTGGGAAGACCCTGGATTCATCAGGATGGGGCAGTCACCTCCTCCTTACATCAGATGCTGAAGTACCCTGTTAAGGGAAAGATCGTAACTGTACACGGTGAAGAGGAATACATGATCAGTCATCTTAACTCCATTCGATATGTGGAGGTAGAAGGCGAGTTCATTGAAACACCTTTTCAGCACTTCGAAGAGGCTTCTCCCGAGGTGGCGGTAGCGAAGGCAATAGCTGAGGTACCCAAGCAGGTGGCCAGGATGGCATCTCTGAAAGACGCAAAGGTTGCAATGAAGGAGGGGAAGAGCTCAACATGGGGACAATTGCCTGACTTTCCGCACAAGACAGACAAATTTGGTTTGGGGTTCACCGCTGCGGGACAGAAGGCCATGCGCCGTTCCAAAATTGAGAAGACACCCGACAAGATTTCTCCTCATGGAATCAATGCTTTGGAAGACGAAGACGAAGAGGGTAACTTTGAAGAGTGGATCTTCCCAACCATTGAAGGGGGACTGCACAACTGGGAGGCGAAAGACTTCGTTCCCATTACCTTTATTCATCAGTAATCTTTATCTTTGAACAATTTCCAGTTTTTATGGTCTGTAATAACTGATACAATTCGCACACTATTTTTCACCTCATGCCTTGCCCGGTTCATGTACGTCCATTTGTAAGGGTTTGATCTTCCTTCATAATCATATGCCATGTTTAACGAATCATTGGACGTTTTTCATTTATAAACTGTGTTCATTGTCTTTCCTTTTTCATTTTTGTTTGTTTAAGGATGGCTATCCCTTACACACACCCACACTCACAAATGCAGGTACCCATCCACTCTGGATTCCATGGGTGACTATTCTGCCGTGTCCTTCGACAACTCTGAAGATTTGGTCAATCAAGCTGAATACGAAGATGACGAAGATTGTGAAGTACTAGGAGAATTAGCCAGACTTCTACAACAAGAAGAAAGGGCCATCTTGCCTCATGAAGAGTTGTTGGAAACTGTCAACTTAGGAACAGAGGAAGACAGGAAGGAAGTACAAGTGGGTGCCAATCTAGAACCAAGTGTCAAGGAGCGCTTAATACAATTGTTGAATGAAAACGTTGAAATCTTCGCCTGGTCTTATGAAGACATGCCAGGGTTAGACACAGACATCGTGGTTCATCGTCTCCCCACAAGAGAAGATTGTCCATCGATCAAGCAAAAGGTTCGCCGAATGAGACCTGACATGTCATAAAAGATTAAGGCTGAAGTAATGAAGCAGTTCAATGCGGGATTTCTGGCTGTTACATCCTATCCACAATGGGTTGCTAACATCGTGTCAGTACCTAAAAAAGATGGCAAGGTCAGAATGTGTGTAGACTATCAGGATTTGAACAGGGCTAGCCCTAAAGATGATTTTCCGCTGCCACATATTGACATCCTGGTTGACAACACAGCTCAGCACAAGGTTTTTTCCTTCATGGATGGATTCTCGGGCTACAACCAGATTAAAATGGCCCCCGAGGACATGGAGAAAACTACCTTTGTTACACAATGGGGTACCTTCTGCTACAAAGTGATGCCGTTCGGACTGAAGAACGCAGGGGAAACTTATCAACGCGCCATGGTAGCTTTGTTTCATGATATAATACATCATGAGATTGAGGTTTACGTAGACGATATGATAGCTCGATCACAAACAGAGGAGGAGCACCTTAAACATTTGCAGAAGCTGTTTTCCAGGTTGAAGGAGTACAAACTCAGGCTGAATCCAAACAAGTGCACGTTTGGAGTTAGGTCTGGTAAACTTCTGGGATTTATTGTCAGCAACAAGGGTATTGAAGTCGATCCAGCAAAATTAAAAGCTATACAAGAAATGCCTGCTCCCCGTACTGAAAAGGAGGTTAGGGGATTCTTGGGGCGCTTGAACTACATCGCCAGGTTCATCTCTCACCTGACATCTACCTGTGAGCCAATTTTCAAACTAATAAAGAAAGATCAGGTAGTTGAATGGAACAACGACTGCCAAGTTGCTTTTGATAAGATCAAGGAGTAATTATTGGAACCTCCTATTCTGATGCCACCCGTGGAAGGAAGACCGTTGATCATGTATCTAACTGTTTTGGATAACTCAATGGGGTGCGTGCTGGGCCAACATGACGAGTCTGGTCGAAAAGAGCATTCCATTTATTACCTTAGCAAAAAGTTTACCGACTGTGAGACTCGCTACTCACTGCTCGAGAAAACTTGCTGCGCTTTGGTATGGGCTGCTCGCTGACTAAGGCAGTATATGTTGACTCATACCACCTTGTTGATTTCCAAAATGGATCATATCAAGTACATCTTCGAAAAGCCGGCTTTATCTGGAAGAATTGCTAGATGGCAAATGATCCTGACTGAGTATGACATCCAGTACACTACCTAAAAAGCTATAAAAGGGAGTGTGCTAGCTGACCATCTAGCTCATCAAGCTGTCGAAGATTACCAATCCATGAGATTCTACTTCCCAGACGAGGACATCATGACTTTAGACAACATCGAAGGTAACGGACCGTATGACCGACCTGAAAATGGATCCCGATGGACCTTGTACTTTGATGGTGCTTCAAATGCACTTGGAAACAGTATCGGTGTGGTACTCATTTCCCCAGAAGGTTGCCATACACCTTTCACGGCCCGACTTTGTTTCAGTTGTACCAACAACATGGCCGAATATGAAGCTTGCATCTTTGGTCTCAAGGCTGCTATAGACCTGGGGATCAAATCTTTGGTTGTATTTGGGGACTCGGCTTTGGTTATCAGTCAAGTCAAAGGAGAGTGGGACACCAAACATCCTAATATTATCCCATACAAAGAACATGTTCTGACATTGTTGCCTCATTTCGAGCAGATTACTTTCGAGCATTTCCCGCGAGAAGAGAACCAGCTAGCAGATGCTCTGGCTACAATGTCTTCCATGTTTAAAATCAACTGGGATAACGAAGCTCCCCAAATTACCATCGAGCGAATGGAAGAAGCTGCGCACTGTCATGAGATTAATACCGAAGAAGTAGTGGAACAACCCTGGTTTCATGAAATCAAAAGGTATCTCCAGACTAGAGAATATCCCGAATGAGCTTCCGTCAATGACAAAAAGTTCTTAAGGAGATTTGCAGCCAAGTTCTTCCTGAGCAATGGCATTCTTTACAAGCGTAGCCATGATTGTGTTTTACTCCGATGCATAGACAAAGCTGAAGCAGAGTTGATCATGACCGATATACACAGTGGCACCTTCGGCACCCACTTGAGCGGGCATACGATGGCTAAGAAGATTCTAAGGGCAGGCTATTACTGGTCTACCATGGAAGCTGATTGCTATCAACACTCCCGTACTTGCCATAAATGCCAAATCTACACTGATAAGGTGCACATCCCTCCTGTTCCTCTCAACGTTCTGACAGCTCCTTGGCCATTCGCAATGTGGGGCATTGACATGATTGGAGAGATCAAGCCCACGGAATCCAATGGACATCGCTTCATCCTGGTCGCTATTGATTATTTTACCAAGTGGGTCGAAGCAGCTTCCTTCGCCTCTGTTACAAAAAATGTGGTTGCCCGCTTCATCAAGCAAAACCTCATATGCCGGTACGGTGTCCCCGACAGGATCATCACAGACAACGGTACAAATCTAAACAATACTATGATCACCGCTCTATGTGAACAGTTCAAGATTTATCATCACAATTCATCTCCCTATCAGCCGGAGATGACCGGTGTTGTTGAAGCTGCGAACAAAAACATCAAGAAGATCATTCAAAAAATGACAGTTACCTACAAGGACTGGCATGAGATGTTACCGTTTGCTCTTCATGGATATCGTACCACGACACATACTTCAACTGGGGCAACCCCATTTTCTTTGGTGTATGGCATGGAAGTTGTCCTACCCATGGAGGTTCAAATTCCTTCTTTAAGCATTATGAAATACACTAGTTTGAGTGAAGACGATTGGATTCAGACCTGACTTGATCAACTCAATTTGATCGATGAGAAGCGACTCACTGCTGTTTGCCATGGTCAGACGTACCAAAAACGGATGATCAAGGCCTTCAACAAGAAAGTCAGATGTCAAGTATATCAAGTCGGAGATCTTGTAATCAAACGGATCATCTTTCCGCAAAGTGAGCCCAGGGGAAAATGGACTCCTACTTACGAAGGACCATTTGTGATCAAAATTATATTTTCTGGTGGCGCAATGATTTTGACCACCATGGACGGCGACGATTTGTCGCACCCTGCGAATGCAGACATAGTCAAAAGATACTACGGATAAAATAACCCGACAAGTCGAAAACCCGAAAGGGCGACTTGGGCAAAAATGGGCATCCCGGTGAACCGAAAACCCGAAAGGGCGGTTCAGGCAAAAATTAGGGATAAAACAAAAAAATCTGTACACCCGGCAAGTTGAAAACCCGAAAGGGCGGCTTGGGCAAAGAAGGGTTTCCCGGTGAATCAAAAACCCGAAAGGGCGATTCAGGCAAAAGTTAGGGAATTAAAGCGTATGACTATGTCTCGTCGGATCACTTTAAAGAACAATCTCTTTGCCAGACAGCTCCAAGTTTCTGATCAATCCAGTCATCAACGGACGAAGCAGCGAATGGACAAGTATTCAGAGTTATGAAGGCTTTGGCAGAATGAGATCCCATGGAATTATTACACATAGCCATCTTTCTTTTGTATAAAATTTTTCAATTCTTACGACAACATCCTCTTACTAGGATGTCTGTCTCCTTTGTACAAAGATACTCATAAAAAGTTAATACAAATACTTTTCCAAATACAGAAATTTGCTTTGCCTTCCTTTTCTTTTTTACACTTATGTTTTATTTGAGAAACGTCCAATGTTTTATTAAATAGGCATATGCATTTGAACATAATCACTTTCTTACAAATCAAGGAAGATGATCGCTGATAGGTTGAAGGTACATATAGATATCTTGATGCCGTTTCGGAAGGAATCCCCAGCGGAACTAAATTCCAAATTCCTCAACAAGGTTAAAATCCAGAACTTAATTCCCCAAATAGAGTTAAACCTCAGGATCCTCAGCAAAAGCTTCCTCAAAGCTGATTTCCCCAGCCAGAGAGTCTTCCAGAATCTAACTCCCCTCAGAGTCAAGTTTCAAGATCGCCAGTGGAGCCAAAACTGTTGATCCCCAACGGAGCTAAAACTTCCAACTGTCAATCCCTAGCGGAACCAGACTAGTGAACAGTCTCCCCACAGAGATACTTCCCATCAAATTGAAGATTCTCAGTCTTACTCCTCCAGCATGAGTCTTTCAGATTCTGAACCCCAGTAGAGATCATCAGAATTCTCATTCCCCACAGGTCACCAAGGATTTTCAATCCCCCAGCAGTGGTCCTAAGATCCCTCAACAACTAAAGATCTTGTTCCCTAAGCAGTCAACAGTCAACAAAGATGTCTCAGCTCTAGCAATCAAAGATTCTTGCAATCCCCTACAATAGTCAAGATTCTTTCATCTCCGGCTATTCGGGATTCCTCTATCCTCAGCAAGACAGCTCATCAGCTCACATGCGCATTCATTACATTCATATTGATATAACACATATTACATCATACATTTCATGCAACATAACTTTTGTGTTTAGCTATCATTTCTACCCTTTTTAGGATAAGATTAAAAGGCTATCATGGACAGTTATCCAGTTACAGTTTCAGATACGCTCCAGACACGGACGCCATTCTGATACTCACTCAAATTCAACTTTCAGATACAGTATAGATACACCCCAGATACGGCGTTCATTCTACTACTCATTCAGATTTCAGCAATCCGATATAGACTAGATACGCTCCAGATACGGCAGCCATTCTATCTCTCATTCAGATTCAACTACAAGTTCAGATACGCTCCAAACACGGATGCCATTCTAACCTTTACACCAGCAGTTTGATCTTCCCTAGTGCAGTCGCCACGGAAATCATTCTTTCACTTATTCAGATCCCGGTTACAGTTTCAGATACACTCCAAACACGGAAGTCATTCTGCTACTCATACCGATCTCAACTTCAGATACAGTCCAGATACGCTCCAGATACGGTTTCCATTCTACCACTCATTCAGAATGTATCCCCAGCACACAGCTGCTTCATATACAGATATTCCTCTATTATCCAGATACAATACAGATACACTCCAGACACAGCAGTCATTCTGATATTCATTCTACACTCAGAAACAGTTACAGCTCAGATACGCACCAGACACGGACGCCATTCTTCTGCTCATACAAACTCAGTCCCCAGATACAGTTCAAATGCATTCCAGACACGAATACCATTTCGATGCTCATTCTTCTGACCTACAACATTGCAAGTCAACAAAGATTCTTGGATTGCATCTTTAATCCCATCTCCAGCAAGATTCTACCACCTCCAAATGGCATATTTAAACCCATTTCCTCCGCTATACTTTTGACAAGTGCAAATTTACGAGCATTCTAGTGTCCAATCTCCTTTTACCTTCGAGATGCGAAAGGCAAAACCTGCCAATCTAACTCTTCAGGTGCAAGAAGATTGAACAGGGGCAACTGTTATACCCTAAAATTTGCCCTCTCATTTCACCAACATTTTCTCACCACAAGACTCTTGAAGCTCAAGACCAAGCTAGGGTTTGCTCTGCTCAAGACCCCTCCTTGCACTGTTGACCCAAATTAGGGTTTGAGTTTACACAAGGATGTTTTGACCTAAAATGCCCAAAGTGACTTTCATGCCTCATATTGGACTCACAAGTTTATCCATACCAAGTTTCAAGCCTTGATTCCATTTTTTGCCCAGTCAATTGGACAGTTGACCTAAAAATCAGTTGTATTAGGGGAAAAGTCAACTATGGCCAATTGACAGTCAAACCACATGATTTTTGACCCACATCAACCTAATGAACTCATATGGACCATTTGATCAAGTTTGGATCACAATTCCACAGGAAATTTGATCAGATCACCAAAAGGGCAAAATGGTCATTTTTAGGGTTTTGACTACACAAAGGCAATTTTTGACTGTTTGACCTAGCCAATGGCAAACCTAGCTCACATATGGACTCAAGGACTCAATGGAATTGTCTTGACCCATTCAACAAGTTCAAAAGATCTCAAATGCAAAGGATTGACAGATGAATTTTTCAGTCAACTGATCAAAATTTGACTGTATACTGAAAAGTTAAACTTTGACTTTTTGGTCAAAATCAAGTGCCAAGATTAATTTTTCATCAAGACATGTCAAATTATGAAACTTGTTCATCAAGAAATCCAAAATTGCAAATTAGGGTTTAAAATGAGAAAATTTCATAACTTAGAATTTTTCTAAGTTATGAAATTTCCTTATTTTTTCCTAACTTTGTCCCATTTTTTCACCAAGATGCATTGGGATTCAAACAAAACTTGAAACATGAAAGTTATAGTCCATTGCAAAATCTACAACTTTGATTCACAAAGTTTCCTCAAAAGAATCTTGTATCTCAAGTTATGATTTTTGGAATAAGGGGTACAAAACATTTTTAACTTAGAGAAATTTTGACCTATTCTAGGCAGGATTTTTGTCCAACTTCCTGGCCATTTTTCACATGGTTCCACTTGGATTTTCAATTTTCATTACAAATATGTATTGTAGTACACATTCCAAGCTTTCCAAATTGTCCAAGAACTTCTCAAACACCCTTGTGGTTAGGGAGAACCGAATTTGCAAAGTTGGGCAAAATTCACTTTTGTTCTTGGCCAAGGCTTGTTCATAACATTGGCATTTTTCAAATCAGCTTGTACAAGCTAGCTTGCAGGCCTCAAAACCAGTCTCACACACCATAATTAAATTCATAACCTTTGTGTTAGAGTGTTATTTTGTTCATTTGGACAATACACACAAAATCAATCCTTAAGTAGAAAAAGCAAACATGCCATTTTGATAAAGATGCACTTTATGTCAAATACCATATCCAAGAGGTACAAGCCAGATCTTTGAGGCACAAGTTTGTAGACAAATCCCACTGATCAAGAGAGAGTGTTGCATCATTCTTGAGGGACCTGTACTGGCCTATAACACAACTTGACACTTCTTTGCTTACATGGGAAGAAACTTTGCAAACTAACCATAACTTGCATTTCCTGTCAACACATCCAAGAAAAAACTTTGTACACCTTTTCCATACATCAAACCAAGCCTGAAACACGACCAAACCACCCTTCATCCCTCCTCATTCACAAAATCACAGTATTGTGGCAAAACAGGGCATCTGCTGCAGTTTGACTTCCACCATCCATTCCTGTCGTACGTTTTGTCCAAAAGGAGTTCAAACATGTTCCATATCATCCACTAAAGCTATCCCAAGCATTGAACTCAAGCTGTAACATCCATAACCAAGTTTGCCATTTTCACTTTTCATTTGTGCAGGTTAACTTCCAAAGCACGATTCAAAGAGTTTCAAAGCAAGCTAGGTGTTGGAGAAGGTTCCTTGGACCTCAGGCAAGCTGTACAAATCATCAAACTCCATTGAAGTTGGCCACATTGCTCTGTTCAAGTCAAGATGAAACAGGTAAAATCATGAACTTCTATATCTCAATCCAGGCATGATTAGGCTTAGGTTTGTGAAGAAAACATGTTCTACTCATAGCCCTGAAGCCATCCATATATTTACTTTTCATTTATATTATGCGTATTGTAAGAATTTTAGCCATGAACATTGAAGAAAAATTAGGTCAGAAATTGGGGATGAAGAAATTCTCCCTGGATTCTTAGAGTTAGGTCAAGTGTTTTATATGTCTTAATTCGTCTCTTGATGCTCTACATTATTGATGTTATGAGTTTTTGTTAAAAGTCAAAGAATCAGAAGTTAGTATGATGAACAAGAAGGCGCGCGTTTTTGAAACAGAAGCTGGAGGTTGAAGAAGGCTGACTTGGGCTGGGCCTGAGTTTGTCTTGCTTTTTGCACCCCTTTTCTCATTTTGCACCCCCCTGGCCCATTGTGTGAAACACTTATCATTTTGCATTTTTTCTTTTTTGTTCTGACTTATTATTTTTTGTTCAAGCATAAAAAACATTAAAAATATTTTTCCACACTTTTTTGCATTTATTTGGCATTTATTTGTTTTATTTAGCATATGTATGTAAATAATATATATATACTTTTATTTAAAACCCTAGAAAATAATACAAAAATATATATTATTTTTAGTTATTATTTTTTGTTTACATTTTGAAAACATTTTCTAAAAATATTAATTTTTTGTAAATAATTAATATTTTATTCTTTGTATTTATTTAGCATATTAAATATATATAAATATACATATACATATTTTATTAAATATTTAGGGTAAAAATATAGAAATAATATATTTTTATTTTTATTTAATATTTGACATCAAAAATCCTTTTTAACCATATACTTTTTATTTTGTGCATAAATTAATTTATTTTGTACATAATCAATAAATAATAATGTTTATTCAAAAATTAGGGTTTAATCCTAAAACAATAAAAATAACCAAAAATTGACTTTTTTTATTTTGTTTATACTTCAAACATGAAAACTTTTTACATACATAAAAAATCTCTTTTTTAATACATTACATTTTTCACATTTATTGTATTTATTTAAATATTGTACAATTAAATATTTGTATATTCAATATGGATGTAATAGCTTAGATTTAAATCTCTTGTCAAATACCCCCATTCAAACATTTGTACCCCCATCCCCATAATCATGTTGTAATAATTTAGGACTTTAAATTTCCGCATTTTAAAAGCTTTCAAATTATGCCATGATAGACTTAGGGTTTGTATGAAAATCAAATAACAAATAGCTTGACTAATACAAAGACAAAAAAAAAGCATGAAAATGGACAACACAATGCACACTTTCACCCTTAGGGTTACTCCACTTGTTGCCTTCAAAAATGGGCCATGTTGCATGTTGAGTGTCTTTGGAAAAACAAAACAAATCAAATGATCATAGTCCCTCGATGACGCTTTCTCAAGTTGCCTACAAAATGATCAAGTCCCTTAAAGGAAAATTGCCCAAAGATACTTGACACCATTGCATTCATGGTCAATACGATGACCCGCGCCCGTCCCGTTAACATCCTAACACAAGATTGTCCACCAAATACAATGGTGGAACAATACTGTTAAAAGGGTTAAAACATAGGAAAGATCTTTGAGGGTAGATAGCTCTTGGTTACTTGACCAAACTTGCAAAATAATCCTTGCCATTTTTCAAAACACACATCAAACACAATTTCAAAACCCCACTTTCAAAAAACATTGAAACATCTTTTCAAAAAGACACACACCTTTGTATACATTCAAACAAGAATCATTACAAAGGTTGCCACAACAATGGCCTCTCTTCAAAACATTTTCTAAAATCACACACAAAGCACCATTTCAAACAATTGAAAGCACCATTTCAAACAATTGAAAAGAAAAGGCAAGTTATCTAAGCAAGTAGCTAAGAGCTCATGGATAACCATGGATAGAAAGGGTGCTAATACCTTCCCTTTCTATAATCTACTCCTCGAACCCAAGAAAACATCTCAAAGGTTTTTCCTGTGCTTTTTAACCTTTCCTTAGGATAAAATAAAAAGTCGGTGGCGACTCTTGCTAAACCGAACAAGTGCGAATACAAACGCAAAACCCAAGTCAGTTCTCCCACCGTATCACAGAACTGGCGACTCTGCTGGGGATAACTTTAAAAGTGGAGTAACCTTAGGGCTTAGATCACCCTTTTGCATGACTAATTGTTTGCTTTTATTGCTTTACATTTTGGCTCTCTTGTTTGGGCTTGAAATCCTACACCCGGATTTGGGAAACATTCATAGATAGCAATACATTGTGGAAACTGTGCGGGGTATACCGACACGGTTGAAGTAATAGCTATATTAGTGCGACATATTTGTGAGTACCGGTAACCCTTGAGTTCAATCAAGGAGAGTACGGGGCCGCTGAGTGATGTCACTAAGCACTAATGACCTAGAACCTTACTTGACCATCTTGGCCTTTTATTAGGAGTAGTGAGATGACCGGCTTTGGTGCAGTCCGAAGTTGGTAGATACTCGATACTACACTCATTGAGGGTTGTTTTCTTGGAATATTTTGGTCGCTAGTTAAGTGGCTAAACCAAAACAATGAACATAGAAAACAATCCAATGATATTGAGCTCCTTAGAACCCGGTTACTATTTAGGACAGGTTTTAAGCCAACTACACTCAAGAGGGTACTTACCTATGATACCTCATGCAAGCCTGAAACAAGGGTTTTGTGTGACTTGCTTGAACATGTGTTTGTGCATACATCATGAACATCATAAAGCATCATATGCATTCACTAACCATTTCAAGGGTTTGGATCTTCATCTTTGTTCTTGTTTTGTAGGTCATGGAATCTCTTCGCAGGAAAACTATCCAAGTCAACCTTGTGAGGATCCCTCCTCAACTCAAGGAGCTTACATCCAGAATTCCAGAAAGTTCTCCCTTCAGTGAAATACATGGTAGACTGCTCAGCCTAGTCAACACCATACTTGAAGAAGATATGGTGAAAGTTCTATTCCAGTTCTTTGACCCCCTTCACCACTGTTTCACATTCCCCGACTACCAATTGGTGCCTACTTTGGAGGAATTTTCTCAACTTCTGAGAATTCCTATTCTTAATCAACTACCCTGCAATGGTACGGAAAAAGAACCAAAACCTGAAGATGTTGCTCAAGCGCTACACTTGCAACCATCTGACATCAAGGGGCATTGGGAAACAAGAAGTGGTGTCAAGGGCTTCTTAGCAAAGTTCTTGTTTGAGAAGGCACAGGAGTGTTGGAACTCCTTAGATCTGCAAGCCTTTGAAGAAATTGTGGCACTCCTTATTTATGAGCTGGTCTTGTTCCCAAATCCTGACCAACTTATAGATGTGAACACCGTCAAGATCTTCATATCCATGAATCCCATACCTACATTGCTTGGGGACATACTCCACTCATTTTACACACGAACAATGAGGAAGAGAGGTGTTCTCATGTGATGTACTCCTCTCCTTGCAAGGTGGTTTATTTCTCACCTTCCACAATCTGTTTTGAAGAATGAACGAGGCTTAAGGTGGTCACAACGATTGATGACCCTTACACATTCTGATGTACATTGCTGTTCTCGGTCTAGAGAAAATGTCATCATCGTCGATCATTGTGGTGAGTTCCCTAATGTTCCATTACTTGGCATTAGAGGAGGCATTACCTATAACCCTTGTCTAGCTTTGAGACAATTTGGATATGCTCGGAGGGATGGCCCTCATCACATGCTGATTCCTGACCTAGTTTGACTTCGACAACGATGCGCAAGGACTTCGCCAAAGATTCATCAGAGCTTGGAGGATGCCTAACAAGGTAGATAGTAAGACACTAGGGCACAAGAATTCCATCACCCTTGAGCCTTACCTCAAGTGGGTGCGAACCCGCTCTCAGAATCTTATGATGCCGTATCCTCATATTCTCTCGTTGATTAAAGAGCCTGTTGAGGAAGGAGAGGTTCCATACACCATCCTATATCCTAGCATGCCAACATCATGGGAGGAGATTCAAAAGAGTTGGATCCAACTCAAGGAAGAACGGGATACTTTTGAAGCCAGCTTCTACGCCCGTGAGAAGAAGGTTTTAGAGCTCATCCGCCGACTCCACGAGGAAGAGACCCTCAACACCTAAATCGCACCAAAGAGGATGCACAACGTCTTTTTACCTTGAGAAGTTTTTTTAAATATTTGGCCCATGGGGAATTTATGTACTGACAAAACTTCTTCTTATTAATATGACGTGTGTTCTTTTTGTTTGCAACAACTTTGAATTTTTAAATCCTTGAATGCATTGCATGAATAAACATATCATTCATCATATGCACAAACAGGTATTCAAGCCAGGTTTCCTTATCTTTCTGCTGTTTATTTCAGCAAGATGGATGTGGAACAAACAGTGAAGGACTTACAGGCTCAAAACTCGCAGTTTCAACAGCTCCTTATGACCTTGGCAAAGGGTCAGGAGGATCTTAAAGCGTTGTTGGGGAATAAAGAGCAAGAAAAAGGAAAAAAGAAGAAGAAAAGAGTTGGGGTAGCTACACTGGGAAGAAGATTTGAGAATGAAGCTAGGAGAGTTCTTGAATTCCCCTCCATATCTGATGAGGGGACCAGTAAAGGAAAGGGGCTGCATTACCTTCTAAGTCCGAGGCTGAAGAGGAAGATGTTGGAGAAGATGAAGATTATTCAGAGCAGCAATACCCGCCAGCGGACGACAAGTACAAAAACCCTTTCTATATGTAGTTATCTACGGGCTCTTAGGTACTTGCTCATCATTTTCAAAATTGTTTTCTTTGTGTTTGTGGGCTTTGAAAAGTTTTTTGATTTAACTTCGATTTAACTCTTGCTTCTGTCTTCAAGAGTGTAATGAAGTGTTTTTGAAAACTTTGTTTGTAAAGGAGTGTAAGTGTGAAAAAATTTGTTTTGATTGAGCAAGCACTTAAGAGTCAATCTACCTACTCAAAAAAAGAATCATTCTGTATTCGTTTCCTTTATACAACGCTATCCCACTATTAGTGAGTAGGTAGCACCGTTGTTGGAGTTTTGAGGGTCAATTCGAAAAGGGTCGTACGGTCACTAAAGCAATGTTAGGACGTCTTAGTAATAACCCTAATGTCTTAGATCATTTATCCGAGGCAACAATATCTGAGGCAACCTTTCCGAGGCAACTATCATCTTTGGAAAAAAGGACGACCACTAAAGCATCCTATACTCAATGACCGTTTACCGAAGGCAACCAAATAGGAGTGTACCCTAGGAGTGCGCATGTGCGAATGATTCAATTTCAGTTTATTTATCTTTGCATATTTAGGGTGATCTAACTGTTTTAAACTTAGTCATATATTCTTTTCATGCAAGCCCTGATTATTCATACCTCTAACAGTTAATAGTTTGCGGAATTTTAAAGTGCGGAATTTAAACTAAGCTATTACAAGGCTTCGGGTATTTACATAGCCAAAAACAAACCCTTTGAAATTAAAAGCGATAAATGTAAACGTCCTAATTTAAATTATTACAAACTGTGAGCAGATACAATAATTGGGCAAAATAATAATAAAGTGCGTGATGAAAAATTAAATCGACGAGAAATTAGGGTTTTGACCCTTCTATCCTAATTAAAAAAGAAAAAAAAAATTGTTGTTTTTAATTTTTTTTTTGAAAAGAAATTAGGTTTCAAAAATAAATGCTAAATTAATTAGTTATTAACTTAATTAATAATAATTACATGACATATTTTTGGGTTTTTGTTATTTTAGGAAAATAATAATAATTAAGTTAGCCATAAAACCTATTTATTCTAATTGATTTTAGTTATTTACAAAAGGAAATTAAAATTGTCTAAAATTAATAACCTAATTAAATTAATTGATTTTTTTAATAAAAATAAAATCTAGACTCTAATTGTGAAAAATAATATTTTGTGATTTTTTTGATAAAAAGAAATTAATTTTTGATTAGTAAATAAATTAAATAAGTTAAATAAAATAAATATAAATAATAGAGAAAAAGAAATGGGCCTGAAAAAAATAGGGGTGCCAGCAGTCAGATCTGGGCCCATTTCAGAAGGTCCACGTTTGACTTTGAGGATCCAGTGTGGCACACTGACTTTGGCTCATGATGCACCTTCAATGGTGGCCATCAGATTTGGCCATCTGACCATCTGGCATGATTGATGATGAGGGCGTATGATGTTCCTTAGGCTTGCAAACGCACTATATAACCTGAAAGAAATTAGGAAAAACACAAATGTTGGAGGCAGGGGTCGAACCCCTGGCCTCAAGCCTCCTGATGCCTTAAGCGCTGCCTGGCTGCAACTACACCACTTTGCTTTTGTTATACATATAATGGAAAATAATAATAATATATAAAACAAAGAATTATTGGAAATTTTGCGGGAAAATTCAAATGGCCAAATCAGATGAGGCCATGTCTTCGTCCCTGTTCTTGGATCCGTTGGTAAAAGTGAAACACTTTTACCTACAGACGTTCATCCGTAGCTACAACCTTGTGCATTCTCAAAATCAAGCACAAACATGATAAATGAAAAACAAAGCCATGGTTGAATTCGTCTAGTCATTCTGAACACAAAGGTACCCTTCATCAAAGCTAATTTCACCTGTAGATAAAAACCCTAATTCGAAGCTTCGAAACCTAGCCATGGTGAAATCTTGTATAGGCTATATAAATGCAATTAAATCATACAACAAGCTTGCATATGTCTCATAGATCAAGAATATGTGACTAATTCATGTTAACAATGCCTATATCACGAGATTCGAATTCAAGAACAGAGCTATTTCGTGATGGACTTACAGTGCATTTTGGGACTGGAATGGGCCTATTCTTGATTGCTTTAGCTTGCAGAGACTCCCAGGAATTGATTGGGATCGTTCAAAGGTCCTGAAACTACCTCCAAATGGGATTTCAATCTTGCACTTTTCTTGATTTTTTTCAAATATTGATTTGCCTGTTGCTCTTGTTTCTAACCTGTTTTTAGGTCTGGCTTTGTTCTATATGTACCAAGGAATAGATTAGGGTTCCAAAACTGATCCAAATCTTTCTCCTTCAATGATTTTTGATTTGATTTGATTCACTTTCAATATCATTCCAAAAATAGCATTTTTCAATGTTTTTGTCCACTTTAATGCCTTGCACGAATTTGAATGTTTGCTAGCTGTATAATAAAGCCTGAAACAAGCATAAAATCTTTGGTTTTCAATAATTTTGATTTTATAAGATTTGTTTTGATTTAAATTGAATAAATTCAAATAAAAATCAAAATAAATAATAAAAATAAGATATGGACAAGTGGAAAAGGCTAGAGCTCGTGTACTATGTTGCCAACTCAAAACAAGTGAAAAAGATTGGGCCTATTTGGCAAAATTTGAAGTTTTAGGGATAGTTAACTTTTGGCAATTTTGCAAAAAAGGTCAACTTCACCAATGCATAACTTCCTTAATTTTGACTCTTTGGAGGTGTTCTTTGACTTTTTAGAAAGCTTGAGATGTCCTCTAAGCAACCCTTTTTGTCTCTTCTAATTTTGATATTCCATTCTCATGTATGAAGCTTTGACAAAAAAGGTGTTTTTGTTGATTTTTCAAAATGACCTATAATGTCCAAATTCATAACTTCTTGTGAGTGCATATTTTGAACTTGGGAGCTGAAGATGGATTGTATATAATTGCATCCTCTTAAAAATGAGCTTTGTATGGGTCATTTATCATAAAGTATGAGAAAGTTATGCTTGGTCAAAGTTGGGTTGACTTTTCCTGCAAAACCCTAATTTAGCAACTTTTGAGTCTTGATGAATTATGAGCAATCCTTGATGAATCATGATCAACCCTTGATAAAAAGATGAAATATACTTCAAAATGAGGATGTTGACCAAAAATCTTGAAGTTTGACTGTATGTGGGCCACAGTTGACTTTTGCCCTAGCAAAGTCGATTTTCAGGCCTTTGAGCAATTGACTGAGCAAACTTCCTCTGCAAGGCTTGAAACTTGACATGGATGATCTTAATAACATATTAGGACATTGGTGAGAATTTTGGATCACTTGGACTCAAGTTTTTTGATGCAACATGAAACCCTAATTTGAGGTAGACTGCCTTAGGAGAGAGCTTGTCTGGCCAACCCTTGGACTACCTTGAGCAACTTGGGGATCTTTCTTGAAATGTTTTGAGAAATATGGGAGGGAAAATTTTGGGGTACAAAAATTCCAAATAATGATTTAAATTAAACTCTCACTTCTCAAGGAAACCAAAATCTCAAACCTTATATCCATGTTAACTTGCATTACAAGCATCAACCGACTGAAAGAATAATGACGTTGTTTAGAATCCACAAATCGTATCTTATAACATAAAGAATGTGCCTTGAAGACTCCTTTGAAGATTAATATGGAACTTGAGACATGGGAGGAATAACTACCAATATAGCCTTAACATGTAAATCCAATGAACCCCAGTCGACAAGTTAAAACGCTCAATTGCCACGCATAAGAACTACAATTTTCTTGAGATGCGTTGTGATGAAAATGGCTTTTTCTCTTACCTTGAGGAAAATATCCTTGTAGCTTGATAAGTAAGACATCCATAATAATCATGAATCAAAAACATAAATTTACAATTCAATATACAAAGAAGAACCAGAAGAATCAGTCTTGTTTGATAAACACCTCAGACCAAAAGAAAACCCTAGCTTCACAACCAGTGATCCTCTGAACCATGATTCAACAAAACCTGAATTGGTTAACTGAAGAGTGGATGAATGCCATGTCATAGTCATTAATCCTAAACAAATGATAAGCACACTTATATGAAGAGACGTATTGATTCAAAGACCATGTATTCTAGGTCACGCCCTTGATTTCTTGACAAGAAAAACCTGCAACTTGTTGTTCATAAGAAGATAATAGCCTTGTAGCTTGATGGAGAAGAAGACCAAAAATGAGCATGAACCAAAACCCTAATTCCACAGTCTTGTACACCAAGAAGAAACAGAATAATCAATTTTATCCAATCACATACACCTCAAAACAATCATAAATCCTAGCTTCATAGCTACTTATCTTTTGAACCTCAGGTGCTCTTTTGAAATGCAAAATGTAGGCTATATTAGTGACCTAATGAAAAGATATGAATGCAAAATTCTAAGCCAAATAGAAGAAATTAGGACGGAAAATTTTAGGGTGCAACATCTTCCCCTATTTAATCGCCTCCAACCTGAAGGTGAGATTGGCGTCAGCCTTTTGAACTTTTAAGGTGGAAGAAGAGTAAATACTAAAAGAACTCGAAAATTTGCGCTCCGAAGCCAGTCAGGTATTATTATATTCTCTAGTCTTCTGTATTTTCTGTTTTTTTTGCTATTTGGGCGAAAGGGGTTACCGGGGATAAATGTATTTCAGACCAGGTTTAGACACACAAAAGAGAACTTGGTTATCAAAGAACATCTATTCGGAGTTAGTAGCAAACAGATGACAAAAAGATATCGAAAATACATGTTCGAGATTGGTAGAAAACACATAAGAGAAAGTTATAAAAAGTACATGTTCGGGGTTGGTAGAGAACACATATGAGAAGGATATCGAAAATATATGTTCGGGGTTGGTAGCAAACACACGGAAGATATCGAAGAAGGAATATACCTAACACAGTGGACTCGACCGAAGATATCGAAAATAGAAGAGATCTAACACAGTGATCTCGACTGGATATATCAAGGAAGGAGGAAGTCTAACACAACGACTTTAACCAAAGATATCAAAGCAGGAAGATACCTAACACATCAGACTCGACCGAAGATATTGGAGATGGAAGAGATCTAACACAACAGTCTCAACCAGATATATCAAGGAAGGAGGAAGTCTAACACAACGACTTCAACCAAAGATATCAAAGCAGGAAGAGACCTAACACAGCGGACTCGACCGAAGATATCGGAGATGGAAGAGATTTAACAAAGTGATCTCGACCGGAGATATATCAAGGAAGGAAGAAATCTAACACAGTGACTTCAACCAAAGATATCAAAGAAGGAAGAGACCTAACATAATGGACTCGACCAAAGATATCGGAGATTGAAGAGATCTAAAAAAGTGATATCGGCCGGAGATATATAAAGGAAGGAAGAAATCTAACACAACGACTTCAACTAAAGATATTAAAGAAGGAAGATACCTAACACACTGTACTCAACCAAAGATATCAAAGATGGAAGAGATCTAATAAAGTGATCTCGACCGGATATATCAAGGAAGGAAGAAGTCTAACACAACGACTTCAACCAAAGATATCAAGGAAGGAAGAGACCTAACACAGTGGACTCAACCGAAGATACCGGAGATGGAAGAGATCTAACAAAGTGATCTCGACCAGAGATATATCAAGGAAGGAAGAAATATAACACAGCGACTTCAACCAAAGATATCAAAGAAGGAAGAGACCTAACACAGTGGACTCAACCAAAGATATCAAAGATGGAAGAGATCTAACAAAGTGATCTCGACCGGATATATCAAGGAAGGAAGAATTCTAACACAACAACTTCAACCAAATACATCAAAGAAGGAATAGACCTAACACAGTGGACTCGATCGAAGATATCGAAGATGGAAGAGACCTAAAACTTTAAGTTTGCCCAATGCACATTTCTTGAAATTTCTTAAAATTTCCCAACTTGGGTAAGCTATAACTTGTTCAATTTTTATCCTATGAAGATAATCTAGGACTTTTTGGAAAGCCCAAGATGTATTATTCAATCTATCTTTTGATCAATTTTGTATTTGAATATTTTATCTTAATGTAAAAGGTCTTGATAAAAAGTGTCTTTTGTTGACTTTCTGAAAATGACCTTTAACGTATGAGCTTGTATCTTCCAAATGATAGATTTCTTGAACTTGAGGATAAAAGAGAAGTTATAGGGAATTGGATTCCCTTCAAAATGAGATTTGGTTGGGGAAAAATGGATGAAGTATGTGAAAGTTATGCCTTGTCAAAGTTCAGTTGACTTCTCCTATAGAAACCCTAATTTAGCAATTCTTGACTTTTGATAAATTAAGAGCATTCCTTGAAGAATCATGATCAACCATTGATCAAATGATGATTATCACTTCAAAATTTTGATGTTGACAAAAAATCTTGAAGTTTGTCTGTATATTGGCCACAGTTGACTTTTGACCTAGTATGGTTGATTTTCAAACACTTGAGCAGTTGACTGAGCAAACTTATAGTGTGAGACATGAAATTTGGCAGGTACATTCTTGAGGACATTTTAGGGACCATGGAAATCAATTGGAGCCTTTGAAACCCAAACATCTTGGTGAAAAGTGAAACCCTAGTTGGAGGTTCATTGCTTAGGAGGAGAATTTATCTGGTCAATTCTTGGTCAACCTTGAGCAATTTAAGACCTCAATGAGCATGTCTTGAGTAAAAATGGTAGGGAAAATTTTGGGGTACAACACGCTCCTCATCTTCTCTTCTTCGCGTTTCTCAGTTTGTTGTAGTGTGATGAAAGATGAATATTGAGCGTATAGAATATTACGCTGCAGGTTGTGGATTTGTGACGATGTATGCACGAATTCATTTGAAACGTGAGAAAGATTTTAAAAAAACGTTGTTGATGAGAATGTGTAGGGAGAAGATGTTAGAGTGCATTGGTGTCGTTGAGGAGAAGCCAACTCAGAGAGAGTTTTTGGTGAGTTTCTATGTGCTTTTCCTCTGGGTATTGAATGTGAAATATTTTAGTTTATTGTGTATTTTCTCTCTAAATTTGTGGTTCATCGAAAGAAATTAGAAATTTGGGATATTTTGCCGTGAGATTTTTGTTATGAATTTTCTTTGTATGAATGAATCATGTAATTGATGTGATTGTTGGTAAAAGTGTGTGTGTGTGTAAGAAGGGAATGAGGCATGTTATATAGAATAAAGTGGGGGTAGCAGATGAATTTGGTTGAGCGAATGGGTAAGATCAAAGGGAATAATCCATGATTTTGTGAAGTTTGCTTGGAGAAAAATGTGATATTGTGAGTTGTGATATTTCTGTCAAATTATGTAATTTTCTGAGTTGTCCTTATATTATGCTATGCAATTTTTCATGATATTCTTCCTTCTTTACATTTTCTGATTTTTCTGTTTTTATACAACAAACTTATTGAGCTGAATTTTGTTACAAGGTTAATTCTGGAATTTTATTGAAGCTGAACCGAGTTCCACTTTTTTTTTCTTGCATTTTTCTATTTTGATATTATCGTATGCAGGGATGTTTTGGCATAAGTGAAGCATTTGCAATGATCTCTAAATTTCTGCATAGGAATAGTTTACTTGGAGTTAATGAAGGTATGATATCGATAAAGAGAAGTTATATGGAGAAGACATGAAGATTTGAATTGATAAAGAACTTTGGCATAGCATGGACTTGGAAGTTCACTCATGGAGTTTAACAACTTTAGGACTTAGGAACTTTTAGGTTTATAAATATTTCATTTGTAATGTTCTTTTCTTTTGTACAATGATTTATAATGGCATGATGGATTGTAACTTGAAAATTGAATTTGAACAATGGTATTTGGAATTTGAATGATGGGTTGTAAAATAAACTTGAATGATGAAGAATAATATTGGAATCGTTATGAAATCTCCTTGATGATCTTGAATATATCTTTGTAATGGAATGGTACATATGGTGAATCTTGAAACATGCTGAACATGGATGAAACTTTGAAATGGTGGATGAAACTTAAATTGAAATTGATTGAAGAACTTTGGTCTTGTAGAATTATACCATTCAATGATCATGAGCCTTTAGATCTTGATGAATTTTGATGAATAAGAATCAATGAAATAGCCTTGGATGATTTTTGTATTCCCACTTCAGTTCATACTGAAAACCTAAATTCCATCTCAAACTCAAGTCAACTTGTATTGTAATCATCCAATAATTTAGATAAATAAAAATGCCTTGATCAAAAGTGTTGTACCCAAAAAATTTCCCTCCCATTTTTTTAAGATACCTCCTCATACTCCTAGGGTTCTCAATTGCTCAAGACTACTCAAGGATTGATCAGACAAACCCTCCTCCTAAGAAGTTGACCTATAACAAGGGTTTTTCTTATCTCAAGGAAAATTGGACTTCTAATGACTCAAGTGGATTTTTTTGGTTTCTCATATGTCTCAAATAATTCTCATGCTAAATTTCAAGTCTGCTCAATCAACTAGTCAGATGGTTGAAAATCAACTGTATTGAACAAAAAGTCAACTTTGACCAATTTACAGTGAAACTTCAAGATTTTTTGTCAACATCAACATTTTGAAGTCAAATTCATCATTTAATCAAGGGTTAATCATGATTCATCAAGAAAACTCAAGATTCATCAAAAGGAAAAAGTTACTAAATTAGGGTTTTCTTAAGGAGAAGTCAATTGAGATTTGACCAGGCATAACTTTCACATACTTCATCAGAAAATTATCAACCAATTCTAATTTTAAAGCAAATTTGATTCTCTACAACTTTGTCTCTCTAAGCTCAAGTCCAAAAAATGCTTCATTTGAGAGATATAGGCCAAAACATTATAGGTCGTTTTAAATGTCAACAAAAATACACTTTTTGTCAAAGCAATTTACATCAAGATAAAGTCTTCAAATGAAAAAATAACCAACATAAATATTGCAGGGGACATCTTGAGGTTTCCAAAAAGTCCAAGATCACCTTCATATGATAAATATTGAGTGAGATGTGATTTGTGCAAGTTAGACAATTTTGAGGAAATGGATGAAGTTTAATTTGAGAAAATTTAAATTTTGGGGCTAATGGGCCTATCTTTCAAGGTCCAAACGTGTTCCTGACATCATAAGAGACTCCTAAGTCTAATAATTTATTTTTGTGATATTTATTTCTTTTATTTTTTTTATTCATTTAAATTCAAAGTTAAATCAAATAATGTACAAAACATAAAAAGGCTTGAGATTTGATTTTATTTGGGGCCCCAAGATCATACAAAAACCGTGTGGAATTATTTTGTGAAATAAATCTTCATGTTTTTCAAGATTTCTATCTATTTTTCAAACAAAATCAAAGATTGTTCTACATGGTATCCAAGCTCATTTTCTTTAACATAATATATTCTCCTATATATACCCTTCAAATTCAGACAAGGAAAACGAAAAAAAGGTTGCAAGAACTCTCTCTCAAAATATCAACTTTTGTCAAACTAGGGAAAACTTGAAATCCCTCATATAACCATCCTCAAGGCCAATCAATCATCCTAATCGATTCCTGGGGTGCCATAGAGTAAGCCTGTATCATTCTTAATGATCAAAGAGGCCTAAAACCTGCATTCCATGCATCATCATTTTAAATGTTTTTGTGAATTTCGCTTTTTAATTTTCATGATGCTTTGACTTGAACTAACGTTTGCAATGTGTTTCTGAGATAAAACAATACAGGTTTGATCCCTTTGCATGAAGCCTGTGATGCCAGGATTGTACCCCGTCATTCTTACACTGATTTGCCTTATTTTGTTCATATCTCATTGTGCACGATAATCTACCCAAAACTAAGGCTACCAATGAATTCACAAGGGTTGATTTAGGGGGGTAGGATCTCTTTTGATCACTATGTGTGTTATTTTGCAGGTTGGAAAAATCAACTCACCGGAAATGACGACCGGAGCTAGGGCTCCGGTGCCTCTCCGGTCCATTTGTTTTTATTTATAATATATTTATTCATTCCAGTTATGATACTGGATGAGAGCGTAGCACCGCTGGTCAAGGAGAAGGAATATGAACATAAGGGTGTGGGTTCGGTCCCTGCCTTTTGCAATCTTTTTTTGTTATTTTCCAATTTGTGCATGTTTCACATATTATGTTCAGCGTCTATTTCCAAACACCAACGAGCGTCTGGCTCAGTGGCAAGCATGGTAGTGAAAGGCTAAGTGGCCATGGGTTTAACACCCACCCCATGCAGTTTCCCTTTTTCTTGGTTTAACCTAATATTCATTGATTTTTCTTTCCCTAACCCTGATTTGTTTTTTTAGTTAACCATTAAACTAACTTTTTTTTCTACTACTAATTAATTAGGTTTAAGTTTTTAATTAACATTTAATTTTCTTGTTTTAATTAATTAATTAATTAACCCTTTTTTTAATGCTAAAATTAATTAGAATTTTAGGTTTTGATTAATTATCAACTTAAATTATTTTCACAAAAAAGCTTTCAAACTTCTTTTTTCTATTTTTCTTATTTCTTTTTCCTCCTTTATTTACATTCATAGATCAAGTGTATAGGTTACGACTATCGATTGTAATAGCTTAGATTTACTTTTTTCGCATTTTTATACTTATGTAACTGCCCCGAAGCCATGTAATAACTTAGGTTTAAATTTCCGCACTTTACATTTCGCACTTAATTTTTCTGTACATATTTAACTGCTAGTAACTACGGTTTGTATGGCAAGACTAAAAGCAATCAATAGAAAACCCTAATTCAAGATAAATATAACTAAATTGAACACACTTTTCACACTCGCACCTCTAGGGTAACCTTTCTTTGTTGACTTCGAATAAATGGTCATGTCCCTCTAATGTAAGGGTACTCTAGCAAAAGTCCCTCTCGAATAAAGATCATAGTCCCTTGATGACCCTTCGGTGTTGCCTACGAAAAATGATCTAGTCCCTCCAACACAATTTCTAAAGTATCTCTACGTGTTGCCTTCAATGACTATACGATGACCCTTCGCCTGTCCCTTCACATCCAATAAATAAGGCTATCTACCAACTAATGGTATGGATAGTACTATCTCTAAAGGAGAAGGAAAATAATAAGAAAGACTTTAGTAGGTAAGAAACTCTTAATTACTTGCTCACAACTTTTCTCAAAATATTTTCACACTACACTTTCAAACGGAATATTTTCTAAAACACTTTGTATACATTCTTGAGGACTGATATAAGAATTATTACAAAGTTCTCCTTACATTGACAATTTCAAAATATTTTCAAGCAAATTATACACACAAAGAAAGTTTTCAAAAGTGAGCTAAGTAATTAAGAGTCCGTAGATAACTATGGGTTAAAAGGGTGCTAACACCTTCCTTTTTCATATCTTACCCCCCCCCCCCCCCCCCCCTCCCCGGACTAAAAATATATCAAAGGTCTTTCTTGTTCTTTTCACCCTTTCTAAATATTGGATAAAAGCAAAGCCGGTGGTGACTCTAGCTATCCGCACATTTGGATAAAACAAAAAAAGTCAGTTCTCCCACCGTATTATAGAACTGGCGACTCTATTGAGGAATATAAAAATCCAAAAGAGGGGCTACCTTAGGGTTTAGATCATCTTTACTTGCTTTAATTAAAAGCAAAGTCGGTGGCGACTCTAGCTATCTACACATTTGGATAAAACAAAAAAAGTCAGTTCTCCCACCGTATTATAGAACTGGCGACTCTACTGGGGAATATAAAAATCCAAAAGAGGGGATACCTTAGGGTTTAGATCACCTCTATTGGGGTTTTGATTTCTTTATTTTAAGGGATCTGTTTGGTTTTATTTACTTGTAAGATCTTACACTTGGATCTAGGGATACCTTAGGTAAGTAGCAATAGATCATAAAGGTTGTACGAAGTAGAGCAATATGGATAATATGATGGCTACGTTAGTGTGATGCTTTGGTTTGTACTGATGTTCCTTGAGTCAGTCGAGGATAACATTAGGCTGCCGCGTGGTATCCTTAAACACTAACTGACTTTTAGAACCTTAATTGACCCATCTCGGCCATTAGAAGGTAGTGAGATAGCCAGATTTGGTGCAGTCCAAGATTGGTTGATACTCGAAACTACGCTCATTGAGATTCGACTTTCGGGATAATTTGGTGGCAAGTAATTTGTCGTGCTAAAATAAAGCCTACAAGAAAGATCGATGATATGATATTCCTAGAACCCGGTTACTATTTTAGGACAGGTTGTGCCAACTTAAATTTAATTGGGAAGGGTGCTTACCTATGGACTTCATGCAAGACTTTAAACCTAAGGCTCTTGTGTGACTTGTTTTTGTTTTCTATTTATCTAACGTGAACATGACATCATAGCATCATACCATCATAACATAGCATTTTTACTAACCATTTCAAGGATCTTAGGGATTTATCGTGCAGGATTATCATAAGCCAGATTTCTAGCAAGGGGCAAGAGGATTTGTTTTCCTCTAGCCAAATGCTGTCAAGATAAAAGTATATTCTCTTGAGTCAGAGTCCATGACCCACTTGATATGGTGAGCTTGATTCTTATAGAAGGACATTCAAATATGAAGACTCAAAGTTCTTCATGCAAAGCTGCAACTAGATTCAATTTCTAATATTTCAAATTCGAATCCCACGAAATCCTTGAAAACATTACATATACATATACATGCCACATATATCATTATATAACAGGTTTCTAAGACAGGTTTTCTCATATTCTTGTTGTTTATTCCATATAGAAAAAAATGGCTCTTGAATAGACAATCAAAGATCTCCAGGCTCAGAATGCTCAGTTTCAAGAGATGTTCCTAAACTTAGCCAAGGGGCAAGAAGAACTGAAGGCGCTCATTGCCAAAGAGAAAAAGAAGACAAAGAAACCAATCGGCATCCTTAACATGGGGAAGAGGTTCAGAGGTCCAGTCAAGCGAGCTCCATATTTTGATATCCCATCGGATGAAGATGACAACCAAGATGAAGATGGTAAAAATGTCAAGACTGAAATAAGCGACCATGGTTCTGAAAAATGTCCTGATGAAGTGGGAGAAGATTACTTGTATGACCAATATCCCCTTGTTGACGAGAAGTATAAGCTGTTAGAAGAGCATCAGAAAGCTATGAAGATACAGAAGGTGTTTGGCTTGAACTTTGAAGAATTGGGTTTAGTCTCAGGAGTCGTCATTCTTCCTAAGTTCAAAACTCCTACCTTTTCTTTCCCGGAGTTGTATTTGAGATCATATGTTTGGAAAATTCAACCACACACTGCTGACAAGAAATTGTGGTTGTATTTATTTCAAGGGAGTCTGTCTGGAACACAACTAGAATGGTATTATCAACTTGAAGGTACTAATATCCATACTTGGGAAGATTTGGCTGCAGCTTTCTATAAACAGTATCAATATAATTATGATTTGGCACCAACCTGCATGCAACTACAGGGTATATCCATGGGTTCTGAGGAAGGATTTAAAGAGTACGCATAGAAATAGAGAGATCTTGTAGGCAGAGTTCAACCTCCTTTGGCTGATAGGGAATTGGTTGACACGGTCATGAGCACGCTAACAAGTCCTTTCTATAATCACCTACTTGGAAGTTCTTCAGTCGGTTTCACTGAACTGATATTAACAGGAGAACATGTTGAGAATGGAACCAGAAGCGATAAAATTCATGTGGCGACATCTTCGAACACTATGAACAAACCTTAAAATGGTAAGAAAGAATCCAATATTGTGTACGGCCAGAAGGGGTCATAATAAGGATAACCGCAACCAATCTGTGGGGGCAGTCCAAATCTCTAATCCTACACCAGTACAATAACACCAACAGAATAATCAGCGTAGGAAGGTCGCACCCAGGAGACAGTTCACAAAAATCAACATGTCGTTATCTTAAGCATTGTAACACGTGTTGAAGGCAGAATTGATTACATTGAAGGATCCTCCTCAAAATCCCAATTTCCCCAGTTATAATCCCAATGCAAGGTGTGCATATCATTCCAACAGTCCCGGACATTACACTAACAACTATTAGGCTCTAAAAAATAAGATTCAAGATATGATTGACGATAAGGAGATTGAATTTGATCCTCCTGAGACACCTAATGTGATCACTGCACTTATGGCTAATCACGACAAGGGCATTAATGCGATTGATGGTGTTTCTTATGTTTCTACTGTGAGCAACTTGACTACTCCTCTGATGATTGTTAAGAAAAAGCTGTTGCAGGCCGGTTTATTTCCAGGTTGCATTGAAAGGGGCTACTGTTGTGCGTCCCAATCCAATGGTTGAAAATTGCTGAAAGAAGGTATTCAGCATTTAATGGATGACCGTGCGATTCTAATTGAGAAGAATCCTTCCGTGGAGAGTGTGTCTCGAGACCTGTAGCTTAAAGACGTGTCTGTAATTTCCAGTATTCCTGTAAGGATCAGTTCCAAAGGTCCTGTGAAGATTACTGCCAAACCTAGGGTTGCTCCTCTAGTCATTACCGCGACTGGACCAATTCCATATTCCCCTGACAAGGCTATCCCTTAGAATTGTGGAGCTGATGTCTACTATCATGGTGTCAAGTAAGAACCATCGACTGTCGAAGATGAAAATACTGAAGTTACTGATCCTAACATTGGAAATATTGTTGGGACCAGTAAAGTCACCAGAAGCGGGAGGGTTTTCTCTCCAAAAATCTCTCCAAAGACTGTTACTACACCAGTTCATATTACTGCTACTGAATCAACTACTGAGACTCGAGGCAAGGAACAGATGACTGAGTCTGCCCAGACCGGGGCACCAAAAGAGGTTACTGTTGAAGATGCCTCCAAGAAAGAGATGGAAGAAGTACTGAAAATTATTCGAAAAAGTGATTATAAGATTGTTGAACAGTTGGGGCATACCCCCTCCAAGATATTTATTCTATCTCTATTGCTGTGCTCTGAATACCATGCTCAGGCTTTGGTAAAGTTTATGAAATCTGGTCGTGTACCATAAGAAACCTCTGCTGATCAGTTTGAAAATTGTGTTGCTAGCCTGATAGCTGACAATGGACTAGGCTTTTCTGATGCTGATCTAACTCCCACAAGAAGGAACCATAATAAGGACCTTCATGTCTCTATTGAGTGTAGAGGCACTACCTTATCTCATGTGTTGGTTGACACGAGTTCCTCATTGAATGTATTGCCGAAGGGTGCTCTAGACAGGCTTGACTGTGAAGAGGTTGTGCTAAAATCCAGTGATATTATGGTAAGAGCCCTTGATGGTTCAAAGAGAATGGTGCAAGGAGAGATTGATCTTCCAATCAAAGTGGGTTCTCAAATCTTTTACTCTATCTTTTATGTGATGTACATTCATCTAGCCTATTCCTATTTACTTGGACGCCCTTGGATTAATGAGGTAGGCGCTGTTACTTCTACTTTACACCAAAAGTTAAAATATCCCGTGAAAGGAAAAATTGTTACAATTTATGGTGAAAAAGAATACATGGTGAGCCACTTGAACTCCTTCAAGTATGTTGAGATGGACGGTGAATTCATCGAGACTCCCTGCCATACCTTTGAAGTTGTCCCTCAGACAACTCCCATTACTAAAGCCACTTCTGTTATTCCTAAGATTACCAGGGTACCACCAAGAATGGCTTCTCAGGAAGACGCTAGAGTTGTGATAGAATAAGGTGGTTGCACTGTTTGAGGTTAGCTTCCCAACATCCCTTACAAGTCTAATAAATTTGGTTTGGGTTTCACCTCAGAGGCTCATAGGGTTGTTCATCATTCTCGTGCTAATTCTGGGAGACCGCCATTATGCATCAACAACAATGGAGCTCACAACGCTCAAGTCAACATTGTGGAAGACGCTAATAGCAACTATGAAATAGACAGTTGGATTTTTCCCTACTACCAGCAATGGGCTCAACAATTAGAAGGCTGAAGACTTTATACCAATCTCCTTTAGTCAGGAGTAAATGCTATTTTCTGTTTTCTTACTTTCAAGTTTTTGGTTATGCAATTTAAACAATAATTTTAAATCTTGTGCCTTACCCGGGGCACAACGGTCCATTTTTTAGGGTTGTCATTTTTCATCCGCATATTCTCATTTAATAAATCATTGGACATTTGCATTAAAATTTTACACTCGTTGTCTTTATTTTAATTTATTGCTTTCAAAATAGCTATGTGTTCTTACACACATCCACACAATAAATTGCAGATCCATATCCATCCTGGACCCCATTGATAACAATTCTACTATTGCCAATTATGACTTTGAAAATCCGATTTACCAAGCCAAGGACGAAGATAAGGAAAATTGTGAAGTACCTGGAGATCTTGCTAGGTTGTTAATGGAGGAAGAAAAAACTATACAACCACATTAAGAATCAGTCGAGGTTGTGAACTCGGGTACTGAAGAGGACAAGAAAGAAGTCAAGATAGGTGCCAACCTAGAAGACAGTGTTAAAAAGAGATTAATCAGATGTTACGTGTCTATGTTGAGATCTTTGCTTGGTCGTACGAAGACATGCCGGGGCTTGATACTGATATTGTGGTTCCCCGTCTACCGATGAAGGAAGGTTGTCCTCCTATAAAACATAAGGTTCATCGTATGCATACTGAGATGTTTGAAAATATCAAAGATGAGGTTATAAAGCAGTTCAATGCAAGTTTCTTAGTTGTTATGTCCTATACTCAGTGGGTTGAAAATGTGGTGTTAGTACCTAAAAAGGATGGCAAGATGCGTATGTGTGTAGACTACAGAGATCTGAATAGGGAAAGCCCCAAAGATGACTTTTCTCTTTCGCATATTGATGTTCTGGTAGGCAACATCGCTCAACATAAAGTATTTTACTTCATGGATGGTTTCTCTGATTATAATCAAATCAAAATGGCACCTGAAGACATGGAGAAGACCACCTTTGTCACACAGTGGGGAACTTTTTGTTACAAAGTTATGCCTTTTGGTTTGAAGAACGTCGGTGCAACATATCGGCGTGTTATGATAGCTTTGTTCCATGACATGATCATTTATGAAATAGAGGTTTATGTTGATGACATGATAGCCAGGTCTCAGACTGAAGAAGAACATCTCAACCACCTGCATAAGTTGTTTAAGAGATTGAAGAAATACAAGTTGAGATTGAATTCAAACAAGTGCACCTTGGAGTAAGATCTGGTAAACTACTAGGTTTTGTCGTTAGTGGTAAAGGTATTAAAGTTGATCCTGCCAAGGTTAAAGCCATTCAAGAAATGCCAGCTCCCTGTACTGAGAAGTAATTTACAAGTTTCTTGGGATGATTGAACTACATTTTCAGATTTATTTCCTATTTGACCGCTACTTGTGATCCAATCTTCAAGTTATTAAAGAAAGATCAAGTAGTGAAGTGGAACGGCGGTTGTTAGATAACCTTTGACAAAATCAAGGAGTACCTCCAAAAACCTCTGATTCTGATGTCGTCGGTTGAAGGAAGACCCTTTATCATGTACTTAACAGTGTTAGAGAACTCAATGGGGTGTTTATTGGGGAAACATGATGAGTCTGGTTGAAAAGAGCATGCAATATACTACCTTAGTAAAAAGTTTACCGATTGTGAAATAAGATATTCATTTCTCGAGAAAACTTGTTGCGCTTTGGCATGGACTGCTCGCCAACTAAGATAGTATATGTTGACTCATACTAATTTGGTAATCTCTAAGATCGATCCAATAAAATACATATTCGAGAAAACCGCTCTCTCCGGAAGAATAGCAAGATGGAAAATGGTTTGACAGAATAAGACATTGCAAACAAATAATTATTCTCAATTGTTTGTCATCCTTCAGACACAATCAGTCAATGATTCATTCTGATATTCCTTTGGATACAATCAGGAGTAGACTCATTCCAATACATATTCATACCAGTATATATTTAGATACAGTCAGACGTAGATTTATTCTAATACGGATCTCAGATACAGTTGGGCGAAGGCTCATTCTAATCCTCATAGAGATACAGTCAAGACATAACTCATTCTAGAACATCATTTAGATACAATCGAGACATAAGATTCATTCTGACACCCCTCAACACATCTTCTAGATACAGTCAAACACTGACTCATTCTAATATACTTCTCAGATACAATCGAACATAGACTCATTCTGATACTCTTATTAACAGTTACTTTGGATGACATCTATAAGCCCATCTCCAACGACATTCTGTCACTTCTCCGAATGGAATCTGTAAGCCCATTCAAGTAATACAATCAACCAACAGTGTTACTATGTACACATGTGAGGGAAATTTTCTGGGCACTTAAGTGTTTAATCCTCTTCCACCTTCAGATCACGAATGGCGAGCATGCCAATCTAACTCTTAAGGTTTAAGAAGATTGAACAAGGGAAGTTGTTGTACCCCAAAATTTGCCCTCCCATTTTTTAAGATACCTCCTCATGCTCATAGGGTTCTCAATTGCTCAAGACTACTCAAGGATTGATCAGACAAACCCTCCTCCTAAGCAGTTGACCTACAACTAGGGTTTTGCTCCTCTCAAGTAAAACTTGATTTATCATGCCTCAAGTGTATTTCTTGGTTTCTCATATGTCTCAAATAATTCTCATGCTAAATTTAAAGCCTTGCAACATAAGTCTGCTCAGTCAACTAGTCAGATGGTTGAAAATCAACCGTACTGGGAAAAAAGTCAACTTTGACCAATTTACAATCAAACTTCAAGATTTTTGGTCAACATCAACATTTTTAAAGAACATTCATAATTTGATCAAGGGTTTATCATGATTCATCAAGAAAACTCAAGATTCATCAAAAGGCAAAAGTTACTAAATTAGGGTTTTCTTAAGGAGAAGTCAACTGAACTTTGACCAGGCATAACTTTCACATACTTCATCATAAAATTCTCTATTAAAGATAATTTTGAAGGAAATTAAATTCTCTTCATCTAAGTCTCTCTAAGCTCAAGTCCAAAAAATGCTTCATTTGAGAGATATGGGCCAAAACATTATAGGTCATTTTAAAAGTCAACAAAAAGACACTTTTTGTCAAAGCAATTTACATCAAGATAAATTATTTAAATGAGAAAATGACAAACATAGATATTGTAGGGGATACCTTTAGGTTTTCAAAAAGTCCAAGACCACCTTCATATGATAAAAATTGAGTGAGATATGATTTGTGCAAGTTGGGTAATTTTGAGGAAATGCATGAAGTTCAATTTGAGCAAATTTAAATTTTTGGGCTAATGGGCCTATCTTTCAAGGTCCAAACATGTTCCTAACCTTATAAGAGACTCCTAAGTCCATTAATTTATTTTTGTGATCCTTATTTCTTTTATTTTATTCATTTAAATTCAAAATTAAATCAAATAAATATCAAATAATATACAAAACATAAAAGGCTTCAGATTTGATTTTATTTGGGGCCTCAATATCATACAAAAACCGTGTGGGATTATTTCGTGAAACAAATCTTCATGTTTTGCATGATTTCTATCTATTTTTTAAACAAAATCAAATATTGTTCTACAAGGTATCCAAGTCCATTTTCTTTAACCTAGTCAATTCCCCTATATATACCCTTCAAATTCAGACAAGGATAACGAAAAAAAAGGTTGCAAGAACTCTCTCTCAAAATATCAAATTTTGTCAAACCAGGGCAAACTTGAAATCCCTCATATAACCATCCTTAAGGCCAAGCAATCGTCCCAATCAATTCCTGAGGTGCCATGGAGTAAGCCCGGATCATTCTTGATGATCAAAGAGGTCTAAAACCTGCATTCCATGCATAATTGTTTTACATCTTTTTGTGAATTTCGTTTTTTAATTTTCATGATGCTTTTACTTGAACTAATGTTTTCAATGTGTTTCTGAGATAAAACAATTTAGGTTTGATCCCTTGCATGAAGCCCATGATGCATGGATCGTACCCCACCATTCTTATACCAATTGGCCTTATTTTGTTCATATCTCATTGTGCAGGATGATTTAGCCAAAACTAAGGCCACCAATGGATTCACAAGGGTCGATTTAGGGGGTAGGATCTCTTTTGATCACTAACGTGCATTATTTTGCAGGTTAGAAAAATCAACTCACTAGAGAAGACAACCAGAGCTAGGGCTCTAGCGCCTCTCCGGTCCATATGTTTTTGTTTATAATATACTTATTTATTTCAGTTATGATACTAGATGAGAGCGTAGCATCGTTAGTCAAGGCGAAGGCGTGTGAACATAAGAGTGTGGGTTCGATCCCCTGCCTTTTGCAATCTTTTTTTTGATATTTTCCAATTTGTGCAGGTTTCACATATTATGTTCATCGCCTATTTCCAAACACCAACGAGGGCCTGGCTCAGTGGCAAGCAAGGCAGTGAAATGCTATGAGGGCATGGGTTCAACATCCATCCCATGCAGTTTTCCATTTTTCTTGGTTTAACCTAATATTCATTGATTTTTCTTTCCCTAACTGTAATTTGTTTTTTTAATTAACCATTAAACTAACTTTTTTCTAGTACTAATTAATTAGGTTTAGGTTTTTAATTAATATTTAATTTTCTTGTTTTAATTAATTAATTAATTAATTAACCCTTTTTTTAATACTAAAATTAATTAGAATTTTAGGTTTTGATTAATTATCAACTTAAATTATTTTCACAAAAAAACACAAAGAAGCATTCGAACTTTTTTTTTCTTTCTATTTTTATTATTTCTTTTTCCTCCTTTATTTACATTCATAGATCAAGTGTATAGGTTGCAACTATCAATTGCAATAGCTTAGATTTACTTCTTTTTTTTGCATTTTTTCCTATTTTGTAATTGCTCACAGGATGTAATGGTGTAGGTTTTATTTCCGTAATTTTTATACTTATGTAACTGCCCCGAAGCCATGTAATAGCTTAGGTTTAAATTTCCGCACTTTACATTCCGCACTTTATTTTTCTGTACATATTTAACTGCTAGTAACTAGGGTTTGTATGGCAAGACTAAAATCAATCGATAGAAAACCCTAATTTAAGATAAATATAACTGAACTGAACATAATTTTCACACTTACACCTCTAGGGTAACCTCTCTTCGTTGCCTTCGAAAAAATTGTCATGTCCCTTGAAAGTAGGGATACTCTAGCAAAAGTCCCTCTCGAATAAATATCATAGTCCCTCGATGACCCTTCGATGTTTCCTACGAAAAATGATCTAGTCCTTCCGATACAATTGCTAAAGTATCTCTACGTGTTGCCTTAAATGACTATACGATGACCCTTCGCCTGTCCCTTCACATCCAATAGATAGGGATACCTACCAACTAATGGTATGGATAGTACTATCTCTAAAGGAGAAGGAAAAGAATAAGAAAGAGTTTAGTAGGTAAGAAACTCTTAATTACTTGCTCACAACTTTTCTCAAAATATTTTCATACTACACTTTCAAACGAAATATTTTCTAAAACACATTATATACATTATTGAGGACTGATACAAGAATTATTACAAAGTTCGCCTTATATTGGCAACTTCAAAATATTTTCAAGCAAATCATACACACAAAGCAAGTTTTCAAAAGTGAGTTAAGTAATTAAGAGTCTGTAGATAATTATGGGTGAAAAGGGTGCTAACACCTTCCCTTTTCATATCTTACTCCCCTGAACTCAAAATCTATCAAAGGTCTTTCTTGTTCTTCTCACCTTTCCTAAGTATTGGATAAAAAAAGTTCGTGGCGACTCTAGCTATCCACACATTTGGATAAAACCAAAAAAGTTTGTTCTCCTACCGTATTACAACAAGAAATTCATAACTTCATTTCTTGTACCATGTCTCAACACCTTGTGTTGTTTAATCTCAAAGACAAACTTAACTTGATAACCAACAACATTAAGACAAATACCTTGAGGAAATCCTTGAAGAAGATAATACTTGGAGCAATTGAAGAACACCTCTAATGAACCTCGGTTGGCTTAGCAAACTCAAACATGATGAAAATGTAAACCCAAGCTCTCTTGTTTTCAATGCTCAATGAAGAAGCAAATTAAGATGTTGTGGAGAAACCCACACTCATTCCATACTCAAACATAAGTCTTATGAAGTATAGAGAAAAAATATTCTGATTCAAGACTTTAATGAATTTTGGAGAAGAAAATCCATATAGCCTGATGAAGAAAGAGATCCTCAATAACCATGAATTACATACCTAATTTCACACTTTGCTGCTTGCAGAAGAATAACCAGATGAATCAAGAGAAAAAAAACTTTATTTGATATGCATAACCAATCACTGTAAAACCCTGATATTGCTAAATCACTGGTCCTTTGAACCTATGGTGCTTTATAGAGTGAAAATTCATGTTATAACCTAATACTATGCAAATGAATGTGAAGCCTAAACCAGAAAAAATCGAGATAGGAGGGAAACTTTTGGGGTGCAACATCTAGCAATGAATATGGCCTAATAGCAAGTATGCAAATGCAATGCAATAAGCCATAAGAAAATATATGAGGGTAGGCAAAAAATTTGGGTATGACAGTTCCAAGGATAATATAGTCATCAAAAAGAAAAGTGTTGAAAATAGGGATATTAACCTTATAGCTCATACTTTCTTGAGAGACTCAACTAGTGAAGACTGGTACTTTGACAGTGGATCCTCTAGACATATGAAAAGGGTCCATAAGATGTTGGTGGACGTCAATTCTCATCCCACAGGTTCTGTTAGATTTGTGATGGGTTTAACAGAGAAATCAAAGGAGTTGGAAAGTTGATGTGTGATGGTTGTCCCAGGTTGGAAGATGTGTTGTTTGTCAAAGGATTGACTGATAATCTTATCAGCAATAGTCAACTGTGTGACCAAGGTTTGTTAGTCAACTTCTAAAAACCAAAATGTATGGTCAAAGATGAGAAAGAAGTTGTTCTAATGAAAGGGATAAGGTCCAAAAACAATTGCTATGTGTGGGAATCTCAAATAGTTGCATACTCTTCCACATGTTCAACATCCAATGAGGATGAAGTGAAGCTATGACACCAGAAACTTAGACATCTTCATTAGAAAAGAATGAAGGAAGTCATATGTGAAGAAGACATTATAGATATGCCTGAGCTCAATATTGAAGAAGGAGAAGTCCGTGATAAGTGTGAAAGCAAAAAAGAAAATCATGATGTCACACCCAATGTTGCAACATCAGACTACTTCCAAAGTGTTGGAACTTCTTCATATGGATGTAATGGGACAATTACAAATATACAACCTAGGAGGAAAAAGGTATGTCTTTACGGTTATAAAAGACTTTTCTGGATATAGTTGGATGAAGTTTCTTAGAGAAAAATCAAATACCTTTGAAGTCTTCAAAGATCTGTGACAGAGCATTCAAGAGGAGAAGAAGAGTATGATTGTTAAGGTCAAAAGTGACTATGACATAAAGTTTAAGAATACAAAGTTTTTTTATTTTTATGATTCTGAAGGAATAAGCCATGAGTTCTCTTATTCCTGGAAAACTTTGGGAGATGGAATTGTTGATCAAAAGACTAGACCAATACAAGAATCATCTAGAGTCATGATCAGTGTTGAGCAATTGCCTTTTGAGTTTTAGGATGAAGTTATGAATACTGCTTGCTATATTCATAACAGGGTCACTTTGAGAGAAGGTACGACTACTACACTCTATGAATTTTGGAAAGGAAGGAAACCTAAAGTTAAACACTTTCATATCTTTGTAAGTAAATTCCAGATCTTTACTAACAAATATCCAGTGGGCAAGAAGGATCACACGGGAGATGAAAGGATATTTCTGGGTTACTCTTCAAGCAGAAGAGCTTATAGAGTCTATAACTCCAAAACTGGAATGACAATGGAATCTATCAATGTGAAAATTAATGATTCAATTACTGAAGAGAAGATAGATGTTAGAGATGATGTTGGAACATCGTATATGCAAACTGATGAAACACTTAGGGTGGAAACTTGTGAACTCACAAACACTAAATCGGTGAATTCTTAATCCAGCAAAAGCCTGTCTACTGGAGGATAGATATAACAAAGTCCAAGGATCTGACTGCAAGTCAACTTGATAAAGGTAACATCACTGAATATAAATAAAAGTTATCAAATACAGATGGATGTGTTACCTTATTGGAAACAAGAGGAAGTTTCTATGAACTGTTGCTGAAGATATATGATGTCAAGAAAGATGTCATGACATTTCATACTGAAGATCTGAGTTCTTTAAGATATCTCATTCAACATGACTATAACGAAACTTGGTAGTTGTAAGAAACTAATCAGGAATCTTGATAAAGGGAAGGATGATACTCTGGAAAAGATGGACAACAAGGAATAACTTGTTATTACCAAAAATAGTGGGATTAAAACTTGTACTATTAAGAAGTTATATCAATTATAGATATAGAGGAATGCAACAAATACTTCTTCTTCCCTCTATATTTTATGCATGACACATGACATGCCTGGACAAATTGCTACTGAGAATGGATATAAGAAAGGTATTATGCAAGATAGTAGGGCTGGCTACAAAACCAAGGAATATATTAGGCTCTTTGATAGGGGCAAAAGGCTCTTTGATAGAGGCAAGAGGTGGAATATCACCTAAAGTTGGCCAAGAGGTTGTGTTTTCACTTGTTTGTTTCCACCTGGTACTCATTATTGGTTGTTCTCTTTTGTGCTTCCATCTGCAGTATTGTTGGTTTACAATATGTTTGTTTCCATCTATTATATTGCCTGGATGCAATATATTCTATAATGATCTTTGTTTCCATTGTGTACATTTGCTCTATGTATTTTTGTCAATATTTTGGCTAAAAATGGGGGAGTAAAGTGTTGTGTCATGATGTTACATCACATGTCCTGACATGTTGATTTAGCATTATAATAGAACTGTGTGCTACTGATTTTGGGAGAGTAGTTGTTTATGATTGTCTATGAAATCACTCAGGGGGAGCATGATCATTCAAGCTTGTTTGTGTTGAAGTTGTTGTTGCTGCTTCTATTGTATCTTCTGCAGCATGTGCTCTAATTTAGGGGTTTTCCCTTAAGGGAGAGAACTGATTGTGTGTGACAGGGGGAGTACTGGACCTGTCTTGTTTGAACAAGCTCCCTTGGGATTGAAAATTATACTATTAAGAAGTTATAGCAATTACAAATATGGAGGAATGCAACAAATACTACATCTTTCCTCTATATTCTGATGCATGACATGCCTGGACAAATTGCTATTGAGAAGGGATAGAAGGAAGATATTCTGCAAGACAGTGGGGCTGGCTACAAAACCAAGGAATGCATGAGGCTCTTTCACAGGGGAAATAGGCTCTTTGATAGAGGCAAGAGGTTTAAGATCAGCTAAAGTTGGCCAAGAGGTTGTGTTCCCATTTGTTTGTTTCCACCCAGTGTTCATGATTGGTTATTCTCTTTTGTGCTTTCATCTGTAGTATTGATGGTTTGCAATATGTTTGTTTCCATATGCTGTATTGACTGGGTGCAATATGTTCTATAACGATCTGTGTTTCCATGGTGTACATTTACTCTATTTTGTTTTGTCAATATTTTGGCTAACAAGGGGGAGTAAAGTGTTGTGTCATGATGTTACATCACATGTCCTAACATGTTAATTTAGCATTGTAATAGAACTGTGTGCTACTACTTTTATGAGAGTAGCTGTTTGTGATTGCCTATTGTTGTACCCCAAAATTTTCCCTCTCATTTATCAAAATTTTCTCACAAAGATCTCTCTTGGTTCAAGACTGCACTAGGGTTGATCAACTTAAGACACCTCCTTAAACACTGATGACCAAAATTAGGGTTTGAGATTGCACAAGGATAATTGAACTTTTAATGCTTCATATGACCTTCATGGATCATTATGAACCCCCAAGATTACTCATGTCAAGTTTCGAGCCTTGGATCACACTTTTGCTCAGTCAATTGAGCAGTTGACCTAAAATCAGCTATATTGGGGAAAAAGTCAACTATGGCCAATTTACAGTCAAAATTCATAATTTTTTTATCCACATCAACATTATAAACTCATATGTATCATTTGATCAAGTTTGGACCATAATTCCTCAATAAATTTGATCAAATCATCAAAAGGTCAAAATGGTCAAAATTAGGGTTTTGATTGAGAAAGGGCAATTTCTGATTTTTTACCTAGCAAATGGTCAATTGGTTTGAAGCATGGTTTCAAGAGTTAAATTGCATCATTTTAACCTAATTGCATGACCTAAAACACTGCTCAAGATCAATTGGATTCATAGTGAATTTCCAGTCAACTGATCAAAAAGTCAATGGTGCACTAAAAAGTCAAACTTTGATTTTTTGGTCAAAATTCAATGTCAAAGATCACAATTCATCAAAACATGTCAAAATATGAAACTTATTCATCAAGAAATCAAAAAGTCAAGATTTCATTTTGAAAAGTCAAAGTTTTATAACAGAAATTTTTCAAAGTGTTTAAAACCTCATGTTTTTTCATAACTTTAAGCCAATTTTTCACCATGATGCAAGAGGATTCAGAAGAAAATTTCAACATGAAAGTTGTAGATCTCCATGATATATGCAACACTTCTTTACACAACTTCTTCTAAAAGTGCTTTGATCTCAAGTTATTAATTCATAAAGTCATTGTTTTGAAATTGGACACTTAGTGAAATTTTGCCCTAGTTTTGGTCAGGATTTTGACATAACTTCATGGCACTTTTTCATATAGTTCCAAGGTGAATTTTCAAAAGTGATTCAAAGAGGGGTTGTAGAGAACATCACAAGCTTTTCAAAATATCCAAGAACTCCTTGAGATCATTCTTGAGCATGGAGAATCGAAGAGATGAAGTTAGGGTTTTCACACTTGAAATACAAGTCATTTTGTGATGAACAAGATTCAAAGTTCAAACCTATACTGCATAAAATCTACTTTACAGACCTCAAACTTGTTAGGAACTCCATAATTAATTCCTTGCACAGTTGTTAGAGGTCTCAATTCAAGCATTCAATGCAAGGTCATGCTTTATATCCATTTTGGGAAGAAAGTGCACAATGCCATTTTGATAAAGTAGCTTTCTTCACAAAACTTGTTCTTGAGCCTTGAAATTGCTTTCTTCTTATCATACATGTCCCATAACTCAAGAGAAGCTTGTCTAAACACTTACAATCACTCTCCCATGCTTGTACTAGCTCTTGAAACCACACTTCCCACTTTTCTTCAAAATTAAGTAACATAGCAATCAGTCTAGAACTTGTACTTCTGACCCTCTCAAGCACTCAAGCCTTTTGCTTATACATACACAAGTAACTTGTCACAAAACATACGCATGATTGAGCCCTGAAAAGGGAAAGAACTCAGATTTGCATCTCACACCTCCATTGTTGCATATTCTGGCCAGAAATCCCAAAACCAAAAACTACTCTTGCGTTTCTTGGATTTTTGCTTCCAAAAGCTTCCAAGCATCATACACAAACAATCCCATACCCTGTTACAGTTCTGTAACACCTCCATCACCACCTTCCATTTCCAAAAATAGAGGTCAGCATCTTGACTTCTCCAGGCCAGTTCAAGTACTTACAACTCAAAGTAACCATTGAGATAGCTCCCTAGGGACTCAAGGAAACTAACCTGATCATTACATCAACTTGAATCAAGCTCATTTACAGAACATGATTTCTAGTTTTGAGGTAAGTTATCTTAACTTTGAACTCTTCACACAAGCATCATTAATGTTTAATTTGTGAATGAAAAATGTAGACATCATTGTTCTGAAGTTAACCATGTCTTTATATTTCATTTATATTGCTTAAGTAGTTAGAATTTTGAACCTGAACATCCTGGAAAAATTAGGTCAGAATTTGGTACCATTCAAAATTCATGTTCATTCTTGATAATTAGTTTAAGTTGTTTACATTTCTGGAATCGTGGTAAAATTGTTCACAAGTTTCATGTTTACATTTTTGCAAATGGATGAGAAATGAACAAGTTACAGGTGGTCTGGCTAGAGGTTGATGATGAAGTGTAATCAGGGCGCGTTTTGTATCATATATTTATTGTTTTGTTTATATCAACGAATGTATAGCCACCCCAGTGGTAAAGCGCGCGCATGTTCACCCTTAGGTCCTAGGTTCAAGCCCCAGCGTGACCTTTTGCAATTTTTCATAATTTTCTAACTTTCTTTTGTTTTTTTGGCAGCATTTGGGCTCTCATTGGGCCTAGTCTTTTTTTCTCATATTACTCCTTGGGTTACTGATTCACCCCCCCCCCCCCCCCGACTTTTGTTATATTTTTTTTAATTTTTTATTTTAATTTTATTTTTCTTTTTCTTTATTATTATTATTATTAATATTATTATTATTTTTATCATTACTATTATTTTCATAAAATCACAAAGAAATCCAAAAATATTTGTTTTTTATTTATTCATTAATCATACTTATATATTTATTTTCTCCATAAAACAAAGATTAAAAATATTTTCTTAAATACAAATTAATTTCTTTTCTCCTTAAATAAATTCTTAGACTTAGGATAAATTGATATATTATTTTATTTTTAGTTTAAAATTAATTTAGAATTTAGGTTATTTTTATAATTAATCTTCCTTTTATTTTCATTAATTAAAAACATTTTCATAAAAAACCCTAAAAATCCTTTTCAAATTAATTTCTTTTCTTAATTAGTTTAATTTAATTTTATTTAACTTTAATTAATTTTTTTCTTTAATTAGGGCAAGACAAAAAAAACCCTTTCATAAAAAACAACAAAAACCATTTCCTTTTCCATTTATATTATTGCCTTTTATTTTTCAATTGTTGTACAATATTCAATATGGTTGTAATAGATAATTCAGTTTAATTTTCTTGTAAATCCCCATTTATAATTTGTACACCCCCCCTCCCACAAGTATTGTAATAGCATAGTAATTTTAAATTCTGCAATTTATCGCTTTATATACAAATGCTAGTAATTAGGGTTTTGTATGGAAAGACTAAAACCAATCAATTAGAAAACCCTAATCAAATACAAAATCAAGCATGAAAAAACAATGCACTTGCACACAAGCACCCCTTAGGGTAAATCCACTTGGTTGCCTTACAAAATGGCCATGTTATGCATGTGAGGTATCTTAGCAAAAACAAGCAAAAAATACAATATCATAGTCCCTCGATGACGCTATCTATGTTGCCTTTTCAAAATGATCTTAGTCCCTAAAGAAAGATGCTAAGATACTTTGCAACATTACTAATCATGGTTATACGATGACCCATGCCCGTCCCATTTACATCCAAAGATAGGGTTGCTTACCAAAATCGATGGTAAGATAACAATGTCAAAGGGAAGAGGAAACAAACATGAAAGACTTTTGAGTAGGTAGAATGTTCCTAGTTACTTGCTCAATTTCAAAATCAAAACATCCTTGCTATTTTTCAAAACAAACACCAACACTTTCAAAACATCTTTCAAAATTTGAAAACATGTTCAAAAGATCAAACACTTTGTACACATTCTTACGAACGAGAATCATTACAAAGTTTGCCTAAACAAATGGTCTCTTTTCAAAAATACTTTCAAAACCACACAAAGCAAAATTTCAAACAAAAGCAAGTGATCTAGTACGTAACTAAGAGCCCATGGAAAACCATGGATGAAAAGGGTGCTAATACCTTCCCCTTTCATTATCTACCCCCCCCCCCCCGAACTCAAGAAATAATCTCAAAGGTCTTTCCAGTGCTTTTTCACCTTTCCTTTTGGATAAAAGAAAAGTCGGTGGCGAATCTTGCTAACCGCAATATTTGCAATAAAACGCAAAACAACCAAGTCAGTTCTCCCACCGTATCACAGAACTGGCGACTCTGCTGGGGAAAAAATTCTAAAAGTGGGGTTACCTTAGGGTTAGATCACATTTACTTGCTTTCTTTGTTTGACTTGTATGCTTTATATTTTGGTTCTTTGTTTGGGTTTGAATCCTCTACCCGGATTTGGGATACCTTATAGGTAAGTAGCAATACGTTGTAGAAACTGTGCGGGGTATACCGACATGGTCTAAGAAATAGTTATGTTAGTGCGACATATTTGTGGGTACCGGTAGCCCTTGAGTAGTCGAGGAGAATACGGGGCCACTGAGTGATGTCATGAAGCACTAATGAACTTTTAGAACCTTTACTTGACCAACTTGGACTTTAGGATGTAGTGAGATGACCGGCTTTAGTGCAGTCCGAAGTTGGTAGATACTCGATACTACACTCATTGAGGTTTGTTTTTTTTTGGGAAATTTTGGTTGCCATTAAAGAGGCTTGTGTTGAAACAATGATTAAAGAAACAAACCAGTGATATTGAGCTCCTTAGAACCTGATTACTATTTCTAGGACAGGTTTGAGCCAACTAAACTTTAAGAGGGTACTTACCTATGAGACTCCATGCAAGCCTAAACCTAAGGACTTGTTTACTTTGTTTTTATATATTTACTTGTACATAACATCATAAACATCATAACATCATACTCATACTCACTAACCATTTCAAGGATTTTTGGGATTTATCTTTGTTCTGTTTTGTAGGACATGGATCCTATTCGGAGGAAAACCATTCAAGTCAATCTTGTAAGGATCCCTCCTCAACTCAAGGATTTAACATCAAGTATTCCTGAAAATTCTCCATTTACCAAAAGACATGGTCGCCTATTAAACTTGGTTACCTCCAACACTGATGAAGACATGATGAAGGTGCTCTTTCAATTTGATCCCTTACAACATTGCTTCACATTTCCCGATTATCAACTTGTGCCAACTTTGGAAGAATTCTCCCAACTCTTGAGGATTCCCATTCTCAATCAACCACCTTTCAACGGTATGGAAGGAGATCCAAAGCCAGAAGAGATTGCTCAAACTCTACACTTGCAACCATCAGATATCACAACTAATTGGGAAATAAGGAGTGGTGTCAAAGGTTTCCTAGCAAAGTTCTTGTTTGAGAAAGCCCTAAACTGTTGGAACTCCTTGGATTTAAAAGCCTTTAAGGAAATTGTGGCTCTCCTCATCTATGGGATGGTTTTGATTCCAAATCTTGACCAACTCATAGATGTGAACGTCGTCAAAATCTTCATGTCTCGTAACCCGGTGCCTACTTTGCTAGGGGACATCCTACATTCTTTTCACACTCGTACTATGAGGAAAAGAGGCATCCTTATGTGTTGTACTCCTCTCTTGGCAAGATGGTTTATTTTGCATCTTCCCCAATCTGTGTTGAAGAATGAGCAAGGTTCAAGGTGGTCCCATAGGTTGATGACGCTCAGACATTCATATATTCATTGGTGTTCTCGCTCTTTGGAGAATGTTACCATTGTCGAACGTTGTGGAGAATTACCTAATGTCCCTTTGCTTGGCATTAGAGGAGGTGTCACCTACAACCCTTGATTAGCCTTAATACAATTTGGTTACGCCCGAAGGGATGGTCCACATGAGATGCTTATTCAAGGTTTGGTATTTGACTACGAGAGCGACGATCAAGGTCACCGCCAGAGATTTATCCGAGCTTGGAGGATGTTGAAAAAGATGGATAGCAAGACGTTAGGATACAAGAACCCCATTCCCCTTGAGTCTTACCTTAAATGGGTGTGAGCTCGTGCTCAAAAACTTGTGATGCCTTATCCCTTTGTCTTACCAGTCATTGTGGAGCATGTGGTCAAAGGAGACGTTCCCTACACTATCCTCCATCCAGACATGCCTACCTCTCTCAAAGACTTGCAAAAGGGTTAGATCCAGCTGAAGGAAGAACGAGATACTTTCGAGGCTCAATTCTATGCTAGTGAAAAGAGGGTCTTAGAGCTTACAAAGCGGCTACAAGAAGAGCAAAGTGTGAACACCTATCTCGCTCTGAAGAGGATGCGTTCAGTCTTTTTATCTTACAAAGTTATTTTTTAAGCCCAGGAGGCATGATGTAATCTTTCTTTGTTTTGTCTAATGAAAATTAACGTTTGTTTATTCATTTGTCTATACAAATTTAAATTTCATTAATCCTTGAAATCATTTGCATGTACATATTCCATGCATCATAACATGACAGGTTTTTGCATAATAGGTTTACTTATCTTTCTATTGTAAATTCAGCAAGATGGATCTAGAGAAAACTGTGACGGATCTCCAAGCCCAGAATTCTCAGTTTCAGGAAGCTCTACTAGCCCTAGCCAAGGGGAAGCAAGACGTGATGGCTTTGTTGGCCATTAAGAAGAAGCCAAAGAAGAAAGCTCTACTCAACATGGGTAGAAGGTTCAAAGAGACAATCTGTCAAATCCCAGTAGAAGAAGATTCATCCGAAGAGGACGAGAATCGGATTGGTGAGGTCAAGAGTACTCAGGATGACTGTATCAATGATCAAGTATCTGATGATGATTATTTCAACGAGCAGTACCCACCTGCTGACATCAAATACAAGCAGTTAGAAGACAGATTGAAAGCTATTGAAATCCAAGCCGTCCCCGGCTTAGATTTTGATGATTTGGGTTTGATCTCTGGGTTAGTCATTCCCCATAAATTAAAAATACCAATCTTTGCAAAGTACGATGGGTTTTTTTGTCCAAAAATCCATTTGAAATCTTATGTGCGCAAGATACAGCCGCACACTGCTGATAAGAAGCTCTGGGTTCACTTTTTCTAAGAAAGCTTGACTGGAACACAACTTGAATGGTTTTACCAGTTAGATGGTTCTCGTATCAATACTTGGGAGGATTTAGCTACTGCCTTCTACCATCAGTATCAGTACAACACCGACTTGGCGCCAACGAGGGTTCAGTTGCAAGATATGACCATGGGAAAGAATGAAGGATTTAAGGAATATGTGCAAAAGTGGAGAGACCTTGCTAGTAGGGTCCAGCCTCCCTTGATTGATAGGGAGCACATCGACATGTTCATGAGCACTTTATTTGGTCCTTTCTTTAATTTTTTGATTGGCTGCTCTTCTTCTAGTTTCACCGAATTAATCTTAACTGGTGAAAGAGTTGAAAGTGGCATTAAAAGTGGGAAGATCTTTATGGCATCTACCTCCACTCCCAATCCTATCAATAAACCTTTTACAAGGTTAGGCATATCACTGTCTCAAGCCCTTCAACACTTGCTCAAGGCTAATCTAGTGACATTGCGCGATCCTCCCGCCAACCCTGACACATCGTCACCAAAGGATAATCCGAACGCTAAGTGTGCTTACCATTCAAACAGCCCCGGGCACGAGACTGACCAGTGTTGGGATTTGAAGAACAAAATCCAGGATTTGATTGACAATAAAACTATTGAATTTGATCCTCCTCCAATGCCGAATGTAATTACCACTCCAATGCTGAAGCATGACAAAGGTTTAATGCTGTTGAAGATACAATTTTTGTTGCCTCTGTTGAAGAGTTGACTACTCCACTGAACGTAATCAAGAACAATCTGTTGAAAGCTGGGATCTTCCCTGGATGTGAAAAAGACTGTGTGTGCTGTACAAGACAATATAATGGTTGTGAAAGGCTGAAGAAAGGCATACAACGCCTGATGGATAGCCACAAAATTCTATTCGAGAAAACCCCACTCGCCAAGAGTTTGATTGACAAATGTGAAGACCTCTCCATTATTACCATCTCAAAAAAGCCTATTAGGATCACCTCCAAAGGTCCTATTAGAATTTCAAATGAACCCACTATTACTCCCTTAATAATTACCAATCCCGAAATGATTCCCTACTCTTCAAACAAAGCGGTACCATGGAATAACGGTGCTGATGTGTTCTATCATGGGATTAAACAAGATGCCTGGATTGAAGAAGAAAAAAAGACAATGTTGGCAACATAACTGGCTCAAGCAAAGTAACTAGAACTGGGAGAATATTCTCACCCAATATCTCACCACCAATTATTACAAAGACGCCCATCTGCATTAGTGTTTCCAAGCCAAGTACCGATACAAGAGGGAAGGATAAGGTTGTTGAGCCTGATGTGATCGAGGTACCCTCCAAGGACGTAGCTAATGAAGAACCCTCTGCTCGTGAGATGGACCAGAATTTGAAGATCATAAAAAATAAGCAACTTCAAGATTGTAGAACAGTTGGGGAAAACCCCCTCTAAGATTTCAATGTTGTCATTGCTGCTTTGCTCTGATGCCCATGCTCAAACATTAATCAAGGTCCTGAAAAAAGCTCATGTCCCCCATGAGACAACAACAGACCAATTTTAGAATTGCATGGCTATCCTGACAGCTGATAATGGCTTGGGGTTTTCAGATGCTGACTTAACACCTCTCGGGAAGAATCACAATAAAGCTTTACATGTTTCTATCGAGTGCAAAGGGACTACCTTAGCACATGTGCTAGTCGACACTGGTTCTTCTCTGAATGTATTACCTAAAGGGGCATTAGACCATCTTGACTGTGAAGATTTAATCTTGAAGCCAAGTGATATCATCGTAAGGGCGTTTGATGGATCAAAGAAGACTGTTCATGGGGAAGTAGATCTTCCAATCAAAGTGGGCTCCCAAATCTTCAACTTCGCCTTCTATATTATGGATATTCGCCCTGCCTATTCTTATCTGTTAGGTCGCCTGTGGATTCATAAAGTTGGGGCAGTAACCTCAACCCTCCATCAGAAACTAAAATATCCAGTCAAGGGCAAAATAGTCACCATCTGTGGGGAAGAAGAGTTTATGGTGAGCCACCTTAACTCTTTCAAGTATGTAGAGATGGATGGAGAATTCATTGAGACCCCGTGTCAAGCCTTCAAGGTTGTACCACCGATGATTGCTACTACCAAATGTTTTTCTGATGGGTCTAAAGTTGTTAAGGCCACGCCAAAGATGGTTTCAGTCAAGGATGCTCGCGCAACAATTTAAGAAGGAAACTGTGATACTTGGGGGAAACTCCTCGATATCCCATTTAAAGCAGACAAGTTTGGTTTTGGCTTCACCGTCAAAGCTCAGAAGGAAGTGAGGCGTGCTTGTGATGGAAAGCCACCTCTCTGCATTGGAATCCATACAGTCAACACCATGGGTAATTCTGATGAAGAAGCTGCATTTGAAGAATGGGTGTATCCAACTACTACGGAGCTGAAGAATTGGCATACAAAAGACTTTGTACCAGTCTCCTTCATTAAGGAGTAATCTACTTGTTATTGCTTTTCTTTCAATTCAAGAACTTGTTGTCTGTAATTTTTAAACAATGACTTTTAAGCCATGTGCCTGGCCCGGGGCATTTTGGTCCATTTGTCAAGGGTTTTTATTTATATTCATCTAATCATATGATCATTCAGTACATTGGACTCTTTTGCATTCAAATATTTATGTTCATTGTCTTTCCTTTCTTTCAAATACATTTTTCAAAAAAAGTAGCCATGTATCTTACATGCACACACACACTCTTGCAGGTCCACATCCACTCTGGATCCTATTGACAATGACTCTACTATTGTCGACCATGACTTTGAATGTCCTATCAACCAAGCCGAAGACGAAGGCAAGGAAGATTGTGAAATACCAGGAGAACTAGCCAGACTTCTATTACAAGAGGAAAAAGCTATTCAACCGCACGAGGAGTCAGTTGAAGTTATCAACCTGGGTACTGAGGCAGATAAGAAGGAAATCAAGATCAGCACTAACATGAAAGGCAGTGTCAAGAGCAGGTTGGTTCAGATGTTGCATAATCATGTGGAAGTATTTTCTTGGTCTTATGAAGATATGCCTGGGTTGGATACCGATATCGTAGTTCATCGTCTGCCGACAAGAGAGGACTTCCCTCCTGTTAAACAAAAGGTTTGTCGCATGAGGCCTGATATGTCTGAAAAGATCAAAGTTGAAGTGATGAAACAATTTGAAGCATGTTTCCTAGCTGTGACATCCTATCTTCAATGGGTTGCCAATGTGGTGCCAGTGCCAAAGAAAGATGGGAAAGTTTGCATGTGCGTAGGTGTGATACGGTGGGAGAACTGACTTGAGGTTTTGCCTTTGCATTCGCAAATGTTTCGGTTTAGCAAGAGTCGCCATCGACTTTTTATTTTATCCTAAGGAAAGGTCAAAAAACACAGGAAAGACCTTTGAGATGTTTTCTTGGGTTCGGGGAGTAGATTATGAAAAGGGAAGGTGCAAGCACCCTTTTCATCCATGGTTATCCATGGGCTCTTAGTTACTTGTTTAGATCACTTGCTTTGCTTTTCCAATTGTTTGAAATGGTGCTTTGTGTGTGGTTTTGAAAGATGTTTTGAAAAGAGGCCATCATTGTGGAAACCTTTGTAATGATTCTTGTTTGAATGTATACAAAGGGGTTTTTGTCTTTTGAAAAGATTTCAATGTTTTTAAAGTTTGTTTTGGGAAATGTTTTGAAATTGTGTTGTGAAGTGTGTTTGAAAATAGCAAGGATGTTTTGCAAGCTTTTGATCAAGTAACTAAGAGTTATCTACCCTATTTTACTCAAAGATCTTTCTTATGTTTTTAACCCTTTTGACAGTGTTTTTCAACATTGTATTTGGTGAATAACCTTGTGTTAGGATGTTAAACGGGACAGGCGCGGGTCATCGTATAGACCATGATAGCAATTGTGTCAAGTATCTTTGGCAATTTTCTTGAGGGACTTGATCATTTTTGTTTAGGAAACCAAGATAGCGTCATCGAGGGACTATGATCTTTTGTTTTGTTTTTGTTTTGCCAAAGTACCCAACATGCATACCATGGCCCATCTTTGAAGGCAACAAGTGGATTGTAACCCTAGGGGTGCAAGTGTGCATTGTGTTTGATTTTCATGCATTTTTGTCTTTGATTAGGTCAAACTATTTGTTGATTTTGATTTTTGGCATACAAACCCTAATTCTCTAATTATGGCATAATTGAAAGCGTAAAGTGCGAGAATTTAAAATTCTAAGTTATTACAACATGATTATGGGGATGGGGGTACAATTTTGAATGGGGGGTATTTGACAAGAAATATAAACCCTAATTTACTATTACATCCAAATTGAATCACAATGCATAAATAATTAAATGTACAATATTTAAATAGACAAAATAAATAAACATTAAATAATATGTATTATGCAAAAAAAAGGTTTTTGTTTACCTATGTATGTAAAAGTATTTTTAATGTAAAAAAAGTATAAAGAAATAAATAAAAGATTTATTTAATTGTTTAAGGGAAGAAACCCTAATTTCTTTAAGAAAATAAATACACTATATTATTTATATACCAAAAATATATTAATATGTGTAAAAATGAAATATACTTAAAAAAGGGTATTTTTTAGTATAAACAATAATAAAAATAAAAATTTAATATTTTATATTTCTATTCTAAGTATTTAATAAAATAAAAGTATATATGTATATATGTATATATTAAATATATTAAATATGTATAATATAAAATAAAATATGTACAAAAATAAATTATATTTTAAATAATATTTTCAGTATGAATAAAAGTAAGAAATAAAAATAAAAGTATAATTTACATATTATTTTCAAGTTTAAGTAAATAATACAAAAGTATTTAAAATGTTTTCTATATTAGAAAAATTAAAATAAAATGCTAAATAAATGTAAAAAATTATGAAAATATTTTTTAGGAATTTTTTATATTTGGAAATAATTAAACAAAGTCAGAAAAGAAAAGAAAAATGCAAAAATGTAAAAATATAAGAAATTGGGCCAGGGGTGCAAAAATGAAAATGGGAGGTGTTAGAAGCAAGCCAGGCCAGGCCCAGCCCAAGCCAACTTCATCTTCTTCCTCCAGACTAAAACACGCGCGCGCCTGGTTCAAATGCTAGATCCTGTATACATGATCTTTTGCAAAAACTCACAACATTAAACTTGTAGAGAATTTCAACACGATTCTAACCATATAAAGCATTAATCCTAACTCTCAAAGACCAGAGAGAATTTCTCTGGCCCTAAAATCTGACCTAGTTTTTTCAGGATATTCATGGATGAAATTCTCCTAGCACACTTAATATAAATGAAAGTTGAGCATATGTATGGCTTCCTAGCATTGAATACTACATTTTTTATTCACAAATCTAAGGCTAAATGTTCCTAAATAGAGAGATAGAAAGTGAAGAAAAACCTGTTTCCGTTGGATTCGTGTAGGGCAATGCAATGCTTCTCAACAAGTTTTGAGGTGTCTAGTAGCTTGCCTGAACTTCACTTGATCTTTTCCAATAGCTAGCTTGCCTTGAACGTCCCTGAATCAGCCTATAGAACTCAACCTGCACAAGCTTGAAATGAAAATGGTGAACACTGTAAATGGATTTACAGTTGGCAATGGAGGTTTGGGATAGCTTGAGTGAGTTGAATGGAAGGTGTCTGAAGCAAAAAGGGGCAAAACGCACGAGCCAAATGAGCTATGGCACTCAAGTTGCAACACCTGGCCTGTTTTGCCAAAGAAGTGTGATTTCTGGCTATGGAAGGTTTTTAGGCTCAAGTAATAGTGTTTCTTGCTCAAAGGGTTGTGTGAAAGTTGTTTGAAATGTTTGTGTAAGCTAACAATGGCTGATTTCCAAGTTGTGAGGATTTGGACAAGTTTCTTCTTTGTGAAGAAAGAAAATGGGAAGTTGTCATCACTAGCCTGTACAAGCCATCAAATATGCTGCATACAATCCTCTTGGTCCTTGAAATTTTTGGATTTGATTTGGCTTCTGATATCTTGGCCCTATGCTCAAAGATCATGGTTTGACATAAAGCACACTTTTGCAAAAATGGAAATGTGTCTTTTACCATTTAGGGATTAGTTTTGTGTACAATGTCCAAATGACCAAGATAATGCATTAGCTCAATGGATTTGCATTAAATTATGGTGTGTGAAATGGTTTAGAGGCCTGCAAACTAGTACAAGGCATGCTAGTTTGAAAATGCCACTTGAGTGAACATGAATTTGCCATGGATATAAAGTGAGTTTTTGCCAACTTGAAGCATTCGATTCTCCCTAACCACAAATGTGTTTGAGGAGTTCTTGGACAATTTGGAAATCTTACAACATTCTCTATAATGCATATTCGAAATGCAACTTGAGACTCTAAGTGGAACTATGTGAAAAATGGCCAAGAAGATAGGGGAAAATCCTGCCTAAACTAGGGCAAAATTTCTCTAAGTTAAAAGTTTTAGGGACCCTTGTTCCGAAAATCATAACTTGAGATCCATGCTTCTTTTGAGAAAACTTTGTGAATAAAAGTTATAGGCTTTATGGAGGACTACAACTTTCATGTTGTAAGTTTTGTTTTAATCCATTTGCATCATGGTGAAAATGTGGGGCAAAGTTAGGAAAAATTAAGAAAATTTCATAACTTAGAAAAATTCTAAGTTATGAAAATTTTCAATTTCAAACCCTAATTTGCAATTTTGGGTTTCTTGATGAAAAAGTTTCATAATTTGACACATCTTGATGAAAAATGACCCTTGGCACTTGATTTTGACCAAAAAGTCAAAGTTTGACTTTTCAGTGTACAGTCAAATTTTGATCAGCTGACTGAAAAATTCATCTGTCAATCCCATGCATTTGAGGTCTTTTGAACTTGTTGAATAGGTAAAGATGATGCCATTGAGTCCTTGAGTCCATGGTTGAGCCTAATTTTCCATTGGCTAGGTCAAACAGTCAAAAATTGCCTTTGTACAATCAAAACCCTAAAAATGACCATTTTGCCCTTTTGGTGATCTGATCAAATTTCTTGTGGAATTGTGGTCCAAACTTGATCCAATGATTCATATGAGTTCATAATGTGGATGTGGGTCAAAATTCATGGGGTTTGACTATAAATTGGCCACAGTTGACTTTTTCCCCAATACAGCTGATTTATAGGTCAACTGTCCAATTGACTGGGCCAAAATTTGATTCAAGGCTTGAAACTTGGTATGGACAAACTTATGAGTCCAAAAAGAAGTATGAAAGTAAATTTGAGCATTGAAGGTCCAAAAATCCCTGTGCAAACTCAAACCCTAGTTTAGGTCATCAGTGCAAGGAGATGTCTTGAGCAGAGCAAACCCTAGCTTGATCTTGAGTTCCAAGAGCCTTATGATGAGAAATGTTGATAAAATGAGAGGGTAAATTTTGGGGTACAACAGGTTCCCCTGTTCAATCTTCTTGAACTTGAAGAGTTGGATTGGCAAGTTTGCCTTTCGTGACTCGAAGGTAAAAGAGGATTGGACACTAGAGTGCCCGTAAATTTGCACTCGTCAAAAATGTAGTTGAGGGAATGGGCTTAAAGATGACATTTGGAAATGGTAGAATCTTGCTGGAGATGGGCTTAGAGATGCCATCCAAAACTTGTTTGTTGAAAATCAGTAGAATGAACATCAGAATGGTATCCGTATTTGGAACGTATCTGAGTTGTATCTGGAGAGTGGGTTTGTATGAGCAGGGGAATGGTGTCTGTGTCTAGAGCGTATCCGAGCTGTAACTGTATTTGATTCTTGAATGAATATCAGAATGACTGCCGCGTCTGGAGTGTATCTGTATTTTGAATGGGTAACAGAGAATCATCTGTATATGGAGCATCTATGTGTTGGGGATAAATTCCGAATGAGTGACAGAATGACAACCGTGTCTGGAGCGTATCTGGATTGTATCTGAGGTTGAGATCTGTATGAGTAGCAGAATGACTTCCGTATCCGGAGTATATCTGTAATGTAACTGGGATCCAGACAAGTGACAGAATGACTTATGTGTCTGGAGTGTATCTGAACTTGAAGTTGATAGTTGAATTTGAATGAGAAAAAGAATGGCTTCCGTGTCTGGAGCGTATCTAGTCTGTATCTAATTGCTGGAGTCTAAATGAGTAGTAGAATGACCGTCGTGTCTGGGGTGTATCCATACTGTATCTTGACTTGAAATTCCGAATGAGTAATAAAATGACCGCTGTGTCTGGGGTGTATCCATATTGTATCTGAAATCTCTAAATAGTTGTTAACGATAGCTTTTTAATCTTATCCTGAAAAGGGAAAAATGTTAGCTAAAACACAAAGTTATGTTGCATGATATGTATGATGCAATAAAATATGTTCTATTAATGAATGTAATGGATGTAATGGATGTGCATGTAAGCTGATTAGCTGTCTTGCTGAGGAAAATAAATCCTTGATAACTGGAGATAATGAAATCTTTGACTGCTTCCGGAGAAAGTAAATCCTTGACCGATGCTGAGGATTCCAAAAATCTTTGATTGTTGAGAATGAGAAATCCTGGGACCACTGCTGGGGATTGAAAATCCTTGGTGACTTGTGGGAATTAACAAGAGTTTTGACAACTTCTGCGGGGAATGAGAATCCTTCATGACTTTCCTGGGGAAATAAGGAAAAATCCGACGATCTCTACTGGGGAATTAAAACCTGGGAGGCTTCAAATGGGGAAACAAGAACTAGAATCTTCGTTCTGTTGGGAAATAACTCTGTGGGGGAGAGTGTTTATTCTGCCAGGGAAGCCAGGAGCTTGGGTTGTATGCCAATCTATTGGGGAATTATCCTAGTTAGGGATAAAACAAAAAGTTTACTGCTATCTGGTTGATTCTCAGACTTTTTAGATAACCTGCTGGGGAAGTTGGGGAAAATTGAATGGTTCCCGCTGGGGATTGATGGTTGGAAATTTGACTCCGCTGGGGAAGAAGGTTTCATCTTCACTGAGGGTCTGTAGTTCAAAGTTCTCGGGCTCTACTGGGGATCGTGAGTTTAGAGACTTAACTCTGATGGGAATTTTAAAATTTAACTCCGTTGGGGATATGTACCTCAAGGTTTTAGCTTTGTTGAGGATCTGAATGACATACTGTAGGGGATTTCTTCTGGAATAGCCTAAAGACGTTTTCCTACCCTTTCGACCTACCAGTAATTATCCTTTCTCATTTTGTTTTATTTGTAAGCAATGATTATATTCAAATGCATATGCCTATTTAACAAACCATTGGACGTTTTCAAATAAAACATAAGTGTAAGAAGAAAGGAAAAGCAAGCAAATTTCTGCACTTTGAAGTATTTTTGTATTAACTTTTGTAAGTATCTTTGTACAAAGGAGACAACCATCCTAGTAAGAGAATGTTGTCGTAAAAATTGACATATTTTATACAAAAAGAAAGATGGCTATGTGTAACAATTCCATGGGGTTCCCATTCTGCTATAGCCTTCACAACTCTGAGTATCTTGTCCATTCTTTTCTTCGTCCACGGATGATTGGATTGATTAGAAGCTTGGAGCTTGTTGGTGAAGAGATTGTCCTTAAAGTGATCCGACGAGACATAGTCATACGCTTTAATTCCCTAACTTTTGCCTGGACCGCCCTTTCGGGTTTTCAGTCCACCGGGAAACCCTTTTTGCCCAAGTCGCCCTTTCAGGTTTTCAACTTGCCGGGTGTACAGATTTTTTCATTTATCCCTAATTTTTGCCTGAACCACCCTTTCGGGTTTTCGATTCACCGGGATGCCCATTTTTGCCCAAGTCGCCCTTTCGGGTTTTCAACTTGTCCGGTCATTTAATGCGTAGTATCTTTTGACTATGTTTGCGTTCACAGGATGCGGCAGGTCATCGCCGTCCATGGTGGTCAGAATCATTTCCCCACCAGAAAAGATGTTCTTGATCACAAATAGTCCTTCGTAAGTAGGAGTCCATTTTCCCCTGGGATCACCTTGCGGCAAGATGATCCGCTTAATTACAAGATCTCTGACTTGATATACCTGACGCCTGACTTTCTAATTGAAAGCCTTGATCACCCGTTTTTTATACGTCTAACCATTACAAACAGCAGTAAGTCGCTTCTCGTCGATCAAGTTAAGTTGATCAAGCCAGGTCTGAATCCAATCGTCTTCACTCAAACCAGTATCCTTCATGATCCTCAAGGAAGGAATATGAACTTCCATAGGTAAAACAGCCTCCATGCCATATACCAAAGAAAAGGGGGTTTCCCCTGTTGAAGTACACGCCGTGGTACGATATCCATGCAGAGCAAACGGTAACATCCCATGCCAGTCCTTGTAGGTGACTGTCATCTTTTGAATGATCTTCTTGATATTTTTGTTCGCAGCTTCAACAACACCGTTCATCTTTGGCCGATAGGGAGATGAATTGTGATGTTGAATCTTGAACTGCTGGCACAGAGCGATGATCACACTGTTATTCATATTTGTATCGTTGTCCGTGATGATCCTGTCAGGGATACCATACCGGCATATGAGATTCTGCTTGATGAAGCAGGCAACCACATTCTTTGTAACAGAGGCGTAGGAAGCGGCCTCGACCCACTTGGTAAAATAATCAACAGCGGCCAAGATGAAGCGATGTCCATTGGATGTTGTGGGCTTGATCTCTCGAATCATGTCAATTCCCCACATCGCGAATGGCCAAGGAGCTGTTAGAATGTTGAGAGGAACTGGAGGAATATGTATCTTGTCAGCATAGACTTGACATTTGTGACAAGTACGGGAATATTTATGACAATCAGCTTCCATGGTAGACCAGTAGTAGCCTGCCCTTAGAATCTTCTTAGCCATCGTATGTCCGCTTAGGTGGGTGCCAAACGTGCCACTATGAATTTCGGTCATGATCAACTCTGCTTCAACCTTGTCCACACAACAAAGTAGAACACAATCATGGTTGCGCTTATATAGGATACCATTGCTCAGGAAGAACTTGGCAACAAATCTCCTTAAGAACTTTTTGTCATTGACTGAAGCTCCTTCAGGGTATTCTCGTGTTTGGAGATACCTTTTGATTTCATGAAACCAGGGTTGTTCTACTACTTCTTCGGTATTAATCTCATGACAGTGCTCAGGTTCGTCCATTCGCTCGATGGTGATTTGGGGAGCCTCATTATCCCAGTTGACTTTAAACATAGAAGACATTGTAGCTAAAGCATCTGCTAGCTGATTTTCTTCTCGCGGGAAGTGCTCAAAGGTAATCTGCTCGAAATGAGGCAACAATGTCAAAACATGTTATTTGTTTGGGATAAGATTAGGATGTTTAGTATCCCACTCTCCTTTGATTTGACTGATAACCAAAGCTGAGTCTCTAAATACGACCAAAGATTTGATTCCCAAGTCAATAGCAGCCTTGAGACCAAAGATACAAGCTTCATATTTGGCCATGTTATTGGTGCAGCTGAAGCAAAGTCGGGCAGTGAAGGGTGTATGGCAACCTTCCGGAGAAATAAGTACCGCACCGATACCATTGCCAAGTGCATTTGAAGCACCATCGAAGTATAGGGTCCATCGGAATCCTTGTTCAGGTCCGCCATACAGTCTATTACCTTCAATGTTGTCCAATGTCATGATGTCCTCGTCAGGGAAGTCGAATCTCATATATTGGTAATCTTCGACGGCTTGATGAGCTAGATGGTCAGCTAGTACACTCCCCTTTATAGCTTTTTGGGTTGTGTACTGAATATCATACTCTGTCAGGATCATTTGCCATCTAGCGATTCTTCCGGATAAAGCAGGCTTCTCGAAGATATACTTAATCGGATCCATTTTAGAAATCAGCAAGGTGGTATGTGTCAACATATACTGCCTTAGCCGGCGAGCAGCCCATACCAAAGCGCAGCAAGTTTTCTCGAGAAGTGAGTAGCGAGTCTCACAGTCGGTAAACTTTTTGCTAAGGTAATAAATGGCATGCTATTTTTGGCCAGACTCGTCATGTTGGACCAGTACGCACCCCATTGAGTTATCCAAAACAGTCAGATACATGATTAACGACCTTCCTTCGACGGGTGGCATCAAGATAGGAGGTTCCAGCAAATACTCCTTGATCTTATCAAAAGCAACTTGACAGTCATTGTTCCATTCAACCACCTAATCTTTCTTCAACAACTTGAAGATTGGCTCACAGGTAGATGTTAGGTGAGAGATGAACCTCGCAATATAGTTTAAGCGTCCCAAGAAACCTGTAACCTCCTTTTCAGTGCGGGGGGCTGGCATCTCTTGTATAGCTTTGACTTTAGCAGGATCAACCTCAATGCCTTTGTTGCTGACGATAAATCCCAAAAGTTTACCAGACCTGACTCCAAAAGTGCATTTGCTAGGGTTCAGTCTGAGCTTATATTCCTTCAATCTGACAAACAGCTTTTGCAGATGATCAAGGTGTTCTTCTTCTGTTTGTGAACGGGCTATCATGTCGTCTACGTAGACTTCGATCTCATGATGTATCATATCATGAAACAAAGATACCATGGCTCGCTGATAGGTTGCCCCGACATTCTTCAGTCCGAATGGCATCACTTTATAGCAGAAGGTACCCCACTGTGTAACAAAAGTAGTCTTCTCCATGTCTTCGGGGGCCATTTTGATCTGGTTGTATCCCGAGAATCCATCCATGAAGGAAAATACCTTGTGTTGAGCAGTGTTATCAACCAAGATGTCAATGTGTGGTAGTGGAGAATCATCTTTAGGGCTAGCCCTGTTTAAGTCTCTGTAGTCCACACACATTCTGACTTTGTCGTCCTTCTTAGGAACGGGCACAATGTTAGCAACCCATTGTGGATAGGAAGTAACAGCCAGAAAACCAGCATTGAATTGCTTCATCACCTCAGCTTTGATCTTTTCAGACATGTCGGGCCTCATCCGGTGGACTTTTTGTTTGATCGGTGGACAGTCTTCTCTTGTAGGGAGACGGTGAACTACAATATCTGTATCTAGTCCCGACATGTCTTTATAGGACCAGGCAAACATCTCGACATACTCATTCAACAGCTGAGCTAGACGCTCTTTGACACTTGGCTCCAGGTTGGCACCCACCTTAACCTCTTTCTTGTCTTCCTCTGTTCCCAGATTGATGGTCTCTAGCAACTCTTCATGGGGCAGAATAGCCCTTTCCTATTGTTGCAAAAGTCTAGCTAACTCCCCAGGCACTTCACAGTCTTCATCACCTTCGTACTCGGCATGATTGACCAAATCTTCAGAGTCATTGAAGGCTAAAGCAGAATAGTCACCCATGGAATCCGGAGTGGATGGGTACCTGCATTTTGTGAGTGTGGGTGTGTGTAAGGGATAGCCATCCTTAAACAAAACAAAATTTAAAAGGAAAGAAAATGAACACAACAATTTATAGATGAAAACGTCCAATGATTCACTTAAAAATGGCATATGATAATGAAGAAATCAAGCCCTTACAAATGGACCTATATGCCCCGGGTAAGGCATAAGGTGAAAATAGTATACGAATTGTTTAATTATTCCAGACCAAAATAGGAAATTGTTCAAAGATAAATTATTGGTTGATTAAAGTGATGGGAACGAAGTCTTTCACTTCCCAGTTGCTTAATCCTCCTTCGACGGTTGGAAAGATCCAATCTTCGAAGTTGTCTTCTTCATCATCATCTTCTAAGGCATTAATTCCATGGTGAGTGATTTTTATGGGTGGTCCTCCAGCCCGGGAGCGACGCACCGCTTTCTGGCCAGCAGCAGTAAAACCTAGTCCGAACTTGTCTGTCTTGTGAGAAAAATCAGGCAGTTTCCCCCACACTGTACTCCCTCCTTTGATTACAGCCTCTGCATCTTTGAGGGATGCCATCCGAGACACAGGTTTGGAAATGATAGGCACATCAGTCATTGTCTTTGCAACTGCGACTTCAGGAGAAACCTCCTCAAAGTGTTGGAAAGGCGTTTCTATGAACTCTCCATCCAACTCCACATAGCGGAAGGAGTTGAGGTGACTTATAATGTACTCTTCCTCGCCGTGCACCGTTATGATCTTACCCTGAACTGGATACTTTAGCATTTGATGTAGAGAGGAAGTGACTGCCCCAGCGTTGTGGATCCACGACCTTCCCAACAAGCATGAATATGAAGGACGGATGTCCATCACATAAAAAGTAGAGTTGAAAATTTTTGTACCCACTTTGACTGGAATGTCCACTTCTCCGTGAACCATCCTCTTAGAACCGTCGAAGGCTCTAACAACAATGTTACTGGGCTTTAGGGTTAAACCTTCACAGTCCAATCTGTCTAACACCTTCTTCGGTAGCACATTTAAAGATGAACCGGTATCAACCAGAACATGGGCAAGTGTGGTCCCTCTGCATTCTACCGAGACATGCAGTGCGTCGTTATGATTTCTTCCTTTAGGGGTCAAATCGGCATCAGAAAAACCAAGACCGTTATCGGCTGTAAGGCTAGCCACGCACTCTTGAAACTGGTCAGCAGAAGTTTCTTGAGGAACGTGTGTCGTCTTTAGAAATTTGATTAAGGCCTTAGCATGAGCCTCAGAGCAGAGTTGGAGAGCCAGCATGGAGATTTTGGAAGGGGTCTTCCCTAGCTGCTCCACGACATCGTAGTCGCTCTTCTTGATTATCTTTAAGATTTCTTCCATCTCTTTCTGGGTGGTCTCGAAGATTACCACGGTCTGAGCCTTCGTCCTGAAAGGCGCTTCTAGTATCCCCTTACCATTGGTAGTAACATCAGAGAGTCTAACTTCAGGAGCATCAAGTTCTTCAATTACCGGGCTTTGCACATATGGCTTGATAGGCACAAAAACTCTCGAGGGTCCGAATAATGCTCGTGGAGGAGCAATCTCCGGAGAGAAGATCCTTTTGCTGCGAGTTATCTTGCTCGTTCCCGCAATATTCCCTATATCAGGGGTTTCATCATCAGAATTCTCTTGGACTGATTCAATCTGCTTGATACCATGGTAGAAGATTTCTCCTCCGTAGTTCCATGGTATCGTCTTGTTAGATTTATACGGGACAGGCCCCGGCATGGTGATTTTCAACGGCACAAACTTGGGATCAGGCGTAATCTTAACAGGCCTTTTGCAGGTCTAGGAAAGATCGTCGAAGATGGTTATTATAGCAATGTCATTTTTTGGCGTATCAAAGGTAGCAGGAGTAACATGAGTGATAGTATCAACATGAGTCTTTTGAAAGAGGATCTCTTGGGTATCCATCAGGCATTGGATGCCTGATTTCAACAGTGGGCAGTCAGTTTGCAAGTTTGAACAAAAGTAACAGTCTTTTCCACAGCCTGGGAATATCCCGACTTTCATCAAATTCACTTTAATCACTGGTAACGGAGTCATTAATTCATTAACGGTGGTGACATGAAGATCTTCCATAATGGCATGGACATTATGACCGTGCTTCGGCATTGGGGCATAAATCACATTCGGCTTTTCGGGCGCATCGAATTCTACCTCCTTGGCGTCTATCAAGTCTTGGATCTTGTTTTTAAGAGCCCAGCAGTTGTTGGTATCATGCCCTACACTGTCATAGTGGTATGCACATTTTGCATTTGAGTGATAATAAGGAGAAGAGGTATTGGGGTTTTTCGGCGCTTCTTTCAAGTTGGTGAGATTCAGCTTTAACAGATGAGGGAGGACTTGAGCCAGTGTCATATTGATTTGGGTGAACTGCCGTTGTGGCCTTTCTACCCTTTGATGGTTAGCTCTAGGTTTAATGCTTCGAGGTTGATCAGTTGAGGAGTTTTGAATCATCACAGCCCCCACCGTTGGTCAGCGCTCCGTTCTTCCTTGATTTTTCTGAGAATAAACAGCAAAAGCTTCTTTCTTGGCTGGGAAGGTCTTCTTAATAGCAGTGGAAGCGGAGGCATCCTTCTGAATTTTACCACTTTTAATGCCAGCTTCGACCCTTTCGCCGGTCAGAATTAATTGGGGTAATCCTGCAGATGAACTCCCGATTAAATGATTGAAGAATGAACCTGACAGAGTCCCTAAAAACATGTCAACCAGCTCTCTATCCGATAAAGGTGGCTGCACCCTTCCAGCCAAATCCCACCACTTCCGGGCATACTCCTTGAATCCCTCATTAGAGGCCATACCCATACTGTGTAGTTGAGTACGAGTAGGCGCTAAATCTGCATTGTATTGGTATTTTCGGTAGAAAGCAGCAGCTAAGTCTTCCCAGTTATGAACATCCGATCTCTCAAGTTGATAAAACCAGTCCAATTGCGTACCTGACAAGCTATCTTGAAAAAAGTGGACCCAAAGATCCTTATCAGAGGAGTGAGGTTGGATCTTTCTGACATAGGACCTCATATGCATCTTTGGACAGGACAAACCGTCATACTTAGAAAACGTAGGAACTTTGAACTTGGGAGGAATGACGATCCTAACAACAAATCCTAGTTCTTCGAAATCTAAACCAGGTACCCTTTGCAACTCCATGGCTACCAACCGATCCTCAAGATTTTTATACTTATCATCTGCTGGGGGATACTGCTGTTCGGAGTAATCTTCATCCTCTTCCTCTTCTTCTTCTTCAACTTCAGATTCAGAAGGCATCGCAGCTCCTTTTCCTTTACCAATCCCTTCATCAGACATCGAGGGGAACTCGAGAACCTTTCTGGCCTGGTTTTCAAACCTTCTTCCCATAGTGGCCATACCGGTCCTTTTCTTATTTTTCTCTAAAAGTGCTTTGAGATCCTCTTGACCCTTTTCTAAGGTCATGAGGAGTTGTTGGAATTGCGAATTCTGTGCTTGCAGATCTTTAACCGTCTGCTCCAAATCCATCTTGCTGAAATAAACGGCAGAAAGATAAGGAAACCTGGTGTGGAGACCTGTTTATGCATATGATGAATGATATGTTATTCATGTAATGCATTCAAGGGTTCAGAAATTCAAATTTTTTGCAAACAAAAAGAGCACATGTCATATTAAGAAGAAATTTGTTAGTACATAAATGCCCCATGGGCAAAATATTACAAATTCTTAATGTAAAAAGACATTGCGCATCCTCTTTGGCGCGGTGTAAGTGTTGAGAGTTTCCTCTTCATGAAGTCTGCGGGTAAGCTCCAAAACCTTCTTCTCACTTGCATAGAAGTTGGCTTCAAAAGTATTTCGCTCTTCTTTGAGTTGTATCTAACTCTTTTGTAATTCTTCCAATGATGTTGGCATATCAGGATGTATGAGGGTGTATGGAACCTCTCCTTCCATAACAGGCTCTTTGATCACGGGGAGAATGTGAGGGTATGGCATCATAAGATTCTGGGCGCGGGTTCGTACCCACCTGAGATAAGGCTCAAGGGGGATGGAATTCTTGTGCCCCAGTGTCTTACTATCCACTTTGTTGGGCATCCTCCAAGCTCGGATAAACCTTTGTCGAAGTCCTTGCGCATCATTGTCGAAGTCAAAAACCAGGTCAGGAATCCGCTTATCATGAGGGCCATCTCTCCGAGCATATCCAAATTGTCTTAGAGCTAAACAGGGGTTATAGGTAATGCCTCCCCTAATTCCAAGTAATGGGACATTAGGGAATTCTCCACAACGGTCAATGATGATGACATTTTCTCTGGACCGAGAACACCAATGAACATCAGAATGTGTGAGGGTCATCAAACATTGTGACCACCTTAAGCCCTGCTCATTCTTCAAAACTGTTTAGGGAAGGTGAGAAATAAACCACCTTGCTAGAAGAGGAGTACAGCACATGAGAACACCTCTTTTCCTCATTGTTCGTGTGTAAAATGAGTGTAGGATGTCCCCAAGCAATGTAGGCACAAGATTCCGAGATATGAAAATCTTGACAGCGTTCACATCTATAAGCCGATCAGGGTTTGGGAACAAGACCAACCCATAGATGAGGAGTGCCACAATCTCTTCAAAAGCTTGTAGATCTAGAGAATTCCACCAGTCTTGTGCCTTCTCAAACAGAAACTTTGCCAGAAAACCTTTGACACCACTTCTGGTTTCCCAATGACCTTTGATATCAGATGGTTTCAAGTGTAAGGTTTGAGCAACATCTTCAGGCTTTGGTTCTCTTTCCGTACCGTTGTAGGGTAGTTGATGGAGAATAGGAATCCTCAGGAGTTAATAAAATTCCTCTAAAGTAGGTACTAGTTGATAATCAGGGAATATGAAACAGTGGTGTAGGGGGTCAAAGAACTGGAAGAGAACTTTCACCATGTCTTCTTCAATGTTGGAGTTAACCAAGTTGAGAAGTCTACCATGTCTTTCACTGAAGAGAGAATTATATGGAATCCTGGAAGTAAGCTCCTTGAGTTGAGGAGGTATTCTCACAAGGTTGACTTGGATTGTTTTCCTGCGAAGAGATTCCATGACCTACAAAACAAGAACAAAGATTAAGATCCAAACCCTTGAAATGGTTAGTAGATGCATATGATGCTTTATGATGTTCATGATGTATGCACAAGCACATGTACAAACAAGTCACACAAGATCCTAGTTTTAGGCTTGCATGAGGTTTCATAGGTAAGTACCCTCTTGAAGTTCGTTGGCTCAACCTGTCCTATAAATAGTAACCGGGTTCTAAGGAGCTCAATATCACTGGATTATTTTCTGTGTTCATTGTTTTGGTTTAGCCACTTAACTGGAGACCAAAATATTCCAAGAAAACAACCCTCAATGAGTATAGTATCGAGTATCTACCAACTTTGGACTGCACCAAAGCCGGTCATCTCACTACCCCTAATAAGGCCAAGATGGTCAAGTAAGGTTCTAAGAGTTCATTAGTGCTTCATGACACCACTCAGCGGCCCCGTATTCTCTTTGATTGACTCAAAGGCTACCGGTACTCACAAATATGTCGCACTAATATAGCTATTGCTTCAACCATGTCGGTATACCCCGCACAGTTTCCATAACGTATTGCTATTTACCTATGAATGTTTCCCAAAAATCCGGGTGGAGGATTCAAAACCCAAACAAGAGAACCAAATGTAAAGCAATCAAAGCAAACAAGATAATCATACAAAAGGTAATCAAAACCCTAAGGTTACTCCACTTTTAAAGTTCTTCCCCAGCAGAGTCTCCAGTTCTGTGATACGTTTGGAGAACTGGCTTGAGGTTTTGCATTTGTATTCGCAAATGTTTCGGTTTAGCAAGAGTCGCCACCGACTTTTTATTTTATCCTAAGGAAAGGTCAAAAAGCACAGGAAAGACCTTTGAGATGTTTTCTTGGGTTCGGGGAGTAGATTATGAAAAGGGAAGGTGCAAGCACCCTTTTCATCCATGGTTATCCATGGGCTCTTAGTTACTTGTTTAGATCACTTGCTTTGCTTTTCCAATTGTTTAAAATGGTGCTTTGTGTGTGGTTTTGAAAGATGTTTTGAAAAGAGGCCATCGTTGTGGCAACCTTTGTAATGATTCTTGTTTGAATGTATACAAAGGGGTTTTTGTCTTTTGAAAAGATTTCAATGTTTTGAAAGTTTATTTTGGGAAATGTTTTGAAATTGTGTTGTGAAGTGTGTTTGAAAATAGCAAGGATGTTTTGCAAGCTTTTGATCAAGTAACTAAGAGTTATCTACCCTATTTTACTCAAAGATATTTCTTATGTTTTTAACCCTTTTGACAGTGTTGTTTCACCATTGTATTTGGTGAACAACCTTGTATTAGGATGTTAAACGGGACAGGCGCGGGTCACCGTATAGACCATGATAGCAATTGTGTCAAGTATCTTTGGTAATTTTCTTGAGGTACTTGATCATTTTTGTTTAGGCAACCAAGATAGCGTCATCGAGGGATTGTGATCTTTTGTTTTGTTTTTGTTTTGCCAAAGTACCCAACATGCATACCATGGCCCATTTTTTAAGGCAACAAGTGGATTGTAACCCTATGGGTGCAAGTGTGCATTGTGTTTTATTTTCATGCATTTTTGTCTTTGATTAGGTCAAACTATTTGTTGATTTTGATTTTTGGCATACAAACCATAATTCTCTAATCATGGCATAATTGAAAGCGTAAAGTGCGAGAATTTAAAATTCTAAGCTATTACAACATGATTATGGGGATGGGGGTACAATTTTGAATGGAGGGTATTTGACAAGAAATATAAACCCTAATTTACTATTACATCCAAATTGAATCACAATGCATAAATGTTTAAATGTACAATATTTAAATAGACAAAATAAATAAATATTAAATAATATGTATTATGAAAAAAAAGGTTTTTGTTTACCTATGTATGTAAAAGTATTTTTAATGTAAAAAAAGTATAAAGAAATAAATAAAAGATTTATTTAATTGTTTAAGGGATGAAACCCTAATTTCTTTAAGAAAATAAATACACTATATTATTTATATACCAAAAATATATTAATATGTGTAAAAATGAAATATACTTAAAAAGGGTATTTTTTAGTATAAACAATAATAAAAATAAAAATGTAATATTTTATATTTCTATTCTAAGTATTTAATAAAATAAAAGTATATATGTATATATGTATATATTAAATATATTAAATGTGTATAATATAAAATAAAATATTTACAAAAAAAATTATATTTTAAATAATATTTTCAGTATGAATAAAAATAAGAAATAAAAATAAAAGTATAATTTACATATTATTTTCAAGTTTAAGTAAATAATACAAAAGTATTTAAAATGTTTTCTATATTAGAAAAATTAAAATAAAATACTAAATAAATGTAAAAAATTATGAAAATATTTTTTGGGCATTTTTTATATTTGGAAATAAATAAACAAAGTCAGAAAAGAAAAAAAATGCAAAAATGTAAAAATATAAGAAATTGGGCCAGGGGGTGCAAAAATGAAAATGGGAGGTGTTAGAAGCAAGCCAGGCCAGGCCCAGCCCTAGCCAACTTCATCTTCTTCCTCCAGACTGAAACACGCGCGCACCTGGTTCAAATGCTAGATCATGTATACGTGATCTTTTGCAAAAACCCACAACATCAAACTTGTAGAGAATTTCAACACGATTCTAACCATATAAAGCATTAATCCTAACTCTCAAAGACCAAAAAGAATTTCTCTGGCCCTAAAATCTGACCTAGTTTTTTCAGTATATTCGTGGATGAAATTCTCCTAGCACACTTAATATAAATGAAAGCTGAGCATATGTATGGCTACCTAGCATTGAATACTACATTTTTTATTCACAAACCTAAGGCTAAATGTTCCTAAATAGAGAGATATAAAGTGAAGAAAAACCTATTTTAGTTGGATTCATGTAGGGTAATGCAGTTCTTCTCAACAAGTTTTGAGGTGTCTGGTAGCTTGCCTGAACTTCACTTGATCTTTTCCAATAGCTAGCTTGCCTTGAATGTCCCTGAATCAGCCTATAGAACTCAATCTGCACAAGCTTGAAATGAAAATGGTAAACACTGTAAATGGAGTTACAATTGGCAATGGAGGTTTGGGATAGCTTAAGTGAGTTGAATGGAAGGTGTTTGAAGCAAAAAGGGGCAAAACGCACGAGCCAAATGAGCTATGGCACTCAAGTTGCAACACCTGCCCTATTTTGCCAAAGAAGTGTGATTTCTGGCTATGGGAGGTTTTGAGGCTCAAGTACTCGTGTTTCTTGCTCAAAGGGTTGTGTGAAAGTTGTTTGAAATGTTTGTGTAATCTAACAATGGATGGTTTCCAAGTTGTGAGGATTTGGACAAGTTTCTTCTTTGTGAAGCAAGAAAATGGGAAGTTGTCATCACCGGCATGTATAAGCCATCAAATATGCTTCATACAATCCTCTTGTTCCTTGCAATTTGTGGATTTTATTTGGCTTCTGAGATCTTGGCCCTATGCTCAAAGATCATGGTTTGACATAAAGCACACTTTTGCAAAAATGGAAATGTGCCTTTTACCATTTAGGGATTAGTTTTGTGTACAATGTACAAATGACCAAGATAATGCATTAGCTCAATGGATTTGCATTAAATTATGGTGTGTGAAACGATTTAGAAGCCTGCAAACTAGTACAAGGCATGCTGGTTTAAAAATGCCACTTGAGTGAACATGAATTTGCCATGGATACAAAGTCAGTTTTTGCCAACTTCAAGCATTTGATTCTCCCTAACCACAAATGTGTTTGAGTAGTTATTGGACAATTTGGAAAGCTTGCAACATGCTCTATAATCCATCTTTGAAATGCAACTTGAGACTCCAAGTGGAACTATGTGAAAAATGGCCAAGAAGATAGGGCAAAATCCTGCCTAAACTAGGGCAAAATTTCTCTAAGTTAAAAGTTTTAGGGACCCTTGTTCCGAAAATCATAACTTGAGATCCAAGCTTCTTTTGAGAAAACTTTGTGCATAAAAGTTATAGACTTCATGTAGGACTACAACTTTCATGTTGTAAGTTTTGTTTGAATCCATTTGCATCATGGTGAAAATGTGAGGGCAAAGTTAGGAAAAATTAAGAAAATTTCATAACTTAGAAAAATTCTGTTATGAAATTTTTCAATTTCAAACCCTAATTTGCAATTTTGGGTTTCTTGATGAACAAGTTTCATAATTTGACACATCTTGATGAAAAATGACCGTTGGCACTTGATTTTGACCAAAAAGTCAAAGTTTGACTTTTCAGTGTACAGTCAAATTTTGATCAGCTGACTGAAAAATTCATCTGTCAATCCCATACATTTGAGGTCTTTTGAACTTGTTTAATAGGTCAAGATGATGCCATTGAGTTCTTGAGTCCATGGTTGAGCCTAATTTTCCATTGGCTAGGTCAAACAGTCAAAAATTGCCTTTGTACAGTCAAAACCCAAAAAATGACCATTTTGCCCTTTTGGTGATCTGATCAAATTTCTTGTGGAATTGTGGTCCAAACTTGATCCAATGATTCATATGAGTTCATAATGTTGATGTGGGTCAAAATTCATGGGGTTTGACTGTAAATTGGCCACAGTTGACTTTTTCCCCAATACAGTTGATTTCTAGGTCAATTGTCCAATTGACTGGGCCAAAATTTGATTCAAGGCTTGAAACTTGGTATGGACAAACTTATTAGTCCAAAAAGAAGTATGAAAGTCAATTTGAGCATTGAAGGTCCAAAAATCCCTGTGCAAACTCAAACCCTAGTTTAGGTCATCAGTGCAAGGAGATGTCTTGAGCAGAGCAAACCCTAGCTTGATCTTGAGTTCCAAGAGCCTTGTGATGAGAAATGTTGATAAAATGAGAGGGAAAATTTTGGGGTACAACAGTAGGTTATAGGGATATGAATAGGGCAAGCCCCAAGGATGATTTCCCCTACCACACATTGACGTCTTAGTTGATAATACTGCTCGGCATAAAGTCTTCTCCTTCATGGATGGCTTCTCAGGCTATAATCAAATATGGATGGCTCCCGAAGATATGGAAAAGACTACTTTCTTTACGCAATGGGGCACCTTCTTCTACAAGGTAATGTTGTTCGGATTAAAGAATGCAGGGGAAACATATCAAAGGGCTATGGTAGCTTTATTTCATGACATGATTCATCATGAGATAGAGGTATATATGGATGATATGATTGCCAGATCACAAACCGAAGAAGAACATCTTGATCACCTGCACAAACTATTTGAGAGGATGAAGAAGTACAAGCTGAGGTTAAACCATAACAAGTGCACGTTTGGAGTACGCTCTGGAAAGCTTCTAGGTTTTGTTGTCAGCAATAAAGGCATTGAAGCTGATCCTGCCAAGGTAAAGGCCATCCAAGAAATGCCAGTCCCTCATTCTGAAAAATAATTCAGAGGATTTTTGGGTCGTCTCAATTACATAGCCCGTTTCATATCTCACTTGACTGCTACTTGTGAGCCACTTTTCAAACTCTTGAAGAAAGATCAGGTAGTCAGATGGAACGATGAATGCCAGATTGCCTTTGACAAAATCAAAGAATACCTACAAGAACCTCATATTCTCATGCCTCCAGTTGAAGTAAGACCCTTGATCATGTACTTGACAATACTAGATAATTCTATGGGGTGTGTTTTGGGCCAACATGACGAGTCTGGCCGAAAAGAGCATGCTATTTATTACCTGAGCAAAAAGTTTACCGACTGTGAAACTAGATATTCACTACTCGAGGAAACTTGCTACGCTCTGGCATGGGCTGCTCGCCGGCTAAGACAATATATGTTGACTCATACCACTATATTGATTTCTAAGATGGACCCAATCAAGTACATCTTCGAGAAACCTGCCCTTTTCGGACGGATAGCCAGATGGAAAATGATCTTGACTGAGTACGACATTCAATACACGACTCAAAAGGCCATCAAAGGAAGTGTACTAGAAAATCATTTGGCCCACCAAGCTGTGGATGATTATCAGTCAATGAACTTATACTTCCCTGATGAGAATATCATACTGGTAACTGACTGTGCGAAACCTGGACCGTATGACGGACCTGAACAAGGATCCTGATGAACTATGGTCTTCGATGGGGCTTCCAACGCCTTGGGTAACGGAATTGGTGTTGTGATCATATCTCTTGAAGGTTGCCACACTCCTTTCACTGCCAGACTATGCTTCAATTGCACAAACAATATGGTCGAGTATGAAGCATGCATCTTAGGTCTTAAAGCTTTTATTGACTTAAGGATCAAGCATTTGGATGTGTTCGGAGATTCCTCTCTAGTGATCTGCCAAGTAAAAGGATATTGGGACACTAAACACCCTAATCTTATCCCTTACAATGAGCTTGTGCTTTCACTAATTCCTCACTTCGAATAGATCACCTTTGAGCATTTCCCTAGGGAAGAAAACCAGTTGACTGACGCTCTGGAAACCATGTCTTCAATGTTCAAGGTCAGATGGGACAACGAAGCCCCTATGATAACAATTGAAAGATTCGGCAAACCTGCATATTTCTATGAGCTTGACACTGACGCAGAAAATCCATGGTACCATGAGGTGTTGAGATACCTTAAAGCACAAGAGTATCTAGAGGGGGAATCTATCAATGACAGAAAGTTCTTATGGAGATTTGCAGCCAAATTCTTCCTAATCAACGGGATATTGTACAAGCGCAACCATGATTTAACTCTACTCCGATGTGTGGACAAGAAGGAGACAGAAGAGATCATGGAAGACATGTACGATGGTCTCTTTGGTACTCACTCAAGTGGGCATACGATGGCTAAGAAAATTTTAAGAGCAGGCTACTATTGGTCAACAATGGAGACTGATTGCCATCAACATTCAAGAACTTGTCACAAATGCCAAATCTATGCTGACAAAGTTCATGTGCCTCCTATCCCTCTGAATGTTATGACCGCTCCGTGGCCATTTTCAATGTGGGGCATTGACATGATTGGAGAGATCAAGCCCACATCTTCCAACGGACATCACTTCATTCTTGTTGCTATCGACTATTTTACCAAATGGGTTGAAGCCTCCTCGTTTGCCTCAGTCACCAAGAATGTGGTAGCCAGATTCATCAGACACAACCTCATCTGCCGTTATAGTATCCCCGAAAGGATTATCACCGACAATGGGACTAACCTCAATAATGCTATGATCACTGAGCTTTGCACTCAGTTTAAGATCAAGCATCATAATTCTTCTCCGTATAGACCGAAAATGAATGGCGTAGTCGAAGCGGCCAATAAAAATATCAAGAAGATTGTGCAAAAAATGGTAGTAACCTATAAGGATTGGCATGAGATGTTTCCATTTTCTCTACATGGCTACCGCACTTCAGCTAGTACATCAACTGGGGCAACTCCCTTTTCTCTAGTCTATGGCATGGAAGCTGTTTTTCCGGTGGAAGTTCAGATTCCCTCGCTGAGAATTATGAATGAGGCAGGCCTAGGCGAAGACGAGTGGATTCAAATGAGATTGGATCAGCTGAACTTGATTGACGAAAAACGATTTGCTGCTGTTTGCCATGGTCAGACGTACCAAAAACGGATGATCAAGGCTTTCAACAAAAAATCAAGCCTCGAGTATATCAAGTTGGTGACTTGGTGATAAAATTCATCATTCTACCACAAGGCGACCCCAGAGGCAAATGGACTCCCACCTATGAAGGGCCATTTGTTGTCAAGAGAGTTTTCTTTGGCGGTGCCATGATTCTGACTACCATGGAAGGTGAAGATTTCCCACATCCTATAAACGCGGACATAGTTAAAAAATATTACGCATAAGAGACCCGTTAGGCTGACACACCTAATCAAAATAAGGGCATCCCGGCAAACCAAAAGGTTTGGACAAAAATTAGGGATATATGAAAAAGATTGTACACCCGGAAAGTTGAAAACCCGAAAGGGCGACTTGGGAAAAAAAGGGTATTCTGATGGGCTGAAAACCAGAAAGAGCGGTCCAGGCAAAAGTTAAGGATTAAAAGCGTATGACTATGTCCCGTGGAATCAACACAATCAATTTTATCACCAAGGTCCAAGTTCAAACGGTCTAAGATCAATCCAATCAACTTCTATCAACGGCAAGGGACATTCGAAGACATTAGGGCAATAGTAGAGTTGGAAGGCAGTGAGATTATTTCATATGGCTATTTGTTTTCATTCTCAATTTTGTTTTCTGTTTGACGATTTCCTCTTACTAGGATCTCCGTCTCTCTGTATGAAAATGCTTATTCATGGGCAAAAATATCAATAAGAATATACTTTGAAGTACAAAATTTATGTCTTTGTTTTGAATGCAAATTTTTCCAATGACTAAAATTGAATGAACATATGCATATGGACATAATTAAAACTATTTGGCACATGTGTCCTGCTAAGAAACAGTAAGCATCTCTTTAATGTATATGAAATATCCCCACATATTTATCTCATTATCATTATCCCCGCAAGGACGGCTACAATAAACCTTCCCCCTACAAAGCTCCCCAGCGGAGTTCAAATTTCCTCAACATACAACAATCAAGACACCATGAAGTTCCCCGGATGAGCCTGTCTTCCCCAGTCGAGTATATCTTCCCCGGCCAAGGTTGTTATCCCCAAACGGAGTCTATCTTCCCCAGTTGAGTGTATCCTTCCCAAGATGAGTCTGTCCTACCCGACTGAATCTACACTCTCCAATTTGAATTTTCCTTTCAGATTATTGCAAATCATAGGGCCACAACCTCTGATCCCCAGTAAAGCCATTGGCAAAGCCTTTACTATTTCCAAAAGATACTATGAAGCCTGGATCCGACCAGATATTAGTATAATTTTCAAGTTATTACTGAAACCTGGACCCGACCAGATAACAGTTTTGATACCTGAAACTTGGATCTGACCAGATAATAGTTGATCTTAATTTCAAGATGCTATGAAACCTGGACCCGACCAGATAATAGTCTAACTCTTCAAAGATATAGAAGAACCTAGACTCAACCCGACCAAGGTTTAACTTCTTTTCCCTAGTAGAATTTGCCTCTGCCCCAACAAATTACTGTGAAACCTGGATCCGACTACATATCAGTTTTCAATTTCATATTTTCAAGCAAGTTGTTGTGAAGCCTGGATCCGACCAGATAGCAATTACCCTAAGAGATTCATTGTGAAACCTGGAAACCGACCAGATAACAACTAAATCCCCAAACAATTTATTGTGAAACCTGAACCCGACCAGATAGCAATTGACCTTATCAACCTCAGAAATATGCAAAGCCTGGACCCGACCAGACAACAGTTTTCAAACAGTTTATTATGAAACCTGGAGCCTGACCAAGATTACAATTAACTGTGATCCCCATAGATACACTATGAAGCCTGTACTCGACCAAATAATAGTACAACTTTCCAAAAAAACCATGAAACCTTGACCCGACCAGATAGTAGTTACCACTTCAAGTTACTGCGAAGCCTGGATCTGACCAGATAACAGCTAACTTTCGTATCCCCAGCAAGTTGTTGTGAAGCCTGGATCCGACCGGATAACTATTCAATTTCAAGAAAATTTTCTGCAAAGCCTGGAATCTGACCAGATAACAGTTAATTCATCTCTTCCCCTAGTAAGTTGCCGTAAAGCCTGGATTCGACCAGATAGTAGTTGACTATTTCATCCTCGGTGAATTGTGAAGACTGGATCCGACCAGATAACAACTGACATTTAAGAGATATTCTCCAGTGAAAGCATCCTTTCAACAAAGTTTGAAGATATGCATATCCTTCATCCCTAGCGGCAATCAGGGATTCAACCCCTCAGAACTTCCTCAATAGCAGTCGAGGATTTATTTTCCTAGACAAAAACATACATCTCACATTCATACATCATAGCATGTACATACCATAAGCATTTAACATAATACTACATCTGGTGAACATCATGCAGGCATCTGCATTTTACTAACTCTTTTTTCTCACAAGTAAAACATCAAGTTTTAGTATAAATCAATAAGAGATTTGTGCTGATACTTCTTCCAGTATTTACCAACATTCCTCCAAATGGAATCTATAAGCCCATTCACCATCCATCTTCGAGTGCAAATTTTTGGGCACTCTAGTGTTCAATCATCTTTCACCTTCAAGTCACGAATGGAGGATCCGCCAATCTAACTCTTCAGGTTTAAGAAGATTGAACAGGGGCAGCTGTTGTACCCCAAAATTTGCTCTCTCATTTATCAAAATTTTCTCACAAAGATCTCTCTTGGTTCAAGACTGCACTAGGGTTGATCAGCTCAAGATACCTCCTTAAACACTGATGACCAAAATTAGGGTTTGAGATTGCACAAGGATAATTGAACTCTAAATTCTTCATATTACCTTCATCGATCATTATGAACCCCCAAGATTACTCATGTTAAGTTTCGAGCCTTTGATCACACTTTTGCTCAGTCAATTGAGAGTTGACCTAAAATCAGTTGTATTGGGGAAAAAGTCAACTATGGCCAATTTACAGTCAAACTTCATAATTTTTGATCCACATCAACATTATAAACTCATATGTATCATTTGATCAAGTTTGGACTACAATTCCTCAAGAGATTTGATCAAATCATCAAAAGAGCAAAATGGTCAAAATTAGGATTTTGATTGAGAAAGGGCAATTTCTAATTTTTTTTACCTAGAAAATGTTCAATTGGTTTGAATCATGATTTCAAGAGTTCAATTGCATCATTTTGACCTAATGGCGTGACCTAAAGCACTGCTCAAGATCAATTGGATTGATAGTAAATTTCCATTCAACTGATCAAAAAGTCAACTGTGCACTGAAAAGTCAAACTTTGACTTTTTGGTCAAAATTTAATGTCAAAGATCACAATTCATCAAAACATGTCAAAATATGAAACTTATTCATCAAGAAATCAAAAAGTCAAGATTTCATTTTGAAAAGTCAAAGTTTTATAACTTTAAGCCAATTTTTCACCATGATGCAAGAGGATTCAGAAGAAACTTTCAAAATTAAAGTTGTAGATCTCCATGATATCTACAACATTTCTTTACACAACTTCTTCTAAAAGTTCTTGGATCTCAAGTTATTAATTCATAAAGTCATGGTTTTGAAATTGGACACTTAGTGAAATTTTGCCCTAGTTTTGGTCAGGATTTTGACCTAACTTCATGGCACTTTTTCATATAGTTCCAAGGGGAATTTTCAAAATTGATTCAAAGAGGGGTTGTATAGCACATCACAAGCTTTCCAAAATGTCAAAGAAATCCTTGAGATCATTCTTGAGCAGGGAGAATCGAAGAGATGAAGTTAGGGTTTTCACACTTGAAATACAAGTCATTTTGTGATGAACAAGATTCAAATTTCAAACCTATGCTGCATAATCTCTACTTTACAGGCCTCAAACTTGTTAGGCACTCCATAATTAATTGCTTACACAGCTGTTAGAGGTCTCAATTCAAGCATTCAATGCAAGGCCATGCTTTATATCCATTTTGGGAAGAAAATGCATAATGCCATTTTGATAAAGTAGCTTTTTGCACAAAACTTGTTCTTGAGCCTTGCAATTACTTTCTTCTGATCATACATGTCCCATAACTCAAGATAAGCTTGTCTAAACACTTACAATCACTCAGCCCATGCTTGACTTCCTCTTGAAACCATACTTCTCACTTTTCTTCAAAATCAAGTAACATATCAATCAGTCTAGAACTTGTACTTCTGACCCTCTCAAGTACTCAAGCCTTTTGCTTATACATACACAATTAATTTGTCACAAAACACAGGCATGCTTGATCCCTAAAAAGAGCAAGAACTCATATTTGCATCTCACACCTCCATTGTTTCATATTCTGGCCAGAAATCCCAAAACAAAAAACTACTTGTGTGTTTCTTGGCTTCTTGCTTCCAAAAGCTTCCAAACATCATACACAAACAATCCCATACCCTGTTACAGTTCTGTAACACCTCCATCACCACCCTCCATTTCCAAAAATAGAGGTCTGCATCTTGACTTCTCCAGGCCAGTTCAAGTACTTACAACTCAAAGTAACCATTGGAGTAGCTCTCTAGGGACTCAAGGAAGCTAACATGATCATTACATCAACTTGTATCAAGCTCATTTACAGAACATGATTTCCATTTTTGAGGTAAGTTATCTCAACTTTGAACTCTTTATACAAGCATCATTAATGTTTAATTTGTGAATGAAAAATGTAGACATCATTGCTCTGAAGCTAACCATGTCTTTAGATTTCATTTATATTGCTTAAGTAGTTAGAATTTTGAAATCTGAACATCCTGGAAAAATTAGGTCAAAATTTGGTACCATTCAAAATTCATGTTCATTCTTGAGAATTAGTTTAAGTTGTTTACATTTCTGGAATCGTGGTAAAATTTTACACAAGTTTCATGTTTACATTTTTGCAAATGGATGACAAATGAAGTTACAGGTGGTCTGGTTGGAGGTTGAAGATGAAGTGTAATCAAGGCGCGTTTTATATCATATATTTATTGTTTTGTTTATACCAACGGATGTATAGCCACCCCAGTGGTAAAGCATGCGCCTGTTCACCTTTAGGTCCTGGGTTCAAGCCCCAGCGTGACCTTTTTCAATTTTTCAAAATTTTCTGACTTTCTTTTGTTTTTTTGGTAGCATTTGGGCTCTCATTGGGCCTGGTCTTTTTCTTTCTCATATTACTCCTTGGGTTACTGATTCACCCCCCCCCCCCCCCCTGACTTTTGTTTTGTTTTTGTTTTTTTTTTTGTTTTTGTTTTTCTTTATTATTATTATTATTATTTTTATCATTACTATTATTTTCATAAAATCACAAAGAAAACCAAAAATATTTTATTTATTTATTCATTAATCATACTTATATATTTATTTTCTCCATAAAACAAAGATTAAAAATATTTTCTTAAAGACAAATTAACTTCTTTTCTCCTTAAATAAATTCTTAGACTTAGGATAAATTGATATATTATTTTATTTTTAGCTTAAAATTAATTTAGAATTTAGGTTATTTTTATAATTAATCTTCCTTTCATTTTCATTAATTAAAAACCTTTTCATAAAAAACCCTAAAAATCCTTTTCAAATTAATTTCTTTTCTTAATTAGTTTAATTTAATTTTATTTAACTTTAATTAATTTTTTTCTTTAATTAGGGCAAGACAAAAAAAATCCTTTCATAAAAAACAACAAAAACCATTTCCTTTTCCATTTATATTATTGCATTTTATTTTTTAATTGTTGTACAATATTCAATATGGTTGTAATAGGTAATTAGGTTTAATTTTCTTGTAAATCTCCATTTGTAATTTGTACACCCCCTCCCACGAGTATTGTAATAGCGTAGTAATTTTAAATTCCAAAATTTATCGCTTTATATATAAATGCTAGTAATTAGGGTTTAGTATGGAAAGACTAAAACTAATCAATTAGAAAACCCTAATCAAAGACAAATCCAAGCATGAAAAAACAATGCACTTGCACACAATCACCCCTTAGGGTAAATTCACTTGGTTGCCTTACAAAATGGCCATGTTATGCATGTGAGGTATCTTAGCAAAAACAAGCGAAAAATACAAGATCATAGTCCCTTGATGGCATTATCTATGTTGCGTTTTCAAAATTATCTTAGTCCCTAAAGAAAGATGCTAAGATACTTTGCAACATTGCTAATCATGGTTATACGATGACCCGTTTACATCCAAAGATAGGGTTGCTTACAAAATCGGTGGTAAGATAAAAATGTCAAAGGGAAGAGGAAACAAACATGAAAGACTTTTGAGTAGGTCTTATATGTTTCTTTTCCTCCTACTTTAGATGTTGCTATCTTACCATTGATTTGGTAAGAAGCCCCATCGTTGGATGTGAAGGGACAGGCGTGGATCAATCGTACAGTCATAGAAGGCAACTTATGAGATGCTTTAGCAATTTTCGTAAGGGACAAGATCGTTTTATCAAAGGCAACATTGAGGGACATCGAGGGACTATGATTTTTTTTTATCGAAGGGTCTTTGCTAAAGCGTCCCATATTCGAGGGACATGACTATTTTTCCGAGGCAATAAGCGAGGTTACCCTAGAGGTGCGCGTTTGAAAAGTGTGTTTGATTCAAGTTAATTTATTCTTTGATTAAGGTTATCTAGCGGTTGATTTTATCTTGCCTTGCACGCCTAATTACTATACAGTATAAAGAAAACAGTAAATTGCGGAAATTAAAATTATACGCTATTATAGAGCTTTCGGGAATGGGGGTACAGATTTACAAATGGGGATGGATTAATGCGATTAAAAGTCCAAATAGGAAATCAATACAACCAAATCGAATCGAACCAATAATTAAAACTACAACAATCTATGAAGTAAAAATTAATTAACAAAGTATGAAAATAAAAGTTCTTGATATTTTGTTTGTGGGGAATTTCGGATGGGCTTGGGGTAATTGTAAGGACCAATCATGTTTTTTTTTTAATTTCCTGTCCAACAAAAATGAAGAAAGAAATAGGAAAAAGTGGGGGGAAAATGAACAAACGGTCCCAGGGGGTCTCGAACCCGGGACCTCTACATCACACAAATGCATGCTGACCACTACACCAACTGACCCTTCGTTTATTTGAATACCTCTATTAATACAAAAAGCAAAATTTAAGGAATGGGCTGGGCCAAACCAAACAGGCCCAAACCCGATTTGGAGAAGAGACAAAGAAGGGTTGAGAAACCCTAATGGGAGAGTAAAGGGCGTCGTGGTTAGTTGTTGTGTTGGGAAGGCAAACTTAAATTAAACATAATCACTGCTATTGGGAAGGCAAACGTTATTATCAGTTCTAATTATTTTTTGTTCTCTTTTTTCTTAAGATCTACTGTAAAAGAGATTAAACAAACAAACTCTCTCTCTAAGATTTCCCTGATCTTAAACTCTCTTCCTCAGAATCGCGCTTCATCTTCTTTTTTTATTCACTGTAAACAAAAACAAAACCCCTCTTGATTTTGCAACAACGATGAATCCTCTCTCTCTCTCTGACCTCTCATCCACTTGTTGTAATGATATTTCTCTCTGTCTCTATTAACTTCCTCGTTTTCAGATGTTGTTGTTGGATTCATAAAGGTGGTGGATACAGTCGGTGATTACGGACAGTTGCTTGGAGGATACCGAGGTTGTTTTGGCATTGGGTGATTATGGAGGGTGTAGGGAGGGAGATGTGATGCTTAGTGTAGAATCAAATGGGTTTGATGGTGAACGGGTTACTGATGGTGATGAAGGGATGTTATCTCTGTTAAACATTCTTATTGTATTATATTTTTATATATATTATTTGACTATAACAGTAAAATAATGCATGCAGGAAATGTTATGATGAATGCAGAGCAATAACGAAAAATTTACCAGTATGGATCTGTTTCTTCTGAAAATGTTGGACTTGATCTTGCTGTTGGTGATTTTTTTGACAGGGAGGTTCACTTCTTGACCTTTTGTTATACTCTCTGTATTCTTGAATATAAATTTTTCTAAAGGGGTTTAGTTTAAAGAAGATGATGAATAGGAACAAAGGGTTTTTTCCTGATATCTTGACTTAATCTTTGGAACAGAAATGTTTCGGATTTTTGCTTGGTTGCCTCACTCTCTGTTTTTGCTTATGTTGGCTGTGTATATTATAATCTCTCTTCTTTCGGTTTGCTGGCTATTGTTTGGTTGGGTTTTTTCGCTGGTTATGTTCTCTTTTGTTTCGTTTTCTGACTTGGCCTTTTATGCTGTAAAATGTCCCTCCTTTTTTTATGTTTGCTCATGTTGGTTGTGTATATTATATTCAAAATCAGGGTGAAAAGTGGGGGGAAATATTTTCTTACATGCTGACTTTGGCCTTTTGAGGTGCAGGCCTTGAGTTGCCTCTTTTGTGCAACACTTGGGCAGAGTTTGGGCAGGGCTGACTTTGGCATTTTGCAGGAATTTGGACTGTTGTTTGCTAGGTGATATCTATTTCATCTTTCCTCTTTCATCTTTTAAGGATGCAAATAACTTCTGAAGGGTTTGTATATTTAGGAAATTGATGACAATGTGGTGTGTTGGGCAAGCTAGCTATGCTTTGCCTTTGCTTGTTTGCCCTACTGTCTGACCTTGCTGCATTGTAGCCTATTTTGTTTGTTTGCATATTTGTCGTGGGTTTTGTTGGATTATGCACTTGGGTAGCTTGCTTGCTGCATTGCAGCCTGTTCTTGCTGCTATGTTTACAGCAGCTGCTGCATGCTTCTTGCAGTCTGCTTTTGCTTTGTTTACCCTGCTGCATGTTTGACCTTGTTGTGATATTTTGTTGCTTGTTTTGACAGCCTTGGGCTTGCTTGTTTTCTTGCTGTTTTGACAGCCTTGGGCTTGCTTGTTTTCTTGCTGTTTTGACAGCCTTGTGCTTGCTTGTAAATTTTCTTTTCCTTTTTGTGAACCAAGGCCCAACCTTGTGATTTGCAAAAATGGGAGAAGAGGGATTATGATAAAACAAACCATCTTTAAATCTGATTCCTACATACAAACTCTAGTGATGAATATTTTTCCTTTATTTACACATCACTTTTAATTGAATTGCTAACTTTCTTTTCTTTGTTTCATGAACATGAGGCATGGATGGCAAGCGAGGATTGGATGGATTGCTTGAAGATGAAGCAAAGAAGACTTGAAGAAATAGAACAAAATTTCTTTCTTTGTAAACAAAAATTTGTAATTCTTTGTAAACAAGACAAAAATTTGTAATTCATTTCATTTGTAATGTAATAAACATAAAGCCTTGAAATAATTTGTAAGTGATGAAATTTATTGTACAAAACTTGAATTTTAATTTAAACTTTGCAATTCTCAATTGAATGCTTTGAATAAAACACCTTGGTTTGGTAACTTGAACTTCAAGCAATCACAAAATGATCAAATAAACCATGCGCCTTGTACTCCAATAAAATTCCTAAACAAAATAAATGTTTAAGAATTCAATTCCAACTTGGTTAACTCAAACCCAAAACCATGGTCACCTAAATGACAGTCTTAATCCTCACCTCTTGTCCAAATCAAATTCGCATTCAAAATGAACTCGCACGCCAGGCTCGATTAAAATGGGACTTCATTGCCAAACAAACATGCTTTAAGAACATTCGTTAATCTTGTAGAATTAACAAACTTCAACAAATTATGGTTAAGAACATTCTAAATCAAACAAATGACTTGTGACAATTCAATAGATTTCAAAGTCTTCCAAACACAATTTTATTTCGATCTTTGAAGATAAACTTGTGAGAGATACCACTTATGACCATATGCAGAAATAATCGTCTCAAGATATTGTAATTTGAGGAAATCACAATTCTTAGAAATCAGACGACAGTTATTTAATATTAGGTCAATGTCCCTGATGCGACTTCTAACGTATTTGAATTTTAGTGATCTTCTACACGTAATCAGCTCTTGATTTGTGAAGAGAAATTGGAGATGACATCAAGGAGAATCACACGCAAGAAAAACCGCTCAAAAATATTGAATAATGAAGAAGTTACAATCGTTTGAACTTGTTCTTGATAAAGGTCGATTTTTGGGTCAATGTAGTCGTTTTCAGTTACCTGAGCCATCGATTGAGAAAAATTGAAATGCAAAGTTTGAAAAATGGCATAAACATCCTTGAGGAGACATAAAGACCTATGAAGACCATTTGAAACCTTGAAAACTCAATTTTCTCTGAGAAATACCAAACCCTAACTGTTGATTTGCTGCCTAGGGAGAATCTGTCTGACCAACTTCTGAGCCAAATTGAGTATTCGAGAAACCCTAGAATATGAAAAATGGGAGGGCAAATTTTGGGGTATGATAACTGCCCATGTTCAATCTTCTTAAAATTGAAAAGTGATATCGGCACGCTTGTCGTTTGTAGCTTGAAAGTGGAAGATGATTGAACATTTAGAGTGCCCAGAAATTTGCACTTGATGACATGTTGGCTGATTGTGTAGGGAATGGACTTAAAGATTCCATTTGGAGAAATGATGGAGAGCTTCTGGAGATGGGCTTGTAGATGCCATCCAAAGGTGACTGTTGACAGAAGATGGACTAAGTCTGAACTTGGTTTCAACTGGAAAAGAATCAGAGTAAACCTTCAGAGCAATTTATCTGAAACTAGAAGAAATCTTGCATGTTATTTGACTAGAAAGAATCAGAATAAATCTTGGAGCAATTTATCTGAAACGGAAGAAATGTTTATTTGGAAAGTATCATGATAAACCATTGAGAGATTTAAACTGAACTAAAAGAGGTCTTGGATATTCTTTAACTGGAGAGAATCAGAATATATCTTTGAGCGATTTATTTGAACCAGAAAAAGTGTCTACTAGGAAAGAATCAAAATAAATCATTGAGATATTTATCTGAACCAGCAGGGATCTGGAGAAAAATCAGAATAAATCTTGAAGGGACTTATCTGAACCAGAGAAGATGTCTGCGGGATAGAATCATAATAAAATATTGAGAGATTTAAACTGAACCGATAGGGGTCTGGAGAAGAATCATAATGAATCTTGAAGCGACTTATCTGAACCAGAGATCATGTCTACGGGAAAGATTCAGAATAAATCATTGAGAGATTTAAACTAAACTGGAAGGGGTCTGGAGAAGAATCAGAATAAATCTTGAAGTGACTTATCTGAACTAGAGATGATGTTTGCAGGAAAGAATCTGAATAAAACGTTGAGAGATTTAAATTGAACCGGAAGGGGTCTAGAGAAGAATCATAATAAATATTGAAGCGACTTATCTGAACCAGAGAAGATATTTGCAGGGAAGAATCAGAATAAATTGTTGAGAGATTTAAACTGAACCAAAAGAGGTATGGAGAAGAATCAGAATAAATCTTGAAGCGACTTATCTGAACCAAAGAAGATGTATGCGGGGAAGAATCAGAATAAACCGTTGAGAGATTTAAACTGAACCAAAAGAGGTCTGGAGAAGAATCAGAATAAATCTTGAAGCGACTTATCTGAACCAGAGAAGATGTCTACGGGGAAGAATCAGAATAAACCGTTGAGAGATTTACACGGAACTGGCAGGGGTCTAAAGATAATATCGTTTATGTAGATGGTGAACCGGTCCTTTCTCAGGAATTGATCTGTAATTGGCTTGTTCATAGATATTTTCCTTGTCTTGTTGAAAATTTGACGATAATTTTTTGTTGATTGATCTTTCCTGAAAAGTTGAAGAGTTAGTTGTATGCAATGTAATGATGTATGAAGTGTGTTGTACCCCAAAATTTTCCCTCTCATTTTTCAAGACCTTTCTCACAAGGATTCTCAAGGTTCAAGCTTGCACAAGTGCATTTGGATTTTCCAGTATCAAGATTAAAAGGAAGCTATCAAAAAGGGAGAAAACAAATAAAAATAATATTTTGAAAAATTTAGAGAAAAAACAAGTGCTCTTCGATTCAGCTCTTTGATGGGCCTTTTGGCCTCTTTTGATGCAAGCTTCGCTTGCATCCTTCGACTGGGCATGGGCCTCTGGCACGTTTTGGTTTGGATTCACAAGGAAAAAAAGCCTCCTGTAGTCTATTTCGTTTCTAAGGCAAAAGGCTCTCTTTTAGCATCCATCGATTTGCACTTTTTATTACCCATATGCCTCTTTCGAATCTGGACATTTTGGCCTCCTACATGCACCTTTCGTTTGGACATGTTGGTTCCCTTTATACAAGCTTTGTTTGAACATAGATCTTTTACGTGTTGGCATGAAGTCGCAAGACAGGGAACCTCTATGTACACTCTTTCGTTTGTCCACATGTAACCCCTGGCAGACAAGCCTTCGATTGGACATGAGCCACCTTCACACAAAAGATTCGGTTGGAGTTTTGGTTCCCTTCAAGTCAGCATCTTCCAAACCCAACTCTGAATCCTTCTACGCAGTCTTCTTTAGTGAATTTCTAGAACTCTTCGACACAAGTGGAAAATAGGATTTTGAAAGAACACTGATCAAATCTTTGGACCATGCTACATGATCTTACTTTATAGGCCTTAATGCTTGTATTTCACTCTATAATTAATTGCTTACATTTTGGATTAAGTTATTGTCCAAGTGATTAAACCTTTGTCCAGAAGATTATTTTCTTGAAAGTGAACTTACTAGTACAAATCCTGTCCTAAGCCCATGCTTTGGTTAAATCCTGTTTGTACTTCACCATAAGTCAGGGGAGTAAGCCCCTTTTAACCAACAACTTCAGTACTTCACCTTGGGATCTGGGAAAATCTGACTTAGCTTAATATTCACGTTTCAGCCAAGCCACCTTTTTGTTTAAAATCCCAAACCTTTTCTCTATAAATAGAGAAACCATTGACAAAGAAAGGGTCCAGATTTTTGCTAGAGATAAAAATCATAAAAATCATAAAAATCCCCAAACTCTCAAACTCTCCTATATTCTCAAACTCTCCAACATTCTCAAACCTTCAAAACTCTAAGATTTTTTCATAAAAAAGCCTCAGTAGTGTACCTTTCGATTTACTTCCCCTAAACTGTAGCAACCTTCGATTCACGCATCACCATCATATACTCTCTTTTGATTCAGTGACTTCCCAAACCAAGCAGTAACAAAACTAGCTTCAGGAAGATCCTAGCGAAGCTCCCTCCACCATCAAAGAAGTCACCTACAGCTCTTTCGATTAAACACTTCAAGAGGTAAGTTCTCTCTAAACTTGGAACTCTTTCATTTAAACATCATATGCAAATGCCAATAAAGAAAAATGTAGATATTTCTAGACCATGTTTTAGCATTCATTTTGACTGCCCATATGCGGAAAACTCAACCTTAATTAGTTATACTTTGGACTTTGAGACCCATTGGTTTTTGTGCTAACCCCCGGATTGTAGTTATGTTTGGATGTTGCATTTTAAGAACTTAAGACAGGTTTGTTATACCCTTCGATTGGCTAGCTGCACAAGCCTTTCGAATCACAATCTGAGGGCCTAATATGCTTACAAGGAGTTAGCAAGGAGCCTGTGGAAAATCCAGAACCTTGTTGTTTCCAGGCCTCAGACGAAAGCCAGGACCTTGTTGTTTCCAAGCCTCAAACGAAAGACAAAACCTTACTGAATCCAACCCCTAGTTGAAGGAGACAGAAAGGCAAATCGAAGGGCATGACTCCACTGACTCCAGACCCCAAATCGAAGGAAGCCAAAGAACGCAAAATCGAAGATTGTTCCTGCCTGAATCGAAAGACCTTTTTTTCTTGCCTTTATTTTATTTTTGCCTTTACATTTTCATGCTATTCAATATGGTTTTAATAGTGTAGGGTTTTATCTTTTTTCATTTTATTACTTTTGTATGCTTGCTAGTAAAATAGGAAATGTATGGCAAGATAAAATCAACAAGTTGACAACCCCTAATAAAATAATAAATTCATGCAAATCAAACACGCTATTCATACATGCACCCCTAGGGTAATTTCACTTGTTGCCTTATAAAAAATAGTCATGTTATGCATGTGAGATGTCTTAGCAAAAACAATAAAAATACAAGATCATAGTCCCTCGATGACGCTACGAATGTTGCCTTACAAATGATCTTAGTCCCTCAAGATAAATGCTAAGATACCTTGCAATATTTCTAATCATGGTTATACGATGACCCGCGCCCGTCTCGTTTACATCCAAAGATAGGGTTGTTTACCAATTCAATGGTAAGACAACAATGTCAAAGGAAAAGAAAATGAACAAGAAATACTTTTGAGTAGGTAGAATGCTCCTAATTACTTGCTCAATTTCAAACAAACATCCTTGCTATTTTCAAAACAAACACCTACACTTTCAAACATCTTACAAAATTGAAAACATTTTCAAAATATCAACATCTTTGTATACATTCTTACGAACGAGAATCATTACAAATATTGCCTAAACAATGGCCTCTTTAAAAAATACTTTCAAAAACCACACAAAGCATAATTTCAAACAAAAGCAAGTGATCTAGCAAGTAACTAAGAGCCCATGGAAAACCATGGATGAAAAGGGTGCTAATACCTTACCTTTTCATAATCTACCCCCCAAACTCAAGAAACAATCTCAAAGGTCTTTCCTGTGCTTTTTCACCTTTCCTTTTGGATAAAAGAAAAGTCGGTGGCGACTCTTGCTAACTGCAACATTTGCGATCAAACACGAAACCTTCAAGTCAGTTCTCCCACCATATCACAGAACTGGCGACTCTGCTGGGGAAAATTCTAAAAGTGGGGTTACCTTAGGGTTAGATCACATTTACTTGCTTACATTGTTTGGCTTGTATGCTTTACATTATGGTTCTTTGTTTGGGTTTGAATCCTCTACCCGGATTTGGGATACATTATAGGTAAGTAGCGATACGTTACGGAAACTGTGCGGGGTATACCGATATGGTCTAAGCAATAGCTATGTTATTGTGACATATTTGTGGGTACCGGTAGCCTTTGAGTTAATCAAAGAGAATACGGGGCCGCTGAGTGATGTCATAAAGCACTAATGAAATTTTAGAACCTTTACTTGATCAACTTGGCCTTTAGGATGTAGTGAGATGACCGACTTTGGTGCAGTCCGAAGTTGGTAGATACTCGATACTACACTCATTGAGGTGTGGTTTCTTGGGATATTTTGGTCGCCATTAAAGAGGCTTGTGCTGAAACAATGACCAAGGAAACAAACCAGTGATATTGAGCATCTTAGAACCCGATTACTATTACTAGGACAGGTTTAAGCCAACTAAACTTCAAGAGGGTACTTACCTATAAAACTCCATGCAAGCCTAAACCTAAGAATTTGTTTGCTTTGTATATGCGTACTTGTACATAACATCATGAACATCATGAACATCATATACATCCACTAACCATTTCATGGATTTTGGGATTCATCTTTGTTCTTGTTTTATAGGATATGGATTCACTTCGCAGAAAAACTATTCAAGCCAATCTTGTAAGGATCCCTCCACAAATTAAGGAGCTAGCTTCAAGGATTCCTGAAAACTCTCCATTCACCGAGAGACATGGTCGCCTACTCAACTTGGTCACCTCCAACACATATGAGGATATGATGAAGGTGCTCTTTCAATTCTTTGATCCTTTACACCATTGCTTCACATTTCCCGACTATCAACTTGTGCCTACTTTGGAAGAATTCTCCCAACTCTTGAGGATTCCCATTCTCAATCAACTACCTTTCAATGGTACAAAAAGAGACCCAAAGCCAGAAGAGATTGCTCAAGCTCTACACTTGCACTCATCTAATATCATAACTCATTGGGAAACAAGGAGTGGTGTCAAAGGTTTCTAAGAAAAGTTCTTGTTTGAGAAAGCCCAAAGCTGTTGGAACTCCTTGGACTTGCAAGCATTTGAGGAAATTGTGGCTCTCCTCATCTATGGGATGGTTTTGTTTCCAAATCCTGACCAACTCATAGATGTCAACGCTGTCAAAATCTTCATGTCACGCAACTCGGTGCCTACTTTACTAGGAGACATCTTACACTCTTTTCACACTCGCACGATGAGGAAAAGAGGTGTCCTTATGTGTTGCACTCCTCTCTTGGCAAGATGATTTATTTCTCATCTTCCCCAATCTGTATTAAAGAATGAGCAAGGTTCAAGGTGGTCACAAAGGTTGATGACGCTCAAACATTCATACATTCATTGGTGCTCCCGATCCATAGAGAATGTTACTATTGTAAACCATTGTGGAGAATTTCCTAATGTTCCTTTACTTGGAATTAGGGGAGGAATCACCTGCAACCCCTGCTTAGCTTTAAGACAGTTTGGTTACGCCCGAAGGAATGGCCCACACAAGATGCTAATTCAAGGTTTGGTATTTGACTACGACAACGACAATCAAGGTCTTCGCCAGAGATTCACCCGAGCTTGGAGGATGTTAAACAAGGTAGATAGAAAGGCGATGGGACACAAGAATTCCATCCCTCTTGAGCCTTACCTCAAATGGGTACGAACTCGTGCTCAGAGTCTTATGATGCCTTACCCCTCCATTCTCCCGGTAATCATTAAGCCTGTCATGGAAGGAGATGTTCCATACACTATCCTACATCCTGACATGCCCACCTCTCTTGAAGACCTACAAAGAGATTGGATACAACTCAAGGTAGAGCAAGATAGTTTCAAAGCCCAATTCTACGCAAGCGAGAAAAAGGTTTTGGAACTCACTAGGCTACTTGTAACACCCCGATTTTATTAAGTGTTGTATTTATTTTATTATTTTCAAAATTATTGATTAATAACGATTTCGTGAAAATATTATATTTTAACTGATATATTTATTTAATATATTCGACGATAATTAATCGGACCAATATTTATTTATTCGGGATTAATTGATTAAGTGGTGTGTTTATTATATTATTTAATATTAATAATGTTTGTTGGATTATATTAATAATTAATATAATTAATATATATATATATATATATATATATATATATATATATATATATATATATATATATATATATATATATATATATATATATATATATATATATATATATATATATATATATATATATATATATATATATATATATATATATATATATATATATATATATATATATATATATATATATATATATATATATGAAAAGAAAGAAATAGTATAAAAAAAAAAGTAATATAATATAAGTAAGTAATGTAAGTGGGGTGGTAGGATTGTTGTTGTTTTAGTTTATCAGGAAAAACAAAACAGCATAGAAATAGATAGAGAAAAAAGGAGAGAAAAAGGTTTTGGAGAAAGAATAGGAAAAAGGGCTAGATCAAGCACAAGCTAGGGTTTGTGGATTGAAGAGGAAATCAAGAGAAAAATAGTAAGAACATCAAGAGGTAAGGGGTTTGATAATTTCTATCATATAAATAGATTAATGATAGGTTTTATATGAGTTAGGGTTGTGAAGATTTGGGGGGTTGTTCTTGAAATTTATTGGTAGATATGATTAATTAGCAGCAAAGTATTATTAGTAACAAGATGTTGAAAGTTGAAAATAATTTCGTTTGGTCGAATTAGCCGAATTAGGCGGTATAATTAGTTGTTCTGAATTTAATGAAATTTGACAGGGTAACTAAGTTTAATTAGTAGGTAAATTTGGTTATGTCATTTTGTTGAAATTATGTCGATTACGCCGACTTGCTGGTACAACTGGGTAATTTGTTTTGTTCGGTTTATGGATATTGTTGATTATAGGTCTTATGACCAATGTTGTGTTATTTTTGTGTTGTTGTTGCGAGATATCATTGAGTATATATATATATATATATATATATATATATATATATATATATATATATATATTGATTACGTTATTGATAATGTAATATTAAGATATAATATGAAATATATTGAATTTAAACGGTAATTTAGATAACCGGTAAATGATAGAAACGGGTCCGAATTAGTCGGTTTGAGTTGTATTTCGGCGACTCGGTTGTGATGTTAATAATATTATTAATGCCGATTATTTTGGGATGATTTTTTACGACGAGTATATTTTTGGTGAATATTAATTCATATCCGGAATTAATTAAATTATGAATATTATTGATATGCTTCTATTATTTGAATGCATAATTTTGGCGATTGATGAATTGTTGTTGATGATTTGCATAATGCAAAGTATGTTGTTGTTGATCGTTTTACCTTGGATTTTGGTAAACGAAACGTTGAGGGCTTATGCCAAATGATGAGTTGTGGTTGATGTTGTTGTTGATTGTTGTTGTTGTTGTGTATGCGCGTTCTGTCCATTGAGTCACATATGTCAGCATAAGCGAAGGGGGCTGTAGCCTCGGCCTTAATGGCAACTTGTTGATAGCCTTAATGGAAATCTTGACGGTCTCTAATTACGGGAAATAGCGATGGGGGCTGTAGCCTCGGGTACAAATGCATAAACATTATCGAGTCACATTTTATTGATTATGTCGTCGTCGTGGTTTATGTTGTTGAAGTTGTTGAGTTGTTTGGTGTCGTACTAATTGTTGTTAATTTTTATAATGATTGTGAGGTGTTGACAAAGTGTTGAAATATATGAATTTAATTGATGATAAAAGTGTGAGAGTTTGGAGTTTATGTTGAATATTATTTAAATCGGTACCTCTTTTTAATTCTGAAACTATATATTATTTATCATCTCTTTATTTATGTGATTTGAATTATCTCACCCTTTACTTGTTTTGTCGTTGCCTTTATCCTGGTAACGTGCAGGTGATCCTCGTGGATGAATGGATTAGCTCGAGTCTTTTTGTGTCGCCCCTACCCTGATTAGCGTAACACTCGAGAATGGGGCGCTTTTGACTATTTTGTTTAGGATAGCATATATGTATATCCTATTGTTGTATATGTGGAATATGTTGCATTTTGACATGCTTATGTTCATAACATGATATTATTATTTTGGAGATGTATATGCCTTGTATGGTATGACGTTGATGGATTCTGCTGCCTTGTGCATAGTTATATGCTTATATGATATATGATGATGTGATCGTTATATCCGACTTTTGATTGTTGTGTTATTACATTAAAATGCAAAGTGAAAAACCATGAATATGTGATGCCTCAATTTATTTACGAAATTTTATTACTCTGATTTTATTATAAATACCGTTGGGTAGAATTGGGGTGTTACATTTAGTGGTATCAGAGCAGGTCGGTCTGTCCGACCAAGTTGTTGAGTTCTTAGTTGTTTAATAATCAAGTATTGTTAGTTGTTGATTCTAATCCTTGTTTTTGTTGAAAGCGGAAGTTATAATGGCTGAAAGGAATGTTGGTAGGAACGATGAGGCTCTTGTTGCTTCTATGCAGGCAATGGCTCAGGCGTTTCAGAATCCGCCAAATGTTGACAAGAACGCGGGGTCTCGTAGCTTGGCTACCTTCTAGAGGGAGAACCCTCCTACCTTTGAAGGAAAGTATGATCCTGAGGGAGCTCTAGCTTGGCTGAAGGAGATTGAAAGAATCTTCAGTGTGATGGATTGCACTCCTGTGCAAAAGATCCTCTATTGCACACATAAGTTAACTGCTGAAGCTGATGACTGGTGGGTTAAAACCCGTCAGAAGTTGGAAGTTGATGGTGAAGAGGTTTCGTGGGAAGTGTTCCAAAGAGAGTTCTTGAGAAAGTACTACCCAGAGGACGTGCGGGGAAAGAAAGAGATTGAATTCCTTGAGCTAAAACAAGGAAACATGTGTGTCACTGACTATGCGGCTAAGTTCACTAAATTGGCTAAGTTATATCCGCATTATGATGGACTGGATGCCGAATTCTCTAAGTGCATCAAGTTTGAAACTGGTTTACGTCCTAAAATTAAGAAAGCAGTGGGTTATCAGAAAATTCGTGTCTTTGCAGATTTGATTGATAGTTGTAGGATCTTTGAAGAGGATAGCAATGCCCACTACAAAATCATTTCTGATAGGAGGAACAAAGGTCAACAAAGCCGTGGGAAACCGTATGATGTTCCAGTAGGAAAAGGGAAGCAAAAAGTGGTTCAAGGGCGAAGAACTAGTGGGGGGGATGCTCCTGCTAGTATTGTTTGTTTCAGATATGGGAAAACTGGTCACAAGAGTAACGCTTGTGGAGCTGGTGAGAGGAGGTGCTTCCGATGTGGTAAGATGGGTCATACCATTAAGGATTGCACTCACAAAGATGTTATTTGCTTCAACTGTGGTGAGGGTGGACACATTAACACTCAATGCAAGAATCCAAAGAAAGCTCCAGATGTGGGAAAGGTGTTTGCTTTGTCGGGAAGTCAGACGGAAAATGAAGATGGACTTGTTCGAGGTACTAGTTTCATTAATAGCATTCCTCTCATTACTATTATTGATACTGGTGCTACTCATTGTTTTATTTCCGCTGATTGTGTTAAGAGGTTGGATCTTACCCTATCTTCCTTGGGTAGAGACATGATTGTAGAGGTTCCATCTAAGGGATCGGTTACTACTTCATTTGTTTGTGCAAGTTGTCCTTTGTCAATATTTGATAAAGACTTTGTTATGGATCTTATCTGTTTACCGCTTGTTGGGTTGGACGTGGTTTTGGGTATGAACTAGTTAAAAGCCAATTATGTTCATATTAACTGATACGACAACACTGTGAGGTTCTCTTCTTTTGAAGAAGAAGAGCGAGCCATGTTAGTATCGAAGAAATAGTTGAATGAGTTCATGAAGGAAGAAGCGTTGGTGTTCTTGTTGATGGCGACTCTTTCTGTTGAGAGTCATGCTGTGATTGCAAACTTTCTGGTGGTGTGTGACTTTCCCGAAGTATTCCTTGATGAGATTCCTAGTGCACCACCAGAAAGAGAAGTTGAATTTTTCGTGGATCTTGTACCTGGTACCAGGCCTATCTCTATGGCACCATACAGGATGTCCGCGTCCGAGTTTTCAGAATTGGAAAGTCAATTATAAGAATTGCTTGAGAAGAAGTTTGTGAGACCAAGTGCATCACCTTGGGGAGCTCCAGTTTTGTTGGTTAAGAAGAAGGACGATAGCATGAGACTTTGCATTGATTATCGTCAGTTGAACAAGGTAACAATCAAGAATAGATATCCACTTCCAGGAATCGATGATTTGATGGACCGGTTGGTTGGTGCTCATATGTTTAGTAAGATTGATTTGAGATCGGGTTACCATCAGATAAGGGTGAAAGATGAAGATATTCAGAAAACTGCATTCAGAACCAGATATGGACATTACGGGTATTCGGTGATGCCTTTCAGTGTGACTAATGCACCGGGAGTATTCATGGAGTATATGAATCATATTTTCCATCCTTACTTGGATCGTTTTGTGGTTTTTTTCATTGATGATATTTTGATTTATTCTAAATTGGAAGAAGAGCACGCAGAGCATTTGCGTATTGTGTTAGAAGTTGTGATACGGTGGGAGAACTGACTTGAGGTTTTGCGTTTATGTTCGCAAATGTTTCAGTTTAGCAAGAGTCGCCACCGACTTTTTATTTTATCCAAAGGAAAGGTCAAAAAGCACAGGAAAGACCATTGAGATGTTTTCGTGGGTTCGGGGGGTAGATTATGAAAAGGGAAGGTGCAAGCACCCTTTTCATCCATGGTTATCCATGGGCTCTTAGTTACTTGTTTAGATCACTTGCTTTTGCTTTTCAATTGTTTGAAATGCTGCTTTGTGTGTGGTTTTGAAAATGTTTTGAAAAGAGGCCTTGTCTAGGCAACCTTTGTAACAATTCTTGTTTGAATGTTTTACAAAGGTGTTTGTCTTTTGAAAAGATGTTTCAATGTTTGAAAGTTTGTTTTGAGAAATGTTTTGAAATTGTGTTGAGCGTTTTTTAAATTAGCAAGGATGTTTTGCAAGTTTGATCAAGTAACTAGGAGTTGTCTACCCTACTTACTCAAAAGTCTTTCCTACACATTTTTAACCCTTTGACATTGTTGTTTTACAATTGTATTTGGTAAACAACCTTGTGTTTGGATGTTAAACGAGACGGGCGTGGGTCATCGTATACAATCATTGAAAGTAACTTGTGAGACGCTCTAGCAATTTTGTAAGGGACGAGATCGTTTTATCGAAGGCAACATCAAGGGTCATTGAGAGACTACGATCTTTGCTTATCGAAGGGTCATTTGCTAGAGTGTCTCATATTCAAGGGACATGATTGCATTTTCGAGGCAACAAGCGAGGTTACCCTAGAGGTGAGCGTGTGAAAAGTGTATTGATTTCAAGTTATTTATTCTTGGATTAGGTCATCTGGCGATTGATTTTTGAATCTTGCCATACACGCCTAGTTACTACACAGTATATCGAAAGCAATAAATTGCGGGAATTAAAAGTCTAAGCTATTACAAAAGTATCCGGGAATGGGGGTACAATTATTACAAATGGGGATGAATCTCATAAGAATAGTAATGTCCAAAATATTACAACCAAATCGAATTGTTGTGCGATTTAATACAAAGATATGATAATTTATGAAATCAACAAAGTATGAGATGTATGTCATTACTCGAAAAGAGAGAAATGAAATCTATTCAAAAAAATAAAGATTAAAAATTTATTATTATTCTTTTTTTTGTACTTTTATTAATCAATTAAAAAAGGGTTTAAAGAAAGCAAACTAATTAAATTAAATTTTTTGATGTTTTTATTATTAGTAACAAATTAATAAAGATAAAAGAAATGATAAAAAGGAAATAATTTCAAGACTTAAATTAAACTAAAGAAAATGTTTTCTTTTTTTATTTTAAAAGTTTTAATTAGTAAATTTATAAGAAAACAAAGCAAAAATGGGCTTAAAAGAAATTCCAAAATGCTAGGCCCAAAGAAAATATTATTATTTTGCTGAAACAAAAAACTAAAAAAAAGGGGGGGTGGATGATTAGTATTTACGCACGGGCTTCTAAGTTTTCAAATGGAGCCCAATACACATAACTCAGTTTAGGGTTTTTTTTATTAGGGGAAATGGAAAATTAGGGTTTGTGGGTTCATTTCACAGCGGCGGCGTTTCTCCTTCACCTCTTTCTCACTCGTTCGTCTTCTTTGCTCAAAGCCCTTAATCGTCCTTGTCCCTCTTTGTAAACGGAACTATTCCTGGCCTTTCTAACTCAATTTGGTTCGTGTTCTTCCGAAACCCTAGGGTTAACACGCTCGCTTACACTGATCTCCCCTCTTCCATCCCGGTCACCGGAGCGCCTCTCCTCTCACCTCCTAACCAAGTGCTAGCTACACGCTTTTGCAAGGTATGGTTCGTTTTTTTTGGTTTTGGACTTATTAGTTTTCAGGCTTGTTTGGTTTTACAGTTTTGTTCATGTTTTGCTTATTAGCCATGCTTGTTACCCTATGAGATGCAGAAAAATGATACTAGGGAGAAAACATACCTGTTTGGGATGGTTGGATAGTGAGAGGGAAGTGACGGTACTCTTTGGCGGCTGGAAATGAGGTGGAAGAAATCATGATGTGAAGAACACACGCTATCTGGTAATTTTTCTTTCCCTTGGCCTTTGACTAAATGATGATGATGATGCTTCTGAGACTTTGTTATTTCTAAGTAGTTGATGATGATTGCTTCTGAAACTTTGTTATTTCTAAGTAGTTGATGGTGATTGCTTCTGAAATTTGTTATTTCTTTCCTCTCTCTTAAACTTGAATGATGATGGTGTTTCACTTCTGACTTTTTTGGATAATGATTGATGGAAAATGTTATGTTTTTGTTGTTGAAATGAGATACAAGTTTTGAATGTTTTTGACAATTTACAAGTTTTTTGTTGGTGTTTGGGACTGAGATGCAGGTTTTGGAAACTGTTTTTCTTGGTTATGCCCTGTTTGAAAATGGTTTTTCAGTTTGGAAGTTTGAAAATTGTTTTTGATGGTTTTGTTATTGTTGAAATGGATTTTTGGGTCGATGGTTTGTTACAATTTTGTTGTAACTGTTTGGACTTGGATTATTTTGCAGCTTGGTTCTGCAAGTTTTTTTTGAAATGTTTGGAAGGTTTTTGTGATGTTGATGAAATGTTGGGATGTTGGAAAGGTTTTGGAAACTGTTTGTTAGTTTTTTGCAGTTTGCAGGCTGTTTGTTGTTGGACTGAGTTGAATCTTTGTGATTTTTTATGGTTTTGTTGTTGTACAACTTTGGTTATGTAGGCTTTGTTGTTGTTGCAGCTTGAATGCTTTTGAATGTTTTGGTTTGATAACAGGTTTTTTTGCTGTTTGACAAACTTTGTTTTTGTAGATAGTTTGCAGGCCTGGGAGTTTTTATGGTTTGGCCCTGTTTGAAACTGTTATGAAGGTTGTTATTGTTGTTGTTTGTTGGTTCACATGTTTGGAGGCTTTTTGAGAACTATTAACAGGTTTTGGAGAGTTATTCTTGCAGTTTGGTTCTACAAGCTTTGGGGATTTCTGTTTGACAAAATGCTCTCCTTTTTTCCTACCATTTGATGGTGTTATATCGTAGTTGCTTTTGTTTTGTAACTTGTGACAGAGTAGCAAAACTGCATAATCCCAACAAAATAGGTGATATCTTTTCTCTCTCTCCTCTCTCAATGATAAAAAGCAGAAATGCTTTTTCACTTTTTTTCTGAAAAGTTTGCCACAATTTGGAAAATGATGAAAAGCTATATGAAATAAGCAAGCCCCTTGCTTGTTATTTGTTTTACCATACTGCATTCTCCTTCTTGCCTGCTGTTTGTACTTGCCATGTTGTTTGTTTGTACTTTGTTCCTGCTGCTATGCTTGTACGAGCTGTTGCTCCTGTCTAGTTTGCTTGTATGCTGCATTGTTTAGTTGCCTTGTACTTTGTAATGCTTGCATCCAGTTTGTATTTGGATTTGTTCAGTTTGCCTTGGGTGATTTGCACGCCTGCTGAGTTACTGTCTTGCTGCATTGTCCAATTTAGTTTGGCTTCGTTTAGTTTGCCTTGTTGCATTGTTTGGACAGCATGCTGCAGTTGGAATATGTGTTGCATTTGGATAAACTTGCTTTGCATTCTTTAATTTGGACAACTTGCATTTTATTTTTATTTTTGTGAACCAAGAAGAGTAATCTTCTTGTGATTTGCAAAGAGAAAAATAAAAACGCGATGAATTGAAAATAGCCCCTCTGATTCCAAACGGCAAACTTTAATGATGAACATTTTTCTTTCCTTTCTTAGAATTCTTATTTATGTTCAATTAACTGTACTAATCATTTTTTTTTGTCTTTCTTTCATGTGAGCGCAAATTGGATGGTGACAAAGTAGAGGAAGTAGGAGACTTTGTGGCGAACATGGGAGTAATGGAAGCTTAGACTTAGATTTGTAACTTAGAGAGATTTTCAATCAGTTGTAATAATTTATTTTTCAAGTACTATAAGTTGTAAAACCTACATCATTTGAATAATAAATTGTTTTTGTATCAACATCTGAAATAAATGAAAAAAGTCTTTATGAGATAATCTGATATCCAATATAATTCATTACTGTTAGTAACTGGTAATTCTCTCTTTATGTCTTCACTGATTCTTTAAGATTCCTGATTAAAATAATTGAACTGCATTCCAATAATTCCAATCAAGACAACTTAAACTCCAAGTAATCCAATAACTCTGTAATTTCGTAACCTTGCAACTGTACTCCAATCAAAACAACGCACTGTGTATTCCAATAAACAAGCAAATGTTTATTCCCTAAACGAGTAAATGTTTTGAAAAGACGCAATTTATCGGGTTAACCTGGATCAAGCAAACACTGCCTTTTTCCAGTAAGCATGAAAATATGTGACAGCCAATTGACTTTCTGAGAATTCACTCTTCTATGAAATTCGAGAAAAAAACCCTAATTCCTGATTTACCGCCATAGGAGAAAATCTGTCTGATCGATTCCTTAGCCATTCTTGAATATCTGAGAAAACACTATGGTTGTGATTTCTGTGAAAAATGGGAGGGCAAATTTTGGGGTACAACATAAGTGTTGAAAGAGAAGAAGCTTTATGCGAAGTTGACAAAGTGTGAGTTTTGGCTAAGTGAAGTAAGTTTCTTAGGCCATGTCATCTCCAGCAATGGCATTGCGGTGGATCCTTCGAAAGTTGATGCGGTGTTGAGATGGGAAACTCCTAAGTCAGTTACTGAGATTAGAAGTTTCTTGGGCTTGGCAGGCTACTATAGAAGGTTCATTGAAGGCTTTTTGAAGTTGGCACTTCCTTTGACAAAGTTGACTTGTAAAGGAGCTGCATTTGTGTGGGATATAAAGTGTGAAGAAAGTTTCATGGAATTGAAGAAGAGGTTGACAACGGCTCTGATTTTGATCTTGCCAAGTCTGGAGGAACCGTTTGTGGTTTATTGTGATGCTTCCATGATGGGTCTTGGTGGTGTACTCGTGCAAAATGGTAAAGTGGTTGCTTATGCTTCTAGGCAATTGAAGATTCATGAGAAGAATTATCCTACGCATGATTTAGAGCTTGCGGCGGTTGTTTTTGTATTGAAGATTTGGAGGCACTACCTTTATGGTTCTAGATTTGAAGTGTTTAGTGACCATAAAAGTTTGAAGTATTTGTTTGATCAAAAAGAGCTTAACATGAGACAAAGACGGCGGCTTGAATTGTTGAAAGACTATGACTTTGGATTGAATTACCATCCTGGTAAAGCTAATGTGGTGGCCGATGCCTTAAGTCGAAAGACTTTGCATATGTCACTGTTGATGGTGAAAGAATTGGAATTGATTGAGCAATTTAGAGATATGATTCTTGTGATTGAAGTGACACCGAAGAGTGTTGTCTTGGGAATGTTGAAGATTAACAATGATTTCCTTGATAGTATTAAAGAGGCTTAGAAGCTTGATGTGAAGCTTGTTGATTTGTTGGTTAGTATTGAACAAACTGAGAATGAGGACTTCAAATTGGATGCACAGGGTGTGTTGAGGTTCTGTGATAGGATTTGTATTCCCGATGATGTGGACTTGAAAAGAATGATCTTGGAAGAAAGTCATCGAAGCAATTTGAGTATTCATCCTGGTGTGACCAAGATATACCAAGACTTGAAGAAATTATGTTGGTGGTCGGGTATGAAGCGAGAGGTGGCTCAGTTTGTGTATGCTTGTTTGACGTGTCAGAATCTAAGGTGGAGCATCAGAAACCTGCGGGGTTGATGCAACCGTTGGAAATTCCGGAATGGAAATGGGATAGCATTTCTATGGATTTCGTAACGGGGTTACCGAATACACCAAGAGGACATGATGCGATATGGGTGATTGTTGATAGGCTTATAAAGTCGACTCACTTTATTCCTATTAATATCACTTATCCTGTATCGAAGTTGGCGGATATCTATACGCATGAGATTGTAAGATTACATGGTATTCCCCTTTGTATTGTTTCGGATCATGATCCAAGGTTCACTTCATATTTTTGGAAAAGCTTGCAAGAGGATTTAGGGTCTAAGTTGAGGTTGAGTTCGGCTTATCATCCTCAAACCGATGGTCAGGCGGAAAGGACGATTCAATCGTTGGAAGATTTGTTACGAGCTTGTATTCTTGAAAAAGGTGGTTCGTGGGATACTTACCTTCCTTCGATTGAGTTTACTTATAACAATTGTTTTCATGCTAGTATTGGAATGACACCGTTCGAAGCTTTGTATGGTCGAAGGTGTAGAACTCCTTTGTGTTGGAATGAGTTGGGTGAAAGTGTGGTACTTGGACCGGAGTTGGTTAGAGAGACTACCGAAGCAGTTAAGATGATTAGAGAAAAGATGAGGATTTCGCAAAGTAGGCAAAAGATTTATCATGATAAAAGAAGGAAAGATTTGGAGTTTCAATCGGGTGATCATGTGTTTTTGCGAGTTACTCCTACGACTGGTGTTGGACGAGCCTTGAAGTCAAAGAAGTTGACTGCTCATTTTATTGGTCCTTATCAGATTACTAGTAGAGTTGGAAAGGTGGCTTATAAGGTGGCGTTACCGCCAAATCTTTCGAATCTGCATGATGTGTTCCATGTGTCGCAACTTAGGAAGTATGTTCCGGATCCGTCACATGTGATCGAGATGGATGATGTTCAGGTTTGAGACAATCTTACGGTTGAGACAATGCCTTTGAGGATTGAAGATCGTGAGATGAAGTCTCTTCGTGGTATATAGATAGCCTTGGTCAAAGTTGTTTGGATAGGAGCAGCTGGTGAGAGTATGACGTGGGAATTGGAGAGCAAGATGCGGGATTTATATCCCGATCTTTTTGAATCAGATAATTTTTTAGGACAAAATTCTTTTTAGTGGGGGAGAGTTGTAACATCCCGATTTTATTAAGTGTCGTATTTATTTTATTATTTTCAAAATTTTTGATTAATAACGATTTCGTGAAAATATTATATTTTAACTGGTATATTTATTAATATATTCGGCGATAATTAATCGGACCGATATTTATTTATTCGGGATTAATTGATTAAGTGGTGTGTTTATTATATTATTTAATATTAATAATGTTTGTTGGATTATATTAATAATTAATATTATATATATATATATATATATATATATATATATATATATATATATATATATATATATATATATATATATATATATATATATATATATATATATATATATATATATATATATATATATATATATATATATATATATATGAAAAGAAATAAATAGTATAATAAGAAAAAAAAGTAATATAATAATAAAATAATATAATAAGTTTAATAATATAATATAAGTAAGTAATGTACGTGGGGTGGTAGGATTGTTGTTGTTTTAGTTTATCAGAAAAACAAAACAACATAGAAACAGATAGAGAAAAAAGGAGAGAAAAGAGTTTCGGAGAAAGAAGAGGAAAAAGGGCTAGATCAACCACAAGCTAGGGTTTGTGGATTGAAGAGGAAATCAAGAGAAAAACAGTAAGAACATCAAGAGGTAAGGGGTTTGATAATTTCTATCCTATAAATAGATTAATGATAGGTTTTATATGAGTTAGGGTTGTGAAGATTTGGGAGGTTGTTCTTGAAATTTATTGGAAGATATGATTAATTAGCAGCAAAGTATTATTAGTAACAAGATGCTGAAAGTTGAAAACAGTTCTATTTGGTCGAATTATCCGAATTAGGCGGTATAATTAGTTGTCCGGAATTTAACGAAATTTGACAGGGTAACTAAGTTTAATTAGTAGGTAAATGTGGTTATGTCATTTTGTTGAAATTATGTCGATTACGCCGACTTGGCGGTACAACTGGGTAATTTGTTTTGTTCGGTTTATGGATATTGTTGATTATAGGTCTTATGACCAATGTTGTGTTATTTTTGTGTTGTTGTTGCGAGATATCATTGAACATATATATATATATATATATATATATATATATATATATATATATATATATATATATATATATATATATATATATATATATATATATATATATATATATATATATATATATATATATATATATATATATATATATATATATATATATATATTGATTACGCTATTGATAATGTAACATTAAGATATAATGTGAAATATATTGAATTTAAACGGTAATTCAGAAAACCGGTAAATGATAGAAACGGGTCCGAATTAGTCGGTTCGAGTTGCGTTTCGGCGACTCGGTTGTGATGTTAATGATATTATTAATGCCGATTATTTTGGGATGATTTTTTACGACGAGTATATTTTTGGTGAATATTAATTCATATCCGGAATTAATTAAATTTTGAATATTGTTGATATGCTTCTATTAATTGAATGCATGAGTTTGGCGATTGATGAATTGTTGTTGATGATTTGCATAATGCAAAATATGTTGTTGTTGATCGTTTTACCTTGGAGTTTGGTAAACGAAATGTTGAGGGCTTATGCCTAATGATGAGTTGTGGTTGATGTTGTTGTTGATTGTTGTTGTTGTTGTGTATGCGAGTTCTGTCCATTGAGTCACATATGTCAGCATAAGCGAAGGGGGTTGTAGCCTCGGCCTTAATGGCAACTTGTTGATAGCCTTAATGGCAATGTTGATGGCCTCTAATCATGGGAAATAGCGATGGAGGCTGTAGCCTCGGGTACCACATGCATAAACATTATCGAGTCACATTTTATTGATTATGTCGTCGTCGTGGTTTATGTTGTTGAAGTTGTTGAGTTGTTTGGTGTCGTACTAATTGTTGTTGATTTTTATAATGATTGTGCGGTGTTGACAAAGTGTTGAAATATATGAATTTAATTGATGATAAAAGTGTGAGAGTTTGGAGTTTATGTTGAATATTATTTAAATCGGTACCTCTTTATAATTCCAAAACTATATATTATTTATCATCTCTTTATTTATGTGATTTGAATTATCTCACCCTTTACTTATTTCACCGTTGCCTTTATCCTGGTAACGTGCAGGTGATCCTCGTGGATGAATGGATTAGCTCGAGTCTTTTTGTGTCGCCTCTGCTCTGATTAGTGTAACACTCGGGAATGGGGCGCTTTTGACTATTTTGTTTAGGATAGCATATATGTATATCCTATTGTTGTATATGTGGAATATGTTGCATTTTGACATGCTTATGTTCGTAACATGATATTATTATTTCGGAGATGTATATGCCTTGTATGGTATGACGTTGATGGATTCCGCTGCCTTGTGCATAATTATATGCTTATATGATATATAATGATGTGATCGGTATATCCGACTTTTGATTGTTGTGTTGTTACATTAAAATACAAAGTGAAAAACCATGAATATGTGATGCCTCAATTTATTTATGAAATTTTATTACTCTAATTTTATTATAAATACCGTTGGGTAGAATTGGGGTGTTACACTACTTCATGAGGAGAAGACTCTCAATGCCTACATCGCGCCAAAGAGGATACACACTACCTTTTTATCTCAGAGCCTTTGTATTTCCTTATAAGCCCAAGAAGCATTGATGTACTCAAGCTTTAACTTATTAATATAACGTGTGTTTCCTTTTTGTCTAAAACAAATTTGAATCTTTGAAATCCTTGAAATCATTACATATACATATACCATTCATCATAACATAAGCAAGTCTTTTGCAACAAGTCTCCTCATCTCTCTACTGTTTATTTTAGTAAGATGGATCTCGAGAAAACAGTGAAGGACCTCCAAGCTCAGAATACACAGTTTCAACAGTTGCTCTTGACCCTAGCCAAAGGACAAGAAGAGGTTAAAACTTTGTTGGCCGAGGAGAAGAAAAAGAAGACAAAGAAGGTAACCGGAGTCCTAAACATGGGAAGAAGATTTCATGAGCAGACAAGAAGGACCTTAAACTTTTCAACGACATCCGGTGAAAGAGACAATTAAGATGGGAAAGGAAAGGAAACAGTTGTCCCGTCAGAATCAGAAGAGGAAGAGGAAGAAGAAGACTATTCTGAAGAATAATACCCTCCAGCTGATGACAAGTATAGACATCTCGAAGAGCGATTGAGTGCGATGGAAATCCAAAAAGTGCTTGGCTTTGACTTTGAGGAATTGGGTTTAGTGTCGGGGATTGTTATTCCTCCGAAATTTAAAGCACATGTGTTCGCCAAATATGACGGAGTTTCATGCCCTAAAATGCATCTCCATTCATATGTGAGAAAAATCCAACCCCATACCGCTGACAAAGACTTATGGGTACACTTCTTCCAAGACAATCTGTCTGGAACTCAACTTGTCTGGTTTTACCAACTAGAAAGAGCCAACGTCCATAACTAGGAAGATCTTGTTGCAGCCTTCTACAAGAAATTCCAATACAATGCTTATCTTACGCCTACCCGTACTCAACTCCAGAGTATGGCCATGGTTTCCAATGAAGGTTTCAAGGACTATGCGCAAAAATGGAGAGATTTAGCTAGAAGAGTTCAACCCCCTCTATCTGAGAGAGAGTTCAACCCCCCTCTTGGGCACCTTGTATGGTCCCTTCTTCAATCATTTAATTGGAAGTTCATCTTCAGGTTTCACTGAACTGATATTAATCGGAGAAAGGGTAGAGGCCAAGATAAAGAGTGGAAAGATTCAGAAAGATGCATCCTCCTCTGCTGCTATAAGGAAGCCATTTATCGGAAAGAAGGAAGTGGTTGTTGTATATCTGCAAAAAAAACCAAGATAGGACAGAGCACCGTCCAATGGTGGAGGTTATTATGATTCCTAAACATGCGCCCGATTAGTAAAGAAACTACCAACCGAGGATGGAACGATCGGTCAGGAAATTCACCAGAATTAACATGACCCTACCTCAGGTATTACCGCATCTACTAAGATCCAATTTGGTGACCTTGAAAGAAGCTCCGAAAAACCCCAACACAACATCTCCTCATTATCATCCCAATGCCCGTTGTGCATACCACTCTGAAAGTTTCGGCCACGACACTAATAACTGTTGGGCTCTAAAGAATAAAATACAAGACCTCATTGAAGCAAAAGAGATTGAATTCGATGCGCCCGAAAATCCAAATGTCATTTCTACCCCTATGCCCAGACATGACCATAATACCAATGTCATTGAAGAAGAATTGTTTGTTACTTCAGTTGATGAACTTATGACCCCACTTCTGACTATTAAAATGAACTTGTTAAATGTTAGTGTGTTCCCGGGCTGTGATGAAGTTTGCCATTTCTGTTTGTCCTCACCAACCAGCTATCCTTTGTTGAAAGCAGGCGTTCAGTGCCTAATAGATAACATATAAATTTTGTTTGAAAAGACTTATGTTCCACCTATTCCTTTTGAAGATGTTTCTATCATTACAATTTCCGCCAATTCTTCCAGGGTCTCCACCAAAACACCCGTTAGAATTATATCAGTTATAAAAGCAACTCCTTTAATAATTACAATGCCTGGACCAGTCCCATATTCGTCAGACAAGACCGTACCATGGAATTATGGAGGGGATGTCTACTACCATGGTATCAAGCAGGACTGGCCAGCCGCCAAAGATTCAAGTTCCGAGAAAGTGGATTCCGACGTCAGTAATATTGCAGGGACTAGTAAGATTACCCGAAGTGGTAGGATCTTCTCTCCAGAAATTGCTCCCCCAAAGGCTGTTTCTGGACCCATAATCATTCCTGTTGTTATTACCCCTATGAAGGTTATTCCTGGTCCTACAATCATCTCCACCAATACTCCAACTGACAAAGCCGTTACAACTCCTGTTATCATTCCTACTGACACTCTTGTTGCCGAGTTAACCGAAACTCGAGGTAAAAGTATTATGATTGAGCCTATCTGGATGAAGGCTTAGTCATTGGTTGTCCCTGAGACCTCTCAGAAAGAGATGGAGGAAATTCCGAAGATCATAAAGAGATGTGACTACGATGTAGTTGAACAACTGGGGCAAACTCCCTCTAAAATTTCCATGATGGCATTACTACTATGTTCCGAAGCGCATGCAAAAGCTTTGTTAAAATTCCTGAAAACTTCCCATGTACCCCAAGAGACATCTGTCGATCAGTTTCAAGACTACGTAGCCAGCTTGACTGCACATAATGGCCTAGATTTTTCAGATGCTGATTTAATGCCAAGAGGAAGGAAGCATAATGAGGCATTACATATCTCAGTTGAATGTAGGGGCACAACCTTGGCTCATGTTTTGGTGGACACTGGCTCATCTCTGAATGTAATGCCTAAAAAATCTCTTGATAGGCTTGACTGTAAGGGATTAACATTAAAGCCAAGTAACATAGTAGTAAGGGCTTTTAACGGCTCGAAAAGGATGGTACATGGGGAAGTGGATATCTCCATAAAAGTTGGAACCCAAACATTTGATTCAACTTTTTATGTAATGGATATTCGTCCCTCATATTCCTACTTGTTAGGCCGACCATGGATTCACAATGTTGGCGTTGTCACTTCTGCGTTGCACCAAATGCTGAAATATCCAATTCAAGGGAAGATTATCACTGTTCATGGAGAAGAAGAGTATATGATCAGCCATCTCAATTCTGTCAGATATGTGGAATTAAATGGTGAATTTATTGAAACTCCATTCCAACACTTTGAAGAGGTCCCACAAGATATAGAAGTAACCAAGGTTGTTCCCAAGATTACAAGGCCTCCACTCTGGATGTCATCTCTGAAGGATGCCAAAGCAGTGGTAAAAGAAGGTGGGTACACTATCTTGGGGAAACTCCCAGATATCCCATACAAGTCTGACAAGTTTGGCCTGGGTTTCACTTCAAGTGCTCAGAAGGATGTACGCCGTGCTCGTGCCGAAGGACCACCCTTGAAGATCAACAACCATGAGGTCAATGCTGTAGAAGATGATGAAGATAGATGTGACTTAGAAGGATGGATATTCCCAACTGTCAATGGAGGGCTCAGCAACTGGGAGGCTAGAGATTTTGTCCCAATCACTTTTATCCCACAATAATTTGTCTTTACATTTTGTTGGATCTGTAATATTAAAACAATTCGCACTTTTAAAACCTTGTGTCTTACCTGAGGCACAACGGTCCATTTGTAAGGGTTATTATCTCATTCTCATATGACATCAATGAATCATGGACGTTTTCACATACAAACTTTTTTGCTCATTGTTTTTTTTTCTTTTTACATTTTTATTTTCTTCAAGGATAGCTATACCCTTACACACACTCACACTCACAGTGCAGGTATACATCCATTCAGGATCCCATGGGTAACAATACTGCTATGGCCTTTTGTGACTCTGAGAATATAATCTTCCAAGCCGAAGACGAAGGTGAGGAAGATTGTGAAGTACCAGGGGAACTTTCTAGACTACCACAACAAGAAGAAAGAACCATTCAGCCTCACGAAGAACTCATGGATACAATCAACCTAGGTACCGAAGAAGACAAAAAAGAGGTCAAGGTGGGTGCCAATCTGGAACCTAGTATCAAGGAGCGTCTGATTTGGTTGTTACACGATTATGTTGAAGTCTTTTCCTGGTCGTATGAAGACATGCCAGGACTTGATGTAGATATTTTGGTACATCGTCTGCCTACAAGAGAGGATTTTCCACCAGTAAAGCAAAAGGTTCGCCGCATGAGGCCTGACATGTCGGAGAAGATTAAAGCAGAAGTCATAAAACAATTCAACGCTAGATTCTTAGCTGTCACCTCCTATCCACAATGGATTGCCAATGTTGTTCCCGTGCCCAAAAAGGAAGGCAAAGTACGAATGTGTGTGGACTACAGAGATTTGAATAGGGCAAGCCCTAAGGATGATTTTCCACTCCCCCACATTGATATTCTAGTTGACAATACGGCACAACACAGTGTTTTCCTTCATGGATGGTTTCTCAGGTTACAATCAAATCAAAATGGCGCCTGAAGACATGGAGAAAACAACGTTTGTCACACAGTGGGGCACTTTCTGCTATAAGGTGATGTCATTCGGACTAAAGAATGTTGGGGCAACCTATCAGCGTGCCATGGTAGCTTTATTTCATGACATGATACATCATGAAATAGAAGTCTATGTGGACGATATGATAGCCAGATCTCAAACAGAAGAAGAGCATCTTGATCACTTACAAAAACTGTTTGAGAGACTGAAGAGGTACAAGCTGAGGTTGAATCCAAACAAATGCACATTTGGGGTACGGTCTGGTAAACTCCTAGGCTTTATCATCAGTAACAAAGGTATCGAGGTCGACCCTGCCAAAGTTAAATCAATACAAGAGATGCCTGCTCCTCGTACTGAGAAGGAAGTCAAAGGATTCTTGGGGCGTTTGAATTACATTGCCAGATTCATCTCTCACCTGACAGCTACTTGTGAGCCGATCTTCAAATTGTTGAAGAAAGATAAAGTAGTCAAATGGAATGACGAGATCCAAGTGGCTTTTGACAAAATCAAAGAATGCTTACAAGAGTCTCCTATGTTGATGCCACCAGTTGATGGAAGACCATTAATCATGTATCTGACTGTTTTAAAAAACTCGATGGGGTGTGTATTGGGGCAGCATGACGAGTCTGGCCAAAAAGAGCATGTTATTTATTACCTGAGCAAAAAGTTTACCGACTGTGAAACAAGATATTCAATGATCGAGAAAACTTATTACGCTCTGGCATGGGTTGCTCGCTGGCTAAGACAATATATGTTGACTCATACTACTTTGTTGTTATCTAAAATGGATCCGATAATAATACATCTTCGAGAAGCCTGCTCTCTCTGGAAGAATAACGAGATGGCAGATGATCCTGACAGAATATGACATAAAGTATACTACCTAGAAAGCAATAAAGGGGAGTGTACTAGCTGATCACCTTGCTCACCAAGCTATGGAAGACTACCAGTCCATGAAGTTAGAATTCCCAGATGAGGACATCATGATGGTAAACAGCTGTGAAGAATTCAGCCCATATGACGGACCTGAACAAGGATCCCGATGGACCCTGGTTTTTGATGGGGCATCTAACACACTCGGAAACGGTATTGGTGTTGTACTCATATCTCCGGAAGGATGTCATACTCCTTTTACTGCAAGACTCTACTTCAATTGTACAAACAACATGGCGGAATACGAAGCATGCATCTTTGGTCTCAAAGCTGCCATAGATTTGGGGATCAAATCCTTGAATGTATTTAGAGATTCTGCTTTGGTCATCAGCCAGATCAAAGGAGAGTGGGACACCAAACACCCTAACCTTATCCCTTATAAAGAACATGTTTTGATATTGCTGCCACATTTTGAGAAGATTACCTTCGAGCATTTCCCACGAGAAGAAAATCAGCTAGCAGATGCACTAGCCACAATGTCATCTATGTTTAAACTTAAATGGGATAATGAGGCTCCCCAGATCATCATCGAACGAATGGATGAACCAGATCACTGTCACGAGATTAATACTAAAGAAGTAGTGGACCAACCTTGGTTTCACGAAGTCAAGAGGTATCTCGAGGCTCAAGAATATCCAGAAGGAGCTTCAGTCAATGATAAGAAATTCTTAAGGAGATTCTCTGCTAAGTTCTTCCTTATTAATGGCATTATTTACAAACGCAACCAAGACTATGTGTTACTTTGGTGTGTAGACAAGGTTGAAGCTGAAAGGATCATGGATGAATTACATGAAGGCACTTTTGGCACCCATTCCAGTGGGCATACGATGGCAAAGAAAATCCTACGGGCAGACTATTACTGGTCTACCATGGAAGCAGATTGCTATCAACACTCTCAAACCTGCCATAAGTTTCAGATTTATGCTAACAAGGTGCACGTACCTCTGGTTCCTCTGAATGTCTTGACGGATCCTTGGCCCTTTGCTATGTGGGGGATTGATATGATTGGGGAAATCAAGTCAACAACCTCCAATGGACACTGCTTCATCTTAGTGGCCATTGATTATTTTACAAAGTGGGTGGAGGCAGCTTCCTTCGCTTCCGTTACCAAGAATATTGTTGCCCGTTTCATCAAGAAAAATCTTATTTTCCAGTACGGTATCCCAGAGAGAATCATCACTGACAATGGTACAAATCTTAACAACACTGTGATCACCTCCTTGTGCGAAAAATTCAAGATTCAGCATCACAATTCTTCTCCTTACCGGCCGAAGATGAATGGTGTTATCGAAGCTGCAAATAAGAACATTAAAAAGATCATACAGAAAATGACAGTCACATACAAAGACTGGCATGAGATTCTACCATTCTCTCTCCACGGGTATCGTACCACAGCTCGCACATCAACCGGGGCAACACCCTATTCTCTGGTTTACGGCATGGAGGTTGTCTTGCCTATCGAGATCCATATCCCCTCTTTGAGGATTATGAAGGATGCAGGGCTGAACGAAGACGATTGGATCCATACTCGACTTGATCAACTGAACTTGATTGATGAGAAGAGACTTATTGTTGTTTGCCATGGTCAAATGTACCAAAAACGAATGATCAAGGCTTTCAAAAAGAGGGTCAGACGCCAAGTGTATCAAGTTGGGGATCTAGTGATCAAACGCATCATACTGCCACAAGGTGATCCCAGGGGAAAATAGACTCCTACCTATGAAGGACCATTTGTAATCAAAAACATTTTCTCTGGTGGGGCAATGATCTTGACCACCATAGATGGCAACGACCTGCCGCATCCTGCGAACATGGACATAGTCAAAAGATAATACGCATAAGAGACCTGTTAGGTTGACATACCTAGTAAAAACAAGGGCATCCCAGTGAACCAAAAAAGGTTCGGAAAAAATTAGAGATAAAACAAAAAAAATTCCTTACACCCGGCAAATTAAAAACCCGAAAGGACAACTTGGGCAAAAAAGAATTTTCCGGTGGACTGAAAACCCGAAAGGGCAGTCTAAGCAAAAGTTAGGGAATTAAAACGTACGACTATGTCCCGTTGGATCACCTTACAGACAACCTTTGGCTTCAACTTGTGAAATCGACATTTCCGACCAATTCAATCATCTTCTGACAAGGCAACAAATAGATAAGATGCTTAGAGGTACAAAGGCTATAGCAGAACGGGAACCCCACGGGATAGATACACATAGCTATCTTTTCTTTGTATTAAAATTTTCATTTTTTTCTTATGACGGTGTTCTCCTACTAGAATGTTTGTCTCACTGTACAAAAATATTTACTCAAAATCAATACAAAGATATCCCTTTGAAAGTACAAAAACTATCTGTTTTTCTTTACGCTTGTGTTTTGTTTACAAAAACGTCCAATGATTCATTGTTGAACATATGCATTTGAACATAATTACTGTTTACAAATAAACAAAAGACAATTACTAATGGATTTAAGAGGTAAGGAAATCTATCTAAGCTATTTCCATAAATCCCCCACATTTGGCAGTCTAATTCCCAGTGGAACAAACTTCCAATTATCAATCCCCAGTAGAAGTCATCAAAATTCTCAGGATTCCCCAATAGGATTTTACAAACATTACATGGCATTTCCTTTACAACAGGGTTTATTTCTCTAAATAGAAATTTTACAACACTTAGACTTCACAACATGAAGACTTATACTCCATATCCTCAGCAGCAGTCAGGGATTTATTTTCCCCAATCCAACATCAATGCAACAAACTAGCTCACATACGCATACATTGCATCCATATATCATAAGCATTGATAACGCGAATGCATTATACTATGCATTTCATACAACATAAACATTGCATATTAGCTAACATTTTACCTTTTTCAGGATAAGATTAACCAAATAGCTACCATTAACAATTTTCAAAGTTGTCAGATATAGTACATATACGCTCCAGACACGGATGCCATTCTGATACTCATTCAGATTCAACCTTCAGATACAGTACAAATACGCTCCAAACACGGACGCCATTATGATACTCATTCAGATTCAACCTTCAGATACAGTACAGATACACTCACGGATGCCATTCTGATACTCATTCAGATCTCAGATACAATACAGATACACTCCAGACACGAACGCCATTCTGATACTCATTCAGATTCAACCTTCAGATACAGTACAAATACGCTCCAGACACAGATGCCATTCTGATACTCATTTAGATTCAACCTTCAGATACAGTACAAATACGCTCACGGATGCCATTCTGATACTCATTCAGCTCTCAGATACAGTACAGATACGCTCTAGATGCGGACGCCATTCTGATACTCATTCAGTTGCAACTTTCAAATACAGTTCAGATACGCTTCAAACACGAATGCCATTCTGATACTCATTCAGTTTCTCTTTCATATTCAGCAATCACTTTTGGATGGCATCTACAAGCCCATCTCCAACAACTTTCTATCACCTCTCCAAATGGAATATTTAAGCCCATTCCCTCTACCATCACATCACCGAGTGCAAATTTCTGGGCACTCTAGTGTCCAATCATCTTCCACCTTCGAGTCACGAATGGCAAAGCTCACCAATCTAACTCTTCATTTTTAAAAAGATTGAACAGGGGCAGCTGTTGTACCCCAAAATTTTCCCTCTCATTTTTCAAGACCTTTCTCACAAGGATTCTCAAGGTTCAAGCTTGCACAAGTGCATTGGGATTTTCCAGTATCAAGATTAAAAGGAAGCTGTCAAAAAGGGAGAAAATAAATAAAAAAAATATTTTGACAAATTTAGAGAAAAAAAAAAGTGCTCTTCGATTCAGCTCTTTTATGGGCCTTTTGGCCTCTTTTGATGCAAGCTTGGCTTGCATCCTTCGACTGGGCATGGGCCTCTTGCACGTTTTGGTTTGGATTAACAAGGAAAAAAATCCCCTTGTAGTCTATTTCGTTTCCAAGGCAAAAGGCTCTCTTTTAGCATCTTTTGATTTGCACTTTTTATTCCCTATATGCCTCTTTCGAATCTGGACATTTTGGCCTCCTACATGCACCTTTCGTTTGGACATGGTTGTTCCCTTTATACAAGATTTGTTTGAACATAGATCTTTTACATGTTGGCATGAAGTCACAAGACAGGGACCCTCTATGTACACTCTTTCGTTTGGCCACATGTAACCCCTGGCAGGCAAGCCTTCGATTGGACATGAGCCACCTTCACACAAAAGCTTCGATTGGAGTTTCGGTTCCCTTCGAGTCAGCATCTTTCAAATCCAACTCTGAATCCTTCGACATAGTCTTCTTTAGTACATTTCTAGAACTCTTAGACACAAGTGGAAAATAGGATTTTGAAAGAACACTGATCAAATCTTTGGACCATGCTACATGATCTTGCTTTATAGGCCTTAATGCTTGTATTTCACTCCATAATTAATTGCTTACATTTTGGATTAAGTTATTATCCAGGTGATTAAACCTTTTCCCAGAAGATTATTTTCTTGAAAGTGAACTTGCTAGTACAAATCATGTCCTAAGCCCATGCTTTGGTTAAATCCTGTTTGTACTTCACCATAAGTCAGGGGAGTCAGCCCCTTTTAACCAACAACTTCAGTACTTCACCTTGGGATCTGGGAAAATATGACTTAGCTTAATATTCACGTTTCAGCCAAGCCACCTTTTTGTTTAAACTCCCAAACCTTTTCTCTATAAATAGAGAAACCATTGACAAAGAAATGGTCCAGATTTTTGCTAGAGAGAAAAATCATAAAAATCCTCAAACTCTCAAACTCTCCCATTTTCTCAAACTCTCCAACATTCTCAAACCTTCAAAACTCTAAGCTTTTTTCATAAAAAAGACTCAGTAGTGTACCTTTCGATTTACTTCCCCTAAACTGTAGCAACCTTCGATTCACGCATCACCATCATATACTCTCTTTTGATTCAGTGACTGCCCAAACCAAGCAGTAACAGAACTAGCTTCAGAAAGATCCCAGCGAAGCTCCATCCACCATCAAAGAAGTCACCTACATATCTTTCGATTAAACACTTCAAGAGGTAAGTTCTCTCTAAACTTGGAACTCTTTCATTTAAACATCATATGCACATGCCAATAAAGAAAAATGTAGATATTTCTAGACCATGTTTTAGCATTCGATTTTGACTGCCCATTTGCGGAAAACTCAACCTTAATTAGTTATACTTTGGACTTTGAGACCCATTGGTTTTTGTGCTAACCCCCGGACTGTAGTTATGTTTGGATGTTGCATTTTAAGAACTTAAAACAGGTTTGTTATACCCTTCGATTGGCTAGCTGCACAAGCCTTTCGAATCACAATCTGAGGGCCTAATATGCTTACAAGGAGTCAGCTAGGAGCCTGTGGAAAAGCCAGAACCTTTTTGTTTCTAGGCCTCAGACGAAAGCCAGAACCTTGTTGTTTCCAAGCCTCAAACGAAAGACAGAACCTTACTGACTCCAACCCCCAGTCGAAGGAGACAGAAAGGCAAATCGAAGGGCATGACTCCACTGACTCTAGACCCCAAATCGAAGGAAGCCAAAGAACGCAAAATCGAAGATTGTTCCTTTCTGAATCGAAAGCCCTTTTTTTCTTTCCTTTATTTTATTTTTGCCTTTACATATTCATGCTATTCAATATGGTTGTAATAGTGTAGGGTTTTATCTTTTTGCATTTTATTACTTTTGTATGCTTGCTAGTAAAATAGGAAATGTATGGCAAGATAAAATCAACAAGTTGACAACCCCTAATCAAATAATAAATGCATGAAAATCAAACACACTATTCATACATGCACCCCTAGGGTAATTCCACTTGTTGCCTTATAAAAAATAGTCATGTTATGCATGTGAGATGACTTAGCAAAAACAATCAAAATACAAGATCATAGTCCCTCGATGATGCTACAAATTTTTCCTTACAAATGATCTTAGTCCCTCAAGAGAAATGCTAAGATACCTTGCAATATTGCTAATCATGGTTATGCGATGACCCGCGCCCGTCCTGTTTACATCCAAAGATAGGGTTGTTTACCAAATCAATGGTAAGACAACAATGTCAAAGGAAAAGAAAATAAACAAGAAAGACTTTTGAGTAGGTAGAATGCTCCTAATTACTTGCTCAATTTCAAACTAACATCCTTGCTATTTTCAAAACAAAAACCTACACTTTCAAACATCTTACAAAATTGAAAAAAATTTCAAAAGATCAACATCTTTGTATACATTCTTACGAACGAGAATCATTACAAAGATTGCCTAAACAATTGCCTCTTTACAAAATACTTTCAAAAACCACACAAAGCATAATTTCAAACAAAAGCAAGTGATCTAGCAAGTAACTAAGAGCCCATGGAAAACCATGGATGAAAAGGGTGTTAATACCTTCCCTTTTCATAATCTACCCCCCAAACTCAAGAAACAATCTCAAAGGTCTTTCATGTGCTTTTTCACCTTTCCTTTTGGATAAAAGAAAAGTTGGTGGCGACTCTTGCTAACCGCAACATTTACGATCAAACGCAAAACCTTCAAGTCAGTTCTCCCACCGTATCACAAAGTGCATGTGTGATCTGGTGGCAGAACCGGACAATTTTAGGAAAAATGCTGGTTTGCGTTTTGCGTTTGTGTTCGCAAAATGTCGCGGTAAGCAAGAGTCGCCACCGACTTTTATTTTATCTAACTGGAAAGGAAAAAAGCACAGAAAAATTCCTTTTTCGAGATTTTAAGTATGGGGGGTAGATTATATAAAGGGAAGGTATTAGTACCCTTTATATCCGTAGTTTTCTACGGGCTCTTAGGTACTTGCTCATCATTTTAAAAATTGCTTCCGTGTTTGTGTGTTTTGAAAATTCTTTGTTTTACTTCATTTTAACCCTTGCTTCTGTCTTCAAGAGTCTTACGAAGTTGTTTTGAAAACTTTGTTTGAAAAGAGTGTAAGTGTGAAAAAGTTTGATTTTGAGCAAGTACCTACTAGCATCTACCTACTCGAAAAAAGAATGTTTTTGTTCTTGTTTCCTTTAGACAGCGATATCCCACTATTAATGAGTAGGTAGCACCGTCGTTGGAGTTGTAAGGGTCAATTCGAAAGGGACGTACGATCACTAAAGCAACGTTAGGACGTCTTAGTAATAACCCTAGTGTCTTAAGATCATATTTGAGGCAACATTTCTGAGGCAACCTTTCCGAGGCAACATTTCTGAGGTAACATTTCCGAGCCAACATTTCCGAATGGGACATTTGATCTTTGTTTAGACAAGAGGGCAACCACTAAGACACCCTATACTTAATTATCGTTTACCGAAGGTGTTGTACCCCAAAATTTTCCCTCTCAATTCTCAAGGCATCTCTCACAATGATTCTCAAAATTCAAGCTTGCACAAGTACATTGGGATTTTCGAGCACCAGAATTAAAAGGAAATTGTCAAAAAGGGAGAAAACAGATAAAAATAACATTTTGACAAATTTGGAGGAAAATAGGTCTCCTTTGATTCAGCCCCCTTTGATTGGACTTTGCACCTCCTTCGATTGCTCAAAAGTTGCTGCTAGCGTGCCTCTTTCGTCTGGGCATGTGACTTCTTGTTGTAGGCTTCGTTTGTGTCTTCCACTGCCTGCATGTTTGCTTTGAGTACCAAATTTTCTGCCACAAGTGCCCCCTAGAAGGAAAGCCTTTCGATTAGACAAGTTTGTTGCCTACATGCTTGCAATTGAAGGCCATGATCTGGTGGCCAAATGCGCCTCCTGCATACAAGCCTTCATTTGGGCATTCACCTCCTGCATATCTGCGTGTAAGCCTTCATTTGGGCATTCATCTCTGGCCATGCCTGCATGCAAGCTTCAGTTGAGCAAGGGCTTCATGCCACTTGGGTTACATCTTTCATTTGGGTATGGAAGCTTCCTTCGATTCAGAAGGAAGTGATTTTGATACAAGCTTCAATTGGGTTTTTGTTTCCCTTTGAAACAGTGTCCTTTGACTCAGGAAGTAAAGGCCTCCTTTTGGTTTTCTTCAATTCAAAAAGTCAATAATCTTCTGAAAGCTTCCTTTGATTCAGAAGTTAATAACCTTCTAAAAAGTGTCATTCGATTGCACCATTCTCCCCTCACCTGTTGGCCTTGGATTAATAAGTTTTCGATTGGATGAATGGCTACCTTCCTGTGACTTTCAAATTCATCTTCATGTATGATTCGAATGATCCTTCATATCACCTTCGAATCCATCTGTAAACCCTTCAATACGCCATAGTCCTGCATTATGACACATAACTTGGTGGTCCATTCGAAGGACTTGCCATAGTTGGGGAATAATTATTCTCTTACTTTGGAGTCTGGTCGAAGGTTTGGGCCTAAGTTATTAAAAGCAAGAAGACTCAAAATGGCATATTCAGCTAAAAAGGGCCATTCGAAGAACACACAGTTGGTTCATTCGAAGGACACACAACTGGTGAAAATGAATGTTGTGTTGTTCTAGTCTGGTCGAAAGGTGTAGAAAGATGGAAGATTCGACTCAAAATATCAAGTTGAACATTTAGACCCATAGGCTAGGCTACGTGTTTTCCCTTTTCATGCCTCAAACCTATGACTAACCCTATACTTAATTGTTTATGCAAGTTAAAATAGGCCTTTACCCATTTGTTGTCCAAGGCCACTTGCACTTAATAGCATAATACTACCTTTTAGAAAAGTTTGTCTTGAGCCTTGCGCCTGTTTTCCTTCAGAAAGAAGCAACCCATCTGAACCATTCATCTTGCTTTTATGGCACAAGTGGACACTTACTTTCCAGCTGAGCCTTATTTTATGATTTTTGCTCCCCAAGCTTCCCAAAAGCCTTTCTCTATAAATAGAGAGTTCATTTGAACAAAGAAAGAGAGGAGATGAGGGGAATGTATCTTCAAAATTCTCACACACCATAAAATTCTCAAACACTTCAACACTTGTGAAATCAAAAAAACCCAGAATCATCGTTACCTCCTTAAATTCTGAAGAACAACACATTCCAGTTTCCTTCGAATCAAGGAGCATCCCACTTGTTCCTTCCTTTGAATCCAGCAAAGAAGGATATTTCACTTGTTTTGCTCTTTCGAATCCAGTGTCGAAGGCCTACCCTGGGTCTTTTCCTTTGAATCCAGAGGCATTCAAAGCAACCGCTTCAAAGTCCAGAACACACTCCAACCTCCAGCAAGGTAAGTCATTTTTAACCTTTGGCCCTTCGTTTCCAGCATAGCATGTAAATAAGTTTTCTTTTTCATTTAAAACATGTACACACTATTTTATTCTTTTTGTTTTCACTCTCTTAATATGTGTCATGGTTAACAATCTTCTTGGCTTTTGCTCTTGGTACATTTAAATACGCTTTAAAGAACTAATCTAGTCTTAAGGTGATGTTGGCATGGCCTTGGGCCATGTTGCTATTCAAACTCAAATGAAAGAAACAGGAGACAAAAAAGTTAGAAACGAAGCCTCTGGCTTCCATACTAACCTTCAGGCCAAATGAAAGAGGCAGCCAGAAGGCACAACATGCTGGCCTCCAGGCCCCAAACAAAAGGCACAACATACTGGCCTCTAGGCCCCAATCAAAAGCCAAAATATGTTGGCTTCTAGGCCCCAATTGAAACTCATTACTTCACCCCTTTTCAGGTAAGGTCGAAGAGAGCCAGAAATGGCAGAATCGAAGGGTTTGCTGCCCTAAATCAAAAGATACATTTTTCTTGCTTTTACCTTATTTTTGCCTTTATATTTTCATGCAATTCAATATGGTTGTAATAGTGTAGGATTTATTTTTTGCACTCTTTTATTACCTTCATATAAATGTTAGTAATTAGGTGTGTATGGCAAGATAAAATCAACAAGTAGACAACCCAAAAATCAAAGACAAAATGCATGCAATCAAACACACTTGCACACATGCACCCTTAGGGAAATTCCACTTGTTGCCTTATAAAAATGGTCATGTTATGCATGTGGGATATCTTAGCAAAAACAATCACAAATACAAGATCATAGTCCCTCGATGACGCTACAAATGTTGCCTTACAAGTGATCTTAGTCCCTACAAGAGAATGTTAAGATATCTAACAACATTGCTATCATGACTATACGATGACCCACATATGTCCCTTCACATCCAACGATGGGGCTTCTTATCAAATCAATGGTAAGGTAGCAACCTCTAAAGTTAGAGGAAAAACACATCTAAAACCTTTTGAGTAGGTAGATTACTTCTAGTTACTTGCTCAATTTCAAAACAAACATCCTTGCTATTTTCAAAACAATCACATACATCTTTCCAAAACTTGAAATATTTTCAAAAGCTCAACACTTTGTATACATTCTTACGAACGGGAATCATTGCAAAGTTCGCCTAAACGATGGCACCTTTTTCAAAATACTTTCAAAACCACACAAAAGCACAATTTTCAAACATAAGCAAGTGCTCTAACAAGTAACTAAGAGCCCATGGAAAACCATGGATGGAAAGGGTGCTAATACCTTCCCTTTTCATAATCTACCCCCCGAACTCAAGAAAACATCTCGAAAGGTCTTTCCTGTGCTTTTTCACCTTTCTTTATTGGATAAAAGAAAATTCGGTGGCGACTCTTGCTAAACCGCAAAATTTTGCGAACACAAACGTAAAACCCAAGTCAGTTCACCCACTGTATCATAGAAGGCAACTAAAGTGAGAGTATACCCTAGGAGTGCGCATGTGAGAGTGATTTGATTTCAAGTTATTATCTTTTCACATTTGGGGTTTGCTAAACATTTTAAAATTAACACACAGTCTTGTCATACAATCCTATTATCATACATCTAACAGTTAATATTTGCGAGAAATAAAACTACGCTATTACAAGGCTTCGGGGAGGGGGATTAATTACATAGCCAAAAACCCGTAAAACGATAAATAAAAGGAAAATCCTAATTAAACTATTACATCCCATGAGCAGTTACATTAATATTTTCAAAAATAAATAAACGCGCGCGATGAAACGAGAACGAGAAAAAATTAGGGTTTTGACCCCGTCTAACCTAGTTGAAAGAAAAATCATATTTTTGTGTTTTTTGATTATTTTTGAGAAAATAAGGTTTTAATTGAATAAATACAAGCCTAATTACTAATTAATTTTAAATTAGGAAAAATAATTAATTTTGACCTATTTTTGCATTTTTGTTATTTTAAGAAAAGAAAATAAAAATTAGATCAAACAAACCCTAATTTCTAATTTATTTTAAATTATTTACAAAAAGGTTTAAATTACCCTACAATTAAATTAAACTAATTATTAAATTAAATTTGATAAAAATAAAACCTAAATCTAAATTGTTGAAAATTGATTTTATGAGTTTTGTAAAAAAGAATTTAATTTGTGTTAGAAAATAACTTAAACAAAATAAAATAAATAAAAGAAATAGAAAAGAAAAATAAAGAAATGGGCCTGGTTTAGTAAGAAGGGGGGGTGTCAATTGCATTTCTGAGCCCAATAATCCTTGGCCCACGTTGACTTTTCATGATCCTGTATGCTTGCTTGACCAGGGTGCACTATAGACCTCCATGTGATAGGCGTTAGATCTGGCATTCTGGAGATCTGGTGGTTGAAGGATGATGGCATATGGTGGACTCAATTCATGCGCGTGTACCTGATGATGTAAAAGAAAATAACATTGGCAAATATGGGGACCTGGGAATCAAACCCGGGCCCTTTGGCTTTTCCAAGTGCTTCCTGACCAACTGAGCTAGCGTGCATATTTGTAGTTAATGACAAATAATCATTATATTGGATAAAAGCAAAATGATATATTAAAACGTGCGAAGTTTGAACAGACGAATCAGGGAGTGCCACGCCATCCTTCTTCTTCCTCTCTCCGTTGGTAAAAGTCCAACACTTTTACGTACGGTTTTCTGGACGTAGGTACAACCCTGTGATCTTCAAAAATTCTCTACAAGCATGGTAAATCAATTCCAGTGGTACCAATCAATTCGTTGCAACCTCACGAGCATCATGGTACCACTTTCCATGGCCAATTGTTCCTGCAATGAAAACCCCAAAAACGAGCCAAGAACCCTAACTATGGCATCTTTCTCTACAGTTAATAAAAATGCAATTGAATGTTACCATTAGCTTGCAAATGTTTCAAGGATTCAGAATATATAAACAAATCATGCTAAGAGTGCCAGGATTATGATATTCAATTTCAAGAAAGCATCAATGTCGTGAGATACTTACAACGTGTTTTAAGATGTTATGAAGCTTGTTAATGATTGCAATATGACCTAGAGATATCCAGCAAGCGATTGAGATAGCTGGGAAGGCTTGAGATTGCCTGAAAATTGGAATTTAATTCACCACTTTTGTTGAGTTTTTGCAAGCTTGCCTACTGTTTCTCACGCCTCTAATCCTCTTGTTTTTTATCTGCAAATGCTCTATATGTACTCTAGAATAAATTAGGTCACAAACTTGCTTCAAATCTTTCTCAATTAAGATGATTGAATCATGATTTGATTCTAATCTTTTTGTGTACACTTGAAGCTTGCACGATTTTATTCTCCTTCCAGCTGTATAAGAGACATAAACATGCATAAAATCTCAAACTTTGATTAGTTTTGATATTCTTCATGATTTTATTTTGATTTTATTTGTTTTAATTGAAATAAAATTCAAATAAATGACAAAAATAAAATAAATACAAGTGGGAGAGATCATGGGTCGTGGATCATGTTACAAACTCAATGCAAGCACAAAGAGTTGGGCCCATTTGACAAAAATTGCAATTTTGGGCACATTTGACTTTTGGCAATTTTACAAAATGGGTCAACTTCACCCATGCATAACTCCTTCAATTTTTACCCTAGAGATGTGTTCTTGAAAGTTTTAGAAATCTTGAGATGTCCCCTAAGCAACATATTTGGTTTCATCTCAAGTGGATCTTCCATGTTCATGTAAGAAGCTTTGACAAAAAAGGTGTTTTTGTTGACTTTTTAAAATGACCTATAATGTCCAAATTTATATCTTCTTGTGAGTGCATATTTTGAACTTGGGAGCTGAAGATGAATTGTGGGTAATTGCATCCTATTCAAAATGAGATTTTAATGGGTCATTCTTGATAAAGTATGAGAAAGTTATGCTTGGTCAAAGTTGAGTTGACTTTTCCTACAAAACCCTAATTTAGCAACTTTTGGGTTTTGATGAATTATGAGCAGACCTTGAGGAATAATGATCAAACCTTGATCAAATGATGAATAATACTTCAAAATGATAATGTTGACCAAAAATCTTGAAGTTTGATTGTATGTGGGCCACCGTTGACTTCTGCCCTAGCACAGTCGATTTTCAGGCCTTTAAGCAACTGACTGAGCAAACTTTCTCTGTAGGGCTTGAAACTTGACATGGGTGATCTTGAGAACATATTAGGACAATAGTGAGAATTTGGGACCCCTTGGAATCAAGTACCTTGATGCAAACTGAAACCCTAATTTGAGGTAGACTGCCTTTAGGAGAGAGTTTGTCTAGTCAACCCTTGGACTTCCTTGAGCAATTTGAGGACCTCACTTGAAATGTATTGAGAAATATGGGAGGGAAAATTTTGGGGTACAACAGCATGGTATAATGCTGTTTCTCAAAATAAAGGAGATTGTGCTATATGCATTTGTGTTGTCAATGCTATGACGTATGAATGTAATGTATGGACATATTAATTGTTCTGTTGTAGTGTCGTTGGATTAGGGACAATAAGTCTTCATATTTTCTTGAAATTAAAGTGTTGATGGATGGGTTTACATAATTAGAGAAATAAACTTTGTTGGGGAAGAGAAACACCATGCATTTCTTGTGGACTTCATGAAATCCTGCTGGGGAATCCTAAGAAACTGGGCGACTTTCACTGGGGAATCTTTGGAGCGGTAACTGGAAATTTTGCTCTGTCGGGGATGTGAGAGCACCTGATACCATTAGGCTGCATACTGGAGATACATTAGTGTTTCTGTAGTAGGATGTCCTTGCTTCCGCTCTTGCTGGAAAAAGTACCTGCAGGGATTTTATGGAATGGCCTATAGATATTATCCTATCTCTTAAAGCCATTAGTAATTGCCTTTCTGTTTTCTGTTCCCCTTTTTTTTTTGCTCATTTTTAAACAGTAATCACGTTCAAATGCACATGTTCAAAAATAATCATCAGGCGTTTTTGCAAACAAATCAGGAAAATAAAATAAAAACAGATAGTTTTGCACTTTTAAAGGAATATCTTTGTATTAACTTGAATAGGTATTTTTGTACAAAGAGACGAACATCCTAGTAAGAGAATGTCGTCGTAGAATATGAAAACTGATACAAAGAAAAGATATCTATTTGAAATAATCCCATGGGGTTCCCACTCTGCTATAGCCTTCATGTCTCTGAGCGTCTCATCCACTTGCTACTTTGTCCGAAGCTGATTGAATTGATTAGAACTGTTTGAGTTTGTCATTCGATACTAAAGGTTATCTGTAAGGTGATCCAATGGGACATAGCCATATGCTTTCAATCCCTAACTTTTGCATGGGCCGCCTTTTCGGGTTTTCAATCCACTGGGATACCCTTTTTTTCCCAAACCGCCCTTTCAGGTTTACAGCTTGCCGGGTGTATGGATTTTTTTTTTTGTATTTTATCCCTAATTTTTGCTCGAACCCTTTTGGTTCTCTGGGATGCCCTAATTTTTTCCTAGGCCAGTCGACCTAACGGGTCTTTATTCATGCGTAGTATCTTTTGACTATGTCCGCGTTTATAGGATGCAGAAGGTCGTCGCCATCCATAGTGGTTAAGATCATTGCTCCACCAGAGAATATGCTTTTGATTACAAATGGTCCTTCGTATGTAGGAGTCCATTTTCCCCTGGGATCACCTTGTGGAAATATGATACGCTTGATTACCAAGTCACCAACCCGATATACCTGACGTCTGACCTTCTTGTTAAAAGCTTTAATCATGCATTTTTGGTACATCTGACCATGAAAGACAGCTGTAAGCCTCTTCTCATTAATCAAGTCCAACTGGTCAAGTCGAGTTTGAATCCATTCATCTTCATTCAACCCTGCATCTCTTATGATTCTCAGAGAAGGTATTTGGACTTCAATTGGGAGGACAACTTTCATACCGTATACCAAAGAGAAAGTAGTTTCCCATGTTGACGTGCGCGCCATGGTACGGTAACCATGGAGAGAAAATGGTAACATCTCATGCCAGTCCTTGTAGGTCATTGTCATTTTTTGTATAATCTTCTTGATGTTTTTATTTGTAGCTTCTACAGCACCATTCATCTTTGGCTGGTAAGGAGGGGATTTGTGGTGCTGGATCTTGAATTGCACGCATAGTGCGGTAATCATAGTATTATTGAGATTGGTACCATTATCTGTGATGATTCTCTCTGGGATAACGTACCGACATATGAGATTCTATTTGATGAATTGGGCCACAACGGTATTGGTAACATAAGAGAATGAAGCTGCCTCGACCCACTTCGTGAAGTAATCAATGGCAACCAAGATGAAGCGGTGTCCATTAGAAGTTATGGGTTTGATCTCTCCAATCATGTCAAAGCCCCACATTGCAAAGGGCCAAGGAGCAGTCAGGAAATTTAGGGGAACCGGAGGTACATGTACTTTGTCAGCATAGATCTGGCACTTGTGACAAGTTCCTGAATGTTGATAATAATCCGCTTCCATGGTGGACCAGTAGTATCCTGCCCGTAGGATCTTTTTAGCCATCGTGTGCCGACTAGAATGAGTGCCAAAGCTACCTTCGTGTAAATCAACCATGATCTTTTCTGCCTCACTCTGGTCTATGCAACGAAACAAAGTAGAGTCGTGGTTGCATTTAGAGAGGATTCCGTTATTGAGGAAGAATTTAGCAGAAAATCTTCTCAAGAACTTCTTATCATTGACTGAAGCTCCCTCCAGATACTCTTGGGCCTCGAGATACCTCTTAACTTCATGGAACCAAGGATTGTCCACTACTTCTTCAGTATCGATCTCGTGACAGTAAGCTGGTTCATCTATCCGCTCAATGGTTATCTGGGGAGCCTCGTTATCCAACCTGATTTTAAACATGGATGACATAGTGGCTAGTGTGTCCGTTAATTGATTTTCCTCTCGTGGAAAATGCTCAAAGGTAATTTCCTCAAAATCTGGGATTAATGTCAACACATGTTCTTTGTAAGGGATGAGATTAGGGTGCTTCGTGTCCCATTCTCCTTTGATCTGACTGATGACTAAGGCTGAGTCTCCAAATACCTTTAAGGACTTGATTCCCAAATCTATGGCGGCTTTGAGACCCATAATACACGCTTCATATTCTTCCATATTATTGGTATAGTTGAAACAAAGTCTTGCAGTGAATGGAGTATGACATCCTTCAGGGGATATGATCACATCGCCTATGCCATTGTCGAGCGCGTTGGAAGCTCTGTCAAAAACCAAAGTCCATTGGGATCCTTGTTCAGGTCCGTCATATGGTCTTTGTTCTTCACAATTATTTACCAACATGATGTCTTCATCTGGGAACTCAAATTTCATGGACTGGTAGTCATCCACATCCTGATGAGTAGGGTGATCTGCTAACACACTACCCTTTATTTCTTTTTGGGTAGTGTATTGAATGTCGTATTCAGTCAAGATCATCTGCCATATTGCTATTCTTCCAGAGAGGGCGTGCTTCTCGAATATGTATTTAATTGGATCCATCTTGGATATCAACAAGGTAGTATGGGTCAACATATACTGTCTTAACTGAAGAGCAGCCCATGCCAGAGCGCGACAAGTTTTCTCGAGCAGTGAATATCTGGTTTCATAGTCGGTAAACTTTTTGCTCAGGTAGTATATTGCATGCTCTTTTTGGCCATACTCGTCATGCTGCCCCAGCAGACACACCCATTGAATTTTCTAAGACAGTTAGATACATGATTGAAGCTACCGGCAGAAAACATAGAGCTGCCACCGAACTTTATTTATCCCGAAGGAAGGGGAAATATCGATAAAACCACAAGGGAATGGATAAGATGGTCTTACGACCAAGAGAAAGGGTAAGGGAGTCGGTTATGCGAGGGGAAGGTATTACCACCCCTCGCATCCGTTGTACTCAACGGGGTCCATTTTGTTTGTTTGTCTTAAAGGGTGTGTTTATCTACAACTGTGTTTTCTTAAGGGGAAATGAAGAGTTTTTGATTATTGCGTTCGTGAGGGTTTCGCGACCCTTTGCCTACGTATCCAATGAAGGAATCAGAACACCGTAGTTCCTCTAGAAAATGGTTTGTTTGTTTGCATTTTTAGTGGGCGACGTTAATGCATGAATTCTAGCAATAGGCACGGCCGGTATCGCGGTAGAACGGAGATAACATGCCCGTGGAGGGAGTTTTGATTTGTTGAGTGTTTTGCGGGTTTTAAGATAAATTCGAGTAATAATTAAATGTTTTTGGATCTTTGATTTGTGAATGGGAAGTTTTTTTTTGTTTTAATTACAACAGAAGGAAAAAGTTAAGTGGGGAATTAAAACCTATTTGTTTGTTATGTACAAATGAGCTAAAAGTCTATTTCGACATAAGGCGATCGAACTGGTTTTAATCGCCTCACGGAGGTACCTAAGGGAATATGACACCGAAGTTGAGCGAGCAAATAAAGAAACTAAGACCCTAAATATTTATTGTCTTAAGAAAATAGTACTATAATATTTTTACAACTTATTGTGAAATGAGTATCGAAACCTAATTTAAACTTATTTTGAGTATTTTATTAAGTTAAATAAAACAAATTGAATTTAAAGAAAATTAAACAAAAGATTAAGTAAATAACAAAATGAATGATTAATTAAAACAAACATGTTTTTTTATATTTTTCTCATGCAATAACTATGTAAAGAAAAGAAATTAAATAAATATTTGTTTTAGAAGTATATGGTAAAATACATAAAGATAAAGCCTAAAGAACTAAAAAAAAGGAAAATGCCCCAGTAGGGGTTGAACCCGGGTCACCAAGGTTTATGGTTAGGTGCTCTGCTAGTTGAACTATGTTGTTTATTCGTTATAACAATGGTTTAATTAAAACATAAAGGGGAAACGGTAAGGGGATTGGGCCAGCAGCCCAATGGGCTGACCCGGTTTGGATAAGGGAAAGGGAAGGTTTTGAAAACCCTAAGGAAACAAGGAGGGTACGGCGGTGTGGTTAATGAGAAGAGGAAAATCATTGATTTTTTTTTGTTAATTCCCAATTATGCCAATCAGTTAAAACAAAGACAAAACCTCTCTCTCTCTCCACTAATCGTTCTTGGTTTCTTATCCCATCATCTCTCTCATTGCTTATTCACTCACACAAACTCCTCAAACCATCTTTCTCTTTTCTGATTTAAACGCTTCGCCTCCCTCTCTCAAACATTGTTCTTACTGCTCTTTATTCTACATTACCATTTGGTATCTGTTTGAAGCAGGTTACGCATTAACCGTTTGTGCAGGTTGACAAAATTTTTGCATGTTACTATGGAGGAGATTACCCAAAAATTCTTCAGGGGTTTTATCACTATTTCTTCTAATTCTTATCGCTCTGATTCTAATAACCCTCTTCTCTCTATGCAATTTCTCTCACGTTCGCTATCTCAATCAGTTACCAACTCTCTCATATTTATGGTTTTGTTTTTGTATCTCAGTTTGGATTCCACAACAACAAGTTCACTATAACGATTTGATTCCATGATTCATTCCAAGCTCGACACAAACAACTTCAGACAATTTTGTCACAAACAAATGCAGGGAGTTTTAACGCGGAGAAAAGTGCAGATATGAAAAAAAAGGAAAAAAAAATTGTAAAGCTTACTTGATCGGAGACGCTTCGATGGCGATTTGACTATGTTAAGAACAAGAAACAACTTCAGTTCCGGTAATTTCCCTTTTTTCCTTAAATTTCTCTTCTTATACTTCTGAAAGTCTTTTATTTCTGGAAATTGATTATACTTGTTGAGGATGCATATTTCATTGGATCTTTGTTTGTAGATATTGTTGGGCTTCAGTAACTGCAGGTTGATGAAGTAGAACTCGCAGATGGAAGTTTTGGTGGATTGTGTGAATGTTGAGATTGGTTTGATGCAGTACGTTTTTTTGTTTGTTGGTTTTGACTGGTGCAGTTTTGGTTATATTTTTTGGCTGAGGAAGTTTTGGTTATGGTTTTTTTTACTGATGCAGTTTTGGTTATGGTTTCTGTTTGGACAGTTTGTTTTGGCTTCTTTTTGGTTTTTGCGTTTACAGTTTTTTTCTTTCAAAAGAATCCCCCTTGCTGCCTTTTAAGCTGTGTATCCAGGCCCCTCTCAATGAAACAGTGGTGTGTTTCTTTATAGTGCAACAGGGGTGGAAATCAGGGGGGAAATATTTGGTGAGATTTGAACAATGTTGGTATGCTGTCTTGTGGCTTTAGAATGCAGGTTTTGTTTTTGTCTATTTTGGTGTTTGTGGGAAGTTTTCTTAGATTGTTTGGCTTGTTTCTGCAGCATAGTTGTAGCAGAAATTTTGGACTGGTTTGGGCTGAATGGCAGCATGTTATATCTTTCCTCTTTCATCTTTCTGTGATATAAAGCTTTTGTGCTTTTTTCTTTGAAAATTCTGAAGGGTTTGCCTCTTGTGGAAAATGATGACATAGGGTATTGTAAGCAATTTCTAGTTTGCACTATTGTTTTTGTTTAATATGATGCTGCATTTGCTTTGTCATAGTTGAGTTGCTTTTTGTTGTTTTGGCTTGTTGGTTGTCGTGCTGCCTTGGGCTGCTGTTACATTGTTTGCTAGCCTGCTATGCTGCTGGATGTTTACTGGCTTGCTGTTTGCCTTGTTTGACAACTTGTTTCGCCTTTGTTCTGTTCCTTTGTTTGCCTTGTGTAGGGGCTGGCCTTTGTTCTGCGTGTTGCCTCGCTTGCTTGGCCTGCTGGCCTGCTGTTGTTGTTCTGCGCATTATGCTGCTGCTTGCTTTTTGTTTGTTCATTTGGCAATTTTTCTTTTCTCCCTTTTTGGGAACCAAAGAGGACAAATCTTTGTGATTTGCAATTTGGGAGAAAATAAAACATGATAAAAAACATATCTCCCTCTTTAACTGAATCCAAAAGTCAAACCCTTATGATGAGATATCAATCAATTGATTCTTGGTTTGAATTTTTTCATGTGTTTGATTGCTAACTTTTCTTTTTCCTTGTTTCATGAGCATGATTATTGGACGGTCCAAAGCGAGATTGAACGATGAAAATACCATGGCGAGGAGTGAAGATGAAGACTTGAAGATAAAGACTTGAAGAAACATAAATTATTTTTCTCTTTTCTTTGTAAACAAAACAAATGTAATTTGTATTCCAATAATTGTAATTTATTTTTCATACGCTCTGTAATCTGTCCAAAAAATGTAATGAACACGAAAGCTTGAATGATATATTGTTTGAATGAATTCTCTTGTATGGAAATTAAACAACTCTCGATCTTTGATTGAAAATGGCAATTCCCACTCGAATGATTTGAATGCACCCTTGGGACTTTGTAACTTAAACTTCAAGAAATTGTGAGCAATCTTTATAACTTGTATTCTAAACAATCACACGCCTTATCTTTCAAAATCCAATCAAACTCTCAAACAAAATAAATTCTTAAGAATTTAATTCCACTGATTAATTCGAAACCCCAAAACACCGGTCGCTTGAACCTTGATCTTCATATCATGCCTGAACCACACTCGCGCTTCTTGACCAGAACTTCAACTTTTGATATTCAGCCCACAATAACTTGTAACTTAAGCAACAAAAACATGTCTTGATCATCATGAACCTTCAGCCTCATTTCTTGTGCCCAAACTCCACACTTGTCAATTCAAACTTCAAATTCTCGACTAAATGGCTTAGAGACTTTGAGAAGAAACTTGAAATGCGAGGAGGTGAAATTCTTGACCTAATGCACTGAGCTTTGAGCCATCTTTGGGGCAGGTGAGAGAGACATCTTCCTAGAAACCAAAGACCTGAAACCCTAGAATCTTGACCAACATCCATAGGGAAATAAACCATAATCCAGGCTCCGATAAATTTGAGCGAGAACCAGCCTTGCAACGTGATGACAAAATTCGTTCCACAATCCACTAATCGAGAACCAGATGCGTTTCCTTTTTACCTGATAAGAAAACCTCAAAACAAGATCAGACACAAAGAGGGCGTAGCCCTAAAACTTCAAACCAAAGTGCCTGATTCCCTGAGATGCGGGATATGCAAATGACTGAATAATAAAATGATGCAAATGGAATGCAAAGTTCAAAGATAGACAAAAATAAAAGAGATCGGGCAAGTTTGGGGTACGACAGCTGCCCCTATTTAATCGTCTTAAACCTGAATGCGAGATTGGCGTCAGCCTTTCGAGAGTTCAAGGTGGAAGATGGTTAAATACCAGGACCCGAAATTTTCCCTGGAGAGATGGTGTGAGTGTTATTCACTGGTGTGAATGTCTGCTTGGGGAAAGACAAACTGGTCTTCTGGTGGACTGGTCATGATGAATAAAACATGGTTGAAAAAGGGTAGCTTGCACTGGGGTAACGGTGCCAATACAAGGTTCTTTGAGGGAATGAGTGGCAGGGTGACTGAAAGGATATGGTTGACAATATCGCGGTGACTGGAGGTAAGAAACTTAAGGATAACACGAAGTTAAAGTCTGCGGAAGACTTAAGACCCTAAGCATATGGCGCAATAGCAAGATCTACGGACGATCTACGACCTTAAAAAAACATAACGCGATGGTAAGATCTACGGACGATCTACGACCTTAAAAGGATGACACAACGATAATATCTACGGATGATCTACAACCCTAAAATGTGAAGGTTAAGATCTACAGACAATCTACGACCTTAAGAGGATGAGAGGGTAAAGCCCACGGACGACCTACGACCCTAGGAAAGATAAAGTGAAGGTAAGATCCTCAGACGATCTACGACCCTAAAAAGACACAACTATGGTAAGATCTACAGATGATCTACGATCCTAAAAGATGATGAGACGGTAAGATCTACGGATGATCTATGACATTAAAAAAAAGATGATGAGAGGGTAAGGTCTACAGACAACCTACGACCCTAGAAAGATAACACTATGGTAAGATCTATGGACGATCTACGACCCTAAAAGATGATGAGAGGGTAAAGTCTACGGACGACCTACGACCCTAGGAAGATAAAGCGAAGGTAAGATCTACGGACGATCTACGACCCTAGAAAGATAACACTATGGTAAGATCTACGGACGATCTACGACCCTAAAAGATGATGAGAGGGTAAATTATACGGACGACCTACGACCCTAGGAAGATAAAGCGAAGGTAAGATCTACGGACGATCTACGACACTAGAAAGATAAAACTATGGTAAGATCTACGAACGATCTTCGGGGCAGGCGAGAGAGACATCTTCCCAGAAACCAAAGACCCGAAACCCTAGCATCTTGACCAACATCCATAGGGAAATAAATCCTAATCCAGGCTCCGATAAATTTGAGCGAGAACCAGCCTTGCAACGTGATGACAAAATTCGTTCCATATTCCACTAATCGAGAACTAGACGCATTTCCTTTTTACCTGATAAGAAAACCTTAAAACAAGATCAGACACAAATAGGGTGTAACCCTAAAACTTCAAACCAAAGCGCCTGATTCCCTGAGATGCGGGATATGCAAATGACTGAATAATAAAATGATGCAAATGGAATGCAAAGTTCAAAGCCAGACAAAAATAAAAGAGATAGGGCAAATTTGGGGTACGACAATGATCAAAGGTCTTCCTTCAACTAGAGGCATCAAAACAAGAGGTTCTTGAAGGTACTCTTTGATCCTGTCAAAGGCAGCCTGGCAGTCATCATTCCAATCCAACACTTGATCTTTCTTCAGTAATTTGAATTTTGGTTCACAAGTAGCGGTTAGGTGAGAAATGAATCTGGCGATGTAGTTTTTTCGTCCTAAGAATCCTCTGACTTCCTTCTCGGTGCGAGGAGCAAACATTTCTTGTATTGCTTTTACCTTTGCAGAGTCCACTTTGATACCTTTACCGCTGACAATGAAGCCTAGGAGTTTACTAGACCTTACTCCAAATGTACATTTACTCGGGTTCAAACTTAGTTTGTATTTCTTCAGTCTTTCAAACAGTTTCTGCAAATGGTCAAGGTGTTCCTCTTCAGTTTGAGATCTGGATATCATGTCATCCATGTAGACCTCTATCTCTTGATGGATTATATCGTGAAACAGATCTACCATGGCGCGCTGATAAGTTGCCCCAACGTTCTTCAACCCGAATGGCATAACTTTGTAACAAAATGTACCCCAATGTGTGACGAAGGTCGTTTTCTCCATGTCCTCAGGTGCCATTTTGATTTGATTGTACCCAGAGAAACCATCCATGAAGGAGAATAATTTATGCTGTGCGGTGTTGACAACCAGAATATCGATATGGGGAAGCGGGAAATCATCCTTAGGGCTTGCCCTATTCAAATCTCTATAATCCACACACATGCGTACTTTACCGTCCTTTTTAGGCACTGGAACAACATTGGCGACCCATTGTGGATAGGAGGTGACGACTAAGAATTCGGTGTTGAACTTTTTAATGACTTCAATCTTGATCTTCTCTGACATTTCTGGCCGCATGCGACAGACTTTCTGTTTTACTGGAGGGCAGTCTTCTTTTGTCGGCAGACGATGGACCACGATATCTGCGTCGAGTCCTGGCATGTCTTCATATGACCAGGAAAAAGACCTCAACATAGTCATGTAGTAATTGAGTTAAGCGCTTCTTGACACTAGGTTCCAGATTGGCACCTACCTTGACTTCTTTCTTGTCCTCTTCGGTACCTAAGTTAACTGTGTCAACTGGTTCTTCGTGGGGTTGTATGGTCATTTCTTCCTGTTGTAGTAACCTGGCTAGTTCCCCTGGCACCTCACAATCTTCCTCACCTTCGTCTTTGGATTGGTAGATCAGATTTTCAAAGTCATAGTAGGCCATAGCAAAATCGTTACCCATGGGATCCTGAGTGGATGTGGATCCGCATTTTGATATGTGAGTGTGTGTAAGAGCGTAACTATCTTTAAAAAAATAAAGAATATTGAAAAAAATAAGAACAAAGAGCTTAAAAATTGCATGCAAAAGCATCCATGATTCATTTATGACATATGAAAATGAAGTAACAACCCACACAAATGGACCGTTGTGCCTCAGGTAAGACACAAGGTTTTAAAGTCTAAATTGTTTAATTATAACAAGTCCAATAAAATTTAAAGACAATTACTGTTGGATAAAAGTAATAGGGATAAATTCTTTGGCTTCCCAGTTCTTGAGTCCTCCGCTGATAGTTGGAAAAACCCATTCTTCCAGGTCACAGATGTCATCACTATCTTCCACTGTGTTGAGTCCATGGTTGCTGATCCGCAAAGGTGGTTCCCCGGAACGAGCACGAAGAACAGCTTCCTGGGCTCCTGAACTAAAACCCAAACCAAATTTTTCAGATTTGTAGGGAATATCCGGGAGTTGGCCCCAAATGGTACACCCACCTTCTTTGACTACTGCCTTGGCATCTTTCAGAGAAGCCATCTTCTGCAGAGGTCTTGTAATCTTTGGAACTTTGGAAACAGTCTTGGTTGCTGCAACTATTTTTGGGACTTCCTCGAAATGCTGACACAGAGTTTCAATGAATTCACCATCCATTTCCACATATCTGAAGGAGTTCAGGTGACTGACCACATATTCCTCCTCTCCATGGACAGTGATGATTTTCCCCTTGATTGGGTACTTCAACATCTAATGTAATGTGGAGGTGACGACACCAGTGCCATGAATCCAAGGTCGGGCCAATAAATAGGAATAGGAAGGGTGGATATCCATCATATAGAAAGTTGAATCAAAGGTCTGAGTTCCAACTTTGATGGGAATGTCCACCTCCCCGTGCATCATTCTCTTCGAACCGTCGAAGGACCTTACCACTATGTTACTGGGTTTTAAGGTCAAACCTTCACAGTCTAGTTTATCCAAAGCCTTCTTAGGTAGCATATTCAATGATGAACCAGTATCTACCAGGACATGGGCCAAAGTAGTTCCCCTACATTCGACAGAGACATGCAACGCCTCATTGTGTTTCCTCCCTCTAGGCGTTAGATCAACATCAGAAAAGCCCAAACTGTTATCAACTGTCAAACTGGCCACACAATCTTCGAATTGGTCAACAGAGGTTTCCTGTGGCACATGGGCAGTTTTAAGAAATTTCACCAAGGCCTTCGCATGAGCTTCAGAGCACAATAGTAGAGTTATCATAGAAATCTTTGAAGGGGTCTTCCCTAGCTGTTCGACTACATTGTAGTCGCTTCTCTTTATAATTTTCAAAATTTTCTTTCAACTCCTTCTTGGAAGCCTCTGGGTTAGATACTGACTGCGCCTTCGTCCGGACAGGCTCAACCAAAATATCTTTGCCCCGAGTCTCGATCGACTTGGTGATAGGGGTGTCAGCAGGGGTAACCATAGGAATTATAGTAGTAATACCAACAGGAACAAAAGCAGGAATGATCACAAGACTGGTAACAGCTTTCAGTGGAGCAATCTCAGGGGAGAACACTCTTTCACTTCTGGTTATTTTGCTGGTTCACAATGTTGCCAATGTCGGGGTCATCCTTCTCAAAAATCGGGTCTTCAATAACCAACCATTCTTGCTTGATGTTGTGGTAGTAGACCTCACCCCCATAGTTCCAGGGAACAGTTTTGTCTGATGAGTATGGGATTGGCCCTAGCATAGTAATTACCAGTGGAGTCACCTTCGGAACAAATGTAATCCTAATGGGTCTTTTGGTGGACACCCTGGGAGATTGGCGGAAATGGTTATTATTGAAACATACTTGTAAGAAATGGTTGAAACGGGAGTCTTTTCAAACAAAATCTCTTTGTCATCCATCAGGCATTGGACACCTACCTTCAATAAATGACAACCAGTCGGTAGGGATAAACAGAGGTGGCAGCCTTCGCCACAGCCCGAAAATAAACCGGCCTTCAACAGGTTCCTTTTGACGGTTAGGAGAGGAGTAACAAGTTCATCAACAACAATAACAAACACATCATCTTCAACAGTGTTAACACCCCGGCCGTGCTTGGGCATAGGAGCGGTGATAACATTTGGGATCTCAGGAGTGTCAAATTCAATTTCCTCTGCCTCGAGAAGGTCTTGCACCTTGTTTTTCAAAGCCCAGCAGTCGTTTGTATCATGACTTGGACTTTCTGAATGGTAAGCACAACGAGCATTTGGGTTATAATTGGGAGATGCAGTGTTGGGATTCTTCGGAGCTTCCCGCAAGGTTACCAGATTAGATTTCAACAAATGCGGCAAGACTTGAGGCAGTGTCATATTTATCTGGGTAAACTGTCTTACCGGCCTTTCCGTTCTAGACTTATTGTTCCTTTGTTGAGTAGGTGCAGGATTATAGATCATGACAACCCTTACCGCTGAACGGTGTTCAGTTCTGTCCTGATTCCTATGGTCATATGCAACAATGACCTCCTTCTTTCCAGTAAAGGGCTTCTTTATTGCGCTCGAGGATGCATCTCTTTGAATTTTTCCACTTTTTATACCCGCTTCTACCCGTTCACCGGTCATGATTAATTCGGTAAACCCAGTCGAGGAGCTTCCGATCAGGTGTTTGAAGAATGGACCAGATAGCGTGCCTAAGAACATATCCACCAATTATCTGTTAGATAGAGGGGGTTGGACCCTTCCCGCGAGATCTCTCCATTTTTGAGCATAAGTATTAAAGCCTTCACCTGTACCCATAGACATGCCTTGCAATTGTGTCTGTGTTAGAGCTAAGTCAGCATTATACTGGTATTGCTTGTAAAAAGCGGCTGCCAAATCTTCCCAATTGCGGACGTTGGTCCCTTCCAACTGATAGAACCAATCCAACCGCATCCCTGACAAGCTTTCTTGGAAGGAATGCACCCATAGATTCCTATCTGCAGTATGGGGTTGAATTTTCCTGACGTATGATCTCAAATGCAGCTTTGGACAAGAGACACTGTCATATTTAGCGAAAGTGGAGACCTTGAATTTTTGCGGTATGACAACCCCTGAGACAAGTCCTAGCTCCTCAAAATCAAACTCGGGTACCTTCTAGATCTCCATAGCATTGAGGCGATCTTCTAACTATTTGTATTTATCATCAGCTGGAGGATACTGCTCTTCAGAGTAGTCAACCTCTTCTTCCTCTTCAGATTCTGGAGGGTCAGTCACTTCCTTGTTTTTCTCTTCTTGATTATCCCTTTCACCCGATGATGTTGCAAAGTCTAGAGTTCGTCTGGATGGTCCTTTGAACCTTCTTCCCAAATTCAACACACCAGTTGATTTCTTCACTTTCTTCTTCTTTTCTTTGATCAGCAGAGTTTTTAACTCATCTTGTACTTTTTCCAGAGTCAAGAACATTTGTTGAAACTGGGCGTTCTGCGCCTGGAGTTCTTTTACCGTCTGTTCAATATCCATCTCACTGAAATAAATAGTAGAAAGATAAGGAGACTTGTTGTAAGAAACTTGTTTATGTTATGATGAATGAAGATGCATATGCAAATGATTTTAAGGAAATTAGAGATTTAAATTTGCTTTAGACAAAAAAGGAACACACCTTATATTAATAAATCAAAGTTTGAGTACATCATGCCTCTTTGGGTTTATAATGAAAGAAATAAAATACAAAAACTCCTAAGACAAAAAAGTTGAACGCATCCTCTTTGGTGCGATGTAGACGTTCAGACTCCGCTCTTCATGAAGCTGCTTGGTGAGTTCCAGAACTTTCTTCTCGCTGGCGTAAAATTGGGCTTCGAAAGTGTCTCGCTATTCCTTAAGTTGTATCCAATCCCTTTGTAAGTCTTCGAGAGAGGTGGGTATGTTAGGATGAAGGACAGTGTATGGGACATCTCCTTCAACAACAGGCTCTATGATAACTGGGAGAATGGAGGGGTAAGTCATTGCGAGACTCTGAGCGCGAGCCCGTACCCACCTAAGGTAAGGTTCAAGGGGAATGGAATTCTTGTGCCCCAATGTCCTACTACCCACCTTTCTTACCATCCTCCAGGCTCGTATAAACCTCTAACGTTAGTCTTGATTGTCACATTCATAGTCGAAAACTACACCTTGGATGAGCGCGTGATGTGGACCATCTCTTCGCACGTACCCAAATTGTCGTAGAGCTAAGCAAGGGTTATAAGTGATGCCTCCCCTAATTCCAAGAAAAGGAACATTGGGGAATTCTCCACAACGATCGATGATAGTAATTGTTTACCGTGGTTATTGGTGGTAAACAACCGCTGATCTTCCAAATGGTTACTTATTTGGTTACTCGCAGGATCGATCAGATTGATCCTAAGACATGGTTGATTTCGGGGTTTTGCTTAAGTTTGATAATGGTTAAATGACAAGAAAATAAAGAGGCTTTAAGTAAATTGCATGAAAAAGTGGACTTGATAAAATAAAAGAAGGCTTGAAATAAAGGCTTCGACAGGAAAAGTAAAGGAGAAAGCAAGTAAAGTTTCTGGAAAATAAATGACTTTGATTAATAAAAGTGGTGTTTCACACATACATTCTCAACAATTCTTTCTCACACGCTGGGTACTCGAATCTATATGAGTGACTTTGTATATAATTGTGAACACACGCGAAAAACTGCGTGAACTACTACTATTTATACTAAAACATCCCAAGTAACTGTCGGGCAGTTACACTGCTTCGAGATGACTCCACTTGGCACGTTCTCAGCGTTCGACGCTCCAGATCTTTGCACGTTGCACTTGGTAACCGCTGGGAACCGTTTTCCCTCCAAACGCTTGAATTTCAAACCATCCCACTCTGAACAATCGAACACCTTCGTCGAGAAGCATCTTCGACGAGAAACACCTTCGACGTCGAAGGCAACCAAATTCTCCCTTGGAAGAAATCCTCTAAGTACATTGCCATCTTCTGATGGGCATTTCGACAGACCCAGCTGGTCGAAAACATCCTTCAGCTTTAATGGCTGATATTAATAAAAACAAGGGTGTCGAATTTAGGAGCCAACAAATTGTCCCCCAAGAATGCCTTATTTCGACTCTGAAAAGAAAAAGGCATTCTTTGAAACTCCATTCGACACCTGTCTTTTCATTCTTAGTCACAAATTAAATTGTGCACTTTTTTGTCTTCTACCAACCACTGACAATCCCAAGGAAAAGCCATCATTTCATCCGTACCTAAGACGTCACCTCAGTACGGCGTACATCATGCCAAATGTCCTTTCATAAATTGTCATCATGACAATTCCCAAAAACGAGGGCGCACGCTGCACCCTTTCATTTCTGCAGAACGGCCATATCAACAGGGAGACGCCACGTGTCCCACTACCTTCTGCAACATTAAATGGCATTAAATGTCCTCGAATTTGGGGATTTCCCCAACTATTATAAATAGCGCCAAATACCCATTGTGGGACTTTTTCACGCTACCTTGCCTTCAGACATTCCTTATTGCATACAAACTCTCTGCAAACTTTGCAAACTACCTGTTCTTCACTTCATCTTCAACCTTAACATCAACAATGGCGTCCGGTTCTTCCACCGCTCCTAGTTCTAACATCCCCTCTGGAAATGTTAAACCCAAAATTTTCTCCACTGCTCTCGTAGTTACTCCCACAGGCCAATGAAGGGTCCCTGAGCCCCTAGACATTGCTGTACGTGACGCTTATTCACGCCAACTCATGATTCCGGTTGGATACTCCAACCAAATCTTTGCCATGTCTGGCCCGCTATACCCAAGCATCGCTGAAGCCATGAAGATCAAAAGCTACTTTCCAGTGCTTGAAAAACTCAAACCGGTTGGATGCTCTAAGAAAGATGCAGAGGATAATGAAGATCCTGCTAAGGAGAAAATCGACCTTCGTTTCTTCAATAGAGGTGTTAGGGCTTTCAGGTCTAGCCCTAGCCTCACTCCTGACTATAGTGCTTGGCTGGAAAAAATGGAGAAAAGCCAGGCTTCGATCTGGAAAGACCTGGGGATATTCGACCTGGTTATGTTGTCGAAGACGGGTCTTAACTATTCCCCAGAAATGTTGATAGCTTCCTTACTTTTCTGGGATTACACCAATTTCACCTTCCACCTTCCCTGTGGAATGCTGACTCCCACGCTCTTCGACGTGGCCGCCATCACTGGCCTTCGACCCACTGGGGACTATTTCGACCCCGAGGAAATGTCGGAGGATCAGATTGGATTCTCTGCCACAAAACCAACCTACACCACCTACATCAATCATTACCACGATAAGTCGACGGACGCTGTGTCGGATGTAGAGCATATCGCGTTTCTAGCCTTATGGCTGTCACGCTTTGTGTTTTGCACCAACTCTCTACAGGTGACCAAGAAGATGGTCACTCTCGCCACCCAACTCCACCATGGCCAAAATATCTGTTTGGAAGAATTGATTTTGGCGAATCTATACGAGTCGATTAGCAGCAGAGCGACTCTTTTGAAGATCATCGAGAACAGAGCCAGTCTGCTGCTTGCTGGACCTTTTTGGCTGCTTCAGCTGTGGCTCAATGCCACCTTCGAGTCTTTCTTACCTCAGAAGGCTCAAATAAATGAGCAGGCTCCGGAAATAGCAAATAGGTGCATCGAAGGCACCAGATTGGCTCTGCTGACCCCAACGGAAGATGGGCTGGAGCTTCAACAAACTTTTACAAACTTCGTCTTGATGTTTGCAAAAAGGAAAGAGTTTGCTTCGACCATGGCTCCCTTTGCTCGACGAAAGGTTGGTCCAGAGTGGTTCACGAGGCCACATCCTAAGTCGTCAAGTGATCCTCAGGTCGAAGAACATACAACAGTGTGGGAAGCATTTCTCACACCAAGAATAATGCCCCTGCGATTCAAGAGCTCTAAGACTCACTTGAGTCTGATCGCGTATCAACCAAACTTGGTGTCTCGCCAGTTTGGTATTATTCAAACACTTCCTTCTCCTATTTTTCCCAGGGAGAAGTCTATGTTATACTTTTGCAACGACTACACTGAAGACGCTGCCACTAAGCATATCGGCAGGTATGCTGGTCGAACAGTTCTTTCGTTGTTTGACTATCAGCTTAACTTTCTCTGCTCACCATCCTTCGAAGAGTGGTGGAAAAGTTACTACGCTGAGGAGTTTTTCGACGAGAAGGACTTCGTGGACGAACTTCAGAAGTCTTTTGTTCTTGTCTTGGACAAAATAAAGAAATGTAAGTTTATTCTTCCAAATTATTTTGTCTTTCCCTTTCGACTGGTAGCCTGTTAACTATTTTGTCTTCTTTTAGTTGTTCGAAAGCCTGCAGCCAAGAAAGCTGCAAAAGGCCATCAGGGAGGAGGCCCCTTAACAAAACCTCCACCACCGGCGAAAACTATAGCACCGGCGAAGACCACAACAAGCCAACAGGGGGAAGGTCCTTCGAAAAAGCCTTCTGCACCGGTAACCAGACTTTTATTATTTTCTTCTGGTTTTAACATTCTGACTTTTGATGTAGCTTCTAAATCGAACTCCAATTGGTTTTTAGGCACCTTCACCCAAGAAACGGCCAGCACTGACGGTCGAATCTGGGAGTGACGAAGAAGACGATTCTCCCCCTGCTCCTCTTAAAAGGCGAAAGCTGAAGAAGGATGTTCCTCCTCCTGAGACTCGAACAATCAGAATAAAGGTTGCTGGGAGAAATCCCAGACCACCTCCAGTAATTATTGAGGAGCCAACGGAGGAGGAACTAAATGTTCTTCTCAATAAACCTATCGAAAGCGACAATTCCAGCCCTGGGGCTGAAGCTCCTCTACAGGTAATCTCTTTGACCCTTTTTTAACTCAGGTGTCGATACCCATGTTCGATTATGTCTCTTTCTAACTTAGAAGACGCTTCTTCGTCTTTTTCCAGGAAACCACTGAAAGCTCAGCGCCAAGGACTTCTGAAACATTGGACTCTGCTGAACTCAGCAGGCCACAAGAGAAAGACTTGGCAAACGATGAAGCCAATGCTGAAACGAATGAAGCCAATGTTGAGACAGAAGAACAACGAACAGAAGATCCACAACCAGAAGAGCAACAACCAAGAGAGATTCAAGTGGTTGATCTGTCGGAGGAACATCGTGACGAAGGGGATCACGGTGACGCTGGCGAAGGGGATCATGGTGACGCTGGTACTGCCGAAGTCCAAGTCGAAGAGAGTCAAATCGAGGCAAATGCTACTCAACAGCCTCAACCCCAAGATAACGCTGCTGCAAAGGTTGTCACCTCAACAAAGCATAGGTCGAAAGAAGACTTAGAACTCTTGAAGCAAACTGATCCTGTTGGCTATCTGAATGCCATCATCGAGAGCAAGGGAAATTCGTCTGATATTAGTTAGGAGGCTTCTACTCTGTCGGGGAAGTCTACTGAAACTTCTCCTCTCGATGAGGCTTTGACGAAGGTTAAGGCTCAGTTCTTCAAGAAGGATTTGATGAAAGCTTTGGAGGGGGACCCTACTGCTCCATCGTATTTGGGGGCTATTTTGAATGCCGTAGACTTGCTAGTTGTGCCTCCGGAGGTTTCAGGCTTTATCATGGAGTTACACTCCATTATTGATCAAGTCTCAGTAGATTATCGGCGACAAAGGGGCTTTAATAGCCAGCTTGAAGTGTTATATGGCAAAAGCTCTTCTGCATGGACTGCTGTAGCAGAGACAACTTCTCGAATTGCGGAGTTGTCGAAGCAAAAGGCATCTAAACAAGAAGAAGTTGATGCCATAGATCGAGAGAATGCTTCCATAAAGGCGCAAATCGAAGAACTAGAGGCCAAGATGAATGCCAATACTTAGCGCAAGGAGGAACTTCTCTCGACTGTTCAAGACACTGAAAGTCAAGCTGAAATCACACAAGGCCTAGAATTTGCTGAGAAAGCTCAAGCCTTCGACGATCAAATTGCCAAGCTTGCCCAGGCGAATGCCTTGTGCAACAAAAGATTGGAGTTGCAGCAAGCTAAATACCTTCGACTCAAGGATTCCATCCCCTTCTGATTGATTCAGCCCTTTAACCATATATTGTAATATGTATTCGACAATATTTCCATTTTGGCTAATTTATAAAATTTTCCATTTTGGCTTATTTATGGTTAATTTAGTCGTTACTTGTTATTTATTTTTATCTCTTGGAGTATAGGTTTATACTTTTTCAAATATTTACCATTTACTCTTAAAAGCCTTTTATCTTCACCTAACTCTTCGACTTCATTAGCTCCACCAGAAAAAGTTTGGATAATTCTGAATGGTCCTTCCCATTTGGGTGACCATTTTCCCATGCTTCGATCCCTTCGATCCATGGGAAGAATCACCTTCCAAACTAATTCTCCAGGCGAGAATGCCTTAGGTTTCACCTTTTTATTGTAAGAGTCTTCTACTCTTTTCTTCTGAAGCCTTAGTAGGTCAAGAGCGTGCAGTCTTTCTTCGTCTAAATCTACTAGTTCGTCTAACATCATATCCCAATAAATTTCAGAGGGAATATCATGGTGTCTCTGAACCCTTGCAGATTGAAGACAAATTTCTGCTGGCAACACTGCGTCATGACCAAAAGTTAGCCTATATGGTGTTGTACCTATGGCTTCTTTTAGGGACGTTCGACAGGCCCACAAGATCTGGTCTAACGTCTTATGCCAATTTTTTGGCTTCTTCCCAACATGCTTTTTTATCAAGCCAATCACTACTTTGTTCGCTGCTTCGACTTGACCATTTTCCTGTGCATAATAAAGCGTTGATGTTAGGAGTTTAAAGCCTGTTTCCTGAGCGAATTCCTGCATCTTTCGACCGGTGAAAACTGATCCTTGATCAGTAGTTATAGTCTCAGGAATTCCATATCTAAAGATAATGTTCTTTTGAATAAATTCAATGACATTTTCTTGGTCTACATTGACTAAAGGAATAGCTTCGATCCACTTAGTAAAATAATCAATGCCTACCAATATATACTTCTGGCTCTTTGATGATGCTGGTCGAATCTCTCCAATAAGGTCCAACGCCCATCCTCTAAAGGGCCAAGGTTTCACTATCGAGTGAAGTTCGCTTACTGGTACATGTTGGATGCCTGTATGGACTTGACATTCTTGACAACCCTTGGCGAACTCGACACAATCTTTCAACATGGTGGGCCAGTATAGTCCTTGTCGAAACAACAACCATTTCATCTTATGGCCTACTTGGTGAGCCCCACATGCTCCAGCGTGCGTAGTCGAAAGGGCTATGTATGCTTCAGTTTCACTTAAGCATTTTAGCAATACCCCTTCAGGCGTCTTTTTAAATAACTCATTACCCATGAGTACGTAACTCAACGCCCTGTACTTTGTTTTTCGTTCTGTCGAAGCTACTGGATTTTGAAGATAGTCCACAATGGGTTTCCTCCAATCTTGCTCTGACAAATTGTCTATGAACGAAATTTCGAAGTTACTTTGATCAGCATACCCTAGTCTTGTCGATTCCAAGTCGGTTGGTGACAAACAAGTTGCTTTTATCTTTCCTCGAACTTCGATTGCTCTTTGTAATCTCGTTTTTGAAATTTTGTACCCAGATGAAATTTGTGCCAAATCGTTGGCTATTTGATTTTCCAATCTGGGTATGTGTCGAATATTGACCATTTCGAATTTTTTCAATAAACGGTTTGCTATCACAAAGTACATAATGATATTTTCTCTTATGCATTTATATTCTTTTGTGACTTGCTTAATGACTAACTCTTAGTCTCCCATTATTTCGACTCGAGTTGCCCCCAATTCCAACAATATCTCAAGGCCAGTAATTAGAGCTTCATACTCGGCCTCATTGTTCGAACAAGAGCCTGATATCTTGTACTTGAATGTTGTTGGAATTTTTTCTGGAGAAATAATCAAGACTCCTACTCCTGTTCCATCTTTATGGCTGGAACCATCGAAGTAGAATTTCCAAGGTTCTATCTCCACATAATTAATACTCTCAACTTGAATTGAGTGGTCGACTATAAAGTCTGCAACCACTTGTCCTTTCACTGCCTTAAGAGGCATAAAGGTCAAGGAGTATTCAGTTAATGCTAGTGCCCACTTGCCAATTCGACTGTGCAAGATGGGTTTCGACAACATGTACTTGAAAACATCAAAATGAGATGAAACATACACATCAACTGGTTTTATATATTGCTTGAGTTTTGTACAAGATAAATACAGACATAGACATAATTTTTCAACTTCGCTATATCTAGTTTCTGCATCGTTCAAAACTCTACTAAGATAGTAAATGGGTCTTTCGACTCCATTTTCATCTTCTTGGGCTAACATGCTTCCCAAAGTTTTGTCGGATGTAGCTATGTACAATCTCATACTCCTATTGCTACAAGGAGGCACCAAAATAGGTGGCTTTGTGAGGTACCCTTTGATTTTGTCGAAGGCTTCTTGTTGCTCTTGCCCCCATTCGAATCCCTCTTTGTTCAGTCGAAGCAAGGGTGAAAAGGCCTGAGCTTTCCCACTTAGGTTAGATATGAATCTCCTTAAGAAATTTATCTTGCCTAGCAGAGATTGCAGTTCCTTTTTATTCGATGGCGCTTTCGCTTCCAGAATTGCCTTCATCTTGTTCTGGTTGATTTCGATTCCTTTCTTGTGGACAACGAAGCCCAAGAAATCTCCAGCTTTCACACATAATGCACACTTCAAAGGGTTCATCTTGAGACCATGTTCTCTCATTCTTTCGAATGACTGTCGAAGGTGGTCAATTCTTCCTGGAAACAGATTTTATAACAATGTCATCAATATATACTTGCATAAAAGTGTTAATAAAATCATGGAAGATAGAATTCATTGCTCGCTGGTATGTTGCCCCAGCGTTCTTTAGGCCAAAAGGCATCACTACCCATTCGTAAGTGCCTAGAGCCCCAGGGCATCGAAAAGCTGTTTTCGACACATCCTCTTCAGCAATGAATATTTGATTATATCCTGAATAACCATCGAGCATACTCAGGTATTCATAGCCAGCGGCAGAATCGACTAGCATTTCCGCCACAGGCATAGGATATTCATCTTTGGGTGTAGCAGCATTCAAATCTCTGAAATCTATGCACACCCTCAATGTACCATTTTTCTTAATTACTGGCACAATGTTTGCAATCCATTCACATACCTCGTAACGCGTATGAATTTGCACTTCAGCAGTCTTTCGACTTCCGTTTTGATCTTCGATAGTATTTCTGGAGCGAAGCGTCTTGGACTTTGCTTGATTGGTTTCTTCCCAGGTTTGATTGGCAACTGAAGTTCTACCAATCCTCTGTCGAGACCAGGCATTTCGTCGTAATCCCATGCAAAACAGTCCTTGAACTCTTTCAACAATTGGATTACTTCCAACCTAAGTTCTGGGTCAATTTTTACGCTGATGTAAGTTGGCTTTTTCTCTGACCCTTCGCCCAAGTTGATTTCTTCTAAAGGATCTTGCGCTAACATTTTGATATTGTTCGCCAAGGGGTCCTTTTCGAAGCCCAAAGGCTCATCGTCATAGATGGCGTCGAGCCTCTGTTCCTGCATCCCTTCTGGCATGATATCAGGAGGTTCTGGATCGAAGTCCTTTCCAGGACCTGTAGAAGATAACTGTTGATCATTGGCCTGTGTGGCCATGTACTTTACTTCGGCTTCGAGAGCCGTTATCATCTTTGTTTCGGCTACGTAAGCCGAAATTCGCTTCAATGATTATGACTCAGTCATTATCACTGAATTCACTTCCCCAACCAGTTGGTTGGATGTCAGTTAACCCACTGAAGTCTATGTGGGACAAGTCATCTCTGTCCCATTGAAAACCATGCTCAGGGTGCAGGTATAGGGAACAAAAAGTATTTGGCGCTGGCGCCAAGTCGAAGTCAGGTGTTGGACATGGCCCTATGTGAGCCAAGTTCTTGTCAAAGTCTTCCAGCCCTAGGTGATTCACTTCGCCCAGGTAATAGCTTTGGTCCGCTTCTATGTTTTCGACCATTCCATCAGGACGCCATAGCAGCAACCTCTGGTGCATTGATGATGGTACAGCTCCAACACCATGAATCCACTCACGGCCCAACAAAAGATTATAGTTAGGTTTGGCCGATATGACCATAAACATCGTTGGTCGAAGGATAGATCCCACCTTGATATCCAGTTGGATCACTCCCATAGTGGTCCCTATGCTGCCTTCATAGTTCGACAGGACCATGTTGTGAGGCTTGATGTCCTCATCACTTTTGCCTATTTTCCTTAGCATAAAGTGAGGGATAATGTTGATGGTTGCCCCACAATCCACCAAGATTTTATTTACTGTGGTTTCTTCGAGTTTAGCCCTTATAAATAAAGGCTTGAGGTGATTTTTCATCGCCTCTGTAGGTGGTTCGAAGAACCCATTCTGCTCTTCAGTGGCGCCATTATCCATGACGAAATAGCACACTGGCCTATGTTTGGCCATTTCTTGCTCCACTTCCCAATCACTTGTTTCGACCTCCACCTGTCGGTTGAACTCCCTGGGCAGCACTGAGACTATATTCACCATGATGTCCAAAGTGTCATCAGACTCAGAACCATCTTCGTCATCAACTTCACCTTGGTTAGGCCAAACTAGCCTGTTGGTTACTGGTTCTCTTTCCAGAGGTTTCCTTTGCTTTATTTGAGGAACATTTGAACTGGTTTCTGCCTTTGGTTCATTAGCAGCCTCCCTCTCAGCTTTTCGTCGCCTCTGGTATCTCCTCCATTGAGATCGAGACATGGGATTTTTCCTTTTGTAGTTGCTTGACACCTGTGTAACTTTAGGGGCAGCAACCTGAGGCTCTTTCTTTTGTGTTAAAGATAAACCTCTTGGCACATCGAAGGAGTGCCATCTTTCCTCGCTTGGCCTCTTTCGACCAGATGTTTTGTACCATGTATCTACTGGCACATTAGTTGGAGGCCTGAAAGTCATTGGCCTTTTTTCTTGGTTTGAACCCCTTTGGGAGGCTCTTCTGGGATCATGTCGAAGATCAACACTTTCCCTTCTCTTATTTGCTGCTCTTACACCTTGAATATGTTCAGCAGCTTTTTTGTCGAAGATCGAACTGCATCTGGGACACAGCATCACCTCTGACTTCTTTTTCTGGCATCTTTGTAGAAAATCTGGCAGATTTTCATTTTCCCGAGGGAAAGCAATTTTGTTAGCTTGTTCTTTCCTCATGGCCTCCTCTGATGCTTTTGGTTCAGAGACTTCGACCATGTTGACATTCATGGTATCTTTGTTGGCAAGAGTCAACTGCTTCATTTGAATCTCCAAGTCCTCTGCCTGGCCTTGAACTGCGGCCAAGTGAGAACTGGGTTTTGTTCCAGATTTTTGGGCTCCAACTGTCTCCAGCTTTGGGCTTTCGACCGCTTTCTGAACCGCTTCAATTGTCTTTCTGGATAGATTCCCAGAAAAACTGCCAAAGATTGGCATGTTGACATGGTCCTTTGAGACTTCGACCATTGTGATTCCTGGCCTCTTCGACTGGCTTCTGGATGCCTCGATCACGTTCACCTCTGAAGGTTCAGCATAATGGGCTTCAGCCTGCAACAGATTAGAGTCCACAGTCATGGGGGTGTTGTCAGCAAACATCAACCTCCCTTCTTCGATAGCGTCTTGCACAAGATTCCTGAAAAGAAAATATTGAGACGTTTTATGGCCCAGAAAATTATGATATTTACAAAAGCCTATTTTCTTTCTTTGATCAAGAGGAGGCACTTTTACCCCTGGGGGTACTATCATTTGGCCATCTTTTACAAGCAAGTCAAAGATCTCATCACATTTTGTAATATCAAAACTATAAGTCTTTTTGGGGAACCTATCGTTGGTCCTTTCTGGACCAGTGGGATTTTTCCCACTTGAGGGGACTAACAGTTTGCAAGAGTATGGTGGCCCTTGTTTTAGTTCCGCTAAATCGACTTCTCCTTCTTCGACAGTTATAGTTTCGTCGAAGGATTCTGGATCTTTGTCATCCATCTCAACATACGCTATCCTCTCTCTCTTATGAGTTTTCGTTGCCTTTGCTTTTTCAGCTTTGAGGCGTTCTACCTGTCGAACTCTATCGGCCAGTTGGGCCATGTCTCTCAGGTATTGAGTGTCTAACTTCTTCCTAATGGAATAATCCAAACCGCCTGTGGCTATTTCGACTAACTCATGTTCTGGCACTTGTGTAAAACATCTTGCTTTAAGCAACCTAAACCTATTTAGATATTCGTCTATAGGTTCAGTGAAACGTCTCTTTACACTGGCCAATTCTTTCAGGCTTATCTTGGTTTGCCCCATGTAGAATTGCTCATGGAACAATCTCTCCAACTGGGTCCAATGATGGATCGAATTGGGGGGGAGAGTTGTAAACCAAGTAAAAGCGTTCTTTGTTAAAGAACTTGGGAAGTACTTAATCCTCAGGTTTTCGTTGTTTGAAATATCTCCTGCTTCGATCAAGTATCTCGCCACATGTTCGACAGTAGATTCTGTCGTGTCCCCAGAGAACTTAGTGAATTTAGGGACTTTACATCTAGGAGGTAAGTCTGTTTGTAACACGTATTCTGACAGTGGGGATGTAAAGTTGGGCCTTCGAAAGCCCATGTTCATCCCATTTTGAGTCATGATCCTTTCGATCATGGTTGCCAGATTATTTTCCAAACCCATGTTTTGGTATTGGATATGCTGAACTACTTCGTCAGCATTTTAGTTTCTGTTAACTAACCTTACCTCTGGGGTTATTACCCTAGGTTCTTCGACATGTTGCTCCAATCGTGCCCTAAGGTTTTCTTCGACAGGCTGTTGGACTTGGTTGATAGTGGTTTCTTCCTCTAAGAATATACCCTGGTTTCCCCTTATTTGCGCCCTTTGGGGCTGTCGAATAGGTTGGGGTACTCCAAAGAAATCAGCCAAACGCGTCATTTGCGCTGTCATCTGCTGATTCGATTGGGTGGTATTTTGTATCAGAGGATTCAGCACCGTACTTAAAGTTTGTGCCAACATTTGAACCATATCATGGTTGCTTTCGTCCATTTGTTGCCTCAAGACTGCTGTCGAGGCATTTGTAAGGCCATGTGCTACTTGGGACGTTCCTCCTAAGAGTTGGGTCCTATTTCTATTCGCCATACCTACTCCAGAACCTTGGAGTGGCGAAGAGGCACTCACTAAAGGGTCTGAAAAAGTGGATGCAGCGTTCGTCAGGCTAGCCAAGTCAGAAGTTGGCATGTCATAGAGTGGTTCTCGATTATGACCACCTGTCATAAATCCTGGGGGAACATAAGGTCTTGTGCCTAAATTTCCCCTTGGTGGGGGAGTTCCCAAAGGCACTCTGGGGCCTGTGAACGGAGGTAATGGCCCCGTTGTTGTGACCGTTACTGCTGGTGTTGAACCAGCGGTTATCGCTTCACTTACGGTTGGGATAACCGTTGATCCCACATTCGTTTGTGGGATTTCGTTATTGTTTGGCGGATTCGCCATTGCTTCTCTTCTTCTGGAAGTATTGGTATTGTTAGTGTATATTCTACCACTTCTCAATAACATGCAATACTTCTCGAAAAAGATGAGAATTTGTTTAAAAAGGTTAAACTTCAAAAATCAACACACAGTCCCACCGGGTGTGCCAATTTGTTTACCGTGGTTATTGGTGGTAAACAACCGCTGATCTTCCAAATGGTTACTTATTTGGTTACTCGCAGGATCGATCAGATTGATCCTAAGACATGGTTGATTTCGGGGTTTTGCTTAAGTTTGATAATGGTTAAATGACAAGAAAATAAAGAGGCTTTAAGTAAATTGCATGAAAAAATGGACTTGATAAAATAAAAGAAGGCTTGAAATAAAGGCTTCGACAGGAAAAGTAAAGGAGAAAGCAAGTAAAGTTTCTGGAAAATAAATGACTTTGATTAATAAAAGTGGTGTTTCACACATACATTCTCAACAATTCTTTCTCACACGCTGGGTACTCGAATCTATATGAGTGACTTTGTATATAATTGTGAACACACGCGAAAAACTGCGTGAACTACTACTATTTATACTAAAACATCCCAAGTAACCGTCGGGCAGTTACACTGCTTCGAGATGACTCCACTTGGCACGTTCTCAGCGTTCGACGCTCCAGATCTTTGCATGTTGCACTTGGTAACCGCTGGGAACCGTTTTCCCTCCAAACGCTTGAATTTCAAACCATCCCACTCTGAACAATCGAACACCTTCGTCGAGAAGCATCTTCGACGAGAAACACCTTCGACGTCGAAGGCAACCAAATTCTCCCTTGGAAGAAATCCTCTAAGTACATTGCCATCTTCTGATGGGCATTTCGACAGACCCAGCTGGTCGAAAACATCCTTCAGCTTTAATGGCTGATATTAATAAAAACAAGGGTGTCGAATTTAGGAGCCAACAGTAATGTCCTCCAAGGATCGAGAACACCAGTAGATATCTAAATGCTTGAGTGACATCAGCCTGTTAGACCACCTCAAACCTTGCTCATTCTTCACAACGGATCGGGGAAGATGCGAAACAAACCATTTAGCCAACAAAGGAGTACAACACATGAGGGTTCCTCTTCTCCTCATGGTGCGGGTGTGGAGAGAATGCAGGACATCTCCCAACAAAGTAGGCACTGGATTGTGAGATAAAAAGATTTTGACAGCATTCACATCTATAAGTTGGTAAGAATTTGGAAATAGTACCAACCCATAGATGAGAAGAGCCAAAATTTCTTCGAAAGCTTGTAAATCCAAGTTTTTCCAACAATCTTGAGCTTTTTCCAGTAAGAACTTGGCTAAGAACCCTTTGACACCACTTCTTGTTTCCCAATTAGCCGTGACGTCGGATTGTTGCAAGTGTAAAGCCCGGGCAACCTCTTTAGGGCTTGGGTCTCTTTCAGTACTGTTGAAAGGTAGTTGATCGAGGATAGGAATTCCCAAGAGCTGGGAGAACTCTTCCATAGTTGGTACAAGCTGGTAATCGGGGAAGGTAAAGCAATGGTGCAAAGGGTCAAAGAACTAGAAAAGCACCTTCATCATATCTTTATCAAAGCTCGAGGTAACCAAGTTAAGAAGTCGTCCATGTCTTTTGGTGAACGGAGAATTTTCTGGGACCCTTGACGCTAAATCCTTGAGCTGAAAAGGTACTCGTACAAGGTTGACTTGGATTGTGCATCTGCGAGTGGGAGTCATATCCTACAAAACAGAACAAAGATGAATCTCAAAATCCTTGAAATGGTTAGTTTAAAATGCTATGGCATGATGTCATGATGTTATGTACAAGCATATGCACAGGTTAAATCAAACCAATCTTTAGGCTTAGGCTTGTATGGAGTCTCATAGGTAAGTACCCTCTTGAAGTTTAGTTGCTCAACCTGTCCTAGTTAATAGTAATCGGGTTCTAAGGGATCTAAATATCACTGATTTGTCTTCTCGGGCATTGTTTCAGCGCAAGCCTCTTTCATGGTGACCAAAATATCCCAAAAAGCCAAACCTCAATGAGTGTAGTATCGAGTATCTACCGACTTCGGACTGCACCAAAGCCGGTCATCTCACTACGTCCTAATGGCCAAGTTGGTCAAGTAAATGTTCTAAAAGTCAGTTAGTGCTTCATGGCATTACTCAGCGGCCCCATATTCTCCTTGACTACTCAAGGGCTACCGGTACCCACAAATATGTCGCACTAACATAGCTATTGCTTAGACCATGTCGGTATACCCCGCACAGTTTCCACAACGTATTGCTACTTACCTATAAGGTATCCCAAATCCGAGTAGAGGATTTAAGCCCAAACAAAGAACCAAAATGTAAAGCATACAAGTCAAACAAAGAAAGCAAGTAAAGGTGATCTGGTCCTAAGATAACCCCACTTTTTATTTTATTCCCCAATAGAGTCGCCAGTTCTGTGATACGGTGGGAGAACTGACTTGGTTGTTTTGCGTTTGATTGCAATTGCGCGAATAGCAAGAGTCACCACCGACTTTTCTTTTATCCAAAAGGAAAGGCTTAAAAGAACAGGAAAGACCTTTAGAGATGTTTTCTTGAGTTCGGGGGGTAGATTATGAAAAGGGAAGGTATTAGCACCCTTTTCATACGTAGTTATCTACGGGATCTTAGTTGCTTGCTAGATCACTTGTTTTGTTTGAATGTGCTTCTGGTGTGGGTTTTTGAAAGTATTTTTAAAATGTCTTTGTAATGGTTCTCGTTTCTATAAGAACGCGTACAAAGTTTTGTTTCGAAAATAGTTTAAAGAGGTGTTTGTGGAATGTGTTTTTGAAAGTGATTTTGAAAATGTGTCTTCTTTATAATGGCTCTCGTTTCTATAAGAACGCGTACAAAGTGTTTGTTTTTTGAAAATGTTTCAAGATGAAAGTGTTGGTGTAAAAATGATTTTTTATTATGAGCAAGCAAGGCAACTAGGAGCGAATCTACCTACTCAAAAGGTATTAGATGTTTCTTTTCCTCCTGCTTTAGACGTTGTTATCTTACCATTGATTTGGTAAGAAGCCCCATCGTTGGATGTGAAGGGACAGGCGTGGGTCAATCGTACAACCATAGAAGGTAACTTATGAGATGCTTTAGCAATTTTCGTAAGGGACTAGATCATTTTATCAAAGGCAACATTGAGGGACGTCGAGGGACTACGATCTTTTTTTTATCGAAGGGTCTTTGCTAAAGCGTCCCATATTCGGACATGACTGTTTTTCCGAGGCAATAAGCAAGGTTACCCTAGAGGTGCGCGTGTGAAAAGTGTGTTTGATTCAAGTTAATTTGTTCTTTGATTAGGGTTATCTAGCCGTTGATTTTATCTTGCCATGCACGCCTAATTACTATACAGTATAAGGAAAATAGTAAATTGCAGAAATTAAAGTTATATGCTATTACAGAGCTTTCGGGAATGGGGGTACATATTTACAAATGGGGATGGATCAATGCGATTAAAAGTCCAAATGGGCAATCAATACAACCAAATCGAATCGAACCAATAATTAAAACTACAATAACCTATGAAGTAAAAATTAATTAACAAAGTATGAAAATAAAATTTCTTGATATTTTGTTTGTAGGGAATTTGGGAAGAAAAATAAAGAATCTATTATTATTTGAATTTTATTATATATAGACTAAATATAAATAAAAAATTATTAAACTATTAAAAAAAGTCGACAAAATTATTTACAAAGTCCTAAATTAATTAACTGTTTTTTTTTTAAATTATATATTTTGAAGCTAACTTAAAATTATAAGTTATTAAATTATACATAAACTATGATAATTCTAAGATTATTAAATAAAATTTAAACTAATTTAAATATAAATTGAATTAATGAAAACTAAAAAAGTTAGCAAAATAAACTAAATTAATTTATCAAAGGGGTGTAAACAGCATAATGGGGTGAGCATGATGAATTTCGGATGGGCTTGGGGTAATTGTAAGGCCCAATCATGTTTTTTTTTTATTTCCTGTCCAAGAAAAATGAAGAAAGAAATAGGAAAAAAGTGGGAAAAATGAACAAACTGTCCCAGGGGGTCTCGAACCCAGGACCTCTACATCACACAAATGCATGATGACCACTACACCAACTGACCATTCGTTTATTTGAATACCTCGATTAATACAAAAAGCAAAATTTAAGGAATGGGTTGGGCCAAACCAAACAGGCCCAAACCTGGTTTGGAGAAGAGACAAAGAAGGGTTGAGAAACCCTAATGGGAGAGTAAAGGGTGTTGTGGTTAGTTGTTGTATTGGGAAGGCAAACTCAGATTAAACATAATCACTGCTATTGGGAAGGAAAACGTTATTATCAGTTCCAATGATTTTTTGTTCTCTTTTTTCTTAAGATCTACTATAAAAGAGATTAAACAAACAAACTCTCTCTCTCTATGATTTCCCTGATCTCAAACTCTCTTCCTCAGAATCGCGCTTCATCTCTTTTTTTTTTTGCTTCACTATAAACAAAAACAAAACCCCTCTTGATTTTGCAACAACAACGAATCCTCTCTCTCTCTGACCTCTCATCCACTTGCTATAATGATCTTTCTCTCTCTGTCTCTGTTAACTTCCTCATTTTCAGATGTTATTGTTGGATTCGTAAAGATGGTGGTTGCAATCGGTGATTATGGACAGTTGCTTGGAGGATACCGAGGTTGTTTTGTCATTTGGTGATGATGGAGGGTGTAGGGAGGGAGATGCGATGCTTAGTGTAGAATCAAAGGGGTTTGATGGTGAACGGGTTACTGATGGTGATGAAGGGATGTTATCTCTGTTAAACATTCTTATTGTATTATATTTTTTATATATATTATTTGACTATAACAGTAAAATAATGCATGCAGGAAATGTTATGATGAATGCAGAGCAATAACGAAAAATTTACCAGTATGAATCTGTTTCTTCTGAAAATGTTGGGCTTGATCTTGCTGTTGGTGATTTGTTTGACAAGAAGGTTCACTTCTTGACCCTTTGTTATACTCTCTGTATTATTAAATAGAAATGTTTCTGAAGGGGTTTAGTTTAAAGAAGATGATGTATAGGAACAAAGGTTTTTTTTCCTGATATCTTGACTTAATCTTTAGAACAGAAATGTTTCGGATTTTTTCTTGGTTGTCTTACTCTCTGTTTCTTCTTATGTGTGCTGTGTATATTATAATCTCTCTTATTTCGGTTTGCTGGCTATTGTGTTATTGGGTTTTTTCGCTGGTTCTGTTCTCTTTTGTTTGGTTTTCTGACTTGGCCTTTTATGCTATAAAACATCCCTCCTTTTTTTTTGTTTGCTCATGTTGGCTGTGTATATTATATTCAAAATCAGGGTGAAAAATGGGGGAAAATATTTTCTGATATGCTGACTTTGGCCTTTTGAGGTGCAGGCCTTGAGTTGCCTCTTTTGTGAAACACTTAGGCTTAGTTTGGGCAGGGCTGACTTTGGCATTTTGTAGGATTTTGGACTGTTGTTTGCTAGGTGATATCTCTTTCATCTTTCAAGGATGCAAATAACTTCTGAAGGGTTTGTATATTTAGGAAATTGATGATAATGTGGTGTGTTGGGAAAGCTAGCTATGCTTTTCCTTTGCTTGTTTGCCCTACTGTCTGACCTTGCTGCATTGCAGCCTATTTTGTTTGTTTGCATGTTTGTCGCAGGTTTTGTTGGCTTGTGCACTTGGGTAGCTTGCTTGCTGCATTGCAACCTATTCTTGCTGCTATGTTTATAGCAGTTGCTGCATGCTTCTTGCAGCCTTCTTTTGCTTTGTTTACCCTGCTGCATGTTTGACCTTGTTGTGATATTTTGTTGCTTGTTTTGACAGCCTTGGGCTTGCTTATTTTCTTGCTGTTTTGACAGCCTCGGGCTTGCTTGTAAATTTTCTTTTACTTTTTATGAACCAAGGCTTAACCTTGTGATTTGCAAAAATGGGAGAAGAGGGATTATGATAAAACAAACCATCTTTAAATCTGATTCCTACATACAAACCCTAGTGATGAATCTTTTTCCTTTCTTTACACATCACTTTTGCTTGAATTGCTAACTTTATTTTCTTTGTTTCATGAACATGAGGCGTGGATGGCAAGCGAGGATTGGATGGATTGCTTGAAGATGAAGCAAAGAAGACTTGAAGAAATAGAACAAAATTTCTTTCTTTGTAAACAAAAATTTGTAATTCTTTGTAAACAAGACAAAAATTTGTAATTCATTTCATTTGTAATGTAATAAACACAAAGCCTTGAATAAATTTGTAAATGATGAAATTTATTGTACAAAACTTGAATTTTAATTTAAACTTTGCAATTCTCAATTGAATGCTTTGAATAAAACACCTTGGTTTGGTAACTTGAACTTCAAGCAATCACAAAATGATCAAATAAACCATGCGCCTTGTACTCCAATAAAATTCCTAAACAAAATAAATGTTTAAGAATTCAATTCTAACTTGGTTAACTCAAACCCAAAACCATGGTCACCAAAATGACAATCTTAATCTTCACCTCTTGTCCAAATCAAATTCGCATTCAAAATGAACTCGCACGCCACGCTCGATTAAAACGGGACTTCATTGCCAAACAAACATGATTTAAGAACATTCATCAATCTTGTAGAATTAACAAACTTCAACAAAATATGGTTAAGAACATTCGAAATCAAACAAATGAATTGCAACGATTCGATAGCTTTCAAAGTCTTCCAAACATGATTTTCTTTCGATCTTTGAAGATAAATTCGTGAGCGACATCACTTATGACCATATGCAGAAATAATCGTCTCAAGATCTTGTAATTTGAGGAAATCACAATTCTTAGAAATCAGATGACGGTTATTTAAGATTAGGTCAAAGTCCCTGATGCGACTTTTAACGTATTCAAATTTTGGTGATCTTCTATACGTAATCAGCTCTTGATTTGTGAAGAGAAATTGGAGATGACATCAAGGAGAATCATACACAAGAAAAACTGCTCAAAAATATCGAATAATGAAGAAGTTACAATCGTTTGAACTTGTTCTTGCAAAAGGTCGATTTTTGGGTTAATGTAGTTGTTTTCAGTTATCTGAGCCATCGATTAGGCAAAATTGCAATGCAAAGTTTGAAAACTGGCATAAACATCCTTGAGGAGACAGGAAGACATATGAAGACCATTTGAAACCTTTAAAACTCAATTTTCTCTGAGAAATACCAAACCCTAACTGTTTATTTGCTGCCTAGGGAGAATCTGTTTGACCAACTTCTGAGCCAAATTGAGTATTCGAGATACCCTAGAATATGAAAAATGGGAGGGCTTATTTTGGGGTACGACACCTGACATGGTTATTTAGCATTGTATTATAACTGTGTGCTACTTCTTTTAGGAGAGTAACTGTTTGTGATTACCTATGCAATCACTCAGGGGGAGCATGATCATTCATGCTTGTTTGTAATGAAGTCGTTGTTGCTGCTTCTGTTGTATCTTATGCAGCATGTGCTCTAATTTAGGGGTTTTCCCTTGAGGGGGAGAACTGGTTGTGTGTGATAGGGGGAGTATTGCACCTGTCTTGTTTGTACAAGCTCTCTTGGGATTGAAACTTGTACCATTAAGAAGTTATACCAATTATAGATATGGAGGAATACAACAAATACTGCATCTTTCCTCTATATTCTGATGCACGACATGCCTGGATAGGGGGAAAAGGCTCTTTTATAGAGGCAAGTGGTGGAAGATCACCTAAAGTTGGCCAAGAAATTGTGTTCCCATTTGTTTGTTTCTACCTGGGGCTCATGATTAGTTGTTCTCTTTTGTGCTTCCATCTGCAGTATTGCTGGTTTACAATATGTTTGTTTCCATCTATTGTATTGCCTGAGTGCAATATATTCTACAGTGATATGTGTTTCCATGGTGTACATTTACTCTATTTCTTTTTATCAATATTTTGGCTAAAAGGGGAGTAAAGTGTTGTGTCATAATGTTACCACGTGTGTCCTAACATGTTGATTTAGCATTGTAATAGAAATGTGTGCTACTGCTTTTGGGAGAGTAGTTGTTTGTGATTACCTATGCAATCACTCAGGGGGAGCATGATCATTCATGCTTGTTTGTGCTGAAGTCATTGTTGTTTCTTTTGCTCTATCTTTTGCAGCATGTGCTCTAATTTAGGGGTTTTCCTTTGAGAGGGGGGATTGATTATGTGTGATAAGGGGAGTATTGGACCTATCTTGTTTGTACAAGCTCCCTTGTGATTGAAACTTGTACTATTAAGAAGTTGTAGCAATTACAGATATGGAGGAATACAATAAATACTGCATCTTTCCTCTATATTCTGATGCATGACATGCCTGGACAAATTGCTACTGAGAAGGGATAGAAGGAATGTATTCTGCAAGACAGTGAGGCTGGCTACAAAACCAAGGAACGCATGAGGCTCTTTGATAGGAGAAAAGGCTCTTTGATAGTGGCAAGACATTGAATACCACCTAAAGTTGACCAAGAGGTTGTGTTCCCATTGGTTTGTTTCCACCTAGTGCTCATGATTGGTTGTTCTCTTTTGTGCTTCCATTTGTAGTATTATTGATTTGCTATATGTTTGTTTCCGTCTATTGTATTACCTGGGTGCAATATATTCTATAGTGATTTATGTTTCCATGGTGTATATTTTTCCTATTTCTTTTTATCAATTTTTGGCTAAAAGGGGCAGTAAAGTGTTGTGTCATGATATTACAACGCATCTCCTGACATGTTGGTTTAGCATTGTAATAGAACTGTGTGCTACTTCTTTTAGGAGAGTAGTTATTTGTGATTGCCTATGAAAACACTCAAGGCTAGCATGATCATTCATGCTTGTTTGTGCTGAAGTCGTTGTTGTTGTTTTTGCTAATCTTTTGCAGCATGTGCTCTGATTTGGGGGTTTTCCCTTGAGGGGGGGGGGAACTGATTGTGTCTGATAGGGGGGTACTGGACCTGCCTTATTTGTACAAGCTCCCTTGTGACTGAAACTTGTACTCTTAAGAAGTTATGTCAATTATAGATAAGGAGGAATCCAACAAATACTGTATTTTTCCTCTACATTCTGATGCATGACATGCCTGGATAAATTGCTACTGAGAAGGGATAGAAGGAAGGTATTTTGCAAAATAGTGGGGCTGGCTAAAAAACTAAGGAATTCATGTGGCTCTTTGACAGGGGCAATAGGCTCTTTTATAGAGGCAAGAGGTGGAAGATCACTTAAAGTTTGCCAATTGGTTGTGTTCCCATTTGTTTGTTTCCACCCGGTGCTCATGATTGGTTGTTCTCTTTTGTGCTTCCATTTGTAGTATTTCAGGTTTGCAATATGTTTGTTTCCATCTATTGTATTGCTTGGGTGCAATATGTTATACAATGATATGTGTTTCCATGGTGTACATTTACTCTATTTCTTTGTGTCAATATTTGAGAAAAAAGGGAGGAGTAAAGTTTTGTGTCATGATGTTACATCACATGTCCTGACATGGTTATTTAGCATGGAAGTAGAACTGTGTGCTACTGCTTTTGGGAGAATAGCTGTTTGTGACTGCCTATGCAATCACTCACGGGGAGCATGACCATTCATGCTTGTTTGTGATGAAGTCGTTGTTGTTGCTTCTGCTGTATCATCTACAACATGTGCTCTTATTTAGGGGTTTCCCCTTGAGGGGGAGAACTAATTGTGTGTGACAGGGGGAGTATTGGACCTTTCTTGTTTGTCAAATCTCCCTTTGGATTGAAACTTATACTATTAAGAAGTTGATAGTAATTACAGATATGGAGGAATGCAATAAATACTGCATGTTTCCTCTATATTCTAATGCATGACATGCTTAGAACAACTGCTACTGAAAAGGGATAAAAGCAAGGTATTCTGCAAGAGAGTGGGGTTGGCTACAAATCCAAGGAATGCATGATGCTCTTTGATAGTGGCAATAGGATCTTTGATAGAGTCAAGAGGTGGAAGACCACCTAAAGTTAGCCAAGAGGTTATGTTCCCATTTATATGTTTCCACCTAGTGCTCATGATTGGTTGCTCTCTTTTGTGCTTCCATATGCAGTATTGTTGGTTTGAAATATGTTTGTTTCCATCTGTTGTATTGTCTAGGTGCAATATGTTCTACAATGATTTGTGTTTCCATGGTGTACATTTACTCTATCTCTTTTTATCAATATTTTGGCTAAAAGGGGGAGTAAAGTGTTGTGTCATGATATTACATCGCATGTCCTGACATGTTGATTTAGCATTGTAATAGAACTGTGTGCTACTCCTTTTGAGAGAGTAGTTGTTTGTGATTGCCTATTCAATCACTCATGGGGAGCATGATCATTCATGCTTGTTTGTGTTGAAGTTGTTGTTGTTGTTTCTGTTGTACCTTCTACATCATGTTCTTTTATTTAGGGGTTTTCCCTTTAGGGGGAGGGGAACTGATTGTACGATAAAGGGAGTACTAGACTTATCTTGTTTGTACAAGCTCCCTTGGGATTGAAACTTGTACTATTAAGAAGTTATATCAATTACATATATGGAGGAATACAGCAAATACTGCATCTTTTCTCTATATTCTGATGCATGACATGCCTGGACAAATTGTTGCTGAGAAGATTAGATGCAAGGTATTTTGCAAGACGGTGGGGCTGGCTTCAAAACCAAGGAATGCATGAGGCTCTTTGACAGGGGCAAGAGGCTCTTTGATAGAGGCAAGAGGTGGGATATCACCTAAAGTTGGCCAAGAGGTTGTGTTCTCATTTGTTTATTTCCACGTGGTGCTCATGATTAGTTGTCTCTTTTGTGCTTCCATCTGCAGTATTACTGGTTTGAAATATGTTTGTTTCCATCTGTTGTATTGCATGGGTGCAATATATTCTAAAGTGATTTGTGTTTCCATAGTGTACATTTACTCTATATCTTTTTTTCAATATTTTCACTAAAAAAGGGGAGTAAAGTGTTATGCCCTGATGTTACATTGCATGTCCTGACATGTTAATTTAGAAATGTAATAGAAACATGTGCTACTTCTTTTGGGAGGGAAGTTGTTTGTGATTTCCTATGCAATCACTTAGGGGGAGCATGATCTTTCATGCTTGTATGTGCTAAAGTCGTTGTTGTTGTTTCTATTGTATCTTCTGCAACATGTGCTCTGATTTAGGGGTTTTCCCTTGGGGGAGGGGAACTGATTGTGTGATAGGGGGAGTACTAGACCTGTCTTATTTGTATAAGCTCCCTTGGGATTGAAACTTGTACTAATAAGAAGTTATATCAATTACAGATATGGAGGAATTCAACAAATACTGCATCTTTCCTCTATATTCTGATGCATGAGTTGCCTGGAAAAAAAATCTACTGAGAAGATTAGAAGGAAGGTATTTTTCAAGATAGTGGGGCTGGCTAAAAAACCAAGGAATGCATGAGGCTCTTTGACATGGGCAAAAGGCTCTTTGATAGAGGAAAGAGGTGGAAGATTACCTAAAGTTGGACAAGAAATTGTGTTCACATTTGTTTCTTTCCACCTGGTGCTCATGATTGGTTGTTCTCTTTTGTGCTTCCATCTGTATTATTGTTGGTTTACAATATGTTTGTTTCCATCTGTTGTATTTCCTGGGTGCAATATATTCTACAGTGCTTTGTGTTTCCATGGTGTACATTTACTTTATTTCTTTTTATCAATATTTTGGCTAAAAGATGGAGTAAAGTGTTGTGTCATAATGTTACAACGCATGTCCTAACATGTTGATTTAACATTGTAGTAGAACTATGTGCTACTACTTTTGGGAGAGTAGTTGTTTGTGATTGCCTATGCAAACACTCAGGGGTCGCATGATCTTTCACGCTTGTTTGTGCTGAAGTCATTGTTTTTGTTTCTTCTATATCTTTTGCAGCATGTGCTCTGATTTAGGGGTTTTCCCTTGAGGGGGGGATTGATCGTGTCTGATATGGGGAGTACTCGACCTGTCTTGTTTGTACCAGCTCCGTTGGGATTGAAACTTGTACTATTAAGAAGTTATAGCAATTAAAGATATGGAGGAATGCAACAAATATTGTATTTTTCCTCTATATTCTGATGCATGACATGCCTGGATAAATTGCTACTGAGTAGGGATACAAGGAAGGTATTTTGCAAGATAGTGGGGCTGGCTACAAAATTAAGGAATGCATGAGGCTCTTTTACAGGGGCAAGAGGCTCTTTTATAGAGGCAAGACGTGGAAGATCACATAAAGTTTTCCAAGAGGTTGTGTTCCCATTTGTTTGTTTCCACCTGGTGCTTATGATTTTTTGTTCTCTTTTTTTGCTTCCATCTACAGTATTGTTGGTGTTGTACCCCAAAATTTTCCCTCTCATTTATCAAGAATTTGCTCACAAGATCTCCTTTGACTCAAGACTGCATTAGGGTTGATCAGCTCAAGACAACTCCTTAAGCCCTGATGACCAAAATTAGGGTTTGAGATTGCAAAAGGATATTTGAACTTCCAATGCCCCATATGACTTTCATGGATCATTATGGACCCTCAATATTACTCATGTCAGGTTTCAAGCTTTAGATCACACTTTTGCTCAGTCAATTGAGCAGTTGACCTAAAAATCAGCTGTATTGGGGAAAAAGTAAACTATGGCCAATTCACAGTCAAACTTCATAATTTTTTATCCATATCAACATTTTAAACTCATATGTATCATTTGATCAAGTTTGGACCACAATTCCTCAAGAAATTTGATCAAATCTTCAAAAGGGCAAAATGGTTAAAATTAGGGTTTTTACTGGGAAAGGGAAATTTCTGATTTTTGACCTAGCAAATGATCAATTGGTTTAAGGCATAATCTCAAGATTCCAATTGCATCATTTTGACCAAATGATATGGCTCAAATCATTGCTCAATTCCAATGGATTAACAGATGAATTTTCAGTCAACTGATCAAAAGTCAATTGTATACTGAAAAGTCAAACTTTGACTTTTTGGTCAAATTTAAATGTCAAAGATCACAATTCATCAAAGCATGTCAAAATATGAAACGTATTCATCAAGAAATCAAAAATTCAAGATTTCACTTGGAAAAGTTAAAATTTCTAAACTTAGAAAATTTTATAACTGTTGGAAATTTCTTATTTTTTCACAACTTTGAGCAAAATTTTAATCATGATGCAAGATGATTCAAAAGAAACTTCTAACATGAAATTTGTAGATCTCCATGAAATCTAAAACGTTGATTCAGACAACTCCTTCCAAAATTTCTTGGATATCAAGTTATAATTTTAAGAATACATGGTCATGAAACAAAAACACTTAGTGAAATTTTGCCCTAATTTGGTCAGGATTTTGACCTAACTTCATGGAACTTTTTCATATAGTTCCAAGGTTAATTTTAAAAAGTGATTCAAATATGGGTTGTATAGAACATTGCAAGCTTTCCAAAATGTCAAAGAACTCCTTGATATCATTTTTTAGTAGGGAGAATCGAAGAGATGAAGTTAGGGTTTTATCACTTGAATTACAAGTCATTTTGTGATGAACAAATTCAAAATTCAAACTTATGCTGCATAACCTCTACTTTGTAGGCTTCAAACTTGTTAGGAACTCCATAATTAATTGCTTGCACAACTATTAGAGGTCTCATTTCAAGCATTCAATGCAAGGCCATGCTTTATATCCATTTTGGGAAGAAAGTGCACATTGCCATTTTGATAAAGTGGCTTTTTGCACAAAACTTATTCTTGAGCCTTACACTTGTTCTCTTCTGATCATACAATCCCCATAACTCATAAGAAACTTGTTAGACACTTACAATCACTCAGTCCATGCTTGTACTTCCCCTTGAAACTTGTTTTCCCACTTTTCTTGAAAATCAAGTAACATTGCAAATAGCTTGTAACTTGTACTTCTGAATTTCAAAACCACTCAAGACCTTTTGCTTATACATACACAAGCCATTTGCCACAAATCCCATGCATGCTTAATCCCTGAAAACACCTAGAACACAGAATCACCAAAAACACTTCAAAACTTGTCATTTCTGAGTTTTGAATCCAATCTCCAAATTTGCTCGTGCGTTTCTTGGCCTTTTACTTTCAGAAGCTTCTAAACAACATATACAAACAATCCCAACACATGCAGCACCAATGTAACACCTCTGTCACCATCCACCATTTTCAGAAACAACACCTTGCACCTTGACTTCTCCAGAACTCCTCAGGCACTTTCAGCTCAAGCTAAGCATCCTATTAGCTTCCTGGGAACTTGAGGAAGCTAATACAATCAATGGAACTCACTAAAAGCTACTCAAACTCCAAACCTGATACCCTCTTACAAGGTAAGTTTTCTGACTTTGGAAGTTTTCATACAAGCATCATTAATGGTTTATTTATGAATGAAAAATGTAGATATAATTGCCCTAAATCTAACCATGTCCATAGTTTTCATTAATTTTGTTTGAGCTTAGAGAATTTCAAGATTGAAGTTTCTGAAATTTTTAGGGTTCATATTAGGGCCATTAAAATTCATGCTTATCTTTGATCTTTAATTTTATTGCTTTGCATTTCTGAAATTGTGACGAAATTTGCTACAAGTTTCCTGTTTACAGTTTTCATTTTTGTTGAGATTTGAATGAGATACAGAGGCTCTGGCTGGGCGTGAGGTTGAAGATGAAGTTTAGGTCATGGACTTGTTTACTATCATATATTTGTTGTTTTGATTATATAAACGGATGTATAGCCACCCCAGTGGTAGAAGCGCGCGCCTGTGACTATAGGGACCTGGGTTCGAGCCCCAGTGGTACCCTTTTGGATTTTTTCATATTTTTTGCATTCTGACTCTTTTTTTTGCAGCGCTGGGCCTCCCTTGGACCTTTATGTTTTTTTCTTGTTGTTGACCCCCCTGCTGGCTATTCACACCCTGGCCCATTACTTTTTTTTTCATTTTATTTATTTATTTGTTTTCTTAAATATTTTATTTAATATTAAAAAATCAGAAAAAATGTAAAAAACATGATATTTATATTTTGATAAAGTTTATTTATTTTTTACACAAAAAATTATTTTATTTAATCCTACTTTATTTATTTTTACTAATTAGTTTTGTAAATTTAATTAAAAAAACTAGGGTTTTAGTTATCTTCTTAAGATATTTTATTTTAAAACCAAAACAGATCAAAAAATATTTTATAATACTATAAATTATTTTTAAAGACAAAATACCAAAAAATATTCTTCTCATGAACTTAATTTCTTTTTTAAATTAATATTTAGATTAGGGTTTTATTTAAATTCTTTTCCTAGTAAATTTAGGTTTACTTTTTATTATTTAATTAATTATCTTTCTTTAGTTAATTAGGTTAAAACAAAACCCTTTCCTTCTAAAAAATCCAAACAAACATCCATTTTCTCACATTTTACATTCTTGTATATTTATTCATTTTGTACATTATTTATTCAATCCTTGTCCCAGTTCAATATTATTGTAATAGGTAATTAGGTTTTATTTTCTTGCAATCCCCATTTATAATTTGTACACCCCCCTCCCACAAGTATTGTAATAGCGTAGTAATTTTAAATTCCGCAATTTATCGCTTTATATACAAATGCTAATAACTAGGGTTTGTACAGAAAGACTAAAACCAATCAATTAGAAAACCCTAATCAAAGACAAAACCAAGCATGAAAACAATACACTTGCACACAAGCACCCCTAGGGTAAATCCATTTGGTTGCCTTACTAAATGGCCATATTACGCATGTGAGGTATCTTAGCAAAAACAAGCAAAATACAAGATCATAGTCCCTCAATGACGCTATCCATGTTGCCTTTCAAATGATCTTAGTACCTAAAAGAGAATGCTAAGATACCTTGCAACATTGCTAATCAGGGTTATACGATGACCCACGCCCGTCCCGTTTACATCCAAAGATAGGGTTACTTACCAAATCAATGGTGAGATAACAATGTCAAAGGAAAGATGAAATGAACATGAAAGACTTTTGAGTAGGTAGAATGCTCCTAATTACTTGCTCAATTTCAACACCAAAAAATCCTTGCTATTTTCAAAATAAACACCTACACTTTCAAAACATCTTACAAACTTGAAAATATTTTCAAAAGATCAAACACTTTGTATACATTCTTACGAACGAGAATCATTACAAAGTTTGCCTAAACAATGGCCTCTTTACAAAATACTTTCAAAAACCATACAAAGCACAATTTCAAACAAAAGCAAGTGATCTAGCAAGTAACTAAGAGCCCATGGAAAACCATGGATGAAAAGGGTGCTAATACCTTCCCTTTTAATGATCTACCCCCGAACTCAAGAAATAATATCAAAGGTCTTTCCTGTGCTTTTTCACCTTTCCTTTTGGATAAAATAAAAGTCGGTGGCAACTCTTGCTAACCGCAACATTTGCGATCAAACGCAAAACCTTCAAGTCAGTTCTCCCACTGTATCACAGAACTGGCTACTCTGTTGGGGAACATTCTAAAAGTGGGGTTACTTTAGAGTTAGACCGCATTAACTTTCTTCCATTGTTTGACTTGTTTGATTTACATTATGGTTCTTATTTTGGGTTTGAATCCTCTACCCATATTTGGGTTACCTTATAGGTAAGTAGCAATACATTGTGGAAACTGTACGGGGTATACCGACATGGTCTAAGCAATAGCTAGTTAGTGTGACATATTTGTGGGTACCGGTAGCCCTTGAGTTAATCAAGGAGAATACGGGGCCGCTGAGTGATTTCATGAAGCACTAATAAACTTTTAGAACCTTTACTTGACCAACTTGGCCTTTATGACGTACTGAGATAATCGGGTTTGGTGCAGTCTGAAGTTGGTAGATACTCGATACTACACTCATTGAGGTTTGGTTTTTTGGGATATTTCGGTCGCCATTAAAGAGGCATGCTGAAACAATAACCAAGGAAACAAACCAGTGCTCCTTAGAACCCGATTACTATTGCTTGCATAGGTTTTAATCCAACTAAACTTCAAGAGGGTACTTACCTATAAAACTCCATGCAAGCCTAAACCTAAGGACTTGTTTGCTTTGTTTTTATATATTTACTTGTGCATAAAATCATGAACATCATAACATCATATTCATTCACTAACCATTTCAAGGATCTTGAGATTTATCTTTGTTTTGTAGGACATGGATTCTATTCGCAGGAAAACCGTTCAAGTCAATCTTGTAAGGATCCCTCCTTAACTTAAGGAGCTAGCATCAAGGTTTCCTGAAAACTCTCCATTCACCAAAAGACATGGCCGCCTACTAAACTTGGTCACCTCTAACACTGATGAAGACATAATGAAGGTTCTCCTTTAGTTCTTTGATCCTTTACACCATTGCTTCACATTTCCCGATTATCAACTTGTGCCAACTTTGGAAGAATTCTCCCAACTCTTGAGGATTCCCATTCTAAATCAACTACCTTTCAACGGTACATAAAGAGATCCAAAGCCTGAAGAGATTGCTCAAGCTCTACACTTGCAATCATCTGATGTCACGACCAATTGGGAAACAAGGAGTGGTGTCAAGGGTTTCCTAGCAAAGTTCTTGTTTGAGAAAGCCCAAAACTGTTGGAACTCTTTGGATTTGCAAGCTTTTGAAGAAATTGTGGCTCTCCTCATATATGGGATAGTTTTGTTTCCGAATCCTGACCAACTCATAGATCTGAACGCCGTCAAGATCTTCATGTCTCGTAACCCGGTGCCTACTTTTCTAGGGGACATCCTACATTCTTTTCACACTCGCACTATGAGGAAAAGAGGTATCCTTATGTGTTGCACTCCTCTCTTGGCAAGATGGTTTATTTCACATCTTCCCCAATCTGCATTGAAGAATGAGCAAGGTTCAAGGTGGTCACAAAGGTTGATGACGCTCAAACATTCAGACATTCATTGGTGTTCCCGATCCATATAGAATGTTACTATTGTCGATCATTATGGAGAATTCCCTAATGTCCCTTTACTTGGAATTAGGGGAGGTATCACCTACAACCTCTGATTAGCCTTAAGACAGTTTGGTTACGCCCGAAGGGATGGCCCACATGAGATGCTCATTTAAGGTTTGGTATTTGACTACGAGAACGACGATCAAGGTCATCGCCAGAGATTTATCCGAGCTTGGAGGATGCTGAACAAGGTAGATAGCAAGACATTGGGGCATAAGAATTCCATCCCTCTTGAGCCTTACCTCAAATGGGTATGAACTCGTGCTCAGAGTCTTATGATACCTTATCCCTCAATTCTCCCAATAATCATAGAGCTTGTTATGGAGGGAGATGTTCTATACACTATCATGAATCATTACATGCCCATCTCTCTTGAAGACTTACACATAGATTGGATACAACTTAAGGGGGAGCGAGTCACCTTCGAAGCCCAATTCTATGCTAGAGAGAAGAAGGTTTTAGAGCTCACTAAGCAAGTTCATGAGGAGCGGACTCTGAATTCCTACATCGCACCAAAAAGGATGCGTACAACCTTTTTATTTTAGAGTTTTCGTATTGTTTTTACCAAAGAGGCATTGATGTACTCAAGATTTAATTTATTAATATAATGTGTGTTCCTTTTTGGTCTAAAGCAAATTTAAATCTCTAATTTCCTTGAAATCATTGCATATGCATTTACCATTCATCATAACATAAGCAGGTTTTCTTACAACAAGTCTCCTCATCTTTCTATTGTTTATTTCAGTAAGATGGATCTCGAGCAGATGGTGAAAGACCTCCAAGCCCAAAATGCTCAGTTTCAACAGATGTTCTTAACTCTAGCCAAAGGACAAGAAGAGTTAAAGACCTTGCTGGTTGAAGAGAAAAAGAAGAAGACAAAGAAAATAACCGGAGTTCTAAATATGGGAAGAAGATTCCAAGGTCAAGCAAGAAGGACACTAGACTTTGCAACGTCATCTGGTGAGAAAGACAATCAAGATGGGAAAGGCAAGGAAGCAGTTGTCCAGCCAGATTCAAAAGAGGAAGCGGAAGAAGAAAATTATTCTGAAGAACAATATCCTCTGGCTGACGACAATTATAAGCATCTGGAAGAACGGTTAAGCGCAATGGAAATTTAAAAAGTGTCTGGATTGGACTTTGAGGAGTTGGGTCTAGTATTTGGGATTGTCATTCCCCCAAAATTCAAGGCACCAATGTTCACCAAATACGATGGAGTTTCATGTCCCAAAATGCATCTCCGGTCCTCTATGAGGAAAATACAGCCTCACACTGCCGACAAGGATTTATGGGTACATTTCTTTCAAGACAGCTTGTCTGGGACTCAACTTGATTGGTTTTATCAGTTAGAAAGAGCCAATGTTCATAACTGGGAAGATCTGGCCGCCGCCTTTTACAAACAATACCAATACAACGCTGATATTGTTCCCACCCGTACTCAACTTCAGAGTATAGACATGGTTTCAAGTGAAGGATTTAAAGACTACGCGCAAAAATGGAGGGACTTTGCAGGAAGAGTCCAACCTCCCCTATCTGAAAGAGAGTTGGTAGACAAGTTTTTGGGCACCTTGTCCGGTCCTTTCTTCAATCACTTAATTGGGAGTTCATCGGCAGGCTTTACTGAGTTGATACTGACCAGAGAAAGAGTAGATGTCGGGATAAAGAATGGGAAGATTCAAAAAGATGCATCCTCTGTTACTGTAAGGAAACCATTCATTGTGAAAAAAGAAGTTGTTGCTATATATCCTCAGAGAAATCAAGATAGGGCTGAACGCCGTCCAATGGTGGGGGCTGTCATGATTCCTAAACCCGCGCCTGCTCAGCAAAGAAGAAACCAGCCAAGAACAGAAAGACCAGTCATACAGTTCACCTGAATTAACATGACACTATCTCAAGTATTGCCACATTTGTTGAGATCCAATCTAGTGACTTTGAAAGAAGCTCCAAAGAATCCTAACACAACCTCTCCTCATTATCATCCTAATTCCCGCTATGCATACCATTCTGATAGTCCCGGCCATGACACTAACAACTGTTGGCTCTGAAAAAGAAAGTACAATACCTTCTTGAAGCCAAAGGGATTGAATTCGACACGGAAGAAATTCCCAATGTAATCACTGCCCCTATGCCCAAGCACAGCCGTAATGTCAACACCGTTGAGGAAGATATGTTTGTTACTTTGGTTGATGAACTTGTGACCCCACTCCTGACTATCAAAAAGAACTTGTTGAATGCCGGTGTATTCCCAGGTTGTGATGAAAGCTGTCATTTATGTTTATCCTCACCAACCAACTATCATTTGTTAAAAGCAGACGTTTAATGCCTAATAGATGACAAGGAGATTTTGTTCGAGAAGACTTCTACTCCAACTGTTTCTTACAATGATGTTTCCATAGTGACCATTTCCGACAATTCTTCCAGGGTCTCCACCAAAAGACCCGTTAGAATTACATTCGTTCCTAAAGTAGCTACGTTGATAATTACAATGCCTGGACCAATCCCGTATTCGTCAGACAACACCATACCATGGAATTGTGGAGGTGATGTCTACTATCATGGTATCAAGCAAGATTGGCCAGCTGCTGAAAATTCAAGTTCTGAGAAAGTTGACTCTGATATCAGTAATATCGCAGGGACTAGTAAGATAACCCTAAGTGGAAGGGTTTTCTCTCTAGAAATTGCTCCTCCAAAAGTTGTTTTTGGACCTGTAATAATTCCTTCTTGTTGTTTCTCCTCCAAAGGATATTCCCAGTCCTGCAATCATCTCTGCTAATCCTCCTGTTGACAAAACTGTTGCAGTCCCTGTTATCACCCCTACTAACATTCCCACTGCCAAGTCAACCGATAATCGAGGCAAAGGTATTATGGTTGAGCATGTCCAGATGAAGGCACAATCTGTAGCTACCCCTGAGACCTCCCGAAAAGAGATGGAGGAAATTCTAAAGATTATAAAAAGAAGCGACTACAACATAGTCGAGCAACTAGGGAAGACTCCATCAAAAATTTCCATGCTGGCTTTATTGTTATGTTTCAAGGCTCATGCAAAGGCCTTGGTAAAATTCCTTAAAACTGCCCATGTACCCCAAGAAACAGTTATCGATCAGTTCCAAGACTGCGTAGCCCGCTGGACCGCAGATAATGGTTTAGGTTTTTCAGATGTTGATTTAACACCAAGGGGGAGGAAGCATAACAAGGAATTGCATGTCTCATTCGAATGTAGGGGCACGACTTTAGCTCATGTCTTGGTGGATATCGGTTCGTCTCTGAATGTGTTGCCTAAAAAATCTCTTGATAGGCTTGACTGTGAAGGATTGACCTTGAAACCTAGCTACATAGTAGTGAGGGCCTTCGACGGCTCAAAAAGGATGGTGCATGGGGAAGTGGACATCCCCATAAAAGTTGGAACCCAAACATTTGATTCAACTTTTTATGTAATGGATATTCGCCCTTCATACTCCTGCTTATTAGACCGACCGGGGATCCACAATGCTAGTGCTGTTACCTCTACGTTGCATCAAATGCTGAAATATCCAATTCAGGGGGAAATCATAATTGTTCATGGAGAAGAAGAATATATGGTCAGCCATCTAAATTCCTTCAGATATGTGGAATTAGATGGTGAATTTATTGAAACTCCATTCCAGCACTTTGAAGAAGTCCCGCAAACAGTGGCAGTAACCAAAGTTGTTTCTCAAATTCCTAAGATTACGAGGCCTTTGCTCAGGATGTCCTCTCTAAAAGATGCCAAGGCGGTGATAGAAGAAGGTGGGTGCACTATTTGGGGCCAACTCCCAGATATCCCATACAAATATGACAAATTTGGTTTGGGTTTCACTTCAGGAGCCCAGAAAGTTGTGTGACGTGCTCGTGCCGGAGGACTACCCTTGAAGATCAGCAACCACCAAGCCAACACAGTGGAGGATGATGAAGACGGCTTTAACCTGGAGGATTGGATTTTTCCAACTGTCAATAGAGGGCTCAGCAATTGGGAATCTAGAGATTTTGTCCCGATCACTTTTATCCCACAGTAATTTGTCTTTAAATTTTGTCAGATCTGTAATATTAAACAATTCAGACTCTTAAAACCTTGTGTCTTACCCGAGGTACAATGGTCTATTTGTAAGGGTTATTATCTCATTTCAATATGACATCAATGAATCATGGACGTTTTTGCATACAAACTTTGTGCTCATTGTTTCTCTTTTTACATTTTTCATTTCTTTCAAAGATAGTTATACTCTTACACACACTCACATTCAAAATGCAGATCCGCATCCATTCGGGATCCCATGGGTAACAATTTTGCTATGGCCTTTTGTGATTCTGAAAATCTAATCTACCAAGCCAAAGACGAAGGTGAGGAAGATTGTGAAGTACCAGGGGAACTCTCCAGGTTACTACAACAAGAAGAGAAGACCATACAACCCCACGGGGAACCAATGGACACAATTAACCTAGGTACCAAAGAAGACAAGAGATAAGTCAAGGTGGGTGTCGATCTGGAACCTAGTGTCAAAGAGCGTTTGATTCAGCTGCTACATGATTATGTTAAGGTCTTTGCCTAGTCGTACGAAGACGTGCCAAGACTTGATGTAGACATTGTGGTACATCGTCTACCAACAAAAGAAGACTGTCCACCGGTAAAATAAAAGGTATGTCGCATGCGACCAGACATGTCAGAGAAGATCAAAGCGGAAGTCATGAAACAATTCAACGCCGGATTCTTGGCCGTCACCTCCTATCTGCAATGGGTCGCCAATGTTGTTCTCGTTCCTAAAAAGGACGGAAAAGTATGAATGTGTGTGGACTACAGAGATTTGAATAGGGCAAGCCCTAAGGATGATTTCCCACTTCCCCACATTGATATTTTAGTTGACAATACGGAACAGCATAAAGTGTTTTCCTTCATGGATGGCTTCTCAGGCTACAACCAAATCAAAATGGCGCCTGAGGACGTGGAGAAAACAACCTTTGTCACACAGTGGGGCACATTCTGCTACAAGGTTATGCCATTCGGGATGAAGAATGTTGGGGCAACCTATCAACGTGCCATGGTAGCTCTATTTCACGACATAATACATAATGAAATAGAGGTCTATATGGATGACATGATAGTTAGATCTCAAAAAGAAGAAGACCATCTTGATCATTTACAGAAACTGTTTGAGAGGCTAAAGAAGTACAAGCTGAGGTTGAACCCAAATAAATGCACATTTGGGGTGAGGTCCGGTAAACTCCTAGGCTTTGTTGTCAGCAATAAAGGTATTGAAGTGGATCCTGCCAAGGTGAAAGCAATACAAGAGATGCCTGCTCCTCATACTAAGAAGGAAGTCAGAGGATTCTTGGGACGGTTAAACTACATTGCCAGATTCATTTCTCACCTAACAGCTACTTGTGAACCAATCTTCAAATTACTGAAGAAAGATCAAGTAGTCAAGTGGAATGACGAGTGCCAAACTACTTTCGACAAGATCAAAGAGTACCTGCAGGAGCCTCCTGTTTTGATACCACCCGTTGAGGGAAGACTATTGATCATGTATCTAACTGTTTTGGAAAATTTAATGGGTGTGTGATGGGGAAGCATGACGAGTCTAGTCAAAAACAGCATGCTATTTATTACTTGAGCAAAAAGTTTACCGACTACGAAACAAGATATTCACTGCTCGAGAAAACTTGTTACGCTCTGGCATGGGCTGCTCGCCGGCTAAGACAGTATATGTTGACCCATACTACTTTATTGATATCCAAAATGGATCCAATAAAATACATCTTCGAGAAACCTTCCCTCTCTGAGAGAATAGCAAGATGGCAGATGATCCTGACAGAATATGACATACAATATACTACCCAGAAAGCAATAAAGGGCAGTGTACTAGCTGATCACCTTGATCAGACCATATGACGGACCTGAACAAGGATCCCGATGGACCCTGGTTTTTGATCAGGCGTCCAACGCACTCGGTAATGGTATTGGTGTTGTACTCATATCTCCTGAAGGATCTCATACTCCCTTTACGGCAAGACTCTGCTTCAATTGTACAAACAACATGACAGAATATGAAGCGTGCATCTTTGGTCTCAAAGTTGCCATAGATTTGGAGATTAAATCCTTAAATGTATTATGAGATTCAACTTTGGTCATCAGCCAGATCAAAGGAGAATGGGACACCAAACACCCTAACCTTATCCCCTACAAAGAACATGTGCTGACATTGATCCCACATTTTGATAAGATTACCTTCGAGCATTTCCCGTGAGAAGAAAATCAGCTAGCAGATGCACTAGCCACAATGTCATCCATGTTTAAACTTAAATGGGATAATGAGGCTCCCCAGATCACCATTGAACGAATGGATGAACCAGCTCACTGTCACGAGATTAATACTGAAGAAGTAGTGGACCAGCCTTGGTTTCACTAAGTCAAGAGGTATCTCGAGGCTCAAGAATATCCGGAAGGAGCTTCAGTCAATGATAAGAATTTCTTCAGGAGATTCTCTGTTAAGTTCTTCCTTAGTAATGACATTCTCTACAAACGCAACCATGACTCTGTTTTGCTCCATTGCGTAGACAAGGTTGAGGAAGAAAAGATCATGGTTGATCTACATGAGGGAACTTTGGCACCCATTCCAGTGGGCATACGATGGCAAAGAAAATTCTACGGGCAGGTTATTACTGGTCTACCATGGAAGCAGATTGATATCATTATTATCGAACCTACCACAAGTGTCAGATCTATGCTGACAAGGTGCACGTACCTCTGGTTCCTATGAACGTCTTGATGGCTCCTTGGCCCTTTGCTATGTGGGGCATCGATATGATTGGGTAAATCAAGCCAACAACCTCTAATGGACACCGTTTCATCTTGGTGGCCATTGAATATTTCACAAAGTGGGTTGAGGCAGCTTCTTTCGCTTCTGTTACCAAGAATGTTGTTTCCCGGTTCATCAAGCAAAATATCATTTGTCAGTACGGTATCCCGGAGAGGATCTTCACAGACAATGGTACAAATCTAAACAATACTATGATCACCGCCTTGTGCGAGCAATTCAAGATCCAGCATCACAATTCTTCCCCTTACCGGCCCAAGATGAATGGTGTTGTCGAAGCTGTAAATAAGAACATTAAAAAGATCATACAGAAAATGACAGTCACATACAAAGACTGGCACAAAATGCTACCATTCTCTCTCCACAGTTATCGTACCACAACGCACACATCAACCGGGGAAACACCTTACTCTCTGGTATATGGCATGGAAGTTGTCTTGCCTATTGAGGTCCAGATCCCCTCTTTGAGAATCATGAAGGATCCAGGGCTGAATGAAGAAGATTGGATCCAGACTTGACTTGATCAACTAAACTTGATTGATGAGAAAAGGCTTACTGCTGTCTATCATGGTCAGATGTATTAAAAACGGATGATCAAGGCTTTCAACAAAAAGGTCAGACACCAAGTGTATCAAGTCGGGAATTTCGTGATCAAATGTATCATACTGCCGCAAGGTGATCCCAGGGGAAAATGGACTCCTACATATGAAGGACCGTTTGTAATTAAAAGAATATTCTCTGGTGGAGGAGTGATCTTGACCACTATGGATGGCGACGACCTGCCGCACCCCGTGAACGCGGACATAGTCAAAAGATACTACGCATAAGAAACCCGCTAGGTTGCCACTGCTAGGAAAAACAAGGGCATCTCGATGAACCAAAAAGGTTCAGGAATAAATTAGGGATAAAACAAAAAAATCTGTACACCCGGAAAGTTGAAAACCCAAAAGGGCGGCTTGGGCAAAAAAGGGTATCCCGATGGACTGAAAACCCAAAAGGGTGGTCCAGGAAAAAGTTAGGGAATTTAAGCGTATGACTATGTCCTGTTGGATCACCTTACGGACAACCTGCAAACTCGACGATTCTGATCAATTCAATCAGCTTAAGACAAGGCAACAAATAGATAAGATGCTCAGAGACACAAAGGCTATAGCAGAATGGGAACCCCATGGGATTATTTCACATAGTTATCTTTTCTTTGTATCAAATTTTCATTTTTTTACGACGGCATTCTCTTACTAGAATGGTTGTCTCATTGTACAAAAATACTTACTCAAAGTCAATACAAAGATATCCCTTTGAAAGTACAAAATTATTTGTTTTTCTTTACTCTTGTGTTTGTTTACGAAAACGTCCAATGATTTATTTTTGAACATATGCATTTGAACGTAACTACCATTTAAAAAAGAACAAAATAGAAAGACAATCACTAATGGCTTTAAGAGATAGGGTAATATCTTTAAGATATTCAATAAAATCCCCCGCAGTGTGCAGTTTAATCCCCAACGGAACAAAACTTCCAGTTATCACTCCCCGTTAGAAGTCGCCAAATTTCTCAGGATTTCACAAGCAGTACACAGCGTTTCCCTTACAATAGAGTTTATTTCTCTAAGCGAGAATTCATCAACACTTCAAAACATGAAGACTTGCACTTCGTATCCTCAGCAGCAGTCAGGGATTTGTTTTCCCCAATTTAAACAAGCAGTGCAGCAGATTAGCTCACATACGCATACATCGCATCCATATATCATAAACATTGATAACACGAATGCATGTATCACAATCTCATTATACCATGCATTTCATACAACATGACTGTGATCGGTGGAAATAGAACTGACTGTTTAAAGTTGGTTCGCGAAATGTCGCGGTAAGCAAGAGTCGCCACCGTCTTTTATGTTCTCCAACATGGAAAGGACAAAAGCACAGCAAAATTCCTTATTGAGAATGTTTCTCGGTTCGGGAGGTAGGTTTATAGAAAGGGAAGGTGTTAGCACCCTTTCTATCCATGGTTATCCATGGGCTCTTAGGTACTTTCTCTTATGTTTTCAAAATGTTTTCTTTTCAAAATGTGAGTGGGCTTAAAAAAGTTTAGTTTGAAAAACTTCTAGGTAACTCTTGTATCAGTCCTCAAGAGTGTATGAAGTATTTGTTTGAAAACTTTTTGAAAGCGTCAGTGTGAAAAGATTTTTGATTTGTTTTTTAGAGAGCAAGTACCCATGAGTCATCTACCTACCTTAAGGAATTAGGCTGTGTAAAAGTCCTTAAGATAGTGCCATCCCACCATTGAGAGGTAGGTAGCACCACCGTTGGAGGTGTTCGAGTCAATTCGATTTTAGGGACAGTGTGGTCACCGAAGCAATAGTTAGGACACTTTAGAAATAACCCTAATGTCCTAGATCCTTTTTAATCCGAGGCAACTATTTCGAGGCAACTGTTTCGAGGCAACTGGATCTTGGACATAAGAGCGATCGCTAAAACATCCTATACTTGACGACCACGTTTCGAAGGCAACGAGTGAGGCGTACCCTAGAAGTGGTGTGTGCATTGTGTGTTATTTTCATGTTAACATTTATCTTTGATCATGGCATTGTGAGCTACGCGTCGTTTTTAGTTATCATACATTCTTTCATGCGAGTTTAGCAGTTAGGAGTGCGGGAAATTTAAATACAGAAAGGTAAAAGCTATGCTATTACAAGGCGCGGGTCTATACATCGCCAAAATACAAAGACCCGTTTTTGATAAAGATGCGGAAAGTAAAAAAAAAGCAATAAACCTAATTACTATTACATCCTTGAACAATTGCATGATAATCAAAAGAAATAAGAATAACATGCGAAAGAATAAATTAAACTGAACGTCCGAGGGTTTTGACCCTTTGCTTGAAATTAAATTAAATTAAAACCTAATTAATTATTTAAAGAAAAGAAAGTGTTTTTATGTTTTTTGTATTTATTATGGAAATAAAGAAAAGAATTTAAAAGTTAGTAAACAACCCTAATTCTAGATTATTTTAATTATTAAAAAAATGTCAACGTTGACCTAATTTACTAATTAATTAATTTACATATTTATGTACAAAAATAATGGTAATTAATAAATAATAATAATAATAATTAAGAACATGATTAAAAAGTGTCAAAACCTAATTCTATGGATTTTTTATTTATTAAGAAAAAGATTGAAATATAAACCTAAATTAAACTAAGGTAATTGTTAGTTATTTATTTACAAAAATATATTAATGGCAAATTTAATAAATGATTAAAAAAAAAAATTTTGAGTTTCTGATTTTTTATTAGGAAAAATTATTTGTGGTGAATTAATTATGATTAAAACAATTAAAAGTATTAAAAAGAAAATAAAATTTAAAAATGCAAAGCAAACCAAGGGGGTGTCTGGCCCAAAGGGGAGGTATTTGTGAAGCAGTTCAGGCCCATTAAGGCAAAGCCTGGTTGACTTTCCTGATTGTGTGCACGCTCATTGACTGGACAATATGATGGACTTCATTCTGTGGCCATTGGATTGTTGATCAAGGCCATCTGGCAAGCTAACGCGTGAGGGAGTAGGAAGGAGTTTTGGGCATATGCTGCATGTGAACACTTTGTGAAAAATAGAAAGAATTATATGGGGGGCCTGGGAATCGAACCCAGGTCCCAATGCTTGCAAGACACGTCCTCCACCATCTGAGCTATGAAGCGCATTTGTTAAATATCTACACAACAAACATTATATAAAATACCAACAATTATTATGATGCAAACAAAAATACGCGCGCAGATTTGAATGTTCCAGTCACATAATGCCACGCATGTTGTCTTCTTCGTTTCACCTGCAAACATGAATAAGATAGCGGGGGTTTTAAACCCCCACAAAGTGAAAGTCCCAAGAATAGCGAATAGCCATATGGATTACATAAATTGAGCGCGATAGTCTGGTTAAATTCGTCTGGCCTTGACGAATTCAACCATGGTCATGACATGGCCCAATTTTTCCTGATGCCTAAAGCCCTAATTGCAAGCTTCAGAAACCCTAGATGTCGTTCATGGTGGATTTTGATTCAGACAGTTATAACTCAATTGGATTATACCAACAACTTCAGAAGGTCCCTATTAGCATGAATCAATCCAAAAAAATGGTTAAAAACGCATGAATGATGATATGTCAATTTGGAAAATAAAGCAAACCGTGTGACTTAGTGGAGATGATTCTGATGGTGTTAAGCTTCGTTCTTGATTGCAATGGCTTCCTGGCAATGTCAGCAATGTATTGGAAACGATTTTAGGCCTTGAATTTTACTGCAAATAGGATTTCAGTTTTCAAGTTTTTCTTGAAATTTTGCAAATTGGTTATGTGATTGCAGAAGCTTTCACGTGTGTCTAGCTTTAGGGTTTCACTCAGCATATGTATGTGATGTGAATTAGGTCAAGAATAAGCCCAAAAGTCCATGGCATTATGACTTGAATATTTGATTGCCTAATCATATCTTTTTCAATCTTTTCTTTCATGAGACCTTGCCAATCATGGATTTTTTTGCCTTGTTGATTGAGAAACGAGTTTCCAGCTTGCCCTGGTCACATTTGCTGCACAAAAAGATCTAAAAGAGCATATCTTTGAATTTTCCTATAATTAAAACCAATTAAATGAATTAATATAAATATAAATTCAATTAATTAATTAAAAATAAGAAAATAAATTATTTTGAGCTCAATGGGTCGTGCATAGGCTTTGGGTAATGATTCAAGAAATAATTTGAGGCCCATTAGCAAAATTGAAGTGTTTTAGGCAAAGTTGACTTTTGAAAGTTCCCAAAAATTTCCCAACTTCTCCAATGCATATCTTGCTCAATTTTGAAGCTATGAACATGTTCTTGGACATTTTGGAAAGGTCTTGAAGTCCTCTAACCAATTCCTTTGGTCCCATGTCATTTTGATTTACCAATCTCAAGTTATGGTCTTTGACTTAAAGTGCCTTTTTGTTGACTTTTGAAAATAACCTATAATGTTGAAATTGATAACTTTTTGTGAGAGAATTTCTTGGACTTGAAGTGTGAAGATGAGTTGTAGGAAATTTCATCCCCTTCAAAATGAGCATTGGATGGGATTTTTCTGATAAACCATGAAAATGTTATGCCTTGGTCAAATTGCAGTTGACTTTTAAGCTGTCCCAAAATAGAAACCTTTGACACCTTGATGATTTTTGAGCCATGCTTGTGGAATCATGATCAAGATTTGATCAAATGATGATTGTGGCTTCAAAATAAGATTTTGACCAAATTTTTTGACTTTTGACTATCAAATGACCATTTTGCCCCTATAGTTGACTGTGAAGCACTTAGGGTTTTTGACTGTGCAACTTGAGGCTGTGAGTCTTGATACTTGACATATGGATGCTTGACAAGGTATATAGGCATATGGAACTTAATTGGGCCCTTGGAAACCTCAATTTCTTTGTAAGAACCAAAACCCTAATTTTGACTGTGTTAGGAGGGTGTTTGAACTATGCAATTCTGAATCCCTTTGAAGCTTGATTTTTGACAAATCTTGAAGAATATGGGAGGGAAAATTTTGGGGTACAACAGTTGCCCCTGTTCAATCTTCTTAGACCTGAGGATGTAGATTGGCTGGCGTGCCTTTCTTAATCCGAAGGTGGAAGATGATTGAACATTAGAGTGCCCAGAAATTTGCACTCGCATAGTAGAGTATCAGCAATGTGATGTCGGGAATGGGCTTACAGATGCCATTTGGAAAGATGATGGATAGGAGGATGGGATTATAGATTCCATCTGGAGATGTAACAGAATCTTGTCGGGAATGGGCTTATAGATGCCATTTGGAGACTATTGGTATGTGGATGGGCTTATAGGTGCCATCTAGGTGTCGATCGCATAAGAGATTCCTTTAGCGAGAACTTGCGTACCTGAGAAAGAAAGATAATTACCTGGCCTGTTACAGGGGTTGATCTTAAAACTCTTTATGTAGACATGCCCTGGCTAGATACAGGAATCGAATCTTCGAACTCTTCAGACGTGCCCTGGCAGGATACAGGAATCGAGTCTGGAAATAATCGTCAACAGATATGCCCTGGCCGGATACAGGAATCGAATCTTCAAACTCTTCAGACGTGCCCTGGCAGGATACAAGAATCAAGTCTGGAAATAGTCGTCAACAGATATGCCCTGGCCGGATATAGGAATCGAATCTTCAAACTCTTCAGACGTGCCCTGGCAGGATACAGGAATCGAGTCTGGAAATAGTCGTCAACAGATATGCCCTAGCCGGATACAGGAATCGAATCTTCAAACTCTTCAGAAATGCCCTGGCAGGATACAGGAATCGAGTCTGGAAATAATCGTCAACAGATATGCCCTGGCTTGATACAGGAATCGAATCTTCAAACTCTTCAGACGTGCCCTGGCAGGATACAGGAATCGAGTCTGGAATTAGTCGTCAACAGATATGCCCTGGCTGGATACAGGAATCGAATCTTCAAAATCTTCAGACATGCCCTGGATAGATACAGGAATCGAATCTGGAATTAGTCGTCAACCGATATGCCCTGGCCGGATACAAGAATCGAATCTTCAAACTCTTCAGACGTGCCCTGACAGGATACAGGAATCGAGTCTGGAAATAGTCGTCAACAGATATGCCCTGGCCGCATACAGGAATCGAATCTTCAAACTCTTCAGACGTGCCCTGGCAGGATACAGGAATCGAGTCTGGAAATAGTCGTCAACAGATATGCCCTGGCTTGATACAGGAATCGAATCTTCAAATTCTTCAGACGTGCCCTGGCAGGATACAGGAATCGAGTCTGGAATTAGTCGTCAACAGATATGCCCTGGCTGGATACAGGAATCAAATCTTCAAACTCTTCAGACGTGCCCTGGCTAGATACAGGAATCGAATCTGGAATTAGTCGTCAACAGATATGCCCTGGCTGGATACAGGAATCGAATCTTCAAACTCTTCAGACGTGCCCTGGCTAGATTCAGGAATCGAATCTGGAATTAGTCGTCAACAGATATGCCCTGGCTGGATACAGGAATCGAATCTTCAAACTCTTCAGACGTGCTCTGGCTAGATACAGGAATCGAATCTGGAATTAGTCGTCAACAGATATGCCCTGGCTGGATACAGGAATCGAATCTTCAAACTCTTCAGACGTGCCCTGGCTAGATACAGGAATCGAGTCTGGAAATAGTCGTCAACAGATATGCCCTGGCCGGATACAGGAATCGAATCTTCAAACTCTTCAGACATGCCCTGGCAGGATACAGGAATCGAGTCCGGAAATAGTCGTCAACAGATACGCCCTGGCTGGATACAGGAATCGGATCTTCAAACTCTTCAGACGTGCCCTAGAAAGATACAGGAATCGAGTCTGGAAATAGTCGTCAACAGATACGCCCTGGCTGGATACAGGAATCGGATCTTCAAACTCTTCAGACGTGCCCTGGCAGGATACAGGAATCGAGTCTGGAATTAGTCGTCAACAGATATGCCCTGGCCTGATACAGGAATCGAATCTGGAATTGCGACAGTTGATAGTAATCATCTTTGTATTGACCTTTGTCCTGAAAAGACAAAACATTAGTTGTATGATGTATGAGATGCGTGATGTTCTCAAAATAAATGAGATTGTATGTTCATGATGCGTATGTGCATGCTATAATGTATGAAGATGTGATGTTTATGAATGTATTTTTGTCTAGAAAAATAAATCCTTGACGGGTGCCGGGAAGTCAAATCCTGGGCTGGTGTTGAAGAGTAGGGTTCTTCGTCTCCGCTAGGGATGATGGTTGCGAGAATAAACCCGTAGGGGAAGATGACTCCGTTGGGGAATAATTTTGCTGGAGAGATTACTCTGCGGGGAGTTACTCTGTGGGAAGAGAGGTACTTTGCTGAGATGTTGATAATAACTCCGCTGGGGATACCATTGTTGAGCTCTGTTGGAAGATTTGATGAACTCCGCTGGGGATAGGAAGACTTCGCCGGGGACGATCTTCCCGTGGAAATTGGCTGAGGATAACCCAGTTATATCCTGGTGGGGAAATAACCTTTGAATAAAGCCGAGGGAGCATTCGTACTCTGCAGGTGTTAAGCTTCAAGAATCTACTGGGGATAAGCTTCCTATTGGGGAGATTGATTCAACTCTCCTGGGGAGACTTTTCAGATTGGACTGGGGAATGGCTCCACTGGATGTTCTGTATACCGCCGGGGAACAATCTTAGATCAAGATTGTCGGGGATGCTTGCTAGGAATGTTTGTGTACTCTGTTGGGGAACATTGAGATCTTCTGGGAATACCCAACTTCCATAAGGCTGATAGTAGGCTAACTCTGCTCGGGGGAGAGTATTGCTGACTTGCTAGGGAATGTTGTGCCTTTTTAGGGCAGATTGGAGACCACCTCTGCTCGGGGGAGATTATTTCTGCATCTTATCTTACTCAGTAGGGAGTGAAGGTATTTAGGTTACATTTTTCAGCCGAACTTACCTTGGTACCTTGGTGGACAGAGCAATTAGATCGCTTAGACAACTCATTATTGCCCATGTTTCTGATGTTACCTGTAATTAATCCTTTGTTTCGTATTCAAATATTTATGAGCTAGCAATTAGTGTCAAATGCATATATCAAAAAATGAACATTGGACGTTCTTTGCAAAACAAAACAGAAAAAGGAAAATAATAGGCAATTTATCTGAAAGGTGAATTTGTATTGATTTTTGAATTTGCCTGTAAATAGGCGCTGATATACAAGAGGCTGACGTCCTAGTAAGAGAACGCCGCTGAACAAACAGAGTTTATACAGTTTTGTGAAAAAGGAAAACAAAACAGCTATGTGAAAAGAATAATCCCACTGGGTTCCAACTCTGCTATCGCCTTTATATCTTCGAGCGTCTCATCACTTTGCTGCTCAGTTGAAGATGAAGTTGATTGATCGATGCCGTCTGATCCTGATGGTTGATACCGGATTCTGGATGCAAGGTGATTCAATGAGACATAGTATTATGCTTTAATCCCTAACTTTTGCCTGGACCGCCCTTTCGGGTTTTCAGTCCACCGGGATACCCATTTTTTCCCAAGCCGCCTTTTCAGGTTTTCGACTTACCGGGTGTACAGATTTTTTTCATTTCATCCCTTATTTTTGCCTGAACCCTTTTGGTTCGCCGGGAAGCCCTTATTTTTGCCTAGGTATGTCAACCTAGCGGGTCTTTTATTCATGCGTAGTATCTTTTTACTATGTCTGCATTGGCGGGGTGAGGAAGGTCGTCACCATCCATGGTGGTTAGGATCATGGCTCCTCCTGAGAAGACATGTTTAACCATAAATGGCCCTTCGTATGTGGGGGTCCATTTGCCCCTGGGATCGCTTTGAGGAAGAATGATGCGCTTGATTACCAGGTCCCCAACTTGATACTCTTGTGGTCTGACTTTCTTGTTAAACGCCCTGATCATCCGTTTTTGGTACGTTTGACCATGACAAATAGTAGTAAGTCTCTTTTCGTCAATTAGGTTTAACTGATCAAGTCGAGTCTGGATCCAGTCATCTTCGCTCAAGCCTGCATCCTTCATTATCCGGAGAGAGGGTATCTGGATTTCAATTGGCAAGACTGCCTCCATGCCATAAACCAAGGAAAAGGGGGTTGCCCCGGTTGACGTCCTTGCTGAGGTACGGTACCCATGAAGAGCAAATGGTAATATCTCGTGCCAATCTTTATAGGTCACTGTCATCTTCTGCACAATCTTTTTGATAGTCTTATTTGCTGCTTCGACAACCCCGTTCATCTTCGGCCGGTAGGGAGAAGAATTGTGGTGCTGTATCTTGAATTGCTCGCAGAGCTCAGTGATCATCTTGTTGTTAAGATTAGTTCCATTGTCCGTAATGATCCTCTCAGGTACGCCGTATCGACAAATCAGGTTGTGTCGAATGAACCGTGCCACGACATTCTTGGTTACGGTAGCGTAGGAAGCTGCTTCAACCCACTTTGTAAAGTAATCGATCGCTACTAGGATGAAGCGATGCCCATTGGATGTCGTAGGTTTAATCTCGCCGATCATATCAATGCCCCACATTGCAAAAGGCCAAGGTGCTGTCAAGACGTTCAGAGGGACTGGAGGAACATGCACCTTATCAGCATAGATCTGGCACTTATGGCATGTCTGAGAATGTTGATAACAGTCAGCTTCCATTGTGGACCAGAAATATCCAGCCCTAAGGATTTTCTTTGCCATGGTGTGTCCACTGGAGTGTGTTCCGAAGGTACCTTCATGCAGTTCTGCCATGATCTTTTCTGCTTCAGTCTTATCCACACTGTAGCGATAAAAAATGTAGCGGGGTAAATCGGAGATCGAATTATTGATTAATTCGTCTCACAAAAGCAAGAGTCGCCACCACGCTTTATTATTTCCAAGGGAAAAGGGGAAAGAGCGAAATAAAACCCTAAATATGCAATGTAAAATAATACTTTCTAAAAGTAATAAAAATACAAGGCATTTTTGAAAAGAGATCTATGGTTCGGGGGTTGGTTATACAGTGGGAAGGTATTAGCACCCAATGTATCTATAGTACTCTATAGGAACCTTTTGAAATATCTGTTTATTAAAATGTTCGTTTGATTAAAATAAATTGTTTTAGCCGAAAAGGGGTACAGACGGGTTTTTGAAGGTACGGCGACCTAATGTCGAAGTTTTGGCTTAAAAGGTATAAGTTTTGAAAAGATTGAATATTTGGGGAAAAATTATCCTAAGTTTTAATGAAATGAAGATATCCGCGTGACTGGATTTGAGGACATGAAGTCAACAAATTTAATCGTTTTTCTCTTGGATTTAGACGTAAACAGAATAACCAAGTAAAGATGAAATAATTGAACAGAAAATTATGCAGATAATGATTAAATAGCTAAGTGATATACAACCATAACAACGACTAAATAACAGACTAAATGGTGTGAACATGCATTTTTATATTTTTTTATCTAATAGGTATAACGCAAGAGAATTAATTAAGGAAAATAAAATGTTTTTTTAAAGCTTTTATTTTTATATGTTTTTTTTAATATCAATATAAAGGATTATTTGAAAATTATTAAATAATTCTAAACCAAATTAAAAATTTTAAAAGTTATTAACTTAAATCTAATTAAAAAAAGAAAACTAACAATTACTAAATTAATCTTAAAGTTAAACTTAATAAAAAGGTCAAATTATTTAAAATTGTTTTAATTAAATTACATCTCTTATTTGATTAACCTTATTAATTAACTAAACTAATAATAATTCTAAAAAAGGGCTAAGGAAATCAAATAGAAAAAGATGTATCAAGAATCAAAGGGGGGGTAAACCATAAACCATTGCATGGGCTAAAAGGCTTTTAAAAGGGACCTAACCAAAACAAACAGAAAAGGGGGTGTGATAATGGGATTCGCTGGGCTTAGGTGTAGAAAATGGGGTGAGGCCCAATATACTGACTAACAATTTGGCTTAGGTTTCTTGCATTTTCGTTTCACTTGGATAAAGCTTAGGGTTTGCACAGAAGCGGCGTTCGTTCATTTCATTTCGTCTTCTTCGCCTCCCTTTGCCTAAGCTTCTGAATGCGATCTTCTCCGCCTAGCCACCAGTGCAACCGCTCCTTCCTTCCTTCCTTGGTTCAGTGAAACCAACTAAAAGGTAAATGCCCCTTTGTTCCCTCTTTTGGCTTAGCACGTTTAGGGTTTCGTTCTTCTTTGCATGTTATGATTTACTATTTTTTTTTATTAAGTGTTTTGATTTGTGTATTTGAGGTATGAAAGGGAAGGGGAAAAGAGAACTACCTTATTTGAGGAAGACGATGGAGGAGATAGGGAGGCGCGTAGGAGGCCAAGGCGAGGGGATGGTGCGTGATGCTGGGCTTTGGCTGGACTCCTGGTATTTGTGTCTTACTTTTGGTTTGATGATGAATAAAACTGAAAACCCTTTTGTTGATTTCACTTCTTTCTGTGGGCTTGATGCTTGAATACTTTTCCTCTCTTCTTCTTTGTTGTGCTTCAGTTGCCTTTTGCCCAGTGATGATATTGTCTGAGGGCTTTTGATGCTTGAATACTTTGAGGTCTTTTCTGTATGCTTGAATATGCTATTGTTGAAATATTTGTTTTGACTAGCTTGACAATGTTGATATTGTTGGTTAGTGTTGAACTTCCTTGCTTGTTATTTGCCCAATGATGAAGAAATTCTGAGGGTTTTGTGTTGCCTTGTACATTTGCTTTGAATCTGGTTCTAAAATCTTGACAGTTTGTGTTTGAGCATGGTTTCTATTGGGGCTGGAAACAGGTTGGACAGAGTATTATTTGTTGGTGATGGCTTATGTGGGTTATGCTTAGCAGGTTATGTTTTACTGGTTTTCGGTCAAGGTTTTAGTTTAGCTTTAGGCAGGTGGAAGGTTTGACATGGTTTAAAGTTTTTGGTGATGGCTTTACTGGTTTATGCAGGTTATGGAAACATGTTGAACTGGTTTTATGGTTTTTAGGCCATATTGGTTTATGGTTTCACAGTTTACGCTGGTTTTGCTTCAGGTTTGGCCTGGTTTTTGTTTCAGCAGGTTTGGCCTTTAATGAGTTTACTGGTTAGGCTTTGAAATGGTTATGGTTTTGACATGGTTTTGACATGGTTCTGAATGCAGGTTGTATGTATGTTTTTGTTTATGTTGCAGTTTGAGTTATTTGAACTCAGTTTTGGTTTTAGGCTTCCAAACGGTTATCCTCTGAACTTTTCTTGAAGGGTTTGTTGTTATAACAGTTGGCTGCCTTGAGGTTTAGGTTCTGAATATTTTTAATATTTTCCTTGATACTTCTGCACTCTATACTGTTTTATTCAGTTTGTCTCTATTCTTTTTCTATGCTTCCTTTTTTAATGTGTTACTGCTGTTTTATTTTATGTCCCTTTTCTGCCTAAGCCAAAACCTGTAAACCCACACTCTTTCCCTCTTCTCTCTCCTTAGTACAGTTGAAACACTAAAATGTTATATGTACTTTTAAGTTCTGAAAAAGCAAAGCTGGAAAATAATGAGAATTAGAAATATATTGCTTGCATATTTGGTTTTAAACTGCACATTTCTCTTTGTCAACTGCATTGTACAGTATGGAGCCTTTGTGTTTTTGGCCTCTTCCCATGCATGACAGTTTACGTTGGACTTGGCTTGCAACTTGCATATGCTGTTGAACTATGCATTTTATTTGAAATATGCAGTTGGCTTTTGAAAATGTGCAATTGATTTTGGATTATGCAGTTTACAATAAAAATGTGCAATTTTGACAAAAGTGAATTTGTGCATATTTTTAACTTGTGCATTCATATTTATCAATAAAAATTCATCCCCTTTTTGTGAACCGGGAGAAATCCCGTGATTTGCAAAGAGGGTAAAAACTGATTCCAGCCGTTTGCTTTTAATGATGAACGCTAAATTAATTTCCTGCTTTTAATTATATTCATTTCTGACTTTTTCTTTTAATTTTTTGCAGGTAAAATCAAATGATCATCAAAGAAGCATTGGATAGAAGATTAAGATTTAGAACTTAGAAAAAATTAGGATAGCTTTTATTTCACTTTAAACATTGTAAAAATTATCATTGTAAATACGTTGTAAATAAATACGGTATTTGAACAACAATTGTAACAATTAGAATAAAATGAATAAAACTCCAATATTTTACCAGTTAATTCTTTTCTTCTTCGCAATTATTTACCTTACCATTTATAATTCTTTAAATTATATAATAACTGAAAATAAATTTCAATTATTTAAATTCAGAATAATAAATAATTAAATAAACATCATTGACCAATTAACTTTTCTTCAATTATTTACTTCATTATTTATAATTCTTCTAAATTATAATAACTGAAAATAAAATTTCAACTATTTAAACTTAGAATAATAAATAATTAAATAAACGTTGTTTGGTCAATTAATAAACTTCTTTTCAAATATTTACTTTATTATTTATAATTCTTTAATTTATATAATAACTGAAAATAAATTCCAATTATTTAAATTCATAATAATAAACAATTAAATAAACATCATTGATCAATTAATAAACTTCTTTCCAAATATTTACTTTACTATTTATAATTCTTTAATTTATATAATAACTGAAAATAAATCCCAATTATTTAAATTCAGAATAATAAATAATTAAATAAACATTATTTTAGCATTGATCAATTAATAAATTTAGTGTTTCAAAAATAAACAGCTCTTGACTTGAAAAAGTTATGAATTTGAAATCTGCTTTGAAAATTGATAAAGATAGATCAAAACACTTGCAATGTAATGATGCAGATGGGAGATGGTATCTTAGGTCAAAATTTGGGGTACAACAGCTGCCCTTATTTAAGATTCTTCTATCCGGAGATATGAAGATTAAAATCTTCGTCTCGACGAGATTGAAGGTACTTAAATACATATTACGCAAATTTTTTCCCTAAGATACCGCCATTATGTTTGATATGAATGTAGTGATTGAATTCACAGAGAAAGGTATTGTATGAAACAAGACAAAGCTGGAGAAATCAAACACCAACAAAACACAGAGACATGGATTATACACTACTGGGGAAACGAGCCATCGACTTCAAATGACAGACTCTTGATGGCGAATAAAATTGAGGGAATACGACCTCTGACCCTAACAAAGAAGGCATCTTGCATAGGCCATAAAACAGATTATTGACCCAAAATAACAGTGAGTTCACAACTCAAGGTCAATGATAGACAGAGAGTATCAAATTGTTGGCGACGGATTACCGACTTCTGAAGCTAAAGATTCATAACAAACTCCTCTGCGAGATTTCCGGAGATATACTCATTAATGCTGAAATAATAAGATTGTAGATACACAAGTTGCCTCAAATAAAGAAGCTGCCACTTGCTGTCGTCCAGGGATGTCAATAACATGCAAGCTGCTCAAATAAAGAAGCCGCCGCTTGCCGTTTTCCAAAAATAATAACGTACAAATTGCTCATGAAGAGACTGCCGCTTGTCGTTTTCCAAAAATAATAACGTACAAGTTGCTCAAATAAAGAGACTGCCACTTGCCGTTTTCCAAAAATAATAACGTACAAGTTGCTCATGAAGAGACCGCCGCTTGTCGTTTTCCAAAAATAATAACGTACAAGTTGCTCATGAAGAGACCGCCGCTTGTCGTTTTCCGATGATAACTCAAAAGGAAATTGCGATGACACTGGCAGAGAATAAAATCTTCGTCAAAGAGAATCATCAATAAATCCTTCCCGAGGAGATCACATAATTAAATGTGCAAAATAAATGCACCATTCGTCTAGGTCGCGACTTTACTGGGGAAATCATGAGATAGCCTATGCAAGAGACAACAACTTCATCTAGGAATAAACTAGAGAGAAAACAGTCAAACAAGACTCCACCCAATGAGAAAGTAACTCAATTGGGGATTCATCCTATCTAGCAATGGACAAGGTAGGCTAAATCAAAAATCATCCACGAGGATTAGCTCAGTTGGGGAATTTAGAAAGGAAGCACATTTTCTGCCTAAGCTAACCTTCTACCTGGAAAGAACGTGTACATTGTATTAAAACGAAGTAAAACAACCCAAAATCAACGGCAAATGTGAATATGCATACTGATGTAAGTGTAAATGAATAAAGGAATGTTATGCTGACAAAACAAACAGATGGAATAACTTGAAGACAATAAGATGTCACGACATAATAGATACTCGGCCAATCTTAAAAAGACGGAAAATAACTGGAACTGGAACCCTAAAGCAACGTCGGAGCGTACCACGCTACACGGCTCAAGTCTTCTGAGGAGAAAAGTGTTCAAATCCAATATTCTAATACCAATAGACCACTGGCATGAGACAAAGCGTACCACACTTCAGAAATCTGCTCGAATAAAGGTAACCAAAACAACGCTTAACTGGAACAGCTGGGGAGTCACCAAACTTAGTACCGCGAGAAACGCAAGTTTAACACAACCAACACCTCATGACGATTTTGAAATAAAACATGTTCATGATGCAAGGATAAATTACTGTATTGTTTTGCATTTCATGGCTTGACCATCCTCGGAACAACTGTTAATATTCCTTTCACTATTCACGACACATTTTTAAAATAAGAATACTTTAAATAACTTTGTTTCAAATATTTCCATAAAATTTTGATTTTGCCCACAAAAGGTAAATGCTCAAATTTCATTAATAAGATGGTAATTCGCTAACAATGCGACTCCAACGGTTTACAAAAGCTTGGGAAATAGTACATGAAAGAAAGGGTTACACAAAAACAATGATCACTATTCTCCCTAACAACTTCGAATTTCCAAAATGTGCTCAAATGCCAAGACTGGTCTTACCAAAAGCTTTCCTAAGCCGCCCTTTCGGGTTTTCAACTTAGCAAACTGTCCACTCAAACCTAAGCGAAATACTTCTTGACTGCATCGGCGTTCATGGAGCGCGGGAGCTCTTCACCGTCCATATTGGTGAGAATCAAGGCACCTCCAGAGAAAACTTTCTTAACGACATACAGTCCTTCATAATTCGGAGCCCACTTGCCCCAGAATCAGGTTGGAAAGATAGTATCTTTTTTAGCACAAGGTCACCTTCTCTGAACTCGCGTGGTCGAACCTTCTTATCAAAAGCCTTCTTCATTCTCTGCTGATATAATTGACCATGACACAAAGCTGTCAATCTCTTTTCTTCAATTAAATTCAACTGATCATATCTACTTTGACACCATTCAGCCTCAGAAAGTTTAGCTTCCATCAACACTCTCATAGACGGGATCTCAACCTCCACGGGGAGTACTGCTTCCATACCATAAACCAGGGAAAATGGGGTTGCGCCTGTTGAAGTTCGAACTGAAGTACGGTATCCATGCAGAGCAAACGGAAGCATTTCATGCCAATCTTTATAAGTTACCACCATCTTCTGGACAATCTTTTTGATATTCTTGTTAGCAGCTTCAACTGCCCCATTCATCTTCGGTCTGTAAGGAGAAGAATTATAATGTTCGATCTTGAACTCTTCACAAAGCTCTCTCATCATCTTGTTATTCAAATTCGAACCATTATCAGTGATGATCTTGTTCGGGATACCGTATCGACAAATGATCTGATTCTTGATAAATCTGACTACCACCTGTCTGGTTACATTAGCATAAGATGCTGCTTCCACCCATTTAGTAAAATAATCGATCGCTACCAAGATGAAACGATGACCATTTGAAGCTTTGGGTTCAATCATTCCAATCATATCAATGCCCCACATAGAGAAAGGCCAAGGTGAAGAGATAACGTTGAGGAGGGTCGGTGGCACATGTATCTTGTCCGCATAAATCTGGCATTTATGACATTTCTTCACATATTTGCAGCAATCAGATTCCATTGTCATCCAATAGTAACCAGCTCTCAATATCTTTTTAGCCATTGCATGTCCGTTGGCATGAGTGCCAAAAGATCCTTCATGTACTTCTTGCATCAGCATGTCTGCTTCACGTCTGTCTACACATCTGAGCAAGACCATGTCTTAATTCCTCTTATACAAAACTTCTTCATTGAGGAAGAAACTGCTTGCTAATCTTCTCAACGTCTTCCTATCTTTATTGGATGCCCCAGGCGGGTACTCTTGAGTTTGAAGAACACGTTTAATGTCATAGAACCATGGTTTGTCGTCGGTGACCTCTTCTACTGATAACACATGAGCAGGTCTGTCGAGGCGCATAACCCAGATTGTAGGCACATCGTTCCAATCATTCACTTGAAACATTGAAGACAAAGTAGCTAAAGCATCAGCCATTTGGTTTTCATCTCTAGGGATATGATGTAATTCCACTTTGTTGAAAAAAGTTAACAATCTTCTAGCATAGTCTCTGTAAGGGATCAAACCAGGATGACGAGTCTCCCATTCTCCTTTGATTTGATTAATTACCAATGCCGAATCTCCGTAAATATCAAGAATCTTAATCCTTAGATCCACTGCTTCTTCGAGACCCATAATACATGCCTCATATTCAGCCATGTTGTTCGTGCAGTCAAACTTCAATCTTGCCGTGAACGGGATATGAGTACCTCGGGGAGTGATGATGATTGCCCCAATTCCATTTCCATAAGAGTTCACAGCTCCGTCAAATATTAAACCCCAATGGGATTCGGGATCAGGTCCTTCTTCAGGTAACGGCTCTTCACAATCTTTAGCTTTCAAGTACATAACATCTTCATCCGGGAAATCAAACTTGATGGATTGATAATCGTCAATTGGTTGGTGAGCCAAATGATCGGCTAAAATACTCCCTTTGATTGCTTTCTGAGTGTGGTACTCAATGTCGTATTCGGATAACAACATTTGCCAACGGGCTATTCTTCCAGATAAGGCGGGCTTCTCAAAGATATACTTGATCAGATCCATTTTGGAGATCAACCAAGTGGTGTGGTTAATCATATACTGGCGCAGACGGCGAGCAGCCCAAGCTAAAGCACAACAGGTTTTCTCAAGCAATGAATATCGAGACTCACAGTCTGTGAATTTCTTACTCAGATAATATACAGCATGTTCCTTTCTTCCAGTCTCATCTTGTTGACCAAGCACACATCCCATGGAATCTTCCAATATAGTCAAGTACATAATCAAAGGTCTTCCTTCCACTGGAGGAATCAAAATGGGAGGTTCAAGCAAATATTCTTTGATGTTATCAAAAGCTCTCTGACAATCTTCTAACCACACACATCCTTGGTTCTTTCGGAGAAGCTTGAAAATCGGCCCACAGGTAGCATTCATATGAGATATAAATCTAGAAATATAATTCAGTCTCCCAAGGAATCCTCTTACTTGTTTTTCCGTCTTGGGTGCGGGCATTTCCCGAATAGCTTTGACTTTATCAGGATCTACCTCAATACCTTTCTTACTGACAATGAAACCCAGAAGTCTTCAAGAACAAACACCAAAAGTGCACTTGTTGGGATTCAGACGGAGTTTATACTTTCTCAAACGCTGGAATAACTTCAATAAATGTTCCAAATGATCTTCTTCAGTTTGTGATTTGGCAATCATGTCATCTACATACACTTCTATCTCTTTATGCATCATGTCATGGAACAAAGCAGTCATGGCCCTTTGATATGTTGCACCAGCATTCCTCAAACCAAACGGCATAACCCGATAACAAAAAGTTCCCCAAGGTGTAATGAAAGTTGTCTTCTCCATATCTTCTGGTGCCATCTTGATTTGATTGTAACCAAAGAAACCATCCATGAAAGAAAAGACTTTGAACTTTGCGGTATTGTCGACCAATACGTCAATGTGCGGTAATGGGAAGTCATCCTTTGGGCTAGCTCTATTCAGATCTCTATAGTCTACACACATTCGAACTTTGCCATCTTTCTTAGCAACAGGCACTATATTGGCTAACCATTGAGGATAGACCGATGTAACAAGGAAACCTGCATTAATTTGTTTTTGAACTTCTTCTTTGATCTTGTCAGCCATATCGGGACGAGTCCTTCTCAACTTCTGCTTAATCGGCGGACATTCAGGCCTCAACGGTAAACGATGCTCCACAATATTGTTGTCCAAACCTGGCATATCTTGGTAGGACCAAGCAAACACATCAACATACTCTTTGAGAAGCTCCAACATTTTCTCTTTGACCTCTGGGATAAGCAATGCTCCGACCTTGACTTCCTTTTTATCTTCTTCATTACCCAAATTGATCATCTCTATAGGTTCTTCAAACGGTTGAATAATCTTTTCATCGTGCTCAAGTAAACGGGAAATTTCATCAGGAATCTCTTCACTATCCTCTTCTTCGGCTCTGAACACAGGGAATTCAAAGTTGGGAGGGGGCATAGGATCATTGTTTTCAATGGTTAAGTCATGGATTAATCTGCACATATGATTATGCTTTATTTTAGAAATCGATTAATATGAATGTTGTACAAATGAAACAAAATATTATTATATTTCCCTATTACTACCAATTAATTTTCATTACCATTTCCCAGAAAAAGTGAAAAATAAAACATTAGTGGACAAAATAACATTTTTATTCATGAAGGGAAAACTTGAAACAAAGAGCCCAGACATTTTCTCTTTCGCCTTGGGCAGAGCAAAAGGATTTATTTTCAACATAGCCCGACACAAATATTTTTCGCCTTGGGCAGAGCGAAATTTTTTCAAAAATAAAACAAAACATTACTCAGAAATGTGCATCACAACAGGAACATCAACAGCAATCCAGTTCTGGCAAACCACTCCGTGGGTTACAAAATCGGGTAAATCCTCTTAAGAATCGTCTCCTATTATAGCATCAACTTCAGGAGGAGTCGGATGGATAAAACCTGCGCTTCGGAAAACTTCTTGTATCGGACGAGTAACTACTTCCTGCTTGACTCTTGCAGACACGGGATGAAAACCAAGACCTTCTCCAGACTTGTTCTCGGGCAAAGTCAACACCTGGCCCCAACCTTCAGCTGAACCACTTTCAACCACTCGTCGCGTATCCTCAAAAGAAGAAATAGATGTCCCTTGCTTCTTCACTTCATTATTAGCAACGGATAGAGCTTGGAATTGGGTTCCAACATCCTCATCAACATCAATAAAAGAGAAAGATGACAAATGGCTTACCACCATAGCCTGCTCTCCACCAATCATTACCAGCTTTCCATGCCTTACAAACTTCAATCTTTGATGGAGCGTGGAAGTGACTGCCCCTGCATCATGGATCCATGGACGACCCAATAGGCAACTGTAGGCGGCACGAATATCTATTCATTGAAAAGTGATCTGAAAAGTATGAGGACCAATTACTATAGGAAGATCCACTTCACCAATGACAGTCTTCCTAGAACCATCAAACGCTTTAACAATTACCCCACTAGGTCTCATGGGAGCACCTTGATATGAGAGTCGAGATAATGTAGTTTTGGGCATTACATTTAACGATGAGCCTGTATCTACCAACACACTTGATAAAGTATCATTTCCGCAACTTATTGAGATATGCAAAGCCATATTATGGTTCCTTCCCTCCTCCGGAAGCTCTTCATCACTGAAACCAAGATTGTTACACGAAGTAATATTTCCCACAATTCCATCAAATTGGTCAACCGTCACATCATGATCCACGAATGCCTGGTCCAAGACCTTCATCAAAGCTTCTATATGGGCACCAGAATCTCTCAGTAAAGAAAGCAAAGAAATCTTGGAAGGAGTTTGCAATAGTTGGTCCACAATCTTATATTCACTTCTCTTGATAAGCTTCAGAATCTCATCATCATCAGGATGTGGGATAGGTTCATTAGATCGGCCTATCTCAACCCTTGGTTCAACATTTCTCGCTGGAATTTCTGACGATATGGGTCTCCTGACTTGAACTTCTGGTCTCTTCAAAGGTACTGCTGCAAAGACACGTCCACTTCTCGTAACTCTGCTTACATCAGCGATGTTAACAAAAGACGACCTTGTTGGTATAGGGACTTCTACCCCATTCTCAATCATTGTGGCATTATACTTATACGGTATAGCTTGGTCTGAGTTGTAAGGCACAGGGCCAGGTGGGTAAATGATCAAAGGAGCAACAGGTGCAGTCTGACTGTCGTAAACGATCTCTACTGATTCAGGCAAATTGAATTGTGGTATTATAACATTCACTTCATCCTCCGGATCTCTGTCATATGTAATAGTGATAACCCTCTGGTCTAATAATTTTTGAATATCCTCCTTCACAATAGGGAAATCAACCTCTCTTGAACAAAATTCACAAACATCATAATCATGCTGATGCCTAACAAAGGCAAGTCTTCTTAAGCTCTGATGTAACCTGATCAACGACTCTCTTATGTGTTCAACTTGAAAACTCGAAACTTTCCCGGACAACCTTCCACCATATTCACTGATGCTGCCCCATGTCGAGGCAAAGGATTATCTCTAACATTTGGGTTAACATCCTTGAAAGACAAGATACCATTCTTAATCAACCTCTGCACGTCCGCCTTTAGAGCAAAACAATTTTCAAGGTTGTGCCCCGGCGACCCTTGATGATATTCACAGAACTGATCTGCCTTGTACCACGGAGAAGTACTATTCGGTGCGACAGGAGGAGGCTTCGTCGTTATGAGGTTCTTTTTTATAAGAGCAGGGAACAATTCAGTATAAGTCATAGGAATGGCATCAAATTGCGGTTTTCTTGGTGAACGGTTCTGGTTGTTGAATGGATAAGCCTGTTGTCGAGGCTGCTGCTGAAATGGCCGTTGTTGAGTTGGTAGGGTTTGATGAGCTGGGGTCATCAAAGTTGGGCGGACAGCCGGAGTGACTGCCGCAACGTGTGAGTAACCTCTCCTCGGTCTCCCTGGGAAGATTGCACTGACATCCTGTTCTTTTCTTTTTGGGAAAACACTTCCAAACTTCTTGGTACTGCTAGACGGAATTCCTTCTTTAACCAAACGCCCTTCACGAATCCCTTCCTCCAACCGCATGCCCATGCTTACCATTTCGGTGAAGTCACTGGGTGCGCTGGCGATCATTCTTTCATAGTAAAAGGAACCTAAAGTCTTCAAGAATATCTTCTTCATCTCTTTTTCCTCAAGAGGAGGATAGATTTGAGCAGCAATTTCACGCCACCTCTGGGCGTATTCCTTAAAAGACTCTCTGTCTCTCTGGGACATCTCCCGGAGTTGATCCCTGTCCGGTGCCATGTCAACATTGTACTTATACTGATGGACAAAAGCTTCGCTAAGATCGTTGAAGTTGCGGATCCGAATGCTGTCTAAACCCATATACCACTTTAGAGCAGCACCCGTCAAACTGTCTTGAAAATAGTGAATCAACAAGTCATGATCATCGGAATATGTAGACATCTTTCTCACGTACATAGTCAAGTGACTCCGAGGACACGAATCACCCTTATATCTTTCAAAGTCTGGCACTTTGAATTTTGCTGGAATCTTGACATTCGGAACTAAACAAAGGTCATGAGTGTTCTTTCCAAACAAATCCTTCCCCTTTAACGCTCTGAGCTCCCTCTGCATTTCTTGGAATTGGTCTTGAAATTCTTCCATTCTATCAAAAAGACCCAAACTTTCAGCAGGCTCGGCAGGATAAGTAGGTTCATTCAAGTATGGCACGGAGTGAACCACAGGAGCGACAGTTGTCATTACCGGTTGCGGGAAAGGTGTTACACACGGGATTACCGGCGGCATGGCAGTTGTCTCTGGTTGAGGAAGAGACAAAGTAGGTTGAAACAAAGGTTATACGACAGGCTGATACCCCTCTGGCACAAAGTTGTAAGGCATTCCCCACGGAAAACCTTTTAGCATCTGATGTTGAAGCGGAGAGTTGATTTGAGTCACAGATGTTGGAACGGTGACAATCTCGGAAACCACAGTAGTTGAAGTCTGAATCTCAGCAGCTGTAGTCGATGGCTGATTCTGAGCAGCCACCAAACTTTCCACTAGCGCAGTTAACTTTTCCATACCGACACGAAGGGTAGCGACCTCCTCACGAAGCTCGTGGTTTTCCTGTTCCAGATCTTCCATCTTCCTCTGGCGATTGGCTCGAGTATCGTATCGATGAGACAGCTTGACAATCTATCGGAGTGGAAAAAGAAACAAGGATAAGACTCTAGAAAACATGTGAAGTGGAATGTTGGATGATGCATGATATGTGATGCAAATGATAATTCATTTTAATAGTTTTTCAAGGAACTTCGATAATTTTGCACACATCAATGGTAAAGGAATTTGGAACAACAAAAACTCACTTCATTAATCAAAAGCGGTAAATTACAACTTACAACTTTGGAACAACAAAACAACAAATTACACTTTGGGATAACAACCCAATAATAAAAGCAGTAAACTACAACTTTGGAACATGAAGCCCATAATAAAGCAATAAATTACAACTTTGGAACATGAAGCCCATAATAAAAGCAGTAAATTACAACTTCAGAACATGAAGCCCTTTTACAGAGTTTTACAAAATGACATCAGTAAAATAAAACTAAGAACTAAAGATCACTCAGAATCATCAGATGAAGGACCAAATGCCAACTGTAACCGGAGCTTCCTGGTCTTCTCTTCATAAAAATCTTCCATCTCTTTCTTCTCAGCTATCATTCGATCAACGATTTCCTTTTGTAGATTGGGAATAAGAGCAACGCTTACCGAACCTTCCTTCTTTCTCTTCCTTTCACTAACATACTTCTTCAGTAAAGCATCCTTTTGACGAAGTTTCTCATCATGATCAATGAACCAGTCGTCTTGAATAAATAGGAAATCCTCCTTTTCTTTTAGTTGTCGAGCCAGGAACCGATTCTCATATTCAGACATATTATACTTTTCTTTCCAAGCATCTCTCTCGGACTTCATCCTAGCCAGATTTCCTTGGTATTCTCCCATACTCTCGATAGGGATATCAACGGATGAGGATGCAACGGTAGGGAATAAAGGTTTCTCAGGTTTATAAGGCATCTTAAGAGCACAAGCCCTAGCGCGGACCCATTGTAGGTAAGGCTCCAAAGAAACGGCACCCCTATGTCCTAACATGTCTCTCCCTTTCCTATGGATGTGGCGCCAAGCTCCTTCGATCTCCCTCTTAGCTGCCTGGTGATCTTGTCCTTCTTGAAGAAAGAAACCACTCACATGGATGTTGTTTGGCTTGTCCCTCATCGGGTATCCAAACTGACGGCGCGCGAGAACAGGGTTGTAGTTAATTCCACCTTTCGTACCAAGAAGAGGCACGTTAGGAAAAGCACCACAGCTATCGATGATCCTCACGTCATAGTAAGCTCGATTATACCAATCAATGTCGAAATGAGTGAGAGCCATAATTTTTGGCGCCCATCTTGGCTCCTTCTCGAGATCCCAGAAAACATCAGACCCAGGTAGATGAGAAACATACCACTGATACAGCAACGGTGCACAACAAATAATCATCCCTCCTTGATAAGAGTTTCGAAGATGGATGGAGTAGTAGGTATCTCCTAGCAGCGTAGGGACCGGATTTCCAATCAAGAAGATTCTGATGGCGTTGATATCCACAAACTTATCAACGTTAGGGAACAAGAATAGATCATAAGCGAGTAAAGCAAAGACGTCTTCAAAGGTAATAGTATCTTTTATCTCAGCGAAATGACGAGCTTTCCTCAACAAAAACTGCACAGACAAGCCTCGGATTCCCCCTTTTGTAGTCATGTTCTCCTCTATCTCTGACTTCTTCAAGTGGGTGATGGTCGCTATCTCGTGAGATTTGGGTTCCTCTTCTAACCCAGAAAAAGGAACACAGTCGGTGATCGGCAAACCAAGTATGTAGGAGTACTCTTCTAAGGTGGGCATCAACTGGTAATCCGGAAAGGTGAAACATCGGTACAAAGGATCGTAGAATTGGACCAACGTATTAAGGATGCCTTCCTTCATCTTGCGCTTCATGAGAGGTATAATGGACCCATACTTTTTCTGAAAATCCGTCGGGTTCTTGATCTTAGGAATTAAACTCTTCAGTTCTTCAATCTCGGGCTCCTTAAAACTAAAACTTCGAGTGTTTCTCCTTCCAAATTCCATAATAATAGTACCTGAGATGTCTGCAAGAATCATTCTTAAGTTCCTTGAAAAACAAGTTTTTTACAAAAATGTTGATGAATGCATGAATGAATGATAATGCAACAGTTACACACAAGCTCACAAACATGGGGTTCAAAGGTTCAACGTTTCAGCATGGAGTCGAGGGTAAAGCCCACCCCAAGGTATGTACTAATGGTTCAATCACACCTGTAAGACAAGGTTCTAAGAGTTCCCAGAGTCTGTATTCCTCCTTCGGATATTACCAACGTCTTGATTACTCAATAATTAGCAATATTCTCAAGAGAAACTCATCCGAGCGTAGCATCGCGTAACAACTACTTCCGAATTACTTCGTTATAGTCTCTGCGCTACACCTAAAAAGGCCAAGATGGGTTAGGGTTCTACGGTCCTCAATTTCTCTGGCTCCCAGGTCGAAAATAATAATGTCTTCCCGATTACTCGGTAAACAAATATTAAGTTCAAAAGGGCCTTCCATTGAGTGGGGGATCTCATGCCTCCTTCTTCGGGATTACTCCCTCAAAGTTAACATGACTGTACCGCTCGTCCTATTCTTAAGTGTAACTTAATCCGGGTATAGGATTCGTCCTTTGCAAAAACCCAAACAACCCCAATATAAACACATAATCAAACAAAACAAATAATAATAAAACAGATAAAACAAACTAGGCTTAACCCACTTAGGGATGGACCAGCAAGAGGTCAATCTTTCCCCAGCAGAGTTGCCAATTCTGTAGCGATAAAAAATGTAGCGGGGTAAATCAGAGATCGAATTATTGATTAATTCGTCTCACAAAAGCAAGAGTCGCCACCGCGCTTTATTATTTCCAAGGGAAAAGGGGAAAGAGCGAAATAAAACCCTAAATATGCAATGTAAAATAATACTTTCTAAAAGTAATAAAAATACAAGGCGTTTTTGAAAAGAGATCTATGGTTCGGGGGTTGGTTATACAGTGGGAAGGTATTAGCACCCAATGTATCTATAGTACTCTATAGGAACCTTTTGAAATATTTGTTTATTAAAATGTTCGTTTGATTAAAATAAATTGTTTTAGCCGAAAAGGGGTACGAACGGGTTTTTGAAGGTACGGCGACCTAATGTCGAAGTTTTGGCTTAAAAGGTATAAGTTTTGAAAAGATTGAATATTTGGGGGAAAATTATCCTAAGTTTTAATGAAATGAAGATATCCGCGTGACTGGATTTGAGGACATGAAGTCAACAAATTTAATCGTTTTTCTCTTGGATTTAGACGTAAACAGAATAACCAAGTAAAGATGAAATAATTGAACAGAAAATTATGCAGATAATGACTAAATAGATAAGTGATATACAACCATAACAACGACTAAATAACAGACTAAATGGTGTGAACATGCATTTTTATATTTTTTATCTAATAGGTATAACGCAAGAGAATTAATTAAGGAAAATAAAATGTTTTTTAAAGATTTTATTTTTATATGTTTTTTTTAATATCAATATAAAGGATTATTTGAAAATTATTAAATAATTCTAAACCAAATTAAAAATTTAAAAAGTTATTAACTTAAATCTAATTAAAAAAAGAAAACTAACCATTACTAAATTAATCTTAAAGTTAAACTTAATAAAAGGTTCAAATTATTTAAAATTATTTTAATTAAATTACATCTCTTATTTGATTAACCTTATTAATTAACTAAATTAATAATAATTCTAAAAAAGGGCTAAGGAAATCAAATAGAAAAAGATGTATCAAGAATCAAAGGGGGGGTAAACCATAAACCATTGCATGGGCTAAAAGGCTTTTAAAAGGGACCTAACCAAAACAAACAGAAAAGGAGGTGCGATAATGGGATTCGCTGGGCTTAGGTGTAGAAAATAGGGTAAGGCCCAATATACTGACTAACAATTTGGCTTAGGGTTCTTGCATTTTCGTTTCACTTGGATAACGCTTAGGGTTCGCACAGAAGCGGCGTTCGTTCGTTTCATTTCGTCTTCTTCGCCTCCCTTTGCCTAAGCTTCTGAATGCGATCTTCTCCGCCTAGCCACCAGTGCAACCTCTCCTTCCTTCCTTCCTTGGTTCAGTGAAACCAACTAAAAGGTAAATGCCCCTTTGTTCCCTCTTTTGGCTTAGCACGTTTAGGGTTTCGTTCTTCTTTGCATGTTATGATTTACTGTTTTTTTTTTATTAAGTGTTTTGATTTGTGTATTTGAGGTATGAAAGGGAAGGGGAAAAGAGAACTACCTTGTTTGAGGAAGACGGTGGAGGAGATTGGGAGGCGCGTAGGAGGCCAAGGCGAGGGGATGGCGCGTGATGCTGGGCTTTGGCTGGACTCCTGGTATTTGTGTCTTACTTTTGGTTTGATGATGAATAAAACTGAAAAACCTTTTGTTGATTTCTCTTATTTCTGTGGGCTTGATGCTTGAATACTTTTCCTCTCTTCTTCTTTGCTGTGCTTCAGTTGCCTTTTGCCCAGTGATGATACTGTCTGAGGGCTTTTGATGCTTGAATATTTTGAGGTCTTTTCTGTATGCTTGAATATGCTTGAATATGCTATTGTTGAAATATTTGTTTTGACTAGCTTGACAATGTTGATATTGTTGGTTAGTGTTGAACTACCTTTCTTGTTATTTGCCCAATGATGAAGAAATTCTGAGGGTTTTGTGTTGCCTTGTACATTTGCTTTGAATCTGGTTCTAAAATCTTGACAGTTTGTGTTTGAGCATGGTTTCGATTGGGGCTGGAAACAGGTTGGACAGAGTATTATTTGTTGGTGATGGCTTATGTGGGTTATGCTTAGCAGGTTATGTTTTACTGGTTTTCGGTCATGGTTTTAGTTTAGCTTCAGGCAGGTGGAAGGTTTGACATGGTTTAAAGTTTTTGGTGATGGCTTTACTGGTTTATGCAGGTTATGGAAACAGGTTGAACTGGTTTTATGGTTTTTAGGCCATATTGGTTTATGGTTTCACAGTTTACACTGGTTTTGCTTCAGGTTTGGCCTAGTTTTTGTTTCAGCAGGTTTGGCCTTTGATGAGTTTACTGGTTAGGCTTTGAAATGGTTATGGTTTTGACATGGTTTTGACATGGTTCTGAATGCAGGTTGTATGTATGTTTTTGTTTATGTTGCAGTTTGAGTTATTTGAACTCAGTTTTGGTTTTAGGCTTCCAAACAGTTATCCTCTGAACTTTTCTTGAAGGGTTTGTTGTTATAACAGTTGGCTTCCTTGAGGTTTAGGTTCTGAATATTTTTAATATTTTCCTTGATACTTCTGCACTCTATACTGTTTTATTCAGTTTGTCTCTATTCTTTTTCTATGCTTCCTTTTTTAATGTGTTACTGCTGTTTTGTTTTATGTCCCTTTTCTGCCTAAGCCAAAACCTGTAAACCCACACTCTTTCTCTCTTCTCTCTCCTTGGTACAGTTGAAACACTAAAATGTTATATGTACTTTTAAGTTCTGAAAAAGCAAAGCTGGAAAATGATGAGAATTAGAAATATATTGCTTGCATATTTGGTTTTAAACTGCACATTTCTCTTTGTCAACTGCATTGTACAGTATGGAGCCTTTGTGTTTTTGGCCTCTTCCCATACATGACAGTTTACGTTGGACTTGGCTTGCAACTTGCATATGCTGTTGAACTATGCATTTTATTTGAAATATGCAGTTGGCTTTTGAAAATGTGCAATTGATTTTGGATTATGCAATTTACAATAAAAATGTGCAATTTTGACAAAAGTGAATTTGTGCATATTTTTAACTTGTGCATTCATATTTATCAATAAAAATTCATCCCCTTTTTGTGAACCGGGAGAAATCCCGTGATTTGCAAAGAGGGTAAAAACTGATTCCAGCCGTTTGCTTTTAATGATGAACGCTAAATTAATTTCCTGCTTTTAATTATATTCATTTCTGACTTTTTCTTTTAATTTTTTGCAGGTAAAATCAAATGATCATCAAAGAAGCATTGGATAGAAGATGAAGATTTAGAACTTAGAAAAAATTAGGATAGCTTTTATTTCACTTTAAACATTGTAAAAATTATCATTGTAAATACGTTGTAAATAAATACGGTATTTGAACAACAATTGTAACAATTAGAATAAAATGAATAAAACTCCAATATTTTACCAGTTAATTCTTTTCTTCTTCGCAATTATTTACCTTACCATTTATAATTCTTTAAATTATATAATAACTGAAAATAAATTTCAATTATTTAAATTCAGAATAATAAATAATTAAATAAACATCATTGACCAATTAACTTTTCTTCAATTATTTACTTCATTATTTATAATTCTTCTAAATTATAATAACTGAAAATAAAATTTCAACTATTTAAACTTAGAATAATAAATAATTAAATAAACATTGTTTGGTCAATTAATAAACTTCTTTTCAAATATTTACTTTATTATTTATAATTCTTTAATTTATATAATAACTGAAAATAAATTCCAATTATTTAAATTCATAATAATAAACAATTAAATAAACATCATTGATCAATTAATAAACTTCTTTCCAAATATTTACTTTACTATTTATAATTCTTTAATTTATATAATAACTGAAAATAAATCCCAATTATTTAAATTCAGAATAATAAATAATTAAATAAACATTGTTTTAGCATTGATCAATTAATAAATTTAGCGTTTCAAAAATAAATAGCTCTTGACTTGAAAAAGTTATGAATTTGAAATATGCTTTGAAAATTGATAAAGATAGATCAAAACACTTGCAATGTAATGATGCAGATGGGAGATGGTATCTTAGGTCAAAATTTGGGGTACAACACACACAACGCAGTAAAGTTGAATCATGGTTTCGCTTGTATAGAATGCCATTGCTGAGGAAGAATTTTGCAGCGAACCTTCTCAGAAACTTCTTGTCATTGACAGATGCACCCTCGGGGTATTCTTGAGCTTCCAAGTACCTCTTTACCTCATGATACCAAGGTTTTTCAGTTACCACTTCAGCCTCAAGATCACAGCAATGTGCAGGTTCGTCCAATTTCCAAATGATGATCCGGGGAGCCTCGTTATCCCATTTGACTTTGAACATAGAAGACATCGTAGCCAGCGCGTCCGCCAACTGATTCTCCTCTCTTGGGAAGTGTTCAAAAGTTATCTCTGTGAAATGGGGGATCAACGTCAACACGTATTCTTTGTATGGAATAAGATTTGGGTGTTTCGTATCCCACTCGCCTTTGATCTGATTGATCACGAGGGCGGAATCTCCGAAGACACTCAGAAACTTGATCCTTAAGTCAATCGCAACTTGAAGACCCATGATGCATGACTCATACTCCGCCATGTTGTTGGTGCAGTTGAAACATAGTCGGGCAGTAAGTGGAGTATGAGTGCCTTTGGGGGATATGATCACAGCGCCGATACCGTTACCCAAAGCGTTGGAGGCTCCGTCAAAGTGCATAGACCATCGGGATCCTTCCTCAGGTCCTTCATCCGGTCCAGGTACTTCACAATCAGTCACTACCATGATGCTCTCGTCAGGAAATTCAAAGTTCATTGACTGGTAGTCATCTACTGCCTGGTGTGCCAAATGGTCTGCCAATACACTTCCCTTGATTGCTTTCTGAGTTGTGTACTGGATGTCGTATTCCGTCAAGATCATCTGCCATCTTGCTATTCTTCCAGACAGAGCAGGCTTTTCGAATATGTACTTTATTGGATCCATTTTTGAAATCAACAGAGTAGTGTGAGTCAGCATATACTGTCTCAGCCGGCGAGCAGCCCATACCAAAGCGTAGCAAGTTTTCTCGAGCAGTGAGTATCGGGTCTCACAGTCGGTAAACTTTTTGCTAAGGTAATAAATGGCGTGCTCTTTTCGGCCAGACTCGTCATGCTGCCCCAGCACACACCCCATTGAGCTGTCAAGTACCGTCAAGTATAGTATTAGAGGTCTCCCTTCAACCGGTGGCATAAGAATGGGTGGTTCTTGGAGATACTCTTTGATTTTGTCGAAAGCGGTCTGACACTCATCGTTCCAACGTACTACTTGATCTTTCTTCAGCAACTTGAAGATTGGTTCACAAGTAGCAGTTAGATGCGAGATGAATCGGGCAATGTAATTCAGACGTCCTAGAAAGCCTCTGACTTCTTTCTCTGTCTTGGGAACTGGCATCTCTTGTATGGCTTTAACCTTGGCAGGGTCCACTTGAATACCTTTTTCACTCACGACGAAGCCTAGCAACTTTCCAGATCTTACCCCAAATGTGCACTTGTTTGGGTTCAATCTCAGCTTGTACAACTTCAACCGGTCAAACAGCTTCTGTAGATGGTCAAGGTGTTCCTCCTCAGTTTGGGACCTTGCAATCATATCATCGACGTATACTTCAATCTCATGATGGATCATGTCATGAAATAAAGAAACCATGGCACGTTGGTAGGTGGCCCCAGCATTTTTCAGTCCAAAAGGCATGACCTTATAGCAGAAGGTGCCCCACTGAGTAACAAAGGTAGTTTTCTCCATGTCTTCAGGAGCCATTTTGATCTGATTATATCCTGAAAAACCATCCATGAAGGAGAACACTTTGTGTTGAGCAGTATTGTCAACCAGAACGTCGATGTGAGGCAGAGGGAAGTCATCCTTGGGGCTCGCCCTGTTTAAATCCCTGTAATCAACACACATTCTGACCTTACCATCTTTCTTTGGCACTGGAACCACGTTGGCAACCCACTGAGGGTAAGAAGTCACTGCTAGAAACTCGGCATCAAATTGCTTCATAACCTCAGCTTTGATCTTCTCGGATATCTCTGGATGCATACGGCGGACCTTCTGTTTAACCGGAGGGCATTCTTCCTTGGTAGGCAAGTGATGAACCACAATGTCGGTATCCAACCCAGGCATGTCTTCGTAAGACCAGGCGAAGATTTCCACATAGTCATGCAACATTTGAATCAACCGCTGTTTCACGTTGAGCTCCAGATTGGCACTAATCTTGGCTTCCTTTCTATCTGTCTCAGTACCCAGATTTACCATTTCCACTGGCTCTTCATGTGGCTGAATGGCCCTCTCTTCCTGAAGTAACAGTCTTGCAAGCTCACCAGGCACCTCGCAATCATCTTCACCTTCGCCTTCGGCTAAGTTGATCGGATTTTCGAAGTCATAACTGGCAGTAGCAGAGTCGTTACCAATGAGATCCAGAGTGGATTGAAACCTGTATAGGTGAGTGTGTGTAAATACAGCTGTTTTGAAATATATAAGGAAAGAAAGAAAGGGAGCACAAGATTTGAAATGCGAAAAATGTCCAATGTTTTTATTCATGATATATGGAAATGACAAGTAATAGGCCCTCACAAATGAAGCCACGGTGCCCCGGGTAAGACACCGGGCCATAAAGTTTCAATTTATTGTTCATTACAAATTAAAAAACAAAGGAATTCATTACTGAGTAACAAAAATAACATGTATGTAGTCTTTTGCAGTCCAATTGTTCAGTCCACCGTCGGTCGTCGGGTAGATCCAACTATCAAACTCAGATTCCTCCGCATCGCCTTCAATAGCATTCACTCCCGGATTGGTGATGAACACGGGAGGTCTCCCGATCCTTGCTTTGCGTACAGCCCTCTGAGCCTCTGCAGTGAAACCCAGCCCAAACTTGTCAGTCTTAGGAGTAAAATCAGGGAGCCTGCCCCTGTTTGCACATTCACCTTTTTCAATCACAACCCGGGCGTCCTTCAAGGAAGCCATCTTCAAAGGAAAGTCTTCTTCAATCACTGTCTCTGCTGATGCCAATGTTGGAGGCACCTCTTCAAAATGTTGAAAGGGGGTCTCAATGAACTCCCCGTCCATCTCTATATATCGGAACGAGTTCAGATGACTAACCATGTATTCTTCCTCCCCCTGCACTGTAACAATCTTTCCTCTGACAGGGTATTTAAGCTTTTGGTGTAGAGTGGATGTCACAGCCCCAGCCTTGTGAATCCAAGGTCGACCCAGCAAACAGGAATAAGATGGACGAATGTTCATCACATAGAACGTTGAATCAAAGACTTGAGAACCGGCACGAATCGGAATATCTACCTCACCATGTACCATCCTCTTCGACCCGTCAAAGGCTCGGACAATAATGTTACTAGGCTTCAACTCCAAACCCTCACAATCCAACCTGTCTATGGCCTTCTTGGGCAATACATTCAGTGAAGAACCGGTGTCTACCAACACGTGTGCAAGAGTAGTGCCCATGCATTCAATGGAGACATGTAGGGCATCATTGTGGTTCTTCCCCTTAGCGGTCAGATCAGCATCAGAGAAACCCAGCCCATTGTCAGCGGTCAAGTTGGCCACACAATCAGTAAATTGATCAGCCGGCGTCTCTTGTGGCACATGAGCCGTCTTTAGGAATGAAATCAGGGCCTTGGCATGGGCCTCCGAGCACAACAACAGTGATAGCATAGAGATTTTAGAGGGGGTGTGCCCCAGCTACTCAACGACGTTGAAATCACTCTTCTTGATTATCTTGAGAATTTCCTCCATTTCTTGCTGGGAGGCTTCAACACTAACAGTCTTCGGTGCCTCCATCTGGGCAGGCATATCAGCAATCCCTTTGCCCCGAGTGTCAGATGACTCGGCAACAGGGGTGGAAACTTGATCAGGAGGGGAAACAGGCGCACTTGTAGGCGTGATGATAAGAGGTCTTCGGATGACTGGTGGCGCAATGTCAGGCGAGAAGAGCCTTCCACTGCGAGTAACTTTAGCGGGACCGGTGATGTTGCTGATACCGGTACTAGTGTTGAACTCCTGCTTCACTCCGAGCACATACACGTCTGCCCCATAGTGCCATGGGACAGCCTTGTCAGACTTATAGGGGAGGGGCCCCGGAACAGTAATGATGATAGGTGCAACAGACATGATTTTGACTGGCTTCCTCGGGGGAGCCCTGGTAGGGTTGTTGAAAATGGTGACAACGGATACCTCTTCAGTAGGAACAATAGGAACAGCGGTCTTCTTGAACAAGATCTCTTTGCTATCCATCAGGTTTTGGACGCCTGACTTCAGCAACGGACAACCATTAGGTGAAACAGCACATAGAAGGCAACCCTTGCTACAACCCGGAAATAAACCGGCCAGCAACAGGTTCCTTTTAACGGTCAATAAAGGAGTCACAATATCATCCACAGAAACTACATACAGGTCTTCCTCAATAGCATTTACTCCATGCTGGGGCATATGAGCAGTCATAACATTGGGCCTTTCGGGCGCTTCAAACTGTATTTCCTTAGCGTCGATAAGGTCCTGGACCTTGTTCCTCAGGGCCCAGCAATCATCAGTGGAATTCCCCGGGCTATCAGAGTGATAAGCACAGCGGGCGTTGGGATTGTACTTCGGAGAGGTTGTGTTTACCACCTTCGGAGCTTCTCTGACGGTTACCAAATCGGTCGATAGCAGCTGCGGCAAGATTTGTGACAAGGTCATACTAAGCCGAGTGTATTCTCTTCTGGGTCTCTCACCCCTTGGTTGGTTAGGTTGCCGAGGAGTGGCAGCAGGCTTTGCAATTACCACCGCATTGAAAGCTTGGCGGCGTTCTGGTTTATTTTGCCTTCTGGGCCCATACACAGCACTGGCTTCCTTCTTGAAAGGCTTCTTCTCAGAACTTGAGAACGCACCTTTCTGTATCTTCCCCGATTTCATACCAGCCTCTATCCTCTCACCAGTAAGAATGAGGTATGTAAACCCTGCAGACGAATTTCCAATGAGATGATTGAAGAACGACCCGGATAGGGTCCCTAAGAACATGTCCACGAGTTCACGGTCGGTTAACGGCGGCTGCACCCTGCCAGCCAGGTCCCTCCACTTCTACGCGTACTCTTTAAAACCTTCTCCCGATCCTAGCAACATACCCTGGAGTTGGGTACGTGTAGGAGCGAGGTCGGCATTATACTGATACTGCTTGTAAAAAGCAGTAGCCAAGTCCTCCCAGTTACGAACCTTGGTTCCATCCAGCTGATAGAACCATTCGAGATGAGTCCCTGAAAGACTCTCCTGGAAGAAATGGATCCATAAGTTCTTGTCCACAGTGTATGGTTGGATCTTCCGCACATAAGATCTGAGATGTAGCTTAGGGCAGGACGCCCCGTCATACTTTGCGAAAGATGGTGCTTTGAACTTGTGTGGGATCACCACACCAGAAGATAGACCCAGGTCTCCAAAATCCAACCCAGGCACTTGTTGAATTTCCATGGCATTCAGGCAATCCTCTAACTGCTTGTACTTGTCTTCAGCTGGAGGGTACTGCTCTTCATTGAAATCGGTCTCGTTGTCAGAGACCACAGGACTAGGGACCCTTCCCCCTTGGGGATTGCCTTTGCCTACAGAAGAACCAGCTTGGTCAGCGTCATTTTGCAGTGTATTGCCAAACCTCCGGCCAGTGTTGAATAGTACAGTTCTCTTCTTCTTCTTCTTGACCAGCAGAGCCTTCAATTCCTCTTGACCTTGGGCTAAACTCATGATCAATTCTTGGAACTGGGCGTTCTGATCCTGGAGGGCCTTGATGGATTACTCAGTATATGATTCGGGATTCATGATGGCTGCTGAAATAAACAGCGAAGAACGTTAAGCAACCTGAAAAGAAGAGTACCTGTGATGCACATGATGAATGGAATGCGTATGATTTATGTTTTCAAAGACAATCGGGATTTAACTTTGTAAACAAAAAGGAAACGCACTTTATTATATTCAACTTTGAAATTTAGATTGTTCAGCAGATGCCCTTAGGCGTTACATAAAATGGAAATACTGAAAAGGGAAATAAAAACTGTAAAGAACATCCAAAGCTCCTCAGTGATCCCAGGGTCTCCTCTTCTCAGTACGGATGTAGTCATTCAAGGCCCGCTCGTTCTCCAACTGCTTTGTCAGCTTTTGGATCTTCAATTCCTGCTCGTTGAACTTTTCCCGATAAGAATCCCGTTCTTCTTGTAGTTGCGCCCAAGACCTCTTTAGTGTATCAACATCAGTAGGTATCTGAGGAGGGAGAACAGTTGGAGGAGCTCCGTTTCTATCAGGATATTCAAGAATGATGGGTCTGACAGCTTCGTAGGGCATACCTAACCTCTGAGCACGGATGCGGACCCATCTGTAGTAGGGTTCCATAGGTAGAGAAGTATTCAGTCCCAACTCATGTGGGTCAGCTTTATGAATTTTGTCCCAAGCCTTGATGAATCTACGACGCAACTCGTCACTATCTACCTGAAACTCAAAACTGATGTGAGGCACCAACATCTCATGAGGCCCTGCTCTTATGGCTCTTCCAAACTGACGGAGAGCTAGACATGGATTATAAGAGATTCCTCCTTGGGTACCAATCAGAGGAACATTAGGATATTCTCCGCAACGATCAATAACAGCTACCTCATCCAAACCCCTGAGAGTCCAAATGATGTCATTATCAGTGAGAGACATTAACCTATGAGCCCAGCCTCTTCCTTCTTTGTTCTTCAGCACGAACTTAGGGAGGTGCGAAATAAACCACCTCACTAACAAAGGAATACAACACCACAGAGTTCCTCGTCTTCGGGCAGTACGAGCATAAAGTTGTTGCAGGATATCACCCAAGAGAGTGGGCACAGGGTTCCGAGACATGAATATCCTTATGGCAGTGACGTTAATGAAGTTATCAGGATTAGGAAACAAAACTAGACCATAGATTAAGAGAGCCAGAATGTCTTCATACGCCCTGAAGTCTAAGTCATTCCAGAAACTGTTAGCTTTACCAATCAGAAACTTGGCCAAGAAACCCTTAACTCTGCTTCTAGTCACCCAGTTGTCCATTACCTCTTTGTGGGTCAAGGGAAGGGCTGCAGCAATCTCCTCAAGCCTAAGAGTCTTTTCCCAACCAGTGAAGGGAGTCTGATTCCAAGATAGGGATACCCAGCAAATCAGAGAATTCTTCCAGGGTAGGGACCAGCTGGAAGTCTTGAAAGGTGAAGCAATTGTACAAGGGATCATAAAACTGGGTCAGGACACTCATCAGTTGTTGGTCCCACTTTGCAGTGACTAAACCGAGAAGAGAACCATGCCTCTGGATGAAAGAGGTAGTGTTTGGAATTCTGCTAACCAACTCTTCAAGCAACTCAGGTGGGTGAACAAATTTGAATCGGATAGTGTTCCTTCGCATAGGCATCATGATGTCCTATAAAATAGAGCAAAGATGAAACCCTCTTGTCTTTGAAATGGGTCAGTTCTTATGCAGGATGCATGCAATGTCTATGATGGTATGATGTCATGATAAAGCACACCACAAGTATTCACAAAGGCAAACATGATAAGGCACACAAGTCACACAAGATAGCCCTTAAAGTTTAGGCCAGCATGAAGTTCAGGTACTACCCTCTTTCAGTTTGTTGGTTAAGACCTGTCCTATTAAAAGTAACCGGGTTCTAGAGGATCCCAATATCACTGACTACCCTCAATCGGTCATAACTCCAACGTCGCAATCTTTTCTTGTGGCCAGAACCATCGCGAGAGTTTAGCCTCAATGGGTGTAGCATACTGCTACTGTTCTATGGCCAAGTTGGGTTAAATTAGGGTTCTAAGGTCGGTTGGTGCTTAATGACTCCTCAGAAGACCCATATTCTCCTCGTTGCAACATAAGGGATATCGGAACAGACCAAGGTGCCACACCAACGTAGCCACTGCTTCACTCGTGTCGGTCTATGTCGGACAGGTCCCTCACAGCTTATGCTACCTAAAAGGGTATTCCCCAGATCCGGGTTAGGATCTATGAAACTTCCGATGCAAAGCCCACAATTATAAATCAAACAAAGAATGCAATTGAAAACATAGGGTGTTCTAATCCTAAGGTACACCTCACTTATAAGTCATCCTCCCCAGCAGAGTCTCCAGTTCTGTGATCGGTGGAAATAGAACTGACTGTTTAAAGCTGGTTCGCGAAATGTCGCGGTAAGCAAGAGTCGCCACCGTCTTTTATGTTCTCCAACATGGAAAGGACAAAAGCACAGCAAAATTCCTTATTGAGAATGTTTCTCGGTTCGGGAGGTAGGTTTATAGAAAGGGAAGGTGTTAGCACCCTTTCTATCCATGGTTATCCATGGGCTCTTAGGTACTTACTCTTATGTTTTCAAAATGTTTGCTTTTCAAAATGTGAGTGGGCTTAAAAAAGTTTAGTTTGAAAAACTTCTAGGTAACTCTTGTATCAGTCCTCAAGAGTGTATGAAGTATTTGTTTGAAAACTTTTTGAAAGTGTCAGTGTGAAAAGATTTTTGATTTGTTTTTTAGAGAGCAAGTACCCATGAGTCATCTACCTACCCTAAGGAATTAGGCTGTGTAAAAGTCCTTAAGGTAGTGCCATCCCACCATTGAGAGGTAGGTAGCACCACCGTTGGAGGTGTTCGGGTCAATTCGATTTTAGGGACAGTGTGGTCACCGAAGCAATAGTTAGGACACTTTAGAAATAACCCTAATGTCCTAGATCCTTTTTAATCCGAGGCAACTATTTCGAGGCAACTGTTTCGAGGCAACTGGATCTTGGACATAAGAGCGACCGCTAAAACGTCCTATACTTGACGACCACGTTTCGAAGGCAACGAGTGAGGCGTACCCTAGAAGTGGTGTGTGCATTGTGTGTTATTTTCATGTTAACATTTATCTTTGATCATGGCATTGTGAGCTACGCGTCGTTTTTAGTTATCGTACATTCTTTCATGCGAGTTTAGCAGTTAGGAGTGCGGGAAATTTAAATACAGAAAGGTAAAAGCTACGCTATTACAAGGCGCGGGTCTATACATCGCCAAAATACAAAGACCCGTTTTAGATAAAGATGCGGAAAGTAAAAAAAGCAATAAACCTAATTACTATTACATCCTTGAACAATTACATGATAATCAAAAGAAATAAGAATAACATGCGAAAGAATAAATTAAACTGAACGTCCGAGGGTTTTGACCCTTTGCTTGAAATTAAATTAAATTAAAACCTAATTAATTATTTAAAGAAAAGAAAGTGTTTTTATGTTTTTTGTATTTATTATGGAAATAAAGAAAAGAATTTAAAAGTTAGTAAACAACCCTAATTCTAGATTATTTTAGTTATTAAAAAAATGTCAACGTTGACCTAATTTACTAATTAATTAATTTACATATTTATGTACAAAAATAATGGTAATTAATAAATAATAATAATAATTAAGAACATGATTAAAATGTGTCAAAACCTAATTCTATGGATTTTTTATTTATTAAGAAAAAGATTGAAATATAAACCTAAATTAAACTAAGGTAATTGTTAGTTATTTATTTACAAAAATATATTAATGGCAAATTTAATAAATGATTAAAAAAAACATTTTTGAGTTTCTGATATTTTATTAGGAAAAATTATTTGTGGTGAATTAATTATGATTAAAACAATTAAAAGTATTAAAAAGAAAATAAAATTTAAAAATGCAAAGCAAACCAAGGGGGTGTCTGGCCCAAAGGGGAGGTGTTTGTGAAGCAATTCTGGCCCATTAAGGCAAAGCCTGGTTGACTTTCCTGATTGTGTGCATGCTCATTGACTGGACCATATGATGGACTTCATTCTGTGGCCATTGGATTGTTGTTCAAGGCCATCTGGCAAGCTAACGCGCGAGGGATTAGGAAGGAGTTCTGGGCATATGCTGCATGTGAACACTTTGTAAAAAATAGAAAGAATTATATGGGGGACCTGGGAATCGAACCCAGGTCTCAATGCTTGCAAGACACGTCCTCCACCATCTGAGCTATGAAGCGCATTTGTTAAATATCTACACAACAAACATTATATAAAATACCAACAATTATTATGATGCAAACAAAAATACGCGCGTAGATTTGAATGTTCCAGTCACATAATGCCACGCATGGTGTCTTCTTCGTTTCACCTGCAAACATGAATAAGATAGCGGGGGTTTTAAAACCCCACAAAGTGAAAGTCCCGAGAATAGCGAATAGCCCTATGGATTACATAAATTGAGCGCGATAGTCTGGTTGAATTCGTCTGGCCTTGACGAATTCAACCATGGTCATGACATGGCCCAATTTTTCCTGATGCCTAAAGCCCTAATTGTAAGCTTCAGAAACCCGAGATGTCGTTCATGGTGGATTTTGATTCAGACAATTATAACTCAATTGGATTATACCAACAGCTTCAGAAGGTCCCTATTAGCATGAATCAATCCAAAAAAATGGTTAAAAATGCATGAATGATGATATGTCAATTTGGAAAATAAAGCAAACCGTGTGACTTAGTGGAGATGATTCTGATGGTGTTAAGCTTCGTTCTTGATTGCAATGGCTTCCTGGCAATGTCAACAATGTATTGGAAACGATTTTAGGCCTTGAATTGTACTGTAAATAGGATTTCAGTTTTCAAGTTTTTCTTGAAATTTTGCAAATTGGTTATGTGGTTGCAGCAGCTTTCACGTGTGTCTAGCTTTAGGGTTTCACTCAGCATATGTATGTGATGTGAATTAGGTCAAGAATAAGCCCAAAAGTCCATGGCATTATGACTTGAATATTTGATTGCCTAATCATATCTTTTTCAATCTTTTCTTTCATGAGACCTTGCCAATCATGGATTTTTTTGCCTTGTTGATTGAGAAACGAGTTGCCAGCTTTCCCTAGTCACATTTGCTGCAAAAAAGATCTAAAAGAGCATATCTTTGAATTTTCCTATAATTAAAACCAATTAAATGAATTAATATAAATATAAATTCAATTAATTAATTAAAAATAAGAAAATAAATTATTTTGAGCTCAATGGGTCGTGCATAGGCTTTGGGTAATGATTCAAGAAAGAATTTGAGGCCCATTAGCAAAATTGAAGTGTTTTAGGCAAAGTTGACTTTTGAAAGTTCCCAAAAATTTCCCAACTTCTCCAATGCATATCTTGCTCAATTTTGAAGCTATGAACATGTTCTTGGACATTTTGGAAAGGTCTTGAAGTCCTCTAACCAATGCCTTTGGTCACATGTCATTTTGATTTACCAATCTCAAGTTATGGTCTTTGACTTAAAGTTCCTTTTTGTTGACTTTTGAAAATGACCTATAATGTTGAAATTGATAACTTTTTGTGAGAGCATTTCTTGGACTTGAAGTGTGAATATGAGTTTTAGGAAATGTCATCCCCTTCAAAATGAGCATTGGATGGGATTTTTCTGATAAACCATGAAAAAGTTATGCCTTGGTCAAATTGCAGTTGACTTTTCAGTTGTCCCAAAATAGAAACCTTTGACACCTTGATGATTTTTGAGCCATGCTTGTGGAATCATGATCAAGATTTGATCAAATGATGATTGTGGCTTCATAATAAGATGTTGACCTAAAATTTTGACTTTTGACTGTCAAATGACCATTTTTCCCCTGCAGTTGACTGTGAAGCATTTAGGGTTTTTGACTGTGCAACTTGAGGCTGTGAGTCTTGATACTTGACATATGGATGCTTGACAAGGTATATAGGCATATGGAACTTAATTGGGCCCTTGGAAACCTCAATTTCTTTGTAAGAACCAAAACCCTAATTTTGACTGTGTTAGGAGGGTGTTTGAACTGTGCAATTCTGAATCCCTTTGAAGCTTGATTTTTGACAAATCTTGAAGAATATGGGAGGGCAAATTTTGGGGTACAACATGACATTGCATATTAGCTAACATTTTATCCTTTTCAGGATAAGGTTAATCAATAGCTACCATTAACAATGTTCAAAGGCCTTTCAGATACAGTTCAAATACGCTCTAGACACGGATGTCATCCTGATACTCATTCAAATTCAATCTTCAGATACAGTTCAGATACGCTCCAGACACGGATGCCATCCTGATACTCATTCAGATTCAATCTTCAGATACAGTTCAGATACGCTCCAGACACGGATGCCATCCTAATACACATTCAGATTCAATCTTCAGATACAGTTCAGATACGCTTCAGACACAGATGCCGTCCTGATACTCATTCAGATTCAATCTTCAGATACAGTTCCGACACGCTCTAGACACGGATGCCATCCTGATACTCATTCAGATTCAACTTTCAGATATAGTTCAGATACGCTCCAGACACGGATGCCATCCTGATACTCATTCAGATTCAACTTTCAGATACAGTTCAAGTACGCTCCAGACACGGATGCCATCCTGATACTCATTCAGATTCAAATTTCAGATACAGTTCGGATACACTCTAGACACGAATGCCATCCTGATACTCATTCAGATTCAATCTTCAGATACAGTTCATATACGCTCCAGACACGGATGCCATTCTGATACTCATTCAGATTCAGCTTATAAATATGGTTCAACAATCATTTCTGGATGGCATCTACAAGCCCATCGCCAACAACTTTCCATCATCCCTCCAAATGGAATCTTTAAGCCCATTTTGTATACCATCAACCATCACATCACTGAGTGCAAATTTCTGGGCACTCTAATGTCCAATCATCTTACGCCAAAATTTTCCCTCTCATTTATCAAGAATTTTCTCACAAGATCTCCTTTGACTCAAGACTGCATTAGGGTTGATCAGCTCAAGACACCTCCTTAAGCACTGATGACCAAAATTAGGGTTTGAGATTGCACAAGGATATTTGAACTTCCAATACCCCATATGACTTTCATGGATAATTATGGACCCTCAAGATTACTCATGTTAAGTTTCAAGCTTTGGATCACACTTTTGCTCAGTCAATTGAGCAGTTGACCTAAAAATCAACTGTATTGGGGAAAAGTCAACTATGGCCAATTCACAGTCAAACTTCATAATTTTTATCCATATCAACATTTTGAAATCATATGTATCATTTGATCAAGTTTGGACCACAATTCCTCAAGAAATTTGATCAAATCTTCTAAAGGGTAAAATGGTCAAAATTAGGGTTTTTACTAGGAAAGGGCTATTTCTAATTTTTGACCTACAAAATGATCAATTGGTTTAAGGAGTGATATCAAGAGTCCAATTGAATCATTTTTACCAAATGATATGGCTCAAAACATTGCTCAAGTCCAATGGATTGACAAATGAATTTTCAGTCAACTGATCAAAAGTCAATTGTATACTGAAAAGTCAAACTTTGACTTTTTGGTCAAATTCAAATGTCAAAGATCACAATTCATAAAAGCATGTCAAAATATGAAACTTATTCATCAAGAAATCAAAAATTCAAGATTTCATTTTGAAAAGTTAAAATTTCTAAACTTAGAAATTTTTTTAAGTGTTGGAAATTTTTTATTTTTTCATAACTTTGAGCAAACTTTTCATCATGATGCAAGATGATTCAAAATAAACTTCCAACATGAAAGTTGTAGATATCCATGAAATCTACAACTTTTCTTCACTCAACTCCTTCCAAAAGTTCTTGGATCTCAAGTTATAATTTTAGGAATACATGGTCATGAAACAAAAACACTTAGTGAAATTTTGCCCTAATTTGGTCAGGATTTTGACCTAACTTCATGGAACTTTTCATGTAGTTCCAAGGGGAATTTTCAAAATTGATTCAAAGATGGGTTGTATAGAAAATTGAAAGCTTTCCAAAATGTCCAAGAACTCCTTGAGATCATTTTTGAGTAGGGAGAATCGAAGAGATGAAGTTAGGGTTTTATCACTTGAATTACAAGTCATTTTGTGATGAACAAATTCAAAATTCAAACTTATGCTGCATAACCTGTAAAATCAAGCTTCTCAAATGAACTTTTGTTTTGATGAAGACAAACCATGATTGACAAAGAAGGCAAATATTTATGATCAAACTTAAAACATCTATGGACAAAATCTCCAGTTCAAAGCTCTTAACAACTTTCAAGGTATAATGGTATTATTTACTTTGATCTTAAGATATAGATGCTCAATGATGAATAAGAAATGTTTTATAAATCATTACTCAAGTTTTTCAAAGTTAAAATTCATTTTTACTTGAGTGCAATCGATTTTCATATTAGTGCAATCGATTGCATGCTTCAATTTTCAGATCTTTTGCTTCTGTTTCTCACTGCAATCGATTGCATACTTAAAATTTTCAAAATGGTTGCTTCTGTTTCTCAGTGCAATCGATTTATATTGCTTGTGCAATTGATTGCACTCACTTATTTTTTGCTACTGACTTTACATGCAATCGATTGACATTGCTTGTGCAATCGATTGCACACTTAAAACTTTTGAAAATATAGCTGTTGAAACCCCGTGCAATCGATTTACACAAAGGGTGTAATCGATTGCATGCTGCACGATTTTGAAAAATAGCAGCTTTTCACATGCCTGTTCATAATACCTTTTCATTGAAACCTTTCACTCAATCTTGGCATTTTCTCATGATTCATTTTCAGAACTTTATGATGTTTCAAAAAGGTGTTATGAACATATAAATATTCATTTTCAAAATCACTTTCAACACCTCTTCCAAATATATTTTCTGGATTTTCAAAATACAAACTCAAGCTTTTCATCACTTTCATACATAAGTTTTCTGCATATTTTCATACATTGTTAAACACAAAACTTTGAGAAATTTTATCTCGAGTCATTGTACAATATTATTATTGGAAGAGAAGATCATTCATTGTTAAATCACTCTAAGTTATTAATACTACTCAACTCACTCAAACTCAAATATTGATTGTTACTTACTTACTTTTCCATGATTGTTGGAAATAAGTTAAGTGTTTTTAAATCTTGTCTTTCCAGGATTGTTGGATACAAGTGTAGTCACTTTGAGAGGATTGTTCTCATAGTTGACATAGTGAAAATCCAAAAGGATTGTTCTTGGTCCAAGAGGATTGTTCTTGGCTTTTTGGTAGTTCTTGCTTAAGTTTGCCACAATAAGAAAATATCTTTCTGGTTGAAAGGGGACTGGAGTACTCTCAGATTGTGACGGGAACCAGGATATATCGCCCGTGTCTCTTTATTTTTCTACACTTTACTCTTTCCTAAACTCACCTTTAACCAGAAAAATAATATCCATCATCACTAAAACCAGAATTTTTAAAGTACCTAATTCACCCCCCCCCCCCCCTCTTAGGCGCACTTCGTACTTACATAACCTCTACTTTGCAGGCCTCAAACTTGTTAGGCACTCCATAATTAATTGCTTTCACAGCTGTTAGAGGTCTCATTTCAAGCATTCAATGCAAGGCCATGCTTTATATCCATTTTGGGAAGAAAGTGCACAGTGCCATTTTTATAAAGTGGCTTTTTGCACAAAACTTGTTCTTGAGCCTTGTACTTGTTCTCTTCTGATCATACAGGTCCCATAACTCATAAGAAACTTGTTAGACACTTACAATCACTCAGCCCATGCTTGTACTTCCCCTTGAAACTTATTTTCCCACTTTTCTTGAAAATCAAGTAACATAGCAAATAAATTGTAACTTGTACTTCTGACTTTCAAAACCACTCAAGACCTTTTTCTTATACATACACAAGCCATTTGCCACAAATCCCATGCATGCTTAAGCCCTGAAAACACCTAGAACACAGAAACACATAAAACACTTCAAAACTTGTCATTTATGAGTTTTGAATCCAATCTCCAAATTTTCTCGTGCATTTCTTGGCCTTTTACTTTCAGAAGCTTCTAAACAACATATACAAACAATCCCAACACCTGCAGCACAACTGTAACACCTCCATCATCGTCCACCATTTTCAAAAACAGAACCTTGCACCTTGACTTCTCCAAAACTCCTCAGGCACTTTCAGCTCAAGCTAAGCATCTCATTAGCTTCCTGGGAACTTGAGGAAGCTAATCCAATCATTAGAACTCACTAAAAGCTACTCAAACTCCAAACCCGATACCCTCTTGCAAGGTAAGTTTTCTGACTTTGGAACTTTTCATACAGGCATCATTAATGGTTTATTTATGAATGAAAAATGTAGATATCATTTCCATAAAGCTAACCATGTCCATAGTTTTCATTAATTTTGTTTGAGCTTAGAGAATTTCAAGATTGAAGTTTCTGAAATTTTTACGGTTCAGATTAGGGCCATTAAAATTCATGATTATCTTTGATCTTTAATTTTATTGCTTTGCATTTCTGAAATCGTGAGGAAATTTGCTACAAGTTTCTTGTTTACAGTTTTCATTTTTGTTGAGATTTGAATGAGATGCAGAGGCTCTGGCTAGGCGTGAGTTTGAAGATGAAGTTCGGGCCATGGACTTGTTTACTATCATATATTTGTTGTTTTGATTATATAAACGGATGTATAGCCACCCCAATGGTAGAAGCGCGCGCCTGTGACTATAGGGACATGGGTTCGAGCCCCAGTGGTACCCTTTTGGATTTTTTCATATTTTTTGCATTCTGACTCTTTTTTGGCAGCGTTGGGCCTCCCTTGGGCCTTTATGTTTTTTTTTTCTTGTTGTTGACCCCTCTGCTGGCTATTCACACCCTGGCCCATTTATTTTCTTTTTTTTCATTTTTTTATTTATTTGTTTTCTTAAATATTTTATTTAATATTAAAAAATCAGAAAAAATGTAAAAAACATGAGATTTATATTTTGATAAAGTTTATTTATTTTTTACACAAAAAATTATTTTATTTAATCCTACTTTATTTATTTTTACTAATTGGGTTTGTAAATTTAATTTAAAAAACTAGGGTTTTAGTTATCTTCTTAAGATATTTTATTTTAAAACCAAAAAAGATCAAAAAATATTTTATAATACTATAAATTATTTTTAAAGACAAAATACCAAAAAATATTCTTCTCATGAACTTAATTTCTTTTTTAAATTAATATTTAGATTAGGGTTTTATTTAAATTCTTTTCCTAGTAAATTTAGGTTTACTTTTTATTATTTAATTAATTATCATTTTTTGTTAATTAGGTTAAAACAAAACCCTTTCCTTCTAAAAAATCCAAACAAACATCCATTTTCTTCACATTTTACATTCTTGTATATTTATTCATTTTGTACATTATTTTTTCAATCCTTGTCCAAGTTCAATATGGTTGTAATAGGTAATTAGGTTTTATTTTCTTTCAATCCCCATTTATAATTTGTACACCCCCCCCCCCCCTCCCACAAGTATTGTAATAGCGTAGTAATTTTAAATTCTGCAATTTATCGCTTTATATACAAATGCTAATAACTAGGGTTTGTACAGAAAGACTAAAACCAATCAATTAGAAAACCCTAATCAAAGACAAAATCAAGCATGAAAACAATACACTTGCACACAAGCACCCCTAGGGTAAATCCATTTGGTTGCCTTACTAAATGGCCATATTACGCATGTGAGGTGTCTTAGCAAAAACAAGTAAAATACAAGATTATAGTCCCTCGATGAGGCTATCCATGTTGCCTTAGTCCCTAAAAGATAATGGTAAGATACCTTGCAACATTGCTAATCATGGTTATACGATGACCCACGCCCGTCCCGTTTACATCCAAAGATAGGGTTACTTACCAAATCAATGGTGAGATAACAATGTCAAAGGAAAGAGGAAATGAACATGAAAGACTTTTGAGTAGGTAGAATGCTCCTAATTACTTGCTCAATTTCAAAACCAAAAACATCCTTGCTATTTTCAAAACAAATACCTACACTTTCAAAACATCTTACAAACTTGAAAATATTTTCAAAAGATCAAACACTTTGTATACATTCTTACGAACGAGAATCATTACAAAGTTTTCCTAAACAATGGTCTCTTTATAAAATACTTTCAAAAATCACACAAAGCACAATTTCAAACAAAAGCAAGTGATCTAGCAAGTAACTAAGAGCCCGTGGAAAACCATGGATGAAAATGGTGCTAATACCTTCCCTTTTCATAATCTACCCCCTGAACTCAAGAAATAATCTCAAAGGTCTTTCATGTGCTTTTTCACCTTTCCTTATGGATAAAAGAAAAGTCGATGGTGACTTTTGCTAATCTCAACATTTGCGATCAAACACAAAACCTTCAAGTCAGTTCTCCCACCGTATCACAACTGGTTTGTAATATGTTTGTTTCCATCTGTTGTATTGTCTGGGTGCAATATATTCTACAGTGATTTATGTTTCCATGGTGTACATTTACTCTATTTCTTTTTATCAATATTTTGGCTAAAAGTGGGAGTAAAGTTTTGTGTCATGATGTTACATCGCATGTCATAACATGTTGATTTAGCATTGTAATAGAACTATGTACTACTCCTTTTGGGAGAGTAGTTGTTTGTGATTGCCTATGCAAACACTCAGGGGGAGCATGATCATTCATACTTGTTTGTGTTGAAGCCGTTGTTGCTGCTTTTGCTCTATCTTTTGCATCATGTGCTCTGATTTAGGGATTTTCCTTTCAGGGGGGCTGATAGTGTGTGATAAGGGGAGTATTGGACATGTCTTGTTTGTACAAGCTCCCTTGGGATTTAAACTTGTACTATTAAGAAGTTATAGCAATTATAGATATGGAGTAATGCAACAAATACTACATGTTTCCTATATATTCTGATGCATGACATGCTGGAATAATTACTACTGAGAAGGGATAGAAGGAAGGTATTCTGCAAGACAGTGGGGCTGGCTACAAAACCAAGGAATGCATGAGGGTCTTTGATAGGGGCAAGAGGCTCTTTTATAGACGCATGAGGTATAAGATCACCTAAAGTTGACCAATAGGTTGTGTTCCCATTTGTTTGTTTCCACTTGGTGCTCATGAATTATTGTTCTCTTTTGGGCTTTCATTTGTAGTATTGTTGAATTTCTATATGTTTGTTTCCATCTATTGTATTTCCTGGGTGCAATATATTCTACAGTGATTTGTGTTTCCATGGTGTATATTTTTCCTATTTCTTTTTATCAATTTTTTGGATAAAAGGAGGAGTAAAGTGTTGTGTCATGATATTACAACGCATGTCCTGACATGTTGATTTAGCACTGTAATAGAACTGTATGCTAATGCTTTTGGGAGAGTAGTTGTTTGTGATTGCCTATACAAACACTCAGGGGTAGCATGATCATTCATGCTTGTTTTATTTGAAGCCGTTGTTGATGTTTCTGCTATATCTTTTGCAACATGTGATCTGATTTAGGGGTTTTCCCTTGAGGGGGGAGAACTAATCGTGTCTGATAGGAAGAGTACTCGGCCTGTCTTGTTTGTACAAGCTCCCTTGGAATTGAAATTTGTACTATTAAGAAGTTATAGCAATTACAGATATGGAGGAAAGCAACAAATACTGTATTTTTCCTCTATATTCTGATGCATGACATGCCTGGACAAATTGCTACTGAGAAGGGATAGATGCTCTTTTATAGAGGCAAGAGGTGGAAGATCACCTAAAGTTTGCCAAGAGCTTTTGTTCCCATATGTTTGTTTCCACCTGATGCTCATGATTGGTTGTTCTCTTTTGTGATTCCATCTGCAGTATTGATGGTTTGCAATATGTTTGTTTCCATCTGTTGAATTGTTTGGGTGCAATATGTTCTATAGTGATTTTTGTTTCCATGTTGTACATTTTCTCTATTTCTCTTTATCTGTAGTTTGGCTAAAAGGGGGAGTAAAGTATTGTGTCATGATGTTACATCGCATGTCCTGACATGTAGATTTAGCATTGTAATAGAATTATGTGCTACTCCTTTTGGGAGAGTAGTTTTTTGTGATTGCCTATGCAATTATTCAGGTGGAGCATGATCTTTCATGCTTGTTTGTGTTGAAGTCGTTGTTGTTGTTTCTGCTGTATCTTCTGAAGCATGTGCTCTGATTTAGGCGGTTTTCCCTTGAGGGGGGGGGAACTGATTGTGTGATATGTGGAGTACTAGACCTGTCTTATTTGTACAAGTTTCCTTGGGGTTGAAACTTGTACTATTAAGAAGTTATATCAATTACAGATATGGAGGAATGCAGCAAATACTAAATCTTTCCTCTATATTCTGATGAATGACATGCTTGGACAAATTGCTACTGAGAAGATTAGAAGGAAGGTATTTTGCAAGAAAGTGGGGCTGGCTACAAAACCAATGAATGCATGAGGCTCTTTGACAGGGGAAAGAGGCTCTCTGATAGAGGCAAGAGGTGGAAGATCACCTAAAGTTGGCCAAGAGGTTGTGTTCCCATTTTTTTGTTTCCACTTAGTGCTCATGATTGGTTGTTCTCTTTTCTGCTTCCATCTGTAGTATTACTGGTTTGCAATATGTTTGTTTCCATCTGTTGTATTGCATGGGGGCAATATATTCTAAAGTGATATATGTTTCCATAGTGTACATTTACTCTATTTCTTTTTGTCAATATTTTGACTAAAAAGGGGGAGTAAAGTGTTGTGTCCTGATGTTACATCGTATGTCCTAACATGTTAATTTAGCATTGTAATAGAAATGTGTACTACTGCTTTTGGGAGAGAAGTTGTTTATGATTTCCTATGTGTGATACGGTGGCCAGAACCAGACTGTTTGAAATGCTGGTTTGCGCTTTGCATTTTTTGTTCGCAAAATGTCGCGGTAAGCAAGAGTCGCCACCAACTTTTATTTTATCCAACTGGAAAGTAAAAAAGCACAGGAAAATTCCTTTTTTCGATATTTTGAGTACGGGGGGTAGATTATAGAACGGGAAGGTATTAGCACCCTTTCTATCCGTAGTTTTCTACGGGCTCTTAGGTACTTGCTCATCATTTTGAAAATTGCTTATGTGTGTTTGATTTGAAAAAAAAGTTTTTTTTTTTACTTTGATTTAACCCTTGCTTCTGTCTTCAAGAGTGTTACGAAGTAATTTTGAAAACTTTAGTTTGAAAAGTTTGTTTGAAAGTGTATGGTGTAAAAAAGTTCATTTTGAGCAAGTACCTACTAGCATCTACTTACTCGAAAAAAGAATGTTTCTGTTCTTGTTTCCTCTAGACAGCACTATCCCACTATTAGTGAGTAGGTAGCACCGTCGTTGGAGTTTTAAGGGTCAATTCGAAAGGGACGTACGATCACTAAGCAATGTTAGGATGTCTTAGTAATAACCCTAATGTTTTAAGATCATGTTCGAGGAAACATTTCCGAGGCAACCTTTCCGAGGCAACTTTTCCGGACGGGACTTTGATCTTTGTTTAGACAATAGAGCAACCACTAAAATATCCTATACTTAATGACCATTTACCGAAGGCAACCGAAGTGAGAGTATAACCTAGGAGTGCGCATGTACGAGTGATTCAATTTCAAGTTATTATCTTTGCGCATTTAGGGTTTGCTAACCGTTTTAAAATTTAACATACATTCTTGTCATGCAACCCTATTATCATGCATCTAACAGTTAATATTTCGCGGAAATTAAAGTGTGGAAAGTAAAGCTACGCTATTACAAGGCTTCGGGTATTAATTTACATAGCCAAAAAAACCCGTCAAAATGATAAATGAAAGGAAAAATGTCCTAATTAATCTATTACATCCCATGAGCAATTACATCAATATTGTAAAAATAAATAAATGCGTGACGAATAGAGAACGAAAGGAAATTAGGGTTTTGACCCCTTCTAACCTAATTAAAAGAAAAATTATTTTTGGTTGTTTTTGATTATTTAAAAAAAAGGTTTTAAATTAAATATACAAAAACCTAATTACTAATTAAATTAAATTAAGAAGATATTAAATTTGACCTATTTTTGTGTTTTTGGTTATTTTTAAGAAAAAGAAAATAGGAATTAAATTGAACTAAAACCCTAATTTTCTAATTGTTTTTAATTTATTTACAAAAGGAATTAAAGTTACCTAATAAATTAAATAAACTAATTAAATTATTTTTTTTTTGATAAAAAATAAACTAAATCTAATTGGATGACAAATTGATTTTATGGTTTTTTATGAAAGAAAAAAAAGAATTAATTTGGTGTTAGTAAAAATAATTTAAATAAATTAAATAAAAGAAAATATGAAAGAGAAGAAAAAGAAAATGGGCCTGTGAAATAGCAATTTGGAGGGGTGTGAATAGCAAGCTGGGCCCAAAATAAACTGATCCATGTTGACTTTCTAAGATTCCATGTTGCACTTTGACTGGGATGCATGATGGACCATCACATGATGACCTTTGGATTAAATCTGCTTCAGATCTAGTGGCTGTAAGCTGATGGCACATGGTGGGGTCTTGGCCTGTACAAGCACATGATTACGCAAGGCAAAATATTATTGAAGAATATGGGGGACCTGGGATTCGAACCCAGGCCCCATGGCCTTTTCAACTGCTTCCCCACCAACTGAGCTGGACACATTTATTGTATATGAAATAATAATAATGGATAATATGTAATAATGGGAGTTAGTGGGGGAGAAACAAAAAACATGCGCGCCAGAATTCAAATGGTCAAATGGGAGAGTGCCACACCATCGTCCCTGTCCTCTCTCCATTGGTAAAAGTTAGAGACTTTTACCTACGGACAAACATCCGTCACTACAAACCCTGCATATCTCAAAATCAAATACAGACATGATAAATGGATTCTAAAGCCATGAATTAAATCGCCTTGGCCTGCTGAGCATTATGGTGCCCTTCTTGTGGACCAATTTTGCCTGTACAAAAAGATCCTAAAACGAGACAACAAAACCTAGCAATGGTAGATTCCAGTATAGCCAATAAAAATGCAATTAATTATTATGAGTAGCTTGCAAATGCTTAAAGGAACAACGATATGTAAGTATTTCATGCTATAAGTGCCAAAATAACGTGATTCGATTCCAAGAAAAGTTCAAGGTCGTGAACCAGTTACATTGAGTTTTAGTGTAGGAAAATCCTTGTTCTTGATTGGTATAGCTTCCTTGTATGTCCAGGATGTGAATGGGATGGCTTAGGGATCTTGAAAATGCCTGGAAGTGCGAAATCAGATTATCACTTTCTTTGAATTTTTTCAAGTTTGGTTATGCCTTTTCACGTCTCAAAACCTTGTTGTTTTTTGCTGCAATTGTACACTATATACCACTGATTGAATTAGAGTTGCAATTGTGATCTCAATCTTTGTCCATTATGATTTGTGATCTTGATTTGATTTCCATGAAATTCCTTCCAAAATAGGCCAAAGTCAATCTTTTTGTGCCCACCTATGCCTTGCACAAATTGATTCACTTGCTAGCTGGATATGGGATCTGAAATGTGCACAAAATCTTGAGGTTTGAATGGTTTGGATATTTTCATGATTTATTTTGATTTAAATTGATTTAATTGAAATAAAAAATCAAAATAAATAGAAAAAATAAGATAAAGACAAATGGAAAGATCTAGGGCTTGTGGACCATGCTACAAACTCAAGACAAGTGCAAAAAGTTGGGCTCATTTGACAAAAATTGCAATTTGAGGCATTTTTTTCTTTTGGCAATTTTGCAAAAAAGGTCAACTTCACCAATGCATAACTTCCTCAATTTTGACTCTTTTAAGGTGTTCTTGGAATTTTTAGAAAGCTCAAGATGTCCTATAAGCAACACTTTTGTTCTCATCTCAATTGGGTCTTCCATGTTCATGTATGAAGCTTTGACAAAAAAGGTGTTTTTGTTGACTTTTCAAAATGACCTATAATGTCCAAATTCATAACTACTTGTGATTGCATATTTTGAAATTGGGAGCTAAGATGAATTGTAGGGAATTGAATCCTATTCAAAATGAGCTTTGGATGGGTCATTTCTCATAAAGTATGAGAAAGTTATGCTTGGTCAAAGTTGAGTTGACTTTTCCTACAAAACCCTAATTTAGCAACTTTTGGGTTTTGATGAATTGTGAGCAATCCTTGAGGAATCATGATCAACCCTTGATCAATAGATGAATAATACTTCAAAATGAGGATGTTGACCAAAAATGTTGAAGTTTGACAGTATGTGGGCCACAATTGACTTTTGTCCTAGCATAGTCGACTTTCAGGCCTTTGAGCAATTGACTGAGCAAACTTCATCTGCAAGGCTTGAAACTTGACATGGATGGTCTTGAGAGCATATTAGGATAATGGTGATCATTTGGGATCCTTTGGACTCAAGTATCTTGATGCAACATGAAATCCTAATTTGAGGTAGACTGCCTTAGGAGAGATTTTGTCTGGTCAACCCTTGGACTTCCTTGAGGATCTTTCTAGAAATGTTTTGAGAAATATGGGAGGGAAAATTTTGGAGTACAACAGCTGCCCCTGTTCAATCTTCTTAAACCTGAGGATGTAGATTGGCTTATCTGCCTTTCGTGATCCGAGGGTGGAAGATGATTAAACACTAGAGTGCCCAGAAATTTGCACTCACATAAAGTGGTATCCGTCTTGCGATATCGGGAATGGGCTTATAGATGCCATTTTGAGATTGATGATGGAAGATGGGCTTAAAGATGCCATCAGAAGAAGTGTCGATCGCATAAGAGATTCCTTAGCGAGAGTCTGTATACCTGTTGTTGAGGAAGACTATGCTGGGGAATATTGTTCTTTGCTTGTGAGGAATAGAATTTTAAGAGCTTCGGTCGTCTGTTATTCTACTGGGGAATTGTCTCTTTAGTTGAAGAGGTGAAAATGAATTACTATCTGGTCGTGATCCAGGCTTCATAGTGATAAGACTGACTGCTATCTGGTCGTGCTCCAGGCTTTACAGTGACTTACTGGGGAGATGAGATAAAACTTGTTATCCGGTCGTAATCCAGGCTTTGCAATTTCTCGATTCTTATCTGGTCGTAATCCAGGCTTTAGAAGGCATTAAGTTGTTATCCGGTTGCATCCGGGCTTCAACTTGAATTCAGGGCACACTAATATTCGTTCGACTCCGGGATTCTTAGTATTTGTCCAGGTAAACTGCTATTTGGTCGAAATCCAAGCTTCGCATTGTCTTGTACTGTTATCTGGTCGTAATCTAGGCTTCAGTCCTTTTATCATTATCTGGTCGTAATCCAGGCTTCACGATGCTTTATACCATTATCTGGTCGAATCCAGGCTTCATGGTGTTTTGTACTGCTATCTGGTTGTAATCCAGGCTTCACAATACCTTACTTCTTATCTGGTCGTAATCCAAGATTCAGAAGGAATCAAATGGTTATCCGGTCGCCTCCGGGCTTACCTTTGACTTTCGGGCTTACTAATATCCGGTCAAATTCGGGCTTCATAGTAATTGGCCGGGTAAACTGCTATTTGGTCGTAATCCAAGCTTCACAATGTCCCTCATTATTATCTGGTCGTAATCCAGGCTTTAGTGTATTTTACCGCTATCTGGTCGTGCTTCAGGATTTGCGATGTCTCATACCATTATCTGGTCGAATCCAGGCTTCATGGTGTTTAGAGAAATCAAGATACTATCCGGTTGAATCTGGGCTTCATAACTTATATTAAAGATATACCACTATCTGGTCGTAATCCAAGCTTTGCGGTGTCTTTGGCTGCTATCTGGTCGTAACCCAGGCTTCACAGAAACTTATATTGCTATCTGGTCGTAATCCAGGCTTCACAATAACTTGATGAGCTGTTATCCGGTCGTAATCCGGGCTTCACGGCTTGTATTTATGATATACCACTATCTGGTCGAATCCAGGCTTCATGGTACTTGCACTGCTATCTGGTCGTAATCCAGGCTTCACAGTAACTGGCTGAGCTGTTATCTGGTCGTAATCCGGGCTTCACGGCTTGTTGGGGATTAAACTATAATCTGATCGAATTCGGGCTTCATAGCTTAAAGATAAACCACTATCTGGTCGAATCCAGGCTTCGCGGTGCTTGATATTGTTATTCGGTCATTCTCTGGGCTTCACAATATGATGGAGTAATCAAGATACTATCTGGTCGTACCCGGGCTTCATAGCTTGAACTTTGTAAGAATTTGACTGTATCTTTCCTGAAAGGTGAAGGGTTAGTCGTATGTAATGCCATGAAGCATGACATGTATCGTGCAATGATGTTCTCAAAAATACATGAGACTGTGTTGTATAATGCGTATATGCATGCCATAATGTATGAATGTGTAATGTTTTTATGATGTTCTCTAACTGGGGAAAATAAATCCTAGACTGCTACTGGAGAACAAGAGTTTCACTCGCTGGAGATAACGACCGAGGATAATTTGAGAATAATCCTGCTGGAGAATAAACTGACGAGAAAATGGCTCTGTGGGGAAGAGATACTCTGTCTGAAGATCCACTGACTTGGAGAAATAACCTTGGCTAGGGATAAATTACCGTTGATGGCGATAATAAACTCTATCGGGAAATAAAACTTCTGTTTATGGAAGAAATAAACTCCACTGGGGATGGCCTTCCATTGTTGGTGAAAGATAAATTCTGCTTGGGGAGAATCAACACCAATGTATTTTAGATACCTTTTACTCTACGGGGAGTGTAGGCATTTTTAGTCATATTCTCTAGCTGGGTCTATCACCATACCGGGTGGATAGAGCAACTGTGAGGTTTGGACATTTCTGTTTGCCCCTGTTCCTGAAATTACGAGTAACCGTCTTTTGTTTCGCATGTAAATTTTTATGAGCAGCAATTATTGTCAAATGCATATATTAAAATTGAACATTGGACGTTCTTGCAAAACAAAACAGGGAAAGAAAAACAATTTGAAATTTCTTTGTGAAAATGAATTGTATTGATTTTGAAGTTGGCCTGTAAATAGGCGTTTTTGTACAAGAGGCTGACGTCCTAGTAAGAGAACGCCGCCGAAATGATTGAATTTATATAATTTGTGAAAAACAAAGAAAAACAGTTATGTGAACAATCCCACTGGGTTCCAACTCTGCTATTGCCTTTATGTCTTCGAGCATCTCATCACTTTGCTACTTGGTTGAAGGTAGATCAGATTGATTAGTGTCTTCCGAGCTTGATAGTCGATACCGAAGGTTGATTGCAAGATGACCCAATGTGACATAGTATTACGCTTTGATCCCTGATTTTTGCCTGGACCGCCCTTTCGGGTTTTCAATCCACCGGGATACCCTTTTTTGCCCAAGCCACTTTTTCAGGTTTTCGACTTGCCGGGTGTACAGTTTTTTTTCATTTTCATCCCTTACTTTTTCCCGAACCCTTTTGGTTCACTGGGAAGCCCTTATTTTTGCCTAGGCCAATCAACCTAGTGGGTCTTTGATTAGGCGTAGTATTTTTTCACTATGTCTGCATTGACGGGGTGAGGAAGGCCGTCACCATCCATGGTGGTTAGAATCATAGCTCCTCCTGAGAAAATGTTCTTAACCACAAATGGCCCTTCATACATATGGGTTCATTTTCCCCTGGGATCACCTTGCGGCAGTATGATATGTTTGATCACCAGATCCCCGACTTGATACTCTTATCGTCTGACTTTCTTGTTAAATGCCTTGATCATCCGTTTTTGATACGTCTGACCATGACAGATAGCAGTAAGTCTCTTCTCGTCGATTAAGTTCAGTTGATCAAGTCAGGTCTAGATCCAGTCATCTTTTCTTAAACCTGCATCCTTCATAATCCAAAGAGAGGTTATCTGGACTTCAATGGGTAAGACTGCCTCCATGCCATACACCAGAGAGTAGGGTGTTTCCCCTGTTGACGTTCGTGCTGAGGTACGGTACCCATGAAGAGCGAATGGTAGTATCTCATGCCAGTCTTTGTATGTCACTGTCATCTTCTGCACAATCTTCTTGATATTCTTATTAGCTGCTTCAACAGCCCCATTCATCTTCGGCCGATAAGGAGAAGAGTTATGATGTTGTATCTTAAACTGTTTGCAGAGCTCGGTGATCATTGTATTATTGAGATTTGTACCATTATCCATAATGATCCTCTGTGGTACACCGTATCGACAGATCAGACTGTGTCGGATAAATCGCGCTACGACATTCTTGGTTACCGTAGCAAAGGAAGTTGCCTCAACCCACTTCGTAAAGTAATCAATAGATACCAAAATGAAATGATGCCCGTTGGACGCAGTAGGTCTGATGTCGCCGATCATGTCGATGCCCCACATTGCAAATGGCCAAGGAGCTGTCAAGATGTTCAGAGGAACCGGAGGTACATGCACTTTATCAGCATAGACTGGGCACTTATTTTGACCTCTTTCCCGTCTTCCTCTATACCCAAATTTACTGATTCTACTGGCTCTTCATGAGGCTGTATGGCCCTTTCTTCCTATAGTAACAGTCTAGCAAGCTCCCCAGGCACTTCACAATCATCCTCACCTTCGTCCTCGGCTTGGTTGATCGGATTTTCGAAGTCATAACTGGAAGTAGCAGAGTTGTTATCAATGGGATCCAGAGTGGATGTGGATCTGCATTATGATACGTGAGTGTGTGTAAGACAATAGTTGTTTTAATAAAGTGCGAGATAGAAAAGAAAAACAAGGAGCATAAAATTTGTAATGCAAGAAAACGTCCAATGCTTTATTGATGATATATGAAAATGACAAATAATAAGCCCTCACAAACAAAGCCAAGGTGCCTCGGGCAAGGCACCGGGCCATAAAGTTTCAAACTGTCTATTACAAATTTCAAAACAAAAGTCAATTATTGTGTAATAAAAGAAACGGGCATGAAGTCTTTCACCGTCCTGTTGTTCAATCCACCATTGGTGGTCGGGTAAATCCAGTTGTCGATATCTGACTCTTCTTCATCATCCTCAATTGCATTCACTCCCTGATCATGTTTAGGCATCGGAGCAGTTATGACGTTGGGCTTTTCCGGAGCGTCAAACTCAATCTCTTTAGCTTCGATCAAATCTTGCACCTTATTCTTCAAGGCCTAACAGTTGTTTGTATCATGACCTGGGCTATCGTAGTGACAGGCGCAGCGGGTGTTCGGATTATATAGCGAAGATGTGGTACTGGGATTCTTCGGGGCTTCCCTCAGAGTTACCAGGTTGGTCTTCAATAATTGTGGTAGAGTTTGAGACAAGGTCATATTAAGCCGAGTGTACTGTCTTTGTGGTCTCTCTATTCTTTGTTGATTGTTGCATTGTGGGGCAACGGTGGGTCTTGATATTACTACCGTATTTACTGCTTGGCGGCGTTCAGGTCGGTTTTAGCTCCTCGAGCTGTAAACTGCACTAGCTTCTTTCTTGAAAGGCTTCTTTTCTGTACTTGATGAAGCACCTTTCTGTATCTTGCCACTTCGGATACCAACTTCTACCCTCTCCCCAGTCAAGATCAATTCAGTAAACCCAGATGAAGAACTACCGATCAAATGATTGAAAAATGGACCAGACAAGGTCCCCAGAAACATATCAACCAACTCCCTATCAGACAGAGGGGGTTAGACTCTTCCATCCAGATCTCTCCACTTCTGAGCATAGTCCTTAAAACCTTCGCTTGCACCCATGGACATATTCTGAAGCTGAGTACGAGTGGGAGAAAGGTCGGCGTTATACTGGTACTACTTGTAAAAAGCAGCAGCAAGGTCCTCCCAGTTTCGGACATTAGCTCCTTCCAATTGATAAAACCATTCAAGCTAAGTCCCTGACAGACTATCTTGAAAGAAATGTACCCATAAATTCCTATCAGCAGTGTAAGGTTGGATTTTCCTGACGTACGAGCGGAGATGGAGCTTTGGACAGGATACTCCATCGTACTTAGCAAAAACCGGAGCTTTGAACTTGTGAGGGATCACCACTCCTGATGCTAGCCCCAGATCTCCAAAATCCAAACTCGGGACCTTCTGAATCTCCATAGCACTCAGACGGTCTTCAAGTTGTTTGTACCTATCCTCAGCAGGAGGATACTGTTCATCATCAAAATCAGTATCATTATCAGAGACCACGGGACTATGCCCCTTTTCTCCCTCTTGATTCTCTCCTCCTTTAGATGAGTGAGACAGATCAGCTTCCTGTCGCAACCTATTCCCAAATCTGTGACCCATATTCAGAAGAACCACCTTCTTCTTCTTCTTCTTCTTCTCCTTCAGGATGAGAGTCTTCAAATCCTGTTGTCCTTTGGCCAAGTTCAAAAACATCTCTTGGAATTAAGCATTCTGTTCTTGAAGAGCTTTGATAGCTTGATTGGAAGGTATTTCAGAAGACATTTTGTGCTGAAATAAACAGCGAAGAAGATGAGAAACCTGTAATGATACCTGTAATGGGGTGCATGATAATGGAATGCGTATGAAATGATTTCAAAGACTTTGGGAGATTTAAATTTGCAAACTAAGAAATAAACAAACTTTATTAGATAAAACTTGTAAAATGTTTAACAATGCCTTTAAGGCGTTAGAAAAGAGATAAACTGAGAAATAAATCTAAACTAGAAACAAGCAAAAATCAGAAATCCCAAGGTTGCTTTCCCTTCGTGCTGACGTAGTCACTGATCGTCCTTTCATTCTCAAGTTGCCTTGTGAGCTTCAAGATCTTCCTTTCTTGCTCATGATACTTCTCCCAGTAGGTATCCCTCTCCTCCTTCAACTGGATCCAGGATCTCTTTAATGCCCCGAGATTAGTATGCATGTAGGGATAAAGGACTGTATAAGGAATGCCTTCTTCATTAGTATGCTCCACAATCACTGGCAGCACAGCTTCATAAGGCATCCCAAGATTTTGAGCACGGGCTCGAACCCACTAGAGATAAGGTTGCATAGGGAGAGAAGTATTTGGTCCTAGCTCATGAGGGTCAGATCTGTTCACCATGCCCCAAGCTCGTATAAATATGCGGCGATGCTCATCAACGTCCTCCTTGTAGTCAAAGACAATATTTGTAAGAAGCAGCTCATGAGGACTGTCTCTCCGAGCGCGGCCAAACTATCGTAAAGCCAAACAAGGACTGTAGGTTATTCCCCCTCTAATTCCAAGCAATGGGACATTAAGGTATTCCCCACATCGATCAATGATAGCTACCCTTTCCATATCCCTAGAGCTCCAAAGAATGTCCGTGTGGGCAAGGGACATTATCCTGTAAGCCCAACCTAAACCTTCCACATTTTTCAATACAGACTTGGGGAGGTGAGAAATAAACCACCTCGCCAGCAGCCGCGTGCAACACATGAGGGTCCCTCTTCTTCGCACGGTACGAGTATAGAGAGCATGCAGAATATCACCCAGAAGAGTAGGCACAGGATTACGAGACAAGAAGATCTTAATCGTGTTCACATCTATGAAGGAATCTGGATTCGAGAAAAGAACCAAGCCGTAGATGAGGAGAGCCAAGATGTCTTTAAATGCTTGAAAATCCAAGTTATCCCAGAACTGTTGAGCTTGATCCATCAGAAACTTGGCCAAGAAACCTTTAACCCCGCTTCGTGTCTCCCAGTTGGATACTACATCAGCCCTTTTTAGATGTAAGGCTGAAGCAATGTCCTCGGGTCTAGGAACCTCCTCCAAACTTGTGAAGGGTGTCTGCTCGAGGATGGATATGCCCAGTAAGTCGGAAAACTCCTCCAAAGTGGGAACTAGCTGATAATCCGGGAAGGTGAAACAATGATACACTGGACCGAAGAACTGGAAAAACACGCTCATCATCTGCTCATCCAACTTTGAAGTGACCAAACTAAGGAGCTGGCCATGTCTTCTAACGAATGAAGAAGTATCAGGAACTTTTGAGACTAACTCTCTGAGTTGAGCAGGTATTTGCACGAAGTTAACTCGAATGGTGTTTCTGCGCACAGAAGCCATAATCTGCAAAACAGAACAAAGATAAATCCCCTCGGTCTTTGAAATGGTTAGTATAATGAAGTATGCACGCTATGTCATGATGCATGATGTCATGATAAAACACACAACAGGTATAGCAGGTAACAAACATGGTAAAGGCAAACAAGTCACACAAGAGCCCTTAAGTTTCAGGCTTGCATGGAGTTTAGGTACTACCCTCTTGAAGTTCAGTTGGTTTCAACCTATCCTAATAATAGTAACCGGGTTATAGAGGTTCTCAATATCACTGACCATCCTCCATCGGTCATGGTTTCAGCTCACGCAATCTTTTCTTGCGACCGGAACTATCTCGAGAGTATGGTCTCAATGAGTGTAGTATCGAGTATCAACCAGTTCTCAGCTCTATACTGAGGCCGGCTATCTTACTACTTCATATGGCCAAGTTGGTCAATTATAGGTTCTAAGGTCAGTTGATGCTTAACGACCCATATAGCAGCCCCGTATTCTCCTCGTTTCTCCACAAGGGATACTGGTACCAACCAATGTGCCATATCAACATAGCTACTGCTTCAACCGTATCGGTCTACACCGTACAGTTCCCTCACAGTTTATTGCTACTTACCTAAAAGGTGTCCCCCAGATCCGGGTTAGGATCTATAGTAACTCCAATACAAAGCCCTCAAAAGTAAAGCAATCAAATCAAACAATAGAAGCAAATATGATGAACTAATCCTAAGGTATACTCCACTTATTAACTCCCCAGCAGAGTCGCCAGTTCTGTGATACGGTGGCCAGAACCGGACTATTTGAAATGCTGGTTTGCGTTTTGCATTTTTTGTTTGCAAAATGTCGCGGTAAGCAAGAGTCGCCACCGACTTTTATTTTATCCAACTGGAAAGGAAAAAAGCACAGAAAAATTCCTTTTTTCGAGATTTTGAGTACGGGGGGTAGATTATAGAACGGGAAGGTATTAGCACCCTTTCTATCTGTAGTTTTCTACGGGCTCTTAGGTACATGCTCATCATTTTGAAAATTTCTTGTGTGTGTGTTTGATTTGAAAAAAAAGTTTTTTGTTTTACTTCGATTTAACCCTTGCTTCTGTCTTCAAGAGTGTTACGAAGTCGTTTTGAAAACTTTAGTTTGAAAAGTTTGTTTGAAAGTGTATGGTGTAAAAAAGTTCGTTTTGAGCAAGTACCTACTAGCATCTACTTACTCGAAAAAAGAATGTTTTCGTTCTTGTTTCCTCTAGACAGCGCTATCCCACTATTAGTGAGTAGGTAGCACCGTCGTTGGAGTTTTAAGGGTCAATTCGAAAGGTACATACGATCACTAAGCAATGTTAGGACGTCTTAGTAATAACCCTAATGTCTTAAGATCATATTCGAGGCAACTTTCCCGAATGGGACTTTGATCTTTGTTTAGACAAGAGAGCAACCACTAAAATATCCTATACTTAATGACCGTTTACCGAAGGCAACCGAAGTGAGAGTATACCCTAGGAGTGCGCATGTGCGAGTGATTCAATTTCAAGTTATTATCTTTGCGCATTTAGGGTTTGCTAACCGTTTTAAAATTTAACATACATTCTTGTCATGCAACCCTATTATCATACATCTAACAGTTAATATTTCGCGGAAATTAAAGTGCGGAAAGTAAAGCTACGCTATTACAAGGCTTCGGGTATTAATTTACATAGCCAAAAAACCCGTCAAAACAATAAATGAAAGGAAAAATATCCTAATTAATCTATTACATCCCATGAGCAATTACATCAATATTGTAAAAATAAATAAACGCGCGACGAATAGAGAACGAAAGAAAATTAGGGTTTTGACCACGTCTAACCTAATTAAAAGAAAATTTATTTTTGGTTGTTTTTGATTATTTAAAAATAAGGTTTTAAATTAAATATACAAAAACCTAATTACTAATTAAATTAAATTAAGAAGATATTAAATTTGACCTATTTTTGTGTTTTTGGTTATTTTTAAGAAAAAGAAAATAGGAATTAAATTGAACTAAAACCCTAATTTTCTAATTGTTTTTAATTTATTTACAAAAGGAATTAAAGTTACCTAATAAATTAAATAAACTAATTAATTTAATTTTTTTTGATAAAAAATAAACTAAATCTAATTGGATGACAAATTAATTTTATGGTTTTTTATAAAAAACAATTAATTTGGTGTTAGTAAAAATAATTTAAATAAATTAAATAAAAGAAAATATGAAAGAGAAGAAAAAGAAAATGGGCCTGTGAAATAGAAATTTGGAGGGGTGTGAATAGCAAGCTGGGCCCAAAAGAAACTGATCCACGTTGACTTTCCAAGATTCCATGCTGCACTTTGACTGGGATGCATGATGGACCATCACATGATGACCTTTGGATTAAATCTGCTTCAGATCTAGTGGCTGTAAGCTAATGGCACGTGGTGGGGTCTTGGCCTGTACAAGCACATGATTACGCAAGGCAAAATATTATTGAAGAATATGGGGGACCTGGGATTCGAACCCAGGCCCCATGGCCTTTTCAACTACTTCCCCACCAACTGAGCTGGACACGTTTATTGTATATGAAATAATAATAATGGATAATATGTAATAATGGGAGTTAGTGGGGGACAAACAAAAAACATGTGCGCCAGAATTCAAATGGTCAAATGGGAGAGTGCCACACCATCGTCCATGTCCTCTCTCTGTTGGTAAAAGGTAGAGACTTTTACCTACGGACAAACGTTCGTCCCTACAAACCCTGCATATCTCAAAATTAAATACAGGCACGATAAATGGATTCTAAAGCCATGAATCAAATCGCCTTGGCCTGCTGAGCATTATGTTCCCCTTCTTGTGGACCAATTTTGCCTGTACAAAAAGATCCTAAAACGAGACAACAAAACCTAGCAATGGTAGATTCCAGTATAGCCAATAAAAATGCAATTAATTATTATGAGTAGCTTGCAAATGCTTCAAGGAACAACAATATGTAAGTATTTCATGCTACAAATGCCAAAATAACGTGATTCGATTCCAAGAAAAGTTCAAGGTCGTGAACCACTTACATTGAGTTTTAGCATAGGAAAATCCTTGTTCTTGATTGGTATAGCTTCCTTGTATGTCCATGATGCGAATGGGATGGCTTAGGGATCTTGAAAACGCCTAGAAGTGCGAAATTAGATTATCACTTTCTTTGAATTTTTTCAAGTTTGGTTCTGCCTTTTCACGTCTCAAAACCTTGTTGTTTTTGGCGGCAATTGTACACTATATACCACTGATTGAATTAGGGTTGCAATTGTGATCTCAATCTTTGTCCATTATGATTTGTGATCTTGATTTGATTTCCATGAAATTCCTTCCAAAATCGGCCAAAGTCAATCTTTTTGTGCCCACCTATGCCTTGCACGAATTGATTCACTTGCTAGCTGGATATGGGATCTGAAATGTGCACAAAATCTTGAGGTTTGAATGGTTTGGATATTTTCATGATTTATTTTGATTTAAATTGATTTAATTGAAATAAAAAATCAAAATAAATATAAAAAATAATATAAAGACAAATGGAAAGAGCTAGGGCTCGTGGACCATGCTACAAACTCAAGACAAGTGAAAAAAGTTAGGGCCATTTGACAAAAATTGCAATTTGAGGCATTTTTGACTTTTGGCAATTTTGCAAAAAGATCAACTTCACCAATGCATAACTTCCTCAATTTTGACTCTTTGAAGGTGTTCTTGGACTTTTAAAAAGCTCAAGATTTCCTATAAGCAACCCTTGTAGTCTCATCTCAATTGGGTCTTCCATGTTCATGTATGAAGCTTTGACAAAAAAGGTGTTTTTGTTGACTTTTCAAAATGACCTATAATGTCCAAATTCATAACTTCTTGTGAGTGCATATTTTGAACTTGGGAGATGAATATGAATTGTAGGTCATCGCATCCTATTCAAAATGAGCTTTGTATGGTTCATTTCTCATAAAGTATGAGAAAGTTATGCTTGGTCAAAGTTGAGTTGACTTTTCCTACAAAACCCTAATTTAGCAACTTTTGGGTTTTGATGAATTGTGAGCAATCCTTGAGGAATCATGATCAACCCTTGATCAAATGATGAATAATACTTCAAAATGAGGATGTTGACCAAAAATCTTGAAGTTTGACTGTATGTGGGCCACAGTTGACTTTTGTCCTAGCACAGTCGACTTTCAGGCCTTTGAGCAATTGACTGAGCAAACTTCCTCTGCAAGGCTTGAAACTTGACATGGATGGTCTTGAGAACATATTAGGATAATGGTGAGAATTTGAGATCCTTTGTACTCAAGTATCTTGATGCAACATGAAACCCTAATTTGAGGTAGAATGTCTTAGGAGAGAGTTTGTTTGGTCAACCCTTGGACTTCCTTGAGAAACTTGAGGATCTTTCTTGAAATGTTTTGAGAAATATGGGAGGGCAAATTTTGGGGTACAACACTATGAAATCACTCAGGGGGAGCATGATCATTCATGCTTGTTTGTGCTTTAGTCGTTGTTGCTACTTCTGGTGTATCTTCTGCAGCATGTGCTATAATTTAGGGGTTTCCCTTGAGAGGGAGATGTGATTGTGTGTGACATGGCGGTAATGTACTTGTCTTGTTTGTACAAGCTACCTTGGGATTGAAACTTGTACTATTAAAAAGTTATAACAATTACATATATGGATAAATGCAACAAATACTGCATCTTTCCTCTATATTCTGATGCATGACATGCCTGGACAAATTTCTACTGAGAAGGGATAGAAGCAAGGTATTCTGCAAGAGAGTGGTGCTGGCTACAAAACCAAGAAATGCATGATGCTCTTTGTCGGGGCATGAGGCTCTTTGGTAGAGGGTTAGAGGTGGAAGATCACCTAAATTTGGCCAAAAGGTTGTGTTCCCATTTGTTTGTTTCCACTTGGTGCTCATGATTGGTTGTTCTCTTTGTGCTTTCATCTGTAATATTGCTGGTATGCAATATATTTGTTTCCATCTGTTATATTTCCTGGGTGCAATATGTTCTACAGTGATCTGTGTTTCCATGGTGTACATTTACTCTATTTCTTTTTATAAATATTTTGGCTAAAAGGGGGAGTAAAGTGTTATGTCATGAAGTTACATCGCATACTGTATGCTACTGCTTTTGAGAGAGTAGTTATTTGTGATTGCCTATGCAATCACTCAGGGGGAGCATGATCGTTCATGCTTGTTTGTGCTGAAGACATTGTTGTTGCTTCTGCTGTATCTTCTGCAGCATGTGCTCTGATTTAGGTGTTTTCCCTTAAGAGGGGAGGGGGATTGATCGTGTGTGACAAGGGGAGTTCTAGACTTGTCTTGTTTGCATAAGCTTCCTTTGGATTGAAACTTGTACTATTAAGAAGTTATAGCAATTACAGATATGGAGGAATGCAACAAATACTACATCTTTCCTTTATATTTTGATGCATGACATGTCTGGACAAATTGCTACTGAGAAGGGATAGAAGGAAGGTATTTCGCAAGACAGTGGGGCTGGCTACAAAACCAAGGAATGAACGAGGATCCTTGACAGGGGCAAGAGGCTCTTTGATAGAGACAAGAGGTGGAATATCACCTAAAGTTGGCTAAGAGGTTGTGTTCTCATTTTTTTATTTCCACCTAGTGCTCATGATTGGTTGTTCTCTTTTGTGCTTCCATCTGTAGTATTGCTGGTTTGCAATATGTTTGTTTCCATTTGTTGTATTTCCTGGGTGCAATATGTTCTACAGTGATCTTTCTTTCCATGGTGTACATTTACTCTATTTCTTTTTGTCAATATTTTGGCTAAAAAGGGGGGAGTAAAGTGTTGTGTCCTGATGTTACATCGCATGTCCTGACATGTTGATTTAGCATTGTAATAGAGATGTGTGCTATTACTTTTGAGAAAGTATTTGTTTGTGATTTCCTATGCAATCATTCAGAGGGAGCATGATCATTCATGATTGTTTATGCTGAAGCCGTTGTTGCTGCTTCTGATGTATCTTCTACAGCATGTTCTCTAATTTAGGGGTTTTCCTTTGAGGGGGAGAGAACTTATTGTGTGTGACAGAGGGAGTATGATACTTGTCTTGTTTGTACAACTTCCCTTGGGATTGAAACTTGTACTATTAAGAAGTTATAGAAATTATAAATATGAAGGAATGCAACAAATACTGCATCTTTCCTCTATATTCTGATGCATGACATGCCGGGACAAATTGCTACTGAGAAGGGATAAAAGGAATGTAATCTTCAAGATAGTGGGGCTGGCTACAAAAACCAAGGAATGCATGAGGTTCTTTGACATGGTCAAGAGGCTCTTTGATAGAGGCAAGAGGTGGAATATCACCTAAAGTTGTCCAAGAGGCTGTGTTCCCGTTTATTTATTTCCACCTGCTGCTCATGATTGGTTATTCTCTTTTGTGCTTTCATCCGTAGTTTTTTTCGTTTGCAAGATGTTTGTTTGCATCTTTTGTATTGCATGGGTGCAATATGTTCTACAGTGATATGTGTTTCCATGGTGTACATTTACTCTATTTCTTTTAATCAATATTTCATCTAAAAAGTGGGAGTAAAGTGTCGTGTCCTGATGTTACATCGGATGTCCTCACATGTTGATTTAGCATTGTTATAGAACTATGTGCTATTGCTTTTGGGAGAGTAGCTGTTTGTGATTTCCTATGCAATCACTCAGGGGGGGCATAATCATTCATGCTTGTTTGTGTTGAAGTTGTTGTTGTTGCTTCTGATGTGTCTTATGCAGCATGTACTCTAATTTAGGGGTTTTCCGTTGAGGGGAGAATTGATTGTGTGTGACAGGGGGAGTACTAGACATGTCTGATTGTACAAGCTTATGTGTCGTGTTGTGTTTACAGAGTTTACATGGTTTCATGTAACTTGTGTATATGGTTTTATTCCTCTCCCCAGGTTAATTGATTTTTGGTTGTTTTAGCCAAAATTTTCCAAAGAAGGAGATTGTTAGGTCTGTGAATTTATGGGTGGCAATAATTTTGGTAAAACAAGTAGTTGACAACAATTTTATCAAAACAAGTTTCATTGGGAGAAACATGTATTGTATCCTAATTTTTAACAAGATGTCATAACATCTTGACCAACTGGTACAACATGCTTTATTGGTACTTATTTGACATATATTCTATCAGATGTTGTAACATGATGCAACAGAATATCATATCAATATAGATGGATATTTATCCTAAAGATTTAATTGAAAAATATGAGATTTTGGAGGTCTCTAGTACTCATAAAAAGGATGTTTGAGACTTTTTAGGAAATATTTAAAAGATTTGTTTTTTGTTTCTATTTTCATGGAGAAGATTCTGCATGGATTTAGAGCTGAAGATTATATTTGATTGAAGAGTTTAAGCCCAACTACAAAAGTCTATATAAGGAGTCATCCAAGACCTAGTTTTTTAAGCATTGTTTTTTATTGTAAAACCTTGTGAAAAATAAGGGTTTATGGTTTGACAGTTCCATAGGTTTTCGTGTGTTTTTTGTACGTCCTCGTGTATCTTTTGATGCATTTGAGTTGACTGATTATTACTTGTTTATCAAGTTATTGTTCTCCTCTAAGATTTTAAGCAAAGAGTTGAGTATTATTCTTAGTGAAGCTCTTAAGTAAACTAATTATTTTGTTTTGGAAGAGTGTTCTTATTTTTGGTTTCTTGAGACATTCACTGGGACTAGGATTGTTTGATATCACTCCGGTGATTGGGAGTGGGAGGGGTTCTCATATCTAGGAGGTGCCTAGGTAGAAGTTTCACTGGGTAAGGATTAAGTGAGAAGTGTAAATTTGGACTGTTTAGCTTTGAATTGATACTACTGATAGTGTATTTCCTTCCTGGATTGGTAGCCCCTAGAGTAGGTGAGTTTATACCGAATTGCATTAACAATTGATTGTGTTCTTTAAGTTTATCCTATTTACTTTTCTGCACAATCTTTCTGTTTTAGCAAGTCTGTTTGTACCAGCACATGTTATAACATCTATCATGACATTGTGTGTTGTTAAGACATCAGCCTTAACTTTTGATATTATGTGTGCCAGAATTTCACAATGTTAGTCCAGTCTACCCGCCCAGGTGATTTCTCCTTCTCAATAAGGACTAAATCCACTATAACCAAACTGATTATAGAAAAATAAAGACTACATGTCAATATTCACACACCACAAAGACTACATGTTAATGTCTTCTTGAGAAATTCTGACTATACCCTGGTCTCTCAAGGAATAATCAACTTAGAAGTTGAAATACAAAGATTGTATGTTAACAAAGTTGCTCCTAAGAAAGAAAATTTACACAAGTTAAAATATAGAGATTACATGAAAGTGTTAATAGCAAGTTAACGAACAAAAGTTCTTTGCTAGCAAGTTAACAAACAAAAGTTCCATGCTTTTTACAAATCTTTACAAATGAAAAATATGTATTTGAAGATCAAATGAAAATATGTTGCTTTAGAATGAGCATCATAATGATGATTCTTTTAGCAAACGTTAGCAATTCAAATTCTTCCAAGTCTCCTTTATATAGCCACAAAGAAATCCGTTGGAGGGTAGAATAGAAATATTGAATTCCAGATGTAATATTGCATAATGGTCAGTGAGAGAGTGGTAGTCAATATCGTACTATAGTATATTGCACCACAAAATCAAAGTAGTGGACAAGGTTTTAATCTTGTACTATTTACTCATGTAAAAACTTTTAATTCATCTTTTAATCTTCAAAGGCTTTAGAACGTGTATTATCTTAAGTATCTTTAGAACGATCAAAAACTTTGTCTTTAGAACCTTGTCTTTAGAGTCTCCAGAACTTGTTCTTTCTGAACCTTGTCTTCAAAATCTTCAGTGAATGTGTGATACAGTGGTAGAACTTACTTTTGGTTTTGTGTTTTATCGCAAAAGTCACGGATAGCAAGAGCCACCACTGACTTTTCTTTTATCCAATAAAGGAAAGGGTGAAAAGAACAGGAAAAAACTTTGAGAATTTTGAGTTCGGGGGGTAGGTTATGAAAAGGGAAGGTGTTAGCACCCTTTTCATCTGTAGTTATCTACGGGATCTTAATCGCTATCTCACTTTTGAAATGCTTTATGTTTGTGTTTGTTTTGGAAATATTTTGAAAATGCCTAAGTGCGACAATTTTGTAATGATTCTCGTATCGTTGAGAATGTAAACAAAATGTTTATTTTGAAAATATTTATCGGAAAAGTATTGTTTTGTGAAAAGTGTTTTGAAGATGCCAATGTAATGCAGTCTGCTTTATAATAACCCTTGTATCAGTCCTCAAGAGTTTTTATAAAACATTTTGAAAGTAGTTGTTTTGAAAGTATGAGGTGTGGAAATTGTTTTAGTTTGTGAGCAACCGATTACGAGCGATCTACCTACTCAAAAAGTCTTTGTTCTTTTCCTCCTCCTTTAGATAGTGCTACCCTACCATTAATTAGTAGGAAGCCTTATCGTTGGATGTGAGGGACAGGCGTGGGTCATCATACAGTCATAGAACGCAACTCATAGGACGCTTTAGTAATTGTCATAAGGGACTAAGATCGTTTACAGAAGGCAACATCGAAGGGTCATCGAGGGACTACGATCTTTTAACTGAGGGTCTTTGCTAAAGCATCCCACGTTCGAGGGACATGACTGTTTTTCCGAGGCAACAAGTGAGGTTACCCTAGAGGTGCGTGTGTGAAAAGTGATTTGTTTTTAGATAATTTTTCTTGATTAGGGTTATCTAGTGGTTAATTTTAAATATTCCCATACATGCTTAATTACTATACAGTAATAAGTAAAAGTGGTAAAAAAAACAGAAAATAAAGGTCATACGCTATTACAATGCTTCGGGGAATGGGGTACAAAACCACAAAACCGGGGGGGGAAGTAAAAAGCCTAATTAAACTATTACAAACCGTAAGTAGTTACAATAATCGAAAAATGTGAAAATAGTAAACTACGCGAAAATAAAAGGAAAAGGAAATTGTTTTATGATTTTATCAAATAAGGAAATTAAATCAAATGAAAGTTATAAATGAAAATTAAAATTCTAAAATATTTTTGGTATTTTTATCATATAAGGAAAATTAAAATAAAATTAAACCTTAATTCTATTTTTATAATTGTTTATCAAGTAAACAAAAGAAAATAACATTATAATGTTTTTATGATTTTTTTTGTGAAAATAAAATATTAAAACCTAATTCTAATTTATTTTTTTGTATTTTGTATAGATTTTTAAAAATGAAATAAGGCAAAAAGACTTGAAAATTAGAAATAAGAAAATAAAAGTGCAAAGCTAGGACTTGAACTCAGGTTCTATGAGTTGTAACAAAGTTGCCTTACCACTTGACCATATTTATTCTTCTGTCATATAGACACTGTAATTAAAATATATAAAACAGAATATGGGTTTAAAGGGGATAAAAAAGCAAAATAATGATAAATTATCCCCAATGGGTCTCTAACCCGGGACCCCAGGCATATCAAACACGCACGCCCACCACTACACCACGTAATTCATTCATGAGTATATTGGATCAAAAACTATAAGAGTTAAAAATTGCAAATGGGTTGGGCTAAAAAAGGCCCAAAATTGACCCAGTTTGGGAAAGGGAAAGGAAGGGTTTTGAAAACCCTAATTGACATGGAAGAAGCGCCGCTGGTCTTGCTGGGGATTTGGTCCTCATTAATTCAATTAATAACAAGATTAATCCAATTAAAGGCAATTTTTAGAAAAGGAAATAAAATGGTTCTCCCTCTCTGTTGCTAATTCACGTCTCTCTCAACCCTTTCTCTCTTATTTCTTACGATAACAACAATAATACTATCTTCTTTATGGCTCACAGTGTTCTCCCTTCCTCCATATCTCTGTTTTCCAGGTACCACACTTGTGTCTCCACTTCTGCTCTCTCAACTTCGTCCCTTCCGATTGTACGTCCATATCGCCACCTCTGTCTCAGATCACGATTCAACAACTCGGTACGCTTTCACGAAACTGCTCATCACCTTCTCAGATCAAAACAAAACGACCAGAGGAACACATAAATCATGGAGATGATAGAGGCTTACCTACTGGAGAACTTCAGTGACACTTCGACAATGAAAGCTCTAATTGAAATCCAGAGGTAATAATGTGCTTCCGTCTTCGCATTTTTGTTTGATTTTCTTTGCTCTGAATTCTCCTTTTCTTCATGTTTTCAGTTATCTATGATGTTGTTATTTCATAATCAGTATGCAATTTTTTCTGTTGTTGCAGAGATGGTGAAGCCGAGAGGAAAATGAAGTTGGTATAATGTTGATATCGTTTTTCTGTCAGAAACGTGAAGAAGATGGAAGTGATGTTTGAAGTTGCTTATAAAGTTGAGTGAGTGTGAAGATGATTCCAAGGAGAATGAAATAATATTATGAGATTGGTGATTCTTGTTAGCAACGATGATGATGAAGATTGACAAGAACGAAGTAGAATTCCAGAGATTTTTGTGGTGAGTTTTTCTGCGATCCTTCTCAAGATTTTGAAATGAACTTTTCTGTGGTTTTTCTGTGTAAGTTTGAGTGTGATGTTTTTTTTTGTAGAGATTGAAGGTTTTGCATGAGGTAATTTTGGGCAAGTTGTTGTGAAGGATTGTGAGTTAAGTGAGTATTTTGAGTGATTTATGCTAAGCTAAAGTTAGTTTTATGCAGAGTTTTTGACAAGGTTTTTTGATGGATTTCAGTGTGATTTTATCTCCCCTAGTAATATCAGTCCTCTTTTTTTCTCTTTATCTCTGTGGACTCTCTTTTCTACTGATTCTTATCTCCCTCATTTATAGTGGAACAAGTGTGGTTTTGGGGGGAAACTAGATAGGTTTTTGAATAAATATACTATCATGTTTTTATCACTTTGTTGATGTAGTTTTTGATTACCTATTTTAATGCAATCCTTGGACTGGTTTGGACTGATATGATGTAGGTTTTTGCAGGTTGGGAAAGGCCATTTTGGACTGGTTATAGGCAGGGGTAGCAGCAAGTCTTGGACAGCAGGTGCAGGTTTGGGACATTATAGCAGTAGGGCGGAATTTTTGGACTGTTTGGTGCTTTGTAGTTGGGCTGGACCGCAACTAGTGCAGGGTCACGGTTTTGGGCATAGATCAACTTGGAAACATGGATTTTTAGGTCCTAGTAATTTAGGCTAAACATGTTGTAACATGGTTTGTAATGTTCATTTGATGTACTTGGTTTTCTTTGAATAAAATTGAAGGAAATTGTATATGATTTTCTTGAATCATGAATGGTGTTTGATGAACCTTTTTTAATGTTTACATGCCTTGAAATCCTTGTATGAAATCTTTTATAATAAGCTTGAATGGAATTGAGTGAATCTTATAATGAGCATGAAGTTTGAATGTTATTTACTTGATACTTGAATAAAGTCAATGAGTGTAGTTTGGTGGAACTTGATGAGACTTTCAAAATTCAAGAATTCCATGTTTCCTTCAATTTCCAATTTGTTTTAGCTTTCCAAGGTTTGAATTCAACATTTGTATATCATCTCACGGTTTCATAAGAACTTGTACTCAAAACAAACTTGTATGTCGCGCCCGACTCAAATGAACATTAGTTGCCAAACTTGAATTCAACCTCTTGCGTGAAGTTAAAAAGCATAACTTGTACTATAAGCAATTATTCTCAAATCCTTGTATCTCAAGCAACAGTTGATTGGAGAAAGTATCCTTGAATTTATGTCTCATATCTTGACCAATATCTTCTAACTCAGGCAACTAGATGCAGGCTCTTATCATAAGAACATTCAATGAAACCTTAACCATGATGTGCATTAAGAGATGGTCTTGGTCAAAGCCCTAACCAAAACTAATGAACACAAGCATAAGAGAGTGTATCTTGAACCATGAACCATAAAAGAATCTTCTTCTCTCTATTCAATCCCTTGATAAGAATTCCAGTTAAATGGCTTATATTGCAAGTAGTTGATGGAAGATCTCAAGCAAACTCAAACCCAAATTATGAAGAAAGGGTCCCATGATGATAGAGGAACAAAAGCCTAATTCAAACAATCTCAGCCGAAATATCTTGGTGAAACCCTCAAAACCCTAGATTCAAAATCCAATTCTCATAAGAAATAAAGAATCAACCTTTATTTGATAAAGAAACCCAAAACAAAGTGAAACCCTAATTCGTACCCAACACTGCTTCTTGATCTCATGCCTTATTGAATGAATGAATTTTATGCAAATGAGTTAGTGAAAATGATGCGTATAAAATGAAAATTCTAAGCCAGATAAAAGTAGAATTAGGAGGGAAAGTTTTCGGGTACAACAGTTGCCCCTCTTCAATCTTCTTAAACCTGAAGAGTTAGATTGGCATGTCCACCATTCGTGACTTGAAGGTAGAAGATGATTGAACACTTAAGTGCCCGAAAATTTGCACTCGTATGTGCACAAAGTAACATTGTTGATTGACTATACTGGGAATTGGCTTAAAGATGCCATTTGGAGAGGTGACAGAGAGTCGTTGAAGATGGGATTATAGATGCCATCCAAAGGTAAATGTTGATAGAAGTATCAGAATGAGTCTACACTCGACTGTATCTGAAGAATGTTTTCCATAATGAACCTCTGGGAAAGGTGTTTGAGTAGCTTCTTTTCATGTAGATAGTCGTCCCATCCTATTTCGGGAATTGATCTACAATCTACTTTGTTAGTAAACCCGTCCTGTTCCGGGAATTCATAACATTAGTGGTAAAGATAGTCGCCCCATCATGTTTCAGGAATTGATTTGTATTTGACCATAAAGAGAGAAAGATAGTTTCCCCGTCTTGTTTTAGGAGTTAATCATTGCACAGTTGTAAAGAAATAAAGATAGTTTCTCTGTCCTATTTCGGGAGTTAATCTTTGCTTTGCTTTGCTTTTTGTTGGTAAACTCGCCCTGTTTCGGGAGTTCATACCATTTGGTGATAAAGATAGTTGCCCTATCCTATTTCGGGAATTGATCTATATCTGACCATAAAGAGAGAAAGATAGTTTCTCGGTCCTGTTTGGGGAGTTAATCTTTGCTCGGTTGTAAAGAAAGAAAGATAGTTTCCCCGTCCTGTTTCCGGAGTTAATTTTTGCTTTGCTTTGCTTTTTGTTGGTAAGCCCATCCTGTTTCGGGAGTTTATACCATTTGGTGATAAAGATAGTCTCCTCATCCTGTTTCAGGAATTGATCAGTATCTGACCATAAAGAGAGAAAGATAGTTTCCCCTTCCTGTTTCAGGAATTGATTTATAATCAATTTCCACAAATAGTTGCCATGTCTTATTTCAAGAATTAATCTGTGTCTGGTCATACATATAGTTACCTTATCTTGTTTTAGGAATTAATCTGCGACCTGTTTGAAAAATTTTGATGATAATCGCCTGTTTGTAGACTTTACCTGAAGAGATAAAGTGTTAGTTGTATGCAATGTCATGATGTATGAAATACATTGCGTAATGATGTTCTCAAAATAAATGAGAGTGTGTTATATTCATTTCATATGCATATGCCATGATGTTTGCAAATGATGTATGAATGTGAAATGTTGTTGAAGCGTTTTTAATAGCTTTGTATAACATCTCAGTGGGAAAAAAACATTTCTGACTGGTGTTGGGGATGAAGAATATGTGTAATCTTCAATCTTTGTTTAAAATGTTTCCGCTGGGGATTCTTGCTTCTTATTTGAGGAAACTCCGCTGGGGAATGTTAACTTCTGTTTGGGGAGAAGAGTTCAGGAACATTGGTCGTTCATCTCTCTACTGGGGAATTTAATTTTTATATACCATGACTGGGGATAAAAGAGATGGATAACTTTCCGAAGTGCTGTTTGATCGAGTTTATGATATGGATGTCGACTCTTCTAGGGAGGATAAGGTTAAGCGATATTTGGTCTGGTTCCAGATTCAGTAGAAACTCTCTGGGGATAGTGGTCCAGACTTCTCTTTGTTAGAGATGGGAATCTTGTCGGTATTTAGAGAAGTAGACTCAGACTGTGGAAATTGAACTTTGATGGGGAAATAAACCTTGTTGGGGAAATAAACCCTAAACTGGACGGAGAAATATTCTGTTGAGGAAATACTCTTGCTGAAGAAATGAGCTCGGCTGGAGAAAAGATATATACATGGGTGTGATCGGTGGAAATAGAACTGAATGTTTAAAGATGGTTCGCGAAATGTCGCGGAAGCAAGAGTCGCCACCGTCTTTTATTTTCTCCAACATGGAAAGGACAAAAGCACAGCAAAATTCCTTATTGAGAATGTCTCTCGGTTCGGGAGGTAGATTTATAGAAAGGGAAGGTCTTAGCACCCTTTCTATCCATGGTTATCCATGGGCTCTTAGGTACTTGCTCTTATGTTTTCAAAATGTTTGCTTTTCAAATGTGAGTGGGTTTGAAAAAGTTTCATTGAAAGATTTCTGAGTGACTCTTGTATCTGTCCTCAAGAGTGTTTGAAAAATTTGTTTTGAAAGCTTTTGAAAGTGTCAGTGTGAAAATATTTGTTTTTTTTTAAAGAGAGCAAGTACCCATGAGTCATCTACCTACCCTAAGGAATTAGGCTGTGTAAGAGTCCTTAAGGTAGTGCCATCTTACCATTGAGAGGTAGGTAGCACCACCGTTGGAGGTGTTCGGGTCAATTCGATTGTAGGGACAGTGTGGTCATCGAAGCAATGGTTAGGACACTTTAGAAGTAACCCTAATGTCCTAGATCCTTTTTAATCCGAGGCAACCGTTTCGAGGCAACTGTTTCGAGGCAACTGGATCTTAGACATAAGGGCGACCGCTAAAACATCCTATACTTGGCGACCACTTTCGAAGGCAACGAGTGAGGCGTACCCTAGAAGTGGCATGTGCTTTGTGTGTTGTTTTCATGTTATGTTTTATCTTTGATCATGGCATGGTGAGCTACGAGTTGTTTTTAATTACCATACATTCTTTCATGCAATTTAGAATTTAGGAGTGCGAAAAATTAAATGCAGAAGGATAAAAGCTACGCTATTACAAGGCGCGGGTCTATACATCGCCAAAATACAAAGACCCGTTTTTGATAAAGATGCAGAAAGAAAAAAATAAACCTAATTACTATTACATTCCTTGAACAGTTACATAATAATCAAAAGAAATAAGAATAACGCGCGAAAGAATTAAAATCAGGACATCCTCGGGTTTTGACCCTTTGCTTGAAATTAAATTAAATTAAAACCTAATTAATTATTTAATTTAAAGAAAAGAAAGTATTTTTTATGTTTTTAGGAAAAGAATTTAAAAGTTAGTAAACCCTAGTTCTAAGTTTATTTTAATTATTAATAAAAATGTTAAAGTTAACTAATTTAAACTAATTAATTAATTTACATGTTTATGTACAAAAATAATAGTAATTAATAATGATAATAATAACTAATTAAGAACAAGATAACAAGTGTCAAAACCTAATTCTATGTAATTTTTATTTATTAAGAAAAAGATTGAATTTTAAACCTAAATTAACCTAGATTAGTTATTAGAATTTATTTACAAAAATAAATTAGTGATGAAATTAATAAATAATTTAATATATTTACAATTTTGATTTTCTGTTTTTTATTATGGAAAAAATTAATTTAGTGAATTAATAATAATTAAAACAAATTAAAAGAAATAAGATAAAAGAAAATAAAAATAAGAAAAATATTGCAAACCAAGGGGGTTAGATGGCCCAAAGTGGAGGTGAGATTGAAGCAATTCAGGCCCAAGAACACAAGCCTCGTTGACGTTCAGGAATCATGCGCATGCTGTTTGACTGGGGTACACCATGGACTTCACCTTCTGGCCACTGGATGGATCTCATGGCCACTTGGCAGGCTTAGGCGTGAGGGTGCAAGATGGAATTCTGGGCGTGTACTGCATGTGAATACATTGTGAAAAAATAGAAAGAATTATATGGGGGACCTGGGAATCGAACCCAGGTCCCAGTATTTGCCAGCCACGTCTCCCACCATCTGAGCTATGAAGCGCATTTGTAAATATAATGATAAACAAATATTATATATGAAAAGTAACAATTATGCCTGGACACAAAAAAGTGCGCGCTGAGTTTGAATGCTCCACTAGCGTTTGGACAGCTCACCCTTCTTCTTCGTTTTTCCTGCAAACATGAACAAGATAGCGGGGGTTTTAAACCCCCACAAAGCAAAAGTCCCAATAATAGCGATTAGAGCTATGGGTCACATAAAAAGGGCGCGAGGGTCTGGTTGAATTCGTCTGGCCTTGACGAATTCAACCATGCTTGTCTCAGGGTCCAATTTTCCCTTATGCCTAAAGCCCTAATTGAAAGTTTCAGAAACCCTAGATTTCGTTCATGGTGGATTTTGATTCAGGCAGTTATAACTCAATTGGATTATACCAATCGCTTCAGAAGGTCCCTATTAACATAAATCAAACAAGAAAATGGATTAAAAACGCATGAATCATGTTATGCAATTTTGAAAAACAAGACAAACCGAATGACTCGTGTTCTTTGATTCTTCGCGTGTTAGGATTGGTTTTTGATGGCAATGGCTTCCTGGAGACTCAAGCAATATGTTTGAATCACTTTTAGGCTTTGAATCCACCTGCAAATAGGATTTCAGTTTCACAATTTTCTTGAGTTTTTTGCAATTTGGTTGTATGGTTTCAGTAGCAATTGTTCGTGTCTAGCTTTAGGGTTAGCTCTTGCATTTGTATTGGAACAGAATTAGGTTAGAATTAAGCCCACAAATCCATTGCATTCATGTTTGAATATATGATTGGCAATCAAATCTTTTTTCAATCTTTTCTTTGATGAAACCTTTCCAATCATGGATATTTTGAGGTCTTGGAAGTGCACACGAGTTTCCAGCTTGCCCTAGCCTTATTTTCTTCACCAAAAGATTCAAAAAACATATCTTTTGAATTTTCCTATAATTAAAACCAATTAAATGAATTAATATTAATATAAATTCAATTAATTAATTGAAAATAAGAAAATAAATCAAATTAAGTCCAATGGGTCGTGCATAGGCCTTGGGTAATGATTCAAGAAAGAATTTGAGGCCCATTAGCAAAAATGAAGTGTTTTAGGCAAAGTTGACTTTTGAAAGTTTCCAAAAATTTCCCAAATTCTCCAATGCATATCTTGCTCAATTTTGAAGCTATGAACATGTTCTTGGACATTTTGGAAAGGCCTTGAAGTCCTCTAACCAATTCCTTTGGTCCCATGTCATTTTGATTTACCAATCTCAAGTTATGGTCTTTGACTTAAAGTGCCTTTTTTTTACTTTTGAAAATGACCTATAATGTTGAAATTGATAACTTTTTGTGAGAGCATTTCTTGGACTTGGAATGTGAAGAGGAGTTGTAGGAAATGTCATCCCCTTCAAAATGAGATTTGGATGGGATTTTTCTTATGAACCATGAAAACGTTATGCCTTGGTTAATTTGCAGTTGTCTTTTCAACTGTCCAAAAATAGAAACGTTTTCATCTTGAGACTTTTTGAGCCATGCTTATAGAATCATGATCAAGAATTGATCAAATGATGATTGTGGCTTCAAAATGAGATGTTGACCAAAAAATTTGACTTTTGACTGTCAAATGACCATTTTACCCCTGCAGTTGACTGTGGAGCAATTAGGGCTTTTGACTGTGCAACTTGATGCTGTGAGTCTTAAAACTTGACACATGGATGCCTGACAATGTATATAGGCATATGGGACTTGATTGGACCCTTGAAAACCTCAATTTCTTTGCAAGAACCAAAACCCTAATTTTGACTGTGTTAGGAGGCAATTGGACTGTGCAACCCTTGAGAGATTTTGAACCATCTGGAGATTGATCTTGATAAATCTTTGAAGAATATGGGAGGGCAAATTTTGGGGTACAACAGTTGCCCCTGTTCAATCTTCTTAGATTTGAGGATATAGATTGGCTGGCGTGCCTTTCGTAATCCGAAGGTGGAAGATGATTGAACACTAGAGTGCCCAGAAATTTGCACTCACATAGTAGAGTGTTAGCAGTGTGATGTAGGGAAGGGGCTTACAGATGCCATTTGGAGAGATGATGGATAGGAGGATGGGCTTATAGATGCCATCTGGAGCTGTGACAGAGTCTTGTCGGGAATGGGCTTATAGATGCCATTTGGAGACTGTTGGTATATGGATGGGCTTATAGATGCCATCTGGAGATGTAATGGATAGTTGAATCTGAATAAGAAATAGAATAACTTCCATGTCTGGAGCATATCTAGTCTATATCTAATTGTCGATGTCTGAATGAACAGTAGAAGGATCGCCGTGTCTGGGGTATATCCGTACTGTATCTGAATGAGTGACAGAATGTCATCCGAATCTGGATCATATCTGGAATGTCTTTTGAATGAATCTGAACTAAACAATAGAATAGCCTCCGGGTCTGGAGCATCTCTAAGTTGTCTTTAGAAACTTGAATTTGAATAAGCAGTAAAATAGCATCCGGGTCGGAAGCATCTCTAAGCTGTCTCTGAAGGAAAATTTTGAATAAGCAGTAGAATAACATCCGGGTCAGGAGCATCTCTAAGCTATATCTGAAAGGAAATCTGGAATAATTATCAGAAAGTAGCCATGTCTGGGTTGCATCTGAACCATCTCTAGAAAGGGGATCTCTGAATAAACAATAGAACAGCCTCCGTGTCCGGAGCATCTCTAAGTTATCTCTGAGAAGAAACTGTGAATAAGCGTTAGAATAGCATCCATGTCTGGAGCATTTCCAAGCCATTTCTGGGGAGAAAATCTGAATAAACAAAAGAATAACATCCATATCTGGAGCATTTCCAAGCCATTTCTGGGAAGAAAATCTGAATAAGCAAAAGAACAGCATCCATATCTGGAGCATTTCCCAGCTATATCTGAAAGGAAACTCTTGACTAAGCAAAAGAACAGCATCCATCTCTGGAGCATTTCCCAGCTATCTCTGAATGAGCAAACTCTGAATAAGCAACAGAATAGCATCTGGTTTAGGAGCATATCTGAACTATCTCTGAGAAGAAATTTTGAATAAGCAAAAGAACAGCATCCATATCTGGAGCATTTCCCAGCTATATCTGAAAGGAAACTCTTGACTAAGCAAAAGAACAGCATCCATCTCTGGAGCATTTCCCAGCTATCTCTGAATGAGCAAACTCTGAATAAGCAACAGAATAGAATTCGGTTTAGGAGCATATCTGAATTATCTTTCGAATAAGCAAAAGAACAGCATCCATATCTGGAGCATTTCCCAGCTATATCTGAAAGGAAACTCTTGACTAAGCAAAAGAACAGCATCCATCTCTGGAGCATTTCCCAGCTATCTCTGAATGAGCAAACTCTAAATAAGCAACAGAATAGCATCCATATCTGGAGCATTTCCCAACTATCTCTTTAATCTCTTTAACGTAGATATGCCCTGGCTAGATACAGGTATCGAATCCACAATCAACCGCTCACAGATATGCCCTGGCTAGCTACAGGTATCGAATCCGGAATTGCGACAGTTGATAATAATCATCTTTGTATTGACCTTTTTCCTCTAAAGGCAAAAACATCAATGATATGCAATGTCATGATGCATGAAATGTGTGGTGTCATGATGCTTATAATAAATGGGATTGTATAATGTGATGTGTATATGTATGTATTATGTATGAATATGTGATGTTTATGAATGTATTTTCGTCTAGGAAAATAAGTCCTTGACGAATGTCGGGAAGTTTGGTCTTGGGCTGAATTTGAAGAGTAGAGTTCTTCGTCTCCGCTGGGATGATGGTTGCAAGAATAAACCGGTAGGAGAAGATGACTCTGATGGGGAATAAACTTGTCGAAGAGATTACTCTGCGGGGAATGCTCTGTGGGAAGAGATACTTCGTTGAGGTTTTGATGATAACTCCGCTGGAGATACTGTTGATAAGCTATGTTGGAAGATTTGAATATGAACTCCACTGGGGGATAGGAAGAACTACGCCGTGGACGATCTTTCCGTGGTAACTAGCTGAGGATAAACCAGTTATAAGCTCTGGTGAGGAATAACCTTCTGAATAACACCGGGGAGAGACGTTCGTACCCTGCAGGTGATAAGCTTCCAGAATCTACTGGGGATAAGCTTCCTACTGGGGAGGTTGATTCAACTCTCCTGGGGAGACTTAGGACTGCATCGGGGAAGTGGCTCCACTGGGGTGTCTGGTATTCCGCCGGGGAACAATCTTATATTAAGACTGTCGGGGATACTTTCTTAGGAACATCTGTACTCCACTGGGGAATATTTGAGATTTTCTGGGGATACCCAACTTCCTTGAGGCTGACAGTAGGCTAACTCTGCTTGGGGAGAGTGTTGCTGACTTGCTGGAGACATTGTGCCTTTTTGGGCTGATTGGAGACCACCCCTGCTTGGGGAGAGTGTTGCTGACTTGCTGGAGACATTGTGCCTTTTTGGGCTGATTGGAGATCACCTCTGCTTGGGGAGAGTATTGTTGAGTCTTGCCTTACTCTGCGGGGAGTGGAGGTAACTTGGTCATATTCTTCAGCTGAATATATACCTTGGTACCTGGTGAACAGAGCAGCTTGTACAGTCCGGACAATTCTTATTGCCCCAGTTTCTGCGGGAGAAGGTACTTGTGGAGGTGCTTGATGATTGCCAGTTTGACAAATCTTCTTCTGGTAGGCAAGTGACGAGATGACGGGACATAGTCGTACGCTTTGATCCCTAACTTTTTTCCTGGACCGCCCTTTCAGGTTTTCAGTCCACCGGGATACCCTTTTTTGCCCAAGCCGCCTTTTCAGGTTTTCGACTTGCCGGGTGTACAGATTTTTTTCATTTTCATCCCTTATTTTGCCCGAACCCTTTTGGTTCACCGGGAAGCCCTTATTTTTGCCTAGGTGTGTCAACCTAGCGGGTCTTTGATTGTGCATAGTATTTTTTCGACTATGTCCATGCTCTCAGAGTGCAGGGAGTTGTCACTGTCAGTAGCGTTGTGTTGCCATACTACCAGAAGGTGTCTGATCGTGCAAGATTCGTCGCTGGAATTCATGCCCAATGCCCCAAGTGACCCAGACGAAGATTTGCCCCTGGCATTTTGAGAGATTCCTCTGAATCTTAACTTGACTGCCCCAAATGATGGACAATGATCATGCCATGCCCCTTGATTGGAGGTGCTTTTGTTCATTAGACCTTCTTCGTGCGAACTTCTATGTTGTTCAAGCAAATAGTCATATGCAAGCAATGTTATATTAAAAATGCAAAGCTTATGTCTGTCTTGAAGTTTTTGAAAATGCATTTTTTCATAAAAACAAGTGAATTTTTTGTAAATTGTGATGTCAACTCGTTATTTTATCGCAAGCCTTAAGGAGTCAGGATACCTTTCGGAACAGTATGTTTTCGAACTAACCCATGCTTCAGTTAGGACTTTTAAGGGTTATAACGTGGTCTGGTTCACGGTTTAAGAAACAAAGGATAAAGGCTCAAATTTATTTGTACCCACCCACTCTTCGTGATGTTCTTCGATCCTAACCTCAGCTAATTGTGCGCTAGACCTTGTTTGAGTCTTTGCTTTGATATTCCGGTGATGGTTCAGATATTGACAGTTTATTTGGAATAGGCAGTCATTCCTTTTTTTTTGAGGGTTTGTAGGACCTCTTTCTTTTTTATTTCTTTATCCCTGTCTTTTGCCTGAACTGTGTCTTTTGTGATTACAGTCAGCGGGATGCCCCAGTTTTGTAAGTCTCCTTCATAGGTTTTGACTTAATGGGCTTTTATTTTGAGAGATAATGACTGCATGTCTTTATGATTATTCGGAACCATCACTGTCTTTTGTTTCAAAAGGACTTCTTTTGATGTCATTTGTTATGCACTTGGATCAACTGAGAGAACTACCCTGCCCCAGGTTATGATTAAGGGTTTTTAATTTTTGAAAAGAAAAAAAAACTCCTACTTCTTTGGCTCGAAGGGGTTTGACGAGGGATTATCTTCCTTATAACTCCAGTGTTTAGGAATTGAAACAATGCATGTACCTCATCAGCGGGGTCTGTTCAAAAGCATACTGTAGATTATGGTATCGTTTTCGTCATCCTCCCTCAAGAGGTTTGGAATTATTAACCGAGTGTTGATCATCACAAAAATGAAAGCAATTTTGAATATAGTGAAAACAATTGTATTAATTCAAAAACAGACATATGTGATGCATTTTTGAAATAAAAGAGTTTGCTATGACATTAATTGTTTGTATAAGCAAAAAATTACAACTCGGAAATTCAAATAAACAAAAGCCTTCAATGATTAGGCAAAGGAGTGGTGATTATGTTTGGAGTCTCTGGTGCTTCAAACTGAATCTCTCTGGCGTCAATCATATCTTGAATCTTGTTCTTCAGAGGCCAGCAGTTGTCCGTAGTATGCCCCGGGCTATCAGAGTGGTATGCATACCTCTCGTTGGGATGATAGTTAGGAGCGGAAGTGTTTGGATTCCGGAGAGGAGCCCTTAAGGTGATCAGCCCTGCCTTCAACATTTGTTGTAGTGCTTGATCCAGTGACATGTTGATCTTAGTGAACTGCCGTTTGGGTGCGACCTCCTTACGTTGCTGCCCCTGTCTTTGCTGAGCAGACATAGGATTAGAGATCTGGGTTGCCCCCACCTGTTGATCATGCCGGCCTTTTTTACCATGCACAGCATTGGACTCTTTCTTCCAATGGTAGGGCTTCTTCTGAGCATCAGCAGGCGTAGCTTCCTGAATCTTCCCAGACCTGATACCAGCTTCAATTCTCTCCCCAGTCAAGATAAGATCTGTGAATCCAGCAGACGAATTCCCAATCAGATGGTTGTAGAATGGACCAGACAGGGTCCCCAAGAACATGTCCACAAGTTCACGGTAAGTCAGCGGTGGTTGCACCCTTCCAGCAAGGTCTCTCCATCTTTGAGCGTACTCCTTGAATCCTTCACCCGTCCCTAGTAACATACCCTGGAGTTGGGTACGCGTAGGAGCGAGGTCGGAATTATATTGATACTGCTTATAGAACGCAGTAGCCAAGTCTTCCCAGGTACGGATACTGGCTCCATCTAGCTGATAGAACCACTCGAGTTGAGTCCCTGCCAGACTATCCTGAAAGAAGTGAATCCACAATTTCTTGTCGGCCGTGTAGGGCTGGATCTTCCTTATGTATGAACGGAGGTGCAACTTAGGACAGGAGGCCCCGTCGTACTTTGCAAAGGCAGGTGCTTTGAACTTGTATGGGATCACCACCCCGGAGGATAGACCTAGATCTTTGAAGTCTAGGTCGGGCACTTTCTGTATCTTCATAGCACTTAGCCGGTCTTCTAGTTGTTTATACCTGTCCTCAGCTGGAGGGTACTGTTCATCATTGTAATCGGTCTCGTTGTCAGAGACCACTAGACTAGGAACCTTTCTTTCTTGGGGACTGTCTTTCCCAACAGATGGGGTAGTCAGCTCAGCTTCACTTTGTGATCCATTCCCAGGTTTGCGCCTAGGGTTGAACAGCACAGTCCTCTTCTTCTTCTTCTTCATAAGCAGAGTCTTTAATTCCTGTTGACCCTGGGCTAGGTTCATAACCAACTCCTGGAACTAGACATTCTGGGCCTGGAGGGCCTTGATAGCTTGTTCATTGGAAGGTTCGGCAGACATGATGATTGCTGAAATAAACAGCGAAGAAGGTAAGTGACTTGTAAAGAAGAGTACCTGACATGCAATGATATGTATGTATGCATGCGATGTTTTCAAGAATCTCGCGGAGTAAACAAGAAAATTATTAGAACTTGAATTTTGTAGCTTGATGGAAGGAACTTCATTTTGTTGAGAGTCCTTCTTCAAGAGTCAAGGCTCACCATATCGAGTGGGTCATAGCCCCTGACTCAAGTCATTAACCTTGGCTAGAGGAAAATAAATCCCCTTTACCCCTTGCTGGACATTTGATTCATCATGACCTGCAGCACAGACCTTTGAGATCCTTGAAATGGGTTAGTCTTTATGCAGGATGTATGCAATGGTATGATGGTATGATGTTATGCTATGCGTGGAGTGATGTAAGTAGGCCCTGTAATGAGTCCCAATTAAGGACTGTAAACAAAACCTGCAAGGAACCCGTGTTGTTAGATAACAAGTATGCAAGTAGTTCAAGTATGAAGGCACACAAGTCACACAAGATAGCCCTTAGAGTTTAGGCCAGCATGAAGTTTGGGGTATTACCCTCTTGAAGTTGGTGGGCTCAAAACCTGTCCTATCAAAAGTAACCGGGTTCTAAGGAGCTCAATATCATTGGGTTGTTTTCTATGTTCATTGTTTTGATTTAGCCACTGGACTGGCGATCAAAATATTCCAAGAAAACAACCCTCAATGAGTGTAGTATCGAGTATCTACCAACTTCGGACTGCACCAAAGTCGGTCATCTCACTACCCCTAAAGAGGCCAGGATGGTCAAGTAAGGTTCCTAAAGTCAGTTGATGCTTCACGACACCACGCGGCGGCCCCGTACTCTCCTTGACTTGACTCAAGGGTTACTGGTACTCACCAAAGTGCCACATCAACGTAGCTACTGCTTCAACCATGTCGGTATACCCCGCACAGTTCCCTCACAGTTTGTTGCTACTTCTAAAGGGTATCCCCAGATCCGGGTTAGGATCTATAGAACTCCGATACAAACCCACAAAATTTAAAGCAAACAAAACAAGCAATTGAAAACATAAGAGTGGTCTAATCCTAAGGTACACCTCACTTATTAAGTATCCCCAGCAGAGTCGCCAGTTCTGTGATCGGTGGAAATAGAACTGACTGTTTAAATCTGGTTTGCGAAATGTCGCGGAATCAAGAGTCGCCACCGTCTTTTATTTTCTCCAACATGGAAAGGACAAAAGCACAGCAAAATTCCTTATTGAGAATGTCTCTCGGTTCGGGAGGTAGATTTATAGAAAGGGAAGGTGTTAGCACCCTTTCTATCCATGGTTATCCATGGGCTCTTAGGTACTTGCTCTTATGTTTTCAAAATGTTTGCTTTTCAAATGTGAGTGGGTTTGAAAAAGTTTCATTGAAAAATTTCTGAGTGACTCTTGTATCTGTCCTCAAGAGTGTTTGAAAAATTTATTTTGAAAGCTTTTGAAAGTGTCAGTGTGAAAAGATTTTGTTTTTTTTTAAAGAGAGCAAGTACCCATGAGTCATCTACCTACCCTAAGGAATTAGGCTGTGTAAGAGTCCTTAAGGTAGTGCCATCCCACCATTGAGAGGTAGGTAGCACCACCGTTGGAGGTGTTCGGGTCAATTCGATTGTAGGGATAGTGTGGTCACCGAAGCAATGGTTAGGACACTTTAGAAGTAACCCTAATGTCCTAGATCCTTTTTAATCCGAGGCAACCGTTTCGAGGCAACTGTTTCGAGGCAATTGGATCTTAGACATAAGGGCGACCGCTAAAACACCATATACTTGACGACCACTTTCGAAGGCAACGAGTGAGGCGTACCCTAGAAGTGGCATGTGCTTTGTGTGTTGTTTTCATGTTATGTTTTATCTTTGATCATGGCATGGTGAGCTACGAGTTGTTTTTAATTACCATACATTCTTTCATGCAATTTAGAATTTAGGAGTGCGGAAAATTAAATGCAGAAGGATAAAAGCTACGCTATTACAAGGCGCGGGTCTATACATCGCCAAAGTACAAAGACCCGTTTTTGATAAAGATGCGGAAAGCAAAAAATAAACCTAATTACTATTACATTCCTTGAACAGTTACATAATAATCAAAAGAAATAAGAATAACGCGCGAAAGAATTAAAATCAGGACGTCCTCGGGTTTTGACCCTTTGCTTGAAATTAAATTAAATTAAAACCTAATTAATTATTTAATTTAAAGAAAAGAAAGTATTTTTTATGTTTTTAGGAAAAGAATTTAAAAGTTAGTAAACCCTAGTTCTAAGTTTATTTTAATTATTAATAAAAATGTTAAAGTTAACTAATTTAAACTAATTAATTAATTTACATGTTTATGTACAAAAATAATAGTAATTAATAATGATAATAATAATTAATTAAGAACAAGATAACAAGTGTCAAAACCTAATTCTATGTAATTTTTATTTATTAAGAAAAAGATTGAATTTTAAACCTAAATTAACCTAGATTAGTTATTAGAATTTATTTACAAAAATAAATTAGTGATGAAATTAATAAATAATTAAATATATTTACAATTTTGATTTTCTGTTTTTTATTATGGAAAAAATTAATTTAGTGAATTAATAATAATTAAAACAAATTAAAAGAAATAAGATAAAAGAAAATAAAAATAAGAAAAATATTGCAAACCAAGGGGGTTAGATGGCCCAAAGTGGAGGTGAGATTGAAGCAATTCAGGCCCAAGAACACAAGCCTCGTTGACTTTCAGGAATCATGCGCATGCTGTTTGACTGGGGTACACCATGGACTTCACCTTCTGGCCACTGGATGGATCTCATGGCCACTTGGCAGGCTTAGGCGTGAGGGTGCAAGATGGAATTCTGGGCGTGTACTGCATGTGAATACATTGTGAAAAAACAGAAAGAATTATATGGGGGACCTGGGAATCGAACCCAGGTCCCAGTATTTGCCAGCCACGTCTCCCACCATCTGAGCTATGAAGCGCATTTGTAAATATAATGATAAACAAATATTATATATGAAAAGTAACAATTATGCCTGGACACAAAAAAGCGCGCGCTGAGTTTGAATGCTCCACTAGCGTTTGGACAGCTCACCCTTCTTCTTCATTTTTCCTGCAAACATGAACAAGATAGCGGGGGTTTTAAACCCCCACAAAGCAAAAGTCCCAATAATAGCGATTAGAGCTATGGGTCACATAAAAAGGGCGCGAGGGTCTGGTTGAATTCGTATGGCCTTGACGAATTCAACCATGCTTGTCTCAGGGTCCAATTTTCCATTATGCCTAAAGCCCTAATTGAAAGCTTCAGAAACCCTAGATTTCGTTCATGGTGGATTTTGATTCAGGAAGTTATAACTCAATTGGATTATACCAATCGCTTCAGAAGGTCCCTATTAACATAAATCAAACAAGAAAATGGATTAAAAACGCATGAATCATGTTATGCAATTTTGAAAAACAAGACAAACCGAATGACTCGTGTTCTTTGATTCTTCGCGTGTTAGGATTGGTTTTTGATGGCAATGGCTTCCTGGAGACTCAAGCAATATGTTTGAATCACTTTTAGGCTTTGAATCCACCTGCAAATAGGATTTCAGTTTCACAATTTTCTTGAGTTTTTTGCAATTTGGTTGTATGGTTTCAGCAGCAATTGTTCGTGTCTAGCTTTAGGGTTAGCTCTTGCATTTGTATTGGAACAGAATTAGGTTAGAATTAAGCCCACAAATCCATTGCATTCATGTTTGAATATATGATTGGCAATCAAATCTTTTTTCAATCTTTTCTTTCATGAAACCTTGCCAATCATGGATATTTTAAGGTCTTGGAAGTGCACACGAGTTGCCAGCTTGCCCTAGCCTTATTTTCTTCACAAAAAGATTCAAAAAACATATCTTTTGAATTTTCCTATAATTAAAACCAATTAAATGAATTAATATTAATATAAATTCAATTAATTAATTAAAAATAAGAAAATAAATCAAATTAAGTCCAATGGGTCGTGCATAGGCCTTGGGTAATGATTCAAGAAAGAATTTGAGGCCCATTAGCAAAAATGAAGTGTTTTAGGCAAAGTTGACTTTTGAAAGTTTCCAAAAATTTCCCAACTTCTCCAATGCATATCTTGCTCAATTTTGAAGATATGAACATGTTCTTGGACATTTTGGAAAGGTCTTGAAGTCCTCTAACCAATTCCTTTGGTTCCATGTCATTTTGGTTTACCAATTTCAAGTTATGGTCTTTGACTTAAAGTGCCTTTTTGTTGACTTTTGAAAATGACCTATAATGTTGAAATTGATAACTTTTTGTGAGAGCATTTCTTGGACTTGGAATGTGAAGAGGAGTTGTAGGAAATGTCATCCCCTTCAAAATGAGCTTTGGATGGGATTTTTCTGATGAACCATGAAAAAGTTATGCCTTGGTCAATTTACAGTTGACTTTTCAATTGTCCAAAAATAGAAACTTTTGCATCTTGAGACTTTTTGAGCCATGCTTGTGGAATCATGATCAATAATTTATCAAATGATGATTGTGGCTTCAAAATGAGATGTTGACCAAAAAATTTGACTTTTGACTGTCAAATGACCATTTTACCCCTGCAGTTGACTGTGGAGCAATTAGGGCTTTTGACTGTGCAACTTGATGCTGTGAGTCTTGAAACTTGACACATGGATGCCTGACAATGTATATAGGCATATGGGACTTGATTGGACCCTTGAAAACCTCAATTTCTTTGCAAGAACCAAAACCCTAATTCTGACTGTGTTAGGAGGCAATTGGACTGTGCAACCCTTGAGAGATTTTGAACCATCTGGAGATTGATCTTGATAAATCTTTGAAGAATATGGGAGGGAAAATTTTGGGGTACAACAATGGGTTTTTACAGTTTGGAGGAATAAACTCAGTTGGGGAAGAGAATTTCCATAAACTGTACTAATACCATAATCTTCGATGGAGACTGGAATTCTGTTAGGTTGGCGACATTGTCGGGAAAAAGATCATACTCCTTTATCTGCTAAGGTGACTTGCTGGTGAGTATGATTAGATTAATTCAGACTTGCCGAGAATGTACCTTTGTTGAAAATGAGTTTGTGAAGATGACTTTGTGGGGATAATCCTATGAGGATCTTTCTGTAGGGATACGTGGACGACTTGAACATTATCCCAACTCCTAGAGTTTTGAACAAATGCTTATTCCTATTTTTACGCACATATTTATTTAACAGTTAATCGCATTCACATGCATATGCTCATTCAATTTTATTCATGGGATGCTTTTTGCAAACAAAACAGAAAAGGTAAAACAAAAAGTTTGAACTTTGAAATTTGCATTTCTATTGATAGTTTGCCCATAAACAGACGATTTTGTGCAAAGAGACATAAATCCTAGTAAGAGGAAATCGTTGTGAATAAAGAGAGTACAAGGTGAAAACAAAATAATAATTATGTGGAAATAATCTCATCGGGTTCCAACTCTGTTATTGCCCCTATACCTTCAAGTATCTCATCCCTTGTTGTCGAAAGAAGTTGATTGAATTGATCTATACCATTCGAGCTTGATGTTGGTAATAAAGTTTGTTGTGAGTGATCCAACGGGACATAGTCATATGCTTTAATCCCTAATTTTTGACATGATCTCCCTTTCGGGTTTTCAGTCCACCAGGATACCCTTTTTTGTCCAAGCTGCCTTTTCAGGTTTTCGACTTGTCGGGTGTACAAATTATATATATATATATATATATATATATATATATATATATATATATATATATATATATATATATATATATATATATATATATATATATATATATATATATATATGGGTCATTTTCATGCGTAGTATCTTTTGACTATGTTCGCGTTCACAGGGTGTAGAAAATCTTCACCGCCCATGGTGGTAAGTATCATAGTGCCGCCTAAAAATATCTTCTTGACTATAAATGACCCTTCGTAGGTGGGAGTCCATTTTCCCCTGGGATCACCTTGCGGTAGAATGATGCGCTTTATTACCAAGTCATCATCCTGATATACTCGATGCTTTATCTTCTTATTGAAGGCTTTGATCATACCCCTCTGATACATCTGACTGTGACAAACAACCGCAAGCCTTTTCTTGTTAATCAAATTCAACTGATCCGGACTAGTTTGAATCCACTCGTCTTCATCCAAATCTGCATCCTTTATGATTCTCAGAGAAGGAATCTGAACTTCGACAGGTAGAACAGCTTCCATACCATACACCAGAGAGAATGGTGTTAGTTCTCTTGTTTTAGGATTGGCTTAATTTTTTATAAAACAAATAATAGCAGCAATGAAGAATAGAGTAAGAAGAACAAGTACAACAAGAAGTCTTATTATAATGTCAGAACATGTTGTGTTGAACTTTTTTAACAACTGGAACAACATGTCGAAGAAGATGTCTTGACATCGCACCTGCTGAGCTAGATTAATGAGATTCAGTTTGTTCTCAACATTGGCAGAATATTTAGGAGAATATTATGCATCCTATGTGGCGCATATTTAAAGGTCCAGAAAATTCAATCAGAAATCAAGGAGAATGGAGACTTTCTAAATAAGGAGATTATTTAGGAAAGTAAAGACTGAAGACCTTTCTTGGGGCAGAACTTTCTGTAGTTTGTTACGGCTGGTTTGTGTGATTGAAGGCCCAAAACCAGTTGGGTAACAGGTTATAAATAGAAGGGTTTGTAACCTAGAAAATACACGACTCAAGATGTAGAAGTCTAGGGTTTTGTCAAGGTAAACCTCTCGGGTTGTGGGAAGGTTACCATGTTCACCTTAAAGCTTGTAGGTAAGAGGTGTATTGTTCTCAGAGGAATATTTGAAGCAACTCCAAGATGTGTTTTTAGTTAGAATCAAAGCTAACAAACAATGGAATTTGGCTTGGAAACTTAGCTAGGTATTGTCATGGAAGTGTGTCTTCCAAACTGTCTATCTGTGTGATCATAATCTTGGTGAAGGGTCGTCTATGCAGTGACTAAGTTTTTGACTGCTAGACATCATTGTAGATGATTAGAAGTGGGATGGGGATATTCTATATCTAGGGAGGATCTAGGTAGAAGGGTCATTAGGTAGTGATTAAGTGCGTAGATCGTAAACGGGTGTGTTGGCTGTAGGGTCTGCAAATTGATACTGCTGATAGTGGACTTCATTCCTGGCTTGGTAGCCCTCAGAGTAGGTGTTGTTGTACACTGAATTGGGTAAACAATTCTGATGTGTTCTTTATCTTTTCAATACTGTTTTATCTCTCATGTGTGTTATATCAGATCAGATGTCTTGACATCCTTATAGGACATCTGAGTTTGTTGTACCAGAATCTCAAATGGGGTTTTCCTAGTTGAAGTTCGTGTTGAAGTGTGATATCCATGAATAGCAAATGGTAACATTCGTGCCAGTCTTTATAGGTCACAACCATCTTCTGTATAATTTTCTTAGTATTCTTGTTGGTGACTTCCACTGCGCCATTCATCTTTGATCGATATGGAGAAGAGTTGTGGTGCTAAATCTTGAACTACGTGCAAAGTTCAGTGATCATAGTGTTGTTGAGATTAGTACCATTATCTGTAATGATTCTCTCATGGATGTCATACCGACAGATAAGGTTATGCTTGATGAACCGGGCCACAACATTCTTGGTAATATAGGCGAACGAGGTTGCTTCAACCCACTTTGTAAAGTAATCAATGACGACAAGGATAAAGCGATGTCTGTTAGAGGCAGTGGGTTTGATCTCTCCAATCATGTCAATTCCCCATATTGCGAATGGCCAAGGATCAGTTAAAACGTTCAGAGGTACTAGAGGCACATGTACTTTATCAGCGTAGATTTGGCATTTGTGACACATTCTAGAGTGGTGATGGAAATCAGTTTCCTTGGTCGGCCAATAGTAACCTGCTCTCAGGATTTTCTTAGCCATAGTATGTCCACTGGAATGAGTACCAAAGATACCTCCATGCATATCTTTCATAATTTTTTCTGCTTCTTTCTTGTCCAGACAATGAAGCATAGTCAAATCATGATTGCGCTTGTAAAAAATTCCATTGCTCAGGAAGAACTTAGATGAGAACCTATGTAGGAATTTTTTGTCATTGATAGATTCCCCTTCAGGGTACTCTTGAGTCTCAAGGTATCTTTTCACTTCATGAAACCAAGGCTTTATTTCTACTCCGTCAGTGTCAATTTCATAGTAGTGTGTCGGTTCGTCTAATCTTTCAATGGTAATTCTGGGAGCCTCATTGTCCCATCAGATTGTGAACATGGATGACATTGGTAGCTAATGCGTCCTCCAACTGATTCTCTTCTCTTGGGATGTGCTCAAAAGTGATCTCCTCGAAGTATAGAATTAAGGTCAGCACATGCTCTCAATATGGAATGAGATTTGGGTGTTTCGTATCCCATTCTCCCTTAACCTGAATGATTACTAGAGTTGAATCCCCATATACTCTCAAGAACTTGATTTTCATGTCAATAGCAACTTTAATACACATGATGCACGCTTTATACTCATCCATATTGTTGGTGAAATCAAAGTAAAGTCTGGCAGTGAAGGGCGTTTGATAACCCTGAGGAGAGATGATTATGGCACCAATTCCATTTCCAAGTGCATTAGAAGCTCCATCAAAAACCGTAGTCCATCGATATCCTAGCTCAGGTCCTTCATATGGCACAGGTTCTTCACAATCTGTAACTAGCATGATGTTCTCATTCGGGAATTCGAAGTTCATAGACTGATAGTCGTCTACATCTTGATGTGCCAAATGATCTGCTAGTACACTTCCTTTGATTGCTTTTTGAGTGGTGTACTGAATGTCATATTCTGTCAAGACCATTTGCCATTGGGCTATTCTTCTGGAGAGAGCTAGCTTCTCAAATATGTATTTGATGGGATCCATTTTAGAAATCAACAAAGTAGTATGGGTCATCATATATTATCTTAGTCGGCGAGCAGCCCATGCCAAAGCACAACAAGTTTTCTCGAGCAGTGAATATCTTGTTTCACAGTCGGTAAACTTTTTTCTAAGGTAGTATATTGAATGCTCTTTTCGACCAGACTCGTCATGTTGCCCTAGTACACACCCCATTGAATTCTTTAGCATTGTTAGGTACATGATTAGAGGTATTCCTTCAACTGGTGGCATCAGAATCAGAGGTTCTTGTAAGTACTCCTTGATTTTATCAAAGGCTATTCAACAGTCTTCATTCCACTTTACTACTTGATCTTTCTTCAGCAGCTTGAAGATTGGCTCACAGGTAACAGTCAGATGAGAAATGAATTGGGCAATGTAACTATGTCGTCCTAAGAAACCTCTGACTTTCTTCTTAGTACAAGGAGCTGACATTTCTTGAATAGCTTTAACTTTTGCAGGATCAACTTCAATACCTTTACCACTGATGACGAAACCTAGGAGTTTTCCAGACCTCTCCCCAAAGGTGCATTTGTTTGGATTCAACCTCAGCTTGTATTTCTTCAATCTTTCAAATAATTTATGCAAATGATCAAGATGTTCTTCTTCAGTATCTGATTTGGCTATCATATCATCGACGTATACCTCTATCTTATGATGAATCATGTCATGAAATAAAGCTACCACGGCACGCTGGTAAGTTGCACCAGCATTCTTCAACCCAAAAGGCATAACCTTATAGCCAAAAGTGCCCCATTGTGTGACAAAAGTTGTTTTCTCCATGTCTTCGGGTGTCATGTTTATCGGATTATACCTTGAGAAACCATCCATGAAAGACAATACCTTATGTTGAGCAGTGTTGTCGACCAAAACATCAATATATGGAAGTGGGAAGTCATCTTTGGGGCTTTCCCTGTTCAGATCCCTATAACTTACACACATACGCACCTTGTCGTCTTTCTTTGGAACCAGAACAACATTTGCAATCCATTGAGTATATGATGTTACTGCTAAGAAACCTGCGTTGAATTGTTTCATAACCTCAGCCTTGATTTTCTCTGATATCTCAGGACGCATGAAACAAACCTTCTATTTAATCGGAGAATAACCCTCTTTCATCAGCAGACGATGAACCACGATATCAGTATCGAGCCATGGCATGTCTTCGTATGATCAAGCAAATATCTCAACATAGTCGTGCAACATTTGAATCAATTTGTTCTTAACACTACCCTCTAAGTTGGCACCTATTTTGACCTCTTTTCTGTCTTTTTAAGAACCCAAGTTTACCACTTTGATTGGCTCTTCATGCGGTTGGGTAGTCTTTTCTTCTTGTATTAAGAGTCTGGAAAGTTATCCACGTATTTCACAATCTTCCTCATCTTCGTCCTCGGCTTGGTAGATAGAATTTTCAAAGTCATAAGCGGCAATTACAGGATTGTTATCAATGAGATCCAGAGTGGATGTGGATCTGCAATGTAGTGTGTGGGTGTGTGTAAGAACACATAGCTTATTCGAAAGTGAAATAAAGTAAAAGAAAGACATAGAGCACAAAATTTAAATGCAAAATGTCCAATGTTTTTATTAAATGAAAATATGACTTATGAAATGACAACCCTTAACAAATGAACAGTTGTGCCCCGGGCAAGACACAAGGGTTAAAGGCATTGTTTTAAAAGAAATTACATAACCAAACTTCTTAAAGCAATAAAAACATAAATAACTATTACTCTTGACTAAAGGAGATAGAGATAATGTCTTCCGCCTTCCAGTTACTGAGCATGTTGCCAATGGTAGGAAAGATCCAGCTAGTGAGATCACAATCACTGTCAGCATCTTCTATTGTATTGAATCCATTTTTGCTGACACGGAATGGAGGTCTTCCAGCACGAGTGTGACGAACAACTCTTTGTCCTTCTGCAGTAAAGTCCAAACCAAACTTATCAGATTTATAGGGGATATCAGGAAGCTGACCCCAAATAGTGCAACCACCTTCTTCTATAGTAGCTTTGGCATATTTCAAGGAACCATATTGTGCGGAACCCTGGTAGTCTTTGAAATGGAAAAAACATCTTTAATAGTAGCAAGGGAAATTACTTCAAAAGTTTGGCAGGGAGTCTTGAAGAATTCCCCGTCCATCTCCACGTACCAAAATGAATTTAGGTGGCTGACCATGTACTCCTCTTCTCTGCAGACAGTAACAATCTTCCCTTTCACAGGATACTTTAATTTCTAGTGTAAGGTAGAGGTAACAGTTCCTACCCCATGGATCTAGGGGCGTCCTAATAAACAAGAATAAGTTGATCGGATGTCCATTACATAGAAGGTGGATTCAAATATATGTGAACCCACTTTGGTAGGAAGATCTACTTCTCCATGTACCATTCTTTCGGACCCGTCAAAGGCTTGAACTATAATGTCACTGGGTTTCAGCATAACCCCTTTATAATCCAGTCTATCAAGAGCGTCCTTTGGCAAAACATTCAGAGAAGAGCCAGTATCAAATAACACATGATCCAACATAGTGCACCTTCATTCAATGGAGACATATAGGGCCTTATTATGATTTCTCCCCTCCGGAGTCAGGTCAACATCAGACAAGCCTAATCCATTATCAGTTGTTAAAATAGCCACATAATTTCCAAATTTATCAGCCGAAATCTCTTGTGGTACGTGAGCAGTCTTCAAGAATTTTACTAAAGCATGTGCATGGGCTTCATAACACATCAATAAAGATAACATGGAGATTTTGGACGGGGTCTGCTCCAGCTGTTCAATAGTTTTATAGTCACTTTTGCGAATGATCTTCAAAACCTCTTCTACCTCTTGTCCAGAGGTGTCCTTGACTGTGGTTTCTTTAGGTGCCTCCATCTGGGCAGGCTCTATCATTGGCTCTTTACCCCGAGCCTCGGTAGCTGACTTGGTATCTATGACTTGAACATGTGTAGCAACATTTTTCAAAGAGATTTCTGGGGAGAAAATTCTTCTGCTTCTAGTAACTTTATTGGTCCCCGCAATATTGTCAATGTTGGGATCATCATCTTAAACATCTTCATCAGATAACTCTTGTTTAACACCATGGTAGTAGACGTTAGATCCATAGTTCCACAGGATAGCTTTTTCTGAGGAATATGGGATGGGTCCAGGGGTGGTGATAATCAAAGAAGCGGCTTTTGGATTGGCGGTAATCCTTACAGGACCCTTGGAGGTGATCCTAACAAGAGTACTGGATACGACAGACAAATCTTGGCACAAATTCTCAACATACAGAACTTTCTCGATCAGAATTATGTGTTCATCCATTAGGCGTTGAACACCTTCCTTCAATAATTTGCAGCCATTGGGTTGGACTGTGCAGCATTAACATTCTTTAACACAGCCCGGAAATAAATCGGTTTGTAATAGATTATTTTTTATTGTTGAGAGGGGAGTAACCACATCACCTACAATGGTAACATACAGAATGTCTTCAATAGCCCTTATGCCTTGGTCATGCTTCGGCATAGGTGCAGTAATCATGTTTGGAGTCTCCGGAGGATCGAACTCAATTTCCTTGTTATCAAACCTGTCCTGAATTTTGTTTTTCAGGGCCCAGTAGTTGTTGGTATTGTGCCTAAGACTATTAGAATGATAGGCACACTTCACGTTCGAATTGTACTTAGGAGAAGATGTGTTGGGATTAGGGGGAGGATCCCGTAGTGCTATCAAATTTGCTTTCAACAAATGCTGTAATGCCTGAGACAATGGCATACTAATCCTGGTGAACTGCCTTCTCGGGGCATCTGACCTACGTTGGTTGCCCCGTTGTTGTTGAACAAGCGCTAGATTAGAGATCAACACCGCTCCCACAGACCGATGGCGGTCATTTTTACTACGGCTCTTCTGGACATAGATAACATTGGTTTCTTTTTTACCCACCGAATGGCTTCTTCACAGCATTAGAAGCCACATCCATTGGAATCTTCCCACTATTAATACCACTTTCAACTCTTTCTCCTGTCAGTATCAGCTCAGTAAAACCAGCTGAAGAACTTACAATTATCATATTAAAGAATGGGACTATTAGAGTGCCCATGAACATATCAACCCATTCTCGGTTAGACAAGGGAGGTTGCACCCTTCCAGCTAAATCCCTCCATTTTTGTGCCTACTCCTTGAACCCTTCATTCGAGCCCATGGACATGTTTTGCAATTGTACACGAGTCAGTGCAAGGTTAGCATTATATTGATATTGTTTATAAAAAGCAGCAGCCAAGTTTTCCCACGTGTGAATGTTGGTTCCTTCTATATGATAGAACCATCCCAGTTGAGTGCCGGAAAAACATTCTTGAAAGAAATGGACCCATAATTTCCTGTCAGCGGTATGAGGTTGGATTTTTTGAACATACGACCTCAGATGAAGTTTGAGATAAGAGACCCCGTCATATTTATCAGAGATGGGGACCTTGAATTTGTGAGGGATGACCAACCCAGGGATCAGACCTAGTTCTCCAAAATCTAATTCAGGCACTTTCTGGGTTTCCATAGCTTTGAGACGATCTTCCAATTTCTTGTACTTGTCATTTACAGGAGGGTATTGTTCGTCGGAGTAGTCTTTATCCTCATGAATATTCTTAGAACCATGGTTATTCCTTCCTTCAGGCTTGATGCTTCTACCATCCTCTTCTTGGTTTTCGTCTTCCTCAGAGGAAATATCATCCACTTGAACTGGTTGAGTAGGACCTTTGAATCCTCTCTCCATATTAAGGATAGCAGCTGGATTTTTAGTCTTCTTTTTCTTGGAGACGAGTGCCATCCGATCTTTCTGTCCCTGTGCTAGATTCAGAAGAGTCTCTTGAAATTGTACATGCTGAGCTTGGAGTTCCTTAACAATCTACTCGAGGGCCATCTGCTACTGAAATAAACAACAATAAGATGAGAAAACTTGTCTTGGGAAACATGTTATGTAATGATGCATGATATGTAAATGCGATGTTTTCAAGGGTCTCATGGGGTAAACATAAGAAAATATTAGAGACAGAACCCGATTGCAGCTTTGATTGAAGAACGTCGTATCGTTTAATGTCCTTCTACGAGAATCAAGCTCACCGTGTCGAGTGTGTCCTAGCCATTAACTCAAGATATCGTGCTTTGGTCTTTGATGGCATCTGGTTAGAGGAAAATAAATCCCCTTTCCCCTTGATAGACGTCTGGTTCATCATAACCCTGCATCACAGGCCCTTGAGATCCTTGAAATGGTCAGTGAAAATCATATGTGTAATGATGTCATGATGTTATGATGTCATGTTTGAACAATTAATCATACACAACAAAAACACACAAGGCCTTAGGTTTAAGCTTGCATGGAGTTTTTAGGTAAGTACCCTCTTGAAGTTTTAGTTGGATTAACCTGTCCTAAAAGAAGTAACCGGGTTCAAGGAGTCTCAATATCACTGATCTTTCTCCCAGGCATTATTTCATCACAAGCATCTGATTTGCGACCGAAATATCCCGAGAGTCTAATCTCAATGAGTGTAGCATCGAGTATAAACCAACTTCAGTCTACACTAAAGTCAGCTATCTCACTACTTTCTAATGGCTAAGTTGTGTCAACTAAGTTTCTACGGTCAGCTAGTGCTTTATGACGCCACGCGACAGCCCAACATTCTCATTGACTTAACTCAAGGGACACCAACACTAACTAATATGTCACACTATAACGTAGCCATCGCTTCAACCGTATCAGTAAACATTGTACAGTTTTCACGATCTATTGCTACTTACCTAAAATGCCCCCAGATCTGGGTATAGGATCTATACAAGAAATAAACCTAAGCATATCCCGAAATATAAAGCATACAAGGTAAACAAGTAAAGCAATAAAGGTGATCTAGCTCTAAAGGTAACCCCAATTTTAGTTTTCCCCAGCAGAGTCGCCAGTTTTGTGATACGGTGGGAGAACTGACTTTTGATTTTGCGTTTTATCACAAATGTTGCGAATAGCAAGAGTCACCACCGAATTTTCTTTTATCCAATAAAGGAAAGGGTGAAAAGAACACGAAAGCCTTTTGAGAATTTTCTAAGTTAGGGGGGTAGGTTATGAAAAGGGAAGGTGTTAACACCCTTTTCATTTGTAGTTATTTACGGGCTCTTAATCACTAGATCACTTTTGAAATGCTTTATGTTTGTGTATGTTTGGAAATATTTTGAAAATGCCTAAGTGCAACAATTTTGTAATGATTCTCATATCGTGGAAATTTATACAAAATGTTTATTTTGAAAATATTTATCGGAAAAGTGTTATTTTGTGAAAAGTGTTTTGAATATGCCAATGTAATGCAGTCTGCTTTATAATAACCCTTGTATCAATCCTCAAGAATTTTTATAAAACATTTTGAAAGTTGTTATTTTGAAAGTATGAGGTGTGGAAATTGTTTATTTTGTGAGCAAGCGAATACGAGTGATCTACCTACTCAAAAATTCTTTGTTCTTTTCCTCCTCCTTTAGATAGTTCTACCCTACCATTAATTAGTAGGAAGCCCTATCGTTGGATGTAAGGGACATGCGTGAGTCATTGTACAGTCATAGAAGGCAACTCGTATGATGCTTTAGCAATTGTCGTAAGGGACTAAGATCGTTTACCGAAGGCAACATCAAAGGGCCATCTAGGGACTACGATCTTTTAACTGAAGTTCTTTGCTAAAATGTCCCACGTTCGAGGGACATGACTATTTTTCCGAGGCAACAAGTGAGGTTACCCTAGAGGTGCGTGTGTGAAAATGATTTGTTTTCAGTTAATTTGTATTGATAAGGGTTATCTAGCGATTGATTTTAAATATTTCCATACATGCCTAATTACTATACAGTAATAAGTAAAAACGGTAAAAAAAACAGAAAATAAAGGTCCTACACTATTACAATGCTTCGGGGAAGGGGGTACAAAACCACAAAATCGGGGGGAAAAGGTAAAAAGCCTATGTAAACTATTACAAACCCTGAGTAGTTACAATAATCGAAAAATGAGAAAATAGTAAATGTTGTACCCCAAAATTTTCCCTCCCATATTTCTCAAAATATTTCAAGTGAGGTCTTCAAATTGCTCAAGGAAGTCCAAGGATTGACCAGACAAGCTCTCTCCTAAGGCAGTCTACCTCAAATTAGTGTTTCATGTTGCATCAAGATACTTGAATCCAAGGGATCCCAAATGCTCACTATTGTCCTAATATGTTCTCAAGATCATCCATGTCAAGTTTCAAGCCTTGCAGAGGAAGTTTGCTCAGTCAATTGCTCAAAGGCCTGAAAGTCGACTATGCTAGGGCAAAAGTCAACTGTGGCCCACATACAGTCAAACTTCAAGATTTTTGGTCAACATCCTAATTTTGAAGTATTATTCATCATTTGATCAAGGGTTGATCATGATTCCTCAAGGATTGCTCACAATTCATCAAAACTCAAAAGTTGCTAAATTAGGGTTTTGTAGGAAAAGTCAACTCAAATTTGACCAAGCATAACTTTCTCATACTTTATGAGAAATGATCCATATAAAGCTCATTTTGAAGAGGATGCAATTCCCTACAATTCATATTCATCTCCCAAGTTCAAAATATGCACTCAAAAGAAGTTATGAATTTTGACATTATAGGTCATTTTGAAAAGTCAACAAAAAACACCTTTTTTGTTAAAGCTTCATACATGGACATGGAAGACTCAATTGGGATGAGACCAAAATGGTTGCTTAAAGGACATCTCAAGATTTCTAAAAAGTCCAAGAACACCTTCAAAGAGTAAAAATTGAGGAAGTTATGCATTGGTGAAGTTGACCTTTTTTGCAAAATTGTCAGAAGTCAACTATGCCTCAAATTGCAATTTTTGCTAAATGGGCCTAACTTTTTGCACTTGTTTTGAGTTGGTAGCATGGTCCATGAGCCTTAGCCCTTTCCACTTGTATTTATCTTATTTTTATTATTTATTTTGATTGCAATTAAACCAATTTAAATCAAAACAAATCATGAAAAATCCAAATCTTTGAAACCTCAAGATCTTGTGCATGTTTCAAGTTCCATATACAGCTAGCAAGTGAATCAATTTGTGCAAGGCCTTTGTGTGCATGAAAATATTGGTTTTGGCCTATTTTTGGAAATATTTTCAAGTGAATCAAATCAAGATCAAAATCCATAATGGATAAAGATTGAGAGCATAATTTCAACCCTAATTGAATCTTGGGTATATAGTGAACATTGGCAGACCTAAAACACAGGCTTTTGAGGCGTGAGAAGGCAGAACCAAATTTGAAAAAAATCACAAAAAGTGTTGACTTGATTTCATAGCTCCAGGCATTTTCAAGATCCCCTAGCCATCTTATTCGCTTCCTGGGATTGTAAGGGAGCTGTACCAATCAAAAGCAAGCGCGCTAGTGCCCAGAATTCATCCCCACGACTCCCACGGTTTGCCCTTATTTCCAAAATTGAATCTTGTTATTCTTGCATATTCATCATGTTTCAATAGTATATTCTGAATCCCTAACACATTTGCAAGCTATCTATAACATTTAATTGCGTTTTTGTGGACTATATCAGAATTTTCCATTGCTAGGGTTCTTGGTCTCGATTTGGGAACTTTTTACACAGGTAAAATTGGGCCACAAGAAGGGCACCATCGTGCTCAGCAGGCCAAGGCGACTTGATTCACCGTCTTAGATTCCATTTATCATGCTTGTGTGTGATTTTGCAATGTGCAGGGTCTGTAGTGATGGACGTTTGTCCGTAGGTAAAAGTCTGTGACTTTTACCAACGAAGAGAGGACAGGGATGACTTGCGTGGCACCATCTTGTTGGTTCATTTGAATTCTGGCGCAATTTTTATTTTTCCCCCACTAACTTTCATTATTACATATTATCTATTGTTTTTATTCTATGTACAATAAAAGCGCATGGTCCAGTTGGTAGTGGAGCAGTTGGAAAAGGTTATAGGACCTGGGTTCGAATCCCAGGTCCCCCCATATTTCATATTATTTTGATTTATATGTTCAGGCGCGCACACAAGGCCAAAGGACCACCATGTGCCCTCAAGATCCAACCATTGGATCTCCAGATGGCCAGATCTAAAGGCCATCACATGAAGGACCATCATACAGCCCTGTCAACGCATAGCACTGGAACGGGCAGGTCAACATGGATCAACTTGTTTTGGGCCCAGAAGCTTCTATCCACACCCCTCCAATTGTTGATTTCTCAGGCCCAATTCTTATTTTTTCTTTTTTATATTTTTCTTTATTAATTCATTTAGTTATTTTTACTAACATTAAAATCAATTCTTTTTATCAAAAAATCATAAGAACAATTTTTCACCCAATTAGCTTTAATTTATTTTTTATCAAAAATTAATTTAATTAGTTTATTTAATTTTAGGGTAATTGTAATTCTTTTGTAAAATAAATTAAAACAAGTTAGAAATTAGGGTTTGTTCAGTTTTAAATTCTATTTTCTTATTCTTAAAAATAACAAAATACAAAAATAGGCCATGTAAATTATTTTCTTTAATTTAATTTAATTATTAATTAGATTTTGGTATTTAATTTAAAACATTATTCTTTTGCTTAAAAATAATCAAAATAACCAAAAAAATAGTTTTCCTTTAATTAGGTTAGACGGGGTCAAAACCCTAATTTCCCTTTGTTTTGTATTTGCGCGTGCCTTATTTATTTTTTTACCATATTGATGTAATTGCTCACAAGATGTAATAGATTAATTAGGACCTTTATCGTTCATTTATCGTTTTTTACGGGTTGTTTTTGGCTATGTAATTAATACCCGAAGCCTTGTAATAGCGTAGCTTTACTTTCCGCATTTTAATATCCGCAAAATATTAAACTGTTAGATGTATGATGTTAGGGTTGCATGACAAGAATGTATGATTAACTTTAAAACAATTAGCAAACCCTAAATGTGCAAAGATAATAACTTGAAATTGAATCACTCGCACATGCGCACTCTTAGGGTATACTCCCACTTCGATTGCATTCGGTAAACGGTCATTAAGTATAGGATATTTTAGTGGCCACTCTCTTGTCTAAACAAAGATCCAAGTCCCGTTCGGAAAAGTTGCCTCGGAAAGGTTGCCTCGGATATGTTGCCTCGAAGATTGATCTTAAGACATTAGGGTTATTACTAAGACGTCCTAACATTGCTTTAGTGATCGTACGTCCCTTTCGAATTGACCCTTAAAACTCCAACGACTGTGCTACCTACTCGCGTTGTCTAAAGGAAACGAATATAGAACAATTCTTTTTTTCGAGTATGTAGATTAGTTCTTAAGTACTTGCTCAATCCAAACAAACTTTTTCACACTTACATTCTTTTCAAACAAAGTTTTCAAAAACACTTCGTAACACTCTTGAAGACAGAAGCAAGGGTTAAATCGAAGTAAAACAAAAACTTTTTCAAATCAAACACACACGAGAAATTTTGAAAATGATGAGAAAGTATCTAAGAACCCATGGAAAACCACGGATAGAAAGGGTGTTAATACCTTCCCTTTCTATAATCTACCCCCCCCCCCCCCCCCCCGTACTCAAAATATCGAAAAAAGGAATTTTTCTGTGCTTTTTTCCTTTCCAGTTGGATAAAATGAAAGTCAGTGGCGACTCTTGCTTACCGCGACATTTTTCAAACACAAACGCAAAACCCAAACCAGCATTTCAAAACAGTCCCGGTTCTGGCCACCGTATCACAGAACTGGCGACTCTGCTGGGGAGAATAAGTGGGGTATACCTTAGGATTAGTTCATCATATTTGCTTATATTATTTGATTTGATTGCTTTACTTTTGAGGGCTTTGTATTGGAGTTACTATGATCCCAACCCGGATCTAGGGGACACCTTTTAGGTAAGTAACAATAAACTGTGAGGGAACTGTACGGCATAGACCGATACGGTTGAAGCAGTAGCTACGTTGATGTGGAACATTGGTTGGTACCGGTATCCCTTGTGGAGAAACAAGGAGAATACGGGGCTGCTATATGGTTCGTTAAGCATCAACTGACCTTAGAACCTATAATTGACCAACTTGGCCATAGGAAGTAGTGAGATAGCCGGCCTCAGTATAGAGCTGAGAACTGGTTGATACTCGATACTACACTCATTGAGACCATACTCTCGAGATAGTTCCGGCCGCAAGAAAAGATTGTGTGAGCTTAAACCATGACCGATGGAGGATGGTCAGTGATATTGAGAACCTCTAGAACCCGGTTACTATTATTAGGACAGGTTGAAACCAACTGAACTTCAAGAGGGTAGTACCTAGACTCCATGCAAGCCTGAAACTTAAGGGCTATTGTGTGGCTTGTGTGCCTTTACCATGTTTGTTACCTGTTATACCTGCTGTGTGTTTTATCATGACATCATGCATCATGGCATAGCATGCATACTTCATTGTACTAACCATTTCGAAGACCGGGGGGATTTATCTTTGTTCTGTTTTGCAGATTATGGCTTCCGTATGCAAAAACACCATTCGAGTTAACTTCGTGCAAATGCCTGCTCAACTCAGAGAGTTAGTCTCAAAAGTTCCTGATACTTCTTCATTCGTTAGAAGACATGGTTATATCCTTATCTTGGTCACTTCAAAGTTGGATGAGCAAATGATGAGCGTGCTCTTCCAGTTCTTCGATCCGGTGTATCATTGTTTCACCTTCCCGGACTATCAGCTAGTTCCCACTTTGGAGGAGTTTTCTGACTTACTGGGCATATCTATCCTCGAGCAGACACCCTTCACAGGTTTAGAGGAGGTTCCTAGACCCGAGGACATTGCTTCAGCCTTACATCTAAAGAGGGATGATGTAGTATCCAACTGGGAGACACTGAGCGGGGTTAAAGGTTTCTTGGCTAAGTTTCTAATGGATCAAGCTCAACAATTCTGGGATAACTTGGATTTTCAAGCATTTGAAGACATCTTGGCTCTCCTCATCTACGGCTTGGTTCTTTTCCCGAATCCAGATTCCTTCATAGATGTGAATGCGGTCAAGATATTCTTGTCTCGTAATCCAGTGCCTACCCTTCTAGGTGACATTCTGCATGCTCTCTATACTCGTACCGTGTGAAGAAGAGGGACTCTCATTTGTTGCATGCCGCTGCTGGCGAGGTGGTTTATTTCGCACCTCCCCAAGTCTGTATTGAAGAATGAAGAAGGGTTAGGTTGGGCTTACAAGATAATGTCCCTTGCCCACGCGGACATTCTTTGGAGTTCTAAGGATATGGAAAGAGTAGTTGTCATTGATCGATGTGGGGAGTACCCTAATGTCCCGTTGCTTGGAATTAGAGGGGGAATAACCTACAGTCCTTTCTTGGCTCTATGATAGTTTGGTCGCGCTCGGAGAGACTGTCCTCATGAGCTACTTCTTACAGATATTGTCTTTGACTACAAGGGGGGTGTGGATGAGCATCGCCGAAGGTTTATACGGGCCTGGGGCATGGTGAACAGATCTGACCCTCATGAGCTCAGACCGAAGACTTCTCTCCCTATGCAACCTTATCTCCAGTGGGTTCGATCCTGTGCTCAAAATCTGGGGATGCCCTATGAAGCTGTTTTGCCAGTGGTTGTGGAGCATACTAATGAAGAAGGTGTTCCTTATACAGTCCTATATCCTTATATGCCTACTGATCTTGAGGAATTAAAGAGATCCTGGATCCAGTTAAAGGAAGAAAGGGATACCTACCGAGAGAAGTATCATGAGCAGGAAAGGAAGATCTTGAATCTCACAAGGCAGCTTGAGAATGAAAGGACAATCAATGATTATGTCAGCACGAAGGGGAAGCGACCATGGGATTTCTAATGTCTTTTATTGTTTCTAGTTTAGATTTGCTTTTCAGTTTATTTCTTTTGTAACGCCTTGAAGGCATTGTTAAACATTGTTACAAGTTAATCTAATAAAGTGTGTTTTATTTTGTTTTACAAATTTGAATCTCCCAAAGTCTTTGAAATCATTTCATACGCATTCCATTACCATGCACCTCATTCCAGGTACAATTACAGGTTTCTTATCTTCTTCGTTGTTTATTTCAGCACAAAATGTCTTCTGAAACACCTACCGATCAAGCCATCAAAGCTCTTCAAGCACAAAATGCTCAATTCCAAGAGATGTTCTTAAGCTTGGCTAAAGGACAACAGGATTTGAAGACTCTCATGTTGAAGGAAAAGAAGAAGAAGAAGAAGAAGAAGGTGGCTCTGCTGAATATGGGTCACAGGTTTGGGAATAGGTTGCGACAGGAAGTTGATCTGTCTCATTCATCCAGAGGAGGAGAGAATCAAGAGGAAGGAAATGGTCCTAGTCCTGTGGTCTCTGATAATGATACTGATTTTGATGATGAACAGTACCCTCCTGCTGAGGATAGGTACAAACAACTTGAAGACCGTCTGAGTGCTATGGAGATTCAGAAGGTTCCCAGTTTGGACTTCGGAGATTTGGGACTGGCATCGGGAGTGGTGATCCCTCACAAGTTTAAGGCTCCGATTTTTTCTAAGTATGATGGAGTATCCTATCCAAAACTCCATCTCCGCTCGTACGTCAGAGAAATCCAACCCTACACCGCTGATAGGAATTTGTGGGTCCATTTCTTTCAAGATAGTCTGTCAGGGACTCAGCTTAAATGGTTTTATTAATTGGAAGGAGCTAATGTCTACAACTGGGAGGACCTTGCTGCTGCTTTCTACAAGTAGTACCAGTATAACACCGACCTTGCTCCCACTCGTACTCAGCTTTAGAGTATGTCTATGGGTGAAAGTGAAGGTTTTAACGACTATGCTCAGAAGTGGAGAGATCTGGATGGAAGAGTCCAACCCCCTTTGTCTGATAGGGAGTTGGTTGATATGTTTCTAGGGACGTTGTCTGGTCCATTTTTCAATCATCTGATCGGTAGTTCATCATCTGGGTTTACTGAATTGATTATGAATGGGGAGAGAGTAGAGGCTGGTATCCAGAATGGTAAGATACAGAAGGGTGTTTCATCAAGTGCAGAAAAGAGGCCTTTCACTGGTAAGAAAGAAGCTAGTGCAGTTTACAGTTCCAGGAGCCAAAACCGACCTGAACACCGTTAAGCAGTGAATGCAGTAGTAATATCAAGACCTACAGTTGCCCCGCGACGCAATAATCAACAAAGAATGGAGAGGCCGCAGAGACAGTACATTCGGCTTAATATGACCTTGTCACAAATTCTACCGCAATTGTTGAGGACCAACCTGGTGACTCTGAGGGAAGCCCCGAAGAATCCCAACACCGCATCTCCACTGTATAATCCAAACGCTCGCTGTGTCTATCACTCTGATAGCTCGGGTCATGATACGAACCACTGCTGGGCTTTGAAGAATAAGGTGCAAGATTTGATTGAAGCTAAAGAAATTGAGTTTGACGCTCCAGAGAAACCCAACGTCATAATTGCTCATATGCCCAAGCATGGTAATGGAGTAAATGTTGTGGACGATGATTCATTTGTGACCTTCGTGGAAGACATTTCTACTCCATTGATGACCGTTAAGAAGAATCTATTATTGGCCAGTTTATTTTTGGGCTATGGTGAAGGTTGCCACCTATGTTCCATCCTACCTATTGGTTGCTATTTACTGAAATCAGGTGTTCAACGCCTGATGGATAACAAAGAGATCTTATTCGAGAAAACTTTGATTACGTTGATTCCTGTTGAAGATATTTCCATCATAACCATTTCCGCTAATCCTTCCAAGGCTTCCTCGAGAAAGCCTGTTAGGATTACATCTGTTCCAAGAGTTGCTCCATTAATCATTACTATTTCTGGTCCTATCCCATACACTTCAGATAAGGCTGTCCCGTGGAACTATGGGGCCGATGAGTATTATCATGGGATCAAACAAGACTTGAAGGTTGAAGAGGCTGATGCTGATGTCAACAATATTGTCGAGTCTAGCAAGGTCACCAGAAGTGGAAGACTCTTCTCTCCTTAGATTTCCCCTCAGACTGTTCAAAAGCCTGTTGCCATTCCATCTGCCAGTACATCAGCTACTGTTCCAATTCTTACTCCAGTTATCACCCCTGTCGCCGAGTCATCCGACACTCGGGGCAAAGAAGTTACAGGTGAGTCTGCCCGGACGGAGGCACCTAAGAAGATCATCATAGAAACCTCTAAGTAAGAGATAGAGGAAATTCTGAATATTATCAAGAAGAGTGACTATAACATAGTCGAACAGCTGGGGCAGACCCCGTCGAAAATCTCCATGTTATCCTTGTTATTGTGCTCGGAAGCCCATGCAAAGGCTTTAATTGCTTTCCTCAAAACTGCGCATGTGCCATAGGAAACTTCTGCCGATCAATTCAAAGACTGCGTAGCTAGTTTGACTTCTGACAACGGGTTGGGTTTCTCAGACGCAGATCTGACTGCTAAAGGAAGAAATCACAATGACGCTCTACACGTCTCAATCGAGTGCAGGAGCACTACTTTGGCTCACGTACTGGTGGATACTGGGTCCTCATTAAATGTTTTACCCAAGAAAGAATTAGATCGGATGGATTGTGAAGGGTTGGTTCTGAAGCCAAGTAATATTGTGGTTAGGGCCTTTGACGGGTCCAAAAGGATGGTGCACGGGGAGGTAGACGTCCCTATTAAAGTTGGCTCTCAGACTTTTGCATCGACGTTCTATGTGATGGATATCCGACCATCTTATTCTTGCTTGTTGGGTCGCTCTTGGATTCATAAGGCTGGGGCAGTAACTTCTACGCTCCATCAGATGTTGAAATATCCAGTAAAAGGGAAGATTGTTACGATACAAGGCGAAGAGGAGTACATGGTGAGTCATCTTAACTCCTTTCGGTATGTGGAGATGGATGGAGAGTTCGTTGAAACCCCGTGTCAGAACTTTGAAGAGGTTCCCCAAACTCTGGAGTCGACTGAAGTTACTGTTGAAGAACCTCCAATGAAGATGGCTTCCCTCAAGGATGCCAGGGCTGTTATTGAAAAAGGTGGGTGTGCAAATTGGGGCCAACTCCCTGACTTTGCACACAAGACTGACAAGTTTGGTTTGGGTTTTACTGCAGAAGCTCAAAGGGTTGTTCGGCGCGCGCGGATTGGAAGACCTCCTCTGCGCATCAGTAATCCGGGAGTGAATGCAATTGAAGATGATGATGAAGAGTCAGATATCGACAGTTGGATTTGCCTGACTACCAACGGTGGTTTGAACAATTGGACGGCGAAGGACTTCGTGCCTATTTCTTTTATTACACAGTAATAGACTTTTGTTTTGAGATTTGTAACAGACAATTTGAAACTTTATGACTCGGTGCCTTGCCCGAGGCACCTTGGCTTTGTTTGTGAGGGCTTATTATTTCTCATTTTCATATATCATCAATAAAGCATTGGACGTTTTCTTGCATTACTAATTTTACGCTCCCTGTTTTTCTTTTCTATCTTGCACTTTATCAAAACAGCTATTGTCTTACACACACTCACATATCGTAATACAGGTCCACATCCACTCTGGATCCCACTGATAACGACTCTGCTACTGCCAGTTATAACTTCGAAAATCCGATCAACCAAGCTGAGGACGAAGGTGAGGATGATTGTGAAGTGCCTGGGGAACTTGCTAGACTGTTACTACAGGAAGAGAGGGCCATACATCCTCATGAAGAGCCAGTGGAATCGGTAAATTTGGGTACAGAGGAAGACAGGAAAGAGGTCAAGATAGGTGAAAATATGGAGCCTAGTGTCAAGCAACGGTTGGTACAGATGCTACGCGACTATGTAGAGATCTTCGCCTGGTATTATGAAGATATGTCTGGTTTAGATACTGACATTGTGGTACACCGCCTGCCAACCAAAGAAGACTGCCCTTCGGTAAAGAAGAAGGTTCGCCGTATGCGCCCAGAGATGTCTGAGAAACTAAAAGCTGAGGTCATGAAACAGTTTGATGGCGGTTTTCTAGCAGTCACTTCTTACCCGCAGTGGGTTTCCAACGTGGTTCCGGTGCCGAAGAAAGATGGCAAAGTACGTATGTATGTAGACTATAGAGATCTGAACAGGGCGAGCCCCAAGGATGATTTCCCTCTGCCTCATATCGATGTTATGGTCGACAACACTGCGCGGCATAAGGTCTTCTCCTTTATGGATGGTTTTTCCAGTTACAATCAGATTAAGATGGCTCCCGAAGACATGGAGAAGACAACCTTCGTTATGCAGTGGGGCACTTTCTGTTACAAGGTGATGCCTTTCGGGTTGAAGAATGCTGGAGCAACATATCAGTGTGCCATGGTCGCTTTGTTCCACGACATGATTCACCATGAGATTGAAGTTTACGTTGATGATATGATTGCAAGGTCCCAGACTAAAGAAGAACACCTTGACCATCTCCAGAAACTGTTCGACAGGTTGAAGATGTACAAGCTGAGGTTAAACCCGAACAAGTGCACCTTCAGAGTGAGGTCTGGTAAGCTGCTGGGTTTCGTTGTTAGTGATAAAGGTATTCAAGTGGATCCTGCAAAGGTGAAGGCTATACAGGAGATGCCAGTTCCCAGAACAAAAAAAGAAGTCAGAGGCTTTTTGGGACGTCTGAACTACATTGCCCGATTCATTTCACACCTGACTGCTACTTGTGAGCCAATCTTCAAGCTGCTGAAGAAAGATCAAGTGGTAAATTGGAATGATGAATGCCAGTCCGCTTTCGAAGGGATCAAAGAATATCTCCAAGAGCCACTTATTCTGATGCCTCCAGTTGAAGGAAGGCCTTTGATCTTATACTTGACAGTAATGGACAATTCAATGGGGTGCGTGTTGGGGCAGCATGACGAGTTTGGCCGAAAAGAGCATGCTATTTACTACCTTAGCAAAAAGTTTACCGACTGCGAGATCCGATACTCGTTGCTTGAGAAAACTTGCTGCGCTTTGGCATGGGCTGCTCGCCGGCTGAGACAGTATATGCTGACTCACACCACCTTATTGATATCAAAGATGGATCCAATCAAGTATATCTTCGAAAAGCTTGCCTTATCCGGAAGAATAGAAAGATGGAAGATGATCTTAACTGAGTACGACATCCAATACACAACCCAAAAAGCAATCAAGGGGAGTGTGTTGGCGGATCATTTGGCACATCAGGCCGTGGATGATTATCAATCCATGAATTTCGAGTTCCCGGATGAGAACATCATGTTGGTAACCGACTGTGAAAAGCCTGGACCGGATGAAGGACCTGAGGAGGGATCCCGATGGTCTATGTACTTTGATGGAGCTTCAAACGCTTTAGGTAATGGCATTGGTGCCGTTATCATATCTCCTGAAGGCTGTCATACTCCATTCACCGCCCGATTATGTTTTAACTGCACCAACAACATGGATTACGACCAGATAGTTGTCGATCTTATCACTATGAAGCCTGGATCACGACCAGATAATAGTTCATTTTCACCTCTTCAACCAAGAGACGATTCCCCAGTAGAATAACGGACGACCGAAGCTCCTAAAATTCAAATTTTTTCCAATACAAAGAACAATATTCCCCAGCGAAATCTTCCTCAACAACAAGTGTACAAGCTCTCGCTAAAGAATCTCTTATGCGATCGACACTCCTTCGGATGGCATCTTTAAGCCCATCTTCCGTCATCAGTCTCTAAATGGCATCTATAAGCCCATTCCCGACATCACAAGACAAGTACCACTTCATACGAGTGCAAATTTCTGGGCACTCTAGTGTTCAATCATCTTCAACCCTCTGATCACGAAAGGCAAACAAGCCAATCTACATCCTCAGGTTTAAGAAGATTAAACAGGGGCAGCTGTTGTACCCCAAAATTTTCCCTCCCATATTTCTCAAAATATTTCAAGTGAGGTCTTTAAATTGCACAAGGAAGTCCAAGGGTTGACCAGACAAGCTCTCTCCTAAGACAGTCTACCTCAAATTAGGGTTTCATGTTGCATCAAGATACTTGAATCCAAGGGATCCCATGTGAAATCAAGCTTTCCAAGTGTTTTGATGAAGACAAACTAGCATGCAAAAATGAATGGATCAAGATAGAAGATTTATCTCAAGCAAGATTCATTGATCAAGATCAACATTTCAAAACTTATGGCTTTAGGTATATGAAATTTTTGATCTTATGCTCTTAGTGCTCAAAACTATTTTTAATCATGCATTTACTTTATTAAAATAATATTTTGAGTATATACTATGTATGATTTAAGAAGGATGTTTTAAATTGCTTAAAATATTTAAAAAATAATGATTTTTCAATTTTTGTACACAAGCAATCGATTGTCATGCTAGGACAATCGGTTGCAGTCAAAAAACAAAAGTTTCTGTTTTGACAACAATCGATTGTCATCTAGCAGCAATCGATTGTCATGTGTTTTGTTTTCAAATTTTTTGAACGTTGGCCTATGAGCAACCGATTGCTCCTCAATAATAATCGGTTGTCATATCTATATTTTTCAAATTTTTTAAACAATGTTGTGCTTAAGCTTTTGAAAAATTTCATTTTTCCAGCAACTTTTTGTAACACCTTTTCATGGCAATCTTTGTATCTTTTCAAATACTTTTTTCCAGTAAAAATGGTTTAAACATTGCTATGATTCATTGAAGAGGTATTACTACACTATAAATTATTTTTTGTTTTGAATTTTGAAATTACAACAATCACAAAAAAATAACAATTAGTTTCTATTCTTTGAATCATACTCTCTATACTCAAGATTTCTGTTTATCATTTTCACATGCATACTGAAAATTGTTCTTGAGCAATTAGAAGAGTATTCCATCTTAAATTTAATATTGAATAGAAAAGATCAATCAAGTGATTGAAATTGCTCTTTCATCTTTCAAACTCTTATGCAAATCAAACAAACTATTGTATCCTTGTTTTCAGGATTGTTGGAAACAAGAAAGACACTTAGGGAGGATTGTTCTCTTTGTGGTCTTAGTGAAAATCCAAGAGGATTGTTCTTGGTTGTTTGGTAATCTTTGTACAAATTACCAACTATAAGAAAATCTCTTCCGTGTGAAAGGGGACTAGACGTACCCTCGGAGTGTGAGGGGAACTAGTATAAATCCTGGTGTTCTTTACTTTTTGTATTTACTGCTTTCATCACTTATCAGAAAAAGAAAGGAAAGAAACTCGTGCAAAAATATTCATACAAACCAGAAAAAGTTTTTAGAACCTAATTCACCCCCCCCCCCACACTTAGGCGCATCTGAAATTACAATTGGCATCAGAGTAGGTTATAGGTAACTTGTTCCTACTAGATCCAGAATGGCTTCCGCAAACAACAATTATGTGTTCAGAGACGGTGGCAGTAGCAACAAGCCTCCTCTATTCTGTGGTGAATATTTTGATTTCTGGAAGATCCGTATGAAGGCTCATCTAGAAGCACAAGGAGAAGAAGTATGGGATGCTGTCCAAAATGGCCCTTTTGTTCCACTAACTGTAGTAAACGGCGTTGGTTCATCAAAGCCTAAAACTACATGGGATGATGATGATAAGAAAAAGGTCTTGTATGACAAAAAGGCAATAAACCTCCTTCAAAGCGCACTTAGTATGGATGAATTCTTCTGTGTCTCAGCATGCACAACGACAAAATAAATTTGGGATACACTGGTTGAAACACATGAAGGAACAATTGAAGTTAAGAGATCGAGACTTAATACGTTAAGTCAAGAATATGAATTGTTCCGCATGCAACCCGGAGAATCCATTCTTGATTTACAAAAGAGATTTGTGCATCTAACAAATCATCTAAGGGCACTTGGCAAAACATTGAATAATGATGAATTGAACCTAAAAGTGCTCAGATCCTTGACTAGAGAATGGCAACCAAAGGTAACGGCAATCTGAGAAAAGAAGAGTCTCGCTACTATGACATCCGCAACCTTGTTCGGAAAACTTCAAAAATACGAGACAGAACTTGGTAGATTGGAAAAGCGTGAAAATCAAGAAAAGAAGTCTAAGAACATTGCCTTGAAGATTGACTCCAAGGAAGACGAAAAGAAAGATAATCATGATGAAGATGAAAACTTCATGCTTCTCGTTAGAAGACTTGGAAAATCCTTTCGTAAAAATGACAAAGCCTTCTCGCACTCAAAGAAGAAGAAACACTTCAAAAAGAAGGAAGGATCCTCATCAACACAAGAAGTTACTTGCTATAAATGTGGTAAACAAGGTCACATCAAACCGGATTGTCCAAAACATTCAAAGAAAAATGTCTACAAAGGCAAGAAGGAATCAAAAGATAAGAAAGCATATGTTGCATGGGAAGATGTTGAACTGAGTTCGTCATCCGACTCCGATAGCAACGAAAGTGTTGGTGTAAGCCCTAGAGGCCAATACTTTTGGTACTTGTATCGAATTATTTATTAATAATAAAAGGCATTTCTTTATTATGTTTTCCAAAATAATAAAGTCCCTAGAATGGTTTATTGGTTTAATGAAATGTTAAGTGTGACTTAATCATGAGATCCCATTAAACATAAGAAACTATTCTTAAAGTATCCGTAGTCAAGCTTTAATGTGAAGTGGGATAACATTAAAGCATTAAGATTATTATGAAGATAGATTGATGATCACATCTCATGGATCATAGATAAGGAGTTATCAAGTCTTGACATAGGTATGAATATTAGGAGTAATATTTATACTGGATTGACCCGTTATGAGAATACTACATAGAATGTTATGCAAAGTGTCATAAGTTATTCTCATGATGATAATGGTGTATACCACCCTTCGACCTGAAACCACTATGGACCCTAGATGTAGAGTCAAGTACTTTATTGCTGATCAAACGTCATCCATAACTGGATGACTATAAAGATGGTTGATGGGTACTTCACAAAGCATGCTAAGGGACATGAGTGACCTAGATGGAATTTGCTCATCCTGCATAACAGGATAAATGTCTAAGGGCCCAATATTGAACTGGACAAGGGTGACACAATGTATGCCTTGTGTTCAATATAGACATGAGGGCAAAAGGGTAATTGTACAACACAAATATTATCACGGAAAAGGTTTGGTCAGATCACATGACATTTTCGTGACTTGGGTAACAGTGATGTGTTGCTAGATACCGCTCACTGTTTATTATATTAAATGTGTAATTTAATATAATTGCCAACGTCGCGAAAACCTACAGGGTCACACACATAAGGACAGGTTGATGAGAGATAGAATAAATAAGGAACACCATAAGGTACGGTGCACTTAAGTGTAATACGGAAAGTGGTAAGGTACCATGTGGATAAGTGATATATGGTACATCATAAGGTATGATGTCCATAAGCTTAATTGGGCTTTTAGCTTATAGCCTTAATTGGGCTTTTAGCTTGTAGCCCACACGAGTGATTCTATAAATAGATCCCTTGTGATGAAGTTTTTTCACTTGATGCATTTTCGTTTTTGACTCTCTCTCTCTCACTCAAGGTTTCCGTTCGTGATCAGCTAGCACTGTGACCGGAAGCGATCTGTTCGTGTGGACTGAGTAGAGGCGTTGTTCTTCATCAACGCTCGTGATCACGACATCAAAAGTCTGAATCGCCACAAGAGGTAAAACTTCCTATCACTGACCATGCTCATTCGTAAGGATCTCTAAAGGAAAATTTTATATTCCGCTGCGTTTTGATCGCAATTTTCCTTCAGAAAGTGCCAATCTTGCATTAATGGCCTCACACCACTCCGAAAGCAAAGATGATGAGGTTAGTAACATATTCTCTCTTTTTGATAGTGATGCACAAGGTGCTATAAATGAATGAAAAATTTTGTACAAAACTATTTTATCACAAAAGAAACAAATTTCATCGTTGGAAGAAAAATGTGGATCTATTAAAAAGATCTCAAAGATGAAAAGCAAAAAGTTAGTGATGAAAAACAGAATTTTGTATGCACAAAGTGTGAATCTCTCTCTTTCCAAATTGTATAATTGAAAAGGGTTCTTGAAAGGTATGAAAAATGACAAATTGGATTGGAAGGTGTTCTTAGCCAACAAATATACTCAAATGACAAAAGTGGTCTTGGATACTCAAAATTTTCAAAACCAAGTACCAACAAAACCATCTTTGTCAAGGTTAGCGATCAACCAACCAAAGAGAAAGAAATCACTCCCAAAATAGTTCATCACTATCCTAAAAATAAAATACCCTCTAAGAAGAAATCTTATCCTTCTAGATATAGAAGTAAATTTGAACCTACTTGTTTTTATTGTGGTATTCAAGGACACACACCTAATGCTTGTTATGTTAGAAACTTTGGCATGGCAAATGGGCATTATGTGTGGGTTAAGAAAGGAACTAATTATGAAGGACCCAAAGCAACTTGGGTACCTAACAAAACCTAATCTTGTTTTGTAGGTAATCTTGACGACCACTTAAAATCTATGGTATCTCGATAGTAGTTGTTCCAAGCATATGACGGGAGATATCGACAAATTTTCACATCTAACGCTTAAGGCCAAGGGTTATGTGACGTATGGAGATAATAATAAAGGAAAGATTCTTGGCATAGGCAAAGTTGGTGGTCCACCTTTCACATCAATTGAAGATGTTCTTTATGTCGAAGGACTAAAGCACAATCTTCTAAGTATTAGCGAACTATGTGACAAAGGTTTCAAGATCAAGTTCACTAAAGATGAATGTTTGATAGAAGATGAAGTCACGCATGAGGCTAAACTTAAAGGTAAAAGAGTAAATAATATTTTTATGATTTCCCTTAACGATTTGTCTTTGAAGGTTAAATGTCTCATGACAAACAACAACGACTCATGGCTATGGCACAAAAGAATCGCTCATATTCATATGGAGCATTTAAACAAATTGATTAAGCATGACCTTGTTGTTGGACTGCCTAAGATAAAGTTCATCAAAGATAGACTTTGCGATGCATGTCAAAAGGGAAAGCAAACAAAATCAACTTTCAAATCCAAGAATGTGGTGTCCACTACTAGGCCACTACAATTGCTTCATATGGACTTGTTTGGCCCTTCTAGAACGAGGAGCTCCGGAGGTAATGTATACGCTCTAGTTATTGTTGATGACTTTTCTAGATATACTTGGTGTTGTACCCCAAAATTTGCCCTTGCATTTTTTTTCCACAAGAAATCTCAGCTTCATGCATTTCCTGACTTTTTCAAAATGGCTCAAGAATCGGACAAACGGACTTTTCTCGTCAGTCAAGCAAAATTAGGGTTTTACTGGTTTTCATGGCTCTAGAGCAGTTCACAAGTTGGCTTAGGGTTTTGGTTGATGTTGGTCAGGCGAACGTTATTTGACATTTAATCAGGAATTAAGGTTTTATGGGCATATTCTCAGAAAGATTAAATTTCCACAGCACTTTGCAAGTTATTCCAAGATTCGGGTTGAGTTAGCGTTGTTTTGATTTAATCAGTAAAAGAGGCAGTTGGGTTGAATTTATGTTGTTTTGTTTGAGCCAGTCAAAAGAAATATGCAGTTTGAATCCACAGTGCTTGGTAAGAGATCAATAAGAAAGGATTGCGTCTGATCAGTTTTTGTGTTCGACTGTGCGTTGCTTTGAATGATGGAGATGTCAAGTTCATTTATTTTGATCGACGAAGAATCAATGTTTAAACTGATTATTTATTGTTCTAAGGATTAAATATCTGAAATTTAACTTTCATTTATTTTAATTTAAGGAACCATGAATAATAAGTAAATAATTGAAAAGGAATTGAAAAGAATTAAATGAATCAATAAGAATTTTTATTTCATATTTAATATTTGTTACAATTATTATTTGGATACAAGTATTTATTTACGAAGTATTTAAAATAATAATGGTTTACAATAATTAAATTGAAAATAAAAACTATCCTATTTTTTCTAAACATTTTCTAAGTCCCTAATTTCTTCATTCTTCGCTTCGCTCCGGTGTTCCATTTTTCGTCTGCAAAAGAAAAAGAGAAAAGTCAAAAAGCAGATAAAATAATAAACGACAGAAAAATTCATCATTAAGGGCCACTGATTGGGATCAGTTAACCCTCTCTGCAAATCACGGGATTTCTCCCGGTTCACAAAGAGGGGAGATTTTTTATGCAAAGTTGAGGAAAATGCAAAGTGTCAAACATACCTAAGTTCAAAATGTCAAACTGCACAAACTCAATCCCAAGTTCAAACCAAACTAAAAAAAATCCAATTTCCTACTTTATGTCACAAAGGCCAAAAGTACAGCTTACTGTCAAAATGCCAAAAGTCCACTCAAAACTGTCATGAAGAGGATTTGGCAAAGGTATAGAAAGTTCAAAATGCCAAAGTCTACAAAAGCTGTCAAAAAGAAAGATAAATATGCAGAGGAAAGTTATGCAAGCAAGTAAGACACTTTTTCTCATCATTTCCCAAATGGCCACTTTCAGAATTAAAAGTACAGTAGAAAACATATTTTAACATATTTGACTGTACTAGAAGAAAGAGAGATAAAGAAGAATGCAGGTTTCTAGGCTTTAGGCAGGCATAGATAGGAAGAGAAACCAATACAAACTGATATACAAAAACCTGCATATGCAAGCTAAACACATGACCTGCTGGACCGAAACCTGCATATGCAAGCTAAACACATAACCTGCTGGAGTAGAACCTGCTACCTCAAGCAAGTAACCATAACCTGCATTAGCTTTGTTTCAAAAAGAAAAAAAGCCATAAAACCTGTTAAGCTCATAACCGGCAATAACATCAAAAATCCTCCAAACTCAGAACCTGATATCAAAAAGAAGCCTAACCACAAGAAAAACACAAGCAAATATACAAAACCCTTACATCTGCTCAAACCATCACAACCTGCCTAAATCCAAAGAGCCTCAACCATAAAACTAAAACCTGCTGAGCCTAAAGAATCCAACCTGCTGTCATAACCTTAAAATCACAACCTGCATAAGTCCTACCTCAAAAGGCCAGCAGAACCTTAACAAAATAAACCAGTAAACCCTCATCCAGCCTGAAGCCTCACCTGTCAAACACCAAACCTACTGTCAAACTTGAACCTGCAATAAGCCATACCAATGTACAAACCTGCTTACCCTGTCAAACACTAAACTTGCCTAATACTGAAACCTGGCCAAAACCATTCAAGACAATACAGAAAAGGCCTCATAAATTCTTCATCATAGGCCATAAACATTCAAGAAAAGCATACGAAAGTTCTAGGCAACATAAGTCAGAAGAAGAGGAAAAATAATAGGCAACAGGGATAACTAAACCCTAGGCCTCAGAAGAAGCTCTTCATCATAGGCATCTCAAAGCAACAATTCAAGGAAACAAGCTCAGCATATTCAAAAGCATTCGAATACTCAAGGCAACAAGTATACAGTGGCATAGAAGAAGAAGAAAGAGAGGAATATCAAAGTTAGGTTTTCAGTTCAGATCATCACGAAACCATAAGCAAAGGAGAAAAGATACAGAAGTACCAAGTATCGTCCAAAGCCAGCTTCATCGTGCAAAGCCTCTGCACCACTGAGCCTCCTCAGCGCTTCCTCGTCCTCTCCTCCCCATCGTCTTCCTCTCAAGGTAGCATATTCCCTCCTCATATTTCTTTTCATCACCTCGTTAAAACAAACACAACGAACACGAAGATCAGAACATATAAATCATGACATGGTTGAAACAGTCTGCTACGTTGATGTGGCACTTTGGTGTGTACCGGTAACCCTTGAGTTCAGTCAAGGAGAGTACGGGGCCGCCGCGTGGTGTCGTGAAGCATCAACTGACCTTAGGAACCTTAATTGAACCATCTTGGCCTTTTTAGGGTAGTGAGATAACTGACTTTGGTGCAGTCCGAGGTTGGTTGATACTCGATACTACACTCAATTGAGGGTTGCTTTCCTGGAATATTTCGGTCGCCAGTTCAGTGGCTAAATCGAAATAATGAACAATGAAAGCAATTCAGTGATATTGGGACCCTTAGAACTCGGTTACTTCTAATAGGACAGGTTGAGCCCACCAAACTTCAAGAGGGTAATACCCAGACCCCATGCAGGCCTAAACTCTAAGGGTTTGTCTTGTGTGACTTGTGTGCCTTACCATGTTTGCCCTTGTGAATATTTGTGGTATGTTTAATCATGGCATCATAACATCATACAACATCATGTGCATTGGCTAACCATTTCAAGGGTTCGAATCTTCATCTTTGTTCTTGTTTTGTAGGACATGGAAACTGTTCGCAGAAAGACAATTCAGATTAGCCTCGTAAGGATCCCTCCTCAGCTTAAGGAGCTTATATCCAGGATTCCCGAGGGTTCTTCATTCAGCGAGAGACATGGAAGACTCATCAGCTTGGTCAACACCAACATTGAGGAAGATATGATAAAGGTCCTGTTCCAATTCTTCGACCCTCTGCATCACTGTTTCACTTTCCTGGATTATCAATTGGTGCCTACATTGGAAGAATTCTCCCAGCTTCTGAAGGTCCCTATCCTTGATCGACTACCCTACAACGGTACGGAAGAGGAACCCAAGCTTGAAGAGATTGCTAAAGCCTTGCACCTACAACCGTCTGACCTCAAGGGACATTGGGAAGTTAGAACTGGTATCAAAGGGTTCTTAGCCAGGTTTCTGTTTGAGAAGGCCCAAGAATGTTGGAACTCCCTTGACCTACAAGCTTTTGAAGAAGTTGTGGCCCTCCTTGTCTATGGCTTGGTATTGTTCCCTAATCCAGATCAGCTTATTGATATCAGTGTTGTCCAGATCTTCATATCCAGGAATCCTATACCTACGTTGTTGGGGGACATCCTTCACTCATGTTACACTCGAACCATGAGAAAAAGAGGTGTTCTTTTATGCTGCACTCCTCTCCTGGGAAGGTGGTTTATTTCGCACCTTCCACAATCAGCTTTGAAGAACGAGCGGGGTTTGAGATGGTCACAATGATTGATGACTCTTACACATGCTGATATACATTGGTGCTCTCGGTCCAGAGAGGATGTCACTATCTTTGATCGTTGCGGGGAGTACCCTAATGTTCCTTTACTTGGAATCAGAGGAGGTATTACTTACAACCCGTGTCTGGCTTGGAGACAATTTGGTTATGCCCGGAGGGACGGCCCTCATGACATGTTAATTCCTGACATAGTCTTTGACTTCGACAACGATGCACAAGGACTTCGCCAGAGATTTATCAGAGCTTGGAGGATGCCCAGTAAGATAAACAGCAAAACACTGGGGCATAGGAACTCCATCCCGTTGGAACCTTATCTCAAGTGGGTACGCGCCCGCTCCCAGAAGTTAGAGATGCCTTATCCTCATATCCTCCCTGTGATCAAAGAGCCAGTATTGGAAGGAGAGGTGTCCTATACCATTCAACATCCTGACATGCCCACATCATAGGAAGAAATGCAGAAGAGCTGGGTCCAGCTTAAGGAAGAACGGAATTCTCTTGAGACCAGTCTACATGCTAGTGAAAGGAAGGTCCTGGAGCTCACCCGCCTACTGCACGAGGAGAGGAATCTCAACACCTACATCGCACCAAAGAGGATGTGCAATGTTTTTTTGCCTTGAGGAGTTATTTTGTAATATTTGACCCATGGGGCATTTATGTACTAACGAATTTCTTCTTATTAATATGATGTGCGTTCCTTTTTGTCTACAACAAATTTTGAATGTTCTAAATCCTTGAATGCATTGCATACATAATCATACCATTCATCATGTGCATAAACAGGTCTCACACCAGGTTTCCTTATCTGTCTGCTGTTTATTTCAGTAGGATGGATCTCGAGCAAACAATCAAAGACCTACAAGCTCAGAATGCACAGTTCCAGCAACTCCTGACTACCTTGGCTAAGGGTCAGGAGGATATCAAGACCCAATTAGGAAACAAAGACCCAGTGAAGAAGAAGAAAAAGAGACTCGGGGTGGCTACTTTGGGGAGAAGATTTGACGGAGAAGCTCGGAGAGTGCTTGAATTTCCTCCTACTTCTGATGAAGGAACCAGTAAAAAGGGTGGGGCTGCGGTACCTTCCGAGTCCGACGCAGAAGAAGAGGAGGAGGTCGAAGAGGATGAAGACTATTCCGATCAACAATACCCTTCAGCTGATGATAAATACAAGGGTTTAGAAGACAGGTTGGCCGCCATGGAGCTACAAAGAGTACCGGGTTTGGATTTTGAAGACTTGGGTTTGGTTTCCGGGATTGTGATTCCCCCGAAGTTCAAAGCGCCAGTGTTTGTGAGGTATGATGGGCTGTCCTGTCCAAAAATGCATCTCAGGTCCTACGTGAGAAAGATTCAACCCTATACGGCAGATAAAAATCTTTGGATTCATTTCTTTCAAGACAGTCTTTCTGGAGCTCAATTGGAGTGGTTTTATCAGCTAGAGGGAACCAGCGTCCGCAATTGGGAAGACTTGGCCACCGCTTTTTATAAACAATACCAATACAATTCTGACCTTGCCCCTACTCGTACCCAACTTCAGGGTATGTCGCTAGGAACAAGCGAGGGATTCAAAGAGTACGCACAAAAATGGAGGGATTTGGCTGGCAGGGTGCAGCCCCCATTGACTGATCGTGAGCTGGTTGATATGTTTCTAGGGACCCTATCTGGGCCATTTTTCAATCATCTGATTGGTAACTCTTCCGCGGGGTTTACCGACTTGATCTTAACAGGCGAAAGAATAGAAGCTGGCATCAAGTCAGGAAAGATTCAGAAAGTTATTTCCGCAAGTACCGAGAAGAGACCTTTCAAAAAAGAAGCAAGTGCCGTCTATGGTCCTAAAAGACAAGTCAGGCCAGAAAGTCGCCAAGCCGTCAATGCTTTGGTCATTTCAAAACCTGTTGCTGCTCCTCAGCAGTACAATCAACAAAGAAGTGAAAGGCCCAAGAGGCAGTATACTCGGCTGAGTATGACCTTATCTCAAATTTTACCCCAACTTTTGTCAACCAACTTGGTGACCCTCAAAGAAGCTCCTAAGGTCGTCAACACTGCGTCTCATAAGTATAACCCAAATGCCCGGTGTGCTTATCATTCTGATAGTCCCGGGCACACTACTGATGATTGCTGGGCCTTGAGAAACAGAGTGCAAGATCTGATCGATGCAAAGGAAATTCAGTTTGAAGCACCTGAGAGACCGAATGTTGTAACTGCTCATATGCCCCAGCATAGAGTAAACGCCATTGAGGAAGAGTTGTATGCTGTTTCGGTGAATGAAGTTGTTACCCCTCTTTTGACTGTTAAGAGGAACTTACTACTAGCCGGTTTATTTCCGGGCTGTAGTAAGGGTTACCTCCTGTGTGCTGTTATCCCTACCGGTTGTCCACTGCTGAAATCAGGCATCCAAAGCCTGATGGATAGCAAGGAAATTCTGTTCAAGAAAGCTGTTGTTCCGTTTGTCTCCGTTGAAGAAATATCTGTTGTCACAATTTACAATCCTGCTAAAGCTCCCATAAAGAAACCAGTCCAAATTATGTCCGTAGCACCCATCACTATTACTGTTCCGGGGCCTCTCCCCTATGAGTCTGATAAAGCGGTCCCATGGCATTATGGAGCCGACGTGTATGTGCTTGGGGTGAAGCAGGAGTTCAACACCAATACCAGTATCAGTAATATCACTGGTCCCACAAAGATTACCCGCAGTGGCAGGCTCTTCTCGCCTGACATTGCACCGCCTGTTATCCGAAAACCTCTCACCATCACACCCGCAAGTGTGCATGTTCCAGTTCAAATTCCTGTATCTACTACTGCCGCCGAGTCCTCTGATACTCGGGGCAAAGAAGTTGCTACTGATTCGCCTGCCAGGACGGAGGCACCAAAGAAGACCGCTGTGGAAGCCTCCCAACAAGAAATGGAGGAAATTCTTAAAATTATCAAAAAGAGTGATTTTAACGTCGTTGAACAGTTGGGGCATACTCCCTCCAAAATCTCTATGCTATCTTTGCTGCTATGTTCAGAGGCCCATGCAAAAGCCCTGATTTCATTTCTGAAAATGGCTCATGTGCCGCAAGAGACCTCTGCAGATCAATTCACCGACTGTGTGGCTAATTTGACAGCTGACAACGGATTGGGGTTCTCGGATGCTGACCTCACCGCCAAAGGGAAAAATCACAATGATGCCCTGCATGTTTCCATAGAATGCAGGGGCACTACTCTCGCACACGTGTTAGTGGATACCGGCTCTTCCCTGAATGTTTTGCCCAAGAAAGCATTGGATCGCTTGGATTGTGAGGGTCTGGAGTTGAAACCTAGCAACATCATTGTTAGAGCCTTCGACGGTTCTAAGAGGATGGTGCACGGTGAAGTAGACATTCCTATTCGTGTGGGTTCCCAAGTTTTTGACTCGACGTTCTATGTCATGGATATTCGTCCATCTTACTCCTGCTTGTTGGGTCGACCCTGGATTCACAAGGCTGGGGCAGTAACATCCACTCTACACCAAAAGCTCAAATACCATGTCAAAGGGAAGATTGTTACTGTGCAGGGTGAGGAGGAATACATGGTGAGTCACTTGAATTCATTCCGGTATATTGAGATGGATGGGGAGTTCATTGAAACCCCCTTTCAGCATTTTGAGGAAGTACCTCCAGTGTTGGCATCAGCTGAGGCAGTAGTTGAAGAAGACTTTCCGTTGAAGATGGCGTCATTGAAAGATGCCCGGGCTGTAATCAAGAAAGGCAATTGTGAAAATTGGGGTCAGCTTCCTGACTTCACTCAAAAGAATGACAAGTTTGGGCTGGGCTTTACCGCAGAGGCTCAGAGGGCTGTGCGCAAGGAGAAGATCAGAAAGGCTCCGGTGTTTATCTCCCACCCAAGGGTGAATGCTATCGAGGAGGAGGTGGAAGAAGCAGAGTTTGACAGTTGGATCTACCCGACTACCAGCAACGGACCGAGCAACTGGACGGCAAAGGATTTTACTCCTATCACATTTGTCACGCAGTAATTAATTTCTTTTGATTTCCAATCTGTAACAAACAAAATGTTAAAACTTTGTTGGCTCGGTGTCCTACCCGGGGCATCGTAGCTCCATTTGTGAGGGTTTTTTGTATGACATTTCCATATATCATCAATCAAAACATTGGACCTTTGTTGCATTTCAAATCTTGTGCTTTTTCTTTCTGTGTTATATATATTGCAAAACAGCTATATTTACACACACCCACTTATACAGGTTTCAATCCACTCTGGATCTCACTGGTAACAGCTCTGCTACCGCCAGTTATGACTTCGAGAATCCGATCAACTTGGCAGAAGACGAAGGTGAAGATGATTGTGAAGTGCCTGGTGAGCTCGCAAGACTGCTACTCCAGGAAGAGAGGGCTATTCAACCACATGAAGAGCCGGTGGAAACAATTAACCTGGGTATTGAGACAGATAGGAAAGAAGTCAAGATTGGGGCTAACCTAGAGCTCAGCGTGAAGCAACGATTGATCCAGATGCTACAAGATTACATGGAGATATTTGCTTGGTCTTACGAAGACATGCCTGGTTTGGATGCCGACATTGTAGTTCATCACCTGCCAACCAAGGAAGACTGCCCTCCAGTAAAGCAAAAGGTCCGCCGTATGCGCCCAGAGATGTCTGAAAAGATCAAGGCTGAGGTTATGAAGCAGTTCGATGCCGGGTTTCTAGCAGTAACTTCTTACCCTCAGTGGGTTGCCAACGTGGTGCCAGTACCAAAGAAGGATGGAAAAGTCAGGATGTGCGTCGACTACAGAGATATGAACAGAGCAAGCCCCAAAGATGATTTCCCCTTACCTCACATCGATGTCCTTGTTGACAATACTGCAAAACACAAGGTGTTCTCCTTCATGGATGGTTTTTCAGGGTATAATCAGATCAAGATGGCTCCGGAGGATATGGAAAAGACTACCTTTGTGACTCAGTGGGGCACCTTCTGTTATAAGGTCATGCCATTCGGATTGAAAAATGCTGGGGCAACCTACCAGCGTGCCATGGTCGCTTTATTTCATGATATGATCCATCATGAGATTGAGGTATACGTTGATGACATGATTGCAAGGTCTCAAACTGAGGAAGAGCACCTTGACCATCTGAGGAAGTTGTTTGACCGTCTAAAGTTATACAAGTTGAGGTTGAATCCCAACAAATGCACTTTTGGGGTGAGGTCCGAAAAATTGCTAGGTTTCATTGTAAGTGACAAAGGTATTCAGGTGGACCCTGCCAAGGTAAAAGCCATACAAGAGATGCCGACTCCAAAGACAGAGAAAGAAGTCAGAGGCTTCCTGGGACGACTGAATTACATTGCCGGATTCATCTCACATCTGACTGCTACTTGTGAGCCAATCTTCAAATTACTGAAGAAAGATCAAGTAGTACGCTGGAACGATGAATGTCAGGCCGCCTTTGAAAAGATAAAGGAATATCTCCAAGAGCCACCCATTCTTATGCCACCGGTGGAAGGAAGACCTTTGATACTATACCTGACAGTGCTGGACAACTCAATGGGGTGTGTGCTGGGGCAGCATGACAAGTCTGGCCGAAAAGAGCACGCCATTTATTACCTGAGCAAAAAGTTTACCGACTGTGAGTCTCGTTACTCACTGCTTGAGAAAACTTGTTGCGCTCTGGTATGGGCTGCTCGCCGGCTGAGACAGTATATGCTGACTCACACCACTTTGTTGATTTCAAAGATGGATCCCATCAAGTACATATTCGAAAAGCCTGCTCTGTCTGGGAGAATAGCGAGATGGCAAATGATCTTGACAGAATATGATATCCAGTATACAACTCAGAAAGCAATTAAAGGAAGTGTACTGGCAGATCATTTGGCACACCAACCTGTGGACGATTACCAATCATTGAACTTTGATTTTCCGGACGAAGACATCATGGTGGTAACTGACTGTGAAGTACCTGGACCGGATGAAGGACCTGTGGAAGGATCCCGATGGTCTATGCATTTTGACGGAGCCTCCAATGCTTTGGGTAACAGCGTCGGCGCTGTAATCATATCTCCCAAAGGAACTCATACTCCACTCACCGCCCGATTGTGTTTCAACTGCACCAACAACATGGCAGAATATGAGGCATGTATCATGGGTCTACAAGCTGCAATCGACTTAAGGATCAAATTTCTGAGTGTCTTCGGAGATTCCGCTCTCGTGATCAATCAGATCAAAGGCGAGTGGGATACGAAACACCCAAATCTTATTCCTTACAAGGAGTATGTGTCGACCTTGCTTCCCCACTTTGAAGAAATAACTTTTGAGCACTTCCCAAGAGAGGAGAATCAGCTAGCGGACGCACTAGCTACGATGTCTTCAATGTTCAAAGTTAAATGGGACAATGAGGCACCCCTGATCATTATCTGGAAGTTGGACGAACCGGCATACTGCTGCGACCTTGAGGCCAAAAAAGTGACTGAAAAACCCTGGTATCATGAGGTGAAAAGGTACTTGGAAGCTCAGGAATACCCTGAAGGTGCATCTGTCAATGATAAGAAGTTCATGAGGAGGTTTGCTGCAAAATTCTTCCTCAGCAACGACATTCTCTACAAACGGAATCATGATTCAACTCTACTGCGTTGTGTGGATAAAGCTGAAGCGGAAAAGATCATGATAGAATTGCATGAAGGTACATTCGGAACACATTCCAGTGGGCACACCATGGCAAAGAAAATCCTTAGGGCAGGATATTTCTGGTCTACAATGGAAGCCGATTGTTACCAACACTCTCGAACTTGTCACAAGTGCCAGATCTATGCTGACAAGGTGCACATCCCTCCGGTTCCTTTGAACGTCCTGACGACACCTTGGCCTTTCGCAATGTGGGGCATCGATATGATCGGTGAGATCCGACCAACGGCAACCAACGGGCATCGCTTCATCCTGGTAGCGATTGATTACTTCACGAAGTGGGTCGAAGCAGCTTCCTACGCCACAGTAACCAAGAGCGTCGTGGCACGTTTCATCCGGCATAATCTGATCTGTCGGTATGGTGTCCCAGAAAGAATCATTACAGACAACGGTACCAATCTCAATAACAAGATGATCACTGAACTCTGCGAACAATTCAAAATACAGCATCATAACTCTTCTCCTTACCGGCCGAAGATGAATGGAGCTGTAGAAGCAGCTAATAAAAATATCAAGAAAATTGTGCAGAAGATGACTGTGACCTATAAAGATTGGCACGAAATGTTATCGTTCGCTCTTCATGGGTACCGTACTTCAGCAAGGACGTCAACCGGGGCAACACCTTTCTCCTTGGTCTATGGCATGGAAGCAGTCTTGCCGATTGAAGTCCAGATACCCTCCCTCCGAATAATGAAGGATGCAGACTTGAATGAAGATGACTGGATCCAGAATCGACTTGATCAATTAAATCTGATTGACGAAAAGAGACTCACCGCTATCTGTCATGGTCAAACGTATCAAAAACGAATGATCAGGGCATTTAACAAGAAAGTCAGATCACAAGAGTATCAAGTTGGGGACCTGGTAATCAAACGCATCATCCTTCCTCAAAGTGATCCCCGGGGCAAATAGACCCCTACTTATGAAGGGCCGTTTGTGGTTAAACAAGTGTTCTCAGGAGGAGCCATGATCCTAACCACCATGGATGGTGACGACCTTCCTCACCCCGCCAATGCAGACATAGTGAAAAAATACTACGCATAAATAAAAGACCCGCTAGGTTGACATACCTAGGCAAAAATAAGGGCCTCCCGGCGAACCAAAAGGGTTCGGGCAAAAATAAGGGATGAAATGAATAAAAATCTGTACACCCGGCAAGTCGAAAACCTGGAAAGGCGGCTTGGGCAAAAATGGGTATCCCGGTGGGCTGAAAACCCGAAAGGGCAGTCCAGGCAAAAGTTAGGGATAAAGCGTAACACTGTGTCTCATTGGATCACTTCGCATCCGGAATTCGGCGTCAACTATCTGGCTCAGACTTCGGCATCGACCAATCAGCTTCATCTCCAACTAGGCAGCAAAGCGATGAGATGCTCGGAGACATAAAGGCGATAGCAGAGTTGGAACCCCGTGGGATTGTTCACATAGCTGTTTTGTTTCCTTTTCAAAATTGTAAACTCTATGTTATTTGGCGGCGTCCTCTTACTAGTATGTCAGCCTCTTGTACAAAAACGCCTATTCACAGACAAAATTCAAATCAATACAAATTCACTTGTCTATACAAATTGCCATTGTTTTTCTCTTTTCTGTTTTGTTTTGCGAAAATCGTCCAATGTTCATTTTTGATATATGCATTTGACATTAAATTGCTAATTCATAAATATTTGCATATAAAACAAGAGATTAATTACAGGTGACATCAGAGACAGGGGCAATGTAAAGTTGTCTGATGCAATCTGGTTGCTTTGTCCACCAAGGTGCCAAGGTAGGTTCGACTGAAGGTTGTGACCAAATCATCTCAACTCCCCGCTGAGTAAGGCAAGATTCATCAATACTTTCCCCAAGCAGAGTTGGTTCCCCGTCAATCCTGAAAAGGCACAACATTCCCCGGCAGGTCTTGAAGCTCATCCCCAGTAGATTCTAGAAGCTGGTTCCCTACAAGGTACGGACGTCTCTCCCGAGCTTTATTCAGAGTTATTCCTCACAAGGGCTTATAACTGGGTTATCCTCGGCTAATTGCCACGGAAGATCGCCCTCGGCAAAGTTCCTTCAATCCCCAGCGGAGTTTATCATCATTATCCCCAGCGGAATCCATCATTAAAGTCCTCAGCAGGCCTCTCATCAAAACTTCGGCAAAATATCTCTTCCACAGAGCAATTCCCCGGCCGGTCGTCGAGATTTTATTTTCCTAAAGACGAAAATACATTCATAAACATTTCACATTTTCATACATCTTGCTTACATACATGTTAAAGTGCATACAACACTATCTCATGTTGAACATCATGACATCATACATATTATACATCATGACATTGCATACAACTTATGTTTTTGCCTTTTCAGGGAAAAAGACAATCCCAAAGACAACTACCTTCAACTGTCATATTTCCAGACTCGATTCCTGTATCTAGCCAGGGCACGTCTGAAGAGTTTGAAGATTCGACTCCTGTATCTAGCCAGGGCATATCTATCAACTATCACATTTCCAGATTCGATTCCTGTATCCAGCCAGGGCATATCTGTTGATCACATTTCCAGATTCGATTCCTATATCCAGCCAGGGCATATCTGTTGACCATATTTCCAGACTCGATTCATGTATCTAGCCAGGGCACGTCTGAAGAGTTTGAAGATTCGACTCATGTATCTAGCCAGGGCATATCTATCAACTATCACATTTCCAGATTCGATTCCTGTATCCAGCCAGGGCATATCTGTTGATCACATTTCCAGATTCGATTCCTGTATCCAGCCAGGGCATATCTGTTGACCATATTTCCAGACTCGATTCCTGTATCTAGCCAGGGCACGTCTGAAGAGTTTGAAGATTCGACTCATGTATCTAGCCAGGGCATATCTATCAACTATCACATTTCCAGATTCGATTCCTGTATCCAGCCAGGGCATATCTGTTGATCACATTTCCAGACTCGATTCCTGTATCTAGCCAGGGCACGTCTGAAGAGTTTGAAGATTCGACTCCTGTATCTAGCCAGGGCATATCTATCAACTATCACATTTCCATATTCGATTCCTGTATCCAGCCAGGGCATATCTGTTGACCATATTTCCAGACTCGATTCCTGTATCTAGCCAGGGCACGTCTGAAGAGTTTGAAGATTCGACTCCTGTATCTAGCCAGGGCATATCTATCAACTATCACATTTCCAGATTCGATTCCTGTATCCAGCCAGGGCATATCTGTTGACCATATTTCCAGACTCGATTCCTGTATCTAGCCAGGGCACGTCTGAAGAGTTTGAAGATTCGACTCCTGTATCTAGCCAGGGCATATCTATCAACTATCACATTTCCGGATTCGATTCCTGTATCCAGCCAGGGCATATCTACATCAGGAGATTGAAGATCAAATACCTGTAACAAGCCAGGAAAACATCTTCCTTTCTCAAATTACACAAGTTCTCGCTAAGGAATCTGTTATGCGATCGACACTTCCAAATGGAATCTATAAGCCCATTCCCGACAAGGTTCTGTCGCGTCTTCAGATGGCATCTATAAGCCCATCCCCCTATCCACCATCTCTCCAAATGGCATCTATAAGCCCATTCCCGACCTCACATCGCTGATACTTCAGCGTGCGAGTGCAAATTTCCGGGCACTCTAGTGTCCAATCTCCTTTTACCCTCGAGTCACGAAAGGCAAACTTGCCAATCTAACTCTTCAGGTCCAAGAAGATTGAACAGGGGCAACTGTTGTACCCCAAAATTTGCCCTTGCATTTTTTTTCCACAAGAAATCTCAGCTTCAGGCATTTCCTGACTTTTTCAAAATGGCTCAAGAATCGGACAAACGGACTTTTCTCGTCAGTCAAGCAAAATTAGGGTTTTACTGGTTTTCATGGCTCTAGAGCAGTTCACAAGTTGGCTTAGGGTTTTGGTTGATGTTGGTCAGGCGAACGTTATTTGACATTTAATTAGGAATTAAGGTTTTATGGGCATATTCTCAGAAAGATTAAATTTCCACAGCACTTTGCAAGTTATTCCAAGATTCGGGTTGAGTTAGCGTTGTTTTGATTTAATCAGTAAAAGAGGCAGTTGGGTTGAATTTATGTTGTTTTGTTTGAGCCAGTCAAAAGAAATATGCAGTTTGAATCCACAGTGCTTGGTAAGAGATCAATAAGAAAGGATTGCGTCTGATCAGTTTTTGTGTTCGACTGCGCGTTGCTTTGAATGATGGAGATGTCAAGTTCATTTATTTTGATCGACGAAGAATCAATGTTTAAACTGATTATTTATTGTTCTAAGGATTAAATATCTGAAATTTAACTTTCATTTATTTTAATTTAAGGAACCATGAATAATAAGTAAATAATTGAAAAGGAATTGAAAAGAATTAAATGAATCAATAAGAATTTTTATTTCATATTTAATATTTGTTACAATTATTATTTGGATACAAGTATTTATTTACGAAGTATTTAAAATAATAATGGTTTACAATAATTAAATTGAAAATAAAAACTATCCTATTTTTTCTAAACATTTTCTAAGTCCCTAATTTCTTCATTCTTCGCTTCGCTCCGGTGTTCCATTTTTCGTCTGCAAAAGAAAAAGAGAAAAGTCAAAAAGCAGATAAAATAATAAACGACAGAAAAATTCATCATTAAGGGCCACTGATTGGGATCAGTTAACCCTCTCTGCAAATCACGGGATTTCTCCCGGTTCACAAAGAGGGAAGATTTTTTATGCAAAGTTGAGGAAAATGCAAAGTGTCAAAAATACCTAAGTTCAAAATGTCAAACTGCACAAACTCAATCCCAAGTTCAAACCAAACTAAAAAAAAATCCAATTTCCTACTTTATGTCACAAAGGCCAAAAGTACAGCTTACTGTCAAAATGCCAAAAGTCCACTCAAAACTGTCATGAAGAGGATTTGGCAAAGGTATAGAAAGTTCAAAATGCCAAAGTCTACAAAAGCTGTCAAAAAGAAAGATAAATATGCAGAGGAAAGTTATGCAAGCAAGTAAGACACTTTTTCTCATCATTTCCCAAATGGCCACTTTCAGAATTAAAAGTACAGTAGAAAACATATTTTAACATATTTGACTGTACTAGAAGAAAGAGAGATAAAGAAGAATGCAGGTTTCTAGGCTTTAGGCAGGCATAGATAGGAAGAGAAACCAATACAAACTGATATACAAAAACCTGCATATGCAAGCTAAACACATGACCTGCTGGACCGAAACCTGCATATGCAAGCTAAACACATAACCTGCTGGAGTAGAACCTGCTACCTCAAGCAAGTAACCATAACCTGCATTAGCTTTGTTTCAAAAAGAAAAAAAGCCATAAAACCTGTTAAGCTCATAACCGGCAATAACATCAAAAATCCTCCAAACTCAGAACCTGATATCAAAAAGAAGCCTAACCACAAGAAAAACACAAGCAAATATACAAAACCCTTACATCTGCTCAAACCATCACAACCTGCCTAAATCCAAAGAGCCTCAACCATAAAACTAAAACCTGCTGAGCCTAAAGAATCCAACCTGCTGTCATAACCTTAAAATCACAACCTGCATAAGTCCTACCTCAAAAGGCCAGCAGAACCTTAACAAAATAAACCAGTAAACCCTCATCCAGCCTGAAGCCTCACCTGTCAAACACCAAACCTACTGTCAAACTTGAACCTGCAATAAGCCATACCAATGTACAAACCTGCTTACCCTGTCAAACACTAAACTTGCCTAATACTGAAACCTGGCCAAAACCATTCAAGACAATACAGAAAAGGCCTCAGAAATTCTTCATCATAGGCCATAAACATTCAAGAAAAGCATACGAAAGTTCTAGGCAACATAAGTCAGAAGAAGAGGAAAAATAATAGGCAACAGGGATAACTAAACCCTAGGCCTCAGAAGAAGCTCTTCATCATAGGAATCTCAAAGCAACAATTCAAGGAAACAAGCTCAGCATATTCAAAAGCATTCGAATACTCAAGGCAACAAGTATACAGTGGCATAGAAGAAGAAGAAAGAGAGGAATATCAAAGTTAGGTTTTCAGTTCAGATCATCACGAAACCATAAGCAAAGGAGAAAAGATACAGAAGTACCAAGTATCGTCCAAAGCCAGCTTCATCGTGCAAAGCCTCTGCACCACTGAGCCTCCTCAGCGCTTCCTCGTCCTCTCCTCCCCATCGTCTTCCTCTCAAGGTAGCATATTCCCTCCTCATCTTTCTTTTCATCACCTCGTTAAAACAAACACAACGAACACGAAGATCAGAACATATAAATCATGACATGCAAAAATCTAAAAAACACCTAAACAAGTTCGAAACAGTTCACTACCTTTGTTGAGGATTGTCTAATCCATCTGAGTGGAGAAGAGGTGGTAGCGGGGTAGCTCAGGCGGAGAGACTTTGTCCAGTAGCCACGGCAAAGAAGATGAACGGAACTCCATGAACGCGCCGCTGCAAACCCTAAGCATTGTCAAACTGGATACTAAAACCATGAACCCTAAAAAACAAACGCTTGCACTCTGAGCCTGACCTTGTTTCCCCAATGCCTGAAGCCCATTGAATTCTCATAAAAGCCTTAATCTTGTTTTTTTTAACTCACCCTTTTATACAAACAATTTATTTTAAATACTAACTTCTTTTTTTATACATAACATCTTAAAAAACATAATATTCTTAACTAACTTAACCATTTTTTTTTACAAATATTTTTATTAACACTAACTTCTTTTTGTATATAAACACCATATATTTTTCTAACTTAACATATTTGTCATAATATTACATTAATATTAAAAATACTAAAAATACTTAAAATTACCCTTTTTAATTTAATCTTTGATTTTTTATTTAAAACATTTTTTGAATGCATATTAAAACACAAATACATAAAAATGTATCCTCTTTTTTTTACAATATAATTAAAAGCATTTTTTTCCTTTTTTTAATAAAAATAAGTTTTGTACATAACACATGAAAATATACTTTTTATACATAATGAAAACCTAGAAATATTTTCTTTTCTTAAAACATCATTTCATAATTTAATTAGAACTTGAGCATTTAATTAAAACAATTTTCTTTTTGTACATATTTCAAATATACAAATCAAAGATTCATTAAACGCATATTTAGGTCAAAACAAATACCTAACAATGCTTCATTAATTTCACATTCCGCACCTGTAAATAATCACATACTCATATACATGTACACTTACACAAATACATTCACATTGCCCTATACACATTTGTTTATCTTATATTTGTATATTCGATATTTACATTTGATCGCAAATTCGATTTGGTTGTAACTTATTGGATACTATAAGTCTCATCCCCATTCATACACATGTACCCCCACTCCCGGATACTAACTTTGTAATAGCGTAGACTTTACATTTCCGCAATTTACAGTTTTCCAATTATACCATGGTTAGACCTAGGGTTTACATGTACATAAAATCAAACGCTAGATAACCTAATACAAGACAAATACATGTAATCAATACACAATCACACTTGCACCCTCTAAGGTAATCCCACATGTTGCCTTCAAAAATGGGCCATGCTTGCACGTTGAGAATCTTTGGCAAAACAAAATTAAATGATCATAAGTCCCTCAAAGTGTTGCCTAAACGGAATGATCATAGTCCCCTCAAAGCAAATTGCCAAAGACACTTGGCACCATTGCATTCATGGTCCATACGATGACCCGCGCCCGTCCCGTTAAACTTCCTAAACGCAAGATTGTCCACCAATTTCAATGGTGGAACAAAATTGTTAAAAAGGGTTAAAACATAACAAAAACCTTTGAGTACAATAGGGTAGACAAAAACTCTTAGTTACTTGAGATCAACTTGCGAAAACACTTGCCTTCTTTTCAAAAACCATAATTCACAACACTTTCAAACAAACTTTCAAAAACATTTGAAACATCTTTTCGAAAAGATCCACACTTTTGTAAAACACTCAAACACGAGTCAAATACATTGGTCGCCTAAGACAAGGCATCTTCTTCCAAAACATTTTCAAAAAACACACACACACACCATTTTCAAGCAATCGAAAAACAAGGCAAGTGATCTAAAAAACCAAGTAACTAAGAGCCCATGGATAACCATGGATGAAAAGGGTGCTAATACCTTCCCTTTTAATAATCTACCCCCCGAACCCACGAAATATCTCAAAAGGTTTTTGCTGTGCTTTTTTAACCTTTCCTTTAGGATAAAGTAAAAAGTCGGTGGCGACTCTTGCTCAACCGCACAAGTGCGAATACGAATGCAAAAACACTAGTCAGTTCTCCCACCGTATCACACTTGGACACTCTTTTTAGTGCAGAAAAATGATGCATTTAAGGCGTTCAAGAAATATGCAAAGCAAATTCAAAATGAGAAGTCACTATCTATTGCCTCCATAAGAAGCGACCATGGTGGAGAATTCCAGAATTCCTCCTTTGAAGATTTCTGTGAAGAACATGGAATATCACATGATTTCTCAGCACCAAGGACTCCTCAACAGAATGGAGTTGTAGAAATGAAGAATAGGTCTCTTATTGAACTTGCAAGGACAATGCTTAGTGATTCAAACCTTCCAAAATACTTTTGGGCGGATGCTGTAAGCATGGCATGCTTTGTAAGCAATAGAGTTAATATTCGACCTATCTTGAAGAAGACTCTGTATGAACTCTTTCGAGGAAGGAAGCCAAATATTTCATTCTTTCATGTCTTTGGCTGAAAATGTTTTGTCCTTAACAACGACAAAGACAACCTTGGTAAGTTTGATGAAAAATCGGATGAAGGTATTTTTCTTGGATACTCCTTATCTAGTAAAGCTTATCGTATTTACAATAAAAGAACTTTAACTATTGAGGAATCTATGCACGTATCATTTGATGAATCTAACCCCTCCGAGGAGGATACTATTGTTTTAAATGATGATGATGAGATTTTAGATATTCCTCAAGAAGATGGCTCCAAGACCAACAATGAGAATTAATTGGAACAACAAGAAGAACAAATTCCGGATGAATCAAATGTCAATGATCTACCTAAGGAATGGAGAACCCATAGAGATCACCCTATTGATAAAATCATCGGTGACATCAGTCAAGGCGTTTCAACAAGATTGAATCTCAAAGATGCTTGCTTGAACATGGCATTCGTTTCTCAAATCGAACCTTCCAAAGTCGATGACGCATTAGGAGACGACCAATGGATGATTGCTATGCAAGACGAATTAAATCAGTTCGAGAGAAATCAAGTTTGGGAACTTGTTCCTAGACCAAGTGACAAACACATCATAGGTACCAGATGGGTGTTCAAAAACAAACTTGATGAGAATGGTATAATTGTTCGAAACAAAGCAAGATTGGTAGCCCAAGGATACAACCAAGAAGAGGGAATTGACTTTGAAGAAACTTTTGCTCCGGTTGCAAGGTTAGAAGCTATCCATGTTTTACTTGCTTACGCTTGTTCATTGAATTTTCAGCTTTACCAAATGGACGTCAAAAGCGCATTCTTAAATGGATACATCAATGAAGAAGTCTATGTCAAACAACCCCCGGGCTTTGAAGACTTCAAGAATCCTTCACATGTCTTTAAGTTGAGAAAATCTCTTTATGGATTAAAACAAGCACCTAGAGCATGGTATGACAGACTCAGTACATTCTTATGCGAAAAAGGTTTCGAGAAAGGTAAAGTGGATAAGACCTTGTTCATAAAGAAGATCAAAGGTAACACTTTATTAGTACAAGTCTATGTCGATGATATTATATTTGGTTCAACTAACAAAGATTTCTATGAAGAATTCTCGTTGATGATGCAAGGAGAATTTGAGATGTCTATGATGGGCAAGATGAACTATTGCCTTGGATTGCAAATTAAGCAACTGAAAGATGGTATCTTCATCAATCAATCAAAATATTGCAAGGAACTTTTGAAAAAGTTTGATATGGATAATTGCAAATCAATGCACACGCCAATGGGCTCCGGTACTTATGTTGATCAAGATGAATCCGGTATTTCCATTGATATTACTAAATATCGAGGCATGATTGGATCACTGTTATACTTGACGGCAAGTCGTCCTCACATCATGTTCAGTGTATGTCTGTGTGCACGATTTCAAGCAAACCCGAAGGAATCTCACCTTATGGCGGTAAAAAGAATCATGAAATATCTCAAAGGAACAACCAATGTCGGCCTATGGTACCCAAAAGGTAATATATGAAATTTAATTGGTTATTCTGACGCTGATTATGCAGGATGTAAAACAGATAGAAAAAGCACAAGTGGCACTTGTCACATTTTGGGAAATGCATTAGTCTCTTGGGCATGCAAGAAACAAGCTTGTGTGGCTCTTAGTACGGCCGAGGCGGAATATATTGCAGCGGGTAGTTGTTGTGCGCAAATTCTATGGCTCAAGCAATAACTCCATGACTACGGACTCGACCTTGGATGCATTCCACTCCGATTCAACAACACAAGTGCAATCAACATTACAAAAAATCCTGTGATGCATTCTAGAACAAAGCATATCGACATTCGACATCACTTTCTTCGTGGTCATGTACTTCAAGGAGATGTCGAAGTCACCTTCGTGGATACGCATAATCAACTAGCAGATATCTTCACTAAACCGTTGGCAAGAGAACCATTCTTCAAGATCCGAAGAGAGCTAGGTATCTTGGACGAAAATGACATTATCTAATTAAGGTACATGGCTATGATCTTAATCTTAACTTTATGGTAATATATCATGATCCATGTTTTTATTACTAAATTTTTTATATATGACCATGAAATCCCCAAAAATTAAGTATTTTTTCACTTTTTCACTAATGACAATCGGTTGTCATAGAGTGACAATCGGTTGTTGCTAAAAAAATTTAGTTTCTGTTTTCACAACAATTGGTTGTCACTCCACGACAACCGGTTTCTCTCTCAATTTTTTCGCCCATGTTTGAATTTTTCAAAGGGTGCAATCGGTTGTCATCAAACAACAATCGATTGCACAGTTCAAGATTTTGAATTTTTTTTATTTTTTTTAGTTACACTCTCGTTTATTATTTCTCTTCCATTGCCATTACTATTATTTATTTTGTACCAGATTTTTATTCTCTTTTTGAATGTTTTAAGTGTTTGGTCAACAACTTTTTAATGCTTAGTCTTTTCAATGACACAATATTTTGGATAGTCACACACTCAAGAATCTCTATGCTACAAGTCTTTATTGTCTTGACTAATCCATTGAATGCCTTACCTATCCATTGAATGACTATCCATCTATAAAAGCCCAACCAAAACCTAAAAACTTCATATATCCTCTTTTGTCTCAAGAAACCCTAAAAACACCAAATACCCTTTTCCCCTTCCAATTCTCTCATCCCTCACCATGTCAACATCAAAGAAAGGCAAGGAAAAAGCTTATTCCTCATCTCAAAGTGATGATGTATCCAAACTCATTCCATCAAGAATCCAAAGGGAAAGATTTGTGTCTCACTTTCAGAAGTAGACGGTTCTTCTACCAAGGTTCGGTAATCTTGACAACTTCTATTCTGAATGCTTCAGTTTTCCAGCATTATTTAGATCTCAAGGGATAGACAAGTTGATTGGTGTTAATGGACCCATTTACCCCACTTTGGTTAGGATTTTCTACAGCAATCTAACCATTAGTAGAGGATTCATGATCTCAAATATCAAAGGGGTTCCTATAGAACTCACAGTGCAGAATTTTGGTGAAGATTTGGGTATTCCACATGATGGTGCTTGCATTAAACTTCTCTCAAATGCAAATCTGCCTGGCTACAGCAAAAGAGACTTCTACTATGGAATTGCAAGAATTCCCGAGCGTGATTTTATTCATAAAAGGCAAAGGCTTATTGGTGGAACTCCGGAGAGGAACTCTTGGTCTGCGGGAATTCTCACTATTGATGATCGTTTGATCCACTACTTTTTGGCTTATGTTGTTATGCCAAAGTTTTCAAACATTTCCAATGTTAACGATTGTGAGATGCAGATTCTGTATGCGATGAAGAATGGGATTCAAATCAACTGGTCTTATGTGATTCTACATCATTTGGCACTACATAATGAAAATGCTTCTGCTCTTCCTTATGGCTCCTGGCTTACCCTTGTGTTTGAGAAGTTCAATGTTCCCTTTTCTGGTGAATACATGGTGCCTATGACTAACCCCAAACATGAAATCACTCCGAAGAAAGTATGTAATACCAAAACCGGCGTCAAATTTGATCCGATTAATAGAACCATCACATAAATTCATACTCCTCCACAAAACCAACATCCACAAGAACAACCACTTCAAAACCAACCTCCACAACCAATGGAAAACTCTTTCAATCAAGTTTTTGACTACCTTCAATACATGAACAACAACATGAACAATCAATTTGCTCATCTCTATGCCCATACAAATGTCCCTCCTTATGAAGTTCAACCCTATCATTACCCTTTCATTCAGCCTCAAACCAATGAAGGCAATGATGGTGAAGATCAAGATGATGAAGACTTTGTTGAAGGCATGGATGATTAGTTTTTAAGTTATTATATTTCTTAGTACTTTATGTTCTTATGTTTTATGTCATTTTTCTAGTTTCGTTTAAGACACTTCATGTATTGTGATCCCTTTCGTTTTGTGCACTTTGTTTCTGTTATATCTATGTATGCAAACTTTATTTATGCTATGTTGTTTCTATGTGCAAAAATTTTATGATCTTCTTTCCCATTCCTTTTTGCTAATGGAAAAGGGGGAGAAGACTTTGTAGTTTCTTTTGTGTTTTTCTAACCCAAATTGCAGCAAGCAAGCAATCTTCAAAACCCTCATGCAATAGATCAAGGGGGAGTCTTTGACTTAGGGTGAGTTTTTAAACAACTTGATTAGAGAAAACCAAGATGCACTCCAAACTTCAAGCAATGGTTGTCATCATCAAAAAGAGGGAGACTGTGAAATCAAGCTTTCCAAGTGTTTTGATGAAGACAAACTAGCATGCAAAAATGAATGGATCAAGATAGAAGATTTATCTCAAGCAAGATTCATTGATCAAGATCAACATTTCAAGACTTATGGCTTTAGGTATATGAAATTTTTGATCTTATGCTCTTAGTGCTCAAAACTATTTTTAATCATGCATTTACTTTATTAAAATAATATTTTGAGTATATATTGTGTATGATTGAAGAAGGATGTTTTAAATTGCTTAAAATATTTAAAAAATAATGATTTTTCAATTTTTGTACACAAGCAATCGATTGTCATGCTAGGACAATCGGTTGCAGTCAAAAAACAAAAGTTTCTGTTTTGACAACAATCGATTGTCATCTAGCAGCAATCGATTGTCATGTGTTTTGTTTTCAAATTTTTTGAACGTTGTCCTATGAGCAACCGATTTCTACTCAATAACAATCGGTTGTCATAGTTATATTTTTCAAATTTTTTAAGCGTTGATGTGATTCAGCTTTTGAAAATTTTCATTTTTCCAGCAACTTTTTGTAACACCTTTTCATGGCAATCTTTGTATCTTTTCAAATACTTTTTTCCAGTAAAAATGGTTTAAACATTGCTATGATTCATTGAAGAGGTATTACTACACTATAAATTATTTTTTGTTTTGAATTTTGAAATTATATCAATCACCAAAAAATAACAATTACTTTCTATTCTTTGAATCATACTCTCTATACTCAAGATTTCTGTTTATCATTTTCACATGCATACTGAAAATTGTTCTTGAGCACTTAGAAGAGTATTCCATCTTAAATTTCATATTGAATAGAAAATATCAGTCAAGTGATTGACATTGCTCTTTCATCTTTCAAACTCTTATGCAAATCAAACAAATTATTGTATCCTTGTTTTCAGGATTGTTGGAAACAAGAAAGACACTTAGGGAGGATTTCTCTCTTTGTGGTCTTAGTGAAAATCTAAGAGGATTGTTCTTGGTCCAAGAGGATTGTTCTTGGTTGTTTGGTAGTCTTTGTACAAATTACCAACTATAAGAAAATCTCTTTCGTGTGAAATGGGACTAGACGTACCCTTGAAGTGTGAGGGGAACTAGTATAAATCCTGATGTTCTTTACTTTTCGCATTTACTGCTTTCATCACTTATCAGAAAATAAAAGGAAAGAAACTCGTGCAAAAATATTCATACAAACCAGAAAAAGTTTTTAGAACCTAATTCACCCCCCCCCCCCCCTCTTAGGCGCATCTGAACTTACATCCCAAATGCTTACTATTGTCCTAATATGTTCTCAAGATCATCCATGTCAAGTTTCAAGCCTTGCAGAGGAAGTTTGCTCAGTCAATTGCTCAAAGGCCTGAAAGTCGACTATGCTAGGGCAAAAGTCAACTGTGGCCCACATACAGTCAAACTTCAAGATTTTTGGTCAACATCCTCATTTTGAAGTATTATTCATCATTTGATCGAGGGTTGATCATGATTCCTCAAGGATTGCTCACAATTCATCAAAACTCAAAAGTTGCTAAATTAGGGTTTTGCAAGAAAAGTCAACTCAACTTTGACCAAGCATAACTTTCTCATACTTTATGAGAAATGACCCATCCAAAGCTCATTTTGAATAGGATGCAATGCCTTACACTTCATCTTCATCTCCCAAGTTCAAAATATGCACTCACAAGAAGTTATGAATTTTGACATTATAGGTCATTTTGAAAAGTCAACAAAAAACACCTTTTTTGTCAAAGCTTCATACATGAACATGGAAGACTCAATTGAGATGAGACCAAAAGGGTTTATTAGAGGATATCTCAAGATTTCTAAAAAGTCCAAGAACACCTTCAAAGAGTCAAAATTTAGGAAGTTATGCATTGGTGAAGTTGACCTTTTTTGCAAAATGGTCAAAAGTCAACTATGCCTCAGATTGCAATTTTTGCTAAATGGGCCTAACTTTTTGCACTTGTTTTGAGTTGGTAGCATGGTCCACGAGCCTTAGCCCTTTCCACTTGTCTTTATCTTATTTTTATTATCTATTTTGATTTTTATTGCAATTAAACCAATTTAAATCAAAATAAATCATGAAAAATCCAAATCATTGAAACCTCAAGATCTTGTGCATGTTTCATGTTCCATATACAGCTAGAAAGTGAATCAATTCGTGCAAGGCCTTTGTGTGCATGAAAAGATTGGTTTTGGCCTATTTTTGGAAAGATTTTCAAGTGAATCAAATCAAGATCAAAAGCCATAATGGATAAAGATTGAGAGCATAATTTCAGCCCTAATTGAATCCTTGGTATATAGTGAACATTGGCAGACCTAAAACACAGGATTTTGAGGCGTGAGAAGGCAGAACCAAATTTGAAAAAAAATCACAAAAAGTGTTGACTTGATTTCATAGCTCCATGCGTTTTCAAGATCCCCTAGCCATCTTATTCGCTTCCTAGGATTTCAAGGAAGTTGTACCAATCGAAAGCAAGCGCGCTAGTGCCCAGAATTCATCCCCACGACTCCCACGGTTTGCCCTTATTTCCAAAATTGAATCTTGTTATTCTTGTACATTCATCATGTTTCAATAGTATATTCTGAATCCCTAACACATTTGCAAGCTATTTATAACATTTAATTGCGTTTTTGTGGACTATATCAGAATTTTCCATTGCTAGGGTTCTTGGTCTCGATTTGGGATCTTTTTACACAGGTAAAATTGGGCCACAAGAAGGGCACCATCGTGCTCAGCAGGCCAAGGCGACTTGATTCACCGTCTTAGATTCCATTTATCATGCTTGTGTGTGATTTTACAATGTGCAGGGTCTGTAGTGACAGACGTTTGTCTGTAGGTAAAAGTCTGTGACTTTTACCAACGGAGAGAGGACAGGGATGACTTGCGTGGCACCATCTTGTTGGTTCATTTGAATTCTAGCGCAATTTTTATTATTCCCCCACTAACTTGCATTATTACATATTATCTATTGTTTTTATTCTATGTACAATAAAAGCGCATGGTCCAGTTGGTAGTGGAGCAGTTGGAAAAGGTTATAGGACCTAGGTTCGAATCCCAAGTCCCCCCATATTTCATATTATTTTGATTTATATGTTCAGGCGCGCACACAAGACCAAAGGACCACCATGTGCCCTAAGGATCCAACCATTGGATCTCCAGATGGCCAGATCTAAAGGTCATCACATGAAGGACCATCATACAGCCCTGTCAACGCATAGCACTGGAACGGGCAGGTCAACATGGATCAACTTGTTTTTGGGCCCAGAAGCTGCTATCCACACCCCTCCAATTGTTGATTTCTCAGGCCCAATTCTTCTTTTTTCTTTTTTATATTTTCTTTATTAATTCATTTAGTTATTTTTACTAACATTAAAATCAATTCTTTTTATCAAAAAATCATAAGAATAACTTTTCACCCAATTAGCTTTAATTTATTTTTTATCAAAAATTAATTTAATTAGTTTATTTAATTTTAGGGTAATTGTAATTCTTTTGTAAAATAAATTAAAACAAGTTAGAAATTAGGGTTTGTTTATTTTTAAATTCTATTTTCTTATTCTTAAAAATAACAAAATACAAAAATAGGCCATGTAAATTATTTCCTTTAATTTAATTTAATTATTAATTATATTTTGGTATTTAATTTAAAACATTATTCTTTTGCTTAAAAATAATCAAAATAACCAAAAAAATAGTTTTCCTTTAATTAGGTTAGACGGGGTCAAAACCCTAATTTCCCTTCGTTTTGTATTCGCGCGCGCCTTTTTTATTTTTTTACCATATTGATGTAATTGCTCACAAGATGTAATAGATTAATTAGGACCTTTATCATTCATTTATCGTTTTTTACGGGTTGTTTTTGGCTATGTAATTAATACCTGAAGCCTTGTAATAGCGTAGCTTTACTTTTCGCACTTTAATTTCCGCAAAATATTAAATTGTTATATGAATGATGTTAGGGTTGCATGACAAGAATGTATGATTAACTTTAAAACAGTTAGCAAACCCTAAATGTGCAAAGATAATAACTTGAAATTGAATCACTCGCACATGCGCACTCTTAGGGTATACTCCCACTTCGGTTGCCTTCGATAAACAGTCATTAAGTATAGGATATTTTAGTGGTCGCTCTCTTGTCTAAACAAAGATCAAAGTCCCGTTCGGAAAATTTTCCTCGGAAAGGTTGCCTCGGATATGTTGCCTCGAAGATTGATATTAAGACATTAGGGTTATTACTAAGACGTCCTAACATTGCTTTAGTGATCGTATGTCCCTTTCGAATTGACCCTTAAAACTCCAACGACGGTGCTACCTACTCATTAATAGTAGGATAGCGCTGTCTAAAGGAAACGAACATAGAACAATTCTTTTTTTCGAGTATGTAGATTAGTTATTAAGTACTTGCTCAATCCAAACAAACTTTTTCACACTTACATTCTTTTCAAACAAAGTTTTCAAAAACACTTCGTAACACTCTTGAAGACAGAAGTAAGGGTTAAATCGAAGTAAAACAAAAACTTTTTCAAATCAAAAACACACGAGCAATTTTGAAAATGATGAGAAAGTATCTAAGAGCCCGTGGAAAACCACGGATAGAAAGGGTGCTAATACCTTCCCTTTCTATAATCTACCCCCCGTACTAAAAATCTCGAAAAAAGGAATTTTTCTGTGCTTTTTTCCTTTCCAGTTGGATAAAATAAAAGTCAGTGGCGACTCTTACTTACCGCGACATTTTGCGAACACAAACGCAAAACACAAACCAGCATTTCAAAACAGTCCCGGTTCTGGCCACCGTATCACATAACTGGCGACTCTGCTGGGGAGAATAAGTGGGGTATACCTTAGGATTAGTTCATCATATTTGCTTCTATTGTTTGATTTGATTGCTTTACTTTTGAGGGCTTTGTATTGGAGTTACTATAGATCCTAACCCGGATCTGGGGGACACCTTTTAGGTAAGTAGCAATAAATTGTGAGGGAAATGTACGGCATAGACCGATACGGTTGAAGTAGTAGCTACATTGATGTGGCACATTGGTTGGTACAGGTATCCCTTGTGGAGAAACAAGGAGAATACGGGGCTGCTATATGGTTCGTTAAGCATCAACTGACCTTAGAACCTATAATTGACCAACTTGGCCATAGGAAGTAGTGAGATAGCCGGCCTCAGTATAGAGCTGAGAACTGGTTGATACTCGATACTACACTCATTGAGACCATACTCTCGAGATAGTTTCAGCCGCAAAAAAAGATTGCGTGAGCTTAAACCATGACCGGTGGAGGATGGTCAGTGATATTGAGAACCTCTAGAACCCGGTTACTATTATTAGGACAGGTTGAAACCAACTGAACTTCAAGAGGGTAGTACCTAGACTCCATGCAAACCTGAAACTTAAGGGCTATTGTGTGACTTGTGTGCCTTTACCATGTTTGTTACCTGCTATACTTGCTGTGTGTTTTATCATGACATCATGCATCATGACATAGCATGCATACTTCATTGTACTAACCATTTCGAAGACCGAGGGGATTTATCTTTGTTCTGTTTTGCGGATTATGGCTTCCGTACGCAAAAACACCATTCGAGTTAACTTCGTGCAAATGCCTGCTCAACTCAGAGAGTTAGTCTCAAAAGTTCCTGATACTTCTTCATTCATTAGAAGACATGGTTATCTACTTAGCTTGGTCACTTCAAAGTTGGATGAGCAAATGATGAGCGTGCTCTTCCAGTTCTTCGATCCAGTGTATCATTGTTTCACCTTCCCGGACTATCAGCTAGTTCCCACTTTGGAGGAGTTTTCTGACTTACTGGGCATATCTATCCTCGAGCAGACACCCTTCACAGGTTTGGAGGAGGTTCCTAGACCCGAGGACATTGCTTCATCCTTACATCTAAAGAGGGTTGATGTAGTATCCAACTGGGAGACACAGAGCGGGGTTAAAGGTTTCTTGGCTAAGTTTCTAATGGATCAAGCTCAACAATTCTGGGATAACTTGGATTTTCAAGCATTTGAAGACATCTTGGCTCTCCTCATCTACGGCTTGGTTCTTTTCCCGAATCCAGATTCCTTCATAGATGTGAATGCGGTCAAGATATTCTTGTCTCGTCATCCAGTGCCTACCCTTCTAGGTGACATTCTGCATGCTCTCTATACTCGTACCATGCAAAGAAGATGGACTCTCGTGTGTTGCACGCCGCTGCTGGCGAGGTGGTTTATTTCGCACCTCCCCAAGTTTGTATTGAAGAATGAAGAAGGGTTAGGTTGGGCTTACAAGATAATGTCCCTTGCCCACACGGACATTCTTTGGAGTTCTAAGGATATGGAAATAGTAGCTGTCATTGATCGATGTGGGGAGTACCCTAATATCCCGTTGCTTGGAATTAGAGGGGGAATAACCTACAGTCTTTACTTGGCTCTACGACAGTTTGGTCGCGCTCGGAGAGACGGTCCTCATGAGCTACTTCTTACAGATATTGTCTTTGACTACAAGGGGGACGTGGATGAGCATCGCCGAAGGTTTATACGGGTCTGGGGCATGGTGAACAGGTCTGACCCTCATGAGCTCGGACCGAAGACTTCTCTCCCTATGCAACCTTATCTCCAGTGGGTTCGAGCCCGTGCTAAAAAGCTGGGGATGCCCTATGAAGCTGTTTTGCCAGTGGTTGTAGAGCATACTAATGAAGAAGGTGTTCCTTATACAGTCTGTAAGTTTAAGATGCGCCTAAGAGGGGGGGTGAATTAGGTGGTGGTCGATTTTTGACTTATTTTATACTTTATGGTTTTGATTTAGTGCTTTGAAAATTGTAAAGTGCGGAAATTAAAGAGACACGGAGATTGATCTTGGTTCCTTCCACACCCCGGAAGTACGTCCAGTCCCCTTGCAAACACGCAAGAGATTTTACTATTTTGTTAGAACTTTTACAAGACTCTTCCTAGTCTTATCAACTAAAGAACCTAACAAATACCAAGAACACCCTCTTGGATTTCCAATAAGTCTAATGAGAACAATCCTCTCAAAAGATACCTCTTGTTTCCAACAATGGACAACAAGGAACAAAAGTAATCTAATACTTAATTCCAACAATCCTGGAAATAAGTTACACTTTGTATAATTTTATGAAGTATGATTTTTGAAAAGATGTTGATCACATAGAGTGACTTCTTTGAAGTTTCTTCTTTCTTCTCTTGTAAGCAATTCAAACTGTAACACAATGGTTAGATAATTCTCAAAGATTTATGTTCTTTATATGTGTGAAAGTGCAGAAAATCTTTGTTCTTAAAAGATAAGAAATATGAAGTTTGAATATTTTACAAAGTTCAGAATTATTGCATAAGAGAAGAGTTTGAAGAACTTGTTTATGATTTGAAATATTTTGTAATATATAGTAATCAAGATACCTTTCCAAATGGACACTTTTCTGTTTGAAAAACTTGATAAGATGCAATGTTTGATCATGCAACTATTGGAGAAAAGGTGTGAAGGATATCTTGAAACCAGTTCAGATTTTTCAAAAATTTCAATGTGTAAATCGATTTGCATAAGGTGTAAATCAATTGCACGTGTTTGTAACGTTCAGAATTTCAAAAAAATTGAAGTGTAAATCGATTAGCATGTTGTGCAAATCGATTTACAAGAGTTAAAAAATCAGTTTGTTCTGTGATCAATCAATTTACACTTCATGTAAATCGATTGCTGGCAGAGACAATCAGTTTTTTGAAAAAGCATGTGTAAATCGATTTTCACAAGATGTTAATCGATTTACAGCAGAGAAAAACTTAAAATTTGTTTTGAAATATAAGTGAAGTGTTGTGGCAAGTGTGTATATTATTTTTGAGCATTTCTAATCAATGTAGTTCAATTGAGAATTGATATACTTGATTGCTTGCCATGATCCTTGAAGCTTTGAGTGAATGATGCTTTAAGTTAATTTCCACTTCTTTTCCTTTTCCTTCTTGCCATAATGCTTGTTTGTCTTTCATCAAACTAGCTTGTTTGTCTTTCATCAAAACTAAAGTTGAGTTGAGGCTTGAGATTACATTCTCCCCCCTTTTTGATGATGACAAACCATCTTTCTTTATGAGTTATTCAGAATTGGAGCAAAATGTGTTTTCTCCCCCTGAGAAGATTTCTCCCCCTATGGAGAAAAAGATTTGAAAGCTTGCTCTGTAAAGACAATGAAAACAAACAACCATAAAGTGCTATTACATCCTTCTCCCCCTTTGACATTATCAAAAAGAAGGGAAAGATGCAACAAGAAATGATACTTATAACAGTTTTGAAACATATTTGCATAATGGAAAGATTAAGTAAAAATGCTTCAGCTTCTGTGGTAAATCGATTTGCCCCTTGGTTAAATCGATTTACACAGAACATTTTTATGAAAAAATAATTTTCGTTCAGTGGTAAATCGATTTACATATTGTGTAAATCGATTGACACAAAAGAATTAATTAAAAAAAATGATTTGCTTCAATGGTAAATCGATTGACATATTGTGTAAATCGATTTACTTAAAGAAAAAATTTAAAAATCATTATTTTTAACATTTGAAACAATGTCTAAACATATATATATGTACATTAAGGTGTAATTAAGGATTGAGTGCACCTTAGATATCTTGTTCATCGAGGATTCCGAGTTCACGACGAATTTTAAAGAACGCATCCTTTTCAAGTGGTTTTGTGAAGATGTCCGCGAGTTGATTTTGAGTGTCCACGAAAGTGATCTCGACATCTCCTTTGAGTACATGATCTCGGATGAAATTATGTCTGATGTAACACCCTCTAAAACCCCGAATAAAATTTCGCAAATAATTAAAATTATAATTTAAGAGTACATGTATTAACGAGGATGTCACAATTCTCTTTTAATAAAAACAAGTTCCTGTCATGCATAACATAGAAGCAACTCATACATGTTTACACAGCGGAATAATTTAATTAACAAAGCCAATGTTATAATATTTTTAAAATCATCAGGGATTAACACCTGGAAAATATCAACATCATATTATAACAAACATAAGGAAATAAACGAGTCTGACTAAAACAGCTCGACAAACAAACGTTCCCGGAGTTACAACTACCAGAGCATGACCCGGACAATACTTAAACGGAAATAAACTAGAAACAACAAGCCTTCGCCAAGCACCTGAACGAAGCTCCTCAATCTGAAATATTCAACAGTAAGGGTGAGCATCTCAACTATACATTTGATTATACGTTCATAACAATAAATTCAGAAAATCATAAGCATCACCCAAACAGTTAGCATGTTTCATAGTTTACGAAAACCTTTACAATTCATATATTCATAATATATCACTTTTCATACTTATAATTAACATCCAACATCATTAACAATTTAGCAGCAATACATGCATACAATCAATTAAATACAACATTGGAAGGTCATCCATTCATGTTATATTCAATATAATGCAACACACCCATGCATGTGGTACCATTTTACCGCCCCATTAAATCTCGGGTCACGGATAACTCACCGTTCCATTATATCGCGGACACGGCTACCACCTCAACGTTCCATTAAATCGCGGACACGTATATTGGCCACCATGTTAATTCCACACAATGGGAATTAACAAATGCAACATGATATGTAAAGTATGTAACACTCAGCATACTATTAACATCAATCAACATATCATGCAACATCAACAACATCAATCATAACAGGATATGGATAGCATGTAATCACTCAGCATACTATTAAACATCAATCATATCAAGTTATATCATAATTCATGCTTGATACATCATCTAAAAGCATGACAATAAAATCCATATAGTGTTGGTATCATAACATACAATCGTTATTCGATACAAGCATCAATCAACACTAGGAAATCAATAAACACATATTCAAAACATGTCAAACACTGCACATCAAAACAGGATCAATCCGTACATAACAGCATGCACAGAAAACAGAGTTTAGAAACCAACACAGGAGGTTTAACACGGGTGCCCGTGTAAATCAACACTGCCCGTGTGGAAATGTGCCCAGAAAACACGTTATTTTACCAATACAGGGGATCAACACGGGTGCCCGTGTGAATCAACACGGCCCGTGTTGAAATGTGTCTGGAAACACATTTTTTCTGCCAACACAGTGAATCAACACGGGTGCCCGTGTGAATCAACACTGCCCGTGTGAATCAACACGGGTGCCCGCGTAAATCAACGCGGCCGTGTTGATGAGCGCGTACCAAATTTTTCCTGTTCCTGCAGCAGTTCAGAACAGCAGCCAAACGCGAAAGTGCCAGCCAAAACGCACATTTCGGTACATAACAACATCAATTATGCATAACCCAAAGCAACACATCAATTGGAAACACCATCCCCTTCTACGTTAGTCAATTTCCCATCTTAAGGACAGCATTATTTCACCTAAGGTCTCATTTTCCAAAATCAATCAAAACTCAGAATTTTCATTTTTAAAACATCCTATTTTATCAACAATCCTTTTATCAACAACAAGTTTTATTAAAATTGACCTTAAGTTACATGTTACCCGTCCTCTAGGGAAATTCTAACAACATCAAGGTTATCCCTAGAACATCTAAGGTAAACTCACGATCATACAGATATACTCCAAATCCACCATTTGGAACCTAAAATTCCTAATTGATTCATAAAATTGGGAACCTGAACCTTTTCTAACAAGGTTCAATCCTAAGGGTATTGATCCCTAAGAACATCTAACAATTGGGGTTTCTCCCTACGATTATCCAAATCAACCGTACCTAAACCCATAAGCAAAAGTAAATCGAGTAGTAGCCTCCCTTACCTTATCAAATTGCAGCTTGAGTTCTTCGAGCGATGTTCTTCGTTCTTCGTACCTTCAGAGCTCAGCTTCCCAAATATCCTAAATTCTGTGTTATCGTGAATAATGAGAAAAATAACTTGAGTTTCAAAACATATCCTTATTCCTTTTGCACCCCCACTCTTTACTAACAACATCCAAGCCCAATAACTTAAAAACCCAATATTCCTTATTTCTTTTATTTTCTTCAAATATTCCAAAATAAATAATTTCTTTTTATTTTATTAATTCTAATAAAATAATTTCCCAATTAAATAAATCAAATAATTGAAACTGGGGTGTTACAACTCTCCCCCACTAAAAGAGTTTTCGTCCTCGAAAACATACCTTAGACGAACAGTTCCGGATAAGCCTCTTTCATCTGGCTCTCCAGCTCCCAAGTGATATTTCCATCTGCTGGACCTCCCCAAGCAACCTTCACTAATGCTATCTCTTTACCTCTTAACTGTTTCACTTCCCGATCTTCTATCCTCATAGGCAATGTTTCTACTGTCAGGTTATCTCTCACCTGTACATCATCTATTTGGATTACATGAGATGGGTCTGGAATGTATCTCCTCAACTGAGAAACATGAAAAACATCGTGCAAATTCGCAAGTCTCGGAGGTAAAGCAATACGATAAGCAACTTCTCCAACTCTTTCCGTAATCTGAAACGGACCAATAAAACGCGGAGTCAACTTCTTAGATTTCAACGCTCGACCAATACCCGTCATCGGAGTAACTCTCATAAACACATGATCTCTAACACTGAATTCTAAATTCTTTCTCCTCTTATCATGATAACTTTTCTGACGACTCTGAGAAGCTCTCATCTTCTCTTGAATCAATTTGATCTTTTCCGTAGTCTGCTGAACAATCTCTGGCCCAATTACTGAACTCTCTCCAGATTCATACCAACACAAAGGCGTTCTACACCGTCTACCATACAATGCCTCAAACGGAGCCATACCAATACTCGAATGGTAACTATTGTTATAAGTAAATTCAATCAATGGCAAATAGCTATCCCAAGCTCCACCCTTCTCTAAAACACAAGCACGCAATAAATCTTCTAACGATTGAATCGTCCTCTCCGTCTGTCCATCAGTCTGAGGATGGTAAGCTGAACTCAACCTCAATTTAGTACCCAAAGCCTTCTGCAATCCTTCCCAAAATTTCGAAGTGAATCTCGGATCTCTATCTGACACAATACTAGAAGGAACTCCATGCAAACTCATTATTTTCTCAATATATAACTGTGCCAATCTCTCCATTGAGTAATCCATTCGCACCGGTATAAAATGAGCAGACTTAGTCAGTCTATCCACAACAACCCATATCGCTTCACAATTCTTAGGAGTCCTCGGCAACCCGGATACAAAATCCATAGAAATACTATCCCACTTCCATTCTGGAATAAACATCGGCTGCATAACTCCAGACGGCTTCTGATGCTCAATCTTCGATTTCTGACAGATTAAACATGCATACACAAATTCAGCTATTTCCTTTTTCATTCCCGGCCACCAAAACAATTTCTTCAAATCATGATACATTTTTGTGGCACGCGGATGAATACTCATCCCACTGCGATGTCCTTCCTCTAATATACTCTTCTTGATTTCTGCGACATCAGGAACACAAACTCTATCGCCAAATCTCATAACATCATTCTCATCAATTCTAAACTCACCACCTTGATCTTGGTTGATCAATGTCAATTTATCAACTAAATTAACATCGGATTTCTGCCCGATCCTGATCTCTTCTAGAATACCACTAGTAAGTTTCAACATACCCAAACGAACACACTTCGGAGTACTTTCACAAATTAAACTCAAATCTCGGAATTGTTCAATTAAATCCAATTCACGAACCATCATCATAGACATATGCAAGGATTTCCTGCTCAAAGCATCTGCAACCACATTTGCCTTACCAGGATGGTAATTCAAACCAAAATCATAATCTTTGAGAAATTCCAACCACCTTCTTTGCCTCATATTGAGCTCTTTCTGATCGAAAAGATACTTCAAACTCTTATGATCACTATACACTTCAAATCTCGAACCATACAGATAATGTCTCCACAATTTCAAGACAAACACAACTGCTGCCAACTCTAAGTCATGAGTAGGATAGTTCCTTTCATGAACCTTCAACTGTCTCGAAGCATACGCAACTACTTGTTGATTCTGCATTAAAACACCACCTAAACCCAACAGAGATGCATCACAATAGACCACAAAAGATTCCACCGGATTCGGCAAAATCAGAATAGGAGCACTAGTCAATCTCCGCTTCAATTCTTGGAAACCTTTCTCACAATCAGAATCCCAAATAAACGCTTGTCCTTTTCGAGTCAATTTCGTCAACGGCAATGCTAACTTTGAGAATCCTTCGATAAACTTTCTGTAATAACCTGCAAGACCAAGAAAACTCCTGATTTCAGAAACAGTCTTCGGCGCTTCCCACTGAGATACTGCTTCTACTTTTGTAGGATCCACTGCAATACCATTCTTAGAAATCACATGTCCAAGAAAACTAACTTCATTCAGCCAGAACTCACATTTGGACAACTTTGCATACAACTTCTTATCTTTCAACAACTCTAACACAATTCTGAGATGTTCCGCATGTTCTTCGTCATTCTTGGAATAAATCAGAATGTCATCAATAAAAACCACAACAAACTTATCCAGATACGGATGAAAAATCCTATTCATATATTCCATGAAAACACCAGGTGCATTAGTAACTCCGAACGGCATAACAGAATATTCATAATGCCCATACCTCGTTCGAAAAGCAGTCTTTTGAATATCTTCCGCTTTCACACGAATCTGATGATATCCAGATCTCAAGTCAATCTTACTGAATACACTGGCTCCAATTAGCTGATCCATTAGATCATCAATCCTCGGTAAAGGATACCGATTTTTAATGGTTACTTTGTTCAATTGCCTGTAATCAACACACAGTCTCATAGAACCTTCTTTCTTCTTAACCAACAATACCGGAGCACCCCAAGGCAAAACACTTGGACGAATAAACTTCTTCTCCAGTAAATTTTCCAACTGACTCTTCAATTCAGCCAACTCAGACGCAGACATACGATATGGCGCCATCGACACCGGTCTCGTACCAGGAATCAAATCTATAGAGAATTCCACTTCTCTCTCAGGAGGTAACTCACCAACATCATCAGGAAAGACTTCTGGAAAATCACACACCACTGGCAATTCGCCACTCCTGACCTTTCCTGTTGCATCTAACGAAGCAAGTAACATAAACACCTTAGCACCGTCTTCCATTGCTTCTTGTACCTGCCTAGCAGTCATAGTCAAATTCTCGACGCCAACTGCCTCTGGGAAAATCACCGTCTTAGCAAAACAGTTCAGATGAACCCGGTTGACTTCCAACCAGTTCATCCCAAGGATAATATCAATTTGTTCAAGCGGTAGGCACACTAAATCCATACCGAAACCTCTACCAAAAATCTCAATAGGACAATTCCTACATACAAGTGAAGTTGTCACTGAACCCGATGCAGGAGTATCAACAACCATGCTACCTCGCATACCAGATATGTCCAGTTTCAACCTCTCAGCACAATCCAAAGAAATGAAAGAATGAGTTGCACTAGTATCAATAATTGCAACTAAAGGTGTGCCATGAATAAAACACGTACCTTTAATCAATCGATCCTCTGGAGTAGTCTCAGATCCAGACAAAGCGAACACTTTTCCACCTGACTGATCCTTCTTAGGCTTAGGACACTGCGGACGAATGTGACCTTCTTCACCACAATTGTAACAAGTAACAGACTTCCCTTTGCAATCAATAGACAAATGACCAGTCTTTCCACATTTATAGCACTTCTTCTCATCACTCTTGCAATCTCGAATGTGATGACCAGACTCACCACACCTGTAGCATCTGATAGGAGCCTTAGAATCTCCCCCACTAGGCCCTTTCCATCCACCTGCTTTCTGGTTACCTCTACCATATGGCTTGCCACGGTCCATACGTTGCTTTCCTCTTTTATCAACAGCCCCACGAGAGTGAGACGACCTAGTCTTGGTAATATCTTCTTCCAAGATCCTGCTACAATCCACCAGGTCAGAAAATCTACGAATACGCTGGTACCTGATTCCCTGCTTAATCTCATCTCGGAGACCATTCTCAAATTTGATACATTTAGAGAATTCTCCAGCCTCATCATTGTTGTAGTGTGCATAATACTTTGCCAGCTCAGTGAACTTAGTAGCATACTCACTAACAGTCAGATTGCCCTGCTTAAGCTCCAAAAACTCAATTTCCTTTCTTCCCCGAACATCTTCAGGAAAGTACCTCCTCAGAAAAGCTCTTCTGAAGTTAGCCCAAGTCAGTGCCTCTCCATCCTGAACCATTTCAGTCCTTATTGCAACCCACCAGTCGTTGGTCTCTTCTGCCAACATATGCGTACCATATCTGACCTTCAGATCTTCTGCACAATCAATCACACGGAAAATCCTTTCGATTTCCTTCAGCCACTTCTGAGCACCTTCAGGGTCATTGTACCTTTGAACAACGGAGGATTGTTCCTTTGGAAGTTCCCCAATTTCCTATCAGCACCAATCACGCCTCCAGTTGGGTTTCCAGCAAGTACACCAGCTAACATCCCCAAAGCCTCAGCTAGTGCAGCATCATTTCGTCCGTTACCTCTTCCAGCCATATTCCTGAGAATTAAAACATACTCTTCATCAAAATACAGTATCGACAGTGTTACCTTGCACTAGTCGCATACAAAAGGAATGACTGACTCAAGACTCTGGTCGCAACGACCGACTATGCTCTGATACCACTATTGTAACACCCTCTAAAACCCCGAATAAAATTTCGCAAATAATTAAAATTATAATTTCAGAGTACATGTATTAACGAGGATGTCACAATTCTCTTTTAATAAAAACAAGTTCCTGTCATGCATAACATAGAAGCAACTCATACATGTTTACACAGCGGAATAATTTAATTAACAAAACCAATGTTATAATATTTTTAAAATTATCAGGGATTAACACCTGGAAAATATCAACATCATATTATAAAAAACATAAGGAAATAAACGAGTCTGACTAAACAGCTCGACAAACAAACGTTCCCGGAGTTACAACTACCAGAGCATGACCCGGACAATACTTAAACAGAAATAAACTAGAAACAACAAGCCTTCACCAAGCACCTGAACGAAGCTCCTCAATCTGAAATATTCAACAGTAAGGGTGAGCATCTCAACTATACATTTGATTATACGTTCATAATAATAAATTCAGAAAATCATAAGCATCACCCAAACAGTTAGCATGTTTCATAGTTTACGAAAACCTTTACAATTCATATATTCATAATATATCACTTTTCATACTTATAATTAACATCCAACATCATTAACAATTTAGCAGCAATACATGCATACAATCAATTAAATACAACATTGGAAGGTCATCCATTCATGTTATATTCAATATAATGCAACACACCCATGCATGTGGTACCATTTTACCGCCCCATTAAATCTCGGGTCACGGATAACTCACCGTTCCATTATATCGCGGACACGGCTACCACCTCAACGTTCCATTAAATCGCGGACACGTATATTGGCCACCATGTTAATTCCACACAATGGGAATTAACAAATGCAACATGATATGTAAAGTATGTAACACTCAGCATACTATTAACATCAATCAACATATCATGCAACATCAACAACATCAATCATAACAGGATATGGATAGCATGTAATCACTCAGCATACTATTAAACATCAATCATATCAAGTTATATCATAATTCATGCTTGATACATCATCTAAAAGCATGACAATAAAATCCATATAGTGTTGGTATCATAACATACAATCGTTATTCGATACAAGCATCAATCAACACTAGGAAATCAATAAACACATATTCAAAACATGTCAAACACTGCACATCAAAACAGGATCAATCCGTACATAACAGCATGCACAGAAAACAGAGTTTAGAAACCAACACAGGAGGTTTAACACGGGTGCCCGTGTAAATCAACACTGCCCGTGTGGAAATGTGCCCAGAAAACATGTTATTTTACCAATACAGGGGATCAACACGGGTGCCCGTGTGAATCAACACGGCCCGTGTTGAAATGTGTCTGGAAACACATTTTTTCTGCCAACACAGTGAATCAACACGGGTGCCCGTGTGAATCAACACTGCCCGTGTGAATCAACACGGGTGCCCGCGTAAATCAACGCGGCCGTGTTGATGAGCGCGTACCAAATTTTTCCTGTTCCTGCAGCAGTTCAGAACAGCAGCCAAACACGAAAGTGCCAGCCAAAACGCACATTTCGGTACATAACAACATCAATTATGCATAACCCAAAGCAACACATCAATTGGAAACACCATCCCCTTCTACGTTAGTCAATTTCCCATCTTAAGGATAGCATTATTTCACCTAAGGTCTCATTTTCCAAAATCAATCAAAACTCAGAATTTTCATTTTTAAAACATCCTATTTTATCAACAATCCTTTTATCAACAACAAGTTTTATTAAAATTGACCTTAAGTTACATGTTACCCGTCCTCTAGGGAAATTCTAACAACATCAAGGTTATCCCTAGAACATCTAAGGTAAACTCACGATCATACAGATATACTCCAAATCCACCATTTGGAACCTAAAATCCCTAATTGATTCATAAAATTGGGAACCTGAACCTTTTCTAACAAGGTTCAATCCTAAGGGTATTGATCCCTAAGAACATCTAACAATTGGGGTTTCTCCCTACGATTATCCAAATCAACCGTACCTAAACCCATAAGCAAAAGTAAATCGAGTAGTAGCCCCCCTTACCTTATCAAATTGCAGCTTGAGTTCTTCGAGCGATGTTCTTCGTTCTTCGTACCTTCAGAGCTCAGCTTCCCAAATATCCCAAATTCTGTGTTATCGTGAATAATGAGAAAAATAACTTGAGTTTCAAAACATATCCTTATTCCTTTTGCACCCCCACTCTTTACTAACAACATCCAAGCCCAATAACTTAAAAACCCAATATTCCTTATTTCTTTTATTTTCTTCAAATATTCCAAAATAAATAATTTCTTTTTATTTTATTAATTCTAATAAAATAATTTCCCAATTAAATAAATCAAATAATTGAAACTGGGGTGTTACATCTGATGTCAATGTGTTTTGTCCGGGAATGCATAACTGGATTTTTCGTAATATTGATCGCGCTTGTGTTATCACATCGAAGAGGAATGCATCCAAGGTTTACTCCATAGTCAAGTAATTGTTGTTTTAGCCAAAGAATTTGAGCGCATCCACTTCCAGCCGCAATGTATTCTGCTTCAGCAGTGCTGAGAGCTACGCTTGCTTGCTTTTTGCATGACCATGAAACCAAGGCATTTCCAAGAATGTGACATGATCCACTTGTACTTTTGCGATCAGTCTTACAACCTGCATAGTCAGCATCGGAATAACCAACTAGATTGCACATACTACCTTTTGGATACCATAATCCGACGTTGGTTGTTCCTTTGAGATATTTTATTATGCGCTTGACTACTGCAAGGTGAGACTCTTTAGGATTGGCTTGATATCTTGCACATAGGAAAACGCTGAACATGATATCAGGTCTACTTGTTGTTAAATAGAGGAGAGAGCCAATCATTCCACGATACTTAGTTATGTTAATAGAGTTCCCTGATTCATCTGGATCAAGATAGGTGCCGGATCCCATAGGAATTGCACTTTCTTTGCTGCTTTCCATCTCAAACTTCTTTATAAGGTCTTTGCAATATTTTGATTGGTTTATGAAGATACCATATTTGAGTTGCTTAATTTGAAGACCGAGAAAGAAATTCAATCTTCCCATCATAGACATCTTAAACTCTCCTTGCATCATAGACGAAAATTCCTTGCACATATTTTGGTTAGTTGAACCGAAAACAATATCATCTACATAGATTTGTACAAGTAGAGTATGATGATTAACATTTTTTATGAAGAGAGTGGTATCAACTTTACCCTTTACAAACCCTTTTTCACATAGGAATACGCTTAGTCTATCATACCAAGCCCTTGGTGCTTGCTTCAGCCCATAGAGAGCTTTCTTCAGTTTGAAGACATGATTAGGATGTTTGAAGTCTTCAAATCCGGGAGGTTGCTTTACATAGACTTCTTCATTTATGAATCCGTTGAGAAATGCGCTTTTTACATCCATTTGAAAATTTTCAAAGTCCAAAGAGCATGCATATGCAAGTAATAGTCTTATTTCTTCCAAACGTGCTACCGGAGCAAAGGTTTCTTCAAAATCAATTCCTTCCTCTTGGTTGTATCCTTGAGCAACTAGTCTTGCCTTGTTTCGAGTGATTATTCCATTTTCATCCATCTTGTTTTTGAAAACCCATTTTGTTCCAATGATACGTTTATTTCCTAGATTAGGAACAAGTTCCCAAACTTCGTTCCGCTCGAATTGGTTTAACTCCTCTTGCATGGCAAGGATCCATTGATCATCTTCTAGTGCTTGAGCCACTTTAGTAGGTTCAACTTGAGATACAAACGCCATATTTAAGCATGCATCCTTAAGATTTAGCTGTGTAGATACTCCTTTGCTAATATCTCCAATTATGTTGTCAATTGGATGATCACGATGAGTTCTCCATTCTTGAGGAAGATCATCATCATTTTCATTTTGATGTGAAAGTTCATGTGTTTGTTCCGGATTGACAATTTTGCCATCTCCGCAAGAATTCTCATGAGATAGATCTATAGAATCATCATCATCACAAATAACAACTTCCTCCTTGGAGGTGTTAGATTCATCAAAAGAAACATGCATTGATTCTTCTATAGTTAATGTTCTTTTATTGTAAATTCTAAAAGCTTTGCTAGAAAGGGAGTAACCAAGAAAAATACCTTCATCTGATTTTTCATCGAACTTACCGAGATTGTTTTTGTCGTTGTTAAGGACAAAACATTTGCACCCGAAAATATGAAAGTGAGAGATATTTGGTTTTCTTCCTTTGTAAATCTCATATGGAGTTTTCTTTAGTATAGGTCTTGTGATCACGCGATTGCTTACATAACATGCCGTGCTTACCGCATCCGCCCAAAAATATTTAGGCAAACTTGAGTCACTTAGCATGGTTCTAGCAAGCTCCACCAAAGACCTATTTTTCCTTTCAACTACTCCATTTTGTTGTGGAGTTCTTGGTGCTGAAAAATTGTGGAAGATCCCATTTTCTTCACAAAATTCTTCAAATAGACTGTTTTGGAACTCTCCACCATGATCACTTCGGATTGATGTTATCTTTAATGACTTCTCATTTTGAACTTGTTTTGCATATCTCTTGAATGCCTTGAATGCTTCATTTTTGTGCACTAAAAACAAAGTCCAAGTGAAACGGGAAAAATCATCTACAATAACTAAAGCATAAATGTTACCTCCAAAGCTTCTTGTTCTAGATGGACCAAAAAGATCCATGTGCAACAATTGAAGTGGTCTTGTTGTTGAAACCACATTCTTTGGTTTGAAAGTTGATTTGGTCTGTTTGCCCTTTTGGCATGCACTACATAATTTGTCTTTGATGAACTTCATCTTTGGTAGACCAATAACTAAGTCATGCTTAACCAATTTGTTCAAGTGCTCCATGTGAATGTGAGCAATCCTCTTGTGCCATAACCAAGCGTCATTGTTGTTTACCATAAGACATTGTACCTTCATAGACAAATCATCTAGAGTAATCATAAAAATATTGTTAGATCTTATACCTTTGAGTTTTACCTCATTGGTTGCCTCATCCATAATAAGGCATTCTTCTTTGTTGAATTTGATCTTGAACCCTCTATCGCAAAGTTGACTTATGTTAAGAAGGTTGTGTTTTAATCCTTCAACATATAGAACATCCTCAATTTGAATGGATGGAGGTGTTCCAACTATACCAACGCCAAGAATATTTCCTTTGGTGTTGTCTCCATAGGTGACATACCCTTTGGCTTTATGTATTAGATATGAAAATTGGTGTACATCTCCTGTCATATGCTTTGAACATCCACTGTCAAGATACCAAACATTTGATGTGGATTTCAAGCATACCTACAAAAACAAATTATTTCTTGTTAGGTACCCAAGTTGCCTTGGGTCCTTCATAGTTAGTTCCCTTTTTCACCCATGCATAATGTCCACTAGCCATACTGAAATTTCTAATATAGCATGCATTGGGTGTGTGTGTCCAATAATACCACAATAAAAACAGTTTGGAACAAATTTGCTCTTGTATCTAGGAATTTGTTTTTTTTTAGATACATTCGCCTTTTTCTTTTGATGATTATGAACAACTTGCTTCTTTTCTACTTTCTTGGGATTGGAACTATTACTAGCCTTTACAAAAACAGTGGGATTGTTACTTGGTTTCTTAGTATTCACATAACCAAGACCTCTTTTATCATTTGGATAACGTTGTTGGCTTAGTAATCCTTCCAATCCTATTTGTCCTTTTTCATATTGTTCAATGACTCTCTTCAATTGAACAATTTGAAAGACGTTTGATTCACACTTGGAGCATGCAAAGTTTTCCTTTTCTTTTATAAAATTCTGTTTTTGAAGATCAAAATCTTTAGTCATGGTGTCAATTTTTTCTAGACAAATTAGAAGTTCTTTTTCTTGGTTTCACACCTTTTTGTATAAACTTTTGCATTCTTTCAAGAGTTCATCAATAGCACCTTGAACATCATCATCAAAAAGATTAAATTCATTACTAACCTCTTCTTCATCGTCGGAGTGATGCGATGCCATTAAGGCTAAATTTGCACATTCGTCGCTTTTCGATTCCGATGTACTGCTGATATCATTATCTTCCCATGCTATGTAGGCTTTCTTTTATTTTGAGTCCTTTCCTTTGAATCCGTTTTTCTTTGGGAGATTTGGACAGTTTGGCTTGATGTGTCCTTGCTTTCCACATTCATAACATGAGACATCTTGTGTTGATGTGGAGGCTTCTCTTTTCTTGAAGTGCTTTCTCTTATGTGCATGAGATCCGCCTTTGTCATTTCTGCCAAAAAACTTCCCTAGACTTTTAACAAGAAGCATGAAATTTTCATCTTCTTCCGGATTTTCTTCTTTTACAACTTCCTTTGAGTCAATTTTTAAAGCAATGTTTTTGGACTTCTTTTCTAGATTCTCATGTTTTTCAAGTCTACCGAGTTCCGTTTCGTATTCTTGAAGTTTGCCAAATAATGCAGCGGAAGTCATTGCGGAGAGACTCTTCTTTTCCGAGATTGCCGTTACCTTTGGTTGCCATTCCCTAGTCAATGATCTAAGGACTTTCAAGTTGAGTTCATCATTTGTTAAGGTTTTACCAAGAGCACTTAAGTGATTTGTCAAATGCACAAATCTCTTTTGTAAGTCAAGAATGGATTCTCCGGGCTGCATTCGAAATAGTTCATATTCTTGACTTAAGGTATTTAGCCTTGATCTTTTTACTTCAGTCGTTCCTTCATGAGTTTGAACCAAGGTATCCCATATTTCCTTTGCTGTTCTGCATGTCGAGACACGGAAAAATTCGTCCATACTGAGTGCACCTTGAAGAAGGTTTATTGCCTTTTTGTCATAGAGAACTTTATTTTTATCATCTTCGTCCCATGCAGTTTTAGGCTTTGAAGAGCCAACGCCATTGATTACTGTTACCGGGATAAATGGACCATTTTCAACAGCATCCCATACTTCCTCTCCTTGTGCTTCTAAATGCGCCTTCATGCGTATTTTCCAAAAGTCAAAATATTCACCACAGAATAGAGGAGGCTTGTTGTTACTACCACCATCTCTGAAAATGGGTTGATGATTTGCGGAAGCCATTCTGGATCTCTAGGAGCAGGTTACCTATAACCTGCTCTGATACCAAATGTAAGTTTAAGATGCGCCTAAGAGGGGGGTGAATTAGGTGGTGGTCGATTTTTGACTTATTTTATACTTTCTGGTTTTGATTTAGTGCTTTGAAAACTGTAAAGTGCAGAAAGTAAAGAGACACGGAGATTTATCCTGGTTCCTTCCACACCCCGGAAGTACGTCCAGTCCCCTTGCAAACACGCGAGAGATTTTACTATTTTGTTAGAACTTTTACAAGACTCTTCCTAGTCTTATCAACTAAAGAACCTAACAAATACCAAGAACACCCTCTTGGATTTCCAATAAGTCTAATGAGAACAATCCTCTCAAAAGATACCTCTTGTTTCCAACAATGGACAACAAGGAACAAAAGTAATCTAATACTTAATTCCATCAATCCTGGAAATAAGTTACACTTTGTATAATTTTATGAAGTATGATTTCTGAAAAGATGTTGATCACATAGAGTGACTTCTTTGAAGTTTCTTCTTTCTTCTCTTGTAAGCAATTCAAACTGTAACACAATGGTTAGATAATGCTCAAAGATTTATGTTCTTTATATGTGTGAAAGTGCAGAAAATCTTTGTTCTTAAAAGATAAGAAATATGAAGTTTGAATATTTTACAAAGTTCAGAATTATTGCATAAGAGAAGAGTTTGAAGAACTTATTTATGATTTGAAAGATTTTGTAATATATAGTAATCAAGATACCTTTCCAAATGGACACTTTTCTGTTTGAAAAACTTGATAAGATGCAATGTTTGATTATGCAACTATTGGAGAAAAGGTGTGAAGGATATCTTGAAACCAGTTCAGATTTTTCAAAAATTTCAATGTGTAAATCGATTTGCATAAGGTGTAAATCGATTGCACGTGTTTGTAACGTTCAGAATTTCAAAAAATTTGAAGTGTAAATCGATTAGCATGTTGTGCAAATCAATTTACAAGAGTTAAAAAATCAGTTTGTTCTGTGATCAATCGATTTACACTTCATCTAAATCGATTGCTGGCAGAGACAATCAGTTTTTTGAAAAAGCATGTGTAAATCGATTTACACAAGATGTTAATCGATTTACAGCAGAGAAAAACTTAAAATTTATTTTGAAATATAAGTGAAGTGTTGTGGCAAGTGTGTATATCATTTTTGAGCATTTTTAATCAATGTAGTTCAATTGAGAATTGATATACTTGATTGCTTGCCATGATCCTTGAAGCTTTGAGTGAATGATGCTTTAAGTTAATTTCCACTTATTTTCCTTTTCCTTCTTGCCATAATGCTTGTTTGTCTTTCATCAAACTAGCTTATTTGTCTTTCATCAAAACTAAAGTTGAGTTGAGGCTTGAGATTACACAGTCCTCTATCCTTATATGCCTACTGATCTTGGGGCATTGAAGAGATCCTGGATCCAGTTAAAGGAAGAAAGGGATACCTACCGAGAGAAGTATCATGAGAAGGAAAGGAAGATCCTAAAGCTCACAAGGCAGCTTGAGAATGAAAGGACAATCAATGATTATGTCAGCACGAAGGGGAAGCGACCATGGGATTTCTGATGTCTTTTATTGTTTCTAGTTTAGATTTGCTTTTCAGTTTATTTCTTTTGTAACGCCTTGAAGGCATTGTTAAACCTTGTTACAAGTTAATCTAATAAAGTGTGTTTTATTTTGTTTTACAAATTTGAATCTCCTAAAGTCTTTGAAATCATTTCATACGCATTCCATTACCATGCACCTCATTACAGGTACCATTACAGGTTTCTTATCTTCTTCGTTGTTTATTTCAGCACAAAATGTTTTCAACTTGTTTTGGGCCCAGAAGTTGCTATCCACACCCCTCCAATTGCTAATTTCTCAGGCCCAATTCTTCTTTTTTTTTCTTTTTTATATTTTTCTTTATTAATTCATTTAGTTATTTTTACTAACATTAAAATCAATTCTTTTTATCAAAAAATCATAAGAACAATTTTTCACCCAATTAGCTTTAATTTATTTTTTATCAAAAATTAATTTAATTAGTTTATCTAATTTTAGGGTAATTGTAATTCTTTTGTAAAATAAATTAAAACAAGTTAGAAATTAGGGTTTGTTTAGTTTTAAATTCTATTTTCTTATTCTTAAAAATAACAAAATACAAAAATAGGCCATGTAAATTATTTTCTTTAATTTAATTTAATTATTAATTAGATTTTGGTATTTAATTTAAAACATTATTCTTTTGCTTAAAAATAATCAAAATAACCAAAAAAATAGTTTTCCTTTAATTAGGTTAGACGGGGTCAAAACCCTAATTTCCCTTCGTTTTGTATTCGCGCATGCCTTATTTATTTTTTTACCATATTGATGTAATTGCTCACAAGATGTAATAGATTAATTAGGACCTTTATCGTTCATTTATCGTTTTTTACGGGTTGTTTTTGGCTATGTAATTAATACCCGAAGCCTTGTAATAGCGTAGCTTTACTTTCCGCACTTTAATTTCCGCAAAATATTAAATTGTTAGATGTATGATGTTAGGGTTGCATGACAAGAATGTATGATTAACTTTAAAACAGTTAGCAAACCCTAAATGTGCAAAGATAATAACTTGAAATTGAATCACTCGCACATGCGCACTCTTAGGGTATACTCCCACTTCGGTTGCCTTCGGTAAATGGTCATTAAGTATAGGATATTTTAGTGTTCGCTCTCTTGTCTAAAAAAAGATCAAAGTCCCGTTCGGAAAAGTTGCCTCGGAAAGGTTGCCTCGGATATGTTGCCTCGAAGATTGATCTTAAGACATTAGGGTTATTACTAAGACGTCCTAACATTGCTTTAGTGATCGTACGTCCCTTTCGAATTGACCCTTAAAACTCCAACGACGGTGCTACCTACTCACTAATAGTAGGATAGCGTTGTCTAAAGGAAACGAACATAGAACAATTCTTTTTTTCGAGTATGTAGATTAGTTCTTAAGTACTTGCTCAATCCAAACAAACTTTTTCACACTTACATTCTTTTCAAACAAAGTTTTCAAAAACACTTCGTAACACTCTTGAAGACAGAAGCAAGGGTTAAATCGAAGTAAAACAAAAACTTTTTCAAATCAAACACACACAAGCAATTTTGAAAATGATGAGCAAGTACCTAAGAGCCCATAGAAAACCACGGATAGAAAGGGTGCTAATACCTTCCCTTTCTATGATCTACCCCCCGTACTCAAAATCTCGAAAAAAGGAATTTTTCTGTGCTTTTTTCCTTTCCAGTTGGATAAAATAAATGTCGGTGGCGACTCTTGCTTACCGCGACATTTTGCAAACACAAACGCAAACCAGCATTTTAAAACAGTTATGGTTCTGGCCACCGTATCACAGTAAAGTACACGAAAATAAAAGGAAAAGGAAATTGTTTTATGATTTTATTAAATAAGGAAATTAAATCAAATAAAAGCTATAAATGAAAATTAAAATTCTAAATAATATTTTTGGTACTTTTATCACATAGTAAAATTAAAAGAAGATTAAACCTTAATTCTATTTTTATGATTTTTTATCAAGTAAACAAAAGAAAATAATACTATAATATTTTTATGATTTTTTTTTTGAAAATAAAATATTAAAACCTAATTCTATTTTTTTTTTTTGTATTCTATATAGATTTTTGAAAATGAAATAAGGCAAAAAGACTTGAAAATTAGAAATAAGAAAATAAAAGTGCAAAGCTAGGACTTGAACTCAAGTTCTATGGGTTGTAACAAAGCTGCCTTACCACATGACCATATTTATTCTTCTATCATATAGACACCTTAATTAAAATATATAAAACAAAATTTAGGTTAAAAGGGGATAAAAAAGAAAAATAATGATAAAATGTCGCCAATGAGTCTCGAACTCGGGACCCCAAGCATATCAGACATGCACGCCCACCACTACACCACGTAATTCGTTCATGAATATATTAGATCAAAAACTATAAGAGTTAAAAATGGCAGACGGGTTGGGCTAAAAAAGGCCTAAAACCGATCCGGTTTGGGAAAGAGAAATGAAGGGTTTAGAAAACCCTAATTGACATGGAAGAAGCGCCACTGGTCTTGTTGGGGATTTGGTCCTCATTAATTTAATTGATAACAATATTAATCCAATTAAAGGATATTTTTAGAAAAGGAAATAAAATGGTCTTCCCTCTTTGTTTCTAATTCACGTCTCTCTCTCTCTCTCAACCATTTCTCTCTTATTTCTATCAATAATAACAATAATACTATCTTCTTTATGGCTCACGATGTTCTCCCTTCCTCCATATCTTTGTTTTCCGGTTACCACACATGTGTCTCCACTTCTGCTCTCTCAACTTCGTCCCTTCCGATTGTACGTTCATATCACCACCTTTGTCTCAGATCGCGATTCAACACCTCGGTGCGCTTTTGCGAAACTACTCATCACCTTCTCAGATCGAAACAAACCGAGCAAAGGAACACATAAATCATGGAGATGATAGAGGAATGAAACTTGTACTATTAAGAAGTTATAGCAATTACAGATATAGAGGAATGCAATTAATACTGCATCTTTCCTCTATATTCTGATGCATGACATGTCTGGATAAATTTCTACTGAGAAGGGATAGAAGGAAGGTATTTAGCAAGACAGTGGGGTTGGCTACAAAACTAAGGAATGCACGAGGCTCTTTGACAGGGGCAAGAGGCTCTTTGATAGAGGCAAGAAGTGGAAGATCACTTAAAGTTGGGAAAGAGGTTGTGTTCCCATTTGTTTGTTTCCACCTAGTGCTCATGATTGGTTATTCTCTTTTATGCTTCCATATGTTGTATTGCATGAGGGTAATATATATTAAAGTGATATGTGTTTCCATAGTGTACATTTACTCTATTTCTTTTTGTCAATATTTTGACTAAAAAGGGGGAGTAAAGTGTTGTGTCCCGTTGTTACATCGCATGTCCTGACATGTTGATTTAGCATTGTAATAGAAATGTGTGCTACTACTTTTAGGAGAGAAGTTGTTTGTGATTTCCAATGCAATCACTCAGGGGGAGCATGATCATTTATGCTTGTTTGTGCTTTAGTCGTTGTTGCTGTTTTTGGTGTATCTTCTGCAACATTGCTCTTATTTAGGGGTTTTCCCTTGAGGGGGAGATGTGATTGTGTGTGACAGAGGGAGTAATGTACCTGTCTTGTTTGTACAATCTCCTTAGGATTGAAACTTGTACCATTAAAAAGTTATAGAAATTACAGATATGGAGGAATGCAACAAATACTGCATCTTTCCTCTATATTCTAATGCATGACATGCCTGGACAAATTGCTACTGAGAATGGATAGAAGGAAGGTATTCTGCAAGACAATGGGTCTGGCTATAAAACCAAGGAATGCATGAGGCTCTTTGACAGGGGCAAGAGGCTCTTTGATAGAGGGTTAGAGGTGGAAGACCACCTAAAGTTGGCCAAGAGGTTATGTTCCCATTTGTTTGTTTCCACCTGGTGCTTATGATTGGTTGTTCTCTTTTGTGCTTCCATCTGAAATATTATTGGTTTGCAATATATTTGTTTCCATCTGTTGTATTGCTTGGGTGCAATATGTTCTACAGTGATCTGTGTTTCCATGGTGTACATTTACTCTATTTCTTTTTATAAGTATTTTGGCTAAAAGGGGAAGTAAAGTGTTGTGTCATGATGTTACATCGCATGTCCTGACATGTTAATTTATCATTGTAATAGAATTGTGTGCTAATTCTTTTGAGAGAGTAGTTGTTTGTGATTGCCTATGCAATCACTCAGGGGTAGCATGATCATTCATGCTTGTTTGTGTTGAAGTAGTTGTTGCTGCTTCTGTTGTATCTTCTGTAACATATGCTCTAATTCAGGGGTTTTCCCTTTGGGGGGGACTAATCGTGTGTGACCGGGGGAGTACTAGACTTTTCTTGTTTGTACAATCTCCCTTGGGATTGAAACTTGTACTATTAAGAAGTTATAGCAATTACAAAAATGGAGGAATGCAATAAATACTGCATCTTTCCTCTATATTCTGATGCATGACATGTTTGGACAAATTGCTACTGAGAAGGGATAGAAGGAAGGTATTTTGCAAGACAATGAGGCTGGCTACAAAACCAAGGAATGCACGAGGCTCTTTGACAGGGGAAAGAGGCTCTTTGATAGAGGCAAAAGGTGGAAGATCACCTAAAGTTGGCCAAGAGGTTGTGTTCCCATTTGTTTGTTTCCACCTAGTGCCCATGATTGGTTGTTCTATTTTGTGCTTCCATTTGTAGTATTGTTGGTTTGCAATATGTTTGTTTCCATCTGTTGTATTGCCTGGGTGCAATATGTTCTACAATGATCTTTCTTTCCATGGTGTACATTTACTCTATTTCTTTTTGTCAATATTTTGGCTAAAGAGGGGTGGGGGTAAAGTGTTGTGTCCTTATGTTACTTCGCATGTCCTGACATGTTAATTTAGCATTGTAATAGAACTGTGTGTTATTTCTTTTAGGAGAGTAGTTGTTTGTGATTTCATATGAAATCATTTAGGGGGAGCATGATCATTCATGCTTGTTTGTGCTGAAGCTGTTATTGCTGCTTCTGTTGTATCTTCTGCAACATGTACTCTGATTTAGGGGTTTTCCCTTGAGGGGGAGAGAACTTATTATATGTTATAGGGGGAGTACTATACTTGTCTTTTTTGTACAACTTCCCTTGGGATTGAAAATTGTACTATTAAGAAGTTATAACAATTACAAATATGGAGGAATGCAACAAATACTGCATCTTTCCTCTATATTCGGATGCATGACATGCCTGGACAAATTGCAACTGAGAAGTGATAAAAGGAAGGTATTCGGCAAGATAGTGGGGCTGACTACAAAACCAAGGAATGCATGAGATTCTTTAATAGGGGCAAGAGGCTCTTTGATAGAGGCAAGAGGTGGAATATCACCTAAAGTTGGCCAAGAGGTTGTGTTTTCATTTGTTTGTTTCCACCTGGTGCTCATGATTGGTTGTTCTCTTTTATGTTTTCATCTGTAGTATTGTTGGTTTGCAATATGTTTGTTTCCATCTGTTGTATTGCATGGGTGCAATATGTTTTACAGTGATATGTGTTTGTATGGTGTACATTTACTCTACTTCTTTTTGTCAATATTTTGGCTAAAAAGGGGGAGTAAATTATTGTGTCCTGATGTTACATCGCATGACTTGACATACTGATTTAGCATTGTGTGATACGGTGGCAGAACCGACTGTTATACTGGTTTGCATTTTGTATTCGCAAATGTCGCGGTAAGCAAGAGTCACCACCGACTTTTATTTCATCCAACAAAGGAAAAGGAAAAAGAACAGAAAAAACTTTTTTTCGAGATATTTCTGAGTACGGGGGGGGGGGGTAGATTATAGAAAGGGAAGGTGTTATCACCCTTTCTATCCGTGGTTTTCCACGGGCTCTTAGGTACTTGCTCTTTTTTTAAATTGATGGTGTGTGTTTGTTTCGAAAAGTTTTGTTTACTTCGTGATAACCCTTGTATCGGTCCTCAAGAGTGTGACGAAGTTGTTTTGAAAACTGTCTTTGAAAAGTGTTTGTGTGAAAAGTTTTTGTTTTGAGCAAGTACTTAAGAGTTTTCTACCTACTCAAAAAAAGTCTATTCATTTTCGTTTCCTTTATACAGTGTTATCCTACTATTAAGGAGTAGGTAGCTCCGTCGTTGGAATTTTAAAAAGACGTTCGAAGGGACGAAATGGTCTCTGAAGGCAACAAGTAAGGATACCTTAGCATTTCGAAGGTGTTATCGTCATAAGATCATTTTTCGTAGGTATCCCGAGGGACAAATAGGGACTATGATCTTTATGACTACTTTTAATTGCGGGTCATTGCTAAGGTATCCATACGTTCGAGGGACACGACCATTATTTCCAAGGCAACCAAGTGGGGGAAACCCTAGGAGTGCGCATGTGCAGCAGTGTTCGTTTTCAGATATTTATCTTGTAATTAAATGATCTATTTAATTGGTTAAGCATACAAGCCTAGGTTGCTAACAATTATGTACAAGCATATAAAATAAAAGCGAGAAAATAAAAGAGTCTTACGCTATTACAAGGCTTTTGGGCAGATACATAAATATTTGACTGAACGTAAAGTGCAGGAATTAAAACCCTAATTAATCTATTACAAACCCAAAGCAGATACAATAATTTCAAAAATAAATAGAAAAAACGCGTGCGAAGAGTTAAAACGGGAACGAGGAAAAGATATTTTTTGGATTTTCGAGGAAAGCAATTAATCTTGCAAATTAACCTGAATTCTATTTGTTTTTAATTATATAAAAAAAGTTTTTTAAATTAACCTAATTTTTCTATTGAATTTTAATTACAAAAAGGAATTTAAATTAATCTAATTAAACTAAATTAATTAATAGTAATTCAATATTTTATGAAAAAAACTAAATCTAATTTTTTTAAATGATTTTTTGATTTTATGATTTAATAAGAAAAGATTTTTATTGTGAAAATAATTAAAAATAACCAATTAAAAAAATAAAAAAGAATAGAAAGAAAAAGAAATGGGCCTGATGCAGTTAGCATTCCTGGGGGTGTATGTTGAACTTCTGAAACCCAGAAGGATGGCCCAGAGTCTGGCGCCTGATCCAATTAGACCATCTTCTGAGGACTCATTGTGGACCTGCGTATGCGGGGCATTGGATCTGACTGGAGATGAATCCAGAGGATGAGATCAGAGGGCACGTGATGATCCTCAGAAGATGATATGTGCTGGATCTGGTGAAAATAATGGAGAAAATGCCAAAAGCTCACGCCTGGGATCGAACCCAGGACATGAGCTTCATACATCCTTCCTCTGACCAACTGTGCTGGATGTTCAATTGTTAATATAACCAAATAAAAATAATATAAGAAAAACAATCACATGATGTCCAGCAAACACGCCAATATTCAAATGGCCCAATGGGAACTTGCCACCTAACCTTCTTCTTCCTCAGCACCGTCGTTTTAGGTTTAGACTTTTACCTACGGTCTCATGCCTGTAACTACAACCCTGCGTTATTCAAAAATCTAGCACAAGCAATATAAATTTCATTGAAGACCATGAATCAACTGGGCTTGAAGCCCTGAACATCATGGTGTCCACGCCTAGCCCTAATTTTTCCTGTAGAAGGAAGCCCTAAAATGAGCTCAGGAACCCTAAGAATGGCAAACCATGATTCCTGCACTTAAAACTCAATTAAACGATTCAGCAAGCATCGAGACCTTGTAATAAACAAGAATGTATGATTGACTTTCATCAAAAAAGCATGTATGTACGTGATCAAAAATCAAAAATAGTTGGATAACAGGGTTACGGATTTTACGATTCATGGTGTTTTGGTGCGTGCAAAAGGTGCAGTTAGCTTCAGGAGATTGCCGGGAACGTGTTGCAACCCTTAAATCTCCTTGAGTATGGTTGTAATATGGAATTCGATATGAGTTTTTGACAAAAAGTGCACTGAGGTCTTGGTCGTTTCATACGTTTTTTCCTCTTCCTTGTGCTTGGGATTTGTTGTGTATATGTACTAGACTGTATTCGGTTAACAAAAAGGCTTCAAATCCTTGCCAATTATTAATATTTGATTTCATTCCAACCTTGCATTATTTATTTCCAAATCAATCTCAATCATTCCATTCTCACTAAAATCAACCTTGGCACGATTTGATTTTGTTTTAGCAGCATAAATGAATTGCATTTCATTCAAAATCAGATCAAAAACAAATCTTCCATATTTTATATCATTTATTTGATTTAATTTAATTTTTAAATGATAAAAACCAAAATAAATTAAATAAATAAAGTCAATGAAGTATGGAAGAGTGTTTGGGTCATGGACATTTCTATAAGTAAGATACAAGCATAAAAAGTTAGGCCCATTTGACAAAAATGCAATTTTGGGTATTGTTGACTTTTGACAATTTTCCAAAAATGGCCAACTTTGACAATGCATATCTCCTTAAATTTTAACCCTAAGAGGGTGTTCTTTGACTTTTTATAAATATTTAGATGTCCCCTAAACAACCCTTTTGGTTTCATCTCAATTGGGTCTTCCATGTTCATATAAGAAGCTTTGACCCAAAAGGTGTTTTTGTTGACTTTTGAAAAGGATCTATAATGTCTGAATTTATATCTTTTCATGAGTGCATTTCTTGAACTTCAGGATTGAAGATGAGTTGTAGGGAATTGAATCCTCTTCAAAATGAGCCTTGTATGAGAAATTTCTGATAACGTATGAGAAAGTTATGCCTGGTCGAAGTTTGGTTGACTTTTTTCCTGAGAAACCCTAATTTAGCAACTTTTTGAATTTTGATGAATTAGGAGCCTTCCTTGGGGAATCATGATCAGCCCTTGATCAAATGATGGATATCACTTCAAAATGTTGATGTTGACAAAAAATCTTGGATTTTGACTGTATATAGGCCCCAGTTGACTTTTGACCTGATATAGTTGATTTTCAAGCATCTGAGTAGTTGATTGAGAAAACTTCTTGTGCAAGGTATGAAACTTGGCATGGATGGTCTTGAGAACATATTAAAACTATGGATAAGATATGATGCCTTTGGAGCTCACCCATCTTGATGAAAATGAAAACCCTAGTTGGAGGTTCATTGCTTTAAGAGAGAATTTGTCTGGTCAACTCTTGGGCATCCTTGAGAAAATTGAGGATCTCAATGATCATATGTTGAGTAAAATGGGAGGGTAAATTTTAGGGTACAACAGCTTCCCATGTTAAATCTTCTTAAGCCTGGGGATGTAGATTGGCTGGTCTGTCTTTCGTGATCTGAAGGTAGAAGATGAGTGAACACTAGAGTGCCCAGAAATTTGCACTCGCACGAAGTAATATTGATTGGTGATATCAGGAATGGGCTTACAGATGCCATTTGGGAGTCGATAGAGAATCGTCGGAGATGGGCTTAAAGATGCCATCCAAAAAAGATATCAGTTACATGAGAGATTTCTTTATGAGAATTCATGTACCTGCCGTTGAGGAGGACTTCGTTGGAGAATGTTGATTTATGTATGGGAAAATATATGTTAGGAGCTTTGGTTGTCTGCTGTCTACTGGGGAATTAACTCTTGATTGAGGAGGTGAAAGTAGAAAGCATATCTGGTCAGGGTCCATATTATACAGTGACTTACTAGGAAATGTGAAATCGACCATATCTGGTCGGGCCCGGGCATTAGTGTTGTAAAATGTTGTCTGGAGATAAGGGAGAAGGAACCTGGATAGTAGGGTTACTTCGAAATGAGAGCCTGGATAGTAGGGCTATGAGAAGGAACCTGGATAGTAGGGTTACTTTGAAATGAAAGCCTGGATAGTAGGGCTATGAGAAGGAACCTGGATAGTAGGGTTAATTCGAAATGAAAGCCTGGATAGTAGAGCTATGAGAAGGAACCTAGATAGTAAGGTTACTTCAAAATGAAAGCCTAGATAGTAGGGCTATGAGAAGGAACCTGGATAGTAGGGTTACTTCAAAATGAAATCCTGGATAATAGGGCTATGATAAGGAACCTAGATAGTAGGGTTATTTCGAAATGAAAGCCTGGATAGTAGGGCTATGAGAAGGAACCTGGATAGTAGGGTTACTTATAAATGAAAGTCTGGATAGTAGGGCTATGAAAAGGAACCTGGATAGTAGGGTTACTTCGAAATGAAAGTCTGGATAGTAGGGCTATGAGAAGTAACCTGGATAGTAGGGTTACTTTGAAATGAAATCCTGGATAGTAGGGCTATGAGAAGGAACCTGGATAGTAGGGTTACTTCGAAATGAAAGCCTGGATAGTAGGGCTATGAGAAGGAACCTAGATAGTAGGGTTACTTCGAAATGAAAGCCTGGATAGTAGGGCTATGAGAAGGAACCTGGATAGTATGGTTACTTCGGGATGAGAGCCTGGATAGTAGGGCTATGAGAAGGAACCTGGATAGTAGGGTTACTTCAAAATGAAAGCCTGGATAGTAGAGCTATGAGAAAGAACCTGGATAGTAGGGTTACTTCGGGATGAAAGCCTGGATAGTAGGTCTATAAGAAGGAACCTGGATAGTAGGGTTACTTCGAAGTGATCATGTAGATTAGTTGACCCGTTTGGTTTCGAGAACTAAGTTTCCATTAGTTGTCTGCAGATATGACATGTATAACCGCTGGAATCATTGGAGATAATTGTCTTTCCTGAAAAGATATCGGGGTTAATTATATGCGATGCATGCAATGCATTGTAAGATGATGTTCTCAAAATAAATGAGATTATGTTGTATGTGATATGTATGCGCATGTCATGATGTATGAACATGAAATGCTATTGTGACATATGCGAGTCTGGGAAAGTAAATCCTCGACTGCTGCTGGAGAGTATAGCATTCCTGACTGTTATGGATGATTGTGGTTCTTATTACTTCCGCTAGCGATGGAGAACGGAAATGACTATGTTAGAGATTTACTCCTTGTTGTTTGTGAATATTCTGTCAGGGAGAGACTCTGTTTGAGAATAGCTCTGTGGGGGAAAAACTCTGTTGGAAGGTGAACTTCCGTAGCTGAAGTAATAAGCTCTATTAGTGATTGAGCTTCTGTACTCAGAGAAATAAACTCTGCTTGGGAGATAAAATTTATGATAATTCGCTCGCGATTATGAAATTCGGCTGGGGGATATAGATGTCATGTTTCTGAAAGACCCTGGCTGAGAGATTACTTCCTGTTTTGGGAAAGCTGACATCAAATGCCTTGATTGCTTTTACTCTATGGGGAGTACAAATGCTACGAGGTCGTATGCACTGAGGATTATGTTTCAAAGTTGTCTATGCCCTGGTACCTGCTGGACAGAGTAACTGTCGGGTTTTGACATTTCTTGTTTTTGCCCTTGTTTCTTAAGTTACGAGCAATTGTCTTTCCGTTTCTTATTTAAGATTTATGAGCAGCAATCATATTCAAATGCATATGTCAAGAATAAATCATTGGACGTTCTTGCAAAACAAAATAGGAAAGGGAAAAAAACACATAGTTTTTGTGTAAAAATGATTTGTATTGATTTTCGAAGTTGGCCTGTAATAGGCGTTTTTGTACAAGGAAACTAATGCTCTAGTAAGAGAACGCCGCCGTAAAAATAGAAGCTATACAATATTGTGTAAAAAGAAAACAACTATGTGCAACAATCCCATTGGGTTCCAACTCTGCTATTGCCCTTATGTCTTCGAGTGTCTCATCACTTTGCTGCTTGTCCGAAGTTGATTAGGTTGATCGATGCCGTTTGAGCTCGATAGTTGATACTGGGTCTGGTCGCAAGATGATCCAATGGGACATAGTGATACGCTTTACATCCCTAACTTTTGCCCGGACCTCCCTTTCGGGTTTTCAGTCCACTGGGATACCCTTTTTTGCCCAAGCCGCCTTTTCAGGTTTTCGGTTTTCCGGGTGTACAGATTTTTTCATTTCCATCCCTTATTTTTTCCCGAACCCTTTTGCTTCACTGGGAAGCCTTTATTTTTGCCTAGGCCAGTCAACCTATCGGGTCTTTTATCATGCGTAGTATCTTTTCACTATGTATGTATTGACAGGGTGAGGAAGGTCGTCACCGTCCATGGTGGTTAGAATCATGGCTCCACCCGAGAAAATGTTTTTAATTACAAATGGCCCTTCGTATGTGGGAGTCCATTTTCCCCTGGGATCACCTTGCGGCAGTATGATGCGCTTGATTACCAGATCTCCGACTTGATATTCCTGACGTCTGACTTTTTTGTTGAAAGCCTTGATCATCCGCTTTTGATACGTCTGACCATGACAGACAGCAGTAAGTCTCTTCTCTTCGATCAGATTTAGTTTACCAAGTCGAGTCTGGATCCAGTCGTCTTTGTTTAAACCCGCATCTTTCATAATCCTTAAAGAAGGAATCTGGACCTCGATGGGTAGGACTGCCTCCATGCCATATACCAGAGAGTAGGGTGTTGCCCATGTCGACGTCTGTGCTGAGGTACGGTACCCATGGAGAGCGAATGGTAACATCTCATGCCAGTCTTTGTATGTCACCGTCATCTTCTGTATGATCTTTTTAATGTTTTTGTTAGTCGCTTCAACAACACCATTCATCTTCGGCCGGTAGGGAGAAGAGTTATGATGATGTATATTGAATTGCTTACAGAGTTCGGTGATCATCGTGTTATTGAGATTTATACCATTATCGGTGATAATTCTCTCTGGAACACCATACTAACATAGCAGGTTATGCTTGATAAACCGCGCCATAACATTCTTGGTAACAGTAGCAAAGGAGGCAGCCTCAACCTATTTCGTGAAGTAATCGATGGCTACCAGGATGAAGCGATGCCCATTGGAAGTGGTAGGCCTGATTTCCCCAATCATGTCAATTCCCCACATTGCAAAGGGCCATGGAGTTGTCAAGACATTCAAGGGAACTGGAGGCATATGCACCTTATCAGCATAAATTTGGCATTTATGACAAATTCGGGAGTGCTGATAACAATCTGCTTCCATAGTAGACCAGTAGTACCCTGCCCGTAGGATTTTCTTAGCCATGGCATGTCCACTTGAATGGGTTATGAAGGTACCTTCATGTAGATCTGTCATAATCCTCTCCACTTTGCTCTTCTCTACACACCGTAGTAAGGTAGAGTCATGGTTGCGCTTGCAGAGGATTCCATTACTGAGAAAGAATTTCGCGGCGAACCTTCTCAAAAACTTTTTGTCGTTGACAGATGCCCCCTCGGGATACTCTTGAGCCTCGACATACCTTTTCACTTCATGAAACCATGGTTTGTCTTTCGCTTCTTCACTATCAATCTCACAATAGTGCGCTGGTTCATCCAACCTCTCAATGGTGATTCGGGGAGCTTCGTTGTCCCACTTGACTTTTGTGATACGATGGGAGAACTGACTTGAGGGTTTTGCATTTTGTCGCAAATGTTGCGGTTAGCAAGAGTCGCCGCCGACTTTTCTTTTATCCAAAAGGAAAGGTGAAAAAGCACAGGAAAGACCTTTTAGATGTTTTCTTGAGTTCGGGGGGTAGATTATGAAAAGGGAAGGTATTAGCACCCTTTTCATCCATGGTTTTCCATGGGCTCTTAGTTACTTGCTAGATCACTTGCTTTTGTTATTTGAAAATGTGTCTGGTGTGGTTTTGAAAGTATTTTGTAAAAGAGGCCATTCGTTTTAGGAAACCTTTGTAATGATTCTCGTTCGTAAGAATGTATACAAAGATGTTTGTCTTTTTGAAAATGTTTTCAATGTTTGTAAGATGTTTTTTAAATGTGTGTGTTTGTTTTGGGAAATAGCAAGGATAGTTGTTTGAAGAGAGAGCAAGTAACTAGAAGCAATCTACCTACTCAAATGTCTTTCTTATGCATTTTCTAGTTCTTTGATATTTGTTGTCTCACCATTGATTTGGTAAGCGACCCTATCTTTGGATGTAAACGGGACGGGCGTGGGTCATCGTATAACCATGATTAGCAACGTTGCAAAGTATCTTAGCATTTTGAGGGACCAAGATCATTTTTGTAAGGCAACTTTGAATAGCGTCATCGAGGGACTATGATCTTATATTTGTTTGTTTTTCCAAGATACTTCGCATGTGTAATATGGCCATTTTTTGTATTAGGCAACCAAGTGGAAAAACCCTAAGGGTGTTTGTGTGCAAGTGTGTTATTTTAATACTTTGATTTTGTCTTGGATTTAGGGTTTTCTATTTTATTTTTTTTATCTTACCATGCAAACCCTAATTACTAACATGGCATGTAAAGCGGTAAATTGCGTAATGTAAAGATTACTAAACTATTACAACAATTTATGGAAGGGGGAATACAAATTTGAATGGGGATTTGCAAGAATGTAAATCTAAATAAGCTATTATAACCAAATTGAATTTAAAATAATATTGAAATAAACAAATACAATATTTAAATATACAATATATATGTATATACAAAGAATATTTTGTTTGGTTTTCTTATATGAAAAAGTTTTAACCTAAACCCTAATAATGTTAAGGAAAGAAATTAATTCTTGAAATCTAAAATTAACCCTAATTTCTAGTTTAAAAGAAAATAAAGTTCTTATGTATTATTTTTGTGTATTTTTTATATTAAAAATAATAAATAATATTTTATGAAAATATTTAGTTTTTATATGTTAAAGTAAATATTTACAAGTATGGAAAGAAAAGGAAATAAAACAAATTAAACTAAACCTATTTTATTTATGTTTACAAGTTTATTAAGAAAAATAGTTAATATATATTGAAGATAAAATATATTTTTTCATGTGAAAATAAAATAAAATAAAATAAAAATGCAATATTATTATATTTATATTTTTTAGGATTTTTATGTATTAAAGAAAATATTTAATAAACAAAAATGAAAATAAAACAAATAAATAAATAAAATATGAAAATAGTTGGGCCAGGGGGGGTATCCTGAGCAATCAAATGGTGAATGTTAGAAAAAAACACAAGGCCCAGCGTGGAGGCCCAAACCTGCAAAAAAGTAAAAACTAAAGAATGGAAAAATGTGAAAAAACAAAAGGTAGCGCCAAGGTTCGAACCCAGGACCTGGGCCTCACCAGCGCGCTACCTTGCCACTGGGGTGGTGATACATCTGTTGATTTATGTGAAACAAAAACAACATAACACAAACAATGTCCTTGCCCTGTACTTCATCTTCTTCCCTAAGCTGGCCAGAAGCTATGTAAATTTCCCATCTCTCAATAAAAATAGAAACTGATAACATGAATGTTGTAGCATTTTGTCTCACGATTCTAACCATGTAAATCATGTAAGCTAACAATCAAAGATCAAAACGAATTTTAAAAGCCCTAAATTTAAACCTAATTTTTCCAGGAACTTCAAGTTTAAAATTCTCTCAACTCGGGCCAAATAAATGCAAGATATATATATATGTACAGCTTCGTAGCAATGAGGTCTACATTGTTTATTCATAAATCATGGCCAATGGATACTTGTATGAAGAGATAGAAGTTGAGATTTTTACCTCTTTCAGTTGAAATCGTGAATGGAGTTTGAGTGAGTTTTATGAAGACCTGATGATTGCTTGAGCTTGCTTGAACCTCCCTGAGTATGTTCCAACCCTTACCTTGCTTTGAAAGTGTCTGAAACTCTCTATCCAAGTCAACCTGCAAGCTTTGAATAGCAGATGATGGAGAAGGAGTTAAAGTGCAGGGATGATGGTCTGGATCTCTTAGATATCAAGTAGGTAAAGTGTTTTGATGATTGAAACTTGAAACGCACGAGCCAAATGATGGATTGTTATGCTTATGCAAAAACTGCAAGTTTTGACAGTTTTTTAGTGATATGGAGTGATTGAATGTTTTAGGCTTCTAACAATCGTGTTTTCTGTTGTAATGTGTTTGTGTATTAGTATGGGATAGGTTTCAAGTCAGCTCTCCAACAAATTTGTGAGTTCTATCCTTTTGGCACCCTTTCTTGCTTTTGAAGCAGAGTGAAGAGACAAATCTTCACATGCTTGTACTTGCTTGCTTAGGGTTGGTATGAGCTTTTTACAATTTGCTTTAGGCCTGTAATACTCGTGTGTACAGAGAAGACAGGTCCAATGCTCAAGAATTGGAAATTTGCAAAAGTGGAGCTTTTTCAAAATGGCAATGGCCACTTTATGCCATTTATGGAATTACAACTTGGACAAAGGCTCTTGAGCTTGAATTAAAGCTTTGTCAACTGATTAAGCATTAAATTATGGAGTAAGAAACAAGTTTGGGACCTGTAATGCATGGATTAGGCATCATAGGAACTGATTTGAAATTTGTTCTTCATGAAATAGCTTGAGTTCAAAGTGAGAAATTGCCAACTTCATCTCTTCGATTCTCCCTACTTAAAAATGATATTGAGGAGTTCTTGGACATTTTAGAAAGCTTTCAATGTGCTATATAACTCATATTTTAAATGAATTTCAATATTCCTCTTGGAACTAAGTGAAAAATTGCCATGAAGTTGGGTCCAAAACCTGCCTAAATTAGGGCAAAATTTCACTAAGTTATTTAGTTCATGAGCATGTATTCATAAAATTATATCTTGAGATCCAAGCATCTTTATGGAAAAATGTGTGAAGAAAAGTTGTATATTTCATGGAGATCTACAACTTTCATGTTGGGAACTTTCTTTGAATCATCTTGTATCATGGTGAAAAAATGGCTTAAAGTTGAGAAAAAATAAGAAATTTTCTATACTTAGAAAAATTTCTAAGTTAAGAAAATTTCCAATTTTAAAACCTAATATTCAATCCTTGATTTCTTGATGAACAAGTTTCACATTTTGACATTTTTTGGTGAATTGTGACCCTTGGCCCTTGATTTTGACCAAAAAGTCAAAGTTTGACTTTTCAGTATACAGTTGACTTTTGATCAGTTGACTGCAAATTTCATCTGTCAATCCAATGGATTTGCAATGTTTTGAACCATGTAATTAGGTCAAGATGATACAAATGAACCCTTCAAATCATGCTTCAAATCAATTGGTCATTTTCTAGGTAAAAAATCAGAAATTGCCCTTCCCCAATCAAAACCCTAATTTTGACCATTTTGCCCTTTTGATGATTTGATCAAATTTCTTGAGAAATTGTGATCCAAACTTGATCAAATGATACATATGAGTCTAGAATGTTGATATGGATCAAAAATTATGAAGTTTGACTGTTAATTGGCCATGGTTGACTTTTTCCCCAATACAGTTGATTTTTAGGTCAACTGTCCAATTGATTGATCAAAAATATGGTTCAAGGCTTGAAACTTGTCATGAGTAATTTTAGAGGTCCATAATGATGTTTGAAAGTCATATGAAGCATTGATAGTCCAAAAATCTATGTGCAAACTCAAACCCTATATATGGGTTAACTGTGTGAGATGAGATGTCTTGAGCTTACCAAACCCTAATCCAGTCTTGAGTCAAAGAAATCTTGTGAGAATAATCTTGATAAAAGAGAGGGAAAATTTTGGGGTACAACAGCTACCCCTGTTCAATCTTCTTAAACCTGAGGAGTTAGATTGGCGAGCTTTTCCATTCGTGACTCGAAGGTGAAAGATAATTAGACACTAGAGTGCCCATAAATTTGCACTCGACGATGTGTAGTTGAGGGAATAGGCTTAAAGATGCCATTTGGAGAAATGATAGAATCTTGTTGGAGATGGGCTTGTAGATTCCATCCAAGAATGTGTGTTGAATTTTAAGTTGTAAGCTGAAAGAATGAGTATCAGAACGGAGTCCGTGTCTGGAGCGCGTCTGAACTGTATCTGAAAGTTGAATCTGAATAAGTAACAGAATGGCGTCCGTGTCTGGAGCGTATCCGTACTGTATCTGAACTTGAAATCTGAATGAGTATCCGAATGGCATCCATGTCTGGAATGTATTCGTACTGTATCTGAAGTCTGAATTTGAATGAGTATCAGAATGGCATCCGTGTCTGGAGCGTATCTGAACTGTACCATGAAAGCTGAATCTGAATGAGCATTAGAATGGCATCCGTGTCTGGAGCGTATACATACTGTATTTGAAAGTTGAATCTGAATGAGTATCAGAATGGCATCCGTGTTTGGAGTGTATCTGAACTGTATCATGATTGCATATTGTTAATGGTAGCTACTAATCTTATCCTGAAAAGGGTAAAATGTTAGTTGAAACACAAAGTTATGTTACATGAAATGTATGATGCTATGTATTTATTTTATCAATGTTTATGATATATGGATGTAATGTATGCGCCTGTAAGCTGATCTGCTGTATAAATCCTTGAATTCTGTTGAGGATATGTTGGTTTTCCATGTCTTGAAGTTGAAGTACTAACGAACTCTGGTTGAGAGAAGTAAATTCTGTTGTGAGGGAAATGCCATATACTGCTAGAGGAATCCTGAGAAATTTGACGATCTCTACTAGGGATTAATAATTTGAATTTTTATTTCCGTTGGGGATCTAAATGACGTACTATGGGGATTGCTTTATGGAATAGCCTAGAGACGTTTTCCTATCCTTTCAACCTATCAGTAACTGTCTTTCTCATTTTGTTTATTTGTAAACAGCAATTATGTTCAAATGCATATGTTCATTAATGAATCATTGGACGTTTTTACAAACAAAACACAAGAGTAAAGAAAAAGACAAATGGTTTTTGTACTTTCAAAGAGATAACTTTGTATTGACTTTTGAATAAGTATTTTGTACAAGGGAGGCAATCATTCTAGTAAGATAATGGTGCCATAAAAACAAGAAAAATTTATACAAAGAAAGATAGCTATGTGTAATAATCCCCTGGGGTTCCCATTCTGCTATAGCCTTCATATCTTTGAATATCTTGTCTATTTGTTGCTTCGTCCGAAGATGATTGAATTGATCAGAAATCCGACTTTTGTCAGTGGAAGTCAAGTGTTGTCCATTAAGTGATCCGACGGGTCATAGTTGTTAGAACATAGTTTGATTCTACAACCCTTGGTTAGAGTTTTGATTATAACAAATACAAAGAATAAATAAATACAAAGAATATATATATATATATATATATATATATATATACAAAGAACAAATATGCACCTTAAAAATATGTTCTATGTATGCAGAAGTTCTGATCAAAATCAGCATCAGAAGATCAGCCATAAGTGCTACACGCTGAAGTAATCAGAACATACGCTGAAACAATCAGATTGTATGCTAAAGATTGATGACCAGAATTTGCGCTTAATCAAGTAAACTCTGACTCTAAACTAGAACATATCAACCAAGTCATCAATATTATGAAAGCGTCATCACCAGTTAAGGAAAGAAGACTCTGAAGCGTTACTGAACATTCAAGACAGAATTAATGCCAACAGCTTTCTTCAGACAAGATCTTCTCCAAAAGTAAAGTGTGTTATTAACATTAAACTTGCTTTATGGACAACGTATTTGCCTTGCCTATATAAACAAGTATACCTGCAAAAAGAAGCACGTACGTACGCACACAACAATTTGCTAAGAATTCCAAACCATGCATATTCAAGCTCAAGCAAATTCAATCCTTATTCTAAGCTTAATCTGTGCAATTTATCACAGTTGTGATAAACTATTTTGTTAGAAAACAACAACACATTTTGTTCAATTATATTGTAAAAGAAGTTCCTTGAGATTAACCGGATTGTGGTTGTACTCAAGAAGACTTTAACATTTGTTAAAGTAGCTGTTGTAATCTTTTGAGATTAGTGGATTAAGACCTCGTTGGAGAGAGGCGAAATCACCTTGACGGGTGGACTGGAGTAGTTTGAGATCAAACGAACCAGGATAAAAATATTGTGTCATTAATCTGTTTTTGATCCAAGTTTTTCAATTCAACCCCCCCTTCTTGTGTTTTTCACATCTTCAATTGGCATTAGAGCGCCTGGTTCTGAGCTTAAACACTTAACCCTGTCAGTACAAGATCCAGTGTCAGAAAAACACTATGGTGGGACCAAGCCAGAACATCAGCAATGACAATAATGAAGACATGGACAGATTCAGTGGCAAACCTCCAGTCTTTGATGGAGAGAACTTTGACTACTGGAAAGACAGAATTGAGAGTTTCTTTCTGGCCCATGATGCTGATTTGTGGGACATGGTGACTGATGGATACACGCGTCCAGTGGATGGACGTGGTCAGAAGATAGATAGGAAAATGATGTCTGATCAGCAAAAGCATGAATTCAGAAACCACCACAAGGCTAGAATAATTCTCCTCAGCGCCATCTCATATTCAGAATATGAGAAAATATCAAATAGAGAAACTGCCAAGAACATGTTTGATTCTCTGAGAATGACGCATGAAGGCAACATTCAAGTCAAAGAAACCAAAGCCCTTGCGCTCATTCAGAAGTATGAGGAATTCAAGATGGAAGACAGTGAATCAATAGAAACTATGTTTTCAAGATTTCAAATTCTTGTTGCTGGTCTGAAAGTTCTTGACAAAGGGTATTCTACTGTTGATCATGTTAAGAAGATCATCAGAAGCTTGCCAAAACAGTGGAGGCCAATGGTCACAGCGCTTAAGCTAGCCAAAGATCTCAACAAGATCTCTCTAGAGGAACTTGTCAGCTCCCTCAGAAGTCATGAGATAGATCTAGAAGAAGACGAACCTCAAAAGCAAGGTAAGCCATTAGCTTTAAAATCTAACAGAAAATCTGACTCCAAAGTTTTGCAGGCTGTAGAAGAAACCTCTGATGGATCCTCATCAGAAGAAGATGAATTGTCGCTCCTCTCCAGAAGGGTGAACCAACTATGGAAGCAGAGGCAAAGAAAGTTCAGGAATCCCAGAAGATCAGAAAATCAGAATGAATCCTCATCCAGATACAGAAGGTCAGAATCCTCCTCTGGACACAGAAGATCTGAGGGCTCTTCAGGATACAGAAAGCCAAACAACAAAGACATCATCTGCTATGAATGTAACGATCAAGGGCACTACAAAAGTGACTTCCCAAAGCTTCAGAAGGACAAGCTCAAAAAGAAGTTTCTAAAGGAAAAGAAGAAAAGCCTCATGGCTACATGGGATGATTCTGACACATCTGAAGCTGACTCAAAATCATATGATGAAAGAGAAAACATAGCTCTCATGGAAAACGTATCAGAAGACAGTGAAGCTTCTAGTTCAGACTCAGAATCAGACACTGAAGAGGTATTCCCTGATTTTACTATAAACTTTACTAAGACTGAACTTGCTGAAAGCCTAAATGAAATTCTGGAAAGGTATCAGCAGATCAGAGTCAAATTCAGAAACCTGAAAAGGAATCTTGCTTCTGACTCTGATAAGACTGAGAGTCTCAGATTGGAGAATTCTGAGTTAAAAGAAAAAATTTCAAAATTAGAAAACCAGTTGCAAAACTCTCAGAAGGAAATAATCTCTGAAACTCCCAGCAATGTTGATGAGATCATCAAAGAGTATAATCACAGCTTTCAGAAGTTTCTAGCTAAAAACATAGACAGAAGCAAGATGGCTTCAATGATCTATGGAGTTAGCAGAAATGGAAGAAAAGGGATAGGATATCAAGGTAAGGTACCTACACCAAAAAATGCCATGGACTTAGTTATAAAACGCACTCCACTTGATTCACATTTTATATATGGGCACACACATGACATAAAATACACGAGTAGTGATTATTCTGTCAAACCAAAATTCAATCATAATTTTGGTAAAACTAACAAATCAGGACCCAAGAAAATGTGGGTACCTAAGGATAAAATCATACATGTGGCAAATATCTTTAGCAGCAAATCAAAGACACCAATCATGGTACCTAGACTCTGGCTGCTCACGACACATGACGGGAAGAAGGCATATGTTCCAAATCCTAGAACTTAAGCCTAGAGGCCACGTGGGCTTTGGAGGCAATCAGAGAGGAAAGATCATTGGCTCTCGAACAGTAGGTAATGGAAACCTTCCCTCTATAAGTAATGTTTTATTAGTTGATGGATTAATGCATAACCTGTTATCCATAAGTCAATTAAGTTATAACGGTTATGATATACTATTCAATCAAAATTCATGCAAAGCTGTTAGTCAGAAAGACGGGACTATCCTATTTAATGGAAAGAGGAAAAACAACATTTATAAAATCAAACATTCTGAACTAAAAAGTCAGAATGTAAAATGTCTACTGTTTGTTAACAACGAGCAATGGATCTGGAACAGAAGATTGGGACATGTTAGTATGAGAAGAATATCTCAGATTAACAAACTCAATCTGGTCAGAGGACTTCCTAATTTGAAGTTCAATTCAGATGCTCTGTGTGAAGCATGTCAGAAAGGCAAGTTTGCAAAACCTGCTTTCAAATCCAAAAATGTTGTTTCCACATCTAAGCCATTAGAACTTCTGCACATTGACTTATTTGGACCAGTAAAAACTGCTTCAGTTAGTGGCAAGAAGTATGGGTTAGTAATCGTAGATGACTATAGCAGATGGACATGGGTAAAGTTCTTAAGACACAAGGACGAGTCACACTCTATGTTTGTTACCTTCTGCAACCAAGTTCAGAATGAAAAGGATCTTAGAATCTTCAAAGTCAGAAGTGATCATGGTGGAGAATTTGAAAATAAAGATTTTGAATTATTCTTTAATGAAAAAGGAATTCTGCATGATTTCTCTTGTCCTAGAACTCCCCAGTAAAATGGAGTTGTAGAACGAAAGAACAGAACATTACAAGAAATGGCCAGAACCATGATCAACGAGACTAACGTTGCTAAGATCTTCTGGGCAGAGGCAATAAACACAGCGTGTTACATTCAAAATAGAATCTCCATAAGACCTATTCTGGAAAAGACTCCATATGAATTGTGGAAGAACAGAAAGCCCAACATTTCTTATTTTCACCCATTTGGATGTACATGTTTTATTTTGAATACAAAAAATCATTTGAACAAGTTTGACTCTAAAGCACAAAAGTGTATTATGTTAGGATACTCTGAACGCTCAAGAGGGTACAGAGTACACAATATAGAAATACATATTGTTGAAGAGTCAATCAGTGTTAGGTTTAATGATAAGCTTGACTCTCAAAAGCAAAGCAGAATGAATTCCTTGCAGGTATGGAAGTTGAACTCACAGGTACTGAAGACAACTCATCAGAGTCTCTCAATAGAGACACTCCTTCAACATCATAAAGAGTCACTACAAGCAATCCAGCACCTTCTATTGATCAACTTCAGAAAAGACCATCCAGAAGCAGCATTGATCACCCAGAAGATACAATTTTAGGAAGGAAGGAAGATCCAATCAGAAGAAGATCTACTTTCAGAAACTCTGAAGAATCCCTCATGGGACTAGTTTCTCTGATTGAACCAACAACAATTGATGAAGAACTTCTGGATAATGACTAGATTCTGGCAATGCAAGAGGAGCTAAATCAATTCACCAGAAATGAAGTATGGGATCTGGTTCCCAAACCTAAAGGGTTCAACGTCATTGGTATAAAATGGGTGTTTAGAAACAAACTGAACGAGCAAGGTGAAGTCATCAGAAACAAAGCACGACTGGTAGCACAAGGTTATAGTCAGCAAGAGGGGATAGATTATACATAAACCTTTGCTCCAGTCGCCAGGTTAGAATCTATCAGACTTTTAATATCATTTGCTGTTAATAAAGGCATCACTCTGTATCAGATGGATGTCAAAAGTGCATTCTTAAATGGCTATATAGAAGAAGAGGTATATGTGCACCAACCCCCTGGTTTTGAAAGTTCCAAAAAACCAGAATATGTTTTCAAACTAAAGAAGTCACTCTATGGTCTGAAACAAGCTCCCAGAGCTTGGTATGAAAGACTAAGTAACTTCCTGTTAGAAAAGGAATTCACCAGAGGGAAAGTGGACACAACCTTGTTCTGTAAGACAGTTAAGAATGACATATTAGTGTGTCAAATTTATGTTGATGACATCATATTTGGATCCACTAAACCCTTTTTGGGAAGAGAGTTTGCTAAATGTATGCAGGCAGAGTTTGAGATGAGCCTAATGGGGGAACTAAAATTCTTTTTGGGCATTCAAATAAATCAAACTCCAGAAGGAACTCACATTCATCAGAGAAGATATGTCAGAGAACTTCTGAAGAAATTTGATCTCTCAGAATGTAAGCCCTCAAGGATTCCAATGCATCCCACGTGCATTCTGGAAAAAGAAGAGGTAAGTAAAAAGGTAGAACAGAAGGTCTACAAAGGTATGATTGGTTCTCTTCTATATCTGACATCTTCAAGGCCTGAAATTCTATTCAGTGTTTGCATTTGTGCTAGATTCCAATCAGATCCTAGAGAATCTCACTTAACAACAGTTAAGCGATTTTTCAAGTATCTGTAAGGTACTGCTAATCTGGGTTTATTTTATAGAAAATCAAGTGATTACAGCTTAGTAGGATACTGTGATGCTGACTTTGCTGGAGACAGAGTAGAACGTAAAAGCACTTCTGGAAGCTTCCAGTTTCTGGGAGAAAATCTGATCTCATGGTCCAGCAAAAGACAATCCACAATAGCTCTATCAACAGCAGAAGCTGAATACATAGCAGCAACTGGATGTAGTACGCAAATGCTCTGGATGAAAAGTCAACTTGAGGACTTCAATATATTTGAGAGTAACATCCCTATCCTCTGTGACAATACTTCTGCTATTTGTCTCAGTAAAAATCCCATTTTGCATTCTAGGGCTAAGCATATAGAAATAAAACATCATTTTATTAGGGACTATATTCATAAAGGGATTCTTAATTTAAAATTCATTGACACAGACCATCAATGGGTTGTTGTCTTTACAAAACCTCTATCTGAAGATAGGTTTAACTTCATTCTGAAACATCTCAACATGAAGCTTTGCCCAGAATAAATTGTTTTATTTACATATCTTAACCTTCAGAATTTTGGTTATTTTCTGTGAACTGCTGATCAACCTGCCTTCAGAGTTTTAGAAGTACAGATTGTATCAGAATCTATCCATGAAGATCTGAGCGTTTCATTTCAAGGATAGAAGTGTGTTGTTCACGTAAGCAAACAGTTGTCATCCATTCATCAGCTACCTTCTAAGACTGAACACGCGTTCACTTTTCTGAAAGGTCAAAAGTGCTGATTGGGTGCATTGAGACACATGTCATGGATAACCGTTCCAATATCTTTCTGAATCCCCTAAAATCAGCTGTCATTAATGCTTATAATCATTACTAATTAATTCTCTCTCTTACAGTTTATGTTTTCAAAAATCTATTTAAACTCAAGTTTCACTCTTTACACTCTTTCACTTTTACTCTCTCAATACATTCTAATTGTTTTCTGTTCGTACTTTCAAAACCCTTTCATTTTTCTCAAAATTTCTTGTGTGAACATGGCTTCTTCAAGCGTCCCAAACACCAGTACTCAGGGAACTGATTCTATGGAACAGTACGAAGAACCATTCAGAACTCTACTCACGCCCATCGACAACCTGGAAGTTCTTTCATAACTGATTGTGGATTTTGAAAGTCTTCAAGAAAATGGATTCACTCTCTCTGAAGAGGTCAATGCTCAAGGATGGAACAAGTATTTTGACCGTCTTCTAGGTCCAAAGTTTCCAATTCTTGTAAAAGAATTATGGATTCATGCTTCATCCTCAAACCATCAAGTTACTTCATATGTCATGTGGAAGAAGATAGTCATTACTGAAGACCTAATTGCAAGACTGATAGGTTACAATGGTGGTGGTGTCAGGTGTATAGACATGGCTGAAAGATGTTCTGATGTTGCTTCAATTGCAAGAGAAATTTTCACTTTGGGTCTTCCTTCCAGCAAGATAAGGGGTCTGAAGGATCATCACAAAATCTGGGCTAAGATAATTCTGGGATGCATCAACCACAGGAAGCCAACCAGCTCTCCTGACTACATAAACATCAATCAACAGTTTCTGATCTACTTTATCTCCAAGAAGACTAAGGTAAATCTTGCTCACTTGCTATTTAATCATCTGAGGACCAGTGTAAAGGAGACTAGAGAAGATGAGCGTACCAAAAGGGACTGGATACCCCTTGGAAGACTCATATCAGATATTAGAGAATAGGCTGATAGAGCATCTGACTGAAGCACAAGAAATTAGCTCTCTAAAAGCAACTGCTGGAAAGCCACTGAATGCAAAGAATCTGAAAAAGATGAAAATTATTGAGAACATCAAAAAGGAACCCAACGTTACTTCCTTTGCAACCATCACCTCCAGAAGAATTCCTCTGGATGATTTTCCTATATTCTCTGAGATTGACTCCAAGCTTGAGATAATCGTCATATATTTGGATGCGTGTAAGGTAGATGGCACTGCACCAGGGTTAAATATCCAGGACTTATAACAGGCGGCTCCAGAAGTTGTTTTAAAGAAGAACAAGAAAAGGAAGGCAGCAGCAGAAGGATCATCCCAGCGGACTCCAAAAGCTGCTAAAAAGAAAGGTAATCCTTCTTCTATTACTGTTTTAGAATCAATGTCTATATCAACATCTGAACCCTTACCTACCCAATCAGAAATTCCAACCCCACAAACTTTTGATGATTTTGACATAGGGTTTGATCCCTCAGAAACTCTAAGTCTTAAAGAAACTCACTCCCTTCCTATCAATCCAAATATTGAATCAACTCAACCAGAACTTGCAAAAGTTCTGTCAGACATTGACTCGTTTGACCAAGATATTTCAGCTTCCACACCAGAAAATCCAAATCCTCTAATCCCAGATAATCCAAACTCCGAAACTACTACAGAAGCTCCACAACCAGATATTCCTCTCTCTCCACAACCAGAAATACCACTACCTCTCTCTCCACGACCAGATATTCCTCATCCACCATCTCCACAACCTGAACAATCACAACCAGAAGTTCAAACTTCTGAGAACCAACCATCTGAGACCTGTGAACCAGAACCTCACAATGTTCAATCCAACCAGTCTGAAGAACCTACTTCAGATTCAGATACAAACCATATTCCAGGAATCAATGAACCTCTGGCCATCCATTTGCCCCTCACCATCCTGGACATTCCACAAATTCCTTCTTCTCTAGAATCAACACCACAAAATTCCCCAACAAGTCCAATAATTATACCAGACTTTCCCACTCCCTCACCAAAGAGAAATCCAAATGACAATGTAAGACTTGTCATTGATCCAACTGTTTTTGAACGTTTAGCTGCTATATCTAACAAAACCAAAACTGCCATTCCAAAACAATCACCATCTGAAACCACACCAGATGTTGGTACTAGTTTGTTGATGTTTGAAACAGAAATGTAGAAATGGATAACCTCCTTGAAGCAAGCTGGTCTAGAGATGACTAATCTTGCTGCTTCTGATTATCTTTGGACAAGTTTCAGAAAATGGATTAGTTCTGAAACACATAAGCTGCAAGAACAGAGCTATGAACAAGTTCAAAAGAATTTCAGTGATCTGCTAAAGGTTTTTGAAGACAAAGTTCTGAGCCAACTGCTCAAGGAAGAGATTCTCCATCTGGATAATGCTCCTTGGTTAGAACATCGCCCCTCAGACAAAGTTCAACCAGAATCAGAAGGTCTCACTCTGACTGCTGCTCCAGATGAGATGATCTCTGCAGAAGAATTGGTTCAAAATGATCAAGTTGCAGAATGCTCTGAGAAGCGTCCAGAAACTGAAGATTCTCCAGCTCCCTCCTATGAAAGGCAAACTCTAGAAGAACTGAAGAGAGCAAATGTTGTTATCCAGGAAAGGTTGGATAAACAGGATGACACAAACAAAGAAATCAATAGCATTTTGAGCAAACAAGAGGAAACCAACACCCAGATCAAGGGCTTGCTGGAAGCTTTGTTCACACGCCTTCCTCCTCCCTCTTAGATTCTCTTTTGTTTTAAAATCTATTTATCTGTAACGTTTTGTTTTACATTGCTTATGTTATGAACTTCTTATCATTTCTTCTTATTTTTAATATAAATCCTTTTTAGCTCTGATTATATAGCCTTTTTGATAACTGACAAAAAGGGGGAGAAAGAATAAGATATTTTCAATAACGGATTACTGAGACAGAAGTCTCAAACATTCTAAACTACTTAACTTCTTTCTTCTGAAAAGCTTGAACAGGTACAAAACTCTGATGAAAGACGCAGTTAAACTCTGATGCTCAAAGACTCAAGGAATTTAAGGGAAGTAATCAACTCAGGGGGAGTTTTTCTTCTTAATTCTATACTTTTTATTCTTTATTTTTAATTGAAAAATCTGGTTTTTGTCATCATCAAAAAGGGGGAGATTGTTAGAACATAGTTTGATTCTACAACCCTTGGTTAGAGTTTTGATGATAACAAATACAAAGAATAAATAAATACAAAGAATATATATACAAAGAACAAATATGCATCTTAAAAATATGTTCTATGTATGCAGAAGTTCTGATCAAAATCAGCATCAGAAGATCATCCATAAGTGTTACACGCTGAAGCAATCAGAACATACGCTGAAACAATCAGATCGTATGCTAAAGATTGATGACCAGAATCTGCGCTTAATCAAGTAAACTTTGAATCTAAACTAGAACATATCAACCAAGTCATCAATATTCTGAAAGCGTCATCAGTAGTTAAGGAAAGAAGACTCTGAAGCGTTACTGAATATTCAAGACAGAATTAATGCCAACGGCTTTCTTCAGACAAGATCTTCTCCAAAAGTAAAGTGTGTTATTAACATTAAACTTGCTTTATGGACAACGTCTTTGCCTTGCCTATATAAACAAGTCTGCTTGCAAAAAGAAGCACGTACGTACGCACACAACAATTTGCTAAGAATTCCAAACCACGCATATTCAAGCTCAAGCAAATTCAATCCTTATTCTATGCTTAATCTGTGTAATTTATCACAGTTGTGATAAACTGTTTTGTTAGAAAACAACAACACATTTTGTTCAATTATATTGTAAAAGAAGTTCCTTGAGATTAACCGGATTGTGGTTATACTCAAGAAGACTTTAACAGTTGTTAAAGTAGCTATTGTAATCTTTTGAAATTAGTGGATTAAGACCTCGTTGGAGAGAGGCGAAATCACCTTGACGGGTGGACTGGAGTAGTTTGAGATCAAACGAACCAGGATAAAAATAATGTGTCATTAATCTGTTTTTGATCCAAGTTTTTCAATTCAACCCCCCTTCTTGTGTTTTTCACATCTTCAATAGTCATGTTCTTTAATTCCCTAACTTTTTCCTAGACCGCCCTTTCGGATTTTCAGTCCACCGGGAAACCCCTTTTTGCCCAAGTTGCCCTTTCAGGTTTTCAACTTGCCGGGTGTACATTTTTTTTATTTTATCCCTAATTTTTTCCTGAACCTTTTTGGTTCGCTGGGATGCCCTTGTTTTGCCTAGGTGTATCAACCTAGCGGGTCTCTTATGCGTAGTATCTTTTGACTATGTCCGCATTCGCAGGGTGTGGCAAGTCGTCGCCATCCATGGTGGTTAAAATCATTGCCCCACTGGAGAATATGTTCTTGATTACAAATGGTCCTTGATAGGTAGGAGTCCATTTTCCCTTGGGATCACTTTGTGGCAAGATGATGCGTTTGATCACTAGATCCCCAACTTGATATACTTGACGCTTGACTTTCTTGTTGAAAGCCTTGATCATCCGTTTTTGATACATTTGATCATGGTAAACAACAGTAAGTATCTTTTCATCAATTAAGTTCAGTTGATCAAGTCGAGTATGGATCCAATTGTCTTCACTCAAACCTGCATCCTTCATAATCCTCAAAGAGGGGATCTGAACCTCAATAGGTAAAACAATCTCCATGCCGTAAACCAAAGAATAAGGTGTTACCCCGATTAATGTGCGATCCATGGTACGGTACCCATGGAGAGCGAATGGTAGCATCTCATGCCAGTCTTTGTATGTGACTGTCATTTTCTGTATGATCTTTTTAATGTTTTTATTTGCAGCCTCGACAGCACCATTCATCTTTGGCCGATAGGGGGAAGAATTGTGATGCTGAATCTTGAATTGCTCGCACAAGGCGGTGATCATAGTATTGTTAAGATTTGTACCATTGTCAGTGATGATCCTTTCTAGGATACCGTGCCGACAGATGAGATTTTGCTTGATGAAGCGGGCAACAACATTCTTAGTAACGGAAGTGAAGGAAGCTGCTTCGACCCACTTTGTAAAATAGTAAATGGCCACCAGGATGAAGCGGTGTCTATTTGAGGTTGTAGGCTTGATCTCCCCAATCATATCAATTCCCCACATAGCAAAGGTCCAAGGAGCCGTCAAGACATTCAGAGGAACCGGAGGTACGTGCACCTTGTCAGCATAAATTTGGCACTTATGACAGGTCCGAGAGTACTGATAGCAATCTACTTCCATGGTAGACCAATAATAGCCTGCCCGTAGGATTTTCTTCGCCATCGTATGCCCACTAGAGTGAGTGCCAAAAGTACCTTCATGTAATTCAGCCATGATCTTTTCTGCCTCAATTTTATCCACACACCGAAGCAGAATGGAGTCATGATTACGCTTGTACAGGATGCCATTACTCAAGAAGAACTTAGCAGAGAATCTCCTTAAGAACTTCTTATCATTGATTGAAGCTCCTTCTGGATATTCCTGAGCCTCGAGATACTTCTTGACTTCATGAAACCAAGGCTAGCCCACTACCTCTTCAGTATTAATCTCGTGACAATGTGCTGGTTCATCCATTCGTTCGATGGTGATCTGGGGAGCCTCGTTATCCCAATTAAGTTTAAATATAGATGACATTGTGGCTAGGGCGTCTGCTAGCTGATTTTCTTCTCACGGGAAATGATCGAAGGTAATCTTCTCAAAATTTGGTAGCAATGTCAAAACATGTTCTTTGTAAGGGATAAGATTTGGGTGTTTAGTGTCCCATTCCCCTTTTATCTGACTGATGACCAAAGCTGAATCTCCAAACACATCTAAAGATTTGATTCCCAAGTACATGGCAGCCTTGAGACCAAAGATGCATGCTTCGTATTCCGCCATGTTGTTCGTACAGTTGAAGCAAAGTCTGGCAGTAAAGGGAGTATGACACCCTTCTGGAGATATGAGTACAGCGCTGATACCATTACCGAGTGCATTGGAGGCCCCATCAAAGAACAGGGTCTATCGGGATCCTTGTTCAGGTCCGTCATATGACCTGATTCCTTCACAGTTGTCTAATGTCATGATGTCTTCATCCGGGAATTCAAACTTCATGGACTGATAATCTTCTACAGCTTGATGAGCAAGGTGATCAGCCAAGACACTGCCCTTTATAGCTTTCTGAGTAGTATATTGTATATCATATTCTGTTAGAATCATCTGCCATCTAGCTATTCTCCCAAACAGAGCAGGCTTCTCGAAGATGTATTTTATCGGATCCATCTTAGATATCAACAAGGTAGTATGAGTCAGCATATACCGTCTTAGCCGGCGAGCATCCCATGCCAGAGCACAGCAAGTTTTCTCGAGCAGTGAATATCTGGTTTCACAGTCAGTAAACTTTTTGCTCAGGTAATAAATAGCATGCTCTTTTCGGCCAGACTCGTCATGCTGCCCCAATACGCACCCCATTGAGTTCTCTAAAATGGTCAGATACATGATCAGTGGTCTTCCCTCGACTGGTGGCATCAAAACAGAAGGCTATTGTAGGTACTCTTTGATTTTGTCAAAAGTAGTCTGGCGCCCATCATTCCATTTGACTACTTGATCTTTCTTCAATAGTTTGAAGATTGGCTCACAAGTAGCTGTTAGGTGAGAAATGAATCTGGTAATATAGTTCAGGCGTCCCAAGAATCCTCTGACTTCCTTCTCAGTACGAGGAGCAGGCATTTCTTGAATTACTTTAACCTTGGCGGGATCGACCTCAATATCTTTGTTGCTGACGACAAAGCCTAGGAGTTTACCGGACCGTACTCCGAATGTGCACTTGTTTAGGTTCAATCTTAGTTTATACTTCTTCAACCTCTCAAACAACTTTTGCAAGTTATCAAGGTGATCTTCTTTTGTTTATGATCGGGCTATCATGTCATCTACGTAGACCTCTATTTCATTATGTATCATGTCATGAAATAAGGCTACCATGGCGTGTTGATAGGTTTCCCCAACATTCTTTAGTCTGAATGGCATCACTTTGTAGCAGAATGTGCCCCACTGTGTGATAAATGTAGTTTTCTCCATGTCCTCAGATGCCATTTTGATTTGATTGTAACCTGAGAATCTGTCCATGAAGGAAAACACTTTGTGTTGCGCCATATTGTCAACCAGGATATCGATGTGGGGAAGTGGAAAATCATCTTTAGGGTTGGCCCTATTCAAGTCTCTATAGTCCACGCACATTCGTACTTTGTCGTCCTTTTTAGGCACGGGAACAATGTTGGCAACCCATTAAGGATAGGAAGTGACAGCCAAAAATCCAGCGTTAAATTATTTCATGACTTTCGCTTTGATCTTTTCTAACATGTCAGGTCTCATGCGGCGGACTTTTTATTTTACTGGTGGATAGTCTTCTCTTGTTGGCAGATGATGTACCATGATGTCTGCATCAAGTCCTGGCATGTCTTCATATGACCAGGCAAAGATCTCAACATAATCATGCAACAGCTGAATCAGTCACTCCTTGACACTAGGCTCTAGATTGGCACCCACCTTAATTTCTTTTTTATCCTCCTTGATACCAAAGTTGATTGTATCCACCGGTTCCTCATGAGGCTGAATAGTTTTTCCCTCTTGTTGTAGTAGTCTAGCCAATTCCCCTGGTACTTCACAATCTTCCTCACCTTCGTCTTCGGCTTGGTAGATTAGATCCTCAGAGTCATAAAAGGCCATAGCAGTATCATTACCCATGGGATCCGGAATGGAGGGGTACCTGCATTTGTGAGTGTGGGTGTGTGTAAGGGTATAGCCATCTTTAAACAATAAAATGTAAAAGAAAGATAATGAGCGCAAAATTTTGTATGTGAAAAACGTCCATGATTCATTGAATGTCATATGAAGATGAAATAAAAACCCTTAAAAATGGACCATTGTGCCTCGGGCAAGACACAAGGTTTTAAATGTGTGAATTGTTTGTGAATATTACAAGTCCAACAGAAATGTAAAAGATAAATTGCTGAGGGATGAAAGTTATTGGGACAAAGTCTCTGGCTTCCCAATTGCGAAGTCCTCCATTGACAGTAGGAAATATCCAATCTTCCAAGCTACAATCCTCTTCACCATCTTCCACCGCATTGACCTCTCGGTTGCTAATCTTCAGGGGTGGCCCTCCAGCACGGGCACGATGCATAGCCCTTTGAGCACTTGAAGTGAACCCTAAGCCAAACTTATCTGATTTATATGGAATATCTGGAAGTTGCCCCCAGATGGTGCATCCACCCTCCTCTACTACAGCCTTGGCGTCCTTCAGAGATGACATCCGGAGCGGAGGTCTTGTGATCTTGGGGATCTGGGACACCGTCTTAGTTACTGCTACCTCTTGAGAGACTTCTTTGAAATGTTGAAAAAGAGTTTCAATAAACTCGCCGTCCAATTCTACATACCGAAAGAATTGAGGTGACTAATCATATACTCTTCCTCTCCATGGACAGTGATAATCTTTCCATGGACCGGATATTTCAGCATCTGGTGTAGTGTGGAGGTGACAGCACCGGCATTATGGATCCATGGCCATCCTAGCAGACAGGAGTAAGAGGGGCAGATGTCCATTACATAGAAGGTTGAGTTGAAAGTTTGAGTCCCAACCTTTATGGAGATATCCACTTCCCCGTGCACCATCCTCTTTGAGCCATCAAATGCTCTCACGACTATATTACTGGGTTTCAATGTCAGTCCTTCGCAGTCCAATCTATCGAGAGCTTTCTTCGGTAAAACATTCAAAGATGAACCAGTGTCCACCAAGACATGGGCCAGAGTTGTTCCTCTACATTCCACAGAGACATGTAATGCCTCGTTGTGCTTTCTCCCCCTTGGTGTCAGATCAGCATCCGAGAAGCCTAGGCCGTTATCCGCCGTCAAGCTGGCCATGCAATCTTGAAATTGGTCAGCCGATGTCTCTTGAGGCACATGGCTGTCTTCAGAAACTTTACCAGAGCCTTCGCATGTGCCTCTGAGCATAGTAACAATGCCAGCATGGAGATTTTAGAGGGAGTCTGCCCCAACTGTTCAACTACGTCGTAGTCGCTCTTCTTTATTATTCTCAGGATCTCCTCCATTTCATTCTTGGAGGTTTCGGGGATAGTTAGTGGTTGAGCCTTCGTCCAGACAGGCTCTTCTTGAATACTTTTTCCTCGAGTTTCAGCAGTAGAAGTGTTGGTAGGGATAACAGCATGCGTTGTGTCGTCTTTGTCAATAGGAGCACTTGCAGATATGATTATTGGTACGGAGGTAACCTTCGGAGCAGCCACGTGTCCAAAAACTGCCTTTGGAGGGGAAATTTCTGGAGAGAAGATTCTACCGCTACGGGTAATCTTACTGGTTCCAGCAATATTGCTAATGTCAGAGTCTTCTTCTTCGGAGCTCATCTCTTTGATGGCCAGCCCATCTTGTTTGATACCATGGTAGTAGATGTCTCTACCGTAATTCCACAACACTGTTTTGTCTGATTCATACGGGACCGGCCCGGGTATTATGATTATAAGAGGAGTAGTTTTTGGAACCGATGTAATCCTAACGGGTCTTTTGGGGACCCTGGAAGAATTGGCGGAGATGGTTATGATCGAAACGTCTTCAACAGGAACAGGTGAAATAGGAGCACTTTCAAACAGAATCTCTTGGTTGTCTATCAAGCGTTGAATGCATGTTTTCAACAAAAGGCAATCAGTTGGTGAGGATAAGCAAAGATGGCAGTCTTCGTTACAACCCGGGAATACATCGGCTTTCAACAAGTTTATCTTAATGATTGGAAGTGGAGTCAAGAGTTCATCAATTGTGGCGACAAACAAATCTTCTTCAATTGCATTGGTGTTGTGACCATGCCTAGGCATAGGAGCAGAAATAACGTTTGGTTTCTCGGGCGCATCAAGCTCAATCTCTTTTGCATCTATAAGGTCTTGAATTTTGTTTTTTAGGGCCCAACAGTTGTTAGTGTCATGACCCGAACTTTCGGAATGATATGCGCATCTGGCATTTGGGTGGTAATGAGGGGACGTCGTGTTGGGGTTTTTTGGAGCCTCCTTCAGAGTTGTCAAATTGGATTTCAGAAGATGCGGTAAAACCTGGGCTAGAGTCATATTAATTCTAGTGAATTTCCGGACTGGCCTTTCCACCCTCGGTTGGTTACTTCTTGGTTGATCAGATGTAGGCTTTGGGATTATAACAGACCCTACCATTAGTCGTGTTCAGCTCTCCCTTGGTTCCTTTGTGGATAAACAGCAAATATCTCCTTCTTCCCAATGAAAGGCTTTCTCACAGCTGTAGAGGCAGATGAATCCTTCTGAATCTTTCCACTTTTTATGCCAGCTTCCACCCTCTCTCCGGTTAGTATTAACTCAGTAAATCTGGCAGATGAACTCCCAATCAAATGGTTGAAGAAAGGGCCCGATAGAGTGCCTAGGAACATATCCACCAACTCCCTCTCATACAGAGGGGGTTGCACTCTCCCAGCTAGATCTCTCCACTTCTGCGCGTAATCCTTGAAACCCTCATTGGAATCCATAGCCATACTCTGAAGTTGAGTACGGGTAGGTGCCAAATCAGCGTTATATTGATATTGCTTATAGAAAGATGTGGTAAGATCTTCCCAGTTGTGGACATTGGCCCTTTCCAATTGGTAAAACCAATCGAGTTGTGTTCCAGATAGGCTATCTTGGAAAAAATGTACCCACAAGTCCTTATCAGCGGAGTGCGGCTGAATCTTTCTCACGTATGATCAGAGGTGCATCTTAGGACATGACACCCCATCATATTTTACAAACAAAGACACTTTGAACTTTGGTGGGATCACAATTCCCGACACTAGTCCCAATTCTTCAAAGTCTAGACTTGGCACTTTCTATATTTCCATAGCACTCAGACGCTCTTCAAGATGTCTGTACTTATCATCTGCTGGAGGATATTGTTCCTCGGAGTAGTCTTCCTCTTCTTCCTCCTCTTCGGATTTTGACGGAACCGCTGTTTCTTTTCCTTTCCCTTCTCCTTCCCTGGAAGTGGTTGCAAAATTCAAGATTCTTCTAGTCTGTCCCTGAAGCCTTCTCCCCATGTTCAAAACCCCAGTGGCTTTCTTTGTTTTCTTCTTTCTTTCTTCAGCTAACAGAGTCTTCAACTCATCTTGCCCCTTGGCTAGGGTCATGAGTAACTGTTGAAATTGCGTGTTCTGAACTTGAAGATCTTTGACTATCTGTTCGAGATCCATCTTACTGAAATAAACAGTAGAGAGATGAGGAAACTCGTTGCAAAAGACCTGTTTATGTCATGATGAATGATATATGCATATGTAATGTTTTCAAGGACTTTAAAGATTCAAGTTCGTTTTAGACAAAAAGAAACACACGTTATATTAATAAAATAGAGTTTGAGTACATCAATGCCCCTTGGGCAAAATAATACAAAACTTCTAAGATAAAAAAGTAGTGCGCATCCTTTTCGGTGCAATGTAGGCATTTAGAGTCTACTCCTCATGAAGTAGCCTAGTGAGTTCCAAAACCTTCTTCTCGCTTGCGTAGAATTGGGCTTCGAAAGTATCTCGCTCTCCTTTGAGCTGTACCCAATCCCTTTGTAAGTCTTCAAGATATGTGGGCATGTCAGGATGTAGGATAGTGTATGGAACTTCTCCTTCCTTAACAGGCTCAATGATTACCGGGAGAATAGAAGGATAAGACATCATAAGACTTTGAGCGTTGGTTCGCACCCACTTGAGGTAAGGCTCAAGGGGGATGGAATTCTTGTGTCCCAAAGTCTTGCTATCCACCTTGTTTAGCATCCTCCATGCTCGGATGAATCTCTGGCGAAGACCTTGATCGTTGTTGTCGTAGTCGAATACCAAGCCCTGGATCAGCATCTCATGTGGGCCATCCCTTTGGGCGTAACCAAACTGTCTTAGAGCTAAGCATGGGTTGTAGGTGATGCCTCCTCTAATTCCAAGTAGAGGGACATTAGGGAATTCCCCACAACGGTCAACAATGATAACATTCTCTTTGGATCGGGAACACCAATGAATATCTGAATGTTTGAGCGTTATTAACCTTTGTGACCACCTTAATCCTTGCTCATTCTTTAAGACGAATTGGGGAAGATGAGAAATAAACCATCTTTCCAGGAGAGGAGTGCAACACATAAGGACACCTCTTTTCCTTATTGTGCAAGTGTGAAAAGAGTGTAGGATATCCCCTAGAAATGTAGGCACCGGATTGTGTGACATGAAGATTTTGACGGCACTCACATCTATGAGTTGGTCAGGATTGGGAAACAAAACCATCCCATAGATGAGGAGATCCACAATTTCCTCAAAGGCTTGCATTGCAAGTCTAAAGAATTCCAACAGCTTTGGGCTTTCTCAAACAAGAATTTTGCTAAGAAGCCTTTGACATCACTTCTAGTTTCCTAATGGGTTGTGACATCAGATGAGTGCAAGTGTAGAGCTTGAGCAATCTCTTATGGCTTTGGGTCTCTTTCCGTACCATTGAAAGGTAGTTGATTGAGAATAGGAATCCTCAAAAGTTGAGAGAATTCTTCCAAAGTAGGCACAAGCTGATAGTCGGGAAATGTGAAGCAATGGTGCAAAGGATCAAAGAACTGGAAGAGCACCTTCATCATATCCTCCTCTGTGTTGGAGGTGACCAAGTTGAGTAGACGACCATGCCTCTCGGTGTATGGAGAGTTCTCAGGGATCCTTGAAGCTAGCTCCTTGAGTTGTGGAGGAATTCTTACAAGGTTGACTTGGATAGTTTTCCTGCGAAGTGAATCCATATCCTACAAAACAAGAACAAAGATGAATCTCCAAAATCCTTGAAATGGTTAGTGAATGCATATTGTGATATGGTGGGAGAACTGAATTGAGGTTTTGCGTTTTGTGTTTGCAAATGTTTCGGTTTAGCAAGAGTCGTTACCAACTTTTTATTTTATCCTAAGGAAAGGTCAAAAAGCACAGGAAAGACCTTTGAGATGTTTTCTTGGGTTCGGGGAGTAGATTATGAAAAGGAAAGGTGCAAGCACCTTTTCATCCATGGTTATCCATGGGCTCTTAGTTACTTGTTTAGATCACTTGATTTTGCTTTTCAATTGTTTGAAATGGTGCTTTGTGTGTGGTTTTGAAAGATGTTTTGAAAACAGACCATCGTTGTGGCAACCTTTGTAATGATTCTTGTTTGAATGTATACAAAGGTGTTTTTGTCTTTTGAAAAGATTTCAATATTTTGAAAGTTTGTTTTTGGGAAATATTTTGAAATTGTGTTGTGAGGTGTGTTTGAAAATAGCAAGGATGTTTTGCAAGCTTTTGATCAAGTAACTAAGAGTTGTCTACCCTATTTTACTCAAAGATCTTTCCTATATGTTTTAAACCCTTTTGACAGTGTTATTTCACCATTGCATTTGGTAAACAACCTTGTATTAGGATGTTAAACGGGACAGGCGCGGGTCATCGTATAGACCATGATAGCAATTGTGTTAAGTATTTTTGGCAAATTTTTGAGGGACTTGGTCATTTTGTTTAGGCAACCAAGATAGCGTCATCGAGGGACTAAGATCTTTTATTTTGTTTTTGTTTTGCCAAAGTACCCAACATGCATAACATGGCCCATTTTTAAGGCAACAAGTGGATTGTAACCCTAGGGGTACAAGTGTGCATTGTGTTTGATTTTCATGCATTTTGTCTTTGATTAGGTCAAGCTACCTGTTGATTTGGATTTTTGCATACAAACCCTAATCTCTAATCATGGTATAATTGAAAGCATAAAGTGCGAGAATTGAAAGTCTAAGCTATTACAACATGATAATGGGGATGGGGGTACAATTTTTGAATAGGGGTGTATTTGACAAGAAATAAAAACCCTAATTTACTAATACATCCAAATTGAATAATGGCATAAATAATAAATGGATAATATTTAAATAAACAAAATAAACAAATATACAAATAGTATGAATTATGCAAAAAAATTATGTTTATTTTCCAAGTATGTAAAAATATTTAATTGTAAAAATAAAGAAATAAATAAAAGATTAATTTTATTTGGTTAAGGGTAAAACCCTAATTTTCTTTAAGAAAGTAAACATATCAATTATTTTATTTATATAAAATAAAAATAAAATAATATATGTAAAAAAAAAAAAGAGATGTTTAGAAAAAGTATTTTTTAAGTATATTTAATAATAAAAATAAAAGTGTAATATTTTATATTTTTATTCTAAAATATCTAATAAAATAAGAGTATATATATATATATATATATATATATATATATATATATATATATATATATATATATATATATATATATATATATATATATATATATATATATATATATATATATATATATATATATATATATATATATATATATATATATATATATATATATATATATATATATATATATATATATATATATATATATATATATATATATATATATATATATATATATATATATATATATATATATATATATATATATATATATATATATATATATATATATATATATATTTAGAAAAATATTTTAAGTTTGAATAAAAATAAAGAATAAAAATAAAAGTATGACTTATATATTATTTCCAAGTTTTTGATAAATAAGATAAAAGTAGTTAATTGCTTTTTATGTTCGAAAAATAAAAATAAAATGCAAAATAAATGTGAAAAAATTATAAAAATATTTTTTGAGTATTTTTTATATTTGGAAATAATAAAATATAATCAGAAGTGAAAATAAAAATGCAAAAATACAAAATAACAAGAAATTGGGCCAGGGGTGCAAAAAGGAAAAGGGAGGTGTCAAAAGTAGCCAGGACCAAGCCCAGCCCAAGCCAACTTCATCTTCAACCTTCTGATTATGAAAACGCGCGCGCCCTGTACAATTGTCAGATCCTGTATACGAACTCTATTGCAAGAACACATAACATCAAACTTGTAGAGCATTTCAAGACGAATCCAACCATATAACAACTTGTCTTAACTCTCAAAGACCAGAGAGAATTTCTCTGGCCCTAAAATCTAACCTAATTTTTTCAGTATGTTCATGGATGAAATTCTCTTAGCATGCTTAATATAAATGAAAACTGAGCATATGTACAGCTTCATGGCAATGAATACTACATTTCTTATTCACAAACCTAAGGCTAAATGTTCCTAAATAGAGAGATAGGAAGTTGACAAAAACCTGTTTCAGCTGACTTCGTGTATGGAAATGTGGAGCTTTTCAACAAGGCCTGAGATGTCTAGGAGCTTGCTTGGACTTTACTTGACCTTCTCCAATACCTAGCTTGCCTTGAATGTCCTTGAATCAGCCTATAGAACTCAACCTGCACAAGCTCAAAATGAAAATGGCAAACCCTGTAAATGGAGTTACAATTGGTGTTTGAGGTTTGGGATAGCTTGGATGAGTTATGTGGAAGATGTTTGAACCAACTTGGGGCAAAACGCACGAGCAAAATGTGCTATGGAAGTCAAGTTGCAGATTCTGCCCTGTTTTGCCAATGGAAGGTGATTTTTGTCTAGGGGATGTTTAGAGGCTCAATCAATCGTGTTTCTGGCTCAGAGGGATGTGAGAAAGATGTTCAAAATGCTTGCACAGGTTTTTTTTTGCTGATGTTCCCGTCCTCATGTCTTTTGCATATTTGTTGTATATGAAGAAAAAGTGGGAAGTGATATGTAACAGGCCTGTACAGGCTATCTAACACCTTGTAACCTCTGCTCTTGGCCCCTCTAATTTGTGAATTTGATTAGCTGCAAAATATCTGGACCAATGCTCAAAGATTGTGGTTTGACATAAAGCACATTTAAGCAAAAATGGAAATTTGCCTTTTTCTACTTAGGGATTAGTTTTGTGTACAATGCCCTAATGAACAAAACAATGTCTTAGACCAAAGGATTTGCATTAAATTATTGAGTGTGAAGTGGTTTAGAGGCCTGTAATCTAGTGCAAAGCATGCTGACTTGAAATTGCAACTTGTATGAACATGAATATGCCATGGATGAAAAGTGAGTTTTTGCCAACTTCAAGCCTTCGATTCTCTCTAACCACAAATGTGTTTGGGGAGTTCTTGGACATTTTGGAAAGCTTGCAACATTATCTACAATCCATCTTTGAAATGCAACTTTATATTCCAAGTGGAACTATGTGAAAAATGGCCAAGAAGATAGGTCAAAATCCTGCCTAAACTAGGGCAAAATTTCACTAAGTTAAAAGTTTTAGGGACCCTTGTTCCAAAAATCATAACTTGATATCCAAGCTTCTTTTGAGAAAACTTTTTGAATAAAAGTTGTAGACTTTGTGGAGGACTACAACTTTCATGTTGGAAGTTTTGTTTGAATCCAATTGCATCATGGTGAAAATGTTGGACAAAGTTAGGAAAAATTAAGAAAATTTCATAACTTAGAAAAATTCTAAGTTATGAAAATTTTCAACTTTAAACCCTAATTTAAAAAAATGGGTTTCTTGATGAACAAGTTTCATGTTTTGACATATCTTGGTGAAAAATGACCCTTGGCACTTGATTTTGACCAAAAAGTCAAAGTTTGACTTTTCAGTGTATAGTCAAATTTTGATCAGTTGACTGAAAAATTCATCTGTCAATCCAATGCATTTGGGATCTTATGAACTTGTTGAATAGGTAAATATTATTCCATTGAGTCCTTGAGTCCATGCTTGAACTCAATTTGCTATTGGGTAGGTCAAAAATCAGAAATTGCCCTTGTGCAGTCAAAACCCTAAAATAATCATTTTGCCCTTTTGATGATCTGATCAAATTTCTTGTGGAGTTGTGGTCCAAACTTGATCAAATGGTTCATATGAGTTCATGATATTGATGTGGGTCAAAATTTATGAGGTTTGACTGTAATTTGGCCACAGTTGACTTTTTCTCCAATACAACTGATTTCTAGGTCAACTGTCCAATTGACTGAGCAAAAATTTGATTCAAGGCTTGAAACTTGGTAGAGGTAATCTTGTAAGTCCAACATGAAGTATGAAAGCCATTTTGAGCATTAGAAATCCAAAAATCCATGTGCAAACTCAAACCCTAATTTAGGTCAACAGTGCAAGGAGATGTCTTGGGCAGAGCAAACCCTAGCTTGATCTTGAGTTCAAAAAGTCTTGTGATGAGAAATGTTGATAAAATAAGAGGGCAAATTTTGGGGTACAACAGTTGCCCCTGTTCAATCTTCTTGAACCTGAAGAGTTAGATTGGAAAGTTTGCCTTTCGTGACTCGAAGGTAAAAGAGTATTGGACACTAGAGTGCCCGTAAATTTGCACTCGTCAAAAATGTAGCTGAGGGAATGGGCTTAAAGATGCCATTTGGAGATGATAGAACCTTGCTGGAGATGGGCTTAGAGATGCCATCCAAAGTGTTTGTTGAATATCAGTAGAATGAACATCAGAATGGTACCCGTATCTGGAACGTATTTGAGTTGTATCTGGAGATTGGATTCGTATGAGTAAAGGAATGGCGTCCGTGTTTGGAGCGTATCCAAGCTGTAACTGTATTTGATTCTTGAATAAATATCAGAATGAATGCCATGTCTGGAGTGTATATGTATTGTATCCGAAATCTGAATGGGCGACAGAGAAACATTTGTGTATGGAGCATCTCCGGGCTGGGAAATAGGTTTGAATGAGTGAAAGAATGGAAACCAAGTTTGGAGCGTATCTGGACTGTATCTAAAGTTGAGATCTGTATGAGTAGCAGAATGACTTCCGTGTCTGGAGTGTATCCATACTGTAACTGGGATCTGGATAAGTGACAGAATGACTTCTGTGTCTGGAGTGTATCTGATCTTGAAGTTGATAGTTGAATCAGAATGAGAGATAGAATGGCTTCCGTGTCCGGAGCGTATCCAGTCTATATCTGATTGCTGAAGTCTGAATGAGTAATAGAATGACCGTCGTGTCTGGGGTGTATCCATACTATATCTGAGATCTTCGAATATTTGTTAAAGATAGCTTTTAATCTTATCCTGAAAAGGGTAAAATGTTAACTAGACATAAAGTTATGTTGCATGACATGTATGATACAACAAAATGTTTCCTATCAATGTTTATGATATATGAATGTAATGTATGCGCATGTAAGCTGATTAGCTGTCCTGTTGAGGAAAATAAATCCTTGATAACTGGAGACAATGAACTCTTTGACTGCTGCCGGGGGAAGTAAATCCTTGACTCTTGTTGGAGATTCAAAATCTTTGATTGTTGAGACTGAGAATGTCCTTGTACATTGTTAGGGATTGAAAATACTTGGTGACTTGTGGGGAATAACAAGAATTTTGACAACTTCTGCGAGGAAATGAGAATCCTTCATGACTTTCCTGGGGAATAAGGAAAACTCTGATGACCTCTACTGGGGAATTTAAAATTTGGGAGGCTCCAACTGGAGAAATGAGAACAAGAAATCTCCGTTCTGCTGAGAAATAACTCTGTGGGGAGAATGCTTATCCTGTCGGGGAAATTAGGAGTTTGGGTTATATGCCAATCTACTGGGGATTCCTGTTTTGTGGAGAACTCCGTTGGGGATATCTATTTCAAGGTTTTAGCTTTGTTGAGGATCTGAATGACATACTGCAGGGGATTTCTTCTGGAATAGCCTAAAGACGTTTTCCCATCCTTTCAACCTATCAGTAATTATTCTTTCACATTTCGTTTTATTTGTAAACAGTGATTGTATTCAAATGCATATGCTCATTTAATAAATCATTGGACGTTTTCAAATAAGACACAAGTGTAAAAAGAAAGAAAAAGCAAACAAATTTCTGCACTTCGAAGTATCTTTGTATTAACTTTGTGTAAGTATTTTGTACAAAGGAGACAGACATCCTAGTAAGAGGATGTTGTCATGAGAAAAATTTATACAAAGAAAGATGGTTATGTGTAACAATTCCATGGGGTTCCCATTCTGCTATAGCCTTCATAACTCTGAGTATCTTGTTTATTTGTTGCTTCGTTCGCAGATGATTGGATTGATCTTCGTTCGCAGATGATTGGATTGATCAGAATCCTGGAGCTTGGTCGTGAAGAGATTGTCCTTAAAGTGATACGACGAGACATAGTCATACGCTTTAATTCCCTAACTTTTGCCTGGACTGCCCTTTCGGGTTTTCAGTCCACCAGGAAACCCTTTTTTGCCCAAGTCGCTCTTTCGAGTTTTCGACTTGCCGGGTGTATAGATTTTTATTATCCCTAAATTTTGCCTGAATCGCCCTTTCGGGTTTTCGATTCACCGGGATGCCCATTTTTGCCCAAGTCGCCCTTTCGGGTTTTCAACTTGTCGGGTCGTTTATGCGTAGTATCTTTTGACTATGTCTGCGTTTACAGGGTGCGGCAGGTCGTCGCCGTCCATGGTGGTCAGAATCATTGCCCCACCAGATCCTTCTTAAGTAGGAGTCCACTTGCCCCTGGGATCACTTTGCGGCAAGATGATCCGCTTGATTACAAGATCTCCGACTTGATATACCTGACGCCTGACTTTCTTGTTGAAAGCCTTGATCATCCGTTTTTGATATATTTGACCATGACAAACAGCAGTAAGTTGCTTCTCGTCGATCAAATTAAGTTGATCAAGCCGGGTCTGAATCCAATCGTCTTCACTTAAACCAACATCCTTCATAATCCTCAAGGAAGGAATCTAAACTTCCATAGGTAAAGCAGCCTTCATGCCATATACCAAAGAAAAGGGGGTTGCCCCAGTTGAAGTACGCGCCGTGGTACGATATCCATGCAGAGCAAACGGTAACATCTCATGCCAGTCCTTGTAGGTGACTGTCATCTTTTGAATGATCTTATTGATATTTTTGTTCGTAGCTTCAACAGCACCGTTCATCTTTGGCCGATAGGGAGATGAATTGTGATATTGAATCTTGAACTGCTCGCACAGAGCGGTGATCACAGTGTTATTCAGGTTTGTACCGTTGTCCGTGATGATCTTGTCGGGGATACCGTACCGGCAAATGAGGTTCTACTTGATGAAGCGGGCAACCATATTCTTTGTAACAGAGGCGAAGGAAGCCGCTTTGACCCACTTGGTAAAATAATCAATAACCACCAAGATGAAGCGATGTCCATTGGATGACGTAGGCTTGATCTCTCCAATCATGTCGATTCCCCACATCGTGAATGTCCAAGGAGTTATTAGAACGTTGAGAGGAACTGGAGGAATATGTACCTTGTCAGCATAGACTTGGCATTTGTGACAAGTACGAGAATATTGATGACAGTCAGCTTCCATGGTAGACCAGTAGTAGCCTTCCCGTAGAATCTTCTTAGCCATCGTATGTCCGCTCAAGTGGGTGCCAAATGTGACGCTATGTATTTCAGTCATGATCAATTCGGCTTCAACTTTGTCCACACAACAAAGTAGAACACAATCATGGCTGCGCTTATAGAGGATACCATTGCTCAGGAATAACTTGGCAGCAAATCTCCTTAAGAACTTTTTGTCGTTGACTGAAGCTCCTTCAGGGTACTCTCGATTCTTGAGATACCTTTTGATTTCATGAAACCAGGGTTGTTCCACTACTTCTTAGGTATTAATCTCATGATAGTGCGCAGGTTCGTCTATTCGCTCGATGGTGATTTGGGGAGCCTCATTATCCCAGTTGAGTTTAAACATGGAAGACATTGTAGCCAGAGCATCTGCTAACTGATTTTCTTCTCGCGGGAAGTGCTCAAAGGTAATCTGCTCGAAATGAGGCAACAATGTCAAGACATGTTCTTTGTATGGGATAATATTAGGATGCTTAGTGTCCCACTCTCCTTTGATTTGACTGATAACCAAAGCTGAGTCCCCAAATACAATCAGAGATTTGATTCCCAAGTCAATAGCAGCCTTGAGACCAAAGATACAAGCTTCATACTCGGCCATGTTGTTGGTGCAGCTGAAGCAGAGTCTAGCAGTGAAAGGTGTATGGCAAACTTCTGGAGAGATAAGTACCATGCCGATACCGCTGCCAAGTGCATTTGAAGCACCATCAAAGTACAGGGTCCATCGGGATCCTTGTTTAGGTCCGTCATACGGTATGTTACCTTCAATGTTGTCCAATGTCATAATGTCCTCGTCGGGGAAGTCAAACCTCATAGATTGGTAATCTTTGACAGCTTGATGAGCTAGATGGTCAGCTAGTACACTCCCCTTTATAGCTTTTTGGGTTGTGTACTGGATATCATACTCAGTCAGGATCATTTGCCATCTAGCGATTCTTCCGAATAAAGCAGGCTTCTCGAAGATGTACTTGATCGGATCCATTTTGGAAATCAGCAAAGTGGTATGTGTCAACATATACTGTCTTAGTCGGCGAGCAGCCCATACCAAAGCGCAACAAGTTTTCTCGAGCAGTGAGTAGCAAGTCTCACAGTCGGTAAACTTTTTGCTAAGGTAATAAATGGCATGCTCTTTTTGGCCAGACTCGTCATGTTGGCTCAGTATGCACCCCATTGAGTTATCCAAAACAGTCAGATACATGATTAAAGGTCTTCCTTCGACGGGTGGCATCAAGATAGGAGGTTCCAGCAAATACTCCTTGATCTTATCAAAAGCAACTTGACAATCATTGTTCCATTCAACTACCTGATCTTTCTTCAACAGCTTGAAGATTGGCTCACAGGTAGATGTTAGGTGAGAGATGAACCTTGCAATATAGTTTAAGCGTCCCAAGAAACCTCTAACCTCCTTCTCAGTGCGGGGGGCGGGAATTTCTTGTATAACTTTGACTTTGGCAGGATCAACTTCAATGCCTTTGTTGCTGATGATAAATCCCAAAAGTTTACCGGACCTGACTCCGAAAGTGCATTTGCTAGGGTTCAGTCTGAGCTTATATTCCTTTAACCTGACAAATAGCTTTTGCAGATGGTTGAGGTGTTCTTCTTCTGTCTGTGAACGGGCTATCATGTCGTCTATGTAGACTTCGATTTCATGATGTATCATGTCATGAAACAAAGCTACCATGGCTCGCTGATAGGTTGCCCCGACATTCTTCAGTCCGAATGGCATCACTTTATAGCAGAAGGCACCCCACTGCGTAACAAAAGTAGTTTTCCCCATGTCTTCGGGGGCCATTTTGATCTGGTTGTATCCCGAGAATCCATCCATGAAGGAAAATACCTTGTGTTGAGTTGTGTTGTCAACCAAGATGTCAATGTGTGGTAGCGGAAAATCATCTTTAGGGCTAGCCCTATTTAAGTCTCTGTAGTCCACACACATTCTGACTTTGCCGTCCTTCTTAGGCACGGGCACAATGTTAGCAACCCATTGTGGATAGGAAGTAACAGCCAGAAAGCCAGCATTGAACTGCTTCATCACCTCAACTTTGATCTTTTCGGACATGTCGGGCCTCATTCGGCGGACTTTCTGTTTGATTGGTGGACAGTCTTCTCTTGTAGGGAGATGGTGAACCATAATATATGTATCCAGTCCCGACATATCTTCATAGGACCAGGAGAAGATCTCAACAAATTCATTCAACAACTGAACTAAGCGCTCTTTGACACTTGGCTCCAGGTTGGCACCCACTTTAACCTCTTTTATGTCTTCTTCTGTTCCCAAATTGATAGTCTCTAACAACTCTTCATGGGGAAGAATAGCCCTTTCTTCTTGTTGAAAAAGTCTAGCTAACTCTCCAGGCACTTCACAGTCTTCATCACCTCCGTACTCGGCATGATTGACCAAATCTTCAGAGTCACTGAAGGCCAAAGCAGAATAGTCACCCATGGAATTCGGAGTGGATGGGTACCTGCATTTTGTGAGTGTGGGTGTGTGTAAGGGATAGCCATCCTTAAACAAAATAAAATGTAAAAGGAAAGAAAATGAACACAAAAGTTTATTGATGAAAACGTCCATGATTCATTAAAGATGGCATATGAAAATGAAAAATCAAAACCCTTACAAATGGACCTATGTGCCCTGGGAAAGGCACGAGGCAAAAGAGTGTACAAATTATTTAAAAGTTATTACAGACCAACTGAAAATGTTCAAAAGATAAATTACTGATTGATGAAAGTAATGGGAACGAAGTCTTTCGCCTCCCAGTTATTCAGTCCCCCTTCAATGGTTGGAAAGATCCAATCTTAAAAGTTTCCTTCTTCATCATCATCTTCTAAAGCATGAACTCCATGGTGAGTGATCTTTAAGGGTGGTCCTCCAGCCCGGGAGCGACGCACAACTTTCTGGTTAGCAGCAATGAAACCCAATCCGAACTTGTCTGTCTTGTGAGAAAAATCAGGCAGTTAACCCCACACTGTACTTCCTCCTTCCTTGATTACAGCCTCCGCGTCTTTAAGGGATGACATCTGGGACACGGGCTTGGTAATGATAGGCACATCAGTCATTGTCTTCGCTACTGCGACCTCAGGAGAAACCTCTTCAAAATGTTGGAAAGGTGTTTCTATGAATTCACCATCTAACTCCACGTAGCGTAAATAGTTAATGTGGCTTATCATATGCTCTTCCTCACCATGAACTGTTATGATTTTACCCTGGACTGGATATTTTAGCATTTGGTGTAGAGAAGAAGTGACTGCCCCAGCGTTGTGGATCCATGGCCTTCCCAATAAGCATGAATATGAAGGACGGATGTCCATCACATAAAAAGTAGAGTTGGAAATTTCTGTACCCACTTTGATTGGAATGTCCACTTCTCCGTGAACCATCCGCTTAGAACCGTCGAAGGCTCTAACAATGATATTATTGGGCTTTAGGGTCAAACCTTCACAGTCCAATCTGTCCAATGCTTTTTTTGGTAGAACATTTAAAGATGAACCAGTATCAACCAGAACATGAGCAAGTGTAGTTCCTCTGCACTCTACCGAGACATGCAGTGCATCATTATGATTTCTTCCCTTAGACGTCAAATCAGCATCAGAAAAGCCAAGACCATTATCGGCTGTAAGGCTAGCTACGCACTCTTGAAACTGGTCTGCAGAAGTTTCTTGAGGCACGTGTGCCGTCTTCAGAAATTTGATCAAGGCTTTGGCATGAGCCTCGGAGCAGAGTAAGAGAGCCAACATAGAGATTTTCGAAGGGGTTTGCCCCAGCTGCTCTACGACATCATAGTCGCTCTTCTTAATTATCTTTAAGATTTCCTCCATATCCTTTTGGGTGGTCTCGGGGATAACCAAAGTCTGAGCCCTCGTTCTGATGGGCGCTTCTTGGATCCCCTTACCTTTATCGGCAATAACAGTAGAGGGTATAGCTTCGGGAGCATCAAATTCTTCAATAACCGGACTTTGCACAGATATCTTGACAGGCACAGGAGCACTTGAGGGTCCGAAGACTTCCTGTGGAGGAGCAATCCCCGGAGAGAAGATTCTTCCGCTACGAGTTATCTTACTTGTTCCCGCAATATTCCCCATGTCAGGAGTTTCTTCATCAGAATTCTCTTGGACTGATTCGATCTGCTTAACACCATGGTAGAAGATCTCTCCTCCATAATTCCATGGTATCGTCTTGTTGGACTTATATGGGATAGGCCCCGACATGGTAATCTTCAGCGGTACAAACTTTGGATCAGGCGTAATCTTAACAGGAGTTTTGCAGGTCTTGGAAAGATTGTCGGAAATGGTGATTATAGCAATGTCATTGATTGGAGTAACAAAGGTAAAAGGAGTAACATGAGTGATAATAGAAACAGGAGTTTTCTGAAAGAGGATCTCTTGAGTATCCATCAGGCGTTGGATGCTTGATTTCAACAGTGGACAGTCGGATTGCAAGGTCAAACAGAAGTAACAATCTTTTTCACATCCCGGGAAAATCCTGGCTCTCAACAGATTCATTTTAATCATTGGCAGCGGAGTCATTAATTCATCAACAGCGGTGATATGAAGATCTTCCAGAATTGCATGGACATTATGGCCATGTTTTGGCATAGGAGCAGATATCCCATTAGGTTTTTCGGGAGCATCAAACTCTACCTCCTTGGCATCTATCAAATCTTGGATCTTGTTTTTAAGGGCCCAACAGTTGTTGGTGTCATGCCCTACACTGTCTGAATGGTATGCATATTTTGCATTTGAATGATAATATGAAGAAGAGGTATTTGGGTTTTTCGGCGCTTCTTTCAAGTTGGTAAGGTTCAGCTTTAACAGATGAGGGAGGACCTGAGCCGGTGTCATATTGATATGGGTGAATTTCTATTGTGGCCTTTTTACCCTTTGCTAGTTAGCTCTTGGTTGATTGCTTCGAGGTTGATCGGTTGAGGAATTCTGGATCATCACAGCCCCCACTGCGGGTCAGTGCTCCATTCTCCCTTGGTTTCTCTGAGTATGAACAACGGAAACTTCCTTCTTGGCTGGGAAGGTCTTCTTGATAGCGGTAGAAGCGGAGGCATCCTTCTGAATTTTACCACTCTTAATGCCAGCTTCGACCCTTTCACCGGTCAAAATTAATTCGATGAACCCTGCAGATGAGCTCCCGATCAAGTGATTGAAGAATGGACCTGACAGGGTCCCTAAAAACATGTCAACCAGCTCTCTATCCGACAAAGGTGGTTGCACCCTACCAGCCAAATCTCACCACTTCTGGGCATACTCCTTAAATCCCTCATTAGAGGCCATACCCATACTATGTAGTTGAGTACGAGTAGGCGCTAAATCTGCATTATATTGGTATTGTCGGTAGAAAGCAGCAGCCAAATCTTCCCAGTTATGAACATCAGATCTCTCAAGTTGATAGAACCAGTCCAATTGCGTACCCGATAAACTATCTTTAAAAAAGTGGACCCATAGATCCTTATCAGAAGAGTGAGGTTGGATCTTTCTGACATAGGACCGCAAATGCATCTTTGGACAGGACAAACCGTCGTATTTAGAAAATGTAGGTACTTTGAACTTGGGAGGAATGACGATTCCAGCAACCAACCCTAGTTCTTCGAAATCTAACCCATGTACCCTTTGCAACTCCATGGCTGCCAACCGATCTTCAAGATTTTTATACTTATCATCTGCCGAAGGGTATTGTTGTTCGGAGTAATCTTCATCCTCTTCCTCTTCTTCTTCTTCAGCTTCAGATTCAGAGGGCATTGCAACTCCCTTTCCTTTACCAACCCCTTCGTCAGACATCGAGGGGAATTCCAGAACTCTCCTAGCTTGATGCTCAAATCTCCTTCCCATAGTGGCCACACCAATTCTTTTCTTTTTCTTCCTTTCTGGTTCCTTCTCTTTCTGTAACAGTGCTTTAAGATCCTCTTGACCCTTTGCTAAGGTCATGAGGAGTTGTTGGAATTGCGAATTTTGTGCTTGCAGATCTTTAACCGTCTGCTCTATATCCATCTTGCTGAAATAAACAGCAGAAAGATAAGGAAACCTGGTGTGAAGACCTGTTTATACATATGATGAATGACATGTTATTCATGTAATGCATTCAAGGATTCAGAAATTCAAATTTGTTGTAAATAAAAAGAACACACGTCATATTAATAAGAAGAAATTTGTTAGTACATAAATGCCCCATGGGCAAAATATTACAAAGCTTCTTAATGTAAAAATACATTGCGCATCCTTTTTGGCGCGATGTAAGTGTTGAGAGTCTCCTCTTCGTGAAGTCGGCGGGTAAGTTCCAAAACCTTCTTCTCACTGGCATAGAAGCTGGCTTCAAAAGTGTTCCATTCCTCCTTGAGTTGTATCCAACTCTTTTGCAATTCTTCCAATGATGTTGGCATGTCAGGATGTAGGAGGGTGTATGGAACCTCTCCTTCTATAACAGGATCTTTGATCACGTGGAGAATGTGAGGGTATGGCATCATAAGATTCTGGGCGCGGGTTCGTACCCACTTGAGATAAGGCTCAAGGGGGGTGGAATTCTTGTGTCCCAGCGTCTTACTATCCACTTTATTGGGCATCCTCCAAGCTCGGATAAACCTTTGTCGAAGTCCTTGAACGTCGTTGTCGAAGTCAAAAACCAAGTCAGGAATCAGCATATCATGAAGGCCATCCCTCCGGGCATACCCAAATTGTCTAGAGCTAAACAGGGGTTGTAGGTAATGCCTCCCCTAATGCCAAGTAGTGGGACATTAGGGAATTTCCCACAACGATCAATGATGATGACATTTTCTCTGGACCGAGAACACTAATATACATCAGAGTATGTAAGAGTCATCAATCGTTGTGACCACCTCAAGCCTTTTTCATTTTTCAAGACTGACTGGGGAAGGTGAGAAATAAACCACCTTGCTAGAAGAGGAGTACAACACATAAGAACACCTATTTTCCTCATTGTTCGTGTGTGAAATGAGTGTAGGATGTCCCCAAGCAATGTAGGCACAGGATTCTGAGATATGAAAATCTTGACAGCATTCACATCTATAAGCTGATCAGGGTTTGGGAACAAGGCCAACCCATAGATGAGGAGTGCCACAATCTCTTCAAAAGCTTGAAGATCTAGAGAATTCCAGCAGTCTTGTGCCTTCTCAAACAGAAACTTTGCCAAGAAACCCCTGACACCACTTCTGGTTTCCCAATGGCCTTTGATATCAGATGGTTGCAAGTGTAAGGCTTGAGCAACATCTTCAGGCTTTGGTTCTCTTTCCGTACCATTGTAGGGTAGTTAATGAAGAATAGTAATCCTCAGGAGTTGAGAAAATTCCTCTAAAGTAGGTACCAGTTGGTAATCAGGGAATGTGAAACAGTGGTGTAGGGGGTCAAAGAACTGGAAGAGAACTTTCACCATGTCTTCTTCAATGTTGGAGTTGACCAAGTTGAGGAGTCTACCATGTCTTTCACTGAAGAGAGAATTCTATGGAATCTTGGAAGTAAGCTCCTTGAGTTGAGGAGGGATTCTCACAAGGTTGACTTGAATTGTTTTCCTGCGAAGAGATTCCATGACCTACAAAACAAGAACAAATATGAAGATCCAAACCATTGAAATGGTTAGTGGATGTATATGATGCTTTATGATGTTCATGATGTATGCACAAGCATATATACAAACAAGTCACACAAAATCCTAGTTTCAGGCTTGCATGGAGTTTCATAGGTAAGTACCCTCTTGAAGTTAGTTGGCTCAACCTGTCCTATAAATAGTAACCGGGTTCTAAGGAGCTCAATATCACCGGATTATTTTCGGTGTTCATTGTCTCAGTTTAGCCACTTAATTGGCGACCGAAATATTCCAAGAAAATAACCCTCAATGAGTGTAGTATCGAGTATCTACCAACTTCGGACTGCACCAAAGCCGGTCATCCAACTACCCCTAAAAAAGGCCAAGATGGTCAAGTAAGGTTCTAAGAGTTCATTAGTGCTTCATGACATCACTCAGCGGCCCCGTATTCTCTTTGATTGACTCAAAGGCTACCGGTACTCACAAATATGCCGCACTAATATAGCTATTGCTTCAACCATGTCGGTATACCCCGCACAGTTTCCACAATGTATTGCTATTTACCTATGAATGTTTCCCAAAAATCCGGGTGGAGGATTCAAACCCAAACAATAGAACCAAATGTAAAGCAATCAAATCAAACAAGATAAGCATGCAAAGGTTATCTAAACCCTAAGGTTACTCCACTTTTAAAGTTCTCCCCAGCAAAGTCGCCAGTTCTGTGATACGGTGGGAGAATTGACTTGAGGTTTTAGCGTTTTGTGTTCGCAAATGTTTCAGTTTAGCAAGAGTCGCCTGACTTTTTATTTTATCCTAAGGAAAGGTCAAAAAGCACAGGAAAGACCTTTGAGATGTTTTCTTGGGTTCGGGGAGTAGATTATGAAAAGGGAACGTGCAAGCACCCTTTTCATCCATGGTTATCCATGGGCTCTTAGTTACTTGTTTAGATCACTTGCTTTTGCTTTTCAATTGTTTGAAATGGTGCTTTGTGTGTGGTTTTGAAAGATGTTTTGAAAATAGGCCATCGTTGTGGCAACCTTTGTAATGATTCTTGTTTGAATGTATACAAAGGTGTTTTTGTCTTTTGAAAAGATTTCAATGTTTTGAAAGTTTGTTTTTGGGAAATATTTTGAAATTGTGTTGTGAGGTGTGTTTGAAAATATCAAGGATGTTTTGCAAGCTTTTGATCAAGTAACTAAGAGTTGTCTACCCTATTTTACTCAAAGATCTTTCCTATATGTTTTTAACCCTTTTGACAGTGTTATGTCACCATTGCATTTGGTAAACAACCTTGTATTAGGATGTTAAACGGGACAGGCGTGGGTCATCGTATAGACCATGATAGCAATTGTGTTAAGTATTTTTGGCAAATTTTTGAGGGACTTGATCATTTTGTTTAGGCAACCAAGATAGCGTCATCTAGGGACTATGATCTTTTGTTTTGTTTTTGTTTTGCCAAAGTACCCAACATGCATAACATGGCCCATTTTTAAGGCAACAATTGGATTGTAACCCTAGGGGTGCAAGTGTGCATTGTGTTTGATTTTCATGCATTTTGTTTTTGATTAGGTCAAGCTACCTGTTGATTTGGATTTTTACATACAAACCCTAATCTCTAATCATGGTATAATTGAAAGCATAAAGTGCGAGAATTAAAAGTCTAAGCTATTACAACATGATAATGGAGATGGGGGTACAATTTTTGAATGGGGGTGTATTTGACAAGAAATAAAAACCCTAATTTACTATTACATCCAAATTGAATAATGGCATAAATAATAAATAGATAATATTTAAATAAACAAAATAAACAAATATACAAATAGTATGAATTATGCAAAAAAGTTTATGTTTATTTTCCAAGTATGTAAAAATATTTAATTGTAAAAATAAAGAAATAAATAAAAGATTAATTTTATTTGGTTAAGGGTAAAACCCTAATTTTCTTTAAGAAAGTAATTATATCAATTATTTTATTTATATACAATAAAAATAAAATAGTATATGTAAAAAAGAAAAAGAGATGTTTAGAAAAAGTATTTTTTAAGTATATTTAATAATAAAAATAAAAGTGTAATATTTTATATTTTTATTCTAAAATATCTAATAAAATAAGAGTATATATATATATATATGTGTGTGTGTGTGTGTGTGTGTGTGTGTGTGTGTGTGTGTGTGTGTGTGTGTGTGTGTGTGTGTGTGTGTGTGTGTGTGTGTGTGTGTGTGTGTGTGTGTGTGTGTGTGTGTGTGTGTGTGTGTGTGTGTGTGTGTGTGTGTGTGTGTGTGTGTGTGTGTGTGTGTGTGTGTGTGTGTGTGTGTGTGTGTGTGTGTGTGTGTGTGTGTGTGTGTGTGTGTGTGTGTGTGTGTGTGTGTGTGTGTGTGTGTGTGTGTGTGTGTGTGTGTGTGTGTGTGTGTGTGTGTGTGTGTGTGTGTGTGTGTGTGTGTGTGTGTGTGTGTGTGTGTGTGTGTGTGTGTGTGTGTGTGTGTGTGTGTGTGTGTGTGTGTGTGTGTGTGTGTGTGTGTGTGTGTGTGTGTGTGTGTGTGTGTGTGTGTGTGTGTGTGTGTGTGTGTGTGTGTGTGTGTGTGTGTGTGTGTGTGTGTGTGTGTGTGTGTGTGTGTGTGTGTGTGTGTGTGTGTGTGTGTGTGTGTGTGTGTGTGTGTGTGTGTGTGTGTGTGTGTGTGTGTGTGTGTGTGTGTGTGTGTGTGTGTGTGTGTGTGTGTGTGTGTGTGTGTGTGTGTGTGTGTGTGTGTGTGTGTGTGTGTGTGTGTGTGTGTGTGTGTGTGTGTGTGTGTGTGTGTGTGTGTGTGTGTGTGTGTGTGTGTGTGTGTGTGTGTGTGTGTGTGTGTGTGTGTGTGTGTGTGTGTGTGTGTGTGTGTGTGTGTGTGTGTGTGTGTGTGTGTGTAATTATATTAAATATGATAAAATAAAATAAAATATATACAAAAATAAAATATATTTAGAAAAATATTTTAAGTGTGAATAAAAATAAAGAATAAAAATAAAATTATGATTTATATATTATTTCCAAGTTTTTGATAAATAAGATAAAAGTAATTAATTGCTTTTTATGTTAGAAAAATAAAAATAAAATGCAAAATAAATGTGAAAAAGTTATAAAAATATTTTTTGAGTATTTTTTATATTTGGGAATAATAAAATATAATCAGAAATGAAAATAAAAATGCAAAAATACAAAATAACAAGAAATTGGGCCAGGGGATGCAAAAAGGAAAAGGGAGGTGTCAAAAGTAGCCAGGACCAAGCTCAGCCCAAGCAAACTTAATCTTCAACCTTCTGATTTTGAAAACGCGCGCGCCCTGTACAATTGTCAGATCCTGTATACGAGCTCTATTGCAAAAATACATAACATCAAACTTGTAGAGCATTTCAAGACGAATCCAACCATATAAACAACTTGTCTTAACTCTCAAAGACCAGAGAGAATTTCTCTGGCCCTAAAATCTAACCTAATTTTTTCAGTATGTTCATGGATGAAATTCTCTTAGCATGCTTAATATAAATGAAAACTGAGCATATGTACAGCTTCATGGCAATGAATACTACATTTCTTATTCACAAACCTAAGGCTAAATGTTCCTAAATAGAGAGATAGGAAGTTGACAAAAACCTGTTTCAGCTGACTTCGTGTATGGAAATGTGGTGCTTTTCAACAAGGCATGAGATGTCTGGGAGCTTGCTTGGACTTCACTTGACCTTCTCCAATACCTAGCTTGCCTTGAATGTCCTTGAATCAGCCTATAGAACTCAACCTGCACAAGCTCAAAATGAAAATGGAAAACCTGTAAATGGAGTTACAGTTGGTGTTTGAAGTTTGGGATAGCTTGGATGAGTTATGTGGAAGATGTTTGAACCAACTTGGGGCAAAACGCACGAGCAAAATGTGCTATGGAAGTCAAGTTGCAGGTTTTGCCATGTTTTGCCAATGGAAGGTGATTTTTGGCTAGGGGATGTTTAGAGGCTCAAGAAATCGTGTTTCTAGCTCAGAGGGATGTGAGAAAGATGTTCAAAATGCTTGCACAAGTTTTTTTTGCTGATGTTCCCGTCCTCATGTCTTTTGCATATTTCTTGTATATGAAGCAAAAGTGGGAAGTGATATGTAACAGGCCTGTACAGGCTATCTAACACCTTGTAACCTCTGCTCTTGGCCCCTCTAATTTGTGGATTTGATTAGCTGTAAAAGATCTGGACCAATGCTCAAAGATTGTGGTTTGACATAAAGCACATTTAAGCAAAAATAGAAATGTACCTTTTTCTACTTAGGGATTAGTTTTGTGTACAATGCCCTAATGACCAAAACAGTGTCTTAGACCAAAGGATTTGCATTAAATTATTGAGTGTGAAGTGGTTTAGAGGCCTGTGATCTAGTGCAAAGCATGCTGACTTGAAATTGCAACTTGTATGAACATGAATATGCCATGGATGAAAAGTGAGTTTTTGCCAACTTCAAGCCTTCGATTCTCTCTAACCACAAATGTGTTTGGGGAGTTATTGGACATTTTGGAAAGTTTGCAACATTCTATACAATCCATCTTTGAAAGGCAGCTTGATATTACAAGTGGAACTATGTGAAAAATGGCCAAGAAGATAGGTCAAAATCCTGCCTAAACTAGGGCAAAATTTCACTGTTAAAACTTTTAGGGACCCTTGTTCCAAAAATCATAACTTGAGATCCAAGCTTCTTTTGAGAAAACTTTGTGAATAAAAGTTTTATACTTTGTGGAGGAATACAACTTTCATGTTGGAAGTTTTGTTTGAATCCAATTGCATCATGGTGAAAATGTTGGGCAAAGTTAGGAAAAATTAAGAAAATTTCATAACTTAGAAAAATTCTAAGTTGTGAAAATTTTTCAACTTTAAACCCTAATTTGCAAAAATGGGTTTCTTGATGAACAAGTTTCATGTTTTGACATATCTTGGTGAAAAATGACCCTTGGCACTTAATTTTGACCAAAAAGTCAAAGTTTGACTTTTCAGTGTACAGTCAAATTTTGATCAGTTGACTGAAAAATTCATCTGTCAATCCAATGCATTTGGGATCTTCTGAACTTGTTGAATAGGTCAAGATGATGCCATTGAGTCCTTGAGTCCATGCTTGAACTCAATTTGCCATTGGGTAGGTCAAAAATCAGAAATTGCCCTTGTGCAGTCAAAACCCTAAAAATGACCATTTTGCTCTTTTGATGATCTGATCAAATTTCTTGTGGAGTTGTAATCCAAACTTGATCAAATGTTTCATATAAGTTCATGATGTTGATGTGGGTCAAAATTTATGAGGTTTGACTGTAATTTGGCCACAGTTGACTTTTTCCACAATACAGTTGATTTCTAGGTCAACTGTCCAATTGACTGAGCAAAAATTTGATTCAAGGCTTGAAACTTGGTAGAGGTAATCTTGTAAGTCCAACATGAAGTATGAAATCCATTTTGAGCATTAGAAATCCTAAAATTCCTGTGCAAACCCAATCCCTAATTTAGGTCAACAATGCAAGGAGATGTCTTGGGCAGAGCAAACCCTAGCTTGATCTTGAGTTCAAAAAGTCTTGTGATGAGAAATGTTGATAAAACAAGAGGGAAAATTTTGGGGTACAACACATATGATGTTCATGATGTCCATGATGTTATGCACAAGTATGTATATACAAGCAAAACAAACAAGTTCTTAGTTTAGGCTTGCATGGGGTTTTATAGGTAAGTACCCTCTTGAAGTTTAGTTGGCTTAAACTTGTCCTAGTAATAGTAACTGGGTTCTAAGGAGCTCAATATCACCGGATTGTTTCCTTGGTCATTGTTTCAGCTCAAGCCTCTTTAATGGCGACCGAAATATCCCAAGAAACCAACCCTCAATGAGTGTAGTATCGAGTATCTACCAACTTCGAACTGCACCAAAGTCGGTCATCTCACTACATCCTAAAGGCCAAGTTGGTCAAGGGTTCTAGAAGTTCATTAGTGCTTCATGACATCACTCAGCGGCCCCGTATTCTCTTTGATTGACTCAAAGGCTACAGGTACCCACAAATATGTCACACTAACATAGTTATTGCTTAGACCATGTTGGTATACCCCATACAGTTTCCACAACGTATTACTATTTACCTATAATGTTTCCCAAATTCGGGTAGAGGATTCAATCCCAAACAAATAACCATAATGTAAAGTAAACAAGTCAAACAATGTAAGCAAATAAATATGATCTAGCCCTAAGGTAACCCCACTTTTATAATATTCCCCAGCAGATTCGCCAGTTCTGTGATACGGTGGGAGAACTGACTTGAGGGTTTTGCGTTTTGTCGCAAATGTTGCAGTTAGCAAGAGTCACCATCAACTTTTCTTTTATCCAAAAGGAAAGGTGAAAAAGCCCAGGAAAGACCTTTGAGATGTTTTCTTGAGTTCGGGGGGTATATTATGAAAAGGGAAGGTATTAGCACCCTTTTCATCCATGATTTTCCATGGGCTCTTAGTTACTTGCTAGATCACTTGCTTTTGTTGTTTGAAAATGTGTTTGGTGTGGTTTTAAAAGTATTTTGTAAAAGAGGCCATTCGTTTTAGGCAACCTTTGTAATGATTCTCGTTCGTAAGAATGTATACAAAGATGTTTGTCTTTTTGAAAATGTTTTCAATGTTTGTAAGATGTTTTTGAAATGTGTGTGTTAGTTTTGGTAAATAGCAAGGATAGTTGTTTTAAGAGAGAGCAAGTAACTAGAAGCAATCTACCTACTCAAATGTATTTCTTATGCATTTTCTATTCCTTTGATATTTGTTGTCTCACCATTTATTTGGTAAGCAACCCTATCTTTGGATGTAAATGGGACGGGCGTGGGTGATCGTATAACCATGATTAGCAACGTTGCAAAGTATCTTAGCATTTTGAGGGACCAAGATCATTTTTGTAAGACAACTTTGAATAGAGTCATCGAGGGACTATGATCTTATATTTGTTTGGTTTGCCAAGATACTTCGCATGCGTAATATGGCCATTTTTTGTATTAGGAAACCAAGTGGAAAAACCCTAAGGGTGTTTGTGTGCAAGTGTGTTATTTTCATACTTTGATTTTGTCTTGGATTTAGGGTTTTCTATTTGATTTGTTTTTATCTTACCATGCAAACCCTAATTACTAACATGGAATGTAAAGCGGTAAATTGCGTAATGTAAAGATTATTAAGCTATTACAACAATTTATGGGAGGGGGGAATACAAATTTGAATGGAGATTTGCAAGAATGTAAATCTAAATAAGCTATTACAACCAAATCGAATTTAAACAAATATTGGAATAAACAAATACAATATTTAAATATGCAATATATATGTATATACAAAGAATATTTTGTTTGGTTTTCTTATATGAAAAAGTTTTAACCTAAACCCTAATAATGTTAAGGAAATAAATTAATTCTTGAAATCCAAAATTAACCCTAATTTCTAGTTTAGAAGAAAATAAAGTTCTTATGTATTATTTTTGTGTATTTTTTATATTAAAAATAATAAATAATATTTTATGAAAATATTTAGTTTTTATATGTTAAAGTAAATATTTACAAGTATGGAAAGAAAAGGAAATAAAACAAATTAAACTAAACCTATTTTATTTATTTTTACAAGTTTATTAAGAAAAATAGTTAACATATATTGAAGATAAAATATATTTTTTCATGTGAAAATAAAATAAAATAAAATAAAAATGCAATATTATTATATTTATATTTTTTAGGATTTTTATGTATTAAAGAAAATATTTAATAAACAAAAATGAAAACAAAACAAATAAATAAATAAAATATGAAAATAGTTGGGTCAGGGGGGTATCCTGAGCAATCAAATGGTGAATGTTAGAAAAAAACACAAGGCCCAGTGCAAAACAACAAAAACTGAAGAATGGAAAAATGTGAAAAAATAAAAGGTAGCGCCAAGGTTCGAACCCAGGACCTGGGCCTCACCAGCGTGCTACCTTGCCACTGGGGTGGCTATACATTCGTTGATTTATGTGAAACAAAAACAACATAACACAATGTCCTTGCCCTGTACTTCATCTTCTTCCCCAAGTTGGCCATAAGCTCTGTAACTTTCTCATCTCTCAATAAAAATGGAAATTGATAACATGAACGTTGTAGCATTTTGTCTCACGATTCTAACTATGTAAATCATGTAAGCTAACAATCAAAGATCAAAACAAATTTTAAAAGCCCTAAATTTAAACCTAATTTTTCCAGGAACTTCAAGTTCAAAATTCTCTAAACTCAGGCCAAATAAATGCAAGATATATATATGTACAACTTCGTAGCAATGAGGTCTACATTGTTTATTCACAAATCGTGGCCAATGGATACTTGTATGAAGAGATAAAAGTTGAGATTTTTACCTCTTTCAGTTGAAATCTTGAATGGAGTTTGAGTGAGTTTTATGAAGGCCTGATGATTGCTTGAGCTTGTTTGAACCTCCCTGAGTGTGTTCCAACCCTTACCTTACTTTGAAAGTGTCTGAAACTCTCTATCCAAGTCAACCTGCAAGCTTTGAAAACAAAAATGGCAGATGATGGAGAAGGAGTTACAGTGTAGGGATGATGGTCTGGATCTCTTAGATATCAAGTAGGTAAAGTATTTTGATGATTGAAACTTGAAACGCATGAGCCAAATGATGGATTGTTATGCTTATGCAAAAACTGCAAGTTTTGACAATTTTTTGGTGATATGGAGTGTTTGAATGTTTCAGGCTTCTAGCAATCGTGTTTTCTGTTGTAATGTGTTTGTGTATTAGTATGGGGTAGGTTTCAAGTCATCTCTCCAACAGATTTGTGAGTTCTAGCCTTTTGGCACCCTTTCTTGCTTTTGAAGCAAAGTGAAGAGACAAGTCTTCACGTGCTTGTACTGGCTTTCTTAGGGTTGGTATGAGCTTTGAACAATTTTCTTTAGGCTTGTAAGACTTGCGTGTGCAGAGAAGACAGGTCCAATGCTCAAGAATTGGAAAGTTGCAAAAGTGGAGCTTTTTCAAAATGGCAATGACCACTTTATGCCATTTATGGAATTACAACTTGGACAAAGGCTCTTGAGCTTTAATTAAATCTTTTTCAACTGAGTAAGCATTAAATTATGGAGTAAGGAACGAGTTTGGGACCTGTAAATCATGGATTAGGCAGCATAGGTACTGATTTGAAATTTGTTCTTCATGAAATGGCTTGAGTTCAAAGTGAGAAATTGTCAACTTCATCTCTTCGATTCTCCCTACTCAAAAATGATCTTGAGGAGTTCTTGGACATTTTGGAAAGCTTGAAATGTGCTCTATAACTCATCTTTGTAATGCATTTCAAGATTCCTCATAGAACTAGGTGAAAAATTGCCATGAAGTTGGGTCCAAAACCTGCCTAAATTAGGGCAAAATTTCACTAAGTTATTTAGTTCATGAGCATGTATTCATAAAATTATATCTTGAGATCCAAGTATCTTTAGGGAAAAATGTGTGAAGCAAAGTTGTAGATTTCATGGAGATCTACAACTTTCATGTTTGGAACTTTCTTTGAATCATCTTGTATCATGGTGAAAAAATGGCTTAAAGTTGAGAAAAAATAAGAAATTTTCTATACTTAGAAAAATTTCTAAGTTAAGAAAATTTCCAATTTTAAAACCTAATCTTCAATCCTTGATTTCTTGATGAACAAGTTTCACATTTTGACATGATTTGATGAATTGTGACCCTTAGCCCTTGATTTTGACCAAAAAGTCAAAGTTTGACTTTTCAGTATACAGTTGACTTTTGATCAATTGACTGCAAATTTCATCTGTCAATCCAATGGATTTGCAATGTTTTGAACCATGTAATTAGGTCAAGATTATACAAATGAACCCTTCAAATCATGCTTCAAATAAATTGGTCATTTGCTAGGTCAAAAATCAGAAATTGCCCTTCCCCAGTCAAAACCCTAATTTTGACCATTTTGACCTTTTGATGATTTGATCAAATTTCTTGAGAAATTGTGATCCAAACTTGATCAAATGATACATATGAGTATAGAATGTTGATGTGGATCAAAAATTATGAAGTTTGACTGTTAATTGGCCATGGTTCACTTTTTCCCCAATACAGTTGATTTTTAGGTCAAATGTCCAATTGACTGATCAAAAATATGGTTCAAGGCTTGAAACTTGCCATGAGTAATCTTAGAGGTCCATAATGATGTTTGAAAGTCATATGAAGCATTGATAGTCCAAAAATCCTTGTGCAAACTCAAACCCTAATTTTGGGTTAACTGTGTGAGATGAGATGTCTTGAGCTGACCAAACCCTAATCCAGTCTTGAGTCAAAGAAATCTTGTGAAAATAATCTTGATAAATGAGAGGGAAAATTTTGGGGTACAACAACTTTTAACATGGAAGACATGGTAGCTAGCGCGTCCGCTAACTGATTTTCCTCTCATGGGAAATGTTCAAAGGTTACTTCCTCAAAGTGTGGGAGCAATGTCGGTACGTGCTCTTTGTATGGGATGAGATTCGGATGCTTCGTATCCCATTCGCCCTTGATCTGACTTATCACCAAAGCTGAATCCCTGAAGACATTTAAGAACTTGATCCTGAGGTCAATAGCGGCTTTGAGACCCATAATGCAGGCTTCATACTCTGCCATGTTGTTAGTGCAGTTGAAACATAATCGGTAGTGAAAGGAGTATGACAACCATCAGGAGATGTGATTACGATGCCAATGCCATTACCAAGTGTGTTCGAGGCTCCGTCGAAAACCATAGTCCATCAGGATCCTTCTTCAGGTCCTTCACCCGGTCCAAGTTCTTCATAGTCAGTCACCAGCATAATATTCTCGTTAGGGAACTCAAAATTCATAGAATGGTAGTCATCCACGGCCTGATGAGCCAAATGATCAACCAATACACTTCCCTTGATTGCTTTCTGGGTTGTATATTGTATATCATATTCAGTTAAGATCATTTTCCATCTCGCTATTCTTCCGGAGAGAGTGGGCTTCTCGAAGATGTACTTGATTGGATCCATCTTAGATATCAACAGAGTAGTGTGGGTCAACATATAATATCTTAGTCGGCGAGCATCCCATGCCAAAGCGTAACAAGTTTTCTTGAGCAGTGAGTATCTTGTCTCACAGTCGGTAAACTTTTTGCTAAGGTAGTATATTGCATGCTCTTTTCGACCAGACTCGTCATGCTGCCCCAGCACACACCCCATTAATTGTCTAGCACTATTAAGTATTATATTAAAGGTCTTCCTTCGAACGGAGGCATCAGAATTGGAGGTTCTTGGAGATAATCCTTGATCCTTTCGAAAGCATTCTGGCATTCGTCATTCCACTTTACCACTTGATCTTTCTTCAGAAGCTTGAAGATGGGCTCACAAGCAGTAGTCATATGTGAAATGAACCTGGCGATATAATTCAAGCGTCCAAGAAACCTATAACTTCCTTCTCTGTACGGGGAGCCAACATCTCTTGTATGGCCTTTACCTTTGTGGGGTCTATCTGAATACCTTTGTCACTGACGATGAAACCTAGAAGCTTACCAGACCTTACCCCGAAGGTTCACTTGTTCAGATTCAACCTCAGCTTGTATGTCTTCAACCTGTCGAACAACTTTTGTAGATGATCAAGGTGTTCCTCTTTGATCTGGCGTCCTTGAGGGAAGCCATCTTCAAAGGAGGTTTGTTGCTGGTGGTAGTCTCGGTTAATGCCAAAACCTGGGGAACTTCTTCAAAGTTTTGACAAGGAGTCTCTATGAATTCCCCATCCATCTCCACATACCTGAAGGAGTTCAGGTGGCTCACTATATACTCCTCTTCGCCATGCACAATGACTATATTCCCCTTCACCGGATACTTCAACATTTGGTGTAGTGTAAAAGTAACATCCCCAGCTTCATGGATCCAAGGACGACCCAACAAACAAGATTACGGTGGCCTGATGTCCATCACGTAGAAGGTGGACCCAAAGGTCTGAGAGCCTACATTGACAGGGATGTCCACCTCCCCATGCACCATTCTCTTTGACTCGTCAAAAGCCCTTACCACAATGTTACTAGGCTTTAAGGTCAAGCCTTCACAATCCATCCGACCAAGAGCCTTCTTAGGTAGAACATTCAGCGAAGACCCAGTATGCACCAGCACATGAGCCATAGTGGTGCCCCTGCATTCGATCGAGACATGCAGAGCATCATTATGATTCCTCCCTTTCAGCGTTAAGTCGGCATATGAAAATCCCAGCTCATTGTCAGCAGTCAAGCTGGATACACAGTCTTTGAATTGATCAGCCGGTGTCTCTTGCGGCACATGTGTAATCTTTAGGAATGCAATCAAAGCCTTCACATGGGCCTCGGAACACAGCAACAGAGACAACATTGATATCTTCGAGGGGGTCTGCCCCAACTGCTCGACCATATTGTAGTCGCTCTTTTTAATTATTTTTAATATCTCCTCTATCTCTTGCTTAGAGGATTCCACAACAACTTTTCTAGGTGCCTCCGTCCGGGCAGGCTCACCTATAGCTCCTTTGCCTCGAGTCTCAGATGACTCGACGACAGGAGTAACAATTGGAGTAAGAACAGGAGTAGTAGTTGAAGTACCAGTAGGAATAGCAGGTGAAATAACAACATGCTTATTGACAGTCTTCGGGGAAATCTCGGGAGAGAAAACCCTTCCACTTCTAGTAATCTTACTGGTCTCGACAATGTTACTGACATCGGGATCAACCTCTTCATTCTTCAGATCTTATTTAACGCCATGATAGTAAACATCGGCGCCATAATGCCAAGGGACAACTTTGTCTGAGGCGTGTGGGACAGGACCAGGGAAAGTGATTATTAACGAAGCGACTCTCGAAGTGGGTGTAATCCTAACAGGTCTTCTCGAGGAGGCCTTGGAAGGATTGGCAGAAATGGTTATAATAGCAAAATCTTCACACGGAATAGTTGGAATCAAAGTTTTCTCGAACAATATTTCTCTGTTGTCCATCAGGCGTTGGACACCTGCTCTCAACAAATAGCAACCAGAAGGCAGAAATGAACACATGTTGCGACCTTCACCACAACCCATAAATAAACTGGCCAACAAAAAATTCTTCTTAAAAGTCATAAGGGGAGTAGAAACTTCATCAACTGAGGTCACAAACAGATCGGTATAAACGAAATTAACTCCACGATTGTGCTTAGGCATGGGAGCAGTTATGACATTGGGCTTCTCCGGAGCATCGAACTCAATTTCCTTGGCTTCAATCAGATCTTGTACTTTATTTCTTAGAGTCCAGCAGTCATTTATATCGTGACCAAGACTCTCAAAATGGTAGGCACACCGAGCGTTTGGATTATACCGAGGAGAGGTGGTGTTAGGATTCTTGGGGGCCTCTTTCAAGGTTGCCAAGTTGGATCTCAACAGATGGGGTAGAACCTTTGTCAACGTCATGTTAATCCGGGTAAACTGCCTTTGTGGTCTTTCTACCCTTTGCTGATTGTTGCATTGTGGGGCAGCCATAGGCCTGGGTATCATTATAGCACTTACCGTTGGACGGTGTTCAGCTCAGCTCTGACTTCTCGGGCTATAAATGGCACCGGCCTCCTTCTTACCAGTGAATGGCTTCTTTAATGAACTCGAAGAGGTGTCTTTCTGTATTCTGTCGCTCTAGATCCCGACTTCTACCCTCTCTCCGGTTAATATCAACTCAGTGAAACCAGTTGACGAGCTGCCGATCAAATGGTTGAAGAATGGACCAGACAGCGTCCCAAGAAACATGTCAACCAACTCCTTGTCAGATAAAGGGGGTTGGACTCTCCCAGCCAAGTCTCTCCACTTATGTGCATAGTCCTTAAAGCCTTCCCCTGCACCCATGGACATACTCTGGAGTTGAGTACGAGTAGGGGCAAGGTCGGCATTATATTGATACTGCTTATAAAAACCAGCAGCTAAATCTTCCCAGTTTCGGAAATTGGTTCCCTCTAGTTGGTAGAACCATTCAAGCTGAGTCCCTGACAGACTGTCTTGAAAGAAGTGAAACCACAAGTTTCTATCAGCGGTGTGGGGCTGAATCTTCCTTACATAGGAACGGAGATGGAGCTTTGGGAAAGACACCCCATCAAACTTTGCGAAAACTGGAGCCTTAAATTTCTGCGAGATGACCACTCCCGACACCAATCCCAGTTCTTCAAAGTCCAACCCATGTATTCTCTAGACTTCCATAGCGCTCAGCCGATTCTCTAATTGTTTGTATTTATCCTCAGTGGGAGGATATTGCTCATCATTGTAGTCTGTATCATTGTCAGGAACTTCAGGACTGGGGTCCTCTTCCCTTGTCTCCCTCTCTTGATTCTCCCCTTCTTTGGATGATGAGGTCAGATCGACCGATTGTTTTAGCTCCGCTAAATCTTCTGCCCATATTAAGGATACCAGCGGGCTTCTTCTTCTTCTTCTTTTTCTCTTTCAGGATGAGGGCCTTCAGATCCTCCGGCCCTTTTGCCAGAGTTATGAACATCTGTTGAAATTGGGCATTTTGTGCCTGAAGATCTTCGATGCTTTGTTCAGAAGACATTTATGCTGAAATAAACAGCGAAGAAGATGAGAAACCTGTAATGGTACCTGTTTATGCAATGCTATGGATGGGATGCGTATGCAATGATTTCAAGGACTTTGGGAAATTTAAATTTACGAACCAAAAATAAACAAAGATTTTATTAGCAGAATTCAAAATACAATTGCCTTTTAGGCGTTACAATTGAAAATTCTAAAAACTAAAAGAAATCAAGTTTCCCATAGAGGCTTCCTCTTCGTGCCAAGATAGACATTAAGGCTTCTTTCCTCATGAAGCTGCTTCGTGAGCTCTAAAACTTTCTTCTCCTGGGCATAGAACTGGTTCTTATAAGTATCACGCTCCTTCTTCAACTGAATCTAGGACCTCTGTAGTTCTTCAAGATCGATGGGCATATCAGGATGAAGAACCGTGTAGGGGATATCCCCTTCAGTAATGGGCTCCATAATCACTGGTAAGACGGCTATATAGGGCCTCATAAGTTTCTGAGCACGAGATCGTACCCATTGGAGATAAGGTTCCATAGGAGTGGAATTCTTCGGCCCTAAAGTCTTGGCGTCAGATCTATTTACCATGCCCCAGGCTCGTATAAACCTCTGGAGATACCCTTGAACATCATCCTCATAGTTAAACATAATGCCCTGGATAAGTATCTCATGAGGACCATCCCTTCGAGCGTAACCAAATTGTCGCAGAGCCAAACAAGGATTATAAGTTATGCCTCCCCTAATGCTAAGTAGTGGGACATTAGGGAACTCCCCGCAGCGGTCAATAATAGAAATATCTCCCATAAATCGGGAATACCAGAGAATATCCGCGTGAGAAAGTGACATTATCCTTTGAGACCAACCCAAACTTTCTTCATTCTTCAGCACTGACTTAGGGAGGTGAGAAATAAACCACCTCGATAGTAATGGCATGCAACACATAAGAACCCCTCTTCTCTTCATGGTATGAGTATGGAGAGCATGCAAGATATCTTCGAGCAAGGTAGGCACAGGGTTGCAAGAGACGAAGATCTTAATAACATTCACATCTATGAGCAAGTCTGGATTAGGGAACAATACTAACACATAGATTAGAAGGGCCAAGACCTCCTCAAAAGCCTGAAAGTCCAAATCATCCCAAAACAACTGGGCTTTATCTATTAGGAACTTGGCTAGAAAACCCTTGACTCTGCTTCTTGTTTCTCAATTGGATACCACGTCGGCCCGTTTCAGATGCAAAGCTGAGGCAATGACTTCTGGCTTAGGAACCTCTTCTAAACCTGTGAAAGGCACCTGGTCGAGAATGGGTATATTCAATAACAGAGAGAATTCTTCCATAGTAGGCACCAACTGATAGTCTGGGAAGGTGAAGCAGTGGTGCTTGGGATCAAAGAACTGAAAGAGTACACCCATCATCTTTTCATCCAAGCTTGAAGTAACCAGGTTGAGAAGTAGGCCATGTCTCTTAATGAACAAAGAAGTTTCAAGAACCCTTGATACTAGTTCCTTGAGTTGGGGAGGTATTCTCACAAAGCTGATTCAGACAGTGTTTCTACGAGCAGAAGCCATGATCTGTAAAACAGAACAAAGATAAATTCCCTCGGTCCTTGAAATGGTTAGTGTAATAAGAATGGATGCTATGTTATGATGCATGATGTTATGCTCAAACAGAGTAAATCACACACAAGCAAAGCACACAATAGACCTTAGGTTCAAAGGCTTGCATGAGGTTAAAGGTAAGTACCCTCTTGAAGTTTATTTGGTTTCAAACCTGTCTTAGAAAAGTAACCGGGTTCTAAGGATTCTCAATATCACTGATCATCCTTTATCGGGCGTTGTTTCAGCTCAGGCAATCTTTTCTTGCAGCCAAAATATCCCGAAAGTATGATCTCAATGATTGTAGCATCGAGTACCAACCAATCCTCAACTTTATACCGAGGTCGGTTATCTCACTACTTTCTAATGGCCAAGTTTGTTCAACTAAGGTTCTAAAGTCCGTTAGTGATTTACGACACCATGCGGAGGCCCCGTATTCTCCTCGTTTCCACACAAAGGATACCGGTACCAACCAAAGTGTCACACCAATACAACCATCGCTTAAACCATATCGGTCTACATCGTACAGTCTCCACGATCTATTATTGTTTACCTAATAAGTGCCCCCAGATCCGGGTGCAGGATCTTTAACAATGCCCAAACAAAATCCTTTAAGAATAAAGCAGACAAAACAAACGAGAAAGCAATTTTTTTAGAAATGACCTAGATCCTAAGGTATACCCCACTTTATAACCCTCCCCAGCAGAGTCTCCAGTTTTGTGATACGGTGGCAGAACCGACTGTTATACTGGTTTTCATTTTGTATTCGCAAATGTCGCGGTAAGCAAGAGTCGCCATCGACTTTTATTTCATCCAACAAAGGAAACGGAAAAAGAATAGAAAAAACCTTTTTCGAGATATTTCTAAGTATGGGGGGTAGATTATAGAAAGGGAAGGTGTTAGCACCCTTTCTATTTGTGGTTTTCCACGGGCTCTTAGGTACTTTCTCATTTTTTAAATTGCTGGTGTGTGTTTGTTTCAAAAACTTTTGTTTACTTCGTGATAACTCTTGTATCGGTCCTTAAAAGTGTGACGAAGTTGTTTTGAAAATTGTCTTTGAAAAGTGTTTGTGTGAAAAGTTTTTGTTTTGAGCAAGTACTTAAGAGTTTTGTACCTACTCGAAAAAATTCTGTTCATTTTCGTTTCCTTTAGACAGCGCTATCCTACTATTAAGGAGTAGGTAGCTCCGTCGTCGGAATTTTAAAGGGACGTTTGAAGGGACGAAATGGTCTCTGAAGGCAACAAGTAAGGATACCTTAGCATTTCGAAGGGGCTATCGTCATAAGATCATTTTTCGTAGGTATCTCGAGGGACAAATAGGGACTATGATCTTTATGACGACTTTGAATCGCGGGTCATTGCTAAGGTATCCCTACGTTCGAGGGACACGACCATTATTTCTGAGGCAACCAAGTGGGGGAAACCCTAGGAGTGCGCATGTGCAGCAGTGTTCATTTTCAGATATTTATCTTGTAATTAAATGATCTATTTAATTAATTAAGCATACAAGCCTAGGTTGCTAACAATTATATACAAGCATATAAAATAAAAGCGAGAAAATAAAAGAGTCCTACGCTATTACAAGGCTTTTGGGCAGATACATAAATATTTGACTAAACGTAAAGTGCGGGAATTAAAACCCTAATTAATCTATTACAAACCCAAAGCAGATACAATAATTTCAAAAATAAATAGAAAAAACGCGCGCGAAGAGTTAAGACGGGAACGAGGAAAAGATATTTTTTTGAATTTTCGAGGAAAGCAATTAATCTTGCAAATTAACCTAAATTTTATTTGTTTTTAATTATATAAAAAAGTTTTTTAAATTAACCTAATTTTTCTATTGAATTTTAATTACAAAGAATTTGAATTAATCTAATTAAACTAAATTAATTAATAGTAATTAAATATTTTATGAAAAAAACTAAATCTAATTTTTTTAATGATTTTTATTTTATTTTATGATTTAATAAAAAAAAGATTTTTATTGTGAAAATAATTAAAAATAACCAATTAAAAAAATAAAAAAGAATAGAACGAAAAAGAAATGAGCCTGATGCAGTTAGCATTCCAGGGGGTGTATGTTGAACTTCTGAAACCTATAAGGATGACCCAGAGTCTGGCGCCTGATCCACTGATACCATCTTCTGAGGACTCATGGTGGACCTGCGTATGTTGGGCGTTGGATCTGACTGGAGATGGATCTAGAGGATGAGATCAGAGGGCGCATGATGATCCTCAGAAGATGAGATGTGCTGGATCTGGTGAAAATAATGGAGAAAATGCCAAAAGCTCACGCCTGGGATCGAACCCAGGACATGAGCTTCATACTTTCTTCCTCTGACCAACTGCGCTGGATGTTCAATTGTTAATATAACCAAATAAAAATAATATAAGAAAAACAATCACGTGATGTCCAGCAAACGCGCCAATATTCAAATGGCCTAATGGGAACTTGCCACCTAACCTTCTTCTTCCTCAACACCGTCGTTTAAGGTTTAGACTTTTACCTACTATCTCATGCATGTAGCTACAACCCTGCGTTATTCAAAAATCTAGCACAAGCAATATAAATTTCATTGAAGAACATGAATCAACTGGGCTTGAAGCCCTAATCATCATGGTGTCCACATCTAGCCCTAATTTTGCCTGTAGAAGGAAGCCCTAAAACGAGCTCAGGAACCCTAAGAATGGCAAACCATGATTCATGCACTTAAAACTCAATTAAACAATTCATCAAGCATCGAGACCTTGTAATAAACAAGAATGTATGATTGAATTTCATCAAAAAAGCATGTATGCACGTAATCAAAAATAAAAAATAGTTGGATAACAAGGTTACAGATTTTATGATTCAAGGTGTTTTGGTGCGTGCAAAACGTGCAGTTAGCTTCAGGAGATTGCCAGGAACGTGTTGCAACCCTTAAATATCCTTGAGGATGGCTGTAATATGGAACTCGATCTGAGATTTTTTGACAAAAAGTGCACTGAGTTCTTGGTCGTTTCACACGTTTTTTCCTCTTCCTTATGCTTGGGATTTGTTGTGTATATGTACGAGACTGTATTAGGTTAACAAAAAGGCTTCAAATCCTTGCCAATTATCAAGATTTGATTTCATTCCAACCTTGCATTATTTCTTTCCAAATCAAGCTCAATCATTCCATTCTCACTCCAATCAACCTTGGCATGATTTGATTCTATTTTGGCAGCATAAATGGATTGCATTTCATTCAAAATCAGATCAAAAACAAATCTTCCATATTTTATATCATTTATTTGATTTAATTTAATTTTTAAATGATAAAAACCAAAATAAATTAAATAAATAAATTCAATGAAGTATGGAAGAGTGTTTGGGTCGTGGACATTGTTAGAAGTAAGATACAAGCATAAAAAGTTAGGCCCATTTGACAAAAATGCAATTTTGGGTATTGTTGACTTTTAACAATTTTCTAAAAATGGCCAACTTTGACAATGCATATCTCCTTCAATTTTGACCCTAAGAGGGTGTTCTTGGACTTTTTAGAGATATTGAGATGTCCCATAAACAACCCTTTTGGTTTCATCTCGATTGGGTCTTCTATGTTCATGTAAGAAGCTTTGACCCAAAAGGTGTTTTTGTTGACTTTTGAAAAGGACCTATAATGTCTGAATTTATATATTTTCATGAGTGAATTTATTGAACTTGAGGATTGAATATGAGTTGTAGGGAATTGAATCCTCTTCAAAATGAGCCTTGGATGAGAAATTTGTGATAAAGTATGAGAAAGTTATGCCTGGTCGAAGTTTGGTTGACTTTTTCCTGAGAAACCCTAATTTAGCAACTTTTTGAATTTTGATGAATTAGGAGCCTTCCTTGGGGAATCATGACCAGACCTTGATCAAATGATGTATATCACTTCAAAATGTTGATGTTGACCAAAAATATTGGATTTTGACTGTATGTGGGCCTCATTTGACTTTTGACCTGATACAGTTGATTTTCAAGCATCTGAGCAGTTGACTGAGCAAACTTCTTGTGCAAGGCATGAAACTTGGCATGGATGGTCTTGAGAACATATTAGAACTATGCAGAACATATGAGGCCTTTGGATCTCACCCATCTTAATGAAAATGAAAACCCTAGTTGGAGGTTCATTGCTTTAGGAGAGAATTGGTCTGGTCAACTCTTAGGTATCCTTGAGCCAATTGAGGATCTCAATGATCATATGTTGAGTAAAATGGGAGGAAAAAATTTGGGGTACAACACATTGTAATAGAAATGTGTGCTATTGCTGTTGGGATAGTAGTTTCTTGTGGTTTCCTATGCAATCACTCAGGGGGAGCATGATCATTCATGCTTGTTTGTGTTGAAGTTGTTGTTGTTGCTTCAGATGTATCTTCTGTAGCATGTGCTCTAACTTAGGGGTTTTCCTTTGAGTGGGAGAACTGATTGTGTGTGGCAAGAGGAGTACTAGGCATGTTTGATTGTACAAGATTCTGAGTCGTGTTGTGTTTACAGAGTTTAGATGGTTTCATGTAACTTGTGTATATGGTTTTATTCCTCTCTCCTGGTTAATTAATTTTTGCTTGTTTTCGCCAAAATTTGCCAAAGAGGGAGATTGTTAGGTCTATGATTTTATGGATGGCAACAATTTTGGTAAAACAAGTAGTTGACAACAATTTTATCAAAACATGTTTCATTGGGAGAAACATGTATTGTAGCCTAATGTTGAACAAGATGTCATAACATCTTGACCAATTGGTACAACATGCTTTGTTGGTACTAATTTGACAGATGTTCTATCAGATGATGTAACATGATGCAATATAATATCATATCAATACAACAGGATATTTATCCTAAATATTTGATAGAAAAATATGAGATTTTGGAGATTTCTAGTACTCATAACAGGCGCAGCCAATCAAGGATTGTTATGAATTATTGCAGATTTACTTTATTTCATAAAACGGATCTTTGAGACTTTTTAGGAAATATTTAAAAGATTTTTTTTTTGTTTCTATTTTCATGGAGAAGATTCTGCATGGATTTAGAGTTGAAGATTATATTTGATTGAAGAGTTTAAGCCCAACTACAAAAGTCTATATAAGGAGTCATCAAAGACCTAGTTTTTTAAGCATAGTTTTTATTGTAAAACCTTGTGAAAAATAAGGGTTTAGGGTTTTATAGTTCCATAGGTTTTCCATGTGTTTTTTTGTATGTCCTCATGTATCTTTTGATGCATTTGAGTTGACTGATTGTTACTTGTTTATCAAGTTATTGTTCTCCTCTAAGCTTTTAAGCAAAGAGTTGAGTATTATTCTTAGTGAAGCTCTTAAGTAAACTAAGTATTTTGTTTTGGAAGAGTGTTCTTATTTTTGGTTTCTTGAGACATTCACTGGGACTAAGATTGTTTGATATCACTCTGGTGATTGGGAGTAAGAGGGGTTCTCATATCTAGGAGGTGCCTAGGTAGAAGTCTCACTGGGTAAAGATTAAGTGAGAAGTGTAAATTGAGACTGTTTAGCTTTGAATTGTTACTATTGATAGTGGATTTACTTCATGGCTTGGTAGCCCTAGAGTAGATGAGTTTGCACCAAACTGCGTTAGCAATTGATTGTGTTCTTTAATTTTATGCTATTTACTTTTCTGCATAATCTTTCTGTTTTAGCAAGTCTGTTTTGTGCTGACAGATGTTATAACATCTATCATGACATTGTATGATGTTAAGATATCAGCCTTGACTTCTGATATTGTGTGTGCCAGAATTTCACAATGTTAGTATAGTCTACCCGCCCTTGTGATTTCTCCTTCTCAATAAGGACTAAATCCACTATAGCCAAACTGATTACAGACAAACAAAGACTACCTGTCAATGTTCACACACCACAAAGACTACATGTTAATATCTTCTTGAGAAATTCTAACTATACCCTAGTCTCTCAAGGAATAATCAACTTAAAAGTTGAAATACAAAGATTGTGTGTTAACAAATTTGCTTCTAAGAAAGCAAATTTACACAAGTTGAAATATAGAGATTACACGAAAGTGTTAATAGCAAGTTAATGAACAAAAGCTCTTCTTCGCTAGCAAGTTAACAAACAAAGGTTTCTTGCTTTTTACAAATCTTTAGAAATGAAAAATATTTATTTGAAGTTCAAATGAAAATATGTTGTTGCAGAATGAGCATCGTAATGATAATTCTTTTAGCAATCGTTAGCAATTCCAATTCTTCCAAGTCTCCTTTATATAGCCACAAAGAAACCCGTTGGAGGGTAGAATAGGAATACTTAATTCCAGTTGTAATCTTGCATAATGGTCAGTGAGAGAGTGGTAGTCAACATTGTACCATAGTATATTGTGCCACAAAATCAAAGTAGTGGAGAAGGTGTTAATCTTTTACTATTTACTCACGTAACAACTTTTAATTTATCTTTTAATCTTCAGAGGCCTCAGAATGTGTATTACTTGAAGCATGTTTAGAAGGATAAAAAACCTTGTCTTTAGAACCTTGTCTTTAGAGTCTTCAGAACTTGTTCTTTCTGAACCTTGTCTTTAAAATCTTCATTAAATGTGTGATACAGTGGGAGAACTGACTTCTGGTTTTGCGTTTAATCACAAATGTTACAGATAGCAAGAGTCACCACCGACTTTTCTTTTATCCAATAAAGAAAAGGGTGAAAATAACAGGAAAAACCTTTGAGAATTTTCTGAGTTTGGGGGGGGTAGGTTATGAAAAGGGAAGGTGTTAGCACCCTTTTCATCTGTAGTTATCTACGGGCTCTTAATCGCTAGCTCGCTTTTGAAATGCTTTGTGTTTGTGTATGTTTGGAAATATTTTGAAAATGCCTAAGTGCGGCAATTTTGTAATGATTCTCGTATCGTTGATAATGTATACAAAATGTTTATTTTGAAAATATTTATCGGAAAAGTGTTTTGAAGATGCCAATGTAATGCAGTTAGCTTTATGATAACCCTTGTATCAGTCCTCAAGAGTGTTTATAAAATATTTTGAAAACAGTTGTTTTGAAAGTATGAGGTGTAGAAATTGTTTTAGTTTGTGAGCAAGCGATTACGAGTGATCTACCTACTCAAAAAGTCTTTGTTATTTTCCTCCTCCTTCAGATAGTGCTACCTTACCATTAATTAGTAGGAAGCCCTATCGTTGGATGTGAGGGACGGGCGTGGGTCATCGCACAGTCATAGAAGGCAACTCGTAGGACACTTTAGCAATTGTCATAAGGGACTAAGATCGTTTACCGAAGGCAACATCGAAGGGTCGTCGAGGGACTACGATCTTTTAATTGAGGGTCTTTGCTAAAGCGTCCCACGTTCGAGGGAAATGACTGTTTTTTCGAGGCAACAAGCGAGGTTAATCTAGAGGTGCATGTGTGAAAGTGATTTCTTTTCAGTTAATTTGTCTTGATTAGGGTTATCTAGCGGTTGATTTTAAATCTTGCCATACATGCATAATTACTATATAGTAATAAGTAAAAGCGGTAAAAAACAGAAAATAAAGGTTTTATGCTATTACAATGCTTCAGGGAAAGGGGTACAAAACCACAAAGTCGAGGGAAAAAGGTAAAAAGACTAATTAAACTATTACAAACCGTAAGTAGTTACAATAATCGAAAAATACGAAAATAGTAAACTACGCGAAAATAAAAGGAAAAGGAAATTATTTTATGATTTTATCAAATAAGGAAATTAAATCAAATAAAAGCTATAAACGAAAATTAAAATCTAAATAATATTTTTGGTATTTTTATCACATAAGAACAATTAAAAGAAAATTAAACCTTAATTTTATTTTTATGATTTTTTATCAAGTAAACAAAAGAAAATAATACTATAATGTTTTTATGATTTTTTTTTGTGAAAATAAAATATTAAAACCTGATTCTAATATTTTTTTTGTATTTTGTATAGATTTTTGAAAATGAAATAAGGCAAAAAGACTTAAAAATTAGAAATAAGAAAATAAAAGTGCAAAGCTAGGACTTGAACTTAAGTTCTATGGGTTGTAACAAAGCTGGCTTACCACTTTACCATATGTATTCCTCTGTCATATAAACACCTTAATTAAAATATATAAAATAGAATATGGGTTAAAAGGGGATAAAAAAGCAAAATAATGATAAAATGTCCCCAATGGGTCTCAAACCCGGGACCCCAAGCATATCAGACATGCACGCCCACCACTACACCACGTTATTCATTCATGAATATATTGGATCAAAAATTATAAGAGTAAAAAATGGCAAATGGGTTAGGCTAAAAAAGGCCCAAAACTGACCCGATTTGGGAAAGGGAAAGGAAGGGTTTTGAAAACCCTAATTGACATGGAAGAAGCGTCGCTGGTCTTGTTGGGGATTTGGTTCTCATTAGTTCAATTGATAACAAGATTAATCCAATTAAAGGCCATTTTTATAAAAGGAAATAAAATGGTTCTCCCTCTCTGTTGCTAATTCACGTATCTCTCAACCCTTTCTCTCTTATTTCTAATGATAACAACAATAATACTATCTTATCTATGGCTCACGGTGTTCTCCCTTCCTCCATATCTGTTTTCCGATTACCACACTTGTGTCTCCACTTCTGCTCTCTCAACATCGTCCCTTCCAATTGTACGTCCATATCGCCACCTATGTCTCAGATCACGATTCAAAACCTCGGTGCGCTTTCGTGAAACTACTCATCACCTTCTCAGATCAAAACAAAACAAGCAGATGAACATATAAATCATGGAGATGATAGAGGCTTACCTGCTGGAGAACTTCAGTGACACTTCGACGGTGCAAGCTCTAATTGAAATCCATAGGTAATAATGTGCTTCCGTCTTCATGTTTTTGTTTGATTTTGTTTTCTCTGAATTCTCCTTTTCTTCACGTTTTCAGTTGCTTGTGATGTTGTTGCTTTATAATCAGTATGCAATTTTTTCTGTTGTTGCAGATATGGTGAAGCAGAGAGGAAGATGAAATTAGTATAACGTTGATATCATTTTTCTGTCATAAACATGAAGAAGATGGAAGTGATGTTTGAAGTTGCTTATGAAGTTGAGTGAGTGTGAAGATGATTCCGAGGAGAATGAAAGAATCCTATGATATTGGTGATTCTTGTTAACAATGATGATGATGAAGATTGACAAGAACGAGGGAGAATTCCAGAGAGTTTTGCGGTGAGTTTTTCTGCGATCCTTCTCAAGATTTTGAAATGAACTTTTCTGTGGTTTTTCTGCGTAAGTTTGTGTGTGATGGTTTTTTTGTAGAGATTTGAAGGTTTTGCGTGAGGTAATTTTGGGAAAGTTATTGTGAAGGATTTTGTGAGTTAAGGGAGTATTTTGAGTGATTTATGCTAAGCTAAAGTTAGTTTTCTGCAGATTTTTTGACAAGGTTTTTCGATGGATTTCAATGTGATTTTCTCTCCCCTGGTAATATCAGTCCTCTTTTTTTTATCTCATCTTTGTGGAATCTATTTTCTATTGATGTTGAGCTCCCTTATTTATAGTGGAACAAGTGTGGTTTTGAGGGGAAACTAGATAGGTTTTTGAACAAATATACTATCCTGTTTTTATCACTTTGTTGATGTAGTTTTTAATCACCTATTTTAGTGCAATCCTTGGAATGGTTTGGACTGATATGATGCAGGTTTTTGCAGGTTGGGACAAGGCATTTTAGACTAGTTATGAGCAGGGGCAGCAACAGGTCTTAGACAACAGGTGCAGGTTTGAGACATCATAGCAGCATGACGGAATTTTTGGACTGCATTGGTGGTTTGTAGTTGGGCTGGACTGCAACTAGTGCAGGGTCGCGGTTTTGGGCATAGATCAACTTGGCAACATGGATTTTTAGGTCCTAGTAATTTAGGCTAAACGTGTTGTAACATAGTTTGTAATGTTAATTTGATGTACGTGGGTTTCTTTGAATAAAATTGAAGGAAATTGGATATGATTTTCTTGAATCATGAATAGTGTTTGATGAACCTTGTTTAATGTTTACATGCCTTGAAATCCTTGTATGAAATCTTTTATAATAAGCTTGAATAAAATTAGTGAATCTTACAATGAGCATGAAGTTTGAATGTTATTTACTTGATACTTGAATAAAGTCAATGAGTGTAGTTTGGTGGAACTTGATGAGACTTTCAAAATTCAAGAATTCCATGTTTCCTTCAATTTCCAATTTGTTTTAGCTTTCCAAGGTTTGAATTCAACATTTGTATATCATCTCACGGTTTCATAAGAACTTGTACTCAAAACAAACTTGTATGTCACGCCCGACTCAAATGAACATTAGTTGCCAAACTTGAATTCAACCTCTTGCGTGAAGTTAAAAAGCATAACTTGTACCATAAGCAATTGTTCTCAAATCCTTGTATCTCAAGCAACGGTTGATTGGAGAAATTATCCTTGAATTTATGTTTCATATCTTGACCAATGTCTTGTAACTCAGGCAACTAGATGCATGCTCTTATCATAAGAACATTCAATGAAACCTTATCCATGATGTGAATTAAGTAATGATCTTGGTCGAAGCCCTAATCAAAACTGATGAACGTAAGCATAAGAAAGTGTATCTTGACCCATGAACCATATAAGAATCTTCTTCTCTCTATTCTAGCTCTTGATAAGAATTCCAATTAAATGACTTATATTGCAAGTAGTTGATGGAAGATCTCAAGCAAAATCAAACCCAAATTATGAAGAAAGGGTCCCATGATGATAGAGGGACAAAAGCCTGATTCAAACAATCTCAGCCGAAATATCTTGGTGAAACCCTCAAAACCCTAGCGTCAAAATCCAATTCTCAGAAGAAACAAAGAATCAACCTTTATTTGATAAAGAAACCCAGAACAAAGTGAAACCCTAATTCGTACCAAACACTGCTTCTTGATCTCATGCCTTATTGAGTGAATGAATTTTATGCAAATGACCTAGTGAAAATGATGCATATAAAATGAAAAGCCTAAGCCAGATAAAAGTAGAATTAGGAGGGCAAATTTTGGGGTACAACAAAATTTAACTCATATATACCTTTCTAGTTGAAGCTTCATAGGTCAACAATGGTGAAATCGAGTTGCAGGTTGTAGAGAGTGTTAAGCTTCAACAATGATTCAGTTAGCTTCAGATGATGCCGATGAGTGATTCCAGGCAAACAAATGAAGTTAAAACAAAAGCTTAAAACGAAACAATGGTTTCTTGTTTTTGAAGCTTTCAGGGAGTGAAAATGGCAGAGGTTTTGTGGCTTTTTATGCTTTCAAATGATGGAAAAATGATCCTCTATTTATAGGAAACACAATGAGGTCATGGTATGTGTGAAATTAGATTTAGAATGTGTGAACCAAGTTGAGAATTTTTGTTTTGCAATTCGTGTGAGAGTGAGGGTGGAATTCATGAGTTTGGCACAAAGCCGGGTCATTTTATACTCCATGTGACGCGTTTTGAAACAACAAACAAGTCTTCACATGTGTTGGTGGTACCAAGTAAAGTTTTGGATGATTTTAGATTACATGTCATGCGTGAAAATAAGAATGCATGCCACCATGTTGGAGCTTAGGCCAAATGAAATCCATTCATGAATTTGAAATGTTCCTCGTGCCAAATGTTCTTCTTATGTTGAAGAATCAAATGCAAAAATAACAATATCAAAAGGATGCTTGAGTTGAAAATGGCATGGATGACAAGTTCATGTTATGAATTAATTTCTAGGTCAGGAAATAGGTCAAACCAGGTTTTGGACCAACTTTTATGCACATGTGGGCATCTTGTCCAATTCAAAAATTGATGGCCTTAGAGGCAAAATTGATGTTTGACCCTTGAAACAAAGTTGTAAAGGAGTTCAAATGTGCATTTGGCTCGAAGTAGATTCCAAAAATATTGAGAAATGAGAGAGTTATGGTGTTTGGACCAAGTGACATGCCGTACATGATTTTAGGTCAACCAAACATGTACCAACTTGAGATTTTTACTATTTTCTTACATCTAAAAGCCAAATGTTGAACACTTGAATACCAAATGAAGGAAACTTGATTGTCCCTTGAATAATTTTGATAATTTCTTGAGAATTGGATGAAGATGACATGGAAATAAACACATGAACCATACTTGAATCAACTTTAAAATCATGCATCAAATTTTCATTTTTCTCTTATCAAATGATGTTGAATGGAGCTTGCCATGAATATAACCTAAGATTATAGGTCATGCCTTGAAGTAAAATCTCTTGTGGACCACTTGTTGACCAAAATTTTGACCATGGGAACTAAATCCCTAATTTAGAAACCAAACTTGATCCTTTGATTGTAAGTCCCTACCTTGCACAATAAGAAATGAAAGCAAAACATATTTTTGTGTTTTGAAAGAGGTTAACAAAGTTATAATGTAAACAAACATAAATGCAAAAAGAAACTTAAAGGGTGCTTGATGATCTCTCACAAAGGTTGAACCAAAAAAGTGAAGGTTAGGAGGATACCATGCTTGTGATCTTGCAAATGACACGATAGATGGAATCTTAGGGGTAAAAATTAGGGTATGACATTTCCCCTTGCATAACCGACTCCCATACACATCTCTTGGTCACGACGATCATTTATTTTCTCCAGCAGGTTTTATTCGATATTTTCCCTGTTCCTTTTGGAACAAATAAACCTCGGTGGAGACTTTATTGTTATTATATTTCGAGTGTGTGACGCACTCAGATATTTTTACACCGCGACGCCTACACCGAGCACTTTTTTCCGCTTAAATTAAAATTCTTTTCAAAATCAACTTCAAACACTTTTCAAAAACCATTTTCATAATAAACTGGAATGAAAAAGAAGGTAATTGGGTTTAGATGTTTTCCCTTCCCAGATACTCGAACATTGTTGTAGTGCTCACTATTTGGTTATTCGTCTTCCTAATAAAACAAATCTTGATTTATCTTACACTTTTTTTATAAATAACCTTTTTTGGAGAAGGTGATTCGGTTTATACCTCTTCCCTTCCCGAGCATTTGGATATTGCTGTAGGGCTCCCTGTTCAGATGCTTGTCTCCATATAAAATCAACTTAACTCGTCAAACTCTTTTTCGACCTTGCGCGACCTTGAAAACCTTTTAAAAAAATGAATTTGTCTTAGCCATTTTGACGCGAAATGAATAAACACTTCAGCCTCCACGAGAGAGCAACAAGTAAAGGTCCAAATGCCCAAAATGTATAATGCATCATTCTCTAAAAATAACCAAAAAAACACGTGGTTTTCTACCCAAAACTATATGGTTTTGAGTTCTCCATTGCACCTGGAGATACGTAGGAGTGGGATCCAACATCTTGTCAGACCCAATAAACTAAAAAACAAAAACCCTTCCTTTTTTTCCTTGCTCACTAAGTAAAAGATCACAGACTTTCACGCTAACGCTCAAACGCATTACTAACTAAATGAGTACCGTTGAGTACAACGAATGTGATAGGTTCTAATACCTCCCCTTTACATAAGTGACTCCCAAACCCATTTATGGTTGCGACGACCATTCCCTTTTCATGTGTGGGTTTTATTCAACATTTTCCGTTCCTTTGGAACAAATAAAGATCGATGACGACTCTATTTTATTTTGAGCGTGCGATGTGCTCATGTATTTTTTATGCTGTGACAACAGGGTATTACAAACTTAATTTTTAGTTGTTGATTGAGTTAGTTATTCTGTTAGAGATTTTACTGGGTTTTAAGAAGTTTGTAAGATCCAAGCCCAAGTGCTATAAATATCACTTGGCCTTTACCTTATAAGATCAACTTTTTCACATACAAATGATCAATGCATTTATTCAAGTCCAATGGGCTTCATTCATTCACATTGTAATACACCCTTCACCCACCGAGCTACAAGACCCAACACGCCAAAAAGAAAAAATGAAGCTTTTAGAGCTTTCCTTAGTAAGGAAAAGAACCCCATTATTTCCCGGTTTAATCCCATAGTGACTTTAATATGGGTTCTTTTCATCCTCCTCTTCGTACCCTTTTTAAATCGTGTGATGATGAAAAAGAGATAATGATTATAGAATATATTGAAAGAGGTTTTCAAAGAAACAATGTGAAGGGTAAATTCAGTATTACTTATATAGATAATTTGGCGGTTTCTAGGTAATATGGTTTCATTGATTATGTTATGATTGAAGCTGCTAACTTAAAAAGATTGCCGCAAAATTCTCACTCTACATTCATTTCCCAAGTTGTGCAACTTATCATGTATAATTCTTAGTTTTTACTATTTTCAAGTTGTTGGTAAGTTGTTTGATTTATTTCTCCCATGAAACAAAACCAACTTGTTGTGTGTATTGTTGTTAGTTTTTCATAATTGTTTGTATTTTAATTGTGTATTTCTTCATTTCTCTAGATGGTTGAAGCATAATTATCTATTGTATCCTCCGATACCTAAGCTTGTTTTGATGTCAAGAGGGAAACTTGAGTCCCTACGACACTAATGTTTGGTTCCAGGGTGATCAGGAGCTTGATGAGATTGTTGAGTATTTTGAGTCCATAGGTGTAAGGAGGGAATAAATGGGTTATGCTATGAGATGATATCCAAATTTGTTATTAAGTGTTTGTACTATTATGGGATTATCATATAAGAGATGAATATAATGCTTATCATTAAACCAATGGTATTTATTTTGTGTTGACTTGGAGAAAACTGTTGTGCTAAAGTTATGCAAAAACCATTTATATTTATTTCTCTTCTAAATTGGGGCTTGTATTGTTAAATATGGATGTCTAGTAAATTTAGAAATAAATTTTACAATGATTTCTATCTTGTTTCGTGATGATATTACTAACAATTTTGTTGCATATTTTGTCATGAAGGTAAAGCTTTTTCAGGACTTAGGGTTTCGAAATGACGGGACTGCCAACATGCTCGTAAAATTTCCTACTCAACTCATTTACAATCTATATAAGAATATTAGACATGTGGTATGTCCATTTCTTCTGCCACTACATGTTCTGTCACCTTTAAGTTATTTTTTCAAAGCCTCACCACTACATTAATTTATTATCGTAATTACATTTTAATTTACTGGCTGATTTGGAGGCCTCAATTGACTCATATGCTGAATTTATATGTTGTACATGTCATATTCTTGGTTGAGTAAGGCTGAAATCTCTAAAGAATTTATTGCAATAGTTGTAGCTCTTGGACCTAAGCTATTGGGATACAACATAATACATAAGCTAGAAGTAAATGTAAAATATTATTTGTCTATTGACATACGTCTTTGACAACTAGGTGGAATGATTGATGATTTCTCAATGTTGCTCATGACATTATAGATGCTCCTCATCCTAAGTATACATATTTGCAGAAAACTATGGTCCGAACTTTGCAAGATCTCATTGAGTTTCTGAGGCATGACCGTGACGTTTCGATCATATATAATGTGTAAAAATCTTGTTTGATTCGAGTTTGTTGTTGTTTTCAGGTTTTTCAATTATTCTCTCGAGGGTCGAATTATCCCAAGACACAAAGTTTAGCCGAAGAATTATATTAAGGTCGAACTAAAAAACATGCTAGCTTACACATATGAAAGTTTAATAAAATGGTTAACAATATGGTTGGAAAGTGCCAAAAATCTTAGTCTAATGTCATGATGGAGAATGTTAGATCTCATACATAAAAACAAAAACCGACAATCATGTTGAAAATAAAACATAATTGAGTTTTCATTTGTTAGAAAAACAATTATCATCAAATCATAATAGTTCTGCTCAAAGACAACGTGCTAAATAAATTTGCAACAATTGATATATTGCACGAGAAACTCCTCAACAATGAGGAGAAAGAGCTTATATATCTTAGTTAAACAAAAATAGACTTGCAATTTCTCATATGTCGTCTCACTTGTGAAAAAAGAAATGTTGCAGAGTATATGCCAATAAAAATATGTTACCATGGAGTGTGCCAAATGAATAAAATTGTGGAAACTTAACGTATGTACTACTTACATTATCTTAGATGGTTTGAGATACATATATGCTCGTAACACTTTAAATATATATGTTATGCTACTTGTTATCATGTTTATTTTTGTCAAACGACTCTTGCTATTACTAATAGCCTCTAATTGAATTGACTTATTTGAATTTATTGACTGACATAAATACTTGTCAAACTCTTTGGAAGAACTTGTGGAAAGAGTGTATGACATGTGGATAAATTTTTCTTTATTATTTCCATAAACTCTCAAAAATAACTTATGCCAACAATTTGTGAACTTAATATGTAGACTTTGTGGTGAAACGATTAGATACAAATTGTTTATTAAAAAAAAGTGAACTTTGTTTTTTTCGGATAAGAGCGGAAGAATATTAATTCAGTAATCTTTAAATGACTCCAACCTATGAGACTATTATATTTTACTAATAAAGCACCATTTTTTTACAAAACTATCATAAATGATCCAATAATTAAAAAAATAAAATAAAGAGATCTGATTTATAAATGATTCAATAATTAAAAAACCCAGGTACCGTGCTACCTTCCTTCCGGAACTCCGCCTTCACAAGAGTTTCAAAGAACACCCATGGCCGACCACTCCGACGACCTCAACCAACTCCTCGACAGTAAGCTCTTTCTCTCTCTATCTCTTCACCTTCTCTTTCTCTCTCTAACTCCTTCTATTCAAATTTTCAGGTGCTTTGGATGATTTCCAAACCCTAAACCTAAATTCTTCCCTTCCAAGGTCTCTTTTTCTATTTCACTTCATTCTTTTTAACCGAATCTGAAACGCGTTTTTCTGTTTTGTTTTCTTAATTAGGACTCCTTCTTTACCCTCAGGGGTTCAAGGATTGGGATTAGGGTTACCTGATTTGAGAAGCAAGAAAAAGGGGAAACATAAGGTTTCTAAAGATGCTCATGTTTCTGAGGCTCTCAATAAGCTAAGGGAGCAGACTAAAGAGGCTGTTAAGGGTCTCGAATTCGCAACCCCACCCGGCCGTGTTGATGATTTGGGTAAAGATGGTATGATGGAGGATTGGGTTAAACAGTTTGAACAACTTGCTGGCTCTCAGGTAACAAGCTCATTATGGTTCTATCCTGTTATTGTTTAATATTAGAAAATGAGATTAATCATCTCATAGTATCATGGTATGATGGTATAATTTTAATCATTTTTTAGGATATGGAATCTATTGTGGAGACCATGATGCAACAGCTTCTGTCCAAGGAGATACTTGCTGAACCAATGAAGGAAATCGGAGCAAGGTATCCTAAATGGTTGGAAGATCATAAAGCCAGCTTAAGCCGACAAGAATACGACCGGTATTCACAGCAATATGGGCTGATTCGGAATCTCAATCAAGTCTATGAAAAAGATTCCGGAAACTTCACCAAGATTGTTGAGCTCATGCAGAAAATGCAAGACTGTGGACAACCTCCAAATGATATTGTCCAGGAGCTATCTCCCGATTTGGACTTAGCCAGTCTTGGCCAATTGTAAGTTCCTTCTTGTAGCAGTAATCTCTATTTGCGTATTCAAAACCAAATGCTTATGCACAAACGTGCATTTTATATAGTTTCAGTCTTTAAGCTTCTAAATACTCAAATGAGTGATTTATTGTAGAATTTTTTTTATCTTGTAGTTGTCAAACTACACATTATGTATGATATCAGCTGATACAAATGTTTTCTTTTACAGATCTCAAGAAATGCCCCACGGTTCTCAGCCAAATTGTCCTATAATGTGATGTTGTTTCCTCCCTCTTATCACGCCACGCTGCAGCCGCTGGTTTGCAGATTCTCAGGAACATTTATTTTTCACTTGTCTGAATAATATAGTTGCATATGTTTTCTTTTCCTGCTTACTGTAAGGTTACAGGATCTCACTTTTTATAGCCTCCTTTCAAGATTGTATATGATCCAAGGTTTCTTCCATTCACATTTTACGAGACCAATGATAATGCGTCAAGCTGCTAGTTGCAAACAAAATTTACTTCATGATAATTTGAAAATACTTTCTCATTTAATCTCATGATCCTTGAATTTGATGACCATTATGAATCATACTGAACTATATGCAAGTCACAACCTAAACTTGTATCTAAACAAAAACTTCACCAGTTTCTGGTGTTGAACATCAAAGATGCTCTTATAAAAAGACAAGAAAATTTCTAAAGGGGGTCCTATATTGAGGGACAAAGGTAGTACTTATCAGCAAGTGTTTCATTACATGAAAGAAAATGCAAGTGCTGATTAAGGTGTTTTTTATTTTGTGATTGTGGACACATTATATGTAGTAGACATTATCATCCTCTTCTTTTGGGCTTACGCCTGCAACTTAATAGGAATATTGTGCACCTTGAAAGGTGCATCTTTTACACCATAAACACACATGCACCTGGCATTGAATCCTCCATGTATATTATTTCTCTACTCTCATGGGCTAGCTTTCTGGATATTTCTGGGCACCCATAAAATGGATTACATGGAAATGTGATTTTGTATTATTGGAGTAGTGCGAAGTTGGCTATTTTAAGACTATAATTCTGTCTTTAAATATAGAACGTTTTGGTTATGGTGTTGGCAGTTGACCCATGATAATCCCGCTAGTTTTGCTTGAGATACCTGGTTAAAATACCTAGTTAAAATGTGTTAGGATGCTTTAGTTACAATTATTTTGTTCTGACTCGCGAGCTATTAGGGATTAAGTTCGTATAACAACACATCAATTTTTTGTATTTTTCGATTAGTTCGGCCAGGTGTGGTAAGCAGGGTAACTTGAGAGTTTCAATAGTTTGATGATTGCCGAGGTCAGTGTCAGCCAGAGATGGTCAAGCCATAGTGAAGCTGGCTAAAATGAAGTTTGGTCAAGGAAAATTGCAACAAATTATGTCTGAATTCAAGGAGGATATTGATAACATCATACACAAAGTTCATTTGTTAAAGGTAATTTATCATTGATGAGCAATTATGATTTGGTATTGAAGCTACCTATTCTTAAATATTACTACCTCCGTCCGTAAATAAGGATTCCATGGACTAAATCACTAGATTTAAGAAAGTTGGGCGGCCAGGTGTGGTGAGTGGCAAGCATGCTAACTTGAGAGTTTCAATAGTTTGATGATTGCCTAGGTCAGTGTCAGCCAGAGATGGTCAAGCCATAGTGAAGTTGGCTAAAATGAAGTCTGGTCAAGGAAAATTGCAATATTCCAGACAAAATGATGCTTACTTTGATATAGCTCTTTCAAGATTTAGAAATATTGTCACTTTCACTTTTCTTATTGTTCTGTTAACTTATTCAGTTTTCCAAAAACTGTTGTAATCATTCCTCATTTGCTTTGATTTTTTTTGCAGTCTTGCGAGCAAATTAGTCAGAAAATTGAAGTAAGTCATAAAATACAACGTGCATTAGATCAACTGAATATTTTAACAAGATAACAATGCTCAAGAAAGGTGTTTTTGAGTGAGAAACTTGTTCACGTGAGTTTTTCGAACTTTGAATGGTATTATATTCTTGACCCTTATTTTTTGATATATTATTTATCTTCATGCTTGTTATGGGTTTGTCTTCTCTAAAATGAAAGGGAGGATGAGCATTATTTGAAAACCATTAAGATTGTGATTAAATACACGTTAATGTGTAACAAATCTTCAAGTTGCTTTTGTTTAAATATCAATAATTAATTTTCTGGTGAATGGTTATAATTCTGTATTTTATACACAGAAGTGAAGCGCATTCCTAATTTTAGGGTGCCAAACCTGTCATAAAAAATCCGCATCTCCCAATGAATTTCTCACATGAATTTCTACAAAAAAATCCGCATCTCCCCATGTATAGCTTTTAGAATTTCTCACACGAGTTTCTACAAAAAAAGATGTCCGCTTTTCAGGCAATTAATGTCCTTTACTGTTTTTCTCTCATGCTAGTGACCAGTTAGAGTTGAGCCATACAGATAAAGACCATATCCACAGGATTTTTATGTATTGATGTTTTTTCAGAATGCTCTTGGCTTGCTAATAAATCATTTGCTTCATTATTCAACCCTTGAAAAGATATTTTTCGTGACTGCCAACGGCCATGGTCACCAAATAAAATGAACAGCAATGTCATTAGTTGCTTAACATTTCCATTGCATATCCTTAATTAGATATGATATTAGTGTAAGTAACGTTTGCAGTTTGCACACTTTAGATACTTGCAGACATTGTGGACATAGAAGCATTTCCTCTTTGTCATATTCACAGGCAGACTGACAAAATCTAATTATCACATTCACTCTATGCATTCATATCTGAACTGACTTTGTTTTGTTGCCTTCTAATATTCTTTTAGATTGTTTCTGAGTTGTCTCTTTTGCTTCCTGAGAACTGTTTTATGAAAATCTCAGTAGATGTAAATATAAACATTCTACCTTCTTTTTCGAAGATTATTCTGCAAGCATTTTTGTGAATAAAAGGATGATAAGTATATTGAATAAAAACCATCGTCATTACTACAACTAGACTTTTCGCATGTGTGTTAGTCGATTGTTTTTTAGATTAACTTTTATATATTGTGTTAGATAACAAAATCTATTTGTCCATTTTTAAAAAAAATTTAAAAAGCAATCCTAAATAAGTTTTTAGTCAGTTGGAGTTTTGAAGATAATGTTTTTATTAGAGGTAGGATTGTAAGAGGAAACATAGTATGTTCTCTTTTTCTTCTTTCATAAATTTGAGTCAATGATTAGATTTAATGATTTTTTTTTTGAAATCTACTTTATTATGTTAAATAACTAAAATGAAAAATATTTTATTATAATTACTCTTTTTATTCCTTTTTAATTGTCATATTTTGACTTTTTACACATATAAAAAAAAGTTAATTATTACTCTCTTCGATTCATATTATTTATCGCAATTGAATATTTTATACAGATTAAAAAATATTAAATAAAGAAGAGAATAGAAGTTTTACTAAATTATTCTAATTAATTATTAGTGTATACAATATAAGAAAAATATAAAAAAATAACATGTTCTATGCCACGTGTATGATCTTTTCAATTAACTATGCCACGTGTATGATCTTTTCAATTAACTATGCCACGTGGCTTTAATCTTACCATGTTTCCCATATACTAGAACCCCTCTCTTCCATTAAACAATATTTTGATTCTCTCCTAATTTATTGCAATATAATTATTTATTTGCTTTTTTATCTCTAATATTTCAAATATCTCTCTCACACACACACACTCTCTCTCACTCTCTCTCTCTCTCTCAATCTCTCAACAAAGAACAACCAAATCAAAAATGAAACTCAGAAAGAGAGATCAAACTCGGTGACGAGTATGAACACGTGATGGCTCGTATGAAGATCAACGATAACACTTATGAACTACACGGCGATGATGATGAACATCGCGGCGGCGCCATCGAGGATGGCCCCGATTCTCAATTTTTTTTGCATATTATGAATCATCTTTCTCTACTCATCTCTAATCTATGATTTGATTTTGCAGAAATTAAATGATAAACCTTAGATCTAAAAGGGGATTTTCGAAACCCTAGTTCTCAGATGCAACAATATTAAATGATTATGATGAGAAATACAACAATAAGAAATGAAAATGAAAGGAAAGGAGAAGGAATCCAGTTCATGATGTCCGAATCTATAAGTGTTTACATCAACCTCTTGAGGTTTCTGGTGAGATCTTTCTGACTTCCTTTGAACTCATATATTCTTCTTGCCTCTCTTTGTTTTTTTAATTTATGTAGGAATCTTGAGCAAAGGAAAATGATGAGTATATTAAGGTTTGTGAGTTATGCGGCTGTGTAGTATGAACAATTGCCTCTTCCTCTTGATTTCTGAAGGGTTTATGACTAGGTAAAATGATGAACAATTTTAGGTTTTGTATTTGTGTTCTGCGACTTCTGTGAACAGTCTCTCTCTTGATAATTGTTCAATTGAATGCTAAAATACTGATAGAGATAGGGTTTTCCTTGTGTTCTTGGATCGAGTTTTGCTTAACAGGCCTTCTTGACTTTCTGTATTGGGCTTAATATGTATTTCCCGATTCTGATTGTTGGTTCTTTTGTGAAACTGTGATTTTATTATGGTGAAAATGAAATGTTTGTCTTGGCTGCGAATTTTGTGTACTTGCATTTTGTTTTGTTAATGCAGTGGATTCTTTCTTGGGGTGTGAAATGAAACCTGTACCATTTTGTTTTTACTGTAAATTGTGATTTTTCCCGAGTTTACTGTGTGGTAAATTGCTGCTTTTAAACTCTATTGTGAACCAAAATTTTAGCCTTTTGTGATTTGTAGTAGAGTTGTTTTGGGCCTATGATTAGCATTGTACTTCTGATTTGTTGTTGTGAAACAAAACAATATGAGACTTTTGTTAGGCTTGTGAACATGATTGATATGACCCATATATTCTTCTGATTCCTTCCAATGAACCCTAATGATGAAATTATGAAAAAACACTTTGAAAGTTTTCTTGTTTAAGTTTTGTTTCTTGATTATCTTGTACTAACACATGTTCCATTTTCTTGTTTCATGTATGGGTTGATGATGGAAAGATGAAGATGGAAAGGCAAAGTTGAAGAAGAGACCGTGGCTGTTGTTGTACCTTAAAATTTGCCCTCTCAATTTCTCAAGAATTCTCTCACAAGATCTCCATTGATTCAAGACTGCACAAAGTTTGATCAGCTCAAGACACCTCCTCAAGCACTAATGACTCAAAATTAGGGTTTGAATTTGTATAAGGAAAATTGGAATTTTAATGCTTCATATGACTTTCATAGATCATTTTGGACTTCCAATATTGTTCATGTCAAGTTTCAAACTTTGGATAACATTTTTGCTCAATCAATTGACCTAAAATCAACTGTATTGGGGGAAAAGTCAACCGTGGTCAATTTACAATCAAATTTCATAATTTTTGATCCATATCAATATTTTGAACTCATATATGACAATTGATCAAGTTTGGATCATAATTCCTCAAGAAATTTGATCAAATCATCAAAAGGGCAAAATGGTCAAAATAGGGTTTTGATTGAGGAGGTTCAATTTTTGACTTTTGACCTAACACATGACTTGTTGGTTTGAGACATGATATAAAGGATTCAAATGCATCATTTTGACTAATGTCATGGTTTAAAATATTTCCCAAAGATCAATTGATTGATAGTTGAAATTCAGTCAACTAATGAAAAGTCAACTGATACACTACTGAAAAGTCAAACATTGACTTTTTGATCAAAATCAAGTTTCAAAAATCATATTTCATCAAGACATGTCAAAATATGAAGATTGTTTTTTTTTGAAATAAAAAAGTCAAAATTATCTTTGAAAAGTCAAAATTCTAAGACTTAGAAATTTTTCTAAGTGTTGGAAAGTTAACCCCTTTTTACGACTTTGTGCCAAATTTTCACCATGATGGAAGATGATTTAAGGAAAACTTCCAACATAAAAGTTGTAGATATCAATGAGATCTAAAACATTATAGGGCAGGACGTTTTCTAGAAATGCTTGAATTTTAAGTTATAAATTCATAAAGACATGTCCATGAAACAAAAACACTTGGTGAAATTTTACCCTAGTTAGACAGATTTTTGACCTAACTTCTTGGCCAAGTTTCACATAATTCCAAATTAAATTTTCAAAAATGTCCAACATGAAAGTTTCACATAGTTCCAAGCTTTCTAAAAAGTCCAAGAACTCCATGAGAAAGGAGAATCAAAGGCAAGAACTTAGGGTTTCATTCTTGTTTTACGAGGCAGATTTTTAGGATGAACATGAACCAAATCCATGCTAGGCTACATAATCTTTGCTTTGCAGGCCTCAAACTTGTTTGTCACTCCATAATTAATGGTTTACAAAATTGCTAGAGCCATGATCCAAGCATTAGAGCCATTGTCCAAAAGATTCATCCATTTTTGGAAGAAAGCAACATTGCCTTTCTTGAAAAGTAACTTTAATCATAAAGTCAACTTGCATTGAGCCTCTAACTTGTTCCTCCTGCACAAGCTTCCTCTACAAAGTCAGAACAACATGTTTAAAGTTTGCAACCACTCTAGATAGCATGGTATAAGCCTTGAGAAGATGTTGTCATGTTTACTTCAAAAAACAAGCAAAGTTGCCACAACTTGAGAATTCAAATTCCGAGTTGTTGTAAAACTTGAAACCTCTTGCCTATAAATACATGCACTATTTTCAAGCTAAAGAAGGAATGCTTAAGCCCTGGAACACCCTAAAACAGAGAATCACCAAGAACACCTAAAAACTTGTCATTTCTGAGTTTTAAATCCAATCTTCATATCTACTCGTGCGTTTCTTGGCCTTTTGGTTCCTAAAGCTTCTAAACATCATTACATAAACATTCCCACACCCGCCACACTTCTGTAACTCCATCTTCATCATCCTCCATTTTCAAAAATTGAAGCTTGCACCTTGACTTCTCCAGAACATTCCAGCCATCCATAGTTCAAGCTAAGGGTTGCATTAGCTTCCTAGGAACTTGATGAAGCTAACCTGATCATCACAACAACTTGAATCAAGCTCTAATTCAAAACACGATCTCCAGTTGCAAGGTGAGTTTGATGACTTTTCATCTCATTATTTAGGCGTTGTTAGGCTTGCATTTTCAAAGACAAAATGTAGATATCATTGCCTTGGAACTGTACATATCCATAAATTTCATTTATATGGCCTGAGTAGGGAGAATTTTTGACCTGAACTTTCTGAAAAATTAGGTTAATTTTGGTACCATTCAAAATTCATGCTTGTTTTTGATTTATAGTTTTAATGCTTTACATTTCTGGAATCGTGATAAAATTTGCCATAAGTTTCATGTTTACATTTTTCATTTTAGTTGAGAAATGAATAAGATGCAGATGGTCTGGCTGGCGCAAGGTTGAAGATGAAGTTCAGGCCAAGGAAGGGTTTTCAAATATATATTTATGGTTTGATATAAGTAAACGAATGTATAGCCACCCCAGTGGTAGAGAGCGCGCACGTTTATGCTAAGGGCCTGAGTTCGAGCCTCAGCGCTTCCCTTTTTCCCTTTTTTCATTGTTTCTTTCTTTTTGACACAAGCTAGCGCGCCTTGGCCCTGAAACTTTGGACTTTTCCATTTTTTGCTGCCTCTAACCCCCCTGTTCACTTATACAGCCCATTTTTTTTATATGTATTTTTTTTGTCTTTCTGACTAAAAAAAACATGTCTTGGGCCTAAAAAAAAAAACTATTTTCTATCAAACCCCCTAAACCATTTTTGAACCCCCTGACTTTTATTTTATATTTTATTTTTATTTGGTTTTCTTAAATATTATTAATATTATTATTATTATTATTATTATTATTATAATATAAAATCCCAAAAATATTTTATTTATTTATTTATATATTTAATATACTAAATTTTTTTTTTCTAAATAAAAAAGACCAAAAATATGTTCTATTCAAATTAATTTCTCTTGTAAATATAAATGAATATTTAGACTTAGATTTATTTTTCTCTTCTAAATTAAAATTAGTTTAGAACTTGGAAACTCAATTAATTTTTTTCTATACTAGTTTAATTAATATAAAACCCTTTTCATAAAAAGCCTAAAGAATATTTTCTTGATTAATTTTTTTTTTCTTAATTAACTTAGATTCAATTTTTCTTAATTTACTTAATTATTTTCTTATAGTTAATTAGGTCAAAATATTTTCTTTAAAAATTCAAACAAAAATCTATTTCTTTTTCCATTCATATCCTTGCACATTTATTCATTCTTGTACATTTAATTCTTGTAAATATTTAATATGATTGTAATAGATAATTAGGGTTCAATTATTGCAATCCCCATTTGTATATTTGTACACCACATACCCAATTGATGTAATAGCGTAAAATATTTATTTTCCGCAATTTATCGCTTTCATATAAATGCTAGTAAGTTAGGGTTTGTATGAAAAGATAAAATCAATGACTAGAAAACCCTAACCCAAGATAAATCAAGCATGAAATATAAACACTTGCGTACTTACACCTCTAGGATTAACTCTACTTTGTTGCCTTGAGAAAATGGTCATGATATGCATGTGAGACATCTTAGCAAAAACAATCAAAATACAAGATCATAGTTCCTCGATGATGCTACGAATGTTGCCTTATATATGATCTTAGTCCCTCAAGAGAAATGCTAAAATATTTCACAACATTGCCATTCATGACTATACGATGATCCACGCCCGTCCGTTTACATCCAAAGATAAAGCTACTTACCAATCAATGGTGAGATAGCAATATCAAAGGAAGAGATAAATGAACAAAAGACTTTTGAGTAGGTAGAACATTCTTAGTTTCTTGCTCACAATCCATCTTCAAAAACAAACATCTTTTCAAATACACCAAACACTTTCAAAAACATGAAATATTTTCAAAAGTCCAGCACTTTGTATGCATTCTTATAGAGAGGATAATCATTACAAAGTTTTCCTAAACGAAGGCGCTTTTCAAAAATACTTTCAAAATCTACCACGAACACATTTCAAACAAAGCAATTTTAAAAGTGATCTAGCAAGCAACTAAGAGCCCATAGACAACTATGGATGAAAAGGGTACTAACACCTTCCCTTTTCATAATCTACCCCCCAAACTCAAGAAAATATCTCAAAGGTCTTTCCTGTTCTTTTCACCCTTTCCTTATTAGATAAAAGAAAAGTCGATGGCGACTCTTGCTATCCACAACAATTGCGATCAAACGCAAAATAACCAAGTCAGTTCTCCCACCATATTATAGAACTGGCGACTCTGTTGGAGAGTATTTAAAAGTGGGGTTACCTTAGAGTTAGATCATATTTACTTGCTTTCATTGTTTGATTTGTTTTCTTTAAATTTTTTGGGTCCTTGTTTGGGTTTGTATTGATCCTCTACCCAGATTTGGGAACACCATTAGGTAAATAGCAAAAATTATGGAGACTGTACGACGTAGGCCGATATGGTTGAGACAATAGCTATGTTAGTGTGACATATTTGTGGGTACCGGTATCCCTTATGGAGAATTAAGGAGAATACAGGGCCACTGAGTGATGTCATGAAGCACTAACGAACCTTAGAACCTTTAATTGAATAACTTGGCCATTAGAAAGTAGTGAGATAACCGGTTTTAGTGGAAAGCTGAAAATTGGTTGATACTCGATACTACGCTCATTGAGATCGGACTTTTGGGATATTTTGGCCGCAAGAAAAGATTGATTGTTCTAAAACAATGCCCAACGAAGAAAGATCAATGATATTGAAATTCCCTAGAACATGATTACTTTCTAGGACAGGTTGAACCAACTAAACTTCAAGAGGGTACTTACCTATGAAACCCATGCAAGCCTAAACCTAAGATTTTTGTGTGCTTTGTTTGTGATTATTATTCATGTCATCATAAACATAATAACATCATAAAGTATTCTCACTAACCATTTCAAGGATTTAGGAATGTATCTTTGTTTTGTTTTGTAGGTCACGACTTCTACTCGCAGGAATACTATCCGAGTCAACTTCGTGAAAGTGCACCCTCAACTTCAAGAGTTAGCATCAAGAGTGCTTGGAGATTCTCCTTTCACCAAGAAATATGGTCGACTTATCAACTTGGCTACCTCAAACTTCCAAGAAGAAATGATGTGTGTGCTTTTCCAATTCTTTGATCCTATGCATCATTGTTTCACCTTTCCTGATTATCAATTGGTGCCTACATTAGAGGAGTTCTCTCAATTATTAGGAGTGCTTGTGCTTGATCAAATACCATTCACCGGTTTAGAAGAGACTCCAAAACCCGAAGTTATTGCCAAAGCTTTGCATTTGAAGAGATCTGACATTGTGGAAAATTGGGAGACAAGAAGTGGAGTTAAGGGTTTCTTAGCCAAGTTTCTGTTGGAGAAGGCTCGTTTGTTCTGGGAAGATTTGGATTTTCAAGCTTTTGAGGATGTCTTAGCCCTTCTAATCTATGGTTTGGTTCTATTTCCAAATCTAGACCAACTCATAGATGTGAATGCCATCAAGGTTTTTCTCTCTCGTAATCCCATACCTACTTTGCTTGGAGATATTCTACATTTCTTCCACACTCGCACCGTGAAGAGGAGGGGAACTATTTTGTGTTGCATTTCATTACTCTCTAGATGGTTTATTTCACACCTACCTCGATCAACATTGAATAATGTTCAAGGATTGACATGGTCTCAAAGATTAATGTCACTTACACATTCTGATATTTATTGGTATGGTGGATCTATGGAGGACCTCACTATTATTGAACATTGTGGGGAATTCCCTAATGTCCCTATACTTGACATTATGGGAGGTATCACCTACTATCCTTGTTTGGCTTTGCGACAGTTTGAGTATGCTAGGAAGGATGGCCCTCATGATGAACTTGTCCAAGGATTTGCATTTGACTATGAGAGCGATGTCCAAGGTTATCGTCAGAGATTCATACGAGCTTAGGGCATGGTTAACAAGGTTGATAGCAAGACGTTGGGGCATAAGAACTCCATTCCTTTGGAGCCTTATCTCAAGTGGGTGCGAACTCGCGCCCAAAACCTCATGATGCCTTATGAAGCCATCCTACCTATCATCATGGAGCCTGTTGCCGAAGGAGATGTTCTGTATACTGTCCTTTATCTTAACATGCCTACTTCTCTTGAAGATCTGCAAAGAACATGGACTCAGCTAAAGAAAGAGCGAGACACCTTCTAAACCCAGTTCTCCGCAAGTGAAAAGAAGGTTTTGGAGCTTACGAGACAACTTCATGAAGAGAGAAGTTTGAACGCCATTGCATCAAAGAGGATGCGCTCGACCTTTTTGTATTAGGAGTTTATTTTGTATTTATTTCCTCCATTGTAAGCCCAGGAGGCATGTTTTTAATCAATTTGAACTTATTAATGCAATTGATGTTTGTTCCTTTTGTCTAAACAAATTTAAATAATCTAAGTCCTTGAAATCATTTGCATACACATTTTCATGCATCATAACATAGACAGGTTTTCTACCACATATTTTCTTATCTTTCTACTGTTTATTTCAGTAAGATGGATATCGAACAAACAGTGAAGAACTTGTAAGCGTATAATTCCCAGTTCCAAGAGACCTTGCTGACCCTGGCCAAGGGGCAACAAGAGCTGATGACTAGGCTAGTAGCCAAGAAGAAAACCAAAAAGAAGGCCTTCATCAACATGGCTAAGAGATTCAAAGGTCCGGTTCATCATGTACAAATAGTCGAAGATTCGTCCGAGGAGGACGAAAATCAAGATAAAGAGGCAAGGAGCACCCGTGCCGGGGATGCCAATAATCAAGCTTCCGAAGACGAAGACTAATTTGATGAGAAATATCCTCCAACTGAGGATAAATACAAGCAGTTGGAGGATAGACTAAAGGCTGTTGAAATTCAAGCCGTGCCTGGTTTGGATTTTGGTGAGTTGGGCTTAGTACCTGGGGTGATTGTCGTACCCCAAAATTTTTCCTCTCTTTTCTCAACGTATTTCTAACAAGGATTCTAAAAAATTCAAGCTTGCACAAGTACAATTGGATTTTCCAGCATCAAGTTAAAGAGGAAACTGTTAAAAAAGGGAAAAACAGATAAAACATGATTTTTTTAAGGAACAACAAGTTTGCTTCGATTTCCCTTGCTTCAATTGGACAAATTGTTGCCTGCACGCCTGCTTCGACTGGACATTTGATGCCTACATGTTTTTTCGATTGGACAAGTTTCAATTGGAAAAATGGTTGCCGCATGCCTGTTTCGATTGGACAAATAAATCCCTCCATGCTTGCTTCGAATTCACATTCATGTCTGCTTCGAATCTACCTTCAACATTGGCCTCCTACATGATGCACAAGGCAAGGGCCTCCTGCATGCCTTCCTGCACAAGGCAATGGTTTCCCTTTATGCTAGCGCCCACAAAGCAAGTGGCCTCCTGCATGCAAACTTCAATTGAAGCAATGACCCCTTACATGTTTGCGTTGATTCACAAAGAAATGACCCCTTACATTGTTTGTTTCGATTCAGGAAGCAAAGGTTTCTTTCCTGCTTATTTCAAATCACAAGGCATGAATTTCCCTCATGCATTGGCTATCTTCATAATGGCTCTGACTGGGCAAAGTCTCCCTTTGAAACAACTGGATTTTGATTCACAAGGGAAATGCCTATCTTTATACAAACCTTGTTTGGGAATTTAGGCTTCCTGCATGCATCCTTCAATTGCACCATTTGCATCCTATATAATTTTTTTGGTGCACATGGCAATAACCTCATGCATGCAAGTTTCGATTGCACCATTAGCCTTACATGTTTGCTTGGTTCACAATGCAATGGTTACCTGCATGCCTGTTTTGATTGAGCAAGGGCCTCTGCAGGTTTATCTTGATGATTACCTGCATGCAAGCTTGATTCCTGTTTCGACTGGGCAGTATCTCCCTTGGAAAGTTTGTTTCGACACGCATGGTTTCTACACTATGGTGGCCCATTCTAAGGACCTACAAGACATACCTGGATGCCCCATTCAAAGGATATATTCGGTGGCCCATTCGAAGGACATGCAATACATACCTGGATGTCCCATTCGAAGAACATATTTTGGTGACCCATTCAAGGGGCATACATTTGGCCCATTCGAAGGATGCACAAAAAGGGCCCATTCGAAAGACACACACTGTTTGGAAACAAGTATTGTTGTCTAAAGAAAGGATCTAGTCAAAGGTTGGACTTATGAAGTCAAAACGAAAGGTTGGAAATATTTAAAGATGCTTGTGCTGCAAGTCCAAGCCTGCTACACTGGCCACAACACTCCAAAACTGCTGCACAGCAGTCCTGCTATGCTGCTCCCATACTTGCACCGAATTGGCATACAAATAATGCACCTTGAAGACTATAAGAATAATATACCCAATTTGTTCAAATTTCTTTTGTTTTCCCTCCTAAACCTCAGCCAACTTCATCTATAAATAAGATGTTCCACAACACATCTTAGGGGGCTGGACAACATATCCAGAGGGCTTTGGTAGCTGGAGAAACTTTGATTGTGTGAAAATCATAAAACACTTAACATATTCTCAAACCCAGAATCAAAAGACCACACCCTTGTTTCTGTTCCTTACAAATCCAACACTAGAAACACAACACCTGTTTCTTTTCCCTTTCAAATCCAGGAGCAAACCCAAACTTTGTTCTTTCTTTCGAATCCAACAAAAAAGAAACACTACACCTATTTCTTCTCCTTCGAATCCAGAAACAACAAACACAACCCCAATCTTCTTGAACTTCGAATCCAGTCAAAGAAACACCACACTAGTTTCTTTCCTTCGAATCCAGAAGCATCCAGTCCAGTCACTCAAGGTCCAGGAGCACCAACTTCAGAAGTAAGGTAAGTCCCTTGACCTTAACCTTTTCGTTTCAAGCATGTAAACAACATTTGTTCGCTTTTTATTTCTGTCCTTTTGATTGCATGCTTTTCTTGTCCAAGTATACGTTAGAACTAACCTATACAGAACTCAAACGAAAGAAAAGTTTTTTGTGTGAAACGAAGCCTTACGCTTCGCCCCTGGCTGCTTTACAGTCCCAAACGAAAGACAAAGAAGGCGTGAACGGAGGATGCACATTCATGCTGATTTGCAGGCCCATACTGCTTCACAGTCCAAACGAAGGAGTAAGAAGAAAGAAACGAAGGGTATTCACATTGACTTCCATGCCCAATCGAAATAAGTATCCAAAAGGATGTAACGAAGGCTACATCTCATGCTGACTACTAGGCCCAAATCGAAAGAAGCCAAGAAGAGCAGAATCAAAGGGTGCACTATGTCTGGATCAAAAAACTCATGTTCCCTTCTTTTATTTTGTTTTGTCTTTATATTTTCTTGCTATTCAATATGGTTGTAATAGTGTAGGATGTTTATTTTCTGCATTTTTATTGCTTTATACAAATGTTAGTAATTAGGGTGTATGGAAAGACAAAACCAATAAGTAGACCACCCTAATCAAAGACTAAAGGCATGCAATCAAACACACTTTGCACACATGCACCTCTAGGGTAATCTCACTTGTTGCCTCGGAAAATAGTCTTGTCCCTCGAGTATGGGCGTTTTAGCAAAGACCCTCGATAAAAGATCGTAGTCCCTCGATGTCCCTTGATGTTGCCTTCGGTAAATGATCTAGTCCCTAACAAAATTGCTAAAACGTCTCATTGGTTGCCTTCTATAACTATACAAACGACTCACGCCCGTCCCTTCACATCCAACGATGAGGCTTCTTACCAAATAAATGGTAAGATAGCAACATCAAAAGGAGGAGGAAAAGAACATTAGATCTTTTGAATAGGTAGGATGCTCATAGTTGCTTGCTTGCTCACAACTAAAAAAACCATTTCCACACCAACACTTCCAATTGAAACATTTTCAAAAGACAAAACCCTTTGTACGCATTCTTATAGAGACGAGAATCATTACAAAGGAACTTTTCAAAATCACTTTCAAAAACATCTTCAAAAACAAACATCACTTTGAAATATTTTCAAAAAGTACAACACTTTGTATGCATTCTTATAGAGACGAGAATCATTACAAAGTTTGCCTCAACGAAGGCACTTTTCAAAAATACTTTCAAAAATCTTCACAAAGCACATTTTCAAACAAAGCAAGTGATTTAGCAAGCAACTAAGAGCCCATAGATAGCTATGGATGAAAAGGGTGCTAACACCCTCCCTTTTCATAACCTACCCCCCGAACTTAAGAAATAATATCGAAGGTCTTTCCTGTTCTTTTCACCCTTTCCTTATTGGATAAAAGAAAAGTCGGTGGTGACTCTTGCTATCCGCAACAATTGCGAGCAAACGCAAAAACACCCAAGTCAGTTCTCCCACTGTATTATAGAACTGGTGACTCTGCTGGGGAATTGTTACTTAAAAGTGGGGTTACCTTAGGGCCAGATCACCTTTACTTGCTTTCATTGTTTGACTTGCTTGCGTTACATTTATGGGTCCTTGTTTGGGTTATTGTTAAGGATCCTACACCCGGATCTGGGGAAACTTTTTAGGTAAGTAGCAATAAATCATGAAGGTTGTATGGCGTAGAACGATATGGAAGAAGTGATAGCTATGTTAGCATGATACTCTGGCTTGTACTAATGTTCCTTGAGTCAGTCAAGGATACCATTAGGCTTCCTTATAGTGTCATTAAGTGCTAACTGACCTTTGGAACCTTCAATTAACTCATCCTAAGCCATTAGAAAGTAGTGAGATGGCCGGCTTTGGTTCCGACCAAAGATTGGTTGATACTCGATGCTACACTCATTGAGATTGGACTTTTGGGATATCCTAGCTGCAATACTTCGGTGCTTGAGCTAGAACAATGCCTACAGGAAAGGTCAGTGATATGAGACTCCTTAGAACCCGATCACTTTCTAAGACAGGTTGAGCCAACTAAACTTCAAGAGGGTACTTACCTATAAAACTCCATGCAAGCCTAAACCTAAGGACTTGTCTTCTTTGTGTGTATATGATTATTTGTACATAAAGACTTGCTTGCTTTGCATACTTGTACATAACATCATGACATCATACCATAGTATTTTCAATAACCATTTCAAGGATCTCAAGGGCCTATAATGTAGGGTCATGTTGAACCAGACGTCTATCAAGGGGCAAGATGATTTATTCTCCTCTAACCAAACGCCATCAAAGACCAAAGCATAATAACTTGAGTCAAGGGCTATGACCCACTTGACATGGTGAGCTTGATTCTTGTGGAAGGACAACCACCGATACGAAGTTCTCCAATCAAAGTTGTGATCAAAATTCAACTTCTAACATCTTCTTGTGTTTACCCTGCAAGATCCTTGAAAACATCGCATCCATATATCATGCATGTCATCATAACAGGTTTTCTCCACACAGGTTTCTCATCTGCTTACTGTTTATTTCAGTAGAGATGGCTCTAGAACAGACTATCAAGGAAATTCATACTTAAAATGCTCAACTTCAAGAAATGTTCTTGAACCTATCCAAGGGACAAGAAGAAGTGAGAGCACTCCTCACTAGGGGCATGACCATGAAGAATCCTGAGGGCAACAAGAATGACAAGTTGGAACCACTATAAACTGAGATAGCCACAATGAAGATCCAGATAATGGGACAGATGGTGGGCCAGATGGCTCTTATCCAAAACTTGGATCAGGGATAAGAAGAGCTGAGAGCCCTCATAAACAAGCTTCATCAAGACAGATGCAACCATATGGGGCAAACAACTAGAATTGGGGATCAAGTCATTAATCAGCCTTCAATGAGACAAGAAGTTGGCTTGTTGGAGAATAGACCTTTCCAAATTGCTAATACGTCACGAGCCCAATAACAACCTCACCAACAAAGACATGGGAATCAACGTAAGGAGGTCGCACCTAAGAGACAATTCACTAGGATCAACATGTCGCTGGCTCAAGTGTTACAACACATGTTGAAGGCATAACTAGTTACATTAAAGGCTCCTCTCTAAAATCCCAGTATTTCTGCTCCTAGTTACCACTCATATGAGAGGTGTGCATACCATTCCGGTAGTCCTCGACATGGTACGAATGGTTGCTGGGCTCCGAGGAACAAAATTCAAGACCTAATCAACAAAGGAGTGTTGGAGTTTACACAAGACGGTCAATTGGATCTCTTCTGTCATCCTTCAAAGGCAAACCATCTGAAGTGACCAATTTAGGCGGAGAAATTTTTGTTTATTTGAATTTTCAATTGTAATGTCTTTTGCTTGATCGAACACTTATATGTATGTCAGACTTTGGTTACTTTCATTAATGCATTACATATGTTTGTCTTGAATTAATCCATTCATTTTCACTCTATTTAAACTATGCTTTTTACTCCCTTTATGATATTCAACTCTTGTTTTAAAAGTTGTAAGCCTTTATAGGGAGGATGACGAAAAAAATGCCATAATCTCATACAATATGCTTTTGGACAGACCTTGCTGACGATGTACAAACGTTTGTTTCAATTCCTAAACACTGGAGTTATAAGGAGGATAATCCCTAGTCGACCCCTTTGAGCCAAAGAAGTAGGAGTTTTCTTTTTCACACAAATTGAAACCTTTAATCAAAACCTGGGGCAAGATAGTCTCTCAGTTAATTCAAATGCGCGTTCAGTTGCAAGCTTTCACTTCATACACAATGAGTGACAATGAAAACGTCCTTCTGAATCAAAAGACGGCGATGGTTCCCTATTAAATAGGCAGTCATTATCTCTCAAAAGAAAAACCCACTAAGTCAAATCCTACGAAGGAGACTTAAGAAAAACTGGGGCATCCCGCTGGCTGTAATCTCAAAACGAGAACAGTCAGGCAAAAATCAGGGATAATAAAAAAAAAAGAGAGGGCGCTACAAATCCTAAGCAACATGGATAATGTTGCAAAACGACAACCTTCACAAATAAACTTCCAAGTTTCTGAACCATCACCAAAACGTCATTCCAGACTCAATTGGAATTCAAACGCACAATTAACTGAGTTAGGGACTGAAGAACATCGCGAAGAACGGGAGGGTACAAATACACTTTGAGCCTTATCCTTTGTTTCTTAAACCGTGAACTAAGCCACGTTACAACCCTCTCAAAAGTCCTAATTGAAGCATGGGTTAGTTCGAAAGCATACTGTTACAAAAGGTACCCTGACTCCTGTAAGGCTTACTGCAAATCCTGAGTCGAATTCATGTTTTTTTACAAAATTCTTCTACTTGTTAAAATGCATTTTCAAAGCTTCAAGACAAGCATAAACTTTGCATTATTTGAATATTGCTGTTTGCATATGGCTAATTGTTTGACAGTGGAGAAATTCACACGGCGAATATCCAATGAACGAAAATTATCAAGAAACAGAATCACTTCAAGTGGGAAGACACTTCCAACGACAAATATCCATAAGCAAGGGGGCATGATATGCCACTGACCAACTCACTTGTAGCAGTCAAGTCGAGATTCCAAGAAATCTCTCAAGAAGTGCTGAATAACCAGGGGCAGGTCTGTATCTGAATCACTTGGGACATTGAACATGAATTCCAACAAAGGGTTATGTACGGCCAAGCAAACATTGTTTGGCAGCAGTGAAAAATTCCCACAAAATCCTTTGCGTAGGGTGATCTTCAGTCAAGTCCCCACAAAGTTATCTCTATAAGGTTATCCCCACAGAATAATCTTCATGAATAAAGGTACAAACCCCTCCAGGACAAATTCATAATTATCAATACAAAATTGGATTCATGCAATCCATAACTAGAGTTTCAATCTCCGGAAAACCTCTCTTAGCTGAGTTGATCTCAAGAATCCTTGAGGAGTTCTGCCAAAAGAGAATATCTCTCCCGCAGATTAGCAACAAGGTTTATTTCCCCAACAAACTACAGATTCCCCCAGCTTGAGTTTGCCTCTCCAACTACTACAAATTAAGGGACCACAACCCCTCTTCCCCAGTAGAATTTTCTACAATCCCCAGTGAGTTGCTGCAAAGCTTGGAAGCCGATCAAATAATAGTTAACTTCTTTATCCCCAACAAGTTGTTAACTTCCATTCTCTCAAATCAAGAGATAACTCCCCAGTAGAGCAACAAATAACTAAAACTCATGAACTCTTTTCCCTAAGAAGAAATCAACACTCTCCACAAAGACTTCTCAAGTCAAAGCCAATCTTCCCCAGCGGGTTTCTCCTCAAACAAAAAAATAGGAATCCCCAGCGGAAACATTCTAAAACAAGGTCTGAAGATGTGCATACTTTTCATCCCCAAACAGTAGTCCGAAATTTAACTTCCTAAGGCTCCTCAACATTTGTCAAGGATTTATTTTCCAAGACAAAGTTACATTTCAACAACATTCATAGCATATGCATACAAAACGCATATAGCACAATCTCATTTGTTTTGAGAAACATCATTACGCCATGCATTTCATACATCATGACATTGCATGCAACTAACTCTTTACCTTTTCAGGAAAGATCAATCAACAGATAACTATCATCAACAATTTTCAAAGGTCAGAGATTAATACCTGAAACAAGACAGGACAACTATCTCAATGACCAACAAAACCAAGTTCCAGATTAATACCTGAAACAAGACAGAAAAACTATCTGTGAATGAGTGATTATAGATTAATACCTGTAACAATCCAGGATAACTATCTACATGAACTGATTGAAGATTATCTCCTGAAACCAGTCGGGGAAACTATCTTTCTTTCAAAGAGTTCAGAGATTAATACCTGAAACCAGACAGGACAACTATCTCTACGGCCAACAAAAAGTAAGTTCCAGATTAATTCTTGAAACAAGACAGGAAGACTATCTGTGAATGACTGATTATAGATTAATACCTGAAACAAGATAGGACAACTATCTATTCGATCATCATGAAGCAACCCAACCCAGGTTCCTTCTCATTTCCAGATGAAGTTTTAGACGGACTCATCATGAAGCAACCCAACCCAGGTTCCTTCTCATTTCCAGATGAAGTTTTACACGAACTCATCATGAAGCAACCTACACTGGTTCCTTCTTATTTCCAGATGAAGTTTTACACAGACTCATCCTAAAAGCAGCCCTACCCAGGCTTCCCTCTCATATATCTTCTAAAGCAGCCCTACACAGGCTCATCATAAAGTAATCTTACACAAGTTCCTTCTAATACATTTCCAGACACGGCTTAACACGGATCCGTTCTAGCATATCCTTCAGATTTAAGTCAACCAAAGATTTATCCTGACACTTTTTCAAAATACAGTCAAACTTAAACTTAGTCTAATTTCTGTCAACAATCACCTTTGGATGGCATCTATAAGCCCATCTCCGACAACTCTCCATCATCTCTCCAAATGGCATCTTTAAGCCCATTCCCTACATAATCAACCACCAGATCATCGAATGCAAATTTCTGGGCACTCTAGTGTTCAATTATCTTCTACCTTCAAGCTACGAATGGCAACATGCCATACTTGCTTTTCAGGTTTAAGAAGATTAAACATGGGCAGCTGTCGTACCCCAAAATTTTCCCTCTTTTCTCATGGCATTTCTCACAAGGATTCTCAAAAATTCAAGCTTGCACAATTACAATTGGATTTTCCAGCATCAAGTTAAAGAGGAAACTCTTAAAAAAGGGTAAAACAGATAAAAAATGATTTTTTTAAGGAACAACAAGTTTGCTTTGATTTCCCTTGCTTCGATTGGACAAATGGCTACCTGCATGCCTGATTCGATTAGACATTTGATGCCTGCATATTTGTTCTATTAGACAAGTTTCAACTTGGACAAATGGTTGCCTGCATGCTTGTTTTGATTGGACAAATAATTCCCTCCATGCTTGCTCTGAATTCACCTTCATGTTTGCTTCAAATCCACCTTCAGCATTAGCCTCCTACATGATGCACAAGGCAAGGGCCTCCTGCATGCTTGCCTGCACAAGGCAGTGGTTTCCTTTCATGCAAGCGCCTACAAAGCAAGTGGCCACCTGTATGCAAACTTCGATTGAAGCAATGACCCCTTACATGTTTGCTTTGATTCACAAAGCAATGGCCCCTTACAGTATTTGTTTCGATTCAGGAAGCAAAGGTTTATTTCTTGCTTGTTTCAAATCATAAGGCAGGAATTTCCCTCATGCATTGGCTATCTTCATACTGGCTCTGACTGGGAAAAGTATCCCTTTGAAACAACTAGATTTCGATTCACAAGGGAAACGCCTATATTTATACAAGCCTCATTTGGGCATTTAGGCTTTCTGCATACATCCTTCGATTGTACCATTTGCATCCTATATGATTGTTTTGGTGCACATGGCAATAACCTCCTGCATGCAAGCTTCGATTGCACCATTGGCCTTACATGTTTGCTTGGTTCACAATGCAATGGTTACCTGTATGCCTGCTTTGATTGAGCAAGGGCCTATGCAGGGTTTTCTTGATGATTACCTATATGCAAGCTTGATTCCTGTTTCGACTGGGCAGTATCTCCCTTAGAAAGTTTGTTTCGACACGCATAGTTTCTACACTATGGTGGACCATTCAAAGGACCTGCAAGACATACCTAGATTCCCCATTCGAAGGACATATTTGGTGGCCCATTTGAAGGACATGCAAGACATACCAGGATGTCCCATTCGAAGGACATATTTTGGTGACCCATTCAAGGGGCATACATTTGGCCCATTCGAAGGATGCACAAAGGGCCCATTCGAAAGACACATACTATTTGGAAACAAGTACTGTTGTCTAAAGAGAGGATCTGGTCGAGGGTTGGACTTATGAAGTCAAAACGAAAGGTTAGAAATATTCAAAGATGCTTGTGCTGCAAGTCTAAGCATGCTACACTGGCCATAACACTCTAAAACTGCTGTACAACAGTCCTGCTATGCTGCTCCCATAGTTGCACCAAATTGGCATAAAAATACTGCACCTCGAAGACTACAAGAACAATATACCCAATTTGTTCAAATTACTTTTGTTTTCCCTCCTAAACCTCAGCCAACTTAATCTATAAATAAGATGTTCCACAACATATCTTAGGGGGATGGAAAACACATCCAGAGGGCTTTGGTAGTTGGAGAAACTTTGATTGTGTGAAAATCATCAAACACTTAACACATTCTCAAACCCATAATAAAAAAACCACACCCTTGTTTCTATTCCTTTCGAATCTAACACTAGAAACACAACACCTATTTCTTTTCCCTTTCGAATCCAGGAGTAACCCCAGACTTTGTTCTTTCTTTCGAATCCAGCAAAAAAGAAACACTACACATGTTTCTTCTCCTTTAAATCCAGAAACAACAAACACAACCCCACTCTTCTTGACCTTCGAATCCAGTCAAATAAACACCACACTTGTTTCTTTCCTTCGAATCCAGGAGCATCCAGTCCAATCACTCAAGGTCCAGGAGCACCAACTTCAGAAGCAAGGTAAGTCCCCTGACCTTAACCTTTTCGTTTCAAGCATGTAAACAACATTTGTTTGCTTTTTATTTTTGTCCTTTCGATTGCATGCTTTTCTTGTCCAAGTATACGTTAAAACTAAGTCTATACAGAACTCAAACGAAAGAAAAGTTTTTTTATGTGAAACGAAGCCTTAGGCTTCGCCCCTGGCTGCTTCACAGTCCCAAACGAAAGACAAAGAGGGCGTGAATGGAGGATGTACATTCATGCTGCTTTGCAGGTGTGATACGGTGGCAGAACCGACTGTTTAATACTGGTTTTCATTTTGTATTCGCAAATGCTGCGGTAAGCAAGAGTCACCACCTACTTTTATTTCATCCAACAAAGGAAAAGGAAAAAGAACAGAAAAAACCTTTTTCGAGAATGTTTCTGAGTACGGGGGGTAGATTTTAGAAAGGGAAGGTGTTAGCACCCTTTCTATCCGTGGTTTTCCACGAGCTCTTAGGTACTTACTCATTTTTTAAATTGTTTGTGCATGCTTGTTTTGAAAAGGTTTTACTTCGTGATGACTCTTGTATCAGTCCTCAAGAGTGTGACGAAGTTTATTTTGAAAATTATTTTGAAAAGTGTTTGTGTGAAAAAAAAAGTTTTGTTTGAGCAAGTACCTAGGAAGTAATCTACCTACTCGAAAAAAGTCTGTTTGTTTTCCTTTAGACAACACTATCCTATTATTAAGGAATAGGCAGCACTGCCATTGGAGTTTAAAGAGACGAAATGGTCTCTGAAGGCAACAAATAGAGATACTTTAGCATTTCTAAGGGACTATCGTCATAAGATCAATTCGTAGGCAACTCGAGGGACAAGTAGAGACTATGATCTTTATGACAATTTTGAATCGCGGGTCATTGCTAAGGCATCCCTACATTCGAGAGACACGACTATTATTTCCGAGGTAACTAAGTGGAGTAAACCCTAGGAGTGAGCATGTGCAAGTGTATTTTTTCAATTAATTATCTTTGCACAATTAGGGTTTTGTACTGTATTAAGCGTTTAGTTTGTCTTTCCATACAATCCTATTAACATACATCTAAGCAGTTAAATAGCTGTAGAAAATTAAAGTGCAGAAAAGAAAACCTAGCTATTACAAGGCCTCGGGGAAGGGGTTACATAACCAAACTGGGAACTAAACAGTAAGTAAAAAGCGGTAAAATAAACCCTAATTAAAAACTATTACAAACCTCGAAACAGTTACAATAATTGGAATTATAAATAAATAAATAAATGCATGCGAGACGAATTAAATGCGAGAATCAAAATCTAAATTCGAAGGAAATCAAAGAAAATATTTTTGTTATTTTTTGATTGAGAAAATTAAATATTTGCAAATTAAACCTAATTTTCTGATTGATTTTATTTAACAAAATAATCAACGTTGAAATAATTAAAATAATTAATTTTCAAAAATTGATTTTTATTATTTAAAAAAAACCTAATTCTATTTTTTGTGATTTTTTATTTATTTTTATAATTATTGAAAAAAATGATTTTTTAAAATAATAAAATAAATAAACAAAATAATAAAGTAAAAAGAAAACAAAGAAATGGGCCTGGCTGAAAGCAAACTGGGGGGTGTAGTGCCTGAATTTGGCTAGGCCCAAGCTGGCTGGTGGCCCAATTGCCCAACGCTTGATTCAGTGAGTCCTGCTTCTGAGGGCCCACCATGGGGGTGAATTATTGGGCGCTGGATCTAGATCTGGGATGATCCCATGGTTGGATTTGAGGACGTATGATACTCTTGTGAAGGTGAAGCGCATGGGATCTGAAAAGAAATATTTAGAAAACAAGAAAATGCCTGGACCTGGGATCGAACCCAGGTCCTCTCACTTACACACATGCTTCGTTGCCAGCTGCGCTAGGATGTTAAGTTGTCAATATAATAACGATAACATATCTTATATGAAACAAGGTGATTAACTGGAAAGAAAAATAAAAGCGCACGCTTATTCAAAACACCCAATGGGATCAAGCCACATATCTTCTTCTTCCCTCCTCTGATGTGTTAGATAACGACCCTTTAGCTACAGACGATGTCTGTAGCTACAACCCTGCGTCATTCAAAAATTAAGTACAAGTAATATAAATTTCCATGGAGACCATGAATCAACTGGGCTTGAAGCCCTGAACACCATGGTACCCACGTCTAGCCTTAATTTTGCATGCATTAGGAAACCCTAAAATGGAGCTTGAAACCCTAGGAATGGCATTTCCTGATTCCTGTACCTATACTCAAATTAAACAATCCAGATACGTTGCATACATGATAATAAACATGAATATGTATTTAGAACATGTTTATGATGCCAAAATCAATGAAAACGATTTTCAAAAAAATAGCAAACCGCGAGACTTGATGAGCGTGATTTCGGATGTTTCAGGCCTTGAGGATGATTGGGATAGCCTCAGAAAATGTCTAGGAGTGGATTGCTGGCCTTGAAATTGCTTGAATTGGTCTATGGAAGAGAATCCGATCTACACTTTTTGATAAAAATTGAAAACTTGGTTCTTGCTCTTGGAGGCAGCTGCACGTCTGAATTCTCCTCCTTAGGGTTCACAATGATCTTGTATATGTATGGAATCAAATTAGGTCATTTGTTTTGGCAAGAATCCAAGATATGAATGTGTTTTCAATTTGCTTCCATTCTTTCCAATTGTGGAGATTCTCTCCTTTCATGGTATGGCACGATCTTGCTTGGCTATTGACATCACATGAGATCTCCATTCAATGCAAAAACATCCCTAAAATAAATTATGTGATTTGTTTTGATTTAATTTGATTTTATTTCAATTTTAAATGAATTAAATCTCAATAAATTAAATAAATAAGTGAATGAGGCATGGAGTGGTTCATGGGTCGTGTACCATGTTAGGAACAAGCTCCAAACTTGAAAAGATAGGTCCATGTGAAAAAAATGCAATTTTGGGCATTGTTGACTTTGTGCAAATTTCCAAAAATGGCCAACTTTGACCCAAAAGGTTTCATCTCAACTGGATCTTCCATGTTCATGTGAGAAGCTTTGACCCAAAAGGTGTTTTTGTTGACTTTTTGAAAGGACCTATAATGTCTGAATTTATATATTTTCATGAGTGCATATTTTGAACTTGAGGGCTGAATATGAGTTGTAGGAGATTGCATCCTCTTCAAAATGAGCCTTGGATGGAAAATTTCTGATAAAGTATGAAGAAGTTGTGCTTGGTCAAATTTTGGTTGACTTTTCTTGAGAAACCCTAATTTAGCAACTTTTGGGTTTTGATGAATTTGGGGAATTCCTTGAGGAATCATGATCAACCCTTGATAAAATGATGGATATAACTTAAAAATGTTGATTTTGACCAAAAATCTTGAAGTTTGACTGTATGTGGACCACATTTGACTTTTGACCTAATACAGTTGATTTTCATGCATTTGAGCAATTTACTGAGCACACTTCTTGTGTAAGGCATGAAACTTGACATGGATGATCTTGAGAACACATTGGGACCATGGAAGGCATTTGTGACCTTTGGAGTTCACACATCTTGATAAAAATGGAAACCCTAGTTTGAGGTACATTGCCTTAAGAGAGAGTTTGTCTAGTCAACTCTTGGGCATCCTTGAGCAAGTTGAGGACCTCAATGGGCATGTATTGAGTAAAACGAGAGGGAAAATTTTGGGGTGCAATAGCAGGCCCATACTATTTCACAGTCCAAACAAAGGAGTAAGAAGGGAGAAACGAAGGGTGTTCACACTGACTTCCAGGCCCAATCGAAAGAAGTAGCCAGAAGGATGAATCGAAGGCTACATCTCACGCTGACTGCTAGGCCCAAATCGAAAGAATCAAAGAAGAGCAGAATCGAAGGGTGCACTCTTCCTGGATCGAAAAACTCATGTTCCCTTCTTTTATTTTGTTTTGTCTTTATATTTTCTTGCTTTTCAATATGGTTGTAATAGTCTAGGATATTTATTTTCTGCATTTTTATTGCTTTATACAAATGTTAGTAATTAGGGTGTATGGCAAGACAAAACCAACAAGTAGACCACCCTAATAAAAGACTAAAGGCATGCAATCAAACACACTTTGCACACATGCACTTCTAGGATAATCTCACTTGTTGCCTCAGAAAATAGTCATGTCCCTCGAGTATGGGCATTTTAGCAAAGACCCTCAATAAAAGATCATAGTCCCTCGATGTCCCTCGATGTTGCCTTCGGTAAACGATCTAGTCCATAACAGAATTGCTAAAACGTCTCATTGGTTGCCTTCTATGACTATACAAACGACCCACGCCCGTCCCTTCACATCCAACAATGAGGCTTCTTACCAAATCAATGGTAAGATATCAACATCTAAAGGAGGAGGAAAAGAACATTAGACCTTTTGAGTAGGTAGGATGCTCATAGTTGCTTGTTTGCTCACAACTAAAAAAACCATTTCCACACCAACACTTCCAATCGAAACATTTTCAAAAGACAAAACACTTTGTACGCATTCTTATAGAGACGAGAATAATTACAAAGGAACTTTTCAAAATCAATTTCAAAAGCATATTAAAAAAAAACACCACTTTGAACTATTTTAAAAAAGTCCAACACTTTGTATGCATTCTTATAGAGACAAGAATCATTACAAAGTTTGCCTCAACGAAGGCGTTTTTCAAAAATACTTTCAAAAACCTTCACAAAGCACATTTTCAAACAAAGCAAGTGATTTAACAAGAAACTAAGAGACCATAGATAACTATGGATGAAAAGGGTGCTAACACCTTCCCTTTTCATAACCTACCCCCCGAACTCAAGAAATAATCTCGAAGGTCTTTCCTGTTCTTTTCACCCTTTCCTTATTGGATAAAAGAAAAGTCGGTGGTGACTCTTGCTATCCGCGACAATTGAGACCAAACGCAAAAACACCCAAGTAAGTTCTCCCACTGTATTACAGTCGTCATTCCCCATAAGTTTAAAATACCAGTCTTCTCCAAGTATGACGAGGTTTCCTCCCCAAAACTTCATCTAAGGTCTTACGTGCGCAACATACAGCCGCACACTACCGACAAAAAGCTATGGGTTCATTTCTTCCAAGAGAGTCTAGCTGGGACTCAACTAGAATGGTTCTATCAATTGGAGGGTTCCCGCATCCACACATGGGAGGATCTAGACACTACTTTTTATCATAAGTATCAATACAATTCCAATCTGGCACCAACTAGAGTCCAACTTCAAGGTATGACAATGGGTACTAATGAGGGGTTTAAGAAGTACACACAAAAATGGAGGGATCTTGCTGGTAGGGTCCAACCACTGCTAACTGACAGAGAACTAGTTGACATGTTCATGGGTACATTAACTGGCCCATTTTCAACCTATTGGTTGGAAGTTCTTCGTCTGGTTTCACTGAGTTGATCCTAACTGGTGAAAGGGCCGAAAGTGGCATTAAGAGTGGAAAAATTCCCATGACATTCGCTTCCGCATCCAACGCTGTAAAGAAGTCTTTCACTGGAAAGAAGGAAACAAATGTTGTGTATGGGGCAAGGGCCCATACCAAGAAGGATCGCTGACCCTTTGTTAATGATGTTTTAATCTCAAACCCTCCATCTGCTCAAAGGCAATCATCCAACATTCAACAATCCGAAGTTCCTCGAAGACAGTTCACGAGGATAAGCATGTCACTTCCCCAAGCCTTACAACATCTGTTAAAGGCCAACATAGTGACATTGAGCGATCCACCATCCAATCCAAAAATTTCATCACCTAAGTATAATCCAAATGCCAAGTGCGCATATCATTCCAACAGCCCTGGGCATGAAACTGATCAATGTTGGGCTTTGAAGAATAAGATTCAAGATCTGACAGACAATAAAACAATTGAATTTGATCCACCTACTACTCCAAATGTGATAACCGCACCAATGCCGAATCATGGCAAAGGTGTTAACGCAATTGATGATACTACTTTCGTCTCTTCCATTGAAGATTTAACAACCCCATTAACTACCGTGAAGGTTAATTTGCTGAGAGTCAGGGTGTTCCTTGGTGTTGTATCCCAATTTTTTCACCAAATATCCCTTCATCATACCATATTGATTCAATCACAACAAGATCACATTAGGGTTTTTGGTTCTCCTCCCTATCTTTAGCTTTGCTCTTTGAGGAATCACCAAGCACCTTGCCTTGTTTTTATTTTTTGATCATGCATGTTTTGTTTTGATTTTCCTTTTAATTAATAAAATGCAATGTTGGCTTGTCTTACTTGTTAATAATGTAGGTAAAGGCAATGTGGATTAGCAAGTTGATCCATGGGTTCATGAGTTTATATCCCTGCCCTAGTCAATCAAGCTTGAGGAATTCAAACCTCACCAATTGAAGTTGTTTTGGAAGAAATGGCATGGAAAGGTTTGTTTTGGTTCACCATATTTCAAAGTTATCAAGATTGATTCAAAAGTACAAGGGGTTGATTGAAGAAGTTGTCATGGTTGGACAAGGCCTTGTTCCCATTGGTCACAAGTGCATATGTCTCTCAATTCTAAATATATGGAAGTGGTTTTGGTTTCTATGAGTTCTCATTATCATCCTCAACAAATTCTATCTACAAAGCAAAAGTGTTGGTACAAGAAGGTTTCTTAAAATTGTCAAAGTCACTCAAAGCATTTTCTTGATCTAGGAGCTAGGGTTTTGAACTTAAAATAAGTATATCTTTCTCATCTTTTGGTATTTTTGAGTGATTCCAAAAACATCCTTCTTTTCAAAGGGTTATTAACAAACCACTTCAAAAGTTTCAAGGACTTTTCATGTGTAAGAAACTTGATGATGAAGAAATATTCTAAGTCCTCTAGACGAACCCTCAAATCTCTTCATGTGACTTCAAATGATCATAACTTGGTAAATTTTTATTACCTTGAGCCCACTCTTTTCCACAACGATCTTGAGGATGAGAAATTTATTCCTTCTTTTATGTGCAAAGTGAGAAAATGGATGGAAGATGCCCTAAGGATATAAAAGATTATAGGTCATTTCATGATTATTTTCTAACTTCAACAATTTATAAATCTCTCAATTTTTTGATATTTTGAATGGTTCAAGTTTGAAAATGTCATTCAAGAGGTCTATTTCATGCCATCTTTTTTGGTCAAGAGAAAATTTCAAGTGGAAGGCCATGTTTGGATGCAAAACATTATAGGTCACTTTTGAAGAAAAACTTGAATTATTTCTAATTATGGAAAGTCAACTTCTTTTTCCCAACTTTAACTCATTGCAACTTTTAGCTCAAACATCCATTTGATTCCATTCTTTTCCCATTGCAAAGCTTGTAATCCCATCTTTATAAAGTATCAAGAACCATTACTTAAGACCCCTTGAGTTGAGAATGCCATTGATTTGAATTTGGCAACTTGAAACTGAATATTCATCACAATTCAGATTTTGGAATCTTTGTTTTGGCTTCTAATCACAAGTTTTCCACGCGTTTTTGCTTCTAATCATGTTTAGCAACTTTCCAAAGGCGTTTAGCATCATGAAACACACGATTTGGCTAAGTTTTAATGCTAAACAAGTCACACTTTGTTCATGCTGCAGACCCCCCACGATTTCCCTCCAAACTTCATCATTTCACACGCTTAAGGATCCCATTCACTCTCCTATAAATAAAGGGTCATCCCCCATTCATTTTCTCAAGCTTGAACATCCAAAATCACCCTGCCAAACTTGCTCCATAACTCAATTTTCTGCAACTTCGAAATTATTGTTTAAGCCCTTTCAATCCATTTTTTCTATCAATTCACCTTTCTTGATCTTCCCTGAAGCTAACCATACAATTACATTCAAGAATCGTGACCTATATTGATCCATAGAAGTCCAGTTTCAGAGCTCTGCAACTTAACTTCAATAGGTAGATTCCTTCACCAATTCTCTTAAACTCTGATATCATTGTGAAGCTCTCATTACCCTGGTTCTAGTCGCAACACTTTCTTTTAACTGGAAACACGTTTTGATCATGAAATCTCAAATCACTTTTCAAAACTTCTCTTCCAAATTGTTTGAGCTACAATTTACATAAATTTTTTGCGAATGTGTGGTTGTTTTCGTCTTGATGAGACGAAGCGAATGGTACCAGTCTCGTGCTCTAATTTTACAGTTTGAGTGACCTAATTTTGAGACTGGTTGGAGGTTGAAGATTACCAACGTGTCATCCTTCAACCAATGAAACAACGTCATTTATTTTTTTTTAATTTCTGATTTTATATTGAATCCTATGCTTTATTCAGTAACGACCATGATATGCACAACACACCAGATCCCTTGGTTTTGATTACTAACACGTTTTGACTCTCATCCATTGGTCCACACTTTTTTGACTTTATTTTATTTTCTGATTTTTATATTTAAATTGTTTTAAACTTCAAAAAATTATAGAAAATTCATTTTAAGTCCAAAAAATCTGAAAAAATTATGAAAAATATTTTTGATTTTTATCTTTCTGATTTTTATTTTTTTACAATTTTATTTTGTGTTTTGATATTTTTTTTTAATAAATTTTCACTTTATTTGAATTGTTTTAAATGTTTAAAAATACTTTTATGCATTTTTAAATCCTAAAAAAAAATGGAATGATCCAATGATATTGTGACAAATATTAGTGAACTCATTTATTTTTTATTTCTGACCTTGTTATTTTTTTAAATCATTTTTGGTTTATTTTACTCATTTATTTTAATTTTAAAATTAGTTTATGAGTTTAAAAAATTACCAAAAATTTTATAAAAATATTTGAGTTAATTTCTGATTTTTCTATGACCTTACTTGATTTTTCTTGATTAATTTGAACATAGTTGATATTTTTCTTTCTTATTTCTATTTTAAAACATTTTAAAACCCCTTTTTAATGCATATATTACATGTAATATTATTTTGTGGCTGACCTTGGGTTGAATTTTTGATCATGAACTTTGTTAACATCATTGATCCATGGTGTTGAGTCTAACTCCATAAAAATGGATGAATGATTTTAATAATAGTTTGATTAAAATTTAATTCAAATATGGTTTGTATATTATTTCCCACCCCTCTTCATATCACCCCTTTCTTATTGCACTAAGTGTTATTGGAGCATGATCTCTATATCATGTCTAAAAAAAAATGGTGCATAGATTGCTATTGATCGACCTTAAAATAGGCGCGACTTCTATATAAGTCCACTTACGATTGCTTAACATAACGCTAAATTTTGTCCCAATTCGAATAAATGATCATTCGTGACCCAAACCTATGTTTGCAAGCCCAAGAATCTTAATTTGATCTCTTTGATCCAATAACCTTGAGATTTATTGTGTGAAGGCTTTGATTCTATCAATCCTCTAATGGATGTACATCACTTTTGGTCAACGCGGATCACTTAAACATCGTTGATCATTAAATTTTACTTTTGAGGATTCCAAAATGGATGATATACTTGAAAAAAAGAAAATGCAACTTATTGTGTGGAGGCTTTGGTTCTACTAATCCTCTAATTATTTTGAAATGCAAGTTTCAAGATGGTCATTTAACTAACCACTAATTTCTAATAATTGACTTTATTTTGTGTTTTTATTTTATGCTCTTTTATTTTATGCACCGTTTACTTTAAGCATTACATTTCATGCTATTTTTCATCTTTACTCACTTGAGACCCTTTATTTTCTTATCATTTTTATTTTGCTCACTTGAGCTTTTCTTTTCTTTTTGAATATACCTAATAATCAACATGAACCATAAAAAGCGTTTATGATACTTGGACTATTTGGTTACTATACTTGGCATTATGGAGTATTGGACTTCTTGGACTTAGGATTAGAAACCTTGACCTATGTTGGAGACCTTGTGACCTCAATTGATATTTTGTCTGGAGTTCTTGAGGTTTACCTCAAGACATTGGGTTGTTCGTTTGTTTTGTGTGCAAGTTATTGTGATTACATTCCTTGTTTGTAATATGGAATTTACCCGTATACAACCGTTACTCTGTCCAATTTTTGTGAAGACTTAATACACTTGAAGTTTGGTTTTCTCAAGAGGTCTAGTATCTTTACTTGTTTAGTTTCAATCCAAAGAATGGGAATCCTATCTTGGCTCATAATGTCAAGTATTGGCTTCTTATTGGTTAGATGGTTCTTCTCCTTATCTTTTACCTTATGCTTTAGGATAGTCTCTTCATCTCCTCCCATGTTCTTTAATTTCAAAAATCTTCTCCCTCCTTTTGAAAACTCTTCTTATTTCTAAACTTGAACCACTTTCATGATAAACTTGGACTTATGTCCATGCACTTTCCAAAACATTTTTCATAAATAAACTTCCATCAACGTAATAATACCTTTACATTTTTTGTGAGAAGACTAAAAGTCAATCAATCTCATTTCAAACCATTTTTCCACTTTGGATTTTTATTTTAAAACCTTTCTCAAATGATTGGACTCTTGTCAATCCTTGTAGTGATGCAAACAACTATACTTCTACAATATGTAGTGAAGTGAGATATTTTCCACTTGGGTGTTGAGTGAGGCATTGTTGATTTTAAAATCAAGCCATATCCTCCATATTGAGATGATGCAAATTCTCCATTCTCATGATTGTGGGTAGTAAGTATGTTTTCCACACGGACGATGACCATGATGTCTTATCTCATAAAATTAACCAACACACTTGTCTTTTAAAATTTTTTAAAAGGTGAACTACGTGTACCCTGATCCCCTGTTGCAAGAAAGGTAGTATGTAGGCACTAAAGGTTCACAACCACGGTGAGTGCAAAAATCATAAAAAATATATCTCTTTTCTCACCTATACCATCTATTTTACATACAACATTTTATAGCCAAAATATACAGATTTTATAAAGAAGTTCCTGCGGAGTACCGTAGATGTTTAGGGTGATAATACCTTCCCTTTGCATAAACAACCCCCTTAACTTGAATCTCCCCCCCCTCTTTTGGGTTACTCTCTCTTTTCCCATTCCTTTGGAAACAATAAAGTGCCGTGGCAATTTTATTTTGATCTGTATAAGTCTAGTGAATCCAATGACTTAGTCTTAAACATTTCTACCGCTACACCTGGATGTTATAAAGTTTGTGTTTGCTGTGATCAATAATTAAATGGGTGCAAGAGGCTGAAGGAAGGTATGCAACGCCTGATAAATAGCCGCGAGATTCTGTTTGAGAAGATTCCAACCATCAAGAGTTTGACAACAAAACTGAAGACCTTTCCATAATAACAATTTCCAACAAACCTTTTAGGATCCCCTCAAAGGGTCCTATTAGGATTTCAAATGAACCAACCATTTCTACTTTAATAATCACTGCCCCTGAGCCGATTCCTTACTCCTCTGACAAATAGGTTCCATGGAACTATGGTGCCGAGGTTTATTATCATGGGATAAAACAAGATTCTTGGATCAACAAAGACGAAGCTGATGTCACTAATATTGCAGGTTCCTGTAAAGTAACAAGAACAAGGAGATTCTTTTCCCCTGATATTTCACCAGCAACTACTACAACAACTCCTGTCCGCATAAACAATGACAAGTCTAGTGTCAACACTAGAGGAAAAGAGAAAGAAGGTGAGCCTGCTGAGATATAGGCACCTACCAAAAATACTGAAGCTGAAGAACCCTCCACTCGAGAGATGGAGGAAATCCTGAAAATCATAAAGAAGAGTGACTTTAAAATAGTTGAGCAATTGGGGCAAACCCCCTCCAAAATCTCCATGTTGTCATTGTTACTCTGTTCAGACGCTCGTGCCCAAGCTTTAATCAAGTTCCTGAAGAAAGCCCATGTGCCCCAAGAAACCACAGCTGACCAGTTCGAGAACTGTGTAGCAAGTTTAATGGATGACAATGGATTAAGGTTCTCCGACGCTGATTTGACTCCTATGGTAAGGAACCACAAAAAACCTTGAATGTCTCTATTGAATGCAAGGGACCACCCTGGCTCATGTCCTAATTGATATTGACTCATCTTTAAATGTGTTACCCAAAGGTGCGTTGGACCAACTAGATTGTGAAGGAATGGTATTGAAGCCAAGCGATATTGTCGTAAGGGCTTTCGATGGGTCTAAGAGAATGGTTCATGAAGAGGTAGATCTCCCAATTAAAGTTGGATCACAAATTTTCAACTCTACCTTTTATATAATGGACATACGTCCCGCCTACTCTTGTTTTCTTGGATGCCCTTGGATCCATGGGGCAAGGGCAGTAACATCCATCCTTCACCAGAAATTAAAATGCCCAGTTAAGGGGAAGATCATTACTGTTTGGAGCGAAGAAGAATTTATGGTGAGCCATCTCAATTCCTTTAAGTACGTAGAAATGGATGGTGAATTCATAGAGACTCCATACCAGGACTTTAGAATTGTTCCTCCTATGGTTGCCACCACCAAAATATCCTCCAACAAACCAAAATATGATAAAGTTATACCAAGAATGGTTTCACTTAAGGATGCTCGTTCTGTGGTCGAAGATGGTAACTGTACTATCTAGGGAAAACTTCCCGACATTCCATTTAAAGCAGACAAATTCAGATTGGGTTTCACCATCAAAGCTCAAAAAGAAGTCAGACACGCTCGCATGGGAAAGCCAACTCTCCGCATTGGGAATCATGAAGTGAACAATGTGGAAGACTCTGATGGTGAAAATAATTTTGAAGATTGGATCTACCCTACTGACAAAGGAAAGCTCAACAACTGACATGCAAAGGATTTCATTACCATATCCTTCATTAAGGAGTAATTACTGTTTACTATTTTCTTTCTATTCAATAACTTTTGTCTGTAATCTTAAATTCCAAACAATGACTTTTAAGCCATGTGCCTTCCCCGGGGCACTATGGTCAATTTGTTAAGGATTTTGTTCATGTTCATTTATCATGTGATAATTTAATAAAAACCACTGGACCTTTTTCATTAAAGTTTTTGTGCTCATTGTCTTTCTTTTCCTTTATTACATTTTTTCAACAACCATGTATCTTACATGCACACACACACTTGCAGATCTTCATCCATTCCGGATCTCATTGCCAACGATTCTACTATTGCCAGTTATGATTTCGAACATCCAGTCAACCAAGCCAAAAACAAAGGCGAGGAATATTGTGAAATACCAAGAGAATTAGCCAGACTTCTAATTCAAGAAGATAAAGCTATTCAACCTCATGAAGAGCCAGTCGAAGTTATCAACTTAGGTACTGAGACAGATAAGAGAGAGGTCAAGACCGACACTAACCTAGAAGATGGTATTAAGAGCAGATTGGTTCAGATGTTACATGACTATGTTGAAGTGTTTGCTTGGTCAAATGAAGATATGCCAGGATTGGATACCGATATTATGGTTCATCGTCTGCCAACGAAGAAAGTTTGTCCCCCTTTTAAGCAAAAGGTTTGTCGTATGCGAACCGATATGTCTGAAAAGATAAAAGCTAAGATAATGAAGCAATTTGATGCAGGTTTTCTGGCTGACACATCTTATCCTCAGTGGGTTGCGAACGTGGTCCCCGTGCCAAATAAAGATGGAAAGGTTCGCATATGTGTAAATTATAGGGATCTGAATAGGGCAAGCCCCAAAGATGATTTCCCTCTACCATATATTGACATCTTGGTTGACAACACTGTTCAACATAAATTCTTCTCCTTCATGGATGGATTTTTTGGCTACAACCAAATCAAGATAGCTCCCAAGGACATGGAAAAGAATACCTTTGTTACATAATGGGGCACCTTTTGCTACAAAGTCATGCCGTTCAGATTAAAGAATGCAGGGGAAACGTATCAAAGAGCTATGGTAGCTTTATTTCATGATATGATTCATCATGAAATAGAAGTCTATGTGGATGATATGATTACAAGGTCACAAATTAAAGAAGAGCATCTCGATCACCTACACAAGCTATTTGAGAGGCTGAAGAAGTATAAGTTAAGGTTGAACCCTAATAAGTGCATATTCGGAGTAAGGTATGGAAAGCTTCTAGGTTTTGTCATCAGTAGTAAAGGCATCGAAGTTGATCCTACAAAGATAAAATCCATTCAAGAAATACCAGTTCCCTGCTCTGAAAAAGAGGTTAGAGGATTCTTGGGTCGTCTTAACTACATTTCCCGTTTCATGTCTCACTCAACTGCTACTTGTGAGCCAATCTTCAAACTCTTGAAGAAAGATCAAGTAGTCAGATGGAACGATGATTGTCAAGCCTCCTTTGACAAGATCAAAGAATATTTGTAATAACCTCCTATCTTTATGCCTTCAGTGGAAGGAAGACCATTGATCATGTACTTGACTGTGCTAGAGAACTCTATGGGGTGTGTGTTGGGCCAATATGATGAGTCTGGCCGAAAAGAGCATGCAATATACTATCTAAGCAAAAAATTTGCCGACTATGAAACTAGATATTCACTGCTCGAGAAAACTTGTTGCGCTCTGGCATGGGCTGCTCGCTGGCTAAGATAATATATGTTGACTCACACCACTTTATTGATTTCTAAGATGGACCCTATCAAGTACATCTTCGAGGAGCCCGCTCTCTCCTAATGGATAGCTAGATGGAAAATTGTTGTAACCCAAAATTTTCCCTCCCATTTTCACACAAGACATACTCCTAGAGGTCCTCAATTACTCAAGGTTGACCAAGAATTGATCAGACAAATTCTCCTCCTAAGCATTGGCCTTCTAACTAGGGTTTCATTTTTCACCAATATGTGTAAGCTCCAAAGGTCTCAAATGTATTCCATGGTCCTAATATGTCTTCAAGATTATCCATGACAAATTTCATACCTTTCACTACAAGTTTGCTCAGTCAATTGCTCAAATGCTTGAAAATTAACTCTACTAGGTCAAAAGTCAACTATGGTCTATATACAGTCAAACTTCAAGATTTTTGGTCAAAAATAACATTTTGAAGAGATATCCATCATTTGATCAAGGGTTGATCATGATCCCTCAAGAAATGCTCCTAATTCATCAAAAGTCAAGAATTGCTAATTAGGGTTTCTATAGGAAAAGTCAACCAAACTTTGACCAGGCATAACTTTCTCATACTTCATCCATTTTTCCCAACCAAAGATCATTTTGAAGAGAATACAATTCCCTACAACTTCTCTTCATTCTTCAAGTCCAAGAAATGCACCATTTGAAATATAAAAGCTTATACATTACAGGTCATTTTCAGAAAGTCAACAAAAGACACTTTTTGTCAAAACCATTTACATCAAGATAAAATCTTCAAATTCAAAATTGATAAAAAGAGGGATTGAATTAGACATCTTAGGCTTTCCAAAAAGTCTAATATCATCATCATGAGATAAAAATTGAGCAAGTTATGGCTTGCCCAAGTTGGGAAAATTTGGGAATTTTCAAGAATTATGCATTGAGCAAACTTGAAGTTTTAGGTCAATGGCTTAATTTCTTGGACTTAAAACATCTTCCTAAGCCTATATAGGACCTCTAAAGTTATTCTTGCCATGCCTTGCATTTGCTAACTATTTTATTCATATTTATTTTAATTTATTTCAAATAAATATAAAATAAAATGTATAAAATAATCGGAAAAGGGCTTTGAGCTTTGGGTTGATGTTTTGGACAGCCTAGGCCCATAAAATTTCGTGCAAGCAATTTCCACATTCATTCAAATTCAAAAAGGACAATATTCCATGTCTTTGGAAAAGTTACAAAACATCATTCATGGCTTTAAAAACACATGTTTATGGTTGTTATTACCTTTATTCTCTTGTCTCCTCCCTCCTCTCTATATAAAGGGCACATTAGCAAGCTTTAAGACATGTGACATACAGCCTGGAAAAGCTCTACAAATTTTGCAAAAAATATCAAAGTTGTAAAATTCGCATTTTAGGTTCCAGCCTTCCTCAGTCCAAACAAAAGATCCAAATACATTTCTGGAGGCTCCCTGAAGCTTTTGCAATCATTACCAAGCTCTGAAAGATCACAAAATGCCTCAGTAAGCTCCATTTTTATATTTTCTAACTTGTTTCATGCAGATTCGATGCATTACATGGCCAAAAGTCTACCAAACACCATCAGATATAGCCTTCAAATCATAAGGGGTTGAGATCTAAAGGCTTCAATTTGAGATCCACCATGCGCCCTCAAGGCCTCATCTCACCTGATCCAACATGGTCTGGGCTTAACATTCACTTGGGCCTAGAAAAATTCAATTTTAGCACCCCTCTAATTTCTAATTATCCTGGCCCATTTCGCATTGTTTTTGTCACTTTGCTTTATATTTTTTTTATTTTAATTTGTTTTCTTCATTTATTTAATTCGTATAATGTAATAATAAAATCACAAAAAATATAGTTTTAGTTTTTTAATTAAATTAATTTTGTGAATTAATTAATAACTATTTTAACTATTTTTCTTTAATTAAAAATAAATTAGAACTTAGGACTTAATTTATGTTTAATTATTTTCTTTAAATAATAAAAAAAACTAAAAAACAATTTAGAATATTTTTATTGATTAATTTTATTTTCTAAATAGATTTTTAGGTTATTTACTTTCTTAAATCGAAAAATAAGCAAAACGATTTTCTTACTAGGTTGTTAGACATATTTTCAACTTCCGCGCGCATTATTTATTTTTGAAATTTCTATTCATTATTGTACCTGTATACTGGATGTAATAAACTAATTAGGATTTTTACCGCTTTCGTTATTTTTTTCTTCCCCCAATTTTTGTACATTGTAAACTCCCTCCCTGAAGCCATGTAATAACGTAGGGTTTTATCTTCGCACTTTAGATTTCTGTATATATTAACTCTAGTAACTAGGCGTGTATGAAAAGACTAAAATCAAACATTAACAAACTTAACAAAAAGACAAAAATAACTAAATATAACACACTTGCACATATACAGCTCTAGGGTACCCCACTTTGGTTGCCTTCAGAAATAAAACAGTCATGAGGCAGGAACACTTTAGCAAAGACCCATAAATCAAAAGATCATAGTCCCTCAATGACCCTATAATTTCCTTATCGGTAAATGATCTAGTCCCTAAACAAAATCGCTAAAGCGTCTCCACAAGTTGCCTTCGTGATTGTAATGTCCCTTTCGAATGTCCCTAATACATCCAATGATAGGGCTACTGATGCGTATGTGTTCGCAAGTGTACGAATCGTGTCAGAGTAATATAAAAGATTATCGATCCACAGAGACAAATCATAAATCTATTGTTTCCTATTGTTATGGTGTTTAGCTAAGTCAAAATCAAACAGGGAATTGAGCATGCAAGAAAGTAAAGTGCAGTGAAATAAACTTCAGATATAAAAGCAGGGCCGAATGTAATTCACATAGTCAGATGATATTCACAATGCTTCAGAATAGAACTACTTATAGGGCAATATTTTCCATTAAAGAAAAGAACTAATTTAACAGGAACTGTCGCTTTCGCGTAATCAGAACTGAGTTTACTCTCTAATAAGACCTTTTTATCGTCACTTATAAAAAGGCGCGCACTGCATTAAAGTAATAAACCTATTTTTAAGAAATAAAGTACTTGACCAAGTTGAAAAGTATTTTAATTTGGAATTTCTAATAAAAAGGGGACCTAACTTTAACCCTATAAACGCGTCCGAAAATAGTTTCAAAATTGATTTCTTTCATAATAAAAATCCCTAACTAACCGGACAAAGCGCTTTCGCTTCCTTTGACCAGTTAGAACTAACCGAGTTTAACAAAAGGTTGGACGAATTTCGATCTTACCCAACAACAATAAAGTACATAAAACTCGTATTAAAAACCAAAATAGCCCATAAGCATTTCTATTGACACATTATTTGGAATATCGATCTAACTAGATTCCTTACATTCTAGCCCAGTGAGGTTTAGCCTGACATGGGAATGTAAACAGACATGTTAAAATAAATCATGCAAGAAAGTAAATAATTTAAAGTGAGGTGCGGGAAATAAACAAAGTAAAAGCAGGTGCGGGAAATAAACAAAGTAAAAGCAGGTGCGGGAAATAAACAAAGTAAAAGCAGTGCGGAATATATAAATAGAAACCTGCTTCAAACAGGGAGGTTTTAAATCTAATACAAACTGGAGGTAAAATGCGACTGGAAATAAACAGCAGTTGAAAATAAATGCGGCAAGATAACTTCTGCCAAAGTGCTCCAAACTTGATTACAGACTCAATCTACGAACTCGATCACAAACTCAATCAACAGTGCAATAATTCCCCGATGTGAAGAATTATTGCTTAACAATGGTGAAATTATATGGCTTAAGTTTGCAACTATGGTTGGATCGAGTTTGCAACCAAGCTTGGGTGATTTGAAATGAAATCAGGAATTTCTATTTATAGAGGATGAAGAATGCAGGAAATCACAGGAATGCTCCCAACTCCTTTTGGGGGGAAAGCATCGTCCAAAGGTGGCGCCCGCCATGGGGGACATGGCACCCACCATGAGTGTAATATGATAGGAAGTGGGGAACGTGGCAGTTGAGGTCAGCAGGAGGTGATCCACGTCATGGCCTACCCTATGGCTGGCGCCATGGTGGACGCCATGAGTTTAAATTTGACATAAACTCCAGTTTTTCAGCCTGTTTTCCTTCATTTCTTCAGGGCAGCTCTGGATAATTGAAATACTTGAAAAGGAAACAAAAGATAGGCGTAATACGAGAAAATAATAATAAAAAACCTAAATAACATGTGAAATCAGAGTAAAAAACAAGTGTAAAGTAAGTGTTATCAAATTCTCCCACACTTAAACCTTTGCTTGTCCTCAAGCAAAAACTCTAAATAGATTAAGAAGAAAAAATGGTGTTAGTGAACAAGTTGGGCTGCAAGGGGCCTCTGGAATTAAAATAGGGATGTATTGATAGGTACTGACTGATTTAAACCAAGGATATCATAGTGACACTCTTCCGTAAAATGGACATAAGCTTCGTTCTTTTACGAACCAATCCATATCATGCCACTATGCTTAGGCCTATATTTTTCCTATTTTCAAATCCTTTTTCATTCAGGCGCAATCACATTAAGCCCGTTATTTGTACATGCTCATAGTAAAGTGACCGGGTAGTGATTCTGATAATAAAACACAGGGTTCTGGTATAAAAAGTTGGTGTAACCCCTTTTATTGACCCATTTATAGTTGCGGGGGATCGGATCGTAATCCACCCTACCAAGTTTAGCACCAGATACCTCTGAACCAACTAAAGATGGGTAAATTTTTTTTCTTTTTGTTTTTCTTCTTCTTTTGCTTTTGCTTTTGCTTTATTTTTCAACATACAACTTTTGTTGGGTTAAATGACTTTGTGAGGGTCACCTATCCCGGGGTTGTAGTTTATAATAAGAACATAGCATATAGATCATTCACTTCTCTTAGGTCCCCTACGTAGAGCATGCTTAGACCGGAGCTAACTGCTAGGATAAACTATTCAAGGATTTAAGAATGAAAATTTTAAGGCCACAACATAGGGGGTATCGGGATCGAATTCCTAAATTTACGAAGCTTAAGGTGTAAAAATGATGCCGATGCTTCAAAAGGGCTTTACCAAGTCATACTACATCCTATCTCAACTAGGTCTTATAGCCCAACTAAGTTTAAAACACAATGTTTTTCTTAGGAAATTTTTTCGGTTAGGCTCAAGAAATGGGGGAGTGGACATACACTAGACCATACAGATATAGATGACTCGTCAAACACATGTATTATTTTTGAAAAGAAAATAAACAAACAAACTAAAGCAAATAAAGAAGTAAAATAACGAGAAGGAAAATGCAGGAAAGGAAAAATAAAGCGAGTAAATCTCCTCCCACACTTAAATCGGATATTGTCCCCAATGTTACGAAATAGGATAAGGAAAGAGTCACCTGGTAAATTACTAAGGCAGAAGAAATATGAGTCACTGTCCCTCTCACATAGAGGATACCTTTAGCAGACTTAGAAGTCATCATGAGATTCCACAGCAGAAAATTTCCACAGGCTACAGGACGAGACTGGGTCGCACAATAGAGGAAAAAGATATCCTCCTCGCTAACATGGGTATCAGTGCTAGATTTCCCTAGGAAAGTGTAAGCAACAACCATCTGAAAATACCTAAAAGCGGGGTTGTGAATAACAAGGGATAGTTGAGTGGAAGGATCAAGGCTCCCTCCAGTAGTAATATCTCTCAAGAATTTCTCTATGTCCCTAGTCACGAAATAGCCAACTGGTAGCTCAGGTATAACATCGGATGTGGTCTAGAAGCCTAGCAAGTTGCCAAACTCCCTCTGGGTAAAACAATATTCTATCCCGAATAGTCTGAAAGTGAGATATCCATCCTGGCCATTATAGGGCTCAAACTCGAATGAAATGAGGAATTCTAAGGTGAGGTTCCTGTAGGTCACATTTAGGTCATCTGCATACTCGTCCCACTTTAGCTGGTTGCATAGATACTTGATACTGGCTTCAAAGCCAAGAGCTTCCAAGCAAATCTGGTCAGTTCCATGGGTCGCTGTGAAAGGACCACATAGAGTTGTCTCTGAGTGTCATCTCAGAAGGAAACATGCATGTCATCGAAATGCTCCATCCTGAAAAATGTAGTTAGCAAAGACGGCTAGCAGGTGATGCCTGAAATCATAAATTTTGCAACTGTTAGTATAAAGATAAAAAAATAAAATTTGATAAAGTAAAAAGTAAATAAATGCAAAAAATAAAAATAAACCCATGGGTTGCCTCCCATGCAGCGCTTGTTTAACGTTGTTAGCTTGACGAGTAAACTTCATATATCGGAAACTGGTACTGGTGTATAAATCAGAGTGTCGCTGGAGTAGTTGGTGGAAATGTCACCTCCTTCGTAGTGCTTCAACCTCTGCCCGTTGATGATGAATGAGCTACAAGAATTGTTCTTGATCTCGACTGCTCCAGATCTTAGGATTCTAGATAATTCAAAAGGACCAATCCATCTTGAACATAGCTTGCCAGGAAAAAGTCGCAACCTGTAATTGAAAAGGAGAACAAGGTCGCCTATATTGAAATATTTCTTTACAATTCTTCTGTCATGCCAAGTTTTGGTTCTTTCTTTATATATTATAGCATTCTCATAGGCAGACTGGCGGAATTCCTCCAATTTATGAATGTCAAGGATGCGGTTTTCACCAGCAGTCAAATATTCCAAATTCAGGGTCTTAATAGCCCAATAGGCTTTACGCTCTAACTCGAAGGGTAAATGCCAAGATTTTCCATATACTAATTGGTAAGGGGTTGTTCCAATAGGGGTTTTAAAAGCTGTTATGTAGGCCCATAGTGCTTCATGTAGCTTCTGAGACCAATCTTTTCTTGAAATTGAAACGGTTTTTTCTAAGACTTGTTTAATCTCCCTGTTAGACACTTCTACTTGGCCGTTAGTCTGTGGATGATAAGGCGTTGCTACTCTATGCTTTACTCCATACTTACTCAAGAGCTTATCAAAGATTCTGGATATGAAATGTGATCCTCCATCACTTATAACGAGACGAGGTGTTCCAAACCTCGGAAAAATGATATTCTTAAATAACTTGACTACCACTCTTGTGTCATTTGTGGGTGATGCAATAGCCTCAATCCATTTAGACACGTAGTCCATAACTACCAAAACGTACCTATTTCCTATTGAAGGTGGAAATGGTCCCATAAAGTCTATACCCCAAACATCAAAGATTTCGACTTCCTGGATATTCCTCATTGGTATCTCGTCACGTATTGATATGTTCCCGGTGCGTTAGCATCGGTCTCACTTGACGATGTAGGCATGAACATCACGCCATAAAGTTGGCCAATAGAGGTCTGCTTGAAGAATCTTGGCATGCGTTTTAGATATACCTGCATGTCCACCATAAGGTGCAGAATGACAATGTCTGATGATGTCTTCTATTTCCTCTTCTGGGACGTAACGCCTGAAAATGATATATATTCCTCTCTTGAATAGGAGTGGTTCATCCCAGTAGAAATTTCTAACATCTTTGAAGAACTTCTTTTTCTGTTGGTAATTTAGATCAGGGGGTATGATATCTGCAGCTAGGTAGTTTACAAAATCAGCGTACCAAGGTACGCTCTTCATTACTAAATTTTTTCAAAATCTTTATCTCTGTAAGGCTCGAAATCATCAGTCTTAGCTATAAGTCTGTCATAGGTGAAATCATTATTTATAGGCAATAAGTCAGGTTTTAAGTGTTCTAATCTAGAGAGGTGGTCAGCGACAACATTCTCCGTGCCTTTCTTATCCTTAATGTCTAGATCAAACTCTTGGAGTAATAGGATCCATCTAAGTAATACAGGTTTATCGTCCTTTTTATTTAATAGATAACGTATGGCAGCACGATCAGTGTAAAAAATGATCTTTGCTCCAACTAGGTAGGCCCTAAACTTATCTATCGAAAAAATTATTTCCAGTAATTCTTTCTCTGTTGTTGCATAGTTGAGCTGGGTGGTATCTAGGGTTCTACTAGAATAATATATAACATGTAATTTCTTGTCTTTTTGTTTCCCTAGAACAACACCAACTACATAATCGCTGGCATCACACATGATTTCAAAAGGTTGTGTCCAATCTGGGGGTTGCATGATCGGAGCTAAAATCAGTGCTTGTTTCAAAAATTTAAAAGCTTTGAGACATTTCTCGTCAAAAACAAATTCAACGTCCTTCATTAGAAAATTAGTCAAAGGTTTTGTTATTTTAGAGAAGTCTTTTATAAAACACCGATAAAAACCAGCATGTCCAAGAAAATTTCTAATCTCCCTAATGGTTTTAGGTGGGCTGAGGTTTTCTATAACTTCAATTTTGGCTCTATCGACCTCAATGCCTCTTTCTGAGACAATGTGTCCTAATACTAAACCTTCATTAACCATAAAATGACATTTTTCCCAGTTTAGCATTAGGTTTACCTCTACACATCTTTCAAGGATTTTTTCGAGGTTGGAGAGACAATCTTTAAAATTGAATCCATACACCGAGAAATCATCCATGAAAACTTCCATTATTCCATCTAGGTAATATGCAAATATAGACATCATACAACATTGAAAAGTGGCAGGGGCATTATAGAGTCTGAAGGGCATTCGTCTATAGGAGAACGCTCCATAAGGACAGGTGAAGGTTGTTTTCTCTTGATCCTCAGGGTGAATAGGTATTTGGAAAAATCCTGAGTATCCATCTAGATAACAAAAGTGCGAGTGCCTGGCTAGACATTCAAGCATTTGATCTATAAATGGAAGAGGGAAATGATCCTTCCTGGTTGCTTTGTTTAATTTTCTATAATCTATACACATATTCCAACCTCCTTCTGTTCATTTAGCAATATGCTCACCTTTCTCATTTTCTATGACTGTGATGCCTCCTTTCTTTGGCACCACATGCACAGGGATGACCCAATTACTATATGATATTTGGTAAATTATACCAGCCTCTAGTAACTTAAGAACTTCTATTTTAACAACATCTCTCATTATATGGTTTATTCTTCTTTGATGTTCTCTTGAGGGTTTTGAGTTTTCCTCTAACAAGATCCGGTGCATGCACACCGTTGGACTTATTCCTTTTAAATCAGAGATGTTATACCCTAAAGCTGAGGGATATTTTCGTAAGATCTCTAAGAGTTGAGTTGTCTCGTCTTGACTTAAAATAAAGTTAACTATAACAGGACGATTCATCTCTTTATCTAAGAATTTGTATCTGAGGTTCTTGGGAATTTCCTTCAGTTCTAAAAATGGTTTCATAGGGCAAGGCATGGGATCGGGAGTAAGCGATAAACATTCATAGAGGTTGTCATCGATGTAAGGTTCTAAACTTTTAAATCCATCGTCCTCCATAATGGGGGTCGAAGGTAACTTGATATTTTTGTTAGATTCCTCTCGCTTAAGTTCTAATATACACTCGTCAATGACGTCGATGACATAGCAGACATCTCCTATGACTGGTGCCATTAAGAACTTTGAAAGAATAAATTCTATCTTTTCATCACCCACCTCAAATGTTAATTTTCCTTTCTTAACGTCAATTATGGCTCCGGCTGTTGATAGGAATGGTCTACCTAAGAGGATTGGGATTTCTTTGTCTTCTTTAATATCCATAACCATGAAATCAGTTGGGATATATAGCTGACCGATCTTAACTGATATGTCTTTAAGTATGCCTATAGGATACTTAACTGATCTAACAGCCAGCTGGAGAGACATTTTAGTCGGCTGCAGTTCTCCTAAGTTTAACCTTCTACAAAATGCTAAAGGCATAAGGCTGACGCTAGATCCTAGATCTAAGAAGGCTTTGTCAATAGTATGATTTCCTAAGATACAAGGAATGGAAAAACTTCATGGATCCTTTTCTTCCTTGGCAAGTTTATTTTCTTAAATAAAATTACATTTGATAGGTTTGGGATCATCAATTCTATGCTTGTTGGTCATGATGTCTTTTAGGAATTTAGCATAAGATGGTATCTGAGTGATGGCTTCGGTGAAAGGAATCTCTACATGGAGTTTTTCTATAACTTTAACGAATCTCTGGTATTGATTGTCAAGTTTGTTTTGTTTAAGTCTTTACGGAAATGGGACTGAGGGTTTGTACGGGGGTGGTGATTTATTAGTTTTATCTTTTAATTCTGGTTCTTTTTGCGTTTCGGGTTCCTCTGGTTCCTCCACTGGGTCTGTAGGCAAAACATTTGTCTTAGGTTGTGAGGGTGTACTCATTGCTGGATTTTTGGGTCCATCGTAAGTAGTCCCACTTCGTAAGGAAATGGCATTAGCTTGCCCTTTAGGATTTTGTTGAGGTTGTCCAGGGAATTTTCCTCCAGGTGTAGTTTGTGGGGCTTGTGTTTGGGCTATCTGCGAGATCTGGGTTTCAAGCATCTTGTTATGCATAATTATCTGATCAACCTTAGTTCCTAATTGCGTGATTAGTTTGTTTACGTGAATATTATGATTTAGGAACTCTTTGTTTTGCTGGGTTTGAGCTGAAATGAAATTTTTCATGATTTTCTCAAGGTTTGGTTTGGGTGCCATAGCTTGCATAGGTTGATTTGGTCTTTGGGCTTGGAAACCTGTAGGTCTCGGAGGTGTAGAGTTTTGTATTGGGCTATTGTTTTTATAAGAAAAGTTTGGGTGATTCCTCCATCCAGGGTTGTAAGTGTTTGAAAATGGGTTTCCTTGGGTGTAGTTTAACTGGTCTGAGCAAGGCTCATTCAACAAGTTACATTCCGCAGGTTGATGTCCTTGGGTCCCACAGAGTTCGCATTCCGAAGCTACTGCGGCTACAATATTAGGGTTTTGAGACATGTTTTGAACTTTTAAGGCAAGAGCGTCCATTTTAACTTGCATCATGTCTAGAGAACTTATCTCATGTTTTCCTCCTTGGGTCTCCTTTTTCTCTACCGTATCTCGTTCTGTTCCCCATTGGTAATGGTTTTGGGCCATGTCCTCAATGAGAGCGCAAGCTTCTAGGTAAGGTTTACTCATCAATGCGCCACCAGCGGCAACATCAATAGACATATTTGTGTTGTAATAGAGTCCATTATAGAAGGTGTGGATGATTAGCCATTGTTCTAGGCAATGGTGTGGACAGGCTCTTAACATGTCCTTATATCTCTCCCATGCTTCAAAAAGTGATTCTCCCAGGTTTTGGTTAAATCTAGTGATTTGGTTTCTAAGGACAACAATTTTGCTAGGCGGAAAATATCTTGCGAGAAATACTCTCCTAAGGTCTTCCCAGGTTGTTATTGAATTGGGTGGAAGGGAATCCAACCAATCTCGTGCTTTATCTATGAGGGAAAAAGGGAATAATCTTAGTCGTATTGCCTCAGAAGAAGCTCCATTGCATTTTAAAGTGTCTGCTAATTGTATAAAAGTTTCTAAGTATTGATTCGGGTTCTCAGTAGCGAGACCACCGAATTAGTTTTGTTGCACCAATTGTAGCAATGAGGGTTTTAGTTCGAAATTATTTGTGGTTATAGCTGGGTTTATGATACTTGAACTAGGTTCCTCATCTGACGGTTGGGAAAATTCCTTAAGGGTTTTTGGTTACGATTCTCGACCATAGTTTTTCTAATTCTACGGAGAAAATGGATGTAACGTTCAGGTTCTGCTAAAGGATTTAATAAGGTTCCGATTCTGCAAGATCTTTGCATCATCCAGACTGTAAAAGTTAGTCTAGAAGGTGCGACTATAGGGTGCGAAATTTGATGAAATTGCGTCCTTGACAATGGTGCCAAAAACTTGACGCGTATGTGTCTGCAAGTGTACAAATCGCGTCAGAGTAATATAAAAGATTATCGATCCACATAGACCAATCGTCACTCTATCATTTCCTATTGTTACGGTGTTTAGCTAAGTCAAAATCAAACAGGGAATTGAGCATGCAAGAAAGTAAAGTGCGGTGAAATAAACTTCAGATATAAAAGCAGGGCTAAATGTAATTCACATAGTCAGATGATATTCATAATGCTTCAGAATAGAACTACTTATAGGGCAATATTTTCCACTTAAAAAAAGAACTAATTTAACAGGAACTGCCGCTTTCACATAATCAGTACCGAGTTTACTCTCTAATCAGACCTTCTTATCGTCACTTATAAAAAGGCGCGCATTGCGTTAAAGTGATAAACCTATTTTTAAGAAATAAAGTACTTGACCAAGTTGAAAAGTATTTTAATTTGGAATTTCTAATAAAAAGGGGACCTAACTTTAACCCTATAAACGCGTCCTAAAATAGTTTCAAAATTGATTTCTTTCATAATAAAAATCCCTAACTAACCGAAAAAAGCGCGTTCGCTTCCTTTGAACAGTTAGAACTAACCGAGTTTAACAAAAGGTTGGACGACTTTCGATCTTACCCAACAACAATAAAGTACAGAAAACTCGTATTAAAAACCAAAATAGCCCATTAGAATTTCTATTGACACATTATTTGGAATATCGATCTAACTAGATTCCTTACATTCTAGCCCAGTAAGGTTTAGCCTGACATGGGAATGTAGACAGACATGTTAAAATAAATCGTGCGAGAAAATAAATAATTTAAAGTGTGGTGCAGGAAATAAACAAAGTAAAAGCAGGTGCGGGAAATAAACAAAGTAAAAGCAGGTGTGGGAAATAAACAAAGTAAAAGCAGTTCGGAATATATAAATAGAAACCTGCTCCAAACGTGGAGGTTTTAAATCTGGTACAAACTGGAAGTAAAATGCGACTAGAAATAAACAACAGTTGAAAATAAATGTGGCAATATAAACTTCTGGCGAAGTGCTCCAAACTCGATTACAGACTCAATCTACGAAATCGATCACAGACTCAATCAACAGTGCAATAATTCTCCGATGTGAAGAATTATTGCTTAACAATGGTGAAATTATATGGATTAAGTTCGCAAATATGGTTGGATCAAGTTTGCAACTAAGCTTGGGTGATTTGAAATGAAATCAGGAACTTCTATTTATAGAGGATGAAGAATGCGGGAAATCACAGGAATTCCCCCCAACTCCTTTTGGGGGGAAAGCATCGTCCAAAGGTGGCGCCCGCCATGAGTGTAATATGATAGGAAGTGGGGAACGTGGCAGTTGAGGTCAGCAGGAGGTGGTCCACGTCATGGCCTACCCTATGGCTGGCGCCATGGTGGACACCATGTGTGCAAATTTGACCTAAACTCCTGTTTTTCAGCCTGGTTTCCTTCATTTCTTCAGGGGAGCTCTGGATAATTGAAATACGTGAAAAGGAAACGAATGATAGGTGTAATATGAGAAAACAATAATAAAAAATCTAAATAACATATGAAATCAGAGTCAAAAACAAGTGTAAAGTAAGTGTTATCAGCTACCTACTCACTAATAGTAGGATAGCACTGTCTAAAGGATAAGAGGAAAAGAACAAACCTTTTTTCGAGTATAAGTAGACAGTTCTTAAATGCTTGCTCAAAAATAAACTTTTTGCACTTACACAAAACATTTCAAAACACTTTAAAAAACATTTGCTTTCTCAACACTCTTAAGGACTGATACAAGAGTTATCATAAAGTGAAATGCCGCACTAAGGCATTTTCAAACACACAAAGCATAAAGGTATTTGAAAATGATCAAACCTCTAAGATCCCATGGAAAACTACGGATGGAAAGGGTTCTAACACCTTCCCTTTCCATAATCTACCCCCTTACTCAAAAAGTTCTCGAAAAGGTCTTTTTCTGTTCTTTTCACCCTTTCCTTTGTTGGATAAAAGAAAAGTCGGTGGCGACTCTTGCTTACCCCAACATTTGCAAACACAAACGCAAAACCAGTATTAAACAGTCGGTTCTGCTACCGTATCACAGAACTGGCGACTCTGTTGGGGAATACAAAAAGTGGGGTTACCTTAGAGTTAGTTCATTATTTAACTGCTTTGTGTGCTTTGGTTGCTTTACTTTTGAGGGCTTTGTTTGGGTTACTATAGATTCTAAACCCAGATCTGGGGCACCTTTTAGGTACGTAGCAATAGATCATGGAAACTGTGCGGGGTATACCGACACGGTTCAAGCGATAGATACATTGATGTGACATTTTGGTTGGTATCGGTAGCCCTTGAGTATTCAAGGAGAATACGGGGCCGGTGCATGGTGTTATAAAGCATCAACTGACCTTAGAACCTTTAATTTACCAACTTGGCCATTAGGAAGTAGTGAGATAGCCGTATTTGGTGTAGTCCTAAGTCGATTGATACTCGATACTACACTCATTGAGATTTGACTCCCGAGTTTTGTTTGGTGGCAAGTCAGTTGTCGATCGGAATGAAACTTGTGGGAAAGATCAGTGATATTGATATCCCTTGGAACCCGATTACTATTACTAGGACAGGTTGAGCCAACTAAATTTCAAGAGGGTACTTACCTACAAACCCCATGCAAGCCTAAACCTAAGGCTGCTTGTGTGATTTGTTTGTTTCAACTTGAGCTACTTGCAGGGTTTTTATCTAACAACATGATCTCCTTGCAGGATTTGTTTACAATCATTATCCAGTAACCTGGACTTCTTAGACTCACTTATCTTCATCACCTTACACTTTTGCTTAACGCATAGCATACACATCATAACATCATGCCACATCATTTCCTTAACCATTTCAAGCATCTCAAGAGTTTACGATGCATGTTATGATAAATGAGACGTCTAGAAAGGGGCAAGGGGATATATTTTCCTCTAGCCAATGCCATTAAAAGATCAAAACTCAACAACTTGAGTCAGGGGCTATGACCCACTTGATATGGTGAGATTGACTCTCGTAGAAGGACACTCAACGATACGAAGTTCTTCAATTAAAGCTGCAAATTTCAACTTCTGATATTTTCTTGTTTACCCCACGAGTTCCTTGAAAACATTGCATGCATGCCATTTCATAGCAGGTCTTCCAATACAGGTTTCTCATCTTTTCGCTATTTATTTCAGAAAAAGAAATGGCCCTTGAACAAATAGTAAAAGACCTTCAAGCTCAAAACGCTCAGTTCCAACAAATGTTCATGGCTTTGGCCCAGGGGCAGGAAGAACTGAAAGCTCTCGTCATCAAAGAGAAGAAGAAGGAGGCAAATAAACCGACTGGCATCTTGAATATGGGAAGAAGACTCAGAGGACCGGTTAAACGAGCTCTAGATATCACAAATCCATCAAACAAAGGGGATAATCATGAAGAAGTCAACAACCCCGAGGATGATGAAGAAGAAGCTGATTACTCTGAGGAATAATATCCTCCTGCTAACGATAAATACAAACAACTGGAGGATCGTCTCAATGCTATGGAGATTCAACAGGTACCTGGCTTGGACTTTGAAGAGTTAGGGATGGTTCCTGGAGTGGTCATCCCACCAAAGTTCAAGGTTCCAACATTTGCTAAGTATGACGGTGTCTCCTGCCCTAAGTTGCACTTAAGGTCCTATGTCAGGAAGATGCAGCCTCACACTGCTGACCATAAGTTATGGGTCTATTTCTTCCAAGAAAGTTTAGCTGGCACACAACTGGATTGGTTCTATCAGCTAGAAAGAACAGACATTCATACCTGGGAAGACTTGGCTGCTGCTTTCTACAAGCAGTACCAATACAATGCTGACCTCGCTCTAACTCGTACACAACTTCAAAGTATGTCTATGGGTTCTAGCGAAGGCTTCGAGGAACAGAAATGGAGGGATCTAGCTGGCAGGGTACAACCTCCTCTGAATAATCGAGAAATGGTAGACATGTTCATGGGCACTCTGACAGGCCCATTCTTTAATCTACTGATTGGGAGTTCCTCATCCGGGTTCACAGAGATGGTTCTGACTGGAGAAAGCATAAAAAAAGGTATCAAGAGTGGGAAGATCCCGATGGCTACATCTTCTAAGGCTGAGAAGAAGCCATTTGCTGGTAAGAGGGAAGTCAATGCCGTGTGTGGCCAGAAGGGTCGTAATAAGGTAGACTACCACCAATCTGTACGGGCAGTGCTGGTCTTGAATTCGGCATGCGTGCAACGACCATAACAACGGGGTAATCAGCGAAGGTAAGACGAGCCTAAGAGACAATTTATCAAGATCAACATGCCGATCTCTCAAGAATTACAACATATGTGGAGGATTAATTTGATTATGTTGATAGGACCTCATCCAAACCCTAAAACTTCTTCTCCTAACTACAATTGTGATGCAAGGTGCGCCTATCATTCTGGCAGTCCTGGGCACGATACTAACGATTGTTGGGCAATGAAATACAAGATTCAAAATATGATTAACGCCAACAAGATTGAGTTCGACCCTCCTGAGACTCCCAACGTGATCACTGCTCCCATGCCAAATCATGGCCAGGATTGAGAGCATTTTTGTTCATTTGAATTCTCAAGTTGTATTTTCTTTGTTTGTTAAAACAATTATTGTCATGTCAAACTTTGTTATTTCATTAATGCATTGCACATGTTTGTCTTGAATTAATTTGTTTTCATTATGCTTAAACTGCTTTCTTACTTCCTTTTTGTGATATTCAACTCTTGATTAAAAGCTCTAAGCCTTTAGAGGGAGGATGACGAAAACAATACCATAATCTCTAGAATATTATTTTGAACAGACCCCGCTGACGATGTACAAGCGTTGTTTCAAATCCTAAACAGGGGAGTTATAAGGAAGATAATCCCTAGTCAATCCCTTTGAGCCTAAGAAATAGGAGTTTTCTTTTCACACAAATTAAAACCCTTAATCATAACCCGGGGTAGGGTAGTTTTCTCAGTTAATTCAGATGTGCATTCAGTCGCAAGCTTTCCCTTCATACACGACAAATAGAGTAGAAGATGCTCTCCAAAAGATGGTGATGGTTCCACATAATCATTAAGAACAAACAATCATTATCTCTCAAAATAAAAGCCCATTACGTCAAAACCTATGAAGGAGACTTAAGAAAAAAACTGGGCATCCCGCTGGCTGTAATCACAAAAGAAACCGTTCAGGAAAAAGCTAGGGATAGCAGAATCAAAAAATAAAGAGGTCCTACAAATCCTCAATAAAAAGAAAAGGTCACAAAAATGACTACCTTCTCAAACAAACGTTCAATTTCTGAACCATCACCAGAATATCGGAGCCAACATTCCAGAACTCAACTGGGATAAATTTTGAGCCTTTATCCTTTGTTTCTTAAACCATGAACTAGGCCACGTTACAACCCTTAAAAGTCCTAGCTGAAGCATGCGTTAGTTCGAGAGCATACTGTTACAAAGATATCCTGACTCCTGTAAGGTTTGCTATAAATCATGAGTTGATATCACATTCTTGCAAATTTTGTTTTACTACAAAAAACGCATTTTCAAAAAATTTCAAGACAGACATAAGCTTTGTAATCTTTAAATGACATTGTTTGCATATAGTTAATTGTTCAAATGGCATAGAAATTCATACAACGAATATTTAGTGAACGAAGACCCCCTCAATGGACAGAATCACCTCAGACGGAAAAAACCTTCCCAATAACAAGTCTTTCATAATCAAGGGGCATGACATGGTGTCTAATTAATCTAGGGAAGTCAAGCCAATATGTAAAGAATCTCTCCAAAAATGCTAAATAGCCAGGGGAAGATATTTCATCGGAATCACTCGGGGGCTGTTACATTGATCGGGGATTCCAACAGAAAATTACTGTGAAATTTGAATCTTTTGTACCACCAAATTGCTTGTCTGTGCCAGTAGTATCAGATGGTGTCAGTATCATGTCTTTGAATCCTTCCATGATAGTTCTTAGAAAAGATACTTGATCAAACATTAGGTGCACCAGATTCATCCTGAAGCAGCCCCACACATGCTTCCACATATGAAAGGGCACATGCGATCACATAAACATTTTCTGCCATTTCTACAATACTTGTTGTCATAGACGGTGACAACTCTCCACATCCTATGAGCGTGGACATAGTAAAAAAATACTACGCATGAAAAAGACCCACTAGGTTGACAAGCCTAGGCAAAATTAAGGGCATCCCGACGAACCAAAAGAGTTTGGGAAAAAATTAGGGATATATACAAAAAAATTGTACACCCGACAATTCAAAAACCTGAAAAGGCGGCTTGAGCAAAAAAGGGTATCACGGTGGACTCAAAACCCGAAAGGGTGGTCCAGGCAAAAGTTAGGGATTAAAAATGTACGACTATATCCCGTCATCTTGTCATTTGTTTATTAGTAGAAGACTTATCATCCTGATCAACATTTACCAAGCATCCCAAGAGTTGGGATGATACTCAAACCATCCACAAAGTCTCCGCAGGTACTTTCTCTAGCAGGTACATAGGCAGGGGAATCTTACTAAAAAGTCGCCGCCATATCCTCAGCTTACAACCTAGTGATGTCAGGTGTTCTCGTGTCCCCGGTAGAACAAGAATTTCTAACTACTACTCCGACATCAGGTTTTCCCCAGTAAAGTCATCAAACTTCTCAGGATTCCCCAATAGGATATCACAAAATCCTCAGGAAGTGCACAAAGATTTCCTTCTCCAATAGAGTTTATTTCTCTAACAACGAAATATCATCTCCCAGTAGTTCAGCTTCAACAAAATCTGAAGACCTACATTCTTCATTGCCAGTTGCAATAAGGGGTTTATTTTCCCTAATTTAATAGCGCTGCAATAGAATAACCGATACATTCACATATTGCATATATAAATCATTCTACAAACGTCATAGCATCTGCAGTATAAATGCATACATCCCAATCTCATTTATTTTGAGAACACCATTACACAATGCATTTCATACATCATGACATTGCATACAACCATAACTTTACCTTTTCAGGAAAGATCAATCAACAAATATTCATCATCAACGATTTTCAACAGGTCCAGGATTAGCTCTTGAAACAAAATAGAGTAATTATTTGTGCGACCAAATACAACTTTACACGGGCTCATCATGAAGCAATATTACACGGGTTTCTTCTTACTTCCAAATACAGCTTTATACAGGCTCTTCATGAAGCAATCTTACACGAGTTTCTTCTGACTTCTAAATACAACTTTATACGGGCTCTTCATGAAGCAATCTTAAACGGGTTCCTTCTCCCTCCTTCTGAAGTTTTACACTAACTCATCCTGAAGCAACCCTACCCAGGTTCCTTCTCACAATATCCAGATGCAGTTTTACACGGACTCATCCTGAGGCAACCCTATTGTTGGCTCCTAAATTCGACACCCTTGTTTCATTAATATCAGCCATTAAAGCTGAAGGATGTTTTCGACCAGCTGGGTCTGTCGAAATGCCCATCGAAAGATGGCAATGTACTTAGAGGATTTCTTCCAAGGGAGAAGTTGGTTGCCTTCGACGTCGAAGGTGTTTCTCGTCGAAGATGCTTCTCGACGAAGGTGTTCGATGGTTCAGAATGGAACGGTTTGTAATTCAAGCGTTTGGAGGGAAAACGATTTCCAGCGGTTACCAAGTGCAACGTGCAAAGATCTGGAGCGTCGAACGCTGAGAACGTGCCAAGTGGAGTCATCTCGAAGCAGTGTAACTGCCCGATGGTTACTTGGGATGTTTTAGTATAAATAGTAGTAGTTCACGCAGTTTCTCGCGTGTGTTCACAATTATATACAAAGTCACTCATATAGATTCGAGTACCCAGCGTGTGAGAAAGAATTATTGAGAATGTATGTGTGAAACACCACTTTTATTAATCAAAGTCATTTACTTTTCCAAAAACTTTACTTGCTTTCTTCTTTACTTTTCCTGTCGAAGCCCTTTATTTCAAGCCTTCATTTATTTTATCAAGCCCATTTCTTCATGCAATTTACTTAAAGCCTCTTTATTTTCTTGTCATTTAACCATTATCCAACTTAATCAAAACCTCAAAATCAACCATGTCTTAGGATCAATCTGATCGATCCTGCGAGTAACCAAATAAGTAACCATTTGGAGGATCAACGGTTGTTTACCAATAACCACGGTAAACAAATTGGCACACCTGGTGGGACAGTGTGTGTTGATTTTTGAAGTTTAACCTTTTAAACATAATCTCATCTTTTTCGAGGAGTGTTGTATGTTATTGAGAAGTGGTAGAATATACACCAACGATACCAATACTGCCAGAAGAAGGGAAGAGATGGCGAATCCGCCAAACAATAACGAAATCCCACAAACGAATGTGGGAGCAACGGTTATCCCGACCGTAAGTGAAGCGATAACCGCTGGTTCAACACCAGCAGTAACGGTCACAACAACGGGGCCATTACCTCCGTTCACAGGCCCCAGAGTGCCTTTGGGAACACCCCCACCAAGGGGAAATTTAGGAACAAGGCCTTTTGTTCCCCCAGGATTTATGACAGGCGGTCATAATCGAGAACCACTCTATGGCATGCCAACTTTTGACTTGGCTAGCCTGACGAATGCTGCGTCCACTTTTTCAGACCCTTTAGTGAGTGCCTCTTCGCCACTCCAAGGTTCTGGAGTAGGTATGGCGAATAGAAATAGGACCCAACTCTTAGGAGGAACGTCCCAAGTAGCACATGGCCTTACAAATGCCTCGACAACAGTCTTGAGGCAACAAATGGACGAAAGCAACCATGATATGGTTCAAATGTTGGCACAAACTTTAAGTACAGTGCTGAACCCTCTAATACAAAACACTACTCAATCGAATCAGCAGATGACAGCGCAAATGACGCGTTTGGCTGATTTCTTTGGAGTGCCCCAACCTATTCGACAGCCCCAAAGGGCGAAATAAGGGGAAACTAGGGTGTGTTCTTAGAGGAAGAGACCACTATCAACCAAGTCCAACAGCCTGTCGAAGAAAACCTTAGGGCACGATTGGAGCAACCTGTCGAGGAACCTAGGGTAATAACCCCAGAGGTAAGGTTAGTTAACAGAAACCAAAATGCTGACGAAGTAGTTCAGCATATCCAATACCAAAACATGGGTTTGGAAAATAATCTGGCAACCATGATCGAAAGGATCATGACTCAAAATGGGATGAACATGGGCTTTCGAAGGCCCAACTTTACATCCCCGCTGTCAGAATACGTGTTACAAACAGACTTACCTCCTAGATGTAAAGTCCCCAAATTCACTAAGTTCTCTGGGGACACGACAGAATCTACTGTCGAACATGTGGCGAGATACTTGATCGAAGCAGGAGATATTTCGAACAACGAAAACCTGAGGATTAAGTACTTCCCAAGTTCTTTAACAAAGAACGCTTTTACTTGGTTTACAACTCTCCCCCCCAATTCGATCCATCATTGGACCCAGTTGGAAAGATTGTTCCACGAGCAATTCTACATGGGGCAAACCAAGATAAGCCTGAAAGAATTGGCCAGTGTGAAGAGACGTTTCACTGAACCTATAGACGAATATCTAAATAGGTTTAGGTTGCTCAAAGCAAGATGTTTTACACAAGTTCCAGAACATGAGTTAGTCGAAATAGCCGCAGGCGGTTTAAATTATTCCATTAGGAAGAAGTTAGACACTCAATACCTGAGAGACATGGCCCAACTGGCCGATAGAGTTTGACAGGTAGAACGCCTCAAAGCTGAAAAGGCAAAGGCAACGAAAACTCATAAGAGAGAGAGGATAGCGTATGTTGAGATGGATGACGAAGATCCAGAACCCTTCGACGATACTATAACTGTCGAAGAAGGAGAAGTCGATTTAGCGGAACTAAAACAAGGGCCACCATACTCTTGCAAACTGTTAGTCCCCTCAAATGGGAAAAATCCCATTGGTCCAGAAAGGACCAATGATAGGTTCACCAAAAAGACTTATAGTTTTGACATTACAAAATGTGATGAGATCTTTGACTTGCTTGTAAAAGATGGCCAAATGATAGTACCCCCAGGGGTAAAAGTGCCTCCTCTTGATCAAATAAAGAAGAGAGGCTTTTGTAAATATCATAATTTTTTGGGCCATAAAACTTCTCAATGTTTTCTTTTCAGGAATCTTGTGCAAGACGCTATCGAAGAAGGGAGGTTGAAGTTTGCTGACTAGACCCCCATGGCTGTCGACTCTAATCCGTTGCAGGCTGAAGCCCATTATGCTGAACCTTCAGAGGTGAACGTGATCGAGGCATATGTAAGCCAGTCGAAGAGGCCAGGAATCACCATGGTCGAAGTCTCAAAGGACCATATCAACATGCCAATCTTTGGCAGTTTTTCTGGGAATTTATCCAGAAAGACAATTGAAGCGGTTCAGAAAGCGGTCGAAAGCCCAAAGCTGGAGACCGTTGGAGTCCAAAAATCTGGACCAAAACCCAGTTCTCACTTGGCCACAGTTCAAGGCCAGACAGAGGACTTGGAGGTTCAAATGAAGCAGTTGACTCTTGCCAACAAAGATACCATGAATGTCAACATGGTCGAAGTCTCTGACCCAAGAGCATCAGAGGAGGCCATGAGGCAAGAACAAGCTAACAAGACTGCTTTCCCTCGGGAAAATGAAAATCTGGCAGATTTCCTGCAAAGATGCCATAAAAAGAAGTCAGAAGTGATGCTGTGTCCAAGATGCAGTTCGATCTTTGACAAAAAAGCTGCTGAACATATTCAAGGCGTAAGAGCAGCAAATAAGCAAAGGGAAAATGTTGATCTTCGACATGACCCCAGAAGAGCCTCCCAAAGAGGTTCAAACCAAGAAAAGAGGCCATTGACTTTCAGGCCTCCAACTAATGTACCGGTAGATACCTGGTACAAGACATCTGGTCGAAAGAGGCCAAGCGAGGAGAGATGGCACTCTTTCGATGTTCCAAGGGGTTCATCTTTAACACAAAAGAAAGAGCCTCAAGTTGCTGCCCCTAAAGTTGCACAGGTGTCAAGCAACTACAAAGGGAAAAATCCCATGTCTCGATCTCAATGGAGGAGATACCAGAGGAGACGAAAAGCTAAGAGGGAGGCTGCCAATGAACCAAAGGCAGAAACCAGTTCAAATGTTCCTCTAAGGAAGCAAAGGAAACCTCTGGAAAGAGAGCCAGTAACCAACAGGCTAGTTTGGCCTAACCAAGGTGAAATTGAGGACGAAGATGATTCTGAGTCTGATGATACTTTGGACATCATGGTGAATATAGTCTCGGTGCTGCCCAGAGAGTTCAACCGACAGGTTGAGGTCGAAACAAGTGATTGGGAAGTGGAGCAAGAAATGGCCAAACATAGGCCAGTGTGCTATTTCGTCATGGACAATGGCACTACTGAGGAACAAAATGGATTCTTCGAACCACCTACAGAGGCGATGAAAAATCACCTCAAGCCTTTATTTATAAGGGCTAAACTCGAAGAAACTATAGTGAATAAAATCTTGGTGGATTGTGGGGCAACCATCAACATTATTCCTCACTTTATGCTAAGGAAAATTGGCAAAAGGGATGAGGACATCAAGCCTCACAACATGGTCCTGTCAAACTATGAGGGCGGCATAGGGACCACTATGGGAGTGATCCAACTAGATATCAAGGTAGGATCTATCCTTCGACCAACAATGTTTATGGTCATATCGGCCAAACCTAACTACAATCTTTTGTTGGGCCGTGAATGGATTCATGGTGTTGGAGCTGTGCCATCATCAATGCACCAGAGGTTGCTGCTATGGCGTCCAGATGGGATGGTCGAAAACATAGAGGCAGATCAAAGCTATTACCTGGGCAAAGTGAATCACCTAGGGCTGGCAGATTTCGACAAGAACTTGGCTCACATAGGGCCATGTCCAACACCTGACTTCGACTTGGCGCCAGCGCCAAATACTTTTTGTTCCCTATACCTACACCCTGAGCATGGTTTTCAATGGGACAGAGAAGACTTGTCCCACATAGACTTCAGTGGGTTAACTGATATCCAACCAACTGGTTGGGGAAGTGAATTCAGTGATAATGACTGAGTCACAATCATTGAAGCGCATTTTGGCTTATGTAGCCGAAACAAAGATGATAACGGCTCTCGAAGCCGAAGTAAAGTACATGGCCACACAGGCCAATGATCAACAGTTATCTGCTGCAGGTCCAGGAAAGGATTTCGATCCAGAACCTCCTGATATCATGCCAGAAGGAATGCAGGAACAGAGGCTCGACGCCATCTATGACGATGAGCCTTTGGGCTTCGAAAAGGACCCCTTGGCGAACAACATTAAAATGTTAGCGCAAGATCCTTTAGAAGAAATCAACTTAGGCGAAGGGTCAGAGAAAAAGCCAACTTACATCAGCGCTAAAATTGACCCAGAATTTAGGTTGGAAGTAATCCAATTGTTGAAAGAGTTCAAGGACTGTTTTGCATGGGATTACGACGAAATGCCTGGTCTCGACAGAGGATTGGTAGAACTTCAGTTGCCAATCAAACCTGGGAAGAAGCCAATCAAGCAAAGTCCAAGACGCTTCGCTCCAGAAATACTGTCGAAGATCAAAACGGAAGTCGAAAGACTGCTGAAGTGCAAGTTCATACGCGTTACAAGGTATGTCGAATGGATTGCAAACATTGTGCCAGTAATTAAGAAAAATGGTACATTGAGGGTGTGCATAGATTTCAGAGATTTGAATGCTGCTACACCCAAAGATGAATATCCTATGCCTGTGGCGGAAATGCTAGTCGATTCTGCCGCTGGCTATGAATACCTGAGCATGCTCGATGGTTATTCAGGATATAATCAAATATTCATTGCTGAAGAGGATGTGTCGAAAACAACTTTTCGATGCCCTGGGGCTCTAGGCACTTACGAATGGGTAGTGATGCCTTTTGGCCTAAAGAACGCTGGGGCAACATACCAGCGAGCGATGAATTCTATCTTCCATGATTTTATTAACACTTTTATGCAAGTATATATTGATGACATTGTTATAAAATCTGTTTCCAGGAAGAATCATATTGACCACCTTCGACAATCATTCGAACGAATGAGAGAACATGGTCTGAAGATGAACCCTTTAAAGTGTGCATTCTGCGTGAACGCTGGAGATTTCTTGGGCTTTGTTGTCCACAAGAAAGGAATCGAAATCAACCAGAACAAGACGAAGGCTATTCTGGAAGCGAAAGCGCCATCGAATAAGAAGGAACTGCAATCTCTGTTAGGCAAGATAAATTTCTTAAGGAGATTTATATCTAACCTAAGTGGGAAAGCTCAAGCCTTTTCACCCTTACTTCGACTGAATAAAGAGGGGTTCGAATGTGGGCAAGAGCAACAAGAAGCCTTCGACAAAATCAAAGGGTACCTCACTAAGCCACCTATTTTGGTGCCTCCTTGTAGCAATAGGAGTATGAGATTGTACATAGCTGCATCCGACAAAACTTTGGGAAGCATGTTAGCCCAAGAAGATGAGAATGGAGTCGAAAGACCCATCTACTATCTTAGTAGAGTTTTGAACGATGCAGAAACTAGATATAGCAAAGTTGAAAAATTGTGTCTATGTCTGTATTTCTCTTATACAAAACTCAAGCAATATATAAAACCAGTTGATGTGTATGTTTCGTCTCATTTTGATGTTTTCAAGTATATGTTGTCGAAACCCATCTTGCACAGTCGAATTGGCAAGTGGGCACTAGCATTAACTGAATACTCCTTAACCTTTATGCCTCTTAAGGCAGTAAAAGGACAAGTGGTGGCAGACTTTATAGTCGACCACTCAATTCAAGTTGAGGATATTAATTATGTGGAGATAGAACCTTGGAAATTCTACTTCGATGGTTCCAGCCATAAAGATGGAACAGGAGTAGGAGTCTTGATCATTTCTCCAGAAAAAATTCCAACAACATTCAAGTACAAGATATCAGGCTCTTGTTCGAACAATGAGGCTGAGTATGAAGCTCTAATTACTGGCCTTGAAATATTGTTGGAATTGTGGGCAACTCGAGTCGAAATAATGGGAGACTCAGAGTTAGTCATTAAGCAAGTCACAAAAGAATATAAATGCATAAGAGAAAATCTCATTATGTACTTTGTGATAGCAAATCGTTTATTGAACAAATTTGAAACGGTCAATATTCGACACATACCCAGATTGGAAAATCAAATAGCCAACGACTTGGCACAAATTGCATCTGGGTACAAGATTTCAAAAACGAGATTACAAAGAGCAATTGAAGTTCGAGAAAAGATAAAAGCAACTTGTCTATCACCAACAGACTTGGAATCGACAAGACTAGGATATGCTGATCAAAGTAACTTCGAAATTTCGTTCATAGATAATTTGTCAGAGCAAGATTGGAGGAAGCCCATTATGGATTATCTTCAAAATCCAGCAGCTTCGACAGAACGAAAAACAAAGTACAGGGCGTTGAGTTACGTACTCATGGGTAATGAGTTATTTAAAAAGACGCCTGAAGGGGTATTGCTAAAATGTTTAAGTGAAACTAAGGCATACATAGCCCTTTCGACTATGCACGCTGGAGCATGTGGGGCTCACCAAGTAGGCCATAAGATGAAATGGTTGTTGTTTCGACAGGGACTATACTGGCCCACCATGTTGAAAGATTGTGTCGAGTTCGCTAAAGGTTGCCAAGAATGTCAAGTCCATACAGGCATCCAACATGTACCAGCAAGCAAACTTCACTCGATAGTGAAACCTTGGCCCTTTAGAGGATGGGCGTTGGACCTCATTGGAGAGATTCGACCAGCATCATCAAAGAGTCAGAAGTATATATTGGTAGGAATTGATTATTTTACTAAGTGGATCGAAGCTATCCCTTTAGTCAATGTGGACCAAGAAAATGTCATTGAATTTATTCAAAAGAACATTATTTTTAGATATGGAATCCCTGAGACTATAACAACTGATCAAGGATCAGTTTTCACCGGTCGAAAGATGCAGGAATTCGCTCAGGAAACAGGTTTCAAACTCCTAACATCAACGCCTTATTATGCACAGGCAAATGGTCAAGTCGAAGCAGCGAACAAAGTAGTGATCGGCTTGATAAAAAAGCATATTGGGAAGAAGCCCAAAAATTGGCATAAGACGTTAGACCAGATTTTGTGGGCTTGTCGAACGTCCCCAAAAGAAGCCATAGGTACAACACCATATAGGCTAACTTTTGGCCATGACGCAGTGTTGCCAGCAGAAATTTGTCTTCAATCTGCAAGGGTTCAGAGACATTATGATATTCCCTCTGAAATTTATTGGGATATGATGCTAGACGAACTAGTGGATTTAGACGAAGAAAGATTGCGCGCTCTTGACCTACTCAGGCTTCAGAAGAAAAGAGTAGAAGACTCTTATAATAAAAAGGTGAAACCTAAGGCATTTTCGCCTGGAGAACTAGTCTGGAAGGTGATTCTTCCCATGGATCGAAGGGATCGAAGCATGGGAAAATGGTCACCCAAATGGGAAGGACCATTCAGAGTTATCCAGACTTTTTCTGGTGGAGCTTATGAAGTCGAAGAGCTAGGTGAAGATAAAAGGCTCTTGAGAGTAAATGGTAAATATTTGAAAAAGTACAAACCTACACTCCAAGAGATAAAAATAAATAACAAGTAACGATTAAATTAACCATAAACAAGCCAAAATGGAAAATTTTTATAAATTAGCCAAAATGGCAATATTGTCGAATACATATTACAAAATATGGTTAAAAGGCTGAATCAATCAGAAGGGGATGGAGTCCTTGAGTCGAAGGTATTTGGTTTGCTGTAGCTCCAATCTTTTGTTGCACAAGGCATTCGCCTGCGCAAGCTTGGCAATTTGATCGTCGAAGGCTTGAGCTTTCTCAGCAAATTCTAGGCCTTGTGTGATTTCAGCTTGACTTTCGGTGTCTGGAACAGTCGAGAGAAGTTCCTCCTTGCGCTTAGTATTGGCATTTATCTTAGCCTTTATTTCTTTGATTTGCGCCTTGAGGGAAGCATTCTCTCGATCGATGGCATCAACTTCTTCTTGTTTAGATGCTTTTTGCTTCGACAACTCCGCAATTCGAGAAGTCGTCTCTGCTACAGCAGTCCATGCAGAAGAGCTTTTGCCATATAACACTTCAAGCTGGCTATTAAAGCCCCTTTGTCGCCGATAATCTGCTGAGACTTGATCAATAATGGAGTGTAACTCCATGATGAAGCCTGAAACTTCTGGAGGCACAGCTAACAAGTCTACGGCATTCAAAACACCCCCCAAATATGATGGAGCAGTAGGGTCCCCCTCCAAAGCTTTCATCAAGTCCTTCTTGAAAAACTGAGCCTTAACCTTCGTCAAAGCCTCATCGAGAGGAGAAGTTTCAGTGGACTTCCCCGACAGAGTAGGAGCCTCCTGACTAACATCAGACGAACTTTTGCTCTCGATGATGGCATTCAGATAGCCAACAGGATCAGTTTGCTTCAGGAGTTCTAAGTCTTCTTTCGACCTATGCTTTGTTGAGGTGACAGCCTTTGCAACAACGTTGTCTTGGGTTTGAGGCTGTTGAGTAGCATTTGCCTCGACTTGACTCTCTTCGACTCGGACTGCGGCAGTACCAGCGTCATCATGGTTCCCTTCGCCAGCGTCACCTTGATCCTCTTCGCCAGCGTCACCGCGGTCCCCTTCGTCACGATTTTCTTCCGACAGATCCACCACTTGAATCTCTTTTGGTTGTTGCTCTTCTGTTTGTGGATCTTCTATTGGTTTTTCTGCTGTCTCAGCATTGTCTTCATTTATTTCAGTATTGGCTTCATCGTTCGCCAAGTCTTTTTCTTGTGGCCTGCTGAGTTCAGTAGAATCCAATGTTTCAGAAGTCCTTGGCGCTGAGCTTTCAGTGGTGTCCTGAAAAAAGGAGAAGAAGAATCTTCTAAATTCGAAAGAGACATAATCGAACATGGGTATCGACACCTGAGTTAAAAAGGGATCGAAGAGATTACCTGTAAAGGAGCTTCAGCCCCAGGGCTGGAATTGTCGCTTTCGACAGGTTTATTAAGAAGAACATTTAGTTCCTCCTCAGTTGGCTCTTCAATGATTACTGGAGGTGGCCTGGGCTTTCTTCCAGCAACCTTTATTCTGATTGTTCGAGCCTTAGGAAGAGGAACGTCCTTCTTCAGCTTTCGCCTTTTTAGAGGAGCATGGGGAGAATCATCTTCTTCATCACTCCCAGATTCGACCGTCAGTGCTGGCCGTTTCTTGGGCGAAGGTGCCTAAAAAACCAATTGGAGTTCGATTTAGAAGTTGCATCGAAAGTCAGAAAGTTAAAGCCAGAAGAAAATAATAAAAGTCTGGTTACCGATGTAGAAGGCTTTTTCGAAGGGCCTTCCCCCTGTTGGTTTGTTGTGGTCTTCGCCGGCGCTATAGTCTTCGCCGGTGGTGGAGGTTTTGTTAAGGGGCCTCCTCCCTGTTGGCCCTCTGCAGCCTTCTTGGCTGCAGGCTTTCGAATAACTGAAAGTAGACAAAATAATTAACAGGCTACCAGTCGAAAGGGAAAGACAAAGTAATTCGAAAGGATGAACTTACATTTCTTTATTTTGTCCAAGACAAGGACAAAAGACTTCTGAAGTTCTTCCACGAAGTCCTTCTCGTCGAAAAACTCCTCAGTGTAGTAACTTTTCCACCACTCCTCGAAGGATGGTGAGCAGAGAAAGTTAAGCTGATAGTCAAACAACGAAAGAACTGTTCGACCAGCATATCTGCCGATGTGCTTAGTGGCAGCTTCTTCAGTGTAGTCGTTGCAGAAGTATAACATAGACTTCTCCCTGGGAAAAATTGGAGAAGGTAGTGTTTGGATAATACCAAACTGGCGAGACACCAGGTTTGGTTGATATGCGATTAGACTCAAGTGAGTCTTGGAGCTCTTGAATCGCAGGGGAATTATTCTTGGTGTGAGAAATGCCTCCCACACTGTTGTATGTTCGTCGACCTGAGGACCACTCGACGTCCTAGGATGTGGCCTCGTGAACCACTCTGGGCCAACCTTTCGTCGAGCAAACAGAGCCATGGTCGAAGCAAACTCTTTCCTTTTCGCAAACATCAGGACGAAGTTTGTAAAAGTTTGTTGAAGCTCCAGCCCATCTTTCGTTGGGGTCAACAGAGCCAATCTAGTGCCTTCGATGCGCCTGTTTGCTATTTCTGGAGCCTGCTCATATATTTGAATCTTCTTAGGCAAGAAAGACTCGAAGGTGGCATTGAGCCACAGCTGAAGCAGCCAAAAAGGTCCAGCAAGCAGCAGACTGGCTCTGTTCTCGATGATCTTCAGAAGAGTCGCTCCGTTGCTAATCGACTCGTACAGACTCGCCAAAATCAATTCTGCCAAACAGATATTTTGGCCATGGTGGAGTTGAGTGGCGAGAGTGACCATCTTCTTGGTCACCTGTAAAGACTTGGAGCAAAACACAAAGCGTGTCAGCCATAAGGCTAGAAACGCAATATGTTCGACATCCGACACAACATCTGTCGACTTATCGTGGTAGTGATTGATGAAGGTGGTGTAGGTTGGTTTTGTGGCAGAGAATCCAATCTGATCCTCAGACATTTCCTCCGGGTCGAAGTAGTCCCCAGTGGGTCGAAGGCCAGTGATGGCGGCCACGTCGAAGAGCGTGGGAGTCAGCATTCCACAGGGAAGATGGAAGGTGAAATGGGTGTAATCCCAGAAGAGTAAAGAAGCTATCAACATCTCTGGGGAATAGTTAAGACCTGTCTTCGACAGCATAACCAGGTCGAATATCCCCATGTCTTTCCAAATCGAAGCCTGGCGTTTCTCCATTTTTTCCAGCCAAGCACTATAATCAGGAGTGAGGCTAGGGCCAGACCTGAAAGCCCTAACACCTTTATTGAAGAAACGGAGGTCGATTTTCTCCTTAGCAGGATCTTCATTATCCTCTGCATCTTTCTTGGAGCATCCAACCGGTTTGAGTCTCTCAAGTACCGGAAAGTAACTTTTGATCTTCATGGCTTCAGCAATGCTTGGGTATAATGGGCCAGACATAGCAAAGATTTGGTTGGAATATCCAACCGGAATCATGAGGTGGCGTGAATAAGCATCACGTACAGCAATGTCCAAAGGTTCAGGGACCCTTCGTTGGCCCATGGGAGTCACTACGGGAGTGGTGGAGAAAATCCTAGGTTTGACATTTCCAGAGGGAGTGTTGGCGCTAGGAGCGTTGGAAGAACCAGATGCCATTGTTTGTACTAAGGTTGAAGACGAAATGAAGAACAGGGGGTTTGCAAAGTTGACGAGAGTTTGTATGCAAATGAGGAATTCTGAAAGCAAGGTAGCGTAAAAAGTCCCACAATGGGTACTTACCGCTATTTATAATAGTTGGGGAAATCCCCAAATTCGAGGACATTAAATGCCATTTAATGTTGCAGAAGGTAGTGGGACACGTGGCGTCTCCCTGTTGTTGTAGCCGTTCTGCAGAAATGGAAGGGTGCAGCGTGCGCCCTCGTTTTTGGGAATTGTCATGATGACAATTTGTGAAAAGACGTTTGGCACACTGCACGCCGTACTGAAGTGACGTCTTAGGTACGAATGAATGATGGCTTTTCCTTGGGATTGTCAGTGGTTGGTAGAAGACAACAAAAAGTGCACAATTTAATTTGTGACTAAGAATGAAAAGACAGGTGTCGAATGGCATTTCAAAGAATGCCTTTTTCTTTCAGAGTCGAAATAAGGCATTCTTGGGGGGCAATTTGTTGGCTCCTAAATTCGACACCCTTGTTTCATTAATATCAACCATTAAAGCTGAAGGATGTTTTCGACCAGCTGGGTCTGTCGAAATGCCCATCGAAAGATGGCAATGTACTTAGAGGATTTCTTCCAAGGGAGAAGTTGGTTGCCTTCGACGTCGAAGGTGTTTCTCGTCGAAGATGCTTCTCGACGAAGGTGTTCGATGGTTCAGAATGGAACGGTTTGTAATTCAAGCGTTTGGAGGGAAAACGGTTTCCAGCGGTTACCAAGTGCAACGTGCAAAGATCTGGAGCGTCGAACGCTGAGAACGTGCCAAGTGGAGTCATCTCGAAGCAGTGTAACTGCCCGACGGTTACTTGGGATGTTTTAGTATAAATAGTAGTAGTTCACGCAGTTTCTCGCGTGTGTTCACAATTATATACAAATTCATTCATATAGATTCGAGTACCCAGCGTGTGAGAAAGAATTGTTGAGAATGTATGTGTGAAACACCACTTTTATTAATCAAAGTCATTTACTTTTCCAGAAACTTTACTTGCTTTCTTCTTTACTTTTCCTGTCGAAGCCCTTTATTTCAAGCCTTCATTTATTTTATCAAGCCCATTTCTTCATGCAATTTACTTAAAGCCTCTTTATTTTCTTGTCATTTAACCATTATCTAACTTAATCAAAACCTCAAAATCAACCATGTCTTAGGATCAATCTGATCGATCCTGCGAGTAACCAAATAAGTAACCATTTGGAGGATCAACGGTTGTTTACCAATAACCACGGTAAACACCTATCCAGGTTCCTTCTCTTGAATTTCCAGATGCAGTTTTACACGGACTAATCCTGAAGCAACCCTACCCAGGTTCCTTCTCACAATCTCCAGATGCATTTTTACACGGACTCATCCTGAGGCAACCCTACCCAGGTTCCTTCTCTTAAATTTCCATATGCAGTTTTACACGAACTCATCCTAAGGAAACCCTACCCAGGTTACTTCTCATAATTTCCAGATGCAATTTTACACTGACTCATCCTGAGGCAACCCTACCCACGTTCCTTCTTACAATTTCCAGATGCAGTTTTACATGGACTCATCCTGAGGCAACCCTACCTAGGTTCCTTCTCTTGAATTTCCAGATGCAGTTTTACACAGACTCATCCTGAGGCAACCCTACCCAGGTTCCTTCTCACAATTTCTAGATGCAGTTTTACCCGAACTCATCCTGAAGTTGCCCTACCCAGGCTCCCTCTCATATATCTCCTAAAACAGCCCTACCCAGGTTCCTTCTCATACACTTTCAGGTGAAGTCTTACCCGGACTCATCCTGAAATAGCCCTACACAGGTTTCTTCTGATACATTTCCAGATAGAAGTTAATTTCATTCTCCCCAGCAAATTATTGCGAATCCCGGATTTCAACCAGAAAACAACAAACTTTCATCTCTCCAATCTAGAGATAACCCCTCAGTAGAGCCATGGACAACTGAAGTTCCTAGACTCTATTCCCCACAGAGTTTTCCTCAAACAGGAAAACAACAAAAATCAACACCCCCCAGTGGACTCCTCCTCAGACAACAGGAACAAGAATCCCCACAAAGAGACCTCTTATGAAGTCAACATCTACTCTGGATGGCATCTTTAAGCCATCTCTGACGACTCTCCGTCATATTCTTCGGATGGCGTCTTTAAGCCCATCTCCGATGAATTTCAGTCATCTTCTCCAAATGGCATCTGTAAGCCCATTCCCAACATTATCAACCATCAATATTAGTTCACGCGAGTGCAAATTTCTGGGCACTCTAGTGTTCGATCATCTTCCACCTTTAGATAACGAAAGACAGACAAGCCAATCTAAATCCTCAGGTTTAAGAAGATTGAACAGGGGAGGCTGTTGTACCCCAAAATTTCCCCTCCCATTTTCACACAAGACATACTCCTAGAGGTCCTCAATTGCTCAAGGTTGACCAAGAATTGATCAGACAAATTCTCCTCCTAAGCATATGCCTTCCAACTAGGGTTTCATTTTTCACCAAGATGTGTGAGATCCAAAGGTCTTAAATGTATTCCATGGTCCTAATATTTCTTCAAGATTATCCATGACAAATTTCATACCTTTCACTACAAGTTTGCTCAGTCAATTGCTCAAATGCTTGAAAATCAACTATACTAGGTCAAAAGTCAACTATGGTCTATATACAGTCAAACTTTAAGATTTTTGGTCAACATCAACATTTTGAAGTGATATCCATCATTTGATCAAGGGTTGATCATGATCCCTCAAGAAATGCTCCTAATTCATCAAAAGTCAAGAATTTCTAATTAGGGTTTCTATAGGAAAAGTCAACCAAACTTTGACCAAGCATAACTTTCTCATACTTCATCCATTTTTTCCCAACCAAAGCTAATTTTGAAGAGAATACAATTCCATACAACTTCTATTCATCCCTCAAGTCCAAGAAATGTACCATTTGAAAGATACAATCTTATACATTACAGGTCATTTTCAGAAAGTCAACAAAAGGTACTTTTTGTCAAAAAATATCAAAGTTGTAAAATTCGCATTTTAGGTTCCAACCTTCCTCAGTCCAAAAAAAAATCCAAATACATTTCTAGAGGCTCCCTGAAGCTTTTGCAATCATTACCAAGCCCTAAAACATAATAAAACACCTCAGTAAGCTCCATTTTTATATTTTCTAACTTGTTCCATGCAGATTGGATGCATTACATGGCCAGAAGTCTACAAAACACCATCACATCTAGCCTTTAAATCATAAGGGGTCTAGATCTAAAGGCTTCAATTTGAGATCCACCATGCGCCCTCAAGGCCTCATCTCACCTTATCCAGCGTGGCCTGAGCTTAACATTCACTTGGGCCTAACAAAATTCAATTTCAGCATCCCCCAATTTCTAATTATCCTGGCCCATTTCGCATTGTTTTTGTCACTTTGCTTTATTTTTTATTTATTTTAATTTGTTTTCTTCATTTATTTAATTAGTATAATGTAATAATAAAATCACAAAAAATATAGTTTTAGTTTTTTAATTAAATTAATTTTGTGAATTAATTAATAACTATTTTAACTATTTTTCTTTAATTAAAAATAAATTAGAACTTAGGACTTAATTTATGTTTAATTATTTTCTTTAAATAATAAAAAAACTAAAAAAGAATTTAGAATATTTTTCTTGATTAATTTTATTTTCTAAATATATTTTTAGGTTATTTACTTTCTTAAATAGAAAAATAAGCAAAAAGATTTTCTTACTAGGTTGTTAGACGTATTTTCAACTTCCGCGCGCATTATTTATTTTTGCAATTTCTATTCATTATTGTACCTGTATACTGGATGTAATAAACAAATTAGGATTTTTACCGCTTTCTTTATTTTTTTTCTTCCCCCGATTTTCGTACATTGTAAACCCCCTCACTGAAGCCATGTAATAGCGTAGGGTTTTATCTTCGCACTTTACATTTCTGTATATATTAACTGCTAGTAACTAGGCGTGTATGAAAAGACTGAAATCAAACATTAGCAAACTTAACAAAAAGACAAAAATAACTGAACATAACACACTTGTACATATACACCTCTAGGGTACCCCACTTTGGTTGCCTTCAGAAATAAAACAGTCATGAGGCATGAACGCTTTATCAAAGACCCATAAATCAAAAGATCATAGTCTCTCGATGACCCTATACTTTCCTTCTCAGTAAATGATCTAGTCCCTAAAAAAAATCGCTAAAGCGTCTCCATAAGTTGCCTTCGTGACTGTAACGTCCCTTTCGAATGTCCCTAATAAATCCAACGATAGGGCTACCTACTCACTAATAGTAGGATAGCACTATATAAAGGATAGGAGGAAAAGAACAAATATTTTTTCGAGTATAAGTAGACAGTTCTTAAATGCTTGCTCAAAAACAAACTTTTTGCACTTACACAAAACATTTCAAAACACTTTAAAAAACATTCGCTTTGTCAACACTCTTGAGAACTGATACAAGAGTTATCATAAAGTGAATCGCCGCACTAAGGCATTTTCAAAACATTTTCAAACACACAAAGCACAAAGGTATTTCAAAATGATCAAACCTCTAAGATCCCGTAGAAAACTACAAATGGAAAGGGAGCTAACACCTTCCCTTTCCATAATCTATCCCCCTTACTCAGAAAATTCTAGAAAATGTCTTTTTCTGTTCTTTTCACCCTTTGCTTTATTGGATAAAAGAAAAGTCAGTGGCGACTCTTGCTTACAGCAACATTTGCAAACACAAACACAAAACCAGTATTAAACAGTCGGTTCTGCCACCGTATCATACAAATGATTCTGACTGAATACGATATTCAATATACAACATAAAAGGCCATCAAAGGAAGTAATTTGGCAGATCATTTAGCCCATCAAGCTGTTGATGATTATCGATCTATAAACTTTGACTTCCTAGATGAGAATATCATGTTAGTGACTGACTTTGCAAAACACGGACCGTATGATGGACCTGAACAAGGATCCCGATGGACTATGGTTTTTGATGGAGCTTCCAACGCTTTGGGTAACAGAATTGGTGTTATGAAATTTTTTCCTGAAGGTTGCCACACTCCTTTCACTGCTAGGTTATGCTTTGATTATACGAACAACATGGCTGAGTATGAAGCATGCATCTTGGGTCTGAAGGCTGCCATTGACACGAGGATCAAGTATTTGGATGTATTTGGAGATTCTTCTATAGTGATCAGTCAAGTCAAATAAGAATGGGACACTAAGCATCTTAACCTTATCCCTTACAAGGAGCTTATGTTAAACCTAATACCATACTTTGGGGAGATCACCTTTGAACATTTTCCTAGAGAAGAAAATCAGTTGGCTGACGCCTTGACAACAATGTCTTCCATGTTCAAGGTCGAATGGGACAATGAAGCTCCTATGATAACAATCGAAATATTTAACGAACCTACACACTTCTATGAGCTTGACACTGACGAAGAGAAGCCGTGGTACCATGAGGTGAGGAGATATCTTGAGGCACAAGAATATCCTGAAGGAGCTTCCGTCAATGATAAGAAATTCTTGTGAAGATCTTCAGCCAAATTCTTTCTAAACAACAGAATCCTATACAAGCGCAACCATGATTCTACTCTACTCCGATGTGTGGACAAGAAATAGGCAGAGAAAATTATGGAAGATATGCATGATGGCCCTTTGGGACCCACTCTTATGAACACACTATGGCCAAGAAAATTCTGAGGGCTGGTTACTATTGGTCCACAATGGAAACTGATTGTCATCATCACTCAAGGACTTGCCGCAAGTGTCAAATCTATGTTGACAAGGTCCATGTACCTCCTATTCCTCTAAATGTCATAACTGCTCCATGGTCGTTCGCAATGTAGGGCATTGATATGATTGAAGAGATAAAACCTACTGCCTCAAATGGACACCGTTTCATCCTTGTTGCCATTGATTACTTTACCAAGTGGGTCGAAGCTGCCTCATATGCCTCAGTCACCAAGAACGTTGTAGCCAGGTTTATCAAGCATAACCTCATATGTCGTTACGGTATCCCCGAAAGATTCATCACTGAAAATGGAACCAACCTCAACAATGCTATGATTACGAAACTTTGTACTTAATTCAAAATCAAGCATCACAATTCTTCTTCGTACATGCCCGAGATGAATGGCGCAGTGGAAGCTTCCAATAAAAATATCAAGAAGATTATGAAAAAGATGGTGGTAACCTACAAAGACTGGCATGTGATGTTACCATTTTCTCTCCATGGCTATCGTACTTCGGCTCGTACGTTAACTGAGGCAACTCCTTTCTCCTTGGTTTATGGCATGGAAGCCGTCTTACATGTCGAAGTTCAGATTCCCTCTCTAAGGATAATGAAGGAAGCAGATTTAGGTGAAGACGAATGGATTCAAACTAGGTTGGATCAGTTGAACTTGATTGATGAGAAGCGACTGGTTGCTGTTTGTCATGGTCAGATGTATCAAAAGTGTATGATCAAGGCGTTCAACAAAAAGATTAAGCCTCGAGTGTATCAAGCTGGTGACTTAGTAATAAAGCGCACCATTCTTCCAAAAGGCGACCCCAGGGGAAAATGGACTCCCACTTACGAAGGACCATTTATCGTAAAGAAAGTTTTCTTTGGTGGTGCCATGATGCTGACTACTATGGATGGCAAAGATTTCCCACATCCTGTGAACGCGGACATAGTTAAAAAATACTACGCATAAAATGACCCTCTAGGTTGACACACCTGGGAAAAATATGGGCATCCCGGTAAACCAAAGAGGTTCGGGCAAAAATTAGGGATATATGCAAAAGATTGTACATCCGAAAAGTTGAAAACCCGAAAGGGAGATTTGGGCAAAAATGGGTATCCTGGTGGGCTGAAAACCCGAAAGGGCGGTCCAAGAAAAAGCTAAGGATTAAAGCGTATGACTATGTCCAGTGGGTTCTCTACCGCCGACTTTATTACCAAGGTCCGAGTTCAAATGATCAAGATCAATCCAATCAACTTCTATTCAACTACAAGGGATAATGTTTGAAGACATAAGGGCAATAGTGGGGTTGGAACTCAATAAGATCACTTTCACATGGATATTATTTTTGTTTTCACTTTGTATTCTTTCCATTCTTTCAACAATTTCCTCTTACTAGGATCTCGGTCTCTTTGTACAAAAACGCCTAATTCATGGTCAAAACATCAATACAAATATATTTTGAAGTGCAAACTTTTTGTTTTTCCTGTTTTGAGTGCAAAAGTGTCCAATGACTAAAATTGGATGAACATATGCATATGAACATGATTAAACTTTTAACAAATGTATACTTAAAAATAGTAACAAGCATCTCCTTAAATGCATTTGAGATATCCGCACAGAGTTATTTCATTAACATTATCCCCATAAATTTGGATTCATAAAATCCCCAGCCAGAGTTTCAATCTCCGGAAGATCCTCTCCCCAGCTGAGTTGGTCTTAAAAGGAAGCCTTATTGAATTCTTCCTAAAAAATATATATCCTCCCTAGTAGTTCATAAAATATCCTCTTCAACAGGGTTTATTTCCCCAACAAACTACAGATTCCCCAACTTGAGTTTGCCTCACAGACTATTACAAATCAAGGGACCGTAACCCCTAGTCTCCAGTGAAGTCGTCAACAGAGTCATTGTTATCTCCGAAAGTTGCTGTAAAGCCTAGAACCCGACCAGATAACAGTCAACTTCATCCTTTCAAGCAAGTTACTACGAAGCCTGGACTCGACCATAAACTAGTTCAACTTCATCCTACTATCAACTTACTATGAAGATTGGACCCGACCAGATAACAGTAAATCTCAAATCCAAGTTACTAAAGCCTGGACCCGACCAGTCAACAGTTCAAGCCTGAACCCGACCAGAAACTAGTTCAACCTCATCCTACACTCAACTTACTGTGAAGACTGGACCCGACCAGATAACAGTAAATCTCAAATCCAAGTTACTAAAGCCTGGACCCGACCAGATACTAGTTTAACTTGTCAAATTGCTTAAGCCTGGACCCGACCAGTCAACAGTTCAAGCCTGGACCCGACCAAAAACTAGTTCAACCTCATCCTACTCTCAACTTACTGTGAAGACTGGACCCAACCAGATAACAGTAAATCTCAAATCCAAGTTACTAAAGCCTGAACCCGACCAAATATTAGTTTAACTTCTCAAATTGCTTAAGCCTGGACCTGACCAGTCAATAGTTCAAGCCTGGACCCGACCATATACCAGTTAACCATTTAAAATTCTGAAGCCTGGACCCGACCAGATAATAGCTCCGATTTCTGAAACCTGGACCCGACCAGATAACAACAAATCTCAAATTTAGTTGCTAAAGCCTGGACCCGACCAGATATTAGTTTAACTCCTTAAACTGCAGAGCCTGGACCCGACCAGTTAACAGTTCTAGTTACTGAAACCTGGACCCGACCAGATAACAGTTGATCTCAAATTCAAATTGTTGAAGACTGGACCCGACCAGACAACAGTAAACCTTAATTTCAAGTGGCTAGAGCCCGGACCTGACTAGATAGTAAGTTAGCTTCTCCATCTACTACAAAGCCTGAACCCGACCAATTAACAATTCGAGTTGCTGAAACCTGGACCCGACCAGATAACAGTTTAATTCTTACAGATCACTAATAAAACTCCTTTTCCCTATTAGAGTTTGCCACTATCCCAGCAAGTTGCTGCAAAGCCTGGAATCCGACCAGATAACAGTTAACTTCTTTATTCCAAGCAAGTTGTTATGAAGTTTGGAATCCGACTAGATAAAATCTAACTTTCAAGAGATAGTTCCTCACATGAGTAATGGACAACTAAAACTCCTGGATTCTGGTTCCCAAGCAGAAATCAACATTCTCCACAAAGTCTTCTAAAAAAAAGTCAATATTCCTTAGCGGAGTTTCTTCTCAACAAAGCAGGAATCCCCAATGGAAGCATTGTTAACAAAGTCTGAAGATATACGTACTCTTCAACCCTAACAGCAGTCAAAGATTTAACTTCGCAGAGCTCCCCAATATTTGTTGAGGATACGCTTCAACAATATGTCGCATTCATACATCATATAACATATATAACATATACATACAACATAATCTCATTTATTTTGAGAACATTATTACACCATGCATACATTCACGTACAACTAACCCCTTTTGTTCCTTGCAGGAAAAAAAATCATTAATCCAAAGATCTCTGCTGAATCAGAATTAGTCCTTCCAGTTAAAGACAAACAAGACACCTAGTTTTCAACATGAATCGACTAAAGATTTATGCTGATGTTTCTCCCAGATTCTATCATCATATCTCCAAATGGCATCCTTAAGCCTATTCCTGGATCAATACATCATCAAGTGCAAATTTCCGGGCACTCTAGTGTTCAATCATCTTTCACCTTCAACTCACGAATGGCGGACCCGCCAATCTAACTCTTCAAGTTTAAGAAGATTGAACAGGGGCAGCTGTTGTACCCCAAAATTTTCCCTCTCAATTTCTCAAGAATTCTATCACAAGATCTCCATTGATTCAAGACTGCACAAAGTTTGATCAGCTCAAGACACCTCCTCAAGCACTGATGACTCAAAATTAGGGTTTGAATTTGTATAAGGATAATTGGACTTTTAATGCTTCATATGAATTTCATGGATCATTTTGGACTCCCAAGATTGCTCATGTCAAGTTTCAAGCTTTGGATCACATTTTTGCTTAGTCAGTTGATCAGTTGACCTAAAATCAACTATATTGGGGAAAAAGTCAACTGTGGTCAATTTACAGTCAAACTTCATAATTTTTGATCCATATCAAAATTTTGAACTCATATATGACAACTGATCAAGTTTGGATCACAAGAAATTTGATCAGATCATCAAAAGGGCAAAATGGTCAAAATTAAGGTTTTGACTGAGGAGGTTCAATTTTTGACTTTTGACCTAACACATGACTTGTTGGATTGATACATGATATCAAGGATTCAAATGCATCATTTTAACCTAATTGCATGGCTTAAAACATTTCCCAAAGATCAATTGATTGATAGTTAAAATTCAGTCAATTGATGAAAAGTCAACTGATACACTAAAAAGTCAAGCTTTGGCTTTTTAATCAAAATCAAGTTTCAAAAATCATATTTCATCAAGACACGTTAAAATATGAAGACTTTTCATCATGAAATCAAAAAATCAAAAATATCTTTGAAAAGTCAAAATTCTAAGACTTTTGAAATTTTTCTAAGTGTTGGAAAGTTAACCCTTTTTCATGACTTTGTGCCAAATGTTCACCATGATGCAAGATGATTCAAGGAAAACTTTCAACATGAAAGTTGTAGATCTTAATGAGATCTAAAACATTGTAGGTCAAAACTTTTTCTATAAATGCTTGTATTTTAAGTTATAAATTCATAAAGACATGTCCATGAAACAAAAACACTTGGTGAAATTTTGCCCTAGTTAGGCAGATTTTTGACCTAACTTCTTGGCGAAGTTTCACATAGTTCCAAATTGAATTTTCAAAAATGTCCAACATGAAAGTTTTAGAGCATGTTACAAGATTTCTAAAAAGTCTAAGAACTCCTTGATATCATTCTTGAGCAAGGAGAATCGAAGGCAAGAAGTTAGGGATTCATTCTTGTTTTACAAGGCAGATTTTTAGGATGAACATGAACCAAATCCATGCTAGGCCGCATAATCTTTGCTTTTCAGGCCTGAAACTTGTTTTTCACTCCATAATTAATGGTTAACACGATTGCTAGAGCCATGATCCAAGCATTAGAGCCATTGTCCAAAAGATTCATCCATTTTTGGAAGAAAGCAACATTGCCATTCTTGAAAAGTGACTTTAATCACAAAGTCAACTTGCATTGAGCCTCTAACTTGTTCCTCCTGTACAAGCTTCCTCTACAAAGTCATAAAAACATGTTTAAAGTTTGAAACCACTCTAGATAGCATGGTACAAGTCTTGGGGAGATGTTTGTCATGTTTACTTCAAAAACAAGCAAAGTTGCCACAACTTGAGAATTCAAATTCTGAGTTGTTGTAACACTTGAAACCTCTTGCCTATAAATACATGAACTATTTGCAACCTAAATAAGGAATGCTTAATCCTTGAAACACCCTAAAATAGAGAATCACCAAGAACACCTCAAAACTTGTCATTTCTGAGTTATGAATCCAATCTTTAAATCTACTCGTGCGTTTCTTGGGCCTTTGGTTCCTAAAGCTTCTAAACATCATACATAAACAATGCCACACCATGCCGCACTTCTGTAACTCCATCTTCATCATCCTCCATTTTCAAAAACTGAAACTTGCACTTTGACTTCTCCAGAACATTCCAGCCATCCATAGTTCAAGCTAAGGGTTGCATTAGCTTCCTAGGAACTTGGGGAAGCTAACCTGATCATCAAAGAAACTTGAATCAAGCTCTAATTTAAAAAACGATCTCCAGCTGCAAGGTGAGTTTTCTGACTTTTCATCTCATTATTTAGGTATTGTTAGGCTTGTATTTTCAAAGACAAAATGTAGATATCATTGCCCTGGAACTGTACATATCCATAGATTTCATTTATATGGCCTGAGTAGGGAGAATTTTTTACCTGAACTTTCTGAAAAATTAGTTTAAATTTGCTACCATTCAAAATTCATGCTTGTTTTTGATTTATAGTTTTAATTCTTTATATTTCTGGAATCATGATGAAATTTTCCACAAGTTTCATGTTTACATTTTTCATTTTGGTTGAGAAATGAATAAGATGTAGATGGTCTAGCTGGCGCAAGGTTAAAGATGAAGTTCAGGCCAAGGAAGGGTTTTAAAATATACATATTTTTGTACCCCAAAATTTTACCTCTCACTTATCAATATTTTTGCTCACAAGATCTCCTTGGGCTCAAGACTGCACTAGGGTTTGATCAGCTCAAGATACCTTCTTATGCACTGATGACCCAAAACTAGGGTTTGAGTTCGCACAAGGACATTTTAACTTCCAATTCCCCATATAACTTTCACGGATCATTATGGACCCCCAAGATCACTCATGTCAAGTTTCAAGCCTTGGATCACATTTTTGCTCAGTCAATTGAGCAGTTGACCTAAAAATCAGTTGTATTAAGGAAAAAATCAACTATGGCCAATTTACAGTCAAACTTCATGATTTTTGATCCACACCAACATTTTAGACTCATATGTATCATTTGATCAAGTTTGGACCACAACTCCTCAAGAAATTTGATTAAATCTCCAAAAGGGCAAAATGGTCAAAATTAGGGTTTTGACCGAGAAGGGGAAAAATCTGATTTTTTACCTAGAAAATGATCAATTGGTTTAAGGAATTATCTCAAGAGTCCAGTTGCATAATTTTTACCTATTGGCATGGTTCAAAACATTTCAAGTCCATTGGATTGACAGATGAATTTTTCAGTCAACTGATCAAAAGTCAATTGTATACTGAAAAGTCAAACTTTGACTTTTTAGTCAAATTCAAGTGCCAAAATCATAATTCATCAAAACATGTCAAAATATGAAACTTATTCATCAAGAAATCAAAAAGTCAAGATTTCATTTTGAAAAGTCAAAATTTCTAAACTAAGAAAATTTTCTAAGTGTTGGAAATTTCATGATTTTTCATAACTTTGAACAAAATTTTCACCATGATGCAAGATGATTCAAGAGAAACTTCCAACATGAAAGTTGTAGATCTCCATGAAATCTACAACTTTTATTCACACAAATTCCTCCAAAAGTGCTTGGATCTCAAGTTATAATTTTATGAACATAGGGTCATGAAACTAAACACTTAGTGAAATTTTGCCCTAATTTGGTCAAGATTTTGACCTAACTTCATGGCACTTTTTCATATAGTTCCAAGGGTAATCTTCAAAAGCAATTCAAATATGGGTTGTATATCACATTGCAAGATTTCTAAAATGTCCAAGAACTCCTTGAGATCATTCTTGAGGAGGTAGAATCGAAGAGATGAAGTTAAGGTTTTGTCACTTGAATTACAAGGCACTTTGTGATGAACAAGAATTCAATTTCAAAACTATGCTGCACAATCTTGTTTTGCAGGCCTCTAAACCTCAAGATATCTCCATAATCAGAAGATTACACTTGCTTTTGAGCTATTATCCACTTGATTCAAGCTTTATCCAAGCAAATGTTCCATTTATGGCACAAAGTAACCATTCGATTCTTGTAAAGAGGCTTTAATCACAAAGTCAATGCATAAAGCTCCTAACTTGTTCCTTCTGATCACAAGAAATGTCAAAGGCAAAAGCAACATTTCTAGAGCCTCCCATAAACTCAGGCCATGCTTGTACTTCATCTTGGAACTATATTGTCACTTTTCCTCAAAATCAAGTAACATGGCCATAAGTCTATATCTTGCTTTTCTGACCTCCTCAAATTCTCTAATCTTTTTCATATAACCACACAAGTTATTTGTAAGCAGGACACAATTAAAACAAGCCTAAAAAACTCCCTGAAAACAGAGATTGCACAAAACCTCCATCTTTGTGTCATTTCTGATTTTGAATTTCAATCTTCAAAACCACTCGTGCATTTCTTGGCCTTTTTGTTTCAAAAGCTTCCTCATACCAAATACAGACCATCCCTGTCCCTATTTGCAAACTGTAACTCCATCTTCATCAACTTCCATAACCAAAAACAGAGCATTACATTTGGACTTCTCCAGGTCATTTCAGCCATTCTCAACTCCAGCAAACCATTGCATTAGCTTCCTAGGACCTCAAGGAAGCTAACCTGATCATCACCACTGCTTGAAACAAGTTCAAATTCCAAACATAATTTCCAGTTTTGAGGTAAGTTTTCTCAACTTGGAACTCTTCATACAGGCATCATCAATAGTTTATTTGTGAATAAAACATATAGATATCATTGCCCTGAAGCTAGCCATGTCCTAGTTTCCATTAATTTTGCTTGAGCTTAGAGAATTTCGAAACTGAAATTTCAGAATTTTTTAGGGTTCAGATTAGGGCCATTAAAATTCATGTTTATCTTTGATCCATAGTTTTAATACTTTACATTTCTAGAATCGTGAGAAAATTTGCTGCAAGTTTCATGTTTACAGTTTTCATTTTTGATGAGAAATGAGCAAGTTACAGTTGGTCTGGCTGGAGGTTGAAGATGAAGTCTTCAGGGTGTGTTTTGCCTTACATATTTATTGTTTTACTTGTATTAATAGATGTATAGCCACACCAGTGGTAGAAGCGCGTGCCTGTAACCTATGTGACTTGGGTTCGAGCCCCAGTGGTACCCTTTTGCATTTTTTTTCATGTTTTACAAATTTTGACCTTTTTTTGTTTGCAGGGCGCTGGGCCTCTTTGGGCCTGGATTATTTTTTTATTCTGCTAGTTAACCTCCTGTATCCCATTGACACCCCTGCCCTATGTTCATTTTTTTATATTATTTATTTCATTTTTATTTTCTTAAATATTTTTCCAAACATTAAAAATTATAAAAATTCAAAAAATGATAGATTTATATTTTGACTTATTTTATTTTATTTTTCTCACAAAAAATATTTTTATTTATTATACTTTATTTATTTTATTAAATAATCTTGTAAACTTAATTAATACTATGTTTTTATTTATTTATTTTTCACACCATTTAAAATATATTATTTTTGATATAAAAAAGACTAAAAATATTTTATAATGCTATAAATATTTTTAAGATAATAATACCAAAAAATACTTTTCTTAAACTTATTTTCTTTTGATTAATTAATAGAACTAGGGTTTACTTAAAATCTTTTCTTAATAAAATTCAAATTTAATTAATTATTTTCTTTATTTAATTAGGTTAAGACAAAATCCTTTTTTTTTCATGAAAACCAAACAAAGATGCATTTTTCTTTACATTTTTGCATTTTTTTGTACAATTCATTCATTTTGTACTTTGTATTTATTTAAATTCTTGTACATTAATACCCATTCAATATGGTTGTAATATACTAATTAGGTTTACAATTATTGCAATCCCCATTCAATTTGTTCACCCCCTCCCCACAAATGTTGCAATAGTGTAGTAACTTTAAAATTTCGCAATTTATCGCTTTTCTATAACATGCTAGTAATTAGGGTTTGTATGGAAAGACTACAAACAATACTTAGAAAACCCTAATTCAAGACAAAAGCAAGCATGGAAACAATACACTTCACACAAGCACCCCTAGGGTTATTCAACTTGGTTGCCTTATACAAAATGGCCATATTACGCATGTAAGGTATCTTAGCCAAAACAAGCAAATACAAGATCACAGTCCCTCGATGACGCTATCTAAATTTCCTTACAAATGATCTTAGTCCCTCAAAAGGAATGCTAAGATACCTTGCAACATTTCTAATCATGGTTATACGATGACCCACGCCCGTCCCATTTACATCCAAAGATAGGGTTGCTTACCAAATCAATGGTAAGACAACAATGTTAAAGGAAAAGAAAATGAAAAAGAAAGACATTTGAGTAGGTAGATTGCTCCTAATTACTTTCTCTATTTCAAAAACAAACACTTACACTTTCAAAACATCTTATGAAACTTGAAAACATTTTCAAAAGATTAACATCTTTGTATACATTCTTACGAACGAGAGTCATTACGAAGATTGCCTAAACAATGGCCTCTTTACAAAATACTTTCAAAAACCACACTAAGCACAATTTCAAACAAAAGCAAGTGATCTAGCAAGTAACTAAGAGACCATGGATAACCATGGATGAAAAGGGTTCTAACACCTTTCCTTTTCATGATCTACCCCACGAACTCAAGAAATAATTTGAAAGGTCTCTCCTGTGCTTTTTCACCTTTCCTTTTGGATAAGAGAAAAGTCGGTGGCGACTCTTGCTAACTGCAACATTTTGCGATAAAACGCAAAAAAAAAGTCAGTTCTTCCACCGTATCACAGAACTGGCGACTCTGCTGGGGAATTTTCTAAAAGTGGGGTTACCTTAGGGTTAGATCACATTTACTTGCTTACATTGTTTGACTTGTATGCTTTACATTTTGGTTCTTTGTTTGGGTTTGAATCCTCTACCTGGATTTGGGATACAATATAAGTAAGTAGCAATACATTGTGGAAACTGTGCGGGGTATACCGACATGGTCTAAGAAATAGCTATGTTAGTGTGACATATTTGTGGGTACCGGTAGCCTTTGAGTTAATCAAAGAGAATACGGGGCCACTGAGTGATGTCATAAAGAACTAATGAACTTCTAGAACCTTTAATTGACCAACTTGGCCTTTAGGATGTAGTGAGATGAACGGCTTTGGTGCAGTACGAAGTTGGTAGATACTCGATACTACACTCATTGAGGTATGGTTTCTTGGGATATTTCGGTCGCCATTAAAGAGGCTTGTGCTGAAACAATGACCAAGGAAACAAACTAGTGATATTGAGCTCCTTTGAACCCGGTTACTATTACTATGACAAGTTTGAGCCAACTAAACTTCAAGAGGGTACTTACCTATAAAACTCCATGCAAGCCTAAAACTAGGGACTTATTTGTTTTGTTTGTATATACATACTTTTACATAACATCATGAACATCATAACATCATACACATTCACTAACCATTTCAAGGATTTTGGGATTCATCTTTGTTCTTGTTTTGTAGGATATGGATTGTCTTCGCAGGAAAACTATTCAATTCAACCTTGTAAGGATCCCTCCACAACTTAAGGAGCTAGCCTCAAGGATTCCAGAAAACTCTCCATTCACCAAGAGACATGGTTGCCTACTCAACTTGGTCACCTCCAACACAGATGAGGACTTGATGAAGGTGCTCTTTCAGTTCTTTGATCCTTTACACCATTGCTTCACATTTCCTGATTATCAACTTATGCCAACTTTGGAAGAATTCTCCCGACTATTGAGGATTCCCATTCTTAATCAACTACCTTTCAACGGTACGGAAAGAGACCCAAAGCCAGAAGAGATATCTCAAGCTCTACACTTGCACTCATCTGATGTCACAACTCATTGGGAAACAAGGAGTGGTGTCAAGGGTTTCCTAGCAAAGTTCTTATTTGAGAAAGCCCAAAACTGTTGGAATTCTTTGGACCTGCAAGCTTTTGAGGAAATTGTGTCTCTCCTCTTCTATGGGATGGTTTTGTTTCCAAATCCTGACCAACTCATAGACGTGAACGCCGTCAAAATCTTCATATCCCGCAACCCGGTGCCTACATTGCTAGGGGATATCCTACACTCTTTTCACACTCGCTCAATGAGGAAAAGAGGTGTCCTTATGTGTTGCACTCCTCTCTTTGCAAGATGGTTTATTTTGCATCTTCCGCAATATGTATTGAAGAATGAGCAAGGCTCAAGGTGGTCACAAAGGTTGATGGCGCTTAAACATTCAGACAATCATTGGTGCTCCCAATCCATAGAGAATGTTACTATTATCGACCGTTGTGGAGAATTTCCTAATGTCCCTTTACTTAGAATTAGGGGAGGTATCACCTACAACCCCTGTTTAGCCTTAAGACAATTTGGTTACGCCCAAAGGGATGGCCCCACGAGATGCTGATTCAAGGTTTGGTATTTGACTACGACAATGACAATCAAGTTCTTCGATAGAGATTTATCCTAGCTTAGAGGATGTTGAAAAAGGTAGATAGCAAGACTTTGGGGCATAAAAATTCCATCCCTCTTGAGCCTTAACTCAAATCGGTACGAACTCATGCTCAGAGTCTTATGATGCCTTATCCCTCCATTCTCCCGGTAATCATTGAGCCTGTCAGGGAAGGGGATGTTCCATACACTAACCTACATCCTGACATGCCCACCTCTCTTGAAGACTTACAAAGAGATTGGATGCAACTCAAGGGGGAGCGAGATACTTTTGAAGCCCAATTCTACGCAAGCGAGAAGAAGCTTTTGGAACTCACTAGACTACTTCATGAGGAGCAGACTCTGAATGCCTACATTGCACCAAAGAGGATGCGAACTACCTTTCTATCTTAGAGTTTTTGTATTTGTTTTGCCCAAGGAGGTACTGATGTAATCAAGCTTTAATTTATTAATATAATGTGTGTTTCCTTTTTGTCTACAACAAATTTGAATCTTAAAATCCTTGGAACCATTGCATATGCATTTACCATTCATCATAACATAAGAAGGTTTCTTGCAACAAGTCTCCTCATCTCTCTACTGTTTATTTCAGTAAGATAGATCTCGAGCAAATGGTGAAGGACCTCCAAGCTCAGAATGCATAGTTTCAATAGTTATTCTTAACTCTGGCCAAAGGACGAGAAGAGTTGAAGACCTTGCTGGTGGAAGAGAAGAAAAAGAAGACGAAGAAGATAACCGAAATTCTGAACATGGGAAGAAGATTCCAAGGAAAGACAAGAAGGGCTTTAGACTTTGCAACGACATCCGGTGAGAAAGACAATCAAGACGGGAAGGGAAAGGAAACAATTATTCAGTCTGATTCAGAAGAGAAAGAGGAAGAATAAGACTATTCTGAAGAACAATATCCTCCAGCCGATGACAAGTAGAAGCATCTAGAAGAACAGTTAAGTGCAATGGACTTGAGGAGTTGGGCTTAGTGTCGGGGGTTGTCATTCCTCCAAAATTCGAAGCACCTGTGTTCGCCAAATATGACGGAGTCTCATGCCCCAAAATGCATCTCCGGTCTTATGTGAGGAAAATCCAGCCCATACCGCTGACAAAGATTTATGGGTACACTTCTTCCAAGACAGTCTGTCTAGAACTCAACTTGATTGGTTTTATCAGTTAGAAAGAGCCAATGTTCATAACTGGGAAGATCTGGCTGCAGCCTTTTACAAACAATACCAATACAATGCTGATCTCGCGCCTACGCGTACTCAACTCTAGAGTATGGCCATGGTTTCAAGTGAAGGCTTCAAGGACTATGCGCAAAAATGGAGATATTTGGCCGGAAGAGTTCAACCTCCTCTATCTGAAAGAGAGTTGGTAGACATGTTTTTGGGCACCTTGTCTGGTCCCTTTTTCAATCACTTAATTGGGAGTTCATTGGCGGGTTTTACTGAATTGATATTGACCGGAGAAAGGGTAGAAGCCGGGATAAAGAATGGAAAGATTCAAAAAGATGCATCCTCTGCTGCTGTAAGGAAGCCATTCATTGGAAAGTGAGAAGTGGTTGCTGTGTATCCTCAGAGAAATCAAGATAGGGCTGAACACCGTCCAATGGTGGAGGCCGTTATAATTCCTAAACCCGCGCCTGATCAACAAAGAAGAAACCAATCAATAATGGAAAGACCAGTCCAACAATTCACCAGAATTAACGTGACCTTATATCAAGTATTGCCACACTTGCTAAGATCCAACCTAGTGACCTTGAAAGAAGCTCCAAAAAACCCTAACACAACCTCTCCTCACTATCATCCTAATGCCCGCTGTGCATACCACTCCAAGAGTCCCAGCCATGACACTAACAACCGTTGGGCTCTAAAGAACAAAGTACAAGACCTCCTTGAAACTAAAGAGATTGAATTTGATGCGCCAGAAAAGCCTAATGTCATTTTTGCCCCTATGCCCAAGCACAACCATAATGTTAACGCCATTGAAGAGGATATGTTTGATACTTCAGTTGATGAACTTATGACCCCACTCCTGACTATCAAAAAGAACTTATTGAATGCCAGTGTTTTCCCAGGCTGTAATGAAAGCTGTCATTTCTGTTTGTCCTCACCAACCAACTGTCCTTTGTTGAAAGCAGGCGTTCAATGCCTAATAGGTAACAAGGATATTTTGTTCGAAAAGACTTTTGTTCCACCTGTTTCTTATAATTATGTTTCCATTTTGACCATTTCTGACAATTCTTCCAGGGTCTCCACCAAAAGACCCGTTAGAATTACATCAGTTCCAAAAGTATCTCCTTTAATAATTACAATGCCTGGACCAGTCCCGTATTTGTCAGACAAAACCGTACCATGGAATTATGGAGGGGATGTCTACTACCACAATATCAAGCAAGAATGGCCAGCTGCCGAAGATTCAAGTTCTGAGAATATTGACTCTGATGTCAGTAATATTGCATGGACTAGCAAGATTACCCAAAGCGAAAGAATATTCTCTCTAGAAATTTCTCCCCCAAAAGCAGTTTCTGGACCCGTAATCATTCCTGTTGTTGTTGCTCCTCCGAAGGCTATTCCCAATCCTACAATTATCTCCACCAATATTCCAACTGACAAAGCTGTTACAATCCCTGCTATCACTCCTACTGACATTCCTGCTGTCGAGTTAACCGAGACTCGAGGTAAAAGTATTCTGATTGAGCCTGTCCGGACGAAGGCACAATCATTGGCTATCCCCGATACCTCCCGGAAAGAGATGGAGGAAATTCTAAAGATCATAGAAAGAAGAGACTACGATGTAGTTGAGAAACTGGGGAAAACTCCATCTAAAATTTCCATGCTGGCTTTACTACCATGTTCTGAGGCGCATGCAAAAGCCTTGGTAAAATTCCTGAAAACTGCCCATGCACCCCAAGAAACATCTGCCGATCAGTTCCAAGACTGCGTAGCCAACTTGACTATAGATAATGGTCTAGGTTTTTCGGATGCTGATTTAACGCCAAGAGGAAGGAAGCATAATGAGGCATTGCATGTCTCAGTTGAATGTAGGGGCACAACCTTGGCTCATGTTTCGGTGGACACTGGATCATCTCTGAATGTATTGCCTAAAAAGGCTCTTGATAGGCTTGACTGCGAGGGATTGACATTGAAGCCAAGCAACATAGTAGTAAGCGCCTTTGACGGCTCAAAAAGGATTGTGCATGGGGAAGTGGATATCCCCATAAAGGTTGGAATCCAAACATTTGAATTAACTTTTTATGTAATGGATATCCGCCCTTCGTATTCATGCTTGCTAGGCCGACCATGGATTCACAATGCTAGAGCTGTTACTTCTATGCTGCACTAAATGATAAAATATCCAATTCAAGGGAAGATTATCACCATTCATGGAGAAGAAGAGTATATGATCATCCATCTCAATTCCTTCAGATATGTGGAATTAGATGGTGAATTTATTGAAACTCCATTCCAACACTTTGAAGAAGTTCCGCAAGATGTGGCAGTGACCAAGGATGTTCCCAAGATCACAAGGCCTCCACTCAGGATGTCATCTTTGAAGGATGCAAATGCAGTGATAGAAGAAGGTGGGTGCACTATTTGGGGACAGCTCCCAGATATCCCATACAAGTCTGACAAGTTTGGCCTGGGTTTCACTTCAGGTTCCCAGAAGGTTGTATGCCACACTCGTGTTGGAGGACCACCCTTGAAGACCAGAAACCGTGAAGTCAATACGGTGGAAGATGATGAAGACAACTACAACCTGAAGGATTGGATTTTCCCAACTATCAGTGGAGGGCTCAACAACTGAGGGGCTAGAGACTTTGTCCCGATCACTTTTATCCCACAGTAATTTGTCTTTACATTTTGTTGGATCTGTAATATTAAAACAATTCAGACTCTTAAAACCTTGTATCTTACTTGAGGCACAATGGTCCATTTGTAAGGGTTATTATCTCATTTCCATATGACTTCAATGAATCATGGACGTTTTTGCATACAAACTTTGTGCTCATTGTTTTTTCTTTTTAGATTTTCATTGCTTTCAAAGATAGCTATACTCTTACACACACTCACACTCACAATGCAGGTCTACATCCATTCGAGATCCCATGGGTAACGAGATTTCTATGGCTTTCTGTGACTCTGAAAGTCTAATCTATCAAGCCGAAGACGAAGGTGAGGAAGATTGTGAAGTACCAGGGGAACTCGCCAGACTATTACAACAAGAAGAGAGAACCATTCAGCCCCACGAGGAACCCGTTGATACAATCAACCTAGGGTACCGAGGAAGACAAAAGAGAAGTCAAGGTGGGTTCCAATCTGGAACCCAATGTCAAGGAACGTCTGATTCAGTTGCTACACGAGTATGTTGAGGTCTTTGCCTGGTCGTATGAAGACATGCCAGGACTTGATGCAGATATTGTGGTACATCTTCTACCTACAAAAGAGGATTTCCCACCAGTAAAATAAAAGGTCCGTCGTATGCGACCAGATATGTCAGAGAACATTAAAGCAGAAGTCATGAAGCAATTCAATGCTGGATTCTTGGCCGTCACCTCCTATCCGCAATGGGTTGCCAATGTTGTTCCCGTGCTCAAAAAAGTCGGCAAGGTACAAATGTGTATGGACTACCGAGATTTGAATAGGGCAAGCCCTAAGGATGATTTCCCACTCCCCCACATTGAAATTCTAGTCGACAATACAACACAACACAAAGTGTTTTCCTTCATGGACGGTTTCTCAGGTTATAACCAAATCAAAATGGCGCCTGAGGATATGGAGAAGACAACCTTTATCACACAATGGGGCACATTCTGCTACAAGGTGATGCTGTTCGGACTGAAGAATGCTGGGGCAACCTATCAGCGTGCCATGGTAGCTCTATTTCACGACATGATACATCACGAAATAGAGGTCCATGTGGACGACATGATAGCTAGATCTCAAACAAAAGAAGAGCATCTTGATCATTTAAAGAAACTGTTTGAGAGACTGAAGAAGTACAAGCTGAGGTTGAACCCGAACAAATGCACGTTTGGAGTAAGGTCTGGTAAGCTCCTAGGTTTTCTCGTCAACAATAAGGGTATTGAAGTAGATCCTGCCAAAGTGAAATCTATACAAGAGATACCTGCTCCTCGTACTGAGAAGGAATTCAGAGGATTCTTGGGACGCTTGAACTACATTGCCAGATTCATTTCTCACCTGACAGCTACCTGTGAACCAATCTTCAAACTATTGAAGAAAGATCTGGTAGTCAAACAGAATGATGAGTGCCAAAATGCCTTTGACAAGATCAAAGAGTACCTGCAAGAGCCTCCTGTTTTGATGCCACCAGTCAAGGGAAGACCATTGATCATGTATCTGACCATTTTGGAAAATTCAATGGAGTGTGTGCTGGGGCAGCATGACGAGTCTGGCCGAAAAGAGCACACTATTTATTACTTGAGCAAAAAGTTTACCGACTGTAGAACAAGATATTCACCGCTCGAGAAAACTTGCTGCGCTCTGGCATGGGCTGCTCGCCGGCTAAGACAGTACATGCTGACCCATACTACCTTAATGATATCTAAAATGGATCCAAAAAAATACATCTTTGAGAAACCTGCTCTCTCTGGGAGAATAGCGAGATGGCAGATGATCCTGATGGAATATGACATACAGTATACTACCCATAAGGCAATAAAGGGCAATGTACTAGTTGATCACCTTGCTCACCAAGCTGTGGAAGACTACCAGTCCATGAAGTTTGAATTCCCGGATGAAGACATCATGATGGTAAACAACTCTGAAGAACTCAAGCCATATGACGGACCTGAACAAGGATCCTGATGGACCCTGGTTTTTTGATGGGGCGTCTAACGCGCTCGGTAATGGTATTGGTTTTATACTCATATCTCCTGAAGGATGTCATACTCCCTTTACGGCAAGACTCTGCTTCAATTGTACAAATACCATGGCGGAATACGAAGCGTGCATCTTTGGTCTCAAAGCTACCATAGGCTTGGGGATCAAATCTTTGAATGTATTAGGAGATTCAACTTTGGTTATCAGCCAGATCAAAGGGGAATGGGACACCAAACACCCTATCCTTATCCCTTACAAAGAACATGTTTTGACATTGCTCCCACATTTTGAAAAGATTACCTTCGAGCATTTCCCGTGAGAAGAAAATCAGCTAGCAGACGCACTAGCCACAATGTCATCTATGTTTAAACTTAAATGGGATAACGAGGATCCCCATATCACCATTGAACGAATGGATGAACCAACACACTGTCACGAGATTAATACTGAAGAAGTAGTGGACCAGCCTTGGTTTCACGAAGTCAAGAGGTATCTCGAGACTCTAGAATATCCAGAAGGAGCTTCAGTAAACGATAAGACGTTCTTAAGGAGATTCTCTTCTAAATTCTTCCTTAGTAATGACATTCTTTACAAACGCAACCATGACTCTGTGTTACTTCAGTGCATGGACAAGGTTGAAGCTGAAAGGATCATGGCTGATCTACATGAAGGTACTTTTGGCACCCATTCCAGTGGGCATACGATGGCAAAGAAAATCCTACGGACAGGCTATTACTGGTCTACCATGGAAGCAGATTTCTATCAACACTCTCGAACTTGCCATAAGTGTCAGATCTATGCTGACAAAGTGCATGTACCTCCGGTTCCTCTGAATGTCTTGACGGCTCCTTGGCCCTTTGCTATGTGGGGGATTGATATGATTGGGGAAATCAAGCCAAAAACCTCCTATGGACACCGCTTCATCCTAGTGGCCATTGAATATTTTACCAAGCGAGTTGAGGCAGCCTCCTTCACTTCCGTCACCAAGAATGTTGTCGCCCAGTTCATCAAGCAAAATCTCGTCTGCCGATACAGTATCCCGGAGAGGATCATTACAGACAATGGTACGAACCTGAATAATACTATGGTCACCACCTTGTGCGAGCAATTCAAGATCCAACATCACAATTCTTCCCCTTACCGGCCAAAGAGGAATGGTGCTGTCGAAGTCGCGAATAAGAACATTAAAAATATCATACAGAAAATGACAGTCACATACAAAGACTGACATGAGATGCTACCATTCTCTCTCCACGGATATCGTACCACAGCTTGCACATCAACCAGGGTAACACCCTACTCTCTGGTATACAGAATGAAGGTTGTCTTGCCTATTGAGGTTCAGATCCCCTCTCTGAGAATTATGAAGGATGCAGGGTTGAATGAAGACGATTGGATCCAGACTCGACTTGATCAACTAAACTTGATTGATGAGAAAAGACTTACTACTGTCCGTCATGGTCAAATGTATCAAAAATGGATGATCAAGGCTTTCAACAAAAAGGTCAGACGCCAAGTGTATAAGTCGGGGATTTGGTGATCAAACGTATCATACTACCGTGGGGTGATCCCAGGGGCAAATGGACTCCTACATATGAAGGACCATTTGTAATCAAAAGCATATTCTCTGGTGGAGCAATGATCTTGACCACCATAGATGGCAACAGCCTGCCACACTTTGCGAATGCAAACATAGTCAAAAGATACTACGCATAAGAGACCCACTAGGTTGACACACCTAGGCAAAACAAGGGCATCCCGGCGAACCAAAAAGGTTCAGGCAAAAATTAGGGATAAAACAAAAAAATCTGTACACCTGGCAAGTGGAAAACCCGAAAGGGCGGCTTGGGCAAAAAAGGGTTTCCCGGTGGACTGAAAACCCGAAAGGGCGGTCCAGGCAAAAGTTAGGGAATTAAAGCGTATGACTATGTCCCGTTGGATCACCTTACGGACAATCTGCAAACTCATAGGTTCTGATCAATTCAATCATCTTCAGACGAGGCAACAAATAGACAAGATGCTCAGATATACGAAGGCTATAGCAACATGGGAACCCCATGGGATTATTGCACATAGCTATCTTTTCTTTGTATCAAAATTTTCATTTTTTTGCGACGACATTCTCTTAGTAGAATGTTTGTCTCATTGTACAAAAGTACTTACTCAAAGTCAATACAAAGATATCCCTTTGAAAGTACAACACTATCTATTTTTTCTTTACTCTTGTGTTTTGTTTACAAAAATGTCCAATGATTCATTTTTAAACATATGCATTTGAATATAATTACTGTTTATAAATATACAAAATTGAAAGACAATCACCGATGGCTTTAAGAGATAAGGAAATATCTATAATTTATTTCCATAAAATCCCCCGCAGTGTGCAGTTTAATCCCCAGCGGAACAGAGCTTTCGGTTATCAATCCCCAGTAGAGGTCATCAAATTCCTCTGAATTCCCCAGGCAGGATTTTCCAAGCAGTACACGGCATTTCTCTTAGAACAAAGTTTATTTCTCCAAGCAGAAAGTCATCAACACTTAGACTTCAAAACATGAAGACTTATACTCCATATCCTCAGTAGCAGTCAGGGATTTATTTTCCCTAATCCAACAGCAGTGCAGCAAACTAGCTCACATACGCATACATCACATCCATATATCATAAACATTAATAACACGAATGAATTATACTATGCATTTCATACAACATAACATTGCATATTAGCTAACATTTTATCTTTTTCAGGATAAGATTAATCAAACAGCTACTATTAACAATGTTCAAAGTCTTCAGATACAGTTCAGATACGCTCCAGAGACGGATGCCATTCTGATACTCATTCAGATTCACTTCTCAGATACAGTTCAGATACGCTCCAGACACGGATGCCATTCTGATACTCATTCAGATTCAACTTCTCAGATACAGTTCAGATACGCTCAAGACACGAATGTCATTTTGATACTCATTCAGTTCTCAACTTCCAGATACAGTTCAGATACGCTCCAGACACAGATGCCATTCTAATACTCATTCAGATATGCTCAAGACACGGATGCCATTCTGATACTCATTCAGACTCAACTTTCAGATACAGTTCAGATACGCTCTAGACACGGATGCCATTCTGATACTAATTCAGACTCAACTTTCAGATATAGTACAGATATGCTCCAGACACAGACACCATTCTAATACTCATTCAAAATCAACCTCCAATTGCGATACATATATGCTCCAGATATGGATGCCGTTCTGATACTCATTCTTTTAGCTTACAAATTACAATTTAGCAATCACTTTGGATGGCATCTACAAGCCCATCTCTAACAACTTTTCATCACCTCTCCGAATGGCATCTTTAAGCCCATTCCCTCTACCATCACATCGCTGAGTTCAAATTTCTGGGCACTCTAGTGTCCAATCATCTTCCACCTTCGAGTCACGAATGGCAAAACTAGCCAATCTAACTCTTCAGGTTTAAGAAGATTGAACAGGGGCAGCTATTGTACCCCAAAGTTTTCCCTCTCACTTATCAAGATTTTTCTCACAAGATCTCCTTGGGCTCAAGACTGCATTAGGGTTTGATCAGCTCAAGACACCTCATCATGCACTGATGACACAAAACTAGGGTTTGAGTTTTCACAAGTACATTTGAACTTACAATGCCCCATATAACTTTCATGGATCATTATGGACCCCCAAGATCACTCATGTCAAGTTTCAAGCTTTGGATCACATTTTTGCTCAGTCAATTGAGCAGTTGACCTAAAAATCAGTTGTATTGAGGAAAAAATCAACTATGGCCAATTTACAGTCAAACTTCATGATTTTTGATCCACACCAACATTTTAGACTCATATGTATCATTTGATCAAGTTTGGACCACAACTCCTCAAGAAATTTGATCAAATCTCCAAAAGGGCAAAATGGTCAAAATTAGGGTTTTGACTGAGAAGGGGAAAATCTGATTTTTTACCTAGAAAATGATCAATTGGTTTAAGGAATTATATAAATAGTCCAATTGCATCATTTTGACCTATTGGCATGGTTCAAAACATTGCAAGTCCATTGGATTGACAGATGAATTTTTCAGTAAACTAATCAAAAGTCAACTGTATACTGAAAAGTCAAACTTTGACTTTTTGGTCAAATTCAAGTGCCAAAGATCATAATTAATCAAAAACTGTCAAAATATTAAACTTATTCATCAAGAAATCAAAAATTCAAGATTTCATTTTGAAAAGTCATAATTTCTAAACTTAGAAATTTTTCTAAGTGTTGGAAATTTCATGTTTTTTCATAACTTTGAAAAAAATTTCACCATAATGCAAGATGATTCAAGAGAAACTTCCAACATGAAATTTGTAGATCTCCATGAAATCTACAACTTTGATTCACAAAACTTCCTACAAAAGTGATTGGATCTCAAGTTATAATTTTATGAACATAGGGTCATGAAACTAAACACTTAGTGAAATTTTCCCCTAATTTGGTCAGGATTTTGACCTAACTTCATGGCACTTTTTCATATAGTTCCAAGGGGAATCTTCAAAAGCAATTCAAAGATGGGTTTTAGAGCACATTTCAAGATTTGAAAAATGTCCAAGAAATCCTTGAGTTAATTCTTGAGGAGGGAGAATCGAAGAGATGAAGTTAGGGTTTTGTCACTTGAATTACAAGGCATTTTGTGATGAACAAGAATTCAATTTCAAACCCATGCTGAACAATCTTGTTTTTCAGGTCTCTAAACCTCAAGATCTCTCCTTAATCAGAAGATTACACTTGCTTTTGAGCTATTATCCACTTGATTCAAGCTTTATCCAAGCAAATTTTCTATTTATGGCACAAAGTAACCATTCCATTCTTGTAAAGAGGCTTTAATTACAAAGTCAATGCATAGAGCTCCTAACTTGTTCCTTCTGATCACAAGCAATTTCAAAGGCAAAAGCAACATGTCTAGAGCCTCCCATAAACTCAGGCCATGCTTGTACTTCATCTTGGAACTATATTGTCACTTTTCTTCCAAATCAAGTAACATGGCCATAAGTCTATATCTTGCTTTTATGTCCTCCTCAAGTCCTCTAATCTTTTCCATATAACCACACAAGTTATTTGCAAGTAGGACACGATTAAAACAAGCCTCAAAAACTCCCTGAAAACAGAGATTGCACAAAACCTCCATCTTTGTGTCATTTCTGATTTTGAACTTCAATCTTCAAAACCACTCGTGCATTTCTTAGCCTTTTTGTTTAAAAAGCTTCCTCATACCAAATACAGACCATCCCTTTCCCTGTTTGAAAACTGTAACTCCATCTTCATCAACTTCCATAGCCAAAAACAGAGCATTTCAGTTGGACTTCTTCAGGTCATTTCAGCCATTCTCAACTCCAGCAAACCATTGCATTAGCTTCCTAGGACCTCAAGGAAGCTAACCTGATCCTCACCACTGCTTGAAACAAGTTCAAACTCTAAACACGATTTCCAATTTTGAGGTAAGTTTTCTCAACTTGGAACTCTTCATACAAGCATCGTCAATAGTTTATTTGTGAATAAAACATGTAGATATCATTGCCCTGAAGCTAACCATATCCTTAGTTTCCATTAATTTTGCTTGAGCTTAAAGAATTTTGAAACTGAAATTTCTGAATTTTTTAGGGTTCAGATTAAGGCCATTAAAATTCATGCTTATCTTTGATCCATAGTGTTGTACCCTAAAATTTTCCCTCTCATTTCTCAAAGGATCAACTCAGACCCTCAGGTTTCTTCCATCTAATTTCAAGCCATGATTTACAAATTTTCCAAGAAAGCCATCCACGAGGGCAAAATGGTCATCTGCACACCAAAAAGTCAAACTTTGACTTTTGGATCAAAATCAAGCTTTAAGAATCATATTTCGTCAAGACACGTTGAAATATGAAGTTTGTTTCACCAAGAAATTCAAAAGTCAAAATTCTAAATACTTAGAACTTTTCTAAGTGTTTAAGAAGCATGACAAAACTCAGAACTTCTGGCCAGATTTTCACCATGATGCAAGCTGATTCTGGATCAACTTATGACACAAGAGTTTTAGATCTCAATAAGATCTAAAACATTGCAGAACAGAACTTCCCTTGGAAATGCTGGAATTTTAAGTTATAGATGTTCAAAGACACGTCCATGGAAACTAAAGCATTCAACAAATTTTGGACACTTTCAAGACAAAGTTTGGGTCAGAACTTCTGGGCCAGTTTTCATAAAGATTCAGTCAGAGTTTGCAAGGGGAAATTCAAAGAAGGTTACAAAGCATGCTGCAAGCTTCTTGGAAAATATGAGAGCTCCTTCAGAACATGCTGGAACAAGGAGATACAATGATCAGAAGATTGGATGTCTATTATAAGCTATGTTGAAGCTGAACTTCTGATCCATAAATAAAAAAATGAGGCTGAGTTTCACATGGCAGGATTTCTAATTTGATAAATCTCATCATCATTTAATGCTCATTTAATGCTCACAACCACTTTTGAGTCTTTTTCCAAAGAATTTCCCCACGTGTGGCATAAAGTACCATTGCTGTCTTGGAAAAGCAAACTCTTGTACAAGAGTATGCTGGGCCTATGCGTTACTTTTGCTTTGGAAGTTACTTTCCTTAATTCCTGCTTACAAACCCAGCATAGGCATGGCTGAAAGTTGTTAACAACCTTACTTTGTGCCTTGAACCATACTTTGTTTGAACTTGTTGCAAGAACACGTCAACGCCTAGCATATGATGGCTATATTTTTGATTTCTCCAAGCTACAAGATTTTGCCTATAAATTGAAAGCCATTGGCCACTGTAAAAGGGTCAAAAATTTGAGAAAGAAAAGCCTTGAACCCCTGCCAAAATTCCAAGAGTCCAAGAAGTGTAAACACAACATACAAAACCTGTTAACTTTTGATTTCTTGCATTCAAACTCCATTTGTTCTCAAGTATTTCTTGACTAAAACCATCCATACAGTTTGTGATTCACATATTAGAAACTGCCCTAACTTCTGTATTCATACTACCATACACTCTCCATCCACCTACTCAAAGAAGTCAGAACATCACCCCTTTGCTGTTCCAAAAGTTGAAAACTTCCAGCCTGCTGAGTATATGAAGAAGCTGCTCAGAACATCATCAAAGTTGAGGTTAAATTCGGTTCACAGAATCTCTTCCAGCTGCAAGGTAAGCTTCTGCTGACTCTCACCACGTTACTTAAGCGATACCAGATTTGCATGTTAAAAAATACAATGTAGATATCATGCTTCTGATGTTGTACATATTCTGAGATTTCATGCATCTGCCTGCCTAAGTAGGGAGTAAATCAATTCAGAACTTCTTAAAGAAATTAGAACTCAGAATTAGGATTAGAAAATTCATACTTGCCTCTGATTTATAGTTCTGATATTTCTTGTTTCTAAAACACTATGACACCTGTCATAACTGTCACATGCACATCTTATATTTTGTTGAGAAATGACCAAGTTGCAGATGTTTTGACTAGCATAGAGAGGGAGACCAAGTCCTGCCAGTGGTATCATAACTTCTGAAATCTACTTTGTTGCCGGTGGTATCAGAACTTTTGAAAACTACCTCGTTCCCAGCGGACCCAGAACTTTTGACTTTACCCATTTTTCACTAACAGGATATCTGTTTTGCAGCATGCTAGAGTCAGAACTTCGGACCTCCTTTAGTCAGCAATACGCTGATTCTATTTTTCTTTTTCTCGCTATTTTTTCTATTACTTTCTATTTCATTAATCAAAAAGACACCAAAAACATTTATTTTTATTTTTACATGCTTCATTTTATTTCTTAAAACAAAAGATCACAAATATTTTCTTAAAATAAAACAAGTCCATTTTACATCATTTGTACATTCTTATCCATTCAATATGGTTGTAATAACAATATAGGATTTTAATTTTATTTGCAATCCCCATTCGTAAATGTGTACCCCATCCCCCAAATATTGTAATAGCGCAGGGCTTTACATTTCTACAATTTATCGCTTTCGAATGTAAATGCTAGTAATTAGGGTGTGTATGGCAAGATAAAATTAACAAGTAGACAACCCTAATCAAAGATTAAATGCATGCAATCAAACACACTTTGCACACATGCACCCTTAGGGTAATCTCACATTGTCGCCTATCGGAAAAATAGTCATGTCCCTCGAACATGGGCATTTTAGCAAAAAAACACTCGATAAAAGATTGTAGTCCCTCGATGACCCTCGATGTTGCCTTCGATAAACGATCTAGTTCCTAAAATGACATTGCTAAAACGTCCCATGGGTTGCCTTCTATGACTATACAAATGTCCCAACATCCGTTCCTTCATATCCAACGATGGGGCTTCTTATCAAAACAATGGTAATATAGCAACATCTAAAGGAGGAGGAAAAGAACATCTAAGAACTTTTGAGTAGGTAGACTCGCTCTTAGTTGCTCGCTTTCTCACAACAAAAACATTCTATACACCAACACCCTCACTTTGAAACATTTTCAAAAGATAGCACTTTGTATGCATTCTTATAGAGACGAGAATCATTACAAAGACACATTTTTCAAAATCACTTTCAAAAACACATCTCACAAACACCTTTTTGAAAATTTTCGAAACAAACACTTTGTATGCGTTCTTATAGAGACGAGAACCATTACGAAGTTACATTTTCAAAATACTTTCAAAAATCACCGTCACAAGCACACATTCAAACAAAAGCAAGTGATCTAGCGAGTAACTAAGAGCCCATGGAAAACCATGGATGAAAAGGGTTCTAATACCTTCCCTTTTCATAATCTACCCCCCGAACTCACGAAAATATCTCTAAAGGTCTTTCCTGTGCTTTTTTACCTTTCCTTATTGGATAAAAGAAAAGTCGGTGGCGACTCTTGCTAAACCGCAACATTTGCAAACATAAACGCAAAACATCAAGTCAATTCTACCACCGTATTACACATAGTTTTAATACTTTACATTTATGGAATCGTAAGAAAATTTGCTACAAGTTTCATGTTTACAGTTTTCATTTTTGATGAGAAATGAGCAAGTTATAGTTAGTGTGACTGTAGGTTGAAGATGAAGTCTTCAGGGTGCGTTTTGCCTTACATATTTATTGTTTTAATTGTATTAACAGATGTATAGCCACCCCAGAGGTAGAAGCGCGTGCCTGTAACCTATGGGACTTGGGTTCGATCCCTAGTGGTACCCTTTTGCATTTTTTTTCATGTTTTACAAATTCTGACCTTTTTTTTTGTTTGCAGGGCGCTGGGCCTCTTTGGGCCTGGCTTATTTTTTTTATTCTGCTAGTTAACCCCCTGTATCCCATTGACACCCCTGGCCCAAGTTCATTTTTTTAATTATTTATTTCATTTTTATCTTCTTAAATATTTTTCCAAACATTAAAAATCATAAAAATACAAAAAATGATAGATTTATATTTTGACTTATTTTATTTTATTTTTCTCACAAAAAATATTTTTATTTATTAAACTTTATTTATTTTATTAAATAATCTTGTAAACTTAATTCATACTATCTTTTTATTTATTTATTTTTCACACCATTTAAAATACATTATTTTTGATATAAAAAACACTAAAAATATTTTATAATGCTATAAATATTTTTAAGATAATAATACCAAAAAATACTTTTCTTAAACTTATTTTATTTTGATTAATTAATAAAACTAGGGTTTACTTAAAATCTTTTCTTAATAAAATTCAAATTTAATTAATTATTTTCTTTATTTAATTAGGTTAAGACAAAATCCCTTTTTTCATGAAAATCAAGCAAAGATGCATTTTTCTTTACATTTTTGCATTTTTTGTACAATTCATTCATTTTGTACTTTGTATTTATTTAAATTCTTGTACATTAATACCCATTCAATATGGTTGTAATAGACTAATTAGGTTTACAATATTGCAATCCCCATTCAATTTGTACACCCCCTCCCCACAATTGTTGTAATAGCGTAGTAACTTTTAAATTCCGCAATTTATCGCTTTTATATAACATGCTAGTAATTAGGGTTTGTATGGAAAGACTAAAACCAATACTTAGAAAACCCTAATTCAAGACAAAAGCAAGCATGAAAACAATACACTTGCACGCAAGAACCCCTAGGGTTATTCCACTTGGTTTCCTTCTACAAAATGGCCATATTACGCATGTAAGGTATCTTAGCCAAAACAAGCAAACACAAGATCATAGTCTCTCGATGACGCTATCTAAATTTCCTTACAAATGATCTTAGTACCTCAAAAGGAATGCTAAGATACATTGCAACATTTCTAATCATGGTTATACGATGACCCACGCCCGTCCCGTTTACATCCAAAGATAGGGTTGCTTACCAAATCAATGGTAAGACAACAATGTCAAAGGAAAAGAAAATGAATAAGAAAGACATTTGAGTAGGTAGATTGCTCCTAATTACTTGCTCCATTTTAAAAACAAACGCTTACACTTTCAAAACATCTTACGAAACTTGAAAACATTTTCAAAAGATCAACATCTTTGTATACATTCTTACGAACGAGAATCATTACGAAGATTGCCTAAACAATGACCTCTTTACAAAATACTTTCAAAAACCACACAAAGCACAATTTCAAACAAAAGCAAGTGATCTAGCAAGTAACTAAGAGCCCATGGATAAACATGGATGAAAATGGTGCTAATACCTTCCCTTTTCATAATCTACCCCCCGAACTCAAGAAATAATCTCAAAGGTCTTTCCTGTGCTTTTTTACCTTTCCTTTTGGATAAAAGAAAATTCGGTGGCAATTCTTGCTAACCGCATCATTTGCGATAAAACATAAAACAAATAAGTCAGTTCTCCCACCGTATCACATATATATTTATGGTTTTATATAAGTAAACGGATGTATAGCCACCCAAGTGGTAGAGAGCGCGTGCGTTTATGCTAAGGGCCTGGGTTCGAGCCTCAGCGCTGCCCTTTTTCCATTTTTTTCATTGTTTCTTTCTTTTTGGCACAAGCTAGCGCGCCTGGCCCTAAACCTTTGGGATTTGCCATTTTTTGCTTCCTCTAACCCCTTTGTTCACTTATAACACACAACCCATTCTTTTTTATATGTATTTTTTTTTGTTTTTCTGACTAACAAAAACAGGCCTTGGGCCTAAACAAAAAAAACTGTTTTCTATCAAACCCCCTAAACCATTTTAAACCCCCTGTCTTTTATTTATATTTTATTTTTATTTGGTTTTCTTAAATATTACTATTAATATTATTATTATTATTATTATTATTTTATAAAATCCCAAAAATATTTTATTTATTTATTTATTTATATATTTAATATACTAAATATATTTATTTTATTTCCTTTTCTAAACAAAAAAGACCAAAAATATGTTCTATTCAAATCAATTTCTCTTGTAAATATAAATGAATATTTAGACTTAGGTTTATTTTTCTCTCCTAAATTAAAACTAGTTTAGAACTTGGGAACTCAATTAATTTTTCTATACTAGTTTAATTAATATAAAACCCTTTTCATAAAAAGCCTAAAGAACATTTTCTTGATTAATTTTATTTCTTTTCTTAATTAACTTAGATTCAGTTTTTATTAATTTACTTAATTATTTTCTTGTAGTTAATTAGGTCAAAACATTTTCTTTAAAAATTCAAACAAAAATCCATTTCTTTTCCATTCATATCCTTGCACATTTATTCATTCTTGTACATTTAATTCTTGTAAATATTCAATATAGTTGTAATAGATAATTAGGGTTTAATTTCTTGAAATCCTCATTTGTATATTTGTACACCCCATCCCCAATTGATGTAATAGCGTAGAATATTTATTTTCCGCAATTTATCACTTTCATATAAATGCTAGTAAATTAGGATTTGTATGGAAAGATAAAATCAATGACTAGAAAACCCTGACCCAAGATAAATCAAGCATGAAAGATAAACACCTGCACACTTACACCTCTAGGGTTAACTCCACTTTGTTGCCTTGAGAAAAATGGTCATAATATACATGTGAGACATCTTAGCAAAAACAATCAAAATACAAGATCATAGTCCCTCGATGATGCTACGAATGTTGCCTTACAAATGATCTTAGTCCTTCAAGAGAAATGCTAAGATATTTCACAACATTGCTATTCTAACTATACGATGACCCAGGCCCGTCCCTTTACATCCAAAGATAAGGCTAATTACCAATCAATGGTGAGATAGCAATATCAAAGGAGGAGAGAAATGAACAAAAGACTTTTGAGTAGGTAGAACGTTCTTAGTTGTTTGCTCACAATCCATCTTCAAAAACAAACATCTTTTCAAATACACCAAACACTTTCAAAAAAATGAAATATTTTCAAAAGTCCAACACTTTGTATACATTCTTATAGAGACGAGAATCATTACAAAGTTTGCCTAAACGAAGTCGCTTTTCAAAAATACTTTCAAAATCCACCCTGAACACATTTCAAAGAAAGCAATTTCAAAAGTGATCTAGCAAGAAACTGAGAGCCCATAGATAACTATGGATGAAAAGGGTGCTAACACCTTCCCTTTTCATAATCTACCCCCAGAACTCAAGAAAATATCTCAAAGGTATTTCTTGTTCTTTTCACCCTTTTCTTATTGGATAAAAGAAAAGTCGATGGCGGCTCTTGCTATCCGCAACAATTGTGAACAAATGCAAAATAACCAAGTCAGTTCTCCCACCGTATTACAACTGCCAAAGAAGAGCTTGGAGGAAAATTTGAAGAAGTTTTGACTAACTCATTAGCAACAATAAGACAACTTCATTAGGTTATGAATTCCGTTTGAGTTTTTTTTTTAAAACTTAGGACTTGTGATTAGAAGGCTTAGGAATTGAATCATAATTGTAACAAACTTTAGAGAAAGTATGTATTTAGATGTATGAGTCCTTTGCAAAAATCTTGTAAACTTGTATAGTATCAATACAAATTAGACTTTTCAATTCATTCTTCTTGGCCATAGTTCTTGTAATATCTTGAATCTTGAACAATTGGCAATCTTCAATTTTTATCTTGTATTGAAATAATTCATTCTTTGAAGTTTCGAAGTGACTTTCTTGTATGCTTTGTATGAACTTTGTAAAAACTTATAGCCTTTTGTAGGATTTGCAATTGAAATTGACGATGATATGAATCTTGAATTAAGAACACAATAATATTCAAGTTCCTTCTCACTTCTAAACTCAAAAATGCAAAGCATTCTAGGAAACAAATTGAAAAGCTTTCCCTCTAATAGATTTTTTTGAAATTTCAATCTAGTGAGCCTAAAAAAGTACTATAATAAGCCCAAAAGATCTCTTCACTTGATTTTGCATCATAACTTCACCATTTGAACTCAAAAATTGAACCTGAAATCCACTTAATTTTTAGAAACAAAATTGAATCCTTCTAGTGAAAACCCACATATAATCTCGCCTTAATCACTGGGCTTAAGAATGATATTTTGCCTTTGATGAGTCTTTGAAGAAGATAAGAATGGAATCAAAGAAGAAAACCTCTAACGAATCTCAGTTGATGATTGAAGGTGTACTGAGTTGATACTCACGATAATAATGCTTCAAGAATTTTGTTAAGAAAGATGTCACATGCTTCAGTAATCAAAACCCTTTGCAAAAGAGCCAATGGATAAGAGGAAATGTGATTCACTTTGAAACCCTTGCAATTATGAATCCCCTGATGGAACAAAGAATCAGTTAAGATATCTCAAAGCATGAGAAGCCTTGGTAGCTTGAATGAACAAAATAATAAGGATATGAGACCCTCCTCACACTGATTGAAAATACAACCATCTTCTATAGCTTGAAGAAGAACAAGAAGACAAGAATACCTTGATCCCATTAGTGCAGCAATGAATATGACCTAATGGAAAGTATGCAAATGCAATGCAATAAACCAGATGAAAAGATATAAGGGTAGGACAAATTTGGGGTATGACAATACCCAATACCTTTTGTACCATTTCTGCTTACGCCATAGATCATTAAAGCCATGACGCTTATACTCAGGCTTCTAGCAAGAAATTTCTGGAATGATTTGTCATATTTCTTTATGACATCATCAGTGCTCACAAAAGCTTCTAAAATAATTTACTTCTCAAGAATGGAACTCTTTCTTTTGAGAATAGAGTAATCAATTTTAAGAATATATTTTTCTTCTCTTAAAGATGAAAATAATTCCTTAAGTTTGTTGTGTTCTTTAGAAACAACATCATGGAAATTTTTAAGTTCCTTGAATTCGTTCTTAAGCAACTAATGTTTTTCCATAATTTCAAGTAAAGAACAAGTAAATTCAGAGCGAGAAAGGTCAGAAAATACTTCTTTTGTGTCTGAATCAGAGTCTACAACAACTTCTGGATGAATTACTTCATCAGAAGCTTTAATGCTAGCCATCAATGCCACATTAGCTTGTTCTTCTTCAAAATCATCTTCTGATGAATTAGAATCATTCCATGTGGCTATCATACACTTATTTTCTTTCGGGGCTTGTCCTTCTTGAGATTAGGACAATCATTTTTATAGTAGCCTGGTTCTTTGCATTAATAGCAAGTAACCTCTTTACTTCCACCAAACTTTCTTTGTCCAGAAGTAGACTCGAAGCGACCACCAGTCCTTCTGGATCCTCTGAACTTGTTATCTTCCTCTTCTAGAATTGGTTAACCCTTCTGGACAACCGTGGCAACTCATCTTCATCTTCACCAGAATCTTCTTCGGAATCCTCGATCTCTTCTGCTTGAAGAGCTCTTGTCTTCTCAGATCTTCTGATGGATTTAAGAGCAACAAGTTTTCCTCTCTTCCGAGGTTCATATTGTTCCAGCTCTATCTCATGACTTCTAAAAAAACTCACCAATTCTTATAGAGAAGTGTTGTTCAGATATTTATCCAATTTAAGAGCATTTACCATAGGATTCCATTTATATGGCAAGCTTCTGATAATCTTCATCACATGATTTGAAGTAGAGTATCCTTTATTCAGAATCCTAATTCCTACAACCAAGGTATGAAACCTTGAGAACATAATCTCAACTGTTTCATCTTCTTGCATTTTAAAGGCTTCATATTTCTAAATCAAATCCAAAGCTTTGGTCTCCTTAACTTGAGAATTGCCTTCATGAGTCATTCTTAAAGAATCAAATATAGACTTAGCTGAGTCTCTATTTTTCATCTTCTCATACTCAGTATAAGAAGTCACATTCAGCAAGATAGTTCCTGCTTTATCACGATTCTTATAATCTTTCTTTTGTTGGTCGTTCATAGATCTTATCTCGATCTTGTTTCCTCTTTCATCAGTAGGATGTTCATAGCCATCGACTACCATATTCTAAAAATCAACATTATGACCTAGAAAGAAACTTTCTAGTCTATCCTTCCAACAATCAAATGTTTCACCATCAAATATGGGAGGTTTAGCATTGTAGTTTTCTCTATCATTGAGAACATGCACAACAATAACAGGTGGTGGAATAGCCATAGTGTTTCTAAAATTTCTGGATCTTTATCTAACACAATTAAGTGTTTGATAATAATCAATACCAGAATCAGAGCTCTAATGCCAATTGAAGGTGCAAGAAACACAAGAAAGGGGGTTTGAATTGGGTTTCTAGAAATACAATCTTTTTGAAACCAAACACTTGAAGTTATCACAAGAACAAAAATAATTGAACATAATTATTTTTATCCCAGTTCACTGTTAACAAATTTAATTAAGTTCACCCACCAAGGTGATTTGCCTTTCTCAATCAAGGACTTAATCCACTATAACAAAACTGATTACAATCCACAAAGACAAACTGTCGATGTCTTCTTGAGAATCCTGACTAAATCCCTAGTCTCTCAAGGAACAACAACTCAAAGACAAATTGTCAATGAATTCTTGAGTAATCATACTAACACTTAGTCACTTAAAGAATAATAAACTTACTGTAGAATACAAGTTTGTGTGTTTAAAATTTTGTTTCTTGAAAGCGGATTACACAAAAATTGAAGAACAAATAACACAATAGTGTTAAGCAAGTTAGCGAACAACAGTTCCTTTCTAGAAAGTTAACAAACAAAAGTTCCTTGTTTTACAAAAAATAGAGTTATTTTGACAGCGTTTTAGCAATTTGAATCAGTAAAAAATTGTTCAACTTGTTCCAAGTTTTCCAATTCTTCCAAGTCTTCCTTTTATAGCCGAAAGGAAACCTGTTGGAGGGTGGAATTAGAATACAAAAACTCCAGTTGTCTTCTTGCAATGGTTAATGAGAGTGGTAGAAAACATAGTAACAGTAGTACCACTACGGCAAATCGCATAAACAACAATGCCATGGTCACCACGGTTCTTTCCTACACCGTGGTGACATCTCTAAACTAAGGCGCTCCCATATTATTTTTGTTTTTTGATTAAAAATTAATTGTATATAACAATGATTGATGAGCCAACCATGGTGAAATCGTCAAACTTTCATGGGTTCTGACTATAGTTGGTATGTTCCACCGCTGTGATATAGTTTATTTTTTCATTTAAAATTTGTAATTGAAAGCTAAACTCTAGTGATTCTTTATGAAATTTCACTCTGAAAGTAATATATCATAACAATTTATGGTTTTATCCATGGTGGTGTCTTTATAATATTATACACTCCTAGTTAGCTTGTCTCTTCAGTATCCCTTTTTCCATTAAAAAAGAAACTAGACGAAACAATACACAATTTCAACCCTAAACCCTAACGTTCAATACTGTGAAACAATACACGATTTCAACCAAAACACCATCATTCACCCTAGCTTGTCTCTTTAGTATCCATTCTTCATTGTGTATTTGTCATTTTTGTTATCATCGTCACGGTTGACAAGAACATCATGATCATGACGATCGAGAAAGAAGAGTACACCAACCAAGTTGTCACTGTTGAGAAGTAAGATAACAACAACACCGTCGTTTTCGTAACGAAGGAAGACAACACCAACACCAACACCAACACCAACATCATTTACTTAGTCATCATGTTTATGGTACGTAAATATTTTCCCCATGAATCTATAGGAAACTTCATTTTCCATTGTTGTGGTTGTTGTTGTTTATGTTATGGTTGTTGTTTATGTTCTTGTTGTTCATGTTGTTGTTGTTGTTTTTTTAACATAGATGTAAACCTTGTCTAGTTCTTCATCAGATACTAGCGAAGAAACTTAAACAAATGAGTGTTGTGCAAATGAAACTCAATCAAAAAGATCACAAAAAAGGTGTCATAATGATGCCCCAATTAACATCAGTTTGCAACTCATCAGGTGAAAAAAACTCCGATCGAATTTGATTCATTCTATAGAGTAGTTAATTGTGAACATTACTCTACTTTTAAGAGTTATATTGCGTTCCTTGGATGAAGTAAAGTAAGTATATTGATAGATGATTGGAAACAAGTGGATGAGAAATTCAAAGCAAGCATATGGACACACGTTAAGGTATTACATACTATAATTTTCATATATTAGACATCACTACCTATAATTTCTAATACATTGATTTAAATGTAGTTGAATTTTGATTTTACCGATGACTCAAATTTGAAAAAAAAGTGGATCTCTTATTGTAAGTGTTTGTTGGCAGCAATTTTGGTAAAACAATGACTTGTTAATGTTTTGTTAAAAGTCTTAACATTTGGAGCAAAACTATTTTGAATGATGTTAGAGCAGATGTCTTAACATCTGCCTACTGAACTGATCTCAGCCCAAAATCAGTTAAGTCTTTTGTTTCCTGATTTCCATCATTCTATAATTCAGGATTTAAGATCTACAGGCTGCGAAAAATATGGAGGAATATTTTTCAAATTGCATAATTTTATCTTGGCCTGTTTTTATGGAAATATTCAAAAGATTTGAATATTTTTTTTAAGCCCAAGCCCAAAGCTTCGCATATATAAGGACTTGCTTCCTTATTCAAAGAAGCAACTTTTGTAGAAGAATACTTTCTTTCTGATTTGAAGTTTAGGATTTTTATTTGTAATACACTCTAAGTATTAGTTTAAATACTTGAGTTGTTATTTGGGTTGTTAGTTGTGTATCATTCATAAGCTTTTAAGCATTGAATGATTAAAGTGTTTCAAACTTATTAATTTTGTAAGTGATTGAAGGGATTTGAGAATGGCCTCATACCTAGGTGAGTGTTAGGTAGAAATTTAGCTTGGGTAGTGATCAAGTGATTAGATCATAAACTGGTTGTTTACTGAGGGTATATGAATTAATACTATTTAGTGAACTTGTACCTGGCTTGGTAGCCCCCAGATTAGGTGTTATTGTACACTGAACTGGGTGAACAATCTCTTGTATTTTTACTGCTTTTGATTTTACTGCACCTTACTTGCAAATAGATATTTGTGTCGTGACATCTCATTCGACATACATATCTGATACCAGAATTTCAATTGGTATCAGAGCAGGCATCCTGCTCTTTATCTGGGTGAGATCCAGGGAAGATACTTTCTGGCACTATGGACAAGGAAGGAGGATTTGTGAACAGACCACCCATTCTGGATGTAAGCAATTATGACTACTAGAAACCACGTATGGTTGCCTTTTTAAAGTCCTTAGACAGCAGGGCCTTGAATGCTGTTTTAAGAGGATGGAAACACCCTGTCAAATTGGGAGAGAATGGAGCACATACTTCTGAATTAATACCTGAAGAAGATTGGTCTAAGGAAGAAGATGAAATTTCTCTTGGAAATTCTAAAGCCTTGAATGCTATATTCAATGGAATTGACAAGAATATTTTCAGATTGGTGAATACATGTGAAGTTGCTAAGGATGCATGGGGAATTCTTCAATCTACTCATGAAGGCACATCAAAAGTTAAGATGTCAAGACTTCAGCTGCTCACCACAAAATTTGAGAATTTGAGGATGAAAGATGATGAAAGTATAAATGACTTCCATATGAACATCCTTGAAATTGCTAATGCCTCTAATGCTTTAGGAGAGAAAATACCTGGAGACAAATTGGTGAGAAATATGCTCAAGTCTCTTCCCAAAATATTTGATATGAAAGTAACTGCTATAGAAGAAGCCCAAGACATTGACAAAATGAAAGTGGATGAACTTATTGGATCCCTTCTAACATTTGAATTAAGGATAAATGAAAGATCTGAGAAGAAAAACAAAAGCATAGCCTTTGTATCAATACTGAAGATGAAGAAGAGGACTGTGATATGGATACAGATGGAGGAATATCAAATGCCCTAGCTATGCTTGGAAGACAATTTAATAAAGTGATAAAAAGAATGGACAGGAACCAAAGGTCAAATGTCAAGAACATCCCATCTGACATCTATAAGTCAAATGAGGTGGGAAGAAAAAGGGATGAAGAAAAATCTTATCAAGGGAAGGGAATACAATGTCATGAATGTGAAGGATTTGGTCACATTAGAGCTGAATTTCCTACATATCTAAAGAAACAAAAGAAGAATATATCTGTTACTTTGTCTGAAGAGGACTCAGAGAGTGATCTTGAAGAATCTTACAAATATGTGAAAGCATTGACAGGAAAATATGTATCTGATGAAGAGTATAGTAATGGGGGACTAACCTTTGATGAGTTAGTTGCTTCATACAAAAAATTATGTCTCAGAAGTGCAGAAGTATGTCTTGTAGGGGAGAAACATAAAGCCCTTATAACTCAGGTGAAGGAGGAAAGGGAAGAGCATCTTAAACCTATTTCTGATATGGAAAGTGAAGTTTCCTCTCTAAATTAAAATCTTGATATAATGATCAAATATCTCAAGATGCTGAATAATGGGTCTGACACATTAGATGAAATTCTCCAAGCAGGAAGAGTGGCAGGAGATAAGAGTGGTTTAGGTTTCAATGAGAAAAAGGAACCTAACTCAAAAGAGCCTTCATATGTTTCCACTCATGCCAATCCTAAACCAAAGACGTCGAATCAAATGTTTCAACGTCATGGTAAGTGTTGTACCCCAAAATTTGCCCTCCCATTTTCACACAAAACATACTCCTAGAGGTTCTCAATTGCTCAAGTTGACTAAGGATTGACCAGACAAATCCTCCTCCTAAGACAATGAGCCTCAAACTAGGGTTTCACTCATCATCAAGATGTTTGAGTTCCAAGGGTCCTAAATGGTTTCCATTGCCATAATATGTCCTCAAGATCATTCATGCCAAGTTTCATGCCTTGCACAAGAAGTTTGCTCAGTCAACTGCTCAAATGCCTGAAAATCAATTGTACTAGGTTAAAAGTCAACTGTGGCCCACACACAGTCAAATTTCAAGATTTTTGGTCAACATCAACATTTTGAAGTGATATCCATCATTTGATCAAGGGTTGATCATGATTCCTCAAGGAATGCTCCTAATTCATCAAAACTCAAAAGTTGCTAAATTAGGATTTCTATAGGAAAAGTCAACCAAACTTTGACCAGACATAACTTTCTCATACTTTATCATAAATCTCTCATCCAAGGCTCATTTTGAATAGAATTCAATTCCCTACAATTCATCTTCATCCCTCAAGTTCAAGAAATGCACTCATGAAAAGATATAAATTCAGACGTTATAGGTCCTTTGCAAAAGTCAACAAAAACACCTTTTGGGTCAAAGATTCTTACATGAACATGGAAGATCCAATTAAGATGAAACCAAAAGGGTTGTTTAGAGAACATCCTAAGATTTCTAAAAAGTCAAATAAAACCCTCTTAGGGTCAAAATTGAGAGAGATGTGCATTGTCAAAGTTGGCCATTTTTGGAAATTTGCACAAAATCAACAAAGCCCAAAATTGCATTTTTTCCACATGGGTCCATCTTTTCAAGATTGAATCTCAGTCTTAGCATGGTCCACGACCTATGGGACCTTCCATGCCTTATTCACTCATTTATTTAATTTATTTTTATTTTTATTCATTTAAAAATAAAATAAAATAAAATAAATCCAAATAAATCATATAATTTGTTTTAAGATTGATTTTTACATTGAAGGGAGATCTTATATGCTGCCAAATAGCCAGGAAATTGTGCAAGGCCAAATAGGACACAAAATCTTCATATATGGCAATTTTTTAAGATTTGATTTTCTTCTAAAACCATGCAATTATATCTTTGATTCTTTCCAATTATAATGACCTAATCTGATTCACTACTTATAACAAAGCTTTGTGAACCCTAAGCTAGAGAATTCATGTGCAACCTGCCTCCCTAATAGCAAGAACAAAGTTCAACTTTTTATGGAAAAAGTGCAGATCGGATCTTTCTCCATAGGATGTTTCAAGCCATTCCAAGGATCAAATCATATCCCCGGACATTCATTGGAGCCTTTGCAATCATTCCCAAGGCTTGAAGCTTGCAGAATCATGCACAACATTCATCACGATTTGCATATGTTCTTGATTTCGATTCCTTTAATTCTGATATCATAAATGCATTTTAGCTATATATTCATATTCATTGTCATATTTGCAATGATTCTGGTTGGTTTAATTGGAGTTTAAGCGCAGGAATCATATTCACCATAGCTAGGGTTCCGAAGCTCCCAAATTGGGGACTCCATGGACATGTTAAATTAGGTCTAATCAAGGGTCAATTCGTGCTCAGGAGATCACGAGCGATCGACCCATGGCCTTATTTGCGATTTATATTGCTTGTGCTAAATTTTTGAAAATGCAGGGGTTATAGCTACGAAAGTTGTCTGTAGGTAAAAGCTTTATGCCTAAAGCGACGTTTCTTTGGAGAAGATGACTAGGTGGCAGCCCATCAATGGCCAGTTTAAACCTGGCGCGTGTCTTTGGAAATTCCCAGATATTAATTTTGTTTTCATATATAATATTATTGTGTTGTTATTTGTACAAACAAGTGCTTCAGCGCAAATGGAAAAGGACAAGGCATTTGAGATGGAGGACCTGGGTTTGATCCCAGGTCTCAACATTTTCTTATTTTCTAAGTTGTTTATTGCAGATTCCATGCGCCTCACTATCCAGCGTCCATCATACGCCCAAGATTCATCACCATCAGATCATTCCTTGTCCAGATCTCACGCCTCCAGGAAGCAGCCACATGGTGGAAATCCCAGAAGCCACCACACCAGATCCAACGCAGGATGATGAACTTGCATCAATATGGGCCTATCCATTCTTCTTCACACCCCCAGTTTTTCTCATCACATCAGGCCCACTTTAATTATTTTTTTAATTTATTTTATTTGTTTTAATTATTTGTTTTAAATATTTTTACAAAAAAAAATTATTGTTTTTTTAATTAAATAAAAAATAATAAAAACACTAAAAATATTAGAATTAGGGTTTTTTATAAAATATTTAATTCTATTAATTAATTAGATTAATTAGGATAACTTAAAATTCTTTTTTTCATAATTAAAATTAATTAGAAATTAGGTTAATTTGCAAAATTAATTATTTTTTCTCAAAAAATCCAAAAAAATATTTTTATTTATTTACTAAATTAAATGTCTTTGAATTTAATTTTAATTCCTCGTATTTAATTTCATCGTGCACATTTATTTCATTATTTTTTCAATTAATGTAATTGCTCCGAGTTTGTAATAGTTAATTAGGTTTATTATTATTTTCATTTACTATTTTCCCCCGGTTTTTGATTATGTAATCCCCCTCCCCAAAGCCTTGTAATAGTTAGTTTAAATTTCTCGCACTTTTCTTTTCCGTCATTATAAACTGTTAGATGATTGATAATAGGATTGTATGCAAAAGATCATAACTTAAAAACAGTAGAAAACCCTAAATGTGCAAAGATTAAATAAATTGAAATCAAACACTTGCACATGCTCACTCCTAGGGTTTGCCCCACTTCGGTTGCCTTTGATAAACGGTCATGAAGTATAGGGAGTTTTAGTGGTTGCCCTATAGTCCCAAAAGTTCAAAAATAACCCATTCGAATGTTGCCTCAGAAAGATCTTTAGGACTCTAGGGTAATTACTAAGGTTTCCTAATCATTGCTTTAGTGATCATACTCGTCCCTTTCAATTGTCCCTTAAACTCCAACGATGGAGCTACCTACTCCTTAATAGTAGGATAATGTTGTCTAAAGGAAACAAGAAAACGAACAACTTTTTTCGAGTAGGTAGAAACCCTTAAGTACTTGCTCAAAACAATAACTTTTTTTCACAATTACACTTTCAAACTAAAGTTTTCAAAAAACACTTTATCACACCCTTGAGGACTGATACAAGGGTTACCATAAAGTGGAACGCCGCACTAAGGCAATTTCAAAACTTTTTCAAGCACACAAACACACAAAAGCAATTTAAGAATGAGCAAGTACCTAAGAGCCCGTGGAAAACCAAGGATAGAAAGGGTGCTAACACCTTCCCTTTCTATAATCTACCCCCCTCCCGTACTTAGAAACATCTTGAAAAAGGTTTTTTCTGTTCTTTTTCCTTTTCCTTTGTTGGATGAAATAAAAGCCGGTGGTGACTCTTGCTTACCGTACATTTGCGAACAAAAAATGTAAAACCAGTAGTAACAAAAAACAGTCAGTTCTGCCACCGTATCACAGAACTGGCGACTCTGCTGGGGAATAATAATAAAGCGGGGTTTACCTTAGGATCTAGGTCATTCTTAATTTCTTCTTTGGTTTGTTTTGCTTGAATTATTTTTAAGGGTATCTGTTTGGGTTGTTTGGATCTTAAACCCGGATCGGGGAATTCCTTTTAGCTAAGTAGCAATAAACTGCAAGGGAGCTGTGCGGGGTATACCGACGCGGTTGAAACAATTGCTATGTTGATGCGATACTTTGGTGTGTACCGGTAGACCTTGAGTAATCAAGGAGAATATGGGGCCACTGCATGGTATCATAAGCGTCAACTGACCTTAGCACCTTAATTGACTAGCTTGGCTTTTAGGACGTAGTGAGATAGCCGTCTTTGGTGTAAACCCAAAGTCGGTTGATACTCGATGCCACACTCATTGAGGTTTGACTCTTGAGTTTTGTTTGGTGACAAGTAAATTGTCTATCAGAATGAAATTTTGGGGAAATATCGGTGATATTGAGATCCCTTAGAACCCGGTTACTATATTTAGGACAGGTTGAACCAATCCAACTTCAAGAGGGTACTACCTTAAAAACCCATGCAAGCCTTAAATCTAAGGTCTCTGTGTGATTTGATTGTGTTTGCTATATCTGCTATATCTGAGCATAATCATGACATCATAACATAGCATATCATACTAACCATTTCAAGGATTCTTAGGGTTTATTTTTGTCTTGTTTTGTAGGACATGGCCCTTGTCCGCAGATTCACTATCCAAGTCAGTCTGGTAAAGGTACCTCCTCAGCTTAAGGAATTGGTATCGAGGGTTCCTGAAAGCTCTCCCTTCACTGAAAGATATGGTCGAATTCTCATCTTGGTCACATTAAATCCTGATGAAGAAATTTTAAAAGTACTCTTTCAGTTCTTTGACCCACTACATCACTGCATCACTTTTCCGGATTACCAGTTAGTGCCTACTATGAAGGAGTTTTCTCTGTTATTGGGGGTGCCTATCCTTAACAATGTACCTTTCAATGGCATGGAAAGAGACCCTAAACATGAAGATATTGATAAAGGTTTTTCCTTAAAACGGTCTGACGTAGTAGCAAATTGGGAAACCAGGAGAGGTGTCAAGGATTTTTTGGCTAAGTTCTTGTTTGAGAAAGCTCATCATTTTTGGGATACCCTGGACTTACAAGCTTTTGAAGAGGTGTTAGCCCTTCTCATCTATGGGTTGGTACTGTTTCCTAATCCGGACCAGCTCATAGACATGAATGCGGTTAAGGTTTTCCTGTCACGCAATCAGGTACCTACTCTGCTTGGAGATATCCTACATTCTCTGCATACTCGCACTATAAAGAAAAGAGAGACCCTTCTGTGTTGCACTCCTCTTTTGGATAGGTGGTTTATTTTGCACCTACCCCGATCTGTCTTGAAGAACGAATAGGGTTCGAGATGGTCTCATAGGCTAATGACTCTTACACATTCAAGTATTCATTGGTGTCCTCGATCCTCGGAGAATGTTACCATTATTGATCGATGTGGAGAATTCCCTAATGTCGTTCTTTTAGGCATTAGGGGAGGAATCACTTACAATCATTGTCTGGAACTGCGACAGTTTGGATACGCGAGAATGGATGGTACTCATGATACACTTATCCAAGGAATCATCTTCAACTACGAGAATGATGCTCAGGGTTACCGTAAAAGGTTCATGTGATCTTGGGGCCTGCTACATAGATTTGATAGCAAGACACTGGGGCACAAGAATTCCATTCCTCTTGAGCCTTATCTCAAATGGGTATGAGCCCGTGCACAAAGCATTATGACGCCTTACCCCGCCATCCTACCTATGATTATGGAACCGGTTGCTGAAGGAGACACTTCTTATCTTGTTCTTCATCCTGACATGCCAACTGATCATGAGGAGTTACAAAAATCCTGGGTTCAACTTAAAGAGGAGCAGGATACGTTTGAAACTCAATTCTACGCCAGCGAGAAGAAGGTCCTGGAACTCACTAGGCTACTTCATGAAGAGAGGAATATAAACGCCTACATTTCACCAAAGAGGATGCGCTCATGGGAAACCTAATTTTCTCTTTGCTTTAAGTTTTGTTTTGTTTGATTGTAAGCCTAAAAGGCACCCTTTGTAACAATTCAAATTTATTAATACAATTAACGTGTGTTTATTTTGGTTAAGAAAATTTGAGCCTTTAAGAATCCTTGAAATCATTGCATACACATATCATCCATGACATTGCATAAACAGGTTTCATATCTTCTTCGCTGTCTATTTCAACAATAATAAATTCTGAACAAAGTATCAAGGATCTCCAGGCACAAAATTCCTAATTTCAGCAAATATTCGTAACTTTGGCTAAAGGAAAGGAAGATCTGAAGGCCCTTATCTTGAAAGATAGAAAGAAGAAGACAAAGAAGACTGCTGGTGTCCTGAATCTAGGCAGGAGATTCAAGGGACCGTCTGAAGGCCCTTATCATTAACAATGTTCAGAGTTCACAGATACAACTTAGATACGCTCCAGACACGGATACCATTCTGATACTCATTCAGATTCAACTCTCAGATACAGTTCAGATACGCTCAAGGCACGGATGCCATTCCGATACTCATTCAAATTCAACTCTCAGATATAGTTCAGATATGCTCTAGACACAAATGCCATTTCGATACTCATTCAGATTCAACTCTCAGATACAGTTCAGATACGCTCCAGACACGGATGCCATTTCGATACTCATTCAAATTCAACTCTCAGATACAGTTCAGATATGCTCCAGACATGGATGCCATTCTGATACTCATTTAGATTCAACTCTCAGATACAGTTCAGATACGCTCCAGGCACGGATGCCATTCTGATACTCATTCAGATACAATACAGATACGCTCTAGACACGGAAGCCATTATGATACTCATTCAAAAGCAATCTTCAGATACAGTACAAATATGCTCCAGACACGGATGCCATTCTGGTACTCATTCAAAAGCAGCCTTCAGATACAGTTCAGATACGCTCCAGACACGGACGCTATTCTGATACTCATTCTTTCAGCTTACAAATTACAATTAAACAATCACTTTTGGATGGCATCTACAAGCCCATCTCTAAGAACTTTCTAGCACATCTTCAAATGGCATCTTTAAGCCCATTCTCTCGACTCTCACATCACCGAGTTTAAATTTCTGGGGACTCTAGTGTCCAATCATCTTCCACCTTCGAGTCACGAATGGCAAAACTTGCCAATCTAACTCTCCAGGAATAAGAAGATTGAACAGGGGCAGCTTTTGTACCCCAAAATTTTCCCTTTCACTTATCAAGAATTTGCTCACAAGATCTCATTGGGTTCAAGGCTGCACTAGGGTTTGATCAGCTCAAGACACCTCCTTATGCACTGATGACCAAAATTAGGGTTTGAGTTTGCACAATGATTTTTGAACTATCAATGCTTCATATGGCTTTCATGGATCATTATGAGCGACACGATTACTCATGTCAAATTTCAAGCTTTGGATCACACTTTTGATCAGTCAATTGAACAGTTGACCTAAAAATCAACTGTATTGGGGAAAAAGTCAACCATGGCCATTTTACAGTCAAACTTCATAATTTTTGATCCACATCAACATTTTAAACCCACATGGATCATTTTATCAAGTTTGGACCATAATTCCTCAAGAAATTTGATCAAATCTCCAGAAGGGCAAAATGGTCAAAATTAGGGTTTTGACTGGGAAAGGGCTATTTCTGATTTTTGACTTATCAAATGATCAATTGGTTTAAGGCATGATCTCAAGAATCCAATTACATCATTTTGACCTAATGACATGATTCAAAACATTGCAAGACCATTAGATTGACAAATGAATTTTGTAGTCAACTGATCAAAAGTCAATTGTATATTGAAAAGTCAAACTTTGACTTTTTGGTCAAATTCAAGTGCCAAAGACCATAATCCATCAAAACATGTCAAAATATGAAACTTATTCATCAGGAAATCAAGAAATCAAGATTTCATTTTGAAAAGTCAAAATTTCTAAACTTAGAAATTTTTCTAAGTGTTGAAAATTTCTTATTTTTTCATAACTTTGAGCATTTTTTTCATTATGATGCAATATGATTCAAAGGAAACTTCCAACATGAAAGTTGTAGATCTCCATGAAATATACAACTTTTATTCATACAACTTCTCCAAAAAGTGCTTGTACCTCAAGTTATAATTTTGTGAATACATGCTCATGAACTAAAAAAGACTTAGTGAAATTTTGCCCTTGTTAGGCAGATTTTTGACCTAACTTCATGACACTTTTTCACATAGTTTCAAGGGGAATCATCAAAATCAATTCAAAGATGAGTTGTAGAGAACATTGCAAGCTTTCCAAAATGTCCAAGAACTCCTTGAGATCATTCTTGAGTAGGGAGAATCGAAGAGATGAAGTTAGGGTTCCATTCTTGTTTTTCAAGCCATTTTCATAATGAACATTGGATCCAATCTTCAAGCATGCTGTACAAATCTCACTTTGCAGGCTTCTAACTTGACTTTCACTCCATAATTAAATGTTTTCACAACTGTTGGAAGCTTTAATCCAAGCATTCAATTCATTGTACAAGTATAATTTCATTTCGGGAAGAAAGACAACATTGCCATTTTAGAAAAGCAAGCTTTATGCAAAGTCAGCTTGCATTGAGTCTTGGATTTGTTCTTTCTACATAAACACACTCTACAGAATCACAACAAGTGTATTTAAAGGTTTCAGCCACCCTACAAGCCTTGTACTTCACATTGAAACCATGCTTGTTAACTTTGCTTCAAAAACAAGTAACCAAGCCATAACATGTGAGTTTCAAATTCTGAGTTGTGACAAGCCTCAAAACCTCTTGCTTGTAAGTATAAACACTATTTGCAAGTGGAAACACGGATGCTAGTGCCCTGAAACCACCTCAAACACTCAAAAACCACAAACCTGTTCAAGAACACCATTAACACACAGTTCTGAACCAAAACTCATGATCTTCATTTCCACTCGTGCGTTTTAAAAAATAATCACTCAGACACTTTCTATACATCATACCAAAGCAATACATACCCTTGTTTCCTCACTGTAACTCCTCCGTCACTATCCACCATTTTCAAATATCAATCTTGTAGGTTGACTTGAGTAGAGATATTCAGGGACTTTCAAGGCAAAGTAAGAGTTGGAATACATTCAAGGAGGTCCGGGCAAGCTAAACAGATCCTCAGGCCATCTCAAAAGTTGCTTAAACTCCATTCACGACTCCAGTTGCAAGAGGTAAAAATCAAACTTCTATCTCTTTATACAAGCATCATTTGATCCTGATTTGTGAAAACAAAATATAGATATCTTTTCTCTAAAGCTGACCATGTTCATAGTTCCCATTTATATTGACTCTTAATAGAGAATTTTGGATTTGAAATTTCTGAGAAAATTAGGTTTCAATTTAGGGTCAACAAAATTAGATTTTATGTTTGATTTTTAGCTTACATAAGTTATATGGTTGAATTCATGGAAAGAAACACCACAACTTTCATGTTTGAACTTTCCATTTTTGTGGAGAGATGAGGAAGATATAGGTGGTCCGACTAGGCGCAAGGTTGAAGATGAAGTTGCCTTCAGAAAGCAGTTTCTAATATATATATTTATGCTTTAATTATATGACCGGATGAAACAGCCACCCTAGTGGCAAGCGCGCATACTAAGTCATGTGTTACCTAAAGGGCGAGGGTTCGAACCAATGTGAACCCCCCTTTTTCATTTTTTTCATTTTTCTGATTTCCTAAAACTTTTTTTGCAGGCGCTGGGCCCTTTAGGCCTGGAATTTTTTTATATTTCTGCTAGCATGCTCCCCTGTTTACTTGTGACACCCCTTGGCCCATTTTTATTTTTAATTATTTAATCATTTCTTTTTCTTTTAAATATATTTTCTAAAAATACAAAAAAAATCATATGAAGTATAAAAATAATAGATTTATATTTTGACATAATTTAAATATTTTCCACATAAAAAATTATTTTATTCATTATACTTTATTTACTTTTATTAATTTTCTTGTAAGTTAAAATAAAACTAGATTATTATTTATCTAAATATATCTATTCTCACTAATCAAAAACACCAAAAATATTTCATAACACCACATACTATTTTCAAGACAAAAATATAAAAAGAAATACTTTTTCTTTAAACTTATTTTTCTTTAATCAACTAAAATAGATTTAGGGTTTTGTTCAAAAATCTCTTCTTAATTAATTTATTTTCTTAATTAACTTGGGATAATTTAATTTAATTACCCTTTTTCTCTAATTAGGTTTAGGTTAAAACCTCCTTCATACAAAAATCCAAACGCAAAAAATCTTTTCTTTCAATTTGCATTTGTACTTTTATATATTCCTTCAATTATTTGTACAATATTCAATTTGGTTGTAATAGATTAATTAGGTTTATATTATTGTAATCCCCATTCATAAATTGTATACCCCCTCCCACAAATATTGTAATAGAGTAGTAACTTTAAATTTCGCAATTTATCGCTTTTACATAATATGCTAGTAATTAGGGTTTGTATAGAAAGAATAAAATCAATAAAATAGAAAACCCTAATCCAACACAAAAACAAGCATGAAAACAACACACTTGCACACAAGCACCCCTAGGGTAAAATCCACTTGGTTACCTTACAAAATGGTCATATTACGCATGTAAGGTATCTTAGCAAAAACAAGCAAATACAAGATCATAGTCCCTCGATGACGCTATCTAAAGTTGCCTTACAAATGATCTTAGTCCCTCAAAAAATAATGCTAAGATACCTTGCAATATTGCTAATCATGGTTATACGATGACCCACGCCCATCCCATTTACATCCAAAGATAGGGTCACTTACCAAATCAATGGTAAGATAACAATGTCAAAGGAAAGAGGAAATGAACATGAAAGACCTTTGAGTAGGTAGAACGCCCCTAGTTACTTGCTCACTTTCAAAACAAAACATCCTTCCTATTTTCAAAACAAATTTCCTTTCTATTTTCAAAACAATCACATACACTTTCAAACATCTTACAAAAATTGAAAACATTTTCAAAAGATCAACATCTTTGTATACATTCTTACGAACGAGAATCATTACAAAGATTGCCTAAACAAAGGCCTCTTTACAAAATACTTTCAAAAAACCACACTAATTTCAAACAAAAGCAAGTGATCTAGCAAGTAACTAAGAGCCCATGGAAAACCATGGATGAAAAGGGTGCTAATACCTTCCCTTTTCATAATCTACCCCCCGAACTCAAGAAACAATCTCAAAGGTCTTTGCTATGCTTTTTCACCTTTCCTTTTGGATAAAAGAAAAGTCATTGGCGACTCTTGCTAACCGCAACATTTGCAATCAAACGCAAAACCTTTAAGTCAGTTCTCCCGCCGTATCACAGAACTGGAGACTCTGCTGGGGATTATTTTAAAAGTGGGGTTACCTTAGGGATTAGATCAAATTTATTTTCTTACATTGTTTGACTTGTATGCTTTACATTATGGTTCTTTATTTGGGTTTGAATCCTCTACCCGAATTTGGGATACATTATAGGTAAGTAGCAAAATGTTGTGGAAACTGTACGGGGTATACCGACATGGTCTAAGAAATAGCTACATTAGTGCGACATATTTATGGGTACCGGTAGCCTTTGAGTTAATCAAAGAGAATACGGGGCCGCTGAGTAATGTCATGAAGCACTAATGAACTTCTATAACCTTTACTTGACCAACTTGGCCTTTAGGATGTAGTGAGATGACTGGCTTTGGTGCAGTCCGAAGTTGGTAGATACTCGATACTACAATCATTGAGGTTTGGTTTCTTGGGATATTTCGGTCGCCATTAAAGAAGCTTGAGCTAAAACAATGACCAAGGAAACAATCCAGTGATATTGAGCTCCTTAGAACCCGATTACAATTATTAGGACAGGTTGAGCCAACTAAACTTCAAGAGGGTACTTACCTACAAACTCCATGCAAGCCTAAACCTAAGGACTTGTTTGCTTTGTTTGTATATGCATACTTGTACATAACATCATGAACATCATGGACATCATATACATCCACTAACCATTTCAATGATTTTGGGATTCATCTTTGTTCTTATTTTGTAGGATATGGATTCACTTCGCAGGAAAACTATTCAAGTCAACCTTGTAAGGATCCCTCCACAACTTAAGGAGCTAGCTTCAAGGATTCCTGAAAACTCTCCATTCACCGAGAGACATGGTCGCCTACTCAACTTGGTCACCTCCAACACAGATGAGGACATGATGAAGGTTCTTTTTTAGTTCTTTGATCCTTTATACCATTGCTTCACATTTCCCGACTATCAACTTGTGTCTACTTTGGAAGAATTCTACCAACTCTTAAGGATTACCATTATCAATCAACTACCTTTCAACGGTACAGAAAGAGACCCAAAGCCAGAAGAGATTGCTCAAGCTCTACACTTGCACTCATCTGATGTCACAACTCATTGGGACACAAGGAGTGGTGTCAAAGGTTTCCTAGCAAAGTTCCTGTTTGAGAAAGCCCAAAGCTGTTGGAATTCCTTGGACTTGCAAGCCTTTGAGGAAATTGTGGCTCTCCTCATCTATGGTATGGTTTTGTTTCCAAATCCTACCAACTCATAGATGTCAACACCGTTAAAATCTTCATATCCCGCAACCCGGTGCCTACATTGCTAGGAGATATCCTACACTCTTTTCACACTCGCACAATGAGGAAAAGAGGTGTTCTTATGTGTTGCACTCCTCTCTTGGCGAGGTGGTTTATTTCTCATCTTCCCCAATCTGTATTAAAGAATGAGTAAGGTTCAAGGTGGTCACAAAGGTTGATGACGCTCAAACATTCATACATTCATTGGTGCTCCTGATCCAAAGAGAATGTTATCATTGTCGACCGTTGTGGAGAATTTCCTAATGTCCCTTTACTTGGAATTAGGGGAGGTATCACCTACAAACCATGCTTAGCCTTAAGATAGTTTGGTTATGCCCGAAGGGATGGCCCGCACGAGATGCTGGTTCAAGGTTTGGTATTTGACTACGACAACGACGATCAAGGTCTTCGCCAGACATTTATCCGAGCTTGGAGGATGTTAAGCAAGGTGGATAGCAAGACTTTGGGGCATAAAAATTCCATCACTCTTGAGCCTTACCTCAAATGGGTACGAACTCGCGCTCAGAGTCTTATGTGCCTTACCCCTCCATTCTCCCGGTAATCATTGTGCCTGTCATGGAGGGAGATGTTCCATACACTATCCTACATCCTGACATGCCCACATCTCTTGAAGACCAACAAAGGGATTGGATACAACTCAAAGGAGAGCGAGATACTTTCGAAGCCCAATTCTATGCAAGCGAGAAGAAGGTTTTGGAACTCACTAGGCTACTTCATGAGGAGAAAACTCTCAATGCCTACATTGCACCAAAGAGGATGCATACTACTTTTCTTTCTTAGAGTTTTTGTATTATTTTGCCCAAGGGGCATTGATGTACTCAAGCTTTAATTTATTAATATAACGTGTGTTTCCTTTTTGTCTAAAACGAATTTGAATCTTTGAAATCCTTGAAATAATTACATATGCATATACCATTCATCATAACATAAGCAGGCCTTTTGCAACAAGTCTCCTCGTCTCTCTACCGTTTATTTGAGTAAGATGGATCTCGAGAAAACAGTGGAAGACCTCCAGGTTCAAAATACACAGTTTCAACAGTTGCTCTTGACCCTAGCCAAGGGACAAGAAGAATTGAAGACTTTATTGGCTAAAGAGAGGAAAAAGAAAACAAAGAAGGTAACCGGAGTCATGAATATGGGAAGAAGATTTCATGAGCAAACAAGAAGGACCTTAAACTTTGCAACAACATCCGGTGAAAAAGACAATCAGGAGGGGAAAGGCAAGGAAACAGTTGTCCTGTCAGAATTGGAGGAGGAAGAGGAAGAAGAGGACTACTCTGAAGAACAATACCCTCCAGATGATGACAAGTATAAACATCTCGAGGAGCGGCTGAGTGCGATGGAAATCCAAAAAGTGCATCGCTTGGACTTTGAGGAATTGGGTTTAGTATTAGGGATTGTGATTCCTCCGAAATTCAAAGCACCTGTGTTCGCCAAATATGATGGAGTTTCATGCCCTAAAATGCATCTCCGATCATACGTGAGGAAAATCCAACCCCATACTGCTGATAAAGACTTATGGGTGCACTTCTTCCAGGATAGTCTATCTGGAACTCAACTTGACTTGTTTTACCAACTGGAAGGAGACAACGTTCACAATTAGGAAGATCTTGCTGCAACCTTCTACAAACAATACCAATACAATGTTGATCTTGTGCCTACCCGTACTCAACTCCAGAGTATGGCCATGGTTTCTAATGAAGGTTTCAAAGACTATGCACAAAAATGGAGAGACTTGGCTGGAAGAGTTCAACCCCCTCTATCTGAGAGAGAGTTGGTAGACATGTTCTTGGGCACCTTGTCTGGTCCTTTCTTCAACCATCTAATTAGAAGTTCATCTGCAGGCTTTACTGAACTAATATTGACCGGAGAAAGGGTAGAAGCCGGTATAAAGAGTGGAAAGATTCAGAAAGATACATCTCCTTCTACAGCTGTAAGGAAGCCTTTCACCGGGAAGAAATAGGTGGCTGCTGTATATCCGCAAAGAAACCAAGATAGGGCCGAACGCCGACCAATGGTGGGGGTTGTTATGATTCCTAAGCCTGCGTCTGATCAGCAAAGAAATAATCAACCAAGGATGGAAAGGTCAGTCAGGAAGTTCACCAGAATTAACATGGCCCCGTCTCAAGTATTATCGCATCTACTAAGATCTAACTTGGTGACCTTGAAAGAAGCTCCGAAAAACCCCAATACAACATCTCCTCATTATCATCCCAATGCCCGTTGCGCATATCACTCTGAAAGTCCAGGTCACGATACTAATAACTGTTGGGCTCTAAAGAACAAAATACAAGACCTCATTGAAGCAAAATAAATAGAGTTCGATGCGCCTGAAAAGCCAAATGTCATTTCTGCCCCTATGCCCAGACATGGTCATAATACAAATGCCATTGAAGAAGGATTGTTTTTTACTTCAATTGATGAACTCATGACCCCACTTCTGACTATTAAAATGAATTTGTTGAATGCCGATGTGTTCCTGGGCTGTGATGAAGTTTGCCATTTATGTTTATCCTCACCAACCAACTATCCTTTGTTGAAAGCAGGCGTTCAATGCCTAATAAATAACAAAGAAATTTTGTTTGAAAAGACTTCTGTCCCAGCTATCCATTTTGAAGATGTTTCTATCATTACCATTTCCACCAATTCTTCCAGGGTCTCCACCAAAAGACCCGTTAGAATTACATCAGTTCCGAAAGCAACTCCTTTAATAGTCACAATGCCTGGACCAGTCCCATATGCGCAGACAAAACCATACCATGGAATTATGGAGGGGATGTCTATTACCATGGTATCAAGCAGGACTGGCCAGCCGCCAAAGATTCAAGCTTCGGGAAAGTCAACTCCGACATCAGTAATATTGCAGGAACTAGCAAAATTACCCGAAGTGGTAGGATCTTTTCTCCAGAAATTGCTTCCCCAAAAGTAGTTTCTGGACCCGTAATCATTCTTGTTGTTGCTCCCCCAAAAGCTATTCCCGGTCCTACAATTATCTCCAAAAATACCCCAATTGACAAAGCCGTTACAACCCCTGTAATCATTCCTACTGACACTTCTACTGCCGAGTTAACCGAGACTCGAGGAAAAAGTATTCTATTTGAGCTAGTCCAGACGAAGGCTCAGTCATTGACTATCCCTGAGACCTCCAAGAAAGAAATGGAGGAAATCCTAAAAGTTATAAAGAGAAGCGACTACGATGTAGTCGAACAACTGGGGCAAACTCCCTCTAAAATATCCATGCTGGCATTACTACTATGTTCCGAGGCGCATGCAAAAGCCTTGATAAAATTCTTAAAAACCGCCCATGTACCTCAAGAGACATCTGCCGATCAGTTTCAAGACTGCGTAGCCAGCCTAACTGTGAATAATGGTTTAGGTTTTTCAGACGCTAATCTGACGTCGAGGGGAAGAAAGCATAATGAGGCATTGCATGTCTCAGTGGAATATAGGGGCACAACTCTGGCTCATGTTTCGGTAGACACTGGCTCATCTTTGAATGTATTACCTAAAAAAGCTCTTGATAGACTTGACTGTGAGGGACTGACATTAAAGCCAAGCAACATAGTAGTAAGGGCTTTTGACGGTTCAAAAAGGATGGTGAATGGGGAAGTGGATATCCCCATAAAGGTTGGAACCCAAACTTTCAATTCAACTTTTTATGTAATGGACATCCGCCCTTTATACTCCTGCTTGCTAGGACAACCATGGATCCACAATGCTGGCACCGTTACTTCTACGTTGCACCAAATGTTGAAGTATCCAGTCCAAGGGAAGATTATCACCGTTCACGGAGAGGAAGAATACATGATCAACCATCTCAATTCGTTCAGATATGTGGAATTAGATAGTGAATTCATTGAAAATCCATTTCAACACTTTGAAGAGGTCCCCCAAGATGCGGCAGTGACCAAGGCTATGTCTCAGGTTCCTAAGATTACAAGGCCTCCACTCTGGATGTCATCTCTGAAGGATGCCAAAGCAGTGGTAGAAGAAGGAGGGTGCACTGTTTGGGGACAACTCCCAGATATCCCATATAAGTCTGACAAGTTTGTCCTAGGTTTCACTTCAAGTGCTCAAAAGGCTGTACGCCGTGCTCGTGCTGGAGGACCACCCTTAAAGATCAGCAACCGTGAAGTCAACACGGTTGAAGATGGTGAAGATGGCTGCAACCTAGAGGATTGGATCTTCCCGACTGTCAATGGATGGCTCAACAATTGGGAGGCTAGAGACTTTGTCCCGATCACCTTTATCCCACAGTAATGTCTTTACATTTTGTTGGATCTGTAATATTGAAACAATTCGCACTCTTAAAACCTTGTGTCTTACCCGAGGCACAATGGTCCATTTGTAAGGGTTATTATCTCATTTTCATATGACATAAATGAATCATAGACGTTTTCGCATACAAACTTTTATGCTCATTGTTTTTCTTTTACACTTTTATTCTCTTTCAAAGATAGTTATACCCTTACACACACCCACACTCACAATGCAGGTATACATCCATCCGGGATCCCATGGGTAACGATACTGCTATGGCCTTTTGTGACTCTGAGAATATAATCTACCAAGCCGAAGAAGAAGGTGAGGAAGATTGTGAAGTACCAGGGGAACTTGCCAGACTGCTACAACAAGAAGAGAGGACCATTCAACCTCACGAGGAACCTGTGGATACGATCAACCTAGGTACCAAAGAAGACAAGAAAGAGGTCAAGGTGGGTGCCAATCTGGAACCCAGTATCAAGGAGCATCTGATTCAGTTGTTACACGATTATATCGAAGTCTTTGCCTGGTCGTATGAAGACATGCCAAGACTTGATGCAAATATTGTGGTACATCGTCTTCCTATAAAAGAGGATTGTCCGCCAGTAAAGCAAAAGGTTTGTAGAATGAGGCCGGATATGTCAGAAAAGATTAAAGCTGAAGTCATGAAGCAATTCAATGCTGGATTCTTGGCCGTCACCTCCTATCCTCAATGGGTTTCCAATGTTGTTCCCGTGCCCAAGAAGGACGGAAAGGTAAGAATGTGCGTGGACTACAGAGATTTGAATAGGGAAAGCCCTAAGGATGATTTTCCACTCCCCCACATTGATATTCTAGTTGACAATACGACACAACACAAAGTGTTTTCCTTTATGGACAGATTCTCAGGTTACAACCAAATCAAAATTGCGCCTGAGGACATGGAGAAAACAACATTTGTCACACAATGGGGGACATTCTGCTATAAGGTAATGTCATTCGGACTAAAGAACGTTGGGGAAACCTATCAGTGTGCCATGGTATCTCTATTTCACGACATGATACATCACGAAATAGAGGTCTATGTGGAAGATATGATATCCAAATCTCAAACAGAAGAAGAGCATCTTGATTACTTACAAAAACTGTTCGAGAGACTGAATAAGTACAAGCTAAGGTTGAACCCAAACAAATGCACATTTGGAGTACGGTCTGGTAAACTCCTAGGCTTTGTCGTCAGCAACAAAGGTATCGAGGTCGATCCTGCCAAAGTTAAAGCAATACAAGAGATGCCTGCTCCTCGTATTGAGAAGGAAGTCATAGGATTCTTGGGACGTTTGAACTATATTTCCAGATTCATTTCTCACCTGACAGCTACTTGTGATCCAATCTTCAAACTATTAAAGAAAGATCAAGTAGTCAAATGGAATGATGAATGCCAAGTTGCTTTTGACAAAATCAAAGAATACTTACAAGAGCCTCCTGTGTTGATGCCACCAGTCGAGGGAAGACCATTGATCATGTATCTAACTATTTTAGAAAATTCAATGGGGTGAGTATTGGGGCAGCATGACGAGTCTGGCCGAAAAGAGCATGCTATTTATTACCTGAGCAAAAAGTTTACCGACTGTGAAACGAGATATTCAATGCTCGAGAAAACTTGTTGCGCTCTGGCATAGGCTGCTCGCCGGCTAAGAGAATATATGTTGACTCATACTACCTTGTTGATATCTAAAATGGATCCGATAAAATACATCTTCGAGAAGCCTGCTCTTTCTGGGAGAATAGCGAGATGGCAGATGCTCCTAATAGAGTACGAAATACAATATACTACCCCAAAAGCTATAAAGGGAAGTGTACTAGCTGATCACCTTGCTCACCAAGCAGTGGAAGACTACCAGTCTATGAAGTTCGAATTCCCGGATGAAGACATCATGAGATTAGACAACTGTGAAGAATTCAGGCCATATGACAGACCTGAACAAGGATCCCGATGGATCCTGTTCTTTGATGGAGCATCCAATGCACTCGGAAATGGTATTGATGTTGTACTCATATCTCCGGAAGGGTGTCATACTCCCTTTATCGCAAGACTCTGCTTCAATTGTACAAACAACATGGCAGAATACGAAGCATGCATCTTTGGTCTTAGAGCTGCCATAGACTTAGGGATCAAATCCTTGGATGTATTCGGAGATTCAACTCTGGTCATCAGTCAGATCAAAGGGGAATAGGACACCAAACACCCAAACCTTATCCCTTCCAAAGAACATGTTTTGACATTGCTCCCACATTTTGAGAAGATTACCTTCGAGCATTTCCCGCGAGAAGAAAATCAGCTAGAAGACGCTCTAGCCACAATGTCATCTATGTTTAAACTTAATTGGGATAACGAGGCTCCCCAGATCACCATCGAACGAATGGAGGAACCAGCGCACTGTCACGAGATTAATACTGAAGAAGTAGTGGACCAGCCTTGGTTTCACGAAGTCAAGAGGTATCTCGAGACTTAAGAATATCCGAAAGGAGCTTCAGTCAATGATAAAAAGTTTTTAAGGAGATTATTTGCTAAGTTCTTCCTTACTAACAGCATCCTATAAAAATGCAATCATGACTCTGTGTTACTTCGGTGCGTAGATAAGGTTGAAGCTGAAAGGATCATGGCTGAATTGCATGAAGGCACTTTTGGTACCCATTCCAGTGGGCATACGATGGCAAAGAAAATCCTACTTGCAGGCTATTACAGGTCTACCATGGAATCAGATTGCTATCAACACTCTCGAACCTATCATAAGTGTTAGATTTATGCTGACAAGGTGCATGTACCTCCGACTCCTCTGAATGTCTTGATGGCTCCTTGGCCCTTTGCTATGTGGGCAATTGATATGATTGGGGAAATCAAGCCGACAACCTCCAATGGACACCACTTCATCTTAGTGGCCATTGATTACTTTACAAAGTGGGTGGTGGCAGCTTCCTTCGCTTCCGTTACTAAGAATGTTGTTGCCTGTTTCATCAAGCAAAATCTCATTTGCCGATACGGTATCCCATAAAGGATCATCACTGACAATGGTACAAATCTCAACAACACTATGATCACCGTATTATGCGAGCAATTCAAGATTCAACATCACAATTCTTCTCCCTATCGGCCAAAGATGAATGGTGCTATCGAAGCTGCAAATAAAAACAATAAAAGATCATACAGAAAATGACAGTCACATACAAATACTGGCATGAGATGTTACCATTCGCTCTCCACGGGTATTGTACCAAGCTCGCACATCAACCGGGGAAACACCTTATTCTCTAGTTTACGACATGGAGGTTGTCTTGCCTATCGAGGTCCAGATCCCCTCTCTGAGGATTATGAAGGATGCAGGGCTGAACGAAGACGATTGGATCCAGACTCGACTTGATCAATTGAACTTGATTGATGAGAAGAGACATACTACTGTTTGCCATGGTCAAATGTATCAAAAACATATGATCAAGGCTTTCAACAAGAAAGTCAGATGCCAAGTGTATCAAGTTGGGGATTTAGTGATCAAACGCATCATACTGCCACAAAGTGATCATAGGGGCAAGTGGACTCCTACCTATGAAGGACCATTTGTAATCAAAATCATTTTCTCTGGTGGGGCAATGATCTTGACCACCATGGATGGTGACGACCTTCCGTATCCTGCAAACACGGACATAGTCAAAAGATACTATGCATAAGAGACCCGTTAGGTTGACACACCTAAGAAAAACAAGGGAATCCCACCGAACCAAAAGGTTCGGGTAAAAATTATGGATAAAACAAAAAATCTGTACACTCGGCAAGTTGAAAACCCGAAAGGGTGACTTGGGCAAAAAAAGGTTTCCCGGTGGACTGAATACCCGAAAGGGCGGTCCAGGCAAAAGTTAGGAAATTAAAGCGTATGACTATGTCCCGTTGGATCACTTTACGGACAACCTTTGGCTCCCACTGACAAACTCAGAGGATCTGATCAATTCAATTATCTCTGGACAAGGCAACAAATAGACAAGATGCTCAAAGATACGAAGGTTATAGCAAAATGGAAACCCCATGGGATTATTACACATAGCTATCTTTTATTTGTATAAATTTTTTTTTTTTACGACAACATTCTCCTACTAGAGTGTTTGTCTCCTTGTACAAAAATACTTACTCAAAGTCAATACAAAGATATCTCTTTGAAAGTGCAAAAACTATCTGTTTTTCTTTACGCTTGTATTTTGTTTACAAAAACGTCCAATGATTCATTGTTGAACATATGCATTTGAACATAATTACTATTTACAAATAAACAAAATGAAAAAGGCAATTATTGATGGGTTGAATGGATAGGGAAATACCTCTAGGCTATTCCATAAGAAATCCCTGCAGTACGTCGTTTAATCCCCGGCGGAACAAAGCTTCCAGTTACTAATCCCCGGTCAAAACCATCCAATTTCTCCAAACATTTTTAAGCACCACGTGGCATTTCCCTTACAACCGAGTTTATTTCTCTAAAAGGAGATTCATCAACACTTCACTACATGGAGACTTACACTCCATATGCTCAGCAGTAGTCAGAAATTTATCTAACAACAGTGTGACAGATCGGTTCACCTACACATACATCACATTCATATATCATAAACATAGATAATACAAACGCATACAACATAATCACACATTATATCATACATTTCATACAACATGACCCTGCATTTTAGCTAACATTCTACCCTTTTCAGGATAAGATTAACAGCTATCATTAACAATGTTCAGATTTCTCAGATATAATTCAGATACGCTCCAGACACGGATGCCATTCTGATACTCATTCAGATTCAACTCTCAGATACAGTTCAGATACGCTCCAGGCACGGATGACATTCCGATACTCATTATGATTTAACTCTCAGATACAGTTCAGATACGCTCCAGACACGGATGCCATTTTGATACTCATTCAGATTCAACTCTCAGATACAATTCAGATATGCTCCAAACACGGATGCCATTCCGATACTCATTCAAATTCAACTCTCAGATACAGTTCAGATATGCTTCAGAAACGGATGCCATTCTGATACTCATTCAGATTCAACTCTCAGATAGAGTTCAGATACGCTTCAGACACGGATGCCATTCTGATAGTCATTCAGATACAGTATAGATACACTCCATACACGGATGCCATTCTGATACTCATTCAAAATCATTCTTCAGATACAGTACAAATACTCTCCAGACGCGGATTCCAGACTGGTACTTATTCAAAATCAGCCTTCGGATATAGTTCAGATACGCTCCAGACACGGACGCCATTCTGATACTCATTCTTTCAGCTTACAAATTACAATTCAATAATCACTTTTGGATGGCATCTACAAGCCCATCTCCAACAAATTTCTAGCACCTTTCCAAATGGCATCTTTAAGCCCATTCCCTCGACTCTCACATCACCGAGCGTAAATTTTTGGGCACTCTAGTGTCCAATCATCTTCCACCTTCGAGTCACGAATGGCAAAACTTGCCAATCTAACTCTCCAGGCATAAGAAGATTAAACAGGGGAAGCTGTTGTGCCCCAAAATTTGCCCTCTCACTTATCAAGAATTTTCTCACAAGATCTCGTTGGGTTCAAGGCTGCACTAGGGTTTGATCAGCTCAAGACACCTCGTTATGCACTGATGACCAAAATTAGGGTTTGAGTTTGCACAATGATTTTTGAACTATCAATGCTTCATATGACTTTCATGGATCATTATGGACACCCAAGATTACTCATGTCAAGTTTCAAGCTTTGGATCACACTTTTGATCAGTCAGTTGAATAGTTAACCTAAAAATCAACTGTATTGGGGAAAAAGTCAACCATGGCCAATTTACAGTCAAACTTCATAATTTTTTATCCACATCAACATTTTAAACCCACATGGATCATTTGATCAAGTTTGGACCATAATTCCTCAAGAAATTTGATCAAGTCTCCAGAAGGGCAAGCACCCCTAGGGTAAAATCCACTTGCACACAAGCACCCCTAGGGTAAAATCTCCAAGACAAAAACAAGCATGAAAACAACACACTTGCACACAAGCACCCCTAGGGTAAAATCTACTTGGTTGCCTTACAAAATGGTCATATTACGCATGTAAGGTATCTTAGCAAATACAAGATCATAGTCCCTCGATGACGCTATCTAAAGTTGCCTTACAAATGATCTTAGTCCCTCAAAAAAGAATGCTAAGATACCTTGAAATATTGCTAATCATGGTTATACGATGACCCACGCCCGTCCCGTTTACATCCAAAGATAGGGTCACTCACCAAATCAATGGTAAGATAACAATTTCAAAGGAAAGAGGAAATGAAAATGAAAGAATTTTGAGTAGGTAGAATGCCCCTAGTTACTTGCTCACTTTTAAAACAAAACATCCTTCCTATTTTCAAAATAAACATCCTTGCTATTTTCAAAACAATCACATAAACCTTCAAACATATTACAAAAATTGAAAACATTTTTAAAAGATCAACATCTTTGTATACATTCTTACGAACTAGAATCATTACAAATATTGCCTAAACAAAGGCCTCTTTACAAAATACTTTCAAAAAACCACACTAATTTCAAACAAAAGCAAGTGATCAAGACAGTAACTAAGAGCCCATGGAAAACCATGGATGAAAAGGGTGCTAATACCTTCCCTTTTCATAATCTACCCCCCGAAATCAAGAAACAATCTCAAAGGTATTTCCTGTGCTTTTTGACCTTTCCTTTTGGATAAAAGAAAAGTCGGTGGCGACTCTTGCTAACCGCAAAATTTGCGATCAAACGCAAATTCTTCAAGTCAGTTCTCCCGCCGTATCACACTATCTATAACCCAAGAGGTCAGAGCAGAATTGAGCGCCGTCCAACGGTAGGGGATGTGATGATACCTAGGCCTGCAGCTACTCAACAACGAAACAATCAGCCAAGGTTTGAAAGACCTCCAAGGCAGTTCACTCGGATCAATATGACATTGTCTGAGGTTTTACCCCATCTGTTAAAATCTAACTTGGAAATCTTAAAAGAGGATACCAAGAATCCCAACACCATATCTCCTCGTTACAATCCAAACACTCAGTGTGCTTACCATTCTGAGAGTCTAGGCCACGATACAAACGACTATTGGGATCTCAGGAATAAGATACAGGATTTGATCGAAGCAAAGGAGATTGAGTTTGATACTCCTGAGAAGCCTAATGTCATAACTTCTCCCATGCCAAAGCCCAACCATGGTGTTAATGCTGTTGATACTGATCTATTTGTTACCTCTATTGATGAAGTTTCCACTCCTCTCATGACTGTTAAGAATAATTTGTTGCTAGCCGGTTTATTTCCGGGCTGAGGTGAAGGTTGCCACACGTGTCTATCTCCATCTTCTGGTTGTTATTTGCTGAAAGCAGGTGTTCGACGCCTGATGGATAACATAGAGATTTTGTTCGAAAAGACTTTGATTCTGACTGTCCTACATGAAGATGTTGCTATCATAACCATTTCCGCCAATCCTTCCAAGGTCTCCTCTAAAAGACCTGTTAGGATTACACCTGCTCCGAGAATTTCTCCATTAATAATCACTTTTCCTGGCCCTGTACTGTACTCCTCAGACAAAGCTGTTCCTTGGAACTATGGTGTTGACGTTTACAACCATGGCGTCAAGCAGGATTTGAAGACTGAAGGGGCTGATCCCGATATCAGTAACATTGTCGGGACCAGCAAGATTACTCGAAGTGGAAGGGTTTTCTCTCCCGAGATCTCCCCGAAGACTGTTCCTAAGCCTGTTGTTATTCCATCTGTTGTTTCTGCTAGTACTTCTTCTACCATTCCCATCCTTACTCCAGTTGTTACCCCTGTCGACAAGTCATCTAGGACTCAGGGCAAAGAAGTTGTACATGAGCCTTCCCGGACGGAGGCACCTAGAAAAGTTGTTTTGGAATCCTCTAAACAAGAAATGGAGGAGATTTTAAAAATAATCAAGAAGATCAACTTCAATATGGTCGAGCAGCTGGGGCAGACCCCTTCAAAGATATCAATGTTGTCTCTTTTATTGTGTTCTGAGGCCCATGCGAAGGCTTTGATTACATTTCTCAAGACTGCGCATGTGCCGCAAGAAACCTCTGCTGACCAATTCAAAGATTGTGTGGCCAGTTTGACTGCAGATAATGGGTTGGGTTTTTCAGATGCTGATTTGACACCAAAGGGGAGAAAGCATAATGATGATATGCATGTCTCAATCGAATGCAGGAGCACTACCATGGCCCATGTGCTGGTGGACACTGGATCGTCATTGAATGTTCTGCCCAAGAAGGCTCTTGATCGGCTAGATTGTGAAGGTTTGACCTTAAAGCCCAGTAAAATTATGGTGAGGGCTTTTGATGGTTCAAAAATAATGGTGCACAGGGAGGTGGACATCCCTGTCAAAGTAGGTTCCAGACCTTTGAATCAACCTCCTACGTGATGGATATCAGGCTATCATACTCTTGTTTGTTGGGTCATCCTTGGATCCATGAAGCTGGGGCTGTTACTTCTATGTTGCACCAAATGTTGAAGTATCCAGTGAAGGGGAAGATTGTTACCGTGCATGGTGAAGAGGAGTATATGGTAAGCCACCTGAACTCCTTCAGGTATGTGGAGATGGACAGGGAATTCATAGAGATCCCTTGTCAAAATTTTGAAGAGGTTCCCCAGATTATGGCATCAACTGAGACTATCACTAGTGCGTCAAAGATCACCAAACCTCCTTTGAAGATGGCTTCACTCAAGGACGCCAGAGTCGTAGTTAAAGAAGATGGGTGTACCATTTGGGGACAACTCCTTGATTTTCCTCATAAAACTGACAAATTTGGTTTGGGGTTTACTTCAGGAGCTCAAAGGGTTGTTCGACGTGCTCGGGCTGGAGGACCTCCCCTACGCATCAACAATCGTGGGGTCAATTCTATAGAAGATGATGATGAGGATTATGATATTGACAGCTGGATCTACTCTACTACCAACGGTGGACCTAGCAACTGGATGGCCAAGGATTTTGTGTCGATTACTTTTGTTCAGCAGTAATTGTCTTACTTGTTTTTCGAATTTGTAATAAACAATATAAACTCTATGGCCTTGTGTCTTACCCGAGGAACAATGGTTTATTTGTGAGGGTTATTATATGTCATTATCATATGTCATCAATAAAACATTGAACGTTTCTTGCATACAAATTTTGCGCTCCCTGTTTTTCTTTTCTGCTTTTCACTTTATCAATACAGCTATGCTCTTACACACACTCACATATCGAACTGCAGATCCATATCCACTCCGGATCCCATTGATAACAGTTCTACTATTGCCAGTTATAACTTCGAAAATCCGATCAACCAAGCCGAGGACGAAGGTGAGGAAGATTGTGAGGTACCTGAAGAACTTGCTAGACTGTTACAACAGGAAGAGAGGGCTATACAACCTCATGAAGAGCCAGTTGAGACAATAAATTTAGGCACAGAGGTAGACAGAAAAGAAGTCAAGATCGGTGCAAATCTGGAGATTAATGTCAAATAGAGGTTGATACAGATGTTGCACGATTATGTTGAGATCTTCGCCTGGTCATATGAAGACATGGCTGGTTTAGACACTGATATTGTGGTACATCGTCTGCCGACTAAAGAAGATTGTCCTCCGGTAAAGCAAAATGTCCGTCATATGCGCCCTGAGATGTCAGAGAAGATCAAAGAAGAAGTTACGAAACAATTCCACACTGGGTTCTTAGCTATCATCGCCTATCCACAGTGGGTTTATAACGTCGTTCCGATACCTAAGAAAGACGGTAAGGTACAGATATGTGTGGACTACAGAGACCTGAATAGGGCAAGCCCCAAGGATGACTTCCCGCTTCCCCATATTGATGTTCTAGTTGACAACACCGCACAACACAAGATCTTTTCCTTCATGGATGGTTTCTCTGGCTACAACCAGATCAAGATGGAACCCATAGACATGGAAAAGACAACCTTCGACACATAGTGGGGCACTTTCTGTTACAAGGTGATGCCTTTCGGGTTGATGAATGCTGGGGCAACTTATCAGCGAGCCATGGTAACTTTGTTTCACGATATGATTCACCATGAGATAGAGGTTTATGTTGATGACATGATAGCCAAGTCTCAAATCGAGGAAGAACACCTTGATCATCTACAAATGCTGTATCACAGGTTGAAGACATACAAATTGAGGTTGAATTCGAACAAGTGCACCTTCGGGGTAAGGTCTAGTAAACTTCTGGGGTTCATCGTCAGTGACAAAGGTATTAAGGTAGACCCTGCAAAGGTGAAGGCCATACAAGATATGCCGGATCCCCGTACTGAGAAGGAAGTTAGAGGTTTCTTGGGACGTTTGAACTATATCGCGAGGTTCATTTCACATCCAACTATTACTTGTGAGCCAATCTTCAAGCTCCTGAAGAAAGATCAAGTAGTAAAATGGAATGACGAATGCCAGACTTCTTTCGAAAGAATCAAGGGATACCTTTAAGAACCACCAATTCTGATGCCTCCAATTGAAGGAAGACCTTTGATATTGTACTTAACGGTGCTAGACAATTCAATGGGGTGTGTGATGGGCAGCATGACGAGTCTGGTTGAAAAGAGCATGCAATATACTACCTTAACAAAAAGTTTACCGATTGTGAAACACGATACTCACTGCTCGAGAAAACTTGTTGCGCTTTGGCATGGGCTGCTCGCCAACTAAGACAGTATATATTGACCCACACTACTTTGTTGATATCTAAGATGGATCCAATCAAGTATATCTTCGAGAAGCCCGATGTTGTACCCCAAAATTTGCCCACTCATTTTACTCAATACATACTCCTAGAGATCCTCAATTTGCTCAAGTTTGCCCAAGAGTTGACCATACAAACTCTCTCCTAAGGTAGTGTGTCTCTAATTAGGGTTTACATTTTCATTAAGATAGGTGGACTCCAAAGACCTCATATTCTCTCCATGGTCCTAATATGTTCCGAAGACCCTCCATGTCAAATTTCAAGCACTGCACAAGAAGTTTGCTCAATCAACTGCTCAGATGCTTGAGAATCGACTATATTAGGTCAAAAGTCAACTGTGGCCCACATATAGTCAAACTTCAAGATTTTTGGTCAACATCAACATTTTGAAGTGATATCCATCATTTGATCAAGGGTTAATCATGATTCCTCAAGAAATGCTCCTAACCCATCAAAACCCAAAAGTTGCTAAATTAGGGTTTCTTAGGAAAAGTCAACCAAACTTTGACCAAGCATAACTTCTTCATGCTTTACCAGAAACTTACCATCCAAGGCTCATTTTGAACAGGATGTAATTCCCTGCAACTCATCTTCATCCCACAAGTTCAAAATATGCACTCATAAAAAGATATGAATTTCTACATTATAGGTCCTTTTGAAAAGTCAACAAAAACAGATAAGTGGGGTATACCTTAGGATCTAGGTCATTAAATTGCTTCTCTTGATTGTCTGGATTGCTTTAATTTTAAGGGTTTGTTTGGGGTTACTATAGATCCTACATCCGGATCTGGGGGCACTCATTAGGTAAACAACAATAGATCGTGGAGACTGTACAGCGTAAACCGATATGGTTTAAGAGATGGTTGTGTTGGTGTGGCACTTTGGTTGGTACCAGTATCCTTCGTGGGGAAACGAGGAGAATACGGGGCCTCCGCATGGCATCGTGAAGCACTAACGGACCTTAGAACCTTAGTCGAACAAACTTGACCATTAGAAAGTAGTGAGATAGCCGACCTCAGTGTAGAGCTGAGGATTGGTTGATACTCGATGCTACACTCATTGAGATCAGAATTTCGGGATATTTTGGCCGCAAGAAAAGATTGATTGAGCTGAAACAATGCCCAATAAAGGATGGTCAGTGATATTGAGATCCTCTAGAACCCGGTTACTTTTTATAGGACAGGCTGAACCAACTAAACTTCAAGAGGGTACTACCTTTAACCTCATGCAAGCCTTAAACCTAAGGACTTGGTGTGATTTGTTTGTGCTTGTTATACCTGTGATTCTCAACATAATCATGACATCATGACATCATAAACATGGCATATCATACTAACCATTTCAAGGATCTCAAGGGTCTACGATGTAGGTCATGGCGAACCAGACGTCTAGCAAGGGGAAAGGGGATTTATTTTCCTCTAGCCAATGTTGTCAAAGGATCTTGAGTCAGGGGCTATGACCCACTCGATATGGTGAGCTTGACTCTTGAAGAAGGAATCTCAATGACACGAAGTTTCTTCAATCAAGCTGCAATCAAATTCTAACAGTTTCTTGTTTACCCCGCGAGATCCTTGAAAACATTGCATGCATATCATACACATCACTACAGGTACCATTATAGGTTTCTCATCTTCTTCGCTGTTTATTTCATCAAAAATGTCTTCCGAACAAAGCATCAAGGACCTTCAGGCACAAAACGCCCAGTTCCAACAAATGTTCATAAATTTGGCAAAAGGGCAGGAGGATCTGAAAACCCTCATCCTGAAAGAGAAAAAGAAAAAGAAGAAGGAAACCGGTATTCTGAATATAGGAAAAAGGTTTAGAGGGTCGTTGAAGCAACAAGTCGATCTGACCTCTTCATTTAAGGAAGGGGAGAATCAAGAAGAAGAGACAAGGGAGAAAGATCCCAGTCCTGAAGTTTCGGACAATGATATCGACTATAATGATGAGCAGTATCCTCCCACTGAGGATAGATACAAGCAGTTGGAAGATCGCTTGAATGCTATGGAGGTCCAGAGGATACCTGGATTGGATTTCGAAGAATTGGGATTGGTGTCGGGAGTGGTCATCCCGCAGAAGTTCAAAGCTCCAATTTTTGCAAAGTATGATGGGGTGTCCTGCCCAAAACTCCATCTCCATTCTTATGTCAGGAAGATTCAGCCTCACACCGCTGATAGGAACTTATAGGTCCATTTCTTTCAGGATAGTCTGTCTCAGACTCAACTTAAATGGTTCTATCAACTAGAGGGAACCAATGTCCGTAACTGGGAAGATCTGGCTGCTGCTTTTTACAAGCAGTATCAATATAACGCTAACCTTGCCCATACCCGTACTCAACTCCAGAGTATGTCCATGGGTGCAAGCGAAGGTTTCAAGGACTATGCGCAGAAATGGAGAGATCTGGCAGGGAGAGTCCAACCCCCTTTTTCCGATAGGGAGTTGGTGGGTATGTTCCTTGGTACGCTGTCTGGTCCTTTCTTCAATCAATTGATTGGTAGCTCCTCAGCTAGTTTCACCGAGCTGATATTGACTGGAGAAAGAGTAGAAGCTGGGATCCAGAGTGGTAAGATCCAGAAAAATACCTCTTCGAGTACAGAGAAGAAGTCATTTGGTGGCAAGAGAGAAGCCAATGTTGTGCACGGCCAGAAGGGGTGTAGCAAGGCAGACTACCACCAATCTGTGGGGGCAGTGTTGATCTCTAATTCGACACACACACTACAACCACAACAACGAAACAATCAGCCAAGGGTGGAAAGACCTCAAAGGCAGTTCACCCAAATCAACATGCCATTGTCACAAGAATTGCAACACATGTTAAAGATGAATCTGATTACAGTGATAGACCCTCATCCGAACCCTAAGACTTCTTCTCCTAACTACAACCCAGATGCAAGGTGTGCTTATCATTCTGGTAGCCCGGGGCACGATACTAACGATTGTTGGGTGCTGAAATACAAGATTCAGAATATAATTGACGCCAAGGAGATCGAATTCGACCCTCTTGAGACTCCCAACGTGATCATTGCTCCCTTGCCAAAACATGGCTAGGATTGAAAGCATTTTTGTTCATTTGAATTATGAAGTTGTATTTTCTTTGCTTATTCGAACAATTATTGTCATGTCAAACTTTATTATTTCATTAATGCATTACACATGTCTATCTTGAATTAATTTTTTTTTCATTATGCTTAAATTGCTATACATTTCCTTTTCATGATATTCAACTCTCGACTAAAAAACTGTAAGCCTTTAGAGGGAGGATGACAAAAATGATACCATAATCTCTACAGTATGCTTTTGAACAGACCCCACTAACAATGTACAGACGCTGTTTCAAATCCCAAACAGTGGAGTTATAAGGAAGATAATCCCTAGTCAACCCCTTTGAGCCAAAGAAGTAGGAGTTTTTCTTTCACACAAATTAAAATCCTTAATCATAACCTGGAGCAGGGTAGTTTTCTTAGTTAATCCAGGTGCACAATGAATGACATCAAAGACGTCCTCCCAAAACAAAAGACGGTGATGATTCCTTATAATCGTCAAGACATGCAGTCATTATCTCTCGAAATAAAATCCCATTAAGTCAAAACCTATTAAGCCAAAATTTTCCCTCTCTTTTTACTCAATACATACTCCTAGAGATCCTCAATTTGCTCAAGTTTGCCCAAGAGTTGACCAGACAAACTCTCTCCTAAGGCAATGTGTCTCAAATTAGGGTTTCAATTTTCATTAAGATAGGTGGACTCAAAAGACCTCATATTCTCTCCATGGTCCTAATATGTTCTCAAGACTCTCCATGTCAAATTTCAAGCACTGCACAAGAAGTTTGCTCAATCAACTGCTCAGATGCTTGAGAATCGACTGTATTAGGTCAAAAGTCAACTGTGGCCCACATACAGTCAAAATTCAAGATTTTTGGTTAACATCAACATTTTGAAGCGATATCCATCATTTGATCATGATTCCTAAAGAAATGCTCCTAACTCATCAAAACCCAAAAGTTGCTAAATTAGGGTTTCTTAGGAAAAGTCAACCAAACTTTGACCAAGCATAACTTCTTCATACTTTATCAGAAATTTTCCATCCAAGGCTCATTTTGAATAGGATGCAATTCCATACAACTCATATTCATCCCACATGTTCAAAATATGCACTCATAGAAAGATATGAATTTCTACATTATAGGTCCTTTTGAAAAGTCAACAAAAACACCTTTTGGGTCAAAGTTTCTTACATGAACATGGAAGACCCAATTGAGATGATACAAAAAGGGTTGTTTAGGGGACATCTTAAGATTTCTAAAAAGTCCAAGAACACCATCTTAAAATTGAGGGAGATATGTATTATCAAAATTGACCAATTTTTGGAAATGTACATGAAGTCAATATTGATCAAAATGACTTTTTTTTTCCAAATGGGCCCATGTTTTATTGTTTGAAACTTATTCCTAAGATGGCCCATGACCCCTGATCTTATCCACCTATTATTTTATTATTTTTCTTATTTTTTTATATTTTTTATCCATTTAAATCAAAATAAATCAATTTAAATAGTAGAATAATCAAATAAAATCAAAGATTTGATTTTATGAGCATATTATGAGTCCATGAACAACTAGCAAATCAAAAAATTCGTGCAAGAGCTAATTTATTGGAAAAGATCTTAATTTGGTATATTTTGGAAACAAATCATACAAGGAAAAGAATGAAATCAAATCTCCATAACTTGCAAAGATATGATCAGTTTTTGTTGACCTAAATCATTCTATCATATATACCTAACATCTCTAAAGCATAAAAGAGGTTTTGGGGTCGTGAAAACAAGGGGAAGAAATTGCAAATTTTGGAAGAAAAAGTGCAGACCGTATTCTCTTCCATAGGCCGTTTCAAGTAATTCCAAAGCCAATAATCTGTTCCTGGACGTGTTCTGAAGCCATTCCAATCATCCTCAAGCCTTAAAACCTTCAGAAATCACGCCTCACAGTGCCACGATTTGCATCTTTTTTCAAGATTTGTTTTCAATGATTTATCCATCATAAACATGTTTTGATCATATATCCATGCTTGCTATCGTTTTTGCAATGTTTTTGATTGGTTTGATTGAAGTTTAAGTGCAGGAATGGCACGATGCCATTGTTAGGGTTTTGAGGTCCCAAATTGGGAATTCTATATAAAGGCAAAATTGGACAAAATTAGGGGCACTATCGTGCTCAGGAGATGATTTGCAGTTGATCCATGTCTTTGGTTTTAATTTATTCTGCTTGTGTTGCGTTTTTTTGAATTTTACAGGTTTATGACTACGAACAAAATCCGTCACTATAGCCTTTAGTGACGGAAACGACTGTAAGTAAAAGTGTGGCCAAAAACAACAGTTATGGGAAAGAAGACAATTAGGTGGCAGAATCCTATTGGGTGACTTGAATCACGCGCGCGTTTGGGAAAGACCATTTTATTTACTTTATATTTTATTTATGTTATTATATATACAACTAACCATCCCAGCAAATTTTGTTTTCTTACTTTGTTTCTACAGATTCAATGCATCATCATCCAAAACGCCTACCATGCGCTACCACCATTTGACCATTGAATGTATCAATAATTCAGATCCAATGCCTTAAACAATGAAGGACTATGGTGCACTCTTAGGCTGGCACAACACATGCCCATTCTTTTCTTTTCTATTTTAATTTTTTTTAATTGTTCTACTAATTATTTTCCTTTATTAAAATAACACCCAAAAAATCAATATTTTTTATTTAATCAAAAAATCATAAAAAAAAACATAAAAATCTTTTTTTCCATAAAAATATTTTATTTCCTTAATTAATTAGTTTAATTTAATTTAGGGCAAATTTAATTCCTTTTTTAAATTAATTAGAAATTAGGGTTTTAATTTGTACATAACCTAATTAATTTTTCTCAAAAAAAACTAACCTAAATCTTTTTTCAATTAGATTTTTTAGGTTTCCTAAATTATTCTCGCATTTAATTCGCCGCGTGCATTTTTTAATTTCCTTTTATTATTATTGTAACTGTTTTGAGGTTGTAATAGTAATTAGGGTTTAAATTCCTCATTTTTATTTTCAGTCTAAAATAATTATGTATCTGCAAAAGCCTTGTAATAGCTAAGACTTTAAACTTTCTTGCTTTTAATTCAGCAAACTATAAATTGCTTAGATGTATGTTAATAGGATTGCATGCAAAAGACAAATAAAATTAAAACAGTAGATCACCTTAATTGTGCAAAGATTAAATAACTGAAATCAAACACTGCTTCACACTTGCAGCCTTAGGGTATGCCTCACTTGGTTGCCTCGGAAAATAAATGGTCATGTCCCTCGAACGTAGGGATATCTTAGCAAAAGACCCTCAATCTAAAAGTCATCATAAAGATCATAGTCCCTTAACGTCCCTCGAGTTGCCTACGAGAAATGATCTTGTCCCTCGATGTTGCCTATATGATGACAGTCCCTTCTAAATGCTAAGGTATCCTTACATGTTCCCTTCAATGACCATTTCGGTAGTACCTCAAACATCTAACGACTAGGGTTACCTACTCACTAATAGTAGGATAACACGGTCTAAAGGATAGGAGGAAACGAACAAATTTTTTTCGAGTAGGTAGATAACTGTTAGGTACTTGCTCAAAACAAACAAACTTTTTCACACCAAACACTTTTCAGACAAAGTTTTCAAAAACAACTTCGTAGCATTCTTGAGGATAGAAACAAGGGTTAAAACGAAGTAAAACAAAACTTTTCAAAGCAAAGAACACACAAGCAATTTTAAAAAGATGAGCAAGCACCTAAGATCCCATGGAAAACCATGGATAGAAAGGGTGCTAACACCTTCCCTTTCTATAATCTACCCCCCGTACTTAGAATATCTCGAAAAAAGGTTTTTCTGTTCTTTTTCCTTTTCCTGATTGGATAAAATAAAATTCGGTGGCGACTCTTGCTTACCGCGACATTTTGCGAATAAAAAACGCAAACCAGTATAACAGCCGGTTCTGCCACCGTATCACACCCGCGCTCTCCGAAAGAATACCAAGATGGCAAATAATCATAACCGAATACGATATCCAATATACAACCCAGAAAGCAATCAAGGGAAGTGTATTAGCTGATTATTTGGCTCATCAGGCCGTGGATGACTACCAGTCCATGAATTTTGAGTTCCCGGACGAGAATATTGTGCTAGTAACTGACTATGAAGAACCTGGACCAGATGAAGGACCTGAAGAAGGATCCCGATGGACTATGGTTTTTGATGGAGCTTCGAACGCACTCGGTAATGGAATTGGTGCTGTAATTATATCTCCTGAAGGGTGTCATACTCCTTTCACCGCCCGACTATGCTTCAACTGCACTAACTATATGGTAGAGTATGAAGCCTGTATCATGTGTCTCAAAGCCGCTATCGACCTGAGGATCAAGTTCTTAAACGTTTTCGAGGATCAACCTTGGTGATAAGTTAGATCAAAGGAGAGTGGGATACGAAGCATCCGAATCTCATCCCGTACAAAGAACACGTGCAGACATTGCTCCCACACTTTGAGGAGGTAACCTTTGAATATTTTCCACGAGAGGAGAATCAGTTAGCGAACGCGCTAGATACTATGTCTTCTATGTTCAAGGTTAGGTGGGATAATGAAGCTCCCCGAATCACCATTGAGAGGTTGGATGAACCAGCGTACTGCTGTGAGATTGATACTGAAGAGGTAGCAGCCAAACCTTGGTTCCACGAAGTAAAAAGGTATCTCGAAGCTCAAGAGTATCCCAAGGGGGCATCTGTCAATGATAAGAAGTTTCTGAGAAGGTTCGCCGTGAAATTATTCCTCAGTAATGGAATCCTCTACAAGCGCAAACATGGCTCTACCTTACTGCGGTGTGTAGACAAGAGCAAACCAGAGAGGATTATGACACATCTACACGAAGGTACCTTCGGAAACCATTCAAGTGGACATACCATGGCTTAGAAGATCCTACGGGCAGGATACTATTGGTCCACTATGGAAGCAGATTGTTATCAGCACTCCTGAACTTGCCACAAGTGCCAAATCTATGCTGATAAGGTGCATGTGCCTCCAGTTCCTTTGAATGTCTTGACGGCTCCTTGGACCTTTTCAATGTGGGGCATTGACATGATCAGAGAGATTAGACCTACCTCTTCCAATGGGCATCGCTTCATCCTGGTGGCCATTGATTACTTCACGAAGTGGGTTGAAGCTGCCTCCTTTACTACCGTTACCAAGAATGTTGTGGCGCGGTTCATCAAGCATAACCTGGTTTGTCATTATGATGTCCCCGAAAGAATCATCACTGACAATGGTACGAATATCAAAAACACAATGATCACCAAACTCTATAAACAGTTCAAGATCCAGCATCATAACTCTTCTCCCTACCGGCCGAAGATGAATGGCACTGTCGAAGCTGCTAACAAGGACATCAAAAAGATCATACAGAAGATGACGATGACATACAAAGACTGGCATGAGATGTTACCATTTGCTCTTCATGGGTACCGCACGTCCGCATAAACATCGACATGGGCAACACCCTACTCTCTGGTATACGGCATGGAGGTTGTCCTGCCTATTGAGGTCCAGGTCCCTTCTCTAAGGATCATGAAGGATGCGGGTTTGAACAAAGACGACTGGATCCCGACTTGACTTGATCAACTGAATCTGATCGATAAGAAGAGACTTATTACTGTCTGTCATGGTCAAATGTATCAAAAACAAATGATCAAGGCTTTCAACAAAAAAGTCAGACGCCAAGAATATGAAGTCGGGGATCTAGTGATCAAGCGCATTGTACTGCCGCAAGGTGATCCTAGGGGAAAATGGACTCCCATATACGAAGGGCCATTTGTGATCAAAAACCTTTTCTCGGGTGGAGCCATGATTCTTACCACCATGGACGGTGACGACCTGCCTCACCCTATCAATGCGAACATAGTGAAAAGATACTACGCATGATTAAATACCCGCTAGGTTGACTGGACTAGGCAAAAATAAGGGCTTCCCGACGAACCAAAAGGGTTCGGGCAAAAATAAGGGATGAAAATGAATAAAATCTGTACACCCGGCAAGTCAAAAACCTAAAAAGGCGGCTTGGGAAAAAAGGGTATCCCGGTGGACTGAAAACCCGAAAGGGCGGTCCAGGAAAAAGTTAGGGATTTAAAGCGTATCACTATGTCCCATTGGATCACCTTGCGACCAGACCTCAGTATCATCTATCAAGCTTCAAACGACACCAATCAATCCAGTCAGCTTTGAGCAAGCAGCAAAGTGATGAGACGTTCGAAGACATAGTGGCAATAGCAGAATTGAAACTTAATGGGATTATTACACATAGATGTTTTCTCCTCTTTGTACAAAGTATTGTATAGCTTTCATTTTTTTACGGCGACGTTCTCTTACTAGAGCGTCAGCTTCCTTGTACAAAAAGCCTATTATAGGCCAACTTCAGAAATTAATACAAAGTCATTTTTACAAAACCATTTGTTTTTTCTAATTCTGTTTTGTTTCGCAAAACCGTCCATTGATTTATTATTGACATATGCATTTGAATATGATTTCTATTCACAAATATTTACATATGAAACAAAAAGACAGTTGCTCATGACTTAAGGAACAAGGAAAAGCCTAATCCCGACAGTTACCCTATTCAGCATGGTACAGGGGCAGAGACAGTTTCGAAACAAGGTCACCATTACATGCGACCCCGTGACGTCTACACTCCCCACAGAGTAGAGGCAACCAAATCTTTGACATAGGCTTCCCCAAACATGAGCTACTTTCCCCAGCAAAGTTCCTTCAGAGAGCCGACATCTATTTCCCCAACCGAATTTTATAAGCGCAAGCGGTTCATAAAGTTTCCTCCCGAGCAGAGTTTATTTCTCTGAATACAGAAGCTCAATCCCCAACAAAGTTTATTTCTCCAGCTATGGAAGTTAATCCCCCAGCGGAGTTTATTTCTCTGAATCAGCAAAATCTTCCAGCAAAGCATCTCCTCTCTCAAACAGAGTTATTCCCCCGCAGAGTTATTCTCAAGCAGAGTCTCTCCCAGTAGAATATTCTCAAATATAAAGGAGTAAATCCACGGCATATTCATCTCCGTTAACCATCCCCAACGGAAGTAGAAGAACCACTTTTTCTACAACGATCAAGAATTCAATTTCCAGTACTCTCCAGCAGCAGTCAAGGATTTATTTTCCCAGACTCAGATATGTCACAATAGCATTTCATGTTCATACATTATGATGTGCGCATACATATTGCATACAACATAATCTCATTTATTTTGAGAACATCATAACACAATGTATTTCATGCATCGCATATAATTAATCCTGTAACTTTTTGAGAAAGATGGTTATCATCAACAATTCCAACAGTTCAAGATTAAATTCATGAAGCTATACATGTCACATCTGCAGACAACTAATAGAAAATCAGTTCTCGAAACCAAACGGGTCAACTAATCTACGTGATCAAGTGAGGCAACCATACTACCCAGGCTTTCATTTCGAAGTAACCCTACTATCCAGGTTCCTTCTCATAGCCCTACTATCCAGGATTTCATTTCGAAGTAACCCTAATATCCAGGTTCCTTCTCATAGCCCTACTATCCAGGCTTTCATTTCAAAGTAACCCTACTATCCAGGTTCCTTCTCATAGCCCTACTATCCATGCTTTCATTTCAAAGTAACCCTACTATCCAGGTTCCTTCTCATAGCCCTACTATCCAGGCTTTCATTTCGAAGTAACCCTACTATCCAGGTTCCTTCTCATAGCCCTACTATCCAGGATTTCATTTCGAAGTAACCCTACTATCCAGATTCCTTCTCATAGCCCTACTATCCAGGCTTTCATTTCGAAGTAACTATACTATCTAGGTTCCTTCTCATAGCCCTACTATCCAGGTTCCTTATCATAGCCCTACTATCTAGGCTTTCATTTCGAAGTAACCCTACTATCCAGGTTCCTTCTCATAGCCCTACTATCCAGGCTTTCATTTCGAAGTAACCCTACTATCTAGGTTCCTTCTCATAGCCCTACTATCCAGGCTTTAATTTCGAAGTAACCCTACTGTGATACCGTGGGAAAACTGACTTGAAGGTTTTGTGTTTGATTGCAAATGTTGCGGTTAGCAAGAGTCGCCACCGACTATTCTTTTATCCAAAAGGAAAGGTGAAAAGCAAAGGAAAGACCTTTGAGATTATTTCTTGAGTTCGGGGGGTAGATTATGAAAAAGGGAAGGTATTAGCACCCTTTTCATCCATGGTTATCCATGGGCTCTTAGTTACTTGCTAGATCACTTGCTTTTGTTTGAAATTATGCTTTGTGTAGTTTTTGATAGTATTTTTTAAAGAGGCCATTGTTTAGGCAATCTTTGTAATGATTCTCGTTTGTAAGAATGTATACAACGATGTTGATCTTTTGAAAATGTTTTCAAGTTTTGTAAGATGTTTTGAAAGTGTAAGTGTTTGTTTTTGAAAATAGTAAGGATGTTTGTTTTGAAATGGAGCAAGTAATTAGGAGCAATCTACCTACTCAAATGTCTTTCTTGTTCATGTTCTTTTCCTTTAACATTGTTGTCTTACCATTGATTTGGTAAGCAACCCTATCTTTGGATGTAAACGGGAAGGGCATGGGTCATCGTATAACTATGATTTGCAATGTTGCAAGGTATCTTAACATTTTTTTTGAGGGACTAAGATCATTTGTAAGGCAACTTAGATAGCGTCATTGAGGGATTATGATCTTGTATTTGCTTTTTTTTGCTAAGATGCCTTACATGCGTAATATGGCCATTTTGTATAAGGAAACCAAGTGGAATAACCCTAGGGGTGCTTGTGTGCAAGTGTATCATTTTCATGCTTGTTTTGGTCTTGAATTAGGGTTTTCTAAGTATTGGTTTTAGTCTTTCCATATAAACCCTAATTACTAGCATGTTATATAAAAACGATAAATTGCGAAATTTAAAGTTACTACGCTATTACAATATTTGTGGGGAGGGGTGTACAATTTGTAAATGGGGATTGCAAGAATTTAAACCTAATTAGTCTATTACAACCATATTGAATTGGTATGAATATACAGGGAATTAAATAAATACAAAGTATAAAAATGAATAAATGTACAAGGATGCAAAAATGTAAAGAAAATGAATTTTATTTGGCTTTCATGAAAAAAAGATTTTGTCTTAACCTAATTAAATAAAGAAAATAGTTAATTAAGTAAGAATTTATTAAGAAAATATTTTAAATGAAAACCTAGTTCTATTAATTAATCAAAAGAAAATAATTTTATGAAAAGTATTTTTGGTATTTTTTATCTTGAAAATATTTATAGCATTATAATTTATTTTTAGACCGTTTTTTATATAAAAAATAATGCATTTAAATTATTATAAAAGAAAATAACTAATAACCTAATTTTATTTATATTTACAAGATAATAAAATAAACTAAGTCAAAATATACTTATATCATTTTTTGTGAGAGAAATAAAATAAACTAAGTCAAAATATAAATATATCATTTTTTTGTATTTTATAGTTTTTTTAGTATTTAGAAAATATATTTAAGAAAATAAAAATGAAATAAAAAAACTTGGGCCAGGGGTGCCATTAGTCAATAGGGAGGTTAGTAAGCAAAAACAATAACAAGCCAGGCCCAAAGGGCCCAGTGCCTGCTAAAAACTAACAAAACTTAGAAAATGAAAATGTGAAAAATGAAAAGGGTACCACTGGGGCTCCAACCCAGGTCCCATAGGTTACAGGCGCGCACTTCTACCACGGGGATGACTATACACCCGTTAATACAAATGAAACAGTAAATATGTAAGGCAAAATGTATTCTGAAGACTTCATCTTCAACCTCCAGCCATAGGATTTGTAACTTGCTCATTTCTCATAAAAAATGAAAACTATAAACATGAAACTTGTAGAAAACTTTCTCACGATTCCAAAAATGTAAAGTATTAAAATTATAGATCAAAGATAAGCAAGAATTTTAATGGCCCTAATCTGAACCCTAAAAATTTCAGAAATTTCAGTTTCAAAATTCTCTAAGCTCAAGCAAAATTAATGGAAACTAAGGACATGGTTAGCTCCAGGGCAATGATATCTATATGTTTTATTCACAAATAAATTATTGATGATGCTTGTATGAAGAGTTCCAAGTTGAGAAAACTTACCTCAAAACTAGAAATCGTGTTTGGAGTTTGAGCTTGTTTCAAGTGATGGTGATGATCAGGTTAGCTTCCTTGAGGTCCTAGGAAGCTAATGCAATGGTTTGCTTGAGTTGAGAGTGGCTGAAATGACTTGGAGAAGTCAATGTGCAATGCTCTATTTTTGGTTATGGAAGATAGGGTAAATGATGTTACAGAAATGAAACAGGTACATGGATAAGTTACACTTGATGTAAGGAAGCTTTAGAAACTAAAATGCCAAGAAACTCACGAGGGAAATGTGAGTTTGATGTTCAAGGTCAGAAATTGTGTAACAATGGAGTTTTGGGGCAATTTATGACTTGTGATAGTTTTGGTGTATTTCAGGGTGCTCAAGCTCGTGTCCTAGCTCAAAAATAGTGACTCTATTTATAAGCAACAAGTTTGGAGACCTCTTGTTGATCAGAATTCAAAATCACAAGTTTATGCATAACATGTGATTTTTGATAAATTCAAGTTTCAAAGTCTTGTATACTTGCTAAGATAAAGTGTTTATGCTTTAAACAAGCTTGCTTCTGAATTTGTGGATGGAGTGTAATCAGAGGGAACAAGTTAGAGGCTCAATGTGAACTTTATGCAAAAAGCCTTCTTTACAAGAATGGCAATGTTAACTTTGTGCCATTAATAGAAACACAACTTGGATAATAGCTTAATTGCTTGGATCAAAGCACTAACAACTGTGTAAACATTTAATTATGGAGTGATAAACAAGTTTGAGGTCTGTAAAGCAAAGATTTTGCAGCCTATCATGGATTTTGTTCATGTGATCATCAAAAATGACTTGTAATTCAAGTGATAAAACCCTAACTTCATCTCTTCGATTCTCCCTACTCAAGAATGATCTCAAGGAGTTCTTTGACATTTTGGAAATCTTGAATTGTGCTCTACAAGACATATTTGAATTGATTTTGAATATTCCCCTTCAAACTATATGAAAAAGTGTCATGAAGTTAGGTCAAAATCCTGGCCAAATTAGGGCAAAATTTCACTAAGTGTTTAGTTTCATGACCACATGTTCATAAAATTATAACTTGAGATCCAAGAAATTTTAGAAGGAGTTTTGTAAATAAAAGTTATAGATTTCATGGAGATCTACAACTTTCATGTTGGAAGTTTCTGTTGAATCATCTTGCATCATGGTGATAATTTGGCTCAAAGTTATGAAAAAATATGAAATTTCCAACACTTAGAAAAATTTCTAAGTTTAGAAATTATGACTTTTCAAAATGAAATCTTGACTTTTTGATTTCTTGATGAATAAGTTTCATATTTTGACATGCTTTGATGAATTTTGATCCTTGGCACTTGAATTTGACCAAAAAGTCAAAGTTTGACTTTTCAGTATACAATTGACTTTTGATCAGTTGACTGAAAAATTCATTTGTCAATCCAATGGACTTACAAATGTTTTGAACCATGCCATTAGGTAAAAATGATGCAATTGGACTCTTGGTATCATGCCTTAAACCAAATTGACCATTTGCTAGGTCAAAAAATCAGAAATTTACCTTGCCCAATCAAAACCCTAATTTTGACAATTTTGTCCTTTTGGAGATTTGATCAAATTTCATGAGAAGTTATGGTCCAAACTTGATAAAATGATACATATAAGTTTAAAATGTTGGTATGGATAAAAATTATGAAGTTTGACTGTAAATTTGCCATGGTTGACTTTTTCCCCAATACAGCTGATTTTTAGGTCAATTGCTTAATTGACTAAGCAAAAATGTGATCCAAGGCTTGAAACTTGACATGAGTAACCTTGGGGGTCAATAATGATCCATAAAAGTCAAATGGGGCATTGGAAGTTCAAATATCCCTGTGCAATCTCAAACCCTAATTTTGGTCATCAGTGCTTAAGGAGGTGTCTTGAGCTGATCAAACCCTAGTGCAGTCTTGGGTCAAGGGAGATCTTGTGAGAAAATTCTTGATAAGTGAGAGGGAAAATTTTGGGGTACAACAGCTTCCCCTGTTCAATCTTCTTAAGCCTGAAGAGTTAGATTGGCATGTTTTACCATTCGTGACTCAAAGGTGGAAGATGATTGGACACTAGAGTGCCCAGAAATTTGCACTCGGCGATGTGATGGTAGAGGGAATGGGCTTAAAGATGCCATTTTGGAGGAGTGATAGAAAGCTGTTAGGGATGAGCTTGTAGATGCCATCCAAAAGTGATTGCTGAATCTGAAAGAGAATCTGAATGAGTATCAGAATGGCCTCCATATCTGAACTGTATCTGGAAGATGATTTTGAATGAGTATCAGAATGGCATCCGTGTTTAGAGTGTATCTGAACTGTATCTGAAAGTTGAATGAGTTTTAGGATGGCATCCGTGTCTGGAGGGTAACTGAACTGTATCTGAAGATTAAATCTGAATGAGTATCAGGATGGCATTCGTGTCTAGAGCGTATTTGAACTGTATTTGAGAGCTGAATCTGAATGAGTATCAGAATGGCCTCCGTGTCTGGAGCGTATTTGTACTGTATTTGGAAGTTGAGAATTGAATGAGTATCAGAATGGCATCCGTTATCTGGAGCGTATCTGAACTGTATCTGAGAAGTTGAATCTGAATGAGTATCAGGATGGCATACGTGTTTGGAGCGTATCTGAACTATATCTGAAAAAGTTGAATCTGAATGAGTATCAGAATGGCATCCGTGTGTGGAGCGTATCTGAACTGTATCTGAAAAGTTGAATCTGAATGAGTATCAGGATGGCATCCGTGTTTGGAGCGTATCTGAACTGTATCTGAGGACTTTGAACATTGTTAATGGTAGCTGTTTGATTAATCTTATCCTGAAAAAGGTAAAATGTTAGCTAATATGCAATGCTATGTTGTATGAAATGCATAGTATAATGCATTCGCGTTATCAATGTTTATGATATATGGATGCTATGTATGCATATATGAGCTAGTTTACTGCACTGCTGTTGGATTGGGGAAAATAAATCCCTGACTGATGCTGAGGATATGGAGTATAAGTCTCCGTGTTGTGGAGTTGAAGTGCTGATGAATTTCCCTTTAGAGAAATAAACTCTATTGTAAGGGGAATGCCATGTACTATTTGAAAAATCCTGCCTGGGGAATTCGGAGAAATTTGACGACTTCTACCGGGGATTGATAACTTGAAGCTCTGTTCTGCTGGGGATTAAACTGCACACTTCGGGGGATTTTATGGAAATAAATTATAGAGATTTCCCTATCTCTTAAAGCCATCGGTGATTGTCTTTCAATTTTGTATATTTATAAACAGTAATTATGTTCAAATGCATATGTTCAAAAATGAATCATTGGACATTTTTGTAAACAAAACACAAGAGTAAAGAAAAAACAGATAGTGTTGTACTTTCAAAGGGATATCTTTGTATTGACTTTGAGTAAGTACTTTTATACAATGAGACAAACATTCTAGTAAGAGAATGCCATCGCAAAAAAATGAAAATTTTGATACAAAGAAAAGATAGCTATGTGCAATAATCCCATGGGGTTCCCATTCTGCTATAGCCTTCGTGTCTCTGAGAATCTTGTCTATTTGTTGTCTTGTCCGAAGTTGATTGAATTGATCAGAACCTCTGAGTTTGCAGGTTGTCCGTAAGGTGATCCAACGGGACATAGTCATACGCTTTAATTCCCTAACTTTTTCCTGGACCGCCCTTTCGGGTTTTCAGCCCACCGGGATACCCTTTTTTTCCCAAGCTTCCCTTTCAGGTTTTCAACTTGCTGGGTGTACAAATTCTTTTTTTTGTTTTATCCCTAATTTTTGCCCGAACCTTTTTGGTTCGCCAGGATGCCTTCGTTTTGCCTAGGTGTGTCAACCTAGCGGGTTTCTTATGCATAGTATCTTTTGACTATGTCTGCGTTCGCAGGGTGTGGCAGGTCGTCGCCATCCATGGTGGTCAAGATCATTGCTCCACCAGAGAATATGTTTTTGATTACAAACGGTCCTTCGTATGTAGGAGTCCATTTTCCCCTGGGGGTCACCTTGCGGTAGTATGATGCGTTTGATTACCAGATCTCCAACTTGATATACTTGCCATCTGACCTTTTTGTTGAAAGCCTTGATCATCCGTTTTTGATACATTTGACCATGACAGACATCAGTAATCCTTTTCTCATCAATCAAGTTTAGTTGATCAAGTCGAGTCTGGATCCAATCTTCTTCATTCAGCCTTGCATCCTTCATAATTTTCAGAGAGGGGATCTGGACCTCAATAGGCAAGACAACTTCCATGCCGTAAACCAAAGAATATGGTGTTGCCCCAGTTGATGTGCGAGCCGTGGTACGATATCCGTGGAGAGCGAATGGTAGCATCTCATGCCAGTCTTTATATGTGACTGTCATTTTCTGTATGATCTTTTTAATGTTCTTATTCCCAGCTTCGACGACACCATTCATCTTTGGCCGGTAAGGGGAAGAATTGTGATGCTGGATCTTGAATTGCTCGCACAAGGCAGTGATCATAGTATTATTCAATTTTGTACCATTGTCTGTAATGATCCTCTCTGGGATACCGTAACGACAAATGATATTCTACTTGATGAACCGGGCGACAACATTCTTGGTCACAGAAGCGAAAGAAGCTGCCTCCACCCACTTGGTAAAATAGTCAATGGCCACTAGGATGAAGCGATGTCCATTGGATGCTGTTGGCTTGATTTCCCCAATCATATCAATCCCCCACATAGCAAAGGGCCAAGGAGCCGTTAAGACATTCATAGGAACTGGAGGTACGTGCACCTTGTCAGTATAAATCTGACACTTATGGCAGGTTCGAGAGTTTTGATAGAAATCTGCTTCCATGGTAGACTAGTAATAGCCTGCTCGTAGGATCTTCTTTGCCATCATATGCCCACTGGAATGGGTGCCAAAAGCACCTTCATGTAACTCAGCCATGATCTTTTCCGCTTCAACCTTGTCTACGCACCGAAGTAACACATAGTCATGGTTGCGTTTGTAAAGGATGATATTACTAAGGATGAATTTAGCAGAGAATCTGTTGTACCCCAATTTTTGCCCCTAATATTCCTCTATCTTATCATATCAATTCGATCGTAACAAGATCACATTAGGGTTGGTTCTTCCTCTTTTTTCCTATCTTTAAGTTTGCTCTTGAGGAATCTCCAAGCACCTTGGTTGTGTATTTTGTATATGTGTTGTTGACTAACTTCTAATCAAAATACAAAAAAATATTTGTCTTTGTCTTTGTATATTTTTGTTTTGTAGGTACCAAGTCGAAGCATCTGACAAATAAGGATTTCTCCTATTATTTTCCTAAAATCTCTATTTGCAAAGAAAAAGAGTTAAAATTTTTCATTTTTTTCACTGATGCAATCGATTGCTCTTAATGTGCAATCGATTGCACATAGTGTATTTTGCGCCATTTTTGAAAAAAATACACTGTGCAATCGATTTGCACTGTAGTGCAATCGATTGCACAACGTGAAAATTAAAAAAAAAACAGCATTTTAAACTTGTCAAATTTTGGCTCCAATTTTCCTTCACTTTTGAAAGATGTATCATTAATTCAAATTTTAGTGCCAATCTTTCATTTTAAAAAAGAATTATCATTAATTCAAATTTTGGCTCTAATATTTGAAAGAATTATCATTAATTCAAATTTTGGCTCTAATTTTTGAAAGAGTTATCATTAATTCAAATTTTGGCCCCAAGAATCAATTACCAAATTACCACTAATCCCAATCCTAAAACTCTATAAATAGAGCTCTCATTTCATTCAAATTTCAAGCTTTTGATAGCCAAATCCAACTTGCTAAAAAATCTCTCAATTCTCTCCATCTACCAAATTCACTCAAAGCTCCATTTTCAAAAGGTTAGTAAGCTTTGCATTGAAGCTTACTAATATTTGAGCTAAACCTTCATCCAAACACTTTTTCTTCATCAATTCTCTACATCCAAGCTTGGTCAATTGATTCTTATGGTTGAATTGAAGAAAATTCTTGAAGTTATTTTGATAATTCTCTAGATCTACCTTTGGTAAGTTGGATAATTCATCTTTCACAATGTGACCTCTTGTTGATCTTTGGGTTTGATTCTTTGAGCATTATTTTGTGATTCCAATGGTGTTATTTTCTCATAATTTGATGTAATTTTCGTGCTCAATTGGATCCATGATCATAAGGTGTTTGATGGAAAGTTTGAACAAGAAATTGCCCTTTTAAAATGCTGTTTTTGCTATTGTAACAGTGTGCAATCGATTGCAGTAACTGTGCAATCGATTGCACAGAAGCGTTTCATACAATTTTCTTGAAAATAACACAGTGTGCAATCGATTGCACAGTTACTGCAATCGACTGCACAGGGACAAAATGCACTTTTTTGCCTTGTTTTGGGGCAGCTTTGATCCAAAATGATTTTTCTACTCACTCCTTTTTGATTGTTGGTTTGGATTGCAATTTTAAATGTCCAATTTGTCTTTAATCTCAATGGACTTTGTGATGTAGATAAAGTTGGATAAATGTTCATAAATTCAAATCTACCTAAGAGTGAATTATTTAATTCATTTTTGGTGCTTTGGATTAATGATATGTTTAGTGCTTTAATCCATCTAGAGGAGTGGTTGAATTTAAAGATGAAAGAATTTTGAAATGGTGATCCAAATTAGCTTATCATTCCCCTCCCTCTTCATCTTATCCCTTTCTTTTTTAATTGTGCTACATGTTAAGGGATGGTGATCTCTATATCATTTATCCAAACATGAAGTACATAGATTGCTATTGACCAGCCTCAAAATAGGTGTGAATTCTACATAAGTCCACTTATGATTGCTTAACATAGCGCTAAATTTTGTCCCGATTTGAATAAATGATCATTCGTGGCCCAAACTTATGATTGCAAGCCCAAGTATGTTAATTTGATCTCTTTGATCCAATAACCTTGAGATTCATTGTGTGGAGGCTTTGGTTCTACCAATCCTCTAATGGATCTACAACACCTTTGGTCAACGCGGATCACTTAAACATCATTGATAATTACATGTTGCCTTGTGAGAATTCCAAAATGGATGATATACTTGACAAAAAGCAAATGTAACTTGTTATGTGGAGGCTTTGGTTCTACTAATCCTCTAATGAGTTCCAAATGCAAGTTTCAAGATGGTCATCCAACTAATCACTAATTACTAACAATTAACTTTACTTTACGCTTTTATTTTCATGCTTTATGTACCATTTACTTTTAGCATTTTACATTTCATGCTATTTTCATCTTTGCTCACTTGAGCATTTACTTTTATATCATTTTTATTTTGCTCACTTGAGCTTTTCTTTCTTTTTAAAGACACCTAATAATCAACATGAACCATAAAAATCATTAATGACACTTGGACTACATGGTTACTATCCTTTGCATTATGGAGTGATGGACTTCTTGGACTTAGGATTAGAGACCTTGGCCTATCTTGGAGACTTTGTGACTTTATTTGATATTTTGTCTGGAGTTCTTGAGGTTTACCTCAAGACATTGGGTTGTTTGTTTGTTTTGTGTGCAGGTTATTGAGATTACGATCTTTGTTTGTAATCTGGAATTCACCCGTATACAGCCGTTACTCTGCCCAATTTTTGCGAAGACTTAAAACACTTGAAGTTTGGTTCTCTCAAGAGGTCTAGTATCTTTGCTTGCTCGGTTTCAATCCGAAGAATGGGAATTCTATACTGACTCATAATTTCAAGTATTGGCTTCTTGTTGGTTAGATGGTTCTTATCCCTAGCTTTTACCTTATGCTTTAGGATAGCCTCTTCTTCTCCTCTCATCTTCTTTAATTTCAAAAATCTTCTCCCTCCTTTAAAAAAAAAACTCTTCTTGTTTTGAAACTTGAAACATTTTCATAATAAACTTGGACTTAGGTCCATGCATCTTCGAAACATTTTCATAAATAAATTTCAATCAATTTAATAATACCTTGACTTTTTTTTTGTGAGAAGACTAAAAGTCAATCAATCTCATTTCAAACCATTTTGCCACTTTGGCTTTTATCTTTAAACTTTTCTCAAAAGATTAGACTCTTGTCAATCCTTGTAGTGATGCAAACAACTATACTTCTACAATATGTAGTGAAGTGAGATATTTTCCACTTGGGTGTTGAGTGAGGCATTGTTGATTTTAAAATCCAAGCCATATCCTCCACTTTGAGATGATGCAAATTCTCCTTTCTCATGATTGTGGGTAGTAAGTATGTTTTTCACACGGACAATTGGGATGATGTCTTATCTCATAAAATCAACCAACACACTTGTGTTTCAAATTTTTAAAAGAGGAACTACGTGTACCCTGATCCCCTATTGCACGAAAGGTGCTACGTAGGCACTAAAGGTTCGCAACCGCGGCGGGTGCAAAAATCATAAAAATATTTCTTTTTTCACCTCCACCATCCATTTTATATACAACACATTTTTATAGCCAAAATATACAGATTTTTCAAAGAGGTTCCTGCAGAGTACCGTAGATGTTTAGGGTGCTAATACCTTCCCTTTGCATAACCAACCCCCTTACCTTGAATCTTTCCCCCTCTTTTTGGGTTATCCGCTCTTTTCCCATTCCTTTGGAAACAATAAAGCGCGGTGGCGATTTTTATTTTGATTTGTATAAAGTCTATTCAATCCAATGGCTTAGTCTTGCACATTTCTACCGCTACAGAAAAATGGCGACTTCACTGGGGAAAGATTGACCTCTTGCTGGTCCATCCCTAAGTGGGTTAAACCTATATTTGTTTATATCTGTATATGTGCTATTGTTGTTTATGTGTTATATTTTGTATATATGTTTGTCTGGATTTTCCTGGTTTACAGGGTGCTTGGTGATTACTCATAAGTCCTATACCCGGACTTGGGAAAACTTTAAGATAGGACGGGCGGTATAGTCATGTTAACTTTGAGGGAGTAATCCCAAAAAAGGAGGCATGAGATCCCCCACTCAGTGGAGGCCCCTTTGACTGTAGTGTCATTTACCGAGTAATCGAGAAGACGTATTGCTTTCGACCTGGGAGCCTGCCGAAGCTGAGGACCGTATATTACCTAACCCCTCTTGGCCTTTTAGGTGTAGTGCGGAAGCTATAATGGAGTAATCCGGAAATAGTTGTCACGCGATACTACGCTTGGACGAGTCTTTCTTGAGAATATTACTAATTACCGAGTTAATCGGGAAGTTGGTAATATCCGAAGGAAGGATGTAGACTCTGGGAACCTCTTAGAACCTTGTTCGGCAGGTGATAACTTTTTAGACCAATACCTTATGGGTAGTACCTTCGAACTCATGCTCGTGACGTTGAACCTATGAACCCTATATGTGTGATCTTGTGTGTGATTGTTGCATCATGCATCCATGCACTCATAAGCATCTTTTGAAAAAACAATATTTCAAGAGATTTAAAGGTTGACTATTTGTGAATATCTCAGGTACTTTTAAACCATGGATTCTGGAAAGAGAAAGACCGGGAAATATAGTTTCAAGGATCCTAAGATAGATGAGTTGATCAGTCTAATTCCCGAGATCGAGTGTTCTGCAGACTCTCAAAAGAAGTATGGATCCATTATTCCTCTCATGAAGATAAAGATGAAGGAGGGTTTTCTATCAACTTTGGTCCAGTTCTATGATCCGGTGTATCACTGCTTTACTTTTCCCGATTATCAGTTGATGCCAACATTGGAAGAGTATTCCTATCTATTGGATTTACCTGTTACCGATCGTGTTCCTTTTACTGGTTTGGAGGGTGAGCCAAAACCACATGAGATTGCTGCTTTGATTCATCTGGGGAAGTCTGAGGTGGAAGCTCATATGACTACCAAAGGAGGGATTAGAGGATTACCAGCTCAGTTCTTATTGGAGAAAGCTCGTTACTTTGCCAGGATGAAGAGTAAAGTTGCTTTTGAGGCCATCTTTGCTTTACTCGCCTATGGATTATTCTTATTTTCTAATGTGGACAAGTTTGTCGACATTAATGCTATCAAGATTTTCATGATTGGAAACCCGATTCCTACACTGTTGGGTGATGCTTATTACTCTGTTCATCTTCAGAATTCTTATCATGGGGGAATGATTATCTGTTGCACGCCTTTGTTGTACCGGTGGTTTACCTCTCATATGCCTCAGTCTGACGCTTTTTGGGATGTCAAGAAGGAACCCCGTTGGGCTCCTAAGATCATGGCACTTACTCACTCGGATATTGATTGGTATCATCGAGCTTACCAGGATGTGGAGATTATTGACAGTTGTGGTAGTTTCCCCAATGTGCCTCTTCTTGGTACAAAGGGAGGAATTAACTATAACCCTGTTCTTGCACGGCGACAACTTGGTTATCCGATGAGGGATAAACCAAACAATATTCATCTGAGTAGTTTCTTTCCGAAGGAAGGAGAAGACCACATGGAAGCTAGGGAGCAGATTGCGAAGGCCTGGCGTCACATTCATAAGACGAGTAGGAAGGATTTGGGACCTAGGGGTGCTGTTTCTTTGGAGCCATATCTTCAGTGGGTCCGATCGAGAGCCATTCAGTTGAAGATGTCGTGTACTCGGGAGACACCCATGCCTGATTTGTTTGTGAAGACCACTCCTCCCTTATTAGATGATCTAGAAGAGCTGTAGCTTGCTTTGGTTAGGATGCAACAGGAAAGGGATGCTTGGAAGAACACGTTCCAGACTTTAGAGAGTTCCTACAGAGCAGACCTGAAGGAGAGAGATGATTTGATGGAGATCCTTGAGAGTCGAGCAGTAGAGTCTATGGAGAGGCAAGGAGATTTATTTTCTCCTAAGCCTCAAACAGGTGATGATTACTCACTTCCTGCTTCAGATGATTAGAAGGAGGTTGCCATTAGACATGTGGAATACAACTAGAGGTTGAGGGCTCACATCGCCAGGATCACAAGGAAGCGCCAGCGTACATATTGATCTCTATTAGTTCCTCTTCTCAGGGTTTTAGATTGTATTTTCATCTTGTACTTGGGATCATTGAAACTTTTAATCCATTTTGAAATTATTATAATGAAAATTTTCAGTATTTCAAAAGCTTTATTACTTTGATGTTTGCAATGTGTCTATAAATCATAAATCCCTTGAAATATTAAATGATAAAGTAAAAATAATCATATGCATTGCATATCATGCATCATATTGCACATATTTCTTGCATTTGTTATGCATATCCAGGTGTCTTACCCAGCTTCTTTACTTCACTCAGCAAGCTGACTCATCACTACAACACTCGGGCTAATTTCAAAAAGAAGATGGACAACTTAGAACAGGAGAATCGCGAGCTGCGCGAAGAAGTTTCTGCTTTGAAGGATGGCTTGGCCAACTTGACTACTCTGATGGAAGCTCTGGTGGTTTCTCAGAATCAGCCACCGAGTGTTCAACCTCAACCAACAAGGGCAAGTACTGAAGTTCTGACTGTTCTTGTATCCGCTACTCCGGCTGTTCTTCAAAACCGTATGCCTCAGGGTTAACCGTGGGGAATGCCAGAGAATTTTGCACCTGAAGGTTTCAATCTGGGTCCTCAAGATGCTCCAGTGGTTCCAAATGTTGTTACTCCTGCACCTCCTGTGGTGCAAACTGTTCCTGCTGCACCTTCTTCGGTGAATTTGGTTCCGTTTGTTAATGAAGATGTGTGTCGTCCTTTCCCTCCGCCGAGTGAAGACTTGGGTCTTTATGACAGAATGGATGATTTCCAAGAGCAATTTGATAGAATGCAAAGAGAGATGAAGGCTCTTAGGGGAAAAGAGTTGTTCGGGCAGAATGTGAATGAGCTGTGTTTGGTCCCGAATGCTAAAGTGCCTGCTAAGTTCAAGGTCCCGGAATTTGAGAAGTACAAGGGAAACACTTGCCCTCGTGCTCATTTGGTGATGTATGTGAGAAGGATGTCTACCCATACTGATGATCAGCGTCTGCTGATTCAGTTTTTCCAAGATAGTCTGACCGGTGCTGCGTTGAAATGATACATGAGTTTAGACAGCGTCAACATCCATACTTTTAATGATTTGGGAGAAGCATTCATTAAACAAGACAAGTACAATGTGGACATGGCGCCTGACCGTGACCAGCTTAGGGCCATGGTTCAGAAAGACAGAGAATCGTTCAAAGAGTATGCGCGAAGTGGCTGCACAAGTGATTCCGCCCATGGAAGAGAAAGAAATGACCAAGATATTTTCTAAAGACGCTAGGAGCTTTCTACTACGAAAGAATGGTAGCAAGTGCCCCAAGTGATTTTACAAAGATTGTAGGAATGGGTGTCCTCCTAGAAGAGGCAGTAAGAGAAGGCCGTTTGACAAAGGGTGAAGGATCTGGAGGTATGAAGAAGCCATCTTACGGGTTTACAAAGAAGAAAGAGGGGGATACAAATGTTGTTATGCAAGAGAGAAAGGTAAACGCTCCTAGAAGGAATTATTAGCGTCATCAGCAAGTCGCCTCAGTTACTCCTGTTATGAATGCCGCTCCAACTACCGTTGCTTATCAGAGACCATCCCAGCAGGGGAATCAAGGGTATAATCAGAGAAGGGAGAACTATGATCCTATTCCCATGAGCTATGCAGAGCTATTAACAGCATTGGTTCAGAAGAAGTTGGTCCAGACACGAACACCTCCCGCTGTACCATCACCATTGCCGTGGTATTACAAAGCAGACCATACGTGTGCCTTTCATCAGGGAGCACCAGGGCATAGTGTTGAGAATTGTTATCCTTTGAGGACTGAAGTGCAAAGGTTGGTGAAGTCTGGAATTTTATCTTTCAAAGACGTGGGACCTAATGTGAAAGACAATCCTCTACCCAAGCACGAGGGAGTGAATGTTGTGAATATGGTGGCCGGTTGTCCAGGCGACTTTCAAATTTTTGACATTAATCTGGTTAGAGGGGATTTGGTGAAGATGCAAGCAGATCTCTGTAAATTCAGTTATTATACGCATGACCATACCAGTTGTGCTGTTTGCAGTTTGGATATACAGGGTTGCGAGAAGATAAATGATGATTTGCAGGAGATGATGGATGAAGGTTTAATCCATATAATCAGGCCTAGGGCAGAATATGAAGAGGAAGTGAATATGGTTTCTGGATGTCCGGGTGAATTCAGAATTTTTGATGTGGATCATTTGAATGAGGATCTAGTGCAGTTACATGCTACCTTCTGCCATACTGCTGGTCAGGTGGAACACCAATATGGATCTTGCATAATTTGTTATCGAAATCCACGAGGATATTCTGTTGTGAGGGAAGGTGTTCAGTTGCTGTTAGACAATGGAACCATCAAGATCACAGGTCAGAGAGATGATTATCATGAGATTGATATGGTTGAAGTCTGTTTGATGGAAGAGTCAGAGGAAGAGTATGCCTTCGTAGATGAGTATTTCTCTTCAGACGAAGATTTGTTTGCCGGAAATGAATTTTTGATGGATGATTGTGTTGAGGAAGGGGTGAATGTCATTGTACCTTGTTTTGGTGCACCCACTCATCTTGAGGTGGAGTACCATAGCAAACCAGCTGTTGCCCCATTGGTAATTAGTCTGCAAGGTCTTGTTCCCTATGAATCAGATAAGGTTGTGCCTTATAAATACAACGCTACGATCTTAGAAGATGGGGTGGAGATTCCCATCCAGCCGATCCCAGATGTTGGAAATATAGCTGATGATAGCAGAGTGACCCGTAGTGGTCGTGTATTTGCGCCGGTCATTCGAAGAGATGTTGTTGCTGGAAAGAAGATTGCTGAGAATGATGAGCCTAAAAAGTCTGCAGGAGGGACTAGTGGAGCTAGATTAGAGAAAGAAGTGGATGATATCTTGAAGATAATTAAGATGAGCGATTACAGAATTGTAGATCAGCTATTGCAGACTCCTTCAAAGATATCTATTCTAGCCTTATTGATGAATTCCTCTGCTCATAGAGAATCGCTGATGAGAGTACTAGACCAAGCTTTTGTAGAGAATGACATGTCATTAGATCAATTCAGCAGCGTAATTGGAAACATTACGTCATGTAACAATTTGAGCTTCTGTGATGATGAGTTACCAGATGAAGGGAGGAATCACAACCTGGCCCTCCACATATTCATGAACTGTAAGAATGATTCGTTGTCCAATGTGCTAATTGATAACGGATCCGTGCTGAATGTCATACCGAGAAGTACCCTCTTGAAGTTAAAGTATCAAGGAACATCTATGCGCCCGAGTGGCATCATTGTGAAGGCTTTTGATGGGTCGAGGAAATCTGTCATCGGTGAAGTGGACCTGCCCATCCATATAGGACCACATTTGTTCTTGATAACCTTCCAGGTTATGGATATTTATTCCCGCATATAGTTGTTTTCTTGGACGACCATGGATACACGAAGCAGGGGATGTCACTTCAACTCTGCATCAGAAGCTAAAATTTGTGCGTGAAGGGAAGGTAGTGATCATAAATGGGGAGCAGGCGTTGTTGATATCCCATCTATCCTCTTTCAGTATTGTAGAAGCGGATGAGGATGCTATTGGAACCCAGTTCCAAGCCCTATCCATTGACAACATAAGGAGGAATGAGAATTCTGTAGTTTCCCTGAAGGACGCGTAGCAGGTTGTGCGCAATGGTCATAATGCAGTTTGGGGACGACTGGTGGATCCACCCGTGAACAAGAACAGAACTGGTTTGGGTTTTTCTTTGAAGAATGGCAAAGGTGAAAGTTTGAAGTCAAAGTCTCCTGTGAACAGTTATCATGATGTTTTCCGCAGTGGAGGCTACCTCCATCCAATTGGTTCTGGAATTAATGCTGTTGGAGAAGACGAAGCAGAGCAGGAAGTACCGAATTTTGTGACGCATGGAGTCCGAGTTCAGAACTGGGTCACCATTGATGTTCCTTCTTGCATACATATTTCAAAGTAATTTGTTTTGTTAATCTGTTTCTTTCATTTAAAAGCTTTCACTCTGCCCAAGGTGAAAGTATTATATGGGCTTATCCGTTTGCTTTGATTTTTAAGATCATTAATAAAAGTTGTCTTTGCTTCCAAAAATATGTCTTTATTTTATGCTTTTTCTTGGGAAATGGTAATCAAATAAAAAACCCTTTCAAAATAAATGATAATTGATAATTAATTTGCATGATCACTTGTTATATGTGTCAGTTTCTAAAAGCAATCATAAATCATATGTGCAGATTAATTAAAAAACCCGTTGAATACAATGACCATGCACCCTCTCCCAACTTTGAATGTCCTGTGTTTGGGGCTGAAGAAGAAGATTATGATGAGATTCCAGAAGAGGTCTCACGGTTGCTTGAGCACGAGGATAATACCATTCAGCCATATAAGGAGCCTTTGGAAGTGATTAATTTGGGTTCAGAAGAAGATCCGAAAGAGATTAAGATTGGAGCATCGTTGCATCTTGATGTGAAGAGCGGGTTGATTGAGCTGTTGAAAGAGTATGTGGATATTTTTGCTTGGTCTTATCAAGACATGCCTGGTCTAGATACATACATTGTTGAGCATCATTTGCCATTGAAGCCAGAGTGTCCGCCAGTTAAACAAAAGTTGAGAAGAACCCACCCAGATATGGCAGTAAAGATCAAAGAGGAGGTCCTAAAGCAGATTAATGCTGGTTTTCTTGTGACGTCAGTGTATCCTCAATGGATTGCCAATATTGTCCCAGTACCGAAAAAAGACGGAAAAGTCCGCATGTGCGTAGATTACAGAGATCTAAATAAAGCTAGTCCAAAAGATGATTTTCCATTGTCTCACATTGATATGTTAGTGGATAGAACAACAAAATTCAAAGTATTCTCGTTCATGGACGGATTTTCCGGGTATAATCAAATAAGAATGGCTCCAGAGGACATGGAAAAAACAACGTTTATCACACCCTGGGGAACATTCTGTTACAGAGTGATGCCCTTCGGGTTGAAGAACACTGGTGCAACGTACCAGAGGGCTATGACAACCCTATTCCATGATCTGATGCACAAGGAAATTGAAGTATATGTTGATGATATGATTGCCAAATCCCAAATTGAAGAAGGGCATATAAAAGATTTGTTGAAGTTGTTTCAGCGTTTGAGGAAGTTTCGTCTCCGCTTGAATCCAATTAAATGCACCTTCGAAGATAGATCGGGGAAATTGTTGGGTTTTATTGTTAGACAGAAAGGAATTGAAGTTGATCCTGATAAAGTCAGAGCAATTCAAGAAATACCAGCACCAAGAACTGAAAAGCAAGTCAGGGGTTTCCTCGGGCGTTTGAATTATATTTCCAGATTCATTTCCCACATGACTGCAAAGTGTGAACCGATCTTTAAGTTGTTAAAGAAAGGTCAAGGTTGTGTGTGGATGGATGACCGCCAAAGGGAATTTGATAGTATTAAATAGTATCTGCGTGAACCTCCTATCTTGCTCCCTCCCGTAGAAGGAAGACCGTTGATTATGTATCTAACGGTGTTAGATAAATCCATGGGTTGTATTCTGGGACAACAGGATGAAACAGGAAAGAAAGAGTTCGCCATTTATTATCTCAGCAAAAAGTTCACTGATTGTGAGTCACGGTATTCCATGCTAGAAAAAATGTGTTGTGCTTTGGCCTGGGCGGTAAAGCGTTTGCGGCAGTATATGTTGAATCATACCACTTGGTTGATCTCCAAAATGGATCCAATCAAGTATATTTTTGAGAAGCCTGCTCTTACTGGGAGAATTTCCCGCTGGCAGATGTTGTTGTCTGAATATGATATTGAGTACCGCACTCAAAAAGCTATTAAAAGTAGTGTGTTGGCAGATTACCTTGCTCACCAACCAGTGGAAGATCATCAGTCTGCAGAATTTGAATTCCCTTATGAGGATGTGATGTTCCTGAAAGTGAAAGATTGTGATGAACCATTGCCTGAGGAAGGCCCTGACCCTGAATCTCGTTGGAGTATGGTATTTGATAGAGCGGTGAATGCTTATGGAAAAGGAATTGGTGCTGTGATCGTCACTCCTCATGGATCGCACATTCCTTTTACTGCAAGGTTAACATTTGATTGCACTAATAACATGGCGGAATATGAGGCTTGCATCATGGGTCTTGAGGAAGCTATTGATCTCAGAATCAAAATTCTAGATGTGTATGGTGATTCAGCTTTGGTAATAAATCAGATTAAAGGAGAATGGGATACTCGTCACCCTGGCTTGATCCCTTACAAAGATTATGCTAGAAGATTGCTACCCTTCTTCAATAAAGTTAAATTCCATCACATCCCTAGAGATGAAAATCAAATGGTGGATGCTCTGGAAACTCTGGCTTCCATGTATCAAGTGAATTCTTGGAATGATATACCCCGTATTACAGTTCGACGACTGGATAGGCCTGCTCATGTGTTTGCGATAGAGGGGGTAGCAAATGAAAAACCTTGGTATCATGATATCAAGCATTTTCTTCAGACTCAGGAATACCTGATTGGTGCATCAAGGAAAGATAGAAAGACATTGAGAAGATTGGCAGGCAGTTTCTTCCTCAGTGAAAATGTGCTATACAAGAGAAATTATGACATGGTCTTGCTCAGATGCGTGGATAGACACGAAGCAGACATGTTGATGCATGAGATTCATGAAGGTTCATTTGGCACTCATGCTAATGGTCATTCGATGGCTAAAAAGATGCTAAGGGCAGGTTACTATTGGTTGACAATGGAATCTGATTGTTGCAAATTTGCAAAGAAGTGCCATAAATGCCAGATTTATGCAGATAAGATCCATGTGCCTCCGACACTTCTCAATGTAATTTCCTCCCCATGGCCTTTCTCTATGTGGGGTATTGACATGATCGGGATGATAGAACCCAAAGCTTCGAATGGAAACCGTTTCATCTTGGTAGCAATTGACTACTTTACCAAATGGGTAGAGGCTGCTTCTTATGCCAATGTTACCAAACAGGTGGTTGTGCGTTTCATCAAAAACAATCTGATATGCCGGTATGGTGTGCCGAGTAGAATCATCATTGACAATGGCTAAAATTTGAACAACAAAATGATGACAGAACTGTGTGAAGAATTCAAGATTGTCCATCACAATTCGTCTCCATACAGGCCAAAGATGAATGGGGCTGTTGAGGTTGCTAATAAGAATATCAAGAGAATTATCCAGAAAATGGTTATTACTTATAAGGATTAGCATGAAATGATCCCTTTTGCTCTGCATGGATATCGAACATCTGTCCGCACTTCAACAGGAGCAACCCCGTTCTCCCTGGTATATGGAATGGAAGCTGTACTCCCTATTGAGGTAGAGATTCCCTCTTTGCGTGTGATAACGGAAGCCAAGTTGACAGAGGCTGAATGGGTCCAGAACAGGTTTGACCAATTGAATTTGATTGAAGAGAAGAGGATGACAACTTTATGTCATGGGCAGTTATATCAGAAAAGAATGAAGAAAGCATTTGATAAAAAGGTCAAACCTCGTGAATTCAGAGAAGGAGACCTCGTGCTCAGGAAGATCATGTCTTTTAACACTGATTCTAGGGGCAAGTGGACTCCCAATTTTGAAGGCCCGTATGTTGTCAAGAAAGCCTTCTCTGGTGGTGCATTAATTCTTGAAACTATGGATGGCGAGGAGTTCCCATGTCCGAATGCTGACGCAGTCAAGAAATACTTCGCCTAAAGAAATAAAAGAATAACTCGCTAAGTTGAAAATCCGAAAGGGCGGCTTAGGCAAAAAGGAGCGTCTCGGTAGGCTGAAAACCCAAAAGGGTGGTCTAGGCAAAAATTAGAGACATAAACAGAATAAATTTCCCGCTAAGTTAAAAACCCGCAAGGGCAGCTTAGGCAAAAGTTAGGGATTTTTCTTGGCAAGTAACTACGTCAGACAAGACTTGATCGTTGAAGCAACAATCTTCTCGGATCCTCACCATACTTCAACAAAAGCTGCTGCTCAGGACTTCAAAAGTTGTTAGGGGAATGGTGGTCATTGTATCTCAATGTATCTTTTCCATTATATATTACCATTTCCCAAACTTTGTAATCATCCATGGAGTCTCGCCATTCGCAGACTACCATTATATTAATAAAATTCGAGCTTTGGCCTAATTCTTTGTGTTCTTATTTTTATTTAGCTTACAAAGACTTCATTTATTACTGATAATAACTTTCAAAGCAAAAAGATTAAAAAAAAACAAAATTGACTTTTCAAAAAGAAAGACATCTTTACAATTCAATTTACTTTGGGATTTGTGATAAAACAATGACAACAAAAATGGCGATCCCTGGAATGAACAAACTTCGGTTGTTTTAAGAATATTTACTTCCTTCGTGAAGGTTTTTCTCAGGTCATCTTGTTGGTATATGCGCAATCTTTGTGTGTTTCTCAGATAATTAAAGACGATACCAGTTGGCATAAGGTACAGTATTAGGTTTGTGATCCTATGATCCCCGACCAAGTCTTGGTTCGCTTTGGATTTTGGGTTTGCATGGTCATAAGCCTCTGTCCCAGGTTCCCCAGCGAAGTTTTCCCTCATATGATGAAAGGTTTTATTCCCTTGGTGTGCTAAGATAACGCTCGTTTTGCAGTATTGGCATTAGTGTTGACTTCTTGATTTCCCAGGAAGACTACACCAGGGCATCTTTTGTTGGAATAGGTTTGGTTGATATGAAGACTTAATCCAGTATTTTCCAGTGAAGGCCTTGTTTATTTGATAGAAGTCCTTTTTTCCCCAGTGAATAACGTATCTTGGTTTCCCCTCGATGATGTGTTGTCGACCTCCCCAATGAAGTCAGCATGAAGTCCCGGTAGATGTCTCGATGATGAAGTATTGTCTCCCTTAGTGAAGTCCGTATGTTTTTCTTCCTTCAAAGTGGGCCTGATTTCCCCAGTGAATGTTTTGACAATTTGGTTTCCATTTGCCTTATTCACAATCAATATCGAAATCCCCAGTAGGAGTACGGACTGTGAAACATTTGTTTTCCCCATGGAAGTCTGTGTGTTATTCCCTGGGAAGGTTATCCCAGGGCATCTCTTGTTGGAATGAGTATTCATGATGAAAAGTTTTCAATCCTCAGTTTTTTTTCTCCAGGCAAGTGGGTTTGAATTCCTCAGTGAGGTTTGGTTGTCTCGGCGTCAGTCAGCTTTATTTGAGACTAGTTTTGCAATCTTCAGTAGGCACGTTGTTTTTGGAAAACTGGTTTCTCCGATGAAAACGGAAGAACGATGTTCTATCCCGGTATCTGTTTGATTTAGCTACATCCAGATTATGTTTCTCCTCAGTGAAGTTAGGACAGACAATAGGTTTGGTTTTCGCAGTTGCTTTTACCTTTCTTGGATTGATCTTTCTGGTTGAAGTTTAGACCAATGTTGTTGGTACCTGAGGCAATTTTATTCGATTATGTATCCTTTTACCAGCATATGCACGATATCACTCATACATTCATACATGCATCATGCATTCTTACAAATCATTTTTTATTGACATTGTGTTCAAACCTTCCTGCAGTGCTCCTTGCTTAGTTGGATTCGGTTTTCCCTCTTGAGTTTATTTCTCAAAGGATGTATCTTCGTTGGCTGTCTTTCTCCAGTGTGTTTCTAATTGGATTCGTGGTTGCATGACGAAATTATTTACTCTGGATTTCTGAGGACTTTGAGCTTTGATTTGTGCATTTATTTTGCACGAGAAGACTTTATCTCTTCAGCAGGAATAATGTGGCATTTCCCCAGGAAGTCATATCTCATTTCCCCAGGAAGTCATATCTATTTCCCCAGGAAGCCATATTTCTATCCCCAGGAAGTCATATCTCTTTCCCCGGGAAGCCACATTTCTATCCCCAGAAAGTCGTTTCTTTTTGCAATCCTCCATGATAACAAGCAACATGTATCTTTGTTTGAGCAACCCGTGCTTCCCTGTACAAGTCGACGTAACTTTTTTTTCTATTTCCTCTATGAGTGGTTAGCTTGCAGTCCGTCGTCAGTTTACGGCAGTGGATGGCAAGACTTTCAAATTCACAGAAATTGCCCGTTGTGAAATCTTTGCAAGTGGAAGTCTCTTTATTTGAGACAGCTTACATATTACCCTTTCCAGGAGGAATTTCTTGGTTAAGGAAGAAGTTGAGACCCGTTCTAGGTGAAACACCAGAAGTTTGGGGAACATATGATATTTTCAAAATCTACCTTCAGTGAACGTTGGTAGTGCATCGGCAGTGAACGTCGGTGTTTCTTATCTTTTTGCTATCATCAGTGAACGGTGGTAGTTCCTCGTCAGTGAACAGCGATGGTATGATATTTTCAAAATCTACCTTCAGTGAACGTTGGTAGTGCATCGACAGTGAACGTTGGTGTTTCTTATCTTTTTGCTATCATCAGTGAACGGTGGTGGTTCCTCGTCAGTGAACGGTGATGGTATGATATTTTCAAAATCTACCTTCAGTGAACGTTGGTAGTGCATCGACAGTGAACGTCGGTGTTTCTTATCTTTTTGTTATCATCAGTAAACGGTGGTAGTTCCTCGTCAGTGAACGGAGATGGTGTGATATTTTCAAAATCTACCTTCAGTGAATGTTGGTAGTGCATCGGCAGTGAACGTCGGTGTTTCTTATCTTTTTGCTATCATCAGTGAACGGTGGTAGTTCCTCGTCAGTGAATGGTGATGGTATGATATTTTCAAAATCTACCTTTCGTGAACGTTGGTAGTGCATCGGCAGTGAACGTCGGTTCTTTTTTCTATCATCAGTGAACGGTGGTGGTTCCTCGTCAGTGAACGACGATGGTATGATATTTTCAAAATCTACCTTCAGTGAACGTTGGTAGTGAATCGACAATGAACGTCGGTGTTTCTTATCTTTTTGCTATCATTAGTGAACGGTGGTAGTTCCTCGTCAGTGAACGGCGATGACATGATATATTTTCTCTTCTACCTTCAACTATTGAGTTGGTAGTTTACCGTCATCTGTGAGTCGGTATATCTTCTTCTCTATACCTTAAGTGAATGTTGGTAGACATCGGCAGTGAACGTCGATGCTTGTTATCCTCCTCTCTGGTTCTATTCTTTTGGTCCACCAGTGATTTATTTTCCTGGTGGGGTTGCTCCTTTGTTTCTTCATTTTTGTGGCATCCCCAGTGTTACTTTGCGTCTCTTTTGTTCTGTTCATATGCATCCATAATCATAAGCATTGCATGGCATCTTAGAGACAAAAATAGGGCTTGTTTTATATTTAAGTATCTTCAATCGCGTCGACACGAAGATTTGTAACCTTCGTATCTCCGGATAGAAGACACTTAAATAAGGGCAGCTGTTGTACCCCAATTTTTGCCCCTAAGATTCCTCTATCATATCATATCAACTCGATCATAACAAGATCACATTAAGGTTGGTTCTTCCTCTTTTTTCCTATCTTTAAGTTTGCTCTTGAGGAATCTCTAAGCATCTTGGTTGTGTATTTTGTATATGTGTTGTTGACTAACTTCTAATCAAAATACAAAAAAATATTTGTCTTTGTCTTTGTATATTTTTGTTTTGTAGGTACCAAGTCGAAGCATCTGACAAATAAGGATTTCTGGTATTATTTTCGTAAAATATCTATTTGCAAAGAAAAAGAATTAAAAATTTTCATTTTTTTCACTGATGCAATCGATTGCTCTTAAAGTACAATCAATTGCACATAGTGTATTTTGCGCCATTTTTGAAAAAAATACACTGTGCAATCGATTTGCACTGTAGTGCAATCGATTGCACAACGTGAAAATTAAAAAAAAAATCAGCATTTTAAACTTGTCAAATTTTGGCTCCAATTTTCCTTCACTTTTGAAAGATGTATCATTAATTCAAATTTTAGTGAAAATCTTTCATTTTTAAAAAGAATTATCATTAATTCAAATTTTGGCTCTAATATTTGAAAGAATTATCATTAATTCAAATTTTGGCTCTAATTTTTGAAAGAGTTATCATTAATTCAAATTTTGGCTCCAAGAATCAATTACCAAATTACCACTAATCTCAATCCTAAAACTCTATAAATAGAGCTCTCATTTCATTCAAATTTCAAGCTTTTGATAGCCAAATCCACCTTGCTAAAAAATCTCTCAATTCTCTCCATCTACCAAATTCACTCAAAGCTCCATTTTCAAAAGGTTAGTAAGCTTTGCATTGAAGCTTACTAATCTTTGAGCTAAACCTTTATCCAAACACTTTTTCTTCATCAATTCTCTACATCCAAGCTTGGTCAATTGATTCTTGTGGTTGAATTGAAGCAAATTCTTGAAGTTGTTTTGATAATTCTCTAGATCTACCTTTGGTAAGTTGGATAATTCATCTTTCACAATGTGATCTCTTGTTGATCTTTGGGTTTGATTCTTTGAGCATTATTTTGTGATTCTAATGGTGTTATTTTCTCATAATTTGATGGAATTTTCATGCTCAATTGGATCCATGATCATAAGGTGTTTGATGGAAAGTTTGAACAAGAAATTGCCCTTTTAAAATGCTATTTTTGCTACTGTAACAGTGTGCAATCGATTGCAGTAACTATGCAATTGATTGCACAAAAGTGTTTCACACAATTTATTTGAAAATAACACTGTGTGCAATCGATTGCACAGTTACTGCAATCGACTGCACAGGGACAGAATGCACTTTTTTGCCTTTTTTTGGGGCAGCTTTGATCCAAAATGATTTTTCTACTCATTCCTTTTTGATTGTTGGTTTGGATTGCAATTTTAAATGTCCAATTTGTCTTTAAACTCAATGGACTTTATGATGTAGATGAAGTTGGATAAATGTTCATCAATTCAAATCTACCTAAGAGTGAATTATTTAATTCATTTTTGGTGCTTTGGATTAATGATATGTTTAGTGCTTTAATCCATCTAGAGGAGTGGTTGAATTTAAAGATGAAAGAATTTTGAAACGGTGATCCAAAATAGCTTAACATTCCCCTCCCTCTTCATCTTATCCCTTTCTTTTTTAATTGTGCTATATTTTAAGGGATGGTGATCTCTATATCATTTATCCAAACATGAAGTACATAGATTTCTATTGACCGGCCTCAAAATAGGTGTGACTTCTACATAAGTCCACTTACAATTGCTTAACATAACGCTAAATTTTGCCCCGATTCGAATAAATGATCATTCGTGGCCCAAACTTATGATTGCAAGCCCAAGTATGTTAATTTTATCTCTTTGATCCAATAACCTTGAGATTCATTGTGTGGAGGCTTTGGTTCTACCAATCCTCTAATGGATCTACAACACCTTTGGTCAATGTGGATCACTTAAACATCGTTGATCATTACATGTTGCCTTGTGAGAATTCCAAAATGGATGATATACTTGACAAAAAGCAAATGCAACTTGTTGTGTGGAGGCTTTGGTTCTACCAATCCTCTAATGAGTTCCAAATGCAAGTTTCAAGATGGTAATCCAACTAACCACTAATTACTAACAATTAACTTTACTTTACGCTTTTATTTTCATGCTTTATGTACCATTTACTTTTAGCATTTTACATTTCATGCTATTTTCATCTTTGCTCACTTGAGCATTTACTTTTATGTCATTTTTATTTTGCTCACTTGAGCTTTTCTTTCTTTTTAAAGACACCTAATAATCAACATGAACCATAAAAATCATTAATGATACTTGGACTACATGGTTACTATCCTTTGCATTATGGAGTGATGGACTTCTTGGACTTAGGATTAGAGACCTTGGCCTATCTTGGAGACTTTGTGACTTTATTTGATATTTTGTCTGGAGTTTTTGAGGTTTACCTCAAGACATTGGGTTGTTTGTTTGTTTTGTGTGCAGGTTATTGAGATTACGATCTTTGTTTGTAATCTGGAATTCACCCGTATACAACCGTTACTCTGCCCAATTTTTGCGAAGACTTAAAACACTTGAAGTTTGGTTCTCTCAAGAGGTCTAGTATATTTGCTTGCTTGGTTTCAATCCGAAGAATGGGAATTCTATATTGACTCATAATGTCAAGTATTGGCTTCTTGTTGGTTAGATGGTTCTTATCCCTAGCTTTTACCTTATGCTTTAGGATAGCCTCTTCTTCTCCTCCCATCTTCTTTAATTTCAAAAATCTTCTCCCTCCTTTAAAAAAAAAAACTCTTCTTGTTTTGAAACTTGAAACATTTTCATGATAAACTTGGACTTAGGTCCATGCATCTTCGAAACATTTTCATAAATAAATTTCAATCAATTTAATAATACCTTGACTTTTTTTTGTGAGAAGACTAAAAGTCAATCAATCTCATTTGAAACCATTTTGCCACTTTGGCTTTTATCTTTAAACTTTTCTCAAAAGATTAGACTCTTGTCAATCCTTGTAGTGATGCAAACAACTATACTTCTACAATATGTAGTGAAGTGAGATATTTTCCACTTGGGTGTTGAGTGAGGCATTGTTGATTTTAAAATCCAATCCATATCCTCCACTTTGAGATGATGCTAATTCTCCTTTCTCATGATTGTGAGTAGTAAGTATGTTTTTCACACGGACAATTGCAATGATGTCTTATCTCATAAAATCAACAAACACACTTGTGTTTCAAATTTTTAAAAGAGGAACTACGTGTACCCTGATCCCCTATTGCATGAAAGGTGGTACGTAGGCACTAAAGGTTCGCAACCGCGGCGGGTGCAAAAATCATAAAAATATTTCTTTTTTCACCTCCACCATCCATTTTATATACAACACATTTTTATAGCCAAAATATACAGATTTTTCAAAGAGGTTCCTGCAAAGTACTGTAGATGTTTAGGGTGCTAATACCTTCCCTTTGCATAACCAACCCCCTTACCTTGAATCTTTCCCCCTCTTTTTGGGTTATTCGCTCTATTCCCATTCCTTTGGAAACAATAAAGCGCGGTGGCGATTTTTATTTTGATTTTTATAAAGTCTAGTCAATCCAATGGCTTAGTCTTGCACATTTCTATCTCTACAGAATCTTCTTAGGAACTTCTTATCATTGACTGAAGATCCTTCTGGATATTCTTGAACCTCGAGATACCTCTTGACTTCGTGAAACCAAGGCTGGTCCACTATTTCTTCAGTATTAATCTCGTGATAGTGTGCTGGTTCATCCTTTCGTTCAATGGTAATCTGAGGAGCCTTGTTATCCCATTTAAGTTTAAACATAGATGACATTGTGGCTAGTGCGTTTGCTAGCTGATTTTCTTCTCGCGGGAAATGCTCAAAGGTAATCTTCTCAAAATGTAAGAGCAATGTCAAAACATGTTCTTTGTAAGGGATAAGGTTAGGGTGTTTGGTGTTCCACTCCCCTTTGATCTGGATGATAACCAAAGATGAATCTCCAAATACATTTAAAGATTTGATCCCCAAGTCTATGGCAGCTTTGAGGCCAAAGATGCACACTTCATATTCCGCCATGTTATTTGTACAATTGAAGCAGAGTCTTGCAGTAAATGGAGTATGACACCCTTCAGGAGATATGAGTACTGCACCAATACCATTTCCGAGTGTGTTAGATGCCCCATCAAAAACCAGGGTCCATCAGGATCCTTGTTCAGGTCCGTCATATGGCCTGAGTTCTTCACAGTTGTTTGCCATCATGATGTCCTCATCTGGAAATTCGAACTTCATGAACTGGTAGTCTTCTACTGCTTGGTGAGCAAGGTGATCATATAGTACACTGCCCTTTATTGCCTTTTGGGTACTATACTATATGTCATATTCAGTTAGGATCATCTTCCATCTTGCTATTCTCCCAGAGAGAGCAGGTTTCTTGAAGATGTATTTTATTGGATCCATTTTAGATATCAACAAGGTAGTATGGGTCAGCATATACTGTCTTAGCCGATGAGCAGCCCATGCCAGAGCGCAACAAGTTTTCTCGAGCAGTGAATATCTTGTTTCACAGTCGGTAAACTTTTTGTTCAGGTAATAAATGGCGTGCTCTTTTCGGCCAGACTCGTCATGCTGCCCCAGCACATACCCCATTGAATTTTCTAAAACAGTCTGATACATGATCAATGGTCTTCCCTCGAATGGTGGCATCAACACAGGAGGCTCTTACAGGTACTCTTTGATCTTGTCAAAAGCAGTTTGGCACTCATCATTCCACTTGACTACCTGATCTTTCTTCAGTAGTTTGAAGATTGATTCACAAGTAGCTGTCAGGTGAGAAATGAATCTGGCAATGTAGTTCAAACGTCCCAAGAATCCTCTGACTTCCTTTTTAGTACGAGGTGCAGGCATATCTTGTATCGCTTTTATTTTGGCAGGAACTACTTCAATACCCTTATTGATGACGACAAAGCCTAGGAGTTTACCAGACCTTACTCCAAACGTGCATTTATTTGGGTTCAACCTCAGCTTGTACTTCTTCAATCTCTCAAACAGTTTCTGTAAATGATCAAGATGCTCTTCTTCTGTTTGAGATCTATCTATCATGTCGTCCACATAAACCTCTATTTCATGATGTATCATGTCGTTAAATAGGGATACCATGGCACGCTGATAGGTTGCCCCCGCATTCTTTAGTCCGAATGGCATAACCTTGTAGCAGAATGTGCCCTACTGTATGAAAAATGTTGTTTTCTCCATGTCCTCAGGCGCCATTTTGATTTGGTTGTAACTTGAGAAACCGTCCATGAAGGAAAACACTTTGTGTTGCACAATATTGTCAACTAGGATGTCAATGTGGGGAAGTGGGAAATCATCCTTAGGGCTTTCCCTATTCAAATCTCTGTAGTCCACGCACATTCGTACCTTGCCGTCCTTTTTGGGCACGGGAACAACATTGGAAACCCATTGCAGATAGGAGGTGACGGCCAAGAATCCAGCATTAAATTGTTTCATGACTTCTACTTTAATCTTCTTTGACATATCTGGTTGCATTCGACGGGCCTTTTGTTTTACTGGTGGGGAATCCTCTTTTGTAGGTAGACGATGTACCACAATATCTGCATCAAGTCCTGGCATATCTTCATACGACCAGGAAAAGACTTCAACATACTCGTGTAGCGACTGAATCAGACGCTCCTTGACACTGGGTTCCATATTGGCACCCACCTTGACTTCTTTTGTCTTCTTCGGTACCTAGGTTGATTGTATCCATAGGTTCCTCGTGTGGCTGAATGGTTCTCTCTTCTTGTTGTAGCAATCTGGAAAGTTCCCCTGGTACTTCACAATCTTCCTCACCTTCTTCTTCGGCTTGGTAGATTAGATTTTCAGAGTCATAGAAGGCCATAGCAGAACCGTTACCCATGGGATCTCGAATGGATGTAGACCTGCATTATGAGTGTGAGTGTGTGTAAGAGTATAAATATCTTTGAAAGAAATGAAAAATGTAAAAAGAAAAACAATGAGCACAAAGTTTGTAAACAAAACGTCCATGATTCATTGATGTCATATGGAAATGAAATAATAACCCTTACAAATGGACCGTTGTGCCTCGGGTAAGACACAAGGTTTTAAGAGTTTGAAATGTTTTAATATTAGAAATCCAACAAAATGTAAAGACAAATTACTGTGGGATAAAAGTGACCGGGATAAAATCTCTAGTCTCCCAATTGCTGAGCCCTCCACTGACAGTTGGGAAGATCCAATCCTCCAGGTTGTAGCCATCTTCATCATCCTCTACCATGATGACCTCACGATTGTTGATCTTCAGGGGTGGTCCTCCAGCACGAGCGCGACCTACAGCCTTCTGAGCACTTGAAGTGAAACCTACACCCACCTTCTTCTATTACTGCTTTTGCATCCTTCAAAGACGACATCTTGAGTGGAGGTCTTGTGATCTTGGGAACAACCCTGATTACTGCTACATCTTGTGGGAATTCTTAAAAGTGTTGGAATAGAGTTTCAATAAATTCACCATCTAACTCCACATATCTGAAGGAATTGAGATGGCTGATCATATACTCTTCTTCTCCATGAACGGTGATAATCTTCCCTTGAATCAGATATTTCAGCATTTGGTGCAACGTAGAAGTAACAGCGCCAACATTGTGAATCCATGGTCGGCCTAGAAAGGAGGAATATGAAGGGAGGATATCCATTACATAAAAAGTTGAATCAAACGTTTGGGTTCCAACCTTTATGGGGATATCCACTTCCCGATGCACCATCCTTTTCGAGCCTTCAAAAGCCCTCACTACTATATTGCTTGGCTTCAATGTCAATCCTTCGTAGTCAAGCCTATCAAGAGCCTTTTTAGGAAATACATTCAGAGATGACCCGGTGTCCACCAAAACATGAGCCAAGGTTGTGTCCTTGCATTCCACTGAAACATGCAATGCCTCATTATGCTTTCTTCCTCTTTGCATCAAATCAGCATCCAAAAAACCTAGACCATTATCTGCAGTCAAGCTGGCTATGCAGTCTTGGAATTGATCGGAAGATGTTTCTTGGGGTACATGAGCAGTTTTTAGGAATTTTACCAAGGCTTTTGCATGCGCCTCGGAACATAGTAGTAAAGCCAACATGGAAATTTTGGATGGAGTTTTCCCCAGTTGTTCAACTATATCGTAGTCACTTCTCTTTATGATTTTTAGGATTTCCTCCATCTCTTTCCGGGAGGTCTCAGGGATAGCCAATGATTGTGTCTTCGTCTTGACAGACTCAACCAGAACACATTTACCTCGAGTCTCGGTTGACTCGGCAGTAGGAATGTCAGTAGGATTGATAACAGGAGTTGTAACAGCTTTGTTAGTTGGAGTATTGGAGGAGATGATTGTGGGACTGAGGAGCAACAACAACAGGAATGATTACGGGTCCAGAAATTGCTTTTGGGGGAGCAATTTTTGGAGAGAATATCCTTCTGCTTCAGGTAATCTTGCTAGTCCCGACAATGTTACTGTGATTGGAGTCATCCTTCTCAGAACTGGAATCTTCAGCAGCTGGCCAATCTTGCTTGATACCGTGGTAGTAGACATCCCTTCCATAATTCCATGGTACGGTTTTGTCTGACAAATACGGGACTGGTCCAGGCATTGTAATTATCAAAGGAGCTACTTTTGGAACTGATGTAATTCTAACGGGTCTTTTTGGTGGAGACCCTGGAAGAATTGTCGGAAATGGTCACAATGGAAACATCATTATAAGAAACAGGTGGAACAAAAGTCTTTTCAAACAAAATCTCCTTGTTATCTATTAGGCATTGAACGCCTGCTTTCAACAAAGGGCAGCTGGTTGGTGAGGACAAACATAAATGACAGCTTTCATTACAGCCCGAGAAAACATTGGCATTCAATAAGTTCTTTTTAATAGTCAGGAGTGGGGTCATAAGTTCATCAACTGAAGTAACAAACATATCCTCTTCAATGGTGTTGGCATTATGGCCGTGTTTGGGCATAGGGGCAGAAATTACATTGGGCTTTTCTGGCGCATCGAATTCAATATCTTTAGCTTCAAGGAGGTCTTGTACTTTGTTCTTTAGAGTCCAACAGTTGTTAGTGTCATGGCCGGGACTCTCAGAGTGGTTTGTATAGCGGGCATTAGGATGATAGTGAGGAGATGTTGTGTTATGTTTCTTTGGAGCTTCTTTCAAGGTCACTAGGTTGGATCTTAACAAATGCGACAATACTTGAGACAGGGTCATGTTAATTCTGGTGAACTATCTGACTGTTCTTTCCATTCTTGGTTGATTGTTTCTTTGCTGATCAGGCGCGTGTTTAGGAATCATAACGGCCATCACCATTGGATGGCGTTCAACCCTATCTTGATTTCTTTGAGGATACACAACAACCACTTCTTTCTTTCCAATGAATGGCTTCCTTACAGCGGCAGAGGATGCATATTTTTGAATCTTTCCATTCTTTATCCTGGCTTCTAACCTTTCTCCAGTCAATATCAATTTAGTACAACCCGCCGATGAACTCCCAATTAAGTGATTGAAAAAAGGACCAGACAAGGTGCCCAAAAACATTTCTACCAACTCTCTTTCAGATAGAGGAGGTTGAACTCTTTCGGCCAAGTCTCTCCATTATTGCACATAGTCCTTGAAGCCTTCATTTGAAACCATGGCCATACTCTGGAGTTGAGTACGGGTAGGCGCAATATCAGCATTGTATTGGATTGTTTGTAAAAGGTTGCAGCAAGATCTTCCCAGTTGTGAACATTGACTCTTTCTAGCTGATAAAACCAGTCAAGTTGAGTTCCAAACAGACTGTCTTGGAAGAAATGTACCCATAAATCTTTGTCAGCGGTATGGGGCTGGATTTTCCTCACATCGGACCGGAGATGCATTTAGGGCATGAAACTCTGTCATATTTGGCTAACACAGGTGCTTTGAATTTTGGAGGAATGAAAATTCCTGACACTAAGCCCAACTCCTCAAAGTCCAAACCACGAACTTTTTGGATTTCCATTGCACTCAACCGTTCTTTGAGATGTTTATACTTGTGATCATATGGAGGGTATTGTTCTTCAGAATAGTCTTCTTCTTCCTCTTCCTCTTATGAATTATACTGAACAATTGTTTCCTTGACCTTCCCATCTTGACTGTCTTTCTCACCAGATGTCATAGCAAAGTCTAAGGCCCTTCTTTTCTGCCCTTGGAATCTTCTTCCCATGTTCAGAATTCCGGTTATTTTCTTCTCCTCATCCAGCAAGGTCTTCAACTCTTCTTGTCCTTTGGCTAGAGTTAAGAACAACTGTTGAAACTGTGCATTCTGAGCTTGGAGGTCCTTTACCGTTTGCTTGAGATCCATCTTACTGAAATAAATAGTAGAGAGATGAGGAGACTTATTGCAAGAAACCTGCTTATGTTATGATGAATGGTAGATGCATATGCAATGTTTTCAAGGATTTTAAGATTCAAATTTGTTTTAGACAAAAAGGAAACACACGTTATATTAATAAGTTAAAGCTTGAGTACATGAATGCCTTCTTGGGAAAAACAAATACAAGAAACTCTAAGATAGAAAGGTAGTGCGCATCCTCTTTGGTTCAATGTAGGAATTCAGAGTCTGCTCCTCATGAAGTAGCCTAGTAAGTTCCAAAACCTTCTTCTCGCTTGCGTAGAATTGGGCTTCAAAAGTATCTCGCTCCCCCTTGAGTTGTATCCAATCTCTTTGTAGGTCTTCAAGAGAGGTGGGCATGTCAGGATGTAGGATAGTGTATGGAATGTCTCCTTCCATGACAGGCTCAATGATTACCGGGAGAATGCAGGGGTAAGGCATCATAAGACTCTGAGCACGAGTTTGTACCCATTTAAGGTAAGGCTCAAGAGGGATGGAATTCTTGTTCCCTAAAGTCTTGCTATCTACCTTGTTTAACATCCTCCAAGCTCAGATAAATCTCTGGCGAAGACCTTGATCGTCATTGTCATAGTCAAATACCAAACCTTGAATCAGCATCTCATGCGGGCCATCCCTTCGGGCATAACCAAATTGTCTTAAAGCTAAGAAGGGGTTGTAGGTGATACCTCCCCTAATTCCAAGTAAGGGGACATTATGGAACTCTCCACAATGGTCGACAATAGTAACATTCTCTATGGATCGGGAGCACCAATGAATGTCTGATTGTTTGAGCGTCATCAACCTTTGTGACCACCTTAAACCTTACTCTTTCTTTAATATAGATTGGGGAAGATGTGAAATAAACCATCTTGCCAAGAGAGGAGTGCAACAAATAAGAAAACCTCTTTTCCTCATTGTGCGAGTGTGAGGAGAGTGTAGGATATCCCCTAGCAATGTAGGTACCAGGTTGCAGGACATGAAGATTTTGACGGCGTTCACGTCTATGAGTTGGTCAGGATTTGGAAACAAAACCATTCCATAGATGAGGAGAGCCACAATTTCCTCAAAGGCTTGCAAATCCAAGGAATTCCAACAGTTTTGGGCTTTCTCAAACAAGAACTTTTCTAGGAAACCCTTGACACCACTCCTTGTTTCCCAATGAGTTGTGACATCATATGCGTGTAAGTGTAGAGCTTGAGAAATCTCTTCTGTATTTTGGTCTCTTTCCGTACCCTTGAAAGGTAGTTGGTTGAGAATGGAAATCCTCAAGAGTCGGGAGAATTCTTCCAAAGTAGGCACAAGTTGATAGTCGAGAAATGTGAAGCAATGGTGCAAAGGATCAAAGAACTAAAAGAGCACATTTATCATGTCATCATCTATGTTGGAGGTGACCAAGTTGAGTAGGAGACCATGTCTCTCGGTGAATGGATAGTTTTCAGGAATCCTTGAAGCTAGCTCCTTAAGTTGTGGAGGGATCCTTACAAGGTTGACCTGAATAGTTTTCCTGCGAAGAGAATCCATATCCTACAAAACAAGAACAAAGATGAATCCCAAAATCCTTGAAATGGTTAGTGAATGTGTATGATGTTATGATGTTCATGATGTTATGTACAAGTATGTATATACAAACAAAACAAACAAGTCCCTAGGTTTAGGCTTGCATGGAGTTTTATAGGTAAGTACCCTCTTGAAGTTTAGTTGGATCAAACCTGTCCTAGTAATAGTAACCGGGTTCTAAGGAGCTCAATATCAGTGGCTTGTTTCCTTGGTCATTGTTTCAGCACAAGCCTCTTTAATGGCGACCAAAATATCCCAAGAAACCAAACCTCAATGAGTGTAGTATCGAGTATCTACCAACTTTGGACTGCACCAAATCCGGTCATCTCACTACATCCTAAAGGCCAAGTTGGTCAAGTAAAGGTCCTAGAATTTCATTAGTGCTTTATGACATCACTCAACAACCCTGTATTCTCTTTGATTAACTCAAAGGCTACTGGTACCCACAAATATGTCGCACTAACGTAGCTATTGCTTAGACCATGTCGGTATACCCCGCACAGTTTCCACAACGTATTGCTACTTACCTATAAGGTATCCCAAATCCGGGTAGAGGATTCAAACCCAAACAAAGAACCAAAATATAAAGCATACAAGTCAAACAATGTAAGCAAGTAAATGTGATCTAACCCTAAGGTAACCCTACTTTAAAATATTCCCCAGCAGAGTCGCCAATTCTGTGATATGGTGGGAGAACTGACTTGAAGGTTTTGTGTTTGATCGCAAATATTACGGTTATTAAGAGTCGCAACTGACTTTTCTTTTATCCAAAAGGAAAGGTGAAAAAGCACAGGAAAGACCTTTGAGATTATTTCTTGAGTTCGGGGGGTAGATTATGAAAAAGGGAAGGTATTAGCACCCTTTTCATCAATGGTTATCCATGGGCTCTTAGTTACTTGCTAGATCACTTGCTTTTGTTTGAAATTGTGCTTTGTGTGGTTTTTGAAAGTATTTTGTAAAGAGGCCATTGTTTAGGCAATCTTTGTAATGATTCTCGTTCGTAAGAATGTATACAAAGATGTTGATCTTTTGAAAATGTTTTCAAGTTTTGTAAGATGTTTTGAAAGTGTAAGTGTTTGTTTTTGAAAATAGAAAGGATGTTTGTTTTGAAATAGAGCAAGTAATTAGAAGCATTCTACCTACTCAAATGTCTTTCTTGTTCATTTTCTTTTCCTTTGACATTGTTGTCTTACCATTGATTTGGTAAGCAACCCTATCTTTGGATGTAAATGGGACGGGCGTGGGTCATCGTATAACCATGATTAGCAATGTTGCAAGGTATATTAGCATTATTTTTGAGGGACTAAGATCATTTGTAAGGAAACTTAGATAGCGTCATCGAGGGACTATGATCTTGTATTTGCTTGTTTTTGCTAAGATGACTTACATGCGTAATATGGCCATTTTGTATAAGGCGACCAAGTGGAATAACCCTAAGGGGTGCTTGTGTGCAAGTGTATCATTTTCATGCTTGTTTTGATCTTGAATTAGGGTTTTCTAAGTATTGGTTTTAGTCTTTCCATACAAACCCTAATTACTAGCATGTTATATAAAAGCAATAAATTACGAAATTTAAAGTTACTACGCTATTACAACATTTGTGGGGAGGGGGTGTACAATTTGTAAATGGGGATTGCAAGAATTTAAACCTAATTAGTCTATTACAACCATATTGAATTGGTATGAATATACAAGGAATTAAATAAATACAAAGTATAAAAATGAATAAATGTACAAGGTTGCAAAAATGTAAAGAAAATGAATTTTATTTGGTTTTCATGAAAAAAAAGATTTTGTCTTAACCTAATTAAATAAAGAAAATAGTTAATTAATTATGAATTTATTAAAAAAAGATTTTAAATGAAAACCTAGTTCTATTAATTAATCAAAAGAAAATAATTTTAAGAAAATAATTTTTGGTATTTTTTATCTTGAAAATATTTATAGCATTATAATTTATTTTTAGACCTTTTTTTATATAAAAAATAATGCATTTAAATTAGTATGAAAGAGAATAACTAATAACCTAATTTTATTTATATTTACAAGATAATAAGTAAAAAAAATAAATAAAGTATAATTAATAAAAATATTTTTGTGAGAGAAATAAAATAAACTAAGTCAAAATATAAATATATTATTTTTTTTGTATTTTATGATTTTTTTTAGTATTTAGAAAATATATTTAAGAAAATAAAAATGAAATAACTAAAAAAAAATAAACAAACTTGGGCCAGGGGTGCCATTAGTCAATAGGGAGGTTAGTTAGCAAAAACAATAACAAGCCAGGCCCAAAGGGTCCAACGCCTGCCAAAAACTAACAAAAATCAGAAAATGAAAATGTGAAAAATGAAAAGGGTACCACTGGGGCTCGAACCCAGGTCCCATAGGTTACAGGCGCGCGCTTCTACCACTGGGGTGACTATACATCCGTTAATACAAATGAAACAATAAATATGTAAGGCAAAACGTGTTCTGAAGACTTCATCTTCAACCTCCAGCCAAAGGATATGTAACTTGCTCATTTCTCATCAAAAATGAAAACTGTAAACATGAAACTTGTAGCAAATTTTCTCACGATTCCAGAAATGTAAATTATTAAAACTATAGATCAAAGATAAGCAAGAATTTTAATGGCCTTAATCTGAACCCTAAAATTTTCATAAATTTAAGTTTCAAAATTCTCTAAGCTCAAGCAAAATTAATGGAAACTAAGGACATGGTTAGCTTTAGGGCAATGATATCTACATGTTTTATTCACAAATAAACTATTGATGATGCTTGTATGAAGAGTTCCAAGTTGAGAAAAGTTACACCAAAACTGGAAATCTTGTTTGGAGTTTGAGCTTGTTTCAAGTGATGGTGATGATCAGGTTAGCTTCCTTGAGGTCCTAGGAAGCTAATACAATGGTTTGCTTGAGTTGAGAGTGGCTGAAATGACTTGGATAAGTCAATGTGAAATGCTTTATTTTTGGTTATAGAAGATGGGGTAAATGATGTTACAGAAATGAAATAGGTACAGTGATGAGTTACACTTGATGTAAGGAAGCTTTAGAAACTAAAAGGCCAAGAAACACATGAGGGAAATGTGAGTTTGATGTTCAAGGTCAGAAACTGTGCAACAATGGAGTTTTGGGGTAATTTATAATTTGAGAGAGTTTTGGTGTATTTCAGGGTGCTCAAGCTCGTGTCCTAGCTGATAAATAGTGACTCTATTTATAAGCAACAAGTTTGGAGACCTCTTGTTGATCAAAATTCAAAATAACAAGTTTATGCATAACATGTGATTTTTGAGAAATTCAAGTTTCAAAGTCTTGTGTACTTGCTAAGATAGAGTGGTTATGCTTTAAACATGCTTGCTTCTGACTTTGTGGATGGAGTGTAATCAGAGGGAACAAGTTAGAGGCTCAATGTGAACTTTATGCAAAAAGCTTGCTTTACAAGAATGGCAATGTTAACTTTGTGCCATTAATGAAAATGCAACTTCGATAATAGCTTAATTGCTTGGATCAAATCCCTAACAATTGTGTAAACATTTAATTATGAAGTGACAAACAAGTTTGAGGCCTGAAAAGCAAAGATTATGCAGCCTAGCATGGATTTGGTTCATGTGTTCATCAAAAATGACTTGTAATTCAAGTGATAAAACCCTAACTTCATCTCTTCGATTCTCCCTACTCAAGAATGATATCAAGGAGTTCTTTGACATTTTGGAAATCTTGAAATGTGATTTACAACCCATATTTGAATTTATTTTGAAGATTCCCCTTGGAACTATATGAAAAAGTGTCATGAAGTTAGGTCAAAATCCTGGCCAAATTAGGGAAAAATTTCACTAAGTGTTTAGTTTCATGACCACATGTTCATAAAATTATAACTTGAGATCCAAGAACTTTTGTAAGGAGTTGTATAAAGAAAATTTATAGATTTCATGGAGATCTATAACTTTCATGTTGTAAGTTTCTCTTGAATCATCTTGCATCATGGTGAAAATTTGGCTCAAGGTTATGAAAAAATATGAAATTTTCAACACTTAGAAAAATTTCTAAGTTTAGAAATTTTGACTTTTCAAAATGAAATCTTTACTTTTTGATTTCTTGATGAATAAGTTTCATATTTTGACATGCTTTAATCAATGGTGATCCATGGCACTTAAATTTGACCAAAAAGTCAAGTTTGACTTTTCAGTATACAGTTGACTTTTGATCAGTTGACTGAAAAATTCATATGTCAATCCAATGGACTTGCAAATGTTTTGAACCATGCAATTAGGTAAAAAATGATGCAATTGGACTTTTGAGATCATGCCTTAAACCAATTGACCATTTTCTAGGTCAAAAAATCAGAAACTGCCCTTTCCCAATCAAAACCCTAATTTTGACCATTTTGTCCTTTTGGAGATTTGATCAAATTTCTTGAGGAGTTGTGGTCCAAACTTGATCAAATGATACATATAATTTTAAAATGTTGGTATGGATCAAAAATTATGAATTTTGACTATAAATTGGCCATGGTTGACTTTTTCCCCAATACAACTGATTTTTAGGTCAATTGCTCAATTGACTAAGCAAAAATGTGATCCAAGGCTTGAAACTTGACATGAGCAACCTTGGGGGTCCATAATGATCCATAAAATTCAAATGGGGCATTGTAAGTTCAAATATCCCTGTGCAATCTCAAACCCTAATTTTGGTCATCAATGCTTAAGGAGGTGTCTTGAGCTGATCAAACCCTAGTGCAGTCTTGGGTCAAGGGAGATCTTGTCAGAAAATTCTTGATAAGTGAGAGGGAAAATTTTGGGGTACAACACCTACTATCCAGGTTCCTTCTCATAGCCTTACTATCCAGGCTTTCATTTCGAAGTAACCCTACTATCCAGGTTCCTTCTCATAGCCCTACTATCCAGGCTTTCATTTTGAAGTAACCCTACTATCCAAGTTCCTTCTCACAACCCTACTATATAGGCTTTCATTTCTAAGTAACCCTACTATCCAAGTTCCTTCTCATAGCCTTAATATCCAGGCTTTCATTTCGAAGTAACCCTACTATCCAGGTTCCTTCTCATAGCCCTACTATCCAAGCTTTCATTTCGAAGTAACCCTACTATCCATGTTCCTTCTCATAGCCCTAACATCCAAGCTTTCATTTCGAAGTAACCCTACTATCCAGGTTCCTTCTCATAGCCCTACTATCCAGGCTTTCATTTCGAAGTAACCTTACTATCCAGGTTCGTTCTCACAGCCCTACCATCCAAGCTTTCATTTTGAAGTAACCCTACTATACAGGTTCCTTCTCACAGCCCTACTATCTAGGCTTTCCTTTCGAAGTAACCCTGCTATCCAGGTTCCTTCTCTTTTTATCTCCGGATAACAATTTACAACACTATAACCCCTGGACCTGACCAGATACGGTCAATTTCACATTCCCCAGTAGAGTAATGGACAACCAAAGCTCCTAGACTCTATTTCCCAAGACATAAATCAACATTCCCCGGTGAAGTCCTCCTCCAGCGCAGGTACAGAAATTCTCCGGATGGCATCTTTAAGTCCATCTCCGACGATTCTCCGTCATCTTCTCCAAATGACATCTATAAGCCCATTCCCGATATTATCGATCGACATTCACTTCATATGAGTGCAAATTTCTGGGCACTTTAGTGTTCAATCATCTTCCACCTTCAGATCACGAAAGGAAGATCAGCCAATCTACATTCTCAGGTTTAAGAAGACTGAACAGGGGAAGTTGTTATACCCCAAAATTTTCCCTCCCATTTTCACACAAAACATACTCCTAGAGGTTCTCAATTGCTCAAGTTGACTAAGGATTGACCAAACAAATTCTCCTCCTAAGACAATGAGCCTCAAACTAGGGTTTCACTCCTCATCAAGATGTTTGATTTCTAAGGACCCTAAATGGTTTCCATTTCCCTAATATGTCATCAAGATCATTCATGCCAAGTTTCATGCCTTGCACAAGAAGTTTGCTCAGTCAATTGCTCAAATGCCTGAAAATCAACTGTACTAGGTCAAAAGTTAATTGTGGCCCACACACAGTCAAACTTCAAGATTTTTGGTCAAAATCAACATTTTGAAGTGATATCCATCATTTATCAAGGGTTGATCATGATTCCTCAAGTAATGCTCCTAATTCATCAAAACTCAAAAGTTGCTAAATTAGGGTTTCTATAGGAAAAGTCAACCAAACTTTGACCAGGCATAACATTCTCATACTTTATCATAAATTTCACATCCAAGGCTCATTTTGAAGAGAATTCAATTCCTTACAATTCATCTTCAGCCCTCAAGTTCAAGAAATGCACTCATGAAAAGATATAAATTCGGACATTATAGGTCCTTTTCAAAAGTCAACAAAAACACCTTTTGGGTCAAAGCTTCTTACATGAACATGGAAAATCCAATTGAGCTGAAACCAAAAGGGTTGTTTAGAGGACATCCCAAGATTTCTAAAAAGTCCAATAATACCCTCTTAGGGTTAAAATTGAGAGAGACATGCATTGTCAAATTTGGTCATTTTTGGAAATTTGCACAAAGTCAACAATGCCCAAAATTGCATTTTTTCCACATGGGCCCATCTTTTCAAGATTGAATCTCAGTCCTAGCATGGTCCACGACCTATGGGACCCTCCATTCCTTATTCACTCATTTATTTAATTTATTTTTATTTTTATTCATTTAAAAATCAAATAAAATCAAATAAATCCAAATAAATCATATAATTTGTTTTAAGATTGATTTTTGCATTGAAGGGAGATCTTATATGCTGCCAAATAGCCAGGAAATCGTGAAAGGCCAAATAGGACACAAAATCTTAATATATGGCAATATTTCAAGATTTGATTTTCTTCTAAAACCATGCAATTATATCTTTGATTCTTTCCAATTATAATGACCTAATCTGATTCACTACTTATAACAAAGCTTTGTGAACCCTAAGGGAGAGAATTCATGTGCAGCTTGCCTCCCTAAGAGAAAGAACAAAGTCAACTTTTTGTGGAAAAAGTGTAGATCAGATCTTTCTCCATATGCCATTTCAAGCCATTCCAAGGATCAAATCATATCCCTGGACATTCATTGGAGCCTTTGCAATCATTCCCAAGGCTTAAAGCTTGCAGAATCGTGCACAACCTTCATCAGGGTTTGCATATGTTCTTGATTTCGATTCCTTTAATTCTGATATCATAAACGCATTTTAGCTATATATTCATATTCATTGTCATACTTTCAATGATTCTGGTTTGTTTAATTGGAGTTTAAGCGCATGAATCGTATTCACCATAGTTAGGGTTCCGAAGGTCCCAAATTGGGGAATCCATGTACAGGTTAAATTAGGTCCAATCAAGGGTTAATTCGTGCTCAGTAGATCACGAGCGATTGACCCATGGCCTTATCTGAGATTTATATTGCTTGTGCTGAATTTTTGAAAATGCAGGGGTTATAGCTACGAAAGTTGTCTGTAGGTAAAAGCTTTATGCCTAAAGTGATGGTTCTTTGGAGAAGATGACTAGGTGGCAGCCCATCACTGGCCAGTTTGAACCTGGTGCCCGTTTTTGGAAATTCCCAGATATTAATTTTGTTTTCATACATAATATTATTGTGTTGTTATTTGTACAAACAAGCGCTCCAGCGCATATGGCAAAGGACAAGGCATTTGAGAGGGAGGACCTGGGTTCGATCCCAGGTCTCAACATTTTCTTATTTTCTAAGTTGTTTATTGCAGATTCCATGCGCCTCACTATCCAGCATCCACCATACGCCCAAGATTCATCACCATCAGATCATTCCTTGGCCAGATCTCACGCCTCCAGGAAGCAGCCACATGGTGGACCTCCCAGAATCCACCACACCAGATCTAGTGCAGGATGATGGGCTTGCATCAATATGGGCCTATCCATTCTTCTTCACACCCCCAGTTTTGCTCATCACATCAGGCCCACTTTAATTCTTTTTTTTAATTTCTTTTATTTGTTTTAATTATTTGTTTTAAATATTTTTACAAAAAAAAAATTATTGTTTTTTTTAATTAAATCAAAAATAATAAAAAACACAAAAAATATTAGAATTAGGTTTTTTTAATAAAATATTTGATTCTATTAATTAATTAGATTAATTAGGATAACTTAAAATTATTTTTTTCATAATTAAAATTAATTAGAAATTAGGTTAATTTGCAAAATTAATTATTTTTTCTCAAAAAATCCAAAAAAATATTTTTCTTTATTTACTAAATTAAATGTCTTTGAATTTAATTTTAATTCCTCGTATTTAATTTCATCACGCACATTTATTTCATTATTTTTTCAATTAATGTAATTTATTTGAGTTTGTAATAGTTAATTAGGTTTATTATTATTTTCATTTACTGTTTTCCCTCGGTTTTTGATTATGTAATCCCCCTCCCCAAAGCCTTGTAATAGTTAGGTTTAAATTTCTCGCACTTTTCTTTTCCGTCATTATAAACTGTTAGATGATTGATAATAGGATTGTATGCAAAAGATCACAACTTAAAAATAGTAGAAAACCCTAAATGTGCAAAGATTAAATAAATTAAAATCAAACACTTGCACATGCTCACTCCTAGGGTTTGCCCCACTTCGGTTGCCTTCGGTAAACGGTTATGAAGTATAGGGAGTTTTAGTGGTTGCCCTCTAGTCCCAAAAGATAAAAAATGACCCATTCGAATGTTGCCTCGGAAAGATCTTTAGGACTCTAGGTTAATTACTAAGGTTTCCTAATCATTGCTTTAATGATCATACTCGTCCCTTTCGATTGTCCCTTAAACTCCAACGATGGAGCTACCTACTCTTTAATAGTAGGATAACGCTGTCTAAAAGAAACAAGAAAATGAACAGCCTTTTTCGAGTAGGTAGAAACCCTTTAGTACTTGCTCAAAACAACAACTTTTTTCATAATTACACTTTCAAACTAATGTTTTCAAAAAACACTTTATCACACCCTTGAGGACTGATACAAGGGTTACCATAAATTGAAATGCCACACTAAGGCAATTTCAAATCTTTTTCAAGCACACAAACACACAAAAACAATTTAAGAATGAGCAAGTACCTAAGAGCCCGTGGAAAACCACGGATAGAAAGGGTGCTAACACCTTCCCTTTCTATAATCTACCCCCATAATCAAACATCTTGAAAAAGGTTTTTTCTGTTCTTTTTCCTTTTCCTTTGTTGGATGAAATAAAAGTCGGTGGCGACCCTTGCTTACTGTACATTTGCGAACAAAAAACGCAAAACCAGTAGTAACAAAAAACAGTCGATTTTGCCACTGTATCACAGTAGGAAAGGACATCTTGGAAGACATCATGTGAAGAAAGAACATCATGACAAACAGCCTGCATTTGTTTCCACACATGCCAAGGCTAAACCAAATATGTCGAATCAGATGTCTCAACATGTGGGAAGACATCATGATAAGAAAGGACATCTTGGGAAATCTCATGGGAAGAAAAAGCTTAATCACACCAGAGAAAATCCCCAGCCATGGAAATGTCATCACTATGGAAGGCTTGGACATATAAGGCCCTTCTGTTTCAAGTTGTATAGGTATCCTAAAAATACTCCTCTTCCCAAAACTAATAAGATTCCCCAAAATAGAAAAAGAAGAAACAATGGGTTCCCAAGTCCAATGTTAGAAGTCTCATTGCTCACACCTCTCTCAGAGTATCAACCAAAGATAACTGGTATTTTGACAGTGGTTGTTCTAGACACATGACAAGTGTCAAGAATCTGTTGGTGGATCTCAAATCTCATTCCACCAGTTATGTGACTTTTGGTGATGGAGCAAAAGGAGAAATCAAAGGTGTTGTCAAGCTTGACTGTTCAGGAGTTTCTAAGCTTGATAGTGTGTTACTTGTAAAAGGGTTAACAACTAACCTGATAAGTATAAGCCAACTACGTGATTAAGGATTAAAAGTTAACTTCTCCAAGGAAGAATGTCTTGTGTGCAATGAAAAGAATGAAGTTTTCATGAAAGGAATTAGATCTAAAGACAATTGTTATGTATGGGTTCCTCAAGAGTTAAACCTCTCCTTAACATGTGTTTTAGCCAAAGAGAATGAAGTTAAAATATGGCATTAAAAATTGGGGCACTTGCATCTGAAAGGCATGAAGAGCATTATATCTGAATAAGTAGTGAGAGGGATTCCTAAGCTCAAGATAGAAGAAGGAATGGTATGTGGTGACTGTCAAATTGGAAAGCAGACTAAGATGTTGCATCAGAAGATTCAACATCTTACTACATCAAAAGTTTTGGAACTTCTTCACATGGACTTGATGGGACCTATGCAGGTTGAAAGTCTTGGTGGCAAGAAGTATGCCTATGTTGTTGTAGATGACTTTTCTAGATACACATGGATAAGCTTTATTAGAGAAAAATGAGAAACTTTTAAAGTTTTCAAAGATCTTTGTCAAAAACTTCAAAGGGAAAAGGAATGTCATGTCATAAGAATCAGGAGTGATCATGGAAAGGAATTTGAGAATAACAAATTTGCTGAGTTTTATTCCGCTGAAGGAATCATCCATGAATCCTCTTCTTCCATTACTACTCAAGAGAATGGGATTGTAGAATGCAAGAATAGGACTCTCCAAGAATCTTCCAGAGCCATGATTCATGCTAAGAAGCTACCCTACCATTTTCGGGCTGAAGCTATGAATATTGCATGCTATATTCATAACAGAGTCACTCTAAGGAAAGGCACTTCAGCTACTTTGTATGAAATTTGGAGGGGAAGAAAACCAACTGTAAAATAATTTCATGTTTTTGGAAGTAAATGCTACATCTTAGCTGATCGTGAACAAAGAAGGAAGATGGATCCCAAGAGTGATAAAGGAATATTCCTGGGTTACTCTACAAACAGTAGAGCATACATAGTGTTTAACTCCAAAACCAAAGTTATGATGGAATCAATAAATGTTACTATTGATGATAAAGGATGGAATGTTGAAGAAGATGTCTCAGAAGATGTTGGAACATCTTTGCCTGATAGTCCAACTGAATCAAATGACACAAGTATTGATTCTAATCCTCCTCAAGAAGATCCCCAGCCTAGTCAGCTCAATAAAGGATCTTCAATCAGAACTCAAAAAGATCATCCTAAGGAGCTCATCATAGGAGATCCAAATAAGGGAGTTACTACCAGATCAAGAGAAGGGATTTCTAACTCTTTCTTTGTATAAAAAATTGAGCCTAAGAATTTCAAAGAGGCCCTAACTGATGGTTTCTAGATTAATGTTATACAAGAGGAGCTGGAACAATTCAGTAGAAATGAAGTTTGGGATCTGGTTCCAAGACCTGAAAGGACAATTGTGATTGGCACTAAATGGGTATACAAGAATAAATTTGATGAAAAAGGGGTGGTCACTAGAAATAAGGCAAGGTTAGTTGCTCAAGGATACACTCAAATTGAAGGAGTGGACTTTGATGAAACCTTTGGTCATGTGGCTAGAATTGAATCAATCAGACTACTGTTGGGAGTTACATGCATTTTGAAATTTAAATTATTTCAAATGGATGTATAAAGTGACTTCTTGAATGGGTACCTGAATGAAGAAGTTTTTGTTGAACAACCAAAAGGATTTGGTTATCCAATTTTTATTAAACATGTTTATAAATTAAATAAATATCTGTATGGATTGAAGCAAGCTCCAAGAGCTTGGTATGAGATAATGACAGAATTCCTTGGGGAAAATTGATATGGAAAAGGTGGAATAGACAAGACTCTCTTTGTCAAAGAAGAAGAAGGGAATATTGTGATTGCTCAAATTTATGTTGATGATATTGTATTTGATGGGATGCCAAACGAGATGGTTCAACATTTTGTTAAGCAGGAGAAGTCTGAATTTGAGATGAGTCTTGTTGGTGAGTTAACCTATTTTCTTGGTCTGCAAGTTAAACAAATGGAAGACTCCATATTTTTATCTGAGTAAGTATGCCAAGAATATAGTGAAGAAGTTTGGGATGGAGAATGCAAGTCACAAAAGAACCCCTGCTCCCACACATCTGAAGTTAGCTAAAGATGAAAAAGGAGTAAGTGTAGATCAAAGTCTCTACAGAAGCATGATAGGTAGTCTTTTGTATCTCATAGCTAGAAGACCAGACATTGCCTTTGCTGTAGGAGTGTGTGCAAGATATCAAGCTGATCCCAAAGTTAGTTATGCCAACCATGTAAAAAGGACTCTCAAATATGTGAATGGGATAAGTGACTATGGTATGTTGTACTCTCATGGATCAAATTCTGCCTTAACTGGATTTTGTGATGCTGATTGGGCAGGGAGTGCTGATGATAGAAAGAGTACATCAGGAGGATGCTTCTTTCTGGGAAATAACCTCATATCTTGGTTCTGCAAGAAGCAAAATTGTGTGTCTCTATCCACTGCTGAGGCTGAGTACATTGCTGCAGGAAGCAATTGTTTTCAATTGGTTTAGATGAAACAAATGTTAATAGAATACAATGTTAAACAAGATGTCATGATATTATTCTGTGACAATTTAAGCTCCATAAACATTTCAAAGAATCCCATTCAACATAGCAGGACTAAGCATATTGGCACCCGTTATCACTTCATAAGAGAGCTTGTTGAAGAAAAGATTGTGGCCTTAGAACATGTAGCCACTGAATTACAACTGGATGACATCTTCACAAAGGCTTTGGATGCTAATCAGTTTGAGAATTTAAGAGGAAAATTAGGGATGTGTTTATATGAGGGTTTGTAGCAATTAAAAGTGTGTGGGAATATCATTAAATTGATATTATATTATTTGTGTTTCCAATAAATAAATTTTATAAAACAATCATTATAAGACTGCCTCAAATTGTTTCCCACACGCTTCTATATTTCTTCTCTCTACTTTCACAAACTCTTCATTCTCCTCAACAGAAGAAGAACCCTTGCCATTCCTCATCTCCTTGCTAGAAATTTTTCAAACATGTCTCAACATCACACATTGTCTTCCTCAAAATCTGCCAATGAAAATATTTCCCTTGATAGAGTACTAGATGTTACTCCTCTATCAACAATCCCCCCGCTTGAGAAAAGGTCAAGAAACCTAGATCATCACCAGCTAAGAAATCTAAAGATGATAAAGGTAACTCCTCTTCTGCTACTGACAATAGAACTGAAGAAGAAATTTTCAATGTTGATAGAAGCATCAGAAGGCTTGTGGACAGAGTTTTAAATGAAGGCTTTGCTATGCCTGGGATTTCTACTCCCCTTGCTCACATGCCTCCTCCTGCCAACAAAGGAAGTAATCCTAAAAATGATGTTGCTGAATCATCCAAGAAAGATGTTGCTAATAGTAAACTTGAGAAGCTTACTACCTCTGCCCTAAAAGAAGTGGAAGAAGAAGATGTTGAACAAAATGTTGAAGAAAAATATCCCTCTAAAGAAGATACTGCTTCCCCCAGGGACGGAGAAGGTCAAAATGCTGACAATATAGTCAATGTAGAAGAGATCTCTGACAATGAACTCATCACTAATGTTATACCTGGTATTATAAGAAGGCTAAAGTCCGGGAAAGTGAAGGATGCAAGTATCACACCCCCTCCCAAAATAATCAAGAAGAAAACCATGTATGGACCCCCAAAAGCAGGAAGTAAAGTGGTCCCCCCTTCTAGCAAAAGAAAGGCTAGACATGTTAGTTCTACTGATGATGATGAGGATGCTGTAAAAAGATCCAAGAGTAAGAAGAAATCTTTCCTAGTTGAAGATATGGACTCTAAGTATGATGTCGAGCAAGATTTCCAGGACATCTCTCCTATCAAAAAGTCTACAAATAAGAAATTGTCCATAAGGGTTCCTGATGCCCCACTTGACAAAATCTCTTTTCACTCTGTTGGGAATGCTGAAAAGTGGAAGTATGTGTATCAAATAAGGATTTCCCTGGAGAGAGAACTAGGAGTTGGTGCTTTGGAATGTAAGGAAATCATAGAGCTGATCTCCTATGCTGGACTGATGAAAATAGTTACCAGGTTTGCAAATTTCTATGAAACTCTTGTTAAGGAGTTTATTGTTAATATTCCTGTTGATTATGCTGACCATAAGAGTAAGGAGTATAGAAAGGTTTTTGTTAGAGGAAAGTGTGTAGAATTTTCTCCTGCCATTATAAAAAAATTTATAGATAGGTCTGAAGATGTATGTTGTGAGCTGGAAGTAACAAACAATCAAGTGTGTAGAGCCATTACTGCTAATCAAGTAAGTGAGTGGCCAATGAAAAACAAACTTCCTATCAGCAAACTGAGTGTGAAATATGCAATTTTACATAGGATTAGAGCTGCAAATTAGGTTCCCACTAATCATACTCCAACCATCTCCATTGGTTTAGGAAAATTCATTTATGCTATTGGAAATCAAAAACTTTTTGATTATGGGACTTATATCTTCGATCAGACCATCAAACATCCAGGAACTTATGCCATTAAGATTCCAATTTCTTTTCCTTCCCTTCTATATGGAATTATTCTAAATCAGCATCCTTGAATCCTAAGTGGAAATGATGTTGTGTGCAAGAGGGAGTCTGCCTTGACCCTCCATTTTAAGCTCTTTTCAGGAAAACATGTTAAATACATTGTTTTAACATCTGCTCCTGCTGAAAAGACCTCCACCAAGGATGAAATGATCAATGAATTAAGGGAAGCCTGTAAGGAATTAGATGATGTGATCAAAGTGAGTTCAGATAGGAAGAAAATATTTGAAAAGATGATCAAGGACCTGCAAAAGGACAACAACCTTGATGATACAGTGAGCTCTGAAGGTGAAGACTCCAACATGGAAAGAAGTTCTGGTTCAACCAAGTCAATTGGTCCTGATGACAGTTAGACTACTTGGTGTCTCTCTAAACTCTTTGTTTCTCTTTTTGGAACTTACATGTGCTTGACATTTGAATTATATAGTCTGTACCCTAATACCGATATTATCTTGATTGCATCCTTTCTTTGGCATATTATGACTAAAAAGGGGGAGAAAAAGTGAGTGAGTGACTGGATAACCACTAACCATTGATTGAGGGGGAGCTCAATACTTGAGGGGGAGCCTCATGTCCCAGAAGATGTTTTGACATCTTCCTGTGCTAACAGCTAACTACTAACTGAATATATGTTTTGATTTCTTTGCTTATGTTGCTGCCCTGATAATGCTCTGATAATTGTGCTGCTGCTATGATAATATGCTCTAATAATGTTTTAGCTAGAATTTGCCAAAGGGGGAGTTTGTAACTGTTTGTTGGCAGCAATTTTGGTAAAAGAATGACTTGTTAATGTTTTGCTAAATGTCTTAACATTTGGCGAAAAACTGTTTTGAATGATGTCAAAGCAGATGTCTTGACATCTTCCTACTGAACCGATCTCAGCCCAAAATCAATTAAGTATTTTGTTTCCTGATTTCCAACATTCTATAATTCAGGATTTGTGATCTACAGGCTGCGGAAAATATGGAGGAATATTTTTCAAATTGCATAATTTTATCTTGGCCTATTTTTATGGAAATATTCAAAAGATTTGAATATTTGTTTTTAAGCCCAAGCCCAAAGCTTCGCATATATAAGGACTTGCTTCCTTATTCAAAGAAGCAACTTTTGAAGAAGAATACTTTCTTTTTTATTAGAAGTTTAGGATATTTTATTTGTAATACACTCTAAGTATTAGTTTAAATACTTCAGTTGTTATTTGGGTTGTTAATTGTGTATCATTCATAAGCTTTTAAGCATTGAATGATTGAAGTGTTTCAAAATTTATTAATTCTGTAAGTGATTGAATGGATTTGAGGATGACCTCATACCTAGGTGAGTCTTATGTAGAAGTTTAGCTTGGGTAGTGATTAAGTGATTAGATCGTAAACTAGTTTTTTATTGAGGGTCTATGAATTGATACTATTTAGTAAACTTGTCCCTGGCTTGGTAGCCCCCAGAGCAGGTGTTGTTGTACACTGAACTGGGTGAACAATCTCTTGTGTTTTTACTGCTTTTGATTTTACTGCACCTTACTTACAAACAGATATTTGTGTCGTGATATCTCATTCGACATCACATACCTGATACCAGAATTTCACTTATGCCGGTATTCATTGGAGGGGATTTAAGTCACAACTCACGACTAACTACATTAGGAAGCTTAAGAGCAGTTGTGATCTTCCATGAAGAAGATATAGTTTTATATCGAAGAAGCAATGGAAGAAGTTTTCGAAGATACGTTATTATGAGGAATTCAAGGTTAGTATTAGTCTTATTTAACTGATAATGTTATTCTAATGAGTTATAGATACTAATCATATATATTTTTCACTATGTTAATAACAGCTTAAAAGCGAAGTCGGAGTACGAAACAAGGCAAAGAACATGTACCCTCATAGATTATCTCGTGGGGGTTACATGAAACTTGAAAAAAGAATCGTGTTTGAAAAACAACCACAAACAGGAGATGATCGCATCCCATCCCTACCTTCAAGACATGAGAAATGAAAGAGGGCTCGATTAAGACCAAATGGAGAGTACACCTCTGAGGCAACAAAAGTAGTTTCCAAGAAATTGTAAGTATGATTTTTTTTGCTTATGTTATTTGTTATTTAAATGTGTTGGTAATAATATACGTAAGTTTCTCATGTTGTGTAGGATAAGTTGGTTGAGGCAACTCGTGAAGGCGCATTTATTCCAGAAGCACGGCATGCCATATTAGTAGAAGAAATCGGAACAGATGGGCATGGTGGGCGTATCCATGGTGTGGGAGAAGGTGTCGGCTTGAGGTTATTATTTGGGTCTAAAAAAAGTACCGAAAGCTCGAAATTTAATGCAAAAAGATAAAAGATTGAGAATGTTGAGAAGCAATTAGAAGAACAAAGGAGGATGTTAGATGAGGAGAGAGAAAAAAGGGAGAAAGATATGGAAATGTTTCAAGAGTTATATTCCGTATGTGCTTTACTTGAGATTTTAGTGTTTTATCGAAAATGTATGATATATATTATGCTTATTTATGTTTTATGTTCTAACTGAATATTATGATAGAGATTAAGTGAAAACCTCGAACAACATACAAATAAAGATCAATGTTATATTGATGGTGATGATGATCATGATCAAACTCCAAGTAGAAGTGTTGTATGTAGTGCTTATACTAAAGGAAGTAATTGTTCAGCGCCTTCCCCCTCCAGCTAACCGCAATGAGTTATTGGACCCTAACTAAAATGAAATCATCACGTTATACTTGAACGTTGCAGTGATAAATGATGTGCAACCTCTCCCGCTAGAACATTTTCCATATTTGGAGTTATTCTATTTACAGTCCTGAAGATGTAAGGGATTTTCTCAATGGATATAAGTGGTGGATGTAGGAATATTGCAAGTTTAGTGCACATAAGTATATAGTTGAATATACATGTCATTATAGAACATTATCATTTTTTGTATTTCCTCAATTAATTTATTCATTTTCTTTAACCATTTAGGTACATTCATCGTATTTTTATAGAGTTAAATAAATCGAGTATTTATGGAATCTTGGATCCACTTTTTATTTGATGGGCGTATAATCAACCAAAAGATATTCAAGATTACTTAAAAAAATGGTTAAATGAGGGACGAAAAAAATGCTACTTCGCACCATTTCCCTGTTCGTATGTATTTTTGTAATTAATGTATATGTATTCTATATTTAGTTTTGTTTTAGAAAATACTAATAATATATATGATCATGTTCATTCTGTGGTCATTTTCAATTGATCATAATATCATTTAAGACGAATACAATAATTGTACTGTGTTCCTTGCATGATCCACTCGAAAAGAAAAGGAAAGAGATTATTAATTCGTAAGTGTATGTTTAATTCATTTTTTTTATATTATAATTAGTTTAGCATGTAATATGTTTAATTCATTTTTAATGTACATTGTTGTGGAGCAAGTGAATATTATGAACAATGTTAGGAGAAAGTCATTGTGGATCTCTTCTAAAGTAAATGGCTCGATTACCTGTTTCTTTCATTTACATTCATGTTTGGTTATATTCATGTGTGGTTACATTCATGTATGGTTACATTCATTTGTAGACGAGGAAACAACTCGAGAAATACGAGTGTGGGTATTATGTCATGAAACACGTGTTAAACACTGTCCTTACCGACATTGTTGATTCATGGGATAAGGTATATATGTCATAATATGTTTACATATATTAATATATAAGTTGACATATATTTTAAACACTTTTTTGCTCTTTCTTATATAGATGTTTAACGATGTAACCTCATTTCCTGTTGAGGACTTTGTCGATCTTCCTAAATGTTAAGCGTATATCCACAATGTGCTTAAGGGTCCTGCTATTTGATTTATTGAGATGTGCTAATGACTTATTTTCTGTATATGATTATGTGAATATTACTTTTGACTTAAAGATATTGTGTTTGATGTAAATATTAATTTTGGCTTTTGATGCACAATGTTAGTTGTTTTTTATGTTCTTTATGCATGGTTAACAAAAATACGGGTTGTTGTAAATTCTATGATATGGTTATAATAGTTAAAGGATAAAAAATGGGAAGAATTTGAGAAGAAGATAATTTCATATTTAAAATAGAGGAAGTTTTGACAATGATTATAAAACCTAACAGTGATTGTATATTGAACAATGACCAGAATAATATAAATTACAAAATGTTGATGCTGAGAATCGAACATGGGAACTTTAGTTATATCACAACAATTGGGTTAACTAACCGTTGTGATAAGGCGCGCGCTTTCTAGAATACAACAATGGTCCCAAGACCGTGATTGCAAGTACCACATATACAACCACACGGTACATAATAACACCTTGTCTCGCGTGGTTATATATCTCTCCCAACCGTTATTAAATGCCTCTTCCGTAGTAGTGTACAGTCCTTTCACCATAAAACTAGGGTAGTGGAAGGATTTGACTTTGTACTATCACTTTCTTGTACCCCAAAATTTTCCCTCCCATTTTCTTCAAAACATTCTTCTAAGGGTCTCATGTATTCAAGGCTACTTAAGGATTGACCAATCAAACCTCCTCCTAAGCAATGAGTCTACATCTAGGGTTTTGAGTTTCTCAAGGAAGTTTGGGTTGCAAAGGTATCAATTGGTTTCCATGGTTCTCTGTATGTCATCAACAATGCTCATATCAAGTTTCAAGTCTTGCATCACAAGTTTACTCAGTCAATGGCTCAGATGATTGGAAATTAACTGTATTGGGTAAAAAGTCAACCATGGTCAACATATAGTCAAACTTCAAGATTTTGGGTCAATATCAACATTTTGAAGTGATATTCATCATTTGATCAAGGTTTGATCATGATTCCTCAAGGAAAGCTCTCAAATCATCAAAAGTCAAAAGTTGCCAAATTAGGGTTTCCTTAGGAGAAGTCAACTGAACTTTGACTAAGCCTAACTTTCACATGCTTCATCAACTTTTCCCTAACCAAAGCCCATTTTTAAGAAAATTCAATTCTCTACATCTTTGAATCTGTATGCTCAAGTCCAAAAAGTGATTCATTTGAAATATATGAGCCCATACATTATAGGTCATTTCAAAAGTCAACAAAAAGACACTTTTTGTCAAGGCAACTTACATCAAGATAAAGTATCCAAATGCAAAAATTATCAAAAGAGAATTTTAAGAGGACATCTTGAGCTTTCCAAAAAGTCAAAGATCACCTTCAAAATATATCAATTGAGATAGTTATGACCATTGCAAGTTGGGAAATTTTGAGAAAATGCATGATGTGCAAAGTGAGCAAACTTGAAATTTCGAACTAGTGGACCTAACTTTTGATGCTCAAACATGTTCAAAATATGTTAGAAGACCTCTAAATACATGCACATATTTTTCATGATTTTTATTTCCTTTATTTTAATTTTTATTCATTTAAATAAAATTAAAACAAATAAAATATGAGGCAATGTTATAAGGCACGTGGGCTTGCTTTCTTGGATCAATTTAGGCCCAAGATAACTCATGACAACCCATTATAACCTTGCCAAAACCGTGTGGGCTTCAAAATGGCAAGGATTTATCAAAAATGGAAGTTTTTAAATGTGTTGGTTTCTTGTATCATGGCCATGATTGCTTGGACTCCTTGCCATATTTGTTCACCCTACTCCTTCCTCTATATAAACACAGCCAGATCAGTTCAAGAACACACAAATCCTTACCTCAAAGCAGCTTACCAAACTTCTCAAAATTTTCGAAACCTTCAAGTTTCAAAACCCATGTTGCAAGCCCTCTCATTGTGAGATCCTCTTTCCAATCATCTCCAGGAGTATTGACGGGTAATTTTGGATCTATTACCATGGTCCTAAGCATGCGAAACCATATAACATAATATAACCAATTTACATTTTTCTGAAAATTTGTATATTTAATTTGGTCTTGTTTCAAACTGAATTGATGCTGAGTATTGTTTGAACATGTCTGAATAAGGATTATGATCCCATGCATGCTAGTTTGCAAGATGCTATAATTTGCTCTGATCGGTTTCACTTGATTCGAAACCCATGATACAAGGACCTATAGCCAAAACTAAGTCCAAATTTGGATCTAAAAGGTCGAATTAGGGGGGGCATGATGTTTTAGAACATTAATATTTGATTTTTGCAGGTTTTAGATTCTGCAGCTCGTCAGAGAAGACAACCAGAGCTAGGGCTGCGGCGCTTCTCCGGTTATCATATTTGATTATATGTTATATTTTTATTATTTGACTTACATAACCGGATGTAAAGGCTGCCCCAGTGCTAGGAGTGTGTTTGCAAAGGAGTTCCTATACCAGGGCATGGGTTCGATCCCGGCCCCTGATATTTTATTTTTCATGTTTTCTCTTTGCAGATCCAGTACGAATCAGACCATGCACGCATCATACACCTCCTCAATCATCACCATCCAATCCAGATCCAACAGTCTAGAAGAAAGCCTCCACGATGCACTTCCTAGAACCAGTCACATGGGATCACACGCAAGCATGTTGGGCTTGCAGTCACGGGCCTAGGGATTTTTGCTTTCCCCATACCCCCCAATTTACTATTTCTTCAGGCCCATTCCTTTTTATATTTTAATTTCTTTTTTAAATAATTAACCTTTTTGCTAATAAAAATAAAAATTAACTTAGATCTAGGTTTTTCCTTTGATTAAATTAACTTAACTTTTTTTATTTATTAATTTAATAAAATTATATTTTTTAATAAATTAATTGAATTAACTAAATTAGATTCTTTAGGTCTTATTATTAATAATCAATTTCTTTTCTAAATTAAAAAACAATTAGATTAGATTAATCATCATTTGTTTTATCAAGACAATTTTTCCATATCTTTCCCGATTTACAATCTCTGCACTTTTCTTATTTTCGCATTAATTTTTCATAATTATGTAACTGATAAAGGTTGTAATAGATTAAATAGGTTTTTTTTTATTTTCTTTCTACTCCCCCTTATTTTGTGGTTTGTATTCCCCTCCCCGAAGCTTTATAATAGCGTAGGAAATTTATTTTCTGTCTTTACCGCTTTCCTTATAACTGCTAGATGTATGCTAATAGGCTTGTATGGAAAGACTAAAAGCAAACGATAGCTTACCCTGAGCAAAGATGAAAATTAACTGAAATCAAAAGCACTTTTAATACACGCACCTCTAGGGTGACTCCACTTGTTGCCTCGGATAACAGTCATGTCCCTCGAACGTAGGGATACCATTAACAAAAACCCTCGATGAAAAATCATCATGAAGATCATAGTCCCTCGATGACCCTTCGATGCTACCTTCGGAAAATGATCTTGTCCCTCGATGTTTCCTACAAATACATGATGATAGTTCCTTTGAATTGATAAAGATATCCCTATATATTGCCTTTGTGACTGTACGATGACCCGCGCCTGTCCCTCAAACATCTAACGATAGGGCTTCCTACTAACTAATGGTAGGATAGCACTATCTAAAGGAAGAGGAAAAGAACAAAATACTTTTGAGTAGGTAGGTAGTTCTTAATAGCTTGCTCGCTCACAAACAAAAACATCTCTTTTCACACAAATACTTTTCTGAAATATTTTCAAAATAAACACTTTGTATGCTTTCTCAATGGTACGGGAATCATTACAAAGTTTGCCGAACTTAGGCATTTTTTTCAAAATATTTTCAAAACACACAAACATAAAGCATTTTCAAAAAGTGAGCCAACGATTAAGAGCCTGTAGATAACTACAGATGAAAAGGGTGCTAACACCTTCCCTTTTCATAACCTACCCCCCGAACTCAAAAATTCTCAAAGGTTTTTCCTGTTCTTTTCACCCTTTCCTTTATTGGATAAAAGAAAAGCCGGTGGAGACTCTTGATATCTGTAACATTTGGATAAAACGCAAAACTAAAAGTCAGTTCTCCCACTGTATTACAGAACTGACGACTCTGCTGGGGAGAACTAAAAGTGATGTTACCTTGGAGCTAGATCACATTTAAAATGCTTTAATTGCTTGATTTGTATGCTTTACATTTCAGGATTTTGCTCAGGTTTATTTTTGTAAAGATCCTATACCCAGATCTAGGGCATTTTAGGTAAGTAGCAATAGATTGTGAAAACTGTACAGTATATACCGATACGGTTGAAGCAATGGCTACGTTAGTGTGACACATTGGTTGGTGCTGGTGTCCCTTGAGTTAAGTCAAGATGAATGTTGGGCTTCCGCGTGGTGTCATAAAGTACTAACTGACCGTAGAACCTTAGTTGACACAACTTAGCCATTAGAAAGTAGTGAGATAGCCGGCTTTGGTGCAGACTGAAGTTGGTTGATACTCGACACTACACTTATTGAGATTAGAGTCTCAGGATATTTTGGTTACAAATTAGATGCTTGTGCTGAAACAATGCATGAAAGAAAGATCAGTGATATTGAGGCTCCTAGAACCCGGTTACTTTTTTTAGGAAAAGTTAAGCCAACTAAAACTCAAGAGGGTACTTACCTACAAACTCCATGCAAGCTTAAACCTAAGGCCTTGTGTGTTTTGGTTGTGTATGATTATCTTGGTCAAACATGACATCATAACATCATGACATCATACCATATCATTTTCACTAACCATTCCAAGGACGAAGGGTGTTTATCTTTGTACTTTGTTGTAGGTTATGGCCTCCGCTCGCAGAAACATGTAGTGGTAGAAATGTTCAAGACTAAGCCATCAGATTGACTAGACTTATAGATATCAAAAATAAAAATCGCCACCGCGCTTTATTGTTTCCAAAAGAATGGGAAAAGAAGGAATAACCCAAAAAAGAGGGGGAAAGATTCAAGGTAAGAGGGTTTGTTATGTAAAGGGAAGGTATTAGCACCCTAAACATCTGCGGTACTCCGCAGGAACCTCTTTGTAAAATCTGTATATTTTGGCTATAAAAATTTTGTATAAAAATAGATGGTGGAGGAGAGAAAAGAAGTATTTTATTTATTTTTTTAATGATTTTTGCACCCGCTGCGGTTGCAAACCTTTAGTGCCTACGTACCACCTTCCGTGCAATAGGGGATCAGGGTACACGTAGTTCCTCTTTAAAATTTTTAAAATGTAAGTGTGTTGGTTAATTTTTATGAGATAAGACATCATTGTCATTGTTCGTATGGAAAACATACTTACTACCCACAATTATGAGGAAAGAGCATTTGCATCATCTCAAAGTGGAGGATCTGGCTTGGATTTTAAAATCAACAATGCCTCACTCAACACCTAAGTGGAAAATATCTCACTTCACTATATATCATAGAAATATAGTTTTTTACATCACTACAAGGATTGACAAGAGTCTAATCTTTTGAGAAAAGTTTAAAGTAAAAGCCAAAGTAGAAAAAATGGTTTTAAATGAGATTGATTGGCTTTTAGTCTTCCGACAAAAATGTCAAGGTATTATTAAGTTGATTGAAGTTTATTTATGAAAAGGTTTTGAAAATGCATGGACCTAAGTCCAAGTTTATTATTAAAGTGGTTCAAATTTAAAACAAGAATAATTTTCAAAAGGAGAGAGAAGATTTTTGAAATTAAAGAAGATGGGAGGAGAAGAAGAGACTATCCTAAAGCATAAGATAAAAGCTAGGGATAGGAACCATCTAACCCATAAGAAGCCAATGCTTGACATTATGAGTCAAGATAGAATTCCCATTCTTTGGATTTAAACCAAGCAAGAAAAGATACTAGGCCTCTTGAGAGAACCAAACTTCAAGTGTATTAAGTCTTCATAGAAAAAATTGGGCAGAGTAACGGCTGTATACGGGTGAATTCCAGACTACAAACAAAGTATATAATCACAATAACCTGCATACAAAAAAAACAAACAATCCAATGTCTTGAGGTAAAACTCAAGAACTCCAGAAAAATATTAATTAAGGTCATAAGGTCTCCAACATAGGTTAAGGTCTCTAATTCAAAGTCCAAGAAGTCCAATACTCCATAATGCCAAGGATAGTAACCAAACAGTTCAAATACCATTAAAGTTTTTTTTATGGTTCATATTGATTATTAGGTATCTTAGAAGAGAAAAGAAAAAAACTCAAGTGAGCAAAGTAAAAATGACATGAAATATAATGCTAAAAGTAAATGGTACATAAAGCATAAAAATAAAAAGGACATAAATTAAAAACAAGTTAATAATTAGTGGTTAGTTGGATGACCATCTTGAAACTTGCATTTGGAACTCATTAGAGGATTGGTAGAACCAAAGCCTCCATACAACAAGTTTCATTTTCTTTTTGTCAAGTATATCATCCATTTGGAATCCCCAAAAGTACCATTTAATGATCAACAATGTTTAAGTGATCCGCGTTGACCAAAAGTGTTGTAGATCCATTAGAGGATTGGTAGAATCAAAGCCTCCACACAATGAATCTCAAAGTTATTGGATCAAAGAGATCAAATTAACATACTTGGGCTTACAAACATAGGTTTGGGCCACAAATGATCATTTATTCGAATCAGGACAAAATTTAGCGCTATGTTAAGCAATCGTAAGTGGACTTATGTAGAAGTCACACCTATTTTGAGGTCGGCCAATAGCAATCTATGCACCATTTGTTTTTAGACATGATATAAAGATCATGCTCCAATAACACTTAGTGCAATAAGAAAGGGATGATATGGAGAGGGGTGGGGAAGAATATACAAACCACATTTGAATTAAATTTTAATCAAACTATTATTAAAATAATTCATCCATTTTTGTGGAGTTAGACTCAACACCATAGATCCAATGATATTAATAAAGTTCATGATAAAAAATTCGACCCAAGATCAGCCAGAAAATAATCACAAAATAATATTGCATTTAATATATACAAAAAAAGGTTTTATAAATATTTAAAATAGAAATAAGGGATAAAAATATTAACTATGTTCAAATTAATCAAGAAAATAAAAGTAAGACCATAAAAAAATCAGAAATGAACTAAAATGATTTTATAAATTTTTTGGTAATTTTTAAAAGTCAGAAACTATTTTTAAAATTAAAAGAAATGAGTAAAATAAACCAAAAATGATAAAAAATAACAAAGTCAGAATTAAAAAATAACAAAGTCAGAAATAAAAAATAAATGAGGTCACCAATATTTGTCACAATATCATTGGATCATTCCATATTTTTTCCAGAATTTAAAAATGTGTAAAAGTATTTTTTATACATTTAAAACAAATCAAATAAAGTGAAAATTTATAAAAAAAATACCAAAACACAAAATAAAATTGTGAAAAAATAAAAATCAGAAAGAGAAAAATGAAAAATATTTTTCATAATTTTTTTCAGATTTTTTGGATTAAAACTGAATTTTCTATGATTTTTTGAAATTTAAAACAATTAAATATAAAAATCAGAAAAGAAAATATAAACCAAAAAAATATGGGCCATTTGATCAATGTCAAAACGCGTTAGTAAACAAATTAAATGGACATGGCGCGTTGTGCATGTTATGGACTTTAGTGGATAATGCATTGAATCATTAATTAAATCAGATTTAAAAAAAAAAAGTGGCGTGCCATCATTGGTTGGAAGATGACACGTTGGTCATCTTCAACCTCCAGCCAACATGAATTACATGTCTCTCAAACTGTAAAATCAAAAGCTCATACCTATGCCATTCGCTTCGTCTCTTCAAGACGAAGACAACCACACCTTCGCGACAAATTTATATAAACTATGGTTCAAGCAAATTGAAAGGAAAGTTTTGAAAATGGATTTGAAATTTCATGGTCAAAACAAGTTTCCAGATGAAAATAAGTGTTGCGACTAGAACCATGGAAATGTGAGCATTACAATGATATCAAAGTTTTGAAGAATTGATGAAGGAATCTACCTATTGAAGTTGAGTTGCAGAGCTCTGAAATTGGACTTCTATGGAAAAATCTAGGACGTGATTCTTGAATGTAATTATATGGTTAGCTTCAGGGAAGATCAAGGAAGTTGAATTGATGGAAAAATTGGATTGAAAAAGGCTTGAAAGCAGATCTCGAAGTAACCGGATTTTGAGTTATGGAACAAGTTTGGCAGGGTGATTCTGGAAATCCAAGCTTGAGAAGATGAATGAGGGATAACCCTCTATTTATAGGGAATCAAATGGAATGTCCAAGCGTGTGAAATGATGAAGTTTGGAGGGAAATCGTGTGAAGTTGCAAACAAGAAAAGTGTGACTTCTACTTTGATCAAAACGCATCCAAAACACGCGTTTTATTGTGCTAATCAATTCTGAAACTTAACTAAACATGTTTAGAGGAAAAAACGCGTGGAAAACTTGTGATTAGAAGCCAAAACAAAGACTTCAAATTCTGACTTACGGAGAAACTTCAGTTCCAAGTTACCAAGTTCAATCTAATGGCATTCTCAGCTCAAGGGGTCTTAAGGCATGATTCTTGATGCTTTAGAAAGATGAGGTTACAAGATTGGAAATGGAAAAAGAATGGAATCAAATGGATGCTTGAGTTGAAAGTTACATGGAGTCAAAGTTGAGGAAAAAAAGTTGACTTTCCATACTTAGAAATATTTCAAAGTTTTCTTCAAAAGTGACCTATAATGTTTTGCATCCAAACATGGCCTTCCACTTAAAATTTGCTTTTGAACAAAAAAGATGGCATGAAATAGACCTCTTTAATGACATTTTGAAACTTGAACCATTCAAAATATTCAAAAATTAAGAGAGTTATTAATTGTTGAAGTTGGCAAATAATCATGAAATGACCTATAATCTATTGTATCCTTAGGGCATCTTCCATCCATTTTCTACCTTTGCACATAAAAGAAGGCATAAAGTTAACCTCCTCAACATCATTTTGAAAAAATAATGGGCTCAAGGTGATAAAAATTTACCAAGTTATAATCATTTGAAGTCACATATGAGAAATTGGGGGGTTCATCTTGAGGACTTGTAATCTTTCTTCATCATCAAGCTTCTTCCACGTGAAAACTTCTTGAAACTTTTGAAGTGATTTGTTGATAACTCTTTGAAGAGAAGGATGTATTTGGAATCACTCAAAAACACCAAAATATGAGCAAGATATACTTCTTTGAAGTTCAAAACCCTATCTCCTAGATCAAGAAAATGCTTTGATGAACCTTGACCATTTTGAACAACTTCTTGTACCAACACAAATGCTTTGTAAATAGAAGTTGTTTAGGATGTAAAATGAGAGTTAATAGCCACCAAAACCACTTCCATATCTTGAGAATTTAGAGAAATATGCACTTGTGATCTATGGGAACAAGGCCTTGTCCAAGCATGAAAACTCCTTCAATCAACCCCTTGTACTTTTGGATCAATCTTGATATCTTGGAATGTAGTGAACCAAAATAACCTTGCCATGCCATTTCCTCCAAAGCAAATCCAATGGTGAGGTTTGAACTTCTCAAGCTTTATTGACTAGGGCATGGAAATAAACTCATGAACCCATGGATCAACTTGCTAAGCCACATTTCCTTTACCTACATTATTAACAAGTAAGACAAACCAGCATTGTATTTTATTAATTAAAAGGAAAATCAAGACAAAACATTCATGATCACAAAATAAAATAAGTCAAAGTGCTTGGTGATTCCTCAAAGAGCAAAGCTAAAGATAGGGAGGGGAACCAAGAATCCTAAAGTGATCTTGTTGTAATGGAATCAACATGGTATGATGAGGGGATCTTAGGGGGGGAAATTGGGGTACAACAACTGCCCTTATTTAAGTTTCTTCTATCCAAAGATACGAAGGTTAAAAATCTTTGTGTCGACGCGATCGAAGATACTTAAATATAAAACAAACCCTATTTTTGGCCCTAAGATGCCATGCAGTGCTTATGAGCATGAATGCATATGAACAAAACCAAAGAGACGCAAAACACCACTAGGGATGTATCAAAGAAAATACAGAAACAAAAGAGAAACTCAACCAGGAAAATAAATCACTGGTGGATCATAAGACCTGACTCAGAGAGGATGGTAAAATGGTAAAAGGATACACCAACTCCTACTGCAGGCGAAACTACCAACGTTCACTGAAGGTAGAAAGAGGAAAGAAATAACAACACCGATGTTCACTGACGGTGAGCTACCAACATTCACTGAAGGTAGAAGAAAAAGGAATATCATAGCATCACCGTTCACTGATGATGAACTACCAACGCTCACTGAAGGTAGCAAAAAGATAAAAATCACCAACTTTCATTGAAGGTGACCTACCAACTTCCACTGAAGGTAGAAAGGATAACAAGTTTCCCCAAAATTCTGGCATTTCACCTAGAACGGGTCTCAACTTCTTCTTTAACCAAAGCATTCTGCCTGGAAAGGGTAATATATAAGTTGTCTCAAATAAAGAGACTACCACTTGTAAAGATTTTACCATGAACTGTCTCTGCGATATTGAAAGTCTTGCCATCCACTGGAGTAATCTGGGCAACGGGCTGCAAACTATCTACTCATAGAGAAGATAGCAACAAAAAAAACAGTTACGTCGACTTTTATAGGGAAGTACAGGTTACTCAAATAAAAAGACCTGCCACTTACTGTTATGGAGGATTGTAAAACAAAGACTTTCAGGGGAAAGAAATATGACTTCCTAGGGAAAGAAATATGACTTCCTAGGAAAATACCAATATATTCTTGCTTTAGGAGATAAAGGTCTTCTCGTGTAAAATAAATGCACATTCTCAAACCAATGCTTGAAGCTTGCAGAAATCCAAAGTAATAATATTGTCGAGGATCAAAAATTCAAACCAGAAATAAATTGGAATGAGACAGTCGTCCAAAATACATCCTTTGAGAAATAAACTCAAGAGGGAAACCCAAAACATCCAGACAAAGAGCTGTATAAGAAGTTTGAAGCAAAAATCTTCCATGGAGGATAACTCAGTGGGGAAGTTGAAAGAATATATGCTTTCTGCTTAAGGCCAACACTCTATTGAAGAGAGGACAACATAACATCTATAAAACAGGGTAATATGTCAACAAAATATTAATGAATGTGAATGAGCGATGATTTGCCTATTTCAGTTATGCATGATGTGTGTATGAATGTATGAGTGTTTACATATGCTGACAAAACACATATATAACACTGGGAATAAACAGGCAAAACCAACTCGGGCACAATCAACACTCGGCCAAATTACATCCAAGATGAACAATCCAAGAAAAAGTAATTGCTAACTGAGGAAATAAAATCTAGTGCCTGGTTTAACTTTATTGGGGAGAAACGTAATTCAGTAGTAAACAAAACATAGCGACTAAACAACACAGATATAGGGATACAACATCCTTCCTAGGTCTTTACTAGGGAATAGAACTCAGACTTCAACGGGAAATCAAATATTTTCAGAATTAACGCTTCTACTGGGGATTTTGAAAAGTCAATTTCAAGTAGAGTAGACGGACATCAAATCATCAAAACATTCACTGGGGAGTTCAGGACCATTTTGAAAGAGGAAACACACACACTTTGTTAATACGTATAATGTCCTATCATCAAGCCATTAACTAGGGATTTCGTGCTGACTTCACTGGGGAGGTTAACACCACATCCTCAAAGGGAAAACCAATATACATTCTTCACTAGAGAAACCGGAGACCCGTGTTCTTCAAGAGTGATTATTGTACCAACTTCTCTGGGAAGAAAGAACCTCTATTAAACAAACGGAAACTTTTACTGGAGGAATCTGGGATTGAATCTTCATATCATGCAAACTTGGAGGAGAAGAGAAATGAACCAAAATTTGACCGGGGACACTGGAGTCACAAACCCAATACAGCGAGAACATCCTGAGAAAAAAACTTCCCCGGGAAACAAAAATTCTCAAAACAACTGGAGTCCGTCCATTCCTGGGATCACGAATTTTTTTTTCTCTTGCGTCACAAATTTTAAAGTAAAATAAAATTGTAAATTCTTTTTGAAAATAAATTTTGTTATTTAATCTTTTCGCTTTGAAAGTTATTATCAATAATAAATGGAGTCTTTGCAAGCTAAATAAAATAGGAACTACAAAGAATTGGGTAAAAGCTCGAATTTCATTAATAGAATGGTAGTCTGAGAATGGGGAGACTCCATGGATGATTACAATGTTCGGAAAATGGTAATATATAATGGAAAAGATACATTGAGATACAATAACCATTATCCCATCTAACCACTATTGAAATCCCGAGCAGCAACTTTTGTTCGAAGTATGATGAGGATCCGAGAATATTGTTGCTTCAATGATAGAGTCTTGTCTGATGTAGTTACTTGCCAAGAAAGTCCCTAAATTTTTCCTAAGCTTCCCTTGCAGGTTTTCAACTTAGCGGGAAATTTATTCTGTTTATGTCTCTAATTTTTTCCTAGACCGCCCTTTCGGGTTTTCGGCCTACCGAGACGTTTTTTTTTGCCTAAGCTGCCTTTTCGGGTTTTCAACTTAGCGAGCTATTCTTTTATTTCTTTAGGCGAAGTATTTCTCGACTGCATCAGCATTCATGGGACGTGAGAACTCCTCGCCATCCATAGTTTCAAGAATTAATGCACCACAAGAGAAGGCTTTCTTGACAACATATGGGCCTTCAAAATTGGGAGTCCACTTGCCCCTAGAATCAGAGTTGAAAGACATGATCTTCCTGAGCACGAGGTCGCCTTCTCTGATTTCACGAGGTTTGACCTTCTTATAAAAAGATTTCTTCATTCTCTTCTGATATAATTTTCCATGACACAAAGCAGTCATTCTTTTTTCTTCGATCAAATTCAATTGGCCAAACTTGTTCTGGACCCATTAAGCCTCTAACAACTTGGTTTCCATTGTCACTTGCAAAGAGGGAATCTCAACCTCGATTGGGAGAACAACTTCCATTCCATACACAAGGGAGAACGGGGTTGCTCTTGTTGAAGTACGGACATATGTTCAATATCCATACAAAGCAAAAGGGAGCATTTCATGCCAATCCTTATAAGTAACAACCATTTTCTGGATAATCTTCTTGATATTCTTATTAGTAGCTTCAACATCCCCATTCATCTTTGGCCTGTACAGAGAGGAATTGTGATGGACAATCTTGAACTCTTGACACAGTTCTTTCATCATTTTTTTGTTCAGATTCGAGCCATTGTCGGTGATAATTCTGCTCGACACACCATACCGACATATAAGATTATTCTTAATGAAGCCCATAACCACCTACTTAGTGACATTAGCATATGAAGCAGCCTCCACCCACTTGGTGAAGTAATCAATTGCTACCAAGATAAAATGGTGTCCATTCGAAGCTTTGGGTTCTATCATCCCAATCATGTTAATACCCCACATAGAGAAAGGCCACGAGGAGGAAATCACATTGAGAAGTGTCGGAGGCGTATAAACCTTGTCTGCATAAATCTGGCATTTATGACACTTCTTTGCAAATTTGTAACAATCAGATTCCATTGTCAGCCAATAGTAACCTGCCCTTAGCATCTTTTTAGCCATCGAATGTCCCTTGGCATGAGTTCCAAATGAACCTTCATGAATATCATGCATCAACATGTCTGTTTCGTGTCTATCCACGCATCTGAGCAAGACCATGTCATAATTTCTCTTTATACAACACATTTTAACTGAGGAAGAAACTGCCTGCTAATCTTCTCAATGTCTTTCTATCTTTCTTCGAAGCACCAATCGGGTATTCCTGAGTCTGAAGAAAATGCTTGATATAATAATACCAAGGTTTCTCATCTGCTACCTCCACTGTTGTAAACACATGAGCGGGCCTATCCAGTCGCCAAACCATAATTCTAGGTATATCATTCCAAGTATTTACTTGATACATAGAAGCCAGAGTTGCCAGAGCATCCTCCATTTGATTTTCATCTCTAGGAATGTGATGGAATTCAACTTTATTAAAGAAGGGTAACAACCTTCTAGCATAATGTTTGTAAGGGATCAAGCCGGGGTGACAAGTATCCCATTCTCCTTTAATCTGGTTTATTACCAAAGCTGGATCACCATACACATCTAGAATTTTAATTTTGAGATCAATAGCTTCCTCGAGACCCATGATGCAAGCCTCATATTCTGCAATATTCTTAGTACAATCAAATGTCAACCTTGCAGTAAAAGGAATGTGCGATCCATGTGGAGTGACAATCACATCACCAATTCCTTTACCATAAGCATTCACAGCTCCACCAAATATCATACTCCAGCAGGATTCAGGATCAGGACCTTCCTCAGGCAATGGTTCATCACAATCTTTCATTTTCAGGAACATCACATCCTCATCGGGGAATTCATACTTCACAAGATGATGATCCTCAACTGGTTGGTGAGCAAGATAATCTGCCAACAAGCTGCTTTTAATAGCTTTTTGAGTGCGGTATTCGATGTCATATTCAGATAGCAACATCTTCCAGCCGGCAATTCTCCCAGTAATAGTAGGCTTTTCAAAAATGTACTTGATTGGATCCATTTTGGAGATCAACCAAGTAGTATGATTCAACATATACTGCTGCAAACGTCTTGCCGCCCAGGCCATAGCACAACATGTCTTTTCCAGCATGGATAACCGCGACTCACAATTAGTAAAATTTTTACTGAGATAATAAATGGCATACTCTTTCTCCCCTGTTTCATCTCGTTGTCCCAGAATACAACCCATGGATTTATCTAACACTGTCAGATACATAATCAACGGTCTTCCTTCGATAGTAGGGAGCAAGATAGGAGGTTCAAGAAGATATTCTTTAATACTTTCAAATGCCCTTTGGCAGTCATCCATCCACACACAACCTTGATCTTTCTTTAACAACTTAAAGACCGGTTCACATGTTACAGTCATGTGGGAAATGAATCTGAAAATATAATTCAAACGCCCGAGGAACCCTCTGACTTGTTTTTCAGTTCTCGGTGCTGGCATCTCTTGAATTGCTTTGACTTTATCAACGTCAACTTTAATTCCTTTTTGGCTAACAATAAAACCCAACAATTTCCCTGATCGAACACTGAAGGTACATTTATTTGGATTCAAGCGGAGATGATACTTCCTCAAACATTGAAACAACTTCAACAAATCTTCTACATGCCCTTCTTCAGTATGGGATTTAGCAATCATATCATCAATATATACCTCAATTTCCTTGTGCATCAAATCATGGAATAGGGTTGTCATAGCCCTCTGGTACATTGCACCCGTGTTCTTCAACCCGAATGGCATCACTCTGTAACAGAATGTTCCCAGGGTGTGATAAACGTTGTTTTTTCCATTTCCTCCGGAGCCATTATTATTTGATTATACCCTGAAAATCCATCCATGAACGAGAATACTTTGAATTTTGTTGTGCTATCCACTAACATATCAATGTGTGGCAATGGAAAATTATCTTTTGGACTAGCTTTATTTAGGTCTCTGTAATCTACGCACATGCGGACTTTTCTGTCTTTTTTCGGTACTGGGACAATATTGGAAATCCATTGAGGATACACTGACGTCATAAGAAAACCAACATTAATCTGCTTTAGAACCTCCTCTTTGATCTTCACTTCCATATCTGGGTGAGTTCTTCTCAACTTCTGTTTGATTGGCAGGCACTCTAGCTTCAACGGTAAATGGTGCTCCACAATATCTGTATCTAGACCAGGCATATCTTGGTAAGACCAAGAAAAAATATCCACACACTCTTTCAATAACTCAATCAACATGCTCTTCACATCAGGATACAACAATGCTCTAATCTTGACTTATTTCAGATCTTCTTCTGAACCCAAATTGATCACTTCCAATGGCTCTTTATATGGATGAATGGTATTTTTCTCGTGCTCAAGAAACCGTGAGACCTCTTCTGGAATATCATCATAGTCTTCTTCTTCGGCCCCATATACAGGACATTCAAAGTTGGGAGAGGGTGCAGGGTCATTATATTCAACGAGTTTTTTAATTAATCTGCACATATGATTTATGATTGCATTTAGAAACTGTTACATATAACAAGTGATCATGCAGGTGGTTTTTCAGTTATTATTTATTTCGAAAGGTTTTTTTATTACCATTTTCCAAGAAAAAGCAAAAAATAAAGACACAATTTTGGGAAACAAAGACAACTTTTATTATTGATTTTAAAAGTCACAGCAAATAGATAAGCCCTACAACATTAATACTTCTACCTTGGGCATAGTGAAAGATTTTCAAAAAGATTAACAAATCAAATTACTTTAAAACATGTATGCAAGAGGGAACATCAATGGTGATCCAGTTCTGAACCTTAACTTCGTGCGTCACGTAATTTGGAATTTCCTACTCTGCTTCATCTTCCACAATGGAATTAATCCTGGAAACAGTTGGATGAAGATAACCCCCACTACGGAAGACATCTTGATACTTGCCTGCAGCAGACTTCGGCTTCATGCTCTTATCTTTGTCATTCTTCAAAGAGAACCCCAAAATTTGTCTTTGTAACCCAAAATTTTCCCTCTCATTTATCAAGTTATTTTCTCACAAGATCTCCTTTGGTTCAAGACTGCACTAGGGTTGATCAACTCAAGACACCTCCTTGAGCATTGATGACTAAAATTAGGGTTTGATATTGCACAAGGACAATTAAACCTTTAATGCCTCATATGACTTTCATGAATCATTATGGACCCTCAAGATTTCTCATGTCAAGTTTCAAGTCTTGGATCACATTTTTGCTCAGTCAATTGATCAGTTGACCTAAAAATCAGCTGTATTGGGGAAAAAGTCAATTGTGGTCAATTTACAGTCAAACATCATAATTTTTATCCATATCAACATTGTAAATTCCTATGTGTCATTTGATCAAGTTTGTACCACAATTCCTCAAGAAATTTGACCAGATCATCAAAAGGGCAAAATGGTCAAAATTAGGGTTTTGACTAAGAAGGGGCAATTTCTGATCTTTGACCTAGAAAATGGTTAATTGGTTTGAGAAATGATCTCAAGGTTTAAAATGCATCATTTTTACCTAATGGTATGACTCAAAACTTCCCTCGAGATCAATTGATTGATAGTTGATTTTCAGTCAACTGATCAAAAGTTAACTCCACACTGAAAAGTCACTTTGATTTTTGGTCAAAATCAAGTGTCAAAGATCACAATTCATAAAAACATGTCAAAATATGAAACTTTTTCATCAAGAAATCAAAAAGTAAATATTTCATTTTGAAAAGTCAAAGTTTCCAAACTTATAAATTTTTCTAATTGTTGAAAACTTCATATTTTTCACAACTTTGAGCCAATTTTTCACCATGATGAAAGATGACTCAAAGGAAACTTTCAACATGAAAGTTGTAGATCTAAATGAGATCTAAAACATTTCTTTACACAAATCCTCCTATAAATTCTTGGATTTCAAGTTATTAATCCATGAAATCATGGTCATGAAACTAAAACACTTAGTGAAATTTTGAGCATTTTGGTCAGGATTTTGACCTAACTTCTGGGCCAAGTTTCACATATTTCCATTTGGATTTTACAAAAGTGATTCAAAGAGGGATTATAGATAACATTACAAGCTTTACAAAATGTCCTAGAACTCCTTGAGATCATTTTTTAGCAAAGAGAATCGAAGGTCAGAAGTTAGGGTTTAAAGTTGTTTTACAAGGCAGAATTTCATGATGAACAAGAATGCAAATCCATGCTAGGTTGCACAATCTTTGCTTTGCAGGCCTCAAACTTGTTTGGCACTCCGTAATTAAATGTTTGCACAACTGTAAGAAGCTTCAATCTGATCATTCAATGCATTGCCCATGCTTAATGCCATTTTGGGAAGAAAGTGCACATTGCCATTTTGGAAAAGTAGCTTTTATGCACAAAATCAGTTCTTGAGCTTTACACTTATTTGCTTCTGATCACATACAACCTATAACCCAAAATAAACTTGTCTAAAGCCTCTAACAACTCATCCCATGCTTGTACTTTGCCTTGAAACTATATTTCCACTTTTCTTCAAAATCAAGTAAGATAACCATAACTCTACATCTTGCACTTCTGACCCTCTCAAGTGCTACAACCTTTTCCTTACTTATGTACAAGTTATTTGCAAGCTAAGGGACAATTTCAAGCTACCAAAAACTCTCCCAAACACCTTTGCTGCATAGAACTGCTCCACTTGACAATTTTGAGCCAAAACTCTCCATCTCCATTTCCACTCGTGCGTTTTGATTCTTAACCATCCAAACACCTTACATCATACACAAGTGATCCAAACCCCTGTTTCAAGACTGTAACTCCTCCATCACTATCCACCATTTCCAAAACTGAGGCTTGCAACTTGACTTGAGTTGGGAGTTTCAGCCATCCTCAAAGCAAAGGAAGTCCAGGAAAGCTACAGAAATCATCAGGCCATCTCAAAGGTTGCTCAAAATCTATACACGACTCCAGCTGCAAGAGAAGTTACAGGTACTCTGGCTGGATGAAGGTTGAAGACGAAGTACATGCCTTGGAAGCATTTTATGTTATGTATTTATCATTTCATATAAGTAAACAGATGTATAGCCACCCCAGTGGTAAGGCAGCGTGCTGGTAACCAAGAGGGCGTGGGTTCAACACCCAGCGCGCTACCTTTTGCTTATTTTTTCTCACATTTTCCTTTTCCTCTTCTGTTTGCAGCGCCTGGGCCCCATAACATTGGGCCTTCTTTTTTTGCTAACTTTCCCCCATGATTATATTTCATACCCCCGTGTCCCATTTTATTTCTTTATTTTATTTTCATTTTTATTTTTATTTTACTTTCATATTTTCTTATTATTGTTTTTATTACTAATTTTTTTTATTATTAATAGAAAAATCCAAAAAATATTTATTTTATTATTTTTGCACTCATATTTTATTTTTCTTTATAAAATTAAAAAGCACACAAACAATTTTATTAAAAATTTAATTTCTTTCTTTTATTAATATTTAGATAATTAGGTTTAATTATTATATTATATAATTTTCTTGTAAATTAAAATTAATATAGAATTTAGGTTTATTTTAATTAATTAATTTTATGTATTTTTATATTATTCTTAAAACTTTTTTCATAAAAAAACCTAAAAAATCCTTTTTAGTTAATTTCTTTTTTTAATTAGTTTAAGTTAATTTTATTTGATTTTCATTAATTATTTTCTTAATTAGGTTAAGATTAAAACCTTTCATAAAACAAAATAAAAATCATTTCTTTTTCCATTTTGCATTCTTGCATTTTTTATCTTCATTTTTGTACAATATTCAATATGGTTGTAATAATTATTTAGATTTAATTTTCTTGCAATTTCCCCATTTGTAAATTTGTACCCCCTCCCCTAATGATGTAATACTTAGTATTTTTGTTTCCCGCAATTTAATGCTTTATATATAAATGCTAGTAAATTAGGGTTTGTATGGAAAGATTAAAATCAGCAAATTAGCAAACCCTAATTCAAAGACAAAACAAAGCATGAAAAAGACACACTTGCACACTTACACCCTTAGGGTAAATCCACTTGTTTCCTTGAGAAATAAATGGTGATAATACGCATGTAAGATGTCTTAGCAAAAACAAACAAAATACAAGATCATAGTCCCTCGATGACGCTACAAATTTTTCCTTAAGAATGATCTTAGTGCCTCAAAGAAAATGCTAAGATATCTTACAACATTGCCATTCATGACTATACGATGACCCTTGCCCATCCCTTTTACATCCAAAGATAGGGTTTCTTACCAAATCAATGGTAAGATAACAATGTTAAAGGAAAGAGGAAATAAACAAGAAAGACTTTTGACTAGGTAGAATGTTCCTAGTTGCTTGCTCATTTTCAAACCAAAACATCCTTGCTATTTTCAAAACAAACACCAAAACATTCAAAACATCTTTCAAGTTTGAAACATTTTCAAAAGATCAACACTTTGTATACATTCTTACGAACGAGAATCATTACAAAGTTTGCCTAAACAATGGCGCCTTTTCAAAATACTTTCAAAAACCACACAAAGCACATTTTTAAACTAAAGCAAGTGATCTAGCAAGCAACTAAGAGCCCGTAGATAACTACGGATGAAAATGGTGCTAATACCTTCCCTTTTCATAATCTACCCCCAGAACTCAAGAAATAATCTCAAAGGTCTTTCCTGTTCTTTTCAACCTTTCCTTTTGGATAAAAGAAAAGTCGGTGGCGACTCTTGCTAACCGCAACATTTGCGATCAAACGCAAAACAACCAAGTTAGTTCTCCCACCGTGTTACAGAAATGGCGACTCTGCTGGGGACTAAAAAGTGGGGTTACCTTAGGGCTAAATCACATTTACTTTCTTTGTTTGTTTGACTTGCATGCTTTACATTATGGTTCTTTGTTTGGGCTTGCTTTGATCCTCCACCCGGATCTGGGACACCTTGTTAGGTAAGTAGCAATAGATTGTGGAAACTGTACGGCATAGACCAATATGGTTGAAACAATGGCTACGTTAGTGTGACGCAATTGTGGGTAACGGTATCCCTTGTGTTGAATCGAGGAGAATACAGGGCTGCTGAATGGCGTCATGAAGCATTAACTGACTTTAGAACCTTAATTGAACAAACTTGGCCAATTACGACGTAGTGAGATAACGGGTTTCAATGGAAAGATGAAAATTGGTTGATACTCGATAGACACTCATTGAGACTATACTTTTGGGATATCCCAGTCGCAAGAAAAGATTGATTGTGCTAAGACAATGCCTAAAAGAAAGGTCAGTGATATTGAGATCCCTTAGAACCCGGTTATTATTAACTAGGATAGGTTTGAGCCAACTAAACTTCAAGAGGGTACTTACCTACAAACTCCATGCAAGCCTAAGCCTAAGGACTTGTTTTTGCCTTGTGTGTATATGCTTACTTATACATAACATCATGAACATCATAACATCATATGCAATCTCACTAACCATTTCAAGGATTTAGGAATTTATCTTTGTTTTTGTTTTGTAGGCCATGAACTTCGTACGAAGAAACACCATCCGAATCAGCTTCGTGAAAGCACACCCTTAGCTCCAAGAGTTAGCATCAAGGTTTCTCGGAGATTCTCCTTTTACCAAGAAATATGGACGACTCCTTAGTTTGGCTACCTTCAATTTCCAAGAGGAGATGATGTGTGCTCTTCCAATTCTTTGATCCCATACATTATTGCTTCACCTTTCCTGACTATCAGTTGGTACCTACACTAGAAGAGTTATCTCTACTATTAGGAGTGTTCGTGCTTGATCAGATACTATTCACCGGTCTAGAAGGGATCCCGAAACCTGAGGTCATGGCCGAAGCTCTACATCTGAAGAGAGCCAACATCATAGCAAATTGGGAGACTAGAAGTGGAGTCAAAGGGTTCCTATCCAAATTTCTATTAGAGAAAGCTCATTCATTCTGGGAAGATATGGATTTTCAAGCCTTTGAAGACGTCCTGGCCCTTCTCATCTATGGTCTGGTTCTTTTCCCCAACTCAGACCAATTCATAGATGTAAATTCCATCAAAGTATTTCTCTCCCGTAATCCTATACCTACCTTGTTGGGAGACATCTTACATTGCATCCATACCCGCACCATGAAGAAAAGAGGTACGCTTTTGTGTTATATTCCCATACTCACCAAGTGGTTCATTTCACACCTACCTCGATCAACATTGAAGAACGAGCAAAGATTGACATGGTCTCAAAGGATGATGTCCATCACCCATTCTGATATTCATTGGTGTTCAATATCCTCGAATGATACTTCTATCATTGACCATTGTGGGGAATTCCCTAACGTCCCTCTACTTGGTGTTAGGGGAGGTATCACTTACAACCCTTGCTTAGCTTTACGACAGTTTGGGTATGCCCGAAGAGATGGTACTCATGAGATACTCATCCAAGGTTTGGTGTTCGACTATGAAAGTGACGAGCAAAGCTACCGTCAAAGGTTTATGCAAGCTTGGAGGATGGTAAACAATATGGATAGCAAGACACTGGGGCACAAGAATTACATCCCTCTTGAGCCTTATCTCAAATGGGTACGAGCCCGTGCTCAAAGTCTTTTGATGCCTTACCCCCCCCCCCCCCCCCCCATTATCCCAGTTATCATAGAGCCTGTTGTGGAAGGAGATGTCACATACACTATCCTTCATCCTAACATTCCCATCTCTCTTGAAGACTTGCAAAGGGATTGGATACAACTGAAGGAAGATCGAGACACTTTCTAAGCCCAATTTTATGCCAGCAAGAAGAAAGTTCTGGAACTCACCAAGCAACTTCATGAGAGCGGAGTCTGCACGCCTACATCGCACCAAAGAAGATGCGTTCAACTTTCTTATCTTAGAGTTTTTGTATTTCTTTGTAAGCCCAAAGAGGCATAATGTACTCAAACTTTGATTTATTAATATAACGTGTGTTCCTTTTTTGTCTAAAGCAAATTTAAATATCTAATTTCCTTGAAATCATTGCATACGCATCTTCATTCATCATAACACAAACATGTTTCTTACAACATGTCTCCTTATCTTTCTACTATTTATTTTAGTGAGATGGATATTGAACAGACAATAAAAGATCTTCAGGCGCAAAATGCTCAGTTTCAGCAAATGTTCTTGACTCTGGCAAAAGGACAAGAGGATTTGAAAACTTTACTGATCAAAGAAAAGAAGAAGAGAGCGAAGAAATTAAATGGTGTTTTGAATTTGGGAAGAAGGTTCCAAGGGCCAGCCAGACGAACCCTATACTTCGCAACATCATCAGGTGAAGGGGACCATCAAGAAGGGAAAAATAAGGAAGTGACTGACCATCCAGAATCTGAAGAGGAAGAAGAGGATGATTACTCTGAAGAGCAATATCCTCCAGCTGATGAGAAGTACAAGCAGCTGGAAGAGCGTCTAAGTGCAATGGAGATTCAGGAAGTGCCCGGGATGGACTTTGAAGAGCTAGGTTTGGTGTCTGGGATTGTTATTCCACCAAAGTTCAAGGCACAAGTGTTTTCTAAGTACGAAGGGGTTTCATGTCCCAAGATGCACCTCTGATCTTATGTGAAGAAGATACAACCTCACACTGTTGACAGAGACTTGTGGGTCCACTTCTTTTAGGATAGTCTATCTGGGACTCATCTAGATTGGTTCTATCAACTGGAGAGGGCCAATTCCATAATTGGGAAGACCTGGCCGCTGATTTTTATAAGCAGTATCAATACAACGGAGACCTTGCTCCCACCCATACTCAACTCCAGAGTCTGGCTATGGGTTCGAGCGAGGGTTTTAAAGACTGCACTTAGAAGTGGAGGGACTTAGCAGGAAGAGTCCATCCTCCCCTGTCTGACAGGGAGCTAGTGGACATGTTTCTAGGTACCCTGTCCGGTCCTTTCTTTAATCATCTAATTGGAAGCTCCTCAGCCGGCTTCACTGAATTAATCTTGATCGGGGAGAGAGTGGAAGCTGGGATTAACAGTGGGAAGATCCAAAAGGACGCATCCTCCAGTGTCGTGAGAAAACCATTCACTGGGAAGAAAGAGGTTGGTGTTGTGTACCATCAAAGGAATCAGGACAAAACTTAATGCCGTCCAACGGTAGGGGCCGTCATGATCCCTAAGCCTGCACCTACTCAACAAAGGAACAACCAGCCTAGAACAGAAAGATCGGTAAGACAATTTATCCGGATAAATATGACGTTGTCTCAAGTCTTGACACATTTTTTGAGATCTAATCTGGTAACCTTGTGGGAAGCTCCGAAGAATCCCAACACTGCCTCTCCCTGTTATAACCCAAACACCCGTTGTGCTTACCATTCAAAAAGTCTAGGTCATGATACAAACGACCATTGGGCTTTGAAAAACAAGGTGCAAGACCTTCTCGAGGAAAAGGAAATTGAATTTGACGCTCCCGAGATCCCAAATGTTATCACCACTCCTATGCCCAAGCACGGACGTGGTGTTAACGCAGTTGAAGATGATGTGTTTATTACTGTTATTGATGAACTTGTTACTCCTCTCCTGACCGTCAAAAGGAACCTGTTGAAGGCCGGTTTATTTTCGGGCTGTGGAGAAGGCTGCCACCTCTGTTTATCCCTACCGACTGGTTGTCATTTATTGAAGGAAGGTGTCCAACGCCTGATGGATGACAAAGAGATTTTGTTTGAAAACACTCCCGTTCCAACCATTGCTTACAAGGATGTTTCAATAATAACCATTTCTGCCAATCCTCCCAGGGTCTCCACCAAAAGACCCGTTAGGATTACATTGTTCCGAAGGTGACTCCACTGATAATTACTATGCCAGGGCCAATCCCATACTCCTCAGATAAAACGGTCCCCTGGAACTATGGGGGTGACGTCTACTACCACGGCGTCAAGCAAGATTGGATGGCTGATGAAGATTCGGTTTGAGAGGGCTAACCCTGACATCAGCAACATTGTGGGAACCAGCAAAATAACCAGAATTGGAAGAGTATTCTCCCCTAAGATTTCTCCTATGAAAATTGTTACCGGTCCTGTAATCATCCATGCTTTTGTTCCTTTTGATACTACTACTACTGTTCATGTGGTTACCCCTGCTGACACCCATATCACCGAGTCGACCGAGACTCGGGGCAAAGGCATTTTGGTTGAACCTGTCCGGATGAAGGAGCAATCAGTATCTATCCTAGAGGCTTCCAATAAGGAGATGGAAGAAATTTTGAAAATTATAAAGAGAAGCGACAACAACGTAGTCGAACAGCTAGGGCATACCCCTTCAAAGATTTATATGCTAGCTTTACTGTTGTGCTCCAAAGCTCATGCGAAGGCCTTGGTGAAATTTCTTAAAACTGCCCATGTGCCACAGGAAACCTCTACTGACCAATTCAAAGTTGTGTGGCCAGTTTAACAGCTGATAATGGTTTGGGATTTTCCGATGCTAATCTTACACCTAGAGGGAGGAAACACAATGAGGCATTGCATGTCTCTGTCGAATGCAGGGGCACTACTTTGTCCCATGTCCTGGTAGATACTGGTTCATCATTGAATGTTCTTCCTAAGAAGGCTCTGGATGGACTAGACTGTGAAGGTTTGACCTTAAAACCCAAAAACATAGTGTTAAGGGCCTTCGATGGTTCAAAGAGAATGGTGCGCAGGGAGGTGGACATCCCCATTAAAGTTGGAACTCAAACCTTTGATTCAACTTTCTATGTGATGGATATTCGCCCTTCCTATTCATGTTTAATGGGCCGACCTTAGATTCATGACACTGGTGCCGTCACCTCTACATTACATCAGATGTTGAAGTACCCAACCAAGGGAAAAATCATCATTGTCCATGGAGAGGAGGAATATATGGTCAGTCACCTGAACTCCTTCAGATATGTGGAAATGGATGGTGAATTCATCGAAACTCCGTGTCAGTATTTCGAGGAAGTCCCACAAACAGTTGCGACAACCAAGACTTTTTCCAAAGTTCCGAAGATTATCAGACCTCTGCTGAATATGGCTTCTTTCAAAGATGCCAAGGCAGTAGTCGAAGAAGGTGGGTGTACTATTTGGGGCCAACTCCCGGATATTCCCTACAAATCTGACAAATTTGGTTTGGGTTTTACTTTGGGATCCCAAAAAGCTGTTCGTCGTACTCGTTCCAGGGGACCACCTTTACGGATCAGCAACCATGGAGTCAACGCAGTAGAGGATAGTGATGACAGTTGTGACCTGGAAGAATGGATTTTTCCATCTATCAGGGGAGGACTCAACAATAGAGAAGCCAGAGAATTTGTACCTATTACTTTTATCCAATAGTAATTGTCTTTATATTTTTGTCTAACTTGTAATGATTAAACAATTTAGACTTTTAAAACCTTGTGTCTTACCCGAGGCACAACGGTCCATTTGTAAAGGTTGTTACTTCATTTTCATATGTCATCAATGAATCATGGACGTTTTGCATGCAAATTTTACGCTCTTTGTTCTTATTCTTTTTTTTACATTTTTATTTCTTTCAAAGATAGCCATGCTCTTACACACACTCACATATTAAAATGCAGATCCACATCCACTCAGGATCCCATGGGTAACGATTCTGCTATGGCCTATTGTGACTTTGAAAATCCGATCTACCAATCCGAAGATGAAGGTGAGGAAGATTATGAAGTGCCAGAGGAACTAGCCAGGTTACTACAACAGGAAGAAAGGACCATACAACCCCATGAAGAACTGGTTGACATAGTTAACTTAGGCACCGAAGAGGACAAGAAAGAAGTCAAGGTAGGTGCCAATCTGGAACCAAGTGTCAAGAAGCGCTTAACTCAGTTACTACATGACTATGTTGAGGTCTTTGTTTGGTCATACAAAGACATGCCAGGACTTGACGCTGATATCGTGGTCCACCGTCTACCGACAAAAGAAGACTGCCCTCCAGTAAAACAAAAAGTCCATCGCATGCAACCAGACATGTCGGAGAAGATCAAGACTGAAATCATGAAACAATTCTGTGAGGGAAAAGGTGTAAGAACTGAGTTTTAATGCTTGTCAAAAACCTATCTGTGCAAATATGTCATGCTTCAAACAGGTGCAAGTGAGAAACATAAAAAACAAGCATTTTTCTCAAAACATACTGCATGAGCTGGCTCATGGAACCTTAGGTCGGCTCATGAGAAAAAGATTTTAGCTTGGCAACGTCCGGGAAGACGCATGCCTTCTCCATGCATCGACGCATAGTTCTGGGAAAACATGAGTCGGCTCATCAGGAAATGAGTCGGCGCATGACTGGAGGAATTTCAAACTCTCTCGCTCGGGAAGGCGCACGCCTTCTATACACCCTGCATGAGCCGACGCATCGCAAAATTGTCTCATTTTTCTGCTATGTTGTTACATCATGGGAATCACTTATATATATATATATATATATATATATATATATATATATATATATATATATATATATATATATATATATATATATATATATATATATATCATTTGGCCTCTATTTTCTGAAATAACAAGAAAAAGTGAAAGATAGACACAAGATCTCTCTTCATCTTCAACCTCTCATCAACCATCAACAACTACACACAATCATTTTTGTTGATCAAGTTTTTGGGATTGTGTTGATAACGTCCGAATTGAAAGTGCAATTTCAGATTTGGGTAGAGATATTTGTGGGTTTTTTCTTGAATAAGACCATTGGGGTTTTGTCCTCCAAAATTGGGGGTTTTATCACAAGTCTTTGCTTCAATGAATTCAGCCGAGCTAAGGGATTGGAAGACCGTGGGGTGTTCAATCGGGTAGCGGTAACCGGAGGATTGTGAAGAAGGATTTGGGGCCAATTTCTAGGGTTCAAAATCATTCAAGGTAGAAGGAGAATTTGTTCAAGATTTGGCATACTTGATTCATCTAGAATCAAGGGAAGAGGAGTGAAACATATAAGATTCATCAAGTGACTTTGAATTATGGTGATTGTATCTTCTCTTACAAACTTTGCAAAATTAATTTCATAATCCTAATTCTAGATTCTATAATTGGGTGCAGAGTAGCCCACGCGAGGACGACAAGGTGAACTGCCTTAACAAATACTGTGTCCATTTTAGTTTTCTGCATTTTATTTCTATTTGCTTGAATTTGTGAGTTATCAATTTTTCTCATTCATACAAAATAATTGTAGTGACAAACTAAAATTTATAACTCATATAGCATTCATTTGAATCGCTATAATCACTATAATTTGAGTATAACCAAACCTTGTGTAGGATGTACACCAAGTGTTTGGTGAATTTACAACTCACAAATTTGCTTTATCTTCTCCGCAACTAATTAGTAATAACTTACAACTTGTTAAAATTGCTAAAGCGATTCATCATATTCAATTTTAGTTGTGATTCTATTCTCATCATTTTCATCAAATTGGTTCGCATATCCGATCTTTCCAATACGTAAAGTTTAGAGATCAGATTCAGGGTTGTCGCTCTCTGATAAAAACAATTTTACAAAAAGTGCAAAACTTTCAAATGGATCTATTCACCCCCCCCCCTTTTCTAGATACGTCACATCGTCTAACAAGTGGTATGAAGAGCTCCGGTTTTTCCAGTGCTTCACATACAACTTCTAGAAATGGATTGTGATCTAAAAGGGGTGTACACTAGAGAACCCGTTTTCTCAGGTGAAAATTATAGCTATTGGAAAGATTGTATGCGTGTCCATATCACGTCCGTTGATAGGATAATATGGAAGGTTATCCAAGATGGGCCAGTTGTAATAACTATGCAAAATGCTTTCGGGATAACCGTTCCTAAACCGGAAGCACAATGGGATGAAAAAGATGCGAAAAATTATGCCTATGACTGGAAAGCAAGAAACATGCTCATAGCAGCTCTAAGAGTTGATGAGTATTTTCGGGTCTCACATTGTGCCACGGCGAAGGAAATGTGGTACGCTTTGCAAGTCACCCATGAGGGCACAAACGATGTAAAATTGGCTAGAATCAATACTTTGATGCAAGAGTTTGATCTCTTTCGCATGGAGCAAGGTGAAACCATCGTTGACATGCAAAAGTGATTTTCTCATATAATTAATCGCTTGCATACACTTGGTCATGTAATTTCCAATTCTGTTGCTACTAACAAAATTTTGAGATGTCTTAGCAGGGAATGGCAACCTAAAGTTACGGCAGTTAAGGAAGCTAATGATCTAAATACTTTGGATCTCACAACACTATGGGGTAAGCTTCAAGAACATGAGCAAGAGCTCATAAGCCTTGGAAAGCATGAAAAGAAAGAAAAGAAGTAAAAGCCAAGGGACTTGGAAAAGAAGTCTATAGCACTAAAGGCTTCAAGCTCCAAGTCATCCACCTCAATTTCGTGTGCAAGTGAATCAAGTGATGACGATGAGAGTCCGGATGAGGATATGGGTCTGTTCATAAGAAAATGTAATATATTTCTCTGGAAAAACGAAATTCAACATTCGGATAAGAATCTCATCAATTATAGATGCCACTCTCAACCAAGAAAGCAAGATGAAAGTAAGAAGCCTAAGTCACGAGGATCATACTACCATTGTGGCAAACCCGGTCATTACAAGCCGAATTTCCCCTATTTGAAGAAAGACAAAGCCAAGGCCAAAAATCAAAAGAAACCAACCAAAGCTATAAGATCATACATTGCTTGGGAGAGCAATAGTGATTCATCAAGTAAAGGTTTCTCAAATGATGAAGAAGAAATAGTCAACCTTTGTCTCATGGCTCATCATCATAAGAAAAAGAATGTAAGTCATGCTAAGTATGATCATGTTGATGAAATGTCTTATTTAGAATTGTTAAACTCCTTCAATATTTTACATCAAGAGGCTTAGGAAGCTTTCAAACGCTTAGCCTCAAACAAGAAAATCTTTTCGTATCTAGAACAAAAGGTTTCCGATTCTGAAAAGGAATTAGAAGCTCTTAAAGCATCTATGATAGAAAATATTGAAGGAAAATGTGAAAAAGAAGAGAGACCTTGGTTTAAATGGCATGGATGTGAAACTTGTCATATTTGGCAAAAAGAAGTTAGAACTCTCAAAGCCAAACTAGACAAAGATTTACAACCTAAGATTATGTTTGCTATCGATTGCTCAAACATCAGAGAAATTATGATTAATCCCTATCAAAAATATACCTATGAAGTAAGGGATCAAGATAGAAAGAGTAGATCTCACTTAGATATGTCTTGCCTATATTGTTGCAAGAAGGGACATACCATTAGTAAATGTCGATTTAGGAGATTCTTAGTTCCTAAAGGCATATACCAATGGTTCCCCAAAGGCAACAAATGTTTAACTCACACTAAAGGACCCAATGAATGTTGGGTACCTATCTCCCATGTTTGATATTTCAGGTGGAATGTCTTGAGCCTCTCGAGAGAAGATGGTTTCTCGATAGTGGTTGCTCAAGACACATGACAGGTGACATTTCGCTATTCTTTGACTTTGTGGCAAAGAAGAAAGAATTTGTTACTTATGGTGATAACAACAAGGGAGAAATACTCGGTAAAGGTAGTGTAGGTAATCCCTCATCCACCACTATCTCAGATGTCCTATTAGTTGAAGGCCTTAAACACAATCTTATTAGCATTAGTCAATTATGGAACAAAGGTTATAAAATTACTTTTCTAAAGGATGATTGCATAATCGAACATAATGATAAGAAAGAGGATGTGTTTAAGGGATTGAGGGTAAACAATGTGTATATGCTTGACTTGAAGGATGTGTCCCTAACAGGTGCTAAATGCTTAGTCTCCATGAGTGAAGACTCATGGCTTTGGCATAGGCGATTAGCACACGTTAACTTTGATTTGCTAAATAAAATCATATCTAAAGACCTTGTGATTGGCGTACCCAAAATCAAATTTTCAAAAGATCATCTATGTGATGCTTGTCAAATGGGTAAACAAACACGAGTCTCTTTTAAATCTAAAAATGTCATCTCTACAACGAAACCACTTGAACTCCTCTATATGGACTTATTTGGACCATATAGAATTAAAAGTCTAGGTGGAAATTATTATGGCTTCGTTATAGTTGATGACTACTCTAGATTTTGTTGGACGCTATTCTTAGCAAACAAAAGTGAGACTTTCTATGCTTTTGAAAATTTTGCCAAATTATCTCAAAACAAGTTGAATACAAAAATTGTTACCATCCTAAGTGACCATGGAGGTGAATTAGAAAATCACCTTTTTGATGAATTTTGTTATAGAAATGGCATTTATCATAATTTTTATGCTCCTAGAACACCTCAACAAAATTGAGTTGTTGAGCGTAAAAATCGTGTTCTAGAAGAACTTGGGAGAACTATGATCAATGAACATGGTCTTCCAAAATACTTTTGGGCCGATGCCATTAATACGGCTTGTTATATGCTCAATAGGATCTTGATACGTCATATGCTCAATAAAACATCGTATGAACTTTTGAAAGGTAGAAAACCAAATATTTCTCATCACCATGTCTTTGGTTATAAATGTTTTGTATTAAATAATGGCAAAGAAAATCTTGGCAAATTTGACTTAAAAGCCGATGAAGGTATCTTTCTCGGATGCTCTCAATCTAGTAAAGCATATAGGGTATTTAATAAAAGGTTACAAATTATGGAAGAATCTGTGCATGTTTCCTTTGATGAATCCTGTCCAAAAATGGTCAGAATGGGTATTTCTTTTAATGGTGCAGGTGCTTCTTCGGAAAGGATACTTAATGATCAAGATGAAAAGAGTAATGAGCCCATAATTGAGAAAGAAAAAGGGGGGATGGATCATGTGTCTAGCAAAGAAGAAGAAGACACTCAACTAACAAATGAAATAAATCCTCCTTTGGAGTGGAAAGAAACCAAGGATCATCCCATTGACAACATTCTTGGAGACATATCAAAAGGAGTAACTACACGGTCTAAGATAAGTAACTTTTGTTATCATTTCGCATTCGTCTCTCAAATTGAGCCTAAGAACCCTAAAGAAGCTTTATTCGATGAACATTGGTTTTTGGCAATGCAAGAAGAATTAAACCAATTCAAGAGAAACGAGGTTTGGGACCTTGTCCCCCCTTCGCGAGACCATCAAATAATTGGTACTAAGTGGGTATTTAGGAAAAAACTTGACGAAAACGAAATCATAACTCGCAACAAGGTGCGTATTTTTGCTCAAGGGTATAACCAAGAGGAAGGCATCGACTATGAGGAAACTTATGCTCCGGTTTCCCGACTCGAGGCTATACGCTTGTTATTAGCTTATGCATGCTCACAAAACTTTAAGCTATTTCAAATGGATGTTAAGTGTGCATTCTTAAATGGTTATATTAATGAAGAAGTCTATGTATCTCAACCTCCCGGATTTGAAAATCACAAGTTTCCTAAACATGTTTATAAACTTAAACGTGCTTTATACGGTCTTAAGCAAGCCCTTAGGGCTTGGTATGATCGGCTTAGAAAGTTCTTACTAGAAAAGGGATTCTCTAGAGGGAAGGTTGATACAACCCTCTTCATTAAGTGCCAAGGAAATCACTCCATTTTGGTGCAAATTTATGTAGATGATATCATTTTTGGGTATACTAACATCACCATGGACAAGGAATTTTCTAAAGTAATGCAGGGTGAATTTGAGATGAGCATGATGGGGGGAGTTAAACTAATTCCTAGGTCTTCAAATCAAACAACTCGAGGAAGGAACTTTTGTTAGCCAAATGAAGTATTGCTATGAGTTTCTCAAGCACTTCGATATGGAAAACTCAAAAGTTATTGACACTCTAATGCCTACCGCGATTAGCCTAGATCGGGATGAACATGGTAAGCCGATTGATGTAAAAAGGTATAGAGGTATGATCAGATCTCTTCTTTATCTTACCGCTTCTCGTCCCGACATTATGTTTAGTGTTTGCATGTGTGCTAGATATCAATCTTGTCCTAAGGAGAGTCATCTAAAAGCTGTAAAACGTATACTTAGGTATCTTTGTGGTACTCCTAAGTATGGACTTTGGTTCTCCAAGGGTAGTGATTGTTCTTTGGTTGGGTATTCTGATTCCGACTTTGCAGGTTGCAAATTGGATAGGAAAAGCACAAGTGGAACTTGTCATTTCTTTTCAAACTCCTTAGTTAGTTGGCATAGCAAAAAGCAAGTTTCAGTTGCTTTGTCAATGACTGAGGCGGAATATGTTGCAGTTGGTAATTGTTGTGCTCAAATTTTATGGCTCAAACAACAATTACTCGACTATGATTTAAAACTTAATCATATTCCAATATTTTGTGATAACACAAGTGCCATCAATCTAACCAAAAATCCAGTTCTACACTCGCGCACTAAACATATTGAAATTAGGCACCACTTCCTTAGGGATCATGTAGAGAAAGGTGAAGTCGTGTTTGAGCATGTTGATAGCAAAAATCAACTTGCTGATATTTTTACAAAACCACTTGCGACCGAACCATTCTTTCATATTCGTAGGGAACTCGATGTCCTTGATATTTTGGATAGATCGCAACTCCAATGAGTTGCATTCCCTTTATTTATCTTTGTGTCTCTATGATTCGTGAATATCATCTTGGGCTGGTGACATGTGAGGGCATCGTGTCATTCAAATATGTTCGGTAATATCCTTCCTACTCTTTCTCATTAGTGATCATTTTTCTCAAATGTTGGTGCTATGAAATGATTAAATGCTTTGTGTGTTATTGCTTATGTGCATGCGTACTTGTTTATTGTGTTCAATTAATTTCTATAAAACCTACATGCCATGAAATACAAGAAATTTCAAAATTTTACATACATGAGCCGACCTATAACTCTGAGCGGTCGGTGCACGCCTGATTGAAAAAAGTATTTAGGCTTATTTTACTGGAATGCATCGATGCATCCCTACATAGGTCGACGCGTCGCTGTTTGGAAGCCCATTATATCTTAGTTTGTATTGTGTGGTTCCATTTTCATGCATCCATTTTCTATGTTGTTGTTCCCTCTTTCTAGCATTCATCCGGCCTCCCTCTCCATCTCAAAACCCTAAAAACCCACTGTGTCATTTCAACTCCAAATATCTCCAAACCTTCATCCATGGATTCTAGGGCAACAAAGAAAAGAAGTATCATAGGTAGCTCTTCAAATCAAACTCGAGTTACTCCTCTATCACTTGTTCCTCCTGATCTCACTGAAAAGTATGATGAGAAGTTTGCTAGAAGGAGGTTGGTTAGGCAATTATGTGCCTTCCGTCTCACTCTCAAACGCCTGCATATCTCATATGTGGTGGAATTGTTGGACCATCAAAAGGTGTTTCCATTCCTTGAGTTGGACGGAGACTACAAAGAGGTACTCGTCAAGGTATTCTATGCGGGTATACAAGGTAAATTCTATGATCACCAATTTTCATACAGAATTGCAAATAAGGTTGTCAAGATAGATGGTGAAATTTGGAAAGCTTTTGAGTTGTTCCATGTTGACACTGATGTTGTTAAAATCACTGACACTAAGCTTCCTGCAGACTATGACTTTAAATAAGCCTTGAACTCCATGTTAAAACGTCCATATCGTGAGAGTTTTGTGCAAAGTAGTGCTTTTTTCAAAAACTGTCACAACAGGTCAATTGGTTCCTCTAGCTCGAATTATGCAATGGATTGTGTCAAGGACAATTCTCCCCAAAAAGGGTGGGTTGTCCCGTATTGATCAACTTGAGGTTATGTTAATATGGGCTATTCTAAACAAAATTAAGATTCATTGGCCGTATTACATCACTAGTCGGCTATTTTCATTGAGGGATTCCCCTAGAGGATCTGCTTTTGGGTATCCATCGTTCATTCATGGAATTCTAAGTCAAGCAAACCTTGATCTTACTGGTATTTCACCTACACCTATCCTTCTGGATTCAGATTTTACCTCCAAAACTCTCGCACTTATGGGTCATCAATGGAATCCCCAGCTTGCTAAGTACAAGTACTTTATGAAATCAAACTCAGTAATGCTTCAAAATGAAGATGTTGAACAAGATGATGAAATGGAAGATGCTGAGGGTGGTGAAGTTGGTACTGAGAACCAAGAAAGTGCGGAAGAGGGTGAAGAAGATGACGAAGGCAATGATGACCATGAGCCTCATAGATCCTATGACGAGGTGATGCACGAACATTAGGAAATGCACGTCCACCATCATGAAGACATGGTATTAGAAAATGAACGAATTAACAATCCTGCTGGAATAGTGAACCTTCAAAACATTCAGTTTAAGGATTATGCTAGCCTCCAAGACCGCCGATATAACACTCTTCATGGAATGATGGAAACACAAAACACAAACTTGGTAAACTTTAAGTCGGCTTTCATGGCTCGCTTTCCACCAAACCAACCTGTTGAACCACCACAAGACAATAAGGAACAACAACATTAGTTAATGCTTGGAACTTTATTTCTTGCTTGTTATGCTTGTATTACTATGATTTTGAACTAAACTGTTTTACTTCGCGTACTACTTTGTGTTTTATTTTGGGTTTGTAACAATGAACACGGTATTGTATTACTTTATTGGTTATTGCATCTATTTTTGTTTGAACTTTCTTCATATTGTGTGTATGTTAGTTTGTGTTCTTTTTGCAAAGTTGCAAAATATTGGTCATTCTATTTTTTTGGTTCTCTTAATCCATGTCCTTGTTTCTTTTTGATGTTGTCAAAGGGGGAGAAGGAATACACAGCAGAAATATGCAATATCTCAGGGGGAGGATGATTGGATGATTCGCAACCATTGAGACGATTCATATTTGCGATTTGCGTTTTTGCCATCATCAGAAAGGGGGAGTATGTAAGGGCAAAGGTGTAAGAACTGAGTTTTAATGCTTGTCAAAAACCTATCTGTGCAAATATGTCATGCTTCAAACAGGTGCAAGTGAGAAACATCAAAAACAAGCATTTTTCTCAAAACAGACTGCATGAGCCAGCTCATGGAACCTTAGGTCGGCTCATGAGGAGAAGATTTTAGCTTGGCAACATCCGGGAAGGCGCACGCCTTCTCCATGTGTCGATGCATAGTTCTGGGAAAACATGAGTCGGCTCATCAGGCAATGAGTCGGCGCATGACTGAAGGAATTTCAACCTCTCTCGCTCGGGAAGGCACGCGTCTTCTGTACACCCTGTATGAGTCGACGCATCGCAAAATTGTCTCATTTTTCTGCTATGTTGTTACATCATGGGAATCACTTATATATATGTCGTTTGGCCTCTATTTTTTGAAATTATAAGAAAAAGTGAAAGATAGACACAAGAGCTTTCTTCATCTTCAACCTCTCATCAACCATCAACAACTACACACAATCATTTTTGTTGATCAAGTTTTTGGGATTGTGTTGATAACATCCAAATTGAAAGTGCAATTTCAGATTTGGGTAGACATATTTGTGGGTTTTTTCTTGAATAAAACCATTGGGGTTTTGTCCTCCAAAATTGGGGGTTTTATCACAAGTCTTTGCTTCAATGAATTCAGCCGAGCTAAGGGATTGGAAGATCGTGGGGTGTTCAATCGGGTAGCGGTAACCGGAGGATTGTGAATAAGGATTTGGGGCCAATTTCTAGGCTTCAAAATAATTCAAGGTTGAAGGAGATTTTGTTCAAGATTTGGCATACTTGATTCATCTAGAATCAAGGGAAGAGGAGTGTTACATATAAGATTCATTAAGTGACTTTGAATTGTGGTGATTGTATCTTCTCTTACAAACTTTTCAAAATTAATTTCATAATTCTAATTATAGATTCTAGAATTGGGGGTAGAGTAGCCCACGTGAGGACGGCATGGTGAACTTCCTTAACAAATAATGTGTCCATTTTAGTTTTCTGCATTTTATTTTTATTTGCTTGAATTTGTGAGTTATCAATTTTTCTCATTCATACAAAATAATTGTAGTGACAAACTAAAATTTACAACTCATGTAGCATTCATTTGAATCGCTATAATCACTACAATTTGAGTATAACCAAACCTTGTGTAGTACGTACACCAAGTGTTTGGTGAATTTACAACTCCCAAATTTGCTTTATCTTCTCCACAACTAATTGGTAATAACTTACACCTTGTTAAACTTGCTAAAGCGATTCATCATATTCAATTTTAGTTGTGATTCTATTCTCATCATTTTCATCAAATTGGTTCGCATATCCGATCTTTCCAATACGTAAAGTTTAGACGATCAGATTTAGGGATGTCGCTCTCTGATAAAAACAATTTTACAAAAAGCGCAAAAATTTCAAACGGATCTATTCAACCCCTCCCCCCCCCCTTCTAGATCCATCACATCTTCTAATAAATTCAACGTCGAATTCTTAGCCGTCACTTCCTATCCACAATGGGTCGCCAATGTTGTTCCAGTGCCTAAAAAGGACAATAAAGTACGCATGTGTGTGGATTACAGAGAATTGAATAGGGCAAGCCCTAAGGATGATTTCCGCTTCCCCATATCGATATTCTGGTTGACAATACCCACAACATAAAGTGTTCTCATTTATGGATGGTTTCTCAGGCTATAATCAAATTAAAATTGCACCTGAGGACATGGAGAACATGACCTTCGTCACACAGCGGGACACGTTCTGTTACAAGGTTATGCCATTCGGGTTGAAAAATGCTGGGGCAACTTATCAGCGTGCCATGGTAGCTCTATTTCACGATATGATCCATCACAAAATAGAGGTCTACGTGGATGACATGATAGCCATATATCAAACTAAAGAGGAACATCTTGACCATTTACAGAAACTGTTTGAAAGGCTAAAGAAATACAAGCTAAGGTTGAACCCGAGTAAATGCACATTTGGAGTGAGGTCCGGTAAACTCCTAGGCTTCATCGTCAATGGTAAAGGTATCGAAGTGGACCCTGCAAAGGTGAAAGAAATACAAGAAATGCCTGCTCCTCGCACCGAGAAGGAAGTCAGAGGATTCTTAGGACGGCTAAACTACATCTCCAGATTTATTTCTCACCTAACCGCTACTTGTGAACCAATCTTCAAAAACGATGACTGCCAGGAGGCCTTCGACAAGATCAAAGAGTACCTTTAAGAGCCTCCTGTTTTGATGCCACCAGTCGAGGGAATACCTTTGATCATGTATCTAACTGTCTTGGAAAATTCAATGGGGTGTGTGCTGGGGCAGCATGATGAGTCTGGCCGAAAAGAGAATGTAATATACTACCTGAGCAAAAAGTTTACCGACTGTGAAACCAGATATTCACTCCTCGAGAAAACATGCTACGCTCTGGCATGGGCTGCTCGCCGGCTAAGATAGTATATGTTGACTCATACTACCTTATTGATATCCAAGATGGATTCAATTAAATACATATTCGAGAAGCCCGCCCTCTCTGAAAGAATAGCAAGATGGCAGATGATCCTGACTGAATATGACATTCAGTACACTACCCAAAAAGAAATAAAGGGCAGTGTGCTAGACGATCACCTTGCTCATCAGGCTGTGGATAACTACCAATCCATGTAATTCGAGTTCCCAGATCAAGACATCATGATAGTAAACAATTGTGAAGATTTCAGACCATATGACGGACCTGAACAAGGATCCTGATGGACCTTGGTTTTTGACGAAGCTTCCAACGCACTCGGTAATGGCATAGGTGTTGTGATCGTATCCCCTAAAGGACGTCATACTCCCTTCACTGCAAGACTTTGTTTCAACTGTACCAATAATATGGCAGAATACGAAGCGTGTATTTTGGGTCTCAAAGCTGCCATAGATTTGGGAATCAAGTCCTTAAGTGTATTTGGAGATTCAGCCTTAGTCATCAGACAGATCAAAGGATATTGGGACACGAAGCACCTTAATCTCATCCCCTAAAAAGAACATGTGTTGACATTAATCCCACATTTTGAGGAAATTACCTTTGAGCATTTTCCACGAGAGGGAAATCAACTAGCGGGCGCGATAGCCACTATGTCATCCATGTTTAAACTCAAGTGGGATAACGAGGCTCCCCAGATCACCATTGAGCGGATGGATGAACCAGCTTACTGTCACGAGATCGATACTGAAGAAGTAGTGGACAAGCCTTGGTTCCATGAAGTTAAGAGATATCTCGAGGCCCAAGAGTATCCGGAGGGAGCTTCAGTCCATAATAAGAAGTTCTTGAGAAGATTCTCCGCTAAGTTCTTCCTCAGTAATGGCATTCTCTACAAGCGCAACCACAACTCTCATTTGCTTCGTTGCGTAGACAAGGTTGAGGTAGACAAGATCATGGCTGATCTACATGAAGGAACTTTTTGCACCCATTCTAGTGGGAACACGATGGCTAAAAAGATCCTATGGGCGGGGTACTACTGGTCTACCATGGAAGTAGATTTCCATAAGCATTCATGAACCTGTCACAAATGTCAGATCTATGTTGATAAATTACATGTGCCTCCCATTCCTCTAAACGTCCTGACTGTTCCATGGCCATTCACGATGTGGGGCATCGACATGATTGGAGAATTCAAACCTACAGCTTCTAATGGGCACCGCTTCATCTTGGTTGCCATTGACTATTTCACGAAGTGGGTTGAGGCAGCTTCTTTCGCTTCTATTACCAAGAACATTGTGGCCTGATTCATCAAACAGAATCTCATCTGTCGATACGGTATCCCGGAGAGAATCATCATAGACAATGGTACCAATCTCAACAATACTATGATCACCGCACTATGCGCATAATTCAAGATCCAACACCATAATTCTTCTCCTTACTAGCCAAAGATGAATGGTAATGTCGAAGCCACAAATAAAAACATCAAGAAGATCATACAAAAAAAGACAGTGACCTACAAGGAATGGCATGAGATGTTACCATTTTCTCTCCATGGTTACCGTACCACAACGTGCACATCAATAGGGGCAACTCATTTCTCTTTGGTATACGATATGGAAGTCGTCCTACCAATTGAAGTCCAAATACCTTCTCTAAGAATCATAAAAGATGCAAGGCTGAATGAAGATGAATGAATTCAAACTCAACTTGACCAGTTGAATTTTATTGATAAGAAGAGGCTTACGGCTGTCTGTCATGGTCAGATGTACCAAAAACGTATGATCAAAGCTTTTAACAAGAAGGTCAGACGTTAGGTATATCGGGTTGGTGACTTGGTAATCAAGCGTATCATATTGCCATAAGGTGATCCCAGGGGCAAATGGACTCCTACATACTAAGGACCATTTGTGATCAAAAGCATATTCTCTGGTGGAGCAATGATCTTAACCACTATGGATGGCGACGACCTTCCACACCCGGTAAATGCGGACATAGTCAAAAGATACTACGCATGAATAAAGACCCGCTAGGTCGACTGGCCTAGGAAAAAATTAGGGCATCCCAGAGAACCACAAAGGTTCGGGAAAAAATTAGGGATAAAATACAAAAACATTTGTACACCCGGCAAGTTGAAAACCCGAAAGGGCGACTTGGGCAAAAAAGGGTATCCCGGTGGACTGAAAACCCAAAAGAGCGGTCCAGGAAAAAGTTAGGGAATTAAAGCGTATGACTATGTTCCGTTGAATCACCTTACAAACAACCTTTAGCATTGACTTACAAACTCAAACGATTCTAATCAATCCAATCAGCTTCAGACAAAGCAGCAAGTGGACGAGACGCTCAGAGACACGAAGGCTATAGAAGAATGGTAACCCCATGGGATTATTTCACATAGCTATCTTTTCTTTGTATGAATTTTCATTTTCTACGACAACACTCCCTTACTAGGATGTTCGTCTCGTTGTACAAATAAAACTTATTCAAGTTAATACAAAGATATTCCTTTGAAAGTGCAAAACTATCTGTTTTTCTTTTATTTCCGTGTCTTGTTTGCAAAAATGGCCAATGATTATTTTTGAACATATGCATTTACTGTTTACAAATGAGGGAAAAAAAAAGAGGAACAGAAAATAGAAAGACAATCACTAATGGCTTTAAGAAATAGGATAATATCTTTAGACTATTCCATAAAATACCCCACAGGTACTTTTTCCAACAAGAGCGGAAATCAGAACATCCCACTACAGGATCGCTAACGTATCTCCAGTATGCAGCCTAATGGTATCAAGTGCTCTCACATCCCCGGCAAAACAAAACTTTCGGTTACTGCTCCAAAGATTCCCTAGTGAAAGTCGCCCAGTTTCTCAGGATTCCCCAACAGGTTTTCATGAGGTCCACAAGCAATGCACGACGTTTCCCTTACAGAACATAGTTGATTTCTCTAACAAATGGAAACTCATCAACACTTCAACTTCAAAATATGAAGAATTACACTCCTCATACCCAGCGGTACTCAAGGATTTATGTTCCCCGACTCCAGCAACATTGCGGCATAACGATTAACGTGTCCATACATTACATCCATATGTCATAACATTGACAACACAGATACATACAGCGCAATCTCATTTATTTTGAGAAACAACATTATACAGTGCATTTCATACATCATGGCATTGCATGCAACTAACCCTTCACCTTTTCAAGAAAGATCAATCAACAGAAAATTATCGTCAAATTTTTAACAAGTCAATTATAGATCAATTACCGAGAAAGGACTGGTCGTCCATCTACATAACAGATATTTCCTTCAAACCCCTGGTTGTTCAGATTAAATCTCTTAACGGTTTGTTCTGATTCTTTCCCGCAGACACTTTCTCTGGTTCAGATAAATCTCTCAACGATTTATTCTGATTCTTCTCCAAATCCCTGCTGGTTCAGATAAATCTCTCAACAATTTATTCTGATTCTTTCTTAGTAGGCACATTCTCTGGTTTAGTCTAAATCTCTCAACAGTTTGTTCTGATTCTTTCCCTCAGACACTTTCTCTGGTTCAAATAAATCTCTCAACGATTTATTCTGATTCTTATCCAGATCCCTACTGGTTCAGTTTGAATATCTCAACGGTTCATTCTGATTCTTTCCCACAGACGTCTTCTCTGGTTCAGATAAATCTCTCAACGATTTATTCTGATTCTTCTCCAGATCCCTGCCGGTTCAATTTGAATCTCTCAACGATTTATTCTGATGCATTCCTACAGACGTCTTCTCTAGTTCAGATAAATATCTCAACGATTTATTCTGATTCTTCTCCAGACCCCTGTCGGTTCAGTTTATATCTCTCAACGGTTTATTCTAATTCCTTCCCGCAGACGTCTTCTCTGGTTCAGATAAATCTCTCAATGATTTATTCTAATTCTTCTCCAGATCCATGTCGGTTCAGCTTTAATCTCTCAACGGTTTATTCTGATTCTTTCCCGCAGACGTCTTCTCTGGTTCAGATAAATCTCTCAACGATTTATTCTGATTCTTCTCTAGATCCCTTCCGGTTCAATTTGAATCTCCCAATGGTTTATTCTGATTCTTTCCTGCAGACGTCTTCTTTGGTTCAGATAAATCTCTCAACGATTTATTCTGATTCTTTCTCAGTAGACATTTCTGGTTCAGATAAATCTCTCAATGATTTGTTCTGATTTCTTCTCCAAATCCCTGCTGGTTCAGATAAATCTCTCTACAATTTATTCTGATTCTTTCCTAGTAGGCACTTTCTCTGGTTCAGATAAATTACTCAAAAATCTACTCTGATTCTCTCCAGTTAAAGAATATTCAAGACCCCTTTTGGTTCAGTTTAAACCTCTCAACGGTTTACCCTGATACTTTCCAAATGAACATTTCTGGTTCAGATAAATCGCTCCAAGATTTATTCTAATTCTTCCCAGTCAAACAACACACAAGACTTTTGCTAGTTTCAGATAAATCGCTCCAAAGATTTATTTTGATTCTTTTCCAGTTTAAATCAAGTTCAAACTTAGTCCATTTTCTGTCAACAGTCACCTTTGGATGGAATTTACAAGCCCATCTTCGGAAAATCTCCATCATTCCTCCAAATGGCATCTATAAGCCCATTCACAATTCATCTTCGAGTGCAAATTTCTGGGCACTCTAGTGTTCAATCATCTTCCACCTTCAAGTCACGAATGGAGGATCCGCCAATCTAACTCTTCAGGTTTAATAAGATTGAACAGGGGCATCTATTGTAACCCAAGATTTTCCCTCTCATTTATCAAGTTATTTTCTCACAAGATCTCCTTTGGTTCAAGACTGCACTAGGGTTGATCAGCTCAAGACACCTCTTTAAGCATTGATGACTGAAATTAGGGTTTGAGATTGCACAAGGATAATTGAACCTTTAATGCCTCATATGAATTTCATGAATCATCATGGACCCTCAAGATTGCTCATGTCAAGTTTCAAGTATTTGATCACATTTTTGTTCAGTCAATTGATCAGTTGACCTAAAAATCAACTGTATTGAGGAAAAATTCAATTGTAGTCAATTTACAGTCAAACTTCATAATTTTTTATCCATATCAACATTGCGAATTCCTATATGTCATTTGATCAAGTTTGGACCATAATTCCTCAACAAATTTGATCAGATCATCAAAAGGGCAAAATGGTCAAAATTAGGGTTTTGACTAAGAAGGGGCAATTTCTGATTTTTGACCTAGAAAATGGTTAATTGGTTTGAGACATGATCTCAAGGTTTCAAATGCATCATTTTGACCTAATGGTATGACTCAAAACTTCCCTCGAGATCAATTGATTGATAGTTGATTTTCAGTCAATTGATCAAAAGTCAACTACACAGTGAAAAGTCAAACTTTGACTTTTTGGTCAAAATCAAGTGTCAAAGATCACAATTCATCAAAACATGTCAAAATATGAAAAAATTTCATCAAGAAATCAAAAAGTCAAGATTTCATTTTGAAAAGTCAAAGTTTCCAAACTTAGAAATTTTTCTAAGTGTTGAAAACTTCATATTTTTTCATAACTTTTAGCCAATTTTTCACCATGATGCAAGATGATTTAAAGGAAACTTTAAACATGAAAGTTGTAGATCTCAATGATATCTAAAACATTTCTTTACACAACTCCTCCTAGAAATTCTTGGATTTCAAGTTATTAATCCATGAAATCATGGTCATGAAACTAAAACACTTAGTGAAATTTTGAGCATTTCGGTCAGGATTTTGACCTAACTTATGGGCCAAGTTTCACATAGTTCCATTTGGATTTTGCAAAAGTGATTCAAATAGGGATTTTATAGCACATTACATGCTTTCCAAAATGTCCAAGAACTCCTTGAGATCATTTTTGAGCAAATAGAATCGAAGGTCAGAAGTTAGGGTTTCAAGTTGTTTTACAAGGCAGAATTTCATGATGAACAAGAATGCAAATCCATGCTAGGATGCACAATCTTTGCTTTGCAGGAATCAAACTTGTTTGGCACGCCATAATTAAATGTTTGCACAGCTGTAAGAAGATTCAGTCTAAGCATTTAATGCATTGCCCATGCTTAATGCCATTTTGGGAAGAAAGTGCACATTGCCATTTTGGAAAAGTAGATTTTATGCACAAAATCAGTTCTTGAGCTTTGCACTTGTTTGCTTCTGATCACACATAACCTATAACCCAAAAGAAACTTGTCTAAAGCCTCTAACAACTCAGCCCATGCTTGTACTTTTTCTTGAAACTATATTTCCACTTTTCTTCAAAATCAAGTAAGATAGCCATAACTCTACATCTTGCACTTCTGACCCTCTCAATTGCTACAACCTTTTCCTTACTTATGCATAGTTGTTTGCAAGCTTAGGGACGATTTCAAGCTTCGAAAAACTCTCCCAGACACCTTTGCTTCACAGAACTGCTCCACTTGGCATTTTTTAGCCAAAACTCTCCATCTCCATTTCCACTCATGCGTTTTGATTCTTAACCATCCAAACACCTTACTTACATCATACACAAGTGATCCAAACCCCTGTTTCAAGATTGTAACTCCTCCATCACTATCCACCATTTCCAAAACTGAAGCTTGCAACTTGACTTGAGTTGGGAGTTTAAGCCATCCTCAAAGCAAAGTAGGAGTTAGAATACATTCAAGGAATTCCAGGCAAGCTACAGAAATCATCAGGCCATTCCAAAGGTTGCTCAAACTCCATACACGACTCCAGCTGCAAGAGAAGTTACAGGTACTCTGGCTGGCTGAAGGTTGAAGATGAAGTACAGGCCTTGGAAGCATTTTATGTTATGTATTTATCATTTCATATAAGTAAACGGATGTATAGCCACCCTAGTGGTAAGGCAACACGCTGGTAACCAAGAGGGTGTGGGTTCTACACCCAGCGCACTACCTTTTGCTTATTTTTTCTCACATTTTCCTTTTCCTCTTCTGTTTGCAGCGCCTGGGCCCCTTAACATCGGGCCTTCTTTTTTTTGCTAACTTTCCCCCATGATTATATTTCATACCCCTCTGTCCCATTTTATTTCTTTATTTCATTTTCATTTTTATTTTTATTTTACTTTCATATTTTCGTATTATTATTTTTATTACTAAATATTATTATTTTTTTATTATTAATAGAAAAAACCAAAAAATATTTATTTTATTATTTTTGCACTCATATTTTATTTTTCTTTATAAAATTAAAAAGAACACAAATAATTTTCTTAACAATTTAATTTCTTTCTTTTATTAATATTTAGATAATTAGGTTTAATTATTATATAATTTTATTTTATTGTAAATTAAAATTAATTTCGAATTTAGGTTTATTTTAATTAATTTTATGTATTTTTATATTATTCTTAAAACTTTTTTCATCAAAAAACCTAAAAAATCATTTTTAGTTAATTTCTTTTTTTAATTAGTTTAAGTTAATTTTATTTGATTTTCATTAATTATTTTCATAATTAGGTTAAGATTAAAACCTTTCATAAAACCAAATAAAAATCATTTCTTTTTCCATTTTGCATTCTTGCATTTTTTATCTTCATTTTTATACAATATTCAATATGGTTGTAATAATTATTTAGATTTAATTTTCTTGCAATTTCCCCATTTGTAAATTTGTACACCCCCTCCCCTAATGATGTAATAGCTTAATATTTTTATTTCCCGCAATTTAATATTTTATATATAAATGCTAGTAAATTAGGGTTTGTATGGAAAGATTAAATCGACAAATTAGCAAGCCCTAATTCAAAGACAAAACAAAAGCATGAAAAATACGCACTTGCACACTTACACCCTTAGGGTAAATCCACTTGTTGCCTTGAGAAATAAATGGTCATAATACGCATGTAAGATGTCTTAGCAAAAACAAACAAAATACAAGATCATAGTCCCTCGATGATGCTACAAATGTTACCTTAAGAATGATCTTAGTCCCTCAAATAAAATGCTAAGATATCTTATAACATTGTTATTCATGACTATACGATGACCATTGCCCGTCCCTTTTACATCCAAAGATAGGGTTTCTTACCAAATCAATGGTAAGATAACAATGTCAAAGGAAAGAGGAAATAAACAATAAAGACTTTTGAGTAGGTAGAATGTTCCTATTTGCTTGCTCATTTTCAAACCAAAACATCCTTTCTATTTTCAAAACAAACACCAACACATTCAAATCATCTTTCAAATTTGAAACATTTTCAAAAGATCAACACTTTGTATACATTCTTACGAACGAGAATCATTACAAAGTTTGCCTAAACGATGGCGCCTTTTCAAAATACTTTCAAAAACCACACAAAGCACATTTTTAAAATGAAAGCAAGTGATCTAGCAAGCAACTAAGATCCCGTAGATAAATACGGATGAAAAGGGTGCTAATACCTTCCCTCTTCATAATTTACCCCCACGAACTCAAGAAATAATCTCAAAGGTCTTTCCTATTCTTTTCAGTCTTTCCTTTTGGATAAAAGAAAAGTCAGTGGCGACTCTTGCTAACCGCAACATTTGTGATCAAACGCAAAACAACCAAGTCAGTTCTCCCACCGTGTTACAGGAATTTCCACTCCATCCTCTAAGATTGTAGCGTTGTATTTGTAGGGTACAACCTTATCTGACTTGTAGGGGACAGGACCCGACAAACTGATCACCAATGGGGTAACAATTGGCTTGCTATGATACTCAACTTTAAAATGGGTGGGTACCCCTTCTTCAACACAATCAGTCATTATTGAGTCATCTCTGGAAAACAAATCCTCATCTGAGGAGAAATACTCATTTGTGGAGGCATACTCTTCATCCGACTCTTCTTCAGTCAAATAAACCTCAACCATATCAACTTCATGGTAATTATCCCTTTGACCTGTAATCTTGATAGTTCCATTATCCAACAATAGTTGAACACCTTTCTTCACGACTGAACATCCTCGGGAGTCTCGACAGCAAATTCGGAAAGATCCATACTGATGTTCCACCTGACCAGCCATATGGCAGAAAGTAGCATACAATTGCACAAGATCCTCATTCATATACTCTACATCAAAAATTCTAAACTCCCTAGGACATCCAGAAACAATATTCACCTCCTATTCATACTCATCCCTAGGCCTGATTATATGGATGAGGCCCTCATCCTTCATCTCCTACAAATTAGCATTTATCTTAGCGCAACCCTATATGTCTGTACTGCAAATAGCACAACCGGAATGGTCATGTGTATAGTAGCTAAATTCTCAGAGGTCTGCATGGATTTTCACCAAATCTCCTTTAACCAGATTAATATCAAAAATCTGGAAGTCGCTTAGACAACCGGCCACCATATTCACAACATTTACTCCTCCATGCTTGGGTAGAGGATTGTCTTTCACATTAGGGCCCACATCCTTGAAAGATAGAATACCAGACTTCACCAATTTCTGCACCTCAGTCTTCAAAGGATAACAATTCTCAACATTATTCCCTGGTGCTCCCTGATGAAAAGCACATGTTTAGTCTGCCTTGTAATACCAAGGCAATGGGGATGGTACAGCAGGAGGTGGTCGGGTCTGAACTAACTTTTTCTGAATCAATGCTGGTAGTAACTCCGTATAGCTCATAGGAATAGGGTCATAACTCTCCCTTATCTGATTATACCCTTGATTCCCCTGTTGGGACAGTCTCTGATAAGCAACAGTAGTTGGAGCTACACCCACAACTGGAGTAACTGAGGCGACTTGCTGATAACACTGAGAATTACTTCTAGGAGTATTAACCCTCCTCTCTTGCATGACAACATTTACATCCCCTTCCTTATTCTTGGTAAAACCATAAGATATCTCCTTCACACCTCCAGTTCCTTCATTCTTTGTTAAACGGCCATCTCTTATAGCCTCTTCTAAGAGGATACCCATGCCTACCATTTCAGTAAAGTCACTTGGCGCACTCGCTACCATCCTCTCGTAGTAGAAAGCACCCAGAGTCTTCAAGAAAATCTTAGTCATCTCTTTCTCTTCCATGGGAGGAATCACTTAGGCGGCTACGTCACGCCATCTTTGTGCATATTCTTTGAATGATTCCTTATCTTTCTGAACCATGGCCCTGAGTTGATCACAGTCAGGCGCCATGTCTACGCTGTACTTGTATTGTTTGATGAACGCTTCTCCCAAGTCATTGGAAGTATGGATATTGACATTGTCCAAACACATATACCACTTCAGCACAGCAGCGGTCAAACTATCCTGAAAAAAGTGAATCAGCAGACGCTGATCATCAGTATGGGTAGTCATCCTCCTTACAAACATCACTAGATGAGCACAAGGGCAAGTGTTACCCTTGTACTTCTCAAACTCCGGGACCTTAAACTTTGCAGGTATCTTAACATTCGGGACCAAGCATAATTCCTTCACATTTTGCCCGAATAACTCTTTTCCCCTGAGGGCCTTCATCTCCCTCTGCATCTTGTTAAACTGCTCTTGAAAATCATCCATTCTATCATAGAGACCCGAGTCTTCACTTGGTGGAGGGAAAGGACGACACACATCATCTTTAACAAATGGAACTATATTCACCGAAGGAGGAGCAGTAGGAGCAGCATGCACCAAAAGAGGTGCAGAAGTAACAATAGTCTGAACAATTAGAGTATCTTGAAGACCAAGATTGAAACCTCCAGGCACAAAATTCTCTGGCATTCCCCATGGGTAACCTTGAGGTATGCGATTCTGAACAACAGTTGGAGTAGTAGATACAAGAATAATCGGAGCTTTAATAGTAACCCTTGTTGGTTGAGGTTGAACACTCGGTGGCTGATTCTGAGCAGCCACCAGAGATTCCACCAGAGTAGTAAGATTGGTCATGCCGGCCTTCAAAGCAGAAACCTCTTCACGCAGCTCGCGATTCTCTTGTTCTAAGTTGTCCATCTTCTTTCTGAGATTAGCCCGAGTGTTGTAGTGATGAGTCAGCTTGCTGAACGAAGTAAAGAAAGCTTTCTAAGACACTTGGATATGCATAACAAATGCAAGAAATATGTGCAATATGATGCATGATGTGTAATGCATATGATTTTATTTTGTTCTTTAATACTTCAAGGGATTTAAGATTTAGACATATTGCAAACATCAAAGTAATAACGCATTTAAAAATACTGAAAATTTTATTATAACAACTTCAAATGGATTACAAGTTTTAACGATCCCAAGTACAAGATGAAAATAAAATCTAAAACTTTGAAAACCGAAGCTGGTGGAGATCACTCTATGCATTGGCGCTTCCCTATGAGCCTGTCAATTTGAGCCTTCAACCTCTGGTTTTCTTCTGCATATCTGGTGGCAACCTCCTTCCAATCACCTGAATCAGGGAGTGAGCAAATAGAATCTAACTGAGGCTTAGGAGAAAATAAATCCCCCTGCCTCTCCATGGTCTCTACAGCCCGACTTTCAAGGATCTCAATCAAGTCGTCTTTCTCCTTCAAATCTGCTCTATAGGAAATCTCTAGAGTTTGGAACTTATTCTTCCAAGCATCCTTTTCCTGTTGCATCCTGACCAAAGCAAGTTGTAGCTCTTCTAGATTATCTAATAGGGGAGGAGTGGTCTTCACAAACAAATCAGTCATAGGTGTTTCCCGGGAATACGACATCTTCAACTGAATGGCTCTCGTTTGGACCCACTGAAGATATGGATACAAAGAAATAGCACCCCTAGGTCCCAAATCTTTCCTACTCTTCTTATGAATGTGACTCCAGGCCTTCGCAATCTGCTCCCTAGCTTCCCTATGGTCTTCTCCCTCCTTCAGAAAGAAACTACTCAAATGAATACTATTTGGTTTATCCCTCATCGGATAACCAAGTTATCGCCGTGCAAGAATAAGGTTATAGTTAATTCCTCCCTTTGTACCAAGAAGAGGTACATTGGGGAAACTACCACAACTGTCAACAATCTCTATATCCTAGTAAGCTCGATGATACCAATCAATATCCGAGTGAGTAAGTGCCATGATCTTAGGAGCCCAACGGGGTTCCTTCCTGACATCCAAAAAAGCATCAGAGGCATATGAGAGATAAACCACCGGTACAACAAAGGTGTGCAACAGATAATCATCCCCCCATGATAAGAATTCCGAAGATGAATGGAGTAATAAGTATCACCCAACAACGTAGGAACTGGGTTTCCAATCATGAAGACCCTGATAGCATTGATGTCAACAAACCTGTCCACATTAGGAAATAAGAATAACCGGTAAGCAAGTAGAGGAAAAATGGCCTCAAAAGCCATTGTACTTTTCAGCCTAACAAAGTAATGAGCTTTCTCCAATAAGAACTGAGTTGGTAATCCTCCAATCCCTCCTTTAGTAGTCATATGGGCTTCAACCTCAGACTTCCCCAAATGGATCAAAGCAGCAATCTCGTGTGGTTTTGGCTCACCCTCCAAACCAGTAAAAGGAACACAATCGGTAACAACTAAATCCAACAGATAAGAATACTCCTCCAGTGTAGGAATCAACTGATAGTCAGGAAAAGTAAAGCAATGATACATCGGATCATAGAACTGGACCAAAGTCGAGAGAATTCCCTCCTTCATCTTCAGCTTCATAAGAGGAATGATGGATCCATACTTCTTCCTAAAATTTGCAGAACACTCGATCTCAGGAATTAGACTGATCAACTCATGTATCTTGGGATCTTTGAAACTGTATTTCCTGGTCTTTCTTTTCCCATAGTCCATGGTTACCTAAGACATTCACAAATGGTCAACTTTTAAATCCCTTGAAATAAGATTTCTTCAAAAGATGCTTATGAGTGCATGGATGCATGATGCAACAATCACACACAAGATCACACATATAGGGTTCATAGGTTCAACATCACGAGCATGAGGTCAGAGGTACTACCCATAAGGTATGGTCTAAAAGTTATCACCTTCCGAACAAGGTTCTAGAGGTTCTCAGAGTTTACATCCTTCCTTCGGATATTACCAACTTCCCGATTAACTCGATAATTAGTAATATTCTCAAGAAAGACTCGTTCGAGCGTAGCATCGTGTGTCAGCTATTTCCGGATTACTCCGTCATAGCTTTGACACTACACCTAAAAGGCCAAGATGGGTTTGGTATTCTACAGTCAAAGGGGCCTCCACTGAGTGGGGGATCTCATGCCTCCTTTTTTGTGATTACTCCCTCAAAGTAAACATGACTATACCGCCCGTCCTATCTTAAAGTTTGCCCAATTCTGGGTATAGGACTTATGAGTAATCACCAAGCATCCTGAAAACCAGGAAAATCCACATAAACATATATACAACATATAACACATAAACAACAATAGCATATACACAAATATAAACAAAGATAGGCTCAACCCACTTAGGAATGGACCAGCAAGAGGTCAATCTTTCCCCAGTGAAGTTGCCAATTTTCTGTAGCGGTAGAAATGTTCAAGACTAAGCCATCAGATTGACTAGACTTATATAGATCAAATATAAAAATCGCCACCGCAATTTATTGTTTCCAAAGGAATGGGAAAAGAGCGAATAACCCAAAAAAGAGGAGGAAAGATTCAAGGTAAGGGGGTTGGTTATGTAAAGGAAAGGTATTAGCACCCTAAATATCTGCGGTACTTTGCAGGAACCTCTTTGTAAAATCTGTATATTTTGGCTATAAAAATGTTGTATAAGAATAGATGGTGGAGGTGAGAAAAGAAGTATTTTTTTATTGATTTTTGCACCCGCCGCGGTTGCGAAACTTTAGTGCCTACATACCACCTTCCGTGCAATAGGGGATCAGGGTACACGTAGTTCCTCTTTAAAAATTTTAAAATGTAAGTGTGTTGGTTAATTTTTATGAGATAAGACATCATTGTCATTGTCCGTGTGGAAAACATACTTACTACCCACAATTATGAGGAGAGTGCATTTGCATCATCTCAAAGTGGATGATCTGGCTTGGATTTTAAAATCAACAATGTCTCACTCAACACCTAAGTGGAAAATATCTCACTTCACTACATATCATAGAAGTATAGTTGTTTGCATCACTACAAGGATTGACAAGAGTCTAATCTTTTGAGAAAAGTTTAAAATAAAAGCCAAAGTGGAAAAAATGGTTTTAAATGAGATTGATTGACTTTTAGTTTTCCGATAAAAATGTCAAGGTATTATTAAGTTGATTGAAGTTTATTTATGAAAAGGTTTTGAAAATGCATGGACCTAAGTCCAAGTTTATTATGAAAGTGGTTCAAATTTAAAACAAGAATACTTTTCAAAAGAAGAGAGAAGATTTTTGAAATTAAAGAAGATGGGAGGAGAAAAAGAGACTATCCTAAAGCATAAGATAAAAGCTAGGGATAGGAACCATCTAACCCACAAGAAACCAATTCTTGACATTATGAGTCAAGATAGAATTCCCATTCTTTGGATTTAAACCAAGCAAGCAAAGATACTAGACCTCTTGAGAGAACCAAACTTCAAGTGTATTAAGTCTTCATAGAAAAAATTGGGCAGAGTAACAACTGTATACGGGTGAATTCTAGACTATAAACAAAGTATGTAATCATAATAACCTGTACACAAAACAAACAAACAACCCAATGTCTTGAGGTAAAACTCAAGAACTCCAGATAAAATATTAATTAAGGTCATAAGGTCTCCAACATAGGCCAAGGTCTCTAATCCTAAGTCCAAGAAGTCCAATACTCCATAATGTCAAGGATAGTAACCAAACAGTCCAAATACCATTAAAGTTTTTTTTTATGGTTCATATTGATTATTAGGTATCTTAGAAGAGAAAAGAAAAAAACTCAAGTGAGGAAAGTAAAATTGACATGAAATGTAATGCTAAAAGTAAATGGTACATAAAGCATAAAAATAAAAAAGGGCATAAAGTAAAAACAAATTAATAATTAGTGGTTAGTTGGATGACCATCTTGAAACTTGCATTTGGAACTCATTAGAGGATTGGTAGAACCAAAGCCTCCATACAACCAGTTGCATTTGCATTTTGTCAAGTATATCATCCATTTGGAATCCCCAAAAGTACCATTTAATGATCAACGATGTTTAAGTGATCCGCGTTAACCAAAAGTGTTGTACATCCATTAGAGGATTGGTAGAAACAAAGTCTCCACACAATGAATCTCAAAGTTATTGGATCAAATAGATCAAATTAACGTACTTGGGCTTGCAAACATAGGTTTTGGCCACGAATAATCATTTATTCGAATCGGGACAAAATTTAGCGCTATGTTAAGCAATCGTAAGTGAACTTATGTAGAATTTGCACCTATTTTGAGGTCGGTCAATAGCAATATATACATCATTTGTTTTGAGACATGATATAGAGATCATGCTCCAATAACACTTAGTGCAATAACAAAGGGATGAGATGGAGAGGGGTGGGGAAGAATATACAAACCACATTTGAATTAAATTTTAATCAAACTATTATTAAAATCATTCATCAATTTTTGCGGAGTTAGACTCAACACCATGGACCCAATGATGTTAATAAAGTTCATGATCAAAAATTCAACCCAAGATCAGCCAGAAAATAATCACAAAATGATATTGCATTTAATATATACAAAAAAAAAGTTTTAGAAATATTTAAAATAGAAATAAGGGATAAAAATATTAATTATGTTCAAATTAATCAAGAAAATAAAAGTAAGACCATAAAAAAATCAGAAATGAACTAAAATGATTTTATAAATTTTTTGATAATTTTTAAAAGTCAGAAACTATTTCTAAAATTAAAAGAAATGAGTAGAATAAAGAAAAAATGATAAAAAAAATAACAAAGTCAGAAATAAAAAATAAATGACGTCATCAATATTTGTCACAATATCATTGGATCATTCCATATTTTTTTCAGAATATAAAAATGCATAAAAGTATTTTTAACCATTTAAAACAAATCAAATAAAGTGAAAATTTATAAAAAATACCAAAACACAAAATTAAATTGTGAAAAAATAAAAATCAGAAAGAGAAAAATCAAAAATATTTTTCATAATTGTTTTTGATTTTTTGGACTAAAAATTAATTTTCTATGATTTTTTGAAATTTAAAATAATTAAATATAAAAATCAGAAAAGAAAATAAAAACCAAAAAAATATGGGTCATCTGATCAATGTCTAAATGCATTAGTAAACAGATCAAGTGGACCTGGCGCGCTGTGCATGTTATGGATTTTAGTGGATAATGCATTGGATCATTAATAAAATCAAATTTCAAAAAAAACAAGTGACGTGCCATCATTGGTTGGAAGATGACACATTGGTCATCTTCAACCTCCAGCCAACATGAATTGCAGGTCTCTCAAACTATAAAATCAGAAGCTCAGACCTATGTCATTCGCTTCGTCTCTTCAAGATGAAAACAACCAAACCTTCGCGACAAATTTATATAAATTGTAGCTCAAGAAAATTAAAAGGAAAGTTTTGAAAATGGATTTGAAATTTCGTAGTCAAAACAAGTTTCCAGATGAAAATAAGTGTTACGACTAGAACCAGGGCAATGAGCATCACAATGATATCAAAGTTTTGAAGAATTGATGAAGGAATCTACCTATTGAAGTTGAGTTAGAGCTCTGAAACTGGACTTCTATAGAGCAATCTAGGACACGATTCTTGAATGTAATTATGCCATTAGCTTCAGGGAAGATCAAGGAAGGTGAATTGATGGAAAAATTGGATTGAAAAAGGCTTGAAAGCAGATTTTGAAGTAGCAAAATTTTATGTTATGGAACAAGTTTGGAAGGGTGATTCTGGCTATCCAAACTTGATAAAATGAATGAGGGATGACCCTCTATTTATAGGGAATCAAATGGAATGTCCAAGCGTGTGAAATGATGAAGTTTGGAGGGAAATCATGTGAAGTTGCAAACAAGAAAAGTGTGACTTCTACTTTGATCAAAACTCATCCAAAACGCGTGTTTTATTGTGCTAATCAATTCTGGAACTTCACTAAACAAGTTTAGAGGCAAAAACGCGTGGAAAACTTGTGATTAGAAGCCAAAACAAAGACTTCAAATTCTGAATTATCGAGAAACTTCAGTTCCAATTATCAAGTTCAATCCAATGACATTCTCAGCTCAAGGGGTCTTAAGGCATGATTCTTGATGATTTAGAAAGATGAGATTACAAGCTTTGCATTGGAAAAATAATGGAATCAAATGGATGCTTGAGCTGAAAGTTACATGGAGTCAAAGTTGAAAGAAGAAAAAAAAGTTGACTTTCCATACTTAGAAATATTTCAAAGTTTTCTTCAAAAGTGACCTATAATGTTTTGCATCCAAACATGGCCTTCCACTTGAAATTTACTTTTAACCAAAAAAGATGACATGAAATAGACCTCTTGAATGACATTTTGAAACTTGAACCATTCAAAATATCCAAAAATTGAGCGAGTTATGAATTTTGAAGTTGGCAAAAAATCATGAAATGACCTATAATCTTTTGTATCCTTAAGGCATCTTCCATCCATTTTATCCCTTTGCACATAAAATAAGGCATAAAGTTCACCTTATCAAGATCATTATGGAAAAAGAATAGGCTCAAGGTGATAAAAGTTGACCAAGTTATGATCATTTGAAGTCACATATGAAAAATTAGGGGTTCATTTGGAGGACTTGTAATCTTTCTTCATTGTCAAGCTTCTTCCACATGAAAACTTCTTGAAACTTTTGAAGTGATTTGTTGATAACTATTTGAAGAGAAGGATGTATTTGGAATCACTAAAAAATACCAAAATATGAGAAAGATATACTTCTTTGAATTTCAAAATCCTAGCTCCTAGATCAAGAAAATGCTTTGAGGAACCTTGACCATTTTGAACAAACTTCTTGTACCAACACAAATTCTTTGTAAATAGAAGTTATTGAGGATTAAAAATGAGAGTTCATAGCCACAAAAAACACTTCCATATCTTTAGAATTTAGATAAATATGCACTTGTGATCTATGGGAACAAGGCCTTGTCCAAGCATGACAACTCCTTCAATCAACCCCTTGTACTTTTGGATCAATCTTGATATCTTGGAATGTAGTGAACCAAAATAACCTTTACATGCCATTTTCTCCAAAATAAATCCAATGGTGAGGTTTGAACTTCTCAAGCTTTATTTACTAGAGCATGGAAATAAACTCATGAACCCATGGATCAACTTTCTAAGCCATATTGCCTTTACCTACATTATTAACAAGTAAGACAAACCATCATTGTATTTTATTAATTAAAAGGAAAATCAAGACAAAACATTCATGATCACAAAATAAAACAAGTCAAAGTGCTTGGTGATTCCTCAAAGAGTAAAGCTAAAGATAGGGAGGGGAACCAAGAATCCTAATGTGATCTTGTTGTGATGGAATCAACATGGTATGATGAGGGGATATTAGGGGCAAAAATTGGGGTACAACAAAACACTATCCGGATCAACTTTGTTAGGGTGCTTCCTCAGCTTAAGGAGTTAGTCTCAAAGGTTCCAGAAAGTTCTCCATTCATCAAAAGACATGGTCGACTACTCAGTCTGGTTACCCCAGGTTTTAACAAAGACATGATGAGTGTTCTATTCCAGTTCATTGACCCTGTACATCACTGTTTCACCTTTCCAGATTATCAGTTGGTACCCAAGAGTTCTCTAAGCTACTGGGAGTACCTGTTCTTGATCAGACACCCTTCACCGATTTAGAGGAAGCTCTAAAGCCAGAAGATATTGCAGCAACCTTACATATTAAGCGGTTCGACATTATATCTAATTAAGAAACAAGAAGTGGAGTCAAGGGCTTTCTTGCTAAATTTCTGATAGAGAAGGCTTAACTATTTCTGGATACTATGAGTTTTTAGGCTTTCGGGGAGATCTTAGATTTTTTAATCTATGGATTGGTATTATTCCCTAATCCAGACCAAATCATAGATGTTAACACCATCAAAATATTTCTTGCTCGTAATCATGTGGCTACCTTGCTTGGAGATGTCTTGCATTCTCTTCACACTTGTACTATGAAGAGGCGAGGAACTCTCATGTGTTGTATACCTCTGCTATTTAGGTGGTTTATTTCACACCTTCCTCGCTCGGTAATGAAGAATGAACAAGGTTTGAGGTGGTCTCAAAGAATAATGTCACTTTCTCATTCAGACATTTATTGGTATTCCCGATCTCACGAGGATATCCCTATCATTGACCGCTGTGGGGAATTCCCCAATGTTCCACTACTTGGCATTAGGGGAGGTATTACTTACAACCCTTCTCTAGCTCTAAGTCAATTTGGTTATGCTCGAAGAGACGATCCTCATGACACGCTTATCCAGGGTATTATATTCGATTACAAGAACGATCCTCAAGGTTATCATCAAAGGTTTATACATGCTTAGGGCATGGTGAGAAAGATTAATAGCAATACTTTAGGATAAAAGAACTCCATTCCTATAAAGCCCTACCTCAAATGGGTACGAGCTCACGCTTAAAACCTTATGATGCCATATCTGGCTGTCCTATCAGTGATCATGGAGCCTAATGTCAAAGGAGACGTTTCTTGCATTATCCTCCATCCAGACATGCACACTAACCTTGAAGAATTGAAGAAATTGTAGATTCAACTCAAGGAAGAATGGGACGCCTTTGAGACTCAATTCTATGCGAGTGAGAAGAAAGTGTTGGAGCTCAAAAAGAAACTTCACGAGGAGCAGAGTCTTAATGCATATATCAACATGAAGAAGAGGCGTCCATGGGAAACTTAGACTTTAGGATATTTTTAATTTATTTCTTTGTAATCTTTTGTATTCACATAAAATTATTAATAAAAGTCTTTGTTTCTGTTTCCTTTTGGTTGGCAAATTTAAATCTCGTAAGGTCCTTGAAAACATTGCATATACATATCATACATATCATTGCATGACAAGTGTTTCAAGAGAGGTTTCTTATCTTTTTTATGTTTATTTAAGAAGAACGAATGGCTTTTGAAAAAATAGTTAAAGATCTCCAGGCTCAAAACGTCCAGTTTCAGCAAATGTTCCTGAGTATAGCCAAGTAGCAAGAAGAGCTGAAGGCCCTCATCACTAAAGATAGGAAATAGAAAGTCAAGAAACCAGTTGGCGTCCTCAACATGGGTAGGAGGCTCAAAGGTCTGGTCAAGCGAGCTTTGGAGTTTGAAGAAGAAAATTATGACCTAGAAGAAGATGACAAAAGTATGAAGGTTGACAACCAGGGTTCTTACGAAGAAGGAGCGAATTATTCATATGAATAATATCCTCTGGTTGACGACAAGTACAAGCAACTGGAAAATCGTCTCAACGCTATGGAGATCCAGAGAGTTCATGAATTGGATTTTGAAGAGCTGGGTCTTATCTCAGGGGTTGTTATCCCCCATAAGTTCAAGGCCTCCGTCTTTGCTAAATACGATGGTGTGTCTTGTCCTAAGCTTCATCTAAGATCGTATGTATGAAAGATCCAACCCCATATTGTTGACAGGAAGTTATGGGTCCACTTCTTTCAAGAAAGTTTGTCTAGCACTCAACTCGAATTATTCTATCAGCTAGAAGGAACCAACATTCTTACGTGGGAAGACTTGGCTACTGCTTTTTATAAGCAGTATCAATATAATGCTGATCTTGCCCCGACTCGAGTGCAATTGCAAAACATGTTTATAGGTTTGAATGAAGGGTTCAAGGAATATGCCTAGAAGTGGAGAGACTTAGCTGGAAGGGCGCAACCTCCCTTGTCTGATCGGGAGCTTACTGATATGTTCATGGGCACTTTGACTGGTCCATTTTTCAACCTGCTAATTGGGAGTTCATAATCTGGTTTTACTGAGTTAATCCTGAGTGGGAAGCGAGTTTAAAGCAGTATCAGGAATGGAAAGATTCTGGTGGTTATGTCTTCCAGTGTTGTAAAGGAGACATTCAACAATAAGAAAGAAACAAATGATGTCTATGGCCAGAAGGATCATGGTAAAAATGATCACCATCAGTCTGTGGGAGCGGTGATGATTTCTAATCATGCATCTGTTCAACAACCACAACTAGGGAATCAGCATAGGTTGGACGCTCCAAGGAGGAAGTTCACAAAGATTAGTACGCCTTTTTCTCAGGCATTACAACATTTGTTGAAGGAAGAATTGGTAACACTACGGGATCCTCCTCAAAATCCCAACACATCCTCTCCTAAGTACAATCTGAATGTGAGGTGCGCCTATCATTCTAACAGTCATGGGCACGACACCAACAATTGTTGATCCTTGAAGAACAAAATCCAGGATATGATTGATGCAAAATTGAATTTGATCCTCCCGAGACCCCTAATGTGATTACTGCGCCTATGCCCAGTCATGGTAAAGGAGTTAATGCTATTGATGATATGTCTTATGTCTCCACCATAAGTGACTTGACCACTCCCTTGATATCGTTAAGAAGAATCTGTTGCAAGCTGATTTATTTCCGGGTTGTCCTGATAATTGTTACCATTGTGTGTCCCAAGCTGATGGTTGTATGTGGCTGAAGAAGGGTATTCAACATTTGATTGATAGCCATGAAATTTTGTTCGAGAAGACTCTGTCCATGAAGAGTTTGCCTGAAAATATGTCTCAAGAGCTGAGACTTGAAGATGTTTCTATAATCACAATTTCCAATGCTCCTATAAGGATCGCCTCTAGAGGTCCTATAAGGATTCCTGCTGAGCCTAGGGTGGCTCCCCTGATCATTATTACACCGGGGCCAGTCCCCTATTCCTATGACAAGGTTGTCCCCTGGAATTATGGAACTGAAGTTTATTACCATGGTGTTAGGCAAGAACTATGTATTGCCGAAGATGAAGATACTGAAGTTACCAACCTCAATGTTGAAAATATTGTCAGAACAAGTAAAGTTACCAGAACAGGAAGGGTCTTCTCTCCAGAAATCTCTCCTCTGAAAACTATCACAACACCTATTCACATCCCTACTACTGAGTCGACAACTGACACTTGGGGAAAATAAAAGATGATTGAGCCTGCCCGTACGGAGGCGCCATCAAAATATGTTACTATTGAAGACTCTTCCAAACAAGAGATGGAAGAAATACTAAAAATCATCCGCAAAGTGAATACAATATAGTTGAACAACTGAGGCAGACACCCTCTAAAATACTCGTGATGTCCTTGTTATTATGCTCTAAAGCCCGTGCTCAGGCTTTGGTAAAATTTCTGAAGAATGCTCATATACCACAAGAGACTTCTGCTGATCATTTTGAGAATTGTGTAGCAAGCTTAACGGCTGATAATGGGTTAGGCTTTTCTGATGCTGACCTAACTCCGACAGGAAAGAATCATAACAAGGCCATGCACGTATCTATTGAGTGTAGGGTCACTACCTTGGCGCACATGTTGGAGGATACAGGTTCCTCCCTAAATGTATTACCAAAAGGTGTTGTAGATAAACTGGACAGTGAAGGTGTTGTGCTTAAACCCAACGATATTGTGGTACGAGCCTTTGATGGGTCAAGGAGGATGGTGCACGGACAAGTTGATCTTCCGATCAAGGTGGGATCTCAGGTATTCAACTCCACCTTCTATGTAATGGATATTCCTTCGGCCTATTCCCGTCTGCTTGGACGCCCCTGGATTCACGGGGCAGGCGTTGTTACCTCCACCTTGCATCAAAATTGAAGTATCTGGTGAAAGGGAAAATCGTTACAGTTTGTGGAGAAGAATAATATATGGTTAGCCATTTGTTGAAATATGTTGAGATGGATAGTGAGTTCATTGAAACTCTCTGCCAAACATTTGAAGTAATTCTCCTGACAATTGATGTTGTTAAAGCTACTCGTATCACTTCTAAGATTACCAAGGATCCACCAAGAATGGCTTCTCTAAAAGATGTTAGGGTTATGGTGGAAGAAGGTGGTTGCACTATTTGGGGTCGGCTTCCTGACATTCCTTACAAGTCCAACAAATTTGGTTTCTGTCTCACCTCATAATCTTATAAGGCGGTTCGTCGTGCTCATGCTGGGAGACCACCTTGTCACATCAGCAATAATAAAGTCAATGCTATAGAAGACAATAATAGTGACTGTGACTTGGACAACTGGATATTCCCTACTATTGGCGGCAGAGTCAATAACTGGAAGGCTAAAGACTTTATACCAATCTCCTTTAATCAAGAGCAATTTCTATTTCCTATTTTATTGCTTTCAAGTTTTTGGGATATGTAATTTTAAAACAATAACTTTATGCTATATGCCTTACCCGGGGCACAACGATCCATTTGTTAGGGTTGTTATCATTCATCTGCATATGCTCATCTAATAAAAACATTGGACGTTTTTGCATTCAAATTTTGCGCTCTCTGTCTTTTCATTACTTTATTGCCTTCAAATATATCTATGTGTTTCTTACACACACCCACACACTACATTGCAAATCCACACCCACTATGGATCTCGTCGATATTGATTCTGCTATTGCCACTCATGACTTTGAAAATCCGATCTACCAAGCCAAGGATGAAAGTGAGGAAGATTGTGATATACTTGGAGAACTTGCAAGACTCTTAATACAAGAAGAAAAGGTTATCCAGCCACATGAAGAGCCAGACGAAGTTGTAAACTTGGGTACCGAGACAGATCATAAAGAAGTCAAGATAGGCACCAACTTAGAGAGTAGTGTCAATAACATGTTAATTAATATGTTGCATGACTATGTTGAGATATTTGCTAGTTCGTACGAAGACATGCCAGGGATTGATACTGATATTATCGTCCATTGTCTTCCAATGAAAGAGGGTTGTTCTCCGATTAAGCAGATAATTCGTCGCATGCGTCCTGAGATGTTAGAGAAGATCAAAGTCGAGGTTATGAAGTAATTCAATGCGGGCTTCTTAGAAGTGACATCATATCCTCAATGGGTTGCTAATATTATTCCGGTACCAAATAAAGACGAGAAGGTGCATATGTGTGTCGACTATAGGGATCTGAACATGGTGAGCCCCAAAGATGACTTCCAACTTCCATATATTGATGTTTTGGTTGACAATACTGCTCAACACAAGGTGTTCTCTTTCATGGATGATTTATCAGGGTATAATCAAATCAAGATGGTGCTTGAAGATATGGAGAAAACTACCTTTGTCATACAATAGGTCACTTTCTTCTACAAGGTTATGCCTTTTGGGTTGAAAAACATCAGCGCCACTTATCATCGTGCCATGGTAGCTTTATTCCATGACATGATTCATCATGAGATAGAGGTCTACATCGACTACATGGTAGCAAGATCATAGACTGAAGAAGAGCATCTTGATAATCTGCATAAATTATTTGAAAGACTGAGGAAATTCAAGCTAAGGTTAAATCTGAACAAGTTCACCTTCAGGGTGAGATCTGGTAAGCTCCTGGGTTTCATCGTTAATGGTAAAGGTATCGAGGTTGATCCAGCCAAGGTTAAATCCATTCAAGAAATGACGACTCCCTGCACTGAGAAGGAAGTCATAGGTTTCTTAGGACGATTGAATTACATTTCCCGATTTTCTCATTTGACTGCTACTTGTGAGTCAATTTTCAAGTTGCTGAAGAAAGATCAAGTAGTAAAGTGGAATGACGACTTCCAAATAGCCTTTGATAAAATTAAGGAGTACCTGTGAGAACCTCCGATTCTGATTCCACCAGTTGAAGGAAGACCTTTAATCATGTACCTAACAGTACTAGAGAACTCGATAGGGTGTGTACTGGGGCAGTATGACGAGTCTGGTCGAAAAGAGTATGCAATATACTACCTTAGAAAAAAGTTTACTGACTGTGAAATAAGATACTCACTGCTCGAGAAAACTTGCTGCAATTTGGCATGTGCTACTCGCCGACTAATACAATATATGTTGACATATACTACTCTATTGATTTCGAAAATGGATCCCATCAAGTACATATTCGAGAAGCCATCTCTCTCTAGAAGAATAACCTGATGGAAAATGGTTCTGATAGAATGCGACATTCAATACATCACTTAAAAGGCAAACAAGGGAAGTATACTTACAAATCATTTGGCACATCAAGCCGTAGACGACTATCAACCTATGAATTTTGAATTCCCGAACGAGAACATTATGCTAATTACAGATTGTGAAGAACTTGGACCGTATGAAGGATCTGAGCCAGGATCCCAATGGACTATGGTTTTCGATGGAGCTTCCGATGCACTTGGAAACGGAATTGGTGTTGTAATTATCTCTCCTCAGGGTTTCCATATGCCCTTCACCGCCAGATTATGCTTTGATTGTACCAACAAAATGGCAGAATACAAAGCATGCATTATTGGTATTAAAGTTGTTATTGACCTAAGAATGAAGTTCTTGGATGTATATGGGGACTAAGCCCTGGTGATAAGTCAAATAAAAGTAGAATGTGATACGAAGTACTCGAATCTTATTCCTTATAAAGAGCATGTGTTAACCTTAATCCCGTATTTCAAGGAAATTACCTTTGAGTACATCCCACGAGAAGAGAATTGGTTGGCAGACGCGTTGCCTACAATGTCATCTATGTTCAAGGTCAGATGGGACAACGAGGCTCCCAGAATCACCATTGAAAGAATGGACAAATTAGCACACTGCTATGAAGTTGAAACTGAAGGGGTAGAAAAAAAACATTGTTTTTATGAAGTGAAGAGGTATCTTAAGACTCAAGAGTACCCTGAAGGGGCATCTATCATTGACAAAAATTTCCTACAAAGGTTCTCAGCAAAATTCTTCCTGGGCAACTGAATGACTATGGAAGATATGCACGAAGGTATCTTTGGCACATATTTTAGTGGACATATTATGGCTAATAAGATTTTGAGAGCAGGTTACTATTGATCGACTATGGAAACCGATTGTCACCACCACTCGAGAACTTGTCATAAGTGTCAGATCTATGCTGATAAAGTACATGTACCTCCTGTATCTCTGAATGTCTTGACTGCTCCATGGCCAATTGTGATGTGGGGCATTGACATGATCGGAGAAACCAAGCCTACTACTTCTAACGAACATCATTTCATCCTTTTCGCCATTGATTACTTCCCCAAGTGGGTTGAAGCAGCCTCGTTCGCCTCTGTTACCAAGAACGTTGTGGCTCGGCTCATTAGGCATAACCTTATATGTCAGTATGGCATCCCCGAGAGGATTATCATGGACAATGGTACTAACCTCAACAATACTATGATCACGGAACTCTACATGCAGTTCAAGATCAAGCATCACAACTCTTCTCCATATCGACCAAAGATGAATGGCGCAATGGAAGCCACCAATAAGAACATTAAGAAGATTATACAGAACATGGTTGTGACCTACAAAGACTGGCATGAGATGTTACCGTTTTCTCTTCAAGACTATCGCACTTCGGCTATAACATCAACTGGGGTAACCTTATTCTCTATGGTATATGGCATGGAAGTTGTCCTACCTATCGACGTTCAAATTCCTTATTTGAAGATTATGAAAGATGCAGACTTAGACGAGGACGAGTGGATTCAGACCAGGTTGGATCAATTGAATTTTATTGACGAGAAAAGGCTTGTGGATGTCTGTCACGGTCAAATGTATCATAAGCGTATGATCAAGGCATTCAACAAGAAATTCAAGCATCAGGTAATTAGGCCGGTGACTTGATAATAAAGCGTATCATCCTACCGCAGGGTGATCCCAGGGGAAAATGGACTCCCATCTACGAAGGGTCATTTGTAGTCAAGAAGATATTTTCAGGCAGTGCTATGTGTCATACCCCAATTTTTGACCTAAGATCCCTGCTTCATCTGCATTATTTTACATATACATGAAGGTCACAGAATATGGTAGGTTTCAAACGTTTCACCTTCGAGCTTTGACTGTGTAGAGATTATCAAGTGTTATGAGAATTTTATCTTATGAATGACTAACCACTAATCAAGCACGAAGTGTATGTTTTGCTGTTTTGTTTTCATGTGCAGAAAATAGGTCTGAAAGAAGAGCATCAGACGTTGTACGTCGATTAGGATTTCGAGTCTCAAGACAGAAATGCTATCATTCATTAATTTCCAAAAGACTGGTTCATCAAAGAATTTCAGAGAATTGTGCGTTTATTTCCACACTCTGTCCAACGGATGGTCTCCGTTTTCTCCGAATATTTTTCAGGAAGAACAGTCGAAGTTCTACCGACTTTGGTTCATGTGTGTTTCACATTATTCTAAAATACAAGAAAAACCAATTTATACCATCATTTTCGATTTCTTGGACCAAAAGTCATCTGCAAATTTTCTCATGACGCGGGTTGAATTTCTCCGAAATGGGATGATTAAATTCAAAACCATTCTAGAAGAATTTATTCAAAATATTTGGAATTTTCTTTATTTGAATCCAAGTGATAATTAAATAGGAGCTATTCAAGAGATCTCATCCAAGAATAATCATTTATCGCATGAAATATTTATTCAAGATTATTTTTTGTGATTATTTTGGTGGATCTACATCATGGTTATTTAAATACATAAAGCATTATTTCAAGAAGTTAGTGGGGAATTCTATTTAATTATATGAGGAATTCTATTTGATTACAAAATTAATCCATGTGATTTATTTGGATTTCTATTACAAAAATGCAAGATTAAAGTCCAAGACTTGCATTATTATTTATTCATCATTCAACAATTCATCCAAGTATTATTCAATTATCTCCCAAATTTAAATGGAAGATCTTAAATTTTTATCAAGATATATCAAGATTCATGTTTATGTGAAGATTCAAGATTATTTATAACTACCAAAGGAATTGAGGATATATTGAAGAATACATGTTTATTCATGTTACAATTTATTTGAGTTTATTACAAAGTTGCAAAGAAGATACTAGTTTGTACAAAATGTATTTTGAACACTAAAAAAAAAATTCAGCAAAATTGCTAATGCAGTCCATTTTGCAACCCATTTTCAAGCCCAATTTTGTTGTATTTTTGCTGGTCAACAATTCTACAACAGCTTAAAAAAACAGCAAAGAAAAGATGTTGTAAAATGCTACAACAGCTTGAAAAAACAGCAACATACAGCAGCCCCAAATGCTGCCAAAATCTGCTCCAACCTGCATCAAAGTAGCCACAGTTTGCATCAAAATGGTTAAAATAAATTGTATGAACAAAGCATAAAAACAGCTTGCCAAAACAGTTCAAATCTCTACTGTTTTTCCCCCCTAAAACCCCACACACTCCACTATAAATGGAGGCCTTTGTCAACACAAAATGGAGGAGAAGTCAAAAATTCAACAAGTGAGAAAAACAGAAAAAATAGAAGTTTTGTTCTAAAATTCAGCAGTTGAGAAAAACAGAAAAAAAATAGAGTTTTTGTTCTAAAAATCCAGCAAGAAGAAAAATATAGCAAACTCAAGAAAACTTACGGTGTTAGAAGCCCCATCGGAGAGGCTCCGATAGGTATTATTTCTTCCTCCTCCCTATATATTGTTGCATATAGTCATGTTTAAACCATTTTATTACGCCATTTTTCTGCCATATGATGCTTGTTTCTTCATTACTTTCCTTGCTGATTTTTTTTGTTAGTTGCTGCAATTTGTTACATTTCGAAAATGTTAGTATTAATAAACACAAAAAAAAGGAAACAGTTTTAAAAGAACATCAGAAATAAACACAAAGTTTATTTCATTACTTTTAAATTATTAATTATTATAAAAACACATAAAAAACATGCTTAATTAAAATTCATCTTTTATTTAATTTTTTCAACATACTATTAGTTTTTATTTTTATTTTGTATTATTGTTTATTTAATTATTCAAAAAGTACATGTTTCATGATTTAGTTTTTGTTATTTGTTTAATTATTAAAAATCCATGATTTCGTAATTTAATCTTCATGTACTTTTGATTATTATTTAATCGTTAAAATGCATGTTAGTATGATTTAATTTACATTAGTTAATTATTCAATTGTAATTTCAATCAATCGATCGTTAATCTGTATATCTTTCGTCTGTCTCAAATCCAAGGGAATTGTTTAATTTTTGTCGACATCATGTCATCAAACACATCGTGCGAATACCCTCATTCATCTTTCGTTTATTAAAAAACTTAAGATAATTTTCCCAAAATATTCAATTTTTCAAAACTCACACCTTTTAAGTCAAAACTTCGACGTTAGGTCGTCGTATCTTCAAAATCTCGCCCCTACCCATTTTTGGCCAAACAAGCTATTTTAATCAAACAAACATTTTTAATAAACAGATATTTCAAAAGGTTCCTATAGAATACTATAGATACATTGGGTGCTAATACCTTCCCATTGTATAACCAACCCCCGAACTCTAGACCTCTTTTCGAAACGCCTTGTATTTTTATTACTTTTAAAGTATTATTTTACATTGCATACTTTAGGGTTTTATTTCGCTCTTTTCCCTTTTCCCTTGGAAATAATAAAGCGCGGTGGTGACTCTTGCTTTTGTGAGACGAGTTAATTAATAGCTCGATCTCCGATTTACCCCACTACATTTTTTATCGCTACACTATGATTCTGACCACTATGGACGATGAAGATTTCCTGCACCCTATGAACGTGGACATAGTAAAAAAAATACTACGCATGAAAAACGACCCACTAGGTTGATTGGCCTAAGCAAAACTGAGGGCATCCCGGCGAACCAAAATGGTTCGGGGGAAAAATTAGGGATATATATATATATATATATATATATATATATATATATATATATATATATATATATATATATATAGTGTACACCCGGCAAGTTGAAAACCTGAAAAGGAGGATTGGGCAGAAAAGGGTATCTCAGTGGATTGAAAACCCGAAAGGGCAGTCCAGGAAAAAGTTAGGGATTAAAGCGTACGACTATGTCCCGTTGGATCACTTATAATGAGCTTTATTACCAATGTCAAGTTCAAACGGTATAGATCAGTTCAGTCAGCTTCTTCCGACCGTAAGGGATGAGATGCTTAAAGACATAAGTGGCAATAGCAGAGTTGAAATTCGACGAGATTATTTCCACATAGCTATATGTTTTGTTTTCACTTTTTACTCTTTTCATTTCACGACGATTTCCTCTTAATATGATTTCTGTCTCTTTGTATAAAACCGTCTGTTTATGGGCAAACTATCAATAGAAATACAAATTTCAAAATTCAAACTTTTGATTTACCTTTTTCTGTTTTGTTTGCAAAAACGTCCAATGAATAAATTGAATTAACATATGCATATGAATACGATTATTGTTAACAAGTATATGCATGAAAACAGGAATAAGCATTTGCTCAAGACTCTGGGAATTGAGATAATGTTCAAGTCGTCCACGTATCTCCATAGAAAAATCCTCACAAGATTATCCCCACATAGTAATTTTAACAAGCTCATCTTCAACTAAGATATATCTCACCAGCAGATCCCCCTAGCGGGTGTGGGATTATGATCTTTTCCCCAGCAATCTTGCCAACCTACGGAATCTCAATCTCCATTAGAGACAATGGCATCAGTACAGTTTATGGAAATTCTCTTCCCCATCGGAGTTAATTTATCCAAACTATAAAATCCCCTGCATAATTCCTATTCTCTAACAAAGCTCATTTCCCCAGCAAGGGTATTTACTCAACAGAGTTCCTCCGTCAAAGTTTAGGGTTTATTTCCCCAATAGGGCTTATTTCCCTAAGAAGGGTTTATTTCCCTAGAGGAATTTAGTCTCCCCACTCGAGTCTATCTCTGGTGTTGAATCCCAAAATTTTCCCTCCCATTTTACTCAATACATGTTCATTGAGGTCTTCAATTGTTCAAGGTTAACCAAGAATTGATTAGACAAATTCTCCTCCTAAGCAATGGCCTTTCAACTAGGGTTTCACTTTTTACCAAGATGTGTGATATCCAAAGGTCTCAAGTGTTTTCAGTGGTCCTAATATGTCTTCAAGATTGTCCATGCCAAATTTTATTCCTTGCACTACAAGTTTGCTCAATCAACTGCTCAAGTGTTTGAAAATCAAATATACTAGGTAAAAAGTCAACTGTAGCCAATATACAGTCAAACTTCAAGATTTTTGTAAACATCATCATTTTGAAATTATATCCATCATTTTATAAAGGGTTGATCATGATTCCTCAAGGAATTCTCTTAATTCATCAAAAGTCAAGAATTGCAAAATTAGGGTTTCTATAGGAAAAGTCAACTAAACTTTGACCGGGCATAACTTTTACATACTTCATCCATTTCCCCCCAACCAAAGCTCATTTTTAAGAGAATCCAATTCCCTACAACTTCTATTTTATCCTCAAGCTCAATAAATGCATCATTTGGAAGATATGAGCTCATACATTATATGTCATTTTCAAAAAGTCAACAAAAGACACTTTTTGTCAAGAAAACTTACATCAAGATATTCTCTTCAAAATATAAAATGATCAACATAGAGATTGTAGAGGACATCTTGGGATTTCCAAAAAGTATAAGATCATCTTCAAAAGATGCAAATTGAGCAGGTTATGGTTTGCACAAGTTGGGAAATTTGTGAAAAAATGAATGAAGTCAACTTTGAGAAAATTTGCATTTTTAGGTTAATGGACCTAACTTTTAGGGTTCAAACATATTTATAACCTACCCAGGGACCTATAAACCTAACCATGTACTTTTTTTATTTTTATTTTTATTTATTTGAATTTTTATTCATTTAAATATGAATTAAATCAAATAAATTAAATGAAAATACAAAGAATAATGGGTCATGACATTTGAGTTTGATTTGATCTATTAGAAGGCCCATACTTTCGTGCAAGATACATCCAAAGGGACCAGGTTCATGCAAGTGACCAAAGAGGCAAATATATCACAAATATGGACATTTTTCAATGTGTTTTATCCTTGTCTCCGAGGCCATATATGCATTGATTCTTTACCATGTTCGTTCACTCTTATCTTCCCTATATAAATACATAACATTACAGGCCAAAGGAAGCACAAAATTCCTCTTCAAAAAGCTCTCCAAAATCTTCTCAAAATTCTCAAAAAAAATCAAAAAGTTGCAAAATCTGTAACTTCACTTCCAGGCACTATCAACTCAAACCAAAATACTCAACCCTCTCCTGAGTTTCCCAAGATTCCTCTAGAGCCCAGGTTCAAGCCTTACATGTCCCAGATACGCCTCATAACCATCCTACGATTTTTGGTAAAATTTTGAATCTCAAATCCTCTAAATTATGTAATTTAAATCAGTTTTGTAAGTGTTTGGTTGTTGGCATGTTTTTTGGTAAAACCAGTTATGTGAATGTCATGACTGATGTCATAACATTCTGGGACACAAGGTACATTCTGCAGAAAAAGAATGTCATACAGGAGCTGCTCAATATGAGTGTTCAGCTGATCATTATGCAATGATCATATTTATTGCATTCTACCAAAATCAGTAAACAGGATTCTTGTTGTCATAACCAATGTTAAGACATCCTGTACTGAACTAACATTTGTGCAGATTTATTATTTCTGAGAATTTTCAGGAATCTGGTTTATTCAGTTCAGATCAGATTCTCACGTGGACTTAGGTTAACTTTGCTTAACCCTAATATGGTTGTTAAAGTCCTATGACCAAGTCTTGAGGTTAACCCTAATTAACCCTAGCTATTTTCATGGAAGCCCTAACAGAAGAATAGCAGGCTATATATTCATCATGAAGACTGTTGGTGAAAGATACTTTTGACAGAAGATCAATAAGGGACTGTATAGTTGTAACTACTGTAATCCAAGCAATTATCATTGTGATAAGTGACTTGGAGTAGGATTTGATTGTAAGGGTTGTGTATCACTCAAAGCTTTGAAGCACGGGTGTTTGTGTCACTTGATTAAAGCTTTGAAGCAAAGTCAAGTTAGGGTTGTGTATCACTCAAAGCTTTGAAGCACGAGTGCTTGTGTTACTTGATTAAAAGCTGTGAAGCAAAATCAAGTGTATGTTCTGAAGAGTGTCTTCATAATTTCATTAGTCAATTGTTTAGTATCACTGCTGTGATTGAGGGGGAGTGAGTAGGAACTCAGGTTTAAGTTGAACTTAGATTGAAGTTGCATTGGGTAGGTCTTAAGTGAAGCAGATAAACTGGTTGGTTTATTCCTGAATTAATATCTCTTATAGTGAATTTCCTCCCTGGCTTGGTAGCCCCCAAAGTAGGTGTTGTTACATAATGAACTGGGTAAAAAATTGACTGTATTCTTTACTGCTTTTAGATTTACTGTCTTGAAGAAAGTCAGATACGGTGTCATAACATTCACTGTGACATTAAGTATCTACTGCCAGAATTTCAATTGGCATCAGAGCAGGCACCATGCCTGTCTTACTGGGTGAGATCTAGGGATATTATTTTCTGGCGCTATGGACAAAGAAGGAGGTTTTGGAAACAGACCACCAATTCTGGATGGATCAAACTATGACTACTGGAAACCTCGTATGATTGCCTTCTTAAAATCACTGGACAAAAAGGCTTGGAGAGCTGCTGACAAAGGATGGAACCATCCCACCATAACTGGGAAAGATGGGTCAACCAGTATGAAACCTGAGGAAGAATGGAGCAAAGAAGAAGATGAGTTAGCCCTGGTTAACTCCAAAGCATTAAATGCCTTGTTCAATGGAATTGATAGAAACATATTCAGACTAGTACATCAATGTGAACTGGCCAAGGAGGTTTGGGACACTCTCAAAACTACCCATGAGGGCACATCCAAAGTAAAAATGTCAAGGCTTCAGATGCTGACTACCAAATTTGAGAACCTAAGGATGATGGAAGATGAGACCATTCATGAGTTTCACATGAACATCTTGGAAATTGCCAACACCTCAGGAGCATTGGGAGAAAAGATGTCAGAAGAAAAGCTGGTGAGAAAGATTCTCAGATCCTTGCCTAAAAGATTTGCAATGAAGGTGACTGCTATAGAGGAAGCTCAAGATATCTGCAACTTGAAGGTGGATGAACTCATTGAGTCTCTTCAGACCTTTGAGATGGGGATCAGTGACAATGTTTACAAGAAAAACAAGAGAATAGCACTTGTATCTAATACTGAAGATGAAAACAAGGAGGATGAAGAAGAAAATATTTCAGAAGCTATAGCCATGCTTGGAAGACAATTCAACAAACTCATCAAGAGAATGGACCCAAAGTCAAGGTCAAATGTTAAGAACATTCCTTCTGACATTAACAGATCCTATAACTCCAACAGAAGACCAAAGTCTGACGAGAAGGGAAATCAAAGCAAAGGAATTCAATGCCATGGATGTGAAGGATATGGGCACATTCGAGCTGAATGTCCAACCTTTCTTAAGAAACAAAAGAAAGGAATGTCTGTTACTTGGTCTGACTGTGACTCAGAAAGTAATTCTGAAGAAGAATCTGCCAAACTAGTTACTGCGCTAACTGGTATTTGTGACTCTGATAGTGACTCTAGTGATGAGGAAGTGACATTTGAAGAACTGGACGACTCCTACAAGAAGTTATGTATCAGAAGTGCTGAAGTCTGTCAGCAAAATAAGAGACAAACAAAACTCATAGTAAAGCTGGAGGCTGAGAAGAAGGCAGACATTGATACTATAAGTCATCTAGAAGGGGAAGTTCAAATGCTAAACTCAAAACTTGACCAGATGACCAAATCTGTCAAGATGTGGGAAACAAGTCTGGTCTAGGATTTGTGGCAGCAAAGAAATCTATTGTAGACAAGGAGAAGATCAGGCTTGATAAACAAATGTCAAAGCAGATGTCATAACATAGCACTCAACATCGAGAACAGAGAAATATGAAGAAAAAGTATCAAAGATGGAGATGTCATCATTGTGGGAGATTTGGTCACATAAAGCCATTCTGCTTCAGATTATATGGATATCCTAATCAGACCCCAGTTGTCAAACCTAAGTCTAATAAGGCACCATATACTCAACAGTGGAAGAAAAAGGCTACTGCCCTGATAGCTCACACCTCCCTTAGAGTCTCTACAAAGGAAGACTGGTACTTTGACAGTGGATGCTCTAAACACATGACTGGAATCAAGAATCTTCTCAATAATGTTAAACCTCACACTACTAGCTATGTGACTTTTGGAGATGGTGCTAGAAGAGAAATCAAAGGAGTTGGAAACTTGGACTGCCCTGGAGTTCCAAACCTAAATGAAGTATTGCTGGTAAAAGGCTTGACTGTTAATCTTATAAGTATCAGTCAATTATGTGATCTAGGATTCAAGGTCAACTTCACCAAGTCTGAATGTCTTGTAACTAATGAAAAACAAGAAGTTGTAATGAGAGGAGTCAGATCTAAAGACAAGTGCTACTTATGGGAGTCTGAGAACACTAATTATTCTTCTGTGTGCTCTATTGCCAAAGAAGAAAAAGAAGTGAAACTGTGGCACCAAAAACTTGGTCATTTACATATAAGAGGAATGAAAAGGATTATATCCATGGAAGCAGTCAGAGGGATTCCAAGGCTGCAAATTGATGAAGGGAGAGTCTGTGGTGAATGTCAGGTTGGAAAGCAGACTAGAATGTCACATCCAAAGTCAAGACATCTGACCACCTCTAAGGTGTTAGAACTTCTACATATAGATCTAATGGGACCAATGCAGGTAGAAAGTCTTGGTGGAAAAAGATATGCCTATGTTGTTGTGGATGATTTTTCCAGATTCACCTGGATTAACTTCATTAAAGAAAAGTCTTATGTATTTGAAGTATTTAAGGAACTGTGCAAAAGCATTCAAAGAGAAAAAGAAGGATGCATTGTCAGAATCAGAAGTGATCATGGCAAGGAATTTGAAAACAGTAAGTTTGATGAGTTCTGCTCCTCAGAAGGAATTAATCATGAATTCTCTTCACCCATAACTCCTCAACAAAATGGAGTTGTGGAAAGGAAAAACAGGACTATACAGGAATCTGCCAGAGCAATGATACATGCCAAAAGACTTCCTATTCATTTTTGGGCTGAAGCTATGAATACAGCCTGCTATGTCCATAACAGGGTCACCTTGAGAAAGGGAACATCATTCACCATTTATGAACTTTGGAAAGGAAGAAAGCCTACAGTGAAATACTTCCATGTATTTGGAAGAAAATGCTATATTCTGACAGATCGTGAACAAAGGAGAAAGATGGACCCTAAAAGTGATGAAGGAATATTCCTAGGATACTCTACCAACAACAGAGCTTATAGGGTATTCAATTCCAGGACCAAAGTTATGATGGAATCTATAAATGTCATAGTTGATGATTACCATGAGGAAACAAATGTCCCATATGATGTTGAGACATTCTTTGAGACTTCAACTCAAAAGGATGATATTCCTAAAACTACTTCATTAGAATCTGAATCAAAGGAAGCTAACAAAGACCCTTCCATTAGAATTCAGAAAGATCATCCTAAGGAACTCATCATAGGAGATCCTAACAGTGGAATCATTACAAGATCTAGAGAAATCATCTCAAACTCTTTCTTTGTATCTAAAATTGAACCAAGAAATGTTAAGGAGGCTTTAACTGATGAATACTGGATTGGAGCAATGCAAGATGAATTGAACCAATTCAAGCAACATGAAGTATGGGAGTTAGTTCCTAGACCAGAAGGAACAAACATCATTGGCACAAAATGGATCTACAAGAACAAATCAGATGCTGAAGGAGTTGTCACCAGGAATAAGGCAAGACTTGTTGCTCAAGGATACACTCAAGTTGAAGGGGTTTATTTTGATGAGACTTTTGCTCCTGTATCCAGACTGGAATCAATCAGACTCCTATTGGGAATTACTTGTCTCCTTAAGTTCAAGTTATTTCAGATGGATGTAAAAAGTGCCTTCCTAAATGGGTACTTAAGTGAGGAAGTTTATGTGGAACAGCCTAAAGGATTTGTGGATCCAAACTACCCTGATCATGTCTATAAATTGAGGAAAGCTTTATATGGCCTGAAACAAGCTCCTAGAGCATGGTATGACAGGTTGACAAAATTCCTCTCTGACAAAGGATACAGGAAATGAGGCTTGGATAAAACTCTTTTTGTCAAAAATGAAGGAGGAAAGATAATGATAGCTCAAATCTATGTTGATGACATAGTGTTTGGGGGAATGTCCGATAAAATGGTTAAACATTTTGCTGACTAGATGCAAGCTGAATTTGAAATGAGCCTCATGGGAGAATTGACCTACTTTCTTGGATTGCAAGTCACACAGATGGAAGACTCAATTTTTCTGTCTCAAAGCAAGTATGCAAAGAACATTGTCAAGAAGTTTGGGATGGAGAATGCCAGTCACAAAAGGACTCTTGCACCTACTCACTTAAAGCTGTCCAAAGATTCAAGTGGAGTCAAGGTGGACCAAAGCTTATACAGAAGCATGATAGGAAGTCTACTATACTTAACAGCCAGCAGACTTGACATTGATTTTGCAGTTGGAGTATGTGCAAGATACCAGGCTGAACCCAAAGTAAGTCATATCAACCAAGTGAAGAGAATTCTGAAGTATATGAGTGGAACCCACAACTATGGCTTGCTGTACTCTCATGGATGTGAACCAACTCTGACTGGTTACTGTGATGTTGATTGGGCTGGAAGTGATGATGATAGAAAGAACACCTCTGGAGGATGTTTCTTCTTAGGAAATAATCTTGTCTCCTGGTTCAGCAAGAAACAGAACTGTGTGTCTCTATCTACTGCTGAAGCTGAATACATAGCAGTCGGTAGTAGCTGTTCTCAAATGATCTGGATGAAATAGATGCTTACTGAGTATAATGTCACACAAGATGTTATGACATTATACTGTGACAATCTGAGCACTATCAACATTTCCAAGAATCTTATTCAGCATAGCAGGACCAAGCATATTGACATTAGACATCACTTCATCAGAGATCTTGTAGAGGAGAAGACGATTAAACTGGAACATGTTTCCACAGAACTACAACTGGATGACATTTTTACCAAGGCACTTGATGCAAATCAATTTGAAAATTTGAGGGGCAAGCTGGGTATTTGCCAACATGAAGATATGTAGCAATTAATTTTGCTTAAAACAAGGGACGAGAGAGATTTTTTTGTTAAGTCTACTCTGATTGGGCTAATCATCTACTTCTCTATTTCTTTCCAAGATTTTAAGAAGTTGAATAGACATTCATATATCTCACTTCTCTCGCGTTTCTGCAAAAATCTTCAATCTCTCAAACGAAGACTGCACTATTACTGCTACATGTTTTCTAAAACTCTCAAAATGTCTCAACTATCCATGACATCATCCTCTTCAAAGGCGACTGCTTCTTCCGCATCCTCTGATCGAGAACCTAGGGCAATCACAAACTGCATGGATTCTGATGTTCTGGAGATAACTCCTCTTCGTGAACTGGAAGCTGACCCCACTAAGGTTAAGAAGCTGCGAACCAGACATGCAAGAAGGTCACAAGCTTCTTCATCTGGTAAACCCTCTCAACCATCATCTTATGTTCCTTCAGAAATTGCAAATAGGGAAGGCTCAGTTTATGTTCATCAAGCTATAGCTAGACTTGTCACTAGGATTCTAAATGAGAATCACTTTGTACCTGGCATTTCTGTACCTTTGAATCAAGAATCTGCTAGTCCAAATGTTGAAATGAATCCAGATGTCACTCAGAATGTTGAGACACCGGATGACAACATTAGGAAATCTTCTGAAAATCTTGATGATCACCAGAACCCTACTGAGAAGGATGTTGAACCCCCGGTTATTGATGTTGATGAATAATACTCTGACAATGACTTAATTGCAAATATCAACCATAGCATAGCTAGAAGGATGATGAACAGAAAAGGAAAGCAGGATGCTGCCAAAAGTCTCTCCAAAGAGAAGACTGCTGATGTTGTTCATAAGAAAACCAGGTCTGAGAACAAGACTGGAGTAGAAACTGTGAAGGCTGGATTGTCAAAAGGGAAGGTGAAAACTCGAGTACCTGCTGGTAGTCTCTCAAAACCTGTGAGACAACCAATAGCAAAGAAAAGGAAAGAGCCTGAACCCTCTGAATCTGATGAGGAATCAGAATTTGAATTTGATGTTGAAGACATTCCTCTCAAAAGGAAACTCTCCTCAAGCAAAATGCCTAAAGTCCCTGAAGTCCCCACTGACAACATTTCCTTTCACCATCCTGAGAATGCAAACAGGTGGAAGTATGTGTAAGTGTTTAGTTATTGGCATGTATTTTTGGTAAAACCAGGTGTGTGAATGTCATGACTGATGTCATAACATTCTGGATTATTAGGTACTTTATGCAGAAAAAGTATGGCATACAGTAGCTACTGTTTATGAGTGTGTATCTGAGAATTTTGCAATGATCACATTTATTGCCTTCTACCAAAATCAGTAAACAGGAATTCTGATGTCATAAAAAATGTTAAGACATCCTGTATTGATCTAACAGTTATGCAGTTTGGTTAATTCTGAGATTTTTCAGGAAGTTGGTTCATTCCTTCCAGAACAGAATCTCACGTGGTCTTTGGGTTAACCTAGCTCAACCCTAATCTGGTTGATAAAGTCTTATGACCTAGTCTTGAGGTTAACCCTAATTAACCCTAGCTTTTCGTGGAAGCCCTAACTGAAGAAACAACTGCATATATATTCAACAGGAAAGCTGATTGGAAATTAACTCTTAGACAGAAGATCAATTAGGAGCTGTATAGTTTTAACTGCTGTAATCCAAACAAGTATCATTTGTGATAAGTGACCTGGAATAGGTTTTGATTATAAGGGTTTTTTGTATCACTCAAAGCTTTGAAGCAAGAGTGTTTGTGTCTCTTGACTAAAGCTTTGAAGCAAAGTCAAGTTAGGTTTATGTATCACTCAAAGCTGTGAAGCACGAGTGTTTGTGTTACTTGATTAAAAAGCTGTGAAGCATATTCAAGTGTATGTTCTGAAGAGTGTCTTCATTATTTCATTAGTCAATTGTTTAAGCATTACTGCTGTGATTGAAGGGGAGTGAGTAGGAACTCAGGTTTAAGTTGAACTTAGATTGAAGTTTCATTGGGTAGGTCTTAAGTGAAGGAGATAAACTGGTTGGTTTATTCCTGAATTAATATCTCTTATAGTGGATTTCCTCCCTGGCTTGGTAGCCCCCAGAGTAGGTGTTGTTTCACACTGAGCTGGGTAAACAATTGACTATGTTCTTTACTGTTTTTATTTACTGTCTTATAGAAAGTCAGATACGGTGTCATAACATTAACTGTGACATTGAGTATCTGCTGCCAGAATTTCAATTGGCATCAAAGCAGGCACCCTGCCTATATTACTGGGTGAGATCTAAGGATATCACTTTCTGGCACTATGGACAAAGAAGGAGTTTTTGGAAACAGACCACCCATTCTGGATGGATCAAATTATGACTACTGGAAACCTCGTATGATTGCCTTCTTAAAATCACTGGACAAAAAGGCTTGGAGAGCTGCTGACAAAGGATGGAACCATCCCACCATAACTGAGAAAGATGGGACGATCAGTCTGAAGCCTGAGGAAGAATGGAGCAAAGAAGAAGATGAGTTAGCCCTGGGTAATTCCAAAGCTTTAAATGCCTTGTTCAATGGAATTGATAGAAACATATTCAGACTAGTACATCAATGTGAACTGGCCAAGGAAGTGTGGGACACTCTCAAAACTACCCATGAGGGCACATCCAAAGTAAAAATGTCAAGGCTTCAGATGCTGACTACCAAGTTTGAGAACCTAAGGATGAAGGAAGATGAAACCATTCATGAGTTTCACATGAACATCTTGGAGATTGCCAACACCTCAGGAGCATTGGGTGAAAAGATGTCTGAAGAAAAACTGGTGAGAAAGATTCTCAGATCCCTGCCTAAAAGATTTGCAATGAAGGTAACTGCTATAGAGGAAGCCCAGGATATCAGCAAGTTAAAGGTGGATGAACTCATTGGGTCTCTTCAGACTTTTGAGATGGGGATCAGTGACAATGTTGACAAGAAAAACAAGAGCATAGCACTTGTATCCAACACTGAAGATGAAACCAAGGAGGATGAAGAAGAAAATATTTCAGAAGCTATAGCCATGCTTGGAAGACAATTCAACAAACTCATCAAGAGAATGGATCCAAAGTCAAGGTCAAATGTTAAGAACACCCCCTCTGACATTAACAGATCTTATGACTCCAGCAGAAGACCAAAGTCTGAAGAGAAGGGAAATCAAGGCAGAGGAATTCAATGCCATGGTTGTGAAGGATATGGGCATATTCGAGCTGAATGTCCTACCTTTCTTAAGAAACAAAAGAAATGAATGTCTGTTACCTGGTCTGACTGTGATTCAGAAAGTAATTCTGAAGAAGAATCTTCTAAACTAGTTACTTCACTAACTGGTGTTTGTACCTCTGAAAGTGACACCAGTGATGAGGAAGTGACATTTGAAGAACTGGCTGATACTTACAAGAAATTATGTATCAGAAGTGCTGAAGTCTGTATGCAAAATGAGAAACAAACAAAACTCATCATAAAGTTGGAGGCTGAAAAAAGGGCAGACATTGAAACTATAAGTCATCTAGAAGGGGAAGTTCAAATGCTGAACTCAAAACTGAACCAGATGACCAAATCTGTCAAGATGCTGACAAATGGAACTGACAAATTGGAAGAAATCCTTCAGGTTGGACAAAATGTGGGAAACAAGTCTGGTCTAGGATTTGTGGCAGCAAAGAAATCTGGTGCAGACAAGAAGATCAGGCCTGATAAACAAATGTCAAAGCAGAAGTCACAACATAACACTCAACATCGGGAACAGAGAAATATGAAGAAAAAGTACCAAAGATGGAGATGTCATCATTGTGGGAGGTTTGGTCACATAAAGCCATTCTGCTTCAGATTGTATGGATACCCCAATCAGAACCCAGGTGTCTGTAGCGATAAAAAATGTAGCGGGGTAAATCGGAGATCGAATTATTGATTAATTCGTCTCACAAAAGCAAGAGTCGCCACCGCGCTTTATTATTTCCAAGGGAAAAGGGGAAAGAGCGAAATAAAACCCTAAATATGCAATGTAAATAATACTTTTTAAAAGTAATAAATATACAAGGCGTTTTTTAAAAGAGATCTATGGTTCGGGGGTTGGTTATACAATGGGAAGGTATTAGCACCCACTGCATCTATAGTACTCTATAGGAACCTTTTGAAATATCTGTTTATTAGAATTGTTCGTTTGATTGAAAAATGAATCGTTTTGGCCGAAAAAGGGGTACGGACGGGTTTTGAAGATGCGACGACCTAATGTCGAAGTTTTTGCTTAAAGGGTATAAGTTTTGAAAAGATTGAATATTTAAGGAAAAATTATCCTAAGTTTTAATGAAATGCGAATGTTCGCGCAATTAGACTTGAGGACATGAAGTCGACAAATTTACTCGTTTTTTCCCTTGGATTTAAACGTAAACAGAATAATCATGTGAATATGAAATGGCTAAACAGAGAAATTATGCGGATAAGGATATATAACAATTAAATAAAAGACTAAGTGTGTGAACGTGTATTTTTATGATTTTTGTTTAATATTAATGAAAAGAAAATGTTTTAATAGTTTCCATTTTTTACGCATTTTTTACATGGATAAAGTAATGAGAATTAATTAAGGAAGACAAAAATATTTTTTAAGTTTTAAGACTTTCTATTTTTTTTTTATATTTTAGAGTTCTATATGAGGCATTATTTTTAAAGAAAATATTAAATAATCAAACTAAATGAATACCTAAGAGTTATTAACTTAAAACTAATTAGAAAAGGGAATATAAAATTACTAAGTAAACCTAAAATTAAACTTAATAAATAAAAGGTAAAAAAGATTAAAATGTTTTAACTAAATTATTAATTGATTAAGCTACTAATTAATTTAAACTAAGTTAGTAATATTTCTAAAAAAAACTAAAAAAAGAATAAATGAAAAAAAGTAAATTAAAAAAAACTAGAAGAACAATTATATATGGGCCAAGGGTGTCTAAGGGGCCTAATCAAAACTAAGACAGGGGGGGTGCACAAAGAGGTCCGTTTGGGCTTAGGCAGAACCGGTTGGGTCCAACTATGTTTCATAATCTTGTTCAAGGGTTAACAATGTTTGGTAATTGGGATTAGGGTTTTGGCAGAGCGGCGCTTGTCCGCTTCTGCGTTCCATAGCCCAAGCCACCGGCATCTCGTCCTCCTCTTCCCTCCAGTCCAAGAATTAGGGCGACGGTCACGAATTCACGGTACAAATATTATCTTTCAATTCTTTAGGTTTTGGTTACGATTTGCATGTTCGTGATTTTCTTGTCCATTGATTCTGAGTTTGTTTTATTATGTTGATTTGAGGCATTTTTGGAAAGAAAAGAGAATGGATACCTTTGGAGATGGAGGAGGGGTTGAGGTGAGCTAGGAGGCTGGGACAGCGAGGAGCGCGCGTGACGCTTGCTTCGGATTTACCGGTACTTCGTTCCTTTTGGCCCTTTTTCTTTGCTTTTTTCATCTTCTTCTCTTGCTACTGCTACTTGCTACTGTATGTTGGGTTTCCTTGAAAACTTTTCCTATCTTCTTCTTCACTGTGATTCTGTACGCTTTTGTTAATGCTTCATTGCCTTGAACTTGACCTTGCTACTGTATGCTGAGGTTTTTGGTGCTTTGAATATTTTGAATGCTATGTTGAAAAATGATTTTTGACTAGCTTGATGATATTCACGCTTTTCTCTTCTTCTTTCTGATTTCTGTGTATTTGATGCTTTCCGTTGCTTTTTGTTGGCCAGTGATGAGATAATCTGAGGCCTGATGGTATACTTGTTATTGTTTGGACATTGGTTTTGGTTCTACTGGTTTTGTGCAGTAGGAAGGGTTTTGGAATGGTTTAGGCCATGTTTGATCTGTGGTTTTGATTTTTGTGATGGTTGAGGTTTTGAAAGAAAGGGTTATGGTGCTTATGCTGATACAGGTTGTATTGGTTTTTTATGTTTGAATTGGTTTTGGTTCTACTGGTTTTAGGCCATGAAGGTTTGATGGTTTATATTGGTAGGAAGGGTTTTTAAGACATGGTTATGGATGGTACTGTTTGATATATGGTTTTGATATCTGTGATGGTTTTATGGAAATTGGTTTATGGCGTATGTTTGACAGTAGGGATGCTGGTTCCTTGTTTAGGCCATATGGTTTTTGTTTAGACAGTAGGAATGGTTTATGAAGGTTCTTACTGGTTTTAGGCCATGAAGGTTTGATGGTTTAGACAGTGGTTATGGCGTTTTGTAATGGTTATGTTGATGGTACAGGTTTGGTATTGTTTTAGACTTGGAGAACAAAATTTTTTTGCTTCTTTGTTTTTTCAGTTTTTGAACGTGGAAGGCTTGCAGGTTATGAATATTTTCCTTTGAAGGGGTTTATGTTATCTTATACAATTTCTTGGCATCTCCTCCATGCCACAGGTTTTTTTGAATTATTTACTATATCCTTGGCCTTCTGCATATTACTGTTACAGCAGTTTTGTTTTTATTCCTTTCTTATGCTCCTTTCTCTTATTGTGTTACTGCAGTAGCTTTGTTTTATAACTCCTTCTGCCTAAACCAAAACCTGTAAAACCATATTTCTTTCTCTCTTCTCTCTCTTAGTACATTGATGCATAAAAATGATGTGTACTTACTGTTCTGAAATTGCAAACATGCTGGAAAATGATGAAATGGGAAATATATTATGCTTGCAAAATGGTTTTGAACTGCATATTTCTTTTTGTCAACCATGTGGTACAGTGTGGTGCCTATCTTTTTGGCTTCTTCCTATGTGGGCATGTAGTTTACGTTGGAATTCTTTGAACAATGCATATGCTGTTTTGTTTTCTTTTGAAATATGCAGTGGACTTTGAAAATGCAATTAATTTTTTTAATTATGCAGTTTTGAAAATAAAATGAATTTGTGCATGTTTTTAAATTGTGCATTCATTTATGAAAATAAAAATTCCTCCTTTTTTTGTGAACCGGGAGAAATCCCGTGATTTGCAAAAAAGGGTAAACTGATTCCAGCCGTTTGCTTTTAATGATGAACACTAATAAATAATTTTCTGCTTTTAATTATTTATTCAATTCTGACTTTTCTTTTAATTGTTTTTGCAGGTAAAATTAAATGAGCAGACAAAAGCATTGGATAGAAGATTAGAATTAGAATCTTAGAAAAATAGTTCTATTTTACTTTAACTTTTATGTAATTGGTTATTATAAATATTTTGTAAATAATACAATATTTAAATAACAATTGTAATAAAATAGAATAAAGTGAAATAAAATTCTATTATTTCCCAGTCAATTCTTTTCTTTCCAATTATTTATTTATCGTTTATAATTCTCTAAATTGTATAATAATTGAAAATCAATTTCAATCACTTAAATTCAGAATAATAAACGCATAAATAAACATCATTGATCAATTAATAATTTCAATTATTTAATTCGTTATTCATAATTTTCTAAATTATAATAATTAAAAATAGAATTTCAATTATTTAACTTAGAATGATAAATAATTAAATAACCATTATCGACCAATTAATGAACTTCTTTTCAAATATTTATTATATTATTCATAAATCTTTAAATTATGTAATAACTGAAAATAAATTCCAATTATTTAAATTTAAGATGATAAATAATAAATAAACACTGTCTGAACGATTAATATGCCTCTTTTCAAATATTTATTTTATTATTTATAGATCTTTGAATTATATAATAACTTAAAATAAATTCCAATTATTTAAATTTAAGATGATAAATAATTAATAAACATCATTTAATCTTGATCAGTTAATAAATTTAGCGTTCGAAAATAAACAACTCTCGACCTGAAAAAGTTATGAATTTTTAAAATCAAAAGATCAAAACGCTTGCAATGTAATGATGCAGATGGGAGATGGTATCTTAGGTCAAAATTTGGGGTACAACAGCTGCCCCTATTTAAGTTTCTTCTATCCGGAGATATGAAGATTGAAATCTTCGTTTCGACGGGATTGAAGGTACTTAAATACATAATACGCAAATTTTGCTCTAAGATACCGCCATTATGGTACGAATGCAGTGATTGAATTCACAGAGAAAGATATTGTATGAAACAAGACAATGTTGGAGGAATCGAACACCAACAAAACACAGAGACATGGATTATACATTACTGGGGAAACAAGCTATCGACTTCAAACGACAGACTCTTGACAGCGAATAAAATTGAGGGAATACGACCTCTGACCCTAACAAAGAAGGCATCTTGCATAGGCCATAAAACAGATTATTGACCCAAAACAGTGAGTTCGCAACCCAAGGTTAAAGATAGACGAAAAGCAATCAATCTTGCTGATGATGGATTACCGACTTCCGAAGGTAATGATTCATGACAAGCTTCTCTGCGAGATTTCCGGAGATATACTCATTAATGCCGATATAATAATATTGTAGATACGCAAGTTGTTCAAATAAAGAAACTGCCACTTGCTGTCGTCCAAAGAAAATACCGATAACATACAAGTTGCTCAAATAAGGAGGCTGCCACTTGCTGTCGTCCAAAGAAAATACCGATAACATACAAGTTGCTCAAATAAGGAGGCTGCCACTTGCTGTCGTCCAAAGAAAATACCGATAACATACAAGTTGCTCAAATAAGAAGGCTGCCACTTGCTGTCGTCCAAAGAAAATACCAATATCATACAAGCTGCTCAAATAAAGAGGCTGCCACCTGCTGTTTTCCAAAAATAATAATACACAAGTTGCTCGTGAAGAGCTGCCGCTTGTCGTTTTCCACAAGATAAAATGACGTACAAGTTGCTCGTGAAGAGCTGCCGCTTGTCGTTTTCCAAAAATAATAATAACGCACAAGTTGCTCGTGAAGAGCTGCCGCTTGTCATTTTCCAAAAATAATAATAACGCACAAGTTGCTCGTGAAGAGCTACCACTTGTCGTTTTCCAAAAATAATAATAACGCACAAGTTGCTCGTGAAGAGCTGCCGCTTGTCGTTTTCTGACGATGTCTATAACGTACAAGTTGCTCGTGAAGAGCTGCCGCTTGTCGTTTTCCGAAGAGTAACTCAGAAAGAAGTTGCGATGACACCGGAAGAGAATAAAATCTTCGTCAAAGAGAATCATGAATCAGTCCATTCCCAAGGATATCACATATAACTATGCAAAATAAATGCACCATCTGTCTAGGTCACGATTTCACTGGGAAAAATCATGAGATAGCCTATGCAAGAGACAACAACTTCATCCAGGAATAACTAAAGAGAAAAAACAGTCAAACAAGACTCCACCCAATGAGAAAGCAACTCGATTGGGGAATTCATCCTATCCAGAAATGGACAAGGTGAGCTAAATCAAAAATCATCCATGAGGATTAGCTCAGTTGGCGAATTTAGCAAGGAAGCACATTTTCTGCCTAAGCTCACCTTCTACTCGGAAAGAAACATGTACGTTATTTGAATAGACAAAGTACAAACCAAAATCGATGGCAAATGTAAATATGTATGCGTGACATAAGTGGGAATGAATAAATGAATGTTATACTGACAAAACGAACAGATGGAATATCCTGGAGACGATAAGATGTCGCGACAAGATAGATACTCGGCCAATCTTAAAAAGACGGAAGATAACTGGAACTGGAAACACAAAGCAACATCGGAGCGTAACACGCCACAAAGCTCAAGTCTTCTAAGGAGAAAAGCACTCAAAACCAATCTTACAAAACCAAAAGACCACTGGCAAGAAACAAAACGCACCATACCTCCGAAATCTGCCAAATAAAGCTAACTGAAACAAATCTTAACTGGTCCACTTGGGGAGTCACCAAACTTAGTACCACCAGAAACACGAGCTTACACAAATAACACCTCATGATGATTTCAAAAGAAAACAAGCTCATCATGCAAGGATAAATTACTGTATTGTTTTGCATTTCATGGCCTGACCATCCTCGGAACAACTGTTAATATTCCTTCCATTATTCACGACACATTTTTTTTTAAAATAAGAATACTTTAAATAACTTTGTTTCAAATATTTCCGAAAAAATTAAAATTTTTCCCCCAAAAGGTAAATGCTCAAATTTCATTAATAAGATGGTAGTTTGCTAACAATGCGACTCCAACGGTTTACAAAAGTTTGGGAAATAGTACATGAAATAAAAAGGTTACATAAAAACAATGATCGCTATTCTCCCTAACAACTTTGAATTCCAAAATGTGCTCAAATGCCAAGACTGGTCTGACCAAAAGCCTGCCTAAGCGAAATACTTCTTGACTGCATCGGCGTTCAAGGGACGCGGGAGTTCTTCACCGTCCATATTAGTGAGAATCAAGGCACCTCCAGAGAAAACTTTCTTAACGACGTACGGTCCTTCATAATTCGGAGCCCACTTTCCCCTTGAATCAGGTTGGAAAGATAATATCTTCTTGAGCACAAGGTCACCTTCTCTGAACTCGCGTGGTCGAACCTTCTTATCAAAAGCCTTCTTCATTCTCTGCTGATACAATTGACCGTGACACAACGCTGTCAATCTCTTCTCTTCGATTAAATTCAACTGATCATATCTACTTTGACACCATTCGGCCTCAGAAAGTTTAGCTTCCATCAACACTCTCAGAGACGGAATCTCAACCTCCACGGGGAGTATAGCTTCCATACCATAAACTAGGGAAAATGGGGTCGCGCCTGTTGAAGTTCAAACTGAAGTACAGTATCCGTGTAAAGAAAACGGAAGCATTTCATTCCAATCTTTATAAGTTACTACCATCTTCGGGACAATCTTTTTGATATTCTTGTTAGCAGCTTCAACAGCCCCATTCATCTTCGGTCTGTAAGGAGAAGAATTATGGTGTTCGATCTTGAACTCTTCACAAAGCTCTCTCATCATCTTGTTATTCAAATTCGAACCATTATCAGTGGTGATCTTGCTCGGGATACCATACCGACAAATGATCTGATTCTTGATAAATCGGACTACCACCTGTCTGGTTACATTAGCATAAGATGCTGCTTCCACCCATTTAGTAAAATAATCGATCGCTACCAAAATGAAACGATGACCATTTGAAGCTTTGGGTTCAATCATTCCAATCATATCAATGCCCCACATAGAGAAAGGCCAAGGTGAAGAGATAACATTGAGGAGGGTCGGCGGCACGTGCATCTTGTCCACATAAATCTGGCATTTATGACACTTCTTCACATATTTGCAGCAGTCAGATTCCATGGTCATCCAATAGTAACCAGCTCTCAACATCTTTCTAGCCATTGCATGTCCATTGGCATGAGTGCCAAAGGACCCTTCATGTACTTCTTGCATTAGCATGTCTGCTTCACGTCTGTCTACACATCTGAGCAAGACCATGTCATAATTCCTCTTATACAAAACTTCTTCATTGAGAAAGAAACTGCTTGTTAATCTTCTCAACATCTTCCTATCTTTATTGGATGCCCCAGGCGGGTACTCTTGAGTTTGAAGAACACGTTTAATGTCATAGAACCACGGTTTGTCGTCGGTAACCTCTTCTACTGAGAACACATGAGCAGGTCTGTCAAGGCGCATAACTCTGATTGTAGGCACATCATTCCAACCATTCACTTGAAACATTGAAGACAAAGTAGCTAAAGCATCAGCCATTTGGTTTTCATCTCTAGGGATATGGTGTAATTCCACTTTGTTGAAGAAAGTTAACAATCTTCTAGCATAGTCTCTGTAAAGGATCAAACCAAGATGACGAGTCTCCCATTCTCCTTTGATTTGATTAATCACCAATTCCGAATCTCCGTAAATATCAAGAATCTTAATCCTTAGATCCACCGCTTCTTCGAGACCCATAATACATGCCTCATATTCCGCCATGTTGTTCGTGCAATCAAACTTCAATCTTGCCGTGAACGGGATATGAGTGCCTCGGGGAGTGACGATGATTGCCCCAATTCCATTCCCATAAGAATTCACAGCTCCGTCAAATATCAAACCCCAATGCGACTCAGGATCAGGTCCTTCTTCAGGTAACGGCTCTTCACAATCTTTAGCTTTCAAGTACGTAACATCTTCATCTGGGAAATCAAACTTGATGGATTGATAATCGTCAATTGGTTGGTGAGCCAAATGATCGGCTAAAATACTCCCTTTGATTTCTTTCTGAGTGTGATACTCAATGTCATATTCAGATAACAACATCTGCCAACGGGCTATTCTTCCAGATAAGGCGGGCTTCTCAAAGATATACTTGATCGGATCCATTTTGGAGATCAACCAAGTGGTGTGGTTAATCATATACTGGCGCAGATGGCGAGCAGCCCAAGCTAAGGCACAACAGGTTTTCTCAAGCAATGAGTACCGAGATTCACAGTCTGAATTTCTTACTCAGATAATATACAACATGTTCCTTTCTTCCAGTCTCATCTTGTTGACCAAGCACACATCCCATGGAATCTTCCAATATAGTCAGGTACATAATCAAAGGTCTTCCTTCCACCGGAGGAATCAAAATGGTAGGTTCAAGCAAATATTCTTTGATGCTATCAAAAGCTCTCTGACAATCTTCCGTCCACACACATCCTTGGTTCTTTCGGAGAAGCTTGAAAATCGGCCCACAAGTAGCAGTCATATGAGATATAAACCTAGAAATGTAGTTCAGTCTCCCAAGGAATCCCCTTACTTGTTTTTCCGTCTTGGGTGCGGGCATTTCTTGAATAGCTTTGACTTTATCAGGATCTACCTCAATACCTTTCTGACTGACAATGAAACCCAGGAGTCTTCCAGAACGAACACCAAAAGTGCACTTGTTGGGATTCAGACGGAGTTTGTACTTCCTCAAACGCTGGAATAACTTCAACAAATGCTCCAAGTGATCTTCCTCAGTCTGCGATTTGGCAATCATATCATCCACATACACTTCGATCTCCTTATGCATCATGTCATGGAATAAAGTAGTCATGGCCCTTTGGTATGTTGCACCAGCATTCCTCAAACCAAACGGCATAACCCGATAACAAAAGGTTCCCCAAGGTGTAATGAAAGCGCTCTTCTCCATATCTTCCGGTGCCATCTTGATTTGATTGTAACCAGAGAAACCGTCCATGAAAGAAAAGACTTTGAACTTGGCGGTACTATCGACCAAGACGTCAATGTGAGGTAATGGGAAGTCGTCCTTCGGACTAGCTCTATTCAGGTCTCTGTAGTCTACACACATCCGAACCTTGCCATCTTTCTTTGCAACAGGCACTATGTTGGCTAACCACTGAGGATAGACCGATGTAACAAGGAAACCTGCATTAATCTGCTTTTGAACCTCCTCTTTGATCTTGTCAGCCATGTCGGGACGAGTCCTTCTCAGCTTCTGTTTGATCGGCGGACATTCAGGTCTCAACGGTAGACGATGCTCCACAATATCGTTGTCCAAACCCGGCATATCCTGGTAGGACCAAGCAAACACATCAACATACTCCTTGAGGAGCTCCAACATTTTCTCTTTAACTTCCGGGATAAGAAATGCTCCGACTTTGACTTCCTTTCTATCTTCTTCATCACCCAAGTTGACAAACTCTAAAGGTTCTTCAAACGGTTGAATGACCTTCTCATCATGCTCAAGCAAACGGGAAATCTCAACAGGAACCTCTTCATCATCCTCTTCTTCGGCTCTGAACACAGGGAATTCAAAGTTGGGAGAGGGCATAGGATCATTGTTTTCGATGGTTAAGTCATGGATTAATCTGCACATATGATTATGCTTTATTTTAGAAATTGATTTGTGCAAATAAAACAAAAGGTTATTATATTTCCTATTGCTACCAATTAATTTTCATTACTATTTCCCAGAAAAAGTGAAAAATAAAACAGTAGTGGACAAAATAACATTTTTATTTATTGAAGGGAAATACTTGAAACAAAGGGCCCAGACATTTCTCTTTTGCCTTGGGCAGAGCAAAGGAATTATTTTTCATAGCCCGACACAAAATACTTTTCGCCTTGGGCAGAGCGAATTTTAAAAAAAAAACAAAACAAAACATTACTCGGAAATGTGCATAACAATGGGAACATCAACAGCTATCCAGTTTTGGCAATCCAATCCAGGCGTCACAAAATCGGGCAAATCTTCCTCAGAATCATCTTCTATGATAGCATCAACCTCAGGATGTATAAACCCTGCACTTCGGAAAACCTCTTGAATCGGACTAACAACCACCTCCTTCTTGACTCTTGCAGACACTGGATGAAAACCAAGACCTTCCCCAGACTTGTTCTCGGGCAAAGTCAACACCTGGCCCCATCCTTCGGCCAAACCACTTTCCACCACTCGCCGCGCATCCTCAAAAGAAGAGATGGATGCCCCTTGCTTCCTCACTTCATTCTTGGCAACAGAAAGACCTTGGAACTGGGTTCCAACATCCTCGTCAGCATCAATAAAAGAGAATGATGATAAATGGCTTACCACCATAGCTTGCTCTCCCCCAATCATCACTAGCTTCCCATGCCTCACAAACTTCAGTCTCTGATGGAGCGTAGAGGTGACTGCCCCTGCATCATGGATCCAGGGACGACCCAATAAGCAACTGTAGGCAGCACGAATATCCATCACTTGGAAAGTGATTTGAAAAGTATGGGGACCAATTACTATAGGCAGATCCACTTCACCAATGACTGTCTTCCTAGAACCATCAAACGCTTTAACAATTACTCCACTAGGTCTCATAGGAGCACCTGGATATGAAAGCCGAGATAATGTAGTCTTGGGCATCACATTCAACGACGAACCTGTATCCACCAACACACTTGATAAAGTATCATTTCCACAACTTACTGAGATATGCAAAGCCATATTGTGGTTCCTCCCCTCCTCCGGGAGTTCTTCATCACTGAAATCAAGATTGTTACACGAAGTAATATTTCCCACAATCCCATCAAACTGGTCAACCGTCACATCATGATCCATGAACGCCTGATCCAAGACCTTCATCAAAGCTTCTCTATGGGCACCAGAATCTCTCAGTAAAGCAAGCAAAGAAATCTTGGAAGGAGTTTGCAAAAGTTGGTCCACAATCTTATATTCACTTCTCTTGATAAGCTTCAAGATCTCATCATCCTCAGGGTGAGGGATAGGTTCACTGGATCGGCCTATCTTAACCCTTGGTTCAACATTTCTCACTGGAATCTCCGCCGGTATGGGTCTCCTGACTTGAACTTCTGGTCTCTTCAAAGGTACTGCTGCAAAAACACGTCCACTTCTCATAACTCTACTCACATCAGCAATGTTAACAAAAGACGGTCTTGTTGGTATAGGGACTTCTACCCCATTCTCAATCATTGTGGCATTATACTTATACGGTACAGCTTGGTCTGAGTTGTAAGGCACAGGACCAGGTGGGTAAATAATCAAAAGATCAACAGGTGCAGTCTGACTGTCGTAAGCGATCTCTACTGATTCAGGCAAATTGAATTGTGGTATGATAACATTCACTTCATCCTCCGGATTTCTGTCATACGTAATAGTGATAACTCTCTGGTCTAGCAACTTCTGAATATCCTCCTTCACAATAGGACAATCAACCTCTCTTGAACAAAACTCACAAACATCATAATCATGCTGGTGCCTAACAAAGGCAAGTCTTCTCAAACTCTGATGTAACCTGATCAACGACTCTCTTATGTGTTCAACTTGAAAAACTCGAAACTTCCCCGGACAACCTTCCACCATATTCACTGAAGCTGCCCCATGTCGAGGCAAAGGATTATCTCTAACATTTGGATTAACATCCTTGAAAGACAAGATACCATTCTTATTCAATCTCTGCACGTCTGTCTTCAGAGCAAAGCAATTCTCAAGGTTGTGCCCGGCGACCCTTGATGATATTCACAAAACTGATCCGCCTTGTACCACGGAGAAGTACTATTCGGTGCGACAGGAGGAGGCTTTGTCGTTATGAGATTCTTTCTGATAAGAGTAGGGAACAATTCCGTATAAGTCATAGGAATGGCATCGAACTGCGGTTTTCTGGGTGAACGGTTCTAATTGTTGAATGGATAAGCCTGTTGTCGAGGCTGCTGCTGAAATGGCCGTTGTTGAGTTGGCAGGGTTTGATGAGCTGGGGTCATCAAAGCTGGGCGGACACCCGGAGTGACTGCCGCAACGCGAGAGTAACCTCTCCTTGGTCTCCCTGGGAACAAAGCGCTGACATCCTGCTCTTTTCTTTTCGGGAAAACACTTCCAAACTTCTTAGTACTGCTAGACGGACTCCCTTCTTTAACCAAACGCCCTTCACGAATCCCTTCCTCTAACCGCATGCCCATGCTTACCATTTCGGTGAAGTCACTGGGTGCGCTGGCTATCATTCTTTCATAGTAAAAGGAACCTAAAGTCTTCAAAAATATCTTAGTCATCTCTTTCTCCTCAAGAGATGGATAGATTTGAGCAGCAATTTCACGCCACCTCTGGGCGTACTCCTTAAAAGATTCTCGGTCTCTTTGCGACATCGCCCGGAGTTGATCCCTGTCCGGGGCCATGTCAACGTTGTACTTATACTGGTGAACAAAAGCTTCGCTAAGATCGTTGAAGTTGCGGATCCGAATACTGTCTAAACCCATATACCACTTTAGAGCAGCACCCGTCAAACTATCTTGAAAATAATGAATCAACAAGTCATGATCATCGGAATACGTAAACATCTTTCTCACGTACATTGTCAAATGGCTTCTAGGACACGAATCACCCTTATATCTCTCAAAGTTTGGCACTTTGAATTTTTCTGGAATCTTGACATTCGGAACTAAACAAAGGTCATGCGTGTTCTTCCCAAACAAATCTTTCCCCTTTAATGCTCTAAGCTCTTTCTGCATTTCCTAGAACTGATCCTGAAACTCTTCCATTCTATCAAAAAGACCCAAACTTTCAGCAGGCTCGGCAAGATAAGTAGGTTCATTCAAGTATGGCACGGAATGGACCACAGGAGCGACAGTTGTCATAATCGGTTGCGGAAAAGGTGTTACAGACGGAATTACCGGCGGCATGGCAGTTGTCTCTGGCTGAGGAAGAGACAAAGCAGGTTGAAACAAAGGTTGTACGGCAGGATGATACCCCTCTGGCACAAAGTTGTAAGGCATCCCCCACGGAAAACCTTTCGGCATCTGATGTTGAAGCGGAGAGTTGATTTGAGTCACGGATGTAGGAACAGTGACAATCTCGGAAACCATTGGAGTTGAAGTCTGAATCTCGGCAGCTGTAGTCGATGGCTGATTCTGAACAGCCACCAAACTTTCCACTAACGCAGTTAACTTTTCCATCTCGATACGAAGGGTAGCAACCTGCCCACGAAGCTCATGGTTTTCCTGTTCCAGATCTTCCATTTTCCTCTGACGATTGGCTCGAGTGTCGTATCGGTGAGACAGCTTGACAACCTTTATGGAGTGGAAAAAGAAACAAGGATAAGACTCTAGGAAACATGTGAAGTGAAATGTTGAATGATGCATGATGTGCGATGCAAATGATGATTCATTTTAATAGTTTTTCAGGGAACTTCGGTGGTTTTGCACATATCAATGGTAAAGGAATTCGGAACAACAAAAACTCAATCCATTAATTGAAAACAGTAAATTACAACTCACAACTTGGAATAACAAAACAATAAATTACAACTTTGGGATAACAACCCAATAATAAAAGCAGTAAATTACAACCTCGAAACATGGAATCCATAATAAAGCGATAAATTACAATTTTAAAACATGAAGTCCAAAATAAAGAAATAAATTACAACTTTGGAGCATGAAGCCCAAAATAAAGCAATAAATTACAAATTTGGAGCATGAAGCTCTTTTACATAGTTTTACAAAATGACATCAATAAAATAAAACTAAAAGCTAAAGATCACTCAGAATCATTAGATGAGGGACCAAACACCAACTGTAACCGGAGCTTCTTGATCTTCTCTTCATAAAAGTCTTCCATCTCTTTCTTCTCAGCTACCAGTCGATCAATGATTTCCTTCTGCGGATTAGGAACGAGAGCCACGCTTACCGAACCTTCCTTCTTTCTCTTCCTTTCACTAGCATACTTCTTCAGTAAAGCATCCTTTTGACGAAGCTTCTCATCGTGATCAATGAACCAGCCGTCTTGAATAAACAACAACTCCTCCTTTTCCTTTAACTGTCGAGTCAGGACTCGATTCTCATATTCAGACATATGGTACTTTTCTTTCCAAGCATCCCTCTCGGACTTCATCCTAGCCAGATTTCCTTGGTATTCTCCTATATTCGTGATAGGGATAACAACAGATGATGGTGCAACAGTGGGGAATAAAGGTTTCTCAAGTTTATAGGGCATCTTGAGAGCATAAGCCCTAGCACGGACCCACTGTAGGTAAGGCTTCAAAGAAACGGCACCTCTATGTCCTAACATATCTCTCCCTTTCCTATAGATGTGGCGCCAAGCTCCTTCGATCTCCCTTTTAGCTTCCTGATGATCTTGTCCTTCTTGTAGAAAGAAACCACTCACATGGATGTTGTTTGGTTTATCTCTCATCGGGTACCCGAACTGACGGCACGCAAGAACAGGGTTATAGTTAATTCCCCCTCTCGTACCGAGAAGAGGCACGTTAGGGAAAGCACCACAGCTATCGATGATTTTCACGTCGTAGTAAACTCGATTATACCAATCAATGTCGAAATGAGTGAGAGCCATGATCTTTGGCGCCCAACGCGGTTCCTTCTCGAGATCCCAGAAAACATCAGACCCAGGTAGATGTGAAACATACCACTGATACAACAACGGTGCACAACAAATAATCATTCCTCCTTGATAAGAGTTTCGAAGATGGATGGAGTAGTAGGTATCACCGAGCAGCGTAGGGACCGGATTTCCAATCAAGAAAATTCTGATGGCGTTGATATCCACAAACTTATCAACGTTAGGGAACAAGAATAGACCATAGGCGAGTAAAGCAAACACGTCTTCAAAGGCAATAGTATCTTTTATCTCAGCGAAATGAGGAGCTTTCCTAAAAAAAAACTGCGCAGACAAGCCTCGGATTCCCCCTTTTGTAGTCATGTTCTCCTCTATCTCTGACTTCTTCAAGTGGGTGATGGTTGCTATCTCGTGAGATTTGGGCTCCTCTTCTAATCCAGAAAAAGGAACACAGTCGATGATCGGCAAACCAAGTATGTAGGAATACTCTTCTAAGGTGGGAATCAACTGGTAATCCGGAAAGGTGAAACATCGGTACAAAGGATCGTAGAATTGAACCAACGTGTTAAGAATGCCTTCCTTCATCTGGCGCTTCATGAGAGGTATAATGGACCCATACTTTCTCTGAAAATCCGTCGGGTTCTCGATCTTCGGAATCAAACTCTTCAGTTCTTCAATCTCGGGCTCCTTAAAACTAAAGCTTCGAGTATTTCTCCTTCCAAATTCCATAATACTTTAGATGTCTGCAAAAATCATTCCGAAGTTCCTTGAAAAACAAGTTTTTTACAAAGATGTTTGATGAATGCATGAATGGATGACAATGCAACAGTCACACACAAGTTCACAAACATGGGGTTCAAAGGTTCAACGTTCAGCATGGAGTCGAGGGTAAAGCCCACCCAAAGGTATGTACTAACGGTTCAATCGCACCTGTAAGACAATGTTCTAAGAGTTCCCAGAGTCTACATTCCTCCTTCGGATATTACCAACGTCTTGATTACTCAACAATTAGCAATATTCTCAAGAGAAATTCGTCCGAGCGTAGCATCGCGTAACAACTACTTCCAAAATACTCTGTTATAGTCTCCGCGCTACACCTAAAAAGGCCAAGAGGGGTTAGGGTTCTACGGTCCTCAACTTCTCGGGCTCCTAGGTCGAAAATAATAATGTCTTCCCGATTACTCGGTAAACAAATATTAAGTTCAAGAGAGCCTTCCATTGAGTGGGGGATCTCATGCCTCCTTCTTCGGGATTACTCCCTCAAAGTTAACATGACTGTACCACCCATCCTATTCCTTAAGTGTTACTTAATCCGGGTATAGGATTCGTCCTTTGCAAAAAACCCAAACACCCCAATTTAAACACATAATCAAACAAATCAAATAATAGTAAACAGATGAAACAAATTAGGCTTAACCCACTTAGGGATGGACCAGCAAGAGGTCAATCAATCCCCAGCAGAGTCGCCAATTCTGTAGCGATAAAAAATGTAGCGGGGTAAATCGGAGATCGAATTATTGATTAATTCGTCTCACAAAAGCAAGAGTCGCCACCGCGCTTTATTATTTCCAAGGGAAAAGGGGAAAGAGCGAAATAAAACCCTAAATATGCAATGTAAATAATACTTTTTAAAAGTAATAAAGATACAAGGCATTTTTGAAAAGAGATCTATGGTTCGGGGGTTGGTTATACAATGGGAAGGTATTAGCACCCACTGCATCTATAGTACTCTATAGGAACCTTTTGAAATATCTGTTTATTAGAATTGTTCGTTTGATTGAAAAATGAATCGTTTTGGCCGAAAAAGGGGTACGGACGGGTTTTGAAGATGCGACGACCTAATGTCGAAGTTTTTGCTTAAAGGGTATAAGTTTTGAAAAGATTGAATATTTAAGGAAAAATTATCCTAAGTTTTAATGAAATGCGAATGTTCGCGCAATTAGACTTGAGGACATGAAGTCGACAAATTTACTCGTTTTTTCCCTTGGATTTAAACGTAAACAGAATAATCATGTGAATATGAAATGGCTAAACAGAGAAATTATGCGGATAAAGATATATAACAATTAAATAAAAGACTAAGTGTGTGAACGTGCATTTTTATGATTTTTGTTTAATATTAATGAAAAGAAAATGTTTTAATAGTTTCCATTTTTTACGCATTTTTTACATGGATAAAGTAATGAGAATTAATTAAGGAAGACAAAAATATTTTTTAAGTTTTAAGACTTTCTATTTTTTTATATATTTTAGAGTTCTATATGAGGCATTATTTTTAAAGAAAATATTAAATAATCAAACTAAATGAATACCTAAGAGTTATTAACTTAAAACTAATTAGAAAAGGAAATATAAAATTACTAAGTAAACCTAAAATTAAACTTAATAAATAAAAGGTAAAAAAGATTAAAATGTTTTAACTAAATTATTAATTGATTAAGCTACTAATTAATTTAAACTAAGTTAGTAATATTTCTAAAAAAAACTAAAAAAAGAATAAATGAAAAAAAGTAAATTAAAAAAAACTAGAAGAACAATTATATATGGGCCAAGGGTGTCTAAGGGGCCTAATCAAAACTAAGACAGGGGGGTGCACAAAGAGGTCCGTTTGGGCTTAGGCAGAACCAGTTGGGTCCAACTATGTTTCATAATCTTGTTCAAGGGTTAACAATGTTCGGTAATTGGGATTAGGGTTTTGGCAGAGCGGCGCTCATTCTTCTTGTCTTCTTCGCTTGCGTTCTTCTCCGATCATCTCCTTGTCCGCTTCTGCGTTCCATAGCCCAAGCCACCGGCATCTCGTCCTCCTCTTCCCTCCAGTCCAAGAATTAGGGCGACGGTCACGAATTCATGGTACAAATATTATCTTTCAATTCTTTAGGTTTTGGTTACGATTTGCATGTTCGTGATTTTCTTGTTCATTGATTCTGAGTTTGTTTTATTATGTTGATTTGAGGCATTTTTGGAAAGAAAAGAGAATGGATACCTTTGGAGATGGAGGAGGGGTTGAGGTGAGCTAGGAGGCTGGGACAGCGAGGAGCGCGCGTGACGCTTGCTTCGGATTTACCGGTACTTCGTTCCTTTTGGCCCTTTTTCTTTGCTTTTTTCATCTTCTTCTCTTGCTACTGCTACTTGCTACTGTATGTTGGGTTGCCTTGAAAACTTTTCCTATCTTCTTCTTCACTGTGATTCTGTACGCTTTTGTTAATGCTTCATTGCCTTGAACTTGACCTTGCTACTGTATGCTGAGGTTTTTGGTGCTTTGAATATTTTGAATGCTATGTTGAAAAATGATTTTTGACTAGCTTGATGATATTCACGCTTTTCTCTTCTTCTTTCTGATTTCTGTGTATTTGATGCTTTCCGTTGCTTTTTGTTGGCCAGTGATGAGATAATCTGAGGCCTGATGGTATACTTGTTATTGTTTGGACATTGGTTTTGGTTCTACTGGTTTTGTGCAGTAGGAAGGGTTTTGGAATGGTTTAGGCCATGTTTGATCTGTGGTTTTGATTTTTGTGATGGTTGAGGTTTTGAAAGAAAGGGTTATGGTGCTTATGCTGATACAGGTTGTATTGGTTTTTTATGTTTGAATTGGTTTTGGTTCTACTGGTTTTAGGCCATGAAGGTTTGATGGTTTATATTGGTAGGAAGGGTTTTTAAGACATGGTTATGGATGGTACTGTTTGATATATGGTTTTGATATCTGTGATGGTTTTATGGAAATTGGTTTATGGCGTATGTTTGACAGTAGGGATGCTGGTTCCTTGTTTAGGCCATATGGTTTTTGTTTAGACAGTAGGAATGGTTTATGAAGGTTCTTACTGGTTTTAGGCCATGAAGGTTTGATGGTTTAGACAGTGGTTATGGCGTTTTGTAATGGTTATGTTGATGGTACAGGTTTGGTATTGTTTTAGACTTGGAGAACAAAAATTTTGTGCTTCTTTGTTTTTTCAGTTTTTGAACGTGGAAGGCTTGCAGGTTATGAATATTTTCCTTTGAAGGGGTTTATGTTATCTTATACAATTGCTTGGCATCTCCTCCATGCCACAGGTTTTTTTGAATTATTTACTATATCCTTGGCCTTCTGCATATTACTGTTACAACAGTTTTGTTTTTATTCCTTTCTTATGCTCCTTTCTCTTACTGTGTTACTGCAGTAGCTTTGTTTTATAACTCCTTCTGCCTAAACCAAAACCTGTAAAACCATATTTCTTTCTCTCTTCTCTCTCTTAGTACATTGATGCATAAAAATGATGTGTACTTACTGTTCTGAAATTGCAAACATGCTGGAAAATGATGAAATGGGAAATATATTATGCTTGCAAAATGGTTTTTGAACTGCATATTTCTTTTTGTCAACCATGTGGTACAGTGTGGTGCCTATGTTTTTGGCTTCTTCCTATGTGGGCATGTAGTTTACGTTGGAATTCTTTGAACAATGCATATGCTGTTTTGTTTTCTTTTGAAATATGCAGTGGACTTTGAAAATGCAATTAATTTTTTTAATTATGCTGTTTTGAAAATAAAATGAATTTGTGCATGTTTTTAAATTGTGCATTCATTTATGAAAATAAAAATTCCTCCTTTTTTTTGTGAACCGGGAGAAATCCCGTGATTTGCAAAAAAGGGTAAACTGATTCCAGCCGTTTGCTTTTAATGATGAACACTAATAAATAATTTTCTGCTTTTAATTATTTATTCAATTCTGACTTTTCTTTTAATTGTTTTTGCAGGTAAAATTAAATGAGCAGACAAAAGCATTGGATAGAAGATTAGAATTAGAATCTTAGAAAAATAGTTCTATTTTACTTTAACTTTTATGTAATTGGTTATTATAAATATTTTGTAAATAATACAATATTTAAATAACAATTGTAATAAAACAGAATAAAGTGAAATAAAATTCTATTATTTCCCAGTCAATTCTTTTCTTTCCAATTATTTATTTATCGTTTATAATTCTCTAAATTGTATAATAATTGAAAATCAATTTCAATCACTTAAATTCAGAATAATAAACGCATAAATAAACATCATTGATCAATTAATAATTTCAATTATTTAATTCGTTATTCATAATTTTCTAAATTATAATAATTAAAAATAGAATTTCAATTATTTAACTTAGAATGATAAATAATTAAATAACCATTATCGACCAATTAATGAACTTCTTTTCAAATATTTATTATATTATTCATAAATCTTTAAATTATGTAATAACTGAAAATAAATTCCAATTATTTAAATTTAAGATAATAAATAATAAATAAACACTGTCTGAACGATTAATATGCCTCTTTTCAAATATTTATTTTATTATTTATAGATATTTGAATTATATAATAACTGAAAATAAATTCCAATTATTTAAATTTAAGATGATAAATAATTAATAAACATCATTTAAGTCTTGATCAGTTAATAAATTTAGCGTTCGAAAATAAACAGCTCTCGACCTGAAAAAGTTATGAATTTTTAAAATCAAAAGATCAAAACGCTTGCAATGTAATGATGCAGATGGGAGATGGTATCTTAGGTCAAAATTTGGGGTACAACAGTGTCAAACCTAAATCTAACAAGGTACCACATACTCCACAGTGGAAGAAAAAGGCTACTGCCCTGATAGCCCACACTTCCCTTAGAGTCTCTGCAAAGGAAGACTGGTACTTTGACAGTGGGTGTTCTAAGCACATGACTGGAATCAAGAACCTTCTCAATAATGTTAAACCTCACACCACTAGTTATGTGACCTTTGGAGATGGCGCTAGAGGAGAAATCAAAGGAGTTTGTAATTTGGACTGCCCTAGAGTTCCAAATCTGAATGAAGTACTATTGGTAAAAGGCCTGACTGCTAATCTCATTAGTATCAGTCAATTATGTGATCTAGGATTCAAGGTCAACTTCTCAAAATCTGAATGTCTTGTAACTAATGAAAAACAAGAAGTTGTAATGAAAGGAGTCAGATCTAAAGACAACTGTTACTTGTGGGAGCCTGAGAACACTAATTACTCCATTGTGTGTTCTATTGCCAAAGAAGAAAAAGAGGTGAAACTGTGGCACCAAAAACTTGGCCATCTTCATCTAAGAGGAATGAAAAGGATTATCTCCATGGAGGCAGTCAGAGGGATTCCAAGACTGCAAATTGATGAAGGGAGAGTTTGTGGTGAATGTCAGGTTAGTAAGCAGACTAGGATGTCACATCCAAAGTCAAGACATCTGACCACCTCTAAGGTTCTGGAACTTCTACATATGGATCTGATGGGACCAATGCAGGTGGAAAGTCTTGGTGGAAAGAGATATGCCTATGTTGTTGTGGATGACTTTTCCAGATTCACATGGATTAACTTCATTAGGGAAAAATCTGATGTGTTTGAAGTTTTTAAAGAACCGTGCAACAGAATTCAAAGAGAAAAAGAAGGGTGTATTGTCAGAATCAGAAGTGATCATGGCAAGGAATTTGAAAACAGTAAGTTTAATGAGTTCTGTTCCTCAGAAGGAATTAGTCATGAATTCTCTTCTCCTATAACTCCTCAACAAAATGGAGTTGTAGAAAGGAAAAATAGGACCATACAGAAATCTGCCAGAGCTATGATACATGCCAAAAGACTTCCTATTCATTTTTGGGCTGAAGCTATGAATACAGCCTGTTATGTCCATAACAGAGTCACTTTGAGAAAGGGAACCTCATCCACCATTTATGAACTCTGGAAAGGAAGAAAGCCAACTGTGAAGTACTTCCATGTATTTGGCAGCAAATGCTATATTCTGGCAGATCGTGAACAAAGGAGAAAGCTGGACCCTAAAAGTGATGAAGGTATATTTCTAGGATACTCCTCCAACAACAGAGCTTATAGGGTATTCAATTCCAGGACCAAAGTCATGATGGAATCAATAAATGTCATAGTTGATGATTATCATGAAGAAACAGATGTCCCTTGTAATGTTGAGACATTCTTTGAGACTCCAACTCAACAGAATGACCTTCCTAACACCACTACAGCAGACTCTGAATCCAAGGAAGCTAGCAAAATCCCTTCCATCAGAATTCAGAAAGATCATCCTAAAGAACTCATCATAGGGGATCCTAACAGTGGAGTCATTACAAGATCTAGAGAAATCATCTCAAACTCTTGCTTTGTGTCTAAAATTGAACCAAGAAATGTTAAGGAGGCTTTAACTGATGAATACTGGATTGGTGCAATGCAAGATGAATTGAACCAATTTAATCAACATGAAGTTTGGGAGTTAGTTCCTAGACCAGAGGGAACAAACATCATTGGCACAAAATGGATATACAAGAACAAATCAGATGTTGAAGGAGTTGTCACTAGGAATAAGGCAAGACTTGTTGCCCAAGGATACACTCAAGTTGAAGGGGTTGATTTTGATGAGACCTTTTCCCCTGTAGCCAGACTGGAATCTATCAGACTCCTATTGGGAATTGCTTGTCTCCTTAAGTTCAAGCTGTTTCAGATGGATGTAAAAAGTGCCTTCCTAAATGGGTACTTAAATGAGGAAGTTTATGTGGAACAGCCTAAAGGTTTTGTGGATCCAAACCATCCTAATCATGTCTACAAATTGAGGAAAGCACTATATGGCCTGAAACAAGCTCCTAGAGCATGGTATGACAGGTTAACAAAATTTCTCTCAATCAAAGGATACAGAAAAGGAGGCTTGGATAAAACCCTCTTTGTCAAAAATGAAGGAGGGAAGTTAATGGTAGCACAAATATATGTTGATGACATAGTGTTTAGGGGAATGTCAGAACAAATGGTTAAACATTTTGCTGACCAGATGCAGGCTAAAGTCGAAATGAGTCTCATGGGAGACCTGACTTATTTTCTTGGACTGGAAGTCTCGCAGATGGAGGACTCAATCTTTCTATCTCAAAGCAAGTATGCAAAGAACATTGTCAAGAAGTTTGGTATGGTGAATGCCAGTCACAAAAGGACTCCTGCACCTACTCATTTAAAGCTATCCAAAGATTCAAGTGGGGTTAAGGTGGACCAAAGTCTGTACAGAAGCATGATAGAAAGTCCGTTGTACTTAACAGCCAGCAGACCTGACATTGCTTTTGCAGTTGGAGTTTGTGCAAGATACCAAGCTGATCCTAAAGTCAGTCATATCAACCAAGTGAAGAGAATTTTGAAGTATGCAAGTGGAACTTACAACTATGGCTTGTTGTACTCTCATGGTTGTGAACCAACTCTGACTGGTTATTGTGATGCTGATTAGGCTGGAAGTGCTGATGATAGAAAAAGCACCTCTGGAGGATGTTTCTTCTTAGGAAATAATCTGGTCTCCTGGTTCAGCAAGAAACAGAACTGTGTGTCTCTCTCTACTGCTGAAGCTGAATACATTGCAGCTGGTAGTAGCTGTTCTCAAATGATCTGGATGAAAAAGATGCTCACTGAGTATAATGTCACACAACATGTTATAACATTGTACTGTGACAATCTGAGTACAATCAACATTTCCAAGAACCCTATTCAGCATAGCAGGACCAAGCACATTGACATTAGACATCACTTTATCAGAGACCTTGTAGAGGAGAAGACAATTAAACTGGAACATGTTGCCACTGAGCTACAGGTGGCTGACATTTTTACCAAGGCACTTGATGCAAATCAATTTGAAAACTTGAGGGGAAAGTTGGGTATTTGCCAACATGAGGAATTGTAGCAATTAATTTTGCTTAAAACAAGGGTTGAAGGAGTTATTTTTGTTAAGTCTATTTTGAGTGGGTTAATCATATGTTTTCCCAATTCTTTCAAAATTATTAAGAAGTTGAATAGACACTCATTTTCCTCCTTCCACTCTCGACTTTGCAACAAATCCCATTCTCTCAATCAAAGTTTTCTCTCTAGTTGCTACTGGTTTTCTAAGACTATCAAAATGTCTCAAACATCATCCTCATCCAAGACGACCGTTTCATCTTCATCATCTGATCAAGATTCTCGGGCAATCACCTCATGCATGGATTCTGAAGTCCTGGAGATTACTCCTCTTAGAGAAATGGCAACTAACCCCTCCAAGGTCAAAAAGCTGAGAACAAGGCATGCAAGAAGGTCTCAAGCTACTTCATCCGGTAATCCCTCTCAACCTTCATCTTCTGTACCAAATAGGGAAGGCTCAGCTTACATTCATCAAGCAATAGCTAGGCTTGTTACAAGAATTTTGAGTGAGAACCACTCTGTACCTGGGATTTCTGTTCCATTAAATCAAGAATCAGCAAGCCCAAATGTTGAAGTAAATCCAGATGTCTCTGAGAATGTTGAGACTCTAAATGACAACATTCAGAAATCATCTGAAAACCTTGATGATATTCAGAACCCTTCAGAGAAGAATGTTGAACCACCTGTTATTGATGTGGATGAGGAATACTCAGACAATGACCTAATTGCAAATATCAACCCTAGCATAGCTAGGAGAATGATGAACATAAAGGGTAATCAGGATGCTGCAAAATGTATGACCAAAGAGAAACCTGCTGATAAGAAAACCAGGTCTGAAGGCAAGACTGGTGTGGAAACTGTGAAGACTGGACTGTCCAAGGGGAAGGTGAAAGCCCGAGTACATGCTGGGAGTCTCTCAAAGCCTGTGAGACAACCAATAGCAAAGAAGAGGAAAGAACCTGAACCTTCTGATTCTGATGAGGAATCAGAATTTGAAATTGATGCTGAAGACATTCCTCTCAGAAGGAAACTCCCTTCCAGTAAAATGGCTAGAGTTCCTGAAGTCCCCACTGACAACATTTCATTTCACCACCCTGAAAATGCCAACAGATGGAAGTATGTTTGCTTGAAGAGAATAGCCTTGGAAAGAGAACTAAACAATGGTGCCATGGATTGTAAGGAAATCATGGACCTAATCAAAGCTGCTGGACTAATGAAGATTGTGGAAAAGTTTACCAAATGCTATGAAAATCTTGTCAAGGAATTCATAGTGAATTTGTCTGATGAATGTGCTGATGGTAGGTCAGCTGACTTTGAATGTGTCTATGTGAGAGGAAGAAGGGTTAATTTCTCTCCATCTGAAATTAACAAATTCCTTGGAAGATCAAATGAGGCTTGCCCTGAATTAGAAGTTACTGACAATGAAGTATGCCAAACCATCACAGCAAGACAAGACAAGTGCTGGCCCTCAAAAGGCAAGCTGAATGCTAGCAAGCTAAGCATAAAATTTGCCATCCTGCACAAGATTGGTGCAGCCAACTGGGTCCCTACAAACCATAAATCAACCATCTCTACAGGATTGGGGAGATTCATTTATGCTGTTGGAACCAAGACTGAATTTGACTATGGCAGGTATATTTTTGAACAAACTTTAAAACATGCTGGAAGCTATGCTGTTAAAGGCCCTATTGCCTTTCCCTCCCTCCTATGTGGAATTGTCCTTGCTCAGTACCCTGACATCCTGGTGGAAAGAGATACTGTTTGCAAAAGAGCTCCTGCTCTTGGGTTAACTACAAGCTATTTCAGGGATCTCATGTCCCTGACATTGTCATGACATCAGCTGAGACATCAACTGTAAAAACTCAGTCCAAGACATCTGATGTTATAGCTGTACTGAAGGAGACCTGCAAAGAGCTGGAGACAAGGAAAAAGACTCTATAAAACCTAATTTCCAGATTAGAACAGGAGGAACTGAAGGAAACAAAAGGGAAGAGGGTGCTGCTGAAGATCAGCTAAATGCTGAAGAAAGTAGCTCCTCTGAAGATGACAGTGCTTAAAGTTTGGTGGAGTTGACAAGCCTGATGCTGGTTCCTGTTGATGCAAGTGTTTTCAGATTTTATTTGTTATTTTTATTACTCATTTTGGATGACTGTATAACATATAAGTACATGTATCTTTGGCCTATTTGTGGCTAAAGAGGGGGAGATATTTTGTGTTACATACTTGGTAGACATCATATTTTTTCTGCAGTCATACTCATTCTGCGGCTCTCTATTCTCTTATTGCTTAGGGGTTTTAGCCAAAAATCTGCCAAAGGGGGATTTTGTAAGTGTTTAGTTATTGGCAAGTATTTTTGGTAAAACCAGGTGTGTGAATGTCATGACTGATGTCATAACATTCTGGATTATTAGGTACTTTATGCAGAAAAAGTATGGCATACAATAGCTACTGTTTATGAGTGTGTATCTGAGCATTTTGCAATGATCACATTTATTGCCTTCTACCAAAATCAGTAAACAGGAATTCTGATGTCATAACAAATGTTAAGACATCCTGTACTGATCTAACAGTTATGCAGTTTGGTTAATTCTGAGATTTTTCAGGAAGTTGGTTCATTCCTTCCAGAACAGAATCTCGCGTGGTCTTTGGGTTAACCTAGCTCACCCCTAATCTGGTTGATAAAGTCTTATGACCTAGTCTTGAGGTTAACCCTAATTAACCCTAGCTTTTCGTGGAAGCCCTAACTGAAGAAACAGCTGCATATATATTCAACAGGAAAGCTGATTGGAAATTAACTCTTAGACAGAAGATCAATTAGGAGCTGTATAGTTTTAACTGCTGTAATCCAAGCAAGTATCATTTGTGATAAGTGACTTGGAATAGGTTTTGATTGTAAGGGTTTTTTGTATCACTCAAAGCTTTGAAGCAAGAGTGTTTGTGTCTCTTGACTAAAGCTTTGAAGCAAAGTCAAGTTAGGTTTATGTATCACTCAAAGCTGTGAAGCACGAGTGTTTGTGTTACTTGATTAAAAAGCTGTGAAGCATAATCAAGTGTATGTTCTGAAGAGTGTCTTCATTATTTCATTAGTCAATTGTTTAAGTATCACTGCTGTGATTGAGGGGGAGTGAGTAGGAACTCAGGTTTAAGTTGAACTTAGATTGAAGTTGCATTGGGTAGGTCTTAAGTGAAGGAGATAAACTGGTTGGTTTATTCCTGAATTAATATCTCTTATAGTGGATTTCCTCCCTGGCTTGGTAGCCCCCAGAGTAGGTGTTGTTTCACACTGAACTGGGTAAATAATTGATTGTGTTCTTTACTGTTTTTATTTACTGTCTTATAGAAAGTCAGATACGGTGTCATAACATTCACTGTGACATTGAGTATCTGCTGCCAGAATTTTAGTATGTATGTTTGAAAAGGATAGCCTTGGAAAGAGAACTGAACAACAGTGCCATGGAATGTAAGGAGATCATGGATCTAATCAAAACTGCTGGTCTAATAAATATTGTGGTAAAGTTTACCAACTACTATGAAGTTCTTGTCAAAGAATTCATAGTGAATTTATCTGATGGGTGTGCTGATGGAAAGTCAGCTGATTTTAAATGTGTATATGTGAGAGGAAGGAAGGTAAATTTCTCTCCCTCTGAAATAAACAAATTCCTAGGAAGACCAGATGATGCTTGCCCTGACCTAGAGGTTACTGACAACCAAGTGGGTCAACCCATCACTGCAAATCAAGTCAAGAGCTGGCCCTTAAAAGGGAAGCTGAATGCAAGCAAGCTGAGCATGAAATTTGCCATTCTGCACAAAATTGGTGCAGCTAACTGGGTTCCCACCAACCATAAATCAACCATCTCCACAGGCTTGGGAAGATTCATTTATGCTGTTGGAACCAGGACAAACTTTGACTATGGCAAGTATATCTTTGATCAAACATTAAAACATGCTGGAAGCTATGCTATTAAAGGCCATATTGCCTTTCCCTCTCTCCTATGTGGTATAGTCCTTGCTCAGTATCCTGACATTCTAGTTGAAAAAGATATTGTATGCAAAAGAGCCCCTGCTCTTGGGTTGCACTATAAGCTATTTCAGGGAACACATGTTCCTGACATTGTCATGACATCAGCTGAGACATCAACTGTCAAGTCCCGTTCTACGAAAACTGATGTTATAGCTATGTTAAAGGAAACCTGTAAAGAGCTTGATACAAGGAAAAGGACTCTTGAGGACCTGATTGCTAGACTAGAACAGGAGGAGTTTGAAGGACAAAGAAGGGAAGAGGAAGCTGCTGAAGACCAGCTTAATTCTGAAGATAGTGCCTCCTCTGAAGATGACAGTGCTTGAAGATCAGTGCAGTTGAAAAGTTTGCTGCTGGTACCTGATGCTGCAAATGATTTTTGATTTTTTTTGGATGACTGTATAACCTAAAAGTACAATTATCTTTGGCCTATTTATGGCTAAAGAGGGGGAGAAGGTTTTGTGATAATTTTGGTAGAATTAGACTTGGTAGATATTATTAATTCTGCTGCTTTCTAATCTTTGATTGTTTAGGGGTTTTAGCCAAAAATTTGCCAAAGGGGGAGTTTGTAAGTGTTTGGTTGTTGGCATTTTTTTTGGTAAAACGAGTTATGTGAATGTCATGACTGATGTCATAACATTCTGGGACACAAGGTACATTTTGAAGAAAAAGAATGTCATACAGAAGCTGCTCAATATGAGTGTTTAGCTGATCATTATGCAATGATCATATTTATTGCATTCTACCAAAATCAGTAAACAGGATTCTTTTTGTCATAACCAATGTTAAGACATCCTGTACTGAACTAACATTTGTGCAGATTTATTATTTCTGAGAATTTTCAGGAATCTGGTTTATTCAGTCCAGATCAGATTCTCACGTGGACTTAGGTTAACTTTGCTTAACCCTAATCTGGTTGTTAAAGTCCTATGACCAAGTCTTGAGGTTAACCCTAGCTATTTTCGTGGAAGCCCTAACAGAAGAATAGCTGGCTATATATTCATCATGAAGACTGTTGGTGAAAGATACTTTTGACAGAAGATCAATAAGGGATTGTATAGTTGTAACTACTGTAATCCAAGCAATTATCATTGTGATAAGTGACTTGGAGTAGGATTTGATTGTAAGGGTTGTGTATCACTCAAAGCTTTGAAGCACGAGTGTTTGTGTCACTTGATTAAAGCTTTGAAGCAAAGTCAAGTTAGGGTTGTGTATCACTCAAAGCTTTGAAGCACGAGTGTTTGTGTTACTTGATTAAAAGCTGTGAAGCAAAATCAAGTGTATGTTCTGAAGAGTGTCTTCAAAATTTCATTAGTCAATTGTTTAGTATCACTGCTGTGATTGAGGGGGAGTGAGTAGGAACTCAGGTTTAAGTTGAACTTAGATTGAAGTTGCATTGGGTAGGTCTTAAGTGAAGGAGATAAACTGGTTGGTTTATTCATGAATTAATATCTCTTATAGTGAATTTCCTCCCTGGCTTGGTAGCCCCCAGAGTAGGTGTTGTTACACAATGAATTGGGTAAACAATTGACTGTGTTCTTTACTGCTTTTAGATTTACCGTCTTGAAGAAAGTCAGATACGGTGTCATAACATTCACTGTGACATTAAGTATTTGCTGCCAGAATTTCAAGTTTTATGCATGCATTCATATTACTATTGATGTTTTGAGTAGATCTAACGTGTTACATATGAGCTTAGGTACCTGAATCCAAGAACCCCATTCTTAGGGCACTCCTCTTCCAGGTCCTGGGTTCGACCCAGGCATGAAATAAATTTTTATTTTTTCTAACCTTTGTTTTGCATATCCCACAGGCGCCTGGGCCCTCTTGTCATTGGACCTGGGGTTTCTGTTTATGCTCACCTCCTAACTATTTTTGCAGCACCTGGGCCCTATTTCTGATAGGCCTGATACTTCTTTGAAGCGCAACCCCCATTTCATTTTGTTTGCAGGCCTATTTCAATTTTCTTTATTTTGTTTTAATCAATTTTATTTCATTACAACATTAAAATAAAAAAAAATCATAAAAATATTATATTAGTCTTTTTTTAATTAAATTAAAATTGTAAATAATAACTTTAACCTTTTATTTAATTTAAAAATAAATAGACCTAGGATTTAATTCATTTAATTTCTTTTAATCATAATAAAAATACAAAAAAACTTAGAATTAATTTCTTTTTTCAATTTTCTTTAATAATTAACATTTTTTTCTTTAGATATAGATTATTTAATTAATTATCAATTAAACATTTTCTTACATAAAACAAAAACAAACAAAAAGATTTCCTTTCACTTAGGTTTTAGACGTCTTTTCAATTTCGCGTGCATTTGATATTTCTACTTTATTTTCATATTAATGTATTTGCTTATGGGATGTAATAGACTATAATTAGGACTTTTACTTTACTACTTTCTTTATTTCCCCCCAAGTTTTAGACTTATAATAATCCCCCTCCCCGAAGCCTTATAATAGTTAGATTTATATTTTCGCACTTTTAATTACTGCAAACTATTAACTGTTTAGATGCATGACTAATAGGATTGTATGACAAGAATAACAAACAAAACGCTAGAAAACATAATGCAAAGACAAAAATAACCGAATAAAACACGCACATATACACCTCTAGGGTATCCCACTTTAGTTGCCTTCGGAAAAACAGTCACATCTCTCGAAATGTGGGATATTTTAGTGGCTACCCTCTGGTTTAAAGATCATAAGTCCCTCGATGACCCTCTCGACGTTGCCTCTGTATGATCTTAAAAACCCTAGGGTAGTTACTAAAGTTTCTTGCCCAGTTGCCTTAATGACTGTATAAACCTCCCTTCGAATGTCCCTCAAACATCCAACGACTAGGGCTACCTACTCACTAATAGTAGGATAGCACTATCTAAAGGAAAAGAGGAAAAGAACAACCTTTTAAGTAAAGTAGATAGCTGTTAGATGCTTGCTCAAACAATTTTTATACTTACACAAAACTTCTTTCAAAAACATTTTCAAATACTTTGTATACGTTCTCTACTATTCCGAGAAACATTACAAAGTTCGCCGCACTAAGGCGCTTTCAAAAATACTTTTCAAAACACACAAAGCACAAGGTATTTCAAAGTGAACTAAGCATCTAAGAGCCTGTAGATAACTACGGATGGAAAGGGTGATAACATCTTCCCTTTCCACATTCTACCCCCTTACTCAAAAATAATATCGAAAGGTCTTTTTTTGTTCTTTTCACCCTTTTCTTTGTTGGATAAAAGAAAAGTCGGTGGTGACTCTTACTTACCGCAACATTTGAAAATACAAACGCAAAACCAGTATAACAATCGTTTCTCCCACCGTATTACAGAACTCGCAACTCTGCTGGGGATAGACTTATAAAGTGGGGTTACCGTAGAGTTTAGTTCATTTTAAATTGCCTTACATTGTGTGTTTTGTATGTTTTACTTTTGAGGGCTTATTTTGGTTATTATTATAAGATCCTACACCCAGATCTGGGGAACATTATTAGGTAAGTAGAAATAGATGGTGGGGACTGTGTGGGGTATACCAACATGGTTGAAGCGATAGCTAAGTTAGTGTGACACATTGTTGGTACCGGTAGCCCTTGAGTTTAGTCAAGGAGAATACGGGGCTGCTGTGTGGTGTCATGAAGCACTAACTAATCTTAGAACCTTTAATTGAACAACTTGGCCAATAGGAAGTAGTGAGATATATGGCTTTGGTGCAGTCCAAAGTTGGTTGATACTCGATACTACGCTCATTAAGATTGTACTTTCGGTATATTTTTGTCACCAATAAAGAGGCTTGCACTGAAACAATGCCCGATGAAGAAAGATCAGTGATATTGAGATTCCTTAGAACCCGGTTACTTTTCTAGGACAGGTTGAACCAACTAAACTTCAAGAGGGTACTTGCTTATAAACCCCATGCAAGCCTAAACCTAAGGTCTTGTGTTTTTTGCTTGTGTGTGATTAATGTTCAAACATAACACCATGCATCATAACATCCATTCTCATTTCACTAAACATTTCAAGGATCTCAAGGGCCTATGGTGCGGGTTATGATAAATCAGACGTCTAGCAAGGGGCAATGGGATTTATTTTCCTCTAGTCAATGTCGTCAAAAGACCAAAGCACAACAACTTGAGTCAGAGACTATGACCCACTCAAAATGGAGAGCTTGATTCTCGTAGAAGGACCTTCAACGATACGAATTTCTTCAATCAAAGTTGCAGTCAGATTCTAACAGCTTCTTGTGTTTACCCCACGAGATCCTTGAAAACATTGCATGCATGTCATTACATAACAGGTCTTCTAGTACAGGTTTCTCATTTTCCCGCTGTTTATTTCAGCTAGGAAAATGGCTCTCAAACAGAACGACAAAGATCTCTAAACTCAAGATGCTCAGTTCAAGGAAATGTTCCTAAATTTATCCAAGGGGCAAGAAGAATTGAAAGCACTCCTCGCTGGGAACTTGACCAAGAAAAATCCTAACGATAACAAGGATGACCAGTTGGAACAACTGCAAGCTGAGATGGAAAGGATGAGAATCTAGATGAATAGTTAGATGGCTCTTATCAAAAATTTAGCTCGGGGACAAAAAGAGTTGAGGATTCTCATCAGTAAGCTTCATCAGGGCAGATACGACTGTCTGGGGAAAATTGCTAGAATTTGGGGGCTAATCAATGATCAACCTCTCTTGACAGATAGGGAATTGGGTGACATGTTCATGCGGGAGCACGTTGAAAATAAACTCATGAGCAGTGAAATTCAAGGGACTGCAACTTCAAGTACTCAGAAGAGACTATACCATGGAAAGAAGGAGTCCAGTATTGTGTACGACCAGAAGGGTCGAAATAAGAGTAATCTCAACCAATCTGTGGGGGTAGTGCGTGTCTCTAATCCAGCACTAATTCAACAAAAACGACAAGGCAATCACCATAAGCAGGACACGCCCCCAAGGCAATTCACCAAAATCAACATGTCCTTGGATCAAGTATTGGAACACATGTTGAAGATGGAGTTGATTACGTTGAGGGATCCTCTTCAGAATCCCAATACCTCCGCTCCTAGCCATCATACTAATGCAAGGTGTGCATACCATTCTAATGTCATGGACATGATACGAATGACTGTTGGGCATTGAAAAATAAGATTCAGGACTTGATCGACAAAGGGGTGTTGGAGTTCACACAAGATGGTCAGACTGAATCCTTTTGCCATCCCTCAAAGGCACGCCATCTAAAGTGACAAGTTCAGACAAAGAGGCTTTTTGTTCATTAGAATTTTCAAATTTTAATTTTCTTTTGATTGTTCGAACACTTATTTCATGTAAAACTTTGTTATTCCATTAATGCATTGCATATGTTTGTCTTGAATTAATCCATTTGTTGTCACTATACTGAAACTATGCTTTTACTTCCTTTTTTTGATATTTAACTCTTGATTGAAAGTTGTAAGCCTTTAGAGGGAGGATGACGAAAACGTTACCACAATCTCATACAGTGTACTTTTAAATAGACATTGCTGACGATGTACAGGCGTTGTTTCAAATCCTAAACAGTGGAGTTATAAGGAAGATAATCCCTATTCAGCCCCTTTGAGCCTAAGAAGTAGGAGTTTTCTTTTTCACACAAATTGAAACCTTTAATCATAACCTGGGGCAGGGTAGTTTCTCGGTTAATTCAATGGTGCATTCAATCGCAAGCTTTCCCTTCGTACATGACGAGTAGTGTCGGAGGTATCCTTCCAAAACAAAAGATGGTGATGGTTCCACATAATCATTAAAATAGACAATCATTACCTCACAAAAGAAAAGCCAGCTAAGTCAAAACCTATGAATGAGACTTAAGAAAAAAACTGAGGCATCCCGTTGACTGTAATCACAAAAGAAACAGTTCAGGAAAAAGCCAGGGATAATAAAATAAAAAAAGAGGTCTCTACAAATCCTCAACAAAAAGAAAAGGTTACAAATATGACTGCCTTCTCAAATAAACTTTCAGTATCCGAACCATCACCGGAATATCAGGGCCAAGATTCCAGAACTCAATTGGGATCTAAACGCACAGTTAACTGAGTATAGGACAGAAGAACATCATGAAGAACGGGTTGGGTAATGTGATGCGGTGGGAGAACTGACTTGAGGTTTGCGTTTGTGTTCGCAAATGTTTCAGTTTAGCAAGAGTCACCATCGACTTTTTATTTTATCCAAAGGAAAGGTCAAAAAGCACAGGAAAGGCCTTTGAGATGTTTTCTTGGGTTCGGGGGGTAGATTATGAAAAGGGAAGGTGAAAGCACCCTTTTCATCCATGGTTATCCATGGGCTCTTAGTTACTTGTTTAGATCACTTGCTTTTTCTTTTCAATTGTTTGAAATGGTGCTTTGTGTGTGTGGTTTTGAAAATGTTTTGAAAAGAGGCCTTGTCTAGGCAACCTTTGTAATGATTCTTGTTTGAATGTATACAAAGGTGTATTGTCTTTTAAAAGATGTTTCAATGTTTGAAAGTTTGTTTTGAGAAATGTTTTGAAATTGTGTGGTGATGTGTTTTTGAAAATAGCAAGTATGTTTGCAAGTTTGATCAAGTAACTAAGAGCATCTACCCCATCTACTCAAAGATCTTTCCTACACATTTTTAACCCTTTTACATTGTTGTTTTACCATTGTATTTGGTAAACAACCTTGTATTTGGATGTTAAACGGGACAGGCGCGGGTCATCGTATTGACCATGATAGCAATTGTGCTAAGTATCTTTAGCAAATTTTTGAGGGACTAGATCATTTTGTATAGGCAACCAAGATAGCATCATCGAGGGACTATGATCTTTTGTTTGTTTTTGTTTTGCCAAGATACTCAACATGCATACCATGGTCATTTTAAAGGCAACAAGTGGGTGAAATCCTAGGGGTGCATGTGTGCATTGTGTTATCAATTTACATGCTTTTATGTCTTGTATTAGGTCTAGCTATTTGTTTTGATTTTGGATATTGCATACAAACTCTAATCTCTATCATGGCATATTTGAAAGCAATAAATGCGTAAAAGTAAATCTACCACTATTACAACATTGTTATGGGGAGGGGGATACAATTTTGAATAGGGGATTATTTGCAAGAAATTAAAACCCTAAAATTATTACAACTAAATTGAATTATTTGTTCAAATAATAAATAAACAAATATTTAAATGGACAATTAAATAAATATGCAATATATTATAAATATACAAAAAAAATGTTCTTGTATTATTTTTATGTATGTAAAAAGAAGTAAACTATTTAATGTATTAAAAATAAAAGAAATATTATTTTCATTAAGGGTGGAAACCCTAATTTGTTTTAAGAATATATATATATATATATATATATATATATATATATATATATATATATATATATATATATATATATATATATATATATATATATATATATATATATATATATATATATATATATATATATATATATATATATATATATATATATATATATATATATATATATATATATATATATATATATATATATATATATATATATATATATATATATATATATATATATATATATATATATATATATATATATATATATATATATATATATATATATATATATATATATATATTATGTACTATTTGTTTATGTATAATAAAAATAATAATATATACAAATATCAAAAATAAAAATATGTTAGAAAAAATATTATTTAAATATATAAATAATAAAAATAAAAATAAAATATTTTTTGTATTATTTACAAGTTTTTATTTAAGAAAATAAAAGTATATTATTTAAGAAACTATTTTTATGCTAGAAAAAATAATAAAAATAATAAAATAAAATATGAAAATTTATGAAAATGTTTTTGGTATTTTTAATGTTTAAGAAAAATAAAATAAAGTCAGAAACTAAAAATGAAATTCAAAAATATAAAAATATAAGACAATGGGCCAAGGGGGTGTAAACAATAAGGCTAGGAGGTACAAAAAGCATGAACAAGCCAGGCCCAGCCCAGCTGATCTTCATCTTCAACTTCTTGTTCCAAAGATGCACGCCTTCCTGTACAAATGGCTAACTCCTGCATACGTGCTCTAAAGCAAAAACTCACAACACAAAAGTTATAGCATTTTTCAACACGATTCCAACCATATAAAGAACTTAATCTAACTCTCAAAGACCAGAGAGAATTTCTCTGGCCCTAATTTCTAACCTAACTTTTTCAGGATGTTCATCAATCAAATTCTCTCAACACAGTTAACTTAAATGAAATTTATGCATATGTACAGCTTAAGGGCAATGAGTACTACATTTTTAATTCACAAACCTAAGCCTAATGATTCCTAAATAGAGAGATAGAAAGTTGGAAAATACCTTCTTCAGTTGAACTCGAGTATGGCAATGTGGAGGTTTTCAATGAGGCCTGAGATGCTTGGGAGCTTGCTTGAACTTCCTTTGACCTTCCCCAATACTTAGTTTGCTTTGAGTTTGCTTGAAATAGCCTGTAGAAGTCAACCTGCACAAGCTGAATTCAAAAATGGTGAAGCTTGAAAACAAGGTTACAGTCCCTGGCCAATGGTTGGGATAGCTTAGGTGGGTTCTATGGAATGTATTGGAAGAGGTTTGGGGAAAACGCACGAGTAGTTTGTGGTTTGGAAACAAAAATACAGAAAATGCCCTGTTTTGAAAGAAGAAGGTGTTTTGATGTTCAAGGGTGTTTGAGGATTGGATAACTCGTGTTTCTGGATCAATGTAATATGCAAAAGTTGTTTGGAATGGTTACAAGAGTTTGTTTTATCAAATTGCCAAGTTCTCTTTGTTTTTGCAAGTTGACTTGGCTTTTAAGAAAAGTGTGAAATGACAATGCAAAGGGTTATACCATCTAGCTTAAGGTCTGCCAAGAGTTGGTAACAATTTCATGATATTAGTGAACTTTGTTTGCTTCAAAAGAAAGGGTTCAAGGCTCAAGAGGAACAACTTGACATAAGCCAACTTTATGAAAATGGCAATGTTCACTTTTTGCCAAAAATGGATTAAACCCTTGTGTAATCTTCCATAGATCAGAACAATGCATTAAACCATTGAGTTTGCATTCAATTTTTGAGTGTGGAAGGGTTTAGAGATCTGTATTCAAGTACAAGCAAAGTTGGACAGATTTTGCAACTTGTGTCAACATAAAAATGCCATGGATCAAAGTGACTTTTTTCCAAATTCAAACCTTCGATTCTCCCTAACCATAAATGATTTTGGAGAGTTATTGGACATTTTGAAAAGCTTGTAACATGCTCTACAATCCATATATGAAATGAATTTTGAGATTCCAAGTGGAACTATGTGAAAAATTTCCATGAAGATAGGTCAAAATCCAGCCTAAACTAGGGCAATATTTCACTAAGTTAAAAAGTTCATGGACCCTTATTCAAAAAATCATATCTTGAGATCCAAGCATCTTTTGGGAAAACTTTGTGAATAAAATTTGTAGATTTTGTGGAGGAATACAGCTTTCATGTTGGAAGTTTTGTTTGAATCCAATTGCATCATGGTGAAAATGATGGGCAAAGTTAGGAAAAAATAAGAAAATTTCATAACTTCGAAAAATTCTAAGTTATGAAATTTTTCAATCTTAAACCCTAATTTGCAAAATTAGGTTTCTTGATGAACAAGTTTCATGTTTTGACACATCTTGATGAAAAATGACCCTTGGCACATGATTTTGACCAAAAAGTCAAAGTTTGACTTTTCAGTGTACAGTTGATTTTGATCAGTTGATTGGAAAATTCATTTGTCAATCCAATGCATTTGAGATCTTTTGAACCTTGTGAATAGGTCAAGATGATGCCATTGAGTCCTTGAATCCATGCTTGAACCCAATTTTCCATTGGCTAGGTGAAAAATCAGAAATTGCCCTTATACAGTCAAAACCCTAAAAATGACCATTTTGCCCTTTTGATGATCTGATCAAATTTCTTGAGGAGTCGTGGTCCAAACTTGATAAAATGGTTCATATGAATCTATAATGTTGATGTGGATAAAAAATCATGAGGTTTGACTGTAAATTGGCCACAGATGACTTTTTCCCCAATACAGCTGATTTTTAGGTTAACTGTCCAATTGACTGGGCAAAAATTTGATTCAAGGCTTGAAACTTGGTAGAGATAATCTTATAAGTCTAACATGAAGTATGAAAGTCACTTTGATCATTGATAGTCCAAAAATCCTTATGCAAACTAAAACCCTAATTTCAGGTCATCAGTGCAAGGAGATGTCTTGAGTAGAGCAAACCCTAGCTTGGTCTTGAGTCCAAAGAGTCTTGTGAGGGAAAATCTTGATAGAATGAGAGGGAAAATTTTGGGGTACAACAGTTGCCCCTGTTCAATCTTCTTGAACCTGAAGAGTTATATTGGCGAGTTTTCCTTTCGTGACTCGAAGTTAAAAGAGGATTGGACACTAGAGTGCCCGTAAATTTGCACTCGTCAAAGTATAATTGAGGGAATGGGATTAAAGATGCCATTTGGAGAGGTTGACAGAATCTTGCTGGAGATGGGCTTAGAGATTTAATCCAAAATGTCTGTTGAATATCAGGAGAATGAACATCATAATGGTATCTGTATCTGGAACGTATCTGAGTTGTATCTGGAGATTGGATCTGTATGAGCAAGGGAATGGCGTCCGTGTCTGGAGCGTATCCGAACTGTAACTGTATTTGATTAGTGAATGAGTAACAGAATGACTGCCGCATCTGGAGTGTATCTGTATTGTATCTGAATCTGAAATCTGAATGAGCGAACATAATGAAATCTGTGTCTGGAGTATCTCTGAGTTGGGGAAACTTTTGAATGAGTGACAAAATGGAAATTGTGTCTGGTGCATATCTGGACTGTATCTGAAGTTGATATCTGTATGAATAGCATAATGACTTTTGTGTCTGGAGTGTATCCGTACTGTAACTGGAATATGGACAAGTGACAGAATGACTTCCGTGTCTGGAGTGCATCTGAACCTGAAGTTGATAGTTGAATCTGAATGAGAAATAGAATGGCTTCTGTGTCTGGAGCGTATCTAGTCTGTATCTGATTACTGAAGTCTGAATGAGTAGTAGAATGACCTTCGTGTCTGGGGTGTATCCATACTGTATCTTGACTTGAAATTCTGAATGAGTAATAGAATGACCTCCGCGTCTGGGGTGTATCCATATTGTATCTTGACTTGAAATTCTGAATGAGTAATAGAATGACCTCTGCGTCTGGGGTGTATCCATACTGTATCTGAAATCTTTAAATAGTTGTTAAAGATAGCTTTTAATCTTATCCTGAAAAGGGTAAAATGTTAGCTGAAATACAAAGTTATGTTACATGTCATGTATGATGCAATAAAATGTGTTCTATCAATGTTTGTGATATATGAATGTAATGTATGCGCATGTAAGCTGATTAGCTGTCTTGCTGAGGAGAATAAGTCCTTGATAGCTGGAGATAGTAGAATCCTTGATTGCTGCCGGGGAAAATAAATCCTGGATCGATACGGGGGATTCCACAATCTTTGATTGCTGAAGATGAGAAATCCTTGGAGGCTTTACTGGAGAAGTGAGAATGAAAATCTTCAATCTGCAGGGGATTAAAAATTTTGACAAACTCATGCTGGGGAGTCATGAATACTCAGGTAAATTTATTGGGGGAATTCAAACTGAGAATCTTCAATCTGCTAGGGGAAAATAAATCTCTGGGTCCTTCAAACTCGAGAACGAGAATCTTCATTCTGTTGGGGAGTAAACTCTGTGGGGAGTAGCCATACTATTAGAGAGTAAGCTATCCTGCTGGAAAGTAAGTTCAAGACTCTGGGGGAAGAAGCTTATTCTTGTTCGGAAAAAGTTCAGGAGTTTGGGTTGTATACCAATCTACTGGGGAATTATCCTTAACTGGGGATAAAAGTTAACTGTTATTTGGTTGATTTTCAGACTTTAAGATAACATACTGGTGAATCTGGAGAAACTGGATGGTTTCTGCTGTGGATTGGTAGTTGGATTTTAGACTTCGATGGGGAAGAAGGTTCCATCTCTGCTGGGAATTTATGACCCAAAGTTTTTGCTCTACTGAGGATTTTAATTCTGACGAGAATTAAAGGTTTGAAAATATGACTCCACCGGGGATTGGGAGTTTGAAAACTTAACTCTGATGGGGATTTTGAAATTTAACTCCGCTGGGGATATGTATTTCAAGGTTATAGCTCCGCTGGGACCTAGATGATGTACTGCAGGGGATTTCACTTGGAATATCCTAAAGACGTTTTCCTATACTTCCAACCTATCAGTAATTATTCTTTCCCATTTCGTTTATTTGTAAACAGTGATTATATTCAAATGCATATGCTCATTTAAAAAATCATTGGACGTTTTCAAATAAAACACAAGTGTAAAAGAAAGAAAAGGCAAATAATTTTCTGCACTTTGAAGTATCTTTGTATTAACTTTGTGTAAGTATTTTGTACAAAGGAGACAAACATCCTAGTAAGAGAATGTTGTCGTAAAAATTGAGAAAAATTTATACAAAGAAAGATGGCTATGTGTAAAAATTCCATGGGGTTCCCATTCTGCTATAGTCGTCGTAACTCTGGATATCTTGTCCATTCCTAGCTTCGTCCATTGATGAACGAATTGATCAGAAACCCGGAGCTTGTATATGAAGAGATTGTCCTTAAAGTGATCCGACGAGACATAGTCATACGCTTTAATTCCCTAACTTTTGCCTGGACCGCCCTTTCGGGTTTTCAGTCCACCGGGAAACCCTTTTTTAGCCAAGTCGCCCTTTCGGGTTTTCAACTTTCCGGGTGTACAGATTTTTTTTATTTATCCCTAATTTTTTCCTGAACCACCCTTTCGAGTTTTCGATTCACCGGGATGCCCATTTTTTCCCAAGTCGCCCTTTCGGGTTTTCAACTTGCCGGGTCGTTTATGCGTAGTATCTTTTGACTATGACTGCATTCGCAGGGTGCGGCAGGTCGTCGCCGTCCATGGTGGTCAGGATCATTGCCCCACCAGAAAAGATGTTTTTGATCACAAATGATCCTTCGTAAGTAGGAGTCCATTTGCCCCTAGGATCACTTTGCGGCAAGATGATCCGCTTGATTACAAGATCTCCGACTTGATATACCTGGCGTCTGACTTTCTTGTTGAAAGCCTTGATCATTCGTTTATGATACGCCTGACCATGGCAAACAGCAGTGAGTCGCTTTTCATCAATCAAGTTAAGTTGATCAAGCCGGGTCTGAATCCAATCGCCTTCACTCAAACCAGCATATGTCATGATTCTCAAGGAGGGAATCTGAACCTCGATAGGTAAAACAACTTCCATGTCGTATACCAAAGAAAAGGGTGTTGCCCCAGTTGATGTTTGTGCCGTGGTACGGTACCCGTATAGAGCAAACAGTAACATCTCATGCCAGTCTTTGTAGGTGACTGTCATCTTTTGAATGATCTTCTTGATATTTTTATTTGCAGCTTCGACAGCACCGTTCATCTTAGGCCGATAGGGAGATGAATTGTGGTGTTGAATCTTGAACTGCTCGCACAAAGCGGTGATCATAGTATTGTTCAGGTTTGTACCATTGTCAGTAATGATCCTGTCGGGGATACCATACCGGCAAATGAGGTTCTGCTTGATGAAGCGGGCAACGACATTCTATGTAACAGAGGCGAAGGAAGCTGCTTCGACCCACTTGGTGAAGTAATCAATGGCCACCAGGATGAAACGATGTCCATTGGATGCTGTAGGCTCGATCTCTCCAATCATGTCGATTCCCCACATCGCAAATGGCCAAGGAGCTGTTAAGACATTGAGAGGAACTGGAGGTATATATACCTTGTCAGCGTAGATTTGGCATTTGTGACAAGTACGGGAATGTTGATGACAATCAGATTCCATGGTAGACCAGTAATAGCCTGCCCTTAGAATCTTCTTAGCCATCGTATGTCCGCTCGAGTGGGTGCCAAAGGTACCATTGTGTAGTTCAGCCATGATCTGCTCAGCTTCAACCTTGTCCACAAAACAGAGCAGGACGCAATCATGATTACGCTTGTATAGGATACCATTGCTTAGGAAGAACTTTGCCGTGAACCTCCTTAAGAACTTTTTGTCGTTGACTGAAGCTCCTTCAAGGTATTCTTGTGCTTCGAGATACCTTTTGACGTCATGAAACCAAGGTCGGTCCACTACTTCTTCAGTATTAATCTCGTGACAATGAGCAGGTTCGTCCATTCACTCGATGGTGATTTGAGGTGCCTCATTATCCCAGTTAAGTTTAAACATGGAAGAAATTGTAGCTAGCGCATCTGCTAGTTGATTCTCTTCTCGCGGGAAGTGCTCGAAGGTGATCTGCTCGAAATGTGGTAACAATGTCAAGACATGTTCTTTGTAAGGGATGAGGTTTGGATGTTTAGTATCCCACTCTGCTTTGATTTGACTGATAACCAAAGCTGAGTCCCCAAATACAATCAATGATTTGATTCCTAAGTCAATAGCCGCCTTGAGACCAAAGATACAAGCTTCATACTCGGCCATGTTGTTGGTGCAGCTGAAGCAGAGTCTGGCGGTGAAAGGTGTATGGCAACCTTTTGGAGAGATAAGTACAGCGCTGATACCGTTCCCAAGTGCATTAAAAGCACCATCAAAGTACAGGGTCCATCGGGATCCTCGTCATACGGTCTGTTCTCTTAAATGTTGTCCACTGTCATGATATCCTCGTCGGGGAAGTCAAACCTCATAGATTGGTAATCTTCGACAGCTTGATGGGCCAGATGATCGGCTAGTACACTCCCCTTTATAGCTTTTTGGGTCATGTAATGTATATCATATTCGGTGAGGATCATCTTCCATGTAGCGATTCTTCCGGATAGAGCAGGCTTCTCGAAGATGTATTTGATCGGATCCATTTTAGAGATCAGCAAAGTGGTATGTGTCAACATATACTGCCTTAGTCGGTGAGCAGCCCATACCAAAGCGCAACAAGTTTTCTCGAGCAGTGAGTAGCGAGTCTCACAGTCAGTAAACTTTTTGCTAAGGTAATAAATGGCATGCTCTTTTCAGCCAGACTCGTCATGTTGGCCCAGCACGCACCCCATTGAATTCTCCAAAACAGTTAAATACATGATTAAAGGTCTTCCTTCAACGGGAGGCATCAATATAGGAGGTTCCAGCAAATACTCCTTGATTTTATCGAAAGCAACTTGACAGTCATCATTCCATTTAACCACCTGATCTTTCTTCAACAGCTTGAAGATTGGTTCACAGGTAGATGTTAGGTGAGAAATGAACCTTGCAATATAGTTTAGGCGTCCTAAGAAACCTCTGACCTCCTTCTCAGTGCGAGGGGAAGGAATTTCTTGTATAGCTTTGACTTTGGCAGGATCAACCTCGATGCCTTTGTTACTGACGATGAATCCCAAAAGTTTACCGGACCTGACTCCGAAAGTGCACTTGTTAGGGTTTAGTCTGAGCTTGTACTCTTTCAACCTAACAAACAACTTTTGCAGATGGTCGAGGTGTTCTTCTTCCATTTGTGAATGGGCTATCATGTCGTCTACGTAGACTTCAATCTCATGATGTATCATGTCATGAAACAAAGCTACCATGGCACGCTGATAGGTTGCCCCGGCATTCTTCAGTCCGAATGGCATCACTTTATAGCAGAAGGTACCCCACTGTGTAACAAAGGTAGTTTTCTCCATGTCTTCGGGGGCCATTTTTATCTGATTGTACCCTGAAAATCCATCCATGAAAGAAAATACCTTATGTTGAGTTGTATTGTCAACCAAGATGTCAATGTGCGGTAGCGGAAATTCATCTTTAGGGCTAGCCCTGTTTAAGTCTTGGTAATCCATGCACATTTTGACTTTTCCGTCCTTCTTAGGCACGGGCACAATGTTAGCAACCCATTATGGATAGGAAGTACCAGCAAGAAAGCCAGCATTGAACTGCTTCATCACTTCAGCTTTGATCTTTTCAGATATATCGGGCCTCATTCGGCGGACTTTCTGTTTAATTGGTGGACAATCTTCTCTTGTAGGGAGACGGTGAACCACAATATCTGTATCAAGTCCCGGTATGCCTTTGTAGTACCAGGCGAAGATCTCGACATATTCATTCAACAACTGAAATAAGCGCTCTTTGACACTTAGTTCCAGGTTGGCACCCACTTTAACTTCTTTTCTGTCTTCCTTTGTTCCCAAGTTGATAGTCTCTAACAACTCCTCATGAGGCAGAATAGCCCTTTCTTCTTGTTGCAGCAGTCTAGCCAACTCTCCAGGCACTTCACAGTCTTCATCACCTTCGTATTCGGCATGATTGACCAGATCTTCAGAGTCATTGAAGGCCATAGCAGAATTGTTACCCATGGAATCCGTAGTGGATGGGTACCAGCATTGGTGAGTGTGTGTGTGTGTAAGGGATAGCCACCTTTAAACAAATAAAATGTAAAAAGAAAGACAATGAACACAAAAGTTTATATATGAAAAACGTCCATGATTCATTAAAATGGCATATGAAGATGAAAAATTAAAACCCTTACAAATGGACCTATGTACCTCGGGTAAGGCACAAGGTAAAAAGAGTGTACGAATTGTTTAATAATTATTACAGACCAACAGAAATGTTCGAAAGATAAATTACTGATTGATGAAAGTAATGGGAACGAAGTCTTTCGCCTCCCAGTTGTTCAGCCCTCCTTCAACAGTTGGAAAGATCCAGTCTTCAATGTTGTTCTCGTCTTCACCATCTTCCAAAGCATGAACTCCATGATGGGTGATCTTCAACGGCGGCCCTCCAGCCCGGGAGCGGCGTACAACCTTTTGAGCAGAAGCGGTGAAACCCAAGCCAAACTTTTATGTCTTGTAAGGAAAATCTGGCAGCTGACCCCATACTGTGCTCCCTCCTTCCTCAATCACATCCTTCGCATCTTTAAGGGATGACATCTGGCACACAGGTTTGGTAATGATGGGTACAGAAGGAACTGCTGCAATTTCCTGAGCTACCTCCTCAAAATGCTGAAAGGGGGTTTCGATGAATTCACCATCCAATTCCACATAGCGGAAAGAATTAAGATGGTTTATCATGTATTCCTCCTCACCGTGAACTGTCACAATTTTTCCCTGAACAGGATATTTGAGCTTCTGGTGCAGAGTTGAAGTAATGGCTCCAGCATGATGAATCCAGGGTCTTCCCAACAAGCACGAGTAGGAGGGACGAATATCCATGACATAGAATGTGGAGTTGAAAGTTTCAGTACCCACTTTAATCGGGATGTCCACCTCCCCGTGGACCATCCGCTTAGAACCATCAAAGGCTCTGACGATGATATTGCTGGGCTTCAAAATTAGACCTTCACAATCTAGTCTATCCAATGCTTTCTTTGGTAAGACATTTAAAGATGACCCGGTATCAACCAGAACGTGAGCTAAAGTAGTCCCTCTGCATTCCACCGAGACATGCAGCGCATCATTATGCTTTCTCCCCTTAGATGTTAAATCGGCATCGGAGAAGCCAAGACCGTTGTCGGCTGTTAGGCTAGCTACACACTCCTGGAACTGGTCCGTGGAGGTTTCTTGAGGCACATGGGCCGTCTTCAAGAATTTGATCAAAGCTTTGGCATGAGCTTCAGAATAGAGAAATAGGGCCAGCATAGAGATTTTTGAAGGGGTTTGCCCCAGTTGTTCTACGACATCATAGTCGCTTTTCTTAATTATTTTTAAAATCTCCTCCATTTCCTTTTGAGTGGTCTCGGGGATGACCAAAGGCTGAGCCCTCATCCTGACGAGCGCTTCTTGGATCCCCTTACCTTTATCAGCAGCAACAGCAGAGGGTACAACTACGGGAGTAACAATTTCTTCAATCACTGAAGTTCGCACGGATATGTTGACCGGCACATGAGTAACCTTAGGAGAATTTTAGGGTCCGAAGATTTCCCTTGTAGGAGCAATCTCTGGAGAGAAAATTCTTCCGCTGCGGGTGATTTTACTCGTCCCCGTAATATTTCCTATATCAAGAGTCTCTTCATCGAAACTTTCTTCAACTGATTCAATCTGCTTAACACCGTGGTAGAAGATATCTCCTCCATAATTCCACGGTATTGTTTTGTTGGACTTGTATGGGATAGGCCCCGGCATAGTTATCTTCATAGGCACAAACTTTGGATCAGGTGTAATCTTAACAGGTCTTTTGGAGACCTTGGAAAGACTGGCGGAAATGGTGATTATAGCAACATCTTTGATAGGAGTTGGAGTAACAGGAGTTTTCTCGAAGAGGATTTCTTGATTATCCATTAGGCGTTGGATGCCTAATTTCAACAACGGACAGTCGGATTGTAAGAACGATCAAAGGTAGCAATCCTTTTCACAGCCCGGGAAAATCCCGACTTTCAACATATTCATCTTTATTATTGGTAATGGAGTCATTAAGTCATCAATAGTAACAACATAAAGATTTTCTTCAGCAGCATGGACATTGTGACCATGTTTTGGCATTGGAGCGGATATCACATTAGGTTTTTCAGGGGCGTCAAACTCCACCTCTTTGGTATCTATTAAATCCTGGATCTTATTTTTGAGGGCCCAACAATTGTTGGTGTCATGCCCCAGGCTATCTGAATGATAGGCACACTTCGCATTTGAATGGTAGTAGGGAGAAGAGGTATTTGGATTCTTCGGCGCCTCTTTCAAGCTTGCAAGGTTTAACTTCAACAGATGAGGGAGAACATGAGCAGGTGTCATATTGATCCGGGTGAATTTCCATGCAGGCCTTTCCACCCTTGCTTGGTTGGTTCTGGGTTGACTGTTTCGAGGTTGATCAGCTGCGGAATTCTGAATCATTACAGCCCCTACCGCTGGCCGGCGCTCAACTCTTCCTTGACTTCTTTGGGAGTAAACAGCTGAGACTTCTTTCTTGGCTGGAAAGGTCTTCTTGATAGTTACGGAAGCAGATGCATCCTTTTGAATTTTACCGCTCTTGATTCCAGCTTCAACTCTTTCACCAGTCAGAATTAACTCGGTGAACCCCGCAGACGAACTTCTGATCAAGTGATTAAAGAATAGACCTGACAGGGTCCCCAAAAACATATTCGCAAGCTCTCTCTCAGACAATGGTGGCTGCACCCTTCCAGCCAAGTCCCTCTATTTCTGGGCATAATCCTTAAAGCCTTCATTAGAGACCATACCCATACTCTGTAATTGAGTACGAGTAGGTGCTAAGTCTGTGTTATATTGATATTGTCTGTAGAAGGCGGCAGCCAAATCCTCCCAGTTGTGTACATCAGATCTCTCAAGCTGGTAAAACCAGTCTAACTGCGTACCTGACAAACTATCTTTAAAAAAGGGACCCACGGATCCTTATCAGAAGAATGAGGTTGGATCTTTCTGACGTAAGACCGTAGGTGCATCTTCGGACAAGACAAACCATCGTATTTAGAAAATGTAAGAACCTTGAATTTAGGGGGAATCACAATCCCAACAACCAACCCTAGCTCTTTGAAGTCCAGCCCAGGCACTCTTTGCACCTCCATAGCTTCCAGATGCTCTTCCAGATTCTTGTACTTGTCATCTGCAGGAGGGTACTGCTGCTCAGAGTAATCTTCATCCTCTTCTTCTTCTTCTTCCTCAGACTCGGAGGGCACTGCAGCTCCCTTTCCTTTTCCTACCCCTTCATCAGATGTTGAGGGGAAATCCAGGACCCTTCTAGCTTGGTTCTCAAATATTCTTCCCATAGTAGCCACACCAACTCTTTTCTTTTTCTTTTTCTCCTTTTCCTTCTCTAACAGTGCTTTAAGATCCTCCTGGCCCTTTGCCAAGGTCATGAGTAGTTGTTGGAACTGTGAGTTCTGCGCTTGTAGGTCTTTGACCGTCTGCTCTATATCCATCTTGCTGAAATAAACAATAGAGAGATAAGGATATCCATCTTGCTGAAATAAAAAGCAGAGAGATAAGGAAACCTGATGTGAAGACCTGTTTATGCATATGACGAATGATGTGTATTCATGTAATGCAATCAAGGATTCAGAAATTCAAATTTGTTGCAAACAAAAAGAGCACACGTCATATTAAGAAGAATTTGTTAGTACATAGATGCCCCATGGACAAAATAATACAAAATTCTAATGTAAAAAGACGTTGCGCATCCTCTTTGGCGCAATGTAGGTGTTGAGAGTCTGTTCTTCATGGAGTCGATGAGTAAGTTCTAAAACCTTCTTCTCATTGGCGTAGAAGTTGGCTTCAAAAGTGTTTCATTCTTCCTTGAGTTGTATCCAACTCTTTTGCAAATCCTCCAATGATGTTGGCATGTCAGGATGTAGGAGGGTGTATGGAACCTCTCCTTCCATAACAGGCTCTTTGATCACGGGGAGAATGTAGGGGTAAGGCATCATAAGACTCTGGGCGCGGGTTCGTACCCACTTGAGGTAAGGCTTAAGGGGGATGGAATTTGTGTGTCCCAGTGTCTTACTGTCTACCTTGTTGGGCATCCTCCAAGCTCGGATAAACCTTTGTCGAAGTCCTTGAGCGTCGTTGTCAAAGTCAAAAACCAAGTCTAGAATCAGCATGTCATGAGGGCCATCCCTTCGGGCATACCCAAATTGTCTCAGAGCCAAGCAGGGGTTGTAGGTAATGCCTCCCCTAATGCCAAGTAATGGGACATTAGGGAATTCCCCACAATGATCAATGATGATGACATTTTCTCTGGACCGAGAACACCAATGAAAATCAGAATGTGTAAGAGTCATCAACCGTTGTGACCACCTCAAGCCTTGCTCATTCTTCAAGACTGGCTGGGGAAGGTGAGAAATAAACCACCTTGCTAGAAGAGGAGTACAGCACATGAGAACACCTCTTTTCCTCATTGTTCGTGTGTAAAATGAGTGGAGGATGTCCCCAAGCAATGTAGGCACAAGATTCTGAGATATGAAAATCTTGACAGCATTCACATCTATAAGTTGATCAGGTTTTGGGAACAAGACCAACCCATAGATGAGAAGTGCTACAATCTCCTCAAAAGCTTGCAGATATAGAGAATTCCAACAGTCTTGTGCCTTCTCAAACAGAAACTTTTCCAAGAAACCCTTGACACCACTTCTGGTTTCCCAATGACCTTTGATATCAGATGGTTACAAGTGTAAGGCTTGAGCAACATCTTCATGCTTTGGATCTCTTTCTGTACCGTTGTAGGGTAGTTGATGGAGAATAGGAATCCTCAGGAGTTGAGAAAATTCCTCCAAAGTAGGTACTAGTTGGTAATCAAGAAATGTGAAGCAGTGGTGTAGGGGGTCAAAGAACTGGAAGAGAACTTTCACCACGTCTTCTTCAATATTGGAGTTGACCAAGTTGAGAAGTCTACCATGTGTTTCAGTGAAGGGAGAATTCTCTGGAATCTTGGAAGCAAGCTCCTTGAGTAGAGGAGGAATTCTCATAAGGTTGACCTGGATTGTTTTCCTGCGAAGTGATTCCATGACCTACAAAACAGGAACAAAGATGAAGATCTAAACCCTTGAAATGGTTAGTGGATGCATATGATGCTTCATGATGTTCATGATGTATGCACAAGTATATATGCACAAACAAATCACACAAGATCCTAGTTTCAGGCTTGCATGGGGTTTCATAGGTAAGTACCCTCTTGAAGTTAGTTGGCTCAACCTGTCCTATAAATAGTAACCAGGTTCTAAGGAGCTCAATATCACTGGATTATTTTCTGTATTCATTGTTTCAGTTTATCCACTTTACTGGCGACCGAAATATTCCAAGAAAACAACCCTCAATGAGTGTAGTATCGAGTATCTACCAACTTCGGGCTGCACCAAAGTCGGTTATCTCACTACCCCTAATAAGGTCAAGATGGTCAAGTAAAGGTTCTAAAATTCCATTAGTGCTTCATGACATCACTCAGCGGCCACGTATTCTCTTTGATTGACTCAAAGGCTACCGGTACCCACAAATATGTCGCACTAATATAGCTATTGCTTTAACCATGTCGGTATACCCCACACAGCTTCCACAACGTATTGCTATTTACCTACGAATGTTTCCCAAATCCGGGTAGAGGATTCAAACCCAAACAATAGAATCAAATGTAAAGCAATCAAGTCAATCAATATAAGCATGTGAAGGTGATCTAAAACCCTAGGGTAACCCCAATTTTAAGTTTAATCCCCAGCAGAGTCGCCAGTTCTGTGATGCGGTGGGAGAACTGACTTGAGGTTTGCGTTTGTGTTCGCAAATGTTTGGGTTTAGCAAGAGTCGCCACCGACTTTTTATTTTATCCAAAGGAAAGGTCAAAAAGCACAGGAAAGACCTTTGAGATGTTTTCTTGGGTTCGGGGGGTAGATTATGAAAAGGGAAGGTGCAAGCACCCTTTTCATCCATGGTTATCCACGAGCTTTTAGTTACTTGTTTAGATCACTTGCTTTTGCTTTTCAACTGTTTGAAATGGTGCTTTGTGTGTGTGGTTTTGAAAATGTTTTGAAAAGAGGCCTTGTCTAGGCAACCTTTGTAATGATTCTTGTTTAAATGTATACAAAGGTGTATTGTCTTTCGAAAGATGTTTCAATGTTTGAAAGTTTGTTTTGGGAAATGTTTTGAAATTGTGTGGTGATGTGTTTTTGAAAATAGCAAGGATGTTTGCAAGTTTGATCAAGTAACTAAAAGCATCTACCCTATCTACTCAAAGATCTTTCCTACACATTTTTAACCCTTTTACATTGTTGTTTTACCATTGTATTTGGTAAACAACCTTGTATTTGGATGTTAAATGGGACATGCGCGGGTCATCGTATTGACCATGATAGAAATTGTGCTAAGTATCTTTAGCAAATTTTTGAGGGACTAGATCATTTTGTATAGGCAACCAAGATAGCGTCATCGAGGGACTATGATATTTCGTTTGTTTTTGTTTTGCCAAGATACTCAACATGCATACCATGGCCATTTTAAAGGCAACAAGTAGGTGAAACCCTAGGGGTGCATGTGTGCATTGTGTTGTCAATTTACATGCTTTTATGTCTTGTATTAGGTCTAGCTATTTGTTTTGATTTTGGATATTGCATACAAACCCTAATCTCTATCATGGCATATTTGAAAGCAATAAATGCGTAAAAGTAAATCTATCACTATTACAACATTGATATGGGGATACAATTTTGAATAGGGGATTATTTGCAAGAAATTAAAACCCTAAAATTATTACAACCAAATTGAATTCTTTGTTCAAATAATAAATAAGCAAATATTTAAATGGAAAATTAAATAAATATGCAATATATTATAAATATGCAAAAAAAAAATGTTCTTGTATTATTTTTATGTATGTAAAAAGAAGTAAACTATTTAATGTATTAAAAACAAAATAAATATTATTTTTATTAAGGGTGGAAACCCTAATTTGTTTTAAGAAAAATATATATATATATATATATATATATATATATATATATATATATATATATATATATATATATATATATATATATATATATATATATATATATATATATATATATATATATATATATATATATATATATATATATATATATATATATATATATATATATATATATATATATATATATATATATATATATATATATATATATATATATATATATATATATATATATATATATATATATATATTATTTATTTATGTATAATAAAAATAAAAATATATACAAATGTCAAAAATAAAAATATGTTAGAAAAAATATTATTTAAATATATAAATAATAAAAATAAAAATATAATATTTTTTGTATTATTTACAAGTTTTTATTTAAGAAAATAAAAGTATATTATTTAAGAAACTATTTTTATGCTAGAAAAAATAATAAAAATAATAAAATAAAATATGAAAATTTATGAAAATGTTTTTGGTATTTTTAATGTTTAAGAAAAATAAAATAAAGTCAGAAACTAAAAACGAAATTCAAAAATATAAAAATATAAAACAATGGGCCAAGGGGGTGTAAACAGTAAGGCTATGGGGTGCAAAAAGCATGAACAAGCCAAGCCCAACCCAACTGATCTTCATCTTCAACCTCTTGTTCAAAAAATGCGTGCCTTCCTGTAAAAATGGCTAACTCTTGCATACGTGCTCTAAAGCAAAAACTCATAACACAAAAGTTATAGCATTTTTCAACACGATTCTAACCATATAAAGAACTTAATCTAACTCTCAAAGACCAGAGAGAATTTCTCTGGCCCTAATTTCTAACCTAACTTTTTCAGGATGTTCATCAATCAAATTCTCTCAACACAGTTAACTTAAATGAAATCTATGCATATGTACAACTTAAGGGCAATGAGTACTACATTTTTTACTTACAAACCTAAGCCTAATGATTCCTAAATAGAGAGATAGAAAGTTGGAAAATACCTGCTTCAGTTGAACTCGAGTATGGCAATATGGAGGTTTTCAATGAGGCCTGAGATGCTTGGGAGCTTGCTTGAACTTCCTTTGACCTTCCCCAATACTTAGTTTGCTTTGAGTTTGCTTGAAATAGCCTGTAGAAGTCAACCTGCACAAGCTGAATTCAAAAATGGTGAAGCTTCATAACAAGGTTATAGTCACTGGCCAACGGTTGGGATAGCTTAGATGGGTTATATGGAATTTATTGGAAGAGGTTTGGGGCAAAACGCACGAGTAGTTTGTGATTTGGAAACAAAAATGCAGAAACTGCCCTATTTTGCAAGAAGAAGGTGTTTTGATGTTCAAGGGAGTTTGAGGATTGGATAACTCGTGTTTCTGGCTCAATGTGATATGCAAAAGTTTTTTGGAATGGTTACAAGAGTTGGTTTTATCAGATTGCCAAGTTCTCTTTGTTTTTGCAAGTTGACTTGGCTTTTAAGAAAAGTGTGAAATGACAATGCAAAGGGTTGTACCATCTAGCTTAGGGCCTGCCAAGAGTTGGTAACAATTGCCTGATATTAGTGAACTTTGTTTGCTGCAAAAGAAAAGGTTTAAGGCTCAAGAGGAACAACTTGACATAAAGCCAACTTTATGAAAATGGCAATGTTCACTTTTTGTCAAAAATGGATTAAACCCTTGTGTAATCTTCCATAGATAAGAACAATGCATTAAACCATTAAGTTTTCATTCAATTTTTGAGTGTGGAAGGGTTTAGAGACCTGTATTCAAGTACAAGCAAAGTTTGACAGATTTTGCAACTTGTGTCAACATGAAAATGCCATGGATCAAAGTGACTTTTTGCAAAATTCAAACCTTCGATTCTCCCTAGCCATAAATGATTTTTGAGAGTTCTTGGACATTTTGGAAAGATTGTAACATTCTCTACAATCCATCTTTGAAATTCATTTTGAGATTCCAAGTGGAACTATGTGAAAAATTTCCATGAAGATAGGTCAAAATCCTGCCTAAAGTAGGGCAAAATTTCACTAAGTTAAAAAGTTCATGGACCCTTATTCAAAAACTCATATCTTGATATCCAAGCATCTTTTGGGAAAACTTTGTGAATAAACGTTGTAGATTTTGTGGAGGACTACAACTTTCATGTTAGAAGTTTTGTTTGAATCCAATTGCATCATGGTGAAAATGTTGGGCATAGTTAGGAAAAAATAGGAAAATTTCATAACTTAGAAAAATTCTAAGTTATGAAATATTTCAATCTTAAACCCTAATTTGCAAAATTAGTTTTCTTGATGAACAATTTTCATGTTTTGACACATCTTGATGAAAAATGACCCTTGCACTTGATTTTGACCAAGAAGTCAAAGTTTGACTTTTCAGTGTACAGTTGATTTTTGATCAGTTGACTGGAAAAATTCATTTGTCAATCTAATGCATTTGAGATCTTTTGAACCATGTGAATAGGTCAAGATGATTCCATTGAGTCCTTGAATCCATACTTGAACCCAATTTGTCATTGGCTAGGTGAAAAATCAGAAATTGCCCTTATATAGTCAAAACCCTAAAAATGACCATTTTGCCCTTTTGATGATTTGATCAAATTTCTTGAGGAGTTGTGGTCCAAACTTGATCAAATGTTTCATATGAATCTATAATGTTGATGTGGATCAAAAATCATGAGGTTTGACTGTAAATTGGCCACAGTTGACTTTTTCCCCAATACAACTGATTTTTAGGTTAACTGTCCAATTGACTGGGCAAAAATTTGATTCAAGGCTTGAAACTTGGTAGAGATAATCTTATAAGTCCAACATGAAGTATGAAAGTCACTTTGAGAATTGAAAGTCCACAAATCCTTATGCAAACTAAAACCCTAATTTCAGGTCATCAATGCAAGGAGATGTCTTGAGTAGAGCAAACCCTAGCTTGGTCTTGAGTCCAAAGAGTCTTATGAGGGGAAATCTTGATAGAATGAGAGGGAAAATTTTGGGGTACAACAGGTACAAATAAATTTCGAGCCTTTATCCTTTTTTTCTTAAACCGTGAGCCAGGCCACGTTACAAGGCCTAAAAGTCCTAGCTGAAGCATGAGTTAGTTCGAAAGCATATTGTTACAAAAAGGTATCCTGACTCCTGTAAGGTTTGCTATAAATCCTGAGTTGATATCACATTCTTGAAAATTTTGTTTTACTAAAAAATGAATTTTCAAAAACTTCAAGATGGACATAAGCTTTGCATTTTTAATACCACTGTTTGCATATAACTAATTGTTCAACAACAGAGAAATTCGCACGATGAATATTCAATGAACGAAAATCCTCTCAATGAACAAAATTACCTCAGATGGAAATACATTTCCAATAAAAGGCCTTTCATAATCAAGAGACATGACATGGTGTCTAAACTGATCTGGGGGATGTCGAGTCAAGATTCAAGGAATCCCTCAAAAGCGTCGAATAGCCAGAGGCATACCTCCATCTGAATCACTTGGGGCATTGAAGAGGAAGGGCCACGTGTGGTCGAGAAAACATTTTATGGCAGTGCTGCAACACTTACTACTATGGACAATGACAGTTTTCCGCACCCTATGAACATGGACATAGTCGGAAAATACTACGCATGAAAAAAGACCCGCTAGGTTGACTGGCCTAGGCAAAAGTAAGGGCATCCCGACGAACCAAAGGAGTTCAGGAAAAAATTAGGGATATATAAATAAAACTGTACACCCGGCAATTCGAAAACCTAAAAAGGCGGCTTGGGCAAAAAAGGGTATCTCAGTGGACTGAAAATCTGAAAGGACAATCCAGGCAAAAGTTAGGGATTAAAGCATACGACTATGTCCTGTCATCTCATCACTTTTCTATCAGTAGAAGGCTTATCACCCTGATCAACATTTACTCAATAATCCAGGAGTTGGGATAACATTCAAACCATCCACAAAATCCCCACAGAGTAACCACCCCTAGGGGACTATCTTCGCAGAGTTCGTCATCAGTAAGGATACGTTCCCCAATAGGTATGGAGACAGAGACTGTAACACCCCAATTTTACCCGGCAAATTATGAATGTAAATCAGAGTTATAAAATTCATACAACTGAATCAGGATGCCACAAATTCAACTTAAAGACACATTTCATTTAACATGGATACATAACAATTTAAAACTTCGGATGAACCAACAGCAGAATAATTTAATCTCTTAATTCAAAAACTTGTATAACTACGCAGCAGAATCATAATAACATCTTTGTCCATCGTTACAGCAACTTCAAAATAACACGTACTTAGCGATAATCAAATTAAAGTTCAACAATTGAAGTAATCAATAATAAAAAGCAACAAGCGTTCATCCCCTCGAGTGTTACGTATCAGAGCAATGACACCGACTCAAACTACCGAAGGTATACCGCCTTCACTCTAGATTACCTGCACGTTACCAATGTAAGGGTAACATTCAAACAGAAGGGGTGAGATATATAACAATATAATGAAACATATGATAAATAATATGTTAGATCAGCTCATATAATAACACTACTTCACATTTTATCAACAAAAATAATCGCAACTGAATACCAACAACATACACATTTACCGTATCAATACACAACTTCTTCATGCAATCATATCATGCGACTCAATACTATGAAAATGCATGTGGTACCATTGGAGCATAACTCCCATCTCAAAATAATTGCCAATAAATAGAGGCATCAACAAGGCATAAGCCTTCATCTTAATATTCGGTAATACACGCCATCTTAACGAGCATCAGCTCCATATTGATATGCAATGTATGCGACACAATCATGAATGTAGTAACAACAACCACAATTAACAACATCTCAACACAACATCATTGTTGGCCAAAAGCCTACATCTTAATAGCTTCCAATTATTAGAGGCATATCAACATCAATCATCACCATCATTCATCGCATAATTCATCAACATAATTTCATCAACATATTTTCATCAACACAATTTCATCAACATATTTTCACCAACATTTTTTCATCAACAACTCAGCCATCATAACAATACAACAACAGATCAACAATCCCTCCACGTTGGCCATAGGCCTACAATATGATAATGCCTATAATTAATTAATCATTTAAGGTTTACCTCTAGTTACCAAACTTCTACATAGTATTATTCTGCAATACTACATCATTATAATCATTAATCTTACGTTTATGAACCAAGCAATAATCTATAATCATCTTATCCTCATCATACTTCACAAAATCATCCTAGCGATTAACGCGGGAAGCTAACTCTAATCCTAATTTGGGTTACTAGGATTATTCTTCTTATTCTTCATTTTAATCCTTAAGAATTAAGTTCATCGCGTTAGCTATCCAACACTTCAAACGACACCTCAAACGGAGTCCGAAAACTCAAGTTACAGCCTTTGGTAACGAATCTGCCAAAAATCAGACTACATGAGTCGATGCTTAATGTTTTGAGTCGACACGTACTCGGTTAAAATCCTGCATGAGTGAACGCGCAATCCTCTTGTATCGACTCATACTGAGTCTGCAACACTGCATGTATCAATGCAAAGTTCTATGTATCGACTCATCCTGAGTCAAAAAGCCTACATGTGTCGACGCATGGCCTTTGAGGTCGACTCATATTGTTCTGTCACGAATATTTTCTATGATTTCACGGCATTTTCAATGCGATTTACCTGCCTTAGGCCCTCAAAACATCCTCTAATCATATGTAATCATCAATTATAATAATCTTATATTTCTACATCTATTATACAACATTAGGGCATCATTACTTATCTCTAAATCATTGATCTTCATCATACAACAATATATACATTTCAATCATAAACAAGACAACTTTTCATATCTAATCCCACATACTACTCATCATAAACCCTATTATAGAGTCAGAACCGCACCCTTACCTTGGATTGAAGGTTGCTCTACGACTTTTCTGATTGAATTATGTTCTGCCTCTTTTCCTTCTTTTCTGCAACTTTCACGTTCTCTTCCAACCCTTATTTCTTTCTCTTCTTACTGCTTCTTCTTTTCCATAATAATTCTAAATAACTAATATATTAAACCTTTAATTCTCATTATGTCTTAATGGGCTTAAAACTCCTACACCCTCTTTCTACTACTTCTAGTCCTTAAAATGAGTCCACATCAAATAATATTATTATTCTAATATTATTCCACAACTCAATAGAATAAATAAATCCAATAACAACAACACATCAACTATCATCATAACAAAAATTCACAAATAATCCAAAAATAATTTAATTAAATTACGGGTGTTACAGAGACGTCCTCCTGCAAAGTCATTGTCATGTCTTCAGTATATAACCTAAAAATTTCAGACATTCTGGCATCTTCTTAATAGATCAAAAGCTTCAATCATCTCCCCAACATCTTGAAGATTTCTTCGACTTGGTTCATAAACTTCTTGGGTTCCCCAACGGGGCTTCATAAAAATCCCCAAGTAGTTTACGGAGTTTTCTTTCCCTAGTAAATTTTATTTCTCTAGCCACGGAAGTTCATCTCCCAACAATTCAAATTCAACAAATATTGAAGAGTCACATTCTTCATCCCCAGCAGCAGTTAGAGATTTATCTTCTCTTAGTACAACGACACCACAAAGAGTAACTGATACGTTCACATATTACAGTCATACAACATTTACAATACATCGTAGAATATGCATAACTGAAACGCATATAACATTCTCATTTATTTTGAGAGCATCATGCAATTCATACATCATGACATCGCATGAAATTGACTTTACCTTTTCAGGTTGAATTCGCAGACAGACAAATACTATCAACTTATGCATAGTAGGTCAAAGATTAATGCCCAAAACCAGTCGGGGAAACTATCTACACGACTAAGTTGTATGAACTCCCGGAGTAGGACGTCTTTACCAACAAATATAGTAGGCCACAGATTAATGCCTGAAACCAGACAGGGAAACTATCTATGTGACTAGCCAAAAACAGGCCACGAATTAATGCTCGAAACCAGACAGGGAAACTATCTCAACAACCAACAAAAATAGTTCCAGATTAATTTATGAAACCAGACAGGGCAACTATCTGCGAACAACTGATTGTGGATCAATTCTTGAAACAAGACGGGGTAACTATCTACACGATAAGATGAAGCATCCCTACCCAGGCTCCTTCTAGTATATTTCTATATGCATCTTTACACGGGCTCATCCTGAAACAATCTTACACAGATTCCTTCTCACAATTTCCAAATGCAGCTTTACACGGGCTCATCCTGAAGAAATCTTGCATGGATTCCTTCTCATCCTGGAATGCAGATTTACATGGGATCTTCCTGAAGCAATCTTACACGGGTTCCTTCTAATAACCCTTCAGATGCAGCTTTACACGGGTTCATCCTGAAACAATCTTACACGGATTCCTTCTCGCAATTTTTAGATGCAGCTTCACGCGGGCTCATCCTGAAGCAATCTTACACAAGTTCCTTCTCATGATCTCCAGATGTAGCTTTACATGGGCTCATCCTAAAGCAATCTTACATGAGTTCCATCTCATAATCTCCAGATGTAGCTTTACACAGGCTCATCCTGAAACAATCTTACATGGGTTCCTTCTCATAATCTCCAGATGCAGCTTTACACGGGCTCATCCTGAAACAATTTTACATGGATTCCTTCTCATCCTGAAATGCATCTTTACATGGGCTCATCCTGAAGCAATCTGACACGGATTCCTTCTCATCCTGAAATGCAGCTTTACACGGGCTCATCCTGAAGCAATCTTACACGGGTTCCTTCTCATAATCTCCAGATGCAGCTTTACACGGGCTCATCCTGAAGCAATCTTACACAGATTCCTTCTCATCCCGAAGTGCAGCTTTACACGGGCTCATCCTGAAGCAATCTTACACGGATTCCTTCTCCTCCTGAAATGCAGCTTTACATGGGCTCTTCCTAAAGCAATCTTACACGGGTTCCTTCAAATAACTTTCAGATGTAGCTTTACACAGGCTCATCCTGAAGAAATCTTACACGAGTTCCTTCTCATAATCTCCAGATGCAGCTTTACACGGGTTCATCCTGAAGCAATTCTACACAGATTCCTTCTTCTCTTGAAATGCAGCTTTACACGGGCTCTTCCTGAAGCAATCTTACACGGGTTCCCTCTAATAACCTTTCAGATGCAGCTTCACATTGGCTCATCCTGAAGTGATCTTACACAAGTTCCTACTATGACATTTCCACATGTAGTCTAACACGGGCTCATCTTGAAGAAATCTTACAAAAGTTCCTACTAAGACATTTCTATGGGTAGTCTAACACAGGCTCATCCTAAAGCAGCCTTACACGATTTCCTTCTAATATAATTCTAGACGCGGCTTGACACAGGGTCTTTCCAGCATTTCATTCAGATAAAACTAGACGCAGGTTTATTCTGATACTCCAATCAACAATTACTTTGGATGGCATCTTTAAGCCAATCTCCTATGACTATCCATCATCTTCTCCAACTGGAATCTGTAATCCCATTTCCGATATCATCTACCAACAGTGTTACTTCATGTATATGCGAGTGCAAATTTCTGGGCACTCTAGTGTTCAATCATCTTCCACCTTCAGATTACGAAAGGCAGACTAGCCAATCTAAACCCTCAGGTTTAAGAAGATTGAACAGGGGAAGCTGTTGTATCCCAAAATTTTCCCTCCCATTTTACTCAATACATGTTCATTAAGGTTTTCAATTGCTCAAGGTTGACCAAGAATTGATCAGACAAATTCTCCCCCTAAGAACTGGCCTTTCAACTAGGGTTTCACTTTTTACCAAGATGTGTGAGATCCAAAGGTCTCAAGTGTTTTCAATGGTCCTAATATGTCTTTAATATTGTCCATGCCAAATTTTATGCCTTACACTACAAATTTGCTCAGTCAACTGCTCAAGTTTTTGAAAATCAACTATACTAGGTAAAAAGTCAGATGTAGCCAATATACAGTCAAACTTCAAGATTTTTGGTCAACATAAACATTTTTAAATGATATACATTATTTGATAAAGGGTTGATCATGATTCCTCAAGGAATGCTCTTAATTTATCAAAAGTCAAGAATTGCTAAATTAGGGTTTCTATAGGAAAAGTCAATTGAACTTTGACCAGGCATAACTTTCACATACTTCACACATTTTCTCCCATCCAAAGCTCGTTTTGAATAGAATTAAATTACCTACAACTTATATTCTATCCTCAAGCTCAATAAACGCATCATTTGAAAGATATGAGCTCGTACATTACAGGTCATTTTCAAAAAGTCAACAAAAGACACTTTTTGTCAAGACAACTTACATCAAGATAATATCTTCAAAAGATAAAATTATAAACATAGAGATTGTAGAGGATATCTTGGGCTTTCAAAAAAGTCCCAGATCATCTTCAAAATATGAAAATTGAGCAAGTTATGGTTTGTACAAAATGAGAAAATTTGTGAAAATAATGCATGAAGTCAACTTTGAGAAAAATTAAATTTTTAGGTTAATGGACCTAACTTTTAGGGTTCAAACATGTTTATGACATACCCAAGGACCTCTAAACCTAACATGCACTATTTTTATTTTTATTTTTATTTATTTGAATTTTTATTCATTTAAATATGAATTAAATCAAATAAATTAAATAAAAATACAAAGAATAATGGGCCATGACATTTGGGCTTGATTTAATCTATTAGAAGGCTCATATTTTCGTGCAAGATACATCCAAAGGAACCAGGTTCATGCAAGTTACCGAAGAGGCAAAGATAACACAAATATGGACATTTTTCAATGTGTTTTATCCTTGTCTCCAAGGCCATGAATGCATTGATTATTTACAATTTTTGTTCACTCCTATCTTCCATCTATAAATACATAACATTACAAGTCAAAGGGAGCACGAAATTCCTCTTCAAAAAGCTCTCCAAAATCTTCTCAAAATTTTATTAAAAAAATCAAAAAGTTGCAAAATCTGTAACTTCACTTCCAGGCACTATCAACCCAAACCAAAATCATCAACCCTCTCCTGAGTTTCCCAGGAGTCCTCCAGATCCCAGGTTCAAGCCTTACATGTCTCATATCCTCCTCAAAACCATCCTACGGTTTTTGGTAAAATTTTGAATCTCAAATCCTCTAAATTATGTAATTTAAATCAGCTTTATGCATGCATTTATATTACTATTTATGTTTTGAGTAGATCTAACGTGTTACATACGAGCATAGGTACTTGAATCCAAGAACCCCATTCTTAGGGCACTCCTCTACCAGGTCCTGGGTTCGACCCAGGCAGGAAACAAATTTTTATTTTTTCTAACCTTTGTTTTGCAGATCCCACAGGCGTTTGGGCCCTCTTGTCATTGGACCTGGGGTTTCTGTTTATTCTCACCCCCTGACTATTTTTGCAGCACATGGGCCCTCTTGCTGATAGGCCTGATACTTCTTTGAAGCATACCCCCCCATTTCATTTTGTTTGCAGGCCCATTTCAATTTTCTTTATTTTGTTTTAATTAACATTTATGTTTTAATCAATTTTATTTCATTACAACATTAAAATCAAAAAAATAATAAAAATATTAGATTAGTCTTTTTTTAATTAAATTAACATTGTAAATAATAACTTTAACCTTTTATTTAATTTAAAAATAAATAGACCTAGGATTTAATTCATTTAATTTCTTTTATTCATAATAAAAATACAAAAAAACTTAGAATTAATTTCTTTTTTCAATTTTCTTTAATAATTAACATTTTTTTCTTTATATCTATATTATTTAATTAATTATCAATTAAAAATTTTCTTGCATAAAATAAAAACAAACAAAAAGATTTCCTTTCACTTAGGTTTTAGATGTCTTTTCCATTTCGTGCACGTTTGATATTTCTACTTTATTTTCATATTAACGTATTTGCTTATGGGATGTAATAGACTATAATTAGGACTTTTTACTTTACTGCTTTCTTTATTTCCCCCCAAGTTTTAGACTTGTAATAATCCCCCTCCCCGTAGCCTTGTAATAGTTAGATTTATATTTTCGCACTTTTAATTACTGCAAACTATTAACTGTTTAGATGCATGACTAATAGTATTATATGGCAAGAATAACAAACAAAATGCTAGCGAACCTAACGCAAAGACAAAAATAACTGAATACAAACACAATTACACATATACACCTCTAGGGTATCCCACTTTGGTTGCCTTCGGAAAAACATTCACATCTCTCGAAACGTGAGAGATTTTAGTGGCTACCCTCCAGTTTAAATGTCATAAGTCCCTTGATGACCCTCTCGATGTTACATCGGTATGATCTTAAAAACCCTAGGGTAGTTACTAAAGTTTCTTGCCCAATTGCCTTTGTGACTGTATAAACGTCCATTCGAATGTCCCTCAAACATCCAACGTCTAGGGCTACCTACTCACTAATAGTAGGATAACACTGTCTAAAGGAAAAGAGGAAAAAAAACAACCTTTTGAGTAAAGTAGATAGTTGTTAGATGCTTGCTCAAACAATTTTTACACTTACATAAAACTTCTTTCAAAAACATTTTCAAACACTTTGTATACGTTATCTACCATTCCGAGAAACATTACAAAGTTCGCCGCACTAAGGCGCTTTCAAAAATACTTTTCATAACACACAAAGCACAAGGTACTTCAAAACGAGCTAAGCATCTAAGAGCCTGTAGATGACTACGGATGGAAAGGGTGATTACACCTTCCCTTTCCATAATCTACCCCCTTACTCAGATAACTCTCGAAAGGTATTTTTATGTTCTTTTCACCCTTTCCTTTGTTGGATAAAATAAAAGTCAGTGGCGACTCTTGCTTACCGCAACATTTGCGAATACAAATGTAAAACTAGTATAACAGTCGATTCTCCCACCGTATTACATCTGGCTACTACAGACCACCGACAAAATTGCTCTCTTCAGTAAAGGGAAGTCCAGACCACTAATCCCAGAGAGTTGTTACACAAGACCGGAATATCTTTTAACCTTATCCTCTCCAGACGAGTCGGCATCCATATCAGAAACTCAGTCGGACAACACTTCGAGAGGTTATTTATCTCTTTTATCCCCAGTCAGGGTATATAAGAATTAAATTCCTTAGTAGAGTAATGAACGACCAACATTCTTAAACGCTTCTCCCCAAACAGAAATCAACGTTCCCCATCAGAGTTTCCTCAAATAGAAAGCAAGAATCCCTCTCAAAATTGAAGATACACGTACTCTTCATCCCCAGTAACAGTCAGGGATTTATTTTCCTAGTCAAAGATGTTGCGCGAGATTATTAATACACTTCAATAACATATCACCTTCATATATCATATATAAACATCATAGCATATGCATACGAAATGCATACAATATACCCTCATTTATTTTGAGAATATTATTACACAATGCATTTCATACATCATGACATTACATACAATTAACTCTTTATCTTTTCAAGTAAAGATCTACAAGAAGATTTATTAGAAGTTATATATGATAAATAACTACTTAAGAATTCTCCTCGGAAGGTAATACTAAAAGAGTACCTTTTCTAATTGAAGTCGGGCGTAGACATCTTCTAGTTTAGATGAAATTGGGTGTAAATTTCTTTTTGATACTCTTTTTGGAAAAGTGGGGCGTAGACTTTTTCCGATACCTTTTCTAGTTGAAGTCAGGCGTAGACATCTTCTAGTTCGGATGAAATCGGGCGTATATTTCTTTTTATACTCTTTTTGGAAAAGTCGGGCGTAGACTCTTTCCGGTACCTTTTCTAGTTGAAGTCGGGCATAGACATCTTCTAGTTCGGATGAAATCGGGCGTAGATTTCTTTCTGATACTGTTTTTGGAAAAGTCGGGCATAGACTCTTTTCGGTACCTCTCCTAGTTAAATTCGGGCGTAGACATCTTCTAGTTAAGATGAAATCGGGTGTAGATTTCTTTCTGATACTCTTTTTGGAAAAGTCGGGCATAAACTCTTTCCGATACCTTTTCTAGTTGAAGTCGGGCGTAGACATCTTCTAGTTCGGATGAAATCAAGCGTAGATTTCTTTCAGATACTCCTTTTGGAAAAGTCGGGCATAGACTCTTTCTGGTACTTTTTCTAGTTAAAGTCGAGCATAGACATCTTCTAGTTCGGATGAAATCGGGCGTAGATTTCTTTCTGATACTCTTTTTGGAAAAGTCAGGCGTAGACTCTTTCCGGTACTTTTTCTAGTTGAAGTCAGGCGAAGACATCTTCTAGTTCGGATAAAATCGGGCATAAATTTATTTCTGATACTCTTTTTGGAAAAGTCGGGAGTAGACTCTTTCTGGTACCTCTCCTAGTTGAAGTAGGGAGTAGACATCTTCTAGTTCGGATGAAATTGGGTGTAGATTTCTTTCTGATACTCTTTTTGGAAAAGTCAAGCGTAGACTCTTTCCGGTAACTTTTCTAGTTGAAGTCGGGCCTAGACATCTTCTAGTTCGGATGAAATCAAGCATAGATTTCTTTTAGATACTCCTTTTAGAAAAGTCGGGTGTAGACTCTTTCCGGAACCTCTTCTAGTTGAAGTTGAGCGTAGACATCTTCTAGTTTAGATAAAATCGAGCGTAGATTTATTCTGATTATTCTTTTGGACAAAATCGGGCGTAGACTCATTCCAAATACATCTTCTAAAGATAAAGTCAGGTGTAGACTTAGTCTGATTTTCTTATCAACGGTTATCCTGGATGGCATATATAAGTCCATCTCCCCCACCTCTCCAAATGGCATCCTTAAGCCCATTTCTGGTATAATCAATCGAGAATGTTACTTTGTGTGTAACACCCCAATTCTACCCGACAATATAATGTAAATCAGAGTTATAAAAATTATGCAACTGAATCAGGATGCCACAAATTCAACTTAAAAACCATTGCATTCAACATGGATGCATAACACTTTAAAACTTTGGATGAACCAACATCAAAATAAGTTAATCTTTTAAATCAACAACTTGAACAACTACACAACAGAATCATAATAACATCTTTATCCAATATGGAAGCAAATTCTGAATAACAAGTACTTAACAACAATCAACTTAAAGTTCAACAACTGAAATAACAAATACTAAAGCAACTAGTGTTCACCCCCCGAGTGTTATGTATCAGAGCAATGACACTGACTCGAACTACTAAAGGTCAACCGCCTTCACTCTGGATTACCTGCACGTTACCAACATAAGGATAACATTCAAATAGAAGGGGTGAGATATCAAACACTATAATAGAAAATATGATAAATATTACATTAGAATCAGTTCGTGTAAAAATCACCACTTCACAACTTATAAACAACAACCATCACAACAGGCTATCAACTAAACACAACAACTAATTCATCATCACAATAACTCAATTATACAACTTGGAATGCGACTCAATACTATGCAAATGCATGTGGTACCATTGCAACGAACTCCCATCTTAAAAACTGCCAATTAATAGAGGCATCAACAAGGCATAAGCCTTCTTCACAGTTTTCTAATCCAGGTCATCATAGAGTATGCAAATGTATGTGACTCAATGAATGCACTATCACATACTCACAATAATCATCATCATCACAAGGCATAAGCCCACATCACCATTATTACCAGTAAATTGAGTTAATTCATCATCATGTAAATTCCCTGCAACTTCACATTATCAACGAGAATTCACAACGGAAATCACAACATCACAACAAATCAACATAAATCAACATTGGCCATAAGCCTATCACATCAATCAACAATTCAATCATTAACATAATTAAACAGTAACTTACCATAATTCAAACAACACTAGTAACGACCAAAACACAACATGTACGGGCAAAAGGGATAGGGAACTACGTGTCTGTTGTACCCAAAAAATTTCCCTCTCATTTCTCAAGGCATTTCTCACAATGATTCTCAAAATTCAAGCTTGCACAAATACAATTGGATTTTCCAGCATCAAGTTAAAGAGGAAACTGTTAAAAAGGGGAAAACAGATAAAAATAATCTTTTAGACAAAATTGAAGGATAATCAAGTTTCATTCGATTCACATCCTTCGATTGGACTTCTGGCATCTTTCGATGTAAGCTTGGTTTGCATCCCTCGATTGGGTGTTGGCCTCTGGCACGCTGGCTCTGATTCACAAAACAGGAGCTTCCTGCATGCAACCTTTGATTACATCATTGGCCTCAAATGGTTCACTGTGCAATGGTTTCCTGCATGCCTTTTTCGTTTGAACATTTGATCTCTCCATGCTTTCTTTGATCCACAAAGTAATGGTTGGCGGCATGCAGCCTTCGATTGAGCCATAACTACCTTCTTGCATGCAAGATGAGCCCACCAGGATAGAAGGAACATGGCAAGAGCCTCCTGTAGCCTCCTCCGATTTCAAGGAAAGAAGCCTCCATTTGGCATCCTTCGATTGCACAATTTTCCTCCTGCATGCCTCTTTCGTCTGGGCATCTTTGCTGCCTGCATGCCTCTTTTGTTTGGGCATGTGGCCCTCCTTTGATGCAAGCCTATCATGCCTATTTCGTTTGGGCATGTGGCCCCCTTTGTTGCAAGCTTCGTTTGGGCATTTAGACCTCCTGCATGTAGGCTTCGACAGGGTATTGGCTATGTTTATACTAGCTTCGACTGGATAACATTTCCCTTTGAAATAATATGCTGCAATTCCACCCTTGACAACCTTCAACACACATGGTTGGTGGCCCCCTTCAAAGGACATATATTGGAGGATCTCAAGGTTATACATAGGAGTCCCTTTCGAAGGATGTACCTTACTAGCTCATTCGAAGAATAGCATAGTCCATTCGAAGGACACATTTGGCCCTTTCAAAGATACATACATGACCCATTTGAAGGACATGTTGATGGCCCATTCGAAGGACTTACAAGGCCCACCTTAAGGCATACTTTGGTGACCCATCCAAGGGGCACACATTTGACTCCTTCGAGGGATGCACAAAATTGACCCATTCGAAAGACACTTGTTGGGTGAAAATCAAATAATGTTGTTTGAAGGAGAATCTGGTCGAAGGGGGGTCAAAACAAAAGTTTGAGATATCCAAAGATACTTGCTGGCCAGAGTCCCATATGCTGCCAAGTTCAGGCCTGATACACTGGCCATAACCCTCCAAAACTGTTGCACGGAAGTCTTGAAACACTGCCTCATTCTTGCACCAAAATGGCATACAAACACTGCCCCTCGAAAGCTACAAAAGCAGTTTACTCAAATTGTTCAAATTGTTTTATTTTCCCTCCTAAAACCTCAGCCAGATTTGCCTATAAATAAGAAGCTCTATATCATGTATAAGGGGCTGGACAACACATCCAGAGACTTTGGGTGGTGGAACGAATCTCAAAACACTCTCAAACACTTAAACACATATTCAAACCCAGAATCCAGAAGAAACACAACACTTGTTTTCTTGACCCTTCGAATCTAGAAGAAACACCACACCTGTTTCCTTGGCCTTTCGAATTTAAAGAAACACAACACTTATTTTCTTTTTCTCTTTCGAATCTGAAACCATCCCTCACTTCTCCTGACCTTTGAATCCAGTACAAGAAGCACAACTCTTGTTTCTTCCATTCGAATCCAAGAGTACTCAGGGCATCCACTCAAGTTCCAACACACACGTTCCAGGCTCAAGCAAGGCAAGTTCCAACCTTTCGTTTCTAACATAACATGAGAATAGTCATTTCCTTTGTTTGAAGCATGTACATAAAATTTGTTTTCCTCTTCGTTTCCACCCTTTTAATTTGTTTTCATGGCTAATCCTTTTGGTTTTGTTTCTTGATTTATTAAATATGCTTTGAGAACTAACCTGGCCATAAGACAATTCTAGCATGACCTCAGGCCATGTTGCTATTTAAAATCTCAAACGAAAGAAACAGGAGGAAGGAAGTATGAAACGAAGCCTTAGGCTTCCACACTAACTTCCAGGTCCAAACGAAAGAAGTAGAAAGTCAGGCTACACCTCACTACTTCCAGGCCCCAGTCAAAGTAAGCAGAAAGTCATACTACATCTAATGTTGATTCCAGGCCCAATAGAAAGGCACGCCCTCACTACTTCTAAGCCCCAATCGAAGGAAGCCGGGAAGGGCAGAATCAAAGGGTGCTTCTGTCTTAATCAAAAAGTTCATTTTTTTCTCCTTTATTTTTTGTCTTTACATTTTCTTGCTATTCAATATGGTTGTAATAGTGTAGGATTTATTTTCTGCATTTTTATTGCTTTTGTACAAATGTTAGTAATTAAGATGTATGGCAAGATAAAAACCAACAAGTAGACAACCTAAAATTCAAAGACAAAATGCATGCAAATCAAACACACTATTAACACATGCACCTCTAGGGTAATCTCACTTGTTGCCTCAGAAAAATAGTCATGCCCCTCGAATATGGGCGTTTTAGGAAAGACCCTTGATAAAATATTGTAGTCCCTCGATGACCCTTAATGTTGCCTTCGGTAAACGATCTAGTCCCTAAACGACATTGCTAAAACGTCCCATAGGTTTCCTTCTATGACTATACAAACGTCCCACACCCGTCCCTTCACATCCAATGATGGGGGTTCTTACCAAATCAATGGTAAGATAGAAACATCTAAAGGAGGAGGAAAAGAAAAAGACCTTTTAAGTAGGCAGGATGCTCATAGTTGCTCGCTTTCTCACAATAAAAAGATTTTTTCACGCCATCACTTTCATTTTAAACATTTTCAAAAGACAAACCTCTTTGTACGCATTATTATAGAAACAAGAATCATTACAAAGACACCTTTTCAAAATCACTTTCAAAAACACATTCCGCAAACACCTCTTTGAACTATTTTCAAAACCAACACTTTGTACGCGTTCTTATAGAAACGAGAACCATTACAAAGACGTTTTTCAAAATACTTTCAAAACCCACACCACAAGCACACTTTCAAACAAAAGAAAGTGATCTAGCAAGAAACTAAGGGCCCGTAGATAACTACGGATGAAAAGGTTGCTAACACCTTCCCTTTTCATAACCTACCCCCCAAACTCAAGGAAATAATCTCAAAGGTCTTTCCTGTTCTTTTCACCCTTTCCTTATTGGATAAAAGAAAAGTCGGTGGCGACTCTTTCTATCCACAACAATTGCAATCAAACGCAAAACACCCAAGTCAGTTCTCCCACCGTATTACAGAACTGGCGACTCTGCTAGGGATCCTTAAAAGTGGGGTTACCTTAGGGATAGATCACCTTTACTTGATTTTCTTGTTTGACTTGCATGCTTTATATTATGGTTCCTTGTTTGGGCTTGTTTTGATCCTCTACCCAGATCTGGGGCACCTTTTAAGTAAGTAGCAATAGATTGTGGAAACTGTACGGCGTAGACCGATACAGTTGAAGCAATGGCTACATTAGTGTGACACATTTGTTGGTACCGATATCCCTTGTGTTGAATTGAGGAGAATAAGGGGCCGCTGAGTGGCGTCATAAAGCACTAACTGACCTTAGAACCTTAATTGAATAACTTGGCCATTAGGAAGTAGTGAGATAGCCGATTTCGGCGGAAAGCTGAAAATTGGTTGATACTCGATACTACACTCATTAAGATCGGACTTTTGGGATATCTCGGTTGCAAGAAAAGATTGATTATGCTGAGACAACGCCTAAAATAAAGGTCAGTGATATTGAGATCCCGTAGAACCGAGTTACTTTTTAGGACAGATTGAGCCAACTAAACTTCAAGAGGGTACTTACCTATAAACTCCATGGAAGCCTAAACCTAAGGACTTGTCTGCTTTGTGTGTATATGACTATTTGTACATAACAACTTGCTTCCTTTGCATACTTGTATATAGCATCATAAACATCATAAAATCATAAGCATTATCACCAACCATTTCAAGGATTTAGGAATTTATCTTTGTTTTGTTTTGTAGACCATGAATCCCATCCGAATGAATACCATCCGAATCAGCTTCATGAAAGCACACCCTTAACTCCAAGAATTAGCATCAAGGGTTCCTGGAGATTCTCCCTTCACCAAGAAATATGGTCGACTTCTCAGCTTGGCTACCTCCAATTTTCAAGAATAAATGATGTGTGTGCTCTTCCAATTCTTTGATCCCATGCATCATTCCTTCACCTTTCCTGACTATCAGTTGGTGCCAACATTAGAAGAGTTCTTTCAACTGTTAGGAGTGCCCGTGCTCGATCAAATACCATTCACCGGTTTAGAAGAGAATCCAAATCCTGAAGCAATTGTCGAAGCCCTGCATCTGAAGAGATCTGACATTGTAGCAAATTGGGAGACAAAAAGCGGAGTTAAGGGTTTCCTAGCCTAGTTTCTGTTAGAGAAGGCTCGTTCAATCTGGGAAGATATGGATTTTCAAGATTTTGAAAATGACTTGGTCCTTCTAATCTACGGTTTGGTTTTATTTCCCAATCCGGACCAATTCATAGATGTGAATGCCATCAAGGTCTTCCTCTCTCGTAATCCTATACCTACTTTGCTTGGAGACATTTTACATTGTTTCCACACTCGCACCATGAAGAAAAGAGGTACTCTTTTGTGTTGCATCCCCCTGCTCGCTAAGTGATTTACCTCGCACCTACCTCAATCAATACTGAAGAACAAGAAAGGATTAACATGGTCTCAAAGGATGATGTCCCTCACACACTCTGACATTTATTGTTGTTCTCGATCCTTGGAAGATACTACTATCATTGACCATTGTGGGGAAGTCCCCAATGTCCCACTCTTAGGAATTAGGGGAGGTATCACCTATAACCCTTCTCTTGCATTATGAAAATTTGGGTATGCACGAAGAGATAGTCCTCACGATGCACTCATCCAAGGTTTGGTATTCGACTATGAGGGCGACAACCAAGGCTACTGTCAAAGGTTCATACGAGCTTGGGGAATGGTAAACAAAGTGGATAGAAAGACATTGGAGCGTAAGAACTCCATTCCTTTGGAGCCTTATCTTAAGTGGGTATGAACTCGTGCTCAAAGACTCGGTATGCCATACGTTTCCATTTTTCCTATCATCATGAAGCCATTAGTTGAAGAAGATATTCCTTATGCTATCCTTCATCCTACCATGCCTACTTCTCTTGAAGACTTACAAAGAGCTTGGATCCAGCTGAAAGAAGAAAGAGACACCTTCAAAGCTCAGTTCTACGCGAGTGAAAAGAAGGTTTTGGATCTTACGAGACAGCTTCATGAGGAGCAAAATTTGGACGCCTACATTGCACCAAAGAGGATGTGTTCGACCTTTTTGTCTTAGGAGTTTATTTTGCTTTATTTCCTCCATTGTAAGCCCAAGGTACATGGTTGTAATCAATTTAAACTTATCAATACAATTGATGTTTTCTCCTTTATTGTCTAAAACAAATTTAAATTTTTTAAGTCCTTGAAAACATTACATCCACATACCATGAATCATATCATGACAAGCTTTCCCACACAGGTCTCTCACCTGCTTACTGTTTATTTCAGTAGAGATGGCTCTAGAACAGACTATCAAGGACATTCAGACTCAAAACGCTCAACTTCAAGAAATGTTCTTGAACATATCCAAGGGGCAAGAAGAAGTGAAAACACTTCACACTAGGGGATTGACCATGGAGAATCCTGAGGACGACAGGGATGACCAGTTGGAGCGGCTACAAACTGAGATAGCCATAATGAAGGTCCAAATGATGGGACAACTGGTAGGCCAGATGGCTCTTATCCAAAACTTGGCTCAAGGACAAGAAGAGATGATATCCCTTATCAACAAGATTCATCAAGACGGATGCAACCAAATAGGGAAAACAGCTAGAATTGGGGATCGAGTCATTAATTAGCCTCCGATGAAGAGTGGACCTTTCCAAATTGCTTCCACATCACGGGCTCAACAACGACCTCGTTAACATCAACGGGGAAATCAACAAAGGAAAAACAAGCCCGAGAGACAGTTTACTAACATCAACATGCCACTGTCTCAAGCATTGTATGATGCGGTGGGAGAACTGACTTGAGGCTTTGCGTTTGTGTTTGCAAATGTTGTGGTTAGCAAGAGTCGCCACCGACTTTTCTTTTATTCAAAAGGAAAGGTAAAAAAGCACAGGAAAGACCTTTGAGATTGTTTTTGAGTTCGGGGGGTAGATTATGAAAAGGGAAGGTGCTAGCACCCTTTTCATCCATGGTTTTCCATGGGCTCTTAGTTACTTGTTTAGATCACTTGATTTGCTTTGAAATTGTTTGAAATGGTGCTTTGTGTGGTTTTGAAAGTATTTTGAAAAGAGGCCACTCGTTTAGGCAATCTTTGTAATGATTCCCGTTCGTAAGAATGTATACAAAGATGTTTGTCTTTTGAAAAATGTTTCAATATTTTGTAAAATGTTTTGAAATGTGTGTGTGCTTGTTTTTGAAAATAGCAAGGATTATTTTGAAATTGATCAAGTAACTAGAAGCTATCTACATACTCAAATGTCTTTCTTGTGCATTTTTATTCCTTTGACATTGTTTATTTACCATTGATTTGGTAAACAACCCTATCTTTGGATGTAAACGGGACGGGCGTGGGTCATCGTATGACCATGATAGCAATATTGCCAAGTATCTTAGCATGTTTGAGGGACTAAGATCATCTTTTTTTAGGCAACCCTTTGATAGCGTCATCGAGGGACTATGATCTTATTTTGTTTTGTTTTGCCAAGATACTTCGCGTGCGTAACATGGCCATTTTTATTTAGGCAACCAAGTGGGTGAAACCCTAAGGGTGCTTGTGTGCAATGGGTGTCATTTTACATGCTTTTGTCTTGCATTAGGTCATTTCTATTTGTTTGATTTTTGGTCTTATCATGCAAAACCCTAATTTACTACACAAATATATAAAGCGGTAAATTGCATAAATATAAACTAAGTTATTACAACAATTATTATGGGTGGGGGGATACAAGTTTTTTGAATGGGGATATTGCACAAAATAAACCCTAAAATACTATTACAACCCAATTGAATATTGTGCGAAATAAATAAATATACAAATATCTAAATATGCAATGTAATGTATTTATGGAAAAAATGTTTTGTATTTGTTTAAGGTATGAGAAAATAAAATTAATTAACCCTAAAAAATAAGAAAAAATAATATTATTATTTTTGAAAGGGTGAAACCCTAATTTTCAATTAAAATAAAATATATGTTTTATACTATTATTTTGTCCATTTTTGTGCAAGAAAATAATAAGTAATATTATGTACAAATATTAAACATTAAAATATGTATGAAAATAAATATTTTATGCGTTAAATAATAAAATAAAAATGTATATTATTTTTAAATGTATTTACAATTTATTATAAGAAAATAAGTTCTATTTATTAAAATAAACTAATTTCCATGTGAAAAAATAAAAATAAAATAAAATAAAATTGCAAAAAATTATTTAATTATTTTTTAGGATTTTTAATGTTCAGAAAAAATGATTAAAAGCAATAAACATGAAAATATAAAGAAAAATGCAAACAAAATATAAAATAAGAATCAGGGGGTGCAAATAGTGGTCAGGGGGCTGTGAAAAACAAAAACAGAAGGCCCAAGGCGCCCAAGGCCCAGGCCAGTCCTCCTTGTCCTCCAGCCATTCCTTCTGCGCGCATATTCTTCTTCAAATCTGTAACTTGCTCCTTCAGCTGGATTTGGATATGACAATGTGGGGACTTTGAGTGAGGCCTGAGGATCGTGTGAGCTTCCTTGAAGCTCCTCTTCCTCTTCTTATTCAAAGTCTGATGGTACTGCCGTTTCTTTTCCTTTTCTTTCCCCTTCATCAGATGTTGTTGGAAAATCTAAGGTCCTTCTGGCTTGTCCCTGAAACCTTCTACCCATGATTACCACACCAGCTGGCTTCTTCTTCTTTTTCTCTTTTTCTAGCAGAGTCTTCAGCTCCTCTTGCCCCTTGGCTAAGGTCATGAGTAACTGTTGAAATTGTGTATTCTGAGCTTGCAGATCTTTGACTGTTTGTTCGAGATCCATCGTACTGAAATAAATAGTAGAGAGATGAGGAAACTTGTTGCAAAGACCTCTTTATGCTTATGATGAATGATATGTATTCATGCAATGCTTTCAAGGATTTAGAAATTCAAATTTGTTTTAAACAAAAAAAGAAACACACGTCATATTAATGATAGAATTTGAGTACATCAATTCCCCTTGGGTAAAAATACAAAATTCTAAGGTAAAAAGACGTTGCGCATCCTCTTTGGTGCAATGTAGGTATTGAGAGTCTGCTCTTCATGAAGTAGCTGAGTGAGTTCCAAAACCTTCTTCTCGCTTGTGTAGAATTGGTCTTCGAAAGTATCGCGCTCTCCTTTGAGCTGTATCCAATCCCTTTGTAGGTCTTTGAGTGATGTCGACATGCCAGGATGTAGGATAGTGTATGGAACTTCTCCTTCCTTAACAGGATCTATAATCACTGGGAGAATGGAGGGGTAAGGCATCATAAGACTTTGAGCGCGGGTTCGTACCCACTTGAGGTAAGGCTCAAGAGGGATGGAATTCTTGTGTCCCAAAGTCTTGTTATCCACCTTGTTTGGCATCCTCCAAGCTCGGATGAATCTCTGGCGAAGTCCTTGATCGTCGTTGTGATAGTCGAAAACCAATCCTTGAACCAGCATATCATGTGGGCCATCCCTTCGGGCATAACCAAATTGTCTTAGAGCTAAGCACGGGTTGTAGGTGATGCCTCCCCTAATGCCAAGTAGAGGGACATTAGGGAATTCCCCACAACGGTCAACAATGGTAACATTCTCCTTGGATCGAGAGAACCAATGAATATCTGAATGTTTAAGTGTCATTAACCTTTTGTGACCACCTCAAACCTTGATCATTCTTCAAGACTGATTGGGGAAGATGAGAAATAAACCATCATGCCAGGAGAGGAGTACAACACATAAGAACACCTCTTTTCCTCATTGTACGAGTGTGAAAAGAGTGTAGGATATCCCCAAGCAATATAGGCTCCGGGTTGCGAGACATGAAGATTTTGACAGCGCTTACATCTATGAGTTGGTCAGGATTACGGAACAAGACCATCCCATAGACGAGAAGAGCTACAATCTCATCAAAAGCTTGCAAGTCTAGGGAATTCCAACAGCTTTGGGCCTTCTCAAACAGAAACTTTGCCAAGAAGCCTTTGACACCACTTCTAGTTTCCAAATGAGTTGTGACATCAGATGAGTACAAGTGCAGGGCTTGAGCAATCTCTCCTGGCTTTGGATCTCTTTCTGTACCGTTAAAGGGTAGTTGATTGAGAACAGGAATCCTCAGAAGTTGAGAGAATTCTTCCAAGGTGGGCACAAGTTGATAGTCAGGAAATGTGAAGCAATGATGCAAAGGTTCAAAGAACTGGAAGAGAACCTCCATCATATCCTCCTCTGTGTTGGAAGTGACCAAGTTGAGTAGACGATCATGTCTCTCGGTGAATGGAGAGTTCTCAGGAATCCTTGAATCTAGCTCCTTGAGTTGTGGAGGAATTATTACAAGGTTGATTTGGATAGTTTTCCTGCGAAGTGAATCCATAACCTACAAAACAAGAACAAAGATGAATCTCCAAAATCCTTGAAATGGTTAGAGGATGCACATGATGCTCATGGTCCATGATGTTATGCACAAGTATATATGTACAAACAAATCAAGCAAGTTCTTAGTTTAGGCTTGCATGGGGTTTCATAGGTAAGTACCCTCTTGAAGTTTAGTTGGCTCAACATGTCCTAGAAATAGTAATCGGGTTCTAAGGAGCTCAATAACACTGGATTGTTTCCTTGTTCATTGTTTCAGTTTAAGCCTCTTTACTGGCGACCGAAATATTCCAAGAAACCAACCCTCAATGAGTGTAGTATCGAGTATCTACCAACTTCGGACTGCACCAAAGTTGGTCATCTCACTACATCCTAAAAGGCCAAGTTGGTCAAGTAAAGGTTCTAGAAGTTCGTTAGTGCTTTATGATATCACTCAGCGGCCCCGTATTCTCTTTGATTGACTCAAAGACTAACGGTACCCACAAATATGTCACGCTAACATAGCTATTTCTTAGACCGTGTGGGTATACCCTGCACAGTTTCTACAATGTATTGCTATTTACCTATCATGTTTCCCAAATCCGGGAAGAGGATTCAAACCCAAACAATAGAGCCAAAATTTAAAGCAAACAAATCAAATAAGGAAAGCAAATAAAGGTAATCTAAACCCTAAGGTAACCCCACTTTTAGAAATTTCCCGAGCAGAGTCGCCAGTTCTGTGATGCGGTGGGAGAACTGACTTAAGGCTTTGTGTTTGTGTTTGCAAATATTGCGGTTAACAAGAGTCGCCACCGACTTTTCTTTTATTCAAAAGGAAAGGTAAAAAATCACAGGAAATACCTTTGAGATTGTTTTTGAGTTCGGGGGGTAGATTATGAAAAGGGAAGGTGCTAGCACCCTTTTCATCCATGGTTTTCCATGGGCTCTTAGTTACTTGTTTAGATCACTTGATTTGCTTTGAAATTGTTTGAAATGGTGCTTTGTGTGGTTTTGAAAGTATTTTGAAAAGAGGCCACTCATTTAGGCAATCTTTGTAATGATTCTCGTTCGTAAGAATGTATACAAAGATGTTTGTCTTTTGAAAAATGTTTCAATATTTTGTAAAATGTTTTGAAATGTGTGTGTGCTTGTTTTTGAAAATAGCAAGGATTATTTTGAAATTGATCAAGTAACTAGAAGCTATCTACATACTCAAATATCTTTCTTGTGCATTTTTATTCCTTTGACATTGTTTATTTACCATTGATTTGGTAAACAACCCTATCTTTGGATGTAAACGGGACGGGCGTGGGTCATCGTATGACCATGATAGCAATATTGCCAAGTATCTTAGCATGTTTGAGGGACTAAGATCATCTTTTTTTAGGCAACCCTTTGATAGCGTCATCGAGGGACTATGATCTTATTTTGTTTTGTTTTGCCAAGATACTTCGCGTGCGTAACATGGCCATTTTTATTTAGGCAACCAAGTGGGTGAAACCCTAAGGGTGCTTGTGTGCAATGTGTGTCATTTTACATGCTTTTGTCTTGCATTAGGTCATTTCTATTTGTTTGATTTTTGGTGTTATCATGCAAAACCCTAATTTACTACACAAGTATATAAAGCGGTAAATTGTGTAAATGTAAACTAAGTTATTACAACAATTATTATGAGTGGGGGGATACAAGTTTTTTGAATGGGGATATTGCACAAAATAAACCCTAAAATACTATTACAACCCAATTGAATATTGTGCGAAATAAATAAATATACAAATATCTAAATATGCAATGTAATGTATTTATGGAAAAAATGTTTTGTATTTGTTTAAGGTATGAGAAAATAAAATTAATTAACCCTAAAAAATAAGAAAAAATAATATTATTATTTTTGAAAGGGTGAAACCCTAATTTTCAATTAAAATAAAATATATGTTTTATACTATTATTTTGTCCATTTTTGTGCAAGAAAATAATAAGTAATATTATGTACAAATATTAAACATTAAAATATGTATGAAAATAAATATTTTATGTGTTAAATAATAAAATAAAAATGTATATTATTTTTAAATGTATTTACAATTTATTATAAGAAAATAAGTTCTATTTATTAAAATAAACTAATTTCCATGTGAAAAAATAAAAATAAAATAAAATAAAATTGCAAAAAATTATTTAATTATTTTTTAGGATTTTTAATGTTCAGAAAAAATGATTAAAAGCAATAAACATGAAAATATAAAGAAAATTTCAAACAAAATATAAAATAAGAATCAGGGGGTGCAAATAGTGGTCAGGGGGGTGTGAAAAACAAAAACAGAAGGCCCAAGGCCCAGGCCAGTCCTCCTTGTCCTCCAACCATTCCTTTTGCGCGCGTATTCTTCTTCAAATCTGTAACTTACTCCTTCAGCTGGATTTGGATATGACAATGTGTGGACTTTGAGTGAGGCCTAAGGATCGTGTGAGCTTCCTTGAAGTTCCTTCAAGCTATTCCAATGCCTAGCTTGCTTTGTGGATGGCCAGAAGTCTCTGTAGAAGTCAAGCTGCAAGCTCCAAGTTTGAAAATGGCAATGGCTGAAACAGGGCTTATAGATGCAGGATGAATGCTTGGAATGCTTTGGTATAATGTGTATGAAGTATTTTAAATGTTAAAAGGCAAAACGCACGAGCCAAAATGAAGTTGGAAATGATTTTGCAGAACTGCAATGTTTTGGCAGAATTTTGTGTTTTTTGAGCTTGAGAGTGTTTTGGATGCTATCAATTCGTGTCCTTGCTTGTAATGATTTGGTGAATATGTATAGAATGGATACAAAGTCCACTCTTTAGCAACTGTACAAGTTCTGAACTTTTTGCCAACTTTCTTGCATTTTAAGAAAAGTGAGATGAATTATGTAATATGCTTGTACTTGGCTATCTTGTGAGCTGCAAGAGTTGGTATACTTTGCTTGTGATTTGTGGAAATTGCCTGCACCAAAGGGACATCTCCAAGGCTCAAGAATGATAAAGTTGTAAAAGCTCACTTTATGAAAATGGCATTGTAACCTTTATGCCATTAAAGGAATTATCTCTTGTACAATGATCCAAAAGCCAAGATAATGCCTTTATTATCTTAGTTTGCATTTAATTATGGAGTGTAGAATGAGTTTAGGACCTGTAATGCAAGGTACAAGCATCCAAGATCAGATTTGCAACTTGATACTTTGTAAAAATGGTATGAACAAAAGTGATAAAATGCCATTTTCTCTTCTTCGATTCTCCCTAACCATAAATGATCTTGGAGAGTTCTTGGACATTTTAGAAAGCTTGCAATGTGCTATATAATCCATATTTGAAATGCATTTTGAGATACCTCTTGGAACTAGGTGAAAAATGTCCATGAAATTGGGTCCAAAACTTGCCTAAATTAGGGCAAAATTTCACTAAGTTATTTAGTTCATGGACCTATGTTCACAAATTCATAACATGAGATCCAAGCATCTTTTGGGAAAAGTTTGTGAAGGCAAGTTGTATATTTCATGGAGGACTACAACTTTCATGTTGGAAGTTTTCTTTGAATCAAATTGCATCATGGTGAAAAAGTGGTGAAAAGTTGGGGAAAAATAAGAAAGTTTTCATACTTAGAAAAATTCTAAGTTATGAAAATTTTCAAATTCAAAACCCTAATTTTCAAAATTGGTTTTCTTGGTCAACAAGTTTCATATTTTTGACATATCTTGATGAATAATGACCCTTGGCATTTGATTTTGACCAAAAAGTCAAAGTTTGACTTTTCAATGCACAGTTGACTTTTGATCAGTTGACTGCAAAATTCATCTGTCAATCCAATGAACTTGAGATGTTTTGAACCATGTGATTAGGTCAAGATGATTCCATTTAGCCCTTGAAATCATGTTTGAACCCAATTGGTCATTGGCTTGGTTAAAAAATCAGAAATTGCCCTTTCTCAATCAAAACCCTAATTTTGACCATTTTGCCCTTTTGATGATTTGATCAAATTTCTTGAGGAGTTGTGATCCAAACTTGATCAAATGGTACATAGGAGTCTAGAATGTTGATGTGGATCAAAAATTATGAAGTTTTACTGTAAATTGGCCATAGTTGACTTTATCCCCAATACAGTTGATTTTTAGGTCAATTGTCCAATTGATTGATCAAAATATGGTTCAAGGCTTGAAACTTAACATGAGCAATCTTAGGGGTCCAATATGATGTATGAAAGTCACATGAAGCATTGGTGGTCCAAAAATCCTTGTGCAAACTCAAACCCTAATTTGGGGTTATCAGTGCAAGATGAGATGTCCTGAGCTGAGCAAACCCTAATCTTGTCTTGAGTCCCAGAGGTCTTGTGAGAAAAATCTTGATAACTGAGAGAGAAAATTTTAGGGTACAACAGCTGCCCCTGTTCAATCTTCTTGAACCTGAAGAGTTAGATTGGCGAGTTTTGTCATTCGTGACTCGAAGGTAAAAGATGATTGGACACTAGAGTGCCCATAAATTTGCACTCGACAAAGTGTAGTTGAGGGAATGGGCTTAAAGATGCCATTTGGAGAGGTGATAGAATCTTGTTGGAGATGGGCTTGTAGATGCCATCCAAGAATGTTTGTTGAATTGTAAGTTGTAAGTCATAAGAATAAGTACCAGAATGGTGTTCGTGTTTGGAACGTATCTGAGCTGTATCTGGAGACTGAATTTGTATGAGCAACAGAATAGCATCCGTGTCTGGAGCGTATCCGAGCTGTATCTGGAGACTGAATTTGTATGAGCAACAGAATAGCATTCGTGTCTGGAGCGTATCTGAGCTGTATCTGAACTTAAATCTGAATGAGTAACAGGATGGCATCTGTGTTTGGAGCGTATCTAAATTGTATCATGAAATTGGGGTCTGAATGAGTAATAGAATAGCATCCACGTCTGGAGCGTATCTAAACTGTATCTGAACTTGAAATCTGCATAAGGGCCAGAATGGCATTCGTATCTGGAGCATATCTGATCTTGAAATCTGAATAAGTAACAGAATGACTTCCGCGTCTGGAGTGTATCTGTACTGTATCGTGTAGCTGAAATCTGAATGAGTAACAGAATGACTTCCATGTTTGGAGTATATCTGTATTGTATCTTGAGTTGAGATTTGAATGAGTAACAGGATGACTTTCACGTCTGGAGTGTATATGTATTGTATCTGAAATCTTTGAACATTGTAAATGGTAGCTGTTAATCTTATCCTGAAAAGGGTAAAATGTTAGTCGAAACACAAAGTTATGATGCATGAAATGTATGATGCAATATATGTACTTTGTCAATGTTTATGATATATGGATGTAATGTATGCGCATGTAAGCTGATGTGCTGTATTACTGAGAAAAATAAATCCTTGACTGTTGTCGGGGAAAATAAATCCTTGACTGCTGAGGATAAGAAATCCTTGGCGACTGTTGGGCATATAGGGATCCTTCATGTCTTGAAGTTGGAGTATTTGACAAAAATTCTGTTGTAAGCAATGTCGTATATTGCTTGAGTAATCCGCTTGGGGAATCCAGAGAATTTTGATGACTTCTACTGGGGAATACACAATGGGAATCCTTGTTCCGCTGGGGAATAAATAAAAACTTTGATGACCTCTGCGGGGAATTAAGAATGAGAATCTTCATTTTGTTGGGGAGTAATAAAAACTCTGTGGGGAAGAAGGGTCATTGCTGGGGAGTAGGTTCAGGAGTTTGGGTTGTATGCCAATCTACTGGGGAGTTATCCTAGGTTGGGGAGAGGCAAAAGTTAACTGTTATCTGGTTGATTTTCAGGCTTCAAGATAACTTGTTGGGGAATATGGAGAAACTGGGTGGTCTCCATTGGGGATTGATAGTTAGAAGTTTTGGCTCCGCTAGGGATTGAGAGTTTGAAGTTTTAACTCTGATGGGGAATAAGGGTTTGAAATTTTAGCTCCGATGGGGATATAGATGATGTATTGTAGGGATTGCTCATGGAATAGCCTAAAGACGTTTTCCTATCCTTTCAGTCTGTCAGTAATTGTTCTTTTCTATCCTGTTTATTTGTAAACAGTAATTATGTTCAAATGCATATGTTCATCAATGAATCATTGGACGTTTTTACACATAAAAACACAAGTGTAAAGAAAAAGGCAAATAGATTTTGTACTTTGAAAGTGATATCTTTGTATTTACTTTGAATAAGTGTTTTGTACAAAGGAGACAAACATCCTAGTAAGAGGATGGTGTCATAAAAGTAAGAAAAATTTATACAAAGAAAGACATCTATGTGTAAAAAAATCCATGGGGTTCCCATTCCGCTGTAGCCTTCGTATCTCCGAATATCTTTTCCATTTGTTGCTTCGTCCGAAGGTGATTGGATTGATCAGAAGCTTCAGGTTTGTCAGTGAAGAGATTGTCCTTAAAGTGATCCAACGAGACATAGTCATACGCTTTAATTCAGTAACTTTTGCCTGGACCGCCCTTTCGGGTTTTCAGTCCACCGGGAAACCCTTTTTTGCCCAAGTCGCCCTTTCGGGTTTTCAACTTGCCGGGTGTACAATTTTTTTTATTTTATCCCTAATTTTTGCCCGTACCTTTTTGGTTCGTCGGGATGCCCTTGTTTTTCCTAGGTGTGTCAACCTAGCGGGTATCTTATGCGTAGTATCTTTTAACTATGTCTGCATTCGCAGGGTGTGGCAGGCCATCACCGTCCATGGTGGTTAAGATCATTGCCCCACCAGAAAAGATATTCTTAATTACAAATGGTCCTTCATAAGTAGGAGTCCATTTGCCCCTGGGATCATTTTGCGGCAAGATGATGCGCTTGATTACCAGATCTCGAACTTGATATACCTGGCGTCTGACTTTCTTGTTGAAAGCCTTGATCATCCGCTTTTGATACGTTTGACTATGGCAAACAGCAGTAAGTCGCTTTTTGTCAATTAAGTTCAGTTGATCAAGTCGGGTCTGAATCCAATCGTCTTCACTCAAACCTGCATATTTCATGATTCTCAAGGAGGGAATCTGAACCTCGATAGGTAAAACAGCCTCCATGCTGTAAACCAAAGAATAGGGTGTTGCCCCAGTTGATGTACGAGCCATGGTACGGTACCCGTGAAGAGCAAACGGTAGCATCTCATGCCAGTCTTTGTAGGTGACTGTCATCTTCTATATGATCTTTTTGATATTTTTTTAGCAGCTTCAACCGCACCATTCATCTTTGGCCAATAGGGGGATGAATTATGGTGTTGAATCCTGAACTGCTCGCATAAGGCGGTGATCATAGTATTGTTAAGGTTTGTATCATTGTCAGTGATGATCCTTTCGGGGATACCGTACCGGCAAATGAGAATCTTTTTGATGAAGCAGGCAACAACATTCTTAGTAACGGATGCGAAGGAAGCTGCTTTGACCCACTTGGTGAAGTAGTCAATGGCCACCAGAATGAAACGGTGTCCATTGGAAGCTGTAGGCTTGATCTCCCCAATCATGTTGATTCCCCACATAGCGAAAGGCCAAGGAGATGTTAAGACATTTAGAGGAATCAGAGGCACGTGCACCTTGTCTGCATAGATTTGACATTTATGACAAGTCCGGGAGTGTTGATAGCAGTCAGCTTCCATGGTAGACCAGTAATAGCCTGCCCGTAGAATCTTCTTTTCCATCATATGCCCACTAGAGTGAGTGCCAAAGGTACCTTCACGCAATTCAGCCATGATCTTTTCAGCTTCAATCTTGTCCACACAATGGAGCATAATAGAATCATGATTACGCTTGTACAGGATGCCATTACTTAGGAAGAACTTAGCTTAGAATCTCCTTAATAACTTTTTGTCATTGACCGAAGCTCCTTCAGGATATTCTTGAGCCTCGAGATACCTTTTGACTTCATGAAACCACGGCTGGTCCACTACTTCTTCGGTATTAATCTCGTGACAATGTGCCGGTTCGTCCAGCCGTTTAATGGAGATCTGGGGAGCCTCATTGTCCCAATCAAGTTTAAACATAGATGACATTGTAGCTAGAGCATCTGCTAGCTGATTTTCTTCTCGCGGGAAGTGCTCGAAGGTAATCTGCTCGAAATGTGGTAACAATGTCAAAACATGTTCTTTGTAAGGGATGAGGTTTGGATGCTTAGTGTCCCACTCTCCTTTGATCTGACTGATGACCAAATCTAAATCCCCAAACACAATCAAAGATTTGATTCCCAAGTCTATGGCAGCCTTGAGACCAAAGATGCATGCTTCGTACTCTTCCATGTTGTTCGTACAGTTGAAGCAAATTCGGGCAGTGAAAGGAGTATGGCATCCTTCTGGAGATATAAGCACAGTACCGATATCATTACCAAGCGCATTGGATTCCCCATCAAAGTACAGGGTCCATCGGGATCCTTGTTCAGGTCCGTCATATGGTCTGATCTCTTCGCAGTTGTCCAATGTCATGGTGTCTTTGTCAGGAAAGTCAAAATTCAGGGACTGGTAATCTTCTACAGCTTAATGAGCCAAATGATCAGCTAGCACACTTCCCTTTATAGCTTTTTGGGTCGTGTACTGTATATCGTATTCCGTTAGGATCATCTGCCATCTAGCTATCCTCCCGGACAGAGCAAGCTTCTCAAAAATGTACTTTATCGGATCCATCTTAGATATCAGCAAAGTGGTATGAGTCAACATATACTGCCTTAGCCGGTGAGCAGCCCATCCCAAAGCGCAGCAATTTTTTTCGAGCAGTGAATATCTGGTTTCACAGTCGATAAACTTTTTGCTAAGGTAATAAATGGCATGCTCTTTTCGGCCAGACTCGTCATGCTGCCCCAGTACGCACCCCATTGAATTCTCTAAGACGGTCAGATATATGATTAGTGGTCTTCCCTCGACTGGTGGCATCAAGATAGGAGGCTCTAGTAAATACTCCTTGATTTTATCAAAAGCAATCTGACAGTCATCATTCCATCTAACTACCTGATCTTTCTTCAATAGCTTGAAGATTGGTTCACAAGTATATGTTAGATGAGAAATGAACCTAGAAATGTAGTTTAGGCGTCCCAAGAAACCTCTGACTTCCTTCTCAGTGCGAGGAGCAAGCATTTCTTGTATAGCTTTGAATTTGGGAGGATCAACCTCGATGCCTTTGTTGCTGACAATGAAACCTAAGAGTTTACCTGACCGGACTCCGAATGTACACTTGTTTGGATTCAATCTTAGCTTGTACTCTTTCAACCTGACAAACAGCTTTTGCAAGTGATCCATGTGTTCTTCTTCAGTTTGTGATCGGGCTATCATGTCATCTACGTAGACCTCTATCTCATGATGTATCATATCATGAAACAAAGCTACCATGGCGCGTTGATAGGTTGCCCCGGCATTCTTCAGTCTGAATGGCATCACTTTGTAGCAGAACGCACCCCACTGCGTGACAAAAGTAGTTTTCTCCATGTCCTCAGGTGCCATTTTGATCTGGTTATAGCCTGAGAATCCGTCCATGAAAGAAAATACTTCGTGCTGAGTTGTATTATCAACCAGGATGTCGATGTGTGGAAGTGGAAAATCATCTTTAGGGTTGGCCCTGTTTAAATCTCTATAATCCACGCACATTCTCACTTTGTCGTCCTTTTTAGGCACGGGAACAATGTTAGCAACCCATTGAGGGTAGGAAGTAACAGCCACAAATCCAGCATTGAACTGTTTCATAACTTCTGCTTTGATCTTCTCTGACATGTCAGGTCTCATGCGGCGGACCTTCTGTTTCACTGGTGGACAGTCTTCTCTTGTGGGGAGACGGTGTACCACAATGTCTGTATCGAGTCCCGGCATGTCTTCGTATGACCAGGCAAAGATCTCAACATAATCATTCAACAGCTGAATTAGGCGCTCCTTGACACTCGGCTCTAGATTGGCACCTATCTTGATTTCCTTTTTATCTTCCTCGGTTCCCAAGTTGATTGTATCCAACGGCTCCTCATGAGGCTGAATTACTCTTTCCTCTTGCTGTAGTAATCTGGCCAATTCCCCTGGCACCTCACAATCTTCCTCACCTTCGTATTCGGCTTGGTAGATCAGATCTTCAGAGTCACTGAAGGCTATAGCAGTATTGTTACCCATGGGATCCGGAATGGAAGGGTACCTGCATTTGTGAGTGTGGGTGTGTGTAAGGGTATAGCCATCTTAAAACAATAAAATGTAAAAGAAAGACAATGAGCATAAAAGGTTTATATATAAAAAAGCGTCCATGATTCATTGAATGACATATGTAGATGAAATAAAAACCCTTACAAATGGACCATTGTGCCTCGTGTAAGACACAAGGTTTTTAAAGTATGAATTGTTTGTGAATTTTTACAGTCCAACAGAAATGTAAAAGATAAATTACTGAGATATGAAAGTTATCAGAACGAAGTCTCTGGTTTCCCAGTTGCGCAGTCCTCCGCTGGCAGTAGGAAATATCCAATCTTCCAGGCTGCCCTCCTCTTCATTGTCCTCTAGTGCATTAACCCCTTGGTGGCTGATCTTCATAGGTGGCCCCCCAGCACGGGCATGGCGCACAGCCTTCTGACCAATCAAAGTAAATCCCAAGCCAAACTTGTCTGATTTGTAAGGAATGTCTGGAAGCTGACCCCAGATTGTACACCCCCCTTCTTCCACTACTTCTCTTGCATCCTTTAAAGATGAAATCCAAGGCGGAGGTCTTGTGATCTTTGGAATTGAGGATACTGCCTTGGTTGCCGCTATTTCTTCAAAGACTTCTTCAAAATGTTGGAAATGGGTCTCTATGAGCTCGCCATCTAACTCCATATAACGGAAGGAATTCAGATGACTAATCATATACTCCTCCTCCCCATGGACAGTTATGATCTTCCCTTGGACGGGGTACTTGAGCATCTGGTGCAAGGTGGAGGTGACAGCTCCGGCATTGTGGATCCAGGGGCGTCCCAACAGACAGGAATAAGAAGGACGGATGTCCATTACATAGAAAGTGGAGTTGAAGACCTGAGTTCCCACCTTGATTGGGATGTCCACCTCTACGTGGACCATCCTCTTAGAACCATCAAAATCTCGCACCACAATGTTACTGGGTTTTAGAGTCAGCCCCTCGCAATCCAATCTATCAAGGGCTTTCTTCGGCAAGACATTTAAAGATGACCCAGTATCAACCAAGACATGAGCTAAGGTTGTTCCTCTGCACTCTACTGAGACATGTAATGCATCGTTGTGTTTTCTCCCTCGGGGTGTCAAGTCAGCATCGGAGAAGCCCAGTCCATTATCAGCTATCAAACTGGCCACACAGTCCTCAAACTGGTCAGTAGACGTCTCTTGCGGCACGTGAGCTGTCTTCAGAAATTTCACCAAAGCTTTGGCATGTGCTTCAGAGCACAACAGCAGGGCTAGCATAGAGATCTTGGAAGGGGTATGCCCCAATTGTTCAACCACATCATAATCACTCTTCTTAATAATCCTCAGGATTTCTTCCATCTCCTTCTTGGATGTTTCAGGAATAGCTAGTGACTGAGCCTTCGTTTGGACAGGCTCCTCTTGAACATTCTTTCCTTTATTCTCAGTAGTGGAAGTAGGGATATAAATTGTATTGTCTTTGTCGGTAAGTACACTTGCAGGTATAATCACTGGTGCAGAGGTAATCTTAGGAACGGCCACGGGTCCACAGACTGCCGTTGGAGGGGCAATCTCTAGAGAGAATATTCTACCACTGTGGGTAATCTTGCTAGTTCCGGCCATATTGCTAATTTCAGAATTGTCCTCTTCGAAGCTCTCTTCTTCGGCAGTCAGTTCATCCTGTTTAATACCATGGTAGTAGATTTCTCCACCATAATTCCATGGTACTGTTTTATCTGATTTGTATGGGGCCGGCCCGGGCATTGTAATCTTAAGTGGAGTAGTCTTTGGAGCAGGTGTAATCCTAACGGGTCTTTTAGGGGCCCTGGAAGGATTGGCGTAGATGGTCATAATTGAAACTTCTTTAACTGGAACGGGTGAAATATGAGCATTCTCGAACAGAATTTCTTGGTTATCCATCAGTCGTTGGATACCTTTTTTCAACAGAGGGTAATCAAATGACGAGGATAGGAAAACATGGCAGTCTTGGTCATAACCTGGGAATATACCAGCTTTCAACAAATTCAACTTAATAGTCGGGAGTGGAGTCAACAGTTTATCCATGGTAGCAACAAACAAATCTTCTTCAATAGCGTTGGCATTGTGACAATGCCTAGGCATTAGAGCGGAAATAACATTTGGTTTCTCAGGCGCTTCAAACTCAACTTCCTTCGCATCTATCAGGTCCTGAATTTTGTTCTTCAGAGCCCAACAGTTGTTGGTGTCGTGCCCTGGACTTTCAGAATGGTATGTGCACCTGGAATTCGGATGGTAATATGGAGATGCAGTATTGGGATTCTTTGGGGCCTCTTTTAAAGTGGCCAGATTCAACTTCCAGAGATGTGGTAGAACTTGAGCTGGAGTCATGTTAATATTGGTGAATTACCGAACTGGCCTTATACCCTTTGCTGATTATTTCTTGGCTGGTCTGATGCAGGCTTTGGAATCATAACGGCCCCCATCGTTGGTCGGCGCTTAGTTCTTCCCTGATTCCCCTGTGAATAAACAGTAGATACTTCCTTTCTTCCAGTGAAGAGCTTTTTCATAGCTGTAGCGGCAGACGCGTCCTTCTGAATTTTCCCACTTCTTATACCAGCTTCCACCCTTTCGCCAGTTAAAATCAATTCAGTAAACCCTGCAGAGGAACTCCCAATCAGATGATTGAAGAAAGGGCCTAATAGAGTTCCCAAGAACATGTCCACCAACTCCCTTTCAGATAGAGGGGGTTGCATCCTTCCGGCTAGATCTCTCCACTTTTGCGCGTAATCTTTAAAGCCCTCATTGGAAACCATGGCCATACTCTAAAGTTGACTACGAGTAGGCGCCAAATCAGAGTTGTACTGATATTGTTTGTAGAAAGCTTCTTCCAGGTCTTCCCAATTATGGACATCGGCCCTTTCTAATTGGTAGAACCAATCAAGTTGCGTTCCTGATAAACTATCTTGGAAAAAGTGGACCCATAAGTCTTTGTCGGCAGAATGTGGCTGAATCTTCCTGACATATGATCTGAGGTGCATTTTAGGGCAAGACACCCCATCATACTTGGCAAATAGTGGCACTTTAAACTTTGGCGGGATCACAATTCCTGACACCAACCCCAACTCTTCAAAATCTAGCTCCGGTACTCTCTGGATTTCTATAGCGCTTAATCGCTCTTCAAGGTGTTTGTACTTGTCATCAGCCGGAGGGTATTGTTTTTCAGAGTAGTCCTCCTCTTCTCCTTCTTCTTCAGAGTCTGATGGTACTGCCGTTTCTTTTCCTTTTCTTTCCCCTTCATCAGATGTTGTTGGAAAATCTAAGGTCCTTCTGGCTTGTCCCTGAAACCTTCTGCCCATGATTACCACACCAGCTGGCTTCTTCTTCTTTTTCTCTTTTTCTAGCAGAGTCTTCAGCTCCTCTTGCCCCTTGGCTAAGGTCATGAGTAACTGTTGAAATTGTGTATTCTGAGCTTGCAGATCTTTGACCGTTTGTTCGAGATCCATCGTACTGAAATAAATAGTAGAGAGATGAGGAAACTTGTTGCAAAGACCTCTTTATGCTTATGATGAATGATATGTATTCATGCAATGCTTTCAAGGATTTAGAAATTCAAATTTGTTTTAAACAAAAAAAGAAACACACGTCATATTAATGATAGAATTTGATTACATCAATGCCCCTTGGGTAAAATAATACAAAATTCTAAGGTAAAAAGAAGTTGCGCATCCTCTTTGGTGCAACGTAGGTATTGAGAGTCTGCTCTTCATGAAGTAGCTGAGTGAGTTCTAAAACCTTCTTCTCGCTTGCATATAATTGGGCTTCGAAAGTATCGCGCTATCCTTTGAGCTGTATCCAATCCCTTTGTAGGTCTTCGAGTGATGTCGACATGTCAGGATGTAGGATAGTGTATGGAACTTCTCCTTCCTTAACAGGCTCTATAATCACTGGGAGAATGGAGGGGTAAGGCATCATAAGACTTTGAGAGCGGGTTCATACCCACTTGAGGTAAGGCTCAAGAGGGATGGAATTCTTGTGTCCCAAAGTCTTGTTATCCACCTTGTTTGGCATCCTCCAAGCTCGGGTGAATCTCTGGCGAAGTCCTTGATCGTCGTTGTCATAGTCGAAAACCAATCCTTGAATCAGCATATCATGTGGGCCATCCCTTCGGGCATAACCAAACTGTCTTAGAGCTAAGCACGGGTTGTAGGTGATGCCTTCCCTAATTCCAAGTAGAGGGACATTAGGGAATTCCCCACAACGGTCAACAATGGTAACATTCTCCTTGGATTGAGAGCACCAATGAATATCTGAATGTTTAAGTGTCATTAACCTTTTGTGACCACCTCAAACCTTGCTCATTCTTCAAGACTGATTGGGGAAGATGAGAAATAAACCATCTTGCCAGGAGAGGATTACAACACATAAGAACACCTCTTTTCCTCATTGTACGAGTGTGAAAAGAGTGTAGGATATCCCCAAGCAATGTAGGCACCAGGTTGCGAGACATGAAGAGTTTGACAGCGCTTACATCTATGAGTTGGTCAGGATTAGGGAACAAGACCATCCCATAGATGAGAAGAGCTACAATCTCCTCAAAATCTTGCAAGTCTAGGGAATACCAACAGCTTTGGGCCTTCTCAAACAGAAACTTTGCCAAGAAGCCTTTGACACCACTTCTAGTTTCCAAATGAGTTGTGACATCAGATGAGTGCAAGTGCAGGGCTTGAGCAATCTCTTCTAGCTTTGGATATCTTTCCGTACCGTTAAAGGGTAGTTGATTGAGAATAGGAATCCTCAGAAGTTGAGAGAATTCTTCCAAAGTGGGCACAAGTTGATAGTCAGGAAATGTGAAGCAATGATGCAAAGGGTCAAAGAACTGGAAGAGAACCTTCATCATATCCTCCTTTGTGTTGGAAGTGACCAAGTTGAGTAGACGATCATGTCTCTCGGTGAATGGATAGTTCTCAGGAATCCTTGAATCTAGCTCCTTGAGTTGTGGAGGAATTATTACAAGGTTGATTTGGATAGTTTTCCTGCGAAGTGAATCCATAACCTACAAAACAAGAACAAAGATGAATCTCCAAAATCCTTGAAATGGTTAGAGGATTCACATGATGCCCATGGTCCATGATGTTATGCACAAGTATATATGTACAAACAAATCAAGCAAGTTCTTAGTTTAGGCTTGCATGGGGTTTCATAGGTAAGTACCCTCTTGAAGTTTAGTTGGCTCAACATGTCCTAGAAATAGTAACCGGGTTCTAAGGAGCTCAATATCACTGGATTGTTTCCTTGTTCATTGTTTCAGTTTAAGCCTCTTTACTGGCGACCGAAATATTCCAAGAAACCAACCCTCAATGAGTGTAGTATCGAGTATCTACCAACTTCGGACTGCACCAAAGTCGGTCATCTCACTACATCCTAAAAGGCCAAGTTGGTCAAGTAAAGGTTCTAGAAATTTGTTAGTGCTTTATGACATCACTCAGCGGCCCCGTATTCTCTTTGATTGACTCAAAGGCTAACGGTACCCACAAATATGTCACACTAACATAGCTATTTCTTAGAACGTGTGGGTATACCCTGCACAGTTTCCACAACGTATTGCTATTTACCTATCATGTTTCCCAAATCCGGGTAGAGGATTCAAACCCAAACAATAGAGCCAAAATTTAAAGCAAACAAATCAAACAAGGAAAGCAAATAAAGGTGATCTAAACCCTAAGGTAACCCCACTTTTAGAAATTTCCCCAGCAGAGTCGCCAGTTCTGTGATGCGGTGGGAGAACTGACTTAAGGCTTTGTGTTTGTGTTTGCAAATGTTGCGGTTAGCAAGAGTCGCCACCGACTTTTCTTTTATTCAAAAGGAAAGGTAAAAAAGCACAGGAAAGACCTTTGAGATTGTTTTTGAGTTCGGGGGGTAGATTATGAAAAGGGAAGGTGCTAGCACCCTTTTCATCCATGGTTTTCCATGGGCTCTTAGTTACTTGTTTAGATCACTTGATTTGCTTTGAAATTGTTTGAAATGGTGCTTTGTGTGGTTTTGAAAGTATTTTGAAAAGAGGCCACTCGTTTAGGCAATCTTTGTAATGATTCCCGTTTGTAAGAATGTATACAAAGATGTTTGTCTTTTGAAAAATGTTTCAATATTTTGTAAAATGTTTTGAAATGTGTGTGTGCTTGTTTTTGAAAATAGCAAGGATTATTTTGAAATTGATCAAGTAACTAGAAGCTATCTACCTACTCAAATGTCTTTCTTGTGCATTTTTATTCCTTTGACATTGTTGATTTACCATTGATTTGGTAAACAACCCTATCTTTGGATGTAAACGGGATGGTCGTGGGTCATCGTATGACCATGATAGCAATATTGCCAAGTATCTTAGCATGTTTGAGGGACTAAGATCATCTTTGTTTAGGCAAGCCTTTGATAGCGTCATCGAGGGACTATGATCTTATTTTGTTTTGTTTTGCCAAGATATTTCGCGTGCGTAACATGGCCATTTTTATTTAGGAAACCAAGTGGGTGAAACCCTAAGGGTGCTTGTGTGCAATGTGTGTCATTTTACATGCTTTTGTCTTGCATTAGGTCATTTCTATTTGTTTGATTTTTGGTGTTATCATGCAAAACCCTAATTTACTACACAAGTATATAAAGCGGTAAATTGCGTAAATGTAAACTAAGTTATTACAACAATTATTATGGGAGGGGGGATACAAGTTTTTTGAATGGGGATATTGCACAAAATAAACCCTAAAATACTATTACAACCCAATTGAATATTGTGCGAAATAAATAAATATACAAATATCTAAATATGCAATGTAATGTATTTATGGAAAAAATGTTTTGTATTTGTTTAAGGTATGAGAAAATAAAATTAATTAACCCTAAAAAATAAGAAAAAATAATATTATTATTTTTGAAAGGGTGAAACCCTAATTTTCAATTAAAATAAAATATATGTTTTATACTATTATTTTGTCCATTTTTGTGCAAGAAAATAATAAGTAATATTATGTACAAATATTAAACATTAAAATATGTATGAAAATAAATATTTTATGTGTTAAATAATAAAATAAAAATGTATATTATTTTTAAATGTATTTACAATTTATTATAAGAAAATAAGTTATATTTATTAAAATAAACTAATTTCCATGTGAAAAAATAAAAATAAAATAAAATAAAATTGCAAAAAATTATTTAATTATGTTTTAGGATTTTTAATGTTTAGAAAAAATGATTAAAAGCAATAAACATGAAAATGTAAAGAAAAATTCAAACAAAATATAAAATAAGAATCAGGGGGTGCAAATAGTAGTCAGGGGGGTGTGAAAAACAAACACAGAAGGCCCAAGGCGCCCAAGGCCCAGGCCAGTCCTCCTTGTCCTCCAGCCATTCCTTATGTGCGCGTATTCTTCTTCAAATCTGTAACTTGCTCCTTCAGCTGGATTTGGATATGACAATGTGGGGACTTTGAGTGAGGCCTGAGGATCGTGTGAGCTTCCTTGAAGTTCCTTCAAGCTATTCCAATGCCTAGCTTGCTTTGTGGATGGCCAGAAGTCTCTGTAGAAGTCAAGCTGCAAGCTCCAAGTTTGAAAATGTCAATGGCTGAAACAGGGCTTATAGATGCAGGATGAATGCTTGGACTGCTTTGGTATAATGTGTATGAAGTATTTCAAATGTTAAAAGGCAAAACGCACGAGCCAAAATGAAGTTGGCAATGATTTTGCAGAACTGCAATGTTTTGGCAGAATTTTGTGTTTTTTGAGCTTGAGAGTGTTTTGGATGATATCAATTCGTGTCCTTGCTTGTAATGATTTGGTGAATATGTATAGAATGGATACAAAGTCCACTCTTTAGCAGCTTTACAAGTTCTGAACTTTTGGCCAACTTTCTTGCATTTTAAGAAAAGTGAGATGACTTATGCAATATGCTTGTACTTGGCTATCTTGTGAGCTGCAAGAGTTGGTATAATTTGCTTGTGATTTGTGGAAATTTCTTGCACCAAAGGGACAACTCCAAGGCTTAAGAATGATAAAGTTGTAAAAGCTCACTTTATGAAAATGGCATTGTAACCTTTATGCCATTAAAGGAATTATCTCTTGTACAATGATCCAAAAGCCAAGATAATGCCTTTATTCTATTAGTTTGCATTTAATTATGGAGTGTAGAATGAGTTTAGGACCTGTAATGCAAGGTACAAGCATCCAAGATCAGATTTGCAACTTGATACTTTGTAAAAATGGTATGAACAAAAGTGATAAAATGCCATTTTCTCTTCTTCGATTATCCCTAACCACAATTGATCTTGGAGAGTTCTTGGACATTTTAGAAAGCTTACAATGTGCTCTATAATCCATCTTTGAAATTAATTTTGAGATACCTCTTGGAACTAGGTTAAAAATGTCCATGAAGTTGGGTCCAAAACTTGTCTAAATTATGGCAAAATTTCACTAAGTTATTTAGTTCATGGACCTATGTTCACAAATTCATAACATGAGATCCAAGAATATTTTGGGAAAAGTTTGTGAAGGAAAGTTGTAGATTTCATGTAGGAATACAACTTTCATGTTGGAAGTTTTCTTTGAATCAAATTGCATCATGGTGAAAAAGTGGTGAAAAGTTGGGGAAAATAAGAAAGTTTCCATACTTAGAAAAACTCTAAGTTATGAAAATTTTGAAATTCAAAATCCTAATTTTCAAAATTGGTTTTCTTGGTCAACAAGTTTCATATTTTGACATATCTTGATGAATAATTACCCTTGGCATTTGATTTTGACCAAAAAGTCAAAGTTTGACTTTTCAATGCACAGTTGACTTTTGATCAGTTGACTGCAGAATTCATCTGTCAATCCAATGAACTTGAGATCTTTTGAACCATGTGATTAGGTCAAGATGATGCCATTGAGCCCTTGAAATCATGTTTTAACCCAATTGGTCATTGTCTTGGTTAAAAATCAGAAATTGCCCTTTCTCAATTAAAACCCTAATTTTGACCATTTTGCCCTTTTGATGATTTGATCAAATTTCTTGAGGAGTTGTGATCCAAACTTGATCAAATTGTACATATGAGTCTATAATGTTGATGTGGATCAAAAATTATGAAGTTTTACTGTAAATTGGCCATAGTTGACTTTTTCCCAATACAGTTGATTTTTAGGTCAACTTGTAAGATTAAAATTGCGCCTAAGAGGGGGGGTGAATTAGGTGGTGGTCGATTTTTGACTTATTTTATACTTTCTGGTTTTGATTTAGTGCTTTGAAAACTGTAAAGTGCAGAAAGTAAAGAGACACGGAGAATTATCCTGGTTCCTTCCACACCCCGGAAGTACGTCCAGTCCCCTTGCAAACACGCAAGAGATTTTACTATATTGTTAGAACTTTTACAAGACTCTTCCTAGTCTTATCCACTAAAGAACCTAACAAATAACCAAGAACACCCTCTTGGATTTCCAATAAGTCTAATGAGAACAATCCTCTCAAAAGATACCTCTTGTTTCCAATAATGGACAATAAGGAACAAAAGTAATCTAATACTTAATTCCAACAATCCTGGAAATAAGTTACACTTTGTATGTTTTTATGAAGTATGCTTTTCTTGAAAGATGTTGATCACATAGAGTGACTTCTTTGAAGTTTCTTCTTTCTTCTCTTGTAAGCAATTCAAGCTGTAACACAATGGTTAGATAATGCTCAAAGATTTCTGTTCTTTATATGTGTGAAAGTGCAGAAAATCTTTGTTCTTAAAAGTTAAGAAATATGAAGTTTGAATATTTTACAAAGTTCAGATTTTATTGCATAAGAGAAGAGTTGTTTATGATTTGAAAGATTTTGTAATATATAGTAATCAAGATACCTTTCCAAAAGGACACTTTTCTGTTTGAAAAACTTGACAAGATGCAATGTTTGATCATGCAACTATTGGAGAAAAGGTGTGAAGGATATCTTGAAACCAGTTCAGATTTTTCAAAATTTTCAATGTGCAAATCGATTAACATAAGATACAAATCGATTGCACGTGTTTGTAATGTTCAGAATTTCAAAAAAATTGAAGTGTAAATCGATTAGCATGTTGTGTCAATCGATTTACAAGAGTTAAAAAATCAGTTTGTTATGTGATCAATCGATTCACACAACCTGTAAATCGATTGCTGGCAGGAGCAAACAGTTTTTTGAAAAAGCATGTGTAAATCGATTTACACAAGATGTTAATCGATTTACAGCAGAGAAAAACTTAAAAATTGTTTTGAAATATAATTGAAGTGATGTGGCAAGTGTGTATATCATTTTTGAGCATTTCTAATCAATGTAGTTTAATTGAGAATTGATATACTTGATTGCTTGCCAAGATCCTTGAAGCTTTGAGTGAATGATGCTTTAAGTTAATTTCCACTTATTTTCCTTTTTTCCATAATGCTTGTTTGTCTTTCATCAAACTAGCTTGTTTGTCTTTCATCAAAACTAAAGTTGAGTTGAGGCTTGAGATTACATTCTCCCCCTTTTTGATGATGACAAACTATTTTCCTTTATGTGTTGATCAGAATTTGAGCAGAATGTGTTTTCTCCCCCTGAGAAGATTTCTCCCCCTATGGAGAAAAAGATTTGAAAGCTTGCTTTGTAAAGACAATGAAAACAAACAACCATAAAGTGCTATTACATCCTTCTCCCCCTTTGACATTATCAAAAAGAAGGGAAAGATGCAACAAGAAATTATAATAGAAAGAAATGTACAGGAACATGAATGAAAAACAAAAACTTTCAAAATTATCGAACAAAGTTTAAGAACACAATACATAAAATGAACACTTGAAATACAACAAGACAAAAACCATAATGATACTTATAACAAGAATTTAATAACATTGATCAGGAACATTTTTAGAAAGGTCCTTGATATGGAAATTGTTGTTGAAGAGGTGGTTCGGTGTATTGAGGAGGCGGAGGTGCAGGATTGGTTGGGTCGTATGGAGGGATATGAAGATGTGAATAAAGATATGAAAATTGTTGGTTCACATCATTCTGAAAAGCATTTATTCGAGATGAGGTAGAGTCATTTATCTCAGTCCATCGAGCATTGATGTTAGAATTGAGAGAAGCAAACTTTTGCGTCATGAAATCGATAACATCTTGATTTGTTGGACCAGAAGAAGCAGCAGGAGGAGGAACTTCATGGTCTTCTTCATCTGCATTATTACCTTCATCACCGACAACATCCTCTCCAATGTAAGTGATGGTCTTTGCTTCAGCATTGAAATGAACACCCATCCTTGAATCAACATTTTTGATGGAGATCCTAGTGGTGATTGGATCCATTTCAATCCGCTCAAATCCAGTGAAATCTATATCAAAAGTTGCCATAATCCTTGTAATGAAATATGCATATGGTAGAAAGGTGGCCCTTGCGGCAACTTTTAGCATATGCACCACAATCAATTTTGCCCAATTAACCGGAATTCCATTTTTCCTTGCATAGATGATTTGCAGTTCTAGGTCGGTCACCGTACAATGATTCCCTGCTCTAGGAAATAGAATATACACCAGAAAATAGTGAAACAACCTATCATCAATATGAAAATTTCCAGCACTCCATGTGTCCCTAGCTGGAATAACCCCGCCAAGACTTCGAATCCGCTTGGCACGGTATTCAGATTCTGATAACCTTCCAATGCTATAGAAAAATTCTCGCTTCGGATAATTTTCCCAAGCAGCATCTTCTGGATCATAGAGGGTACTTCCAGAATATGGAATGTTCAAAATTCTGCCAATAGTTTTGGAGTACAGAGGGATTCTTTTTCCAAGGACATAGGTATAACATTTGTTGATGTCATAGCACATATTGCTGTAGAAAATTCTAACCAGATCCGGGTAATAGAAACCATGTGAAGATATTAATGGTTCTAAACCATAAGCAATGAAATCTCTTTGAAACGAGAAGCATTCATCTGGAAAAGTAGATAACATACCAAACTTTGTAGCATAGATGATTTTCTTTTGAAAATGCTTGATAAATCTGTCCTGCTGTGGATCCGAGAGGTATTCGAGCACAGAGTTTTCAGATGTTGACGTAGCTTGCTTCTTTCCTTTCTCTGAGGCAGAGGCTTTTCTCTTGGGAGCCATGGGTCTTGTTAGGGTTTTGAAAAGAGAGATATATAGTTCTTTGTGTTGTTATGTGAGAGAGTGTGTTGGTGTTATGAGATAGATCTATAGAATCATCATCATCACAAATAACAACTTCCTCCTTGGAGGTGTTAGATTCATCAAAAGAAACATGCATTGATTCTTCTATAGTTAAAGTTCTTTTATTGTAAATTCTAAAAGCTTTGCTAGAAAGGGAGTAACCAAGAAAGATACCTTCATCCGATTTTTCATCGAACTTACCGAGATTGTCTTTGTTGTTGTTAAGGACAAAACATTTGCACCCGAAAATATGAAAGTGAGAGATATTTGGTTTTCTTCCTTTGTAAATCTCATATGGAGTTTTCTTTAGTATAGGTCTTATGATCACGCGATTGCTTACATAACATGCCGTGCTTACCGCATCCGCCCAAAAATATTTAGGCAAACTTGAGTCACTTAGCATGGTTCTAGCAAGTTCCACCAAAGACCTATTTTTCCTTTCAACTACTCCATTTTGTTGTGGAGTTCTTGGTGCTGAAAAATTGTGGAAGATCCCATTTTCTTCACAAAATTCTTCAAATAGACTGTTTTGGAACTCTCCACCATGATCACTTCGGATTGATGTTATCTTTGATGACTTCTCATTTTGAACTTGTTTTTCATATCTCTTGAATGCCTTGAATGCTTCATTCTTGTGCACTAAAAAGAAAGTCCAAGTGAAACGGGAAAAATCATCTACAATAACTAAAGCATAAATGTTACCTCCGAAGCTTCTTGTTCTAGATGGACCAAAAAGATCCATGTGCAACAATTGAAGTGGTCTTGTTGTTGAAACCACATTCTTTGGTTTGAAAGTTGATTTGGTCTGTTTTCCCTTTTGGCATGCACTACATAATTTGTCTTTGATGAACTTCATCTTTGGTAGACCAATAACTAAGTCATGCTTAACCAATTTGTTCAAGTGCTCCATGTGAATGTGAGCCATCCTCTTATGCCATAACCAAGCGTCATTATTGTTTACCATAAGACATTGTACCTTCATAGACAAATCGTCTAGAGTAATCATAAAAATATTGTTAGATCTTATACCTTTGAGTTTTACCTCATTGGTTGCCTCATCCATAATAAGGCATTCTTCTTTGTTGAATTTGATCTTGAACCCTCTATCGCAAAGTTGACTTATGCTAAGAAGGTTGTGCTTTAATCCTTCAACATAGAGAACATCCTCAATTTGAATGGATGGAGGTGTGCCAACTATTCCAACGCCAAGAATCTTTCCTTTGGTGTTGTTTCCATAGGTGACGTACCCTTTGGCTTTATGTACTAGATATGAAAATTGGTGTACATCTCTTGTCATATGCTTTGAACATCCACTGTCAAGATACCAAACATTTGATGTGGATTTCAAGCATACCTACAAAAACAAATTATTTCTTGTTAGGTACCCAAGTTGCCTTGGGTCCTTCATAGTTAGTTCCATTTTTCACCCATGCATAATGTCCACTAGCCATACTGAAATTTCTAACATAGCATGCATTGGGTGTGTGTCCAATAATACCACAGTAAAAACAGTTTGGAACAAATTTGCTCTTGTATCTAGGAATTTGTTTTCTTTTAGATACATTAGCCTTTTTCTTTTGATGATTATGAACAACTTTCTTATTTTCTACTTTCTTGGGATTGGAACTATTACTAGCCTTTACAAAAACAGTGGGATTGTTACTTGGTTTCTTAGTATTCACATAACCAAGACCTCTTTTATCATTTGGATAACGTTGTTGGCTTAGTAATCCTTCCAATCCTATTTGTCCTTTTTCATATCGTTCAATGACTCTTTTCAATTGAACAATTTGAAAGACATTTGATTCACACTTGGAGCATGCAAAGTTTTCCTTTTCTTTAATAAAATTCTGTTTTTGAAGATCAAAATCTTTAGTCATGGTGTCAATTTTTTCTAGACAAATTAGAAGTTCTTTTTCTTGTTTTGACACCTTTTTGTATAAACTTTTGCATTCTTTCAAGAGTTCATCAATTGCACCTTGAACATCATCATCAAAAAGATTAAATTCATTACTAACCTCTTCTTCATTGTCGGAGTGATGCGATGCCATTAAGGCTAAGTTTGCACATTCGTCGCTTTCCGATTCCGATGAACTGCTCATATCATTATCTTCCCATGCTATGTAGGCTTTCTTTTGTTTTGAGTCCTTTCCTTTGAATTTGTTTTTCTTTGGGAGATTTGGACAGTTTGGCTTGATGTGTCCTTGCTTTCCACATTCATAACATGAGACATATTGTGTTGATGTGGAGGCTTCTCTTTTCTTGAAGTGCTTTCTCTTATGTGCATGAGATCCGCCATTGTCATTTCTGCCAAAAAACTTCCCAAGTCTTTTCACAAGAAGCATGGAATTTTCATCTTCTTCCGGATTGTCTTCTTTTACCACTTCCTTTGAATCAATTTTTAAAGCAATGTTTTTGGACTTCTTTTCTAGATTCTCATGTTTTTCAAGTCTACCGAGTTCCATTTCATATTCTTGAAGTTTGCCAAATAATGTAGCGGAAGTCATTGCGGAGAGACTCTTCTTTTCTGAGATTGCTGTTACCTTTGGTTGCCATTCCCTAGTCAATGATCTAAGGATTTTCAAGTTGAGTTCATCATTTGACAGGGTTTTACCAAGAGCATTTAAGTGATTTGTCAAATGCATAAATCTCTTTTGTAAGTCAAGAATGGATTCTCCGGTCTGCATTCGAAATAGTTCATATTCTTGACTCAAGGTATTTAGCCTTGATCTTTTTACTTCAGCCGTTCCTTCATGAGTTTGAACCAAGGTATCCCAAATTTCCTTTGCTGTTCTGCAGTTTGAGACACGGAAAAATTCGTCCATACTGAGTGCACCTTGAAGAAGGTTTATTGCCTTTTTGTCATAGAGAACTTTCTTTTTATCATCGTCGTCCCATGCAGTTTTGGGCTTTGCAGACCCAACGCCATTGATTACCGTTATCGGGATAAATGGACCATTTTCAACAGCATCCCATACTTCCTCTCCTTGTGCTTCTAAATGCGCCTTCATGCGTATTTTCCAAAAGTCAAAATATTCACGACAGAATAGAGGAGGCTTGTTGTTACTACCACCATCTCTGAAAACTGGTTGATGATTTGCGGAATCCATTCTGGATCTCTAGGAGCAGGTTACCTATAACCTGCTCTGATACCAATTGTAAGATTAAGATTGCGCCTAAGAGGGGGGGTGAATTAGGTGGTAGTCGATTTTTGACTTATTTTATACTTTCTGGTTTTGATTTAGTGCTTTGAAAACTGTAAAGTGCAGAAAGTAAAGAGACACGGAGAATTATCCTGGTTCCTTCCACACCCCGGAAGTACGTCCAGTCCCCTTGCAAACACGTAAGAGATTTTACTATATTATTAGAACTTTTACAAGACTCTTCCTATTCTTATCCACTAAAGAACCTAACAAATAACCAAGAACACCCTCTTGGATTTCCAATAAGTCTAATGAGAACAATCCTCTCAAAATATACCTCTTGTTTCCAATAATGGACAACAAGGAACAAAAGTAATCTAATACTTAATTCCAACAATCCTGGAAATAAGTTACACTTTGTATGTTTTTATGAAGTATGATTTTCTTGAAAGATGTTGATCACATAGAGTGACTTCTTTGAAGTTTCTTCTTTCTTCTCTTGTAAGCAATTCAAACTGTAACACAATGGTTAGATAATGCTCAAAGATTTATGTTCTTTATATGTGTGAAAGTGCAGAAAATCTTTGTTCTTAAAAGTTAAGAAATATGAAGTTTAAATATTTTACAAAGTTCAGATTTTATTGCATAAGAGAAGAGTTGTTTATGATTTGAAAGATTTTGTAATATATAGTAATCAAGATACCTTTCCAAAAGGACACTTTTCTGTTTGAAAAACTTGACAAGATGCAATGTTTGATCATGCAACTATTGGAGAAAAGGTGTGAAGGATATCTTGAAACCAGTTCAGATTTTTCAAAATTTTCAATGTGCAAATCGATTAACATAAGATGCAAATCGATTGCACGTGTTTGTAACGTTCAGAATTTCAAAAAATTTGAAGTGTAAATCGATTAGCATGTTGTGTCAATCGATTTACAAGAGTTAAAAAATCAGTTTGTTCTGTGATCAATCGATTCACACAACCTGTAAATCGATTACTGGCAGGAGCAAACAGTTTTTTGAAAAAGCATGTGTAAATCGATTTACACAAGATGTTAATCGATTTACAGCAGAGAAAAACTTAAAAATTGTTTTGAAATATAATTGAAGTGATGTGGCAAGTGTATATATCATTTTTGAGCATTTCTAATCAATGTAGTTTAATTGAGAATTGATATACTTGATTGCTTGCCAAGATCCTTGAAGCTTTGAGTGAATGATGCTTTAAGTTAATTTCCACTTCTTTTCCTTCTTTCCATAATGCTTGTTTGTCTTTCAGCAAACTACCTTGTTTGTCTTTCATCAAAACTAAAGTTGAGTTGAGGCTTGAGATTACACAACTGTCCAATTGACTGATCAAAAATGTGGTTCAAGGCTTAAAACTTAACATGAGCAATCTTAGGGGTCCAATATGATGTATGAAAGTCACATGAAGAATTGGTGGTCCAAAAATCCTTGTGCAAACTCAAACCCTAATTTGGGGTTATCAGTGCAAGATGAGATGTCCTGAGCTGAGCAAACCCTAATCCTGTCTTGAGTCCAAGAGGTCTTGTGAGAAAAATCTTGATAAATGAGAGGGAAAATTTTGGGGTACAACACATTGCAACACATGTTAAGGATGAATCTGATTACGTTGATAGGACCTCATCCAAACCCCAAAACTTCTTCTCCTAACTACAATTCTGATGCAAGGTGTGTCTATCATTCTGACAGTCCTGGGCATGATACAAACGATTGTTGGGCACTGAAGTATAAGATTTAAAACTTGATCGACAGAGGAGCGTTGGATTTCACACAAGAAGGTCAACTTGAGCTTTTCTATCACCCCTCAAGGGAATCCATCTGAAGTGACAATCTAGGCGAGGAAATTTTCTGTTTATTCGAATTTTCAGTTGTAGTTTCTTTGTTTACTTAAACACTTATCTATATGTCAGACTTTGGTTACATTCATTAATGCATTAAATATGTTTGTCTTGAATTAATCCATTCATTTTCATTCTATTTAAACTATGCTTTTTACTTCCTTTATGATATTCAACTGTTATTTTAAAAGTTGCAAGCCTTTAGAGGGAGGATGACGAAAACAATGCCATAATCTCATACAGTATGCTTTTGGACAGACCTTGCTTACGATGTACAGACGTTTCTTTCAATTCCTAAACACGGGAGTTATAAGGAGGATAATCCCTAGTCAACCCCTTTGAGCCTAAGAAGTAGGAGTTTCCTTTTTTTACACAAATTGAAACCTTTAATCAAAACTTGGGGCAGCGTAGTCTCTCAGTTAATTCAAACATGCATTCAGTCGCAAACTTTCACTTCGTATACAACGAATGGCATCAAAAACTTTCCTCTGGAATCAAAAGACAGTGATGGTTCCTTATCACATAGGCATTCACTATCTCTCAAAGGAAAAACCCACCAAGAAAAATGGGGGCATCCCGCTGATTGTAATCTCAAAACAAGAACAGTCAGGAAAAAATCAGGGATAATAAATCAAAAAGAGGTCCCTACAAATCCTCGACAAGATAAAAAAACATTGCAAAAATGACTGCCTTCCAACAAATAAACTTCCAAATTTCTGAGCCATTACCAAAACGTCATTTCAGACTCAATTGGAGTTCAAACGCACAATTAACTGAGTTTAGGACTGAAGAACATCACGAAGAACGGGCGAGTATAAATACACTTTGAGCCTTATCCTTTGTTTCTTAAACCGTGAACCAAACCACGATAAAACCTTTTAAAGTCCTAATTGAAGCATGGGTTAGTTCAAAAGCATATTGTTACCAAAGGTAACCTGACTCCTGTAAGGCTTTACTCTAAATCCTGAGTTGAATTCACATTCGTACAAAATTCTTTTGTCTGCTAAAAATGTATTTTCAAAACTTCAAGACAAGCCTAAACTTTTCATTATTTGAATATCATTGTTTGCATATGGCTAATTGTTTGACAGCGGAGAAATTTATATGATGAATATCCAGCGAACAAAAACTCTCTCAATGAACAAAATCACTTCAAGTGGGAAGACACTCCCAACGACAAATCTCCTATTAAGCAAGGGGGAATGACACGTCACTTTCCATTTTGTCTGGGGGAAGTTAAGTCAAGATTCCAAGAAATCTCCCAAGAAATGCTGAATAATCAGGGGAAGGTCTGTATCTGAATCACTTGGGGCATTGAACGTGAATTCCAACAAAGGGTTACGTACGGTCAGGAAAGCATTTCCTGACAATACTATGAACACTTGCTACTAGGGGCAGTGACAAGTCCCCCACAAAGTCCTTTTCATAGGGTGATCCCCAGCCAGAGTTTCAATCTCTGAAAACTTCTCCCCAAACGAGTTGATCTCAAGAATCCTCGAGGAGTTCTTCTAAAACAAAACACCTCTCCAATAAATTGGCGACACGGTTTATTTCCCTAACAAACGGCGAGATTCCCAAGCTTGAGTTTTCCTCTCCGACTACTACAAATCAATGGACCACAACCCCTCTCCCCCAGTAGACTCTTCTACAATCCCCAGTAAGTTATTGAAAAGTCGGGAAGACAACCAGATAATAGTTAATTTCTCTGTCCCCAACAATTTGTTAACTTCCTTTCTCTTCCATCAAGAGATAACTTCCTAATAGAGCAATGGACAGCTGAAACTCCTAAACTCTTTTCCCCAAGCGGAAATCAATACTCTTCACGTAGTTTTCTTCTCAAGCAAAATCAACATCCCCCAATGGGTTTCTCCTTAAAACAACAAAAATAGGAATCCCCCGGCAGAAACATTCTAAACAAAGTTCGAAGATGCACATACTATTCATCCCCAACGGAAGTCCGGGATTTAGCCTCCCAAGACTCCCCAAGATTTGTCAAGGATTTATTTCCTAAAAAAATACATTCCAACAACATTTCGCATTTCATGCATCATATTACATACATGACAAATGCATACGGCACAATCTCATTTATTTTGAGAACATCATTACACCATACATTTCATACATCATGACATTGCATGCAGCTAACTCTTTACCTTTTCAAGAAAGATCAAACAACAGATAACTATCATCAACAACTTTCCACAGTTCCAGATTAATACCTGAAACAAGACATGACAGCTATCTGTGAATGTATTTATTGTAGATCAATCCCCAAAACAAGACGGAGTGACCATCTACTTGACAAACACTTCTTTCAAACCTCTACTGGTTCAGTTTAAATCAATCAATGGTTTATCCTGATTCCTTTCCGGTAGACATTTTCTCTGGTTTAGATAAATAGATCCAAGATTTATTCTGATTCTTTCTTGTTAAAGAATATTCAAGACCTCTGTTGGTTCAGTTTAAATTGATCAATGGTTTATCCTGATTCCTTTTTGATAGACATTTTCTCTGGTTCAGATAAATTGCTCTAAGATTTATTCTGATTATTTCCAGTTAAAGAATATTCAAGACCTCTGTTGGTTCAGTTTAAATCAATCAATGGTTTATCCTGATTCCTTTTTGGTAGTCATTTTCTCTGGTTCAGATAAATCGCTCCAAGATTTATTCTGATTCTTTCCAGTTAAAAAATATTCAAGACCTCTGTTGGTTCATTTTAAATCGATCAATGGTTTATCCTAATTCCTTTCCGATAGACATTTTCTCTGGTTCAGAAAAATCGCTCCAAGATTTAATTTGATTCTTTCTAGTTAAAAAATATTCAAGACCTTTGTTGGTTCAGTTTAAACCGATTAATGGTTTATCCTGATTCTTTTCCGGTAGACATTTTCTCTAGTTCAGATAAATTGATCCAAGATTTATTCTGATTCTTTCCAGTTAAAGAATATTAAAGACCTCTGCTAGTTCAGTTTAAATCGATCAAGGGTTTATCCTGATTCCTTTCCGGTAGACATTTTCTCTGGTTCAGATAAATGGCTCCAAGATTTATTCTGATTCTTTCCAGTTAAAGAATATTCAAGACCTCTGCTGGTTCAGTTTAAATAGATCAATGATTTATCCTGATTCCTTTCCGGTAGACATTTTCTCTGGTTCAGATAAATCACTCCAAGATTTATTATGATTCTTTCTAGTTAAAGAATATTCAAGACCTCTGTTGGTTCAATTTAAATCGATCAAGGGTTTATCCTGATTCCTTTCCGATAGACATTTTCTCTGGTTCAGATAAATTGCTCCAAGATTTATTCTGATTCTTTCCAGTTAAAGAATATTCAAGACCTCTGTTGGTTCAGTATAAATAGATCAATGGTTTATTCTGATTCCTTTCCGGTAGACATTTTCTCTGGTTCAGATAAATCGCTCCAAGATTTATTCTGATTCTTTCCAATTAAAGAATATTCAAGACCTCTGCTGGTTCAGTTTAAATCGATTAATGGTTTATCCTAATTCCTTTCTGGTAGACATTTTCTTTGGTTCAGATAAATCGCTCCAAGATTTATTCTGATTCTTTCCAATTAAAAAATATTCAAAACCTTTGTTGGTTCAGTTTAAATCGATCAATGGTTTATCTTGATTCTTCTCCGGTAGACATCTTCTCTGGTTCAGATAAATCGCTCTCAAGATTTATTCTCATTCATTTCCAATTGAAGTCAAGTTTAGACTTAGTCTAATTTCTGTTAACAATCACCTTTGGATGGCATCTATAAGCCCATCTCTGACAACTCTTGATCATCTCTCAAAATGGTATCTTTAATCCCATTCCCTATACAATCAACCACCACATCACCAAGTTCAAATTTTTGGGCACTCTAGTGTTCAATCATCTTCCACCTTCAAGTCATGAATGACAGACTCGCCAATCTAACTCTTCAGGTTTAAGAAGATTGAACAGGGGCAGTTGTTGTACCCCAAAATTTGCCCTCTCATTTCTCAAGGCATTTCTCACAATGATTCTCAAAATTCAAGCTTGCACAAGTACAATTGGATTTTCCAGCATCAAGTTAATGAGGAAACTGTTAAAAAGGGGAAAATAGATAAAAATAATATTTTGACAAAATTGAAGGAAAAACAAGTTTCCTTCGATTCACATCCTTCAATTGGACTTTTGGCATCTTTCGATGCAAGCTTGGCTTGCATCCTTCGATTGGGCGTTGGCCTCTGGCACGCTGGCTCTGATTCACAAAACAGGAGCTTCCTGCATGCAACCTTTGATTACACCATTGGCCTCACATGGTTCACAGTGCAATGGTTGCATGCATGCCTTTTTCGTTTGAAAATTTGATCTCTCCATGCTTGCTTTGATCCAAAAAGTAATGGTTGGTTGTATGCAGCCTTCGATTGAGCCATAACTCCCTTCTTGCATGCAAGAGGTGCCCACCAGGCCATCAGGCACAAGGCAAGACCCTCTTGTAGCTTCCTTCTATTCCAAGGCAAAAAGCCTCCATTTGGCATCCTTCGATTGCACAATTTGCCTCCTACATGCCTCTTTCGTCTGGGCATCTTTGCTGCCTGCGTGCCTCTTTCGTTTGGGCATGTGGCCCTCCTTTGATGCAAGCCTACATGCCTCTTTCATTTGGGCATGTGTCCCCCTTTGTTGCAAGCTTCATTTTGGCATTTAGACCTCTTGCATGCAGGCTTCGACAAGGCATTGGCTATGTTTATACTAGCTTCGACTAGACAACATTTCCCTTTGAAATAGTATGCTACAATTCCACCCTTGACAACCTTCAACACACATGGTTGGTGGCCCCCTTCAAAGGACATATATTGGAGGATCTGAAGGGTATACATAGGAGTCCCTTTCGAAGGATGTACCTTACTAGCCCATTCGAAGAATAGCATAGTCCATTCGAAGGACACATTTGGCCCTTTCAAAGATACATACATGACCCATTCGAAGGACATGTTGATGGCCTATTTGAAGGACTTACAAGGCCCACCTTAAGGCATACTTTAGTGACCCATCGAAGGGGCACACATTTGGCTCCTTCGAAGGATGCACAAAAGTGACCCATTCGAAAGACACTTGTTGGGTGAAAATCAAATAATGTTGTTTGAAGGAGAATCTGGTCGAAGGGGGGTTAAAACAAAAGTTTGAGATATCCAAAGATACTTGCTGATAACGAGAAATTGTATCATATAATTACCATGCTTTTTAACAATTTTTATAATACATTGATTCGTCTAACTCTCGATTATTCCGAGTTTTTGTGTCTTTTCACAGGTACAACGTGTGTCAACTCAAATTAGTGAAAAAGGACCACATGAAGGAAGCTAACCAAGAAACAGAGGAGAAAGAACCAAATCTGCAAAGTCTGCAGATTTTGTAGCTTTGACGACCGTCACACCCTATGACGACCGTAACGCCTCCTCAACTAGAAGAACGCTCTTCACACATCATTGACGAGCTTAATGCGCTATTTAGGCGCATTACGACCGTCACCCCCTTGTGACGACTGTCACACGCTTGAAGGACAACATTATGAATTAGTGGAGACGTGGGAAACATTGAGGGCAGAACTCTTCTCCTATATTTCCTCCACTTCAGTAACCATGCATCCGGGTCTTTCTCCACTCAATCATTTTCCAAGTTTTTCTCAACTGCAATATCTTCTTCTATATATATGTGGTAGTTCAATGGATGATGGTCGAAGAAATTTATCCAGAGCCAAATTTATATTTTTCTGCATTATTCTATTTTCTTGCTTTTGGAACCTTGTTTACACCTACTGTAATTTTAAATTCCAGAATTAGTTTTTAGAGTGTTAATTCTTCATTTAAGAATTAACACAATTATTGATTTTGATTGAATTGCAAGGAATTTGTAAGCATCCAAGATTACCATAGCAACATTATTTCCAGGTTTTTTATGCAATTGATATTTATTTATTCTTGTATTATGTCATTTATTTTTATGGATTATATTTTAAATTGCATAGTTACTAAATATATTATGTCCAGCTAAATAAATTGTACTGGTATGTGACTCCTAAGTACCGAAAGAGTTCAGTGATAACTTGGCTAAAAATATTTACAAATAATTTCTGGTTTCCAATTTCCATGTTTAATTTAACTACCCTTGTCACGAGAGTGAGAGGATAATTAACACGATTTTGCCACGAGAGTGGGAAATTAAATAAGTCAGGAACCTGCATGCGAGAGCTGGGGTTCGACCCAGATAGTGGTAACGAAACATTGATTTTTAAATACATGAGAGTGTTTTAACAAATTAATTAAACTCAAATTGTTTTCAAAAAGTGTTATTAAATTTAAAGTGCATCCACTAGGTTTAGTAGCATGACTTATTTCATGAACACGAGAGTGTATGTATCAGGTTTTTAAACAATTCGTTTTTACCGAAATACTTTATATGCCAAGCGATTCACCGAATTCCCGAAGTCCGACTATCACATACCGGTATAGCTATTATTATTATTTTTAATTAAACTATTTCCCCCCTAAAACCAAATATTCATCGCTTAGTTAAACAACAGTAGCATTAGATCGTATGCGATTCATCCTCAGTCTCTGTGGGTTTGATAATCATTTAAAACTAGAACGACTAAACTGTATACTTGCAGTTAGTATCCCAATAGACTTATAAAGTCCCGATCAAGTTTTTGGCACCGTTGCCGGAGACTGATTAGTCAATTAAGTACGATTCTTCTGTTGCGCGTTTAGACTAGGCAACAGAAACCCTTTTTCGATTTGTATGCCAAGGACTCGCTCACAAGGCGAACCACTTGACAAATCGACAGACGAACCTGAACGCATCCTTTCTGTAAGACGTGCAATCAGGGATTACTGTTTAAATCACGCTATTCCTTTACCCAAACCCGAAATCAAGATTGATTCTAAAATAGATTCTAATTCTTCCTCTGAAACCAAAACTAATCCAGAAGTAGACATGGCCGAAGAACAAAGGACCCGTCCACTGAAGGAGTACGCAGCTCCATCACAACAAGAACCCCACAACAGCATTGTTGCTCCAGCAATAAATTGAAACGATTTTGAGTTGAAACCGTCATTGATATCAGATATCCAACAACGCCAATTCTCGGGAGATCCTTCCGAGGATCCAAATGAACATCTTACAAAATTCGTTCAATTTGCCGACACAGTTATAGTAAATGGTGTTAGTAAAGATGCAATAAGATTACGTCTTTTCCCTTTCTCGCTAAGAGATAGAGCTTGGGCTTGGTTGCAATCCTTGCCATCAAATTCCGTCACTACGTGGGAAGGACTTAAGATTGTATTGTTAGCACGATACTTTCCCCCAAGCAAGACTGCTACACTAAGAGCCCAAATCAACGGATTTAGGCAGAAGGGTACTGAATCGCTATTTGATGCATGGGAACGCTACAAAGATATGATGCGAATTTGCCCACATCACGGACTAGAAAAATGGTTGATCATCCACATGTTTTATAATGGACTCTTGTACAACACAAGACTCGCTATAGATGCTGCCGCAGGTGGTACACTGATGGACAAGCCTTATAACGAAGCTAACCAACTCATTGAAAATATGGCTCAAAACCACTATCAGTGGGGAGGAGAAAGAACATCTGTGGAGAAAACTCAAACCAAAGGTGGGATGTACGAGATTAGTAGCCTAGATAAAGTTAATGCTAAGATAGATGCTCTTACCCAAAAGATAGAAAGCTTGACCTTACCTCCTGCAGCCACCGTGGCTGCAGTTACCCCAAACTGCGAAGTTTATGGAGTCCCTGGTCATGTTGGAACCGAATGTCAAATCTTAGCAGGAATATCAGTTGATCAGGTAAATTACGCTCAAGGTAATCCTTATGCTAATACCTATAATCCTGGTTGGAAGAACCATCCTAACTTCTCGTACAAGAGCAATAACGCTTTATATGCGCCTGGCCAAGCACCTGTTGTACCTCCAGGTTATCAAAAACCCGTTGTTAATGTTCCTAACATTCCTAAGAAATCTAACCTTGAAATATTAATGGAAAATTTTATTGCTAATCAAGCTCAACAAAACAAAGAATTCCTCAATCAAAATGTTCACACCATTGAACAATTAAAGCTATTAGCAAATAAGGTAGATGCCCTAGCAACTCACAATAAAATGTTAGAAACCCAAATCTCCCAAGTAGCACAACACCAAGCTAGTTCTGCCGCACCTGCTGGTACATTTCCTGGACAGCCACAACCCAATCCTAAAGGACACGCTAATGCTATCACATTACAAAGTGGGACATCCCTCGATGGACCGATAGATCTTAGACTCCAAAACCCGGCCATGTATCAGAAACCTGAAAAGGAAGTAGAGAAGTCGAAAGATCAATCTGAGAATGTAGAGGAAGACGAGAATGAGAACAGAGAGGTTTCAAAAAAACCTTACGTACCTCCACCGCCATATAAACCACCAATTCCATACCCTCAAAGACTTGCAAAATCCAAAAACGAGGGGCAATTCAAGAGATTTGTAGAACTTCTGAAACAATTAAACGTTACTATTTCGTTTACAGAAGCTATAACCCAAATGTCATCATATGCTAAATTCCTAAAAGAAATATTGTCTAATAAGAAAAAAATCGTTGAAAATGAAACCATTATGCTAACTGCCGAATGTAGCGCCATAATTCAAAATAACATGCCTCCAAAGCTAAAAGACCCTGGTAGTTTCTCCATACCATGTGTAATTGGAAAATCTGTCATAGACAAAGCTCTATGCGATTTAGGAGCAAGTGTTAGTCTAATGCCCTTATCTATTTGCGAGAAACTCAAATTAGGTGACATGAGACCTACCAAGATGTCTCTACAACTAGCCGACAGATCAGTCAAATTCCCTGTTGGTATGCTAGAAAACATTCCTGTCCGAATAGGACAATTTTACATACCGACTGACTTTATAATAATGGACATCAAGGAAGATTCAAACATTCCCATCATACTAGGAAGACCATTTTTAGCTACTGCATGAGCCATCATTGACGTTAAGAAAGGAAAGCTTACCTTCGAGGTAGGAGAAGAAAAAGTAGAATTCATTCTTTCCCAATTCTTCAAAGCCCCTGCTATAGATGACTCATGCTGTCTCCTAGATATTATTGATGAATTTGTCAAAGAACTAGAAAACCAAGAAGACACCTATTCTGGGATGCTGAAAATTCCGACACCAACTATCCTCAAGGATGATGACCGGAAGCAAGAATATCTAGATGCCAACCTTAGCGAATGTTTCGCCTTAACACCCGATCCTACCCCAACTGATAAGAAAACTGGTATAGAACTTAAAACGTTACTTGAAGATCTTAGATATGAATTTTTAGATAAAGAACTCGAACGGCCAGTTATAGTCAATGCCAATTTAGGGAAGATCGAAACCGAAAAACTTCTTAGTGTGTTAAGGAAGTATCCAACCGTGTTAGGCTATAATATATCAGATCTAAAAGGAATAATCCCTTCTCTCTGTATGCACCGCATTATGCTGGAGGAGGACTACAAGACTTCTAGAGAACATCAAAGACGAATAAATCCTATCCTAAGTGAAGTCGTTAAGAAAGTAGTGCAGAAACTGCTAGAGGCAGGCATCATATACCCAATATCAGATAGCAATTGGGTCAGTCCAGTTCATGTAGTACCTAAGAAAGGAGGTGTTACAGTTATAACAAACACAAAAGGCGAATCGGTGGCACAACGTACCCAAACAGGATGGAGAATGTGTATTGATTACAGAAAACTAAACAAAGCTACGCGCAAGGACCATTTCCCATTACCATTCATTGATCAAATGCTCGAGCGCTTAGCAAAACATTCCCATTTCTGCTATCTTGACGGATACTCAGGATTCTTCCAAGTTCCCATTCATCCTGATGATCAAGAGAAAACCATGTTCACATTCCCCTATGGTACCTTCGTATACCGAAGAATGTCATTTGGACTATGTAACGCACCTGCAACTTTCCAACGATGCATGATGGCGATTTTCGCAGATTTTTTGGACGGAATTATGGAAGTATTCATGGACGATTCTTCTGGATGTGGAGAAAGTTTTGACGGATGTTTATCAAATCTTGAATTAGTACTGAAACGTTGTGTCAATGTCAACCTAGTGCTCAATTGGGGAAAATGTCACTTCATGGTGAGACAAGGAATTGTGTTGGGTCATATTGTATCAAACAGAGGGATTGAAGTCGACAAAGCAAAAATCGAAATTATCAAAAACCTTCAACCACCCAAAACAGTTAGATAAATAAGAAGTTTTCTAGGACACGCTGGTTTTTACCGACGTTTCATAAAAGATTTCTCTAAAATCACTAAGCCGCTAACTGAATTATTAATGAAAGAAGCTGAGTTTATTTTCGATGATAAATGCTTAAACGCATTTGAGACGCTTAAAGAAGCCTTAATTTCAACACCTATTATGCAACCTCCTGATTGGAACCTACCATTTGAAATAATGTGCGATGCGAGCGATTATGCTGTAGGCGCAGTCCTAGGACAACGCAAAGATAAAAAGCTTCACGCTATCTACTACGCAAGCAAAACACTCGATCCCGCACAAATTAATTACGCCACAACGGAGAAGGAACTCTTAGTTGTTGTATTCGCATTGGATGAATTTCGTTTCTACTTAGTGGGCGCCAAAATCATTATTTACACGGATCATGCTGCGATCCGATACTTGCTAAGTAAGAAAGACGCCAAACCGCGACTACTCAGATGGATCTTACTCCTACAAGAGTTTGACTTGGAAATAAAAGACAAAAGAGGGACTGAAAACGTGGTAGCAGACCATTTATCAAGATTAGATGGAATCCAAACCGAGAGTGTTCCCATAAACAAAGATTTCCCTTATGAACGCCTTATTGCTAAACTAGAGATAGCTCCTACCGAAAATTTAGATCAACACAATGAACCTTTAACAACTGCGGTAGTAAAATCCATTTGTACCAACACCACATTACCATGGTACGCTGATTTCGTCAACTATTTAGCCGTCGGTGTTTTACCACCCGATTTAACGTACCAACAGTGGAAGAAATTCTTCCATGATCTTAAACACTACTTTTGGGATGAACCACTACTCTTTAAAAGAGGCTCTGATGGTATCTACCGTCGCTGTGTTCCTAACGATGAAATAGACGACGTCATTTCCCATTGCCATTCTGCCCCTTATGATGGACACGCTAGTACATCGAAAACTTGTGCAAAAATACTTCAAGCTGGCTTCTTTTGGCCTACTTTATGGAAAGACGTCCACGTAGCAATTATGAACTACGATAGATGTCAGCGCACAGGAAATATATCTAGACGCGACGAAATGCTGCAAAAAGGGATTCTCGAAGTAGAAATTTTCGATGTATGGGGAATTAATTTCATGGGACCGTTCCCCGCATCTTTTGGAAATAAGTATATATTGGTAGCTGTTGACTACGTATCAAAATGGGTTGAAGCCATCGTTGCACCCATAAACGATACACGAGTAGTACTTAAACTATTCAAGCATGTTATCTTCCCACGATTCGGTGTACCAAGACTAGTAATCAGTGATGGAGGTTCCCATTTTATCTCTAGAATTTTCGAAAAACTACTTTCAAAATATGGCGTTAAATATCGCATAGCCACACCATACCATCCTCAAACGAGAGGACAAGTGGAAGTGTCAAATAGGGAAATTAAACAAATCCTTGAGAAAACCGTAGCCACATCCAGAAAAGATTGGTCCTCCAAGCTAAATGATGCTCTTTGGGCATATAGGACAGCTTTTAAAACCCCTATCGAAACAACGCCGTTTAAATTAGTCTATGGAAAATCTTGTCATTTGCCAGTAGAATTAGAACATAAAGCTTACTGGGCAATTAAAACCCTTAACTTAAATTACAAGATTGCTGGCGAGAAACAAATATTAGATATCCATGAATTAGAAGAATTGCGTTTAGACACGTATGAAAATGCTAGAATCTATAAGGAGAGAACAAAAAAATGGCACGATAAGCGTATCTCGCGGAAAGAATTTAAGGAAGGAGACATCGTACTCCTATTAAACTCTAGATTGAAACTTTTCCCGGGAAAATTACGTTCCAGATGGTCAGGACCGTTCGAAATTAATAAAGTTTTCCCAAGCGGTGCGATAGAAATTAAAGGAAATTCTATCGAACCACTCATAGTCAATGACCAGCACTTAAAGCACTATTTTAACGTCAGAAATCTAAACTATTCGGCTTATCTGCAGTTAAGTGAGCCACCTATCCCGATACCTAACTGAATAGGTACTATCTGTCGAGCCATCGACATAAAACAAAGGCGCTTCATGGGAGGCAACCCATGTTCTCTTTTAATTATTTTTATTGTTTTACTATGTTTTTATTTTTCTTTTCTTTTTCTTAATCTTTAAAACTTTCATGTTGCATCTCTTACTCCTTTCTATTTTCTTTTTCTTCTATTTTTATTTTTCCTTTAAACTTTCTTTTTCTTTTTTATTTAACTTCGGCATTTTTAACCTGAAAATACTAACTTAGTTTTTCAAACATTTCCTAAATATTTTCAGGGGTAATTCTTTAGCTTTACTATTTAGCTCCGTGGCACGAGTAAACTACATGAACATCACCTTGAGAAGCAGGCACCAGAGAAGACGCTTTGAGGATCTGGCTGAGCGTAAGATGTGTCCTACAATTTATGTTGATGACCATGCTATGACTGCTTTAGGCATTCGTGAGAGTGTCATGTATCTGCTACACCAAATAGGCTGGGACACTGCTCCTATTCGGAGACGTTGTTGTACCTACAGTAAGTTGACCCTTGAGTTCCAGAGCACACTGAGCTACCTTCCAAATCATGGGTTAGGGTTCAACCATGGGTTGATCACCTTCAGACTGTTTGACATGGACTACCGCTATAACCTTAGGGAGTTTGCCAACCTGTTAGGATTCCCTTATGGCCCTGATGTTATTACTATGACCCAGGAAGACCTATTGCTTGATACTGACCTTGATTTCTTCTGGGGTAGCATTGCTGGAAATAACCATCCCGAGCCATCTGACCTTTACTCGGAGTCCATCCACAACCCCACTATCAGGTACTTTCATAAGATCATTGCCCACACCCTTTTTGGTAAAGAGCAAAATGTTACATCAGTGTCACGTGATGAGCTCTTCATTATGCACAGTGCTTCTCAGAGCCGCCCAGTAAACGGTGCCGCCTATATGCTAGCTAACATGGAACGTATTATACAAACACCAAATGCCCCAATCCTCTTAGGTGGTTTAGTCACTATGATCTCTAATACCATTGGACTCCGAAGGCCTATGTTAGGATCAGCACCGCACTATGGAATCTGTTAGAACAATGTTTGAATCTACTACCCTATGTTTAAGTTTTGATGATAACAAAGTGAAAAGATATATTATTTATATGATTCATGTATGAACTATTTGCTGCCTAAATTATTACATTCTGATTTGCAGATACTCTGATAGGTATAAGCAAGATCACACCTAATCAGCATCAGAAATTTGGTTCTTGACATCAGCATCAGAAGTTGCTATATCAGAATACCAGAATCAGAAGATCAACTCACGTATATGCTGAAGCTTGATGAACAGAACTGCGCTCAACACTCTGATACAGAAACACAACAGTTCATCAGCAGCTAAGCAGAGTCAGAATGAGCCAAGCCAGAACATGCATTAAGTAAGCAACGGTACTGTGCATTGAAAGCAAATTAATACCAACGGCCTCATTCCAGACAAGATCTGCTCAATAAGGAAAGTTTGTTATTAGCATTGAATCAAGAATATTGCTCCAACGTTCAAAATCTCAGTGCTATATAAACAAGAATATGAAGATTGAATTGGCTAATGCTCTCCAACTCTTTACACGCCTAAAAGCTGATCATAATCTTCCTTCTCTCAGTTTGCTAAACACTACATATCTTCTTACTCAATCTTTGTTTTAGAAATCTAGTTTCTAAGCTTTAAGTTGTGATACAGTTTTGTAGAAAACATTCACACACTTAGATTTATCTTCTTTGTAAGAAAGTGTTTCCTTGACAAACCGGGTTGTGGTTTGCATCAAGAAGGCTTTAGCAGTTGTTAAAGCAGTTTGTAATATTCAGTTGAATATAGTGGATTAAGACCTCGTTGGAGAGAGGCGAAATCACCTTGACGGGTGGACTGGAGTAGTTTGAGATCAAACAAACCAGGATAAAAATATCTTGTTCTTTGCATTGATTTTCAGTTTTACAATTCAACCCTCCCTTCTTGTGTTTTTCACTACTTCAATTGGCATCAGAGCGCCCGGTTCTGAGCTAAAACACTTAACCGTGTCAGTACAAGATCCAGCGTCAGAAAAACACAATGGCAGGAAACTATTCTCACACCAGCAATGACAACCATGAGGACAGAGACAGATTCAGCGGCAAACCTCCAGTCTTTGATGGAGAAAATTTTGATTACTGGAAAGACAGAATTGAAAGCTTCTTTCTGGCACATGATGCTGATCTGTGGGATATGGTGACAGATGGATACACGCACCCTGTGAATGCAAGCGGTCAGAAGATTGATAGAAAAACAATGTCTGACCAACAAAAGCGTGACTTCAAGAATCACCACAAGGCCAGAACCATCCTTCTCAGCGCCATCTCCTATACTGAATATGAAAAGATCTCCAACAGAGACACAACAAAGAACATTTTTGACTCACTCAGAATGACGCATGAGGGAAACGTTCAGGTCAAAGAAACTAAAGCTCTGGCACTCATTCAGAAGTATGAGGCGTTCAAAATGGAAGAATCTGAATCCATTGAAACAATGTTCTCAAGATTCCAGATTCTGGTAGCTGGTCTCAAGGTTCTGGACAAAGGATACTCTACTGCTGACCATGTCAAGAAAATCATCAGAAGTTTACCCAAGCAGTGGAGACCAATGGTTACAGCTCTGAAGCTAGCTAAAGATCTCAACAAAATCACTCTGGAGGAACTTATCAGCTCCCTCAGAAGTCATGAGATAGAGCTAGAAGCTGACGAGCCTCTGAAGCAAGGTAAGCCTTTAGCATTAAAATCTAACAAAAAATCTGAGTCTAAAGTTTTGCAGGCAGTTGAAGAAACATCTGATGGATCCTCATCAGAAGAAGACGAACTCTCCCTCCTCTCCAGAAAAGTAAATCAACTGTGGAAGCAAAGACAAAGGAAGTTCAGGAATCCCAGAAGATCTGATCAGAACGAGTCTTCTTCCAGATACAGAAGGACAGATTCTTCCTCTGGATACAGAAGATCTGAAGGCTCCTCTAGTAGCAAAAAGCCAAACACCAAGGACATCATCTGCTATGAGTGCAATGAGCAAGGACACTACAAGAGTGACTGCCCAAAGCTTCAGAGGGAAAAGCCCAAAAAGAAGTTTGGAAGAGAGAAGAAGAAAAGTCTCATGGCTACATGGGATGACTCTGACTCGTCTGAAGCTGACTCAGAATCAGATGATGAGAGGGAAAACATAGCTCTCATGGCTAACATCTCAGAAGATAGTGAAGCTTCTGAATCAGACTCAGAATCAGATACTGAAGAGGTATTTCCTAACTTTGCTGTTAATTTTACCAAGGCTGAACTTGCTGAAAGCCTTAATGAGATTCTGGAAAGGTATCACCAAATTAGAGTTAAATTCAGAGACCTGAAAAGGAATCTTGAATCTGACTCTAATAAGACTGAGAGTCTCAAATTGGAGAATTCTGAGCTGAGAAATAAGATTTCAAAATTAGAAAACACTTTACAAAACTCTCAGAAGGAACCAATCTCTGAAACTCCCAGCAACGCTGATGAGATCATCAAGGAGTATGATCACAGTTTCCAGAAGTTCCTTGCTAAAAGCATAGATAGAAGCAAAATGGCTTCAATGATCTATGGAGTTAGCAGAAACGGCAGGAAAGGAATAGGATACCAAGGTAAGGTTCCTACACCAAAGAATGTCATGGACTTAACCATTAAACACACTCCTCTGAATTCACATTTTGTGTATGGTCACACACATGATATTAAATACACTAGCAGTAAGCACTCTGTGAAACCAAAATTCAACCAGAGTTTTGGTAAAACTAACAAATCAGGACCCAATAAAATCTGGGTACCTAAGGATAAAATAATACATGTTGCAGATATCTTTAGCAGCAAGTCAGAAACACCAGTCATGGTACCTGGACTCTGGCTGCTCGCGACACATGACGGGAAGAAGGCATATGTTCTAAAGCCTGGAACTTAAGCCTGGAGGCCACGTTGGTTTTGGAGGCAATCAGAGGGGAAAGATAATTGGCTCTGGAACCATAGGTAATGAAAATCTTCCCTCTATTAATAATGTTCTGCTAGTAGATGGATTAATGCATAATCTGTTATCCATAAGTCAATTAAGTGATAACGGTTATGATATAATCTTTAATCAAAAATCATGTAAAGTTGTTAGTCAGAAAGATGGGACTATCCTGTTTAATGGTAAGAGGAAAAACAACATTTACAAAATCAAACTTTCTGAACTAAAGAGTCGGAATGTAAAGTGCCTTCTGTCTGTTAACAACGAGCAGTGGATCTGGCACAGAAGATTGGGGCATGTTAGTATGAGAAGAATATCTCAGATTAACAAACTCAATCTGGTCAGAGGACTTCCTAATTTGAAGTTCAATTCAGATGCTCTGTGTGAAGCATGTCAGAAAGGCAAGTTTGCAAAACCTTCTTTTAAATCTAAAAATGTTGTTTCTACCTCTAAGCCATTAGAACTTCTGCACATTGACTTATTTGGACCAGTTAAAACTGCTTCAGTCAGTGGCAAGAAGTATGGGTTAGTAATCGTAGATGACTATAGCAGATGGACATGGGTAAAGTTCTTAAGACACAAGGACGAGTCACACTCTGTGTTTGTTACCTTCTGTAACCAAGTTCAGAATGAAAAGGATCTTAGAATCATTAAAGTCAGAAGTGATCATGGTGGAGAATTTGAAAACAAAGATTTTGAGTCATTCTTTAATGACAGAGGCATTCTGCATGATTTCTCTTGTCCTAGAACTCCCCAACAAAATGGAGTTGTAGAACGAAAGAACAGAACATTGCAAGAAATGGCCAGAACCATGATCAATGAGACAAACGTTGCTAAGATCTTCTGGGAAGAGGCAATAAACACAGCGTGCTACATTCAGAATAGAATCTCAATAAGACCTATTCTGGAAAAGACTCCATATGAATTGTGGAAGAACAGAAAGCCCAACATTTCATATTTTCATCCATTTGGATGTACTTGCTTTATGTTAAATACAAAGAATTATTTGAACAAGTTTGACTCTAAAGCACAGAAGTGTATCATGTTAGGATACTCTGAACGCTCAAGAGGGTACAGAGTATACAATACAGAAACACAGATTGTGGAAGAATCAATCAGTGTTCGTTTTGATGATAAACTTGACTCTGAAAAGTCAAAGCAGAATGAAGTTTTTGCAGGTATGGAAATTGAATTTACAGGTTCTGAAGACAAGTCATCAGAAGCTCTCAACACAGACACTCCTTCAACGTCTGAAAGGAGCACTGCTAGCAATCCTACAACAGTTTCTGATCAACCTCAGAAGAGATTACCCAGAAGCAGCTTGGATCACCCAGAAGAGACTATCTTAGGAAGAAAGGAAGATCCAATCAGAACAAGAGCAAGCTTCAGAAACTCTGAAGAAACTCTCATGGGACTTGTGTCTCTGATTGAACCTTCTTCTATTGATGAAGCACTTCTGGATAATGACTGGATTCTGGCAATGCAAGAAGAGCTGAATCAATTCACCAGAAATGACGTATGGGATCTTGTTCCCATACCAAAAGGATTCAACGTCATTGGAACAAGATGGGTGTTCAGAAACAAGCTAAATGAACAAGGTGAAGTCATCAGAAACAAGGCACGACTGGTTGCACAAGGTTATAGTCAGCAAGAGGGGATAGACTATACAGAAACCTTTGCTCCAGTCGCCAGGTTAGAATCTATCAGACTTTTAATTTCATTTGCTGTTAATAGAGGCATCACTCTGTATCAGATGGATGTCAAAAGTGCATTCTTAAATGGTTATATAGAAGAAGAGGTTTATGTGCACCAACCCACTGGTTTTGAAAATACAAAACATCCAGAACATGTTTTCAAACTAAAGAAGTCACTATATGGTCTGAAACAAGCTCCCAGAGCTTGGTATGAAAGGCTAAGTAACTTTCTGTTAGAAAATGAATTCACTAGAGGAAAGGTGGACACTACCTTATTCTGTAAATCAGTTAAGAATGACATCTTAGTCTGTCAAATTTACGTTGATGATATTATTTTTGGTTCTACTAATCCTTCTCTTGGAAGAAAATTTGCTAAGTGTATGCAGGCAGAATTTGAGATGAGCCTCATGGGGGAACTGAAGTTCTTTCTAGGAATTCAGATCAATCAAACTCCAGAGGGAACTTACATTCACCAGAGAAAATACATCAGAGATCTTCTGAAGAAATTTGACCTCTCAGAATGTAAGCCATCAAAGATTCCAATGCATCCCATGTGCATTCTGGAAAGAGAAGAGGTAAGCAAAAATGTAGAACAGAAAGTCTACAGAGGTATGATTGGTTCTCTCCTTTATCTGACTGCTTCAAGACCTGATATATTATTCAGCGCTTGTATTTGTGCTAGATTCCAATCAGATCCTAGAGAATCTCACTTAACAGCTGTTAAGCGAATTTTCAAGTATCTGAAAGGTACTACTAATTTGGGTTTGTTTTATAGAAAATCTAGTGATTACAGTTTAGTAGGCTATTGCGATGCTGACTTTGCTGGAGACAGAGTGGAGCGAAAAAGTACTTCTGGAAGCTGCCAGTTTCTGGGAGAAAATATGATCTCTTGGTCCAGCAAAAGGCAATCAACAATTGCGCTATCAACAGCAGAAGCTGAGTACATAGCAGCAGCAGGATGTAGCACACAAATGCTCTGGATGAAAAGTCAGCTTGAAGACTTCCAGATTTTTGAGAGTAACATTCCTATACTCTGTGATAATACTTCTGCTATTTGCTTAAGTAAGAATCCCATTTTACATTCTAGAGCTAAGCATATAGAAATAAAACATCACTTCATTAGGGACTATATTCAGAAAGGAATTTTGAATTTAAAATTTATAGATACAGACCATCAATGGGCTGATATCTTCACTAAACCCCTTTCTGAAGATAGGTTCAATTTCATTCTGAAACATCTCAGCATGAAAATCTGCCCAGAGTGAAAATGTTTTAATTCCATATATTTATCTTCAGAATGTATTTGTTTTACTGTGAACTTCTGATCAAACTCCTTTCAGAAAGATAGAACATGTAGATTGTATCAGATGCAAGTCTAAAGATCTGAGAGTCTAAGCTCAAAGACAAACGTGTTGATCACTACATCAAACAAGTGTCATCCAATCATCAGCAAATCTCTGAAGCAGAACGCGTGCACGCTTCTGAGAAGGCAAAACGCTGATTGGGTACATTGAGACACATGTCTGGTAACCGTTTTTAAGTATCTTTCTCAAATCCCCCAAAATCAGCAAGCATTTAATAAAAGTAATCATGCTTTTAAAACGTAATCATGATTTTATTTCTCTCTCTTAAAAACGTTTACAATTTCAAAATATTCTTAACTCTATTTAAACACGTTAACCTCTCATTCTAATTCTTTACAGTTTCTCACTATTTCTCAAGCATTCTCTGCATTTTTCTGTGTTCATCTCTTGCAAACCCTTTTTCTCAGTTTCTTCTCAAAATCTTTTAGTGTGAACATGGCAACCTCCAGCAGTGCTTCTGCAGGTTCTCAGAAGAAAGCATCATCTGAACAGTATCAAGTGCCATTCAGAACACTCCTCACTCCTGTGAAGAATCTTGAAGTGTTATCTGAACTGATCATTGATTTTGGAAGCTTGAAAGAAAACGGTTTTGACCTAACAGAAGAAGTTAGGGCACAGAAATGGGAAAGGTATTTTGACAGGTTGGTTGGACCAACATTCCCTATGTTAGTGAAGGAGTTCTGGATTCATGCGACAGCTTCAACGCATCAAGTCACATCCTACATCATGGGGAAGAAGATTGTGATCACTGAGGATCACATAGCAAGGTTAATAGGCTACAGTGGCGGTGGCGGTGGCGTCCGCTGTATTGATATGGCTGAGAGATGTGCTGACGTGGGCGTCATAGCTGAAAGGATTTTCACCCATGGGGTGCCCAGCAGCAAGATCAAAGATCTGAAGGATCATCATAGAGTTTGGGCGAAGATAATTTTGGGGTGCTTCAACCATAGGAAGCTAACTAGTTCCCCTGATTACATAAATGTGGATCAGCAGTTTCTGATCTACTTTATCAATCAGAAGGTAAAAATCAACTTGGCTCATCTTCTGTTCAACCACCTCAGAACAAGCGTGAAGGAAACCAGGGAAGAAGAAAGAACAAAGAGGGATTAGATACCCTTTGTAAGGTTGATATCAGATATTCTGACAGAGAATAGGCTGATAGAGCATCTGATAGAAGCTCAAGAGTTAAGCACCATTGAACCAACAGTTGGGAAACCTCTGAACGCGAAGAACTTGAAGAAAATGAAGTTGATAGAGAATATCAAAAAGGAACCCAGCGCTACTCCTATTGCTGATATCACCAGCAGAAGAGTTCCACTGAGTGACTTTCCTTTATTCTCTCAGATAGAATCCAAGCCAGTGATAGTTCTCAGATATATGGACGCGTGCAAAGCTGATGGCACAGATCCAAATCTGAAGATCAAAGATCTGCATCAACCTCAACCAGAAGTGACTCTGAAGAAGACGAAGAAGAGGAAGGCACCTTCAGAAGGATCATCCCAGCAGACACCCAAGAAAAGAGGTAATTTATCTGCTGCTTCTGTTTTAAATTCTTCTACTATTCCAGCATCTATTCCACCTCCAACCTCTCATAGAATCTCAATCCCCATCCCAACAATAGATGAAACTGAACCAGAAGATGACCCTTCTGAGGCACTACAACTCAGAAGACCCAGAACCAAACACCCAAAACCAACAATATCAACAACATCAGCAATTGACAAAGTGCTGTCTGACATTGATCAACACACTTCTGATCACTCCTCCAATCCAAACTCTGAACCACAAATTGTCCCTCCTCCACAACCAGAACCACAGCAATCTGCTGAGGAACCAGAACAACAACAACCTCTCTCATCCATTCCAGAAGAACCTCTTATCCCTGAACAACCAGAAATTCCAACAACTTCTCCACAACCAGCAATTCCTTCTCCCTCTCCTCAACCAGAAATTCATCCACCATCACCTCAACCTGAGTTTCATCACTCTGAAACTCCTTCTCCTCCACCTTCTGAACCTCATTCACCTCAACCATCACCTCTGGCAATCCAGCTGCCATGTGGAACAACAGTCACAATGGCCCAGTTGCCATCCTCACCAGAATCTACACCACTAAACACTCCCAAAACACCAAACAGTCCAATCATAATTTCTGATTCTCCCACTCCATCTCCAAAACAAACAGCTGCCAAGCAAACCACCGAAAACCCTAGCAGGACCTTCATAGACTTAACAATCTTTGACCGTCTTGCTGATCTGAAACATAAAATAGCCATCCCAAAACCAAAACAACCAGATGTTGGCTCTGGTATTATGAATTTTGAAACAGGTATCCAGCAATGGATTGCTTCTTTGAAGCAAGTCTGTCCTGGAATAATTGACCCAGCTGCCTCTGACCAGCTCTGGTCACAATTCAGAATTTAGGTACGTGCTGAAGCCCTCAAGTTGCAGGATATCAACTATGAGCAGGCACAACAGAACTTCAGCAAGCTGCTGAAGGAAGTTGAAAGTCAACTGCCTCAGGAAGCTGTGCTCCCTCTGGATAGTGAACCTTGGTCTGAGAAACAGCTAGCTTCAAAGGTGCAACCAGAAGAAGACAAGACCATTCAAGCTGAAGCAAGTCAAGCAGAAGATGTTGCAGAAAGCTCTCAGAAGCTTCCTGCTTTTGATGTTTCTCAAGCTGCCTTGGACAGGCAGACTCTGGAAGAGCTGAAGCTGAATGACATGCGTCTGCAGCAGAGGATGGATGAAAACGACCAGAAGATGAAAGAAAGGATGGATGTGCAGGATAGCAAGATTGACACTGTTGTCAGCATGGTGCACAAGCAGAATGAGACTGCTGATCAGATCAAAGCCATGCTGGAGAACCTGTTCACACGCTTTCCTCCCCAACCTTAGTCTTTTCATTCATATCATTTTCATGTTTTCTTTGATTATCTGATGTACTGTTTTAATATGCTTTGTTTGATTCTGAACCTTTTTATATGACAAGTTTTTCTGATCTTAATTGTTTTAGCACATCACCTACACTTTTTGATTGCTGACAAAAAGGGGGAGAACAAGAATGATATTTTAAAATAATAACGGATTACTAAGACAGAAATTCTCGAACATTCTAACTCTGTTATACTTGAAAATGTTTTCTGTTTTGCTTAAGTCTACAGGTACGAGAAAGCACCATGATACTCTGAAGACTAAAGCTCTGATACTCTGATCCGCTCTAATACTCTGACCCAAAGCAAAGCTCTGACAAGAAAAGCTCTGATACGCTGATCTGAAGCTCTACTCTGATATGCTGATCTAAAGCTTCTGATAGTCAAAGACTCTGATACTCTGATGTTCAAAGAAAGGCAAAAAGATCTGATCCTGAAGAACTCTTGGAATCAAAAAGGGAAGCAATAAACTCAGGGGGAGTATCTCTCATCTCTTATCCCTTATCTTTGATAACCTCTTACTCTGATACATATCTCTGATACCTTTTCACGTTATTTTCAATTAAAAATATCCAGTTTTTGTCATCATCAAAAAGGGGGAGATTGTTAGAACAATGTTTGAATCTACTACCCTATGTTTAAGTTTTGATGATAACAAAGTGAAAAGATATATTATTTATATGATTCATGTATGAACTATTTGCTGCCTAAATTATTACGTTCTAATTTGCAGATACTCTGATAGGTATAAGCAAGATCACACCTAATCAGCATCAGAAACTTGGTTCTTGACATCAGCATCAGAAGTTGTTATATCAGAATACCAGAATCATAAGATCAACTCACGTATATGCTGAAGCTTGATGAACAGAACTGCGCTCAACACTCTGATACAGAAACACAACAGTTCATCAGCAGCTAAGCAGAGTCAGAATGAGCCAAGCCAGAACATGCATTAAGTAAGCAACGGTACTGTGCATTGAAAGCAAATTAATACCAACGGCCTCATTCCAGACAAGATCTGCTCAATAAGGAAAGTTTGTTATTAGCATTGAATCAAGAATATTGCTCCAACATTCAAAATCTCAGTGCTATATAAATAAGAATATGAAGATTGAATTGGCTAATGCTCTCCAACTCTTTACACGCCTAAAAGCTGATCATAATCTTCCTTCTCTCAGTTTGCTAAACACTACACATCTTCTTACTCAATCTTTGTTTTAGCAATCTAGTTTCTAAGCTTTAAGTTGTGTATACATCACAGTTGTGATACAGTTTTGTAGAAAACATTCACACACTTAGATTTATCTTCTTTGTAAGAAAGTGTTTCCTTGACAAACCGGGTTGTGGTTTGCATCAAGAAGGCTTTAGCAGTTGTTAAAGCAGTTTGTAATATTCAGTTGAATATAGTGGATTAAGACCTCGTTGGAGAGAGGCGAAATCACCTTGACGGGTGGACTGGAGTAGTTTGAGATCAAACGAACCAGGATAAAAATATCTTGTTCTTTGCATTGATTTTCAGTTTTACAATTCAACCCCCCCTTCTTGTGTTTTTCACTACTTCAGAATCAAGCCAATGAACATTGAATTTGCTTCAACACTAGTTTTATAGGAAATCTTGGGCCAGATGAATTCGAGCTGCTAATTAATCATGAGACTGTCCACCAGTTTGTGCTCCCGAACCCTATAACTAGTGTCCACAATAGAGCAAAATGGCTTTTTGACCTCCACCATCCTCCTACACCACCTTCGTCTCCTTCCACTGTTGACATCTATGAAGTACCTAACACCTCTCACGATGCTGAAGATCCTGCAACACCACCGGGATACCACCAGTTTCCCGACCTATGGGAGCAGCAAGTAGTTTCTACTGAGACCACCACCCAGGCTCCAGATATACCACCACCGCCTCCACCTACTGTCACCCTCAACTCTTTGCATGACAAAATTATCGAAATGCAGGGTGAGCTTACATCTCTCAGTGTGGATTTCATCGCTTTTATGGATTTGGTGACAGACCAACTGGATTTCATGCACCGGCATATGTTCCCTACTCCTCGTGGCTAGAGATTGCCGTTGTTATATTGATTTGTTCTTCTCTTACATTTGAATATACAGTGAGGTCACTGTTTAGTTTAAGTGTGGGGGAGGAATCTAGTTTGTTTTAGTATTTCTATTATTTTTATTATTATTTAAGTTATTATTTCCAAACAATTTTTACTCATTAATGAAATTTCAATTATTTATCAAGTTTCAAGTTATATTTCCTTACTGCCATTATTTCATTTCATACATGTTATTTCAATTTTCAGTATATTTTTCGTTTTTTTTATTTTACTGTTCATCATTTTCTGCAAAAATTTGGTCATGTGTGTTGAAAAAAAATTTTATTACTGCTTACTATGCTAAGAATTTTAAATTATAATATTAGAAAATAAAAAAATGTCACGTTCTTTTCATTAATATAATGAAATTGAACGCGTGACGCTCGTAACACCCTCATGACGAGCGTAACACGCGTTTCACCGTGTTACGCCCGTCACACCCTCGTGACGACCGTCACGTGCGCATTATATCAGAACTTGCTATTACAGAGTCGTTCCATCTTTGTTTCAAAACCTCCAAACCTCCATTGCTGCAAAATAACGGTAACATTACCCACTCCATTTTTTTCAACTTCCAACATTCTAACACTAAAAACCCCATCAACCCACTACTCCATCCACCCTCCAAACCTTTTTCAATCCGTTCTACAAACACTATGGCCAACAATCAACAAGCTCCCGCTCTCACTTTCAGATCCGGCGAACAAGGAGAAACCCAACGTGTCAAATTTCAGAAGTTCCAACACCGCAGTCTCCAACCTACATGGTATGTTGATCTTGACTGTTTGAGGAATTTGGGACTACTTGACAGGGTCCGACAATTGTTGCAGAGTGTGGATTTATGGAACCTGTGCCGCGAACCGTAACCCATTTATGAAATTCTAACCCTTGAGTCTCTGAGTTCCTTTGTATACATCACTCCCCCAGGTGCCACGAACCAACTGTCAGGCCTGGCCAAGTTTCGTATGTTTGGCATAGAGCACGAGCTGCCCCAAACCGACATCGCACGGCTTTTAGGCTTCTGTTCTGACGAAGGTGCCCATCTCCGGGTGCCGGATAATTTTGGTGAGGAAGCTTTTAACTTATGGCACAGTATGATGAACATCCGTGTCGGATCCTACGACCACCTCAACGCCACACACATCCATAATCCGGCTATCCGTTATTTCCACCGCATCCTCAGCAACACCATCTTCGCCCGTGACAGCAACCACAAGCTCAACTCCAAGGAGCTCTTCTACATGCATTGCGCATTCATCGGGCAAAAGATCAACGCCGCCTCATTTTTACTGGCTCACATTCACTCTATTTGTGCTATAGGCGGAAAACCCTTTTATTTCAGAGGGCTGGTCACTTCACTTGCCATAGCTCTGAACTATGGTGCTGCTCTCGCGGATATGCCTTCTATGGCACCGGCTTTGCTGACTTTGGATCACTGCAAGGCCGCACACCTCATTTATGAGCGGGAGGATGGCAGATTCCATCCTGTGATCAGAAACACTATTTATCATAACATCACTTTGCCTTGCAGGGACCGAATCGATCCACGAAACCGAGCTAACTGGTTGTTCGATCCTGCAGCTCCCGCGGGGCGTGCTCCTACACATGAAGACCAGCCTGCAGCCCCCGCAGACGAAATGCAAGAAGAGCTGGACAGTGCTCCCCACGCCACGACATTCCAGGACCTTTATCTGCACCACCTCCTATTAATCTTGAAGACGTTCTCCGCTCCATTCATATGCAAAATCAAATGAGCGCATCGCTTAAAAGAAGACAGCGAGAACAATATGAGTATCTATGCGCTCAAAACACTCAGATATTGACTGGACAGCGGAGCATGCATGAGAGGTTGGACGAGGCCCTGTCAGAACTCAATGCCTTAAGGCTGGACGTCAGCACCCTTGGTTACCAGGATACTGACACAGAAGCCACTCCTACCAGACGCTCTCGCACCAGGAGTAAAGGACGTGGTCACCAGTAGTTTTCTTTATTTTCTATGTAGTTTTTTTTTCTGTTTCATTTCCTTTCTGTTTGTTTTTGTAATTGTACTTCCCCGCCTATATATCGCAACATTGAGGACAATGTCGGATTTAGTGTGCGAGAGGTACCTTTCCATCTTTTATAAACTAGTAAATTTTTATGATATGTCTCGATTCAAATTCTTCGCTTTATTTAGCCATACCGGAAATTTTTTTATCTTCGCATTAGCCCGACATACCTATTTTAACGAAATCCCAGTTGAGGAAGCCGAAAACGACATAACAAGATCGACACAGTTATGACACCGTAGACTTCCTACTTACGCCATCCGTTTTAATAACCATTTGTTGGCTGAAGATTTTGATAATATTATTAGAAGCCAAGTGAATTGAATGTTTCGATCGAAATGAAACAAAGCGTCATGTTTCGAAGTAGCAGAAGCAGTGTTTCGAATAAGCATATCAAAGCTTGGAGCTTTGAAAGGCAATTATGGGAACATATCTAAAGAAGTCTCGAAATAACAACAAGTCTGTGTCTGAGAAGTGCGTTCGAAATGGAGAAGTACCAAAGCATTTGAAATTCAAATGGAAGCGGGACATTCGAATTTTGAAATTTATGTGGCGGAACATTTGGAGACACATGGAAAGAAGAGAGAGGCGTTGTTCTGCATGTTCTGAACGTGGCGTAATCCTATAGCAAGACCGTTATGGTCGAATTAGTATAAATAGAAGTCTTAGTATTAGGATTTCGTGTGTCATATCTATTGTACTAAATACTCAGTAACATTCAAACTACCACATGGCAAGGGAAACGAATGCAAGAGCAATGTACGTATGATAGCACCACATATTTATGATTTAATGAAAACTTTTTATCATTTCCAGCACTTTCCTTTATCTTTCTGCCAAATAACATTTACAAGTTTTCTCATTCAAAGTCTTTCTATTTCGAAATCTCTTCATTAAAGCTTTACATTTCAATGCTTTCTTTACATTTCAAGCACTTTACATTTCAGAAAACTGTCATACTTCCCATGCATTTATCTTCAAGCTTTATCCTTCGAACGCCTATTTTTACTTCAAATCATTTACAGATTTCTTGCATTAAACGCTTTCTTCATATTTCAAATCTTTTACGTTCCAGAACATCCTTTACATTAACTGTTTTTATAATTCGAAGCCATTTACTTCCCTTTTATGCAATTTTACATGCCTTTACAATTAACATTTATTCATGCAACTTAGTTTCGTACACGCACATTTTGATTACATCTTTAGACCTTTAAGAGAAAAATCGAAATAAGCCAAACACTTATACAACACTCAAATATCAACCATGAATATTTGTTCGATCATGAGAGTTACCCTAATGACCAAGGAATCCTAGGATCAATCTAGTCGATCCTGTGAGTTACCAAAGGAATTGAATAACAGTCAGTAAGTTTATTCGATAGTTTGGAAGACTAGAGATTGTTTACCAGAAATCACTGGAAACAAATTGGCACACCTGGTGGGACCAATAATTGGATATTAGAAATAAAGATTGTTGAGGCATAACCATTATAAAAACGTTGGAACCTAAGAAGTTTGTTGTTTTATGAACCTGAGAAGTGGTAAAATAACCAACAGCAACCAACCTTTATCCAGAAGAAAACATTTGGCCAAAATGTCTAATTCTGACAATCAACAAGGGGAACAAAATGCCCCACATACAACAGGCACTAATGTGTCCACTTCGATGGGAACATCTAATGTGATCCCTTTGAATGCACAGTCTGTTGCATCTTCAACCAGTAATATAGCCACCAATGGAGTAAGTGGCATATCAACTAATAGTTCGATCTTAGGAAATACTGGAACCATTGGTTACCCTGGGGGATTCGTTCCACCATCAGGGACACAATCCCATTTCGCCACTCCATTAACTAGACCACCCGGTTTCGATGGAAATAGAACCAGAAATTCCACTTATGGAATGCCCACATCTTTTATGGCAGGTTTACACAATTCCACATCAAATTCATCACCACAATTAGGGTCTGGGTCTGGGGCGAATCAGTTTATGACAAACAACCAAGGGTCAGTGGGTTATAGCACAATGCCTATTTTAACCACAGAAAACCAGTTGGCTTTTAGGCAATTAATGGATGACAGTAACCATAATATGATAGGGGTGTTAGCACAAACTATGCAGGAAATATTTGCCCCAATAGTTTAAAATGTGACTGTGACGAACAGGGAAAACGCTGACAACATGAGTCGAATAGCAGATTTCTTTGCTCCCCCAGAAAGGCGTAGGCAGAATCCGGCGGGATTTCGAGCAAACATGCCTGTTATAGAACAAATTGCTAACGACCCAATTTATAGACCATCCAGAGAAGAAGTTAACTTGGGGGCAAGGGAACCAAGGTTAGAAGCCCCAATAATCCCAGGCCCACAAAGAGAAATTATGGAACCAGGAGCAAGGGTCGAAAGGCTAGAAGCCCCAGAGTTTCGAGAAGAACAACCTAGGGGAGTTGTCCGGGTTGGTCGAAATCAAGATGCTGATGATGTCGTTCATAGAATTCGAAACGATAACATCTTGGCAGAAAACAATCTAACCACCATGATAGAGAGAGTCGTGGCCCAGAATGGCCTCAACACAGGAATGAGAAGGCCAAATTATGCTTCTCCTATATTGGATTGCATAATGCATACTGATTTACCAAGGGGATATAAAGTCCCTAAATTTACAAAGTTCGCTGGGGACACCAATGAGTCAACAGTCGAACACATAGCGAGATATCTAACCGAAGCGGGAGATATAGCCAATAATGAAGATCTCAGGATCAAATACTTCCCAAGTTCCTTGACTAAAAACGCCTTCACATGGTTTACCACTTTGCCTCCTGGGTCCATTGACACTTGGGCTCTCTTGGAGAGATTATTCCATGAACAATTTTACATGGGAAAGTCGAAAATAAGTTTGAAGGAATTAGCCAGTGTCAAGAGAAAGTTCACCGAACCCATAGATGATTATCTGAATAGATTTAGGCTTTTGAAATCCAGATGTTACACAGTAGTGCCTGAACATGAGTTAGTCGAAATGGCCGCTGGTGGTTTGGATTACTCTATTCGAAAGAAACTAGACACTCAATATTTGAGGGATATGGCTCAGTTAGCCGATAGGGTTCGACAGGTCGAAAGGCTAAAGGCCGAAAAAGCCAGAGTCTTTAAGAATAGCAAGAAAGAAAGGATTTCCTATGTTGGAACTGAGGAAGCAGAAGAATATCCTGAATTCGAATTCGAAGAGGTCGAAATCGACCTCGCCGAATTAAAACAGGCTCCACCTTATTCCTGCAAATTATTGGTTCCCACAAAAGGGAAAGAGATTGTTGAAAATGAGAAAAGTGACAAATTCCCAAAGAAGGTTTATACCTTCGATGTCACCAAATGTGACGAGATTTTCGATTTACTTGTCAAAGATGGCCAACTCATTGTGCCATCAAATGTCAAAATACCTCCTTTAGATCAGAGAAAGAAGAGAGGGTTTTGCAAATATCATAATTTCCTAGGCCACAAAACCTCACAATGTTTTCTTTTCAGGGACCTAATTCAAAATGCAATCAAAGATGGCAGACTAAAGTTTGCTGATAAGGTAAAGATGAAAGTGGACGAAGATCCCTTGGACGTCGCAGACACCAACTACTTCGAGCCTGCATGCATTGGAGAGATTAACATGGTGGAAACTGACCAAAGCGACGCCCTAACAGGAGAGAAGGGTACTGAAACTGAAAACTGGGTGATGGTCGAAGTCGATAAGGAGGTCACTGAAGACATCCAGAAGATGCCAGAGACTTCGATTGAAGCAGCACCTGTAGCTGTTGCAAGAGAAACCCAGGCTACTGAAGGCCAGGGAAATCAAAACCAAGAACTAACACAGGTCACTGAAGGCTTGAGGCTGGAATTGGAGAAAGTCCAAATCACGAAGCCAACTGCCCCTCAGAAGGAAATATGGGACACTCTAGGGGAACCCAGTGGAAAATTTGACTATTTGGTCAAATATTCTGCCCCAGAGAGTTCGAAGGTTCAGATTGAGGATATAAAGCCCACAGGATGGGGCGATGATGAAGCTAAAGGGGAAGATGTTGAGATAAATATGGTGGATATGGAAAGGCCTCGCTCTGAGATGGAAGAAGTAGAAAAATACTTAGAAAAAGAGAAGTATAGAATGAAGGATAATCACACTGGAGATGCTAGTCTCAAGGATTACCTCATGACATGCCACAAAGGAGATTCAGGCATAATACTGTGCCCCAGGTGCAGCATCCTCTGCAATCAGAGAATCGCTGCGAATTTCGAAAGGGTACAGAGGACTCGAACTGGCAACAATTGGCGCCAGGATAACCAGCTTTTTAGGTGTTATCCCAAGGCTGGAGAAAGTTTGCTGGAATTTGTGTTTCGCTGCTACAAAGGGGCAACCAAGTGCTTGATTTGCCCAAGGTGTTCTGCTGTATATGATCAAAGCATGGCCAGAGCCTTCGAAACGATTCCCTTCGCCCCTTGCTGGAACCATCAAGAAACTGTCCAGATGGGCCCACGTTTCGACAGCAGACACAAACAATGAAGGCCTGATAGCCCTCACCCCAAGGCTGCTCGAAGAGTGACTTTCAAACTCCCTGCTGAAGTGCCAACCGATAGATGGTTACAAGTCAGAAATAACAAAGGCAAAGATAGATGGAGAAACGCCGAACGAAATGCACGCCATGCTGTGACATACAGAAGGCAATTCAACACGGCAAAAAGGGAGGAGGTAAGATTAGAAAATTACAAAGGAAGGAACCCCATGTCAAGATCCCAGTGGCGCATACAGCAAAGGATTCGAAAGGCTGAGAGGGAAGCTGTGGCAAACAAAGGGGTTACTCCAACAAAGAACCAAGGTGAATCTAGCACCAACAAACCACAAAATCAAACTGAAAACAAACCTCCAGTCAATAGGAGGCTTTTCTCTGAAGTACAACGGGATGACCCAAAGGAATACACTCCAGCCCCAGAAGAGGACGAAGATATGATAACAGATAACTTCAAATCGGAGGGGGAGTCTTCATTCAACCTAAACTGTAACGTGGTGTCTGTGCTTCCCTGTGAATTTGGGCAGGAAACCGAAATTGATGAATATGAGGAAGAATACACCACAGACTTGATGAAACATAGGCCTGTGTGCTACTATGTGATGGACAATGGGGCTGTTGAGGAACAAAATGCGTTCTTCGAACATCCAGAACCTGCTATGAAGAACCATCTCAAGCCACTTTTTATTCGGGAAAAAGTTGGTGTCCATGGTGTGAACAAGGTTCTAGTAGATGGAGGTGCTGCAGTCAATTTGATACCCCATTTCATGCTGAAAAGATTAGAGATCCGCGAAGGAGACATCAAGCCCCATAATATGGTTCTGTCCAATTATGAGGGAAAAGTGGGCAAAACACTGGGAGTGGTCCAGTTGGAATTGACAATAGGCTCAAGCTGTAGGCCCACCATGTTTATGGTGATCGAAGCCAAGGCCAACTATAACTTATTATTGGGAAGGGAGTGGATCCATGGCGTGGGGGCAGTTCCTTCGTCAATGCATCAGCGACTAGTTCTGTGGAGAGATGATGGAATCGTGGAAAACATCGAAGCAGACCAGAGTTACTTTATGTCAACAGTCAATTTAGTTGACAAGAGGGATTATGATAAAAATCTGGCAAAGATTGCTCCGTGCGTTCCAAATGATGAGATTAACGAAACTAGAAACGCCCACTACTACATGACCCCTCGCCATGATGGCCTTTACTGGGATAGAACAATAATCAGTGAAGAAGAGGGAGTCGAAAGCACTATACAAAAACGGCCAGCAGGCTGGGACTTAGACAACCTTATCCATGACTGAGTCCACCTTTTTCGAAAGGATTTCGGCCTATATGGCTGAGAACGAATCAAAAGCGGCCTTAGAGGCTGAAATACATAAATTAACTATAAAGATGAACGAAGAAAGTGGGGATGGCTCGAAACGCTCACCCTTCAGAGAATTGGAGATGGATCAAAGGTTGGATGCCATCTACGATAAAGAACCCTTAGGCTTCGAAAGGGACCCCATAAACTCAGGTGCCAAAATGTTGGCACAAGATCCACTCGAAGAAGTCAACTTAGGGGATGAAAAAACGAAAAGAATAACCTACATAAGTGCAAAACTTAGCCCAGGCCTCAAGAAAGAAGTAATCGAAGTCCTCAAGGAAAACAAAGATTGCTTCGCATGGGATTATGACAAAATGCCTGGTTTAAAGAGTGAGTTGGTCGAACACAGACTGTCAATCAAAGATGGCAATAAGCCCATCAAACAAACTCCTAGAAGATTCGCACCAGCGGTTCTCACAAAAATTAAAGCTGAGATCGAAAGGTTGCTGCGTTGCAAATTCATCAGAACAACAAGGTACGTCGAATGGTTAGCAAACATAGTACCTGTTATTAAGAAAAATGGTTCTTTAAGAATTTGCATAGATTTTAGGGATTTAAACACCGCAACCCCTAAAGATGAATATTCCATTCCTGTGGCAGAAATGCTAGTAGATTCTGCTGCAGGGTTCGAATACTTGAGTATGTTAGATGGATACTCTGGGTATAATCAGATTTTCATTGCTGAAGAAGATGTTGCAAAGACAGCATTTCGTTGCCCAGGAGCCTTAGGCACCTACGAATGGGTGGTGATGCCTTTTGGTTTAAAGAACGCTGGGGCAACTTATCAAAGGGAAATGAATTCAATTTTTCATGATTTCATTGAAACCTTCATGCAGGTGTATATTGATGATATAGTCATCAAATCTATATCTGCAGAAACACATTTGCATCATTTGAGCCAATCATTCGAGCGAATGAGAAAACATGGCTTAAAGATGAATCCCCTTAAATGTGCATTTTTTATGCAGGCTGGAGATTTTCTTGGTTTTGTGGTTCACAAGAAAGGGATTGAAATCAACCAGAACAAAACCAAATCCATAATGGAGACGAAAGCACCTACATCAAAAAGGGAGTTGCAATCTCTGCTAGGGAAAATTAACTTCCTCAGAAGATTCATTTCGAACCTGAGTGGAAGAACCCAAGTTTTCTCTCCGTTACTTCGTCTAAAGCAAGGCCAAGCCTTCGAATGGAACGAAGCCCACCAAGAGGCATTTGACTGGATAAAAAGATACCTCTCTCAGCCTCCTATTTTGTCTCCACCTTCATGGGGGAAGCCCATGAGATTGTACATATCTGCCTCTGAAGTTAGTATAGGTAGTATGTTAGCACAAGAAGATAGCAATGGTATCGAAAGAGCCATATACTATTTAAGTAGAGTACTAAATGATGCAGAGACCAGATATAGCAATCTAGAAAAGCTATGTCTCTGTTTGTATTTCTCTTGTATGAAACTCAAGTATTATATAAAGCCTGTTGATGTTTATGTTTCATCTTATTTCGATGTCATTAAACATATGCTTTCAAAACCAATAATGCATAGCAGAGTTGGTAAATGGGCTTTAGCCTTAACAGAATATTCTTTGACTTTCATGCCTTTAAAAGCTATGAAAGGTCAAGTGATTTCTGACTTCATTGTGGACCATTCTTTGGTTGAGCAGACTGCCATGAGTTACGTCGAAATGCAACCATGGAAATTGTACTTTGATGGTTCAACCCACAGGAATGGAAGTGGCGTTGGAGTCCTTCTAATTTCTCCTGAAGGAATTCCAACAAAATTCAAGTATAAATTAGATGGTCCTCGCTGCTCGAACAACGAAGTTGAGTATGAAGCGCTCATTGTTGGACTTGAGGCTTTGTTGGAATTGGGGGCAACTAGAGTCGAAATTAAAGGAGACTCAGAATTAGTGGTCAAACAAATTACAAAGGAATATAAGTGCATAAAGGAAAACTTAATGGTATACTTCGTCATAGTCAATAGGCTATTGAGGAAATTTGAATACATGGATATTCAACACATACCAAGAATAGAGAACCAAGAAGCAAATGACTTAGCGCAGTTGGCTTCAGGTTATAAAGTTTCTACCAAGAACTTTAAGGATTTAGTTGAATTAAGGGGTAGAGTTATGGCTACTAGATTCACACCATCAGATCTGGAAAGTATGAAATTGGGATACGCTGAGAAACAGGGATTCGAAATATTAGCCATAAATACTTTGTCAGATGCAGATTGGCGAAGTCCACTGAAGAGTTATTTAGCAGACCCAACTCTGAACGTGGATAGAAAGACAAAATACAGAGCATTGTCATATCTCCTCATGGGGAACGAATTGTTTAAAAAGACCCAAGAGGGTGTATTATTGAAATGCCTAGGAGAAAGTGAGGCATACTTAGCGTTGTCAGAAGTCCACAATGGGGCATGCGGGGCACATCAAGCAGGCCATAAAATGAAATGGCTGTTATTTCGATACGGCTTGTATTGGCCTAGCATGCTCAAAGATTGCATAGACTTTGATAAAGGATGTGAGGAATGTCAGAAACATGCAGGGATTCAACATGCCCCTGCAAGCGAGTTGCATTCGATCATCAAACCATGGCCATTTAGAGGATGGGCATTGGATTTGATAGGAGAAATAAATCCTGCTTCGTCCAAAGGACAGAAATATATCTTGGTAGGAATAGATTATTTTACCAAGTGGATCGAAGCTATACCACTAATAGTTGCTGATCAAGAAGCTATTATTGAGTTTATACAAAAGCACATTATCTATAGGTTCGGATTGCCAGAGAGCATAACCACAGACCAAGGCTCTGTGTTTACTGGTAGAAAGATGCAAGAATTTGCCCAAGAAATGGGGTTTAGATTGCTAACATCAACGCCATATTATGCTCAAGCAAACGGTCAAGTCGAAGCAGCAAATAAAGTAATAATAGGATTAATCAAGAAGCATATTGGCAAAAAGCCAAGAAACTAGCACAAAACTTTGGACCAAATATTATGGGCTTGTAGAACATCTCCTAAGGAAGCTACTAACACTACGCCTTTCCAACTCACATTTGGTCATGATGCAGTGTTGCCAGTAGAAATTCTTCTACAATCAGTTCGAATTCAGAGACAAAACGAAATCCCAGCTGCATTATATTGGGAAATGATGATGAATGAATTAGTTGAGTTGGACGAAATTAGATTACATGCATTGGAAATTTTGATGAGACAAAAAGAAAGAGTGGCCAGAACATACAATAAAAGGGTGAAGAAAAAAGTATTCATTATTAATGACTTAGTTTGGAGAGTCATATTGCCCATAGACAAGAAAAATAAAGCATTAGGTAAATGGTCACCTCATTGGGAAGGACCTTTTCGAATATTAAAAGTATTCTCAAACAATGCATACGAAATCGAAGAACTGGTGGATGATAAACGTATCCTAAAGGTTAATGGGAAATATTTAAAGAAATATAAGCCACGCCTGCAGGAGATTCGAATAGTAACAATGTAACCAAGATGTTATAAAAGGCCAAAATGGCAAGATAAAATGCCAAAATGGCGTTGTTCGAATATTACATATAAGAAACCAAAATTGTAGTCAAATAAACATCAAAATTTAGAAATAAGAGTTATTTTTCAATCGGTTGAAAGTGCTTCGAAATGATTCAAGCCTCTGCTGAGCGAAACGCCTGGCTCCTTCCAAGGTTGCCACTTCTCCTTTAAGTTGTTCTGCAGTCTCCATTTCTGCAAGCCCCTGGTTGAGAAGCTCTTCGAATTGGTTACCAGCAGTATTGGTTTCGAAGGCTATTTGTTGTTCTTTAGCCTCCTTAACTTTCTGTTGAAGTTCCAGAATCTGCCTTTCCCAAAGAAGTATGGACTCAGCTCGAGCCTCATAATCAGTTTTCGCCTGCTTTAGATGCATAGCTTGATCCTCAGCTTCTTGAGAGAGTTTCGAAGCTTGTTCATAAGGGGCATCCATGGAAATACGTTTCTCTTGAACCTTCTTGGCAGCAGATTCGTCTTGGAGAAGGTAACCAGTTACGTTGTCCAGCAAAGCCTGAAGATCGAACAAGAGAGTACTAACTGGCAAGGAGCAAGTAGAAAGATTGACCTTTGTATGCAACTCCTTCATAGTATAGCAAGCAGTATTATCTTGCTTGAGCACTTCGAATATATCCACATTGAGAATTGTTTTCCTAATCTTATTAAGAAGTACAATTCTTTCATCTGTGGGAAGAGGATAGCTAGTCGAACTTGTGCCAGCCCTAGCAAGTGGGACGTCCCTTTGAGCCAGCTTTGCCTTCATGTACCCAATAGGGTCATTTCGTCTCAGAAGTGCAAGCTCCTCGTCAGTCATTCGAGACAAAGAGGATTGAGGGAGTTCCACACGTAGGGGAGCCACGTCCATTTCAACCTCCATGGGTTCGTTGGTTGCATCACCATCCCCTTCATTCGTTTCGTGCTCTTGATCTTCTTCATCATCATCCAATTCTACCACTTCGATGCCTTCCTTTTCACTGCTATTTGCGTTAGACTCTGTCCCAGCAGTCGAACCATCATTAGCATCCTCCTCCTCAGACTCTTCGTCTGCAGATTCTTCGCCTCTTTGGCCAGAATCAGCTTTCTCTCCTTCAGTTTGAGTGTCCTTTGGATCCTCTTGAAGAGTTTCAAGAGGAGACTTTTGAAGAGAAGCTCTTTGCAAATCCTCTGCAGATGTTTGAAGTGGTATTTCGTTTGTCTCTTTCAGAGGAATAGAGGTGACTTGATCATCCTGCTGTTCAGAAGTTCCAGCCAGAACCGCCATATTAGACGAACCTTTATTCTGTACAAGGTTGCTGGAATCTCCTTGAGGAGAGGAATTAAGTGGAGCAGCAGCCTTGGATGGTGAGTTCGAAGTAGTGGAAGCTGGATTCAAGATGTTCTGCAAGGAGCAACAGAATGTTAAAAAACATGCACCAAGGTAATAAGAAGTTATTATTGTCAAAAAGATTTAAAAGTTCAATTTACCTGTGGACTCTCGGAGGAGAGGTTACTAGTTATGCGTTCCAACATTGTGTTGGAGGTCGAAGGTGGAATTTTGGATTTGGGTGAGGGAGCAGCATCCCTGGAATCTAGTCCAGAGACACTAGTTGGAACGGTATTTTTCGAAATATATTTCTTTGGCTTCTTCTTCGAAGCAGTTGTTAAGTTTCCTCCAGCCTTGGGGTCTTCCCCAGTGGTGCTTGATTTCCGCTTCTTGGGAGTAGTAGGAGGAAGCTTATTGGTCTGAAAAGATTTAAACAAAGAGTTAGATGCAAACCATAAAACATGAGTGAATTCGAAACATCAAGGCTAAGTGATTACCGTTGGAGTTGGAACACTGGTTGTTGTTGGTATTGTTGTTGTTGTTGTGGTTGCAGCAATAGTGGTTGTTTCGGGTGGAGTCACTTTGTCAGTAGTTTCAATGGAGGCTTGAGAGGCACTCCCTTCTTTCGACTTCGAGGCAGTTGTCTTTATCCTGATGGCTGAAAATCGAAACAATTAAAGCAAAGGTTAAAGATATGGAAAATAAAAGACGTTTGGGATTTTCCCAAGCATTCGCACCTGTGCCTTGATCAGATTTAATTGACATGGCAGAAAGGTCGTATCGAAGGTGTCCTGGGAAATCATGAAGCCAGTATCGAGCCCATGTCACAGTATCAGATGGCTTTGGTTTCCTTTGAAGATGTTTGAACATCTCTTTGCAAGTGAACCACCAAGGATATGGGGGAAACCAAGCCAGAGCCAGTTCTGAGGTAGGTAATCTGGGAAATTTAGGTGGATGCATTTCGAATGCCAACCTATACCTATCCTCAGGTGACAACCCTGAAGGAAGTTTTAACTTAGAAACTTTTTGTTTAAATTTTTCCTTCAAGGTCTCATCCGCTTGATGCACAGTGGAGTCCAAGCGCGTGGGGTCATAAGTAGTTTCAAAATAATTTTGGAAAGCTTTAATCTCTTTGGCATGAGTAAACATACCTTTCTTTGCTGGTACCTGCACATCGAAGGCATCAATTAGTTTCTGTTGAATTGTAAGTGTATCGAACATATAAGTTTGATAAAACTTGGTCCACCATTCCAGAAACCCTTTCGCTGTGAGATGGGTAGGTTCGAAGGTTATCAGCTCAAACTGGGCAAAGCCTTGATATTGTTCTTGCTGTATTTTGGCTTCCCGTGCCTTGAAAGTTCGCGCAGAAGTAATGGCACTCTCAGTTTGAAATAAAGGTTCAGGAATCAGTTGGCATAAGCCAAACTGTCTCGAAACAAAATTTGGCTGGTAAGCGAAAAGAAAAATCTGGTTCTTGGCTGGAGTTATTCTTGAAGAAATGAGTCTAGGTAGCAAAAAAGCTCTCCATACATCCTGAATCTCCTTGCTCTTGATAGCTTCTGAGAGAGCCATGGTGAACCAAGAAGGTCCATGAGCCCTTGAAGCAAAAGGCGCCATGCTCTCTTCGAACTTGTGCCTTTTGGAGAATATCATGATGTACTTCGAGAATTGGACTTTGAAGTCATCTTTGTCATCATTTGGAGTTAATCTTCGAAGCCTAGTGCCTTCGACTATCCTATCAGTTATCTCAGGGTCTTGTTCGTCAATGGTGTTGGCAGTTGACAAGGAGGGTTCGAACATGGCGTTTAGCCATAGCTGAAGTAACCAAAAAGGGCCAGCCAATAGGATATTCTTGGAGGTATGGGATTTGAGGCTCGAAACAGCTGACCTCGGGCTTTCATAAAGGTCAACTAAGAGCAGTTCACTTAAGCACACTTTTCGATTTTCATGCAAGTCCCTAGCTAGAGGAATGAACCTACTGGCTACCTGTAGGGATCTACTGCAGAAAACGTATCTTGACGGCCATAGGGTTAGGAAAGCAATATGTTCTACGTCAGACACATTGTCTCCCTCAGCATGGTAATGACTGATAAACTTGGAAAAACTTGCTAGCTTGACTTCGAAGTCAATTATGCTTGAATGTTCTTCGTTGTCGGGGATATAAGTTTCTCCTACTGGCGATAGCCCAGTGATGGCCGCTATGTCGAAGAAGGTGGGGGTGATCATTCCACCTGGGAGATGGAAAGTGTTATAGGTACTGTCCCAGAAATAGAGGGACGCGAATAGCAGAGGGTGGCTGTAAGTGAAACCAGGCTTCGATAGCTTAATCAAATTGTAGATACCTAATTCTTCCCATTGCTGGGATTTCTTAGCTTCTACTTTCTTGAACCAATTTTGATAAGCAGTATCGGAGGTGGGGCAAGATCGAAATGGCTTAAAATTACTTTTTACATAGTCCAAAACAAAGGGGTCCTTAGGAGGAACAGTTGGATTTTCTATGGTGTTTGAGTCAGAAGATTCTATTGCCTTAGGGGCGTCCATTTTGTTAAACAAGGGTTTGAAACTATAGCAAACTGGGAAAATTGTCCTGGTATCTTTTAAAATTTCAAAAACCGTAAGAGGGCCATTTAAAGCTAACCTCTTACCAGCAACGGTGGTAGGAATGAGTACCTGTGATGCATACAGCATTTCTTTTTCCTTTGAAATCATCTGAGGAGCAAGAACGGATTGGCCTTGGTGAGTGATAATCTTACTTTCCATTGTAGTGCCTGCAGTTTTTCCTTTCTTCTTGGAAACCTTTTTGAGTTGGGATGAAGTAGAAGAAGACATTTTTGAAGGATGTTGAGAGCTTAGGGTTTTTGGCGAGAGAAGGAGGGTAAAAGATTCAGAGTATGAAAAGAAAAGAAAAAGACTAAGTGGATGATGTTTTATAATGTGGAAGTTTAAGCATCCACTGAATAAGGGTGTGATACGTGGAAATCATGGGTTGGTGTGATGAAGAGGTGGCGTAAAGTTAACATGGGTAATAGGCGTGATTTAAAGATAATCATTGTTTGTAACTGCACCATACTGTGAAGTGGCTCCAGGCGGTTAAGGAATCCAAAAAGTGCTATGATTGACGTGACTGGAGTCAAATGCATTAAATGTTATGATGATTCGAAGGTCACATCAAAATCTTGTGTAGATGTTTAAAATAGGTATTTCTCAGAGAGATCGAAATACATATTTTAAAGGGGCAATTTGTTGGCTGAAGATTTTGATAATATTATTAGAAGCCAAGTGAATTGAACGTTTCGATCGAAATGAAACAAAGCGTCATGTTTCGAAGTAGCAGAAGCAGTGTTTCGAATAAGCATATCAAAGCTTGGAGCTTCGAAAGGCAATTATGGGAACATATCTAAAGAAGTCTCGAAATAACAACAAGGTTGTGTCTGAGAAGTGCGTTCGAAATGGAGAAGTACCAAAGCATTTGAAATTCAAATGGAAGCGGGACATTCGAAGTTTGAAATTTATGTGCTAGAACATTTGGAGACACGTGGAAAGAAGAGAGAGGCGTTGTTCTGCATGTCCTTAACGTGGCGTAATCCTATAGCAAGACCGTTATGGTCGAATTAGTATAAATAGAAGTCTTAGTATTAGGATTTCGTGTGTCATATATATTGTACTAAATACTCAGTAACATTCAAACTACCACATGGCAAGGGAAACGAATGCAAGAGCAATGTACGTATGATAGCACCACATATTTATGATTTAATGAAAACCTTTTATCATTTCCAGCACTTTCCTTTATCTTTCTGCCAAATAACATTTACAAGTTTTCTCATTCAAAGTCTTTCTATTTCGAAATCTCTTCATTAAAGCTTTACATTTCAATGCTTTCTTTACATTTCAAGCACTTTACATTTCAGAAAACTGTCATACTTCCCATGCATTTATCTTCAAGCTTTATCCTTCGAACGCCTATTTTTACTTAAAATCATTTACAGATTTCTTGCATTAAACGCTTTCTTCATATTTCAAATCTTTTACGTTCCAGAACATCCTTTACATTAACTGTTTTTATAATTCGAAGCCATTTACTTCCCTTTTATGCAATTTTACATGCCTTTACAATTAACATTTATTCATGCAACTTAGTTTCGTACACGCACATTTTGATTACATCTTTAGACCTTTAAGAGAAAAATCGAAATAAGCCAAACACTTATACAACACTCAAATAGCAACCATGAATATTTGTTCGATCATGAGAGTTACCCTAATGACCAAGGAATCCTAGGATCAATCTAGTCGATCCTGTGAGTTACCAAAGGAATTGAATAACAGTCAGTAAGTTTATTCGATAGTTTGGAAGACTAGCGGTTGTTTACCAGAAATCACTGGAAACACCATTATACTGATATCTGGAGTTTTAGTTCTAAAGTAACCCCTAGTAGTTTATACTAGCAGTCAGCACCGTCTTGATACAAACCACGTGGAGAATCGATGAATATAAGTGTTTGATGCCTGATCATTGAAATATCCTTCTTATCTCGCTGCTAAAAGAAAAGAAATTGTATGCACCAAAATATACGGTCACATATAAGAGCTGAGCAAATAATGAAGGAATCCACTGTTGGTTGGTTCAGAGGTATCTGGTTCTGGACTTGGTAGGGCGTGCTACGGCTCGATCCCCCACAACCTCCAATTTGGATAACGTATGCAGGGTTGCCACATTCGTGTACCAGACCCCGTGCTAAAAGGATCAAAGTCACTAACCGGTTGCTCCACTATGTGCGTGCTAAGACAAAGCGCTTAATGTGATTGCGCCAGAACAAAACCGGGTGAAATAGATACGAGGAACTCTGGGCAGAATTATAACAGAACTGTTGGATAGTTCGTTTGAAATGGAAGCCTACGACTAAGCTTATTGCTTGTATCATCAGCGTATCGTCAGTGTTTCACTCAAGTATCGGCTGAACTGACGAGGATTTCCTGAAACTGCTTTAAAAATCGAAGGTATGTCATGCATATGCGCTTGACAAAACTTGTCTGATCTTTCGAATGACTATTTGCTTGAGGACAAGCAAAGGTTTAAGTATGGGGGAATTGGATAACGAGAAATCGTATCATATAATTACCACGCTTTTTACCAATTTTTATAATACATTGAGTCGTATAACTCCCGATTATTCCTAGTTTTTGTGTCTTTTCACAGGTACAACGTGTGTCAACTCAAATCAATGAAAAAGGACCACATGAAGGAAGTTAACCAAGAAATGGAGGAGAAAGAACCAAAACTGCAAAGTCTGTAGATTTTATAGCTGTGACGACCGTCACACCCTATGACGACTGTAACGCCTCCTCAACTAGAAGAACACTCGTCACACATCATTGACGAGCGTAATGCGCTATTTAGGCGCATTACGACCGTCACCCCCTTGTGACGACCGTCACATGCTTAAAGGGAAACGTTATGAATTAGTGGAGATGTGGGCAACGTTGAGGGCAGAACTCTTCTCCTATATTTCCTCCATTTCAGTAACCATGCATCTGGGTCTTTCTCCACTCAAGCCTTTTCCAAGTTTTTCTCAACTGCAATATCTTCTTCTATATATATGTGGTAGTTCAATGGATGATGGTCGAAGAAATTTATCCAGAGCCAAATTTATATTTTTCTGCATTATTCTATTTTCTTGCTTTTGGAACCTTGTTTACACCTACTGTAATCTTAAATTCCAGAATTAGTTTTTAGAGTGTTAATTCTTCATTTAAGAATTAACACAATTATTGATTTCGATTGAATTGCAAGGAATTTGTAAGCATCCAAGATTACCATAGCAACATTATTTCCAGGTTTTTTATGCAATTGATATTTATTTATTCTTGTATTATGTCATTTATTTTTATGGATTATATTTTAAATTGCATAGTTACTAAATATATTATGTCCGGCTAAATTAATTGTACCGGTATGTGACTCCTAAGTACTGAAAGAGTTCAGTGATAACTTGGCTAAAAATATTTACAAATAATTTTTGGTTTCCAATTTCCATGTTTAATTTAACTACCCTTGTCACGAGAGTGAGAGGATAATTAACACGATTTTGCCACGAGAGTGGGAAATTAAATAAGGCAAGAACCTGCATGCGAGAGCTGGGGTTCGACCCAGATAGTGGTAACGAAACATTGATTTTTAAATACATGAGAGTGTTTTAACAAATTAATTAAACTCAAATTGTTTTCAAAAAGTGTTATTAAATTTAAAGTGCATCCACTAGGTTTAGTAGCATGACTTATTTCATGAACACGAGAGTGTATGTCTCAGGTTTTTAAACAATTCGTTTTTACCGAAATACTTTATATGCCAAGCGATTCACCGAATTCCCGAAGTCCGACTATCACATACCGGTATAGCTATTATTATTATTTTTAATTAAACTATTTCCCCCCTAAAACCAAATATTCATAGCTTAGTTAAACAACTGTAGCATTAGATCGTATGTGATTCATCCTCAGTCTCTGTGGGTTTGATAATCATTTAAAACTAGAACGACTAAACTGTATACTTGCAGTTAGTATCCCAATAGACTTATAAAGTCCCGATCACTTGCTGGCCAGAGTCTCATATGCTGCTAAGTTCAGGCCTAATACACTGGCCATAACGCTCCAAAACTGCTGCACAGCAGCCCTGAAACACCGCCCCATTCTTGCCCCAAAATGGCATACAAACACTGCCCCTCAAAAGCTACAAAAGAAGTTTACTCAAATTGTTCAAATTGTTTTGTTTTCCCTCCTAAAACCTAAGCCAACTTTGCCTATAAATAAGAAGCTGCATAACATGTATAAGGGGCTGGACAACACATCCATTGACTTTGGGTGGTGGAACGAATCTCAAAACACTCTCAAACACTTGAACATATATTCAAACCCAGAATCCAGAAGAAACACAACACTTGTTTTCTCGACCCTTCGAATCTAGAAGAAACACCACACATGTTTCCTTGGCCTTTAGAATCTAAAGAAACACAACACTTGTTTTCTTTTTCTCTTTCAAATCTGAAACCATCCCTCACTTCTCCTGACCTTCGAATCTAGTACAAGAATCACAACCCTTGTTTCTTCCATTCAAATCCAGGAGTACTCAGGGCAGCCACTCAAGGTCCAGCACACACGTTCCAGCCTCAAGCAAGGTAAGTTTCTCCAAATCTTAAACCTTTCGTTTCTAACATAACATGAGAATAGTCATTTCCTTCATTTTAAGCATGTATATAACATTTGTTCTCCTCTTCGTTTCCACCCTTTTAATTTGTTTTCATGGCTAATCCTTTTGGTTTTGTTTTTTTATTTATTAAATATGTTTTAAGAACTAACCTGGCCATAAGACAATACTAGCATGGCCTTAGGCCATGTTGCTATTTAAAATCTCAAACGAAAGAAACAGGAGGAAGGAAGTATGAAACAAAGCCTTAGGCTTCCACACTAACTTCCAGGTCCAAACGAAAGAGGAAGCCAGAAGGCTACACCACACTGACTTTCAGGCCCCAGTCGAAGGAAGCAGAAAGTCAGGCTACACCACACTTACTTCCAAGCCCCAGTTGAAGGAAGCAGAAAGCCAGGCTACACCTCACTACTTCCAGGCCCCAGTCGAATGAAGCAGAAAGGCAGACTGCATCTCATGCTGATTCCAGGTCCAATCAAAAGGCATGTCCTCACTAATTCCAGGCCTCAATCGAAGGAAGCCATGAAGGGCATAATCGAAGCGTGCTTCTTCCTAGATCGAAAAGTTTATTTTTTTCTCCTTTTATTTTTGTTTTGTATTTACATTTTCTTGTTATTCAATATGGTTGTAATAATGTAGGATTTATTTTCTGCATTTTTATTTCTTTTGTACAAATGTTAGTAATTAGGATGTATGGCAAGATAAAAACCAACAAGTAGACAACCTAAAATTCAAAGACAAAATGCATGCAAATCAAACACACTTTTCATACATGCACCTCTAGGATAATCTCACTTGTTACCTCGGAAAAATAGTCATATCCCTCAAATATGGGCGTTTTAGCAAAGACCCTTGATAAAAGGTCGTAGTCCCTCGATGACCCTCAATGTTGCCTTCGGTAAATTATCTAGTCCCTAAACGACATTGCTAAAACGTCCCATAGATTTCCTTCTATGATTATACAAACGTCCCACGCCCGTCCCTTCACATCCAATGATGGGGCTTCTTACCAAATCAATGGTAAGATAGCAACATCTAATGGAGGAGGAAAACAACAAAGACCTTTTGAGTAGGTAGGATGCTCATAGTTGCTCGCTCGCTCACAACAAAAACATTTTTTCACGCCAACACTTTAATTTGAAACATTTTCAAAAGACAAAGCTCTTTGTACACATTCTTATAGAAACAAGAATCATTACAAAGACACATTTTCAAAATCACTTTCAGAAACACATTCCACAAACACCTCTTTGAACTATTTCAAAACCAACACTTTGTACATGTTCTTATAGAAACGAGAACCATTACAAAGACATTTTTAAAAATACTTTCAAAACCCACACCACAAGCACACTTTCAAACAAAACAAGTGATCTAGCAAGCAACTAAGATCCCGTAGATAACTACGGATGAAAATGGTGCTAACACCTTCCCTTTTCATAACCTACCCCCCAAGCTCAAGAAAATAATCTCAAAGGTCTTTCCTATTCTTTTCACCTTTTCCTTATTGGACAAAAGAAAAGTCGGTGGCGACTCTTTCTATCCGCAATAATTGCGATCAAACGCAAAACACCCAAGTATGTTCTCCCACCGTATTACAGTGCCCCTCGATATGCACAACAACTAGGACAACAAAACACCTAATCCATACTCCTCGACACGCACAGGGGAAAACAGGGCAACAATCAACCTATGTTCCTTGACACGTCCTGCAACCTAATTCTGCTCGAAAATCCAACGCATCATTCCCCAAACATTATTTTGGCCAACAACACGGTCACGATATAATGTCTTAATGACCACACCCCTATAATTCATAATTTCTGGCCAACCGCTCGGAATAACACAGTAACGGGAAACTATATTCCTATCGACAGATTTATCAACATACAAGACCGACTACAATAATAATTCCTAACATCGTAATGATCATACCCTCATAACGACCACAACAAACTAACAACCACAATAACGGGCAACAATCTACACTAACCTACTCATCGATTAGACCGGGCAGTCACACAAATACATAAACGTCCACAACACATAACCGGGCAACTCCCTATAACATGTCCATCAAGCGGTCCTATGATACTTCCCAACAGCCACAACATGAATAAACGGGGAACTTCACTAGCAATTTAGAAACATCTACGCACAACAATCATAAAACGACCAACTCCCATGTAATACACATCATAAATCCCATTATAAGGTTAGAACCCCATCCTTACCTGGATTGAAGGTTTCTCAACCAAAGTTTCAGTCGTAATCCTTGATTCACTCTGCTCGACACTGGGCAGCTTGCTCCTCGTCCGCGCAGCTCTTCAGTTCAACGCACAGAATCCTTATTCTCCAACTAAAACAATTCCTTGTGTTAGCTTCTACTTATATAACAATCCTCTTGGGCCTAACCTATACCCCCACTTTACTACTTCTAACTAATAGGATAAGTCCAACATTATTTCATATATTCCTTTTTATTCCACATTATAATTATTATTAATCAACTAAATAATTAATTAATAATAATTCAACAACTCATAACAATAATTCTCAACATCTCACAACTTCACAAATAATCCAAAAATGATTTAATTAAATAAATAATTAATTAATTAAATTACGGGTGTTACAACTCTCCCCCACTTAAAATATTTTCGTCCTAGAAAATTTACCTCATTCAAATAACTCAGGATAGGAGTCCCGCATCTTGCTTTCCAACTCCCAAGTCAAGCTTTCTCCAGTAACTCCAAACCAGACTACTTTCAACAAAGCAATCTCTTTGCCTCTCAGAGTCTTCATTTCATGATCCGCAATTCGTACAGGCATCGTCTCAACAGTAAGATTATCTCGTACTTGTACATCATCCATATGAACCACATGAGACGGATATGAAATATACTTCCCGAGTTGTGACACATGAAACACATCATGCAAATTCGAAAGATTATGCAGTAAAGCCACTCTATAAGCAACATTTCCAACTCTTTCCAAAATCTGATATTGACCAATAAAATGAGAAGTGAGCTTATTAGACTTCAATGCTCGCCCAACATTAGTTACATGTGTAACTCTCAAAAACACATGGTCACCAGCTTGAAATTCCAAATCCTTCCTTCGCTTATCATGACAACTCTTTTGTATACTTTGGGAAGCTTTCATCTTTTCTCGAATCAACTTCACCTTCTCAGTAGTCTCACAAACAAGTTCAGGTCCAAGCATTACACTTTCTCCAGATTCATGCCAACATAAAGGAGTTCTACATCTCCGACCATACGACGCTTCAAAAGGTGTCATCCCAATACTAGAATGGTAACTGTTATTATAAGTGAACTCTATTAATGGAAGATAAGTATCCCACGAACCTCCCTGTTCAAGAACACATGCTCTCAACAAATCCTCCAAGGATTGAATAGTCCTTTATGTCTGACCATCCGTCTGAGGATGATACGCCAAACTCAACCTCAACTTATAACCCAATGCCTCTTGCAAACTCTTCCAAAAATCAGAAGTAAACCTCAGATCTCTACCCGACACAATGCACAAAGGAACACCATGCAGCTTCACAATTACACTAGTGTAAATCGCTGCCAACTTCAACACTGGAATACTGAAGTTAATAGGAATAAAATGAGCCGACTTCGTAAGCCTATCAACAATCACCCAAATTGAATCATTTCCTCTTAAAGTATTAGGTAACCCCGTCACAAAATCCATCAAAATGTTATCCCATTTCCATTCTGGAACTTCTAACGGTTGCATCAACCCTGCAGGCTTCTGATGTTCCACTTTCGACTTCTGACAAGTCAAACATGTGTACACAAACCGAGCCACATCACTCTTCATCCCAGGTGTTGTACCCCAAAATTTTCCCTCTCACTTATCAATTATTTTCTCACAAAAGATCTCTCTTGGTTCAATACTGCACTAGGGTTGATCAACTCAAGACACCTCCTTAAGCATTGATGACCAAAATTAGGGTTTGAGATTGCACAAGGATAATTGAACTTATAATGCCTCATATGACTTTCATGGATCATTATGGACCCCCAAAATTACTCATGTCAAGTTTCAAACCTTGGATCACGTTTTTGCTCAGTCAATCGAGCAGTTGACCTAAAAATCAGTTGTATTGGGGAAAAAGTTAATTATGGCCAATTTACAGTAAAACTTCATAATTTTTGATCCATAGCAACTTTATAAACTCATATGTATCATTTTATCAAGTTTGGACCATAATTCCTCAAGAAATATGATCAAATCATCAAAAGGGAAAAATGGTCAAAATTAGAGTTTTGATTGAGGAAAGGCAATTTCTGATTTTTGAACTAGCAAATGGTTAAGTGGTTTGAGGCATGATCTCAAGAGTTCAATTGCATCATTTTGACCTAGTTTTCGTCAGGATTTTGACCTAACTTCTGACCCAAATTTCACCTAGTTCCAAGGGGAATTTTCAAAAGTGATTCAAAGAGGGGTTGCAGAGCACATTACAAGCTTTCCAAAATGTCAAAGAACTCTATGAGATCATTTATGAGCAAGGAGAATCGAAGGTCAGAAGTTGGGATTTCAAGTTGTTTTGCAAGGCAAAATTTGTGATGCACAATGAACCAAATCCATAGCCATGCTGCATAATCTTCACTTTGCAGGCCTCAAACCTGAAATTCACTCCTTAATTAAATGTTTACACAACATATGGAGCCATTGTACAAGCATTTGAATCATTATCCAAGTTGCATTTCCATTTTTGGAAGAAAGGCACCATTGTTATTCTTGAAAAGTGACTTTAATCACAAAGCCAACTTGTATGGAGCTTTGCACTTGTTCTTTCTGCACAAGCATACTCTATAAACTCAAAACAAACATGTTTAAAGTTGCTAGCCACCCTATAAGACATGTACCTTGTATTGAAACCATGTTTGTCAAGATAACTTCAAAAACAAGTCAAGAACTCATTACGTGTGATTCTTTGTTTCTGATCATTTCAAACATCAAAACCTTTCCTCTATAAATAGAGATACTATTTGCAAGAGAACCCACGAATACACAAGCTCTAAAACTTCCCCAAACTCAAAACTGCATCACAAACCACCATTGTTGCATATTCTAACCAAGAACTTCAAACTTCCATTTCACTCGTGCGTTTCTTGGCCTTTTGCTTCCAAAAGCTTCCAAACATCATACATAAGCCATCCATATCCCTGTTACACGACTGTAACACCATCTTTATCCATTTCCAAGTTCAAAAACAGAGCATCACAGTTGGACTTCTCTGGACCATTCCAGCCACCTTCAGCTCAAGCCAGCCATTGCATTAGCTTCCTAGAGGTCCAAGAAAGCTAACCTGATCATCACCATCACCTGAAACAAGCTCAAACTCATTTCATGATTTCCAGCTTTGAGGTTTTTTCTTGAACTTCTATCTCATTATTTACGCATTGTTAGGTTTGCATTTGTGAAGATAAAATGTAGACATCATTGCCCTGAAACTATACATGTCCATAGATTTCATTTATTTTGATTGATCTAGGAGAATTTTGAGTTTGAACTTTCTGAAATATTTAGGTCAGAATTTGGTACTTTTAGAAATTCTCATTCATCTTTGATTTATAGCTTAAGATATTTATATGTTGGATTTGTGTGAAAAAATGGAGCAATTTTCATGTTTACATTTATGCAAATGGTTGAGAAATGAGCAAGTTACAGATCCTTTGGTTGGAGGTTGAAGATGAAGTACAGTTAGGGCACGTTTTATGTTATGTATTTATCATTTCATACAAGTTAATGGATGTATCACTACCCCAGTGGTTAAAGCACACTCCTGTCACTATGAGGTCCTGGGTTCAAGCCCCAGTGTGACCTTTTTCCATTTTTTTTCACTTCTTTGACATTTTTTAGTTTTTTCAGCGCCTGGGCTTCCAACAATTAGGCCTATTTTTTTTTCTTTTACTAACCCTGACTTACTTGTGCACCTCTGGCCCAATTTCTTTTATTATTTTCTTTTTTCTTATTTTTTTTATTTCTTTTCTTCTTTAATATTTTTATTACCATTATTATTATTATTATTATTATTATTATTATTATTATTATTATTATTATTATTATTATTATTAATGAAAAAATCCAAAAATATTTTATTTATTTTATTTATTTTATTTTCTTATAAAAAACAAAAGGACTAAAAACATTTTCTTAAATTAATTAATTTCTTTTTTTAATTAATAAATATTTAGACTTAGATTTATTTATTATATTATTTTCTTTTAAAATCAATTTAGAACTTAGATTTCTTTTAATTAATATCCATATTATTTTCTTACTAATTCAAAAACCTTTTCCATAAAAACCCTAAAAATCTTTTAATTTAATTTTTTTTCTCAATTAGTTTAAGTTAATTTTATTTTTATTTTAACTAATCGTTTTTTTTTTCTTAATTAGGTTTAGGATTAAACCCTTTATATGAAAGTCAAACAAAAATCATCTCTCTTTTTTATATTCTTGTATTTATATATTTATTCAATTATTTGTACATGTTCAATATGGTTGTAATAGATAATTAGGTTTAGTTTTATTGCAATATTCCCCATTTGTAAATTTGTATACCCCTCCCCTAAGTGATGTAATAGCGTAGTAATTTTAAATTCTGCAATTTATCGCTTTATATACAAATGCTAGTAATTAGGGTTTTGTATGGAAAGACTAAAATCAATCAATAGAAAACCCTAATCAAAGACAAAGCAAGCATGAAAATCAATACACTTGCACACAAGCACCCCTAGGGTAAATCCACTTAGTTGCCTTACAAAATGACCATATTATGTATGTGAGGTATCTTAGCAAAAACAAGCAAAATACAAGATCATAGTCCCTCGATGACGCTATCATAGTTGCCTTTCAAAAATGATCTTAGTCCCTAAAGAAAAATGTTAAGCTACCTTGCAACATTGCTAATCATGGTTATACGATGACCCACGTCCGTCCCATTTACATCCAAAGATAGGGTTACTTACCAAATCAATGGTAAGATAACAATGTCAAAGAAAAAAGGAAATGAACATGAAAGACTTTTGAGTAGGTAGAATGTTCCTAGTTACTTGCTCCATTCAGAAACATAGCATCCTTGCTATTTTCAAAACAAACACCTACACTTTCAAAAACATATTTCAAACTTGAAAACATTTTCAAAAGACTAACACCTTTGTATACATTCTTACGAACGAGAATCATTACAAAAGTTTGCCTAAACAATGGCCTCTTTTCAAAAGTACTTTCAAAACCACACAAAGCACAATTTCAAACAAAATCAAATGATCTAGCAAGTAACTAAGATCCCATGGAAAACCATGGATGAAAAGGGTGCTAATACTTTCCCTTTTCATAATCTACCCCCCGAACTAAAGAAACAATCTCAAATTTATTTCCTGTGATTTTTCACCTTTCCTTTTGGATAAAAGAAAAGTTGATGGCGACTCTTGCTAAACCGCAACATTTGCGATCAAACGCAAAACATCCAAGTCAGTTCTCCCACCGTATCACAGAACTGGCGACTCTGCTGGGGAGAATTTTAAAATTGGGGTTACCTTAGGGTTTGATCACATTTACTTGCTTTCATTATTTGACTTGTATGCTTTATATTATGGTTCTTTGTTTGGGTTTGAATCCTCTACCTGGATTTGGGATACCTTATAGGTAAGTAGAAATACATTGTGGAAATTGTGCGGGGTATACCGACATGGTCTAAGCAATAGCTACGTTAGTGCGACATATTTGTGGGTACGGGTAGCCCTTTAGTAGTCAAGGAGAATACGGGGCTGCTGAGTGATGTCGTGAAGCACTAATGAACTTTTAGAACCTTTACTTGACCAGCTTGGCCATTAGGACGTAGTGAGATGACCGGCTTTGGTGCAGTTTGAAGTCGGTAGATACTCGATTCTACACTCATTGAGGTTTAGTTTTTTGGGATATTTTGGTCGCCATTAAAGAGGCTTGCGCTAAAACAATGCCCAAGGAAACAAACCATTGATATTAAGCTCCTTAGAACCCAGTTACTATTACTAGGACAGGTTTGATCCAACTAAACCTCAAGAGGGTACTTACCTATGAGACTCCATGCAAGCCTAAACCTAAGGACTTGTTTGCTTTGTTTGTGTATATATACTTGTACATAACATCATAAACATCATAACATCATACTCATATTCACTAACCATTTCAAGGATCTTGGGATTTATCTTTGTTCTGTTTTGTAGGATATGGATTCTATTCGTAGGAAAACCATTCAAGTCAATCTTGTAAGGATCCCTCCTCAACTTAAAGAGCTAGCATCAAGGATTCCTGGAAATTCTCCATTTACCGAAAGACATGGTCGCCTACTAAACTTGGTCACCTCCAACATTGATGAGGACATGATGAAGGTGCTCTTTCAGTTCTTTGATCATTTACACCATTGCTTCACATTTCCTGATTATCAACTTGTGCTAACTTTGGAAGAATTCTCCCGACTCTTGAGGATTCCCATTCTCAATCAACTACCTTTCAACGGTACGGAAAGAGATCCAAAGCCAGAAGATATTGCTCAAGCTCTACACTTGCAATCATCTTATATCACAACTAATTAGGAAACAAGGAGTGGTGTCAAAGGTTTCCTAGCAAAGTTCTTGTTTGAGAAAGCCCAAAACTATTGGAAATCTTTGGATTTGCAAGATTTTGAGGAAACTGTGGCTCTTCATCTATGGGATGGTTTTGTTTCCAAATCCTGACCAACTCATAGATGTGAACACCGTCAAAATCTTTATGTCTCGTAACCCGATTCCTACTTTTCTAGGGGACATCCTACATTCTTTTCACACTCGCACTATGAGGAAAAGTGGTATCCTTATGTGTTGTACTCCTCTTTTGGCAAGTTGGTTTATTTCGCATCTTCCCCAATCTGTATTGAAGAGCGATCAAGGTTCAAGGTTGTCACATAGGTTGATGACACTCAAACATTTAGACATTCATTGGTGTTCTCGATCCTTAGAGAATGTTACTATTGTCGACCGTTATGGAGAATTTCCTAATGTCCCTTTACTTGGCATTAGGGGAGGTATCACCTGCAACCCTTGCTTATCCTTAAGACAGTTTGGTTACGCCTGAAGGAATGGCCCACATGAGATGCTCATTCAAGGTTTGGTATTTGACTATGAGAACGACGATCAAGGTCATCGCTAGAGATTTATCCGAGCTTGGAGGATGTTGAACAAGGTAGATAGCAAGACATTGGGGCACAAGAATTCCATCCCTCTTGAGCCTTACCTCAAATGGGTACGAGCCTGTGCTCAAAGTCTTATAATTCCTTACCCCTCCATTCTCCCAGTCATCAAAGAGCCTGTTGTGGAAGTAGATGTTCCATACACTATCCTGCATCCTGAGATGCCCACCTCTCTTGAAGACTTACAAAGGGATTGGATACAGCTTAAGGGGGGCGAGACACTTTTGAGGCCCAATTCTACGCTAGCGGGAAGAAGGTTTTTGAACTCACTGAGCAACTTAATGAGGAGCGCAACCTGAACGCCTACATCGCACCAAAGAGGATGCGTACAACTTTTTTATCTTAGAGTTTTTGTAAGCCCAAAAGAGGCATGATGTACTCAAGCTTTGACTTATTAATATAACGTGTGTTCTTTTTTGGTCTAAAGCAAATTTAAATCTCTAATTTCCTTGAAATCATTGCATATGCATTTACCACTCATCATAACATAAGTAGGTTTTCTCACAATAAGTCTCCTCATCTTTCTACTATTTATTTCAGTAAGATGGATATCGAGCAGACAGTAAAAGACCTCCAGGTGCAGAATGCTCAGTTTCAACAGATGTTCCTGACTTTAGCCAAAGGACAAGAGGATCTAAAAACTTTTTTGGTTGAAGAAAAGAAAAATAAAGCAAAGAAAGTAACCGGAGTGCTGGATATGGGAAGAAGGTTCCAAGGACAAGCTAGACGGACCCAAGACTTTGCAACGTCATCTGGTTAAAAGGATAACCAAGAGGTGAAAGGCAAGGAAGTGGTTGTCCATATAGAATCTTAAGAGGAAGAAGAAGAAGAAGACTACTCTGAAGAGTAGTATCCCCCGGCCGACGACAAATACAAACATTTGGAAGAACGACTAAGCGTAATGGAAATTCAGAAAGTGCCCGGGCTAGACTTTGAAGAGTTGGGTTTGGTGGCTGGGATTGTCATTCCACCAAAATTCGAGGCACCAATATTTGCTAAGTACGACGGAGTTTCGTGTCCCAAGATGCATCTCCGGTCCTATGTGAGGAAGATACAGCCTCACACTGCTGACAAAGATTTGTGGGTACACTTCTTTCAAGACAGTCTATCCAGGACTCAGCTAGATTGGTTATATCAACTGGAAAGGGACAATATTCACAATTGGGAAGACCTTGTCGCTGCTTTCTATAAGCAATATAAATACAACTCATACCTTACTCCTACCCGTACTTAACACCAGAGTATGGCTATGGTTTCAAGTGAAGGTTTCAAAGACTACGCTCAAAAATGGAGGGACTTAGCAGGAAGAGTCCAGCCTCCCCTTTCTGAAAGAGAGCTAGTAGACATGTTTCTGGGTACCCTGTCCGGTCCTTTCTTTAATCACTTAATTGGGAGCTCCTCGGCAAGCTTTAACGAATTAATCTTGACCAGAGAAAGAGTGGAAGATGGGATTAAGAGTGGGAAGATTCAAAAAGACGCATCCTCTGCTGTTGTAAGAAAACCATTTATTGGGAAGAAAGAAGTTGGTGCTGTGTATCCTTAAAGGAATCAAGAAAGAACTGAACGTCGTCCAATGGTAGAGGTTGTCATGATCCCTAATCCTGCACCTACTCAACAAAGGAACGATCATCCTAGAACAGAAATACCAGTAAGATAATTTACCTGGATTAATATGATATTATCTCAAGTACTGCCACATTTGTTGAGATCTAATCTAGTAACTTTGAAAGAAGCTCCGAAGAATCCTAACACAACCTCTCCTCATTACCATCCTAATGCTCGTTGTGCATACCATTTAGAAAGTCCAGGCCATGATACTAATAATTGTTGGGCTTTGAAAAACAAGGTGTAAGACCTTCTTGAAGCCAAGGAAATAGAATTCGATGCTCCTGAGATCCCAAATGTTATCACCTCTCCTATGCACAAGCATGGTTGTGGTGTTAACGTGTCAAAGATGATATGTTTGTTATTGTTGTTGATGAACTTATTACTCATCTTCTGACTATCAAGAAAAACCTGTTGAATGCTAGTTTATTTATGGGTTGTGACGAAAGCTTCTACCTCTGTTTATCCCTACCAACTGGTTGTCATTTATTGAAAGCAGGTGTTCAATGCCTAATGGACGACAAAGAAATTTTGTTTGAAAAGACTCTCGTTCCAAACATTTCTTACAATGATGTTTCAATAGTAAACATTTCCGCCAATCCTTCCAGGGTCTCCACCGAAAGACCCGTTAGGATTACATCAGTTCCTAAAGTAGCTCCACTGATAATTACTATGCTTGGACCAATCTCGTACTCATCAGATAAGACTGTCCCATGGAATTATGGGGGTGATGTCTACTATCACGGTGTCAAGTAGGATTGGCCTGCTGTTGAAGACTCAATTTCTGAGAAGGATGACCTTGACATCGGAAACATTGCGAGAACCAGCAAGATAACCCGAAGTGGCAGAGTATTCTCCCTAGAGATTGCTCCTCCGAAGACTATTACCAGTCCTGTGAACATCCCTGTTTCTGTTCTTGTTGACACTACTAAAACTACAATTCCTACAGTTACACCTACTAATACTCCTGCGACCAAGTCGATCGAGACTCGAGGCAGAGGCATTCTGGTTGAGCCTGTCCGGATGAAGGCGCAATTAGTATCTATCCCTGAGGCTTCCCAAAAGGAGATGGAAGAAATTCTGAAAATTATAAAGAGAAGCGACTACAACGTAGTTAAACAGCTAGGGCAAACTCCGTTAAAGATTTCCATGTTGGCTTTATTGTTATGCTTTGAGGCTCATGCAAAGGCCTTGGTGAAATTCCTTAAAACTGCCCATGTACCACAAGAAACCTCTGCTGATCAGTTCCAAGACTGTGTGGCCAGCTTGACCGTGGATAATGGTTTAGGCTTTTCTGATGCTGACTTGACACCTAGATGGAAGAAGCACAACGAGGCATTACATGTTTCTATCGAATGCAGGGGCACAACTTTGGCCCATGTCTTGGTTGATACCAGTTCGTCTTTGAATGTGCTGCCTAAGAAGGCTCTCGATAGACTTGACTGTGAAGGTTTGACCTTAAAACCCAATAACATAGTGGTAAGGGCCTTTGACGGTTCAAAAAGGATGGTGCATGGGGAAGTGGACATCCCCATAAAAGTTGTAACCCAAACCTTTGATTCAACTTTTTACGTGATAGACATTCGCCCTTCCTATTCCTGCTTATTGGGCCAACCATGGATTCACAACGCTGGTGTCGTTACCTCTACATTACATCAAATGCTAAAATATCCAACCGGGGGAAAAATCATTAATGTCCATGGAGAAGAGGAATATATGGTCAGTCAATTAAACTCCTTCAAATACATGGAATTGGATGGTGAATTCATTGAAACTCCATTTCAGCACTTCGAGGAAGTCCCACAAACCGTGGTAGAAACCAAGGCTATTTCCCAAGTCCCAAAGATTACAAGACCTCCTCTAAAGATGTCTTCTCTGAAAGATACCAAGGCAGTAATCGAAGAAGGTGGGTACACTATTTGGGGCCAACTCCCAGATATCCCATACAAATCTGACAAATTTGGTTTGGGTTTCACTTCAGGAGCCCAGAAGGCTCTCCACCGTGCTCGTGCCGGGGGACCACCCTTGAAGATTAGAAACCACGGAGTCAACGCAGTGGAGGGTGATAAGGATAGCTACGACCTGGAGGAATGGATTTTCCCAACTCTCAATGGAGGACTCGGCAACTGGGAAGCTAACGATTTTGTCCCAATTACTTTTATCCAACCGTAATTGTCTTTAAATTTTTGTCGGACCTGTAATAATTAAACAATTTAGACTTTTAAAACCTTGTGTCTTACTCGAGGCACAACGATCCATTTGTAAGGGTTGTTACCTCATTTACATATGTCATCAATGAATCATGGATGTTTTTGCATACAAACTTTGTGCTCTTTGTCTTTCTTTTTACATTTTTATTTATTTCAAAGATAGTTATACTCTTACACACACTCACATTAAAAATGCAGACCTACATCCATTCGGGATCCCATGGGTAACGATTCTGCTACGGCCTTCTATGACTCTAAAAATCTAATCTACCAAGCCGAAGACGAAGGTGAGGAAGATTGTGAAGTACCAGGGGAACTTGCCATGTTATTACAACAAGATGAGAGGACCATACAGCCCCATGAGGAACCAGTGGAGACAATTAACCTAGGTACCAAAGAGGACAAGAAAGAAGTCAAGGTTGGTGCCAATCTGGAACCCATTGTAAAGAAGCGTCTGATTCAGTTGCTACATGATTATGTCGAGGTCTTTTCCTGGTCGTACGAAGACATGTTAGGATTGGATGCCGATATCGTGGTCCACCGTCTACCAACAAAAGAAGATTGCCCTCCGGTAAAGCAGAAAGTTTGTTGCATGCGACCAGACATGTCAGAGAAGATCAAAGCGGAAGTCATGAAAAAATTCAACACTAGATTCTTGGTTGTCACCTCCTATCCACAATGGGTTGCCAATGTTATTCCTGTGCCTAAAAAGGACGGAAAAGTACGCATGTGCGTGGACTACAGAGATTTGAATAGGGTAAGCCCTAAGGATGACTTCCCACTTCCCCACATCGATATTTTGGTTGACAATACAGCACAGCATAAGGTGTTTTCCTTCATGGATGGTTTCTCAAGTTACAATCAAATCAAAATGGCGCCTGAGGACATGGAGAAAATAACCTTTGTCACACAATGAGGCACTTTCTGTTACAAGGTTATGCCATTCGGGTTAAAGAACGTCGGGGAAACCTATCAGCGTGCCATGGTAGCTCTATTTCACGATATGATACATCACGAAATAGAGGTCTATGTGGACGAAATGATAGCCAGATCTCAAATTGAAGAGGAACATATTGACCATTTACAGAAACTCTTTGAGAGACTAAAGAAATACAAGCTGAGGTTGAACCCGAATAAATGCACATTTAGTGTGAGGTCCGGTAAACTCCTAGGCTTTATCGTTAGTGGTAAAGGTATTGAAGTGGACCCTGCCAAGGTGAAAGAGATATAAGAAATGCTTGTTCCTCGTACTAAGAAGGAAGTCATAGGATTCTTGGGATGCTTAAACTACATTGCCAGATTCATTTCTCACCTAACAGCTACTTGTGAACCAATCTTCAAATTACTGAAGAAAGATCAAGTAGTCAAATGGAATGATGAGTGCCAAGCTGCCTTCGACAAGATCAAAGAGTACCTGCAAGAGCCTCCTGTTTTGATGCCACCAGTCGAGGGAAGACCATTGATCATGTATCTAACTGTTTTAGAAAATTCAATGGGGTGTGTGCTGGGGAAGCATGACGAGTCTGGCCGAAAAGAGCATGTTATTTATTACCTGAGCAAAAAGTTTACCGACTGTGAAACAAGATATTCACTGCCCGAGAAAACTTGTTGCGCTCTGGCATGGGCTGCTCGCCGGCTAAGACAGTATATGCTGACCCATACTACCTTATTGATATCCAAGATGGATCCAATAAAATACATATTCGAGAAGCCTGCCCTCTCTGGGAGAATAGCGAGATGGCAGATGATCCTGACAGAATATGACATTCAGTATACTACCCAAAAAGAAATAAAGGGCAGTGTACTAGCCGATCACCTTGCTCATCAAGTTATGGATGACTACCAGTCCATGAAGTTTGAATTCCCAGATGAAGACATCATGATGGTAAACAACTGTTAAGAATTCAGACCATATGACGGACCTGAACAAGGATCCTGATGGACCCTGGTTTTTGATGGAGCGTCCAACGCACTCGGCAATGGCATCGGTGTTGTACTCATATCTTCGGAAGGATGTCATACTCCCTTTACCGCAAGACTCTGTTTCAACTGTACAAATAACATGGCAGAATACGAAGCGTGCATTTTTGGTCTCAAAGTTTCCATAGATTTGGGGATCAAGTCCTTAAGTGTATTCAGAGATTCAGCCTTGGTCATCAGTCAGATCAAAGGAGAATGGGACACTAAACACCCTAACCTCATCTCCTACAAAGAACATGTGTTGACATTAATCCCATATTTCGAGAAGATTACCTTCGAGCATTTCCCGCGAGAAGAAAATCAACTAGCAGATGCACTAGCCACAATGTCATCCATGTTTAACCTTAAATGGGATAACGAGGCTCCCCAGATCACCATTGAATGAATGGATGAACCAGCTCACTGTCACGAGATTAATACTGAAGAAGTAGTGGGCTGGCCATGGTTTCACGAAGTCAAGAGGTATCTCGAGGCTCAAGAGTATCCGGAAGGAGCTTCAGTCAATGATAAGAAGTTCCTAAGGAGATTCTCTGCTAAGTTCTTCCTTAGTAATGGCATTCTCTACAAGCGCAACCATGACTCTATTTTGCTCCGTTGCGTAGACAAGGTTGAGGCAGAAAAGATCATGGTTGATCTACATGAAGGCGCTTTTGGCACCCATTCCAGTGGGCATACGATGGCAAAGAAGATCCTACGGGCAGGTTATTACTGGTCTATCATGGAAGCAGATTGCTATCAGCACTCTCAAACTTGTCATAAGTGTCAGATCTATGCTGACAAAGTGCATGTACCTCCAGTTCCTTTAAATGTCTTGACGGATCCTTGGCCCTTTGTTATGTGGGGGATTGATATTATTGGAGAAATCAAGCCTACAGCCTATAATGGACACCGTTTCATCTTAGTGACCATTGACTATTTCACAAAGTGGGTTGAGGTGGCTTCTTTCGCTTCCGTCACCAAGAATGTTCTAGCCCGGTTCATCAAGCAGAATCTCATCTGTCAGTATGGTATCCCAGAGAGGATCATAAAAGAAAATGGTATGAATCTCAACAACACTATGATCACCGCACTGTGCATGCAATTCAAGATCCAACACCACAATTCTTCCCCTTACCGGACAAAGATGAATGGTGTTGTCGAGGCTGCAAATAAGAACATCAAAAAGATCATACAGAAAATGACAGTAACCTACAAGGACTGGCATGAGATTCTACCATTCGCCCTCCACGGTTACTGCACCATAGCGCACACATCAACCGGGGAAACACCTTACTCTCTAGTATACAGCATGGAGGTTGTCTTGCTTATTGAGGTCCAGATCCCTTCATTGAGAATCATGAAGAATGCAGGGTTGAATTAAGACGATTGGATCCAAACTCGACTTGATCAACTGAACTTGATTGATGAGAAAAGGCTTATTGTTGTCTGTCATGGTCAAATGTATCAAAAGCGGATGATCAAGGCTTTCAACAAAAAGATCAGATGCCAAGTGTATCAAGTCAGGGATTTGGTGATCAAGCGCATCATACTGCCGCAAGGTGATCCCAGGGGAAAATGAACTCCTACATACGAAGGGTCGTTTATGATCAAAAGCATATTCTCTGGTGGAGAAATTATTTTGACCACTATGGATGGCGACGACCTGCCGCACCCTGTGAACACTGACATAGTCAAAAGATACTACGCATAAGAGACCCACTAGGTTGACACACCTAGGAAAAACAAGGGCATCCCGGTGAACCAAAAAGGTTCTAGAAAAAATTAGCGATAAAACAAAAAAAATCTGTACACCCGGCAATTTGAAAACCTTAAAGAGCGACTTGGGCAAAAAAGGGTATCCCGGTGGACTGAAAACCCGAAAGGGCGGTCCAGGCAAAAGTTAGAGAATTAAAGCGTATGACTATGTCCCGTTGGATCACCTTACAGGCAACCTTTGGCTTCGACTGACAAACTCAGTGGCTCTGATCAATCCAATCAGCTTCGAATAAGGCAGCAAATGGACAAGACGCTCAGGGACACGAAGGCTATAGCAGAATGGGAACCCCATGGGATTATTGCACATAGCTATCTTCTCTTTGTATCAAGTTTCGATTTTTTTATGACGACATTCTCTTACTAGAATGTTCGTCTCATTGTACAAAATTCTTATTCAAGTTAAAGATATCCCTTTGAAAGTGCAAAACTATCTGGTTTTTTTTATTCCTGTGTTTAGTTTACAAAAACGTCCAATGATTTATTTTTGAACATATGCATTTGAACGTAACTACTGTTTAGAAATGAACAAAAAAAACAAAATAGAAAGACATTCGCTAATGGCTTTAAGAAATAGGATAATATCTTTAGACTATTCCATAAAATCCCCCACAGTGTACAGCTTAATCCCCAACGGAACAAAACTTCCAGTTATCACTCCCCGGTAGAAGTCGCCAAATTTCTCAGGATTCTCCAACAGGATTTCACAAGTAACACACGTTGTTTCTCTTACAACGGAGTTTATTTCTCTAAATAAAAGCTCACCAACACTTCAAAACATGAAGACTTACGCTCCACGTCCCCAACAATAGTCAGGGATTTATTTTCCCTAATCCAACAGTATTACAGCAGTATAGCTTACATACCCATACATCGCTTCCATACGTCATGACATTGACAACACGAATGCATACAACATAATCTCATTCATTTTTTGAGAACAACATTATACAATGCATTTCATACATCATGACATTGCATACAACTAATCTTTCATCTCTTCAGGAAAGATCAGTCATCCTATGGCTATCATCAACAATTTACGAAAAGGTCAGAGATTGATACCTGGAACAGGCCGAGACAATTATCTACACGACCAGCTGAACATTCAGATACAATTCAGATACGCTCCAGACACGGATGTCATTCTGATACTCATTCAGATTCAACTTTCAGATATAGTTCAGATACGCTCCAGACACGGACGCCATTCTGATACTCATTCAGATTCAGCCTTCAGATACAGTTCAGACACGCTCCAGATACGGACACCATTCTGATACTCTTTCAGATTCAGCTTTCATATATAATTCAGGTACGCTCTAGACACGGACGCCATTCTGATACTCATTCAGATTCAGCCTTCAGATACAGTTCAAATACGCTCCCGACACAGATGTCATTCTGATACTCATTCAGAATCAACTTTCAGAAACGAGTCAAATACAATCCACTTATGGATATTATTCTAGTACTCAACCTGACACATCCACTATTCCATTGTAAATCAACCAGAGGTTTATTCTGACACTTCCTTTATTCCCATCAACAATCATTTTTGGATGGCATCTGCAAGCCCATCTCTAACAACTTCTCATCTCCTCTCCAAATGGCATCTTTAATCCCATTCCCTATACCATCAACCATCACATCCTCGAGTGCAAATTTCTGGGCACTCTAGTGTCCAATCATCTTCCACCTTCAAGTCACGAATGGAAAATCCGTCAATCTAACTCTTCAGGTTTAAGATGATTGAACAGGGGCAATTGTTGTACCCCAAAATTTTCCCTCTCACTTATCAATTATTTTCTCACAAAAGATCTCTCTTGGTTCAATACTGCACTAGGGTTGATCAACTCAATACACCTCCTTAAGCACTGATGACCAAAATTAAGGTTTGAGATTGCACAAGGATAATTGAACTTTCAATGCCTCATATGACTTCCATGGATCATTATGGACCACCAAGATTACTCATGTCAAGTTTCAAGCCTTGGATCACATTTTTGCTCAGTCAATCGAGCAGTTGACCTAAAACTCAACTGTATTGGGGGAAAGTCAATTGTGGCCAATTTACAGTCAAACTTCATAATTTTTGATCCATAGCAACTTTATAAACTCATATGTATCATTTGATCAAGTTTGGACCATAATTCCTCAAGAAATCTGATCAAATCATCAAAAGGGAAAAATGGTCAAATTTAGGGTTTTAACTGAGGAAAGGCAATTTTTGATTTTTGACCTAGCAAATGGTTAAGTGGTTTAAGGAATGATATCAAGAGTTCAATTGCATCATTTTAATCTAATGGCATGACCCAAAACATTACTCAAGATCAATTGGATTGATAGTGAATTTTCAGTCAACTGTACACTAAAAAGTCAAACTTTGACTTTTTCGTCAAAATAAAATGTCAAAGATCACAATTCATCAAAACATGTCAAAATATGAAACTTATTCATTAAGAAATCAAAAAGTCAAGATTTTATTTTGAAAATTTTTCACAATTTTGAGCAAATTTTTCACCATGATGCAAGATGATTCACAAGAAACTTTCAACATGAAAGTTGTAGATCCCCATGACATCTACAATATTTATTTACACAACTTCTTATAAAAGTGCTTATATCTCAAGTTATTAATTCATAAAGTCATGGTCTTGAAATTAAACACTTAGTGAAATTTTGCCCTAGTTTTGGTCAGGATTTTGACCTAACTTCTGACCCAAGTTTCACCTAATTCCAAGGGGAATTTTCAAAAGTGATTCAAAGAGGGGTTATAGAGCACATTACAAGCTTTCTAAAATGTCCCAGAAATCCTTGAGATCATTTGTGAGCAAGGATAATCGAAGGTCAGAAGTTGGGATTTCAAGTTGTTTTGCAAGGCAAAATTTGTGATGCACAATGAACCAAATCCATAGCCATGCTGCATAATCTTCACTTTGCAGGCCTCAAACCTGAAATTCACTCCTTAATTAAATGTTTACACAACATATGGAGCCATTGTCCAAGCATTTGAATCATTATCCATGTTGCATTTCCATTTTTGGAAGAAAGGCACCATTGATATTCTTGAAAAGTGACTTTAATCACAAAGTCAACTTGTATGGAGCTTTGCACTTGTTCTTTCTGCACAAGCATACTCTATAAACTCAAAACAAACATGTTTAAAGTTGCTAGCCACCCTACAAGACATGTACCTTGCATTGAAACCATGTTTGTCTAGATAACTTCAAAAACAAGTCAAGAACTCATAACATGTGATTCTTTGTTTCTGATCATTTCAAACCTCAAAACCTTTCCTCTATAAATAGAGATACTATTTACAAGAGAACCCACGAATACACAAGCTCCAAAACTTCCCCAAACTCAGAACTGCATCACAAACTACCATTGTTGCATATTCTGACCAAGAACTTCAAACTTCCATTTCACTCGTGCGTTTCTTGGCCTTTTGCTTCCAAAAGCTTCCAAACATCATACATAAGCCACCCATATCCCTGTTACACGACTGTAACACCATCTTAATCCATTTCCAAGTTCAAAAACAAAGCATCACAGTTGGACTTCTCCAAACCATTCCAGGCACCTTCAGCTCAAGCCAGCCATTGCATTAGCTTCCTAGAGGTCCAAGGAAGCTAACCTAATCATCACCATCACCTGAAACAAGCTCAAACTCATTTCACGATTTCTAGTTTTGAGGTATTTTTCTTGAACTTCTATCTCATTATTTAGGCATTGTTAGGTTTGCATTTGTGAAGATAAAATGTAGACATCATTGCCCGGACACTATACATGTCTATAGATTTCATTTATTTTGATTGAGCTAAGAGAATTTTGAGTTTGAACTTTCTGAAATATTTATGTCTGAATTTGGTACTTTTAGAAATTATCATTCATCTTTGTTTTATAGCTTATTATATTTATATGGTTGGATTCGTGTGAAAAATGGAGCAATTTTCATGTTTACATTTTTGCAAATGGTTGAGAAATGAGCAAGTTACAGATCCTTTGGCTGGAGGTTGAAGATGAAATACAGTCAGGGCACGTTTTATGTTATGTATTTATCATTTCATACAAGTTAACGAATGTATCACCATCTCAGTGGTTAAAGCGCGCGCCTGTCACTATGAGGTCCTGGGTTCAAGCCTGAGCGTGACGTTTTTCTATTTTTTTCACTTCTTTGACATTTTTTTTGTTTTTGCAGCGCCTGGGCTTCCAACAATTGGGCCTATTGTTTTTTTTCTTTTACTAACCTTGACTTACTTGTGCACCCCTGGCCCAATTTCTTTTATTATTTTCTTTTTTCTTATTTTTTTATTTCTTTTCTTCTTTAATATTTTTATTACCATTATTATTATTATTATTATTATTTTATTAATGAAAAAATACAAAAATGTTTTATTTATACTTATTTATTTTATTTTCTTATAAAAAACAAAAGGACTAAAAACATTTTCTTAAATTTATTTATTTATTTTTTTAATTAATAAATATTTAGACTTAGGTTTATTTATTATATTATTTTCTTTTAAAATCAATTTAGAACTTAGATTTCTTTTAATTAATATCCATATTATTTTCTTACTAATTCAAAAACCTTTTCCATAAAAACCCTAAAAATCTTTTAATTTAATTTCTTTTCTCAATTAGTTTAAGTTAATTTTATTTTAATTTTAACTAATCATTTTTTTCTTAATTAGGTTTAGGATTAAACCCTTTATATGAAAACCAAACAAAAATCATCTCTCTTTTTTATATTCTTGTATTTATATATTTATTCAATTATTGTACATGTTCAATATGGTTGTAATAGATAATCAGGTTTAATTTTCTTGCAATATTCCCCATTTGTAAATTTGTATACCCCTCCCCTAAGTGATGTAATAGCGTAGTAATTTTAAATTCCGCAATTTATCGCTTTATATACAAATGCCAGTAATTAGGGTTTTGTATGGAAAGAATAAAACCAATCAATAGAAAACCCTAATAAAAAACAAAGCAAGCATGAAAATCAATACACTTGCACACAAGCACCCCTAGGGTAAATCCACTTGGTTGCCTTACAAAATGACCATATTATGCATGTGAGGTATCTTAGCAAAAACAAGCAAAATACAAGATCATAGTCCCTCGATGACGTTATCATAGTTGCCTTTCAAAAATGATCTTAGTCCCTAAAGAAAAATGCTAAGCTACCTTGCAACATTGCTAATCATGGTTATACGATGACCCACGCCCGTCCCGTTTACATCCAAAGATAGGGTTACTTACCAAATCAATGGTAAGATAAAAATGTCAAAGGAAAAAGGAAATGAACATGAAAGACTTTTGAGTAGGTAGAATGTTCCTAGTTACTTGCTCCATTCCAAAACATAGCATCCTTGCTATTTTCAAAATAAACACCTACACTTTCAAAAACATATTTAAAACTTGAAAACATTTTCAAAAGACTAACACCTTTGTATGCATTCTTACGAACGAGAATCATTACAAAAGTTTGCCTAAACAATGTCCTCTTTTCAAAAGTACTTTCAAAACCAGACAAAGCACAATTTCAAACAAAAGCAAGTGATCTAGCAAGTAACTAAGAGCCCGTGGAAAACCATGGATGAAAAGGGTGCCAATACCTTCCCTTTTGATAATCTACCCCCCGAACTAAAGAAACAATCTCAAAGGTCTTTCTTGTGCTTTTTCACCTTTCCTTTTGGATAAAAGAAAAGTCGGTGACGACTCTTGCTAAACCGCAACATTTGCGATCAAACGCAAAACACCCAAGTCAGTTCTCCTACCGTATCACACCATGCCACCAAAACAAATTCTTCAAATCCTGATATATCTTTGTAGCTCTTGGATGAATACTCAACTTGCTTCTATGACTCTCTTCAAGAATCACTTTCTTCATCTCCACATCATCAGGAATACAAATATGATTACGAAATCTCAACAAACCTTACGCAACTAACTTAAAATCATTATTCTCAGACTGATCGATCCCAACCATCAAATCTACCAGTTTCACATCTAACTTTTGAGCTTCTCCGATACTATCCAGGAATTCATTATTAATCTTCAACATCCCCAACATAACACTCTATGGTGTCACCTTACAAACTAAGCTCATATCTCTGAACTGTTCAATTAATTCTAACTCTTTAACCATCATTGACGACAAATGTAAAGTCTTTCAACTTAACGCATCAGCCACCATATTCTCTTTTCCTGCATGATAATTCAAACCGAAATCATAATCCTTTAACAACTCCAACCATCTTCGTTGTCTCATATTCAGTTCCTTCTGATCAAATAGATACTTTAAGCTCTTATGGTCACTAACACTTTAAATCTAGAACCATAAAGATAATGCCTCCAAATTTTCAACACAAAAACAATTGCAGCAAGCTCTAAATCATGCGTAGAATAGTTCTTCTCATGAGTCCTCAACTGCCTTGACGCATAAGCAACTACCTTATCATTATACATAAGCACATCTCCTAAACCCATCTTAGAAGCATCACAATATAATACAAAAGGTTCTCCTAGATTAGGCAATGTTAAAATCAGAGCCGACGTCAATCTTTTCTTTAACTCCATAAAACTTTCTTCACAGTGGATATCCCACACAAAAGCTCTACATTTACAAGTCAACTTAGTCAATTGATTTGCCAACTTAGAGAAACATTCGATAAACCTCCTAAAATAACCAGCTAATCCCAAAAATATTCTAATCTCAGTGGCCGGCTGTTGTACCCCAAAATTTTCCCTCCCATATTTCTCAATACATTTCAAGTGAGAGCCTCAAATTGCTCAAGGAAGCCCAAGGGTTGACCAGACAAACTCTCTCCTAAGGCAATCTACCTCAAATTAGGGTTTAATGTTGCATCAAGATACTTGAGTCCAAGGGATCCCAAATTCTCACCATTGTCCTAATATGTTCTCAAGATCATCCATGTCAAGTTTCAAGCCTTGCAGAGAAAATTTGCTCAGTCAATTACTCAAAAGCCTGAAAATCGACTGTGCTAGGGCAAAAGTCAATTGTGGTCCCCATACAGTCAAAAATCAAGATTTTTTTGTCAACATCCTCATCTTGAATTATTATTCATCATTTGACCAAGGGTTGATCATGATTCATCAAGGATTTCTCACAATTCATCAAAACCCAAAAGTTGCGAAATTAGGGTTTTGCAGGAAATGTCAACTCAACTTTGACCAAACATTACTTTATCATACTTCATTATAAATGACCCATCCAAAGATAATTTTTAATAGTATGCAATGCCCTATAATTCATATTCATCTCCCAAGTTCAAAATATGCACTCGCAAGAAGTTATGAATTTGGACATTATAGGTCATTTTGAAAAGTCAATAAAAACACCTTTTTTGTCAAAGCTTCATACATGAAAATGGAAGACTCAATTGAGATGAGAATAAAAGGTTTGTTTAGAGGGAATCCTAAGCTTTCTAAAAAGTCTAAGTACACCCTCATAGAGTCAAAATTGAAGGAGTTATGCATTGGTGAAGTTGACCTTTATTGCAAAATTGCCAAAAGTCAAATATGCCTCAAATTGCAATTTTTGTCAAATGGGCCCAACTTTCTGTGCTTGTATTGAGTTTGTACCATGACCCACGACCCATTATCCTTCCCTCTTGCTTTTATTTTATTTTTGTCATTTATTTTGTTTTTTATTTCAATTAAATCAAATTAAATCAAAATAAAATCATAAAAATATCAAAACTAATCAAAGCTTGAGATTTTGTGCATGTTTAGGTCTCTTATACAGCTAGCAATGAAATCAAATCGTGCAAGGCATGTTTGTACACAAAAAGATTAATTTTTTCTTGTTTTAGAAAGATTGGATACAAGTGTGAATCAAGGATCAAATCTTCATAATTGCAAAGATTGGATGCAAACTTGTAAACCTAATTCACTCAAGGACATATATAGAACAAATTCAGACCAAAGGCACAAGGGGGAGAGGCGTTAGAAGCTGAGAAGAAACTTGAAAAAATCACCAAAAAGTGTTGAATCAAATTGCAGGTTAGAGGACAATTTACACCATTCCAAGGCTAGCAATTGATTCCCAGCCATCTCCTGAAGCTAACCTGATCATAATCGAGCCTTGATTTACCCAGAATCCATCTCCACGACCCTCACGGTTTAACATTTTTTTCCAAATTGTATCCCTTTATTATTGCATCTTTTAGGGTTTTTGATTGCAGTTAAAATTGGCCCAAAAGAGGGGTGCCATGGTGTTCATAAGGTCAAGACGAATTGATCTGCACCATTAGTTTCCATTTATTGAGCTTATATGAAATTCTGGAAATATGCAGGGGTTGTACCTACGCTTTTTGTCCATAGGTAAAAGTCTCCAGACTTTTAGCAATGGAGGGAGGTGGGAGATGATGGCATGGTGTGGCCTGACTGGCCCGTTCAAAAATTCACGCGCTGGAAAATTAACATGTTGTGTTTTTCAATATATTCATTATTTTTATCTATTGTACAATAAAGCGCGTTGGTTCAGTTGGTCAGTGGGAGAGAGAAAAAGCCAAAGGGTCTGGATTGGAATCCCAGGTCCCCCTATTGTTTCATAATATTTTTCATTGCATGATCAGGCATATGTACAGGCACAAGGACCACCATGGACCATCATCTTTCAACCATCAGATTACCCACAATCTGGATCCAAAGGCCATCACATGAAGGTCTACCATGCATCCTAGTCAAGCCAATGTGTTGGATTATGGAGGTCAACATTGGACCAAAGCTTATTGGGCTTAAAAGTCAGATTGGCACCCCCCCTTTTGCTTTGGATATCAGGCCCTTTTTCTTTTCTTTTATATTTTCCTTTTACTTATTTATTTTGATTAAATAATTTTCTAACACAAATTTAATTCTTTTTTTTACAAAAAAAAACTCATAAAAATCAATTTCATCAAATTTAGGTTTTTTTTATATTGTCAAAATTAATTTAATTAGTTTAATTTAATCTTAGGGTAACTTTTAATCTTTTTGTAAATAAATTAAAACAAATTAGAAATTAGGGTTTTGTTTAAGTTAATTTTTATTTTATTTTCTCAATTTAATTAATTAATAATTAGGTTTGTACATATTTAACTCAAAACCTTATTTTCTTAAAATAATCAAAAACACCAAAAAATGATTTTTCTTTTAATTAGGTTTAGACGGGGTCAAAACCCTAATTTTCTTTCGTTCTCGATTTCGCGCGCGTTTATTTATTTTTACAATATTAATGTAACTGCTCATGGGATGTAATAGCTTAATTATGACTTTTCTTTTATTTATCGTTTTTATGGGTTTTTTGGCTATGTAATTAATCCCCCTCCCCGAAGCCTTGTAATAGCGTAGTTTTATTCTCGCATTTTAATTTTCGCAAATATTAACTGTTAGATGTATGATAATAGGAATGCATGATAAGAATGTATGATAATTTTAAAATGGTTAGTAAACCCTAAATGTGCAAAGATAATAACTGAAATTGAATCACTCACACATGCGCACTCCTAGGGTATACTCTCACTTCGGTTGCCTTTGGTAAATGATCATTAAGTATAGGGTGTTTTAGTGCTCGCTCTTTTGTCTAAACAAAGATCAAATGTCCCGTTCAGAAATGTTGCCTCGGAAATGTTGTCTCGAATATGATCTTAAGACATTAGGTTTATTACTAAGACGTCCTAACATTGCTTTAGTGATCGTACGTACCTTTCGAATTGACCCTTACAACTCCAACGACGGTGCTACCTACTCACTAATAGTGGGATAGCATTGTCTAAAGGAAACAAGAACAGAAACATTCTTTTTTTCGAGTAGGTAGATGCTAGTAGGTACTTGCTCAAAATAAAACTTTTCCACACTTACACTCTTTTTAAACAAAGTTTTCAAAACGACTTCGTAACACTCTTGAAGACAGAAGCAAGGGTTAAATCGAAGTAAAACAAAAACTTTTCAAAACACAAAAACACGGAAGCAATTTTTAAAATGATGAGCAAGTACCTAAGAGCCCGTAGAAAACTACGGATAGAAAGGGTGCTAATACCTTCCCTTTCTATAATCTACCCCCCCCCCCCCCCCCGTACTCAAAATCTCGAAAAAGGAATTTTTCTGTGCTTTTGTCCTTTCCAGTTGGATAAAATAAAAGTCGGTGGCGACTCTTGCTTACCGCGACATTTTGCAAACACAAACGCAAAATGCAAACCAGCATTTTCCTGAAACAATCTGGTTCTGCCACCGTATCACAACGGCTTTGGAGTTTCCCATTGCAACACAGCATCTACTTTAGATGGATCTACCGCAATTCCACTACCTGAGATCCCATGACCAAGAAAACTAACCTCCTTTAACCAAAATTCACACTTAGACAGCTTTGCATACAATTTCTTCTCTTTCAAGACTTGCAATACTATTCTTAAGTGTTATGCATGCTCTTCCTCCGACCTTGAGTAAATCAAAATGTCATCAATGAACACCACCACAAATCGATCCAAATAAGTATGAAAGATGCAATTTATGTATTCCATGAATACTCCCGGCGTGTTAGTAACATCGAAAGGCATCACCGAATACTCATAATGTCCATAACGCATTCTAAAAGTCGTCTTATTGATATCTTTATCCTTCACTTTAAACTGATGATATCCCGACCTAAAATATATCTTATGAAACACACGAGCATCCACCAATTGATCCATCAAGTCATCTATTCTTGGAAGCGGATACTTGTTCTTAATTGTCACTTTATTCAACTGCCTATAATCAACACAAAGCCTCATACTTCCATCTTTCTTCTTTACTAACAACACTGGAGCTCCCCACGGTGATACACTTGGTCTCACAAATTTATTCTCAAGTAACTCTTCCAATTGCTTCTTTAGTTCCAACAATTCATATGCAGACATCCAGTATGGTGCCATAGAAACAGGTCTGGTACCAGGTACAAGATCAATAGAAAATTCAACTTCTCTCGCTGGCGGTACATTAGGAATTTCATCATGGAAAACTTCAGGAAATTCACACACCACCTGCAATTCCTTAATCATAGCTTGATTCTCAATAGATAGCGACGCCATCAACAAAAACATCTGAGCTTTTTCTTGCATCAACTTCCTTAATTGTCTAGCAGACAACAAACCATCTTCCTCTTCCTCAGGAGTAGAAAACCTCACGGACTTGTTATAACAATTAAAATGAACATAGTTATGCTCTAACCAATTCATACCCAGAATCACCTCCAACCCTCTTAACGAAAAACAAACCAAATCAACAGCAAAGTATCTGTCGAAAATCGACAAAGGACACTTTAAACACACAAAAGAAGTAGTCACAGACCCCTTGGCTGGAGTATCGACGACCATCTCTCTATTCAAAGAAGACAACAAAAAGCCCAATCTTTCAACATAATCCGCAGTAATAAAGCAATGAGTAGCACCAGTATCAATAATAGTAATTAAAGGAGTACTATTAATGAAACATATACCTCTGATGAGTCTGTCCTTACTAGCTTCCTGATCCTCAACCAAAGCGAACACTTTACCACTGGTTTGCGCCTTCTTTAGTTTCTGACACTGACTACCAATGTGCCCTTCTTCACCATAATTGAAATAAATCACTTCTTTATGCTTGCACTCAGACACAACATGTCCAGTCTTACTATAACAGAAACACCTCTTCACCTCAGTAGCACACACATTACTCTTATGCCCAGGTTTTCCACATTTGAAACAAACCACACCAGCGGGAGCATCTCCCCCACTAGTCCTCTGACCCTGAGGAACTTTCCGTTTACCTTTTTCAGCGGGGGCATCATAAGGCTTACCACGATTATGTTGGTGCTCACCCCTCTTCTCACTGATAATCTTATAGTGAGCATTATTATCCTCTTCATAAATCCCGCAATTATCAATCAAATCAGCAAAGACATGGATCTTCTGGTATCCAACTTCCTTCTTGATCTATGGGTGCAACCCATTCTCAAACTTGATACACTTAGAAAACTCAGCATTTGCCTCACTATAGTGCGGATAAAACTTAGCCAACTCAGCAAACCTTGCAGCATACTCTACAACTGACATACTCCTTTGCTTCAGCTCAAGGAATTTAATTTCCTTCTTACCACGAACGTCTTCAGGGAAATAATTCCTCAGAAATTCTCTATGGAACACATCTCAAGTGACATTTTCACCTGCAGCTTCCAACCTTTGACACGTCTCTAGCCACTAGTCATCAACCTCGACTGCTAGCATATGAGTACCATACCGAAACTTCTGCGCCGGAGTGCAGTCCATCACACAGAAGATTCTCTCAATCTCTTTCAACCAATCCAATGCTCTGTCAGGATCATACTTTCCCTTGAGCGTGGGCGGATTCTCCCTCTTGAAAGTCACCAAACTATGAGCGTCAACATCCGGCTGATTCTCCATAGCATGCACCATTACTTCTAAAGCAGCAACAAGTGCAACATCATTCCTTCCAGCCATCTCAACTTATCACTACAACATAAACAACAGTTAGAACTCAAATTAATAATACTCGATTGTTAAACAACCTACGACTCGACAACTTGGTCGGACGGACCAACTTTTCTCTGATACCAACTTTGTAACACCCCAATTCTACTCAGCAATATAATGTAAATTAGAGTTATAAAAATTATACAACTGAATCAGGATACCACAAATTCAACTTAAAAACAATTGCATTTAACATGGATACATAACACTTTAAAACTTTGGATGAACCAACATCAAAATAAGTTAATCTTTTAAATCAACAACTTGAAAAACTGCGTAGCGGAATCATAATAACGTCTTTATCCAATATGGAAGCAACTTCTAAATAATGAGTACTTAACAACAATCAACTTAAAGTTCAAAAACTGAAATCACAAATACTAAAGCAACTAGCGTTCATCCCCCCGAGTGTTACGTATCAGAGCAATGACACTGACTCGAACTACTGAAGGTCAACCACCTTCACTCTGGATTACCTGCACGTTACCAACATAAGGGTAACATTCAAACATAAGGGTGAGATATCTAACACTATAATAGAACGTATGATAAATATTACGTTAGAATCAGTTCATGCAAAAATCACCACTTCACAAATTATAAACAACAACCATCACAACAGGCTATCAACAAAACACAACAACTAATTCATCATCACAATAGCTCAATTATACAACTTGGTATGCAACTCAATACTATGCAAATGCATATGGTACCATTGCATCAAAACTCCCATCTTAAAAACTGCCAATTAATAGAGGCATCAACAAGGCATAAGCTTTCTTCGCAGTTTTCCAATCCAGGCCATCACAGAGTATGCAAATGTATGTGACTCAATGAATGAACTATCACATACTCACAACAATCATCATCATCACAAGGCATAAGCCCACATCACCATTATTACCAGTAAATAGAGGTAATTCATCATCATGTAAACTCCCTGCAACTTCACATGATCAACGAGAATTCACAACGGCAATCACAACATCACAACAACTCAACATAAATCAACATTGACCATAAGCCTATCACATCAATCAACGATTCAATCATTAAAATAATTAAATAGCAACTTAACATAATTCACACAGCACTGGTAACGACTAAAACACAACATGTACTGGCAAAAGGGATAGGGAACTATGTGCCCCATGACATGGACAACAACTAGGACAGTATAACACCTAATCCATACTCCTCGACACGCATAGGGGAAAACAGGGAAACGAACGACCTATGTTCCTTGACACGTCCTGCAACCTAATTCTGCTCGAAAATCCAACGCATCATTCCCCGACCACTAATTTGGCCAACAACACAGTCACGATATAACGTCTTAACGACCACACCACTATAATTCATAATTCTAGGTCAACCGCTTAGAATAACACAGTAACGGGCGACTATATTCCTATCGACAGATTCATCAACATACAAGACTGACTGTGTTGTACCCCAAAATTTTCCCTCCCATTTTTCATTAAAGATACTATCCTAGGGTTTCTCGAATACTCAATTTGGCTCAGAATTTGATCAGACAGATTCTCTTCCTAAGTAGTAAATCGGCAATTAGGGTTTTGCATTTCTCAAAGAAAATTGAGTCTTCAATGTTTCAAATGATCCTCACAGATCTTCATGTCTCCCCGAGGATGTTCGTGCCAAGTTTCTAACCTCGCATCGCAAGTTTATTCAATCAATGGTCCAGATAACTAAAAACGACCACGTCGACCCAAAAAATCGACCTTTTGCGAGAACAAATTCAAACAATCGTAACTTCTTCATTATTCAATATTTTTGAGCGGTTTTTCTTACGTATGATTCTCCTTGATACCATCTCCAATTTCTCTTCACAAATCAAGAACTGATTACGCGTAGAAGATCACCAAAATTCGAATGTGTTAGAAGTCGCATCATGGAATTTGACCTAATTTTAAATAACAATCGCCCGATTTCTAAGATTTGTGATTTCTTCAAATTACAAGACCTTGAGATGATTATTTCTGTATGTGGTCATAAGTGTTTGCTCACGGGTTTATCTTTAAAGAATCGAAAGAAAATTGTGTTTGGAAGATTTTAAAAATTATTGAATTGTCGCAAGTCATTAGTTGATTTTTAAGTGTTCTTAACCATAATTTGTTGAAAGATTGACGAATTTTCTCAGAGCATGTTTGTTTGGCAATGAAGTTCCATCTTTAATCGAGCGTGGCGTGCGAGTCCATTTTGAATGCAAGTTTGAATTGGATACAATTTAAAGATTAAGACTTTCATTTAAAGCAACCATGATTTTGGATTCAAGTTAGCCAAGTGGAATTGAGTTCTTAAGCATTTATTTTGTTTGAGAATTTGATTGGAGTACAAGGCATATGGTTTATCTAATCATTTTGTGATTGCTTGAAGTACAAGTTACCAAACCAAGATGATTTATTCAAAGCATTCAATCAAGAATTGCAAAGTTTAAATTAGAACTCAAATTTTGGTACAACAAATTCATCATTCATACATTTCATTCAAATGTTATGTTATGATTACATTCTTGGACAATTTGTTAAAAAAAGGTTTACAATGCAAAATATAAATTACAAATTGTTTGTCTTGTTTACAAAGAATCTCAAGTTTTTTTGTTTACAAAGGGAAGTTTTACTTCTTCTTCAAGTCTTCCTTGATTCATCTTCAAGTAATCAATCTAATCTTTGTTTGCATGCAAGCCTCGCTTTCCGTTCATGAAACAAGAAAAGGAAAAGTTAGCAAAAATTCAAGCAAAGTAATATGTGAAGAGGAGAAATTCATCATTAGGGTTTGCGTCTTGGAATCAGAATTTTGTTTGTTTTAATCACCATCCATTTCTCCCTATTTTGCAAATCTCAAAACCTAAATTTTGGTTCACAAAAGAGGGAAAAAGAAATATACAAAACAGGCTGCATAGTATAACCAGCAAGTAAAACCAGCAGGACAAGCAAGCTGCCCAAATAACCATTGCAACAGTCCAAACAGCAACGAAATGCACAAGCCAATAAGCTATTGCAACAGTCCAAACAGCAGCGTAAAGCAAAACAAATGCAGCAGCCCAAAGCTGCCAAATAGCATACAGCAAACAGCAACAAAATAGGGAAGCCAACAAGCTATTGCAACCGTCCAAACAGTAGCAAACCTCAAAACCACTCAAAACAACAGCAAGTATAGCACAACAACAATTCATGAAAAGCAGCAAGCTAGCTATGGCCCACCCAAAACCCTATACCTCATCATTTTCCTTTATATTGCAAACCCTTTAGAATTTCAATAAGTAAACAAAACTGTTTATTTTCATTGAAAGAGGAGAGAGGAAAGATGAAAGAGATATCACCTAGGCAACAAATAGTCCCAAAATTGTCAAATCTGCTACAGCTCTGCATGAAGCAAGCCAACCAGCACATAAAGCCTGCATACAACAACCCATAAGCATGTTGTCCAAACTGAAAAATTGCCCAAAATACACCCTACAAAAACCTGCAATGTTGCTATCCAAAACCTGCCATATCAATCCAACCATTGCATAGAGTTGGAAAAACAAAAATTACAGCCACAAAGTATTATAACAGTAGCCAAAATTATTCAAAACCCATCTCATTCTCCCCCCCCCCCCCAATTCAATTCCTCATACTGCTATAAAACCCTAAGTCAGCACCATACTCAAGAGGAGAGCAAGGCCAGACAATATACAAAACCAAAACCAAACAGAAAAACCAGAAAATATAAGAAAACCAAACAAAGATAACAGAACCAGCAAAGAAAACCCAACAGGACAATAGCTAGAAAACTGAAAGAAGAGAGATTATAATATACACAGCCAGCATAAGCAGAAAGGAAGGGTGAGGCAGCCAAGCAAGATCAAGCCCAACATTTTTTTTTGAAGAAGCAGATCCATACTGGTAAAAAATTTGTTATTTGCTCCGCATTCATCATAAATGTCAAAACTCCTACATGCATTATTTGTTGTGTTAAAATCAAATAAAAATAGCAAAACTAAAACAAAATAAGAGAGCATACCTCCTCTATTAAACCGTTAACAGCCCTTCGTCACCATCAACAACACCGTTCAATCCACACACCAATCTCAACCCTCCTCTCATCACAGTACTACAACATTCACCATAACCTCACTCACCAATTCACAAGCTCACCAAAACCTCTACTCACCACAACTCAACATTCTGTATCGCCCACCCTCAACGACGTACAATCTGCACCCTAAACCTCAAACCGCATCTCTGTTCCCAACTAACCGCTCACACTCACGGACAATAACACAGAAGCAAGTGAAGCAGAATCGAGTGAGAGAGAGGACCGATAAACCCTTGATTTTCTTTGTCAAATTTTTCCTCTGTGCAGAGTCAAGTGATTGAAAGAATTACATAACTGAAATAGAAAATGAAGCAGAAAGAATGATAGATCATAGAGATAAGAACATAGGAATCGAGTGGAAGAAGAGGAAACTGGAACAGAGAAAAGAGCGGTGAGAGAGAGATGAGAGGTGTTGGTTTGTTCTAGGGTTATACAACCCGTATAGCTTGAGTGAGGAACTGGGTCCCAACCCGGTCCAGCCCATCATTTTTTTTTAAATTAATTTTCAGTCTTGTATTTTATACCTTGGACCTTTGCTGTTTATTTTTCCCCTTAGCGCCAAACCATATTTCTGTTTACACTCCTAATTCTAGCCCACACCTCTTAACTTTTTTTATTTCTTATTTGATTGATTGCATCATTTGATTGTTGTTTAAATTTCTTCATCTAAAAAATGCTTCAAAAATAATTGAATAGGTTTCCATTGTCTTTTCAAATTTTCTCACAAACAAAACACCAAAAACATTATTTCGATATCGTTAATTATTTCGCTAATTAATTTTTTTAATAGTTTGTTTTAGTTTTAATTATTTGTTTATCTTAAATTTCGATAAAATAAAAGAAACACAACTTCAAAATTAGTTAATTTTCTCAATTAATCTAGTTAGGCATTTTGTAAATTACTTTACTAATTATTTTGTGCTTAAGCTATAATTTGTTTACTTAATTTCCAAATAACAAAACTCTAAAAGACAAAATACATGCATTTGATTTAATTATTTAAAGTTAATAGAATAGATTTTCCTATTTTTTCTTTTCAAAAAAAACTTTTCCAACAAAAAACAAGAACTTTTTTCCTTATTTTGTTAATTAATTCTTTACTTCATAAACTTGTTGTAATTGCTCGATTCGATTTGGTTGTATTGTTTGTCTATTTGGACATTTAATTGCATTAACTCATCCCCATTTGTGAATTTATACCCCCATTCCCGAAAACTCTGTAATAGTGTATAATTTCAATTTCTGCAATTTACTGTTTTCCTTATACTGTATAGTAATTAGGTGTGTATGGAAAGATTTAAAATCAACCGCTAGATAACCCTAATCAAAGACGAAATAACTTGAATCAAACACACATTTTCACACGCGCACCTCTAGGGTAACCTCGCTCGTTGCCTCGGAAACACATTCATGTCCCTCGAATATGGGATGCTTTAGCAAAGCCCCTTCGATAAAAAAGATCGTAGTCCCTCGATGCCCCTCGATGTTGCCTTTGATGAAACGATCAAGTCCCTTACGAAAATTGCTAAAAGCGTCTCATAAGTTGCTTTTTATGACTATACAAAAACGTCCCACGCCCGTCCCTTCACATCCAACGATGGGGCTTCTTACCAAAATAATGGTAAGATAGCAACATCTAAAGGAGGAGGAAAAGAACATCTAAGACCTTTTGAGTAGGTAGATTCGCTCCTAGTTGATTGCTTGCTCACAATAAAAACATTTTATACACCAACACTTTCACTTTGAAACATTTTCAAAAGACAACATTTTGTATGCGTTCTTATAGAGATGGGAATCATTACAAAGACACCTTTTCAAAAACATATCTCACAAACACTTTTTTGAATCATTTTCGAAACAAACATTTTTGTATGCGTTCTTATAGAAACGAGAATCATTAAGAAGTTACATTTTCAAAATACTTTCAAAACCCACACCACAAGCACACAAGAGCAAGTGATCTAGCAAGTAACTAAGAGCCCGTAGATAACTACGGATGAAAAGGGTGCTAATACCTTCCCTTTTCATAATCTACCCCCCGAACCCGAGAAATAATCTCGAAAGGTCTTTCCTGTGCTTTTTTTACCTTTCCTTTTGGATAAAAGAAAAGTCGGTGGCGACTCTTGCTATCCGCACAATTACGATCAAACGCAAAACGACCCGAGTTAGTTCTCCCACCGTATCACAGACTGCAACAATAATTCCTAACATCGTAATGATCATACCCTCACAATGACCACAACAAACTAACAACCATAACAACGGGCAACAATCTACACTAAACTACTCATTGATTAGACTGGACAGTCACACAAATACATAAACGTCCATAACATATAACCAGGAAACTCTCTATAACATGTTCATCAAGCGGTCCAACGGTACTTCCCAACGACCACAACATGAATAAACGGGCAACTTCGCTAGCAATTCAGAAACATCCACGCACAACAATCATAAAACAACCAATTCCCACGTAATACACATCATAAATCCCATTATAAGGTCAGAACCCCACCCTTACCTGGATTGAAGGTTGCTCAACCAAAGCTTCGACCGTAATCCATGATTCGATCTGCTCGATATCGGGCAACTTGCTCCTCATCCGTGCAGCTCTTCCGGTCAACGCACATAATCCTTATTCTCCAACTAAAACAATTCCTTATGTTAGATTTTCCTTATATAACAATCCTCTCAGGCCTAACCTACACCCCCACTTTACTACTTCTAACCAATAGCATAAGTCCAACATTATTTCATATATTCCTTTTAATTCCACATTATAATTATTATTAATCAACTAAATAATTAATTAATAATAATTCAACAACTCATAACAATAATTCTCAACATCTCACAACTTCACAAATAATCCAAAAATGATTTAATTAAATAAATGATTAATTAATTAAATTACAGACGTTACATTATGCACATGCGAGCGTAAATTTCTGGGCACTTAAGTGTTCAATCATCTTCTACCTTCAGTTCATGAATGGCGGGCATACTAATCTAAATCTTCAGGTTTAATAAGATTGAACAAGGGCAGTTATTGTACCCCAAAATTTTCCCTCCCATTTTCTTTAAAACATTCTTCTAAGGGTCTCAAGTATTTAAGGCTACTCAAGGGCTGACCAATCAAACCTCCTCCTAGGCAATGGGTCTACTACTAGGGTTTTGAGTTTCTCAAGGAAGTTTAGGTTGCAAAGTTCTCAAGTGGTTTCCATGGTTCTCCATAGGTCTTCAACAATGCTCATATCAAGTTTCAAGTCTTGCATCACAAGTTAACTCGGCCAATGGCTCAGATGATTGAAAATTAACTATATTGGGTAAAAAGTCAACCATGGTCAACATACTGTCAAAATTCAAGATTTTGGGTCAACATCAACATATTGAAGTGATATCCATCATTTGATCAAGGGTTGATCATGATTCCTCAAGGAAAGCTCTCAAATCATCAAAAGTCAAAAGTTGCCAAATTAGGGGTTCCTTAGGAGAAGTCAACTGAACTTTGAACAAGCCTAACTTTCACATGCTTCATCAATGTTTCCCCAACCAAAACCCATTTTGAAGGAAAATCAATTCTCTACAACTTTGTATCTGTATGCTCAAGCCCAAAAAATGCTTCATTTGAAATATATGAGACCATACATTATAGGTCATTTCAAAAGTCAACAAAAAGACACTTTTTGTCAAGGAAACTTACATCAAGATAAAGTCTCCATATTCAAAAATGATCAAAAGAAAATTTGAAGAGGACATCTTGAGATTTCCAAAAAGTCCAAGATCACCTTCAAAAGATAGAAATTGAGAGAGTTTTGACCATTGCAAGTGGAAAATTTTGAGAAAATGCATGAAGTGCAAAGTGAGCCAACTTGAAATTTTAAACTAGTGGTCCTAACTTTTGATGCTCAAACATGTTCACAATGTGTTAGAAGATCTCTAAATCTATGCACATATTTTTCATAATTTTTATTTCCTTTATTTGAATTTTTATTCATTTAAATGAAATTAAAATAAATAAAATATGAGGCAATGTTATAAGGCATGTGGGCTTGCTTTCTTGGATCAATTTAGGCCCAAGACAACTCATAACAACCCATTACAACCTTGCCAAAACTGTGTGAGCTTCAAAATGGCAAGGATTTCTCAAAAATGGAAGTTTTTAAATGTGTTGGTTTCTTGTCCCATGGCCATGATTGCTTGGTCTCCTTGCCATATTTGTTCACCCTACTCCTTCCTCTATATAAACACAACCAGATCAGCCCAAGAACACACGAGTCCTTGCCTCAAAGCAGCTTACCAAAATTCTCAAAATTTTCAAAACCTTTAAGTTTCAAAACCCGCGTTGTAAGCCCTCTCGTTGTAAGATCCTCCTTCCAATCATCTCCAGGAGTATTGAAGGGTAAGTTTGGATCTATTTCCATGGTCCTAAGCATGCAAAACCATACAACATAATATAACCAATTTACATTTTTCTGAAAATTCGTATCTTTAATTTAGTCTTGTTTCAAACTGAATTGGTGCTTCTAATAGGTGTCTGAGTATTATTTGAACAAGTCTGAATAAGTATTATGATGCATGCTAGTTTGCAAGATGCCATAATTTGCTCCGATCGGTTTCACTTGATTCCAAACCCATGATACAAGGACCTATAGCCAAAATTAAGTCCAAATTTGGATCCATAAGGGTCGAATGAGGGGGGGGGGGGGGTGATGTTTTAGAACATTAACATTTGATTTTTGCAAGTTTCGAATTTTGTTGCTCGCCGGAGAAGACAACCAGAACTAGGGCTCCGGCACTTCTTCGGTCATCATATTTGATTATATGTTATATTGTTATTATTTGACTTACATAACTGGATGTAAAGGCCACCCCAGCAATAAGAGTGTGTTTGCAAAGGCGGACATATACTAGGGCATGGGTTCGATCCCTGTCCCTGGTATTTTATTTTTCATGTTTTATCTTTGCAGATCCAGTACGAATCATACCATGCGCGCATCATACACCTCCTCAATCATCACCATCCAATCCAAATCCAACAGTCCAGAAGAAAGCCTCCACAATGCACTTCCTCGAACCAGTCACATGGGATCACACGCAGGCATGTTGGGCTTGTAGTCATGGGCCTAGGGATTTTTTCTTTCCTCATACCCCCCAATTTACTATTTCTTTAGGCTCATTTCTTTTTTTATTTCAATTTATTTTTTAAATAATTAACCTTATTGCTAATAAAAATTAAAAATTAACTTAGATCTAGGTTTTTCCTTTGATTAAATTAACTTAACTTTTCTTATTTATTAAATTAATTAAAAAGATTAATAAATTAATTGAATTAACTAAATTAGCTTCTTTAGGGTCTTATTATTAATAATAAATTTATTTTCTAAATTAAAAAACAATTAGATTAGATTAATCATCATTTTTTTTATTAAAACAATTTTTCCATATCTTTCCCGATTTACAATCTTCGCGCTTTTCTTATTTTTGCATTAATTTTTTATAATTATGTAACTGATAAAGGTTGTGTTGTACCCCAAAATTTGCCCTCTCATATTTCCAAAGGTCTTCCCTTACATAGTTAGTCACAAACACTTGCCTAACAAAAATAAAGTTTCTGAAGATATACAAAGTGTCTTTCGATCGGCATCTGGGAAAAGGCTTCGATTAAGCGTTCGGAACTTTTCGATCAGGTTTGGTTCACCAGGCTTCGATTAAGAGTTTGGAACCTTTCGATCAGGTTTGGTTCACAAGTCTTCGATTGAACATTTGGAACTCTTCGATCAAGCTTTGGTCTGCAGGTCTTCGATTGAGCGTTGGACCCTCCTTCGATCAAGTCAATATCACAATGCTTCGACCATGCACTAGATACTTCAGGCTTACCTTCGACTCACCAGGCAAGAAGCTCATTCGAAGAACATGTAAATGACTCATTCGAAGAAGCACTCAGAAGGCCCATTCGAAAGGTACACAAGAAGTCCATTCGAAGGAGGCAATGCAAGACCCTTCGACTAGCAACACAAGACCTTTCGATTAGCATGAACGAGACCTTTCGATTGGCCTGTTAACAGTGTCTTTCGATTGAAGTTTCAATTAATACCCTTCGAATGGTATATGGATAAATGCCCTTCGAATGGCATTTCAGTGCAGAATTTCCCTGAATAAGAACATCAGAACGAAATGATTTTCGAATGGCATTTCAGTGCAGAGTTTCTCTCAACCTAAGATGATCTGATAAAGGAAGTTCTGAACACTTCGAATCAGAACTTAGACTCATCACAAGGCCAAGGGCTGGTCGAGGTTGTCTAATAAGGAATAGATTCGAATGGGGACTTTGAAGCAATCGAAACTGGCAAAGAAGGCGAAATTGAAGGGGTAAGTCAGTTTGTGATTTTCATCAAGTTGGAGGCCCAAACAACTCAGAGCAAGCTGGCAGAAACGCATGATTGAATCAAATTTGGCAAGTTTTCATGAAGATCAAATCAAATCTCTCCACCATAATGGACCAAGATTTGATACACATTTGTTAACCTAATTTCTTTGCCTATATAAACATGTTGCTCATAAACAAAACACACGAAGAAACCCTGCTGCAGACAAGAGGAAAAACGCACAAAACCTCTAAAACGGCCATAACAGTTTGCCAAAAACCTTGAGACAGTGAAAGATCAAAAACCACATTGGAGGCAGATTCCGAACCAAAGAAAGACGCAACTCTCTTGCCATCAACCTCCTGGAGCGAGGCCAGTCAAAAACCAAGTTGTTCATCATCTAAATCGCACTGTAAGTGTTCTAGAAAAACGCCTCTGAACATGAAATCGAAAACATCCATGCTTGCATCTTTTCTTTAAAATATTGACATATTTGTGATTGTTATTTGATTTAGAATATTTTAACATCATCCAATTTAATTTTCATGGCTTCTAACCCCATATATAGAACCTAGGGTTCCGATTCTGGTTTTTTAGGCGTTTATGTCACAGGGAAAATTGAGACAAACAATGGCCATAGGAATGATGAGGAGTTCGAGACGAACACATCTGTGTTATTGAATAGCGTTTTCATGGCCTAGGAGAAATGGTCGAAACACCCCCACGAAACTTCCTGCAGAAAAAAATCTGCAGGTAAACGAACCAGGCTATTGTGAGGAAGATGATAACGTGGCTGGGCGTGATTGGTTCGTATGAACCAATTGCGCGTCTTTTTATTTTTTAGGCCAGGCATAATTATTGTTTGATATAATATTTATGTTCTATTTAACTAACGAATGAAGCAGATTGGACGAGTTGGCAAGCATGCTATGGCAAAACCCCTTTGGACCTGGGTTCGAATCCCAGGTCCCCCCAAAAACTTTGTTACGCTTTTTCTTCAGGTACTCAGATGCAGCGCTAAAGGCAGGGAACACCATACGTCCTCAGATCGCAATGTACCCAGTGGCTTCGAGCTAGATCCAAAGGCCAGCGTGCTGAGCCTGGAAAAAATGCTGACCAAACCTCCCTTCTTCAGGCCCAGCGCCCCACAGTTTGCTTTTGTTGTTTTCTTTTCCGTTCATATTTTTTTGCTCTTATTATTATCATAAAAAACTAACTAACTAATTAATTAACTAACCCTTTTTCATAAAAAAAATCAGAAACAACAAAAATACTTTTATTTTAATTTTATTACTTATTTTTGTAAATAAATTGTGACCAATTAATTTAGTTTTAATTAGGTTTAATTTTAACGATTTTGCATTAAATTAAAATTGAGTTAGAATTAGGATTTTATTAACTTTTTTAATCACTCTAATTTTATTGCCTTAATAAATAAAGCTCAAAAACACCTTTTCTTTAAATCCATTATTAATTTAGACTTGATTCTTAATTCAAAAAAGACCAAAAACATGCTTTCTTCAAAAAGGGTCAAAAGCCCTAAAAGACAACTGATTCAACTTTTCTCGCGCGTATTATTTTGATCCATATATTGTAATTGCTCCGAGGATGTAATAGTTTTAACTTAGGTTTTTTTTTACCGCTTTTATTTACTTTCCGCATTTACTTTTAAGGTTTGTCTTTGGCGATGTAAATACCCGCCGCCTTGTAATAGCTTAGTTTTATTTTCCGCAATTTATTTTCCGCAACCACTAACTGCTAGATGTATGTTAACTAGGCTATGCATGACAAGATCTATCTTAAATTAAAATCAACCGTGGCTCACCATGACATGTAAAGATAACATAACTGAAAATTGACACACTTGCACATGCCACTCCTAAGGTACGCCTCACTTGGTTGCCTCGAACGTGGTCATTGAGTATAGGATGTTTTAGAGGTCGTCCTTTTGTCCAAAGATCATAAGTTGCCTCGAAACGGTTGCCTTCATAAAAATGATCTAAGACATTAGGATTACCGCTAAGGCGTCCTAATGTTGCTTTAGTGACCACACGTCCCTTAATCGAATTGACCCGAAAACTCCAACGATGATGCTACCTACTCCTTCATAGTGGGATAGCATTGTCTAAAGGGACATTTACACAGTTTAATTCCTTTTGAGTAGGTAGAGGTCCTTAGGTACTTGCTCTTTCAAAATAAAACAAATTTTTCGCACTTACACTTTTCAAACAAAGTTTTCAACAACACTTCATACACTCTTGAGGACAGAAACAAGAGTTAAATCGAAGTTTTCAAACAAAACTCTTTTCAAAACCCACAAACAAAAGAAAAGCAAAACTTTTTGAAAACACTCTGAGCAAGTACCTAAGAGCCCGTGGATAACCACGGATAGAAAGGGTGCTAACACCTTCCCTTTCTATAATCTACCTCCCGAACCCGAGAAACATCTCGAAAAGGAATTTTTCTATGCTTTTGTCCTTTCCTTGTTGGATAAAATAAAAGACGGTGGCGACTCTTCCTTACCGCGGCAAACGTGAACCAGCATTCCAAAACAGTCAGTTCTATTCCCACCGATCACAGAACTGGCGACTCTACTGGGGAGAGGCTTATTAATAAGTGAGGTATACCTTGGGATTAGATCACTTATGTTTTCAATTATATTGCTTTGTATGCTTTTAATTTTGTGGGCTTGTATCGGAGTTCCATAGATCCTAACCCGGATCTGGGGGTACCCTTTTTAGGTAAGTAGCAATAAACTGTGAGGGATCTGTCCAGCGTAGACCGACACGGATGAAGCAGTAGCTACGTTGGTGTGGCACCTTGGTCTGTACCGATATCCCTTGTGTTGAAACGAGGAGAATATGGGTCTTCTGAGGAGTCATTAAGCACCAATTGACCTTTAGAACCTTAAATTGACCAACTTGGCCATAGAACAGTAGCAGCATGCTACACTCATTGAGACTAAACTCTCGCGATGATTCCGGCTGCAAGAAAAGGTTGCTAAACTGGAATTATGACCGATTGAGGGTAGTCAGTGATATTGAGATCCTCTAGAACCCGGTTACTATTTTTAGGATAGGTTTGAACCAACTGAACTGAAAGAGGGTAATACCTAAACTCCATGCCAGCCTAAACTTAAGGCTATATGTGTGACTTGTGTGCCTTCAAACTTGAACTACTTGCACATTCTTGTCATCTAACAACAGGGGTTCCTTGCAGGTTTTGTTTACAGTCCTTATCCGACAAATTGGATTTATTGCAGGGCTCACTTACATCACCTCACTTTTTGCTTAAACGCATAGCATATACATCATAACATCATACCTTAACATTTCCTTAACAATTTCAAGGATCTCAAGGGTCTGTGATGCAGGTTGTGGTACATCAAAAGTCTAGCAAGGGGCAAAGGAGATTTATTTTCCTCTAGCCAATGCCATCTAGAGATCAAAACACGATAACTTGAGTCAGGGGCTATGACCCACTTGATATGGTGAGCTTGACTCTTGAAGAAGGACTCTCAGCAACATGAAGTTCCTTCAATCAAGCTACCAGACTCAGATTCTAACAGTTTCTTATTTACCCCGCGAGATCCTTGAAAACATTGCATACATGTATCATACATATCATTGCATAACAGGTCTTCCATTACAGGTCTCTTATCTTCTTCGCTGTTTATTTCAACAATTATCATGTCTACTGAACCTTCCACTGAGCAAGCTATTAAGGCCCTCCAGGCCCAGAATGCCCAGTTTCAAGAGTTGGTTATGAGCCTAGCTAAGGGTCAGCATGACCTGAAGACCCTGATTCTGAAAGAGAGGAAGAAGAAGAAAAAGAGGACCGTCTTGTTCAACACCGGATGCAGGTTTGGAAACGGGCTACAAAACGAAGTTGATCTGACCACCTCATCTGGAGGGAAAGACAGTCCACAAGAAAGGAGGGCTCCTAGCCCTATAGTCTCCGACAACGAGACGGACTATGATGAAGAACAGTATCCTCCTGCTGAGGATAAGTACAAACAGCTGGAGGACCATTTGAGCGTTATGGAAATACAGAAGGTGCCCGGTCTGGACTTCGGGGATCTAGGTCTATCCTCTGGGGTGGTGATTCCCCATAAATTCAAGGCACCTGCCTTTGCCAAGTACGACGGAGTATCCTGTCCAAAACTCCACCTCCGGTCATATGTGAGGAAGATCCAACCCTATACTGCTGATAGAGATCTCTGGGTTCATTTCTTTCAAGATAGTCTGTCAGGGACTCAACTTGAATGGTTCTGTCAAATGGAAGGAGCTAACATCCGCAACTGGGAGGACCTTGCTGCTGCTTTTTACAAGCAATACCAGTATAATGCCGACCTTGCTCCCACGCGTACTCAGCTTCAGGGTATGTCTATGGGTACAGGCGAAGGCTTTAAGGACTACGCTCAGAAGTGGAGAGACCTTGCTGGAAGAGTCCAACCCCCTCTGTCTGATAGGGAGTTGGTGGATATGTTTCTTGGGACTTTGTCTGGTCCCTATTTCAAACACTTGATCGGAAGCTCTTCAGTCGAATTCATCGAGCTAATACTGACCGGCGAAAGGGTCGAAACTGGCATCAAAAGTGAGAAGATTCAAGAAGCTACACCTTCTGATGCTCAGAAAAAGCCCTACAATGGGAAGAAAGAGTCCAATGCTGTGTATGGTCAAAAGGGTCGCCATGACCAACACGTAGGGGCAGTCCTGAACTCTGGTTCTGCGTCACACCGACAACAGCAAAAGGGAAATCAACGAAAGCCAGATGAGCCTAAAAGACAGTTCACCAACATCAACATGCCGTTGTCTCAAGCGTTGCAACAATTGTTGAAGATGAATCTGATTACGGTGATAAACCCTCACCCAAACCCCAAGACTTCTTCTCCCAACTACAATCCTAATGCGACCTGCGCTTATCATTCTAATAGTCCCAGGCATGATACTAACGATTGTTGGGCATTGAAGTACAAGATTCAGAATTTGATTGATGCCAAAGAGATTGAGTTTGGTCCTCCGAAGACTCTAGCATAATCACTGCTTCTACATAAAATCATTGAGAATGCCTTTGTTTCATCTGAATTTTCAAGTTGTAATCTCTTTGTTACTCAAACAATTATCTATTAATGCCAAACTTTGTTTCATAAATGCATTGCATATGTTTGTCTTGATTTGATCCAATCATTTTAATTACATTTAAACTATGCTTTTTACTCATTTTATGACATTCAACTCTTGCTAAAAGTTACAAGCCTTTAGAGGGAGGATGACGAAACAATGCCATAATCTCATACAGTATGCTTTTGGACAGACCTTGCTGACGATGTACAGGCGTTTCTTTCAAATCCTAAACACTAGAGTTATAAGGAAGATAATCCCTAGTCAACCCCTTCGAGCCAAAGAAGTAGGAGTTTTCTGTTTTAAACACAAATTGAAACCTTTAATTTAAACCTGGGGCAGGGTAGTCTCTCAGTTAATTCAAAAGGTGCGCAATGAAGTTGCAAAACTCTCAGTTCATAATACAACGAACGACATCAAAAGCATTCCTCTGGAATCAAAAGACAGTGATGGTTCCTTATCTCAAAGGCAGTCAATCTCTCAAAAGAAAAAAGCCCACTGAGCCAAAACCTATAAAGGAGGCTTAAGAAAGCTGGGGCAACCCGCTGACTGTAATCTCGAGAACAGGAACAGTCAGGCAAAAGTTAGGGATAACAAATCAAAAGAACGAGGTCATTATAAATCCTCGACAACATGAAAAATGTTGCAAAAAATGATGATTGCCTTCCAAAATCCAACTTGTGTGAACCATCACCAAAACGTCGTTCCAAATTCGAATAGAGTTTGACGCACAATTAACTGAGTTTAGGATTGAAGAACATCACGAAGAGCGGGTGGATACAAATATACTTTGAGCCTTTATCCTTTGTTTCTTAAACCGTGAACCAAGCCACGTTATAACCCTTCAAAAGTCCTAACTGAAGCATGGGTTAGTTCAAAAGCATACTGTTACAAAAGGTATCCTGACTCCTGTAAGGCTTTACCCTAAATCTTGTGTTGAATTTATTTTTCAAAACTTCGAGACAAGCATAAACTTTGCATTATTTGAATATCACTGTTTGCATTTGGCTATTTGTTTGACAGCGGAAAAATTCACACAACGAATATCCGATGAACGAAAGCCCTCTCAGTGAACAAAATCACTTCAAAAAGGGTGACACTTCCATTGGAAAATCTCCTATCAACAAGGGGACTTGACATGTCACTATCCAGCACACCTGGGGCAGTCCAGTCAAGATTTCAAGAAATCTCCGAAGAAGTGCAGAGTAGCCAGGGGCAAGTCTCCATCTCCGTCACTTGGGGAATTGAACATCAATCTCAGTGAAGGATTACGTACAATTAAACATTTCCGGCAATGTCACAAACACTTGCTACTAGGGGCAATGACAAATCCCCCCAAAATCCTTCTCATAGGATGACTCCCAGCAAGGGTTTAATCTCTGAAAACCTTTCCCCAGCTGAATCAACCTCAAGAATCCTCGAGGACTTCCCCCAATGAAGATGTCACCTCTCTAGCGGACTAACGACAGGGTTTATTTCCCCAACAACACCAAGACTCCCCAGCTTGAGTTTTCCTCTCCGACTACTACAAATCAAAGGACCACAACTCCTCTTCCCCAGTAGACTCTGGAAGCTTGTCCCCTGTGAAGCACAAATAAGTCTCCTCAGCCAAATTCAGAGGCTATCCTCACAAGAGTCTAACTGGGTTTATCCTCAGCAAGTTGCTACTGAAAGATCATCCCCAGCGAAGTTCTTTCTATCCCCAACAGGGTTCACTGTCACCAGCAACAGTAATTCATCCCCAGCTGAGTTTTATTTCTCCAAATCAGCAGATCCTCTAGCAGAGTATACACTCCCCACAGAGTCATCTCCTCGTCAGTCTATTCCCTAGTGGAGTTATTCTCTCCTACAGGATTATCCTCCCAATCATCTTCAGTCGTCATCTCCGGCGAGTGAAACTATTTATTCTCCTACAATAGTCAGGGATTTATTCTCCCAAACTCGGACGTACCATAATAGCATTTCATGTTCATACATTATGACGTGCGCATACATATTGCATACAGCATAATCTCATCTATTTTGAGAACATCATCATACAATGCATGTCATTAATCATGTACCTTTTCAGGAAAGATGATTATCATCAACAACTTCCAGCAAGGTCAATATTAACTCCAGAACCTAAACAGGGTAGTTATCTGCACGATCAAATACAGCTTCACACGGGTTCATCCTGAAAAATCCTACACGGGTCCTTTCTCATATATTTCTGAATGAAGTTTTACACAAACTTATCTCACGATAACCTTACCCCGGTTCATCCAGAAGTTTCACACGAACTTATCCCGAAGTAACCTTACCCTGGTTCATCCTGAAGTTTTACACGAACTTATCCCGAAGTAACCTTACCCTGGTTCCTCCTGAAGTTTTACACGAACTTATCTCACAATAACCTTACCCCGGTTCATCCAGAAGTTTCACACGAACTTATCCCGAAGTAACCTTACCCCGGTTCATCCTGAAGTTTTACACGAACTTATCCCGAAGTAACCTTACCTCGGTTCCTCCTGAAGTTTCACACGAACTTATCTCACAGTAACCTTACCCCGGTTCATCCTGAAGTTTCACACGAACTTATCCCAAAGTAACCTTACCCAGGTTTCTCTAGAAGTTTCACACAAACTTATCCTGAAACAACCCTACACCGGTTCCTTCTCAGTTCCAAATGCAGTTTTACACGGAATCATCATCAGGCAACCCTACACCGGTTCCTTCTCAAATCCAGATGCAGTTTTACATGGACTCATCATAAAGCAACCCTACACAGGTTCTCTCTTTCCAAAGATGAAGTTTTACACGGACTCGTCATCAGGCAACCCTACACTGGTTCCCTCTCTTTCCAAGAGGCAGTCTCACACGGACTCATCATCAAGCAACCCTACACAGGTTCCTCCTTTCCAGATGAAGTCTTACATGGACTCATCATGAAGTAACCTTACCCAGGTTCCCTCTCAGTCCAGATATGCAGTTCACCTCCAAAGTTAGACTTCCCCAGCGGAATCTTCTACACCAACAGGTATGCAAATTCTCGCTAAGGAATCTCTTACGCGATCGACACTCTTGAAGATGGCATCTATAAGCCCATCCTCCTACCAACAATCCCCAAATGGCATCTGTAAGCCCATTCCCGACATCACAATGCGGATACTACACCATGCGAGTGCAAATTTCTGGGCACTCTAGTGTTCAATTATCTTCCACCCTCGGATCACGAAAGGCTCGAAAGCCAATCTATATCCTCAGGTTTAAGAAAATTGAACAGGGGCAACTGTTGTACCCCAAAATTTGCCCTCTCATGTTTCCAAGGGTCTTCCCTTACATAGTTAGTCACAAACACTTGCCTAACAAAAATAAAGTTTCTGAAGATATACAAAGTGTCTTTCGATCGGCATCTGGGAAAAGGCTTCGATTAAGCGTTCAGAACTTTTCTATCAGGTTTGGTTCACCAGGCTTCGATTAAGCGTTTGGAACCTTTCGATCAGGTTTAGCTCACCAGTCTTCGATTGAACATTTGGAACCCTTCGTTCAAGCTTTGGTCTGCAGGTCTTCGATTGAGCGCTGGACCCTCCTTCGATCAAGTCAATATCACAATGCTTCGACCATGCACTAGATACTTCAGGCTTACCTTCGACTCACCAGGCAAGAAGCTCATTCGAAGAACATGTAAATGACTCATTCGAAGAAGCACTCAGAAGGCCCATTTGAAAGGTACAGAAGTAGTCCATTCGAAGGAGGCAGTGCAAGACCCTTCGACTAGCAACACAAGACCCTTCGATTAGCATGAACGAGACCTTTCGATTGGCCTATTAACAGTGACCTTCAATTGAAGTTTCAATTAATACCCTTCGAATGGTATATGGACAAATGCCCTTATAATGGCATTTCAGTGCAGAATTTCCCTGAATAAGAACATCAGAACGAAATGATTTTCGAATGGCATTTCAGTGCATAGTTTCTCTCAACCTAAGATGATCTGATAAAGGAAGTTATGAACACTTCGAATCAGAACTTAGACTCATCACAAGGCCAAGGGCTGGTCGAGGTTGTCTAATAAGGAATAGATTCGAATGGGGACTTTGAAGCAATCGAAACTGGTAAAGAAGGCGAAATCGAAGGGGTAAGTCAGTTTGTGATTTTCATCAAGTTGGAGGCCCAAACAACTCAGAGCAAGCTGGCAGAAACGCATGATTGAATCAAATTTGGCAAGTTTTCATGAAGATCAAATCAAATCTCTCCACCATAATGGACCAAGATTTGATACACATTTGTTAACCTAATTTCTTTGCCTATATAAACTTGCTGCTCATAAACAAAACACACGAAGAAACCCTGCTGCAGACAAGAGGAAAAACGCACAAAACCTCTAAAACGGCCATAACAGTTTGCCAAAAACCTTGAGACAGTGAGAGATCAAAAACCACATTGGAGGCAGATTATGACCCAAAGAAAGACGCAACTCTCTTGCCATCAACCTCCTGGAGCGAGGCCAGTCAAAAACCAAGTTGTTCATCATCTAAATCGCACTGTAAGTGTTCTAGAAAAACGCCTCTGAACATGAAATCGAAAACATCCATGCTTGCATCTTTTCTTTAAAATATTGACATATTTGTGATTGTTATTTGATTTAGAATATTTTGACATCATCCAATTTAATTTTCATGGCTTCTAACCCCATATATAGATCCTAGGGTTCCGATTCTAGTTTTTTAGGCGTTTATGTCATAGGGAAAATTGAGACAAACAATGGCCATAGGAATGATGAGGAGGTTGAGACGAACACATCTGTGTTATTGAATAGCATTTTCATGGCCTAGGAGAAACGGTCGAACCACCCCCACGAAACTTCCTGCAGAACAAAATCTACAGGTAAACGAACCAGGCTATTATGAGGAAGATGATAACGTGGTTGGGCGTGATTGGTTCGTTTGAACCAATTGCGCGTCTTTTTATTTTTTAGGCCAGGCATAATTATTGTTTTATATAATATTTGTGTTCTATTTAACTAACGAATGAAGCAGATTGGACGAGTTGGCAAGCATGCTATGGCAAAACCCCTTTGGACCTGGGTTCGAATCCCAAGTCCCCCCAAAAACTTTGTTACGCTTTTTCTTCAGGTACTCAGATGCAGCGCTGAAGTCAGAGAACACCATACGTCCTCAGATCTCAATATACCCAGTGGCTTCGAGCTAGATCCAAAGGCCAGCGTGCTGAGCCTGGAAAAAATGCTGACCAAACCTCCCTTCTTCAGGCCCAGCGCCCCACAGTTTGCTTTTGTTGTTTTCTTTTCCGTTCATATTTTTTTGCTCTTATTATTATCATAAAAAACTAACTAACTAATTAATTAACTAACCCTTTTTCATAAAAAAATCAGAAACAACAAAAATACTTTTATTTTAATTTTATTACTTATTTTTGTAAATAAATTGTGACCAATTAATTTAGTTTTAATTAGGTTTAATTTTAACGATTTTGCATTAAATTAAAATTGAGTTAGAATTAGGATTTTATTAACTTTTTTAATCACTCTAATTTTATTGCCTTAATAAAATAAAGCTCAAAAACACCTTTTCTTTAAATCCATTATTAATTTAGACTTGATTCTTAATTCAAAAAAGACCAAAAACATGCTTTCTTCAAAAAGGATCAAAAGCCCTAAAAGACAATCTGATTCAACTTTTCTCGCGCGTATTATTTTGATCCATATATTGTAATTGCTCCGAGGATGTAATAGTTTTAACTTAGGTTTGTTTTTACCGCTTTTATTTACTTTCCGCATTTACTTTTAAGGTTTATCTTTGGCGATGTAAATACCTGACGCCTTGTAATAGCTTAGTTTTATTTTCCGCAATTTATTCTCCGCAACCACTAACTACTAGATGTATGTTAACTAGGCTATGCATGACAAGATCTATCTTATATTTAAATCAACCGTAGCTCACCATGACATGTAAAGATAACATAACTGAAAATTGACACACTTGCACATGCCACTCCTAAGGTACGCCTCACTTGGTTGCCTCGAACGTGGTCATTGAGTATAGGATGTTTTAGAGGTCGTCCTTTTGTCCAAAGATCATAAGTTGCCTCGAAACAGTTGCCTTCGGAAAAATGATCTAAGACATTTGGATTACCACTAAGGCGTCCTAACGTTGCTTTAGTGACCACACGTCCCTTAATCGAATTGACCCGAAAACTCCAACGATGATGCTACCTACTCCTTCATAGTGGGATAGAATTGTCTAAAGGGACATTTACACAGTTTAATTCCTTTTGAGTAGGTAGAGGTCCTTAGGTACTTGCTCTTTCAAAATAAAACAAATTTTTCGCACTTACACTTTTCAAACAAAGTTTTCAACAACACTTCATACACTCTTGAGGACAGAAACAAGAGTTAAATCGAAGTTTTCAAACAAAACTCTTTTCAAAACCCACAAACAAAAGAAAAGCAAAACTTTTTGAAAACACTTTGAGCAAGTACCTAAGAGCCTGTGGATAACCACGGATAGAAAGGGTGCTAACACCTTCCCTTTCTATAATCTACCTCCCGAACCCGAGAAACATCTCGAAAAGGAATTTTTCTGTGCTTTTGTCCTTTCCTTGTTGGATAAAATAAAAGACGGTTGCGACTCTTCCTTACCGCGGCAAACGCGAACCAGCATTCTAAAACAGTCAGTTCTATTCCCACCGATCACAGAACTGGCGACTCTGTTGGGGAGAGGCTTATTAATAAGTGAGGTATACCTTGGGATTAGATCACTTATGTTTTCAATTATATTGCTTTGTATGCTTTTAATTTTGTGGGATTGTATCGGAGCTCTATAGATCCTAACCCGGATCTGGGGGTACCCTTTTTAGGTAAGTAGCAATAAACTGTGAGGGATCTGTCTGGTGTAGACTGACACGGATGAAGCAGTAGCTACATTGGTGTGGCACCTTGGTCTGTACTGATATCCCTTGTGTTGAAACGAGGAGAATATGGGTCTTCTGAGGAGTCATTAAGCACCAACTGACCTTAGAACCTTAAATTGACCAACTTGGCCATAGAATAGTAGCAGCATGCTACACTCATTGAGACTAAACTCTCGCGATGATTTCGGCCGCAAGAAAAGGTTGCTAAATTGGAATTATGACCGGTTGAGGGTAGTCAGTGATATTGAGATCCTCTAGAACCCGGTTACTATTTTTAGGACAGGTTTGAACCAACTGAACTGAAAGAGGGTAATACCTAAACTCCATGCCAGCCTAAACTTAAGGCTATATGTGTGACTTGTGTGCCTTCAAACTTGAACTACTTGCACATTCTTGTCATCTGACAACAGGGGTTCCTTGCAGGTTTTGTTTACAGTCTTTATCCGACAAATTGGATTTATTGCAGGGCTCACTTACATCACCTCACTTTTTGCTTAAACGCATAGCATATACATCATAACATCATACCTTAACATTTCCTTAACCATTTCAAGGATCTTAAGGGTCTGTGATGCAGGTTGTGGTACATCAAAAGTCTAGCAAGGGGAAAAGGGGATTTATTTTCCTCTAGCCAATGTCATCTAGAGATCAAAACACGATAACTTGAGTCAGGGGCTATGACCCACTTGATATGGTGAGCTTGACTCTTGAAGAAGGACTCTCGGCAACATGAAGTTCCTTCAATCAAGCTACCAGACTTAGATTCTAACAGTTTCTTATTTACCCTGCGAGATCCTTATAAACATTGCATACATGTATCATACATATCATTGCATAACAGGTCTTCCATTACAGGTCTCTTATCTTCTTCGCTGTTTATTTCAACAATTATCATGTCTACTGAACCTTCCACTGAGCAAGCTATCAAGGCCCTCCAGGCCTAGAATGCCCAGTTTCAAGAGTTGGTTATGAGCCTAGCTAAGGGTCAGCAGGACCTGAAGACCCTGATTCTTAAAGAGAGGAAGAAGAAGAAAAATAGGACCGTCCTGTTCAACACCGGACGCAGGTTTGGAAACGGGCTGCAAAACGAAGTTGATATGACCACCTCATTTGGAGGGAAAGACAGTCCACAAGAAAGGAGGGCTCCTAGCCCTATAGTCTCCGACAACGAGACAGACTATGATGAAGAACAGTATCCTCTTGCTGAGGATAAGTATAAACAGCTGGAGGACCGTTTGAGCGCTATGGAAATACAGAAGGTGCCCGGTCTGGACTTCGGGGATCTAGGTCTATCCTCTGGGGTGGTGATTCCCCATAAATTCAAGGCACCTGCCTTTGCCAAGTACGACAGAGTATCCTGGCCAAAACTCCACCTCCGGTCATATGTGAGGAAGATCCAACCCTATACTGCTGATAGAGATCTCTGGGTTCATTTCTTTCAAGATAGTCTGTCAGGGACTCAACTTGAATGGTTCTGTCAACTGGAAGAAGCTAACATCTGCAACTGGGAGGACCTTGTTGCTGCTTTTTACAAGCAATACCAGTATAATGCCGACCTTGCTCCCACGCGTACTCAGCTTCAGGGTATGTCTATGGGTACAGGCGAAGGCTTTAAGGACTACGCTCAGAAGTGGAGTGACCTTTCTGGAAGAGTCCAACCCCCTCTGTCTGATAGGGAGTTGGTGGATATGTTTCTTGGGACTTTGTCTGGTCCCTATTTCAAACACTTGATCGGAAGCTCTTCAGTCGGATTCACCGAGCTAATACTGACCGGAGAAAGGGTCGAAGCTGGCATCAAAAGTGGGAAGATTCAAGAAGCTACACCTTCGGATGCTCAGAAAAAGCCCTACAATGGGAAGAAAGAGTCCAATGCTGCGTATGGTCAAAAGGGTCGCCATGACCAACATGTAGGGGCAGTCCTGATCTCTGGTTCTGCGTCACACCGACAACAACAAAAGGGAAATCAACGAAAGCCAGATGAGCCTAAAAGACAGTTCACCAACATCAACATGCCGTTGTCTCAAGCGTTGCAACAATTGTTGAAGATGAATCTGATTACAGTGATAAACCCTCACCCAAACCCCAAGACTTCTTCTCCCAACTACAATCCTAATGCGACCTGCGCTTATCATTCTGATAGTCCCGGGCATGATACTAACGATTGTTGGGCATTGAAGTACAAGATTCAGAATTTGATTGATGCCAAAGAGATTGAGTTTGGTCCTCCGGAGACTCTAGCATAATCACTGCTTCTACGCCAAATCATTGAGAATGTCTTTGTTTCATCTGAATTTTCAAGTTGTAATATCTTTGTTACTCAAACAATTATCTATTAATGCCAAACTTTGTTTCATTAATGCATTGCATATGTTTGTCTTGATTTGATCCAATCATTTTAATTACATTTAAAATATGCTTTTTACTCATTTTATGACATTCAACTCTTGCTAAAAGTTATAAGCCTTTAGAGGGAGGATGATGAAACAATGCCATAATCTCATACAGTATGCTTTTGGACAGACCTTGCTGACGATGTACAGGCGTTTCTTTCAAATCCTAAACACTGGAGTTATAAGGAAGATAATCCCTAGTCAACCCCTTCGAGCCAAAGAAGTAGGAGTTTTCTGTTTTAAACACAAATTGAAACCTTTAATTTAAACCTGGGGCAGGATAGTCTCTCAGTTAATTCAAAAGGTGCGCATTGAAGTTGCAAAACTCTCAGTTCATAATACAACGAACGACATCAAAAGCAGTCCTCTGGAATCAAAAGACAGTGGTGGTTCCTTATCTCATAGGCAGTCAATCTCTCAAAAGAAAAAAGCCCACTGAGCCAAAACCTATAAAGGAGGCTTAAGAAAGCTGGGGCATCCCGCTGACTGTAATCTCGAGAACAGGAACAGTCAGGCAAAAGTTAGGGATAACAAATCAAAAGAACGAGGTCATTATAAATCCTCAACAACATGAAAAATGTTGCAAAAAATGATGATTGCCTTCCAAAATCCAACTTGTGTGAACCATCACCAAAACGTCGTTCCAAATTCGAATAGAGTTTGACGCACAATTAACTGAGTTTAGGATTGAAGAACATCACGAAGAGCGGGTGGATACAAATATACTTTGAGCCTTTATCCTTTGTTTCTTAAACCGTGAACCAAGCCACGTTACAACTCTTCAAAAGTCCTAACTGAAGCATGGGTTAGTTCAAAAGCATATTGTTACAAAAGGTATCCTGACTCCTGTAAGGCTTTACCCTAAATCTTGTGTTGAATTTATTTTTCAAAACTTCGAGACAAGCATAAACTTTGCATTATTTGAATATCACTGTTTGCATTTGGCTATTTGTTTGACAGCGGAAAAATTCACACAACGAATATCCGATGAACGAAAGCCCTCTCAGTGAACAAAATCACTTCAAAAAGGGTGACACTTCCATTGGAAAATCTCCTATCAACAAGGGGACTTGACATGTCACTATCCAGCACACCTGGGGCAGTCCAGTCAAGATTTCAAGAAATCTCCGAAGAAGTGCAGAGTAGCCAGGGGCAAGTCTCCATCTCCGTCACTTGGGGAATTGAACATCAATCTCAGTGAAGGATTACGTACAATTAAACATTTCCAGCAATGTCACAAACACTTGCTACTAGGGGCAATGACAAATCCCCCCAAAATCCTTCTCATAGGATGACTCCCAGTAAGGGTTTAATCTCTGAAAACCTTTCCCCAGCTGAATCAACCTCAAGAATCCTCGAGGACTTCCCCCAATGAAGATGTCACCTCTCTAGCGGACTGACGACAGGGTTTATTTCCCCAACAACACCAAGACTCCCCAGCTTGAGTTTGCCTCTCCGACTACTACAAATCAAAGGACCACAACTCCTCTTCCCCAGTAGACTTTGGAAGCTTGTCCCCTGCAAAGCACAAATAAGTCTCCTCAGCCAAATTCAGAGGTTATCCTCATAAGAGTCTAACTGGGTTTATCCTCAGCAAGTTGCAACTGAAAGATCATCCCCAGCGAAGTTCTTTCTATCCCCAACAGGGTTCACTGTCACCAACAACAGTAATTTATCCCCAGCTGAGTTTTATTTCTCCAAATCAGCAGATCTTCTAGCAGAGTATACACTCCCCACAGAGTCATTTCCTCGTCAATCTATTCCCTAGCGGAGTTATTCTCTCCTACAGGATTATCCTCCCAATCATCTTCGGTCGTCATCTCTAGCGAGTGAAACTATTTATTCTCCTACAACAGTTAGGGATTTATTCTCCCAAACTCGGACGTACCACAATAGCATTTCATGTTCATACATCATGACGTGCGCATACATATTGCATACAGCATAATCTCATCTATTTTGAGAACATCATCATACAATGCATGTCATTAATCATGTACCTTTTCAGGAAATATGATTATCATCAACAACTTCCAGCAAGGTCAATATTAACTCCAGAAGCTAAACAGGGTAGTTATCTTCACGATCAAATACAGCTTCACACGGGTTCATCTTGAAAAATCCTACACGGGTCCTTTCTCATATATTTCTAAATGAAGTTTTACACAAACTTATCTCACAATAACCTTACCCCGGTTCATCCAGAAGTTTCACACGAACTTATCCCGAAGTAACCTTACCCCGGTTCATCCTGAAGTTTTACACGAACTTATCCCGAAGTAACCTTACCTCGGTTCCTCCTGAAGTTTTACATGAACTTATCTCACAATAACCTTACCCTGGTTCATCCAGAAGTTTCACACGAACTTATCCCGAAGTAACCTTACCCCGGTTCATCCTGAAGTTTTACACGAACTTATCCCGAAGTAACCTTACCCCGGTTCCTCCTGAAGTTTCACACGAACTTATCTCACAGTAACCTTACCCCGGTTCATCCTGAAGTTTCACACGAACTTATCCCAAAGTAACCTTACCCAGGTTTCTCCAGAAGTTTCACACAAACTTATCCCGAAACAACTCTACACCGGTTCCTTCTCAGTTCCAGATGCAGTTTTACACGGACTCATCATCAGGCAACCCTACACCGGTTCCTTCTCAACTCCAGATGCAGTTTTACACGGACTCATCATGAAGCAACCCTACACAGGTTCTCTCTTTCCAAAGATGAAGTTTTACACTGACTCGTCATCAGGCAACCCTACACTGGTTCCCTCTCTTTCCAAGAGGCAGTCTCACACGGACTCATCATCAGGCAACCCTACACAGGTTCCTCCTTTCCAGATGAAGTCTTACATGGACTCATCATGAAGTAACCTTACCCAGGTTCCCTCTCAGCCCAGATATGCAGTTCACCTCCAAAGTTAGACTTCCCCAGCGGAATCTTCTACACCAACAGGTATGAAAATTCTCGCTAAGGAATCTCTTACGCGGTCGACACTCTTGCAGATGGCATCTATAAGCCCATCCTCCTACCAACAATCCCCAAATGGCATCTGTAAGCCCATTCCCGACATCACAATGTTGATACTACACCATGCGAGTGCAAATTTCTGGGCACTCTAGTGTTCAATTATCTTCCACCCTCGGATCACGAAAGGCTCGAAAGCCAATCTATATCCTCAGGTTTAAGAAAATTGAACAGGGGCAACTGTTGTACCCATAAATTTGCCCTCTCATGTTTCCAAAGGTCTTCCCTTACATAGTTAGTCACAAACACTTGCCTAACAAAAATAAAGTTTCTGAAGATATACAAAGTGTCTTTCGATCGGCATCTGGGAAAAGGCTTTGATTAAGCGTTCAGAACTTTTCGATCAGGTTTGGTTCACCAGGCTTCGATTAAGCGTTTGGAACCTTTCGATCAGGTTTGGTTCACCATTCTTCGATTGAACATTTGGAACTCTTCGATCAAGCTTTGGTCTGCAGGTCTTCGGTTGAGCGCTGGACCCTCCTTCGATCAAGTCAATATCACAATGCTTCGACCATGCACTAGATACTTCAGGCTTACCTTCGACTCACCAGGCAAGAAGCTCATTCGAAGAACATGTAAATGACTCATTCTAAGAAGCACTCAGAAGGCCCATTTGAAAGGTACACAAGAAGTCCATTCGAAGGAGGCAGTGCAAGACCCTTCGACTAGCAACACAAGACCCTTCGATTAGTATTAACGAGACCTTTCGATTGGCCTGTTAACAGTGTCTTTCGATTGAAGTTTCAATTAATACCCTTTGAATGGTATATGGACAAATTCCCTTCGAATGGCATTTCAGTGCAGAATTTCCCTGAATAAGAACATCAGAACAAAATGATTTTCGAATGGCATTTCAGTGCAGAGTTTCTCTCAACCTAAGATGATCTGATAAAGGAAGTTCTGAACACTTCGAATCAGAACTTAGACTCATCACAAGGCCAAGGGCTGGTCGAGGTTGTCTAATAAGGAATAGATTCGAATGGGGACTTTGAAGCAATCGAAACTGGTAAAGAAGGCGAAATCGAAGGGGTAAGTCAGTTTGTGATTTTCATCAAGTTGGAGGCCCAAACAACTCAGAGCAAGCTGGCAGAAACGCATGATTGAATCAAATTTGGCAAGTTTTCATGAAGATCAAATCAAATCTCTCCACCATAATGGACCAAGATTTGATACACATTTGTTAACCTAATTTCTTTGCCTATATAAACCTCCTTCTCATAAACAAAACACACGAAGAAACCCTGCTGCAGACAAGGGGAAAAATGCACAAAACCTCTAAAATGGCCATAACAGTTTGCCAAAAACCTTGAGACAGTGAGAGATCAAAAACCACATTGGAGGCAGATTCCGACCCAAAGAAAGACGCAACTCTCTTGCCATCAACCTCCTGGAGCGAGGCCAGTCAAAAACCAAGTTGTTCATCATCTAAATCGCACTGTAAGTGTTCTAGAAAAACGCCTCTGAACATGAAATCGAAAACATCCATGCTTGCATCTTTTCTTTAAAATATTGACATATTTGTGATTGTTATTTGATTTAGATTATTTTGACATCATCCAATTTAATTTTCATGGCTTCTAACCCCATATATAGAACCTAGGGTTCCGATTCTGGTTTTTTAGGCGTTTATGTCACAGGGAAAATTGAGACAAACAATGGCCATAGGAATGATGAGGAGGTCAAGACGAACACATCTATGTTATTGAATAGCGTTTTCATGGCCTAGGAGAAACGGTCGAACCACCCCCACGAAACTTCCTGCAGAACAAAATCTGCAGGTAAACGAACCAGGCTATTGTGAGGAAGATGATAACGTGGCTGGGCGTGATTGGTTCGTTTGAACCAATTGCGCGTCTTTTTATTTTTTAGGCCAAGCATAATTATTGTTTGATATAATATTTATGTTCTATTTAACTAACGAATGAAGCAGATTGGACGAGTTGGCAAGCATGCTATGGCAAAACCCCTTTGGATCTGGGTTCGAATCCCACGTCCCCCCAAAAACTTTGTTACGCTTTTTCTTCAGGTACTCAGATGCAGCGCTGAAGGCAGGGAACACCATACGTCCTCAGATCTCAATGTACCCAGTGGCTTCAAGCTAGATCCAAAGGCCAACGTGCTGAGCCTGGAAAAAATGCTGACCAAACCTCCCTTCTTCAGGCCCAGCGCCCCACAGTTTGCTTTTGTTGTTTTCTTTTCTGTTCATATTTTTTTGCTCTTATTATTATCATAAAAAACTAACTAACTAATTAATTAACTAACCCTTTTTCATAAAAAAATCAAAAACAACAAAAATACTTTTATTTTAATTTTATTACTTATTTTTGTAAATAATTTGTGACCAATTAATTTAGTTTTAATTAGGTTTAATTTTAACGATTTTGCATTAAATTAAAATTGAGTTAGAATTAGGATTTTATTAACTTTTTTAATCACTCTAATTTTATTGCCTTAATAAAATAAAGCTCAAAAACACCTTTTCTTTAAATCCATTATTAATTTAGACTTGATTATTAATTCAAAAAAGACCAAAAACATGCTTTCTTAAAAAAGGGTCAAAAGCCCTAAAAGACAATCTGATTCAACTTTTCTCGCGCGTATTATTTTGATCCATATATTGTAATTGCTCCGAGGATGTAATAGTTTTAACTTAGGTTTTTTTTTACCGCTTTGATTTACTTTCCGCATTTACTTTTAAGGTTTGTCTTTGGCAATGTAAATACCTGACGCCTTGTAATAGCTTAGTTTTATTTTCCGCAATTTATTTTCCTCAACCACTAACTGCTAGATGTATGTTAACTAGGCTATGCATGACAAGATCTATCTTTAATTAAAATCAACCGTGGCTCACCATGACATGTAAAGATAACATAACTGAAAATTGACACACTTGCACATGCCACTCCTAAGGTACGCCTCACTTGGTTGCCTCGAACGTGGTCATTGAGTATAGGATGTTTTAGAGGTGTACCTTTTGTCCAAAGATCATAAGTTGCCTCGAAACGGTTGCCTTCGGAAAAATGATCTAAGACATTAGGATTACCGCTAAGGCGTCCTAATGTTGCTTTAGTGACCACACGTCCCTTAATCGAATTGACCCGAAAACTCCAACGATGATGCTACCTACTCCTTCATAGTGGGATAGCATTGTCTAAAGGGACATTTACACAGTTTAATTCCTTTTGAGTAGGTAGAGGTCCTTAGGTACTTGCTCTTTCAAAATAAAACAAATTTTTCGCACTTACACTTTTCAAACAAAGTTTTCAACAACACTTCATACACTCTTGAGGACAGAAACAAGAGTTAAATCGAAGTTTTCAAACAAAACTCTTTTCAAAACCCACAAACAAAAGAAAAGCAAAACTTTTTTAAAACACTTTGAGCAAGTACCTAAGAGCCCGTGGATAACCACGGATAGAAAGGGTGCTAACACCTTCCCTTTCTATAATCTACCTCCCGAACCCGAGAAACATCTCGAAAAGGAATTTTTCTATGCTTTTGTCCTTTCCTTGTTGGATAAAATAAAATACGGTGGCGACTCTTGCTTACCGCGACATTTTGCGAAACGCAAACGCGAACCAGCATTCCAAAACAGTCAGTTCTATTCCCACCGATCACAGGTTGTAATAGATTAAACGGGTTTTTTATTTTGCTTTCTATTCCCCCTAATTTTGTGGTTTGTATTCCCCTCCCCTAAGCTTTCTAATAGCATAGGAAATTTATTTTCCGCCTTTAGCACTTTCCTTATAACTGCTAGATGTATGCTAATTGGCTTGTATGGAAAGACTAAAAGCAAACGATAGCTAACCCTAAGCAAAGATAAAAATTAACTGAAATCAAAAGCACTTTTCACACACGCACCTCTAGGGTGACTCCACTTGTTTCCTCAGATAACATTCATGTCCCTCAAACATAGGGATACCATTAGCAAAGACCCTCGGTTAAAAATCATCATGAAGATCATAGTCCCTCGATGACCCTTCGATGCTACCTTCGGAAAATGATCTTGTCCCTCGATGTTTCCTATGAATACATGATGATAGTCCCTTTGAATTGCTAAAGGTATCCCTATAGGTTGCCTTTGTGATTGTACGATGACCCGCGCCTGTCCCTCAAACATCCAACGATAGGGCTTCCTACTAACTAATGGTAGGATAGCACTATCTAAAGGAAGAGGAAAAGAACAAAAGACTTTTGAGTAGGTAGATAGTTCTTAATTGCTTGCTCTCTCACAAACAAAAACATATCTTTTCACACAAACACTTTTCTGAAATATTTTCAAAACAAACACTTTATATGCATTCTCAATGATACGAGAATCATTACAAAGTTTTCTGAACTTAGGCATTTTTCAAAATATTTTCAAAACACACAAACACAAAGCACTTTCAAAAACTAAGCTAGTGATTAAGATCCCGTAGATAACTACGGATGAAAAGGGTGCTAACACCTTCCCTTTTCATAACCTACCCCCCGAACTCAGAAAAATTCTCAAAGGTATTTCATATTCTTTTCACCCTTTCCTTTATTGGATAAAAGAAAAGTCAGTGGCGACTCTTGTTATCCGCAACATTTTTAATAAAATACAAAACTAAAAGTCAGTTCTCCCACTATATTACACACTTCATGTGAGACCTTTGTTCTTCTCCTCTAATATCCATAGGCTTTAGAGTATGTAAGAGTTGAGGCACGTTAGAAGGATCAAAACCAGTCTTCAGTGTAAGAACAAGATTTAGATCTATGTTTAAATCTCTAATTGTTGATGATAACAAGCATATGCTTCATGAAGAACAATTTTAGTTCTAATGGTTTCATCGAGTGTGCAGATACATGATCAAAATTCGGGATAGTCTTAATTAAGATATCATCAGAGTCACATTACCTCTCAGAAGAAGAACCATAGAGTTTTGTTTCTAAATGAAACATAAGTAGTTCTATGGAATGTTAAATGTTCGACCAGAAAAGAATCTCAATGAGTTACCAAGAAGAAATATTTTCTGATAAGCTCCTTCTACAAGATCAGAAATCAAGTGTATACAAGAAATAAGATTACAATGCAGAAGATCAGTAGTCAAGATTAAGTTATTATAAGTTCTGCTGCTTGGTTTATAAATACGAAGTCAAGACTCTGAACATATGAGAAGAAAGATTCTACTCTAAGATCTGAAGTCAATATTTTCTCATCAGAAGAGTTGCTACTCATTGTTCTGAAGATAAAGTCAAGATTTTGAAGACTCGGAGACTTCATAGAATACATACTTTCATTTAACATCAAAAGTATTCCATTAAAAGATTGTGTAGCTATTGTTGTAATGTTCTAGATCTAGTATCAAGGCGTGTGATGTCATCAGGTTCTGAATATAAACACTACTGGGTGAAAACAAGTGGTTACATGTTACAGTTGAAGTCAAGATTATGGAATTCATCTTATGCAATGGGTCTTAGGAACATTAGTACAAGAAGTTAGGATCATGAATTTATGGTTAAACTTTATAGGCCTTCTAAAGCTTTTCTTCTGTGTGTTACAAGTTTTGAAGATTATGAAGGCGGGGTTCTGCTGAACAAGTTTTGATGATCTGAAGAAAAGCAAGTTCTTACAACCAAGTGCCGAAGACTCTGAAGACGAGGTTCTGATAGGATAAGTTCTGAAGACTCCAAGACATAGGTTCTAATACTTAAGAGTGATTCTTCTACAACAAGCTTCAAACAATCAAATTATCTTAAGCCTCTGAAGATAAGAAGAAGTTCTAAATGGTTAACATGTTATGATGTATAAAAATTGCTTTGTGACCTCTACCCTCTAGGGTGGCGTAAGGATAATGCTTTTGTACTATATTGTCAACCACTCTCATTGTGATCATTGGGAACAAACAACTGGATTTACATATACTTTCTTTCCCTAACGGATCTCTATTTACAAGCTTATTAGAAAAATATTATTTAGAGAAAGGGTGGAAAGCTAGCATTGAAAAAGGACAGGATATGGAAAATATTATTTTATACTGTCTAAACTCTGACACCTTATTTTATCCGTTGAGAACTGACCGATAATGTAGGTAAATACTTTTCTATCCTCACTGTTGTACCACAATTTTTGCCCCTAAGATTCCTCTATCATCTAATATCAACTCAATCATATCAAGATCACACTAGGGTTTGGTTCTTCTCTCTATCTTTAGGTTTTCCCATGGGAGATCACCAAGTACCATGATTTGTATATTATGACCATCTATGTTTTATGTTGATTAACTTTTAACTAATAAATACAATTAATGTTTGCTCTAATTGATGATATTATAGGTAAGGGCACAACACATTTCATCAGGTTGATTCATAGGTTCATAAGTTTATTTCTATGCCTTCTCCAATAAAATTTAATTGAGATTAAAGCTTCATCATTGAAGATACTTTGAAGTAATATCATGACAAGGTCTACTATGATTCATCATGCCTCAATTTTTCAAAGAAAGTCAAAATATGCAAGAGTTGATTGAAGAAGTTTGACCTAATTGGACAAGTTCTTGATTTTCTTGATCACAAGTGCATAAATCTCTCAATTCTTAACATTTGGAAGTGGTTTTTGTTGATATGAAATATTATTATCATCCACAACAACTTCTATTCACATGGAAATATTAATTGTGCAAGAAAGTTTGTCAAAATGGAAAGGGGTTTCCAAGTCATTTTGGTGCTCTAGGAGCTAGGATTTTGAACTTCTAAGGGCTATATATTGCTCATATTTTGAGATATTTGAGTGATTCCAAATACATGATTCTCTTTAAAGGTTTATCAACAAATAATTTCAATATTTTCAAGAAAATTTCATGTGGAAGATGCCTAATGATGAAGAAAGATTACAAGTCCTCTAGATGGGCCATCAAATTCCCTTGTGTGACTTCACAAGACCATAAATTGGTAAATTTTTATCTAATTGAGCCCATTATTTTTCCATAGTAATCTTAAGGATGTGAAATTTAACTTTTCTTTTATGAGAAAGACTTAAAAATGAATGGAAAATGCCTTAAGAGTTCAAAAGGTTATAGGTCATTTCATGGATTTTCACCAACTTCACAAGGTCATAACTCTCTCAATTCTTGGAGTTTTTAAGTGGTTCAAATCTTAAAATGTCATTTAATATATCTAATTCATGCCATCTTTTTTGGTCAAAAGCAAATTTTGAATGGAAGGCCATGTTTGAATGCAAAACATGACAAGTCACTTTTTATGCCAAACTTAGAAATTTTTTCTAAGTGTGGAAAATCCGTGTGTTTTTGCTGATTTCAAAGGTATACAACTTTTGATCCAAGACACCAAATGTAACCATTATTTTAATATTGTAAATCTTAATAAGAGATCTCTCCAATGCTTCAAAAATCACATCATATAGTGTCGTACATTATTAGCACCATGGCTATGAAGTTGACATCTTGAAATTGAAGTTTCATGTTCAGTCAAATTTGAAAATCAGTTTAAATCCAATTACAATCTTGTTTAAGGATCAATTCCACGTCTAATCATGTTTAGGAACTTTCCATAATGAAAAACAACCTTTGAACCTTTTTTTTGATGCGTTTTGAGCCGTGTGAAGTCACATTTTTCCCACTTAGCAGATTCACACGATTTCATTGATTTTGCCTCTAATTCACATGCTTGAGCCTTACATCATGATCAACTATAAATAAGGATCATCCCTCACTCATTTTCTCAATCTTTGATAGCCAATTGACCATTGTTCAGATCCCACACGAACTCTGAATTTGAATTTTTGATTTCTTGCATTCTCACTCCAAAACACCAAAAGCTTCATTCAGTTAGCTTCATTGAACTACTCTGAAGCTAACCATACTCTTACCTTCAAGAATGGTAACCTATATTGATATACAAAAGTCCAGTTTCAGGGCCAACTTTTGCTACTTCGTCCAGGTAGATTTCTTGGTCAAATTGATCCAAATAAAAGACTAATCTACTCTCTCCACCCTTCTGATTATCATGCTTTTTACAATTTGCAATTTCATTGAGATTTGAGTAAGATATTCCAGAATTTCGTTCTCGCTATCACTTTTACATTTTTTAAATTTAAGAATTGCTTAGTTTATATAAATTTGGCTCGATAGTACCATTAGAATCATCTTGAAGAGACGAATCTAATGGTACCGGTCTGGTTCTCTAATTTTATAATTTGACGAATCCCAATCTAGGGCGTCTGGAGATTGAAGATGACCTATGTGTCATGCTTCAACCAATGAAAGCATGACATGTGATTTTTTGAATTCAATGTGGTATGTTTTCTTTATCATACGCGCGCTTTGAGAGCCCTTGGATCTGATTACTTCTATTAGTCACACTTCATCCAACGCGCCGGAATTTTAGTTGTTTTTAAATATTAAAAAGTGATCTGGTGCAATTTTCAAAGCTGACCATGATATGCACAGCGTGTCTGATCCTTTGGATTTGATTACTAGCGTGTTTTGACTCTCATCCAATGGTCTATATTTTTTTAGACTTTATTTTATTTTCTGTTTTTTACACTAAACTTCAAAAAATCATAGAAAATCCATTTATGGCCTAAAAATTATGAAAAAATTCACAAAAATATTTTCAAATATTCTCTTTCTAATTTTTATTTTTTCATGATTTTATTTTCAGATTTGATATTTTTTATAGTTTTACCTTTATTTTGACTTGTTTCTAATTATTTAAAAATACTTTTTGATATTTTAAATTCTAAAATTTTTTATAAAAATCATTTTCCTTATTTCTGACCTTCTGAATTTTTTCTAGATTTTTATTTTGACTTCTACTATTTTTGATCTTTTTTTACTTATTTGAGTGATTTTAATTAGTTTAAAAATACTTTTCTGTTTTAAAAAATTACCAAAAAATTTATAAAACTATCTAAGGTCATTTCTATTTTTTCTATGGCCTTTTTAAATTTTTCTTTGATACTTGGATATAGTTTTCTATTTTACCATTTATTTTCATTTTAAGAACATTTTAAAAAATCATTTTTCCTTTTTATTTTATTCATTATATGCAATTTATTTTTTTATATATTTTGGCTATGTGATTGTTGATCATGAACTTTATTAACATCATTCGATCTTGGGTGTTGAGTTTAACTCCACTAAAATGGATGGATGATTTTAATGATAGTTTGATTAAATTTTTTAATTCAAATATATCCCCTCCCTCTTCATCTTATCCCCTTTTCTTTTGTGCTACATGTTGCTAGAGGATGATTTACATATCATCACTCCAAACATATGGTATATAGATTTCTATTGATCAGCCTCAAAATAGGTGCGACTTCTACATAAGTCCACTTACGATTGCTTAACATATCGCTAAATTTTGTCCCGATTAGAAAAATGATCATTCGTGGCCTAAACCTATGTTTGCAAGCCCAAGTATGTTTAATTTGAATCCTTTGATCTAATAACCTTGAGGTTCATTGTTAATAGGCTTTAGTCTTATCAATTCTCTAATGAATCATCATAAATTTTGAACTAAGTGAATAATTTGAACATCGTTAATCATTTGTTGTTTCCTTGAGAATTTGAAATGAATGATATACTTGACAAAAAGCAAATGAAACTTGTTGTTGAGAAGTTTTGATTTTATCAATCTTCTAATGAGTTTTAAAATGCAAGTTTTAAGATAGTCATTCAACTAACCTCTAATTTCTAACTCATTAACAATTGGCTTCTATTTTTATGGTTTTAATTTATGCTTTTACTTTAAGCACCATTTATCTTAGCATTTTCATTTCATGCTATTTTCATCTTTGCTCACTTGAGAATTTATTTTATAACATTTTTATTTTGCTCACTTGAGCTTTCATTTTCTTTTTGAAGATACTTAATAACCAACTTGAATAATAAAAATCTTTAATGTTACTTGGACTATTTGGTTACTATCCTTGGCATGATGGAGTTATGGACTTCTTGGACTTAGGATTAGAGACATTGCCTATCTTAAGACCTTTGTGACTTCTACTGTTATTTTGTCTGAAGTTCTTGGGGTTTACCCCGAGACATTGGGTTGTTTGTTTTCTTTGTGTGCAGGTTATTCTGATTATATGCTTTGTTTGTGATTGGGAATTCATATGTATACAACAGTTACTCTGTCCAATTATTTTGAAGGTTTAATGCATTTGAAGTTTGGTATTATTAAGAGGTTTAGTATCTTTGCTTGCTTGATTTCAATCCAAATGATGTGAATTCTACACTGACTCCATATGTCAAGTGTTGGCTTCTTGTTGGTTAGACGGTTCTTTTCCCTAACTTTTACCTTATACTTTAGGATAGTCCTTCATCTCCTCCCATCTTCTTTAATTTAAAAAATCTTCTCCCTCCTTTTCAAAACTCTTCTTGTTTTTTAAACTTGAACCGTTTTCACAATAAACTTGGACTTAAGTCCATCCATTTTCAAAAAATTTCTTAATCAAACTTTAAACAACTTAATAATACTTTGACATTTTTTGTGAGAAGACTAAAAGTCAATCAATCTCATTCAAACCATTTTTCCATTTTGGATTTTTACCTTAAACGTTTCTCAAAAAAAGATTAAACTCTTGTCAATCTTTGTAGTGATGCGAGCTACTATACTTCTATGATATGTAGTAAGGTGAGATATTTTACACTTGAGTGTTGAGCGAGACTTTGTTGATTTTAAAATCCAAGCCATATTCTCCACTTTGAGATGATGCAAATTCTCCTTTCTCATAATCGTGGGTAGTAAGTATGTTTTCCACTCGGATACGACTATGATGTTTATTCTCTTAAAGTTAACCAACACATTTGTGTTTTAAATTTTTTTTAAAGGTGAATTATGAGTACCCTGATCACCTATTGCAAGGAAGGTGATATGTAGGCACTAAAGGTTCGCAACCGCGGCGGGTGCAAAAATTGTAAAATATTTCTTTTCTCATCCCCACAATCTACTTTGTATACAACATTTATAGCCAAAATACACAAATTTACAAAGAGGTTCCTGCGGAGTACCTTAGATGTTTAGGGTGCTAATACCTTCCCTTTGCATAACCAACCCCCGAACTTAGATTATCTCCCCCTCTTTTTGGGTTATTCGCTCTTTTACCATTCCTTTGGAAATGATAAAGCGCGGTGGCGATTTTTATTTGATCTGTGCGAGTCAAGTAAATCCAATAGCTTTGTCTCAATAGATTTATCATAAGTCCTCTACTCGGACTTAGACAAACTTAAGATAGGATGGACGGTATAGTCATGTTAACTTTGAGGGAGTAATCCCAAAAAAGGAGACATGAGACCCCCCACTCAGTGGAAGCCCCTTTGACTTTACTTTCGTTTATCGAGTAATCGAGAAGACGTACTACTTTCGACCTGGGAGCCTGCTGAAATTGAGGACCATAGAACCCTTAACATATCTTATCCTTTTAGGTGTAGTGCGGAAACTATGATAGAGTAATCCGGAAATGGTTGTCACGTGATACTACACTCAGACGAGTTTTTCCTGAAAATATTATTAATTACCGAGTCAACCAGGATGTTGGTAATATCCGAAGGAAGGATGTAGACTCTGGGAACCTCTTAGAACCTTGTTCGGCAGATGATAAACTATTAGACCATACATATGAACCCCCGTGTTTGTGATCTTGTGTGTGATTGTTGCATCATGCATTCATGCATCCATGAGCATCCTTTAAAACATTTATTCCAAAGGACTTGTGTCGCACGCGCAATCGTCGATCAAAGACGAGCAAATGAATGGTATTGCGATAGTAATGATAAGAAAAGAAATATAGCCGTAAAGATTTGAGATTTAAGCCATCAATTGACTTATCTCAACATAATGAAGTCTCTGCGCACTTTATTGTTGCCAAAGGGAAATGGGAGAAAAAAAGCGAACAAAACCCATAGTAAAGTAAAAGATCAGAGATCGAGGTACGGGGGTCGGTTATGCAAAGGGAAGGTATTAGCACCCTAAGCATCTATGGTACTCCGCAGGATCCACTTTGTTTGGTTTCTTTTAAAAGGAGTGCTATGTAAAGGTTTACTTGCTAAAGGAAAATAATGAATGAGTATTTGTAAAAGAAAATGAAATGTTTTTTTATTATTTTTGTTGCTCGCCTTGGGTCGTAAGACTTAGTGCCTACGTACTCCCTCATGCAATGGGAAAGTCAGAGCATCGTAGTTCGGCTAGAAAAGACTTGTTTGTTGATTGATTTTAAATGAAGAGACAAGTCGTCATTGTTAGGAGAGAAATCTCGACTAACGCCCACAAAGTGTGAGAAAGATGGACCCTGCGTCAGCAAGAGTGAGGGTTTGAGAACGCCTCTAGCACTCAAGTGGAAAAGTTGACACCTTTATAACCATGAGGATAGGAGAATGTTGCTCGACTATCAATGAATCACGTCTCATCTTGGAAAAAGGTTTTGAAGGGTAAAGGTGCTCGAGCACACAAAAGGGTTTGAATGAGTTGAAGTGTTTTTGTTAATTTTGAAAGATGTCAAAGTATGATTAAATGAATTGACGTTTGTTTAAAGAAAAGAAGTTTTAAAATAAAACGCACTCAACAAAGTCGAGGTTTATTATGAAAGCGGTTCGAGTTTATAAACAAAGAAGATTTTGAAAAAGATGAGAAGATTTTGAAAATTAAAGAAGATGGGAGGAGATGAAGGGACTATCCTAAAGCATAAGGTAAAAGTTAAGTAAGAGAACCGTCTAACTAACAAGAAGCAAACACTTGACATTATAAGTCAAGATAGAATTCTCATTATTTGGATTGAAACCAAGCAAGGATATTAAACCTCTTGAGAAAACCAAGCTTTAATTGCATTAAGTCTTCACAAAAATTGGGCAGAGTAACGACTGTATACAGATGAATTCCAAATTATAGAAAAAGTATGTAATCACAATAACCTGCACACAAACAAACAAACAACCCAATGTATTGGGATAAACCCCAAGAACTCCAGAAAAAATATCAATTAAGGTCACAAGGTCTCCAACATAAGTCAAGGTTTCTATTCCTAAGTCCAAGAAGTCTAATACTACATAATGCCAAGGATAGTAACCAAGTAGTCCAAGTATCATTAATGTTTTTTATGGTTCATGTTGTTTATTAAGTATCTTCAAAAGGAAAAGAAAAGCTCAAGTGAACAAAATAAAAATGGCACAAAAGTAAATGCTCAAGTGAGCAAATATGAAAATAGCATAAAATGTAAATGCTAAAGTAAATGGTGCATAAAGTAAAAGCATAAAATAAAAGCATGAAGTAAAGTCAATTGTTAGAAGTTAATGGTTAGTTGGATGACCATATTGAAACTTACATTTGGAACTCATTAGAGGATTGGTAGAACCAAAGCCTCTCAACAATAAGTTACATTTTCTTTTTGTCAAATATATTATCCATTTAAGAATCCTCAAGGTAACATTTAATGATCAATGATGTTTAAGTGATCCGCATTGACCAAAATTGATGAAGATCCATTGGAGGATTGGTAGAACCAAAGCCCCCTAACAATGAATCTCAAGGTTATTGGATCAAAGGGTTCAAATTAACATACTTGGGCTTGCAAACATAGGTTTAGGCTACGAATGATCATTTTCTTGAATTGGGACAAAATTTAGCGTTATGTTAAGTAACTGTAAGTGGACTTATGTAGAAGTCGCACCTATTTTGAAGCTGGTCAATAGTAATCTATGTACTTCATGTTTGGATAAATGATATAGAGATCATTATCCCTTAACATGTAGCACAAATAAAAAAAGAAAGGGATAAGATGAAGAGGGAGGGGAATGATAAGCTAATTTGGATCACTACCTCAAATTTCTTTAATCTTTAAATTTAATCACTCATCTAGATAGATTAAAGTACTAAACATATCATTAATCCAAAGCACCAAAAATGAATTGAATAATTCACTCTTTGGCAGATTTGAATTAATGAACATTTATTCAACTTCATCTACACCCAAAGTCCATTGAATTTAAAGAGAAGTTAGACATTTAAAATTGCAATCCAAATCAACAATCAAAATGAGTGAGTAGAAAAATATAGATGAATTAAAATAGCCCCAAAACAAGGCAGAAAAAGCTTTTTTATTCTGTTACAATCGATTGCACTTCTGATGCAATCGATTGCATCAGTGTTTTTTTTCAAAAAAACGTGAAATTTTATTATGACAATCGATTGCACTATTACAAAAATCGATTGCACCCTATTAAAATCAGAAAAAACAGCATTTTAAAAGGCCAAATTCTTGTTCAAACTTTCCATCAAACACCTTATGATCATGGATTCAATTGAGCATGAAAATTCCATCAAATTATGAGAAAATAGCACCAATGGAATCACAAAACAATGCTCAATGAGTCAAACCTAAAGATCAACAAGAGATCATATTGTGAAAGATGAAAAATCCAACTTACCAAAGGTAGATCTAGAGAATTATCAAAACAACTTCAACAATTTGCTTTAATTCATCCCCAAGAATCAATTTCCCAAGGTTGGATGTAGAAAATTGATAAAGAAAAAGTGTTTGGATGAAGGTTTAGCTCAAAGATTAGTAAGCTTCAAGGCAAAGCTTACTAACTTTTTTGAAAATAGAGCTTTGAGTAAATTTGGTAGATGGAGATAATTGAGAGATTTTTTAGCAAGGTGGATTTGGCTATCAAAAGCTTGAAATTTGAATGAAATGAGGGCTCTATTTATAAAGTTTAGGCTTGGGATTAGTAGTGGTTTGGTAATTAATTCTTGGAACCAAAATTTGAATTAATGATATATCTTTCAAAAATGAAGAAAATTGGAGCCAAAATTTGAATTAATGATATATCTTTCAAAAAATGAAAAATTGGTGCCAAAATTTAAATTAATGATATATCTTTCAAAAATGAAGAAAAATTGGAGCCAAAATTTGACAAGCTTGAAATTGCTGAATTTTTTTTCAAAATTTCACTCTTGCAATCAATTGCACTCTAGGCTCAATCGATTGTATCAGTGTATTTTTTCAAAAATGGCGCAAAATGCACTCTGTGCAACCGATTGCACTCTAAGAGCAATTGATTGTACAGTGAAAAAAATGAAAAAAAAATTAATTATTTTTCTTTGCAAATAGAGATTTTAGGAAAATAATACCGGAAAACCCTATTTTTCAGATGCTTTGACTCGGTACCTACAAAACACAAATATACAAAGACAAAGACATATATTTTTTTGTATTTTGATTAGAAGTTAGTCAACAACGCAAGAGAAAACTTAAAGATGGGATGCAAATGTGATGAATGAAGCTATTTATTAATGATTATGACCAAATGACAAAATATGATATGAAAGTGCGACTGAAAAAGTTAGGGGCGAAATTTAGGGTACAACAACTTGAAGTTGACTTTTTGTGAATATCTCAGGTACTTTTGACCATAGATTCTAGAAAAAGAAAGACTCTGATGTACAGTTTCAAGGATCCTAAGATAGATGATTTGATGAGTCTGATTCCCAAGATCGAGAGTTCTGCTGATTTTCGGAAGAAATATGGATCCATCGTGTCTCTTATGAAGCTCAGGATGAAGGAGGGAATTCTCTCGACTTTGGTCCAGTTCTATGATTCGATGTATCGATATTTTACTTTCCCTGATTATCAGTTGATGCCTGCACTAGAGGAGTATTCTTACCTACCGGGTTTACCTATTATCAATCGTGTTCCTTTCACTGGTTTAGAGGGAGAGCCAATGTCTCATGAGATTGTTGCTATGGTTCATTTGGGGAAGTCTGAGATTGAGGCACATATGACTACCAAAGGAGGAATTAGAGGCTTACCCGCTCAATTTTTGTTGGAGAAAGCTCGCTACTTTGCTAGGATGAAGAGTACAATTTCTTTTGAGGCCATCTTTGCTCTACTTGCGTATGGTTTGTTCTTATTTCCTAATGCCGACAAGTTTTTGGACTTTAACGCCATCAGGATCTTTTTGATTGGGAGTTCAGTCCCTATATTATTAGGAGATGCTTATTACTCTATTCATCTTTTGGATTCTTATCATGGAGGGATGATCATTTATTGTATGCCTTTGTTGTATCAGTGGTTTATTTCTCACTTACCTCGGTTCGATGCTTTCTTGGATGTTAAGAAGGAACCTCGTTGGGCTCCAAAGATTATGGCCCTCACTCATTCAGATATTGTTTGGTATCATCAGGCTTACCATGATGTGGAGATTGTTGATAGTTGTGGTAGTTTCCCCAATGTACCTCTTCTTGGTACAAAGGGATAGATTAACTACAATCTCGTTCTTGCATGACGCCAGCTTGGATATTCGATGAGAGACAAGCCAAATAGTATTCATCTGAGTGGTTTCTTTCTCAAAGAGGGAGAGGTCATAAGACAGATAAGGAGGAAATTTCAAAGGCTTGGTGCCATATTCACAGGAAGAGTAGAAAGGACTTGGGACCTAGAGGAGCCGTCTCTTTGGAGCCTTATCTCTGGTGGGTACATGCAAGGGCAATTCAGTTAAAGACGCCATATTCCCGTGAAGAACCCATGCCTGATATGTTTGTGAAGACCACTCCTCCCCTTTTAGATGATGTGGAAGAGCTTCAACCTGCCCTAGTCAGGATGCAGCAGGAGAAAGAGGCTTTGAAGAACAAGTGTCAGACTTTAGAGACGTCCTACCGGGCAGACTTGAAAGAGAAGGATGACCTAATTGAGATTCTTGAGATTCGTGCTATAGAGATGATGGGGAAGTAAGAGGATTTATTTTCTTCTAAAGCTCGATCAGGACTTAGTCATTCATTTTATGACTCTGGTGATTGGAAAGGGGTTGCCGACAGGTATGCAGAAGAGAACAAGCGTTGAAGGCTCAGATTGCAAGACTCACGGGAAAGCGTCAGTATGTGGAGTGTTCTTCATCAGATTTACTCTCTTAGGATTTTAGATTATATTTTCTCTTGTACTTAGGATTGTTGAAACTTGTACTAAAAAAGTTGTAATCTATTTTGAAGTTATTATAATGAGATTTTTCAGTATTTCAAAATGTGTTAGTACTTTAATATTTGAAAATTGTCTATAAATCTTTGAGTCCCTTGAAATATTATAACGATAAATAAATAATGCGCATTGTATATCATGCATAATATTGCACATATTTCTTGCATTTCTGTTCATACCCAGGTGTCTTATTAAGTTTCTCTACTTCGTTTAGCAAGTTGTCTCACCGGTACAATACTCAGGATAATTCTAGGAAGAAAATGGAGAATCTTGAATAAGAGAATCACGAGCTACACGAAGAGGTTACCTCTTTGAAGGCCTGTATGGTCAATCTGACTGCTTTAATGGAATCATTGGTGGCTGCTCAGAATCAGCCACCACTTATTCCTCCTTTTGCTCAACCATAAAAAACAATAGTTTCTTCTGAGGGACCATCAGTTCCTATTTCTATTACTCTAGTTACTGTTGCACAGAATTGTATGCCTCAGGGTTACCCATGGGGGATGCCTGAGAACTTTATTCTAGAAGGGTACAATATTAATGCTCCATTCTCTCCAGTTTTTTAAGTTGTTGCTACTCCTGCACCTCTTGTGGTGCACTTTACTCCTGCTGCTGGAAATGAGATCCACTATGTTGCACCTCCTTCAGTGAATGCTATGTCATTTGTTAATGATGAAGTTTATCATCCTATTTCTCCACCAAGTGAAAGCGTGGGCTTCTATGATCGATTGGATGACTTTCAAGACCAGTTCAATAAGATGTAGAAGGAAGTGAAGGCCCTTCGAGGAAAAGAATTATTTGGACAAAACGTCAGTGAACTCTGCCTAGTTCCCAACGTGAAGGTTCCAGCGAAGTTTGAAGTGCCAGAATTTGAGATATACAAGGGCAACTCTTGTCCTTGTGACCACCTCGTGATGTATATCGGGAAAATGTCAACCCATACTAATAATCAGCGTTTGCTTATTCATTTCTTCCAAGATAGTTTGACTGGTGCCACTTTGAAGTGGTATATGAGTCTAGACAGTAGCAGTATCCACACCTTCAATGATCTGGGAGAAGCCTTTATAAAACAGTACAAGTACAATATGTTCATGGCGCCTGACCGTGACCAGTTGAGGGAAATGGCTTAAAGAGAAAATGGGCCGTTCAAAGAGTATACGCAGAGATGGTGCGAGATAGCTTCCCAGGTGGTACCACCTATGGGAGAATAAGAAATGACCAAGGTCTTCCTGAAAACCCTTAGATCGTTTTACTATGAAAGGATGGTCGCCAGTGCACTGAGTGATTTCATTGAAATGGTGAGCATGGGTGTTTGTTTGGAATAGGCTGTCAGAGAAGGGCGCTTGACAAAAGATGAAGGGATAAAGAAGTCATCATACGGGTTCTCTCGAAAGAAAGAAAGTGAAATGAATGTTGTTATTGAGGAAAGAAAGATTAGGCCACCTAGAAGACATCAACGGTACCAGCAGCAGGTTGCTTCTGTGACTCCAGTTGTCAATATAGCTCCAACCACTGTTGCCTATCAAAGACCACCCCCTCGGGAAAATCAAGGGAAAAGTCAGAAAAGAGATATTTTTTACTCCATTCCAATAATCTATGCAGAGTTACTTCCGACTTTGATTCAGAAGAAGTTGGTTCAGACCAGGCCGCCTCCTGCTATACCCTCACATCTACCCTGGTATTATAAGACAGACTAGACGTGTGATTTTCATCAGGGAGCACAAGGGGACAGTATTGAGAACTATTATCCTTTGAAATCAGAAGTACAAAAGATGGTGAGATCTGGCCTTTTATCCTTTAAAGATGTTGGCCCTAACTTGAAAGATAATCCTTTGCCTAAGCATGGAGGAGAAAATGCTGCAAACATGGTTGTTGGTTATTGGCAAGTAACTACGTCAGACAAGAATTGGTCCTTGAAGCAACAATCTTCTCGGATCCTTACTACACTTCAACAGAAGTCGGTACTCAGGAATTCAAAGTTGTTAGGGAGAATAGTGGTCATTGTATTTCAATGTATCTTTTCCAATATATTACCATTTTCCAAACTTTATAATCATCTATGGGGTCTCTCCATTCGTAGACCACCATTCTATTAATAAAGTTTGAGCTTTTATCCAATTCTTTGTAATTCTTATTTTATTCTGTTTGCAAAGATTCCATTTATTATTGATAGTAGTTTTCAAAACAAAAAGATTAAACAAAAAAATCATTTTTGAAAAGAATTTACAAATTACTTTTTACTTTAGACTTTTATGATTCAAGAAAAACAAAAATAGTGATTCCAAGGATGGACAAACTCTGATTTTTTTTTGAAGTGTATATTCCCCAGGAAAGTTCTCCCAGGTCACTCTTGCTGATGTGCATATGGTCTTCTTATTGTTTCTCAAATAGTTGGAGATGATACCAATTGATATATGGTTTGATGTTGAATTGGTGATCCCATTTTCCCCAGTCCAGTCTTGGTTCAGTTTTTCTCCAAGTTGATTATATGGTTTCGGGTTTGCATGATTTGAAACCTCTATCCCAGATTCCCTAGTGAGGTCTTCGCTCATTTGATGGAAGTTCTTTATCCCTTTATGTACTGAGGTAGAATCATTTGCAAACATCGCCCTTTATAGTGACGACATTATTGTTGTTGTTTGTTTCCCAGACAACTAGACAAGGGCAGTATCTTTTCTAATAAGTGTTTAAACAGTTGTCAACTTTTTGGGTTTTCTCTCGCCAAGTGATGGGTTTGATTTAAAATCCCCATAATTTTGATTTCTTGGTGTATTGTTTGACTTCTTAAATCCCCAAGTAAAGCTGAGATAATGTTTCTCTCTGAAATTTGTTTTCCCCATGAGGTTTCATAATTTCTTCCCAGGGAAATTTGTGTAATCATCGCCCTTGGTATTGAAGAATATATTTTGGATTCCTCTCGACAATGTGGTATTATCCTCCCCATTGAGTCAGCACGAGATCCCCGGTTGATATCTTGATGATGTAATTTCTATATGCCCTATTGAAATCAGTATTTTAATCCCTAGTGAAGCCAGTATTTTCATCTCTAGTGGAAGTCTAAACATTGAGACTTTGTTTTCCCCATTGAAGACTGTATGAGTGTTCCCGGTTGAAGCCTGAAGGAGGATGTTATATCCTTGTATCAGTACTGATTTACTGTTTTGACTTGATTATTTTCAGATTATGTTTCTTCCCAATGAAGTTAAGCCGTGAAATAGGAATTTGTTTCCTCAGTTGGTGCTTACTTTCTTGTGAAATTTTCATCTTGGATGTGAATTAGCCGAGTGTTGACTTTACCCAAGCTGATTTTGTCAGGTTATTCCCAGTGATGTGTGTCTGTGTTGTCAGCATATACATAACAAAATTCATACATTCATACACACATCATGCATAGTTGAATTTAAAATTCATTGCTCATTTGCATTCATTTATATTTTTGTTGGCATATTACCCTATTTTGCAGAGTTATGTTACCCTCTCTCCAATAGAGTGTCAACCTTGAGAAGAAGGTGTATAATCTTTCAATATCCCCACCGAGTTATCCCTCGTGGAAGAATTTTGCTTCATCCTTCCTATTCAGCTCATTGTCTGGTTAGGTCTGTGATACCTTTTGAGTTTATTTCTCATTAGGTGCTGTTTTGGTTGACTGTTTCACTGTGGTTTATTTCTGGTTTGGATCTGTGGGTCCCAGCAACATTATTATTCTGATTTTTGCAGGATTTAAAGCCCAAGTTTGAGAATGTGCATTTATTTTGCATGAGAAGACTTTATATCCTCAGTAAGACCGTATTGGCATTTCCCTAGAGAGGCCAAGATTCATTTCCCAGCAGCATTATTGCCTTTCCTTCTCATAGCAGCAAGTGGCGGTCTCTTTATTTGAGTAACATGTTCTTCCCCAGTAAGTCTATTAGTTCTCGGAGAAGATTCATTTATACTCTAATGGATTGTAGTCTCGTCATTATGGGAGATAGTTTATTTTTGATATTTTTTACTCCAATGGATGGTAGTCTCGTCATTATGGGATATAATTCATTGTTGAGATTTGTTACTCCAATGGATGGTAGTCTCGTCATTATGGGAGATAGTTCGTCGTTGAGATTTGTTACTCCAATGGATGGTAGTCTCCTCATTATGGGAGATAGTTTGTTGTTGAGATTTGTTACTCCAATGGATGGTAGTCTCGTCATTATGAGAGATAGTTTGTTGTTGATATTTTGTTACTCCAATGGATTGTAGTCTCGTCATTATGGGAGGTAGTACGTTATTGAGATTTGTTACTCCAATGGATGGTAGTCTCGTCATTATGGGAGATAGTTCGTTGTTGATATTTGTTACTTCAATGGATGGTAGCCTCGTCATTATGGGAGATAGTTCATTGTTGAGATTTGTTACTCCAATGGATGGTAGTCTCGTCATTATCAGAGATAGTTCATTGTTGAGATTTGTTACTCCAATGGATGGTAGTCTCGTCATTATGAGAGATAGTTTGTTATTGAGATTTTGTTACTCCAATGGATTGTAGTATCGTCATTATGGGAGATAGTTCGTTATTGAGATTTGTTACTCCAATGGATGGTAGTCTCGTCATTATGAGGGATAGTTTGTTATTGAGATTTGTTACTCTAATGGATGGTAGTCTCATCATTATGGGAGATAGTTCATTATTGAGATTTGTTACTCTAATGGATTATGGTCTCGTCATTATGAGAGATAGTTCGTTATTGAGATTTATTACTCCGATGGATGGTAGTCTCGTCATTATGGGAGATAGTTCGTTGTTGAGATTTGTTACTCCAGTGGATGGTAGTCTCGTCATTATGAGAGATAGTTTGTTGTTGACATTGTGTTACTCCAATGGATGGTAGTGTCACCATTATGGGAGATAATTCATTGTTGAGATTTTGTTACTCCGATGGATGGTAGTCTCATCATTATGTGAGATAGTTCGTCATTGAGACTCACTTTACTCTGAGGAATTAGTTGTTTCCAGTTATAAGTACTCATGCTGGTAATTTGTGACTTACCCTAATATTGATGTTTGCTAGTATTATCCTACCGCTTCTTTCCCCCTATGGGTCGACATTACCTTTTTTGATATCTTCTTAGTGAGTGGATAGTTTGCGGTTATCTGTCGGTCACTATTATCCTTTATTTTCTCTCCTCAATGTTTGAGTTGATGTTACTTTGTCTCCTCCTTGGGCTTTACCCCAATAGAGTCGAGTCTTCTGTTCACCAGTGATTTATTTTCGTGGTCTAATTTTCTTTTGAACTTTTATTTTCTGTTTCCCTAGCGGTGTCCTGTGTCACCTTTGGATCTGTTTATTTACATGCACAATCATAAGCATTGCATGGCCTCTTAGAGCCAAAAATAGGGTTTGTTTTATATTTAAGTATCTTCAATCGCGTCTACATGAAGATTTTAACCTTCGTATCTCCGGATAGAAGACACTTAAATAAGGGCAGCTGTTGTACCCCAATTTTCCCCCTAAGATTCCTCTATCATCTAATATCAACTCAATCATATCAAGATCACACTAGGGTTTGGTTCTTCTCCCGATCTTTAGGTTTGCGCATGGGGGATCACCAAGTACCCTGATTTGTATATTGTGATCATCTATGTTTGTTATTGATTAACTTTTAACTAATAAATACAATGAATGTTTTCTCTAATTGATGATATTATAGGTAAGGGCACAACACATTTCATCAGGTTGATTCATAGGTTCATGAGTTTATTTCCATGCCTTCTCCAAAAAAATTTCATTGAGGTTCAAGCTTCATCATTGAAGATACTTTGAATCAATATCATGACAAGGTCTACTATTATTCATCATTCCTCAATTTGTCAAAGAAAGTCAAAAGATGCAAGAGTTGATTGAAGATGTTTGACCTAATTGGACAAGTTCTTGATTTTCTTGATCAAAAGTGCATAACTCTCTCAATTATTAACATTTGGAAATGTTTTTTGTTGCTATGGATTCTTATTATCATCCACAATAACTTATATTCACATGGTAAGATTAATTATGCAAGAAAGTTTATCAAAATGGAAAGGGGTTTCCAAGTCATTTTGGTGCTCTAGGAGCTAGGGTTTTGAACTTCTAAGGGCTATATCTTGCTCATCTTTTGAGCTTTTTGACTGATTCTAAAGACATGCTTCTCTTTAAATGGTTATCAACTAATCATTTCAAGAGTTTTAAGAAAATTTTATGTGGAAGATGTCTAATGATGAAGAAAGGTTATAAGTCCTCTAGATGGGCCATCAAATTCCCTTATGTGACTTCACAAGACCATAACTTGGTCAAATTTTATCTCCTTGAGCCCATTATTTTTCCATAATGATCTTAAGGATGTGAACTTCAACTTTTCTTTTATGAGCAAGACTTTAAAGTGAGTGGAAAATTCCTTAAGAGTTCAAAAGGTTATAGGTCATCTCATGGATTTTCACCAACTTCACAAGGTCATAACTCTCTCAATTCTTGGAGTTTTTAAGTGGTTCAAATCTTAAAATGTAATTTAAGAGATCTATTCCATCTTTTTTGTTCAAAAGAAAATTTTTAATGGAAGGCCATGTTTGGATGCAAACCATTACGAGTCACTTTTAATGCCAAACTTAGAAATTTTTTCTGTGTGGAAAATCCGCGTGTTTTTGCTGATTTCAAAGGTATACAACTTTTGATCCAATACACCAAATGTAACCATTATTTTCACATTGTAAATCTTGATAAGAGATCTCTCCAATGCTTCAAAAATCACATCATATGGTAACCTACATTGTTAGCACCATGGCTATGAAGTTGGCATCTTGAAATTGAAGTTTCATGTTCAGTCAAATTTGAAAATCAGTTTAAATCCAATTACAAGCCTGTTTAAGGATCAATTCCGTGTCTAATCATGTTTAGGAACTTTCCATAATGAAAAACGACCCTTGAACCATTTGTTTTGTTGCATTTTGAGCCATGTGAAGTCACACTTTTCCCACTTAGCAGATTCGCACGATTTCATTTATTTTGCCTCCAATTCACACGCTTGAGCCTTACATCATGGTCAACTATAAATAAGGATCATCCCTCACTAATTTTCTCAAGCTTTAATAGCCAATTGACCTATGTTCAAGTCCCACACGAACTCTGAATTTGAATTTCTGATTTCTTACATTTTCACTCCAAAACACCAAAAGCTCCATTCAGTTAGCTTCATTGAACTTCTCTGAAGCTAACCATACTCTTACCTTCAAGAATTGTGACCTATATTGATCTACAAAAGTCCAATTTTAGGGCCAAATTTTACTACTTTGTTCAAGTAGATTTCTTGGTGAAATCGATCCAAATAAAAGACTAATCTACTCTCTTCATCCTTCTGATTCTCATGCTTTTTACAATTTGCAATTTCATTGAGATTTGAGTGAGATATTCCAGAATTTCGTACTCTCTATTATTTCTGCACTTTTTCAATTTAAGCCTTGCTCAATTTATATTAATTTGGCGCGATAGTACCATTAGAATCGTCTTGAAGAGACAAATCTAATGGTACCAGTCTGGTCCTATAATTTTACAGTTTGAGGAATTCCAATCTAGGGCATCTGAAGGTTGAAGACGACCTACGTTCGTGCTTCAACCAATGAAAGCGTGACATGTGATTTTTTGAATTCAACCTGGTATGTTTGCTTTATCATCGCCCGCTTTGAGAGCCCTTGGATCTGATTACTTCTATTAGCCAGACTTCATCCAACGCGCCAGAATTTTAGTTGTTTTTAAATATTAAAAAGTGGTCCGGTACAATTTCCAAAGCTGACCATGATATGCACAGTGTGCCTGATTTTATGGATGTGATTACTAGCGTGTTTTGACTCTCATCCAATGGTCTACATTTTTTTAAACTTTATTTTATTTTATGTTTTTCACACCAAACTTCAAAAAATCATAGAAAATCCATTTCTGACTTAAAAATTATGAAAAAATTCACAAAAATATTTTCAAATATTCTTTTTCTGATTTTAATTTTTCATGATTTTATTTTCAGATTTTATATTTTTTTTATAATTTTACCTTTATTTTGACTTGTTTCTAATTATTTAAAAATACTTTTTGATATTGTTAAATTCTAAATTTTTTTATAAAAATTATTTTCCTTATTTCAGACCTTCTGATTTTTTTTCTAGATTTTTATTTTTACTTCTACTATTTTTGATCTTTTTTTTACTTATTTGAGTGATTTTAATTAGTTTAAAAATACTTTTCTATTTTAAAAAACTACCAAAAAATTTATAAAAATATTTGAGGTCATTTCTGATTTTTCTATGGTCTTTTTAAATTTTTCTTTGATACTTTGAATATAATTTTCTATTTTACCTTTTATTTTCATTTTAAGAACATTTCAAAATATCATTTATCCTTCTTATTTTACTCATTAAATGCAATTTTTTTTATATTCTGGCTATGTGATTGTTAATCATGAACTTCATTAATATCATTGGATCTTGGGTGTTAAGTTTAACTCCACTAAAATGGATGGATGATTTTAATGATAATTTGATTAAATTTTTTGATTCAAATATATCCCCTCCCTCTTCATCTTATCCCCTTTTCTTTTGTGCTACATATTGTTAGAGAATAATTTACATATCATCACTCCAAACATATGGCACATAGATTGCTATTGACCGACCTCAAAATAGGTGCGACTTCTACATAAGTCCACTTACGATTGCTTAACATAGCGCTAAATTTTGTTCTGATTCGGAAAATGGTCATTCATGGCCCAAACCTATGTTTGCAAGTCCTAGTATGTTTAATTTAAAACCTTTGATTTAATAACCTTGAGGTTCATTGTTAAGAGGCTTTGGTCTTATCAATCCTCTAATGAATCATCATAGATTTTGGACTAAGTGAATCATTTAAACATTGTTGATCATTTGTTGTTGCCTTAAGAATTTGAAATGAATGATATACTTGACAAAAAGCAAATGAAATTTGTTGTTGAGAGGCTTTGGTTTTATCAATCTTCTATTGAGCTTTCAAATGCAAGTTTCGGGATGGTCATTCAACTAACCTCTAATTTCTAGCTCATTAACAATTGACTTATATTTTTATGATTTTACTTTATGCTTTTACTTTAAGCACCATTTATCTTAGCATTTTCATTTCATGCTATTTTCATCTTTTCTCACTTGAGCATTTATCTTTATGTAATTTTTAGTTTGCTCACTTGAGCTTTCATTTTCTTTTTGAAGATACTTAATAACCAACTTGAACAATAAAAATCTTTAATGTTACTTGGACTATTTGGTTACTATCCTTGGCATGATGGAGTTATAGACTTCTTGGACTTAGGATTAGAGACCTTTCCTACCTTGAGACCTTTGTGACTTCTACTGTTATTTTTTCCGGAGTTCTTGGGGTTTACCTCGAGACATTCAGTTGTTTGTTTTCTTTGTGTGCAAGTTATTCTAATTATATGCTTTGTCTATGATTGGGAATTCATCTGTACACAATCGTTACTCTGCCCAATTTTTGTGAAGGCTTAATGCATTTGAAGTTTGGTATTCTTAAGAGGTTTAGTATCTTTGCTTGCTTGGTTTCAATTCAAAGGATGAGAATTCTACACTGACTCCATATATCAAGTGTTGGCTTCTTGTTGGTTAGGAGGTTCTTTTCCCTAGCTTTTACCTTATGTTTTAGGATAGTCCCTTCATCTCCTCCCATCTTCTTTAATTTCAAAAATATTCTCCCTCATTTTCAAAACTCTTCTTCTTTTCTAAACTTGAACCGTTTTCACAATAAACTTGGACTTAGGTCCATGTGTTGTACCCCAAAATTTGCCCTCTCATTTCTCAAGGAATCACCCTGGATCCTCAAGTTTGCTTCCATCCAATTCCAAACCTTGAACTGCAATTTTTCAAGAAAGTCATCCGCAAGGGAAAAATGGTCATTTGCACGCTGAAAGGTCAAACTTTGACTTTTGGACCAAAACCAAGTTTCAAGAATCATATTTCATCAAGACGTGTTTAAATATGAAGTTTGTTTTGTCAAAAAGTCAAAAGTCAATTTATTTTGGGAAAAGTCAAATTTTTAAATACTTAGAACTTTCCTAAGTGTTTAAGAAGCGTGACAAAACTCAGAATTTCTGGCCAGATTATCACCATAACACTCAGCAAATTCTGGACACTTTCAAGATAGAATTGGGTTAGAACTTCTGGGCCAGTTTTCATAAAGGTTCAGTTAGAGTTTACAAGAGGAAATTCAAAGAAGGTTACACAACATGCTGCAAGCTTCCTAGAAAATCTGAGAGCTCCTTCAGAACATGCTGGAACCAGGAGATACAAGGATCAGAAGATTGGATGTCTATTATAAGATATGCTGAAGCTGAACTTCTAATCCAGAAATAAAAAAATAAGGTAGATTTTCACATGGCAGGATTTCTTATTTGATAAATCTCATCATCATTTAATGCTCACAACCAATTTTGAGTCTTTATCCAAAGGATTTCCCCACGTGTGGCATAAAGTACCATTGTTGTCTTGGAAAAGCAAACTCTTGTACAAGAGTATGCTGGGCCCATGCGTTACTTTTTCTTTGGAAGTTACTTTTCCTTAATTCCCGCTTACAAACCCAGCATAGGAACGGCTGAAAGTTGTGAACCACCTTACTTTGTGCCTTGAACCATACTTGTTTGAACTTGCTGCAAGAACACGTCAACGCCTAGCATTTGATGGCTATATTTTTTATTTCTCCAAACTACAATATTTTTGCCTATAAATTGAGAACCATGGGCAACGATAAAAGGGTCAGAAATTTTGAGAAAGAAAAGCCTTGAACCCCTGCAAAAATTCCAAGAGTCCAAAAACTGTAAACACAACATACAAAACTTATTAACTTTTGATACCTTGCATTCAAACGCCATTTGTTTTCAAGTTGTTTCTTGACTAAAACCATCCATACAGTTTCTGATTCACATATTAGAAGCTATTCTAACTTCTGTATTCATACTGTAATACACTCTCCATCCACCTCCACCTCAAAGAAGTCAGAACATCACCCTTTTGTTGTTCCAGAAGTTGAAAACTTCCAGCCTACTGAGTACGTGAAGAAGCTGCTCAGAACATCATCAGAGTTGAGGTTAACTCCGGTTCACAGAATCTCTTCCAGCTATAAGGTAAGCTTCTGCTGACTCTCACCATATTACTTAAGCATTACCATATTTGCATGTTCAAAAATACAATGTAGATATCATGTTTCTGATGTGGTATATATTCTGAGATTTCATGCATCTGCCTGCCTAAGTAGGGAGTAAATCATTTTAGAACTTCTTGAAGAAATTAGAACTCATAATTAGGATTAGCAAATTCATACTTTCCTCTGATTTATAGTTCTAATATTTCTTGTTTCTGAAACACCATGACACCTGCCATAACTGTCATATGCACATCTTCTGTTTTGTTGAGAAATAACCAAGTCGCAGATGTTCTGACTAGCATGGAGAGGGAGACCAAGTCCTACCAGTGGTATCAGAACTTCTGAAATCTACTTTGTTATCGGTGATATCAAAACTTCTGAAAACTACCTCGTTCCCAGCGGACCCATAACTTTTGACTTTACCCTTTTTTTTCACTAACAAGATATTTGTTTTGCAGCACGCCAGAGTTAAAACTTCTGACCTCCTTTAGTCAACAATACGCTGATTCTATTTTTCCTTTTATCACAATTTTTGCTATTACTTTATATTTCATTAATCAAAAAGACACCAAAAACATTTTTTTTTATTTTTTACATGCTTTATTTTATTTCTTAAAACAAAAGATCAAAAATACTTTCTTAAAATAAAACAAGTCCATTTTACATCTTTTGTACATTCTTATCCATTCAATATGGTTGTGATAATAATCTAGGATTTAATTTTATTTGCAATCCTCATTCGTAAATATGTACCCCCATCCCCTAAATATTGTAATAGCGTAGGACTTTACATTTCTGCAATTTAGCGCTTTCGAATGTAAATGCTAGTAATTAGGGTGTGTATGGTAAGACATGAAATTGACAAATGGATCACCCTAATCAAGACTAAAATGCATGCAATCAAACACATTTTGCATACTATCACCCTTAGGGTAAATCCACTTTGTTGCCTATCGGAAAAATAGTCATGTCCCTCGAACATGGGCGTTTTAGCAAAAGACACTCGATAAAAGATCGTAGTCCCTCGGTGAACCTCGATGTTGCCTTCGATAAATGATCTAGTCCCTAAAATGACATTGCTAAAACATCCCATAGGTTGCCTTCTATGACTATACAAATGTCCCAATGTCCATCCCTTCACATCCAACAATGGGGCTTCTTACCAACTCAATAGTAAGATAGCAACATCTAAAGGAGGAGGAAAAGAACAATTAAGACCTTTTGAGTAGGTAGATTCGCTCCTAGTTGCTCGCTTGCTCACAACAAAAACATTTTATACACCCACACTTTCATTTTGAAAACATTTTTGAAAAACAACACTTTGTACGCGTTCTTATAGAGACGAGAGCCATTACAAAGAAAATCCTTTTCAAAATCACTTTCAAAAACACATCCCATAAACACCTCTTTGAACTATTTTCAAAACAACACTTTGTACTCATTCTTATAGACACAAGAATAATTACAAAGTCAAAATTTCAAAATACTTTCAAAAATCACCATCACAAGCACATATTCAAACAAAAAGCAAGTGATCTAGTAAGCAACTAAGAGCCCATGGAAAACCATGGATGGAAAGGATGCTAAAACCTCCCCTTTTCATAATCTACCCCCCAAACTCAAGAAAATATCTCTAAAGGTCTTTCCTATGCTTTTTCACCTTTCCTTTTGGATAAAAGAAAAGTTTGTGGCGACTCTTGCTAAACTGTAACATTTGAAAGCACAAAACGCAAAACCTTAAGTCAGTTCTCCCACCGTATCACAGAACTGGAGACTCTGTTGGGGATGTTGAAAGTGGGGTTACCTTAGGGTTAGATCATATTTACTCGCTTACATTGTTTGACTTGTTTGCTTTACATTATGGGTCCTTGTTTGGGTTAATGTTAAAAATCCTACACCCGGATTTGGGGATACCTTTTAGATAAGTAGCAATAAACTATGAGGGAACTGCGCGGTGTATATCGACACGTCTACGTTGATGTGGAACTTTGGTTGGTACCGGTAACCCTTGAGTCAATCAGGGAGAGTACGGGGCCGCTGCGTGGTGTCATGAAGCATCAACTGACCTTAGAACCTTTAAATTGCACAACTTGGCCAGTAGGACGTAGCGAGGTGGCCGGTCTTAGTGTATTCCCAAGGTCGACAGATACTCGATGCTACACTAAATGAGGTTTGACTCTTGAGTTTTGTTTGATTGCGAGTCAATCTCTTATTGGACGAAGCTGGGAGAAAGATCAGTGATATTGAGATCCCTTAGAACTCGGTTACTACTAACTAGGACAGGTTGAACCAACTAAACTTCAAGAGGGTACTTACCTACAAACTCCATGCAAGCCTAAACCTAAGGACTTGTCTACTTTGTGTGAATATGATTATTTGTATATAAACTCGCTTACCTCGCATATTTGTACATAACATCATAACATCATACCATAGCATTTTCAATAGCCGTTTCAAGGATCTCGAGGGCCTATGATGCAGGGTCACGTTGAACCAGACGTCTACCAAGGGGCAAGAGGATTTATTTTCCTCTAACCAAACACCGTCAAAAATCAAGTACAACAAACCGGAGTCAAAGGCTATAACCTACTTGACATGGTGAGCTTAATTCTCATGGAAGGACATCCACCGATACAAAGTTATCCAATCCAAAACTGTAAGTGACTACTAACCCCGCGAGATCCTTGAAAACGTGCATCCATATATCATGCATCATATCATGACAGGTTTCTCCCATGTAGGTCTCCTTATCTTACTACTGTTTATTTCAGTAAGATGGATATAGAACAAACGGTGAAATATCTCCAAGCTCAAAATGCTCAATTCCAACAAATGTTCCTGGCTATGGCTAAGGGGCAAGAGGACCTGAAGACCCTTCTTCTCAAAAACAAGAAGAAAAATTCCACGAAGTCAGTAGGCATCCTGAACTTGAGAAGAAGACTTAGAGGACCAGTCAAGGGAGCTCTAGATCTTTCAACTCCATCCAACATGGGGGATAGTCATGAAGAAGACAACAGTCTGGAGATTGATGAAGCCGAAGCTGACTATTTTGAGGAACAATCTCCTCCCACTGTTGACAAGTACAAATAGCTAGAGGATCGCCTCAGTGCTATGGAGACTCAACAGATACCCGACTTGGATTTAGGAGACATGGGTTTGGTTTCTGGAGTGGTCATCCCCCCAAAGTTCAAAATCACTACCTTTGTCTTGTACGATGGAGTCTCTTTCCCTAAGATGCACTTAAAGTCTTATGCCCGCAAGATTCAACCATACACAACTGATCCAAAGCTTTGGATCCATTTCTTCCAAGAAAGCCTAGTAGGGACTCAACTCGAATGGTTCTATCAATTGGAGAGTTCTCGCATCCACACCTCGGAGGATTTAGCTGTTGCTTTCTACAAGCAGTATCAGTACAACTCTGATCTTGCACCAACTCGTGTGCAATTGCAGAACATGACCACGGGTTCCAACGAGAGCTTCAAAGGATACGCCCAAAAGTGGAGAGATCTGGTTGGTAGGGTGCAGCCCCCTTTAACTGACAGGGAGCTGATTGACATCTTCATGGGAACTTTGACAGGGCCTTTCTTTAAACACCTAATCGGAAGCTCCTCAGTCGGGTTCACCGAGCTAATACTGACCGGCAAAAGAGTCGAAGCTGGCATCAAAAGTGGAAAGATCCAAGGAGCTACACCTCCTGATGCTCAGAAAAAGCCATACAATGGGAAGAATGAGTCCAATGCAGTGTCTGGTCAAAAGAGTCGTCATGACCAACACGTGGGGGCACTCCTGATCTCCGGTTCTGCGTTGCACCGACAACAACAAAGGGGAAATCAACGAAGGCCAAACGAGCCCAAAAAACAGTTTACCAACATCAACATGCCGATGTCTCAAGCACTACAACACTTGTTGAGAATGAATCTGATTACATTGATAAGACCTCAACTGAACCCCAAAACTTCTTCTCCTAACTACAATCCTAATGCAACATGTGCTTATCATTCTGACGGTCCCGAGCATGACACTAACGATTGTTAGGCGTTGAAGTACAAGATTCAGAATTTGATTGATGCTAAGGAGATCGAGTTTGACCCTCCGGAGACTCCAAACGTGATCACTACTCCTATGTCAAATCATTGAGAGCGGCTTGTTCATTTTGAATTTTCAATTGTAATTTCTTTTGTTATTAAAACAATTATCTATTAATGTCAAACTTTGTTTCATTAATGCATTGCATATGTTTTGTCTTGATTTGATCCACTCATTTTCATTACATTTAAACTATGCTTTTTACTCACTTTATGACATTCAACTCTTGCTAAAAGTTACAATCCTTTAGAGGGAGGATGACGAAAGCAATACCATAATCTCATACAGTATGCTTTTGGACAGACCTTGCTGACAATGTACAGACATTCTTTCAAATTCTAAACACTGGAGTTATAAGGAAGATAATCCCTAATCAACCCCTTCGAGCCAAAGAAGCAGAAGTTTTCTTTCTTACACAAATTGAAATCTTTAATCAAAACCTGGGGCAGGGTAGTCTCTCAGTTGATTCAAGCGCACGTTTAGCCACAAACTCTCATCTCATAATACAATGAATGACATCAAAAACATTCCTATGGAATCAAAAGACGGTGATGGTTCCCTACCAAATAGGCAGTCATTATCTCTCAAAAAGAAAACCTACAAAGGAGACTTAAGAAAAAAAACGGTGGCATCCCGCTGACTGTAATCTCAAAATAGGAACAGTCAAGCAAAAATTAGGGATAACAAATCAAAAGAAAGAGGTCACTACAAATCCTCAACAACATGAAAAAAAAAATGTTGCAAAAAATGATTGCCTTCCGACAAACTTAACTTGTCTGAGCCATCACCAACGCGTCATTCCAAACTCAATTGGAGTTCAAACGCATAATTAACTGAGCTTAGGACTGAAGAACATCACGAAGAACGGGTGGGTACAAATACACTTTGAGCCTTTATCCTTTGTTTCTTAAACCGTGAACCAATCCACGTTACAACCCTTCAAAAGTCCTAATTGAAGCATGGGTTAGTTCGAAAGCATACTGTTACAAAAGATATCCTGACTCCTGTGAGGCTTTACTCAAAATCCTGAGTTGAATTTTTCTTACAAAATTTCTTTACTCGCTAAAACGCATTTTCAAAAAAATTCAAGACAAACATAAACTTTGCATAACTCGAATATCACTGTTTACATATGGCTATTTGTTTGACAGTAAGAGAAATTCACATAACGAATATCCAATGAACGAAAGCTCTCTCAGTGAACAAAATCAATTCAAGTAGGATGACACTCCAATTGACAAATCTCGAGGGGACATGACCTGTCACTATCCAGCACACGTGAGGCAGTCCAGTCAAGATTCCAAGAAATCTCTCAAACATTGCGGAGTAACCAGGGGCAAGTCTCCATCTCCGTCACTTGGGGTATTGAACGTCAAATCCGACAAAGGGTTACGTACAGTCAAACATTTCTAGGAAATACCACAAACATTTGTTGCTAGGGGCAATGACAAAATTCTTCTCATAGGATGATTCCCCAGCAAGAGTTCAATCTCTGAAAACTTTTCTCCAGCTGAGACAACCTCAAGAGTCCTCGAGGACTTTCCCCAACGAAGTCGCCGCCTCTCCAACAGACTAAGAAACATGGTTTATTTCCCCAACAAATGGCAGGATTCCCCAGCATGAGTTTTCCCTTCCAACTACTACAAATCAAAGGACCACAACTCCTTTTCCCCAGTAGACTACTCTGCAATCTCCAGCAAGTTACTGTGAAACCTGGACCCAACCAGATATCAGTTCAACTTCGACCCCAATAGAGCAACGGACAACTGAGACTCCAGAACTCTTTTCCCAAGCAGGAATCAACACTCTCCAACAGAGTTTTCAATATTCCCCAGCGGAATTCTCCTCAAATAACAGTCCAGGATTTAACGACTCCCCAGCTTTTGTCAAGGATTTATTTTCCAGACAAAGATACACTTCAATAAACATTTCACATTTCATACATCCTATTTACATACATGATAAGTGCATATGACACAATCTCATTTATTTTTGAGAACATTATGACATCATGCATTTCATACATCATGACATTGCATACAACTAACGTTTACCTTTTTCAGGAAAAGGTCAATCAACAGATGGCTACCGTCAACCTTTTCAAGTTCCAGATTAATACCTGTAACAAGCCAGGAAAACTATATGTGGACGACTGATTGTAGATTAATACCTGTAACAAGCCAGGAAAGTTATCTACATGAAGAGATTGAAGATTAACACCTGTAACAAGCTAGGAAAACTATCTTTCTTTCTCAAGTCAGAGATTAATACCTGAAACCAGACATGACAACTATCTACTCGACCAACTGAAGCAACCCTACACAGGTTCCTTCTTTCCAAGATGAAGTTTTACATGGATTCATCATGAAGCAACCTTACACATGTTCCTTCTCACCTCCAGATGAAGTTTTACACGGACTTATCATCAGGCAACCCTACACAGGTTCCTTCTCTTTCCAGATGAAGTTTTACATGGACTCATCATCAGGCAACCCTACACAGGTTCCTTCTCTTTCCAGATGAAGTTTTACACGGACTCATCATGAAGCAACCCTACACAGGTTCCTTCTATTTCCAAGATGCAGTTTTACACTGACTCATCATCAGGTAACCCTACACAGGTTCCTTCTCTTTCCAGATGAAGTTTTACACGGACTCATCATGAAGCAACCTTACACAAGTTCCTTCTATTTCCAAGATGCAGTTTTACACGGACTCATCATCATGAAGCAACCTTACACAGGTTCCTTCTATTTCCAAGAGGCAGTTTTACACGGACTCATCATCATGAAGCAACCCTATACAGGTTCCTTCTTTCTAAGATGAAGTTTTACATGAACTCATCATCAGGAAACCCTACACAGGTTCCTTCTCTTTCCAAATGAAGTTTTACACTGACTCATCATGAAGCAACCCTACACAGGTTCCTTCCCTTTTCAAGATGCAGTTTTACATGGACTCATCATTGAAGCAACCCTACCCAATTCAGATACGCTCTAGACACGGACGCCATTATGATAATCATTCAGTTCCAGCTTACAGATACAGTCCAACAATCAATTCTAGATGACATCTTTAAGCCCATCTCCAACAACTATCCATTATCTCTCCAAATGGCATCTTTAAGCCCATTCCCTACATAATCAACTAACACATCTTTGAGTGCAAATTTTCAGGGCACTCTAGTGTTCAATCATCTTCCACCTTCAAGTCACGAATGGCAGATCTACCAATCTAACTTTTCAGGTGTAAGAAGATTGAACAGCGGCAGTTGTTGTACCCCAAAATTTGAACTCTAATTTCTCAAGGAATCACCATGGATCCTCAAGTTTGGTTCCATCCAATCCCAAGCCTTGAACTACAATTTTTCAAGAAAGTCATTTGCAAGGGAAAAATGGTCATTTGCACGCTAAAAGGTCAAACTTTGACTTTTAGACCAAAACCAAGTTTCAAGAATCATATTTTATCAAGACATGTTGAAATATGAAGTTTGTTTCATCAAAATGTCAAAAGTCAATTTATTTTGGGAAAAGTCAAAGTTTTAAATACTTAGAACTTTCCTAAGTGTTTAAGAAGCATGACAAAACTCAGAACTTCTGGCCAGATTATCACCATAACACTCAGCAAATTCTAGACACTTTCAAGACAGAATTGGGTCAGAACTTCTGGACAAGTTTTCATAAAGGTTCAGTTAGAGTTTGCAAGAGGCAATTCAAAGAAGGTTACACAACGTGCTGCAAGCTTCCTAGAAAATCTGAGAGCTCCTCCAGAACATGCTGGAACCAGGAGATACAAGGATCAGAAGATTGGATGTCTATTATAAGCTATGCTGAAGCTGAACTTCTGATCCAGAAATAAACAAATGAGGCAGAGTTTCACATGGCAGGATTTATGATTTGATAAATCTCATCATCATTTAATGCTCACAACCACTTTTGAGTCTTTATCCAAAGGATTTCCCCACGTGTGGCATAAAGTACCATTGTTGTCTTGGAAAAGCAAACTCTTGTACAAGAGTATGCTGGGCCCATGCGTTACTTTTGCTTTGGAAGTTACTTTTCCTTAATTCCCGCTTACAAACCCAGCATAGGCATGGCTGAAAGTTGTGAACCACCTTACTTTGTGCCTTGAACCATACTTGTTTGAACTTGCTGCAAGAACACGTCAACGCCTAGAATATGATGGCTATATTTTTGATTTCTCCAAACTAAAAGATTTTTGCCTATAAATTGAGAACCATGAGCAACGATAAAAGGGTCAGAAATTTTGAGAAAGAAAATCCTTGAACCCCTGCAAAAATTCCAAGAGTCCAAAAACTGTAAACACAACATACAAAACTTGTTAACTTTTGATTCCTTGCATTCAAACGCCATTTGTTCTCAAGTTGTTTCTTGACTAAAACCATCCACACAGTTTCTAATTCACATATTAGAAGCTATTCTAACTTCTGTATTCATACTGTAATACACTCTCCATCCACCTCCACCTCAAAGAAGTCAGAACATCACCCTTTTGCTGTTCTAGAAGTTGAAAACTTCCAGCCTGCTGAGTACGTGAAGAAGCTACTCAGAACATCATCAGAGTTGAGGTTAACTCTGGTTCATAGAATCTCTTCCAACTGCAAGGTAAGCTTCTGCTAACTCTCACCATATTACTTAAGCATTACTAGATTTGCATGTTCAAAAATACAATGTAGATATCATGTTTCTGATGTGGTATATATTTTGAGATTTCATGCATCTGCCTGCCTAAGCAGGGAGTAAATCAGTTTAAAACTTCTTGAAGAAATTAGAACTCAGAATTAGGATTAGCAAATTCATACTTGCCTCTGATTTATAGTTCTAATATTTCTTGTTTTTGAAACACTATGACACTTGCCATAACTGTCATATGCACATCTTCTGTTTTGTTGAGAAATGACCAAGTCGCAGATGTTCTGACTAGCATGGAGAGGGAGACCAAGTCCTGTCAGTGGTATCAGAACTTCTGAAATCTACTTTGTTTCCGGTGGTATCAGAACTTCTGAAAACTACCTCGTTCCCAGCGAACCAAGAACTTCTGACTTTACCCATTTTTTTCACTAACAGGATATCTGTTTTGCAGCACGCCAGAGTCAGAACTTCTGACTTCCTTTAGTCAGCAATATGTTGATTCTATTTTTCTTTTTCTCACTACTTTTGCTATTACTTTCTATTTCATTAATAAAAAAGACACCAAAAACATTTTTTTTACATGCTTTACTTTATTTCTTAAAACAAAAGATCAAAATTACTTTCTTAAAATAAAACAAGTCCATTTTACATCTTTTGTACATTCTTATCCATTCAATCTGGTTGTAATAATAATCTAGGATTTAATTTTATTTGCAATCCCCATTCGTAAATATGTACCCCCATCCCCCAAATATTGTAATAGCGTAGGACTTTACATTTCTGCAATTTATTGCTTTCGAATGTAAATGCTAGTAATTAGGGTGTGTATGGCAAGACATGAAATTGACAAATGGATCACCCTAATCAAGACTAAAATGTATGCAATCAAACACACTTTGCACACTAGAACCCTTAGGGTAAATCCACTTTGTTGCCTATCGGAAAAATAGTCATGTCCCTCGAACATGGGCGTTTTAGCAAAAGACACTCGGTAAAAGATTGTAGTCCCTCGATGACCCTCAATGTTGCCTTCGATAAACGATCTAGTCCCTAAAACAACATTGCTAAAACGTCCCATAGGTTGCCTTCTATGAATATACAAACGTCCCAACGTATGTCCCTTCACATCCAACGATGGGGCTTCTTACCAACTCAATGGTAAGATAGCAACATCTAAAGGAGGAGGAAAAGAACAATTAAGACCTTTTGAGTAGGTAGATTCTCTCCTAGTTGCTCGCTTGCTCACAACAAAAACATTTTATACACCCACACTTTCATTTTGAAAACATTTTTGAAAGACAACACTTTGTACGCGTTCTTATAGAGATGAGAGCCATTACAAAGAAAACCCTTTTCAAAATCACTTTCAAAAACACGTCCCACAAACACCTCTTTGAACTATTTTCAAAACAACACTTTGTACGCATTCTTATAGAGACGAGAATCATTATAAAGTCACAATTTCAAAATACTTTCAAAAATCACCATCACAAGCACATATTCAAACAAAAAGCAAGTGATCTAGCAAGCAACTAAGAGCCCATGGAAAACCATGGATGAAAAGGGTGCTAAAACCTTCCCTTTTCATAATCTACCCCCCGAACTCAAGAAAACATCTCTAAAGGTCTTTCCTGTGCTTTTTCACCTTTCCTTTTGGATAAAAGAAAAGTCGGTGGCAACTCTTGCTAAACTGCAACATTTGCAAACACAAAACACAAAACCTCAAGTCAGTTCTCCCACCGTATCACACCATGCATCTTCAGAAATTTTCTCAAACAAACTTTAAACAACTTAATAATACTTTGACATTTTTGTGAGAAGACTAAAAATCAATCAATCTCATTCTAACCATTTTGCCATTTTGGATTTTTACCTTAAAAGTTTCTCAAAAAAAGATTAAACTTTTGTCAATCTTTGTAGTGATGTGAGCTACTATACTTCTACGATATGTAGTAAGGTGAGATATTTTCCACTTGAGTGTTGAGCGAGGCTTTATTGATTTTAAAATCCAAGCCATATCCTCCACTTTGAGATGACAAAAATTCTCCTTTCTCATAATCGTGGGTAGCAAGTATGTTTTCCACTCGGATACGACGATGATGTTTATTCTCTTAAAATCAAGTAACACATTTGTGTTTTAAATTTTTTTTAAAGGTGAAATACGAGTACACTGATCCCCTATTGCACGGAAGGTGGTACGTAGGCACTAAAGGTTCACAACTGCGGAGGGTGCAAAAATTGTAAAATATTTCTTTTCTCATCCCCACAATCTATTTTGTATACAATATTTATAGCCAAAATACACAAATTTACAAAGAGGTTCATGTGGAGTACCGTAGATGTTTAGGATGCTAATACCTTCCCTTTGCATAACCAACCCCCAAACTTAGATTATCTCCCCCTCTTTTGGGGTTATTCTCTCTTTTCCCAATCCTTTAGAAACAATAAAGCGTGTTGACAATTTTTATTTGATTTGTGCGAGTCAAGTCAATCCAATGGCTTTGTCTCAACATTTCTACCGCTACACTCACAACATATATATCTCTCTCTCTCTCTCTCTCAAGCCTATAAAACAAGATCAAAGACTTGAAGTAAAGTGTCTTTGGCCATCAATCTGAAAAGTCGTGGATGCTCAAGCTGTCAAAGCTGCAATGCTAAACATGCTGAAGACCACTACACAAAAATGAGAGAAAATAAAGAAAGAAGAAGAAGAAGAAGACTACAAGATGATATATAAACTATCATCACATACATCTTGGTAGATCTCGGAAGAAGAAAGGAGTTGTTACTTGTAACTTACTCAACAAGAAGATAAAGAAGAAGAACACTATAAGATGCTACTCAACTTCTGATCAAATACATCTTGATAGAACATTGTAATGTACACAAGAGTTGTTGCTCGTGTTGTGCTAGTTCTAATCTCTTCATGTAAACTGTTTTAACACAAGTGTTGTTGCTCAAAACTGTGTTAAACAATATGTGCTTAAATCACTTGTGTAATCTGCTTAGAAGAAGCAATCATGTAAACACAAAAACCTTATCAATTGTTGTTGATTGATTCCTTGAGTGACCAAGTGAAGGTCTGATCTCAAGAAGACAATAACTGCAATCATTATGGGAAATCCTAACAGGAGATCTTAAGTGATCAAATTCTATTGGGTCAATGGTTGTTATATTTGTTAAATCGGATCACTGAATAAATCATTTAAAGGTTCCTTGAGTGACTTTGTGAAGGTTTGATCTTAAGAATATAATGGTTGCGGTCATTATGGGAAATCCTGATAGGAGATCTTAAGCGATCAGATTCTGTTGGTCAATGGTTTTTATATTCGTTAAGTCGGATCACTGGACATATCATTGAAAGGTACCTTGAGTGACTAAGTGAATGTCCGATCTTAAGAAGATAGTGGTTGCGGTCATTTTGGAAAGTCCTGATAGGAGATCTTCAGTGATCAGATTATATCAGGTCAATGAATGTTATATCCGTCGAGATCACTAAACGTATGATTGTTTGTTAGTCACCAGAGGTTTCCCGTGAAATTGTAATCAATTTGGTTATAGTGGATTAAGTCCTTGTTGAAGGAAAAATCATCCTTTAGAGGGTGGACAGGATTAACCTTGTTAAGGTGATCCTGGATAAATATTTTGTGTCATTTACTCTTCAATGTCCTTATTGATTTCATCATTTGAGTGACCATAATTTTTAAAGGGGAATGTTTTCTATAAACCCAATTCAAACCCCCCTTTCTTATGTTTTCTTTACCTTTAATTGGTATCAGAGATCGACTATATTATTGATTTTTGAATCAAACACTTAACCGTGTAGAGAGATCCAGCAAGAGAAAAACTATGAATGATATAGGAGATCATTGAAAGGTTCCTTGAGTGACTTTGTGAAGGTACGATCTCAAGAATATAATGGCTGTGATCATTATGGGAAATCCTGATAGGAGATCTTAAATGATTAGATTCTGTTGGGTCAATGGTTTTTGTATTCGTTAAATCGAATCACTGGACATATCATTGAAAGGTGCCTTAAGTGACTGAGTGAAGCTCCAATATCAAGAAGACAGTGGCTGCAGTCATTATGGAAAATCCTGATAGGAGATCTTAAGTGATCAAACTATATTAGGTCAATGAATGTTATATCCGTCGAGATCACTGAACGTGTCATTGTTTATTAGTCACCGGAGGTTGCCCATGCAATTGTAATCACTTCGGTTATAGTGGATTAAGTCCTTGTTGAAGGAAAAATCACCCTTTAGGGGATGGACAAGATTAACCTTGTTAAGGTGAGCCAGGATAAATCTTTTGTGTCCTTTACTCTTCAATGTCCTTATTTCTTTCATCATTTGAGTGACCAGAATTTCTAAAGGGGAATGTTTTCTATAAACCCAATTCAAAACCCCCACTTTCTTGTGTTTTCTCTACCTTCATTCAGAACATTCATCTTTAGAGTCTTTAGAACTTCTTCAACAGAAGCTTGTCTTTAGAGTCTTCAGCACATTGGTCTTCAGAGTCGTGTCTTCAGAATCTGAAGAACTTGTTCAACATAACATTGTCTTCAGAATCTTCAGAACCATTGGTCTTCAGAGTCTTCAGAACTTGTTCAACAGAACTTGTCTTCAGAATCTTCAGAACCTTGGAGTAAGAGAGTTTTAGAATTGTCAGAGCTTGAGAACCCTTAAAAGCTCTACTACTAGAGTCACAATTAGAAGTGATAAAGCTAAAGTTCATCAGAATTGTTGTTTTAAGAAGCATTCTAAGCAATGACACACACACACACACACACACACTTGTATCTCTTAGTGTGTTGAGTCTAGAATCTGATGACGTCACCCGTCAATTCTCTAGAGTCAGAACCTGTTAACAAAAGCTACACACTAAACAAACCATTATAGTACTAAATTGCTATCTAATCACCCATGTAATATTATTATTAAAACTCAAGGCCAGATACATAACCAAATCTTGTTATTACACACTTGATCAATCATTCTTTTTGTAGACACATTATTGACTTGATAGGAATTATATGAGAAACTTACCTGACATTGGAAATTTAAGCATAATTTTGATATAAAGATAAGAGTGAAATTAAATTCAGGAATATATAGAATATTATGTCATTGTAGGTTATCATCAAAATGGATTGAGGTAGAAAATTTGGTATTAATGGTGTTTCCATTAGGAAAGTGTATGTGAATAAGGTCAATGTGCTTAATGTTAGAGAAACACTTGACATGACATATGATCTAATTCCTCAGAATCAAATATCCAAATAGAAATTTGCTTATTAATACTTGCATTGGTGATACTTGAGATTATATGGGAATTATGAGCATATGTGTTCTTATATGTATTGTGATTTTGAGCATCTTGCTTAGATTGTTAGAGAAGAGTGAGTAAGTATTGATAATCTTCTTTGGAAATGGATCTATGTTTGTTTGACGTAGGAGCATGATTGGTAGTTTGGAATATGAATGGTGATTGGCGTTGAGCTTGAGTTCTTTTTCTATAGCCCTGGGGAAACCCGTGCTTGAAATAACAGCTATAAATGGTGTGGTTGGTCTTGTTACAATATGTAGATAAATAGAAGTTTTTGAAGAGCATCTACCTTTGTCGTGACCAATAGAGGTATGATTAGTGGGGGTAAAGAATATTGGAGTCAGATGGGAAAATGAGAAATGGATTTCTCTTATTGGACAATGAAAGTATACACGGCTGATGTTTGGGAGAGGATCTATGATCAAGATTTGAGTGCATATCTTGTTGTAAGAAACATTTAAGCTTTTGAGAAAACAAGAGTCATATACCATATGCTTTTATTTGCGAATGACTTTGGCAAGATCACAGGTGCAAGGATTTTAAAAAGAAAATGAAGATGTTGGGTGAAGATCTTCAAGTTCGTCCTAGAGGATCTTCAATTTAGTGAAATACTGGGAGATAGGGTTATCACATTGTTTGATTAAGTGAAGGTCTCAAAGAAGATCTGAGAAGCAAAAATGGTTGCCTTTGGTGAATCTTTCACACAAGTCTTCATAGATCTCCAAGGTGGAATCAAATCAGATCGTACTCAAAGCAATGTGCAGTGAAAGCGTTATATTGATCCAACAGAGAACCATATTATTCGCTCGACCCCATAGTTCAAAATTTGAGTCATATGAAGATGATTTCTTGAGGGTTCCATTAATGAAGTAAATTTTTTTATTAGATGTTAACACCCATCGAATTGATTTTCTCTAATTATAATAGTTATAATTATCAAGCGAAAGCGCTACAAAGATTCCACCTAGATTTTCACTAGGGTGGAGGTAAAAGGGCTTTCGATGGTGGAGGGCCAATTCTTTTAGAACAAATGTGGTAGTGGAAGAATCATAGTCATCGACAAATTGATTTTCGTGATTAGAAGCCATGAGAGTTTGATTGATGAATCTTGGAAAGAATTTAAATTGGAAAAACAAATTTAGAAATGACAATTTTATTTACTTCTCTCATAAAATAGTTTAAAATAAAATAAAATTCATGTTCCACTTCACTTTATTTCATTTCATTTTATTTCATTTCATTCCATTTTATTATGTAAAGGAGTTTAGAAAGGAAAGAAAAAAATCAGTTTAAAATTAAAATGAAGTAAAAAGAGTGAATAGTTTTGAAATCATAAGCAACACTTATAAATAAGTCAGCAACAACAGTCACGGGTTACATGTTTAAGTCTTTAAGATAATCTAATTTTTCTTACAACTGTTTAAAATAATCTGATTAGTAATTTGGTTACTATCTATCAACTTTAAGACATTTATTTATTGAAAAAGATGATATATCATATTCTTTTAAATTAGATTCATTTCCCCAAAACTACAACCGTATTAAAATTATTAAGGACCCACAACTTTAACTTAACCAATTTTTTCCTCGCTTATGATTTTTCCGAATTTGATCATAAAATTCCCTTTGTTACCCGAACCGGACCCTTTGTTGAGAATGGAAAAACTCAGCCATGAATGAACGGAAAACCCTTCACTACTCCCCTTTCAATTTCACACAAAAATCAATTCCAATTCATCTCGATCTGTTTCAGAATCATGCATTTAGGTATGCAAATGCTTTTTTTATTTTTATTTTTATTTTTATTTTTTTATTTTTTCATGGATTTCTTGCAGTTTTTGATTCATTTGATTGGTTTCTAGGTTTCGTTTTGTGTGAATTGTTATTGGTTCCATGTTGTTGAAGCTCTTTGTGTATGATTTCCAATTCTGTTGCTGGAAAAAATTGTACAAATAATTCTTTTTAATTTTTATGTTTTTTTTTTATAATTTTTTATAATGTGAGCTTTGTTATGTGGTTTTACTGAAACAGGTAAAATGGATCTAGCTTCAGCGAAATGTGTAATCAACAGCATTTCTCGGTTCATTCATCTAGTTTCTTGCCAAACAGTGAAGCCTATCCCTCTTCAGAAGAACTGTACTAATATGGTTTCTGTTTTGAGGTGTTTGAAACCGGTGCTTGATGATGTTTTCGATTACAAAATTCCTTTGGATGAGAATCTGTATAGAGAATGTGAAGAGTTGGACCGGCAGGTTAATGAAGCTCGGGAGTTTGTTGAAAATTGGAGTCCGAAGACAAGCAGGGTTCATAGTGTAAGCAGTTAGTTATTATTCATACTCAAACTAATAATGCCGTTATTGTTTCGAACTTTTTAGGATCCTGTGCCTCGTTGTTTTGAACTTTGTTGGGATTGTTGTTTTTCAGGTTCTTCAAAGTGGAGAACTGTTAATAATGTTACAGGACACTGCACTTAGGATTTGTCACATAATTGATAGATTCCATAAGTTAACTTCATCTACCTCAGTTTTGAATAATCTTCAGGTATGTTCAAAATTCGAAACCACTCACTTCCTTTCTTAGAATTTGAGTGGGTCTTAACTCAATCCTAAAAACTGGTTTGTAAAGAGAACAGTGTCTCTCTTTATAAACTCATTTATGGCCTTTTCTATATTCAATGTAGCATTTGGGTTTTTTTTCCAATACACCATCTAACACCTAGTACTATTAGGCTTGGTGCGTGGATATAAATGGTAGGTGTCTTGACGGATAGACTTTGATGCCATCTTAGAATTTAGGTTGGACCTGTTAAGAGTCTCACATTGGACATATAAACATGTGCTTATAAGTGGAGACAATCCTTACCCTCTAAGCCGGTTTTGTATGATTGAGTTAGGCCAAACCACACATTCTTAACATGGTATTAGAGTCTGGTTTAAGATCTGGTGGACCACCTGCCATGAGGTTTCTGCTGCGGTGAGGAAAGTCCTTCAACATCTGTTTGTAAGGCGAGGAAAGTCCACCACTTATATAAACACATTTTCCAGCCATTTCTTATCCAATGTGGGAACCCTTTGGTTATATTCTCCTATCCTTCTTCTCTCTCAGGAAAAGGATGAAGATAGTAAATGATACTACTGTATTTGGAAGGAGTATATATGTTAAGTTATTTGTTGTGATGTCAAGCAATAAAGTTGTGAAACTAATTGATGGCGACTTTTTTCAGCATCATATGCAGGAACTTAAGTGTCTTAAGAAGGAATCCACATCTGTCTATATAGAAGAAGTGTTGAGAAATCAAAAGGATAATACTAAGCCTAGCTATGAACGTCAAAAGGAAATTATAGAGTTACTTAATTTGACGTCAAACCAGGATCTACTGAAAGAAAGTATTGCTGTGGAAAAGGAAAGGTTGAATGCGGAAGTTAACAAAACAAAAGGGGAGTTGGATAAAGTTAACCAAATTGTGAATCTTGTTTGCAGTTTACGTGATTATGCAATGAAAACTAAATGCTCTGAAGTCAAAAGTGATGTGTCAGTCCCATCATACTTCCGATGCCCTTTATCGCTTGAACTCATGTTGGATCCTGTTATTGTTGCTTCAGGTCAAACATACCAGAGACAGTCCATCCAGACTTGGCTTGATAACGGGCTGAATGTTTGTCCCAAGACTCATCAGACACTTAACCATGCAATTCTAATTCCCAATTATACAGTTAAAGCGATGATAGCAAGTTGGTGCGAAGAAAATAACGTCGAACTTCCCCATCACTCAAAGCAGAGTAATTCTACCCAAAGTTCACCCCCCAAAGATTATTTGTTGCATCAAGATTTAAATCGGGTCTGTAGTTTCGGGTCTTCGCTTAGTAGCAATTCCAATTCAAAACCAACTCTTCAAACTGGAAATGCATTTGAAAAGCAAAAGGGTAATGACTTCTCTAGATTAAGCGGTGAAGGTGAGACAGAAATGTTTGAGCAACAATCTCAGGCTCCTTCATGTAGTCATAGCAGAAGTGAGTCATTTTCAAGTTCTATTTCTAGTACTGATTATGTACCATCAGTTTCAAAAAAGGTGTCGGAGATATCAAATAAGCATCCAAATGTGATGTCGTCTGGAGAAATTAGTAATAATGTGTTTCTTGCTTATCCAGCAAATGAAGAAGTTGCGAATTTCCCAACGGTATCACAAGACCAATTTCAAAGCCGTGGATCAAAAGCAACAATGCCAGGGATATCAAATAAACATCAAAATGTGCAGGAGAAGCATCAAAATGTTCCAACGGTGTCAGGGATATCAAATAAGCATCAAAATGTGCTGTTGTCCGGCGAAATTAATAATAGTGTGTTTCCTGCTTCTCCTGCATATAAAGAAGTTGGGAATTTTCCAACGGTATCACAAGAGCAATATCAAAGCCCTGTATCAAAAAATGCAAAGACGCCAGAGATATCAAATAAACATCAAAATGTGCAGGAGAAGCATCAAAATGTGCAGGAGAAGCATCAAAATGTTCCAATGGTGTTAGGGGTATCAAATAAGCAACAAAATGTACAGGAGAAGCATCAAAATGTTCCAACAGTGTCCGGGATATCAAATAAGCAACAAAATGTACAGAAGCAGGAAAGTGCACAGGAGAAGCATCCAAATGTTCCAACGGTGTCAGGGATATCAAATAAGCATCAAAATGTGCAGGAGAAGCATCAAAATATTCCAACGGTGACAGGGATATCAAATAAGCAACAAAATGTGCTTCTGTCTGGAGAAATTAATAATAATGTGTTTCCTGCTTCTCCTGCAAATAAGGAAGTTAGGAATTTTCCAACGGTATCACAAGAGCAATTTCAAAGCCCTGGATCAAAAATTCCAATGACGCCAGGGATATCAAATAAACATCAAAATGTGCAGGAGAAGCATCAAAATGTTCCAAGAGTGTCAGGGATATCAAATAAGCATCAAAATGTGCAGGAGAAGCAGGAAAATGTGCAGGAGAAGCATCAAAATATTCCAACGGTGTCAGGGATATCAAATAAGCATCAAAATATGCTTGTGTCCGGAGAAATTAATAATAATGTGTTTCCTGCTTTGCCCGCAAATAAAGAAGTTGAGAAGTTTCCAACGGTATCACGAGAGCAATTTCAAAGCCCTGGATCAGAAAATACAACGATACCAGGGATTTCAAATAAACATCAAAATATGCAAGAGAAGCATCAAAATGTTCCAACGGTGTCAGGGATATCAAATAAGCATCAAAATGTGCAGGAGAAGCATCAAAATGTTCCAACGGTGTCAGGGATATCAAATAAACATCAAAATGTGCTTCTGTCTGGAGGAATTAATAATAACGTGTTCCCTGCTGGTCCTGCATATAAAGAATTTGGGAATTTTCCAAATGCATCACGAGAGCAGTTTCAAAGCCCTGAATCAAAATATCCAATGACAGAGAATGAAAATAAGTACAATAACAATAATAATATTGTTTTTGTTAGCCATTCAAGTTCAGAAGATGATGCCCATCCCGTTTCCAACTCAGAATCGGATAAATTGACCACCACTCATGTCGGTAAGTTGATTGAATATCTACAAAGTCAATCAAAAGAAACACAAGCTGCTGCTGCCGAAGAATTGCGGCTTCTTACGAAGCATAACATGGAAAACCGTATCATTGTTGGGAAATGTGGCGCCATTGTGCATTTACTTCCATTGCTATATTCAGACATGAAGATAACACAAGAGCATGCTGTGACAGCTATACTGAATTTGTCGATTAATGAAGACAACAAGACCTTGATTATGGAAGCAGGAGTCATAGAACCACTTATCCATGTTTTGAAGAATGGAAATAATGGTGCCAAGGAAAATTCGGCTGCAACTCTATTCAGCCTCTCAGTACCAGAAAACAATAAGATGAAGATTGGTCGCTCCGGTGCTGTTAAAGCTTTGGTGGAGCTTCTAGCTTCTGGAACTCTTAGGGGGAAGAAAGATGCTGCAACTGCTTTATTTAACCTATCAATATTTCACGAGAATAAAGCTCGGATAGTTCAAGCTGGAGCTGTGAAATTTCTGGTTAAGCTATTGGACCCTGCTGATGGAATGGTTGACAAGGCTGTTGCTCTTTTGGCAAACTTATCGACAATCCCAGAGGGTCGAATAGAAATTGTACGCGAAAGGGCAATCCCCTTACTGGTTGAACTTGTGGAATCGGGTTCTCATAGGGGAAAGGAAAATGCTGCATCGATTGTCTTGCAACTTAGCCTTCATAGCCCTAAGTTTTGTACCCTCATTCTTCAAGAAGGAGCTGTACCTCCCATAGTTGCATTGTCCCAGTTTGGAACGCCAAGAGCAAAGGAAAAGGTATGGAGCCAGCTAAACCCTCTTTCAGTTTGTAGTCCATTTTGATTTTAGATTTTTTTTTTTTTTTGTGTACATATACTGTCATTTTGCTGAATTTGGATGAGTTGTTATCCATCAATTTTGATTGTTAGATTTTGGTTAGTGTAAATATACCGTCATTTTACAGAATTTGGAGAGTTGTTATTCATCTATACAGTTTTTAGGAACACCAAATAAAGAACTGCTAGATTTTAACAACCTTATGAGCTCATCAATTTGATCATTGTTCAGCATGGTTTTTTCCACCTTATATGTTGTAGGGACAGATCTGGATGCTCTAGGACCTGGTTTTCCATTATTCACATGTGCTGGTTTCCCATGGAGTTTCCAGCAGGTTTCTTGGGTGGGTGTACATCTGGACCGATTGAGACCACCGAAACTAGTTTGACCCGCTGAGTCGAAAAGAGGTGATTTGGATTGAATGAGAATCACCATAAACACCCTTCTGCCCCTGCGTTGGAGGCAGTGTGTTTTTAAGAATATTATTCTCCTATTCATTCAGCTCTGATACCAGTTGAAAGAAATAAGAGAAGAATAATTCTGAATTGTATTGATTTGTGCGGATTTCTCTCTGAAATAGAGGTAGATATAAGAATAACTATACATGGAAATAATATATACACAACGTAGGAGTATTTACAGAATATTCTTAATAATATTATGCAACAGTTTTCAAGCTGTGATTTAATCATGATAATTAACACATTTAGTTTGTTGAAACTAATTGCTGAAATTTTACTTCCTAAGGTATTTCGTGCAGCATATCATTCTCTCTCCCTGCCCATTTTTCCTAAGAAAATGAAGGGAAACATGAGTTCTGACTATCTAGTTTGTGTTTTCCTTGATAAAATTTCCCTTTGATTTGATACCCACTAAGTAAGAAGATGGGGAATTTTATCAGTATGTCTCCTATTAGGCACACTTGTTTAAGGCGTAGCCCGTAACAAATAGCCCAACCCTAGTCTAGTTTGGAATTATGTGTAATGGAACACAGAAGAAGAGGGGGTAGGTTATTTTTTAGGCAGAAGGTTGGTTCGAGCGAGGACTATGAAGTCCAGATACACCAAAATGGAAGAATATCGCTGTCAGACATAAAGAGTGCTGAAACTTTGGTGATCATGACATGCAGTATCTCTGGTACTAAACACAATCTGAGATGTAGAACAGATACTAACATGTTGTTCACGTACATGCAGGCACAACAACTTCTCAGTCATTTTCGTAGTCAGCGTGAAGGAGCTAACGGTAGGGGAAAATCATGAAGATAAACAATTTCGGTTATTTTGTTGCCCATTACTTTCTCTTTCAGTTATTGAGTTCTGCAGGATTACTTTCGATACTAATTTTTTTATTCTTTTTAAATGTATCATTTACTTCGTAGTGTCGAGGGTTTTATCTTACAGTTTTCTCTTTTATTCTGTTGGTTTTAATGGCTTTGTTTCATTCTCATCGAAGAGGTGTGTTTTTAGGTAAGTTATTTCTGAAGCTTTAGCTTGGCATCAAAAGTTGAACTCTATTTTGCTAGAGTCAAGAGCCATAACTGATGTGGGTCCATGGTCATTTTTGTATATATATATATATTTGTAAATATGGTATATAATCTTGTGGTCTACCACCATTGTATTCAATCATGAGATCATTTCAAGTTTTCACTGACATGTATAGTATATATACTAGTATATACTATATACTAATTGGTTATTTTGGGAGCTTCAACACTATTCAAATTGTTGGAAGGCTTCAAGACATGCTAGGCTTGTTTGTTAAGCAAGTAAAGCTTGAGTAATGAAAAACAAATTAAAAAAATTGTAATCAAATTTAATATCTTTAACTTCTCATTGATGATTATTGTTTAACACATCTTTAACTTTCCATTTATATCTTGGACACCATGACCCGCCTATAAGTGTGTGTTTCATAATTTGATACGATGGCTCTGTATTGTATTCATCACTCCCAACTCATGAATGTGTTTTGTAATTGCTGAATGCAATTGAAAGGTGTCATTTTGTACCTGAGATATGGGAGGACTTAACTGCCACCCCCAATTTTAAACCTAGCACCCCCCAATTTGTCACAAAGCCAAAAATATTTTTGATAGAAAAGAACAAAATAGCCGAATGAAATTTCCGGTAGTTCATTCAAAATTTTCAAAAACATGCATTTTCGAAAATTTAGATAAAAATACAAGAGGTTTTATTGGAAATTTTGAGATTTTCGATATTTTTTTCAAAATGTCTAGTACATATTTCCGGTAAAACTCATGGACATTTCAAAGTTTATGGTATTTTTTTTCAATTTTTTTGATAAAAAACTCATACTTATTGAAATTTGGTAACTTTAAGCAAGAGTATAATGGTAAAAGTATGTAAAAATCAAATTGCACACTAAGTGTTTGATAAATTATTTAAATAAGTTTTACCTTCAATTTCATTAGAAATAGATTACTCGGTTGATTGTATTCAAATCATTAATTAAAATTTTTTTGTTTTGCTCACTTATCATATTTACTTAATTTTGAAATTCTAGTACAAACAACATACATACATCTCAACATCAGAACATGATGTTAAGACAAATGTTACAACATCTGGCAGCATACCAGATCAATCAAGCTATAAGTAATACATAAATAAAATTGTAGAATGATAAATAACACAAAGAGTTGTTAACTCAGTTCGGTGCAAATTCACCTACATCTAGGGGCTATCAAGCCAGGAAGTAAGTCCACTATCAGCAATATTAGTTTAAAGCTAAACTCCCCCGTTTACAACTTCTCGCCTAATCCCTATCCAATACAACTTCTACCTAGGTCCTCCATAAATATGAGAAATCGTCATCTCACTCCCTAAGTTACCTCAGTGATATCTAATAGTCTCAATCCCAGTGACTGCAATATACAATCCAATTTAGAAGATTACGCTTCAAATGCAAAAACTCAAACTCTTGCTTAAAAACTTCGAGTGAGAACAATAACTTGACTAACATTCAAGAAACAATTAGTCAACCACATAGTATCAAAAGATGCATGAGTGACATACAAACTACAGAAGAGACTCTCAAAACCCAATACTTATGCTTCCCCTAATTTTACAATTGTTGAAAACTTAAATTACATTAGGTTAGGATTCCCCTTTAAATATAACTCAGCAGTCCACGGACTTCGATATTCTGAGTCCAAAAGTTTCTTGATCCATAACCTGAGTGATGCACTAATTGTGTAGCAAATCTCGTTAAATCTTGGAACAACCAATACAAAGCTTCCAAAATTTTCTCAAGGCCCAATTGAGTAACCAATGCACAGCTGGAGATATAAAACCTATTCCAGATTAAATCTTCCAGACCTGCGAAATTTATTGAAATATATCCAAAAGAAATATTCCAGAATCAAATCAAATCTGCCAAGATTTAAAACAACATTGCATGTTGTACTGCAGTACCAGATCAAGATGTCATGACATCGACCTTCGACATCTGACTGAAAACACATAACAATAAAGTTGTTATGGCAGTTGATAAAGATGTTGTAAAATCTTACTCAACAACAATATATAATCATGTTCAGAACAATGCTTAGCCAAAATTTAGCCAACCATAAAGACATGGAACTAACAATCTCCCCCTTTGGCGAATTTTGGCTAAACCAACCAAAAATCTCAATTACACGTGGAGAGAGGAATAAGACCACAAACACCAGCTACATGCTGATCATGTAAACTATATAAATACAACACAACTCAGAAGCTTTTACAACCAGCCATGTTAACACTCCCCTGTCACACATAATCAGTTCTTCATTTAATAACATAACCTACACACCAGAACACATACAACAGAAGTAGTATTAGCAACTACTCCCCCTGAATAGTTGCATAAGCAACCACAAACATATACTCTCCCATAAGTAGTAGCTCATAATTCTATCACAATGCTAGATCAATATGTCAAGACATGTGATATAACATCAGGACACAATACTTTACTCCCCCTTTTTAGCCAAAATATTAATAAAAAGAAACAAAGTAAATGTATACAAGTGGAAACACATATTGTACGATCACTTAGAACACAGGCAATACCACAAGTGGAAACACATAAGTTACATGTCATACATGTAGACTTTGTACATGAGGAAGAAGAGAAATGTTGCTCCACATCAAACACATTCCCAATTTATCACCCTGAACTTCCCAGGTGAAGACTGACAGGACCAGACCTCAACTCCAGATAACTTAGAGTACAAGACACAACCATGCTCTTAACTCAGATCACAAGACACAACAGAAAGACTCAGAACAAGAAAGACACAGACTCATACATGATGTTAGAACATCCTATGAAACATCCTTACAAAACAATTGTAAGAACAGACTCAAGACTTACATGACGGACATTTATACTCACCCTAAAGTATTGCAAGCAACAACACTTGACTAAGACCTAGACCTACAACTTAACTCAAAAGAAACTGACGCATAGAATCAATACAGGCAGTAATTGATTCAAGACACACACAAAAAAACAAAGGAATCTAACTCAATAAAAACACAAAATGTATCAAGGGAAAAGAACTCCCTCAACCAGGACAGACTAAAAAAATCCCACAGAAACAAGGAGTAAGTCTAAGTTTCTTCTAAAAAAAAGACTCAAAACTTGATGCAGGACTAGAAGTATCAAACTGACTTAAGGGAAAACAACTCCCCCAAGCAGAAGTGGCAAACAAAACACAAAAAAAACCTTTAAAAAAACAAAAGATAGCAGTCACCAACTATCCAATTCTTCCTTCCGAGTCACTGAAATTGACCCAGTCTTTATCAACATCTGAATCTGAATCATGTAAATGAACCTGATTCTTCCTCAAAGATTTCATCTCTGTCACAGATTTTCTCCCTGTCCAGGATGCTCTAGTTGATGTTCTAACATTTTTTGCAATGTTGAATCCAACCTTCTTTGGATCACTGCCCATATCCTTGTTGGATTCCAGCAAATGAACCTTCTTAACACCAATATATTTAGAAGATTTACTCGTGTTAAAACATAATATATGAGAAACCTGAGGAAGAAAATCATATAAATACAAGGTGAGTTAGTTAGATTGTAAAAAAAGCCTTGCTTGTAACGATAAATTAGTCAATGAAAGCATTATTGGAAGGAGATAAAATCTTCTTTAGTAATAGTATACCATTCAATAAGAGAGAGACACGCCCCTGTTCAAACTTCTCTATTTTCAAAACTTTGTTGAAAATGTTACAATATTTGAAATGACATTCTTCATGCCATTGAACATGCTTCTTCTGAGACTTCACATACCACAAGGAGGAATATAGTTGGCAACACCGATCAAACAGTTACTACAAAAAATTCTCCCACAGTGCAATTTGAAAAATACCCTTGTATACTCAAAATAACTTGCACCTCCAGTTATGATAAAATCCTTCCCAAAGCTCCTTAGTCAGACCAAGCTTGGGAGTGCCAATATTCTGTAGCAAGATCCCTGACATAATAATGACAAACCTAATGAATTTTCTCTGCAAGAAAAATAAAATCCTTGTATCTTAATTGCAGTAGAATGTTACACTATAATACCATGACACCCGATTAGACATTGTACCTTTTTAGTAACCAACCCAATATAGAAAACATCCTTCTTCAGCAATCTACCTAATCTTCAAGACATACCAGGGCTCAATTAATTCTAATCTCAGAGATCATAATATCCTCCAATGATACATTTTTCTTCAGACTTGGCCAAGCCTTTTACTCTAAACATCACCATCATTATCTATTTCATTCCTGAAACAACTAATGATCATAAACTAAAATAACATTCAAATAATGAGCTCCCTCCTAAACAATTTATTTTCTTGAGAACTTTCTTATTTAGTGTCAGCTAGCCTTTTGAAATCTTCTATAATTTCTAGAGTATCAAACTTGCTGAAATGATGTTCCAACATCTGGTTGAACATCATTTCCTTTTAATGAACACATAATTGATTGTGTTCCTGAAAACATCACCAAGAGTACCCCTCTCAATAGAGTAACTCAGAAACATACCTTGTTTTCATTTAAGGAGTACATGAGACCCTTCGAAGACTTCACAAATAATGGATTTACTTTGTTAAGGGACACAAAATAAAATCATATGCATCTTTCTATCCATAAGGACCTTCACTTTTCATTGAACTAACCATATCCATAGAACAGGTTCTAGAGCTTTTGTAAATGTTTGATGTTGCACCTCCTGGTGTGACATCTTGACTTCTTCTTTCTTTACCCCTAAGTAAAAGGATAAACAACTAAATACTTGTGAAATTTACAAATAACAATTGTTCTTAAATCCTCAGAGGAACTTCTTACACCTCACTAGTGATAGACAATTCATCCTTGATGACATATTCCTTCAGACCTTGATCACACAACTAACTTGTGTTTATTACAAGAGTCACCAGTCCTTGAGCAAGAAGAAATCCAATTACCAAAACTTATAGAATCCATCCTAAATTCTTTAGTTATCCAATGTCCTTAAACTTCCTTTTTAGTATCATCAACAAAGTAACATTTGATTATAATAAGACTAAAATAAATCTCCAGGAACACTTTTACTGCAGTTAAGTGTATAGAATAGTTAGTGTCAAAATACCAATCATCTTAGTTGGAGACCTAAGAAAGGTATGAGAGGTAAAGCAATAATCACCTTCTTGAATATTAACCAATTCTTGGTTAAACAACACTGAACATGACCTTTGAGAAAATAACCAAAATTATTACAATTAACTTATCACAAAAGAGATATCTTCAGTGCAAGTATACACCTGTAGCATGAGTAAATTGATGTCCAACACAATGTTATAAAATTATTGACTCAACTTTCCTTTTGATAAAACAACCTTTTGTCGCTTTGAGTTTTCCATTTTCCAAACATAGCTTGAAAACCCAAAACCTTCCAACAGACTTTCGACTTGAGGAACCTTCTTCAATAGAACTGAACTATCCTTTCAGTCTTAACATTTGATATCAAGTTTTAGGATTAATAAAGTCACTTCACCTTGCAAGTTATAAATGGTAGATAATCCTTCATCCTCTTAAGACATAAGATCATAAATAAATCTCCTCCTATTTCTTCATGATTGATAACACCTTTTATTCTAAATACACAGATCTTGGAATAAAACATCCAGCACATCATGAGAAATTTTTTCAAAATATAAATCTTCATTAGAAGTTCATCTTCCAGTCAAACTAGATATAAAAAACCCATACAATTGTTCTTGAGATAAGCAGTGCATTCTGCTCCACAAAGATCCAAGATCTCCACATTCATATGAATGCTTTGACATTGATTCTTTACTCTAGTTCCAACATTCTTTTTAGCATTATTGACATGATGAAGTCAATACAAATGCCTTTGAAATTTGGTCTAGACATTTTGTCCAATCTCCTAAACTCCTGATTGGAACACCTTCCAAGGAACACAAGGAAATAAGAAAACCTTTATTAGAGACCATAAACCAATATCTTGTAGAGTTGAAAGCAAAAATAAATTGCTCTTGTCTTTCTTCAATGGCTTGTCACTTTCATGTCAAACCTCCAGAGAAGAGACCTGAGAATCTTCTTCTTGATCAACCTCACATCTGAATATTTTTCTTCCAAACACACTTAGATGTGCCTTTATGAGTGGACTTGAGAGATTTCCCAAGTAGCATTGGTCATAATACTAGTGATGTAGTCTAAAAGAAAACTTATCAGTTATATATATTATGGTATTGATAGCTTCAAACACATGCTCTTTTCTTTTGTCTTTTAAATCTTCAGGATTCTTCCAACCTAATAAACTTCACAGTTCTATAGCCCATTGATTACCAGAATGGTATCACTCTAGCCTTCCCAAAATACACATAATACCAGAAATATATCTCATTGAAAATTTATCCAATAAACCAGGGTGCCTGCTCTGAAACCAATTGAAATTCTGGTACATGCAACATACATACATCCCAACATCAGAACATGATGTTAAGATACATGTTACAACATCTGGTAGCAAACAAGATTAATCAAGCTATAAGTGATACATAAATGAAACTGCAGAATGATAAATAACACATGGAGTTGTTAACCCAGTTTGGTGCAAATTCACCTATATTTGGGGGCTACCAATCCAGGAAAGAAGTCCACTATCAACAGTATTAGTTCAAAGCTAAAGTCCCCCGTTTACAACTTCTCGCATAATCCATACCCAATACAACTTCTACCTAGGTCCTCCCTAAATATGAGAAATCACTATCTCACTTCATAAATCTCCTCAATGATATCTAACAGTCCCAATCCTAGTGACTACAACAAATACAACCCAACTTAGAAGATTACACTTCAAATATAAAAACTCAAACTCTTGCTTAAAAACTTCAAGTGATAATAATAACTTGACTAACAGTCAAGCAACAATCAATCGACCACATAGTATCAAAAGATACATGGGTGACATACAAACTACACAAGACACTCTCAAAATCTAAGACTTATGCTTCCACTAAGTTTACGATTATTGAAAATTAAATTACATTAGGTTAGGATTTCCCTTTAAATACAACTCTGCAGTCCATGGACTTTGATATTCTGAGCCTAGAAGTTTCTTGATCCATGAGGTGAGTTATGCACCAATTGTGTATCAAATATCCTTATTTCTTGGAACAACTGAAATAACCAGTGAAATCATCAAAGATAAAACTCAATTAAGTCGCCATTTAACATCTTTTATCCCGCCGAAATGGAAAGGTAAACATCGAGAAAACTCGAAGGGCTGAAATCACGGTCTTGCGACCATAAAGATCAGGTAAGGAAGTCGGTTCCACGAGGGGAAGGTGTTAGCACCCCACATGTGTGAGGTACTCCACAAGATCCACTTATGTTGTTCTAATTTAAGGGTGTGTAAAGTCTATGTCTAAAGCTTAAGAGCTACAAAGAAAAATGCAAATATGGAATGCATGCAAAAGAGAAAACACGGGGAAAAGAAGGAAATATTACAAAGGTCGATCGACTGAGCCCCGTGACCAGATGCCTATGTATCCTTTTTAAGGAATCAGAGCACCGTAGTTCGACTCATATATTTTGATTTGTTTTGTGATTTTTAACAAACAATATTAATTTCGCCTTCTGCGGCAACTCGATCTTTGGAGACTTACACGTCAACACAGAAGTGAATTAACATGTTCTTTTGAAAAGTTTTGAAAGAAAATCCCGAAGGCAAAAAGAGTTTGTGTTGGTTGGTGTTTTTGTTGTGGATAATAGCTAGTTGATATCAAGAGAGAGATATTAGCCACTTCTCCACTTATCCACGAAAGGAGTCTTTGAGACTTGAACCATACCAAAGCCTAGAATGGAAGTACAATAAGATCGAGGAGAAACCCGCTTATCATCTCCCATACTCAACGAGGGTATGATTCTCATCAGTAATTTTAAGTGTTTTGAAGTTTGCAAGAAAAAGAAGTTTTTTAATGAGATGCAAAAGAAGAAAGAAAAGTCTAAGGGGAGACTAGCAAAATAACCTAGAGTTGTCATGCATTTTTTATCCTATAGTTAAGGATAAAAGAGGAAAATATCTTCCTAATATTGACATACATGGATATAAGTCTAAGGTTTTTTCAACTCACACTTAGAAAAGAGTGAATTGAAGATCCTATGGGGAGCATATAAGAGGAGAGTCTAATAAAGAAAGGGGAAGGGATGAAAGATCACCACTTAAGGAAAGACCAAGCATCAAGGACACTCAACATTTTTATGATAAAACAAAGCAAAGGATGGGAATCTTAAACACACCAAGAGAGGTGGATAAGAAGTATTCAAGGTTTGATGGGAAAGAAAGATGTTAGGAGTGTGAGAAAAAATAGGAGGAATGGAGTTCAAAAGCACCAAGTCATTATATACTTATGCCAAAAATTAACCCTATACTATGCACACAAATTTCCAAACACAAGCACCTTGGTCAAGATAAAGCCCTATGCACATTCCTACATGAATATTAGGTTAAAAAATAGGAAAAAAACTTGTAAAATTAAATAAATTAAATTATCACTTCCTAAATAACTATAAAAGTCATAAATATGATTTAAATTTCTTGGAATAACTCAAAGATGTAGAAATGATTGGAAACTTCCAAGACTAGTTGACAAAAGGGTCAAAACTAGAGATTTTTAGCAAAATATTTGTGAAAAATGTAAGATCGACAGTTAAAATTCAAAAAACATAATTTTTATAATCTTTAGTTATCCAAGAAATTCAAATATATTTCCTTTGCTTTTTATAAGTAAAAGAAGTTAGGTTTTCAAATGTTTCTTTAGGCTTAAGCAAAAAGAAAGACCAAAAACTAACATTAACTTCTAAAATTTGGAAAAATAGGAAAGTTGAAATGTAAATTCAATTAAAAATCGTGGAAAACTATTTTATTACCTAAGAACCATCAAGTATATTTTTATGGAATTTTATCACTAGAGGAAGATATCAAACAAAAATTATTTGCACAATATAACAAAAAAGGTAAAGAAAATGATACAACTAATGATTGATTTTATTTTCTTGTCAAATTTTTTTATAAAAACAAACAAAAATCATTTTTATGAAGTATATTCACAAAGAAAATCAGAGTATTTTTTGTGGATTTTTTAGGTTAGTAAAAATTGGAGAATACAATTCTAGCACTTAAAAGATGATGAAACCCTAATTGAACTAATTGAACTAATTGAATTATTTAATTTTCCAAAAATGATAAATAAAAGAAATAAAATTTATAATATGAAAATAGACTAAAAACAGTCTATTATATATTTTTGATAATTTTTGAGTGAGAGAAAATATTAAAACAAAATTAAAGAAAACAAATAAAAATGTAGTTAAAATTCAAAAAGGCCAAAGTCTATTACACCTGTTAAAGATCAAACGCGCTGTAAAAGAAATTCAAACATGTTCAATTGAAACGCGCCACATAATCATTCCTGTCTTCTAACCATGCCCTAATGTATTTGCTCAGTTTGACATGCTGGATTCAAATCACAATTTCTCTTTCATTTCTTGATGAAAACAAACAAAATTTTGATCAAATTAAAGATCTCGTAGGATAGATTAACATATGATCAAAGATTTTTCAAAATGATGTACGAATCAGGGGGAAAAGCTAAGGTGAAAATCACTGAAAACATCAAATTATGAACGTGTAAAATAGAATCCAACATGCTATTTTGAGATCCACAAATCTTTCTTGTTTCTTCACCAAATCTAATGATCCAAACATCAAAGTTCATTAGGAAAGTGCAAGGAATACGAATATGCTATTAGATTTTTCAAATGTGGCAAGAGCCAAACAAAAACTAAACATGAAGTTACTGTAACAAACTGTTTGAACATAAATTGCAGAATACAAATTCAAACTTCAAATTATATGTGAACACTCATCAGATCTAAGATCTGGACAATTATGCTATCATACGAGATCTACATCTTAATTGTAAGTGAAAATTCATATTGAAGCTTAAGAATCAACTTACCTTAAGTGAGTGAAAAGTAAATTCACTCTATGCCTCTGAAATTGAAATAAATTCGATGAACCTCTCTCTTTCACTTCAACAAAGTGTGACTATGCAACAATTGGAGTTTTGAGCAAAGAATCTTGAGAGAAAATTTGAAGAAGGAAATTCTATTTTGAGAGAGAGGTTGAGCTTTGAGGAGAAGTTTTAGAGGTTTTGTGTGAATGTTGATCAAGCTTTCCTCAAAATGATAATGAATTGGAGTTTATATATAGATAAAGGAAGTGTATTGAAGAAGTTTCTGTTGAGGGTAAGACAATCTTTTGTAATTTGGAGCCGTTGGAGACAGTTTTGGAGTTGCTGCGTTTTATGTCATTTTTGTTTGAGCTTACAGTCGTTTTGGGGGGCTTACAGGGAGTAGAATGAGAGTGTGATGCGTGTGCAGCATGTGACACAAGAGTGTACGCACAAAACAAAATCTGGTATACTACACGCATGGCTCATGATCAGCTAAGTTTCAACTTAAATATATCCCAATTGGCTCGTGTGATTTCTTTCCTTAAGAGGCCTTTAGAAAGCTCTTTTAATGTAGATCATTTTAGAACTTTGAATTTTTTAAAAGGTGCTTGGATCATGAAGAAAAATTGGTGTGAAATTAAGGAAAAATGGGACTTGTAGGACTAGGCGCACGCGCGTGCATGGCTTACATGCTGGTAATTTTGTCAGCTTTAAGAAGCAACATTCAAACCCTAATATCTCATTCAATAGTGATCCAAACTAAGTGGTTCAAATATAAAACTGTACCTTACATACCCAATTACAACTTCTTTTTGAATTCTAATTTCAATTATCACTTGTATTAAGAGCTAGAGCATCATGAATAGGGGCACACCATGTATTTGTGGAAATGAATGCAGGAGCGTGCAACATGACTTGTAAGTTGCCATCTTTATGCCCTAAACTCCTAAGTTCAATAACTCACAAATACTTCATTTTTGGGACTTGAACACACATTGACAATCTTGTAGGTTTTTTCTCAAGCGTTCTAAGCATGTAGGGTTTGCCTCCATTGGATAAAAAATGAAAAAAGTTATAGATGTCCACAATTCAATACTATAGGGACTTAAGGACTTTGGAATTTTTCTAAGTATCCAAATAACTTCTTGAACAAGTTATCTCCAATTTGACCTCTTCTCTTGATTTTATGATGCCGATGATCATGAAATATGAAAATAGGATACTTGAATTGATAGTTGACCAAAAGTCCACTTGGTCAACTTTGACTTTGGTTGACTTTTGGTCAAAATGACTATTTTGCCCCTTTTAATCAATTGAACCTCTTCCAGTCAAAATTGGCACCCAATCCTTCAATCATAGGTGCTTATCAACATGTAGAGAGGCATGGAATCAAGTCTTGCCCAAAAAGTTAGAGATTTTCTGATTAAATTCAAAACCCTAATTTTATCCCTTTGTGCTGGGAGATAGTGACCAATCTTCAAAACCCTCATTCCTCTGGACATATTGAGAGATTCCTTGATAAAAAAAGCTTCACATGATGATGAGAAGGTAATACTTCACAAATTTAACTCTTACAAGCCTCAAACTCTTCAATTGGTTAAAACCCTAATTTGAGAGATGAATAGGAGAAAGTGTGATTCAAGAGTCAACACTTATAATTTTAAACTTCTGATGATTCAAAGAGACAATTGAGATGTCTTGGGGTATGAGAAACTCTTGTAGCTTATGAAACTCAAAGATTGAGGGTATAATACCTTTCCTATCCTAATTGTCAATATAATCAATCTCTCAATGGCTTGTAGAATAACTTAGGAGCCTAAATACCTTGATCTTATCATGATAATGCATGAGTATGTATGATGAACACAAGCCATGTAAGGTAAAATGAAGAGGGCAAATTTTGGGGTGCAACAACAACCAATACAAAGTTTCCTAAATTGTCTCAAGGCCCAATTTAGTAACCAAAGCACAACTAGAGATATAAAACCTGTTTCAGATTAAATCTTCTTGACCTATGAAATTTAATGAAACATATCCAAAAAAATATTCCAGAATCAAATAAAAAATGCCAAGATTTAAAACAACATTGCCTGTTGTGCTGCAATACCAGATCAAGATGTCATGACATCTACCTTTGACATCTGACTGAAAACACATAACAGTAAAACTGTTATGGCAGTTGATAAAGATGATGCAACTTCTTACTCAACACCAACATAGAACCATGTTCAGAACCATTCTTAGCAAAAATTTAGTCAACCATAAAGACATGGAACTAACAAATTTGAATTGATTGAACGCATATCCGAGCTCCAATAATCGAGTGCATTTAGACGACTTTGATCTAGGACATGACTTCCGCTAACCATTGTTTTTTTTAACATGATTTAAAAACAAATTAAAAACTCATTTTTGAATTGGGTATCTATTCACCCCCTCTAGATAAGTTGTCGTCATCTAATAACTTATAGGCTATTGATCACCAAGTGGGAAGAAGCATGCACAAAAATCAAGAAATAAAAGAAAACTATAAGTGAACTTCATCAAGAGAATAAAAAGCTTGCTACTACAGTCATTGGTCTGGTAGAATAAAATTATATTTTAACTTCAAAGTTAGAGGATATGACAAACTCTGTTAATAAATGTCATGACATATCAAAGAAAATTGTGGAAGATGAGGAGAGGTCAAGTGTAAAGACTAACATTAAATTGCTAAAAGAAATCCAAGCAGAAGAAAAAAAGACAAGAAATTATGGAGCTATAGGATCTGACTACAATCGTATGAACAAGAAGGACCACATGCTCTGGCATCATCCTTGACATGTGCATCCCAACACACGAATCAATGTAATTATTATAGAAGATATTATCACTAGGGAAAATATGGACATATAAGGCCCAACTACTATAAACTGTATGGATATCCTTCAATCATATAGTAAATCAAGGTCTAAAAGAAAAGAAAAAAAGGGAAAAGTGAAGAAGGTGATGAAACCAAAAGAGACAGTCCGAAGCCTCATAGCTCATACATCACTCAGAGTGTCTTCTAGAGAAGACTGGTACTTTGATAGTGGTTTTCTAGACATATGAAATGGGAGAAAACTTATAATGACACGATAAAACCATAAAAAAATAACTATGTTACTTTTGGTGATGATGCAAAAGGAATAATCAAAGGCATAGGGAAACTTATGTATTCTGGTCTTTCTAGTCTCGACAATGTGTTACTAGTTGAATGACTACTTCTAACCTGATCTGTATAATCCAGTTGTGTGATCAAGGTATTAAAGTGAGCTTCCAAAAATCAAATGTGTTATTTCTAATTAAGCAAAAGAAGAAGTCAGGAAAGGAGCAAGGTCTAAGGATAATATCTATTTGTGGATATCTCAGAACAAAAGAGTCTCTTAAACATGTCTAATGACAAAAGTTAATGAGACTAATATTTTGCATTAAAAACTTGGTCATATCAATCTCAAAACCATGATGGAATCTATAAATGTTGTCATTGATGATGCTCCTGAAAATAAGGAAGTGGAAGAAGAATAAGAGGTTCCCTCAAACCAGACTGATGTTCCACACAAGGATTCTAACATTTATTTTTGAAGTGATAAATTATGATGAATCTTAAGTGAATAATGAACCATCTATTAGAGTTCAGAAGGATCATCCTAGTAAGAATATCATAGGAAATATGAATGAAGGAGTAATGACAAGGTCTAGAGAAAGTATAACCAACTCATGTTTCACCTCTAAGAATGAGCCTAAGAATTAGAAGGAAGTATTGACTGATGAATTCTGGATACGTGCTATGCAAGAAGAACTTTGCCAATTCGGAAGAAATAAGGCATGATAACTATTTCCTAGACCTAAAGATGTTAATGTCATTGGTACCAAGTGGGTTTTAAAAAACAAATATGATGAAAGTGGTAATGTGATAAGGAAAAAGGCAAGGTTAGTTGCTCAATAATACACTCAAATAGAAGGGGTAGATTTTGATGAGACATATGCCCCAATTGAAATACTTGAATCCATCAAGTTATTGTTAGGTATTTAATGCATGATGAAATTCAGACTATTCAAAATGGATGTCAAAAGTGCATTTATAAATGGGGTACCTTGATTAAGAAGTCTATGTTGAACAAGAAAAGGGGTTCACTGATCCCATATATCCAGATCATGTGCACAAACTGAAAAAGCTCCTTATGGTCTGAAACATGCTTCCAGAGCTTGGTATGAAAGGTTAATTGAGTTCCTGATCAACAATGGATACAATAGAGGAGGAATTGACAAAAATATATTTGTGAATAATGACAAAGGAAATCTTATGATAGCCCAAATATATTTGGATGATATAGTATTTGGTGGGATGTTAGACACAGTTGTGGAATATTTTGTTCAACAAACACAGTCTGAGTTTGAAATGAGTCTGGTAGGTGAACTCACTTAATTTCTTGGTATCCAAGTTATGAAAATGGAAGACAGTATATTTTTATCTCAAAACAAATATTCTAAGAACATCGTGAAGAAGTTTGGTCTTGACAATACAAGCCATAAGAGAACTCATGCTCTAACTCACTTAAAGTTGTCTAAGGATGAGAATGAAGTTGATGTAGATCAAAGTCTCTACAGAAGTATGATAGGGAGTTTTCTATACCTCATAACTAGGATACTTGATATCATAATTGTTGTTGGTGTATGTGCTAGATATCAAGTAAAACCGAAAGCTAGTCATCTCACTCAAGTGAAGAGAATTCGAAAGTACATTAGTGAGACTTATGACTGTGGCATATTATATTCTCATGCTAGAAATCCTATATTTGTAGGGTATTATGATACACATTAGGATGGAAGTGCTGATGACAGAAAAGTACTTCAGGTGGATGTTTCTTTCTTGGCAACAATCTGATTTATTGGTTCAGTAAAAAGCAAAATTGTGTATCTTTATCCATCGTTGAAGATGAGTATATTGCTGTTGGAAGCAGTTGCACTCAATTGCTATGGATGAAGCAAATGCTAAAGGAGTAAAATGTTGAACAAGATGTCATGACATTTCTATGTGACAACATGAGTGCCACCAATATCTCAAAGAATCCTGTCTAACACAATAGAACTAATCATATTGACATTCGTCATCACTTTATTAGAAATCTTATGGAGGATAAAGTGGTCAATTTAGATCACATTACAACTTACGAACAACTTGCTGACATATTCGCCAAACTGTTAGATGTTGTCCGCTTTGCAAAATTGAGAAGTGCATTTGGTGTGTGCATATGTGAGATTTGAAGGTGCAAGAAACACAAGAAATGGGGGTTTGAATCAAGTTTATTAAAATAAAACTTCTCGAAACTCAAACACTAACTCTTAACAGATGCATAAAAACAAATGAACATAACTATTTTTATCTTGGTTCAGTGTTAATGAAGTTACTCCAATCCATCCGCCAAGGTGATTTTTCCTTCTCAACAAGGACTTAATCCACCATAACCAAACTGATTATGGAACCACAACAAGACCAATTATCACTGTTGCAAACCACAAAGACCAGTTGTCAATGTCTTATTGAGAATCTTGACTGAACCCTAGTCTCGTAAGGAACTATCAACAACCATTGATTACAAGTGTTTGTGTCTACAAAATGCTTCTCAAAGGTAGATTACGCAAAATTGAAACACATAAACTAACACAAAAGTGTTAAGAGCAAGTTAACGAACAAAAGTTCATTGCTAGCAAGTTAATGAGAAAAAACTCCTTACTTTACAAAACTATACACAATATTTACAATGAAACTGCAACAACATATTTGGAAAATGATTCATCACTTAGTTCTTCTTCCAATACTTCCAAGTGATCATTTTTATAGCCAAAAAGAAATATGTTAGAGGGTAGAATATGAATGCCAAAAAATTCCAGCTGTCTTCTTGCAAAGGTCAATGAGAGAGTGGTAGACAACCTTGTACAATTAGTACTGTCCTTACGCCGCACTAGCATAGTAGTGGAGGCGATGTGATGTTGTACCTTGTACTACTACTCACGTGAACCTTTTGATCTTCTCTTCTAATATTTAGAGGCTTCTGGATGTATAATGTTTAAAGAATGTGTAGAAGGACCGAATCTTGAGTCTCCAGACCTTAAGCCTTCAGAGCCTTCAGAACTTGTTCATTTAGAACCTTATGTTCAGGGTCTTCATCACTTGGTCTTTGAATCTTCATAACCTAAGTCATTAAAGTCTTCATAACTTGTTCATCCAGAACCTTGTCCTCAGAGTTTTCAGCACTTGGTCTTTGAATCTTCATAAAACTTTATTTAGAGTCTATAGAACTTCGTTCCATAGAACCTTGTCTTTAGATTCTTCAGAAGTTGGTCTTCAGAACCGTTTATCTTCAGAATGTTCAACACTCATTCAATATAACCTTGTCTTTAGAATCTTTAAAACTTGGGCAAGAAAAATTGGAATCTCCAGAGCTTAAGAACATAATAGAAGCTCTACTATCAGAGTCACAATTATAATCTTAAAACTTACGTCCTATAAGAACCGTTGCTTTAGAGGCATTCTCATATATGAAACACAAATTTGTATCTTTTAGTGTGATGTGTCCAGAATATGATAACGTCACACATCAATACTTCAGAGACATGACCTGTTAGTTAAAGCTACACATTAAACAAACCACTATATTACTAAATTGTTATCTAATCACTCATATAATGTTATCATCAACACTAAAGGCCAGATGCAGAACTAGATCTTGTTCTTACAAGATTCTATAGAAATCAATGCTAGGGAAACATGCAAGGAGACCAAGCCAAATCCTCTCTCCTATTCCATATGGTGCACATATATTCGAGGTGATTTATTATTTCACTATTCTAATATGGAAAGGAATTACAAACCAGACAAAAGTTCTCATACCCTCATCTGGTTCTAAGAAATCCATTCTTCCTTCCTTCTTCCAAGTTTATGTGCTAGCAAACATGAGTCAAAACCATAAGAGCTCCAAGAAGAATTCCTCTAGGAATGGAATCAATATTCACAAGGATATTGAGAGGTTTCTTAAGGATGAGAAGAATAAGAACAAGGTTTTTGGTTTTTCATCTCTTGTAATAGCTGAAGGACCAAATGATGGACCATCGACTGAAGCAACTGTATTTGGGAAGACTTCAATTACGAATATGAAGACTGTGAAGAAGACTCCTGTAAAAGATAATGACTTAGAGGAAGATGATGATTGGGTCACTTTCATGGACTCAGAAGGATGGACTGAAGACAAAATCTGAGGAGAGATGTCTCCAAAAGGTTTTGTTTAAGTTTTTTAGACTTGTTTGTGGTTCCTTAATCTAGTTTTGTATTGCCACTTTTGTCTCTCAAGACTGAGTTGTGTAATAATGCATCTTTTAATGTTGATCTGGTCATTTTGTTTTCATGTTATGGTTGTGTATGTACTAACATACTAACCTTTTATGACTGACCTTATGCATGTTATTGCGGCGGAAAAATTGAGATTAAGCTATTGATTAACTTAACTTAGAAATGACTAGAGTCGCCACCGAAATTTATTGTTTCCAAAGGAAAGGGAAAATATTAAGAAAGCCCAACATAAAAAAATAAAATAAAAGCAAAGATCAGGGTACGGGGGTTATTTATGAAAGGGGAAGGTATTATCACCCCTCACATCTATGGTACTCCATAGAAACTTCTTGAAAACCTATGTTAGGTTAAAAACTGGGTTGTTTGTAAAAAGATTGGAGAGATGGGAAAAGAATTAGTTTTTATGATTTTTACTCGGCAAGACTTCCAGAGCCCTGTGCCTATGTATCCTCTGTGTGCAATGAAGAAGTCAGTCTCATAGTTCGTGGGAAAAATAACATGATAGTTTGTTGATTGATTTTAATTGAAAAGATATTTCACCGTATTCGAGTGGAAAACAGAACTTACTCCTCACATGTATGAGAAAGTAAGCATTTGCATCATCTTGATATGAAGAACTTTAATTGGATATAATAAACAATCATGTCTCAACATTCAAATGGAAAATGTCAATCTCTTCACAATCATTTGGTAAAAGTATAGTGGTCTGCATCACTACAAGAACAAACTAATATCCAATATTTCTGAAAAGGTTTTAAAGGAAAAATGCATAAGGGCACAAAAAGAAAGTTTGACGAGGTTTGTCGTTTTTAGATATTTTGAAAAATTTTGAATATGCCTAAGTGTTTTAGAATTGATTGAGAAAAAATATTTTCATGATCACTTGACAAAGTCAAGGTTTATTATAAAAGGTTTGAAGTTTGAAAACAACAAGTTTTTGAAAAAGAGAGAAGTTTTAAAAATTGAAGAAATGGCCAGTAGATGAAGAGACTATCCTAAATAATAAAGTAAATGACATGAAATAAATGATCTCATTGTAAGGTATCCCAAGAGAAAGACTTTGTGTGTGCAAGTGAACTAACCACAAGATAGAGCAAGCATTGAACATTGGTCAAAATGAGCATTCCCTTTCCTTTGGAGTAAGCCACAAAATAATCAAACAAGATTCAGATGAAAATCAAAAGCATCAGATGAATCTCAAGGTCACAAATGAATTCCCAATCATCAGATGAAAATCCAAGGCCTCTGATAAAATCACAGTAATAGATGAAATATAGAAACACCAGATGAAATCTAAAGGCATCAGATGAAAATCCAAGGTCTCAGATGAATGGTCCAGATGAATCTTAAGGTATCAGATGAACATCCAAAGTAGGGAACTATACTAAGTCCAAAAGTACAAACTCCTCATGCAAGGGATAGTAACCAATAGTCCAAGTGATCAGAGTCATGTTTTTAGGGTTTTGCCTTTATTAGTGCCTTTTAATGAAAAAATAAAAGAAAAGCCCAAGGGACAAAAGGAAAAAGACATAAAATAAATGACATAAAGATAAAATTACATGAAATGTAAATGCTCAACATACAAATGGAATAAAAATAAAGTGCATTAAAGTAAAATTTAGCACAATTAATGGTTAGAGCTAATGCTATTAAGATCAACCGATTCGGGATAATTTAGCACTATGTTTAGAAATTGTGAGTGTACTTATGTAGAACTAGCACCTATAAGAGGCCGATCAATAGCAATTTATGTGTCATGTATATTAGAGAAATGATAGAGATCATTCTCCTAAAACAATACAACACAAGTCAAAATCACTAGCAAAAGGATCAAGCACAAAGGAAAGGGGATTAGATTATTACTTCAATTAATTTCTTCATAATACCTTGAGACAAACTTATCATCAATCCAAAGTACTAAAAGTGATCAAATTCTTACTTAATGGTAGATTTGAAATGAAGAAATTTCATCAAGCAATAATATAAATCTAATTGAACAGATGAATCCATAATCATCCAATTGATCAAAACAAAAGAAGAAAGAGATGAAGAGAGATGAGCAACAAAATTGAATCACAACATTATGATAATATATCATCAATTTCAATCACCTCTCTTGATGGAACAATGTGATAAACATATCATCAATCCAAAGTACCAAAAATGACCCAAATGATCATTTTAAAGATAAGTTTGAAATAATGAAGATTAATTCAAACAAAGTATCATCCAAAGTCCATTGATATTAATGTAGATTTTGATCAATCAAGTCATGATCCAAGTCAACAGAAGTCAAACCAAAAATTAGATGAAGAAATAATCAAATAAATCAATATAAAAAGACTTTTAAAATGATTTAAAAGGGAAAAAAAATTAAATGAAGCACCAAAACTTTCGATAAATGCCTACAAAAATTTTGGAAGATCAAGAAAACTCCAAGGATAAAGATCTCAAAAATTTGGATCTAGAATGTTTCAAAATCAATGAGAAAAAAAGTGTGAAATAAATTTAAAAAGAAAACAAAATAAAATAACAAAAAGTTCTAAATTTTTTTTTAAATTTTGAGAAAATCACATAAGGTAGGAAATATTTTGAGAAAATTCAAGAAAAAAATTGGAGTAAAAATAATATTGGAGCTATTTTTAATGATTTTTGAAAGGAAATGAAATAAAAATTAAATTAAAAAAAAAGAAATAAAAATGTTAACGACTAGAAGAGGTGGCACGATCTGATTGACTGGATTAAATTGCTTCCCACCAACGCGTGTGAAGATTATCATCTTCAACCTCTGAAGCCCTCGATTAGCAAAATCATGAACTGTAATTTAAAGCTCAAGCACTCATAGTGTAAGCTTCTTCATACTTCATCATTCATGTCTCCTTGCTCAAGATAAATTTATTTGATCTGTGCAAGGAGAATTTGTAGAATTATGCAAAAACCCTAGCAACTTCAAAGCAAAATTAAATTCCAAATATGAAGAATAAATTTCAGTTACATGAGGGTTTTCACTCAAGAGACTAAGACGAAGAGGATGCTAACTGTCGCATCTCAAAAAAATCATTGAACGTGAAGGTGGCAAAGAAGAGTCGCCATTAATGTTATTTATCCCAAGAGAGGGAAAGGAAACACTGAGTAAACCTAAAGAAGGGAAAGAACATGGTCTCGCAATCAAGAGAAAGGGTAAGGAAGTTGATTGCGCAAGGGGAAGGTATTAGCACCCCTCACGTCTGCAGTACTCCATAGGATCTGCTCAAGTTTATTCTACTCAAAGGGTGTGTAAAAATCTAAAGCTTAATGTTGAGGGAATGCATGCAAGAGTATGTAAAAAAAGAAACCTTTTATTAGTTGTGCCCACCGCGGTAGCGAGCCTTTATGCCTACGTACCCTCTTCTTGCAATGAGAGACCAGGGCACTCATAGTTCACCTAAAAAGGTGTTTTGGTTTGTTGTGTGTTTTTTATGGATAATATGTTAGATGGAACCTCAAAAGGTGGGGGTATCTAAGTACTTCTCCTTTTTGAAAAGGTTAAAAGAAAAGTCTGAAGACAAAAAGGTTTGCATTTGTTGAGTGTTTTGTTAGGAGAGTACATCAGATGGTCCCTCAGAAGGTGGGGGGATCTGAATATTTTTCCTTTAGTTATGAAAGAATTTGAGTAATGTTAGAGTGTTTTTGGATTGTTGTTAAGAAAAGAAGTTTTAGTTTTAAATTAATGCAAAAGAGGGAAAAATAAACAAAAGGGGATCTCAATCCTACTTGTTGTCATGCTTATGGACCTAAAGTCGGGATATGGAGAGATCTACCTAATGTTGTCATACATGTATTCCAAATCTAAGGTATATTTAGTTCAATATTAACCAAGAATGAACTAAAGGATCCTGTGGGGAGCTTGCAAATCTATCAAGGAGAGAAGGAGAAGAAGAAGAAGGCAAGCAATCACATTCTTAGATAAGATAATGAAAGCAAGCAAACATCACAATTAGGCACTTAGACAAGATACCTAAAGCATACCTACTTAGATAAGCAAGTAGTACACAAACACTTAACCAAGATATCATGTCACCAAGGAAATATAAAAGAAGAGATGGCAATACATTAATCAAGGGTAAAGAAAGACGATGGAAAAAGATCAAGTATAAAGTAAAGAAGAAAATGGAAATACATCAACTAAACATGCATATAGATAGATACCTAAGCAAGTAATTAAGATGAAAGAGGGATGGTAATACATAAATCAAACACACAAGTTAAAGAAGAAAATAGATAAAGCATGCAAGAGATAAACATCTCCTAACCTAAGAACTATCCTACTTAGACAAGTGAGGAAGCAAGACAAAGAGGAAATGGTTGAATAACCAAAGTAAATGGCATGAAAGCACAAGTAAAATATCATGAAGGTTATGGTCCTAACATGTTATAGGTCTTAATCTACCCTAATCATGGCAATAAGGGTCAAGAAGTAGAAGAAGAAAATTACCTAACTAGGCAAATGGGAAAACAAGTAAGCACAAAAGACACAACTTCAAACAATGTCAAATTAATCAATCAAATGAGTCAAGAAGTGGATACCTAAGTCTAGACATGAATTCAGACATCATAAATTATCAACAAGTGTTCACATATTAGCAAACATCCCTTGACCAAAACAAACACTAACAGTGAAGAGAGATGAAACTCAAACAAGTTATAAGAATTAGCACAAGAATGAAGCATGCTATCAATCTATAAAGGGAAGCAACTTTACATCACTATAATCCTAAAGATACGTCATCTAAACCCTAAAGGTCATGCACAATAAGTTTTGGAATTAGGATTACAAAAGAAAACACACAAGTAAGCCCACTAGCATATAAAGTCTTATGTGTCAAGCACCTAACTTATTGTGGCATAGGGAGGTGAAGTGAAGTGAAATAGATGAATAAGTGTAAAGGTCAGAAGTTAAAACACCAAGGACTCATCATCATCACATAAGCATACTTGAGAAATATTCACAATCAAATCATACAAGGAAAGGCAACCACATAACCCTAAGTGGACATCAGTCCTCATGCAATGCTATCCAGCTAAACAAGTTAAAAGAGAAAGGACATTGGAAGAGGGAGATAAAAACATAGACATTTTATTCAATTATTACAAGTCTCAAGATCAAGAGGAAGTTAAAACGGATATTGAAATTATGGTACAAACACCAAAGTACACAAGTATCATTCAAAGTTGTGAAGTGAAGTGAATACAAGTGATGTGATCAATTAGGCTTGGTTTAAGAATTGAAATGATTTAAGTCAAAATTTAATACATGGTGTTAATACACATAAGAGACCTCAAGACATCACAAAAGCATCATGGCAAAGCATTCTCAAAGATAAAGACAAGTAGTGGACAAAAACAAGACCTAAACATGCTCCTAATGGCACACAAGCTACAAAAAAGGGATAAATGAAGAGTGTTGTACCCCAAAATTTTCCCTCCCATTTTTCAAGATACTTCCTCATGCTCCTAGGATTCTCAATTTCTCAAGACTACTCAAGAGTTGATCAGATAAACTCTCCTCCTAAGCAGTTGACCTACAACTAAGGTTTTGCTTTTCTCAAAGGAAATTGGACTTTTTATGCCTCAAGTGGATTTCATGGTTTCTCATATGTCTCAAAGAATCTTCATGCCGAATTTCAAGCCTTGCAGCACGAGTTTGCTCAGTCAATTAGTCAAATGATTGAAAATCAATTGTATTGGACAAAAAGTTAACTTTTACCAAATTACAGTCAAACTTCAATATTTTTGGTCAACATGAACATTTTTAATTCACATTCATAATTTGATCAAGAGTTGATCATGATTCATCAAGAAAACTCAAGATTCATCAAAAGTCAAAAGTTACTAAATTAAGGTTTTCTTAAGGAGAAGTCAACTGAACTTTGACCAAACATAACTTTCACATACTTCATCATAAAATTCTCAACCAAAGCTCATATTGAAGGAAATTCAACTCTCTACAACTTTGACTCTCTAAGCTCAAGTCTAAAAATGCTTCATTTGAGAGATATGAACCAAAACATTACAGCTTATTTTAAAAGTCAACAAAAAGACACTTTTTCTCAAAACGATTTACATCAAGATAAATTCTTCAAATGGAAAGATGACCAACATGAAGGTTGTAGGGGACATTTTGAGGTTTCCAAAAAGTCAAAGATCACCTTCATATAAAAAAAATTGAGAGAGTTATGATTGGTACAAGTTGGACAATTTTGAGGAAATGCATGAAATCCAATTTGAGCAAATTTGAATTTTTGGGCTAATAGGCCTATCTTTTAAGGTCCAAACGTGTTCCTGACCTCATAAGAGACACCTAAGTCCACTCATTTATTTTTGTAATCTTTATTTCTTTTATTTTTGATTTTATTAATTTAAATTTAAAATTAAATCAAATAAATATTAAACAATGTATAACACATAAAAGGCTTGTGATTTTATTTTATTTGGGGCCCCAAGATCATACAAAAACCGTGTGGAATTATTTTGTGAAAAAAATCTTCATGTTTTACAAGATTCCTATTTATTTTCAAATTAAATCAAAGATTGTTTTACACAATGTCCAAGCCCATCTTTGAGCTAATTTCTTCTCCTATATATACCCTTCAAATTTAGACAAGAAACACGAAAAAAAAGCTGCTCAAAGAACACTCTCAAAAATCTCAAATTTTGTCAAGAATATGGCAAAATTGAAATCCTATTTCCAACCCTTCTCAAAGCAGAACAACCATCCAAATCGATTCCTGAGACATCATAGAGTAAATCTTGATCGTTCTTGATGATCAAAGAGGCTTGAAACTTGCACATGAAGCATCACCGATTTTCATATTTTTGTCAATTTCGTATTTTAATCTTTACCATGCTTTGATTCTTACTAACGATTCTAATATGTTCCTGAGACAAAACAACACGAGTCTGACCCCTTGCATGAAGCCCATAATGCCAAGATAATGTATCACCACGTTTGCACCAATTTGATTTATTTTCCTGGTATCTCATTATGTAGGACGATTCAACCAAAACTAAGGCCACCAATGAATTCACAAAGGTCAATTTAGGGGGGTAGGGTTCTTTTTTACCATTAACGTTTGTTGTTTCTGTAGGTACAAAAAACACCTCGCCGAAGAAGACGACCGAAACTAGGGCTCTGGCGCCTCTCCGGTCCACTTTTATATTATATTTAACTTGTTTCATTTGATGAACGGATGATAGTGTAATACCGATGGTCAAGGCGTTGGGTTGTAAACGTGAGGGCGTGGGTTCGATCCCTGCCTCTTGCAAATATTTTTGTTATTTTTCCATCTAATACGCATGTTTCCTATATTATATACAACACCTGTTTCTAGACACCAAGGAGCGCCTGACTCAGTGGCAAGCAAGGCAGTGAGAAGGCTAGGAGGGCGTGTGTTCAACACCCACCCCATGCAGTTTTCCCTTGTTTTGGTTTAACCTAATTTCAATGGTTTTTCTTTCCCTATCCTTAATTTTTTAATCAACCATTAACCTAATTTTCTTAATATTCACAAATTAGGTTTAGGGTTTTATAACTAAAATTTAATTTTCTTGACTTATTTAATTAATTAATTAATTAACCTTTTTCTTAAATATTAAAATTAATTAGAATTTTAGGTTTTGATTAATTATCAACTTAAATTATTTTCCAAAAAAATCATAAAAACATTTCAATATTTTCTGTTCTATTTTCTTATCTTTTCTTTATTTTCATAGATCAAGTGTATAGGTTACGACTATCAACTGTAATAGCTTAGATTTATATTTTCCGCATTTTTTCCTATTATGTAACTGCTCACAGGATGTAATAGCATAGGTTTATTTCCTGCATTTTTTCCTATTATGTACCTCTCCCAAAGCCATGTAATAACTTATGTTTAAATTCCCTCACTTTACCTTTCGAACTTATATTTCTGTTTCATTGCTAGTAACTAGGCTTTGTATGGCAAGACTAAAATCAATCTAGAAAAACCCTAATTCAATATAAATATCACTGAACTGAACACACTTTTCACACTCACACTTATAGGGTAACCTCTCTTTGTTGTCTTCGAATAAATGGTCACGTCCGTAAAAAATAGGGATACTTTAGCAAAAGACCCTCGATCAAATCATCATAGTCCCTACGATACAAAAGATCATAGTCCCTCGATGTCCCTTAAGTTGCCTACGAAATGATCTAGTCCCTTCAAGTTCCCTATAATATGATGATAGTCCCTCTGAATTTCTAAGGTAAACTTACATGTTGCCTTCAATAACCATTCGATGACCCTTCGCATGTCCCTCCACATCCAATAGATAGAGCTACCTACCAACTAATGGTATGGACAACACTATATCTAAAGGAGAAGGAAAGGAATAAGAACGACCTTGAATTAGTAAGAAACTCTTAATTATTGGCTCGCAAACAAAATATTTTTTCACATCACACTTTCAAAACAACAAATATTTTCAAAAACACTTTGTATACATTCTTAAGGACTGATACAAGAATCATTACATAGTCAGCCTTACATTGGCAATTTCAAAATATTTTCAAACAAATCATACACAAAGAAATTTTTCAAAAGTGAGGTAAGTATTTAAGAGTCTGTAGATAACTATGGGTGAAAAGGGTGTTAACACCTTCCCTTTTCATATCTTACCCCCCAAACTCAAAATCTATCAAAGGTCTTTCCTGTTCTTTTCACCTTTCCTAAATATTGGATAAAAGAAAAGTCGGTGGAGACTCTAGCTATCTGCACATTTGGATAAAACCAAAAAGTCAGTTCTCCCACTGTATTATAGAACTGGTGACTCTGCTGGGGAGTACTACTTCCAAAATAGGGGTTACCTTAGGGCTTAGATCACTTTTACCTACTTTAATTATTTGCTTTGCTTGCTTTATTTTAAGGGGTTTGTTTGGGTTTATTTGCTTGTAAGATCCTACACCCAGATCTAGGGATACCTTAGGTAAGTAGCAATAGATCATAAAGGTTGTACAGCGTAGACTGATATGGATAATATGATGGTTACATTAGTGCAAAACTTTGGTTTGTACTGATGTTCCTTGAGTTAGTCACGAATAACATTAGGCTTCCGCGTGGTGTCATTAACACTAACTGATTTTTAGAACCTTAATTGACCCATCTTGGTCATTAGAAGGTAGTGAGATAGCCGGCTTTGGTGCATTTCAAGGTTGGTTGATACTCGAAACTACACTCATTGAGATTTTACTTTCGGTATGTTTTGGTGGCAAGCCAGTTGTCGTGCTAAAATAAAGCCTGCGAGAAAGATCGATGATCTGAGATACCTAGAACCTGATTACTATTTTAGGACAGGTTGAGCTAACTTAACTTTAATGGGGAAGGGTACTTAATTATGAACTCGATGCAAGCCTTTAAACCTAAGTCTCTTGTGTTACTTGTGTGTGTTTTCTACTTATCTATCATGAACATGACATCATAACATCATATCATCATAACATAACATTTTCGCTAACCATTTCAAGGACCTAGGGATTTATCTTTATTCTTTGTTATAGGTTATGGCCCCCACTCGTAGAAACACTATCCAAATCAAATTTGTAAGGGTACCTTCCAAACTTAAGGAGTTAGTCTCAAAGGTTCCTGAAAACTCTGAATTCACCAAAAGGCATGGCTGTCTACTCAGTTTGGTTACCTCGGGATTTAAAGAAGACATGATGAGTGTTCTGTTCCAGTTCTTTGATCCTGAGCATCACTATTTTACCTTCCCAAATTATTAGTTGGTACCCACAATGGAAGAGTTCTCTAAGCTACTCACAATACCTATTCTTAATCAGTTGGTACCCATATTGGAAGTGTTCTCTAAGTTCCAAAACCTGAAGATATTGCAACAACCTTACATCTGAAGCGGTTCGACACTGTATCTAACTGGGAAACAAGAAGTGGAGTCAAGGGCCTTCTTGCTAAAATTATGATAGAGAAGGCTCAATTGTTTCTGGATGCTATGAGTTTTCATACTTTCGAGGAGATCTTGGCTCTGTTGATCCATGGTTTGGTACTATTCCCTAATCCAGACCAACTCATAGATGTGAACACTGTAACGCCCGTAATTTAATTTAATTATTTATTTAATTAAATTATTTTAGATTATTTGGGAAGTTGCGAGATGTTAAGAATTATTGTTATGAGTTGTTGGATTATTATTAATTAATTAGTTGATTACTAATAATTATATTGTTGGAATTAAGGGAATATATGTATATAATGTTGGACTTAAGCTATTGGTTGCAATTAGTAAAGTGGGGGTGTGTAGGTTAGGCCCAATATGATTGATATATAAGGCTAAGCTGAAACAAGGTTTTTTTAATTGGATAATAACAAGCCCTGTATGTTGACCGAAGAGCTGCGAGGCGTGTGTGAATTTTTAGTATACTTGTCGGGTAGAATTGGGGTGTTACAAACGCCATCAAAATATTTCTTACTCATAATCCAGTGCCTACTTTGCTTGGAGATATTTTGCATTCTCTTAACACTTGGACTATAAGAAAGCGAGGGACTCTTATGTGTTGCATACCTTTACTATTGAGGTGGTTTATTTCTCACCTTCCCCGATCAGTGATGAAGAATGAACAAGGTTTGAGGTGGTTTCAAAGGATGATATCAATATCTCATTTAGACATCTATTGGTGTTCTCAGTCTCAGGAGGATATCACTATTATTGAGCGCGGTGGGGAATTCTCTAATGTGACACTCCTTATCATAAGGGGAGGTATCACTTACAACCCTTCCCTAGCTCTACGTCAATTTGGTTGTGCTCGAAGAGATGGTCCTCATGATATGCTCATCCAAGGTATTGTATTCGATTATGAGAATGATCTTCAAGGTTACCGTTAAAGGGTTATACATGCTTGGGGCATGGTGAATAAGATTAATAGAAAGACTTTGGGACAGAAAAACTCCATCCCTCTGGAGCCCTACCTCAGATGGGTGCAATCTTGTGCTCAAAATCTTATAATGCCATATTCCGCTGTCCTACCAGTAATTATAGAGCCTGTTGCTGAAGGAGATGTTCCTCATATCATTCTTCATCCAGATATGTCTACTGACCTCAAAGAACTACAAAAGTATTGTATTTGACTGAAAGAAGAAAGGAACACCTTTGAGACCCAATTCTATGCTAGTGAGAAGAAAGTATCATTGCTGACCAAACGCCTTCATGAAGAACAAAGCCTTAATGCATATGTCAACACAAAGAGGAAGCGTCTATGGGAGACTTGAGTCATAATTTATTCCTTTGTAACCTTTATTTTTATTTTCATTGTAAGCCTAAAAGGCGTTTATAATCCGAACTTACTAACAAGAATCTTTGTTGTTTCCTTTTTTAACAAATTTAAATCCCATGAAGTCTTTGAAAACATTGCATATGCATCTGCATGCAATACATATCATTACATAACAGGTTTCCTAGATATGTTTTCTCATCTTCTTGCTGTTTATTTCAGTAGAAAGATGGATCATAAACAAATAGTCAAAGATCTCCAGGCTCAGAATGCTCAGTTCCAAGAGATGTTCCCTAACCTAGCCAAGTGGCAAGAAGAACTGAAGGTGCTCATCGCAAAAGAGAAGAAGAAGAAGACAAAGAAACCAATCGACATCCTTAACATGGGAAGGAGGTTCAGAGGTCCAGTCAAATGAGCTCAAGATCTTAATATCCCATCAGATGAAGATGATAACCATGATGAAGATTGTAAAAGTGTTAAAACTGAGAAGCAAAGCAACCATGGTTCTGAAAAATGTTCTGATGAAGAGGAAGAAAATTACTTGTATGAACAATATCCCCCTGCTGACGAGAAGTATAAGTTGTTAGAAGAGTGTCTGAAAGTTATGGAGATCCAGAAGGTGCCTGTCTTGAACTTCGAAGAATTGGGTTTAGTCTCAGGAGTCGTCATTCCTCCTAAGTTCAAAACTCATGCCTTTGCCAAGTATGATGACGTTTCTTTCCCGAAGCTGCATTTTAGATCATATGTTCAAAAAATTCAACCACACACTGCTTGCAAGAAATTATGGTTGCATTTCTTTCAAGAGAGTTTGTCTGGAACACAATTAATATGGTATTATCAACTTGAAGGTACCAACATCCATATCTGGGAAGATTTGGCTGCAACTTTCTATAAATAGTATCAGTACAATTCTAATTTGGCACTAACCCACATGCAACTACATAGTGTGTCCATGGGTTCCGAGGAAGGCTTTAAAGTGTATGCACAGAAACAGAGAGATCTTAAGGGAAGAGTTCAACCTCCTTTGGCTGATAGGGAATTGGTTGACATGTTCATGAGCATGCTAACATACCCTTTCTATAATCACCTACTTGGAAGTTCTTCAGCCGGTTTCACTGAACTGATATTAATAGGAGAATATGTTGAGAATGGAATCAGAAGCAGTAAAATTCAGGTGGCTACATCTTCAAATACTATGAAGAAGTCTTATAATAAATCCAATGCTGTGTACAGCCAGAAGGGTCGTAATAAGGGTGACCGCAACCAATTTGTGGGGGCTGTTGTACCCCAATTTCCCCCCCTAAGATCCCTTCATCATACCATATTGATTCAATCACAACAAGATCACATTAGGGTTCTTGGTTCTCCTCCCTATCTTTAGCTTTGATCTTTGAGGAATCACCAAGCACCTTGACTTGTTTTCTTTTGTGATCATGAATATTTTGTCTTGATTTTTCCTTTTAATTAATAAAATGCAATGTTGGTTTGTCTTACTTGTTACTAATGTAGGTAAAGACAATGAGATTTAGCAAGTTGCTCCATGGGTTCATGAGTTTATTTCCATGCCCTAGGAAATAAAGCTTGAGAAGTCCAAACCTCACTATTGAAGTTGTTTTGGAAGGGATGGCTTGGCAAGGTCATTTTGGTTCACTAAATTTCTAAGATATCAAAATTGATTCAAAAGTGCAAGGGATTGATTGAAGAAGTTGTCATGGTTGGACAAGGTCTTGTTCCCAATGATCACGAGTGCACATTTCTCTCAATTCTCAAGATATGGAAGTTGTTTTGGTGGCTATGAGTTCTCATTTTAATCCTCAACAACTTCTATTTACAAATCAAGGGTGTCGGTACAAGAAAGTAATTCAAATTTGTCAAGGTTCCTCAAAGCATTTTCTTGATCTAGAAGCTAGGATTTTGAACTTCAAAGAAGTATATCTTGCTCATCTTTTGGTATTTTTGAGTGATTCCAAATACATACTTATCTTCAAAGGGTTATTAACAAATAAATTCAAAAGTTTCAAGGAGTTTTCATGTGGAAGAAACTTGATGATGAAGAAAGATTACAAGTCCTCCAGATGAACCCCCAATTTCTCACGAGTAACTTCAAATGATCATAACTTGGTAAATGTTTATCATCTTGAGCCCACTCTTTTTCCATAATTATCTCTAGGATGTGAACTTTATGCCTTATTTTATGTGAAAATTGAGAAAATGGATGGAAGATGCCCTAAGGATGCAAAAGATTATAGGTAATTTCAAGATTTTTTGCCAACATCAACAATTCATAACTCTCTCAATTTTTGGAGATTTTTGAATGGTTCAAGTTTCAAAATGTCATTCAAGAGGTCTATTTCATTCCATCTTTTTTGGTAAAGAGAAAATTCCAAGTGGAAGGCCATGTTTGGATGCAAAACATTATAGGTCACTTTTGAAGAAAAAATTGAAATATTTCCAAGTATGGAAAGTCAACATTTTCCCCCCAACTTTGACTCAATGCAACTTTCAGCTCAAACATCCATTTGATTCCATTATTTTTCCATTGAAAATCTTGTAACCTCGTCTTTTTAAAACATCAAGAATCATGCCTTAAGACCCCTTGAGCTGAGAATGCCATTGGATTGAACTTGGTAACTTGGAACTGAAGTTTCTTCATAAGTCAGAATTTGAAATTCATGTTTTGGCCTCTAAACATCAAATTAGCATGCGTTTATGATCTAAACATGTTTAACAAAGTTGCCAAAGTGGATTAGAGCCTTAAAACGCAAGGATTGGATGAGTTTTGATGGAAATCAGATCACACTTTGCTCGTTGTTGTACCCCAAAATTTTCCCTTCCATTTTTCACTCAAGATACTATCCTAGGGTTACTCGAATACTTAATTTGGCTCAGAAGTTGATCAGACAAATTCTCTTCTTGAGCAATAAGTCAGCAATTAGGGTTTTGCATTTTCTCCAAGAAATTTGAGTCTTCAAGGTTTCAATTGTTCTTCATAGGTATTCATGTATCCTCAAGGTTGTTTAAGTCAGTCTCCAAACCTCGCATTGCAAGTTTGCTCAATCAATGGGCCAGATAACTGAAAACGACTACATTGACTTGAAAATCTTCCTTTTGCGAGAACAAATTCAAAACGATCGTAACTTCTTCATTATTCAATATTTTTGAATGGTTTTTCTTGCGTATGATTCTCCTTGATGCCATCTCAAATTTCTCTTCACAAATCAAGAACTGATTACACGTAGAAGATCGCCAAAAATTCGAATGCGTTGGAAGTCGCATCATGAATTTTGACCTGATTTCAAATAACAATCGTCTGATTGTTAAGAATTGTGATTTCTTTTAATTACAGGACCTTGAGACATTTGTTTCTGCTCATGGTCGTATGTGATGTCGCTCATGGGTTTATCTTCAAAGAATCGAAGGAAAATTGTGTTTGGAAGACTTTAAAATTATCGAATCGTCGCAAGGCATTTGTTGATTTTTAATTTTTTCTTAAACACAGTTTACAAAAGGACTGACGATTGTTCTCAAGAGCATGTTTATTTGGACAGGAAATGAAGATTAAGGCTATCATTTAAAACAATCATGATTGTGGATTCAAGTTGGCCAATTGAGTTAAATTCTTAAACATTTATTTTGTTTAGGAATTGGAGTACAAGGTGCAGGTCTGTTTGAAATGCAGTTATAAAGTCAATTGTGATCATTTGGAATTCAAGTTACCAGATTGAAATATTTTATTTCAAATATTCTAATTAGGAATTTCAATTTTTTTAATTAGAATACAAAATTTGTACAAGATCCTATCATACCAAAGTAGTTCAACCCTTTTTACTATTACACTGAAAATAAATTAAAAAAATTGTTTGTTTACAAAAATCATAAATTTATAAAGAAAAGATTCTTCTCCAAGTCGTCATATTCATCTTCAAGTAAGCCATCCAATCTTTGTTTGCATCCAAGCCTCGCTTGCCGTTCATGAAACAAGAAAAGGAAAAGTTAGCAAAATTCAAGCGAAATAATATGTGAAAAAAAGAGATAATTCATCATTAGGGTTTGCAACTTGGAATCAGAATGTTTGTTTATTTCATCACAATCCATTTCCCCCAATTGCAAATCACAAGAAGGTTGCCCTTCTTGGTTCACAAAAAGGGAAAAGGAGAAATTCACAAGCACAACAACCCAAGGCTGCACACAACAACAAAATGCAAAGGCTACAGCAACATAAGCCTGCAGCAAATGCATAAAACAACAAGCCAATGCAGCAGCTCAAAGCTGCCAAACAACAAACTACTACAACAGTCTAAACAGGCAGCAACTAAAACAACATGTAACAAGTGGCTAACAGCAGGCTGCAAGCAGCACAACGGAACATAGCAGAACAATATAAACTAAAACAAGGCATCATCATAGCAAATATAACAAACAGCCAAATGCCAAACCAAACAAAACAGCAAGTCAACTTGCTCATCAAAAACAAAGTGCATCATTATTTTCTAATGCTGCAAACCCTTCAGAAAGTTAAAGAAAAAGCAAGTTTGCTTTGAAAGATGAAAGAGGAAAGAAGATAGGGACAAGTTAGAAAAATATCACCCAAGCATACAAAGCCAAAAATCTGCATAACAATCCAAGAAAACCAGTTCAAATTTGCTGTAGAAACAACCCTGCTACCCCTGCCCAAACCTGTCCAAATCTGTCCATAATTTGCATAAAAATGGCAAAACCAAAACTGCAACAAAAAACATTAGAATAGTATGCCACAATTGTTAAAATTCACTAATATTTCCCACCAAATTCCCTATACTTTCAGCTATAAAAAAGAGACAAAAAAAAGGGGCGAGGATATCACACAAACCAGCAAAAAAATCACAAAAAACTCAGTCAAAAAATTTCAACAAACCCTTTGTCTCAAGCCAACTGAAAACCAGCAGAAATCACACTCAATCCGAACCCACACTTCAATCCTTTCAAACCTTCACACCACTTCAAATCTTCCTTTTACCTCAACTCCAACTTCTGCTCAAGCCACTCAAAATATCATACTCCATATACAGAGGCTATCATATTTGTCCTTCATTCCCTTACCAAAACCGAACCTGACATGTCAATTACATCCCTCCATAAACCTTAACTCATCAACTCATAACCTGCAAACTTCAACACTATTATCATCAATTTAGCGGCACAATAGTACAAAGAAGAAGAAGATCGGGATAAAGAATTTAATTACAAACGTACCTGACTGGAATCTTATCTTTGTTTTCCTGTTCTGCATCTTCAAGACAGGTACAGGTAAGATCTCTACCACTTACATAACATTTGTTTGCTTAAAGCTTGTGTTGAATATAATCATGAAATCAGAATAGTAATGATAACTGAACCAAAAAACAGAGCCATCAATTATTGTTATAACCTAAACCAAGAGTCTTGTGAACGTTATCATTTTTTTGTTTCCGTGAAAGACCGTGAGGAATAAAACCATTTGCGAAACTGTAGAAATTTTGCAGTGGAATTAAAAAAAAAGTAGATTTGTTGTTCCGATTTTGTGAGAATAAGAAAGAAATAAGTAAGAAGCATAAAATAATTAACTGGGAATTTGAGAGCGTTTACCTGAGTTCTCGGGGAATTTCTTCGGATTTCGCATCAATTTCGTTGAACTCAAAGACACGCCTGACATGATTTCGGGAGGTAAACCTTAAACTCCGTCTTTCATTACCATGTATCTGTGTATGTGAATATATATTGTTGTTTGTATGAGAAAATCGGAACCGGAAAGGTGATTTTGAGAGGATGACGAAGTTTTTGAAATGCGACGAATATTTGGGAAGCTGTTTGAAGCTTTGAAGGTGGAAGCCGCAGTGTTGAAGGGAGGTTGAGCAGTGATGCGATCATGATGGAGACGAAGAGAGTGAGAAGATGAGAGGTCCAACTCACAGTTGTTGCTGTTTGTTTTGGAATGGAGGGTTGAAGACTAGAGGGTCGTAAGCGTGAGAAGGGAGAGATTGCAATTTTGTTTTAATTGTTGTTTTAATTGGGATTAAAGTCATTAATTTGAATAACTTTTCCTCTCCCAAATGTTTTCCAGCGGCCACACCTCTTCATGTACTAGGTCTTTTCCTAAAAAAAAAAAAATTTCGACGGACTTTATCCAATAGACCCGGCCCATTACCTTTATTTTTAATCTTTTTTTTCTTAATCTTGTTTTGTTTTGGGCCTTTAACTATTACAGCAGCCCATGCGAATTTCCAACATCACCCCCAGTATCTTCTGTTTGTAATCTTTTATTATTATTATTATTATTATTATTATTATTATTATTATTATTATTATTATTATTATTATTATTATTATTATTATTATTATTATTATTATTATTATTATTATTATTATTATTATTATTATTATTTTCATAATTTTCTTAGTTTAGTTTAGATTTTAAATTCATGTTTTCTTAACTAAATGATTTCTCATTTTTTTCAGTTTTAAATATTTGTTTAAGAATTTTGTGAATAATCAAATTTGTTAGTTAGTCATTTTATTCTATAATTAATATTGTTTAGTTGATTTCTTCTAATTATTTTATTTTCTTCATGATAAACAAAAAAAATACAAAAAAATAAATAATAATAATAGAATAAGTTTTATTTTATTTTCAAATTTTCTATCAAAATTTCAAAATACCAAAATTATGTTTCTTTTAGATGTATTATTAGGACCTTTAATTTCTTCGCTCATGAAAACACTTTAAAATACAAAAAAAAATCTATAAACACTTTTTTAACTAAATAACTAAACTAAAAAATATTATTTTTATATTATTAATTATGTTGCTAATTAATTTTATTAAATAGATTGTTTTAGTTTAATTAATTGTTTATTTTTAATTCGACTGGGTTGTATGTATTGATTATTTAGACTTTTAATTGTATTGTCGATTCGACTCATCCCCGTTCATAAATTTGTACCCCCATTCCCGAAGCTTTGTAATAGCGTAGAACTTTAATTTCCGCAATTTACTGTTTTCTTTATACTGTATAGTAATTAGGCGTGAATGGCAAGATTTAAAATCAATTGCTAGATAAACTAATTTCAAAGACAAAATAACTCAAAACGAACACACTTTTTTCACACGCGCACCTCTAGGGTAGCCTCGCTCGTTGCCTCGGAAACACAGTCATGTCCCTCGAATATGGGACGCTTTAGCAATGACCCTTCGATAAAAAAAGATCGTAGTCCCTCGATGACCCTCAATGTTGCCTTTGATAAAACGATCTAGTCCCTTACGAAAAATTACTAAAGCGTTTCATAAGTTGCTTTCGATGACTGTAAAATTGACCCGCGCCTGTCCCTTTCACATCCAACGATGGGGCTTCTTACCAAATCAATGGTAAGATAACAACATCTAAAGGAGAAAGAAAAGAAAATTTAAGACCTTTCGAGTAGGTAGATTCGCTCCTAGTTACTCGCTTGCTCACGACAAAAAAACCTTTTTTTTACACCGACACTTTCATCTCAAAACATTTTCAAAAAGATAAAACATTTTGTATACGTTCTTATAGAGAAGAGAACCATTGCAAAACATATTTTCAAAACCACTTTCAAAAAACACATTCCACAAACACATCTTTGAACCTTTTTTCAAAACAAAACTTTGTACGCGTTCTTATAGAAACGAGAACCATTACAAAGAAATTTTTCAAAACACTTTCAAAGCTCACACCACAAGTACACTGTCAAACAAAAGCAAGTGATCTAAGTGAGTAACTAAGAGCCCATGGAAAACCATGGATGAAAAGGGTGCTAATACCTCCCCTTTTCATAATCTACCCCTCGAACCCGAGAAATAATCTCGAAATGTCTTTCCTGTGCTTTTTTACCTTTCCTTTTGGATAAAAGAAAAGTCGGTGGCGACTCTTGCTATCCGCACAAATGCGATCAAAACGCAAAACACCAAGTCAGTTCTCCCACCGTATCACACTCGTGCATCAGGTTCACACGATTTCCCTCCAAACATCATCATTTCACACGTTTGAACATTCCATTTGATTCCCTATAAAATAGAGGGTCATCCCCCATTCATTTCCTCAAGCTTTGAGATCCAAAAACACTCTGTCAAAACCTCACACGAAATTCAAATTTTTGAAATCAGTTTCTGAGATTCCAACCTTTTCTTCCAAAATTATTTGCACATTCATCTTCCCTAAGCATCATACAAACTCTCCAGCACTTAAACCAAGCAAAACGAGCTATAATTCAAGCTACAGAAGTCCAGTTTCAAAGCTTCTTTCTTGAACCTCGAAAAGGTAGAATTATCCACCATTTGGATCCAAATAAAGCACTAACCTGATCTACTCCTTCTCCTGACTCTAGTACTTCTTACAATTTTTAAATCCACTGAGAATTGAGAGAGAAATCTCAAATTGAAGGTGCTCGCTATTTTCTGGGTTTTTGATTCATATCTCTTTGCATGCCTTATATAAATTTGGCGCAATGGTGGTGTTAGGATCGTCTTGAAAAGAAGAATCCAATGATACTGGTCTGGGATCCTAATTTTTCCATTTGAAAGATCTCACAAAATCTCCATTGCAGGGTGGCTGGAGGTTGAAGATGATGACATGTCTCGTCTCAGCCAATGATAGCGTGCCAAACGTTTTAATTTCATTGGTTGCCCTTTTTCTGATTCATTGCACATCTTACTAAGGTCCATATCAAGCACAACGCGTCTGGTCCATTGGATTAGCTTACTAACACGTTTTGACTATGATCTGATGGCCCATATCTTTTTAGTTTTATTTTATTTTCTGATTTTATATTTTAATTGATTTAATTTTCAAAAATTCATAACTCTTTTATTTTTTATCCAAAAATTATGAAAAAATTCACAAAAATACTTTGAATTATTTATGATCTCATGACTATTTTTTCACATTTGTATTTTGAAAATTGATATTTTTTATATTTTTTGCATTGTTTGCTTTGTTTTAATTACCTTAAAAATACTTTCTGACATTTCTTAATTCTAAAAAGTTTCATAAATATCATTTTACATATTTCTGACTTTTTGAAAATTTTATGGAATTTTATATTGGTGTTTACTATTTGTGATCTATTTTCTATTTATTTGATCAATTTTAATTAGCTTAAAAATAGTTTCTGACTTTAAAAAATTACCAAAAATTTTATAAAAATATTTGAGTCCATTTCTGATTTTTCTATGGTCCTACTTATTTTATCTTGATTAATTTGAACATAGTTGATATTTTTCTCTTTTATTTCTATTTTAAAACATTTTAAAAAAACCTTTTTAATGTATATATTAAATGCAATATATTTTGTGATTATTTTCTGGATAATCTTGGGTTGAATTTTTGATCATGAACTTTATTAACATCATTGGATCCATGGTGTTGAGTCTAACTCCACAAAAATGGATGAATGATTTTAATAATAGTTTGATTAAGTTTTAATTCAAATGTGGTTTGTATATTCTTCCCCATCCTTCTCCATCTTATCCCTTTCTTATTGCACTAAATGTTATTGAAGCATGATCTCTATATCATGTCTCAAAACAAATGGTGCATAGATTGCTATTGACCGGCCTCAAAATAGGTGCGACTTCTACATAAGTCCACTTACGATTGCTTAACATAGCGCTAAATTTTGTCCCGATTCGAATAAATGATCATTCGTGGCCAAAACCTATGTTTGCAAGCCCAAGTATGTTAATTTGATCTCTTTGATCCAATAACCTTGTGATTCATTGTGTGGAGGCTTTGGTTCTACCAATCCTCTAATGGATCCACAATACTTTTGGTCAACGCGGATCACTTAAACATTGTTGATCATTAAATGGTACTTTTGAGGATTCCAAATGTATGATATACTTGACAAAAAGCAAATGCAACTTGTTGTGTGGAGGCTTTGGTTCTACCGATCCTCTAATGATTTCCAAATGCAAGTTTCAAGATGGTCATCCAACTAACCACTAATTATTAAACTGTTTTTACTTTATGCCCATTTATTTTTTTATGCTTTATGTACTATTTACTTTAAGCATTACATTTCATGTCATTTTTATTTTGCTCACTTGAGCCTTTTCTTTTCTCTTCTAAGACACCTATAATCAACATGAACCATAAAAACCTTTAATATACTTGGACTATTTTGATACTATCCTTGGCATTATGGAGCACTGGACTTCTTGGACTTAGGATTAGAAACCTTGGCCTATATTGGAGACCTTGTGATCTTAATTGATATTTTGTCTGGAGTTCATGAGGTTTACCTCAAGACATTGAGTTGTTTTGTTTATTTTGTGTGCAGGTTATTGTGATTACATTCTTTGTTTGTAATCTGGAATTCACCCGTATACAACCGTTACTCTGCCTAATTTTTGTGAAGACTTAATACACTTGAAGTTTGGTTCTCTCAAGAGGTCTAGTATCTTTTCTTGTTTGGTTTCAATCCAAAGAATGAGAATTCTATCTTGACTTATAATGTCAAGTATTGGCTTCTTATTGGTTAGATAATTCTTATTCCTAGCTTTTATCTTATGCTTTAGGATAGTCTCTTCTTCTCCTCCCATCTTCTTTAATTTCAAAATCTTCTCCCTCCTTTTGAAAATTCTTATTATTTTTAAACTTGAACCACTTTCATAATAAACTCGGACTTAGGTCCATGCATTTTCAAAACATTTTCATAAATAAACTCTAATCAACTTAATAATACCTTGACATTTTTTTGTGAGAAGACTAAAAGTCAATCAATCTCATTACAAACCATTTTGCCACTTTAGCTTTTTTACTTTAAAACCTTTCTCAAAAGATTGGACTCTTGTGAATCCTTGTAGTGATGCAAACAATTATACTTCTACAATATGTAGTAAAGTGAGATATTTTCCACTTGGGTGTTGAGTGCAACATTGTTGATTTTAAAATCTAAGCTATATCCTCCACTTTGAGATGATGCAAATTCTCCTTTCTCATGATTGTGGGTAGTAAGTATGTTTTCCACATGGACAATGATGATGATGTCTTATCTCATAAAATTAACCAACACACTTGTGTTTAAATTTTTTTAAAAGAGGAATTACGTGTACCCTGATCCCCTATTGCACGAAAGGTGGTACGTAGGCTCTAAAGGTTCGCAACCGCGACAGGTGAAAAAACCATAAAAATATATTTCTTTTCTCACCTCCACCATCCATTTTTGTACAACATTTTATAGCCAAAATATACATATTTTACAAAGAGGTTCCTGCGGAGTACCGTAGATGTTTAGGGTGCTAATACCTTCCCTTTGCATAACCAACCCCCTTACCTTGAATCTTTCCCCTTCTTTTTGGGTTACTCGCTCTTTTCCCATTCTTTTGGAAACAATAAAGTGCAGTGGTGATTTTTATTTTTGATTTGTATAAGTTTAGTCAATCCAATGGATTAGTCTTAAACATTTCTACCGCTACAGGGGCAGTCCTGATTTCTAATCCCACACCAGTACAACAACAGAATAATAAGCGTAGGCAGGTCACACCAAGAGATAACTCACAAGAATCAGCATGCCCTTGTCTCGAGCATTGCAACACACATTGAAGGCAAAGCTGATTACATTGAAGGATCCTCCTCAGAATCCTAATACTACTTCCCCTAATTATAATCCTAATGTAAGGTACGATATCATTCCAACAGTCCCGGACATAACACTAACAACTTTTGGGCTCTGAAAAATAAGATCCAAGACATGATTGACGCTAAGAAGATTGAATTTGATCTTCCTGAAACTCCTAATGTGATCACTACACCTATGCCTAATCATGACAAAAATCAAGTCAACGTTGTGGAAGACGTTGGTAGCGACTGTGACATAACCAATTGGATTTTCCTTACTACTGGCAATAGGCTCAACAATTGGAAGGCTGAAGACTTTATATCAATCTCCTTTAGTCAGGAATCCATATCCACACTGGATTCCATTGATAACAACTCTGCTATTGCCAATCATGACTTTGAAAATCCGATCTACCCAGCCGAGGACGAAAGGGTGAGGAAGATTGTGAAGTACCTAGAGAGCTTGTTAGGCTGTTAATGCAGGAAGAAAGAGCCATACAACCGCATGAAGAGCCAGTCGAGGTTGTGAACTTAGGTACTGAAGAGGACAAGAAAGAAGTTAAGATAGGTTCCAACCTAGAAGATAGTGTCAAAAAGAGATTAACCTAGATGTTGCATGACTATGTTGAGATCTTTGCTTGGTTGTATGAAGACATGCCAGGGCTTGATACTGACATTGTGGTTCACCGCTTACCGATGAAGGAAGGTTGTCCTCCTATAAAATAGAAGGCTCATCATATGCGTCCCGAGATGTCTGAAAAGATCAAAGCTGAGGTTATGAAGCAATTTAATTCAGGTTTCTTAGCTGTTACATCCTATCCTCAGTGGATTGCAAATATAGTGCCAATACCTAAGAAGGATGGCAATGTGTGTATGTGTATATACTACAGGGATATGAATAGAGAAATCCCCAAAGATGACTTTCCGCTTCCGCATATTGATGATCTGGTTGACAACACTGCTCATCATAAAGTATTTTCCTTCATGGATGGTTTATCTGGTTATAACCAAATGAAGATGGTGCCTGAAGACATGGAGAAGACTACCTTTGTCACACAGTGGGGCACTTTCTGTTACAAAGTCATGCCTTTTGGTTTGAAGAACACCGGCGCAACATACCAGTGTGCTATGGTAGCTTTGTTCCATGATATGATCCATCACGAGATAGAGGTTTACGTTGATGACATGATAGCCATGTCTCAGACGGAAGAAGAACATCTTAAACACCTGCACAAGCTGTTTGAGAGGTTGAAGAAATACAAGTTGAGGCTGAATCCAAACAAGTGCACCTTTGGGGTAAGATCTGGTAAACTCCTAGGTTTTGTCGTCAGTGGTAAAGGTATTAAAGTTGATCCTGCCAAGGTTAAAGTAATTCAAGAAATGCCAACTCTCTGTACTGAGAAGGAAGTCAGAGGTTTCCTGGGACGATTGGACTATATTGCCAGATTTATTTCCAATTTGACCGCTACCTATGAGCCAATCTTCAAGTTACTGAAGAAAGATCAAGTAGTGAAGTGGAATGATGACTGTCAGATAGCTTTTGACAAAATCAAGGAGTACCTCCAAGAACCTCCAATTCTGATACTGCTGATCGAAGGAAAACCTCTTATCATGTACTTAACAGTATTAGAGAACTCAACGGGGGTGTGTATTGGAACACCATGACAAGTCTGGTCGAAAAGAGCATGCAATATACTACCTTAGCAAAAAATTTACCGACTTTGAAACAAGATACTCACTTCTCGAGAAAACTTGATGCACTTTGGCATGGGCTGCTCGTCGACTAAGATAGTATATGTTGACTCATACTATTTTGTTGATCTCTAAAATGGATCCAATAAAATATATATTCGAGAAATCCGCTCTCTCCATAAGAATAGCAAGATGAAAAATGGTCTTGATAGAATATGACATTCAATATACTACTCATAAGGCAATCAAAGAAAGTGTAATGGCAGATCATTTGGCTCATCAAGCTGTAGATGACTATCAGTCTATGAATTTTGAGTTCCCAGATGAGAACATTATGCTAGTTATTGATTATGAAGAACTTGAACCATATGAAGGACCTGAATCGGGATCCTGATAGAATATGGTTTTTGATGGAGCTTTAAACGCGCTCAGTAATGGAATTAGTGTTGTGATTATCTCTCCCAAGGGTTCCCATACACCCTTTCCTTCCAAATTATGTTTTGATTGCACCAACATGGAAGAATACGAAGCGTGCATCACGGGTATCAAGGCTTCCATCAATATGAGAATTAAATTCTTGAGTGTATATGGGGGCTCAACCCTAGTGATCAGTTAGATTAAGGGAGAACGGGACACAAAGCATCCAAATCTTATTCCTTATCAAGAGCATGTGTTGACGTTAATTTCGTACTTCGATGAAATCACTTTTAAACATATTCCACGAGAAGAGAATCAATTGGCATATGCATTAGCCACCATGTTATCTATGTTAAAAGTCAAATGGGATAATGAAGCTCCTCGAATTACTATTAAGAGACTAGATGAACGGACACATTGCTACAAAGTTGATACTGTTGGAGTAAAGGAAAAGCCTTGGTACCACGAAGTAAAAGGACACCTCGAGACTGGGGAGACATGAAACTTGCTCCACTAGGGAAAGAAAGCTAGCTCCACTAAGGAATAATAAGTACCTTACTTCGGCAGGTTCTCGAAATTTGACTTCAACTAGAGATAAAGACTGCCTCTTACACTGGCGAGCCGAAAACTTTAGATGGTAACATCAACAATACCCATTGCACTGGGCGTAGCCATCTCAACTAGATTCAAGTCGGCAAGGATTTTTGTACTGGGGAGTAGAAATCACTTCATTTAGGATGATGGTCGTCCTCATGAGCATACCAAACCAAAATCTCTCATAGGTAAACATGAATCTCTTCAAGAAACTCTGATATAGGCAGACCGAATTGGAGAGAGAGGGTGCACCCTTTACTAGGGAGGATAATGAGTACTTCATAGGGAGAACGAGTGTGCATCTCACTGGGGAAGCCGTAGAAAGTCAACTTCAAGGGGAGTATATCAAGAATCTCCAGTTGGTGCATAACATGATTCTTCCGAGAAAACTTGGAAAGAAATAGACTGCATTGAGAAGGAGGAATACTCGGGCGAGAGTATGCCTTCACTGGGGAAAATACTGCAAAAATAAATTGCAGTTCAGAGAAAAATTTGAAATCTGATCCAACTCCTGACTTCCTCGAGAAAAAATCCAACATCTTTTTCCAGGGATAAAGATAACCTTTCTGGGAATTGGGGCCTTCTGATGTAAGTCCTCAATAAAAGTGACTTCGGCCGGGGAATCATATAAATTATTAAATAAAAGAATTCTACCCAAGCCACACTGGTGATACTACTGTTGAGAGTAACAATATTCACTTTAGAAGAGGAGGGCATCTTTGAACCATAAGCTTGAGGTTCAGAACCCCATCAAGGTAATATTTCAGCAATACTCTATCATTGGAGATAAAAGAGCCCTAAACGGCATTTGTCTATGCACACTGCTTCAAAAAAACAGGATACTTTCTCTACTGGGTCATAATAAGCTTGTTGATCAAACATATCTTCAAGAAAACCTGACAGGGGCAAACTTTCCCTGGGGAGAAAAGATACGAACTTCATGGGGAAGACGAATGACAACCTCACCAGGGAGATAAATACCAACCACAAAGACGCAAGGTATCAACTTCAAGGGGATATAACAAAGGTATCGAATTCGATGAAATGATCCTTCTCATATTCTCCGAAAAGAATAGACTGCACTGAAGAAGAAGATTGTACAAAAATATGCTGAAATGCACTTCTTTGGGGGTCATCCCTCTGGAAGGGACAAACTCTTAAACAAACTCTTATCAAGAGTACTGACTTCAGTGGGGATTACACATGAGTATACTTTCATTGGAGATAAGGAATTCCGTCTAAGCGATAGTACGCCTTCACTGAGCATACATGATTCTATTCTGAGAAGAGGTGAGCATTCATTGGGGAAATTGGATTCCATTCTACAGAAATCCTCACGTTGGTCGCATACAGACCCTTCTTGATTCATTTTCTAGTATGATTCTTATCATAAAACACCAACAATCTTGTAAAAATAGAAATTGTGGCAATATGCCCCTTTTTGGAACGACAAACTTCACTGAAGAATAAACAATTTGAACTACCAACCACTGGGTAAAAACCACGATGCAAGATTGCAACCTCATCATGTCGACTCTGAGGAGAAATGCCACTAAAAATGGACTTTGGAGAGGATACTGCAAAAATAAATTGCAGTCCACTAAAAAGAAATCATATTGACTTCAAACAGCTTCTAAATTTCCAGAGAGAAGAATAACTCTCCTCCTGCAGAAAATTGAGGATGCTTTGCTGGGGAATAAAAATCTCTGAAGAGAAACCCCTTAGCAGAAAAATTTTCTTAAGTAACAACAAATCCTTTAATGGGAAAAAAGTCCTTTTAGGAAACAATATTTCCATCATGTGGAACCTCGTATGGGTAACAACCTCACACACTTCCCGCTCTCTTACTCGTACCCTATTGAGGATAAAAATCCAAACATCCATTGAAGATAATGTTCTCGACCTCTGATGGAGGAACATCAATAAATGGACTTAAGTCTCTAATGAGTCGAGGATAACAACCCTGACTTATTGACATGCTTCTCAAATTCACACGTTATTTATTCAGCGACTAGACTTAATCTGATCAACCCTTGAAGAGGATAGAATTCCCCTGCATAATGCCTTGCCCCAGTCTGTAAGGCTTAAAAAACTTACCTCGAGAGGACTTTCCAAGATCTGTACCATCAAGATAAACAACCCCAATATTATGAACTTTGGAGCATGGCTCCTGACTAAACAAAGCTGGAAGCAGTTTCAACCATGCTTGAGTGAATTCTAATTCATCTTCAGATTATGAAAATATTCTCTTCTACTTAACGAATTCTCAAAGAGATTTGTCAAATCTTGACATAATCGCCCCAATTTGACTATACTTTGAGGGATCAAATCCTGACTTGAGTGCCTCAAATTGGCTTAACACTCACTCAACAGAGTACTCAACATGCATGCCCCTGTTCAACAGAGTCTTGACAAACCCTTTCTTCGTCTCATGCTCGGGGAGGAATGATAAGTTCACATAGTTTTGGAGACAACACAACCTTAGGGTGGCCGACTTACGTCTTGAAAGTAAGCTACTTCACAAACATACTTCTCAACTTGGACTGCTTCATATTCCAATAAGATACTTGAAGAAATACGTCCCTCAGGACCAATTGAAATAAATGCACCATTGCTCGACGGAGACTCTGGGCATTCAACTTTCGCAATCTGCTTCACATCATTTATCAAACTGGTATTCTTTTACTGGACATAGTCAATAGAAGTTTTTCCCCATATTAAGGTCATTCTCGAAAATGATTTACCTTTCAATGGTATCCCGAAGAAATTTGTCCCTTGAGATAATCAAACTTCCATCTGATGCTCATTATGCAAGCTTACTTAATGTTTAAGCACTTGTTCATATGCAAATAATGTTTATTCTCATAATGATAGTTGTAATGCAAAGCTCATGTTTGTCTTGAATTTTAAAAACTCTTATTGAAAATATGTCAAAACATTGAGTTTTTGTACAAAAGAAAGTAAAAAATGGAGTGATACCAACTCAAAAGTTTTAGCAAACCCCCTAGGAGTTATACTACCGTACTCTCATTACAAGTTGCTTTCAAATTAACCCATGCTTCAGTTAGGACTTTTCAGGGTTGTTACATGGCCTGGTTCACGGTTGTAGAAAGAAAGATTGAGGCTCAAAATTTTTGGTACCCACCCATTCTTCATGATATTCTCCAGTCCTACATTTAGTTAAACCAATACGAGCACTCATCTCCCAAGAGAAGTTTGGAATGGTTGAGGAGTCAAATGAGGGTTTTTAGACATGACAGTCACTCACCTCTTCATCCTTATTTTGCATTTCCAGTCACACGACTTTTTTCTTTGCTGAGGATTTTTATTTAGTAATTCCTTTTCGCTTTTCGTGTTTTTTTTGTTTCCCTTAAATTTTGCCTGGACAAATTCTATTTGAATTTGACTTTGAAATCCAGCGGGATGCCCTGACTTTTGCCTAAGCGACTTATTTTCCAAGTTTTGACTTAGCGAGGCTTTTTGTCTCTTTCTTTCATAATTTCTTTTTGTTTGAACCAGTCTGTTGTACCCTAATTTTTCTCCCTAAGATTCTTCTATCATCTCATACCCAATCACAACAAGATCACACTAAGGTTTGGCTCTTCTCCCTACCTCTAGGTTTGCTAATGAGGAATCACTAAGCACCTTGAGTTATATAATGTGATCATATTTGTTTTGTATTGATTAACTTTTAACTAACAAATACTATGAATGTTTGCTCTAAATGATGATGCTATAGGTGAGGGCACAACACATTTCATCATGTTGATTTACAGGTTCATGAGTTTATTTCCATGCCTTCTTCAATAAAGCTTCATTGAGATTCAAGCTTCATTATTGAATATGCCTTAAATTAATATCATGATAAGGTCTACTATGATTTGTCATGCCTCAATTTGTCAAAGAAAATCAAAATATGCAAGAGTTGATTGAAGAAGTTTGACCTAATTGGACAAGTTCTTGATTTCTTGGTCACATGTGCATAAATCTCTCAATTCTTAACATGTGAAGGTGTTTTTTTTTGTTTCTATGGGTTCTTATTCTCATCCACAACAACTTCTATTCACATGGCAAGAGTTATTGTGAAAAAATGTTTGTCAAAATTGAAAGGGGTTTCCAAGTCCTTTTTGTGCTCTAGGAGCTATGGCTTTGAACTTCTAAGGGCTATATCTTGCTCATCTTTTGGTATTTTTGAGTGACTCCAAAGACATGCTTCTCTTTAAAGAGTTATCAACCAATCACTTCAAACGTTTCAAGAAAATTTTATGTGGAAGATGCCTAATGATGAAGAAAAATTACAAGTTCCCTAGATAGGCTATCAAATGCCCTTATGTGACTTCAAAAGATCATAACTTTGTCAATTTTTATCTCCTTGAGCCCATTATTTTTCCATAATGCAAAGCTTGAAAATGGATGGAAGATGCCCTAAGAATGCAAAATGTTATAGGTCATTTCATGGATATTCACCAACTTCACAAAGTTATAACTTTATCAATTCTTGGAGTTTTTAAGTGGTTCAAACCTCAAAATGTCATTTAAGAGATATACTTCATGCCATCTTTTTTGGTCAAAAGAAAATTTTTGGTGGAAGGCCATGCTTGGATGCAAAACATTATAGGTCAATTTTGAAGAAAAAAACTTCAAAATTTTCTAAGTACAAAAAGTCAACATCTTTTTCTCAACTTTGACTCATCAAAACTCCTAGCTCAAGTATCCATTTGATCCCATTCTTTGCACATTGTAAAATTTGTGACCTTATATTTCAATTGCTTCAAGAATCATACCCTAAGACTCCTTTAGTTGTGAATTCCATTGATTCAAAGTTGGTACCTTGAAACTTATTTTTTCCTCCAAGTCAGAATTTGAAATGCACAATTCAACTTCTAATCACTAAATTTCTGCGTGTTTTTACTTCTAATCATGTTTACCAATCTTCTAGAAGTGATTAGAACCTTGAAACACAAGTTTTGGTTAAGTTTGAAGATGTGAAAAACACAAGAAGGGGGGGTTGAATTGAAAACTTGGATCTAAAATAACTTAATGACACAATATTTTTATCCTGGTTCGTTTGATCTCAAACTACTTCAGTCCACCCGTCAAGGTGATTTCGTCTCTCTCCAACGAGGTCTTAATCCACTAATATCAAAAGATTACAACAGCTACTTTAACAACTGTTAAAGTCTTCTTGAGTACAACCACAATCCGGTTAATCTCAAGGAACTCTTTTACAATATAATTTAAACAAAATGTGTTGTTGTTTTTCTAACAAAAACTGTTTATCACAACTGTGATAATTTACACAGGTTTGTAGCTTTGAATAAAGATTGAATTTGCTTAAGCTTGAATATGCGTGGTTGGTGATCTTAGAAAATTGTTGTTTGTACGTACGTGCTTCATTCTGCAAGCTGACTTATTTATATATGAAATGTAATGACATTGTCCATAAAGCAAGTTTAATGTTATTAACACACTTTCCTTTTGGAGAAGATTCTGTCTGAAGAAAGCCGTTGGCATTAATCCTGTCTTGAATGTTCAGTAACGCTTCAAAGTCTTTTCTCCTTTCTGCTGATGACGCTTCAGAATATTAATGACTTGGTTTGATATGTCTTTGTTCAGAATCAGAATTTACTATAATAAAGTGCAGGTTCTGGTCATCAATCTTCAACGTATAATCTGATTGCTTCAGCTTGTAATACTTTATGACTTATCTTCTGATGCTGATCATATCACAACTTCTGCATACATAAAACATATTTTTAAGGAGCATATTTGTTCTTTGTATTTATTTATTCTTTGTATTTGTTATCATCAAAACTCTAACCAAGGGTTGTAGAATCAAACTATAATCTAACAATCTCCCCCTTTTTGATGATGACAAAAACCTGATTTTTCAATTAAAAAATAAAGAATAAAAAGTTTAGAATAAAGAAGAAAAACTCCCCCTGAGTTGATTACTTCCCTTAAGATCCTTGAGTATTTGAACATCAGAGTTTAACTGCGTCTTTTATAAGAGTTTTGTACCTGTTCATACTTTTCAGAAGATAAAGGTTAAGTAGTTCAGAATGTTTGAGACTTCTGTCTCAGTAAACCGTTATTGAAAATATCTTATACTTTCTCCCCCTTATTGTCAGTTATCAAAAAGGCTATAATCAGAGCTAAAAAGTTGATTTATATTAAAAAATAAGAAGCAATGATAAGTAGTTCAGAACAGAAGCAATGGAAAACAAACGTTACAGATAAACAGATTTAAAACAGAAGAGAATATAAGAGGGAGGAGGAAGGCGTGTGAACAAAGCTTCCAACAAGCCCTTGATCTGGGTGTTAGTTTCCTCTTGTTTGCTCAAAATTCTCTTGATTTCTTTGTTTGTGTCCTCCTGCTTATCCAACCTTTCCTGGATAACAACATTCACTCTCTTCAATTCTTCCAGAGTTTGCCTGTCATAAGAAGAAGCTGGAGAATATTCAGTATCTGGACGCTTCTTAGAGCATTCTGCAACTTGATCACATTGAACCATTTCCTCTGCTGAGAATATCTCTTCTGGAGCAGCAGTCAGAGTGAGACCTTCTGATTCTGGTTGAACTTCATCTGAGAGATGATGTTCTGACCAGGGAGCATTATCCAGAGGGAGAATCTCCTGCTTGAGCAAATGGCTCAGAACTTGGTCTTCAAAAACCTTTAGCATATCACTGAAATTCCGTTGAACCTGTTCATAGCTCTGTTCTTTTAGCTTCAATGTTTCAGAACTTAGCCAGTTTCTGAAACTTGTCCATAGATAATCAGAAGCAACAAGATTAGTCATCTCTAGACTAGCGTGCTTCAAGGAGGTTATCCAGTTCTGCATTCCTGTTTCAAACATCAACAAACTTGTACCAACATCTGGTGTGGGTTCAGTTGGTTTTGTTTTGGGAATGGCAGTTTTGTGAGATACAGTAGCTAATCATTCCAATGTAGTTAGATCAATGACCAGTCTTACGCTGTCAGCTGGATTGCTCTTAGGTGAAGGAGTCGGAGAGTCGGGTATTATGATTGGACTAGCTGGGGAATTTGGTGGTGTGGATTCGAGAGAAGAAGGAATTTGTGGAATGTCCAGGATGGTGAGAGGCATGTGGATGGCAAGTGGTTCAGTGATTCCTGGAATAGGTATTGTATCCAAATCTGAAGTAGGTTCTTTAAATTGGTTGAATGAAACATTGTGAGGTTCTGATTCATGGGTCTCAGATGGTTGTTTCTCAGAAGTTTGAACTTTTGGTTGTGATTGTTCAGGTTGAGGCGATGGTGGATGAGGAATATCTTGTTGTGGAGAGAGAGGTAGTGGAATATATTATTGTAGAACATCTGTTGTAGTTTCAGAGTTTGGATTATCAGGGATTAGAGGATTTGGATTTTCTGGTGTGAGAGCTGAAATGTCTTGGTCAAAAGAGTCAATATCTGACAGAACTTTGGCAAGTTCTGGTTGAGTTGGTTCAAGATTTGGATTGATAGGAAGGGAGTGAGTTTCTCTTAGACTTAGAGTTTCTGATGGATCAAACCCTATGTCAAAGTCATCAAAAGTTTGTGGGGTTGGAAGTTCTGATTGGGTAGTTATGGGTTCAGATGTTGATATAGTTATTGATTCTAAAACAGTAACAGAAGAAGGATTACCTTTCTTTTTAGCAGCTTTTGGAGTCCTTTGGGATGATACTTCTGCTGCTGCCTTTCTTTTCTTAGTCTTCTTCAAAATAACTTCTGGAGCCGCCTGATGCAAGTCCTGGATATTTAACCCTGGTGCAGTGCCATCTGCCTTACACGCATCCATATATCTGACAATTATCTCAGGCTTGGAGTCAATCTCAGAGAACATAGGAAAATCATCCAGAGGAATTCTTCTGGAAGTGATGGTTGCAAAAGAAGTAACGTTGGGTTCCTTCTTGATGTTCTCAATAATTTTCATCTTTTTCAGATTCTTTGCTTTCAGAGGCTTCCCAACAGTTGCTTCTAGTGATCTAATTTCCCGTGCTTCAGTCAGATGCTCTATCAGCCTATTCTCAGTCAGAATATCTGATATGAGTCTTCCTAGGGGTATCCAGTCCCTTTTGGTACGCTCATCTTCAATTTTGTCTCCTTTACACTGGTCCTCAGATGATTAAATAGCAAGTGAGCGAGATTTACCTTAGTCTTCTTGGAGATAAAGTAGATCAGAAACTGATGATCAATGTTTATGTAATCAGGAGAGCTGGTTGGCTTCCTGTGGTTGATGTATCCCAAAATTATCTTAGCCCATATTCTGTGATGATCCTTCAGATCCCTAATCTTGCTGGAGGGTAGACCCAGAGTGAATATTTCCCTTATAATTGAAGCAACATCAGAACATCTTTCAGCCATGTCTATACACCTGACACCTCCACCATTGTAACTGATAAGTCTTGAAATTAGGTCTTCAGTAGTGACAATCTTCTTCCCCATGACATACGAGGTAACTTGATGATTTGAGGAGGAAGCATGAATCCAGAATTCTTTGACAAGAATTGGAAACGTTGGCCCTAGAAGACGGTCAAAATATCTGTTCCATCCTCGAGCATTGACCTCTTCAGAGAGATTGAAGCCATTTTCTTAAAGACTTTCAAAATCAACAATCAGTTCTGAAAGAACTTCCAGGTTGTCAATGGGCATGAGTAGAGTTCTGTATGGTTCTTTGTACTGTTCCATAGATGCAGTTCCCCGAGTACTGGTGTTTTGGACGCTTGAAGAAGCCATGTTCACACAAGAAATTTGAGAAAAATGAAAGGTTTTTTTTTGAAAATACGAACTGAAAACAATTAGAGGTATTGAAAGAGTAAAATTGAAAGAGTGTAAAGAGTGAAACTTGAGTTTAAATAGATTTTTGAAAGCATAAACTGTAAGAGAGAGAAACAATTAGTCATGATTATAAGCATTAATGATATCTGATTTTAGGGGATTCAGAAAGATATTGGAACGGTTACCCATGACATGTGTCTCAATGCACCCAATCAGCGCTTTTGACCTTTCAGTAAAGTGAACGTGTGTTCAGCCTCAGAAGGTAGCTAATTAATGGATGACAACTGTTTTCTTACGTGAACAACACACTTCTATCCTTGAAATGAAACGCTCAGATCTTTATGGATAGATTCTGATACAATCTGAACTTCTAAAAATTCTGAAGGCAAATTGATCAGTAGTTCACAGAAAATAACTAAAATTCTGAAGGTTAAGATATGTAAATAAAAAAATTTATTCTGGGCAAAGCTTCATGCTGAGATGTTTCAGAATGAAGTTAAACCTATCTTCAGAAAGAGGTTTTGTAAATACATCATCCCATTGATGGTCCGTGCCAATGAATTTTAAGTTAAGAATCCCTTTCTGAATATAGTCCCTAATAAAATGATGTTTTATTTCTATATGCTTAGCCCTAGAATGCAAAATAGGATTTTTACTGAGACAAATAGTAGAAGTATTGTCACAGAGGATAGGGATGTTACTCTCAAATATATTGAAGTCCTCAAGTTGACTTTTCATCCAGAGCATTTGTGTACTACATCCAGCTGCTGCTATGTATTCAACTTCTGCTGTTGATAGTGCTATTGTGGATTGTCTTTTGCTGGACCATGAGATTAGATTTTCTCCTAGAAACTGGCAGCTTCCATAAGTGCTTTTACGTTCTACTATGTCTCCAGCAAAGTCAGCATCACAGTATCCTACTAAGCTGTAATCACTTGATTTTCTATAAAACAAACCCAGATTAGCAGTACCTTTCAGATACTTGAAAATTCGCTTAACTGCTGTTAAGTGAGATTCTCTAGGATATGATTGGAATCTAGCACAAATGCAAACACTGAATAGAATGTCAGGCCTTGAAGCTGTCAGATAGAGAAGAGAACCAATCATACCTTTGTAGACCTTATGTTCTACCTTTTTACTTACCTCTTCCTTTTCCAGAATGCACGTGGGATGCATTGGAATCCTTGAGGGCTTACATTCTGAGAGATCAAATTTCTTCAGAAGTTCTCTGACATATTTGCTCTGATGAATGTAAGTTCCTTCTGGAGTTTTATTTATCTGAATGCCCATAAAGAATTTTAGTTCCCCCATTAGGCTCATCTCAAACTCTGCCTGCATACATTTAGCAAACTCTCTTCCCAGAGAGGGTTTAGTAGATCCAAATATGATGTCATCAACATAAATCTGACAAGCTAGCATGTCATTCTTAACTGTCTTACAGAACAAGGTTGTGTCCACTTTCCCTCTAGTTAATTCCTTTTCCAACAGGAAGTTACTTAGTCTTTCATACTATTGTACCCCAATTTCTTACCTAAGATCCCATTTGCATTTTTGCATTTTTTGTATAAAATCCAAGGTCACTAAATACAGTTGGTTTTCAACCTCTCACGTTTGAGCATTGATTGTGCAGAAATCGTCAAGTGTTTTGAACATTTTTTGCCTATGTATCACTAACTTCTAATCAAGCACGAAATGTGTGTTTTTGTTTCTCTGATTTCATGTGTTGATAGGTATCCTTCGAATGCAACTTGGGCATGTCCTTCATTTTGAACTCAAAACTTCCTTCGAATGCAAGTTTAGGCCTAATTCGATTTGGACAAGTAGCTGCCTACAAGCCTGCTTCGACCTAGATAAAATTTGCTGTCTGCAAGCATGTTTTGATTGGGCAACAGTCTCCCTTTGATCCACAGGCTTCAATTGCACAACATTGCTTCTTTCGATCCACAACCTTCGATGGACAATACAGCCTCCTTCAATCCACAAGCTTCGATGGACAATACAGCCTCCTTCGATTCAAAAGTTGGACCACTGTACTGCCATACAACAAACACTACTGAGCGTGCTGCACAGTCCTGCACCCACCTACCACTGAACTCCAAAATACTGAAAAGCCTTCTACAACAGTCCTGTACTTGCCCAAAAAGGAGTGCACAAGGGCTGCATTGAAGAAAGGGTCGAAATAACATTCCTAAACTGTTCAAACATTATTTTGTTTCCCCCCCAAAACTTCAGCAAATCCGCCTATAAATACAAGGCTTCACAACATGAAAAGGGAGGACTTTGGGCCAGACGAATCTCTCCCCAATTTTCTCCAACCCAGAAAAATTCTCAAAGTTCATAAACACTTGATAAAATAAAAAAAAACAGAATCCCACATACTTCAGTCTCCTTCGATTCTGAAGAGTATCAACACACTTCAGTCTCCTTTGATTCTGAAGAGTATCAACACACATCCTCAAAAACACCAAATTTTCCTAAACACAAAAAAATCTCTCAAGTCCCTTCAATACTTGTGAGAACAAAAAAAAATCCCAAACACTTACTTCCTTCGATTCTGAAGAACAACCATACTGCAGTCTCATTCGAATCAAAGAAGCACACTTGCTTTTTCCCTTCCTTCGAATCCAGGATTCCCAGCGCAACTGTTGGCTCCCTCTTTCGAATCTAGCGTCCAGGCAACCACCTTACTTCCCAGCACACGTTCCAGCCTGAAGCCAGGTAAGTCACTCTTACCTTCAAACTTTTCATTTCCAGCATAACATGTAAATAATACCTTTGTTCATTTCAAGCATGTACATGACTTGAACTTTTCATTTCATAACATGTAAATATAATTTCTTTTCATTTCCACCCTGTTAACATGTTTTAAAAGTTAACCCTTTCGTTTTTCTTTAATTGTTAAACTGTTACTAGCATGGCCTCAGGCCATGTTGTCATTTAATGTCTGAAATGAAAGAAATAGGGAACAGGAAATAGAAATGAAGCTTCTGGCTTCTACTCTCATTCTCCAGGTCAAACGAAAGAGACAACCAGGAGACAAGCCATGTCCAATCAAAAGACATTCCATCATTGTTTTCAACCTCCAGTCGAAGAAGGCAACAAGGCAGACTTTGCCACACACTGACTTCAAAGCCCAATCGAAGGACAGAACCTCACTGGTGCTAGTCTCCAGTCGAAAGATACAACTCACTGTTGCCAGCCAATCGAAGGACAGGACTTCGCCTCTGCCAAAGTCCCAATCGAAAGACATGACTTCACTGCTGCCAGCCCCAATCGAAGGAGGCCAACAAAATGCCAGTCGAAGTGTGCTCCTGCCTGGGTTGAAATATACTCAGTTTTCTTACTTTTTCATTTTCTTTTCCTTCATATTTTTTATGCTTTTTGATATGTTTGTAATAGCGTAGGTTTTTATCTTTCTGCATTTTTTTTTCACTTTGTACAAATTCTAGTAATTAGGCAAGATAAAACCAACAAGTGAACAAACCACAAAAATCAAAAACATTCTTTAATCATTACTTGAACATACTTTAAAAAATGCAAAAACACTCAACAAATCAAAACTCCCCCCAAGGGCATATTATCTCCATTCTACCGCGATACAGGCCGTGCCTATTGCTAGAATGACGTCGCCCACTAAAAAGCACAAACAAATCAACTTTTTTCTAGAGGAACTACGGTGTTTTGATTCCTTCATTGGATACGTAGGCAAAGGGTCATGAAACCCTCACGAACGCAATAATAAAAACTCATTTTTCTCCCCTTAAACAAACATAGTTGTAGATAAATACACCCTTGTACATAACAAACAATTTTAAACCAAAAACAGATATTTCAAAAGGTTCCTGTGGAGTACCACAGATGCATTGGGTGCTAATACCTTCCCATTGCATAACCAACCCCCGAACTCTTGATCTCTTTCAAAAACACTTTGTATTTTCATTATTTTTTCATGGCATAGTTTAGGGTTTTATTTCTCTCTTTTCCCTTTTCCCTTCGGAAATGATAAAGCGCGGTGGCGACTCTTGCTTTTGTGAGTCAAGTTAATTAATAGCTTGATCTCCAATTTTCACCGCTACAGAATTGGCGACTCTGCTGGGGAAAGATTGACCTCTTGCTGGTCCATCCCTAAGTGGGTTAAGCCTAATTTGTTTGATCTGTTTTATCATTATTTGATTGTTTGATTATATGGATATATTGTGATTATTTGGGGTGTTGATTAAAAAGGACAAGTCCTATACCCGGACTAAGTTACACTTAGGAATAGGACGGTCGGTATAGTCATGTTAACTTTGAGGGAGTAATCCCGAAGAAGGAGGCATGAAATCCCCCACTCAGTGGAAGCCCCTTTGAACGTATTATTTGTTTACGAGTAATCAGGAAGACATTATTGCTTTTGACCTGGGAGCCAGTGAAGCTGAGAACCGTAGAACCCTAACCCATCTTGGCCTCTTAGGGGTAGTGTGGAGACTATAACAGAGTAATCTGGAAGTAGTTGTCATGCGATACTGCACTCAGACGAGTTTCTCTTGAGAATATTGCTGATTACCGAGTAATTGGGATGTTGGTAATATCCGAAGGAGGAATGTAGACTCTGTGAACTTTTAGAACCTTGTTTTGCAGGTGTGATTAAACCGTTAGTACATACCTTGGGGGTGTTTCTTACCTTGACTCCATGCTCGTGACGTTGAACCTTTCATCTTTATTTGTGACCTTGCTTGTGGTTGTTGCATAGCCATGCATTCATGCATCCATAAAACCCTTTTCACTTGATTTTCAAGGAATTTGGAGGTCTTTCTTTGTAAACATCACAAGTTTCATCAAGCTTAATGGATCTTGGGTGTTGATAGGGTGGAAAACCCTAATCCACCAAAATGGATGATTGATCTTGATGATAACTTGATCAACGCTCTGATCCAATTTAAAATTCATCTTCTATCTTCATACTTTGATGTTTACAAATTAATATCTTGAGTTTCTTGAAAGTCAAATAGAAACTCTCTTTTGCATATCATGCATCATTCTACATTTTTGGTTTCACTTTCAAAGGTCTTTTTCCAAGTCTTATTTTTCTTTTGGTCTGACCAGCACAACACTCGTGCTAAAGAGAACAATGGAGAATATCAAGCAAGAGGTTTCTGAACTCCGCAGAGAGGTGACTAATTTGAAAGCTGGTATGGATCACTCAACTGTTTTGGTTGAAATTTTGGTTGCTGCCCGAGTCAATCCTTCTAGGAGGGAGGAAGCGATGATAAAAGTCTTCACTGAAGTTGGTCAAAAGTGGTATCTTGTCATTCAAGGACGTTGGTTTTGAAGTTCAAATCAAGCATGTGCCGAAGAGTAAACACGATTGATGGTCACTTTGAGTTTTGAAGGATGTTTTTGGTGATTCAAGTCCAGATGGAAAGCCTTCCTAGATCATTAACTTATTCATGTTTTTTGTAATTTTTCTTGTTTATCAAAACATTGTTTGCATGTGAGAACTTGTTTGCATCTGAATGATCATCTTAATACAATGAGTATGTTTGTCTTGAAGAAATTAATTTGTTTCACTCATATTTGCTTTCAAATTTTAAATTTCTTTTTGCATTATGATACCAACTTGTTGCCCATTCTCTTGCCTAGGCAGAGATTGGAGGGAGGATGATGATCTGAAAAACACAAAATCTCTGGTTGTATGCTTTTTGAATAAAATCTTGCTGATGATGTACAGGCATTGTTTCAAATCCCTAAGCACTGGATATATAATGAAGATAATCCTTTGCTAACCCCTTTTGAGCCTTGAAGTAGGAGTTTCTTTTCTATACGAAAAAACCCTCAAATTTTAACCTGGGGCAGGGTAGTTTTCAGTTAATCTGATTGAGTGTTCAAAATTCATAAGGAAGATATCTCTGAAGAGAAACTACGAGGGCTATCCTTCATGTATAATGAAGCCATAATATGTGGAATCACAATGTTATCCCTCATCCATCAAGAAACGAGGAGATCACAATCTTCTCGACAAGTAAAGACAAGCTAATGTCACACATTTTGTTCAAAAATCAAAAATCAAGAAGAAAAAAAAAACCCTGCTAAGTCAAAAAACATGAAAACGTGTGACTTAGGCAAAATTAAGGCATCCCGCTGGACTATCAGTTCAAAAGAATTAGTTCAGGCAAAAGTTAGGGAAAATAAAAATTGCAAATAAAGGACTACAAAGAAAAGTCCTCAGCAAAGAACAAATTGGTGACTACAAACACGAAGACATAAGGGTGGTTTCTACTCCGAAAGCCTCGTCGTTTCCTTAATCGTCACAAAATCCTTTTGAGAGATGAACACTTATGTTGAATTAACTGAACATAGGATTGGAGAACATCATGAATGGGGTGGGCACCAAATATTTTGAGCCTTAAAATCTTTTTTCTAAAGCCGTGAACCATACCACGTTACAACCTTCAAAAGTCCTAATTGAAGTAAGGTTATTTTGAAAGCATACTTCAATGAGACAGTGTTCCTGACTCCCATGAATGTTTGTTAAATAGTTATGTTGGTATCATATGTTTTTCCTACACAAAAATAAATGATGCTCTAACTCGCAAAATTTGTGCGATATGTTTTCAAAATCTTCAAGACTTACATAACTGTTGCATTAGAATTTTCATTCTCATAATAAACTTTTTTTCTAACTGCAAAACATTTGTTTGATATCAAGGAAGCTCACATATAAGCACTGGTGATGAGTTTATTCTTTTAAGGCCTGAAACTATGATTGAGTAATTGGCGAATCATTCCAAGAAGAATCATATTTAGGGGCATGTCACCTGAAGACCTTGAGCACGAACATTTTGCTTCTCCCAGTTAATGCTTTCCCAACTTGTTTACTCTTTTGGGGCAAAATTCGAAGACTTTGTTGTGCCAACTACAGTCAATCCGGGGCAATCACATCGAGATTTGATGAATCTCTCTAAGAGTTTGAAGACACCAGAGCATGGTGAATGCCAGGTATTTTGTAAAATCCTCTTGAGACGATTTCTCCTCATCAACCATATAGCTTGGGGCATTTTAGAAGTTAAGTTATTCGCAAGAATTATCGTGCAACACGCAGCTTATCAGCAGTAAACTCGGGGCATCCAAAATTAGTCCCAGGGGCAATCCAAATTTGTTAAGATATGTGATATGTTTTGTACACATTATCGGAGGGTAGTGTTCCCAGTATCTCCAACTAAGCATGACTTTTTCTAGCTGAAACATTGTTTGAGTTGTTATCCTTTCAATGGATTGTTTGCAATAGAAGACTGGACTTTGGGTTTTCTACCTGAAAATATCTTCCTCTCCAGAGAGATTTAAGCCTTGTAAAAGGACCTTGCTCCAAAGATGGCTTTTGTCTTCTATCTCCAGTAATGTTCCCATCCTGTTGAGATTAGCTGAGTGTTGGGTTATGCTGTGATGTCTTATCATCTTCTGTCCATCTCCCCTGTCTGTTTTGTCAGCATATACATGACATTCATTTATTCATTCACACTTGCATCATGCATGCACAGTTGTATTTGTTGATGTCTTTGAGTACGTATACCTTGGTTATGTCTATTCAAATAGTGTATTTGATCTTTCCAAATAGAATATCAACTTAAGCAGAAAGTGCGCCTCCTTTCTAATTCCCCACTGAGTTAACTCTCGTGGAAGAATCTTGCTTTAGCTTTCCTTTTCCATCTCTGGATAGGATAAATCCCCATTTGAGTTATTTCCTCATTGGGTGGAGTCTTGTTTGACTATTTTCTCTCCAGTTCATTCCTGGATTGAGCTTTGTCTCTTGTGAACGATACCCTGTGGATCTCTCTAGGCTGTGAAACCTAGATGGAGAGTGCATTTATTTTGCAACGTAAATACTTGGTCTCCTCAAGAAGGATTTATTCATGGTTCCCCAGTGAAGATGAACTCTATTACCTAGTAGTGTTATCATAACATTCTACTGGAATTTCGACGTGACAACAAGCGACTGACTCTTTATTTGAGAAGTTTGATTATTTCTAAATTTCTTCATGTTATGACAAATGGCGGTCTCTTCATGAGCATTTTGTCCATCCCCGAGGAAATTATTGATTCTCACCTCCAGCAATATCTTCATGATATTTTATGGGTATCTTTGAAAACAGCAAGTGGCAGCTCTTCATAAGCAGCTTGTATGGAAAATGGCAAGTGGCAGCTCTTCATGAGCAGTTTGTACGGAAAATGGCAAGTGGCAGCTCTTCATGAGCAGCTTGTGGGTTATAAGCAACAAATGGCTAACTCTTCATGAGTAGCTTGTGTGCTTTAATATTCTTTGAAGACGGCAAGTGGCAGCTCTTCATGAGCAGCTTGTGGGTTATAAGCAACAAGTGGCAAAATCTTCATGAGTAGCTTGTGTGCTTTAATATTCTTTGAAGACGGAAAGTGGTAGCTCTTCATGAGCAGCTTGTGGGTTATAAGCAACAAGTGGCGGACTCTTCATGAGTAGCTTGTGTGCTTTAATATTCTTTAAAGACGGCAAGTGGCAGCTCTTCATGAGCAGCTTGTGGGTTATAAGCAACAAGTGGCAGACTCTTCATGAGTAGCTTGTGTGCTTTAATATTCTTTGAAGACGGCAAGTGGCAGCTCTTCATGAGCAGCTTGTGGGTTATAAGCAACAAGTGGCGTACTCTTCATGAGTAGCTTGTGTGCTTTAATATTCTTTGAAGACGGCAAGTGGCAGCTCTTCATGAGCAGCTTGTGGGTTATAAGCAACAAGTGGCAGACTCTTCATGAGTAGCTTGTGTGCTTTAATATTCTTTGAAGATGGCAAGTGGCAGCTCTTCATGAGAAGCTTGTGGGTTATAAGCAACAAGTGGCGGACTCTTCATGAGTAGCTTGTGTGCTTTAATATTCTTTGAAGACGGCAAGTGGCAACTCTTCATGAGCAGCTTGTGGGTTATAAGCAACAAGTGGCGGACTCTTCATGAGTAGCTTGTGTGCTTTAATATTCTTTGAAGACGGAAAGTGGCAGCTCTTCATGAGCAGCTTGTGGGTTATAAGAAACAAGTGGCAGACTCTTCATGAGTAGCTTGTGTGCTTTGATATTCTTTGAAGAACAACAAGTGGCAACTTCTTTATTTGAGCAGCTTGTATGTCATAGTATTTTTGGAAGACAACAAGTGGCGGCCTCTTTATTTGAGCAGCTTATGTATCCCCAACAATAATGTCTACTCAGCAAATGGTATCCCTTCGGAAAAGTCCCGTGGGGAAGTTTGCATTTTATCATTTTGTTTTCCAGCCACAGTGCTGATGTCAATCATTTCCTTTTCCAGCCACAATGCTGATGTTAATCACTTTGTTTTCCAGCCACAATGCTGATGTCAATCATTTGTTTTCGAGCCACAATGCTGATGTCAATCATTTGTTTTCCAGCCACAGTGCTGATGTCAATCATTTGTTTTCCAGCCACAGTGCTGATGTAAATCATTTTGTTTTCCAGTCTCAGTACTGATGTAAATCATTTCCTTTTCCAGCCACAGTGCTGATGTAAATCATTTCTTTTCCAGTCTCAACACTGATGTCAATTATAAGAGTCTCTCATTTGAAGTCCCTGACTCTGTTTCCCCAGTGGAGCTATAATCTCTTTCCCTGTGGGGTTACTGTATAATGTGCTTGGTCTCTCCAGCATAGTTTGTCTCATATGGCGTCATTCCCCATAAAATTCAGAGCATTGCATTCATATCATATCATAAACATAATTGCGGTATCTTAAGGCCAAAAATTGTGTATTCTATATTTAAGTCCCTTCAATCTCGTCAGATAGAAGAAACTTAAATAGGGGCAGCTGTTGTACCCCAATTTTTGAACTAAGATCCCATTTTCATTTTTGCATTTTTTGGACAAAAGCCAAGGTCACTAAATACAGTTGGTTTTCAACCTCTCACCTTTGAGCATTGATTGTGCAGAAATCGTCAAGTGTTTTGAACATTTTTTGCCTATGTATCACTAACTTCTAATCAAGCACAAAATGTGTGTTCTTGTTTCTCTGATTTCATGTGTTGACAGGTATCCTTCGAATGTAACTTGGGCATGTCCTTCATTTTGAACTCAAAACCTCCTTCGAATGCAAGTTTAGGCCTATTTCGATTTGGACAAGTAGCTGCCTGCAAGCCTGCTTCGACCTAGACAAAATTTGCTGTCTGCAAGCATGTTTCAATTGGGCAACAGTCTCCCTTCGATCCACAAGCTTTGATTGCACAACATTGCTTCTTTCGATCCACAGCCTTCGATGGACAATACAGCCTCCTTCGATCCACAAGCTTCGATGGGCAATACAACCTCCTTCGATTCAAAAGTTGGACCACTGAACTGCCATACAACAAACACTACTGAGCCTGCTGCACAGTCCTGCACCCACCTACCACTAAACTCCAAAATACTGAAAAGCCTGCTACAACAGTCCTGTACTTTCCCAAAAAGGAGTGCACAAGGGCTGCATTGAAGAAAGGGTCGAAACAACATTCCCAAATTGTTCAAACATTATTTTGTTTTCCCCCCAAAACTTCAGCAAATCCGCCTATAAATACAAGGCTTCACAACATGAAAAGAGAGGACTTTGAGCCAGACGAATCTCTCCCCAATTTTCTCCAACCCAGAAAAATTCTCAAAGTTCATAAACACTTGAGAAAATAAAAAAAAACAGAATCCCACATACTTTAGTCTCCTTCGATTCTGAAGAGTATCAACACACTTCAGTCTCCTTTGATTCTGAAGAGTATCAACACACATCCTCAAAAACACCAAATTTTCCTAAACACAAAAAAATCTCTCAAGTCCCTTCAATACTTGTGAGAACAAAAAAAATCCCAAACACTTAATTCCTTCGATTCTGAAGAACAACCATACTGCAGTCTCCTTTGAATCAAAGAAGCATACTTGCTTTTTCCCTTACTTCGAATCCAAGATTCCCAGCGCAACTGTTGGCTCCCTCTTTCGAATCCAGCATCCAAGCAACCACCTTACTGCCCAGCACACGTTCCAGCCTGAAGCCAGGTAAGTCACTCTTACCTTCGAACTTTTCATTTCCAGCATAACATGTAAATAATACCTTTGTTCATTTCAAGCATGTACATGACTTGAACTTTTCGTTTCATAACATGTAAATATAATTTCTGAATGTAACACGCCGTGTTTATTGCCTCTGCCTAGAAGATCTTAGCAACGTTAGTCTGTTGATCATGGTTCTGGCCATTTCTTGCAATGTTCTGTTCTTTCGTTCTACAACTCCATTTTGCTGGGGAGTTCTAGGACAAGAGAAATCATGCAGAATGTCTTTTTCATTAAAGAATAATTCAAAATCTTTATTTTCAAATTCTCCACCATGATCACTTCTGACTTTGACAATTCTAAGATCCTTTTCATTCTGAACTTGGTTGCAGAAGGTAACAAACACAGAGTGTGACTCGTCCTTGTGTCTTAAGAACTTTACCCATGTCCATCTGCTATAGTCATCTACGATTACTAACCCATACTTCTTGCCACTGACTGAAGCAGTTTTTACTGGTCCAAATAAGTCAATGTGCAGAAGTTCTAATGGCTTAGAGGTGGAAACAACATTTTTGGATTTGAAAGCAGATTTTGCACACTCGCCTTTCTGACATGCTTCACACAGAGCATCTGAATTGAACTTCAAGTTAGGAAGTCCTCTGAGCAGATTGAGTTTGTTAATCTGAGATATTCTTCTCATACTAACATGTCCCAATCTTTTGTGCCAGATCCATTGCTCGTTGTTAATAGACAGTAGACATTTTACATTCTAACTCTTTAGTTCAGAAAGTTTTATTTTATAAATGTTGTTTTTCCTCTTTCCATTAAATAGGATAGTCCATCTTTCTGACTAGCAGATTTGCATGAATTTTGATTGAAGATTATATCATAACCATTATCACTTAGTTGACTTATGGATAACAGGTTATACATTAATCCATCAACTAATAAAACATTACTTATAGAAGGAAGATTTCCATTACCTACTGTTCCAGAGCCAATGATCTTTCCTCTCTGATTGCCTCCAAATCCCACATGGCCTCCAGGCTTAAGTTCCAGGCTTTGGAACATATGCCTTCTTCCTGTCATGTGTCGTGAGCAGCCAGAGTCCAGGTACCATGATTGGTGTCTTAGCCTTGCTGCTAAAGATATCTGTCACATGTATGATTTTATCCTTAGGTACCCACATTTTCTTGGGTTCTGATTTGTTAGTTTTACCAAAATTCTGATTGAATTTTGGTTTGACAGAATAATCACTACTCGTGTATTTTATGTCATGTGTGTGCCCATATATAAAATATGAATCAAGTGGAGTGCGTTTTATAACTAAGTCCATGGCATTTTTTGGTGTAGGTGCCTTACCTTGATATCCTATCCCTTTTCTACCATTTCTGATAACTCCATAGACCATTGAAGCCATTTTGCTTCTGTCTATGTTTTTAGCTAGAAACTTCTGAAAGCTGTGATCATACTCTTTGATGATCTCATCAGCATTGCTGGGAGTTTCAGAGATTGTTTCCTTCTGAGAGTTTTGCAACTGGTTTTCTAATTTTGAAAATTTTCCTTTTAACTCAGAATTCTCCAATCTGAGACTCTCAGTCTTATCAGAGTCAGAAGCAAGATTCCTTTTCAGGTTTCTGAATTTGACTCTGATCTGCTGATACCTTTCCATAATTTCATTTAGGCTTTCAGCAAGTTCATCCTTAGTAAAGTTTATGGTAAAGTTAGGGAATACCTCTTCAGTGTCTGATTCTGAGTCTAAACCAGAAGCTTCACTGTCTTCTGATACATTTGCCATGAGAGCTATGTTTTCTCTTTCATCATCTGATTCTGAGTCAGCTTTAGATGTGTCAGAATCATCCCATGTAGCCATGAGACTTTTCTTCTTTTCCTTAAGAAGCTTCTTTTTGGGCTTTTCCTTCTGAAGCTTTGGGCAGTCACTTTTGTAGTGCCCTTGCTCGTTACATTCATAGCAGATGATGTCTTTGTTGTTTGGCTTTCTGTATCCTGAAGAACCTTCAGATCTTCTGTGTCCAGAGGAGGATTCTGACCTTCTGTATCTGGATGCAGATTCATTCTGATTTTTTGATCTTCTGGGATTTCTGAACTTCCTTTGTCTCTGCTTCCACAGTTGGTTCACCCTTCTAGAGAGGAGAGACAGTTCATCTTCTTCTGATGAGGATCCATCAGAGGTTTCTTCCACAACCTGCAAAACTATGGAGTCAGATTTTCTGTTAGATTTTAAAGCTAATGGCTTACCTTGCTTTTGAGGTTCATCTTCTTCTAGCTCTATCTCGTGACTTCTGAGGGAGCTAACAAGTTCCTCCAGAGAGATTTTGTTGAGATCTTTGGCTAGATTAAGTGCTGTGACCATTGGCCTCCATTGTTTTGGCAAGCTTCTAATGATATTCTTAACGTGATCAACAGTAGAATATCCTTTGTCAAGAAATTTTAGTCCAGCAACAAGAATTTTAAATCTTGAAAACATAGTTTCTATAGATTCACTGTCTTGCATCTTGAATGCCTCATACTTCTGAATGAGCGCAAGAGCCTTGGTTTCTTTGACTTGAATGTTGCCTTCATGCGTCATTCTCAGAGAGTCAAACATATTCTTGGCAGTTTATCTGTTTGATATTTTCTCATACTCTGAATATGAGATGGCGCTGAGGAGAATTGATCTGGCCTTGTGGTGGTTTCTGAATTCACGCTTTTGCTGATCAAACATCATTTTCCTGTCTATCTTCTGACCACGTCCATCCACAGGATGTGTGCATCCATCAGTCACCATGTCCAACAGATCAGCATCATGGGCCGGAAAGAAACTCTCAATTCTGTGTTTCCAGTAGTCAAAGTTTTCTCCATCAAAGACTGGAGGTTTACCACTGAATCTGTCCCTGTCTTCATTGTTGTCATTGCTGATGTTTTGGATTGGTCCCACCATAGTGTTTTTCTGAAGCTTGGATCTTGTACTGACATGGTTAAGTGTTTAAGCTCAGAACCAGGCGCTCTGATGCCAATTGAAGATGTGAAAAACATAAGAAGGGGGGGTTGAATTGAAAAATTGGATCTAGAACAGCTTAATGACACAGTATTTTTATCCTGGTTCGTTTGATCTCAAACTACTCTAGTCCACCCGTCAAGGTGATTTCGCCTCTCTCCAACGAGGTCTTCATCCACTAATCTCAAAAGATTACAACAGCTACTTTAACAACTGTTAAAGTCTTCTTGAGTACAACCACAATCCGGTTAATCTCAAGGAACTCTTTTACAATATAATTTAAACAAAATGTGTTGTTGTTTTTCTAACAAAAACAGTTTATCACAACTGTGATAATTTACACAGGTTTGTAGCTTAGAATAAAGATTGAATTTGCTTAAGCTTGAATATGCATGGCTGGTGATCTTAGCAAATTGGTGTGTTTACGTACGTGCTTCATTCTGTAAGCTGACTTGTTTATATATGCAATGAAATGACGTTGTCCATAAAGCAAGTTTAATGTTATTAACACACTTTCCTTTTGGAGAAGATTCTGTCTGAAGAAAACCGTTGACATTAATTCTGTCTTGAATGTTCAGTAACGCTTCAGAGTCTTTTCTCCTTTCTGCTAATGACGCTTCAGAATATTAATGACTTGGTTTGATATGTCTTTGTTCAGAATCAGAATTTACTATAATAAAGCGCAGGTTCTGGTCATCAATCTTCAACGTATAATCTGATTGCTTTAGCTTGTAATACTTTATGACTTATCTTCTGATGCTGATCAGATCAGAACTTCTGCATACATAAAACATATTTTTAAGGAGCATATTTGTTATTTGTATTTATTTATTCTTTGTATTTGTTATCATCAAAACTCTAACCAAGAGTTGTAGAATAAAACTATGTTCTAACAGAGTTTTGAGCAAAATACGAGTCACACTTTTCATGCTTGCAACTTCACACGATTTCCCTCCAAACTTCATCATTTCACACGCTTGAGCATCCCATTTGTTTCCCTATAAATAGAGGGACATATTGCATTAATTTCCTCAAGCTTTGATAGCCAATTGACCCTTGTTCAGATCCCACATGAACTCTGAATTTGAATTTCTGATTTCTTTCTTTCTCACTCCAAAACACCAAAAGCTCCATTCAGTTAGCTTTATTGAACTTCTCTGAAGCTAACCACACTCCCACCTTCAAGAATTGTAACCTATATTGATCTAAAAAAGTCCAGTTTCAGAGCCACCTTGTGCTACTTCATTCAGGTAGATTTCTTGGTCAAATCGATCCAAATAAAAGATTAATCTACTCTCTGCATCCTTCTGATTCTCATGCTTTTTACAATTTGTGATTTCATTGAGATTTGAGTGAGATATTCTAGAATTTCGTGCTCGCTATTATTTATGCATTTTCTCAATTTAAGACTTGCTCAGTTTATATAATTTGGAGCGATGGTACCATTAGAATCGTCTTGAAAAGATGAATCTAATGGTACCAGTCTGGTCCTCTAATTTTACAGTTTGAGGAATCCCAATCTAGGGCGTCTGGAGGTTGAAGACAACCTACGTGTCGTGCTTCAACCAATAAAAGCGTGACATGTGATTTTTTGAATTTAATTTAGTGTGTTTGCTTTATCATACACGCGCTTTGCGATCCCTTGGATCTGATTACTTTCATTAGTCAGACTCCATCCAATGCGCCGAAATTTTAGTTGTTTTTAATATTTAAAAGGTGATCCGGTGCAATTTCCAAAGTTGACCATGATATGCACAACGTGCTTGATCTTTGGATCTGATTACTAGCACATTTTGACTCTCATCCAATGATCCACATTTTTTTAGTTTTCTATTTTATTTTCTGATTTTTTATTTTTATTGATTTAAACTTCAAAAAATCATAGAAAATTCATTTCTGACTTAAAAATTATGAAAAAATTCACAAAAATATTTTCAAATATTCTCTTTCTGATTTTTATTTTTTCATGATTTTATTTTCAGATTTGATATTTTTTATAAGTTTTCCTTTATTTTCACTTGTTTCTAATTATTTAAAAATACTTTTTGATATTTTCAAATTCTGAAAAAAAATTATAAAAATCATTTTACTCATTTATGATTTTTTAAATTTTTCTAGAATTTTATTTTGACTTCTACTATTTTTTATCTTTTTATTCACTTATTTGAATGATTTTAATTAGTTTAAAAATACTTTTCTGTTTTAAAAAATTACCAAGAAATTTATAAAAAATATTTGAGGTCATTTCTGATTTTTCTTTGGTCTTTTTAAATTTTTCTTTGATACTTTGAAAATAGTTTTCTATTTTACCTCTTATTTTCATTTTAAAAACAATTTAAAAGTAATTTTTCTTTTATTTTATTTTATTCATTAAATGTAATTTTTTTAAATATATTCTGACTATTTGATTGTTGATCAAAAAATTCATTAACATCATTGGATCTTGGGTGTTTAGTTCAACTCCACCAAAATGAAGGGATGATTTTAATGATAGTTTTGATCAAAGTTTTTGATTCAAATGTACCCCCTTTTTATCTCATCCTCTTCTCTTTGTGCTACATGTTGTTAGAGGATGATCTACATATCATCACTCCAAACATATGCCACATAAATTGCTATTGACCGACCTCAAAATAGGTGCGACTTCTATACAAGTCCACTTACGATTGCTTAACATAGAACTAAATTTTGTCCCGGTTCGAGAAATGATCATTCGTGGCCCAAACCTATGTTTGCAAGCCCAAACCTATGTTTGCAAGCCCAAACATGTTTAATTTGAAACCTTTGATCCAATAATCTTGAGGTTCATTGCTAGGAGACTTTGGTCTTATTAATCCTCTAATAAATTTTCATAAATTTTGGAACTAAGTAAATCATTTAAACATCGTTGATCATTTATTATTGCCTTGAGATTTTGAAATGAATGATATACTTAAAAAAAAGAAAATGTAACTTGTTATTGAGAGGCTTTGATTTTATCAATCTTCTAATGAGTTTTCAAATGTAAGTTTCAAGATGGTCATTCAACTAACCTCTAATTTCTAACAATTGACTTTATTTTATGCTTTTACATTATGCTTTTACTTTAAGCACATTTATTTTAGCATTTTCATTTCATGCTATTTTCATCTTTGCTCACTTGAGCATTTATCTTTATGTCATTTTTATTTCGCTCACTTGAGCTTTTCATTTTCTTTTTGAAGATACGTAATAATCAACTTGAACCATAAAAAACTTTAATGTTACTTGGACTATTTGGTTACTATCCTTGGCATGATTGAGTTATGGACTTCTTGGAATTAGGAGTAGAGACATTGATTACCTTGAGACCTTGTGACTTCTACTATTATTTTGTCTGGAGTTCTTGGGGTTTACCCCGAGACATTGGGTTGTTTGTTTTCTTTGTATACAGGTTATTCTGATTATATGCTTTGTATGTGATCGGGAATTCATCTGTATACAGCCGTTACTCTAACTAATTTTTGTGAAGACTTAATGCATTTGAAGCTTGGTTTTCTTAAGAGGTTTATTATCTTTGATTGTTTGGTTTCAATCCAAAGGATGGGGATTCTACATTGACTCATTATGTCAAGTGTTGGCTTCTTATTGGTTAGACGGTTCTTTTCTCTACCTTTTACCTTATGCTTTAGGATAGTCCCTTCATCTCCTCCCACCTTCTTTAATTTCAAAAATCTTCTCCCTCCTTTTCAAAACTATTCTTGTTTTTTTTTTTAAAAACTTGAATCGCTTTCATAATAAATTTGGACTTAGGTCCATGCATTTTCAAAAAAATCTTTTCTTAATCAAACTTTAAACAACTTAATAATACTTTGACATTTTTTGTGAGAAGACTAAAAGTCAATCAATCACATTCAAACCATTTTTCCATTTTGGCTTTTCATTTTAAAATTTTCTCAAAAGATTAGACTCTTGTCAATTCTTGTAGTGATACAAACTACTATACTTCTACAATATGTAGTGAAGTGAGATATTTTCCACTTGGGTGTTGAGTGAGGCTTGGTTGATTTTAAAATCCAAGCTATATCCTCCACTTTGAGATGATGCAAATTATCCTTTCTCATAAATGTGGGTAGTAAGTATGTTCTTCCACTTGGATACGACGATGATGTTTTGTCTCTTAAAATTAACCAACACACTTGTGTTTTTATAAATTTTTTTTAAAGGTGAACGACGAGTACCCTGGTCCCCTATTGCACGGAAGGTGGTATGTAGGCACTAAAGGTCCGCAACCGCGAAGGGTGAAAAATTGTAAAAAATACTTCTTTTCTCATCCCCACAATCTATTTTTTGTATACAACACTTATAGCCAAAATACACAAATTTTTCTAAGAGGTTCATGCGGAGTACCGTACATGTTTAGGGTGCTAATACCTTCCCTTTTTATAACCAACCCCCGAGCTTAGATTCTCTTCCTCTTGATAAGTGCAAATTGTAGCTATTTTTGTATATAATTTTTGTTGCACTTATCGACTTATTGTTTGTTAATATTGTTGAATAATCCCGACTTTTGAGTAAATACGTTTAGTTTCTGTATAATGCGTTTTCTTGTATAAAGTGTATCGTTTGATAGTTTTGTATTTATTTTGTAGGTATTTGAGCATTGTTGGAGCAATAGAAATAAAGCTCCAAGATTTATTTTTGGATCAATAAAGGAATAAGGCCAAGATTGGAGCCAAAATAAGTTATGCAGAAAAAGCAACAAAAGTTGCTTTCCTATCATGCATCGCCGGGCGAAATTTTGAAAACCAAATTTAATGAATTCCATGCCTTGCTTCGCTTCTGTTTCGCCAGGAGATAATAAGAAGAGTCGCCGGGCGATGAATTGTGGTCGCCAGGCGACAATAGATATTTGTTTCAGTTGAGGACGTGGCTTTTCCTGGGCCTTGTATATAAGAGCTGTCGTCGGGCGATGCTTTTATATTGCCAGACGATGGTTGCGGATCAGATATTCCTTATATTTCCTTTTTGTTTCATTTGGAGGGTTATGATTTTTTTTGGGGGGAAGGGGTTATTTTTGTTCTCCCAACTCCATAAACCTCATTGTTATAGTGGATTAGCTTAGATAACAACACTAGGACCTTGCTTATGAATGATTGGAGGTGGATTTCTCATTGACCGACTCTGATAAACCAGAAGATTTGTGATTTATCTCTTCTCCTCTATATGTATTTCTCTTTTGTTGGGTTTTGTACATGTATTTTACTTTGAACTTATGTATATTTGTCGCCCATGGTGTTATATAAAACTTGCTTTATAAATCTTTGTCGATTGTTATCCTGGATTTTTGCTCTGTGCTATAGATTTGAGTTGTTATAGACATATGCTGCTTAGATTCTTATCTAGGATGATTATCTATTAGTTTCCGAACTCTAGAGATAGATTTAGAGCTGACATCTACTTGGGTATTAGAGCTTAATTCCTCTGTGTGGTTATGCTGTGCTGAGAGATTGTTAGTGCAATTACATAGTTGTCTTTTGTGTTGTTGAGGAGGTCGAGAGATAATTTCCTTGGTGATACAGTAAGTCTCTTAATTTGAGTTAGAAATGACTTAGGTTGTGAGTGATACGTAGTGACATTGATGAGTATTGTTAGGTTGAATGTAACTGGTCGATAGATTTAAGTCTGTGATGAGTAGATCATATGCAGGCTTAATAAGTTCTTCCTTAGTTTTTTTTCTTCTTTTGTTTACATTTATTTTCTGTTAATAACATTTTCTTTACAACCCATTTATCTCCAAACTCATTAACGAGAGATTTATCAAACAACAATTTAATAACCAATCTTTGTGGACATGATAAATACCCGGATAAATATTTCCAAAACTTTTGTTGCTTGCCGCTACACCACTACCAATAAAATGGCGCCGTTGCTGGGGATTGGTTATTTTGTCTTCGCATTATGATAATTCTTTTGTTTTTGAGTTTTTTAATTAATGTATATGTTGTATAGAAATTGTACATTAACTTGTATATGATATTTGTGTATATATGTGTTTTCACGTATTGTTGTGAATTGTCTCGTTTTTGTAACGTTTGTTATGTGATTGTTATGACACTCTCTTTAGGTTTGCACGGTGTGACAATACCATATCATGATGAGAGGAGGTTACTAGCTCGCACAATAAAAGCGTCGAGCTTATGACGTAAAACAAGCGTGTTTGTTTGTATTTGTTTATGTGTGTGGTGATTTGTTCTTTAACAAGTTGAAACAAGGAAATATTTTGATTTTCAAATCTTCACTTTTCAACTTGTTAATTCATTTTCTTCCGGTTTTCATATCGTTATTTGTATTTGTTTTATTATGTCAATTTGTGTTTTCTGAAAACTTGCCGTGTTTAACTTGAGGAGTTTTTTTGTAGTATATATTGTAAAATTTGTACATTGAAATTATATAGGAGTATTATTTTTCTAATTCTTTTGTTGGTGTTTAGACTCAAGTTTTGGTCCGGTAACTTATAGAATATTGAGGTGATTAGTCAAGTTTGATCGTTTTGACTTGCGAATGCGTGGTAATGATTTTGTTAAAGTTTTGTACACGTTCGAGGTATGTGTTTATCGCTTTCTACACTTTAGCATATTCATAATACTTATACTTTTACAATTTTTATGCCATTCATTCTTTTGTATACTTTTTCAGTTATGAATCACTTTGGTTCCCACCCTTTTTGTGAGGTAGCTTTCCATTGTTCGTATATGCTGGAGGCCACAATTCTTGTGTTAACTGGATTTTATTATGCTTAATATTTTGTTTTGTGTTGATTATATGAATGCAAGAAAGTGATCAAGGCATTTTTTGTTCCACTTTGAGCACAACTACCTAGCCAAATAGTCAATTCACCTTGTGAGTGTGTGATCATTAGTAACTCCTTTGAGGTTTTTGTTGATATCTATGTTGTATTTGCTAAATGCTTGTCTATGAGTGTTTAGTTTCCCTTTTTGTATGGATATTGATTCCTTATTTTCTTGAACCCTTAACTATGATTTATAGTTGAATTTTTACCTTGCCTTAGAAAGTAGGGAGTATTCACATTATGATGATGGTTGAATTCAAGTTGGGGAGAGGAATGCTTATGTGCTTATGTTGTGATTGCTATGAGGTTGAAAAAGAAAAGAAAAAGAATAGAAAAAGAAAAGAAAAGAAAAATAAGTGAAAAAGAAAGAAAAAAAATAGAAAAGCTTTGAAAAAGAAAAACAAAAAAAAAGAGTATGGAATAATATTGTGTTAATAAGTGATGTGTGTTGGTGTGAAATTTGGGATGAAGAAGAAGTTTGATTGAAATTCTATTGTTTGAAACTTTGTGGAAGTAATTAATCCCTTAGTTTTAGGCAAGTTTTTGTTTCGATTAGATTTAGAAATTATCACTTGTTTGTTAACCAAGCCACATTACAACCTTGAAAAGCCCTTGAGATTCTTGCTTTTATACTTTCAATGTAAATTTTTGGATGAATGCATAATTTAGTTTATTGTTTGCAAGATTGTTAGATGAGTGAAAATACCCCATTTTTCTGTGTTTTTCATCTACCGATGATTGTGTTTGCTAGGTGTGATTCATTTGTGAACTAGCATTATTTTAGAGTGTTTGGCATATTCTTTGTATTTAGCATTTGTTTCATGTTTATGTTATCATCGTAGTTTAATGGTAAGTATGTTTCTTTGTGTGTACCATTTTTCATTTGAACCACTGCATTTGTTTTCCGTTTTCAAAACCTGTTGATTCATGATTCTTTGATTTATCATTCTTTGTTCTTTATGTTATTTGACTTTGTTTGAGTATAAACAATAGTTCAACTTTGAGAGAGTTTGATAAGTGCAAATTATAGCTATTTTTGTATATAAGTTTTGTTGCACTTATCTACCTATTGTTTGTTAATATTGTAGAATAATCCTGAATTTTGTGTAAATACGTTTAGTTTGTGTATAATGCGTTTCTTGTATAAAGTGTATCGTTTGATAGTTTTGTATTTACTATTTAGGTGTTTGAGCTTTGTTGGAGCAATAGGAATAAAACTCCAAGATTCATTTTTGGATCAATAAAGGAATAAGGCAAAGATTGGAGCCAAAATAATTTATGCAGAAAAAGCAACAAAAGTTGCTTTCCTGCCATGCATCTTCGGGCAAAAGGGAGCGTCGCCGAGCGAAATTTTGAAGACCAATTTTGATGAATTTCCTGCCTTGCTTCACTGCTGTTTCGCCAGGCAAAAATAAGAAGAGTCGTTGGACGATAAATTATGGTCGCTGGGCGACAGTAGATATTTGTTTCAGTTGAGGACATGGCTTTTCCCGGGCCTTGTATATAAGAGCTTTCACTGAGCGATGCTTTTATATCGTTGGGTAATGGTTGCAGATCAGATATTCTTTATATTTCTTTTTTGTTTCATTTGGAGGGTTATGGTTTTTTTGTTGTTGGGGGGGGGGTTATTTTTGTTCTCCCAACTCCATCAACCTAATTTTTATAGTGGATTAGCTTAGATAACAACACTAGGGCCTTGCTTATGGATGATTGGAGGTGGATTTCTCATTGACCAGATCTGACAAACCGGAAGATTTATGGTTTATCTCTTCACCTCTCTCTATGTATTTCTCTTTTGTTGGGTTTTGTACATATATTTTACTTTGAACTTATGTATATTTGTCGCCCATGGCATTATATAAAACTTGCTTTACAAATCTTTGTCGATTATTGTCCTGGATTTTTGCTCTGTGCTAGGGATTTGAGTTGTTATAGACATATGCTGCTTAGATTCTTATATAGGATGCTTATCTGTTAGTTTCTGAACTCTAGAGATAGATTTAGAGCTGACATCTACTTGGGTATCAAAGCTTAATGCCTCTGTGGTTGTGCTGTGCTGAGAGATCGTTAGTGCGATTACATAGTTGTCTTCTGTGTTGTTGAGGAGGTAGAGAGATCATTTTCTTGGTGATACATTTGGTCTCTCAATTTAGGTTAGAAATGACTTATGTTGTGAGTGATACGTAGTGACATTGATATGTATTGTAAGGTTGAATGTAACTGGTCGATAGATTTAAGTCTGTGATGAGTAGATTATATGCAGGCTTGATAAGTTCTTCCTTAGTTTTTTTCTTTTGTTTACATTTATTTTCTGTTAATAACATTTTCTTTACAACTCATTTATCCTCAAACTCATTAAAGAGAGATTTATCGAACGACAATTGAATAACCAATATCCGTGGACACGATAAATTCCTGGATAAACATTTCCAAAACTTTTGTTGCTTACCGCTACACCACTACCAACAAAATGGCGCCGTTGCTGGGGATTGGTTCTTTTGTCTCTGCATTGTGATAATTTTTTTGTTTTTAAGTTTTGTAATTAATGTATATGTTATATAGAAATTGTACATTAATTTGTATATGATATTTGTGCATATATGTGTTTTCACGTATTGTTGTGAACTGTCTCATTTTCGTAACATTTGTTATGTGATTATAAGGGCACTTTCTTTAGGTTTGTGCGGTGTGACAATACCATGGCATGATGAGAGGAGGTTACTAGCTCGCACAATAAAGGCGTCGAGCTTTCAACGTAAAACAAGCATGTTTGTTTGTATTTGTTTATGTGTGTGGTGATTTGTGCTTTAACAAGTTGAAACAAGGAAATATTCTAAATTTCAAATCTTCACTTTTCAACTTGTTAATTCATTTTCACCCGGTTTTCATATCGTTATTTGTATTTGTTTTATTATGTCAATTTGTATTTTTCGAAAGCTTGTCATGTTTAGCTTGAGGAGTTTTGTTTGTTGTATATATTATAAATTTTGTACATTGAAATTATATAGGAGTATTATTTTTCTAATTCTTTTGTTGGTGTTTGGACTCAAGTTTTAGTCTGGTAACTTGTAGAATATTGAGGTTATTTGTCAAGTTTGATCGTTTCGACTTGCGAATGCGTGGTAATGATTTTGGTAATGTTTTGTATACATTCAAGGTATATGTTTATCACTTTCTATACTTTAGCATATTCATGATACTTAGACTTTTTACAATTTTTATGCCATTCATTATTTTGTATACTTGTTCAGTTATGAATCACTTTAGTTCCCACCCTTTTTATGCGATAGCTTTCCATTGTTCACATATGCTGGAGGCCATAACTCTTGTTTTAACTGGATTTTATTATTCTTAATCTTTTGTTTTGTGTTGATTGTATGAATGCAAGAAAGTGATCAAGGCATTTTTTGTTCCATTTTGAGCATAACTACCTAGCCAAATAGTCAATTCACCTTGTGAGTGTGTGATCATTAGTAACTCCTCTGAGCTTTTTGTCGATATCCATGTTGTATTTGCTAAAAGCTTGTCTATGAGTGTTTAGTTTCCCTTTTTGTATGGATATTGATTCCTTGTTTTCTTGAACCCTTAACTATGATTTATAGTTGAATTTTTACCTTGCCTTAGAAAGTAGGGAGTATTCACATTATGATGATGGTTGAATTCAAGTTGGGGAGAGGAATGATTATGTGCTTACGTTGTGATTTCTATGAGGTTGAAAAAGAAAATAAAAAAAAATGAAAATGAAAGAAAAAAATAGAAAAGCTTTGAAAAAGAAAAACAAAAAAAAGAGTATGTAATAATATTGTGTTAATAAGTGATGTGTGTTGGTGTGAAATTTGGGATGAAGAAGAAGTTTGATTGAAATTCTATTGTTTGAAATTTTGTAGAAGTAATTAATCCCTTAGATTTAGGCAAATTTTTGTTTCGATTAGCTTTAGAAATTATCACTTGTTTGTTAACCAAGACACATTACAACCTTGAAAAGTCCTTGAGATTTTTGCTTTTATATTTTCAATGTAAATTTTTGGATGAATGCATAATTTAGTCTATTATTTGCAAAATTTTTGGATGAGTGAAAATACCCCATTTTTGAGTGTTTTTCATCTACCAATGGTTGTGTTTGCTAGGAGTGATTCATTTGTGAACTAGTACTATTTTAGAGTGTTTGGCATATTCTTTGTATTTAGCATTTGATTCATGTTTATGTTATCATCGTAGTTTAGTGGTAAGTATGTTTCTTTGTGTGTGCTGTTTTTCATTTGAACCACTACATTTGTTTTCCGTTTTCAAAACCTGTTGATTCATGATTCTTTGATTTATCATTCTTTGTTCTTTATGTTATTTGACTTTGTTTGAGGACAAAAAATAGTTCAAGTTGGACAGAGTTTGATAAGTGCAAATTATAGCTATTTTTGTATATAAGTTTTATTGCACTTATCGACTTATTGTTTGTTAATATTGTGGAATAATCCCGACTTTTGTATAAATATGTTTAGTTTGTTTATAATGCATTTTTTTTTGTATAAAGTGTATCGTTTGATAGTTTTGTATTTATTTTGTAGGTATTTGAGCATTGCTGGAGCAATAGGAATAAAGCTCCAAGATGCATTTTTGGATCAATAAAGGAATAAGGGCAAGATTGGAGCCAAAATAAGTTATGCAAAAAAAGCAACAAAAGTTGCTTTCCTGTCATGCATCGCCAGGCGAAAGGAAGCGTCGCCTGGAGAAATTTTGAAGACCAATTTTGATGAATTCCCCGCCTTGATTCGCTGCTATTTTTCCAGGTGAAAGTAAGAAGACTCGCCGGGCGATGAATTTTGGTCGCCGGGCTACAGTAGATATTTGTTTCAGTTGAGGAGGTGGCTTTTCCTGGGCCTTGTATATAAGAGCTGTCGCCGGGCGATGATTTTATATCGCCGGGCGATGGTTGTAGATCAAATATTCTTTATATTTCCTTTTTGTTTCATTTGGAGGGTTATAGTTTGGGGGGGGGGGGGGTGGGTGATTTTTGTTCTCCTAACTCCATCAACCTCAGTTTTGTAGTGGATTAACTTAGATAACAACACTAGGGCCTTGCTTATGGATGATTGGAGGTGGATTTCTCGTTCACTAACTCTGACAAACCGGAAGATTTGTGGTTTATCTCTTCTCCTCTCTATGTATTTCTCTTTTGTTAGGTTTTTTACATGTATTTTACTTTGAACTTATGTATATTTGTCGCCCATGGCGTTATATAAAACTTGCTTTACAAATATTTGTCGATTGTTGTCCTGGATTTTTGCTCTGTGCTAGGGATTTGAGTTGTTATAGACATATACTGCTTAGATTCTTATCTAGGACGATTATCTGTTAGTTTCTAAACACTAGAGATAGATTTAGAGCTGACATCTACTTGGGTATCAGAGCTTAATGCCTCTGTGTTGTTGTGCTATGCTGAGAGATTGTCAGTGCCATTATATAGTTGTCTTCTATGTTGTTGAGGAGGTAGATAGATCATTTCCTTAGTGATACAGTCAGTCTCTCAATTTGGGTTAGAAATGACTTAGATTCTGACTGATACGTAGTGACATTGATGAGTATTGTTAGGTTGAATGTAACTGGTCGATAGATTTAAGACTGTGATGAGTAGATTATATGCAGGCTTGATAAGTTCTTCCTTAGTTTTTTTCTTTTGCTTACATTTATATTCTGTTAATAACATTTTCTTTACAAACCATTTATCCCCAAACTCATTAATGAGAGATTTATCGAATGGAAATTCAATAACCAATCTCCGTGGACACGATAAATTCTCGGATAAATATTTCCAAAACTTTTATTGCTTGCCGATACACCACTACCAACACCCCTCTTTTTGGTTATACGCTCTTTTCCCATTCCTCTAGGAACAATAAAGCGCGGTGGAAATTTTTATTTGATCTGTGCGAGTCAAGTCAATCCAATGGCTTAGTCTCAACATTTCTACCGTTACACAGTCGTATAACTTTGAGTCGTTTTCGACTTGTTGGAGGTAATTGTGACTGCCTCAATCTTTGGTTGATGAGGAATAACTATTGTAGTATCATCATCTGTTGACCTCCTGATGTGAGAGAGATAACCATTGTGGTATCATTCTCTTCGATGCACACTGGTGATAGATGAGAGTTAACCGTTTTGGTTTTCATTTTCCTCAGCCTTTTGATGGATAACCATTATTATATCCCTAGTTGCGCACTCCTGATGAGTTCTGAACACTCGATTAGATTAACTGAAATCTACCCTGCCCCGGGTTAAATGTGAGGTTTTTTTAATTAGAAAATAAACTCCTAATTCAAAGCTCAAAAGGGTTGACAGTGGTCTGTCTCCCTTATATCTCCGGTGTTTGGGAATTTGAAACAAGGCATGTACATCGTCAGCAGGGTTTTTATTCAAGAGCACACCATTGATATTATAGGTATATTTTTCATCATCCTACCTTAGAGGTATTCTTCTTTATTTAACAAGAGTTAAGTATCAAAAATCAAAGATAAACATTAATGAATGAACACATATGGATTAATTCAAGACAAACATATTCAATGCATTATGATTAGTATTAAAAAATAAGCAAGTTTTGCATATAAGAAAGTGCCGAACCAAAAAAGAAAGATCACAAATGAGAATGCAAATGTGATTTGAAATTGCCATGTTGAGGAGACTAGTCTCCGCATGGACTTGTTGCTTCAGACGATGCTCCAAAAGTCTTGACATTCACTGAGTCAAAGGAGACTTCAAATCTGACTGGCTGGTCCGAAATTGACAGCCTTTGCGTCAAGCAGGTCTTGCACCTCATCATTGAATGGTTTATAACCTTCAATTGAATGGTAAAGTGCCCCAGTATAGTAATCACATTGGATTTCCTTCAATAGATGTGATTAATTATTTATCAAGCGAACTTGTATAAATTGCACCATAAAGTATCTTCTACCACAGAGAATAAACGCTAACCATCTTCTACTACACAAAAGAGAAAATAATCCGCTGAATTTTGGAGCATCTCCTACTACACAAAAGAAGCATCATCTTCTACTACATAGAAGCAAAATCTAGAAACCATACTAAAGGATCTTCTACTACACAGAAGAAAATAAAATTCATCTCCTACTACACAAAAGAGAAGTTTTAGCATCTGAATTCTGAGGAATCTCCTTCTTCACAAAAGAATCTCCGTCTTCTACTACACATAAGTAAAATCCAGCAACTGTAACAAGAATCTTCTACTACAAAGAAGAAACTAAAGTCTGAATGTATAATTTGACCTTTTAGTTATTTTTCTTCTACACAACAGCAGATGTCTAAGAACTAGGCATCTTATGCTTCTTCATCATAGAAGCATCACCTCATCTTCTACTACACAAAAGAAGCACTCATCTGAAGAGAAAGAGTCTGGAACAATTTTCAAAACATGGACTGAACCTTAGGAAATAAGCTAGACAAGTGTCGGACTTCATACTTCAACCCTTGCAATCTTCAATATCAGAACCAGGTGCCCCATAACGGGAGACACGTCTAGCATTTGCATTCAAATCAGGAGAGAAATTTGTGGAAGGATGACCCAAAGAACGAAGCTTAATCAATTGAGCTTCCAACACACGAGGAAGTAACTAGATGCAAGGTATAAAGATTGCATCAACATGCTTCTCATGTTTCTTCTGTCTTTGCTGATAAGCTTTGCCCGATGGATTCACTTGGAAACCAGAAACTAGTTGCTAGCAAAAAATCTGGGAACACAAAGTTCTAGGTGAGACCCATAAAGTATCTCTCGATTTGAAAAATGTCCCATAGGCTTGGGATAAATGACATATTTTGTTGCAACAACATATCCAGGACCATTTTCCTTTGCCGACACTGTCTTCAGAACTTCCATATCCGACTCAACTAAATCTCTAACTGGTTAAATTTTCCCCTTAAGGATTTCTGACCATGGGCCAAGACGTGCATGTCCATGATAAACAGCCCCATCTAATTTTTTTTCATCTCATCATCTTATCCAATTCCCCACGAAGTCGTTCCATGGCTTTTTCGGATAACAGAGCAGTGAGAAGTTGAGATTCATAATTCTGAAGAGAAAATATCGGGCCTGAATAAGAATTCACCATCCTGAGTACCTATTATGAATGCATGAAGATGCATGAGGTGAATGAGTGGATGCAATTCCATGTTCAATCATTTTTAAGGAACCCACATGCTTTGATTCTTTTGTAATTAAGAGATAGACAAACACAACATAATGTTTACAAGCACGATTCCTTGGAAATGGAAATAACATGTGTGTTAAATCTTTTTATGCATACATTTTTTACACACTTCTTTTGTAAAAGGTAAATATGCTATGATGCAAGTGCAAAACCATAGGTTCAAAAGTTCAGCATAGCAACTGTACAATCCTCTGGGTAACTGCTGTATAAATCTGCTGAGTAATCCGAATATCACAGGATTAAAGGTTCGACACCAATTTTAGAACACAACGGAACCAAGTACCATGAATAACTGTTGTATAATCTCTGGCCAAGTTGAATATATCAAGATCGAAGGTCCAAAATATAACCAAAGAACTGTAGTCATCAACAAAACAACATGGTCACCATCAGAACAAATAGTCACCATCTGTACATGTAAGAAAATTCCCGCCCCGCTCACGGGTGAAACTAGGTCAAGGTAAAGGTAACTCAAAATCACGAGTTCGCTTGAGAGTACTATCATCGTACACCTACGTGATAATGATAGAACCTCTAATGAGCATGGACAACACAACCGTCTAGGATAATCTACATCCCCTATTCGTCGTGTTCCACTTTATTCTTAGTGTTCCTGTGGTTTTCACTTGGCCTGGGTATTAGGCCTTTTACCTCTTGGAACATCCACCCCATCATGAAAACAGATCCAGCACATCAGTATCACCAATATGGAAAGCAATAAAATGCATTCACAAACATATGCAAGCACTGTATATAAAGCTATAAATAAATGTAAATAAATAAACACCCAAAGAAGTAAACAAACAAGATCTAGGATCGACTCCGGGATGGACCAACAATAGGTAAATCTGTCCCCAGTGAAGTCGCCAGCTGAAACAATCGGCTGAACAAATCATCGATATGAAACCAATGAAGTCGCCATCGAACATTTTTATCCCATAGGAAGGGAAAGGTAAACATCGAGTAAACCTGAGAAGGGTGAAATCAAGGTCGAACGACTAAGAGATCGGGTAAGGGAGTCTGTTATGCGAGGGGAAGGTATTAGCACCCCACACACCCGTAGTACTCTACGGTATCCGCTCTTTTTGTTCTAATCAAAGGGTGTGTTTCAAGTCTAAAGCTTAAGAGCTAAAAGAAAATGCAAAGAGGGAATTCATGCAAAAGAAAAGAGAAAATTATGTAGGGAAAATAAAAGTTATGCTTGTTCAGGCCCTACCCCGATGCCTACGTATCCCTTTTAAGGAATCAAAGCAGCCATAGTTCGGCTCACAAGTTTATGTTGGTTTGTATTTTTAATGAACAATATTAATTTTTCCTTCTGCCGCAACTCGATCTTTAGAGACTCACGCGTCAACACAGAAGTGAATTAACATGTTCTTTTGAAAAAGTTTGAAAGAAAATCCCGAAGGCACAAAAGAGTTTGCATTGGTTGATATCTTTTACCTTAAAGAAGGATTTGAAAATCGTTATATGTTTTATGGTTTTTCAAGAAAAAGAGTTTTAGTCTTAATGCAAGGATGCAAAAGAAAGAAAAAACATCCAAGAGAGACTAACCTAAATCTATCCCTAAGGTTATCATACAATGATTGATCCTAAGGTTGACGATGAAATGGAAATCTCTACCCTATGTTAGCATGCATGGATACTTACATAATGTCTAGCTCGAAAGCTAATCTAATAGAGCGATCCTAAGGGAAGCATACAAATTCCTATCCTAAGGGAACATGGTATAATAAAAAAATAAGCAAGAAAATAAGAAAACAAGTGCTTTGGAAAAAACACACAAACATACTGGCTCCAAGGGATTGGGGAAACAAGATAAATTATTTAGGTAAGGGGAGCGTATCACCCAAAGAAAACAAGTGGGAGACAGATGAAAAACAAAAGTGTGACATCCAAAGCGAATGAACACCTAACCAAGATATAGAAGATCGAGGTAGGTGACATAAGACAATATGAACGATCACAGAGTGTCATCATTGGCCAATGCGAACTCCTGACAAAGCGTGGGGGTTTAATTGCAAAACCCTTCCCCACTTGATGGACTCAATACACAAGATCTGCACGACTCCAAAGCATCGACATATAACTTGAGCTAAGGATGACAAGAACTAGAATATGCAGGGGGTCGATTACAGACCCTCCCTGCTTGCCGCCTTTTGAGGACTTATCACTTGTAATATATGCAGGCACAAATGTAAACGCACGTGCATAATACCTACTTTAAAGGTAGGTGTGATACGGTGGGAGAACTGACTTGAGGGTTTTGCGTTTTATCGTAAATGTTGCGGTTAGCAAGAGTCGCCACTGACTTTTCTTTTATCCAAAAGGAAAGGTGAAAAAGCACAAGAAAGAACTTTAGAGATTATTTCTTGAGTTCGGGGGGTAGATTATGAAAAGGGAAGGTATTATCACCCTTTTCATCCATGGTTTTCAATGGGCTCTTAGTTACTTGCTAGATCACTTGCTTTTTATTTTGAAATTGTGCTTTGTGTGGTTTTTGAAAGTATTTTGTAAAAGAGGCCATTGTTTAGGCAATCTTTGTAATGATTCTTGTTCGTAAGAATGTATATAAAGATGTTTGTCTTTTTGAAAATGTTTTCAATGTTTGTAAAGTGTTTGGAAATGTGTTTTTTTTTGAAAATAACAAGGATAGTTGTTTGAAAATAGAGCAAGTAATTAGAGGAAATCTACCTACTCAAATGTCTTTCTTATGCATTTTCTATTCCTTTGACATTGTTATCTTACCATTGATTTGGTAAGCAACCCTATCTTTGGATGTAAACGGGACGAGTGTGGGTCATCGTATAACCATGATTAGCAATATTTGCAAAGTATCTTAGCATTTTGAGGACCAAGATCATTTTGTAAAGCAACTTAGAATAGTGTCATCGAGGGACTATGATCTTATATTTGTTCGTTTTGCCAATATACTTCGCATGCGTAATATGGCTATTTTTTGTATAAGGCAAACAAGTGGAGAAAACCTAAGGGTGTTTGTGTGCAAGTGTGTTATTTTCATGCTTTGATTTTGTCTTGAATTTAGGGTTTCTATTTGATTTGTTTTTATCTTGCCATACAAACCCTAATTACTAACATGGCATGTAAAGCGGTAAATTGCGTAATGTAAAGATTACTAAGCTATTACAACAATTTATGGGAGAGGGGAATACAAATTTGAATGGGGATTTGCAAGAATATAAATCTAAATAAGCTATTACAACCAAATCGAATTTATACGAATATTGAAATAAACAAATATACAATATTTAAATAAAATATGCAATGATATATATATATATATATATATTCAAAGAATATTTGTTTGGTTTTTTATATGAAAAAAAGTTTAACCTAAATCTAATAATTTTAAGGGAAAGAAATTAATTCTTGAAAAAAACAAAGTTAACCCTAATTTCTAGTTTAAAAGAAAATAAAGTTCTTATGTATTATTTTTTGTGTATTTTCTGTATTAAAAATAATAAATAATATTGTATGAAAATATTTAATTTTTATATGTTAAAATAAATATTTACAAATATATATAAAAATATAAAAGAAAAGATAAGAATATATCTAAATTTATTTTTACAAATTTATTTAAGGAATATAGTTAGTATATATTGAAGATAAAATATATTTTTTATGTGAAAAATAAAGATAAAATAAAATAAAAATGCAATATTATCATATTTATATTTTTCATGATTTCTATGTATTAAAGACAATATTTAATAAACAAAAATGAAAACAAAAGCAAATAAATAAAATATATGAAAATAGTTGGGCCAGGGGGTATCCTTTATCGGAGTGCCACTGGATCTTTCTCACATATGATCAGAGGTGCATCTTAGGACATGACACCCCATCATATTTTGAAAACAACGACACTTTGAACTTCGGTGGGATCATAATTCCCGACACTAGTCCCAATTCTTCAAAGTCTAGACCAGGTACCCTTTCTATTTCCATAGCATTCAAACGCTCTTCAAGATGTCTGTACTTATCATCAGCTGGAGGATACTGTTCCTCGGAGTAGTCTTCCTCTTCTTCCTCCTCCTAAGATTCTGACGGAACCGCTATTTCGTTTCCTTTTCCTTCTCCTTCATCAGATGTTGTTGCGAAATTCAAGGTTCTTCGAGTTTGTCCTTGAAAACTTCTCCCCATGATTACAACACCGGTTGATTTCTTCTCTTTCTTCTTCTTCTCTTTGGCCAACAGGGTCTTCAACTCCTCTTGTCCTTTGGCAAGGGTTGTGAGTAACTGTTGAAACTGCGTGTTTTGAACTTGAAGATTTTGACTGTCTGTTCGAGATCCATCCTACTAAAATAAACAGTAGAGAGATGAGGAAACTCGTTGCAAAAGACCTGTTTATGTTACGATGAATGATATGTACACATGCAATGTTTTCAAGGCTTTTAAATATTCAAGTTTGTTTTAGAAAAAAAGAAACACCCGTTATATTAATAAAATAGAGTTTGAGTACATCAATGCCTCTTGGGCAAAATAATACAAAACTCTAAGATAAAAAAGTAGTGCGCATCCTCTTTGGTGCTATGTAGGAATTTAGAGTCTCCTCCTCATGAAGTAGCCTAGTGAGTTCCAAAACCTTCTTCTCGCTTGCATAGAATTGGGCTTCGAAAGTGTCTCTCTCTCCTTTGAGCTGTATCCAATCCCTTTGTAGGTCTTCAAGAGATGTGGGCATGTCAGGATGTAGGATAGTGTATGGAACTTCTCCTTCCTTAACAGGCTCAAAGATCGCCGGGAGAATGGAAGGATAAGGCATCATAAGACTTTGAGCGCGGGTTCGTACCCACTTGAGATAAGGCTCAAGAGGGATGGAATTCTTGTGTCCCAAAGTCTTTCTATCCACCTTGTTTAGCATCCTCCAAGCTCGGATGAATCTCTGGCGAAGACCTTGATCGTCATTGTCGTAGTCGAATACCAAGCCTTGAATCAACATCTCGTGCGGGCCACCCCTTCGGGAATAACCAAACTGTCTTAGAGCTAAGCATGGGTTTTAGGTGATGCCTCCCCTAATACCAAGTAGAGGGACATTATGGAATTCCCTACAACGGTCAACAATGATAACATTCTCCTTGGATCGGGAGCACCAATGAATATCTGAATGTTTGAGCGTCAGTAACCTTTGTGACCAACTTAATCCTTGCTCATTCTTTAAGACTGATCGGGGAAGATGAGAAATAAACCATATTTCCAGGAGGGGAGTACAACACATAAGGACACCTCTTTTCCTCATTGTGCGAGTGTGAAAAGAGTGTAGGATATCCCCTAGCAATGTAGGCACCAGATTGCGTGACATGAAGATTTTGACGGTACTCACATCTATGAGTTGGTCAGGATTGGCGAACAAGACCATCCCATAGATAAGAAGAGCCACAATTTCCTCAAAAGCCTGTAAGTCTAAGGAATTCCAACAACTTTGGGCTTTCTCAAACAGGAACTTTACTAAGAAGCCTTTGACACCACTCCTAGTTTCCCAATGAGTTATGACATAAAATGAGTGCAAGTGCAGAACTTGAGCAATCTCTTCTGGCTTTGGGTATTTTCCATACCGTTTAAAGGTAGTTGATTGAGAATAGGAATCCTCAAGAGTTGAGAGAATTCTTCCAAAATTGGCACAAGTTGATAGTCAGGAAATGTGAAGCAATGGTGCAAAGGATCAAAGAACTGAAAGAGCACCTTCATCATATTTTCATCTGTGCTGGAGGTTACCTAGTTGAGTAGACGACCATGCCTCTCGGTGAATGGAGAGTTCTCAGGGTTCCTTGAAGCTAGCTCCTTAAGTTGTGGCGGAATTCTTACAAAGTTGACTTGGATAGTTTTCATGCGGAGTGAATCCATATCCTACAAAACAAGAACAAAGATGAATCTCCAAAATCCTTGAAATGGTTAGTGGATGTATATGATGCTCATGATGTCCATGATGTTATGTACAAGTATGCATATACAAGCAAAGCAAACAAGTTCTTAGTTTAGGCTTGCATGGGGTTTTATAGGTAAGTACCCTCTTGAAGTTTAGTTGGCTTAAACCTATCCTAGTAATAGTAACCGGGTTCTAAGGAGCTCAATATCACCGGATTGTTTCCTTGGTCATTGTTTCAGCTCAAGCCTCTTTAATGGCGACCGAAATATCCCAAGAAACCAACCCTTAATGAGTGTAGCATCGAGTATCTACCAACTTCGGACTGCACCAAAGCTGATCATCTCACTACGTCCTAAAGGCCAAGTTAGTCAAGTAAAGGGTTCTAGAATTTCATTAGTGCTTCATGACATCACTCAGCGACCCCGTATTCTCTTTTATTGACTCAAAGGCTATCGGTAGCCACAAATATGTCACACTAACATAACTATTGTTTAGACCATATCGGTATACCCCGCACAGTTTCCACAACGTATTGCTATTTACAAATAATGTTTCCTAAATCTGAGTGGAGGATTCAAACCCCAACAAAGAACCATAATGTAAAGCAAACAAGTCAAACAATGTAAGCAAATAAATATGATCTAGCCCTAAGGTAACCCCACTTTTTGCATTTCCCCAGCAGAGTCGCCAGTTCTGTGATACGGTGGGAGAAATGCCTTGAGGGTTTTGATTTTTATCGCAAATGTTGCGGTTAGCAAGTGTCGCCACCGAATTTTCTTTTATCCAAAAGGAAAGGTGAAAAGCACAGGAAAGACCTTTAGAGATTGTTTCTCGAGTTCAGGGGGTAGATTATGAAAAGGGAAGGTATTAGCACCCTTTTCATCCATAGTTTTCCATGGGCTCTTAGTTACTTGCTAGATCACTTGCTTTTTGTTTTGAAATTATGCTTTGTGTGGTTTTAGAAAGTATTTTATAAAAGAGGCCATTGTTTAGGCAATCTTTGTAATAATTCTCGTTCGTAAGAATGTATACAAAGATGTTTGTCTCTTTGAAAATGTTTTCAATGTTTGGAAATGTGTGTGTTTGTTTTGAAAATAACAAGGATAGTTGTTTGAAAATAGAGCAAGTAAATAGAGGAAATCTACCTACTCAAATGTATTTCTTATGCATTTTCTATTCCTTTGACATTGTTGTCTTACCATTGATTTGGTAAGCAACCCTATCTTTGGATGTAAACGGGACGGGCGTGGGTCATCGTATAACCATGATTAGCAATATTTGCAAAGTATCTTAGCATTTTGAGGGACCAAGATCATTTTGTAAAGCAACTTAGAATAGCGTCATCGAGGGACTATGATCTTATATTTGTTCGTTTTGCCAAGATACTTCGCATGCGTAATATGGCTATATTTTTGTATAAGGCAACCAAGTGGAGAAACCCTAAGGGTGTTTGTGTGCAAGTGTGTTATTTTCATGCTTTGATTTTGTCTTGGATTTATGGTTTTCTATTTGATTTATTTTTATCTTGCCATACAAACCCTAATTACTAACATGGCATGTAAAGCCGTAAATTACGTAATGTAAAGATTACTAATTTATTACAACAATTTATGGGAGGGGGGAATACAAATTTGAATGGGGATTTGCAAGAATATAAATCTAAATAAGCTATTACAACCAAATCGAATTTATACGAATATTGGAATAAACAAATATACAATATTTAAATAAAATATGCAATGATATATATATATATATATATATATATATATATATATATATATATATATATATATATATATATATATATATATATATATATATATATATATATATATATATATATATATATATATATATATATATATATATGTAAAGAATATTTGTTTGGTTTTTTATATGAAAAAAAGTTTAACCTAAATCTAATAATTTTAAGGGAAAGAAATTAATTGTTGAAAAAACAAAGTTAACCCTAATTTCTAGTTTAAAAGAAAATAAAGTTCTTATGTATTATTTTTTGTGTATTTTCTGTATTAAAAATAATAAATAATATTGTATGAAAATATTTAGTTTTTATATGTTAAAATAAATATTTACAAATATATATATATAAAAATATAAAAGAAAAGATAAGAATATATCTAAATTTATTTTTACAAATTTATTTAAGGAAGATAGTTAGTATATATTGAAGATAAAATATATTTTTTATGTGAAAAATAAAGATAAAATAAAATAAAAATGAAATATTATCATATTTATATTTTTCATGATTTCTATGTATTAAAGAAAATATTTAATAAACAAAAATGAAAACAAAAGCAAATAAATAAAATATATGAAAATAGTTGGGCCAGGGGGTATCCTGAGCAATCAAGTGGTGAATGTTAGAAAAAATCATTAGGCCCAACGTTGAGGCCCAAACCTGCAAAACAGCAAAAACTGAAAATGGAAAAATGTGAAAAAATAAAAGGTAGCGCCAGGGTTTGAACCCAGGACCTGGGACTCACCAGCGCGCTACCTTGCCACTGGGGTGGCTATACATCCATTTATGTGAAACAAAAACAACATAACATAAACAAAGTCCTTGCCCTGTACTTCATCTTCTTCCTCAAGCTGGCCAAAAGCTCTGTAACTTTCTCATCTCTCAATAAAATTGGAAACTGATAACATGAATGTTGTAGCATTTTGTCTCACGATTATAACCATGTAAATCATGTAAGCTAACAATCAAAGATCAAAACGAATTTTAAAAGCCCTAAATTTAAACCTAATTTTTCCAGGAACTTCAAGTTCAAAATTCTCTCAACTCAAGCCAAATAAATGCAAGTTATAGATATGTACAACTTCGTAGCAATGAGGTCTACATTGTTTATTCATAAATCGTGGCCAATGGATGCCGGTATGAAGAGATAGAAGTTGAGATTTTTACCTCTTTCAGTTGAAATCGTGAATGGAGTCTGAGTGAGTTTTATGACGGCCTGATGATTGCTTGAGCTTGCTTGAACCTCCCTGAGTGTGTTCCAATCCTTGCCTTGCTTTGGAAGTGCCTGGAACTCTCTATCCAAGTCAACCTGCAAGCTTTGAAAAAAAAAATGGCAGATGATGGAGAAGGAAATACAGTGAAGGGATGATGGTCTTGATCACTTAGATATCAAGTAGGTAAAGTGTTTGGATGATTGAAACTTGAAACGCACGAGCCAAATGATGGATTTCTATGCTTATGCAAAAACTGCAAGTTTTGACAGTTTTTTGGTGATATGGAGTTTAGGAGTTTTTCAGGACTTTAACAAGCGTGTTCTCAACTGTAATGTGTTTGTGTATTAGTATGGAAAAGGTTTCAAGTCAACTCTCCAACAGATTTGTGAGTTCTAGCCTTTTGGCACACTTTCTTGCTTTTGAAGCAAAGTGAAGGGACAAGTCCTGACATGCTTGTGCTGGCCTGCTTGGGGATGGTATAAGCTTTGTACAATTTGCCTTAGGCCTGAAGGACTTGTGTGTGCAGATAGGACATGTCCAATTCTCAAGATTTGTAAAGTTGCAAAAGTGAAGCTTTTTAAAAATGGCAATGGCCACTTTATGCCACTTATGGAATTAAAACTTGGACAAAAGCTCTTCAGCTTGAATTAAAGCTTTGTCAACTGAGTAAGCATTAAATTATGGAGTAAGAAACAAGTTTGGGACCTGTAAAGTATGGATTAGGCAGCATAGGTACTGATTTGAAATTTGTTCTTCATGAAATGGCTTGAATTCAAAGTGAGAAATTGCCAACTTCTTCTCTTTGATTCTCCCTACTCAAAAATGATCTTGAGGAGTTCTTGGACATTTTGGAAATCTTGCAATTTTGTATATAACTCATCTTTGAAATGCATTCCAATATTCCTCTTGGAACTAGGTGAAAAATTGCCATGAACTTGGGTCAAAAACCTGCCTAAATTAGGGCAAAATTTCACTAACTTATCTAGTTCATGAGCATGTATTCATAAAATTATATCTTAAGATCCAAGCATCTTTATGGAAAAGTGTATGAAGAAAAGTTGTAGATTTCATGGAGGTGTATAACTTTCATGTTGGGAACTTTCCTTTAATCACCTTGTATCATGGTGAAAAAATGGCTTAAAGTTGAGAAAAAATAAGAAATTTTCTATACTTAGAAAAATTTCTAAGTTAAGAAAATTTCAAATTTTAAAACCTAAACTTCAATCCCTGATTTATTGATGAAATTTTTTCACATTTTGACATGTTTTTATGAATTGTGACCCTTGGCACTCGATTTTGACCTAAAAGTCAAAGTTTGACTTTTCAGTATACAATTGATTTTTGATCAGTTGACTGCAAATTTCATTTGTCTATCTAATGGATTTGTAATGTTTTGAACTATGTAATTAGGTAAAGATGGTACAAATGAACCCTTGAAATCATGCTTCAACTCAATTGGTCATTTGCTAGGTCAAAAATCAGAAATTGCCCTTTCTTAGTCAAAACCCTAATTTTGACCATTTTGCCCTTTTGATGATTTGATCAAATTTCTTGAGGAGTTGTGGTCCAAACTTGATCAAATGATAAATATGAGCCTAAAATGTTGATGTTGATAAAAAATTATGAATTTTGACTGTAAATTGGCCGTGATTGACTTTTCCCCCAATACAATTGATTTTTAGGTCAACTGTCCAATTGACTGATCAAAAATGTGGTTCAAGGCTTGAAACTTGTCATGAGTAATCTTAGGGGTCCATAATGATGTTTGAAAGTCATATGAAACATTGATAGTCCAAGAATCCTTGTGCAAACTCAAACCCTAATTTTGGGTCAATAGTGTAAGATGAGATGTCTTGAGCTGACCAAACCCTAATCCAGTCTTGAGTCAAAGAAGTCTTGTGAGAACAATCTTGATAAATGAGAGGGCAAATTTTGGGGTACAACAGCTGCCCCTGTTCAATATTCTTAAACCTGAAGAGTTAGATTGGCGAGTTTCACCGTTCGTGACTTGAAGGTGAAAGAATGATTGGACACTAGAGTGCCCAGAAATTTGCACTCGACGATGTGTAGTTGAGGGAATGGGCTTAAAGATACCATTTGGAGAAGTGATAGAATCTTGTTGGACATAGGCTTGTAGATGCCATCCAAGAGTGTTTGTTGAATTGTAAATTGTAAGCTGAAAGAATGAGTATCAGAATGGCGTCTGTGTCTAGAGCGTATCTGAACTGTATCTGGATTTAAAATCTGAATTAGTATTAGAATGACATCCATGTCTGGAGCGTATCCGTGCTGTATTGTATCTGAAAGGTTGTATCTAAATGAGTATCAGAATGGCATCCGTGTCAGGAGCGTATCTGAACTGTATCTGAACTTAAAATCTGAATGAGTAACAGAATCGCATCCATGTCTGGAGCGTATCTGCACTGTATCTGGTAGTCTGAATCTGAATGAGTATCAGAATGGAATCCATGTCTGGAGCGTATCTGAACTGTATCTGAACTTGAGATCTGAATGAGTAATAGAATGGGATCCATGTCTGGAGTGTATCTGCACTGTATTCTGATAGCTGAATCTGAATGAGTAACAGAATGGCATCCGCGTCTGGAGCGTATCCGTACTGTATCTGAAGTCTGAATCTGAATGAGTATCAGAATTGCATCCATGTTTGGAGCGTATCTGAACTGTATCTGAACTTGAAATCTGAATGAGTAACAGAATGGCATCCGTGTCTGGTGTAACACCCCTTCTAATTTCCCCAAATAATAGGCAAGAATTAAAATCAGAGAAAATAAATTGCACGGAAGGGATGTCACAACACACTTCACATTCCAAAATTTTAAAGAAAAACGGACAGGGTACGTTTGTAAATTTAAGCATATCAACACAAAACAAACATACATAAATATTTAACTTCTTTCTCTCGTGCAAACTCAACAGAGTTTCAATATTTAACTTCATCTCCATTCATGGAGGAATCAAAACATAATTCAAGGCATCAAGCCATGATAATTCACATAAAGCATATGTTATCAAGTCTCACATACACAAAATAATATACACAAAGTAAGGATTATATACATCATAATCCAAATACAAAATAGACGAGTTCGACACTAAATATACCCCCCTCCATGTGTTACTACCAGAGCATCGACTCGACTCTAATCAAAATAAAACAGATTGCAATCCAATGCATCCGCTAACTAGCGCCTCGCGCTACCATCCTCGGTACCTGAACAATGCCATCAAAAGCATTTTCAAACAGAAGGGTAAGAATTCCAATAATCATATAACATGTAATTAAGGTAAAGCAATGGCAATAAATAAAGCAACACATCATGATTATATTCATTTTATCACATATAGTATCCGTACTCAAGGAAGCCATTTCCAACACATTAACCATATAAACCAATTATCCGAATACTCACATCATTGGCACATAACCATTATTCAAACAACAACAATATTGGCACATAACCAAACACATCAACACACATACACAATATACACAATTATGCATGTGACTCACAACACGACTCAACACATGCGAATGTGGTACCGACTTGTGGACCCAAAGTTCCACCGCTTATTTTTCCACATAGGGTCAAAGCCACTACGTCTATTTCCACAATAGGATCAACGTCTATTTTTTTGTGAACCCATGTCTCACCGCCTATGTTCCCTTTCCGGGTCAAAGCCACTACATCTATTTCCATTCAAGGATCAACGTCTAAAAAAAATGTGAATCCACCGTTTCACCGCCTCTATTTCAATACCAACCATGCCATGCAATATACAATCAACAACTCATATGCAATTAGACCACTTCCGACCTTGCATACACATACCATATATTCCAACACAATGAAATACCAACGATTGTACATGCATTACAAATATAATTCACAGATCAAGTAACATACAAGTTTAAACAATGTTACTTCCATGATTTATTCAAATCAAACACGATTCCGGTTAGCCCTTGAAAATGTCGAAATCTCAAAAAATAACTCAACCATAATTACCTACGCATTTAGCTTAGTTACCCCGTCAAATTTCATTAATTTCCAGTTAACTAATTTTTTTATCGCCTATACTGGCAATTATAAACAAACACAATTCCATAAACCGGAACATTCAACTTAGTTCGAATTCACCTGCAAAATTCACATTTTCCAACAAAAATGCCACCCAACAGATCAACAAAATTTACTACCATAAACCGCATAATAATTCGAACTATTCGGGCTAAAATCGGTTAATTAATTATCGGCCAAAAACTCTATTATTTCTACTCTATAAATCCTACAAAACTATTCATTAAAGATATTAAACCATTAATATTAAATAATCCGTATTTGTAGATGAGGACGTAGTTACTACCGTAATACAAGCAATTTCCTCTAAATACTACTTCAAAATTTGCTACAGTGTGCAACTAATTGTTTTCTAAATATTACTCCAATAATTTCTCTACAACTTGCCTAATAATTGCACAAAATGCTACTTCGTAATGCCACTTTATATGCACCACTGTATACCAGCTATGTGCCACTAAATATCTTCCACTAAATATCTTCCATTCATACGCTACAGTAAGCATAAAAATTCCTTCTTTATATTTCTTCATGTGCGCTGCGGTAATCCTAAACAATTCCAAATGCTACTAAATGTTGCTTTATACATAACGCTACAGGAATTAGCCACTTCTTCCAATTGCTTTACTACTTACCGGTACGGTAATGCTAATCCATCAATATAATACTCCCTGCGCTACTTTCTACTTCATCACAGTAACAACCAATGCCTTTTAATGCTAAACCATGCCAGGCGCTACTGTACCCAACTAATGCCTTTAATTATTAATTCTCAAATGTTGCTACCACATGGCAAATTAAGTTCCTTTCTCAGCTTACCAAGTACCTTATTGCGCTACAACATACAAAGTGCAACGGATTGCAAGTTATTACCAATGCTACTTTATTCAATTCGCTACAGTGGCCAAAACAAATATCCTAAACCCCTAATTTATTCCAAAATCAAAACTATAAAATCACACACTAAATAATTGGTGGAAGTCAAACCCTTACCTCTAGTGTTGATTTTCTTGGAACAAGATGATGATTTTGTAGAACAAACCCTAGCCTTCTTCTTCTCTTCTCTTCTTCTTCTCTTCTTACCAACTACTCTTACTAACTCTATTTTTCTATTTTATAAAACTATCCTTCTACTACTAACTTTCCTCCCTCTATCTTTCTAAAATTATAATTTGGCCCCAACAATTATTTAATTCAAATTATAATATATAACTCTATTAAAACAATATTACACTAAATAATATTTATTCTATATAAACCTAATCATGCCAATTAATCAAACAAAGTCAAATATTACTACACACCAAATTAATATTATTCAAAATAATATTTCGACATAATAAATATTTTTATTTCATATTACCCAATTAATATTTTAATCGATATCAATTGAATATATTTCTCAAAATAGATATAATTTAATAGTTTTGGAAAATAATTAATGAAATAACATTTAAATATAAACGGCGTGTTACAACTCTCCCCCACTTAAAAGATTTCCGGCCTCGAAAATTACCTCTAAACGAACAATTCGGGATAGGAATCCCGCATCCGACTTTCAAGCTCCCACGTCACATTACCATTCGCCGAACCACCCCATGTAACTTTAACCAAAGCAATCTCTCTTCCTCTTAGTTGTTTCACCTTTCTATCTTCAATCCTCACCGGTAAAACCTCAACCGTCAAATTGTCTCTTACTTCCAAATCATCCGCTTGAATAACATGAGATGGATCCGCAATATACTTTTGTAATTGCGAAACGTGAAACACATCATGCAAATTTGAAAGTGATGGAGGCAATGCAATCCGATAAGCCATACTTCCAATCCGCTCTGAAATCTGATAAGGACCAATAAACCGAGGTGTTAACTTCCGCGATTTAAGCGCCCTTCCAACACCCGTAGTTGGATTCACCTTCAAAAACACATGTTCATCCTTCTTGAACTCAAGAGGTTTCCTCCTCTTGTCATAGTAACTCTTTTGGCGATTCTGAGACACTTTCATCTTCTCTCTTATCAATTTGATCTTATCCGTAGCCTCTTGAACCAATTCCGGACCAACTATAGCACTTTCTCCCGTCTCGTACCAACACAAAGGTGTCCTGCACCGTCTTCCATACAATGCCTCAAAAGGAGCCATGCCAATGCTAGAATGAAAACTATCATTATAAGTAAACTCAATCAAAGGCAAATGACTCTCCCATGAACCTCCTTGATCCAAAACACAAGCACGCAACAAATCCTCAAGTGACTGAATTGTTCTCTCCGTTTGACCATCCGTCTGGGGATGATAAGCGGAACTCAATCTCAGCTTAGTACCCAAGGCTCTTTGTAAACCTTCCCAAAATCTTGAAGTGAAGCGCGGATCTCTATCTGAAACAATACATGTAGGAATACCATGTAAACAAACAATCCGTTCCACATACAACTGAGCAAGCTTCTCCATAGTGTAATCCATCCTAATCAGAATAAAGTGTGCAGATTTAGTCAATCTATCCACTATGACCCAAATAGCCTCATGGTTACTCGGAGTCCTCGGCAAACCAGAAACAAAATCCATCGAGATACTATCCCACTTCCACTCGGGAATAGACAACGGTTGCAACAAACCCGAAGGCTTCTGATGTTCAATCTTAGACTTTTGGCAAACCAAACAAGCATACACAAACTCAACAATTTCTTTCTTCATACAAGGCCACCAAAACAACTTCTTTAAATCTTGATACATCTTCTTAGAACCAGGGTGAATACTTAACCCACTTCTATGACCTTCCTCAAGAATCCTCTTTTTCAAATCCCCCACATCGGGAACGCAAACTCTATCATGACATCTCAAAATTCCATTCTCATCAATTCTGAACTCTCCACCTTGACCTTGATTCACCAAAGTAAACTTGTCAACCAAAACCAAATCTGACTTTTGCCCATCTCTAATCTCTTCCAAGACACCACTAGTAAGCTTCATCATACCAAGCTTCACGCCAAAATAAGTCTCTTCACACACCAAACTCAAATCTCGGAATTGCTCCAACAATTCCCATTCTTTAACCATCAACATAGACATGTGTAAAGACTTCCTGCTCAAAGCATCTGCAACCACGTTTGCCTTACCAGGATGGTAATTCAAACTGAAGTCATAATCTTTAAGAAACTCTAGCCACCTTCTTTGCCTCATATTCAACTCTTTTTGATCAAACAGATATTTCAAACTCTTATGATCGCTAAAGACGTCGAATCTCGACCCAAATAAATAATGCCTCCAAATCTTTAACACAAAAACCACCGCTGCCAACTCCAAGTCATGAGTTGGATAATTCCTCTCATGCACCTTGAGTTGCCTCGAAGCATACGCCACAACCTGCCCATTTTGCATTAACACACCTCCTAAACCCATCAAAGAAGCATCGCAATAGACCGTAAACGGTTCAGATGGTTTAGGCAAAATCAAAACTGGCGCAGTTGTCAACCTTCTCTTCAACTCTTGGAAACTATCTTCACACTGCGGAGTCCACACGAACGCTTGACTCTTCCTAGTCAATTGTGTCAACGGTAAAGCTAGCTTGGAAAAGCCTTCAATGAACTTACGGTAATAACCCGCTAAACCAAGAAAGCTTCGAATCTCAAAAACTGACTTTGGAGATTCCCATTCTGACACGACTTCTATCTTCGAAGGATCCACAGCAATACCTCCATGAGATATCACGTGACCAAGGAAACTCACTTGTTCTAACCAGAATTCACACTTCGAAAGTTTAGCAAACAAATGATTTTCCTTCAGAATTGACAAAACAATTCTCAAGTGTTCGGCATGCTCTGCTTCACTCTTGGAATAAATCAAAATGTCATCGATGAACACCACCACAAACTTATCCAGAAACTCATGAAAGATTCTGTTCATATACTCCATGAACACACCAGGTGCATTCGTAACACCAAAAGGTATCACCGAATACTCATAGTGTCCATAACGAGTTCTGAACGCAGTTTTCTGAATATCACCCGCTTTCACGCGAATCTGATGATAGCCTGACCTCAGGTCAATCTTGCTAAACACACACGCACCCACCAACTGATCCATTAAATCATCAATCCTTGGCAAAGGATACTTGTTCTTAATGGTCACTTTGTTTAGCTGCCTATAATCCACATAAAGTCTCATTGTTCCTTCTTTCTTCTTCACAAGTAAAACTGGAGCACCCCACGGACTCACACTAGGACGAATAAACCTTTTGTCAAGCAACTCTTCCAGCTGAATCTTCAGTTCCACTAGTTCCGACGGTGACATCCTATAAGGAGCCATCGAAACAGGACTAGTACCAGGAATTAAGTCGATGGAAAACTCTACCTCACGCTCAGGAGGTAAATCCGTAATCTCTTCAGGAAACACTTCAGGAAATTCGCATACCACAGGATAATCCTTTCTTACTCTACCATCTTCCAAAACCATACTCGCCATAAGCATAAACAACCCATCTCCATTCTTCACACTCTTCTCAACTTGCTGTGTAGACAAGAAAACCACACCATCTTTCTCGGACGCGAGAAAAAGAACAGCCTTAGCAAAACAGTTGATATAGACATGGTTGGCTTTCAACCAGTCCATACCCAGAATCACATCTATCTGATGCAAAGGAAGACACACGAGATCAACTTCGAAATCTCTTCCGCACATGCGCAAAGGACACTTCAAGTAACAACTGAAGTAGAAACTGAACCCATCGCAGGTGTATCTACCTCCATACTTAGATCCAAAGTAGACAAGATAAGGCCCAATCTCTTGGCACAATCTAAAGCAACAAACGAATGCGTCGCACCCGTATCAATAATAGAAACCAAAGACACATTAGAGATAAAGCATGTACCTCTGATTAGACGTTCCTCAGCAGAAGTCTCTGCTCCAGATAAAGCGAATACTTTTCCAACTTCTTTCTTTGGCTTTGGACATTAGGTACTTATGTGGCCTCTCTCACCACAATTAAAGCAAGTTACACTCACACCAACTCTACAATCCACCGCTTTGTGACCCACCCTGTCACACTTGAAACACTTAACTATCCCCTGGCGACATTCCATAGCACGATGTCCCTCTTTACCACATTTAAAACATTTGATTGGAGCAGTCACTCCCCCACTCGGACTCTTTCCACTGCTTATTGGTCTCTTTCCTCTTCCATCATAAGGCTTAGGACGCATCTGTCCCTTACCTCTTTTCTCACTCAAGCTCTTGTAATAAGCAGTGCTATCCCGACTGTCTTCGTCGTAGATACGACTCTTATTAACCAACTCAGAGAATCTTGTAATCTGCTGATACCCAATCGCCTTCTTTATGTCCGGCCTCAAACCATTAACAAACTTAAGGCACTTCGACCTCTCAGCATTAACAGTGTTGTAGTGAGGACAGTATTTGATCAAATCTTGAAATTTAGCCGCATAGTCAGCTACCGAACCACTACCTTGTTTAAATTCCAGGAATTCAACTTCCTTTTTACCACGAACATCCTCCGGAAAATAATTCTCCAAGAATGCATCTCGGAAAATTTCCCAAGTCACCACAACCTGCTCCTCCTCATACCTCTGACTAGCGTTGATCCACCAGTCTCCGGCCTCTTTAATCAGCATGTGTGTTCCGAATTGCACTTTCTGAGCGTCGGTGCAATTCATCACACGAAAGATTTTCTCAATTGCTTTTAACCATTCTTGGGCTTCCACCGGAGCATGCTCTCCCTTGAAAGTAGGCGGGTTGTTCTTTTGGAACTTCCCAAGAGCACGGAAAGCATCTTCAGTACCATCATGTGGCGCTTGAGTCGTTTGCGGCATCTGATTTATTGACCCCGCAAGCAACCTCAATGCCTCAGCTAAAGCATCATCATTCCTTCTACCAGCCATCTTCTCTCTCTACAACACAAAGTATTGATCGCGTTAGCCACACAATCAAATACAAGGGATTAACAAAATAAGACCTGACAACTGACCGACTATGCTCTGATACCACTATTGTAACACCCCTTCTAATTTCCCCAAATAATAGGCAAGAATTAAAATCAGAGAAAATAAATTGCACGGAAGGGATGTCACAACACACTTCACATTCCAAAATTTTAAAGAAAAACGGACAGGGTACGTTTGTAAATTTAAGCATATCAACACAAAACAAACATACATAAATATTTAACTTCTTTCTCTCGTGCAAACGCAACGGAGTTTCAATATTTAACTTCATCTCCATTCATGGAGGAATCAAAACATAATTCAAGGCATCAAGCCATGATAATTCACATAAAGCATATGTTATCAAGTCTCACATACACAAAATAATATACACAAAGTAAGGATTATATACATCATAATCCGAATACAAAATAGACGAGTTCGACACTAAATATACCCCCTCCAGGTGTTACTACCAGAGCATCGACTCGACTCTAATCAAAATAAAACAGATTGCAATCCAATGCATCCGCTAACTAGCGCCTCGCGCTACCATCCTCGGTACCTGAACAATGCCATCAAAAGCATTTTCAAACAGAAGGGTAAGAATTCCAATAATCATATAACATGTAATTAAGGTAAAGCAATGGCAATAAATAAAGCAACACATCATGATCATATTCATTTTATCACATATAGTATCCGTACTCAAGGAAGCCATTTCCAACACATTAACCATATAAACCAATTATCCGAATACTCACATCATTGGCACATGACCATTATTCAAACAACAACAATATTGGCACATAACCAAACACATCAACACACATACACAATATACACAATTATGCATGTGACTCACAACACGACTCAACACATGCGAATGTGGTACCGACTTGTGGACCCAAAGTTCCACCGCTTATTTTTCCACATAGGGTCAAAGCCACTACGTCTATTTCCACAATAGGATCAACGTCTATTTTTTTGTGAACCCATGTCTCACCGCCTATGTTCCCTTTCCAGGTCAAAGCCACTACGTTTATTTCCATTCAAGGATCAACGTCTAAAAAAATATGAATCCACCATTTCACCGCCTCTATTTCAATACCAACCATGCCATGCAATATACAATCAACAACTCGTATGCAATTAGACCACTTCCGACCTTGCATACACATACCATATATTCCAACACAATGAAATACCAACGATTGTACATGCATTACAAATATAATTCACAGATCAAGTAACATACAAGTTTAAACAATGTTACTTCCATGATTTATTCAAATCAAACACGATTCCGGTTAGCCCTTGAAAATGTCGAAATCTCAAAAAAATAACTCAACCATAATTACCTACGCATTTAGCTTAGTTACCCCGTCAAATTTCATTAATTTCCAGTTAACTAATTTTTTTATCGCCTATACTGGCAATTATAAACAAACACAATTCCATAAACCGGAACATTCAACTTAGTTCGAATTCACCTGCAAAATTCACATTTTCCAACAAAAATGCCACCCAACAGATCAACAAAATTTACTACCATAAACCGCATAATAATTCGAACTATTCGGGCTAAAATCGGTTAATTAATTATCGGCCAAAAACTCTATTATTTCTACTCTATAAATCCTACAAAACTATTCATTAAAGATATTAAACCATTAATATTAAATAATCCGTATTTGTAGATGAGGACGTAGTTACTACCGTATTACAAGCAATTTCCTCTAAATACTACTTCAAAATTTGCTACAGTGTGCAACTAATTGTTTTCTAAATATTACTCCAATAATTTCTCTACAACTTGCCTAATAATTGCACAAAATGCTACTTCGTAATGCCACTTTATATGCACCACTGTATACCAACTATGTGCCACTAAATATCTTCCACTAAATATCTTCCATTCATACGCTACAGTAAGCATAAAGATTCCTTCTTTATATTTCTTCATGTGCGCTGCGGTAATCCTAAACAATTCCAAATGCTACTAAATGTTGCTTTATACATAACGCTACAGGAATTAGCCACTTCTTCCAATTGCTTTACTACTTACCGGTAGGGTAATGCTACTCCATCAATATAATACACCCTGCGCTACTTTCTACTTCATCACAGTAGCAGCCAATGCCTTTTAATGCTAAACCATGCCAGGCGCTACTGTACCCAACTAATGCCTTTAATTATTAATTCTCAAATGTTGCTACCACATGGCAAATTAAGTTCCTTTCTCAGCTTACCAAGTACCTTATTGCGCTACAGCATACAAAGTGCCACGGATTGCAAGTTATTACCAATGCTACTTTATTCAATTCGCTACAGTGGCCAAAACAAATACCCTAAACCCCTAATTTATTCCAAAATCAAAACTATAAAATCACACACTAAATAATTGGTGGAAGTCAAACCCTTACCTCTAGTGTTGATTTTCTTGGAACAAGATGATGATTTTGTAGAACAAACCCTAGCCTTCTTCTTCTCTTCTTACCAACTACTCTTACTAACTCTACTTTTCTATTTTATAAAAATATCCTTCTACTACTAACTTTCCTCCCTCAATCTTTCTAAAATTATAATTTGGCCCCAACAATTATTTAATTCAAATTATAATATATAACTCTATTAAAACAATATTACACTAAATAATATTTATTCTATATAAACCTAATCATGCCAATTAATCAAACAAAGTCAAATATTACTACACACCAAATTAATATTATTCAAAATAATATTTCGACATAATAAATATTTTTATTTCATATTACCCAATTAATATTTTAATCGATATCAATTGAATATATTTCTCAAAATAGATATAATTTAATAGTTTTGGAAAATAATTAATGAAATAACATTTAAATATAAACGGCGTGTTACATCTGGAGCGTATCTGCACTGTATTTTGATTGCATATTGTTAATGGTAGCTGTTTAATCTTATCCTGAAAAGGGTAAAATGTTAGCTGAAACACAAAGTTATGTTGCATGAAATGTATGATGCAATGTATTTTCTTTATAAATGTTTATGATATATGGATGCAATGTATGCACATGTAAGCTGGTTTGCTGTATTGCTGTTTGATTGAGGAAAATAAATCCATGAATGCTGCTGAGGATAAGTTGAATTTTCTTGTCTTGAAATTAAAGTACTGAAGAACTCTTGTTCAGGGAAGTAAATTCCGTTGTGAGGGCAATGCCATGTACTGCTTGTAAGATTTGCCTGGGGAATCTTTAGAAATTTGATGATTTCTACTGGGAATTAATAATTTGAAACTTGGTTCCGCTGGGGATTCAAATGACGTACTGTGGGGATTACTTATGGAATAGCCTAGAGACGTTTTCCTGTACTTTCAACTTATCAGTAATTATCTTTCTCATTTTGTTTATTTGTAAACAATAATTATGTTCAAATGCAATGTTCATCAATGAATCATTGGACGTTTTTGCAAACAAAACACAAGAGTAAAGAAAAAGACAAATAACTTTTGCACTTTCAAAGGGATATCTTTGTATTGACTTTGAATAAGTATTTTGTACAAAAGAGACAAACATTCTAGTAAGAGAATAGTGCCATACAACAAGAAAAATTTATACAAAGAAAGATAGCTATGTGTAATAATCCCATGGGGTTCCCATTATGCTATAGCCTTCGTATCTCTGAGCACTTTGTCTATTTGTTGCTTCGTCCGAAGATGATTGAATTGATTAGAACCTACAAGTTTGTCAGTGGAAGTCAAAGGTTATCCGTAAATGATCCGATAGGACATAGTCATACGCTTTAATTCCCTAACTTTTTCCTCGACCGCCCTTTCGGGTTTTCAGTCCACCGGGAAACCCTTTTTTGCCCAAGTCGCCCTTTTAGGTTTTCAACTTGCCGAATGTATAGATTTTTTTTGTTTTATCCCTAATTTTTTCCTGAACCTTTTTGGTTCGCCGGGATGCCCTTGTTTTGCCTAGGTGTGTCAACCTAGCGGGTCTCTTATGCGTAATGTCTTTTGACTATGTATGCATTCGCAGGGTGTGGCATGTCATCACCGTCCATGGTGGTCAAGATCATTGCCCCACCGAAGAATATATTCTTGATTACAAATGGTCCTTCATAGGTAGGAGTCCATTTGCCCCTGGGATCACTTTGTGGCAAAATGATACGTTTGATCACTAGATCCCCAACTTGATATACTTGGCGTCTGACTTTCTTGTTGAAAGCATTGATCATCCGTTTTTGATACATCTGACCATGGCGAACAGCAGTAAGTCTCTTTTCATCAATTAAGTTCAGTTGATCAAGTCGAGTCTGGATCCAATCGTTTTCATTCAATCCTGCATCCTTCATAATTCTCAGAGAGGGGATCTGAACCTCAATAGGCAAGACAGCCTCCATGCCATAAACCAAAGAATAGGGTGTTTCCCCGGTTGATGTGCGAGCAATGGTACGGTACCCGTGGAGAGCGAATGGTAGCATCTCATGCCAATCTTTGTACGTGACTGTCATTTTCTGTATGATCTTTTTAATGTTTTTATTTGCAGCCTCGACAACACCATTCATCTTTGGCCGATAGGGGGATGAATTGTGATGCTGAATCTTGAATTGTTCGTACAAAGCGGTGATCATAGTGTTGTTAATATTTGTACCATTGTCAGTGATGATCCTTTCTGGGATACCGTACCGGCAAATGAGATTTTTCTTGATGAAGCAGGCAACAACATTCTTAGTAACGGAAGCGAAGGAAGCTGCTTCAACCTATTTGGTAAAATAGTCAATGGCCACTAGGATGAAACGGTGTCCATTCGAGGCTGTAGGCTTGATCTCCCCAATCATATCAATTCCCCACACAGCAAAGGGCCAAGGAGCCGTCAAGACATTCAGAGGAACCGAAGATACGTGCACCTTGTCCGCATAAATTTGACACTTATGACATGTCCGAGAGTGTTGATAGCAATCTGCTTCCATGGTAGACCAATAATAGCCTGCCCGTAGAATTTTCTTTGCCATCGTATGCCCATTGGAGTGAGTGCCAAAAGTACCTTCATGTAATTCAGCCATGATCTTTTCCGCCTCAATATTATCCACACACCGAAGCAGAAAGGAGTCATGATTGTGGTCGTACAGGATGCCATTACTAAGGAAGAACTTAGCAGAAAATCTCCTTAAGAACTTTTTATCATTGATTGAAGCTCCATCTGGATATTCTTGAGCCTCGAGATACCTCTTGACTTCATGCTGGTTCATCCATTCGTTCGATGGTGATCTGGGGAGCTTCGTTATCCCAATTAAGTTTAAACATATATGACATTGTGGCTAGAGCGTCTGTTAACTGATTTTCTTCTCGCGAGAAATGCTCAAAGGTAATCTTCTCAAAATGTGATAGCAATGTCAAAACATGTTCCTTGTAAGGGATAATATTTGGGTGCTTAGTGTCCCATTCCCCTTTGATCTGACTGATGACCAAAGCTGAATCTACGAATACATCTAAGGATTTGATTCCCAAGTCTATGGTAGCTCTGAGACCAAAGATGCATGCTTCATACTCCGCCATGTTGTTTGTATAATTGAAGCAAAGGTTGGCAGTAAAGGGAGCATGACACCCTTCTGGAGATATGAGTACAACACTGATACCATTACAAAGTGCATTTGATGCCCCATCAAAGAACAGGGTCCATCGAGATCCTTGTTCAGGTCCGTCATATGGTCTGATTTCTTCACAGTTGTCTAATGTCATGATGTCTTCATCCGGGAATTCAAACTTCATGGACTGATAATCTTCTACAGCTTGATGAGCAAGATGATCAGCTAGCACACTGCCCTTTATAGATTTCTGGGTAGTATACTGTATGTCATATTCTGTTAGGATCATCTGTCATCTAGCTATCCTCCCAGACAGAGCAGGCTTCTCGAAGATGTATTTTATCGGATCCATCTTTGATATCAACAAGGTAGTATGAGTTAGCATATACTATCTTAGTCGGCGAGCAGCCCATGATAGAGCGCAACAAGTTTTCTCGAGTAGTGAATATCTGGTTTCATAGTCGGTAAAATTTTTGCTCAGATAGTAAATAGCGTGCTCTTTTCGGCCAGACTCGTCATGCTGCCCCAATACACACCCCATTGAGTTCTCTAAAACGGTTAGATACATGATCAGTGGTCTTCCCTTCACTGGTGGCATCAAAATAGGGGGCTCTTGTAAGTACTCTTTGATTTTGTCAAAAGAAGTCTGGCATTCATCATTCCATTTGACTACTTGATCTTTCTTCATAGTTTGAAGATTGGCCCACAAGTAGCTGCTAGGTGAGAAATGAATCTGGAAATATAGTTCAGGCGTCCCAAGAATCCTCTGACTTCCTTCTCAGTACGAGGAGCAGGCATTTCCTGAATCACTTTAACCTTGGCAGGATCAACCTCGATGCCTTTGTTACTGACGACAAAACCTAAATGTTTACCGGACCGTAATCCGAATGTGCACTTGTTTGGATTCAACCTTAACTTGTATTCCTTCAATCTCTCAAACAAATTTTACAAGTGATCAAGGTGCTCTTCTTCCGTTTGTGATCGGGCTATCATGTCATCTACGTAGACCTCTATTTCATGATGTATCATATCAGGAAACAAAGCTACCATGGTGCGCTGATAGGTGGCCCCAGCATTCTTCAGTCCGAATGGCATCAATTTGTAGCAAAATGTGCCCCACTGTGTGACAAATGTAGTTTTCTCCATGTCCTCAGGCGCCATTTTAATTTGATTATAACCTTAGAATCCGTCCATGAAGGAAAAAACCTTGTGCTGGGCTGTATTGTCAACCAGGATATCTATGTGGGGGAGTGGAAAATCATCTTTAGGGCTGGCCGTATTCAAATCTCTATAGTCCATGCACATTCGTACTTTTCCATCCTTTTTAGGCACGGGAACAATGTTAGCAACCCATTGAGGATAGAAAGTGACAGCCAAGAATCCAGCATTGAATTGTTTCATGACTTCCGCTTTGATCTTCTCTGACATATCAAGTATCATGCGGCGGACTTTTTGTTTTACTGGCGGACATTCTTCTCTTGTTAGAAGATGATGTACCACGATGTCTGCATCAAGTCCTGGCATGTCTTCATATGACCAGGCAAAGATCTCAACATAATCATGCAACAGTTGAATCAGACGCTCCTTGACACTCGGCTCTAGATTGGCACCTACCTTGATTTCTTTTTTATCCTCCTCGGTAACCAAGTTGATTGTATCCACCAATTCTTCATGAGGCTGAATAGCTCTTTCCTCTTGTTGTAGTAGTTTGGCCAATTCCCCTGGTACTTCACAATCTTCCTCACCTTCGTCTTCGGCTTGGTAGATTAGATCCTCAGAGTCACAAAAGGCCATAGCAGTATTGTTACCTATGGGATCCGGAATGGAGGGGTACCTGCATTTGTGAGTGTCAGTGTGTGTAAGGGTATAGCCATCCTTAAAAATAAAATGTAAAAGAAAAAACAATGAGCATAAAAAGTTTGTAGGTGAAAAACGTCCATGATTCATTGAATGTCATATGAAGATGAAATAAAAACCCTTACAAGTGGACCATTGTGCCTCGGGCAAGACACAAGGTTTTAAATGTGCAAATTGTTTGTGAATATTTCAAGTCCAACATAAATGTAAAAGATAAATTACTGAGGGATGAAAGTTATTGGGACAAAGTCTCTGGCTTCCCAATTGCGAAGTCCTCCGTTGATAGTATGAAAGATCCAATCCTCCAAGTTGCAATCCTCTTCACCATCTTCCACTGCATTGACCTCTCGGTTGCTAATCTTCAAGGCTGGCCCTCCGACACGGGCACAGTGCACAACCTTCTGAGCACTCGAAGTAAACCCTAATCCAAACTTGTCAGATTTATACAGAATGTTCGAAAGTTTCCCCCAGATGGTGCATCCACCCTCCTCTACTACTGCCTTGGCGTCCTTCAGAGATGACATCTGGAGCGGAGGTATTGTGATCTTGGGGATATGGGACACCGTATTGGTTACTGCTACCTCTTGAGAGACTTCTTCGAAATGTTGAAAAGGAGTTTCAATGAATTCGCCGTCTAATTCCACATACCGGGAAGAATTGAGGTGGCTAATCATATACTCTTCCTCTCCGTGGACAGTGATAATCTTTCCATGGACCGGGTATTTCAGCATCTGGTGCAGTGTAGAGGTGACAGCACTGGCATTATGGATCCATAACCGTCCTAGCAGACATGAGTAAGAGGGGAGGATGTCCATTACATAGAAGGTTGAGTTGAAGGTTTGAGTCCCAACCTTTATGGGGATATCCACCTCCCCGTGCACCATCCTCTTTGAACCATCAAACGCTCTTACGACTATGTTAATGGGTTTCAACGTCAGTCTTTCGCAGTCTAATATGTCGAGAGCTTTCTTTGGTAAAACATTCAAAGATGAGCCAGTGTCCATTAAGACATGGGCCATAGTTGTCCCTCTACATTCCAGAGAGACATGTAATGCCTCATTGTGATTTCTTCCCCTTGGTGTCAGATAAGCACCCGAGAAGCCTAGGCCGTTATCTGCCATCAAACTGGCCACACAATCTTGAAATTGGTCAGCAGACGTCTCCTGAGGCACATGGGCCGTCTTCAGAAACTTCACCAGAGCTTTCGCATGTGCCTCTGAGCACAAGAACAATGCCAGCATGGAGATTTTGGAGGGAGTTTTCCCCAACTGTTCAACTACGTCGCAGTCGCTCCTCTTTATTATTTTCAGGATCTCCTCCATTTCCTTCTTGGAGGCCTCGGGGATAGTCAGTGATTGAGCCTTCGTCCGGACAGGCTCTACTTGAATATTTTTTCCTCGAGTTTCGGCAGCAGGAGTGTTGGTAGGGATAACAGCATGGGTTTTGTCGTTTTTGTCAATAGGAGCACTTGCAGATATGATTATTGGTATAAAGGTAACCTTTGGAGCAGCCACGGGTCCAAAAACTGCCTTTGGAGGGGAAATTTCTGGAGAGAAGATTCTACCGCTACAGGTAATCTTACTGGTTCAGACAATATTGCTAATGTCGAAGTCTTCTTCTTCGGAGCTCATCTCTTAGGCGACCAACCCATCTTGTTTGATACCATGGTAGTAGATGTCTCCACCGTAATTCCACGACACTGTTTTGTCTGATTCATATGGGACCGGCCCGGGCATTGTGATTATAAGAGGAGTAGTTTTTGGAATCAATGTAATCCTAACGGGTCTTTTGGGGACCCTGGAAGAATTGGCGGAGATGGTTATGATTGAAACGTCTTCAACAGGAACAGGTGAAACAGGAGCACTTTCAAACAGAATCTCTTGGTTGTCTATCAAGCATTGAATGCCCGTCTTCAGCAAAAGGCAATCAGTTGGTGACGATAAGCAAAGATGGCAGTCTTCATTACAACCCGAGAATACACTGGCTTTCAACAAGTTTATCTTAATGATTGGGAGTGGAGTCAAGAGTTCATCAACTGTGGTAACAAACAAATCTTCTTCAATTGCATTGGTGTTGTGACCATGCCTAGGCATAGGAGCAGAAATGACGTTTGGCTTCTCGGGTGCATCAAACTCAATCTCTTTTGCATCTATAAGGTCTTGAATTTTGATTTTTAGGGCCCAACAGTTGTTAGTGTCATGACCCGGACTTTCGGAATGATATGCGCATCTGGCATTTGGGTGATAATGAGGGGATGCTGTGTTGGGGTTCTTTGGAGCTTCTTTTAAAGTTACCAAATTGGATTTCAGAAGGTGCGGTAAAACCTGGGATAGAGTCATATTAATTCTGGTGAATTTCCGGACTGGCCTTTCCACCCTCAGTTGTTTACTTCTTGGTTGATCATATGTAGGCTTTGGGATCATAATAGCTCCTACCATTTTTTGGCATTCAGCTCTCCCTTGGTTCCTTTGGGGATAAACAACAGATACCTCTTTCTTCCCAGTGAAAGGCTTTCTCACAGCTTTAGAGGCAGATGAATCCTTCTGAATCTTTCCACTTTTTATGCCAACTTCCACCCACTCTCCGGTTAGTATTAACTCAGTAAATCCTGCAGATGAGATTCCAATCAGATGGTTGAAGAAAGGGCCCGACAGAGTGCCTAAGAACATATCCATCAATTCCCTTTCAGATAGAGGGGGTTGCAATCTCCCAGCTAGATCTCTCCATTTCAGTGCGTAATCTTTGAAACCCTCATTTGAGGCCATAGCCATACTCTGAAGTTGAGTACGGGTAGGCGCCAAATCTGCATTATATTGGTATTGCTTATAGAAAGCTGCGGAAAGATCTTCCCGGTTGTGGACGTCGGCCTTTTCCAATTGGTAAAACCAATCGAGTTGTGTTCCAGATAGTCTATGTTGGAAAAAATGCACCCATAGGTCTTTATCGGCGGAGTGCCGCTGGATCTTTCTCACATATGATCGGAGGTGCATCTTAGGACATGAAACCCCATCATATTTTGCAAACAACGGCACTTTGAACTTCGGTGGGATCACAATTCCCGACACTAGTCCCAATTCTTCAAAGTGTAGACCTGGTACCCTTTGTATTTCCATAGCGTTCAAACACTCTTCAATATGTCTGTACTTATCATCAGCTGGAGGATACTGTTCCTCAGAGTAGTCTTCCTCTTCCTCCTTCTCCTCAGATTCTGACAGAACCGCTGTTTCGTTTCCTTTTCCTTCTCCTTCATCAGATGTTGTTGCGAAATTCAAGGTTCTTCTAGTTTGTCCTTGAAACCTTCTCCCCATGATTACAAAACCGGTTGGTTTCTTCTCTTTCTTCTTCTTCTATTTGGCCAACAGAGTCTTCAACTCCTCTTGTCCTTTGGCCAGGGTTGTGAGTAACTATTGAAACTGTGTGTTTTGAAATTGAAGATCTTTGACTGTCTGTTCGAGATCCATCCTACTAAAATAAACAGTAGAGAGATGAGGAAACTCGTTGCAAAGGACCTGTTTATGTTATGATGAATGATATGTACACATGCAATGTTTTCAAGGTTTTTAAAGATTCAAGTTTGTTTTAGAAAAAAAGAAACACACGTTATATTAATAAAATAGAGTTTGAGTACATCAATGCCCCTTGGGAAAAATAATACAAAACTCTAAGATAAAAAAGTAGTGCGCATCCTCTTTGGTGCTATGTAGGCATTTAGAGTCTGCTCCTCGTGAAGTAGCCTAGTGAGTTCCAAAACCTTTTTCCCGCTTGCGTAGAATTGGGCTTCGAATGTATCTCTCTCTCCTTTGAGCTATATCCAATCCCTTTGTAGGTCTTCAAGAGATGTGGGCATGTCAGGATGTAGGATAGTGTATGGAACTTCTCCTTCCTTAGCAGGCTCAAAGATCACCGGGAGAATGGAAGGATAAGGCATCCAAGACTTTGAGCGCGGGTTCGTACCCACTTGAGATAAGGCTCAAGAGGGATGGAATTCTTGTGTCCCAAAGTCTTGCTATCCACCTTGTTTAGCATCCTCCAAGCTCGGATGAATCTCTGGCGAAGACCTTGATCGTCGTTGTCGTAGTCGAATACCAAGCCTTGAATCAACATCTCGTGCGGGCCATCCCTTCGGGCATAACCAAACTGTCTTAGAGATAAGCATGGGTTGTAGGTGATGCCTACCCTAATGCCAAGTAGAGGGACATAAGGGAATTCCCCACAACGGTCAACAATGATAACATTCTCCTTGGATCGGGAGCACCAATGAATATCTGAATGTTTGAGCGTCATTAACCTTTGTGACCACCTTAATCCTTGCTCATTCTTTAAGACTGATCGAGGAAGATGAGAAATAAACCATCTTTCTAGGAGGGGAGTGCAACACATAAGGACACCTCTTTTCCTCATTGTGCGAGTGTGAAAAGAGTGTAGGATATCCCCTAGCAATGTAGGCACCAGATTGCGTGACATGAAGATTTTGACGGCACTTACATCTATGAGTTGGTCAGGATTGGCGAACAAGACCATCCCATAGATAAGAAGAGCCACAATTTCCTCAAAATCTTGTAAGTCTAAGGAATTCCAACAACTTTGGGCTTTCTCAAACAAGAACTTTGCTAAGAAGCCTTTGACACCACTCCTAGTTTCCCAATGAGTTGTGACATCAGATGAGTGCAAGTGCAGAACTTGAGCAATCTCTTCTGGCTTTGGGTCTCTTTCCGTACCGTTGAAAGGTAGTTGATTGGGAATAGGAATCCTCAAGAGTTGATAGAATTCTTCCAAAGTGGGCACAAGCTGATAGTCGGGAAATGTGAAGCAATGGTGCAAAGGATCAAATAACTGAAAGAGAACCTTCATCATATCTTCATATGTGCTGGAGGTGACCAAGTTGATTAGACGACGATGCCTCTCGGTGAATAGAGAGTTCTCAGGGATCCTTGAAGCTAGCTCCTTAAGTTGTGGAGGAATTCTTACAAAGTTGACTTGGATAGTTTTCCTGCGGAGTGAATCCATATCCTACAAAACAAGAACAAAGATGAATCTCCAAAATCCTTAAAATGGTTAGTGGATGCATATGATACTCATGATGTCTATGATGTTATGTACAAGTATGCATATACAAGCAAAGCAAACAAGTTTTAGTTTAGGCTTGCATGGGGTTTTATAGGTAAGTACCCTCTTGAAGTTTAGTTGGCTTAAACCTGTCTTAGTAATAGTACCGGGTTCTAAGGAGCTCAATATCACCGGATTGTTTCCTTGGTAATTGTTTCAGCTCAAGCCTCTTTAACGGCGACCAAAATATCCCAAGAAACCAACCCTTAATGAGTGTAGCATCGAGTATCTACCAACTTCGGACTGCACCAAAGCCGATCATCTCACTACGTCCTAAAGGCTAAGTTGGTCAAGTAAAGGGTTCTAGAAGTTCATTAGTGCTTCATGACATCACTCAGCGACCCCGTATTCTCTTTGATGGACTAAAAGTCTACCAGTACCCACAAATATGTCACACTAACATAGCTATTGCTTAGACCATGTCGGTATACCCCACACAGTTTCCACAACGTATTGCTATTTACCTATGGAATTAAAACTTGGACAAAAGCTCTTCAGCTTGAATTAAAGCTTTGTCAACTGAGTAAGCATTAAATCATGGAGTAAGAAACAAGTTTGGGACCTGTAAAGTATGGATTAGGCAGCATAGGTACTGATTTGAAATTTGTTCTTCATGAAATGGCTTGAATTCAAAGTGAGAAATTGCCAACTTCTTCTCTTCGATTCTCCCTACTCAAAAATGATCTTGAGGAGTTCTTGGACATTTTGTAAATCTTGAAATTTTCTCTATAACTCATATTTGAAATGAATTCCAAGATTCCTCTTGGAACTAGGTGAAAAATTGCCATGAACTTGGGTCCAAAACCTGTCTAAATTAGGGCAAAATTTCACTAACTTATCTAGTTCATGAGCATGTATTCATAAAATTATATCTTGAGATCCAAGAATCTTTAGGGAAAAGTGTATGAAAAAAAGTTGTAGATTTCATGGAGGTCTATAACTTTCATGTTGGGAACTTTCCTTGAATCACCTTGTATCATGGTGAAAAAATGGCTTAAAGTTGAGAAAAAATAAGAAATTTTCTATACTTAGAAAAATTTTTAAGTTAAGAAAATTTCAAATTTTAAAACCTAAACTTCAATCCTTGATTTCTTGATGAACAAGTTTCAAATTTTGACATGTTTTTATGAATTGTGACCCTTGGCACTCGATTTTGACCAAAAAGTCAAAGTTTGACTTTTCAGTATACAATTGATTTTTGATCAGTTGACTGCAAATTTCATCTGTCTATCTAATGGATTTGTAATGTTTTGAACAATGTAATTAGGTAAAGATGGTACAAATGAACCCTTGAAATCATGCTTCAACTCAATTGGTCATTTGCTAGGTCAAAAATCAGAAATTGCCCTTTCTTAGTCAAAACCCTAATTTTGACCATTTTGCCCTTTTGATGATTTGATCAAATTTCTTGAGGAGTTGTGGTCCAAACTTGATCAAATGATAAATATGAGCCTAAAATGTTGATGTTGATAAAAAATTATGAATTTTGACTGTAAATTGGCCATGATTGACTTTTCCCCCAATACAATTGATTTTTAGGTCAACTGTCCAATTGACTGATCAAAAATGTGGTTCAAGGCTTGAAACTTGTCATGAGTAATCTTAGGGGTCCATAATGATGTTTGAAAGTCATATGAAACATTGATAGTCCAAGAATCCTTATGCAAACTCAAATCCTAATTTTGGGTCAATAGTGTAAGATGAGATGTCTTGAGCTGACCAAACCCTAATCTAGTCTTGAGTCAAAGAAGTCTTGTGAGAATAATCTTGATAAATGAGAGGGAAAATTTTGGGCTACAACAACTGCCCCTGTTCAATCTTCTTAAACCTGAAGAGTTAGATTGGCAAGTTTCGCCGTTCGTGACTTGAAGGTGAAAGAATGATTGGACACTAGAGTGCCCAAAAATTTGCACTCGACGATGTGTAGTTGAGGGAATGGGCTTAAAGATGCCATTTGGAGAAGTGATAAAATCTTGTTGGAGATAGGCTTGTAGATGCCATCCAAGAGTGTTTGTTGAATTGTAAATTGTAAGCTGAAAGAATGAGTATCAGAATGGCGTCTGTGTCTAGAGCGTATCTGAACTGTATCTGGATTTAAAATCTGAATGAGTATCAGAGTGGCATCCATGTATGGAGCGTATCCGTGTTGTATTGTATCTGAAAGGTTGTATCTGAATGAGTTTCAGAATGGCATCCGTGTCAGGAGCGTATCTGAATTGTATCTGAACTTGAAATCTGAATGAGTAACAGAATCGCATCCATGTCTGGAGCGTATCTGCACTGTATCTGGTAGTCTGAATCTGAATGAGTATCAGAATGGAATCCATGTCTGGAGCGTATCTGAACTGCATCTGAACTTGAAATCTGAATGAGTAATAGAATGGCATCCGTGTCTGGAGTGTATCTGCACTGTATTCTGATAGTTGAATCTGAATGAGTAACAAAATGACATCCGCATCTGGAGCGTATCCGTACTGTATCTGAAGTATGAATCTGAATGAGTATCAGAATTGCATCCATGTTTGAAGCGTATCTGAACTGTATCTGAACTTGAAATCTGAATGAGTAACAGAATGGCATCTGTGTCTGGAGCGTATCTGCACTGTATTTTGATTGCATATTGTTAATGGTAGCTGTTTAATCTTATCCTGAAAAGGGTAAAATGTTAGCTGAAACACAAAGTTATGTTGCATGAAATGTATGATGCAATTTATTTTCTTTATCAATGTTTATGATATATGGATGCAATGTATGCGCATGTAAGCTGATTTGCTGTATTGCTGTTTGATTGAGGAAAATAAATCCATGAATGCTGCTGAGGATAAGTTGAATTTTCTTGTCTTGAAATTAAAGTACTGAAGAACTCTTGTTCAGGGAAGTAAATTCCGTTGTGAGGGCAATGCCATGTACTGCTTGTAAGATTTGCCTGAGGAATCTTTAGAAATTTGACGATTTCTACTAGGAATTAATAATTTGAAACTTTGTTCGGCTGGGGATTCAAATGACGTACTGTGGGGATTACTTATGGAATAGCCTAGAGACGTTTTCCTGTCCTTTCAACTTATCAGTAGTTATCTTTCTTATTTTGTTTATTTGTAAATAGTAATTATGTTCAAATGCATATGTTCATCAATGAATCATTGGACGTTTTTGCAAACAAAACACAAGAGTAAAGAAAAAGACAAATGACTTTTGCACTTTCAAAGGGATATCTTTGTATTGACTTTGAATAAGTATTTTGTACAAAAGAGACAAACATTCTAGTAAGATAATGGTGCCATACAACAAGAAAAATTTATACAAAGAAAGATAGCTATGTGTAATAATCCCATGGGGTTCCCATTATTCTATAGCCTTCGTATCTCTGAGCACTTTGTCTGTTTGTTGCTTCGTCCGAAGATGATTGAATTGATTAGAACCTACAAGTTTGTCAGTGGAAGTTAAAGGTTATCCGTAAATGATCCGACAAGACATAGTCATACGCTTTAATTCCCTAACTTTTGCCTCGACCGCCCTTTCGGGTTTTCAGTCCACCGGGAAACCCTTTTTTTCCCAAGTCGCCCTTTTAGGTTTTCAACTTGCCGAATGTATAGATTTTTTTTATTTTATCCCTAATTTTTTCCTGAACCTTTTTGGTTCACCGGGATGCCCTTGTTTTTCCTAGGTGTGTCAACCTAGCGGGTCTCTTATGTGTAGTATCTTTTGACTATGTCTGTGTCCACAGGGTGTGGCAGGTCGTCACCGTCCATGGTGGTCAAGATCATTGCCCCACCGAAGAATATATTCTTGATTAAAAATGGTCCTTCATAGGTAGGAGTCCATTTGCCCCTGGGATCACTTTGTGGAAAAATGATACGTTTGATCACTAGATCCCCAACTTGATATACTTGGCTTCTGACTTTCTTGTTGAAAGCATTCATCATCCGTTTTTGATACATCTGACCATGGAAAACAGCAGTAAGTCTCTTTTCATCAATTAAGTTCAGTTGATCAAGTCGAGTCTGGATCCAATCGTTTTCATTCAATCCTGCATCCTTCATAATTCTCAGAGAGGGGATCTGAACCTCAATAGGCAAGACAACCTCCATGCCATAAACCAAAGAATAGGGTGTTGCCCCGGTTGATGTGCAAGCCATGGTACGGTACCCGTGGAGAGCGAATGGTAGCATCTCATGCCAATCTTTGTACGTGACTGTCATTTTCTGTATGATCTTTTTAATGTTTTTATTTGTAGCCTCGACAACACCATTCATCTTTGGCCGATAGGGGGAAGAATTGTGATGCTGAATCTTGAATTGTTCGCACAAAGTGGTGATCATAGTGTTGTTAATATTTGTACCATTGTCAGTGATGATCCTTTTCGGGATACCGTACCGGCAAATGAGATTTTTCTTGATGAAGCGGGCAACAACATTCTTAGTAACGGAAGCGAAGGAAGCTGCTTCGACCTATTTGGTAAAATAGTCAATGACCACTAGGATGAAACAGTGTCCATTCGAGGCTGTAGGCTTGATCTCCCCAATCATATCAATTCCCCATACAACAAAGGGCCAAGGAGCCGTCAAGACATTCAGAGGAACCGAAGGTACGTGCACCTTGTCCGCATAAATTTGACACTTATGACATGTCCGAGAGTGTTGATAGCAATCTGCTTCCATGGTAGACCAATAATAGCCTGCCCGTAGGATTTTCTTTGCCATCGTATTCCCACTGGAGTCAGTGCCAAAAGTACCTTCATGTAATTCAGCCATGATCTTTTCCGCCTCAATATTATCCACACACCAAAGCAGAAAGGATTCATGATTGTGGTTGTACAGGATGCCATTACTAAGGAAGAACTTAGCAGAAAATCTCCTTAAGAACTTTTTATCATTGATTTAAGCTCCTTCTGGATATTCTTGAGCCTCGAGATACCTCTTGACTTCATGAAACCAAGGTTGGTCCACTACCTCTTCAGTCTTAATCTCGTGACAGTGTGCTGGTTCATCCATTCGTTCGATGGTGATCTGGGGAGCCTCGTTATCCCAATTAAGTTTAAACATAGATGACATTGTGGCTAGAGCGTCTGCTAACTGATTTTCTTCTCGCGGGAAATGCTCGAAGGTAATCTTCTCAAAATGTGATAGCAATGTCAAAACATGTTCTTTGTAAGGGATAATATTTGGGTGCTTAGTGTCCCATTCCCCTTTGATCTGACTGATGACCAAAGCTGAATCTCCGAATACATCTAAGGATTTGATTCCCAAGTCTATGGCAGCTCTGAGACCAAAGATGCATGCTTCGTACTCCGCCATGTTGTTTGTACAATTGAAGCAAAGTCTGGAAGTAAAGGGAGCATGACACCCTTCTGGAGATATGAGTACAGCACCGATACCATTACAAAGTGCATTGGATACCCCATCAAAGAACAGGGTCCATCGGGATCCTTGTTCAGGTCTGTCATATGGTCTGATTTCTTCACAATTGTCTAATGTCATGATGTCTTCATCCGGGAATTCAAACTTCATGGACTGATAATCTTCTACAGCTTGATGAGCAAGATGATCAGCTAGCACACTGCCCTTTATAGCTTTCTGGGTAGTATACTGTATGTCATATTCTGTTAGGATCATCTGCCATCTAGCTATCCTCCCAGACAGAGCAGGCTTCTCGAAGATGTATTTTATCAGATCCATCTTAGATATCAACAAGGTAGTATGAGTCAGCATATACTGTCTTAGTCAGCGAGCAGCCCATGCCAGAGCGCAACAAGTTTTCTCGAGCAGTGAATATCTGGTTTCACAGTCGGTAAAATTTTTGCTCAGGTAGTAAATAGTGTGCTCTTTTCGGCCAGACTCGTCATGCTGCCCCAATACACACCCTATTGAGTTCTCTAAAACGGTTAGATACATGATCAGTGGTCTTCCCTTGACTGGTGGCATCAAAACAGGGGGCTCTTGTAAGTACTCTTTGATTTTGTCAAAAGAAGTCTGGCATTCATCATTCCATTTGACTACTTGATCTTTCTTCAATAGTTTGAAGATTGGCTCACAAGTAGCTGCTAGGTGAGAAATGAATCTGCCAATATAGTTCAGGCGTCCCAAGAATCCTCTGACTTCCTTCTCAGTACGAGGAGCAGGCATTTCTTGAATCACTTTAACCTTGGCAGGATCAACCTCGATGCCTTTGTTACTGACGACAAAACCTAAAAGTTTACCGGACCGTAATCCGAATGTGCACTTGTTTGGATTCAACCTTAACTTGTATTCCTTCAATATCTCAAACAAATTTTGCAAGTGATCAAGGTGCTCTTCTTCCGTTTGTGATCGGGCTATCATGTCATCTACGTAGACCTCTATTTCATGATGTATCATATCATGAAACAAAGCTACCATGGCGCGCTGATAGGTGGCCCCAACATTCTTCAGTCCGAATGGCATCAGTTTGTAGCAGAATGTGCCCCACTGTGTGACAAATGTAGTTTTCTCCATGTCCTCAGGCGCCATTTTAATTTGATTATAACCTGAGAATCCGTCCATGAAGGAAAAAACCTTGTGCTGGGCTGTATTGTCAACCAGGATATCTATGTGGGGGAGTGGAAAATCATCTTTAGAGCTGGCCGTATTTAAATCTCTATAGTCTATGCACATTCGTACTTTTCCATCCTTTTTAGGCACGGGAACAATGTTAGTAACCCATTGAGGATAGAAAGTGACAGCCAAGAATCCAACATTGAATTGTTTCATGACTTCCGCTTTGATCTTCTCTGACATATCAAGTATCATGCGGCGGAATTTTTGTTTTACTGGCGGACAATCTTCTCTTCTTGGAAGATGATGTACCACGATGTCTGCATCAAGTCCTGGCATGTCTTCATATGACCAGGCAAAGATTTCAACATAATCATGCAACAGCTGAATCAGACGCTCCTTGACACTCAACTCTAGATTGACACCTACCTTGATTTCTTTTTTATCCTCCTCGGTACCCAAGTTGATTGTATCCACCAATTCTTCATGAGGCTGAATAGCTCTTTCCTCTTGTTGTAGTAGTTTGGCCAATTCCCCTGGTACTTCACAATCTTCCTCACCTTCGTCTTCGGCTTGGTAGATTATATCCTCAGAGTCACAAAAGGCCATAGCATTATCGTTACCTATGGGATCCGGAATGGAGGGGTACCTGCATTTGTGAGTATGGGTGTGTGTAAGGGTATAGCCATCCTTAAAATAAAATGTAAAAGAAAAAACAATGAGCACAAAAATTTTGTATGTGAAAAACGTCCATGATTCATTGAATGTCATATGAAGATGAAATAAAAACCCTTACAAGTGGACCATTGTGCCTCGGGCAAGACACAAGGTTTTAAATGTGCGAATTGTTTGTGAATATTTCAAGTCCAACAGAAATGTAAAAGATAAATTACTGAGGGATGAAAGTTATTGGGACAAAGTCTCTGGCTTCCCAATTGCGAAGTCCTCCGTTGATAGTAGGAAAGATCCAATCCTCCAAGCTTCAATCCTCTTCATCATCTTCCACTGCATTGACCTCTCGGTTGCTAATCTTCAAGGCTGGCCCTCCCGCACGGGCACGGTGCACAACCTTCTGAGCACTCGAAGTAAACCCTAATCCAAACTTGTCAGATTTATATAGAATGTCCGAAAGTTTCCCCCAGATGGTGCATCCACCCTCCTCTACTACTGCCTTGGCTTCCTTCAGAGATGACATCTGGACCAGAGATCTTGTGATCTTGGGGATCCGAGACACCGTCTTGGTTACTACTACCTCTTGAGAGACTTCTTCAAAATGTTGAAAAGGAGTTTCAATGAATTCGCCATCTAATTCCACATACCGAAAAGAATTGAGGTGGCTAATCATATACTCTTCGTCTCCGTGGACAGTGATAATCTTTCCATGGACCGGGTATTTCAGCATCTGGTGCAGTGTACAGGTGACAACACTGGCATTATGGATCCACAGCCGTCCTAGCAGACATGAGTAAGAGGGGCGGATGTCCATTACATAGAAGGTTGAGTTGAAGGTTTGAGTCCCAACCTTTATGGGGATATCCACCTCCCCGTGCACCATCCTATTTGAACCATCAAACGCTCTTACGACTATGTTACTGGGTTTCAACGTCGGTCCTTCACAGTCTAATCTGTCGAGAGCTTTCTTTGGTAAAACATTCAAAGATGAGCCAGTGTCCACCAAGACATGGGCCAGAGTTGTCCCTCTACATTCCAAAGAGACATGTAATTCCTGATTGTGCTTTCTTCCCCTTGGTGTCAGATAAGCACCCGAGAAGCCTAGGCCGTTATCTGCCATCAAACTGGCCACACAATCTTGAAATTGGTCAGCATACGTCTCCTGAGGCACATGGACCGTCTTCAGAAACTTCACCAGAGCTTTCGCATGTGCCTCTGAGCACAGTAACAATGCCAGCATAGAGATTTTGGAGGGAGTTTTCCCCAACTGTTCAACTACGTCGCAGTCGCTCCTCTTTATTATTTTCAGGATCTCCTCCATTTCCTTCTTGGAGGCCTCGGGGATAGTCAGTGATTGAGCCTTCGTCTCGACAGGCTCTACTTGAATATTTTTTCCTCGAGTTTCGGCAGCAGGAGTGTTGGTAGGGATAACAACATGGGTCGTGTCGTTTTTGTCAATAGGAGCACTTACAGATATGATTATTGGTACAGAGGTAACCTTTGGAGCAGCCACGGGTCCAAAAACTGCCTTTGGAGGGGAAATTTCTGGAGAGAAGATTCTATCGCTACGGGTAATCTTACTGGTTCCGACAATATTGCTAATGTCGGAGTCTTCTTCTTCGGAGCTCATCTCTTAGGCGGCCAACCCATCTTGTTTGATACCATGGTAGTAGATGTCTCCACCGTAATTCGACGACACTGTTTTGTCTGATTCATACGGGACCGGCCCGGGCATTGTGATTATAAGAGGAGTAGTTTTTGGAATCGGTGTAATCCTAACGGGTCTTTTGGGGACCCTAGAAGAATTGGAGGAGATGGTTATGATTGAAACGTCTTCAACAGGAACAGGTGAAACAGGAGCACTTTCAAACAGAATCTCTTGGTTGTCTATCAAGCATTGAATGCCTGTCTTCAGCAAAAGGCAATCAGTTGGTGACGATAAGCAAAGATGGAAGTCTTCATTACAACCCGTGAATACAATGGCTTTCAACAAGTTTATCTTAATGATTGGGAGTGGAGTCAAGAGTTCATCAACTGTGGTAACAAACAAATCTTCTTCAATTGCATTGGTGTTGTTACCATGCCTAGGCATAGGAGCATAAATGACGTTTGGCTTCTCGGGTGCATCAAACTCAATCTCTTTTGCATCTATAAGGTCTTGAATTTTGTTTTTTAGGGCCCAACAGTTGTTAGTGTCATGACCCGGACTTTCAGAATGATATGCGCATCTGGCATTTAGGTGATAATGAGGGGACGCTGTGTTGGGGTTCTTTGGAGCTTCTTTTAAAGTTACCAAATTGGATTTCATAAGGTGCGGTAAAAACTGGGATAGAGTCATATTAATTCTGGTGAATTGCCGAACTGGCCTTTCCACCCTCAGTTGATTACTTCTTGGTTGATCAGATGTAGGCTTTGGGATCATAATAGCTCCTACCATTTGTTGGCATTCAGCTCTCCCTTGGTTCCTTTGTGGATAAACAACAGATACCTCTTTCTTCCCAGTGAAAGGCTTTCTCACAACTTTAGAGGCAGATGAATCCTTCTGAATCTTTCCACTTTTTATGCCAACTTCCACCCACTCTCTGGTTAGTATTAACTCAGTAAATCCTGCAGATGGGATTCCAATCAGATGGTTGAAGAAAGGGCCCAATAGAGTGCCTAAGAACATATCCATCAACTCCCTTTCAGACAGAGGGGGTTGCACTCTCCCAACTAGATCTCTCCATTTCTACGCGTAATCTTTGAAACCCTCATTTGAGGCCATAGCCATACTCTGAAGTTGAGTACGGGTAGGCGCCAAATCTGCATTATATTGGTATTGCTTATAGAAAGCTGCGGAAAGATCTTCCCGGTTGTGGACGTCGGCCTTTTCCAACTGGTAAAACCAATCGAGTTGTGTTCCAGATAGGCTATGTTGGAAAGAATGCACCCATAGTTCTTTATTGGTGGAGTGCCGCTGGATCTTTCTCACATATGATCGGAGGTGCATCTTAGGACATGACACCCATCATATTTTGCAAACAACGACACTTTGAACTTCGGTGGGATCACAATTCCCGACACTAGTCCCAATTCTTCAAAGTGTAGACCTGGTACCCTTTGTATTTCCATAGCGTTGAAACACTCTTCAAGATGTCTGCACTTATCATCAATTGGAGGATACTGTAACTCAGAGTAGTCTTCCTCTTCCTCCTCCTCCTCAGATTCTGATGGAACCGCTGTTTCGTTTCCTTTTCCTTCTCCTTCATCAGATGTTGTTGCGAAATTCAAGGTTCTTCTAGTTTGTCCTTGAAACCTTCTCCCCATGATTACAACACCGATTGGTTTCTTCTCTTTCTTCTTCTTCTCTTTGGCCAACATAGTCTTCAACTCCTCTTGTCCTTTGGCCAGGGTTGTGAGTAATTGTTGAAACTGCGTGTTTTGAACTTGAAGATCTTTGACTGTCTGTTCGAGATCCATCCTACTAAAATAAACAGTAGAGAGATGAGGAAACTCGTTGCAAAGGACCTGTTTATGTTATGATGAATGATATGTACACATGCAATGTTTTCAAGGTTTTTAAAGATTCAAGTTTGTTTTAGAAAAAAAGAAACACACGTTATATTAATAAAATAGAGTTTGAGTACATCAATGCCCCTTGGGCAAAATAATACAAAACTCTAAGATAAAAAAGTAGTGCGCATCCTCTTTGGTGCTATGTAGGCATTTAGAGTCTGCTCCTCATGAAGTAGCCTAGTGAGTTCCAAAACCTTCTTCTCGCTTGCGTAGAATTGGGCTTTGAAAGTACCTCGCTCTCCTTTGAGCTGTATCCAATCCCTTTGTAGGTCTTCAAGAGATGTGGGCATGTCAGGATGTAGGATAGTGTATGGAACTTCTCCTTCCTTAACAGGCTCAAAGATCACCGAGAGAATGGAAGGATAAGGCATCACAAGACTTTGAGCGCGGGTTCGTACCCACTTGAGATAAGGCTCAAGAGGGATGGAATTATTTTGTCCCAAAGTCTTGCTATCCACCTTGTTTAGCATCCTCCAAGCTCGGATGAATCTCTGGCGAAGACCTTGATCGTCGTTGTCGTAGTCGAATACCAAGCCTTGAATCAACATCTCGTGCGGGCCATCCCTTCGGGCATAACCAAACTGTCTTAGAGATAAGCATGGGTTGTAGGTGATGCCTCCCCTAATGCCAAGTAGAGGGACATTAGGGAATTACCCACAACGGTCAACAATAATAACATTCTCCTTGGATCAGGAGCACCAATGAATATCTGAATGTTTGAGCGTCATTAACCTTTGTGACCACCTTAATCCTTGCTCATTCTTTAAGAACGATCGAGGAAGATGAGAAATAAACCATCTTTCCAGGAGGGGAGTGAAACACATAAGGACACCTCTTTTCCTCATTGTGCGAGTGTGAAAAGAGTGTAGGATATCCCCTAGCAATGTAGGCACCAGATTGCGTGACATGAAGATTTTGACGGCACTCACATCTATGAGTTGGTCAGGATTGGGGAACAATACTATCCCATAGATAAGAAGAGCCACAATTTCCTCAAAATCTTGCAAGTCTAAGGAATTCCAACAGCTTTGGGCTTTCTCAAACAATAACCTTGCTAAGAAGCCTTTGACATCATTCCTAGTTTCCCAATGAGTTGTGACATCAGATGAGTGCAAGTGCAGAACTTGAGCAATCTCTTCTGGCTTTGGGTCTCTTTCCGTACCGTTTAAAGGTAGTTGATTGAGAATAGGAATCCTCAAGAGTTGAGATAATTCTTCCAAAGTGGGCACAAGCTGATAGTCGGGAAATGTGAAGCAATGGTGCAAAGGATCAAAGAACTGAAAGAGAACCTTCATCATATCTTCATCTGTGCTGGAGGTGACCAAGTTGAGTAGACCAACATGCCTCTCGGCGAATGGAGAGTTCTCAGGGATCCTTAAAGCTAGCTCCTTAAGTTGTGGAGGAATTCTTACAAAGTTGACTTGGATAGTTTTCCTGCGGAGTGAATCCATATCCTACAAAACAAGAACAAAGATGAATCTCCAAAATCCTTGAAATGGTTAGTGGATGCATATGATACTCATGATGTCCATGATGTTATGTACAAGTATGCATATACAAGCAAAGAAAACAAGTTCTTAGTTTAGGCTTGCATGGGGTTTTATAGGTAAGTACCCTCTTGAAGTTTAGTTGGCTTAAACCTGTCTTAGTAATAGTACCGGGTTCTAAGGAGCGCAATATCACCGTATTGTTTCCTTGGTAATTGTTTCAGCTCAAGCCTCTTTAACGACGACCGAAATATCCCAAGAAACCAACCCTTAATGAGTGTAGCATCGAGTATCTACCAACTTCGGACTGCACCAAAGCCGATCATCTCACTACATTCTAAAGGCCAAGTTGGTCAAGTAAAGGGTTCTAGAAGTTCATTAGTGCTTCATGACATCACTCAGCGACCCCGTATTCTCTTTGATTGACTCAAAGGCTACCGGTACCCACAAATATGTCACACTAACATAGCTATTGCTTAGACCATGTCGGTATACCCCACACAGTTTCCACAACGTATTGCTATTTACCTATAATGTTTCCCAAATCCGAGTGGAGGATTCAAACCCAAACAAAGAACCATAATATAAAGCAAACAAGTCAAACAATGTAAGCAAATAAATGTGATCTAGCCCTAAGGTAACCCGACTTTTCGCATTTCCCCAGCAGAGTCGCCAGTTCTGTGATTCGGTGGGAGAACTGGCTTGAGAGTTTTGCTTTTTATCGCAAATGTTGCGGTTAGCAAGAGTCGTCACCGACTTTTCTTTTATCCAAAAGGAAAGGTGAAAAAGCACAGGAAAGACCTTTAGAGATTGTTTCTTGAGTTCAGGGGGTAGATTATGAAAAGGGAAGGTATTAGCACCCTTTTCATCCATGGTTTTCCATGGGCTCTTAGTTACTTGCTAGATCACTTGCTTTTTGTTTTGAAATTGTGCTTTGTGTGGTTTTTGAAAGTATTTTATAAAAGAGGCCATTGTTTAGGCAATCTTTGTAAAGATTCTCGTTCGTAAGAATGTATACAAAGATGTTTGTCTTTTTGAAAATGTTTTCAATGTTTGTAAAATGTTTGGAAATGTGTGTGTTTGTTTTGAAAATAGCAAGGATAGTTGTTTGAAAATAGAGAAAGTAATTGGAGGCAATCTACCTACTCAAATGTATTTCTTATGCATTTTCTATTCCTTTGACATTGTTGTCTTACCATTGATTTGGTAAGCAACCCTATTTTTGGATGTAAACGGGACGGGCGTGGGTCATCGTATAACCATGATTAGCAATATTTGCAAAGTATCTTAGCATTTTGAGGGACCAAGAGAATTTTGTAAAGCAACTTAGAATAGCGTCATCGAGGGACTATGTTCTTATATTTGTTCGTTTTTCCAAGATACTTCGCATGCGTAATATGTATATTTTTTGTATAAGGCAACCAAGTGGAGAAACCCTAAGGGTGTTTGTGTGCAAGTGTGTTATTTTCATGCTTTGATTTTGTCTTGGATTTAGGGTTTTCTATTTGATTTGTTTTTATCTTGCCATACAAACCCTAATTACTAACATGACATGTAAAACGGTAAATTGCGTAATGTAAAGATTACTAAGCTATTACAACAATTTATGGGAGGGGAGAATACAAATTTGAATGGGGATTTTCAAGATACAATATTTAAATAAAATATGCAATGATATATATATATATATATATATATATATATATATATATATATATATATATATATATATATATATATATATATATATATATATATATATATATATATATATATATATATATATATATATATATATATATATGCAAAGAATATTTGTTTGGTTTTTTATAGGAAAAAAAATTTAACCTAAATCTAATAATTTTAAGGGAAAGAAATTAATTCTTGAAAAAAAAAAGTTAACCCTAATTTCTAGTTTAAAAGAAAATAAAGTTCTTATGTATTATTTTTTGTGTATTTTCTGTATTAATAATAATAAATAATATTGTATGAAAATGTTTAGTTTTTATATGTTAAAATAAATATTTACAAATATATATAAAAATATAAAAGAAAAGATAAGAATATATCTAAATTTATTTTTACAAATTTATTTAAGGAAGATAGTTAGTATATGTTCAAGATAAAATATATTTTTTATGTGAAAAATAAAGATAAAATAAAATAAAAATGCAATATTATCATATTTATATTTTTCATGATTTCTATGTGTTGCACCCCAAAATTTGCCCTCTCATGTTTTCCAAAGTCTTCCCCCTGCATGGTTGATCACAAACCCTTGCCTAAGGAAAAAGAAATTTTTGAGTGGTGCTTGAAAGACCCTTCGATTGGCATTCTGAAAGACCCTTCGATTGGCATTCTGAAAGACCCTTTGATTGGCATTCTGAAAGACCCTTCAATTGATATTCTGAAGGAGCCTTTCGATTGGCATTATGGACAAGCACTTCGATTGGCATTATGTCAAGGCCTTCGATTGGAATTCTAAAAGACCCTTTCGTTTGGCACCCTGGGCCAAGCCTTTCGATTGGCATGCCAAGGGATCCTTCGATTTAGCATTGTGTCAAGGAAGCTTCGACAGACATGTTAACCATGTCTTTCGATTAGCATGAACAACACCTTTCGATTGGCCTGTTAACAAAGCCTTTTATTGGAATTTTAATTAGTACCCTTCGATTGATATTTGGACAAGGACCAATCGAAGAGCAGGGCCTGAAGGCATTCGAAACTCACAAGTGTCCAGGTTCATTCAAGAGACACGAATATTTCAAAAAAAGGAAATATTTTAATGTGTCTGATTCTTGTCTCATGGCTTTAATGGCCTGTTTAATGGGCTATCTCTTGCCGTTACTAGACCCCCCACTCCTATAAATACAAGGGCCAGTGGCACATTACAGAGGGGAACGAAACACAAAAAAAAAACAGAGGACGTGGAGATACGCTGCCAAAGGTCATCAGCATTTTCAGAAGTGATCCAAGCCAAAGCAACCATTCAGCAAACACCTCCACGCCCAGAAATCCCAGATTGAAGGTACTCACATCCAGAAAGTGCCAAATCGAAGGTCCCAACTACTGGTAAGAGAGGGTAAAATGTCAAATTTTGTGTTTACATAACATATCCATATTTGTTATCCCATTCGATTTGCCATCCTAGACAGAATTCAAGGGCTTGGGTTTGGCCCCAGGTCATGTTCTTCGTTTGCTAACATTTGCTGCAGATTTAGCCTGGAAAGACTCAGCGCACGCAGAATCGAAGGGCCTGGGGTTCGATACCAGGCCCTGAGTTTTATTTTGCTAACATACTTTTGCAGGTATAGCATCCCAGATCGAAGGTGAAACATTCTCTGGATCGAAGCTTCCCATAGTCCTCCTGGATCGAAGAAGGCATTTTTCCCAGGATCGAAGGGAAATCCCCTTCCCTGGATCGAAGGCTGTTCATGCCCACTTCCTGGCCCAATCGAAAGAACCATGACCCTGTTTGGATCGAAGCTTCCCAGGCCTCAAAAATTATGTTTTTTTATTTGCTGCCTGTTTCCTTCATTTTTTATCCTTATTTTGACTATTTTATTCCTTTTTTAATCAACATAAAATCAATTAAAAAAACCACAAAAAATATTAGGCTAGTTTTTCCTATTAAATTAATTTTGTTAATTAATATTTTAATTATCTTAACGTTTTTCCAAAACTAAAATTAAGTAGATTTAGATCATTTTCTCAAAATAAAATAAAACTCAAAAAATATTTTCTTTTTTAATTAATTAATCATTAGTTAGTCTTAATTCTTAAATCAAAAAATGTCAAAAAATATGCTTTATTTAATAAAAAAAGGGTCAAAACCCAAGGACACTCCGATTCAATTTTTTTCCGCGCGCGCTTATTTTATTGTAACTGCCTACTGGTTTGTAATAGCTTAACTAAGACCTTTTACACTTTACTGCTTTTTATTCCCCCAATTTTTGGACATGTAAATAATCCCCCTCCCTGAAGCCTTGTAATAGCGTAGGATTTACAATTCCCGCACTTTAAATTCTTGTACATATATTAACTGTTTAGATGTATGCTAACTAGGCTATGCATGACAAGATTAACTCTCAACTTAAAATCAACAGTAGCTCACCATGACATGCAAAGAAAATATAACTGAAAATTGAAACACTTGCACATGCCACTCCTAGGGTACACCTCACTTGGTTGCCTCGAACGTGGTCATTGAGTATAGGAAGTCTTAGAGGTTGCCCTCCTGTCCAAAGATCAAAGTTGCCTCGATAAAAATGACCTAAGACATTAGGGTTACTGCTAAAGCGTCCTAATATTGCTTTAGTGACCACATGTCCCTTAAATCGAATTGACCCGAAAACTCCAACGACGGTGCTACCTACTCCTCAATAGTGGGATAGCACTTTCTAAAGGACATTTGCACAATTTAATTCCTTTTTGAGTAGGTAGAGGTTCTTGAGTACTTGCTCCTTTTAAAACAAAACAAAAAAACTTTTCGCACTTACACTCTCTTCAAAAAAACAAAAACTCTTTTCAAAACCCACAAACACAAAGAAAAACAAACTTTTGAAAACATAGTGAGCAAGTACCTAAGAGCCCGTGGATAACCACAGATAGAAAGGGTGATAACACCTTCCCTTTCTATAATCTACCTCCCGAACCCGAGAAACATCTCGAAAAGGAATTTTTCTGTGCTTTTGTCCTTTCCTTGTTGGATAAAATAAAAGACGGTGGCAACTCTTGCATACCGTGACACTTTGCGAAAACAAACGCAAACGCGAACCAGCATTCTAAAACAGTCAGTTCTCATTCCCACCGATCACAGAACCAGCGACTCTGCTGGGGAATTATTATAAGTGAGGTGTACCTTAGGATTAGATCACTATTGTTTTCAATTATATGCTTTGTATGCTTTAATTTTGTGGGCTTGTATCGGAGTTCTATAGATCCTAACCCGGATCTGGGGATACCCTTTAGGTAAGTAGCAATAAACTGTGAGGGATCTGTCCGGCGTAGACCGACACAGATGAAGCAGTAGCTACATTGGTGTGGCACCTTAGTCTGTACCGATATCCCTTGTGTTGGAACGAGGAGAATATGGGTCTTCTAAGGATTCATTAAGCACCAACTGACCTTAGAACCTTAAATTGACCAACTTGGCCATAGAACAGTAGCAGTATGCTACACTCATTGAGACTAAACTCTCGCGATGATTCCGGCTGCAAGAAAAGGTTGCTAAACTGGAATTATGACCGATTGAGGCTAGTCAGTGATATTGAGATCCTCTAGAACCCGGTTACTATTTTTAGGACAGTTTTAAACCAACTAAACTGAAAGAGGGTAATGCCTAAAACTCCATGCCAGCCTAAACTTAAGGCTGTTTGTGTGACTTGTGTGCCTTCAAAATTGAACTACTTGCACATTCTTGTTATCTGACAACATGAGTTCCTCGCAGGTTTTGTTTACAGTCCTTATCCGATAATTTGGACTTAGTGCAGGGTTTACTTACATCACCTCACATTTTTTCTTAAATGCATAGCATATACATCATAACATCATGCCTTAACATTTCTTTAACCATTTCAAGGATCTCAAGGGTCTGTGATGCAGGTTATGGTAATTTCAAATGGCTAGCAATGGGAAAAGGGGATTTATATTCCTCTAGCCAAGGTTGTCTAGAAATCCAAGCACGATAACTTGAGTCAGGGGCTATGACCCACTCGATATGGTGAGCTTGACTCTTGAAGAAGGACTCTCAGCAACATGAAGTTCCTTCAATCAAGCTACCAGATCCAGATTCTAACAGTTTCTTGTTTACCTCGCGAGATCCTTGAAAACATTGCATACATATATCATACATATCATTGCATAACAGGTCTTCCAGTACAGGTCTCTCATGTTCTCGCTGTTTATTTCAGCAATGGATTTCCAACCAGAAAACCAAGATCTCCGGGCCCAAAACGCCCAACTTCAAGAAATGTTCTTGAACCTATCCCAGGGGCAAGAAGAAATAAAATCTCTCCTCACAAGGGGCTTGGTCCTAGGGAATCCAGGAGGCATCAGGAATGATCAGTTGGAAGGGCTACAAATTGAGTTGGCAACAATGAAGATCCAGATGATGGGACAACTGGTGGGCCAGATGGCTCTCATTCAAGACTTAGCTCAAAGGCAAGAAGAGCTCAGGGTCCTCGTCAACAACCTGCTTCCAAATAACCAAGTGGGGCAAATAACTAGGGTTGAAGATCAAGTCATCATTCAACCACCTTTGGGGCAAGAAGACAAGGGAAAAGCTCCTCAGCTTGCTTCAGGGTCACAAGCCCAGCGTCAATCTCGCCAGCATCAACGGGGTAATCGGTGTAAGCGAAGTACGCCCAGAAGACATTTCTCTGAGACTGATATACCATCATATCTAATACTGAAACGCTTGTTGGAGGTCAATCTGATTACTTTAAAGGATCCTCCCCGGAATCCCAACACCTCTGCTCCTGGCTATCGTCCCGATGCATTTTATGTATACCACTCCCATAGTCCTGGACATGACACCGATGACTGTTGGACTCTGAAGAACAAGATCCAAGACTTGATTGACGGAAGGGTGCTGGAGTTCATGCCGGATGGCGAGATGAAAATCTTCCGCTGAAAATTCTCCATATGAGATGACTAGTTCAAACTAAGAGACTTTTGTTCATTTGAATTCTGAAGTTGTATTTTTCTTTGCTTATTCAAACAATTATTATCATGTCGAACTCTTTTATTTCATTAATGCATTGCATATGTCTGTTTCGAATCAATCCATTCGTATTTCACTATATTCAAATTTCTTTTATTGTTTGTGATGATCAACTCTCGATAAAAAAAGTTCTAAGCCTTTTGAGGGAGGATGACGAAAACGATACCACGATCTTTACAGTATGCTTTTGAACAGACCCCGCTGATGAGGTACATGCATTGTTTTGATATCCTAAATAGTGGAGTTATAAGGAAGATAATCCCTAGTCCACCCCTTTGAGCCAAAGAAGTTGGAGTTTTTCTTTTCGTAAATTAAAACCCTTAATTATAACCTGGGGCAGGGTAGTTCTCTTAGTTGAACCAGGTGCACAATGAATGGCATCAAAGGAGTCCTTCCAAAACAAGAGACAGTGATGGTTCCGTATAATCATAAGGACAAGCATTCAATCTCTCAAAAGAGAAAAGCCCACTAAGTCAAAACCTATGAAGGAGACTTGCAAAACTGGGGCATCCCGCTGACTGTAAATACAAAAAGAAATAGTTCAGGCAAAAAGACAGGGATAGTAAAATCAGAAAGGAAGAGATCCTGCAAACTCTTAACAAAATGACTGCCTGTTCAAAATAAATTGTCAGTATCCGAACCATCACTGTAATATCAGAGCAAAGACTCAAACGGGATCTAATGCACGATTAGATGAGTTTAGGATCGAAGAACATCACGAAGAGCGGGTGGGTACAAATATACTTTGAGCCTTTATCCTTTGTTTCTTAAACCGTGAACCAAGCCACCTTACAACCCTTCAAAAGTACTAACTGAAGCACGGGTTAGTTCGAAAGCATACTGTTACAAAAGGTATCCTGACTCCTGCAGGGCTTGCTGTAAATCCTGAGTTGACATCGCATTTTACAAATTTTTTTTGCCTGTTTTATTAAAAACTCCATTTTCAAAGAACTTCAAAACAGACATAAGCTTTGCATTCTTAAAATAACATTGTTTGCATATGACTATTTGTTCAACAGCAGAGAAATTCGCACGACGAATATCTAGTGAACAAAGAACCTTTTCAATAAAAAAGATCACCTCAAATGGAAAAACACTTCCAATCAAGGGGCACGGCATGATCATTGTCCATCATCTGGGGAAGTCAAGTCAAGATTCAAGGAATCTCTCAAAATGCCAAATAGTCAGGGGCAGATCTCCATCTGAATCAATTGGGGTATTGGACATGAATTCCAACAACGAATCTTGCATGATCAAACGAAGATCTTCTGGTAGTATGGCAACACAACACTACCGACAGTGACACCTCTCTACACTCTGAGAGCGTGAACATAGTCAAAAGAGTACTACGCATAATCAAAGACCCGCTAGGTTGACTGGCCTAGGCAAAAATAAGGGCTTCTCGGAGAACCAAAAGGGTTCGGGCAAAAATAAGGGATGAAAATGAAAGATTTGTACACCCGGCAAGTCGAAAACCTGAAAAGGCGGCTTGGGCAAAAAAGGGTATCCCGATGGACTGAAAACCCGAAAGGGCAGTCCAGGCAAAAATTAGGGATCAAAGCGTACGACTATGTCCCGTCATCTCGTCACTGGCCTACCAGAAGAAGACTTGTCATTTTGACCGAAAGATACCAAGCACCTCATAGGTGGGGATAATACTAGATCCACAGGGCCTCCGCAAGCACCTTCTCCCACAAAAACAGGGGCAAATAAGAATTGTCCGAACTGTACAAATTGCTCTATCCACCAGGTACCAAGGTATATATTCAGCTGAAGAATATGGCTAAGATACTATCACTCCCCACAGAGTAAGACATTAATGATAGCTCTCTCAGTTGAGGCTTGCAACTATGAACGAATCAGCAATACTCTCCCCAAGCAGAGTTGGTCTACCATCAGCCCTAAAAAGGTTGGGTATCCCCAGAAGGTCTTAATATTCCCCAACAGAGTATAAGGATATTCCCTAGCAAGCATGAGAGTATCCCTGGTAGTCTTAATATTCCTCAACGGAATATAAGAATGTTCCCCAGCAGAATGCAAGATACCCCCAGTGGAGCCATTTCCCCAGCGCAGCCTAAAAAAGCTTCCCCGATGGAGTTGAATCATCTGCCCCAGTAGGCTCTGGAAGCTTGTCCCATGCAGAATGCAAATGTATCTCCCCAGCCAAATTCATAGGTTATCCTCACAAGAGTCTAACCGGGTTATCCTCAGTAAGTTGCAACTGAAAGATCAACCCCAGCGAAGTTCTTTCTATCCCCAGCGGAGTTCATCATCAAAATCCCCAACAGAACTTATCAATTGAATCCCCAACGAAGTTTATCATTAAAATCTCAGTGAAGTATCTATTCCCCACAGAGTAATTCCCTGCAGAGTAATCTCTTCATCAAGTTTATTCCCCAACGGAGTTCTTTTCTCCTGCAGGTTTATTCTCACAATCATCTTCGTGCATCATCCCCAGCGGAAACAAAGAACTCAACACTATTCTCCAGCAGCTCCGGGATTTATTTTCCCAAGCTAAAACATCACAGACCCATACATCATGATACATGCATATACACATCATACAAATACAATCTCATTTATTTTGAGAACATCATTGCCTGATCCATATCATGCATTGTATATGACTGACCTTTACCTTTCAGGAAAAATGTAGTTAAGTTCTCAGCTTAGTCAAAGATCTGACCAGTTCTTAAATCTCAATTGAATTATCATCGGTTGAATTTCATATAAGGGTCTCAATCTCGACAGTTTTCCTCCGTCATAGTGTGGACAAGTTCTATAACCTCAGCGGTATACTCCCGGTGGGCACGAGACAGTTCCTAGATCTTGATGAAGATGTTTCCCTACGTCATAGTGTGGACGAGTACTATAACCTCAAGGGTATACTCCATTGAGCACGAGTCAGTTCCTAGATCTTGATGTTCTCCTCCGTCATAGTGTGGACAAGTTCTATAACCTCAACAGTATACTCCCGGTGGGCACGAGACAGTTCCTAGATCTTGATGAAGATGTTTCCCTATGTCATAGTGTGGACGAGTACTATAACCTCAACGGTATACTCCCTTTGAGCACGAGTCAGTTCCTAGATCTTGATGTTTTCCTCCATCATAGTATGGACAAGTTCTATAACCTCAGCGGTATACTCCCGGTGGGCACAAGACAGTTCCTAGATCTTGATGAAGATGTTTCCCTATGTTATAGTGTGGACGAGTACTATAACCTCAATGGTATACTCCATTGAGCACGAGTCAGTTCCTAGATCTTGATGTTCTCCTTCGTCATAGTGTGGATAAGTTCTATAACCTCAGCGGTTTACTCCCGGTGGGCACGAGACAATTCCTAGATCTTGATGAAGATGTTTCCCTACGTCATAGTGTGGACGAGTACTATAACCTCAACGGTATACTCCATTGAGCACGAGTCAGTTCCTAGATCTTGATGTTCTCCTCCGTCATAGTGTGGACAAGTTCTATAACCTCAGCGGTATACTCCCGGTGGGCACAAGACAGTTCCTAGATCTTGATGAAGATGTTTCCCTACGTCATAGTGTGAACGAGTACTATAACCTCAACGATATACTCCATTGAGCACGAGTCAGTTCCTAGATCTTGATGTTCTCCTCCGTCATAGTGTGGGCAAGTTCTATAACCTCAGCGGTATACTCCCGGTGGGCACGAGACAGTTCCTAGATCTTGATGAATATGTTTCCCCCCAATTGAATTATGGGCAGGTTCTTAAAACTCAGCTGAAGCATTCTCTCAGTTGAGGTACAGGCAAGTTCCTAAATCTCAACAAAGTTAGACTTCCCCAGCGGAATCTTCTACAACAACAGGTATGCAAGTTCTCGCTAAGGAATCTCTTATGCGATCGACACTCCTGCAGATGGCATCTATAAGCCCATCCTCCTACCAACAATCTCCAAATGGCATCTGTAAGCCCATTCCCGACATCACAATGCTGATACTACACCACGCGAGTGCAAATTTCTGGGCACTCTAGTGTTCAATTATCTTCCACCTTCAGATTACGAAAGGCTCGAAAGCCAATCTATATCCTCAGGTTTAAGAAAATTGAACAGGGGCAACTGTTGCACCTCAAAATTTGCCCTCTCATGTTTTCCAAAGTCTTCCCCCTTGCATGGTTGATCACAAACCCTTGCCTAAGGAAAAAGAAATTTTTTGAGTGGTGCTTGAAAGACCCTTCGATTGACATTCTGAAAGACCCTTCGATTGACATTCTGAAAGACCCTTCGATTGGTATTCTGAAGGAGCCTTTCGATTGGCATTATGGACAAGCACTTCGATTGGCATTATGTCAAGGCCTTCGATTGGAATTCTGAAAGACCCTTTCGTTTGGCACCCTGGGCCAAGCCTTTCGATTGGCATGCCAAGGGATCCTTCGATTTAGCATTGTGTCAAGGCAGCTTCGACACGCATGTTAACCATGTCCTTCGATTAGCATGAACATCACCTTTCAATTGGCCTGTTAACAAAGCCTTTCGATTGGAATTTTAATTAGTACCCTTCGATTTATATTTGGAGAAGGACCAATCGAAGAGCAGGGCCTGAAGGAATTCGAAACTCACAAGTGTCCAGGTTCATTCAAGAGACACGGATATTTCAAAAAAAGGAAATATTTTAATGTGTCTGATTCTTGTCTCATGGCTTTAATGGCCTGTTTAATGGGCTGTCTCTTGCCGTTACTAGACCCCCACTCCTATAAATACAAGGGCCAGTGGCACATTACAGAGGGGAACGAAACACAGAAAAAAACAGAGGACATGGAGATACGCTGCCAAAGGTCATCAGCATTTTCAGAAGTGATCCAAGCCAAAGCAGCCATTCAGCAAACACCTCCACGCCCAGAAATCCCAGATCGAAGGTACTCACATCCAGAAAGTGCCAAATCGAAGGTCCCAACTACTGGTAAGAGAGGGTGAAATGTCAAATTTTGTGTTTACATAACATATCCATATTTGTTATCCCATTCGATTTGCCATCCTAGACAGAATTCAAGGGCTTGGGTTTGGCCCCAGGTCATGTTCTTTGTTTGCTAACATTTGCTGCAGATTTAGCCTGGAAAGACTCAGCGCACGCAGGATCCAAGGGCCTGGGATTCGATACCAGGCCCTGAGTTTTATTTTGCTAACATACTTTTGCAGGTATAACATCCCAGATCGAAGGAGACACCTTCTCTGGATCGAAGCTTCCCATAGTCCTCCTGGATCAAAGAAGGCATTTTTCCCAGGATCGAAGGGAAATCCCCTTCCCTGGATCGAAGGCTGTTCATGCCCACTTCCTGGCCCAATTGAAAGAACCATGACCCTGTTTGGATCGAAGCTTCCCAGGCCTCCAAAATTATGTTTTTTTATTTGCTGCCTGTTTCCTTCGTTTTTTATCCTTATTTTGACTCTTTTATTCCTTTTTTTAATCAACATAAAATCAATTAAAAAAAACCCATAAAAAACATTAGGCTAGTTTTTCCTATTAAATTAATTTTGTTAATTAATCTTTTAATTATCTTAACGTTTTTCCAAAACTAAAATTAAGTAGATTTAGATCATTTTCTCAAAATAAAATAAAACTCAAAAAATATTTTCTTTTTTAATTAATTAATCATTAGTTAGTCTTAATTATTAAATAAAAAAATGACAAAAAATATGCTTTATTTAATAATAAAAGGGTCAAAACCCAAGGACACTCCGATTCAATTTTTTTCCGCGCGCGCTTATTTTATTGTAACTGCCTACTGGTTTGTAATAGCTTAACTAAGACCTTTTACACTTTACTGCTTTTTATTCCCCCAATTTTTGGACATGTAAATAATCCCCCTCCCCGAAGCCTTGTAATAGCGTAGGATTTACAATTCCCGCACTTTAAATTCCTGTACATATATTAACTGTTTAGATATATGCTAACTAGGCTATGCATGACAAGATTAACTCTCAACTTAAAATCAACAGTAGCTCACCATGACATGCAAAGACAATATAACTGAAAATTGACACACTTGCACATGCCACTCCTAGGGTACACCTCACTTGGTTGCCTCGAACGTGGTCATTGAGTATAGGAAGTCTTAGAGGTCTCCCTCCTGTCCAAAGATCAAAGTTGCCTCAAATGGTTGCCTTGATAAAAATGATCTAAGACATTAGGGTTACCGCTAAAGCGTCCTAATATTGCTTTAGTGACCACATGTCCCTTAAATCGAATTGACCCGAAAACTCCAACGACGGTGCTACCTACTCCTTAGTAGTGGGATAACACTGTCTAAAGGACATTTGCACAATTTAATTCCTTTTTGAGTAGGTAGAGGTTCTTGAGTACTTGCTCCTTTTAAAACAAAACAAAAAAACTTTTCGCACTTACACTCTCTTCAAAAAAACAAAAACTCTTTTCAAAACCCACAAACACAAAGAAAAGCAAACTTTTGTAAACATAGTGAGCAAGTACCTAAGAGGCCGTGGATAACCACAGATAGAAAGGGTGCTAACACCTTCCCTTTCTATAATCTACCTCCCGAACCCGAGAAACATCTCGAAAAGGAATTTTTCTATGCTTTTGTCCTTTCCTTGTTGGATAAAATAAAAGACGGTGGCGACTCTTGCTTACCGCGACACTTTGCAAAAACAAACGCAAACGCGAACCAGCATTCCAAAATAGTCAGTTCTCATTTCCACCGATCACACTATGTATTAAAGAAAATATTTAATAAACAAAAATGAAAACAAAAACAAATAAATAAAATATATGAAAATAGTTGGGCCAGGGGATATCCTGAGTAATCAAGTGGTGAATGTTAGAAAAAAACATAAGGCCCAGCGTTGAGGCCCGAACCTGCAAAACAGCAAAAACTGAAAATGGAAAAATGTGAAAAAACAAAAGGTAGCGCCAGGGTTCGAACCCAGGACCTGGGCCTCACTTGCGCGCTACCTTGCCACTGGGGTGGCTATACATCCGTTGATTTATGTGAAACAAAAACAACATAACACAAACAAAGTCCTTGCCCTGTACTTCATCTTCTTCCTCAAGCTGGCCAAAAGCTCTGTTACTTTCTCACCTCTCAATAAAAATGGAAACTGATAACATGAATGTTGTAGTATTTTGTCTCACGATTCTAACCATGTAAATCATGTAAGCTAACAATCAAAGATCAAAACAAATTTTAAAAGCCCTAAATTTAAACCTAATTTTTCCAAGAACTTCAAGTTCAAAATTCTCTCAACTCAAGACAAAAAAATGCAAGTTATAGATATGTACAACTTCGTAACAATGAGGTCTACATTGTTTATTCACAAATCGTGGCCAATGGATGCCTGTATCAAGAGATAGAAGTTGATATTTTTACCTATTTCAGTTGAAATCGTGAATGGAGTATGAGTGAGTTTTATGAAGGCCTGATGATTGCTTGAGCTTGCTTGAACCTCCCTGAGTGTGTTCTAATCCCTTCCTTGCTTTGGAAGTGCCTGAAACTCTCTATCCAAGTCAACCTGCAAGCTTTGAAAACAAAAATGGAAGATGATGGAGAAGGAGTTACAGTGCATGGATGATGGTCTGGATCACTTAGATATCAAGTAGGTAAAGTGTTTGGATGATTGAATCTTGAAACGCACGAGCCAAATGATGGATTGCTATGCTTATGCAAAAACAACAAGTTTTGACAGTTTTTTGGTGATATGGAGTTTGGGAGTTTTTCAGGACTTTAGCAAGCGTGTTGTCAACTGTAATGTGTTTGTGTATTATTATGGAAAAGGTCTCAAGTAAACTTTCCAACAGATTTGTGAGTTCTATCCTTTTGGCGCACTTTCTTGCTTTGAAGCAAAGTGAAGGGACAAGTCCTCACATGCTTGTACTGGCCTGCTTGGGGTTGGTATAAGCTTTGTACAATTTTCCTTAGGCCAGGAGGATTTGTGTGTGCAGAGAGGACATGTCCAATGCTCAAGATTTGTAAAGTTGCAAAAGTGAAGCTTTTTCAAAATGGCAATGGCCACTTTATGCCATTTATGGAATTACAACTTGGACAAAAGCTCTTGAGATTGAATTAAAGCTTTGTCAACTGAGTAAGCATTAAATTATGGAGTAAGAAACAAGTTTGGGACCTGTAAATTATGGATTAGGCAACATAGGTACTGATTTGAAATTTGTTCTTCATGAAATGGCTTGAATTCAAAGTGAGAAATTGCCAACTTCTTCTCTTCGATTCTCCCTACTCAAAAATGATCTTGAGGAGTTATTGGACATTTTGGAAAGCTTTCAATGTTCTCTATAACTCATCTTTGAAATGCATTTCAATATTTCTCTTGGAACTAGGTGAAAAATTGCCATGAAGTTGGGTCCAAAACCTGCCTAAATTAGGGCAAAATTTCACTAAGTTATCTAGTTCATGAGCATGTATTCATAAAATTATATCTTGAGATCCAAGCATCTTTAGGGAAAATTGTGTGAATAAAAGTTGTATATTTCATGGAGGTATATAACTTTCATGTTGGGAACTTTCCTTGAATCACCTTGTATCATGGTGAAAAAATGGCTTAAAGTTGAGAAAAAGTAAGAAATTTTCTATACTTAGAAAATTTTCCAAGTTAAGAAAATTTCCAATTTTAAAACCTAAACTTCAATCCTTGATTTCTTGATGAACAAGCTTCACATTTTGACATGTTTTGATGAATTGTGACCCTTGGCACTTGATTTTGACAAAAGGTCAAAGTTTGACTTTTCAGTATACAGTTGACTTTTGATCAGTTGACTGCAAATTTCATCTGTCTATCCAATGGATTTGTAATGTTTTGAACTATGTAATTAGGTCAAGATGATACAAATGAACCCTTGAAATCATGCTTCAACTCAATTGGTCATTTGCTAGGTCAAAAATCAGAAATTGCCCTTTCTTAGTCAAAACCCTAATTTTGACCATTTTGCCCTTTTGATGATTTGATCAAATTTCTTGAGGAGTTGTGGTCCAAACTTGATCAAATGATAAATATGAGCCTAAAATGTTGATATTGATAAAAAATTATGAATTTTGACTGTAAATTGGCCATGGTTGACTTTTTCCCCAATACAATTGAATTTTAGGTCAACTGTCCAATTGATTGATAAAAAATGTGGTTCAAGGCTTGACACTTGACATGAGTAATCTTAGGGGTCCATAATTATGTTTTAAAGTCATATGAAACATTGATAGTCCAAGATTCCTTGTGCAAACTCAAACCCTAATTTTGGGTCAACAGTGTAAGATGAGATGTTTTGAGGTGACCAAACCCTAATCCAGTCTTGAGTCAAAGAAGTCTTATGAGAATAATATTGATGAATGAGAGGGAAAATTTTGGGGTACAACAGTAGGATTTTAAACAAACATAAATAGCATACAGAAAGCAGTTCCTGCTACAGGACTTTAAACAGCAACTACGAGCACACGCTCTTTATTTCCTGCTTCCTACTTCACATGATTACTAGAATGCGGTAAATGCTTAAATGACGTAAATGAGAGAAAATACCAAACTAACAATAGTTCATAGCACAACAAGCAAAGCTGAGAAACCTGGAAAACTTCATGCAAGATTTACATCAAACAAAGATAAATAATTATAAAATTGGATGTAAAAGATAAGCGTCGAAGCCTCCATGTGAATATAAATCACATACATCTGAATCATCATGTAGTATTCCTGCATAAAAATACAAAACTATACAACGCAAAATACTCCGCTAATGTCTCATGGAGCGAGAAATCTTTGTTGGAAGCTTGCACAAAATACACCAGACGATTTAGGTATTAACAAAGAAACATAACTCACACATCAATTCATGATCATCACATACCATAAAAACACTCATCGTGCTAAGGAAATTGAATCAAGAATACGAAATTGACAAAATTCATTAAAATCCTAATTCTAATCATGTGTCAAACATTAATTTAATTAATTCCTAAAGCTAATAGAAAAATTATGGAAAAAATATTACCAAGTCAGGAATCAACATATTAATGTCCACACAAAATTCCAGCCAAAATTCATGAGAGAAAGTATAAAAAATTGATTGATAAAATCTAAAGATTAAATGAATTTCAAAGATGACCAAGGTGGTACATGGATCAGGAAAAGTGTTTAAACATAAACAATCCCAAGTGTAATACAGTGGGAGAACTGACTGTTATACTGGTTTTATGTTTGTATTCACAATATTGCGGTAAGCAAGATTCACCATCGACTTTTCTTTTATCCAACAAAGGAAAGGGTGAAAAGAATAAAAAAAGACCTTTCGAGATTATTTATGAGTAAGGGGGTAGATTATAGAAAGGGAAGGTATTAGCACCCTTTCCATCCATAGTTATCTACGAGCTCTTAGATGGTAGCTCATTTGAAAATACCTTGTGTTTGTGTGTTTGAAAAAAAAGTATTTTGAAAAGACGCCTTAGTGCGGCAAACTTTGTAATGTTTCTTGTATTGTTGAGAACGTATACAAAGTGTTTTTGAAAATATTTTTGGAAAGGAGTGTACGTGTGGAAAATGCTTTGTTTTGAGCAAGCATCTAAGAATTATCTACCTACTCAAAAAGGTTTTTCTTTTCCTCTTTTTCTTTAGACAGTGATATCCTACTATTAGTGAGTAAGTAGCCCTATCGTTGGATGTTTGAGGGCCAATCGAGGGTCATCATACAGTCACAAAGGAAACTTGGCAAGATACTTTAGTAACACCCCAAGGTTTTAAGATCATGTACCGAGGCAACATCGAAAGGGTCATTTTATGATCTTTGAACCAAAGGGTTGCCACTAAAATCCCTCACGTTCGAGAGTTGTGACTGTTTTATTCTGAAGGTAACCAAAGTGGGAGTACCCTAGAGGTGCACATGTGCGGGTGTGTTTTGTTTCAATTATTTGTCTTTGCTGTTTAAGTTTACTAACGTTTACTTTTAATTCTTGTCATGCAATCCTATTAGGCATACATTTAACATTTCAATATATATACAAATGCAGAAAATTTAAAGTGCAGAATTTAAACTAACTATTACATGGCTTCAGGGAGGGAGAAATTACAAGTCCAAAACTGGGGGTAAAAACAGTAAAGAAATCCTAATTTTAAACTATTACAAACCATGGGGGCAGATATAATATTTCAAAAGTAATAATGCGGAAAATAAAGAACGCGCAAAGATTAAGAAGGAACGTCTAAAAACCCAAAAAAGTTCTAAGAAAATTAAGACAATTTTTGTTGTTTTTGTTTTGTTTATTTTAAAAAAAAATATTTAAATTGAGAATTAAAAAGCTAAATCTAATTTAAACTAATAGAAGAAAATGAACATTGATTAAAAATTAATTATAGTAGAAAATCTAATATTATTTTGTTTTTCGTTATTATTAAAAAAAAGATTTGAAAGTAAATTAATCCTAATTCTAATTGATTAATTAATTAAAAAAAGAAAGGTGATTAAAATAACTAATTAAAATTAATTTAATTAATGAAAATTTAAGTCTAATTATTTTTTGTTTGTTTGATTTTATGATGTGTTTTATGATTTTTTTAATAGGAAAAGAAATTATTGAAATAAAAGAGACAAATGAAAATGAAATAAAGCAAAAAATAATAATAAATGGGATATATGCTACGAATACAACCATGGTACTGGTTTGGTCTGAAATGACTGTAGTGTTGGATACGAAACTCAAAAGTTCATGAGCCCTAACAATGGCTGAATTGGATTCCTACGTCAAAACTCAAAGGCAATGTTTCTAAAACAATCCAAGCATCAGTGTGAACATGTATGAGCGTTTAAAAACAATTTATAACGTGAGAATTAAAAATTTTGAGATTGAGAAATTTACCCAACCGGAGCATCCTCGTAGGCATATTCTAGCGTGCTTCAATCTATAAGAAGGATAAGAATGAGATCCTTGGAGCTTCAAAAACACGATGCGAGGCTTGGTTTTGATGAATATGGACTGCAAGTTTGAGTTTTGAATTTCGCAATTCTTGAGAATTTTGTGAAAATTTTGAGAGCTTCTCTAAGCAGTTTGGTGTGTGTCCTTTCTTACTTGCAATGTCATGTATTTATAGAGGGAAGAGAGGGGTGTAAACCATCATGGAAAGAATCAAGCCATTAACTATGGCCTTAAAACAAAAAATCAAGATTTGAAAAGTTTCCAAACTTTATGATCCCTTGCCATTTTTGTTTGATTCTTGCCCTTTTCAAATTTTGCATGAATCTAGACACTTTGTATGTATATTTCACGAATTATTGGGCTTTATGATGGATCAAGCCAAGCAATATGTACTAGCCTATTAGTTTTCATATTTTATTTGATTTAATTCATATTTAAATAAATAAAAATTCAAATAAATACAAATCAAAATCAAAATAATTCATGGGTAGATTTAGAGGTCCTTGGACATATCACGAGTATGTTTGATCTCCAAAAAGTTAAGCCCAATAACTTAAAATCACAAATTTGCTCAATTGAGATTTCATGCATTTTCTTGAAAATTGCCCAACTTGTGCACTTCATAACTTGCTCAAATTTAATCTTTTGAAAAATGATATTTGACTTTTTGGAAATCCCAAGACCTTCTCTACACTTTATATTTTAATAATTTTTGCATTTGGATACATTATCTTGATGTAAGTTACCTTGACAAAAAGTGTCTTTTGTTGACTTTTTGAAAATGACCTGTAATGTATGAGATCATATCTTTCAAATGATACATCTTTTGGACTTGAGAATACAATAAAAGTTGTAGGGAATTGAAATTTATTAAAAATGGGATTTGTTTGGGGAAAATTTGATGAAGCATGTGAAAGTTATGCCTGGTCAAAGTTTAGTTGACTTCTCCTAAGGAAACCCTAATTTGGAAATTCTTGAGTTTTGATGATATGAGGACTTTCCTTGAGGAATCATGATCAACCCTTCATCAAATGATGAATATCACTTAAAAATGTTGAGGTTGACCAAAAATCTTGAAGTTTGACTGTATATTGACCACAATTGACTTTTTGACCAATACATTTGATTTTCAAACATTTGAGCCATTGACTGAGCAAACTTGTGATGCAAGGCATGAAACTTGGCATGGATGTTCTTAAGGACATGTTAGGAACCATGGAAATCACTTGAGGCCTTTGAAACCCAAAATTCTTTGTTAAAAATGAAACCCTAGTTGGAGATCTATTGCTTAGGAGGAGAATTTGTCTGGTCAATTCTTAGTCAATCTTGAGAATTTGGGGACCTCTATGAGTATGTCTTGAATAAAATGAGAAGGAAAATTTTGGGGTACAACAGATACCCCTGTACAATATTCTTAAACCTGAAGAGTTACACTGGCCTGTCTGCCATTCGTAATCTGAAGGTGGAAGATGATTGAACACTAGAGTGCCTAGAAATTTGCACTCGCCTGTGCATGAAGTAACATTGTTGATTGATGATATCAGGAATGGGCTTATAGATGCCATTTGGAGAAGATGGCTGAGAGTCGTCAGAGATGGGCTTATAGATGCCATCTAAAGTAAATGTTGACTCCAAACTGGAAAAAGTATCAGAATAAATCTACGGTTGATTTTATCTGAGCCATAAGAGGTCTCTGTATCTAACTTCGTATGAGAAGTATACTAGAATGAGTTTGTGTCTGATTGTATCTAGCAGATCTGTTGGGGAGTGTCAGAATGAATCTATGTCATGATTGTATCTGGAGATGTATTGAGTATGAGTATTAGAATGAATCTATATCTTGATCTAATCTGAACTAAAAGATGTATTAAATGCGTATCAGAATGACATCTGTATTTGGAGCGTATCTGAATTGTATCTGAATTATGATCTGGAATGAGTATCAGAATGACATCAGTATCTGGAGCGTATCTGAATTGTATTTGAAAGATGTATTGAAAGAGTATTAGAATGACATCCGTATTTGGAGCGTATCTGAAATGTATCTGAAAGATGTACTGAATGAGTATATGAATGACATCCGTATTTGGAGCGTAGCTAAACTGTATCTGAAAGATGTAATTAATGAGTATTAGAATGGCATTTGTATCTGGAGCGTATCTGAATTGTATCTGAAAGATGTACTGAATGAATATCAGAATGACATCCGTATTTGGAGCGTATCTGAACTGTATCTGAAATATGATTAGGAATGAGTATTAGAATGACATCAGTATCTGGAGCGTATCTGAACCGTATCTAGAAGATGATAAACTGTTGATAATATCTATCTATTCAGGAACTAACCTGAAAAGACAAAGTTAGTTTTATGCAATGGCATGATGTAGGTATTGTATTGTGTAATGATACTCTCAAAATAAACGAGATTGTGCTATATGAGTTTTGTATGCATATGCTATGTCATTTGTAAATGATGTATGAATGTCAAATGTTATTGAGGTGCATTTGTAAACTCGAGCATCTTCGTCTGGGGAAAATAAATCCATGACTATTGTTGGGGATGATAAGTATGTGTATATTCGATCTTCAAGGAATTGATTCCACCGGGGATCCCTGCTTTCTTGTTCGAGGAAACTCCGCTGGGAAACATTGATTTTTTCTCTTTGCTTGAGGAAACTCTGTTGGATTGTGTTAATTCTTGCTTGGGGAGAAGAGTTTAAGAAAATTGGATGTTCATTGTTCTACTGGGGAGTTTATACCCTGACTGGGAATAGAAGAGACGATAACCTTCTGGCTTGCCGAGGGAGGATAAAGTTGACTGACATCCGGTCCAGTTTCCATGTTCCATAGCAACTCTCTGGGGATAGTGACGACTTCACTGGAGAGAGGGATTTGCTAGTTATTTGTGGTAGAAGCACACTCAAGCTGGGGAGTGTCAGAATAAATCCATGCCTTGATTGTATCTAAAGATGTATTGAATGGGTATCATAATAATATCTATATCTGGACTGTATCTGAACCATATCTAAAAGATGTACTGAATGCGTATCAGAATGACATCCATATCTGGATTGTATCTGAACTGTATCTGGAAGAGAAATCTGGAATGAGTGCCAGAATGAATTTGTAACTTGATTGTATCTGTACTGTATCTAGAAGAGAAATCTGGAATGATTTCCAGAATTAATTTGTGTCTTGATTGTATCTGCATTGTATTAGAAGATGATAAACTGTTTGGGGAAATAAACCCTATTGATGGAGAAGTACTCTTGCTGAGGAAACACCCTTGTTAAGGAAATGAACTCTGCTGGAGAGCAGAAGTCTGAAGGGGTTTTTACAACCATGGAGGAACAAGATCAGCTAGGGAAGAGAAACTCCACGAAATGTACTGATTGAAACTCTGTAGGTTGGTGATATTTTCAGGAAGAAGATCATACTCCTTTATCCACCAGAGCGATATGCCAGGGACATTGCGGGGAATGTATGACTTTGTGAAGATTACTTTATGGAGATAATCTCATGGAATTGGTTCTGTAGGGGTCCGTGGAGACTTGAACATACCCCAACTTCTAGAGCCCTTGGTGAATGCTGATCATGGCGATAAGTCTTCTACTGATAGACAAGTGACGAGATGACGGGACATATTTGTACTCTTTAATCCGTAACTTTTGCATGGATTGTCCTTTCAGATTTTCAGTCCACCGGGATACCCTTTTTTGCCCAAGCCGCCTTTACAGTTTTTCGACTTGCCAGGTGTATAGTTTTATTTATATATCCCTAATTTTTGCCCGAACTCTTTTGGTTTGCCAGAATGCCCTTATTTTTTCCTAGGCCAGTCAACCTAGCGGGTCTTTTTTCATGCGTAGTATTTTTCGACTATGTCTGCGTTCACAGGGTGAGGAGAATTGTCACTGTCTATAGTAGTAAGTGTTGTAGCACTGCTAGAAAAATGTTTGCTCAATCGCACGTGGCCCTTTGCTGGAACTCATGATCAATGCCCCAAGTGATTTAAATGGAGGTCAGCCCCTGGCTATTCGACACTTTTGAAAGATTCCTTGAATCTTAACTCGACTTCCCCCAGATCAGTTAGACACCATGTCATGCCCCTTGGTTAAGAAATGTCTGTTACTGTAAAGGTTTTTCCATCTGAGATGATTCTGGTCATTGAGAGGATTTTCGTTCTATTCGTCGTGTGAATTTCTATGTTATCGAACAATTAGTCATATGCAAACAATGGCATTTAAAAATGCAAAGCTTATGTCTGTCTTGAAGTTTTGAAAATGCATTTTTAGTAAACAAACAAAACTTTGTAAGAATATGAATTCAACTCAGGATTTATAGTAAACCTTACAGGAGTCAGGATACCTTTTTGTAACAGTATGCTTTAGAACTAACCTATTCTTTAGTTAGGACTTTTAAGGGTTGTAATATGGTCCGGTTCACAATTTAAGAAACAAAGGATAAAGGCTCGAAATGTATTTGTACCCATCCGTTCTTCATTATGTTCTTCATTCCTATACTCAGTTAACTTTGCGTTTAGATCCCAATTGAGTTCTGGAATCTTGGCCCTGATATTCTGGTTATGGTTTAGATACTGAAAGTTTATTTGAGAAGGCAGTCATTTTTGTAACCTTTTTCTTTATGTTGAGGATTTGTAGCGACCTATTTTTTAAATCTTATTATCCCTACCTTTTTCCAGAACTGTTTCTTTTGTGATTACAGTCAGTGGGATGCCCCAATTTCTTTTCTTAAGTCTCCTTCATAGGTTTTGACTTAGCGTGCTTTTCTTTTGAGATATAATGACTGCCTGTTTTAATGATTATGTGGAACCATCACCATCTTTTGTTTTGGAAGGATACCTCCGACACTACTCTTCATGTACGAAGGGAAAGCTTGTGATTGAATGCACCATTGAGTTAACTGAGAAACTACCCTTCCCCAGGTTATGATTAAAAGTTTCAATTTGTGTGAAAAAGAAAACTCCTACTTCTTAGGCTCAAAGGGGTTAACTAGGGATTATCTTCCTTATAACTCCACTATTTAGGATTTGAAACAATGCTTGTACATCGTCATCCAGGTCTGTTCCAAAGCATACTGTAGAGATTATGGTATTATTTTTGTCATCCTCCCTCTAAAGGTTTAAGCTTTTAATTGAGAGTTGAATATCATAAAAAGGAAGTAAAAATATAGTTTCAGTATAGTGACAATGAATGGATTAATTCAAGACAAACATATGCAATGTATTAATGGAATAACAATTTTTGACATGAAATAAGTGTTCGAACAATCAAAAGAAATTACAATTTGAAAATTCTAATGAACAAAAAGCCTCCCTGTCTGAACTTGTCACTTCAGATGGCGTGCCTTTGAGGGATGGAATAAGAATTCAGTCTGACCATCTTGTGTGAACTCTAGCACCCCTTTGTTGATCAAGTCCTGAATCTTATTTTTCAATGCCCAACAACTATTAGTGTCATGCCCCATGCTATTGGAATGATAAGTGCATCTCATATTAGGGTTGTACCGAGAAAAGGCCGTGTTGGGATTCTGAGGAGGATCCTTTAATGTTATAAACTCCATCTTCAACATGTGTTGAAATACTTGAGCCTAGGACATGTTGATTTTTGTGAATTGCCTTTTGGGATCTTCTTGCTTATGTTGATTACCTTGTTGTTGTTGTTGCACCAGTGCTGGATTAGAGATCCGCACTGCCCCACAGATTGGTTAAGATCACTCTTATTACGACCCTTCTGGTCGTACACGGTACTGGATTCCTTCTTTCCATTGTATGATCTCTTTTGAGTACATGAAGATGTAGTCCCCTGAATTTCACTGCTCCTGAGTTTATTTTTAACAAGTTCCGGCATGAACATGTCACCCGATTCCCCGTCTGCCAAGAGAGATTGATCGTTGATTAGGCCCCAAATTCTAGTAGTTTACCCCAGACAGTCGTAGCTGTCCTGATGAAGCTTACTGATGAGAATCCTTAACTTTTCTTGTCCCCAAGCTAAATTTTAGATAAGAGCCATCTGACTACTCATTTGGATTCTCATCCTTTCCATCTCAGTTTGCAGTTGTTCCACCTGGTCATCCTAGTTATCTTCAGGATTTTTCTTGGTCGTGTTCCCAGCGAGGAGTGCTTTAAATTCTACTTGCCCCTTGGATAGATTTAGGAAAATTTCCTTGAACTGAGCATCTTGAGTTTAAAGATCTCTATCGTTCTGTTTGTGAGCCATTTCCTTGCTGAAATAAACAACGAGAAAATGAGAAACTTGTCTTAAGAATACCTGTTATGTAATGATATGCATGCAATGTTTTCAAGGATCTTGCGGTGGAAACACAAGAAAATGCTAGCAACTGAATTTGACTGCAGCTTCGATTGAATAACTTCATATCGTTGAATGTCCTTTTTTGAGAATCAAGCTCACCATGTCGAGTGGGTCATAGCCACTGACTCAAGACATCGTGCTTTGACGACATTAGCTAGAGCAAAATAAATCCCCTTGCCCTTTGCTAGACGTATGGTTCATCGTAACCTGCATCACATGCCCTTTGAGATCCTTGAAATGGCATGGTGTCACGATGTGTATGCTATGCACCAAGAAAAAGTGTAAGGTGACGTAAACAAGTAAATCTCACAAGAAATCCAGGTTATTGGATAATGGATACAAATAGGTCCTGCAAGGAACTCACGTCGTTAGTTAATGAAAACAAACAAGCCCTGCAAGGAGTTTAAGTTATTAGATAATGAGAGGAAACAAGTCACACAAGTAGCCTTAGGTTCAGGCTTGCATGGAGTTTGTAGGTAAGTACCCTCTTGAAGTTTTAGTTGGCTCAACCTGTCATAGTAATAGTAACTGAGTTCTAAGGAGTCTCATATTATTGACCTTTCTCTCAGGCATTGTTTCAGCTCAAGCATCAAAATATTGCGGCTGAAATATCCTGAAAGTCCAATCTCAATGAGTGTAGAATCGAGTATCAATCAATCTTCGCTCGCAACCAAAGCCGACTATCTCACTACTTTCTAATGGCTCAGATGAGTCAATTAAAGGTTCTAAAGGTCAGTTAGCGCTTAATGACACTATGAGGAAGCCTAATGTTATCCTTGACTGACTCAAGGAACATTAGTACAAGCCAGAGTATCACGCTAATGTAGCCATCACTTCGTCCGTATCGGTCTATGTTGTACAACCTCCATGATTTATATATACTTAACTAAAAAGGTGCCCCAGATCCAGGTATAGGATCTTTAACAGTAACCCAAGCAACCCCTAAAAGTAAAGCATACAAAACACACAAGGAAATCAATTAAAATGATCTAACTCTAAGGTAACTCCACTTTTTTTAATACTCCCCAGCAGAGTCACCAGTTCTGTAATACGGTGGGAGAACCGACTGTTATACTGGTTTTGTGTTTGTATTCGCAAATGTTGCGGTAAGCAAGAGTCGCCACCGACTTTTCTTTTATCCAACAAAGGAAAGGGTGAAAAGAACAGAAAAATACCTTTCGAGATTATTTCCGAGTATGGGGGGTAGATTATAGAAAGGGAAGGTGTTAGCACCCTTTCCATCCGTAGTTATCTATGGGCTCTTAGATTCTAGCTCATTTGAAAATACATTGTGTTTGTGTGTTTGAAAAAAAGTATTTTGAAAAGACGCATTAGTGCGGAAAACTTTGTAATATTTATCGTATTGTTGAGAACGTATACAAAGTGTTTTTGAAAATATTTTTGGAAAGGAGTGTAGGTGTGGAAAATGTTTTGTTTTGAGCAAGCATCTAAGAACTATCTACCTACTCGAAATGGTTTTTTCTTTTCATCTTTTCCTTTAGACAGTGCTATCCTACTATTAGTGAGTAGGTAGCCCCATCGTTGAATGTTTGAGGGACAATCGAGGGTCATCGTACAGTCACAAAGGCAACTTGGCAAGATACTTTAGTAACACCCCTAAGGTTTTAAGATTATGTACTTAAGCAACATCGAAAGGGTCATTTTATGATCTTTTAACCAAAGGGTTGCCACTAAAATCCCTCACGTTCGAGAGTTGTGACTGTTTTATTCTGAAGGCAACCGAAGTGGGAGTACCCTAGAGGTGCACATGTGCGAGTGTGTTGTGTTTCAGTTATTTGTCTTTGATGTTTAAGTTTGCTAACATTTACTTTTAATTCTTGTCATGCAATCCTATTAGGCATACATCTAACAGTTCAATATATATACAAATGCAGAAAATTTAAAGTGCGGAATTTAAACTAACTATTACATGGCTTCGGGGAGGGGGAAATTACAAGTCTAAAACTGGGGTTAAAAAGAGTAAAGAAATCCTAATTTTAAACTATTATAAACCATGGGGCAGATACAATATTTCAAAAGTAATAATGCGGAAAATAAAGAACGCGCAAAGACTAAGAAGGAACGTCTAAAAACTCAAAAAATATCTAAGAAAATTAGGACAATTTTTGTTGTTTTTGTTTTGTTTATTTTTAAAAAAAATATTTAAATTGAAAATTAAAAAGCTAAATCTAATTTAAATTAATAGAAGAAAATGAACATTGATTAAAAATAATTATAGTAGAAAATCTAATATTATTTTGTTTTTCATTATTATTAAGAAAAACATTTGAAAGTAAATTAATCCTAATTCTAATTGATTAATTAATTAAAAAAAGAAAGGTGATTAAAATAACTAATTAAAATTAATTTAATTAATGAAAATTTAAGTCTAATTATTTTTTGTTTGTTTGATTTTATGATGTGTTTTATGATTTTTTTTAATAGGAAAAGAAATTATTGAAATAAAAGAGACAAATGAAAATGAAATAAAGCGAAAAATAATATAAATGAGATATATGCTACGAATCCAACCATGGTACTGGTTTGGTCTGAAATGACTCGTAGTGTTGGATACGAAACTCAAAATTTCATGAGCCATAACAATGGCTGAATTGGATTCCTGCGTCAAAACTCAAAGGCAATGGTTCTAAAACAATCCAAGCATCAGTGTGAACATGTATGAGTGTTTAAAAACAATTTATAACGTGAGAATTAAAAATTTTGAGATTGAGAAATTTACCCAACCGGAGCAACCTCGTAGGAATATTCTAGCGTGCTTCAATCTACAAGAAGGATAAGAATGAGATCCTTGGAGCTTCAAAAACACGATGCAAGGTTTGGTTTTGAAGAATATGGGCTGGAAGTTTGAGTTTTGAATTTTGCAATTCTTGAGAATTTTGTGAAAATCTTGAGAGCTTCTCTAGGCAGTTTGGTGTGTGTCCTTTCTTGCTTGCAATGTCATGTATTTATAGAGGGAAGAGAGGAGTGTAAACCATAATAGAAAGAATCAAGCCATTAACCATGGCCTTAAAACAAAAAAAACAAAATTTGAAAAGTTTCTAAACTTCATGATCCCTTGGGATTTTTGTTTGATTCTCGCCCTTTTCGAGTTTTGCATGAACCTAGACACTTTCTGTGTATGTTGCACGAATTGTTGGCTTTATGATGGATCAAGCCAAGCCCATACGCACTAGCCCATTAGTTTTCATATTTTATTTGATTTAATTCATATTTAAATGAATAAAAATTTAAATAAATAAAAAAATCAAAATAATACATGTATAGATTTAGAGGTCCTTGGACATATCATAAGTATGTTTGAACTCCAAAAAGTTAGGCCCAATAACTTAAAATCACAAATTTGCTTAATTGAGATTTCATATATTTTCTTAAAAATTGCCCAACTTGTTCACTTTATAACTTGCTCAAAATTTATCTTTTGAAGATGATATTTGACTTTTTGGAAATCCCAAGATGTCCTCTACACTTTCTCTTTAAATCATTTTTGTATTTGGAGAGATTATCTTGATGTAAGTTGCCTTGACATAAAGTGTCTTTTGTTGACTTTCTGAAAATGACATGTTATGTATGAGATCATATCTTTTAAATGATGCATCTTTTGGACTTGAGAATAAAATAAAAGTTGTAAGGAATTGAATTTTATTCAGAATGGGCTTTGTTTGGGGAAAATTTGATGAAGCATGTGAAAGTTAAGCTTGGTCAAAGTTCAGTTGACTTCTCCTAAGGAAACCCTAATTTGACAATTCTTGACTTTTGATTATTTGAGGAATTTCCTTGAGGAATCATGATCAACCCTTGATAAAATGATGAATATCACTTAAAAATGTCGAGGTTGACCAAAAATCTTGAAGTTTAATTGTATAATGACCATAATTGACTTTTTGACAAATATAGTTGATTTTCAAACATTTGAGCCATTGACTGAGCAAGATTGTGATGCAAGGCATGAAACTTGGCATGGATATTCTTGAGGACATATTAGGAACCATGGAAATCACTTGAGGCCTTTTAAACCCAAACTTCTTTGTGAAAAATGAAACCCTAGTTGGAGATCTATTACTTAGGAGGAGAATTTGTCTAGTCAATTCTTAGTCAACCTTGAGCATTTGGGGACCTTTATGAGTATGTCTTGAATAAAATGAGAGGGAAAATTTTGGGGTACAACACCAAGGTATCCTAAGCCCAAATGAATTATTGGATTGATTTTCACCATCTTTTGGTTTTTATTTCTGATTTATATGTACCGAAGAAATAATAATAATATAATTAAAGAAGGGATTTACAAAATGGTGGAATGGTGTCGTACTAAGTTCACAGTGTTAGGGTACACGAATTGTGATGTTACCAATCCCATGGACAAAATTATTTTCTCCTCTCTAAACCGCGACGGCAAAAGTCTCCGTCCTCCTTCTCCAGTTCAACGATTCAGATCATCAATACCTCATCATTTCTATCGCGACCCCCGCCTCCATCAATCTACATTTCTATCATCCTTCTTTGTGAATTCAAACACGCGGTCCCCATTCATTTTCATATCTATTAGAGTAGCTCCGATGGCATTTCACGGTAACAAATATATCGAACAGAAGTCCAGAACTCCTTCGAAGAAAGGCTCAGGTAGACATTACAATTATGTCAATTCTTCTTCTTGCATTTTTGATTTTGCTTTAATATCGTTATCATGGATCGACACATTGTGAAAGCAGATGCGGATGATGATGAAGTATTGAGTTATGGTGAATCGACGTGATGTTATTGAACTTTACAGATTTGTGATGATGATGATAATTGCAGAGGTGCAATTTGATGTCGATATAGATGCAGATCAGAAGTGAAGAATTGTAGCGAAAGAACAGTGAAGAATGTTGTGGACGGAATTATTGTAAAATTGAATGAAGATTGATGATTGTTGCATAGGAATGATGAAGTTGATTGAAGGATGAAGAAGACGCGGTTACAGAGATTTTAGAGGGTATGAAGGTGATGATGGTGAGTGAAGGTTCAAAGAGATTTTAGAGATTTTAGAGAGAGGTCTCTCAAGTGAGTTTCTTCTATGATTTTCTTTTTTATGCATAATTGTATCGTTTTTTAAATAATGATAGGGTGAATCCCTTTCATCTCAATCTGAAAATTTTGTTATTTTGTTAATCTTTTAGGAAACGCTTAGAGATCTATGAAGTCGGTTATCAAGTTAGTTGAATTTTGTTAGGGATTTTTTGGTGATGTGAAAGTCAATTTGTTCTGTTATTAAGCTGGAAATTATGGTTAGTTAGGATCTGCAATTTCTGTTATGAGGTGGTTATTTGTTTTCCAAGTTTTTCTGTTATAGCAGTTAGGGGGTTAACTCAGACTTACTACTATTTTTCTCATTATTTCTGATTTTTCTATTTTTGTGGTTCCCTGAATTCATTTTATGATTTCTAAAATGAATTAGTATGAGGTCTTTTCTGATGTTTCCTGATTCAATCTTCCATCGTCTTTTATATTTTTTGTTCTGATTTTTTGCTTCTGATTTTGAGTAGGGGAATTAGTTTAGTTTGCTTGAGTGCAGGGCTGATATTCTGTGATGTTACTTGGCATAACAGGTTTGAGCTATGAAATGATAGCATGAGGGCAGCGGTATGTTCCAACGACAAGCCTAATACTTATCTGAGGTAGGCTCACAGTTAACATGGATCTGTCTGCGATTCGAACCGCGGATGTGCGAGTGTTAATGATTGTTTTCTGGATTGAACTTGCATTGCATGGCTGTAATGGTTGAACTGATCATTGTTTATTTTGAAACAAGCTGTGGGTTTTGAAGTTTTTTATACGACACATGTACAAACTGAGATTGGCTTTCAAACACAGGGAATGTTGAAAGACGAGGTTGGAAGCATACTATGGGCATGAAGATTAGGATAGATTTATTTTGTTTGTTATTTTTTTTATGTGAAATGGTCTCGTAAACTCACAAGTAGAAATGTAATGGATATCTGATGTACCCTTGTAACAGTCATGGCTTTTGATTTTGCAATGTTGATACATGGTATCTCGTACTTGTTTAGAAATTTTGGATATAAATGGAAGCTGCTTGAGACTTATGATTGGAATTGAATAAAATCTCCCAAATAAAATCATGAATAAGCTTGAATATAAGGGTTTGAATGAAACTTGGAGTTTTAGAATATTAATCCACTTTCCAAACTTGAACCAAAATGAACACTTGAATGGAATTAGAATGAATGAAAATGTCTTGCCCTTTGAATCTTGTTTCTTGCATTCGAAATGAACCATGCATTTTTTGTTGTACTTTAATAACTTTTGATTCTCTTGATAAATCCTCAACCCCTAGCTTCAATTCTCCACAACTAAATTATCTTGCAATTTGATCCACCAGTCACATTAAATTAAAAACCAATGACCTCACAACAAAATTAATGCCGTTGAGGAACCCAAGACTTGACATATAGAACAACATAGTAAAACTCTAATCCACACTTCACTGCTTGTAGAAGTAACCAAAAGAATCAGAAGAAATGAGATTTTATTAGATGTGAACACCTTAACCTCAATCGATAAACCACGACTTTTAACTTGTTCTCCAAGCAGGTTAAGTGAGTTATCCTTGAATCGTATTATAAAATTCTATTCCATATTCATCTTAAATCGATCCTCGATGCAAATCAAATGTTCATGACAAGTTGAATCAATGTTGACTTCAAATGTCGTGCTTGATCAATGAACCCATAGAGTCAAAAGTGAATCTCAACTCCCGAATGCTTTATATCCTAAGTCTAAAGTTAACTAGAAAAGAAACTTTTAAACATGATACACAAATCTCTAATTGATGGAGTGAGATATAGATGAATCTAAACTCTATTCTCTTATATCAAAACCATGGTTTATGCCTTGTAATCCAAGTAACCGATTAAATTGACCCTTGGATGATATTGATCCACATGAATTGGGAGACAAACCCTAGTTTCGATGATAAGCGTAAGCACAATGATGAAGCTTCTTACTCCATGATTTACAAGAACCACATACATGATGCAAATCCCTTTGAAAGAAGTCCAATTTAATGACTTGCACCCTATCAATGAAGCCACATCTCATATCATGCACAAAACCATGTGTTTGGGAAGATGAGGACCTGATTCCCAAATCACTGCTTGAGGAACGAACCAAAGAACTCAAACTTTATTGAATATTTATATCTCAAACCACTGTAAAAATCCTAGCTTGTACGCCCACCAAACTTCTGAACCTCAGACGCTTTATTCAATGCAAATGCATGTTATGTTAGTGAAAATGACCTAATGAAAAGATGTGAAGCAAAAGCCTAAGCGAGATAGCAGGACAATTAGGAGGGAAAATTTTGGGGTGCAACACTGGCTCGCAAACAAATTATTTTTTCACATCACACTTTCAAAACAACAAATATTTTCAAAAACACTTTGTATACATTCTTGAGGACTGATACAAGAATCATTACAAAGTCAGCCTTACATTGGCAATTTCAAAATATTTTCAAACAAATCATACACAAAGCAAGTTTTCAAAAGTGAGCTAAGTAATTAAGAGTCCGTAGATAACTATGGGTGAAAAGGGTGCTAACACCTCCCCTTTTCATATCTTACCCCCCCCCCCCCCTCGAACTCAAAATCTATCAAAGGTCTTTCCTGTTATTTTCACCATTCCTAAATATTAGATAAAAGAAAATTCGGAGGCGACTCTAGCTATCTGCACTTTTGAATAAAACCAAAAAGTCAGTTCTCTCACTGTATTACAAAGAGGGATCATTGTAAGAAGGTATCAAAACATACAAGTTAGAGGCAAATTACATATTAAATCACTCATTCAAGTATCACAAGTATTGATAAGAATTAAGCATAGAAAGCTTAAAGGAGAAAGGCAAAACTAGGCAAAAATGTATGATTAACTTCATATAATTACAAACACAAGTAAAGGTGCAAGAAAGGACCTATAAATTGAAATGATAAGACTATGAAACATATTAAAACAAGTGAGCATAAGTTGGAAACAAGAACTCTAATGGTTGTGCAAGTGTATCCCAAAACACTTCAAGAATAAACACAAAATTTCATACAAAGAGACATGCATTGGATCATACATAAAAAATAGTTAGGAGACTCGAAAAATGATTCAAAAATCATGAAAGTGAAGTTAAAGGAAAATGGGTTCTCTAAATTATGCTCAAAGGTTATTGTTGTACCCCAAAATTTTCCCTCTCATTTCTCAAGAATTTTCTCACAAGATCTTCCATGACTCAAGTTTGCAGCATTGATACATCAATTTAAGTTTGGAATTGGCACCAGGGCAAAATGGTCAAAATGCACACTGAAAAGTCAAACTTTGACTTTTTGATCAAAATCAAGTTTCAAGAATCACATTTTATCTTGACATGTTAAAATATAAAGTTGGTTAATCAAGAAAATCAAAATTCAAAATTACTTTGGAAAATTCAAAGTTCTAAACACTTAGAAATTTTTCTAAGTGTTAAGAAAATGATAAATTCAAAACTTTTGGCCTGATTTTCATCATGATGCAAGATGATTCAGGAAGAACATATGACACAGAAGTTGTAGATCTCAATAAGATCTAAAACATTGCAGAACATAACTCCTCCTAGAAATGCTGGGATTTCAAGTTATAAATCCTTGAAGACACGTCCATGAAACTAAAACACTTAGTAAATTCTGAGCATTTCCAAGTCAGAATTTGATTAGAATTTCTGGGCCAGTTTTCACGTAGGTACAATCAGAGTTTGCAAAAATGATTCAAAGAGCGGTTACAAAGCATGCTACAAGCTTTATGAAAAGTCTGAGAACTTCTTCAGATCATGCTGGAGCAGGGAGAATCAAAGATCAGAAGTTGGACATTTGTTCTTAATCTAAGTTACATTTATGCTGAACTTCTTATCTAGTTTCCAGCTATGCTACATAATCTCATGTTGCAGGCCTTCTTTCTTGTTAAATCTCATAATAATTTAATGCTTACACCAACTTTTAAGTCTTTATCCCAGTGTTTAAGCCTTTATCCAAAAGATCTTCCCACGTGTGGCATAAAAGTACCACTGCTGTCCTTGAAAAGCAAACTTTTGTACCAAGTTTATTTTTAGCCCATACTTTACTTTGTTTCTGAGTGTACTTCCCAATAAATCATGCCTACAAACTCAGATTAGGCGTGTTTAAAGCTGCTAACCACCCTACCTTGCCTTGAAACCATGCTTATCTAAACTTGCTTCAAAAACAAGTCAACGATCCATAACACGTTATGGCTGTACTCCTGACTTATCCAAGCTTCTAAATCCTTTGGCTATAAATTAAACTTCATTTGCAAACTTGAGGAGTATTTGAAAAGAAAAGCCCTGAAACCTTGCTGAAAATACCCAAGAACCTGAAACTGCAACACAAACACAAAACCTGCTAGTTTCTTATTTTTGCATCCAAACTCTAATTTTCCTTGTGCATTTCTTGGCCAAATCATCCACACAGTTTCTGGTATACACGTAAAAGCTTTCCCAACTTCTGTTTTTAAACTGTAACACAGTCTTCACCAATCTCCATTTCAAAAATCAGAACTTTGCATCTTGACTGCTCCAAAGCATTCCAACCATCCATAACTCAAGTTAAGGGTTGATTTAGCTTTCTGAGAACTTGAGGAAGCTGACCAGAATATCACAGCAATCTAAACCAGGCTCTAACTCACAGAACAATTTCCAGCTGCAAGGTAAGTTTCTTCTGATTCTCATCTCATTACTTAGGCATTGTTAGGCTTGCAATTTCAAAGACACAATGTAGATATCATGACTCTGAATCTGTACATATTTATAGATTCCATTTATATGGCCTAAGTAGAGAGAATTTCAAATCAAAACTTCTTGAGAAAATTAGTGTTCAAAATTAGGATTAGCAAAATGCATGCTTGCTTCTGGTTTACAATTTTGATGCTTTGTATTTCTGAAACCATGATGAAATTTTCCGTAACTTCTATGTTTGCATTTTCAATTTTGTTGAGAAATGACTAAGTTTCAGATACTCTGGCTGGCGCAAAGAAGAAGATGAAGTTCATCATCAGAACTTACTTTGTAATATATGTTTATGTTTTTGCTTCTAATATCGGATGTATAGCCACCCCAGTGGTAGAGAACGCACGCATAAGGCATTATTGTTAAGGGTCCGGGGTTCTAGCCCCAAGAGCATCTTTTATGTTTATTTCTTAACATTTTACCCCATTATTTGTCAAACAACATTCCTGGACCAGAACTTCTAGATAAATCCTCCCCCATTTGTTTGTCAAAACAATACTCCTGGACCAGAACTTCTAGGTATTCTCATCCAACAACATCGTCACCTCACTTACCCGTTAACAGAACTTCTAGCCTTATAGTAAAACTAGAACTTATAGGTTTCCAGCTGCACTAGAACTTCTAGGCTCTCTCAACAATCAGAACTTCTAGGCTTTCCTTTGTTTCTAGCAACCCCAGAACTTTAGCGCGTCTGGATCCAAAACTTATGGCTTTTCCCATTTCTACTAACATTTTCTTTCTGATTTGCAGCGCGTCTGGGTCAGAACTTCTGCTCTCTCTTATTTCTATTCTTTCGGCAACACGCTGACTCTAACTCTTATTCTCTTATTATTTTTATCATCACTTTTATTTTCATTAATAAAAAACACCAAAAAATACTTTATATTCATATACTTTGCTTTATTCCTTTTAAAACAAAAAGACTAAAAACATTTCCTTAAGCAAATTTATTTCTTCTCTTTACAAAAACAAAACAAATCTATTTTACATTGCAATTATTGTACATTATTTCAATATGGTTGTAATAGATAATTAGGACTTTAATTTCTTGCAACCCCCATTTTCAAATTTGTACACCCCATCCCCAAGTGATTGTAATAGCGTAGGATATTTACTTTCCGCAATTTATCACTTTCATATAAATGGTAGTAATTAGGGTTTGTATGGAAAGATAAAATCAATACTTAGAAAGCCCTAATTCAAGATAAATCAAGCATGAAATATAAACACTTGCACATTTGCACTTCTAGGGTTAACTCCACTTGCTGCCTTATGAAAAATGGTCATGTTATGCATGTGAGGCATCTTAGAAAAAACAATAAAAAAATACAAGATCATAGTCCCTCGATGACGCTTCAAATGTTGCCTTACAAATGATCTTAGTCCCTCAAGAGAAATGCTAAGATATCTCACAACATTGCTATCATGACTATACGATGACCCAGGCCCGTCCCTTTACATCCAAATATAAGGCTTCTTACCAATCAATGGTAAGATAGCACTATCAAAGGAAGGAATGAACAAAAGACTTTTTGAGTAGGTAGAACGTTCTTAGTTGCTTGCTCACAATCCATTTACAAAACAAGCATCTTTTCAAACACACCAAACACTTTCAAAACATGAAATATTTTCAAAAGTCCAACACTTTGTATGCATTCTTATAGAGACGAGAATCATTACAAAGTTTTCCTAAATAAAGGCGCTTTTCGAAAATACTTTCAAAACCCATCCCAAAGCACACTTTCAAACAAAAGCAATGATCTAGCAAGCAACTAAGAGCCCATAGATAACTATGGATGAAAAGGGTGCTTAAACCTTCCCTTTTCATAATCTACCCCCAAAACTCAAGAAAATAATCTCAAACATCTTTCCTGTTCTTTTCACCCTTTCCTTTATTGGATAAAAGAAAAGTCAGTGGCGACTCTTGCTATCTGCAACAATTGCGATAAAAATGCAAAACACCAAGTCAATTCTCCCACCATATTACAGAATTGGCGACTCTGCTGGGGAATATTTAAAAGTTGGGTTACCTTAGGGCTAGATCACCTTTACTTTCTTTTCTTTGTTTGACATTATGGTTCCTTGTTTGGGCTTGTTTTGATCCTCTACCCGGATCTGGGGCACCTTTTAGGTAAGTAGCAATAAGTTGTGGAAATTGTGCAGGGTATACCGACATGGTCTAAGAAATAGCTACGTTAGTGTGACATATTTGTTGGTACCAGTAGCCCTTGAGTAGTCAAGGATAATACGGGGCCTCTGTGTGGTGTCATAAATCACTAACTGACTTTAGTACCTTTACTTGATCAACTTGGCCTTTAGGAAGTAGTGAGGAAGCCGACTTTGGTGCAGTCTGAAGTTGGTTGATACTCAATACTACACTCATTGAGATCAGACTTTCGGGATATTTCGGTCGCTAATAAAGAGGCTTGCGCTGAAATAATGCTCGATGAAGAAAGATCAGTGATATTGAGATCCCCTAGAACCCGATTACTTTCTAGGACAAGTTGAACCAACTAAAATTCAAGAGGGTACTTACCTATGAACCTCATACAAGCCTAAACCTAAGGACTTGTTTGCTTTGTGTGTATATTCTTACTTGTACATAACATCATAACATCATACCATTGCATTTGCATAAACCATTTCAAGGATTTTTTGGGATTTATCTTTGTTCTGTTTTGTAGGACATGGCTTCCACTCGCAGGAATACTATCCAAGTCAACCTTGTAAGAATTCCCCCTCAACTCAAAGAGTTAGCATCGAGGGTTCCTGAGAGTTCTCCATTCACCGAAAGACATGGTCGACTCCTCAACTTGGTTACCTCAAGCATTGATGAAGACATAATGAAGGTACTTTTCCAATTCTTTGATCCTTTACACCATTGCTTTACCTTCCCTAATTACCAGCTTGTACCTACTATGGAATAATTCATCTCAACTCTTGGGAATTCCTATTCTCAATCAACTACGTTTCAACGGTATTGAAAGAGACCCAAGCCCTAAAGAGATTTCCCGAGCTTTACACTTGCAACAATTCGACATCACGGCTAATTGGGAAACAAGAAGTGGTGTCAAAAGGTTCCTAGCCAAGTTCCTGTTGAAGAAAGATCAAGATTGTTGGAACACTCTGGATTTACAAGCTTTTAAAGAAATATTGGTCCTTCTCATCTATGAGATGGTACTATTTCCAAATCTTGACCAACTTATAGATGTGAATGTTGTCAAAATCTTCATATCTCGCAATCTGGTTCCTACTTTGTTAGGAGATATCCTACATTCTCTCCACTCTCGCACCATGAAGAGAAGGAGAGCCCTCGTGTGTTGCAATCCTATATTGGCTAGGTGGTTTGTTTCACACCTCCCCTGATCCGTTGTGAAGAATGAGCAAGGTTTGAGATGGTCCAATAGGTTGATGTCACTCAGACATTCAGATATTCACTAGTGTTCTCGATCCTTAGAGGACATTACTATCATCGACCGTTGTGGGGAATTCCCTAATATCCCTTTGCTTGGCATTATGGGAGGTATCACTTACAACCCTTGCTTAGCTTTGCGACAGCTTGGGTATGCACAAAGAGATGGTCCTCATGATGCACTCATCCAAGGCGTGGTGTTCGACTACGAGAGTGACAATCAAGGCTACCGTCAAAGGTTTATACGAGCTTGGAGGATGGTAAACAAAGTGGATAGTAAGACATTGGGACACAAGAATTCTATTCCCCTTGAGCCTTACCTTAGGTTGGTACGAGCTCGTGCTCAAAAGCTCGTAATGCCTTACCCCTCCATCCTACCTATTATCATGGATCTTGTTGCTGAAGGAGATGTCCCGTATAGTGTCCTCTATCCCAACATGCCTACTGTAGCGGTAGAAATGTTTAAGACTAAGCCATTGGATTGACTAGACTTATACAGATCAAAATAAAAATCGCGACCGCACTTTATTGTTTCCAAAGAAATGGGAAAAGAGCGAGTAACCCAAAAAGAGGGGGAAAGATTCAAGGTAAGGGGGTCGGTTATGAAAAGGGAAGGTATTAGCACCCTAAACATCTACGGTAATCCGCAGGAATCTCTTTGTAAAATCTGTATATTTTGGCTATAAAATGTTGTATAAAAAATAGATGGTGGAGGTGATAAAAGAAGTATTTTTTATGATGTTTGCACCCGCCGCGGTTGCGAACCTTTAGTGCCTACGTACCACCTTTCATGCAATAGGGGATCAGAGTACACGTAGTTCACCTTTAAAAATTTTAAAATACAAGTGTGTTGGTTAATTTTATGAGATAAGACATCATCGTCATTGTCCATGTGGAAAACATACTTACTACCCACAATCATGAGAAAGGAGAATTTGCATCATCTCAAAGTGGAGGTTATGGCTTGGATTTTAAAATCAACAAAGCCTCACTCAACACCCAAGTGGTATCTCACTTCGCTACATATTATAGAAGTATAGTTGTTTGCATCACTACAAGGATTGACAAGAGTCCAATCTTTCGAGAAAGGTTTTAAAATAAAAAGCCAAAGTGGCAAAATGGTTTGAAATGAAATTGATTGACTTATAGTCTTCTCACAAAAAATGTCAAGGTATTATTAAATTGATTGAAGTTTATTTATGAAAATGTTTTGAAAATGCATGGACATAAGTCCAAGTTTATTATGAAAGTAGTTCAAGTTTAAGAACAAGAAGAGTTTTTCAAAAGGAGAGAGAAGATTTTTGAAATTAAAGAAGATGGGAGGAGAAGAAGAGACTATCCTAAAGCATGAGGTAAAAGCTAGGAAGAAGAACCATCTAACCAACAAGAAGCCAATACTTGACATTATGAGTCAAGATAGAATTTCCATTCTTTGGATTGAAACCAAGCAAGCAAAGATACTAGACCTCTTGAGAGAACTAAACTTCAAGTGTATTATGTCTTCACAAAAATTAGGCAGAGTAATGGCTGTATACGGGTGAATTCCCGATTACAAACAAAGTATGTTGTAATCACAATAACTTGCACACAAAACAAACAAACAACCTAATGTCTTGAGGTAAACCTCAAGAACTCCAGACAAAATATCAATTAAGGTTACAAGGTCTCCAACATAGGCCAAGGTTTCTAATCCTAAGTCCAAGAACTCCAATACTCCATAATGCCAAGGATAGTAACCAAATAGTCCAAGTATCATTAAAGTGTTTTATGGTTCATGTTGATTATTAGTTGTCTTAAAAAAAAAGCTCAACTGAGCAAAATAAAAATGACAAGAAAGTAAATGCTCAAGTGAGCAAAGATGAAAAATAGCATGAAGTGTCAATGCTAAAGTAAATGGTGCATACAATAAAAGAGCATAGAATAAAAACACAAAATAAAGTCAATTATTAGTAATTAGTGGTTAGTTGGATGACCATCTTGAAACTTGCATTTGGAACTCATTAGGGGATTGGTAGAACCAAAGCCTCTACACAATGAATTGCATTTGCTTTATGTCAACTATATCATCCATTTAAGAATCCTCAATGTAACATATAATAATCAATGATGTTTAAGTGATCCGCGTTGACCAAAATTAATGAAGATCCATCAGAAGATTGGTAGAACCAAAGCAACTACACAATGAATCTCAAGGTTATTGGATCAAAGGATTCAAATTAATATCATGGGCTTGCAATCATAAGTTTGGGCCACGAATGATCATTTTCTTGAATCAGGACAAAATTTAGCGCTATGTTAAACAATCGTAAGTGGGCTTATATAGAAGTCACACCTATTTTGATGTCGGTCAATAACAATCTATGCACCATTTGTTTTGAGACATGATATAGAGATCATGCTCCAATAACACTTAGTGCAATAAGAAAGGGATAAGATGAAGAGGGGTGAGAAAGAATATAAAAACCATTTTTGAATTAAAATTTAATCAAACTATTATTAAAATCATTCATCCATTTTTATGGAGTTAGACTCAACACCATGGATCCAATGATGTTAATAAAGTTCATGATCAAAAATTCAACCCAAGATCAGCCAGAAAATAATACAAAATAATATTACATTTAATATATGCATTAAAAAGGGTTTAAAAATGTTTTAAAATAGAAATAAGAGAGAAAAATATCAACTAAGTTCAAATTAATCAAGAAAGATTAAGTAAGACCATAGAAAAATAAAAAATGAACTGAAATATTTTTATAAAATTTTTGTTAATTTTTTCAAGTCATAAACTATTTTTAAAATTAAAAGAAATGAGTAAAATAAACCAAAAATGATCAAAAATAACTAAGTCAGAAATAAAAAATAAATGAGGTCACCAATATTTGTCACAATATCATTGGATCATTATATATATTTTTTTAGAATTTAAAAATGCATAAAAGTATTTTTCAACATTTAAAACAATTCAAATAAAGTGAAAATTTATAAAAAATATCAAAACACAAAATAAAATTGTAAAAAAATAAAAATCAAAAATATTTTTCATGATTTTTTCAGATTTTTTAGACTTAAAATGAATTTTCCATGATTTTTTGAAGTTTAAAACAATTTAAATATAAAAATCAGAAAATAAAATAAAGTCAAAAAAATATGGACCAATGGATGAGATTCAAAACACGTTAATAAGCTAATCCAATGGATCAGACGCGTTGTGCATATCATGGTCATTAGTGAATAACACATATGGTCATTAATTAAATCAGATATTCAAAAATTCCAAATGGCGTTGTTTCATTGGTTGAAGGATGACACGTTGGTCATCTTCAACCTCCATCCAGTCTCAAATCGAGCTTGCTCAAACTGTAAAATTAGAGAACGAGACAAGTACCATTCGCTTCGTCTCATCAAGACGAAGACAAACACACCTTCACGAAAAATTTATATAAACTGTAGCTTAAGCAATTTGGAAGGAAAGTTTTGAAAAGGAATTTGAAAATTCATGGCCAAAACGTGTTTCCAATTAAAAGAAAGTGTTGCGACTAGAACCAGGGCAATGGGAGCTTCACAATGATATCAAAGTTTGGAAGAATTGATGGAGAAATCTACCTATTGAAGTTCAGTTGCAGAGCTCTGTAAATGGACTTGGTGAGATTAATTCAGAAGGTTTAAAGGCTCAATTCTTCTCCTGTTAGCTTTAGGGAAGATCAAGGAAGGTGAATTGATAGAAAAAATGGATTGCAAAAGGCTTGAACAACAATTTCGAAGTTGCAAAAAAGTGAGTTATGGAGCGAGTTTGACAGGGTGATTTTTCCTGTTCAAGCTTGAGAAAACAAATGGGATAGCTCATGTATTTATAGGAGAAGCAAACGGGATCAAAAGGAAGGGTGAATGATGCAATTTGGAGGGAATTCGTGTGGGTGTGCATCATGAAGAAAGTGTGACTTCTCTTTTGTCAAAACTCATCCAAAACGCGCGTTTTAATGCACTAATCCACTTGGGAAAGTTGGATAATCATGTTTAGACCCAAAACACGTGCTAATTTGAGGGTTAGAAGTTGTAACATGAAATTCAAATTCTGACTTACGATGAAACTTCAATTCCAAGCTACCACTTTTGAAACAATGGCATTCTCAGCTTAAGGGGTCTTAAGGCATGGTTCTTGATGCTTTATAAAGATGAGATTACAAGCTTTACAATGGGAAAAGAATGGAATCAAATGGATGTTTAAGCTGAAAGTTGCAATGATTCAAAGTTGGGAAAAAGAGGTTGACTTTCCATACTTAGAAATATTTCAAGTTTTTCTTCAAAAGTGACATATAATGTTTTGCATCCAAACATGGCCTTCCTCTTGGAATTTGCTCTTGACCAAAAATGATGGCATGAAATAGACCTCTTGAATGACATTTTGAAACCTGAACCATTCAAAATCTCCAAAAATTGAGAGAGTTTTGAATTGTTGATGTTGGCAAAAAATCATGAAATGACCTATAATCTTTTGTATCCTTAAGGAATCATCCATTTATTTTCTCACTTTAGACATAAAAGAATAAATAAAGTTCACATCCTCAAGATCAATATGGAAAAAGAGTGGACTCAAGGTGATAAAAATTGACCAAGTTATGATCATTTGAAGTCACACATGGGAAGTTGGGGGTTCATCGGGAGGACTTGTAATCTTTCTTCATCATCAAGTTTCTTCCACATGAAAAATCCTTGAAAATTTTGAAGTGATTTATTAATAACCCTTTGAAGAAAAGTATGTTTTTGGAATCACTCAAAAATACCAAAAGATGAGCAAGATATACTTCTTTGAAGTTCAAAACCCTAGCTCCTATATCAAGAAAATGCTTTGAGGAACTTTGACAATTTTAAACAAACTTCTTGTACCAACACTTTTGCTTTGTAGATAGAAGTTGTTGAGGATGATAATGAGAACTCATAGCAACAAAAACCACTTCCATATCTTGAGAATTGAGATAAATATGAACTTGTGACCAATGGGAACAAGGCCTTGTCCCACCATGACAACTTCTTCAATCAACCCCTTGTACTTTTGAATCAATCTTGATAAATTTGAAATGTAGTGAACCAAAATAAACCTTACCATGCCATTTATTCCAAAACAACTTCAATGGTGAGGTTTGATTTTCTCAACCTTTATTGACTAGGGCATGGAAATAAACTCATGAACCCATGGATCAACTGGCTAAGCCACACTGCCTTTACCTACATTATTAACAAGTAAGACAAACCAACATTGAATTTTATTAATTAAAAGGAAAGTCAAAACAAAACATGCATGATCACAAAAGAAAAACAAGTCAAGGTGCTTGGTGATTCCTCAAAGAACAAAACTAAAGAAAGGGAGGAGAACCAAAATCCCTAATGTGATCTTGTTGTAATTGAATCAATATGGTATGATGAAGGGATATTAAGGGAAAAAAATGGGGTACAACACCTACCTCTCTTGGAGACTTGCAAAAGGATTAGATTCAACTAAAGGAAGAACGAGACACATTCGAATCCCAATTCTACACCAGTGAGAAGAAAGTTCTGGAACTCACCAAGCAATTTCATGAAGAACAAAGCTTGAACACCTACATTGCACCAAAGAGGATGCGTTTGACCTTTTTGTCTTAGGAATTTTTTTGTAAGCCCAAGAGGCACGTTGTAACCAATTTGAACTTATTAATGTAATTTGATGTTTATTCATTCTTTGTCTAGACAAATTTAAATCTTATAAATCCTTGAAATCATTTTCATGCATATTTTTCATGAATCATAACATAAACAGGTTTTCCACAACATGTTTCCTTATCTTTATGCTGTTTATTTCAGTAAGATGGATATCGAGAAAATAATGCAGGACCTACAAGCACAGAATTCCCAGTTTCAAGAGACTCTGTTGACCCTGGCCAAATGGCAACAAGAGTTGATGACATTGTTGGTATCCAAAAAGAAACCAAAAAGGAAAGCCATAGTCAACATGGGTAAAAGATTCAGAGAGTCGATCCTCCAGATGCCGATAGTTGAAGATTCATCTGAGGAAGACGAATATCAAGTTGGAGAAGTAAGGAGAACCTAGGTTGTGCGTGTCAATGATCAAGTGTCCGATGACGAAGGCTATTTTGACGAGTAATATCCTCCTGTCAATGATAAGTACAAACAACTAGAGGATAGACTGAAGGCTGTTGAGATTCAAGCTGTTCCTGGTTTGGATTTTGATGATTTGGGTTTAATATCTGGGGTCGTCATTCCCCATAAATTCAATATACCAGTCTTCGTTAAATATGACGGGGTTTCCTGCCCAAAGCTTCATCTGAAGTCTTGCGTGTCCAAAATACAACCGCACACCACCGACAAGAAACTCTGGGTCCATCTCTTTCAAGAAAGCTTGGCTGGGACTCAACTAGAGTTGTTTTACCAATTGGAGGGTTCTCGTATCCACACCTGGGAAGACTTGGCCACTGCTTTCTATCACCAACACCAATAAAATGTCGACCTAGCGCCGACTAGAGTTCAACTACAAGACATGATGATGGGTAAAAACGAGGGGTTCAAAGAGTAAGCCCAAAAGTGGAGGGATCTTTCCAGTAGGGTCCAACCACCATTAACTGACAGGGAACATATTGGTATATTTATGGGTATGTTATCTGGTCCATTTTTCAACTTTTTGGTTGGAAGTTCTTCGTCCGGTTTCACCGAGCTGATCCTAACCAGTGAAAGGGTCGAAAGTGGTACCAAGAGCGGGAAAATCCCCATGGCATTTGCTTCCACCTCCAACCCCATAAAGAAAACCTTCATTGGGAAGAAAGAAGCAAATGTTGTGTATGGGGAAAGGGCCCGTACCAAGAAGGATAACCGTCTGTCCATTAATGTTGTTCTGATCTCCAACCCTACTCATGTTCAAAGACAATCTTCCAACCATAAACGATTTAAGGCTCCACCAAGACAGTTCACAAGGATAGGCTTGTCGCTATCCCAAGCCTTACAACACCTGTTAAAGGCCAACTTAGTGACACTTCGTGATCCTCCGTCCAATACGAACACTTCCTCACCTAAATACAATATGAATACCAAGTGTGCATATCATTCAAATAGTCCTGGGCATGAGACCGATCAATGCTGGGTGCTGAAGAACAAAATTCAAGATCTGATAGACAACAAGACAATCAAATTTGATCTACCTACAACTCCTAATATGATAATAACACCAATGCCAAACCATGGCAAATGTGTCAATGCAATTGAAATCACTATTCTTGTTTCCTCCGTCGAAGATTTAACTACTCCGTTAACTGTTGTCAAAAAGAATTTTCTAAGAGCCGGCGTTTTCCCTGGCTGTTTGAAACACTGTGATTGCTGCGCCGAACAAGTTAATGGATGCAAATGGCTGAAAGAAGGTGTTAAATGCCTTATGAATAGTCATGAGATCCTATTTGAGAAAACTCCGTCCATCAAAAGTTTGACCGATAAGATTGAAGACCTCTCCATCATAACAATTTCCAACAAGCCTCTTAGGATCTCCTCAAAGGGTCCTATCAGGATTTCAAATGAACCGACTGTTGTTCCATTAATAATCACTGCCCCTGGGCCAATTCCGTACTCTTCCAACAAAGCAGTGCCGTGGAACTACGGTGATGAAGTGTATCACCATGGAATAAAGCAAGATGCTTAGATTGGAGAAAGCAAGGCTGACGTTGGGAATATTACTGGCTCTAGTAAGGTGACAAGAACTGGGAGAATATTTTCGCCCTACATTTCACCCCCAAATACTACAACGGCACCTGTCCGCATCACCACTAATAAGCCTAGTGCTGACATTAGGGGTAAAAAGAAAGTAGTTAAGCCTGTTGAGATAGAGGTGCCCGCAAAGGACATTGTTGTTGAGGAACCTTCCACTCAAGAAATGGATAAAATCTTGAAAATTATAATGAGGAGCGATTTCAAGATAGTAGAGAAGCTGGGGAAAACCCCTTCCAAGATCTCCATGTTATCTTTGTTACTTTGTTCCGATGCTCATGCCCGAGCATTGATCAAATTCTTAAAAAAAGGCTCATGTCCCTCATGAGATCACAATTGACCAGTTCAAAAATTGTGTGGCGAGCTTGACGGCCGACAATGGATTAGGGTTATCTGATGCCGATCTGAAACCACTTGGAAAGAATCATAACAAAGCTTTGCATGTTTCTGTTGAATGTAACGGGACTACCCTAGCACATGTTTTGGTTGATACCGGCTCTTCTTTAAATGTGCTACCCAAGGGCGCTTTAGATCGTTTAGATTGTGAAGGACTGGTGTTGAAGTCGAGTGATATTACTATGATGGCTTTTGATGGGTCCAAAAGGATGGTTCATGGAGAGGTAGATCTCCCAATTAAAGTTGGTTTACAAATTTTCAATTCTACTTTCTACATCATGGACATCCGTCCCGCTTACTTTTGTTTGTTGGGTCGCCCTTGGATCCATGGAGCAGGGGCGGTAACATCTACCTTTCACCAAAAGCTAAAATACCCATTCAAGGGGTGGATCGTCACTATTTGAGGTGAGGAGGAATTCATGGTAAGCCATCTCAATTCTTTCAAATATGTGGAGATGGATGGAGAATTTATAGAAACCCTGTGCCAGGATTTTGAAGTTGTTCCGCCTATGGTTGCTACTGTCAAACTTTCCCCTGACATGTCCAAAGCTGATAAGGTCGTGTCAAGGATGGTTTCATTTAAGGATACTCGTACCGCAGTCGAAGATGGAAGCTGTGCTACCTGGGGGAAACTCCCTGAGAACCCGTTCAAAGCAGATAAATGTGGTTTGGGTTTCACTATCAAGGCTCAGAAAGAAGTTAGGCGCGCTCGTACGGGAAAGCCCCCTCTCCGTATTGGAAATAATGAAGTAAACAATGTGGAGGATTTTGATGATGAATGTGCTTTCGAAGAATGTATATACCCTACTACGACATAGCTTAACAATTGGTGCACAAAGGACTTTGTTCCCATCTCCTTCATTGAGGAGTAATCACTTGTTTATTGCTTTCTATCAATTCAAGAGCCTTTTATCTGTAATATTAAACAATGAGTTTTAAGCCATGTGCCTGGCCCAGGGCACTATGGTCCATTTGTTAAGGGTTTTTATTTATGTTCATTTTATTATATGATCATTCAATATATACCATTGGACTTTTTCCTCTCAAATTTTTATGCTCATTGTCTTTCTTTTTCTTTAATGCATTTTTCAAATAGCCATGTATCTTACATGCACACACACACACACACACACACACACACACACACACACACTCTTGCAGATCCTCGTCCACTCTTGATCTCATTGCCAATGACTCTACTATTGCCAGTTATGATTTTGAACATCCAATTAACCAAGCTGAAGAAGAAAGTGAGGAAGATTGTGAAATACCAGGAGAACTAGCCAAACTTCTAATGCAAGAGGAAAAATCTATTCAGCCGCATGAAGAGTCAGTTGAACTCATCAACCTAGGTACCGAGACAGACAAGAAAGAGGTCAAGATCGGCGCCAACCTAGGAAGCAGTGTCAAAAGCAGATTAGTTCAGATGTTAGATGACTACATGGAAGTGTTTGCTTGGTCGTATAAAGATATGCCAGGGTTGGATACCGACATTGTAGTTCATCATCTGCCAACAAAGGAAAATCGTCCTCCTGTCAAGCAAAAAGTTCGCCACACGCGGCCTGACATGTCTGAGAAAATAAAAGTTGAAGTGATGAAACAATTTGATGTAGGATTCCTAGTTGTGACATCTTATCCTTAATGGGTTAAAAATGTGGTTCCGATGCTGAAGAAAGATGGAAAAGTTTGTATGTGTGTAGATTACAGGGATCTGAATAGGGAAAGCCCCAAGGATGACTTTCCTCTACCTCATATTGATGTCATGGTCGATAACATCGCTCAACATAAAGTCTTCTCTTTCATGGATGGTTTCTCCAGCTATAATCAAATTAAGATGGCTCCCAAAGACATGGACAAGACCACATTTGTTACGCAATGGGGCACCTTTTGTTACAAGGTTATGCCAATCGGATTGATGAATGTAGGGGCAACATATCAAAGGGTATGGTAGCTTTGTTTCATGATATGATCCATCATGAAATAAAGGTATATGTGGATGATATGATTGCAAGGTCACTAACTGAAGAAAAGAATCTCAATTACCTATACAAGCTATTCGAGAGGCTGAAAAAGTACAAGTTGAGGTTGAACCCTAATAAGTTCACATTCAGAGTAAGATCTGGAAAGCTTCTAGGTTTTGTTGTCAGTGGTAAAGGCATCAAAGTTGATCTTGCAAAGGTAAAAGCCATTCAAGAAATTCCAGTTCCACATTATGAAAAGGAGGTTAGAGGATTCTTGGGTTGTCTTATATACATCGCCCGCTTCATATCTCACTTAACCGCTACTTGTGAGCCAATCTTCAAACTCTTGAAGAAAGATCAAGTAGTCAGATGGAATGATGAATGCCAAGATGCCTTCGATAAAATCAAGGAATATCTGAAAGAACCTCCTATCCTCATGCCTCTAATTGAAGGAAGACCCTTGATCATGTACTTGACTGTGCTAGAGAATTCTATGGGGTGTCTGTTGGGCCAAAATGACGAGTCTGGCCGAAAAGAGCATGCAATATACTACCTGAGAAAAACGTTTATCGACTGTGAAACCAGATATTCACTGCTCGAGAAAACTTGTTGCGCTCTGGAATGGGCTGCTCGTCGGATAATACAATATATGTTGACTCATACCACTCTATTGATTTCTAGGATGGACCCTATCAAGCACATCTTCGAGAAACCTGCTCTTTCCGGACATATAGCTAGATGGAAAATGATTTTGACGGAGTACGATATTCAATACACAACACAAAAGGCCATCAAAGGAAGTGTATTGGCAGATCATTTGGCCCATCAAGCTGTTGATGATTATCAATCTATGAACTTTGAATTCTAGGATGAGAATATCATGTTAGTGTCCGACTGTGCAAAACCTGGACCGTATGACGGACATGAATAAGGATCCCGATGGACTATGGTTTTCGATGGGGCTTCCAACGCTTTGGGTAACAGAATTGGTGCTGTGATAGTTTCTCTTGAGGGTTGCCACACCCCTTTCACTGCTAGACTATGCTTCGATTGTACAAATAACATGGTTGAATATGACGTATGCATTTTGGGTATGAAGGCTGCCATTGATTTAAGGATCAAGCATTTGAATGTATTATGAGATTCCTCTCTAGTGATTAGCCAAGTAAAGGGAGATTGGGACACTAAGCATCCTAATCTTATTCCTCACAAGGAGCTTGTGTTATCTCTGATTCCATACTTCGAAGAAATCACCTTTGAACACTTCCCTAGAGAAGAAAATCAATTAGCCGATGCTTTGGCCACAATGTCTTCTATGTTCGAGGTCAAATGGGACAATGAAGCTCCTATGACTATAATTGAGATATTTGAAGAACCTGTACACTGCTATGAGCTTGACACTGACACAGAGAAGCCATGGTACCATGAGGTGAAGAGATACCTTGAAGCGCAAGAGTATCCCGAAGGAGCTTATATCAATGATAAAAAAATTAATAAGAAGATTCTCAGCCAAATTCTTCCTAAGCAATGGAACCCTATACAAACTCAACCATGATTCTACTCTACTCCGATGTGTGGACAAGAAGGAGGCATAGAAAATTATGGAAGACATGCATGATGTTCTCTTTGGGACTCACTCTAGTGGACATACTATGGCCAAGAAAATCCTGAGAGCTGGTTACTATTGGTCAATGATGGAAACTGATTGCTAGCATCACTCAAGGACTTGCCACAAGTGCCAAATATATGCTAACAAGATCCATGTGCCTCCTATTCCTCTAAATGTCATGACTGCTCCGTCGCCGTTTGCAATGTGGGGTATTGACATGATTGGAGAGATTAAACCTACTGCTTCTAATGGACATTGCTTCATTCTCATCACTATCGATTATTTTACCAAATGGGTGGAAGCTACCTCATTTGCCTAAGTCACAAAGAATGTTGTAGCTAGATTCATCAAGCATAACCTCATCTGCCGCTATGGTATCCCCGAAAGGATCATCACTGACAATGGAACCAATCTCAACAATGCTATGATTACAGAACTTTGCACTCAGTTTAAAATCAAGTATCACAATTCTTCTCCTTATAGACCTAAAATGAATGGCACTGTGGAAGCAGCCAATAAAAACATTAAGAAGATTGTGCAAAAGATGGTAGTAACCCACAAAGACTGGCATGAGATGTTACCGTTTTCTCTTCATGGCTACCGTACTTCAGCTTGGACATCAACTAGGGCAACTCCCTTTTCTTTGGTCTATGGCATGGAAGCTGTCCTGTCAGTAGAAGTTTAGATTCCCACCCTAAGGATTATGAAGTAAGAAGGCCTAGGCGAAGTCAAATGGATTCAGACAAGATAGGATCAGTTGAACTTCATCTTTGAAAAGCGACTGGCTGTTGTTTGTCATGGTCAGATGTACCATAAACGTATGATCAAGGATTTCAATAAGAAGATCAGGCCTCAAGTATATCAAGCTGGTGACTTGGTAATAAAGTGCATCATTCCTCCACAAGGCGACCCTAGGGGAAAATGGACTCCCACTTACGAAGGGCCATTTGTTGTCAAGAAAGTTTTCTCTGGTGGTGCCATGATGCTGACTATTATGGATGGTGAAGATTCCCCACATCCTCTAAACGCGGACATAGTTAAAAAATACTACGCATAAGAGCCCTGCTAGGTTGACACATCTAGGCAAGATAAGGGCATCCCAGTGAACCAAATGTTTGGGAAAAAATTATGGTATATGCAAAAGATTGTACACCCGACAAGTTGAAAACCCGAAAGGGCGACTTTGGCAAAAATGGGTATCCCGGTGGGCTGAAAACCCGAAAGGGCTGTCTAGGAAAAAGTTAAGGATTGAAAGCGTATGACTATGTCCCATAGAATCACTACAACTGACTTTATTACCAAGGTCTGGGTTCAAACGGTCCAAGATCAATCCAATCAACTTCTGTCAATCATAAGGGACGTTCGAAGACATTGGGGAAATAGTAGAGTTGGAACACAATGAGATCATTTCCACATGGTTATTATTTTTGTTTTCAATTTTGTTTTCCTTTCGAAGATTTCCTCTTACTAGGATCTTCGTCTCTTTGTATAAAAACGCTTATTCATGGGCAAAACATCAATACAAATATACTTTGAAGTGGAAACTTTTTGTTTTTGTTTTGAGTGCAAAGACGTCCAATGACTAAAATTGAATGAACATATGCATATGAACATAATTAAATTATTTAGAAAATATGTGCTTCCAAGCAGCAACGAGCATCTCTTTAATGCAGTTGAGATATCCCCACAGAATTATCTCATTAGCATTATCCCCAAAGAGCTTGCTACAATAAACCTTTCCCCCAATAGAGTTGCCCATAAAGTTGGATTTATGCAACCCTCGGTCAGAGTTTCAATCTCTTGACAACCCTCTCCATAGATGAGTTGGTCTTAAAAGAAGAAGCCTTGTGGAGTTCTTCCTAAAGAATTCACCTTGCCAGCAGGTCATCAAATATTCTCTTCAACGGGGTTTATTCCCCAACAAAACAATACACTCCCCAACAGAATCATTCATATTCAAACAATTTTCAGTTACTATAAATCCTGGACACGACCAGATAATATTTTAACTTATCGAGATATTGTAAAGCCTGTACCCAACTAGACAATGGTTTAACTTCTTTTCCCTAATAGAGTTTTCCTCTAACCCCAACAAGTTACTGCAAAGCCTGGACCCGACCAGATATCAGTTCAACTCCATCCTTTCAAGTAAGTTACTGCAAAGCCTGGACCCAACCAGATATCATTTCAACTTCATCCTTTCAAGCAAGTTACTGTAAAGCCTAGACCCGGCCAGATATCAGTTAAACTTCATCCTTTCAAGTAAGTTACTGCAAATCCTGGACCGGACCAGATATCAGTTCAACTTCATCCTTTCAAGTAAGTTACTGCAAAGCCTGGACCCGACCAAATATCAGTTTAACTTCATCCTTTCAAGCAAGTTACTGTGAAGCCTGGACCCGACCAAATATCATTTTAACTTCATCCTTTCAAGTAAGTTATTACGAAGCCTGGAGTTTGACCAGATAATAATTAACTTCATCCACCTCAGAAATTTACTTTGAAACCTGGAATCCGACCAGATAGCAGTTTAATGTTAGTAAGTGCTGCGAAGCCTAGAATCTGACCAGATGACAACTTAACTTCACTTTCCCAAGTAATTTTATGTTAAGCCTGGAATCCGACCAGATAATAGTTAATTTAATCTTCCCCGATAAGTCGCTACGAAGCCTGAAATACAACCAGATAACATTAAACTTCATTATCCCCAACAAAATGCTGCCAAGCCTGGATTACGACCAGATAACATCTAACTTTCGATTCTCTCCAATCAGGAATAACTCCCCAGTAGAGAAATGGACAACCAAAATTCCTGAAATTTATTCCTCCAAGCAGAAATCAACACCCTCCACAGAGTTTCCTCAAGCAAAGAGCCAAAGTCAATATTCCCCAACATATTTCTCCTCAAACAATAAAACAGGAATTCCCAGCGGAAACATTCTAAACAAAGTTGAAGATACACCTACTCTCCAACAACAGTTCGGGATTTAGCCTCCCAAGGGTCCACAACATGTTGTCAAGGATTTATTTTCGTAGACAAAGACACGCTGCAATAAATGCATCACATTCATAAACTATAACACATACATGACAAACGCATAGAGCATAATCTCATTTATTTTGAGAACGTCATTACGCCATGCATACATCTGCATGCAACTAATCCTCTTGCTCATAGGAAAAATCAATCATCAAATGAAGACCTCTTCTGGTTAGATTTAGTTCTTCCTGATTAACAGCAGAAAAATGAAGACCTCTTCTAGTTAGATTTAGTTCTTCCAGTTAAGAGTAGGCAAAAGACATCTACTATTTCAGTATAAATCAACCAAAAGATTAATCCTGATACCTTCCCCAGTCACTCTGGATGGCATCTATAACCCCATCTCCGACAACTCTCCATCATCTTCCCAAATGGAATCTTTAAGCCCATTCCCTACACAGTCAACTAACACATCATCGAGTGCAAATTTCTGGGCACTTTAGTGTTCAATCATCTTCCACCTTCAAGTCATGAATGGCGGGCTCGCCAATCTAACTCTTCAGGTTTAAGAAGATTGAACAGGGCCAGTTGTTGTACCCCAAAATTTGCCCTCCCATTTCTCAATAATTTTATCACAAGATCTTCCATGACTCAAGTTTACATCACTGATACATCAATTTAGGTTTGGAATTGGCACATGGGCAAAATGGTCAAAATGCACACTGAAAAGTCAAACTTTGACTTTTTGATCAAAATCAAGTTTCAAGAATCACATTTCATCAAGACATGTTAGAATATGAAGTTGGTTCATCAAGAAAATCAAAAGTGAAAATTACTTTGGAAAAGTCAAAGTTCTAAACACTTAGAAATTTTAATAAGTGTTAAGAAAATGTGATAAATTCAGAACTTTTGGCCAGATTTTCATCATGATGCAAGACGATTCAGGAAGAATTTCTGACACAGAAGTTGTAGATCTCAATGAGATCTAAAACATTACAGAACAAAACACCTCCTAGAAATGTTGGGATTTCAAGTTATAAATCGTAGAAGACACGTCCATGAAACTAAAACACTTAGTAAATTCTGAGCATTTCCAAGTCAGAATTAGATTAGAACTTCTGGGCCAGTTTTCACGTAGGTGCAATTAGAGTTTGAAAAAATGATTCAAAGAGGGGTTATAAAGCATGTTACAAGCTTTCTGAAAAGTCCAAGAACTCCTTCAGATCATGCTGGAGCAGGGAGAATCAACGATCAGAATTTGGACATTTGTTCTTAATCTAAGTTACGTTTATGCTAAACTTCTGATCTAGTTTCCAGCTATGCTGCATAATCTCATGTTGCAGGCCTTCTTGCTTGTTAAATCTCATCATAATTTAATGCTTACACCATCTTTTCAGTCTTTATCCCAGTGTTTAAGCCTTTATCCAAAATATCTTCTCACGTGTGGCATAAAAGTACCACTGCTGTCCTTGAAAAGCAAACTTTTGTACCAAGTTTATTTTGAGCCCATACTTTACTTTGTTTCCGAGTGTACTTCCCTATAAATCATGCCTACAAACTCAGATTAGGCGTGTTTAAAGCTGCTAATCACCCTACCTTGCCTTGAAACCATGCTTGTCTAAACTTGCTTAAAAAACAAGTCAACGATCCATAACACGTGATGGATGTACTCCTGACTTCTCCAAGCTTCTAAATCCTTTGCCTATAAATTAAACTTAATTTGCAAACTTGAGGAGGATTGAAAAAGAAAAGCCTTGAAACCTTACTGAAAATTCCCAAGAACCTGTAACTGCAACACAAACACAAAACCTGCTAGTTTCTGATTTTTGCATCCAAACTCTAATTTTCCCTGTGTGTTTCTTGGCCAAATCATCCATTCAATTTCTGGTATACATGTAGAAGCTTTACCAACTTCTATTTTCAAACTGTAATACAGTCTTCACCAATCTCTATTTCAAAAATTAGAACTTTGCATCTTGACTGCTCCAAAGCATTCCAACCATCCATAACTCAAGTTAAGGGTTGCTTTAGCTTTCTGAGAACTTGAGGAAGCTGACCAAAACATCACAGCAATCTGAACCAGGCTCTAACTCACAGAACAATTTCCAGTTGCAAGGTAAGTTTCTTCTGATTTTCATCTCATTACTTAGGCATTGTTAGGCTTGCAATTTCCAAGACACAATGTAAATATCATGGCCCTGAATCTGTACATATTTATAGATTTCATTTATATGGCCGAAGTAGAGAGAATTTCAAATCAGAACTTCTTGACAAAATTAGGGTTCAAAATTAGGATTAGCAAAATTCATGCTTGCTTCTGGTTTATAGTTTTGATGCTTTGTATTTCTGAAACCATGATGAAATTTTCCATAACTTCTATGTTTGGATTTTCCATTTTGTTAAGAAATGACTAAGTTGCAGATACTCTGGCTGGCGCGGAGAAGAAGATGAATTTCATCATCAGAACTTACTTTGTAATATATGTTTATATTTTTGCTTCTAATACCAGATGTATAGCCACCCCAGTGGCAGAGATCGCACGCATAAGGCATTAGTGTTAAGGGTCAAGGGTTCTAGCCCCATGAGCATCTTTTATGTTTATTTCTTAACATTTTACCCCATTATTTGTCAAGCAACATTCCCGGACCAAAACTTCTAGATAAACCTTCCCCCATTTGTTTTTCAAAATAGTACTCCTGGACTAGAACTTCTAGATATTCTCATCCAACAACATGGTCACCTCACTTACCCATTAACAGAACTTCTAGCCTTCTAGTAACACTAGAACTTCTAGGTTTCCAGCTGCACTAGAACTTCTAGGCTCTCTCAACAATCAGAAATCCTAGGCTTTCCTTTGTTTCCAGCAACCCCAAAACTTTAGCACGTTTGGATCCATAACTTCTGGCTTTCCCCATTTCTACTACATTTTCTTTCTGATTTGTAGCGTGCCTGGGTCAAAACTTCTGCTCTCTCTTATTTCTATTATTTCAGCAACACGCTGACTCTAACTCTTATTCTCTTATTATTTTTATGATCACTTTTATTTTCATTAATCAAAAACACCAAAAATACTTTATATTCATATACTTTGTTTTATTTCTTTTAAAACAAAAAGACTAAAAACATTTCCTTAAGAAAATTTATTTCTTCTCTTAACAAAAAAAAAAAACAAATCTATTTTACATTGCAATTCTTGTACATTATTTCAATATGGTTGTAATATATGATTAGGAATTTAATTTCTTGCAACCTCCATTTGTAAATTTTTACACCCCATCCCCAAGTGATTGTAATAGCGTAGGATATTTACTTTCCTCAATTTATCGCTTTCATATAAATGCTAGTAATTACGGTTTGTATGGAAAGATAAAATCAATACTTAGAAAGCCTTAATTCAAGATAAATCAAGCATGAAATACAAACGCTTGAACACTTGAACTTCTAGGGTTAACTCCACTTGTTGCCTTATGAAAAATGGTCATGTTATGCATGTGGGGCGTCTTAGCAAAAACAATAAAAAAATACAAGATCAAAGTCCCTCGATGATGCTTCGAATGTTGCCTTACAAATGATCTTAGTACCTCAAGTGAAATACTAAGATATCTCACAATATTGCTATCATGACTATAAGATGACCCACGCCCGTCCCTTTACATCCAAAGATAATACTTCTTACCAATCAATGGTAAGATAGCAATATCAAAGGAAGGAATGAACAAAAGACTTTTTGAGTAGGTAGAACGTTCTTAGTTGCTTGCTCACAGTCCATCTTCAAAATAAACATCTTTTAAAACACACCAAACACTTTCAAAACATGAAACATTTTCAAAAGTTCAACACTCTGTATGCATTCTTATAGAGACGAGAATCATTACAAAGTTTGCCTAAACGAAGGCGCTTTTCAAAAATACTTTCAAAACCCATCCCAAAGCACACTTTCAAACAAAAGAAATGATCTAGCAAGCAACTAAGAGCCCATAGATAACTATGGATGAAAAGGGTTCTAAAACCCTCCCTTTTCATAATCTACCCCCCGAACTCAAGAAAATAATCTCAAAGGTCTTTCCTGTTCTTTTCACCCTTTCCTTTATTGGATAAAAGAAAAGTCGGTGACGACTCTTGCTATCCACAACAATTGCGATAAAAACGCAAAACACCAAGTCAATTCTCCCACCGTATTACAGGTATTTGTAAGAGGTGTTCAAATGATATCAAACATCAAGCAATAGCGCACAAGTACCAAAATAAATAGGAAAAGAAAAAGAAATAAAAAGAAATGAAAATAGAATAAAACAATGTCACACAATCATGTGTCAACTTTATCATTTGGTCACATTCCAATAATTCACTACAAGATAAAAATGCAGGAAGCTTACCAGTACGTGACAAATCATCACCATCAACCTCCAAACTTCACAAAACCAGCAAGGAAAATATGACTTCTTTCCCTAGCAACATGTTCATGATCCAAACTTCACATCATCATAACTTCTTCGTTTCTCAATGAAATTAAAAAAATCTTGAACGAAAATTATAGATCTCAGAAGATAGAACAACATAACATAAAGAAAAATTAAAAACAAACAAGTATTTATGGAGATAATTGAGCATGAAAACACCGGTTTATCACTTTTTCTCACATAATCACAAAATCACAAAGTGCAAAAACAAGTTCAGGTTCACATCAAATCCACTTCATACATATTGTATGGGCCAACTACAAATGCATGATGATATTTATAAGCATTAAAACCCTAGAATGAGAGAGATAAGAGGTTGAGAAGCTTACCTAGTGGAGAATGGTCCACTACCTTTTACACCTCTACAGCTCGTGAGACCCGGAGATCTTGATCCTTAAGCTTCCAAGATGATGAATCAAGAAGAAAATCAGAGGATGCACAAGTAGATTTGAAGAATTGGAGAAAACTTCAAAAATTGACAAGAGAAGCCAAATGTGAAGTAATAGATAATTATGCTTTATTGCTTTCCTCCCCATTTCACAAACTTGTACCCCCATTCCCAAAGCGTTGTAATAGAGTAGGATATTTAAATTCCGTAATTTATCGCTTTCCTTATTATTGTTAGTAATTAGGGTTTGTATGACAAGATTTAAAATAAAAACATTAGACAACCATAATCCAAGACAAATAATTGAATAAAAAACACCTTGCACACATGCACCTCTAGGTTAAACTCACTTGTTGCCTCGGATAAAAACAGTCATGTCCCTCGAACGTGAGATGTTTTAGCAAAGACCCTCAATTAAAAGATCGTAGTCCCTCGATGACCCTTCATTGTTGCCTTCGGTAAACGATCTCAGTCCCTTACAAAAAATTGCTAAAACATCTTACAAGTTGCTTTCTATGACTATACGATGACCCAAGCCCATCCCTCACATCCAATGATATGGCTCCCTACCAACCTATGGTAAAGTAGAATTATCTAAAGGAGGGGAAAAGAACAAAAACTTCTTGAATAGGTAGATTACTCGTAATTTCTTTCTCATAAACAAAACCATTTCCATACTTCACATTTTCAAAACACTTTTCAAACAAAATTTTTGTATACATTCTCAACGATACGAGAATCATTACAAAATTGCCTTACATTGGCATTTTCAAAACATCTTTTCAAACATTCTCTTTCTAAACAAATATTTTCAAAATAAACATTTTGTATACATTCTCAACGATACGAGAATCATTGCAAAATTTCCGCACCAAGGCGTTTTCAAAATATTTCGAAAACAAACATTTTGTATACATTCTCAACGATACGAGAATCATTACAAAATTACCATTTTTCAAAACATCTTCAAAACCTATGTCAACTTACAAAAACACAAAGAATTTCAAAGTGAAGTAGCAATTAAGAGCCCGTAGATAACTACAGATGAAAAGGGTGCTAACACCTTCCATTTTCATAACCTACCCCCTAAACTCAAGAAAATTCTCAAAAGGTCTTTCCTGTTATTTTCATTCTTTCCTTTATTAGATAAAAAAAAGTCGGTGGCAACTCTTGCTATCCGCAACATTTGCGATAAAACACAAAACACCCGAGTCAGTTTTCCCATTGTATCACAGAATTGGCGACTCTGCTGGGGACTTACTAAAAGTGGGGTTACCTTAAGATCTAGATCACCTTTATTGCTCTTACTTGTTTGTCTTGTTTTCTTTACATTTGTGGGTTATGCTTGGGTTTATTACTTGTAAAGATCCTATACCCGGATCTGGGGCATTTTAGGTAAGTAGCAATAGATCATGCAAATTGTACGACATTGACTGATATGGTTGAAGGTATGGTTACGTTAGTGTGACATATTTATGGATAGCAGTGTCCCTTGAGTTAAATCAAGTAGAATATGGGGCTGCTGAGTGGTGTCATGAAGCACTAACTAACTATAGAATCTTAATTGAACAACTTGGCCATTAGAAAGTAGTGAGATAGATGGCTTTGGTGCAGACTGAAGTTGGTTGATACTCGATACTACACTCATTGAGATTGGAATTTCAGGATATTTCGTTCGTGAAAACAGATTGCTTGTGCTGAAACAATGTCCGATGAAGAAATATTAATGATATTGATCTTCCTTAGAACTCGGTTACTTCTTTTAGGATAGGTTGAACCAACTAAAACTTCAAGAGGTTACTTACCTATAAACCCCATGCAAGCTTAAACATAAGTCTTTGTGTGTTTTGTTTGCAATTAATTATTAATGACATCATGCCATAGCATTTTCACTAACCATTTCAAGGACCTAGGGATTTACCTTTGTAATGTTTTGTAGGATATGGCTTCCGTTCGTAGAAATACCATCTGAATGAGCTTTGTAAGGGTTCCTACTCAATTCAAAGAGTTAACATCAAGGGTTCCTGAGAATTCTCCGTTAACCAAAAGATATGGTCGACTACTCAGTTTGGCTACCTCAAGCTTTGAAGAAAGCAGGATGTGTGTGCTTTTTCAGTTCTTTGACCTTAAACATCACTGTTTCACCTTTCCTGATTATCAATTGGTTCCCACAATGGAATAATTCTCTCAACTATTGGGAGTACCTATTCTTGATCAAGTTCCCTTCACAAGTTTAGAGAAAGATCCATAACCTGAAGAGATTGCATCAACCTTACATTTGAAACGGTCTGACATTGTAGCCAATTAGGAAACAAGGAGCGGAGTCAAGGGTTTTCTAGCTAAATTTCCGTTAGAGAAGGCTTGAATGTTTTGGGAGGCTATGGATTTGAAAGCTTTTGAAGAAGTATTAGCTCTTCTAATCTATGGGTTAGTACTGTTCCCTAATCCAGACCAACTCATAAATGTAAATGCTGTCAAAATTTTCTTCTCTCGTAACACTATGCCTACTTTGCTCGGAGACATTTTGCATACTCTTCACACTCGTACCATGAGAAGGAGAGGGGCTATTATGTGTTGCATACTGTTGTTATCTAGGTGGTTTATTTTGCACCTTCCCCGATCAGTATTGAAGAATGAACAAGGCATGAGTTGGTCTCAAAGGATGATGTCCCTCTCTCATTCGGATATCTATTGGTATTCCCGGTCTCTGGAAGATGTCACTATCATTAATTGCTGTGGGGAGTTCCCTAATGTTCCACTTCTTGGAATTAAGGGGGTATTACTTATAACCCTTCTCTGGCTCTACAAAAATTTGGTTATGCCCGAACAGATAGTCCTCATGACGCACTTATCTAGGGTATTATATTCGACTACGAGAACAATGTGCAAGGTTATCGTCAAAGGTTTGTACGAGCTTGGGGCACGGGGAACAAGGTTGATAGAAAGAATTCGGGACATAAGAACTTAATTCCTTTGGAGTCATATCTCAAATGGGTGCAAGCTCACGCTCAAAATATCATGATGCCATATCCAGCTATCTTACCAATAGTTGTGGAGCTTGTTGCTGAGGGGGACATTCCTTATACCATTCTTCATCCTAACATGCCTACTGACCTCAAATACTTGCAAAGATCATGGATTTAACTCAAGGGAGAATGATACACCTTTGAAGCACGATTTTATGCAAGCGAGAAGAAAATGTTGGAGGTCACCAAGCAAGTTCATGAGGAGCAAATCCTGAAGGCATACATATACACCAAGAGGAAACGATCGTGGGAGAATTGAGTCTTTTATTTTAGGAGTTTATTTTTGTTTTTTCTTTGAGACCTTTTTGCTTTTTTTTTTCATTGTAAAGCCCAAGGGGTAGTTGTAATCTTGAACTTATTAATACAATTGTTGTGTTTGTTTCCTTTTTGGCTAGCAAATTTAAATTCCTAAGGTCCTTGAAAACATTGCATCCGCATATCATGCATCATGTCATAAGCATGTTTTTCGATATAGGTTTCCTCATCTTTTTACTGTTTATTTTAGTATAAGATGGCTCTAGAGCAAACTGTCAAAGATATACAAACTCAACACTCACAGTTCCAAAAGACTCTCCTCAACTTAGCTAAATGACAACAAGAAATGATGACGCTTCTTCTCACCAAAAAGAAGATGAAGAAACAGACTATTATCCTCAATATGGGAAAAAGGTCAAGGGGCCCGCCCGACTGGCTCAAATAGAAGAGGCTTTTTCTGAGGAAGAAGACAATCAAGACGAGGATGTTAGAAGCATCAGGGATGGGGGTGGAAATAACCAGATTTCTGAGGATGAAGACTACTCCAATGAGCAGTACCCACCGATGGATGACACATACAAACAACTAGAAGACCGACTTAAGGCTGTAGAGATCCAAAAAGTGTCTGGTTTAGACTTTGGAGATTTAGGTTTTGTCCCTAGGGTGGCCATCCCATACAAATTCAAGGTCACTATCTTTGCCAAGTATGATGGGGTCTCCTGTCCCAAGATGCATCTGAGGTATTATGTCTGCAAGATTCAACCACACACCGCCGATAGGAAGTTATGGGTTCATTTCTTCCAAGAAAGTTTATCTGTGACACAATTGGAGTGGTTCTATCAACTAGAGAGAACTAATATCCACACGTGGGAGGATCTGGCTGCTGCCTTCTACAAAAAATACCAATACAATGCTGATCTTGCACCAACTCACGTGCAATTACAAGGTATTACTATGGGGTCAAACAAAGGCTTTAAAGAGTATGCTTAAAAATGGAGGGACCTGGATGGAAGGGTGCAACCCCCTTTGACTGACCGAGAATTGGTGGGCATGTTCATGGGCACCTTGACTGGTAAATTCTTTAATTTGCTGATTGGGAGTTCTTCGTCAGGGTTTACCGAGCTAAGTTAAACTGGGGAACAAGTTGAAAGCGAAATCAAAAGATGGAAGATCCCAATGGACTTAAATGCTACTGCTGTAAATAAACCATTTATTTGTAAGAAATATACTAATGTTGTTTATGGACAAAGGAGCCGTATCAAGAATGATCATCATTAATCGGTAGAAGCAGTATTAATTTCAAACCCGACCACAGTTCAACGACCACAACAATCAAAAAATCAGCAAAGGCCAGATGCCCCGAGAATGCAGTTCACTAGAGTCAACATGCCATTGTCTCAGGATTTACAACATTTTTTGAAGGCAGATTTGGTGACGCTGCGAGATCCTCATCCTAATCCTAATACTGCCTCTCCCAAATATAATCTGAATGTGAAATGCGCCTATTATTCAAATAGTCCTGGCCATGACACCAACAACTGTTGGGCATTGAAGAATAAAATCCAAGATTTGATTGATAACAAAGTGATTGAGTTTCACCTTCCACAAACCCCTAATGTGATTACGGCACCCATGCCCAGTCACGATAAAGATTTCAATACCATTGACAATGTCTCCTTTGTCTCCATCATCAATGATTTGACTACTCCCTTGATGACTGTTAAGAAAAATTTGTTGAGAGTCAGTTTATTCCCGGGCTGCCTTGAAAATTGTTACCATTGTGCTTCCCAAACTAATGGTTGTATGTTGCTAAAGAAAGGTATCCAATGCCTGATTGATAGCCATGAATGTTTTTTCGAGAAAACTCTGTCCATGAAAAGTTTGCCTGAAAGTATATCCTAAGAATTGAGACTTGAAGATGTTTCGATAATCACAATTTCAATTGCTCCTAGTAGGATCATCTCTAGAGGCCCTATAAGGATTCCTGCTGAGCCGAGAGTGGCTCCCCTGATCATCACTACACTGGGGCCAGTCCCCTATTCCTCTGACAAAGTTGTGCTGTGGAACTATGGGGAAGAAGTTTATTACCATGGTGTCAAGGAAGAGCCATGGATTACTGAAAATGAAGATCCTGAAATTACAAACATTGTCGGAACTAGTAAGGTCACTAGGACAGGAATGATCTTCTCTCCAGAGATCTCTACTCCAACAACAACTACTACTACACCTGTTCATATTCCTGCTGCTGGGCCAACTACTGATGCCCGGGGTAAATAGAAAGTATATGAGCCTGCCCGGATGGAGGAGCCATCAAAAGATGTTACAATTGAAGACCCATCTAGACAAGAGATGGAAGAAATTCAAAAGATCATCCAAAAAAATGACTACAAAATAGTTGAACAACTGAGGCAAACACCCTCCAAGATAATCATGTTGTCCTTATTATTATGCTCCGAAGCACATGCCCAAGCTTTGTTGAAATTTCTGAAGAATTTCTGTAATACAGTGGGAGAACCGACTTTACTGGTTTTGCGTTTTATTGCAAATGTTGCGATTAACAAGAGTCGCCACCGACTTTTCTTTTATCCAACCAAGGAAAGGGTGAAAAGAACAGGAAAGACCTTTTTAAATATTTTTGAGTTCGGGGGGTAGGTTATGAAAAGGGAAGGTATGAGCACCCTTTCCATCAGTAGTTATCTACAGGCTCTTAGTTTCTAGCTCACTTTGAAAATGCTTTTTGGTGTAAGTGCATTTGAAAATATTTTGAAAAGATTCCTAAGTGCGGAGAACTTTGTAATGTTTCTCGTATCGTTGAGAAAGTATACAAAGTGTTTCTTGTCTTTAAAAATATTTAGAAAATGGTTTGTGTATGTGTGAAAAATTGTTTTGTTTGTTTTTGTGAGCAAGCAACTATAAGCGGTCTACCTGCTCAAACAATCTTTGTTCTTTTCCTCTTTTCCTTCAGACAGTGCTATCCTACTATTAGTCAGTAGGTAGCCCTATCGTTGGATGTTTGAGGGACAGGCGAGGGTCATCGTACAGTCATAAAGGCAACTCGCAGGGCACTTTAGAAATTTTGTCGTAAGGGACTAGATCATTTATCGAAGGCAGCATCAGAGGGTCATCAAGGGACTATGAGCTTTTTATATTAGAAGGACTTTGCTAAAGTGTCTCGCGTTCGAGGGACATGACTGTTTTTCCGAATATAACAAGTGGATGTACCTTAGAGGTGCGCATGTGCGAGGGTGTTGTGTTTTAGTTAATTATTTTAAACATTTAGGTTTTCTACCATTTGTTTTTAGTCTTTCTACACAAGCCTATTAAGCATACATCTAGTAGTTAAATATATAAGTACAGAAAATAAAGTGCAGAAAATTGAACCTACGCTATTACATTGCTTCGGGATGAGGGGAATTACAAACCAAAATGGGGAAATAAAGAATAAAAAGTCATAGTTAAGCTATTACAACCCTTTGTACAATTACATAATATTTGTGAAAATAATAACGCGAATAAAATAAATAAACGCGCGGAGAAGGTAAAGGCCAAAAAAAATTCGAAGTCATAAAAAGAAATATTTTTGTTTTTTTTATAGGAAAAATAATGATTAAATTAATGGAAACCTAATTCTAATTAATTAATTAATTAAAAAAGAAAATGTGATTAAATAATTAAGTCAAAATTAATTTAATTAATAAAAACCTAAGTCTAATGTTTTTATTTTATTTTATGATTTTATGATTTTTTGTTTATTAAAATAAAGCTGATTTTTTTAAAAAGGAAAATATTAGTTATGCAAATCAAATAATAAAAAAAGAAGCAATGGGCCGATCATGAGATTTCGTTATGTCACGCTTGTGTTTACCTCCTCTGCGTTTTTCAAACCACCATGAAGGGTGGAAAATACCATCATCTCCGAAGGGGGTTTTTCTTCAAAACCTGCAAAATCAATCAAACAAACAAAAAAAAAACTCTAGATCCAGTATATTGGATCCTGCTATCTCAATGGTGCCATTAGTTTGGGTTAAGAACTCCTGAATCACGAAATCTGAAGCTTCCTACATTACATTCCCTAACCATGGCATCATGTTATTTATGCCTTCATGCTTACATATAAAACGTCATATTTACTCACAACATTAATAATAACAACAACGAATGCATAAAACTGGTTTAAGTTACATGATAAGAGAGTTTGGAATCAAAATTTTACCAAAACACCGTGGGATGGTTGTGAGGATGATCTGAGACACGTGGGGGTTGGGTAATGATATGAATCACCTCCTAGAGATCTCATAAGGATGAAGGAGTCGCCGATTTTAAATGGGAGAAGTTGAAACTCAGGTTTATGAGTTTTGCAACTTTTGAATATTTTTTTGAGAATTTGAGAGAGCTTTGTTATGAAATAATTGTTTTGTCCTTTTTGGCTTGTCTTGTAGTGATTTATATAAAGGGAAGGGAGGAGCAAGTATGTCAAGAAATCAAAGCTTTCAAGGCCATGAGACAAAAATCCAACATATTGAAAGTTAATCATATTTGAATGATTCCTGCCAATTCCGTTTTTGCATGAACCTATAAAATTTTTGTTGGTCTTTGCACTAAATATTGGGCTCCATGATGGGTCAAGTTAAGCCTAAATGCATTATGCCATGTTTTATTGTATTTTTATTTAATTTATTTGATTTTTAATTAAATAAAATCAAGATAAATATAAATAAAAAAATAAAAATCAAGGTCATGCAAAAATGGGCTTAGAGGTCCTATAAGATGTTATGGACATGTTTGAACATCAAAAACTAGGCTCATAGGTTCAAAAATGCAATTTTGCTCAATTTGTCCTTCATGAATTTCTTCAAAATTCCCTAACTTGTGCAACTCATAAATTTCTCAATTTTCATGTTTTGAAGATGATCTTCTACTTTTTGGAAATCCCAAGATATCCTCTACAATATCTATGTTGATCATTTTTTCTTTAGAAGACATTATATTGATGTAAGTTGCTTTGACAAAAAGTGTCTTTTGTTAACTTTCGAAAATGACCTATAATGCATGAGATCATATCTTCCAAATGAAGCATTTTTTGGACTTGAGAATGAAAACAAAGTTGTAGAGAATTGAATTTCCTTCAAAATGGGATTTTGTTGGAGAAAAATTGATGAAGCATGTGAAAGTTATGTCTGGTCAAAGTTAAGTTGACTTCTCCTAAGGAAACCCTAATTTGGCAATTTTTGACTTTTGATGATTTGAGGGCTTTCCTTGAGGAATCATGATCAACCCTTGATCAAATGATGAATATCACCAAAAATCTTGAAGTTTGACTGTATGTTGACTATAATTGAGTTTTTGACCAATATAATCGATTTTCAATCATTTGAGCTATTGACTGAGCAAACTTGTGATGTAGGGCTTGAAACTTGACATGAACCTTGTTGAGGATCTATGAAGAACAATGGAAGCCACTTGAGACTTTTTCAAATCAAATTTCCTTGAGAAATTCCAAACCCTAGTTATAGGCTTTTGGCTTAGGAGGAGTATCTTGACTAGTCAACCCTTGAGTGTTCTGAGTGTCTGAGAAGCCTTGGAAGAATTCCTTGAAGAAAAATATGAGGGCAAATTTTGGGGTACAAAAGCTACCCCTGTTCAATCTTCTTAAACCTGAAAAGTTAAATTAGCATGTTTTCCTTTCGTGTCTTGAAGGTAGAATATGATTGAACACTTAAGTGCCCATAAATTTGCACTCGCCTGTGTAAGATGGTAAAGTTGTTGGTTGATTATATTGGGCATGGGCTTATAGATGCCACTTGGAGAGGTGACGGAGATTTGTTGGAGATGGGCTTCTAGATGCCATCCAAAGGTGATGGAGAGTTGTCAGAGATGGGCTTATTGATGCCATCCAAATTAACTGTTGATAGAAATATAAGAATAAGTCTATTATTGACTTGGTCTTTAGGAGATGTATACGAAAGAGGTCTATGCTCGACTACTACTTCAATAGGTAATGGAAGGAGTCTACGCCTGACTACTACTTCAATAGGTATCAGAAGGAATCTATGGCGACTACTACTTCGAAAGGTACTGGAAGGAATCTATGGTGACTGATACTTCAAAGGGTACTGGAAGGAATCTATGGCGACTACTACCTCAAAGGGTACCAGAAGGAATCTATGGAGACTACTGCTTCAAAGGGTACCAGAAGGAATTTATGGCGACTAATACTTTGAAGGGTACTAGAAGGAAACTATGGCGACTATTACTTAAAAGGGTACCAGAAGGAATCTATGGTGATTACTACTTCAACAAGGTACTGGAAGGAATCTATAGCGACTACTACTTCAAAGGGTACCAGAAGGAATCTATGGCGACTATTACTTCAAAGGGTACTAGAAGGAATCTATGGCGACTACTACTTCAACAAGGTACTGGAAGGAATCTATGGGGACTACTACTTTAAAGTGTACCAGAAGGAATCTATGGGGACTACTACTTCAAAGGGTACCAAAAGGAATCTATGGTGACTACCACTTCAAAGGGTACAAGAAGAAATATATGGCGACTACTACTTTAAAGGGTACTGGAAGGAATCTATGGCGACTACTACTTCAAAGGGTACCAGAAGGAATCTATGGCGACTACTACTTCATAAGGCACTAGAAGGAATCTATAACGACTACTACTTCAAAGGGTACCAGAAGGAATCTATGGCGACTACTACTTCATAAGGTACTGGAAGGAATCTATGACGACTACTACTTCAAAGGGTACCAGAAGGAATCTATGGCGACTAATACTTCAGAAGATACTGGAAGGAATCTATGGCGACTACTACTTTAAAAGGTACCAGAAGGAATCTATGGTGACTATTACTTCAAAGGGTACTAGAAGGAATCTATGGCCACTACTACTTCAAAGGGTACTGGAAGGAATCTATGGCGACTACTACTTCACAAGGTACTGGAAGGAATCTATGGAAACTACTACTTTAAAGGGTACCAGAAGGAATCTATGGCGACTACTACTTCATAAGGTATTGGAAGGAATCTATGGCGACTACTACTTCAAAAGGTACCAGAAGTAATATATGGCAACTACTACTTCAAAGGATACCAGAAGGAATCTATGGTGTCTACTACTTCAAAGGGTACCAGAAGGAATCTATGGCGACTACTACTTTGAAGGGTACCAGAAGGAATCTGCGCTTGATTTTGTCTGAATGATACACTAGAAGATGTCTGCACCTAACTTCATCTAGAGGAGATATTTTTCAGAATGACTTTCTAGGGAAAGTCTTTGAGGGAAATACTTTTCAGAATTTAGATTCTGAATAAATTTGTATGGTCATATAGATAGTTGATGATATTCTTTTGTTTATAGACTTTACCTGAAAAGTTAAAGGGTTAGTTGTATGCAATGTCATGATGTATGAAATGCATTGCATAATGACGTTCTCAAAATAAATGAGACTATTCTATATGCGTTTGGTATTCATATGCTATGATATTGGTAAATGATGGTGAATGTGAAATGTTATTGAAGTGCATTCGCAAATTTTAGCATCATCTTAGTCTGGGGAAAATAAATCCCTGATTGTTGCTGGGGATGAAGAGTATGCGTATCTTCGATCTTTTGGGGATTGTTTATGCTGGGGACTCCTGCTTTCTTGTTTGAGGGAACTACGCTGGGGAACATTGATTTTTGGCTTTTTATTTGAGGAAACTCTACTGGAGAGTGTTAATTTCTTCTTGTGGAGAAGAGTTTAAGAACGTTGGTTTCTCATTACTCTACTAGGGAGTTTATACCCTGACTGGGGATAAAAGAGATGAATATTCCTTTCGACTCGCTTGGGGAGGATAAAGTTGACTGAAATATGGTCATGTTTCAGGTTCCGTAGCAACTCCTTAGGGATAATGACGACTTCATTGGGGAGAGGAGTTTAGCCGGTGATACTTCACAAGGTATTGGAAGGAATCTTTGACGACTACTACTTCAAAGGGTCCCAGGAGGAACCTATGGAGACTACTACTTCAAAGGGTACCAGAAGGAATCTATGGTGACTACTACTTCAAAGGGTACCGGAAGGAATCTAAGGCGACTACTACTTTTAAGGGCACCATAAGGAATCCACACTTGATTTTGTCTGAATGATGTGCTAGAAGATGTCTACGCCTGACTTCATCTAGAAGAGAAATTTTTCAGAATGACTTTCTGGGGAAAGTCTTTGAGGGAAATACTTGTCAGAATTTAGTTTCTGAAGAAATTTGTCTGGTCATATAGACAGTTGATGATATTCATCTGTTTATAGACTTTACCTAAAAAGATAAAGGGTTAGCTGTATGCAATGTCATGATGTATAAAATGCATTGCATAATGACGTTCTCAAAATAAATGAGACTGTGCTATATGCGTTTGGTATGCATATGCTATGATATTGGTAAATGATGGTGAATGTGAAATGTTATTGAAGTAAATTCGTAAATTTGAGCATCATCTTAGTTTGGGGAAAATAAACCCCGATTTTTGCTAGGGATGAAGAGTATGCGTATCTTCGATCTTCTGGGGATTGTTTATGCTGGGGACTCCTGCTTTCTTGTTTGAGGGAACTCCACTGGGGAACATTGATTTCTTACTTTTTTTTTGAGGAAACTCTATTGGAGAGTGTTAATTCCTGTTTGGGGAGAAGAGTTTAAGAACTTTGGTTGCTCATTGCTCTACTAGGGAGTTTATACCCTGACTGGGGATAAAAGAGATGAATATTCCTCCCGACTTGCCTGGGAAGGATAAAGTTGACTGACATATGGTCCAATTTCAGGTTCCGTAGCAACTCCTTGGGGATAGTGACAACTTCACTGGGGAGAGGAGTTTAGCTGGTGATTTGTGGTAGAAGCACACTCAAGCTAGGGAGTGTAAGAATAAATCTATCCCTTGATTGTATATCAGGATGTATTGAATGGGTATCAGAATGATATCCATATCTGGACTATATCTGAACCGTATTTGGATGATGCACTGAATGAGTATCAGAATGACATCCATATATGGATCGTATCTGAATTGTATCTGGAAAATGTACTGAGTGAGTATCAGAATGACATCCATATCTGGATCGTATCTGAACTGTATCCAGAAGATATACTGAATGAGTATCAGAATGAATTTGTATCTTGATTGTATCAACATTGGATCTGTAAGAGAATATGGAATGAGTGTCACAATAAATCTATATATAGATCATATCTGAATTGTATCTGAATCGAATCTAGAATTAGTGCCAGAATGAATTTATATTTAGATTTTATCTGAACTGTATCTAGAAATGGATCTGGAATGAGTGTCAGAATGAATCTATATCTAGATTGTATCTGAACTGTATCTAGAAGAGAATAGAGAATGAGTGTCAGAATGAATCTATATCTAGATTGTATCTGAACTATATCTAGAAGATGTTAATCTGTTAGAGAAATAAACCCTATTGGAGAAATATCTTGTTGAGTAAACACCCTTGTTAAGGAAATGAACTCTGCTGGAGAACAGAAGTCTGAAAGGGGGTTTTACAACCTTGGAGGAACAAGCTCAACTGGGGAAGAGAAACTCCATGAACTATACTGATTGTAACTCTGTAGGTTGGTTATATTTCTGGGGATAAAATCATACTCCTTTATCAGCCAGAGTGATCTGCCGTGGCAATTGCAAGTAATGTATGATCTTGTGAAGATTACTCTATGGGGATAATCTCATTGAAGTGGCTCTGTGGGGATCCGTGGAGACTTGAACATACCTATACTTCTAGAGCCCTTGGTGAATTCTGATCAGGGAGATAAGTCTTATACTGATAGACAAGTGACGAGATGACAGGACATAATCATATGCTTTAATCCCTAACTTTTGCTTGGACTGTCCTTTCAGATTTTCAGTCCACCGGGATACCCTTTTTTTCCCCAACCCACCTTTTTAGTTTTTCGACTTACCGGGTGTATAATTTTATTTATATATCCCTAATTTTTTCCCGAACTCATTTGGTTCGCTGGGATGCCCTTACTTTTTCCTAGGCCAGTCAACCTAGAGGGTCTTTTTTTCACGCGTAGTATTTTCCGACTATGTTCGCGTTCGCATGGTGCGGAGAATTGTCAATGTCCATAGTAGTAAGTGTTGTAGCAATGCTAGAATATGTTTGCTTGATCGTACATGTCCCTTTGCTGTAACTCAGGTTCAATGCCCCAAGTGATTCAGATGGAGATCTGCCCTTTGCTATTCGGCACTTTTGAGAGATTCTTTGAATCTTGACTTGACTTCCCTAGATTAGTTAGACACCATGTCATGCCCCTGGATTATGAAAGGCCTGGTATTGGAAATGTATTTCCATCTGATGTGATTCTGTTCATTGAGAGGATTTCCGTTCATTTAAAATATGTCGTGCAAATTTCTTTGTTGTCGAACAATTAGTCATATACAAACAATGTCATTTAAAAATGCAAAGCTTATGTCTGTCTTGAAGTTTTGAAAATGCATTTTTAGTAAACAAACAAAATTTTGTGAGAATATGAATTCAACTCAGGATTTATAGTAAACCTTATAGGAGTCAGGATACCTTTTGTAACAGTATGCTTTCAAACTAACCCATGCTTCAGCTATGACTTTTAATGGTTGTAGCGTGGTCTGGTTCACGATTTTAGAAACAAAGGATAAAGGCTCAAACTTTATTTGTACCCAACCTGTTCTTCGTGATATTCTTTAGTCCTATATTCAGTTAGTTGTCCGTTTAGATCCCAATTAAGTCTGGAATCTTTGCCCTGATATTCCAGTGATGGTTCAAATACCGAAAGTTTATTTGAGAAAGCAGACATTTTTTTTGTAACATATTTTTTTGTTGAGGATTTGTTGTTTACCGTGAAAATTAGTAATCAATCGCTGATCTTCCAAAAAAGGTTATTTTGGTTACTTGCAGGATCGGTCAGTTTGATCCTAGGACATATGCTAAGTATTTTGTGAGTTTGGGTAGGTTTTAAATGAAAAAGGTTCGACAGAGTATTAAGAGTAAAGGCAGGATGGAGATAGAATTTGGTAAAAATGCAAGTAAAGTGCAAGATAAAGTAAATTTGCAGTAATTTAAAAGGGCTGTAATGGTAAAGTTTGCAGAATGTTAAATGGAAAGGATTGTAAAGAAATGTAAAGACTTGACTGTAATTAAAATATGGTGATTCAAACGTAGATTCTCAATATTCTTTCTCACGCAGCGGGTACTTGAATAAATTTGAGTGACTTGTACTAATAAGTTGAACACACAGAATTTTACACAAATTTCCTATATTTATACTGTACGTGTTTAGGTATTGGCTTGCATTTTTGGTAAATCCCAAGTGTATGTGTGAATGTCATGACTGATGTCATAACATTCTAGTTCAGTTTGTACTGACTCATTAGGTACCTTTGCAGAAAAATATTGTAATTCAAATACTGATGTTTATAAGTGTGTATCTGAGCATTTTGCAAAATGATCACATTTTGCTAAATCAGTAGACAGGTTTTCTCAGATGTCATAACAGATGTTATGACATCCTGTTCTGAACTAACAGGATTGCAGGATTGGATAAGTCTGAGTTTTTTCAGGAAATAACTCAGTCCTTCCTGAACAGAATCCTGCGTTTTCTGAGGGGTAACCTAGCTCAACCCTAACCTCGTTAATAAAGTCCTGTGACCTGGTATTTAGGTCAAACGGAATTAACCCTAGGTTTTTGGAAACCCTAACTGAAGTTGCAGCTGCTATATATTCAACAGAGCTGCTGTTTTTCAAGGATGGCTATTATTGATTAGAAGATCATTTGTAATCTGTATAGATTTGATTATTGTACTGCAAGCAATTATCATTGTGATAAGTGCCTTGGAATAGGTTTCTAATTGTAAGGGTTGTGTAGCACTCTAAGCTTTGAAGCAAGAGTGTTTGAATGTTCCTTGACTAAAGCTGTGAAGCAGAGTCAAGTTAGTTGTGTGCATCACTCAAAGCTGTGAAGCACGAGTGATTGTGTTGCTTGATTAAAAAGCTGTGAAGCTTAATCAAGTGTTTGTTTTTGAAGAGTGTCTTCATCAATTCTTAAGTCAAATTGGTTTATGTATCACTGCTGTGATTGAGGGGGAGTGAGTAGGAACTCAGGTTTAAGTTGTACTTAGATTGGAATTACATTGGGTAGGTCTTAAGTGAAGGAGATAAACTGGTTGGTTTATTCCTGAATTAAAATCTCTTATAGTGGATTTCCTCCCAGGCTTGGTAGCCCCCAGAGTAGGTGTTGTTGCACACTGAACTGGGTAAACAATTGACTGTGTTCTTTATTGCTTTTGTATTTACTGTCATATAGTAAGTCAGATACGGTGTCATAACATTGAACGTGACATTGAGTATCTGCAGCCAGAATTTCAATTGGTATCAGAGCAGGCACCCTGCCTGTATTACTGGGTGAGATCTAGGGATATCACTTTCTGGCACTATGGACAAAGAAGGAGTTTTTGGAAATAGACCACCCATTCTGGACGGAACCAATTATGACTACTGGAAACCTCGTATGATTGCCTTCCTAAAATCTCTGGACAAAAAGGCTTGGAGAGCTGCTGACAAAGGATGGATTCATCCTACCATAACTGAGATAGATGGGACAATCAGTCTGAAGCCTGAGGAAGATTGGAGTAAAGAAGAAGATGAGTTAGCTCTGGGAAATTCAAAAGCTTTCAATGCCTTGTTCAATGGAATTGATAGAAACATTTTCAGACTAGTACATCAATATGAACTGGCCAAGGAAGTTTGGGACACTCTCAAAACTACTCATGAGGGCACTTCCAAAGTAAAAATGTCAAGGCTTCAGATGTTGACTACCAAATTTGAGAATCTAAAAATGATGGAAGATGAAACCATTCATGAGTTTCACATGAACATCTTGGAGATTGCCAACACCTCAGGAGCACTGGGAGAAAAGATGTCAGAAGAAAAACTGGTGAGGAAGATTCGCAGATCCTTGCCTAAAAGATTTGCAATGAAGGTAACTGCCATAGAGGAAGCCCAGGACATTAGCAAGTTGAAAGTGGATGAACTTATTGGGTCTCTTCAGACTTTTGAGATGGGAATCACTGAGAATGGTGACAAGAAGAACAAAAGCATAGCACTTGTATCCAACACTGATGTTGAATACAAGGAGGATGAAGAAGAAAACATATCAGAAGCTATTGCCATGCTTGGAAGACAGTTCAACAGGCTCATCAAAAGAATGGACCCAAAGTCAAGGTCTAATGTTCATAACATTCCCTCTGACATTGACAGTTCCAGCAGAAGACCAAGGTCAGCAGATAAGGGAAACCAAGGCAGAGGTATTCAATGCCATGGATGTGAAGGATTTGGACATATTCGAGCTGAATGTCCTACCTTTCTTAAGAAACAAAAGAAAGGAATGACTGTTACTTGGTCTGACTATGATTCAGAAAGTAATTCTGAAGAAGAATCTGCCAAACTAGTTACTGCCCTAACTAGTGTTTGTACTTCTGAAAGTGACACTAGTGATGAAGAAGTGACATTTGAAGAACTGGCTGATACCTACAAGAAATTGTGTATCAGAAGTGCTGAAGTCTGTGTGCCGAATGAGAAACAATCAAAACTCATTATAAAGCTGGAGGCTGAAAAAAGGGCAAATCTTGAAACTATAAGTCATCTAGAAGGAGAAGTTCAATTGCTGAACTCACAACTGAATCAAATGAACAAATCTGTCAAGATGTTGACCAATGGAACAGACAAATTGGAAGAGATCCTTCAGGTTGGACAAAATGTGGGAAATAAATCTGGACTAGGATTTATGGAAGCAAAGAAATCTGGTACTGGTAAGCAAATGTCAAAACGGATGTCTCAGCACAACTCTCAACATCAGGAACAGAGACATATGAAGAAAAGGTACCAAAGATGGAAATGTCATCATTGTGGGAGATATGGTCACATAAAGCCCTTCTGCTTCAGATTGCATGGATACCCTAATCAGAACTCAGGTGTCAAACCTAAGTCTAAAAAGGTATCACATGCTCCTCAATGGAAGAAAAAGGCTACTGCACTGATAGCTCACACTTCCCTGAGGGTCTCTGCAAAGGAAGACTGGTACTTTGACAGTGGATGTTCCAGACATATGACTGGAATTAAGAACCTCCTCAATAATGTTAAGCCTCACACCACCAGTTTTGTGACCTTTGAAGATGGGGCTAAAGGTGAAATCAAAGGAGTTGGTGATTTGGACTGCCCTGGAGTTCCAAGTCTGAATGAAGTACTGCTGGTGAAAGGACTGACCGCTAATCTCATTAGTATCAGTCAACTGTGTGATCTAGGATTCAAGGTCAATTTCTCAAAATCTGAATGCCTTGTAATCAATAACAAACAAGAGATAGTAATGAAAGGAGTCAGATCCAAAGACAACTGTTACTTGTGGGAGGCTGAGAACACTAATTTCTCATTTGTGTGTTCCATTGCAAAAGAAGAAAAATAGGTGAAACTGTGGCACCAAAAACTTGGCCATCTTCATCTAAGGGGTATGAAGAGGATTATCTCCTTGGAGGCAGTCAGAGGGATTCCAAAACTGCAAATTGATGAAGGAAGAGTTTGTGGTGAATGTCAAGTTGGTAAGCAGACTAGGATGTCACACCCAAAGTCAAGACATCTGACCACCTCTAAGGTTCTAGAACTCCTCCATATGGATCTGATGGGACCAATGCAAGTAGAGAGTCTTGGTGGTAAAAGATATGCCTATGTGGTTGTGGATGATTTTTCCAGATTCACCTGGATTAATTTCATTAGGGAAAAATCAGATGCATTTGAAGTTTTTAGAGAACTGTGCAAGAGAATTCAAAGAGAGAAGGAAGGATGTATTGTCAGAATCAGAAGTGATCATGGCAAGGAATTTGAAAACAACAAGTTTGATGACTTCTGTGCTTCAGAAGGAATCAGTCATGAGTTTTCTTCTCCCATAACACCTCAGCAAAATGGAGTTGTGGAAAGAAAAAACAGGACCATACAAGAATCTTCCAGAGCAATGTTACATGCCAAAAGACTACCTATGTATTTTTAGGCTGAAGCTATGAATACAGCTTGCTATATTCATAACAGGGTCACCTTGAGAAAGGGAACCTCATCCACCATATATGAACTCTGGAAAGGAAGAAAACCAACTGTGAAGTACTTCCATGTGTTTGGCAGCAAATGCTATATTCTGTCTGATCGTGAACAAAGAAGAAAACTGGACCCCAAAAGTGATGAAGGCATATTTCTAGGATACTCCTCAAACAACAGAGATTATAGAGTATTCAACTCCAGAACCAAAACCATGATGGAATCAATAAATGTTGTAATTGATGACTATCATGAAGAAATAGATGTTCCTTGTACTGTTGAGACATTCTTTGAGACTTCAACCCAACAGGATGACCTACCCAACTCCACCACAACAGAATCTGAATCAAAGGAAGCTAGCAAGATTCCTTCCATCAGAATTCAGAAGGATCATCCAAAAGAGCTCATCATAGGAGATCCCAATAGTGGAGTCATCACAAGATCTAGAGAAATCATCTCAAACTCTTGTTTTGTGTCCAAAATGGAACCAAGAAATGTCAAGGAAGCCTTAACTGATGAATATTGGATTGGTGCAATGCAAGATGAACTGAACCAATTCAAGCAACATGAAGTTTGGGAACTGGTTCCTAGACCTGAAGGAACTAACATCATTGGGACAAAATGGATATTCAAGAACAAGTCAGATGCTGAAGGAGTTGTCACCAGAAATAAGGCAAGACTTGTTGCTCAAGGATACACCCAGGTTGAAGGGGTTGATTTTGATGAAACCTTTGCACCTGTAGCCAGGTTGGAATCAATCAGACTCTTGTTGTCAATTGCTTGTCTTCTGAAGTTCAAGCTATTTCAGATGGATGTGAAAAGTGCCTTTTTAAATGGGTACTTGAATGAGGAAGCTTATGTGGAACAACCTAAAGGTTTTGTGGATCCAACCCATCCTGATCATGTCTACAAACTGAGAAAAGCTCTATATGGCCTGAAACAAGCTCCTAGAGCATGGTATGACAGGTTAACAAAGTTTCTCTCAGACAAAGGCTACAGAAAAGGAGGCTTGGACAAAACTCTCTTTGTCAAAACTGAAGGAGGGAAGTTGATGGTTGCCCAAATATATGTTGATGACATAGTGTTTGGAGGAATGTCAGAACATATGGTTAAACACTTTGCTGACCAGATGCAGGCTGAATTTGAAATGAGTCTCATGGGAGAACTAACTTATTTTCTTGGACTACAAGTCTCACAGATGGAGGACTCAATCTTCTTATCTCAAAGCAAGTATGCTAAGAATATTGTAAAGAAGTTTGGTATGGAGAATGCAAGTCACAAAAGGACTCCTGCTCCTACTCATCTAAAGTTTTCCAAAGATTCAAGTGGGGTTAAGGTGGATCAAAGTCTATACAGAAGCATGATAGGTAGCTTGTTGTACTTAACTGCCAGCAGACCTGATATTTCCTTTGCAGTTGGAGTTTGTGCTAGATACCAAGCTGATCCCAAAGTCAGTCATATCAATCAAGTGAAGAGAATTTTGAAGTATGTAACTGGTACTTACAACTATGGACTGATGTATACTCATGGCTGTGAACCAGCTCTGACTGGCTACTGTGATGCTGATTGGGCTGGTAGTGCGGATGATAGAAAAAGCACCTCTGGAGGATGTTTCTTTTTGGGAAGTAATCTGGTTTCCTGGTTCAGCAAGAAACAGAATTGTGTGTCTCTTTCAACTGCTGAAGCTGAATACATTGCAGCTGGTAGTAGCTGCTCTCAAATGATATGGATGAAACAGATGCTCACTGAGTATAATGTCATACAAGATGTTATGACATTGTACTGTGACAATCTGAGTACAATCAACATATCCAAGAATCCCATTCAGCATAGCAGGACCAAACATATTGACATACGACATCACTTTATTAGAGACCTTGTAGAAGAGAAGACAATCAAATTGGAACATGTTGCCACTGAGCTACAGCTGGCTGACATTTTTACCAAGGCTTTGGATGCAAATCAATTTGAAAACTTAAGGGGTAAGCTGGGTATTTGCCAACATGAGGAATTGTAGCAATTAATTTTGCTTAAAACAAGGATCAAAGGACTTATGCCTGTTCTGATTGGTTTAAAATTGTATTTTCTCATTTCCTACAATTCTTTTAAGAAGTTGAATAGACACTCCCTTGCTTCCTTCCTCTCTCGCCTCCTCATCAAAACCCAGTCTCTCAATCAGAAATTTCTCCTCAGTTGCTGTTGGGCCTCTAAAACTGTCAAAATGTCTCAAACACCATCATCATCCAATACGACCATTTCAACCTCTTCCTCTGATCAAGATTCTGGGACAATCTCTTCTTGTCTGGACTCTGACGTTCTGGAGATCTCCTCTCATAGAAAAGTGGGAACTAACCCCACCAAGGTCAAAGAGTTGAGAACAAGACATGCAGGAAAACCCCAAGCTTCTGCCTCTGGTAATCCATCTCATCCTTCTTCTTCAGTTCCCCCTGAAATTGCAAATAGGGAAGGGACAGCCTATGTTAATCAAGCAATAGCAAAAATTGTTTCAAGAATTCTGAACGAGAACCACTCAGTTCCTGGCATTTCTGTTCCTCTAAACCAAGAAAGCTCAAATGCTGAAACAAATCCAGATGTCTCTAAGAATGTTGAGACATCAAACAAAGAGAAGAATGCTGACATTGCTCACAAGAAAAGAAAGAAGCCTGAATACTCTGGATCTGATGACAGTGCCTGAAGGTTGGTTGCTGATATCTGGTGGAGTTTGGAAGTGTATTCAGTTGTTTTCTGCTGCTCTTATTATTTTGTTTTGGATAACTGTATAATTCTATGAACATGTATCTTTGGCCCATTTGTGGCTAAAGAGGGGGAGAATATTTTGGTACTTACTTAATTAGTACTTGACATTCTATTTTTCTGCTGTCACTTATTTCTGCTGCTATTTATCTCTGATTGTTTAGGGTCTTTAGCCAAAAATCTGCCAAAGGGGGAGTTTGTAGGTGTTTAGGTATTGGCTTGCATTTTTGGTAAATCCCAAGTGTATGTGTGAATGTCATGACTGATGTCATAACATTCTAGTTCAGTTTGTACTGACTCATTAGGTACCTTTGCAGAAAAATATTGTAATTCAAATACTGATGTTTATAAGTGTGTATCTGAGCATTTTGCAAAATGATCACATTTTGCTAAATCAGTAGACAGGTTTTCTCAGATGTCATAACAGATGTTATGACATCCTGTTCTGAACTAACAGGATTGCAGGATTGGATAAGTCTGAGTTTTTTCAGGAAATAACTCAGTCCTTCCTGAACAAAATCCTGCGTTTTCTGAGGGGTAACCTAGCTCAACCCTAACCTGGTTAATAAAGTCCTGTGACCTGGTCTTTAGGTCAAACGGAATTAACCCTAGGTTTTTGGAAACCCTAACTGAAGTTGCAGCTGCTATATATTCAACAGAGCTGCTGTTTTTCAAGGATGGCTATTATTGATTAGAAGATCATTTGTAATCTGTATAGATTTGATTATTGTACTCCAAGCAATTATCATTGTGATAAGTGCCTTGGAATAGGTTTCTAATTGTAAGGGTTGTGTAGCACTCTAAGCTTTGAAGCAAGAGTGTTTGAATGTTCCTTGACTAAAGCTGTGAAGCAGAGTCAAGTTAGTTGTGTGCATCACTCAAAGCTGTGAAGCACGAGTGATTGTGTTGCTTGATTAAAAAGCTGTGAAGCTTAATCAAGTGTTTGTTTTTGAAGAGTGTCTTCATCAATTCTTAAGTCAAATTGGTTTATGTATCACTGCTGTGATTGAGGGGGAGTGAGTAGGAACTCAGGTTTAAGTTGTACTTAGATTGGAATTACATTGGGTAGGTCTTAAGTGAAGGAGATAAACTGGTTGGTTTATTCCTGAATTAAAATCTCTTATAGTGGATTTCCTCCCTGGCTTGGTAGCCCCCAGAGTAGGTGTTGTTGCACACTGAACTGGGTAAACAATTGACTGTGTTCTTTATTACTTTTGTATTTACTGTCATATAGTAAGTCAGATACGGTGTCATAACATTGAACGTGACATTGAGTATCTGCAGCCAGAATTTCATATAATAGTGGTAAATAACTGTCGAACGGTTGCTCCAATCCGGAGAAGACAAGTGTCCTCATGCATGTTCTTCGACCCCTATCTTCATGCCATGTTGCTTTTCCTAACTGCCAAGTGAACTGCCTTTCCCTCCTTTCTTCGAATTCAAATCCACTTGTTGCTGGTACAAGAGCATTTCGGTCGAAGACCTCTTTTAACTTAGGAAATTCTCTAAGTGTTTTCTCCTTCTTAGTAAGGATCACTTCGACACACCCTCTTTTACAGACTCTTCTGTCGAAGTGTCTTTAACTTATATTTCTTGACTTCGACACAACCCTTTTTATAGGTTCTTCTATCGAAGTGCCTTTCACTTAGATTTCTTCAATCTATTTTTAGCCAATAAGGTTAATATGTGTGAGTGTCGAATTTAGGAGCTAACAAATTGCCCCCCAAGAATGTCAATTTAGACACAAGGAGAAATAGCCATTCTTTGACATTTCCATTCAACACCTGTCCATCTCTTGGTTACATAAGTTCATTGTGAACTTTTTGTCTTCTACCAACTATTGCTGACATTAGAGCCATCATTACACTTTTTCCAATATGTCACTATCAATCAGCCGTTATATGCTGCCATGATGACCATTATCCCTATAACCTAGGAAAGCATGGCAAACGTTCCCTTCACTTGCCTGCACGATTTTTCCAAAGAGTACCATGTGTCCCACTCACTCTGCATCATTAAATGGCTTTGAGGGAAAACACTCTTCCCTGGCTTCTATAAATAGCCATAAACATTCTCTTTGGAATTTTTCTCAACCATTTGACATTACTCATCTCTTTGCATTCAAAAAAGAAATCCTTAAAAACTTCATCTCTTTAATAAACTTTCTAACAATAAAACCATGGCCTTTCTCTAAAATGCTCCAAACAACCCAAAGATAAAATATGCCTCTGATTCACATCAACCAATAGACATTTTCCCAACTAACTCACAGGTACTCATTCCTGTTAGATATTCTGGAAAAATGTATGCTATGTCTGGTCCGTTGTCTGTGTGTCTCGAGAACCCTCAATACAACAATGCTTTTTTCCCAACTCACCCGAGACTAAAACCCATAGGGTGCACAAAGAAACCTAGGAACGAAGCTGAAGATGCAAACCTGCTAACCAACAACATTCCCAGACAAAGGAGGATATAAACCTTCAGTTTATGAACAAAGGGAATAGAATATTTAGGTCTTGTCCTAGCTTGACCTCAGAAAACTCAGAATGGCTGCCGAAGATGGAAGCAGCTCCATCCCAAATCTGGGAAGATATGGGAATCTATGACCTAGTCATGTTGTCGAAGACTGGGTTAGCTTATTGCCCTCTTATGCTGGTGTCCTTTGTATTTTTGGGACAACACACATTACACCTTCCATTTACCTCGTGGAATGGTGACACCCACTCTTTTTGATATCGCAGCTATCATTGGCCTTCGACCAACTGGTGATTACTTCGACCCTGAGGATATGTTTGAAGACACCATTGGGTTTTCATCCACGAAACCCACTTATACCACCTTCATCAATCACTTTCATGAAAAATCAACTGATGCTGTCTCTGAGGTGGAACACATAACTTTCTTAGCTTTGTGGTTGTCTCGCTTTGTTTTATACACTAAGTCACTCCAAGTGACAAAGAAAATGCTCACTCTAGTCACTCAACTTCATCATGGCTACAACCTTTGCTTGGCTGAATTAATTTTAGCCAATCTTTATGATTCCATCAATAATGGTGTGACTCAAATTAAAGTCATAGGTGATAGAGCATGCTTGCTTCTTTTTGGTCCTTTTTGGCTTCTCCAACTTTGGATTAATTCCACCTTCGAATAATTTCTTCCTCAGAAGAACACAATTAATGAGAGGGCTCCAGAAATTCTTAACAAGAAGATCGAAGGAACCAAATTTGTCTTATTGACTCCGACAGATGAAGGCCAACAATTTCAAAAGTCCTTTACCAGCTTTGTAATGATGTTTGTGAAGCGAAACGAGTTTGTCTCGACCATGGCTCCATTTGCTAATCGAAAGATGGGGTCGGCATGGTTTACTCGACCATATCCCTCAACTGACAATCATGTCGAGGACGATGTTGACGAGGAATATGTGGCTATTTGGGAGTCTTTTTTGTGCCCAAGGATTATGCCACTGAGATTCAAAGGTTCCAAGAATCAACTCAGCTTGATCTCTTACCAGCCAAACCTTGTTTCTCTCTATTTTGGCATTATTCAATCGCTTTCAAACCCCATCTATGTCCGAGAAAAGTCCTTGCTGTATTATAATACAGACTATCCTGAAAAGGCTGCCACAAAACAAATTAGTAGATACGTTGGTCGAACTGTTTTGACTTTGTTCGATTTCAAACCTAACTTTCTATGCTCAATCGTCTTCGAAGAAAGGTGGAGGCAATACTACGACGAAGAGTTCTTCGACGTCCAAGATTTCGCCAACCAACTTCAGGATGCTTTCCTATTAGTTTATTACAAAATCAAGAAAGGTACTCTTTCTTCCAAAGCAAATGCCTTACTTTGTTTTAATTTAATCTTACAATATCTGGCTCACATTTGTTTGTTTGTTTGTTTTTTCAACTGTTAAGAGAACCATTCCCAAACCAATTTCCAAGAAGGTCACCGAAAGCTCAAAGGGAGGAGACACTTCTATGAAACCTTCACCACATGTAAATACTTTTCACCATCAATTTCCTTTTAAACTATCAACACTAATGCTGACGTTTTTGACTTCTTCCCTTTAGGATACTAAGAAATCCACCCCAACAAAGAGGAAAGTCCAAGAAATTGAACATTTTAGTGATGATGAAGACACTCCTCCTATTCCTCTTACGAAGAAAAAGTTAAAGAAAACAACTCCCATCCCTGAATCTCGTCCAAAAACTAAAATTAAGGTTACAACTAGTAGGTCTAGACCTTCTCCCATCATCATCCAAGAACCAACTGAGTAGGAAATAGCTTCCAGGATGAATGATCCAAGTGAGAGCGACAATTCGAGCCCTGGTATTGAAGTTTCTCCTAAAGTAATACTTTCGACCATCGAAGACCCTTTTTTGAATCATTTTGCCATAATTCTAATAACAATCTCTTAATCTTTAGGATACTGCTGGTACTTCTAGACATGCTCCCAAACCTGCAGAAGATTCGACTACCCCAATAGACAATGAAGGCAATCCTACTCACAAGCCTTCTCCAGCAAAGGGATCCTTCTTAAGGTCAAACAGTAAAGTGAACCAAACTTCAGACCAACAGGTTGAAGTCACTGAGGAGCAAAACAATGAGGTTCTTAGCAAAGAGGATTTAGATTTACAACATGCTAATCTGAGGACTTCGCCGACTATTGATGATGATCAGGGAGAAGGAGAAGCTGCAGATGACAAAGTCGAAACATAAATGGAAGGCACACAAAACAAAGAAGAGGATAATCCTGTAACTACTGAGAGAGAAAACCTTACTGAAAAGGAAGGGAACCCCACCAATGTCGAAAGTGCAAATGCTGAGAATGTGGCTTATGCCACTAATGAAAAAGTTCCTTCAACTAGGTCTCGCACCAAAGAAGATTTGGAACTGCTCAAAAAGAACAACCCTCTTGGCTATTTGACTGCCATTCTTTAAAGTAGAGAAACTTCCTCCGAACAAATCCATGATGCTTCGATTGCATCTGGTAAATCTACTTCAGCTTCTCCCATTGAGGAAGCACTTCAAAAGGTTAAGGCTCAATTTTTCAAGAGGGATCTGATGTTGACCTTATAGGGAGAACCCACTGCCCCTTCCTTTATGAAAAGTACTCTTAAAGTTGTTGATCTCCTTGATGTTTCCCTAAAAATAGCTAGCATCATCTTAGACCTGACTTCGATCATAGATCAAGCTTCAACTGACTACACTCGCCGCAAGACTCTCAATCTCGAAATTGAAGAGGCAAATTGTCGTGTTTCTGCTGCTTGGATTGCTACTATTGAATAAGCTTCAAGGCTAAATGAGATATCAAAAGAACAAGAAGCCAGGAAAAAGGAGGTCGAAGAGATTGACCAGGACACTGCTAGCATGAAAGCTCAAATCAAAGAATTGGAGGCTAAGATTGCTGCGAATGAAAAACGCGAAGAAGAGCTTCTTGCCAGCAATGACTCTAAGAGCCAAGAGGAACTTGACAGTAGACTGAAGTATGTTGAACAAGCCCAAGCTTTAGATGCAAATATCGAATCTCTCAATCAGTCGAGGGCTTTATGTGAAGGGCGCTTGGAACTTCAGAAGATTAAATATCTCCAGATTAAGGATGCTCTTCCATTTTGATTAAGATTCTATTTTGTTCAACCATTATTTTGTAACGAATATTTCAACCCTTATAATGGGTATATGTAATGTTTTGGAGCCATTTTGGCAAACTTAATGAATTATCCATTTTGGCTATCTACTTCGACTAAGGTCAATTGCTGATGATTTTAACTTCTTAAAGTGAAGGTCTATATTTTTTCAAATATTTACCATTTACTTTCAAGAGTCTTTTATCTTCACTTAACTCTTCGATCTCATAGGCACCACCAGAAAATACTTGGATAATCTTGAAAGTTCCTTCCCATTTAGGAGAACATTTTCCCTTGTTCCTATCCTTTCGATCCATTGGGAGAATTACTTTCCACACCAAATACTCAGGCAGGAATATCTTAGGTTTTACTCTCTTATTATAAGATTTTTCCACTCTTTTCTTCTGTATCCTTAAGAGGTCGAAAGCCCTCAGTCCTTCTTCGTCCAAATTAACCAGTTCATCTAACATCATATTCCAATAATATTCACAAGGAATATCCTGGTGTCTTTGAATTCTTGTTGACTGCAGACAGATTTCTACTGGCAACACTGCATCATGACCATAGCTTAATCGAAATGGTGTTGTATTGGTAGCTTCTTTAGGAGAAGTTCGACATGCCCATAAGATTTAGTCCAACGTCTTATTGCCAATTCTTTGGCTTTTTTCCTATATTCTTTTTTATTAAGCCAATTACTACCTTATTTGCCGTTTCGACTTGGCCATTGGCTTGCGCATAATAAGGTGTAGATGTTAACAACTTGAATCCCATATATGTAGCAAATTCTTGCATTTTTCGACCAGTAAATACTGATCCTTGATCAGTTGTTATTGGTCAGGGATTCCAAACCTATATATAAAGTTTTTTTGAATAAATTCAATAACATTTTCTTGGTCTACATTGAATAAAGGAATTGCTTCAATCCATTTAGTGAAATAGTCAATTCCACCAAGATATATTTTTAGATTTTAGATGATGTTGGTCGAATCTCTCCAATAAGATCCAAAGCCTAACCCCTAAAAGGCCAAGGTTTCACAATTGAGTAAAGTTCGCTTGCAGGTACGTGTTGGATGCCTGTATGTATTTGACATTCTTGGCATCCTTTTGCAAACTCAACATAATATTTCAACATAGTAGGCCAATATAATCCTTGTCTGAAGAACAACCATTTCATTTTATGGCCTACTTGATGTGCCCCACATGCTCTAGCATGTGTAGTCGAAAGGGCTATATATGCCTTTGTTTCACTCAGGCATTTTAGTAGTACTCCTTCAGGCGTCTTCTTGAATAACCCATTTCCCATTTGAATATAACTTAATGCCTTATACTTTTTCTTTTGTTCTGTCGAAGCCGCTGGATTTTGCAAATAATCCACTATGGGCTTTCTCCAATCTTGCTCTGTTAGATTGTCTATGAATGAAATCTCGAAGTTTTCTTGGTCAGCGTACCCCATCTTTGTTGTTTCCAAATCTGTTGGAGACAACTTAGTTGATACTACCCTTCCTCTAACTTCGATTGCTTGTTGCAATTTTGCTTTTGAAATATTTTACCCAAATGCGATATGTGCTAATTCATTAGCCACTTGATTTTCTAATCTTGGTATATGTCGAATGTTGATGACTTCGAATTTTTCCAACAAGCGGTTGGCTATTACAAAGTACATGATCATATTTCTCTTATACATTTGTATTCTTTTGTAACTTGCCTTATGACTAACTCTGAGTCTCCTATTATTTCGACTCGAGTTGCCCCCAATTCCAACAAGATTTCAAGGCCTACAATTAAAGCTTCATACTCAGCCTCATTGTTCGAACAAGAACCTTCGATATTTTACTTGAATGTTGTTGGAATTTTATTTGGAGAAATAATTAGAACTCTGACTCCAGTTCCGTCTTTATGACTGGAACCGTCGAAGTATAACTTCCAGGGTTCAATCTCCAAGTAATTTAATGATTCTTCATTTATTGAGTGATCGACTATAAAGTCTTCTACCACTTGTCCTTTTACAACCTTGAGAGGCATAAAGGTTAGTGAATATTCAGTCAATGCAAGTGCCCATTTTCCAATTCTATTATGCAAGATGGGTTTCGACAACATATATTTGAAAATATCAAAATGAGACGAAACATAAACATCAACTGGTTTAATATATTGCTTGATTTTTGTACATGAGAAGTGAAGACATAAACATAGTTTTTCAACTTCGTTATATCTAGTTTCTGCATCATTTAAAACACTACTGAGGTAGTAGATGGGCCTTTCGACGCCATTTTCATCCTCTTGAGCTAACATACTTCCTAAAGTTTTATCAGATGCAGCTATGTAAAATCTCATACTCCTATTTCTACATGGAGGTACCAGAATAGGTGGCTTGGTGAGGTATCCTTTGATTTTGTTGAAGGCTTATTGTTGTTCTTGCCCCCATTCGGATCCTTCTTTGTTGAGTCGAAGTAAGGGTGAGAAGGCTTGCGTCTTTCGACTTAAATTGGATATAAATCTCCTCAAGAAATTTATCTTGCCAAGTAGAGATTTCAACTCCTTCTTGTTTGTTGGTTCCTTCACTTCCAAAATGACCTTGGTCTTGTTCTGGTTTATTTCGATTACTTTTTTGTGGACCACAAAGCCTAAGAAGTCCCCTACTTTTATGCAGAAAGCTCACTTTAGAGGATTCATCTTTAGAACATAGCTTCTCATCCTTTCGAAGGATTGTCGAAGATGGTCTATGTGATTCTTCCCTGAAACAGATTTAACAACAATATTGTCAATATAAATCTGCATGAAAGTTTCAATAAAATCATGGAAGATAGAGTTAATTTCTCTTTGATATGTTTCCCCTGCATTTTTTAGGCCAAAGGCATTACTACCCATTTGTAAGTTCCTAAATCCCTAGGGCATCGAAGTGCTTTTTTAGATACATCTTCTTCAGCAATGAAAATATGATTATACCCAGAGTATCCATTAAGCATACTCATGTACTCGAAGCCAGCGGCAGAATCAACAAGCATTTCCACCACGGGCATTGGATATTCATCCTTGGGTATTGTAGCATTTAGATCTCTAAAACAAATGCACACCCTTAAGGTACCATTTTTCTTTATAACAGGTAATATATTTACAATGAATTCGACATACCTGGCCGTTCGGATGAACTAGCATTTCAGCAGTCTTTCGACTTTCATCTTGATCTTCAACAAGATCTATGGTGCAAAATTCCTTGGGGTTTTCTTGATAGGCTTTTTTCCAGGCTTTATTTGTAGTTGAAGCTCCACTAATCCTCTGTCGAGACCAGGCATTTCGTCATAATCCCATGCAAAGCAGTCTTTAAATTCCTTCAACAATTGGATTATTTCGACTCTGAGCTCTGGATCTATCTTTGCACTGATGTATGTTTGTCTCTTCACCATTCCTTCGCTGAAGTCTATTTCCTCAAAAGGATCTTGTGCTAGCATTCTAATATTTCTTGCCAACAGATCCTTCTCGAAACCCAAAGGCTCATCATCATAGATGGCGTCTAGCCTCTGGCCTTGCACTTCCTCCCTTTTTGAGTCAGGTGGTTTTGGGTCAAAATCTTTCCCACGACCTTCTGGAAGTAGCACTTGTCCATTGGTTTTGAGAGCCATATACTTCACTTTGGCCTTTAAGGCCGCTATCATCTTATTTTCGGCAACTTCCCCAGCCTGTTGGCCGTATATCATCAATCCCTCCATAATCAATGTTTGACAAATCCTCCCTATCCCATTGGAATCATTGATCAGAGTGTAGGTATAGGGAGCAGAAAGCATTGGGTGCTGGCGCCAAGTCAAATTCTGGAGGATTACATGGCCCTATGTGAGCCAAATTTCAGTCGAAGCTTGTTCTGTCGACATTGTTGACTTTGACCATATAGTAACTTTGATCAACTTCAATATTTTCTACTATGCTGTCTGGAAGCCAGATGGTAACGCGCTGATGCATTGATGATGGCATTGCTCCTATGCCATGGATCCACTCCCTGCCTAGGAGCAAATTTTTGTTGGGTTTTGTTGAGATGACCATAAATATTGTTGGTCGAACTATGGTTCCCACTTTGAGGTCCAATTGTATTACTCCCATGGTAGTCCCTATGATACGGTGGGAGAACTGACTTGGGTGTTTTGCGTTTGATCGCAAATGTTGCGGTTAGCAAGAGTCGCAACCGAATTTTCTTTTATCCAAAAGGAAAGGCTGAAAAGAACAGGAAAAATCTTTGAGATTATTTATTGAGTTCGGGGGGTAGATTATGAAAAGGGAAGGTGTTAGCACCCTTTTCATCCATAGTTATCTATGGGCTCTTAGTTGCTTTCTAGATCACTTGCTTTGTTTGAAAATATGCTTTGTGGTGGTTTTTGAAAGTATTTTGAAAAGGCGCCTTCGTTTAGGAAAACTTTGTAATGGTTCTCGTTCGTAAGAACGTATACAAAGTGTTGGTCTTTTGAAAATGTATCATGTTTTTTTGAAAGTGTTTGTTTTGAAAGTGTTGGTGTTTGTTTTGAAAATAAGCAAGGATGTTTGATTTAAAAATGAGCAAGAAACTAGGAACAATCTACCTACTCAAAAGTCTTAGTTCATTTCTTACTTTCCTTTGATATTGCTATCTTACCACGGATTTGGTAAGAAGCCTTATCTTTGTATGTAAAGAGACGGGCGTGGGTCATTGTATAGTCATGATAGCAATGTTGTGAGATATCTTAGCATTTCTCTTTAAGGGACTAAGATCATTTTGAAAGGCAACATTTTGTAGCATCATCGAGGGACTATGATCTTGTATTTTTGATTGCTTTTGCTAAGATATCCCACATGCATAACATGACCATTTTTGTAAGGCAACAAGTGGAATTACCCTAAGGGTGCAACTGTGCACGTGTGTTTGATTTACATGTATGGTTTATCTTGAATTAGGGTTTGCTACTTGTTAGTTTTAGTCTTTCCATACAAACCCTTATTACTAACATTTATATAAAGCGATAAATTGCAGAAAGTAAAATTACTAAGCTATTACATCATTAGCGGAGGGGGTATACAAATTTACAAATGGGGATTTCTAAGAAAATTAAACCTAATTATCTATTACAACCTGTAGCAGTATAAATGTGCAAGACTAAGCCATTGGATTGACTAGACTTTATACAAATCAAAATAAAAATCGTCACCGCGCTTTATTGTTTCCAAATGAATGGGAAAAGAGCGAATAACCCAAAAAAGAGGGGGGAAAGATTCAAGGTAAGGGGGTTGGTTATGCAAAGGGAAAGTATTAGTACCCGAAACATCTACGGTACTCCGCAGGAACCTCTTTGAAAATTTTGTATATTTTGGCTATAAAAATGTGTTGTATATAAAATGGATGGTGGAGGTGAGAAAAGAAATATTTTTATGATTTTTGCACCCGCCGCGGTTGCGAACCTTTAGTGCCTACGTACCACCTTTCATGCAATAGGGGATCAGGGTACACGTAGTTCCTCTTTTAAAAATTTGAAACACAAGTGTGTTGGTTGATTTTATGTGATAAGACATCATCGCAATTGTCCGTGTGAAAAACATACTTACTACCCACAATCATGAGAAAGGAGAATTTGAATCATCTCAAAGCAGAGGATATGGCTTGAATTTTAAAATCAACAATGCCTCACTCAACACCCAAGTGGAAAATATCTCACTTCACTACATATTGTGGAAGTATAGTTGTTTGCATCACTATAAGGATTGACAAGAGTCTAATCTTTTGAGAAAAGTTTAAAGATAAAAGCCAAAGTGGCAAAAATGGTTTGAAATGAGATTGATTGACTTTTAGTCTTCTCACAAAAAAAAAGGTCAAGGTATTATTAAATTTATTGAAATTTATTTATGAAAATGTTTCGAAGATGCATGGACCTAAGTCCAAGTTTATTATGAAAATGTTTTAAGTTTCAAAACAAGAAGAGTTTTTTTTAAAGGAGGGAGAAGATTTTTGAAATTAAAGAAGATGGGAGGAGAAGAAGAGGCTATCCTAAAGCATAAGGTAAAAGCTAGGGATAAGAATCATCTACCAACAAGAAGCCAATACTTGACATTATGAGTCAATATAGAATTCCCATTCTTCGGATTGAAACCAAGCAAGCAAAGATACTAGACCTCTTGAGAGAACCAAACTTCAAGTGTTTTAAGTCTTCGCAAAAATTGGGTAGAGTAACGGCTGTATACAGGTGAATTCTAGATTACAAACAAAGATCGTAATCTCAATAACCTGCACACAAAACAAACAAACAACCCAATGTCTTGAGGTAAACCTCAAAAACTCCAGACAAAATATCAAATAAAGTCACAAAGTCTCCAAGATAGGCCAAGGTCTCTAATCCTAAGTCCAAGAAGTCCATCACTCCATAATGCAAAGGATAGTAACCATGTAGTCCAAGTATCATTAATGATTTTTATGGTTCATGTTGATTATTAGGTGTCTTTAAAAAGAAAGAAAATCTCAAGTGAGCAAAATAAAAATGACATAAAAGTAAATGATCAAGTGAGCAAAGATGAAAATAGCATGAAATGTAAAACGCTAAAAGTAAATGGTACATAAAGCATGGAAATAAAAGCGTAAAGTAAAGTTAATTGTTAGTAATTAGTGGTTAGTTGGATGACCATCTTGAAACTTTCATTTGGAACTCATTAGAGGATTGGTGGAACCAAAGCCTCCACACAACAAGTTGCATTTGCTTTTTGTCAAGTATATCATCCATTTTGGAATTCTCACAAGGCAACATGTAATGATCAACTATGTTTAAGTGATCTGCGTTGACCAAAGGTGTTGTAGATCCATTAGAGGATTGGTAGAACCAAAGCCTCCACACAATAAATCTCAAGGTTATTGGATCAAAGAGATCAAATTAACATACTTGGGCTTGCAATCATAAGTTTGGGCCACGAATGATCATTTATTCGAATCGGGACAAAATTTAGCGCTATGTTAAGCAATCGTAAGTGGACTTATGTAGAAGTCACACCTATTTTGAGGCCGGTCAATAGCAATCTATGTACTTCATGTTTGGATAAATGATATAGAGATCACCATCACTTAACATGTAGCACAATTAAAAAAGAAAGGGATAAGATGAAGAGGGAGGGAAATGATAAGCTAATTTGGACCACCATTTCAAAATTCTTTCATCTTTAAATTCAACCACTCCTCTAGATGGATTAAAGCACTAAACATATCATTAATCCAAAGCACCAAAAATGAATTAAATAATTCACTCTTAGGTAGATTTGAATTGATGAACATTTATCCAACTTCATCTACATCACAAAGTCCATTGAGTTTAAAGACAAATTGGACATTTAAAATTGCAATCCAAACCAACAATCAAAAGGAGTGAGTAGAAAAAGCATTTTGGATCAAAGCTGCCCCAAAACAAGGCAAAAAATTCATTTTGTCCTGGTGTAAATCGATTTACACTACTATGTAAATCGATTTACACAGTACAGTTTTCAAAAATTCGCGTGAAATTGCTTATGTGCAATCGATTTACACTTATTACAAATCGATTGCACACAGTAACAATAGCAAAAACAACATTTTAGAAGGGCAATTTCCTGTTAAAACTTTCCATCAAACACCTTATGATCATGGATCCACTTGAGAACGAAAATTCCATCAAATTATGAGAAAATAACACCATTGAAATCATAAAATAATGCTCAAAGAATCAATCCCAAAGACCTCTAAGAGATCACATTCTGAAAGATGAATTATCCAACTTACCAAAGGTAGATCTAGAGAATTATCAAAACAAATTCAAGAATTTGCTTCAATTCAACCACCAGAATCAATTGACCAAGCTTGGATGTAGATAATTGATGGAGAAAAAGTGTTTGGATGAAGGTTTAGCTCAAAGATTAGTAAGCTTCAATGCAAAGCTTACTAACTTTTTGAAAATGGAGCTTTGAGTGAATTTGGTAGATGGAGAGAATTGAGAGATTTTTTAGCAAGGTGGATTTGGCTATCAAAAGCTTCCAATTTGAATGAAATGAGGGCTCTATTTATAGAGTTTTAGGATTGGGATTAGTGGTAATTTGGTAATTTATTCTTGGAGCCAAAATTTGAATTAATGATAACTCTTTCAAAAATTAGAGCCAAAATTTGAATTAATGATAATTCTTTCAAATATTAGAGCCAAAATTTGAATTAATGATAATTCTTTTTAAAAATGAAAGATTGGCACTAAAATTTGAATTAATGATACATCTTTCAAAAGTGAAGGAAAATTGGAGCCAAAATTTGACAAGTTTAAAATGCTGATTTTTTTTATAATTTTTCACGTTGTGCAATCGATTGCACTACAGTGCAAATCGATTTGCACAGTGTATTTTTTCAAAAATGGCGCAAAATGCACTATGTGTAATTGATTACACTTTAAGAGCAATCGATTGCATCAGTGAAAAAAATGAAAATTTTTAATTATTTTTCTTTGCAAATAGAGATTTTAGGATAATAATACCAGAAGTCCTTATTTGTCAGATGCTTCGACTTGGTACCTACAAAACAAAAATATACAAAGACAAATACAAATATTTTTTTGTATTTTGATTAGAAGTTAGTCAACAACACATATACAAAATACACAACTAAGATGCTTGGAGATTCCTCAAGAGCAAACTTAAAGATAGGAGATAGAAAAAGAGGAAGAACCAACCCTAATGTGATCTTGTTATGATCAAGTTGACATGATATGATAGAGGAATCTTAGGGGACAAAATTGGGGTACAACAGCTGCCCTTATTTAAGTGTATTCTATCCGGAGATACGAAGGTTAGAAATCTTCGTGTCGACGCGATGGAAGATACTTAAATATAAAACAAGCCCTATTTTTTTCCCTAAGATGCCATGCAATGCTTATAATTATGAATGCAAATGGACAAATCTAAAGATACGCAAGACACCATTGGGGATGCAACAAAAATGAAGAAACAAAGGAGAAACCCCACCAGGAAAATAAATCACTGGTGAATAAAAGACATGACTCTATTGGTGTAAAACCCAAAGAAGAGATAAAGTAGCATCAACTCAAATATTGAGGAAAAAGTAAAGAATGATATCGATCGACAGATAACTGTGAACTACCAACTCAATGGATGAAGGTAGAAAAGTAATAAGATACCGACTCACAGATGATGGTAAACTACCAACTCAATAGTTGAAGGTAGAAGATCAAAAAGATACCGACTCACAGATAACGGTGAAATACCAACTCAATGGATGAAGGTAGAAAATCAAAAAGATACCGACTCACAGATCACGGTGAAATACAAACTCAAAAGTTGAAGGTAGAAGATAAAGATATTCTAACTCACAGATGACGGTAAACTACCAACTTAATAGTTGAAGGTAGAAGATCAAAAAGATACCGATTCACAGATGACAGTGAACTACTAACTCAATAGTTGAAGGTAGAAGATAAAAATATACTGACTCACCGATGACGGTGAACTACCAACTCAATAGTCGAAGGTAGAGGATAAAAAAGATACCGACTCACAGATGACAATGAAATACCAACTCAATAGTTGAAGGTAGAGAGAAAAAAGATACTGACTCACAGATGACGGTGAAATACCAACTCAATAGTTGAAAGTAGAAGATCAAAAAGATACAGACTCACAGATAATGGTGAAATACCAACTCAATAGATGAAGGTAGAAGATAAAGATATACCGACTCACAGATGACGGTGAAATACCAACTCAATAGTTGAAGGTAGAAGAAAAAGATATACCGACTCACAGATGACGGTAAACTACCAACTCAATAGTTAAAGGTAGAAGATCAAAAAGATACCGACTCACAGATGACGGTAAACTACCAACTCAATAGTTGAAGGTAGAAGATCAAAAAGATATACCAACTCACAGATGATGTTAAACTACCAACTCAATAGTTGAAGGCAGAAGATCAAAAAGATATACCGACTCACAGATGACGGTAAACTACCAACTCAATAGTTGAAGGTAGAAGAGAAAATATATCATGCCATCACCGTTCACTAACGAGGAATTATCACCGTTCACTGATTGATAGCAAAAAGATAAGAAACACCGACGTTCACTGCCGATGCACTACCAACGTCCACTGAAGGTAGATTTTGAAAATATCATACCATCGCCGTTTACTGACGAGGAAACACCACCGTTCACTGATGATAGCAAAAAGATAAGAAACACCGACGTTCACTGCCGATGCACTACCAACGTTCACTGAAGGTAGATTTTGAAAATATCATACCATCGCCGTTCACTGACGAGGAACCACCATCGTTCACTGATGATAGCAAAAAGATAAGAAACAACAACGTTCACTGTCGATGCACTACCAACGTTCACTGAAGGTAAATTCTAAAAATATCATACCATCGCCGTTCACTGACGAGGAACCACCACCGTTCACTGATGATAGCAAAAAGATAAGAATCACCGACGTTCACTGCCGATGCACTACCAACGTTCACTGAAGGTAGATTTTGAAAATATCATACCGTCGCCGTTCACTGACGAGGAACCACCACCATTCACTGATGATAGAAAAAAGATAAGAAACACCGAAGTTCACTGCCGATGCACTACCAACGTTCACTGAAGGTAGATTTTGAAAATATCATACCATCACCGTTCACTGATGAGGAACCACCACCGTTCACAGATGATAGAAAAAAGATAAGAAACACCGACGTTCACTGCCGATGCACTACCAACGTTCACTGAAGGTAGATTTTGAAAATACCATACCATCGCCGTTCACTGACGAGGAACCACCATCGTTCACTGATGATAGCAAAAAGATAAGAAACACCGACATTCACTGCCGATGCACTACCAACGTTCACTGAAGATAGATTTTGAAAATATCATACCATCGCTGTTCACTGACGAGGAACCACCACCATTCACTGATGATAGCAAAAAGATAAGAAACACCGACGTTCACTGCCGATGCACTACCAACGTTCACTGAAGGTAGATTTTGAAAATATCATACCATCGCCGTTCACTAACGAGGAACCACCACCGTTCACTGATGATAGAAAAAAGATAAGAAACACCAACGTTCACTGTCGATGCACTACCAACGTTCACTGAAGGTAGATTTTGAAAATATCATACCATCGCTGTTCACTGAAGAGGAACCACCATCGTTCACTGATGATAGCAAATAGATAAGAAACACCGACGTTCACTGCCGATGCACTACCAACGTTCACTGAAGGTAGATTTTGAAAATATCATATGTTCCCCAAACTTCTGGTGTTTCACCTAGAACGGGTCTCAACTTTTTCCTTAACCAAGGAATTACGCCTGGAAAGGGTAATATGTAAGCTGTCTCAAATAAAGAGACTTCCACTTGCAAAGATTTCACAACGAGCAATTTCTGTGAATTTGAAAGTCTTGCGATCCACTGGCGTAAACTGACGACGGACTGCAAGCTAACCACTCATAGAGGAAATAGCAAAAAAAGTTACGTCGACTTGTACAGGGAAGCACGAGTTGCTCAAACAAAGATACCTGTTGCTTGTTATCATGGAGGATTGCAAAAAGAAATGACTTTTTGGGGATGGAAATGTGGCTTCCTTGGGAAATAGATATGACTTCCTGGGGAAATGAGATATGACTTCCTGGGGAAATGAGATATGACTTCCTGGGGAAATGCCACATTATTCCTGCTGAAGAGATAAAGACTTCTCGTGAAAAATAAATGCACAAATCAAAGCTCAAAGTCCTCAGAAATCCAGAGTAAATAATATTGTCATGCAACCACGAATCCAATTAGAAACAAACTGGAGCAAGACAGCCAAAGAAGATACATCCTTTGAGAAATAAACTCAAGAGGGAAAACCAAATCCAACTAAGCAAGGAGCGCTGCAGGAAGGTTTGAACACAATGTCAATAAAAAATGATTTGTAACAATGCATGATGCATGTATGAATGTATGAGTGATATCGTGCATATGCTGGTAAAAGGATACATAATCGAACAAAACAGCCTCAGGTACTAACAACATTGGTGTAAACTTCAACCAGAAAGATCAATCCAAGAAAGGTAAAAGAAACTGCGGAAACCAAACATATTGTTTGTCCTAACTTCACTAAGGAGAAACATAATCCGGATGTAGCTAAATCAAACAGATACCGGGATAGAACATCTTTCTTCCATTTTCATCGGAGAAACCAGTTTTCCAAAAACAACGTGCCTACTGAAGATTGCAAAACTAGTCTCAAATAAAGCAGACTGACACCGAGACAACCAAACCTCACTGAGGAATTCAAACCCACTTCCCTGGAGAGAAAAAAAACTGAGGATTGAAAACTTTTCATCATGAATACTCATTCCAACAAGAGATTCCCTGGGATAACCTTCCCAGGGAATAACACACAGACTTCCACGGGGAAAACAAATGTTTCACAGTCCGTACTGCTACTGGGGATTTCGATACTGATTGTGAATAAGGAAAATGGAAACCAAATTGTCAAAATATTCACTGGGGAAATCAGGCCCACTTTGAAGGAAGAAAAACATACGGACTTCACTAAGGGAGACAATACTTCATCATTGAGACCTCTACCAGGGACTTCATGCTGACTTCATTGGGGAGGTCGACACCACATCATCGAGGGGAAACTAAGATACGTTCTTCACTGGGGAAAAGGGACTTCTATCAAATAAACAAGGCCTTCATTGGAAAATACTGGATTGAGTCTTCATATCAACCAAACCTATTCCAACAAAAGATGCCCTGGTGTAGTCTTCCTGGGAAATCGAGAAGTCAACACTAATGCCAATACTACAAAAAGAGCGATATCTTAGCACACCAAGGGAATAAAAACCTTTCATCATATGAGGGAAAACCTCGTTGGGGAATCTGGGACGGAGGCTTCTGACCATGCAAACCCAAAATCAAAAGCGAACCAAGACTCGGTCGGGGATAATGGGATCACAAACCTAATATTGTACCTTGCGCCCATTGGTATCGTCTTTAACTATCTGAGAAACACACCAAGATTGCGCACATACCAGCAAAAACGACCTAAGAGAACCTTCATAGGGAATCAAGAAGTTAACATCATAGCAAGAAGTCAAAATTATGGGGATTTTAAATCAAACTCAACACTTGGTGAGAGAAAACCCAAAAACTTGACAGTTGTCTCAACACCTCTTAGAAAATATACTACCCTTGTCTAGCTACTTGGGAAGCACATAACAACAATAGTGTCGTAACAAGAGAAAGCACTACTCTACAAGAGATTCCATATCAATAAAAATGGAGAAAGAACTCCATCAAATGAGCAAAGGCTTCATAGCTCTTTTTAATCTCCGTTTGATCACCACCTGGATGGGTAAGGAATCACACTCAGCTGGAGAAGTCTGCAGCAAGACTGGAAAAAATGGGATTATGAACCCAACATCATAACACAACTTGAGGAAGGTTCTCAACTTGGGGTAGTCATAGTAACTATCTTGAAGAAATATGGATATGCCCTTGGAAACCAATCTGGTGTCTCAAGCTTACCATGCTGATCAAAGTAACTTTCGTAACTTGCCCTTGGCTGCATGCTTTTAAGATAGCCTTTCTAATCAAATGGATTTCATAGATTTGTTGAATCTTGACGTAACTGCCCTAGATTGGCTGAATGTTGCATCCTCTTTGCTCCACAACTCTTCCCGGCAACATGCCTTTTGCTGATACTCAAATGTAATCTTTTAGGATATCAAGCAGTTTGTTTTACAAGCAGAAAATGTTTATTCTAAGAATCAAAAATCTAATGCAACAATTATGTAAGTCTTGAAGATTTTATTTGAAAATATGTCGCAAAACCCTGTGAACGAATCACTAGCCAGGATGCGACATGGATTTTTTATGTGAAAGATAACAAAAGCATATGACACCAATCACAATAATTTATCAAAATTAATGGGAGTCAGGAAACACTATTTCATTGGAGTATGCTTTCGAAATAAACCTTGTTTCAATTAGGACTTTTGAGGGTTGTAATGTGGCCTGGTTCACGGTTTTAGAAAAAATATTTAAGGCTTAAAAATATTTGGTGCCCACCCCCTTCATGATGTTCTTCAGTCCTAAGTTCAGTTAACTTGACACGAACATTCATCTCTCAAAAGAAGTTTCGAGATGGTTGAGGAATCAAACAAGGTTTCCTTTGGACATGCAAGTCACTCATTTCTGCTTCTTTTGGGTTTCTTGTCACGCGACTCTGTTCTTTACTGAGGATTTCACATTGTAATCTTTTATCGCATTTTAGGCTTTCCATTTCTTTCTTGCCTTCTGGACAAATTCCTTTTGACTTTGAATCTGAAGTGCAGCGGGATGCCCTGACTTTTGCCTAAGCGACTTGTTTTTTTTCTTCCCAAGTTCGACTTAGCGGGGCTTTTTGTCTCTTTCTTTTCCATCATGATTTTTTATTCATGTCATCTTTTTTGTTCTCTTTTTTTTTAACATGTCGCGTGACTTCGAGTCATTTGTGACTAGTTGAAAGAATTGTGACTGCCCTATTTATGGGTAGATGAAAGATAACCATTATTGTATCGTCATCTGTTGATCACCTGATATGTAAGAAATACCCATTGGGATAACATCTTCTTTTGAATATCACTACTGATATGCGGAGATTTAAACATTGTAGTTTTGAATTCCCTCAACCTTTTGAAGGATAACAATTATTATATCCTTAGATGCGCACTCCTGATAAGTTCCGAATGCTCGATCAAATTAACTGAACACTACCCTACCCCAGGTTAAAAAATGAGGGTTTTTTTAATAGAAAAATAAACTCCTACTTCAAGGCTCAAAGGGGTTAACGAGGGTTTCACTCCCTTATATCTCCAGTGTTTGAGGATTTGAAACAATGCTTGTACATCGTCAACAGGGTTTTATCCAAAAGCATGCTACCAGAAAATTTGTGTTTTAATATCATCATCCTCCTCCCAATCTTTGCCTAGGAAAGAGAATGAGTAACAAGTTGGTATCATAAAGAAAATTAAAATTGAAAACAAACACGAGTGAAACAAATGAATTTCTTCAAGACCAACATACTCATTGTATTAAGATTAAACATTCAAATGCAAACAAGTTCTTACATGCAAACAGTGCAATGATAAACAAGAAAACTTACAAATGAGAAAGCAGTAAAAATGCTAATAAACTGGGAAGGCTAATCATCCTTAAACTCTAAGGCATTCTTCAATCAAGTTTATTCTTCGGCAAAGATTTGACTTGAACCTCAAGAAAAATATCCTTAAATGACAAGATACCACTTTGGACCAACCTCTGAACTTCAACCTTCAAAGCAAAGCAATCTTCCAAACTGTGCCCAGGAGCATCCTGATGAAAGGCACAAGAAGCGTCAGCCTTATATCCTCTTGGAAGTTTTTTGGGAACAACTGGTCGAGCTCGAGTTTGAACCAGATTCTTCTTCAACAAAGAAGGATACAACTCTGTGTATGTCATTGGAATTAGATCAAAGCTCATTTTCCTCTGATGACATTGCCCTTGATTTCCTTGTTGAGGTACCCTCTAATATGCAACAGCAGTCAGAGTCTCATTGATGAATGGAGTCACAGAAGCAACTTGTTGATTCCTATTATGAGATCCTCCTCGCCTACCACGAAGTATAGCATAGGAGTCTTGCTATTTCTTCTTGGAACAATTATCACCATACTTCTTAGCACCATTTGACGAGTCCCCGTCTTCAGATAAATGACCTTCACGGACAATTTCCTCTAAATGGACTCCCATGCTTACCATTTTGTTGAAATCAGCGGGAGCACTTGCAACCATCTTCTCATAGTAGAAGGAACTAAGAATTTTCAGGAAGATATTTGTCATCTCCTTTTCTTCCATGGGAGGAATCACTTGTGCAGCCACTTCGTGCCATCTCTGTGCATATTCTTTGAATGATTCTATGTCCTTCTGAACCATGGCCCTAAGCTGGTCACGGTCAGGTGCCATGTCCATATTGTACTTGTATTGTTTAATGAATGCTTCTCCCAAATCATTAAAAGTATGGATGTTGGCGCTGTCTAAACTCATGTACCATTTCAACGCAACATCGGTCAGACTATCCTGGAAAAAATGAATCAGCAGACGCTGATCATCAGTGTGGGTAGACATCCTTCTCACATACATCACCAAATGAGCACGAGGGCAAGTGTTGCCCTTGTACTTCTCAAATTCCGGGACCTTGAACTTAGCAGGCACTTTAACATTCAGGACCAAACACAGCTCATTCACATTCTGCCCGAACAACTCTTTTCCCCTAAGAGCCTTCATCTCTCTTTGCATTCTATAGAACTGCTCTTAGAAATCATCCATTCTGCCATAAAGACCCAAGTCTTCACTCGGTGGAGGGAAAAGACGACACACATCTTTATTAACAAACGGAACCAAATTCACCGAAGGAGGTGCAGCAGGAACAGTATGCACCACAGGAGGTGCAGGAGTAAAAACATTTGGAACCACTGGAGCCTCTTGAGGACCCAGATTGAAACCTTCAGGTGCAAAATTCTCCGGCATTCCCTACAGATAACCCTGAGGCATACGGTTTTGAACAACAACCGGAGTAGTGGATACAGGAACAGTCAGAACTTCAGTACTTGCCCTTGTTGGTTGAGGTTGAACACTCGGTGGCTGATTCTGAGCAACCACTAGAGCTTCCATCAGAGTAGTCAAGTTGGCCAAGCCAGCCTTCAAAGCAGAAACTTCTTCACGCAACTCACGATTCTCCTGTTCTAAGTTGTCCATCTTCTTTTTTGAAATTAGCTCGAGTGTTGTAGTGATGAGTCAGCTTGCTGAATGAAGTAAAGATGATGGGTAAGGCACCTGGATATGCATGACAAATGCAAGAAAAATGTGCAATATGATGCATGATATGCAATGCACATTATTTTATTTTATTTAATATTTCAAGGGAGTTATGGGTAATCACCAAGCACCCTGTAAACCAGGAAAATCCAGACAAACATATATACAAAATATAACACATAAACAACAATAGCACATATACAGATATAAACAAAGATAGGTTTAACCCACTTAGGGATGGACCAGCAAGAGGTCAATCTTGGTTCCCCAGTGAAGTCTCCATTTTTTCTGTAGCGGTAGAAATGTGCAAGACTAAGCCATTGGATTGAGTAGACTTTATACAAATCAAAATAAAAATCGCCACCGCGCTTTATTGTTTCCAAAGGAATGGGAAAAGAGCGAATAACCCAAAAAAGAGGGGGAAAGATTCAAGGTAAAGGGGTTGGTTATGAAAAGCGAAGGTATTAGCACCCGAAACATCTACGGTACTCCGCAGGAACCTCTTTGAAAAATTTGTATATTTTGGCTATAAAAATGTGTTGTATATAAAATGGATGGTGGAGGTGAGAAAAGAAATATTTTTAGGATTTTTTCACTCGCCGCGGTTGCGAACCTTTAGTGCCTACGTACCACCTTTCGTGCAATAGGGGATCAGGGTACACGTAGTTCCTCTTTTAAAAATTTGAAACACAAGTGTGTTGGTTGATTTTATGAGATAAGACATCATCGCAATTGTCCGTGTGAAAAACATACTTACTACCCACAATCATGAGAAAGGAGAATTTGCATCATCTCAAAGCAGAGGATATGGCTTGGATTTTAAAATCAGCAATGCCTCACTCAACACCCAAGTGGAAAATATCTCACTTCACTACATATTGTGGAAGTATAATTGTTTGCATCACTACAAGGATTGACAAGAGTCTAATCTTTTGAGAAAAGTTTAAAGATAAAAGCCAAAGTGTCAAAAATGGTTTGAAATGAGATTGATTGACTTTTAGTCTTCTCACAAAAAAAAAGTTCAAGGTATTATTAAATTGATTGAAATTTATTTATGAAAATGTTTCGAAGATGCATGGACCTAAGTCTAAGTTTATTGTGAAAATGTTTCAAGTTTCAAAACAAGAAGAGTTTTTTTTAAAGGAGGGAGAAGATTTTTGAAATTAAAGAAGATGGGAGGAGAAGAAGAGGCTATCCTAAAGCATAAGGTAAAAGCTAGGGATAAGATTGGGATTAGTGGTAATTTGGTAATTGATTCTTGGAGCCAATAACCTGCACACAAAACAAACAAACAACCCAATGTCTTGAGGTAAACCTCAAGAACTCCAGACAAAATATCAAATAAAGTCACAAAGTCTCCAAGATAGGTCAAGGTCTCTAATCCTAAGTCCAATAAGTCCATCACTCCATAATGCAAAGGATAGTAACCATGTAGTCCAAGTATCATTAATGATTTTTATGGTTCATGTTGATTATTAGGTGTCATTAAAAAGAAAGAAAAGCTCAAGTGAGCAAAATAAAAATGACATAAAAGTAAATGCTCAAGTGAGCAAAGATGAAAATAGCATGAAATGTAAAATGCTAAAAGTAAATGGTACATAAAGCATGGAAATAAAAGCGTAAAGTAAAGTTAATTGTTAGTAATTAGTGGTTAGTTGGATGACCATCTTGAAACTTGCATTTGGAACTCATTAGAGGATTGGTAGAACCAAAGCCTCCACACAACAAGTTGCATTTGCTTTTTGTCAAGTATATCATCCATTTTGGAATTCTCACAAGGCAACATGTAATGATCAATGATGTTTAAGTGATCTGCGTTGACCAAAGGTGTTGTAGATCCATTAGAGGATTGGTAGAACCAAAGCCTCCACACAATGAATCTCAAGGTTATTTGATCAAAGAGATCAAATTAACATACTTGGGCTTGCAATCATAAGTTTGGGCCACGAATGATCATTTATTCGAATAGGGACAAAATTTAGCGCTATGTTAAGCAATCGTAAGTGGACTTATGTAGAAGTCACACCTATTTTGAGGTCGGTCAATAGAAATCTATGTACTTCATGTTTGGATAAATGATATAGAGATCACCATCCCTTAACATGTAGCACAATTAAAAAAGAAAGGGATAAGATGAAGAGGGAGGGAAATGATAAGCTAATTTGGATCACCATTTCAAAATTCTTTCATCTTTAAATTCAACCACTCCTCTAGATGGATTAAAGCAATAAACATATCATTAATCCAAAGCACCAAAAATGAATTAAATAATTCACTCTTAGGTAGATTTAAATTGATGAACATATATCCAACTTCATCTACATCACAAAGTCCATTGAGTTTAAAGACAAATTGGACATTTAAAATTGCAATACAAACCAACAATCAAAAGGAGTGAGTAGAAAAAGCATTTTGGATCAAAGCTGCCCCAAAACAAGGCAAAAAAATGCATTCTGTCCTGGTGTAAATCGATTTACACTACTATGTAAATCGATTTACACAGTACAGTTTTCAAAAATTCGCGTGAAATTGCTTCTGTGCAATCGATTTACACTTAGTGCAAATCGATTGCACACAGTAACAATAGCAAAAATAACATTTTAAAAGGGCAATTTCTTGTTCAAACTTTCCATCAAACACCTTATGATCATGGATCCACTTGAGCACGAAAATTCCATCAAATTATGAGAAAATAACACCATTGAAATCACAAAATAATGCTCAAAGAATCAATCCCAAAGACCACCAAGAGATCACATTGTGAAAGATGAATTATCCAACTTACCAAAGGTAGATCTAGAGAATTACCAAAACAACTTCAAGAATTTGCTTCAATTCAACCACACGAATCAATTGACCAAGCTTGGATGTAGAGAATTGATGGAGAAAAAGTGTTTGGATGAAGGTTTAGCTCAAAGATTAGTAAGCTTCAATGCAAAGCTTACTAACTTTTTGAAAATGGAGCTTTGAGTGAATTTGGTAGATGAAGAGAATTGAGAGATTTTTTAGCAAGGTGTATTTGGCTATCAAAAGCTTCCAATTTGAATGAAATGAGGGCTCTATTTATAGAGTTTTAGGATAGGGATTAGTGGTAATTTGGTAATTGATTCTTGGAGCCAAAATTTGAATTAATGATAACTCTTTCAAAAATTAGAGCCAAAATTTGAATTAATGATAATTCTTTCAAATATTAGAGCCAAAATTTGAATTAATGATAATTCTTTTTAAAAATGAAAGATTGGCACTAAAATTTGAATTAATGATACATCTTTCAAAAGTGAAGGAAAATTGGAGCCAAAATTTGACAAGTTTAAAATGCTGATTTTTTTTAATAATTTTTCACGTTGTGCAATCGATTGCACTACAGTGCAAATCGATTTGCACAGTGTATTTTTTCAAAAATGGCGCAAAATGCACTATGTGTAATTGATTACACTTTAAGAGCAATCGATTGCATCAGTGAAAAAAATGAAAATTTTTAATTATTTTTCTTTGCAAATAGAGATTTTAGGATAATAATACCAGAAATCCTTATTTGTCAGATGCTTCGACTTGGTACCTACAAAACAAAAATATACAAAGACAAATACAAATATTTTTTTGTATTTTGATTAGAAGTTAGTCAACAACACATATACAAAATACACAACTAAGATGCTTGGAGATTCCTCAAGAGCAAACTTAAAGATAGGAGATAGAAAAAGAGGAAGAACCAACCCTAATGTGATCTTGTTATGATCAAGTTGACATGATATGATAGAGGAATCTTAGGGGTAAAAATTGGGGTACAACACAACCATATTGAATAATATACAAGAATTGAAAATAAAATAATGCTAGAATGTAAATGAAAAAAGAAATGATTTTTGTTTGGTTTTCATGAAAGGGTTTTAACCTAATCAAGAGAGATGATTAATTAAAATTAAACAAATTTAAACTTTAATCATATTAAGAAAGAAATTAAGTTTGAAGCATTTTTTAGGGTTTTTTATGAAAAGGTTTTAACTAAATAAAAATAATATGAAAATTAATTAATTAAAATAAACCTAAATTCTAAATTAATTTTAATTAAGAAAAAAGAATAAAATAATTAAACCTAAATCTAAATATTACTTTACTAAGAAAAGATAAATTAATTTAATAAGAAAAATATTTTTGTTCTTTTTTTTTGTTTTAGAAAGAAATTAAATAAATAAGTGTGAAAATAATAATAAAATATTTTTGGATTTTTTAATAATAAAAATAATAAAAATAATAATCATAATAATAATAATAATAATAATAATAATAATAATAATAAAATAAAAGAAAACTAAAATAAAATAAAATAAATAAAATAAAATAAATAAAAATGAAATAAATAAAAAAGTTTGGGTTATGTGTACAAAAGTAACAGCAGGGGTTAGAAGAAGCAAAAAGACAAAGCCCAATGACTTAGGGCCTAGGCGCTGCTGTTTGAAACAAAAAAAAAGAGGAAAATGTAAAAAAAAAAAAGAACAAAATGTAGCGTTGGGTGTTGAACCCATGACCTCCAACATACACACGCGCTACCTTTGCCACTGGGGTGGTTGTACATCCGGTAAGATTGATGAAATAATAAATACATAACATAAGTCATGTCCTGAATGTGACTTAATGTTCAACCTCCATCCTTAACATCTGTAACTTCACCATTTCTCAACAAAAATGAAATATGCAAACATGAAAGTTGCTCCATTTTTCCATACGAATCCAACCATATAAATATCATAAGCTATAAATCAAAGATGAATGAGAATTTCTAAAAGTACCAAATTCTGACCTAATTATTTTCAGAGATTAAAACCTAAAATTCTCTAAACTCAAACAATATAAATGAAATCTATGGACATGTACAGTTTCAGGACAATGATGTCTACATTTTATCTTCACAAATGCAAGCCTAACAATGCCTAAATGAAAAGATAGAAGTTCAGAAAATGTACCTCAAAACTGGAAATTGTGAAATGAGTTTGAGCTGCTTTCAAGGAGTTGTGATGATCAGGTTAGCTTCCTCAAGTTCCCAGGAAGCTAATGCAATGCTTACTTGATGTTGAGAGTGTTTGAATCGTGCTAGAGAAGTCAATGTGCAAGCTCTGTTTTTTTGTTATGGAAGTTGATGAAGATGATCTTACAGTCTTGAAATAGGGACTTGGATCACTTGTGTATGATGTATGTAAGGTGTTTGGATGATTAAGAAACAAAACACATGAGTGGAAATGAAGATGGGAAGTTTTGGCACAAAACTGTCAAGTTTGGGCAGTTCTGTGCAACAAGGGTGGTTGGGAGAGTTTGAGGATGTTTTAAATCGTGCCTTGGCTTGTAATAGACTTGTGCATATGTATGGAAAATGTTGGAGATCAAATGTACTTAAGACTTCTGAGCTCTAGCCTTTTGGCTCTATAACTTGCTTTTGAAGAAAAGTGAGAAGACAAATCTCAAAGTGTTGTACAAGCACGTTCTGAGTTCAAAGAGGCCTTAGACACATTGCTTTTGGTTTATAGGGGTTGTGTGTGCAGAAAGAACGAGTGCAAGGCTCAAGGAGTTGACAATTGCAAAAGTGATGCTTTATCAAAATGGAAATGGCAACTTTGTGCCATAAATGGAAAATCATTTTGGACAAATCTTAAACCAAGTGGATAAGGGCCTAAAGAGTTGTGTAAAACATTAATTATGGAGTGACAAACAAGTTTGAGACCTGAAAAGAAAAGATTATGCAGCCTAACATGGATTTGGTTCATGTGTTCATCAAGAAATGGCTTGTAATTCAAGTTTGAAAACCGTAACTTCTTGCCTTCGATTATCCTTACTCAAGTATGATATCAATGAGTTCTTGAACATTTTGGAAAGCTTATAACATCCTATACAACCTCTATGTTGGATATTTTTGAAAATTAATCTTGGAACCATGTGAAACATTGTCATGAAGTTAGGTCAAAATCCTTCCTAAACTAGGGAAAAATTTCACTAAGTTTTTCAAGTTTCATGAACATGTCTTCTTAAAATCATAACTTGAAATCCGTGAATTTCTAGAAAAAGTTGTGTTATAAAATTTTTTATATCTCATTGAGATCTATAACTTTCATTTGGGATGTTTCCTTTGAATCATCTTGCATCATGGTGTAAATTTGGCTCAAAGTTATGAAAAAAATGTGAATTTCCAACACTTAGAAAAAATTCTAAGTTTAGAATCTTTGACTTTTCAAAATGAAATCTTGACTTTTTGATTTCTTGATGAACAATTTTAATATTTTGACATGTCTTGATGAACTTTAATCTTTGATACTTGATTTTGACCAAAAAGTCAAAGTTTAACTTTTCAGTGTACAGTTGACTTTTCATCAGTTGACTGAAATTCATCTGTCAACCAATTGATCTTGAGAAATATTTTGAGCCATGTCATTAGGTCAAAATGAATAATTTTAATCCTTGAGTTCATGATTTAAACCAAACAATCATTTGCTAGGTCAAAAATCAGAAATTGTACCTTCTTAGTGAAAACCCTAATTTTGACCATTTTGCCCTTTTGATGTTCTGATCAAATTTCTTAGGGAATTGTGATCCAAACTTGATCAAATGACATATATGAGTTCATAATGTTGATATGGATCAAAAGTTATGAAGTTTGATTGCAAATTGACCACAATTGACTTTTTCCCCAATACAATTGATTTTTAGGTCAACTGATCAATTGACTGAGCAAAAATGTGATCCAAGACTTGAAACTTGACATGAGAAAACTTAAGGGTCCAAAATGATCCATTAAAGTCATATGGGGCATTAAAAGTCCATTTGTCCTTGTACAAACTCAAACCCTAATTTTCAGTTATCAGTGCTTGAGGAGGTGTCTTGAGTTGATCAAACCTTGTGCAATATTGAATCAAAGGAGATCTTGTGAGAAATGAGAGGGAAAATTTCAGGGTACAACAACTTCCCCTGTTCAATCTTCTTAAACCTGAATAGTTAGATTGGCGGATCCGCCATTCGTGACTTGAAGGTGGAAGATGGTTGAACGCTAGAGTGCCCAGAAATTTGCACTCGAAGATGGATTGGGAATGGGCTTATAGATTCCATTTGGAGGAATGATGGTAAATACTAGAAGAAGTATCAACATAAATTTTTGTTCGATTCATACTAAAACTTGATGTTTCACCTGTGGGAAAAAGGGTTAGTAAAATGTAGATGTATGTATGATATTTACAAGATGTGGTACTATGTTAAATGCATTTTGTATGTATATGCTATGATGTATGAATGTGTGGTTTGTCCGGGAAAATAAATCCCTGACTGCTGCTGAGGAGTTCTGAATCTCGGATTGCTGTTGGGGATTATCTCTTGAATGTTAGTTGTTATCTGGTCGGGTCCAGGCTTCACAACTTACTGAGGATGAGGAAGTCAACTGCTATCTGGTCGGATCCAGGCTTCATGGTAACTTACTGGGGAAGAATAAATTATCTGTTATCTGGTCGGATTACAGGCTTCGTAGAAGATTTCTTAGGGGAGAGTGAAGTTAGGCAGTTATTTGGTTGGATTTCCAGCTTCACAACAACCTGTTGGGGATAAGGAAGTTAACTGTTATCTGGTCGGATTCTAGGCTTTGCAGTAACTTGCTAGAAAGGATGAAGTTAAACTAATATCTATTCGGGTCTATGCTTCATAGTAACTTGAAGTGGTAACTACTATCTGGTCGGGTCCAACCTTCATAGTTTTTGAAAAGTTATACTATTATATGGTCACGTCCAGGTTTCATAGTGAACTTACTAGGGATTGTAGCTAGTTGCTATCTGGTCTGACTCCAGGCTTCACAATGACTTTCTTGAATATATGAAGTTGAAATGATATCTAGTCGGATCCTGGCTTTACAGTAACTTAATAACATTAAACCACTATCTAGTCGGATTCCAGGCTTTGTAGATTTCTGAGGTGGATGAGGTTAATTGCTATCTGGTCGGATCCAGGCTTCATAATAAACTTATCTGAAGAGATAGGGTTGAACTGATATCTGGTCGGGTCCAGGCTTTACAGTAACTTGCTTGGAGCTTAGTTGTTATCTGGTCGGATTCTAGGTTTCACAATAAAATTCTGAGAGGAATTACTATCTGGTCGGATCCAGGATTCACAATAACTTACTTGAAAAGATGAAGTTGAAAACGGATAGTTGGTCAGATCCAGGCTTCACATTAACTTGTTGGGGTATAGGCAAACTCTACTGAGGAGAAAGAAGTTAAACCCTGGTCTGGTTGAGTCCAGGTTCTTCAATATCTCGAAGAGTTGAACTATTATCTGGTCGGGTCCAGGTTTCATAGTATTTGAAAGGTTACACTACCATCTGGTCGGGTCCAGGCTCTATAGTGACTTAACAGTTATCTGGTCTGATCCAAGCTTCATTGTAACTATCATCTGGTCAGGTCTAGGCTTTATAGTATCTTTTGGAGATAGCGAAGACTTTATTGACTACTTCACTAGGGATTAGGGGTTGTGGCCCTATGATTTGTAATAGTCTGAAAGACAAATTCAACCTGGAGAGTAATTACTCAAATAGGGAGAAAAGGCTCAGCTGGGGAGGATAGACTATGTCGGGGAAATTTGCTGATTTGTATGTTGGGGAAATAAACCTTGTTGATGAATACTTGATGAACTGCCGAAGAGGTGGGTTCTTAGTTGGGGAGAGATCTGTCAAGAGATTAAGACTCTGGCTGGAGATCAACCTATACAAAGAGACTTTGTGGATGACTCTGTTGAGGATTGGTTTATTGTAGCCGGTCCTTGTAGGGATAATGTTCATGAAATAACTCTGTGGGGATATTCTATATACATTAAAGAGATTCTTGTTACTTTTTAGCAGGACACATGTTTCAGTTAGTTTTAATTATGTTCATATGCATATGTTCGTTCAATTTTAGTCATTGGACAAATTTGCATTCAAAACAAAAACATAAAGTTTGCACTTCAAAGTATATTTGTATTGATATTTTGCCCATGAATAGGAATTTTTGTACAAAGAGACGGAGATCCTAGGAAAAGGAAATCTTCGAAAGGAAAATGAAAATTGAAAACAAAACAATTATCCATATGGAAATGATCTCATTACATTCCAACTCTACTATTACCCCAATGTCTTCGAATGCCCCTTGCCGTTGACAGAAGTTGATTGGATTGATCTTGGAATGTTTTAACTCGGACCTTGGTAATAAAGTCGACTGTGGTGATTCCATGGGACATAGTCATACACTTTCAATCCTTAACTTTTTCCTGGACCGCCCTTTCGGGTTTTCAGCCCACCAGGATATCCATTTTTTCCCAAGTCGCCCTTTCGGGTTTTCAACTTGCCAGGGGTACAATATTTAGCATATATCCCTAATTTTTTCCAAAACCTTTTGGTTTTCAGGATGGCCTTATTTTTCCTAGGTGTGTCAACCTAGCGGATCTCTTATGCATAGTATTTTTTAACTATGTCCGCGTTTATAGGATGTGGGAAGTCTTCACCATCCATGGTAGTCAGCATCATGGCACCTCCAGAGAAAACTCTCTTGACAACAAATGGCCCTTCATAGGTGGGAGTCCATTTGCCCCTGGGGTCGCCTTATGGAAAAAAGATACGCTTTATTACCAAGTCACCAGCTTGATATACTCAAGGCTTGATCTTTTTGTTTAAAGCCTTGATCATGAAGGAAAATTGCGATCAAAAGCGCAGCGGAATTTAAAATTTTCCTTTAGCGATCCTTACGAATGAATATGGTCAGTGATAGAAATATTTACCTCTTGTGGAGATTCAGACCTTTGATGTTGTGATCACGAGCGTTGATGAAGAACAACGCCTCTACTCAGTCCACACAAACAGATCGCTTTCGGTCACAGTGCTAGCTGATCACGAATGGAAACCTCGAGTGAGAGAGAGAATCAAAAACGAAATTGCATCAAGTGAAATTACTTCATCACAAGGGATCTATTTATAGAATCACTCGTGTGGGCTACAAGCTAAAAGCCCAATTAAGGCTGTAAGCTAAAAGCCCAATTAAGCTTATGGACATCATACCTTATGATGTACCATATATCACTTATCCACGTGGTACCTTACCACTTTCCGTATTACACTTAAGTGCACCGTATCTTATGGTGTTCCTTATTTATTCTATCTCTCATCAACCTGTCCTTATGTGTGTGACCCTGTAGGTTTTCGTGACGTTGGCAATTATATTAAATCACACATTTAATATAATAAACAGTGAGCGGTATCTAGCAACACATCACTGTTACCCAAGTCACGAAAATGTCAGGTGATTTGACCAAACCTTTTCCGTGATAATATTTGTGTTGTACAATTACCCTTTTGCCCTCATGTCTATATTGAACACAAGGCATACACTGTGTCACCCTTGTCCAGTTCAATATTGGGCCCTTAGACATTTATCCTGTTATGCAGGATGAGCAAATTCCATCTAGGTCACTCATGTCCCTTAGCATGCTTTGTGAAGTACCCATCAACCGTCTTTATAGTCATCCAGTTACTGATTACGTTTGATCAGCAATAAAGTACTTGACTCTACATCTAGGGTCCATAGTGGTTTCAGGTCGAAGGGTGGTATACACCATTATCATCATGAGAATAACTTATGACACTTTTCATAACATTCTATGTAGTATTCTCATAGCGGGTCAATCCAGTATAAATATTACTCCTAATATTCATACCTATGTCAAGACTTGATAACTCCTTATCTATGATCCATGAGATGTGATCATCAATCTATCTTCATAATAATCTTAATGCTTTAATGTTATCCCACTTCACATTAAAGCTTGACTACGGATACTTTAAGAATAGTGTCTTATGTTTAATGGGATCTCATGATTAAGTCACACTTAACATTTCATTAAACAAATAAACCATTCTAGGGACTTTATTATTTTGGAAAGCAAACATAATAAAGAAATGCCTTTTATTATTAATAAATACTTCGATACAAGTACCAAAAGTATTGGCCTCTAGGGCTTACACCAACAATCTCCCACTAGCACTAGAGCCAATCAGGCATACCCCTAATACCCATAGATCTAGTATGTCCATCATGCTTCAGCTGCGCAAGAGGCTTTATTAATGGGCCAACAACATTGTCAAGTGTAGGTACTCTGCATATTTTCACATCTCCCCGATCGATTATCTCTCGAATGAGATGATAACGCCTAAGTATGTGTTTGGATTGTTGGTGAGATCTAGGCTCCTTAGCTTGTGCGATAGCACCATTGTTATCACAATAGAGATCAATGGTATCCACAATGATATGGACTATGCCAAGTTCACTAATGAACTTCTTGATCCAAACAGCTTCCTTTGCTGCAGTTGAGGCAGCAATATACTCAACCTCGGTTGTAGAATCAGCAAATGTATCTTGCTTTGAACTTTTCCAGCTCACAGCGCCACCATTTAAACAAAACACATAACGAGATTGCGATCTAAAGTCATCATTATCTGTCTGGAAGCTAGCATCGGTGTATCCAATTACAGCAAGCTCTTCCTGACCTCCATATATCAATAATGAGTCCTTAGTTCTTCTCAAGTACTTAAGGATATTCTTGACAGCTACCCAATGAGCATCACCGGGATTAGACTGGTACCTACTCGTTGCACTTAAAGAATATGAGACATTTGGTCGAGTACATACCATGGCATACATGATAGATCCTATTGGAGATGCATATGGAATCTTATCCATGCGATCCCTTTCTTCCTTACTTGAAGGGGATTGTGTTTTTGACAGACACATGCCATGTTGCATAGGTATGAATACTTTCTTGGAATCATGCATATTAAAGCGTCTCAACACTTTTTCTATGTATGTACTCTGACTTAGGCCAAGCAGTTTTTGTGACCTATCTCTATATATCCTGATTCCTAATATATAGGCTGCTTCACCTAGGTCCTTCATTGAAAAGCATTTCCCTAACCAAGTCTTCACTTGTTGTAAGGTAGGGACATCGTTTCCAATGAGTAATATGTCATCTACATATAATACCAGGAATACGATCATGCTCCCACTAACCTTCTTGTAGACACAAGGCTCATCTTCATTCTTGATGAATCCATATTGTTTTACTATTTCATCAAAACGAAGATTCCAGCTTCTGGAAGCTTGCTTCAATCCATAAATTGATCGCTGTAACTTACATATCTTTTGGGCTTCTTCTGGTATGTCAAATCATTCAGGTTGTGTCATGTACACATCCTCAAGAAGATTCCCATTAAGGAAAGCAGTTTTGACATCCATCTGCCATATTTGATAATCATGATATGCAGCGATAGCAAGTAAAATCCTAACAGATTTAAGCATTGCAACTGGTGAAAAGGTTTCATCATAGTCAACCCCATGAATTTGTTTATAGCCTTTTGCAACCAGTCTTGCCTTATAGGTATGTACCTTACCATCCATGTCAGTCTTCTTTTTGAAGACCCACTTGCATCCTATAGGGTTAACTCCTATAGGAGGCTCTACCAAGGTCCAAACCTGGTTTTTGTACATGGAATCCATTTCAGATTTCATGGCTTCTAGCCACTTCTCGGACTCAGGACCAGTTATGGCCTCTTGGTAGGTCACAAGCTCATCTTGATCCATGAGTAATACATCACCCTGATCACTTATGAGATATCCATATCTCTCAAGTTATTGACGTATCCTGCTTGACCTACGCTGGTCTTGTTCTACTTGAGCAGGTTGCTCTTCCACAACTACTTGTGTTTTCTGCTCTAATTCCTCCATAGGTGTATCAATGCTTTGTGGTTTCTGAATTTCTTCAAGCTCTATTTTCCTCCCACTGATTCTTTTGGAAATAAAATCCTTTTCCAGAAAAACTCCAGTTCGAGCGACAAACACTTTGCCCTCAGAAGGATTGTAGAAGTAATACCCTCTTGTTTCTTTAGGATACCCCACAAATAAGCATTTGTCAGATTTGGGCTCAAGCTTAGTTGAAATTTGTCGTTTCACATAAACTTCGCAACCCCAAATCTTCATGTAAGACATATGTGGTTTCTTACCACTCCATATCTCATATGGTGTCTTCTCAACCTTTTTGGATGGAACCCGGTTAAGTGTGTAAGCTGCAGTCAATAGTGCATGTCCCCAAAAGGAGTTCAGAAGATCGGCTTGACTCATCATGGATCGGACCATGTCTAACAAGGTTCGATTTCTTCCCTCAGATACACCATTCTATTGTGGTGTTCCAGGAGGAGTAAGTTGGGATACAATCCCACATTCCTTTAGATGGTCATCAAACTCTAGGCTTAAATATTCACCGCCTCGATCTGATCGAAGAACTTTAATATTCTTACCTAGTTGGTTTTGTACTTCATTCTTGAATTCCTTGAATTTTTCAAAGGTTTCATATTTGTGTTTCATTAAATACACATAACCGTATCTACTGAAATCATCAGTAAATGTGATGAAGTATTGAAAACCTCCTCTGGCTGGTATGTTCAGTGGTCCACATACATCAGTATGTATGAGGGCCAAAAGATCATTAGCCCTTTCACATTTTCCTGTGAATGGGGACTTTGTCATCATTCCAATTAAACAAGATCTGCATGTCTCATATGATTCATAATCAAAAGAGTCCAAGAGTGCATCTTTATGGAGTTTTAAAATGCGTTTCTCATTTATGTGGCCTAAGCGACAGTGCCAAAGGTAGCTTGGATTTAACTCATTAGGTTTAATCCGTTTAGTATTAATGTTATAAATTGGCATTTCAAGATCAAGGACATATAGTCCATTGTTCATTTGTGCAGAAGCATAGAATATATCATTCAAATAAATAGAGCAACAATTGTTCTTTATTATAAATGAAAAACCAAACTTGTCCAAACAAGAAACGGAAATAATATTCCTACTAATTGAAGGTACATAATAAACAGTTCTCTAACTGAATTATTAAACCACTAGGTAAAGTCAAAACATAAGTTCCTACGGCTAAAGCAGTAACCTTTGCTCCATTTCAAACTCGTAGGTCAACTTCACCTTTTTCCAAATCTCTACTCCTTTTTAGCCCCTGCACATTAGTACAAATGTGAGAACCGTATCCAGTATCTAATACCCATGATGCAGAAGTAGATAAATTAATTTCAATAACAAAAATACCTGAATTTGAAGTCCCTACTCCATTGTTCATATCTTCCAGGTACTTTGGGCAGTTTCTCTTCCAATGTCCGATCTTACCGCAATGGAAGCAAGTGCCCTCCTTTGCTATGCCTCCACTAGGCTTCAAAGCAGGAACAATAGGTTTAGGCTTGGCAACTTCCTTTCCTTTCCCTTTACCAACTTGCTTGGTAGGCCTCTTGTTCAGCTTCTTTCTATTACTGACCTTCAGAATGGACTTCCCTTTTGTCTTCATATTCTGCTCAGCAGTTTTCAACATGCTTATCAATTCTGGAAGACTCTTATCCATGTCATTCATGTTGAAATTCATGGCAAACTGATTAAATCTATCTGGCAACGATTGCAAGATAAAATCAGTTAAAAAGTTCCTTTCCAAGCGGAAAGCCTAACCTTTCAAGGTTCTCCACATACCCAATCATTTTGAGTACATGGGGACCTACAGGGTTTCCCTCAGATAACTTGCTGTTAAAAAGGGCTTTTGAAACCTGAAACCTCTCATTTCTTGCCTGCTCTTGATAGAGCATTTTCAGATGTCCGATCATATTGAACGCTGACATGTTCTCGTGTTGCTTTTGCAACTCCGAGTTCATAGTAGCTAGCATGAGACAAGCAGCTTCGTTAGCATCATCAAAATGCTTCTTATAAGCATCTCTTTCTGCCTTAGGTGCCAAACTAGGCGGTTCCTCTTCAGGAACAGGTGTCTCCAAGACATACAGCTTCTTATCGTGCTTGAGGACAATCCTCAGATTTCGGTGCCAATCCAGGAAATTTGTCCCAGACAATTTTTCCTTATCTAGGATTGATCGCAAAAAATGGTTGTTTTTTGTCATGGTAATCTACAAAAAATTGAAAATATAAGTATCATTAAAACTACATATTTAATTAGGCCTTTAATCAAATATGCTCCCACTATTTTACTCAAACCAAATGACCCTCATCATTTGATTCGGAAAATCCCGTTGGAAGACTTTCTAGTGGGTCGAGATCCACATTTCACTTTGTTCTAAGTCAGCGTTAGGCTGATTACACAAAACTAGGTTATTTAGGTAGGAACTCCTTCCAATTGTATCTCATACAACTCTCGAATATTTTCAGTTGGGTGAATAACTCCTTATTCTAATTCATCATATGAATCATTCCCAACTCTTGCTTCTAAACATGTATAATCTTATTATAATGTGTTTAGTCAAGTTTGACCCATTGTTTTAGCAGTTGGATATTACAATTATCCCATCGCACCTTACTAATATAGAACATGCACCTCGTGTAGGCGAAACCTACATTGTTCGATACTAGTCTTGATGAGTGCTAAAACTTAGAAAGCATGAACTTAATATTTAACTTGAGGGATTTTGTTATTAGTTTGATCTCACCGGCTTAACATGCAATTCGTCTCTCTCATGCATCAACATACAAACACATGCATCAATATACATAAAAGGATACAGTTATGGCCCCTAGCGCAATTGTTCTCCCAAGCCAATGAGAGAACCTAAGCTAACCTAATAACGATCTAAACTTCTCCAAGCAAGATCTCCAAGGTTATCCTCCTTTGATATTGTATTCTTCTCTTTCTTCATAACAATACATTACATAAAAGAAACTCGTTTTACATATGAGGGAGAGAGATGAGAAAAGAAGTTACATCAAGAATTTTAGAGAGAGGCAAGACACACAGGCCGTATTTTACAATCCCAAAACAAAATAAAGGAAAAAACTAAGGCCATAACTGATCACCACAAGACAATAATAATAAACACACTTTTATTATTAGTTTAAATTTTGTTACCTATGGACGATCGATGTATCGCTGCTTCACCATACTAATGTCGGATTCCGAAGCATAGTCAACATCAATCATCCAAATCATACACAACAGATGCCAAATTTAATTACTCTTTTATTATTCAATTCATTCTGGAATTAATCGAATCAAAACAGAAAATATAGAACATAAACAACTATCAGATCCATGGTTTCGTAAGTGGCTCTGATACCACTGAAGGAAAATTGCGATCAAAAGCGCAGCGGAATTTAAAATTTTCCTTTAGCGATCCTTACGAATGAACATGGTCAGTGATAGAAATATTTACCTCTTGTGGAGATTCATACCTTTGATGTTGTGATCACGAGCGTTGATGAAGAAAAACGCCTCTACTCAGTCCATACGAACAGATCGCTTCCGGTCACAGTGCTAGCTGATCACGAACGGAACCTTGAGTGAGAGAGAGAGAGAGTCAAAAACGAAATTGCATCAAGTGAAATTGCTTCATCACAAGGGATCTATTTATAGAATCACTCGTGTGGGCTACAAGCTAAAAGCCCAATTAAGGCTGTAAGCTAAAAGCCCAATTAAGCTTATGGACATCATACCTTATGATGTACCATATATCACTTATCCACGTGGTACCTTACCACTTTCCGTATTACACTTAAATGCACTGTATCTTACGGTGTTTCTTATTTATTCTATCTCTCATCAACCTGTCCTTATGTGTGTGACCCTGTAGGTTTTCGCGACGTTGGCAATTATATTAAATCACACATTTAATATAATAAACAGTGAGCGGTATCTAGCAGCACATCACTGTTACCGATATCACGAAAATGTCATGTGATATGACCAAACCTTTTCCGTGATAATATTTGTGTTGTACAATTACCCTTTTGCCCTCATGTCTATATTGAACACAAGGCATACACTGTGTCACCCTTGTCAAGTTCAATATTGGGCCCTTAGACATTTATCTTGTTTTGCCGGATGAGCAAATTCCATCTAGGTCACTCATGTCCCTTAGCATGCTTTGTGAAGTACCCATCAACCATCTTTATAGTCATCCAGTTACGGATGACGTTTGATCAGCAATAAAGTACTTGACTCTACATCTAGGGTCCATAGTGGTTTCAGGTCGAAGGGTGGTATACACCATTATCATCATGAGAATAACTTATGACACTTTACATAACATTCTATGTAGTATTCTCATAGCGGGTCAATCCAGTATAAATATTACTCCTAATATTCATACCTATGTCAAGACTTGATAACTCCTTATCTATGATCCATGAGATGTGATCATCAATCTATCTTCATAATAATCTTAATGCTTTAATGTTATCCCACTTCACATTAAAGCTTGATTACGAATACTTTAAGAATAGTGTCTTATGTTTAATGGGATCTCATGATTAAGTCACACTTAACATTTCATTAAACAAATAAACCATTCTAGGGACTTTATTATTTTGGAAAGCAAACATAATAAAGAAATGCCTTTTATTATTAATAAATAATTCGATACAAGTACCAAAAGTATTGGCCTCTAGGGCTTACACCAACAATCTCCCACTAGAACTAGAGCCAATCAGGCATACCCCTAATACCCATAGATCTAGTATGTCCATCATGCTTCAGCTGCGCAAGAGGCTTTGTTAATGGGCCAGCAACATTGTCAAGTGTAGGTACTCTGCATATTTTCACATCTCCCTGATCGATTATCTCTCGAATGAGATGATAACGCCTAAGTATGTGTTTGGATCGTTGGTGAGATCTAGGCTCCTTAGCTTGTGCGATAGCACCATTGTTATCACAATAGAGATCAATGGGATCCACAATGCTATGGACTATGCCAAGTTCACTAATGAACTTCTTGATCCAAACAGCTTCCTTTGCTGCAGTTGAGGCAGCAATATACTCAGCCTCGGTTGTAGAATCAGCAATTGTTCTTGCTTTGAACTTTTCCAGCTCACAGCGCCACCATTTAAACAAAACACATAACGAGATTGCGATCTAAAGTCATCCTTATCTGTCTGGAAGCTAGCATCGGTGTATCCAATTACAGCAAGCTCTTCCTGACCTCCATATATCAAGAATGAGTCCTTAGTTCTTCTGAAGTACTTAAGGATATTCTTGACAGCTACCCAATGAGCATCACCGGGATTAGACTGGTACCTACTCGTTGCACTTAAAGAATATGAGACATCTGGTCGAGTACATACCATGGCATACATGATAGACCCTATTGGAGATGCATATGGAATCTTATCCATGCGATCCCTTTCTTCCTTACTTGAAGGGGATTGTGTTTTTGACAGACACATGCCATGTTGCATAGGTATGAATCCTTTCTTGGAATCATGCATATTAAAGCGTCTCAACACTTTTTCTATGTATGTACTCTGACTTAGGCCAAGCAGTTTTTGTGACCTATCTCTATATATCCTGATTCCTAATATATATGATGCTTCACCTAGGTCCTTCATTGAAAAGCATTTCCCTAACCAAGTCTTCACTTGTTGCAAGGTAGGGACATCGTTTCCAATGAGTAATATGTCATCTACATATAATACTAGGAATACGATCATGCTCCCACTAACCTTCTTGTAGACACAAGGCTCATCTTCATTCTTGATGAATCCATATTGTTTTACTGTTTCATCAAAATGAAGATTCCAGCTTCTGGAAGCTTGCTTCAATCCATAAATTGATCGCTGTAACTTACATATCTTTTGGGCTTCTTCTGGTATGTCAAATCCTTCAGGTTGTGTCATGTACACATCCTCAAGAAGATTCCCATTAAGGAAAGCAGTTTTGACATCCATCTGCCATATTTCATAATCATGATATGCAGCGATAGCAAGTAAAATCCTAACAGATTTAAGCATTGCAACTGGTGAAAAGGTTTCATCATAGTCAACCCCATGAATTTGTTTATAGCCTTTTGCAACCAGTCTTGCCTTATAGGTATGTACCTTACCATCCATGTCAGTCTTCTTTTTGAAGACCCACTTGCATCCTATAGGGTTAACTCCTATAGGAGGATCTACTAAGGTCCAAACCTGGTTTGTGTACATGGAATCCATTTCAGATTTCATGGCTTCTAGCCACTTCTCGGACTCAGGACCAGTTATGGACTCTTGGTAGGTCACAAGCTCATCTTAATCCATGAGTAATACATCACCCTGATCACTTATGAGATATCCATATCTCTCAGGTTATTGACGTATCTTGCTTGACCTACGCTGGTCTTGTTCTACTTGAGCAGGTTGCTCTTCCACAACTACTTGTGTTTCCTGCTCTAATTCCTCCATAGGTGTATCAATGCTTTGTGGTTCTTGAATTTCTTCAAGCTCTATTTTCCCCCCACTGATTCTTTTGGAAATAAAATCCTTTTCCAGAAAAACTCCAGTTCGAGCGACAAACACTTTGCCCTCAGAAGGATTGTAGAAGTAATACCCTCTTGTTTCTTTAGGATACCCCACAAATAAGCATTTGTCAGATTTGGGCTCAAGCTTAGTTGAAATTTGTCGTTTCACATAAACTTCGCAACCCCAAGTCTTCATGTAAGACATATGTGGTTTCTTACCACTCCATATCTCATATGGTGTCTTCTCAACCTTTTTAGATGGAACCCGGTTAAGTGTGTAAGCTGCAGTCAATAGTGCATGTCCCCAAAAGGAGTTAGGAAGATCGGCTTGACTCATCATGGATCGGACCATGTCTAACAAGGTTCGATTTCTTCCCTCAGATACACCATTCCATTGTGGTGTTCCGGGAGGAGTAAGTTGAGATAAAATCCCACATTCCTTTAGATGGTCATCAAACTCTAGGCTTAAATATTCACCGCCTCGATCTGATCGAAGAACTTTAATATTCTTACCTAGTTGGTTTTGTACTTCATTCTTAAATTCCTTGAATTTTTCAAAGGTTTCAGATTTGTGTTTCATTAAATACACATAACCATATCTACTGAAATCATCAGTAAATGTGATGAAGTATTGAAAACCTCCTCTGGCTGGTATGTTCAGTGGTCTACATACATCAGTATGTATAAGGGCCAAAAGATCATTAGCCCTTTCACCTTTTCCTATGAATGGGGACTTTGTCATCTTTCCAATTAAACAAGATCTGCATGTCTCATATGATTCATAATCAAAAGAGTCCAAGAGTCCATCTTTTTGGAGTTTTGAAATGCGTTTCTCATTTATGTGGCCTAAGCGACAGTGCCAAAGGTAGCTTGGATTTAACTCATTAGGTTTAATCCGTTTAGTATTAATGTTATAAATTGGCATTTCAAGATCAAGGACATATAGTCCATTGTTCATTTGTGCAGAAGCATAGAATATATCATTCAAATAAATAGAGCAACAATTGTTCTTTATTATAAATGAAAAACCAAACTTGTCCAAACAAGAAATAGAAATAATATTCCTACTAATTGCAGGTACATAATAACAGTTCTCTAACTGAATTATTAAACCACTAGGTAAAGTCAAAACATAAGTTCCTACGACTAAAGCAGCAACCTTTGTTCCATTTCCAACTCGTAGGTCAACTTCACCTTTTGCCAAATCTCTACTCCTTTTTAGCCCCTGCACATTAGTACAAATGTGAGAACCGCATCCAGTATCTAATACCCATGATGCAGAAGTAGATAAATTAATTTCAATAACAAAAATACCTGAATTTGAAGTCCCTACTCCATTGTTCATATCTTCCAGGTACTTTGGGCAGTTTCTCTTCCAATGTCCGGTCTTACCGCAATGGAAGCAAGTTCCCTCCTTTGCTATGCCTCCACTAGGCTTCAAAGCAGGAACAATAGGTTTAGGCTTGGCAACTTCCTTGCCTTTCCCTTTACCAACTTGCTTGGTAGGCCTCTTTTTCAGCTTCTTTCCATTACTGACCATCAGAATGGACTTCCCATTTGTCTTCATATTCTGCTCAGCAGTTTTCAACATGCTTAGCAATTCTGGAAGACTCTTATCCATGTCATTCATGTTGAAATTCATGACAAACTGATTAAAGCTATCTGGAAACGATTGCAAGATAAAATCAGTTGCAAGTTCCTTTCCAAGCGGAAACCCTAACCTTTCAAGGTTCTCCATATACCCAATCATTTTGAGTACATGGGAACCTATAGGGTTTCTGTCAGATAACTTGCTGTTAAAAAGGGCCTTTGAAACCTGAAACCTCTCATTTCTTGCCTGCTCTTGATAGAGCATTTTCAGATGTCCGATCATATCGAACGCTGACATGTTCTCGTGTTGCTTTTGCAAATCCGAGTTCATAGTAGCAAGCATGAGACAAGCGGCTTCGTTATCATCATCAAAATGCTTCTTATAAGCATCTCTTTCTGCCTTAGGTGCCAAACTAGGCGGTTCCTCTTCAGGAACAGGTGTCTCGAAGACATACAGCTTCTTATCGTGCTTGAGGAAAATCCTCAAATTTCGGTGCCAATCCAGGAAATTTGTCCCAGACAATTTTTTCTTATCTAGGATTGATTGCAAAATATGGTTGTTTGTTGTCATGGTAATCTACAAAAAATTGAAAATATAAGTATCATTAAAACAACATATTTAATTAGGCCTTTAATCAAATATGCTCCCACTATTTTACTCAAACCAAATGACCCTCATCATTTGATTCAGAAAATCCAGTTGAAAGACTTTCTAGTGGGTCGAGATCCACATTTCACTTCGTTCTAAGTCAGTGTTAGGCTGATTACACAAAACTAGGTTATTTAGGTAGGAACTCCTTCCAATTGTATCTCATACAACTCTCGAATATTTTCAGTTGGGTGAATAACTCCTTATTCTAATTCATAATATGAATCATTCCCAACTCTTACTTCTAAACATGTATAATCTTATTAGAATGTGTTTAGTTAAGTTTGACCCATTGTTTTAGTAGTTGGATATTACAATTATCCAATCGCACCTTACTAATATAGAACATGCACCTCGCGTAGGCGAAACCTACATTGTTCGATACTAGTCTTGATGAGTGCTAAAACTTGGAAAGCATGAACTTAATATTTAACTTGAGGGATTTTGTTATTAGTTTGATCTCACCGGCTTAACATGCAATTCGTCTCTCTCATGCATCAACATACAAACACATGCATCAATATACATAAAAGGATACAGTTATGGCCCCTAGCGCAATTGTTCTCCCAAGCCAATGAGAGAACCTAAGCTAACCTAATAACGATCTAAACTTCTCCAAGCAAGATCTCCAAGGTTATACTCCTTTGATATTGTATTCTTCTCTTTCTTCATAACATTACATTACATAAAAGAAACTCGTTTTACATACGAGGGAGTGAGATGAGAAAAGAAGTTACATCAAGAATTTTAGAGAGAGGCACGACACGCAGGCTGTATTTTACAATCCCAAAACAAAATAAAGGAAAAAACTAAGGCCATAACTGATCACCACAAGACAATAATAATAAACACACTTTTATTATTAGTTTAAATTTTGTTACCTATGGACGATCGATGTATCGCTGCTTCACCATACTAATGTCGGATTCCAAAGCATAGTCAACATCAATCATCCAAATCATACACAATAGATGCCAAATTTAATTACTCGGTTATTATTCAATTCATTCTGGTTTTAATCGAATCAAAACAGAAAATATAGAACATAAACAACTATCAGATCCATGGTTTCGTAAGTGGATCTAATACCACTGAAGGAAAATTGCGATCAAAAGCGCAGCGGAATTTAAAATTTTCCTTTTGCGATCCTTACGAATGAACATGGTCAGTGATAGAAATATTTACCTCTTGTGGAGATTCAGACCTTTGATGTTGTGATCACGAGCGTTGATGAAGAAAAACACCTCTACTCAGTCCACACGAACAGATCGCTTCTGGTCACAGTGCTAGCTGATCACGAACGGAAACCTTGAGTGAGAGAGAGAATCAAAAACGAAATTGCATCAAGTGAAATTGCTTCATCACAAGGGATCTATTTATAGAATCACTCGTGTGGGATACAAGCTAAAAGCCCAATTAAGGCTGTAAGCTAAAAGCCCAATTAAGCTTATGGACATCATACCTTATGATGTACCATATATCACTTATCCACGTGGTACCTTACCACTTTCCGTATTACACTTAAGTTCACCGTATCTTACGGTGTTCCTTATTTATTCTATCTCTCATCAACCTGTCCTTATGTGTGTGACCCTGTAGGTTTTCGCGACATTGGCAATTATATTAAATCACACATTTAATATAATAAACAGTGAGCGGTATCTAGAAACACATCACTGTTACCCAAGTCACCAAAATGTCATGTGATCTGACCAAACCTTTTCCGTGATAATATTTGTGTTGTACAATTACCCTTTTGCCCTCATGTCTATATTGAACACAAGGCATACACTGTGTCACCCTTGTCCAGTTCAATATTGGGCCCTTAGACATTTATCCTGTTATGCAGGATGAGCAAATTCCATCTAGGTCACTCATGTCCCTTAGCATGCTTTGTGAAGTACCCATCAACCGTCTTTATAGTCATCCAGTTACGGATGACGTTTGATCAGCAATAAAGTACTTGACTCTACATCTAGGGTCCATAGTGGTTTCAGGTCGAAGGGTGGTATACACCATTATCATCATGAGAATAACTTATGACACTTTGCATAACATTCTATGTAGTATTCTCATAGCGGGTCAATCCAGTATAAATATTACTCCTAATATTCATACCTATGTCAAGACTTGATAACTCCTTATCTATGATCCATGAGATGTGATCATCAATCTATCTTCATAATAATCTTAATGCTTTAATGTTATCCCACTTCACATTAAAGCTTGACTACGGATACTTTAAGAATAGTGTCTTATGTTTAATGGGATCTCATGATTAAGTCACACTTAACATTTCATTAAACAAATAAACCATTATAGGGACTTTATTATTTTGGAAAGCAAACATAATAAAGAAATGCCTTTTATTATTTATAAATAATTTGATACAAGTACCAAAAGTATTGGCCTCTAGGGCTTACACCAACAAATCATACATTTTTGGTACGTCTGGCCATGACAAGCAACAACCAGTCGTTTTTCATCAATCAAGTTCAACTGATCCAATCTTGTCTGAGTCCACTCGTCTTCGCCTAGGTCTGCCTCATTCATAATCCTTAGTGAGGGAATCTGAACTTCTACTGGAAGAACAACTTCCATGCCATAGACTAAAGAAAAGGGAGTTGCCCTAGATGATGTTCTAGCTGAAGTACGGTAGCCATGTAGAGAAAACGGTAAAATTTCATGTCAGTCCTTATAGGTTACTACCATCTTCTGCACAATCTTCTTAATGTTTTTGTTGGCCACTACAATTGCGCCATTCATTTTAGGTCTATAAGGAGAAGAATTGTGATGCTTGATGTTGAACTGAGTGCAAAGTTCAATAATCATAGCATTGTTGAGGTTAGTCCCATTGTCAGCGATGATCCTTTCGGGGATACTATAGCGGCAGATGAGATTATGTTTGATTAATCTAGCTACCACATTCTTGGTGACTGAGGCAAATGAAGCGGCGTCGACCCATTTGGTGAAATAGTCGAGAGCGATAAGAATGAAGCGATATCCATTGGAATCGGTGGGCTTGATCTCTCCAATCATGTCAACTCCCTACATTGCAAATGGCCACAGAGCGGTCATGACATTCATAGGGATATGAGGTACATGGACTTTATCATCATAGATTTGGCATTTGTGACAAGTCCTTGAGTGTTGATGGCAATCAGTCTCCATTGTTGACCAATAGTAACCAGCTCTCAGGATTTTCTTGGCCATCGTATATCTGCTAGATTGAGTACCAAAGAGACCATCGTGCATGTCTTCCATAATCCCCTCTGCCTCCTTCTTGTCCACACATCGGAGTAGAGTAGAGTCATGGTTGCGTTTGTACAATATTCCGTTACTTAGGAAGAATTTAGTTGAAAACCTTCGTAATAACTTTCAGTCATTGATGGATTGTCCCTCGGGATACTCTTGTGCTTCAAGATATCTCATCACCTCATGGTACCATGGCTTTTCTGCGTCACTGTCAAGCTCACAGCAGTGTGTAGGTTCATCGAATCTCTCAATGGTAATCATAGGAGCTTCGTTGTCCTATCTGACCTTGAACATTGAAGACATGGTTGCCAAGGCGTCAGCCAACTGATTTTCTTCCCCGGGGAAGTGTTCAATGGTGATCTCTTCGAAGTAGGGGATCATGGATAGCAGAAGTTCCTTGTAAGGGACGAGATTAGGGTGTTTAGTGTCCCAATCTCCTTTTACTTGGATAATCACTAGAGCGGGATCCTCAAACACATTCAAATGCTTGATCCTCAAATCAATGGAAGCCTTCAGACCCAAAATACATGCTTCGTACTCAACCATATTGTTCTTGCAAACGAAGCATATTCTAGAAGTGAAAGGAGTGTGGACACCCTCAGGGGATTTAATAATAACACTAATTCTGTTACCCAAGGCGTTGGAAGCTTCATCGAAGACCATAGTCCATTGAGATCCTTGTTCGGGTCCGCCATACGGTCTAGGTTTCGCGCAGTCTGTCACTAGCATGATGTTCTCATCCGGGAAATCAAAGTTCATGGACTGATAATCATCGACAGCTTGATGGGCCAAATGATCTGCTAGTACACTTCCTTTGATGGCCTTTAGCATTGTGTATTGAATGTCGTACTCAGTCAAGATCATTTTCCATCTGGCTATCCGTCCGGAAAGGGCAGGTTTCTCGAAGATATACTTGATTGGGTCCATCTTAGAAATCAACAAAGTGGTATTAGTCAACATATATTGTCTTATCCGGCGAGTAGCCCATGCCAGAGCGCAGCAAGTTTTGTCGAGCAGTGAATATCTGGTTTCACAGTCGGTAAACTTTTTACTCAAGTAATAAATAACATGCTCTTTTCGGCCAGACTCATCATGTTGGCCCAAAACTCACCCCATAGAGTTCTCTACTAATGTCAAGTACATGATCAAGGGTCTTACTTCAACTGGAGGCATTAGAATAGGAGGCTCTTGTAGATATTCTTTGATTTTGTCGAAGGCAGCTTGGCATTCATCATTCCATCTGACTACCCGATCTTTCTTCAAGAGTTTGAAGACTGGCTCACAGATAGCAGTCAAGTGAGATATGAAACGGGCGATGTAATTGAGATGACCCAAGAATCCTCTAACTTCCTTTTTAGAGTGGGGAACTGGAATTTCTTGGATGGCCTTTACCTTCGCAGGATCGACTTCAATGCCTTTACCGCTGACAACAAAACCTAGAAGTTTTCCAGATCATACTCCAAACGTGCACTTGTTAGGGTTTAACCTCACCTTGTACTTCTTCATCCTCTCTAATAGTTTATTTATGTGATCGAGGTGTTCCTCCTCAGTTTGTGATATGGCAATCATATCATCCACACAGACCTCTATTTCACGATGAATCATATCATGAAACAAAGCTACCATAGCTCTTTGATATGTTGCCCCTGCATTTTTTAATCCGAACCGCATGACCTTGTAGCAAAAGGTGCCCCATTGCATAACAAAAGTTGTCTTCTCCATGTCTTCGGGAGCCATCCTAATTTGATTATAGCCGGAAAAGCCATCCATGAAAGAGAAAAATTTATGCTGAGCAGTGTTATCAACTAAGAAATCAATGTGTGGTAGAGGGAAGTCATCCTTGGGGCTTTCCCCATTCAGATCCCTATAGTCTATGCACATGCAAACTTTTCCGTCTTTCTTCGGTACTGGCACCACATTTGCAACCCATCGGGGATAAGATGTCACAGCTAGGAACCCTGCATCAAATTGTTTCATCACTTCAGCTTTTATCTTTTCAGATATATCGGGCCTCATGCGACGAACCTTTTGTTTGATAGGAGGATAGTCTTCTTTTGTCAGCAGATGATGAACTATGATGTTGGTATCTAACCCTGGAATATATTCATACGACCAAGCAAACACTTCATGATAGTCATACAACATTTGAACCAACCTGCTCTTAACAATGTCTTCTAAGTTAGCATCGATCTTAACCTCTTTCTTGTCTGTCTCGATACCCAAATTGATGATTTCAATTGACTCTTCGTGCGGCTGAATAGCTTTTTTCTCTTGTAATATAAGTCTGGCTAGTTCTCCGGGTATTTCACAATCTTCCTCGCCTTCGTCTGCGGCTTGGTTAATTGTACATTCAAAGTCATATTCGAAAATAGTAGAGTCATTGGAAATAATATCCAGAGTGGATGAGAACCTGCAAGAGTGTGTGTGTGTGCATGTAAGATACATGGCTATTTTGAAAAATTTATTTGAAAGAAAGACAATGAACACAAATATTTGAATGCAAAAGAGTCCAACGGTTTGTATTGAATGATCATATGATAAGATGAATATAAATAAAACCCTTGACAAATGGACCATAGTGCCTCGGGCCAGGCACATGGCTTAAAAGTCATTGTTAAATATTACAGAAAAATGTTCTTGAATTAAAAGAAAGCAGTAAACAAATGATTACTCCTCAATGAAGGATTTGGGCACGAGGTCCTTTGCATGCCAATTCTTCAGATCTGTTGTAGTAGGACACACCCAATCTAAAAATGCAACTTCATCATCAAAATCAACTACATCGCTCACCTCGTGGCTTCTAATATGGAGATGTGGCTTTCCTGCACAAGCACGCATCACTTCCTTCTGAGATTTGACGGTGAAACCCAACCCAAATTTGTACACTTTGAATGGGATCTCGAGGAGTTGTCCCCAAGTATCACATCTTCCTTCTTCAATTGCAGCACGAGCATCTTTAACTGAAACCATCTTCGGCATGACCTTGACAGCTTTGGGCTCATTAGAGGAACATTTGGTAGCAGCAACCATTGGTGGCACAACTTCAAAGGCTTGACACATGGTCTCAATAAATTCTCCATCCATTTCCACACATTTGAAAGAGTTGAGGTGGCTTACCATAAACGTTTCCTCTCCACAGATGGTGACAATTCTTCCTTTGACTTGATATTTGAGTTTTTGATGGAGAGTTGATGTTACTACCCCAGCTCCATGGATCCAAGGGAGACCCAACAAAGAAGAATAAGCAGGACGGATATCCATGATGTATAAGGTGGAGTTGAAAATTTGTGAGCCCACCTTGATTGGAAGGTCTACCTCTCCATGAACTATCCTTTTTTATCCATCGAAGGCCCCTACAATAATATCACTGGGTTTCAGAACTAAGCCTTCACAGTCTAGACGGTCTAACGCCCCTTGGGTAGTACGTTTAAAGAAGAACCAGTGTCGACCAGAACATGTGCTAGGGTGGTCCCCTTGCACTTGACATAAACATGTAGAGCTTTATTGTGGTTCTTCCCAAGCCGTGTCAGATCGGAATTTGAAAATACCAAACCATTATCAGCCGTCAAGCTAGCCACCCAATTCTCAAATTGGCCAGTTATGGTCTCATGAGGGACATGAGCCTTTTTTCAAGAATTTGATTAATGCCCGAGCATGAGCATCTGAATAGAGTAACAAATACAACATAGAAATCTTGGAAGGGGTTTGCCCTAACTGTTCCACAATCTTGAAATCACTCCTTTTTATTATTTTCAAGATCTCGTCCATCTCACGAGCGGAAGGTTCTCCATCAATAACATCCTTTGCAGGTATTTCCGTCTCGACCGGCTCAACAACTTTCTCCTTCCCTCTTGTATCAGTACTTGGTTTAGTAGCAGTGATGCGGATGGGTGCCTTTGTAACAACTGGTCGCGAAATGTTGGGTGAAAAGATCCTCCCAGTTCTTGTCACTTTGCTTGAGCTAGTTATGTTACCAACATTATCAGCATTGTCTTCCTTAATCCAAGCGTCTTGTTTTATCCTATGGTAAAATACCTCAGCACCATAGTTCCATGGCACTGCCTTGTTTGAAGAGTAGGGAATTGGTCCGGGATTGGTAATTATCAGGGGAGTAATAGTTAGTTCATTTGAAATCCTGATAGGACCTTTGGAGGAGATCCTAAGGGGCTTGTTTGAGATGGTTATAATGGAGAGATATTCACATTTATTAGTAAAACTCTTGGCAAGCGGGGTCTTCTCAAATAGGATCTCGTGGCTATCCATCAGGCATTGAATTCCTTCCTTCATCCCTTCGTATCCATTGAGTTGTTTGGCACAACAAACATAGTCTTTTTCATAACCATGGAAAATCCCGACTTTCAACAGATTCTTCTTGATGATATTCAACGGAGTAGTCAAGTCTTCGACAAAGGCAATGAAAATTGTATCTTCAACAGAATTAACACCCTTTTCATGATTTTGCATAGGCGTGGTGATTACATCCGGAGTTGGAGAAGGATAAAATTAAATAGTCTTGTTATCGATCAAGTCCTAAATTTTATTCTTCAAGGCCCAGCATTGGTCAGTCTCATGCCCGGGGCTACTTGAGTGGTAAGCACATTTGGCGTTCGGATTATACTTTGGTGAAGAGGTATCTGGATTGGCAAGAGGATCGTGCAATGTCACTAAATTAGCCTTTAGCAAATGTTGTAAGGCTTAGGATAGTGACTTGCCTATCCTCATGAATTATCTTCTCGGAGTTTCAAACCATTGATGATTAGCAGATGGTCTTTGAGTAGAAGTTAGTTTGGAGATTCAGATAACATTAACAGACGAATGATCATTCTTCTTGGTACGGGCCCTTTCCCCATACACAACATTTATTTCCTTCTTTGCAGCAAAAGGTTTCTTTACAGGATTTGAAGTGGAGGCAGATGCCATGGGAATATTTCCGCTTTTGATTCCACTTTCAACTCTTTCACCGGTTAAGATTAGCTCGGTGAAACCAGAAGAAGAGCAGCCAACCAATAAATTAAAGAATGGGCCAGATAAAGTTCCCATAAACATGTCAATGTGCTCCCTATCAGTCAAAGGTGGTTGAACCCTACTGGCAAGGTCTCTCCACTTTTGTGCATATTCTTTGAATCCTTCATTCTTCCCCATTGTCATATCTTGCAAATAAACTCCTGTCGGCGCCAAGTCGGCATTATACTAGTAATGATGGTAGAAGGCGGTAGCTAAGTCCTCCCAAGTATTGATACGAGAACCATCCAACTGGTAGAACCACTCTAGTGGCGTTCCGACCAAGATCTCTTGGAAAAAGTGAACCCATAGTTTCTTATCACCGGTGTGCGGCTGTATCTTACGCACATAAGATTTCAGGTGAAGTTTTGGACAGGAAATTCCATCACACTTTGCAAAGACTGGTATTTTGAATTTTGGGGGAATGACAACCCCATATATCAAACCCAAATCATCAAAATCTAAACCGGGGATGGGTTGGATCTCAATAGCCTTTAACCTGTCTTCTAGTTATTTGTACTTGACATCGGCGGGCAGATACTGCTCGTCAAAATAATCATCATCAGACGCTTGATCATTAATACAGTCAGCCTGGGTACTCCTAACTTCACCAATCTGATTCTTGTCTTCTTCAGATCAGTCTTCCACTACTGGGATCTGACGAACTGACTCTTTGAACCTTCTACCCATGTTGACCAGGGCTTTCTTCTTGGGTTTCTTCTTAACTGCCAGCAATGTCATCATATCTTGTTGCCCATTGGCTAGGGCCAGTAGAGTCTCTTGGAATTGAGAGTTTTGTTCTTGAAGGTCCTTCACAGTTTTCTCTAGATCCATCTTCCTGAAGTAAACAACAGAAAGATAAGGAAACCTGTTATGTGAAAACATGTCATGTTATGATGCATGGAAGATGTACATACAAATGATTTCAAGGATTTATGAAATTTAAATTTGTATAGACAAAAGAATGAACAAACATCAATTTTCATTAATTAGTTCAAAATGAATACATCATGGCCCTTGGGCATACAAAATAAATCTCTAAGATAAAAAGATTGAACGCATCCTCTTCAGTGCAAGATAGGCATTCACACTTTGCTCTTCTTGTAGCTTCTTTGCAAGCTCCAAGACTCTTTTCTCACTAGCATAGAATTGAGCTTCGAAAGTATCTCGTTCTTCCTTTAGCTGAATCCATCCTTTTTGAAGGTCTTAGAGAGAAGTAGGCATGTCGGGATGGAGGACAGTGTACTTGATATCTCCTTCAACCACAAGTTCCATGATAACTGGTAAGATGGAGGGATAAGGCATCACAATTTTCTGAGAACGAGCTCATACCCACCTAAGGTAAGGCTCAAGGGGAATGGAATTCTTGTGTCCCAATATCTTACTGTCCACTTTTCTTACTATCCTCCATGCTCAGATAAACCTCTGACGGTATCTTTGATCGTCGCTTTCATAGTCGAATACCACTCCTTGGATGAGCATCTCATGTGGGCCATCCCTTCGGGCATAATCAAACTGTCGTAAGGCTAAACAAGGGTTGTAAGTGATACCTCCTCTAGTTCCAAGCAAAGGTACATTAGGGAATTCCCCATAATGGTCGATGATAGTAACTTTCTCTAAGGACCAGGAACACCAATGGACATCTGAATGTCTGAGCGTCATCATCCTATGGGATCATCTCGAACCTTGCTCGTTCTTCAACACAGACCGGGGAAGATGCAAAGTAAACCATATTTCCAAGAGAGGAGTGAAACACATGAGGATCCCTCTCTTCCTCATAGTGCGAGAGTGAAAAGAATGTAAGATATCTCCCAACAAAGTAGGCACCGGTTTGCGAGACGTGAAGATTTTGACAACATTTACATCTATACATTGGTCAGGGTTTGGAAACAAAACCATCCCTCAGATGAGAAGGGCCAAGATTTCTTAAAAAGCTTGTAAGTACAAGGAGTTCCAAAAATCTTGAGTTTTCTGAAACAAGAACTTGGCTAAGAAACCTGTGACACCACTCCTTGTTTCCCAATTATGTGTGATATCAGATTGTTGCAAGTGTAGTGCTTGGGAAATCTCTTTAGGTTTTAGATCTCTTTTCGTACCGCTGAAAGGTAGTTGATTGAGAATGGGAATCCTTAAGAGTTGAGAGAATTCTTCCAGAGTTGGTACAAGCTGATAATCTGGAAAAGTGAAGCAATGGTGTAGAGGATCAAAGAATTGGAAAAGCACTTTCATCATATCTTCATCAGTGTTGGAGGTAACCAAGTTTAGGAGGCGACCATGTCTTTCGGTGAATGAAGAATTCTCAGGGACCCTTGATGCTAACTCTTTGAGTTGAGGAGGAATTCTTATGAGATTGACTTGGATAGTGTTCCTGCGGATAGAAGCCATGTCCTATAAAACAGGACAAAGATAAATCCCAAAAATCCTTGAAACGTTTAGTGATTATGAGTATGATGTTATGATGTTTATGATGTTATATACAAGTAAGCATATACAAATAAGGCAAACAAGTCCTTAGGTTTAGGCTTGCATGGAGTCTCATAGGCAAGTACCCTCTTGAAGTTTAGTTGGCTCAAACATGTCCTAGAAATAGTAAACAGGTTCTAAGGGATCTCAATATCACTGATCTGTCTTACCGGGCATCGTTTCAGCACAAGCCTCTTTCACCGCGACCGAAATATCCCGAGAAGTCAAATCTCAATGAGTGTAGTATCGAGTATCAACCAACTTTAGACTGCACCAAAGCCGGTTATCTCACTACGTCTTAATGGCCAAGTTGGTCAAGTAAAGGTTCTAAAAGTCAGTTAGTGCTTCATGACACCACACAGCGGCCCCATATTCTCCTTGACTACTCAAGGGCTACCGGTACCCACAAATGTGTCACACTAACATAGCTATTGCTTAGACCATGTCGGTATACCCTGCACAGTTTCCACAACGTATTACTACTTACCTATAAGGTATCCCAGATACAAGTAGAGGATCAAAACAAGCCCAAACAAGGGACCAAAATGTAAAGCAATCAAGTCAAACAATGAAAGAAAATAAAGGTGATCTAGCCCTAAGGTAACCCCACTTTTAAGTCTATCCCCAGCAGAGTCGCCAGTTCTGTGATACGGTGGGAAAACTGACTTGGATGTTTTGCGTTTGATCGCAAATGTTGCGGTTAACAAGAGTCACCACCGACTTTTCTTTTATCCAAAAGGAAAGGCTGAAAAGAACAGGAAAGACCTTTGAGATTATTTCTTGAGTTCGGAGGGTAGATTATGAAAAGGGAAGGTGTTAGCACCCTTTTCATCCATAGTTATCTATGGGCTCTTAGTTGCTTTCTAGATCACTTTCTTTGTTTAAAAATGTGCTTTGTGGTGGTTTTGAAAGTATTTTGAAAATGAGCCTTCATTTAGGCAAACTTTGTAATGGTTCTCGTTCGTAAGAACGTATACAAAGTGTTGGTATTTTGGAAATGTTTCATGTTTTTTTGAAAGTGTTTATTTTGAAAGTGTTGGTGTTTGTTTTGAAAATAAGCAAGGATGTTTGATTTGAAAATGAGAAAGCAACTAGGAACAATATACCTACTCAAAAGTCTTAGTTCATTTCTTCCTTTCCTTTGATATTGCTATCTTAACATGGATTTGGTAAGAAGCCTTATCTTTGGATGTAAAGGGACGGGCGTGGGTCATCGTATGGTCATGATAGCAATGTTGTGAGATATCTTAGCATTCATATTTGAGGGACTAAGATAATTTTGAAAGGCAACAGTTTGTAGCGTCATCCAGGGACTATGATCTTGTATTTTTGATTGTTTTTTCTAAGATATCCCACATGCATAACATGACCATTTTTGTAAGGCAACAAGTGGAATTACCCTAAGGATGCAAGTGTCAAGTGTGTTTGATTTACATGCATTGTTTATCTTGAATTAGGGTTTGCTACTTCTTGGTTTTAGTCTTTCCATACAAACCTTAATTACTAACATTTATATAAAGCGATAAATTGCGGAAAGTAAAATTATTAAGCTATTACATCATTAAGGGAGGGGTATACAAATTTACAAATGGGGATTTGCAAGAAAATTAAACCTAATTATCTATTACAACCATATTGAATAATATACAAGAATTGAAAAGAAAATAATGCAAGAATGTAAATGGAAAAAGAAATGATTTTTGTTTGGTTTTCATGAAAGGGTTTTAACCTAATTAAGAGAGATGATTAATTAAAATTAAACAAATTTAAACTTTAAACATATTAAGAAAGAAATTAAGTTTGAAGGATTTTTTAGGGTTTTTTATGAAAAGGTTTTAACTTAATAAAAATAATATGAAAATTAATTAATTAAAAGAAACCTAAGTTCTAAATTAATTTTAATTAAGAAAAAAGAAAAAAATAATTAAACCTAAATCTAAATATCACTTTACTAAGAAAAGAGAAATTAATTTATTAAGAAAAATGTTTTTGTTCTTTTTTTTTGTTTTATAAAGAAAGTAAATAAATAAGTGTGAAAATAATAATAAAATGTTTTTGGATTTTTTAATAATAAAAATAATAATGATAATAATAATAGTAATAATGATAATAATAATAATAATAATAATAATAATAATAATAATAATAATAATAATAATAATAATAATAATAATAATAATAATAATAATAATAATAAATAAAAGAAAACTGAAATAAAATAAAATAAAAAAAAGAAAATAAATAAAAATGAAATAAATAAAAAAGGTTGGGTTAGGTGTACAAAAGTAATGGCAGGGGTTAGAAGAAGCAAAAAGACAAAGCCCAATGACTTAGGGCCCAGGCGCTGCTGTTTGAGACAAAAAAAGAGAGGAAAATGTGAGAAAATGAACAAAAGGTAGCGTTGGTTGTTGAACCCATGACCTCCAACATACACACGTGCTACCTTTGCCACTGGGGTGGCTGTACATCTGGTAACATTGATGAAATAATAAATACATAACATAAGTCATGTCCTGAATGTGACTTCATCTTAAACCTCTAGCCTGAACATATGTAACTTCATAATTTCTCAATAAAAATGAAATAGGTAAACATGAAAGTTGCTCCATTTTTCCATATGAATCCAACCATATAAATATCATAAGCTATAAATCAAAGATGAATGAGAATTTCTAAAAGTACCAAATTCTGACCTAATTATTTTCAGAGATTCAAACCTAAATTTCTCTAAGCTCAAACAATATAAATGAAATCTATGGACATGTACAGTTTTAGGGCAATAATGTCTACATTTTATCTTCACAAATGCAAGCCTCACAATGCCTAAATGAAAAGATAGAAGTTCAGAAAATGTACCTCAAAATTGGAAATCATGAAATGAGTTTGAGTTGCTTTCAAGGAGTTGTGATGATCAGGTTAGCTTCCTCAAGTTCCCATGAAGCTAATTCAATGCTTACTTAATGCTAGGAGTGTTTGAATCATGCTAGAGAAGTCAAGGTGCAAGCTCTGTTATTTGGTTATGGAAGTTGATGAAGATGATGTTACAGTCTTGAAACAGGGACTTGGATCACTTGTGTATGATGTATGTAAGGTGTTTGGATGATTAAGAAACAAAACACACGAGTGGAATTGAAGATGAGAAGTTATGGCTCAAAATAGTCAAGTTTGGGCAGTTCTGTGCAGCAAGGGTGCTTGGGAGAGTTTGAGGATGTTTTAAATCGTTCCTTGGCTTGTAATAAACTTGTGCATATGTATAGAAAATGTTGGAGATCAAATGTACTCAAGACTTCTGAGCTCTAGCCTTTTGGCTCTATAACTTGCTTTTGAGAAAAGTGAGAAGACAAATCTCAAAGTGTTGTACAAGCATGTTCTGAGTTCAAAGAGGCCTTAGACACATTGCTTTTGGTTTATAGGGATTAGGTGTGCAGAAAGAACAGGTGCAAGGCTCAAGGAGTTGACAATTGCAAAAGTGATGCTTAATCAAAATGGAAATGGCAACTTTGTGCCATAAATGGAAAATCATTTTGGACAAAGCTTAAACTAAGTGGATAAGGTCCTAAAGAGTTGTGTAAACCATTAATTATGGAGTGTAAAACAAGTTTGAGGCCTGCAAAGCAAATATTATGCAGCCTAGCATGGATTTGGTTCATGTGTTCATCTAGAAATGGCTTGTAATTCAAGTTTGAAAACCCTAACTTCTTGCCTTCAATTCTCCCAACTCAAGCATGATCTCAATGAGTTCTTGGAAATTTTGGAAAGCTTGTAACATCCTATATAACCTATATGTTAGACATTTTTGAAAAATCATCTTGGAAGTTAGTGAAAATTTGTCATGAAGTTAGGTTAAAATCTTGCCTTAATTAGGGCAAAATTTCACTAAGTTTTTCAAGTTTCAAGAACATGTCTTCTTAAAATCATAACTTGAAATCCATGAATTTCTAGAAAACTTTGTGTTCTACAATGTTTTAGATATCATTGAGGTCTATAAATTTCATGTTGGAAGTTTCCTTTGAATCATCTTGCATCATGGTGTAAATTTGGCTCAAAGTTATGAAAAAAATGTGAATTTCCAACACTTAGAAAAATTTCTAAGTTTAGAAACTTTGACTTTTCAAAATGAAATCTTGACTTTTTGATTTCTTGATGAACAAGTTTCATATTTTGACATGTCTTGATGAATTGTAATCTTTAATACTTGATTTTGACCAAAAAGTCAAAGTTTGACTTTTCAGTCAACCAATTGATCTTGAGAAATGTTTTGAGCCATGTCATTAGGTAAAAATGAAGCATTTGAATCCTTGATTTCATGACTTAAACCAAACAATCATTTGCTAGGTCAAAAATCAGAAATTGCACCTTAGTCAAAACCTTAATTTTGACAATTTTGCCCTTTTGATGTTATGATCAAATTACATATCTGAGTTAATAATGTTGATATGGATCAAAAGTTATGAAGTTTGATTGCAAATTGACCACAATTGACTTTTTCTCGATACAACTGATTTTAGGTCAACTAATCAATTGACTGAGCAAAAATGTGATCCAAGACTTAAAACTTGACATGAGAAAACTTGAGGGTACAAAATGATCCATGAAATTCATATGGGGAATTAAAAGTCCATTTGTCCTTGTGAAAACTCAAACCCTAATTTTCGGTCATCAGTGCTTGATGAGGCATCTTGAGCTGATCAAACCTTGTGCAGTCTTGAATCAAAGGAGATCTTGTGAGAGATTACTTGAGAAATGAGAGGGAAAATTTTGGGGTACAACAGTCCCAAGTCCACCTTCATAGTTTGATAAAACCATGTTATAGGGCTTGATTTCTTTATCTCCTTTGCCCAACTTTCTCAGCATAATTTGAGGGATTAAGTTAACTGTGGCCCCACAATCAACCAAAACTTTGTTGATGGTTGCCTCCCCTATTTTTTCCCTTATGAAAAAATGTTTGAGGTGATTCCTCATTACCTCTATAGGACGCTCGAAGAAGGAATTTTGATCTTCCACACATCCATTGTTCATAACATAGTAGCACACTAGCCTATGTTTGGCCATTTCTTGTTCGACCTCCCACTCTGTCTCTTAGAATTCGACTAGTTCGCCGTATTCTCCGGGAAGCACAGACACTACATTTACCATGATATCTAATGTAGCATCAGACCCAAAATCATATCCTTCTTTTTATTCACCTTGTTCAGGCCACACCAGCCTTCTTGAAATTGGTTGCCTCTCCAAAGGCATTCTGTGTTTAGCCTTCTTTTATGTTTGTGGCATGTTAGTGCTTGTTTATGGTTAGGTCCCTTCAACGGGTTATCATTTATCCTTCGCCGTCTCTGATTCCTTCTCCATTGGGAGCGGGTCATAGGGTTCTTTTCTTTGTAATTGTTCGACACATGAGCAACCATGTTTGTTATTATTGACTAAAATTCCTTTATGTAGGCCAAATATGATACTCTTGGCATATCGAATGTCTGTCATTTTTCCTCATTAGGCCTTTTCCTATTTGCTGTCTTCAACCAAGTATCCACAAGGACATTTGTTGGAGGCTTGAAAGTTGATGGGCTATTTACCTGGTACACTGGCCCCTTTTGGTATCCCTTTCTAGGATCATACCTTACTTCAGGATCCATGTTAGGCTGAGCATTATTGCCCCACTTTTTCTTCGCTGCAAGCACACCTTGTATGTGTTCAACAACTTTCTTGTCGAAGATAGAACTGCATCTTGGACACAGCATAACCTCTGACTTCTTTTTCTGGCATCTGTGTAGAAAATCTGCCATATTTTCATTCTCCTTAGGAAAAGCAAGCTTGTTGATTTCCTCTTGTCTGATGATGTCTTCTGAATTTGCATCTTTAGGTTCAGACACTTCAACCATATTTATTTCCATGTTGCTCTTACCAGCTACACTTAGTTTCTACATCTTGGCTTCTAGGCCTTCTGTTGAACCTATGACAGCAACCAAGTAGGAACCTTTAGTAGTTCCTTTGTTCGAACCATCAGTGGCTCCCTTGTTTAGGCCTTCAGTATCCTTTTTCTATATCTCTTCGACAACTTTTCTGCTAACGTCTTCACTGAAACTTCCAAAAATAGGTTTGTTGATGAATTTTTCCGAGACTTCGACCATGTTGATGCATGATGGTTCAACATAATAGGCATCTGCCTGCAACGGGTTTTCATCAATCTTCATGGGTGGTTTGTCAGCAAACTTGAGTTTGTCGTCTTTTATTGCGCCTTGAACGAGATCCCTAAAAAGAAAACATTGTGAGGTTTTATGACCCCAAAAATCATGATATTTACAAAAACCTCTACTTTCCTTTGATATAAAGGAGGCATTTTTTCCCCTGGGGCACTATCATTTTGCCATCTTTAACTAACAAGTCAAATATTTCGTCACATTTTGTGATATCGAAGCTATACGTTTTCTTTGCGAACCTATCACTACTCTTCTCAAATTCAGTAGGATTCTTCCTATTTGTGGGTGTTAACAATTTTCAAGAGTATGGTGGTCCTTGCTTTAATTCTGTTAAATCGACCTTGCTCTCTTCGACAGTTATAGGGTCACTAGATGTATCTGGACCGTCATCATCCATTTCGACATATGCTACCCTTTCTCTTCGATTATTTTTATTTGCCTTAGCTTTCTAAGCCTTAACGCGTTCCACCTGTCGAACTCTATCGGCCAATTGGGCCATATCTCTCAGGTATAGGTATCTAATTTCTTCCTAATGGAATAATCTAGGCCTCTTGCATCCATTTCGACCAACTCATGTTCAGGCACTTATGTAAAGCATCTGGCTTTGAGTAGTCGAAATCTGTTAAAATACTCGTCAATTTCCTCAGTGAATCTCCTCTTCACGCTAGCCAGTTCTTTCAAACTTATTTTGGTTTGTGCCATATAGAATTGTTCATGGAACAATCTTTCCAATTGATTCCAATTGTGGATTGAATTGGATGGGAGTGTAAAGTTTGGCCTATGAAAGCCAATGTTTACTCCATTTTGTGCCATGATTCTTTCAACCATGACTGTCAAGTTATTATCTGCTGCATAGTTGTGGTGTCGAACATGTTGTACTACTTCATCAACATTTTGGTTTCTATTTACCATAATTATACCTTGTTCGAAAGCTCTTGGGATTTGTGGAGCAACTCTGGGTACTTCGACCCTAGGTTTTTCGACCTCTACTCTATGGTTCATCCCATCTGGCTGTGGATTCTGGTTAATGGTCATGTCATCCTCTAAAACCACACCCTAATTTCCTCTTATCAACTCTCTTTAGGGGTGTCGAATAGGTTGAGAAACCCCAAAAAATCTGACCATACGCGTCATTTGCGCTGCCATTTACTGATTCGACTGGGTGGTATTTTGTATCAGAGGGTTAAGCAATGTACTCAAGGTTTGTGCCAACATTTGCACCATGTCATGGTTACTCTCATCCATTTGTTGCCTCAAAATTGCTGCAGAAGCATTTGTGAGGCTTGGTATTGTATGTGATGTTCCTCCTAAGAGTTGGTTTCTACCTAGATTTGCCATACCAGTTCCAGATCCCTGTAATGGTGAAGATGAACTCACTAAAGGTTCTAAAAATATGGGTGAAGCATTCATAAGGCTTTCCATTTCAGCAGTTGGCATGCCATAAGGTTGGTCTCGACCCATCTAGGCTGTCGAAAATCCTGGAGGGACATAAGGTCGAACCCCCAGATTTCCCCTTGGTGGGGGTGTTCTTAGTAGACCCCTAGGACCTATATAAGAAAGTATTGGTCTTGTTTGTGTAATCGTCAATGTTGGCGCCGAACCAACCGTTGATGGCATAGGTTCCCTAACTGTTGGCATTAACGTAGTTCTATTGCCAGGAATTGGTGGAGGCATTTCTCCACTAGACTGATTAGCCATTTTCCTATTTCTTCTCTTAGGTATGTACTTGTTGGTGGTTGTTTTACCACATCTTAATAACATACAACACTCTTTGAGAGAAAGGAAATTAATTAAAGCATTTATGATAAAAACTGTTTTTTAATCAAAGTTTGTAAAAAAAATAAGAAAACTTAGGAACGTCCCACTGGGTGTGCCAATTATTTTACCGTTAAAATTAGTAAACAATCGTTGATCTTCCAAAAAAGGTTATTTTGGTTACTTGCAGGATCGATCAGTTTGATCCTAGGACATATGCTAAGTATTTTGTGAGTTTGGGTAGGTTTTAAATGAAAAGGTTCGACAAAATAATAAGAGTAAAGGAAGGATGAAGATAGAACTTGGTAAAAACGCAAGTAAAGTGCAAGATAAAGTAAATTTACAGTAATTTAAAAGGGCTGTAATGGTAAAGTTTGCAGAATGTTAAATGGCAAGGATTGTAAAAAAATGTAAAGACTTTACTCTAATTAAAATATGGTGATTCAAACGTACATTCTCAATATTCTTTCTCACACAACGGGTACTTGAATAAATTTGAGTGACTTGTACTAATAAGTTGAACACACAGAATTTTACACAAATTTCCTATATTTATATTAGTAGTAAGTAATTGTCGAACGATTGCTCTGATCCGGAATGAGGACAAGTGTCTTCATGCATGTTCTTCAACCCCTTTCTTTATGTCACGTTGCTTTTCCTAAATGCCAAGTGAACTTCCTTTCCCTCCTTTCTTCGAATTCAAATCCACTTGTTGCTAGTACAAGAGCCTTTCGGTCGAAGAACGCTTTTAACTTAGGAAATTCTCTAAGTGTTTTATCCTTCTTAGTAAGGATCACTTCTACACACCCCCTTTTACAGGCTCTTCTATCGAAGTGACTTTAACTTAGATTTCTTGACTTCGACACAACCCCTTTTATAGGTTCTTCTGTCGAAGTGTCTTTCACTTAGATTTCTTCAATCTATTTTTAGCCAATAAGGCTAATATGTATGAGTGTCGAATTTAGGAGCTAACAGTAGCCACCTCTTTTTTTTTATTATCCCTACCTTTTTCCTGAAATGTTTATTTTGTGGTTACAGTCAGCGGGATGCCCAGTTTTTTCTTAAGTCTCCTTCATAGGTTTTGACTTAATGGGCTTTACTTTTGAAAAATAATGACTGCATGTTTTAGTGGTTACGGGGAACCATCACAGTCTTTTTATTTAGAAGAGCATCTTTGACACTATTCATCGTGTATGAAGGTAGAGCTTGCGACTGAATGCACATTTTGAATTAACTAAGAAACTCCCTGCCCCAAGTTATGATTAAAGGTTTCAATTTGTGTGAAAAATAAAACTCCTAGTTCTTAGGCTCAAAGGGGTTGACTAGGGATTATCTTCCTTATAACTCCATTGTTTAGGATTTGAAACAACGCATGTACATCGTCAGCAAGGTCTGCTCAAAAGTATACTGTATGAGATTATGGTATTGTTTTTGTCATCCTCCCTCTAAAGGCTTACAGATTTTAATCGAGAGTTGAATATCACAAAAGGAACTAAAAGCATAGTATAGTGAAAAGGAATGGATTAACTCAAGACAAACGTATGCAATGCATTAATGGGGATAACCAAAGTCTGACATAAAGATAAGTGTTTGAACAAACAAAGAAATTACAAATGAAAATTCGAATGAACAAAAGCTCTCAATCTTAGCCATGATTTGGCATGGGAGCAGTGATCACATTGGCGGTCTCAGGAGGGTAAAAATCAACCTCCTTAGCATCAATCAAATCTTGTATTTAAATTTTCAAATCCCAGCAGCTATTTGTGTCATGTCCGAGACTATTGGAATGATAGGCGCATCTCACATTAGGATTGTACCGAGGAGAGGAGGTCTTGGGGGTTCTGAGGAGGATCTTTCAATGTCATCAACCCCATTTTCAACATGTGTTTCAATACTTGAGCCGATGACATGTTAATTTTGGTGAATTGCCTTTTGGGTGTGTCCTGCTTACGCTGATCGCCTTGTCGTTGTTGTTGCATCGATGTTGGATTAGAGATCCGCACTGCCCTCACATATTGGTTGAGATCACTCTTATTATGATCCTTCTGGTCGTACACAATAATGGGCTCCTTATTTCTATTATATGGTCTCTTCTGATTACTTGAAGATGCAATCCTATGGACTTCACTACTCCCAAATTTATTTTCAACACGTTCCCGCATGAACATGTCACCTGATTCCTTGTCTGCCAAGAGAGGTTGATCATTGATTAGGCCCTAAATCCTACTAGTTTTCCCCAAACGGTTGTATCTATCTTGATGAAGCTTGCTGATGAGAACCCTCAACTCTTCTTGTCCCTGAGCTAAATTTTAGATAAGAGCCATCTGACTACTCATTTGGATTCTCATCCTTTCCATCTCAGCTTGCAGTTGTCCCAACTGGTCATCCTTGTTATCTTCAGGATTTTTCTTGGTCATGTTCCCAGCGAGGAGTGCTTTCAATTCTTGCCCCTTGGATAGATTTTGGAACATTTCCTTGAACTGAGCATCTTGAGTTTGAAAGTCTCTGTCATTCTGTTCGAGAGCCATCTTCCTTGCTGAAATAAACAGTGAGAAAATGAGAAACATGTCTTGAGAATACTTGTTATGTAATGACATGCATGCAATGTTTTCAAGGATCTCGCAGGGTAAACACAAGAAGATGTTTGAATTTTGATTCTAACTTTGATTGGAGAAATTCGTATCATTGAATGTCCTTCTACAAGAATCAAGTTCACCATGTCGAGTGGGTCATAGCCTCTGACTCAAGACATCATGCTTTGACGGTATTGGGTAGAGGAAAATAAATCCCCTTGTCGCTTGCTAGACGTCTGGTTCATCATAACCTGTATCACAAGCCCTTTAAGATCCTTGAAATGGTTAACGAAATGCTATGGCATGATTTCCTGATGTGTATGCTATGCACCAAGCGAAAGTGTAAGGTGATGAAGACAAGTAAATCCTGCAAAGAAATCCAAGTTATTGGATAATGAATATAAGCAAGTCCTGCAAGGAGTTCAAGTTGTTAGATAATGAAATCAAACAAGTCAAAAAAGTAGCCTTAGGTTTAGGATTGTATGGATTTTGTAGGTAAGTACCCTCTTGAAGTTTAGTTGTTTCAACCTGATCTAAAGAAAGTAACAGGGTACTAAAGGATCTCAATATCACTGATCTTTCTCTCAGGCATTGTTTCAGCACAAGCTTCTTTATTAGCAACCGAAATATCCCGAGAATCTGATCTCAATGAGTGTAGAATCGAGTATCAACCAATTTTAGTCTTGCACCAAAGCCGGCTATCTCACTACTTTCTAATGGCCAAGTTGTTCAACTAAGGTTCTAAGGTCAATTAGTGCTTCATAACACCACACAACAACCTCGTATTCTCCTTGACTGGACTCAAGGGACACCAGTACCAACAAATGTGTCACACTAACATAGCCATCACTTTAACCATGTTGATATGACGCCGCATAGTCCCCACGATCTATTGCTACTTACCTAATATGCCCCAGATCCGGGTATAGGATCTATACAAGAATACCCAAGCATAAACCCGAAATGTAAAGCAAGCAAGTCAAACAAGTTAAGCATTTTAAAATATGATCTAACTCTAAGGTAACCCCACTTTTAGTTCTCCCCAGCATAGTCGCCAGTTCTGTAATACAGTGGGAGAACTGACTTTACTGGTTTTGCATTTTATCGCAAATGTTGCGGGTAACAAGAGTCACCACCGACTTTTCTTTTATCTAACCAAGGAAAGGGTGAAAAGAACAGGAAATACCTTTTTAAATATTTTTGAGTTTGGGGGTAGGTTATGAAAAGGGAATGTATTAGCATCCTTTCAATCTATAGTTATCTACGAGCTCTTAGTTTCTAGCTCACTTTGAAAATGCTTTTTGGTGTAAGTGTATTTGAAATATTTTGAAAACATGCCTAAGTGAGGAGAACTTTGTAATGTTTCTTGTATCGTTGAGAACGTATACAATGTGTTTCTTGTCTTTGAAAATATTTAGAAAAGGGTTTGTGTATGTGTGAAAAATTGTTTTGTTTATTTTTGTGAGCAAGCAACTATAAACGGTCTACCTACTCGAACAGTCTTTGTTCTTTTCCTCTTTTCCTTCAGATAGTGTTATCCTACTATTAGTCAGTAGGTAGCCCTATCGTTGGATGTTTAAGGGACATGCGAGGGTCATCGTACAATCATAAAAGCAACTCGTAGGGCACTTTAGCAATTTTATCGTAAGGGATTACATCGTTTACCGAAAGAAGCATCAGAGGGTCAACGAGGGACTACGATCTTTTTGTATTGGAGGGACTTTGCTAAAGTGTCCCGCACTCGTGGGGCATGAATATTTTTCCGAAGGCAACAAGTGGAGGTACCTTAGAGGTGCGCGTGTGTGAGTGTGTTGTGTTTCAGTTATTTATTTTAAACATTTAGGTTTTCTACTGTTTGTTTTTAGTCTTTCTATACAAGCCTATTAAGCATACATCTAGCAGTTAATTATATAAGTACGAAAAATAAAGTGCATAAAATTGAATCTACGCTATTACATCGCTTCGGAATGGGGGGAATTACAAACCAAAATGGGGAAATAAAGAATAAAAAGTCCTATTTAAACTATTACAACCCTTTGTACAATTACATAATATTTGTGAAAATAATAACGCGAATAAAATAAATAAACGCACGGAGAAGATAAAGCCCAAAAAAAATAAAAGTTATAAAAAGAAATATTTTTGTTGTTTTTGTTTAGGAAAAATAATGATTAAATTAATGAAAACCTAATTCTAATTAATTAATTAATTAAATAGAAAAGGTGATTAGATAGTTAAATCAAAATTAATTTAATTAATAAAAACCTAAGTCTAATGTTTTTATTTTATTTTATGATTTTATTATTTTTTGTTTATTAAAATAAAACTTATTTTTTTAAAAAGGAAAATATTAGTTATGCAAATCAAATAATAAAAAAAGCAATGGGACGATCATGACATTTCATTCTGTCATGCCTGTGTTGACCTCCTCTGCATTTTTTAAACCACCATGGAGGGTGGAAAACACCATCATCTCTGATGGGGGTTTTTCTTCAAAACATGCAAAATCAATTAAACAAAAAAAAAAGCAAAACTCTAGATCCAGTATATTGGATCCTGCAATCTCAGTGGTGCCATTAGTTTGGGTTAAGAACTCCTTAATCACGAAATCTGAAGATTCCTACATTCCACTACCTAACCATGACATCATGTTATTTCTGCCTTCATGCTTACATGTAAAACATCAGATTTACTCATAACATTAATAATAACAAGAATGAATGCATAAACCTAGTTTAAGTTATATGATAAGAGAGTTTGGAATAAAAATTTTACCAAAACACCATGGGATGGTTGTGAGGATGATCTGAGAAGCGTGGGGGTTGGGTAATGCTATTAATCGCCTCCTGGAGATCTCAGAAGGATGAAGGAGTCGCTGGTTTTGAATGGGAGAAGCTGGAACTCATGCTTATGAGTTTTGCAACTTTTGATTTTTTTTTGTTGAGAATTTGAGAGAGCTTTATTATGCAATAATTTTTTTGGTCCTTTTTGGCTTGCCCTACAGTGCTTTTTATAGAGGTAAGGGAGGAGCAAGTATGGCAAGAAATCAAAGCTTTCAAGGCCACGAGACAAAAATCCAACATTTTGAAAGTTTTCCATATTTGAATGATTCTTGCCAATTCTATTTTTGCATGAACCTATACAATTTTTGTTGGTCTTTGCACGAAATATTGGGCTCCATGATGGTTCATGTTAAGCCCAAATGCATTATCCCATATTTTATTGTATTTTTATTTAATTTATTTGATTTTTAATTAAATAAAATCAAGATAAATATAAATAAAAAAATAAAAATCAAGGTCATAAAAAAATGGACTCAGAGGTCCTCTAAGATGTTATGTACATGTTTGAACATCAAAAACTAGGCTCATAGGTTCAAAAAAATGCGATTTTGCTCAATTTGTCCTTCATGAATTGCTTCAAAATTGCCTAACTTGTGCAACTCATAACTTTCTCAATTTTCATCTTTTGAAGATGATCTTGGACTTTTTCGAAATCCCAAGATGTCCTCTACAATATCTATGTTGATCATGTTTTCTTTTAAAGACATTATCTTGATGTAAGTTGCCTTGACAAAAAGTGTCTTTTGTTGACTTTCGAAAATGACCTATAATGTATGAGATCATATCTTCTAAATAAAGAATTTTTTGGACTTGATAATAAAAGAAAAGTTGTATATAATTTAATTTCCTTCAAAATGGGCTTTAGTTGGGAAAAAATTGATGAAGCATGTGAATGTTATGCATGGTCAAAGTTCAGTTGACTTCTCCTAAGGAAACCCTAATTTTGCAATTTTTGACTTTTGATGATTTGAGGGCTTTCCTTGAGGAATCATGATCAACCCTTGATCAAATGATAAATATCACCCAAAATCATGAAGTTTTACTGTATGTTGACTATAGTTGACTTTTTGACCAATACAGTTGATTTTCAATCATCTGAGCCATTGACTGAGCAAACTTGTGATGTAGGGCTTGAAACTTGACATGAACCTTGTTGAGGACCTATGAGGAAACATGGAAGCCACTTGAGACTTTTTCAAATAAAATTTCCTTAAGAAATTACAAACCCTAGTTGTAGGCTTTTGGCTTAGGAGGAGTATCTTGAGTAGTCAACCCTTGAGTGTCCTGAGTGTCCGAGAAGCCTTGGAAAAATGCCTTGAAGAAAAATATGAGGGCAAATTTTGGGGTACAACAATGCCCATGTACCACAAGAGAACACTGCAGATCAATTTGAGAATTGTGTAGCAGGCCTAACTGCTAATAATGGCTTGGGATTTTCTGATGCAGATTTAACTCCGACAGTGAAGAATCATAACAAGGCTCTACACATCTCTATTGAATGCAAAGGCACCACTCTGGCACATGTGTGAGTAGATATTGGGTCCTCCATAAATATTTTACCCAAGGGTGCTTTGGATAGACTGGACTATGAAGGGATGGTGCTGAAACCCAGTGATATTATGGTAAGAGCTTTCGATGGTTCAAAGAGGATGGTCCATGGAGAGGTTGATCTCCCGATCAAGGTGGGACCTCAAGTATTCAATTAAAATTTTTATTTAATAGATATTCGCTCGACCTATTCTTGCTTGCTCGGACGCCCATGAATTCATAGGGCAGGTGTCGTTACCTCTATACTTCATCAAAAGCTGAAATATCCGGTGAAAGAGAAGATTGTCATAGCCTGTGGAGAGGAAGAATATATGGTCAGTCATTTGAATTCTATCAAATATGTTGAAATGGATGGCTAATTCATTGAAACCCCCTACCATACATTTGAGGTAATCCCTCCAATGATTGTTGTTGTTACTCTTGCTACTCCTAAAACCTCTAAGCACACACCAAGAATGGCCTCTCTGAAGGATGCTAGGGCTGTTGTAGAAGATAGGTGTTGCACTATCTGGGGACAACTTCCAGATATCCCCTACAAATCTGACAAATTTGGATTGGGTTTTACTTCAAAGGCTCAGAAAGAGGTTCGACGTGTTCGTGCTGGTGGTGGGGGGGCACCTCTCCATATTAGCAACAATGAAGTCAATGCTCTGGAAGACACTAATAGTGATGGTGACTTAGACGACTGGATATTCCCTACTATTCATGGTGGACTCAATAACTGGAAGGCCAAAGACTTCATCACAATATCCTTCATTCAGGAGTAATTTTTATTTCCTATTTTTATTGCTTTAAGAAGTTTGTCTGTTTAATTTCTTTAAAAACAATGACTTTAAACCATATGCCTTGCTCGAGGAACAATGGTCCATTTGTTAAGGGTTGTCATTTCATATATCATATGCTCATTTAATGAAAACATTGGATGATTTTGAATTCAAATTTTGAGCTCCTTGTCTTTATTTTGCTTTACTGCATTTTCAAATAGCCATGTGACCTTACATGTACACACACACACATTTGCAGATCCACATCCACTCCGGATCTCATTGACAACAATTTTGCTATTGCCGTTTATGACTTTGAAAATCCAATCTATCAAGTCGAAGATGAAGGTAAAGAAGATTGTGAGATACCTGGAGAACTCTCCAGACTCTTGATAGAAGAGGAAAAGGCTATCTAACTGCACGAAGAACCGGTCAAAGTGATAAACTTGGGTACTGAGGCAGATAAGAAAGAAGTCAAGATTGGTGCCAACCTGGAAGACAGTGTCAAGATCAAATTTGTTCAGATGTTGCACGAATATGTTGAGGTATTTGCTTGGTTATACAAAGACATGACGGGGCTCGATATTGATATCTTGGTTCATCGTCTTCCAATGAAAGAGGGTTGTTCTCCAATTAAACAAAAGATTCGTCGCATGCGGCCCAATATGTTAGAGAAAATCAAGGTTGAGGTAATGAAACATTTCAATGCAGATTTCTTGGTAGTGACGTCGTATCCCCAATGGATTGCAAATGTTGTTCCAGTGCCGAAAAAAGATGGTAAATTTTGTATGTGTGTAGACTATAGTGACTTAAATAGGGCGAACCCCAAAGCTGACTTCCCACTACCACATATTGATGTCTTGGTTGACAACACAGCTCAACACAAGGTATTCTCCTTCATGTATGGCTTCTCGCGTTATAACCAAATAAAAATGGAACCTGAAGACATGGAGAAAACTACTTTTGTCACACAGTGGGGAACCTTTTGTTATGAGGTCATTCCTTTTGGGCTGAAGAACACAGGCACAACTTATCAACGGGCCATAATGGCTTTATTTCATGACATGATTCATCATGAAATAGAAGTCTATGTGGATGACATGATAGAGAGATCACAAACTGAGGAAGAGCACCTTGTTAATTTAGAGAAACTGTTTGACAGGCTGAAGAAATACAAGTTGAGGTTGAATCCCAACAAATGCACCTTTGGGGTAAGATCTGAAAAGCTACTAGGATTCATTGTCAATGGCAGAGGAATTGAAGTTGATCCTGAAAAAGTCAAAGCTATCCAAGAAATGCCAGCTCCCCGTACTGAGAAAGAGGTCAAGGTCTTCTTAGGACGACTCAACTACATTGTCCGATTCATTTCTCACCTAACTACAACTTGTGAGCCACTCTTCAAGTTGTTGAAGAAAGATCAAGTAGTAAAATGGAATGATGACTGTCAAATAGATTTTGACAAGATTAAAGAGTAAATTCAAGAACCTCTAATTCTGATGCCACCAGTGGAAGGAAGACCTCTTATCATGTACTTAATTGTGTTAGAGAAATCAATGGGGTGTGTGCTAGGGTAACATAACGAGTCTGGTCGAAAAGAGCATGCAATATACTACCTTAGCAAAAAGTTTACCGACTGTGAAATAAGATATTCACTGCTCAAGAAAACTTGCTACGCTTTGGCATGGTTTGATCTCCGACTAAGACAATATATGTTGGCTCATACTACTCTATTGATCTCTAAGATGGATCCCGTCAAGTACATCTTAGAGAAGCCAACTCTCACCGGAAGGATAGCCTGGTGGAAAATGATCTTAACTGAATACGACATTCAGTACACTACTCAAAAAACAATAAAAGGAAGTGTGATGGCAGATTATTTGGCACATCAAGTTGTGGATGACTACCAATCTATGAACTTTGAATTCCCGGATGAGAATATCATGTTGATTACAGATTATGAAAAGCCTGGACCGTATGAAGGACCTGAGCAGGGATCCCGATGGACTATGGTTTTTGATGGAGCTTCCAACACATTGGGTAATGGAATTGGTGTTGTTATCATTTCCCCTGAAGGTTTCCATACACCTTTCACTGCCAGACTTTGTTTGACTGTACCGACAACATGGCTAAGTACGAGGCGTGTATCTTGGGTCATAAAATTGCTATTGACCTAAGAATCAAATTCTTAAGTGTATACGGAGACTCAAATTTAGTTATCAGTCAAGTTAAAGCAGAGTGGGATACAAAACATCCAAATATTATCCCTTACCGAGAACTTGTACTCACCTTGATCCCGTGCTTTGAAGAGGTTACCTTTGAACATATCCCAAGGGAAGAAAATCAAGTGGAGGATGCCTTAGCTACCATGTCATCTATGTTCAAGGTTAAATGGGACAACGAAGCTCCCAGAATTACTGTCGAAAGATTTGACAAACCGACACACTGCTATGAGATTGACACTGATGGTGTAGAAGAGAAGCCTTGGTTTCATGAAGTGAAAAGATATCTCTAAGATCAAGAGTATCCCAAAGGGGTGTCAGTCAACAACAAGAAATTACTACGGAGGTTCTCTGCCAAGTTCTTCTTGAGCAATGGGATTTTGTATAAACGCATTCATGATTCAACTCTGCTTCGTTGTGTGGAGAAGAAGGAAGTAGAGAAAATTATGGAGGACATGCATGAAGGCATCTTTGGTACTCACTCTAGTGGACATACTATGGCCAAGAAGATTCTAAGAGCTGGTTACTATTGGTCGACTATGAAAACCGATTGTCACCACCACTCGAGGACTTGCCATAAGTGCTAAATTTATGCTGATAAAGTTCATGTGCCTCTAATCCCTTTGAATGTCATGACTGCTCCTTGGCCATTTGCAATGTGGGGCATTGATAGGATCGAAGAAATCAAGCCTAATGCCTCTAATTAACATCGTTTCATTCTTATCGCCATTGACTACTTTACCAAGTGGGTTGAAGCAGCTTCATTTTCCTCAGTTACCAAGAACATCATGGTCTGGTTCATCAAGCATAACATCATCTGTCAATATGGAATCCCTGAGAGGACCATCACTGACAATGTATGAATCTCAACAATGCCATGATCACTAAACTCTGCACACAGTTCAAGATCAAACACCACAACCCTACTCCATACAGACCTAAGATGAATGGCACAGTGGAAGCCGCCAACAAAAACATAAAGAAGATTGTGCATAAGATGGTGGTAACCTATAAAGACTGGAATGATATGTTGCCATTTTCTCTTCATGGCTATCGTACTTCGGCACGAACATCAACTAAGGAAACCCCATTCTCTCTAGTCTACAGTATGGAAGTTGTCCTTCCTGTCGAAGTCCAAATCCATTCTCTAAGGATTATGAAAGAAGCAGACTTATACGAAGACAAGTGGATTCAAACTGGTTGGATCAGTTGAATCTGATTGACGAGAAAAGGCTTGTGGCTGTCTGTCATGGTCAGATGTATCAAAAATGTATGATCAAGGCATTTAACAAGAAGATCAAGCATCGAGTATACCAGGCTGGTGACTTGGTAATAAAGCGCATGATTCTACCACAAGGTGATCCCAGGGGAAAATGGACTCCCACCTAAGAAGGGCCATTTGTTGTCAAGAAAGTATTCTCGGACAATGCTATGATGCTGACTGCTATGGATGGTGAAGATTTCCCGCACCCTATGAACGCGGACATAGTCAAAAAATACTATGCATAAGAATGACCCGCTTGGTTAACATACCTAGGAAACAATAAGGGCAGCCTATCGAACTAAAATGGTTCGATAAAAAATTAGGAACATATGCAAAAGATTGTACACCTGGCAAGTCGAAAACCTGAAAAGGAGGCTTGGGCAAAAAATGTATCCTAGTGGACTGAAAACTTGAAAGGGCGGTCCAGGAAACAAATAGGGATTTAAAAGCATATGAATATGTCATGTTGGATCATTTACATGCAAGCTTTATCACCAAAGTCGAAAGTTAAAATGGTTCAATCAACTTCTTTCGATGTCAAGAGACAATATGTTCGAACACATGGGGGCAATAGCGGAGTTGGAACCCAATGAGATCATTTCCACATGGCTATATATATATATATATATATATATATATATATATATATATATATATATATATATATATATATATATATATATATATATATATATATATATATATATATATATATATATATATATATATATATATATATATATATATATATATATATAGACGACTTCCTCTTACAAGGATTTCCGTCTCTTTGTACAAACTCGCCTGATTATAGGAAAATTATCAATATAAATACACTTTAAAGTTCAAACTTTTTGTTTTTTCTGTTTTGTTTGCAAAAACGTCCAATGACTAAAATTGAATGAACATATGCATATGAACATGATTAACTGTTAACAAATATATGTATAAAAAATAATAATAATCATTTACTCAAGATTCTAGGAATTGGGATGACATTCAAACTATCTGTCAATCCCCACAGAGCATGAGATTACCCCCACAAAGTAGTCTTCACAAATAAGGGTACATTCCCCGTAATCTCCCTGGCAGATTGCTCTAGCAAATAAAGGAGTATAATCTCTTTCCCAACAATATCACCAACCTATGGAGTTTACAATCAGTATAATGCATGGAAATTCTCTCCCCCAACTGAGTTTGGTCCTCCAAAACTGTAAAACCCCTACAGAGTTTCTTCTCTTTAGCAAATTCAATTTCCCCAGGAGAGTTTGTTTCCTCAGCAGAATACTTCTCCGACAACAGGGTTTATTTCCCCAACAAACTACAATTTCCCTAGCTCGAGTCTATTCTTCAAACTACTATAAATCACTGAAAAAATTCTTCTCCCCAGTAAAGTTGCCAATATCCCTAGAGACTTATTGCAAAACCTGGAATCGGACCAGATATCAGTTAGCCTTATCTTCCTCAGATGAGTCTAAAGTTATCCATCTCTTTTATCCCCAGCCAGGGTATATAAGAACTATCCTCCCCAGACGAGTCGGAAGTTTAACCATCTCTTTTATCCCCAGTCAGGGTATATAAAAAACAAATTCCCCATTAGAGCAACAGACGACCAATGTTCATAAACTTTACTCCTCAAACAGGAAATCAATACATCCCCTGTAGAGTTTCTTCAAACAAGCGATCAGGAATCCCCAGCGGAAGCATTCTAGAAAAGATTGAAGATACACATACTCTTCATCCCTAGCGATTGTCAAGGATTTATTTTCCCAGACAAGATTTTGCATGGGTTTACAGCTACACTTCAACAACATTTCACCTTCATACATCATAACATATGCATACAAAACGCATATAACATAATCTCATTTATTTTGAGAACATCATTACGCAATACATTTCATACATCATGACATTGCATACAACTAACTCTTTACCTTTTTAGGAAAGATCAATCGGCAGACGAATATCATCAACAATTTTCAACAGTTCCAGATTAATTCCTGAAACAAGATATGGCAACTATCTTTGAACAACAATTTGTAGATTAATTCCCAAAACAAGACGGGGAAACTATCTATGAGACCAGGTTAGAGGTTAATTCCCGAAATAAGATGGGGCAACTATCTCTACGGCTAACAAAAAGCAGGTTCAAAATTAATTCTTGAAACAAGACAAGGCAACTATTTGGATAACCAGCCATAGATTAATTATTGAAATAGGACAGAGAAACTATCTCTGACAAACTAATTGTAGATCAACTTCTGAAATAGGACGGGGCAACTATTAACGTGAACAGATTGAAGATTAACTCCCAAAACAGGAAGGGGAAACTATCTTTCTTTCTCTTTGGTCAGATAAATATCAATTTTTGAAACAGGACGAGGCAACTATCTTTATCACCAATGATATGAATTCCCGAACCAAGACATGTCTACCAACAAAGAAAATTGTAGATCAATTCCTGAAACAGGACGGGGCGACTATTTACATGAATAGAGTGAAGATTAACTCCCGAAACAGGACGGGGAAACTATCTTCCTTTCTTTATGGTTTGACAAAGATCAATTCATGACACAGGACGGGGCGACTATCTTTATCACCAATGATATGAACTCCCGAAACAAGACGGGTTTACCAGCAAAGAAGATTGTAGATCAATTCTTGAAATAGGACAGGGCGACTATCTACATGACAACCAATTATTCAAACACCTTATCATAGGTTCATTCTGGGAAACACTCTTCAGATACAATCGAGTGTAGTCTCATTCTGATATTCCTATCAATAGTTACTTTGGATGACATATTTAAGACCATCTCCAAAATATCTCTATCACCTCTCCAAATGGCATCTCTAAGCCCATTCTCGATATAATCAACAAACAATTTTACTTCATGCACAAGCGAGTGCAAATTTCTAGGCACTTAAGTGTTCAATCCTCTTCTACCTTCAAGTCACGAATGGAGGACAAGCCAATCTAACTCTCCAGGTTTAAGAAGATTGAACAGGGGCAGCTATTGTACCCCAAAATTTTCCCTCTATTTTCTCAAGACATTTCTCATCAAAGATCTCAAATGCTCAAGGATTCTCAAGGGTTGATCAAGCAAGCTCACCTCCTAAGCACTGGGTCCACAAATTATGGTTTTGGTTTTATCAAGGAAAATTAGACTTTTGATGCCTCAAATGACTTTCAGGGTTCATTATAGGTCTCCAAGATTACTCACACCAATTTTCAAGTCTTGCACCACAAATTTGCTCAATCAATTGCCCAGATGACTAAAAATCATCTGTATTGGGTAAAAATTAAAATGTGGTCAACATACAGTCAAACTTCATTATTTTTGGCCAACATAAACATTTTGAAGTGATACTTATCAATTGACCAGAGGTTGATCATAATTCCTCAATGAAAGCATTCAAATCATCAAGGGGGCAAAATTGTAAAATTAGGGTTTTGACTGAGAATGACTGGTCATTGACTTTTGACCTAGTACATGACCAAATGGATTGAAGCATGATCTTAAGGACTCAAACACAACATATTAACCTAACTTCATGGCTTAAATCATTTCTCAAGATCAAAGGATTGATAGTTGGAATTTGGATCAACTGATGAAAAGTCAACTAATACACAAAAAGTCAAACTTAGACTTTTTTGGTCAACTTTGAATTTCAAAGATCAAGATTAATCAAGATATTAAAAAATATCAAACTTGATCATCAAGAATCAAGAAAGTAAAAAAAAGTCCACAAAAAGTCAAAGTTTCCAATACTTAGAAAAATTCTAAGTGTTTTTGACCTTGATAATCTCACTACTTCATGACCATTTTTCACCAAGATGAAAGATGATTCAAGGAAAATTTTCAACATGAAAGTTGTAGATCTTGATGAATTCTACACCATTGTCCTTGAGGTTTGATGTCCAAAAAATTCTTGGATTTGAAGATATAGGCTCATGAAGTCATGACATTTTTGTATGAACACTTAGTGAAATTTTCAACAAGTTTAGGCAGATTTGTATCCTAACTTCGTGGCCAATTTTCATCAAGTTCCAAGTTGATTTATCCAAAATGGTCCACATGAAGGTTGTAGAAAATGTTTCAAGCTTTCCAAAATGTCCCAAAACTTGAAGAGATCATGCTTGAGATAGAAGTTTCGAATAGAAGAAGATGGCGTCACAAACTTGAACTTTAGGTCATTTTGTGATGAACCTTATGATCCAATCTTCAGGCATGCTGCATAATCTTGATTTACAGGCCTACAAACTTGCAAATCACTAAATAATTAAATGTTTAAACAACTGATTGAGTCATTGTCCAAGCATTTGAGTCATTGTCAAAGTGATTTTTCCATTAATGGACAAAGTTCACACTTCCATTTTGAAAAAGTGACTTTAATCACAATGTCAACTCTCTTGGAGCCCATACATTATTGCTTATAATTACAAAACATTTCAAAGAAAGAAGAAACCATATACAAGCATGTCAACTACCCTACAAGCCCTTCTACTATGCATTGAAACCATGATTTTCAAGATTACTTCCAAATCAAGTCACATAACCATGACATGTGATCTTTTATTTCTGATCACTAGAGTCTTCCAAACCTTCTCTCTATAAATATAGAAGTTATCTACAATCTAACACACGAGTTCAAGAGCTCTCTAACCCCCTCATACTCCCTCAAACTATAATTTGCATCAAAACCTCCATAACTTGTCATTTCCGACCTTGAACTTCAAATTCACAATTCAATCGCGCGTTTTCACTCTAAATAAATCACAAAGCTTTCATACCTCACTTATAAACTATACAAGACCTTGCTAAACAACTGTAACACCATTTTCACCACCCTCCATTTCCAAAAACTCAAACCTGCAACTTGACTTCTCCAGAAAGATTCATGCACTTTCAGCTCAAAGTAAGCATTGCAATAGCTTCCTAGGAGTTCAGTGAAGCTATCCAAATCATCACAACATCTTCAGGAGTGCTCAAACTTCAAACACGATATCCAATTTTGAGGTAAGCTTTCTCAACTTTGAACTCCTTCTACAAGCATCATTAATTGTTCCTTTGTGAATGAAAAATGTAGACATCATTGCCCTGAAGCTAACCATGTCTTTAGTTTTCATTTATATTTCCTGGGTGATGTGAATTCTGAAGTTGAACTTTCTGAAAAAATTAGGTTTTTATTTGGTACCAGCAAAATTCGCATCCATCTTTGATTTATTGTTTATGAAATTTATATGGTTAGATTCGTGGTAAAATTTTAAACAAGTTTCATGTTTACATTTTCTGATTTGGTTGAGAAATGAGGAAGTTCCAAAAATAAAAAATGGTGATGTTGTTACTGCGCGCGCGAAGGAGGAAGAAGATGAAGTTCAAAATTCAGAAACAAGTTTATTTTATATTTAGTTGAAGTTTTATTATTAACGGATGAAACAGCCACCCCAGTGGTAGAGAAGCGCGCGCGAAGGCATTTGTTACTAGGGACATGGATTCGAGCCTCAGTGGCACCCTTTTGGTTTTTTTTCATATTATTTCCTTGCAGATTCAATACAAGCGCCTATCATGAGCCTGTCATCCACACCATCAGATCTGCCAAGAAATCAAATCAAGTGCATTAAGACACATGACCATGATGTACCTCAGAAGGCCATCCCCACATGATCAACATGCACTAAACTTTTCATTCTGGGCCTTGATTGATTTTCTTTCATACCCCCCCCCCCCCCATTTTCTATAACATGTGCAATCCCACATCTCTTTTATTTTTATTATTTTTTTGAGTTCAAACAAAAACCACATTGGGCCTGACAAAAATGATTTTTAAGCCCCATTTTACTTTCTAACACCCATACACAACTATTTTTTATACCTTTTATATTTTCTTTATATATTTATTTTTTAACCAAAAAATACAAAAATATATTTTTATTAAATTAAAAATATTTTAATTTAAATGCTTTATTTCCTTTTTTAATTAATTTAGATTTTATTACCCTTTTTACATGATAAAAACATTTTCTTTCCAAATTAACATTAACATTCAAATTATTTTCTAAACAAATTATTTAGACTTAGGTTTCATTCTCTTAAATTCAACTAACTTAGATTTTAGGTTTTGTTAAAAGTTAATTAAACTTCTCTTGTAATTAAAATTAATTAGTTTAATTAGGTTAAATTATCAAATCTTTTCTCCATCAAAATACCCTAAAAATGATTTCCTTTTCTTCTTCTTCATCTTTACATTTTGTGAATTTTATTATTATTCATGATTCAATGGTTTGTAATAGATAATTAGGCTTTATTGCTTTCCTCCCCGTTTCACAAACTTGTACCCCCCATTCCCAAAGCGTTATAATAGCGTAGGATATTTAAATTCCGCAATTTATCGTTTTCCTTATTATTTTTAGTAATTAGGGTTTGTATGACAAGACTTAAAATCAAAACATTAGACAACCATAATCCAATACAAAAAATTGAATCAAAAACACCTTACGTACATGCACCTCTAGGTTAAACTCACTTGTTGCCTCGGATAAAAACAGTCATATCCCTCGAACGTGAGATGTTTTAGAAAAGACCCTAAATTAAAAGATCTTAGTCCCTCGATGACCCTTCAATGTCTCTTTCGGTAAACGATATTAGTCCCTTACGACAAATTGCTAAAACATCTTACAAGTTGCTTTCTATGACTATACAATGACCCGTGCCCGTCCCTCACATTCAATGATATGGCTCCCTACCAACCAATGGTAAAGTAGCACTATCTAAAGGAGGAAGAAAATAACAAATACATTTTGAGTAGGTAGATTGCTCGTAAATTCTTGCTCACAAACAAAACCATTTCCACACTTCACACTTTTAAAACACTTTTCAAACAAACATTTTATATATATTCTCAACGATACTAGAATCATTACAAAAGTGCTTTACATTGGTATTTTCAAAACATCTTTTCAAACACTCTCTTTCCAAACAAATATTTTCAAAACAAACATTTTGTATACATTATCAACGATACGAGAATCATTGCAAAATTGCCGCACCAAGGTGTTTTCAAAATATTTCCAAAACAAACATTTTGTATACATTCTCAACGATATGAGGATCATTACAAAATTACCATTTTCAAAACATCTTCAAAACCACTGTCAACTTACACAAACACAAAGCATTTCAAAGTGAGATAGCAATTAAGAGAGCTCAGATAACTACGGATGAAAAGGGTGCTAACACCTTCCCTTTTCATAACCCACCCCTCGAACTCAAGAAAATTCTCAAAAGGTTTTTCCTGTTCTTTTCACCCTTTCCTTTACTGGACAAAAGAAAAGTCGGTGGCAACTCTTGCTATCCGCAATATTTGCGATAAAATTAAAAACACTCGAGTCAGTTCTCCCACCATCTCACAGTTAAGAATTACCTATTCCCCCATTTTTGCTTGCTTCAATAATTTGATATCTTGGTTAAGCCTCCAATTATCCTATCTTGATGACTCAATGTAATTGTTAGGTGTACCTTCTCCCTTTATCCTACCTTGATGACCCGATATCATGATTAAGAGCCCCTTATCCCTTATCCTACCTCGATGACACGATATTATGGTTAGCCATGATCCCTCTTCCTATCCTTTCTTGGTAACATGATACATTGGTTAGGCATGTGCTACTTGAGTGAATGGATATTCCTCAAGCTTTATGTGTTTACTTTTTATTGCTTGATTACATGCTCACGAATCGATTCAATCTTAGGAAGCAAATTGAGATAGACTTTAGGTTACAAACCATGCATGCCAATGCTAGGTAGATTTCCATTTTATCCTTAACTATAGGATCAACTTTGCATGACAAATTAGGCTTACTTTTCTAGTCTCCCTTAGACCTTTTTCTTTCTCTTAGGCATTTGCATTAAAACTAAAATTTCTTTTTCTTTTAAACTCATAAAAACACTCTAATACTACAAAAACCCTTTTCAAGGTAAAAAACACCAACCAATTCAAACTTCATTTTATCGTTTGGCTTTTTCTTTTAAAACCTTTTTTCAAGGTAAAAAACATAAAATAAACCAAAACATGTGAGATGAACTATGACGCTCTGATTCCTCGAAAAGTGATACGTAGGCATTAGGTCGTGGGGCCTAGGTGAGCAAAACTTTGTAAATATTCCTTTTGTTCCCCATATTTTCTTTCTCATGCATTCCCTCTTAGCATTAAGCTTTAGACATAGATTTTTACACACCCTTAGATTAGAGCAAACAAAAGTGGATCTTGTGGAGTAGCACATATGCGTGGGCTGCTAATACCTTCCCCTTGCGTAACCGACTCCCGTACCCTTTCTCTTGGTCGCAAGACCATCTTATCCATTTTTTTTTGGGTTCTCTCGATATCTTCCCTTCCTTCAGGATAAATAGAGTTTGGTGGTTGTTGTACCCCAAAATTTTCCCTCTCAATTCTCAAGTGTTTTCTCACAAATATTCTCAGTATTTAAGCTTGCACAAGTGCATTAGGATTTTCCAGTACCAAAATTAAAAGGAAACTGTCAAAAAGGGAGAAAACAGATAAAAATAATATTTTGACAAATTTGGAGAAAAACAAGTGTTCTTCGATTCAACCTCCTTTGATTGGACTTTTCACCTCCTTCAATTGCTCAAAAGTAGCTGCTAGCGTCCCTCTCTCGTCTGGGCATGCAACTTCTTGTTGTAGGCTTCGTTTGTGCCTTTTACTTCCTGCATGTTTTCTTTGAGTAGACAAATTTTGCTGTAAGGCAAGCATTTCGATTGGATAAGTATGCTGCTTGCATGCTTTAAATCGAAGGCCATGACATACTGGACACATGTGCCCCCCCGCAAGGCAAACCTTTCAATTTAGCAAGCATGATGCCTGCGTACCTTGCTTTGAAAACCAATTTTTCCTGGCCACATGTACCCCCTGCAAGGCAAAGTCTTTGTTTAGACACAGGTGCCTGCATGCAAGTCTTCGTTTGGGCACTCACTTTCTACGTGCCTGCATGCAAACTTTAGTTGAGCAAGATCCTCCTTCAAATGCAACTTGGGTATGTCCTTCATTTTGAACTTAAAGCCTCCTTCAAATGCAACTTGGGTAGGTACTTCATTTTAAACTTAAAACCTCCTTCGAATGCAAGTTTAGGTACATCTTTCGTTTGGATTTGAAACCTCCTTCGAAGCTACCTGCTTGATCCATTTCAAGAAAACCTTAATTTAGGGTATTTGGTTTCTGTTGGTGAAGTAAGAAGGTAATCCAGAGTTCCTTTCGTTTTGACTATGCCATTGAGATTTTCTTGCCTATCCAAAGTAGTACATGCAACTGAATATGGCCCAATCGAACGACATGCCATTGTGTGGAATATTTAGTTTTGCCTGCCTTGAGTTTAGTCGAAGATTGGACTTACATAATCAAAAAAACAAAAGGGTTCAAAATGGTACATGCAATTGAATATGGTAAAACCAAAAGACAGACCATTGTTGGAAACATTTAATTTCGTTTGCTCTTGAGTTTGGTCGAAGGCTAGATCTGTAGGGCCAAAACGAAAGGCAGTGTATTCAATCCAAAGATCAAGTTGAGCATTAGACCCATAGGCTAGGTGTTTCCCCTTTTTAGGCCTAAAACCTATGACTCACTTTGTTTTATTATCTATGCAAGTTGAAATAGGCTTTTACTCATTTGTTGTCCAAGGCCACTTGCCCTTAATAATATATTACTACATTTTAGAAAAAGTTTTTTCTTGAGCCTTGCGCCTGTTTTCCTTCTAAGGAAGCAATCCATCTGAACCACCCATCTTGGCACAAGTGGGTGCTTACTTTCCAGCTGAGCCTTTATTTTATTATTTTTACTCCCAAACATTTCAAATTTTTCCTCTATAAATAAATAGTACATTTCCACATCAAAAAGAGGAAAGAAAGGGGGAACGTATCTTCAAAAATTTTACACACCACAAAAACTCTCAAGTCCTTAAACAATTGTGAAGAATAAACCCAGAACCACCCTTCGACCCACTCACCCAGCTATCATAAAGCAAACTTTTGAGTTGTCCCATCACTTGTGATAAAATATATTTCGATCCACTCATACAACCTCTTTCAACCCAGTCACCAAGTAGCAACTGGGCTAGTTTCAGAAGGATCCCAACGAACTCTCATTTTTTCATAAAAGAAAGCACTTACATCTCCCTTCGATTTAACGACCTCAAGAGGTAAGTTTTCTTTCAAGCTTAAGTCTATTCTATTTTAATATCATGTGTATATGCCAATAAATAAAAATGTAGACATTTCTAGCTATGTTTTAGCTTTTGATTCTGACTGCCTGTATGTTGAAAACTCAACCTTAGTTTAGTTATACTTTGGACTTTGAGACCCATTAGTTTTTATGCTAACCTCTGGATTGCAGTTATATTTAGATATTTCATTTTTAGACTTTAAGATAGGTTTGTTGTACCCTTCGATTGGTTAGCTACACAAGCCTTTAGAATCATATTCAGAGGACCCAATATGATTACAAAGTGTCAGTAAGGAACCTATGGCAAAGTATGTGTGTTGTTGCTTCTAGGCCTCAAATGAAGGCCAGAACCTTGTTGTTTCCAGGCCTCAAGCAATGGCCAGAACGTGGCTACTTCCAGGCCTAGGTGAAAGGCCTGACCATCTTGATTCTAACCCTCATTCGAAGGAGACAAAAAAGCAAATCGAAGGGCATGACTCCACTGACTCCAGAATCCAAATCGAAGGAAGCCAGGAAATGCAAAATAGAAGGGTGTTTCAACCCAAACCGAAGGGTCAATTTTTCTTGCATTTATTTTATTTTTGCCTTTATATTTCAATGCAATTAAATATGGTTGTAATAGTGTAGGCTTTATTTCTTGCACTTTTTATTACCTTCGTATAAACGCTAGTAACTAGGATGTATGGCAAGATAAAATCAACAAGTAGACAACCCAAAAATAAAAGATAAAAATGCATGCCATCAAACACACCATTCATACGTGCACCCCTAGGGTAACTCCACTTGTTGCCTTATGAAAAATAGTCATGTTATGCATGAGGGATATCTTAGAAAAAACAATCACAAATACATGATCATAGTCCCTCGATGACGCTACGAATGTTTCCTTATAAATGATCTCAGTCCCTAAAAGAGAAATGCTAAGATATGTCACAATATTGCTATCATGACTATAAGATGACCCACGCCCGTCCCTCTACATCCAAAGTAAAGGCTTCTTAACAAATCAATGGTAAGATAGAAATATCAAAGGAAAGGAAGAAATGAACTAAGACTTTTGAGTAGGTAGATTGTTCCTAGTTGCTTGCTCATTCTCAAATCAAACACTCTTGATTATTTTCAAGAAAACAAACACCAAACACTTTCAAAACACTTTAAAAACTTTTTCCAAACATGAAATATTTTCAAAAGCTCAACACTTTGTATACGTTCTTACGAACGAGAACTATTACAAAGTTGGCCTAAACGATGGCGCCTTTTCAAAATACTTTCAAAAAACCACACAAAGAACATTTTCAAACAAAAGCAACTGATATAGCATGCAACTAAGAGCCCATAGATAACTATGGATTAAAAGGGTGCAACACCTTCCCTTTTCATAATCTACCCCCTGAACTCAAGAAATAATCTTGAAAGGTCTTTCCTGTTCTTTTCATCCTTTCCTTTTTGGATAAAAGAAAAGTTGGTGGCTACTCTTGCTATCCGCAACAATTACAATCAAACGCAAAACACTCAAGGCAGTTCTCGCACCGTCTTACAGTGGCGACTCTATTTTTTTCACGGTGCGACAAATGTGTATGATGAAACATAAGCCATTTAAGTTAAAAATAAGAAGGAAATTTTGGAGTGCAACAGTAACTTGTTTGAGTGAAAAGGAAACTTGTATCTACCTTTCCCAAGTCAGCTTAAAGGTCTGGAAATTGTGAGATATAAGGAGTTCTTAGAGGTAACAAAAAACTTTTGTAATGCTTTTGTTGTTAGCTTCGGAGGAGGTCGATAATGGTTAATGAGTGAAGAAATGAAGTTAAAATGAAGAGAAAATGGTATTTCGATCTTCTGGTTTTTAGAGGTTTTTGAGCTTTAAAATAACAGAGTTTTTTTTGGATTTTCAAGCTTGGTTTTCAGTGAAAAATGATGCTTTATTTATAGGAAAGGGAATGGGATCACTATACGTGCCAAATTTCTCTTCAATCGTGTGAACCATGTTCAAATTTTCTAGATCCAATCCATATGAAAAATTGGTGTGACATGCGTGAGCTGAGCATGATTACAAGTCATCTTGCATTAAGTAGGATGTGTTTTGTTATTAGGAAGACGTTTGCACATGATTTGGTGGTCCTATTTGAAGATTGCACATGATTAATAATTATAGGTCACGGTACAAGACATATTTCTGGTCACCATGTTCATGCTTAGGCCAAATGAAATTTCCTTATGCGTTTTGTGATTTTTCTTAAGCCACATGTTCCTTTCATGGCAAGGAAGACAATGCAAAAAGAACCAACTCAAAAGGATGAGTGAGCTGAAAATTAGAAGCTTGGAAAGTTGAGGCTTTATCCCTAAATTATCGGTCAAGCATTGTGTCAACCATGTCATAGACCATGTTTTGTACACATGTGGCCTTGAATCCAATGAAAAATTTGAGGTACTTAGAAGCATAATTGGCTTTTGAATTTTGAATCAAAATTATGGAGGACACCATTCTTGATATTTGGAAAAAAGAAGTGCCAATATATTGTGAAAATTGAGGAAGTTATAATGTTTAGACCAAAGGGCATTGTACACATGATTTTAGGCCAAACCACCATGTGCCAACTTGAACTATTTGATATTTTCTTGCATTATAAGGCACAATGGTGATAATATGAACTTAAAATGATATATCCTTAATGAAACCTTGATTGAACTTGATAAAAACCTTGAGAAAGGTGATGAAGAAGGCATAAAAATAAACACATGAACCTATTTTTAACCAAGCTTGAAAACATGCACTAATATTGAACTTTTCATGACCAAATGATGTTGAGTGAAGATTGAAGTGATCATGGCCTAATATTATAAGTCATGTCTTGAAGTGGAAGCTCTTCAGGACCATGGTTGACCAATCTTTGACCTTGAATATCCGAAACCTTAATTTGGAAACCACACTTGATCTATTTGATTCAAATCCCTACCTTGCAAAACAAGAAAGGATACAAAGCATATTTTTTTTATTTTGAATAAGGGTTAGTAAAGTTATAAAGATAAACAAACATAAATGCAAAATAAAGCATACAAAAGTTACTTGGTGATATCTCTCCAAGATGAACCAAAACGATAAATGTTAGGAAGATACCATGTTTGTGATCCTTTCTAAGGATCAATGATATGATGAGTGGAATCTTAAGGGTAAAAATTAGGGTATGAAAAATACCCCTATTTAAGTTTCTTCTATATAGAGATATTAAAATAGAAACTCTTTGTATCAACGATATTGAAGATACTTAAATACAAAATACCTGATATTTATCCCTAAGATTTCGTATGATGCTTATGATATGAATGCAAATGAAAGTTGGACTCCACAGGAGAATGTTGCGAGAGACTAACTCTGTGGAGAATAGGAGAAGTATGCTGGAGAAGTAGGATATGAAACGATCTACCTGGGAGATCAAACTTTCTAGGGAGAAAGCATGTCCTCAATAGAGAAACTCTATTGGGGGTGAGCAACAGGAAAACGATACTGACCCTACTGGAGAAACCATAGTGAAGGTAAAACATCGAAATTTCTAGGAAATAAACCCTGAGAAAATGATCACAAAGATTACTACTGTGATACGGTGGGAGAATGTACTTGAAGGTTTTGCGTTTGTGTTTGCAAATGTTGCGGTTAGCAAGAGTCACCACCGACTTTTCTTTTATCCAAAAGGAAAGGTGAAAAAGCACAGGAAAGACCTTTAGAGATGTTTTCTTGAGTTCGGGGGGTAGATTATGAAAAGGGAAGGTATTAGCACCCTTTTCATCCATGGTTTTCCATGGGCTCTTAGTTACTTGCTAGATCACTTGCTTTTGTTTTGAAATTGTGCTTTGTGTGGTTTTTAAAAGTATTTTGTAAAAGAGGCCATTGTTTAGGAAATCTTTGTAATGATTCTCGTTCGTAAGAATGTATACAAAGATGTTTGTCTTTTTGAAAATGTTTTCAATGTTTGTAAGATGTTTCGAAACGTGTGTTTTTGTTTTGAAAATAGCAAGGATATTTGTTTGAAATGGAGCAAGTAACTAAAAGTAATCTACCTACTCAAATGTCTTTCTTGTTCATTTTCTTTTCCTTTGATATCGTTGTCTTACCAATGATTTGGTAAGCAACCCTATCTTTGGATGTAAACGGGACGGGCGTGGGTTATCGTATAGCCATGATTAGCAATGTTGCAAAGTATCTTAGCATTCTTGAGGGACTAAGATCATTTTTGTAAGGCAACTTTGAATAGTGTCATCGAGGGACTATGATCTTGTTTTTTTGTTTGTTTTTCTATGATACCTTACATGCGTAATATGACCATTTTGTTCAAGGCAACCAAGTGGAGTAACCCTGGGGGAGTTTGTGTGCAAGTGTGTCATTTTCATGGTTGATTTTGTCTTGAATTAGGGTTTTCTATTTGATTGGTTTTATCTTTCCATACAAACCCTAATTATTAACATGTTATATATAAAGCGATAAATTTTGGAAAGTAAATATCCTACGCTATTACAATAATTTGGGGATGGGGTGTACAAATTTACAAATGGGGATTGCAAGAATTTAAAGTCCTAATTATCTATTATAACCATATTGAATAGCCATGAAGAAAATATATGAAGCATGTAAAAATAAAGAAAAATGAAAGGAAAAGAAAACATTTTGGCTCATTATGTGTCGACACATGCCGTAAAATCAAGCTTCTCGAATGCACTTTTGTTTTGATGAATACAAATCATGATTGATAAAGAAGGAAAAAATTATTGATCAAGCTAAAAGCCTCTTTGGATGAAGTCTTTGGTTCAATCCCTTAGCAAATTTCAAGGTATAATGATAATACTTACCTTGAACTTAAGATATAGATACTCAATGGTCAAAAGGAAACATTTTATATTGTCCAACTCTTTATTCAAGTTTTTTTAAAGCAAACATTCAGTTTTCATTTGAGTGCAATCGATTTGCATGTTAGTGCAATCTATTGCATGCTTCAGTTTTTCAAAACATTGGCTACTGACTTCCAGTGCAATCGATTTGCATGGTTGTGCAATCGATTGCACACTCAAAATATTTGGAAATCTGGCTACTGGAACCCCGTGCAATTGATTTGCATGGTTGTGCAATCGATTGCACACTCAAAATATTTGGAAATTTGGCTACTGGAACCCCGTGCAATCGATTTGCATGGTTGTGCAATTGATTTCCTACTGTATGATTTTGAAAAACAGCTGCCTTACACCTGCCTGTTCATGATGCTATTTCATGGAAAACCTTTTACTCAATCTTGACAATTGTTCATGATTTTTTACAAACCTTTTCTTCAAAGGTCACTGCATTTTAGCCTAAAAAGTGAACCAAATTATGATGATTGAAATGAAGAGTTTAAAGTTAAGGAGACTTACCTTGCAGCTAGAATTTATGTTTTGAGCTTGAGGTGTTGCTTTGTGGACTGTTATGACCTTCTTTCAGTTATGAGATTTTTGAGAGTTTGTCAACAAAACTTCTGGTTTTATTTCTCCCTTTTCTGTCTTCTTTCTTTCTCACCCTTTTTTTTTGCAATTGGCCTCTCTATTTATAGAGAAGGTTTGAGACTTCAAACAACTCAAATTTTGAATCACATGTTATGGTTATCTTGCTTGTTTTTGAAGCAAACATGAAGGACATGTTTCCAATGCTTGTACCAAGCTATGTAAAGTGGTTGATCACTTTAAACATGTTTGTTCTGACTTGTAGAAGTTGAGTGTGATTAGAACAACAAGTTAGAGGCTCAAGAAATTGACTTTATGATTAAAGCGAACTTTGCAAGAATGGCAATGGTGCCTTTGTGCCAAAAATGGAAAGATGCAATGGACAATACTTGAACCACTTGGATAATGGTTCAATCAATTGTGTAAACATCTTATTATTGACAGATTTTTGAAGTCAAGAGGCCTGTAAAGTGAATATTATGCAGCATGACTAATATTTTTGTTCCTTGTTCATCACAAATCTGCCTTATAAATCAAGAATGAATGTCTAACTTCAGATCCTTGTATCTCCTAGCTCAAATATGATAAATTCATGCTCTTGGATGTTTTGGAAAGCTTGAAACACCCTTTATAACTTTCATGTTGTCCATTTTTACAAAATTATCTTGTAATTATGTGAAAAAATGCCAAGAAGTTGGGATAAAATCCTGACCAAAACTGCTGAAAATTTCTCTAAGTGTTTATTCAAAAATGCCATGACTTCATGAATTTATAACTCAAAATTAAAGCATTTCTAGAACAATTCCTGCCCTAAAAAGTTTTAGATCTCATTGAGATCTAAAACTTTCATGTTGGAAGTTTTCCTTGAATCATCTTACATCATGGTGAAAAGTTGGCATGAAGAAATGAAATTATCATGTATAAAAGACACTTAGAAAAATTTATAAGTCTTGAAGAGTTTAAATTTTCACATTGACTTTTGACTTTATTGATTTATTGATGATCAAGTTTCATATTTTTGAATATCTTGATGAATTTTAATCTTTGGCACTTGAATTTGACCAAAAAGTTAAAGTTTGACTTTTCAGTATACAATTGACTTTTGATCAGTTGACTGGAAAATTCATCTGTCAATCCAATGGATTTGTAATGTTTTGAATGATGCAATTTAACTATTGAAATCATGCTTAAAACCAATTGATCATTTGCTAAGCCAAAAATCAGAAATTGCCCTTTCTCAGTCAAAACCCTAATTTTGACCATTTTGCCCTTTTGATGATTTGATCAAATTTCTTGAGGAATTATGGTCCAAAGTTGATCAAATAATACATATGAGTCTAATATGTTGATGTGGATCAAAAATTATGAAGTTTTAATGTAAATTGGCCATGGTTGACTTTTTCCCCAATACAATTGATTTTTAGGTCAACTGTTTAATTGACTGATCAAAAGTGTGATCCAAGGCTTGAAACTTGACATGAATAATCTTGGAGGTCCATAATGGTCCATGAAAGTCATATGAAGCATTGATAGTCCAAAAAAAAATCCTTGTGCAAACTCAAACCCTAATTTTGGTCATCAGTGCATAAGGAGGTGTCTTGAGCTGATCAAACCCTAGTGTAGTCTTGAATCCAATGAGATTTTGTGAGAAAAGTCTTGATAAATGAGAGGGAAAATTTTGGGGTACAACAGCTTCCCCTGTTCAATCTTCTTAAACCTGAAGAGTTAGATTGGCGAACTTTGCCATTCGCGACTCGAAGGTGGAAGATGATTGGACACTAGGGTGCCTAGAAATTTGCACTCAGCGATGTGATAATTGGAGGAATGGTTTTAAAGATGCCATTTGGAGAGGTTATAGAATCTTTTCGGAGATGGGCTTGTAGATGCCATCCAAAAATGTTTGTTGAATTGTAATTTGTAAACTGAAAGAATGAGTATCAGAATTGCGTCCATGTCTGGAGCATATCTGAATTATATCTGGGAGCTGATTTTGACTGAGTATTAGAATGGAATCTGTGTCTGGAGCATATCTGTACTGTATCTGAAAGTTGAATCTAAATGAGTATCAGAATGGCGTCCGTGTCTGGAGCGTATCTGAACTGTATCTAAAAGTTGTATTTGAATGAGTATCAGAATGGCGTCCGTGTCTGAAGCGTATCTGAACTGTATCTGAAAGTTGAATATGCATGAGTATCAGAATGTAGTCAGTGTCTGGAGCGTACCTGAACTATATCTGAAATTTATATATGAATGAGTATCAAAATGGCGTCCTTGTCTAGAGCGTATCTAAACTGTATCTGAAAGTTACTTCTGAATGAGTATCAGAATGGCGTCCGTGTCTAGAGTGTATCTGAACTGTATCTAAAAGCTATATCTAAATGAGTATCAGAATGACGTCCGTGTCTGGAGCATATCCGAATTGTATCTGAAAGTTGCATCTGAATTACTATTAGAATGGCGTCCGTGTCTGGAGCGTATCTGAATGGTATCTGAATTAGTATTAGAATGGCGTCTGTGTCTGGAGCATATTTTAACCGTATCTAAAATATGTATATGAATGAGTATCAGAATAGCGTCCGTGTCTAGAGCGTATCTGAACTATATCTGAAAGCTGCATCTGAATGAGTATCAGAATGGCGTTCGTGTCTAGAATGTATTTGAACTGTATCTGAAAGTTGAATGAGTTTCAGGATGGCATCCGCGTCTGGAGCGTATCTGAACTGTATCTGAAAGTTGCATCTGAATGAGTATCAGAATGGTGTCCGTGTCTGGAGCGTATCTGAACTGTATCAAGAAAACTCTGAACATTGTTAATGATAGTTGTTAATCTTATCCTGAAAAGGGTAAAATGTTAGCTTAAAATGCCAAGTCATGATACATGAAATGTATGCATAGTGGTATTATGTTGTATGCATTTGTGTTTATCAATGTTTATGATATATGAATGCGATGTATGCGTATGTGAGTTGATTTGCTGCATTGTTGTTTGATTTAGGGAAAATAAATCCCTGACTGCTGTTGAGGATATGTAAGTCTTCACATCTTGAAGTTGAAGTATTGGTGTGTTTCTTCGGAGAGAAATAAATTCTGTTGTAAGGGCAATGCCATGTATTGCTTGTAAAATCTGTTGGGGAGTCCCAAGAAATTTGACAACTTCTACTGGGGATCCACAACTTGAAACTGTGTTCTGCTGGGGATTTAAATGATGTACTGCAGGGAATTACTTATGGAATAGCCTAGAGATATTTTCCTATCCTTTCAACCTATCAGTAATTGTCTTTCCCATTTTGTTTATTTGTAAACAATAATTATGTTCAGATGCATATGTTCAACAAGGAATCATTGGACGTTTTTGCAAACAAAACACAAGCGTAAAGAAAAATAGATAGTTTTGCACTTTCAAAGGGATATCTTTGTATTGACTTTGAGTAAATATTTTTGTACAAAGGGAACAAACACTCTAGTAAGAGAATGATGTCGTAGAACAAGAAAAATTTGATACAAAGAAAGATAGCTATGTGTAATAATCCCACGGGGTTCCCATTCTTCTATAGCCTTCGTATCTCTGAGCATCTTGTCTATCTGTTGCCTCGTCCGAAGATGACTGAATTGATCAGAACCTCTGAGTTTGTCAGTGGAAGTCAAAGGTTGTTTGTAAAGTGATCCGACGGGATATAGTCGTACGCCTTAATTCCCTAACTTTTTCCTGGACTGCCCTTTTGGGTTTTCAATCCACCGAGAAACCCTTTTTTGCCCAAGTTGCCCTTTCGAGTTTTCAACTTACCGGGTGTGCAGATTTTTTGTTTTATCCCTAACTTTTGCTCGAACCTTTTGGTTCGTCGGGATGCCCTTATTTTGCCTAGGTATGTCAACCTAGCGGGTCTCTTATGCGTAGTATCTTTCGACTATGTCTGCGTTCGCAGGGTGTGGTAGGTCGTCGCCATCCATGGTGGTCAAGATCATTGCCCCACTAGAGAAAATTTTTTTGATTACAAATGGTCCTTCGTATGTAGGAGTCCATTTTCCCCTGGGATCGCCTTGTGGCAATATGATGTGTTTGATCACTAGATCTCCGACTTGATACACTTGGCGTCTGACTTTCTCGTTGAAAGCCTTGATAATCCGTTTTTGGTACATTTGACCATGTCAAACAACAGTAAGTCTCTTCTCATCAATCAAGTTTAATTGATCAAGTCGAGTATGGATCCAATCATTTTCGTTTAACCCTGCATCCTTCATAATCCTCAGAGAGGGGATATGAACCTCGATAGACAAGACAACTTCCATGCCGTATACCAAAGAATATGGTGTTTCCCCGTTTGATGTGCGAGCCGTGGTACGATACCCGTGGAGAGCGAATGGTAGCATCTCGTGCCAGTCTTTGTATGTTACTGTCATCTTTTGTATGATCTTTTTAATGTTTTTATTTGCAGCTTCGACAACACCATTCATCTTTGGCCGATAGGGAGAAGAATTATGATGCTGAATCTTGAATTGCTCGCATAGTGCGTGATCATAGTGTTATTGAGATTTGTACCATTGTCAGTGATGATCCTTTCTGGGATACCGTACCGGAAAATGATATTTTTCTTGATGAAACGGGCAACAACATTCTTGGTAACAGAGGCGAAGGAGGCTGCTTCAACCCACTTTGTAAAATAGTCAATAGCCACTAGGATGAAGCGGTGTCGGTTGGAGGTCGTCCGCTTGATTTCCCCAATTATATCAGTTCCCCACATAGAAAAGGGCCAAGGATCTGTCAAGACATTCAGAGGAACCGGAGGTACATGCACTTTGTCAACATAAATCTGACACTTATGGCAGGTTCGAGAGTGTTGATAGCAATCTAATTCCATGGTAGACCAGTAATAGCCTTCCCGTAGGATTTTCTTCGCCATCATATTCCCAATGGAATGGGTACCAAAAGTGCCTCATGTAATTCATCCATGATCCTTTCAGCTTCAACCTTATCTACGCACCAAAGCAATATGAAGTCATGATTGCGTTTGTACAGGATGTCGTTACTAAGGAAGAATTTAGCAGAGAATCTCTTTAACAAATTCTTGTCATTGATTGAATCTCTTTCTGGATATTCTTGAGCCTCGAGATACCTCTTGACTTCGTGAAACCAAGGCTGGTCCACTACTTCTTCAGTATTAATCTCGTGACAGTGTGCTGGTTCATCTATTCGTTTGATGGTGATCTGGGGAGCCTCGTTATCCCAATTAATTTTAAACATATATGACATTGTGGCTAGAGCATCTGCTAGCTAATTTTCTTCTCGCGGGAAATGCTCGAAGGTAATCTTCTCAAAATGTGGTAGCAATGTCAAAACATGTTCTTTGTAAGGGATAAGGTTTGGGTGTTTGGTGTCCCATTCCCCTTTGATCTGACTGATGACCAAAGCTAAATCTCCAAATACATCCAAGGATTTGATCCCCAAGTCTATGGCAGCTTTAAGATCGAAGATGCACGCTTTGTATTCCGCCATGTTGTTCGTACAATTGAAGTAGAGTCTTGCGGTAAAGGGAGTATGACACCCTTCCGGAGATATGAGTACAACACTGATACCATTACCAAGTGTATTGGATGCTCCATCAAAGAACAGGGTCCATCGGGATCCTTGTTCAGGTCCGTCATATGGCCTGATTTCTTCACAGTTGTCTAATGTCATGATATCTTCATCTGGGAATTCAAACTTCATGGACTGGTAGTCTTCCACAGCTTGGTGAGCAAGGTGATCAACTAATACACTACCCTTTATAGCTTTTTGGGTAGTATATTGTATGTCATATTCTGTCAAGATCATCTGCCATCTCGCTATTCTCCCAGAAAGAGCAGGCTTCTCGAAGATGTATTTTATCGAATCCATATTAGATATCAACAAGGTAGTATGAGTCAGCATATACTGTCTTAGCCGGCGAGCAGCCCATGCCAGAGCGTAATAAGTTTTCTTGAGTAGTGAATATCTGGTTTCAGAGTCGGTAAACTTTTTGCTCAGGTAGTAAATAGCATGCTCTTTTCGGCCAGACTCGTCATACTGCCCCAATACACACCCCATTGAATTTTCTAAAACAGTCAGATACATGATCAATGGTCTCCCCTCGATTGGTGGCATCAATACAAGAGGCTCTTGTAAGTATTCTTTGATTTTGTCAAAAGCAACTTGGCACTCACCATTCCATTTGACTATTTGATCTTTCTTCAAGAGCTTGAAGATTGGCTCACACATAGTTGTCAGGTGAGAAATGAATCTGGTAATATAGTTCAAATGTCCCAAGAATCCTCTGACTTCCTTCTCAGTACGGGGAGCAGGCATCTCTTGTATTGCTTTAACTTTAGTAGGATCGACCTTAATACCTTTGTTACTGACGACAAAGCCTAGGAGTTTACCAGACTGTACCCCAAATATACACTTGTTTGGATTCAACCTCAGCTTGTACTTCTTCAGTCTCCCAAACAATTTTTGTAAGTGATCAAGATGCTCTTCTTCTATTTGCAATCTGGCTATCATATCATCTATGTAGACCTATATTTCATGATGTATCATGTCATGAAATAAAGCTACCATGGAACACTGGCATTCTTCAATCCAAATGGAATTACCTTGTAGCAGAATGTGCCCCACTGTGTGACAAATGTTGTTTTCTCCATGTCCTCGGGTGCCATTTTGATTTGGTTATAACCGGAGAATCAGTCCATGAAGGAAAACACTTTGTGTTGTGCTGTATTGTCAATTAGGTAATCAATGTGGGGGAGTGGAAAGTCATCCTTAGGGCTCTCCCTATTCAAATCTCTGTAGTCCACACACATTCGTACTTTGCCGTCTTTTTTAGGTACGGAAACAATAATGGCAATCCATTGAGGGTATGAGGTGACAGCCAAAAATCCAGCATTGAATTATTTCATGACCTCTGCTTTAATCTTTTCTGACATATCAGGTCTCATGCGGCGAACCTTTTGTTTTACTGGTGGACAATCCTCTCTTGTAGGCAGACGATGTACCACGATGTCTGTATCAAGTCCTGGCATGTCTTCATATGACCAGGCAAAAACTTCAACATAATCGTGTAATAACTGAATCAGACGCTCCTTGACATTGGGTTCCAAATTGGCACCTACCTCGACCTCTTTTTTGTCTTCTTCAGTACCCAGGTTGATTGTATCCACGGGTTCCTCGTGAGGTTGAATGGTTCTCTCCTCTTGTTGTAGCAGTCTGGCAAGTTCCCCTGGTACTTCACAATCTTCCTCACCTTCGTCTTCGGCTTGGTAGATTAGATTCTCAGAGTCACAAAAGGCCATAGCAATATCGTTACCCATGGGATCCAGAGTGGATGAATACCTGCATTGTGAGTGTGGGTGTGTGTAAGGGTATATCTATCTTTGAAAGAAAATAAAATGTAAAAGAAAAACAATGAGCACAAAATTTTGTATGCGAAAACGTCCATGATTCATTGATGTCATATGAAGATGAAATAATAACCCTTACAAATGGACCATTGTGCCTCGGGTAAGACACAAGGTTTTAAGAGTGCGAATTGTTTTTGAATATTACAGATCCAACAAAATGTAAAGATGAATTATTGTGGGATAAAAGTGATCGGAACAAAGTCTCTAGCCTCCCAATTGCTGAGTCCTCCATTGACAGTCAGAAAGATCCAATCCTCCAGGTTGCAATCATCTTCACCATCTTCTACCGCGTTGACCTCACGGTTGCTAATCTTCAAGAGTGGCCCTCCAGCGCGGGCATGGCGTACAACCTTTTGAGCACTTGAAGTTAAACCTAGGCCAAACATATCAGACTTATACGGGATATCTGGAAGTTTCCCCTAGATAGTGCATCCACCTTCCTCTACCACTGATTTGGCGTCCTTTAGTGATGACATCCGGAGTGGAGGTCTTGTAATCTTGGAAATCTGGGACACAGTCTTGGTCACTTGCACCTCTTGGGGGACCTCTTCGAAGTGTTGAAATGGAGTTTCAATGAATTTTCCATCCAATTACACACATCTGAAGGAATTGAGATGGTTGATCATGTATTATTCCTCTCCATGGACAATTATAATCTTCCCTTGAACCGGGTACTTCAGCATCTGGTGCAATGTAGAGGTAACAACGTCAGCATTGTGGATCCATTGTCGGCCTATCAAGAAAGAGTACGAAGGGCGGATGTCCATTACATAAAAGGTTGAATTGAAAGTTTTTGATCCCACCTTAATTGGGATATCCACTTCCCCGTGAACCATCCTCTTCGAGCCATCAAATGCCCTTACTACTATGTTGCTTGGCTTTAATGTTAGCCCCTCACAGTCAAGTCTGTCAAGAGCTTTTTTCGGTAATACATTCGAAGATGAGCCATTATCCACCAAGACATGGGATAGAGTTGTGCCCCTACACTCCAATGAGACGTGCAACGCCTCATTGTGCTTTCTTCCCCTTGGTGTCAGATCAACATCCGAGAAGCCTAGACCGTTATCCACTGTCAAGCTGGATACGCAGTCTTGGAATTGATTGCCAGACGTCTCTTGAGGCACATGGGCTGTTTTTAAGAACTTCACCAAGGCTTTCGCATGTGCTTCGGAACACAGTACTAATGCCAGCATGGAGATTTTTGAGGGAGTTTGCCCCAATTGTTCAACTATATTGTAGTCGCTTCTATTTATAATTTTTAGGATCTCCTCCATTTCTTTCTTAGAAGCCTCAGAGATAGTCAGTGATTGAGCCTTCGTCTGGACAGGCTCCACTTGAATACTCTTTCCTCGGGTCTCGGCAGCAGGAGTGTTGGTAGGAATGATAACAGGAGTTGTAACGTCTTTGTCAATAGGAGCACTTGCAGAGATGATTATGGGTACGGAAGTAACCTTTGGAGAAGCCACGGGTATGATCATGGGTCCAGAAATTGCTTTTGGGGGAGCAATTTCTGGAGAAAAGATCCTACCGCTTCAGGTAACTTTACTAGTTCCGACAATATTACTGATGTCAAAATATTCTTCTTCGGAGTTTATCTCTTCGGTGGCCGGCCAGTCTTGTTTGATGCCATGGTAGTAAATGTCCCCTCCATAATTCCACGACACAGTTTTGTCTGATTCATATGGGACTGGCCCAGACATTGTGATTATTAAAGGAGTTGCTTTCGGAACCGATGTAATTCTAACGGGTCTTTTGGTGGAGACCCTGGAAGAATTGGTGGAGATGGTAATGATAGAAACATCTTCAACAGGAATAGGTGAAACAGAAGTACTTTCAAACAAAATTTATTTGTCATCTATCAGGCGCTGAATGCCTGCTTTCAACAAAGGGAAATCAGTTGGTGAGGACAAGCAGAGATGGCAAACTTCATTACAGCCCGGGAACACACCGGCTTTTAACAAGTTTATCTTAATGGTTGGAAGTGGAGTCATGAGTTCATCAACTATGGTAACAAACAAATCTTCTTCAACAACATTTGTATTGTGACCATGTCTGGGCATAGGAGCATAAATGACATTTGGCTTCTCGGGCGCATCAAACTCAATTTCTTTTGCATCAAGGAGGTCTTGTATTTTGTTCTTCAAGGCCCAACAGTTATTAGTATCATGACCAGGACTTTCAGAGTGATATGCGCAATGGGCATTGGGGTGATAATGAGGGGATGTTGTATTGGGGTTTTTCGGAGCTTCTTTCAAGGTCGCCAAGTTGGATCTCAGAAGATGCTGTAATACTTGAGATATAGTCATGTTAATTCTGGTGAATTTCCTGACTGGCCTTTCCACCCTTGGTTGATTACTTATTTGTATATTAGACGTAGGCTTTGGAATCATAACAGCTCCCACCATTGGTCGGCGTTCGGCCCTATCTTGGTTCCTTTGCGGATATACAACAACTATCTCTTTCTTCCCAATAAAAGGCTTCCTTACAACTATAGAAGAAGATGAATCCTTCTGAATCTTTCCACTTTTTATGCCAGCTTCTACCCTCTCACAGGTCAATATTAGTTCAGTAAAACCTGCATATGAACTTTCTATTAAATGGTTGAAGAAGGGACCAGATAAGGTGCCTAAGAACATGTCTACCAATTCCCTTTCAGACAAAGGGGGTTGAACTATTCCATCCAAATCTCTCCATTTTTGTGCGTAATCCTTGAAACCTTCATTGGAAGCCATGGCCATACTCTGGAGTTGAGTACGGGTAGGCGCCAAATCGGTATTGTATTGATATTTCTTGTAGAAAGTTGCGTCAAGGTCTTCCCAATTGTGGATGTTGGCTCTTTCTAGTTGGTAAAACCAGTCGAGTTATGTTCCAGACAGACTGTCTTGGAAAAAGTGCACCCATAAGTCTTTATTAGCGGTATGGGGTTGGATTTTTCTTACATATGACCGGAGATGCATTTTAGGGCATGACACTCCATCATATTTGGCAATTGTAGGCGCTTTAAATTTCGGAGGAATCACAATCCCCGACACTAGTCCCAACTCCTCAAAATCTAAGACTGGTACCTTTTGTATTTCCATCGCGCTCAAACGCTCTTCGAGATGTCTATACTTGTCATTAGCTGGAGGGTAATGTTCCTTAGAGTAGTCTTCCTCTTCTTCCTCCTATTTAGATTCTGATGGGACTGATGTTTCCTTGCCTTTCCCTTCTCCTTCACCAGATGTTGTTTCAAAATTCAAAGTCCTTCTTGTCTGCCCATGAAACCTTCTCCCCATGTTTAAGACTCCAATTACCTTCTTTGTTTTCTTTTTCCTCTCTTCAGCTAGCAGAGTCTTCAATTCTTCTCGCCCCTTGGCTAGGGTCATGAGCAATTGTTGAAACTGCGTATTCTGAGCTTGGAGATCTTTCACTGTTTGCTCGATATCCATCTTACTGAAATAAACAGTAGAGAGATGAGGAGACTTGTTGAAAAAGACTTGTTTATGTTATGATGAATGATATATGCATATTCAATGTTTTCAAGGATTTCAAAGATTCAAATTTGTTTTAGACAAATAGGAAACACACGTTATATTAATAAGAAAAAGTTTGATTACATCAATGCCCCTTGGACAAAATAATACAAAACTCTAAGATGAAAAAGTAGTGCGCATCCTCTTTGTTGCAATGTAGGCGTTCAAAGTCCGCTCCTCATGAAGTAGCCTAGTGAGTTCCAAAACCTTCTTCCCGCTTGCGTATAATTGGGCTTCAAAAGTATCTCGCTCTCCTTTGAGTTGTATCCAATCCCTTTGTAAGTCTTTAAGAGATGTGGGCATGTCAGGATGTAGGATAGTGTATGGAACATCTCCTTCCTTAACAGGCTCAATGATTACCGGGAGAATGAATGGGTAAGGCATCATAAGACTCTGAGAACAAGTTCATCCATTTGAGGTAAGGCTCAAGAGGGATGGAATTCTTGTGCCCCAAAGTCTTGCTATCCACCTTGTTTAGCATTCTCCAAGCTCGTATAAATCTCTGGCGAAGACCTTGATCGTTGTTGTCATAGTCAAATACCAAACCTTGAATCAGCATCTCGTGCAGGCCATCCCTTCGGGCGTAACCAAACTGTCTTAAGTCTAAGCATGGGTTGTAGGTGATGCCTCCCATAATGCCAAGTAGATGGACATTAGGGAATTCTCCACAACGGTCTACAATGATAACATTCTCTTTGGATCGAGAGCACCAATGAATGTCTGAATGTTTGAGCGTCATCAACCGTTGTGACCACCTTGAACCTTGCTCATTCTTTATGACTGATTGGGGAAGATGAGAAATAAACCATATTTCCAAGAGAGGAGTGCAACACATAAGGACACCTCTTTTCCTTATTGTGCGAGTGTGAAAAGAGTGTAAGATATCCCCTAGCAATGTAGGCACCAGATTGCGTGATATGAAGATTTTGACGGCGTTCACATCTATGAGTTGGTCAGGATTTGGAAACAAAACCATCCCATAGATGAGAAGATCCACAATTTCCTCAAAGGCTTGCAAGTTTAAGGAATTCCAACAGCTTTGCTCTTTCTCAAACAGGAACTTTGCTAAGAAGCCTTTGACACCACTCTTAGTTTGCCAATAAGTTGTGACATCAGATGAGTGCAAGTGTAGAGCTTGAGCAATCTCTTATGGCTTTGGATCTCTTTCTGTACCGTTGAAAGGTAGTTGATTGAGAATGGGAATCCTCAAGAGTTGAGAGAATTCTTCCAAAGTAGGCACAAGTTGATAGTCGAGAAATATGAAGTAATGGTGCAAAGGATCAAAGAACTGAAAGAGCACCTTCATCATATCCTCATCTGTGTTAGAGGTGATCAAGTTGAGTATACGTCCATTTCTTTCGGTGAATGGAGAGTTCTCAGGAATCCTTGAAGCTAGCTCCTTAAGTTGTGGAGGAATTCTCACAAGGTTGACTTGAATAGTTTTCCTGCAAAGTGAATCCATATCCTATAAAACAAGAACAAAGATGAATCCCAAAATCCTTGGAATGGTTACTGGATGTATATGATGTTCATGATGTCCATGATGTTATGTACAAGTATGCATATACAATTAAAGCAAACAAGTCCTTATTTTAGGCTTGCATGGATTTTTATAGGTAAGTACCCTCTTGAAGTTTAGTTGGCTTAAACCTGTCCTAGTAATAGTAACCGGGTTCTAAGGAGCTCAATATCACTGGATTGTTTCCTTGGTCATTGTTTCAGCTCAAGCCTCTTTAATGGCGACCAAAATATCCAAAGAAACCAAACCTCAATGAGTGTAGTATCGAGTATCTACCAACTTTGGACTGCACCAAAGTCGGTCATCTCACTACGTCCTAAAGGCCAACTTGGTCAAGTAAAGGTTCTAGAAGTTCATTAGTGCTTCATGACATCACTCAGCGGCCCCATATTCTCTTTGATTAACTTAAAGGCTACCGGTACCCACAAATATGACGCACTAGCATAGCTATTGCTTAGACCATGTCAGTATACCCCACACAGTTTCCACAACGTATTGCTACTTACCTATAATGTATCCCAAATCCGGGTAGAGGATTCAAACCTAAACAAAGAACCATAATGTAAAGCATACAAGTCAATCAACGTAAGCAAGTAAATGTGATCTAAACCCTAAGGTAACCCCACTTTTAGAAAATTCCCCAGCAGAGTCGCCGGTTCTGTGATACGGTGGGAGAACTGACTTGAAGGTTTTGCGTTTGTGTTCGCAAGTGTTGCGGTTAGCAAGAGTCGCCATTGACTTTTATTTTATCCAAAAGGAAAGGTTAAAAAGCACAGGAAAGACCTTTAGATATGTTTTCTTGAGTTCGGGGGGTAGATTATGAAAAGGGAAGGTATTAGCACCCTTTTCATCCATGGTTTTCCATGGGGTCTTAGTTACTTGCTATATCACTTGCTTTTGTTTTGAAATTGTGCTTTGTGTGGTTTTTGAAAGTATTTTGTAAAAGAGGCCATTGTTTAGGAAATCTTTGTAATGGTTCTCGTTCGTAAGAATATATACAAAGATGTTTGTATTTTTGAAAATGTTTTCAATGTTTGTAAGATGTTTGGAAACGTGTGTGTTTGTTTTGAAAATAGCAAGGATATTTGTTTGAAATGGAGCAAGTAACTAAAATTAATCTACCTACTCAAATGTATTTCTTGTTCATTTTCTTTTCCTTTGATATCATTGTCTTACCATTAATTTGGTAAGCAACCCTATCTTTGGATGTAAACGGGACGGGCGTGGGTCATCGTATAGCCATGATTAGCAATTTTGCAAAGTATCTTAGCATTCTTGAGGGACTAAGATCATTTTTGTAAGACAACTTTGAATAGTGTCATCGAGGGACTATGATCTTGTTTTTTTGTTTGTTTTGCTATGATACCTTACATGCGTAATATGGCCATTTTGTTCAAGGCAACCAAGTGGAGTAACCCTGGGGGTGTTTGTGTGCAAGTGTGTCATTTTCATGCTTGATTTTGTCTTGAATTAGGGTTTTCTATTTTATTGGTTTTATCTTTCCATACAAACCCTAATTATTAACATGTTATATATAAAGCGATAAATTTCGGAAAGTAAATATCCTATGCTATTACATTAATTTGGGGATGGGGTGTACAAATTTACAAATGGGGATTGCAAGAATTTAAAGTCCTAATTATCTATTACAACCATATTGAATAGCCATGAAGAAAATATATGAAGCATGTAAAAATAAAGAAAAATGAAAGGAAAAGAAAACATTTTGGATCATTATGTGTCGACACATGCCGTAAAATCAAGCTTCTCGAATGCACTTTTGTTTTGATGAAGACAAATCATGATTGATAAAGAAGGAAAAAATTATTGATCAAGCTAAAAGCCTCTTTGGATGAAGTCTTTGGTTCAATCCCTTAGCAAATTTTAAGGTATAATGATAATACTTACCTTGAACTTAAGATATAGATACTCAGTGGTCAAAAGGAAACATTTTATATTGTCCAACTCTTTATTCAAGTTTTTTTAAAGCAAAAATTCAGTTTTCATTTGAGTGCAATCGATTTGCATGTTAGTGCAATCTATTGCATGCTTCAGTTTTTCAAAACATTGGCTACTGACTTCCAGTGCAATCGATTTGCATGGTTGTGCAATCGATTGCATACTCAAAATATTTGGAAATCTGGCTACTGGAACCCCGTGCAATCGATTTGCATGGTTGTGCAATCGATTGCACACTCAAAATATTTGGAAATTTGGCTACTGGAACCCCGTGCAATCGATTTGCATGGTTGTGCAATTGATTTCCTGTTGTATGATTTTGAAAAACAGCATCCTTACACCTGCCTGTTCATGATGCTATTTCATGGAAAACCTTTTACTCAATCTTGGCAATTGTTCATGATTTTTTACAAACCTTTTCTTCAAAGGTCACTGCATTTTAGCCTAAAAAGTGAACCAAATTATGATGAATGAAATGAAGAGTTTAAATTTAAGGAGACTTACCTTGCAGCTAGAATTTATGTTTTGAGCTTGAGGTGTTGCTTTGTGGACTGTTATGACCTTCTTTCAGTTATGAGATTTTTGAGAGTTTGTCAACAAAACTTCTGGTTTTATTTCTCCCTTTTCTGTCTTCTTTCTTTCTCACTATTTTTTTTTTGCAATTGGCCTCTCTATTTATAGAGATGGTTTGAGACTTCAAACAACTCAGATTTTGAATCACATGTTATGGTTATCTTACTTGTTTTTGAAGGAAACATGAAGGACATGTTTCCAATGCTTGTACCAAGCTATGTAAAGTGGTTGATCACTTTAAACATGTTTGTTCTGACTTGTAGAAGTTGAGTGTGATTAGAACAACAAGTTAGAGGCTCAAGAAATTGACTTTATGATTAAAGTGAACTTTGCAAGAATGGCAATGGTGCCTTTGTGCCAAAAATGGAAAGATGCAATGGACAATACTTGAACCACTTGGATAATGGTTCAACAAATTTTTTAAACATTTTATTATGTATAGATTTGCAAGTCAAGAGGCCTGCAAAGTGAAGATTTTGCAGCATGACTAATATTTTTGTTCCTTGTTCATCACAAATTTGCCTTGTAAATTAAGAATGAATGTCCAACTTCAGATCCTTGTATCTCCTAGCTCAAATATGATAAATTCATGCTCTTGGATGTTTTGGAAAGCTTGAAACACCCTTTATAACTTTCATGTGGGCCATTTTTACAAAAACATCTTGTAACTATGTGAAAAAATGCCAAGAAGTTGGGATAAAATCCTGACCAAAACTGCTGAAAATTTCTCTAAGTGTTTATTCAAAAATGCCATGACTTCATGAATTTATAACTCAAAATCAAAGAATTTCTAGAAAAAGTCCTGCCCTACGAAGTTTTATATCTCATTGAGATCTACAATTTTCATGTTGGTCGTTTTCCTTGAATCATCTTACATCATGGTGAAAAGTTGGCATGAAGAAATGAAATTATCATGTATAAAAGACACTTAGAAAAATTTCTAAGTCTTGAAGAGTTTAAATTTTCACATTGACTTTTGACTTTCTTGATTTCTTGATTTCTTGATGATCAAGTTTCATATTTTTGAATGTCTTGATTAATTTTAATCTTTGGCACTTGAATTTGACCAAAAAGTCAAAGTTTGACTTTTCAGTATACAGTTGACTTTTGATTAGTTGACTGGAAAATTCATCTGTCAATCCAATGGATTTGTAACGTTTTGAATGATGCAATTTAACTCTTGAAATCATGCTTAAAACCAATTGATCATTTGCTAGGCAAAAAATAAAAAATTGCCCTTTCTCAGTCAAAATCCTAATTTTGACCATTTTGCCCTTTTGATGATTTCATCAAATTTCTTGAGGAATTATCGTCCAAACTTGATCAAATGATGTATATGAGTCTAAGATGTTGATGTGGATAAAAAAAAATGAAGTTTGACTGTAAATTGGCCATGGTTGACTTTTTCCCCAATACAGTTGATTTTTAGGTCAACTGTTCAATTGATTGATCAAAAGTGTGATCCAAGGCTTGAAACTTGACATGAATAATCTTGGAGGTCCATAATGGTCCATGGAATTCATATGAGGCATTGATAGTCCAAAAAAATCCTTGTGCGAACTCAAACCCTATTTTTGGTCATCAGTGCATAAGGAGGTGTCTTGAGCTGATCAAACCCTAGTGTAGTCTTGAATCCAATGCGATCTTGTGAGAAAAATCTTAATAAATGAGAGGGAAAATTTTGGGGTACAACAACTACCAACTCACAGTTGAAGGTAATAAGATGATATCGACTCATGGATGACAGTAAGCTACCAACTCATAGCAAAGGTAGACAAAATATAACATTGATAATAAGCTTCCCACAACTTTCGATATTCCACCTATAATGGGTCTCATCTCATTCTTTAACTAAGTATTCCACCTGGAAAGGGGTAATAAACTTCATACGAATTTTGGTTCTTCACATGGAACGTGTCTTAGTTTCTTCTTTAACCAAATAATCCACCTAGAAAAGGTAATAAACTACCCATGACTTCCAGTTCTTCACCTGGAACGGGTCTCAGTTTCTTCTTTAACCAAGTGATCTACCTGGAAAGGGTAATAAACTTCCCATGACTTCTGGTTCTTCACCTGGAACGGGTCTCAGTTTCTTCTTTAACCAAGTGATCCACCTGGAAAGGGTAATAAACTTCCCATGACTTTCTGTTCTTCACATAGAACGGGTCTCAGTTTCTTCTTTAACCAAGTAATCCATCTGAAAACAGTACTAAATAAGCTTTTCTTCGACTTTTGGCCCTTAACCAGAAGTGGTCTTCACTTGTTGGAGATCTGATTCTTAACTGTGATAGGGATTACGACATGCTTCTCAAATAAAGAGACATCCACCTGCTGGAAAATGAAATTTTGATAACTTTGATTTGACTGAATCACAACAAGCTTCTTTGTCTGGAATAAAAAGGAGATATTTCTACTCTCCATGGAAATAAGGATTTGGTATGCTGAGGATAGAATAAACTTCTCAAATAAAGAGACTGCCACTTATTGTCGATCACGGTCTTGGAGAAATTGCAAGAGTATCAACTATGGAGAAATACATTTTTCAATTGTAGAGTAAATCTTCTCTACTGAGGAAAATGATGAGATCCATTAAAAGGTGAAACAGGCTTTCTTCGTCATCCATAAAAGACTGCAGGGGACTAAAGTTTAATCCATGAATGAGTTAGAAAGAAGCAGTCAAGTAAGATTTTTCCTGACGAGGAATGAACTCGATTGGTGATTCGCTGAACCAATTCATCTAATTAGGCACGAAATCAGTGGGGAAACATGAGATAACTCCACTCGGGTGTAGCGGTAGAAATGTTCAAGGCTAAGCCATTGGATTTGACTAGACTTTATACAAATCAAAATAAAAATCGCCACCGCGCTTTATTGTTTCCAATGAAATGGGAAAATAGTGAATAACCCAAAAAAGAAGGGGAAAGATTCAAGGTAAGAAGGTTGGTTATGCAAAGGGAAGGTATTAGCACCCTAAACATCTACGGTACTCCGCAGGAACCTCTTTGAAAAATTTGTATATTTTGGCTATAAAAATGTGTTGTATATAAAATGGATGGTGAAGGTGAGAAGAGAAATATTTTTTATGATTTTTTCACCCGCCGCGGTTGCGAATCTTTAGTGCCTACGTACCACCTTTCTTACAATAGGGGATCAGGGTACACGTAGTTCCTCTTTTAAAAATTTGAAACACAAGTGTGTTGGTTGATTTTAAGAGATAAGACATCATCATCATTGTTCGTGTGGAAAACATACTTACTACACACAATCATGAGAAAGGAGAATTTGCATCATCTCAAAGTGGAGGATATGGCTTGGATCTTAAAGTCAACAATTCCTCACTCAACACACAAGTGGAAAATATCTCACTTCACTATATATTGTAGAAGTATATTTGTTTGCATCACTATAAGGATTGACAAGAGTCTAATCTTTTGAGAAAAGTTTTTAAGTAGAAGCCAAAGTGGCAAAATAGTTTGAAATGAGATTGATTGACTTTTAGTCTTCTTACAAAAAATGTCAAGGTATTGTTAAGTTGATTGAAGTTTATTTATGAAAAGATTTTGAAAATTCATGGACCTAGGTCCAAGTTTATTATGAAAGTGTTTCAAGTTTAGAAACAAGAAGAGTTTTCAAAAGGAGGGAGTAGATTTTAAAATTTATGAAAATGGGAGGAGAAGAAGAGACTATCCTAAAGCATAAGGTAAAAGCTAAGGATAAGGACCTGTTGGTGTAAGCCCTAGAGGCCAATCCTTTTGGTACTTGTATCGAATTATTTATTAATAATAAAAGGAATTTCTTTATTATGTTTGCTTTCCAAAATAATAAAGTCCCTAGAATGGTTTATTTGTTTAATGAAATGTTAAGTGTGTCTTAATCATGAGATCCCATTAAACATAAGACACTATTCTTAAAGTATCCGTAGTCAAGCTTTAATATGAAGTGGGATAACATTAAAGCATTAAGATTATTATGAAGATAGATTGATGATCACATCTCATGGATCATAGATAAGGAGTTATCAAGTCTTGACATAAGTATGAATATTAGGAGTAATATTTATACTGGATTGACCCGCTATGAGAATACTACATAGAATGTTATGCAAAGTGTCATAAGTTATTCTCATGATGATAATGGTGTATACCACCCTTCGACCTGAAACCACTATGGACCCTAGATGTAGAGTCAAGTACTTTATTGCTGATCAAATGTCATTCGTAACTGGATGACTATAAAGACGGTTGATGGGTACTTCACAAAGCATGTTAAGGGACATGAGTGACCTAGATGGAATTTGCTCATCCTGCATAACAGGATAAATGTTTAAGGGACCAATATTGAAATGGACAAGGGTGACACAGTGTATGCCTTGTGTTCAATATAGACATGAGGGAAAAAGGGTAATTGTACAACACAAATATTATCACGGAAAAGGTTTGGTCAGATCACATGACATTTTCGTGACTTGGGTAACAGTGATGTGTTGCTAGATACCGCTCACTGTTTATTATAATAAATGTGTGATTTAATATAATTACCAACGTCGCGAAAACCTACAGGGTCACACACATAAGGACAAGTTGATGAGAGATAGAATAAATAAGGAACACCGTAAGGTACGGTGCACTTAAGTGTAATACAGAAAGTGGTAAGGTACCCCGTGGATAAGTGATATATGGTACATCATAAGGTATGATGTCCATAAGCTTAATTGGGCTTTTAGCTTATAGCCTTAATTGGGCTTTTAGCTTGTAGCCCACACGAGTGATTCTATAAATAGATCCCTTGTGATGAAGCAATTTCACTTGATGCAATTTCATTTTTGATTCTCTCTCTCACTCAAGGTTTCCGTTCGTGATCAGCTAGCACTGTGACCGGAAGCGATTTGTTCGTGTGGACTGAGTAGAGGCGTTGTTCTTCATCAATGCTCATGATCACAACATCAAAGGTCTGAATCACCACAAGAGGTAAATATTTCTATCACTGACCATGCTCATTCGTAAGGATCGCTAAAGGAAAATTTTAAATTCTGCTGCGCTTTTGATCGCAATTTTCCTTCAGTGGTATCAGAGCCACTTACGAAACCATGGATCTGATAGTTGTTTATGTTCTATATATTTTTTTTTGATTCGATTAAAACAAGAATGAATTGAATAATAAACGAGTAATTAAATTTGGCATCTGTTGTGTACGATTTGGATGATTGATGTTGACTATGCTTCGGAATCCGATATTAGTATGGTGAAGCAGCGATACATCGATCGTCTATAGGTTACACAAATAAGATCGATCACTTTTATATATGATATAAGTAAATCTGATGCAACGATGGTATATGGGATATACTGTTTCTGTTTCGTTCATTCAAACACTTGATGATTGTTATTCCTTTGACCGATCACTGTTAATATGCTTCGGAATCCGACATTAGTATGGTGAAGCAATGGCATGTGATTAATCATACTGAATTATCAATCGAAATGTGTTTGACAGCATGAAACTGTTGCATTAGGGTTAATGACGGCACAAGGGTTGTGTTGTTGCAGAGTTATGCGATTAGGGTTGTGAATGCACAAGAGTTGTGCGAAAATGACGCCGATTTCAAATGAATTGTTCATTAAAATTTTGCGTAGGGTTAGCGGAACCCCCGGCTAACTCTGCGTAGTGTGATCAATCGTTGAAATTTAATTTGCCTTTTTTTTAATTAACAAAATTTAAACTAATAATAAAAGTGTGTTTATTATTATTGTATTGTGGTGATCAGTTATGGCCTTAGTTTTTTCCTTTATTTTGTTTTGGGATTGTAAAATATGGCCTGCATGTCGTGCCTCTCTCTAAAATTCTTGATGTAACTTCTTTTCTCATCTCACTCCCTCGTATGTAAAACGAGTTTCTTTTATGTAATGTAATGTTATGAAAAAAGAGAAGAATACAATATCAAAGGAGGATAACCTTGGAGATCTTGCTTGGAGATGTTTAGATCGTTATTAGGTTAGCTTAGGTTCTCTCATTGGCTTGGGAGAACAATTGCGCTAGGGGCCATAACTGTATCCTTTTATGTATATTGATGCATGTGTTTGTATGTTGATGCATGAGAGAGACGAATTTCATGTTAAGCCGGTGAGATCAAACTAATAACAAAATCCCTCAAGTTAAATATTAAGTTCATGCTTTCCAAGTTTTAGCACTCATCAAGACTAGTATCGAACAATGTAGGTTTCGCCTACGCGAGGTGCATGTTCTATATTAGTAAGGTGCGATGGGATAATTGTAATATCCAACTGCTAAAACAATGGGTCAAACTTAACTAAACACATTATAATAAGATTATACATGTTTAGAAGCAAGAGTTGGGAATGATTCATATGATGAATTAGAATAAGGAGTTATTCACCCAACCGAAAATATTCGAGAGTTGTATGAGATACAATTGGAAGGAGTTCCTACCTAAATAACCTAGTTTTGTGTAATCAGCCTAACGCTAACTTAGAACGAAGTGAAATGTGGATCTCGACCCACTAGAAAGTCTTCCAACGGGATTTTCCGAATCAAATGATGAGGGTCATTTGGTTTGAGTAAAATAGTGGGAGCATATTTGATTAAAGGCCTAATTAAATATGTTGTTTTAATGATACTTATATTTTCAATTTTTTGTAGATTACCATGACAACAAACAACCATATTTTGCGATCAATCCTAGATAAGGAAAAATTGTCTGGGACAAATTTCCTGGATTGGCACCGAAATCTGAGGATTGTCCTCAAGCACGATAAGAAGTTGTATGTCTTGGAGACACCTGTTCCTGAAGAGGAACCGCCTAGTTCGGCACCTAAGGAAGAAAGAGATGCTTATAAGAAGCATTTTGATGATGCTAACGAAGCCGCTTGTATCATGCTAGCTACTATGAACTCGGAGTTGCAAAAGCAACACGAGAACATGTCAGCGTTCGATATGATCGGACATCTGAAAATGCTCTATCAAGAGCAGGCAAGAAATGAGAGGTTTCAGGTTTCAAAGGCCCTTTTTAACAGCAAGTTATCTGAGGGTAACCCTGTAGGTCCCCATGTACTCAAAATGATTGGGTATGTGGAGAACCTTGAAAGGTTAGGGTTTCCGCTTGGAAAGGAACTTGCAACTGATTTTATCTTGCAATCGTTGCCAGATAGATTTAATCAGTTTGTCATGAATTTCAACATGAATGACATGGATAAGAGTCTTCCAGAATTGCTAAGCATGTTGAAAACTGCTGAGCAGAATATGAAGACAAAAGGGAAGTCCATTTTGATGGTCAGTAATGGAAAGAAGCTGAACAAGAGGCCTACCAAGCAAGTTGGTAAAGGAAAAGGCAAGGAAGTTGTCAAGCCTAAACCTATTGTTCCTGCTTTGAAGCCTAGTGGAGGTATAGCAAAGGAGGGCACTTGCTTCCATTGCGGTAAGACTGGACATTAGAAGAGAAACTGCCCAAAGTACCTGGAAGATATGAACAATGGAGTAGGGACTTCAAATTCAGGTATTTTTGTTATTGAAATTAATTTATCTACTTTTTCATCATGGGTATTAGATACTGGATGCGGTTCTCACATTTGTACTAATGTGCAGGGGCTAAAAAGGAGTAGAGATTTGGCAAAAGGTGAAGTTGACCTAAGAGTTGGAAATGGAGCAAAGGTTGCTGCTTTAGCCGTAGGAAGTTATGTTTTGACTTTACCTAGTGGTTTAATAATTCAGTTAGAGAACTGTTATTATGTACCTGCAATTAGTAGGAATATTATTTTTGTTTCTTGTTTGGACAAGTTTGGTTTTTCATTTATAATAAAGAACAATTGTTGCTCTATTTATTTGAATGATATATTCTATGCTTCTGCACAAATGAACAATGGACTATATGTCCTTGATCTTGAAATGCCAATTTATAACATTAATAATAAATGGATTAAACCTAATGAGTTAAATCCAAGCTACCTTTGGCACTGTCGCTTAGGCCACATAAATGAGAAACGCATTTCCAAATTCCATAAAGATGGACTCTTGGACTCTTTTGATTATGAATCATATGAGACATGCAGATCTTGTTTAATTGGAAAGATGACAAAGTCCCCATTCACAGGAAAAGGTGAAAGGGCTAATGATCTTTTGGCCCTCATACATACTGATGTATGTGGACCACTGAACATACCTGCCAGAGGAGGTTTTCAATACTTCATCACATTTACTGATGATTTCAGTAGATATGGTTATGTGTATTTAATGAAACACAAATCTGAAACCTTTGAAAAATTCAAGGAATTCAAGAATGAAGTATAAAACCAACTAGGTAAGAATATTAAAGTTCTTCGATCAGATCGAGGCGGTGAATATTTAAGCTTAGAGTTTGATGACCATCTAAAGGAATGTGGGATTTTATCCCAACTTACTCCTCCCGGAACACCACAATGGAATGGTGTATCTGAGAGAAGAAATCGAACCTTGTTAGACATGGTCCGATCCATGATGAGTCACGTCGATCTTCCGAACTCCTTTTGGGGACATGCATTATTGACTGCAGCTTACACACTTAACCGGGTTCCATCCAAAAAGGTTGAGAAGACACCATATGAGATATGGAGTGGTAAGAAACCACATATGTCTTACATGAAGATTTGGGGTTGCGAAGTTTATGTGAAACGACAAATTTCAACTAAGCTTGAGCCCAAATCTGACAAATGCTTATTTGTGGGGTATCCTTAAGGAAAAAGAGGGTATTACTTCTACAATCCTTCTGAGGGAAAAGTGTTTGTCGCTCGAACTGGAGTTTTTCTGGAAAAGGATTTTATTTCCAAAAGAATCAGTGGGAGGAAAATAGAGCTTGAAGAAATTCAAGAACCACAAAGCATTGATACACCTATGGAGGAATTAGAGTAGGAAACACAAGTAGTTGTCGAAGAGCAACCTGCTCAAGTAGAATAAGACCAGCGTAGGTCAAGCAGGATACGTCAACAACCTGAGAGATATGGATATCTCATAAGTGATCAGGGTGATGTATTACTCATGGATCAAGATGAGCCTGTGACCTACCAAGAGGCCATAACTGGTCCTGAGTCCGAGAAGTGGCTAGAAGCCATGAAATCTGAAATGGATTCCATGTACACAAACCAGGTTTGGACCTTGGTAGAGCCTCATATAGGAGTGAACCCTATAGGATACAAGTGGGTCTTTAAAAAGAAGACTGACATGGATGGTAAGGTACATACCTATAAGGCAAGACTGGTTGCAAAAGGCTATAAACAAATTCATGGGGTTGACTATGATGAAACCTTTTCACCAGTTGCAATGCTTAAATCTGTTAGGATTTTAATTGCTATCGCTGCATATCATGATTATGAAATATGGCAGATGGATGTCAAAACTGCTTTCCTTAATGGGAATCTTCTTGAAGATATGTAAGTTACAGCGATCAATTTATGGATTTAAGCAAGCTTCCAGAAGTTGGAATCTTCGTTTTGATGAAACAGTAAAACAATATGGATTCATCAAGAATGAAGATGAGCCTTGTGTCTACAAGAAGGTTAGTGGGAGCATGATCGTATTCCTGGTATTATATGTAGTGACATATTACTCATTGGAAACGATGTCCCTACCTTGCAACAAGTGAAGACTTGGTTAGGGAAATGCTTTTCAATGAAGGACCTAGGTGAAGCAGCCTTTATATTAGGAATCAGAAGCTATAGAGATAGGTCACAAAAACTGCTTGGCCTAAGTCAGAGTACATACATAGAAAAAGTGTTGAGACGCTTTAATATGCATGATTCAAAGAAAGGATTCATACATATGAAACATGGCATGTGTCTGTCAAAAACACAATCCCCTTCAAGTAAGGAAGAAAGGGATCGCATGGATAAGATTCCATATGCATCTGCAATAGGATCTATCATGTATGCCATGCTATGTACTCGACCAGATGTCTCGTATTCTTTAAGTGCAACGAATATGTACCAGTCTAATCCCGGTGATGCTCATTGGGTAGCTGTCAAGAATATCCTTAAGTACTTGAGAAGAACTAAGGACTCATTCTTGATATATGGAGGTCAGGAAGAGCTTGCTGTAATTGGATACACCGATGCTAGCTTCCAAACAGATAAGGATGACTTTAGATCGCAATCTGGTTATGTGTTTTGTTTAAATGGTGGCGCTGTGAGCTGGAAAAGTTCAAAGCAAGATACAGTTGTTGATTCTACAACCAAGGCTGAGTATATTGTTGCCTCAACTGCAGCAAAGGAAGTTGTTTGGATTAAGAAGTTCATTAGTGAACTTGGCATAGTCCATAACATTGTGGATCCTCTCTATTGTGATAACAATGGTGCTATCGCACAAGCTAAGGAGCCTAGATCTCACAACCGATCCAAACACATACTTAGGCGTTATCATCTCATTCGAGAGATAATCGATCAGGGAGATGTGAAAATATGCAGAGTACCTACACTTGACAATGTTGCTGACCCATTAACAAAGCCTCTTGCGCAGCTGAAGCATGATGGACATACTAGATCTATGGGTATTAGGGGTATGCCTGATTGGCTCTAGTGCTAGTGGGAGATTGTTGGTGTAAGCCCTAGAGGCCAATACTTTTGGTACTTGTATCGAATTATTTATTAATAATAAAAGGCATTTCTTTATTAGGTTTGCTTTCCAAAATAATAAATTCCCTAGAATGGTTTATTTGTTTAATGAAATGTTAAGTGTGACTTAATCATGAGATCCTATTAAACATAAGACACTATTCTTAAAGTATCCGTACTCAAGCTTTAATGTGAAGTGGGATAACATTAAAGCATTAAGATTATTATGAAGATAGATTGATGATCACATCTCATGGATCATAGATAAGGAGTTATTAAGTCTTGACATAGGTATGAATATTAGGAGTAATATTTATACTGGATTGACCCGCTATGAGAATACTACATAGAATGTTATGCAAAGTGTCATAAGTTATTCTCATGATGATAATGGTGTATACCACCCTTCGACCTGAAACCACTATGGACCCTAGATGTAGAGTCAAGTACTTTATTGTTGATCAAACGTCATCTGTAACTGGATGACTATAAAGACGATTGATGGGTACTTCACAAAGCATGCTAAGGGACATGAGTGACCTAGATGGAATTTGCTCATCCTGCATAACAGGATAAATGTCTAAGGGCCCAATATTGAACTGAACAAGGGTGACACAGTGTATGCCTTGTGTTCAATATAGACATGAGGGCAAAAGGGTAATTGTACAACACAAATATTATCACGGAAAAGGTTTGGTCATATCACATGACATTTTCGTGACTTGGGTAACAGTGATGTGTCGCGAAAACCTACAGGGTCACACACATAAGGACAGGTTGATGAGAGATAGAATAAATAAGGAACACCGTAAGGTATGGTGCACTTAAGTGTAATACGGAAAGTGGTAAGGTACCACGTGGATAAGTGATATATGGTACATCATAAGGTATGATGTCCATAAGCTTAATTGGGCTTTTAGCTTATAGCCTTAATTGGGCTTTTAGCTTGTAGCCCACACGAGTGATTCTATAAATAGATCCCTTGTGATGAAGAAATTTCACTTGATGCAGTTTCGTTTTTGATTCTCTCTCTCACTCAAGGTTTCCGTTCGTGATCAGCTAGCACTGTGACCGGAAGCGATCTGTTTGTGTGGACTGAGTAGAGGCGTTGTTCTTCATCAACGCTCGTGATCACAACATCAAAGGTCTGAATTGCCTCAAGAGGTCAATATTTCTATCACTGACCATGCTCATTCGTAAGGATCGCTAAAGGAAAATTTTAAATTCCGCTGCGCTTTTGATCGCAATTTTCCTTCAGGACCATCTAACCAACAAGAAGCCAAAGCTTGACATTATGAGCCAAGATATAATTCCCATTCTTTCGATTGAAACCAAGAAAGCAAAGATACTAGACCTATTCAAGTGTATTAAGTCTTCACAAAAATTGGGCAGAGTAACGGCTGTATACGGGTGAATTCCAGATTACAAACAGAGAATGTAATCACAAGAAACCTGCACACAAAAACAAACAAGCAACCCAATGTCTTGAGGTAAACCTCAAGCACTCCAGACAAAATAATCAGATAAGATCACAAGATCTCCAAGATAGGCCAAGGTTTCTAATCCTAAGTCCAAGAAAATGTCCCATGCTCCATCATGCCAAGGATAGTAACCAAATAGTCCAAGTACCATTAAGAGTTTTTTAGGGTTTATGTTGATTATTAAGTATCTTAAGAAAGGAAAAGAAAATCTCAAGTGAGCAAAGTAAAAATGACAAGAAAATAAATTCTCAAATGAGCAAAGATGAAAATGGCATGAAATGTAAATGCTGAAAAATAAATAGTACATAAAGCATAAAAAGAATAAAAGCATAAGATAAAACAAATCAATAGTTAGTGGTTAGTTGGATGACCATCTTGAAACTTGCATTTGGAACTCATTAGAGGATTGGTAGAACCAAAGCCTCCACACAACAAGTTGCATTTTATTTTTGTCAAGTATATCATCCATTTGGAACTCTCACAAGTAGCATTTAATGATCAACAATGTTTAAGTGATCCGCGTTGACCAAAGGTGTTGTAGATCCATTAGAGGATTGGTAGAACCAAAGCCTCCACACAATGAATCTCAAGGTTATTGGATCAAACAAATCAAATTAACATACTTGGGCTTGCAATCATAAGTTTGGGCCACGAATGATCATTTATTCGAATCGGGACAAAATTTAGCGCTATGTTAAGCAATCGTAAGTGGACTTATATAAACTTTGCACCTATTTTGAGGTCGGTCAATAGCAATCTATGCACCATTTGTTTTGAGACATGGTATAGAGATCATGCTCCAACAATACTTAGTGCAATAAGAAGGGGATAAGATGAAGAGGATTAGGGCAAAAAGATGAATAAACCACTTTTGAATTAAAAACCTAATCAAACTATTATTTAAATCATTCATCCATTTTGGTGGAGTTGAACTCAACACCCAAGATCTAATGATGTTAATAAAGTCATGATAAAAAAATCAACTCAAGACAGCCAGAAAATAATCACAAAATAATAATATATTTAATATATACATTAAAAGGGTTAAAAATGTTTAAAAATAGAAAATAATGAAGAAAATAACAATTATGTTCAAATTAATCAAGAAATGAAAAATAAGGCCATAGAAAAATCAGAAATGGATCCAAATATTTTCATAAAAGTTTTGGTAATTTTTAAAAGTCAGAAACTATTTTTAAACTATTTAAAATTGATAAAACAAACATAAAATAGATCAAAAATAGTAAACCTCAACATAAAATTCCATAAAATTTACAGAAAGTCAAAAATATACAAAATAATATTTATGAATTTTTCCAGAATTAAAAAATGTCAGAAAGTATTTTTTAAGTAATTAAAAGAAATAAAATAATACAAAAAATATAATAAAAAAATACCAAATGTTAAAATAAAAATGTGAAAAAATATTCATGAGATCAGAAATAATTCAAAGTATTTTTGTGAATTTTTTTATAATTTGTGGATAAAAAAATAAAAGAGTTATGAATTTTTGAAAATTTAATCAATTAAATATAAAATCATAAAATAAAATAAAACCAAAAAGATGTGGACCATCAGATCATAGTCAAAACGCGTTAGTAAGCTAATCCAATAGACCAGACGCGCTGTGCTTGATATGGACCTTAGTGAAATACACATGGGATCAGAAAAAGGGCAACCAATGAAATTAAAACGCTTGGCACGCTATCATTGGCTGAGACGAGACATGTCATCCTCTTCAACCTCCAGACACCCTGCAATGGGGATTTTGTGAGATCCTTCAAATGGAAAAATTAGGATCCCTGGCTAGCATCATTGAACTCGTCTCTTCAAGATGATTCTAACACAACCATCGCGCCAAATTTATATAAGGTATGGAGAGAGCTATGAATCAAAAACTCAGAAAATAGCGAGCACCTTCAATTTGAGATTTCTCTCTCAATTCTCAACGGATTTAAAAATTGTAAGAAGCATTAGAATCAGACAAAGGAGTAGAACAGATTAGTGTTTGATTTGGATCCAAATGGTGGAGAATTCTACCTTTTCAAAGTTCAAGTAAGAAGCTCTGAAACTGGACTTCTGTAACTTGAATTATGGGTCATTTTGATTGGTTTAAGTGCTGGAGAGTTTGTATGATGCTCAAAGAATATGAATGCACAAAGAATTTTGGAAAAGGAAGCTTAAATTTCAAAAACTGAATTCAAGAAAAGTGGGTTCGTGTGAAGTTTTGGCAGGGTGTTCTTGGCTCTCTAAGCTTGGGGAAATGGATGGGGGATGACCCTCTATTTATAGGGAATAAAAAGGGATGAAAAGAAAGAGTGAATGATGCATTTTGGAGGGAATTCATGTGGGTCTGCATCATGAAGAAAGTGTGACTCAATTTTGATTAAAACTCAGCTAAATCGTGTGTTTCATGATGCTAATCACTTCTGGAGAGTTTCTAATCATGTTTAGAAACAAAAACGCGTGGAAACTTGTGATTAGAAGCCAAAACAAAGATATCAAAATCCTAACTTTGTGAAAAATTCAGTTCCAAGTTACCAAATTCAAATCCATGGCATTTCCAACTCAAAGGGTCTTAGGGAATAATTCTTGATGCTTTGGAAAGATGAGGTTTCAAGCTTTGAAATGGAAAAAGAATGGAATCAAATGGATGCTTGAGATGAAAGTTACATGGAGTCAAAGTTGAAGAAAAAGAGTTGACTTTCCATACTTAGAAATATTTCAAATTCTTCTTCAAAAATGACCTATAATCCTTTGTATCAAAACATGGCCTTCCACTTAGAATTTCTCTTGACCAAAAAATATGTAATAAAGTAGACCTCTTGAATGACATTTTGATATTTGAACCAACCAAAATCTCCAAAAATTGAGAAAGTTATAACTTGTTGAAGTTGGCCAAAAATCATGAAATGACCTATAATCTTTTGCATTCTTAAGGCAACTTTCATCCATTTTCTCACTTTACACATAAAAGTAGGCAAAAAATACACATCTTCAAGATCATCATGGAAAAATAATGGACTTAAGGTGATAAAAATTGACCAAGTTATGACCATTTGAAATCACATATGGAAAATTGGGGATTTATCTGGATGACTTGTAATCTTTCTTCTTCACAAAGTTCTTTCCACATGAAAACTCCTTGGAAATTTTGAAGTGATTTATTGGTAACTCTTTTAAGAGAAAGATGTCTTTGGAATCACTCAAAAATACCAAAAGGTGAGCAAGATATGCTCCTTTGAAGTTCAAAACCCTAGCCTCTAGATCAAGAGAATGCTTTGAGGAACTTTGACAAGTTTGAACAAACTTCTTGTGCCAATATTCCTTATTTGTGAATAGAAGTTATTGAGGATGATGATGAGGACTCATATCCACCCAAACCACTTCCATATCTTGAAATTTGAGAGAAATGTGCTCTTGTGACCGATAGGAACAAGACCTTGTCCAATCATGAAAAATTCTTCACTCAACCCCTTGTACTTTTGAATCAATTTTGATGAATTTGAAATATGTTGAACCAAAGTAAGCCTTGTCATGCCATTTCTTCCAAAACCATTCCAATAGTGAAGTTTTAACTCCTCAAGCTATGTTGACTAGGGAATGGAAATAAACTCATGAACCCATGAAGCAACTTCCTAAAAGACAAGGCAAATCTAGTCAAGGCAAACCAACATTGCATTTTGTTAATAAAAGAAAAATCTAAGCAAAATATTCATGATCATGAAAGAAAACAAGTCAAGGTGCTTGGTAATTCCTCAAAAAGAGCAAAGCTAAATGATAGAGAGAAAAACCAAAAGTCCTAATGTGATCTTGTTGTGATTGAATCAACATGGTATGATGAAGGGATCATAGGGGAAAAAATTGGGGTACAACATTGGGGAACACCAAGAAAATTTGTTAAGAGACTTGAATCCCCAGGGAAATGCAAGTAAGCACGGACCTGCCTTTGGGTATGCATGGAAATGATGCTATAAATTTTTAAATGCATGCAATGTTTAATTTTATGTTTAATGTTTATCAAAAAACAAAGTAGACATTTAGTAAGGATATCTCGATGGCAAATGGTCTTAACAGAATACGACATTTAATAATTAGGCTTTTATGGAAAGATTAAAAGAAAACGTTAGCTAACCCTAACTGCAAAATTAAAATAACTGAAAGCAAATCACCTCGCACACTCACACCTCTAGGGTAATCTCCCTTGTTGCCTTCGGAAAAAATAGTCATGTCCCTCGAACATGGGGACGCTCTAGCACAGTCCCTCAAAAACAAAGATCGTAGTCCCTTGATGTCCCTTTCGATGTTGCCTTTGGAAAACGATCTAGTCCTTTAAACGATAAATTGCTAAAGTGTCTCTACTAGTTGCCTTCGATGACTGTACGATGACCTGCGCCTGTCTCTTCACATCTAACGATAGGGCTTCCTACTAACTAATGGTAGGATAACACTATCTAAAGGAGGAGAAAAAGTACAACAAATACCTTGAGTAGGTAGAATGCTCGTAATCGCTTGCTCACAAACATTTCAGAACAAAAAAATTTCACACAGACACTTTTCAATAAATATTTGCAAACACTTTGTATGCATTCTCAAGAACATAAACAAGAATCATTACAAAGTCTAGCCTTACAATTGGCATTTTCAAAATATCTTTCAAGCACACATTCACAAAGAAATTTTCAAAACAAAGTGAGCTAGCGGTTAAGAGCCCGTAGATAACTACGGATGAAAAGAGTGCTAACACCTTCCCTTTTCATAACCTGCCCCCGAACTCAAAAATATTGAAGGTCTTTCCTGTTCTTTTCACCCTTTCCTTATTGGATAAAAGAAAAGTCGGCGGTGACTCTTTCTATCCTCACATTTGCGAATAAACATAAAACCAAGTCAGTTCTCCCACCGTATTACATACCCTATTATGAATGTAGCATGAAGTATTCATAGATTCAACCTAAAACTTCAAAGGAAATTTCTTAGAATGAAAAATGACTCTAGCTGATTCTTGTATAGCGCTGGTCTTTTGTTCAACAATTCCATTTTTCTCAGAAGTGATAGAACAAGATAATTCATGAGTAATACCTTCAGAATAAAAAAATTCAGAGAATTTTGCATTCTCAAACTCCTTATCATGGTCACTTTTAACCTTGACAATCACTCTATTCTTCTCCTCTTGAATGGTTTGACACATATCTTTGAAGACTTCAAAAGTTTCTGATTTTTCTCTAAGAAATTTCATCCAAGTATACCCAAAATAATCATCTATAACCACATAGACATACCTCTTTCCACCCAAGTACTCTATCTGCATTGGTCCCATTAAGTCCACATGAAGAGGTTCTAACAATTTGGAAGTAGTCTGATGTTGAAACATTGGGTGTGACACCATGGTTTTCTTTTTATTTCATACATATCACAAACTTTCCCTTCTTCAAGCTTAAGCTTTTGCGTTCCTCTAATAGCCCCTTTAAATATGATTTCCTTCATTCTTTGAAGATGAAGGTGTCCAAGTTTCTGGTGCCATTGCTTCACTTCATCCTTATTGCTTATTAAACATGTGGAAAAGTAAGCAATTATTTGAGACTCCCATAAATAATAGTTTTCTTTAGAAATTATTCCCTTCATCAAAACATCATCCTTATCATCTTTGACTAGGCATTATGATTTTGAGAAATTAACTAATAATCCTTGGTCACACAATTGACTAATGTTGATAAAATTAACAATTAATCCTTTCACAAGAAGGACATCTTCTAAACTAGGAGAACCAACATACATTAACTTTCTAACTCCTTCGATTTCTCCTTTAAACCCATCACCAAATCTGACATAACCTATGGGATGAGGCTTGACATCCATTAATAACTCCTGAACCCCTATCATATGTCTAGAGAAACCACTATCAAAGTAATAATCTTCTGTAGTTGAATATCTTAAGGAAGTGTGAGCAATAATATGAACACCCCTATCCTTAACACTTATCTTTCTACTCACTTGATTAGCCTTGAACTGATTTGAAGATTTTTGGTCTCCTTATAATTTGTAACAAAAAGGCTTAATATGACCATGCTAACCTAAATAATGACATATCCAAGTTGAGGATTGGAATCTAGAAAAAGTTTCATCATGTCTTCCAGGATGTTGTAACATGTGGTTGGACATGTTGATCATTTTCTTCCTTTCATAAGGAAAGGACTTCTCTACGGATACTCTTCTTTGTTTATTATCAAATTTATAATCAACTTCTGTATCTCCAGCGTCTCTTAGAATATCATCTCTATTTTTCATCTTCTTCAAGGAATCTAACATGTTATTAAGTTTGGAATTTAAGAGAGTAACCTCACTTTGTAGATGAGAAACAATACACAAGAGTTCTTTCATTTCATTCTCCAATTCAGCTATGATCTTTCTTTGTTCTTCCTTTGTCTTAATACTTTCTTCACACTTGTCACAGGTACCCTTGTATGACTCACCAAGATCTTCATAGAGGAAACTTTATTTATAAGCTTCCACTTTATTTACCCATCTGCCAGAGAGAGCCATCACTAGTTTGGTAGTCTCAGTGTTAGATTCATCTTCTGAATTATCATCATCAAAACAAGATACATTGTACCCCTTCTGCTATTTCTGAAGAAACTTGGGACATTCTGATCTAATCTGACCATATCCTTCATACTCATAAAATTGAATTCCTTTGCCTTGACTTGACTTCTCTTCAGTTCTTGTCTTCTTCTGAGAATCAATGTTATTACTGATGTCATATGAGATGTTCTTGACATCTGGTCTGCCTCTCCTGTCCAATCTTGTCAATACTCTATTGAATTTCTTTCTAAGTAGCACAATGGTATTAAACAGTCCCTCATCAGTATCTAGACCAACTTGGCCCTCTTCATCTTTAGCATTAAATACAAAAGATATGCTCTTGTTCTTTTTCTGAACCTTGTCACTAATAGCTATATCAAAAGTTTGAAGTTACCCAATAAGTTCATCAACTCTCATGTTGCTGATGTTTTGAGCTTCTTTAATATTTGTAACCTTCATGTCAAACTTTCTAGGAAAAGACCTAAGCATCTTTCTAACAATCTTTGCTTCTGACATCTTTTATCCCAAGGAACTTTATTCATTTGCAATTTCAAGAACCTTCATCTGATATTCATGGATAGTATCATCATCAGTCATCCTTAGATTCTCAAATTTAGTAGTGAGAAGTTGAAGTCTTGACTCCTTCACTTTTGATGTTCCTTCATGAGTTATCTTAAGAATTTACCAAGCATCCTTGTGAAGGGGTGAAAAACACAAGAAGGGGGGGGTTGAATTGTAAAACTGGAAACTTAAAGCAAATGACAAGGTATTTTTATCCTGGTTCGTTTGATCTCAAACTACTCCAGTCCACCCGTCAAGGTGATTTTGCCTCTCTCCAACGAGGTCTTAATTCACTATATTCAACTGAATACAAATCTGTTTTAGCAACTGCTAAAACCTTCTTGATTCAAACCACAATCCGGTTTGTCAAGGCAACACTTTCTTACAAAGGTATAAGCAAATGTGTGTGAATGTTTTCTACAAAAACTATATCACAACTGTGATGTTTACACAAATGAAGCTTAGAATACTAGGTTGCTAAACGCTAATAAGGTATCAGAGTTTGTTGGTTTAGCAAAACTTGTAGAGTGAAGATTATTGTTCAGCTTTGTGCGTGTAGAGAGTTTGGAAGCATTAGCCGTGATAATCTTCAAAGCTTGGTTTATATAGCACTTGAGAAGATGAACGTTGAAGCAAATATTCTTGATTCAATGCTATTAACAAGCTTTCCTTTTTGAGCAGATCTTGTCTAGAATGATGCTGTTGGTATTGATTAGCTTTCAATGCACAGTACCGTTGCTTCTTCAATGCACGATCTGGCTTGGCTCATTCTGATTCTGCTTCGCTGCTGATGAATTAATTTGATTCTGTATCAGAGTGTTTTACGCGCAGTTCTGTTCATCAAGCTTCAGCATGTGCAAGCGTTGATCATCTGATCTTGACGTTCTGATTCAGCAACTTCTGATGCTGGTGTATGAAATCATATTCTGATGCTGAGAACGTGATCTTGCTTATTTTAATCAGCATATCTGCAAGTCAGAGCATAGTAATTTTAGGCAGCATATAATTCAATCATGAAATATTTAACTACTATATCTTTTCACTTTGTTATCATCAAAACTTAAATATAGGGTACTAGATTCAAACATTGTTCTAACAATCTCCCCCTTTTTGATGATGACAAAAACTAGATATTTTAAATGAAGAATAACGTGAAAAGTTATCAGAGCTATGTATCAGAATAAGAAGTACGGAGAAGTCAGAGTTAAGAGATACTCCCTCTGAGTTTGTTACTTCCCTTTGATATGCGTGTTCTTCAGAGTCAGATCTTTTTCTATCTTTGAGCATCAGATTATAGGTCTTTGACTTAACAGAGAGCAGAGCTTCAGAGCTTTTCCTGTCAGAGCTTTGCTTCGGATCAGAGTGTTAGGTCGATCAGAGCTTCATATATCAGAACTTCATATTTGATCAGAGCAACATGAGCTTCTACATTTTGATCAGAGCTTCTAGTTCTTAGTCTTCATAGTGTTCGGAGCTTCCTTGTGCCTGTAGACTTAACAACAAAACAGAAAAACATTTCAAGTAATAGAGTTAGAATGTTTGAGAGTTTCTGTCTAGTTAGCCGTTATTGATTTTAAATATCATTCTTGTTCTCCCCCTTTTTGTCAGCAATCAAAAAGTGTTAGTGATGTGCTAAAACAATTTAGATCAGAAAAACAAATTATATTAAAAATAGTTCAGAGCAAAAAATATTACACAAACATAGTCAAAATAGTACATCAGAATGAAGAAAACATAAAAGGTTATGCATGACAAAAATTTTAAGGTTGTGGGGGCATGCGTGAGAACAGGCTTTCCAGCATTGCTTGAATCTTTTCAGAAGTTGCATTCTGCTTCTGAACCATGGTGACAACAGTATCAATCTTGCTGTCCTGGACATTCATTCTTGCTTCCATCTTCTGATCATTCTCTTCCATCCGCTGCTGTAGACGCAAGTCATTCAGCCTTAATTCTTCCAGAGCCTGCCTGTCCAAGGCAGCTTGAGAACTTTCAGCAGGAGGAAGCTTCTCAGAACTTTCAGCTACATCTTCTGTTGGATTTTCTTCCTGAAGAGTCTTGTCTTCTTCTGAAGGTTGCACCTGTGCAGCTTGCTCTTTCTCAGACCACGATTCAGAGTCCAGAGGGAGCACAACTTCTTGAGGCAGCTGACTCTCAACTTCCTTCAGCAGCTTGCTAAAGTTCTGTTGATCCTGCTCATAGTTGACGTCCTGCAGCTTGAGTGCTTCAGCACGAACCCATACTCTGAACTGTGACCAGAGCTGATCAGAAGCAGCTGGGTCGATCATCCCCGGACATACTTGCTTCAAGGAAGCAATCCATTGCAGCATACCTGTTTCAAAGTCCAAAATACCAGAGCCAACATCTAATTGCTTTGGTTTGGGAATGGCCAATTTGTGTCTTAAATCAGCAAGACGTTCAAGACTTGTTAAGTCAATGAAAGTTTTGCTGGGGTTTTCAGAGGATTGGTTTTCAGAGGTGTGCTGAGGTGCTGTTTGTTTTGGAGGATGGTTATCAGAGTCAGAGGATATATCTATTGGAGTGGTTGGAGTTTTTGGAGGTGTTGATTCCTCTGATGATGGTAACTGGGGTCTGACAATGGTGGTTCCACATGGCAACTGTATTGCCAGCGGTGAAGGTTGAGGTGAGTGGGGATCAGAATGATGAGGAGATGGGGTTTCATAGCGGTGAAACTCTGTTTGAGGTGAGGGAGGATTATTTTCTGATTGAGGAGGTGGAATCTCTGATTGCTCAGGGATCAGAGGTTCTTCTGTGATTGGTTGATGAGATTGTGGTTCTGGTTCTGATTGATGTTCTGGTTGTATTTCTGGTTCAGGTTGAATTTCTGGTTCAGGTTGTGGAGGAGGAATATTTGGTGGTTCAGAGTGAGGTTGAACAGAAGCATGTTCACGCTCAATGTCAGCTAGCACTCTATCAAGTGCTGGTGTTGTTGAAACAATTGGTTGTTGTTTGGGAATTTTAATGGGAATTTTAATTCTGGTTCTTCTGAGTTGTAAGGCCTCAGAAGGGTCTTCTGGTATGGTTTCATCAATAGTGGGGATTGGAATGGATATTCTGTGAGAGGTTTGAGGAGGAGCAACAGATGTTGGAATAGTAGAGGAAATTGAAATAGGAGCAGCAGATGAATTACCTCGTTTCTTTGGAGTCTGATGAGATGATCCTTCTGCTTTCCTCTTCTTAGACTTCTTCTGAATCACTTCAGGTTGAACTTGACTCAGATCTTTGATCTTCAGCTTTGAACCTGCATCTTCTTCCTTGTATGAATCTGGATACTTGATAAACATATCAGGTTGGGATTCCATTTCAGAAAATCTTGGGAAATCACTCAGAGGCACTCTTCTTCTGGAGATATCAGCAGTTGAAGAAGCTTTGGGTTCCTTCCTGATATTGTCTATCAGTTTCATCTTTTTCAGGTTCTTAGCATTCAGCGGTTTTCCAACAGTTGGTTCAAAATTGCCCAGTACTTTAGCTTCGCTCAGATAATCTATCAGCTTATTCTCTGTCAGAATATCTGATATGAGCCTCCCAAACGGTATCCAGTCCCTTTTGGTCCTTTCTTCTTCTCTAGTCTCTTTCACACTAGTCTTCAGATGATTGAACAGGAAGTGTGCCAGATTGATCTTCACCCTCTGATCAATAAAGTAGATCAGAAATTGCTGATCCACGTTTATATAGTCAGGAGAGCTTGTTGGCTTCCTGTGATTGAAACAGCCCAAAACAATCTTGGCCCACACTCTGCAGTGATCCTTCAGATCCTTGATTTTGCTGCTGGGAAAACCAAGAGTGAAAATGCAGTTGGCTACCACACCTATATCAGGGCATCTATCAGCCATGTCCACACAACGGACTCCACCACCACTTTGACCAATTAACCTAGCAATGAGGTCTTCAGAAATTACTATCTTCTTTCCCATGACAGAAGAGATGACTAGATGTTTCTGAATCTTGGCGTGAATCCAAAATTCTTTGACAAGCTCTGGGAAGGTTGGTCCAACCAATCTATCAAAGTACCTCTCCCACTTTTGAGCTTTGACTTCCTCAGTTAGGTCAAATCCATTTTCCTTCAAACTGTCGAAATCGATGATTAACTCAGAGAGAACCTCAAGATTCTTTACCGGTGTGAGAAGAGTTCTGGTAGGCGCTTGATATTGCTCAGAGGTTTCTTTCTTCTGATTTCCTGCAGAAATGCTGGAGGATGCCATTGTTCTCACACAAAAAGCTTGAGAGTGATTTGAGAAAAGCTAGGGTTTTGAAGGAGATATGCAGAAAATACTTGAGAGATTATGAGTAAGCGTAAAGATTAAGAATGAAGAGTAATGTGCTTAAATAGAATTTTCAAAAATTATTTTGAAAAATAAAACGTTTTTAAGAGAGAGAAAAAAAATAATGATTGCCATTAACAAGCGTGATTACTTTTGCATTTAATGCTTGCTGATTTTGGGGGATTTGAGAAAGATACTTAAAAACGGTTACCAGACATGTGTCTCAATGCACCCAATCAGCGCTTTGCCTTCTCAGAAACGTGCACGCGTTCTGCTTCAGGGATTTGCTGATGATTGGATGACACTTGTTTGATGTAGTGATCAGCACGTCTGTATTTGAGATTAGACTCTCAGATCTTTAGACTTGCCTCTGATACAATCTGCATGTTCTAACTTTCTGAAAGAAGATTGATCAGAAGTTCACAGTAATATAAATACATTCTGAAAGATAAAAATATGGAATTAAAGCATTTTCATTCTGGGCATACTTTCATGCTGAGATGTTTCAGAATGAAATTAAACCTATCTTCTGAAAGGGGTTTAGTAAAGATATCAGCCCATTGATGGTCTGTATCTATAAATTTCAAGTTTAAAATTCCTTTCTGAATATAGTCCCTAATGAAATGATGTTTTATTTCTATATGCTTAGCTCTAGAATGTAAAATAGGATTCTTACTTAAGCAAATAGCAGAAGTATTATCACAAAGAATAGGAATGTTACTCTCAAAAATCTGGAAGTCTTCAAGCTGACTTTTCATCCAGAGCATCTGTGTGCTACATCCTGCTGCTGCTATGTACTCAGCTTCTGCTGTTGACAGAGCAATAGTTGATTGCCTTTTGCTGGACCACGAGATCAGATTTTCTCCCAGAAACTGGCAGCTTCCAGAAGTACTTTTTCGTTCCACTCTGTCTCCAGCAAAATCAGCGTCGCAGTAGCCTACTAAACTGTAATCACTAGATTTTCTATAAAACAAACCCAGATTAGTAGTACCTTTCAGATACTTGAAAATTCGCTTAACAGCTGTTAAGTGAGATTCTCTAGGATCTGATTGGAATCTAGCACAAATACATACGCTGAATAAAATATCAGGTCTTGAAGCAGTCAGATAAAGGAGAGAACCAATCATACCTCTGTAGACTTTCTGTTCTACGCTTTTGCTTACCTCTTCTCTTTCCAGAATGCACGTGGGATGCATTGGAATCTTTGATGGCTTACATTCTGAGAGGTCAAATTTCTTCAGAAGATCTCTGATGTATTTGCTCTGATGAATGTAAGTTCCCTCTGGAGTTTGATTGATCTGAATTCCTAGAAAGAACTTCAGTTCCCCCATGAGGCTCATCTCAAATTCTGCCTGCATACACTTAGCAAATTTTCTTCCAAGAGAAGGATTAGTAGAACCAAAGATTATATCATCAACATAAATTTGACAGACTAAAATGTCACTCTTAACTGTTTTACAGAATAGAGTGGTGTCCACTTTCCCTCTGGTGAACTCATTTTCAAGCAGAAAGTTACTTAGCCTTTCATACCAAGCTCTGGGAGCTTGTTTCAGACCATACAGTGACTTTTTCAGTTTGAAAACATGTTCTGGATGTTTTGTATTTTCAAAACCTGGGGGTTGGTGAACATACACTTCTTCTTCTATATAACCATTTAAGAATGCACTTTTGACATCCATCTGATACAGAGTGATGCCTCTATTAACAGCAAATGAGATTAAAAGTCTGATAGATTCTAACCTGGCGACTGGGGCAAAGGTTTCTGTATAGTCTATCCCCTCTTGCTGACTATAACCTTGTGCAACCAGTCGTGCCTTGTTTCTGACGACTTCACCTTGTTCATTAAGCTTGTTTCTGAATACCCATCTTGTTCCAATGACGTTGAATCCTTTTGGTCTTGGAACGAGATCCCATACGTCGTTTCTGGTGAATTGATTCAGCTCTTCTTGCATTGCCAGAATCCAGTCATTGTCCAGAAGTGCTTCATCAATAGAAGAAGGTTCAATCAGAGACACAAGTCCCATGAGAGTTTCTTCAGAGTTTCTGAAGCTTGCTCTTGTTCTGATTGGATCTTCCTTTCTTCCTAGGATAGTCTCTTCTGGGTGATCCAAACTGCTTCTGGATAATTTCTTCTGAGGTTGATCAGCAGCAGTTGTAGGATTTCTAGCATTGCTTCTTTCAGACGTTGAAGGAATGTCTGTGTTGAGAGCTTCTGATGACTTGTCTTCAGAACCTGCAAATTCAATTTCTATACCTGCAAGATTTTCATTCTGCTTTGACTTTTCAGAGTCAAGCTTATCATCAAAACGAACACTGATTGATTCTTCCACAATCTGTGTTTCTGTATTGTATACTCTGTACCCTCTTGAGCGTTCAGAGTATCCTAACATAATACACTTCTGTGCCTTAGAATCAAACTTGTTCAAATAATTCTTAGTGTTTAACATATAGCAAGTACATCCAAATGGATGAAAATACGAAATGTTGGGCTTTCTGTTCTTCCACAATTCATATGGAGTCTTTTCCAGAATAGGTCTTATTGAGATTCTATTCTGAATGTAGCACGTTGTGTTTATTGCCTCTGCCCAGAAAGTCTTAGCAACGTTTGTCTCGTTGATCATGGTTCTGGCCATTTCTTGCAATGTTCTGTTCTTTCGTTCTACAACTCCATTTTGTTGGGGAGTTCTAGGACAAGAGAAATCATGCAGAATGCCTTTGTCATTAAAGAATGACTCAAAATCTTTATTTTCAAATTCTCCACCATGATCACTTCTGACTTTAACGATTCTAAGATCTTTTTCATTCTGAACTTGGTTACAGAAGGTAACAAACACAGAGTGTGACTCGTCCTTGTGTCTTAAGAACTTTACCCATGTCCATCTGCTATAGTCATCTACGATTACTAACCCATACTTCTTGCCACTGACAGAAGCAGTTTTAACTGGTCCAAATAAGTCAATGTGCAGAAGTTCTAATGGCTTAGAGGTAGAAACAACATTTTTGGATTTAAAAGAGGGTTTTGCAAATTTGCCTTTCTGACATGCTTCACACAGAGCATCTGAATTGAACTTCAAATTTGGAAGTCCTCTGACCAGATTGAGTTTGTTAATCTGAGATATTCTTCTCATACTAACATGCCCCAATCTTCTGTGCCAGATCCACTGCTCGTTGTTAACAGACAGAAGACATTTTACGTTCTGACTCTTTAGTTCAGAAAGTTTGATTTTGTAAATGTTGTTTTTCCTCTTACCATTAAATAGGATAGTCCCATCTTTCTGACTAACAGCTTTACATGATTTTTGATTAAAGATTATATCATAACCGTTATCACTTAATTGACTTATGGATAACAGGTTATGCATCAATCCATCAACAAGCAGAACATTATTAATAGAGGGAAGATTTCCGTTACCTACAGTTCCAGAGCCAATTATCTTTCCCCTCTGATTGCCTCCAAAGCCAACGTGGCCTCCAGGCTTAAGTTCCAGGCTTTGGAACATATGCCTTCTTCCCGTCATGTGACGTGAGCAGCCAGAGTCCAGGTACCATGACTGGTGTTTCTGACTTGCTGCTAAAGATATCTGCAACATGTATTATTTTATCCTTAGGTACCCAGATCTTCTTGGGTCCTGATTTGTTAGTTTTACCAAAACTCTGATTGAATTTTGGTTTCACAAAGTGATTACTACTAGTATATTTGATGTCATGTGTGTGACCATACACAAAGTGTGAATTTAGAGGAGTGTGTTTAATGGTTAAATCCATGACATTTTTAGGTGTAGGAACCTTACCTAGGTATCCTATTCCTTTCCTGCCGTTTCTGCTAACACCATAGATCATTGAAGCCATTCTGCTTCTATCTATGCTTTTAGCAAGGAACTTCTGGAAACTATGATCATACTCCTTGATGATCTCATCAGCGTTGCTGGGAGTTTCAGCAATTGGTTCCTTCTGAGAGTTTTGTAAAGAGTTTTCTAATTTTAAAATTTTATCTCTCAGCTCAGAGTTTTCCAATTTGAGACTCTCAGACTTATTAGAGTCAGATTCAAGAGTCCTTTTCAGGTCTCTGAATTTAGCTCTAATCTGCTGATAACGTTCCAGAATTTCATTGAGGCTTTCAGCAAGTTCAGCCTTTGTAAAATTAACAGCGAAGTTAGGAAATACCTCTTCTGTGTCTGATTCTGAGTCTGAGTCAGAAGCTTCACTGTCATCTGGAATGTTAGCCATAAGCGCTATGTTCGCCCTTTCATCATCTGATTCTGAGTCAGCTTCAGACGAGTCAGAGTCATCCCATGTGGCCATGAGACTTTTCTTCTTCTCTCTTCCAAACTTCTTTTTGGGCTTTTCCCTCTGAAGCTTTGGACAGTCACTCTTGTAGTGTCCTTGCTCATTGCACTCGTAGCAGATGATGTCTTTTGTATTTGGCTTCTTGCTACCTGAGGAGCCTTCAGATCTTCTGTATCCAGAGGAAGAATCTGTCCTTCTGTATCTGGAAGAAGACTCGTTCTGATCAGATCTTCTGGGATTCCTGAACTTCCTTTGTCTTTGCTTCCACAGTTGATTTACTCTTCTGGAGAGAAGAGAAAGCTCGTCTTCTTCTGATGAGGATCCATCAGATGTTTCTTCAACTGCCTGCAAAACTTTAGATTCAGATTTTCTGTTAGATTTTAAAGCTATAGGCTTACCTTGCTTCTGAGGCTCGTCAGCTTCCAGCTCTATCTCATGACTTCTGAGGGAGCTTATAAGTTCCTCCAGAGTGATTTTGTTGAGATCTTTCGCCAGCTTCAGAGCAGTAACCATAGGCCTCCACTGCTTGGGTAAACTTCTGATTATCTTCTTGACATGGTCAGCAGTAGAGTATCCCTTGTCCAGAACTTTGAGACCAGCTACCAGAATCTGGAATCTGGAGAACATAGTTTCAATGGATTCAGATTCTTCCATTTTAAACGCCTCATACTTCTGAATGAGCGCCAGAGCTTTTGTTTCTTTGACTTGAATGTTGCCCTCATGCGTCATTCTGAGAGAATCAAAGATGTTCTTAGCTGTGTCTCTGTTAGAGATCTTCTCATACTCAGTATAGGAGATAGCACTGAGGAGGATGGTTCTGGCCTTATGGTGATTCTTGAAATCACGCTTTTGTTGATCAGTCATTGATTTTCTATCAATCTTCTGACCAGTTGCATTAACAGGGTGCGTGTATCCATCTGTCACCATATCCCACAGATCAGCATCATGTGCTAGAAAGAAGCTTTCAATTCTGTCTTTCCAGTAGTCAAAGTTTTCTCCATCAAAGACTGGAGGTTTGCCGCTGAATCTGTCTCTGTCCTCATTGGTGTCATTGCTGAAATGAGAGTTGTTTCCTGCCATTGTGTTTTTCTGACACTGGATCTTGTACTGACACGGTTAAGTGTTTTAGCTCAGAACCAGGCGCTCTGATGCCAATTGAAGGGGTGAAAAACACAAGAAGGGGGGGGTTGAATTGTAAAACTGGAAACTTAAAGCAAATGACAAGGTATTTTTATCCTGGTTCGTTTGATCTCAAACTACTCCAGTCCACCCGTCAAGGTGATTTTGCCTCTCTCCAACGAGGTCTTAATTCACTATATTCAACTGAATACAAATCTGTTTTAGCAACTGCTAAAACCTTCTTGATTCAAACCACAATCCGGTTTGTCAAGGCAACACTTTCTTACAAAGGTATAAGCAAATGTGTGTGAATGTTTTCTACAAAAACTATATCACAACTGTGATGTTTACACAAATGAAGCTTAGAATACTAGGTTGCTAAACGCTAATAAGGTATCAGAGTTTGTTGGTTTAGCAAAACTTGTAGAGTGAAGATTATTGTTCAGCTTTGTGCGTGTAGAGAGTTTGGAAGCATTAGCCGTGATAATCTTCAAAGCTTGGTTTATATAGCACTTGAGAAGATGAACGTTGAAGCAAATATTCTTGATTCAATGCTATTAACAAGCTTTCCTTTTTGAGCAGATCTTGTCTAGAATGATGCCGTTGGTATTGATTAGCTTTCAATGCACAGTACCGTTGCTTCTTCAATGCACGATCTGGCTTGGCTCATTCTGATTCTGCTTCGCTGCTGATGAATTAATTTGATTCTGTATCAGAGTGTTTTACGCGCAGTTCTGTTCATCAAGCTTCAGCATGTGCAAGCGTTGATCATCTGATCTTGACGTTCTGATTCAGCAACTTCTGATGCTGGTGTATGAAATCATATTCTGATGCTGAGAACGTGATCTTGCTTATTTTAATCAGCATATCTGCAAGTCAGAGCATAGTAATTTTAGGCAGCATATAATTCAATCATGAAATATTTAACTACTATATCTTTTCACTTTGTTATCATCAAAACTTAAATATAGGGTACTAGATTCAAACATTGTTCTAACACCTTGGCTATAATACATGTATTAATCAACCTGAAAACATTCTTGTCCACTCCATTAAATAGAGCATTTAAATCTTTGGAATTTCCAATAGCTAACTTATCATCATCTTCAGCCCAATATTCCACTGGATTCAAAGATTCCTTCCCATCTTTGTCTTTCAAAACATGATGATCCCATCCTCTCAAAACAACCTTCCAAGATTTGATGTCCAAAGATTTCAAAAAAGCCACCATTCTAACCTTCCACCAATCATAATTTGAACCATCTAATATAGGTCGTCTGTTGTTGTATCCTCCTTTATGCATAGTACCAGAAACTATTCTCCCTAGAACTCACCAAATAACCAGAACCTGGTACCTGCTCTGATTCCAATTGAAATTATGGCACTTTAAAATAATATGTCAAGACTGATGTCTTAACACAAAAAACGATGTCAGGACAAATGTTATAACACCATCTACTGATAGAAAAACACTTGCTAAAATAGAATATTATTCATAAAGTAAATTACATAAAATTAAACAACACAATCAATTGTTAACCCAGTTCGGTGCAACGTCACCTACTTTAGGGGATACCAAGCCAGAAAGGAAATCCACTGTGATAATATTAGTTTAAAGCCTAAACAATCCTAGTTTACAAATTCTAACCTAATCACTATCATGTGCAACTTCTACTTAGGAACCTCCTAGATATGAGAAACCCCTCCCACTTCCTACCAATCACCTCAGTGATGAATACAACCACAAACCAGTGACTAACATCAAAACAGAAGATTACACTTCCAATAAACAATACTCAGTTTTGCTTAAAAGCTTAACTAAGAACAATACTTAACTCTTTGCTTAAAAGCTCATGAGTGATAATAATAACTTGATATACAATCAAAGAACAATCATTCAAATTAAATGTCTCAAAAAATACAAGAGTGACATACAAAGAAAAACACAAAAACTCTAAAAGACTTTCAAAATCCTTATTATGAAATCACAATTTCTTGTTGTGAATGCTTTCTGTTTTAGGTCTAGAAAGTCCTCATTTATAAAATCTTGTAGTATGGGCTTGGAATCTTCAAACAAATCCAATCTTCTCATTTTAAATCAGCTGCAAGATCTTCACATGAAAATAGGAACAAATCTTTTTAAATTTTCCTAAAAAGTCTCCAAGATCCTTTTTATGAAATCCAATTAAATATGCATTAATTGCTAATAAATATCTTTGACCTACACATAATAATGAGATATATCCAAAAGGAATCTAACAAAACCAAAACAAATTTGTCAAGAGATACACCAACCTTGCGTGTTATACAATAGGCCAATATGTCAAGACATTTGGCTCAACATCTGTATGAAACACATGACAGCAGAACCTATCATGATAGATGATCAAGATGTTATGACATCTTGCTCAACATCAGTTAAGAACCATGTTTTAGCAAAGTTTATGTCAATAATAAAACCATGGATCTAATAGACCTTCTTATTAAATGCTTTCTTCACCCTCTTCTGATATAACTGACCATGGCACGAAGTCGTCATTCTCTTCTCTTCGATCAAATTCAACTGATCATATATGTTCTAACACCATTCATCCTCTGCCAACTTAGCTTCCGTCAAGACTCGTATTGATGGGATCTCAACTTCTATTGGAAGCATTTCTTCTATACCATAGACCAATGAGAAAGAGGTTACCCATGTTGAAGTACGGACAAGCATATGGTATCCATGCAAAGCAAAAGAAAGCATCCCATGCCAATCCTTGTAAGTTACGACCATCTTTTGTAGGATATTCTTAATATTCTTATTTGCTGCTTCAACAGCCCCGTTCATCTTGGGTCTGTAAGGTGAAGAATTGTGATGTTCAATCTTGAAGATTTCAATAAGTTCCTCCCTCATCTTATTATTCATGTTTAAACCATTATCAATAATGATCTTTGCTTGGAATGTTGTACCAGCAAATAGTCTGATTCTTGATAAATTGGACCACCACTTGCTTAGTCACATTGGCGTATGGTGTTGCTTCAACCTACATGGTGAAATAGTCAATGGCTACGAGAATAAACTAGTGTCCATTTAAAGCTTTAGGCTCAATCATGGAAATCATGTCAATTCCCCACATCAAGAAAGACCATGAAGATGAAATAACATTGAGGAAAGTTGGAGGCACGTGCACCTTAACAAATTGACAGCAATCAGATTCCATTGTCAGCCAATACTAACCTTCTATGAGTATCTTCTTATCCATATAATATCCATTAGCATGAGTATAGAAGGACCCTTCATGAACTTCCCGCATTAACATGTCTGCTTTGTTTCTATCCACACATCTGAGCAAGACCATGTCATAATTTATTTTATATAGCATATCTCCATTGAGGAAGAAGTTGTACGCCAATCTTCTCAAAGTCTTCTTATCCTTATTGGATGCCCCAACTAGGTACTCTTGAGTCTGGAGAAAACACTTGATATCATGATACTAGAATTTACCATCTGTTGCTTCTTCTTATGCAAACACATGAGCAGGCCTATCCAGACATTGAATTATAATTTGAGGCGCTTCATTAGGGAAATTTACTCAGTACATGGAGGACAATGCAACTAAAGCATATGCCATCCAATTCTCTTCATGAGGTATATGATGAAACTCAATTTTATCAAAGAAAGGCAATAACTGCTTGACATAATATTTTTAGGGAATCAAACCAGGATGACGATTCTCCCACTCTCCTTTGATACGATTGATTACCAACGCTGAATCTCCATAAACATCAAGGTTCTCAATTTTGAGATCAATAGCTTCTTCGAGGCCCAAGATACAAGCTTCATACTCAGCCATATTATTCGTGGAATCAAAGCATATCCTTGTGGTAAAAATAATATGAGAACCTCAGGGAGTGATTATAATTTCTCCAACTCCATGGCCATATGCATTAGAGGCTCCTTCAAATACTAAACTCCAACATAATTTACGTTCTAGTTATTCTTCAGGTTCTGGTTCATCACAATCTTTAGCTTTAAGGTACATGACATTTTCATCGAGAAATTCAAACTTGATCGGCTGAAAATCTTAAATTGGTTGTGTGATACGGTGGCAGAACCGACTGTTAATACTGGTTTGCATTTTTGTTCGCAAAATGTTGCGGTAAGAAAGAGTCGCCTCCGACTTTTATTATCCAACCAAGAAAAGGAAAAAGAACAGAAAAAACCTTTTTCGAGATGTTTCTGAGTACGGGGGTAGGTTATAGAAAGGGAAGGTGCTAACACCCTTTCTATCCGTATTTTTCTACGGGCTCTTGGGTACTTGCTCATTTTTGAAAATTTCTTATGTGTTTGTGTTTTTGAAAAGTTTTGTTTGCTTCGTTTTAACCCTTGTTTCTGTCCTCAAGAGTGTTACAAAGTTGTTTTTTTGGAAACTTTAGTTTGAAAAGAGTGTTGGTAAAAAAAAAATTGTTTGTTTGATTGAGCAAGTACTTAATAACTAATCTACCTACTCCAAAAAATTCTATTCATTTTCCTTTAGACAATGCTATCCCATTATTAAGGAATAGGTAGCACCGTTGTTGGAGTTTTAAGGGACGTTTCGAAGGGACAGATACGATCACAAAAGCAATGTTAGGAGGTGTTAGTAATCATCCTAAAGCCTTAAAGATCTTTTTCCGAGGAAACATCCGAATGGGTCATTTGGGATCTTTCACGGCTAGAGGATGGCCACTAACAAATCCTATACTTCATGACCGTTTAACCGAAGGCAATCGGAGTGGAGTAAACCCTTGGAGTGGGCATGTGCGAGTGAATTTTTTCAGTTTATTTGTCTTTGCACATTTAGGGTTTTCTATCATTTTAATTTTCAAGTATTCTTTCCATACAATCCTATTAGCCATGCATCTAGACAGTTAAAATTTGCAGGAATTTAAAGTGCGAAAAGTTTAAAGTTCTAGCTATTACATGGCTTTCGCAGATACAGAATTATTTTTGACTGTAAGATAAAATGCGGAATTAAAAACCTAGTTAAAACTATTACAAACTCGGAGCAGTTACAAAAATGATAAAAAAAAAGTAATTAAAATGCGCGCGACGAATTAAATTCGAGGATAATTATAAAACCTAAAAGTCTAATTGAGAAAAATATTTAAGTTAATTTTTTGAAGAAAAATTCAATATATACAAAATTAACCCTGATTTCTAATTGATTTTAATTACAAAAATAAGATTTAATTGCCCTATTTCAATTAAATTAATTAATTCAAGGAAAAAAATATTTTTTATGAAAAAAAAGATTTTTGGTGTTTTTGTGATTTTTTTTATTAAATAATAAAAAAAATGATTTTTGATGTTAATTAAAAAGAAAATAATTAAGGAAATAATTAAAAAGAATTAAAATAAAAGGGAGAAGAATGGTTCTGTATAGCAATCCAAAAGGGGGGTGTGTTGTTGAATTGGCTGGGCCCATTGGCTGTTCAGCCCACTCCCAGCGCTTGATCTTGTATGGCCATTTTCTGGTGGTGTACCATGGTCCCTCCTTGTTTGGGGCGGTAGATCTGATAGGAGATGCATCCACGGACTGGATAGTGGTAGCATAAGGTAGGCGCTTGGGCAAGTAGTGTACAAAATCTACATGTAAAGAGTAAGAAAATGAAGAAAAGATGGGACCTGGGATCGAACCCAGGCCCTCCCACTATCCAGCGTGTGCTCTTGCCACCTGCGCTATGTGGATTAGTTGTTAATATACCAACAATAATGCATAATATAAAAAAAACAAAGTGGATAACTCAAAACAAAAAAAAAGCACGCGTTGTATTCAAACAAGCCAATGGGGTTATGCCAAATCATCATCTTCCTCCCTTGTCCGTCGTCTTAGGTATAAGACTTATACCTAAAGACAAGTTGCCATAGATACAATACTGCAAGTTTCAAAAATCAATAGCACGCCATATAAATGCATTGTATGACCACAAATCGATTTGTTTTGACCTCACGAGTACGATGGTACCCTTTTCCTTGGCCAATTTCACTGATACAGAAAAACCCTAAAACACAAGAGCAGACCCTAACAATGCTAAACGCATATATAAGCCTCAAAAATTCAATTAAATGATCCAGACATGTTAGAAATACATCAATGATCATAAATATGTCATTAAATTATGCTAATGATGCAAGAATGGTTATAATCGATTTTTAAAAAGCAAGCAAACCGTGTGAAGCCTATGGGTCGATTCTGGGAGTGAGGAGGTGTGAGTCTGATAGTATTAGCTTTAGAGATGCTCCAGGAAACGATTGGGAGCATTTGAATGCTTGAATCATCCTCTAGGGTAGAGATCAGATCACCATTTTTTGCCAAAATTTTGAGTTTGTTCTAGTGTTCTTCACGACTGCAATCCTTATGTTTTTTGCTTGTTCTTACTCAGTATATGTAGTAGTATGGATTATGGCAACAAAAACAATTCCAATCTCATGAAATCATGAAGATTTGATTTGTTTTTCTTTTGCATCATATTTTCCCAAATTCAGCAAAAATCATGTCAATTTGAATCAATTCACCTTTGCACGATTTTACTTTGTCATCATAGATAGATTGGATTTTATTCCTGCCAAAAAATCAGATCAAAATAAATCTTTTGGATTTTTTGCACTTTATTTGATTTAATTCAACTTTTAATTAATAAAAAATCAAAATGAAATGCAAAATGAAGCAAATAATGTGTGGGTGAATATTTGGGTTGCAGACAATGTTATGAGTGAGGTGCAAGCATAAAACGTTAGGCCCATTTGGCAAAAAAATGCATTTTTGAGCACATTTGACTTTTGGCAATTTTTCCAAAAATGGTCAACTTTGACAAGGCATATCTCTTCCAATTTTAACCCTAGAGAGGTGTTCTTGGACTTTTTAGAAAGCTTAGGATGTCCCGTAAACAACCCTTTTGGTCTCATCTCAATTGGGTCTTCCATATTCATGTAAGAAGCTCTGACCCAAAAAGTGATTTTGTTGACTTTTCAAAAGGACCTATAATGTGGAAATTCATATCTTTTGATGAGTGCATATTTTGAACTTGAGGGATGAATATTAACTATAGGGAATTGCATCCTCTTCGAAATGAGCTTTGGATGGAAAATTTCTGATAAAGTATGAGGAAGTTATGCTTGGTCAAAGTTTGGTTGACTTTTTCTAAGAAACCCTAATTTAGCAACTTTTGGGTTTTAATGAATTTGGGGAATTCCTAGGGGAATCATTATCAACCCTTGATCAAGTGATGAATATCACTTCAAAATTTTGATGTTGAGCAAAAATCTCGAAGTTTGACTGTATGTGGGCCACAATTGACTTTTGACCTAGTTTAGTTAATTTTCAGGCATCTGAGCAGTTGGCTGAGTAAACCTCTTGTGCAAGGCATAAAACTTGACATTAATGGTCTTGAGAACATATTGGGACCATGGAAAGCATTTGGGACCTTCGGAACTCCCACACCTTGATGAAAATTGAAACCCTAATTTGGGGTACATTGCCTTAGGAGGGAGTTTGTCTGGTCAACTCTTGGGCATCCTTGAGCAAGTTGAGGACCTCAATGGGCATGTGTTGAGTAAAATGAGAGGGAAAATTTTGGGGTACAACAACTTCCCCTATTCAATCTTCTTAAACCTGAGGATGTAGATTGACCTATCTGCCTTTCATAATCTAAAGGTGGAAGATGATTGAACACTAAGTGCCCAGAAATTTGCACTCATCTGAGATGGTGCGAGGTTGTGCAGGTAGTATCGGGAATGGGGTTACAGATGCCATTTGGAAAATATGACGGAGAATCGTCGGAGATGGGCTTAAAGATGCCATCCGGCAGAGGTGACGGCGAAGCGTCAGAGACGGGCTTAAAGATGCCATCCAAAATAATGTTGATTTTGTGAGATATTCCTTCGATGAGGATTCTTGTCCCTGTCGTTGAGGAGGGATCTGCTGAGGAATGTCGATCTCTGTCTTGGGAGAAGTATAATTTTGGGATCTTCAGTTGTTCGTTACTCTACTGGGGAATCCTCTTTTAGTCGAGGAGGTGCAAGTGAACTGCTATCTGGTCATGCTCCAGGCTTTACAGTGATTTACTAAGGATAATAAGATTAACTGTTATTTGGTCGCGCTCAAGGTTTCACAGTGACTTACTGGGGAGATGAGATTAAACTTGCTATCTGGTTGTTCTCAAGACATTACATTTTCTCAATTCTTATCTGGTCGTGCTCCAGGCTTCAGAAGGATTTAAGTGGTTATCCGATCGCATCCAGGTTTCAACTTGAATTAAAGGCATACTAATATCTAGTTGTTTCCAAGTTTATAGTAATTGGCCGAGTAAACTGCTATCTGGTCGAATTCCAAGCTTCGTAGTACCTCATACTGTTATCTGGTCGTGCTCCAGGTTTCACAGTGTCTCTTGCAGCTATCTGGTCGTGCTCCAGGCTTCACAGCATCTTATACTATTATCTGGTCATGCACCAGGCTTCATGGTGTCTTATACCACTATATGGTTTCTTCCAAGCTTCATAGTATCTTGTACTGTTATCCGATCGATTTCCAGGCTTCATAGTAACTTGCTGGGGGTTAAGCTGTTTTTCGGTCGATTTCCGGGCTTCATAGCTTGAATTGGAATAGAAATCTTAGTATCGATTTGACTGAACTAGGGAAAACTTGTGAGAACTTCAACTGGGAGAGAAATCTTAGTGTCAATTTGACTGATCCCGAGGGAGGTCTCGGATTAACTTTGACTGGCATAGAAATCATGGGAATCTTAGCGGCGATTCGGCTGACCCAGACGAAAGTCTTAAAACGTCTTCAATTACAAAAGAAACCTTAGTGTCGGTTTGACTGAAACAGAGAAAACTTGTGAGAACTTCAACTAGGAGAGAAATCTTAGTATCGATTTGACTGATCATGGGAGAGGTATCAGATTAAATTTGACTGGTATAGAAATCAGGGGAATCTTAGCGGCGATTCGGCTGACCCTAATGAAAGTCTTAAAATGTCTTCAACTAGAATAGAAACCTTAGTGTCGGTTTGACAGAACCAGAGAAAACTTGTGATAAATTCAACTATGAGAGAAATCTTAGTATCGATTTGACTGATCATGGGAGAGGTATCGGATTAAATTTAACTGGCATAGAAATCAGGGGAATCTTAGCGGCGATTCGGCTGACCCTGACGAAAGTCTTAAAATGTCTTCAACTAGAATAGAAACCTTAGTGTCAGTTTGACGGAACCAGAGAAAACTTGTGATAAATTCGACTAGGAGAGAAATCATAGTATCGATTTGACTGATCTTGGGAGAGGTCTCGGATTAACTTTGACTGGCATAGAAATCAGGGGAATCTTAGCGGCGATTCGGCTGACCCAGACGAAAATCTTAAAACGTCTTCAACTAGAATAGAAGCCTTAGTGTCGATTTGACTGAACCAGAGAAAACTTATGAGAACTTCAACTAGGAGAGAAATCTTAGTATCGATTTGATTTATTTAGGGAGAGGTATCGGATTAACTTTGACAGGCATAGAAATTAGGGGAATCTTAGCGGAGATTCGGCTGACCCAGATGAAAGTCTTAAAACGTCTTCAACTAGAATAGAAACCTTAGTGTCGGTTTGACTGAACCAGAGAAAACTTGTGAGAACTTCAACTAGGATAGAAATCTTAGTATCGATTTGATTGATCCTGGGAGAGGTCTCGGATTAACTTTGACTAGCATAGAAATCAGGGGAATCTTAGCGGCGATTCGGTTGACCCATACAAAAGTCTTAAAACGTCTTCAACTAGAATAGAAACCTTAGTGTCGGTTTAAGTGAACTAGAGAAAACTTGGAATATCCTCAACTGGAATAGAAACCTTGGTGTCGTTTTGACTGAACCAGAGAGAACTCGTGAGAACTTGAGTGCATCTTTCCCTGAAAGGTAAAGAGTTAGTCGTATGCAATGTCATGATGCATGAAATGCATTGAGTAATGATGTTCTCAAAATAAATGAGATTGTGTTGTATGACATGTATGCCCATGCCATGATGTATGGATATGTAATGTTATTGTGATATTCTTGAGCTGGGGAAAATAAATCCTGGACTAATGTTGGAGAGTATAAGGAGTTGAGTTCTTCGTTTCTGCTGGGTATAATGAACGAAGATGATTAGCTGGAGTTTTACATCCATTTTGCTTGAGAATATTCTGCCGGGAGAGACTTTGTCTGAGAACAATCCTGCGAGGTAATGACTCTGTGGGAAAGGGAGATAATTTGTTGGAAGATCTGCTGATTTGTAGAAATAAACTCAGCTGAGGATGAACTTCCATTGCTGGAGAGAAGAGCTCTATTGGAGATCGAGCTTCCGTTGTCATAGAAATAAACTCTGCTCGGGAGATGGCGTTATAAACTGTTTATGATTATACCGCTCGGCTAGGGAATACAGATATTGGCTTTCTGAAAGAGCCTGTTGGGGAAGGAACTCCTGCTTGGGGATACAGAGGTCGGACCTTGGTTGTCTCAGCTCTGTGGGGAATATATGTATCACTGGCTTGTATGTGATAGTGAATTCGCTTCCAACTGTCTCTCCCCCTTGTACTATGATACGCGGGGTAGCTGTCGGTATTTAGGTTTTGCACCAATTTCTTTGAGTTTTTAGTAACTGTATTTCTGTTTTATATGCAGATATTTGTGAACAATAATCATATTCAAATGCATATGTCAAGAATAAAACATTGGACATTTTTTCAAAACAAAATAGAAAAAGGAAAAACAAATACATAGTTTTGTACTTGAAAGACGCTTTGTATTGATTTGAAATTTGCTTGTAACATGCGTTTTTTACAAGGAGGTTGACGCTCTAGTAAGAGAACGCCGCCGTAAAAATGGAAATTATTACAGAAATTGTGTACAAAGAGAAAACAGCTATGTGTAGTGATCCCATTGAGTTTCAATTCTTCTATTTCCCCTATGTATTCGAGCATCTCATCACTTTGCTGCTTGTTCGAAGCTGACTGGATTGGTCGGTACCGTTTGAGCTTGATAGTTGATTACTGAAGTCTGCTCACAAGGTGATCCAATGGGACACAGTGATACGCTTTAATCCCTAACTTTTTCCTAGACCACCCTTTCGGGTTTTCAGTCCACCGGGATACCCTTTTTTTCCTAAGCGGCCTTTTCAGGTTTTTGACTTGCCGGGTGTATAGATTTTTTTCACTTTTATCCCTATTTTTTACCCAAACCCTTTTGGTTCGCCGGGATGCCCTTATTTTTGCCTAGGTATGTCAACCTAGAGGGTCTTTATTATACGTAGTATTTTTTCACTATGTCCCCATTAACAGGGTGTGGAAGGTCGTCACCATCCATGGTGGTCAGAATCATGGCTCCACCGGAAAATATGTTCTTGACTACAAATGGTCCCTCATAGGTGGGAGTCCATTTACCCTTGGGATCACCTTGCGGTAGTATGATGCGCTTGATTACCAGATCCCCTACTTGATACACTTGTTGTCTGAATTTCTTGTTGAAGGCCTTGATCATTCGTTTCTGATACATTTGACCATGGCAGACAGCAGTAAGTCTTTTCTCGTCGATTAAGTTTAATTGATCAAATCGAGTCTGGATCCATCGTCTTCGCTCAAACTTGCATCCTTCATAATCCTTAGAGAAGGGATTTGGACCTCTATGGGTAGGACAACCTCCATGCCATATACCAGAGAATAGGGTGTTTCCCCTGTCGACGTACGTGCTGAAGCACGATACTCGTGAAGAGCAAACGGAAACATTTCGTGCCAATCTTTGTATGTCACTGTCATCTTTTGTATGATCTTTTTGATATTCTTGTTAGCAGCTTCAACAGCCCCATTCATCTCCGGCCGGTAAGGAGAAGAGTTGTGATACTGAATTTTGAACTGCTTACAGAGTTCAGTGATCATTGATTTGTTGAGGTTGGTACCGTTGTCTGTGATGATTCTCTCAAGGATACCATAACGACACACCATGCTATGCTTGATGAACCGTGCCACCACGTTCTTAGTAACCGTAGCAAAGGAGGCAGCCTCAACCCACTTCGTAAAGTAATCAATAGCCACTAGGATGAAGCGATGCCCATTGGACGCGGTAGGTATGATCTCGCCGATCATGTCAATGCCCCACATTGCAAAAGGCCAGGGAGCCGTCAAAACCTTTAAAGGAACTAGAGGTACATGCAACTTATCATCGTAGATTTGGAACTTGTGACAGGTTCGAGAATGTTGATAACAGTAGGCTTCCATAGTGGACCAATAGTATCCTGCCTTTAGGATCTTCTTTTCCATGGTATGTCCACTGGAATGACTGCCAAAGGTACCTTCGTGTAGGTCTTCCATGATCCTTTATGCTTCGCTCTTGTCTACACACCGCAGTAAGGTAGATTCATGATTGCGCTTATAGAGAATTCCATTACTGAGGAAGAACTTTGCAGCAAACCTTCTCAAAAATTTCTTTTCATTGACAGATGCCCCCTCGGGGTATTCTTGAGCCTCGAGATATCTTTTCACCTCATGAAACCAAGGTTTATTGGCTACCTCTTCAGTATCGATCTCACAGCAGTATGCCGGTTCATCCAACCTCTCAATAGTGATTTGGGGAGCTTCATAGTCCCACCTGACCTTGAACATTGATGACATAGTAGCTAGCGAATCCGCTAATTGATTCTCTTCTCGTGGGAAAATTTCAAAGGTGATCTCTTCAAAATGCGGCAGCAGTGTCAGTACATACTCTTTGTAAGGAATAAGGTTCGGGTGCTTCGTATCCTACTCGCCTTTGATCTGACTTATCACCAAAGCGGAACCCCCAAATACACTCAAGAACTTGATCTTTAGGTTTATAAAAGCTCAAAGACCCATAATGCATGCTTCATACTCCGCCATGTTGTTGGTGCAGTTGAAACTTAATCGGGCAGTGAACGGAGAATGACATCCCTCGGGAGATATGCTTACAGCACCAATGCTGTTACCAAGTGCGTTTGAGGCTCCATAAAAGAACATAGACCATCGGGGTCCTTCATCTGGTCCAGGTTCTCCATAGTAGGTTACAAACATGATATTCTCATCCGGGAACTCAAAATTCATGGACTGGTAGTCGTCCACGGCCTGATGCGCCAAATGATCAGCTAACACACTTCCCTTAATTGCTTTTTGGGTTGTGTATTAGATGTCGTATTCGGTTAAGATCATTTTCCACCTTGCTATTCTTCCGGAGAGAACGGGCTTCTCGAAAATGTACTTGATCGGGTCCATCTTAGATATCAACAAAGTAGTGTGGGTCAACATATACTGTCTCATTCGACGAGCAGCCCATGCCAAAGCGCAGGAGGTTTTCTAGAGCAGTGAGTATTGTGTTTCACAGTCGGTAAACTTTTTGCTAAGGTAGTATATTGCGTGCTATTTTCGACCAGACACGTCATGCTGCCCCAGAACACACCCCATTGAATTATCTAGCACTGTTAAGTACATTATCAAAGGTCTTCCTTCATTCCGAGGCATCAAAATAGGAGGCTCTTGGAGATATTGTTTGATTCTGTCAAAGGCTACCTGGCATTCATCATTCCACTTCACCACTTGATCTTTCTTTAGAAGCTTGAAGATTGGCTCACAAGTAGCAGTCAGATGTGAAATGAATCGGGCAATGTAATTTAGGCGTCCCAAGAAACCTCTAACTTCCATATCTGTACGGGGAGCCGGCATCTCTTGTACGGCCTTCACCTTTGCAGGGTCTACCTGAATACCTTTGTACTGACGATGAATCCCAGAAGCTTACCAGACCTTACCCCGAAGGTGCACTTGTTCAGATTTAACCTCAGCTTATACGTCTTCAACCTATCAAATAACTTTTAAAGATGATCAAGATGTTCTTATTCTGTTTGAGACCTGGCTATCATATCATCGATTTAAACCTCTATCTCATGGTGAATCATGTCACAGAACAGAGCTACCATAGCTTGCTGATATGTTTCCCCAGCATTCTTCAACCCAAACAACATCACCTTGTAACAGAAAGTGCCCCGCTGTGTAACAAAAGTTGTCTTCTCCATGTCTTCAGGTGCCTTCTTGATCTGATTGTAGCCAGAGAAACCATCCATGAAGGAAAAAACTTTATGTTGTGCGGTGTTGTCAACCAGAATATCGATGTGGGGAAGCAGGAAGTCATCCTTGGGGCTTGCCCTGTTCAGGTCTCTGTAATCCATACACATTCGTACTTTACCATCTTTCTTAGGTACTTGAACCACATTAGCAACCCACTGCATATAGGAGGTGACAGATAAGAACCCTACATTGAACTGCTTCATAACCTCGACTTTAATCTTCTCTGACATCTCAGGGCGCCTACGATGGACCTTTTGCTTTACCGGAGGGAAGTATTCTTTAGTCGGTAGACGATGAACTATTTTATTCGTGTCTAGTCCTGGCATGTCTTCATATGACCAGGCGAAGATTTCAACATACTCATGCAACATCTGCAGCAATCGTTGTTTGACATTAAGCTCCAGATTGGCACCTATCTTAATCTCTTTTCTGTCTTCCTCTGTACCCAAGTTCACTATCTCAACCAAATTTTCATGAGGCTGTATGGCCCTCTCTTCTTGATATAATAGTCTAGCAAGTTCTCCGGGTACCTCACAATCTTCCTCACCTTCGTCTTCGGCTTGGTTGATCAGATTTTCAAAGTCATAATGAGCAGTAGCATAACTGTTAGCAATGGGATCCATAATGGATATGGATCTGTATTTGGATACGTGAGTGTGTGTAAGAGCATAGTTGTATAGACATAATAAAAGAAAATAAAGACAAAGAGCGTAAAATTTGTATGCAAATGTCCAATGCTTTATTAATGTCATATGAAAATGAAACATGATAACCCTCACAAATAGAACCATTGCGCCCCGGGTAAGACACATGGCTATAGAGTTTATATTGTTTTTAAATTACATATCTGAAAAAAATCAAAAAGACAATTACTCCTGAACAAAAGTAATCGGCACAAAGTCCTTGGCAGTCCAGTTACTGAGTCCACCGTTGGTAGTTAGGAAGATCCAGCTGCCAATGTCAGAATCACCATCACTGTCTTCAAGTGAAATGACCCCAGGATTGCTGATGCGTAGGTGTAGCGGTAGAAATGTTCAAGACTAAGCCATTGGATTGACTAGACTTTATACAAATCAAAATAAAAATTTCCACCATGCTTTATTGTTTCCAAAGGAATGGGAAAAGAGTGAATAACCCAAAAAAAGGGGGAAAGATTCAAGGTAAGGGGGTTGGTTATGCAAAGGAAAGGTATTAGCACCCTAAACATCTACGGTACTCCGCAGGAACCTCTTTGTAAAAATTTGTATATTTTGGCTATAAAAAATATGTTGTATATAAAATGGATGGTGGAGGTGAGAAAAGAAATATATTTTATGATTTTTGCACCCGCCGTGGTTGCGAACCTTTAGTTCCTACGTACCACCTTTCATGCAATAGGGGATCAGGGTACACATAGTTCCTCTTTTAAAAGTTTTAAATAAAAGTGTGTTGGTTGATTTTAAGAGATAAGACATCATCATCATTGTCCGTGTGGAAAACATACTTACTACCCATAATCATGAGAAAGGAGAATTTGCATCATCTCAAAGTGGATGATATGGCTTGGATTTTAAAATCAACAATGCCTCACTCAACACCCAAGTGGAAAATATCTCACTTCACTACATATTGTAGAAGTATAGTTGTTTTCATCACTACAAGGATTGAAAAGAGTCTAACCTTTTGAGAAAAGTTTTAAAATAAAAGCCAAAGTGGAAAAATGGTTTGAAATGAGATTATTTGACTTTTAGTCTTCTCACAAAAATGTCAAGGTATTACTAAATTGATTGGAGTTTATTTATGAAAATATTTTGAAAATGCATGGACCTAAGTCCAAGTTTATTATGAAAGTGGTTCAAGTTTCAAAACAGGGAGAGTTTTCAAAAGGAGGGAGAAGATTTTTGAAATTAAAGAAGATGGGAGGAGAAGAAGAGTCTATCCTAAAGCATATGGTAAATGCTAAGGATAAGAACCATCTAACCAACAAGAAGCCAAACACTTGACATTATGAGCCAAGATAAAATTCCCATTCTTTGGATTGAAACCAAGCAAGCAAAGATACTAGACTTCTTCAAATGCATTAAGTCTTCACAAAAATTGGGTTGAGTAACGGCTGTATACGGGTGAATTCCAGATTACAAACAAAGGATGTAATCACAAAAACCTACACACAAAAACAAACAAACAACACAATGTCTTTAGGTAAACCTCAAGAGCTCCAGACAAAATAATCAGATAAAGTCACAAAGTCTCCAAGATAGGCCAAGGTTTCTAATCCTAAGTCCAAGAAATAGTCCCGTGCTCCAAAATGCCAAGGATAGTAACCAAATAGTCCAAGTACAATTAAGATTTTTTTTAGGGTTTATGTTGATTATTAAGTATATTGAGAAAAGAAAAGAAAAGCTCAAGTGAGCAAAGTAAAAATGACAAGAAAATAAATTCTCAAATGAGCAAAGATAAAAATGGCATGAAATGAAAAATGCTAAAAAATAAATAGTGCATAAAGCATAAAAGAATAAAAGCATAAAATAAAACAAGTTAATAATTAGTGGTTAGTTGGATGAACATCTTGAAACTTGCATTTGGAACTCATTAGAGGATTGGTAGAACCAAATCCTCCACACAACAAGTTGCATTTGCTTTTTGTCAAGTATATCATCCATTTGGAATTCTCATAAGTACCATTTAATGATCAACGATGTTTAAGTGATCCGCGTTGACCAAAGGTGTTGTAGATCCATTAGAGGATTGGTAAAATCAAAGCCTCCACACAATGAATCTCAAGGTTATTGGATTAAAGAGATCAAATTAACATATTTGGGCTTACAATCATAAGTTTGGGCCACGAATGATCATTTTTCGAATCGGGACAAAATTTAGCACTATGTTAAGCAATCGTAAGTGGACTTATATAGAAGTCGCACCTATTTTGAGGCCGATCAATAGCAATTTATGCACCATTTATTTTGAGACATGATATAGAGATCATGCTCCAACAACATTTAGTGCAATGAGATGGGGATGAGATGAAGAGGAATTAGGGTAAAAGAGAAACCACATTTGAATTAATATTTAATCAAACTATTATTAAAATCATTCATCCATTTTTTGTGGAGTTAAACTCAACACCATGGATCCAATGATGTTAATAAAGCCATGACCAAAAAATCAACCCAAGACATCCAGAAAATATTCACAAAATAATAATATAATTAATATATACATTAAAGGGTTTTAAAATGTTTTAAAAATGGAAAATAATGAAGAAAAATGCCAATTATATACAAATTAATCAAGAAATGAAAAATAAGACCATAGAAAAATCAGAAACGAGGCCAAGTGATTTTACAAAAAATTTGGTAATTTTTAAAAGTCAGAAACTATTTTTAAAAATTAAAATAAATGGGCAAAATAAACAAAAATAGTAAAAAATAGTAAAGTTAGAAACAAAAATAAAATAAAGTCACCAATATTTGTCACAATAACATTGGATCATTCAATAATTTTTTCAGAATTTAAAAATGTATAAAAATATTTTTAAATAAATCAAATAAGTGTAAAATTTGTAAAAAATACCAAAACACAAAATTAAATTGTGAAAAAATAAAAATCAGAAAGAGAATAATCAAAAATATTTTTCATAATTTTTTCAGATTTTTTGGACAAAAAATGAATTTTCTATGATTTTTTGAAATTTAAAACAATTAAAATATAAAAATCAGAAAAAGAAAATAAAAGAAAAAGATGTGGACCATTAGATGAGAGTTAAAACACATTAGTAATCAAATCCAAGGGATCTGGCGTACTGTGCATATCATGGTCTTTAATGAATAATGTACAGAATCATTAATAAAATCAGAATTTGAAAATAACAAATGTCACAATTTCATTGGTTAGAAGATGATACGTTGGTCATCTTTAACCTCCAGCCCTCACGAATTGTAGGTCTCTCAAACTGTAAAATCAAAAGCTCAGACCTATGTCATTCGCTTCGTCTCTTCAAGACGAAAACAAACACACCCTCGCGCCAAATTTATATAAACCGTAGCTCAAGAAATTTGGAAAGAAAGTTTTGAAAAGGGATTTGAAAATTCATGGTCAAAACGTGCTTCTAGATGAAAGTAGGTGTTGCGACTAGAACCAGGGCAATGAGAGCAACACAATGATACCAAAGTTTTGAAGAATTGATGAAGGAATCTACCTATTAAAGTTGAGTTGCAGAGCTCTGAAACTGGACTTCTATGGAGCAATGTAGGGCAAAATTCTTGAATGTAAATATATGGTTAGCTTCAGGGAAGATCAAGGAAGGTGAATTGATGGAAAATGGATTGAAAAAGGCTTGAGAATAGGATTAGAAGTAGCTGAATTCTGAGTTGTGGAGCAAGTTTGGCACGGTGATTCTGGCTATCTAAGCTTGGGGAATTGAATGGGGGATGAACCTCTATTTATAGGGAATCAAATGGAATGTTCAAGCGTGTGAAATGATGAAGTTTGGGGGGAAATCGTGTGAACCAGATGCACGAGCAAAGTGTGATCTGATTTGCATCAAAAGTCATCTAATCCTTGCATTTCAAGGCTCTAATCCACTTTGGCAACTTGGTTAAACATATTTAGATCACAAACGCGTGCTAATTTGATGTTTAAAGACCAAAACATGAATTTCAAATTCTAACTTATGGAGAAACCTCAGTTCCTAGTTACCAAGTTCAAACCAATGGCATTTCCACCTCAAGGGGTCTTAGGACAAAATTCTTGATGCTTTGGAAAGATGAGGTAACAAGCTTTGCAATTGAAAAAGAATGGAATCAAATGGATTCTTGAGCTGAAAGTTACATGGAGTCAAAGTTGAAGAAAAAAAATTGACTTTCCATACTTAGAAATATTTCAAATTCTTCTTTTAAAATGACCTATAATCTCTTGCATCCAAACATGGCCTTCCACTTAGAATTTTCTCTTGACAAAAAATATATAGAATTAAGTATATCTCTTGAATGACATTTTCCAATTTGAACCACTCAAAATCTCCAAAAATTGAGCAAGTTATGACTTGTTGAAGTTGGCCAAAAATCATGAAATGACCTATAATCTTTTGCATTCTTAAGGCAACTTCCATCCATTTTTTTACTTAGAACATAAAAGAAGGAATGAAGCACACATCTTTAAGATCATCATGAAAAAAGAATGGGCTCAAGGTGACAAATATTGACCAAGTTATGACCATTTGAAATCACATATGGAGAATTGGGGATTCATCTGGGTGACTTGTAATCTTTCCTCTTCACCAAGTTCCTTACACATGAAAACTCCTTGGAAATTTTGAATTTATTTGATGGTAAACTCATTTAAGAGAAGAATGTTTTTGGAATCACTCAAAAATACCAAAAGATGAGCAAGATATGCCCCTTTGAAGTCCAAAACCCTGGCCTCTAGATCAAGAAAATGCTTGGTGGAACTTTGCAAAGGTTGAACAAACTTTTTATGCCAATATTCTTCCTTTGTGAATATAAATTGTTGAGAATGATGATGAGTAATCATGGCCACAAAAACCACTTCCATACCAACTTCAAAACAAACTTCAATGGTGAGGTTTAAATTTCTCAAGCTATTGACTAGGGCATGGAAATAAACTCATGAACCCATGAAGCAACTTGCTAAAACTCATGCCTTTACCTACATTATTAACAAGCAAGACAAACCAATATTGCATTTTGTTAATTAGAGAGAAAACCAAAGCAAAATATCCATGATCACAAAAGAAAACAAGTTAAGGTGCTTGGTAATTCCTCAGAAGAGCAAGGCTAAAGATAGGGAGAAGAACCAAAAGCCCTGATGTGATTTTGTTGTGATTGAACTAATATGGTATGATGAAGGAACCTTAATGGCAAAATTGGGGTACAACAACTATCCTTATTTAAGTTTCTTCTATCCGGAGATACGAAGGTTAAAAATATTCGTGTCGACGTGATCGAAGATACTTAAATACAAAACAAACCCTATTTTTGGTCCTAAGATGCCATGCAAATGCTTATGCATATGAATGCATATGAACAGAACCAAAGAGACATAAAGTAACATTGGGGATGCAACAAAAATGAAGAAACAAAGGAGCAACCCCACCAGGAAAATAAATCACTGTTGAACCACAAGAACAGAATCAGAGAGGAAGATAATAAGCATCGACGTTCACTGCCGATGTACTACCAACGTTCACTGAAGGTAGAAAGAGAAGATATATCATACCACCTCCGTTCACTAACGATGAACTATCAACGTTCACTGAAGATAGAAAAAAGATAACAAACACTGACGTTCACTATTGATGTACTGCCAACATTCACTAAAGGTAGAAAGAGAAGATATATCATACCACTGCCGTTCACTGACGATGAACTATCAACATTTACTGAAGATAGCAAAAAGATAACAAATGCTGATGTTCATTGCCGATGTACTACCAACGTTCACTGAAGGTAGAAAGAGAAGATATATCATACCACCGCCATTCACTGACGATTAACTATCAACATTCAATGAAGATAGCAAAAAGATAACAAACACTGACGTTCACTGCCGATGTACTACCAACGTTCACTGAAGGTAGAAAGAGAAAATATATCATACCACCGTCGTTCACTGACGATGAACTATCAACGTTCACTGAAGATAGCCAAAAGATAACAAACACTGACGTTCACTGGCGATGTACTACCAACGTTCACTGAAGGTAGAAATAAAAGATATATCATACCACCGCCGTTCACTGACGATGAACTATCAACATTCACTGAAGATAGCCAAAAGATAACAAATACCGACGTTCACTGTCGATGTACTACCAACATTCACTAAAGGTAGAAGGAGAAAAAATATATCATACCACCACCGTTCACTAACGATGAACTATCAACGTTCACTGAAGATAGAAAAAAGATAACAAACACCGACGTTCACTGCCGATGTACTACCAACATTCACTGAAGGTAGAAAGAGAAAATATATCATACCACCTCTGTTCACTGACGATGAACTATCAACGTTCACTGAAGATAGCAAAAAGATAACAAATACCGATGTTCACTATCAATGTACTACCAACGTTCACTGAAGGTAGAAAGAGAAAATATATCAAGTTTCCCCAAGATTCTGGTGTTTTGCCAAGAACGGGTCTCAACTTCTTCTATAACCAAGGAAATCTGCCTGGAAAGGGTAATACGTAATCTGTCTCAAATGAAGAGACTTCCACTCATTGTCAAGGGGAATTGCAAATAGAAATGACTTTCTGGGGATAGCAATATGACTTCCCGGGGAAATTCCACGATATTCCTGCTGAGGAGATAAAGTCTTCCTGTGCAAAATAAATGCACAAACCAAAACTCAAAGTTTTCAGAAATCCATGATATTGTCATGTAGCCACAAATCCAATTCAGAAATAAACTAGAGCAAGACGGCCAATGCAGATACATTCTTTGAGAAATAAACTCAAGAGGGAAAACCAAATTCAACTAAGCAAAGAGCGCTGCAGGAAAGGTCAGAACACAATGTCAATAAACGATGATTTTTAGCAATGCATGATGTATGAACCATGATATTTTTAGCAATGTCAATGTCTTGTCTAACGTAGTTACTTGCCAATAAAGTCCCTAACTTTTGCCTAAGCTGCCCTTGCGGGTTTTCAACTTAGCGGGAAATTTATTATATTTATGTCCCTAATTTTTTCCTAGACCGCCCTTTCGGATTTTCGGCCTACCGAGACACTCCTTTTTGCCTAAGCAGCCCTTTCGGGTTTTCAACTTCGCGAGCTATTCTTTTATTTCTTTAGGTGAAGTATTTCTTGACTGCGTCAGCATTCATGGGACGTGGGAACTCCTCGCCATCCATAGTTTCAAGAATTAATGCACCACCAGAGAAGGCTTTCTTGACAACATACGGGCCTTCAAAATTGGGAGTCCACTTGCCCCTAGAATCAGTGTTGAAAGACATGATCTTCCTGAGCACGAGGTCACCTTCTCTGAATTCACGAGGTTTGACCTTTTTATCAAAAGCTTTCTTCATTCTTTTTTGATATAACTGCCAATGACATAAAGTTGTCATCCTCTTCTCTTCAATCAAATTCAATTGGTCAAACCTGTTCTGGACCCATTCAGCCTCTGTCAACTTGGCTTCCATTATCACCCGCAACGAGGGAATCTCTACCTCGACAGGGAGTAAGCTTCCATTCCATACACTAGGGAGAATGGGGTTGCTCCTGTTGAAGTGTGAACAGATGTTCGATATCCATGCAGAGAAAAAGGGAGCATTTCACGCCAATCCTTATAAGTGACAACCATTTTCTGGATGATCTTCTTGATATTCTTAGTAGCAGCTTCAACAGCCCCATTCATCTTTGGCCTGTATGGAGATGAATTGTGATGGACAATCTTGAATTCTTCGCACAGTTCTGTCATCATCTTGTTGTTCAAATTCGAGCCATTGTCAGTAAAGATTCTGCTCGGCACACCATACTGGCATATAAGATTGTTTTTGATGAAACGCATAACCACCTGTTTGGTAACATTGGCATATGAAGCAGCCTCTACCCATTTGGTAAAGTAGTCAATTGCTACCAAGATGAAAAAGTGTCCATTTGAAGCTTTGGGTTCTATCATCCCGATCATGTTAATACCCCATATAGAGAAAGGCCATGGTGAGGAAATCACATTGAAGAGTGTCGAAGGCACATGGATCTTATCTGCGTAAATCTGGCATTTATGGCACTTCTTTGCAAATTTGTAACAATCAGATTCCATTGTCAACCAATAATAACCTGCCCTTAGCATCTTTTTAGCCATTGAATGTCCATTAGCATGAGTGCCAAATGAACCTTCATGGATCTCATGCATCAACATGTCCGCTTCGTGTCTATCCACGCATCTGAGCAAGACCATGTCATAATTTCTCTTTTATAACACATTTTCACTGAGGAAGAAACTGCCTGCCAATCTTCTCAGTGTCTTTCTATCTTTCTTCGACGCACCAAACGGGTATTCCTGAGTCTGAAGAAAATGCTTGATATCATAATACCAAGGTTTTTCATATGCTACCTCCTCTGTTGCAAACAAATGAGCGGGCCTATCTAGCCGTCGAACTATAATTCGGGGTATATCATTCCAAGCATTTACTCGGTACATGGAAGCCAGAGTTTCCAGAGCATCTACCATTTGATTTTCATCCCTAGGAATGTGATGGAATTTAACTTTATTTAAGAAGGATAGTAATCTTCTAGCATAATCTTTGTAAGGGATCAAGCCAGGGTTACGAGTGTCTCATTCTCCTTTAATCTGATTTATTACCAAAGCCGAATCGCCATACACATCTAGAATTTTGATTCTGAGATCAATAGCTTCCTCAAGACCCATGATGCAAGCCACATATTCTGCCATATTATTAGTGCAATCAAATGTTAACCTCGTGGTAAAAGGAATATGTGATCCATGAGGAGTAACAATCACAACACCAATTCCTTTACCATAAGCATTCACAGCTCCATCAAATACCATACTCCAACGAGATTCAGGGTCGAGGCCCTCCTCAGGAAATGGTTCATCACAATCTTTCACTTTCAAGAACATCACATCTTCATCGGGGAATTCATATTCTGCAGACTGATGATCTCCCACCGACTAGTGAGCAAGGTAATCTGCCAACACACTACTTTTAATAGCCTTTTTAGTGCGGTACTCGATATCATATTCAGATAACAACATCTTCCAGCGGGAAATTCTCCCAGTAAGAGTAGGCTTCTCAAAAATATACTTGATTGGATCCATTTTGGAGATCAACCAAGTGGTATGATTCAACATATACTGCCGCGAACGCTTTGCCACCCAGGCCAAAGCACAACATGTTTTTTCTAGCATAGAATACCGTGACTCACAGTCAGTGAACTTTTTGCTGAGATAATAAATGGCAAACTCTTTCTTTCCCGTTTCATCCTGTTGTCCCAGAATACAACCCATGGATTTATCTAAAATTGTTAGATACATAATCAACGGTCTTCCTTCTACGGGAGGGAGCAAGATAGGAGGTTCAAGCATATACTCTTTAATACTTTCAAATTCCCTTTGGCAGTCATTCGTCCATACACAACCTTGATCTTTCTTTAACAACTTAAAGATCGTTCACACGTTGCACTCATGTGAGAAATAAATCTGGAGATATAATTCAAACGCGTGAGGAAACCCCTGACTTGCTTTTCAGTTCTTGGTGCTGGCATTTCTTAAATTGCTTTGACTTTGTCAGGGTCAACTTCAATTCCTTTCTAGCTAACAATAAAACCCAACAATTTCCCCGATATAACTCTGAAGGTGCATTTATTTGGATTCAAGCGGAGATGATACTTCCTCAAACGCTGAAACAACTTCAACAAATATTCTATATGCCCTTCTTCAGTTTGGGATTTGGAAATCATATCATCAACATATACTTCGATTTCTTAGTGCATCAGATCATGGAATAGGGTTGTCATAGCCCTCTGGTATGTTGCACCAGCGTTCTTCAACCCGAAGGGCATCACTCTGTAACAGAATGTTCCCAGGATGTGATAAACGTTGTTTTTTCCAAGTCCTCTGGAGCCATTCTTATTTGATTATACCCGGAAAATCCGTCCATGAACGAGAATACCTTGAATTTTGCTATGCTATCCTCTAACATGTCGATGTGAGGCAATGGAAAATCATCTTTTGTACTAGCTTTATTTAGATCTCTGTAATCTACGCACATGCGAACTTTTCCGTCTTTTTTTGGTACTAGGACAATATTGGAAATCCACTGAGGATACACTAACGTCACAAGAAAACCAGCATTAATCTACTTTAGGACCTCCTCTTTAATCTTTACTTCCATATCCGGGTGGGTTCTTCTCAACTTTTGTTTAACTGGTGGACACTCTGGCTTCAACGGCAAACGATGCTCGACAATATCTGTATCTAGACCAGGCATATCTTGATAAGACCAAGAAAAAATATCCATATATTCTTTCAATAGCTCAATCAACCCGCTCTTTACATTAGGATACAACGATGCTCCAATCTTGACATCCTTCGTATCTTCTTCTGAACCCAAATTAACCTCTTCCAAAGGCTCTTTATATGGGTGAATGGTATTTTCCTCGTGCTTAAGCAAACGTGAGACCTCTTCTGGAATCTCATCATAATCTTCTTCTTCATCCCTAAACACAGGACATTCAAAGTTGGGAGAGGGTGCAGGGTCATTGTATTCAACAGGTTTTTAATTAATCTGCACATGTGATTTATGATTGCTTTTAGAAACTGACACATATAACAAGTGTTCATGCAGATTAATTTTCACTTATTATTTATTTTGAAAGGTTTTTTTATTTTATTACCATTTCCCACGAAAAATCATAAAATAAAAGACATAATTTTGGAAGCAAAGACAACTTTGATTAATGATCATAACAGTTATAGCAAACAGAGAAGCCCTACAACATTAATACTTCCACCTTGGGCAAAGTGAAAGCTTTTCAAAAGAAAGAAACAAATTAACAAAACAAATTACTTTGAAACATGTATGCAAGAAGGAACTTCAATGGTGACCCAGTTCTGAACTCGGACTCCATGTGTCACATAATTCGGTACTTCCTGTTCTGCTTCATCCTCTTTTAACAGCATTAATTCCAGAACCAATTGGATGGATGTAGCCTCCGCTGCGGAAAGCATCATGATAATTGTTCACAAAAGACTTTGACTTCAAACTTCCTCCATTGCCATTCCTTGAAGAGAAACCCAAACCAGTTATGTTCTTGTTCACGGGTGGATCCACAAGTCGTCCCCAAACTGTGTTATGATCATTGCGCACAACCTACTACGCGTCCATCAGCGATACCACAAAATTCTCATTCTTCCTTATGTTGTCAATGGATAGGGCTTGGAACTGGGTTCCAACAGTAGCCTCATCCGCTTCAACAATACCTAAAGAGGATAGATGGGATATCAACAACGCCTGCTCCCCATTTATGATCACTACCTTCCCTTCACGCACAAATTTTAGCTTCTGATGCAGAGTTGAAGTGACAGCCCCTGCTTCGTGTATCCATGGCCGTCCTAGCAAACAGCTATATGCGATAATAATGTCCATTACCTGGAAGGTTATCAAGAACAAATTTGGTCCTATATGGATGGGTAAGTCCACTTCACCGATGACAGATTTCCTCGACCAATCAAAAGCCTTCAAAATGATGCCACTCGGGCGCATAGGTGTTACCTGACACTTTAACTTCATGAGGGTACTTCTCGGTATAACATTCAATACGGATCCGTTATCAATTAGCACATTGGATAGCGAGTCGTTCGTGCAGTTCATAGACATGTAGAGGGCCAGGTTATGATTCCTTCCTTCATCTGGTAACTCATAATCTCAGAAACTCAAGTTATTACATGACGTAATGTTTCCAATTACGCTGTTGAATTGATCTAACGACATGTCATTCTCTACAAAAGCTTGGTCTAGTACTCTCATCAGTGATTCTTTATGAGCGGAGGAATTCATCAATAAAGCTAGGATGGATATCTTTGAAGGAGTCTGAAATAGTTGATCTATAAATTTGTAGTCGCTCATCTTAATTATCTTCAAAATATCATCCACTCCTTTCTCTAATGTGGCTCCACTAGTCTCTCATGCAGTCTTCTTAGGCTCATCATTCTCAGCAATTTTCTTTCCAGCAACAACATCTCTTCGAATAACCGGCGCAAACACACGACCACTACGGGTCACCCTGCTATTATCAGCTATATTTCCAACATCTGGCATTGGCTGGATGGGAATTTCCACCCCATTTTCTAAGATTGTAGCGTTGTATTTGTAAGGCACAGCCTTATCTGATTTATAGGGAACAGGTCTTGGCAGACTAAGTACCAATGGGGTAACAGCTGGTTTGCTATGGTACTCCACCTCAAGATGAGCAGGTGCATCAAAACAAGGTACGATGACGTTTACACCTTCCTCAACACAATCAGCCATCAAAAGGTCATTTCCGGCAAACAAATCTTCGTCTAAAGAGAAATACTCATCCGTGGAGGCGTACTCCTCCTCTGACTCTTCTCCCATCAAACAAACTTCAACCATATCAATCTCGTGATAATCATCTCTCTTACCTGTGATCTTGATATTTCCATTGTCTAATAGCAACTGAACACCCTCCCTCACAATAGAACATCCTCGGGGGTCTCGACAGCAAACTATGCAAGATCCATATTGGTGTTCCACCTGACCAGCAGTACGATAGAAGGTAGCATGCAACTGCACGAGATCTTCATTCAAATGCTCCACTTCAAAAATTATGAATTCACCCGGACATCCAGACACCATACTCTTCATATCCTGCCTTAGGCCTGATTATATGAATTAGACCTTCATCCATCATCTCCTGTAAATCAACCTTTATCTTCTCGTAACCCTGTATGTCTGTACTGCAAACAACACAATCGGCGTGATCATGCGTATAATAACTGAATTCACAGAGGTCTACGTGCATCTTCACCAAATCTCCTCTAACCAGATTAATGTCAAAAATCCAGAAGTCAACTAGACAACCAGCCACCATATTCACAACATTCACTCCCCCGTGCTTGGGTAGAGGATTGTCTTTCACATTAGGTCCCATGTCTTTGAAAGATAAAATTCCAGACTTCACCAACCTTTGCACTTCAGTCCTCAAAGGATAACAAGTTTCAATACTATGCCCTCGTCCTCCCTGATGAAAGGCACACGTCTGGTCCGCTTTGTAATACCAAGGCAATGGTGATGGTACTGTTGGAGGTGGTCGTGTCTGGACCAACTTCTTATGAATCAATACTGGTAGTAGCTCTGCATAACTCATAGGAATAGGGTCATAGTTCTCCATTCTCTGATTATTCCCTTGGTTCCCCTGTTGGGGCTGTCTTTGATAAGCAACGGTAGTCGGAGCGGCATTCATAACAGGAGTCACTAAGGCAACTTGCTGGTTATGCTGATAATTCCTTCTAGGAGCGTTTACCCTCCTCTCTTACATAACAACATTGGTATCCCCTTCTTTATTCTTTGTAAACCCATAAGCTGTCTTTTTCACACCTCTGAATCCTTCACCCTTTGTCAACCGACCTTCTCTTACTTCCTCTTCTAGGAGGACACCCATCCCTACCATCTCTGTAAAATCACTTGGGGCACTTGCTACCATTCTTTCGTAGTAGAAAGCGCTTAGCGTCTACAGAAAATTTTTAGTCATTTCCTTCTCCTCCATGGGAGGAATCACTTGTGCAGCCACTTCGCGCCATCTCTGTGCATAATCTTTGAACGATTCTCTGTCTTTCTAAACCATGACCCTAAGCTGGTCACGGTCAGGCGCCATGTCCACATTGTACTTGTATTTTTTAATGAATTCTTCTCCTAAATCATTAAAGGTATGGATGTTGGCGCCGTCTAAACTCATGTACATTTCAATACTGCGCCGGTCAGACTATCCTAGAAAAAGTGAATCAGCAGACCCTGATTATCGGTGTGAGTAGACATTCTCATCACGTACATCACCAAGTGAGCACGAGGGAAAGTGTTTCCCTTGTACTTCTCAAACTCCGGGACCTTGAACTTAGCAGGCACTTTAACATTCGGGACCAAACACAGCTCATTCACATTCTGCCCAAATAGCTCTTTTCCCCTAAGAGCCTTCATCTCTCTTTGCATTCTATCAAACTGCTCTTGGAAATCATCCTTCTGTCATAAAGACCCAAGTCTTCACTTGGCGGAGGGAAAGGACGACATACATCTTCATTAACAAATGAAACCAAATTCACCGAAGGAGGTGCAGCAGGAACAGTATGCACCACAGGAGGTGCTGTAGTAACAACATTTGGAACCACTGGAGCATCTTGGGGGCCCAAATTGAAACCTTCAGGTGCAAAATTCTCTGGCATTCCCCACGGATAACCCTGAGGCACGCGATTTTGAACAACAGTAGGCGTGGCGGATATAGGAACAGCAGGAACTTCAGCATTTTCCCTTGTTGGTTGAAGTTGAACACTCGGTGGCTGATTCTGAGCAACCACCAGAGCTTCCATCAGAGTAGTCAAGTTGGCCAAGCCAGCCTTCAAAGCAGAAACTTCTTCGCGTAGCTCGCGATTCTCCTGTTCCAAGTTGTCCATCTTCTTTTTGAAGTTAGCCCGAGTGTTGTAGTGATGAGTCAGCTTGCTGAACGAAGTAAAAAGCTGGGTAAGGCACCTGGATATGCATAATAAATGCAAGAAATATGTGCAATATGATGCATGACATGCAATGCATATGATTATTTTTTCTTTATTATTTAATATTTCACAGGATTTAACGTTTATATACATATTACAAACATCAAAATAATAACACATTTGAAATACTGAAAAAAAATTATTATAATAACTTCAAAAATGGATTACAAGTTTCAATGATCCCAAGTACAAGGTGAAAATACAATCTAAAAATCCTGAGAGAAAGAAAATGATAGAGATCAATTTGTACGCTAGCGCTTCCCTATGAGCCTGGAAATCTTAGCCCTCAACCTATGGTTTTCTTCTACGTGCCTGATGGCAATTTCCTTCCAGTCCTCTGAAGTAGGAAGTGAGTGATCAGCACCTGTTTTAGACTTAGGAGAAAATAAATCCCCTTTCCTCTCCATAGACTCCATAGCTCGACTCTCAAGTATCTCGATCTAATCGTCTTTCTCCTTCAGGTCTGCTCTGTAGGAACTCTCTAAATTCTGTAACTTGTTCTTCCAAGCATCCCTTTCTTATTGCTTCCTAAGCAAAGCAAGCTACAACTCTTCTAAATCATCTAATAATGGAGGAGTGGTCTTCACAAACAAATCAGGCATGGCTGTCTCCCGAGTATACGGCATATTCAACTGGATGGCTCTCGATCGGACCCACTGAAGATATGGCTCCAAAGAAACAACGCCCTTAGGTCCCACATCCTTTCTACTCTTATTATGAATGTGACGCCAGGCCTTCGCAATCTGCTCCCTAGCTTTCCTGTGGTCTTCTCCTTCCTTCAGAAAGAAACTACTCAAATGAATATTGTTCAGTTTATCCCTCATCGGATAACCAAGTTGTCGCCGTGCAAGAACAAGGTTATAGTTAATTCCTCCTTTTGTACCAAGAAAAGGCACATTGGGGAAACTACCACAACTGTCAATAATCTCTATATCCTGGTAAGCTCGATGATACCAATCAATATTCGAGTGAGTAAGTGCCATGATCTTAGGAGCCCAACGGGGTTCCTTCTTAACATCCCAAAAAGCATCAGACTGAGGCATATGAGAGATGAACCACCAGTACAACAAAGGCGTGCAACAGATAATAATTCCCCATGATAAGAACTCTGAAGATGAACAGAGTAATAAGCATCACCCAACAGTGTAGGAACTGGGTTTGCAATCATGAAAATCCTGATAGCGTTAATGTCGACAAACTTGTCCACATTAGGAAATAAGAACAATCCGTAAGCAAGTAGAGCAAAGATGGCCTCAAAAGCAACTGCACTCTTCATTCGTGAAAAGTAACGAGCTTTCTCCAATAAGAACTGAGCTGGTAATCCTCTAATCCCTCCTTTGGTAGTCATATGGACTTCCACCTCAGACTTCCCTAGATCAATCAAAGCAGCTATCTCATGTGGTTTTGGCTCACCCTCCAAACCAGTAAAAGGAACATGATCGGTAACGGGTAAATCCAATAGATAGGAATATTCCTCCAGTGTAGGCATCAACTGATAATCGGGAAAAGTAAAGCAGTGATACACTGGATCATAGAATTGGACCAAGGTCGAGAGAATACCCTCCTTCATCTTCAACTTCATGAGAGGAATAATGGATCCATACTTCTTCCGAAAGTTTGTAGAACAATCGATCTCTGGAATTAGACTGATTAACTCATCTATCTTGGGATCCTTGAAACTATATTTCCCGACCATTCTCTTTCCATAATCCATGGTTAAAAGTACCTGAGATATTCACAAATAGTCAACCTTTAAATCCCTTGAAATATTGTTTTCTTCAAAAGATGCTTATGAGTGCATGGATGCATGATGCAACAATCACATACAAGATCACACATATAGGGTTCATAGGTTCAACGTCACGAGCACGAGGTCGAAGGTACTACCCATAAGGTGTTGGTCTAAAAAGTTATCATTTGCCGAACAAGGTTCTAGAGGTTCCTAGAGTCTACATCCTTCCTTCGGATATTACCAACTTCTTGATTAACTCGGTAATTAGTAATATTCTCAAGAAAGACTCATCTGAGCGTAGTATCGCGTGACAACTATTTCCATATTACTCCGTCATAACTTCCGCACTACACCTAAAAGGCCAATATGGGTTTGGTATTCTACGGTCCACAGTTTCAGCCGTCTCCCAGGTTGAAAGCAGTACGTCTTCCCGATTACTCGGTAAACGACACTACAGTCAAAGGGGCCTCCACTGAGTGGGGGATCTCTTGCCTCCTTTTTTGGGATTACTCCCTCAAAGTTAACATGACTATACCACTCGTCCTATCTTAAAGTTTGCCCAAGTCCGGGTATAGGACTTATGAGTAATCACCAAGCACCCTGAAAACTAGGAAAATCCAAACAAACATATATACAAAATATAACACATAAACAATAATAGCACATATACAGATATAAACAAAGATAGGCTCAACCCACTTAGGGATGGACGAGCAAGAGGTTAATATGTCCCCAATGAAGTCGCCATTTTTCTGTAGCGGTAGAAATGTTCAATACTAAGCCATTGGATTGACTAGACTTTATATAAATCAAAATAAAAATCGCCACCGCGCTTTATTATTTCCAAAGGAAAGGGAAAAGAGAGAATAACCCAAAAAAAAGGGGGAAAGATTTAAGGTAAGGGGGTTGGTTATGCATAAGGAAGGTATTAGCATCCTAAACATCTATGGTACTCCGCAGGAATCTCTTTGTAAAAATCTGTATATTTTGGCTATAAAAAACGTATTGTATATAAAATGGATGTTGGAGGTGAGAAAAGAAATATTTTTTGATTTTTGCACCCGCTGCAGTTGCGAACCTTTAGTGCCTACATACCACCTTTCGTGCAATAGGGGCTCATGGTACACGTAGTTTCTCTTTTAAAAGTTTGAAATAAAAGTGTGTTAGTTGATTTTAAGAGATAAGACATCATCGTCATTGTCCGTATGGAAAACATACTTACTACCCACAATCATGAGAAAGGAGAACTTGCATCATCTCAAAGTGGAGGATATGGCTTGGATTTTAAAATCAACAATGCCTCACTCAACACCCAAGTGGAAAATATGTCACTTCACTACATATTGTAGAAGTATAGTTGTTTGCATCACTACAAGGATTGACAAGAGTCTAACCTTTTGAGAAAAGTTTTAAAATAAAAGCCAAAGTGGCAAAATGGTTTGAAATGAGATTATTTGACTTTTAGTCTTCTCACAAAAATTTCAAGATATTATTAAATTGATTGGAGTTTATTTATGAAAATATTTTGAAAATGCATGGACCTAAGTCCAAGTTTATTATGAAAGTGGTTTAAGTTTCAAAACAGGGAGAGTTTTCAAAATGAGGGAGAAGATTTTTGAAATTAAAGAAGATGGGAGGAGAGGAAGAGAATATCCTAAAGCATAAGGTAAAAGCTAAGGATAAGAACCCTCTAACCAACAAGAAGCCAAAAACTTGACATTATGATCCAAGATAAAATTCCCATTCTTTGGATTGAAACCAAGCAAGCAAAGATACTAGACCTCTTCAAATGCATTAAGTCTTCACAAAAATTGGGCCGAGTAACGGTTGTATACGGGTGAATTTCGTATTACAAACAAAGGATGTAATCACAAAAACCTGCACACAAAAACAAACAAACAACCCAATGTCTTGAGGTAAACCTCAAGAGCTCCAGAAAAAATAATCAGATAAAGTCACAAAGTCTCCAAGATAGGCCAAGGTTTCTAATCCTAAGTCCAAGAAATAGTCTCATGCTCCATAATGCCAAGGATAGTAACCAAATAATCCAAGTACCATTAAGAGTTTTTTAGGGTTTATGTTGATTATTAAGTATCTTGAGAAAAGAAAAGAAAAGCTCAAGTGAGCAAAGTAAAAATTACAAGAAAATAAATGCTCAAATGAGCAAAGATAAAAATGGCATGAAATGAAAAATGCTAAAAAATAAATAGTGCATAAAGCATAAAAGAATAAAAGCATAAAATAAAATAAGTTAATAATTACTGGTTATTTGGATGACCATCTTGAAACTTGCATTTGGAACTCATTAGTAGAACCAAAGCCTCCACACAATGAATCTCAAGGTTATTGGATCAAAAAGATCAAATTAACATACTTGGGCTTGCAATCATAAGTTTGGGCCATGAATGATCATTTATTCGAATCGGGACAAAATTTAGCACTATGTTAAGCAATCGTAAGTGGACTTATATAGAAGTCTCACCTATTTTGAGGTCGGTCAATAGCAATCTATGCACCATTTTTTTGAGATATGATATAGAGATCATGCTCCAACAACATTTAGTGCAATGAGAAGGGGATGAGATGAAGAGAAATTAGGGTAAAAGAGAAACCACATTTGAATTAATATTTAATCAAACTATTATTAAAATCATTCATCCATTTTTTGTGGAGTTAAACTCAACACCATGGATCCAATGATGTTAATAAAGCCATGACCAAAAAATCAACCCGAGACAGCCAGAAAATATTCACAAAATAATAATATAATTAATATATACATTAAAGGGTTTAAAAATGTTTTAAAAATGGAAAATAATGAAGAGAAATGCCATTTATATTCAAATAGATCAAGAAATGAAAAATAAGACCATAGAAAAATCAAAAAAGAGGCCAAGTGATTTTACAAATTTTTTGGTAATTTTTAAAATTCAGAAACTATTTTTAAAAATTAAAATAAATGGGTAAAATAAACAAAAATAGTAAAGTCAGAAACAAAAATAAAATAAAGTCACCAATATTTGTCACAATATTATTGGATCATTCCATAATTTTTTCAGAATTTAAAAATGTATAAAAATATTTTTAAACATTTTAAACAAATCAAATAAGTGAAAAATTTGTAAAAAAGACCAAAACACAAAATTAAATTGTGAAAAAAATAAAAATCAGAAAGAGAATAATCAAAAATATTTTTCATAATTTTATCAGATTTTTTGGACTAAAATGAATTTTCTATGATTTTTTGAAATTTAAAACAATTAAAATATAAAAATCAGAAGAAAAAAATAAAAGAAAAAGATGTGGACCATTTGATGAGAGTCAAAAAGCGTTATTAATCAAATCCCAGGGATCTGGCGCGTTGTGCATATCATGGTCTTTAATGAATAATGTACAGAATCATTAATAAAATCAGAATTTGAAAATAACAAATGTCACGCTTTCATTGGTTAGAAGATGACACATTGGTCATCTTCAACCTCCAGCCCTCACGAATTGCAGGCCTCTCAAACTATAAAATCAGAAGCTCAGACCTATGCCATTCGCTTCTTATCTTCAAGACGAAAACAAACACACCCTCGCGCCAACTTTATATAAACTGTAGCTCAAGCAATTTGGAAAGAATGTTTTGAAAAGGGATTTGAAAATCCATGGTCAAAACGTGCTTCCAGATGAAATTAGGTGTTGCGACTAGAACCATGGCAATGAGAGCAACACAATGATACTAAAGTTTTGAAGAATTAATGAAGGAATCTACCTATTGAAGTTGAGTTGCAGAGCTCTGAAACTGGACTTCTATGGATAAATGTAGGGCACGATTCTTGAATGTAATTATATGGTTAGCTTCAGGGAAGATCAAGGAAGGTGAATTGATGGAAAAACTGGATTGAAAAAGGCTTAAGAATAGGATTCGAAGTAGCTGAATTCTGAGTTGTGAAGCAAGTTTGGCAGGGTGATTCTGGCTATCTAAGCTTGGGGAATTGAATGGGGGATGACCCTCTATTTATAGGGAATCAAATGGAATGTTCAAGCGTGTGAAATGATAAAGTTTGGAGGGAAATCGTGTGAACCTGATACACGAGTAAAGTGTGATCGTATTTGCATCAAAACTCATTTAACCCTTACGTTTCAAGGCTCTAATCCACTTTGGCGACTTGGTTAAACATGTTTAGATCACAAATGCGTGCTAATTTGATGTTCAAAGGTCAAAACATGAATTTCAAATTTTGACTTATGGAGAAACCTCAGTTCCAAGTTACCAAGTTCAAACCAATGGCATTTCCACCTCAAGGGGTCTTAGGGCAAAATTCTTGATGCTTTGAAAAGATGAGGTAACAAGCTTTGCAATGGAAAAATAATGGAATCAAATGGATGCTTGAGCTGAAAGTTACATGGATTTAAAGTTGAAGAAAAAGAGTTGACTTTCCATACTTAGAAATATTTCAAATTCTTCTTTAAAAATGACCTATAATCTCTTGCATCCAAACATGGCCTTCCACTTAGAATTTGCTCTTGACCAAAAAAGATAGAATGAAGTAGATCTCCTGAATTACAATTTGCAATTTGAACCACTCAAAATCTCCAAAAATTGAGCAAGTTATGACTTGTTGAAGTTGGCCAAAAATCATGAAATGACCTATAATATTTTGCATTCTTAATGAAACTTCCATCATTTTTTTTACTTAGCACATAAAAGAAGGAATGAAGCACACATCCTTAAGATCATAATGAAAAAATAATGGGCTCAAGGTGACAAAAATTGACCAAGTTATGACCATTTGAAATCACATATGGAGAATTGGGGATTCATCTGGGTGACTTGTAATCTTTCCTCTTAACCAAGTTCCTTCCACATGAAAGCTCCTTGGAACATTTGAAGTGATTTGTTGGTAACTCATTGAAGAGAATAATGTTTTTGGAATCACTCAAAAATACCAAAAGATGAGCAAGATATGCCCCTTTGAAGTCCAAAACCCTAGCCTCTAGATCAAGAGAATGCTTGGTGGAACTTTGCAAAGTTTGAACAAACTTTTTGTGCCAATATTCTTCCTTTATGAATAGAAATTGTTGAGAATTATGATGAGGACTCATGGCCACCAAAACCACTTCCATGCCAACTTCAAAACAAACTTCAATGGCGAGGTTTGAATTTCTCAAGCTATTGACTAGGGCATGGAAATAAACTCATGAACCCATGAAGCAACTTGCTAAAACTCATTTCCTTTACCTACATTATTAACAAGCAATACAAACCAATATTGAATTTTGTTAATTAGAGAGAAGACCAAAGAAAAATATCCATGATCACAAAAGAAAACAAGTTAAGGTGCTTGGTAATTCCTCAGAAGAGCAAGGCTAAAGATAGGGAGAAGAACCAAAAGCCCTAATATGATTTTGTTGTGATTGAACTAATATGGTATGATGAAGGAATCTTAGGGGCAAAAATTGGGGTACAGCAGTTGGGGAGGTCCTCTAGCCCGAGCACGACGAATAGCCCTTTGAGCACCTGTAGTAAAGCCCAAACCAGATTTGTCAAACTTGTAATCATTAACTGGGAGCTGACCCCAAATGGTAGACCCACCTTCTTCAACCACTGCTCGTGCATCCTTGAGACAAGCCATCTTCAAAGGAGGCTTAGTGACTTTCGGAGGACTGTCAATAATTTCTACTGTAGCCGAAATCTGAGGTACCTCTTCAAAGTTCTGGCAAGGAGTCTCGATGAACTCGCCATCCATCTCTACGTACATGAAGGAATTCAAGTGTCTGATCATGTACTCCTCTTCACCGTGCACAGTGACAATATTTCCTCTTACCCTGTACTTCAACATTTGGTGGAGGGTAGAAGTAACATCCCCAGCACCATGTATCTAAGGGCGTCCCAATAAGCAAGAATATGATGGTTTGATATCCATACGTAGAAAGTGGAGTCGAAAGTCTGGGAACCAAATTTGATGGGGACATCCACTTCCCCGTGCACCATCCTCTTCGACCCATCGAAAGCTCTCACTACTATATTTCTAGGCTTCAAGGTCAAACCTTCACAGTCTAATCTGTCTAGAGCTTTTTTAGGTATAACATTCAACGAGGAACCAGTATCTACCAAAACATGGGCCAGAGTCGTGCCCCTGCATTCAACGGAAACATGAAGAGCATCATTATGCTTATTTCCTTTCGGTGTCAGATCCGCATTAGAGAAACCCAAACCATTATTGGAAGTTAGACTAGCCACACATTCTTCAAACTGATCAGCATATGTCTCTTGTGGTACATGAGCCGTCTTCAGAAACTTAACCAAAGCCTTCGCATGAGCCTTGGAACACAACAACAAAGCCAGCATAGAAATTTTGGATGGGGTCTTCCCCAACTGCTCGGCCATATTGTAGTTGCACTTCTTTATTATCTTCAAAATTTCTTCCATTTCTTTCTTGGAAGCTTCTGGTATGGTTACTAAATTAGCCCCTGTCAGGACAGGCTCAATTAGTATGTCTTTTCCTCGAGTCTCGGCTGACTCAGTGATGGGAGGGTCAACAGGAGTAATTACTGGAGTTGCAGTAGTAGTCTCGGGTGGAACCACAGCAGGAACGGTCACAGGTCCGATAGAGGTATTTGGAGGAGAAATCCCAGGGGAGAACACTCTTCCACTTCTTGTTATCTTACTGGTTCCGGCAATATTGACGATGTCAGAATCAGCATCTTCAGCAATCTTGTCTTCGATGGCTAGCATATCCTGCTTGACGCGGTAGTAATAGACGTCGGACCCATAGTTCCAAGGAACAGTTTATCCGAGGAATATGGGATTGGCCCAGGCATGGTTATGATCAACGGAGTGACTTTCGGAATTGATGTAATCCTGACGGGTCTCTTAGTCGAGGCCCTAGGAGGATTGGCGGAAATGGTTATGATGGCAATGTCTTCACAAGAAATAGTCAAAATGGGAGTCTTCTTAAATAGAATCTCTTTTTCATCCATCAGGCGCTGAACACCTGCCTTCAACAAAGGGCAACCAGTCGGTAGAAACGAACAAAAGTGGCAACCTTCACCATATCCTTGAAATAAACCAGCTTTCAACAAACTCTCCTTGATAGTCATGAGTGTGGTTACCAATTCTTCCACGGAGGTCACAAACACATCTTCTTCAACGACATTAACACCCCGACCATGTTTCGGCATAGGAGACGTGATAACGTTAGGAGTCTCCGGGGGATCAAGTTCAATCTCCTTAGCATCAATCAAATCCTGTACTTTCTTCTTCAAGGTCCAGCAGTCATTGGTGTCATGGGCTGGACTCTCCGAATGGGAAGCACAATGAGCATTTGGTTTATAATAGGGAGAAGTGGTGTTCTGATTTTTCGGAGCTTCCCTCAGAGTAACCAGATTGGCCTTCAGCAACTGGGGTAAAATCTGAGACAACGCCATGTTGATTTGAGTGAACTGTCTAGTTGGCCTCTCTGCTCTTGGGTGATTATTTCTTTGCTGATCAGGTGCAGGGTTGGGAATTATATTGGCCCCTACCGTCGGAAGACGCTCTATTCGATTCTGATTCTTTTGGTTGTATACAACACTGAATTTTTCCACTTCAGATTCCAGCTTCCACTCTTTCTCCTGTTAAAATCAGTTCAGTAAAACTCGCCGATGAACTTCCAATCATATGGTTGAAGAACGGCCCAGTCAAAGTTCCCAGAAAGATATCCACGAGCTCCCGGCCAGCCAAGGGAGGTTGAACTCTTCCAACCAAATCTCTCCACTTTTGAGCATAATCCTTGAAACCCTCGTTCGAACCCATAGACAGATTTTTGAGTTGTGTGCGGGTGGTAGCGAGGTCTGCATTATATTGATATTTCTTATAAAATGCAGCAGCAAGGTCTTCTCAATTACGAACATTGGCTCTTTCCAGCTGATAGAACCAATCCAGTTGTGTTCCAGACAGACTGTCTTGGAAGAAGTGAACCCACAGGTCTTTGTCAGCAATGTGAGGTTATATCTTCCTCACATAAGAACGGAGATGCATTTTAGGACAAAAGACCCCATCATACTTAGCAAATAACGGTGCCTTGAACTTTGGGGGGATGACAATCCCGGAGACCAGACCCAACTCTTCAAAATCCAGCCCAGGAACCTTCTGGATTTCCATAGCGCTCAGACGCTCTTCTAACTGCTTGTACTTTTCATCAGTCGGAGGATACTGCTCCTCATTGTAATCAGTTTCATTATCAGACTCTTTTGGACTAGGGTCCTCTTCTCTGTCTTCAACCTTGTGATTCTCTCCATCTTTAGATGAAGAAGCTAGCTCAACAATCCGTCTTAGCGGCCCTCTAAACCTCCTGCTCATATGTGCCACATCGGATGTCCTCTTGGTCTTCTTGTTCTTCTTAAAAATCAGAGCCTTCAGCTCTTCCTATCCTTTGGCCAGAGCCACAATCATTTGTTGGAACTGTGTATTCTGAGTCTGAAGATCTTTCACAGTTTGTTTAAGAGCCATTGCTAAAATAAATAGCGGAGGAGATGAGAAACCTGTTATGAAATGATATGTATGACATGTATGCTATGTCTTCAAGGGTTCTTAAAGGCTCAAATTTTCTTAAACAAAAAGGAACAAACGCGAATTGTATTAGTAAACTTGAATTGTTACAAAGAATGTATTTTTAAAGTACAATTAAGCAAAATAAATCAAAAAGAAGACTAGGTTTCCCATGAGCGCATCCTCTTTGGCGCGATGTAGGCGTTGATATTCTTCTCTTCATGAAGTAGCCTAGTAAGTTCCAAGACCTTCTTCTCACTGTCGTAGAATTGGGCTTCAAACGTATCCCGTTCCTCTTTAAGCTGAACCCAGGAATTTTGTAACTCCTCTTGATCGGTTAGCATGTCTAGATGAAGAATAAGATGAGGAGTGTCTCCCTCGGCAACTGGTTCCATAATCATAGGTCGGATAGTGGGATAAGGCATCCTAAGAGTTTGACCGCAGGCTCGTACCCATCTGAGATAAGTCTCGAGAGGTATGGAATTCTTATGTCCAAGCGTCTTGCTGTCAACCCTATGTACCATACTCCAAGCTTGTATGAACCTTTTACGGTAACCATGAACATCATTCTCATAGTTGAAGGCGATTCCTTGAAGAAGTGTATCATGAGGACCATCCCATCTCGCATAACTAAACTGTCGTAATGCTAAGCAAGGGTTATAAGTGATTCCTCCTTAATTCCTAAGAGAGGGGCATTAGGGAATGCACCACAACGATCAATGATAGTAACATCTTCTGAGAACCGTGAACACCAATGAATGTTCGAATGCGTAAGGGACATCAGGCGATGAGACCATCTTTTACCCTGTTCATTCTTCAAAACAGCCCTGGGTAGGTGAGAAATAAACCACCTAGCCAATAGACGAGTGCAACACAGGAGGGTTCCCCTTATCTTTAGAGTGCGAGCATGCAGAGAGTGCAGAATATCCCCGAGTAATGTAGGTACTGGATTATGAGACAGGAAAACCTTGATAGTGCTCACATCTATGAGTTAATCAGCATTAGGGAAAAGTATCGTCCCATAAATGAGAAGTGCCAACACCTCTTATAAATCTTGTAAATCTAAGGTATCCCAAAAATGATAAGCCTTCTCAAATAGAAACTTAACTGGAATTCCTTGGACACTCCCTCTAGACTCCCAATTTTCCACTATGTCAGACCGTTGTAAAGACAGAGCTCTAGCAATTTCTTCAGACTTTGGATGTTTTTCCGTACCATTGAAAGGAAACATGTCAAGAATAGGTACTCCCAATAACTGAGAAAATTCCTCCATAGTAGGTAATAACTAATAATCCGGGAAGGTGAAACAATGGTGCACCGGGTCGAAGAACTGAAACAACACTTTTAACAATTCTTCATCAGGTTTTGCAGTGACCAGATTGAGAAACTGACCATGCTTTCTAGTGAAATGAGAACTTTCAAGAATCGTTAATGCTAGGTCCTTTAGTTGGAGAGAAACTTTCACAAGGTTGATCTGTATAGTGTTCCTACGGGCAGATGTCATGTCCTACAAAATAAAGCAAAAATGAGCCCTAGGGAATCCTTGAAATGGTTAGTCCTGATATGTCATGCTTATGATGTCATGATTAGGTTAGAAGATCACAGGTATAGCAAACAACAAACAAGTCACACCAAGTCCTTAGGTTCAAGGCTTTCATGAGTTTTAAGGTCATACCCTCTTGAAGCTGGATTAGTTCAACCTGTCCTATAAATAGTAATCGGGTTCTAAAAGGGATCTCAATATCACTGATCCTTCTCCCAGCTTTGTTCAATAGGCGATTGACTCGAAACCAAACAAAGCTCAAGACTCAAACCTCAATGAGTGTAGCATCGAGTATCTGTCGACCTTGGAAATACACCAAGGCCGGCCACCTCGCTACGTCCTACTGGCCAAGTTGTGCAATTAAAGGTTCTAAGGTCAGTTGATGCTTCCTGACACCACGCAGCGGCCCCGTACTCTCCCTGATTGACTCAAGGGTTATCGGTACCAACCAAAGTGCCACATCAATGTAGCTACTACTTTAAGCGTGCCGGTATACCCCAACAAAGTTCCCTCACAGTTTATTGCTACTTACCTAAAAGGTGTTTCCCCGATCCGGGTGTAGGATCAAATAACCCAAACAGTTCCCATAAATATAAAGCAAGTAATACAAGCAAGAGAAAGCAATTAAATATGACCTAGATCCTAAGGTTTACCCCCACTTTATATTTTGATCCCCAGCAGAGTCCCCAGTTCTGGGATACGGTGGCAGAACCGACTGTTAATACTGGTTTGCATTTTTTGTTCGCAAAACATCGCGGTAAGCAAGATTTGTGACACCCCAAATAATCCGATTATTAAATAATTAGAATTTTTAATTATTAATTTAATTGGAAATTTAATTATTGGTATTTTTGGATTATTGGAATTAATTTAATTAATTAAAGGAAAGAAATATTGGTGGTGTGAAGAGTGATTGGAGGGTGTGAGGGGTAAAATACTCTACTCTTACTAATTACTAATTTAATTATTTTATTGGAATAATAAAAGGAGTATTAAAAGGAAAAAGAAGAGAAAGAGAGTTATTTTGGAATATTCATCATACTTGCATTTGAGAAGAGGAAAAAGAAGAAGAAAACCGGAAGCGTCAGAATTCGAAGAACCCACAAGGTAAGGGGTGATTTCGATTAGTTAAATCGTATTATTGGTTTAGATATTCAATAGTATGGATCATAGTATGTTAGGGAATCCCGGTTTGGAATTCTAGGGTTCCGTAGAATTTTCCCTATTGCGTCGAATTGTAGGTTGAAAACCATTAGGGTGTCAGATGATAAAAAGGAATGATGAAATAATGTTGTTTGATGTTATAATGGTGCAAAATGGATGTGTTTTGGTGTTTCTCATGTTGCAATTCATATGGGTATGTTTGGAATTGGTTTAGAATGAATAAATATTGTCAAAAGTGCAGAATTTGACTCTGCAGGTCGTGGGAACCGGTTCCCAGTGGGGAGGAACCGGGTTCCACTGTGTGAATTTATAAAAACTGGCAAAAATGCACGTAGGAACCGGTTCCTGTATAGGTAGGAACCGGGTTCCCATACATTTTTCCAGAAGCGTGATTTTTGAACTTCGCAGGAACCGGTTCCTGCATATGTAGGAACCGGGTTCTGCTGTAACTTTTGAAAAATATTAAACTTTGAAAATTCATAACTTTCAAACCGTAAGTCCGTTTTGAGTGCCGTTTTGGACGTTATTTCTTAAATTTAATGCTTTATTTTATAAAATGAAAAGATTTCCTAAAACCTGAAATTATTTTGAAAATGAGTCAAATCCCGGAATAAGTGATTATTGGCTAACGCACATGGGTGTGTATGTAGCAGTGAACCTGTGATGGATGGATGTATTAGTATTGTGTGGATGAAAGGCATGTTTATGTTGCTAATGATGGTGTGCATGATCATTGAGATATCATGTTTTTGGTTTTGGTTCAGTTATGATAAATTGATGTATTTCATAGACTGATTTGATGTTGCATGCTAGTGATGTGCGTGCATATGCATTGTTTTGGTGAAGTTAATTCCCTGGATTCGTGTCCGGGTGTTCATGGATGAGTCAATGGTTGTTGTATCCGGTTGATGATGGATCAGTGTTGGGTGACTTGGTCACGTGTTGGTACCACATGCATTGTGTCTGCATTTGTGTTTGCATGGAATTTTAACATGTTACGATGTCTTCCAGTGTTACAATTTGTTGGTTGATTATTGATTTGTGCATAATGACTTGTATGATTGGAACTGCGTGTTGAACCTGAATTTATGCTAAAATGGGTGAAATAATATGCTTGTGATATAATGTTGATTGAGAAGCTTATAACGCATGTTAATTATGAGAAATCTCACCCTTACTTTAACAATTTCAGATTAAAGTTAGTAGCTCAGGAGTTGGTGAGGATGGCTCTAGAGCTATGTTACTTTAAGTTCGTGTGTCAGTGTCGTGCTCTGATAGGTTGTAACACTGGGGACATTTAGTTGAGGAATTAGTTATTATTCAATTGTTTCTTTGAATTTCATTGGGAATAATTATGTTTTGGTTTATTTCGTTTTGGTTATGGTATTTTTCCGCTGTGTAAGACATGGTCTTAAGTTGATTGAATTATTTGAATAATGACCCTCAGTGTAGCATGACTACTATTTTATTGGAAGTTTTATTTATTTCATAATTGTGACATCCCTTGTTCCGTGTTAACTCTGATGGAATACGTCTTTAATCATTGATATAATTAATATTATTCGAGGTATTTTAGAAGGGGTGTTACAATAGTGGTATTAGAGCATAGTCGGTCTTGTCTTGTGTCGTTATCATTTTTGTATGCGACTAGTGTAAGATGACACTGTCGATACTTGTATGCTGATGAGGTTGTTTTTTAATGTTACAGAACAATGGCCGGAAGAGGTAACAAAAGAAACGACGATGCTATTGCTGAAGCATTGGGAATGTTGGTTGGAGTACTCAGAGGGAACCAGCAGGGAGCTGTGATTGGTGCTGACCGACAATTGGGGAATTTTCAGAGGAATAATCCTCCATTGTTCAAGGGTGCACATGATCCCGAAGGTGCTCAGAAGTGGTTGAAGGAGATCGAGAGGATCTTCAGAGTAATTGACTGTGCTGAAGGGCTGAAGGTGAGATACGGAACTCACATGTTAGCAGAGGAAGCTGATGACTGGTGGGTTGCTACCAGAACTGAAATGGAAGAAGATGGTATTGCGTTGACTTGGGCTGTGTTCAGGAGGGCTTTTCTGAGGAGGTACTTTCCTGAGGACATCAGAGGCAAGAAGGAGATTGAGTTTCTGGAACTCAAGCAGGGTAACAAGACTGTCAGTGAGTATGCTTTGAAGTTTACTGAGTTAGCGAAGTATTATGCTCATTATACTAATGATGCAGATGGAGAATTTTCCAAATGTATCAAGTTTGAGAATGGTCTCCATGATGAGATTAAGCAGGGTATTTGGTATCAGCGTATCCGAAGATTTCCTGATCTGATTGACTGTAGTAGGATTTTAGAGGAGGATCTTGCTAGCACTAAGTCGAATGCTCGAGGGTATGTTGATAGGAATGGTAAGCAACAGATGGATCTTGGTAAGCCTAATGATAGAAGTAATCAGAGACCTGGTGGTTGGAAGAAGTTTGGTGGAGGAGATTCTAGTTCTTCCATTAAGTGCTACAAGTGTGGTGAGACAGGACATTGTATGGTGGATTGCAAAAGTAATGATAAGAAGTGTTTCAAGTGTGGGAAACTCGGCCATGTGGCCAATGATTGCAGAGTAAGAGTGGTGACTTGTTACAAATGTGGTGAAGAAGGTCATACTCGTCCTCAATGTACAAAACCCAAGAAGGAGCAAGCTGGTGGTAAAGTGTTTGCATTGTCTGGGTCAGAGACTAAGCCAGATGATCGGCTGATTAAAGGTACATGTTTTATTAATGACATACCTTTGATTGCGATTATTGATACTGGAGCTACGCATTCTTTTATTGCTTTGGATTGTGCTAAAAGATTGAATTTGGAAATTTCTAATATGGATGGAAGTATGGTTATTGATACTCCTGCGTCGAGTTCAGTGACTACTTCGTATGTTTGTAGGAATTGTCCTATTGTGATTTTTGGTAGGGGTTTCGGTATGGATTTAGTGTGCCTACCGTTAGAAAAACTTAATATCATCCTTGGAATGAACTGGTTGGAATTCAACCAGGTTCATATCAACTGTTTTGCGAAGACGGTTATTTTTCCTGAAGAGGTTGGTGTCGAAGATGTGACTATGTCGGTTAAACAGATGAACCTAGCTGTGAAAGATGGTGTTGTGGTATTTATGTTGTATTCTGCAATAGAAGCGGAGGGAAAAGCAAAGAGTGATGGATTTCCAGTGGTGAATGAATTTCCAGAGGTGTTTCTGGAAGAGTTTAGTGAATTGCCACCTGAGAGGGAGGTAGAATAAACTATAGATTTGATTCCTGGAACTAGTCCGGTGTCGATGGCGCCTTACCGTATGTCGGCATATGAATTAGCGGAGTTAAAGAAACAGTTGGAGGAGTTACTTGAGAAGAAGTTTATCCGTCCGAGTGTTTCGTCGTGGGGTGCTCCGGTGTTGTTGGTTAAGAAGAAAGAAGGTTCAATGAGATTATGTGTTGATTACAGACAGCTGAATAAAGTTACAATCAAGAATCGGTATCCTTTGCCGAGGATCGATGATTTGATGGATCAACTAGTTGGAGCTTGTGTATTTAGTAAGATTGATCTGAGATCTGGATATCATCAGATTCGTGTGAAGTCGGAAGATATTCAGAAAACTGCATTTAGAACGAGGTATGGACATTACGAGTATTCTGTTATGCCGTTTGGAGTTACTAATGCACCTGGTGTTTTCATGGAGTATATGAACAGGATATTTCATCCGTATCTTGATAAGTTTGTGGTGGTGTTCATTGATGATATTCTAATTTATTCGAAGAGCGTTGAAGAGCATGCAGAATATCTCAGAGTTGTGTTGGAATTGTTGAAAGGGAAGAAGCTTTATGCATAGTTGTCCAAGTGTGAATTCTGGTTAAGTGAAGTAAGTTTTCTTGGCCATGTAATTTCCAAGAATGGAATTTTTGTGGATCCTACGAAGGTAGAAGCAGTATCTCAGTGGGAAGCACCGAAGAATGCTTCTGAGATCCGTAGTTTTCTGGGTCTTGCAGGTTATTACAGGAAGTTTATAGAAGGATTTTCCAAATTAGCGTTACCGTTGACTAAGTTGACCAGGAAGGGTCAGATGTTTGTTTGGGATGTTGAATGTGAGAAAGGATTTCAAGAGCAGAAGAGGAGGTTGACAAGTGCTCCGATCTTGATTTTTCCAAATCCGACTAAGTCTTTTGTTGTGTATTGTGACGCATCATTAATGGGATTAGGTGATGTGTTGATGCAAGATAAGCAGGTGGTGGCTTATGGTTCGAGACAATTGAAAGTACATGAAAGGAATTATCCGACTCATGATTTGGAGTTGGCAGTTGTTGTGTTTGTTTTGAAGTTGTGGAGGCATTATTTATATGGTTCTCGGTTTGAGGTGTTCAGTGATCACAAAAGTATGAGGTATCTCTTTGATCAGAAAGAGTTGAATATGAGGCGGAGGAGATGGTTAGAATTTCTAAAGGATTATGATTTCGGTTTGAATTACCATCCTGGTAAGGCAAACGTTGTTGCGGATGCCTTGAGTAGGAAGTCCTTGCATATGTCGATGTTAATGGTCCGTGAGTTAGATTTGGTTGAGCAATTCAGAGATTTAAGTTTGGTATGTGAAACTACTCCGAATTGTGTGAAATTGGGTATGTTGAAACTGACTAGTGGTATTCTGGAAGAAATTCGGAATGGACAGAACTCCGATGTTGGGTTAGTTGATAAATTTACATTGATCAACCAAGGTCAAGGAGGCGAGTTCCGGATTGATAAGAATGGTGTTATGAGATTTGGTAATAGGGTGTGTGTTCCGGATGTTGCAGAGATTAGGAAGAGTATTTTGGAAGAAGGACATCGTAGTGGATTGAGTATTCATCCTGGTGCTACTAAAATGTACCATGATTTGAAGAAGTTGTTTTGGTGGCCGGGAATGAAAAAGGAAATTGCTGAGTTTGTGTATGCTTGTTTGGTTTGTCAGAAGTCGAAGATTGAGCATCAGAAACCGTCAGGATTGATGGAACCGTTGTTTGTTCCGGAATGGAAATGGGATGGAATCTCTATGGATTTTGTGTCTGGTTTGCCAAGGACATCGAAGAATTATGATTCTATCAGGGTTATTGTTGATCGGTTGACGAAATCTGCTCACTTTATTCCGATAAGAATGGATTCTCCGATGGAAAGGTTGGCAGAATTGTATGTTGAGAAGATTGTGAGTTTGCACAGTATTCCTTCTAGTATTGTTTCGGATCGAGATCCGAGGTTTACATCTAAATTATGGACAGGATTGCAAGAAGCTTTGGGTGCTAAGTTGCGTTTGAGTTCCGCTTATCATCCACAGACAGATGGTCAGACGGAGAGAACGATTCAGTCGTTGGAAGATTTGTTAAGAGCTTGTGTGTTGGAGAAAGGTGGAGCTTGGGATAGTTATCTACCATTGATTGAGTTTACCTACAACAATAGTTTTCATTCGAGCATTGGTATGGCTCCATTTGAGGCATTGTATGGTAGGAGGTGTCGGACACCGTTGTGTTGGTATGAATCTGGAGAGAGTGTTGTGATTGGACCGGAAATTGTCCAACATACTTCAGAAAAGATTAAGATGATTCAGGAGAAGATGAGGACTTCTCAGAGTCGTCAGAAAAGTTATCACGATAAGAGGAGGAAAGATCTTGAGTTTAGCGAAGGAGAACATGTTTTTATGCGAGTTACTCCGATGACTGGTATTGGTCGAGCTTTGAAGTCAAAGAAGTTGACTCCATGTTTTATTGGTCCGTTTCAGATTACCAAGAGAGTTTGGAAAGTTGCTTATCAGATTGCTTTGCCGCCGTCACTTGCAAATTTGCATGATGTTTTTCATGTATCTCAGCTAAGGAAGTACATTGTTGATCCGTCTCATGAGATTCGGGTAGACGATATACAGGTACGATAGAATTTGATTGTGGAAGCGGTACCTGCGAGAATTGAGGATCGGAAGTTGAAACAGTTGCGAGGCAAGGAGATCACGTTGGTAAGAGTGGCTTGGGGAGGACCAGCAGATGGAAATGTCACTTGGGAGCTGGAGAGTCAGATGAAGGACTCGTATCCCGAACTGTTCATCTAAGGTATGTTTTCGAGGACGAAAACTCTTTTAGTTGGGGAGAGTTGTGACACCCCAAATAATCTGATTATTAAATAATTAGAATTTTTAATTATTAATTTAATTGGAAATTTAATTATTGGTATTTTTGGATTATTGGAATTAATTTAATTAATTAAAGGAAAGAAGTATTGGTGGTGTGAAGAGTGATTAGAGGGTGTGAGGGGTAAAATACTCTACTCTTACTAATTACTAATTTAATTATTTTATTGGAATAATAAAAGGAGTATTAAAAGGAAAAAGAAGAGAAAGAGAGTTATTTTGGAATATTCATCATACGTGCATTTGAGAAGAGGAAAAAGAAGGAGAAAACCGGAAGCGTCAGAATTCGAAGAACCCACAAGGTAAGGGCTGATTTCGATTAGTTAATTCATATTATCGGTTTAGATATTCAATAGTATGGATCATAGTATGTTAGGGAATCCCGGTTTGGAATTCTAGGGTTCCGTAGAATTGTCCCTATTGCGTCGAATTGTAGGTTGAAAACCATTAGGGTGTCAGATGATAAAAAGGAATGATGAAATAATGTTGTTTGATGTTATAATGGTGCAAAATGGATGTATTTTGGTGTTTCTCATGTTGCAATTCGTATGGGTATGTTTGGAATTGGTTTACAATGAATAAATGCTGTCAAAAGTGCAGAATTTGACTCTGCAGGTCGTGGGAACTAGTTCCCAGTGGGGAGGAACCGGGTTCCACTGTGTGAATTTATAAAAACTGGCAAAAATGCACGTAGGAACTGGTTCCTGTATAGGTAGGAACCAGGTTCCCATACATTTTTCCAGAAGCGTGATTTTTGAACTTCGCAGGAACCGGTTCCTGCATATGTAGGAATCGGGTTCTGCTGTAACTTTTGAAAAATATTAAACTTTGAAAATTCATAACTTTCAAACCGTAAGTCCATTTTGAGTGCCATTTTAGACGTTATTTCTTAAATTTAATGCTCTATTTTATAAAATGAAAAGATTTCCTAAAACCTGGAATTATTTTGAAAATGAGTCAAATCCCAGAATAAGTGATTATTGGCTAACGCACATGGGTGTGTATGTAGCAGTGAACCTGTGATGGATGGATGTATTAGTATTGTGTGGATGAAAGGCATGTTTATGTTGCTAATGATGGTGTGCATGATCGTTGAGATATCATGTTTTTGGTTTTGGTTCAGTTATGATAAATTGATGTATTTCATAGACTGATTTGATGTTGCATGCTAGTGATGTGCGTGCATATGCATTGTTTTGGTGAAGTTAATTCCCATTGTGTGGAATTTGACTTGTATTGCCGTTAACCGATACCCGGGTGATGATGGGTGGTTAGGCTGGATTCGTGTCCGGGTATTTATGGACGAATCGATGGTTGCTGTATCTGGTTGATTATGGATCAGTGTTGGGTGACTTGGTCATGTGTTGGTACCACATGCATTGTGTCTGCATTTGTGTTTGCATGGAATTTTAACATGTTAGGATGTCTTCCAGTGTTACAATTCTTTGGTTGATTATTGATTTGTGCATAATGACTTGTATGATTGGAACTGCGTGTTGAACCTGAATTTATGCTAAAATGGGTGAAATAATATGCTTGTGATATAATGTTGATTGAGAAGCTTATAACGCATGTTAATTATGAGAAATCTCACCCTTACTTTAACAATTTCAGATTAAAGTTAGCAGCTCAGGAGTTGGTGAGGATGGCTCTAGAGCTATGTTACTTTAAGTCTGCGGGTCAGTGTCGTGCTCTGATAGGTTGTAACACTGGGGAACGTTTAGTTGAGGAATTAGTTATTATTCAATTGTTTCTTTGAATTTCATTGGGAATAATTATGTTTTGGTTTATTCCGTTTTGGTTATGGTATTTTTCCGCTGTGTAAGACATGGTCTTAAGTTGATTGAATTATTTGAATAATGACCCTCAGTGTAGCATGACTATTGTTTTATTGGAAGTTTTATTTATTTCATAATTGTGACATCCCTTGTTCCGTGTTAACTCTGATGGAATACGTCTTTAATCATTGATATAATTAATATTATTCGGGGTATTTTAAAAGGGGTGTTACAAGAGTCGCCACCGACTTTTATTTTATCCAATTAGGAAAAGGAAAAAGAACAGAAAAAACCTTTTTTGAGATGTTTCTAAGTACGGGGGGTGGGTTATAGAAAGGGAAGGTGCTAGCACCCTTTCTATCCATAGTTTTCTACGGGCTCTTAGGTACTTGCTCATTTTTGAAAATTGCTTGTTTGTTTGTGTTTTTGAAAAGTTTTGTTTGCTTCGTTTTAACCCTTGTTTTTGTCTTGAAGAGTGTTACGAAGTTTTTTTTTGGAAACTTTAGTTTGAAAAGAGTGTTGGTGTAAAAAAAAAGTTTGTTTGTTTGATTGAGAAAGTACTTAAGAACTAATCTACCTACTCAAAAAAAGTCTGTTCGTTTTCCTTTAGACAATGATATCCCATTATTAAGGAATAGGTAGCACCATCGTTGGAGTTTTAAGGGACGTTTTGAAGGGACAGATACGATCACAAAAGCAATGTTAGGAGGTGTTAGTAATCATCCTAAAGCCTTAAAGATCTTTTTCCGAGGCAACATCCGAATGGGTCATTTGGGATCTTTCGGGGCTAGATGACGACCACTAACAAACCCTATACTTCATGACCGTTTAACCGAAGGCAACCGGAGTGGAGTAAACCCTAGGAGTGAGCATGTGCGAGTGAATTTTTTCAGTTAATTTGTCTTTGCACATTTAGGGTTTTCTATCATTTTAATTTTCAAGTATTATTTCCATACAATCCTATTATCCATGAATCTAGACAGTTAAAATTTGCAGGAATTTAAAGTGCGGAAAGTTTAAAGTTCTAGCTATTACATGGCTTTCGCAGATACAAAATTATTTTTGACTCTAAGATAAAATGCGGAATTAAAAACCTAGTTAAAACTATTACAAACTTGGAGCAGTTACAAAAATGATAAAAAGGTAATTAAAATGCGTGCGACGAATTAAATTCGAGGATAATAATAAAACCTAAAAATCTAATTGAAAAAAATATTTAAGTTATTTTTTTGAAGAAAAATTAATTATATACAAAATTAACCCTAATTTCTAATTGATTTTAATTACAAAAATAAGATTTAATTGCCCTATTTCAATTAAATTAATTAATTCAAGGAAATAAAAAAAATTATGAAAAAAAAAAGATTTTTGGTGTTTTTGTGATTTTTTTTATTAAATAATAAAAAAATGATTTTTGATGTTAATTAAAAAAATAATAATTAAGGAAATAATTCAAAAGAATTAAAAAAAAGGAGAAGATTGGGCCTGTATAGCAATCCAAAAGGGGGGTGTGTTGCTGAATTGGTTGGGCCCATTGGCTGTTCAGCCCACTCCCAGCGCTTGATCCTGTATGGCCATTTTCTGGTGGTGTACCATGGTTCCTCCTTGTTTAGGGCGCTAGATCTGATAGGAGATGCATCCAAGGACTGGATAGTGGTAGCACAAGATAGGCGCTTGGGCAAGTAGTGTACAGAATCTACATGTAAAGAGTAAGAAAATAAAGAAAAGTTGGGACCTGGGATCAAACCCAGACCCTCTCACTATCCAGTGTGTGCTCTTTCCATCTACGCTATGTGGATTAGTTGTTAATATACCAGCAATAATGCATAATGTAAAAAAAAACAAAGTGGATAACTCAAAACAAAAAAAAGTGCGCATTGTATTCAAACAAGCCAATGGGGTTCTGCCAAATCATCATCTTCTTCCCCTGTCTGTCGTCTTGGGTATAAGACTTATACCTACAGACAAGTTTCCGTAGCTACAACACTGCAAGTTTCAAAAATCAATAGCACGTCATATAAATGCATTGTATAACCACTTATCAATTTGTTTTAACCTCACGAGTACGATGGTACCCTTTTCCTGGGCCAATTTCACTGATACAGAGAAACCCTAAAACACAAGAGCAAACCCTAACAATGGTAAACACATATATAAGCCTCAAAATTTCAATTAAATGATCCAGACATGTTAGAAATACATCAATGATCATAAATTATGCTAATGATGCAAGAATGGATGTAATCTATTTTGAAAAAGCAAGCATACCGTGTGAAGCCTATGGGTCGATTTTGGGCGTGAGGAGGCTTGAGGCTTATATTATTAGCTTCAGAGATGCTCTAGGAAACAATTGGGAGTGTTGGAATGCTTTGAATCGTCCTCTAGGGTAGAGATCAGATCACCACTTTTTGCCAAAATTTTGAGTTTGTTCTAGTGTTCTTCACGACTGCAATCCTTATGTTTTTTGCTTGTTCTTACTCAGTATATGTAGTAGTATGGATTAGGGCAACAAAAACAATTCCAATCTCTTGAAATCATGAAGATTTGATTTGTTTTTCTTTTGCATCATATCTTCCCAAATTCAGCAAAAATCATGTCAATTTGAATCAATTCACCTTTGCACGATTTTACTTGGTCATCATAGATTGATTGGATTTGATTCCTGCCAAAAGATCAGATCAAAATAAATCTTTTGTATTTTTTGCACTTTATTTAATTTAATTCAACTTTTAATTAATAAAAAATCAAAATAAAATGGAAAATGAAGCAAATAATGTGTGGGTGAATATTTGGGTCGTGGACCATGTTATGAGTGAGGTGCAAGCATAAAAAGTTAGGCCCATTTGGCAAAAAAATGCATTTTTGAGCACATTTGACTTTTGGCAAATTTGCAAAAATGGTCAACTTTGACAAGGCATATCTCTTCCAATTTTAACCCTAGAGAGGTGTTCTTGGACTTTTTAGAAAGCTTAGGGTGTCCCCTAAACACCCATTTTGGTATCATCTCAATTGGGTCTTCCATGTTCATGTAAGAAGCTTTGACCCAAAAAGTGTTTTTGTTGACTTTTCAAAAGGACCTATAATGTGGAAATTCATATCTTTCTATGAGTGCATATTTTGAACTTGAGGGATGAAGATGAATTATAGGGAATTGTATCATCTTCAAAATGAGCCTTGGATTGAAAATTTCTAATAAAGTATGAGGAAGTTATGTTTGGTCAATGTTTGGTTGACTTTTCTTCAAAAACCCTAATTTAGCAACTTTTGGGTTTTGATGAATTTGGGGCATTCCTTGGTGAATCATGATCAAGCCTTGATAAGGAGATGAATATCACTTCAAAATGTATATGTTGACCAAAAATATTGAATTTTGATTGTATTTGGGCCACAGTTGACTTTTCACCTAGTTTAGTTGATTTTCAGGCATTTGAGCAGTTGACTGAGTAAACCTCTTGTGCAAGGCATAAAACTTGACATGGATGATCTTGAGAACATATTGGGACCATGGAAAGCATTCGGGACCTTTGGATATCCCACACCCTGATGAAAATGGAAACCCTAATTTGGGGTACATTGCCTTAAGAGGGAGTTTGTCTAGTCAACTCTTGGGCATCCTTGAGCAACTTGAGGACCTCAATGGGAATGTGTTGAGTAAAATGAGAGGGCAAATTTTGGGGTACAACAGGTTGATGAGCCAAATGGTCAGCCAATATGCTTCCTTTGATAGCTTTATGAGTTTGGTATTCAATGTCATATTCTGATAACATCTACCAACGGGCAATTATTTATGTCAATGCATGCTTCTCAAAGATATACATTATAGGATTAGTTTTGGATATCAACCAAGTAGTATAATTTAAAATTTACTTTCAGAGACGATAAGCATCCCATGCTAAGCACATCAAGTTTTCTCAAGCAAAGAATACCGAGATTCACAACCCGTGAGTTTCTTACTCAGGTAGTTTATGGCATTCTCCTTTCTACCTGTCTCATCCTATTGCCCAAGGACGCAACCCATTGAACCTTCCAAGATTGTTAAGTACATAAGAGGAGAATTCCCTTTCATTAAGGGAATCAAAATAGGAGGCTCAAGCAAATATTCTTTAATACTGTCAAAATATTTTTGACAATCCTCACTCCATACAATACTCTGATCTTTACAAAGCAATTTGAAGATTGGCTCACAAGTGGAAGACATGTGAGAGATGAACCTGGACATATAATTCAAACGTCCAAGAAATCCTATGACTTGCATTTCGATTTTCGGTGTAGGTATGTCTTAAATGGTCCTGACTTTTCTAGATCTACTTCAATACCTTTCTGACTAACAATGAAACCAAAAATCTTCCCTAAACAGGCACCAAAGGTGCATTTGTTTGGATTTAAGCGGAGTCTATATTTTCTCAAATACTGGAATAACTTCAACAAGTGATCTATATGATCTTCCTCAGTCTTGCACTTGGAAATCATGTCATCAACATAAACCTCGATTTCCTTGTGCATTATATCATGGAATAGGGTAGTCATATCCCTCTGGCATGTAGCACCAAGTTTTTTAAGCCGAAGGGCATCCCTCTGTAACAAACTATTCCCCAAGGGGTGATAAACATTATCTTTTCCATGTCCTCGTGTGCCATATTGAATCTGATTATACCCGGAAAAGCCATCCAAAAAGGAGAAAACGTTGAATTTTGTTGTATTATCTACCAACAAATCAATGTGTGGTAGTGGAAAATCATCTTTTGGACTAGTTTTATTCAAATCTCTGTAGTCAACACACATTCTTACTTTTTCGTCTTTCTTTGAAACTGGAACAATATTGGCCAATCATTGAGGATAAATAGATGTAACTAGGAAACCGACATTAATCTGCTTCAGTACCTCCTCTTTATTCTTGATAGCAATAACATGATGATTTCTTCTCAACTTTTGTTTTACTAGCGAACATTTTGGCTTCATTGGTAGGGGGTGCTCTATAATATCAGTATTCAATCCTGACATATATTGATACGACCAAGAAAACACATCAACATACTCTTTCAGCAACTCTACCAATCTTCCCTTGACATCTTCACCCAGCAGTGCCCAAATCTTGACCTCTTTCTTGTTCTTTCCAGAACCCAAGTTAATCAGTTCGACTGGCTCTTTGTATGGCTGAATAATATTCTCCTCGTGCTCAAGAAACCGAGTGATTTCTTCTGGAATTTCAATTATCTCCTCTTCTTTCGCTTCATATATAGGATATTCAAAGTTGGAATAGGGTGCAGGTTCATTTTTTTAATGGGTTTATTTATTAATATGCACATATGATTTATGCTTTGCTTTAGAAACAGACTAATTTGAAAGTGATACACTTTTTAAAGGAATTATTTTTAAATAGGCTTTTTAGTTACCACTTTCTGGAAAAATGCAAAAACTAAAAAGACACATTTGGATAACAAAATATCTTTTAATAATGATTTTAAAATTTGAAACAAAGGGGTGCCCGAACAAAGTCACTTTCACTTTAGCTAGAGTGAAAGGAATTGATTGAAAAAATACAAAACAAATTACTTTGATACATGAATGACACTAGGAATATCTACAGCTTTCCAATTTTGGGCACTAAAACTAATCTTTTTGTGCATCACAAAGCAAGGGAATTATGCACCATCTTTAAGGATAGCAACAACATCTTGATCTCCAGGGTAGATGAAACCAACACTATGGAAAACCTCCTGGATTGGTATGATACCAGCTTTAGACTTCACTGCTCTTCTAGATTTATAGAGAGAAAACCCTAAACAATTGAGATTCTTGTTCTCTGGGAGTTGAAGAACCGATCCCCATCCTTCAGACTGGCCACTACTCACAATCTATTATGCATCTCTCAGTGAGGAAATAGATGCGTTGATCTTATTCATATGATCAGCATTAACAATATCAAGAGTTTGGAATTGAGTTCCAATAGCGTCCACATATGCATTTATAAACCTAAAGGAGGAAATATGACTTACCAGCAAAGCCTTCTCACTATAAACAATCACCAGCTTATCATTTTTGACGAATTTGAGCCTTTGGTGCAAAGTGGATGTCATTGCCCCGACTTCATGAATCCATGGTCTTCCTAGAAAACAACTGTACGTTGGATGGATATCCATTACTTGAAAAGTAACCTGAAGATATCTGGACCAATCAAAATTGGGAGGTCAACCTCAGCAATTACCAATCTCTTCGAACCATCAAAAGCTTTACAATGACTTCACTACCTCTCACGGGAGCACATTGATAAGACAATTTGGACAAAGTCGCTTTCGGAATAACATTGAGATAAGATCATGTGTCTACCAACATATTAGACAAAAAGTATTCTTGACATTTCATGGATATATGCAGAACATAGTTATGCTTCTTACCCTATGAAGGTAACTCTTCATCACTGAAGCTCAACATATTACAAGCTGTAATATTGCCCACCACACCATCAAACTGATCAACCGTTATGTCGTGATCTACATATGCCTGATCCAACACCTTCATTAAAGCATTTTGATGGATTTCAAAATTTATCAACAAAGATAAGGTTTAGATCTTGGATGGAGTTTGGAGGAGCTGATCCACCACCTTGTAGTCTTTTTTTTCTAATCAACCTCATAGTCTCTTTAGCTTCTTCATTCTTCTTAGGTTCTATGGATGGATCCAACACCACGAGTTCCTGATTCACCAGCACAAGATCCTTAACAACATAATTCTCTTTGTGGAGTAATACCGGAGCGAACATACCACTACTTATGGTCATCCCACTAACATTAGCTATATTCTTGACAGGTTGCACTAGATCAAGCATATCTTTTTACCATCTTCTAGTATAGTTGCATTATACCTCCACGGAACAACTTTATTGGAATCATATGGAAATGGCTTCCTTAAACAAATAACTAAAGGATTCTTGCTCTGATAAGTAATCTCCACAGGATTGGGGATATCAAATTCAGGGACAATAACAATAACATGATCTGCTCTTCGCTTAGCACAGACTTGCAAAATGCCCTGGTCCATCAAACTTTAAACATCTCTTTTCAGTAATGCACACCCACTGGGATTTTACACACACAACTACCAATCAACATGATCATTCTTGAAATAACCAACTTCACACAATCTAGTATGTACTTCAACTAACAGAGTTCTCACTGAGTTAACATCAGAGATTCTATAATCACGAGGACAAGCATCAACCATATTAACAAATAATTATCCATTTTCGGAAAAGGATTAACTTGGACGTTAGGCCCAACATCTTTAAACTTTAAGATACCGCTTCTAACCAAATTATAAACTTACACCTTTAATGCAAAACAAGTTTCAAGGTCGCGTCCTGATGCCCCTTGATGATAAGCACACTAAGCCTTAGGCTTATACCACCATGGGAGTGGATTTGGGATAACTGGAGGTGGCCTTACTTGGACTAGCTTTCTCTGTAGTAAAGAGGGATACAATTCAGTGTAGGTCATAGGAATATTATCAAATTGAACCTTTCTCGAACCACAAGCTTGTTGATTCTATTAATTTGTTGTTGAGGAAACTGTGGTTGATATGTATGAACAATAGGAGTTGGGCTAACCACTATAACAACATGAGGTTGTTAATAGTATTGTTGAGACTGATTATGACTGTTACCACCTATGGGTCTTCACTCTTGGGAAACAACACTAACATCACCTTCTTTCTTCTTCTGAAAACCACTACCACACTTCTTCGCACCACTGGACGAGCTAGAATCTTTGGTAAAACATCCTCCACAGACACCTTCTTCTAGTCTTACTCTCATACCCACCGTCTCGGTAAACTCATTTGGAGAACTAACAACCATCCTTTCGTAGTAAAATGGACTCAGAGTCGAGAACATCTTTTTCATTTCCTTCTCCTCCATTAGAGGGCTAATATAAGCTACAACTTTGTGCTACCCCTGGGCATACTCCTTAAATAATTCCTTTTCCTTCTAAGTCATAGCATGAAGCTGATCACAGTCAGGATCCATATCAACATTATACTTGTACTGGAGAATGAACGTGTTGTACCCCAAAATTTGCCCTGTCATTTCTCACAAAAATATCTCAAATGATCAAGGATTCTCCAAGATTTGATCAGACAAACTCATCTCCTAGCACGGAGGCCACAAATTAGGGTTTTAATTTTAACAAGGACAATTGGACTTATAATGCCTCAAATGACTTTCATGGTTCATTATAGACATCCAAGAATACTCATTCCAGGTTTCATGTCTTAGATCACAATTTTGCTCAGTCAATTGATCAGATGACCGAAAACACGATGTATTGGGTAAAAAGTCAAATATGGTCAACCCACAATAAAACTTCAAGATTTTTGGCAAATATCAACATTTTGAAGTCATATTTATCAATTGATCAAGTTTGGATCACAATTCCTCAAGAAAAGTGTTCCAATCATCAAAGGGGTAAAATGGTCAAAATTAGGATTTTTACTGAGAATGACTGATTTTTGACTTTTGACCTAATACATGACCTACTAACTTGAGGCATAATCTTAAGGATTCAAAGACAACATCTTGACCTAATTCCATGGCTCAATTCGTTTCTCAAGATCAAACAGTTGATAGTTGAAATTTGGTCAAAGTTAATTAATACACCAAAAGTCAAACTTTGACTTTTTGGTCAACATTAAGTTTCAAAGATCAAGATTCATTAAGAAATTAAAAAAATATGAAGTTTGATCATAAAAAATCAAGATAGTCAAAATTCAATATAAAAAGTCAAACTTTTCAAGACTTTTAGAAAAATTTCTAAGTGTTTTAAACCTTGATAATTTCACTACTTCATGACCTTTTTTCACCAAGATGTAAGATGATTCAAAGAAAACTTTCAATATGAAAATTGTATATCTTGATGAATTCTACAACTTTATATTAGAGGGATGATACTAAAAAATTCTTAGATTTGAAGATATAAGCACATGAAGTCATGACATTTTCATAAAACACTCAGTGAAAATTTTGACAAGTTTAGGCAGATTTTAGACCTAACTTCTTGGCCAATTTTCACCTAGTTCCAATTTCAATTTTTCAAAATGGTCAACATGAATGTTGTAGACAACGTTTCAATATTTCTAAAATTTCCAAGAACTTTAAGATATTATGTTTGAGCTAAGAGAATCGAAGACAAGAAGTTGGACATCCATTCTTGAATTACAAGTTATTTTTGAGATGAACACTTGACCAAATCTCATAGCCATGCTGCATAATCTTGCTTTGCTGGCTTATAACTTGCAATTCACTCCTTAATTAATTGTTCACACAACATATTGAGCCATTGTCCAAGTATTTGAGCCATTATCCAAGTTGCATTTTCATTTATGGCACAAAGGCACCATTGCCATTCTTGAAAAGTTGCTTTAATCACGAAGTCAACTTGTATTGAGCTTTGCACTTGTTCCTTATGCACAAGCTTTATCTACAAAGTCAGATATACATGTTTAAAGTTGGTAACCACTCTAGATAGACTTGTACCATGCCTTGGAAAGATGTTTGTCAAGCTTGCTTCACAAACAAGTTAAAAATCCATAACATGTGATCTTTGTTTTCTGATTATTTCAAACCTCCAAAACTCTTGCTTATAAATAGAGGCCATCTTTGCAAGCCAACACATGAAATTACAAGCCTTGAAACTCCCTCAAACTAGAAATTTCTCTAAAAACACCATTGTTGTGTCTTTTATGCCTTTGAACATCCATCTCACAATCCCCTTGTGCATTTTCCATTTTCATCAATCACCAAGCTTCTAATACACATATAGAGACAATTCAAACACATGCAACACAACTGTAACACCATTTTCTTCATCCTCCATTTTCAAAAATAGTTTCTTGATGGTTCACTTCTCCATAACATCTCAGGCACACTCAATCAAAAGTAAGCATTGCAATAGCTTCCTGGAGGTTCAAGGAAGCTAACTAGATCATTACAACACCTTGAAGGTTGATCAAACTCAAAACACGATCTCCATCTGCAAGGTGAGTTTTCTGAACTTTTATCTCTTCATACAAGCATCATTTGACTTCCATTTTCAAAGATAAAATGTAGACATAATAGCCCTGAAACTAACCATGTCCTTAGAATTCATTCATGTTGCCTGAGTAGTGTGAATTTTGAGTTTGAACTTCCTAAAAAATTATGTTAGAATTTGGTACCATTTAAAATCCGTGCTCATCTTTGATCCATTGCTTAAGTTAGTTACATATTTGAAATCATGGTGAAATTTCTAACAATTTTGATGTTTATAATTTCCAAAATGGTTGAGAGATGAGAAAGTTACAAAGCTCTAGTTATGGTGTGAGGAAGAAGATGAATTACATTCATGGACTTAGTTTATTTTAAGTTTATTATAACTTGTCATAATACCGGATGAAACAGCCACCCCAGTGGCAGGAAGCACGCACTAAAGGCATTACTATAGAAGGTCCTAGGTTTGAGCCCCAACGAGACCTTTTGTTATTTTACCAACATTTTCATTGTTCTTGTTTGTTTGGTAGCGTGCTAGGACTCCCCTGACTGGGCCTGTCTTTTTTTTTAATTCTTCTCACCCCCTCTCTACTAAAGACAACCCAGTGCCAAACATTTTATTTTGTTTTATTTTATTTTTCTGATTTCCAACAAAATAGGCCTTGGGCCTAAACTGAAAACTATTTTACTTTCTACCCTCCCAATTCCTTTTCCAAACCCTCTGACCCCTAAATTTATATTTTTATTTTATATTCTTTTCTTATTTTTTATTATTATTTCTAATAAAAAAGACAAAAACATATTTTTTATTATTAAATACTTAGATTAAAATTATTATTTCATTTTCACTTTATTTATTTCCTTTAAACAAAAGACCAAAAAATATTTTCTTAACAAATTAATTTCTTTTCTTAATTAAGTTAATTTAGACCTAGGATTTATTTTAACTTTCTTTTTTTTAATTAAATTAAATTTAGATTCATGGATTTTAATTAACTCCTTTTCAAATCAATTAGTTTAATTAAAAAACCTTTTTCCATAAAAACCATAAAATAATTTTCTTTTCAATTTCTTTCTCTTTACATTCTTTGTACATTTTATTATTTTTCACTATAAATAATGTAATTGTCAAAGCCTTGTAATAGTTAAGATTTACTTATTCGCCATCCCCATTTATAATTTATATCCCCATCCCCAAAATATTGTAATAATGTAGGACTTTAAATTTTCGCAACTTACCGCTCTACATACTATTGCTAGTAATTAGGGTTTGTATGGCAAGACTTAAAATCAAACAAGTATACAACCCTAAATTCAAGACAAATGCATGAAAAAAATACACTTTGCACACTTGCACCTCTAGGGCTAACCCACATTTGTTGCCTTAGATTAAAACAGTCATGTCCCTCGATTGTGGAATACTTTAGCAAAGACCCTCGATTACAAGTATGTAGTCCCTTAATGACCCTTCGATGTTGCCTTCGGTAAACGATATTAGACCCTTACGATAAGTTTCTAAGGTATCCTACAATGTTACCTTCTATGACTGTATGACTACCCACGCTTGTCCCTTCACATCCAAAGATAAGGTTTGTTACTAACTAATGGTAAGATAGCACTATCTAAAGGAGGAGGAAAAGAACAAAGACTTTCTTTTGATTAGGTAGAATGTTCGTAGTTGCTTGCTCACAAACATTTCAAAATAAACATCTTTTCAAACACACCAACACTTTCATGAAATATTTTCAAAAGTCAACACTTTGTATACATTCTTATAGAGACGAGAATCATTACAAAGTTCGCCTAAACAAAGGTGCTTTTCAAAAATACTTTCAAAACAAATCACAGGCACATTTATAATGCATTTCAAAGTGAGCTAGAAACTAAGAGCCTATAGATAACTACAGATGAAAAGGGTACTAACACCTTCCCTTTTCATAACCTACCCCTCGAACTTAAGAAAATTCTCAAAATGTCTTTCCTGTTCTTTTCACCATTTCCTTTATTGGATAAAATAAAAGTCGGTGGTTACTCTTGTTATCCGCAACAATTACGATAAAACGCAAAACACCTAAGTCAGTTCTCTCACCATATTACATAACGCATCTCCAAGGTCATTGAAAGAACAAATATGGGTATTATCAAACCCCATATACCATTTTAAAGAAGCATCAGTCAAATTGTTCTGAAAGTAGTGACTCAACAATTTGTCATCATTAGTATGGGTACCCATTTTCTGGCAATAGATGGTTATGAATTTGAGGGAAAGAGTTTCCTTTGTATTTCTAGAAATATGGAACTTTGAACTTCATGGGAACCTTCACATTAGGCACTAAGCACAAGTCATGGGTATTCTTGCCATGTAACTCCTTATCTTCCATAGTTTTTATTTCCTTCTAAAGCTCTTGAAACTGATCTTGGAACTCATCCATTCTTTCATAAACACCTAAACTCTCATTGGTAGCAGCATGATACACGGTTCTTCCCCTTGAGGCACGATATCAACAATTGGAGGACCAATGACCATAATAGGCTGAGTTTAACTGACTTCTATAATAGCAGAATGATAATTCTCAGGCATAAAATAGAATGACATACCCCAAGGATATCCATTAAGCATTTGGTTCTAGCATGGAGGACCAGTAGGCACAGCAGATGTAGGAACATCAGAGGTTAGAATCTCTGAGATAACTGTAGCTTGAGGCTGAGACGGAGGAGGAGGTGGAGGTTGATGTTAAGCTTCCACCAAGGATTCCAGCAAAGCAATTACTCTACCCATTCTACCTTTAAAGTTAATCACATCTTCACGAAGGTCTCTTTGCTCTTGCTTGAATTTTTCCATCTTGCGTCTTGAGTTGGAACGAGTACTGTACCAATGGTTCAACTTGTCTTCTATGTAAATGAAGGGAAAAAAACGAGACTCTGAAAAACTTGCAGAAAGCAATGCTAATGATGCAAATGATGCATGAAATGTTTATGCAAATGATTTGTTTTTAAGGAACTAAATAATTATAAACATATTGCAAACATTGTTAATAACACTTTTTAAAAATAAAAAAGAAACTCAAATTTTATTTCATTGATAATTTGGGAGGATTACAACCTCATGCATAGTTTCAAAGAAATCGTGAATGAAAAGACAAGAATCTAAGCTCTAGGATCAGAAGAAACTAATGCTACAATGGATCCATCTCCATGCTTCAACTTCTTCTTGAGCTTCTTGATTTGAGCTTTAAAAGTAGCCTTCATCTCAGTATTCTCCTTCAAGATCTTGTCAACGGTGTTCTTCTAAGCACCTGACCTAGCCTGAGGATCATAGAGGTCTTTGCCTCTATGAGAAGATGAATGGTTTGAGGAAAATAAATCCTATTGTTCGTTCTTTATTTTCCTTCCATGTTGCTTGAGAAAATCATCCTTCTAACGAAGTTGATCATCATTCTCTTTCAACTGCTTTTGCAACTCCAAATTTTCAGCATTTAAGATATGAAACTTGCTTTCCCAAGCACCACTCTATCGCTTAAAATGAGCCAAGGATTCTTGGAGACCTTCCACATCTTCAACTGGATCAGGAATATGTAATATGACTTTGGGAAACATAGGTTTTTCAGGAGAATAAGGAATCTTGATCTGAGTAGCTCTTGCTTGCAGCCACTGAGTGTAAGGATCCAAAGCAACACAATCTTTCTTCCCTATCTCATCCCTACCTTTCCTATGAATGTTTATCTAAGCCCGAACTATCCTTTATCTCATCTTTTTGTTGTCAACACTGTAGCAGCCCGAGCCTTCAGCGTTCTCGACACTATTACCTCATGATCTTCTCTACCCCCCTGACTAGTAGAGTTTTTGCCTTCCGTGGGAATCGAACCTTGTACCCTGGGGTTCAAGTACAAGCCCAATGCATTTCCACTACCAATTGAGCTACGTAGCTCAATTGGTAGTGGGAATGCATCGAGCATGTACTTGAACCCCAGGGTACAGGGTTCGATTCCCATAGAAGGCAAAAACTCTACTTGTGAGGGGGTAGAGAAGATCATGAGGTAATAGTGTCGGGAACGCTGAAGGCTCGGGCTGTTACATAAAAATGCGCCTTTTGAAGAGATAGGAAAAAATAGTTTTTATTATTTTTACTAGACAAGACTTCTAGAGCCTTGTGCCTACGTATCCCATGTGTGCAATGAAGAAATCAGAGTCTCCTAGTTCATGGTAAAAATAACATGGTATTTTGTTGATTAATTTTAATTGAAAAGATATTTCACCGTATTCGAGTTGAAAACACAACTTACTCCTCACAGGTATGAGAAAATGGACATTTACATCATCGTGATATGGAGTACTTTACTTGGATTTAATCAACAAGCATGTCTCAACATTAAAATGGAAAATTTCAATCACTTCACAATTATCTGGTGAAAGTATAGTGGTTTGCATCACTGTAAGAACAGACTAATATCCAAATCTTTCTGCAAATGTTTTGAAGGAAAAAAATGCACAAGGGCACAAAAAGAAAGTTTGATGAGGTTTATCGTTTTTTGAGATTTTGACAGAGTATGAGTATGTTTAAGTTTTTTAGCATTTATTAGGAAAAAAATATTTTCACGATCACTTGACAAAGTCAAGGTTTATTATAAAAGGTTTTAAGTTTGAAAACAAGAAGTTTTTGAAAAAGAGGGAAGTTTTGAAAATCAAAGAAATGGGTAGGAGATGAAGAGACTATCCTAAAGCATAAAGTAAATGATATGAAATAAATGATCTCATTGTAAGGTAGCCCAAGATAAAGCCTTTGTGTGTTCAAGTGAAATAACCACAAGATGAAGCAAGCATTTGACATTGGTCAAAATGAGCATTTCTTTTCCTTTTGAGTAAGACACAAAATAAGCAAACAAGATCCAGATGAAAATCAAAAGAATCAGATGAAATCCAAGGCATCAGTTGAATCTTAAGGTAACGGATGATTTCCCAAGCATCAGGTGAAAAACCAAGGCCTCATATAACACACCGATCAAATGAATTTTAGAAACACCATATGAAGTCTAAAGGCATCAGATGAAAATCCAAGGTCTCAGATGAAAATCCAGGGTCTTAGATTAATGGTTTAGATGAATCTTAAGGTATCAAATGAACATCCAAGCTAGGGAACTATCCTAAGTCCAAAAGTCCAAACTCCTCATGCAAGGGATAGTTACCAATAGTCCAAGTAATCAGAGCCATGTTTTTTAGAGTTTTGCCTTTATTAGTATCATTTAATGAAAAGATAAAAGAAAATACCAAGGGGGAAAAGGAAAAAGATAAAAATAAATTACATAAAGATAAAATGACATGAAATGTAAATGCTAAAAATATAAATGGCATAAAAATAAAGTGCATTAAAGTAAAAGTTAGCGCAATTAATGGTTAAAGTTAATGTTAATAAGATCACCCGGTTCGGGACAATATAGTGCTAAGTTATGCAATCGTAAGTGTACTTATGTAGAAGTAACACCTATAAGATGTCGGTCAATAGAAATTTATGTGTCATATATGTCGCGTCGCAAAAAAAAACACAGAGTCGCCACCGAAATCTAATTATTCCGAAGGAAGGGAAGATATCGAGAGAACCCCAAAGAAACGGATAAGATGGTCTTGCGACCAAGAGAAAGGGGTAAGGAAGTTGGTTACACGAGGGGAAGGTATTAGCACCCCACGCGTCTATGGTACTCCACAGGATCCGCTTTCATTTCTTCTCATCTAAGGGTGTGCAAAAATCTATGTCTAAGGCTCACTGCTAAAAGGAAATGTATGTGAAAGAAAATAGAGGAAAAAGAAGAAGTATTTACAACATTTCACTCGCCTAGGCCCCACAACCTAGTGACTATGTACTCCCTCGTGTAATGGGAAAGTCAGAGTGTTATAGTTCGGCTCACATGTTTTGATTTTTTGTTTTTTTAATTGAATAATGTTAAGTTTTACATTCTACCTACAACTCGACCTTTGGAGACCAAACACATCTGGAGTAGAAAGGAACTAACATGCTCATACCTGACAAGGTATCTTCAAAAGAAAAATGCCCAAAGACGGATAATGCTTCTCTCACGACTCTTTGGCAAATAGACATGGTGCAATCCGATCTTTGGGGACTTACGCGTCATACCACCTAGAGTAGAACTAGCACATCCTTTTGAAAGTTTCGATGAAAGGCCCATAGGAAAAAAGAGTTTAGATTGGTTGATGTTTTTTACCTTGAAAAAAGGGTTTTTGCATTATTAGAGTGTTTTTGAAGTTTGAAAGAAAAAGAAAAGGTTTTAGTTTTAATGCATGTGCAAAAGAGGGAAGAAAAATTCTAAAATGGAAACTAACTAGTTTCTAATCCTAATGTTAGCATGTGATGTTGATCCTAAGATTGAAGGATGAAAGGGAAATCCTAACTATGTTAGCATACCAAAAACCTAAAAGAGAGGATAATTATCCTATAGGTAACATGAAAATATCAAAGTCGTTATCTCAATTCTAATTGAGTGACATCATCGATCATCAAAAAAGAAAACAATAAAATCCTAAGGGGAGCATGCAAAGATCTAAGTCGTTATCTTAATTCTAATTGAGTGACATCATCCATCAACAAAAGAAAAAGGTAAAATCCTAAGGAGAGCATGCAAAGATCGAAGTCGTTGTCTCAATTCTAATTGAGTGACTCATCAATCTTTAACAAAAGAAAACAAACACAAACACAAACACAAACACAAATAACAAATAAGTGCATAATGCCTGCTACAAGACTTTAAACAACTAATTCGAGTGCACGCTCTTTATTTCCTACTTCTCATGATATCTAGAAAAGCGGTAAAATGAGGTAAAAGGTGCAAGAGATGAAAGGAAGAAAATAATAATACCAATTGAACAATAGTTTGTAGCAAAGCAGGTCAAAGCAAGAAACCCGGAATACTTCAAGCAAGCTTCACCAATCAAAGAACAATGGTCAGAAATAATGTGCAAACAATATCATATGCAAAAATAAATCGTAAGCCACAAATGTGTTGCGTTGCATCAGAGTCCCTGCACAAGATAACAATATACAAGCAAAGCAATATCCATACAATCACAAATAGTATGGATTTCTAATGAAATGAGAAACAAAATGAATTGCATCGGAAGTGAATCCCCAAATCAAATGCCTTTTCAATCACATAACCAACGCTTGGTTACATGATCGAAGCTCTCATAGTGTACCTTGCACAATCCATAGAAAATGGTTATCAAATAATAGCGCAACATTAATTGCCAAATTACAACTCATAAATGAAAATGAAATACAATGGAGTAGAATGCGAATGAATAAAGGAAGGTGGAAACCAAAATCGGGCAGCAATACAGTAATAATGTGAATTAAGCTGGAAAGTGCAATGTAATCAAGAAAATACACATGCAATAGTGCACGAATGAACAATAAAACACAAGTATGCATCAAACAAATATCAAAGCTCAAAATACGTGTCAAACAGAGCCAAATCACCTTGTAAGCAAAGATAACGCGCAAAAATCATCGACGCGAAGTCGGCTCAAAATTGCACGGGTAGCTACAAATAGGCCAACGGACTCAAAAAAACTATAGGCCACGAATTAATTCTAAGTGGAAGTCCTACTTTCATGCACGGGGCAGCAACATATATATAGCATGAAATGCATTGGAAAATGTACCAGAATCAAGGAGAATCACTCACAATAGTCCATAAAGGACCAATAAGACATACACGTGTATTATATGAAAGTTAAAGCTCAATGTTCATGTTAAAAAGGGCTAAAAAGCATCCTTTTCAAAAATTAGACGCACATAACACTGTCACGAAATTGAACAAAAAATGCATGGTTGCTTCCAAACGTGCCAATAGACTCAAAACACTATATGGCTCGAACTAAATCCAAGAGGAAGTGTTATTTTCATGCACGGGGCAGCAACATGTATTTTTATGCAATTTAACGGAAATTTGATTCAAACATGGGGAAAAGGCACGGCAATGTGTTCCAAGGCTCAAGTATCATCACATAAATCTAATGCACAAGTTAATTACAATGGAAATGCAATAGAAACTTTTAAATCCAAAGAAAAATACCAAATACGTATTAATGCAATTTTCTCCCAATGTGAGGTTTTGTGTGTTGAAAATGCTAAATCATTCAACAATTGGTCATAAATTTCATTAATCCATAATTTGTGACAATTTCTCATCACAATCAACATGCATTAGATTAGGAAATCACCACAAAAATTCACCATGACAAATTTTCTTCAGTTCCCATATCACAACCTCAATTCAATTCTTTAAGCTCATGAAATAACAATTATTCAACATCTCCAATTAAATTCTAGACAATTCCACACTTACGCATCCTTATGTAAACAAAAGAATCAATTTTAGCACATGTTCGCCTCTTATGCATTTTGTCAAACACCTTCACTACATCAATTGTCAACACATAAATTTGTTCAATTCAACAACTCAAATCACAACTTCAATGTTCAATTCAATATAATTCAAGAAGCATGCAATTAATTCCATAAAAACATCAACACTTTAGTTTACAAAATTCAAAAATCAACTTCAAGAAAATTCACTTCAAGAAAGTGTTAAAAGGTGCTTATGTAAAAAATCAATTAAATCAAGAATTGGAAGATGTGAACTTATCGGAATTGAAGAGAAGAAGCCGGAATGGAGAAACTCGCGTGAAGACGGAGGAGGTAAGTCGCCAGAAGTTCATTGTGACGGAGGGAGTGTTGCGCACACGGTGGCGGTCGAAGGCAGTTGGCGTTTCTGGAAATGGCACGGAGGGAGATAGAGTGAGGCGCAGTGGAGATGAGAGGAATGAAGTCTTGAAGCTTTGTGATTTTGCACTTGAAGCTTGATGAAAATGTGATGAAGTTATTGTTATTCTTAATCAATTTGAGAGAAAAAGTATATTAGATCCTTGAGAGAATATAGAGAAATTTTTTATGTTTTTGTGAATGAGTGAACTATTAGACAAAAATTTTACTTTAGACTTATATAGTGAGTACAATTGGGCCTTGGATGTGAGATTGGGTTGGGCCTTAGTTTGTCAGCGTCAACATAATATGAGCACAAAATACCATGTCATCATCGGTGCAGAATCTCGAGTCGAGCCCAACACGAAAAATGAAGATAATAAAATTTGTGATGTGTTGCGGAAAGAACAAGCTCATTTGGACAAACGAAGAAGAAGTTATGAAATTTTGAAGTTGCTCAGACGCAGTGTCAGACAAAATATCCCAACTTGCAGTTTTTTTTCATTTGCGCCATATGCGAAACACGTAAAAAAAACGGAAGCCTTCGGAGTAGCGTTTGAACTTGGAGTCTGAAGCAAGATTGAAGTAGACGAAATTTGTGAACCAACACTTCAAGAACAGACATGATACATTAAGAACTAAGAGAGTTATGATTTTCACAACGCTGGGAAAATAAGCATCTGTGAATCTTTTAGCACTGTAAAAAAACTCTGGTAATTCACACTTTCGGGGACCTTCGGGGAAGAATTAGCTCTCGAGCCAAACATATAAATTGAAGAGCATTTCAAGACAAAATTAATGCCCAAAGAACGGTTAAAAATGTTGAACCGGATGAAAGTTATGAATTTTTTAACATCGGAAAAATAACAATCAACACCCTTTTCTCCTATATTTTCACTGTACAGCTTCAGAATCTTCATACAATTCAGATACTTTCCTCAATGAATTAGTTGTTGGTCCAAACACGTAAATTAAAGAAGACATCAAGGAGGATTTTATGGTCGATGAACCAACCCGATATGATGAACCAAATCAAAGTTACGAATTTTTGAGTGCTCGTGAAACGGCTGGTCAACAATTAAATTCAGTATACCGTCTTCAAAGATTAAATTTATTCGAGGTTTTCTTCACAAAATTAGGCTTCAATCCGAACACGAGAAATGACAAGAAAATCAACACGATCTCAATGTTCGAAGAATCAATTTAAGATATCGAATCAAATGAAAGTTATAAATTTCCAAACGTCGAGGAAACAGATAACTAGTCGTTAAATTCAAATACCGCTTCAGGGAAATCAAATTATTCAGAGACATTCTGCACATAATTGACCTCCAGCCTAAACATTTGAAATGAAGAAAACACCAAGACGATTCCAATGCCTGAGGAGTTAACTCAAAATAGTACCCGGATTTCAAGTTGCGAATTTCTAAGCTCAAACCAACAAAAACACTGTTTCTAGTTCACACTATCTCAAATTCCCCGAAACACATGATTTCTTTGCAATTCTGAGCATGTTGAAATACATGAGAGCTTGACATGATGATGGCTTGATTGATCACTGGTTTGATTGCTTATGAAACATGCGAAACACATTTAAGACCTGAAAAACTAGAGTTTTGCCTTGTTGTGTTATCTGACAGGGCAATCCTTTTTATGGTTTTTGGAAAGAAATACATTGATCTCATGCCAAGTTACTAATTAATGATGCATGCAATGTTAGATGACCTAATGTGAAGGTAATGCATACGAAGAGTATGAGATGCATAAGCCAAATAATTTGGTAAAGGGTAGGACAAATTTGGGGTATGACAATGTATGTTAGAGAAATAATAGAGATCTTTATCCTAAAATAATACAACACAAGTCAAAACCACAAGCAAAAGGATCAAGCACAAAGGAAAGGAGATTAGATCATTACTTCAATTAATTTCTTCATGATACCTTAAGACAAACTTATCATCAATCCAAAGTGCCAAAAGTGATCAAATGAACACTTAATGGTAGATTTGAAATGAAGAAAGTTCATCAAGCATTAGTCTAAATCTAATTGAACAATATGAATCCATAATCATCCAATTGATCAAAACAAATGAAGAAAGAGATGAAGAGAGATGAACAACCAAATTGAATCACAACATTAAGTGAATATATCATTAATTTCAATCACCTCTCTTGATCTATCAATGTGATAAACCTATCATCAATCAAAAGTAACAAAAATGACCCAAATGATCATTTTAATAATAAGTTTGAAATGATTAAGATTCATGCAAACAAAGTATCATCCAAAGTCTATTGATATTGTTGAAGATTTTGATCAATCAAGTCATGATTAAAGTCAAAATAAGTCAAATAAAAATTATATCAAAAAATAATCAAATAAATAAATATAAAAATACTTTTAAAATGATTTAAAAGAGAAATAAAAATGAAGCACCAAAACATCAAATAAATGCCTACAAAAATTTAAAGGTCAAGAAAACTCTGAGGATCAAGATCTCAAAAATTTGGATCCAAAATGTTTCAAAATCAATGAGAAAGAAGTTTTAAATAAATTAAAAAAGAAAACAAAATAAAATAACAAAAATGCAAAAAATGAAATTTTAAATTTTTGATAAAATCACATATGGTAGAAAATATTTTGAGAAAATTATAGAAAAAAATTGGAGTGAAAAATAATAATGGAGATATTTTTAATGATTTTAGAAAACAAATGAAATAAAAATTAAATTAAAAATATAAATAAATAAAAGTGTTAACGGCTAGCAGAGGTGATGCGATATGATTGGCTGGATTCAAATGCTTCCCACCAATGCACGCGAAGTTCTTCATCTTCAACCTCTGAAACCCTCGATTTAGCAAAATCATAAACTATAATTTTAATCTCAAACACTCATAGTGCAAGCTTATTCATACTTCATCATTCATGTCTCCTTGCTCAAGATCAATTTATTTAATCTGAGCAAGGAGAATTTGCAGGAATACGCAAAAATCCTAGCAACTTCAAAGTAAAATTGAATTCCAAATATGAAGAATAAATTCTAGTTATATGAGGGTTTTCACTCAAGAGATTAAGATAAAGCGTATGGTAACTTGTTTGAGTGAAAAGGAAACTCGTATCTACCATTCCCAAGTCAGCTTTAAGGTTTGAAAATAATGAGACCGAAGGAGTGCTTAGAGGTAACGACAAACTTCTATAATGCTTCTGTTAGCTTCAGAGGAGGTCAATGATGGATTTTGAGAGGAGGAATGAAGTTGAAATGAAGAGAAAATGGTAATTAAATCTTCTGGTTTTTAGAGGTTTTTGATCTTCAAATAGTAGAGGTTTTTTGGATTTTCAAGCTTGGTTTTCAGTGAAGAATAATTCTTTATTTGTAGGAAATGGAATGTGGTCACCATGCGTGCGAAATTCCTCTTCAATCATGTGAACAAAGTTGGAATTTTCTAGATCCAATCCGTGTGAAAATTTGGTGTGAAATGCGTGAGCTGAGCAAGATTACAAGTCATTTTGCACTTAGTGGGATGCGTTTTGTTTTTAGGAAAAATTTTGTACATGATTCGGTGGTCCCATTTGAAGATTGCACATTATTACTAATTATAGGTCACAGTACAAAACATGCTTCAGGTTACCATATTCATGCGTAAGACAAATTAAATTCTCTTGTGCATTTTGTGATTTTTCTTGAGCCAAATGTTCCTCTCACGGTAAGGAAGACAATAAAAAATTAACCAACTCAAAAGGATGAGTGAGCTGAAAATGAGAAGCTTGGAAAGTTGAGGTTTTATCACTGAATTATAGGTCAGGCATTGTGTCAACTATGTCATAGACCATGTTTTGTGCATATGTGGCCTTGAATCCAATGCAAAATTTAAGGTGCTTAGAGGTATAATGGGTTCTAACTTCTGAATCAAAGTTGTAGATGACATCATTCTTGAAATTTGGCAAAAAGAAGCACCCACAAATTGTGAAAATTGTGGAAGTTATGATGTTTGGACCAAAGGACGTGCTACAATTGATTTTAGGCCAAACCACCATGTACCAACTTGAACTCTTTGATATTTTCTTGCATTATAAGAAAAAAATGGTGATCATATGAACTTAAAATGATGTATACTTGATTAAACCTTGATTAAACTTGATAAAAACCTTGAGGAAAGTGATGAAGAAGGCGTGGAAATAAATACATGAACCTATTTTGAAACAAGCTTGAAAACATGCACTAATCTTGAACTTTTCATGACCAAATGATGTTGAATTAAGCTTGAAATGATCATAGCCTAAGATTATATGTCATGTCTTGAATTGGAAGCTCTTGAGGACCATGGTTGACCAATCTTTGACCTTGAACATCCAAAACCCTAAGTAGGAAACCACACTTGATATACTTGATTCAAAGCCCAACCTTGAAAAACAAGAAAGGAATCAAAGCATTTTTTTGTATTTTGAATAAGGGTTAGTAACATTAGAAAGATAAAAAACATAAATGAAAAATAAAACATACAAAAGATGCTTGGTGATCTCTCCCAAAGATGAACCAAAATGATCTAGGTTAGGAGTATACCATGTTTATGATCCTTGGCTAAGGATCAATGATATGACGAGTGGAATCTTAGGGGTACAAATTAGGGTATGACACATGCTATCTTCTATGCATGCTGACTTCTTTTAAGATCTAACCGTTTAACAAATCATGGAAAAAATGAGGAGCAATAAGAAGAAATGGTGTATCTGATGCGTGCAAGTAAAAGTGTTAATTGTTTAGTACTGAATGTTTAGGAAGTACTAATGTTGTGCTTCATGCTAGAGCACCAGGAAATACAGTTGGCCCTTGTATCTGTGCAAACATACCTGAAAGTTAATTTACTTGTGTTAGTAAATTCTACATATCCTAATCATTAACTACTAAATATTTATGCTTTGCATGACTAAGTTATTAATGATTGCATGATAATGATTATAAGTTAGTAGGATTGTATGCTACTAACTATGTGCTAACTGGGTACATGCATGACTAAGTCTCTGAATGATTGAATGTTGGATTGTTTGTTTGGTTTGGAGAAACTAAATGAATTATCTGTAAGCATCTGATCTTGATGCTACTGACTTCTGTTGCTTTTATGCTTAACTCTAAAATATGGAAGAATGTTGATGTTATTAAGTAAATGCTCTGATGAAGACCAATGCTGCTACTGATGGATGAGGGCCAATTATTCTACTGGTTGTCACTTGTTCTGATCTAAACAAAACACTATCATAAAGAATTGAACAAAGTGTTATACCTTGAAGAGTTGTTTTTCCATAATTTTCCAAAGGGAGAGATTGAAGTTCTTTGTGAAATGGTCCATTGGATTGACTGCATCTTATCAAAACAAAAATAAGGAGAAGTGTTTAAAGTGTTTAACTTGATCTAGCTTTATTAAGTTGTATGAAGGTGTATGTGAGTGCAACTTGTCTTTAGATTTTTTGCATGATGTCAAAACCAGAAGAACTTAGCATTTTTGTATATTAGATGGTATCTCTAAGTCATTTTGGTGCACCCTTGCATTACATGTATTAGGAAACATCTAAAACAAGTTTGGAATTCGTATCAAACATGAAAAGTCATTTTTTGCATAAATAACACTTGCATGTGCTGGCACATCCCCTTTTCAGGTCGACACATGAATTGCAATATTGAAACCTATAGGCTCTGTTTGCATGTCTCGACACTTAGCCGTTTTAAGGTCGGCACATGATGCAAATTTTACACTTATGTGTCTGCACATTTCCTATTAAAGCTGGCACATGTGTCAATGCTTGACATTTTGTGTCGACGCATAACTTATAAATTCCGACACATACTGTTGTTTGGGTCAAGTTTTTTTATATTTGTTTCAATTCCAAAGTCCCCCTATTTTCCACCAAAGTTAATCAATTATAAATACATCATACATACTTCATTTCAACTTGATGAAACTATTAACACTTACCACCATTTCTCTTCATCTTCAACCTCCAACCTATGCATACACACTAACAATCTACACATAATCATTTTTTGTTGGAGTGCCATCTAGACGAGGTTTGATAACGTCGAATTAGGTTTGTGTAATCGATTATATTGGGTTGACAATTATAGGGGTTTTCATCGGAAAAAACCAAGGGTTTATCCTCCCAAATCTTTGGTAGATTTGGAGGTTTTGTTCAAGACTTCGCAATAGTGGATTTGGATGAGTGAAAGCCTTGAAGATTCGGTATCTTGCACAGGAGTAGGGTGAGACGATGGATTATATATGAAGCTCTTGTAGTCAATAGTTTGTAATTGGATTCAATTAAGTGAAATATTTGGAGATTGGGTAAAGTGAAACGGTGAATTAATTAGATCTATTGTGTTATGGTCTGGCTCAAGATCAAAAGAAAAGAAGGGGTTGAATTAACATCAAATAGTTAGGGTTTATATGTTTTCTCTTGGAACACTTCTCTTGTAATCTACTTTTTTCAAAGTAAGATTGATATCTCAATTTCATTTGAAATTGGGGACAGACATAGCCATAGTGAGGACATATTAGTGAACTGCATAAAAAAATCTTTGTGTCGTTCTCTCTATCTCTTTTACTCTCATTTACTTACCATATGAAGTTTGTTGAACTTGTTGTTTGATTGATTGATTCATATAGAATTTTTATTTGATAGTTAAAGTTTAATTGCTATATTTATTAGCTTATAATCATTTTGATTGTAAGTTCTTTTTCACATAAACAAAGCTCAAAGGAAAATCTGAAAAATTGATCGCGCGCCAAGTGTTCGATAAATTCAAAGTTTCATTTTATACATAATTTCATTGGAAATAGGTAACCATTGTGATTTGTGATAAACAATTATTTTAGGTATAATTGTGTTTATTGTTTTTATCATTGTTTTAATTCCATACGGCTCGCGCATATCCGGGTGTCCAATAACTAGATTCATTTATACAACTATCTCAATCTAGGCCAAAAACCTCCCGCTCAACATTGTTTTTCAAAACAAATTTTAATTACCTATTTTTAAAAGGTAATTTTTACTTGGGGATCTATTCACCCCCTATAGGTAAGTCAATGTCATCTAACAAGTGGCATCAAGAGCTCTAATTTATTTTGTGCTTCAAAACTCTTATTAGAAAATGGCTAACGAACCTAAAGGGGCGTATAATAGAGAGCCAATCTTTACGGGAGAAAACTATGGTTATTGGTAAGCTCGTATGCATACCCATGTCAATTCATATGACAAAGATGTGTGGGATGCTATTTTAAATGGTTAACCACCAATCACTCAAACCGACGATAATGGTGTTATCACACCTAAGCTAGAAGAACTATGGAATAATGATGATAAGAAGAAGTGGGGTCACGATTGGAAAGCGCAAAATATTCTCATATCCGCTCTCGGTGTCGTAGAGGTATAAATGTTGAGACTAAGCCATTGGATTGACTTAACTCGCATAGATCAAATAAAAATCGCCATTGCGCTTTATTGTTTAAAGAAAAAGGGAAAAGAGCTAATAAACCTAAAAAGAGAGGGAGAGAATCTAGGTATGGGGGTTGGTTATCCAAAGGTAAGGGTATTAGCACCCTAAACATCTACGGTACTCCACAGGAACCTCTTTGAAAATTTGTGTATTTTGGCTATAAAAGGTGTATACAAAAATCGATAGTGGGGATGAGAAAAGAAGTATTTTCACAATTTTGCACCCTCCGTGGTTGCGAACCTTTAGTGCCTACGTACCACCTTCCATGTAATAGGAGATCAGGGTACTCGTAGTTCACCTCAAAAATTCTAAAACACAAATGTGTTGGTTAATTTTAAGAGAAAATACATCATCGTCATATCCGAGTGGAAAACATGCTTACTACCCACGATTATGAGAAAGGAGAATTTACATCATCTCAAAAGGGGGGATATAGCTTGGATTTTAAAATCAGCAAAGCCTCACTCAACACCCAAGTGGAAAATATCTCACTTCACTACATATCGTAGGAGTATAGTAGCTTGCATAACTACATGAATCAACAAGAGTATAATCTTTTGAGAAAAGTTTTAAAGTAAAAATCCAAAGTGGAAGAATGGTTTGAATGAGGATAGTGACTTTTAGTCTTGAGAAAGATGTCAAATTATGATTAAATTGATTAAAGTTTGACTAAGAAAAGATTTTGAAAATGCATGGACCTTAGTCCAAGTTTATTATGAAAGTCGTTCAAGTTAGAAAACAAGAAGAGTTTTGAAAAGGAGGGAGAAGATTTTTAAACTAAAGAAGATATGAGGAGATGAAGGGACTATCCTAAAGTATAAGGTAAAATCTAAGGAAAATAATGATCTAACAAACAAGAAGTCAATACTTGACATAAGAAGTCAATGTAAAATTCTCATCCTTTGGATTGAAACCAAGCAAGCAAAGATACTAAAACTCTTAGAAATATCAAGCTTCAGATGCATTAAGTCTTCATAAAAATTGGGCAGATTAACGAGTGTATACAGAGGAATTCTCAATCACAGACAAAGCATAGAATCAGAATAACCTGCATATAAAGAAAATCAACCCAATATCTTGGAGTAAACCCCAATAACTTCAGACAAAAATAACAACAGAGTCACAAGGTCCCCAAGGGTATCAAGGCTTCTAATCCAAAGTCCAAGAGGTCCACAACTCCATAATTCCAAGGATAGTAACCAAATAGTCCAAGTAACCTTAAAGCTTTTAATGTTCAAGTTGGTTATTAAGTATCTTCAAAAAGGAAATAAAATCTCAAATGAGCAAAATAAAAAAAAATGACATAAAGGTAAATGCTCAAGTGAGCAAAGATAAAATGACATAAAGATAAATGCTCAAGCGAGCAAAGATGAAAATAGCATGAAATATAAATTCTAAAGTAAATGGTGCATAAAAGTAAAGGCACAAAATAAAAAGCATAAAGTAAATTCAATTGTTAGTGAATTAGAAGTTAGAGATTAGTTGAATGGCCATATTGAAACTTGCATTTGAAAAATCATTAGAAGATTGATAAAATCAAAGCTTCTCAGTAACAAGTTTCATTTTCTTTTTTGTCAAGTATATCATTAATATCAAGTACTCAAGACAACCACATATGATCAACGATGTTCAAATGATTCACTTAGACCAAAGTTCATGAAGTTCATTAGAGGATTGATAAGACCAAATCCTCCTAACAATGAACCTCGAGTTATTGGATCCAAGGTTTCAAATTAAATATATTTGGGCTTGCAAACATAGGTTTAGGCAACGAATGATCATTTTTCGAATCGAGACAAATTTAGCACTATGTTAAGCAATTGTAAGTGGATTTATGTAGAAGTCACACCTATTTTGAGGCTGATCAATAACAATTTATGTACCACATGTTAGAGAAATGATATGTAGATTATTCTCCAACAACATGTAGCACAAGTTAGAAAGGGATAAGATGAAGAGGGAGGGGATGTATCATATGAAATTAGGGTTTCAAATATCATTAACATAATTCATCTATTTTGGTGGATTTGGTTTTTCAACCTATCAACACCCAAAATCTAATGAGGTTGGGGAACTTGTCCCAAAATAACACCCCAAATCAGGACCAAACAAAAATGATAAAATAATATTTAATAAAACAATATTTAAATGATTAATAAAATGGAAATAATTAGTAAATACACAAAGTATATTAAAACACCAAAAAAATCCTTTAAAAAATAGTCTGAGGTCAAACACGAGTCAATAAGTTTTGACAAAAAATTTTCAGAATTTTTTAAAGTTAGAAACTATTTTTAGAATTTAAAGAAATAAACAAATAAAACCAAAATTTGTGAAAAGTAGTAAAATCAGAAATAAAAATAAAACGAGGTCACCAATATATGTCAAGAGGTCATTGGATCCTTCCATATTTTTTCAGAATTTAAAAATCAAGAAAAGTATTTTTAAACAATTAAAACAATTCAAATAAAGTGAAAAAAACATAAAAATACCAAATCATAAAATAAAATTGTGAAAAAAATAAAAATCAGAAAGAAAAATCAAAAGTATTTTTGAGAATTTTTATCAGAAATTTAGAAGTTGAAATGGATTTTTTTATGAATTTTTGAAGTTTAAAACAATTAAAATATAAAATCAGAAAATACAATTAAAACCAAAAAGATGTAGACCATTGGATCATTGTCAAAACACGTTAGTAATCAAATCCAAGGGATCTGCCGCGTTGTGCATGATATGGACATTAGTGAATAAACCACCAGATTATTAATTAAAAACAAATTTGAAAAAAACAAGTGGCGCCTTGTCATTGGTTTGGAAATGACACGTTGGTCATCTACAACCTCCGACCACGCACGAATTGCAGGTCACACACTGTAAAATCAGGAGCCCAGACAGGTGTCATTTGATTCATCTCTTCAAGATGATTTCAATGGTACCCTCCCGAAAAATTTATATTAACAACAACTTAGTCGATTTGCAAAAATCCATAAGGAAAAAATTGAAAAGGGATTTGAAAAATCATGATCAAAACTCACTTCCAGTTAAAAACCAATGATGTTATGAGTATCAGAGTGATGAGAGCTACATTAGAACAATAAATTTAGAGATAACTGATGGGGGAATCTACCAATTAAAGCTCAACTTCAGAGCTCTGAAACTTGACTTGGCTAGCACGATTTAGGAAACTTCAATACTTGGATGATGTAATTTGAGTTAAAATCATGCACACCTGAATCATGAGCAAAGTGTGACTTGCAAGTTGTCAAAACTCAATTATTCCTTGCGTTTTAATGTGCTAAACCTTTCAGGAAACTTAAATAATCATGTTTAAATATCAAACGCGTGACAAAATTGTGTTTAGAGGTCCCACTAATCAATTTGCAATCTGACTGTAAATGAAACTTTAGCTCTAATGTACCAACTTTGAATCCATGATGCACACAGCTGAGAAGGCTTTAGGGCATAATTTTAGAAGCATTTAAAAGACAATGTCACAATATTTACAATGTGCCAAGAAATGATCCATTTGGATAAATGAGCTGAATGTTATGGCCAATTGAATTTGTGAAAAACACACGGATCTTTTGTACTTAGAAAATTTCTAAGTGTTGAACTTCCAAATGACCTATATTGTTCTTCAAAAATACATGACCTTCAACTCAAAATCTGGTTTTGATTTCTGAAGATGACATGAAGTAGACCTCTTGAATTAAAGTGTAGAATTTAGATCACTCAAAAATCATAAAAATTGAAAGAGTTATGGTCTTTTGAAAATGATGAATAGATTTGGGGAAATTCACAAAAGACCTATAATCTTTCAAATATTCAACCACTTTCCAAACATCTTCAAGTCTTGCACATAAAAACAAAGGTGTATTAGACATCCCAAAGAATTTTGTGGAAAAAGAATAGGCTCAAGGAGATAAAAATTGACCAAGTTATGATCATTTGAAGTCAACCCCTAAAATTCAAAGGCCTTTCAAGGAGACTTGTAATATTTCTCAACCATTAATGATCTTCAATTCAAAATTAGACTTGGATTTATGAAGAGAGCTTGTTAAGGACCCCTTAAAGATAATCATGGCTTTGGAATCAATCAAAAATCTCTAAAAATGAGCAAGATATGGTCCTTAGAAGTCAACAAACCCTAGCTCAGAGAGTGTCAAAATGACTTGAAACCCCTTTCAACTTTTGATGATTTTTCTTGCACAATTGGATCTTGTAATGTGAAGAGAGTTTGTTGTTGATATGATAAAAATCCATATAAAAAATAACCAACTCAAAATGTTGAAAATTGAGAGAGTTATGCACTTGTGATCAATGAATCAAGTATTTGCTCAATTATGTCAAACATGTTGAGCCAACCTTGAATCTCTTTGAACTTTATTGGAAAAATAAATCATGATGAATGATAAGAGGCCTTGAAATTTTTCCATCTTAAGGAACACTCAAAGATGGAGTTTAAGTCTCAATGAAGCTTGTTGAAGAAGGCATGAAAATTAACACATGAACCTATAAATCTTCTTGATGAATGCCACCACCAAATTTGAGGAGATATTTACCTAAATGAAGTGAGGGAACTCCTTGAACCACAAATCTTTGACATCATAGACATGGCCTTGAAACTTGAGCTCTTGCCATCCATTGAAGAAACCTTTGACTGAGAATCATACTTCCAAACCCTAGGTTATTTGGTGAGATGAATGCAATTGTGATCACCTACAATATGAATATTCAAAGAAACATATATACACATATTGATGTTAGTTAATAGAACATATGTACAAGATACACATTTCAAGATGCTTGATGATCCCTCAAGAGTAAACTTAAAGATAGTATAAAGTAGAAAGAGAGAACCAACCCTAATTTGTGATTTTGATGTGTTGATAAAAGTGAGATGATGAGAAATCTTAGGGGGGAAATTAGGGTATAACATGTGTTAATGAGTTTTATCGCATTTTCTATTATCAAACCGCTAAGGCTATACGGGACACATTGCAAGTTACCCATGAGGTTAAACAAGCTAGAACTAACACACTTAATCAAGAGTTTAAACTCTTTCTTATGAAGTATGGTGAAACCATTTCTCAAATGAAAAACAGGTTCTCTCATCTTATTAATCGCTTAAACCACTATGTAATGTTATTTCAAATGTGATTGCTACTACAAAGTTTTGAGATATCTTACTAGGAATTGGCAACCAAAGGTCACTATGATCAAGGAAGCTAATGATCTTACAACACTTGATCTCACTAATTTGTTAGGTAAGCTTGAAGAACATGAGCAATAACTCACTTGCTTAGAGAAGCATGAAAACGAACATGAGAAGAAGATGAAAAAGTAGAAAGAAATGAATAAGTAGGAAGGAACTAAGTTTAAAGCTCTAAGGGCTTCTTGTTCAAGGTCCTCGAAAGGTGATCAACTTGAAAATGTTGTTAGTGACAATGATAACTCTGATGATGAAGAAATGGGGTTATTTGTCAAAAAGTACCATAATACTTGAAAAATAATAGTGAAAAGAACCATGACAAAAACTCCATCAAGTCCAAAATACAATCTACATCTTCTAAGAAAGATAAATTCAAAGGAAGAAATTCAAGACGTTTATGCTTTAATTGTGGAAAATCTGACCATTACCGGTCGGAGTGTCCATACCATGATAAGGATGAAGAGAAAAGTCAACACAATAAGCCTAGAAAGCCTAGGGAGGCTTATGTAGCTTGGGGAAGCGATATTGAATATTAAAGTGATGGAGACTCTAGTGATAATGAAATATCAACTGCCTTTTGTTTTTCAACTCATTTCAATGATAAAAATAAAAAGGTGTTTAAACCATCAAAATATGATAAAGTTTATTTATCGGGACATTATAATGAATAGAACAAAGAAGAGGTCAAGTTATCAAAATACAATGAAGTTTTCCTCTCCGGTCATTATCATGAAGAGACGAAGAAGGATATCAAATCATCAAAACATGATGAGATTTTCCTTTCTAGTCATTATCAAGGAAGGAATAAAAATAAGATAAATTCTTATAAATATGAACATATTGATATATCATCTCATTCTTATCTACTAGATGCTTTTAAAATTTACATGGAAAAGCAATTGAAGCTTTCAAAAAGTTGGCCTCAAATAAAAGAATCTTTTCATACTTAGGAAATAAATTAAGAAACGGAAAAGAAAATGGAAGCTTTGACGCAATCTATAGTAGATAGTCAAAAATTCAAAGATGAGAAAAATGATAACTCATCTTTCTTTGGTTGTGAGACTTGATATATTTGGTAAAAAGAGGTTTACACTCTTAAGGAAAAAATAGAAAAGGAACTACTACCAAAGATCACTTTTGCTATTGATCCGACAAAGTTCAAAAAGTCTTTAAAACCTTATTATAAAAAGTACAATTTTGTTGAAAATAATTCCAATAGAAAAAGTGGCATACTTCAAAATTTGACTTTTCACTACTATTGTATAAAAGGTCATACTATTGCTAAATGCAAGCTTAGGAAATTTTTCAGTTCCTAATGGCATTTATCAATGGCTGCATAAGTGCAATAATTATTTTACTCACCCCCAAGGATCCAACGAAGATTTAGCACCTAGTATGTCTTGCTGATATTGCAGCAATAATGTCTTGACTCTATAAGGAAGTTATGGGGATTCATTTATAGTAACCTAAATACATTTTATAGGTAACATATTCAAATATCATTGAGTTTGTGACAATAAGAAAGAATATGTGGCTTAGGAAGCAACAACAAGAAGTCTCTTATTGGTAAAAGGTTATGTGACACCTTAAAGACGTGAAAAAGGAGTAAGATTGTTAATGCTTTTGTTTCTTGGCACTGTTTATGTTTGTTTTAACTCTTATTCTAGAGTTTCTTGTGAAATACTCGTGCATGCTCCGTCATTCATATGGTGAAGTTATATCATTTTCAATTGTTCACACTATGAGTAAGTCATTCCTTTTACTTGTTTAGTTCTCAAAGATATTTCAATACATGTCAATTGATGTTTGTTTTGAGTGTCCATTTCCAAAAATTTCAATTGAAGTGTAGGAGTATTTCAATTTATATGCTTATAGTGACCTCAATTAATTATCATCATATGTATGTCGTGCCATATTTATCTTATGTGTGCATAGTTGTGTATTACTTGTTTAAAAATATATCAAATCATGATCATTATTGAAATACATGTGAATTTCATAATCACTCGTGCATGAGTCAGAGTGTGTCACTCAAAACCTAGTTAAAACCAAGTCAAAAATCTAGTATGTAAAAAATCATCACTCCCTTGCATTGCATGTGTCGACACATGGTGCAATCAGGTCGACATCTTCTATTAAAATTAAAGATTTGTTGAATTCAGTTAAGTATGTGTCGACACGAAAATCGTATGTGTCGACACATCAATTAATTTTTTTTAAATCCTTTATTTTTGACTCAGTATGTGTCGACTCAAAAGTTGAATGTGCCGGTACATAAAATTAATTTTTTAATTTTTTGAATCTTTCCTCCAGTACAGGCTGACACATAAGTCGAATGTGTCAGAACATAACCTGTTTAGACCAACACATGTGCGTAAATAAGCCATTCAAAATAGATTATTTTGATCCTTTCTCATCCCAAATCTCATAGATTTATGAACAAAATCAAAAACTTTCTCTCCACGTTAAAATTTTGGTCCATATTCCTTTGTATTCCCCACTAATTACCTTAAATCTTGTCAACCACAAAACATTAACTCTCTCTACTTTAAAAATTCTTATTTATTTTCTTTAAAGACCCTTTCACCATATATATAACCTTTGTCACAAGTTTGTCTCTCCACAACATTTTTCATTTGAAATTGCATTCTTTGTGTATGAAATTGTTATTTGTGTGCATTTTTCATCATCATATCATTGTTGGGAATAATGGGATGTCCAAAGTTTACTAAAAATCCAAAGGTTTTCATTTAGACATTTCATAAAACAACTAATGTGCCACTTCTACTAGAATATTTACTAATGGCTCCAAAGGTTGCAAGAGAGAAGACTGTTGGTAAGAGTAAGACCAAGGTATATGTATCTTCAAGTACTCTAGAAATTGTGTTTACCTTGGTTGATGAAGAGACTTTAGAGTTCTTTGACGAAAAGTGTCAAAATAGAATTATGGCCAAACAAAATTACTACAAAGTTAGAACAATTGAAGACCTTCACATTGCAGAAGTTGTGAGTCCTGTCAATCATCAAGGTATGAACTATTTCTTACAGTTGGGTCAAGAGTACAATGAATAATTGACTCGTGTGTTCTATGCGGGTTTACATAAGAGTCAAGGATCTGAATTCTGTTTTTGTATGGGGGTATGGATCTGATGCTGTCAATGACATTGTTGTCAACACTATGCTTCAGAATATGCAGCTGCAACAAAATCAAAGGTATGAGGAAGAGATGCGTTGGAGAGCTGAGTTTCAAGTTGCCCATGATGAATAGATTAGACTTGTTCATAAGCACATGACCACTCAGGATATAAACTTTGATGCTTTTGCATCTTTTGCTACTGCACGGTTCAAGTCAATTTGTGTTGAGATTAGCTCCAATAATGTTGCCACCCAAATCAAAATCCACAACATGGTCAGTACCTTAACACGCGATCATGAGGAGTCTTCACAGTTCTACAAAGACATGTGTGACTCTATGGAGAGGGGCATGAGAACTTATCTAATAGTGTACAGAGGTCTTAGGTCAATGATCAATTGTGTCTTCCGTTTTAGTTGATTGTCTAAGTGCTTGTTTGCTATCTTTCTTCATGGATTTTTTGACATTTTCATTTGTGTTTTAAACTATTTTATGGTTGGTTAAGTTGTATGAACAACTTATGCCTTTTTCTTTAATTATGTTTCGTTGGATAATTTTGTTTAAAATTGTCTTCTATTTATGTTTGATCAGTTCATTTTTGTGTCATTCCATATATATGGGTATATGTAAGTGCACGTTCTTATTTTGCAAAAATGCCTCTGTATGATATATTGGTTTGAATTACAATACTTCTCATGATCTGCTTTGTCTCTTTTTGATGTTGTCAAAGAGAGATAAACATATATGAGATGTTGTTGGGAAGCACACATTCAGGGGGAGCGTTAAATAGAGACATGAAATGCATCGTCACAGCTTTGCTATCATAAAGAAAGGGGAGTATGTGAGTGCAACTTTCCTTTAGATGTTTTGCATGATGTCAAAACTAGAAGAACTTAACATTTGTGTATATTGGATGGTATCTTCGAGTCGTTTTGGTGCACCCTTGCATTAGAGATCTTAGGAAACATATGAAACAAGTTTGAAATTGGTATCAAACATGTAAGATCATTTTCTACATAAATAACACTTGCATATGCCGACACATCCACTTTTCAGGCCGGCACATTTATTACAATATTGAAGTCTGTAGGATCTGTTTGCATGTGTCGACACATAGAAATTTTAAGATCGATACATGATGCAAATTTTACACTTATGTGTTACCACATTGCCTATTCAGGCCAACGCATATGTGAATGCTTTACATTTTGTGTCGACACATAACTCGTATGTGCAAGCACATACTATTGTCTGGGTCAATTTTTTTCATATTGTTTCAATTTCGAAGTTCCCCTCTTTGTCACCAAAGTTCCTTAACTATAAATACATCATACATGCTTCATTTCGACTTGATGAAACTATAAACACTTACATCCAATGCTCTTCATCTTCAACCTCTAACATATGCATACACACTAACAAACTACACATAATCATTTTTTGTTGGGGTTCCATCTAGACGAGGTTTGATAACATCCAATTAGGATTATGTAACCAAGTATATTGGGTTGAGAATTGTGGGGGTTTCATCGGGAAACACCCAGGGTTTGTCCTCTAATATCTTTGGTAGATTTAGGAGTTTTGTTCAAGACTTAGCAATAGAGGATTCAGCCAAGTGAAAGCTTTTAAGATTTGTTATCTTGTAAAGGAGTAGCGTGTGATGGTTGATCATATTGGAAGCTCTTGTAGTCAATAGTTTGCAATTAGATTCGATCGAGTGAAAGCTTTGGAGATTCGGTTTGTCGCATAAGAGTAACATGAAATGGTGAATCAATTGTATTTATTGTGTCTTGGTATTGCTCAAGATCAAAAGAAAAGAAGGGGTTGAATCAACATCAAACGGTTTGGGTTTTTAGAGTTGCTCTTGGAACACTTATCTTGTAATCAACTTTTTGCAAAGTAAGATTGATATCTCAATTTCATTTGAAATTGAGGGCAAACATAGCCATAGCGAGACATATTGGTGAAATTCCTAAACAAATCCTTGTATCGTTCTTGTTAGTTCAATGTTTTAATGGTTGGCTAAATTTTGGCTAAGCATGGTTCTAAACATGGTTCTATGTTGATGTTGAGTGAGTTAGTGCAACATCTTTATCAACTGTCATAACAGTTTTGATGTTATGAATTTTTCTACCAAATGTTGCAGAAGATGTCGTAACATCCTGAGTCTGATGCAACATGTGTTGCTTTTAGATATCCTTGAAGATTTAATTTGAATATATGAGTATCTGGAATATTTTGTACTCATTATAGTTGCAGGCCAGTCAAGGATTTTGTTAGAAACAAGTGCAGATTTGATTGGTTACGAAAAAGGATCGATTGAGACTTTTTAGGAAAACTATTTATGAAGATTGTTTATATTTTTATGGAGAATATTCTGCATGGATGTTTCAGCTGAAGATTGGAGTTGATTGAAGAACCCAAGCCAGCCCAAGCCCAACTGCAGAAGTCTATATAATGAGTCGTCCAAGACCTAGTTTTTAAAAAGCATACTTTTTGTTATGGACTGGCGCGACAGCTTGAATGGGCCCAGTCTAGACCTTTCCTTTGGTACGGCTCGCACGTCCATGACCAGAACCGCCCGCTATCCATCGGATAATATCGACCATTTGCCCTCCCAAGCCAACACTGGCCTAGGATGATCGACGGCCATCCTCTCAGCCTGCCCGACATCAACGTCATGCAGGCCACCAGGAACCGACCAGAGAGATGCCCGTAACTGGCCCCCTGCTCGAAACCAACGTATCCACACATCCAGGCGTGAAATCAGGAACCAATGGCCATGCGCCAGGGGCATTATATAAACCCTCACACATATGAGGTCCAGGTATCGAATATTCACTATTCACCACCAAAACCTTAACACTTTGCTTGTATGTCCTTGTTCCCAATTTTACTTGATCATCAAAGTGCCTTGCAGGTACAACCCCTTTTTTCTCCTTGACATCACAGCCCGGCTACAGATCATCTTCTGGACACTTCATAGGTTCTGCCCAACCGGTAAGATTAGTGGCGCCGTCTGTGGCAAACTGCTCTCCCCATCTTTCTTTCCTCGAAACTTAAAGATCAAAGCAACTTTTCAAGATTCCTTTCACTAGTCATGACCGACCATGATGACCTCCATCTACCCGAAAAGACTATTCCTTCCCCTGATCACAAAACTGAGGGAAGTTAGGAACATCCTCACCTCGAGGACAACCTGGGCTTCCGAGACGGACAAACCGTGTCTACAGATTCAACCGACGCTCAGCACGGAGACCATTAATTCTTGGACAACAGACACCCCATGAATCCCACTGAGGAACTGCCAAAAGTCATGCAACCAGTTCTCATCCCTCTCAACACCGACCTGGCCATGGCAGCGCTACTCGCTACTATCAATCAGACCAACACCCTCATCCTATAATAAAATCAAAGGATAGAGGCCTGGGAGAACAGGCGATCAAGATCTCCTCCTCGGAGAACCCGACGATGAAACTCCCCTAGTATATCACCACCCAGGCATGGCCTACCACCAAGAAAGGAGAGGTGCAATGTTTCTTTCTTCAAGAAACACAACCGCACACCTCCTACGAGAGATTAAGACTGCCCTTCATTCAAGAAGAGGAAAGACAAACGGAAAATTGTACATGCTCGATTGCCTTCGCCCGAACCAAAGTAGAGACGGAGGATCCCCTCCCCCATGACGAGACCGTGACGATCGACATGGAAGAAACTATCACTCTCCTTCTCCATCTCCCATGAATAGTGAGGATTACGAGCCCCGTGGCCCGCTATCGAGGGAGATTATAGAGGTCTCACTCCCTATCGGCCTGGAGAAGCCACCTCCATTGGGAACCTATGATGGAACAACAGACCCTGACGAACACATCGAGAAAATTGATGCCCTCCTCGACTAGCGAGGAGTCAGAGGGGCCATCAAATATATAATATTCCCAACCACTCTCAGGAAGGGGGCGATATCGTGGTACAAGAGCCTCCCCGACGAATCCATCACCTCATAGAAGCAGCTCGGGAGGATATTTTCGAGGCAATTCACCGCCTCCCATCGACACCCAAAACCGGAGGCTTCACTCGAAGCAATCATCCAGGGCTGAGACAAGTCTCTGCGGGCATATATTAAACGCTTTAAGAAGGAAGCAGTCCAGGTCTCAATGACCGACAACATGAAGAAGTATCTCCTCGAGCGCGGGCTCCGTCCCCGTGGTGACTTTGCCAAAGCGGTAAGCATTGAGACGTCAGCCACGCTCGACTCCCTCCTCCTCAAGGCCCAAGCATACATACAGTGCAAGGAAAAGGAAGCAACCAACAGAATCAGGGAATCAAGGCACAAAGAGAGTGCCAATTCCTCGAAGAACAATGAGCCCTCGACATCCTGTCGGAGAAATAAGAAACAGGAAGACAAGTCCCGCGATTCTAAGGACTACAAGGAGCCAGCCGATTGTTTCCAGGACTACACCCCTCTAACAACCTCAAGGGAGCATATTCTTTCTGAATGCACCAATTCTGAATTTAAGCAAGTCGGGGTGCACTTCCCTCGACAAAAACCATCCAAACCAGGAACCGACAAGAGCAAATATTGCAGGTTCCACAAAAGTCACGAGCATAACACAGAGGATTGCATTCATCTCAATGATGCAATCGAAATACTGATTAGAGACGGGCACCACAAACAGTATAGAAAGAAGGAGGGCGCCCACGAGGAAGCGCTAGAAACTGAAAACATCGAGGAAGGGAAAAATTCCCCCGATCTCAACGCCATTTCGGTCACCATGAGCATCTAACAGCCAGAAGATTTCTATTATTCGAACATGGAGAACGTCCCCCTGTACTTATCCTCCCACAGTCCTTGGGAATCTTTCCCCGCAACCATGGTCATCTCTGGCAGAGGATTCAATAGGCACACAGTTGGGTCGGTAAAGAGGAGATTCAACCAGCTTATGGAATCCAACTCAGATATGGACGCCACGCTCGATAAATTATGTGGAGGCTCTCATCACCTCGCCTTCTACAGAGAGGAATTGTTGAGCGGAGCCCCGAATTCGACCATCCCACTACTCGGGAGAACTCGCATGGCGAATTTCAACGTGCGAAGCATACTGGTCAACCAAGGCAGCTCGATAGACATCATGTACGCCCAGCTGCTCACCACCTTGCAGCTGAATGAGATCCATCTGACCCCGTACGTGGGATTAGATCTCCATGGTTTCAAAGGAGCCATAATGAAACCCTAGGGATATGTCGAGCTAATCGTTACCTTCGGAAGGGGTGTAACGCCCGTAATTTAATTAATTATTTAATTAAATGATTTTTGGAGTATTTTTGAGGTTGTGTTTGACAATTATGATGAACAAATGACGTTTGATAAATAAACGATGTGCAATAAATTATTTTGAGATAGTAGATGTAATAAGGGGGTGTAAGTTTGGACCCCACTAAGGAATAATAGAATATTAGGTTATTTTATTATTTGTTGTTAGAATAGAAGAAAGAACAGTAGAAGGAAAAATAAGGATTTGAGGAGAACGTGAAGCTGCTGGAAATAGAAGGAGACGGCAAGAACAAGGATTCAACCCGGAAATTGTATAGAGACCTTCAATCCAAGGTAAGGGTGGGGTTCTGACTTTATAATTGGGTTCATGATGTTTGATATGTGGGGTTAGAGGATTGTTGTTTTATTCTTGAATTGGATATGTATATGATGATGTATGATGAAGATGGATGAATTTTGGATGGATAATGATGTTATGATGTTGTGTAATCGATGTAGTAATGTAGGATAATGTTAGGTGATGATTTATCATGAGTATAATAAGGTTTGTAAGGTTAAGAATATGATTCCCATAGTGAAAATATAGAGGAAATCACAGAATTATGCAGGAGGAACCAGGATGTGTCAACCTCAAGCTTGATGCGTCGATACATGGGCGATGTTAGACTCAGGATGAGTCGATACAAGAAGGGCTTGCGTCGATGCATGGTAGTTGCAAGACTCGGGATGAGTCGACCGGTAAGGAGCATGTGTTGATACATGTTGTGATTTAAAATCATGATGAGTCGATCCATAGGGTTTTGCGTCGACCCATGTTGTAAAGGAGAAGTAGGATGAGTCGATCCATAGGGTTTTGCGTCGACCCATAATATCTGATTTTTGATAGATTCAGTTTTAAAGTGCTGTAATTTGAACTTTAGGATGTTGTTTGAGATGTCGTTCGAAGCGTTTAATAGCTAACGCAATGACCTTTATTCTAGATGATTAAAATGATGAATAAGAAGTGTAATCCTAGTAGCCCATTTAGGATTTAGAATTAATTCCCGTAGATGACCGTTGTGCTGATTTTTAGACAGAACGATGAATAGTAGATGTTTAGAGGCTGCTGTTAGATTTATGACAATAGGATTAGTGACAGTAACGATATAAATTAGCAGAATAACAGGATGGATTAATGTACTATTAATATACAGTTGATTATTAGTGAGATGTTATTTATGAAGTTGTGTTCAATGATTTTGTGATAATAAATTATGTTTAATAAACTATTTTGATGTTATGAGATGTTGTTAATTGAGATGTTTTGAGATGATCGAGATGTTGTTGTTTTGAGATGATTGAGATGTTGTTGTTTTGAGAGGATTGAGATGTTGTATGTTAATTGATATGTTTTTAGATGATTTGAGATGTTGGTAATTTGGGTGTTGTTATTATATTCATGATGAGTCGCATACATTACATTTTTGAGATGGAGCTTATGCTCGTTGAGATGGCCTGGATTGGAAAATTTTGAGATGAGGGCTATGCCTTGTTGATGCCTCTATTAATTGGCAGATTTTTGAGATGGGAGTTCTGCTCCAATGGTACCACATGCATTTGCATAGTTTCGAGTCGCATTATATGATTGAATAATGGAGTGTATTTGATGTTGATGAATGAGTATATATATGCTATAATTATTGTTGATTATGAGATGAGAAGTGGTGATATTAGTGATCTAATTTAATATATTAATTATCATGCGCTTTATTATATTGTTAGATATATCACCCCTTCTGTTTGAATGTTTCCCCTATGTTGGTAACGTGCAGGTAATTGCGAGTGAAGGCTGTATACCTTCAATAGTTCGAGTCGGTGTCATTGCTCTGATATGTAACACTCGGGGGGATGAACGCTTGCTGTTTTTGATTGATGATTCTCAGTTGTTGAATATTTAATGAAAGATGTTATGTTGTTAGTTCATCCGATGTTTTGAAAAAGTGTTATATATCCATGATGAATGCAATGAATTTGTTAGAAGAATTTGTGACGTCCCGATTCGTCTGTATGATTGAAATTTTATTACTCTGATTTATTTTGCATAATTTCTTGGGGTAGAATTGGGGTGTTACAAAATTGGTATTAGAGCAAAAGGTTGGTCTGACCTTGTCGTCGAGTTTTAGTTGTCTAACAATCGAGTATTGCTATTTTGAGTTCTAATAGTTGTTTGTGTTGTAGTGATAAGTTGATATAGCCGGGAGGAATGATGTTGCACTTGATGCTGCTTTAGAAGCAATGGCTCATGCGATGGAAAATCAGCCGAATGCTGACGGGAATGCTGGATCTCGTAGCTTGGCGACTTTCTAGAGAGATAATCTGCCTACGTTCAAGGGAAAATACGATCCTGATGGAGCATTGGAATGGTTGAAAGAGATTGAGAGGATCTTTCGCGTGATGGACTGCACTCCAGCGTAGAAGGTTCGTTATGGGACTCATATGCTAGTAGTCGAGGTTGATGACTGGTGGCTAGAGACTTCCCAGAAGTTAGAAGCTGCAGGTGAGAATGTCACTTGGGCCGTGTTCTGTTAGGAGTTTTTGAGAAAGTATTTTCCTGAAGATGTCCGTGGTAAGAAGGAAATTGAGTTCCTTGAGTTGAAGAAAGGAAATCTGTCAGTTGTTGAGTATGCTGCCAAGTTTGCTGAGTTGGATAAGTTTTATCCACACTACGCTGGGGAAAATGCTGAGTTTTTGAAGTGTATTAAGTTTGAGAATGGGTTACGCCCGGAGATTAAGAAGGCAGTTGGATACCAGAAAATTCGTGTCTTCGCTGATTTGGTTGATAGCTGTAGGATTTATGAGGAAGACAGTAATGCACATTACAAGATTATTAGTGAGAAGAGGGGTAAGCACCCGCAGAATCATGGTAAACCTTATGATGCCCCAGCTGGTAAGGGTAAGAAGAGAGTTGCTCATGGTCAGAGGACTAGCGGGGGAGATGCCCATGCTATGTGATTTTCTTTAAGTGTGGGAAGCCTGGACACAAGAGTAATGTGTGCACTACTGAAGTGAAGAGGTGTTTCCGTTAAGGCAAGAACGGACATGTTGTATCTGAGTGTGAGCATAAGGATGTGGGTTGTTTCAACTGTAAAGAAGAAGGGCACATTGGTAGCCATTGTCAGAAACCGAAGAGGGCTCAGTCAAGTGGTAAAGTGTGAATTTTGGTTGAAAGATGTTATTTTCTTGGTCATGTGATTTCAGGTAGTGGCATTGTTGTAGATCCATTGAAGGTTGATGCTGTGTTGCAATGGGAAACTCCAAAGTCAGCTATGGATATTAGAAGCTTCTTGGGATTAGCTTGTTATTATAGAAGGTTTATTGAAGGGTTTTCTAAGTTGTCACTTCGTTGACTAAGTTGACTTGTAAAGGTAGAGTTTTTGTTTGGGATGTTCATTGCGAAGAAAGTTTTACGGAATTAAATAAGAGGTTGACGTCGGCTTCGATTTTGATGTTGCCTAATCCAGGAGAGCCTTTTGTGGTGTATTGTGATGCTTCTAAGATGGGTTTAGGAGGTCTGCTTATGCAGAATAGTAAGGTAGTTGCTTATGCGTCTAGGCAGTTAAGGACTCATGAGAAGAACTATCCTACGCATGATTTAGAGCTTGCTGTTGTTGTCTTTATGTTGAAGATTTGGAGGCATTATCTCTATGGTTCTAGATTTGAAGTGTTTAGTGACCATAAGAGCTTAAAGTATTTGTTTGATCAGAAAGAGTTGAATATGAGGCAACGAAGATGGTTAGAATTTTTAAATGATTATGATTTCAGTTTGAATTATCATCCAGGAAAGGCGAATGTGGTAGCTGATGCATTAAGTCGAAAGACTTTACATATGTCAGCAATAATGATTAAAGAGTTGGAATTAATTGAGAAGTTCAGAGATATGAGCTTAGTTTGCGAGGTTAATCCGTAGAGTGTTATGTTAGGTATGTTGAAGATTAATAATGAATTTTTAGATAGTATCAGAGAAGCTCAGAAATTGGATGTGAAACTGGTAGATTTGATGGTTGGGATTGATCGATCTGAGAATAATGATTTTAAGCTAGATACACAAGGTGTGTTGAGGTTTCGTAACCGAATTTGTATTCCTGATGATGCTGAGATAAAGAAAGTGAAGTTGATTCGAGAAAAGATGAAAGCTTCACAGAGTAGGCAGAAGAGTTATCTTGACAAGCGAAGGAAGGATTTAGAATTCCAAGCTGGTGATCATGTGTTTTTGAGAGTTACACCTGTGACTGGTGTTGGGCGAGCATTGAAGTCTAAGAAGCTCACTTCTTGTTTTATTGGACCGTATCAGATTTCAGAGAAAGTGGGGAATGTTGCCTATAGAGTGGCTTTACCGCCTAATCTTTCGAATTTGCATGATGTGTTTCATGTGTCGCAACTTCGGAATTATATTTCAGATCCATCTCATGTGATTCATATGGACGATGTGCAAGTACGGGATAATCTCACGGTGGAGACGATGCCTGTACGGATCGCGGATCGTAAAATGAAGACTCTGAGGGGAAAAGAGATTGCTTTGGTTAAAGTGGTTTGGCTAGGAGCTGCAGGAGAAAGCATGACTTGGGAGTTGGAGAGCAAGATGCGAGACTCCTATCCTGAATTGTTTGATTGAGGTAAATTTTCGAGGACGAAAATATTCTAAGTGAGGGAGAGTTGTAACGCCCGTAATTTAATTAATTATTTAATTAAATTATTTTTGGAGTATTTTTTAGGTTGTGTTTGACAATTATGATGAACAAATGACGTTTGATAAATAAACGATGTGCAATAAATTATTTTGAGATAGTAGAGGTGATAAAGGGGTGTAAGTTTGGATCCCACTAAGGAATAATAGAATATTAGGTTATTTTATTATTTGTTGTTAGAATAGAAGAAAGAACAGTAGAAGGAAAAATAAGGATTTGAGGAGAACGTGAAGCTGCTGGAAATAGAAGGAGACGGCAAGAACAAGGATTCAACCCGGAAATTGTAGAGTGACCTTCAATCCAAGGTAAGGGTGGGGTTCTGACTTTATAATTGGATTCATGATGTTTGATATGTGGGGTTAGAGGATTGTTGTTTTGTTCTTGAATTGGATATGTATATGATGATGTATGATGAAGATGGATGAATTTTGGATGGATAATGATGTTATGATGCTGTGTAATCGATGTAGTAATGTAGGATAATGTTAGGTGATGATTTATCATGAGTATAATATGGTTTGTAAGGTTAAGAATATGATTCCCGTAGTGAAAATATAGAGGAAATCGCAGAATTATGCAGGAGGAACCAGGATGTGTCGACCTCAAGCCTGATGCGTCGATACATGGGCGATTTTAGACTCAGGATGAGTCGATACAAGAAGGGCTTGCGTCGATGCATGGTAGTTGCAAGACTCAGGATGAGTCGACCGATAAGGTGCATGTGTCGATACATGTTGTGATTTAAAGTCAGGATGAGTCTATCCATAGGGTTTTGCGTTGACCCATGTTGTAAAGGAGAAGCAGGATGAGTCGATCCATAGGGTTTTGCGTCGACCCATAATGTCTGGTTTTTGACAGATTCAGTTTTAAAGTGCTGTAATTTGAATTTTAGGATGTTGTTTGAGATGCCATTTGAAGCGTTTAATAGCTAACGCGATGACCTGTATTCTAGATGATTAAAAAAATGAATAAGAAGTGTAATCCTAGTAGCCCATTTAGGATTTAGAATTAATTCTCGTAGATGACCGTTGTGCTGATTTTTGGACAGAATGATGAATAGTAGATGTTTAGAGGTTGTTGTTAGAATTATGACACTAGGATTAGTGACAGTAACGATATAAATTAGCAGAATAACAGGATGGATTACTGTACTATTAATATACAGTTGAGTATTAGTGAGATGTTATTGATGAAGTTGTGTTTGATGATTTTGTGATAATAAATGATGTTTAATAAACTATTTTGATGTTATCAGATGTTGCTAATTGAGATGTTTTGAGATGATCGAGATGTTGTTGTTTTGAGATGATTGAGATGTTGTTGTTTTGAGAGGATTGAGATGTTGTATGTTAATTGAGATGTTTTTAGATGATTTGAGATGTTGGTAATTTGGGTGTTGTTATTACATTCATGATGAGTCGCATACATTGCATTTTTGAGATGGAGCTTATGCTCATTGAGATGGCCTGGATTGTCAAATTTTGAGATGAAGGCTATGCCTTGTTGATTCCTCTATTAATTGGCAGATTTTTTAGATGGGATTTATGCTCCAATGGTACCACATGCATTCACATAGTTTCGAGTCGCATTATATGATTGAATAATAGAGTGTATTTGATGTTGATGAATGAGTATATGTATGTTGTAATTATTGTTGATTATGAGATGAGAAGTGGTGATATTAGTGATCTAATTTAATATATTAATTATCATGCACTTTACTATATTGTTAAATATCTCACCCCTTATGTTTGAGTGTTGCCCCTATGTTGGTAACGTGCAGGTAATGGCGAGTGAAGGTTGTATACCTTCAATAGTTCGAGTCGGTGTCATTGCTCTGATATGTAACACTCGGGGGGATGAACGCTTGCTGTTTTTGATTAATGATTCTCAGTTGTTGAATATTTAATGAAAGATGTTATGTTGTTAGTTCATCCGATGTTTTGAAAAAGTGTTATATATCCATGATAAATGCAATGAATTTGTTAGAAGAATTTGTGACGTCCCGATTCGTCTGTATGATTGAAATTTTATAACTCTGATGTATTTTACATAATTTCTTGGGGTAGAATTGGGGTGTTACAAGGGGGGTAATGGCAAGAGCCATCAAGATACAATTCTTGGTGGTAGATTATCCGTCTCTCGACCAGTGCATCTTCGGGAGACCCACTCTCGCCGAACTCATCGCGGTTCTTCTACCGTGCATCTTAAAATGAAGTACTACACCGTTGAAGGCTTGGTCTCCACCCTCCACGGGGATATCCAAGCAGTAAGAAGTTGTTTTGAATCTTCAGCCAAGGGCCTCAGTTCCATCAATGTTCAACCTCGAATGACCACCAGAGCCAAACTTCCCTCCAACTTCGAGGAAGTCAAGTCGCTGACGAGGGTCGATGCCATTGACCTGGACATTTGTTTTTCCAAGGAGGATCGTGTCGAGAAAAGAAGGAAGGGAAAAGAGCCTATGGTCGAAGACGAAAGTTTGACCCCCTCTGCAGATCGCGACGAACTCCCAACTCACGCACGGCCAATCCCGGACGGCGACTTCGAGCTCATTCCCCCCAAAGAAGACCCCACCAGGGAGTGAAGATCGGAGATAACCTCCCCGACCTGGAAAAAAGGTAACTCAAATATTGCCTAAGGGAAAATGCTGATTTGTTCGCCTGGAGTGCGGCCAAGATGCCCAGTTTAGATCTAGAAGTTGCATGCCATCACTTGACTATAGATCCCGCCCTCAAGGAAGTCGCACAACATAGAAGAAAGCATTCGTCCGAGAAAGCAAAGGCTGCAGAACTAGCTGTAAAAGACCTCTTAGAGACACATTTTATTTATGAAGCCCAATATACAACCTGGCTCTCAAATGTAGTTCTTGTGAAAAATATAATGGAAAACGGCACATGTGTATTGATTATACTAATCTCAATCGGGCTTGCCCGAAAGATGCTTATCCCCTCTGCAATATTAACAAACTAGTCGACAACTCGGCCAGTTTCAAATTGCTATCATTCATAGACTCATACTCTAGTTATAACCGGATCCTAATGGTGAAAACAGACAAAAAATACACCGCTTTCATGATCGAGTCGCGCAACTATTACTACAACATAATGTCCTTCGGCCTGAAAAATGCAGGCACTACATATCAGTGCATGATGAACAAAGTTTTTCGCAACGAGATAGGTGACATGCTCAAAATCTATATGGAAGACATGATCGTCAAGTCAATCGAGGAGCTCGACCAAGCTGCCCGCTTAAAGAAAGTACTCGAGCAAGCTTGAAAGTTTCGGATGGGATTCAACCCGGAAAAATGTTTCTTCAGCGTACAGGCATGAAAGTTCCTCGGATTCTACCTAACAGAATGAGGCATTGAGGCAAACTCTGAAAAATGTCAGGCATTTTCCGAATTCCTGACACCCACCTCGAAAAACTCCTTCCAGATCTTGAACAGCATACTCACTTCCCTCTCTCGATTCGTGGCAAAGTCCGCTCAGCACGCGCTTTCCTTGTTCAAAATCTTGCGCAAGGAAGTCACCTTCGAATGGATGCCCGAATGCAAGCAAGCTCTTGTTCATTTAAAACGAGAGATGTCGCAGTCGCTCGTCCTTTCTCGGCCTGAGAAAGACGATGTCCTCTACCTCTATCTGTTTGTCGCCTCTGAGGCAATAAGCTTAACACTGGTTAGAGAAACTCCAGAGGGACAAAGGCCAATTTACTTCACGAGCAAGGCCCTGCAGGGCCCAGAGGCAAGATATCAACAAATCGAAAAAGTATCTCTATCCCTTGTTAACGCAGTGAGGATACTCAGGCACTACTTCCTGGCCCACACCATAGTGGTTTGAACAGATCAACCAATAAAACAACTGCTCGGAAGACCAGACATGGCCGATAGAATGTTGAAATGGTCCTTGGAGCTCTCTAAATTAGATATCCAATATCGAGAGCAGGAAAGCCCTTAAGGCTCAGGCCTTGGCCGACTTCATAGCTGAAATTAGCTCGCCCGCGGATCCCGACGGATCGCGTTGTTAGACGATCTTCATCGATGGTGCCTCCAGTTCGACCGAAAGCGGCACAAGAACCATACTAGAAAATGAGGAAGGGATCCTAATCGATGTCTCCCTTGCTCTATCTTTTTCGACCTCCAACAATCAAGCCGAATACGAGGCGTTCCTTCCAGCTTTACGACTGGCCAAAGATCTGGGAGCCGAGGAAGTAAAAATCTTCACTGACTCTCAATTGGTCGCCTCTCAAGTTTGAGACGAATATCAGGTCAAAAATGACCAACTCGCTGAATATTGGTCCCTGGTCCATGAGAGGAAAAAGAAATTTAAATTTGTGAATGTGCAACATGTTCCTCGCGAGCATAACGCTCGTGCAGATATCTTATCTAAGTTATAGAGCACGAAGAGAAAAGGAGGGAATAAGTCAGTGATACAGGAAATACTTCATAGACTAAGCATCCAAAAGCCACGCTCTACCTTAGAAGTGTTTGCCATCGGGGACAGCAGTTGGTGGATGACCCCCATACACGATTACCTCACTAAGGGAAAACTCCCCGGCCACCTGAAAGAAGCGGTCGTTGTCAGGTGAAGAGCTTGCTCGTACGTTTTTGTCGAGGGTAGACTTTACAGGAGGGGATTTTCCATTCCCCTTCTCAAATGCGTCGACCGAAGCGGGGCAGAGCGTGTCTTGCTTGAAATCCATGAGGGAATCAGTGTCCAACATCTAGGGGTATATCCCTCACGAGAAAATCTTTGCGAGAAGGATATTATTAGCCTACCATGCAGCACAACGCAAAAGAGCACGTGAAAAAATGTGATAAATTCCAACAGCACGGAGAAATACATTTAGCTCCACCTAATGAGCTTAAATCCCACTCCTCTCTCTGGCCCTTCGCCTGGTAGGGATTGGATCTCCTTGGTCCATTCATAGTCGGAATCAATCAGAACAAATATCTAATTGTAGCAGTCAACTATTTCACCAAATGGATAGAAGCCAGAGCTTTGGCCAAAATCACCGCCCAAAACGTCCTTCGCTTCTATAAAAGAAATATCCTCGCTCGGTTTGACATCCCATAAGCGATAGTCACCGAGAACGGGAGTCAGTTCACAGAACACACCTTTCAGGAATTCGTCACCAAACTAGGCACCATCAACATTTCGCCTCTATCGAGCATCCCCAGACAAACGGCAAAGCCCAATCTTCAAACAGAGTAATACTCATAGGCCTCAAGCGTAGATTAAATGAGACCAAGAAAAGATGGGTCGAGGAGTAACACAGTGTACTCTGGGGATACCGAACAACTGTGCATTCGTCAACCGGGGAGACCCCTTTTCGACTAGCTTACGGGACGAAGGCCTTCATTCCCATAGACATCAAGGAACCTTCCAGACGAACCGAGGCACCTCCTGATGAGGAGATGAACGAATCCGCCCTCCGAGAAGAACTGGATCTGGTGGAAGAAATCAGAACAGGAGCGGCCCAACGAGTGGCCTCGCTCAAACAAAAAATATCCATGCGCTACGACGCCAAGGTCATATGACGAGAGGTCGAGGTCGGCAGAAAACTGGGAAGGTCCTCATCGCGTCTATGCGAAAACGGTGACTAGAGCGTATTACTTGAAAACTTACAAGGGGAGCAGCTCATTCGATCATGGAACACTGAAGATCTAAAACAATATTACAATTAAAGACACTGAGCAGTCTGCGAGTTTGGTCGATAAGACAAACTCACCTAGGCCCGACCACGCGTGCATGCCTAGGAACAAGCGTAGCACAAAAAATATTCAGAAGGGGCAAAGCTCCGCTCTTAAAACAAGTGCACCTTCAGCCCGACATGGATAACTCAATCGAGCTCCATAGTCCTTGTGCCACGACGGTAGAACGCCCGACTCGTGATAGGAGGTTCATGCAACCGAACCCAAGTCCCTCAAAACGAGACATGGGTTCCGACCCATGCCTGGTATTCACTCTGGCCGTTTTATCAGTTTCCCCACACTGACAAACATACTAAACAAGCAAATCCCCGATATAAACACTTAGCAAAGAATGTCCTAAAACGGGCTAGTTTTTAAACAAACATGTAAACAACACAAGTTAAATATTCAAAGCAAGCGATCATTGGCCGTAAATTAAACAAAACGACCACTTGGGCCACTAGTTTTTAAACAAACATGTAAACAACACAAGTTAAATATTCAAAGCAAACGATCATTGGCCGTAAATTAAACAAAACGACCACTTGGGCCACTAATGTGTGAATATTACAACAAAGAGGCTTTTAACGCCCCATCCAAAAAGAATAAATTTGTGGCCAGAGACCACGCTTGTTTGAAAATTACATAAATGGGCAAAAGCCCAGAGAAACAAAAATACAACAAATACGACACGTAGGCCGGACTAAACATAGAACAATCATCCTTCAACTTCTCTTTCAACAACGGGGGACAGTTGGGCAGGACCCCTGGTCGGCTAAGCGACAAACTCCTTGAGATAATCAGGGACTAGAATCTTACCAGCAGCCACGTAATAATTGACCTCCATTCCTGATGTGTTAAGCTCAACACCGGGGTTCAACACATGCATCTGCTTTACAGCATTTTCGAAGCTCCCCTCAGAAGCATCCTGAGCGTCGTCCACAGCCAACTGAAAACAAGCAACGAGCTCGGCTCGAGTCTTTAGATCTTTGGTGTCCTCCGGCTCGTCTTCAGCAGGCGTAATCTCAGTAGTCAGGGCCGCCACCATTTCCTCAAGGCCTTTCTTCTCGAGCAAGAGGACCCTGCGTTCCTTGGAGATCCTCCCTGATTCTTCATCAGATAGCTTCCAGGCTTTTTCTTTCTCGTTTTGGGCCTTCTCGCTCGCAGCCAGCTTGGCCCAAAGATTCTTCAGCTCTGTCTCCTGAGAGGAACTTCCCTCGGTGTAGGCGACCACCATCTCCAAGATCCGCATCAAACCGCCAGCATCTTGCGCCAACATCGCCCTCTTCTCCGAACACCATCCCCTCAAGATGAAGGGATTCGGCCCGGGGAAGATGGAGAGCTACTCCCTCAAAGAAATACTTCTCCAGCCAACACTAAGCAAGTCATATGTTCCCTTCCCTTTTTCCCCAGTCAGGTTGACGCTCCCCTTGGGACGCGGCCTCTTTGCTTTCGAGGAAACGACTGTAGGAGAAAGAGAAATTGTAGCTTGGGCCGAGGATGAGTCGCCCGACATCGAGGCAGGAGCGGGCCCCGAGCCAATCTATGCATCCTTTTGAGCCCTCTTCGCTCTGGCAACAAGAGTCTTGGCCAAGCGCTTCTGAGCGGGATTCGTGCTATTTGCAAAACAAACAAAAAGAAACATAGTCAGTAAATGAGGAGTCAAATAAAAAACAACCACTTACTATTGTTAGAAGGATATGTATATACCCAAGTATTTAATGAGGTCCTCGCTTCCGAGGAGCTCCTTGACGTTTATGAGGCCCGACTCGTATACAGGCTCCTCGTTCTTATCGATCACAGGCATGCCTTCCCGACCGACTTGCCGGACGCAAGGGATCTGAGCCACGAACGCAGTCAGGATAGTGAAGCTCTCCAGGTCCTCGGCACCGAGCTCCCCCTCCCTCTACATATAGGAGCCCATCTCACTATCAAAATTCTTCCTCGTCCATTGGAACGGGAACTTGTAAACCAGCTTTACTACGGGGTCTCCTAGCTCGTTCAGACGGGGAGTACCATCCTCATTTTTCGACGCCACGGCCCTGAAGACATCCAACATTGCCTTGCTCGAAGAAGGCTGCACCAAAATATACTTGTCTTTGAAGTGGAGGACAGACTCCAAATAAGCTTTGATTAGCTTCCCATTTCCTTGCTTCAGGGAGACCCATCCCCATTTACCGTCGACCTTGCTCCTCTCAAGGTGGAAGAAGTAGAAGAACAATGGAATGGTGGCCCCTATCTTCAAGTAGTCGCAAACTATTTTGAATGCCCGCATGAAGGAAATGTCATTCGAGTGCAGTTCGGAGAGAGCCACGCATAGGTACCTGAATATGGCAATCTTAAAATCAGAAAAGGGGAGGCAAAGAATCATCTCACGAAATACGATGTCGTACATAGGAATCTGCCTCCTATCGTATTTCGAGCAGATTCTACTCTCTTTCTCAGAGATGTATAGCGACCATTCTCCTTGGTTCCCCTCCTCGTGAGTATACACATCTGTAAAAACACCCTCATGATGCTAGAAGAAATACGAAGGTCAGTCCCAGGGGTCATTTGTGACCCAAGCCCGAGGATCCTCCTTGTCCCCAGGAGGAAAGATGCAACCTTGATCGTCGGATGTCATTTCCATGTCGCCTTCCCTCGTTTGTTACTCCAACTAATTCCGCACCTCCCCAGAAATATCTAAGATGCTCGACGAGCTACTCGTCTCATCTGAGGAACTTCTCGAGGATTGCATAGACTCGCTCGAGAGGTCGACCCGGGCGTTGTCAGCCATAACACCTGAAAAGCAGAGGAAAAAGATGAGCTAAACATCAATGCCAAAACCAGCCTTCCACCGCTAATCAAGTGATAGGGCGCCGGGAAATAAGGATCGTGTCCCCAACCAGAACCCTCACTAAGGCGCATCAACGAGAAGGTTACAAAAAAACCCTAAGTCCTAAGGGGCCGTCTACAATACATCACACAAGTGCCTGGGGAGATTCCACGGTGACTCCAGTGATTCTGAACTACAGAAACTCCGCCTACCGCCAACACTCCCCAACGACGTCCTTACAAACGGAACCCTAAACCCTAACCGCATGCATCTCTAGAAAGTAAATGGAGAAAATATGAACTATTGAAAGCGAACAACGGTGGAAACTAAAAACTTGCCAGTTAGTAGAAGAAAAAAGACTAGAAGTAGCAGCTGCGAGCGACAGAACTCAAGAAATAGCGGTATTGGTAATCAAGCTAATACAACCAGTTGAGAGAGAAGACATAAAACACTAAGCTCCCTACTCCTCTCATATTTAAAGTTGAGGTCATTTGTGCATGCAAGACACGCACCTGGGAAACCCTAGGGTTGCCATTATTACACCTTAGCCCCTAGGTCATCATTGTGTCGCTTCGCTAGCACACTTCCCGAAACACATTACGCCTCCAAATTCAAGGGTCCTAACGACCAACTCCTCATCTCCTCGCGAGAAAGGCGCAACGGGTAACGCTCATTCCCTGGAAGACGCACCCTATTCCATGAGAAGGTGTTAAAGTCATCACTCTTGTACCCATAAGCAACGACTTAGGGGCTATTGTTCTGGACTGGCCCGACAGCTTGAATGGGTCCAGTCTAGACCTTTCCTTTGGTACGACCCGCGTGTCCATGACCCGAACCGCCCGCTATCCATCGGGAAATATCGACCATTTTCCCTCCAAAGCCAACACTGGCCTAGAATGATCGATGAGCATCCTCTCATCCTGCTCGACATCAATGTCGTGCAGGCCACTAGGAATCGACCAGAGAGATGCCTGTAACTGCCCCCCTCCTCAGAACCAACAGCTAGTTATGGACACATTTGTCCGGTTTGACCAAGTCCTAACAGTTACCTGATTTTACGAACCCATATATCCAGGCGTGAAATCATGAACCAAAGGTTATGCTCCAGGGACATTATATAAACACTCGCACCTGTGAGGGCCAGGTATCGAATATTCATTATTCACCACCAATACATTAACATTTTACCTATATCTCTTTGCTCTCACTCTTACTTGATCATCCGAGTGCATTGCAGGTACAACTCCTTTTTTCCTCGAAATCACAGCCCGGCTATAGATCATCTTTCGGTCACTTTATAGGTTCTGACCAACCAGTAAGATCACTTTTTTTGTAAAAACTGGTAAAAAATAAGGGTTTAGGGTTGATAGTTCCTTAGGCTCTACGTGTTTATTTTGTACGTCCTCATAGCAAAGTCAACAAACAGAAAAGTTTAATTCTCTTCATATACAAACATCTCACATTCTCCTTTCATTCAAATAAACCTTTCATCAAACATTTGCTTTGTGTTTAACTCTTGTATCCGTCCTCAAGAGTGTTAACAAAAAAAATGTTTTGAAAATTGCTTTTGAAAAGTAGTATTTGTGTAAGTGCAAAATGTTTTTGAGCAAACTTCTAACAACTATCTACTTTTATACTCGAAAAGGGTCATTCTTTTCCTCCTATCCTTTAGACAACACTATCCTACTATTAGTGAGTAGGTAGCCCAATCATTGGATGTATGAGGGACATTCGAAGGGACGTTTCAATTCACGAAGGCAACTTGCAGAGAAGCTTTAGCAATTTTGTTTAGGGACTAAATCATTTACTGAAATGCAACTGTATGGTCATCGAGGGACTGTGATCTTTTGATTTGTGGGTCTTTACTAAAGCGTTCCTGCCTCATGACTGTTTTATTTCTGAAGGAAACTAAAGTGGGATACTCTAGAGGTATATATATGCAAGTGTGTTATGTTAATTTATTTTAGTCCCTTTGTTAAGTTTGCTAGCGTTTGATTATTAGTCTTATCATATAATCCTATTAGTCTAGCAGTTGATATTTTGCATAAATTTAAAATGCAGGAATCTAAATCTATGCTATTACAATGCTTTGGAGAGGGGGATATTTACATGTCTAAAAATTAGGGGGAGAAAGCAGTAAATATCCTAGTTTTAATCTATTACATCCAGTGAGCAGGTACATTAATAATAAAAATGCGAAATTAAATAAACGCGTGAGAAATTGAAAATAACGTCTAAAACATCCTAAGTAAACATCTTTTTGTTCTGTTTTTTTATGTATAAATGAAAATAAAGTCTAAGTCTATTTAATTTTAATTTAAGGAAAAAGATTAGAATAATTAATTAATTAATTTACAAAATTAATTTAATTAGAAAAAACAACTAGCCTAATTTTTTTTATTTAAGGTCAATTTAAATAAAAGGGGGTTAATAAAGAAATGAAAACAAAAATAAAAATACAAAAGGAAGCATCCTTCGATTACAGTGAGAAGGTGCCTTTCGATTCTATAAAGGGAAAGATGCCTTTTGATTATCCTTTGATCCAGTGACAGGGTGTGGCTTTCGATCCAGAGGGCGCTGCTGGAATTGCCTGATGGATCACTTGTGAGGGCACTACATCTGCAAACATGTTGGAAAAACGAAATGCATGACCTGGGTGCCAAACCCAGGTCTTTCAATTCTGCGTGCGTTGGGTCTATTCAGGCCATATCTGTAGCAAATGTTAGCCAAAAAACAAAAGAAGACCTGGGGCCGAACCCATGTCTTTAGTCTTGGATAAAGAATCAAATGAAATTACAGATGTGTCATACAAATATAGAGTTTGATCATTTTACAAATTCTTACCAATGATTGATGGATAAATCTGTAATGATGGGTGTGGGTGTCCTTCTTTGAGGATTGCTTCGATTTGGCTTCTAGACCTGGGTATCTTCGATTGGACACTTCTAGACGCGTGCTTGCTTAGGGGGTGATGGTGATTGGAACATCTTCAGAAAAACTCTAAGAATGTACTTTCTATTTTGTATGACTCTCTCTCTAGTTATGTTCCGCCTCATGTATAGGTGTGTAAGCCTGTCTTTGGTTTACAAGCATGCGGTTTATATAGAGTAGAAAGGAGGGGACAAGAAGGAAATGGTTTAAACAACCTTGATTATGTGTTTGAAAGCCATGAATGAGAATTTGTAGCGTTGGCCAAAAACATGGGATCTTGTCTTTTTTAAAAAAATTTGAATGAATATGGACAATTTAGGCTTTCGAATACCTTCAGTCCCTATCCTTCGATTAGACCTCTCATGCACCCTTCGAATGGTCTTTTTGAATGTTTCTTCGAATGTGCCCTTTGTGTAGCCTTCGACTGGCTCTAGTATTACTTCATTCGAATGGGCCTTTGATTGCCTCCTTCGAAGGGGCTTCTTGAGTTTCTTTCGAATGGTTCCTTCGTTGGACCCATCTATTTGCCTTAGCTACTTGATTCGAATAACCCAAACGAAGACTTCATTCTGGCCGATCGAAGCCTCTTTTGTCATGAATGTAACGGTGCATGAGGCTTGGGTCTGGCAGCATGTAGGAATTTTGGCCATACTTATCAAAAGACATAAAAACAATTGTCTTCAACCATTATGTGCCTTTCGACTAGACCAAATGCATGCCCCTTCGAAGGCACCATTTTTGTGTCTTTTGAATAGCCCCCATGCATTCCTTGTGTATTCTTTGAATGGGCCACCAATATGTGTCCTTCGACTGGACCTTTGGAATGCTCTTTCGGAGGGGCCATATTGTGTGATGTAGTGTAGAAGCTATGTTAAGGAGTCTTGGCCTTGTGCATTAAAGGCAAGCACAAAGGAAGTCTTTGTCTTAGTGAATCCAAGGTAAGCATGAAGCGGCATACGTGCATTGGTGACATGTTGAGTGGCCTTTTTCCCAGTGGGAGCTTTGTGAATCGAAAGTCAGTTTGAAGAAGCTCTTGCTTCGTGCGTTGAAGGTACACATAGAGAGGTAATTGGCCTAGTCAAAGCAGGAATCAAGCTTTCTCCAAAGACATCAAATGCCCAATCGAAGCAAGAATTAAGCTTGTTCTAAGGAAACCAAATTCCCAAATGAAACAGGAATCTAGCTTGCATGCGGGTAGCCATTGCATTGGTGAATCAAGCTAGCATGCAAAGCTAATGGTGAAATCGAAGGAGCACTAATAAGAGGCACTTCCCCTTTGGATCGAAGAAGGCTGCTTCAAAGGAAACATATGCCCGGTCGAAGCTTGTATATAGCAAACAAGCAAAAGGCCAAGGATTCAATCGAAGCTTGGAAATTTGAGGCAAGCTTGGAGGAGGTTAGGTGCTCAATTGAATCATGTCCAAATACCAATCAAAAGGCCCTTTAACATGCCAATCGAAAGACTTTATTAAGACGCCAATCGAATAATCCTTGTTTATCTTCAAAATTTTATATTTTTTTCCTTTAATCAAATGCTTGTGACCACCCATATAAGCAAAAATCTTGGAAAACATGAGAGGGAAAATTTTGAGGTACAACAGCTACCCTTGTTCAATCTTCTTAAACCTGAAGATGTAGATTGGCTTATCTTCCTTTTGTGATCTGAAGGTGGAAGATGATTGAACACTAGAGTGCCTAGAAATTTGCACTCGTATGAAGCAACATTGATGGTTGATGATATAAGGAATGGGCTTACAGATGCCATTTAGAGGAGATGAAAGGGAGTCATCAGAGATGGGCTTAAAGATTCCATCCAAAGTAGGTGTTGATTTCACACATGGTCCCTTTGGGGGTTCCTGTTCCCGCTGTCTGGGGAGGAGTCTGTTGGGGAATATGGGTTTCTGTAGCTCTCCTGCTTGAGGAAACTTTGGGGGAATAGAGTCTAGGAACTTAAGTTGTCCATTACTCTACTGGATAAGCTATCTCTTGACTGGGAGATGAAAGTTTGTTGCTTTCTGGTCGAAATCCAGGCTTCACAGTAACTTGCTGAGGCTAATGGAATTAACCATTATCCGAAGATAGTTTTCCTATCTGGATGTAGATAGTTTTCCTATTTGGTTTCAGGGTTAACCTATAAATCAACTGTTCACAGATAGTTCTCTTGGCTTGTTTCAGGTATTAATCTGGAACTGTCGGTCATTGCGATAGTTGTCCTGGTTGGTTTCAGGTATTAATATTTGACCCAAGAAATAAAGATGGTTTTCCTGTCTGGTTTCGGGTGTTAATCTCCAACCTCCTTATGTAGATAGTTCTCCTGTCTTGTTACAGGTATTAATCTACAGTCAGTCCTCCACAAATAGTTCTCCTGGCTTGATACAGGTGTTAATCTGGAACTTGAAAATTGTCGGTCGTTGAGATAGTTATTCTGTCTGGTTTCAGGTATTAATCTCTGACCCAAGAAATAAAGATGGTTTTCCCGTCTGGTTTCAAGTGTTAATCTTCAACCTCCTTATGTAGATAGTTCTCCTGGCTTGTCACAAGTATTAATCTAGAGTCAGTCGTCCACAGATAGTTCTCCTGGCTTGATACAGGTGTTAATCTGGAACTTGAAAATTTTCGATCCTTGAGATAGTTGTCCTGTCTGGTTTCAGGTATTAATCTCTGACCTTAGAGAAATAAAGATAGTTTTACCATCTGGTTTCAGGTATTAATCTTCAATCTTCTCGTGTAGATAGTTGTCCTGACTAGTTTTAGGTATTAATCCGCAGTCGGTCATTCACAGATAGTTGTCCTGTCTTGTTTCAAGTATTAATTTGGAAATTGAAAATTGTCGGTCGTTGAGATAATTATCCTGGCTTGTTACAGGTATTAATCTCTGACCTTAGAGAAAGGAAGATAGTTTTCCCGTCTGGTTTCAGGTATTAATCTTCAATTTGTTCATGTAGATAGTTGTCTTGTCTGGTTTCAGGTATTAATCCATAATCGATCGTCCATAGATAGTTGTTCTGGCTTGTTATAGGTATTAATATGGGACTTGTTTTGCTGGTCACATAGATAGTTTCCTCGTCTGGTTTCAGGCATTAATCTGTAGCCTGCTGCATTTGTTGGTAAATTCGTATTGCTTCAGTAGTTCATACCAATTGGTCGTGTAGATATTTTTCTCGTCTGGTTTCGGGCATTAATCTTTGACTTGCTGTATAAATTGATAGTGTTTGTTTGTCTTCTAATTTAACCTGAAAAGGTAAAATCAATTTCATGTGATGTCATGATGTATGAATTGCATGATGCTCCCAAAATAAATGAGATTATGATATATGTATTTGTATGCACATGCCATGATGTATGAACATGTAATGTTGTTGCACAGTATATTTGTCTGGGAAAATAAATCCCTGACTGCTGCTGAAGAGCACCGGGAAGCTGAATCTCGGACTATTGTTGGTGAGTGAAGAAAGTGATTCTTCAATTTCCGCTGGGATAATGAATGGAGATAGTTTTGTTGGTGATTCCTTTTCTCTGCCGAGGATCTATGACTTCTGTTGGAGAATGATTTTACCAAGGGGAAGAGTTCTGTTGAAAGATTTCACCAATTTGGAGAAATAAACTCCGATGGGGGATGAACTTCCGTAGCTAGAGAAATAAACTCTACTAGGGATAAGGCTTTATAAACTACTTGAGATTTATAAAACTCTGTTGCAGAAGGTGAACTCTATAAACTTCTTGGGGATTTTGTTAAAATCCTGTTGGGGAATCTTGAGAAGCTTAGCGACTTCACTGGGGATTTTTGTTGGAGCAGTAATTAAAGATTCTTGCTCTATCGAGGATATGAGAACCCGACACCATTAAGTTGCATGCTGAGAACATGGCTGTGACCTTGTAGTAGGATATCTCAGCCTCTATACCTGCTGGAGAAAAAATATGTCGGGATTCTGTGGATGGTTTGACGGTCATCCCAACTCTTGGAGTCCTTGGTGAATGCAGATCAGGGTGATAAACCTTTTACTGGTATACATTTGACAAGATGACGGGACATAGTCGTACGCTTTAATCCCTAACTTTTACTTGGACTTACCTTTAAGGTTTTCAGTCCACCGGGATACCCTTTTTGCCCAATCTACCTTTTCAGGTTTTTGACTTACCGGGTGTATAATTTTTGTATATATCCCTAATTTTTACCCGAACCTTTTGGTTCGTCGGGATGCCCTTATTTTTGCCTAGGCCGGTCAACCTAGCGGGTCTTTGTTCATGCGTAGTATCTTCCGAATATATCCATGTTCACCGGGTACGAAGAATTGTCATTGTCCATAGTAGTAAGTGTTGTCACACTGCAAGAAGGTGTTTGTTTGATCGCATATGATTCGCTGTTGGAATTCATGCCCAATGCCCAAACTGATTCAGCCGGAGGTCTGCCCCTGACTATTTGGCATTTTTGAGAGATTCCTCGAATCTTGACTTGATTGCCCCAGATCAGTTGGATACCGTTCCATGCCCTTTGATTATGAAAGGCCTGCTTTTGGAAATGTCTTTTCTGTCTGAGGTGATTCTGTCTATTGAGAGGATATTCATTCATTGAATATTCATGGTGCGAATTTCTCTGTTGTTTGAATAATTAGCCATATGCAAGTAATGGTATTTTAAAAATGCAAAGCTTATGTCTGTCTTGAAATTTGAAAATTCATTTTTTAGTAAAACAAACAAATTTTTTAAGAGTGTGATATCAACTCAGGATTTATAGCAAACCTTACAGGAGTCGGGATACCTTTTGTAACAGTATGCTTTCGAACTAACCCATGCTTCATCTAGGACTTTTAAGGGTTGTTGCGTGGCCTGGTTCATGATTTATGAAACAAAGGATAAAGGCTCAAAATTTATTTGTACCCAACCCGCTCTTCATGATGTCCTTCAGTCCTAAACTCAGTTAATTGTGCATTCATATCCCAATTGAGTCTGGAATCTTTGCTCTGGTATTTGGTGATGGTTCAGAAATTGAACGTTCGTTTGAGAAGACAATCATTTTTGTAACCTTTTCTTTTTTGTTAAGGATTTGTAGGACCTCTTTTTTTGTTTTTGTTATCCCTGCTTTTGCCTGAACTGTTTCTTTTGTGATTACAGTCAGCGAGATGCACCAGTTCTTTCTTAAGTCTCCTTCATAGGTTTTGACTTAGCGAACTTTTCTTTTGAAAAATAAAGACTGCATGTCTTGACGATTATGTGGAACCATCACCATCTTTTTGGAGAGCATCTTCTACACTCTTTGTTGTGTACGAAGGTAGAGCTTGCAATTTAATGCACCTTTTAACTGAGAAACTACCCTACCCCAAGTTATGATTGAGGGTTTTAATTCGTGTGAAAAGAAAAACTCCTACTTCTTTGGCTCAAAGGGGTCGACTAGGGACTATCTTCCTTATTACTCCAGTATTTAGGGTTTGAAAGAAATGCATGTACATCATCAGCAAGGTCTGTGCAAAAACATATTGTATGAGATTATGGTATTGTTTTCGTTATCCTCCCTCTAAAGGCTTAGAGCTTTTGATCCAGAGTTGAATATCTCAAAAAGTAAGAAAAAGCAAAGTTTGAATATAATGAATATGAATGAATAAATTCAAAACAGACATATGCAAGGAATTGATAAAATAATAAAGTTTGACATGAAACAAATGTTTGAACAATCAAAAGAAAATTACAAATTAAAAATTCAAATGAACGAAAAGCCTCTTTGTCTGAACTTGTCACTTCAGATGGTGTGTCTTTGAGGGACGACATAAGAATTCAGTCTAGCCATCTTGTGTGAACTCCAACACTCCTTTATTGATCAGGTCTTGAATCTTATTTTTCAATGCCCAACAGTCATTCGTATCATGTCTAGGACTATCAGAATAGTAGGCACATATTACATCAGGATTGAAGTTAGGGGAGGAAGTTTTGGGGTTTGGATGAGGTCTTATCAATGTAACCAAATTCATCCTCAACATATGTTGCAATCCCTTAGACAATGGTATGTTGATTTTGGTAAACTGCCTCTTGGGCTTATCTTACCTTTGCTGATTACCCCGTCGTTGTTGTGGTTGGGCTTGTGACGTAGCAGCAATTTGGAAAGCTCTACTCTCCAAGCCAACTCTTTGTCCCATCAGGGGTTGATGAATGACTTGATCCCCAGCCTCGATGTTTGCTTCATACGGTTGCATCCATCTTGGTGAAGTTTGCTGACAAGGGCTCTCGGATCTTCTTGTCCCCGGGCTAGATTTTGGATAACAGCCATCTTCCCCAGCATATGGATTCTCATTGCTTCCATCTCAACTTATAGTTGTTCAACCTGTTCATCCTTGTTATTGTCAGGACGTTTCTTGGTCAGATTCACGGTGAGGAATGTTTTCAATTCTTCTTGCCCCTTGACTAGATTCAGGAACATTTCTTTTAATTGAGCATCTTGAGTTTGGAGATCCTTTACTGCCTGTTCAAGAGCCATTTCTTTTTGCAATGATAAACAGCGAAGGGGTGAGAAACCTGTACTGAAAGACCTGTTATGATATGACATGCATGCAATGTTTTCAAGGATCTCGCGAGGTAAACAAAAAAATGTCAAAAGTTGAATTTTGCAGCTTTGATTGAAAAACTTCGTGTCATTGAAAGTCCTTCTACGAGAGTCAAGCTCACCATATCGAGTGGGTCATAACCCCTGACTCAAGTTGTCTTGTTTTGGTCTTTTTGACGACATTGGCGAGAGGAAAATAAATCCCCTTGCCCTTTGCTAGACGTCTGGTTCATCATAACCTGCACCACATGTCCTTAAGATCCTTGAAATGGTTAAGGAGATGCTATGGGATGATGTTATGATGTGTATGCTATGCATCAAGCAAAATGTAGGGTGATAAATACAAGTATGTCTTGCAAGAAAACCAGTTTATTGGATAATGTATACAAACAAGGTCCTACAAACAAAAGCCCTGCAATGAGTTCAAGTTGTTAGATAATGAAGGCAAACAAGTCACACAAGCAGCCTTAGGTTCAGGCTTGCATGGGGTTTGTAGGTAAGTACCCTCTTGAATTTTAGTTGGTTCAACCTGTCTTAGAAAAGTAATCGGGTTCTAAGGAGTCTCAATATCACTAATCTTTCTTTATCGAGTGTTATTTCAGCTTAGCAATCTTTTCTTGCGGCCGAAACATCTCAAAAGTCCGATATCAATGAGTGTAGCATAGAGTATCAACCAATCCCCAGCTTTACACTGAGGTCGGCTATCTCACTACTTTCTAATGGACAAGTTTGTTCAACTAAGGTTCTAAGGTCTGTTAGTGCTTCACAACACCACGCGGCGGCCCCGTATTCTCCTCGATTCAACACAAGGGATGTCGGTACCAACCAAAGTGTCACACTAACACAGCTATCGCTTCAACCATATCGGTCTATGTCATACAGTCTCCACGATCTATTGTTGTTTACCTAAAAAGATGCCCCCAGATCCGAGTGTAAGATCTATAGTAACAACCCAAACAACCCTCCAAGGATAAAGCATACAAAGCACAAAAAGCAGTTTAATAATGAACTAACTCTAAGGTAAACCAAAATTTTTATTTTATTCCCCAACATAGTCGCCAGTTCTATGATGCAGTGGAAGAACCGATAGTTATATACTGGTTTTGTGTTTTGTATTCGCAAATGTTGCGGTAAGCAAGAGTCGCCACTGACTTTTCTTTTATTCAAATTAAGAAAAGGGTGAAAAGAACAGAAAAAGACTTTTTCGAGATTATTCTGAGTAAGGGGGGTAGATTATGGAAAGGGAAGGTGTTAGCACCCTTTCCATTCGTAGTTATCTACGGGCTCTTAGAGGTTTGCTCATTTTGAAAATACTTTGGTGCTTTGTATGTGTTGGAAATGTTTGGAAAATGCCTTAGTGCGGCAATTTACTTTTTGTTTAACTCTTGTAGCAGTCCTCAAGAGTGTTAACAAAGCAAATGTTTTGAAAATTACTTTTGAAAAGTAGTATTTGTGTAAGTGCAAAATGTTTTTGAGCAAACTTCTAACAGATATCTACTTTTATACTCGAAAAGGGTTCTTCTTTTCCTCCTATCCTTTATACAGCGCTATCCTACTATTAGTGAGTAGGTAGCCCTATCGTTTGATGTATGAGGGAAATTCGAAGGGACGTTATAGTCACGAAGGCAACTTGTGGAGACGCTTTAGCAAATTTTTTTAGGGACTAGATCATTTATCGAAAGGAAATTGTAGGGTCATCGAGGGACTATAATCTTTTGATTTAAGGGTCTTTGCTAAAGCGTTCCTGCCTCATGACTGTTTTATTTCTGAAGGCAACCAAAGTGGGACACCCTAGAGGTGTATATGTGAAATTGTGTTATGTTCAGTTATTTTAGTCCTTTTGTTAAGTTTGCTAGCGTTTGATTATTAGTCTTATCCTAAAATCCTATTAGTCTAACAGTTGATATTTTGCAGAAATTTAAAATGCAGGAATTTAAATCTATGCTATTACAATGCTTTATGAAGGGGGATATTTACATGTCTAAGAATGAGAGGGATAAAGCAGTAAATATCCTAGTTTTAATTTTTACATCCAGTGAGCAGGCATATTAATAATAAAAATGCGAAATTAAATAAACGCGTGTGAAATTGAAAATAACGTCTAAAATATCCTAAGAAGCAAACATCTTTTTGTTTTGTTTTTTTATGTATAAATGAAAATAAATCCTAAGTCTATTTAATTTTAGTTTAAGGAAAAAGAATAGAATAATTAATTTATTTATTTACAAAATTAATTTAATTAGAAAAAACAACTAGCCTAATGTTTTTTTTTTTTTGATTTAAGGTCAATTTAAATAAAAGGGGGTCAATAAAGAAATGAAAACAAAAATACAAATATAAAAGGAAGCATCCTTCGATTGCATGGAGATGGTGCCTTTCGATTCTATTAAGGGAAAGTTGCCTTTCGATTATCCTTTGATCCAGTGACAGGGTGTGCCTTTCGATCCAGAGGGCGCTGTTGGAATTTCCTGATGGATCACTTGTGAGGGAACTACATCTGCAAACATGTTGGTAAAACGAAAAGCATGACCTGGGTGCCAAACCTAGGTCTTTCGATTCTGCATGCGTTTGGTCTATTCAGGCCATATCTGCAGCAAATGTTAGTAACAAAACAAAAGCAGACATGGGGTCGAACCCAGGTCTTTAGTCTTGGATAACAAATCGAATGAAATTACAGATGTGTCATGCAAATGTAGAGTTTGATCTTTTTACCAATTCTTACCAATGATTGATGGATAAATATGTGATGATGGATGTGGGTATCCTTATTTGAGGATTGCTTTAATTTGGCTTATGGGCCTGGGCATCTTCGATTGGACACTTCTGGACGCGTGCTTGCTTAGAGGGTGGTGGTGATTGGAACAGCTTCAGGAAAACTCTAAGAATGTACTTGTTACTTTGTGTGACTCTTTCTAGTTATGTTCCGCCTCCTATATAGGTGTGTAAGCCTGTCTTTTGTTTGCAAGCATGCTGTTTATATAGAGTAGAAAGGAGGGGACAAGAAGGAAATAATTTAAACAACCTTGATTATGTGTTTGAAAGCCATGAATGAGAATTTGTAACGTTGGCCAAAAACATGGGATCTTGTCTTTTTTTAAAAATTTGAATGAATAAGGACAATTTTGGATTTAGAATACCTTCAATCCATATCCTTAGGTTAGACCTCCCATGCACCCTTCGAATGGGCCTTTTGAATGTTTCTTTGAATGGACCCTTTGTGTAGCCTTCGACTGGCTCTAGTATTACTTCCTTCGAATGGACCTTTGATTGCCTCCTTCAAAGGGGATTCTTAAGTGTCTTTCGAATGGTTCCTTCGTTGGACCCATCTATTTGCCTTAGATCTTGATTCTAATAACTCAAATGAAGACTTCATTCTGGCCAATCGAAGCCTCTTTTGTCATGAATGTAATGGTGCATGAGGCTTGGGTATCGCAGCATGTAGGACTTTTGGCCAGACTCATCAAAAGACAAAACAACACTTGTCTTCAACCATTATTTTCCTTTCGACTGGAAAAAATGCATGCCCCTTTGAAGGCACCATTTGTGTGTCTTTTGAATAGCCCACATTCATTCCTTGTATATTCTTTGAATGAGCCACCAATATGTATCCTTTGACTGGACCTTTGGAATGCTCTTTCGAAGGGGTCATATTGTGTGTTGTAATGTAGAAGCTGCGCTGAGGAGTCTTGGCCTTGTGCATTAAAGGCAAGCACAAATGAAGTCTTTGTCTTAGTGAATCCAAGGCAAGCATGAAGGGGTATACGTGCACTGGTGACATGCTGAGGGGCCTTTTGCCCAGTGGGAGCTTTGTGAATCGAAAGCTAGTTTGAAGAAGCTCTTGCTTTGTGCGCTGAAGGTACGCATAGAGGGGTAATTGGACTAGTCGAAGCAGGAATCAAGCTTGCTCCAAAGACATCAAATGCCCAATCGAAGCAAGAATTAAGCTTGTTCCAAGGAAACCAAACGCCCAAACGAAACAGGAATCTATCTTGCATGCAGGTAGCGATTAGATTGGTGAATCAAGCCAGCATGCAAAGCTAATGGTGCAATCGAATGAGCACTAACAAGAGGCCCTTCCCCTTTGGATCAAACGATATGTTTAAAAGGAAACATATGCCCAGTCGAAGCTTGTATATAGAAAACAAGAAAAAGGCCAGGGCTTCAATCAAAGCTTGGAAATTTGAGGCAAGCTTGGAGGAGGTTAGGCTCTCAATCGAATCCTGTCCAAATACCAATCAAAAGGCCCTTTAACATGCCAATCGAAAGACTTTATTAAGATTCCAATCGAAGACTCCTTGTTTATCTTCAAAATTTTATATTTTTTCCTTTAATCAAATGCTTGTGACCACCCATATAAGCAAAAATCTTGAAAAACATGAGAGGGAAAATTTCGGGGTACAACATCGTCCACTGCTCCACGTCCATCCAGTCCTCTTCCTACCCCAAACGTGACATCGCCAGTCACTCTGAAATACAGCCACACACCTTGCGTAACACTATTGCAAGACAGCCAGGATCTTCGTGCGACCTGTATTTCGCCCAATCACCTAGATCGATGTTGCATCGGCACTGCAGATTCCACACTGTCGAAAACATCGATCTATTCCGTGCCTCCAATACCACACAAGCACCAAATCTCACATGTCCTTCCTCAAACGCACAACGTTGCTGCAACATCTCCTCAACATCGCTTGATAGAAGGAATAGAAAGCATAGAAGAACTTCTCATTTCTTCTATTGTTGTGTAAAACTTAGTTACAGAAGTTGCACACAATTGCATTTATAGGGAAACTTGTGTGACCTGTTGCAGTAGGTAATCTACTACACTAGACTTGAAAAATGTCAGTCACAAAACAAAGCCAAAAACAGAACTAATACTTCTATCTTTTGATCTTACTCTAATACCCCCCCCCCCCACTAACTCACGGGGAGCTGCTTGAAGCAACCCTGAGTTTGTGCCTAAAATCCAGAAATTTAGCAGAAGAAAGAGGTTTAGTAAGCACATCAGCAATTCGATCCACACCAGAAAAATGAGCAACTCTAATCTGCTTGGCAATAAATCTTTCTCTCACAAAGAAGAGGTAAATTTCCATATGTTTTATCCTGGAATGTATAATGGGATTGTGAGCCAGCATCACTGCAGACTGATTGTCACACAAAACCACAGGCTGTTTAGCAGGAACACAGAGTTCAGCTAACAAGGTTTGAAGCCAGAGAAGGTCAGTTGTGGTCTGAGCTAGACTCATGTATTCTTCTTTTGTGTTGGACCTAACAACCACAGGTTACTTCTTGGACCACTAGGATACTAAATATCCTCCAAAGTAGATGGTTGCACCAAATGTACTGCGCCTATCATCAGGATCTGAAGCCCAATCAGCATCACATAAAACTTAAAGGGCAGGAACTTCATATGGAACATGAGGGGATAGATGAAGACCATACTGAATAGTGCCCTTGAGATATCTGAGAATTCTTTTGACAGCAACCCAGTGTGTTTCCAGAGGGTGAGACATGAACTGGAAAACTTTATTGACAACATAGGCAATGTCAAGTCTTTTAATGGTTGCATATTGGAGAGCCCCAACCACAGATATGTACATGTATGGATCAACAAGAGCAGGGGAGCCAAGTTTAGCTAGCTTGCAGGAGGACTGGATAGGAGTGGAAACAGGGGCAGAATCATCCATGTGAGTTATGTGCAATAAATCCCTAACATGCTTAGTTTGAGTGAGGAGTAGGGATCCCTGAGCAGCAGGTTTTACTTCAATCCCTAGAAAATAATCCAAATCTCCCAGGTGTTTGATAGAAAAATCAGAATTAACTTTATGAATAATAGACTGAAGGAGGGTAGTGTTATTGCTGGTGATGATAATGTCATCCACATACACAAGTAAATAAACAGTGTTACCATTGGCAGAAAAGATGAACAAGGAAGGATCACACTTACTGGGTTTGAAATGTAGCCTAAGAAGGGCCTCTTGAAACCTTTCAAACCACTTCCTAGGTGTTTACCGTTGTTTTTGGTAAACAACCGCTGGTCTCCAAAAGGTAAGTTTTTTGGTTTACTTGTGGGATCGACCAAACTAATCCTAGAACATATGCTAATCTTTATGTGAAATGAGTAAGAAGGAATAACGCACGTTTGACCCAGGTGAAAGATGTTTAAGATTATTGAACAGTAAGCAAAAGCATAAAAATGCAAGTAAAAGAAGTAAAAAGATGACTTTGCAGGATAATGGTAAAGTAATGCAAAAAGACTTTTATTAAGTAAAAAAGGTGTTTCTAATGTACATTGCTCTGCTTTTATGCTTTCTCACGCAGTAGTTACTTGGATAATATTTGAGAGATTTAGTACCATAAGTTAAACACACTTAAAAATTACACAAATTTCTTAATTTATACTAAAAATAGGTAACCGTCGAGGGGATATTCTGCGCTAGGATGAAGACAAGTGTCTTCTGCATGCCTCTCGATCCATAGATTTTTGCCATGTTCCCTTCCATTAGACGCTGATGAAAACCACCTTTCCCTCCAATAATTCAAATTTCAAATGGTCTTCGTCCCATGTGCCAAGGCGCGAATAATTTCTTTCAGTCGAACAACCTAAATCTGCTTCAGTCGAATGAACCCTCGGTCGAAGACTCTTATCATAACTTAGATCCTTTTTCATAAGTTATCTCGTGTGTCGAATCATACCTCCTAGTTTAGTTCATTCCAGTTGTTTGGTCCAAAAGACCAAATATAGTAAGTGTCAAATTTGGGAGCTAACAAATTGCCCCCCAAGAATGTCTATTTTGACGCCCAAAGAAATAACCATTCTTTGAACTTCCCATTCGACACTTGTCTTCTCAGTTGTACACCAAGTTTTTGACGTGTGCTTTTCGCCTTCCAACGGCTGCTATACTTGGTAAAACCATCATTACTTTTCTCCAAGATGTCTCTTCAAAACTGTTGTTACCACGCTTGCCATGATGGCCATATTCCTATAATCTAGGCAAGCATGTCTCAACGTTTCCCAATGCCTGAACGGTAATTATTTCATGCCTTACCACATGCCCCACTACCTGCGAAACATTAAATTCCTTTGACGAGACATCTCCCACTTCTGAAGGCTATAAATACTTCCAAGCTTTTCTATTTAGAACTTTTATCATTTTCAGCTTTTCCAAACCCCTTGCATTCTCACAACATTGTACTGTCACCTTCGCTCTTTCTCTTAAGTATTTAACAATGGCCTTTCTCTCTAATGCCCCAAACAATCCGCAACCAGAAAATGCTAATGATGTTCAGAAACCACCAGATATCTTTTCCACCAACCCTCATTCTTCCTCGACTAACAGGTACATTGTTGAACCTATGAGAGAATGGCGAGAAGCATATGATTATTAACTCCTTATTCCCGTCAGATACGGTGAAAACATGTATGCTATGTCCGGCCCATTATCTTCATGCGTAGAAAATTCCTTAAAAAACCGTGCCTTTTTTCCTACACACCCAAGGCTTAAACCTATAGGTTGTGACAAAAAACCTAGAGCAGACCCTGAAGATGCTACACCGGCTAACCAGCAACATCCTTAAACTACTGATGATATCAACCTCCAGTTCATGAACAAAGGGAGTCGAATCTTTCGATCAAGCCCTAACCTTTCTTCTGAATACTCCGACTGGTTGAATAAAATGGAGAGGGTGCAAGCTTCTGTCTGGAAGGAGATGGGCATCTATGACTTAGTGATGTTGTCGAAGACAGGGTTACCTTATTGCCCCCTTATGCTGGTATCCTCATTGTACTTTTTGGATAGTGCACATTTCACTTTTCATCTTCCTTGTGGGATGATGACCCCTACTTTGTTCGACATAGCTGCCATCACTGGTCTTCGACCCACTGGTGACTATTTCGACCCTGAAGACTTGTCTGAGGATCCTATTGGGTTTGCTGCTACCAAACCCACTTATACTACCTTCATAAACCACTTTCATGACAAGGCCTCAAATATCGTGTCGGAGGTGGAGCACATAGCCTTCTTGGCCATGTGGCTGTCTCGATTTGTTTTCTGCACTAAATCACTGCAGGTGACGAAAAAGATGATGGCGCTTGCAACACAGCTCCATCACAAATACCCTCTTTGCTTGGCCGAATTGATTCTGGCCAACTTATATGAGTCCATCAGTAATGGTGTAACTCAACTTAAAGTTATAGGAGACAGAGGAAGCTTGCTGCTATCTGGTCCCTTTTGGCTTCTGCAACTGTGGCTTAACGCCACCTTCAAATCCTTCCTCCCTCAAAAGAACAAGATCAACGAAGAAGCTCCTGAAATCTTGAACAGGAGGGTCGAAGGCCCCAGGTTGGCATTGCTAACTCCCACTGATGAAGGCCAACAGTTTCAAAAGGCCTTTACAAGCTTCGTAATGATGTTTGCGGAGCGAAAGAGCTTTGTTTCGACTATGGCTCCCTTTTCCAGTCGAAAAGTTGGCCCGAAATGGTTCACTATACCATATCCTTCGGATGAAGAGGATGACGTGACTGATGAGTTCGTGTGCATGTGGGAAGCGTTTCTCCGCCCCAGGATCATGCCTTTAAGATATAAGAGCTCGAAGAACCAATTGAGCTTAATTGCTTATCAACCCAATCTTGTCTCTCGACAGTTTGGCATTGCTCAATCGCTTCCTTCGCCTATTTACCCTCGAGAGAAACTGCTACTTTTTTATAATGCAGATTATTCAGAGGATGTCGCTACCAAGCATATTGGTACGTATTCTGGTCGAACTACACTGACCATGTTCGACTTTAACCTTCATTTTCTGAACTCTGCCACTTTTGAGACGTGGTGGAAACATTATTATGATGAAGAGTTCTTCGATGAGAAGGACTTCGCCCACCATCTACGTGAGACATTCAAGCTGGTTCTCGACAGAGTCAAAAAAGGTATCCTTTTTTCCATCCCTTCGTCTTAGATTTGTTTTTTTTTCAACACCTAATTAACTATAGCTGTTTTTCCCTCTGTTTAGCTGTCAAGAGGGTTACCTCGAAGAAAACCATTGAGAGTATAAAAGGGGGAGACTCTGCTGTCAACCCTTCTCCTAAGGTATTTATTTATTCTTCGAATCCTCATTTTTTATCTAACAAAGGTCCTGACCTCTTTCGACTTGATTTCCTGGGTATCCAGAAACTTACTCCGAAAAAATGGAAGGTTCAGGAGATCCAAATCTCTAGCGATGAGGAAGAGGAGTCTCCACATGTTCCTTTGCAGAGACGAAGATTGAAAAAACCAACTCCTGCCGTCGAAACCCGACCAAAAATCAGGATCAAAACTACGGCTGGGAGGCTACCTCCTATCATCATCAATGAACCCACTGAACAAGAGGTAATCGCTAGGTTAAACAATCCTAGTGAAAGTGACAACTCTAGTCCTGGTGCTGAAATCCCAGTACAAGTATCTACTTCGACTGCTTGTTATGTACTTTTCTCACTCTCTTTTACTTTGTGACGCTTTTAAAAGCAATAAATTCTTTCTATTTTCCAGGACACTGCTGGCACTTCGACACGAAATCCTACTCATGTCGAGGATTTGACCACTTGCTTGAATAGTGACGGGAATCCTACCTACAGGCCCTCTTCAGCAAAAGACTCCTTTATGAGTTCAGCTGACGAAGTAAATCAGACTTCTGAACCCCGGCACGAAACCATAGAAGAAGCTGATGAAGAAGAAGCTGAAGGAAACCAAGAGGAGGTTAGGATTCCTCTGGTCAAAGTGCAAGGGACTGAGGAGGAAGGTATCCCTGGCGTCGAAAATGAAACAGAGAGGGAACATGTGGAGATCCCAGAAGCTGAGGGTGAAGAAGTTTTGGCTGAAGGAAACCAAAATCCTCCAGGTACTGAGGCAATTCCTACTCAAGTACCTAACGTGGTTATTACAGACAACGCAAGCATCCCTTCGACGGGATCCAGAACCAAAGAGGATTTCGCTTTACTGAAGCAACAAAATCTGTTAGGTTATCTGACTGCAATCTTGGAGGGTCGAGAGAGTTCCTCTGATCGCAGTGCCTCGACTGCATCTGGCAGATCTACCTCGACTTCCCCTCTCGATGAGGCTCTTCAAAAGGTTAAAGCACAAATCTTTAAAAGATATTTGCTGTTAACTTTAGAGGGGGAACCAGCAGCTCCTTCCTATCTGAAGACTATCTTGAAAGCTGTCGATCTTTTTGTTGCCCCTCTGGATGTAGCCAGTGTAATCTTGGATTTACTCTCTATTGTCGATCAAGTATCAACATACTTCAATCGTCAGAGAATCCTTAATCGTGAGATTGAGGAAGCCAATGGCCAAGTAGCTGTTGCCTGGCATACTGCCACTGAATCCACTTCTAGATTAAAGGACTTGTCGAAGGCCCAGGAGGCTAGGAAAAAGGAGGTCGAGGGGATTGATCAAGACAATGTTCAGTTGAGAGCACAGATTGCAGAGTTGGAAGCAAAAATCGCTGCCAACGATAAAAAGAAAGAGGAGCTTCTTGCTGCGAACAATGATTCAGAAAGCCAAGAAGAATTGGCTGAAGGGTTAAGACATGTCGATCGAGCTCATACTCTGGATGCTAAGCTCGAAACCCTTCACCAATCAAAAGCTCTATGTGATCGAAGGCTAGAATTGTAGAGGATCAAGTATCTCCAGATTAAAGCTAATCTTCCCTTCTAAATCTTGTTTCTCTCTATTATGTAATCACTTTCTGTAACGATTTCAGAGCCATTTTGGCACCTTTAATGAAAATTATTTAAGTTTCCATTTTGGCATTCTTTACAATTAGTGATTATATATCATTTATTTTTATCTCTTGAAGCATAGGTCTATACATTTTCAAGTATTTACCATTTACCTTCAAGAGTCTTTGATCTTCGCTTAACTATTCGATCTCATAGGCCCCGCCTGAGAAAACTTGCACAATCTTAAAAGGTCCTTCCCACTTAGGGGACAATTTCCCCAGGCTTCTGTCCTTTTGATCCATTGGGAGTATTACTTTCCAAACTAGATCTTCAGGTTGAAACGTCTTGGACTTTACCCTTCGATTGTAGGATTTCTTGACTCGCTTCTTCTGTAGTCTCAAAAGATCCAAAGCTTTCAACCTTTCTTCGTCTAAGTCTACTAGTTCATCCAACATCATGTTCCAATAGACTTCAGAGGGGATCTCATGATGTATCTGAATCCTTGTCGCTTGCAAGTGTATTTCCACTGGTAACACTGCATCATGACCATAGGTTAGGCGAAATGGTGTTGTCCCTGTGGCTTCTTTTGGACACGTTCGACATGCCCACAGGACTTGCGCGTAATAAGGCATAGATGTTAATAGTTTAAATCCTATTTCTGCAGCGAAATATTGCATCTTTCGACCAGTAAAAACTGACCCTTGGTCTGTAGTTATTGTTTCATGGATTCCAAATCTGTATATGATGTACTTTTGAAGGAATTCAATGACATTCTCCTGGTCTACATTAACTAAGGGGATCGCTTCGATCCACTGTGTAAAATAATCAATGCCTACTAATATATACTTCTGACCTTTAGAAGATGCTGGTCGAATTTCTCCAATGAGGTCCAACGCCCATCCTCTAAAAGGCCAAGACTTCACAATCGAGTGAAGTTCATTTGCTGGCACATGTCGAATGCCTGTATGTTTTTTCCATTCTTGGCATCCTTTGGCAAATTCAACACAATCTTTTAGCATAGTGGGCCAATACAAGCCTTGTCGAAACAATAACCATTTCATTTTTTGGCCTACTTGGTGTGCTCCACATGCCCCAACGTGTGTGGTGGAAAGAGCCACATATGCTTCTGTTTCACTTAAGCATTTCAAAAGTACACCTTCTGGTGTTTTCTTAAATAATTCATTTCCCATCAACACATAACTCAACGCTCTGTACTTTATCTTTCGTTCTGTCGAAGCTGCTGGATTTTGTAAATAGTCCACTACAGGCTTTCTCCAATCCTGCTCTGTTAGATTGTCTATGAACGATATTTCAAAATTTTCATGATCAGTATATCCTAACTTTGTGGTCTTTAAATCTGATGGAAATAATTTGGTGGCAGTTACTCTTCCCCTAACTTCGATTGCCTGTTCCAGCCTCTCTTTCGAAACTTTATACCCATAAGCAATTTGTGCCAAGTCGTTGGCTGCTTGATTTTCCAATCTAGGTATGTGTCGAATGCTAACTGCCTCGAAGTTTTTCAACAATCGTCTGGCTATTACAAAATACATAATAAGGTTTTCTTTTATGCATTTGTACTCTTTCATAAATTTTTTTAGGACTAACTCCGAGTCTCCCATTATTTCGACTTGAGTTGCCCCCAATTCCAACAAGATTTCAAGGCCTATGATTAATGCTTCGTATTCAGCCTCATTATTCGAACAATCTCCATCTATTTTGTACTTAAATGCTGTTGGAATTTTATTTGGAGAAATAATAAGGACTCCGACTCCAACTCCGTCTTTATAACGAGATCCATCGAAGTAAAGTTTCCATGGCTCGATCTCCAAATAATTTAGTGACCTTTCTTGTATAGAGTGGTCGACGATAAAGTCTGCAACCACTTGGCCTTTTATAGCCTTAAGAGGCATGAAAGTTAATGAATATTCAGTCAATGCAAGTGCCCATTTGCCAACTCTACTATGCAGAATGGGTTTTGACAACATATACTTGAAAACGTCGAAATGAGACGAAACATAAACATTAACTGGCTTTATATATTGCTTAAGTTTTGTACATGAAAAATACAAACATAAACACAGTTTTTCAACTTCGTTATATCTAGTTTCTGCATCATTTAAAACTCTATTGAGGTAGTATATGGGCCTTTCGACACCATGTTCGTCCTCCTGAGCCAGCATGCTCCCTAAAGTCTTATCTGACGCAGCTATGTACAGTCTCATACTTCTACTTTAACAAGGAGGCACCAGAATAGGTGGTTTAATGAGGTACTCTTTGATTTTGTCGAAGGCCTCTTGATGTTCTTCCCTCCATTCAAATCCTCCTTTGTTGAGTCGAAGTAATGGAGAAAAGGCTTGCGTTTTCCCACTATGGTTGGATATAAATCTCCTTAGGAAATTTATTTTCCCAAGCAAGGATTACAATTCCTTTTTGTTAGTTGGCGCTTTGGCTTGCAAGATAGCTTTGGTATTGTTTTGGTTTATCTCGATGCCTTTCTTGTGGACCACAAAACCTAAGAAATCTCCTGCTTTTACACCAAAATCACACTTCAGAGGATTCATCTTCAGGCCATAACGTCTCATCCTCTCAAAGGATTGTTGAAGATGATCCATATGAGCCTTCCCTGAAACAGATTTGACAACAATATCATCAATATAAATTTGCATGAAAGTGTCAATAAAGTCATGGAAGATCGAATTCATGGCTCTTTGGTACGTTTCCCCTGCATTTTTTATGCCAAAAGGCATCACTACCCATTCATAGGTGCCTAAAGCCCCAAGGCAACGAAAGGCCGTTTTCGACACATCTTCTTCAGCAATGAAGATTTGATTGTATCCAGAGTAGCCATCCAGCATACTCATGTATTCGAAACTAGCGGCAGAATCCACAAGCATTTTTGCCACTGGCATTGGATATTCGTATTTAGGTGTTACGGCATTGATATCTCTGAAATCGATGCACACCCTCAAGGTACCATTTTTATTTATAACAGGTACAATATTTGCAATCCATTTGACATACCTGGTCGTTCTAATGAACTTGCACTTCAGTAGCCTTTCGACTTCCATTTTGATTTTTGATAAAATCTCTGGTGCAAACCGTCTTAGAGTCTACTTAACGGGTTTCTTTCCAGGCTTTATTGGTAACTGCAGCTCGACCAATCCTCTATCGAGACCAGGAATCTCTTCATAGTCCCACGCGAAGCAGTCCTTGAACTCTTTCAGTAATTTGATCATTTCGACCTTGAGTCATGGATCCATTTTTGCGCTTATGCATGTGGGCCTGTTCACAGGACCTTCGCTTAGATTTACCTCTTCTAGAGGATCTTGTGCCAACATTCTGACATTGTTCGCCAGCGGGTCCTTTTCGAAACCAAGAGGTTCGTCGTCATATATAGCGTCTAACCTATGGTCTATAAAGTCTTTCGTTCCCAAGTCGGGAGGCTCTGGGTCGAAATCTTTCCTATGTCCTGTCTTCGACAGGACTTGTTCATTGGCCTTGGAAGCCACATATTTAACTTCAGCCTCTAAGGCCGCTATCATTCTATTTTCGGCCACATAAGCTGAAATCTTTTGGAGAGCTGATGACTCAGTCATCATCATCAAACTCGCTGCCCCAGCCTGTTGGCCGTATATCATTGATTCCTCCAAAGTTTATGTTGGATATATCTTCTCTATCCCACTGGAAACCATAATCGGAGTGTAGGTATAGAGAGCAGAACGCATTTGGAGTTGGAGTTAAATCGAACTCCGGTGGGTTACAAGGCCCTATGTGAGCCAAATTCCTGTCGAAATAATTCTTTCCAACACTGTTTATTTCACCCAGTTAGTAGCTCTGGTCTGCTTCAATGTTCTCCACAATGCCATCTGGGCGCCACATTATGACCCTTTGGTGCATCGAAGATGGCACTGCTCCAATACCATGTATCCACTCTCGACCAAGGAGTAGATTGTAATTGGGCTTTGCTGAAATAACCATGAACATGGTGGGTCAAAGGATTGAGCCCACTTTGAGGTCTAGTTGAATGACACCCATTGTGGTGCCAATGCCCCCTTCATAGTTGGATAAGACCATGTTGTGTGTCTTTATGTCAGCATCTCCTTTGCCTAACTTTTCCAGCATGAATTGTGGTATGATATTAATGGTTGCCCCACAATCAACCAGAATTTTGTTTATGGTTACCTCCCCAACTTTTGCTCTAATGAACAGTGGTTTCAGATGGCTCTTCATTTCCTCTGTTGGGGGTTCAAAGAATGCATTTTGTTCTTCCATGCATCCATTTCTCATTATATAATAACATACTGGCTTGTGTCTAGCCAGTTCCTGTTCAACCATTAGGTCAGTCTCTTCGACTTCGACCTCTCGGTTATATTCTTTGGGCAGCACAGATATGACATTCACCATGATGTCCAAACTGTCACTAGAGTCGTAGTCATCATACTTCGACCCACACTCTTCTGCCCAGGGCACAAGATTTCTCTCCAGAGGTTTCCTTTATTTTTTCTGCACATTAGTGCTAACTTCTGGATGAGGTACAACTGCCTCTTTCTCAGCCTTTCGCCGTCTTTGAAACCTCCTCCATTGTGAACGAGACATAGGATTCTTTCCTTTATAGTTTCTCGACACATGGGTCATTTTGTTCGACGCAGAGGCATGGTATTCCTTTCTGTAATCTAGAGAGGAACCTCTTGGTACGTCGAATGTCTGCCACCTTTCTTCATTTGGCCGTTTCCTTCCCATGGTATTCAACCAGGTATCAGTAGGCACATTAGTTGGAGGCCTGAAATTTGGTGGCCTCTTTTCCTGAGTCATGGGTCTTTGTTGATGTCCCATTCTGGGGTCAAATCGAATTTTTGGACCCATTCTTTGTTGGGCATTGGTGCCCTGTTTTGCTTTTACAGTCTGCATCACTTGTATGTGTTCAGCGGCCTTCTTATCAAAAATAGAGCTACACCTAGGGCATAGCATTACTTCTGATTTCTTCTTTTGGCATCTATGCAAAAAATCTGCCAAATTTTCATCCTCCTTTGGGAATGCAGTTTTGTTTACTTCCTCTTGTCGAAGGGTTTCTTCTGAAACTTTGGCTCCAGAGACTTCGACCACATTAACCTGCATGTTTCTTTTGGTAGCCAGGTTCATCTTCTGCATTCTAGCCTCCAAGTCCTCTGTCGAACCCTTTGCAGCAGCCAAATAAGAACTTGTGGTGGTTCTTTTGCTGGAGCTTTCAGTAACTCCTTTGATCAGTTTCAGGCCAACAGCAGCCTTCTTGTTTGACGCTTGGTCAACTTCCTTCTTCGAATCCAGGCCTTCAGTGGCCTTTCTCACCCCTTCGATTGTTTTCCTGGAGATGTTCCTAGTGAAACTTCCGAAGATGGGTTTTATGATGAAATCTTCAGACACTTCCACCATATGAATGCCAACTGGTTTGGCATAATGAGCCTCTGCCTGCAGTGGGTTTGTATCGATTTTCATTGCTGGTTTATCAGCAAATTTCAGCCTTCCTTCATTCAGTGCATGTTGAACGAGATCCCTGAAAAGGAAACATTGTGAGGTTTTATGTCCCAAAAAATTATGATATTTACAAAAACCTCTTTTCTTTCTCTGTTCTAAAGGAGGCAATTTAGCCCCTGGGGGAACTATCATTTGTCCATCTTTAACTAATAGATCGAATATTTCGTCACACTTGGATATGTCGAAGCTATAAGTTTTCTTAGGAAATTTATCACTGTTTTTCTCAGGTTCCACAGGATTCTTCCCATTTGATGGTACCAACAATTTACAAGAATATGGTGGTCCATGTTTTAATTAAGCTAAATAAATTTTGCCTTCTTCGACATCTATAGGGTTGTTGTATGTCTCTGGATCGTCATCATCCATTTCGACATAAGCTACCCTTTCTCGTCGAAGAGTTTTAGCTGTTTTAGCCTTTTCAGCTTTAAGGCGTTCTACTTGTCGAACCCTATCAGCAAGTTGGGCCATATCCCTTAGGTATTGTGTATCCAACTTTTTCCTAATCGAATAATCCAGGCCACCTTCTGCTATTTCAACTAATTCATGCTCAGGTACTTGGGTAAAGCATCTGGCTTTGAGTAGTGGAAATCTATTTAGATATTCATCAATTGGCTCTGTGAACCTTCTTTTTACACTAGCCAATTCTTTTAGACTTATCTTGGTTTGACCCATGTAAAATTGTTCATGGAACAATCTTTCTAATTGGTTCCAGTTGTGGGTCGAATTGGCTGGGAGGGTAGTGAACCAAGTAAAAGAATTTTTAGTTAAGGAACTTGGGAAGTATTTGATTCTAAGGTTTTCATTGTTTGCTATTTCTCCTGCCTCTATCAAATATCTAGCCACATGTTCAACAGTCGACTCTGTCGTATCCCCTGAAAATTTAGTGAATTTTGGGACTTTTCCCCCAGGTGGTAAGTCTGTTTGCAGAATATACTCTGACAATGGGGATGTAAAGTTTTGTCTATGGAAACCAACATTCATCCCGTGTTGAAGCATGATTCTCTCAATCGTAGCGGTTAAATTATTATCCGCCCCATAGTTCTGGTGTCGAACTTGTTGTATTAATTCGTCGGCATTTTGATTTCTATTAGCCAGAATAACGACCTGATCGATCTCTCGATGGTTTTGAGGTATCTCTATTCTTGGTTTTTCTACTTCGACCCTTGGAACTTGGGGGTTTGGATTAATGGTCAAATCTTCTTCCATGATTACCCATTGATTTAATCTTATTGGTACCCTCTGGGGCTGTCGAAAAACTTGGGGTAGTTGAGCAACTTGGGGCACCCCAAAGAATTCAGCCATGCGCGTCATTTACGCTGTCATTTGTTGATTCGACTGTGTGGCAGTCTGAATGAGGGGATTTAGTACTGTACTTAGAGTTTGTGCTAACATTTGTACCATCTCATGGTTACTTTCGTCCATTTGTTGCCTCAAAATTGTTGTCGAAGCATTTGTGTGACTTGGTATCATATGAGATGGCCCTCCCAAAAATTGTTTTCTACTGGCTCCAGATCCCTGTAATGGTGATGTTGCATTTACCAAAGGTTCTGAAAAAGTAGACGCAGCATTTATAAGGCTAGCCATTTCAGTAGTTGGCATGCCATATGGCTGTTCTCGACCCATCCAGGTTGTCGAAAAGCCTGGGGGTATAGTTGATCGAGACCCTAGGTTTATCCTTGGTGGGGGTGTTCCTAAAGGACCTCTTGGACCCACATACGTAAGTAAGGGTCCAGTTTGATTCATGGTTAACGCTGGTATGGGTCCAACAGAAGTTGGGATATTCCCTTCGACAGCAGTAGTAACTGCTGTTCATGTGATCGGTGGAGGTATTTCTCAATGGTTTGGCTCGTTAGCCATACTAATCTCTCCGTTTTCTTTCCTAACAATATATTTGTTGGTTATTCTACCACTTCGTAATAACATGCAATGTTATAACTGTACAGGAAAAAACACAATAACATAGACAATTAGCAACGTCCCACCAGGTGTGCCAATTTGTTTACCGTTGTTTTTGGTAAACAACCGCTGGTCTCCAAAAGGTAAGTTTTTTGGTTTACTTGCGGGATCGACCAAACCAATCCCAGAACATATGCTAATCTTTATGTGAAATGAGTAAGAAGGAAGAACGCATGTTCGACCCAGGAGAAAGATGTTTAAGATTATTGAACAGTAAGCAAAAGCATAAAAATGCAAGTAAAAGAAGTAAAAAGATGACTTTGCAGGATAATGGTAAAGTAATGCAAAAAGACTTTTATTAAGTAAAAAAGGTGTTTCTAACGTACATTTCTCTGCTTTTATCCTTTCTCACGCAGTAGTTACTTGGATAATATTTGAGATTTAGTACCATAAGTTGAACACACTTAAAAATTACACAAACTTCTTAATTTATACTAAAACTAGGTAATCGTCGAGGGGATATTTTGCGCTAGGATGAAGACAAGTGTCTTCTGCATGCCTCTCGACCCATAGCTTTTTGCCACATTCCCTTCCCTTAGACGCTGATGAAAACCACCTTTCCCTCCAATAATTCAAATTTCAAATGGTCTTCGTCCCATGTGCCAAGGCGCAAACACTTTCTTTCAGTCGAACAACCTAAATCTGCTTCAGTCGAATGAAACCTCGGTCGAAGACTCTTATCATAACTTAGATCCTTTTTCTTAAGTTATCTCGTGTGTCGAATCATACCTCCTGGTTTAGTTCATTCCAGTTGTTTGGTCCAAAAGACCAAATACAGTAAGTGTCGAATTTGGGAGCTAACACTAGGAGCCTGCTTCAAGCCATAGAGGGCTTTGTGAAAATTGCACACAAGGGAGGAATCTGAGTTAACAAAACCAGGAGGTTGATCCATATAGACCTCTTCATGAGCAAGCCCATTCAGAAATGCATTATTTACATCAAGCTGCTGAAATGACCATTTATGAGTGAGAGCAATGGTTAGAATGAGTATGATTGTAATCGGCTTTACAACAGGGGAAAAGGTCTCATTGAAATCACACCCTTGCTTCTGATGAAACCCTTTTGCTACAAGGAGTGCCTTGTACCTGCTTATTGAGCCATCAAGGTTCTCTTTGATGCGAAACACCCACTTGCAGCCTATAGACTACCTATTAGGAGGAAGAGGAACAAGAGTCCAGGTGTTATTTCTACTCAAGGCATCAAATTCAGACTGCATAGCCTCTTTCCACTTAGCATATGCAAGAGTTTGTTTTACAGTTTTGGGTTATGTATGAGTGAGTAACACCTTTGGTTGCACAAAACCAGTTTTAGCTCTTGTTATCATTAGGTGTTGATTAACAGGTTTAGAGCTAACTGCTACAACATTAGCAGGAATGCAACATGGTGTAGGGGTAGCTATCGTAGGTTTTGAGAGAGAAGCCATAGAGGACAGTTGAGAAGGATAAGGAAGATTGGTCGCAGCCTCAGTAAGAGAGGGAGATATGCCTCCCGCTTGACTTGTAGAAGTAGAGGAACTGGAGGGGATGGCAGAGGCTGGAAAGTTAGAAGAAGAAAAAGGAACAGTTGTTAGAAGCACAGGCTTAGGAAGAGGGATGCTGGAAAAAAAGGGAGAATATGGATGATGATGATGGAGTCTGGTTGGTGGGTTTATTGACATTAAGGGTATGAGAAGTAGGTGGAGAAAACAGCTCAAGGTAGGGAAATATGGATTCATGAAACAAAACATCCTTGTATATATAAAGCTTTCCACTAGGGGAAAGACATTTATAACCCTTGTGAGAATTGGAATAACCCAAAAACAGGAATTCATGAGACATGAATTCCAGCTTGTGTGCATGATAAGGTATCAGAAGTGGAAAACAAGCACAACCAAACACCTTTAAGAACTTGTAGTCAGGTACAATGTGAAACAGAAGAGTATAGGGAACTTGGAATTGAATAACTGATAAGGGAAGTCTGTTTATGAGAAAAATAGTTGTGGTGAAGGCATAATCCCAATATGTTAATGGTAAGGAGGCTTGACTTAAAAGAGTCAAGCCTAGATCCACAATGTGCCTGTGCTTCCTTTCCACCACTCCATTTTGATGGTGAGTATGAGGGAAGATGACTCTGTGCACAATGCCAAGGTCAGAGAGAAACTTGTTGAAGGGACGAAATTCTCCACCCCAATCTGACTGAACAGCTTTGATGGGAAATCCAAATTGCAGTTCCACAAGAGACTTAAACTGCTTGAAAATACTAAGTGCTTCAGCTTTAGTCTTAAGTAAATACAACCATGTGAACTTGGAAAAGGCATCTACAAAGGAGATGTAGTATGTAAAACCTTGTGCTGAAGGTTGGGGAGAAGTCCCCACAGATCACAGTACACAAGTTCTAAAGGGTGAGAATAAGTGGTGTTTGAGGCAGGCGAGTGCAGTCTATGTGATTTACCCATACAACAAGCAGAACAAAAAAATTCATGAATTTTATTGCTAAATTTGAGATTACAACTTTGTAGCACCAATCTCAAGGTGTTGATATTAGGATGACCTAGTCTTAAATGCCACACATTAGATAAAGCAGGAGAAACATCAACAGTATTAACAGAAGGTACATATTTGGAAATATTGAGTATAGGAAACTCATACAGCCCATCAGACCCCACATGACTAGTCAGCAGAACAACACTAGATACCTGACATTTGACAAAGCACGAATCAGCTGTAAAAAGGAAGTATACATGATTTTCACGATAAAACTGACTCACACTTATGAGATTCTTGGTAATAGAAGGCACATGTAAGAGATTATTTAGTGTGAGAGGTGTGTGAGGGTGATTTTGAGACAGAAATTGACTAGAACCAGCAGAGTTGATAAGAAGACCTTGGGCATTGCCTATGTAGACCTGTTCATGACCCTCAAGAGGTGTGGCTTGCTGCAGATTATTGGCATCATTAGTGACATGATATGAGGCTCCTGAATCAGGGTACCAGGACATAGCAGAAGAAGATGGAGTGGCATTTGCAATGAATGTGTTGGGTGCAGAATAAGCAAGAGATGGCCTTGCTTGAGAAGCTGGAGGTCGTGTCCACATATTAGTAGGAAAATGACCATAAGGCATCTTAGGAAACTGCCAAGGAGCTGCATGATAGAGACTGCCACTGTAAGAGGGAGGCTGAAAGTTATGATTAAACCTATGCCAGTAATTTAAAGCTGAGTGTCTAACTTTGGAGAAAACATGACACTGAACTGCAGAGTTTCTGCCACCTGAACCTTTGCCACGACTACCCCTGTTTGATCTGCCACCTCTGAAACTGAAATATTCAGACTCAGCACGGGAGGGAGCTACTTGTGAGTGAGTAGAATTAGTGCTGCCACATTGAGGATTTTCAGGGGAAGCAGCTTGAGGTGAAACATGTGTAAGATTGAGAGATCCAAGATCTGGAACAGTAGACTTCTTGAACCTGTTCATCCTTAATTCATGTGCAATTAAGAGAATTTCCACCTCATCCAAATTCATATCACCAAACTTACTCTCAACAACATAAACAACAGGAGCATATTCACTAGGAAGCCCCTCAAGAATCACATCAATGTGATGAGAGCTGAGAATGGGATCTCCAATTGAGGCCAGGGCATCCACAGTAGTGCGGATTTTTAACAAATAATCAGAGCCAGATTGAGACTCCAGAGTTAGGGCACGCAATTCTACACGTAATTGGCGTGCACGTGCACAAGTTTGCTTCTGGAAATAATTGAATAAATGATCCCAGAGTTGATGCGAATGAGAGCATCCAAGGACACGCGACAGAATTTCGCTCGAAAGAGTTGATTCAAGCCAAGACAGAAGCAATTGATCTTTCTGAAGCCAAATTGAATATGCAGGATTAATCATACCTTGAAGACGAGCATCATCGTCCACAAATTTGGAAGGCATTCGAGTGCACACCACGAGATCTGTGAGATTGTGCGCGTTGATGTAGGGTTCCACCTGTTGACGCCAGAGGTGGATGTTTTTCTCATCGAGTTTGTGCGCGGTTTTGATCGAGAATTGGAGACGACGCATTTTATCAGTCGCCACCGTGAACGGTGAGGTTTGCTCCGTGACATTAGCGGAAGACGGCGATTCCAGTGACGCCATGGATCGAAAACGGTTAAGTTGATACCATGATAGAAAGAATAGAAAGCATAGAATAACTTCTCATTTCTATTATTGTTGTGTAAAAGTTAGTTACAGAAGTTGTACACAATTGCATTTATAGGACAACTTGTGTGACCTGCTACAACAGGTAAGATACTACACTAAACTTGACAAATGTCAATCACAAAACGAAGTCAAAAGAGAACTAATACTTTGATCTTTTGATCTTACTCTAATACCGTAAAACCACAACGGTAGGTCTCTGCTTCCATGACTTCATTTTCATTTTGATTTTGATTGTTGTTTTTGTTATGGATGTTGTCTGCTTTTCTATTTGAAAGAATATTGAATAGAGAAAAATCAATTTTTGTTTCGGGTGTTTTTTTGATTGAAAAGATGAATATGTTGAGTTTGGAAAGAGATAAAAAAATGGGTTTTCTTTTTCTACTTCTACGTGAAGAGAGAGGAAGATAACTTTGCTTTTGGCTTGAAATGTTAGAATAAAAAGAAGGACTTTATATTTCTGATACAAAAGCCACGCGGAGAGAGAGAGAGGATCAATTATTTTTTTCCATCATTTACTCACCACCACGTGTCACCATGTATATGGTGGACTGCTTTAATTTTGAAAAAATATGAAAAGAAACCATAGTGGTGACTGATCCTCATGTCCTTCCTTTGCTAGTGTTGTTACTGTAATGCAATTTTCTTTTCATGTTTTTTTTAATTATTCTTTTTATTCTTTTGTTTTAACATTAACTAATAATTATGGTGTATATGCGACAATATTTAGCATTCAATTTTTTGGGGATTTTGAAAATAAAAAGGGGGCGGGTCCCTCTTGCTATTTTTCTTTTTTTTTTCTTAATTTAATTTAATACATTTATTATTTTAAATCATAATACTAATTTATTTTAGGCCAATAGGGCTCTTTTCTCGACTAACAAAGTGGTACCTTTGTAAATATACTAACCTATAATTCACCTTGTACATAAATTATTAGTTTTGTACATAAATTTAAATCTTTTATTTTTTAAACCGAATTAATTTAAATATTTTTATAATTAATAAAATATATATCTTCGGAAAATCAGTTGGTCGGCTTAATGTCGCACTAATTAATTATTTAAATTTAAAATTAAAATTCACGTGAATTTTGATTTTGCTCAACGCAATAATCAAACGATATCGTCAACGCGATAAATAAATTAAATCAAATTCTTCGCCTAGAGGGATCGAATTTTAATAAGGATCAACTCCTTATCAACCAAAGTTAATTACTTCTCTGTAAGATCAATATTTTCTCGTGTTAACCTTGTATATATAGTTTACCATATAAATAAATAAATAAATGGAATAATAAAAACATATTAGAAATAAAGCAAATAAGCACACCTAGCAACCCTGAGACTAGAGAAAGTTCTTGTTGAGTACAACAGAAGTGAGGGATGACTAACACTTTCCCCTTGCTTAACGGACTCCCGAACCCTAGACTTTGTAATAAAGACCGCTTTATCCATACATTTAGAGTTTCTCATTAGTTTCCCGTCCTTAGAATAAATAAATAATGTAAGTACGAAGTGCGCCTAAGAGGGGGGTGAATTAGGTACTTTAAAATTTTTCTGGTTTTAGTGATGATGGATATTATTTTTCTGGTTTATGGTGAGTTTATGAAAGAGTAAAGTGCAGAAAAATAAAGAGACACAAACGAGATATCCTGGTTCCCCTCACAGTCCGAGAGTACTCCAGTCCCCTTTCAACATGAAAGAGATTTCCTTATAGTTGGCAAACTTAAACAAGAACTACCAAAACCAAGAACAATCCTCTTGGACCAAGAACAATCCTCTTGGATTTTCACTATGTCAATAGTGAGAACAATCCTCTCAAGGTGACCTTACTTGTTTCCAACAATCCTGGAAAACTAAAATACAAAAACCACTAATCTTATTTTCAACAATCCTGAAAAATAATAAAGTGTACATCAATATTTTGATTGAGTAAGTTTGTAGAGCAATAATGACTTTGAGTGATTTTATTAATAACTTGATCTTCTCTTCCAATAACAATGATATACAATGACTCAAGACTTAGATTGCTCAAAGTTTTCTGTTATACAAGATATGAAAATATGAAGAAAGTGTTTTTAATGAAAGTGAGAAAAAAAACTTGAGTTGAATATTTGAAAATTCAGAAAAAATATTGATTGGAAGAGATTATTTTTTATTTTAAAATTTCAGTATTTATATGTTCATAACACCCCTTTGAAACATCATATGTTTATATAAATTAATCATGAACAATTGCTAAGATTAAATGAAAATATTCCATAAAGTGGCGTTATGAAAAGGTATGTTCAAAGTTGATGTTTTTCAAAAATGTTCAGCAAGCAATCGATTGCACCCTTGATGCAAATCGATTGCACGGGTTCTAACAGTCAGAAAATTCAAATATTTTCAGTGAGCAATCGATTGCACAAACATGCAAATCGATTTCACTTTAAAACAAAAGCATTTTTAACCAGAGAGCAATCGATTGCACTCTTGTGTTAATCGATTGCACTAAGAAATAGAAGCAAAACAACTGAAAATGTGACTCATGCAATCGATTGTACCAACATGTAAATCGATTTCACAGAAGTAAAAATGGATTTTTTTTTCTCAGAAAACTTGAGAAAAAGTTTGGACAATTTTTAAACACTTCTTTTGATCATTGAGCATCTAAAAATTAAGTTCATAGCAAGATTTGTTATTATACCTTGTGAAATTTGCCAAGAGCTTGAATCAAATACTTTTATCCATTGATGCTTTAGCTTGATCATTATCTTTGCCTTCTTTCCATTATGATTTGTCTTCATCAAAATAAAGTTCATTGAGAAGCTTGATATTACATTCTCCCCCCTTTTTTATGATGACAAACAATCTTTCTTGAAGCTTTGTTATTTCCGGAAAGAGACTTCTCCCCCTAAGATGTATAACTCCCCCTTTGTATGAGAAGCTTTGTAATCATTTGGATTTGCTCATCTTGAAATATTATTTGTACCTTAAAAGTACAAAGATAAGGAAATACACAAGCATAAAGTGTAACATCCTTCTCCCCCTTTGACATTATCAAAAAGAAGGGAAAGATGCATAAAAGATGGACAATATACATGTAATAATATTGAAAACTTAAAAAATAATGTTCATTAAACAAAACATAGTCACAAGAGAGAACAAAGACATAATGATAAACACAATAAAAATAACACAAATGGACATAATTCATGGTTGGTTCATGTCGGGATTGCACAAGAAACATAAATAACAGTAAACTGAAACAAACAGCGTGCAATCGATTTGCACTGAAACAGAATGATCAGAGAATAAAAACATACAGTGAGCAATCGATTTACACAATGGTGCAATCGATTGCATCAATCAAAAAATGACCAAAAACACATTTTTCTTGAATTTAAACAAATCTTAATATACATAACATCTTAAGGCAACATATAGACATGAATTTTTCACATATAAACATGAATATCACTTTGAAAGCATTAAGAAAGGATAGAATGCACCTTAGACGTCATGTTCATCCAAAATACCAAGTTGTCGTCGAATTTTGTAAAACGGTTCTCTTGCCAGAGATTTTGTGAAGATATCGGTAAGTTGATTATGAGTATCTACGAATGTGACTTCGATATCTCCTTGAATTACATGATCACGAAGAAAATGATGTCGTATGTCGATGTATTTGGTTCTTGAGTGCATGACCGGATTCTTTGTAATATTTATCGCACTTGTATTGTCGCACTGTAGAGGAATGCATCCTAGATCGAGTCTGTAGTCACGAAGTTGTTGCTTGAGCCATAATATTTGTGTACAACTACTACCCGCTGCAATATATTCTGCTTCGGCCGTGCTAAGAGCAATGCATGCTTGCTTCTTTCAAGCCCATGATACTAATGAATTTCCAAGGATGTGGCAAGTACCACTTGTGCTTTTTCTATCAGTTTTACAACCTGCATAATCCGCATCATAGTAACCAACTAAATTGCAAACACTACCTTTAGGATACCATAATCCAACATTTGTTGTTCCTTTGAGATACTTCATAATACGTTTTACCGCCATGAGATGTGACTCCTTTGGATTTGCTTGAAAGCGAGCATAGAGACACACACTAAACATTATGTCAGGACGGCTTGCCGTCAAATACAATAAAGATCCAATCATACCTTGATATTTTGTAATATCAATAGAGACACCTGATTCATCTTGATCAACATATGTACCGGAACCCATTGGAGTAGTCATAGCTTTACAATTATCCTTGTCAAATCTTTTCAATAACTCCTTGCAATAATTGGATTGGTTGATGAAGATGCCATCCTTTAATTGCTTGATTTGAAGTCCAAGAAAATAATTCATTTTACCCATCATGGACATCTCAAATTCTCCTTGCATTATTGCTGAAAATTCTTCACACATTTCTTTGTTTGATGAACCGAAGATGATATCGTCAACATAGAATTGAACTAGAAAAGTGTTACCTTTAATTTTCTTGATAAACAAAGTCTTGTCAACTTTACCTTTTTCAAAGCCTTTTTCGCATAAGAAATTACTTAGTCGATTGTACCATGCCCTTGGTGCTTGTTTCAAACCATAGAGAGCTTTTCTCAATTTAAATACATGATATGGATTCTTGAAATATTCGAACCCCGGGGGTTTCTTAACATAGACTTCTTCATTGATATATCCATTTAAGAATGCACTCTTTACATCCATTTGGAAAAGCTGAAAATTTAATGAACAAGCATATGCAAGTAAAAGACGAATAACTTCTAACCTTGCAATCAGAGCGAAAGTTTCTTCAAAATTGATTCCTTATTCTTGATTGTAGCCTTGAATGCATCACTTTTCTGCACTAAAAATAATGTCCAAGTATATCTAGAGAAATCGTCAACAATAACCAAGGCATATACATTACCTCCGAAACTTCTTGTTCTTGGTGGACCAAATAAGTCCATATGCAACAATTGTAGTGGCCTTGTAGTAGACACCACATTCTTAGATTTGAAAGTTGATTTTGTTTGTTTCCCTTTTTGACATTCATCACAAATTCTATCTTTCACAAAATTTCTCTTAGGCAACCCAATGACAAGATCATGCTTGATTAATTTATTCAAGTGTTCCATGTGAATATGAGCAATTCTTTTGTGCCAAAGCCATGAATCATTGTTGTTCGCCATGAGACATTTTACCTTCAAATATGGATCATCAAGGGAAATCATAAATATATTATTAACTCTTTTACGTTTAATTATAACCTCATGTGTGACTTCGTCTTCTATCAAGCATTCATCTTTGGTGAACTTGATCTTGAAGCCTTTGTCACAAAGTTGGCTAATACTAAGAAGATTATGCTTTAGTCCTTCAACATAAAGAAAATATTTAATGGATGTGAAAGGTGGAGCACCAACTTTGCCTTTGCCAAGAATTCTTCCTTTATTGTTATCTCCATAAGTGACAAAACCCTTGGCCTTTAGCTCTGGATTTGAAAATTGGTTTATGTCTCCCGTCATATGCTTTGAACAACCACTATCAAGATACCATAGATTGCATGTGGTCTTCAAGCATACCTACAAAACAAATTAGGTTTTGTTAGGTACCCAAGTTGCTTTGTTTCCTTCATAATTAGTACCTTTATTTATCCACACATAATGTCCACTTGCCACACTAAAGTTTCTAACATAGCAAGCATTAGGTGTGTGGCCTTTAATACCATAATAAAAACAAGCAGGTTCAAAGTTACTTCTATATCTAGAAGGATAAGATTTATTCTTAGGAATTTTTTTCTTTTTAGGATAATTATGAACCAGTTTAGGTTTGTTCACTTTCTCTTTGGATGATTCATCACTAGCCTTAACAAAGATAGTTTTATTAGAACTTGGTTTTGAAAACTTTGAATATACAAGTCCACTTTTATCATTGGAATATCTTTGTTGGCTAAGAACACCTTCTAATCCAATTTGACATTTTTCATATTTCTCAATAACTCTTTTTAATTTGAAAATTTGGAAAGAGAGTGATTCACAATTTTCGCATACAAAATTCTGCTTTTTCTCACTAAGTTTTTGTTTTTCATCTTTGAGATCTTTTTCCATAGATTCACATTTTTCTTCTAAAGATGAAATTTGTTTATTTTGAGATGAAATAGTTTTGTACAGAATTTTGTATTCATTTAATATTTCATCTATAGCACCTTGTGCATCATTATCAAAAAGAGAAAATTCATTACTAACCTCGTCATCTTCACTATCGGAATGGTGTGAGGCCATCAATGCTAGATTTTCACATTCATAACTATCGGAATCAGACGAAGAACTTATCTCATTATCCTCCCATGCAACATAGGCCTTTTTGTTCTTAAATTCCTTTTTTCCTTTGTAGCCACCTTTCTTGGAGAGTTTCGGACAATCCGGCTTTATATGACCTTGCTTACCGCATTCATAACATGCGACTTCTTGTGTTGATATGGAAGCTTCCTTTTTCTTGAATTGTTTCTTTCTTTTTGCATGAGAAAAGGATTTGTCATTTCTACCAAAGAACTTACCAAGCCTTTTAACAAGAAGCATGAAATTTTCATCTTCTTCCAGATTGTCTTCCTTTTCAACTTTCTTGGAATCAATCTTTAAGGAAATATTCTTGGATTTCTTCTCTTGATTTTCATGTTTTTAAGTTTTCCGAGTTCCGTTTCATATTCTTGAAGTTTTCCAAACAACGTTGCGGACGTCATTGTAGAAAGACTTTTCTTTTTCATAAATTGCCGTTACTTTTGGTTGCCATTCCCTAGTTAAAGATATAAGCACTTTCAGATTTAGTTCATCATTAGTTAAAGTCTTACCAAGAGCACTTAGATGATTTTTCAAGTGCACGAATCTTTTCTGCAAGTCAAGAAGTGATTCTCTAGGCTTCATTCAAAATAACTCGTATTCTTGACTTAAAGTATTTAATCTTGATCCTTTAACTTCAATGGTTCCTTCATGAGTTTGTACCAAGGTATCCCATATTTCTTTCGCCGTTTTGCATGCCGAGACACGAAAGAATTCATCCATGCTAAGTGCACCTTGAAGAAGATTGATTGACTTTTTATCATAGAGGACCTTTTTCTTATCATCTTTATTCCATACAGTTTTAGGCTTTGATGAACCAGAAACGTTGATCGCCGTTATAGGAATAAATGGACCATTTTCGATGGCATCCCATATTTCTTCTCCTTATGCTTCTAGATGTGCCTTCATGCGTATTTTCCAAAAGTCAAAATATTCACCAAGAATAGAGGAGGCTTGTTGTTACTACCACCATCTCTGAAAACATGATTTTGATTTGAGGAAGCCATTCTGGATCTCTAGGAACATGTTACCTATAACCTGCTCTGATACCAATTATAAGTACGAATTTCGCCTAAGAGGGGGGGGTGAATTAGGTAATTTAATTATTTTCTGGTTTTAGTGATGATGGATATTATTTTTTTTGTTTATGGAGAGTTTATGAAAGAGTAAAGTGAAGAAAAATAAAGAGGCACAAGCGAGATATCCTGGTTCCCCTTACAGTCTGAGAGTACTCCATACCCCTTTTAACATGAAAGAGATTTCCTTATAGTTGGCAAACTTAAACAAGAACTACCAAAACCAAGAACAATCCTCTTGGACCAAGAACAATCCTCTTGGATTTTCATTATGTCAACATTGAGAACAATCCTCTCAAGGTGACCTTACTTGTTTCCAACAATCCACGAAAACTAGAGTACAAAAACCACTAATATTATTTTCAATAATCTTGAAAAATAAGAAAGTGTACAACAATATTTTGATTAAGTGAGTTTGTAGAGCAATAATCACTTTGAGTGATTTCATTAATAACTTGATATTTTCTTCCAATAACAATGATATACAATGACTCAAGACTTAGATTGCTCAAGGTTTTCTGTTATACAAGATATGAAAATATGCAGAAAACTTTTTGAATGAAAGTGAAAAAAAACTTGAGTTGAATATTTGAAAATTTTAAAAAAATATTGATTGGAAGAGATTATTTTTTATTTTGAAATTTCAGTATTTATATGTTCATAACACCCCTTTGAAACAACATAAGTTTCTGTAAATTAATCATGAACAATTTCCAAGATTAAATGAAAAGATTCCATGAAGTGGTGTTATGAAAAGGTATGTTCATAGCTGCTGTTTTTCAAAAACGTTCAACAAGCAATCGATTGCACCCTTGATGCAAATCAATTGCATGGGTTCTAACAGCCAGAAAATTCAAATATTTTCAGTGAGCAATCGATTGCATAAACATGCAAATCAATTGCACTTTAAAACAGAAGAATTTTTAACCAGAGAGCAATCGATTGCACTCTTGTATAAACCGACTGCACTAAGAAACAGAAGCAAAACAACTGAAAATGTGAGTCATGCAATTAATTGTACCAACATGTAAATCGATTGCGTAGAAGTAAAAATGGATTTTTTGCTTAGAAAACTTGAGAAAAAGTTTGGACAAGTTTTAAACATTTCTTTTGATCATTGAGCATCTAAGACTTAAGTTCATAGCAAGATTTGTTATTATACCTTGTGAAATTTAACAAGAGCTTGAATCAAAGACTTTTATCCATTGATGCTTTAGCTTCATCATTATCTTTGCCTTCTTGCCATTATGGTTTATCTTCATCAAAATAAAGTTCATTGAGAAGCTTGGTATTACAAATAATAGTGGCGACTTCATTGAAAAAATTTTAAATTTTTTTTCCAAGAATGTAAGAGAAGGTGGAACTAGAATTACTAATAGACTATGACAATCAGTAACATGGAAGTATGCAATGGATAGTTTTGTCTCCATCAGTTATTGGATTATAAAAAATCAGTGAAATCATTACGAAACTTTGATTTATCCAAGCTAATACGTGACTTAAACCCCATAACCTACTTCATTGTTCACAAGTCATATTCCTCCGGTTCTCATTGCAACCACCACTCCTTTAATTCAAAAAAATTCACTCAAAATCTCATTCTTAATTCTTCTCTCTCAGAATTTCAAAAACCCAATGTGTCTAACACAAAAAACATGTCTAGTCACATTCTCTATATTGCTGGAACTCTTGAAGGCATGACGAATGAGATACTTAATGTTGCTCCTCTTTCGATCATTCCTGTTGGAACTCCGAAAAGGACAAGAACAAAGTCCCTTGCAGAAAGAATAAGACCTCAATCTATTTATGAGAGTAACCCTATTATCCTTGAAGGAAAGGTCTCTGAAGAAATAACATCTTTTAGTAAGAATACAGTTTCAACAAAACCTAATGTTCTCAGAAAAACTAATCAGAAAGAAGTTCGAGTTGATCAAAGCATAAGAAAGATAGTGGCTGACATTCTGGACAGTAAGACTACTCCAAATGATGTGTCTAATGTTGGAACATCATTAGATAGGTCTTTGAATGTTAAGATACATAAAAACCCAAATGAAGGTGAAACTGAAGATAAATTTTTTGATAAAGCAGGCGTTGAGGGTAATAATGTTGATGATAAGGTAGTCAACCTTGATGATCTCCCTTCGGATGATGAACTTATCAGCCAACGATTGGCTCCTCATGTTGCTAAGAAATTAAGGAACATGAAAGAAAAGGTTGATGCTGCAACTAATAAGCCTTCCCCAAAGAAAGATGTAAGGATATGTCCAATAAAGAAATAGAGCAAGGTAGTGGTACCTGAGTCCCAAAGGAAGAACTTAAAAAGGAAATATATTCTCTTCAGTGATTCAGAGCATGATGTTGATGATGATTTTAAGGACAACATGGAAAAGGGCAAAAAGAAAACTACATCAAAAAGGAGTCTTGATGAAAGTCCCGTGGTTCCTCTGGATAATGTGTTGTTCCATCTTGTAGAAAATGATGGGAAATGGAAGGTTATATGTCAAAGATGCATTTTTCTGGAAATAGAATTGGGTGAAGATATCTTAAAGTTAAAAGAAGTCATTGAGCTTATAAAAAAGGTGAGTATGATGAAAAGTGTGTTAAAGCTGAGTAAGTGCTATGAGAATTTGGTGAAGGAGTTTATTGTGAACATTACTCAAGAGTGCACTGCTAAGAGAAGCAAGGAGTTTAGAAAGGTGTTTGTAAGAGGTAAGTGTGTAGAATTTTCTCCTTCCGTGATAAACATGTTTCTGTGAAGAAGTGGTGGAGAACAATGTGAGGTTAGAGCGTCTGATGATATAACATGTGAAGTCATAACTGGAAAATAGGTAAAGGTCTGGCCTAAGAAGGAAAAATTGACATCCAGTTGCCTAAGTGTGAAGTATGCTATCATTCACAAGATTGGAACTATCCATTAGGTGCCCACCAACCATACCTTTTCTTTTTCTACTATTATGGGAAATTTCATTTATATTATTAGAACTGAAATTGAGCATGATTTTGGAAGATGTATCTTTGATCAAATCATGAAGTAGGAAACTTTTGATGCAATAAAAATGCCAATTTCATTTCCATATTTGATCTGTGGAAACATCATTTCCCAACATCTAGGAATCTTAATTGATTCAAATGTGGAGTGTAAAAGAGTTTCACCCCTGAATTTTCATCATAAGATGTTTGAAGGAACACATGTTCCTGACATGGTCATGACATCTAGAAAATGAAGTATTGTCTCCACATCTAAGGAAAACATCATAGATGAGTTAAAGGCCACATGAAAAGGGTTAGATGAGTCTATCAAGGCTAACACAACTAGGAAGATAAAGCTTGAGAGCTTGATTGAAGCCCTGATTGAGAAAGAGAGACAAGCTAATCTTGTTGCTAAGAAAGATGATGGGCATGGAGGAGATGGAGCTCATGAAGAGGAAGAAGGAGAAGCTGGTGAAGTTTGAGGATCACTTGGTGTTTGGTGCTTCTGTGTGGTAGTATAATCTTTTTGTGATGTTTTTGTTTAAAGGCTTATAACCCGTTGTCTTTCTGTTGACACTCTGTGTCATTTTGCTGATATTTCTGAATATTGTATGCTTCCATCTGGTGCTTGTTAATTGTTCGTTTCCATTTGTGCTTAGATTTTATTTCCATTTGTGCTTCCATGTTTGGTATACTAAATATGTGCAATATGTGCCTTTTTCAACTTGTGGTTCCATATTTTTGTATGCTATGTGCACATTTACTCTGTTTCTTTTTTTCAAAATTTTGGCTAAAAATGGGGAGTAAAGTGTTGTGTTAATTATGGTTTCTTTTTGCAACTATTTAGGGGGAGCATGATGTTTTATGTTGCTGCCTTAGTGTGTGTGTGCTTGTACTACTGCTAGTGATGTAGCTATATGTGCAGGATGAGGATATCTTAGCAGATGTTCCAACATCCTGTGTCTATGTATGTTGAGAATTCTGATGCTCAGAATTTCTCTTTAATGTGGGTTTCTCCTTGAGGGGGAGAACCTATTTTGTGTGATAGGGAGAGTGTTATATTTGTATGTGTAGTTGTTGTATCTATGATATATATCTTTATGTTGTAGCTTGTTTTGCTGTGGTTTTATTCCTCTCTCCAGGTTAATTGGGATTTGGTTATTTTAGCCAAAATTTGCCAAAGGGGGAGATTGTTAGTTTCATTTTTATTGGTTGGATAAATTTAGGCTAAGCATGGTTCCAATTATGGTTCTATGTTTATATTGAATAAGATGGTGCAACATATTTATCAACTGTCATAACAGTTTTGATGTTATGAGTTTTTATACTAGATGTCACAGAAGATGTTGTAACATTCTGAGTCTGATGTAACAGGCACTGCTTTTAGATAGCCTTGAAGATTTAATTTGAAGATATGAGTATTTGGAATATTCTATACTCATTATAGGTGCAAGCCAATCAATGATTTTGTTAGAAACAAGTACAAATTTGATTGGTTACTAAAAAGGACCGATTAGGACTTTTTAGGAAAACTTTTTATGAAGTTTTTTTCTTCTATTGTTGTGGAGAATATTCTGCAGAGATTTTTCAGCTGAAGATTAGAGTTGATTGAAGAATCCAAGCCAGTCCAAGCCCAAATGCAGAAGTCTGTATAAGGAGGTGTCAAAGACCTAGTTTTTAAAAAGCATAATTTTTATTGTAAAAACTTGTGAAAAATAAGGGTTTAGGGTTGATAGTTCCTTAGGTTCTCCGTGTTTATTTTTTACGTCCTCATGTATCTCTTATACATTTGAGTTGACTGATTGTTACTTGCTTGTCAAGTTATTGTTCTTACTCAAAGCCCGTAGGCACGAGTTGAGTATTGTTCTTAGTGAAGCTTTTAAGAAAACTAAGTATTTTTAATTTGGAAGCGTATTCTTCCTTTTTGGTTTCTTGATACATTCCATGGTTCTAGGCGTGTTTGTTTATCACTGCGGGGATTGGAAGTGAGATGATAATTTCTCATATCTAGGAGGTGCCTAGGTAGAAGTTGCACTGAGTAGTGATTAAGTGATAAGTTGTAAACGGGGGAGTTTAGCTTAGAATTAATACTACTGATAGTGAATTTCCTTCCTGGCTTGGTAGACCCCATAGTAGGTGAGTTTGCACCAAATTGGGTTAACAACTCCCTGTGTTCTTTATGTTTTTGCACTTATCTTCTTGCATATTCCTTTTGTTTTTGGAAAGTTTGTTTGCTATCACCATATGTCTTAACATCTGTTGTGACACTGTGTGTTTTTAAGACACCAGTTTTGACTTCTGTTATTGTGCGTGCCAGAATTTAAGTTCTCTCTCTCTCTCTCTCATTTACTTACCATATGCAATTTGTTGAACTTGTTGTTTGATCGATCGATTCATATAGAATTTTTCTTTGATTGTTAAAGTTCAAATTGTTTTATTGATTAGCTTATAATCATTTTGATTTTAAGTGCTTTATCACATCAATAAAGCTCAAAGGAAAATTTGAAAAATCAATCGCGCGCCAAGTGTTTGATAAATTGCAAAGTTTTGTTTTGTACATAATTTCATTAGAACGAGGTAACCATTGTGATTTATGATAAACGATTAATTGAGATATAATTGTGTTGATTGTTTTTGTCATTATTTTAATTCCATATGGCTCACACATATCCGAGTTTCCAATAACTAGGTTTGTTTAGACGACTTTCTTGATCTAAGCCAAAAACCTTCCACTCAACATTGTTTTTCAAAACAAATTTAAATTACCTATTTTTGAAAGGTAATTTTTACTTGGAGATTTATTCACCCCCATCTAGATAATTCGCCACCATCTAACAGTGTAGAAGGGACACATGCTGGATACAATGTCCTAGCATGCTGCTACAACATTTGGGCCTTGCGCATCACATCTTTTCTACTTCATTTTGGAAGATTCTCTATTCAAAGTTTTGATAAGATTTTATTGTTATTAAGTTAACATTATGATTATATTATTTTTCTGATAACTGTAAAGATCAAATCATATTTAAAGAGATTTTAATTTCAATATGTAATAAACCAAATCATATCTTTTTGTTGGTGATCGCGACTTTGTGAGTCTTAAAGAATCTAGACCGCAAATATACAGTCCTATCGCGTGTAGCTTTAAAGATTATCGAATCCCAAGGGACTAAGTATAGAACTACCGTTATCTTAGGTTACTACGTAAATCTAAGGCTAATAATATAATTAATTAGGGTTTGGGAACCTAACTGATTAATATCTAATTTAGATTCAAGGAGACTCTCATGTTTATTGATTCAGATCCTACTATCAAACCTAAGTGAGTGCTCTCGCTGTTTCAAATAGAGTTTAAAAATAGTTTTTGAAAACAAAGAAAACCTAATCAACTTAAAAGCGCTCTCGCTGTATTTTAAGTTAATGCCCAATTATCACTATCTGGTTATTATCTCAAACTCTCGTTTTATTGATCCTAACTTCTATCTGTATTTTACTCTCGTAACAAAACAATTGGTTTTTAGAATTGATAATTTAAACCAGAAAGGTATTCGTTTAAAAAGGAACTGATCAATCGGCGTTGCCAAAATCCCGTCAGCTATGTGACCTTACATACCGATAAATAAATTTATCCTAGCATGTTAAATAATTTAATAACAACGCAACAGAAATAATTATCATCAAACAATCTAAATAAAAATAACATTTCGAACAATCTTGACATAGATAAATAAAATACTAAAATTAAACCTGAAAGTAATATGGCGGAATATTTGACTCACTTCAGGTATCTCACAGAGATTGATGTAAAATAACAAGCAGAAATAAATAATGCGGAGAATATTTTTGGCAGAGTAACACTAAAATTAAAGAGAAGAAAAATGTATTCAAAAAAAGGAGCCCTCGAACAGGAATTATGAGGCATTATTTATAGGCCTGGAGGCGCGTGGGAGTTGAGATATTTTCTCTTCCCACTTGCCTAGCGTAACGGTCGTTACACTCCTCTCTTCAAGGAGGATTGAGCGGTCGTCATGACCTATTAAAAAGGGGGAGGCTGCAACGGTCGTTGTAGGCCATGTTTTTAGGAAGGGCTAGCTGGAAAGGGTCTAACGGTCGTTACACCTAGGCAAGGGGAGTGTAACGGTCGTTACACCTTGGGCTAGGGGGAATTTGGGCCTTCCTTCATTTATTCTTCAGGGCCTTTTTACTTGTGATACGCCTTGTTTTGTCATACACCCCATAGCTTCATAATTGTTCACTCTTTATGTGGATTTAAGCATGATTGGCACGACTTTTCCCGATTTTCTTTGCATGTGTCTTGTAACATCAAATTCCTGAAAACATAGAAAATACCGGCATAATACGAATAAAGAATAATAAAGGTAATTAAAATGCGGATAAAATTCATATAAATTAACCTAAATATTCGATACATTTCCGGGTTATCAAACTCCCCTACACTTGAACCTTTGCTTGTCCTCAAGCAAATAATAGAATAAAAATCTTTTAATGCACGGTCTCTGACACAATTGCATGATACAAGTCGAATCGTACGTGGTTAAGGGGAAATACATTAGAAAGATGAAACTAAGTTCCAACACTAATGATACAGAAATAACATAAAACCATATGACATAGTCAAAATCCTCCATCCTATGCCAACTCGTCCGAATTATGCTATCATAGCTTGACCCAATTCTTTTCATTCAGAATCAACCACTTTCATTCAAGCGCAATCACATTAAGCCCTTTATCTTTCGCACGCACAAAGTAGAGTAGCCGGTTAGCGATTCTGGTCCTTTATGCACGGGTTTTTGGTACGCAAGTTGGTAACCCTTGCTTCTTTTCCAAATTATAATTCTCGGGGGATCGAACCATAGTTCTCCCTACTAAGTTCAGCACCAGATACCACTGAACAGGCTTACAACTGGTTATTATATAAGTTTTTTTAGGTACCGCAGTTGTTGGATTAAATGACTTGGTGAGGGTCACCTAACTTAGTTAGTGCATTCCCTATTATATTTTGATGTTTAGCATTTTTTTCTTTACTGATATTTTTTTTATTAGGACCAGTCACTTATATTCATCGGCTTCCTATGTAGTTTGTGGATAAGACGGTGTTGACTGCTAGTATAAACTACTCGGGTCGATCCAAAACTAAAACTTAAGGCTTTGGTATCATAACCACTCAAACTGATTTACATGATTTGGAAGACTTAGGTGTCAAGGCGGTATTAATTTTTTCGAATCAACTTTAAAATTTCTAACGTAGCCTAATTGTGAGCAACCTATATACTTTTCGAATGTACCGAGCTAATGCGTCGAGTACAAAATTTTTTATGGTTCAAGAAAAGTGTTGAAGTACAAATAACTTACGGAAATGAATTTTATTTTATTTTATTGAATGTAAAGGGAAATAACAAAAATAACAAAAATTCAAAAATTCAAAAATTCAAAAATTCGAATAACTTACTAGAAAAGTAGAAAACATAACAAAGGTTTCCTCCCCGACACTTGAACTGAGAATTGTCCTTAATACGACAAATAAAGTGAGGAAAGTAAAATGATATATGTTGTACCCCAAAATTTTCCCTCTCACTTATCAAGAATTTGCTCACAAGATCTCCTTGGACTCAAGACTGCACTAGGGTTTGATCAGCTCAAGACACCTCCTTAAACACTGATGACCAAAATTAGGCTTTGAGATTGCACAAGGATATTTGACTTCCAATTCCCCATATTACTTTCATGGATCATTATGGACCCTCAAGATTACTCATGTCAAGTTTTAAGCCTTGGATCACACTTTTGCTCAGTCAATTAAGCAGTTGACCTAAAAATTAGTTGTATTGGGGGAAAAGTCAACTATGAACAATTTATAGTCAAACTTCATAATTTTTTATCCACATCAACATTTTAAACTCATATGTATCATTTGATCAAGTTTGGACCATAATTCCTCAAGAAATTTGATCAAATCTTCAAAAGGGAAAAATGGTCAAAATTAGGGGTTTGACTGGGAAAGGGCAATTTCTGATTTTTGACCTAGCAAATGATCAATTGGTTTAAGGAATGATCTCAAGATTACAATTGCATCATTTTTACATAATGACATGGCTCAAAACATTGCTCAATTCCAATGGATTGACAGATGAATTTTCAGCCAACTGATCAAAAGTCAACTATATACTGAAAAGTCAAACTTTGACTTTTTGGTCAAAATCAAATATCAAAGATCACAATTCATCAAAGCGTGTAAAAATATGAAACTTATTCATCAATAAATAAAAAATTCAAGATTTCATTTTGAAAAGTTAAAATTTCTAAACTTAGAAATTTTTCTAAGTGTTGGAAATTTCTTATTTTTTCATAACTTTGAGCAAAATTTTCACCATGGTGCAAGATGATTAAAGAGAAACTTCCAACATGAAATTTGTAGATCTCCATGAAATTTAAAACTTTTCTTCATATAACTTCTTCCAAAAGTTCTTGGATCTCAAGTTATAATTTTAAGAACATGTGGTCATGAAACAAAACACTTAGTGAAATTTTGCCCTAATTTGGTCAGGATTTTGACCCAACTTCATGGAACTTTTTCATATAGTTCCAAGAGGAATATTCAAAATCAATTCAAAGATTGGTTGTATAGCATATTTCAAGCTTTCCAAAATGTCCAAGAACTCCTTGATATCATTTTTGAGTAGGGAGAATCGAAGAGATGAAGTTAGGGTTTTATCACTTGAATTACAAGTCATTTTGTGATGAACCGAGTTCAAAATTCAAACTATGATGCATAAACTCTACTTTGAAGGCCTCAAACTTGTTATGAACTCCATAATTAATGGCTTGCACAACTGTTAGAGGTCTCATTTTAAGCATTCAATGCATGGACATGCTTTATATCCATTTTTGGAAGAAAGTGCACATTGCCATTTTGATAAAGTGACTTTTTGCACAAAACTTGTTCTTGAGCCTTGCACTTGTTCTATTTTATGATCACACAAGTCCTATAACTCATGAGAAATGGTTTAGACACTTACAATCACCCAACCTATGCTTGTACCTCACATTGAAACTTGGTTTCCCTCTTTTCTTGAAAATCAAGTAACCTAGCCAAAAGCTTGTAACTTGTACTTCTGACTTGCCAATTGTTGTACCCCAAAATTTTCCCCTCTCATTTATCAAGATTTTTCTCACAAGATCTCTTTGGCTCAAGACTGGATTAGGGTTTGACCAGCTTAAGACATCTCATCATGCATTGATGACCCAAAATTAGGGTTTGGGATTGCACAAGGATTTTTGAACTATCAATGCTTCATATGACTTTCAAGTATCATCATGGACCCCTAAGATTACTCATGTCAAGTTTCAAGCCTTGAATCACATTTTTGATCAGTCAATTTGACAGTTGACCTAAAAATCAGCTGTATTGGGGGAAAAGTCAACCATGGCCAATTTACAGTCAAACTTCATAATTTTTGATCCACATAAACATTTTAGACTCACACGTATCATTTGATCAAATTTGGATCACAACTCCTCAAGAAATTTGATCAAATCATCAAAAGGGCAAAATGGTCAAAATTAGGGTTTTGACTGAGAAAGGGGAATTTTTGATTTTTGAACTAGCAAATGACCAATTGGTTTGTAGCATGAGTTCAAGGTTTCAATTGCATCATCTTAACCTAATGACATGGTTCAAAACATTGCAATTCCATTGAATTGACTGATAAATTTTACAGCCAACTGATCAAAAGTCAACTGTATACTGAAAAGTCAAACTTTGACTTTTTGGTCAAAATAAAATGCCAAGGATCACAATTCATCAAAAAATGTCAAAATGTGAAACTTGTTCATCAGGAAATCAAAGATTGAAGATTTTGTTTTGAAATTTGAAATTTCTTAACTTAGAAAATTTTCTAAGTATAGAAAAATTCTTATTTTTTCTCAATTTTAAGCCAAATTTTCACCATGATACAAGTTGATTCAAAGAAAGTTCCCAACATGAAATTTGTAGATCTCCATGAAATATACAACTTTTATTCACACAATTTCTCCTAAAGATGCTTGGATCTCAAGATATAATTTTGTGAATACATGCTCATGAACTAAAATAACTTAGTGAAATTTTGCCCTAATTTAGGAAGGTTTTTGACTTACTTCATGGTAACTTTTCACCTAGTTCCAAGAGGAATCTTGAAAAGCATTTCAAAGATGAGTTATAGATCACATTGCAAGCTTTCCAAAATGTCCTAGAACTACTTGATATCATTCTTGAGTAGGGAGAATCGAAGAGATGAAGTTGGCAATTTCTCACTTTGATTTCAAGCCATTTCATGAAGAACAAAATTCAAATCCAAACCTAGGCTGCATAATCCTTGTGTTACAGGTCTCAAACTTGTTTCTCACTCCATAATTTAATGCTTACACAGTTGATAAAGCCTTAATCCAAGCATAAGAGCTTTTGTCCAAGCTTTAATTCCATAAATAGCACAAAGTGGCCATTTCCATTTTAGAAAAGCATAACTTTTGCATTTGTCAACTCCTTGAGCTTTGCACCTGTTCTCTCTGCACACACAAGTCCTATAAACCAAAAGCAAAGTGTCTAGGACTTGTACCAACTCAAACCAGGCCTGTACAAGCATGTAGAGAGTTGTCTCCTCACTTTTCTTAAAAGGAAAGAAATAGAGCAAAAAGCCTATAAATCAGAAACCTGTTGTGGAATGAATTTGAAACCTTCTCTATACTTATACACAAACACATCACAACCTAACACACGATGGAAAAAGGCCAGAAACTCTCTCAAATTCGCTGTCACCAAAAACCTGCCATAACTTGCAGTTTTGCATCAAGCATAGCAATCCAAAAATCTACTCGTGCGTTTCAAGTTCTAATCACCTAAACACTTAACCTACATCATACCTAAGTGTTCCAGATCATCATCCCTTCAATGTAACTCCTCCTTCTCCATATGCCATTTTTGCATTTCAAGCTTGCAGGTTGACTTGGATAGGGAGATTCAGGCACTTTCAAGACAAGGTAAAGATTGGAACATACTCAGGGGGGTCCAGGCAAGGTAAAGGGATCCTCAGGCCTTCTCAAAACTCACTCAAACTCCATTCACGATCTCAGCTGAAAGAGGTAAGAACTCTAACTTTTATCTCTTCATACATGCATCCTTTGGTCTCGATTTGTGAAGATAAAATGTAGATATCTTTGTGCTAAAACCAACCATGTTCATAGATTTCATTTATATTCATTATGTATAGAGAATTTTAGATTTCAAATTTCTGTAAAAATTAGGTTTAAAATGAGGGCCAGTGAAATTAGCTTTGATCTTTGACTGTTAGTTTACATGAGTTACATGGTTGAAATCGTGGGAAAGAGTACTACCATTTTCATGTTTGAAGTTTCCATTTTCATGGAGAAATGAGAGAGATACAGGGGGTCCGGCTAGCTAGAGGAAGAAGATGAAGTACAGGGCAAGGAAGCGTTTTGTGTTATCTATTTTTAGTTTCACTTGAACTAACAGATGTACAGCCACCCCGCTGGCAAGGGAGCGTGCTGAAATTGCTAAGGTCATGGATTCGAGCCTTGGCGCCTGCCTTTTGCATATTTTCTCACATTTTTTGCCATTTTTTCTCATTATACAGCGCTGGGCTTTTGTTCATTTGGGCTTATGTTTTTTTCTAATGCTTACCTCCTGATTACTCAGGACACCCCTGGCCCAACCATTTTATTATTTATTTTTATTTTCATTTTCATTTTATTAAATATATTTCCTTTAACATAAAAAATCATAAAAAATATAAAACATAATAAATATTGTATTTTGTTTATTTTATCTTATTTCCTCATAAAAGATATTTTTATTTAGTTATATATTAATTATTTTCCTTAATAAACTTGTAAAATAAAATAGAATTAGGTTAATATTTTTTTCATTTTTCTCACTTGTAAATATTTATTCTAATGAACAGAAGGACTAAATATTTCATAAAATATTATCTTATTATTTTTAAGACAAAATACACAAAAATAATACTTAAAGAACTTTATTTTCTTTTACAAACCAGAATTAGGGTTAACCAATTTATAAAAATAATTTCCTTTTTTCTTAAATTATTAGGTTTAGTTCAAAAACTCTTTTTCATATAAAAAACAAAACAAAAAATCTTTTTCTTGCATACACATACCATTGCATATTTATTTTATATTGTATATTATTTATTCAAATATTTGTACAAATTCGATTTGGTTGTAATAGCTTAATTAGATTTACATTATTGCAAATCCCCATTTATAATTTGTATACCCCCTCCCATAAAATGTTGTAATAGTATAATAATATTTAAAATACGCAATTTATTGCTTTTACATAACATGCTAGTAATTAGGGTCTATATGGAAAGATAAAATCAATCAAATAGAAAACCCTAATCCAAGACAAAATCAAGCATGAAAATAACACACTTGCACACAAGCACCCTTAGGGTTACTCCACTTGGTTGCCTTACACAAAAATGGCCATATTACGCATGTGAAGTATCTTGGCAAAACAAAAAAATATAAGATCATAGTCCCTCGATGACGCTATTCAAAGTTGCCTTACAAAATGATCTTAGTCCCTCAAAAATGCTAAGATACTTTGTAACATTGCTAATCATGGTTATACGATAACCCACGCCCGTCCCGTTTACATCCAAAGATAGGGTTGCTTACCAAATCAATGGTAAGACAACAATGTCAAAGGAAAATAAAATGAACAAGAAAGACATTTGAGTATGTAGATTACTTCTAGTTACTTGCTCTATTTCAAAACAACTATCCTTGCTATTTTCAAAACAAACACATACATTTCCAAACATCTTACAAAATTAAAAACATTTTCAAAAATACAAACATCTTTGTATACATTCTTACGAACGAGAATCATTACAAAGATTGCATAAACAATGGCCTCTTTTACAAAATACTTTCAAAACCACACAAAGCACAATTTCAAAACAAAAAGCAAGTGATCTAGCAAGTAACGAAGAGCCCATGGAAAACCATGGATGAAAAGGGTGCTAATACCTTCCCTTTTCATAATCTACCCCCCGAACTCAAGAAACAATCTCAAAGGTCTTTCCTATGCTTTTTCACCTTTGCTTTTGGATAAAAGAAAAGTAGGTGGCGACTCTTGCTAACCGCAACATTTGCGATAAAACGTAAAACTCTCAAGTCAGTTCTCCCACCATATCACTGAAATGGCGACTCTGCTGGGGAAAATTATAAAAGTGGGGTTACCTTAGGGCTAGATCATATTTATTTGCTTACAGTGTTTGACATGTATGCTTTATATTATGGTTCTTTGTTTGGGTGTGAAATCCTCTACCCGGATTTGGGATACATTATAGGTAAATACCAATACGTTGTGGAAACTGTGCCGGGTATACCGGCATGGTCTAAGCAATAACTATGTTAGTGAGACATATTTATGGATACCGGTAGCCTTTGAGTCAATCAAAGAGAATACGGGGCCGCTGAGTGATGTCATGAAGCACTAATGAACTTCTAGAACCCTTTACTTGACCAACTTTGCCTTTTAGGATGTAGTGAGATGACCGACTTTGGTGCAGTCCGAAGTTGGTAGATACTCGATACTACACTCATTGAGGTTTGGTTTCTTGGGATATTTCGGTCGCCATTAAAGAGGCTTGAGCTGAAACAATGACCAAGGAAACAATCCGGTGATATTGAGCTCCTTAGAATCCGGTTACCATTACTAGGATAGGTTTAAGCCAACTAAACTTCAAGAGGGTACTTACCTATAAAACCTCATGCAAGCCTAAACTAAGAATTTGTTTGCTTTGCTTGTATGTGCATACTTGTACATAACATCATGGACATCATGAACATCATATACATCTACTAACCATTTCAAGGATTTTGGAGATTCATCTTTGTTCTTGTTTTGTAGGATATGGATTCACTTCGCAGGAAAACTATCCAAGTCAACCTTGTAAGAATTCCTCCACAATTTAAGGAGCTAGCTTCAAGGATCCCTGAGAACTCTCCATTCACCGAGAGACATGTTCGTCTACTCAACTTGGTCACCTCCAACACTGATGAGGATATGATGAAGGTGCTCTTTCAGTTCTTTGACCCTTTGCACCATTGTTTCACATTTCCCGACTATCAGCTTGTGCCTACTTTGGAAGAATTCTCGCAACTCTTGAGGATTCCCATTCTCAATCAACTACCTTTCAACGGTACAAAAAGAGACCCAAAGCCAGAAGAGATTGCTTAAGCTCTGCACTTGCACTCATCTGATGTCACAACTCATTGGGAAACTAGAAGTGGTGTCAAAGGCTTCTTATCAAAGTTCCTGTTTGAGAAGGCCCAAAGCTGTTGGAATTCCTTAGACTTGCAAGCCTTTATGGAAATTGTGGCTCTTCTTATCTATGGGATGGTCTTATTTCCCAATCCTGACCAACTCATATATGTGAGCATCGTCAAAATCTTCATGTCACGTAACCCGGTGCCTACATTGCTAGGGGATATCCTACACTCTTTTCATACTCACACAATGAGGAAAAGAGGTGTCCTTATGTGTTGCACTCCTCTCCTGGAAAGATGGTTTATTTCTCATCTTCCCCAATCGGTATTAAATAATGAGCAAGGTTCAAGGTGGTCACAAAGGTTAATGATGCTCCAACATTCAGATATTCATTGGTGCTCTCGATCCAAAGAGAATGTTATCATTATTGACCGTTATGGGGAATTCCCTAATGTCCCTCTACTTGGAATTAGGGGAGGCATTACCTATAACCCATGTTTAGCTCTAAGACAGTTTGGTTACGCCCGAAGGGATGGCCCGCACGAGATGTTGATTCAAGGTTTGGTATTCGACTACGACAACGATGATCAAGGTCTTCGCCAGAGATTCATCCGAGCTTGGAGGATGATAATTAAGGTGGATAGCAAGACTTTGGGACAGAAGAATTCCATCCCTCTTGAGCCTTACCTCAAATGGGTACGAACTGTGCTCAAAGTCTTATGATGCCTTATCCTTCCATTCTTCTGGTAATTATTGAGCCTGTTAAGGAGGGATATGTTCCATACAATATCCTACATCCTGACATGCCCACATCTCTTGAAGACCTGCAACAGGATTAGATACAGTTCAAAGGAGAGTGAGATACTTTCAAAGCCCAATTCTACGCAAGCGAGAAGAAGGTTTTGGAACTCATTAGGCTACTTCATGAGGAGCGGACTCTAAATGCTTACACAACACCAAAAAGGATTCACACTACTTTTTTATCTTAGAGTTTTGTATTATTTTGTCCAAAGGGCATTGATGTACTCAAACTTTATCTTATTAATATAACGTGTATTTCCTTTTTGTCTAAAAAGAACTTGAATCTTTGAAATCCTTGAAAACATTGCATATGCACATATCATTCATCATAACATAAAGATGTCTTTTGCAACAAGTTTCCTCATATCTCTATTGTTTATTTCAGTAAGATGGATCTCAAACAAATAGTCAAAGATCTCCAAGCTCATAACACACAGTTTCAACAGTTGCTCATGACCCTAGCCAAGGGGCAAGAAGAGTTGAAGACTCTGCTGGCTAAAGAGAGGAAAAAGAAAACAAAGAAGGTCACTGGGGTCCTAAACATGGGGAGAATATTTCATGGGCAGACTAGAAGAACCTTAAATTTTGCAACAACATCCGGTGAAGGAGAGGGGAAAGGAAAGGAAACAGCGGTCCTGTCAGAATCTGAAGAGGAGGAAGAAGAGGAAGACTACTCTGAGGAACAGTATCCTTCAGCTGATGATAAGTACAGACATCTCGAAGAACATTTGAGCACGATGGAAATAAAAAAGATGCCAGGCTTAGACTTTGAAGAATTGGGACTAGTGTCGGGGATTATGACTCCTCCGAAATTCAAAGTGCCTTTGTTCGCAAAATATGATGGGGTGTCATGTCCTAAGATGCACCTCCGATCATATGTGAGAAAGATCCAACCACACTCCGCTGATAAAGACTTGTGGGTACATTTTTTCCAAGATAGTCTATCTGGAACACAACTCGACTGGTTTTACCAACTAGAAAAAGCCAACATCCACAATTGGGAAGATCTTTGCACAACTTTCTACAAGCAATATCAATATAATGCTGATTTGGCACCTACCCGTACTCAACTTCAGAGTATGGCTATGGCTTCCAATGAGGGTTTCAAGGATTACGCGCAGAAATGGAGAGATCTGGCTGGAAGAGTTAAACCCCCTCTGTCTGAAAGGGAATTGGTGGACATGTTCTTAGGCACTTTATCTGGCCCTTTCTTCAACCATTTAATAGGAAGCTCATCTGTAGGGTTCACTGAACTAATACTAACCGGAGAGAGGGTGGAAGCTGGCATACAAAGTGGAAAGATTCAGAAGGATTCATCTTCTTCTATAGTTGTGAGGAAACCTTTTATTCAGAAGAAAGAAGTAGTTGTTGTATATCCACAAAGGAACCAAGAGAGAGCCGAATGCCGACCAATGGTAGGGGCTGTTATGATTCCAAAGCCCACGTCTGATCAACAAAGAGGTAATCAACCAAGGGTGAAAGGCCAGTCAGGAAATTCACTAGAATCAATATGACTTTGTCTCAAGTATTACCACATCTTCTGAAATCCAATTTGGCAACTTTGAAAGAAGCTCCAAAAAACCCCAACACAGTGTCCCCTCATTATCACCCCAATGCCCGTTGCGCATATCACTCCGAGAGTCCTGGTCACGATACTAACAACTGTTGGGCCTTGAAAAACAAAATACAAGACCTCATTGAAGCAAAAGAAATTGAGTTTGATGCGCCCGAGAAGCCAAATGTCATTTATGCTCCTATGCCTAGACATGGTCACAACACCAATGCTACTGAAGAAGATTTGTTTGTTACCACAGTTGATGAACTCTTGACTCTACTCCCAATCATTAAGATAAACTTGTTGAAATCCGGTATATTCCCGAGTTGTAATGAAGACTGCCACCTCTGCTTATCCTTACCAACTGATTGCCCTTTGTTGAAAACTGGCATTTAACGCTTGATAGACAACAAAGAAATTCTATTTGAAAGTACTCCTGTTTCACCTGTTCCTGTTGAATATGTTTTAATTATTACCATCTTCGCCAATTCTTCCAGGGTCCCCAAAAGACCCGTTAGAATTACATCGGTTCCGAAAACTACTCCTCTAATAATCACAAGGCCTGGGCCAGTCCCATATGAATCAGACAAAACTGTGCTGTGGAATTACAGTGGGGACATTTACTACCATGGCATCAAACAATATGGGCCAACCACCAAAGAGATAAACTCCGAAGAAGAAGATTCCGACATTAGCAATATTGTCGAAACTAAAAAAAATTACCCGAAGCGGTAGGATCTTTTCTCCAGAAATTGGCCCCCCAAAGGCAGTTTTTGGACCCGTGGCTGCTCCAAAGGTTACTTCCGTACCCATAATCATCTCTGCAAGTGCTCCTATTGACGAAGCCGTTACAACCCCTGTTGCCATTCCTACCAACACTCCTCCTGCTGAAACTCGAGGAAAAAGTATTTAAGTGGATCATGTCCGGATGAAGGCTCAATAACTGACTATCCCCGAGATATCTAAGAAAGAAATGGATGAGATCCTAAAAATTATAAAAAGGAGAGACTACGATGTAGTTGAATAGTTGGGGAAAACTCCCTCCAAAATCTCCATGCTGGCATTACTACTGTGTTCCGAGGCACATGCGAAAGCCTTGGTGAAGTTCCTAAAGACAGCCCATGTGCCTCAAGAGACGTCTGCTGATCAATTTCGAGACTGCGTGGCCAGCTTGACAACGAATAACGGCATAGGTTTCTCGGATGCTGATCTAACACCAAGGGAAAGAAAGAACAACGAGTCATTGAATGTCTCTGTGGAATGTAGGGGCACCACTCTGGCCCATGTCTTAGTGGACACTGACTCATCTTTGAATGTATTACCAAAAAAAGCTCTTGATAGACTTGACTGCGAAGGACTGACGCTAAAGCCAAGTAACATAGTAGTAAGGGCATTTGATGGCTCGAAGAAGATGGTACACGGGGAGGTGGATATCCCCATAAAGGTTGGGACTCAAACTTTCAATTCAACCTTTTATGTAATGGACATCCGCCCTTCGTACTCTTGCCTGCTAGGATGGCCATGGATCCATAATGCTGGCGATGTCACCTCTACATTGCACCAGATGCTGAAGTATCTGGTTCAAGGAAAGATTATCACGTGTCCACGGAGAGGAAGAATACATGATTAGCCATCTCAATTCCTTCAGGTATGTGGAATTCGACGGCAAGTTCATTGAAACTCCTTTTCAACACTTCGAAGAGGTCCCCCAAGAGGTAGAAGTGACCAAAGTTGTGTCCCAGATTCCCAAGATTACAAGACCCCCACTCCGGATGTCATCTCTGGAGGACACCAAAGCAGTAGTAGAGGAGGGTGGACGAACCATCTGGGGGAAACTTCCGGATATCCCGTATAAGTCTGACAAGTTTGGCTTAGGTTTCACTTTAAGTGCTCAAAAGGCTGTACGCTGTGCCCGTGCTGGAGGGCCACCCTTGAAGATTAGCAACTGAGATGTCAACGCAGTAGAAGATGGTGAAGAGGATTGCAACTTGGAGGATTGGATCTTTCCGACTATCAATGGAGGACTCCGCAATTGGGAGGCTAGAGACTTCGTCCCAATAACTTTCATCCCTCAGTAATTTATCTTTACATTTTGTTGGACCTGTAATATTCAAAAACAATTCGCACTCTTAAAACCTTGTGTCTTGCCTGAGGCACAATGGTCCATTTATAAGGGTTATTATTTCATCTTCATATGACATTCAATGAATCATGGACGTTTTTTGCATACAAACTTTTGTGCTCATTTTTTTTCTTTTACATTTTAATTTTAAGGATGGCTATACCCTTACACACACCCACACTCACAAATGCAGGTACCCCTCCATTCTGGATCCCATGGGTAACGATACTGCTATGGCCTTTTGTAACTCTGAGGATCTAATCTACCAAGCCGAAGACAAAGGTGAGGAAAATTGTAAAGTACCAGGGGAACTTGCCAGACTGCTACAACAAGAGGAAAGAACCATTCAGCCTCACGAGGAACCTATGGATACAATCAACCTGGGTACCGAGGAGGATAAAAAAGAGGTCAAGCTGGGTTCCAATCTGGAACCCAGTGTCAAGGAGCGTCTGATTCAGCTGTTTCATGACTATGTTTAAATCTTTGCCTGGTCATATGAAGACATGCCAGGACTTGATACAGACATCGTGGTACATCATCTGCCTACAAGAGAAGATTGTCCGCCAGTAAAACAAAAAGTTCGACGCATGAGACCTGATATGTCAGAAAAGATCAAAGCGAAGGTCATGAAGCAATTCAATGCTGCATTCATTGCTATCACTTCCTACCCTCAATGGGTTGCCAACATTGTTCCCGTACCTAAAAAAGACAGAAAAGTACGAATGTGTGTGGACTATAGAGATTTGAATAGGGCAAGCCCTAAAGATGATTTTCTACTCCCCCACATTGATATCCTGGTTGACAATACGACACAACACAAAGTGTTTTCCTTCATGGACGGATTCTCAGGTTATAACCAAATCAAAATGGCCCCTGAGGACATGGAGAAAACAACATTTGTCACACAGTGAGGCACATTCTGCTACAAGGTGATGCCATTCGGATTGAAGAATGCTGGGACAACCTATCAGTGCGCCATGGTAGCTTTATTTCACGACATGATACATCATGAAATAGAGGTCTACTAGACGATATGATAGCCAGATCACAAATATAAGAAGAGCACCTGAATCACTTACAAAAGCTGTTTGAGAGACTGAAGAAGTACAAGCTGAGGTTGAATCCAAACAAGTGCACATTTGGAGTACGGTCCTTTAAACTCCTAGGCTTTGTCGTCAGTAACAAAGGTATTAAGGTCGGTCCTGCCAAAGTTAAAGCAATACAAGAGATGCCTGCTCCTCGTATTGAGAAGGAAGTCAGAGGATTCTTGGGACGCTTGAACTATATTGCCAGATTCATTTCCCATCTAACAACTACTTGTGAGCCAATCTTCAAATTATTGAAGAAAGATCAAGTAGTCAAATGGGATGATGAATGCCAAGTTACTTTTGACAAAATCAAAGAATACTTACAAGAACCTCCTGTGTTGATGCCACCAGTCGAGGGAAGAACATTGATCATGTATCTGACTGTTTTAGAAAACTCAATGGGGTGTGTATTGGGGCAGCATGACGAGTCTGGCCGAAAAGAGCACGCTATTTATTACTTGAGCAAAAATTTTATCGACTGTGAAACCAGATATTCACTGCTCAAGAAAACTTTTTGTGCTCTGGCATGGGCTGCTCACCGGCTAAGACAGTATATGTTGACTCATACTACCTTGTTGATATCTAAGATGGATACGATAAAGTACATCTTTGAAAAGCCTACTCTTTCGGGGAGAATAGCGAGATGGCAGATGATCATAACGGAGTACGACATACAATATACTACCCAGAAAGCTATAAAGGGCAGTGTGCTAGCTGATCATCTTGCTCATCAAGCTGTCGAAGACTATCAGTCCATGAAGTTTGAATTCCCGGATGAAGACATCATGACATTAGATAACTGTGAGGCCATATGAAGGACCTGAACAAGGATCCCGATGGACCCTGTTCTTTGATGGAGCATCCAATGCACTTGGTAATAGCGTCGGCGATGTACTCATATCTCTAGAAGGGTGTCATACTCCCTTTACTGCCAGACTTTGCTTCAACTGTACAAACAACATGGCAGAATATGAAGCATGCATCTTTGGTCTCAGAGCTGCCATAGACTTGGGAATCAAATCTTTAGATGTGTTTGGAGATTTAACTTTGGTCATTAGTCAAATCAAAGGGGAGGGGGACACCAAACACCCAAACCTTATCCCTTAACATGTTTTGACATTGCTACCACATTTTGAGAAGATTACCTTCGAGCATTTCCCCGAGAAGAAAACCAGCTAGCATACACTCTAGCCACAATGTCATCTATGTTTAAACTTAATTGGGATAACGAGGCTCCCCAAATCACCATCGAACGAATGGATGAACCAGCGCACTGTCACGAGATTAATACTGAAGAGGTAGTGGACCAGCCTTAGTTTCATGAAGTCAAGAGGTATCTCGAGGCTCTAGAATATCCAGAAGGAGCTTCAATCAATGATAAGAAGTTCTTAAGGATATTCTCTGCTAAATTCTTCCTTAGTTATGGCATCCTGTACAAATGCAATCATGACTCCATTTTGCTTCGGTGTGTGGATAAAGTTGAAGCTGAAAAGATCATGGCTGAATTACATGAAGGTACTTTTGGCACCTACTCCAGTGGGTATACGATGGTGAAGAAAATCCTACGGGCAGGCTATTATTGGTCTACCATGGAAGCAGATTGCTATCAACATTCTCGAACCTGTCATAAGTGTCAAATTTATGCTGACAAGGTGCACATACCTCCGGTTCCTCTAAATGTCTTGACGGCTCCTTGGCCCTTTGCTATGTGGGGAATTGATATGATTGGAGAGATCAAGCCTACAACCTCCAATGGACACCGCTTCATCCTAGTGGCCATTGACTATTTTACAAAGTGGGTTGAAGCAGCTTCTTTCGCTTCCATTACCAAGAATGTTGTTGCCCGCTTCATGAAGCAAAACCTTATTTGCTGGTATGGTATCCCGGAAAGGATCATCACTGATAATGGTACAAATCTCAATAACACTATGATCACCGCTTTATGCGAGCAATTCAAGATCCAGCATCATAATTCTTCTCCCTATCGGAAAAAGATGAATGGTGTTGTCGAAGCTGCAAATAAAAACATTAAGAAGATCATACAGAAAATGACAGTCACATACAAAGACTGGCATGAGATGTTACCATTCGCTCTCCATAGTTATCGTACCACGGATCGCACATCAACTGGGGCAACACCCTATTCTTTGGTTTACAGTATGGAGGTTGTCTTGCCTATTGAGGTTCAAATCCCCTCTCTGAGGATTATAAAAGATGCATGCTTGAACGAAGACGATTGGATCCAGACTCGACTTGATCAGCTGAACTTAATTGATGAAAAGAGACTTACTGCTGTCTGTCATGGTCAGATGTATCAAAAACGGATGATTAAGGCTTTCAACAAGAAAGGCAGAGGCCAAGTATATCAAGTTGGGGATTTAGTGATCAAACGTATCATCTTGCCACAAAGTGATCCCAGGGGAAAATGGACTCCTACCTATGAAGGACCATTTGTAATCAAAAACATATTCTCTGGTGGAGCAATGATCTTGACCACCATGGATGGCGACGACCTGCCGCACCCTGCGAACACGGACATAGTCAAAAGATTCTACGCATAAGAGACCCGCTAGGTTGACATACCTAGGAAAAACAAGGGCATCCCGGCAGACCAAAAGGTTCGGGCAAAAACTAGGGATAAGATAAAAAAAATCTATACACCCGGAAAGTTGAAAACCCGAAAGGGCGACTTGGGAAAAAAAGGGTTTTCTGGTGGACTGAAAACCCAAAAGGGCGGTCCAGGAAAAAGTTAGGGAATTAAAGTGTGTGACTATGTCCCGTCGGATCACTTGACAAACAACCTTTGAATTCCACTGACAAACTCAGAGTTTATGATCAATTCAATCACCTTCGGACAGGGCACAAATAGACAAGATACTTGGAGATGCGAAAGCCATAGCAGAATGGGAACCCCATGGGATTAATACACGTAGCTATCTTTCTTTGTATAAATTTTTCTTGTTTTACGACAGCATTCTCTTACTAGAATGTTTGTCCCCTTTGCACAAAATATTTATTCAAAGTCAATACAAAGATACCCCTTTTGAAAGTGCAAAAACTATTTGTCTTTTTCTTTACGCTTGTGTTTTGTTTACAAAAACGTCCAATGATTTCATTGATGAACATATGCATTTGAACATGATTACTATTTACAAATAAACAAAATGAGAAAGACAATTACTAATAGGTTGAAAGAATAGGAAAATGTCTCTAGGCTATTCCGTAAGTAGTCCCCTACAGTACGTCGTTTAAATCCCCAACAGAACGAAGCTCCCAGTTTACCAATCCCCGATAGAAATCACCCAATTTCTCCAGATTCCCAAAGCAGATTGCGCAATAAGTACATGGCATTTCCCTTACAACATAGTTTATTTCTCTAAACGGAAATTCATCAATACTTCTACTTCAAGACATAAAAATTCAACATATCCTCAGCAGCATTCAGGGATTTATTTTCCTCAATCAAACAACAATGCAGAAAATTAGTTCACATACACATACATTACATCCATATATCATAAACATTGATAAAACAAATACATTGCATCATACATTTAATGCAACATAACTTTATATTTTAGCTAACATTTTACCCTTGACAACAATAACAGTTACCATTGACAATATGCAATCATGATACAGTACATATACGCTCCAGACACGGATGCCATTATGATACTTATTCAGATGCATATTATAGATATAGTACAGATACGCTCTAGACACGGATGCCATTCTGATACTCATTCAGATTCAACTTTCAGATACAGTTCAAATACGCTCCAGACACGGATGCCATTCTGATACTCATTCAGACATAACTTACAGATACAGTTCAGATATGCTCCAGACACGGATGCCATCCTGATACTTAGTCAAAATCATCTCCCAGATACAATTCAGATACGCTCTAGACACGGATGCCATTCTGATACTCATTCTTTCAGCTTACAAATTACAGTTCAACAAGAATTCTTGGATGACATCTACAAGCCCATCTCCAACAAGGTTCTATCACATCTCCAAATGGCATCTTTAAGCCTATTCCCTCAACCACACATTGTCGAGTGCAAATTTCTGGGCACTCTAGTGTCCAATCATCTTTCACCTTTGAGTCACGAATGGCAAAGCTCGCCAATCTAACTCTTTAGGTATAAGAAGATTGAACAGGGGCAGCTGTTGTACCCCAAAATTTTCCCTCTCATTTATCAAGATTTTTCTCACAAGATCTCTTTGACTCAAGACTGGATTAGGGATTGACCAGCTCAAGACATCTCATCATGCACTGATGACCCAAAATTAGGGTTTAGGATTGCACAAGGATTTTTGGACTATCAATGCTTCATATTACTTCTAAGTATCATCATGGACCCCTAAGATTACTCATGTCAAGTTTCAAGCCTTGAATCACATTTTTGATCAGTCAATTTGACAGTTGACCTAAAAATCAATTGTATTGGGGAAAAAGTCAATCATGGCCAATTTACAGTCAAACTTCATAATTTTTTATCCACATCAACATTTTAGACTCACATGTATCATTTGATCAAGTTTGGATCACAATTCCTCAAGAAATTCGATCAAATCATCAAAAGGGCAAAATGGTCAAAATTAGGGTTTTGACTGAGAAAGGGGAATTTTTTATTTTTGACCTAGCAAATGACCAGTTGGTTTGTAGAATGAGTTAAAGGTTTCAATTGCATCATCTTGACCTAATGACATGGTTCAAAACATTGCAATTCCATTTGTGATACGGTGGGAAGAGAACTGACTGTTTTTTTTAAGTCTGGTTTGCGTTTTGCGTTTGTTTTCGCAAAATGTCGCGGTAAGCAAGAGTCGCCACCGTCTTTTATTTTATCCAACAAGGAAAGGAAAAAAGCACAGAAAAATTCCTTTTTGAGATATTTCTCGGGTTCAGGGGGTAGATTATAGAAAGGGAAGGTGTTAACACCCTTTCTATCTGTGGTTATCCACGGGCTCTTAGGTACTTGCTCATAATGTTTTCAAAATTTGCTTTCTTTGTGTTTGTGGGTTTGAAAGAGTCTTTGTTTGAAATGTAAGTGTGAAAATTTGTTTTGTTTTGAAAGAGAAAGTACTTAAGAACCATCTACCTACTCGAAAAAAGAATCGTTCTATGCTAATGTCCTTTAGACAGGGCTATCCCACTATGAATGAGTAGGTAGCCTCGTCGTTGGAGTTTTAAGGGTCAATTATATTAAGGGGTGTGCGGTCACTAAAGAAATCTTATGACGCCTTAGCGGTAACCCTAATGTCTTAGATCATTTTATCCGAGGCAACCGTTTCGAGGCAACTATGATCTTTGGACAAGAGGGCGACCTCTAAAACTTCCTATACTCAATGACCGCGTACGAAGGCAACCAAGTGGGGTGTACCCTAAGAGTGCGCATGTGCGAGTGTGTTATTTTCAGTTAATTTGTATTTGTACATGTCAATGGTTATCCATGTTGATTTTAGGTTTAACATTCGATCTTGTCATGCATTCCCTATTACCAAACATCTAACAGTTTATAAGTTGCGGAAATTAAATTGCGGAAATTAAAAATAACTATTACAAGGCGTCGGGTATTTACATCGCCAAAAACAACCCTTGAAATTAAAATGCGGAAAATAAATAAAGCGATAAAATACTTTAAAGTCCTATTAAACTATTACATTCCGTGAAATAGATACAATAATATGATAAAACTGGATCGCGTGCGAGAAAATTAAATTGGATGCGAGTTTTTTCGGGTTTTGACCCTTTTTTGAAATAAGGTGATTTTTTGGTTATTTTTGGATTAAAAGAAACTAAATTAAGTTAACAATTAAATTAATAAACTAATGAATTAATTAAAATATTTTTTGGATTTTTGATATTTAAAGAAATAAAAATAAATTAATCAAAGTTAATAAAAACCTAATTATCTAAATTAATTTTAATTATTGCAAAAGGTATTAAAGTTATTTCCTAATTAAACTAAATTAATTGAATTAACAATTGTTAAAAAAAATAAAATAGTGAAATTAAATTTATGAACAAAATATTTTTGGGTTTTTAATTTTATGAGGAAAAAATGTGATTGGTTAGTTAGTAAATAATAAAACAATAAATAATTAAATAAGATAAAAAAGAAAGAAATAGAAATACTCAGGGGCGTTTTGGGCTTGAAAGGAGGTGAGAATTGCAATTTGATGGCCCATTACAAATTGGCTTTGCTGACTTCCTTGATTCCATATACATGCGCTGACTTTGGCCCATGGTAAGCTTTCATTCTGGACCACCAGATCTTGCCTGGGGCCATCTGGCAGATGATTAGGTGATGGTGTATGGTGAACCACGCATTGGAGCTTGCATTGGAATACTTGTTGAAAAATAATACAAAGCAATATGGGGACCTGGGATTCGAACCCAGGTCCTGTTGGACTTTGCACTAACACCTTCGCCACTGAACCAACGTGCTTCAGTTGTTATAGTATTGAATAATAATTAATATATTGGAAAAACAAACAATATTCCAGAATTAAAAAAAAATAAAGCGCGATGTTTGAATCAACAAATGGGAGGGGGACGCGTCATCGTCTTCCTCGTTGAAACCTGGATATTTACCTGCGGATTTATATCCGCAGCTAAATCCATAGGTGTCTCCTAAAATCAATTTTAGGCCATGGAAATTGATTCCAAGACCATGGTCATGTTCGTCTTCCTCTCCTGATTTCATCCATGTCCCTTAATTGCACTGATTTTGCCTGAAAATAAAACACCCAAAAACAAAAACCAAGAACCCTAGATTCGGCTAGGGGGTTACAGGCTATATAAATGCAATCAAATAATGCATAAAGTTTAGAAATTGCACAAGGATCATGAATATGCCAATAATTTGTCAAAAAAATGCAAGAACATGAGGATACAATTTCGAGTATATGGCGGTTTTTTGAGAGACTTACAGCGCGATTGAGAGGGTGTGAGGGCTTACTTTTGATTGCTTCTGACTCAGTGGTTGCCCAGCAATGGAGTGGTGTTGAGATTTTATGTTGAAACTGCCTCTAAGCACGATTTCAGATTCACACTTTTTTCAAGTTTTCTCAAGTTTGGTTTTTGTGTTCTTGCAGCCTCCAACCTCTAAAACCCGTGCCTTTGCATTGTATATGTATGCAGCATTGGATTAGGTCAACAATTGGGTCTTGAATCTTTGCACATTGATGTTTTAGGATTTGATTTGATCCTCCATTGATAACTTTCTTATTTTGTCCAAAATCCAATATTTTTTCACATGAAAAGCTTGATACGGATTTGATCATGTCATTGATGATGATTAGGTCCTGAAAATAGAAAAAGATCCCATGTAATCAAGTTTTGGGATTTTATTTGATTTAAATTGATTTAAAATGAATTAATTCAATAAAAAATCCAATAAAATAGAAAAATTGATAAATGGGAATAAGGCTGAAGCTAGGACACGTGTGGAGTGTGACAAGATCAAATCAAGTGGAAAAGAATGGGCCCGTTTGACAAAATTTGAAGTTTTGGGGATAGTTGACTTTTGGCAATTTTGCAAAAATGCCCAACTTCAACAATGTATAACTTCTTCAATTTTGAACTTTTAGAAGTGTTCTTGGACTTTTTAGAAAGCTTGAGATGTCCTCTAACCAACCCTTTTGGTCTCATCTAATTTTGATATTCCATTCTCATGTTATAAGCTTTGGCAAAAAAGGTGTTTTTGTTGACTTTCAAAAATGACCTATAATGTCCAAATTTATAACTTCTTGTGAGTGCATTTTCTGATCTTGGAGTATGAAGATGGATTGTAGGAAATTGCATCCTCTTAAAAATGAACTTTGGATGGGTCATTTCTCATAAAGTATAAGAAAGTTATGCTTGGTCAAATTTGAGTTGACTTTTCCTACAAAACCCTAATTTAGCAACTTTTGGGTCTTGACGAATTTTGAGCAATCCTTGATGAATCATGATCAAACCTTGATAAAATGATGAAATAACCTTCAAATCGAGAATGTTGACAAAAAATCTTGAGGTTTGACTGTTTTTAGGTCACAGTTGACTTTTGCCCTAGCACAGTCGATTTTTGGACCCTTTGAGCAATTGACTGAGCAAACTTCCTCTGCAAGGCTTGAAACTTGGCATGGATGATCTTGAGAACATGTTAGGAAATTGGGGAGAACTTGAGGTCATTTGGATGCAAGGACCTTGATGCAACATAAAACCCTAATTTGAGGTTGTCTACCTTAGGAGAGGGAAAATTTTGGGGTGCAACACCATTGAATTGACAGATAAATTTTGCAGTCAACTGATTAAAAGTCAACTGTATACTAAAAAGTCAAACTTTGACTTTTTGGTCAAAATCAAATGCCAAGGATCACAATTCATCAAACCATGTCCAAATGTGAAATTTTTTCATCAAGAAATCAAAGATTGAAGATTTTATTTTGAAATTTGAAATTTCTTAACTTAGAAATTTTTCTAAGTATAGAAAAATTCTTATTTTTTCTCAACTTCAAGCCAAATTTTCACCATGATACAAGTTGATTCAAAGAAAGTTTTCAACATGAAAGTTGTAGATCTCTATGAAATATACAACTGTGCTTCACACAATTTCTCCTAAATGTGCTTGGATCTCAATATATAATTATGTAAATACATGCTCATGAACTAAAATAACTTAGTGAAATTTTGCCCTAATTTAGGCAGGTTTTTGACCTAACTTCATGGAAAAGTTTCACCTAGTTCCAAGAGGAATCTTGAAAATAATTTTAAATATGAGTTATAGAGCTCGTTGAAAGATTTCCAAAATGTCCAAGAACTCCTTGAGATCATTCTTGAGTAGGGAGAATCGAAGAGATGAAGTTGGCAATTTCTCACTTTGATTTCAAGCCATTTCATGAAGAACAAAATTCAAATCCAAACCTAGGCTGCATAATCCTTGCTTTACAGGTCTCAAACTTGTTTCTCACTCCATAATTTAATGCTTACACAGTTGATAAAGCCTTAATCCAAGCATAAGAGCTTTTGTCCAAGCTTTAATTCCATAAATAGCACAAAGTGGTCATTTCCATTTTAGAAAAGCACAACTTTTGCATTTGTCAACTCCTTAAGCTTTGCACCTGTTCTCTCTGCACACACAAGTCCTATAAATCAAAAGCAAAGTGTCTAGGACTTGTACCAACTCAAACCAGACCTGTACAAGCATGTAGATAGTTGTCTCCTCACTTTTCTTAAAAGGCAAGCAATAAAGCAAAAAGCCTATAACTCAGAAACCTATTGTGGAATTAATTTGAAACCTTCTTTATACTTATACATAAACACATTACAACCTAACACACGATGGAAAAAGGCCAGAAACTCTCTCAAACTCTCCATCACCAAAAACCTGCCATAACTTGCAGTTTTGCATCAAGCATAGCAATCCAAAAGTCTACTCGTGTGCTTTAAGTTCTAATCACCTAAACACTTAAATTACATCATACCTAAGTGTTCCAGACCATCATCCCTTCACTATAACTCCTCCTTCTCCATCTTCCATTTTTGCCTTTCAAGCTTGCAGGTTGACTTGGATAGGGAGATTCAGGAACTTTCAAGACAAGGTAAAGATTGGAACATACTCAGGGAGGTCCAGGCAAGGTAAAGGGATCCTCAGGCCTTCTCAAAACTCACTCAAACTCCATTCACGATCTCAACTGAAAGAGGTAAGAACTCTAACTTCTATCTCTTCATACAGGCATCCTTTGGTCTCGATTTCTGAAGATAAAATGTAGATATCTTTGTGCTAAAACCAATCATGTTCATAGATTTCATTTATATTCATTATGTATAGAGAATTTTAGATTTCAAATTTCTGTAAAAATTAGGTTTAAAATTAGGGCCAGTGAAATTAGCTTTGATCTTTGACTGTTAGTTTACATGAGTTACATGGTTGAAATCGTGGGAAAGAGTACTGCCATTTTCATGTTTGAAGTTTCCATTTTCATGGAGAAATGAGAGAGATACAGGGGGTCCGGCTGGCTATAGGAAGAAGATGAAGTACAGGGAAAGGAAGCGTTTTGTGTTATCTATTTTTAGTTTTATTTGAACTAACAGATGTACAGTCACACCAGTGGCAAGGCAACGCGCTGAAATTGCTAAGGTCATGGGTTCGAGCCTTGGTGCCTGCCTTTTACATATTTTCTCACATTGTTTGCCATTTTTTCTCATTATGCAGTGCTGGGCTTTTCTTCATTTGGGCTTATGTTTTTTTCTAATGCTTACCTCCTGATTACTCAGGACCCCTCTGGCCCAACCATTTTATTATTTATTTTTATTTTCATTTTCATTTTATTAAATATATTTTCTTTAACATAAAAAAATCATATAAAATATAAAACATGATAAATATTGCATTTTGTTTATTTTATCTTATTTCCTCATAAAAAATATTTTTATTTAGTTATATATAAATTATTTTCCTTAATAAACTTGTAAAATAAAATAGAATTAGGTTAATATTTATTTCTTTTTTCTCACTTGTAAATATTTATTCTAATGAACAAAAGGACTAAATATTTCATAAAATATTATCTTATTATTTTTAAGACAAAATACACAAAAATAATACTTAAAGTACTTTATTTTCTTTTACAAACCAGAATTAGGGTTAACCAATTTATAAAAATAATTTCCTTTTTTCTTAAATCATTAGGTTTAGTTCAAAAACTATTTTTCATATAAAAAACAAAACAAAAAATCTTTTTCTTGCATACACATACCATTGCATATTTATTTTATATTGTATATTATTTATTCAACTATTTGTACAAATTCGATTTGGTTGTAATAGCTTAATTAGATTTACATTATTGTAAATCCCCATTTATAATTTATATATCCCTCCCATAAAATGTTATAATAGTGTAGTAATCTTTAAATTACGCAATTTATCGCTTTTACGCAATCAATCAAATAGAAAACCCTAATCCAAGACAAAATCAAGCATGAAAATAACACACTTGCACAAGCACCCTTAGGGTTACTCCACTTGGTTGCCTTACACAAAAATGGCCATATTACGCATGCGAAGTATCTTGGCAAAACAATGGTAAGACAACAATGTCAAAGGAAAAGAAAATGAACAAGAAAGACATTTGAGTAGGTGTTTACCGTGGTTATTGGTAAACAACCGCTGATCCTCCAAATGGTTACTTATTTGGTTACTTGCAGGATCGATCAGATTGATCCTAGGACATAGGTTGATTTTGAGGTTTTGATTAAGTTGGATAATGTTTAAATGACAATAAAATAAAGAGGCTTTAAGTAAATTGCATGAAGAAATAGGCTTGGTAAGATAAATGAAGGCTTGAAGTAAAGAACTTCGACAGGAAAGTAAAGAAGAAAGCAAGTAAAGTTTCTGGAAAAGTAAATGACTTTGATTAATAAAGTTGGTGTTTCACACATACATTTCTCAACAATTCTTTCTCACACGCTGGGTACTCGAATCTATATGAGTGACTTTGTATATAATTGTGAACACACGCGAGAAACTGCGTGAACTACTACTATTTATACTAAAACATCCCAAGTAACCATCGGGCAGTTACACTGCTTCGAGATGATCCCACTTGGCACGTTCTCAACGTTCGACGCTCCAGATCTTTGCACGTTACACTTGGTAACCGCTGGAAACCGTTTTCCCTCCAAACGCTTGAATTTCAAACCTTTCCACTCTGAACCATTGAACGCCTTCGTCGAGAAGCATCTTCGACGAGAAACACCTTCGACGTCGAAGGCAACCAACTTCTCCTTTGGAAGAAATCTTCTAAGTACATTGCCATCTTTCGATGGGCATTTCGACGGACCTAGCTGGTCGAAAACATCCTTCAGCTTTAATGGCTGACATTAATGAAACAAGGGTGTCGAATTTAGGAGCCAACAAATTGCCCCCCAAGAATGCCTTATTTCGACTCTGAAAGAAAAAGGCATTCTTTGAAACGCCATTCGACACCTGTCTTTTCATTCTTAGTCACAAATTAAATTGTGCACTTTTTGTTGTCTTCTACCAACCACTGACAATCCCAAGAAAAACCATCATTTATCTGTACCTAAGACGTCACCTCAGTACGGCGTGCAGTGTGCCAAACGTCATTTCACAAATTGTCATCATGACAATTCCCAAAAACGAGGGCGCACGCTGCACCCTTCCATTTCTGCAGAACGGCTAAAACAACAGGGAGACGCCACGTGTCCCACTACCTTTTGCAACATTAAATGGCATTTAATGTCCTCGAATTTGGGGATTTCCCCCACTACTATAAATAGCAGTAAGTACCCATTGTGGGACTTTTTACGCTACCTTGCTTTCAGAATTCCTCATTTGCATACAAACTCTTGACAACTTTGCAAACCTCTCTTTCTTCACTTCGTCTTCAACCTCACTACCAACAATGGCATCTGGTTCTTCCAACGCTCCTAGCGCCAACGCACCATCTGGAAACGTTAAACCTAGGGTTTTCTCGACGGCTCCCGTAGTGACCCCCACGGGTCAACGAAGGATCCCTGAGCCTTTGGAAATTGCTGTACGTGATGCTTATTCACGCCACCTCATGATTCCGGTTGGATATTCCAACCAGATCTTTGCTATGTCTGGCCCATTGTACCCAAGCATTGCTGAGGCCATGAAGATCAAAAGTTACTTTCCGGTACTTGAGAGACTCAAACCAGTTGGATGCTCCAAGAAAGATGCAGAGGATAATGAAGATCCTGCTAAAGAGAAAATCGACCTCCGTTTCTTCAACAAAGGTGTTAGGGCTTTCAGGTCTGGCCCTAGCCTTACTCCTGATTATAGTGCTTGGTTGGAAAAAATGGAGAAACGCCAGGCTTCGATCTGGAAAGACATGGGGATTTTCGACCTGGTTATGCTGTCGAAGACAGGTCTTAACTATTCCCCAGAGATGTTGATAGCTTCTTTACTCTTCTGGGACTACACCCATTTCACCTTCCATCTTCCCTGTGGAATGCTGACTCCCACACTCTTCGATGTGGCCGCCATCACTGGCCTTCGACCCACTGGGGACTACTTCGACCCGGAGGAAATGTCGGAGGATCAGATTGGATTCTCTGCCATAAAACCAACCTACACCACCTTCATCAATCACTACCACGATAGGTCGACAGATGCTGTGTCGGATGTCGAACATATTGCGTTTCTAGCCTTATGGCTGACACGCTTTGTGTTTTGTTCCAAGTCCTTACAGGTGACCAAGAAGATGGTCACTCTCGCCACTCAACTCCATCATGGCCAAAACATCTGTTTGGCAGAATTGATTTTGGCTAGTCTGTATGAGTCGATTAGCAACGGAGCGACTCTTCTGAAGATTATCGAGAACAGAGCCAGCCTGCTGCTTGTGGGACCTTTTTGGCTGCTTCAACTGTGGCTCAATGCCACCTTCGAGTCTTTCTTGCCTAAGAAGATTCAAATAAATGAGCAGGCTCCAGAAATAGCAAACAGACGCGTCGAAGGCACCAGATTGGCCTTGTTGACTCCAACGGAAGATGGGCTGGAGCTTCAGCAAACTTTTACAAACTTCGTTCTGATGTTTGCTAGAAGGAAAGAGTTTGCTTCGACTATGGCTCCGTTTGCTCGACGGAGGGTTGGCCCAGAGTGGTTCACAAGGCCACATCCTAGGACGTCGAGTGGTCCTCAGGTTGACGAACATACAACAATGTGGGAGGCATTCCTCACACCAAGAATAATTCCCCTTCGATTCAGGAGCTCTAAGACTCACTTGAGTCTGATTGCATATCAACCAAACCTGGTGTCTCGCCAGTTTGGTATTATTCAAACACTACCTTCTCCAATTTTTCCAAGGGAGAAGTCTATGTTATACTTCTGCAACGACTACACTGAGGAAGCTGCCACTAAGCATATCAGCAGATATGCTGGTCGAACAGTTCTTTCGTTGTTTGACTACCAGCTTAACTTTCTTTGCTCACCATCCTTCGAGGAGTGGTGTAAAAGTTACTACGCTGAGGAGTTTTTCGACGAGAAGGACTTCGTGGATGAGCTTCAGAAATCTTTTGTCCTTGTCTTGGACAAAATAAAGAAATGTAAGTTCATCCTTTCAAATTACTTTGTCTTTCTCTTTCGACTGCTAGCCTGTTTAATTATTTTGTCTACTTTCAATTGTTCGAAAGCCTGCAGCCAAGAAGGCTGCAGAAGGCCAACAGGGAGGAGACCCCTTAACAAAACCTCCACCGCCGGCGAAGACTATAGCGCCGGCGAAGACCACAACAAACCAACAGGGGGAAGGCCCTTCGAAAAAGGCTTCTGCATCGGTAACCAGACTTTCATTATTTTCTTCTGGCTTTAATTTTTTGACTTTCGATGCAACTGCTAAATCGAATTCCAATTGGTTTTTTAGGCACCTTCGCCTAAGAAACGGCCAGCACTGACGGTCGAATCCGGGAGCGATGAAGAAGATGATTCTCCCCCTGCTCCTCTAAAAAGGCGAAAGCTGAAGAAGGACGTTCCTCTTCCTGAGGCTGCTGGTCGAACAATTAGAATAAAGGTCGCTGGGAGAAAGCCCAGGCCACCTCCAGTAATCATTGAGGAGCCAACGGAGGAGGAATTAAACGTTCTTCTCAATAAGCCTGTCCAAAGCGACAATTCCAGCCCTGGGGATGAAACTATTTTACAGGTAATCTCTTTGATCCCTTTGTAACCCATGTGTCGATACCTACATTCGACTATGTCTCTTTCGGATTTAGAAGATTCTTCTTCTTCTTTTTTCAGGACACCACTGAAAGCTCAGCGCCAAGGACTTCTGAAACATTGGAGTCTGCTGAACTCAGCAGGCCACAAGAAAAAGACTTGGCGAACGATGAAGCCCATACTGAAATAAATGAGGCCAATGCTGAGACGGCAGAAAAACCAGCAGAAGATCCATAAACAGAAGAGCAACAGCCAAAAGAGATTCAGGTGGTGGATCTGTCGGAAGAGAATCGTGACGAAGGGGACCACGGCAACGCTGGCGAAGAGGATCAAGGTTCCACTGGCGAAGGGAACCAAGATGACGCTGGCGAAGGGAACCATGATGACGCTGGTACTGCCGCAGTCCGAGTCGAAGAAAGTCAAGTCGAGGCAAATGCTACTCAACAGCCTCTAACCCAAGACAATGCTGTTGCAAAGGCTGTTACCTCAACAAAGCATAGGTCGAAAGAGGACTTAGAACTCTTGAAGCAAACTGATCCTGTTAGCTATCTGAACGCCATCATCGAGAGCAAAAGTTCGTCTGACGCTAGCCAGGAGGTTCCTACTCTGTCGGGGAAGTCTACTGAAACTTCTCCTCTCGATGAGGCTTTGACGAAGGTTAAGGCTCAGTTTTTCAAGAAGGACTTGATGAAAGCTTTGGAGGGGGACCCTACTGCTCCATCATACTTGAGGGATGTTTTGAATGCCGTAGACTTGTTAGTTGTGCCTCCAGAAGTTTCAGGCTTTATCATGGAGTTACACTCCATTATTGATCAAGTTTCAGCAGATTATCGGCGACAAAGGGGCTTTAATAGCCAACTTGAAGTGTTATATGGCAAAAGCTCTTCTGCATGGACTGCTGTAGCAGAGACAACTTCTCGAATCGCGGAGTTGTCGAAGCAAAAAGCATCTAAACAAGAAGAAGTTGATGCCATCGATCGAGAGAATGCTTCCCTCCAGGCGCAAATCGAAGAAATAGAGGCTAAGATAAATGCCAATACTAAGCGCAAGGAGGAACTTCTCTCGACTGTTCCTGACACCGAGAGTCAAGCTGAAATCACACAAGGCCTGGAATTTGCTGAGAAAGCTCAATCCTTCGACGATCAAATTGCCAAGCTTGCGCAAGCGAATGCTTTGTGCAACAAAAGGTTGGAGCTGCAGCAAACCAAATACCTTCGACTCAAGGACTCCATTCCCTTCTGATTGATTCAGCCTTTTAACCATATTTTGTACTATGTATTCGACAACATTGCCATCTTGGCTAAATTATAAAAATTTTCCATTTTGGCTTTTTTTTATGGTTAATTTAGTCGTTACTTGTTATTTTATTTTTATCTCTTGGAGTGTAGGTTTGTACTTTTTCAAATATTTACCATTTACTCTCAAGAGCCTTTTATCTTCACCTAGATCTTCGACTTCATAGGCTCCACCAGAAAAAGTCTGGATAACTCTGAATGGTCCTTCCCATTTGGGTGACCATTTTCCCATGCTTCGATCCCTTCGATCCATGGGAAGAATCACCTTCCAAACTAGTTCTTCAGGCGAAAATACCTTAGGTTTCACCTTTTTATTATAAGAGTCTTCTACTCTTTTCTTCTGAAGCCTGAGTAGGTCAAGAGCGCACAATCTTTCTTCGTCTAAATCCACTAGTTCGTCTAACATCATATCCCAATAAATTTTAGAGGGAATATCATAATGTCTCTGAACCCTTGCAGATTGAAGACAAATTTCTGCTGGCAACACTGCATCATGGCCAAAAGTTAGCCTATATGGTGTTGTACCTATGGCTTCTTTTGGGGACGTTCGACAAGCCCACAAAATCTGGTCTAACGTCTTATGCCAATTTTTTGGTTTCTTCCCAACATGCTTTTTTATCAAGCCAATCACTACTTTGTTCGCTGCTTCGACTTGACCATTTGCCTGTGCATAATAAGGCGTTGATGTTAGGAGTTTGAAACCTGTTTCCTGAGCGAATTCCTGCATCTTCCGACCAGTGAAAACTGACCCTTGATCAGTAGTTATAGTCTCAGGGATTCCATACCTAAAGATAATGTTCTTTTGAATAAATTCAATGACATTTTCTTGGTCTACATTGACTAAAGGGATAGCTTCGATCCACTTAGTAAAATAATCAATGCCTACCAGTATATACTTCTGACTCTTTGATGATGCTGGTCGAATCTCTCCAATGAGGTCCAACGCCCATCCTCTAAAGGGCCAAGGTTTCACTATCGAGTGAAGTTCGCTTGCTGGTACATGTTGGATGCCTGTATGGACTTGACATTCTTGGCAACCTTTGGCGAACTCAACATAATCTTTCAGCATAGTGGGCCAGTATAGTCCTTGTCGAAACAACAACCATTTCATCTTATGGCCTACTTGGTGAGCCCCGCATGCTCCAGCGTGCGTAGTCGAAAGGGCTATGTATGCCTCAGTTTCACTTAAACATTTTAGCAATACCCCTTCAGGCGTCTTCTTGAATAACTCATTACCCATGAGTACATAACTTAACGCCTTGTACTTTGTTTTTCGCTCTGTCGAAGCTCCTGGATTTTGAAGATAATCCACAATGGGCTTCCTCCAATCTTGTTCTGACAAATTATCTATGAACGAAATTTCGAAGTTACTTTGATCAGCATATCCTAGTCTTGTCGATTCCAAGTCTGTTGGTGATAGACAAGTTGCTTTTATCTTTTCTCGAACTTCGATTGCTCTTTGTAATCTCGTTTTTGAAATCTTATACCCAGATGCAATTTGTGCCAAGTCGTTGGCTATTTGATTTTCCACTCTGGGTATGTGTCGAATATTGACCATTTCAAATTTTTTCAATAAACGATTTTCTATCACAAAGTACATAATGATATTTTCTCTTATGCATTTATATTCCTTTGTGACTTGCTTAATGACTAACTCTGAGTCTCCCATTATTTCGACTCGAGTTGCCCCCAATTCCAACAATATTTCAAGGCCAGTAATTAGAGCTTCATACTCAGCCTCATTGTTCGAACAAGAACCTGATATCTTGTACTTGAATGTTGTTGGAATTTTTTCTGGAGAAATGATCAAGACTCCTACTCCCGTTCCATCTTTATGGATGAAACCATCGAAGTAGAATTTCCAAGGTTCTATCTCCACATAATTAATATCCTCAACTTGAATTGAGTGGTCGACTATAAAGTCTGCAACCACTTGTCCTTTCACTGCCTTAAGAGGCATAAAGGTTAAGGAGTATTCAGTTAATGCTAATGCCCACTTGCCAATTCGACTGTGCAAGATAGGTTTCGACAACATGTACTTGAAAACATCAAAATGAGACGAAACATACACATCAACTGGTTTTATATATTGCTTGAGTTTTGTACAAGAGAAATACAGACATAGACACAATTTTTCAACTTCACTATATCTAGTTACTACATCGTTCAAAACTCTACTAAGATAGTAAATGGGTCTTTCGACTCCATTCTCATCTTCTTGGGCTAACATGCTTCCCAAAGTTTTGTCGGATGCAGCTATGTACAATCTCATACTCCTATTGCTACAAGGAGGCACCAAAATAGGTGGCTTAGTGAGGTACCCTTTGATTTTGTCGAAGGCTTCTTGTTGCTCTTGCCCCCATTCGAACCCCTCTTTATTCAGTCGAAGTAAGGGAGAAAAGGCCTGAGCTTTCCCACTTAGGTTAGATATAAATCTCCTTAAGAAATTTATCTTGCCTAACAGAGATTGCAGTTCCTTCTTATTCGATGGCGCTTTCGCTTCCAGAATAGCCTTCGTCTTGTTCTGGTTGATTTCGATTCCTTTCTTGTGGACAACGAAGCCCAAGAAATCTCCAGCTTTCACACAGAATGCACACTTCAAAGGGTTCATCTTCAGACTATGTTCTCTCATTCTTTCGAATGATTGTCGAAGGTGGTCAATATGATTCTTCCTGGAAACAGATTTTATAACAATGTCATCAATATATACTTGCATAAAAGTGTTAATAAAATCATGGAAGATAGTATTCATTGCTCGCTGGTATGTTGCCCCAGCGTTCTTTAGGCCAAAAGGCATCACTACCCATTCGTAAGTGCCTAGGGCCCCAGGGCATCGAAAAGCTGTTTTCGACACATCCTCTTCAGCAATGAATATTTGATTATATCCTGAATAACCATCGAGCATACTCAGGTATTCATAGCCAGCGGCAGAATCGACTAGCATTTCCGCCACAGGCATATGATATTCATCTTTGGGCGTAGCAGCATTCAAATCTCTGAAATCTATGCACACCCTTAATGTACCATTTTTCTTAATCACTGGCACAATGTTTGCAATCCATTCGACATACCTTGTAACGCGTATGAATTTGCATTTCAGAAGTCTTTCGACTTCCGTTTTGATCTTCGACAGTATTTCTGGAGCGAAGCGTCTTGGACTTTGCTTGATTGGCTTCTTCCCGGGTTTGATTGGCAACTGAAGTTCTACCAATCCTCTGTCGAGACCAGGCATTTCGTCGTAATCCCATGCAAAACAGTCCTTGAACTCTTTCAACAATTGGATTACTTCCAACCTAAGTTCTGGGTCAATTTTGGCGCTGATGTAAGTTGGCCTTTTCTCTGACCCTTCGCCTAAGTTGATTTCTTCTAAAGGATCTTGCGCTAACATTTTAATGTTGTTCGCCAAGGGGTCCTTTTCGAAGCCCAAAGGCTCATCGTCATAGATGGCGTCGAGCCTCTGTTCCTGCATTTCTTCTGGCATGATATCAGGGGGTTCTGGATCGAAATCCTTTCCTGGACCTGCAGCAGATAACTGTTGATTATTGGCCTGTGTGGCCATGTACTTTACTTCGGCTTCGATAGCCGTTATCATCTTTGTTTCGGCTACATAAGCCGAAATTCTCTTCAATGATTGGGACTCAGTCATTATCACTGAATTCACTTCCCCAACCAGTTGGTTGGATATCAGTTAACCCACTGAAGTCTATGTGGGACAAGTCTTCTCTGTCCCATTGGAAACCATGCTCAGGATGCAGGTATAGGGAACAAAAAGTATTTGGCGCTGGTGCCAAGTCGAAGTCAGGTGTTGGACATGGCCCTATGTGAGCCAAGTTCTTGTCGAAATCTGCCAACCCTAGGTGATTCACTTCGCCCAGGTAATAGCTTTGATCTGCCTCTATGTTTTCGACCATCCCATCTGGACGCCATAGGAGCAGCCTTTGGTGCATTGATGATGGCACAGCTCCAACACCATGAATCCATTCACGGCCCAACAAAAGATTGTAGTTAGGTTTGGCCGATATGACCATAAACATTGTTGGTCGAAGGATAGATCCTACCTTAATATCTAGTTGGATCACTCCCATAGTGGTCCCTATGCCGCCCTCATAGTTCGACAGGACCATGTTGTGAGGCTTAATGTCCTCATCCCTTTTGCCAATTTTCCTTAGCATAGAGTGAGGAATAATGTTGATGGTTGCCCCACAATCCACCAAGATTTTATTCACTGTAGTTTCTTCGAGTTTAGCCCTTATAAATAAAGGCTTGAGGTGATTTTTCATCGCCTCTGTAGGTGGTTCGAAGAACCCATTTTGTTCCTCAGTAGGGCCATTGTCCATGACGAAATAGCACACTGGCCTATGTTTGGCCATTTCTTGCTCCACTTCCCAGTCACTTGTTTCGACTTCCACCTGTCGGTTGAATTCTCTGGGCAGCACTGAGACTATATTCACCATTATGTCCAAAGTATCATCAGACTTAGAACCGTCTTCGTCCTCGATCTCACCTTGGTTAGGCCAAACTAGTTTGTTGGTTACTGACTCTCTTTCTAGAGGTTTCCTTTGCTTCCTTAGAGGAACATTTGAACTGGTTTCTGCCTTTGGTTCATTGGCAGCCTCCCTCTCAGCTTTTCGTCTCCTTTGGTATCTCCTCCATTGAGATCGAGACATGGGATTTTTCCCTTTGTAGTTGCTTGACACTTGTGCAACTTTAGGTGCAGCAACTTGAGGCTCTTTCTTTTGCGTTAAAGATGAACCCCTTGGCACGTCGAAAGAGTGCCATCTCTCCTCACTTGGCCTCTTTCGACTAGAGGTTTTGTACCAGGTATCCACTGGCACATTGGTTGGAGGCCTGAAAGTCAATGGCCTCTTTTCTTGGTTTGAGCCTCTTTGGGAGGCTCTTCTGGGGTCATGTCGAAGATCAACATTTTCCTTTCTCTTATTTGCTGCTCTTACGCCTTGAATATGCTCAGCAGCTTTTTTGTCAAAGATCGAACTGCATCTTGGACACAGCATCACCTCTGATTTCTTTTTCTGGCATCTTTGCAGGAAATCTGCCAGATTTTCATTCTCCCGAGGGAAAGCAGTCTTATTAGCTTGTTCTTGCCTCATGGCCTCTTCTGATGCTTTTGGGTCAGAGAGTTCGACCATGTTGATATTCATTGTATCTTTGTTGGCAAGAGTTAACTGCTTCATTTGTATCTCCAAATTCTCCGTCTGGCCTTGAACTGTGGCCAAGTGAGAACTGGGTTTTGGTCCAGTTTTTTGTGCTTCAACGGTCTCCAGCTTTGGGCTTTCGACCGCTTTCTGAACTGCTTCAATTGTCTTTCTGGATAAATTCCCAGAAAAACTGCCAAAGATTGGCATGTTGATATGGTCCTTTGAGACTTCGACCATTGTGATTCCTGGCCTCTTCGACTGGCTCCTGGTTGCCTCGATCACGTTCACCTCAGAAGGCTCAGCATAGTGGGCTTCAGCCTGCAATGGATTTGAGTCGACAGCCATGGGGGTTTTGTCAGCAAACTTCAACCTCCCTTCTTCGATAGCGTCTTGCACAAGATTCCTGAAAAGAAAACATTGAGAAGTTTTATGGCCCAAAAAATTATGATATTTGCAAAAACCTCTCTTCTTTCTTTGATCAAGAGGAGGCACTTTTACCCTTGGGGGTACTATCATTTGGCCATCTTTTACAAGCAAGTCAAATATTTCATCACATTTTGTGATGTCAAAACTATAAGTCTTTTTGGGGAACCTATCGTTGGTCCTTTCTGGACCAATGGGATTTTTCCCACTTGAGGGGACTAACAGTTTGCAAGAGTATGGTGGCCCTTGTTTTAGTTCCGCTAAATCGACTTCTCCTTCTTCGACAGTTATAGTATCGTCGAAGGATTCTGGATCTTCGTCATCCATCTCAACATACGCTATCCTCTCTCTCTTATGAGTTTTCGTTGCCTTCGCTTTTTCAGCTTTGAGGCGTTCTACCTGTCGAACTCTATCGGCCAGTTGGGCCATGTCTCTCAGGTATTGGGTGTCTAACTTCTTCCTAATGGAATAATCTAAACCGCCTGCGGCTATTTCGACTAACTCATGTTCCGACACTTGTGTAAAACATCTCGCTTTGAGCAACCTAAACCTATTTAGATATTCGTCTATAGGTTCAGTGAAACGTCTCTTTACACTGGCCAATTCTTTCAGGCTTATCTTGGTTTGCCCCATGTAGAATTGTTCATGGAACAATCTTTCCAACTGGGTCCAATGATGGATCGAATTGGGGGGGAGAGTTGTAAACCAAGTAAAAGCGTTCTTTGTTAAAGAACTTGGGAAGTACTTAATCCTCAGGTTTTCGTTATTCGAAATATCTCCTGCTTCGATCAAGTATCTCGCCACATGTTCGACAGTAGATTCTGTCGTGTCCCCAGAGAACTTAGTGAATTTGGGGACTTTACATCTAGGAGGTAAGTCTGTTTGTAACACGTATTCTGACAATGGGGATGTAAAGTTGGGCCTTCGAAAGCCCATGTTCATCCAATTTTGAGTCATGATCCTTTCGATCATGGTTGCCAGATTATTTTCCAAACCCATGTTTTGGTATTGGATATGCTGAACTACCTCGTCAGCATTTTGGTTTCTGTTAACTAACCTTACCTTTGGGGTTATTACCCTAGGTTCCTCGACAGGTTGCTCCAATCGTGCCCTAAGGTTTTCTTCGACAGGATATTGGACTTGATTGATGGTGGTTTCTTCATCTAAAAGTATACCCTGGTTTCCCCTTATTTGCGCCCTTTGGGGCTGTCGAATAGGTTGGGGTACTCCAAAGAAATCAGCCAAACACGTCATTTGCGCTGTCATCTGGTGATTCAATTGAGTAGTGTTTTGTATTAGAGGGTTCAGCACTGTGCTTAAAGTTTGTGCCAACATTTGCATCATATCATGGTTGCTTTCGTCCATTTGTTGCCTCAAGACTGCTGTCGAGGCATTTGTAAGGCCATGGGCTACTTGGTACGTTCCTCCTAAGAGTTGGGTCCTATTTCTATTCGCCATACCTACTCCAGAACCTTGGAGTGGCGAAGAGGCACTCACTAAAGGGTCTGAAAAAGTGGACGCAACATTCGTCAGGCTAACCAAGTCAGAAGTTGGCATGCCATAGAGTGGCTCTCGATTATGACCGCCTGTCATAAATCATGGGGGAACAAAAGGCCTTGTGCCTAAATTTCCCCTTGGTGGTGGAGTTCCCAAAGGCACTCTGGGGCCTGTGAACGGAGGTAATGGCCCCGTTGCTGTGACCGTTACTGCTGGTGTCGAACCAGCGGTTATCGCTTCACTTACGGTCGGGATAACCGTTGCTCCCACATTCGTTTGTGGGATTTCGTTATTGTTTGGCGGATTCGCCATCTCTTCCCTTCTTCTGGCAGTATTGGTATCGTTAGTGTATATTCTACCACTTCTCAATAACATGCAACACTCCTCGAAAAGATGAGATTATTTTCAAGAATCAACACACAGTCCCACCAGGTGGTGCCAATTTGTTTACCGTGGTTATTGGTAAACAACCGCTGATCCTCGAAATGGTTACTTATTTGGTTACTCGCAGGATCGATCAGATTGATCCTAGGACATAGGTTGATTTTGAGGTTTTTATTAAGTTGGATAATGTTTAAATGACAATAAAATAAAGAGGCTTTAAGTAAATTGCATGAAGAAATAGGCTTGGTAAGATAAATGAAGGCTTGAAGTAAAGAACTTCGACAGGAAAGTAAAGAAGAAAGCAAGTAAAGTTTCTGGAAAAGTAAATGACTTTGATTAATAAAGTTGGTGTTTCACACATACATTTCTCAACAATTCTTTCTCACACGCTGGGTACTCGAATCTATATGAGTGACTTTGTATATAATTGTGAACACACGCGAGAAACTGCATGAACTACTACTATTTATACTAAAACATCCCAAGTAACCGTCGGGCAGTTACACTGCTTCGAGATGATCCCACTTGGCACGTTCTCAACGTTTAACGCTCCAGATCTTTGCACGTTACACTTGGTAACCGCTGGAAACCGTTTTCCCTCCAAACGCTTGAATTTCAAACCTTTCCACTCTGAACCATCGAACACCTTCGTCGAGAAGCATCTTCGACGAGAAACACCTTCGACGTCGAAGGCAACCAACTTCTCCTTTGGAAGAAATCTTCTAAGTAGATTGCCATCTTTCGATGGGCATTTCGACGGACCTAGCTGGTCGAAAACATCCTTCAGCTTTAATGGCTGACATTAATGAAACAAGGGTGTCGAATTTAGGAGCCAACAGTAGGTAGATTACTTCTAGTTACTTGCTCTATTTCAAAACAACTATCCTTGCTATTTTCAAAACAAACACATACATTTCCAAACATCTTACAAACATTGAAAACATTTTCAAAAAGACAATCATCTTTGTATACATTCTTACGAACGAGAATCATTACAAAGATTGCCTAAACAATGACCTCTTTTACAAAATACTTTCAAACCACACAAAGCACAATTTCAAAACAAAAAGCAAGTGATCTAGCAAGTAACTAAGAGCCCATGGAAAACCATGGATGAAAAGGGTGATAATACCTTCCCTTTTTATAATCTACCCCCCGAACTCAAGAAACAATCTCAAAGGTCTTTCCTTTGCTTTTTCACCTTTCCTTTTGGATAAAAGAAAAGTTGGTGGCGACTCTTGCTAACCGCAACATTTGCGATAAAACGCAAAACTCTCAAGTCAGTTCTCCCACCGTATCACACCAATGCACTCCAATCCTTTTGCTTTTAGATACACAAACTATTTTCATCAAAGAAACGAATGCTTAAGCCCTGGAAACACCTAGAACTCAGAATCACCAAAAACACTTCAAAACTTGTCATTTCTGAGTTTTAAAGCCAATCTTCAAATCTACTTGTGCGTTTCTTGGCCTTTTGTTTCCTAAAGCTTCTAAACAACATACACAAAAAATCCCAACACCTGCAGCATCACTGTAACACCTCCATCCTCATCCACCATTTTTAAAAACAGAACTTTGCACTTAGACTTCCCCAGAATTCCTCAGGCCCTTTCAGCTCAAGCTAAGCATTCCCTTAGCTTCCTGGGAACTTGATGAAGCTAACCCAACCATTGGAACTCCTTGAAAGCTGCTCAAACTTCAAACCCGATATCCTCTTGCAAGGTAAGTTTTCTAACTTGGGAACTTCTCATACAGGCACCATCAATGAGTTATTTATGAACAAAACATGTAGATATCATTGCCATAAAGCTAACCATGTCCATAGTTTTCATTAATTTTTCTTGAGCTTAGAGAATTTTAAGATTGAAATTTCTGAGATTTTTAGGGTTCAGATTAGGGCCAATAAAATTCATGCTTGTCTTTGATCTATAGTTTTAATGCTTTACATTTCTGAAATTGTGAGGAAATTGACTACAAGTTTCATGTTTACAGTTTTCATTTTTGTTGAGAAATGAACAAGTTACAGTAGGTCTGGCCGGAGGTTAAAGATGAAGTGTAACTCAGGGCGCGTTTTGTATCATATATTTATTATTTTGCTTATGTTAATGGATGTATAGCCACTCTAGTGGTAGAAGCGCGCGTCTGTAACCTTTGGAACCTGGGTTCGAGCCCTAGTGGTACCCTTTTGGATTTTTCATATTTTTGCATTCTGACTTTCTTTTTTTTGGGAGGGCGCTGGGCCTCTTTGGGCTTTGTTTTGTTTTGTTTTTGCTAGCTAACCCTCCTGTTTCATTTACACGCCCCCTGGCCCAATTTTGTTTTATTTTCTTATTTTCATTTTATTTATTTTCTTAATATATTTTCTACTATTAAAAAAATCATAAAAATGTAAAAAATAGTAGATTTATATTTTAATTTAGTTTATTTATTTTTTCTCACAAAAAAATATTTTTTTTAACCACATTTTATTTATTTTACTTAATATCTTGTAAATTTAATTAAAATACTAGGTTTTATTTATTTTCTTTTACACCAATTAAAATATATTATTTTAATATAAAAAAGGCCAAAAATATGTTATAATACTATAAATCATTTCAAAGACAAAAAATACAAAAATACTTTTCTTAAACTTAATTTCCTTTTAATCAACTAATAGACTTAGGTTTTTATTTAAAATCCTTTCTTATTAAATTAAGTTTACTTTTATTATTTTAATTAATTATTTTCTTTTCTTCAAGTCAGTTCTCTCACCGTATCACAATATAGTATCATCATAAAATAAAATAACTCAATGAGGAGTAAAAATAAAAAATATGAAATAAATAAATAAATAATTCTGAAAAATAAATAAATATATAAATAAATAAATTAGAATAAATAAATTGAACTAAAAAAAATTGATGCTGGAGAAAAACTAAAAACTGAATAATGCTAGAGAAAAACTAAAAACTGAATAAACACTCCTCCCCTACACTCGGAGAAAACAATGTCCTCAATGTTCTAAAGTCATAGATCAACCACCTCTAGAATGAAACATGTGATTTATATTTGCTGTAACAAGATCCATAAAACCATATAAATCTCTACAGAGGGTAGTAATATCAGAACGAATATCAGCAAGCTCCATCGTGATAGCATCCATAGCAATAGCAACATCAGTCTAAGGAATACAAGCAACAGTAGTAGCTGGGGCTGATGGTGGGTCGCAAACTGGATGGCGGTCAAGTGAAGGAGGTGTCACAGGATCAAATTCTGCCATCTCAGGATCAAATTCGCCCAAACCTACTAGAGGGTCATAATAATGGGGTGGTGTCAAAGGATTGGATTCTTCTTCTTCCATGTCATTCTCAGCTATACCCTCTAGGTCATAAATCCAATTCTGCCTATCGTGCACATTGGTCCGTGCAATGTCAGGAAGTGTGAAGTGGTATACCGGCTCATGAAGTATCAGCAACTGAAATTGATTCGACTCTAAATATCTGATCATCCCAACATTAAAACAAAGAGTAAGGTCTAGCGGGGTAAAATTACTAGCAGGGGTCAGATGGGACAGTGGCTCTCTCAAAAATAGGGCTTTAGAGATCATAGTCACTAAACCACCAACACAAATCGGGCCATGAGGATCCTGGGCTATACTCAGGAGGCGAGCAATCATAAAAGATGCACCAACTACCGGTCTAAACTGAAACACACAGAACATGATAAACAGCTCTTCCTTAGACACTGAGGTATCATTCTGAGGTTTTCCAAATAGGGTAAACGCCAGAATCATGTGGAAATACCTAATAGTGGGGTTATGAATCTCTGAAGAGTGCATAGGAATAGAGCTCTCATGTCTCAGATACGATATTGCTCCCCAAAAATGGTCAAGATGGTTGTCCACATACTTGTCATCTGGAATAGCAATGACAACATTAGCACTAATCGGGAAAACCAGTCAAGCAACAAGTTCACAGATGGTGAACCTGTGGGTGAAACCAAACAATCTGAAGGAAACCAAACCTATGGCTGACCCTAAACCAATATCAGGGTTGTAATGCAATGAACTGAGGAACTCCAACATTAGGTTGCGATAGGTAGGCTGCTGATGATGAATAAAATAATCCCAACCAATCTTGTTAAACATGAAGCAGACACTCTCCCTGATTCCTAATGCGGATAATGTGGGGTCATGCACAAATATGGTGGGATACATCTCTCTCTGAGCAAGCATCTCATAACACTTCTGCTGAGCATCACTCACGAAGGTGACAAGCATAGTGTCAGAAAAGTCCATAGCGAAAATCAGTGAAGGAAAAGAAAGTGAATCTTGTGGTTAATCTGAAAATAATTTTAAATCAGCATCGACCTAATGCCTAAAAAAATAGAAAACAGGAAAATTTTGTAAAATTTAAAAAAAACCTTTTAGTAAATAAAATTTTAATAAAAGGGTGGGTTGCCTCCCAAAATGCGCTTTGTTTAACGTTCAAATCTCGACCTATATTGAAAATCGAAAATATATGTTAGTGACTCAGCCGGCAGTTGTATAAATCTCAAACTAGATGAGTATTCCCTATTCTCGATGCAATGGTAGTGCTTCAAACGCTGCCCGTTTACAATAAACGGGTGGCTGGCTTTTCCTTTGATTTCTACAGAGCCGCTTGGGAGTACTTTAGTAACTTCAAAAGGTCCTGACCATCTAGAGAAAAGTTTCCCTGGAAATAGTTTAAGTCTAGAGTTAAACAGGAGTACTACATCGCCCTTATTGAATTCTTTCCTAGAGATGCATTTGTCGTGCCATTTCTTAGTTTGATCCTTGTAGATTTTGGCATTTTTCTATGCATCTAGCCTAAGCTATTCCAATTCATGGATGTCTAGAATTCTCTTTTCCCCGGCGGCTTTGTAACTTAGGTTCAGGGTTTTGATGCCCCAATAGGCTTTGTGTTCCAATTCTACGGATAGATGGCAAGATTTACCATAAACGAGTTTGAAAGGCGTGGTTCCAATGGGTGTCTTGTATGCTGTTATGTATGCCCATAATGCTTCATGTAGCTTAGACGACCAATCTTTCCTAGATGTGGCAACTGTTTTCTCAAATATTTTCTTAATCTCCCTGTTAGAGACTTCCACTTGCCTGCTTGTTTGTGGGTGGTAAGGTGTTGTTACACGGTGTCAGACTCCATACTTTGCTAAGAGTTTATTGAAAATTTTCGAAATGAAATGAGAGCCACCATCACTGATGACTAATCTCGGGACACCAAATCTTGGAAAAATTATGTTTTTGAATAACCTAATAACTACTTGTGCATCATTTGTTGGAGAGGCTACAACCTCTACCCATTTGGATACGTAATCTACTGCCACTAATATGTAATTGTTGCCATAAGACGATGGGAAAGGTCCCATAAAGTCAATTCCCCACACGTCAAATATCTCTACTTCTAGGATACCCTTTTGAGGAATCTCATTGCGCCTAGATATGTTACCAGTACGTTGACACCGGTCGCATTTTTTAAATGCAGCATGGACATATTTCCATAGACTGGGCTAATAAAGGCCAGCTAGTAGGATTTTTGTGCATGTCTTTGAGGTGCTAGCGTGTCCACCATAGGGGGCTTCATGACGCTCTCTATTTCAATCTCAGGAATGCATCGACGGAAAATACCATCGGGGCCTCGCTTGAATAGTAAGGGCTCGTCCCAATAATAGTGTTTGAGATCGTGAAAGAATTTCTTCTTCTATTGATAAGTTAAATAGGTGGAAGGACTTTTGCTACTAAGTAGTTGACATAGTCAGCATACCAGGGCAGTGAAATTTGAGTGGATACTACTTCCAATACTTCAATTGACTTGTCATTGATGCAAAATTCAGGGTATTCTTCAGCAGAGTTGTTTGATCACATCTGGGCTACCAGGTGTTCATATGGAAAATCATCATTAATAGGTATCTCTTCAGGTTTAAGATTTTCCATTCTAGATAGATGGTCGGCCACAAGATTTTCAGATCCAGGTTTGTCTTTGATTTCCAAATCAAACTCTTGTAAGAGTAAGATCCATCTTAATAATCTTAGTTTAGCATCTTGTTTAGCTAATAGATATCTAATAGCTGCGTGGTCAGTGTAGATAATAATCTTTGCACCCACTAGATAGGAACAAAATTTATCTAATGCAAAAATGACTGCCAAAAGTTCCTTTTCTATAGTGGCGTAATTTATCTGTGCAGAATCCAAAGTTTTACTTGCATAGTAGATTGCATGGATCTTTTTCTCTATTCTTTGTCCTAGGACTGCACCTACCGCATAATCGCTTGCGTCGCACATTATCTCGAATGGAAAATTCCAATACGGTGGTTGCATTATAGGTGCAAATATGAGAGAAGCTTTTAATCGTTCAAACGCCTTCAAGCAATCATCATCAAAGATGAATTCAGCTTCTTTCATTAAGAGGTTAGTAAGAGGTTTAGATATTTTCGAGAAATCTTTTATGAAGCGTCGGTAGAAACCAGCATGGCCCAAGAAGCTTCGTATTTCTTTTACAGTTTTTGGGGGTTGGAGGCTTTCTATTACTTCAATCTTAGCTTTGTCTACTTCGATCCCCTTTTCAGAAACTATGTGTCCAAGTACAATCCCTTGTTTTACCATAAAATGGCATTTCTCCTAGTTCAACACTAGGTTTACCTGTACACATCTTTCCAGTACCCTTTTCAGGTTTGACAGGCATCCTCCAAAACTTTTCCCACATACAGAGAAGTAATCCATGAATACTTCCATGATATCATCTATAAAATCGGCGAAAATGGCCATCATACATCATTGGAATGTTGCAGGCACATTACATAGTCCGAACGACATTCGCCGATAAGCAAACGTACCATAAGGACACGTGAACATTGTCTTTTCTTGGTCATCAGGGTGGATTGGTATTTGAAAGAATCCTGAATAACCATCTAAATAGTAGTAGTAAGAATGCTTAGCCAATCGCTCAAGCATTTGGTCGATAAAAGGTAAAGGGAAATGGTCTTTTCGAGCCGCCTTATTTAGCTTCCTGTAGTCAATGCACATTCTGGCTCCACTCACGACTCTTTTTGCTATTTGTTCTCCTGCTTTGTTTGTCGTGACTGTGATTCCTCCCTTCTTGGGTACACAGTGGACTGGACTAACCCATTGGCTATTTGAGATTGGATAGATGATACATGCGTTCAGAAGTTTGGTTACTTCATCCTTGACCACTGTGCTCATGATCGGGTTAATTCTTCTCTGATGTTCTCTAAAAGATTTGCAGTCGTCTTCTAGCATAATGCGATGCATGCAAATGGAAGGACTTATACCTTTTAGATCAGCAATGTTATATCCCAAAGTAGAGGGATATTTTCTTAAGAAATGCAATAGCTTTTACGTCTCAGTTTGTCCTAAGTCAGCATTGACTATCACAGGTCTTTTAAGTTAGGAGACTAGGAATTCGTATCTTAGGGTTTTAGGTAAAACTTTAAGTTCCAAGTTGGGTTTCTTTGGACAAGGCATTTGATCTGGTGTCAGCGCTAGGCATTTTCTTAAACTACCATCTCGATACTCAGGACACCAATCATCATCTTCAAAGATTAAGGGCATCAGAATCTTCCTAATTTTAGAATGAGTTTCTTCTGCTGACTCCATCTGTTTAACACATTCATCAATTACGTCTATCAGGTAGCATGTATCATTTATAGCTAGCGCTTGTAAGAACTGTGTCAGGATAAACTCAACTTTCTCTTCTCCAACTTCAAAAGTTATCTTTCCTCTTTTAACATCAATAATAGCTCCCGCAGTGGCTAAGAATGGTCTTCCAAATATTATAGGGGTTACGCTGTCTTCCTTAATGTCCATAATGATGAAATTTGTAGGGATGTATAATTTACCTATGCGTACTAGAACATTTTCTATAATTCCCACGGGGTATTTAACAGAGCGATCCGCTAGTTGTACCGACATTTTGGTTGGTCTTAATTCTCCCATGTCAAGCTTTTTGGATATGGACAGGGGCATAACGCTTATACTAGCCCCTAAGTCGCATAGAGCTTTATCTATGACGTACTTACCTATATTACAGGGTGTTGTACCCCAAAATATGCCCTATCACTTATCAAGAATTTGCTCACAATATCTCCCTTGACCCAAGACTGCACTAGGGTTTGATCAGCTCAAGACACCTCCTTAAGCACTGATGACCAAAATTAGGGTTTGAGATTGCACATGTATTTTTGAACTTATAATGCCCCATATGACTTTCATGGATCATTATGGACCCCCAAGATCACTCATGTCAAGTTTCAAGCCTTAGATCACATTTTTGCTCAGTCAATTGAGCAGTTGACCTAAAAATCAGTTGTATTGGGGGAAAAGTCAACTATTGCCAATTTACAGTCAAACTTCTTAATTTTTAATCCACATCAACATTTTAGACTCATATGTATCATTTGATCAAGTTTGTACCACAACTCCTCAAGAAATTTGATCAAATCCCCAAAAGGGCAAAATGGTCAAAATTAGGGTTTTGACTGAGAAATGGTAATTTCTGATTTTTGACCTAGCAAATGGTCAATTGGTTTAAGGCATGATATCAAGAGTCCAATTGCATCATTTTAACCTAATGGTATGTTTTAAAACATTGCAAGTCCATCGGATTGACCGATGAATTTTTCAGTCAACTGATCAAAAGTCAATTGTATACTAAAAAGTCAAACTTTGACTTTTTGGTCAAATTCAAGTGCCAAAGATCATATTTCATCAAAACATGTCAAAATATGAAACTTATTCATCAAGAAATCAAAAAGTCAAGATTTCATTTTGAAAAGTCAAAATTTCTAAACTTAGAAATTTTTCTAAGTGTTGGAAATTTCATGTTTTTCATAACTTTGAACAAAATTTTCACCATGATGCAAGATGATTCAAGAGAAACTTCCAACATGAAAGTTGTAGATCTCCATGAAATATAAAACTTTTCTTTACACAACTACTTCGAAAAATTCTTGGATCTTAAGTTATAATTTTATGAACATGTGGTCATGAAACTAAACACTTAGTGAAATTTTGCCCTAATTTGGTCAGGATTTTGACCTAACTTCATGGCACTTTTTCATATAGTTCCAAGTGGAATATTCAAAAGCAATTCAAAGAGGGTTTGTAGAGAACATTACAAGCTTTCCAAAATTTCCAAGAACTCCTTGATATCATTCTTGAGTAGGGAGAATCGAAGAGATGAAGTTAGGGTTTTCACACTTGAATTACAAGTCATTTTGTGATGAACAAGAATTCAATTTCAAACCTATGCTGCACAATTTTCTTTTGTAGGCCTCTAAACCTCAAGATCTATCCATAATCAGAAGATTACACTTGCTTTTGAGCTATTATCCACTTGATTCAAGCTTTGTCCAAGTAAATTTTCCATTAATGGAACAAAGTTCACACTTCCATTTTGGAAAAGTGACTTTAATCACAAAGTAAACTTGTATGGAGCTTTGCACCTGTTCTTTCTACACAAGCATGCTCTATAAACTTAAAACAAACATGTTTAAAGTTGCAAGCCACCCTACAAGGCATGTACCTTACATTGAAACCATGTTTTTCAAGATAACTTCAAAAACCAGTCAAAAACTCATAACATGTGATCTTCGTTTTATGACCTCCTCAAGTCCTCTAACCTTTTCCATTTATTTATACAAGTGCATTGCAAGCTAACACATGGTGGAACAAGTTCCAAAACTCCCCAAAACCATAAATTTCCATACAGGCACAAAAACTTGTTATTTCTGATTTTTGAACCCAAATTCAAAATCCTCTCGTGTGTTTCTTGGCCAAACCATCCAAAAAGCTTCTAATACACATATAGAAACTATCCCAACCCCTGTTTCCAAACTGTAAAACCATTTACACCATTCTCCATTTTCAAAAATAGGGCATTGCACATTGACTTCTTCAGCTTGATTCAAGACTTTCAGCATAAAGTAAGCTTTGCAATAGCTGCCTGGAGGTGCAAGGAAGCTCGCCCAATCATCAAAACACTTTGAAAGTAGCTCTAACTCAAAATATGATCTCCAGCTGCAAGGTGAGTTTTCTGACTTTTCATCTCATTATTTAGGCATTGTTGGGTCTTGATTTGTGAAGATAAAATATAGATAACTTTTCCACGAAGCTGTACATATCCATAGTTTGCATTTATATGGCCCGAGCTTAGAGAATTTTAGAGTTGAAGTTTTCTGAAATCTTTAGGGTTTGAATTAGGGCCAGAAAAATTCTCATTCATCTTTGACTATTAGCTTAAGTTACTTATATGTTTGGATTCGTAGGAAGAAATGCTACAACTTTCATGTTTGAACTTTTCATTTTTGTTGAGAAATTAAGAAGATACAGGTCCTTTGGCTGGAGGTTGAAGATGAAGTGTATTCAGGGCGCGTTTTGTGTTATGTATTTATTGTTTCAGTTATATTAGCGGATGTATAGCCACCCTAGTGGTAAAGCGCGCACTTGTTCACCCTTAGGTCCTGGGTTCAAGCCCCAGCGTGACCTTTTGCTATTTTTTCACAATTTTCTGACCTTTTTGTGTTTTTTTGGCAGCATTTGGGCTCTTCATGTGGGCTTAGTCTTTTTTTCTCATAATACTCCTTGCCTTGCTGATTAACCCCCCTGGACTTTTCTTCATTTTTTATTTTTATTTTATTTTTCTTCATTATTATTATTATTATTATCGTTATTAATACTACTATTTTCATTATTATTATTATTATTATTATTATTATTATTATTATTTTCATAAAATCATAAAAAAATCCAAATTTATTTTTACTTATTTTTTATACTAATGTATTTTATTTTCAATAAAACAAAAGGATAAAAAACATTTTTTGTCTTAAAATAAAAAAAATTTCCTTTCTTTTCATAAATAATTTTAGACTTAGGATAAATTAATATATTATTTTGTTCTCTTAGTTAAAATTGATTTAGAACTTAGTTTATTTTAGCTAATTAATTTTCATTTATTTTCATTAATTTAAAACCTTTTCATAAAAAACCTAAAAAATCCTTTTTCAAATTAATTTCTTTTCTTAAATAGTTTGGTTTAATTTTATTTAATTTTAATTACCCATTTTCTTTATTTAGGTCAAGATAAAACCCTTTCATAAAAACAATAAAAATCATTTCTTTTTCCATTTATATTCTTGCATTTTTATTTTCAATTTTGTATAATATTCAATGTGGTTGTAATAGCTAATTAGGTTTAACTTTCTTGCAATCTCCATTTGTAATTTGTACACCTCCTCCCACAAGTATTGTAACAGCGTAGTAATTTTAAATTCTGCAATTTATCGCTTTATATACAAATGCTAGTAATTAGGGTTTTGTATGGAAAGACTAAAACCAATCAATTAGAAAACCCTAATCAAAGACAAAACAAGCATGAAAATAATACATTTGCACACAAACACCCCTAGGGTTACTCCACTTGGTTGCCTTATACAAAATGGCCATATTACGCATGTAAGGTATCTTAGCAAAAACAAGCAAATACAAGATCATAGTCCCTCGATGACGCTATCTAAGTTGTCTTACAAATGATCTTAGTCCCTCAAAAAGAATGCTAAGATACCTTGCAACATTTCTAATCATGGTTATACGATGACCCATGCCCGTTCCGTTTACATCCAAAGATAGGTTTGCTTACCAAATCAATGGTAAGACAACAATGTCAAAGGAAAAGGAAATGAACAAGAAAGACATTTGAGTAGGTAGATTGCTCCTAATTACTTGCTCCATTTTAAAATAAACACTTACACTTTCAAAACATCTTACAAACATTGAAAACATTTTCAAAAGATCAACATATTTGTATACATTCTTACGAACGATAATTATTACAAAGATTGCCTAAACAATGGCCTCTTTACAAAATACTTTCAAAAAAACCACACATAGCACAATTTCAAACAAAAGCAAATGATCTAGCAAGTAACTAAGAGCCCATGGAAAACCATGGATGAAAAGGGTGCTAATACCTTCCCTTTTCATAATCTACCCCCGAAATCAAGAAATAATCTCAAAGGTCTTTCTTGTGCTTTTTCACCTTTCCTTTTGGATAAAAGAAAAGTCGGTGGCGACTCTTGCTAACCGCAACATTTGCGATAAAACGCAAAACCCTCAAGTCAGTTCTCCCATCGTATCACAGAATTGGAGACTCTGTTGGGGAATATTCTAAAAGTGGGGTTACCTTAGGGCTAGATCACATTTACTTTCCTTCATTGTTTGACTTATGTGCTTTACATTATGGTTCTTTGTTTGGGTTTGAATCCTCTACCTGGATTTGGGATACAATATAGGTAAGTAGCAATACATTTTGAAAACTGTGCGGGGTATACCGACATGGTCTAAGCAATAACTACGTTAGTGTGACATATTTGTGGGTACTGATAGCCTTTGAGTTAATCAAAGAGAATACGAGGCCGCTGAGTGATGTCCTAAAGCACTAATGAACCTCTAGAACCTTTACTTGACCAACTTGGCCTTTAGGATGTAGTGAGATGACCGGCTTTGGTGCAGTCCATAGTTGGTAGATACTCGATACTACACTCATTGAGGTTTGGTTTCTTGGGATATTTCGGTCGCCATTAAAGAGACTTATGCTGAAAGAATAACCAAGGAAACAAACCAGTGATATTGAGCTCCTTAGAACCCGGTTACTATTACTAAGACAGGTTTGAGCCAACTAAACTTCAAGAGGGTACTTGTTAGAACAATATTAGTTCTGATCTATCTCAGAGTTTTGATGATAACAATAAATTATATTTTAGATAATTTATACTCTGATGAACTTATTTGACTATTTCAGATAATGTTCTGACAGAAGCATTCTGAAGTACTAAGCTAAAAAATTATGAAGAAGTTCTTTGATGAAAGAACCTTTTTTTGTTTTAAGCGCATATACTGACTCTGGTAAGACATTTTATTAAAATATATCTTCTAACATTTAGCAGGTTTCCTTGCTCAGAAGATTACTTGAAAGAAAGCGCTGATCAAGTTCTTAGCAAGCAAAGCACTGCCTAGAAGATGAGTAAAGCATGTTCTGAATTCAAGACGTTGAAGCAAGTTCTGAAAGAAAGTTAAAGTCAACTTGTCTTGTCAAGCGTAGGAAACATGTTCTTACAAGTTGTCGTTTGCTCATTAATGCAAAGACGGCTGCAAGCACTCAATTGTCTAAGCTAGTTTCTTAGAAAATGGAATAGTGCAAGAAAACAAGAAAGAATTTAATGCTCTCCATTTTTTCTGAAGGCAACAACAGTCATTTTGTTCTTACTATATATAGAAGGACATTTATTGCAAGCCAACGAACCAATCAATTTCAAAAAGAAGCAAGAAACTACGTGAAAAATTATGGGCTCACAAACTCTTTGTTCACACACTTTGTGCAAACTTATTCTAAGTAAAAAATCACAGTTATGATATAGCTTGATTAGAAGCAAATTTTATTTCACTATCTGTAAGATTAAACTCTTGTAATTGTTCCTTGAGAGACCAAGTTTGGTCATATTTCTCAAGCAGACTAGGACTAGATTTAAGTCTTAGTAGTGTTAGTCACTTGTAAGATTACTTGTGCATTGTTAGTCACAACAGTTGTTGTGTGTTTGTAATCAGTTGATTATAGTGGATTAAGTCCTTGTTGAGAAAGGCGAAATCACCTTGACAGGTGGACTGCAGTAGTTTGAGTTCAAATGAACCAGGATAAAAATAACCTTGTCCTTCCATTATTGTTGAGCTTTGTTTTGAAAAGAAAAAGAGTCACTTATTCAATCCCCCCCCCCTTCTAAGTGTTTTCTTACCCCTTCAATTAGTATCAGAGCTTGACTCTGAGCACAACACTTAACTGTGTCAGGAAAATGTCCAGAAGAAAACACAATGGCTGCTGAACAAAACAACAATAGTTATAATAAACCTCTTGTTTTTTATGGAGAAGATTTTGAGTACTGAAAAGACAGACTAGAAAGTTTCTTTCTAGGTCATGATAGTGATCTATGGGATATAGTCTTGGATGGTTACACACATCCTACTGACTCAGAAGGAAACAAAGTTGACAGAAAAAATATGGATAGACTACAAAAAGATGATTTTAAAAATCATCATAGAGCTAGATATATTTTTCTAAATGCTATCTCTAAAGTAGAATATGAAAAAATCACTAATAGAGATACAACACATGATATGTTTGAGTCTCTTAAAATGACTCATGAAGGAAATGCTCAAGTTAAGGAGTCTAAAGCTTTGGCTTTAGTTCAGAAGTATGAAGCCTTCAAAGTTGAAGAAAGTGAGTCTATAGAAGCAATGTTCTCTAGGTTTCAAACTCTGATCGCTGGTCTGAGAGTTTTGAACAAGGGATATACCAAAGCAGATCATGTGAAAAAGATCATCAGAAGCTTACCCAGAAGATGGGAACCAATGGTCACTTCTTTCAAAGTTTTAAAAGATCTGAACAACGTGTCTCTTTAGGAACTCATCAGCGCTCTCAGAAGTCATGAGATTGAACTGGATGAGCACGAGCCTCAGAAGAAAGGTAAGTCTCTGTGGCCCTTAAATCAATTAAGAAATTTGATACTAACGCTTTTCAAGCTGAAGAGGAAAACTCTAAAGAATCAGCGTCAGAAGAAGACGAATTATCCTTGCTCTCCAGAAGGATCAATCATCTGTGGAAGCACAAACAAAAGAAGTTCAGGAACTTCAACAAGTCAGAAGATAAACCTGAATCTTCTGGACACAAAAAGTCAAACAGAAGAGAGATCATCTGTTATGAATGCAAAGAACCTGGTCACTACAAAAGTGATTGTCCAAAGCTTCAAAAAGAAAAACCAAAGAAGAGGTTTGGTAAGAAGAAAGGGATGATGGCAACCTGGGATGACTCAAATTCTTCTAAAGATGAATCTGGTTTTGAAGATGAAAATTCCAACCTAGCTATGATGGCTATCACAGCAGATGACTCAGACTGTGAGTCAGAACAAAGAGAGGTATTTTCTGAATTCACTAGAAATGAACTTGCTGATAGTTTATCAGAACTTCTTGAAAACTATAGTAAACTCAAAATCAAATACAAGAAACTCAAGAAGAGTCTTACATCTGATATTGAGAAACATGAAGCAGTAAAATCTGAACTCTTAGAAAATAATTTTAAACTTAAAGAATAAATTCAAAATGTTCAAAAAATTTCTAGTTCAGAATCTGTGTCTAGTTCAAAAGATATTCTGAAAGAATATGACTATAGTTTTCAAACTTTCCTAGCTAAAAGCATAGATAGAAGCAAATTGGCTTCAATGATCTATGGAGTTAGTGGGAAAAACAGAAGAGGAATTGGATATGAACCTCCCAAAGGGAAGGGGACATACATACCAAAACATGTTGCTAAAATGACTTTCACTTACAAACCTCTGAATAAACAATTCAAGTTTAGACACTCACATGATATAAAATATATATCACATTCTGGAAACTCTTATGTTAACCCAAAAGGACCCAAAAAGATATGGGTACCTAAGGATAAAATAATATTTGTTGCAGATGTCCTTAACAGCTTAATTGAGACACCAGTCATGGTACCTGGACTCTGGGTGCTCACGACACATGACGGGAAAAAGGTCTATGTTCCAAAGCCTGGAACTTAAAGCTGGAGGAGACGTGAAGTTTGGAGGTAATCATAAAGGGAAGATTATTGGTTCTGGAACCATTGGAAACGGTAACCTTCCTTCTATCTCTAATGTTTTATTAGTAGAAGGATTAGCTCATAATATATTGTCCATAAGTCAATTAAGTGACAATGGTTATGACATTATCTTCAATCAAAACTCATGTAGAGCTGTAAGTCAAAAAGATGGATCAATCCTCTTTTCTGGCAAGAGAAAGAACAACATTTACAAAATTGATTTATCAGATATTAAGTCTAAGAACATTAAATGCCTTTTTTCTATTAGCAATGAGCAATGGGTATGGCACAGAAGATTGGGACATGTCAGTCTAAGAAAAATCTCTCAACTAAATAAATTAAATTTAGTCAGAGGACTTCCCAATCTGAAGTACAACTCAGAAGCTCTGTGCGAAGCATGTCAAAAAGGAAAATTTTTAAAACCTTCCTTTAAATCCAGAAATGTTGTCTCTTCCTCTAAGCCATTAGAGTTACTTCATATTGATCTGTTTGGGCCAGTTAAAACTACATCCATCAGAGGCAAGAAGTATGGATTGGTCATTGTTGATGACTTCAGCAGATGGACATGGGTAAAGTTTTTAAAACACAAGGATGAGTCACATTCTGTGTTCATTGACTTCTGTACCCAAGTGCAAAATGAAAAAGATTTTAAAACCATAAAAGTCAGAAGTGATCATGGTGGTGAATTTGAAAATCATTATTTTGAAAAATATTTTAAAGAAAATGGTATTGTTCACAGTTTTTCTTGTCCTAGAACTCCCTAGCAAAATGGAGTTGTATAAAGAAAGAATACAACATTACAAGAAATGTCCAGAACCATGATCAATGAAACTAATATGGCAAAGCACTTTTGGGCAGAAGCTGTGAACACAGCGTGTTACATTCAGAATAGAATCTCTATAAGACATATTCTTGAAAAGACTCCCTATGAATTGTGGAAAAACAGAAAGCCCAACATTTCTTATTTCCATCCTTTTGGATGTACTTGTTTTATTCTGAACACTAAAGAAACTCTGAACAAGTTTGATTCTAAAGCACAAAAGTGTTTTCTGCTTGGATATTCTGAATGCTCAAAAGGCTATAGAGTATACAACATAGAAACTATGGTTGTTGAAGAATCAATCAAAGTAAGGTTTGATGATAAGCTTGGTCAGCAACAGCCAAAGCAAATTGATTTTTCTGTAGGTACAGAAGATCATCCCTCAAACTCTGTAACTTCAGAAGCAAAGGAGAACTCAGAAGCAAAGGAAGACTCAACAGATCATCGTCTTGACAATGCTCTGGAAAACCTCAGTATCTCTGATCAACACACTCAGAAAAGGTTTCCTAGAATCTCTTCAGCTCACAAAGAAGACGTAATCATTGGAAGAAAAGAAGATCCCATCAGAACAAGATCCTCTCTCAGAATCAATGAAGAATCTTTGTTTGGTTTAGTTTCTCTGATTGAGCCAACTTCCATTGATGAAGCTCTGGAAGATAATGATTGGATCTTAGCAATGCAAGAAGAACTCAACCAATTCTCCAGAAATGATGTATGGAATCTAGTTCCAAGACCCAAAGGATTCAACATTATAGGAACCAAATGGGTCTTCAGAAACAAACTGAACGAGCAAGGAAAGGTGATCAGAAACAAAGCACGACTGGTTGCACAAGGTTATAGTCAACAAGAAGGAATTGGTTATAATGAAACCTTTGCCCCAGTCGCCAGGTTAGAGTATATAAGATTATTAATTTCTTTTGGTGTGCAAAATAACATTTCATTATACCAAATGGATGTTAAAAGTGAATTTTTAAATGGCTATATTGAAGAAGAAGTTTATGTCCATCAACCTCCTGGATTTAATGATTCAAAACATCCAGAACATGTTTTTAAATTGAAAAAGTCTTTGTACGGTTTAAAACAAGCTCCTAGAGCTTGGTATGATCGTTTGAGTAATTTTCTTTTAGAAAAAGATTTTACCAGAGGGAAAGTGTACACAACTCTTTTGAGAAAGACATTTAAAAATGATATTTTAATTTGTCAAATTTATGTTGATGATATAATTTTTGGAACCTCTAATATCTCCCTTGGAAAAGAATTTACTGAGACCATGCAGGCAGAATTTGAAATGAGCATGATGGGAGAATTTAAGTTCTTTTTGGGAATTCAAATCAACCAGACTCCAGAAGGTACTTACATACATCAGACGAAGTATGTTAAAGAACTTCTGAAGAAATTTCAGATGTCAGAAAGCAAAGATGCCAAGACACCTATGCATCCAACCTGCATTCTGGGAAAAGATGAGGTAAGTATGAAGGTAGATCAGAAGCTCTATAGAGGTATGATTGGATCCCTTCTCTATCTGACTGCATCTAGACCTGATATACTATTCAACGTGTGTTTGTGTGCTAGATTCCAATCAGATCCTAGAGAATCTCACTTAAAAGATGTTAAGAGAATTCTTAGGTATCTGAAAGGGACTACTAATGTGGGTTTGTGTTACAAAAGATCACAAGATTACAGACTAGTAGGTTATTGTGATGTTGACTTTGTTGGAGATAGAATTGAAAGAAAGAGCACCTCTGGAAGCTGCCAGTTTCTGGGTGACAATCTTATCTCGTGGTACAGCAAGAAGCAAGCAACAATTGCACTTTGAACCATAGAAGCTGAGTATATATCTGCTGCTGGATGTAGCTCTCAGATGATTTGGATGAAAAGTCAGCTAGAAGATTTCAATCTTTATGAAAGTAAGATTCCTATCTTCTGTGACAATACTTATGCTATTTGTCTTTCTAAGAATCCAATTTTACATTCTAAAGCCAAACATATTGAAATCAAATATCATTTTATAAGGGACTATATTCAGAAGGGAATTTTAAATTTAATTTTTGTAAAAACAGACCATCAATGGGCTGAAATTTTTACCAAATCCCTTTCAGAAGATAGATTTAATTTCATTTTGAAAAATATTTGTATGGAATTATGTCCTGAATAAAATAATATTTATCTTCTGTGTTTGACTTCAGAATATTCTGAAATGAATGCTCTGATTAACAACTCTTCAGAAGTTAGAAGAGAAGTTGCATCAGAAGCTATATGAAAAGTTCTGAAATGTTCTAATGTTTCATTTCTAAGTATAGTTCAGAAATTCATTAGAACAAACAGTTGTTACATGCATCCTTCAGGAGATGAACACGTGGTGCGTTTCTGAAAGGTCACACGTGAAAAAGCTACTGATGACGTTCTAGGTAACTGTTAATGATTAGCCATAATCTCACGTTTTCCCTAATTTTTAGCAAAATAATTAAATGCACATAATGATGAGATTTGTTTTAAATTCGTTTTAAATTCTTTAAAAATTATTATTTTTTATTTCTAAACCTATTTCTGAAACTGTTGCTTATAAATACTTTTTAAAAAACCCTTTTTCATTCTTTACCGTCTCTTTCAAACTCAATCGTTTTTGTACTTTTTCTTTAAAACCCTTTTCTTCATCTCTCATCTCTAAGAACTTCAATGGCTTCTTCTTCTACCCCCTCTGAGCAATACATTGTGCCTGAGAGAACAACTCTCATTCCTGTAGACAGTTTGGAAGTTTTAAGTGAGTTAATGGTAGATTTTGAGAATCTAAGATAAAATGGTTTTGACTTGTTCCCCGCTGTTAAGTTTCAAGGTTGGGAGAACTTTTTTGATCGTCTCATTGGTCCAGTCTTTCCACATCTGGTGAAGGAATTTTGGATACATGCTATTGCAACCCTAAGGTTATCCTCTCTTTCGTAATGGGCAAGGAAATATCCATTAGAGAAAACCTAATCAGAAAGTTGCTAGGGTTTAAAGGACTTGGAGTTACAGGTATGCCAAGTGGAAGAATGGAAATGACAAGGGTCTACTCAGAGATTTTCACAAATGGTCAAGGATCTTCAAAAGTCAGGGACTTGAAAGATAAATACAAGATTTGGGAAAGGATTATCCATGGATGTATTCACCATAGGAAAGACACCAGCTCTCCTGATTACATTAACGTTGATCAACATTACTTATTGTTCTGCCTTGGAACAAATGTAAAAAATTGATTTGCCTTATTTGTTGTTTGAACATCTCTGGAACCATGTAAAAGAGACTAGGGAAGCTGAAAGGATGAAAACCCCAAAATCCAAAAGGAATTGGATTCCTATGGGTAGATTAATATCAGACATTCTATCTGAGAATGGTCTGATTGCTCACCTTGATGAAGCCAATCTTTTGGGGGAGCTAGAACCTACTTGTGGTAAAACTATGACTGGGAAGAATTTACTGAAAAGGAAAATAATTGACAAGCTGCTGGTGGAACCAACTCCGTATGTGTCAGTTGTTATGAAGAGAAGAAGGATACCTATTGCTGATTTCCCTCTGTTCAATTCAAGAGATCATCCACGCGTCATCCTACACTACATTGAAATCTGCAAGGAGACTGGAACACCTATTGATCTAACTTGGGTCCAAGGAAGAAATCAAGCTGCTTCATATGTTGTTCTCCAGGAATCTTTAAAGAGGAAAGTTGTTGAAGGATCGTCTTCCACACCTCAGAAGAAGAAAAAGAAGACATGTAAACCTACTGAAACTATCACTGTTTATGATTCTGTCAATGTATCTACATCTGCTGAACCCTCCCAAACCTTAGGAGATATAGATGTTTATATTGACCTGACCTTACCATCTGACTCTCTTGTTGACAACCCTAAGAGAAATCAAGTTTTATCAGACTTGAGTGACTTTGACTCTGATGAACACTCTGACACCCAATCAGAACCCTCTCGATCAAAATCCTCACACTCAGAACCCTCTGAACCATCTGTTTCTCAACCCATTCCTTCTGAACGCTTTTCAAGACCTCCTCCCAGAACTCTATCACCCAGACCCACTGGATGGTATGATGCTGGCTCTTGGAGAATTCCAGGGATAAATGAACCTCTGGCTACTATAAAGCCTCCTTTCAACTTACCATCTGGAAAAAAAATTGCTATGAATCGACAACAGCCTCATAACCCCATTCCCACTCCTAAAAATACAATAATAATTTCACCTGATGTCACTCCACTTACTTCACCACAATATCCAACACCAAACTCACCTATACTCTCATCCCCTCATATTCCAGAACAACAATCTTTTGAACCACCTGAAACTGTTGAATCATCCGAACCTCATGAACAATCAGCACCACCTAACTTTGTTGACCAACCTGATCATTCAGCCACTCCTGAACCAACCAAAAATCCTGAACCTGCTAACTTTTTAAGAACTATAGTGGATTATGAATCTCTACAATTATTGAAAAACAAAAATTTCAAGAAGATTGTCCCAAAACCTGTTCAGCCAGATGTGAATACATTGTTTCCGAATTTTTTAACAGATGTTCAAGCATGGTTGAATCTGCTGAAAGAAGATTGTACCAGAAGCGTAAACCCAACTGCAACGGATCTTCTATGGGATACCTTTTGAAGAACATTTGATGCTGAGTCACTGAAACTATAGGACTTATGCCACTTTCAGGTGCTGGACAACTTTTTCAAACATCTGCATGCTTTCAAGTCAGAAGCTGCTGACATTTGGAATAAGAAGTCTTCGTTAATGATTGCTGATACACGAACTGATACAATGGACATATCAGAAGATGAATCTAAAGACGCCTCTGACGATTCAAACCCTCTGGATATTGTTCTCTTGAATCAACCTTCTGTTAAGGCTGAACCTGAACCAGTGCCAACTCTTGCAATGGATCTGGGCACTCTACTTTCAACCTTCGTGCATTCTGACTCAATGGTTGCTGCTTCTAAGCCTGTTTCTACTGAAGCTTCGTCATCCTCTGCTCCTACCTCACTTATCATGGACACTCTGAATGAGCTCAAAAGGGAGAATGAAGTCATACATGAATGCTTGGATAAGCAAGACCAAACAAATCAAGAAATCAAGAACTGGATGGTGAAACAAGAAGAATCTGCCTCTGAGATCAAGAATCTTCTGATGGCTCTTGTTACTAAGAAATTCTAGTGTCTTTCTGTTTCTTGTCTTTTGTTTGTTGTTTTGTACTTATGGATATTTTTGCTATTTTATGAACACTTTTAAGCTCTTCAACTATTTTATTTATACACTTTTTGATTATGCCAAAAAGGGGGAGAAAATGAGTATTTTGAACTAATCATTGTTTAACAGTTATGGGACTAAGTCTCAGACATTCTAACAAAATACAAAATTTCTTTCTGTGCAAAAGAATTTGTTTTCAGGTATCACTTTAACTCTGAAAGAGTATTCCAGCTGAACATTATCTTCATAAAGAAGTTCTGAAGAAATCCAAGATGATTTTTTTTTTTGCTCTGATAAATAATCTCAAGAAGTTTTATACATAGAAATATTCATTTCAGGGGGAGATTCTTATCTCTTATCATATTTTATTTCTATATCTGAATAATTTTTTGTCATCATCAAAAAGGGGGAGATTGTTAGAACAAGATTAGTTCTGATCTATCTCAGAGTTTTGATGATAACAATAAATTATATTTTAGATAATTTATACTCTGATGAACATATTTGACTATTTCAGATAATGTTCTGACAGAAGCATTATGAAATACTAAGCTAAAAAATTATGAAATAGTTCTTTGATGAAAGAACCTTTTTTATTTTAAGCGCATCTGCTGACTCTGGTAAGACAATTTATTTAAATATATCTTCTAACATTTAGCAGGTTTCCTTGCTCAGAAGATTACTTGAAAGCAAGCGCTGATTAAGTTCTTAGCAAGCAAAACACTGCCTAGAAGATGAGTAAACCATGTACTGAATTCAAGACGTTGAAGCAAGTTCTGAAAGAACGTTAAAGTCAACTTGTCTTGTCAAGCGTGGGAAACATGTTCTTACAAGTTATAGTTTGCTCATTAATGCAAAGACGGCTGCAAGCACTCAAGTGTCTAAGCTAGTTTCTTGGAAATGGAATAGTGCAAGAAAACACGCAAGAATTTAATGCTCTCCATATTTTCTGAAGGCAACAAGGGTCATTTTGTTCTTACTATATATAGAAGGACATTTATTGCAAGCCAATGAACCAATAAATTTCAAAAAGAAGCAAGAAACTACGTGAAAAATTATGGGCTCACAAACTCTTTGTTCACACACTTTGTGAAAACTTATTCTAAGTGAAAAAATCACAGTTGTGATATAGCTTGATTAGAAGCAAATTTTATTTCACTATCTGTAAGATTAAGCTCTTGTAATTGTTCCTTGAGAGACCAAGTTTGGTCAGATTTCTCAAGCAGACTAGGACTAGTTTTAAGTCTTAGTAGTGTTAGTCACTTGTAAGATTACTTGTGCATTGTTAGTCACAATAGTTGTTATGTGGTTGTAATCAATTGATTATAGTGAATTAAGCCCTTGTTGAGAAAGGCGAAATCACCTTAAGTCTCAGGTGCTCCCGATCCATAGAGAATGTTACTATTGTCGACCGTTGTGGAGAATTTCCTAATGTCCCTTTACTTGGCATTAAGGGAGGTATCACCTACAATCCCTGTTTAGCTTTAAAACAATTTGGTTACGCCCGAAGGGATGGCCCGCATGAAATGCTGATTCAAGGATTGGCATTTTACTACGAGAACGACGATCAAGGTCTTCGCCAGAGATTTATCCGAGCTTGGAGGATGTTGAACAAGGTAGATAACAAGACTTTGGGGCACAAGAATTCCATCCCCCTTGAGCCATACCTCAAATGGGTACGAACTCGTGCTCAGAGTCTTATGATGCCTTATCCTTCCTTTCTCCCGGTAATCATTGAGCCTGTAATAGAAGGAGATGTTCCATACACTATCCTACATCCTGACATGCCCACCTCTCTTGAAGACCTACAAAGAGATTGGATACAACTCAAGGGGGAGCGATATACTTTCGAATCCCAATTCTACGCAAGCGAGAAGAAGGTTTTGGAACTCACTAGGCTACTTCATGAGGAGCAGACTCTGAATGCCTACATTGCACCAAAGAGGATGCATACTACCTTTCTATCTTAGAGTTTCTTGTACTTGTTTTTCCCAAGAAGGCATTGATGTATTCAAAAGCTTTAATATAACGTGTGTTTCCTTTTTGTCTAAAACAAATTTGAATCTTAAAATCCTTGAAAACATTGCATATGCACTTATCATTCATCATAACATAAGCAGGTTTCTTGCAACAAGTCTCCTAGTCTCTCTACTGTTTATTTCAGTAATATGGATCTCGAGCAAACAGTGAAGGACCTCCAAGCTCAGAATGCACAGTTTCAACTTTTGTTCTTAACTTTGGATAAAGGACAAGAAGAGTTGAAGACCTTGCTGGTTGAGGAGAAGAAAAATAAGACGAAGAAGATAACTAGAATTCTGAACATGGGAAGAAGATTTCAAGGGCAGACAAGAAGGGCCTTAGACTTTGCAACGACATCCGATGAGAAAGACAATCAAGATGGGAAAGGCAAAGAAATAGTTGTTCAGTCTGATTCAAAAGAGGAAGAGGAAGAAGAAGACTACTCTGAAGAACAATACCCTCCCGTCGACGACAAGTTTAAGCATCTAGAAGAATGGTTGAATGCAATGAAAATACAAAAAGTTCCTAGCTTAGACTTTGAGGAGTTAGGCTTAGTGTCGGGGATTGTCATTCCTCCCAAATTCAAAGCACCTATGTTTGCCAAATATGACGGAGTCTCATGCCCCAAAATGCATCTCCGGTCCTATGTAAGGAAAATCTAGCCTCATACCGCTGACAAAGATTTATGGGTACACTTCTTCCAAGACAGTATGTCTGGAACTCAACTTGATTGGTTTTATCAGTTAGAAAGAGCTAATGTTCATAACTGGGAAGATCTTGCTGCAGCCTTTTACAAACAATACCAATACAATGTTGATCTCGCGCCTACCCGTACTCAACTCCAGAGTATGGCCATGGTTTCAAGTGAAGGCTTCAAGGACTATGCGCAAAAATGGAGAGATTTGGCCGGAAGAGTTCAACCTCTTCTATCTGAAAGAGAGTTGGTAGACATGTTTTTGGGAACCTTGTCTGGTCCCTTTTTCAATCACTTAATTGGGAGTTCATCGGCGGGTTTTACTGAATTGATATTGACTGGAGAAAGAGTAGAAGCCGGGATAAAGAATGGAAAGATTCAAAAAGATGTATCCTCTGCTACTGTAAGGAAGCCATTCATCGGAAAGAAAGAAGTGGTTGCTGTGTATCCTCAGAGAAATCAAGATTGGGCTAAACATCGTCCAATGGTGGGGGCCGTTATGATTCCTAAACTCGCGCCTGATCAGCAAAGAAACAATCAACCAAGAATGGAAAGACCAGTCAGACAGATCACCAGAATTAACATGACCCTATCTCAAGTATTTCCACACTTGCTAAGATCCAACCTAGTGACTTGAAAGAAGCTCCAAAAAACCCTAACACAACCTCTCCTCACTATCATCCCAATGCCCATTGTGCATACCACTCTGAGAGTCCCGGCCATGACACAAACAACTGTTGGGCTCTAAATAACAATGTACAAGACCTCCTTGAAGCCAAAGAGATTGAATTCGATGTGCCAGAAAAGCCCAATGTCATTTCTGCCCCCATGCCCAAACACGGCCATAATGCCAATGCCATTGAAGATGATATGTTTATTACTTCAGTTGATGAACTTATGACCCCACTCCTTACTATCAAAAAGAACTTATTGAATGTCAGTGTTTTCCCGGGCTGTAATGAAAGTTGTCATTTCTGTTTGTCCTCACCAACCAGCTGTCCTTTGTTGAAAGCAGGCGTTCAATGCCTAATAGATAACAAGGAGATTTTGTTCGAAAAGACTTTTATTCCACTTGTTTCTTATAATGATGTTTCCATTGTGACCATTTCCGACAATTCTTCCAGGGTCTCCACCAAAAGACCCGTTAGAATTACATCAGTTCCAAAAGTAGCTCCTTTGATAATTATAATGCTTGGACCAGTCCCGTATTTGTCAGACAAAATCGTACCATGGAATTATGGAGGGGATGTCTACTACCACGATATCAAGCAATATTGGCCAGCTGCCGAAGATTCAAGTTCTGAGAAGGTTGACTCCGATGTCAGTAATATTGCAGGGACTAGAAAGATTACCCGAAGCGGAAGGATATTCTCTCTAGAAATTGCGCATCCTCTTTGGTGCAATGTAGGTGTTAAGAGTATGCTCTTCGTGAAGTAACTGAGTGAGTTCCAAAACCTTCTTCTCGCTTGCGTAGAATTGGGCTTCAAAAGTATCACGTTCTTCTTTGATCTGTATCTAACTCCTTTGTAGGTCTTCGAGTGATGTCGGCATGTCAGGATGTAGGATGGTGTATGGAACCTCTCCTTCCTTAACATGCTCTATAATCACTGGGATAATGGAGGGGTAAGGCATCATAAGACTTTGGGCGCGGTTTCGTACACACTTGAGGTAAGGCTCAAGAGGGATGGAATTCTTGTGTCCCAAAGTCTTGCTATCTACCTTGTTTGGCATCCTCCGAGCTCAGATGAACCTTTGGCGAAGACCTTGATCGTCGTTGTCGTAGTCGAAAACCAAACCTTAAATCAGCATGTCATGTGGGTCATCCCTTCGGGCATAACCAAACTGTCTTAGAGCCAAGCACGGGTTGTAGGTGATGCCTCCCCTAATGCCAAGTAGAGGGACATTAGGGAATTCCCCACAACGGTCAACAATGATAACATTCTCTTTGGTTTGAGAACACCAATGAATATCTGAATGTTTAAGTGTCATCAACCTTTGTGACCACCTCAAACCTTGCTCATTCTTCAAGACTGATTGGGGAAGATGTGAAATAAACAATCTTTCCAGGAGAGGAGTGCAGCACATAAGAACACCTCTTTTCCTCATTGTACGAGTGTGAAAAGGGTGTAGGATATCTCCAAGCAAAGTAGGCACCGGGTTGCAAGACATGAAGATTTTGATAGCGCTTACATCTATGAGTTGGTCATGATTAGGGAACAAGACCATCGCATAGATGAGAAGAGCTACAATATCCTCAAAAGCTTGCAAGTATAGGGAATTCCGACAGCTTTGGGCCTTCTCAAACAGAAACTTTTTGAAGAAGCCTTTGACACCACTTCTAGTTTCCCAATGGGTTGTGACATCAGATGAGTGCAAGTGCAGGGCTTGATCAATCTCTTATGGCTTTGGATCTCTTTCCGTACCGTTGAAAGGTAGTTGATTGAGAATAGGAATCCTCAAGAGTTGAGAGAATTCTTCCAAAGTATGCACAAGCTGGTAGTCAGGAAATGTGAAGCAGTGATGCAAAGGGTCAAAGAACTGGAAGAGAACCTTCATCATGTCTTCCTCTGTATTGGAGGTGACCAAGTTGAGTAGACGACCATGTCTCTCGGTGAATGGAGAGTTCTCAGGGATCCTTGAAGCTAGCTCTTTGAGTTGTGGAGGAATTCTTACAAGGTTGACTTGGATAGTTTTCCTGCGAAGTGAATCCATATCCTACAAAACAAGAACAAAGATGAATCTCCAAAATCCTTGTAATGGTTAGTGAATGCATATTATGTTCATGATGTCCATGATGTTATGCACAAGTATATATGTACAAGCAAATCAAACAAGTTCCTAGTTTAGGCTTGCATAGGGTTTCATAGGTAAGTACCCTCTTGAAGTTTATTTGGCTCAACCTGTCCTAGTAATAGTAACTGGGTTCTAAGGAGCTCAATATCACTGGATTGTTTCCTTGTTCATTGTTTCAGTTCAAGCCTCTTTACTGGAGACCGAAATATTCCAAGAAACCAACCCTCAATGAGTGTAGTATCGAGTATCTACCAACTTCGGACTGCACCAAAGCCGGTTATCTCACTACATCCTAAAAGGCCAAGTTGGTCAAGTAAAAGGTTCTAGAAGTTTGTTAGTGCTTCATGACATCACTCAGTGGCCCCGTATTCTCTTTGATTGACTGAAAGGCTACCGGTACCCACAAATATTTCACACTAACATAGTTATTGCTTAGACCGTGTCGGTATACCCCGCATAGTTTCCACAACGTATTGCTATTTACCTATAATGTTTCCCAAATCCGGGTAGAGGATTCAAACCCAAACAATAGAACCAAAATGTAAAGCAAACAAGTCAAACAAGGTAAGCAAATAAATGTGATCTAAACCCTAAGGTAACCCCACTTTTATAATTTTCCCCAGCAGAGTCGCCAGTTCTGTGATACGGTGGGAGAACTGACTTGAGGTTTTGCGTTTTGTCGCAAATGTCGCGGTTAGCAAGAGTCGCCACCGGCTTTTCTTTTATCCAAAAGGAAAGGTAAAAAAGCACAGGAAATACCTTTGAGATGTTTTTATGAGTTCGGGGGGTAGATTATGAAAAGGGAAGGTGCTAGCACCCTTTTCATCCATGGTTTTCCATGGGCTCTTAGTTACTTGCTTTTCTTTGCTTTGTTTGAAATGGTTCTTGGTGTGTTTTTGAAAGTATTTTGAAAATAGGCCATTCGTTTAGGCAATCTTTGTAATGATTCTCGTACGTAAGAATGTATACAAAGATGTTTGTCTTTTGAAAAATGTTTCAATATTTTGTAAGATGTTTTGAAATGTGTGTGTGTGTGTGTGTGTGCTTGTTTTGAAAATAGCAAGGATTGTTTGAAATGGAGCAAGTAACTTAGAAGCTATCTACCTACTCAAATGTCTTTCTTGCGCATTTTCATTCCTTTGACATTGTTGTCTTACCATTGATTTGGTAAGAAACCCTATCTTTGGATGTTAACGGGACGGGCGTGGGTCATCGTATGACCATGATAGTAATGTTGCCAATTATCTTAGCATTTTTGAGGGACCAAGATCATTTTTTTTAGGCAACCTTTGAATAGCGTCATCGAGGGACTATGATCTTATTCTTATTTTGTTTTGCCAAGATCCTTCGCATGCGTAACATGGCCATTTATTTTTAGGCAACCAAGTGGCTGAAACCCTAAGGGTGCTTGTGTGCAAAGGGTGTCATTTTTCATGCTTTTGTCTTGCATTTAGGGTTTTCTATTTTGCTTTGTTTTTGTTCTTGTCATGCAAACCCTAATTTACTAATCATGGTATAAAAGCAATAAATTGCATAAAATAAACTAAGCTATTACAACAATTATTATGGGAAGGGGGGTGTTGTACCCCAAAATTTGCCCTCCCATATTCCCCAAGATTTGTCAAGAATGATCCTCAAATTAGCTCAAGGGTTGTACAGTCAAATCACCTCCAAAGACAGCTAAAATTAGGGTTTTGGTTCTTTCAAGGAATTTGAGGTTTTCAATGGTTCAATCAAGTCTCATAGGCCTATATACATTCTCAAGCACCTACATGCCAAGTTTCAAGACACACAGTGCCAATTTGCACAGTCAAAAGCCTCATTTGACCTACAGTCAACTGCAAGGGCAAAATGGTCATTTTGCAGTCAAAAGTCAGAATTTTTGGTCAACATCTTATTTTGAGTTCACAATCATCATTTGATCAAGTCTTGATCATGATTCCACGAGAATAGCTAAAAAATCATCAAGATGCAAAAGTTACTATTTTTGGACAGTAGAAAAGTCAATTGTACTTTGACCAAGGCATAACTCTTTCATGGTTTGTCAGAAAAATTCCATCCAAAGCTCATTTTGAATAGGATGCAATTTCCTACAATCCATCTTCACACTGCAAGTTCAAGAAATGCACTCACAAGAAGTTACCAATTTTGACATTATAGGTCAATTTCAAAAGTCAACAAAAGTACACTTTGAATCAAAGGCCATAACTTGAGATTGGTAAATCCAAATGACATGGGACCAAAGGCATTGGTTAGAGGACTTCAAGAGCTTTCCAAAATGTCCAAGAACATGGTCATATGATCAAAATTGAGCAAGTTGTGCATTGGAGAAGTTTGGAAATTTTTATGAATTTGCAAAAGTCAACTTTGCCCAAAACACCTTCTTTTTGCTAATGGGCCTCAAATCTCGTGTTGAAACTTCACCCATGACCTATGCACGACCCACCAAGCTTAATTGGATTTATTTTCTTATTTTTATTGATTAATTGGATTTTTAATTAATATTAATTCATTTAATTAATTTAAATCATAAGAAAATACAAGATTTGATTTTTAAATCAATTTGTGAAGCAAATATGATCAAAACATGCTGGCAAATTCGTGCACAAGTCAAAGATACAAAAAAATCCAAATTTGGCAACATTGTTCAATCATGGAAAATCAAGAATATTTGATTTTCAATCAAGGATTTAATCTTCAATGCACATGGGTTGGATCCAAAACTTTAACCTAATTTGTTTCCCTTATACATAAGCAAGCTAACCATACCCTAGCACACGTGAAAAAAGCTGCAGAAACGACCCTGTCAAATTCAAGAAATTTCAAGAAAAGTCAAAACCTGTTCTTGCATTCTAGGTCTATTCAAGGTATTTTGTTCATCCAAACACCTCGCAGGAGGTACTAGGATTGATTTACAATCAAATTCGAGCATCAAAGCTCAAGGAATCACGATACACAGTCCCACGATTTTCCCTTATATTTCATAATTGTATCTCTTAATTCATGCACATTTAACATGTTTTTGTGACTGATTTGCATTGCTAGAGACCATACAAAGCTAATGGGATGAATTAATTGGACTATAGTGCCCTGAATCTTAAGATACCATGACTGAATTTCTAGGGTTCTTGAGCTCTTAAATGGGGCTTTTCAATCCAGGAAAAATTGGGACTAGTGAGATACATGACTGAAATCGTGAGACCAAGACGAACACAACCCATACCTCGCGAAATATTTATGATTGCTGTGGTTCTATTCGCTATTTTTCCTTGTAGGAGTTAGTGGAGGTTAAAAACCCCCGCTATTTGATGTTATTTACACAGGATGAAGGTTGAAGACGCTGATGTGTTGGCATCTGATTGGTTAATTTGAAAAGCGCGCGTTTGTTTTTTATTTACAGCATATTATTTTGTTTTCATATATATTAATTGCTTATCATTATAATATCAAAAAGATGCATGTGGTGTAGTGGCAGGGACGCTGGTCTGGAAGCATTGGGACGTGGGTTCGAATCCCAGGTCCCCCAAAACCTTGTTACTTTTATTTTTCAGATATTCTTGTACAGTTTGCAAAGTGAGGTCCACCATACACCTCAAACTTCAGTGCGCCGGATGTCTCCAGGCATAGATCCAATGGACATGAGTGGGAGATCACCATACTCCCCAGTCAACAGGCGTGTGGATAATCACCAAAGTCAACGTGGCTAAAATGCTAGTGGGCCTGGAAATTGCCAAAGACACCTCCTCTTGGGCCCAACACCCCCCTTCAAGTTTATTTCTTTTCTTTTCTTTTCTTTATTTCTTTCATTTTAATTATTTATTATAATTATTATTTTCACTAACAAATTAATATTTATTTTCATAATAAAAATCAGAAAACATAAAATAAATATAATATTTTTATTTAATTAGTTTTTTTGTAAATAAATACTAACATAATTAATTTAGTTTTTTAATTAGGTTAATTTTAATATTTGCACAATAATTTAAAATCAATATAGAATTAGGGTTTTTAATAACTTTTGACCATCTTTTATTTTTTCCTTAAAAAACATAAAACTCAAAAAATATCTTTCTTTTATTTAATTAACTAATTAGTCTAGGTTTAATTTAATTAAATGCAAAATAGCAAAAAAATCTCTTTCTTTCTCAAAAAGGGTCAAAACCCTAAAAACTCTCTGATTCAATTTTTCCCTCGCGCATACTATTTTTGATTCATGTTTTGATCCATATAATTGTAATTGCTCCGAGGATGTAATAGCTTTAATTAGGACTTTTTATCGCTTTCATTTAATTTCCCGCAATTTACTTTTTCAAGGGTTTGTTTTTGGCGATGTAAATACCCGACGCCTTGTAATAGCTTAGTTTTCTTTTCCGCAATTATTAACTGCTAGATGTATGCTAACTAGGCTATGCATGACAAGATCTTTCTTAAATTAAAATCAATCGTAGCTCACCATAACATGTACAAATATAACATAACTGAAACCTGACACACTCGCACATACCACTCCTAGGGTACGCCTCACTTGGTTGCCTCGACGTGGTCATTGAGTATAGGGTGTTTTAGAGGTCGCCCTCCTGTCTGAAGATCAAATTTGCCTCGAAACAGTTGCCTCGGATAAAACGATCTAAGACATTAGGGTTATCGCTAAGGCGTCCTACCATTGCTTTAGTGACCACATGTCCCATTAATCGAATTGACCCGAAAACTCCAACGACGGTGCTACCTACTCCTCAATAGTGGGATAGTACTTCTAAAGGACATTTACACAGCTTAATTTCTTTTGAGTAGGTAGAGGTTCTCAGGTACTTGCTCTTTCAAAATAGAAATACTTTTCGCACCTACACTTTTCTGACTAAAGTTTTCAAACAACACTTCATACACTCTTGAGGACAGATACAAGAGTTAAATCGAAGTCTTCAAACAAACTTTTTTCAAAACCCACAAACACAAGAAAAGCAAAACCTTTTGAAAACATAGTGAGCAAGTACCTAAGAGCCCGTGGATAACCACGGATAGAAAGGGTGCTAACACCTTCCCTTTCTATAATCTACCTCCCGGACCCGAGAAAAATCTCGAAAAGGAATTTTGCTGTGCTTTTGTCCTTTCCTTGTTGGAGAAAATAAAAGACGGTGGCGACTCTTGCTTACCGCGACATTTTGCGAAACGCAAACGCGAACCAGCATTTCAAAACAGTCAGTTCTATTTCCACCGATCACAAAACTGATGACTATGCTGGGGAAAGATTATAAGTGAGGTGTACCTTAGGATTAGATCACCATGTTTTCAATTGTATGCTTTGTGTGCTTTAATTTTGTGGGCTTGTATCGGAGTTCTATAGATCCTAACCCGGATTTGGGGATATCCTTTAGGTAAGTAGCAATAAATTATGAGGGACTTGTCCGGCGTAGACCGACACGGGTGAAGCAGAAGCTACGTTGGTGTGACACCTTGGTCTGTACCGATATCCCTTGTGTTGGAACGAGGAGAATATGGGTCTTCTGAGGAGTCGTTAAGCACCAACTGGCCTTAGAACCTTAAATTGATCAACTCGGCCATAGAACAGTAGCAGTATGCTACACTCATTGAGACTAAACTCTCGCGATGGTTCCGACCGCAAGAAAAGGTTGCCAAACTGGAAGTATGATCGATTGAGGGTAGTCAGTGATATTGAGATCCTCTAGAACCTGGGTACTATTTTTAGGACAGGTCTTAACCAACTGAAACTGAAAGAGGGTAGTACCTAAACTTCACACCAGCCTGAAATCTAAGGGCTCTTTTTTGTGACTTGGGTGCCTTTACCATGTTTGCCTTTTGTGAATACTTGTGGTGTGCCTTTATCATAACATCATAACATTTCATACATCCTGCATAAGGACTGACCCATTTCAAAGACAAGAGGGTTTCATCTTTGCTCTGTTTTGTAGGACATCATGATGCCCATGCGCAGGAATACTATCCGGCTCAACTTTGTTCAACCACCTACTTTGCTTAGAGAATTGGTTGACAGGATTCCAAACACTACTTCCTTCATCAGGAGGCATGGTTCTCTTCTCGGCTTAGTCACCTAAAAGTGGGGCCAACAATTGATGAGTGTCCTGGTCTAGTTTTATGATCCGCTATATCATTGCTTCACCTTTCAAGACTTCCAGCTGGTCCCTACCCTGGAAGAATTCTCTGAGTTGCTTGGTATCCCTGTTCTGGAACAGACTCCATTCACTGGTTGGGAAAAGACTCTCAGGCCTGAAGAGATTGCTGCAGCCCTTCACTTGACCAAAGAGGAAGTAATGGCTAACTGGGAGACTAGAAGTGGAGTTAAGGGCTTTTTGGCTAAGTTTCTGGTTGGCAAAGCTAATGGTTTCTGGAATGACTTAGACTTCAGGGTGTACGAAGACATTCTGGCTCTCTTAATCTATGGCCTGGTGTTATTTCCTAATCCTGACACCTTTGTTGATGTTAATGCCATAAGGATCTTCATCTCTCGGAATCCTGTACCCACTCTCTTGGGTGATATCCTTTATCAGCTCTATGCTCGTACCGCCCGAAGACGGGGAACGTTGATGTGTTGTTCTCCTTTATTGGCGAGGTGGTTTATTTCGCACCTCCCTAAGTTCGCACTGAAGAACAAAGAATGAAGGGGCTGGGCTCATAGGATAATGTCTCTTACTGATAAAGACATTATTTGGACTCTCAGAGGCTTAGATGAGGTGGCCGTCATTGATCGTTGTGGAGAGTATCCTAATGTTCCATTGATCGGAACCCATGGAGGAATCTCTTATAACCCATGCTTAGCTCTCCGTCAGTTTGGAAGAGCCAGAAGAGAAGGGCCTCATGAGATGTTGATACCTCATTTCGTCTTTGATTTTCAGGTAGATAGCGACGAGCTGCGTCGTAGATTCATCAGGGCTTGGGACAGAGTTCACAAAGCTGACCCACATAAGCTGGGACTAAAAACTTCTCTGCCAATGGAGTCATATTTCAGATGGGTCCGCATCCGTGCCCAGAAGTTAGGTATGCCATACGAAGCTGTCAGGCCTATTACTCTTGAAGCTGCTGATAAAGATGGGGTTCCTCCAACTATTCTTCATCCTCATACACCCACTGATGTTGGCACACTGAAGAGGTCTTGGGCGCAACTGCAGGAAGAACGGGATTCTTATCGGGAAAGGTTCAATGAACAAGAACAGAAGATCCAGAAGCTGACAAAGCAACTGGAGAACGAGCAGATCCTGAATGATTACATCCGCACTGAGAGGAAGAGGCCATGGGAACATTGATGGATCTATTGATGATTTCTTTTACGGTTTTATTTACTTTTCAGTATTTTCATTCTTGTAACGCCTAAGGGAAAGTTGTTGAAAAATTTAAATTTCGAATTTAAATCTAATAAAGTGTGTTTCCTTTTTGTCTACAAAGTTGAATCCCGATTGTCTTTGAAAACATAAATCATACGCATTTCATTTCATCATATGCATAACAGGTACCCCTTTTACAGGTCACTTATCTTCTTCGCTGTTTATTTCAGCAATTGTCATGTCTACTGAACCTTCCACTGAACAAGCTATCAAGGCCCTCCAGGCCCAGAATGCCCAGTTCTAAGAGTTGGTTATGAGCCTAGCCCAGGGTCAACAGGATTTGAAGACTCTGATTCTGAAAGAAAGGAAGAAGAAGAAGAACAGGACCGTCTTGTTCAACACTGGACGTAGGTTTAGAAATGGACTGCAGAACGAGGTTGATCTGACTACCTCATCTGTAGGGAAAGACAGCCCACAAGAGAGAAGGGGTCCTAGCCCCGTAGTCTCCGACAATGAGACAGATTATGATGAAGAACAGTACCCTCCTGCTGAGGATAGGTACAAACAGTTGGAGGACCGCTTGAGCGCCATGGAGATACAGAACGTGCCCGGGCTGGACTTTGATGACCTAGGTTTATCCTCTGGGGTGGTGATTCCCCATAAGTTCAAGGCACCTGCTTTTGCCAAATATGACGGAGCCTCCTGCCCAAAGCTGCACCTCCGGTCGTATGTAAGGAAGATCCAACCTTACACTGTTGACAAGAATTTGTGGATCCATTTCTTTCGAGATAGTCTTTCAGGGACTCAACTGAATGGTTCTATCAGCTGGATAGGGCCAGTATCCACAACTGGGAAGATTTGGCTACTGCGTTCTATAAGCAGTATCAATATAATTCCGACCTCGCTCCTACGCGTACCCAACTCCAGGGTATGTCAATAGGGACGGGTGAAGGATTTAAAGAGTACGCCCAAAAATGGAGAGACCTTGCCGGAAGGGTGCAACCACCTTTGACTGATCGTGAGCTGGTTGATATGTTTCTGGGGACCCTGTCTGGTCCATTCTTCAACCATTTGATTGGAAATTCTTCAGCCAGGTTTACAGACCTTATCTTGACTGGTGAGAGAATTGAAGTTGGTATCAAGTCTGGGAAGATACAGAAGGGTGCTTCATCGAGCACCGAGAAGAAACCCTTCAAGAAGGAATCCAGTTCTGTCTACGGTTCAAGGAGACAGAATAGACCGGAACACCGCCAAGCCGTCAACGCGGTGGTTATTTCAAAACTTGCTGCTGCTCCTCAGCATCATAACCAACAAAGGAGTGAGAGACCCCGAAGGCAGTTCACTCGCCTCAGCATGACCTTGTCCCAGATATTGCCGCAGTTACTGACAACCAATCTGGTGACTCTAAAAGAAGCTCCGAAGATTGTAAATACAACATCCCCAAAGTACAATCCCAACACCCGCTGCGCTTATCACTCTGACAGCCTGGGACATAATACGGATGATTGTTGGGCTTTGAAGAATAAAGTTCAGGACCTAATTGATGCTAAGGAGATTGAGTTCGAGGCGCCCGAGAGGCCTAACATTGTGACTGCTCCCATGCCCAAGCATGGAGTGAATGCTGTAGTGGAAGACTTGTTTGTAGCCTCTGTGGATGATATTGTCACCCCGCTGATGACCGTCAAGAAGAACTTGTTGCTAGCCGGTTTATTTCTGGGATGTAGTGAAGGTTGCCTTCTGTGTTCCGTTTCACCTACTGGTTGCCCATCTTTGAAGTCAGGTATCCAAAACCTGATGGATAATAAAGAAATCCTGTTTGAGAAGATTGATGTTCCTGCCACCCCTACTGAAGAAGTTTCCATTGTTACCATTTTCAACAATTCTCCCAAGGCTCCCTCGAGGAAGCCTGTCAGAATTACGCCTGTTCAGAAGATTACACCCATAATCATCACTGTTCCGGGGCCTATTCCCTACACCTCTGACAAAGCTTTCCCTTGGCACTATGGGGCAGATGTTTATGTTCTTGGGGTTAAGCAAGAGTTTGATACTAATATCGGCGTCAGCAGCATCACCAGGCCTGCTAAAGTCACCCGCAGTGGTAGACTTTTCTCACCAGATATTGCGCCACCAAATATCCAGAGACCTATTGTCATCACACCTGAAAGTGTGCCTACTTCCCTTCCTGATCAAGTTCCTATTTCTACCCCTGTTGCCGAGTCATCTGACGCTCGGGGCAAAGGGATCGCCACTGATATGCCTGCCCAGACGGAGGCACCAAAGACCATCAATGTTGAAGCTTCCAAACAGGAGATGGAAGAGATTCTTAAGATCATCAAGAAGAGTGATTATAATGTAGTTGAGCAGCTGGGGTAAACCCCCTCCAAGATTTCTATGTTATCACTGTTGTTATGTTCAGAGGCCCATGCCAAGGCTCTGATTACCTTCCTGAAGACGGCCCACGTGCCACAAGAGACATCAGCTGATCAGTTCACCGATTGTGTGGCCAACTTAATTGCTGATAATGGTTTGGGTTTCTTCGACGCTGATCTGACTGCTAAAGGGAAGAACCATAACGATGCCCTGCATGTCTCCATTGAATGTAGGGGCACTACTCTTGCACATGTGTTGGTTGACACTGGTTCCTCATTGAACGTCTTGCCCAAGAAAGCTCTAGACAGGTTGGATTGCGAAGGTTTGGAACTCAAGCCATGTAACATTGTTGTCCGGGCCTTTGACGGGTCTAAAAGGATGGTGCATGGCGAAGTCGATATTCCAATCAGAGTTGGTTCTCAGGTCTTTGATTCTACATTCTATGTGATGGACATTCGACCGTCCTATTCTGGTTTGCTGGGTCGTCCATGGATCCATAAGGCTGGAGATGTGACCTCCACACTACATCAGAAGCTGAAATACCCGGTCAGAGGGAAGATTGTGACAGTTCAGGGGGAGGAAGAGTATATGGTCAGTCACCTCAACTCGTTCCGGTACATAGAGATGGATGGGGAGTTCATTGAGACCCCATTTCAACACTTTGAAGAGGTCCCTCAGACACTGGTATCAGCAGAAACTGTGATTGAAGATTCTCCTTTGAAGATGGCTTCCTTAATGGATGCTCGGGCTGTTATTGAGAAGGGTGAGTACGCAAACTGGCGCCGACTTCCTGATTTCACTCAGAAGACTGATAAGTTTGGTTTGGGCTTCACTGTAGAGGCTCAGAAGGCTGTTCATAGGGCAAGGATTGGAAGACCTCCTGTGTTCATCAGCAACTCGGGAGTAAATGCCATTGAAGATGACGTAGAGGAATCTGAATTCGACAGCTGGATCTACCCTACAACCAACGGTGGACCAAACAACTGGACAGAAAAGGGCTTCATCCCTATTACTTTTGTTACTCAGTAATGAACTCCTTTGTTTTGAATTTGTAACAAACAATATTGTGAAACTTTATGGCCCGATGTCTTACCCGGGGCACTGTGGCTTCATTTGTGAGGGCTTTTGTGTGTCATTTTCATATATCATTAATAAAAGCATTGGACATTTTTTGCATTTCGAATCTTGCGCTCCTTGTCTTTCTTTATTATATATTGCAAAACAGTTATTTACACACACTCACATATACAGGAATCAATCCACTCTGGATCTCACTGGTAACGACTCTGCTACTACCAGTAATGACTTCGAAAATCCGATCAACTTAGCCGAAGACAAAGGTGAAGATGATTGTGAAGTGCCTGGTGAGCTTGCAAGACTGATACTCCAGGAAGAGAGGGATATTCAGCCACATGAAGAGCCGGTGGAAACAGTGAATCTGGGTACTGAGACAGACAAAAAGGAAGTCAAGATCGGTGTAAATCTGGAGCTTAGTGTGAAACAACGGTTGGTTTAGATGTTGCATGACTACGTGGAAATCTTTGCCTGGTCTTACAAAGATATGCCTGGGTTGGATACCGACATTTTGGTTCATCACCTGCCTACCAAGGAAGAATGCCCTCCGGTAAAACAGAAGGTTCGCTGTATGCGTCCAGAGATGTCTGAGAAAATCAAAGCTGAGGTTATGAAACAGTTTGATGTCGGGTTTCTAGCAGTGACTTCTTACCCTCAGTGGGTTGCCAATGTGGTTCCAGTGCCGAAGAAAGATGGTAAGGTCTGAATGTGTGTTGACTACAGGGATTTGAACAGGGAGAGCCCTAAGGATGACTTCCCTCTGCCTCACATCGACGTTCTGGTTGACAACACTGCTCAGCATAAGGTATTCTCCTTCATGGACGGTTTCTCCGGTTATAATCAAATCAAGATGGCTCCTTAAGACATGGAGAAGACCACCTTTGTTACTCAGTGGGGCAACTTTTGCTACAAAGTCATGCTTTTTGGGTTGAAAAATGTTGGGGCAACATACCAACGTGCCATGGTTGCTCTGTTTCATGATATGATCCATCATGAGATCGAACTATACGTCGACGATATGATTGCAAGGTCCCAAACTGAGGAGGAACACCTTGACCATCTACAGAAGCTGTTTGACCAGTTGAAGTTGTACAAGCTGAGGTTAAACTCGAACAAGTGCACCTTCGGGGTAAGATCTGGAAAACTACTAGGTTTCGTCGTGAGCGACAAAGGTATTCAAGTGGACCCTGCCAAAGTGAAAGCCATACAAGAGATGCCAGTTCCCAAGACAGAGAAAGAAGTCAGAGGCTTTCTAGGACGGCTGAACTACATTGCCCGATTCATCTCACACCTAACTGCTACTTGTGAACCAATCTTCAAGCTACTGAAGAAAGATCAAGTAGTACGTTGGAACGATGAATGTCAGGCCGCTTTTGAAAGAATCAAAGAGTATCTCCAAGAGCCACCCACTCTTATGCCACCGGTTGAAGGGAGACCTCTAATCTTATACTTGACAGTACTGGACAACTCAATAGGATGTGTGCTGGGTCAGCATGACGAGTTTGGCCGAAAAGAGCATGCTATTTATTACCTTAGCAAAAAGTTTACCGACTGTGAGACCCGATTGTTGCACCCCAAAATTTGCCCTCCTAATTTCTTTTACTTTGGCTTAGACTTTTTGCATTCATCTTCATCTATTTCATTAGGTCACTAACATGGCATACATTTCATTCAATATAGCTCTGAGGTTCAAAGTTTAGTGGTTGTGCGATACTAGGGTTTCACAGTGGTTAAGGCGCTCGTATCCAATAAAGGATGATTTCTTATTCATGCAGCAAGCTTTGGAATTAGGTTTTTTTTAGGCTCATTTTTGGACTTCTCCTCCACCAAGTTACAGGGATAATATCTTCTGATAAACAACCGATTGTAGGTCATTCTGGTCAAGAACTCTAGGACGTGACCTAACATATGTGGGCTTCGAATCATGGCGTCCTTTCCTATAAGTATGTTTGTCATTTGATTAGGATTAACGACCGTGACATGACAATCATCTACTCCTCAGTTAATCAATTTAGGTTTTGATGAATCATGGTTCAAAGATGTTTTGTCCGGATATTTCTCTGTGCGTCTAAACAAGGAATCAAGATTGTAAGGGTTTTACATCAAGGGAATTCTTCTGTGATTCAGACTTTATCATCCATCTGATCAAGATCTTATTGACTATTCAAATTATTTGTCATTTCAAGTTGATTTGGGTTCAAGATTGAAGTTAGGAGTTCATTGAGAATGCAAGTGTGATTTGGATTTGAAGTTTGATTTGAGTTCAAGATGTTCAAAAGTGTTTGGTTGGATTAAAGTCGGCAAAGAGCCTTAAGTATTGGTCATATGGTTTTCTTGGAAGGTAAAGTACAGACTGCAAGGTTTTGTTTCAAGTCGGAGTTCATACGCATTACAAAGATGTTCATCGTTATTCCAAATTCAAGTTCACATGTATTCAAAGTTTATTCGAACCCTTTCGTTCATGATTCAAAAAAATACTATCCAATTCCATTCAATTTCATTCAAGTGTAACAATACCTTACAAGAAAATTTTATGCTTTCATGTCTTCAAGCATTTTTTCAAGACTTTGTCATTTAAACCCCGTCCTTAAAATTCCTCACCCAACATTTCAAGCTCAAGGGTCATTTACAATTCACACTATAAATTTCAAGTTCATCCGAACCAAACATTCATTATAAAATCATTACAATCCCATTACACCAATTTCCACATGGTTTAAGGGTTCTCATAGTGGATCGTGACACAATTACTCTGAATTCCATTATAGAGATATGCATTCGATGCAATTATCTAGTTACAACCTGCTGTAATGCATCTTTTGCATTGAACTTTTTGAAAGAAATAAAGAATCTTTATGATGTGATCCTAAGTTAAGCTCAAATGCCTGACATGAATTCCTACCATTTCTTGCAACATGTTACACAGCAAATCAGAATTCCAGTCATTATGATGTGTGTTGATCAATCAACAACTCCAAGTCTACTGATGAAGGCGATTGAAAAAGGTGCTTGTGGATATTGGATTAAGCCTTCGAGTGAAGGTAAAATCAAGAACATATGGCAACATGTTGTAAGAAAAGTTTTGAAAGAAAACAATCAGCATGATCAAGTTCTTGAAATCTTGAATGTTTTGAAAAAAAAAGGGAAGGAGGTTTCTTCTCAACCAAGCATAAGTAAACCAAAGAAATTGTTCTCAGAGATTGAAGCAATTGCGTCATCAAGAAAGAGAGGGTTGCAGCCTAAAAAAAAACATAAGGAATTCTTTGCAATTCAGCAGTAAACTACATAGAACTCTACATGGCTTTATTGTATTTGAAGTTGCATGGAACAATGTTCGTGGTATCAACTACTTTAATGATCTCCATACTGATACATCACTGGCTATAGAAGCTAAACTTATGAAAAGATGGGAATTTGACAATATTGCACAAGCTGCAAGCTGTATGTCTTCATGGTTCTCAGGAACACTTTCACTCAATTGCCGTTGAATTTTGCAATGTTCTTCAAAAGGGAAAGAAATGCCTGGGTCTGAAAGTCTTTACCGAGACGTTTAAAGTAATTGGCAACCCATTAGTAATTGCCAAGCTTAGGAACGCTTCTTCCCAAATAGTTTATCCAGATGCTGTGTTTGTGGATTTAACAATTTACAGAAACAGAGAGCTCAATTTCTCTCAACATGGCTTGCACCTCTGCAAATTCATTACTCCAATTAAAGTAGTTCTTCAATGCCACAAGCACCGCCATCATAATTCAAATGCGGTTGGAAACACAAGTCCTACTGGCCACTTGGAACTCAACCTGTAAAATCGCATCAAAACAATTCACAATCAGAACCAAAACTAACAAGCCAATGACATAACCTTCATCTTGCCAACTAACTATTCTTAACAGATTTTCTAACTTCTAATTTTCTCTCTAACAATTAAACTACTAACTGCAAACAGAATTAACAGATTTTTTTTAACTGCATCCTAACAAATTCCTAACAACACTATAACTAACTTTCACAAACTTAACAAATTTGCTCCAACCTCCTAACTAACTCTAACCGCTTCTAAAAAAAACTGCAACAGAATACTTAACCTTCAAACTATTTTTTTAACCGAATTCAAAAGCTCATAAACCCCAACAAACTCTACAGAAAATATATAGTAGAGTTCACAGCATATACAAAAAAGAGATTGACAGAATATGGGATATACGATTCAACAACCCAGAAAAGATAGAAAAATCTCAAAAGAAAAAAGGTTCATCTCACCTTTTTCTCCGCATCGTTCCTCAATCCACCATTCCTTTTACATCTTCATCCAACCGCAAACAATTGGCTGCAACCTCAATCATCATCTCACAAACCTTCAACCTCCACCCTTTTCTCTGCACTTCTTCTGCTCCTCTCTCTCTCTCTCTCTCAAACCGGAATTCACGACTCATTTCTCAAAAATACTCCAGAGAAGTCTCTGCTCTCTCTTCATCCTTTAGAATTTTTCAAGAAGAACTCGTAACAACACCTCTAAACTCTCGCTGAAAATCTCTGCACGATTGATTTTCTGCAATTGATTCTTTCAACTGCTTCAATTTGAAAATCACGTATTCATTAACATCGCCATACCGATTCTTTTGATCTTCATCAATGTTTCTCTTCATATCCTCATTGCAAGAACTGCATCACCATCATCATGCTCTATTTCAATCTCTGCAATCAATCAACAACAACAACAACGAAGGCTTGAGAAATAATCGAAACATAATTGGATTTGGGAAAGAAGAGAAAATGGAATCAAATACGCATACCTGAGTTTTGAACACCCGCCAGACTTGTCTTCCAATAGAAGTGAGAAACTAATTGATAAGAAGGCTATGAGGCTTGAGACGGTGGAGTAGTCGCGCCGTCGACGAAGATAAAGCCACATCAGAGGAGACGATGAATAACGTCTTCCAAAGGGTGCTTTCACGGCGGAATCTGAGACGGTGAAGGCGCGAGCGAAGTGAGGCTGAACCGTTGAGGCAACGCGAGGAAACGGAATCGCAAATCCTGAATCCGCGAATGAAAGTGATGAGACATAGAGAAGATGAGCAGTGGAAGATGATTTCTTGATGAACGTCGAAGAGCTGTTTGAATCGGAGACGAAGAAGTTTGTACGGCGGAGAAGGGAGCCGCCACCGCTGAGCCGCGAGAGAAGAAGAAGGGCGAAGCACAGTTTTTTTTTACCCTATTCCCATTTCAATTTCTATTTTCTTATTTTCGTTTTTTATCTTTTATAATAATTATAAATGTAAATTGATAATTAAAAATATGCTGGAAAATGAGGAATTAATTAGACTGGGCCTCACTTCTTTGCTTTAGGCCCGTGTTGTTGTTTTTTTAACCTGAAGAAATTGGACAAAAATCTTTTTGGGCAAATTACTGCACTACACCCCTGAATTCAGCTCATACCTCCTGACTCTTCTAATTTTTCTTTTTTATTATTTTAGTTTTCTTCTAGTTTAATTTTCTCACTCAATTGATAATAAAATGATACAAAACAATATAATATTTTAGATTTCTTTAGAATTTCTTTTTAGAATTTCGATTAGAATTTTTTCTATTTTATTTTTCATATTTGGTAATCATTTTTATTGACTTTTTTTAGTCAAGATTTTTGTGATAGCATTGATATAACTCTTGCAATATGGAATGCTCGGGGTTAATTCTTCAATCACTTGCCCAAGGTAACCTTGATAGAATTTTCTTACCGCTTGCACAATTTTGAAGAGGCAACGGACCTTCTCCGTTCGGTATCGTCACAAATCTATTTTATTCTTCATTTTCGTACTTTATCGCAATCCATATGCATACTAACATTAGGTAGAATTCCCTCAAAATTCTAACTTTAGGTCTAACAATACATAATAGCATTAGGTTTAGAAGTAAGCTAGTCTCCTTTTGACTTTTCTTTCCCTTTCGCATATGCGTCTAAAACTAAAACTTTCTCTTTCTTTCAAAATTCAAAACACTTTAAAACTACTGATGAGAATCATGCTTTTGCTTAGTACGGGAAACGATAAGCGGGTCTCTTCTCGATCTTATTGTTCTCCATCTCAAGCATAGGTGTGGTTCACTTCTCAAAGACCCCTTTCATGGCTAAGTAGAAAAGTGGCTAAAATCCCTCTCTTGAGGTCAACTAGTTGTTACTTACAAGCAAAAACATCGACCAATACAAAACTCTTTTTGCCTTCGGGCCCTTTCTTTCAAAACCTTTTCAAAAGAGCATATTAATTCACTTCTGTGCTGACGCATAAGTCTCCAAAGGTCGAGTTGCGTCAGAAGGCGAAATTAATATCGTTCATCAAAAACACGATCCAAATTCAAACCTTTTTGTGCGTCCAGGCACATTTCTTTCCAAACTTTTCAAAAGAACAAATTAATTCACTTTTATGCTGACGCGTAAGTCTTCGAAGGTCGAGTTGCGGCAGAAGGCGAAATTAATATTGTTCAGTAAAAAAATACAAACAAACAAAAACATATAAGCCGAACTATGGCTGCTCTGATTCCTTAGAAGGGATACGCAGGCATCGGGGTAGGGCCCGAGCGAGCACAATTTTATTTTCCCTACATTCTTTTCCCCTTTCTTTTGCATGCATTTCCTGTACAGTTTAGATATAGACCAAACACACCCATAAGATAGACAACAAGAGTGGATACCGTAGAGTACTACAGGCGTGTGGGGGTGCTAATACCTTCCCCTCGCGTAACAGACTCCCTTACCCTTATCTCTCGGTCGCAAGACCTTAATTTCACCCTTTTCAGGTTTCCTCGATGTTTACCTTTCCCTTCATGTGGGATAAAATACGTTCGATGGAGACTTCATTGTTTGATGATTTTCAGCCGGTTGTTTCAGTTGGCGACTTCACTGGGGACAGGTCGACCAAATGCTGGTCCATCCCGGAGTCGCTCCTAGCTCTTGCTTTCTTTTCTTTGGGTGTTTATTTTTATGCTTTCAGTTTACTCATTTGTACATGTTTATCTGAGCATAAGCTTGCATTACATTTTATTGCTTTCCCTATTTGTCATCTATTATGCTGGACTTTGTTTTCCATGTTGGGCGGGGATGTTACTATTGAGGTAAAAGGCCAAGTACCCAGGCCAGAGTGCACTAGGACACTAGGAATAGAGTGGGGGCATGACGGCTATAGGACCTGGTCCGATTAGTGCAGTCATGTCATATACCACGCTCGGATGAGGTTCAAATGAATTACTATCGGCACCCACGTCTGTGGGTAAGCCCATAGCACTTTTAGGAGGACCCATGACTTTCGAGTTACCATTGTCTTACCCTGACCTAGTCTTCACCCATGAGTGGGGAGGGAATTTTATCACAGGTACAGTTGGTGACTATGTTCAAATGGTTACTCATGCTCAGATGGAGACTGTGATCAGACAGTGACTATTGGTTCTAATGGTTATATTCTGGATTTCTGTTGGTGACTTTTTCAAATGCCATATTATGTTGGTGACTTATTCAGATGCCATATCCTGTTGAGGACTACGTGGTTCTCAGATTTATTTTCTGAGTTCCTGATTTGTTTGCCTGGAGATTTATTCAAGCCTTTGATCTTGGCATTCCCAGCGTATTCAGAAAATGCTCAACAGTATCTGATGTTCCAGAAGTCTTGACCACGTACAATGGGTGATCTACATAGTACTTGGTTCTTATGTGCGGAAGTTGTGCCAGACCTCTAATCTGATGATACTCGCAGCAATCATATTCAGGAATGATGGAACCTTGAACCCATTTGATCTCATGCCTTTGCGTACAAAACATGGTTGAACACATACTTAACATACATGTTCTGTGATTTCCAGGGAGTCGTATTTGTGATCCTAGTGCCAAACTTTTCCATCCTTACTTACGTAAAATAAATAAAAAAGCACGTAAATTCGTTGGAAATGACGGAACATGACATGGAATCTGTTCATGCATCCCATGTATATTCATGCATCCATAACAGGTACTCAAGGATTGGGGATTCTTATTCAGACATGGTTCTCCTTGGAGGTTTAGCTTTGATTTCTTACTGCACTTGTTCAGGGATCGGTTAGGGAATAACCCCATATGATATACATGCAAGCTTTGGCCCATAGTCAAAAATATCTTCAAGCATGAAGATAATTGATTGAAAACTCATATGAGATAGGTCATGAAAGCTCTGATGATGATGTCAACAATCTTGCACTTACTGTCACAGTAAAGGTTCTCTCTTCTCCTCATCTTTTGGGTATTGCTTCCAACCATGGAGTGCTACGCAATCCTGAGTTCTTGGAACATCTTATCAGCAGATGCTTCCCATTTTACCATAGGATCTTATATCAGTGCTTCGTTCTTTTTTACCAACGTCAGATGTGGTTGCCATACCGGGGCATCAGACTTTTTAATCAGGGGCATCCTCCATAACTTTGTGTTCCCTAAATTGTTCAACAAGAGCCAGTCTTTATTCCCCAAGTGAATTCATGGGGCAAAGCTTTTAAGCCAAGACACAAGAACCCTGATGAGCATGCTAATGCGAGCCCAATGCATTACATCCTATTATTCCCAGTTCTTCCCAGCTCTGATCTTTGAGGACTTCCTCCCACAAACGTCTCTTCTGATTACAATATGTATGCTAGATGCATCCCCTATTCTGGGGTACCCGGTTTTGATATTAAAGATTACAAAGGAGTTGAAACATATAGCCCAGCACCTGTTTGGCATCTCTTCCAAAGGTCCAATTCCTTTTTCGCCAATTGCCATATTCTTTATCACCAGGTGGATGTCTCTTTTATTTTTATAGAGGACAGACTGTATTTGTTTTTTGTGGCGTAGTATGTCTGATGATGCAGTTTTCACTTGAAGAAACATTCAGTTGTTCTCTTGAAAGAATCTTCTATGCATATTATCCTGGGATAATCTATCATTCGATTAAAGATGATACGTCATCTAGAGATAAGGTCCAAGACGAGATCAATCCAAAGACTGTGGTGTCCAAATCATATCAGAAGAGGAATTCTCTCACTCCCCTCATGCATCTTCATGCATCTTCGTGCATCCATGGAAGGTACTCAGAAGGTACTCAGAATGGGGAATCCTTACTCAGGCTCGATATTTTCTCTTCAGAATTGTGAATCTTGACTTCTCACCACTCTGTTATCCGAGAAAGCAGTGGAATAACTCCTTAGGGAGTTCAATGAGATGGGGTTGTTTATTTGGGATATGCAAGCAATGGCATGTAGTCAGAAATCCTCAAGGGGAAAAATAGCCAGTTGAAGACTCGGTTGAGTCGGGTATGAAAGTTTTGAAGACAGTGTCGGCAAAATAAAAGTGATCATGTATACGTTATTGCAACAGGAGCTGTCAGTCATCCCCAGCCTATGGGACATTTTTTAAATCATGAGATACTTTGTGGGTCTCACCCAGAGCTTCATGTTCTCGAATTTACTTGCTAGAAGCTAGTTTCTGGTCTCCAAGTGGACCCATGGGGTAAAAATTACCAGCAGAGACAAAGAAAGCTTGAGAGGCAGGTTGATAAAATCTCTATACCTTGTATCCCGTTACTTCCTTGTGTGTTGGAAGCTCAGTTGATTAAGCGTTGTGCTTTGGGCCACCCTCCAACAAATTTCTCTCCTGATTTCGATACAAATGCTAGATGTGTCTCCCACTCTGGGCACTTAGTTAGGATATTGAATACTGCAAGAGGTTGAAGTATGAAGTTTGGTACTTGTTTGGATTCTTTTCCAAGGTTCAGTCCATGTTTGGAGAACCATTTCAGGCTCTTTTTTTTCCTCAGCTGGATGCTTCTTATGTGTAAGTATAAGATGGGGTGATGCTTCTGTGATGAAGAAGTATAAGAGTTCTTAGATATCTGCTGTTGTGTAGAAGAAAAATACCTCAAAAGTCGAATGCTATATCCAGAGTTTACTTTCTTTTGTGTAGTAGAAGATTGTTTGTTACAGTTTCTGAATTTTGCCTCTGTGCAGTAGGAAACTTATCTCTTGTGAAGTAAGGGATGAAGTTTACTTTCTTCTGTGTAGTAGAAGATTCTTTGTTACAGTTTCTGAATTTTTCTTCTGTGTGGTAGAAGACAGAGACTCTTTTGTGTAGTGGGAGACACTCTGGAATTCAGCGGCTGGATTTCTCTTCTGTGTGATAGAAGATGGTTGGCATTTCTTCTCTATGATAGAAGATACTTTGTGATGCAATTTATGCCAGTTCACTTGATAAGGTCCTCATCACACATGGTGAAGGAACTTGATGTGATTACCATACTGGGGCACTAGGCCATTCCATCGAAGATTGTCGGGCTTTCAAAGAAAATATGCAAGACCTGCTGGATGCAAAGGCTATTAATTTCATGCTAGCCAGTCAGATTTGGAGTCTATGTTGACTCAGTAGATATAAAGATTGGCGGATCATCGTCTGAAGCAACAAGTTCATACGGAGACTAGTCTCCTCAACATGGCATTTTCAAATTACATTTGCATTCTCATTCGTAATCTTTCTTGTCTTGGTTCAGTACTTTCTTATATGCGAAACTTTCTTATTATTGAATATTAATTATAATGCATTGAGTATGTTTGTTTTGAATTAGTCCATTCGTATTCACTCATGAATTTTTTTCTTTGACTTTTTGATACTTAACTCGTGTTAAATAAAGCAAATAACCTCCGGATGGAGGATGATGAGTAATATGCCAAAATTTCGAACGGTGTGCTTTTGAATAGGACCCTGCTGACGATGTACAGGCCTTGTTTCAAATTCCAAAACACCGGAGAAATAAGGGAGATAGACCCTCGTCAACCCCTTTTAAGCCTTGAAGTAGGAGTTTCTTTTCTTTTCAGAAAAACCCTCACACTTAACTCGGGGCAGGGTAGATTTCAGTTAATCTGATTGGGCGTTCAAAACTTGTTAAGAGTGTGCATCAAAGGATACAACAATGGCTATCCTTCAGAAGGTTGAGAAAGAACAAAATCACAATGGATGACTTTCATCTATCAGTAGCGTGCATCAAAGAGAATGATATCCCAATAGGTATCTCTTGCACGTCAAAAGGGCAAAAAGGTGACGATACCATAATGGTTAGTTCTCGTCAACCAAACAGCAAGGCAGTCACACCTTTTTCAACAAATCAAATAATGACTCGAAATCACACGACTGGTTCAAACTAAAAGAAATAGTAAAAGAAAGAGACAAAAAGCCTTGCTAAGTCAAAACTTGGAAAACAAGTCGCTTAGGCAAAAGTCAGGGCATCCCGCTGGACTTCAAAATCAAATTCAAGAGGAATTTGTCCAGGCAAAAGTTAGGGAATACAAAAAGAAAGCGAAAAGCACGAAAAGAGAAAAAGGGGATTACCAAATAAAGATTCTCCACAAAAAAATAAAGTCGTGTGATCAAAAACCAAGAATGAAAAGGGTGAGTGACTGCCATATCCTTCTCAACCATGGTAAATTCTTTTGAGGGATGAGTGCTCGTATTGGTTTAACTGAATTTAGGACTGGAGAACATCACGGAGAATGGGTGGGCACCAAATATTTTGAGCCTTAAATCTTTCCTTCTAAAAACCGTGAACCAGGCCACGTTACAACCCGTAAAAGTCCTAACTGAAGCATGGGTTAATTCGAAAGCACACTGTAACAAGAAATACGGTAATCTGACTCCTAGAGAGGCTTGCAAAAACTTTTGAGTTGGTATCACTCCATCCTTTTACTATCTTTTGTACAATTTTTTTTGATATTTCAATGTATTTTTAGTACAAGTTTTTAACTTTAAGACAAACATTGACTTTGCATTACAATTATCATTCTTATAATAAACATTCTTTGCATATGAGCAAGTGCTTAAACATCAAGTAAGTTTGCATAATGAGCATCAAATGAGAATTTAATTATCTCAAAGGACAAATTGCTTCAGGACACCGTTTAAAGGTAAATCATTTATGGGAATGGTCTTAACCTGGGGCAAAGCTTCTATTGACTCCGTCGAGTAAAAGAATACCAGTCTGAGAAATGATCTGAAGTAGATTGTAAAAGTTGGTCGCCCAAAGCTTCTGATAAGCAGTGGTGCATTACTTTCAGTTGGTCCCAAGTAACATATTTCTTCAAGTATCTGGTTAGAGATTGAAGCAGTTCAAGTCGAGGAGTATGGTTGTGAGATAACCTATATTCAAGAGCCAACCACTCTAAGGTTATGTTGCCTTCGAAAATACTCAGATTTCTTATCCATCTGTGAGCATGAGGTAAAGGAAAAGGTTTGTCGAGATTCTGTTAAGCAAGGGGCAGGTGTGTCGAATATTCCTTCGAGTAGGTATTCAGCCAATCTGAGACATTCAAGTCGGGATGCTATCCCTCAAAGTACAGTCAAACTGGGGCAGTTATGTCGAGATTTGACAAATCTCTCTAAGAATGCATTGATCAGAGGAGAAACTTCTCAGAATTTGAAGATGAATGGGCATTCACTCAAGCATAGTTGGAATCATCCCCAATTTCGGTTATCTGAACATCATGTTCCAAAGTTCATGACACTGGGGCAGTTTATCTTGGTGGTACATATCTCAAAAAGTCCTCTCAAGGCAATTTTTTTCCAAAAGCCTTACAGACTGGGGCAAGAATTTAAGTAAGGGCTTTCCCTCTTCTTCAGTGGTTGGTCAGACCAAGTCCGTACGCAGGCTAAACGACCTATGAATTTGAAAATCATGCCAAGAAGTCAGGATTGTCATCTTCGACTTATCAGAGACTCAAGTCCATTTACTGACATCCTTTGTCCTAAGTCAAGGTTATTATCCCCAGTTGAAGCTTGAATTGTTATCCACAGTAGGATATGAGCAGTAACGTGAAGATTATTTGGGTTTATTTATTCGTGCAAGACGTGAGGGGAATATTTCTCCCTAGAAGGGTGCCTGCTCCTAGTAAAATACTTGCTGCTACTTGACATAGACCTATCTACCAAGGGGTTCCTCTTCTGAGATATTTTCTCCCCAGTAAAGCATCCTCGTTTCTCTGCAGTAGGAGAATGTTCTTTCTCCCTGGAAATATAGAAGTTGTGTAAAGTCTAGATTGATCCCTTTTCATTGGTCTGCAATTTATTTTTGCAGCATCTCCTCTAAAGTCCATTTTTTAGTGGCATTCCTCCTCGGAGTCGGCATGTCGAAGTAGCAATCTTGCATCACGGTTTTTACCCAGTGATTGATCGTTCAAGTTGTATATTCTTCAGTAAGGTTTTCCATTCCAAACAGGGGCATGTCGCCCCAATTTCTGTTTTGCAAATACTGTTGGTTTTGTATGACAAAATGCATACCAACAAATGAATCAAGGAGGGTCTGTATGTGACTAACATGAGGTTTTTCGTTTAACGAAATCCAATTTCCCCAGTGGAACTATTCTTCGTGCCCTAATGGAGCAAGTGTCCTTTCTCTCTGGTGAGGTGTACAGGAAAATTCCATTCATGACTCTTTAGTGGTAGAAGTTTCTGTTGCAATATCCTCATTGGAGTTTTTGTCCCGGGATGTTGCTTCTTCCCCAAGTGAGGATCTTTTACCTCCCAGCAACGTTATCCCCAGTGTGGTCTGAGTAGAATTCTTTTTATTTAAGAATTTCTATATTCCCCCAACAAAAGTTATCTTCGTCAAAGAATTTCTATGTCAAAAGTTTCCATTCCCAGCAAAGCTTTTCCTCTTTCCAATAAAGGATAAGGAACTTGTTTCCCGTGAAGTTGGGAGTTTGATCAGTATTCAAAATTTTAACTGAACTACAATTTATTTTCGTAGTATTATCCCAGGAAGTTATTTCCCCAGTGATATTGATATTTAGGGGTTGACGATTCCAAATCTCGGTTCCCCATTGAAGTACATATTGCCTTTTCTCTACAGAAGATCAGACATGCAAGAATAATCGTTTAAAAGTTCACTGTCTTCTCAGCAGCCGATGTCGATCTGTTTTCTTAATGCATTGCATCATTACATTTGCATCATTACATTGCATCTCCCAAAACTCGTAGCATTTCCATCGCATGGAGCATTACGCTATAAAAATTTTTTTCACATGCATGAGTATAAGCCAATTGTGTCCACTTGTGGCAACCAGATTGTTATGCGCTCAGATTTGATTTACCCCCACAAGAAGCCTAGGGTAATTCTATTATGTTTCCCCAGCAGAGTGTATTTTGATTCACCACTAGTCGGGTCTTTGGTATTTCTCCATTTCCCCAATAAGTTTGTGGTTTGCACTTGCCTTTGCAAGCCTTTGGTTATTTTACCCGCGTTTTCTTTGTCTTTAGTAAGAGTTGGCTCATAACCTTCCTTGCTTCTCAAAGTGTTTGAGTATCCATACTTAGTGTGTGGTAATTCTGACAATTGCCACTCTTGAAGAATTAACACCCCGCCTCTGGCCTGAGGGTTTTTTAGTTCTTGCGTATTTGCAACCTATTCAAAAGCCTAACATGTTTTTCTTTGTTAAAGTGTGCTTTGACCAGTCCCTTTCTCTTGCATAGTTCACCTTCGATCAGTGCTCTTTGAAGGTCCTGCTTAGTCGGTTCCTTATTTTGGTTTATCCACGTTAGTCGGGTCCTCCTTTCGTTAGCCTAGCTAACTTTTTATGATTAAGAGTCTTTCAATGTCTCTTCAAAGTCCAGTTGTCTGGCGCCCTTGTTTAGGCGAATGGATCTTTTTTTTATTGGGGCTTTCTTCAGTTAGTCTCGTTCCTGTGTTCACTATCAATTCTAAACATTTGTTTCTTGATGATCAACTTCTCTCTTATGCATCTAACTCTGACCGGATATGTATACCTTTATCATTTGTTGAGAGTCCCCTTCGGCTGGTCTCTTTGTAGTTGTAAGTTCGCCTTCGACCGGCGTTCTTTTCTTAGGAATCTACCTTCGGCATAGTATTCCTGGATGAAGAGTCCCCTTCGGCTGGTTTCTTTATCCTAAAGTCCACCTTCGGCTGGCATCCTTTAAAATCCACCTTCGGTCGGTACCGTTTGTTGAGAGTCCCCTTCGGCTGGTCTCTTTGCAGTTGTAAGTCCGCCTTCGACCGGCGTTCTCTTATTAGGAATCTACCTTCGGCATAGTATTCCTGGATGAAGATTCCCCTTCGGCTGGTTTCTTTATCCTAAAGTCCACCTTCGGCTGGCATCCTTTAAAATCCACATTCGGCTGGTACCGTTTGTTGAGAGTCCCCTTCGGCTGGTCTCTTTGCAGTTGTAGGTCCGCCTTCGACCGACGTTCTTTTCTTAGGAATCTACCTTTGGCATAGTATTCCTGGATGAAGATTCCCCTTCGGCTGGTTTCTTTATCCTAAAGTCCACCTTCGGCTGACACCCTCTAAAGTCCACCTTCGGCTGGCATCCTTTAAAATCCACCTTCGGCTGGTATCTTTCAAAATCCCGCTTTGGCTGGTATCTTTCAAAATCCCGCTTCGGCTGGTATTTCTCAAAAAATCCCGTTTCGGCTGGTATCTTTCAAAATCCCGCTTCGGCTGGTATCATTTGTTAAAATCCCGCTCCGGCAGGTATCTTTCAAAACCCCGCTTCGGCTGGTATCATTTGTTAAAATCCATCATCGACTGGTATCATTTGTCAGGAGTCTCATTCGTTTGGTCTCTTCGCTCAGTAAGTTCACCTTCGATTGGTGTTTTCTTTGTAAGAGCTTTCTTCGGTCTGTCTCCTTCTTAAGTATCCGATACCGACCACGGATATGTATTTTTGATACCTGTTTTATATGTTTGCTACCAACCCCAGACATATATTCTTGTATCTTTAATGTCTCTATCATACGTATCCGATACCGACCACGGATATGTATCTTTGATGTCTCTTTCTTACGTATCCAATACCGACCACGAATATGTATCTTTGATATCTCTTTTGTGCGTATCCGATACCGACCACGGATATGTATCTTTGATATCTCTTTTGTGCGTATCCGATACCGACCACGGATATGTATCTTTGATATCTCTTTTGTGCGTATCTGATACCAACCACGGATATGTATCTTTGACGTCTCTTTCGTACGTATCCGATACCGACCACGGATATGTATCTTTGATATCTCTTTTGTGCGTATCTGATACCGACCACGGATATGTATCTTTGATATCTCTTTCGTACGTATCCGATACCGACCACAGATATGTATCTTTGATGTCTCTTTCGTACGTATCCGATACCGACCACGGATATGTATCTTTGATGTCTCTTTCGTACGTATCTGATACCGACCACGGATATGTATCTTTGATGTCTCTTTCGTACGTATCCGATACCGACCACGGATATGTATCTTTGATATCTCTTTCGTACGTATCCGATACCAACCACGGATATGTATCTTTTCTATCTCTTTCTTACGTATCCGATACCGACCACGGATATGTATCTTTTCTATCTCTTTCTTACGTGTCCGATACCAACCACGGATATGTATTTTTGATGTCTCTTTCTTGTATATCCGCTACCAACCCCGGATATGTGTCTCTGATACTTTTTTTCGTATGTCTGCTACAGACTTCAGGCATATACCTTTTGATATCTTTCTTACAAGTGTTTGTTACTAAATCCCAACAAGAGTTCCTCGATAACCAAGTTATCCTTCGGTGTGTCAAACTCTGGTTAAACATACATCTAACCCTGATAATCCTTTTTACCTAAAAAAAATACAGAAAATACAGAAAACCAAAAATATAATAATACATGACAGGCTTCGGAGCGCAAATTTTCGGGTTCTTTTAGTATTTAATCTTCTTTTACCTTGAAGGTTCGAAAGGCTGGCGTCAATCTCACCTTCAGGTCTAAGGCGATTAAATAGGGGCAGCTGTTGCACCCCAAAATTTGCCCTCCTAATTTCTTTTACTTTGGCTTAGACTTTTTGCATTCATCTGCATCTATTTCATTAGGTCACTAACATGGCATACATTTCATTCAATATAGCTCTGAGGTTCAAAGTTCAGTGGTTGTGCGATACTAGGGTTTCACAGTGGTTAAGGCGCTCGTATCCAATAAAGGATGATTTCTTATTCATGCAGCAAGCTTTGGAATTATGTTTTTTTAGGCTCATTTTTGGACTTCTCCTCCACCAAGTTACAGGGATAATATCTTCTGATAAACAACCGATTGTAGGTCATTCTGGTCAAGAACTCTAGGACGTGACCTAACATATGTGGGCTTCGAATCATGGCGTCCTTTCCTATAAGTATGTTTGTCATTTGATTAGGATTAACGACTGTGACATGACAATCATCTACTCCTCAGTTAATCAATTTAGGTTTTTATGAATCATGGTTCAAAGATGTTTTGTCCGGATATTTCTCTGTGCGTCTAAACGAGGAATCAAGATTGTAAGGGTTTTACATCAAGGGAATTCTTCTGTGATTCAGACTTTATCATCCATCTGATCAAGATCTTATTGACTATTCAAATTATTTGTCATTTCAAGTTGATTTGGGTTCAAGATTGAAGTTAGGAGTTCATTGAGAATGCAAGTGTGATTTGGATTTGAAGTTTGATTTGAGTTCAAGATGTTCAAAAGTGTTTGGTTGGATTAAAGTCGGCAAAGAGCCTTAAGTATTGGTCATATGGTTTTCTTGGAAGGTAAAGTACAGACTGCGAGGTTTTATTTCAAGTCGGAGTTCATACGCATTACAAAGATGTTCATCGTTATTCCAGATTCAAGTTCACATGTATTCAAAGTTTATTCGAACCCTTTCGTTCATGATTCAAAAAAATACTATCCAATTCCATTCAATTTCATTCAAGTGTAACAATACCTTACAAGAAAATTTGATGCTTTCATGTCTTCAAGCATTTTTTCAAGACTTTGTCATTTAAACCCCGTCCTTAAAATTCATCACCCAACATTTCAAGCTCAAGGGTCATTTACAATTCACACTATAAATTTCAAGTTCATCCGAACCAAACATTCATTATAAAATCATTACAATCCCATTACACCAATTTCCACATGGTTTAAGGGTTCTCATAGTGGATCGTGACACAATTACTCTGAATTCCATTATAGAGATATGCATTCAATGCAATTATCTAGTTACAACCTGCTGTAATGCATCTTTTGCATTGAACTTTTTGAAAGAAATAAGGAATCTTTATGACGTGATCCTAAGTTAAGCTCAAATGCCTGACATGAATTCCTACCATTTCTTGCAACATGTTACACAGCAAATCAGAATTCCAGTCATTATGATGTGTGTTGATCAATCAACAACTCCAAGTCTAGTGATGAAGGCGATTAAAAAAGGTGCTTGTGGATATTGGATTAAGCCTTCGAGTGAAGGTCAAATCAAGAACATATGGCAACATGTTGTAAGAAAAGTTTTGAAAGAAAACAATCAGCATGATCAAGTTCATGAAATCTTGAATGTTTTGAAAAAAAAAGGAAGGAGGTTTCTTCTCAACCAAGCATAAGTAAACCAAAGAAATTGTTCTCAGAGATTGAAGCAATTGCGTCATCAAGAAAGAGAGGGTTGCAGCCTAAAAAAAACATAAGGAATTCTTTGCAATTCAGCAGTAAACTACATAGAACTCTACATGGCTTTATTGTATTTGAAGTTGCATGGAACAATGTTCGTGGTATCAACTACTTTAATGATCTCCATACTGATACATCACTGGCTATAGAAGCTAAACTTATGAAAAGATGGGAATTTGACAATATTGCTCAAGCTGCAAGCTGTATGTCTTCATGGTTCTCAGGAACACTTTCACTCAATTGCCGTTGAATTTTGCAATGTTCTTCAAAAGGGAAAGAAACTCCTGGGTCTGAAAGTCTTTGCCGAGACGTTTAAATTAATTGGCAACCCATTAGTAATTGCCAAGCTTAGGAACGCTTCTTCCCAAATAGTTTGTCCAGATGCTGTGTTTGTGGATTTAACAATTTACAGAAACAGAGAGCTCAATTTCTCTCAACATGGCTTGCACCTCTGCAAATTCATTACTCCAATTAAAGTAGTTCTTCAATGCCACAAGCACCGCCATCATAATTCAAATGCGGTTGGAAACACAAGTCCTACTGGCCACTTGGAACAAAACCTGTAAAATCGCATCAAAACAATTCACAATCAGAACCAAAACTAACAAGCCAATGACATAACCTTCATCTTGCCAACTAACTATTCTTAACAGATTTTCTAACTTCTAATTTTCTCTCTAACAATTAAACTACTAACTGCAAACAGAATTAACTTTTTTTTTAACTGCATCCTAACAAATTCCTAACAGCATTATAACTAACTTTCACAAACTTAACAAATTTCCTCCAACCTCCTAACTAACTCTAACCGCTTCTAAAAAAAAACTGCAACAGAATACTTAACCTTCAAACTGTTTTTTTAACCGAATTCAAAAGCTCATAAACCCCAACAAACTCTAAAGAAAATATATAGTAGAGTTCACAGCATATACAAAAAAGAGATTGACAGAATAGGGGATATACGATTCAACAACCCAGAAAAGATAGAAAAATCTCAAAAGAAAAAAGGTTCATCTCACCTTTTTCTCCCATCGTTCCTCAATCCACCATTCCTTTTACATCTTCATCCAACCGCAAACAATTGGCTGCAACCTCAATCATCATCTCACAAACCTTCAACCTCCACCCTTTTCTCTGCACTTCTTCTGCTCCTCTCTCTCTCTCAAACCGGCATTCACGACTCATTTCTCAAAAATACTCCAGAAAAATCTCTGCTCTCTCTTCATCCTTTAGAATTTTTCAAGAAGAACTCGTAACAACACCTCTAAACTCTCGATAAAAATCTCTGCACGATTGATTTTCTGCAATTGATTCTTTCAACTGCTTCAATTTAAAAATCACGTATTCATCAACATCGCCATACCGATTCTTTTGATCTTCATCAATGTTTCTCTTCATATCCTCATTGCAAGAACTGCATCACCATCATCATGCTCTATTTCAATCTCTGCAATCAATCAACAACAACAACAACGAAGGCTTAAGCAATAATCGAAACGTAATTGGATTTGGGGAAGAAGAGAAAATGGAATCAAATACGCATACCTGAGTTTTGAACACGCGCCAGACTTGTCTTCCAATAGAAGTGAGAAACTAATTGATAAGAAGGCGATGAGGCTTGAGACGGTGGAGTAGTCGCGTCGTCGACGAAGATAAAGCCACATCAGAGGAGACAATGAATAGCGTCTTTCAAAGGGTGCTTTCACGGCGGAAGCTGAGACGGTGAAGGCGCGAGCGAAGTGAGGCTGAGCCGTTGAGGCAACGCGAGGAAACAGAATCGCAAATCCTAAATCCGCGAATGAAAGTGATGAGACGTCGAGAAGATGAGCAGTGGAAGATGATTTCATGATGAACGTCAAGGAGCCGTTTGAATCGGAGACAGAGAAGGTTGTACGGCGGAGAAGGGAGCCGCCGCCGCTGAGCCGCGAGAGAAGAAGAAGGGCGAAGCACAGTTTTTTTTTACCCTATTCCCATTTCAATTTCTATTTTCTTATTTTCGTTTTTTATCTTTTCTAATAATTATAAATGTAAATTGATAATTAAAAATATGCTGGAAAATGAGGAATTAATTAGACTGGGCCTCACTTCTTTGCTTTAGGCCCGTGTTGTTGTTTTTTTAACCTGAAGAAATTGGACAAAAATCTTTTTGGGCAAATTACTGCACTACACCCCTGAATTCAGCTCATACCTCCTGACTCTTCTAATTTTTCTTTTTTATTATTTTAGTTTTCTTCTAGTTTAATTTTCTCTCTCAATTGATAATAAAATGATACAAAACAATAGAATATTTTAGATTTCTTTAGAATTTCTTTTTAGAATTTCGATTAGAATTTTTTCTATTTTATTTTTCATATTTGGTAATCATTTTTATTGACTTTTTTTAGTCAAGATTTTTGTGATAGCATTGATATAACTCTTGCAATATGGAATGTTTGGGGTTAATTCTTCAATCACTTGCCCAAGGGAACCTTGATAGAATTTTCTTACCGCTTGCACAATTTTGAAGAGGCAACGGACCTTCTCCGTTCGGTATCGTCACAAATCTATTTTATTCTTCATTTTCGTACTTTATCGCAATCCATATGCATACTAACATTAGGTAGAATTCCCTCAAAATTCTAACTTTAGGTCTAACAATACATAATAGCATTAGGTTTAGAAGTAAGCTAGTCTCCTTTTGACTTTTCTTTCCCTTTCGCATATGCGTCTAAAACTAAAACTTTCTCTTTCTTTCAAAATTCAAAACACTTTAAAACTACTGATGAGAATCATGCTTTTGCTTAGTATGGGAAACGATAAGCGGGTCTCTTCTCGATCTTATTGTTCTCCATCTCAAGCATAGGTGTGGTTCACTTCTCAAAGACCCCTTTCATGGCTAAGTAGAAAAGTGGCTAAAATCCCTCTCTTGAGGTCAACTAGTTGTTTCTTACAAGCAAAAACATCGACCAATACAAAACTCTTTTTGCCTTCGGGCCCTTTCTTTCAAAACCTTTTCAAAAGAGCATATTAATTCACTTCTGTGCTGATGCGTAAGTCTCCAAAGGTCGAGTTACGGCAGAAGGAGAAATTAATATCGTTCATCAAAAACACGATCCAAATTCAAACCTTTTTGTGCGTCCAGGCACATTTCTTTCCAAACTTTTCAAAAGAACAAATTAATTCACTTTTGTGCTGACGCGTAAGTCTCCGAAGGTCGAGTTGCGGCAGAAGGCGAAATTAATATTGTTCAGTTAAAAAATACAAACAAACAAAAACATATAAGCCAAACTACGGCTGCTCTGATTCCTTAGAAGGGATACGTAGGTGTTGTACCCCAAAATTTGCCCTCCCATATTTCTCAAAATATTTCAAGAAAAATTCACAAGTCCAACCCGGCGCGTCATATTCAGGTATTCTTTCGCCAAGATATCTCTGATAACATATTCTCAAATTCATGTTCGGCTCAAGAGTCAATTCTTTAAAGAAGGTATCCGAATGTGTGAGTTTTCTCGAAGAAATATGGTGAAAAAGTGTGCTGAAAGTGCAGTTTTTACGCGCTAAAAAATTCATAACTTGAAGATCGTGGCTCGTATTGAACCCGTTCCGGTGGCCAAAATTCCGTCTTGACATTATCTACGTTTTCATCTCTCACGGCGGGAAGCCAATTTCGATCAGAAGGTCTTCAAAAATGTGGATTTATCAAGTATTTTTGCACAGAAAATTTGTGACAGAAGTTTATTTGCGTCATGTTCAGAAAATCATAACTTGGTCGATTTTCATCGTATCGAGTTGGTTCCGGCGCCAAAATTTCACAAATTGAAGTGAATACATTTTCACAGAAGGTATTGAGTTCAAACGGTATTCAAAAGGCCTTCGTTTTTTGCTCAAAGTGCATAACACGCTGAAAATCCTGAATGCTGAATATTATTTCATCTGGGCCGAAACATCGAAAATTCATAACTCGGTCAATTTTATCGGATTGGGCTCATATTTTTACACAAGGTCACTGACTCATAGATCTACAACTTTGCTTCAAAAGTCGAGACCGGATTATGCTCCGATCAATACCAGTTTTTTATTGAAGAACGTGTCAGAGTCGACACTGGAGCCCAAAATAAGTTTGTCTGAGCTGAAACTTCAAAAATTCATAATTAATTCACCGTTTATCCGATGAGCCGATTTTCGGACAGAAGTTAGTTCTCGATGTCGGCTACATTTTGTTTTCACATTTCAACTTCAAAAATTGCACTTAAGTCCCTGCGATTTAGCCTGGAAAGTGACGAACTCAAGTGAACATTGGAGGCCCAATTGCACATTCAAAGCCCATTTTCTTTACCCTAATTTCCATTATATAATCACCTTCTTTTCACACAAACCAGAGAGGAGGAAAAGAGAGAAAAAACCTTGCCACAACACTGTTAGAATATCAAATTCTTTCAAGAACCCTAAAACCTTGAAATCCTTATTACAAATCTCTCTCTCACTACAAACAAGTCATCACAGTTACAAACCAACACCTCACTACTTCTTCAGTAAGGATAAGGCTGGCTTGGTCTCCATGATCCAAAGGGCATAAAAGCATTCGGGTCACTAATTTTCCAGTAAGGGTAAGATTGATTTGATCTCCATGATCAAAAGGGTATAATCATTCATACATGCCATATTGTGCCTAAACATTAAATTTCTTCATATATTGACTTTATTCGCATTTTATGATTTTATTTAATGGGTTCATGAGATTCAATACTGCAGATTTTAGACAGGATCCCATGCAGGTTCATTAAGGAACGTTGAGGCCAGAACACAAATGGCCAAAAGCTAAAAGCCAAATGGCCAAAGTAGAACAACTTATGCATGAAACCCAATCCAATGGCCAAAGAATGCAGACCACGGTACTCAGGAGTCAATGAACACGCACGTGATGCCAGAAAGTCAAACAAGGTTTTTTGTCTAATGGGCCAAATTGCTTCCAAAAAACCTCCCTTTGGGTCTGAATACCCCCCATGGTTTGCATTGTTTTTTATTTCTATTTGATTTTCTTTTTATTCTTTTAATGTTTTAATTATTTCTTTTAATTCCATCAAATAATTTTCATAATAAAAATAAAATACAGAAAAATAAAAAAAAATGTTTATTGTTATTAATATTAATTTCACCATTATTTTTGTAAATAAACTTTAAACAATTAATTAGATTAATTTAGGTTTCAAAACTTTAATATTTTTCTTAACAAATTAAAATATGTAGAAATTAGGGTTTTTAACTTTTTATCACTTTTCTTAATAAATAACTTTTTCTTATTATTATTATTATTAATTACTAATTTATTTTGTAAATAAACATATACATAAATATTTTAGTAAATTAGGTTAAACTTTAATATTTTTCTTTAATAATTAAAAATAACTTAGAATTAGGGTTTCTTTTAATTTTAATTTTAATTTTTTTATTCCATTAAATACCAAAAACATAAAAAACATTTCTTTTCTTTTAATTAAATAATTCATTAACCTTTCATTCAATTTAATTTCAAAAGGGTCCAACACCCTCGAACGTTCAATTTTTATTTCGTTTCGCATGTTATTTTATTTTCCTTTGTGAATATTATGTAATTGCTCAAGCCTTGTAATAGTAATTAGGAATTTATTTACTTTCTGCATTTTTTATTCAAAACGGGTCTTTGTTAATTTGGCGATGTATAGACCCGCGCCTTGTAATAGCGTAGAATTTTACTTTCCGCACTTTAATTTCCGCACTTTTAAACTGCTAACTTGCATGAAAGAATGAATGACTAATTAAAAACAAGCGTAGATCACCACAAATGCATGATCAAAGACAAATATTTACATGAAAACAACACACAAATTCACACACCACTCTTAGGGTACGCCTCACTGTTGCCTTACCTTCGAAACGTGGTCGTCAAGTATAGGACGTTTTAGTAAGTCCTTATGTCCATGATCCAGTCACCTCGAAACAGTTGCCTCGAAACGGTTGCCTCAGAAAAGTTGCCTCGAAACGGTTGCCTCGGATTAAAAAAGGATCAAGGACATAAGGGTAGCTTCTAAGGTATCCTACTATTGCTTTGGTGACCACATGTCCCTAAAATCGAATTGACCCGAACACCTCCAACGGTGGTGCTACCTACCTCTCAATGGTGGGATGGCACTACCTTAAGGACTTTTACACAGCCTAATTCCTTAGGGTAGGTAGATGACTCGTAGATACTTGCTCTAATTCAAAACAAATCAAAACTCTTTTCACACTGACACTTTCAAAAAAGCTTTCAAACAATTTTTCAAACACTCTTGAGGACTGATACAAGAGTCGATCTGAAATCTTTAAACGAAACTTTTTCAAACCCACTCACACTTTGAAAAGCAAACAAACATTTTGAAAACACAAATGAGCAAGTATCTAAGAGCCCATGGATAACCATGGATAGAAAGGGTGCTAACACCTTCCCTTTCTATAAATCTACCTCCCGAACCGAGAAACTATCTCATAAGGAATTTTGCTGTGCTTTTGTCCTGTCCATGTTGGAGAAAATAAAAGACGGTGGCGACTCTTGCTTCCACGACATTTCGCGAAACCAGCGTTAAACAGTCAGTTCCAGATCCACCGATCACAGTAGGCATCAGGGTAGGGCCCGAACGAGCACAATTTTATTTTCCCTACATTCTTTTCCCGTTTCTTTTGCATGCATTTCCTGTACAGTTTAGATATAGACCAAACACACCCATAAGATAGACAACAAGAGTGGATACCGTAGAGTACTACGGGCGTGTGGGGTGCTAATACCTTCCCCTTGCGTAACAGACTCCCTTACCCTTATCTCTCAGTCGCAAGACCTTGATTTCACCCTTTTCAGGTTTCCTCGATGTTTACCTTTCCCTTCGTGTGGGATAAAAGACGTTCGATGGCAACTTCATTGTTTGATGATTTTCAGCCGGTTGTTTCACCGATACTCACTGCTCGAGAAAACTTGCTGCACTTTGGTATGGGCTGCTCGCCGGCTGAGACAGTATATGTTGAATCACACTACTCTGTTGATTTCAAAGATGGATCCAATCAAGTATATCTTCGAAAAGCCTGCCTTGTCCGGAAGAATAGCAAGATGGCAGATGATCTTGACTGAATATGACATCCAGTACACGACTCAAAAAGTAATCAAAGGAAGTGTGTTGGCGGACCATTTGGCACATCAGGCAGTGGATGATTACCAGTCGATGAACTTTGAATTTCCTGACGAGAATATCATGGTAGTAACTGATTGCGAGATACCTGGACCGGATGAAGGACCTGAGGAAGGATCCCGATGGTCTATGCACTTTGACGGAGCCTTAAACGCTTTGGGTAATGGTATTGGCGATGTGATCATATCTCCTAAAGGCTCTCATACTCCGCTCACCGCCCGACTATGTTTCAACTGCACCAACAACATGGCGGAGTACGAAGCATGCATCATGGGTCTTCGAGCCGCAATTGACCTAAGGATCAAGTTTCTGAGTGTCTTCGGAGATTCCGCTCTCATGATCAGTTAGATCAAAGGCAAGTGGGATACGAAACACCCAAATCTTATTCCTTACAAGGAGTATGTATTAACGTTGCTTCCCCATTTCGAGGAAATAACCTTTGAACACTTCCCAAGAGAGGAGAATCAGTTGGCGGACGCGCTAGCTACGATGTCTTCTATGTTCAAAGTCAAGTGGGACAACGAGGCTCCCCAGATCATTATTTGGAAATTGGATGAACCTGCATACTGTTGTGACCTTGAGACTAAAGAGGTAACAGAAAAGCCTTGGTATCATGAAGTGAAGAGGTACCTTGAAGCTCAAGAATACCCCGAGGGTGCATCTGTTAATGACAAGAAGTTTCTGAGAAGATTCGCGGCAAAGTTCTTCCTCAACAACGGCATTCTTTACAAACGTAACCATGATTCAACCTTACTGCATTGTGTGGATAAGACTGAAGCAGAAAGGATCATGGCAGAGCTGCATGAAGGTACCTTCGGAACTCATTCCAGTGGACATACCATGGCAAAGAAAATCCTTCGGGCAGGATATTACTGGTCCACAATGGAAGCCGACTGTTATCAGTATTCCTGGACATGTCACAAGTGTTTGATCTATGCTGATAAGGTGCACATTCCTCCAGTTCCTTTGAACGTCTTGACAGCACCTTGGCTTTTTGCAATGTGGGGCATCGATATGATCGGCGAGATCAGACCTACGGCATCCAACGGGCATCGGTTCATCCTGGTAGCGATTGATTACTTTACAAAGTGGGTTGAAGCAGCTTCCTTTGCCACGGTAATCAAGAACATCGTGGCACGGTTCATTCGGCATAACCTGATCTATCGATACGGTGTACCAGAAAGGATCATTACGGATAATGGTACCAATCTTAACAACAAGATGATCACTGAGCTCTGCGAGCAATTCAAGATACAGCACCACAACTCTTCTCCCTACCGGCCGAAGATGAATGGGGTTGTAGAAGCAGCTAATAAGAACATTAAGAAAATTGTGCAGAAGATGACAGTGACCTACAAAGATTGGCACGAGATGTTACCATTTTCTCTTCATGTGTACCGTACCTCAGCACGGACGTCAACAGGGGAAACACCCTACTCCTTGGTATACGGCATGGAGGCGGTCCTGCCCATTGAAGTTCAAATACCCTCTCTCTGGATCATGAAGGATGCAGGTTTAAGCGAAGATGACTGGATTCATACCCGGCTTGATCAACTAAACCTAATCGACGAAAAGAGACTCACTTCTATTTATCATGGTCAGACGTACCAAAAACGGATGATTAAGGCATTTAATAAGAAAGTCAGACGACAAGAGTACCAAGTCGGGGACCTGGTAATCAAGCGCATCATCCTACCTTAAGGTGATCCCAGGGGCAAATGGACCCCTACGTACGAAGGGCCATTTATGGTTAAGAACATCTTCTCAGGAGGAGCGATGATTCTAACCACCATGGATGGTGACGACCTTCCTCACCTCGTCAATACAGACATAGTAAAAGATACTACGCATGATAAAATACCCACTAGGTCGACTGGCCTAGGCAAAATAAGGGCTTCCCGGCAAACCAAAAGGGTTCGGGCAAAAATAAGGGATGAAAATAAAAAAAATATGTACACCCGGCAAGTCGAAAACCTGAAAAGGCAGCTTGGGCAAAAATGGGTATCCCGGTGGACTGAAAACCCGAAAGGGAGGTCCAGGCAAAAGTTAGGGATAAGCGTAATACTATGTCTCATTGGATCACCCTGCATCCAGACTTCGGTATCGACCATCAGGCTCGGACAACACCAATCAATCAGATTCCTCTTTAACTAAGCAGCAAAGTGATGAGACGCTTGAAGACATAAAGGCGATAGCAGAGTTGGAACCCAGTGGGATTTTTCACATAGCTGTTTTGTTTTCTTTTTACAAACTGTATAAATCCTATTTGTCCAGCGGCGTTCTCTTACTAGGACGTCAGCCTCTTGTACAAAAACGCCTATTTACAGGCAAACTTCAAAATCAATACAAGTTCATTTTTCAGACAAATTTCAAACTGTTTTCCTTTATCTGTTTTGTTTTGCAAAGAACGTCCAATGTTCATTTTTGATATATGCATTTGACATTAATTTCTGATCACAAATATTTGCATGCGAAACAAAGGACTAATTACGGGTGACATCGAAAGTAGGGGCAATAAGAATTGTCTAAGCGATCTAGTTGCTCTGTCCACCGAGGTACCAAGGTAAGTTCAGCTGAAGAATATGACCAAGATACCGTCACTCCCCACAGAATAAAAAAATAATGGTAGCTCTCCCCACTGAGACTTACAACCATGAACGAATCAACAATGCTCTCCCCAAGCAGAGTTGGTCTACCATCAGCCCTAAAAAGGTTAGGTATCCCCAGTAGGTCTTAATATTCCCCAGTGGAGTATACAGATATTCCTCAGCAAGTATCCCCGGTAGTCTTAATATTCCTCAACGAAATATAAGAATATTCCCCGGCGGAATACAAGATACCCCCAGTGGAGCCATTTCCCAGTGCAGTCTAAAAGGCTTCCCCGCCAGAGTTGAATCATCTTCCCCAGTAGATTCTTGAAGCTTGTCCCCTGCATAATACAAATGCATCTCCCCAGCCATATTCAGAAGTTACACCCACAAAAGTCTAACTGGGTTATCCTCAGCAAGTTGCAACGGAAAGATCATCCCCAGCGAAGTTCTTTCTATCCCCAGCGAAGTTCTTTCTATCCCCAGCGGAGTTCATCATCAAAATCTCCAATAAAGCTTATCAACGGAATCCCCAACGGAGTTATCGTTAAAATCTCAGCGAAGTACCTCTTCCCCACAGAGTAATTTCCCGTAGAGTAATCTCTTCACCAGGTTTATTCCCCAACAGAGTCATCTTCTCCTACATGTTTATTCCTGCAAATCATCTCCGTGCATCATCCCTAGTGGAAACGAAGAATTCAACCAGACTCTTCAATATCAGCCCAAGATTTAACAAACTCCCCGGCATTTGTCAAGGATTTATTTTCCTAGACGAAAATACATTCATAAACATATCACATTTCACATCTCCTAGTTACATACATGATAAAGTGCATACGACACGACCTCATTTATTCTGGAGAACATCATGATATCATGCATCTCATACATCATGACATTGCATACAGCTAACGTTTTGCCCTTTTCAGGAAAAGGACAATCCAAAGATGGCTATTATCTCGTCGGCCAACCTTTTCAAGTTCCATATTAATACCTGTAACTAGCCAGGAAAATATCTGTGGACAATTGATTGTAGGTTAATACCTGAAACCAGCCAGGAAAGCTATCTACATGAAGAGATTGAAGATTAACACCTGTAACAGGCCAGGAAACTATATTTCTTTCTCAGGTCAGAGATTAATACCTGAAACCAGACAGGACAACTATCTCATCAGCCAACCTTTTCAAGTTCTAGATTAATACCTGTAACTAGCCAGGAAAATATCTGTGGACGATTGATTGTAGGTTAATACCTGAAACCATCCAGGAAAACTATCTACATGAAGAGATTGAAGATTAATACCTGTAGCAAGCCAGGAAAACTATCTTTCTTTCTCGGGTCAGAGATTAATACTTGAAACCAGACAAGACAACTATCTACTCGACCAACTCAAACCACCCAAATTTCCAATACAGTTCAGAGGCGCTCCAGACACGGACGCCATGCTGGCAATCATCCAGTTCCAGCTTATAGACACAGACTAGCATTCACCCCTGGATGGCATCTTTAAGCCCATCCCCACAACTACCCATTACATTTCCAAATGGCATTTATAAGCCCATCCCCGACAAGATTCTGTCACATTTCCAGATGGCATCTATAGGCCCATCCTTCTACCAACAATCTCCAGATGGCATCTATAAGCCCATACTCCTATCCATCATCTCTCCAAATGGCATCTGTAAGCCCATTCCCGACATCACCATGCTGATACTATACCATGCGAGTGCAAATTTCTGGGCACTTTAGTGTTCAATCATCTTCCACCTTCGGATCGTGAAAGGCACGCAAGCCAATCTATATCCTCAGGTTTAAGAAGATTGAACAGGGGCAACTATTGTACCCCAAAATTTGCCCTCCCATATTCCCCAAGATTTGTCAAGAATGATCCTCAAATTAGCTCAAGGGTTGTACAGTCAAATCACCTCCTAAGACAGCTGAAATTAGGGTATTAGTTCTTTCAAGGAATTTGAGGTTTTCAATGGTTCAATAAAGTCTCATAGGCCTATATACATTCTCAAGCACCTACATGCCAAATTTCAAGACTCACAGTGCCAATTTGCACAGTCAAAAGCCTCATTTGACCTACAGTCAACTACAAGGGCAAAATGGTAATTTTGCAGTCAAAAGTCAGAATTTTTGGTCAACATCTTATTTTGAGTTCACAATCATCATTTGATCAAGTCTTGATCATGATTCCACAAGAATAGCTCAAAAAATCATTAAGATGCAAAAGTTACTATTTTTGGACAATAGAAAAGTCAACTATACTTTGACCAGGGCATAACTCTTTCATGGTTTGTCAGAAAAATTCCATCCAAAGCTCATTTTTAAGAGGATGCAATTTACTACAATCCATCTTCACACTCCAAGTTCAAGAAATGCACTCACAAGAAGTTACCAATTTTGACATTATAGGTCAATTTCAAAAGTCAACAAAAGTACACTTTGAGTCAAAGGCCATAACTTGAGATTGGTAAATCCAAATGACATGGGACCAAAGGCATTGGTTAGAGGACTTCAAGAGGTTTCCAAAATGTCAAAGAACATGGTCATATGATCAAAATTGAGCAAGTTGTGCATTGGAGAAGTTGGGAAATTTTTATGAATTTACAAAAGTCAACTTTGCCCAAAACACCTTCTTTTTGCTAATGGGCCTCAAATATCTTGTTGAATCTTCACCCATGACCTATGCACGACCCACCAAGCTTAATTGGATTTATTTTCTTATTTTTATTGATTAATTGGATTTTTAATTAATATTAATTCATTTAATTAATTTATATCATAAGAAAATACAAGATTTAATTTTTAAATCAATTTGTGAAGCAAATATGATCAAAACATGCTGGCAAATTCGTGCACAAGTCAAAGATACAAAAAAATCCAAATTTGGCAACATTGTTCAATCATGGAAAATCAAGAATATTTGATTTTCAATCAAGGATTTAATCTTTAATGCACATGGGTTGGATCCAAAACTTTAACCTAATTTGTTTCCCTTATACATAAGCAAGCTAACCATACCCTAGCACACGTGAAAAAAGCTGCAGAAACGACCCTGTCAAATTCAAGAAATTTCAAGAAAAGTCAAAACCTGTTCTTGCATTCTAGGTCGATTCAAGGTATTTTGTTCATCCAAACACCTTGCAGGAGGTACTAGGATTGATTTACAATCAAATTCGAGCATCAAAGCTCAAGGAATCACGATACACAGTCCCACGGTTTGCCCTTATATTTCATAATTGTATCTCTTAATTCATGCGCATTTAACATGTTTTTGTGATTGATTTGCATTGCTAGAGACCATACAAAGCTAATGGGCTGATTTAATTGGACTATAGTGCCCTGAATTGTAAGATACCATGACTGAATTTCTAGGGTTCTTGAGCTCTTAAATGGGGCTTTTCAATCTAGGAAAAATTGGGACTAGTGAGATACATGACTGAAATCGTGAGACCAAGACGAACACAACCCATACCTCGCGAAATATTTATGATTGTTATGGTTCTATTCGCTATTTTTCCTTGCAGGAGTTAGTAGAGGTTAAAAATCCCCGCTATTTGATGTTATTTACACAGGACGAAGGTTGAAGACGCTGATGTGTTGGCATCTGATTGGTTAATTTGAAAAGCGCGCGTTTGTTTTTTATTTATAGCATATTATTTTGTTTTCATATATATTAATTGCTTATCATTATAATATCAAAAAGATGCATGTGGTGTAGTGGCAGGGACGCTGGCCTGGAAGCATTGGGACCTGGGTTCGAATCCCAGGTCCCCCAAAACCTTGTTACTTTTATTTTTCAGATATTCTTGTACAGTTTGCAAAGTGAGGTCCACCATACACCTCAAACTTCAGTGCGCCAGATGTCTCCAGGCATAGATCCAATGGACATGAGTGGGAGATCACCATACTCCCCAGTCAACAGGCGTGTGGATAATCACCAAAGTCAACGTGGATGAAATGCTAGTGGGCCTGGAAATTGCCAAAGACACCTCCTCTTGGGCCCAACACCCCCCTTCAAGTTTAATTCTTTTCTTTTCTTTTCTTTATTTCTTTCATTTTAATTATTTATTATAATTATTATTTTCACTAACAAATTAATATTTATTTTCATAATAAAAATCAGAAAACATAAAATAAATATAATATTTTTATTTAATTAGTTTTTTTGTAAATTAATACTAACATAATTAATTTAGTTTTTTAATTAGGTTAATTTTAATATTTTCACAATAATTTAAAATCAATATAGAATTAGGGTTTTTAATAACTTTTGACCATCTTTTATTTTTTCCTTAAAAAACATAAAACTCAAAAAATATCTTTCTTTTATTTAATTAATTAATTAGTCTAGGTTTAATTTAATTAAATGAAAAATAGAAAAAAAATCTCTTTCTTTCTCAAAAAGGGTCAAAACCCTAAAAACTCTCTGATTCAATTTTTCCCTCGCGCATACTATTTTTGATTCATGTTTTGATCCATATAATTGTAATTGCTCCGAGGATGTAATAGCTTTAATTAGGACTTTTTATCGCTTTCATTTAATTTCCCGCAATTTACTTTTTCAAGGGTTTGTTTTTGGCGATGTAAATACCCGACGCCTTGTAATAGCTTAGTTTTCTTTTCCACAATTATTAACTGCTAGATGTATGCTAACTAGGCTATGCATGACAAGATCTCTCTTAAATTAAAATCAATCGTAGCTCACCATAACATGTACAAATATAACATAACTGAAACCTGACACACTCGCACATACCACTCCTAGGGTACGCCTCACTTGGTTGCCTCGACGTGGTCATTGAGTATAGGGTGTTTTAGAGGTTGCCCTCCTGTCTAAAGATCAAAGTTTCCTCGAAACGGTTGCCTCGGATAAAACGATCTAAGACATTAGGGTTATCGCTAAGGCGTCCTACCATTGCTTTAGTGACCACATGTCCCATTAATCGAATTGACCCGAAAACTCCAACGACGGTGCTACCTACTCCTCAATAGTGGGATAGTACTTCTAAAGGACATTTACACAACTTAATTTCTTTTGAATAGGTAGAGGTTCTCAGGTACTTGCTCTTTCAAAACAAAAATACTTTTCGCATCTACACTTTTCTGACTAAAGTTTTCAAACAACACTTCATACACTCTTGAGGACAGATACAAGAGTTAAATCGAAGTTTTCAAACAAACTTTTTTCAAAACCCACAAACACAAGAAAAGCAAAACCTTTTGAAAACATAGTGAGCAAGTACCTAAGAGCCCGTGGATAACCACGGATAGAAAGGGTGCTAACACCTTCCCTTTCTATAATCTACCTCCCGGACCCGAGAAAAATCTCGAAAAGGAATTTTGCTGTGCTTTTGTCCTTTCCTTGTTGGAGAAAATAAAAGACGGTGGCGACTCTTGCTTACCGCGACATTTTGCGAAACGCAAACGCGAACCAACATTTCAAAACAGTCAATTCTATTTCCACCGATCACAGGGGGATACAAGTTTTGAACGGGGATTTTGCACAAAATATAAACCTAAATATATTATTACAACTCAATCGAATAATGTGTGAATTAAATAAATAATACAAGTATTTAAAATACAATGCAATGTATTAATGCAAAAAAAATGTTTTGGTATTTGTTTTTTGTATAAGAAAATGATTTAATTTAAACCCTAAAAAATAAGGAAAAAATAATATTATTTTTTGAAGGGTGAAACCCTAATTTTTTTAATTAAAAGAAAATAATGCTTTATGTTATTATTTTGTCCATTTTTTGTATAAGAAAATAATAAATAATATTATATTTAAATATTAAAAATTAAGTATGTATAAAAAATGATTATTTATGATTATAAATAGTATTAAAAAATGTTAAGTATTTTTAATTGTATTTACAAATTATTTAAGGAAAATAAACTCTATTTATCAAAATAAAATATTTTTTTCATGTGAGAAAATAATAAAATAAAAAAGTGTAAAAATAAATAAGCCATTTTTAGGGTTTTTTATGATTTATAAAAAATAAATGAAAGCATTAAATATGAAAATATGAAAGAAAATGCAAAAAATATATAAAAAAAACTAGTCAAGGGGGTGTAGTAGCAATTCAGGAGGTGCAAATAGAAAAAACAAAAAGGGTCCAGGCGCCTAAAAGCCCAAGACACTCATCCCTGTCCTCCAGTCAGTCTTCTCCTTCATGTGCTAGTTCAAACCTGCAACTCTCTCATGCTTGCACAAAAACAAAAACTCATAACATGAAACATGTGGCCTTTGAGCTCACGATTCCAACAATATAAATTTTGTATCCTAACTCTCAAAGATCAGAGAGAATTTTGGAAGCCCTAGTTCATGACCTAACTTTTTCAGCATTTTCAAATTTCAAATTCTCTCAGCATAGTTAATATAAATGAAAAGTATGCATATGTACAGCTTCACCATGATATGGCTGGAACTTTAATGTAGGGACTTTAATGGAGGCCTGAGGATTGTGTGAGCTTCCTTGAACTCCTTCAAGTTATTCCAATGCTTATCTTGCTTTGAGGATGGCTGGAACTCTCTGCACAAGTCAAATTGCAAGCTTCAAAAGTGAAAATGGTGGATGCTGAAACAGGGGTTACAGAACCAGGGTAAGGGCTTGGCTTGCTTTGGTATGATGTTTATGAGATGCTTGAAGTGTTTAAACACAAAACTCACGAGCCAAATGAGTGTTGGCTATGGTTTTGCAGAAACTGAATGTTTGGGCAGAATTTTGGAGTTTTTCAGTTTGAGAGTGTTTTAGGTGCAAGAAAATTGTGCTATGCCTTGCAAAATGTTTGTGAATATGTAGAGAAATGATACAAAGTCAGCCCTCACTAGCTGTACAAGCTCTTGACCTTTTTACCAACTTTCTTGCTTTTGAAGTAAAGTGACAAGACCATACTCACATGCTTGTCCTTGCTTGCTTGAGGGATGCAAAGAGCTTGTACCAATTTCCTGAGAGTTGTGTAAGTTGCTTGTACCAAAGGGACAGGTCCAAGGCTCAAGATTGACAAAGTTGCAAAAGTTGCCCTTTATGAAAATGGCATTGTGCACTTTTGGCCAAAAATGGAATTATCTCTTGTACAAAGCTTCAAAAGTGAAAATAATGCCTTTAGCTTCTGAGTTTGCGTTTAATTATGGAGTGTAAAGTGAGTTTAGGACCTGTAAAGCAAGATTCAAACAGCATGGGTTGGATTTGCAACTTGATGCTATGTGAAAATGGCATGAACAAAAGTGAGAAAATGCCAACTTCTCCTCTTCGATTCTCCCTAACCAAAAATGATCTTGGAGAGTTATTGGACATTTTGGAAATCTTGCAATGTTCTCTATAATACATCTTTGAAATGAAACTTGAGATACCTATTTGAACTAGGTGAAAAATATCCATGAAGTTGGGTCCAAAACCTGCCTAAATTAGGGCAAAATTTCACTAAGTTATTTAGTTCATGGACCTATATTCATAAATTCATAACTTGAGATCCAAGCATGTTTTGGGAAACGTTTGTGAGGCAAAGTTGTAGATTTCATGGAGGACTACAACTTTCATGTTGTAAGTTTTCTTTGAATCAAAATGCATCATGGTGAAAAGTGGTGAAAAGTTGGGAAAAAATAAGAAAATTTTTATACTTAGAAAAATTTAAAGTTATGAAAATTTTCAAATTAAAACCCTAATTTTCAAATTTGAGTTTCTTGGTGAACAAGTTTCATATTTTGACATATCTTGATGAATTATGACCCTTGGCACTTGATTTTTACCAAAAAGTCAAAGTTTGAATTTTCAGTGTACAGTTGACTTTTGATTAGTTGAGTGCAAAATTCATCTGTCAATCCAATGAACTTGAGATCTTTTGAACCATGTAATTAGGTCAAGATGATGACATTGAATCCTTGAAATCATGCTTGAACTCAATTGGTCATTGGATAGGTTAAAAATCAGAAATTTCCCTTTCTCAGTCAAAACCCTAATTTTGACCATTTTGCCCTTTTGATGATTTGATCAAATTTCTTGAGGAGTTGTGATCTAAACTTGATCAAATGATACATATGAGTCTAAAATGTTGTTGTGGATCAAAAATTATGAAGTTTGAATGTAAATTGGCCATGGTTGACTTTTCCCCAATACAACTGATTTTTAGGTCAACTGTCCAATTGACTGATAAAAAATGTGGTTCAAGGCATGAAACTTAACATGAGAAATCTTAAGGGTCAAAAATGGTGTATGAAAGTCACATGAAGCATTGATGGTCCAAAAATCCTTGTGCAAAATCAAACCCTAATTTTGGGTTATCAGTGCAAGATGAGGTGTCTTGAGCTGACCAAACCCTAATCTTGTCTTGAGTCCAAGAAGTCTTGTGAGAAAAGTCTTGATAAATGAGAGGGAATATTTTGGGGTACAACAGCTGCCCCTGTTCAATCTTCTTGAACCTGAAGAGTTAGATTGACGAGTTTTTCCATTCGTGACTCGAAGGTAAAAAATGATTGGACACTAGAGTGCCCATAAATTTGCACTCGAAAAGTGTAGTTGAGGGAATGGGCTTAAAGATGCCATTTAGAGAGTTGATAGAATCTTGTTGGAGATGGGCTTGTAGATGCCATCCAAGAATGCTTGTTGAATTGTAAGTTGTAAGTCAAAAGAATAAGTATTAGAATGGTGTCCGTATCTGGAACGTATCTGAACTGTATCTGGAGATTGGATCTGTATGAGAAATGGAATAGCGTCCATGTCTGGAGCGTATCCGAGTTGTGTCTGTATTTGAATCTGAAAGAGTAATGGAATAGCATCTGTGTCTAGAGTGTATCCGAGTTGTTTTGTATTTGAATCGTGTCTGGAGCGTATCTGAACTGTATCTGTATGAGTGACAAAATGACTTCTGTGTCTAGAGTGTATCTGTACTGTAATCTGATAGTTGAAATCTGAATGAGCGACAGAATGGCTACCGTGTCTGGAGAGTATCCGTACTGTATCTGAAGTTGAGATCTGAATGAGTATCAGAATGGCATCCTTGTTTGGAGCATATCGGTACTGTAATCTGAATAAGTGACAGAATGACTTCCGTGTCTGGAGTGTATCTGTACTGGAATCTGAATAAGTGACAGAATGGCATCTGTATCTGGAGCGTATCTGGACTGTATCTTGAAATTGAAATCTGAATGAGTATCATAATGGCTACCGTGTCTGGAGCGTATTTGTACTGTATCTTGATGTTGAAATCTGAATGAGTATCAGAATGGCATCTGTATCTGGAGTGTATCTGGATTGTATATGAAAGATGAATCTTGAATGAGTAACAGAATGACTTTCGTGTCTGGAGTGTATTCGTACTATATCTTGATGTTGAAATCTGAATGAGTATCAGAATGGCATCCGTATCTGGAGCGTATCTGGACTGTATCTGAACTAGAATCTGAATAAATGACAGAATCACTTCCTTGTCTGGAGTGTATTTGTACTGGAATCTGAATAAGTGACAGAATGGCATCCGTATCTGGAGCGTATCTGGACTGTATCTTGAAATTGAAATCTGAATGAGTATCAGAATGGCTACCGTGTCTGGAGCGTATCTGTACTGTATCTGAAATCTTTGAATATCGTTAATGATAGCTGTTAATCTTATCCTGAAAAGGGTAAAATGTTAGCGGAAGCACAAAGTTATGTTGCATGAAATGTATGATGCAATATATGTGTCTTATCAATGTTTATGATATATGGATGTAATGTATGCGCATGTAAGTTGATTTGTTGTATTGCTGAGGAAAATAAATCCTTGATTGCTGAGGATAAGAAATCCTTGGCGACTTCACTGGGGATATAGGGATTCTTCATGTCTTGAAGTTGGAGTATTGACAAAAATTCCATTATGAGAGTAATGCCAAACACTGCTTGAGTAATCTGCTTGGGGAATCCAGAGAACTTTGATGACTTCTGCTGGGAATTAAGAATGAGAATCTTCATTCTGTTGGGGAGTAATGAAAATTCTGTGGGGAAAAAGCTTATTCATGTTCGGAAAAAGTTCAGGAGTTTGGGTTGTCTGCCACTCTACTGGGGAGTTATCAGAAGTTGTTGTCTGGTTTGGAGAAACTGGATGGTTTCCGCTGTGGATTAATAGTTTGAAGTTTTAGCTCCGCTGGGGATCTTAATGACGTACTGTAGGGATTGTTCATGGAATATCCTAAAGACGTTTTCCTATTCTTTCAACCTGTCAGTAATTGTTCTTTTCCATTTCGTTTATTTGTAAACAGTAATTATGTTCAAATGCATATGTTCATTAATGAATCATTGGACGTTTTTGCAAATAAAACACAAGTGTAAAAAGAAAATGAAAAATGGTTTTCTGCACTTTAAAGAGATATCTTTATATTTACTTTGAATAAGTATTTGTGTACAAAGGAGACAGACATCCTAGTAAGAGGATGGTGTCATAAAAAAGAAAAATTTATACAAAGAAAGATAGCTATGTGTAAAAAATCCCATGGGGTTCCTATTCTTCTATATCCTTCATATCTCTGAATATCTTGTCCATTTGTTGCTTTGTCCGAAGATGATTGAATTGATCAGGAGCTCTGAGTTTGTCCGTGAAGAGATTGTCCTTAAAGTGATCTGATGAGACATAGTCATACGCTTTAATTCCCTAACTTTTGCCTGAACCGCCCTTTCGGGTTTTCAGTCCACCGGGAAACCCTTTTTTGCCCAAGTCGCCCTTTTGGGTTTTCAACTTGCCGGGTGTACAGATTTTTTTATATTTTATCCCTAATTTTTGCCCGAACCTTTTGGTTCGTCGGGATGCCCTTGTTTTGCCTATGTGTGTCAACCTAGCGGGTCTCTTATGCGTAGTATCTTTTGACTATGTCTGCGTTTGCAGGGTGTGGCAGGTCGTCGCCGTCCATGGTGGTTAGGATCATTGCCCCACCAGAAAAGATATTCTTGATTACAAATGGTCCTTCATAAGTAGGAGTCCATTTGCCCTTGGGATGACTTTGTGGCAAGATGATTCACTTGATCACTAGATCTCCAACTTGATACACTTGGCGTCTGACTTTCTTGTTGAAAGCTTTGATCATCCACTTTTGATATGTCTGACCATGGCAAACAACAATAAGTCTCTTTTCATCAATTAAGTTCAACTGTTCAAGTCGGGTCTGGATCCAATCGTCTTCACTTAAACCTGCATCCTTCATGATTCTTAGAGAGGGGATCTGAACCTTAATAGGTAAAACAGCCTCCATGCCATAAACTAAAGAATAGGGTATTTCCCCAGTTTATGTGCGAGCCGTGGTACGGTACCCATGGAGAGCAAACGGTAGCATCTCATGCCAGTCCTTGTAGGTGACTGTCATTTTCTGTATGATCTTTTTGATGTTTTTGTTCGCAGCTTCGACAACACCATTCATCTTTGGCCAATAGGGGGATGAATTGTAATGTTGAATTTTGAACTGCTCACACAGGGCGGTGATCATAGTATTGTTAAGGTTTACACCGTTATCAGTGATGATCCTTTCTGGGATACCGTACCGGCAAATGAGATTCTGCTTGATGAAGCGGGAAATAACATTCTTAGTAACGGATGCGAAGGAAGCTGCTTTTACCCACTTTGTGAAATAATCAACGGCCACCAGAATGAAGCAGTGTCCATTGGAGGCTGTAGGCTTGATCTCCCCAATCATATCAATTCCCCACATAGCGAAGGGCCAAGGAGCTGTTAAGACATTTAGAGGAACCGGAGGCACGTGCACCTTGTCTGCATAGATTTGACATTTATGACAAGTCCGGAAGTGCTGATAGCAGTCTGCTTCCATGGTAGACCAGTAATAGTCTGCCCGTAGAATTTTCTTCGCCATCGTATGCCCGCTAGAGTGAGTGCCAAAGGTACCTTCATGCAGTTCAACCATGATCGTTTCAGCTTCAACCTTGTCCATACAACGGAGCAGAATAGAATCATGATTGCGTTTGTACAAGATGCCATTACTTAGGAAGAACTTAGCTGAGAATCTCCTTAATAAATTTTTGTTATTGACTGAAGCTCCTTCTGGATAATCTTGCGCCTCGAGATACCTTTTGACTTCATGAAACCAAGGCTGGTCCACTACTTCCTCGGTATTAATCTCGTGACAGTGTGTTGGTTCATCCATTCGTTCAATGGTGATCTGGGGAGCCTCGTTATCCCAATTAAGTTTAAACATGGATGACATTGTAGTCAGAGCATCTGCTAGTTGATTTTCTTCTCGCGGGAAGTGCTCGAAGGTAATCTGCTCGAAATGTGGTAGCAATGTCAGAACATGTTCTTTGTAAGGGATGGGGTTTGGATGCTTAGTGTCTCATTCTCCTTTGATCTGACTGATGACCAAAGCTAAATCCCCAAACACAACTAAAGATTTGATTCCCAAGTCTAGTTCAGCCTTGAGACCAAAGATGCATGCTTCGTACTCTTCCATGTTGTTCGTACAGTTGAAGCAAAGTCTGGCTGTAAAAGGAGTATGGCATCCTTCCGGAGATATGAGCACATCGTCGATACCGTTACCAAGTGCATTGGATGCCCCATCAAAGTACAGGGTCCATCGGGATCCTTGCTCAGGTCCGTCATATGGCCTGAATTCTTCAACATTGTCCAATGTCATGATGTCTTCATCAGGGAAGTCAAACTTCATGGATTGATAATCTTCTACAGCTTGATGAGCCAGATGATCGGCTAGCACACTTCCCTTTATAGCTTTTTGGGTAGTGTACTGTATATCATATTCTGTTAGGATCATCTGCCATCTAGCTATCCTTCCAGACAAAGCAGACTTCTCGATGATGTACTTTATCGGATCCATCTTAGATATCAGCAGAGTGGTATGAGTCAACATATATTGTCTTAGCCGGCGAGCAGCCCATACCAGAGCGCATCAAGTTTTCTCGAGCAGTGAATATCTGGTTTCACAGTCGGTAAAATTTTTGCTCAAGTAATAAATAGCATGCTCTTTTCGGCCAGACTCGTCATGCTGCCCCAGTACGCACCTCATTGAATTCTTTAAGACGGTCAGATACATGATTAGCGGTCTTCCCTCGACTGGTGGCATCAAGACAGAAGGCTCTTGTAAATACTCCTTGATTTTATCGAAAGGAATTTGTCAGTGATCATTCCATCTAACTATCTGATCTTTCTTCAGCAGTTTGAAGATTGGTTCACAAGTAGATGTTAGGTGAGAAATGAACCTAGCAATATAGTTTAGGCGTCCCAAGAACCCTCTGACCTCCTTCTCAGTGCGAGGAGCAGGAATTTCTTGTATTGCTTTAACTTTGGCAGGATCAACCTCGATGCCTTTGTTGCTGACAATGAAACCTAAGAGCTTACCAGACCGGACTCTGAATGTGCACTTAATTGGATTCAACCTTAGTTTGTACTCCTTCAATCTGACAAACAGCTTTTGCAAGTGATCAAGGTGTTCTTCTTCGGTTTGTGATCAGGCTATAATGTCATCTACGTAGACCTCTATCTCATGATGTATAATATCATGAAACAAAGCTACCATGGCACGTTGTAAGGTTGCCCCAGCATTCTTCAGTCCGAATGGCATCACTTTGTAGCAGAACGTACCCCATTGTGTGACAAATGTAGTTTTTTCCATGTCTTCAGGTGCCATTTTCATTTGGTTATAGCCTGAGAATCCGTCCATGAAATAAAATACTTTGTGCTGGGTTGTATTGTCAACCAGGATGTCGATGTGCGGAAGTGGAAAATCATCTTTAGGGTTGGCCCTGTTTAAATCTCTGTAATCCACGCACATATTCACTTTGCCGTCCTTTTTAGGCACGGGAACAATGTTAGCAACCCATTGTGGATAGGAAGTAACATCCAGAAATCCCGCATTGAACTGTTTCATAACTTCTGCTTTGATCTTCTCTGACATGTCAGGTCTTATGCGGCGGACCTTTTGCTTCACTGGTGGACAATCTTCTCTTGTGGGTAGACGGTGTACCACAATGTCTGTATCGAGTCCCAGCATGTCTTCGTATGACCAGGCAAAGATCTCAACATAATTATTCAACAGCTAAATTAGGCGCTCCTTGACACTCGGCTCTAGATTGGCACCCACTCTGATTTCCTTTTTATCTTCCTCGGTGCCCAAGTTGATTGTATCCAACAGCTCCTCATGAGGCTGAATAGCTCTTTCCTCTTGTTGTAATAATCTGGCCAATTCCCCTGGCACCTCACAATCTTCCTCACCTTCGTATTCGGCTTGGTAGATCAGATCTTCAGAGTCACTGAAGGCTATAGCAGTATCGTTACCCATAGGATCCGGAATGGAAGGGTACCTGCATTTGTGAGTGTGGGTGTGTGTAAGGGATAGCCATTTTAAAACAATAAAATGTAAAAGAAAGACAATGAGCACAAAAGGTTTATATATGAAAAAGCGTCCATGATTCATTGAATGCCATATGAAAATGAAATAAAAACCCTTACAAATGGACCATCGTGCCTCGGGTAAGATACAAGGTTTTTTAAAGTGCGAATTGTTCGTGAATTATTACAAGTCCAACAGAAATGTAAAAGATAAATTACTGAGATATGAATGTTATTGGGATGAAGTCTTTGGCTTCCCAGTTGCGAAGTCCTCCGCTGACAGTAGGAAATATCCAATCTTCCAAGCTGCCATCTTCTTCATTGTCTTCTAGTGCATTGACCCCTTGGTTGGTAATCTTCACAGGTGGCCCTCCGGCACGGGCGCGGCGCACAATCTTCTGAGCAGTTGAAGTAAACCCCAAGCCAAATTTGTCTGATTTGTACGGAATGTCCAGAAGCTGCCCCAGATGGTGCATCCCCCTTCTTCCACTACTGCCTTTGCATCCTTTAGAGATGAAATCTGAGGTGGAGGTCTTATGATCATAGGAGTTGAGGATACCGCCTTGGTCGCCGCTATTTCCTGAGAGACTTCTTCAAAATGTTGGAAAGGGGTTTCGATGAACTCGCCATCCAATTCCACATATCGGAAAGAATTCAGATGACTAATCATGTATTCCTCTTCCCCGTGGACAGTTATGATCTTCCCTTGGACAGGGTACTTCAGCATCTGATGCAAGGTGGAGGTGATAACACTGGCATTTTGAATCCAGGGGCGTCCCAACAGACAAGAGTAAGAAGGACGGATGTCCATCACATAGAAGGTTGAATTGAAGGTCTGAGTTCCCACCTTTATCGTGATGTCCACCTCCCCGTGGACCATCCTCTTCGAGTCGTCAAATGCTCTCACAATTATATTACTGGGTTTTAATGTCAGCCCCTCGCAATCCAACCTATCAAGGAATTTTTTCGGCAAGAGGTTTAAAGATGATCCAGTATCAACCAAAACATGGGCTAGGGTTGTTTCTCTACACTTCACTGAGACATGTAATGCCTCGTTGTGTTTTCTCCCTTTGGGCGTCAAGTCAGCATCAGAGAAACCCAGGCCATTGTCAGCTATCAAAGTGGCCACACACTCTTGGAATTGGTCCGCAGACGTCTCTTGCGGCACATGAGCTGTCTTCAGAAATTTTACCAAAGCTTTGGCATGTGCCTCAGAGCACAGCAGCAGGGCTAGCATATATATCTTGGAAGGGGTTTGCCCCAACTGTTCGACCACATCATAATCACTCTTCTTTATGATCCTCAGGATTTCTTCCATCTCCTTCTTGGCCGTTTCAGGAATAGCTAGTGATTGAGCCTTCGTCAGGACATGCTCCTCTTGAATGTTCTTTCCTTTATTCTCAGCAGTGGAAGTAGGGATAGGGATTGTATTGTCTTTGTTAGTAGGTACGCTTGCAGGTACAATCACTGGTGCAGAGGTAATCTTCGGAACGACCAAGGGTCCAAAGACTGCCTCTGGAGGGGTAATCTCTGGAGAGAAGATTCTCCCACTATGGGTAATCTTGCTTGCTCCGGAAATGTTACTGATGTTGGAATTGTCCTCTTCGGAGCTCTCTCCTTCGGCAGTCAAATCATCCTGTTTAATACCATGGTAGTAGATTTCTCCACCATAATTCCATGGTACTGTTTTATCTTATTGGTATGGAGTCGGCCCGAGCATTGTTATCTTAAGCGGAGTAGTCATTGGAGCAGATGTAATCCTAACAGGTCTTTCAGGGACCCTGGAAGGATTGGCGTAGATGGTTATTATAGAAACTTATTTAACTAGAACGGGTGAAATAGGAGATTTCTCAAACAAAATTTCTTGGTTATCAATCAGTTGTTGGATACCTTTTTTCAACAGAGGGCAGTCAAATGATGAGGATAGGAAAATATGGCAGTCTTTGTCACAACCTGGGAATATACCAACTTTCAACAAATTCAACTTGATGATCAGGAGCGGAGTTAACAGTTCATCCATGGTAGAAACAAACAGATCTTCCTCAACAGCATTGGCATTGTGACCATGCCTAGGCATTGGAGCGGAAATAACATTCGGTTTCTCAGGCGCTTCAAACTCAACTTTCTTCGCGTCTATCAGGTCTTGAATTTTGTTCTTCAGAGCCCAACAGTTGTTGGTGTCGTGCCCTGGACTTTCAGAATGGTACGCGCACCTGGAATTCGAATGGTAGTGAGGATACGTAATATTGGGATTTTTAGAGGCCTCTTGTAGCATGGCCAAATTCAACTTCAGAAGATGTGGTAGGACCTGGGCTGGAGTCATGTTTATCTTGGTGAATTTCCAGATTGGCCTTTCCACCCTTGGATGATTATTTCTTGGCTGATTATTTCTTGGCTGGTCTGATGCAGGCTTTTGAATCATAACGGCCCCCACCATTGTTTGGTGCTTAGTTCTTTCCTGATTCCTCTGTGAATAGACAGTAGACACTTCCTTCTTTCCAGTGAAGGGCTTTTTCACAGTAGCAGAGGCAGACGCGTCCTTCAGAATTTTCCCACTTCTTATATCGGCTTCCACCCTTTCTCCAGTTAAAATCAATTCAGTGAACCCTGTAGAGGAGCTTCCAATCAGATGATTGAAGAAAGGGCCTGATAGAGTTCCCAAGAACATGTCCACTAACTCTCTTTCAGATAAAAGGCGTTTCACCCTTCCGGCTAGATCCCTCCACTTTTGTGCGTAGTCTTTGAAGCCTTCATTTGATACCATAGCCATACTCTGGAGTTGAGTACGGGTTGGTGCCAAATCAGTGTTGTACTGATACTTTTTATAGAAGGCTGCTGCCAAGTCTTCCCAATTATGGACATCGGCCCTCTCCAACTGGTAGAACCAATCAAGTTGCATTCCTGATAAACTGTCCTGGAAAAAGTGAACCCACAAGTCTTTGTCAGCAGAATGCGGTTGAATCTTCTTGACATAAGATCGAAGGTGCATTTTGGGACAAGACACCCCATCATACTTGGCAAATAATGGCACTTTAAACTTTGGCGGTATTACGATTCCTGACACCATCCCCAATTCCTCGAAATCTAGCCCCAATACTCTCTGTATTTCCATAGCAGCTAGACACTCTTCCAGGTGTTTGTATTTGTCATCAGCCGGAGGGTATTGCTTTTCAGAGAAGTCCGCTTCTTCCTCTTCTTCTGCTTCAGAATATGATCGTACTGCCGTTTCTTTTCCTTTTCTTTCCCCTTCATCAGAGGTTGTTGTAAAATCTAAGGTCCTTCTGGCTTCTCCCTGAAACCTTCTGCCCATGATAACCACACTAACTGGCTTCTTCTTCTTTTTCTCTTTCTCTTTTTATAGTAGAGTCTTTAGCTCCTCCCGCCCTTGGCTAAGGTCAAGAGTAACTGTTGAAATTGCGTATTCTGAGCCTGCAGATCTTTGACCGTTTATTCAAGATCCATCTTGCTGAAATAAACAGTAGAGGGATGAGGAAACTTGTTGCAAAGACCTTTTTATGCTTTATGATGAATGATATGTATTCATGCAATGTTTTCAAGGATTTGAAAATTCAAATTTGTTTCAAACAAAAAAGGAAACACACGTTATATTAATAAAATAGAATTTGAATACATCAATGCCCCTAGGGAAAAATAATACAAAATTCTAAGATAAAAACACGTTGCGCATCCTCTTTGGTGCAATGTAGGTGTTGAGAGTCTGCTCTTCATGAAGTAACCTAGTGAGTTCCAAAACCTTCTTCTCGCTTGCGTAGAATTGGGCTTCAAAAGTATCACGTTCTTCTTTGAGCTGTATCCAACTCCTTTGTAGGTCTTCGATTGATGTCGGCATGTCAGGATGTAGGATGGTGTATGGAACCTCTCCTTCCTTAACAGGCTCTATAATCACTGGGAGAATGGAGGGGTAAGGCATCATAAGACTTTGGGTGCGGGTTTGTACCCACTTGAGGTAAGGCTCAAGAGGGATGGAATTCTTGTGTCCCAAAGTCTTGCTATCTACCTTGTTTGGCATCCTCCAAGCTCGGATGAACCTTTGGCGAAGACCTTGATCGTCGTTGTCGTAGTCGAAAACCAAACCTTGAATCAGCATGTCATGTGGGCCATCCCTTCGGGCATAACCAAACTGTCTTAGAGCCAAGCACGGGTTGTAGGTGATGCCTCCCCTAATTCCAAGTAGAGGGACGTTAGGGAATTCCCCACAACGGTCGACAATGATAACATTATCTTTGGTTCGAGAACACCAATGAATATCTGAATGTTTAAGTGTCATTAACCTTTGTGACCACCTCAAACCTTGCTCATTCTTCAAGACTGATTGGGGAAGATGAGAAATAAACCATCTTTCCAGGAGAGGATTGCAGCACATAAGAACACCTTTTTTCCTCATTGTACGAGTGTGAAAAGAGTGTAGGATATCCCCAAGCAAAGTAGGCACCGGGTTGCGAGACATGAAGATTTTGACAGTGCTCACATCTATGAGTTGGTCAGAATTAGGGAACAAGACCATCCCATAGATGAGAAGAGTTACAATCTCCTCAAAAGCTTGCAAGTCTAGGGAATTCCAACAGCTTTGGGCCTTCTCAAACAGAAACTTTGCCAAGAAGCCTTTGACACCACTTCTAGTTTCCCAATGGGTTGTGACATCAGATGAGTGCAAGTGCAGGGCTTGAGAAATCTCTTCTGACTTTGGATCTCTTTCCGTACCACTGAAAGGTAGTTGATTGAGAATAGGAATCCTCAAGAGTTGAGAGAATTCTTCCAAAGTAGGCACAAGCTGGTAGTCAGGAAATGTGAAGCAGTGATGCAAAGGGTCAAAGAACTGAAAGAGAACCTTCATCATGTCTTCCTCTGTATTGGAGGTGACCAAGTTGAGTAGACGACCATGTCTCTCGGTGAATGGAGAGTTCTCAGGGATCCTTGAAGCTAGCTCCTTGAGTTGTGGAGGAATTCTTACAAGGTTGACTTGGATAGTTTTCCTGCGAAGTGAATCCATATCCTACAAAACAAGAACAAAGATGAATCTCCAAAATCCTTGCAATGGTTAGTGAATGCATATGATGTTCATGATGTCCATGATGTTATGCACAAGTATATATGTACAAGAAAATCAAACAAGTTCCTAGTTTAGGCTTGCATAGGGTTTCATAGGTAAGTACCCTCTTGAAGTTTAGTTGGCTCAACCTGCCCTAGTAATAGTAACTGGGTTCTAAGGAGCTCAATATCACTGGATTGTTTCCTTGTTCATTGTTTCAGTTCAAGCCTCTTTACTGGCAACCGAAATATTCCAAGAAACCAACCCTCAATGAGTTTGGTATTGAGTATCTACCAACTTCGGACTGCACCAAAGCCGGTCATCTCACTACATCCTAAAAGGCCAAGTTGGTCAAGTAAAAGGTTCTAGAAGTTCGTTAGTGCTTCATGACATCACTCAGCGGCCCCGTATTCTCTTTGGTTGACTCAAAGGCTACCGGTACCCACAAATATGTCACACTAACATAGATATTGCTTAGACCGTGTCGATATACCCTGCACAGTTTCCACAATGTATTTCTATTTACCTATAATGTTTCCCAAATCTGGGTAGAGGATTCAAACCCAAATAATAGAACCAAAATGTAAAGCAAACAAGTCAAACAAGGTAAGCAAATAAATGTGATCTAAACCCTAAGGTAACCCCACTTTTATAATTTTCCCCAGCATAGTCGCCAGTTCTGTGATACGGTGGGAGAACTGTCTTGAGGTTTTGCGTTTTGTCGCAAATGTCGCGGTTAGCAAGAGTCGCCACCGACTTTTCATTTATCCAAAAGGAAAGGTAAAAAAGCACAGGAAAGACATTTGAGATGTTTTCTTGAGTTCGGGGGGTAGATTATGAAAAGGGAAGGTGCTAGCACCCTTTTCATCCATGGTTTTCCATGGGCTCTTAGTTACTTGCTCTGCTTTGCTTTGTTTGAAATGGTGCTTGGTGTGTTTTTGAAAGTATTTTGAAAAGAGGCCATTCGTTTAGGCAATCTTTGTAATGATTCTCGTTCGTAAGAATGTATACAAAGATGTTTGTCTTTTGAAAAATGTTTCAATGTTTTGTAAGATGTTTTGAAATGTGTGTGTGTGCTTGTTTTGAAAATAGAAAGGATTTTTTGAAATGGAGCAAGTAACTTAGAAGCTATCTACCTACTCAAATGTCTTTCTTGCGCATTTTCATTCCTTTGATATTTTTGTCTTACCATTGATGTGGTAAGCAACCCTATCTTTGGATGTTAACGGGATGGGCGTGGGTCATCGTATGACCATGATAGCAATGTTGCCAAGTATCTTAGCATTTTTGAGGGACCAAGATCATTTTGTTTAGGCAACCTTTGAATAGCGTCATCGAGGGACTATGATCTTATTCTTGTTTTGTTTTGCCAAGATACTTCGCATGCGTAACATGGCCATTTATTTTTAGGCAACCAAGTGGGTGAAACCCTAAGGGTGCTTGTGTGCAAAGTGTGTCATTTTTTATGCTTTTGTCTTGCATTTAGGGTTTTCTATTTTGCTTTGTTTTTGTTCTTGTCATGCAAACCCTAATTTACTAATCATGGTATAAAAGCAATAAATTGCATAAAATAAACTAAGCTATTACAACAATTATTATGGGAAGGGGGGATACAAATTTTGAATGGGGATTTTGCACAAAATATAAACCTAAATATATTATTACAACCCAATCGAATATTGTGCGAATTAAATAAATAATACAAGTATTTAAAATACAATGCAATGTATTTATACAAAAAAATGTTTTGGTATTTGTTTTTTGTATGAGAAAATGATTTAATTTAAACCCTAAAAAATAAGGAAAAAATAATATTATTTTTGGATGGGTGAAACCCTAATTTTTTTAATTAAAAGAAAATAATGCTTTATGTTATTATTTTGTCCATTTTTTGTATAAGAAAATAATAAATAATATTATATTTAAATATTAAAAATTAAGTATGTATAAAAAATGATTACTTATGATTATAAATAGTATAAAAAATGTTAAGTATTTTTAATTGTATTTACAAATTATTTAAGGAAAATAAACTCTATTTATCAAAATAAAATATTTTTTTCATGTGAGAAAATAAAAAAATAAAAAAGTGTAAAAATAAATAAGCCATTTTTAGGGTTTTTTTACCATTTATAAAAAATAAATGAAAGCATTAAATATGAAAATATGAAAGAAAATGCAAAAAAAAAAAAAAAAAAACTAGTCAATGGGGTGTAGTAGCAATTCAGGAGGTGCAAATAGAAAAAACAAAAAGGGCCCAGGCGCCAAAAAGCCCAAGACACTCATCTCTGTCCTTCAGCCAGTCTTCTCCTTCGCGCGCTAGTTCAAACCTGCAACTCTCTCATGCTTGCACAAAAACAAAAACTCATAACATGAAACATGTGGCATTTGAGCTCACGATTCCAACAATATAAATTTTGTAACCTAACTCTCAAAGATCAAAGAGAATTTTGGAAGCCCTAATTCGTGACCTAACTTTTTCAGCATTTTCAAACTTCAAATTCTCTCAAAATAGTTAATATAATTGAAAAGTATGCATATGTACAGCTTCACCATGATATGGACTACATTTTTTCTTCACAAATTGTGGCTTGAGGATGCCTATTCAGAGAGATAGAGTTCAATAAAATACCTCCTTCAGTTGGATTCGAGTAGAGAAATGTAGGGACTTTAATGGAGGCCTGAGGATTGTGTGAGCTTCCTTGAACTTACTTCAAGCTATTCCAATGCTTATCTTGCTTTGAGGATGGCTGGAACTCTCTGCACAAGTCAAATTGCAAGCTTCAAAAGTGAAAATGGTGGATGCTGAAACAGGGGTTACAGAACCAAGGTAAGGGCTTGGCTTGCTTTGGTATGATGTTTATGAGATGCTTGAAGTGTTTAAACACAAAACGCACGAGCCAAATGAGTGTTGGCTATGGTTTTGCAGAAACTGAATGTTTGGGCAGAATTTTGGAGTTTTTCAGTTTGAGAGTGTTATAGGTGCAAGAAAATCGTGATATGCCTTGCAAAATGTTTGTGAATATGTAGAGAAATGATACAAAGTCAGCCCTCACTAGTTGTACAAGCTCTTGACCTTTTTACCAACTTTCTTGCTTTTGAAGTAAAGTGACAAGACCATACTCACTGCATGTCCTTGCTTGCTTGAGGGCTACAAAGAGCTTGTACCAAATGCCTGAGAGTTGTGTAAGTTGCTTGTACCAAAGGGACAGGTCCAAGACTCAAGATTGACAAAGTTACAAAAGTTGCCCTTTATGAAAATGGCATTGTGCACTTTTGGCCAAAAATGGAATTATCTCTTGTACAAAGCTTCAAAAGTGAAAATAATGCCTTTTGCTTATGAGTTTGCATTTAATTATGGAGTGTAAAGTGAGTTTAGGACCTGTAAAGCAAGATTCAAAGAGCATGGGTTGGATTTGCAACTTGATGCTATGTGAAAATGGCATGAACAAAAGTGAGAAAATGCCAACTTCTCCTCTTCGGTTCTCCCTAACCAAAAATGATCTTGGAGAGTTCTTGGACATTTTGTAAAGCTTGCAATGTTATATATAATCCATCTTTGAAATGAAACTTGAGATACCTATTGGAACTAGGTGAAAAATGTCCATGAAGTTGGGTCCAAAACCTGCATAAATTAGGGCAAAATTTCACTAAGTTATTTAGTTCATGGACCTATATTCACAAATTTATAACTTGAGATCCAAGCATGTTTTGGGAAAAGTTTGTGAAGCAAAGTTGTAGATTTCATGGAGGACTACCACTTTCATGTTGGAAGTTTTCTTTGAATCAAAATGCATCATGGTGAAAAAGTGGTGAAAAGTTGGGGAAAAATAAGAAAATTTGTATACTTAGAAACATTCTAAGTTATGAAATTTTTCAAATTAAAACCCTAATTTTCAAATTTGAGTTTCTTGGTGAACAAGATTCATATTTTGACATATATTGATGAATTATGACCCTTGGCACTTGATTTTGACCAAAAAGTCAAAGTTTGACTTTCCAATGTACAGTTGACATTTGATCAGTTGACTGCAAAATTCATTTGTCAATCCAATGAACTTGAGATCTTTTGAACCATGTAATTAGGTCAAGATGATGCCATTGAATCCTTGAAATCATGCTTGAACTCAATTGGTCATTGGCTAGGCTAAAAATCATAAATTGCCCTTTCTCAGTCAAAACCCTAATTTTGACCATTTTGCCCTTTTGATGATTTGATCAAATTTCTTGAGGAGTTGTGATCCAAACTTGATCAAATGATACATATGAGTCTAAAATGTTGTTGTAGATCAAAAATTATGAAGTTTGACTGTAAATTGGCCATGGTTGACTTTTTCCCCAATACAGTTGATTTTTAGGTCAATTGTCCAATTGACTGATCAAAAATGTGGTTCAAGGCATGAAACTTAACATGAGCAATCTTAAGGGTCCAAAATGGTGTATGAAAGTCACATGAAGCATTGATGGTCAAAAAATCCTTGTGCAAACTCAAACCCTAATTTTGGGTTATCAGTGCAAGATGAGGTGTCTTGAGCTGACCAAACCCTAATCTTGTCTTGAGTCCAAGAAGTCTTGTGAGAAAAGTGTTGATAAATGAGAGGGAAAATTTTGGGGTACAACAATGTATCTGACCGTTTTGTAAAATTCAATGGGGTGTGTGTTGGGGCAGCATGACGAGTCTGGCCGAAAAGAGCATGTTATTTATTACCTGAGCAAAAAGTTTACCGACCGTGAAATAAGATATTCACTGCTCGAGAAAACTTGTTGCAATCTGGCATGGGCTGCTCGCCAGCTAAGACAGTATATGCTGACCCATACTACCCTATTGATATCCAAAATGGATCCAATAAAATACATCTTCGAGAAACCTGCTCTCTTTGGTAAAATAGCGAGATGGCAGATGATCTTGACGGAATATGACATACAATATACTACCCAGAAGGCAATGAAGGGCAGTGTACTAGCTGATCATCTTGCTCACCAAGCTATGGAAGACTACCAGACCATGAAGTTCGAATTCCCGGATGAAGACATCATGATGGTAAACAACTGTGAAGAATTCAGGCCATATGACGGACCTGAACAAGGATCCCGATGGACCTTGGTTTTTGATGGAGCATCTAACGCACTCGACAATGGTATTGGTGTTGTACTCATATCTCCGAAAGGATGTCACACTCGCTTTACGACAAGACTCTGCTTCCATTGTACAAATAACATGGCAGAATATGAAGCGTGCATCTTTGGCCTCAAAGCTGCCATAAACTTGGGGATCAAATCTTTGAATGTATTTGGAGATTCAGCTTTGGTTATCAGCCAGATCAAAGGGGAATGGGACACCAAACACCCTAACCTTATCCCTTACAAAGAACATGTTTTGACATTGCTCCCACACTTTGAAAAAATTACCTTCAAGTATTTCCCGTGAGAAGAAAATTAGCTAGCATATGCACTAGCCACAATGTCATATATGTTTAAACTTAAATGGGATAACAAGGCTCCCCAGATCACCATTGAACGAATTGGTGAACCAGCGCACTGTCACAAGATTAATACTGAAGAAGTAGTGGACTAACCTTGGTTTCACGAAGTCAAGAGGTATCTCGAGACTCAAGAATATCCAGAAGGAGCTGCAGTTAATGATAAGAAGTTCTTAAGGAGACTCTCTGCTAAATTCTTCCTTAGTAATGGCATTCTTTACAAACGCAACCATGACTCTGTGTTACTTCGGTGCGTAGACAAGGTTGAAGCTGAAAGGATCATGGCTGAGTTGCATCAAGGCACTTTTGGCACCCATTCCAGTGGGTATACGATGGCAAAGAAAATCCTACGGGCAGGCTATTATTGGTTTACCATGGAAGCAGATTGCTATCAACACTATCGAACTTTCCATAAGTGTCAGATCTATACTGACAAAGTGAAAGTACCTCCGATTCTTCTGAATATCTTGAAGGCTCCTTGGCCCTTTTCTATGTGGGGGATCGATATAATTGGGGGAATCATGCCAATAGCCTCCAATGGACACCACTTCATCCTAGTGGCCATTGACTATTTTACCAAGTGAGTTGAGGCAGCCTCCTTCACTTCCGTCACCAAGAATATTGTTGCCCGGTTCATCAAGAAAAATCTCATATGTCGTTACGGTATCCCGGAGAGGATCATTACAGACAATGGTACAAACTTGAACAATACTATGATCACCGTCTTGTGCGAGCAATTCAAAATCCAGCATCACAATTCTTCCCCATACCGGCCAAAGATGAATGGTGTTGTCGAAGCCGCAAATAAGAACATTAAAAAGATCATATAGAAAATGACAGTCACATACAAAGACTGGCATGAGATGCTACCATTTGCTCTCCATAGTTACCGTACCACGGCACACACATCAACTGGGGCAACACCCTATTCTCTGGTATACGGCATGGAGGTTGTCTTGCCTATTGAGGTTCAGATCCCTTCTCTGAGAATTATGAAGGATGCAGGGTTGAATGAAGACAATTGGATCCAGACTCGACTTGATCAATAAAACTTGATTGATGAGAAAAGGCTTACTGCTGTCTGTCACTGTCAAATGTATCAAAAACAGATGATCAAGGCTTTCAATAAAAAGGTCAGACGCCAAGTGTATCAATTCGGGGATTTGGTGATCAAACGTATCATACTGCCGCAAGGTGATCCCAGGGGCAAATGGACTCCTACATACGAAGGAGCGTTTGTAATCAAAAACATTTTCTCTGGTGGAGCAATGATCCTGACCCCCATGGATGGTGACGAATTTCCGCACCCTGCGAATGCAGACATAGTTAAAAGATACTACGCATAAGAGACCCGCTAGGTTGACACACCTAGGCAAAATAAGGGCATCCCGGCGGACCAAAAAGGTTCGGGCAAAAATTAGGGATAAAACAAAAAAATCTGTAAACCCGGCAAGTTGAAAACCCGAAAGGGCGACTTGGGCAAAAAAGGGTTTCCCGGTGGACTGAAAACCTGAAAGAACGGTCCAGGCAAAAGTTAGGGAATTAAAGCGTATGAATATATCCCATTGGATCACCTTATGGACAACCTTTGGCTTCAACTGGTAAACTCAGAGGTTCTGATCAATTCAATCATCTTCAGGCGAGGCAACAAACAGACAAGATGCTCAGAGATATGAAGGCTATAGTAGAATGGGAACCCCATGGGATTATTGCACATAGCTATCTTTTATCTGTATTAAAATTTTCATTTTTTTACGAAGGTGTTCTCTTACTAGAAGGTTTGTCTCATTATACAAAAATACTTACTCAAAGTCAATACAAAGATATCCCTTTGAAAGTGCAAAACTATCTGTTTTTCTTTACACTTGTGTTTTGTTTACAAAAACGTCCAATGATTCATTTTTGAACATATGCCTTTGAACATAATTACTGTTTACAAATAAACAAAATAAAAGACAATCACTGATGGCTTTAAGAGATAGGGAAATCTCTCTAAGTTATTTTCCATAAAAATCCCCCGCAATGTACAGTTTAATCCCCAGCCGAACAAAGCTTCCAATTATCAATCCCCAGTAGAAGTCGTTCATTTTTTCAAGATTCCCCAATAGGATTTTACAAGCAGTATACGGAATTTCCCTTACAACAGAGTTTATTTCTCTAAGCAGAAATTCATCAACCCTTATATGAATACTTATACTCCATATTCCTCAGCAGCAGTCAGGGATTTATTTTCCCTAATCCAACAACAGCGCATCAAACTAGGTTACATACGCATACATTGCATCTATATATCATAAACATTTATAACACAAATGCATTATACCATGCATTTCATACAACATGACTTTGCATTTTTGCTAACATTTTACCCTTTTCAGGATAAGGTTAACAGCTACCATTGTCATTATTCAAAGTTTTTAAATACAGTTCAGATACGCTCTAGACACGGATGCCATTATGATACTCATTCAGATTTAACTTCTCAGATACAGTTCAGATACGCTCTAGACACGGATTCCATTCTGATACTCATTCATATTAAACATCTCAGATACAGTTCAGATACACTCCAGACACGAATGTCATTCTGATACTCATTCAAATTCAACTTCTCAGATACATCTCAGATACGCTCCAGACACGAATGACATTCTGATACTCATTCAGTTCTCAACTTCCAGATACAGTACAGATACACTCCAGACACGGATGCCATTTTGATACTCATTCAGAGCCTCTTCCAGATACAGTTCAGATACTCTCTAGACATGGACATCATTCTGATACTCGTTCAAAACCAGCTTCCAGATACAGTTCAGATACGTCCCGGACATGGACACCATTCTGATACTAATTTGTTCAGCTTACAAAATACAGTTCAACAATCACTCTTGGATGGCATCTACAAGACCATCTCCAACATCTTTCTATCATCTCTCCAAATGGCATCTTTAAGCTCATTCCCTCTACCATCACATCTCCCAGTGCAAATTTTTGGGCACTCTAGTGTCCAATCATCTTCCACCTTCGAGTCACGAATGGCAAAACATGCCAAACTAACTCTTCAGGCTTAAGAAGATTGAATAGGGGAAGTTGTTATACCCAAAAATTTTCCCTCTCACTTATCAAGAATTTTCTCACAAGATCTCCCTTGACCCAAGACTGCACTAGGGTTTGATCAGCTCAAGATACCTCCTTAAGCACTGATGACCAAAATTAGGGTTTGAGATTGCACATGGATTTTTGAACTTCTAATTCCCCATATTACTTTCATGGATCATTATGGACCCCCAAGATCACTCATGTCATGTTTCAAGCCTTATATCACATTTTTGCTCAGTCAATTGAGCAGTTGACCTAAAAATCAGTTGTACCGGGGAAAACGTCAACTATGGCCAATTTACAGTCAAACTTATTAATTTTTTATCCACATCAACATTTTAGACTCATATGTATCATTTGATCAATTTTGGAGCACAACTCCTCAAGAAATTTGATCAAATCCCCAAAAGGGCAAAATGGTCAAAACTAGGGTTTTGATTGAGAAAGGGTAATTTCTGATTTTTGACCTAGAAAATGGTCAATTGGTTTAAGGCATGGTCTTAAGAGTCCAATTGCATCATTTTTACCTAATGGCATGGTTCAAAACATTGCAAGTCCATTGGATTGACAGATGAATTTTTCAGTCAACTGATCAAAAGTCAACTGTATACTGAAAAGTCAAACTTTGACTTTTTGGTCAAATTCAAGTGCCAAAGATCATAATTCATAAAAACATGTCAAAATATGAAACTTATTCATCAAGAAATCAAAAATTCAAGATTTCATTTTGAAAAGTCAAAATTTCTAAACTTAGAAATTTTTCTAAGTGTTGGAAATTTCATGTTTTTCATAACTTTGAACAAACTTTTCACCATGATGAAAGATGATTCAAGAGAAACTTCTAACATGAAAGTTGTATATCTCCATGAAATATACAAATTTTATTTACACAACTCCTTCCAAAAATGCTTGGATCTTATGTTATAATTTTATGAACATGTGGTCATGAAACTAAACACTTAGTGAAATTTTGCCCTAATTTGGTCAGGATTTTGACCTAACTTCATGGCACTTTTTCATATAGTTCCAAGGGGAATATTCAAAAGAAATTCAAAGAGGGGTTGAATAGCACATTACAAGCTTTCCAAAATGTCCAAGAACACCTTGAGATCATTCTTGAGTAGGGAGAATCGAAGAGATGAAGTTAGGGTTTTCACACTTGAATTATAAGTCATTTTATGATGAACAAGAACTCAATTTCAAACCTATGTTGCACAATTTTGTTTTTAAGGCCTCTAAACCTCAATATCTATCCATAATCATAAGATTACACTTGCTTTTGAGCTATTATCCACTTGATTCAAGCTTTGTCCAAGTAAATTTTCCATTAATGGAACAAAGTTCACACTTCCATTTTGGAAAAATGATTTTAATCACAAAGTCAACTTGTATGGAGCTTTGCACATGTTCTTTCTGCACAAGCATGCTTTATAAACTCAGAACAAACATGTTTAAAGTTGCAAGCCACCCTACAAGGCATGTACCTTGCATTGAAACCATGTTTTTCAAGATAACTTCAAAAACAAGTCAAAAACTCATAACATGTGATCTTCGTTTTATGACCTCCTCAAGTCCTCTAACCTTTTCCATATATTTATACAAGTGCGTTGCAAGCTAATAGGCAATGGAACAAGCCCTAAAACTCCCCAAAACCAGAAATTGCCATACAAGCACAAAAACTTGTCATTTCTGATTTCTGAACCCAACTTCCAAATCCCCTCGTGCGTTTCTTGGCCAAACCATCCACAAAGCTTCTAATACGCATATAGAAACAATCCCAACCCTTTTTTTCAAACTATAAAACTATTTACACCATTCTCCATTTTCAAAAACAGGGCATTGCACATTGACTTCTTCAGCTTGATTCAAGAACTCTCAGCACAAAGTGAGCTTTGTGATAGCTTCCTGGAGGTGCAAGGAAGCTCACCCAATCATCAAAACACTTTGAAAGTAGCTCTAACTCAAAATACGATCTCCGGCTGCAAGGTGAGTTTTCTGACTTTTCATCTCATTATTTAGGCATTGTTAGGTCTTGATTTGTGAAGATAAAATATAGATAACTTTGCCACGAAGCTGTACATATCCATAGTTTGCATTTATATGGCCTGAGCTTAGAGAATTTTAGAGTTGAAGTTTTCTGAAATCTTTAGGGTTTGAATTAGGGCCAGAAAAATTCTCATTCATCTTTGACTGTTAGCTTAAGTTACTTATATGTTTGGATTCGTGGGAAGAAATGCTACAACTTTCATGTTTGAACTTTTCATTTTTGTTGAGAAATTAAGAAGATACAGGTCCTTTGGCTGGAGGTTGAAGATGAAATGTATTCAGGGCGCGTTTTGTGTTATGTATTTATTGTTTCAGTTATATTAACAGATGTATAGCCACCCCAATGGTAAAGCGTGCGACTGTTCACCCTTAGGTCATGAGTTCAAGCCCCAGCGTGACCTTTTGTTATTTTTTTCACAATTTTCTGACCTTTTTGTGTTTTTTTTTGCAGCATTTGGGCTCTTCATGTGGGCTTAGTCTTTTTTCTCATAATACTCCTTGCCTTGCTGATTAACCCCCCTGGACTTTTCTTTATTTTTATTTTTTATTTTTTTTTCTTCATTATTATTATTATTATTATTATTATTATTATTATTATTATTATTATTATTATTATTATTATTGTTGTTGTTGTTATTAATACTAATATTTTCATTATTATTATTATTATTATTATTATTATTATTATTTTCATAAAATCATAAAAAAATCCAAAAAAAAATTTACTTATTTTTTATACTAATGTATTTTATTTTCCATAAAACAAATGGATAAAAAACATTTTTTTTCTTAAAATAAATAAATTTCCTTTCTTTTCATAAAAAATTTTAGACTTAGGATAAATTAATATATTATTTTGTTTTCTTAGTTAAAATTAATTTAGAACTTAGTTTATTTTAGTTAATTAATTTTAATTTATTTTCATTAATTTAAAACCTTTTCATAAAAAACCTAAAAATCCTTTTTCAAATTAATTTCTTTTCTTAAATAGTTTGATTTAATTTTATTTAATTTTAATTACTCATTTTCTTTATTTAGGTAAAGATAAAACCCTTTCATAAAAACAATAAAAATCATTTCTTTTTCCATTTATATTCTTGCATTTTTATTTTCAATTTTGTATAATATTCAATGTGGTTGTAATAGCTAATTAGGTTTAACTTTTTTGCAATCCCCATTTTTAAATTCCGCAATTTATCGCTTTATATACAAATGCTAGTAATTAGGGTTTTGTATGGAAAGACTAAAACCAATCAATTATAAAACCCTAATCAAAGATAAAACAAGCATGAAAATAATACATTTGCACACAAACACCCCTAGGGTTATTCCACTTGGTTGCCTTATACAAAATGGCCATATTACGCAAGTAAGATATCTTAGCAAAAACAAGCAAATACAAGATTATAGTCCCTCGATGATGCTATCTAAGTTGCCTTACAAATGATCTTAGTCCCTCAAAAAGAATGCTAAGATACCTTGCAACATTGCTAACCATGGTTATACGATGACCCACGCACGTCCCGTTTACATCCAAAGATAGGGTTGTTTACCAAATCAATGGTAAGACAACAATGTCAAAGGAAAAGGAAATGAACAAGAAAGACATTTGAGTAGGTGGATTGCTCCTAATTACTTGCTTCATTTCAAAACAAACACTTACACTTTGAAAACATCTTAGAAACATTGAAAATATTTTCAAAAGATCAACATCTTTGTATACATTCTTACGAACGAGAATCATTACAAAGATTGCCTAAACAATGGCCTCTTTACAAAATACTTTCAAAAAAACCACACAAAGCACAAGTTCAAACAAAAGCAAGTGATCTAGCAAGTAACTAAGAGCCCATAGAAAACCATGGATGAAAAGGGTGTTAATACCTTCCCTTTTCATAATCTACCCCCCGAACTCAAGAAATAATCTCAAAGGTCTTTCCTGTGCTTTTTCACCTTTCCTTTTGGATAAAAGAAAAGTTGGTGGCGACTCTTGCTAACTGCAACATTTGTGATAAAACGCAAAACTCTCAAGTCAATTCTCCCACCGTATCACACAGGGTATGGAGAAACTTCTGGGATCCTTCAGCTTCCGAGGCATTTTGTTTTGAATGATTGCACTACACTTAGTAGTGAGTGTAACTCTCTCGTTATCCTCTATCTTTTTCTTGTTTGACAAGATTTCTTTGAGAAACTTAGCGTACAAGGGCATTTGAGTGATAGCTTATGTGAATGGTATCGTGATGTTTAATTGTTTCAGAAGTTTAACAAATTTCTTAAACTGCCCTGCACTTCTAGATTGAGCAAGTCTTTCAGGATACAAGATTGGTCGTTTATAAGGAGGCGGAGGTACATAAGGTTTTTCCTTTTCTTCTGTCTCCCCATTATCTACCTTCTCCTTATCTTTTGGTTCATTATCCTCCTCGGTCGCTTTTCTAGAACTTTGGGACATGGCTGGGTTTTCAGCTTTGGGGTCAATCGGTCCATCATGTTCAGCTCCACTTTGCAATATAATAGCGTGAGCATGTCCTTTTGGATTTGGTTGAGGTTGACTTGGAAAGGTACCAGTAGGTGCAGTAGTAGGTGCTTGTTGTTAAGCTACTTGCAAAATCTAGGTTTCAAGCATTTTATTATGAGTGGCTAAAGCATCTACTTTATTCACTAATTGTTTGATTTGCTCAATAGTGTGAATATTTTGGTTTCGAAATTCCTTGTTAGTTTGAGCTTAGGAAGCTATAAAACTTTCCATCAGAAGTTCGAGGTTAGACTTCCTAGGTATGTTAGGAGCAACTGCATGTGCCTTTTGATACCTTGGTGGTACAACAAGTGCTTGGCCAGGTGCATACAACGCATTGGTGTTCTTATATGAGAAATTCGGATGATTTTTCCATCCAGGGTTGTAAGTGTTTGGGTAAGGGTTTCCTTGAGCATAATTTACTTGGTCGGGGGGAGTTCCTACTAAGATTTGACATTCAGGAGAAGCATGTCCAGGTACTCTGCATATCTCGCAATTCAGAGTTATAGCAGCCACGGTGGCTGGAGGCACTGCGGTTAAGCTATCTATCTTTTGGGTGAGGGAGTTTACCTTAGCATGGGTGCTATCAAGACTGTTGATATCGTACATACCGCCTTTTGTCGGTGCTTTCTCTACGGGAGCTTTGTCTGCTTGACCTCTTTCACTCCCCCACTGATAGTGGTTTTAAGCCATACTTTCTATGAGAGCATAAGCAGCAACGTAGGATTTATCCATAAGTGCGCCACCTGCGGCAGCATCTATTGTTAATCATGTATTATAAAGGAGACCATTGTAGAAGGTATGGATGATTAACCATTATTCTAGGCCATGATGTGGACAGAGCCTTAGCACGTCTTTGTATCTTTCCCAAGCGTCGAAAAGAGACTCACTGTCTTTTTGTCGAAAATCGCTTATTTGGGATCTTAGCATAGATGTCTTACTTGGTGGGAAATTTCTTGAAAGAAAAACTTTCTTCAACTCATCCCAAGAGGTAACCGAGTTAGCTGGTAGAGACTGGAGCCAAGATCCGGCTCTGTCTTTTAGGGAAAAAGGGAAAAGACGAAGCCTTATCGCATCTTGACTGACTTCATTATTCTTAACTGTATTTGCGTATTGCAGAAACATCGACAAATGTAGATTAGGGTCTTCCATTGACCCTCTAGAAAACTGGTTTTGTTGTACAGCAGATAACAGGGAAGGTTTGAGTTCGAAGTTGTTAGCCACGATCGGAGGAGCAACAATGCTATTATGTGGTTCTTCCTGCGAAGGAATAGCATAAGATTTGAGCAGACGTGGTTGTTCACCCATGTTTGGTTCTTAAACTGATTCAGCAGGAATAGAAGATTGAGAGAGGGAATTGTTCGTACGAGATTGGTAGCACTAAGCCTTCACTCCTAGAGCGAGTGCTTGGCATACAATTGGGGATGGTGCCTGAGTCTCTACAGTGTAACTGAAAGAGTTACGATATCGACTTGTTAGTCCCTGGCAACAACGCCAAAAACTTGATTGCGACTTTGTGAGTCTTAAAGAATCTAGACCGCAAGTATACAGTCCTACCGCGTGTAGCTTTAAAGATTATCGAATCCCAATGGACTAAATGTCGAACTACCATTATCTTAGGTTACTAGTTAAATCTAAGGCTAATAATATAATTAATTGAGGTTTGGGAACCTAACTGATTAATATCTAGTTTAGATTCAAGGGGAATATCGATATGTAATGGTCGGACTTTAGGGATTTAGCAACTCGATGACCTAATTCGGATTAATAAAATAGTTCTCAGTAGGAGGTATTAGTTTGAAAACCCTCTTTTCACACTCTCGCGTTTATTGATTCAGATCCTACTATCAAACCTAAGTGAGTGCTCTCGCTGTTTCAAATAGAGTTTAAAAATAGTTTTTGAAAACAAATAAAACCTAATCAACTTAAAAGCGCTCTCGTTGTATTTTAAGTTAATACCTAATTATCACTGTCCAGTTATTATCTCAAACTCTTGTTTTATTGATCCTAACTTATATCTGTATTTTACTCTCGTAACAAAACAGTTGGTTTTTAGAATTGATAATTGAAACCAGAAAAGTATTCATTTAAAAAGAAACTGATCAACCGGCGTTGCCAAAATCCCATCAGCTATGTGACCTTACATACCGATAAATAAATTTAGCCTAGCATGTTAAACAATTTAATAACAATGCAACAGAAATAATTATCATAAAACAATCTAAATAAACATAACATTTAGAACAATCTTGACATAGGTAAATAAAATACTCAAATTAAACCTGAAAGTAATATGGAGGAATATTTGACTCGCTTCAGGTATCTTGTAGAGATTGATGAAAAATAACTAGCGGAAATAAATAATGCAGAGAATATTTTTGGCAGAGTAACACTAAAATTAAAGAGAAGAAAAACGTATTAAAAAAAAGGAGCCCTCGAACAGGAATTATGAGGCATTATTTATAGGCCTGGAGGCGTGTGGGAGTTGAGATATTTTCTCCTCCCACTTGCCTAGCGTAACGGTCGTTACGCTCCTCTCTTCAAGGAGGATTGAACGATCGTCATGACCTATTAAAAAGGGGGAGGCTGCAACGATCATTGTGGGCCAAGTTTTTAGGAAGGGCTAGATGGCAAGGGTGTAACGGTTGTTACACCTAGGCAAGGGGAGTGTAACGGTCATTACACCTTGGGCTAGGGGGGAATTTGGGCCTTCCTTCATTTATTCTTCAGGGCCTTTTTACTTGTGATACGCCTTGTTTTTTCATACACCCCATAGCTTCATAATTGTTCACTCTTTATATGGATTTAAGCATGATTGGCACGACTTTTCCCAATTTTCTTCGCATGTGTCTTGTAACATCAAATTCCTGAAAGCATAGAAAATATCGGCATAATACGAATAAAGAATAATAAAGGTAATTAAAATGCGGATAAAATTTGTATAAATTAACCTAAATATTCTATACATTTTCGGGCTATCAGTTGGAGATATTCAAGGAACAAATCAAATATCCAAATGAATTTGCATTATTTTGGAATGAAATCAAATCAAATATCGATGAAGAAAATCCCGATATAATTTCTATATAAGGAGCACGCAACCTGCATTGGAAGATAATACATTGAAGCATTCACATTGAAGATCTTAGAGAGCTAGGTTTTGTGTCTTGTATTCCACGCTAATGCCCTAATAATATTAGTGTAGAATCTATATGTACACCTCTATTTTAAGTAACTTGGCATAAAAGGTTTGTCTAGTTGAGTTGTAACATCCAACAACATTCATATTGTTGATTTAAGTTGATCACTATGTAATCTCTTATCACGGGTTGTGTGATAGAGAAGAAAGTGAGTATGTTCTCAGATTTATGGGAAGGCACTAAATAGAAAGTCTTTGGATAGTGTTAGGAAGAAGCATTGAATAAAATAGGCCCGTTCTTGATTGTAAGTCTAAATGTACTAAGCTACTAATAGTAAATTTCCTTTCTTTGGGTTGTGGACTCAACCCTTCAGATATAGGTGTGGTTTCATCGAACTGAGTTACCAATTCTCTGTGTTATTTATCGTTTTCAGCTCCATCAACTTGTATAAGTATTATTGTCATACTGGTGAAACTTGTCGAACTAGTTGTTTCAATATTACGCATGACATTTGTTCCCTGAGGAACAAAATTTCAATAACTCTCCCATCTAATATAACCCGAAAAAAGGGTTGTGTCATTAAACTCTCGATGCACTCTATGGCCTCCATATGGTGCCATATGACATCATGTCAGTGCATCGAGTTTCTGCTTGTACTCCTAAAGACCTCTCGAGTGAGAATGTCTGGCTCTCTATTTGGTGGCCCGTGGCAATTCATCAGTGATAGGACCACAATCACGTCTGTCATGAATGGACGGGAAATGATCGCATATCCAACTCTGAAGAAGTAGAAGAAATTACATATATGAAATGTCTTTGATAAATAAGAACTAAATAGAAAACATAATAAATATTCATAGATGAAATAGACTTATAACTAACAAGTTGTCTTGTCTCAATTTTAGGGAAAATAAGACCATATATTTTTATTATTTTTTATTTAATTTAATATGATGGCTTGCTGTATTTCTATTAACGGTTGAGATTTTGGGGTAAGTCTTTTAGACATACAGATGGTGTCAACGGATCCTGACTTTATGTGTGTGTATGAGTGTGTGTATATATATATATATATATATATATATATATATATATATATATATATATATATATATATATATATATATATATATGGCAAAATACTCTTTTGGTCCTGTATGTTAACGTCAAGGTTCATTTTGGTCTCTTAACTTAAAAAATGTTTATATTGGCCCATTAACTCTTAAAAACGCTTAATTTTAGTCCTTTTTGTCTAATTAGCGACAGAAAAACTCAGAAGTCGGTTGTTAATTAGATAAAAAGGACTAAAATGAAGCGTTTTGAAGAGTTAAGGGGCCAATATGGACATTTTTTAAGTTAACGGACCCAAATGAACCTTGATGTTAACATATGGAACCAAAAAGAATATTTTTCCTATATATATATATATATTAATTAAAAAGAATATTATAATTGTTATTTATGTATATTTTAATATATGTATTGTGTATATTTTAATAAATCTATTTAATTACAGGAAAAATATCCATTTTTGTCTCTTAATTATACCTTTGGCTTCAGATTGATCCCTTAACTTTCAAAACATTTCATTTTAGTCCTTTTTATCTAATTAGCGACGGAAAAACTTTGAAATTCGTCACTAAATCCGTCACTTGTCGCTAAATCTATCAATAATTGGACATAAAGGACTAAAATGAAACGTTTTGAAAGTTAAGGAACCAAAGTGATAAAAAAATTAAGAGACCAATCTGAATCCAAAGGTATAGTTAAGGGACCAAAATGGATATTTTGCCTAAAATTAAATAGCAAAGAAAGAAAATAGAAAAAGAATGTTAAAATGAAGAAAAAAATGTTTTTGTGCTTTTTGTAGAAAATAATTTAAATGATAATATTAATTAAAAACCTAATTCTAATTAATTCTAATATTAAGAAAAAAAAGTTAATTAATTAATAAAATAATTAGTAAAATAAAAATATATAAGACAAATTTTAATTACAAATTAAAAAGACCTAACCCTAATTTATTATGATTTTGAAAAATATTAGGTTAGTTAATGATTAATTAAAAAGAAATTAATTAAGAAAATAGAAAATTAAATAGTAAAGAAATAAGAAAAAGAATGTTAAAATATTAAAATGTTTTGTGTAGAAAATAATTTAAGTGATAATAATTAATTAAAACCTAATTGCTTCTAATTAATTTTTAATATTAAGAAAAAGGTAAATTAATTAATTAATAAAAATACATCAAGAATTTAATTACTAATTAAAAACCCTAATCCTAATTTTTTAAAGTATTAAAAAGGATTATGTTAATTAATTGTTAATTATAAAAGGAAATTAAGAAAATATGGTGTAAATAAATTCGGGTTAGTAAAAAAAAAGGGAAAAAAACCGATTGCCTGGGGTGGATTTCAATTTGGCCTGAAAATACTTGTATCGTGAGATTCGATGAAAATAACTCAAACTACCCTAGATATGGTAGATCCTTATTCATACATCAAAGCTTGCAAACAATGATTCTAAACAAGTCTAAACATCATTATAAACAGGTATATATGCATAGAATTAATCAATGACGCATGAATTATGAGTTTAAATTTCAAGAATATTATCAAACTGGTGATGTTGAGATATGATGATCTAGTGTGCTTCAAGCTTCAAAGATTGATGGAGTGAACTTTCGAGAACTTCAGGAACATGATGGAATGCTTGGAATGGATTGAAAGTTGTTGCACACAAGGTTTTTAGTTTGATCTAGTTTTGAGAAAATTGAGATTTTTGAGAGTGTGTTCTTGAGGCAATTTTTTTGTTCTTCTTGTTTTGAATACATTGTGTATTTATAGGAGAAAAGATTAGGTCAATAATATTTAATAAAATCTTGTGCAATCATGGTATAATATTTCATGATCAAATATTTCATGATTTGAATTTCATGATCAAATATTTCATGTCCAAATATTGATGAAATTACAAAAGATTTGAATTTCATAATCAAATATTTGATTGATGTTTTGCATGAAATCTTTCTTTTTTAGATCAATCTCATACCAATCACATTTTTTCAAGTTGTCACCAGCTTTTAAGATTTATTATTTGATTCAAAAATAGATCTACATGCCTTATATCATTTATTTTATATTTTATTTAATTTATTTTGCTTTTAATTGAATAAAATCAAAATAAAAAGAAATAAAAACCACAAAAATAAATTAATTGATTTAGGAGTCTATTATGAGGTTAGAAACACGTTTGGACCTTAAAAGATAGGCCCATTAGCCCAAAAATTTAAATTTGCTCAATTGGGACTTCATCCATTTTCTCAAAATTGCCCAACTTGAACCAATTATAACTCACTCAATTTTTATCATATGAAGGTGATATTGGAATATTTGGAAAGCTCAAGATATCCCCTACAACCTTCATGTTGGTCATGTTTTCTTTTGAATCCTTTATCTTTATGTAAAGTGTTTTGAAAAAAAGTGTATTTTTGTTGACTTTTAAAATGACCTGTAATGTTTTGGCCCATATCTCTCAAATGAAGCATTTTTTGCCTTGATCTTAGATAGACAAAATTGTACATAATTGAATTTTCATCAAAATGGGATTTGGTTAAGAATTTTATGATGAAGTATGTGAAAGGTATGCTTGGTCAAAGTTCAGTTGACTTCTCCTTAAGAAAACCCTAATTTAGTAACTTTTGACTTTTGATGAATCTTGAGTTTTCTTAATGAATCATGATCAATCCTTGATCAAATAATGAATATGAGTTCAAAATATTGATGTTGGCTAAAAATCTTGAAGTTTGACTGTAAATTGATCAAAGTTGACTTTTTATCCAAAATAGTTGATTTTTAATCATTTGAGTAGTTGACTGAGCAAACTTGTGCTTCAAGGCTTGAAACTTGGAATGAGGATTATTTGAAGCATATGAGAAACATTGAAATCAACTTTAGGCATTAGAAGTCCAATTTTCCTTGGGAAAAATAAAACCCTAGTTCTAGGTCAATGCTTAGGAGGAGGGTTTGTCTGGTCAACTCTTGAGTAGTCTTGAGCAATTGAGAACTTCATGAGCATGAGGAGGTATCTTGAATCAATTTGTCTTGAATAATGGGAGGGCATATTTTTGGGTACAACAACTTCCCATGTTCAATATTCTTAAACCTGAAGAGTTAGATTGGCATGCCCGCCATTCGTGATCGGAAGGTCGAAAAGGATTGAACACTTATAAGTGCCCAAAAATTTGCACTCACGTGTGCACAAAGTAATATTGTTGGTTGATTATACTTCTTTAATGGGCTTAAAGGTTCCATTCATAGAGGTGATAGAGTGTCGTTGGAGATGGGCTTATAGATGTCATCCAAAATAATTGTTGATAAGAGTATCAGAATGAGTCTACGCTTGACCTTATCTAAAGAATTCTTTTCATAAAATCTCCGAAGGAAATACTTTTCAGAATGAAGATCTGAAGGAAATTCTTTTCAGAATGAAGATCTAAAGGAAATGCTTTTTCATAATGAAGATCTGAAGGAAATGCTTTTCAGAATGAAGATTTGAAGAAAATGCTTTTCAGAACAAAGATCTGAAGGAAATTCTTTTCAGAATGAAGATCTGAAGGAAATGCTTTTCAGAATGAAGATCTGAAGGGAAATGCTTTTCAGAATGAAGATCTGAAGGAATTTTCAGAATGAAGATCTGAAGGAAATGCTTTTCAGAATGAAGATCTGAAGGAAATGCTTTTCAGAATGAAGATCTGAAGGAAATGCTTTTCAGAATGAAGATCTGAAGGAAATGCTTTTTAGAATGAAGATCTGGATGGAAATGCTTTTCAGAATGAAGGTCTAAAGTAAATGCTTTTCAGAATGAAGATCTGAAGGAAATGCTTTTCAGAATGAAGATCTGAAGGAAATGCTTTTCAGAATAAAGATCTGAAGGAAATGCTTTTCAGAATGAAGATCTGAAGGAAATACTTTTCAGAATGAAGATCTGAAGGAAACGCTTTTCAGAATGAAGATCTGAAGGAAATGCTTTTCAGAATGAAGATCTGAAGGAAATGCTTTTCAGAATGAATATCTGAAGGAAATTCTTTTCAAAATGAAGATCTGAAGGAAAAGCTTTTCAGAATGAAGATCTGAAGGAAATTATCTGGTCATGTAGATAGTCGTCTTGTTCTATTTCAGGAATTGATCTATAACATGTCTATAAATTGTTGATAATATTCGTCTGTTTGTAAACTTAACCTGGAAAGACAAAGTTAGTTTTATGCAACGTCATAATGAATGTAATGAATTGTGTGGTGATGTTCTCTAAATAAATGAGAATAGTATATGTGTTTTGTATGCATATGTTATGATATTTCGTGAATGATGTATGGATGTCAATGAAGCGTATAGGTAGCTTTGTGTAAGAACTTTGGCTGGGGAAAATAAATCCCTGATTGTTGTTGGGAATGAAAAAAGTAATTCTTCAACTTTGTTTAGAATAACTTTACTTGGGATTTTCCCCTTCTGTTTAAGGATACTCCGTTGGGGATGTTTGAATTTTGCTTGGGGATAAAAGCATTCAAGGAGAGTCGGCAGTGTGTCGTTCTTTGAAGGATTTCATTCTTATACACCCCGACTGGGGATAAAAGAGATGGATAATCCAGGTTTTAGATACGGATGTCAATTCTTCTAGGGAGGATAACATTGAATGATATCTGGTCGGAGAAGATAATTCTGTCAGGGGATTTATAGTATTGGAGAAATAAACTCTGTTGGGGAAATAAACCCTGTAGACTCTGTTGAGGAAATAGTCTTTGATTAGAAATTCATAGACTCTATTGAGGAAGTTTCCGTTGTATGTTGGGGAAATGATTAAACTTCCTTATCTACTTGGGGACCCATTTGGGAAGATGATCATGTCAAGCTATTCATAAAAATGGAGGTGAATTGCTAGAAGATGCCCCAATTTCTGTCTGAGGACATAGTAGATTTGTTGGGGAATATGTCTCTGTTGGGGATGAGCTTGTGAAGATAGCTTCATAGAGATAGTTCCATGGAGATTTCTTTGTGGGGATTTATGGACAACTTGAATGTTACCTCCAACTCCTAAGCCTTTAGTAAATGATGATCAGTGTGATAAAGCGAGACATAGTCGTACGCTTTAATCCCTAACTTTTTCCTAGACCGCCTTTTCATATTTTTAGTCCACCGGGATACCCTTTTTTTGCCCAAGCTTCCTTTTCAGGTTTTCGACTTGCCGGGTGTAAAATTTCAATTATATATACCTAATTTTTTCCCGAACTCTTTTAGATCGTCGGGATGTCCTTGTTTTTTTCTAGGCCAATCAACCTAGCGGGTCTCTTTTTCATGCGTAGTATTTTTTGACTATGTTCATATTCACAGGGTGTGGAGAATTTTCACTGTTCATGGTAGTAAGTGTTGTAGCACTGCCAAAAAATATTTTCTTGATCATATGTGGCCTTTTGTGTGCGGGAATCTATTTTCCCTTGGGATTAGTCTGGTGCACTCGATGCATGAAGTTATTGATCAACCATTGATTGCCAATTTTCTAATAATCTTGACATTCCTCAGTATTTTTCTAAGAACTGTCACGGTAGAATAACACCATATGATACTACTGACATATACAAGTAATTTGATGATACCGAAGTTTCAATTTTCATAGTGGATTTTTCTAAAAATCATGATCAATGTAACATTCCCCAAGTGATTCAGATGGAGATATGCCCCAGGCTATTCATCACTTTTGAGAGATTATTTGAATCTTGACTTGACTGCCACAGATGAGTTGGACGATAACATGTCATAACCATTCATTTATAACCAATTGGATCCATGAAAGGCCTGTTACTGGAAATGTCTTTCTCTTTGACATATCACCTGAAGTACTTATGTCCATTGGGAGGATTTTCATTCATTGAATATTCGTCATGTGAGTTTCTTTGATGTCAAACACTTAGTCATATGCAAACAATGGTATTAAAATGCAAAGCTTATGTGTGTCTTGTAGTTTAAAAATTCATTTTTAAGTAAAAAAATTGTAAGAATGTGATATCAACTAAAGATTTATAGTAAGCCTTACAGGAGTCAGGATACCTTTTTTGTAATAGTATGCTTTCGAACTAACCCATGCTTCAATTAGGACTTTTAAGGGTTGCAATATGGCCTGGTTCATGGTTTAAGAAATAAAGGATTAAGGCTCAAAGTTTATTTGTACCCGACCCGTTCTCCATGATGTTCTTCAGTCTTATACTCAGTTAATTATGCATTTAGGTTCCAATAGAGTTTAGAATTACATAACTGATATTTTGGTGATGGTTCCGAAACCAGAGGATTATTTAGGAAGGCAATCATTTTTCTTATAACATCTTTCTTTTGTTGAGGATTTATAGCGTCCTCTTTTGACTTTATTATCCCTAACTTTTGGCTAAACTGTTTTGTTTGAGATTACAGTCAGCGGGATGCCCTAGTTTTTTCCTAAGTCTCCTTCATAAGTTTTGACTTAGCGGGCTTTTCTTTTGAAAGATAATAACTGTCTGACTCAATGTTTATGGGAAACCATCATCAATTTTTGATTTAGAAGAGTATCTTCGACACTAGTCATCGTGTACGAAGGTAAAGCTTATGAATGCACAATTGATTTAACTGAGAAACTTCCCTGCCCCAATTTATGTTTAAGGGTTTCAATTTGCGCAAAAAAAATAAAACTCTTACTTATTAGACCCAAAGGGGTTGACTAGGGATTAACTTCCTTATATCTCCACTATTTAGGAACTGAAGCAATGCATGTACATCGTCAGCAAGGTCCGTTCAAAAGCATATTGTATGAGATTATGGTATTGTTTTCGTTATCGTCCCTCTAAAGGCTTATATCTTTAACGAGAGTTGAATATCACAAAAAGGAGGTAAGAAGCATAGTTTAAATATAGTGAAAAGAATGGATTAATTCAAGACAAACACATGCAATGCATTAATGGGAAAAACCAAAGTTTGACATGACAGTAATTGTTTGAATCAACTAAAAAATTACAAATGAAAATTCAAATGATCTTAAAGCTCCTCCGCCTAAACTTGTCACTTTAGATGGTGTGCCTTGCAGTTTCGATATTTGAGGGATGATAGAAAAACTCAATCTGACCATCTCATGTGAACTAGAAAAATCCTTCACCAATCAGGTCCTGAATCTTATGTTTCATAAACCAACAATTTTTAACATCGTGACCATGACTATTAGAGTGGAAAGCACACATTGCATTAGGATTGTAGCTAAGAGTGGGAGTATTAGGATTCCGGGGGGGATCCTTTAACATAATCAACTATTTCTTTAACATGTGTTGCAATACTTGAGACAATGACATGTTGATTTTGGTAAATTGTCTTTTGGGTGTATCCTGTTTACGCTGATTACCTTGTTGTTGTTGGCGAGGTCTTTTTTAAGCTTGCGATGTGGTAACAATATGAAAAGTCCCTTTTCCATTAATTGAATCATTAGAAATGTCTACCAAGTCAGTTTCCTGTCTCATCGGAGGCTGGTTAGTGATTGGATCTTCAATTCTAGCAGTTCATCCCATACGGTTGTATCCGACCTGATAAAGCTTTTTGATGAGGATTCTCAACTCTTCTTGCCCCCGAGCTAAATTTTGGATAAGATTCATCTGACCAATCATCTGGATTCTCATCTCTTTCATCTCAGCTTGTAGTTGTTCCAACTGGTCATCCTTGTTGTCTTCAGGATTCTTCTCGGTCATGTTCTCGACGAGGAGTGCTTTTAATCCTTCTCGCCCCTTGGCTAAGCTTAGGAACATATCTTGGAACTGAGCATTCTGAGCCTAGAGATCTTTGACTGTATGTTCAAGAGCCATTTTTTTGCTTGAAACAAACAGCAAGAAGATGAGAAATCCTGTCTTGAAAACCTGTTATACGATGATATGTATGACATGTAGATTCATATGCAATGTTTTCAAGGATCTCATGGGATTTAAATTTGAAATATTAGAAATTGAATCTTGTTGCAGCTTTGTCTGAAGAACTTTGAGTCTTCATATTTGAACGTCCTTCTATAAGAATCAAGCTCGCCATATCAAGTGGGTCATAGCCTTTGACTCAAGAAAATGTACTTTGATCTTGACGGCATCTGGCTAGAGGAAAATACATCCTCTTACTCCTTGCTAGAAATTTGGTTTATGATAATCCTGCACCATAAATCCCTAAGATCCTTGAAATGGTTAGTAAAAATGTTATGTTATGATGATATGATGTTATGTTCATGTTATATAAGTACTAAACACAAACAAGTCACACATGAGCCTTAGGTTTAAAGGTTTTCATGAAGTCCATAGGTAAGTATCCTTCGCCATTGAAGTTAAGTTGGCTCAACCTGTCCTAAAATAGTAACCGGGTTCTAAGGATCTCATATCATTGATCTTTATCACAGGCTTTATTTTAGCACGGTAACTGGCTTGCCACCAAAACATCCTGAAAGTTGAATCTCAACCAACTTTGGACTGCACCAAAGTTTGCTATCTCACTACTTTCTAATGGCCAAGATGGGTCAATTAAGGTTCTAAAAGTAAGTTAGTGTTAACAACACCACACAGAAGCCTACTGTTATCCTTGACTGACTCAAGGAACATCAGTACAAACCAAAGTGTCACACTAATTGCATCCATTATGTTAACCATATCGGTATATATTGTACAGTCTTTACGATTTATTGCTACTTAACTAAGGAATCTCTAGATCCAGGTGTAAGATCTTTTACAAGCAGTAATACCCAAATAAACCCTTAAACTAAAGCAAATAATTCAGACAGATAAAGCATGTAAAAGTGATCTAAACTCTAAGGTAACCCCTCTTTTAGATAGTTTTCCAGTAGAGTCGCCAGTTCTATAATACGGTGGGAGAACTGACTTTTTTAGTTTTATCCAAATGTGCGGATAGCAAGAGTCGCCAGCGACTTTTCTTTTATCCAATATCTAGGAAAGGTGAAAAGAACAGGAAAGACCTTTGATAGATTTTGGGTTCGGGGGGTAAGTTATGAAAAGGGAAGGTGTTAGCACCCTTTTCATCCGTAGTTATCTACGGGCTCTTAATTTCTTAGCTCACTTTGAAAACTTGCTTTGTATGTGTGTGATTTGTTTGAAAATGTTTTGAAATCACCAATGTAAGGCTGACTTTACAATGATTCTTATACCAGTCCTCAAGAATGCGTACAAAGTATTTTTGAAAATATTTGTTTGAAAAGTAGTGTGAAAAATGTATTGTTTGTGAGAAAAGTTTATGAGCAAGCAATTAGGAGTTCTTATCCACTAAAGGTCTTTCTTGTTATTTTCCTTCTCCTTTAGAGATAGTTCCATCCATACCATTAGTTGGTAGGTAGCCATATATAGTAGATGTGAAGGGACATGCGTAGGGTCATCTTATGGTCATCGAAGGCAACATGTAGGGATACTTTAGAAATTGTAGTGAAGGGATTATCATAATTTACTCATAGGGACTAGATCATTTTGTAGGCAACTTCGAAGGGTCATCGAGGGGTTATGATCTTTATTCGAAAGGGACATGATGATTTGATAGAGGGTCTTTTGCTAAAGTATCCCCACTTTCGAGGGACGTGACCAATATCGTAAGGCAACAAGAGATGTTACCCTAGAGGTGCAAGTGTGCGAGGTGTTTATTTTCAGTTATATTTTCTTGAATATTAGGGTTTTCTATGTTTATTTTTAGTCTTTCTATACAAACCCTAATTACTAGCAGTTAAGCATGTGCAGAAAAAATAAAGTGTGGAATGTAAAGACCTAAGCTATTACATGGCTTTGGGAGAGAGACATAAGTATAAAAATTCACGAGAAAGTAAACCTACGCTATTACATCGATAATGCAACCTATACACTTTGTCTAATAAAATTAAATAGCAAAGAAAGAAAATAAAAAAAAGAATGTTAAAATGAAAAATGTTTTTGTTTTTGTGCTTTTTGCAGAAAATAATTTAAATGATAATAGTAATTAAAAACTTAATTCTAATTAATTTTAATATTAAGAAAAAAAGTTAATTAATTAATATAATAATTAGTAAAATAAAAATATATAAGAAAAATTTTAATTACAAATTAAAAAGACCTAACCCTAATTTGTTATAGTTTTGAAAAAAGATTAAGTTAGTTAATGATTAATTAAAAAGAAATTAATTAAGAAAATATAAAATTAAATAGTAAAGAAATAAGAAAAAGAATGTTAAAATATTTATACAAAATTGTGTAGAAAACAATTTAAGTGATAATAATTTATTAAAACCTAATTGTTTCTAATTAATTTTTAATATTAAGAAAAAGATTAATTAATTAATTAATAAAAATAAATCAAGAATTTAATTACTAATTAAAAACCCTTATCCTAATTTGTTAAAGTATTAAAAAATGATTAGATTAATTAATTGTTAATTATAAAGGAAATTAAGAAAATATGGTGAAAATAAATTAGGGTTAAAAAAGAAAAAAATAAAAAAAATATTTTGTTAGCACGTTTTTTAATTATGTATCTGCTCCGAGGATGTAATAGCGTAGGTTTAGTTTTCCTGCAAATTTCTATACCTATGTATCTCTCGTAAAGCCATGTAATAGCTTAGGTTTTACATTCCACACTTTATCTTTTATGTACATATATTAACTGCTAGTAACTAGGGTTTGTATGGAAAAACTAAAAACAAACATAGAAAACCCTAATTCTCAAGATAAATAACTGAATTAACACACTTGCACCTTTAGGGTAACCTCTCTTGTTGCCTTACGATATTGGTTACGTCTCTTTAAAGTAGGGATACTTTAGCAAAAAGACCCTCGATCAAATCATCATAGTCCATTTCGAATAAAGATCATAATCCCTCGATGACCCTTCGAGCTGCCTAGGAAATGATTTAGTCCCTTCGATGAACCTACGAGCAAAATGATTATAGTCCTTTTGATACAACTGCTAAAGTATCTTTACATATTGCCTTCGATGACTATACGATGATCCTACGCTTATCCCTTCACATCCAATATATAGGGCTACCTACCAACTAATGGTGTGGATAGGACTATCTCTAAAGGAGAAGGAAAAGAATAAGAAAAACTTTAGTGGGTAAGAAACTCCTAATTGCTTGCTCATAACTTTTCTCACAAACAAAACATTTCTCACACTACACTTTTGAACAAATATTTACAAAAAAAATACTTTGTACGCAATCTTGAGGACTAATACAAGAATCATTACAAAGTTAGCCTTACATTGGTGATTTCAAAATCTTTTCAAATCACACACACACAAAGCAAGTTTTCAAAGTGAGCTAAGCAATTAAGAGCCTGTAGATAACTACAGATGAAAAGGGTGCTAACACCTTCCCTTTTCATAACTTATCCCCCGAACTCAAAATCTATCAAAGGTCTTTCCTGTTCTTTTAACCTTTTCTAAATATTGGATAAAAGAAAAGTCGGTGGCGACTCTTGCTATCCGCACATTTGGAAAAAACCAAAAAATTCAGTTCTCCCACAATTTAAGTGTTAATAAGTAATTAAACCTAATTCTAATCAATTTTAAGGAAATTAAGTTAATAAAAACCCTAATGTCTAATTGATTTTAATTGATAAAAATAATAATTAATTTAATTAATTAATAAATAAATAAAATTTCAAGAATTAATTACTAGCTAAAACCCTAAACCTAATTTGTTATGTTTTTTTAAAAATAAGAAATTAAAGTTTGTTAGAAGTTAATAAATAATTAATTAAGAAAAAGAATGAAATTAGGGTTAGTAAATAGGGTTAGGAAAATAATGAGAAGAAAATGTTTGGGGTGGGTGATGAACCCACGCCCCTAGGGTATCAACGTGCCTGCTTTACCATGGAGCCATTGCTGCTTTGGTGTTTAGGAATGGGAATCAATCAAGATATGATAACCTTCACGTTAATTTGTAAAATAAGAAAAAAATAATGTAAAAGGCTAGGATCGAACCCATGCCCTTCATAATACATGCGCGCTTGCTTGCCAACTGATCTATGTTGTTTATCTATTAGTATAATAAGAACAAATAATTATATAATAAAACCAGTGAACCGGAGAGGCGTCGGAGCCTAGCTCCGGTCGTCTTCTCCTGCGAGATGATTTTGTGACCTGCAAAAATAGCACACATTAGGAATAAAAAAGGAACCTATCCCCTAATTCGATGGCCGCGAATCCAATGGCGATGTTATTTTTGGCTAATTTGACCTGTACAAGGAGATACGAAAAAAATAATGCAAATCGGTTCAATAATGGTGATGGACCATTCTGGCGTTATGGGACTCATGCAAGGGTTCAAAACCATATTAATTCATCTCAAGAACACATTAGAACCGTTAGTTTCAATCAAAACATCATGAACATTGAAATATGAAATTCACAAAATATGCAAAAATGGTGATGCTTGAATGCACGTTTCAGGTGCTTTTGATCATCAAGGATAATGCAATCTTACCCTATAACACCTCAAGAACTAATTGGGATCGTTGAATGGCTTTGAGGATGGTTGAATGATGGATTTTGAATTCACACTCTTCTTGCAAATTTTTGGACACAAACCCTTGTTTCTTGCACATCTTTTTCGTAGTTCCTTAGTATGCATATGATGGATATATATAGATGAAGAGATTAGATTAAAGGCATGGGCTTGGACATTGTACAACACATGTCTTTGATTTGTTTTAGGAATAAGTTGAAAATTGATAAAACCATGAAGATTTGGTTGAAAAATAAACATGCACGGTTTGTATCTTGGTCTTGGGCCCCCAAAATAATCAAATCAAAAGCCTTACATGCCTTATACATTTATCTAATATTTATTTGATTTAATCTTGAATTTAAATGAATAAAAATCAAAATAAATGAAATAAAAATTAAAATAATGCATGCATGGATTTAGAGGTCCTCCAAGGTGTCATGAACATGTTTAGACCTTAAAAGATAGGTCCAATAGCCCGAAAGTCAAGTTTGCTTCAAATTGAATTTCATGCATTTTCTCAAAATTTCCCAACTTGCACGAATCATATCTCACTCAATTTTCATCATATAAGGGTGATCCATGACTTTTAGGAAACCTCAAGATGTCTCCTACAACTTTCATGTTGGTCATTTTTCTACTTGAAATCTTTATCTTGATATAAATTGCTTTGATAAAAGATGACTTTTTGTTGACTTTCAAAATGACTTGTAATGTTTTGGCTCATATCTCCCAAATGAAGCATTTTTGGGACTTGATCTTGGAGTGGAAAAGTTGTAGAGAATTGAATTTCCTTCAAGATAGGCTTTGGTTGAGAAATTTCTGATGAAGTATGTGAAAGTTATGCTTGGTCAAAATTCAGTTGACTTCTCCTAAAGAAAACCCTAATTTAGTAACTTTTGACATTTGATGAATCTTGAGGTTTCTTGATGAATCATGATCAAACCTTGTTCAAATGATGAATGTGACTTCAAAATATTTATTTTGACCAAAAAACTTGAAGTTTGACTATAAATTGGTCAAAGTTGACTTTTTGCCCAATATAGTTAATTTTCAATCATCTGAGCAATTGACTGGGCAAACTTGTACTACAAGGCTTGAAACTTGGTATCATGATACTTTGAATCATATGAGACACTATGAAGTCCATTTTAGGCATTAGAAGTCCAATGTTTCCTAAGAAAACCAAAACCCTAATTATAGGTCACTACTTCGGAGGAGGATTCATCTGATCATTTCTTGAGTAGTCTTGAGTTTTTGAGACCCTTAGGAGCATGAGGAGGTATCTTGAATCAATTTTGTCTTAAAAATGGGAGGGGAAATTTTGGGGTACAAGAATACCCTATACATGTTATGAGAAAGTTTTGTATGTTTTTAATAATGTAACATCCTAATTGTATGTTGAATGATTTAAAATTACTCTGATTCCAAAAGTTACAAACCACACCTTTTGACCAATCATGTGATTCAAAAAGCCAGAGTCGAGGTACCAGATCTTAGATTCGACATGGTTATCTGCAACTGCATCCATAACGACCATATCTTCAGAATCATCTGAATCTTGGTGTGTAAGGTTCGCTCCTTCGTCCTTGCCTTCTGTCGATCTATTGTCTTATCAGTACCAATAATTCTTGGCGAAGTGACCCCACTTTTCACAGTTGTAGCACTACACACATTTTTATCTTCTTTGTCCTTTTGATAGTTCCCCCCCCCCCTCTTTTCGAGGATTCAGAAGCCATATCATCGACCTTATTCTTGTGGAGATTCTACCAAGACTTCTTGCCCTGAGTCTTTTCGAACTTGCCTTTGAACTTGTTGGAATCACCACTACTACAAAATGCACAAACAACAACGCGCAATTCACGGAGGTTCTTCCAACACCGTGGTGACATCTCTAAACCCACGGCGCTAACATTTTATTTTACTTTTTTATTAAAATTGTTAACATATAATAACGGTTTCAGCCATAACCGTAGTTATAGAATTCATAATTTCTTGGGTTCGAAACTCAGTGCCCTTAAATATATTATTCATTTAAGGTTAAGACACGTCTTTTCTATTTTATTTATTTTTATATATAAAATAAAGTCTTACGATCACGGGTGGAAACTTCAATCGTTATGAGTATATTTATATATAAGCGAATTAACTCTCACTCTTTCACAATAGCATCCTATCTATCACAGCAAAACCATGGAACCTATTTTTTCTCTTCTTCTTCATCGTTAACATTCCTATTCTACAGTATAGCTGTCAATTTTATTCTTCTTACATAAAGGTATTCTTCTTTTTCCTTATTCTCTCATTTTCGTGTATGTTGTTGTTAAGTTTCACTTGGTTTTCCTATAAATTTGTTCTTGTTAGATAGTTTATGGATCTTTTATTGTTGTATGTTGTTCTATGTTGTTGTTTTATGTTGTGTTGTTTCACAGGTTTATAATTTCCTTGGTATTTGTAGGACTCAAGAAAAGTGAATGAAGAAACAAAAATAGCAACAAACTTCATCTAATTTTAGAAGCTATGAAAAGAAATATAAGACGTATGAAGCTATTGTGTTAACTTCATCCACCTTATATTTTTTATGACTTCACAAACTAGATGAACCTCATATGGTGACGATGATGGTGGTAGCAAGTGTATAATATGAGTTGATAAATGGTTTTTCATGTGCATCTAGCAAGTGGTTATGATTCTTTACTTATCACTTAAAGCTTCAAAGAAATTGTTAGTTGTTCAGTTCTCCCAATCTATGTAAATTAATTTGATGTTTTTGTTGATAAATATTGTTAGTGAGTTTGTTATATCATATGTGATTGTTTGTTTCACTAACCCTTAATTGAACTTGCATTCATTTAAAAATATTTTTAAGATAATAATTTAAAAAATTAAGTTATTCTTGAAAATCAACTTAGACGATCCAATGTTTTTCGAATAACATGCATCTTGTAAACCATAGTTCCCTTTTTAGCATATAGAATTTCATTCAATGTCACAAATTTTTCAAAATAATGTTGATAGATGGATGTCAGTCTGAATCTTTCACACAAATCTTATGTTTAAAAAATAAAGTATAAAAGAAGAGAAAATCAAATTTTATGTGAAAGACTCAGACTGGTATCCATTTATCAACATTATTTTGAAGAATTTGAGACTGAATCAAATCCATTAGGCTAAACGAGGAAATCATGGTTTACAGGAGAATGCTTGCAATTTGAAAAATATTGGATCTTTTAAGTTGTTTTTCAAGAATAACTTAATTTTTTTGATTATTGTCTCAAAAATCTATTTGAATGGTTGTATATGGTTAATGAGGGAAAGGGAAAAACAAGCAATCTCATACTTTATAATAAACTCTTACATATACCATAATGATTGGAACGTTTATCCGTGGTGAAATTCTATTTTTATGCGCTTTAATTTTAGTTGTGGTTGGGTATCAAACCCATGCCACTATAATTATTACAACGGTTATTTACGTTAATCGTTGTGATATACATTTTACCACAATGATTCCTGGACCCGTGATTGTAAGTTCCACATATACAACCACACTCTACAAAATAACGCTTGGACCCGCGTGATTATATGTTTTTTCCAACCGTTATTAAATGGATTTTCTGTAGTAGTGCACCATTCTTTTTCCATGATTGAGCCTGCAGAGCTTGTATCGAGTCTTGAACTCCTTTTCCTTTCGATAATCCCGATCTCATGTGCTTCCAATGAACCAACCAAATCTTCCAGTTTTAGGGTTTCAAGCTGACTAGATTCTTGAATAGCTATGATAATGTGATCAAAATGAGAGGTGAACATACACATTACCTTCTCAGCTATCATCTTATCAGTTATGTTTTCACCACAAACCTTTATGAGATGGACGAGTTTCTGAACCTTCGACACATATTCTGCAACTTTTATGTCTTCTCCCATCGACAACAACTCATATTATCGATGCAAGATTTGCAACTTGACAACCTTGACTTTCTCCCATCCTTCACAATACTTGACCAGAATATCACATGCCTTTTTACCGTATGAATGCAACAAGTAGCCTTGAAATATTTCTTCTTGACTACATTGCGGGCAGTTTTCTATGCTTCGGTTACATCTGCAGCCAGCACAAGAACGTCGTCGGTAATCACTTCTAGGATATCATGGAAGCCAAACAAGGATTGCATGTGTTTTTTACATCAGATTCAATTTTTTTCGTCAAGCATTGGAAGAGAATTTAGAATGCCCTTATTGACAATCATCTTTGCAGCGGTTGATTCACTTGTCCTGGAAACACGATCTCTGACGTGAAGTTCTTGAAACCACGATTAAAAACAATAACAGAAAGCTCTGATACCAATTTGTTACTGCATAAGGCAACTTTAGTAAGGAGAGAAAGAAAGAATAAAAAAATAGATTATATTATTCACTTGAATTGTACAAATAATGATACAGACTATAACTATTCATATACATCTAACTTATACACTAAGTAGGCTAACAAATCCTAACTGAGTTTGGGCTTAGGTTACACTACTTGGATTAGATCTAATATCTCAAAACTTTTTAATAGTTGTTTAGAAAGATTTTACTCCATATCCCCACATTTGTCTCTATACCTCTACATTGAAATTATTTTGATTAAAATGCCCTCACATAAATAAATTTTTTCCATTATTTATGTTTCGAAATTCCGATACAGAAAAAATTGTCATATCGTAACACTTTATAAAAGTGTTCTGATTGAATAAAATTCGTGTTTTAAAAATTCAAAAAAAAAATTGTCATACCGTAACACTTTATGAAAGTATTGTGATTGAATATCATTCGTATTTCAAAAATTCAAAAAATAAAAGTGTCATACCATAACACTTTTTAAAAGTGTTTCGATTGAATAACATTCGTATTCCAAAAATTTAAAAAAAATTGTCATACTGTTGGCTCCTAAATTCGACACTCATGTTTTATCATCATATAGATCATTAATTATGAGTCAGAAGAGTTTCCTACACAAGAAGGCTTCGACCAGCTGATCACGTCGAATGCTCATCAAAGAATGACAAGATACTTAGAGAAATTCCGTTAAGTTGGAATCTTGTTGTCTTCGACGTCGAAGGAGCAACCTCTCGACCAAGGTCCCTGATGCCCAAGATCGAACGGTTTGAATTTTGAATTGTTGGAGGGAAAACGGTTCCCAGCAGTTACCAAGCGCAACGTGTCGTGCACGTAGGCGTCGAAGGTTGTGAGCATGCCATGTGGTGTCATCACGAAGCGGTGTGACTGCCCAGCAGTTACTTAGGTTTTTTTTAGTATAAATACTAAGTGTTCACGAAGTTATGAGGGTGTTCATCATTGTATACAAGTCACTCATTTAGATTCAAGTACCCAGTGTGAGAGAAATAATCATTGAGAATGTATGTGTGAAACACCATTTACCTTAATCAAAGTCTTTTACATTCAAGCAATTTATCGCTTTCACTCATTTACTTCAGTCGAAGTCACTTATTTAACAATTCTTTAATGCTTTTTGTTTACTTTATCAAGCTTTTCTCCATGAAATTTATTTAAAGTGTCTCTACTTTACTTGCATTAATCACCATTAGGATTAATCGAAACTCTTTATTTCAAAGCCTTTAAACTCCAAAAATCAACCATGTCTTAGGATCAATCTGATTGATCCTGCGAGTCACCAAATAAGTAACCTTTTGGAAGATCAGCGGTTGTTTACCATTTTTCACGATAAACAAATTGGCACACCTGGTGGGACCTTGTGTTGATTTTTTCACGTTTTATCGTCTTATATAAAATTCCTTCTTTTTCGAGAGTATTGCATGTTATTAAGAAGTGGTAGAATATACACCAACGAAACCAATACTAGGAGAAGAGTTAGTGAAATGGCGAATCCGCCAAACAATGGTGAAATCCGACAAACAAACATGGGAGCAACGGTTATCCCAACCGTAAGTGAAGTGGTAACCGCTGGTTCGACGCCAGCAGTAACGATTACACAAACGGGGCCATTACCTCCATTTACAGGCCCCAGAATACCCTTGGGAACTCCCCCACCTAGGGGAAACCAAGGAACAAGACCATATGTTCCCCCAGATTTTTCGACAGTCGGGTTAAATCGAGAACCACCCTACGGCATGCCAACTTCTGAATTGGCTAGCCTAACGAACACTACGTCCACCTTTTCAGACCCTTTAGTGAGCGCCTCTTCGCCACTCCAAGGCTCTGGGGTTGGTATGGAAAACAGGGGTAGGAACCAACTCTTAGGAGGAATGTCCCACATAATGCCTGGCCTTACGAATGCCTACGCAGCAGTCTTGAGGCAGCAAATGGACGAAACCAACCACGACATGGTTCAAATGTTGGCACAAACTTTGAGTATAGTGCTAAATCCTCTAATACAGAATACCACCCAGTCGAATCAGCAAATGACAACGCAAATGTCGCGTCTGGCTGATTTTTTCGGGGTACCCCAACAAATTTGGCAACCCCAAAGGGCGCAGATAAGGGGAAACCAAGGCATACTTCTAGAGGAAGAAACCACTATTAACCAAGTCCAGCATCCTGTCAAAGAGAACCTTAGGGTACAACTGGAACAACCCGGGGTCAAAGAGCCGAGAGTCATAGCCCCAGAAATAAGGATGGTTAATAGAAACCAAAACACTGACGAAGTAGTTCAGCAGATCCAATACCAGAATGTTGGTTTGGAGAATAACTTGACAGCCATGATTGAAAGAATCATGATGCAAAACGGGATGAATACGGGCTTCCGTAGGCCCAACTTCACATCCCCGCTGTCGGAATACGTGTTACAAACGGACTTGCCTCCTAGATGCAAAGTCCCTAAGTTCACTAAGTTTTCAGGGGACAAGACAGAATCCACTGTCGAACACGTGGCAAGATATTTAATCGAAGCGGGAGAAATCTCAAACAATGAGAACCTAAGGATTAAGTATTTCCCAAGTTCCCTAACAAAGAATGCGTTTACTTGGTTCACAACTCTCCCTCCCAATTCGATCCACCATTGGACTCAGTTGGAGAGATTGTTCCATGAGCAATTCTACATGGGACAAACCAAGATAAGCCTGAAAGAGTTAGCCAGTGTAAAGAGGAGATTCACTGAGCCTATAGATGAATACTTAAATAGGTTTAGATTGCTCAAGGGAAGATGCTTTACGCAAGTACCAGAGCACGAGTTAGTCGAAATAGCCGCAGGAGGTCTAGATTACTCCATCAGGAAGAAATTAGACACTCAGTATCTGAGGGACATGGCCCAATTGGTTGATAGGGTTCGACAGGTAGAACGCCTTAAAGATGAAAAAGCCAGGGCGACGAAAACTCATAAAATAGAAAAGATAGCATATGTCGAAATGGACGAAGAAGATCCAGAAACATTCGACGAACTTATAGCCGTCGAAGAAAGTGAGGTCGATTTGGCTGAGTTAAAACATGGGCCACCATACTCTTGCAAATTACTAGTCCCCTCAAGTGGAAAAAACCTCATTGGGTCTGAAAAGGCCAATGATAGGTTCTTTAAAAAGACTTACAGTTTCGATATTACGAAATGTGATAAAAATTTTGATTTACTTGTAAAAGATGGCCAAATGATAATACTCCCAGGGGTAAAACTGCCTCCTCTTGATCAAAGAAAGAAAAGAGGCTATTGTAAATATCATAACTTTTTGGGCCATAAAACATCTCAATGTTTTCTTTTCATGGATCTCGTGCAAAATGCTATCGAAGAAGGGAGGTTGAAGTTCGCTGATAAGGCCCCCGTGAATGTGGATTCGAACCCTTTACAGGCGGAGGCCCACTATGCTGAACCTTCTGAGGTCAATGTGATCGAAGCTTCCAGGAGTCAGGTGAAAAGGTCAGGGATAAATATGGTTGAAGTCACCAAAGATCATATCAATATGCCAATATTTGGCAGTTTTCTGGGAACCTTTCTAGAAAAACAATCGAGGCAGTCCAAAAGGCCGCTGATGGCCCAAAATTTGAAGCAGGTGGAGTCTCAAAATCTGGAACTAAACCCACTTCCTACTTGGCTGCGGTGCAAGGCCAGACAAAAGACTTGGAGGCTCAAATGAAGCAAATGACTCTTGCTACTAAAGACAACATGAATGTCAACATGGTCGAAATTTCTGAAATAAAAGTCTCAGAGGAAGCCATCAGGCAAGAGCAAGCAAACAGGACAGCGTTCCCCCTAGAGAACGAAAATCTGGCAGAATTCTTGCAACGATGCCAGAAGAAGAAATCAGAAGTAATGTTGTGTCCTCGATGCAGCTCTATTTTTGACAAGAAAGCTGCTGAACACATCGAAGGTACGAGAGCAGCAAACAAAAAATGGAGCAGAAATGCCCAAAAAAGTGCAAGCTCTGATGTTCGACATGATCCTAGAAGAACCTACCAAAAGAGTTCAAGTCAGGAAAAGAGGCCACTAACTTTCAGGCCTCCAACCAATGTGCCAGTCGATACATGGCTCAAAACATCGGGTCGAAAGAGACCCAACGAAGGAAGGTGGCACCCCTTTGAAGTTCCAAGAGGTTCATCTTTGATACTCAAGAAAGAACCTCATGTAGGTGACACCAAAGTTGCTCAAGTATCGAGTAACTACAAGGGAAATAACCCAATGTCTCGATCCCAGTGGAGAAGGTACCAAAGGCGGCGCAAGGCTGAGAGAGAGGCTGTCAAAAAACCAAAACCAAAGTCGAGTTCAAATGCCCCCCAGCGAAAGCAAAGAAAGCCTTTGGAGAGGGAACCAATAACCAATAGATTGGTATGGCCTGACCAAGACGAAGCTGGTGACGAAGATGGCTCTGAGTCCGACGACACATTAGACATCATGGTAAATATAGTTTCGGTCTTGCCAAGAGAATTCGACCGCCAAATGGAAGTCGAATCAAACGACTGGGAAATCGAACAAGAGATGGCCAAGCATAGGCCAGTATGCTACTTTGTCATGGGTAATGGTTGCACTGAAGAGAAAAATGGTTTCTTCAAACCACCAACTGAGGCGATGAAGAGTCACTTTATGCTAAGAAAAGTAGGCAAGAATGATGAAGACATTAAGCCTCATAATATGGTCCTATCGAACTACGAAGGCGGAATAGGGACCACCATGGGTATGATTCAACTAGACCTCAAAGTGGGATCCATCCTTCGACCAACCATGTTCATGGTCATATCGGCGAAACCAAATTACAACCTATTGTTAGGATGAGAATGGATACATGGTGTCAGAGCAGTACCATCATCGATGCACCAAAGGTTAATATTATGGCATCCTGATGGGATTGTTGAGAATGTAGAAGCAGATCAGAGCTACTACTTAGGCGAAGTTAATCACCTAGGGAGAGCTGACTTCGACAAAAATTTGGCTCACATTGGGCCATGTCCAGCACCTGACTTCGATATGGCGCCAGCGCCAACTGCTTTTTGTTCCTTGTACCTGCATCCTGATCAAGGGTTTCAATGGGATAAAGAAGACTTGTACCACATTGATTTCAGTGGGCTGACTGACATCCAGCCAACTGGTTGGGGAAGCGAATTCAATGATAATGACTGAGTCACAAGCGTTACAGCGAATTTCGGCTTACGTAGCCGAAACAAGAATGATAGCGGCTCTTGAAGCCGAAGTAAAATATATGGCCACCAAGGCCAATGACCAGGAGCCACCAGGTATAGGTCCTGGAGAAGATTTCGACCCAGAACCTCTCGATATCATGACAGAGGGAATGCAGGAACAGAGGCTCGACGCCATCTACGACGATGAGCCTTTGGGTTTCGAAAAGGACCCCCTGGAGAACAACATCAAAATGTTAGCACAAGATCCTTTAGAAGAAATCGACTTGGGCGAAGGATTAGATAAAAGGCCCACTTACATCAGCGCCAAAATAGACCCGGAGCTCAGGGTTGAAGTGATCCGATTACTAAAGGAGTTCAAGGACTGCTTTGCATGGGATTACGACGAGATGCCTGGACTCGATAGAGGATTGGTAGAACTTCAGTTGCCAATCAAATATGGGAGAAAGCCTGTCAAACAGACTCCAAGACGCTTCGCTCCAGAAATACTGTCGAAGATCAAAATGGAAGTCGAGAGACTGTTGAAGTGCAAATTCATACGAACTACGAGCTACGTCGAATGGATTGCAAACATTGTGCTAGTGATTAAGAAAAATGGTACATTGAGGGTGTGCATAGATTTCAGAGATCTGAATGCTGCAACACCCAAAGATGAATATCCTATGCTTGTGGCGGAAATGCTAGTCAACTCTGCCGCTGGCCACGAGTACCTGAGCATGCTCGACGGTTACTCAGGATACAATCAAATTTTCATTGATGAAGAAGATGTGTCGAAAACAGCTTTTCGATGCCCCGGGGCCTTAGGCACTTACGAATGGGTAGTAATTCCTTTTGGCCTAAAAAACGCTGGGGCAACATATCAGCGAGCGATGAACTCTATCTTCCATGATTTTATTAACACTTTCATGCAGGTATATATTGACGATATTGTTGTAAAATATGTTTCCAGGAAGAACCATATAGACCACCTTTGACAAACATTTGAAATAATGAGAAAGCATGGTCTGAAAATGAACCCTTTGAAGTGTGCGTTCTGTGTGAAAGCTGGAGATTTCTTGGGCTTCGTCGTCCACAAGAAAGGAATCAAAATCAACCAGAACAAAACGAAGGCAATCTTGGAAGCAAAAGCGCCAACGAACAAGAAGGAACTGCAATCTCTGCTGGGCAAGATAAACTTCTTGAGGAGATTTATATCTAACCTAAGTGGAAAAGCGCAAGCCTTCTCACCCTTACTTCGATTGAATAAGGAAAGATTCGAGTGGGGGCAAGAGCAACAAGATGCCTTCGACAAGATCAAAGGGTACCTTACCAAGCCACCTATTTTGGTGCCTCCTTGTAGCAATAGGAGTATGAGATTGTACATAGCTGCATCCGACAAAACTTTGGGAAGCATGTTAGCCCAAGAAGATGAAAATGGAGTCGAAAGACCCATTTACTACCTTAGCAGAGTTTTGAACGATGCAGAAACTAGATATAGCGAAGTTGAAAAATTATGTCTATGTCTTTATTTATCTTGTACAAAGCTCAAACAATATATAAAACCAGTTGATGTGTATGTTTCGTCCCATTTTGATGTTTTCAAATACATGTTGTCGAAACCCATCTTGCACAATCGAATAGGCAAGTGGGCGCTAGCATTAACTGAGTATTCGTTGACCTTTATGCCTATTAAAGCAGTAAAAGGACAAGTGGTAGCAGACTTTATAGTCGACCACTCAATTCAGGTTGAAAATATAAATTACTTGGAGATAGAACCCTGGAAATTTTACTTCGATGGTTCCAGCCATAAAGATGGAACGAGAGTAGGGATCTTAATTATTTCTCCATAAAAAATTCCAACAACATTCAAGTACAAGATAGAAGGTACTTGTTCGAACAATGAGGCTGAATACGAAGCTCTAATTATTGGCCTTGAAATATTGCTGGAATTGGGGGCAACTCGAGTCGAAATAATGGGAGACTCAGATTTAGTCATTAAGAAAGTTACAAAAGAGTACAAATGTATAAGGGAAAATCTCATTATGTACTTTGTGATAGCAAATCGTTTATTGAAAAAATTCGAAGTGGTTAATATTCGACACATACCTAGATTGGAAAACCAAGTAGCCAATGATTTGGCACAAATTGCATCTGGGTATAAGATTTCAAAAACGAGATTACAAAGAGCAATCGAAGTCCGAGAAAAAATAACAGCAACCAGCTTGTCTCCAACCGATTTGGAATCGACAAGACTAGGATATGTCGATCAAAGGAATTTCGAAATTTCGTTCATAGACAATTTATCGGAGCAAGATTGGAGGAAACCCATTGTAGATTACCTACAAAATCCAGCACCTTTGACAGAACGAAAAATAAAATATAGGGCGTTAAGTTACGTACTCATGGGGAATGAGTTGTTCAAAAAGACGCCTGAAGGGGTATTATTAAAGTGCTTAAGCGAAACTGAAGCATACATAGCCCTTTCGACTACGCATGCTGGAGCATGCGGAGCTCACCAAGTAGGTCATAAGATGAAATGGTTATTGTTTCGACAAGGACTATATTGGCCTACTATCTTGAAAGATTGTGTCGAGTTCGCGAAGGGTTGCCAGGAATGCCAAGTCCATACTGGTATCCAACATGTACCAGCGAGCGAGCTTCACTAAATAGTGAAACCTTGGCCTTTTAGAGGATGGGCGTTGGATCTTATTGGAGAGATTCGACCAGCATCATCAAAGAGCCAGAAGTATATACTGGTAGGCATTGATTATTTCACTAAATGGATCGAAGCTATCCCTTTAGTCAACGCAGACCAAGAAAATGTCATTGAATTTATTCAAAAGAACATTATCTACATATTTGGAATCCCTGAGACTATAACAACTGATCAAGGGTCAGTGTTCACTGGTCGGAAGATGCAGGAATTCGCGACCGAAACAGGCTTTAGACTCCTAACATCAACACCTTATTACGCGCAGGCGAATGGTCAAGTCGAAACGGCGAATAAAATAGTGATTAGCATGATAAAAAAGCATGTAGGAAAGAAGCCAAAAAATTGGCATAAAACGTTAGACCAGATCTTGTGGGCCTGTCGAACGTCCCCAAAGGAAGCCACAGGTACAACACCATATCGGCTAACTTACGGTCATGACGCAGTACTGCCACAGAAATTTGTCTTCAATCAGCAAGGGTTCAGAGACATCAAGATATTCCCTATGAAGTTTATTGGGATATGATGTTAGACGAATTGGTAGATTTAGATGAAGAAAGACTACGAGCTCTCGACCTACTGAGAATTCAGAAGAAAAGAGTGGAAGACTCTTACAATAAGAAAGTAAAACCTAAGGCATTCTCGCCTGGAGAATTAGTTTGGAAGGTAATTCTCCCCATGGATCGAAAAGATCGAAGCATGGGAAAATGGTCACCCAAGTGGGAAGGACCCTTCAGAATTATTCAAACTTTTTCTGGTGGAGCGTATGAGGTCGAAGAGTTAAGCGAAGATAAAAGACTCTTGAGGGTAAACGGAAAATATTTGAAAAAATATAAACCTGTGCTTCAAGAGATCAAAATAAATAACAATTAATGCCTAAGTTAACCATAAGGCCAAAATGGAAAATAACATTGATTAACCAAAATGGCTAAATTGTATTACAAAAATTACAGTACATGGTCAATGAAGTACAGAGCAAGTTAAAAAGGGACAGAAGCTTTGAGACGAAGATATTTGGCTCGCTGTAACTCCAGTCGTTTGTTACACAAGGCATTCGCCTGAGAGATTTTGGCAATCTGGTCATCTAGAGCCTGGGCCCTTTCAGCGAATTCTAGGCCTCAAGCAACTTCACCTTGGCTCTCTGCGTCTGAAACAGTCGAAATAAGTTCTTCCTTACGCTTAGTATTAGCGTTTAACCTGGCTTCCAACTCCTCGATCTGCGCCCGTATAGAGGCATTATCCTGATCTATGGCTTCGATTTCCCGTTGCTTGGACGTTCTCTGTTTCGACAATTCTACAATTTGAGAAGTCGATTCAGCTACTTCAGTCCAAGCAGAAGAACTCTTGCCATGCAGCGTTTCGAGTTGGCTGTTGAACCCCATTCGACGATTGTAGTCTGCAGAGACTTGGTCAATAATGGAGTATAACTCCAAGATGAAGCTAGAAATCTCTGGAGAAATAGCAAGCAAATCGACTGCACCCAAGACAACCCCCAAACAAGACTGGGCAGTAGGATCCCCCTCCAAAGCCTTCATTAGATCCCTCTTAAAGAATTGAGCCTTAACTTTCTTTAAGACATCATCGAGAGAAGAAGTCGAAGTAGACTTCCCTGAGGCAGTAGAAGCATCATGACTAGGGTCAGATGAATTTTCCCTGCTCTCGACGATGGTGTTTAGATAGCCAATTGGATCATTTTGCTTCAAGAGGGCCAAGTCCTCTTTAGACCTGGGCTTTGTCGAGGTAACCTTTTCTGTGGCAATGGTGGCTTGGGGCTGAGCATTTTCAGCAGCATCGGCGTCAACATGACCCTCTTCATCATGTTTCTCTTCTGTCTCGTTGACCACGTGAGCTTCCTCCTGGTGATGCTTCTCAAGGGCATCCTCTGTTTCAGCAAGAAACTCATAATCCACCAGTTCCTCTTCGCGTTGTCTGCTATGGTCAGCAGAGTCCTGCGGCTCTGAAGTTTGGTTTACTTCGTTAGCAGAACTGATGAAAGAAGAAGGATTGTAGGTGGGTTCCCCTGCGCTGTTTACGAAGGTATCAGAACCTTCGACAGGATGCCCAGTTGGCGCTGAAGTTCCAGCCGTTTCCTGAAAATAGAAAAGGAAAAATATTCTGATTAAAGAGATGTACAATCGAAGGTGATCATCGACACTTAAGTTAAAAGTGGTCGGAGGTATTACATGTACAGGAACCTCAGCCCCAGGGCTGGAGTTGTCGCTCTCAACAGGATTACTGAGCAAGACATTTAGCTCCTCCTCTGTGGGCTCTTTGATGATCACAGGGGGTGACCTGGGTTTATTCCCTGTGACTTTAGTTCTTATCACAGGTCGAGGTTCAGGGGCAGGGGCAGCCTTTTTCATCTTTCTCCGTTTGAGAGAAACAGGAGGAGATTCCTCCTCGTCGCCACTCGAAGTTTTGACCGTTAATATAGGTCGCTTCTTAGGCGCAGGTTCCTGAAAATCCCAAATGGAGTCGATTTAAAACACAGCATCGAGAACAAGAATGTTTAAAACCAAAGAAGGAAACAAGAAAAAAAAATTTGTTACCTGTACTGGAGATTTTGCAGAGGGGCCTCCACCCTGATGGTTGTCTGTGGCCTTCTTAGCCACAGGTTTTCGAACAACTAAAAGAAAAAATGTTCACAAGTTATATTTGGCAGATATAAGTTGAAATGAAAAGACAAATATAAGTTGAAGAGGGAACGTAAATTTCTTTATTTTATCAAGGACCATGACGAAGGACTTCTTGAGTTCGTCTGTAAAGTCTTTCTCGTCGAGGAGTTCTTCGACGTAATATCTCTTCCACCAGTCTTCAAAAGATGGTGAACAAAGGAAGTTGAGTTGGTAGTCGAACAATGATAGTACGGTCCGACCAACGTACCTACTAATATGCCTAGTAGCGGCTTCTTCAGAGTAGTCATTAGAAAAAAACAACAATGATTTCTCCCGAGGATAAATTGGAGAAGGAAGCGATTGGATAATACCAAATTGTCGAGAGACAAGATTCGGCTGGTAGGCAATCAGGCTCAGCTGATTCTTTGAACTCTTGAAACGCAACGGCATTATCCTTGGAGTGAGAAACGCTTCCCACATTGTTGTATGCTCTTCAAAGTGAGGATCCTCTGATGATTTAGGATGGGGCCTGGTAAACCATCCTGGACCACACTTTCGACTGGCGAAAGGGGCCATGGTCGAGGTAAATTCCTTCCTCCCTGCAAACATCTGAACGAAGTTTGTGAAGGTCTTTTGTAGTTCCAGCCCATCCTCAGTAGGAGTCAATAAGGAAAGTCTGGTGCCTTCGACGTGCCTTCTAGCTATCTCAGGAGCCTGTTCATTTATTTGAGGCTTCTAGGGAAGAAAATACTCGAAAGTGGCATTCAACCAGAGTTGAAGTAGCCAGAAGGGACCAGCAAGCAGCAGGCTGGCTCTATTTTCGATTACTTTTAATTGAGCCGCTCCATTGCTTATCGACTCATACAAGTTCACCAATATTAATTCGGCCAAACAAATGTTTTGGCCGTGATGAAGCTGAGTAGCGAGGGTGACCATTTTCTTCGTCACCTGTAGGGATTTCGTGCAGAACACGAAGCGCGACAGCCATAGGGATAGAAACGCGATGTGCTCCACATCAGTCACCACAGCTGTCGATTTGTCGTGGTGATGGTTGGTATAAGTGGTGTAGGTGGGTTTGGTAGCAGAAAACCCAATCTGGTCTTCAGACATTTCCTCTGGGTCGAAGTAGTCCCCAATTGGTCGAAGACCAGTAATGGAGGCCACATCGAAGAGGCTGGGCGTAACCATTCCACAAGGCAAGTGGAAGGTGTAGTGAGTATAGTCCCAAAACAACAACGAAGCTACCAGTATGTCGGGACAGTAGTTAAGGCCAGTTTTGGACAACATGACCAGGTCATAAATGCCCATACCTTTCCAAATCGAAGTCTGACACCTCTCCATCTTGAGTAGCCAAGTGGTATATTCTGGAGTAAGACTAGGGTTGGATCGAAAAGCCCTAACCCCTCTGTTAAAGAACCGAAGATCTATTTTCTCCTTTGCAGGATCTTCAGTATCATCTTTTGCTTTCTTTGAGCACCCAATAGGTTTGAGTGTCGCATGCGCGGGGAAGAAACCATCAATTTTTATGGGGTCAGTAATGCATGTTGAAAGAGGGCCTGACATGGCAAAAACCTGGTTGGAATATCCAACGGGAATCAGCAGTTGAGAGCCATAGGTTTCACGTTCAGCCTCACCCATGGGTTCAGGAACCCTTCGCATTCCCATAGAACTAACTATCGGAGCAGTTGAGAAGATTTCTGGTCGAGCAGTCTTGGAGGGAATGATAGTTCTTGGGGTATTGGGAGCACGAGTACGTGAAGCCATTTTTTGGTTTGAGATGAGAGTAGATGAAGAATAAAGATTACTGGGTTTGGAGAGGGAGAAGCAAAAAGTTGCTTGCAGAAAATTTTGTTCAATTGAAGGTTTGGATGCAAGAAAGCGTAAAGAGTCCAACTAAGGCACTTAGTGCTATTTATAGTGATTGAAAAATCACAGGGCTCGAGGTCATTTAATGCCACAGACAAGAGTGGGGCACGTGGCACGCATTTGGCGCTGTAACCGTTCTGAAAAACGGAAACGTTGCAGCGTGCTTCCTCGATTTCGGGAAATAGTCATGATGACAGCATATGAAAGGCCATCATGCGTGCAAAGTATCTTACTGAAGTGACGTCTTGGGAAAAGGTGAAATGATGACTTTTTGAGTTTGTCAGGTGGTTGGTAGATGAAAAGCACACAAACTAATTTGTGGCTAAGAGTGAAGGACATGTGTCGAATGGAATATCAAAGAATGCCTTTTTCTTTTAAGCGTCGAAATAAGACATTCTTGGGGGGCAATTTGTTGGCTCTTAAATTCGACATCTACGTTTTATCATCATATAGATCATTAATTATGAGTCAGAAGAGTTTCCTACACAAGAAGGCTTCGACCAGCTGATCACGTTGAAGGCTCATCAAAGAATGACAAGATACTTAGAGAAATTCCGTTAAGTTGGAATCTTGTTGTCTTCGACGTCGAAGGAGCAACCTCTCGACCAAGGTCCCTGATGCCCAAGATCGAACGGTTTGAATTTTTAATTGTTGGAGGGAAAACGGTTCCCAGCAGTTACCAAGCGTAACGTGTCGTGCACGTAGGCGTCGAAGGTTGTGAGCATGCCATGTGGTGTCATCACGAAGCGGTGTGACTGCCCAGCAGTTACTTAGGTTTTTTTAGTATAAATACTAAGTGTTCACGAAGTTATGAGGGTGTTCATCATTGTATACAAGTCACTCATTTAGATTCAAGTACCCAACGTGAGAGAAAGAATCATTGAGAATGTATGTGTGAAACACCATTTACCTTAATCAAAGTCTTTTACATTCAAGCAATTTATCGCTTTCACTCATTTACTTCAGTCGAAGTCACTTATTTAACAATTCTTTAATGCTTTTTGTTTACTTTATCAAGCTTTTCTCCATGCAATTTATTTAAAGTGTCTCTACTTTACTTGCATTAATCACCATTAGGATTAATCGAAACTCTTTATTTCAAAGCCTTTAAACTCCAAAAATCAACCATGTCTTAGGATCAATCTGATCGATCCTGCGAGTCACCAAATAAGTAACCTTTTGGAAGATCAGCGGTTGTTTACTATTTTTCACGGTAAACACATACCAAAACACTTTTTAAAATTGTTTCGGTTGAGTGTATAATTATAGAAACTGAATTTAAAAAAAAGTATTTCGGATAGATTTTTGTTTACCTATATAAATTTCGACAACAATTCAAAACCATGACAAAGTAAAAAAGACAACGCTTTAAAACCGTTCCATAAATAAAAAACTTTACGATAAATGAGGCAACTAGTATAATTTTTTTTACTTTAATATTGTCAAAACTCATTTAAGATCTTTTTTTTTAATCAGAATCTGATGTCTTAATAATACACTTAACCTCGGTATAATAATTTCTTTTAAATTTTTAAAACACGAAAATATCCAACTAAAATAATTTCAAAAAGTGTTTCGGTATAATTTTTTTTTCTATATTACAATATGTTGCATGAGATTGAAGAATTGATTCATTATAGCAGTTAAGTACTAGTTGTCTCCATAAAGATAGAAACAGAAGCCCGTTGAAGATTTATTGCTTTGTGGACCACCAGCTGTCTATGATTTGTAGCAGGGCTAACTCTTAGTTGTAGTTGAGTTCCTGACTCATTTAGTACTATCACGTAATGAAATTGGACCTACTCAACCCCATTTGCTTTTTTTTTTTTTGTCATTAAATTATAAGTAATTGAATGAACTCATTAATTTAAATCCGTACACAAATTATTCCATCCAATATCCATAGTATATACTATACAGTACGATAAGATTGAGAAACAGTTAATATTTTGATATAACTTTAATTTAAAAAGAATGAAATCTAATTACTCTAGAAATAACTATCATATATTTAATATTTTGATTGCTATGTACGTCTCTGAATTTTTAAGTTTTATAAATGTTTCTTCAGACTAAAATAATTTAGTATTGAGTCCTTGAATTTATTAAAGTTATTTAATCAAATCTCAATTTTTTTTTGGCGAGTATATGTTAACTTTTAAATAATTTATAAATAGACCTTTACAAATTTTTAAATAATTTTAGTAAAATCATTAAGTTTTTTAAATAATTAGTATTTAGATTCCTAAATTCAAGGACCCGTGAAATGTAATTTAAAAGTTTTAGGTCGCCAATTAAAAACATTTTTTGTTTGAGAAATCTAATATTTAGTTGCTATAATTGTAATTAAGGTGAGTACAATAGTTTGGGCTCTCCTTGTGTTCTAGAGCACAAAATAGTTTTCTTTTATTCTAATATATAAATGAATGAATATGATCCAACCGTTTTCTCGGATACTTATTATTGATAGAATTGTCTAATAGAGGAGGTTGAGGAGAGATCGGGTCTAACACCTACAACCTCGGTCGTAACCCTTTAAACTTATATAAATTGTTAGTTTATATAATTTTAATGTGTAATACGTGGGTCCATAAAATAAACAATTAATTTGAAAAAAAGTAGAAAAGAGATTTGAACACTCTGTTTATTATTATTATTATTATTATTATTATTATTATTATTATTATTATTATTATTATTATTATTATTATTATTATTATTATTATTATTATTATTATTATTATTATTATTATTATTATTATTATTATTATTATTATTATTATTATTATTATTATTATTATTATTATTATTATTATTATTATTATTATTATTATTATTATTATTATTATTATTATTATTATTATTATTATTTATTATTATTATTATTATTATTATTATTATTATTATTATTATTATTATTATTATTATTATTATTATTATTATTATTATTATTATTATTATTATTATTATTATTATTATTATTATTATTATTATTATTATTATTATTATTATTATTATTATTATTATTATTATTATTATTATTATTATTATTATTATTATTATTATTATTATTATTATTATTATTATTATTATTATTATTATTATTATTATTATTATTATTATTATTATTATTATTATTATTATTATTATTATTATTATTATTATTATTATTATTATTATTATTATTATTATTATTATTATTATTATTATTATTATTATTATTATTATTATTATTATTATTATTATTATTATTATTATTATTATTATTATTATTATTATTATTATTATTATTATTATTATTATTATTATTATTATTATTATTATTATTATTATTATTATTATTATTATTATTATTATTATTATTATTATTATTATTATTATTATTATTATTATTATTATTATTATATTAATTATTATTATTATTATTATTATTATTATTATTATTATTATTATTATTATTATTATTATATTATTATTATTATTATTATTATTATTATTATTATTATTATTATTATTATTATTATTATATTATTATTATTATTATTATTATTATTATAGAAAGGGAAGGTGTTATCACCCTTTCTATCCATGGTTATCCATGGGCTCTTAGGTACTCGCTCTTATGTTTTCAAAAATTGTTTGCTTTTCAAGTGTGTGTGGGTTTTGAAAAAGTTTCGTTTGAAAAATTTCTAAGTAACTCTTGTATCTGTCCTCAAGAGTGTATGGAAAATTTGTTTGAAAACTTTTAGAAAGTGTAGGTGTGAAAATTATTTTGTTTGTTTTTGAGAGAGCAAGTACCCATGAGAATCTACCTACTCTAAGAAATTAGGTTGTTTAAGAGTCCTTTAGATAGTGCTATCCCACCATTGAGAGGTAGGTAGCACCATCGTTGGAGTTATTCGGGTCAATTCGATTATTAGGGACAATGTGGTCACCGAAGCAATAGTAGGACGCCTTAGAAGTAACCCTAATGTCCTAGATCCTTTTTTATCCGAGGCAACCGTTTCGAGGCAACAGGATCTTTAGACAGGAGGGAGACCTCTAAAACACCCTATACTTGACGACCACGTTCGAGGCAACCAATGAGGCGTACCCTAGGAGTGGCATGTGCACGTGTATTGTTTTTCAGTTAAGGTTATCTTGTACATGTTATTTGTGAGCTACGGATTGGTTTTAATTCAGAGCAAGTCTTGTCATGCATAGTTAACAGTTAATAATTTGCGGAAAGTAAATCTACGCTATTACAAGGCGTCGGGTATTTACATCGCCAAAAACAAACCCTTTAATTTAAATTGCGGAAAGTAAAATAAAGCAATAAATAATTAAAGTCCTAATTAAAAGCTATTACATTCCGGGTAACAAATACAATAATATGATAAAATGGATCGCGTGCGAGAAATTAAATCGGATGCGAGTTTTTTGGGTTTTGACCCTTTTTTTGAAAGAAAGTGATTTTTTTGGTTATTTTTGGATTAAAAGAAATTAAATTAAGTTAACAATTAAATTAATAAACTAATTAATTAATTAAAATATTTTTGGATTTTTGAGTTTTTAAAGAAATAAAATAAATTGAATTAATGCTAATAAAAACCTAATATTCTAAATTGATTTTAAATATTGCAAAAAATATTAAAAGTTAAATCTAATTAAAGCTAAATTGATTAAATTAATTTATTTACAAAAATAAAAGTGATGAAGTTAATTTTAATAAATAAAATATTTTTTTTGTGTTTTTGATTTTATTAGGAAAAAATATTAATTGGTTAGTGATTAATAAAAATAATAACGATTAATTAATTAAAGGAACATAATAAAAATAGAGAGAGAATTTAGGAGTATACGGGCCTGATTGGAGGGGCGAAACAGCTGTTTGCGTCATGTGTAAACTGTTTCGTTTTGGCCATTTGTGTTTTGGCTTTTGGCCATTTGTGTTTTGACTTCAACGTTCCTTAACCTTCTCAGGATGTGTGTCTCGCCATGTATTGGTGTCATGTGTAAACTGTTCTGTTTTGGCCATTTGGCTTTTGGCTTTTGGCCATTTGTGTTTTGGCCTCAACGTTCCTTAATGAACCTGCATGGAATCCTGTCTAAATCTGCAGTGTTGAATCTCATGAACACATTAAATAAATTACTATATATCATAAAATACAAATAAAGCCGATATATGAAGAAATTTAATGTTTAGGTCAATATGGCATGTATGAATAATTATACCCTTTTGATAATGGAGATCAAATCAATCTTACTCTTACTAGAAAAGTAGTGACATGAATGCTTTTATTCCCTTTTGATCATGGAGATCAAGCCAGCCTTACCCTTACTGAAGAAGTAGTGAGATGTTGGTTTGTAACTGAGATGGCTTGTTTGTAGTGAGATGTTGGTTTGTAACTGGGATGACTTGTTTGTAGTGAGAGAGGGTATTGTATTAAGGATTTCAAGGTTTTAGGGTTCTTGAAAGAATTTGATATTTTGACAGTGTTGTGGCAAAGTTTTTTTCTCTCTCTTCTCCTCTCGGTTTGTGTGAAAAGAATGTGATTATATAATGGAAATTAGGGTAAAGAAAATGGGCTTTGAATGTGCAATTGGGCCTCCAATATTCACTTGAGTTCATCACTTTCCAGGCTAAATCGCAGGGACTTAAGTGCAATTTTTGAAGTTGAAATGTGAAAACAAAATGTAGCCTACATCGAGAACTAACTCCTGTCCAAAAATCGGCTCAATCGGATAAACGGTGAATTAGTTATGAATTTTTGAAGTTTCAGCTCAGACAAACTTATTTTGGGCTCCAGTGTCGTCTCTGACACGTTCTTCAATAAAAAACTGGTATTGATCGGAGCATAATCCGGTCTCGACTTTTGAAGCAAAGTTGTAGATCTATGAGTCAGTGACCTTGTGTAAAAATATGAGGCCAATCCGATAAAAATTGACCGAGTTATGAATTTTCGAAGTTTCGGCCCAGATGAAATAATATTCAGCATTCAGGATTTTCGGCGTGTCATGCTCTCTGAGCAAACAACGAAGGCCTTTTGAATACCGTTTGAACTCAATACCTTCTGTGAAAATGTAGCCAACTCAATTTGTGAAATTTTGGCGCCGGAACCAGCTCGATACAATGAAAATCAACCAAGTTATGATTTTCTGAACATGACGCAAATAAACTTCTGTCACAAATTTTCTGTATGAAAATACTTGATAAATCCACATTTTTGAAGACCTTATGATCGAAATTGGCTTCCATCCGTGAGAGATGAAAACATAGATAATGTCAAGACGGAATTTTGGCCACCGGAACGGGTTCAAAATGAGCCACGATCTTCAAGTTATGAATTTTTTAGCGCGTAAAAACTGCACTTTCAGCACACTTTTTCACCATATTTCTTCGAGAAAACTCACACATTCGGATACCTTCTTTAAAGAATTGACTCTTGAGCCGAACCTGAATTTGAGAATACGTTATCAGAGATATCTTGGCGAAAGAACACCTGAATATGACGCGCCGGGTTGGACTTGTGAATTTTTCTTGAAATGTTTTGAGAAATATGGGAGGGCAAATTTTGGGGTACAACAATTGCCCCTGTTCAATCTTCTTAGACCTGAGGATGTAGATTGACTTGCGTGCCTTTCGTGATCCGAAGGTGAAAGATGATTGGACACTAAAGTGCCCAGAAATTTGCACTCACATAGTAGAATATCAACAATGTGATGTCGGGAATGGGCTTATGGATGCCATTTGGAGAGATGGTGGATAAGAGGATGGGCTTATAGATGCCATCTGGAGATGTGACAGAACCTTGTCGGGAATGGGCTTATAGACGCCATTTGGAAATGTGACAGAATCTTGTCGGGAATGGGCTTATAGATGCCATTTGGAAGTGTAATGGATAGTTGAATCTGAATAAGAAATAGAATAGCTTCCGTGTCTGGAGCATATCTAGTCTATATCTAATTGCTGACGTCTGAATAAATAGTAGAATGACCGCCACGACTGGGGTATATCCATATTATATCTGAGTGAGTGACAGAGTGTCATCCGAATCTGGATCGTATTTGGAATGTCTTTTGAATGAATCTGGACTAAACAATAGAATAGCCTCCGGGTCTGGAGCATCTCTAAGTTGTCTTTAGAAGTTTGAATCTGAATGAGCAATAGAATAGCGTCTGGGTCAGGAGCATCTCTAGGCCATCACTGGAGAGGAATCTGAATAGGCAAAAGAATAACATCCGGATATGGAGTATCTCTAAGCCATCTCTGAAAGGAAACTTTGAATAAGCTAAAGAATAACATCCATGTCTGGAGCATTTCCAAGCTATCTCTGAAAAGAAACTTTGAATAAGAAAAAGAATAGCATCCATGTCTGGAGCATTTCCAAGCCATTTCTGGGAAGAAACTCTGAATAAGCGATAGAATAGCATTCGGGTCTGGAGCATCTCTAAGCTATCTGAGAGGGGATCTGAATAAGAAATAGAATATCATCCGCATCGGGAGCATCTCTAAGCTATCTCTGAAAGAGAATCTGGAATATGTATCAGAAAGTAGCCATATTTGGGTCGCATCTGAACTATCTCTAGAAGGGAATCTGGAATAAGTATCAGAATGTAGCCATGTCTGGATCGCATCTGAACTATATCTAGAAGGAATCTCTGAATAAACAATAGAATAACATCCATGGTTGGAGCATCTCTAAGTTATCTCTGAAAAGCAACTCTGAATAAGCAACATAATAGCATCCGGTTTGGAGCATATCTGAACTATCTCTGAGAAGAACCTCTGAATAAGCAAAAGAATAGCATCTACATCTGGAGCATTTCCAAGCTATCTCTGAAAAGAAACTCTAAATAAGCGATAGAATAACATCCATATTTGGAGCATCTCTAAGCTATCTCTGAAGAGGCAATCTGAATAAGCAAAAGAACATCATCCATATCTGGAGCATTTCCCAGCTATATCTGAAAGGAAATCTGAATAAGCAATAGAATAACATCCGTGTCCGGAGCATCTCTAAGCTATCTCTGAAAGGAACTATGAATAAGCAATAGAATATCATCCGCGTCGGGGGAATCTCTAAGCTATCTATGAAATCTCTTTAATGTAGATATGCCCTGGCTAGATACAGGTATCGAATCTACAATCAATCGCTCACAGATATGCCCTAGCTAGATACAGGAATCGAATCTGGAATTGCGACAGTTGATAGTAACCATCTTTGGATTGACCTTTTCCTGAAAAGGCGAAACATTAGTTGTATGCAATGTCATGATGTATGAAATGCATGATGTCATGATGTTCTCAAAAATAGATGAGATAGTGTCGTATGCACTTTATCATGTATGTATGCAGGATGTATAAAATGTGAAATGTTTATGAATGTATTTTCGTCTAGGAAAATAAATCCTTGACGAATGCCGGGAGCTTGTTAAATCCTGGGCTGATGTTTGAAGAGTAGAGTTCTTCGCTTTCGCTGGGGATGATGATTGCAAGAATAAACCGGTAGGAGAAGATGACTCCGTTGGGGAATAAACTTGATTAAGAGATTACTCTGCAGGGAATTACTCTGTGGGAAGAAATGCTTCGCTGAGGTTTTGATGATAACTCCGCTGGGGATACCGTTGATATGTTTTGTTGAGGAATTTGATGAACTCCGCTGGGGGATAGGAAGAACTTCGCCGAGGACGATCTTTCCGCAGTAATTAGCTAAGGATAACCCAGTTATATCCTGGTGGGGAAATAACCTTTGAATAAAGTCGGGGAGAGGCGTATGTACTCTGTAGGGGATAAGCTTCCAGAATCTACTGGGGATAAGCTTCCAGAATCTACTGGGGATATTGATCCAACTCTCCTGGGGAAACTTTTGAACTGTACTGGGGAATGGCTCCACTGGGGTGTCTGGTATTCCACCGGGGAACAATCTTACATTTCCGTCGAGGAATATTAAGACTGCCGGGGATGCTTGCTTAGGAATATCTGTATACTCTACTGGGGAATATTGAGATCTTCTGGGGATACCCAACTTCCTTAAGGCTGATAGTAGGCTAACTCTGCTTGGGGAGAGTGTTCCTGACTTGCTAGGGATATTGTGCCTTTTCGGGGCTGATGAGAGACCAACTTTGCTTGGGGAAAGTATTGCTGGATCTTGTCTTACTCTTGGGGAGTGAAGGTATCTTGGTCATGTTCTTCAACTGAACCTACCTTGGTACCTTGGTGGACAGAGCGACTAGACCGCTTAGACAATTCTGATTGCCCCAACTTCTGTGGGAGAAGGTACCTGTAGAGGTGCTTGGTGACTGCCGATTGACAAACCTTCTTCTGGTAGGCAGGTGACGAGATACCGGGACATAGTCGTACGCTTTTGATCCCTAACTTTTTCCTGGACCGCCCTTTCGGGTTTTCAGTCCACCGGGATACCCATTTTTGCCCAAGCCGCCTTTTCAGGTTTTCGACTTGCCGGGTGTACAATTTTCATTTTCATCCCTTATTTTTGCCCGAACCCTTTTGGTTCGCCGGGAAGCCCTTACTTTTGCCTAGGCCAGTCGACCTAGCGGGTCTTTGATTGTGCGTAGTATTTTTTCGGCTATGTCCACGCTCTCAGGATGTAGGGGGTTGTCATTGTCAGTAGTATTGTGTTGTCATACTACCAGAAGATGTTCGATCGTACCAAACTTGTCGCTGGAATTCATGTCCATTGCCCTAGTGATTCAGACGGAGATCTGCCCCCGACTATTTGGCATTTTTGAGAGATTCTCTAAATCTTGACTTAACTGCCCCAGATGAAGGACAATGATCATGCCATGCCCCTTGATTGGAAGTGCTTTTGTTTACTAGATATTCTTCGTGCGAACTTCTATGCTGTTCAAACAAATAGTCATATGCAAACAATGTTATATTAAAAATGCAAAGCTTATGTCTGTCTTGAAGTTTTTGAAAATGCATTTTTTTCATAAAAAACAAGTGAATTTTGTAAACTGTGATGTCAACTCGTTATTTTACCGCAAGCCTTAAGGAGTCAGGATACCTTTCGTTACAGTATGCTTTCGAACTAACCCATGCTTCAGCTAAGACTTTTAAGGGTTATAACGTGGCTTAGCTCACGGTTTAAGAAACAAAGGATAAAGGCTCAAGGTTATTTGTACCCACCCGCTCTTCGTGATGTTCTTCAAACCTAAACTCAGTTGATCGTGCGTTAGACCTTGTTTGAGTCTTTGTCCTGATATTCCAATGATGGTTCGGATATTGACAGTTTATTTTGAATAGGCAGTCATTCCTTTTTTGGTTGAGGGTTTGTAGGACCTCTTTCTTTTTTAATTTTGTTATCCCTGTTTTTTGCCTGAACTGTTTCTTTTGTAATTACAGTCAGCGGGATGCCCCAGTTTTTGTAAGTCTCCTTCATAGGTTTTGACTTAATGGGCTTTTATTTCCGAGAGATAATGACTGCCTGTCTTTATGATTGTTCTGAACCATCACTGTATTTTGCTTTGGAAGGACTCCTTTGATGCTATTCGTTGTGCACTTGGATCAACTGAGAGAACTACCCTGCCCCAGGTTATGATTAAGGGTTTTAATTTTCGAAAAGAAAACTCCGACTTCTTTGGCTCAAAGGGGTTGACGAGGGATTATCTTCCTTATAACTCCGCTGTTTAGGATTTGAAACAATGCTTGTACCTCATCAGCGGGGTCTGTTCAAAAGCATACTGTAGGTCATGGTATCGTTTTCGTCATCCTCCCTCAAGAGGCTTAGAATTATTAATTAAGAGTTTGAACATCACAAAAAATGAAAGCAGTTTGAATATAGAGAATGCGAATATATTGATTCAAAACAGACATATGCAATGCATTAATGAAATAAAAAAGTTTGCTATGACAATAATTGTTTGAACAATCAAAGAAAAATACAACTTGAACATTCGAATGAACAAAAGTTTTTTTTCAATCCTAGGACTTGTCACTTCAAATGGTGAATCTTGCAGGGATAGTAAAAGAACTCAGCCTGGCCATCTTGGGTGAACTCCACTGCTCCTTCATCAATCAGATCATGGATCTTGTTCTTCAGAGACCAGCAGTCGTTTGTGGCATGCCCCAGGCTGTCAGAATGATAAGCGCAGCGGGCGTTGGGGTTGTACATTGAAGGTGTCTTGTTGGGATTCTTAAGAGGGTCCCTTAGTGTGATCAGATTCAATCTCAACAGGCATTGTAAGGCTTGAAACAACGACATGTTGAGCTGGGTAAATTGCCTCTTAGGCTTGTCTGGCTTGCTCTGATCAGCCCGTTGTTCTTGACGAGGTCGTTGTTGGACTTGTGAAGTAGTAGCAGCTTAGAGAGGTCTATTCATCAAACCAAACCTTTGACTTCTTGGGGGCTGATTACCGGTTTGGTCTCCAACCCTGACTACTTGCTTCATATGGTCTTGCTGAAGCTGGTGAGGTTGATGCTGAATTTGTGACCCTGAAGCAAGTTGAGGAGCCTTTCCCTTGTCTTCTTGTCTCAAAGGGAATTTAATGATGACTGGATCTTCAACCTTAGATGTTTGCCCCAGTTGGTTATCCCGAAGCAGTTGGTTGACGAGAACCCTGAGCTCTTCTTGTCTTTGAGCTAAGTCTTGAATGAGAGCCATCTGCCCCAGCATCTGGGTTCTCATTGTATCCACCTCAGCTTGCAGATGTTTCAGCCGTTCATCCTTACTGTCTTCTGGACTGTTCCTGACCAAAGTCCCCGTGAGGAGTGTTCTCAGCTCTTCTTGCCCCTTGGATAGATTTAGGAGGATTTCCCCGAACTGAGTCTCTTGAGTATGAAGATCTTGTTGGAGAGCCATGGCTGAAATAAACAGCGAATAAGGTAAGTGACCTGTGACAAGGGTACCTGTTATGCAATGATGTGTATGCATGCAATGTTTTCAAGGATCTCGCGGGGTAAACAGAGAAGCTCGTTAGAATTTGAATCCGGTGGCTTGATTGAAGGAACTTCATGTTGTTGAGGGTCCTTCTTCAAGAGTCAAAGCTCACCATATCGAGTGGGTCATAGCCCCTGACTCAAGTTATCAACCTTGGCTAGAGGAAAATAAATCCCCTTTGCCCCTTGCTAGACAGTTGGTCCATCATGACCTGCATCACAAGCCCTTGAGATCCTTGAAATGGATTAGTCCTTATGCAAGATGTATGCAGATTAGTCCTTATGCAGGATGCATGCAATGGTATGATGTTATGCTATGCATGGAGCGATGTAAGTAGGCCCTGTAATGAGTCCCAATTAAGGGTTGTAAACAAAACATGCAAGGAAATCGTGTTGTTAGATAACAAGTATGCAAGTAGTTCAGGTATGAAAGCACACAAGTCACACATGTAGCCTTAAGTTTAGGCCAGCATGAAGTTTAGGTACTACCCTCTTTCAGTTTCGTTGGTTAAGACCTGTCCTAGAAAGGTAACCGGGTTCTAGAGGATCTCAATATCATCGACTACCCTCAATCGGTCATAACTCCAGCATCGCAATCTTTTCTTGCGGCCAGAACCATCGCGAGAGTTTAGCCTCAATGAGTGTAGCATACTACTACTGTTCTATGGCCAAGTTGGGTCAAATTAGGGTTCTAAAGTCGGTTGGTGCTTAATGAATCCTCAGAAGACCCATATTCTCCTCGTTGCAACACAAGGGATATCGGTACAGACCAAGGCGTCACACCAACGTAGCCACTGCTTCACCCGTGTCGGTCTATGCCGGACAGGTCCCTCACAGCTTATGCTACCTAAAAGGGTATTCCCCATATCCGGGTTAGGATCTATGTAACTCCGATGCAATACCCACAAATATAAAAGCAATCAAAGCAAGCAATTGAAAACATAAGTATGATCTGATCCTAAGGTACACCTCATTTTATAAAGTCTCCCCAGCAGAGTCGCCAGTTCGGTGATCGGTGGAAATAGAACTGACTGTTTAAAGCTGGTTCGCGAAATGTCACGGAAGCAAGAGTCGCCACCGTCTTTTATTTTCTCCAACATGGACAGGACAAAAGCACAGCAAAATTCCTTGTGAGAACGTTTCTCGGTTCGGGAGGTAGATTTATAGAAAGGGAATGTGTTAGCACCCTTTCTATCCATGGTTATCCATGGGCTCTTAGGTACTCGCTCTTATGTTTTCAAAAATTGTTTGCTTTTCAAGTGTGTGTGGGTTTTGAAAAAGTTTCGTTTGAAAAATTTCTAAGTAACTCTTGTATCTGTCCTCAAGAGTGTATGAAAAATTTGTTTGAAAACTTTTAGAAAGTGTAGGTGTGAAAAGTATTTTGTTTGTTTTTGAGAGAGCAAGTACCCATGAGAATCTACCTACTCTAAATAATTAGGCTGTGTAAGAGTCCTTTAGATAGTGCTATCCCACCATTGAGAGGTAGGTAGCACCATCGTTGGAGTTATTCGGGTCAATTCGATTATTAGGGACAATGTGGTCACCGAAGCAATAGTAGGACGCCTTAGAAGTAACCCTAATGTCCTAGATCCTTTTTTATCCGAGGCAACCGTTTCGAGGCAACAAGATCTTTAGACAGGAGGGCGACCTCTAAAACACCCTATACTTGACGACCATGTTCGAGGCAACCAATGAGGCGTACCCTAGGAGTGGCATGTGCACGTGTATTGTTTTTCAGTTAAGGTTATCTTGTACATGTTATTTGTGAGCTACGGATTGGTTTTAATTCAGAGCAAGTCTTGTCATGCATAGTTAACAGTTAATAATTTGCGGAAAGTAAATTGCGGAAAGTAAATCTACGCTATTACAAGGCGTCGGGTATTTACATCGCCAAAAACAAACCCTTTAATTTAAATTGCGGAAAGTAAAATAAAGCAATAAATAATTAAAGTCTTAATTAAAAGCTATTACATTCCGAGAAACAAATACAATAATATGATAAAATGGATCGCGTGCGAGAAATTAAATCGGATGCGAGTTTTTTGGGTTTTGACCCTTTTTTTGAAAGAAAGTGATTTTTTTGGTTATTTTTGGATTAAAAGAAATTAAATTAAGTTAACAATTAAATTAATAAACTAATTAATTAATTAAAATATTTTTGGATTTTTGAGTTTTTAAAGAAATAAAATATATTGAATTAATGCTAATAAAAACCTAATATTCTAAATTGATTTTAAATATTGCAAAAAATATTAAAAGTTAAATCTAATTAAAGCTAAATTGATTAAATTAATTTATTTACAAAAATAAAAGTGATGAAGTTAATTTTAATAAATAAAATATTTTTTTTGTGTTTTTGATTTTATTAGGAAAAAATATTAATTGGTTAGTGATTAATAAAAATAATAACGATTAATTAATTAAAGGAACATAATAAAAATAGAGAGAGAGTTTAGGAGTATACGGGCCTGATTGGAGGGGCTAAACAGCTGTTGGCGTTATGTGTAAACTGTTTCGTTTTGGCCATTTGTGTTTTGGTTTTTGGCCATTTGTGTTTTGGCTTCAACGTTCCTTAACCTTCTCAGGATGTCTGTCTCGCCATGTATTGGTGTCATGTGTAAACTGTTCTATTTTGGCCATTTGGCTTTTGGCTTTTGGCTATTTGTGTTTTGGCCTCAACGTTCCTTAATGAACCTGCATGGGATCCTGTCTAAATCTGCAGTGTTGAATCTCATGAACACATTAAATAAATTACTATATATCATAAAATACAAATAAAGCCGATATATGAAGAAATTTAATGTTTACACTACGCCAAAAACTGCTTTTGCCAGCGCCTCTACTAAAGCGCTTATTGAAAAAGCGCTGCCATAGCCTTCACAAAAAACAAAATTAAAAAAAAGGGAAACCTACGAAGGCGCTTTTTTAAAAGCGCTGGCATAGGTGGGGGATACGAAAGCGCTTATTGAAAAAGCGCTGCCATAGCCTTCACAAAAAACAAAATTAAAAAAAAGGGAAACCTACGAAGGCGCTTTTTTAAAAGCGCTGGCATAGGTGGGGGATACGAAAGCGCTTATTGAAAAAGCGCTGCCATAGCCTTCACAAAAAACAAAATTAAAAAAAAGGGAAACCTACGAAGGCGCTTTTTTAAAAGCGCTGGCATAGGTGGGGGATACGAAAGCGCTTTTTACATTAAAAGCGCTGTGGTAGGTCAAATAAAAATATTAATAAAAATGAAATAATAGGGTTATGAAGGCGCTTTTTAAAAAGCGCTGTGGAAGATTGGCCTTTGAAAGCGCTTTCAAAAGCGCTGGCATAGGGTCTGATTATAATCCAAAGCCCGGTTCAATTATTTTGACATGCCCATTATCAGAAAAAAGCGCTGAACTCAAGCTGGCGGAGGTAGTTGTCGTTGTCGGTCTCCAGAAACCGTTGAACTCCGAGAGCGCATCACTGTTCAAGCATCCTCACTCTCTCACGTTTTCTCTCTTTCGATCTCAACCTTCATTTTCGTTTTCTTCTTCCAATCAAGTAAGTTCATCAAATTCTTCTCTCTTCGTATATTATTTACGCTTTTGTGACAGTTTCAACCTTCGTGTTGCTCTAATAATCGAACTCCGTTTTTAGGTTCTTTTAGAAGTTTTGATTTTTGGGGATTTTGGGGAATGTGCATTTCTCTGTTGTTTATGTGTTGAAAACTATAGGATGCATTTTTGTACCTAATTGTGTTGCCTTTAAGGTGTTTGATAATTGTCCTGAGTGGTGTTATGTGAATTTTTGTCTGAGTAGACTGAACTTTGAGTAGACTGGAATAGAACACAGATCTAGAAAAGATATGGTCTTTTATTTGGTCTGCTTCATTTTTTGTCATTTTCTTGTTCTTCATCCATTCATTTTCATGCCCTTTAATATATACTCATATTCATATTCTTCCTGGAATTTCCTTACCTAATGTAAAATCTAAATCCTGCAAAAAAAATATGATATTCTCATTTAAAAAACCAAGCTTTATTAAATTAAATTATATAAATATAATAAGATGAAACATAAGAGACATGATTTGAGAGCTTACAAACATGTTGGTAGAATTGTAGAACATGACATGCACCACTATGAATTTTAAATTAATGAAAATGAACATAAGTTGTTGTTGAATCCATGTGAATTAAGAAACTTTTGTCGTTGATCTTCTACCTCCCAAAAATGGCTACCATCCTGAAAATGAAGTTTTTTCATCACAAAACTAATTATTAAAAGACATTTTTAAGACCATTTTTGTTGTTTATGTTTTTGTACCTCAGAGACGACGTTTGATCTCTGTCTTTGAAGAAAAACGGAAGCTGAAGTATCCAAAAGGTGGTTGTAGTCATTAGTAGTTTGGAAAATGTTGGTCGGAGTCATGGTGGTTGTATCAGCAAAAGCTGTGCCTTGTTTGGGACTGTTGCAATGTGACACTGATGATGATAGTGGTGATGGTGATGCTAAGTTATTTAATTTCTGATATAATTCAAAATATAACAAAGTTAGTTACTTTCATTATTAATAATTAATATATATTATGAGCCAATTTATTACTAAACGTAAGTTAATTAATTTTGTTCCTCACCTCTGGTCTAACCATGAAAGTGTCTAGATCTGTTGCCATGTCATAGAACATAGGATTCACTGAAGTAAGTTTCATTGACAAAAACTGCAAAAATAAATAAATAAATAAATAAGCATCAACAAAACCCTATATATAATTAGTTTTTATAGACATAATATAAGAGATTAGTTCGAGGTTATTAGTGTTACCTCTACTTGATTTTGTAAAGACTGAACATATTAGTGTTACCTTTCCTTTGCACTCTACTTTTATATCTTTTCTGTTGTTCTGGTGTATATGTTGAAATATAATTTTTGTATTACTAATAGAAATATCAAGTAAAATATATGTGTAGTTCTGAAGTTTTAATTTTTACATAAGTGAAATTAAAAAGACCTGGGAATTTATTATGTATATAAAAATTGAAAGCTCCATTGTCACTCTCATTTATCCTGCATTTATGATTTGTTTTTCTTCTCTCTCTGAACCTTAGTATGAATTTTGATTGAATCACAGGGAGAAAGAATTAGCTGCTGTTAAGATAAATGCAGCAGATGTTGATATAATTGCAAACGAACTAGAGGTAACTTCTTCAACATGTACAGAAATCTATCTAGTAAGCTTACATTCCAATTAATTAACATACTTTTCTGATACAACAGTTGGACAAAAAGGTGGCTGAAAGAACCTTGCGTTGCTGCCATTCGTCATTTGCTTCACTAGTATGGTGGAAACAAATAAGGGAATGTGATCTATATTGTCAATGAAAATGTTTTGTTTTTAGTTACTCCTAAGTTTAACATGTTGTTTACATTCAAATCATGCAGCGGATAGTTCAACGATTTAATATCGATTGTGGTAGGAAAAAGCTGTGAAACTTTCTCCGATTGAAGAAATTCGAACTGTCCTTGATCGTAGTGTACGCGGGACGCTCTCAACATTTTCAAAGGTTTCTATCCTATTCTTGAACTGACTTGAATAACTGATTGTTTTTACTTTTATTTTCCGGCTCAGTGTGAATTTCTAATGATTATAGTTGAGTGGAATTCATGAGCTGCGGTTGTGTTTTTGTTTATATCCGACTTCACTAGTTAGTAATTAGTTATGAGTTGTTTAGCACATGCTTAAGGTGAGGCAAGAATAACTATGAATTTGATTACCTGATATGTTGAATTTCTTTACAGGTAATTAATTATTATTTTGCTATAGTTGCGTGACTAATTAGTTGCTATAGTCAAACCATGGATAAAAAATGGATGACTGCCAATCGATTGTCGAAAGAGTATGAGGATGGGGTATCAGAATTCGTTAAGTTTGCCGTTGCGCACGCCAGAGAACCCAATGGAATGATATGTCCTTGCTTGAGATGTTGTTATGGGAGACGGGTTGACGCGGTTCAGTTGGAATCGCATTTACTGATGCATGGAATTGATAGAAGTTATGCATGTTGGAATTTGCATGGTGAGAAAAGTAGCGGGAATGTTGAATCGAGTTATAATACGACGTATGCTTCAAATGAGGATTTCGCAGACGCATACGATTATGATCGAGTCGAAGAGATTGCAGAAGCGCTTGAAGAAGATCTTGAGGATTGTCCCAAAATGTTCGAGAGGTTGGTAAGCGATGCAGAGAAACCGTTGTATGATGGTTGTACAAAATTCACAAGATTGTCTGCGGTGTTAAAGTTGTACAACTTAAAGGCGGACAACGGATGGTCGGATAAAAGTTTCACACAGTTATTAGCCCTCGTGAAAGAAATGCTACCAGAGGATAATGTTCTTCCCAATCGAACGTATGAGGCCAAAAAGATGTTGTCCTCTATTGGCATGAGCTATGAAAAGATACATGCATGTCCAAAAGATTGCGTTTTATTTCGAAACGAGTACGCAGTGTTAAATGAGTGTCCTAAATGCGGTGCCCCTCGATATAAGGAAAAGTTGTCTCCGGAAAAGGTGTTATGGTATTTTCCTATAATTCCGAGATTTAGGCGCATGTATCGTAGTGAGACCGATTCAAGACACTTGACTTGGCATGCAGATGAAAGAATTATTGATGGGAAGTTGCGACATCCGGCAGACTCACCACAGTGGACGAAAGTTGATATTGATTATCCTGAATTTGGAAAAGAAGCAAGAAATCTTCGCTTGTCGTTGTCTACTGATGGAATGAACCCGCATGGTATTCAAAGTATCTCGCATAGCACCTGGCCTGTGATTCTTATGATATATAACCTACCTCCGTGGCTATGTATGAAGCGTAAGTACATGATGCTATCTATGTTAATTTCTGGGCCCAAACAACCAGGGAATGACATAGACGTGTACTTGGCACCCTTAGTCGAAGATTTGAAGTTTTTGTGGGAGACCGGTGTGGAGGTTTACGATGGGTATAGGAAAGAAAGTTTCAACTTGAGGGCGATGTTGTTTGGAACAATTAATGATTTTCCGGCGTACGGAAATCTATCAGGGTACAGCATTAAGGGTCAAAAAGCGTGTCCTGTTTGTGAAGATGAAACCGATACGATGCGATTGAACTTTTGTCAGAAGAATGTTTTTCTCGGTCATCGTAGATTCTTAAATTCTAATCATCACTATCGTGGGTGGAGAAAGGCATTCAATGGAGAGGCAGAACACGGTAGAGCTCCACATATGTTGACAGGTGATCAGATTTTTGAAAAGGTGAAAGATGTGAGTACTGAGTTTGGCAAGCCTTTTGCACATAGACTTGTCACAAGTGGGTGGAAGAAGAGGTCGATTTTTTTTGAACTTCCATATTGGAAGTCGTTGTACGTAAGACATTTCCTCGATGTTATGCATATTGAAAAAAATGTATTTGATAGTGTTATTGGTACGTTACTCAATATACAAGGAAAGTCTAAGGATGGCATTAACATAAGGAAGGACATGTTAAACATGGGAATTAGAACTGAATTGGCACCCGTGACGAAAGGAAGACGCACATATCTACCACATGCTGTTTACACTCTATCTAGAAAGGAGAAGAAAATATTGTGTAAGTTCCTCAGTGAAGTTAAAGTTCCAGAAGGCTACTCATCAGATATTAGAAGACTTGTGTCAATGAAAGACCTAAAGTTAAAGAGTTTAAAGACTCATGATTGCCATGTTATAATGGAACATTTTCTACCAATAGGTATACGTTCTATTCTGCCAGAAAAAGTAAGGAGCGCAATAACTAAGTTGTGTTTTTTCTTCAAGTCAATTTGCAGCAAGGTGATCGATCCTGCGATCTTACCAACATTGCAAAAAGAGGTGGTTGTTACTTTATGTGAGCTTGAAATGTATTTTCCTCCCTCGTTTTTTGACATAATGGTTCATCTAGTCGTTCATCTTGTCAAAGAGACACAGTTGTGCGGACCAGCTTATATGAGATGGATGTACCCTGTTGAACGTTATATGAAAATTTTAAAAGGGTACGTGAAAAACCGAAGTCGACCGGAGGGTTGTATTGCGGAACGATACATTGTTGAATAAGCGGTTGAGTTTTGCACTGAATATCTGTCAAATGTTCAATCAATTGGACTCCCCAAATCTCATATTGTCGAGAAAAAAGAAGGAAAAAGACTAATTGGAAATAAAGTTGTGACAGTGTCAATGGTCGAACGGGATCAGGTGCATTTGTATGTTCTGCACAATGAGATTGAGGTTGAGCCGTATGCTGAAATGCACAAGGGTGTTCTTCGAGGTTTAAATCTGAATAGAAATGAGAATTGGATAGTACGAGAGCACAATCGAAGTTTCATACCGTGGTTTAAGGAACAAATTTATTCAAAGTATCGTTCGGATCCTGCTTCAGTAACAGAAAGGTTGAGATGTTTAGCATATGGTCCAAGTATGATTGTGTTTTCTTATAGCGCATACTCAATTAATGGATACACATTTTATACCAAAGAACAGGATGATAAAAGTACTATGCAGAATAGTGGTGTTACCTTGGTAGCTGAAGCGATGCACATATCAAGTGCGAATGACTTAAACCCGAAATTTGCAAATCTGTCATATTTTGGGGTTATCGAGCGCATTTTGTTGTTTGATTACGGGAAGTTTCAGATTCCTGTATTTGATTGCAAGTGGGTTGAAAATAATAATGGCGTACGAATGGATAAGTCAGGATTTTTGCAAGTGGATCTCAATAGGGTGGGGTACAAAGATGAACCTTTTATTCTAGCCTCTCAGGCTAAACAAGTGTTCTATGTCAATGATCCGACAAGTACGAAATGGTCTATAGTGCTTTTGTCTAACAAAGTAATTGATGAAAACATTGGAGATCAAGGTGATATTGGCGTTGGCATTGAATCTTGTACAAGAAACGATCAAAATGAGAATGAACCTTGTACTAGAGATGATCATAATGAGGGTATTTGGATCAATCCAACCATCCGAGTTGTTAACAGAAGCGTAAAATATATTGCTACCAAGAAAATAAAGAGACGTTAGTGAAAAAGGTATTATTATAATTATAGCCTAATATTGTAAGTAATATGTGAATAATGTTTTGAATTTTTGGCATATCTTTTGAACCGTTTTGAATTTTTGCGAATATGACTAGTGTTTATTTAGTAGAACAATGTTTCCGGAGCTGATGGTGAGGTTTATTTCTTGCAAGTTTGGTTTTTTAGCATTTTATTCAATTTTGAGTTCCTTTAGTGCTATTCATATCTTTTTCGACTATCCATTTTCATGTAGTGTACTAATGTGCTTGTTTGACTTTTGTTACAGGTCTAATGGCTAGCAATGAAGAAAACCCGCAAGGAAACCAACAAGAAAACCCACCAGGAAACCAACAAGATCATGAAAACTCACAAGAAACAAATCATGCAGCGGATGATACTTCAGCAAATGATGTTGCACGAGGCATCACCATAATGCGCGAAATCATTCGTGCTAGAGATAAGGGAGTGAAATATAATGTAGATTGGAATCATTCAAATCAAGTAGTTGGGGTTAATGCTTCAAAATTCACAAGCTACGTTGGTACACTTGTTCGTATGCATGTGCCAATCTCCATATCTAGATGGAATGCGAAACAATGTGAAGCATTGAAGCAAGGAAAAGAAATGTTTTGGGAAGATGTTAAGGTATGTATGTTATATGGTTTATATGGTTATATGTTTATAAGTTTATAAGTTTATATGGTGTATATGGTTTTTAAACTACTTATATGTTTATATGGTTTATATGGTTTTTAAATTACTTATATGTTTATATGGTTTATACGCAGCGGTCTTTTAACGTTCCAGATGAGCGTAAAGGCTTCGTACTTGGGTTGGCCGGGAAAAGATTTAGAGGGTGGAAAAATCTGTTGACGAACACCTATCTTAAGGATGACAAAGGAAAGTGGCTGGAAGAGTTCCCGGTCGGAAGGCCAGAAAAGTATAATCTTTTCATTAAACAAGAAGATTGGACTGAGTTTATTAGACAAAGAGATGACGAATTCCGGCAAAAGAGTGCCAAAAATAGTGAGAGAGCATCAAAGCCCGCGTATCCATACAAAAAAGGGCGTTTGGGATATGCGCGCTTAGAGGAAAAAATTGTAAGTAATAAATAGAAATGATATGTTCTTATTAATTGTCTAAATGTGTTGTATTTGACGATCTAACCGTTTGTTTCTATGCATAGTTAGAGGAGATGAAAAGTGATGAAACCTCACTTCCAGCACATTTGCTGTGGAAGGAAGCCCGTGTGGGCAAGAATCAAGCTGTTGATCCAAGTGTTCTAAGAATTTATGATGAATGCGTAAGTATAACATTGTGTCTTTAATTAAATCAAATTTTTATGACTATTTAATTGATTTTTTTATCTCCATTATTTTCAGGAGACATTGTCACAAACGGAGTCCACCGGTGACGACCAGGATACGAGGAGCGTACTTAGTAAAGCACTGAATGTTCCTGAGTATTCCGGTCGGGTGAGGGGTAAAGGTCATGGTGTGACTCCAACCTCTTTCTACCAGCATCATCGGAAAAGAAATCCTACCAATGCAGAAGTGATGAATGTACTTATGGAATTACAAGCAAAAGTCAATGCATTGGAAAGAGATAAAGAGGTATTAATGAGGGAAAAGGGCAATGCGGCAATGGCGAAAGAAACTAGTGACAACGCTAGTATCAACCGTCAGAATAAATTTCCTGAGGTAATTATAAATATATTGATAAATCTCTATTGTTCAAGTTTCTCATTTTTATTCCACCTCTTTCTATTATTGAATTAAAAGTAATATGTATGCATATTGGTTTAGGGCATTTCATCTTGCCAACTATACGTAATGGCATCAGATTATCACCTTGTTGGCAAGGGAAAAGTGTACAACACTTTGGGAGATTTAATTCATAATACACCGATCCCGGCTGGACACCTGAGAGTATCAGTAGATTATCCTATTGATCCCGATGCGTTGGTACCGGTACCTGACGTGGCCTTGGATATAAGATCGGTGCGAGACGCAGTAGGGTCGTTTGTTGCATGGCCCTTGGACCTCATTTTCATTGATGATGAGGTATGTTTAAAACCGTTAATATGAATCATTTAGATTTCAAATGTCAATTCTGAACCGTTAAGTTAATTATTTTTTAATATTAGCCTCCTACAAAACCCGCTAATAAGGGTAAGGAGATTTTGCAGCAAGGCGGCGAGTCTATGGCATCAATTCCAGAGGTACACTTAAATTGTTTATTATATGATATGAATTTAAAACTGAACGATTTTATAATTTACCTAAGTTATATGATTGTTAGGTATCTACGAAAGTGTCACAACAAGTGACCCAGCCTGTTCGTAGCAGACCACCCCCGAAAAAGTCAATGCATAAGGGGGGAAGAGGCGGGGGAAGAGGCGTTTTTGTACCTCGATATCGGAATACACTTGGAGTACTTTTGGAAACCTCAGATTTGAAGTCAGGTGGTATTCATACAATCCTTATGGATTCAGATATCTTTGGTCTTGACTGCCAAGAAACGATAGGAATGGACGAAATGACTGAGATTATGACGCATGGTGAATTAGGCATCGACAATGTTCACGCATACATCCGGTATTCCGATAAATATATCATTTAATTAGTTGAACAATTTATTTACACATTTCAATGAAAATAGTCTAATGTTTATATGTTTTTATTTAAGGTTGTTGTACGATAAAAAAATGCACGAGACTGTATTGGCAAGACGCTTCCATTTCTTGTCTGCCCATATTGTCAGCGGAGCGACAATTGTCAGGGAACCGGGTTCAGTTAGGGAGTACTTAGTGAATCGATACACGGCCTACGTCGGCAACCCAGATAGCTTGTTTATTTTGCCGTATAACACTGTTCCAGTGGGGTGAGTTTTTCATTTATTCTAATATATCTTTGTTTATTTTGCGTAGAAACTTTTCTTCTAAACTGTTGCTTAAATTTTTAGAAAACACTGGTTGTTGTTGGCTATCGATCCGATTAAAGAAGTTGTGTACTTTCTGAATTCGGTAGACGGGGAATGGACTAACTATCCCGCTATGAAGGAAACTGTTGATCAGTAAATGAGATCGTTCTAACTATTCGTGTATATTTATATATTTAATTATTTCTGTGAGATTGATCTAAATATATGTTTTTATTTTCTTAGATCAATACAAATATTTCGTAGTCAAAGGGACGCACAGGTACCCCGGAGTAAATCATCAAATATTACTTGGATCAAAGTGCAGGTACAAAATTAGTTGCTTATAATAATATTTATGTTACTTGATAAAATTACACGACAACTATAAAATATATTCTGTTTTTCTATGCAGTGTCCGTTACAGAATAACGATGTAGATTGCGGATACTTTTGCTTGAGGTTTATGAAAGAAATCCTTCATAAAAATCAAGTAGAGATTCCAAGCACGGTATGGATTTATAACTTAGAATAATTTTGTATGATTTCTACATTTAATAACATCATGCATATACTGAAGTAATAATTTCTTATGTAGTACTTTGATGACCTCTATACTATGTCGTACACGAAAGTTCAAGTGGAAGAAGTCAAAGAGGAAATATGTCAATTTTATGTTGAAAACAAATTATTCTGATGGGTATGAATAAAATATTATTGTACGTGTTAGTTTGATTGTGTTGGAGCCTTTAATATTGTTTGTTTAATTTACCGTGTTGTTCATATTCATACTTTGCAGGATGACGACCGTGTCGGTGGAGCATTATTTTCGATGTAATTATATATGATTTAGTTACATATGTATATATATATATGGTTACAAATTAACACGATACTTTGTATGTGATTTAGTTATGGTTACAAATGTATATATGGTTACAAATTTAGTTATATATGATTTAGTTACATATATATAGATAAGGATTGAATATTATATGGTATACCGGTTTCTGTTAATATAATACAGATTTCTTAAAATATATGTATAGATAAGGATTGAATTACAGGTTAAATTATTGGACCAAAAAAAAATTACAGGCCGCACAGGGAACCTCAAATTATAGGTTTCACTTTAAAAAATTTGTATGAGCTACGAAAGCGCTTTTGGCTAAAAAGCGCTTTCGTAGGCAGGATAAATAAAAAAAAAATTAAATAGAAACCCCTATCAAAGCGCTTTTTATGGAAAAAGCGCTGTGAAAGACCCCCCTATCAAAGCGCTTTTTCCATAAAGCGCTGTAAAAGCCATGATAAATAAAAAAAAAAATTAAATAGAAACCCCCTATCAAAGCGCTTTTTATGGAAAAAGCGCTGGGAAAGACCCCCCTATCAAAGCGCTTTTTCCATAAAAAGCGCTGTAAAAGGCCTGATAAATAAAAAAAAATAATTTAAATAGCACACCTATCAAAGCGCTTTTCAAAAAGCGCTGGGAAAGACCCCCCTATCAAAGCGCTTTTTAAGGAAAAAGCGCTGGGATAGGTCCACCTACGACAGCGCTTTTGGCCAGAAAAAAGCGCTTTCGTAGCCTACGCCAGCGCTGGCTACGGCAGCGCTTTTAAGCGCTTTTAAAGGGCAAAAAAAAGCGCTGTGAAAGCCCATTTTCGTAGTAGTGTTAGGTCAATATGGCATGTATGAATGATTATACCCTTTTGATCATGGAGATCAAATCAATCTTACCCTTACTAGAAAAGTAGTGACATGAATGCTTTTATGCCCTTTTGATCATGGAGATCAAGCCAGCCTTACCCTTACTGAAGAAGTAGTGAGATATTGGTTTGTAACTGAGATGGCTTGTTTGTAGTGAGATGTTGGTTTGTAACTGGGATGGCTTGTTTGTAGTGAGAGAGGGATTTGTAATAAGGATTTCAAGGTTTTAGGGTTCTTGAAAGAATTTGATATTTTGACAGTGTTGTGGTAAGGTTTTTTTCTATCTCTTCTCCTCTCGGTTTGTGTGAAAAGAATGTGATTATATAATGGAAATTAGGGTAAAGAAAATGGGCTTTGAATGTGCAATTGAGCCTCCAATATTCACTTGAGTTCGTCACTTTCCAGGCTAAATTGCAGGGATTTAAGTGCAATTTTTGAAGTTGAAATGTGAAAACAAAATGTAGCCTACATCGAGAACTAAATCCTGTCCAAAAATCGGCTCAATCGGATAAACGGTGAATTAGTTATGAATTTTTGAAGTTTCAGCTCAGACAAACTTATTTTGGGCTCCAGTGTCGACTCTGACACGTTCTTCAATAAAAAACTGGTATTGATAGGAGAATAATCCGGTCTCAACTTTTGAAGCAAAGTTGTAGATCTATGAGTCAGTGACCTTGTGTAAAAATATGAGCCCAATCCGATAAAAATTGACCGAGTTATGAATTTTCGAAGTTTCGGCCCAGATGAAATAATATTCAGCATTCAGGATTTTCGACGTGTCATGCGCTCTGAGCAAAAAACGAGGGCCTTTTGAATACCGTTTGAACTCAATACCTTTTGGGAAAATGTAGCCAACTCAATTTTTGGAATTTTGGCGCCGGAACCAGCTTGATACGATGAAAATCGACCAAGTTATGATTTTCTGAACATGACGCAAATAAACTTCTGTCACAAATTTTCTGTATGAAAATACTTGATAAATCCAAATTTTTGAAGACCTTATGATCGAAATTGGCTTCCATCCGTGAGAGATGAAAACGTAGATAATGTCAAGACGGAATTTTGGCCACCGAAACGGGTTCAAAACAAGCCACGATCTTCAAGTTATGAATTGTTTAGCGCGTAAAAACTGCACTTTCAGCACACTTTTTCACCATATTTCTTCGAGAAAACTCACACATTCGGATACCTTCTTTAAAGAATTGAATCTTGAGCCGAACCTGAATTTGAGAATACGTTATCAGAGATATCTTGGCGAAAGAACACCTGAATATGACGCGCCGGGTTGGACTTGTGAATTTTTCTTGAAATGTTTTGAGAAATATGGGAGGGCAAATTTTGGGGTACAATAGTGTACGATGCATTGACATGGCTTTAAGATGCGCTGATGTCGCCCTAATTGCTAGAGAAATATTCACTCTGGGTCTTCCCTCCAGCAAGATAAGGGATCTAAAAGACCATCACAAAATATGGGCCAAGATTATTCTGGGATGCATAAACCACAGGAAGCCTACCAGCTCTCCTGACTACATCAATATTGTTCAGCAATTTCTGATCTACTTCATCTCCCAGAAGGTTAAGGTGAATCTGGCTCATCTGCCATTTAACCATCTAAGGACTAGTGTTAAGGAAACCAAAGAAGAGGAGCGCACAAAAAGGGACTGGATACCCCTAGGAAGGTTTATATCAGATATTCTAACAGAGAATAAGCTGATTGATCATTTAACAAAAGCTCAGGAAATCAGCTCTTTGGAAGCTACTGTTGGCAAACAGCTGGATGCAAAGAATCTGAAAAAGATGAAGTTAATTGAGAACATCAAGAAGGAACCCAGTGTCACTCCTTTTGCAGCAATCTCCAGCAGAAGAATCCCTCTGGATAACTTTCCCATGTTCTCAGAGATTGATTCTAAACCTGATATAATAGTCATATATCTGGATGCATGCAAGGCGGATGGTACAACACCAACTTTGAACATTCAGGATCTGCAGCAGAAGGCTCCAGAAGTTATGCTGAAGAAAACCAAGAAAAGGAAAGCTGTAGCAGAAGGATCATCCCAGCAGACTCCTAAAAAGAGAGGTAATCCTTCTTCTGTAATTGTTTTAAACTCAATTTCTGTATCAACATCTATACCTATTCCCACTCAATCAGAAAACCCCACACCACAAACATTTGATGACTTTGACATTGAATTCGATCCCTCAGAAACCTTAACTCTTAGAAGATCTCGCTCCCTACCTCAAAATCCAAATATTGAAGCAACCCAACAAGAACTTGCAAAAGTTCTATCAGATATAGAAACCTTTGACCAACATACTTCTGCTCCCATGCCAGAAAATCCAAACTCTGAAACCACCACAGAAGCACCACAACCAGAAATTCCCCTCTCTCCACAACCAGAAATACCAATACCTCCATCTCCTCAACCAGAAATTCACCCAGCTTCTCCACAACCTGAACTACTTCAACCAGAAGTTCAAACTTCTGAGGCTCAACCTTCTGAATCATGTGAACCAGAACCTCATAACGATCAATCAAACCAAACTATTGATTCTGATACCATTCCCATTCATGGAATCACTGAACCTCTAGCAATCCGTATGCCTCTAACCATTCTGGATATTCCCCAAATTCCCTCCTCACTAGAATCAACTCCACCAAACTCCCCAACCAGTCCAATAATAATTCCAGACTCTCCCACTCCCTCACCAAATAACAATCCAGATGACAACATCAAGACTGTCATTGATTTAACAGTTTTTGAATGTCTTGCTGCCATAACCCACAAAACTGCTATTCCAAAAAAAAACCATCTGAACCCTCTCCAGATGTTGGTACCAGCTTATTGATTTTTGAAACAGAAGTACAGAAGTGGATCACTTCTCTGAAGCAAGCTAGTCTTGAGCTGATTGATCCTGCTGTATCAGACTACCTTTGGACAAGGTTCAGAAGATGGGTATGTTCTGAAACTCATAAGATGCAAGAACAGAGCTACGGACAAGTTCAATAGAACTTCAGCAATCTACTGAAAGTAATTGAGGAACAAGTTCTGAGCCAGCTGCTCAAGGAAGAAGTTCTCCCTCTGGACAATGCTCCTTGGTCTGAACATCGTCCAACATACAAAGTTCAACCAGAGTCAGAAGATCTCAATATGACTGTTACTCCAGAGCAGATGATTCTTGCTGAAGAACTAGGTCAAAAAGAGGATATTGCAGAAAGCTCTGAGAAGCATCCAGTCACTGAAGATCCTTAAGCTTCCTCCTATGACAGACATACTCTAGAAGACCTGAAAAGATCCGATACTTTGATGAAGGAAAGAATGGATAAACAGGACGACAAAATTGATGCAATCACGAGCATCTTAACCCAGCAACAGGAAACCAACATCCAGATCAAGAGCATGTTGGAAGCTTTGTTCACGCGTCTACCTCCTCCCTCTTAGAATTTCCTCGCTTTTAAAACATGTTTATCTGTAATATTCTTAAATTGTTGCTGTTCTGAACTTTTCGCTGATTCTCGTTTTTAATATAAATGCATTTTGGTTCTGATTATATGTTCTTTTTTATAACTGACAAAAAGGGGGAGAAAGAATGATATTTTTCAATAACGGATTACTGAGACATAAGTCCCAGACATTCTGATCTATTTAAATTTCTCTCTTCTGAAAAGCTTGAACAGGTACAAAACTCTGATGAAAGATACAGTAAGGTTCTGATGCTCAAAGACTCATGGAATTAGAGGGAAGTAATCAACTCAGGGGGAGTTTCTCCTCTTAATTCTATACTTTTTATTCTTTATTTTTAATTGAAAAATCTGGTTTTTGTCATCATCAAAAAGGGGGAGATTGTTAGAACATAGTTTGATTCTACAACCCTTGATTAGAGTTTTGATGATAACAAAATACAAAGAATAAATAAATTCAAAGATATATATATAAAACAAATATGCTTCTTAAAATTATGTTTTGTATATACAGAAGTTCTGATGGAATCAGCATCAGAAGATCAGTAATATGTGCTACACGCTAAAGCTACCAGATTATACGCTGAAGTTTGATGACCAGAATCTGCGCATAAACTAATACACTCTAACTCTGATCAAAGATCTTTACCAAGTCATCAACACTCTGAAGCGTTATAATAAGTTAAAGCAAAGAAGACTCTGAAGCGTTATTAATTATTCAAGACAGAATTTAATGCTAACGGCTCTCTTCAGACAAGATCTTCTTCAAAAGGAAAGTGCGTTATTATCATTAAACTGGCTTTATGGACAACGTATCTCTGCCTTGCCTATATAAACAAGTCTGCTTGAGAAAAGACGCACGCATGCACTCACATAATTTGCCAAGCCTTCAAAACCACGCTTATTCAAACGCTTTAGAAAATTCAGTTTATTCCAAGCTTAAGTTGTGTAATTATCCCAGTTGTGATATATTGTTTTGTTAGAAAACGTTAACACATCCTTGTTCAATTATTTGTAAAATATTTCCTTGAGATAAACTGGTTTGTGGTTGTACTCAAGAAGACTTTAACAGTTGTTAAAGTAGCTTTTGTAATTCTTTGAGAATAGTGGATTAAGACCTCGTTGGAGAGAGGCGAAATCACCTTGACGGGTGGACTAGAGTAGTTTGAGATCAAACGAACCAGGATAAAAATATTGTGTTGTCAAAGCATTTGTTTTAAGTTTTACAATTCAACCCCCCTTCTTGTGTTTTTCACATCTTCAATACTTAGCAAATATCGGTGCCTTGAATTTTGGGGGGATGATAACCCCGGAGACCAGACCCAACTCTTCAAAATCTAGCCCAGGAACCTTCTGGATTTCCATAGCACTCAGGCGCTCTTCTAATTGCTTATACTTTTCATCAGCCGGAGGGTGCTGCTCCTCATTATAATCAATTTCATTGTCAGACTCTTTAGGACTAGGTTCCTCTTCTCTGGCTTCAACCTCTTGATTCTCTCCCTCTTTAGATGAAGAAGCTAAATCAACAACCCGTCTTAGAGGCCCTCTGAACCTTCTGCTCATATGTGCCACACCGGCTATCCTCTTGGTCTTCTTGCTCTTCTTAACAATCAGAGCCTTCAGCTCTTCCTGTCCTTTAGCTAGATCCACAATCATTTTCTGGAACTGCGTGTTCTGAGTCTGAATATCTTTCACAGTTTGTTCAAGAGCCATTGCTGAAATAAATAGCGGAGAAGATGAGAAACCTGTTATGAATCCTGTTATGCAATGATATGTATGATATGTATGCAATGTTTTCAAGGGTTCTTAAAGGCTCAAATTTGATTAAACAAAAAGGAACAAACACGAATTGTATTAGTAAACTTGAATTGTTACAAGGAATGTATTTTGAGAGTACAATTAAGCAAAATAAACAAAAAGAAGACTAGGTTTCCCATGAGCGCATCCTCTTTGGGGCGATGTCGGTGTTGATATTCATCTCTTCATGAAGTAGCCTAGTGAGTTTGGAGACCTTCTTCTCGTTGGCTTAGAATTGGGCTTCAAACATATCCCGCTCCTCTTTAAGCTGAACCTAGGATTTTGTAACTCTTCGTGATCAGTTGGCATGTCTGGATGAAGAACAAGATGAAGAGTATCTTATTCGGCAACTGGTTCCATAATCATAGGTCAGATAGCGGGATAAGGCATCATAAGAGTTTGAGCATGGGCTCGTACCCATATGAGATAAGGCTCGAGAGGTATGGAATTCTTATGTCCAAGTGTCTTGCTGTCAACCCTATGTACCATACTCTAAGCTTGTATGAACCTTTTGCGGTAACCCTGAACATCATTCTCATAGTTGAAGGCGATTCCTTGAATAAGGGTATCATGAGGACTATCCCTTCTCGCATAACCAAACTGTCGTAATGCTAAGCAAGGGTTATAAGTGATTCCTCCCCTAATGCCTAAGAGAGGGACATTAGGGAATTCACCATAGTGATCGATGATAGTAACATCCTTCGAGAACTGTGAACACCAATGAATGTTTGAATGCGTAAGGGATATCAGTCGATGAGACCATCTTTTACCCTGTTCATTCTTCAAAGTAGATCTGGGTAGGTGCGAAATAAACCAACTAGCCAATAGAGGAGTGAAACACTGGAGGGTCCCCCTTCTTTTTAGAGTGCGAGCATGCAGAGAGTGTATAATATCTCTGAGTAATGTAGGTACCGGATTATGAGATAGAAAAACCTTAATAGCGTTCACATCTACGAGTTGATTCGCATTAGGGAAAAGTACCATCCCGTAAACAAGGAGCGCCAAAACATCTTCAAAAGCTTGTAGATCCAGGGTATCCCAAAAATAGTAAGCCTTCTCGAACAGAAATTTAACCGGAATTCCTTGAACACTCCCTTTGGTTTCCCAATTTGTCACTATGTCAGACCGTTGTAAGGATAGAGCTTTAGCAATCTCTTCTGGCTTTGGATGTTCATCCATACCATTGAAAAATAGCTGATCAAGAATGGGTATCCCTAATAATTGAGAAAATTCCTCCATAGTAGGTACTAACTGGTAATTCGGGAATTTGAAACAGTGATGCAGAGGATCGAAGAACTGAAACAACACTTTCAATAACTCTTCATCAGGTTTTGCAGTGACCAAGTTGAGCAACTGACCATGCTTTTTAGTGAAATGAGAACTTTCAAGAACCCTTAATGTCAGGTCTTTTAGTCGGAGAGATACTTTCACTAGGTTAATCTGAATAGTGTTTCTGCAAGCGGATGCCATGTCCTACAAAACAGACAAAGATGAGCCCTAGAAACCCTTGAAATAGTTAGTATGATATGCTATGGTATGATGTTTTTGATGTCATGATAAATCACAGGTATAGAAAACACAGACAAATCACACCAAGTCCTTAGGTTTAAGGCATGCTTGAGTTTTAAGGTCATACCCTCTTGAAGCTGGATTGGTTTAACCTGTCCTATAAATATGTAACTGGGTTCTAAAGGGATCTCAATATCACTGATCTTTCCCCCCAGCTTCATTCAATCGGCGATTGACTCGCTACCAAACAAAACTCAAGAGTCAAACCTCAATGAGTGTAGCATAGAGTATTTGTCGACCTTGGGCATACACCAAAGCCGACCATCTCGCTACGTCCTACTGGCCAAGTTGTGCAATTAAAGGTTCTAAGGTCAGTTGATGCTTTATGACACCACGCGCTGGCCCCGTACAACTCCCTGATTGACTCAAGGGTTACGGGTACCAACCAAAGTGCCACATCAACATATCTACTGCTTCAACCGTGTCGGTATACCCCAGTACAACTCCCTCACAGTTTATTGTTACTTACCTAAAAGGTGTTTCCCGATCCGGGTGTAGGATCAAATAACCCAAACAATTCCCATAAATATAAAGCAAGCAAGACAATCAGGAGAAAGCAATCAAATATGACCTAGATCCTAAGGTTTACCCCACTTTATAATTCCTTCCCCAGCAGAGTCGCCAGTTCCGTGATACGGTGGCAGAACCGACTGTTAATACTGGTTTTTGTTTTTTGTTCGCAAAATGTCGCGGTAAGCAAGAGTCACCATCGACTTTTATAGAAAGGGAAGGTGTTAGCACCCCTTCTATCCATGGTTTTCCATGGGCTCTTAGGTACTTGCTCATTTTGAAATTGCTTATGTGTGCTTTGCTTTGAAAAGTTTTATTTTACTTCATTTTAACCCTTGTTTTTGTCTTCAAGAGGGTTACGAAGTTGTTTTTGAAAACTTTGTTTGGAAAGTGTTGGTGTGAAATTTTTTGTTTGTTTGAGCAAGTACTTAAGAGTTTTCTACCTACTCGAAAAAGACTGTTTGTTTTCCTTTAGACAATGCTATCCCATTATTGAGAAATAGGTAGCATCGTCGTTGGAGTTTTTTAGGGACGTTCGAAGGGACATGTACGATCACAAAAGCAATGTTAGGAAATGTTAGAAATCATCCTAAAGCCTTAAAGATCTTTTTCCAAGGCAACATCCGAATGGGTCATTTTTAGATCTTTCGGGGCTAGAGGACAACCACTAACAAACCCTATACTTCATGACTGTTTACCGAAGGCAACCAGAGTGGAGTAAACCCTAGGAGTGAGCATGTGCATGTGTTTGATTTCAGTTATTTAATCTTTGCACAATTAAGGTGATCTACTGTTTTAATTTTCAGTTAGTCTTTCCATATAATCCTATTAACATACATCTAGGCAGTTTATAGTTTGCGGAAATTAAAACACGGGAAATTTTAAAGTCCTAGCTATTACAGGGCTTTCGCAGAAACATAATTATCTTGACTGTAAATAAAGATGCAGAAATTTAAAACCCTAATTAAATCTATTACAACCCGAAGCAGATACAATAATTGAAAAAAGAATTAAAATGCGCGCGGCAAATTAAATGCGAGAATGAATTAAGAAACCTAAAAATCTAATTGAAAAAATATTTAAGTTATTTTTGAGAAAAGGTTGAAATATATACAAAATTAAGCCCTAATTCTAATTATTTTAGATTAGGAAAAGAATTAATTTTTCCCTAAATTAAATTAAACTAATTAATTAAGGAAATAAAATATTTTTATGAAAAAATGATTTTTAAGTTTTTTGATGATTTTTTGATTAAATAAAAAATAATGATTTTTTGGTGTTATTTTAATAAAGGAAAATAAGTAAATAATAAAAAAAATAAGAATTAAAATAAAAGAATTAGAGATGGGCCTGTATTGAAGCTGAAAAGGGGGGGGGGGTATGTTGAATTTGGTAGGCCCATTAGTTGCTAAGCCCAACCCTTGTGTGGGATCAAGTGGAATTCTCTTCTGATGGTGCACCATGGTCCTTCCTTGCTTGAGCGCTAGATCTGGAATGGTTGGATGTATGGTAGGCGCATGGGACATGTATACACATGATCTGTTGAAACAAAGTTAGAAAATAAAGAAAATGCTGGGACCTGGGATCGAACCCAGGTCCTCTAGCTCAATACAACGTGCACCTTGCCATCTGTGTTGCATGGATTAGTTGTCAATACAGTAAAACCAATAAATAATATATGAAATAAGCGTGGGTGACTGAATAAAACAAAAAAACGCGTGTGATTCAAACAAGCAAATGGTGTTCAGCCACGTTATCATCTTTCTCTCATGTCCGTCGTCTTAGGTACCAGCACTTTTACCTACAACCTGTGTCTGTAACCATAACCCTACATCTTTCAAAAATCTCAGACAAGCATGATAAATTAATTCCAGATATACCAATCAACTCGTCTTGATCTCACGAGTATGATGGCATCCTTCTTTAGCCCTAATTTTACTTGTACAATAAAGCCCTAAAGCGCAAGCATGAACCCTAATAATGGCAATTCATCATTTATGCATCAAAGCTGGGAATTAAATATACAGAAAGATTCCAGACATTCATATGAACACAAATATGCAATCAAAACATATTAACAATGCAAGAATGAAGAGATACGAATTTGGAAGAAGTGACAAACTGTGAGAGTAATATGCGATGATTCTTGGAGCTTTGAGGCGTGCAACTGGTCCGGTTAGCTTCAGGAGATATCCAGGAAGCGATTGGAAGCGTTGGAATGGCTTGAATTGCCCTCGAAGTTGGAAAACGATCCAACACTTTTGTCCAACTTTTTGAGTTTTGGTATGGCGTTTTTCACTGCAAATCCTTGTTTTCTTGGCTTGGTTATGTTCTGTATTTGTACTAGAATGAATTAGGTCAACAAAAATGCTTTGTATCTTTGAAGATCATCAAGATTTGATTTGATTTTTCTCTTGTATGATATGTTTCCAAAACAAGCATAGTCATGCCAATTTTGATTCAATTTGCTTTGCACGATTTTGGTATGATTTGTCAGCCTAATTGGATTTGATTCCTACAAAAAATCAGATCAAAAATCAATCTTTTGCATTTTTTGCTATTTATTTGATTTAATTTGAATTTTAAATAATAAAAAATCAAAATAAAATAAATAATGAAGCAAATAAAGTGTATATGCTGATTTGGGTCGTAGACCATGTCACAAGCAAGATGCAATCATGAAATGCTAGGCCCATTTGACAAAAAATGTATTTTTGAGCACATTTGACTTTTGGCAATTTTGCAAAAATGGTCAATTTTAACAAGGAATATCTCCTCCAATTTTAACCCTAGAGAGGTGTTATTTGACTTTTTAGAAAGCTTATGATATCCCCTAAACAACCCTTTTGGTTTCATCTCAATTGGATCCTCCATGTTCATGTAAGAAGCTTTGACCCAAAAGGTGTTTTTCTTGACTTTTCAAAAGGGCCTATAATGTAGAAATTCATATATTTTGATGAGTGCATATTTTGAACTTGGGGGATGAAGATGATTTGTAGGTAATTTCATCCTATTCAAAATGGGCCTTGGATGGAAAATTTCTGATAAAGTATGAAGAAGTTATGCTTGGTCAAAGTTTGGTTGACTTTTCCTAAGAAACCCTAATTTAGCAACTTTTGGGTTTTGATGAATTTGGGGCATTCCTTAAGGAATCATGATGAACCCTTGATCAAATGATAGATATCACTTCAAAATGTTGATGTTGACCAAAAATCTTGAAGTTTGACTGTATCTGGGTCACAATTGACTTTTGACCTAATATAATTGATTTTTAGGCATCTGAGAAATTGACTGAGCAAAATTCTTGTGCAAGGCATGAAAATTGACATGGATGATATTGAGAACATATAATGACCATGGGAAGCATTTGGGACCTTTGGACTTCAACCATCCTGATGAAAATGGAAACCCTAGTTTGAGGTACATTGTCTTAGGAGAGAGTTTGTCTGGTCAACTCTTGGGCATCCTTGAGCAAGTTGAGGACCTCAATGGGCATGTGTTGAGTAAAATGAGAGAGAAAATTTTGGGTTACAACACCATACAACATCCTTTCAAAAAAACTGCAAGGAGACTCCAGACTTAACGGAAGAATAATGGAAGAACCAGAAACAAAACCCTTCTCCCCCTTTTTTATTCAAAAAATGACAAAGATATCCCTCATAAAACCATACCCAAGCCACATTTACCGAAAGCCATACAAAAACATAAGAGCTATGTTAGAATACAATCTAACAAAAACAATCTCCTTAAATACCCGAGCTACTACATAAGAAATAACGTCTCTCGATTGTAATAGTGGTGTTGGTCAAAGAGAACGTTTTTAGAGGAAAATAATTGCACCAAAAATTAAGTGAGCATCGACCACAAAGTATTATTTATGCCTTAATTCATTCTAGATTGTTTCTCTTGGAATTTTAAATTCCAATGAATGTTCATTCATGGTCAAAAACATGTGTCACACTTCCTCTTGACATGTACTTGATTACACCATTCATAAGCACCACTTGTTGATCTCCATAGAGCCAAGTCCTGAGCAATGTCCTGACATCCAACCAAACATTGTCTACTTTCTCTTGTCTCCAACAAAACCTACACCTTTTTCAGTATTCAGCGATAGATTTTTTAGACTAGGGCCACAAAGTGGTTCAAAAAGATTCCTCTAGGAAATACTCATAGACATTCATGTTTTGAAGCATAATCATAATGCCTTCCACTGAATTCAACACAGACTCATTTTAGCTAAACTTAGAGAGAATAGAGTAATGATGTCTTCTATTTATCAATAGAGAACTTCCATTTATCTTGACTTCAATCTGCAGAAAAAATAAATTCTCAAAAAAGCGATTCCCAGATCACTCCTAAAAAGCATGACCATGATTTGATTCAGCCCACCGATTTTCCAGTGACAGAATCAAACTCAAACTACCAAGTCCCCCTTTGACAAGAACATCATAAATAGTAAATGAAAACACAAGACTCATCTTTATGTTCACATAGCATTAAACCCCTTATTTAACACACCCGTTGAACATGTTCTCATGTTGTAATGCCAATCATGACTCTTACAGACACAAACAACTATACTTCTTAAGAATACATCCAAACCCCCTAGACTACCTCAACTAATTATCTCAAATTTTTGGTTAGGAAAGATGTCATTTCCATCAACCATATTCTCCATAATAATAGATCTTTGTTCACTTGCTTTACAAGACTCAAATAGACTCATTCTTTCTAGAGTAACTTGTAGCAGAAGAAACCACTTTCCCACATGCATTTTGATCTCAGCATGAGTCAGAGCACTAGATCTGATTTTCAACACAGACCCATCATAAATTATAACATCCTCAAGGACAATCTTATCCACATCATTCTCTAGCATGATTAGATAACACACTTCTGAATCAATTGGTGAGTATCAAAATACACACCATAATTTTAAGTCATCTACCAAGCAGGTAAGATGTTGTAACATTACATAGGATGCCAGCATTTGCAAAAAAAAATCACAATGATCTTACATGTGCAACAACATAATCTTCAAAAACTACACATTACAACAAATGAAATACCACTGAGAGAAATAAACTCTCATACTTCTCATTAAGCTTCCACCATATCCACAATGTTAATACAGATACCGCAATCATTCTTAAGCACCTTAAAAGGAGATTCCCTCTATAAGCATCAAGGCAAGGAAGGACCTAGCTCCTCCTCAATTCTTCTGTCTTCTAGTCTTTTGTACATTCCTCCATACCACAAGATGCATCAGAATTTGAAGAGATAATGACACACATTTATTTGACATAACCTCCCTTGAGAACACAGAAAAATATGGTTATTTGAAACGACTTTATTCAAAGGTGATCAATGGCCTTCTGATTCACAAGTAAGACTGGATCTTTCAATTCTGAATCCTCCTTGCAACAACCAGAATTTTGGAATGTGTTAGAACAAGATTTGGTTTTGAAATGTTATCTTTGAGTTTCGAGGATAACAAATGAGTATGTTTGTGTGAACAATTTTGTTGTACTAATGTTTGTTATTGTTAAGTACTTAACAAACAAGTTTCGCTTCTGATGAATGGTGTGGCAAAGACATTAGAAGATAAGTAGTTCTGCTTCTGTGCTACACAAGTTATGTTGAACAGTAGAAAGACACTTCAGAAGGCTCTGAAGTATAAACTCTGATATATTTCTAAAGAAACTAGTCATAAGATCTGAAGACATAAGTTGTTGCTTAATTCCAGATGCTGAAGACTCATGCTTCTAAAGACAACGAGTTCTAAAGAAACAGTCAGACGATCTGAAGTCAGAAGTTTCTACTCAAGTCCAGATGCTAAAGACTCAAGTTTCTAAAGAGTCAATGTTCAAAAGATAAGGTTTCTAAAGACCAAGTGCTTAAGACTCTAAAGACGCAGTTCTAAAGATTCTAAAGACTTGAAGTTCTAAAGACCCAAGGCTCCAAGAAAAAGTTCTCACAACTAAGTGCTGAAGACTATGAAGACGCAGTTCTGAAGACTCTAAAGACTTTAAATTCTGGTGACCTTGTGTTATGTTATCGCTTCTAAACGCGTGCTCGCAAAAGCCTATGAAGTGCAGAAGGAAAGAAGATAATGTTAACATGGTACAATCAACGCTTCATTCCACTACCATGAAAGAACGGACGCGTCACACGATCTTGTCCCCCATGTTAATGTTCAAGCTGCCAATGTTTATGGAAATCCCAAGAGTACCCCTCAATGGATATATTGGCTATATAAAGGCTTGAATACTAAGAGAGAAAACTTCTAATCAACGAAATATTCACGCGCAAAAGCTCTTAAAAGCATTCATATTCTTAAGTCACTGTTCTTAAAATAGTTTACACATTCAGCTTTTTAGAAGCAATATTCTTGTAAACAAAACTTGTATTCAAACTATTGTTTGATATTCCTTAAGGGACCGGGTAGGTTTGTATTCTTAATAAGTCTAGGACTTACGAGTTTTATAGGTTGTTAGTCACTTGCAGGTAGCTTGTGCATTGTAATAATCAGGTTGATTATTGTTTGATATTCCTTAAGGGACCGGGTAGGTTTGTATCCTTAAGAAGTCTTTGACTTGCGAGTCTTAGAAGTTTTTAGTCACTTGCGGGTAGCTGATGCAAATTGTAATCAGTTTGGTTATAGTAAATTAAGTCCTCCATTGAGTGAGGCGAAATCACCTTGGCGGATGGACAATACTAACTTAATAATTTTCAAGTGAACTAGTATAAACATACACTGTTCTTTACTTCTTGTTCTTACTTGTTGTTATTATTAAGAGTGAAGATTAAAAGAATTTTAACTTAAAGGGGAATATTTTTAAAGAAATTTTTTTGTTCTTAAAACCCAATTCAAACCCCCCATTTGTGTTTTTCACACCTTGATTTGGCATCAGAGCTCCGGTTCTGAGGAGATAAAAAGTTTGAATTTTAATCAACACTTAACAATGTCCAGTACTGATCTAGTGTGTGTGAAAAACCAATGGCTACATCTACTTCTACGGTTGATAATAAGGATAATTATAGAGATCACTATAGTTAAAAACCTCCTATGTTTAATGGAGAGAAATTTGACTATTGGAAGGATAGAATAGAAAGTTATTTTCTAGCATATGACTTGGATCTATGGGACTTGGTAGTTGATGGCTACACTCACCTAATAGATGATAAAGGTCATAAGATTGCAAGAAGTGCAATGACATAAGCACAAAAGAAAGTATATAGAAATCACTACAAAGCAATAACCATTCTTCTAAGTGCTATTTCATATAATGAATATGAGAGAATCACAGATAGAGAGACTGAAAAGTCTATCTTTGATTCTCTTCAGATGACACATGAAGGAAACGCACAAGTAAAAGAAACAAAGGCTTTGGCCTTGATTCAAAATTATGAAGCCTTCAAGATGGAAGATGACGAATATGTGGAAACAATGTTTTCAAGATTTCAGACTCTTGTGGCGGGACTTAAGGTTATGAATTAAGGTTACTCCACTGCAGATCATGTTAAAAAGATTATCATAAGTCTTCCTATAAAATGGAAACCAATGGTAACTACTTTAAAATTGGCAAAGGATATGAACAACACCTCTCTTGGGGAGCTGATTATCTCTTTAAGAAGTCATGAAATAGATCTGGAACAAGATGAACCTCAGAAGCGGGTAAAATCAATTGCTCTAAAGTCTACTTCTAGGAAAACCAAGGTTTATCGAGCTAAGGAGGAATCAGAAGAATCTGAAGAACGTTCAGATGATGAGGAACTCTCTCTAATATCCAGAGGAATAAGTCAAACCTGGAAGCATAGATAAAGCAGGTTCAGAGGTCAACAAAGGACATATGGAAGAGGTGAATCCACTTCCGGTCAGAGGAATGCTTCTGGAAAAGAAGTCACCTGCTTTGAATGAAACGAGCCTAGATATTACAAAATTGATTGTCCAAAGATTAAGAAAGATAAGTAGCCTAAGAAGGATTAAAAAGCTAAAAAGGGTCTCATGGAAACATGGGATGATTCAGAATCAGAAGATAAAGATTCTGATGAAGAGCATGTAAACATGGAATTCATGGCCAGGACCAGTAAGGGAGAAGCAGCATCAGAAGATGAACTGACACTTAACTATGAGTCAGACTCTGATGACGATAAAGAGGTACTTTATTCTTTATCTCATTCTGAACTTGAAATTGGTTGATCTAAATTAATGAAAAGATATCAATCTCTTCTAAGTAAACACAAATATTGAAAAAGAGTTTTGTAGCTACTTCTGAGAACATTACTATACATGAGCGAAATATTTCAGACTTAAATGAAAAATTATTTGTTTTAGAAAAATCAAACATCGCTCTGAAAAGTAAAGTGTCTAGATTAGAAGAAGAGATTTCCTCTAACACATCTGTTACTAACGAAGTAATCATATATGATAGAGCTTTTCAACACTTCCTTGCTAAAATCATAGATAGAAGCAAAATGGATTCAATAATCTATGGTGTTAGTAGAAAAGGAAGCAGAGGCTTGGGATATTCAGGACCATCAACGAAAATTGATAAGAATCTGAATGTCAAACCAAAACCTCTTTCTGAATATTTCATGCTTACTGGGACATATTTGAAATGTCTAGAACAAGAAGACTCTGATACTACTGTAGCACAAACACGGACACAAAAGGAAACTTCTAAACCAAAGTATCATGCAAAAATTTCACATGATTATTTTATTGCACAAAAGTTCAAAGTTTTCAGAACCTTTGTAATCTATAACAAGAGAGGACCCAGAAAATGGGTACCCAAAGATCATATAATCTATGTTGCAGATGTTCTTGATGGTGCATCAGAAACACTAACTATGGCACCTAGACAATGGATGCTTGCAACACATGATGGGCGAAAGGAATATGTTCCAAGATTTGGAACTTAAGTCCGGAGGCGTGGATAGTGTCAGAAGCAACCAAAAAAGAAAGATTATTGGCTCTAAAATTCTTGTAATCCAAGATGTTATTGTCAGAACAAGACCAAACTTTAAATCTTCTGGAGAAATTCTTTTGAGCCTTAATGATCTTTCTTGTGCCATTTCATCTTTTGAATAAAGTCTGGATTCTGAAAATTGTCTAAAGAATCAGCTGATAGACTACTAGACTTTTATGAGTAATGTTTCTATTTTCTTTAAACCTTGTTACTTATATTTCCTTCAGAACCTCGGTAATCAGAAGATATTTCGGTCAAAAATGTCTTTGATTAGATGGAAACCTTTTGGTTCTCCAGACCCTGAGGATATCAAACGTGTCACTTAGTTAGATGTATTGATTAATGTGTGTAACCCTTGGTTATGCTTAATCATCACACGCTATCTAAGCTATGCAATGATCAATGTGTATATTTCTTGGAATTTGATTGATATCATAATCATTAATTTCATTTAATGCTCCTAATTATTATGTTTAATTAGATTCAATTTTATTTTATTTTCTCTCACTTCTCAAACACTAAAAATCACACACGTTTAACTCACTTCCACACTTTAGAAATCCTAAACTCTTTTTTTTCCTCTCAAATTGTTCAAAAAGTTCTTTGTGTTTATCATTTTCATCAACGCTCTTCATCAAAAAACATCACCCTTGTCAGCAACCTTCATCATCTTCAACGTGATAAATGCTCAATAATAAGAAGTTGTTCAGTTTTCCAAAGAAATGGAAGAAGCCCTAAATCCTTATAGGCCATCTTCTTCAACTATTCCAACCAGTTCTTCCTCTCCTATGGTAACTGGATCATCTTCTCTATCAACTATTCATAAACACCACATAACCCAGAAATCTGTTCAAACTCACTGTAATCTAAAACCACATGAGTTAAATGTTCTTTGTGAATATATGGTAGACTTTAATAACCTTAATGCAAATGGAGCAAACCTAATTGCTAACTTGAATGCTCAATGATGGGAGCGCTATTTCATACGTCTTCATGGTCCTATTTATGATTCTTCGGTTAAGGATTTCTGGATTCAAGCATATTGTGACAATCTTCATGTAGTTTCTCATGCGTTGGGTCTGGATATTGTTATTACTGAAAAGTTTATTGCTGATCTTCTGAGCATGCAACATATTGAAGGAAAACGAATTTACAAGATGAATAGAATATCTATATTTGTGAAGAAGACGATTAACAAAGCCCTCTTCAAGATGTACTCTCCTGAGAAAACTTAGTATAAAAGTAAAGATCTCCATGATGAACTTAGAATTTGGCACAAAATCATTCTAAATTTATTCAACCCTAGAGCTCTGTCCAATTCTTCTGACTACTTCAACGTCAATCAGAATTACATGTTGTATTATTTGAGCGACTCTATTTCAAAAACCAGAACTACTGATGATCCCAAAAATAAGGTTTCCAACTATATACCTTTTGGACGTCTCATCACTGACATCTTGGTAGAAAGTTGCTTAGTGAAAACTCTGGTAGAAGAAGCTAAGTTTACAAAGGATCTGGCTTCTAGTCTTGGAGATTCCTCTAATGGACAAACTCTAAAGAATATAAGGTTGATAGAGGAAGTTTTTGCTAAACCTCCACTTGTTCCCTCTGAAAGCATCAAAATCACAAGAATTCATGTGAATGACTACCCTTTGTTTACCAAGGGAGATAACATGTCTAGCATTGCTATCTGTGTCAAAATGATAGAAGCAGAAGGATATGATATGTCCAGTTTCAACTATTCTAATTTACCTCCTTCTCAAGAGTATGTTGACTCTTCAAAAGGTAAAAGGAAGGAGAGTTCAAAAGCTTTTGATCTCGAAAAGAAGAAGAAGAAGAAGAAGTCTAGAACTTCTAAGACTGTGACTCTCGTTGTCGATTCAGAAACAATAAGTAAGTCTGCTACTGCTATAACTATACCTACTCCATTGTGTACTTCTAATTTTGTTAAGGAATGTTCTTCCACAACCTCAACTGCACAAATTAATTCTCTTCAACCATCCACCACATTTATTCATGTTTCTAATCGTACTCCCTTAACAATGGAAATTTTTGTTTCTGAAACTGTATCTACAATGTTACCTGAAATAAAAACTACTTCTACCCAAAATATCATAACTACTTCCGACTTTGCAACCACACACGTTTCCAACTTACTATCATTTATTTCTACACCCATACCATCTCAACCCATATCTACCTTCTCTTCCCCACTTATTTCATCATTATCACAAATCATCACATCTCAACCTTCATTAGAAATTCCTATTTTTCTTATTCTTGTCATAATCTCCATGTTGCCTTTCATCCCCCATCAATACATGAATATTCACGCGCAAACATTGTTCAAAGATTCCATATTCTTAAGTCACTGTTCTTAAAATAGTTTACACATTCAGCTTTTTAGAAGCAATATTCTAATAAATAAAAATTGTATTCAAACTATTGTTTGATATTCCTTAATGGACCAGGTAGGTTTGTATTCTTAAGAATTCAAGGACTTGCGAGTTTTAGAGGTTGTTAGTCACTTGTGGGTAGCTTGTGCATTGTAATAATCAGGTTGATTATTGTTTGATATTCTTTAAGGGACCGGGTGGTTCTGTATCCTAAATAAGTCTTTGACTTACGAGACTTAGAAGTTTTTATTCACTTGCGAGTAGCTTCTGCAAATTGTAATCAGTTTAGTTATAGTAAATTAAGTCCTCAATTGAGTGAGGCAAAATCACCTTGGCGGGTGGACCAAACTAACTTGATAATTTTCAAGTGATCTAGTATAAACATACATTGTTCTTTACTTCCTGTTCTTTCTTATTTTTATTATCAAGAGTGAAGATTAAAAGGATTTTAACTTAAAGGGGAATATTTTTAAAGAAAATTTTTTGTTCTAAAAACCCAATTCAAACCCCCTCTTGTGTTTTTCACACCTTCAATTGGCATCAGAGCTCCGATTCTGAGGAGATAAAAAGTTTGAATTTTATCAACACTTAACAGTGTCTAGTACTGATCCTGTGTGTGTGAAAAACCAATGGTTACATCTACTTCCACGGTTGATAATAGGGATAATGATAGAGATCATTATAGTTCAAAACCTCATATGTTTGATGGAGAGAAATTTGACTATTGGAAGGATATAATAGAAAGTTATTTTCTGGCATATGACTTGGATCTATGGGACTTAGTAGTTGATGGCTACACTCACCCATTAGATGATAAAGGTCATAAGATTGCAAGAAGTGCAATGACAGAAGCACAAAAGAAAGTATGTAGAAATCACTACAAAGCAAGAACCATTCTTCTAAGTGCTATTTTGTATAATGAATATGAGAAAATCACAGATAGAGAGACTGCAAAGTCTATCTTTGATTCTCTTCAGATGACACATGAAGGCAACGCACAAGTAAAAGAAATAAAGGCTTTGGCCTTGATTCAAAAATATGAAGCCTTCAAGATGGAAGACGACGAATATGTGGAAACCATGTTTTCAAGATTTTAGACTCTTGTGGCAGGACTCAAGGTTATGAATAAAGGTTACTCCGTCGTAAATCATGTTAAGAAGATTATCAAATGTCTTCCTATAAAATGGAGACCAATGGTAACTACTTTAAAATTGGCAAAGGATATGAACAACACCTCTCTTGAGGAGCTGATTAGCTCTTTAATTCATGAAATAGAGATGGAACAAGATGAACCTCAAAAGAGGGTAAAATCAATTAATCTAAAGTCTACTTCTAGGAAAACCAAGGTTTATCGAGCTAAGGAAGAATCAGAAGAATCTGAAGAAGGTTCAGATGATAATGAACTCTCTCTAATATCTAGAAGAATAAGTCAAATCTGGAAGCATAGACGAAGAAAGTTTAGAGGTCAATGAAGGATAATGGAAGAGGTGAACCCACTTCTGGTCAGAGGAATGCTTCTGGAAAAGAAGTCACTTGCTTTGAATGCAGCGAGCCTAGATATTACAAAAATGATTGTCCAACGATTAAGAAAGACAAGTAGCCTAAGAAGGCTTACAAAGCTAAAAAGGGTCTCATGGCAACATGGGATGATTCAGAATCAGAAGATGAAGATTCTGATGAAGAGCATGCAAACATGGCATTCATGGCCAGGACCAGCAAGGGAGAAGCAGCATCAGAAGATAAACTGACACTTAATTATGAGTCAGACTCTGATGACGACAAAGAGGTACTTTCTTATTTATCTCATTCTGAACTTGAAATTGGTTTATCTGAATTAATGAAAATATATTTATCTCTTCTAAGTAAACACTAATCTTGAAAAATAGTTTTTTAGCTACTTCTGAGAAAACTACTATAGATGAGCGAAATATTTTAGACTTAAATGATAAACTATTTGTTTTAGAAAAATCAAACATCGCTCTGAAAAGTAAAGTGTCTAGATTAGAAGAAGAGATTTCCTCTAACACATCTATTATTGACGAAGTAATAAGATATGATAGAGCTTTTCAACACTTCCTTTCTAAAAGAATAAATAGAAGAAAAATGGCTTAAATGATCTATGGTGTTAGTAGAAATGGAAACACATGCATGGGATATTCAGGACCATCAAAGAAAATTGATAAGAATCTAAATGTCAAACCAAAACCTCTTTCTGAACATTTCATGCTTATTGGCACAAATTTGAAATGTGTAGAACAAGAAGACTCTGATACTACTGTAGCACAAACACAGACACAAAAGGAAACTTCTAAACCAAAGTATCATGCACAAATTTCACATGATTATTATATTGCACAAAAGTTCAAAGGTGTCAGAACCTTTGTAACCTCTAACAAGAGAGGACCCAGAAAATGGGTACCCAAAGATTAGATAATCTATGTTGCAGATGTTCTTGATTGTGCAACAGAAACACCAACTATGGCACCTGGACAATGGATGCTTGAAACACATGATGGAGGAAAGGCATATGTTCAAAGATTTGGAACTTAAGTCTGGAGGAGTGGATAGTGACAGAAGAAACCAAAAAAGAAAGACTATTGGCTCTAAAATTCTTGTAATCCAAGATTCTATTGTCATAACAAGACCAAACTTTAAATCTTTTGGAGAAATGCTTCTGAGCCGTAATTATCTTTCTTAATCCAGTTCATCTTTTGAACAAAGTATGGGTTCTGAAAATTGTCTAAAGAATCAGCTGATTGACTATTAGACTTCTATGAGTAATGTTTATATTTTCTTTAAACCTTGTTACTACTATTTCCTTCAGAAACTCAGTAATCAGAAGATATTTCGGTCAGAAATGTCTTTGATTAGATGGAAACATTTTGGTTCTCAAGACTCTGAGGATATCAAACGTGTCTGTTGTACCCCAAAATTTTCCCTCTCATATTTCTCAACACATTTCAAGTGAGGTCTTCAAGTTTCTCAAGGAAGTCCAAGGGTTGATCAGACAAGCTCTCTCCTAAGGCAGTCTACCTCAAATTAGGGTTTCATGTTGTATAAAGATACTTGAGTCCAAGGGATCCCAAATGCTCACTATTGTCCTAATATGTTCTCAAGATCATCCTTGTCAAGTTTCAAGCCTTGCAGAGGAAGTTTGCTCAGTCAATTGCTCAAAGGCCTGAAAATCGACTGTGCTAGGTCAAAAGTCAATTGTGGCGCACATACAGTCAAACTTCAAGATTTTTGGTCAACACCCTCATTTTGAAGTATTATTCATCATTTCATCAAAGGTTGATCATGATTCCTCAAGGATTGCTCACAATTCATCAAAATCCAAAAGTTACTAAATTAGGGTTTTGTAGGAAAAGTCAACTCAACTTTGACCAAGCATAACTTTCTAATACTTTATGAGAAATGACCCATCCAAAGCTCATTTTGAAGAGGATGCAATACCCTACAATCCATATTCATCTCCAAAGTTAAAAATATGCACTCAAAAGAAGTTATTAATTTGGACATTATAGGTCATTTTGAAAAGTCAACAAAAACAACTTTTTTGTCAAAGCTTCATACATGAACATGGAAAACCAAATTGATATGAGACCAAAAGGGTTGCTTAGAGGACATCTCAAGTTTTCCAAAAAGTCTAAGAACACCCTCAAAGAGTCAAAATTGAGGAAGTTATGCATTGGTGAAGTTGACCCTTTTTGCCAAATTGTCAAAAGTCAACTATGCCCCAAATTGCAATTTTTGCTAAATGGGCCTAATCTTTTGCACTTTTTTGAGTTGGTAGCATGGTCTACGAGTCCTAACTCTTCCCACTTGTATTTATCTTATTTTTATTATTTATTTTGATTTTGATTTGAATTAAATCAATTTAAATCAAAACAAATCATAGAAAATCCAAATCATTGAAACCTGAAGATATTGTGCATGTTTCAGGTTCTATATCCAGCTAGAAAAAGATTGAAATCGTGCAAAGCCTTTGTGTGCAAAAAAAGATTTGTTTTGACCTATTTTTAGAAAGATTTTCAAGTGAATCAAATCCAAATCAAAATCTATAATGGAGGAAGATTGAGAGCATAATTTTAAACCTAATTCATTCCTCAGTATATAAGGAACATTGGCAGACAAAAATCACAAGGCTAGAGAGGCGCACAAAGTAAGAAAAAACTTGAAAAAAAAAAGTGGTGATTCGATTTTGTACTTCCAGGCACTTTCAAGGTCCCCTAACCATCTCATTCGATTCCTGGGATTGCAAGGAGGCTGTACCAATCAAGAACAAGGAGTTTCCAACGCCAAAACCCACTGTAAGTCAGCCACGACTTTGGTTTATTTTTGAAATCGAATTGTATGATCCTGACACTTATAGCATGAAATAATCATATATTCTTGTTCCTTAATAAATTCGCAAGCTATCTATAACATTCAATTGCATTTTTTTTACTCTATGAAGATTTGCCATTGTTAGGGTTCTTGGTCTCGTTTTAGGGTTTTTGTGTGCAGGTAAAATTAGCCCCCATAAAGGGTATCATGATGCTCAGAATGCCAAGACGGTTCGATTCATGGCATTAGAAGTAATTTATCATGTCCAGGGAAGGTTTTGAAATAAGACACGGATGTAGCGACGAATGCTTATCCGTAGGTAAACGTTTTTAACTTTTACCAACGGAGCAAGGACAGGGATGACCAGCGTGGCATCATCCTGTTCGTCCATTCAAAATTCTGGCGCGTTTTTTTATTTTCTCCATTAACTCTCTTTATTGCATATTATCTATTGTCATTATTCTATGTACAAAATGAACGTGCAACGCAGTTGGTATCCAGGTGATGGAAAATGCTTTGGGGCCTGGGTTCGAACCCCAGGTCCCCCCATTTGTTTCATATTATTTTCGTTCTTGTGATCAGGCGCGCATGTAGATTTGAAGCCCACCATGGACCACCATCTTCCAGCCAACCAGATGTCAAAAGGCCAAATCTGATGGCCATCATTTGAGGGACCATGATACGTCTCAGTCAACGCATAGCATGGAGTCCAGAAAGTCAAGCGTGGGTCACCTTCTTTTGGGCCCAGATTTGCTAGTCACCCCCCCCCCCCCAATTCGCTATTTCTCAGGCCCAATATCTCTTTTCTCTATTCTTTTTATACTTTCTTTTATTTTATTTAATTTATTTATTTATTTTTACTAACATAAAAAAATAATTCTTTTTATCAAAAAAATCACAAAAAATACTTTCATCCAATTAGATTTAGGATATTTATTTTTTATACAAAAAAATAATTGAATTAGGTTATTTAATTTTAGGTAACTTAAATTATTTTGTAAATAAATTAAAAACAATTAGAACAATTAGGGTTTTTGTTTCTAACTTAATTCTATTTTCTTTTTCTTAAAATAACCAAAAACACAAAAATAGGTTAAATTTAATCATTTTCTTTAATTAATTTAATTACTAATTAATTTTGTATTTAATTTAAAAAACCTTGTTTATTTTTTCTTAAATAATTAAAAACAACAAAAATAATTGTTTCTTTCGATTAGGTTAGACGGGGTCAAAACCCTATTTCTCTCTCGTTCTTGATTCACCGTGCTTTATTATTTTTACCATATTAATGTAATTGCTCACAAGTTGTAATAGATTAATTAGGACATTTCTTTTCCTTTTCATTTATCATTTTTTTACGGGTTGTTTTTGGCTATGTAATTAATACCCGAAGCCTTGTAATAGCATAGCTTATTTTCCGCACTTTACTTCCCGTAAAATATTAACTGTTAGATGTATGAATATTAGGGATGCATGACAAGAATGTATGATTAAATTTAAAACGGTTAGAAAACCCTAAATGTGCAAAGATAATATACTTGAAATTGAATCACTCGCACATGCGCACTCCTAGGGTATAATCCCACTTCGGTTGCATTCGGTAAACGATCATTAAGTATAGGATATTTTAGTGGTCGCCCTTTTGTCTCAAAGATCAAAGTTGCCTCGGAATTGTTGCCTCGAATGTTGATCTTAAGACATTAGGGTTATTACTAAGACATCCTAACATTGCTTTAGTGATCATACGTCCATTTCGAATTGACCCTCAAACTCCAACGACGATGCTACCTACTCACTAATAGTGGGATAGCGCTGTCTAAAGGAAACGAACATAGAACAATTCTTTTTTCGAGTAGGTAGATGCTAGTAGGTACTTGCTCAATACAAACAAATTTGTTCACATTTACACTCTTTTCAAACAAAGTTTTCAAAAAAAAAACACTTCGTAACACTCTTGAAGACAGAAGCAAGGGTTAAATCGAAGTCAAACAAAAAAAACCTTTCAAATCACACAAACACAGAAGCAATTTTAAAATGATGAGCAAATACCTAATAGCCCATGGAAAACCTTGGATAGAAAGGGTGCTAATACCCTGCCTTTCTATAATCTACCCCCCGTACTCAGAAAATCTCGAAAAATGAATTTTTCTGTGCTTTTTTACTTTCCATGTTGGATAAAATAAAAGTCGGTGGCGACTCTTGCTTACTGCGACATTTTGCAAACACAAACGCAAAACGCAAACCAGCATTTCAAACAGTTCCAGTTCTGCCACCGTATCACAGAACTGGGGACTCTGCTGGGGATATAATAAGTGGGGTATACCTTAGGATTAGTTCATCATATTGCTTCTATTGTTTGATTTGATTGCTTTATCTTTGTGGGCTTTGTATCGGAGTTACTATAGATCCTAACCCGGATCCGGGGAACACCTTTTAGGTAAGTAGCAATAAACTGTGAGGGAACTGTACGGCATAGACCGATACGGTTGAAGCAGTAGCTACATTGATGTGGCACATTGGTTGGTACCGGTATCCCTTGTGGAGGAACAAGGAGAATACGGGGCTGCTATGTGTGTCGTTAAGCATCAACTGACCTTAGAACCTATAATTGACCAACTTGGCCATAGGAAGTAGTGAGATAGCCGGCCTCGGTATAGAGCTGAGAACTGGTTGATACTCGATACTACACTCATTGAGACCATACTCTCGAGATAGTTCTGGCCGCAAGAAAAGATTGCGTGAGCTGAAACCATGACCGATAGAGGATGGTCAGTGATATTGAGAACCTCTAGAACCCGGCTACTATTATTAGGACAGGTTGAACCAACTGAACTTCAAGAGGGTAGTACCTAGACTCCATGCAAGCCTGAGACTTAAGGGCTATTGTGTGACTTGTGTGCCTTTACCATGTTTGTTACCTGCTATACCTGTTGTGTGTTTTATCATGACATCATGCATCATGACATAACATGCATACTTCATTGTACTAACCATTTCAAAGACCGAGGGGATTTATCTTTGTTCTGTTTTGCAGATCATGGCTTCAGTATGCAGAAATACCATTCGAGTCAACTTCGTTCAAATCCCTGCTCAGCTCAGAGAGTTGGTCTCAAAAGTTCCTGAAACTTCTTCATTTGTTAGAAGACATGGTCATCTCCTTAGCCTGGTCACTTCAAAGTTGGATGAGCAGATGATGAGCGTGTTGTTCCAGTTCTTTGATCTGGTGCATCATTGTTTCACCTTCCCGGATTATCAGCTAGTCCCTACTTTGGAGGAGTTTTATGATTTATTAGGCATATCTATCCTCGAGCAGACACCCTTCACAGGTTTAGAGGAGGTTCCTATACCAGAGGATATTGCTTCAGCCCTACATCTAAAAAGGGTTGATGTAGTGTCCAACTGGGAGATACGGAGTGGGGTTAAAGGTTTCTTGGCTAAGTTTCTGATTGATCAAGCTCAACAGTTCTGGGATAACTTGGACTTTCAAGCTTTCTAAGACATCTTGGCTCTCCTCATCTACGGCTTGGTTCTTTTCCCAAATCCGGATTCCTTCATAGATGCGCATGCGGTTAAGATCTTCTTGTCTCGTAATCCAGTGCCTACTCTTCTGGGTGATATCCTACATGCCCTCTATACTCGTACTGCGCGAAGAAGAGGGACTCTCATGTGTTTCACGCCGCTGCTGGCGAGGTGGTTTATTTTGCACCTCCCCAAGTCTGTATTGAAGAATGAAGAAGGGTTAGGTTGGGCTTACAGAATCATGTCCCTTGCCCATACGGATATTCTTTGGAGTTCTAAGGACATGGAAAGAGTAGCTGTCATTGATCAATGTGGGGAATACCCCAATGTCCCATTTCTTGGAATTAGAGGGGGAATAACTTACAGTCTTTGCTTAGCTCTACGACAGTTTGGTCGCGCTCGGAGAGACGGTATTCATGAGCTACTTCTTACAGACATTGTCTTTGACTACAAAAGGGATGTTAATGAGCATCGCCAAAGGTTTATACGAGCCTGGGGCAGGGTGAACAGGTCTGACCCTCACGAGCTAGGACCGAAGACTTCTCTCCCGATGCAATCTTATCTCCAGTGGGTTCGAGCCCGTGCTCAAAAGCTAGGGATGCCTTATGAAGCTGTTTTACCAGTGGTTGTGGAACATACTAACGAAGAAGGTGTTCCTTATACAGTCCTCTATCCCTATATGCCTACTGATCTTGGGGCATTGAAGAGATCTTGGATCCAGTTAAAGGAAGAAAGGTATACCTACCAAGAGAAGTATCATGAGCAGGAAAGGAAGACCTTGAAGCTCACAAGACAGCTTGAGAATGAGAGGACAATCAATGATTATGTCAGCACGAAGGGAAAACGACCATGGGATTTTTGATGTCTTTTATTGTTTCTAGTTTAGATTTGCTTTTCAGTTATTTCTTTTGTAATGCGTTAAAGGCATTGTTAAACATTGTTACAAGTTCAATCTAATAAAGTGTGTTTTATTTCGGTTTACAAATTTGAATCCCCCAAAGTCTTTGAAATCATTTCATTCGCATTCCATTACCGTGCACCTCATTACAGGTACCAATACAGGTTTCTTATCTTCTTCGCTGCTTATTTCAGCACAAAATGTCTTCTGAAATACCTACCGATCAAGCCATTAAAGCTCTTTAAGCACAGAATGCTCAATTCCAAGAGTTGTTCTTGAACTTGGCCAAAGGACAACAGGATTTGAAGACTCTCATATTGAAAGAGAAGAAGAAGAAGAAGAAGAAGGTGGTTCTGCTGAATATGGGTCACAGATTTGGGAATAGGTTGCGACAGGAAGCTGATATGTCTCACTCATCCAAAGGAGGAGACAATCAAGAGGAAGAAAAGGGTCCTATTCTTGTAGTCTCTAATAATGACACTGATTTATTTGTGACCTCCGTGGAAGAAGTTTCTACTCCTTTGATGACAGTTAAGAAGAATCTATTGTTGGCCGGTTTATTTCCGCGTTATGGCGAAGGTTTCCATCTATGTTCAATCCTACCTGCTGGTTGCTATTTATTGGAATCAGGTGTTCAACGTCTGATGGATAACAAAGAGATCATGTTCGAGAAAACTATGATTTCGTTAATTCCTGTTGAAGATGTTTCCATCATAACCATTTTCGCCAATCCTTCCAAGGCTTCATCGAGAAAGCCTGTTAAGATTATATCCGTTCCGAGATTTGCTCCATTAATCATTACTATTCCTGGTCCTATCCCATACACTTCGGATAAGGTTGTCCCGTTGCACTATGGGGCCGATGTGTATTATCATGGGATCAAACAAGACTTAAAGGTTGAAGAGACTGATGTTGATGTCAACAATATTGTCGGATCTAGCAAGGTCACCAGAAGTGGAAGACTCTTCTCTCCTGAGATTTCCCCTCCGACTATTCAAAAGCCTATTGCCATTCCATCCGCCAGTACATCAGCAATTGTTACAATTCTTACTCCAGTTATCACCCCTGTCGCCGAGTCATCTGACACCCGAGGCAAAGAAGTTACAGGTGAGTCTGCCAGGACGGAGGCGCCTAAGAAGATTATTGTAGAAACCTCTAAGCAGGAGATAGAGGAAATTCTGAAGATTATCAAGAAAAGCGACTACAACATAGTCGAACAGTTGGGGAAAACCCCGTCGAAGATCTCCATGTTATTCTTATTGTTGTGCTCAGAAGCCCATGCAAAGGCTTTAATTGCTTTCCTTAAAACTGCGCATGTGCCGTAGGAAACATTTGCTGATCAATTCAAAGACTGTGTAGCTAGTTTGACCGCTGACAACGGGTTGGGTTTCTCCGACGCAGATCTGACGGCCAAAAGAAGAAATCACAATGATGCTCTGCATGTCTCGGTCGAGTGCAGGGGCACTACTTTGGCCCACATACTAGTGGATACTGGGTCCTCATTAAATATTTTACCCAAGAAAGCATTAGATCGGCTGGATTGTGAAGGGTTGGTTCTGAAGCCAAGTAATATTGTGGTTAGGGCCTTTCACGAGTCCAAAAGGATGGTGCACGGGGAGGTGGACGTCCCTATTAAAGTTGGTTCTCAGACTTTTGCATTTACGTTCTATGTGATGGATATCTGACCATCTTATTCTTGCTTGTTGGGTCGCCCATGGATTCATAAGACTGGGGCAGTGACTTCTACGCTCCATCAGATGTTGAAATATCCTGTGAAGGGGAAGATTGTTACGGTACAAGGTGAGGAGGAGTACATGGTAAGCAATATTATTTCCTTTTTCTATGTGGAGATAGATGGGGAGTTCATTGAAACCCCGTGTCAAAACTTTTAAGAGGTCCCCCAGACTTTGGCGTTCAACTCCCTGACTTTGCACACAAGACTGACAAGTTTGATTTGGGTTTTACTGCAGAAGCTCAAAGGGCTGTTCGGCGTGCCTGAATTGGAAAACCTCCTCTGTGCATCAGTAATCCGGGAGTGAATACAATTGAAGATGATGAAGAAGAGTCAGATATCGACAGCTGGATTTACCCGACTACCAACGGTGACTTGAACAATTGGACGGCGAAGGACTTCGTGCCTGTTTCTTTTATTACACAGTAATAGACTTTTTTTTTAGATTTGTAACAAACAGTTTGAAACTTTACGGCCCGGTGCCTTGCCCGAGACACCTTGGCTTTGTTTGTGAGGGCTTACTATTTTTCATTTTCATATATCATCAATAAAGCATTGGACGTTTTCTTGCATTACAAATTTTGCGCTCTTTGTTTTTCCTTTCTATCTCACACTTTATAAAACAACTATTGTCTTACACACACTCACATATCATAATGCAGATCCACATCCACTCTGGATCCCATTGATAACGACTCTGCTACTTTCAGTTATGACTTCAAAAATCCGATCAACCAAGCCGAAGACGAAGGTGAGGATGATTGTGAGGTGCCTGGGGAACTTGCTAGACTGTTACTACATGAAGAGAGGGCCATACAGCCGCATGAATAGCCAGTGGAATCAGTAAATTTGGGTACAGAGGGAGACAAGAGCGAGGCAGAAAGGATTATGGCAGAGTTGCATGAAGGTACTTTCGGAACTCATTCCAGTGGACACACCATGGCAAAGAACATCCTACAGGCAGGATATTATTGGTCCACTATAGAAGCCAATTGTTATCATCATTCTCGGACCTGTCATAAGTGCCAAGTCTATGCTGATAAGGTGCATATACCTCTAGTTCCTCTGAACATATTGACAGCTCCTTGGCCTTTTGCAATGTGGGGCATCGATATGATCGGCGAGATCAGACCTATTGTGTCCAACGGACATCGTTTCATACTGGTAGAAATTGATTATTTCACGAAGTGGGTTGAAGCAGCTTCCTTTGCTACAGTAACCAAGAACGTCATAGCGCGTTTTATCCGACACAACTTGATCTGTTGATATGGTGTACCAGAGAGGATCATTACGGACAATGGTACAAATCTCAACAATACGATGATCACCGAGCTCTGCAAACAGTTCAAGATACAGCATCACAACTCTTCCCCTTACCGGCCGAAGGTGAATGGGGTTGTTGAAGCAGCTAATAAGAACATCAAGAAGATTTTGCTGAAGATGACGGTGACATACAAAGACTGGCATGAGATGTTACCGTTTTCTCTTCATGGGTACCGCACCTCAGCGCGGACGTCAACCGGGGCAACACCCTACTCTCTGGTGTATGGCATGGAGGCAGTCCCACCTATTGAAGTCCAACTACCCTCTCTTCGGATTTATGAAGGATGCAGGTTTGAGCGAGGACGATTAGATTCAGACCCGGCTTGATCAGCTGAAATTAATCGACGAGAAAAGACTTACTGTTATTTGTCATGGTCAGATGTATCAAAAGTGAATGATCAAGGAATTTAACAAGAAAGTTAAACGACAAGAGAATCAAGTCGGGGATCTAGTAATCAAGCGCATCATACTGCCGCAAGGTGATCCTAGGGGCAAATGGATCCCTACGTACGAAGGGCCATTTGTGGTTAAGAACATTTTCTCAGGAGGAGCTATGATTCTAACCACCATGGATGGTGACGACCTTCCTAACCCCATCAATGCAGACATAGTGAAAAAATACTACACATAATCAAATACCCGTTAGGTTGACTGTCCTAGGCAAAAATAAGGGCTTCCCGGCGAACCAAAAGGGTTCGGTCAAAAATAAGGGATGAAAATGAAAAAACTGTACACCCGGCAAGTCGAAAACCTGAAAAAGCGGCTTGGGAAAAAAAGGGTATCCTGGTGGACTGAAAACCCGAAAGGGAGGTCCAGGCAAAAATTAGGGATCAAAGCGTAACACTATGTCTCATTGGATCATCTTGCAACTAGACTTCGGTATCAGCCATCAAGCTCGGACGGCGCCAATCAATTTGATCTACCTTCAACCAAGTAGCAAAGTGATGATATGCTCGAAGATATAAAGGCAATAGCAGAGTTGGAACCCAGTGGGATTGTTCACATAGCTGTTTTTCTTTGTTTTTCACAAATTTTATAATTCGTCTTTCGGCGGCGTTCTCTTACTAGGACGTCAGCCTCTTGTACAAAACGCCTATTACAGGCCAACTTCAAAATCAATACGATTAATTTTCAGAAAGAAATTTCAAATTATTTTCCTTTTTCTGTTTTGTTTTGCAAGAACGTCCAATGGTTCATTTTGATATATGCATTTGACAATTATTGCTGCTCATAAATAGTTACATATGAAAAAAAAGACGATTACTCGTTATTTCAGGAACAGGGGCAAAGAAGAAATGTCCAGACCTTACAATTTCTCTATTCACCAGGTACAAGGATAGGCCTAGCTAAAGAATATGACTAAAAATGCATACACTCCCCGCAGAGTAGGAAGCACTAGAATATAGTATTATCAACTCTCCCCAGCTGAGGTTCACAATCGGGAGTGAGTCGGTAAGATTCTCCCCAAGCAGAGTTCATTTATCACCAACAATGGAAGACAATCCGCAGTGGATTTTATTTCTTCCGCAAAACAAAAAGTTTATCCCCGATAGAGTTCATCATTGCCAGCAACAGTAATTCACCCACAGTCGAGGTTATTTCTCCAAATCGGCGGATCTCCTGATAGAGTATCTCTTCCCCACAGAGTCGTTCTCTCACCAATGTATTCTCCAGCAGAATCATTCTCCTGCCAAGATATTCTCAAATCATCTTCGGTCGTCATCCCCAACGAGCGAAACTCTTTATATTCTCCAGCAACAGTCCGAGATTTATTTTCCCCAACTAGAGATTATCATAAAAACATTACATCATGACATGCATATTGTTGTACCCCAAAATTTTCCCTCCCATTTTTCATAGAAGACACAACCCTAGGGTTTCTCAGATATTCAAGTTGGCTCATAAATCGACCAAACAGATTCTCTTCTGGGGCAATAAACCAGCAATTAGGGTTTTTTGCAATTCTCAAAAGAAAATGAGTTTTCAAAGATCCAATTGGCCTTCATAGGTCTTCATGCTTCCTCAAGGTTGTATTTATGATTTCTTCAAGCTACAAGATTTTGAGACGATTATGTCTGTTCATGGTCACATGTGATGTCGCTCACGAGTTTATCTTCAAAGAATCAGAAGAAATTTGAGTTTGGAAAACTTTAAAATTATCAAATCATCGCAAGGCATTTGATTGATTTTGAATTTTCTTAAAAAACACAGTTTACTAAAAGGATAATGTTTGTTCTCAGAGCATAATTTGTTTGGGACAAGAGATGGAGGTCAAGACTGTCATTTAGAACAATCATGATTTTGGGATCCAGGTTAACCAGATGATTTATGTCCTTAAAACATTTGTTTTGTTAGGAAATGGAGTACACAATGCATGTTTGTTTGAAATGCAGTTACAAAGTTATTGGGATTATTTGGAATTTAAGTTACCATACTGGAGCATTTTATTTCAAATATCCTGATTGGGAATTTAAAAAAAAAATCAATTAGGATGCGAAGAGAAATTACAAATTGTTGTTGATAAAGGATTTCAAGTTATAAAATGACACCAGAATACTTCATGCTACAACTCAAGATTTTCTCCAATTTCAAACACACCGTCCAAGATTGTTACAAAAAACAATTTATTTCTTTATATACTTTATGTTTTACAACTTATTGTATTTAAAAGATAAATTGTTACAACTATTGGATACAATACATCAAAATACAAGAATGATCTTTCTAAGTTACAAAGAAAATCAAAATGAATGTTTGGCCTAGGAGAATTAATCTATGTTTAAGTTGTTTGAAGATTGAAGTCATATCAGATTCCTTTGCTTATCTACAAGACTTTCCTTTTTGCCACAGATTTCTTGCGTTCTTTGCTTCGTCATCTCCATTTTTGCTCACATGAAAACAAGAGAAAGAAAGCATGATTAGTAAAAAATTATATGGGCATGAACAGGGAATTTTCCAAAAGTTATTTCATAAACTCATCATTAAGGTTTGCAACATGGAATCAGAATGCTATTTATTTCATCATAATCTATTTCCCCTAGTTTCAAATCACAAGAAGGTTGCCCTTCTTGGTTCACAAAAAGAAAGAAGAAGAGAAATTCGCGAACATGCTACAATAACAAAATGCTACAACAGTCCAAACAAATAGCATTACCAAACTGAACAAACAACAGCCTCGCAAACCAAGCAAACAACATTACCAAACTGAACAAACAACATCCTCGCAAACCAAACAAACAACATTACCAAACTGAACAAACAAACAACATTACCAAACTGAACAAACAAACAACATCACAAACCAAACAACAGCAGCATCACAAGTTGAACAAACAGCACATACAAAAGCTAAAACGAGGCAACAGTAAGTATGACAAATAGCTAGATGCTAAATCAAACAAAACTTGCTCAAGAAACGAGATATCATCATTTTCCAAACTGCAAACCTTTCAGATTAGTAAAAAAGGCAAAAGAGAAAATTTCTTTTTTATTGTCATTGAGAGATAAGAGAGGAAAGAAGTCACCTAGGCTGTAGAATTGCCCAATGCACATCCTGCAAAAGCTCTGTTGCAAAAGGAAGAGCTATTGTAAACCCAAGAATCATCAAAACTGCTAAAAAATAAAACCAAGCAAAACCTGTTGTAAACCCCAAAATCATCAAAACTGCTAAAAAACAAAACCAAGCAAAATCTGCTGCAAGCAAAAACCTGTTGTAGAGACCAAAGGCCAAGAGGCCACAACATTAGAGAAGGTCAATATAACAGAAGTGTGAGCGATCCAAAAAAATGAGGGCAAAGAGAACAAACACAGTTAACAAGCCTCAAAATCCAAAACCTGTAACAAAGCCTCAAAATCCAAAATAGTTAACAAGCCTCAAAATCCAAAACCTTTAACAAAGCCTCGAAATCCAAAACCTGTAACAAAGCCTCAAACTCAAAAAACCTGTAACAAAGCCTAAAAATCCAAAACCTGTAACAAAGCCTCAAACTCAAAGAACCTGTAACAAAGCCTCAAAATCCAAAACACAGTAACAAACCACCAAAATCCAAAAGCTGTGAACCAAGCCTCAAACTCAAAAACCAGTAACCATCATCAAACTCAAAAACCATTAACAAAGCCTCAAAATCCGAAAACTATTAACCCTCATCAAGAGCAAGAACAACAGAACCATCACAAAAAATTCAGAAAAACCTGATAATCATCATTCAAAATTGGATAACAAAGAAAACAGAAAAGTTACCAACAAGCCGAAGAAGCCATCCCCTTCCACTGACGAATCCGAAACGACACTCCACCTAAAACAGAAGCAACTTGCAACCTCCGCTCATATCTCCTTCCATAGAAACTCCCTTCAACTTCACTGCTAGGTCTGACTCCTCCTAAACCGCGCCGCCCTCGGGGAATCTCTCCGCCGACATTCTCGATGCTATCTCCATCACCACCGGCATTTGCTTCGCTTCTCAGATGAAGAGATGAGAAACAAAGATCTCGGGTGAAAGAAAAAAGCAATCGGTTGGGGAAGGAAGAAAAATATAAGTTTATCTTTATCTCTCTCAGCAGATGTACCTCCCTTTGAATTGAAAATGATGAAAAGATGAAAGGGTGAATGAAGGCGACAACTTCACCGTACTGGTACTCTCTTTTAACTGCTTATTATTTGGCTTTGGGTTTTTTTTGTCTTTTATAGATTTTTTATTTATTTATTTATTTTAATTCTTATCATCTTATTACAATTTATGTCCTTTAGTTTCATTTAACTCTTTTGTTTTTTTTTCTTTTCTGATTTAGTTAATTAGATTAATAATTAGAGATTATAATTTTAATTTTTAATTAGGTTATTTAATTCAATTAAATAAAAATATATATAATTTCAAAATAAATAAATTAGTTTAATTTAGGATTTTTATAAATAGTTTTATTAATTAATTTTATATTTAGTCTTAAATTGTTTGTTTAAGTTCTTCATGAAAAATACCAAAAAAATTTCTTTAATTTGTCAAATTAATTTTATTTCATGGTCTATTATAATTTTAGTTAATCGTTGAATTCGATTTGGTTGTATTGTATGCTATTTTATACTTTTAATCGCATTCGACTCATCCCCATTTGTAAAGTTGTACCCCCATACCCGAACACTTTGTAATAGCGTAGAATTTCAATTCCCGCAATTTACTGTTTTCCTTATACTGTATAGTAATTAGGCGTGTATGGTAAGATTCAAAAATCAATCGCTAGATAACCTAATCAAAGAATAAAATAACTTGAAACCAACGCACTTTTTCACACGCGCACCTCTAGGGTAACCTCGCTCGTTGCCTCAGAAATACAGTCATGTCCCTCGAATATGGGATGCTTTTAGCAATGACCCTTCGATAAAAAAGATCGTAGTCCCTCGATGACCCTCGACGTTGCCTTCGATAAAAAGATCTCGACCCTTACAAAAATTGCTAAAGCGTCTCATAAGTTGCTTTCGATGACTGTAAAATTTACCTGCGCCTGTCCCTTCACATCCAACGACGGGGCTTCTTACCAAATCAATGGTAAGATAGCACCATTAAAAGGAGGAAGAAAAGAACAATTTAAGACCTTTCGAGTAGATAGATTCGCTCCTAGTTACTCGCTTGCTCACGATAAAAACTTTTTACACCTACACTTTCATTTCAAAACATTTTCCAAAAGACAAAACGTTTTGTATGCCTTCTTATAAAGACGAGAACCATTGCAAAACATCTTTTCAAAACACTTTCCGAAACACAATCCACGAACACATCTTTGAACCACTTTTCGAAATAAAACTTTGTACGCATTCTTATAGAAATGAGAACCATTACAAAGAGATTTTTTTTGAAAATACTTCCAAAGCCCACACCAGAAGCACCCCGTCAAATAAAAGCAAGTGATCTAAACGAGTAACTAAGAGCCCATGGTAAACCATGGATGAAAAGGGTGCTAATACCTTCTCTTTTCATAATCTACCCCCCGAACCCTAGAAATAATCTCGAAAGGTATTTCCTGTGATTTTTTACCTTTCCTTTTGGATAAAAGAAAAGTCGGTGGCAACTCTTACTATCCGCATAAATGCGATCGAAACGCAAAACATCAAGTCAGTTCTCCCACCGTATTACACATACGCATCATACAACACAATCTCATTTATTTTGAGAACATCATTACTCAATACATGTCATGCATCATGAAATTACATACGACTAACCCTTTACTTTTCAGGGAAAGATACAATCAAATCTTCACAAAGTTCAAGCTATGAAGCCCGGGTATAACCGGATAGTATCTTGATTACTCCATCATATTGTGAAGCCCGAAGAACTACCAGATAACAGTATTAGAATACCGTGAAGCCTGGATTACAACCAGATAGTGGTATCTCTTAAAAGCAAGCTATGAAGCCCGGATTCGACCGGATAGTAGTTTAATCCCCAGCAAGTTACTGTGAAGCTTGGATTCGACCAGATATGGGCATATCATAAACACAAGCCGTGAAGCCCGGATTCGATTGGATAACAGCTCAACAAATTATTGTGAAGCCTGGATTACGACCAGATAGCAATGCAAAACACCATGAAGCCTGGATTACGACCAGATAATGGTAGAAGACGTTGTGAAGCCTGGGTTATAACCAGATAGCAGCCAAGAATACTACGAAGCCTGGATTACGACCAGATAGTGGTATATCTTTAATGCAAGTAATGAAGCATGGGTTCGACCGAATAGTATCTTGATTTCTCCGAACACCATGAAGCCTGGATTCGACCAGATAATGGTATATTACATCGTGAAGCCTGGATTACGACCAGATAGCGGAAAAGACACTGAAGCCTGGGATTATGACCAGATAACAGTAAGAGACACTGTGAAGCTTGGATTTTGACCAAATAGCAGTTCACTCGGCCCATTTCTATGAAGCCCGGAGTCGACCAGATATTAGTAGGCCTTAAAATAAAATGGAAGCCCGGATGCGACTGGATACCCACTTGATTTCTTCTAAAGCTTGGATTTCGACCAGATAAGAAGTGAGGTATTGTGAAGACTGGATTCGACCAGATAACAGTACAAGACACCATGAAGCCTGGATTCGACCAGATAATGGTATGAAACATCGTGAAGCCTGGATTACGACTAGATAGCGGTATAAAACATTGCGAAGCTTGAATTTCAACCAAATAGCAATTTTACCTGGACAATTACTAAGAAGCCCCAAGTCGACCGAATATTAGTGTGCCCAAAGTTCAAGTTAAAGCCCAGATGCGACCGGATAACAACTTAATTCCTTCTGAAGCCTGGATTACGACCAGATAAGAATTGAGAAATTGTGAAGCCTGAATTATGATCGGATAGCAAGTTCAATCTCATCTCCCCAATAAGTCACTGTAAAGCATGGATTACGACCAAATAGCAGTCGATCTTATCACTATGAAGCCTGGATCACGACCAGATAGTAGTTCATTTTCACCTCTTCGACCAAGATATGATTCCCCAGTAGAATAACAGACGACCGAAGCTCCTAAAATTCAACTTTCTCTCGAGACAGAGAACAACATTCCCCAACAGAATCTTCCTCAACAACAGGTATACAAGCTCTCGCTAAGGAATCTCTTATGCGATCGAAACTTCTTATGATGGCATCTTTAAGCCCATCTCCCACCATCAATCTCCAAATGGAATCTATATGCCTATTCCCGACACCACAAGACAAGTACCACTTCATGGGAGTGCAAATTTCTGGGAACTCTAGTGTTCAATCATCTTCCACCTTCAGATCACGAAAGGCAGACAAGACAATCTACACCCTCAGGTTTAAGAAGATTGAACAAGGGCAGCTGTTGTACCCCAAAATTTGCCCTCTCATATTTCTCAATACATTTCAAGTGAGGTCTTCAACTTGCTCAAGGAAGTCCAAGGGTTGATCAGACAAGCTCTCTCCTAAGGCAGTCTACCTCAAATTAGGGTTTCATGTTGTATCAAGATAATTGAGTCCAAGGGATCCCAAATGCTCACTATTGTCCTAATATGTTCTCAAGATCATCCTTGTCAAGTTTCAAGCCTTGCAGAGGAAGTTTGCTCAGCCAATTGCTCAAAGGCCTGAAAATCGATTGTGCTAGGTCAAAAGTCAATTGTGGCCCACATACAGTCAAACTTCAAGATATTTGGTCAACATCCTAATTTTGAATTATCATTCATCATTTGATCAAAGGTTGATCATGATTCTTCAAGGATTTCTCACAATTCATCAAAATCCAAAAGTTACTAAATTAGGGTTTTGTAGGAAAAGTCAACTCAACTTTGACCAAGCATAACTTTCTCATACTTTATTATAAATGACCCATCCAAAGCTCATTTTGAATAGGATACAATTCCCTACAATCCATCTTCAGCTACCAAGTTCAAAATATTCACTCACAAGAAGTTATGAATTTGGACATTATAGGTCATTTTGAAAAGTCAACAAAAACACCTTTTTTGTCAAAGCTTCATACATGAACATGGAATACCAAATTGATATGAGACCAAAAAGGGTTGCTTAGAGGACATCTCAATCTTTCTAAAAAGTCAAAGAACACCCTCAAAGAGTCAAAATTGAGGAAGTTATGCATTGGTGAAGTTGACCCTTTTTGCAAAATTGTCAAAAGTCAACTATCCCCCAAATTGCAATTTTTGCTAAATGGCCTAATCTTTTGCACTTGTTTTGAGTTGGTAGCATGGGCCACGATTCCTAACTCTTCCAACTTGTCTTTATCTTATTTTTATTATTTATTTTGATTTTTATTCAAATTAAATCAATTTAAATCAAAACAAATCATAGAAAATCCAAATCATTGAAACCTCAAGATATTGTGCATGTTTCAAGTTCTATATCCAGCTAGCAAAAGATTGAAATCATGCAAAGCCTTTGTATGCATAAAAAGATTGGTTTTGACCTATTTTTAGAAAGATTTTCAAGTGAATAAAATCCAAATCAAAAGCTATAATGGAGGAAGATTGAGAGCATAATTTTAAACCTAATTCATTCCTCAGTATATAGGGAACATTGGCAGACAAAAATCACAAGGCTAGAGAGGCGCACAAAGTCAAAACAAACTTGAAAAAATCAAAGAAAAGTGGTTATTCTATTTTGTACTTCCAGGCACTTTCAAGGTCCCCCTAACCATCTCATTCGATTCCTGGGATTGCAAGGAGGCTATACCAATCAAGAACAAGGAGTTTCCAGCGCCAAAACCCACTGTAAGTTAGCCACGACTTTGGTTTATTTTTGAAATTGAATTGTATGATCCTGGCGCTTATAGCATGAAATAATCATATATTCTTGTTCCTTAACACATTTGCAAGCTATCTATAACATTCAATTGCATTTTTTTAACTCTATGAAGATTTGCCATTGTTAGGGTTCTTGGTCTCGTTTTAGGGTTTTTGTATGCAGGCAAAATTAGCCCCCATGAAGGGTATCATGATGCTCAGAATGCCAAGACGGTTCGATTCATGGCATTAGAAGTCATTTATCATGTCCAGGGAAGGTTTTGAAATAAGACAGGGATGTAGCGACGGATGCTTGTCCGTAGGTAAAAGTTTTGAACTTTTACCAACAAAGTGAGGACAGGGATGACCAGCGTGGCATCATCCTGTTCGTCCATTCAAAATTCTGGCACGTTTTTTTATTTTCTCCATTAACTCTCTTTATTTCATATTATCTATTATCATTATTCTATGTACAAAACGAACGTGCAGCGCAGTTGGTAGCCAGGTGATAGAAAATGCTTTGGGGCCTGGGTTCGAACCCTAGGTCCCCCCATTTCTTTCATATTATTTTCGTTCTTGTGATCAGGCGCGCATCTAGATTTGAAGCCCACCATGGACCACCATCTTCCAGCCAGCCAAATGTCAAAAGGCCAAATCTGATGGCCATCATTTGAGGGACCATGATACGCCTCAGTCAACGCATAACATGGAGTCTAGAAAGTCAAGCGTGGGTCACCTTCTTTTGGGCCCAAATATGCTATTCACCCCCCCCCCCCCCCAATTTGCTATTTCTCAGGCCCAATATCTCTTTTCTCTATTCTTTTTATACTTTCTTTTATTTAATTTTATTTATTTATTTATTTTTACTAACATAAAAAATAATTCTTTTTATCAAAAAAATCACAAAAAATATTTTTATCCAATTAGATTTAGGATATTTATTTTTTATACAAAAAAATAATTGAATTAGGTTATTTAATTTTAGGTAACTTAAATTATTTTGTAAATAAATTAAAAACAATTAGAACAATTAAGGTTTTTGTTTCTAACTTAATTCTATTTTCTTTTTTTTAAAATAACCAAAAACACAAAAATAGGTTAAATTTAGTCATTTTCTTTAAATAATTTAATTACTAATTAATTTTGTATTTGATTTAAAAAATCTTGTTTCTTTTTTCTTAAATAATTAAAAACAACAAAAATAATTGTTTCTTTCAATTAGGTTAGACGGGGTCAAAACCCTATTTCTCTCTCGTTCTTGATTCACCGCGCTTTATTATTTTTACCATATTAATGTAATTGCTCACAAGTTGTAATAGATTAATTAGGACATTTCTTTTCCTTTTCATTTATCGTTTTTTTACGGGTTATTTTTGGCTATGTAATTAATACCCAAAGCCTTGTAATAGCGTAGCTTATTTTCCGCACTTTAATTCCCACAAAATATTAACTATTAGATGTATGAATATTAGGGATGCATGACAAGAATGTATGATTAACTTTAAAACGGTTAGCAAACCCTAAATGTGCAAATATAATAAACGTGAAATTGAATCACTCGCACATGCGCACTCCTAGGGTATACTCCCACTTCGGTTGCCTTCGGTAAACGGTCATTAAGTATAGGATATTTTAGTGGTCGCCCTTTTGTCTCAAAGATCAAAGTTGCCTCGGAATTGTTGCCTCGAATATTGATCTTAAGACATTAGGGTTTGTGATCGGTGGAAATAGAACTGACTGTTTTTTAAGCTGGTTTTGTGAAATGTTGCGGTGAGCAAGAGTCGCCACCGTCTTTTATATTCTCCAACATGGAAAGGACAAAAGCAAAGCAAAATTCCTTATGAGAATGTTTCTCGGTTCGGGAGGTAGATTTATAGAAAGGTAAGGTGTTAGCACCCTTTCTATCTGTGGTTATCCACGGGCTCTTAGGTACTTGCTCTTATGTTTTCAAAAGATGTTTTCTTTTCAAGTGTGTGTGGGTTTTGAAAAAGTTCGTTTGGAAAACTTCTAAGTAACTCTTGTATCAGTCCTCAAGAGTGTATGAAGTGTTTTGTTTGAAAACTTTTTGAAAGTGTGGGGTGCGAAAATTTGTTTTTGTTTGTTTTTGAAAAGAGCAAGTACTTAAGAGAAATCCACCTACTCTAAGGAATTAAGCCGTGTAAGAGTCCTTTAGATAGTGCTATCCCACCATTGAGGGGTAGGTAGCACCATCGTTGGAGGTGTTCGGGTCAATTCGATTATCGGGACAGTGTGGTCACTGAAGCAATAGTAGGACGTCTTAGAAGTAACCCTAATGTCCTAGATCCTTTTAAATCCGAGGCAACCGTTTCAAGGCAACTGGATCTTAGACATAAGGGCGACCGCTAAAACACCCTATACTTGACGACCACGTTTCGAGGCAACGAGTGAAGCGTACCCTAGGAGTGGCATGTGTTTTGTGTGTTGTTTTTCAGTTAATTGTCTTTGTACATGTTATTTTGTGAGCTACGGATTGGTTTTATTTACATACATTCTTTCATGCATTGTTAACAGTTAGGAGTGCGGAAAATTAAGGTGCGGGAATGTGAAGCTACGCTATTAAAAGGCGCGGGTCTATACATCGCCAAAAAAAACAAAGACCCGTTTTGATAAAGTGCGGAAAGTAAAGAAAGCAATAAACCTAATTACTATTACATTCTTGAAGCAGTTATATAATAATCAAAATAAAATAAATGCGCACGAATAAAAATTAATCGGGAATGCCTTAAGGGTTTTGACCCTTTTAAGAAAAGAAATGAAATTTTTTTTGTCTTTTTTTTTGTGATTAAATGAGATTAAAACTAATGATTAAACTAATTAATTAATCAATAAAAAATGTTTTTTTGTATTTTTTATGTTTTTAATGAAATAAAATAAAAGGAAATAAAATTAAAAGTCAATAAAACCTAATTCTAATTTTATTTTAGTTATTAAGAAAAAAAAAGTTAAAGTTGCCTAATTAAAATTAATTCAATTTATTAGTATTTATTTACAAAAATAAAATGAATTTAATAATAATAATAATATTAGTTCTTTTTTTTATTTTTTTATAGAAAATAAATTAGTTATGTTAATAGTTAATAAAAGGGAAAAATAAAAATAAGACAAATAAAATATAAAAAATGAAAATTGCAAACCCAAGGGGGAATTTGGGCCAGATTGGAGGGTGCATATGGAATTGTGAGGCCCATGAACCTTCAGCCACGTTGACCCTTTTGCCATTTCCTGCAGCATGCTTTGACCTATGATAGAGTGGACATCGCCTCATGGCCTTTGGATCTGGGTTAGTGAACATCTGGCGCCTGGATAGTGGAGATGTATGGTGGAACGCTTTGGACTGCATGTACATGAAAATGTTAAGGAAAAAGAGAAACAATTAATTGGGGGACCTGGGGATCGAACCCAGGTCCCAACACTCAAATCTCTTTCGCCCTGCCACTACACCAAGTGTCTCAATTGTAATAATAATAAGAAAGTAATGTTATATTGAATAAACGCGTCACATGCTGGAAAATAAAAAAGAGCGTGCGTGATTTAAATAAACCAACCACGCATGGACACCTCATCATCGTCTTCATCTCATCTGCAAAATAGAAACAAGATAGCGGGGGTTTTTAACCCCCACAATGCAAAACTGTGGAAAATAGCGATTAGCTATATAGTGAACATAAAAAGGGCGCGAGGTATCTAATGGATTTGTCTCATCACGCCGGTTTCAACCATGTATGTTTGGAGGTTTAATTTTACACTATGTGAAAAACCCCAATTCAAAAGCTTTGAAACCCTAGCATCCGTCCATGGTGGTTTTCAATTTAAGGCACCATAATCAAATTAAATTATATAGAAAGCTTTGTATGGATCCTGTGAGCACAATACAATCAATGAAAAATGTTAATAACGCATGAATGGATGATTGTGATTTTGAAAAAAAGAAGGTAACCGTATGAATGTGTAGCACGAGTTCTTGAGTGTTAGGACTTGTTTATGCTTGCAATAGGTTCCTGGCAATGCTGGGAATGTGTTTGGATCAAAAGAAAGGTTTAAATTACGCTGGAATATGGATTTCAGTTTGTGACTTTTCTTTGGAATTTTTGAATTTTGTTTTGCTCTCTTAGAGGTTTCTAGGTCGTGCCTGAGGTAGGAGAGGCTTGCATATATGTGTATTAATTAGAATCAAGCAATATTATGAGCCTTTAACCATTGCAATGATGTTTGGGATTTCTTCACAACCACCATTAAAGAAACTTGCCATTTTTGTCCAAATTTGAATTTTATGCTTGAAATGGAATTTACACGAATTTGGTATGTGACTTATGATGCATCAAGGTCATTCAAACCACAAGATATCACTTAATTAATTTTTTTGATTTTTATTTGAATTTTATGGATTTAAAATGAATTAAATCAATAAAATTAAATAAAAATAGAAAAATTAATGTTTAATCTTGAAATTAATCATGGGACACGTGGGTGGCATGACAAAGCTGAACCAAGTGGAAAAAAGTGGGCCCTTTTGTTAAAAATTGAAGTTTCAAGGATAGTTGATTTTGGCCATTTCAAAAAAATTTCCCAACTTCTCCAATTCATATCTTGCTCAATTTTGATCATATGAATATGTTCTTGGACATTTTGGAAAGGTCTTGAAGTCCTCTAACCAATGCCTTTGGTCCCATGTCATTTTGATTTACCAATCTCAAGTTATGGTCTTTGACTTAAAATGCCTTTTTGTTGACTTTTGAAAATGACCTATAATGTTGAAATTGATAACTTTTTGTGAGAGCATTTCTTTGACTTGGAATGTGAATATGAGTTGTAGTAAATGTCATCCCCTTCAAAATGAGCATTATATGGGATTTTTCTGATGAACCATGAAAAAGTTATGCCTCTGTCAAGTTATAGTTGACTTTTCAGCTGTCCAAAAATAGAAACTTTTGACACCTTGATGATTTTTGAGCCATTCTTGTGGAATCATGATCAAGATTTGATCCAATGATGATTGTGGCTTCAAAATAAGATGTTGACCAAAATTTTTGACTTTTGACTGCCAAATGACCATTTTGCCCCTACAGTTGACTGTGGAGCAATTAGGGTTTTTGGCTGTGCAACTTGACCTTGTGAGCCTTGAAACTTGACATGTAGGTGCTTGACAATGTATATGAGCATATGGGACTTGATTGAGCCCTTGAAAACCTCAACTTCCTTGCAAGAACCAAAACCCTAATTTGATTGGCTTGGGAGGGTGGTTTGACTGTGTAGCCCTTGAGTAGACTTGAGCAAATTGAGATGATGCTTGTCAAAACTTTGAAGAATATGGGAGGGTAAATTTTGGGGTACAACAGTTGCCCCTGTTCAATCTTCTTAGACCTGAGGATGTAGATTGGCTTGTGTGCCTTTCGTGATCCGAGGGTGAAAGATGATTGAACACTAGAGTGCCCAGAAATTTGTACTCACATAGTAGAGTATCAGCAGTGTGATGGTGGGAATGGCCTTATAAATGCCATTTGGAGAGATGATGGACAGGAGGACGGGCTTATAGATTCCATCTGGAAGTATGACAGAACCTTGTCGGGAATGGGCTTATAGATGCCATTTGAAAATGCAATGGATAGTTGAATCTGAATAGGAAATAGAATAGCTTCCGTGTCTGGGGCATATCTAGTCTATATCTAATTGATGATGTCTGAACGAGTAGTAGAATGACCGCCGAGTCTGGGGTATATCCATACTGCATCTGAATGAGTGGCAGAATATCATCCGAATCTGGATCGTATCTGGGCTGAACAATAGAATAGCATCCGGGCTGGAGCATCTCTAAGTTGTCTTTAGAAGTTTGAATCTGAATAAGCAATAGAATAGCGTCCGGATCTGGAGCATCTCTAGGCCATCTCCGGAGAGAAATCTGAATAAGCAGTAGAATAACATCCGGGTCAGGAGCATCTCTAAGCTATATCTGAAAGGAAATCTGAATAAGTATCAAAATGTCGCCATGCCTGGGTTGCATCTGAACTATCTCTAGAAGGAAATTTGAATAAGCAATAGAATAGCATCCGGATCTGGAGCATCTCTAGGCCATCTCTGAAAGGAATCTCTGAATAAGCAATAGAATAACATCCGGGTCCGGAGCATCTCTGAGCTATTACTGGAGAGAAATCTGGAATAAACAATAGAATAGCATCTGTGGTTGGAGCATTTCTAAGTTATCTTTAGGAGTTTGAATCTGAATAAGCAATAGAATAGCGTCCGGATCTGGAGCATCTCTAGGCCATCTCCGGAGAGAAATCTGAATAAGCAAAAGAATAGCGTCCATATCTGGAGCATTTCCCAGCTATATCTGAAAGGAAACTCTTGAATAAACAAAAGAATAACGTCCATCTCTGGAGCATTTCTAAGCCATCTCTGAATAGAAAATCTGAATAAGCAAAAGAACAGCATCCATCTCTGGAGCATTTCCAAGCTATATCTGAAAAGAAACTCTTGAATAAGCAAAAGAATAGCGTCCATCTCTGGAGCATTTCTAAGCCATCTCTGAAGAGAAAATCTGAATAAGCAAAAGAACAGCATCCATCTCTGGAGCATTTCCAAGCTATATCTGAAAAGAAACTCTTGAATAAGCAAAATAATAGCATCCATCTCTGGAGCATTTCTAAGCCATCTCTGAAGAGAAAATCTGAATAAGCAAAAGAACAGCATCCATCTCTGGAGCATTTCCAAGCTATATCTGAAAAGAAACTCTTGAATAAGCAAAAGAATAACATCCATCTCTGGAGCATTTCTAAGCTATCTCTGAAGAGAAAATCTGAATAAGAAATAGAATAGCATCCGGATCTGGAGCATCTCTAGGCCATCTCTGAAAGGAATCTCTGAGTAAGCAATAGAATAACATCCGGGTCCGGAGCAACTCTGAGCTATTACTGGAGAGAAAATCTGAATAAGCAAAAGAACAGCAACCATATCTGGAGCATTTCTCAGCTATATCTGAAGCTTTGAATAAGCAAAAGAATAGCATCCATATCTGGAGCATTTCCCGGCTATATCTGAAACTTTGAATAAGCAAAAGAATAGCATCCATATCTGGAGCATTTCCCGGCCATATCTGAAAGGAAACTCTTGAATAAGCAAAAGAATAACATCCATCTCTGGAGCATTTCTAAGCTATCTCTGAAGAGAAAATTTGAATAAGCAAAAGAATAGCAACCATATCTGGAGCATTTCTCAGCTATCTCTTCAATCTCTTTAATGTAGATATGCCCTGGCTGGATACAGGTGTCGAATCTACTCACAGATATGCCCTGGCTGGATACAGGAATCGAATCTAGAATTGCGACAGTTGATAGTAATCATCTTTGGGATTGACCTTTTTTCCTGAAAAGGCGAAACATCAGTTGTATGCAATGTCATGATGTATGAAATGCATGATGTTCTCAAGCATAAATGAGATTGTGTGTTATGATGCGTATATGCATGCGTCCTGGTGTATGATAATGTGATGTTTATGAATGTATTTTCGTCTAGGAAAATAAATCCTTGACGAATGCCGGGAAGTTGGATCCTGGGCTGATGTTTGAAGAGTAGAGCTCTTCATTTCCGCTGGGGATGATGATTGCAAGAATAAACCGGTAGGAGAAGATGACTCCGTTGGGGAATAAACTTGTTGGAGAGATTACTCTGCGGGGAATTACTCTGTGGGGAGAGATACTTCGCCGAGGTTTTGATGATAACTCCGCTGGGGATTCCGTTGATAAGTTATGTTGGGGAATTGATGAACTCCGCTGAGGGATAGGGAGAACTTTGCCGAGGACGATCTTTCCGTGGCAATTAGCTGAGGATAACCCAGTTATAAGCTCTGGTGGGGAATAACCTTTGAATATAGTCGGGGAGATGCGTCCGTACTCCGCAGGGGATAACCTTCCAGAATCTACTGGGGATAAGCTTCCTGAATCTACTGGGGAGGTTGATTCAACTTTCCTGGGGAAACTTTTGGATTGCACTGGGGAGTGGCTCCACTGGGGTGTCTGGTATTCCGCCGGGGAACAATCTTATATTAAGACTGCCGGGGATGCTTGCTTAGGAACATCTGTATACTCCGCTGGGGAATGTTGAGATTTTCTGGGGATATCCAACTTCCTCAAGGCTGACAGTAGACTAACTCTGCTTGGGGAGAGTGTTGCTGACTTGTTAGGGATACTGTGCCTTTCCAGGGCTGATGGAGACCACCTCTGCTTGGGGAGTATTGCTGAATCTGATCCTACTTTGCAGGGAGTGGAGGCATCTTGGTTGTTCTTCAGCCGAACTTACCTTGGTACCTTGGTGGACAAAGCAACTAGATCGCTTAGACAATTCTGATTGCCCCTGTTTCTGTGGGAGAAGACGCCTGTGGAGGCCTTGATAACTGCTGATCGACAAATCTTCTTCTGGTAGGCTAGTGACGAGATGACGGGACATAGTTGTACGCTTTAATCCCTAATTTTTGCCTAGACCACCCTTTCGGGTTTTCAGTCCACAGGGATACCCATTTTTGCCCAAGCCGCCTTTTCAGGTTTTCGACTTGCCGGGTGTACAGATTTTTCATTTTCATCCCTTATTTTTGCCCGAACCCTTTTGGTTCACCGGGAAGCTCTTATTTTTGCCTAGGTGTGTCAACCTAGCGGGTCTTTGATTATGCGTAGTGTTTTTCGACTATGTCCACGCTCTCAGGATGTAGGGAAGTGCCCCTGTTGTGGTGTTGCCATGCTACCAGAAGATGTCTGATCATGCAAGATTCGTCGCTGGAAGTCATGCCCAATGCCCCAAGTGACTCAAGCGGAGATTTTCCCCAGGCTATTTGGCATTTGAGAGATTCTCTGAATCTTGACTGGACTGCCCCAGATGACGGACAATGATCATGTCATGCCCCTTGGTTGGAAGTGCTTTTGTTCATTTAGACATTCGTCGTGCGAACTTCTATGTTGTTCAAACAAATAATCATATACAAGCAATGTTATATTAAAAATGCAAAGCTTATGTCTGTCTTGAAGTTTTTGAAAATGTATTTTTTTCAGTAAAACCAGTGAATTTTGTAAAACGTGATGTCAACTCAGTATTTTATAGCAAACCTTAAAGAGTCAGGATACCTTTCGTAACAGTATGCTTTCGAACCAACCCATGCTTCAGCTAGGACTTTTAAGGGTTGTAACGTGGCCTGGTTCAATGGTTTAAGAAACAAAGGTTAAAGGCTCAAATTTTATTTGTACCCACCCGCTCTTCATGATGTTCTTCAAACCTAAACTCAACTGATCGTGCGTTAGACCTTGTTTGAGTCTTTGTCCTGATATTTCAGTGAGGGTTCGGATACTGACAATTTATTTTGCATAAGAAGTCATTTTTTGTCGAGGGTTAGTAGGACCTCTTTCTTTTTGATTTTGTTATCCCTGTTTTTTGCCTGAACTGTTTCTTTTTATATTTACAGTCAGCGGGATGCCCTAGTTTTGTAAGTCTCCTTCATAGGTTTTGACTTATTGGGCTTTTATTTTTGGGAAATAATAACTGTCTATCTTTATGATTATTCGGAACCATCACTGTCTTTTGTTTTGGAAGGACTCCTTTTGATGCCATTCGTTGTGCACCTGGATCAACTGAGAAGACTACCCTGCCCCGGGTTATGATTAAGGGTTTTAATTTTCGAAAAGAAAAACTCCTACTTCTTTGGCTCGAAGGGGTTGACGAGGGATTATCTTCCTTATAACTCCAGTGTTTAGGAATTGAAACAATGCTTGTACCTCATCAGCGGGGTCTGTTCAAAAGCATACTGTAAATGTCGTGGTATCGTTTTCGTCATCCTCCCTCAAGAGGCTTAGAATTTTCAATCGAGAGTTGAACATCAAGAAAAAAATAAAAGCAATTTTGAATATAGAGAACACAATTACTTCAAAACAGACACGTGTAATGCATTAATGAAATAATAGAGTTTGACATGATAATTGTTTGAATAAGCAAAGAAAAATACAACTTGAACATTCGAATGAACAAAAGCTTCTTAGTTTGCACTAGTCATCTCAGATGGAAGATTCTCAGCAGAAGATTTTCATTTTGCCACCCGGCATGAACTCCAGCACCCTTCCGTCGATCAAGTCCTGGATCTTGTTCCTCAAGCTCCAACAGTCATCAGTGTCATGTCCAGGACTGTCAGAATGGTAGGCACACCTTTCATCAGGATTGTACTTCAGGGAGGTTATGTTGAGATTCTTAGGAGGATCTTTTAAAGCAATCAACTTGACCTCCAACAAGTGTCTCAGTATCAGTGATGATGGTATACCAGTCTCCAAGAAATGTCTTCCAGACGTATTTCGCTTACACCGATTACCCTGTTGACGCTGGTGAGGTTGATGTTGGGCTTGTGACCCTGAAGCAAACTGAGGACCTTTTCCCTTGTCTTCTTGCCCCACAGGTGGTTGAATGATGGCTTGCTCTTCAACCTTAGATGTTTTCCCCAGTTGGTTATCCCGAAGCAGTTGGTTGACGAGAACCCTGAGCTCTCCTTGTTTTTGAGATAAGTCTTGGACAAGAGCCATTTGCCCCAGCATCTGGGTTCTCATTGTATCCACCTTAGCTTGTAGACGTTTCAGCCGTTCGTCCTTATCGTCTTCAGGACTGTTCCTGACCAAAGTCCCCATGAGGAGTGTTCTCAGCTCTTCCTGCCCCTTGGATAGGTTTAGGAGGATCTCCCCGAACCGAGTCTCCTGAGCATGAAGATCCTGGTTGTCTTGTTGGGAAGCCATTGCTGAAATAAACAGCGGAGAAGGTAAGTGACATGTAACAAGGGTACCTCTTATGCAATGATGTGTATGTATGCATGCAATGTTTTCAAGGATCTCGCGGGGTAAACAGAGAAATTTGTTAGAATTTGAATCTGGTAGCTTGATTGAAGGAACTTCATGTTGTTGAGAGTCCTTCTTCAAGAGTCAAAGCTCACCATATCTAGTGGGTCATAGCCCCTGACTCAAGTTATCAACCTTGGCTAGAGGAAAATAAATCCCCTTTACCCCTTGCTAGACATCATGACCTGCACCACAAACCCTTGAGATCCTTGAAATGGATTAGTCCTTATGTAGGATGTATGCAATGGTATGATGGCATGATGTTATGCTATGCGTGGAGTGATGTAAGTAAACCCTGTTATGAGTCCAGGTTAAGGAATGTAAACAAACCCTGCAAGAAACTCATGTGTTAGATAACAAGCATGCAAGTAGTCAAGTTTGAAAGCACACAAGTCACACAAGACATCCCTTAGAGTTTAGGCCAGCATGAAGTTTGGGGTACTACCCTCTTGAAGTTGGTGGGCTCAAAAACCTGTCCTATCAAAAGTAACCGGGTTCTAAGGAGCTCAATATCATAGGGTTGTTTTCTATGTTCATTGTTTCGATTTAGCCACTGAACTGACGATCAAAATATTCCAAGAAAACAACCCTCAATGAGTGTAGTATCGAGTATCTACCAACTTCGGACTCCACCAAAGTCAGTCATCTCACTACCCCTAAAGAGGCTAGGATGGTCAAGTAAGGTTCCTAAGGTCAGTTGATGCTTCACGACACCACGCGGCGGCCCCGTACTCTCCTTGACTTGACTCAAGGGTTACCGGTACTCACCAAAGTGCCACATCAACGTAGCAAACTGCTTCAACCGTGTCGGTATACCCCGCATAGTTCCCTCACAGTTTGTTGCTACTTTCTAAAAGGTATCCCCCAAATCTGGGTTAGGATCTATGAAACTCCCAAAATAGGCCCACAATATTAAATCAAGCAAGGCAAGCAATTGAAAACATGATGATGAACTATTCCTAAGGTACACCCCACAGAGTAATTCCCCAGCAGAGTCGCCAGTTCTGTGATTGATGGAAATAGAACTGACTGTTTTTTAAGCTGGTTTCGCGAAATGTCGCAGTGAGCAAGAGTCGCCACCGTCTTTTATATTCTCCAACATGGAAAGGACAAAAGCACAGCAAAATTCCTTATGAGAATGTTTCTCGGTTCGGGAGGTAGATTTATAGAAAGGGAAGGTGTTAGCACCCTTTCTATCCGTGGTTATCCACGGGCTCTTAGGTACTTACTCTTATGTTTTCAAAAGATGTTTGCTTTTCAAGTGTGTGTGGGTTTTGAAAAAGTTCGTTTGGAAAACTTCTAAGTAACTCTTGTATCAGTCCTCAAGAGTGTATGAAGTGTTTTGTTTGAAAACTTTTTGAAAGTGTGGGGTGCGAAAAGTTGTTTTTGTTTGTTTTTGAAAAGAGCAAGTACTTAAGAGAAATCCACCTACTCTAAGGAATTAAGCCGTGTAAGAGTCCTTTAGATAGTGCTATCCCACCATTGAGGGGTAGGTAGCACCATCGTTGGAGGTGTTCGGGTCAATTCGATTATCGGGACAGTGTGGTCATCGAAGCAATAGTAGGACGTCTTAGAAGTAACCCTAATGTCCTAGATGCTTTTAAATCTGAGGCAACCGTTCCAAGGCAACTGGATCTTAGACATAAGGGCGACCGCTAAAACACCCTATACTTGACGACCACGTTTCGAGGCAACGAGTGAAGCGTACCCTAGGAGTGGCATGTGTTTTGTGTGTTGTTTTTCAGTTAATTGTCTTTGTACATGTTATTTTGTGAGCTACAGATTGGTTTTATTTACATACATTCTTTCATGCATTGTTAACAGTTAGGAGTGCGGAAAATTAAGGTGCGGGAATGTAAAGCTACGCTATTACAAGGCGCGGGTCTATACATCACCAAAAAAAAACAAAGACCCGTTTTGATAAAGTGCGGAAAGTAAAGAAAGCAATAAACCTAATTACTTTTACATTCTTGAAGCAGTTACATATTAATCAAAATAAAATAAATGCGCGCGAATAAAAATTAATCGGGAATGCCTTAAGGGTTTTGACCATTTTAAGAAAAGAAATGAATTTTTTTTGTCTTTTTTTGTGTGATTAAATGAGATTAAAACTAATGATTAAACTAATTAATTAATCAATAAAAAATGTTTTTTTGTATTTTTATGTTTTTAATGAAATAAAATAAAAGGAAATAAAATTAAAAGTCAATAAAACCTAATTCTAATTTTATTTTAGTTATTAAGAAAAAAAAAGTTAAAGTTGCCTAATTAAAATTAATTCAATTTATTAGTATTTATTTACAAAAATAAAATGAATTTAATAATAATAATAATATTAGTTCTTTTTTTTATTTTTTTATAGAAAATAAATTAGTTATGTTAATAGTTAATAAAAGGGGAAAATAAAAATAAGACAAATAAAATATAAAAAATGAAAATTGCAAACCCAAGGGGGGTTTTGGGCCAGATTGGAGGGTGCATATGGAATTGTGAGGCCCATGAACCTTCAGCCACGTTGACACTTTTTCCATTTCCTGCAGCATGCTTTGACCTAGGATAGAGTGGACAGCGCCTCATGGCCTTTGGATCTGGGTTAGTGAACATCTGGCGCCTGGATAGTGGAGATGTATGGTGGAACGCTTTGGACTGCATGTACATGAACATGTTAAGGAAAAAGAGAAACAATTAATTGGGGGACCTGGGGATCGAACCCAGGTCCCAACACTCAAATCTCTTTCGCCCTGCCACTATACCAAGTGTCTCAATTGTAATAATAATAAGAAAGTAATGTTATATTGAATAAACGCGTCACATGCTGGAAAATAAAAAAGAACGCGCGTGATTTGAATAAACCAACCACACATGGACACCTCATCATCGTCTTCATCTCATCTGCAAAATAGAAACAAGATAGCGGGGGTTTTTAACCCCCACAATGCAAAACTGTGGAAAATAGTGATTAGCTATATAGTGAACATAAAAAGGGCGCGAGGTATCTAATGGATTCGTCTCATCACGCCGGTTTCAACCATGTATGTTTGGAGGTTTAATTTTACACTATGTGAAAAACCCCAATTCAAAAGCTTTGAAACCCTAGCATCCGTCCATGGTGGTTTTCAATTTAAGGCACCATAATTAAATTAAATTATATAGAAAGCTTCGTATGGATCCTGTGAGCACAATACAATCAATGAAAAATGTTAAAAACGCATGAATGAATGATTGTGATTTTGAAAAAAAGAAGGTAATCGTATGAATGTGTAGCACGAGTTCTTGAGTGTTAGGACTTGTTTATGCTTGCAATAGGTTCCTGGCAATGCTGGGAATGTGTTTGGATCAAAAGAAAGGTTTGAATTACGCTGGAATATGGATTTTAGTTTGTGACTTTTCTTTGGAATTTTTGAATTTTGTTTTGCTCTCTCAGAGGTTTCTAGGCCGTGCCTGAGGTAGTAGAGGCTTGCATATATGTGTATGAATTAGAATCAAGCAATATTATGAGCCTTTAACCATTGCAATGATGTTTGGGATTTCTTCATAACCACCATTAAAGAAACTTGCCATTTTTGTCCAAATTTGAATTTTATGCTTGAAATGGACTTTACACGAATTTGGTGTGTGACTTATGATGCATCAAGGTCATTCAAACCACAATATATCACTTAATTAATTTTTTTTATTTGAATTTTATGGATTTAAAATGAATTAAATCAATAAAAATAGAAAAATTAATGTTTAATCTTGAAATTAATCATGGGACACGTGGGTGGCATGACAAAGCTGAACCAAGTGGAAAAAAGTGGGCCCTTTTGTCAAAAATTAAAGTTTCAAGGATAGTTGACTTTGGCCATTTCACAAAAATTTCCCAACTTCTCCAATGCATATCTTGCTCAATTTTGATCATATGAACATGTTCTTGGACATTTTGGAAAGGTCTTGAAGTCCTCTAACCAATTCCTTTGGTCCCATATCATTTTGATTTACCAATCTCAATTTATGGTCTTTGACTTAAAATGCCTTTTTGTTGACTTTTGAAAATGACCTATAATGTTGAAATTGATAACTTTTTGTGAGAGCATTTCTTTGACTTGTAATGTGAAGATGAGTTGTAGGAAATGTCATCCTCTTCAAAATGAGCATTGGATGGGATTTTTCTGATGAACCATGAAAAAGTTATGCCTTGGTCAAGTTACAGTTGACTTTTCAGCTGTCCAAAAATAGAAACTTTTGACACCTTGATGATTTTTGAGCCATTCTTGTGGAATCATGATCAGGATTTGATCCAATGATGATTTTGGCTTCAAAATAAGATGTTGACCAAAAATTTTGACTTTTGACTGCCAAATGACCATTTTGCCCCTACAGTTGACTGTGGAGCAATTAGGGTTTTTGAGTGTGCAACTTGACCTTGTGAGCCTTGAAACTTGAAATGTAGGTGCTTGACAATGTATATGAGCATATGGGACTTGATTGAGCCCTTGAAAACCTCAACTTCCTTGCAAGAACCAAAACCCTAATTTGACTGGCTTGAGGGGTGGTTTGACTGTGTAGCCCTTGAGTAGACTTGAGCAAATTGAGATGATGCTTGTCAAAACTTTGAAGAATATGGGAGGGAAAATTTTGGGGTACAACAGGGTTATTATTAAGACGTCCTAACATTGCTTTAGTGATCGTACGTCCCTTTCGAATTGACCCTCAAACTCCAACGACGATGCTACCTACTCACTAATAGTGGGATAACGTTGTCTAAAGAAAACGAACATAGAATAATTCTTTTTTTGAGTAGGTAGATGCTAGTAGGTACTTGCTCAATACTAACAAACTTTTTCACATTTACACTCTTTTCAAACAAAGTTTTAAAAAAAAAATACTTCGTAACACTCTTAAAGAAAAAAGCAAGGGTTAAATCGAAGTCAAACAAAAAAAACATTTCAAATCACACAAACACAGAAGCAATTTTAAAATGATGAGCAAATACCTAAGAGCCCATGGAAAACCATGGATAGAAAGGGTGCTAATACCTTCCCTTTCTATAATCTACCCCCCGTACTCAGAAAATCTCGAAAAAGGAATTTTTCTGTGCTTTTTTCCTTTCCATGTTGGATAAAATAAAAGTCGGTGGCGACTCTTGCTTACCGCGACATTTTGCAAACACAAACGCAAAACGCAAACTAGCATTTCAAACAGTTCTGGTTCTGCCACCGTATCACAGTGTCACTTAGTTAGATGTGTTGATTAACGTGTGTAACCCTTGGTTATACTTAATCATCACACGCTATCTAAGCTATGCAACGAGCAATGTGCGTATTTCTTGGAATTTGATTGATATCATAATCATTAATTTCATTTAATGCTCCTAATTATTATGTTTAATTAGATTCCATTTTATTTTATTTTCTCTCACTTCTCAAACATTATAAATCACACACGTTCAATTCACTTCCACAATTTAAAAATCCTAAACCCTCTTTTTCTCTCAAACCGTTCAACATGTTCTTTGTGTTCATCATCTTCACCAACACTCTTCATAAAAAATTATCACCCTTGTCAATAACCTTCATCATCTTCAACATGATGAATGCTCAATAACAATCAGCTGTTCAATTTTCCAAAGTAATGGAACAAGCCCTAAATCCTTCTAGGCCATCTTCTTCAACTATTCCAACCATTTCTTCCTCTCCTATGGTAACTGGCTCATCTTCTCTATCAACTATTCATAAACACCACATAACACAGAAATCTGTTCAAGTTCACTGTAATCTAAAACCACATGAGTTAAATGTTCTTCGTGAATATATGGTGAACTTAAATAACCTTTCTGCTAATGGTGCAAACCTAATTGCTGACTTGAATGCTCAAGGATGGGAGCACTATTTCATGTGTATTCATGGTCCTATTTATGATTCTTTGGTTAAGGAGTTCTGGATTCAAGCATATTGTGACAATCTTCATGTAGTTGCTCATGTGTTGGGTCTGAATATTGTTATTACTGAAAAGTCTATTGTTGATCTTCTGGGCATGCAACATCTTGAAGGAAAATGAATTTACAAGATGAATAGTAAATCTACATTTGTGAAGGAGACGATTAACAAAGCCCTCTTTAAGAACTACTCTCCTGAGAAAACTTAGTATAAAATTAAAGATCTCCATGATGAACTTAGAACCTGGCACAAAATCATTCTAAATTGTATCAACCCTAGAGCTCTATCTAATTCTTCTGACTACTTCAACGTCAAGCAGAAGTACATCTTATACTATTTGATGACCCATTAGAAGATGTGTCTTCCAGCCTTTCTGTTTCATTATTTGAGAGACTCTATTTCAGAAACCATAACCATTGATGATCCCAAAAAGAAGGTTTCCAACTATATTCCTTTTGGATGTTTCATCACTGACATCCTGGTAGAAAGTGGTTTAGTGAAAACTCTGGTAGAAGAAGCTAAGTTTAAAGAGGATCTGGCTTCTAGTCTTGGAGATTCCTTTAATGGACAGACTCTAAAGAATATGAGGTTAATAGAGGAATTCTTTGCTAAGCCTCTACTTGTTCCCTCTAAAAGCATCAAAATCACAAGAATTCCTGTGAATGACTACCCTTTGTTTACCAAGGGAGTTAACATGTCTAGCATTACTATCTGCATGAAAATGATGGAAGCAGGAGGATATGATATGTCCAATTTCAACTATTCTGATTTACCTCCTGCTCAAGAGTATGTTGACTCTTCCAGAGGTAAAAGGAATGAGAGTTCAGAAGCTTCTGAACTCGGAAAGAAGAAGAAGAAGAAGAAGTATAGAACTTCTAAGATTGTGACTCTAGTTGTTGATTTAGAAACAACAAGTAAGCCTGCTACTGCTACAACTATACCTACTCCATTGTCTACTTCTAATTTTGTTAATGAGTGTTGATCCATAACCTCAACTGCACAAATTAATCCTCTTCCACCATCCACCACATTTATTCTTGTTTCTAATCCTGCTTCCTTAACTATGGAAATTTTTGTTTCTGAAACTATATATACAATGTTACCTGAAATAACAACTGCTTATACCCAAAACATCATAACTACTTCCGACCTTGAAACCACACATGTTTCCAACTTACTCTCATTTATTTCTACACCCATACCATCTCAACCCATATCTACCTTCTCTTCCCCACTTGTTTCATCATTATCACAAATCATCACATCTCAACCTTCATTAGAAATTCCTATTTTTTCCGATTCTTGTCATAATCTCCATGTTGCCTTTAATCACTATAAATCACTCCAAAACCTTCAAAATCCTGACCTTCAAACATCTTCGGTTCCTGAAATTCTGAGAAAACAATCTCTGATGATTTTGAAGCCTCTGTAAACCCAACAACTGAATCCTGCTCTATGTCTGATATTTTTTATCTAACTGAACAACTCAATTAAAATGAACATATAACTTCTGAATTCATTCTTTGGAAAAGGACCTAGCCATAGTTGTCTATGAAAAATATGTTCCAAAAACCTTGGATGAATGCATTAATATTTTTAGAATCAAGGCTAATAAAAAGGTTGCTAAGTTAAGGATAGGGGCAAGTACAAGTACTGAGCCTCAGGATATTGATGGTTCTTGGAAGAAATTTCAGAAGTGGATGTCTTCTGAAGTTGAAAGAATGAATACTTTTGTTGAAGCATCTAGAATTTTGGATGTTCAAATGGTAACTGAAAGAAAAGAAGCAAGAGAAAGAGTTAGATATGTTAAACTAATTGCTGCTAAGCAAAGAGAAGCTAAAGAAAAAGCTCGCATTGCTGAAGCTGAAGCAACGAGACTAAAAGCATAAGAAGAAGCTGTAAAAGCTGTAGGGGAAGCCAGATTGGCTGCAGAAGCTACAAAGGCTACTGAAGAAAAGAATAAGTAGCAAGCCCTGATGGTATCCAACTTTGGGTCTGCCTGTAATCTGAAAATAGCCATTGATGAAATAAGGGAAGAGTAGAAAATGTTTAGAGAACATTTCAAAGCTCAGGACAAGGTCAATGAATATGTTCAAACTATGCTCAAGATGATTTTGGAAAAAAAATTTGAACCCTCATCATCTGCTCCTGCAACTTCTGGAACCTAAGCTCTAGGATTCTCGCTTAGTTTCTTTCTTTGCATTTGCTGTCTTTGAATAATTTATCTTGATGATTAATTGACATATTATATTCATCTCTTTAGCTCTTAATATTTTTAAGCTTCTACACATAATTACCTTTTTGTAAAATCAAGCTTCACAAATGAGCTTTTGTTTTGATAAAGACAAACCATGGCTAACAAAGAAGGCAAAGATTTATGATCAAGCTCAAAGCATCTAAGGATAATATCTTCATTCAAAGCTCTCAACAACTTTAAAGGTATAATAATATTATCTACTTTGATATTAAGATATAGATGCTCAAAAATGAAAAAGAAATGTTTAAAAAATCATTACTCAAGTTTTTAAAAGTTAAAATTTCATTTTCTCTAGCATGCAATCGATTTACTTTCTAGTGCAATCGGTTGCACACTTCAAACTTTTAGATCTTTTGCTTCTGTTTCTCCGTGCAGTCGATTTACATTTCTTGTGAAATCGATTGCATACTTAAAATTTTCAAAATGTTTGCTTCTGTTTCTCAGTGTAATCGATTTATATTGCTAGTGCAATCGATTTCACTCACTTACTTTTTGCTACTGACTTTGCATGCAATCAATTTGCATTGATAGTGCAATCGATTGCACTCTTAAAAGTTTTGAAAAAATAGCTGTTGAAACCTTGTGCAATCAATTTACACAAAGGGAGAAATCAATTGCATGCTGCACGATTTTGAAAAACAACAACTTTGTACATGTCTGTTCATCATGCCTTTTCATTGAAACTTTTCACTCAAACTTGGCATTTGTTCATGATACATTTTCAGAACTTCATGTTGTTTCAAAAGGGTGTTATGAACATATAAATATTCAATTTCAAAATCTATTTCACAACCTCTTCCATAAATATTTTCTGAATATTTCAAAATAAAATCTCAAGCATTCCTTCACTTTCATGCATAAGTTTTCTGCACATTTTCATACATTATCAAACAGAAAACTTTGAGCAATTATATCTTGAGTCATTGTACAATAATATTATTGGAAGAGAAGATCATACATTGTTAAATCACTCTAAGTGATCAATACTACTCAACTCACTCAAACTCAAATATTGATAGTTACTTACTTATTTTTCCAGGATTGTTGGAAATAAGTTTAAGTGTTTTTGAAATCTTGTCTTTCCAAAATTGTTGGATACAAGTGTAGTCACTTTGAGAGGATTGTTCTCATAGTTGACATAGTGAAAATCCAAGAGGATTATTCTTGGTCCAAGAGGATTATTCTTGGTTGTTTGGTAGTTCTTGTTTGAGTTTGCCACAATAAGGAAATCTCTTTTATGTTGAAAGGGGACTGGAGTACTCTCGGACTATGAGGGGAACCAGGATACATCTCTATGTTCTTTACTTTTCTGCATTTACCCCTTTCATCACTAGTCATAAACCATAAAAGAAAGAAACACATTTGTAAACTCATGCACTAAACCAAAAATATAATATCCATCTCACTAAATCGGCAAAATTATTAAAGTACCTAATTCACCCCCTCTTAGGCGCACTCTCATACTTACAATTGGTATCAGAGCAGGTTATAGGTAACCTGCTCCTAAAAGATCCAGAATGGCTTCCGCAAATCAAAATCCTGTTTTCAGATATGGTAGTAGTAACAACAAGCCTCCTCTATTTTGTGGTGAATATTTTGACTTCTGGAAAATACGCATGAAGGCACATCTAGAAGCACAAGGAGAAGAAATATGGGATGCCGTCGAAAATGGTCCATTTATCCCTATAACGGTAATCAATGGTGTTATCTCATCAAAGCCTAAAATTGCATGGGACGATGATGATAAGAAGAAAGTTATCTATGATAAAAAGGCATGTAAAACAGCAAAAGAAATATGGGATACCTTGGTAGAAACTCATGAAGGAACCACTGAAGTTAAAAGATCAAGATTAAATACTTTGAGTCAAGAATGCGAACTATTCAGAATGCAGCCCCGAGAATCAATCCTCGACTTGCAGAAAAGATTTGTACACTTGACAAATCATTTGAAAGCACTCAGTAAGACTTTAACTAATGATGAACTTAATCTTAAAGTGCTTAGATCTTTATCCATGGAATGGCAACCAAAAGTTACAACAATATCCGAGAAGAAGAATCTTTCCACAATGACTTCCGCCACTTTGTTCGAAAAACTTCAAGAATATGAGACGGAACTTGCAAGACTTGAAAAGCATGAAATCCAATTAAATGATTCAAGAGACATGGCTCTAAATACAAGGATAAAAAATCATGATAGAAATCAATAGGATGAATCCACTAGTAGTGAATATGATGATCTTATCAAGAAGATTGAAAAGGTTCTACGAAAAGAAAGAAAAAGGGAAGCACCAACAAGGAAGGTTATATGCTTTGAATGTGGAGAAAAGGGACATGTTAAAAGTGAATGTCCTAAACTTGAAAAGAAGAAGAAATATTTCAAGAGAAATAAAGTTAAGAAGTCAAAGAAAACATATATAGCATGGGAAAGTTCATCTTCTGATTCCGAAAACAATCAACGTGTTAATCTCGCATTGATGGCCTCACACCATTTCGATGATGAAGACAATGAGGTTAGTAATGAATTTTCTATTTTTGATAGTGATGCACAAGGTATTATAGATGAACTATTGAATGAATGCAAAATTCTGTATAAAACTATTTCATCACAAAAGAAACAAATTTCATCCTTAGAAGAAAAATGTGAATCTATGGAAAAAGATTTCAAAGAAGAAAAACAAAAATCAAGTGATGAACAAAAACAGAATTTTGTATGCAAAAATTGTGAATCACTCTCTTTCTAAATTGTCCAATTAAAAATAGTTATTGAAAGATATGAAAATGGTCAAATTGGATTGGAAGGTGTTCTTAGCCAACAAAGATACTCCAATGATAAAAGTGGACTTGGATATTCAAAGTTTTCAAAACCAAGTTCTAATAAAACTATCTTTGTTAAGGCTAATGATCAATCATCCAAAGAGAAAGTGAACAAACCTAAAGTAGTTCATCACTATCATAAAAAGAAAACATTTCCTAAGAAGAAATCTTATCCTTCTAGATATAGAGGTAACTTTGAACCTACTTATTTTTATTGTGGTATTAAAGGCCATACACCTAATGCTTGCTATGTTAGAAACTTTAGTGTGGCAAGTGGGCATTATGTGTGGGTTAAGAAAGGAACTAACTATGATGGACCCAAAGCACATTGGGTACCAAATCAAACTTAATTTGTTTTGTAGGTATGCTTGAAGACCACATACAATATTTAGTATCTTGATAGTGGTTGTTCAAAGCATATGACGGGAGACATATACTAACTTTAAAATCTAGTTCAAGTCCAAGGATTATTTCACATATGGGAAATACCTTAAAGGAAGAATTATTGGCATTGGCAAAGTTGATACACTAACTTTCATATCCATTGAAGATGTACTTCATGTTTAAGAACAAAAGACAACTTCTAAGTACAAGTCAACTTTGTGAAAAAGGCTTCAACATCATGTTCTCAAAAGATAAATGATTTATGAAATCACTCTTGAGGTGAAACTCATTGGTATAAATTGTTTTTACTTTCAATAATTTCTTTATGTATTACAAGGCTTTTCCTATCCTTTTAATGACAAAGGGGGAGAATATATTTGTATGTGTATGCTTGTCTCTAACTATTGCAACCCAAAGAAAGATGAAAATTCTCTATGATTCAAGGGAGAACTTTGATCAAGAGGGAGTTATCAAAGATAGGGGGAGCATTCACATAAGAGTTTCTCATTGTTCCTAAAAGAGTCAAGTATCTTCAACATCATGTTTTGATGAAGATAACTACTATGTGCATTTATCAAAGGATGATAAAAAGCATCCTGAAGCAATATGGCTATAGTGAAGTTTTAAATATTACTACATATTTTTTGTCCATTTTTTTATTTGCATCTTTCCCTTCTTTTTGATAATGTCGAAGGGGGAGAAGGATGTGGTACTTTATGCTTGTATATTTCCTTGTATTAATTTTTAATATACTTTCCAATCAAGATGAAGAAACGCATAGGATTCCAACCATCTCCTACATAGGGGGAGTTTTGCATCTTAGGGGGAGAAGCTCTTCCGAAAAGTACATCGCATAAAGCAAGATTGTTTGTCATCATCAAAAAGGGGGAGAATGTAAAATCAAGATTCACAAATGAGCTTTTGTTTTGATGAAGACAAACCATGGTTAACAAAGAAGGCAAAGATTTATGATCAAGCTCAAAGCATCTAAGGATAATATCTTCATTCAAAGCTCTCAACAACTTTAAAGGTATAATAATATTATCTACTTTGATCTTAAGATATAGATGCTCAAAAATGAAAAAGAAATGTTTAAAAAATCATTACTCAAGTTTTTCAAAGTTAAAATTTCACTTTCTCTTACATGCAATCGATTTAATTTCTAGTGCAATTGATTGCACACTTCAAACTTTCAGATATTTTGCTTCTGTTTCTCTGTGCAATATATTTACATTGCTTGTGCAATCGATTGCATACTTAAAATTTTCAAAAAGTTTTCTTTTGTTTCTCAGTGCAATCGATTTACATTGCTAGTGCAATCGATTGTACTCACTTACTTTTTGCTACTGACTTTACATGCAATCGATTTGCATTGATAGTGCAATCAATTGCACTCTTAAAAGTTTTGAAAAAATAGCTGTTGAAACCTTGTGCAATCGATTTACACAAAGGGTGAAATTGATTGCATGCTGCACGATTTTGAAAAACAGCACCTTTGTACATGCCTGTTCATCATGCCTTTTCATTGAAACTTTTCACTCAAACTTGGCATTTGTTCATGATACATTTTCAGAACTTCATGTTGTTTCAAAAGGGTGTTATGAACATATAAATATTCAATTTCAAAATCTATTTCACAACCTCTTCCATAAATATTTTCTGAATATTTCAAAATAAAATCTCAAGCATTCCTTCACTTTCATGCATAAGTTTTCTGCACATTTTCATACATTATCAAACAGAAAACTTTGAGCAATTATATCTTGAGTCATTGTATAATAATATTATTGGAAGAGAAGATCATACATTGTTAAATCACTCTAAGTGATCAATACTACTCAACTCACTCAAACTCAAATATTGATAGTTACTTACTTATTTTTCCAGGATTGTTGGAAATAAGTTTAAGTGTTTTTGAAATCTTGTCTTTCCAAAATTGTTGGATACAAGTGTAGTCACTTTGAGAGTATTGTTCTCATAGTTGACATAGTGAAAATCCAAGAGGATTATTCTTGGTCCAAGAGGATTGTTCTTGGTTGTTTGGTAGTTCTTGTTTGAGTTTGCCACAATAAGGAAATCTCTTTCATGTTGAAAGGGGACTGGAGTACTCTCGAACTATGAGGGGAACCAGGATACATCTCTGTGTTCTTTACTTTTATGCATTTACCGCTTTCATCACTAGTCATAAAATAGAAAAGAAAGAAACACATTTGTAAACTCATGCACTAAACCAGAAAAATAATATCCATCTCACTAAATCGGCAGAATTATTAAAGTGCCTAATTCACCCCCCTCTTAGGCGCACTCTCATACTTACACTTTTTGATTATGACAAAAAGGGGGAGTAATTAAATGAACGTATATTTTGATTTAAATAATCAAGTTCTGGTAAATATCCTCTGAAAAGAGCTGCTTACATTCTAATCCAGTTAAACTTCTGTTTCTGTTAGAATTATTTTTCTTTTTCAAGAAATGAGAACTCTGATTAAAGACAAAGATCCGAAAGCATTGTACAAGGCTTATGTCTAACCTATTGGCTTCAGACTCTGAAGATGTTTTTCAATTCATAATCAGATTCCCATAAGTAAAATCTGGAATCAGACTCCAAATAATTGAGAATCTGAAAGTTGTCTTAGTGACATTAAAGTTTCAAAGATTTCAATTAGAATTCATTTTCATTGGCATCTAAAAGTCAAGTTTCAATAATAAGAAGTTATATGAAATCAAGATCTCAAATGTTCTATTGGAATAAAGATCTCAATTTTCCATTGGCATACAAAGTTAAGACTCTCAAGATCTCGATATATGATCTATTGGAACCAGGGGGGTTTTACTCAAATGGTTCAGAGTCAGAATAATGGATCTTCATCAAGTCAATGACTAAGGAGGGAGTATCATAAAAAGGATAAGTATTCCTTACATTTCTAATTTCACTGGTTATGATTATGTGAACAAAAGTGTGTCATCAAAATACATAGTTTTGTCATCATCAAAAAGGGTGAGATTGTTAGAACAAGATATAGTTATGCAATGTTATCTCTGATTTTTGATGATAACAAATGAGTATGTCTGTGTGAACAATTTTTTTGTACTAATGTTTTTTATTTTTGAGTACTTAACAAACAGGTTCTGCTTTTGATGTTTGGCATGGCTAAGTCATTAAAAGAGAATTAGTTCCGCTTATGTGCTACATAAGTTCTGTTGAACAGTAGCAATACACTCCAGAATTATCTGAAGTATAAGCTCTGATATTTGTCTAAAGAAACCAGTCGGAAGATCTGAAGACAGAAGTTGCTACTTAAGTCCAGATGCTGAAGACTCATGTTTATAAATACAATGGGTTCTAAAGAAAAAGTCAAGATCTGAAGACAAAAGTTTCTACTCAAGTCCAGATGCTAAAGACTCAAGTTTCTAAAGACCCAAGGTTTAAAAGATAAGGGTTCTAAAGACCAAGTGCTGAAAACTCTAAAGACGCAGTTCTAAAGATTCTAAAGACTTGAAGTTCTAAGACCCAAGGCTCCAAGAAAAGGTTCTCACAACCAAGTGTTGAAGATTCTGAAGACACAATTCTGAAGACTTGAAGTTCTGATGACCTTGTGTTATGTTCTTGCTTCTAAACTCATGCTCGCAGAAGTCTCTGAGGTGCTGAATGAAAGAAGATAATGTTGACATGGTAAAAATAGTACATGGTACAATCAACGCTTCATTCCACTACCATGAAAGGACGGACGCTTCGCACGATCTTGTCCCCCACGTTACTGTTTAAGTTTCCAATGTTTCTCGAAATCCTAAGAGTACCCCTCAATGTATATATTATTCTACTGGCTATGTAAAGACTTAAAGACTAAGAGTGAAAGCTTCCAATCAATGACATATTCACACGTAAATGTTGTTCAAATATTTCATATTCTTAAGTCACTGCTCTTAAAATAGTTCACACATTCAGCTTTTTAGAAGCAATATTCTTGTAAACAAAACCTGTATTCAAACTGTTGTTTGAGATTCCTTAAGGGACCGGGTAGGTCTGTATTCTTAAGAAGTCTAGGACTTGCGATTTTTAGAGGTTTTTAGCCACTTGCGGGTAGCTTGTGCATTATAATAATCAGGTTGATTATTGTTTGATATTTCTTAAGGGACCGGGTAGGTCTGTATCCTTAAGAAGTCTTTGACATGCGAGTCTTAGAAGTTGTTAGTCACTTGCAGATAGCTTGTGCAAATTGTAATCAGTTTGGTTATAGTGAATTAAGTTCTCAATTGAGTGAGGTGAAATCACCTTGGCAGGGGGACTAGACTAGCTTGATAATTTTCAAGTGAACTAGTATAAACTTACATTGTTCTTTACTTTATGTTCTTACTTATTGTTATTATGAAGAGTAAAGTTTAAAATGATTTTAACTTAAATGGGAATATTTTGAAAGAATTTTTTTTGTTTTTAAAACCCAATTCAACCCCCCCCCCCTTTGTGTTTTTCACACCTTCAGAATGCTCATACCAAATAGCTTAGATAAGATTCCAATGCAAGTATATCAACTACTGAATGTTTCACACAAGTCTAGAGAACTTTTATAGCCCTTTGCATAATCAAGAGTTAAAATCTCAATTGAAGATCAACTTATCTCAAGATGATGCTGCATCACTTCATACAACATCTTCAGAGAGAACATCCAGATGTTCAACGTGATGTCAGAACATTAATGGCTTAACTAGCTATCAGATGAAATCCGTATTGCTTGACATAGTCTTAAAGATCTATATACTTCCAAACCATATCCTACCTAGGATGTCTTTTTCAACATAACAGAAGTTTCATGTTCCTATAGACTTGATCAAGGATTCAAGTTTGAGTAGACATCCTTCATCCTGCTTAATAAACATCAACCAATCTTTAAGAATGATCTTCCACTAAACTCTTCTGACCTTTTGAACAGGCAAGTCTTTAAGATATCTGAGTGAATGTCCTAGAACTTTGATCTTGACCTTCATATTCATAGAATCCTTATATATATCTTCAAAACCTTTTCACAAGCAGAGGCCTGGCTCCCATGCTCTTGTAAATTATATCAGACATAAACTGGCCCAAGGATATTCACCAGATTGATGACGTCTTCACCTATATCATCCTCTTCATTCAAGATAGACTCAGAATCTGCATAAGGAGAACATACACATGTATTTGTCTTCCAGAATTCTCACTTGGCAGGCATTAATCAGATTCATGGAATAGGTTCTTGAGATTTCTCAACTAATAATGTTGCATCCTGCTGTAACATCTAGACTTCAGATCTCTTGAATCCAAATAAAGGAATTGCAAATAAGTACTTTTGGGTGTTACAAATAGAAATTGATTTTAAATCCTTGCTCATACACATGATCTAGAAGAAATCAACACTATAGAGACACAAATCATGTATTTTCCCATCTCAAGGACAATGTTGAGACATCAAGGAAGACATCCTTTACTGAACTTGCCTTTAACTATTATGGATTTCTCTTGCCAACTTAGCTGGAAAAACCCTATCAACCTTCCTTGAGAAGCAGAGAATCCTAACAGACTTGATCAAGCTTTAGGATCAGAGAGTTACCATTACAAGAACACAAATGGTGAAAATAAATCACCTACATCAGAAATCAAGCTCTTCAAGACCAGAAATAAATTGCTCTTGCCTTTCTATAGAGGTTTTTCACTCCCATGGTATCTTCATCTTGATCATTTTCTCTTATGAGCTCTTTTCACAAATAGAAGTGCCATTATGAGTAGACATGAGAGAAAACTCTATTATCTTTGGCTACTTTATACATGATAAGAGTATTTACCAATGAAAGAATCAACACAACCTCTTATTTTTATCTTACTCCCATCTGGTCTTGTACTACTTCACAGTCTGGCACCATCTTGATTTATTAATTTGGGATGTGAGCAGCTCAACATGTATATCTTAGATAAGAGCTTGAAGTGTCTTGAGAAAGACTCAAGAGACTGTACATATAATCATCACTTCTCTAGAAAACAACTCAAACTATTTTAAGAGTATATCTTTCTTGAACCACAACTCAATGAACACATAAGTCTACTGGAGTCCCTTTATCAGATACATATGCACGTAACAAAACACATACTCAACGGGCTCCAAGAAAGATGAAAAAAACATCTTATATGACATCATGCGGAAGAGATATCCTCAATACAACAGTTAGTGATTAGACATAACTCCTTCTGTCAAACCAAAATCATCCTCCTCCTCAAAGGAAGACCCAAATAACTAGAAGACAAACCAACCTGAAAATCACAGGTTCATACATGAGAGGCATATGCAACAGAAGAAAAATATGCCTCATAAGAAACACCACAGCCATAGAAGTAGCTACAACCAACACCTTGCTCCTTCAAGTCCATTATACCAGAAAGTATTTTCCCTAGATCTCACCCAAAATAGAACATGATGCCTGCTCTGATAGCAATTGAAATTTTGGTGTACAGATAACAATATCCTAACACATGTTAAGACAAAGATCTCTGTGTAACAACACCTGGACTTAATAAAGCACACTAACATAATACTTATCAGAATAACATCATGATGGATGATACAACATCTTATATGACATGCTAATCAACAAGAAAAAATTGAACAATGTAGAATGATAATAACACAAAGATATGATGTCCCAGTTAGGTATACAATAACACCTACTATAGGGGATACCAAGCCAGGGAGAAGATTCCATTATCAGTAGTATTATTTTATGTAAATAACCTCAGGTTTACATGTAAACAACTTCTGTTTTACCTAATCACTACCTAATTCAATCTTTATCTCATAAACCCGTCTAAGATAAGAGAAACCCATCTCACTCCCTAAATCACCTCAGTGATATCTAACAATCACAACCTCTAGTGACTGCATCAAACTACTTGAAAGACATCCCTTTCAAAATAAAGTTCAGCCAAGAATCTTTACTACAAGCATACTTGAATTTGATTCAAAGCTTCATCCAAGAACAATATATAATTCATTACTTAAAGGATTTTGAATATGTATAGAAACAAAGTCTACCACAATGTATCAAACTGACACAAAGAGTGACTTACTACACAAGAAAGTACACGACTCTCAAAATCTTAAACCCTTATTTTTACTTTTCAAAAGTCTTACACAAGGATCATTTTATTTACCCTCAGTCTAAGTCTTCCTTTTATAATCTTCAAGAAACTAGATTTGGGCTTCAAAATTGCAGCTGATCTATTGCAGAAACTTCTCCATGAAGATAGAGCTTCAATGATTTGTTTCCAAAAATGTCTCAACAAGTCAATATTCTAATATCCTGAAGATGTCTTTTATTCTTCAGTCTTGGACGCCACATAGGATTACTTAATATTCCTAGAATATTTAGTAATTTAAAAGAACTGTATCCAAACTATAAAATAACTGTAACAGACCAGATGTCCTCTACTGCTGGTTAAGATATCACATTCAACATGTTGAAGCAGCAAGTTGAACCATCTTGTTAAGCATATTTCTACCAAGTTAGTTTTACCAAAATTAATGCTAATTACAAAAACATAGAAATAACACTCATGGATTGGTATTTGTTATAATAATATAATAAGAATTTTGACCAAGTCGAAAGAAATTTTTGAGTTTGCGACTATAATACGGTGGGAGGACTAACTTGGGTTTGAGTTTTATCGCAAATGTTGTAGATAGCAAGAGTCTCCACCGACTTTTTTGTTATCCAATAAGGAAAGGGTGAAAAGAACAAAAAAGACCTTCGAGATTTTTTTGAGTTCGGGGGGTAGGTTATGAAAAGGGAAGGTGTTATCACCCTTTTCATCCGTAGCTATCTATAGGCTCTTAATCTCTAGCTCACTTTGTTTGAAATGCTTTGTGTTCGTGTATTTGAAAGTATTTTGAAAAAAAATGCCTAAGTACGGAAACTTTGTAATGATTCTTGTATCAATTAAGAATTCGTACAAAGTATTTATTTGAACATATTTCATTTTGAAAAGTGTGATGTGAAAATGTTTTGTTTTTGTGAGAAAGCAATTACAAGCGATCTACCTACTCAAAAGTGTTTCATGTTATTTTACTCCTACTTTAGATAGTGTTATCCCACCATTAGTTAGTAGGAAGACCTATCATTGGATGTGAAGGGACAGGCGTCGGGTCGTCATTATGGTCATAGAAGGCAACATATAGGGATACCTTAGCAATTCGAAGGGACTGTCATCATATATTTGTAGGCAACATCGAGGGACAAGATCATTTCTCGTAGGCAACTCGAGGGAGATCGAGGGACTATGATCTTTATGATGATTTTAACCGAGGGTCTTTGCTAAGGATATCCCTACGTTCGAGGGGCTTGACCATTTTCCGAGGCAACGAGTGAGGTTACCTTAGAGGTGTGTATGTGTGAAAAGTAATTCAATTCAATTATTTGATATTGATTAGGGTTATCTAGCGTTTTGTTTTAGATCTTGCCATACATGCCTAGTTACTATACAATTATATACAAGCATACATAGTATAGGTGAGGAAGGAAAGTGCGGGAAATAAAGATCCTACGCTATTACAAGGCTTTAGGAGCAAGGGGACAAATAATAATAATGGGGAAAAAAGAACGTAAAACCCTAATTTAAACTATTACAAGCCATAACATATACATAATTGGGGAAAAAACTAATTCGAAAGTAATAAAGCACGCGGAGCGGTAAAAGGAGAAAATAGTGTGATGAAAAAGTTTTGATAATCAACCTAAAGTCTAGTTGATTTTAAATTGATTAAAAAAATAATTGATTAATTAAGCAAAACCCTAAATTTTAGGATGATTTTAAATTAATTGAGTAAACCTAAGAAATCAAATTAGGGTTGATTAAATAAAACCCAAGATTAAATTGATTAAACTAAAAAAACCTAAAATTAAATTAATTAAATTTAAGAAAACCTAAAATTAAATTAACCTATAATTAAATTATTTGAGTTTATTAAAAAATATTTTATGTTAGGGTTTATTAAAAAATATTTTTGAACGAAAATGTTTTTAAAGAAAAAAGGGGGGAAAAGAGTGAGAAACATAGAAAATAAACCAAAGGATAGGGGTGGGTGTTGAACCCACACCCTAAAGCATTATCCATGCCTAACATACCACCAGGCCAAGCGCTTTTTGGTGTCAAGATAGTAGATTCAATGCATCATATGATAAACCTACACAAATAATGAAAATATGAAAAAAAATTGGCAAAACTGGGGATCAAACCCGTGACCTGGGAGAGGAGTGACTTAGCGCGTGTTTCTACTTCTGGGGTGGCTGTACACCCGTTAACATAACTGAATCAATTAATATATAAAATAAGCTTGAATGCATTGACCGGAGAGGCGTCGGAGCCCTAGCTCCGGACGTCTTCTTTGGCAACCTATTTCTTCCAATACCTGCAAAATCAAAATGTTAATGATCTAGAAATGTCCTACCCCCCTAAATTAAGGGTTGTGAATCCAATGGGACTATTTTGAAGGATAAAATTCAAGGGATTAAGAGCTATGATGTAAACATGTGAAATTGATGCTAGCATGGTGGTGTATGATTTGGTATGTATGGGACCTCCACGACTGTTCTAACCTGCACTATCAAGATTCATAAACATATTAGGAACATTAGTACATGTTAAAGCAAACAAAACTTAAAATATGAATGTCATGAACATTATGAAATCAGAGATGTCATGCAAGTAGATTTCATGCATTCTTGACCATGCAATTTGGTCCATATTTACTCTATAGGCTTGCTAGAAGAGAATGGAGTGGATATTTTGTAGTGAAAAGCATTTGGCACAACAGTTTCAAGATTTAGGGTTCTTGAGAAAAGTTTGGAAATTTTTGACAATTTTGAGGCAAGGGTTTTCGTGTGTTTTTGTATGAGAATCAATGAGATTATATAGTGAAAAATTAGGTCAAGGATAAGTGGACTTGGACCTTGTGTAAAAAGATATGATTTTATTTTATTTATTTTTTATATTATTAATGAATAAATCAAAAATAATTAAAATAATTAAAATAAAAAAGGTAAAAGGGTGTAAGAACAAGGTTTGATGTGTATGAAGAGTGTGATACACGTTTGGACTCTTAAACCATGGCCCAATAGCCCAAAATATCAAGTTTGCTCAATTTGAACTTCATGCATTTGCTCAAAATTTCCCAACTTGAAATGGTCATAACTCACTCAATTTTTATATTTTGAAGGTGATATTTGACTTTTTAGAAATCTCAATATGTCCTCTACAACCTCCATGTTTATCATTTTCTCTTTTGAAAATTTTATCTTGATGTAAGTTGTCTTAACAAAAAGTATCTTTTTGTTGACTTTTGAAATGACATGTAATGTATTGGCTTATATCTTTCAAATGATGCACTTTTTGGACTTGAGCTTATAGAGACAAAGTTGTAGAGAATTGAATTTCCTTAAAAATGGGATTTGGTTATGGAAAAGCTTATGAAGCATATGAAAGTTACACTTGGTTATAATACAGTGGGAGAACTGACTTTTGGGTTTTGCGTTTTATCGCAAATATTGCGGATAGCAAGAGTCGCCACCGACTTTTATTTTATCCAATAAAGGAAAGGATGAAAAGAAAAGGAAAGACCTTTTGAGATTTTTATGATTAAGGGCGATAGGTTATGAAAAGGGAAGGTGTTAGCATCCTTTTCATCTGTAGTTATCTATGGGCTCTTAACCACTAGCTCACTTTTTGTAAATGCTTTATGCTTGCGTATGTTTGAAAATACCGCAGTGCCGAAATTTTGTAATGATTATCGTATCGTTGAAAATGTATACAAAATGTTTGCTTTTGAAAATATTTCAGAAAAGTGTTTATGTGAAAAGAGATGTTTTTGTTTGTGAGCGAGAGACTACGAGTGTTCTACCTACTCAAAGAAGTCTTTGATATTTTCCTCCTCCTTTAGATGGTGCTTGTGATCGGTGGATCTGGAACTGACTGTTTAACGCTGGTTTGCGAAATGTCGCGGAAGCAAGAGTCGCCACCGTCTTTTATTTTCTCCAAATGGAAAGGACAAAAGCACAGAAAAATTCCTTATAGAGATTGCTCTCGGTTCGGGAGGTAGATTATAGAAAGGGAAGGTGTTAGCACCCTTTCTATCCATGGTTATCCATGGCCTCTTAGATACTTGCTCACTTGTGTTTTCAAAAATGGTTTGTTTGCTTTTCAACTGTAGGTTTTAAAAAGTTTCTTTGAAAATTCCAGTTCGACTCTTGTATCGGTCCTCAAGAATGTTTGAAAAATTGCTTTCGAAAGCTTTTTGAAAAGTGTCGGTGTGAAAAGAGTTTTTGATTTGTTTTGAAATTAGAGCAAGTATCTACGAGTCATCCACCTACCCTAAGGAATTCGTCTGTGTAAATGTCCTTTAAAGTAGTGCCATCCCACCATTGAGAGGTAGGTAGCACCACCGTTGGAGGTGTTCGGGTCAATTCGAGGTTCGGGACATGGTGATCACCAGAGCAATGGGAAGACACCTTAGAAGCTACCCTCATGCCAGGTTCCCGGATCATGAGGACTTACTAAGACATCCTCTACTCGACGATCATCTTTCGAGAGGCAACAGTGAGGCGTACCCTAGGGGTGGTGTGTGCGATTCGTGTGTCATTTTCATTTGTATTTGTCTTGTCATGTTATTGGTGTTCTACGCTTGTTTTTATTCCGTCTATACATTCTTTCATGCTTTTGATTAACAGTTAAAGTATTTGCGAGAAAAGTAAATTCTAAGCTATTACAAATGGCGCGGGTCCATATCGCCAAAATTAACCAGGACCCGATTTGACAGAAAAATAAATAAAGTAAATAAAGAATTGAAAAGTGCGAGAAGTAATTACAAGGCTTCGGGAGAGGTACATAATTATTTAAACGGAAAAGAAAATAAATATGCGAATTACTGAGAATTAAACGAAACGAGGGCGTTGGACCCTTTTGCAAAAATTAAATTAATAACGGAGTTAAAAAAGAAAGAACTTGTTTCTGTGTTTTTTAGTATTTTAGGAATTTAATGAGAAAAAGAAATAATTAAAATTAATATGAGATGCAAACCCTAATTCTATTTTATTTTAATTTATTAAGAAAAACATTAGAATTTAACCTAAATTAAACCTAAGTTATTTTCATGCAAATTTAATTATAAAATAAAATAAATAAATATTATTATAAGAAAGAAAAATTAAAAAGGAATAAAAACATTAATTAAACCTAATTCTACTTCTTTTTTAGATTTTGTTATGAAAGGAATTAAAATTGAAACCCTAATTTAAACTAATTAATTTACATACATTTATTTACAAGAAAAATTAAAATAAAAATATTTATTATCTTTTTTATCTTTTCTGATTTTTTTATGATATTTTGTATTTTATAAAAATAATTAATTAATTTAAACAAATAATAATTAAAAGTAAAAGATTTAAATAAATAAAGAAAATAAAAAAAAAAGAGAAAATTTTGCAAACCTAGGGGGGTGGTAGTCCCCAAAGTGGAGGTCTGGCCTTAGTAATCTGGCCCATTTAGCAAGGCCTGGTGGACTTTTTGAATCACGTGTTGGCATGTTGACTAGGGCGTAGCGTACTCTCCAATTCTCAGCCTTTGATCTGATTCCAATGTGCACGTGGATGACTGGATTAAGAGGATGTATGGTGCGCTCCACCTTTGAAACTGCATATGAATATATATTGCAAAATAATATGGAAATTAACGTAGACCTGGGACTCGAACCCAGGTCATATGCATTACCAACGTTCACACCTTGCCACTGGACCACTATCACGCGTTTTGATATATAATAAACAAACAAATAATATAAAAGAAAGTGGGTTAATGGCTTGGAAACGCGCGCGAATTTTTGAACTGGCCTATCACCATTTGACACGACTTCGTCTTCTTCATATTCCTGAAATACAAAAACATGAGGCAACGGTTTCTTGTATGTTCTCTTAGGCCAGTTTTGAGAAAATGGCGAATAAGCCTAGGTCACTCATAAATTAGGCGCGAGGGTATGTTTAGATTCGTCCAGATGCACTGATTTGGATGGTGGTAGTCTTGAGGGCTAATTTTTCCCCATTACAAAATCCCCAATTGGAGGTCCTGTAAACCCTAAAACGCAAACATGGTGAAATCGTGTATACAGCATAAAAACATAATTGAATGCATTGGTTAGCTTCAAAACTTCACAAGGAATGTAAATCAAGCATTAAAAACTATAAAGGATGCATGAATCGTGATATACGATTATGAGTTTTTCTTGATACAGTGGGCACTCCTGTTACCAATTCTTGAAGCTGGGATGAATGTCTGTGATTGGAATCTGTCCAGGGATGCTTGAGGAAGCTATTGGAACAAGAATTGAGACCTGAATCGTCCAGGAAGGCTGTTTTCAGAATTGAGTTTTTTGACAATTTTTTCAAGTTTTTCAATGGCCTTCTTGCGCAGCTTAGTGTGTATGAACATTAGGGTTGTGATCAGGCTTTTGTATTGAGTCAATTAGGTCAAGAAAAACCAATCAAATCCATTGCATTCATTGTTTTTGAAAATTTGATTTGCTAAGATTTTTTCATATCTTTTTCCATGTGTTTTTGGTTCAAAATCAAGCCAATCAACCCAAATCTTTCCATATTGGTACAAGCACGAAATCTTGAGGCTAAAACATGTACAAAAAGATTTATTAGGTTAAGTTAAATATTTTTCACATATTTAATTGATTTAAGTGAATTATTATAAATAAAAATTCAAATAAATAAATAAAAAATGAGAAAATACTTCCCTTTGGGCCAAGTGGTCGTGCATATGTCATGGATGATGAATCATGGAAGAAAAATGGGCCCATTAGCAATTTTAGGTCATTTGAAGTAATGTTGACTTTTCAAAATATCCAAAAATTTCCCAACTTCTACAAGGCATAACATGCTCAATTTTTAAGCTTTTCTCATGTTCGTGGACATTTTGGAAAGGTCTTTGAGTCCTCTAACCAATGTATTTGGTCCCATGTCATTTTGATTTACCAATCTCAAGTTATGGCCTTTGACTTAAAGTCCCTTTTTGTTGACTTTTGAAAATGACCTATAATGTTGAAATTGATAACTTTTTGTGAGAGCATTTCTTGGACTTGAAGTATGAAGATGAGTTGTAGAAAATGTCTTTCTCTTCAAAATGAGCTTTGGATGGGATTTTTCTGATAATCCATGTGAAAGTTATGCCCTGGTCAATTTCAGTTGACTTTTTCAACTGTCCAAATAAGGAAACTTTTGCATCTTGATAATTTTTGAGCCAAATTTTGAGAATCATGATCAAGCATTGATCAAATGATGTTTGTGGCTTCAAAATGATATGTTGACCAAAAATTTGAACTTTTGACTGCCAAATGACCATTTTGCCCCTGTAGTTAACTGTAGTGCAATTTAGGGTTTTGACTGTGCAATTTTGAGCTGAATGTCTTGAAACTTGATATGAGGATACTTGACCATATTTGTAAGCATGTGAGACTTGATTGGACCTTTGAAAACTTCATTTTCTTGATCAGAGCACAAACCCTAGTTTTGACTGTATAGGAGACCTTTTGCACTGTGCAACCCTTGGGGAATTTTGAAGCATGACTTGGCATTTTCTTGAAGAATATGGGAGGGCAAATTTTGGGGTACAACAGTTGCCCCTGTTCAATCTTCTTGGACCTGAGGATGCAGATTGGCTGACGTGCCTTTCGTAATCCGAAGGTGGAAGATGATTGAACACTAGAGTGCCCAGAAATTTGCGCTCACATAGTAGCAGTGATGGTGGAATGGGCTTATAGATGCCATTTAGAAGTTGCTGGATAGGATGATGGGCTTATAGATGCCATCTGGATGTTGATTGCGTAAGAGATTCCTTATCGAGAACCTGTATACCTGCAAAATAGAAAAATGAGTACCTGACATGTTGCAGGAGCTGGTTTCAGATGCTTGGCATAGATATGTCCTGACTGGTTACAGGAGCTGAGTTTGGATCTTCAAAAGGTGATGAATGAACCAGGGATGGTTACCACCTTAGCATTAATGGTAAGAGAACCTTGGGTGACTTTAACTTCAACAACGCTCGTTGAGAAAAATCTTGGTGTGAATTACCTTCTTCGCAGTATCGGGAAGAGAACCATAGGTATTTATATTCTGAAAGGAATTATCACCTCACTCACCGTTGGAGAGGGAACCCTAGGAATTTATAGTCTGAAAGGAATTGTCGCCTCACCGTCGGAGAGGGAACCATAGGAGATTATCACCTCACTCACCGTCGGAGAGGGAACCATCTGAAAAGGAATTATCGCCTCACTCACCGTCGGAGAGGGAACCATAGGAGATTATCACCTCACTCACCGTCGGAGAGGGAAACATCTGAAAAGGACTTACCACCTCACTCACCGTCGGAGAGGGAACCATAGGAGATTATCACCTCACTCACCGTCGGAGAGGGAAACATCTAAAAAGGACTTACCACCTCACTCACCGTCGGAGAGGGAACCATAGGAGATTATCACCTCACTCACCGTCGGAGAGGGAATCATCTGAAAAGGACTTACCACCTCACTCACCGTTGGAGAGGGAACCATAGGAGACTATCACCTCACTCACCGTCGGAGAGGGAAACATCTTAAAAGGGATTACCACCTCACTCACCGTCGGAGAGGGAACCATAGGAGATTATCACCTCACTCACCGTCGGAGAGGGAAACATCTTGAAAAGGGATTACCACCTCACTCACCGTCGGAGAGGGAACCATAGGAGATTATCACCTCACTCACCGTCGGAGAGGGAACCATCTGAAAAGGACTTACCACCTCACTCACCGTTGGAGAGGGAACCATAGGAGACTATCACCTCACTCACCGTCGGAGAGGGAAACATCTGAAAAGGACTTACCACCTCACTCACCGTCGGAGAGGGAACCCTAAGAGACTATAATCTGGAATAACTTCTGCTGAGTCTTTATCAGAAAAATTTGTTGGGAGTCGATTTAGCTGGACTAGAGAAGGCCTTGAAATATGATTGAGAATTTCAACTGCGTCTTTCCTGAAAGGTAAAGGCCAGTCATATGCAATGCATGATATGGATCAAGCAATGATGTTCTCAACATAAATGAGATTTGTATGATATAATGCGTCTATGCATGCTATAATGAGGTATGTGATGTTTTATGAATGTATGTTTTCGTCTGGGAAAGTAAATCCTTGACGGATGCCGGGAAGGCACTCCTGGGCTGCTGTTGGAGAATAGATTTTGCTTCTGCTGGGGATGATAACTGCAAGAATACCGGTAGGAGAAGATGACTCCGTTGCGGAATAAACTTGGCAAATGGAAGATTCTGCGGGGAGAAAAGATACTCTAGCGACCATGCTGGGAAGTGATACTCTGTGGGGATAGAGATGCTTTGCTGAATGTAGATAATAGTTTGCTGGGGATAAGGAGACTTCTTCGAGGACGCTCTTTCCGTGGCTTTTGGCTGAGGATAACCCAGTTATATCCTGTTAAGGAAATAACTCTTTAAATCAAGCCGGACGACGCGTTCGTGCTCTGCGAAGGATAAGCTTCCAGAATTTACTGGGGATAAGCTTACTGCTTGGGGATATGAATTCCAGATTTCCTGGGGAACTGGACTGGACTCTCATGGGGAAGTTTTGAACTATGTCGGGGGAAGTGATTTCTTTGAATGTTGGTCTGCCGCCGGGGAACAATCTTTAGACCAAGACTGTCGGGGATGCTTGTTACAGATATACATGCTACTGGGGAATGTTGATATTTGCTGGAGGATACTCAATTTCCTTGAGATTTGATAACTCTGCTTGGAGAAGAGTGTACTGGCTGCTGACTCTCTGGGGAATTGAGATGTACTGGTCATGTTCTTTAGCTGAACCTACCTTGGTACCTTGGAGGATAGAACAATTAGACTGCTCAGACAACTCTTTATTGCCCCTGTTTCTAGTGTCACCTGCAATTGATTCCTTTGTTTCGTATGCAGATATTTATGAATTAGCAAATTATTGTCAATGCATATATCACAAATTGAACCTTGGACGTTCTTCGCAAAACAAAACAGAAAAAGAAAAGCACTGGACACGTTTAACTGAAAATATATTTGTATTGATTTTGAATGGCCTGTGAATAGGCGTTTTGTGTACAAAAGGCTGACGTCCTAGTAAGAGTAACGCCGCCGAACAAGAGAGTTTATACAATTTTTGTACAAAAATAAAACAGCTGTGTGAAATGAATGATCCCACTGGGTTTCAACTCTGCTATTGCCTTTATAACTCCGAGCGTCTCATCACTTGATGACCTTGGTTGAGGATGAAGCTGACTGATCGATGCCGTCTGAACTTGATGTAGATACCGGATTCTGGATGCAAAGTGATCAATGAGACATAGTATTACGCTTTTATCCCTAATTTTTTCCTGGACCTCCCTTTCGGGTTTTCGATCCACCGGGATACCCATTTTTGCCCAAGCCGCCTTTTCAGGTTTTCGACTTGCCGGGTGTACAGATTTTTTCATTTTCATCCCTTCATTTTGCCCGAACCCTTTTGGTTCGACGGGAAGCCCTAATTTTTGCCTAGGCATGTCAGCCTAGCGGGTCTTTTTTATGCGTAGTATTTTTTTACTATGTATGCATTGGCGAGGTGAGGAAGGTCGTCACCATCCATGTTGGTTAATATCATGGCTCCTCCTGAGAACACATGTTTAACCACAAATGGCCCTTCGTACGTAGGGGTCCATTTGCCCCTTGGATCACTCTGAGGAAGGATGATTCTCTTGATTACCAGATCCCCAACCTGATATTCTTGTGGTCTGACCTTTTTGTTAAATGCCCTGATCATCCGTTTCTGATACGTTTGACCGTGACAGATAGCAGCAAGTCTCTTTTCATCAATGAGGTTGAGCTGACCAAGTCGTGTCTGGATCCAATCATCTTCGTTCAGATTTGCATCCTTCATTATCCGGAGAGAGGGTATTTGCACTTCGATCGGCAAGACTGCCTCCATGCCGTAAACCAGAGAGAAAGGAGTTGCCCCGGTTGACGTCCTAGCTGAGGTACGGTACCCATGTAGAGCGAACGGTAACATCTCGTGCCAATCTTTATAAGTCACTGTCATCTTCTGCACGATTTTCTTGATGTTCTTATTTGCTGCTTCTACAGCCCCATTCATCTTCGGTCTGTAAGGAGAAGAATTGTGGTGCTGTATCTTGAACTGTTCGCAGAGCTCAGCGATCATCTTGTTGTTCAGATTGGTACCGTTGTCTGTAATAATCCGCTCAGGGACGCCGTACCGACATATCAGGTTGTGCCGAATGAACCGTGCCACAACAGTCTTGGTTACCGTAGCATAGGATGCTGCCTCAACCCACTTCGTAAAATAATCAATCGCCACTAGGATGAAGTGATGTCCATTAGATGCCGTAGGTTTTATCTCACCGATCATGTCTATTCCCCACATTGCAAACGGCCAAGGCGCAGTCAGAACATTCAGGGGAACCGGAGGAACATGCACCTTGTCTGCATAAATCTGGCACTTGTGGCATGTCCTGGAATGTTGGTAACAATCAGCTTCCATTGTGGACCAGTAATATCCTGCCCGTAGGATCTTCTTAGCCATAGTATGTCCACTGGAATGCGTACCAAAGGTCCCTTCATGTAGCTCTTCCATGATTCTTTCCGCTTCAGTCTTATCCATACAACGCAGTAAGGTTGAATCATGGTTTCGCTTGTACAATATGTCGTTGCTGAGGAAGAACTTCGCTGCGAACCTTCTCAGGAACTTCTTATCATTGATGGAGGCACCTTCAGGGTATTCCTGAGTTTCTAGATATCTCTTTACCTCATGGTACCAAGGTTTCTCAGTCACCAATTCAGTCTCGAGGTCGCAACAGTATGCTAGTTCGTCCAGTTTCCAGATGATGATCCGGGGAGCCTCATTATCCCATTTAACTTTGAACATAGAAGACATTGTAGCTAACGCGTCTGCCAACTGATTCTCTTCTCTTGGAAAGTGTTCAAAGGTTATCTCTGTAAAGTGGGGAATCAGGGTCAACACACATTCTCGGTAAGGAATCAAGTTTGGATGTTTCGTATCCCACTCTCCTTTGATCTGATTGATCACCAGAGCGGAATCTCCGAATACACTCAGAAATTTGATCCTTAGGTCGATCGCAGCTTGAAGACCCATGATGCACGCCTCATACTCCGCCATGTTGTTGGTACAGTTGAAACATAGCCGGGCAGTGAGTGGAGTATGAGTACCTTGTGGAGATATGATGATGGCGCTGATACCGTTTCCCAAAGCATTGGAGGCTCCGTCAAAGTGCATAGACCATCGGGATCCTGGTTCAGGTCCTTCATCCGGTCCAGGTACTTCACAATCAGTCACTATCATAATGCTTTCATCCGGAAACTCGAAGTTCATTGACTGATAGTCATCTACAGCTTGATGTGCCAAATGGTCTGCCAATACACTTCCCTTGATGGCTTTCTGGGTTGTGTACTGAATGTCGTATTCCGTCAAGATCATCTGCCATCTTGCAATTCTCCCAGACAGAGCAGGCTTTTCGAATATGTACTTTATAGGATCCATTTTTGAGATCAACAAGGTAGTGTGAGTCAGCATATACTGTCTCAGCCGGCGAGCAGCCCATACCAAAGCGTAGCAAGTTTTCTCAAGCAGTGAGTATCGGGTCTCACAGTCGGTAAACTTTTTGCTAAGGTAATAAATGGCATGCTCTTTTCGGCCAGACTCGTCATGCTGCCCCAGCACACACCCCATTGAATTGTCGAGCACTGTCAGGTATAATATCAGAGGTCTCCCTTCAACCGGTGGCATAAGGATGGGTGGTTCTTGGAGATACTCTTTGATTCTGTCAAAAGCAGCCTGACATTCATCGTTCCAACGTACTACCTGATCTTTCTTCAGCAGCTTGAAGATTGGCTCACAGGTAGCAGTCAGATGTGAGATGAAGCGAGCAATGTAATTCAGGCGTCCTAAAAAGCCTCTGACCTCCTTTTCTATCTTAGGAACTGGCATCTCTTGAATAGCTTTGACCTTAGCAGGGTCCACTTGTATTCCCTTGTCACTGACCACGAAGCCTAGCAATTTTCCCGATCTTACCCCGAAGGTGCACTTGTTCGGGTTCAATCTCAGCTTGTACAGTTTCAACCGGTCAAACAACTTTTGCAGATGATCTAGGTGCTCTTCCTCAGTCTGGGACCTTGCGATCATGTCGTCAACATACACTTCTATCTCATGATGGATCATATCATGAAATAAAGCAACCATGGCACGTTGGTAGGTTGCCCCAGCGTTCTTCAACCCGAATGGCATGACCTTGTAACAGAAGGTGCCCCACTGAGTAACAAAGGTAGTCTTCTCCATGTCTTCAGGTGCCATCTTGATCTGATTGTAACCTGAGAAACCATCCATGAAAGAGAACACCTTATGATGAGCTGTATTATCAACGAGGACATCAATGTGAGGTATGGGGAAGTCATCTTTGGGGCTGGCCCTGTACAGATCCCTGTAGTCGACACACATTCTGACCTTACCGTCTTTCTTAGGTACCGGCACCACATTAGAAACCCACTGAGGGTAAGAAGTTACTGCAAGGAACCCAGCATCAAACTGTTTCATGACCTCGGCTTTAATCTTCTCAGACATCTCTGGACGCATCCGACGGACCTTTTGCTTAACTGGAGGGCAGTCTTCCCTAGTTGGCAAGTGATGGACCACAATATCGGTATCCAACCCGGGCATGTCTTCGTAGGACCAGGCAAATATCTCCATATAATCATGCAGCATCTTGGTTAACCGTTGCTTCACGCTGAGCTCTAGGTTGGCACCAATCTTTACCTCTTTTCTGTCTGCCTCGGTACCCAGGTTTATTGTTTCCACTGGCTCTTCATGGGGTTGAATTGTCCTCTCTTCCTGAAGCAACAGTCTTGCAAGCTCGCCAGGCACTTCGCAATCATCTTCACCTTCGTCTTCGGCTAAGTTGATCGGATTTTCGAAGTCATAATTGGCAGTAGCAGAGTTGTTATCAGTGAGATCCAGAGTGGATTGGAACCTGTATGAGTGAGTGTGTGTGTAAATACAGCTGTTTTGAAATATATGTAAAGGAAAGAAAGACAGAAAAGGAGCATAAGATTTGCACTGCGAAAATACGTCAAAGATTTTCATTCATGATATATGAAATGACAATTTGTATGCCCTCACAAATGATACCACGGTGCCTCGGGTAAGACACCGGGCCATAGAGTTTATTTATTGTTTATTACAAAATAACAAAACATAGGAATTCATTACTCAGTAACAAGAGAAACAGGGAGATTGTCCTTTGCACTCCAATTGTTAGATCCACTGTCGGTTGCCGGGTAGATCCAGCTACCAAACTCAGCATCATCCACTTCGTCTTCGTCCCCAATAGCATTAACTCCATGAGCAGGCAGGGGAGCTGTCACTACATTAGGCTTCTCAGATGCCTCAAACTGTACCTCTTTGGCGTCAATAAGGTCCTGCAGCTTGTTCTTTAATGCCCAACAGTCATCAGTGGCATGCCCCGGGCTATCAGAATGGTAAGCACAACGAGCATTCGGGTTGTACTTAGGAGATGCAGTGTTGGGGAACTTTGGAGCCTCCCTGACAGTCACTAAGTTAGTGGATAGCAACTGTGGCAGGATCTGCGATAGGGTCATGCTTAACCGGGTAAACTCTCTCCGGGGTCTTTTAGCCCTTTGAGTATTGGTCGGCCGAGGAGCGGCAGCAGGCTTAGCAATCATTACCGCACTGACAGATTGGCGGCGCTCAGGTCTCTCTGATCTCTTGGAACCATATACGGCACTAGCCTCCTTCTTGAAGGGTTTCTTCTCAGAACTAGATGATGCACCCTTCGCAATCTTACCAGACTTTAACCCAGCTTCAATCCTTTCTCCAGTCAGAATCAAATCAGTGAACCCAGCAGAAGAATTCCCGATCAGATGGTTGAAAAACGGCCCAGATAGGGTCCCTAAGAACATGTCTACCAACTCCCGATCAGTCAATGGTGGCTGCACCCTGCCAGCCAGGTCTCTCCACTTCTGAGCGTACTCTTTAAAACCTTCACTTGCACCTAACGACATACCCTGGAGTTGGGTACGTGTGGGGGCAAGGTCGGCATTATATTGATACTGCTTGTAGAAAGCAGTAGCCAACTCCTCCCAGTTACGAACCTTGGTCCCATCCAGCTGATAGAACCATTCGAGATGAGTCCCTGAAAGACTCTCCTGGAAGAAGTGGATCCACAAATTCTTATCCGCAGAGTACGGATGAATTTTCCGAACATAGGACCTCAGATGCAGCTTGGGACAAGACGCCCCGTCATACTTAGAGAAGGATGGTGCTTTGAACTTGTGAGGGATGATCACACCAGTTGACAAGCCCAGATCTCTGAAATCCAGCCCAGGTACCTGTTGAATCTCCATAGCCTTCAACCTATCCTCCAGTTGCTTGTATTTGTCGTCTGCAGGAGGGTACTGCTCTTCATCAAAATCTGTCTCGTTGTCGGAGACTACCGGACTAGGAACCCTTGCTTCTGCCTGAGGAGAACTCTTGTCAACAGAAGAACCAGCCTCTTCTTGGTGCAGAGCATTACCAAACCTTCGGCCCGAGTTGAACAGAACAGTTCTTCTCTTCTTCTTCTTCTCCTTTTTCAGGAGCATAGCCTTCAGTTCTTCTTGGCCTTGAGCCAGACCCTTGATTAATTCCTGGAATTGTGCATTCTGCACTTGAAGAGCCTTGATGGAAGTCTCAGTTGATGAAGATTCGTGATTCATGATGCTGAAATAAACAGCGAAGAACTGTAAGCAACCTGAAAAGAGGAAAAACCTGCTATGCACATGATGAATGATATGTACTTATGCAATGCATTCAAGGGTTCGAAAGTTCAAATTTGTTGTAGACAGAAAAGGAACACACGTTATCATTAAGGAAATCATTGTTTAATACATCAAGCCTCATGGGCAAAGTAATACAAAAATCAAATCAATCCCAAAATATGCTGCGCATCCTCTTTGGAGCTATGTAGGTGTTGAGATTCCTTTCCTCATGCAACAGGCGGGTGAGCTCCAAGACCTTCTTTTCACTGTCGTGCAGACTGGTTTCAAGAGAATTCTGTTCTTCCTTAAGCTGGATCCAGCTCTTCTGCATCTCTTCCCAGGATGTGGGCATATCAGGGTGCTGAATAGTGTAGGACACTTCTCCTTCCAAGACTGGTTCTTTGATTACTGGGAGCATGTGAGGATAAGGCATCACTAACTTCTGAGAGCGGGCGCGTACCCACTTGAGATAAGGTTCCAACGGGATGGAGTTCCTGTGCCCCAGTGTCTTGCTGTCTATCCTACTTGGCGTCCTCCAGGCTCTGGTAAATCTCTGGCGAAGTCCTTGAGTATCGTTGTCGAAGTCAAAAACTATGTCAGGGATTAACATGTCATGAGGACCATCCCTCCGAGCATAACCAAACTGTCTCCAAGCCAGGCATGGGCTATAAGTAATACCTCCTCTGATTCCAAGTAAAGGAACATTAGGGTACTCCCCGCAACGATCAATGATAGTGACATCTTCTCTGGACCGAGGGCACCAATGTATATTTGCATGTGTGAGAGTCATCAACCGTTGTGACCATCTCAAACCCCGCTCATTCTTCAGGACTGATTGTGGAAGGTGCGAAATAAACCACCTTCCCAGGAGAGGAGTGCAACACATAAGGACACCCCTTTTTCTCATGGTTCGAGTGTAACATGAGTGAAGGATGTCCCCCAGCAACGTAGGTATAGGATTCCTGGACATAAAGATCTGGACAGCACTGATATCAATAAGCTGATCTGGGTTAGGAAACAACACCAAACCATAAACAAGGAGGGCCACAAGCTCTTCAAAAGCTTGCAAGTCAAGGGAGTTCCAACATTCAAGGGCCTTTTCAAACAGAAACCTGGCTAAGAACCCTTTGATACCACTTCTAACTTCCCAATGTCCCTTGAGGTCAGATGACTGTAGGTGCAAGGCTTTAGCAATCTCTTCAAGCTTAGGTTCCTTTTATGTACCGTTGAAGGGTAGCGGATCAAGGATAGGGATCTTCAGGAGCCGGGAGAACTCCTCCAATGTAGGTACCAGCTGATAGTCCAAGAAGGTGAAACAGTGATGCAGAGGGTCAAAGAATTGGAACAGGACCTTTATCATATCTTCCTCAATGTTGGTGTTGACCAAGCTGATGAGGCTTCCATGTCTTTCATTGAAGGATGAGTTCTCGGGAATCCTGGATATAAGCTCCTTAAGCTGAGGAGGGATCCTTACAAGACTGATTTGAATTGTCTTTCTACGAACAGTTTCCATGTCCTACAAAACAAGAACAAAGATGAAAATTCGAACCCCTGAAATGGTTAGTCAATGCATATGATGCTGGATGATGTCATGATGCTATGATTAAACACACCACAGATATTTACAAAGACAAACATGTAAGGCACACAAGGCACACAAGACAAGCCCTTAGGGTTTAAGGCCAGCATGGGGTCTGGGTAGTACCCTCTTGAAGTTGGTGGGTTCAACCTGTCCTAATCAAAGTAACCGGGTTCTAAGGTTCCCAATATCACGGGATTGCTTTCATTGTTCATCGTTTCGATTTAGCCACTGAACTGGCGACCGAAATATTCCAGGAAAGCAACCCTCAATTGAGTGTAGTATCGAGTATCAACCAACCTCGGACTGCACCAAAGTCAGTTATCTCACTACCCTAAAGAGACCAAGATAGTTCAATTAAGGTTCCTAAGGTCTGTTGATGCTTCACGACACCACGCGGAGGCCCCGTACTCTCCTTGACTGAACTCAAGGGTTACCGGTACACACCAAAGTGCCACATCAACGTAGCAGACTGTTTCAACCATGTCGGTATACCCCGCACAGTTCCCTCACAGCCTTGTTGCTACTTTCTAAGAAGGTATCCCCCAGATCCGGGTTAGGATCTATAGAAATCCCAAGACAGTCCCACAATAATAAAGCAAGCAAGTCAATACAATTGAAAACACAGTGATCTTAGTCCTAAGGTACACCCCACTTTAAGTATTGATCCCCAGCAGAGTCGCCAGTTCTGTGATCGGTGGATCTGGAACTGACTGTTTAACGCTGGTTCGCGAAATGTCGCGGAAGCAAGAGTCGCCACCGTCTTTTATTTTCTCCAAATGGAAAGGACAAAAGCACAGAAAAATTCCTTATAGAGATTGCTCTCGGTTCGGGAGGTAGATTATAGAAAGGGAAGGTGTTAGCACCCTTTCTATCCATGGTTATCCATGGGCTCTTAGATACTTGCTCACTTGTGTTTTCAAAAATGGTTTGTTTGCTTTTCAACTGTAGGTTTTAAAAAGTTTCTTTGAAAATTCCAGTTCGACTCTTGTATCGGTCCTCAAGAATGTTTGAAAAATTGCTTTCGAAAGCTTTTTGAAAAGTGTCGGTGTGAAAAGAGTTTTTGATTTGTTTTGAAATTAGAGCAAGTATCTACGAGTCATCCACCTACCCTAAGGAATTCGTCTGTGTAAATGTCCTTTAAAGTAGTGCCATCCCACCATTGAGAGGTAGGTAGCACCACCGTTGGAGGTGTTCGGGTCAATTCGAGGTTCGGGACATGGTGATCACCAGAGCAATGGGAAGACACCTTAGAAGCTACCCTCATGCCAGGTTCCCGGATCATGAGGACTTACTAAGACATCCTCTACTCGACGATCATCTTTCGAGAGGCAACAGTGAGGCGTACCCTAGGGGTGGTGTGTGCGATTCGTGTGTCATTTTCATTTGTATTTGTCTTGTCATGTTATTGGTGTTCTACGCTTGTTTTTATTCCGTCCATACATTCTTTCATGCTTTTGATTAACAGTTAAAGTATTTGCGAGAAAAGTAAATTCTAAGCTATTACAAATGGCGCGGGTCCACATCGCCAAAATTAACCAGGACCCGATTTGACAGAAAAATAAATAAAGTAAATAAAGAATTGAAAAGTGCGAGAAGTAATTACAAGGCTTCGGGAGAGGTACATAATTATTTAAACGGAAAAGAAAATAAATATGCGAATTACTGAGAATTAAACGAAATGAGGGCGTTGGACCCTTTTGCAAAAATTAAATTAATAACGGAGTTAAAAAAGAAAGAACTTGTTTCTGTGTTTTTTAGTATTTTAGGAATTTAATGAGAAAAAGAAATAATTAAAATTAATATGAGATGCAAACCCTAATTCTATTTTATTTTAATTTATTAAGAAAAACATTAGAATTTAACCTAAATTAAACCTAAGTTATTTTCATGCAAATTTAATTATAAAATAAAATAAATAAATATTATTATAAGAAAGAAAAATTAAAAAGGAATAAAAACATTAATTAAACCTAATTCTACTTCTTTTTTATATTTTGTTATGAAAGGAATTAAAATTGAAACCCTAATTTAAACTAATTAATTTACATACATTTATTTACAAGAAAAATTAAAATAAAAATATTTATTATCTTTTTTATCTTTTCTGATTTTTTTATGATATTTTGTATTTTATAAAAATAATTAATTAATTTAAACAAATAATAATTAAAAGTAAAAGATTTAAATAAATAAAGAAAATAAAAAAAAAAAGAGAAATTTTTGCAAACCTAGGGGGGTGGTAGTCCCCAAAGTGGAGGTCTGGCCTTAGTAATCTGGCCCATTTAGCAAGGCCTGGTGGACTTTTTGAATCACGTGTTGGCATGTTGACTAGGGCGTAGCGTACTCTCCAATTCTCAGCCTTTGATCTGATTCCAATGTGCACGTGGATGACTGGATTAAGAGGATGTATGGTGCGCTCCACCTTTGAAACTGCATATGAATATATATTGCAAAATAATATGGAAATTAACGTAGACCTGGGACTCGAACCCAGGTCATATGCATTACCAACGTTCACACATTGCCACTGGACCACTATCACGCGTTTTGATATATAATAAACAAACAAATAATATAAAAGAAAGTGGGTTAATGGCTTGGAAACGCGCGCGAATTTTTGAACAGGCCTATCACCATTTGACACGACTTCGTCTTCTTCATATTCCTGAAATACAAAAACATGAGGCAACGGTTTCTTGTATGTTCTCTTAGGCCAGTTTTGAGAAAATAGCGAATAAGCCTAGGTCACTCATAAATTAGGCGCGAGGGTATGTTTAGATTCGTCCAGATGCACTGATTTGGATGGTGGTAGTCTTGAGGGCTAATTTTTCCCCATTACAAAATCCCCAATTGGAGGTCCTGTAAACCCTAAAACGCAAACATGGAGAAATCGTGTATACAGCATAAAAACATAATTGAATGCATTGGTTAGCTTCAAAACTTCACAAAGAATGTAAATCAAGCATTAAAAACTATAAAGGATGCATGAATCGTGATATACGATTATGAGTTTTTCTTGATACAGTGGGCACTCCTGTTACCAATTCTTGAAGCTGGGATGAATGTCTGTGATTGGAATCTGTCCAGGGATGCTTGAGGAAGCTATTGGAACAAGAATTGAGACCTGAATCGTCCAGGAAGGCTGTTTTCAGAATTGAGTTTTTTGACAATTTTTTCAAGTTTTTCAATGGCCTTCTTGCGCAGCTTAGTGTGTATGAACATTAGGGTTGTGATCAGGCTTTTGTATTGAGTCAATTAGGTCAAGAAAAACCAATCAAATCCATTGCATTCATTGTTTTTGAAAATTTGATTTGCTAAGATTTTTTCATATCTTTTTCCATGTGTTTTTGGTTCAAAATCAAGCCAATCAACCCAAATCTTTCCATATTGGTACAAGCACGAAATCTTGAGGCTAAAACATGTACAAAAAGATTTATTAGGTTAAGTTAAATATTTTTCACATATTTAATTGATTTAAGTGAATTATTATAAATAAAAATTCAAATAAATAAATAAAAAATGAGAAAATACTTCCCTTTGGGCCAAGTGGTCGTGCATATGTCATGGATGATGAATCATGGAAGAAAAATGGGCCCATTAGCAATTTTAGGTCATTTGAAGTAATGTTGACTTTTCAAAATATCCAAAAATTTCCCAACTTCTACAAGGCATAACTTGCTCAATTTTTAAGCTTTTCTCATGTTCTTGGAAATTTTGGAAAGGTCTTTGAGTCCTCTAACCAATATCTTTGGTCCCATGTCATTTTGATTTACCAATCTCAAGTTATGGCCTTTGACTTAAAGTCCCTTTTTGTTGACTTTTGAAAATGACCTATAATGTTGAAATTGATAACTTTTTGTGAGAGCATTTCTTGGACTTGAAGTATGAAGATGAGTTGTAGAAAATGTCTTTCTCTTCAAAATGAGCTTTGGATGGGATTTTTCTGATAATCCATGTGAAAGTTATGCCCTGGTCAATTTCAGTTGACTTTTTCAGCTGTCCAAATAAGGAAACTTTTGCATCTTGATGATTTTTGAGCCAAATTTTGAGAATCATGATCAAGCATTGATCAAATGATGTTTGTGGCTTCAAAATGATATGTTGACCAAAAATTTGAACTTTTGACTGCCAAATGACCATTTTGCCCCTGCAGTTAACTGTAGTGCGATTTAGGGTTTTGACTGTGCAATTTTGAGCTGAATGTCTTGAAACTTGATATGAGGATACTTGACCATATTTGTAAGCATGTGAGACTTGATTGGATCTTTGAAAACTTCATTTTCTTGATCAGAGCACAAACCCTAGTTTTGACTGTATAGGAGACCTTTTGCACTGTGCAACCCTTGGGGAATTTTGAAGCATGACTTGGCATTTTCTTGAAGAATATGGGAGGGCAAATTTTGGGGTACAACAGTGCTACCCTACCATTAGTTAGTAGGAAGCCCTATCGTTGGATGTGAGGGACAGGCACGGGTCATCGTACAGTCATAGAAGACAACTTGTAGGATGCTTTAGCAATTTTCGTAAGGGACTAAGATCATTTATCGAAGGCAGCATTGAAGGGTCATTGAGGGACTATGATCTTTTAACCGAGGGTCTTTGTTAAAGCATCCCATGTTCCAGGGACATGACTGTTTTTTATCCGAGGCAACAAGTGAGGGTCACCCTAGAGGTGTGCGTGTGCGAAGTGATTGGTTTCAGTTATGTTTATCTTGAAATTAGGGTTTTGCTATCGGGTGATTTTAATCTTGCCATGTAAACCCTAATTACTAACAGTAGCATAAAAGAATAAAAGAAGAATGTAAAGAGCAGAATGTAAACCTAAGACTATTACAAGGTTTTGGGACAGTTATATAAGGATAAAGAGTGCGGGAAAGTAAACCTACAACTATTACATCCCAGAAGCAGATACATAATAAGATAAACGCGAGAAAAATAAACTTAAGCTATTTACATTCACAGAAGCATCCTATACAATTTATCTAGGAAAATAAAAAGGAAAGATGAAAATAGAAAAGAAAATACAAGTAGATGAGAATCCATGAGTTTATTAGGTAAAAGTCGTGATAAATGAATTGAAGTTGAAAGCATGTTTTTGTTATTTTTGTGGTTTATGATTTAAAATAGTTTATGTAGGAAATATGTATAAAAATCAAGCAAGTATGTGAAAACAAAGATGAGTTTGGATGTTTGAAACAAGTGTATGCATCACAATCATATTTTAAAGTCATGGAGCATAACTTTTGATTTTTGTACATGTTTCATGTTTCATGAAATGTTTACTCAAGTGTCAAGATATCTCATGAGAATCAAGACCTATCATGGTAAAATCAAGCTTTGTGAGCAAGGTTGAAAATTTGATCAAAAGATCATCAAAAATCCCTTTAAAAAAAATCCTAAAAGTGATGACTTTGATTTTATTAAAAAAATAATTAAATAAAATATTTTTGTGATTTTTTTCTTCAGTATTCATAAAATATAGGTAGTGAACTAGTAGTGTGTAAAAAATCAGCTCAAAAGAGTTAAATTTGGTTGCAAAAATAAATGATTGAATATGATGAAAGTTAAGTGGAAAAATAAGTTAAAAAATGAGGAAAAGGATACCACTGTGACTCGAACCCAGGTCTCAAAGGTTACAGGCACACTATGTATACCACTGGGGTGGCTATTTCATTCATTTATGAAACAGAACCCAATAAATATAATATGACTTGGATGTATTTTTTTTGAATGGCCAAGAACTTCATCTTCTTCCTTATTTCATGATTTTTACAGTAACTATAACAAAAATACCCAAAAAATCATAACTTTCTTGTTTCTCATCCAAATTAGAAAATGTAAAGATGAAACTTGCTTAGAATTTCGCAAGGACTTCAAATATGCAATTAATTTAATCTATAAATAAAATATTAAAACGAATTTTTCTTACTACCAAAATGAAACCCTAATGGTTTAGAAACTTCAATCCCGAAATTCTCATCACACTGTCAATTAAAACGAAATTTAAAGACATGGTTGGCTTCAATGAAATAATATTTACATTTTATATTCAAAAAGTATGTGCTAATGATGCTTGTACAAATATTTAAAAGTTTGAAAAAACTTACCTCTTGATACAAAAATTCGATGACTTCTACACAACTTCTAGGAGCAATATGATGATTGCTTTAGCTTCCTGGGACCTTAGTGAGTATGTTGTAACTCTCACTTTTTCTTGAGAGTGTCTGTATTAGTATATCCAATTCAAGTTGTAAAGATGTATTTTGAAAATGGTGGATTTTGATAATGGAGTTATAGTGACAAAATAGAGGTTAAGATCACTTATACATGATATGTATCAAGTGTTTGGATGATTTGTTTGGACAAAAGTTTAAGAGTTTCAAAGAAATGGATTTTTAAAACTCAAGAAATGAGTTTTATGGCCAATTTAGGTTAGTGAGTGTATGAGAGGTTTATAGGGCTTGTGAATTTATCCTTTGGATTGCAAATGAACTCTCTATTTATAGGCAAAAGGTTGAGGGTAAGGGCTGATCAGGTTTGAGCATTAAGGTTTTGAGACTTGGTTGAAATGTAAGTGAAAATGTTACATGAAGATCATGGTTACAATGCATTAATAGGGTGGTTGGTAGGCTTAGATATGTTGCTTCTGAGAATTCATGTTGGGTGTAATCAGAAGAAATAAGTTAGAGGCTCAAGGAGTGGACTTTGTGATTAAAGTGGTCTTTATGCAAATGGATATGGAGCTTTTTGCAATTTCATCCAAAAATGGTATGATCAAGTGGATAAAGCTTCAAATTCTTGTGTAATGCACCATAATTTTGTGTAAATCTATGATTATATGGAGATTCAGAAGCAACATGGCCTGAAAAGTGAGATTGAATGGTAAGGTTACGAGATTTACTCTTGAGTTCTTCACAAAATGACTTGAAATTCAAACATGAAATGCCTAACTTCATCTCTTCGATTCTCCTTGCTCAAGCGTGATCTTTTTATATTCTTGGACATTTTGGAAAACTTAGAACAATATCTTCAAAATTCATGTTGACCAATTTTGTTGAATCAATTGGGATCTTTGTGAAAAATGGCCATGAAGTTGAGATATTTTTCTGATCAAAACTGTTTGAAAAAAATCTCTAAGTGTTAGTATAACTTCATATGCTTATATATCTTGATTTGAGAATTTTTTGGAGAAAAAACCTCATTTACAAAGTTGTTGTATGAACCATGCTCTACAATTTTCATGTTGAAAGTTTTCATTGAATCAACTTGGATCTTGGTGAAATTTGACTATGAAGTAGTGACTTTGTTAAGAACAAAATACTTAGAAATTTTTCTAAGTGTTGGAAGTTTTTCCAACTTTTGACTTTTGTTGACTTTTTTGTATTCTTGATGATCAAACTTGTTAACTATGAATGTTTTGATGATTCTTGAATTTTGAATTCCAATGTTGACCAAAAAGTCAATGTTTGACTTTTGTGTGACTATTGACTTTTTATCAATTGATTCAATTTTTCAACTATCAATCACTTGTATCTTTAGAAATGTCTTGAGCCATGTAATTAGGTCAAGTTGTTGTGTTTGAGCCATTGAGGTCATGCTTTAAGCCATTAGGTCATGCACTAGGCGAAAAGTCAATGATGAGTCATATTCAATCAAAACCCTAATTTTGGCAATTTTTTACCTTTGATTATTTGAGGGATTTCCTTGAGGAATCATGATCAACCCTTGATCAAATGATGAATATCACCTCAAAATTTTGATGTTTACAAAAATATTGAAGTTTGACTATACGTTGACCATAGTTGACTTTTTACCTAATACAATTGACTTTTAATCTTCTGAGCCGTTGACTCAGTAAACATGTGATGCAAGACTTGAAACTTGACATAAGCACTATTGAGGAACTATGATGAACCATGAAAGTCATTTGGGACCCTTTAAACCCCATATTCCTTGAGAAGCACAAAACCCTAGTTGTAGACCCTTGCTTAGGAGGAGGTTTGACCAGTCGACTCTTGAGTAGCTTTGAGTATTTGAGACCTTTGTGAGCATGTTTTTAAAGAAAATCAGAGGGAAAATTTTGGGGTACAACAGTTGCCCCTATTTAATCTTCTTAAACCTGAATAATTATATTGGTCTGTTCGCCATTCGTGACTTGAAGGTAGAAGATGATTGAACACTTAAGTGCCCAGAAATTTTCACTCACCGGTGCACGAAGTAACGTTGTTGGTTGATTATACCGGAAATGGGCTTAAAGATTCCATTGGGAGAGGTAACGGTGAGTCATCGGAGATGGGCTTATAGATGCCATCCAAAGTAATTGTTGATAGAAATTAGACTAAGTCTATGCTCGAATTCAACTGGAAGAAGTGTCAGAATAAATCTACGATTGATTTAATCTGAGCCAAATAATGTCTACTGGAAGAAGTATCAAAATAAATCTAATGCTTGATTAAATATGAGCTAGAAGATGTTTGCATCCGTGTTTAACTGGGAGAAGTATCAGAATAAATCTATGGTTGATTTAATATGAGCCAGAAAATGTATACTGGAAGAAGTATCAGAATAAATCTATGGTCGATTTAATCTGATCCAGAAAATGTTTGTGTCTGTCTTTAACTGGAAGAAGTATTAGAATAAATTTATACTCGATTTAATCTGAGCCAGAAGAGGTATTTTTATCTTTAACTGGAAGAAGTATTAAAATAAATTTATGGTTAATTTAACCTGAGCCAGAAAATTTCTACTGGAAGAAGTATCAGAATAAATCTATGGTCGATTTAATCTGAGCTAGAAAATGTCTACTGGAAGAAGTATCAGAATAAATCTATGGTTGATTTAATCTGAGCCAGAAGATGTCTGCGTTTGTCTTTAATTGGGAGAAGTATCAGAATAAATCTATGGTTGATTTAATCTGAGCCAGAAAATGTCTACTAAAATAAGTATCAGAATAAATCTATGGTTGATTTAATCTGAGCCAGAAAATGTCTACTAAAATAAGTATCAGAATAAATCTATGGTTGATTTAATCTGAGCCAGAAAATATCTACTAGAAGAAGTATCAGAATAAATCTATGGTCGATTTAATCTGAGCCAGAAGATATCTGCGTCCGTCTTTAACTTGGAGAAGTATCCGAATAAATTTATGGTTGATTTAATTTGAGCCAGAAAAGGTCTTTTGTATTTAATTGGAAGAAGTATCAGAATAAATCTATGGTTGATTTAACTTGAGCCAAAAAATGTCTACTGGAAGAAGTATCAGAATAAATTTACGCTTAATTTAATATGAGCCAAAAGATGTCTACGTCTGTCTTTAACTGGGAGAAGTATCAGAATAAATCTACACTCGATTTAATCTGAGCCAGAAGGGGTCTTTTTGTCTTTAACTAGAAGAAGTATCAGAATAAATCTATGGTTGATTTAATCTGAGCTAGTAAATGTCTACTGGAAGAAGTATCAGAATAAATCTACGCTTGATTTAATCTGATCCAGAAGATGTCTACGCATATCTTTAACTGGAAGTAGTATCCGAATAAATCTACACTCAATTTAATCTGTTCCAAAAGAGGCCTTTTTGTCTTTAACTGGAAGAAGTATTAGAATAAATCTATGGTTGATTAAATCTGATCCATAAAATGTCTAGTGGAAGAAGTATCAGAATAAATCTACGCTTGATTTAATCTGAGCTAGAAGATGTCTACATTTGTCTTTAACTGGAAGAAGTATCAGAATAAATCTACACTTGATTTAATTTGAGCCATAAGAGGTATTTTTGTCTTTAACTGGAAGAAGTATCAAAATAAATCTATGGTTGATTTAATCTGAGCCAGAAAAATGTCTACTGGAAGAAGTATCAGAATAAATCTACGCTTGATTTAATCTGAGCTAGAAGATGTCTACGCCTGTCTTTAACTGGAAGAAGTATCAGAATAAATTTACACTCAATTTAATCTGAGCCAGAAGATGTCTTTTTGTATTTAACTAGAAGAAGTATCAGAATAAATCTATGGTTGATTTAATCTGAGCCAGAAAATGTCTACTGGAAGAAGTATCAGAATAAATCTACGCTTGATTTAATCTGAGCCAGAGATGTCTACGCCTGTCTTTAACTGGATGAAGTATCAGAATAAATCTACACTCGATTTAATCTAATCCAAAAGAGGTATTTTTGTCTTTAACTGGAAGAAGTACCTGAACAAATCTACGCTTCATTTAATCTGAGGCAGAAGATGTCTTTTTGGGAATGACCCTCTGATGAAATTTCTTAAATATCCCTTTGTCAGATGTAGCCTTTGAGAAGACTGTAGGTCATACAAGTGGTTGATGATGTTTGTCTGTTGATTGATCTTTCCTGAAAAGGTAAAGAGTTAGTTGTATGAAATGTCATGATGTATGAAATGCATTGCGTAATGTTGTTCTCAAAATAAATGAGATTGTGCTATATGCGTTTCGTATGCATATGCTATGACGTTTGTAAATGATGTATGAATGTGAAATGTTGTTTGAAGTGTATTTGTAAGCCCGTGGAGTATCTTTGTCTGGGAAAATAAATCCATGATTGTTGCTGGGTTGGAACAACATGAACTTCAACCTTATCTAGAATGCTTCCGCTGGGGAATGTTGACTTCTATTTGGGGAGAAGAGTTCATGAACATTGGTCATTCATCACTTTAATGGGGAGTTTAATTCTTACATACCCTGGCTGGGGATAAAAGAGATGGATAATCTTCCGACTCGTCTGGGGAGGATAAAGTTGACTGATATCTGGTCCAGTTCCAGGTTCCATAACAACTCTTTGGGGATAGTGGTGACTTCACTGGGGGGAGGAATTTTGTCGGTGATTCGTAGCCATCTGAGGAGTAGACTCAAGCTAGGCAGACTGTAATCTGTTGGAGAAATAAACTGTGTTAATGGAGAAATACTCTGCTGAGGAAACAAGCTATGCTGGAGAGAAGAAATTTGCAGGGGGTTTTACAGTTTTGGAGGGAAAAAACTCAGATGGGGAAGAGAACTTCCATGAACTGCACTCATTAGAACTCGTAGGTGGGTGATATCATCAGGAAAAAGATCATATTCTTTTATCAGCTGGGGGGTTCGAATGGTGAGTATGGTTAGGTTAATTGCTGGAAAATGCTCTATGTTTCTGTCCTGAAAGCATATTAGACTTGCAGGGGAATGTATCTTTGTTGAAGATGAGCTTGTGAAGATGATTCTGTGGGGATAATCCTGTGGAGATTTCTCTGTGGGGATAATTTTGTGGATGACTTGAACATTGTCCTATATCCTAGAGTCATCGGTAATTGCTGATCAAGGTGATGAGTCTTCTACTGATAGACAAGTGATGAGATAACGGGACACAATTGTACGCTTTAATCCCTAACTTTTCTCGGACTGTATTTTCAGATTTTTAGTCCATTGGGATACTCTTTTTTTCCCAAGCCGACTTTTCAGGTTTTCGACTTGCCGGGTGTACAGTCTTTATGTATATATATCCCTAATTTTTGCCCGAACCCTTTTGGTTTTCCGGGATGTCCTTAATTTTGTCTAGGAATGTCAACCTAGAGGGTCTCTTTTATGCGTAGTATCTTCCGACTATGTCCGCGCTCACAGGGTGCAGAAAATTGCCAATGTCCATAACAGTAAGTGTTGTAGCACTTCCAAGAAATGTTTGCTTGATCATATGTGACCCTTCGTATGCGAGAGTCCGTTTTCCCTTGGGGTTAGTCTAGTGCACCCGATGTTTGAAGTTATTGATCAACCATAGATTTCCAAGTTTCTGATAGTCTTGACCTTCCTCGGTATTTTTCTAAGAACTGTCACGGCAGAATGACACCATCTGATACTGCTGACATAGATAAGCAATTTGGTGATACCGAAGATTCAATTTTCATAGTGGCTATTGCTTAAACTTGTGATCAATGTAGCATCCTCCAAGTGATTCGGATGGAGATATGCCTCTGGCTATTCAGGACTTTATGAGAGATTGTTTGAATCTTGACTTGACTTCCACAAATGAATTGGAAAATAACATGTCATGCCCCTTGATTTAACCAATTGTGTCTACGAAAGGCCTGTTATTGGAAGTGTCTTTCTCTTTGACCCATGCTCTGAAGTAATTCTGTCCATTGGGAGGATTTTTGTCCATTGAATATTCGTCGTGCAAATTTCTCTACTGTTGAACAATTAGTTATATACAAACAGTGGTATTTAAAAATGCAAAGCTTATGTCTGTCTTGAATTTTTGAAAATGCATTTTTAGTAAACAACAAAATTTTGTAAGAATATGAATTCAAATCAGGATTTATAGTAAGCCTTACAGGAGTCAGGATACCTTTTCGTAACAGTATACTTTCGAACCAACCTATGCTTCAGTTAGGACTTTTAAGGGTTGTAACATGGCATGGTTCACGATTTAAGAAACAAAGGATAAAGGCTCAAACTTTATTTGTACCCAACCCATTCTTCGTGATGTTATTCAACCCTATACTCAGTTAATTGTACATTTAGATTCCAATTGAGGCTGGAATGATATCTCGGTGATGGTTCAGATACTGGAAATTTATTTGAAAAGGCAGTCATTTTTTGTAACATTTTTTTGTTGTCTAGGATTTGTAGCGACCTCCTTTTGATTTTATTATCCCTAATTTTTCCTGTATTGTTTCTTCTGTGATTACAGTCAGCGGGACGCCCCAGTTTGTTTTCTTAAGTTTCCTTCATAGGTTTTGACTTAGCAGGATTTTCTTTTGAGAGATAATGACTGCCTGTTTTACGGGGAACCATCACCGTCTTTTGATTCAGAAGGATGTCTTTGATATCACTTGTTGTGTACGAAGTGAAAGCTTGCGACTAAACGCGTATTTGAATTAACTGAGAAACTACCCTGTCCCAGATTAGGATTAAAGGTTTCAATTTATACGGAAAAGAAAACTCCCACTTCTTAGGCTCAAAGGGGTTGACTAGGGATTATCTTCTTTATAACTCCACCATTTAGGATTTGAAACAATGCATGTACATCGTCAACAAGGCCTGTTGAAAAGCATACTGTAGAGATTATGGTATTACTTTCGTCATCCTCCGTCTAAGGCTTATAGATTTCAATTGAGAGTTGAATATCAGAAAAGGAAGTAAAAGAATAGTTTCAGTATAGTGAAAACGAATGGATTAATTCAAGACAAACATATGCAATGTGTGATACGGTGGGAGAACTGACTATGGTTTTGCGTTTGTTTTCGCAAATGTTTCGGTTGAGCAAGAGTCGCCACTGACTTTTTATTTTATCCTAAGGAAAGGTTTAAAAAAGCACAGCAAAAACCTTTGAGATATTTTCTTGGATTCGGGGAGTAGATTATAGAAAGGGAAGGTATTATCACCCTTTCTATCCATGGTTATCCATGGGATCTTAGGTACTTGCTTAGATCAACTTGCCTTGGTTTTCAATTGTTTGAAATGGTGCTTGGTGTGTGGTTTTGAAAATGTTTTGAAAAGATGCCTTGTATAGGCTACCCTTGTAACAATTCTTTACTCGAATGTTTTACAAAAGGTGTTTTGTCTTTTGAAAAGATGTTTCAAGGTTTTTGAAAGTTTGTTTTGAAAGTGTTTGTGGAGTGTGGTTTGAAAATAGGCAAGTGTTTTCTTTGCAAATTGACAAGTACTTAAGAGTTATCTACCCTAAAGTTTTCTCAAAGATTTTTGTCATGTTTTAAACCTTTTGACAATTTTGTTCCACCATTGCATTTGGTGGACAATCTTGTATTTAGGAAGTGAAAGGGACGGGCGTGGGTCATCGTTTAGACCATAATTGCAATAGTGTTAAATGTCTTTGGGCAATTTTTCTTTAAAAGGGACTTGATCATTCATTTAGGCAACATTTTGAGGGACTATGATCATTTGATTGTTTGTTTTACCCAAAGAAATCTAACATGCAACATGGCCCAATTATTTGAAGGCAACAAAATGGAATACCCTAGGGGTGCAAGTGTGGAATGTGTTGTCCATTTTCCATGCTTTTTTGTCTTGTATTAGGTCAAACTATTTTGTTCGTTTTATTCGCATACAAACCCTAATTCTAGCATGGTAGGTTTAGAAAGCATTAAAGTGCGAAATTTAAATTCCTACACTATTACAACACAATAATATGGGGAGGGGGGTACAATGTTTCAAATGGGGTATATTTAGACAAGAATTTAAACCTAACTATTACATCATTTTCTTTGAATATTTACAATACAAATAATTGCATAATTAAATGGAAATGGAATAAATATGCAAAATGTAAAAAAGAATTTTTATGTGTATGAAAAAGTATTATTTATGTGAAATAAAAAGAGAAATAAAAAGGTATTATTTTTGGAGTATTCATATTTAGGGCAAAACCCTAATTTTAATCAAAAAGGGATATTAATCAATTAATTTATATAATATTTACTATTTACATACAAAATAAAATAAAATGTAGTATATTTTGTAAAAAATGTATTTTTTAGTATTAAATATTAAAAAATAAAATATGTACATTTTTTGGCATTTATATCCTAAGTGTATTAATATATACCTATTTATTTATACTATTTACAAAATGTGTATTATATATATTAATTAATAATATCTAATATTTAAAAATAAAAAGTATTTTTCTATAAAATATTTTCAGGAAGTAAAAATAAGATAAAAGTGTATAAAATATATTTGTGTTATTTTAGTATTTTAAACAAAAAAGTATATATTCATTTATTTATGTACAAACTAAAAGAAAGAATCAAATAAATACCTAATAAATTCAAAAATGATGAGAAAAATATTTTTATATTTTTAATATGCTGAGAAAAAATAAATGAGTCAATTAAAAAAGAAAAAGTCAAAAAACATTAAAAATAAAGCAAATGGGCTCAGGGGGTGTAAAACCAAAAAGGTGGTGTGAACAAGAAAATCACTCAGGCCCAGCCCAAGAAGACATTGTCTTCAACCTTCAGACAAAACCAGTTCAAAAACGCGCGCCCTTCTTCTCAATCTTCTAACTCCTGATTCCTGGCTTATTAATGAAAACTCATAACATAAAAAATGTTCAGCATCAAGAGACGAATCCAACCATATGCAGAACTTGATCTAACTCTCTAAGATGAGGGAGAATTTCTTCTCCCCCAAATCTTAACCTAGATTTTCTGCCATTTTCAAACCTTAAATTCTCACAGCTCAAGCAAAAGAAATGAAAAGTAAAAACATGTACATGTTCAGTGGCATGAGTAGAACATTGTTTATTCACAAACTTAGAGCTAATGATGCTTAATAAGAGAGATAGAAGTTCACCAAAATACCTGTTCAATTGAAGTTCTATCTGGCAATGAGGAAGCTTTCAGTGCAAGGTGATGATTGGAAAAGCTTCCTTGAGGTCCAGGGATGCTATTCCAATGTTTACTTTGTCTTGAAAGCTTTTGAATCGTGCTAGAGCACTTCACCTGCAAAACAAGAAACTGAAAATGGTGGAACTGGTTAGATGGATTACAGGTCGTGTTTCAAGTCATGGTTAGCTTGCATGGATGCTAGGGAATGTATGTGAACTGGTTTGGGCAAGAGAGCTCGAGGGAAATGGAAGATGGCACTCAAACTGCAGGCCTGGCCCTGTTTTTGCAGTTTGAAGGTGATTCTGAGATTGGGAGTGTATGAGAGGTGTTAGGGTCGTGCAATAGCTTGGTTGAGATGTCTTGAGTGTGTTTCACAAGTTCACTTAAGTGTTTGCAAGCTGAAATGAGAGTTGTGTTACCATATGCCAAGTTACTTACACTTTAAGCAACAAATGCCCAAGTTGTGTTCTAGGTCAGTAGAGGCCCCCTAATGAGCTGCATAATCCCTCCTTGATCAGAGTGTTTTGCTCATAATCTTGTGCCAATTAGATCTCATTTGTACTGCTTGGATTTTCAATTGGACATAAAGTTACCTTTTGCAAAAATGGAAGAAATGCTTTATCTATAAATGGATTAATCCTTTAGGCAATGCTTGAACTCATGAAACAAGGCCTTGGCACAAAGGTTTTGCATTGAATTATTGAGTGTCAAAGGGTTTTAGGACCTGTAATTTAGCACAAACTATGCTGACTTGAAAATGGCTTAAGTTATGAGCATGTTCATGATCAATTCAAAAGTGAGTTTTTGCCAAATTGTGAAATTCGATTCTCTCAAGTTATGAGGTTGTTTGAGAAGTTCTTGGACATTTTGGAAAGCTTGGAATGTGTACTACAATCCATCTTTGAAATGCAAATTGAAATTCCAAGTGGAATTGTATGGAAAATGGCCTTGAAGTTGGGTAGAAAACCTTGTCAAAATAGGTTAAAATTTCACTAAGTTAAGAATGGTTTAGTGCCCTTATTCAAAAATTTGTAACTTGAGATACAAGCCTCAAATGGGAAAACTTTGTGCATCAAAGTTGTAGATTATGCAACAAGCTAAAACTTTCATGTTTTGACTTTTGTTTGAATCCAAATGGATCTTGGTGAAAAAGTGGGGCAAAGTTGGGAAAACATTAGGGTTTTTCATAACTTAGAAAAATTCTAAGTTATGAAAAATTCTAATTTCTAACCCTAATTTTCATTTTGTGATTTCTTGGTGAACAAGTTTCATGATTTGGCATGTTTTGATGAAAAATGAATCTTGACTCTTGATTTTGACCAAAAAGTCAAAGTTTGACTTTTCAGTGTACAGTCAAAATTGATCAATTGACTGGGGAATTCAACTGTCAATCTTGTGTACTTGGGATCTTTTGAGTTTGTTGAGCATGTCAAGATAATTCCATGGGGTCTTTGAGTCCATATGTGAGCTTGGTTTGCCATTGGCTAGGTCAAACAGTCAAAAATTGCCTTTGTGCAGTCAAAACCCTAAAAATGACCATTTTGCCCTTTTGGTGATTTGATCAAATTTCTTATGGAATTGTAATCCAAACTTGATCAAATGGTTCATATGAGTTCATAATGTTGATGTGGGTCAATTTCCATGAGGTTTGACTGTCAATTGGCCACAGTTGACTTTTTCCCCAATACAGCTGATTTCTAGGTCAACTGTCCAATTGACTGGGCAAAACTTGGAATCAAGGCTTGAAACTTGATGTGGATAAACTTGGGAGTCCAATATGAAGCATGAAAGTCATCTTAGGCACTTTAGGTCAAAACATCTTGGTGCAAACACAAACCCTAATTTGGGTCAACAGTGCAAGGAGAAGTCTTGAGCAGATGAAACCCTAACTGGATCTTGAGCTTCAAAGGCTTTGTGATGAGAAATCATTGAGAAATGGGAGGGAAAATTTTGGGGTACAACACAATGCATTAATGGGGACAACCAAAGTCGGACATAAATATAAATGTTTGAATCAACTAAAGAAATTAAAAATGAAAATTCGAATGAACAAAAAACTTCTTCGCCTGATCTTGTCACTTCAGATGGTCTGCCTTTGAGGGATGACAAAAAAACTCAAGTTGACCATATTTTATAAATTCCAACACTCCTTCATCGATCAACTCTTGAATATTATGTTTTAAATCCCAATAATTGTTAGTGTCGGGTCCAAGACTGTTAGAATGGTATGCACACCTTTCATTAGGACTGCGACAGGGAGAGGAAGTATTAGAGTTTTGAGGAGGGTCCTTTAATGTAACAAACTCTGCCTTCAACATGTGTTGCAATGCTTGAGCCAAAGACATTTTGATTTTGGTAAATTGTCTTTTGGGTGTGTCCTGCTTACACTGACTACCCTATTGTTGTTGGCGAGGTCGCTGTTGGACTGGTGCAGGATTAGAGATCCGCACTGCCTCCACAGATTGGTTGAGATCCCTTTTATTATGACCTTTTTAGATGTACATAGTAATGGAATCCTTCTTTCCTGTTGCATGATCTCTTCTGGGTACCTGAAGATGCAGTCCCTGAATTTCACCACTTCTGATTTTATTTTCAACATGTTCCCTTATGAACATGTCAACCAATTCCCTGTTCGCCACGAGGGTTTGATTAATTCTAGCATTTTGTCCCATATAGCCGTATATGTCTTTACGAAGTTTTCCGATGAGGATTCTTAACTCTTATTTTCCCCGAGTTAAGTTTTGGATAAGAGCTATATGACTAATCATTTAGATTCTCATCGTTGCCATCTCAGCTTGCAATTGTTCCAACTGGTCATCCCTGTTGTCTTTAGGATTCTTCTTGGTCATGTTATTAGTAAGGAGTGCATTCAATTCTTCTTTTCCCTTATATAGGTTCAAGAACATTTCTTTAAACTAAGAATCTTGAGCTTAGAGATCTATGACAGTTTGTTCGAGAGCCATTTTTCTTACTCTAATAAACAGCGAGAAAAATGAGGAACCTGTCTTGAGAATAAATATTATGTAATGAAATGCATGATAAGTAAATGCAATGTTTTTAAAGATCCCACGGGGTATACAAAGGAAAGAAGTGTTATAAGTTGAGTCGAATTGCATCTTTGATTGAAGAACTTTGTATCGCTGAATTCCCTTCTACGAGAATCAAGCTCACCATGTCGAGTGGGTCCTAGCCTTTGACTCAAGATAATGTGCCTTGGTCTTCGACGACATTGGTTAGAGGAAAATAAATACTCCTTCCCATTGTTAGACGTCTGGTTCATAATAAATCTGCATCACAGGCCCTTGAGATCCTTGAAATGGTTAATGAAAATGCTATGTGTAATGATGTCATGATGTCATGTTCGGACAAATTTAATCAAACACAAACAAGAAATACCAGGCCTTAGGTTTAGGCTTGCAAGGAGTTTATAGTTAAGTATCCTCTTGAGTTTAGTTGGTTCAACCTGTCCTATAAGAAGTAATCGAGTTCTAGGAATCTCAAATCACTGACCTTTCTCTCAGGCATTATTTCAGCTCAAGCATCTGAATTGCGGCCGAAATATCCCGAGAGTCCAATCTCAATGAGTGTAGCATCGAGTATCAACCAACTTTAATTTGCACCAAAGCCGGGCATCTCACTATCTTCTAATGGCTAAGTTGTGTCAACTAAGGTTCTAAGGTCAGTTAATGCTTATGACACCACGCGGCAGCCCAACATTCTCCTTGACTGACTCAAGGGACACCGACACCAACCAATGTGTCGCACTAACGTAGCCATCATTTCAACCATATCGGTCTACGTCGTACAATTTTCATGATCTATTGCAACAAAATGGAATACCCTAGGGGTGCAAGTGTGGAATGTGTTGTCCATTTTCCATGCTTTTTTGTCTTGTATTAGGTCAAACTATTTTGTTCGTTTTATTCGCATACAAACCCTAATTCTAGCATGGTAGGTTTAGAAAGCATTAAAGTGCGAAATTTAAATTCCTACACTATTACAACACAATAATATGGGGAGGGGGTACAATGTTTCAAATGGGGTATATTTAGACAAGAATTTAAACCTAACTATTACATCATTTTCTTTGAATATTTACAATACAAATAATTGCATAATTAAATGGAAATGGAATAAATATGCAAAATTAAAAAGAATTTTTATGTGTATGAAAAATTATTATTTATGTGAAATAAAAAGAGAAATAAAAAGGTATTATTTTTGGAGTATTCATATTTAGGGCAAAACCCTAATTTTAATCAAAAAGGGATATTAATCAATTAATTTATATAATATTTACTATTTACATACAAAATAAAATAAAATGTAGTATATTTGTAAAAAAAATGTATTTTTTAGTATTAAATATTAAAAAATAAAATATGTACATTTTTTGGCATTTATATCCTAAGTGTATTAATATATACCTATTTATTTATACTATTTACAAAATGTGTATTATATATATTAATTAATAATATCTAATATTTAAAAATAAAAAGTATTTTTCTATAAAATATTTTCAGGAAGTAAAAATAAGATAAAAGTGTATAAAATATATTTGTGTTATTTTAGTATTTTAAACAAAAAAGTATATATTCATTTATTTATGTACAAACTAAAAGAAAGAATCAAATAAATACCTAATAAATTCAAAAATGATGAGAAAAAATATTTTTATATTTTTAATATGCTGAGAAAAAATAAATGAGTCAATTAAAAAAGAAAAAGTCAAAAAACATTAAAAATAAAGCAAATGGGCTCAGGGGGTGTAAAACCAAAAAGGTGGTGTGAACAAGAAAATCACTCAGGCCCAGCCCAAGAAGACATTGTCTTCAACCTTCAGACAAAACCAGTTCAAAAACGCGCGCCCTTCTTCTCAATCTTCTAACTCCTGATTCCTGGCTTATTAATGAAAACTCATAACATAAAAAATGTTCAGCATCAAGAGACGAATCCAACCATATGCAGAACTTGATCTAACTCTCTAAGATGAGGGAGAATTTCTTCTCCCCCAAATCCTAACCTAGATTTTCTGCCATTTTCAAACCTTAAATTCTCACAGCTCAAGCAAAAGAAATGAAAAGTAAAAACATGTACATGTTCAGTGGCATGAGTAGAACATTGTTTATTCACAAACTTAGAGCTAATGATGCTTAATAAGAGAGATAGAAGTTCACCAAAATACCTGTTCAATTGAAGTTCTATCTGGCAATGAGGAAGCTTTCAGTGCAAGGTGATGATTGGAAAAGCTTCCTTGAGGTCCAGGGATGCTATTCCAATGTTTACTTTGTCTTGAAAGCTTTTGAATCGTGCTAGAGCACTTCACCTGCAAAACAAGAAACTGAAAATGGTGGAACTGGTTAGATGGATTACAGGTCGTGTTTCAAGTCATGGTTAGCTTGCATAGATGCTAGGGAATGTATGTGAACTGGTTTGGGCAAGAGAGCTCGAGGGAAATGGAAGATGGCACTCAAACTGCAGGCCTGGCCCTGTTTTTGCAGTTTGAAGGTGATTCTGAGATTGGGAGTGTATGAGAGGTGTTAGGGTCGTGCAATAGCTTGGTTGAGATGTCTTGAGTGTGTTTCACAAGTTCACTTAAGTGTTTGCAAGCTGATATGAGAGTTGTGTTACCATATGCCAAGTTACTTACACTTTAAGCAACAAATGCCCAAGTTGTGTTCTAGGTCAGTAGAGGCCCCCTAATGAGCTGCATAATCCCTCCTTGATCAGAGTGTTTTGCTCATAATCTTGTGCCAATTAGATCTCATTTGTACTGCTTGGATTTTCAATTGGACATAAAGTTACCTTTTGCAAAAATGGAAGAAATGCTTTATCTATAAATGGATTAATCCTTTAGGCAATGCTTGAACTCATGAAACAAGGCCTTGGCACAAAGGTTTTGCATTGAATTATTGAGTGTCAAAGGGTTTTAGGACCTGTAATTTAGCACAAACTATGCTGACTTGAAAATGGCTTAAGTTATGAGCATGTTCATGATCAATTCAAAAGTGAGTTTTTGCCAAATTGTGAAATTCGATTCTCTCAAGTTATGAGGTTGTTTGAGAAGTTCTTGGACATTTTGGAAAGCTTGGAATGTGTACTACAATCCATCTTTGAAATTCAAATTGAAATTCCAAATGGAATTGTATGGAAAAAATGGCCTTGAAGTTGGGTAGAAAACCTTGTCAAAATAGGTTAAAATTTCACTAAGTTAAGAATGGTTTAGTGCCCTTATTCAAAAATTTGTAACTTGAGATACAAGCCTCAAATGGGAAAACTTTGTGCATCAAAGTTGTAGATTATGCAACAAGCTACAACTTTCATGTTTTGACTTTTGTTTGAATCCAAATGGATCTTGGTGAAAAAGTGGGGCAAAGTTGGGAAAACATTAGGGTTTTTCATAACTTAGAAAAATTCTAAGTTATGAAAAATTCTAATTTCTAACCCTAATTTGCATTTTGTGATTTCTTGGTGAACAAGTTTCATGATTTGGCATGTTTTGATGAAAAATGAATCTTGACTCTTGATTTTGACCAAAAAGTCAAAGTTTGACTTTTCAGTGTACAGTCAAAATTGATCAATTGACTGGGGAATTCAACTGTCAATCTTGTGTACTTGGGATCTTTTGAGTTTGTTGAGCATGTCAAGATAATTCCATGGGGTCTTTGAGTCCATATGTGAGCTTGGTTTGCCATTGGCTAGGTCAAACAGTCAAAAATTGCCTTTGTGCAGTCAAAACCCTAAAAATGACCATTTTGCCCTTTTGGTGATTTGATCAAATTTCTTATGGAATTGTAATCCAAACTTGATCAAATGGTTCATATGAGTTCATAATGTTGATGTGGGTCAATTTCCATGAGGTTTGACTGTCAATTGGCCACAGTTGACTTTTTCCCCAATACAGCTGATTTCTAGGTCAACTGTCCAATTGACTGGGCAAAACTTGGAATCAAGGCTTGAAACTTGATGTGGATAAACTTGGGAGTCCAATATGAAGCATGAAAGTCATCTTAGGCACTTTAGGTCAAAACATCTTGGTGCAAACACAAACCCTAATTTGGGTCAACAGTGCAAGGAGAAGTCTTGAGCAGATGAAACCCTAACTGGATCTTGAGCTTCAAAGGCTTTGTGATGAGAAATCATTGAGAAATGGGAGGGAAAATTTTGGGGTACAACACAATGCATTAATGGGGACAACCAAAGTCGGACATAAATATAAATGTTTGAATCAACTAAAGAAATTAAAAATGAAAATTCGAATGAACAAAAAACTTCTTCGCCTGATCTTGTCACTTCAGATGGTCTGCCTTTGAGGGATGACAAAAAAACTCAAGTTGACCATCTTTTGTAAATTCCAACACTCCTTCATCGATCAACTCTTGAATATTATGTTTTAAATCCCAATAATTGTTAGTGTCGGGTCCAAGACTGTTAGAATGGTATGCACACCTTTCATTAGGACTGCGACAGGGAGAGGAAGTATTAGAGTTTTGAGGAGGGTCCTTTAATGTAACAAACTCTGCCTTCAACATGTGTTGCAATGCTTGAGCCAAAGACATTTTGATTTTGGTAAATTGTCTTTTGGGTGTGTCCTGCTTACACTGACTACCCTATTGTTGTTGGCGAGGTCGCTGTTGGACTGGTGCAGGATTAGAGATCCGCACTGCCTCCACAGATTGGTTGAGATCCCTTTTATTATGACCTTTTTAGATGTACATAGTAATGGAATCCTTCTTTCTGTTGCATGATCTCTTCTGGGTACCTGAAGATGCAGTCCCTGAATTTCACCGCTTCTGATTTTATTTTCAACATGTTCCCTTATGAACATGTCAACCAATTCCCTGTTCGCCACGAGGGTTTGATTAATTCTAGCATTTTGTCCCATATAGCCGTATATGTCTTTACGAAGTTTTCTGATGAGGATTCTTAACTCTTCTTTTCCCCGAGTTAAGTTTTGGATAAGAGCTATATGACTAATCATTTAGATTCTCATCGTTGCCATCTCAGCTTGCAATTGTTCCAACTGGTCATCCCTGTTGTCTTTAGGATTCTTCTTGGTCATGTTATTAGTAAGGAGTGCATTCGATTCTTCTTTTCCCTTATATAGGTTCAAGAACATTTCTTTAAACTAAGAATCTTGAGCTTAGAGATCTATGATAGTTTGTTCGAGAGCCATTTTTCTTACTCTAATAAACAGCGAGAAAAATGAGGAACCTGTCTTGAGAATAAATATTATGTAATGAAATGCATGATAAGTAAATGCAATGTTTTTAAAGATCCCACGGGGTATACAAAGGAAAGAAGTGTTATAAGTTGAGTCGAATTGCATCTTTGATTGAAGAACTTTGTATCGCTGAATTCCCTTCTACGAGAATCAAGCTCACCATGTCGAGTGGGTCCTAGCCTTTGACTCAAGATAATGTGCCTTGGTCTTCGACGACATTGGTTAGAGGAAAATAAATACTCCTTCCCATTGCTAGACGTCTGGTTCATAATAAATCTGCATCACAGGCCCTTGAGATCCTTGAAATGGTTAATGAAAATGCTATGTGTAATGATGTCATGATGTCATGTTCGGACAAATTTAATCAAACACAAACAAGACATACCAGGCCTTAGGTTTAGGATTGCAAGGAGTTTATAGTTAAGTATCCTCTTGAGTTTAGTTGGTTCAACCTGTCCTATAAGAAGTAATCGAGTTCTAGGAATCTCAAATCACTGACCTTTCTCTCAGGCATTATTTCAGCTCAAGCATCTGAATTGCGGCCGAAATATCCCGAGAGTCCAATCTCAATGAGTGTAGCATCGAGTATCAACCAACTTTAATTTGCACCAAAGTCGGGCATCTCACTATCTTCTAATGGCTAAGTTGTGTCAACTAAGGTTCTAAGGTCAGTTAATGCTTATGACACCACACGGCAGCCCAACATTCTCCTTGACTGACTCAAGGGACACCGACACCAACCAATGTGTCTCACTAACGTAGCCATCATTTCAACCATATCGGTCTACGTCGTACAATTTTCATGATCTATTGCTACTTACCTAAAATTCCCCTTGATCCGAGTATATGATCTATACAAGAAATAAATCCAAGCATATCCCGAAATATAAAGCATACAAAGCAAGCAAGTAAAGCAATAAAGGTGAACTAGCTCTAAAGGTAACCCCACTTTTGGTTTTTTCCCTAGCAGAGTTGCCAATTCTGTAATACGGTGGGAGAACTAACTTTTGGGTTTTGCGTTTTATCGCAAATGTTGCGGATAGCAAGAGTCGCCACCGACTTTTCTTTTATCCAATAAAGGAAAGGTTGAAAAGAACAAGAAATACCTTTTGATATTTTTATGATTAAGGGGATAGGTTATGAAAAGGGAAGGTGTTAGAACCCTTTTTATCCGTAGTTATCTACAGGCTCTTAATCGCTAGCTCGCTTTTTGGAAATGCTTTGTGCTTGCATATGTTTGAAAATATTTTGAAAATGTTTGAGTGTGGCAATTTTGTAATGATTCTCGTATCGTTGAGAATGTATACAAAATGTTTTCTTTTGAAAATATTTCAGAAAAGTGTTTGTGTGAAAAGAGATATTTTTGTTTGTGAGCAAGCGACTACGAGCATTCTACCTACTCAAAGAAGTATTTGTTCTTTTCCTCATCCTTTAGATGGTGCTACCCTACCATTAGTTAGTAGGAATCCCTATCATTGTATGTGAGGGACAGGCGCGAGTCATCGTACAGTCATAAAAGGCAACTTGTAGGATCCTTTAGCAATTTTTGTAAGGGACTAAGATCATTTACCAAAGGAAACATCGAAGGGTCATCAAGGGACAACGATATTTTAACCGAGGGTCTTTGTTAAAGCATCCCACGTTCGAGGGACATGAATATTTTTTATCTGAGGCAACAAGTGAGGGTCACCCAAAAGGTGTGCGTGTGCGAAGTGATTGGTTTCAGTTATGTTTATCTTGAAATTAGGGTTTTGTTATCGGTTGATTTTAATCTTACCATACAAACCCTAATTACTAACAGTAGCATTAAAGAATAAAAGCAAAATGTAAAGAGTGGAATGTAAACATAAGACTATTACAAGGCTTTGGGGAAGTTACATAAGGATAAAGAGTACGGGAAAGTAAACCTACAACTATTACATCCCGAAAGCAGATACATAATAAGATAAACACGAGAAAAATAAACCTAAGCTATTTACATTCGCAGAAGCATCCTATATAATTTATCTAGGAAAATAAAAATGAATGATGAAAATAGAAAAGAAAATACAAGTAGATGAGAATCCATGAGTTTATTTGGTAAAAGTTATGACAAATGAACTGAAGTTGAAAGCATGTTTTTGTTATTTTTGTGGTTCATGCTTTAAAATAGTTTATGAAGTAAATATGTACAAAAATCAAGCAAGCTTGTGAAAACAAAGATGAGTTTGGATGTTTGAAACAAGTATATGAATCACAATCACATTTGAAAGTCATGGAGCATAACTTTTGATTTTTGTACATGTTTCGTGTTTTAATGTGAATTTGGTTGAGAAAAGTCCTAAGAAGGAACAAGCTATCGTGAAATGTTTACTCAAGTGTCAAGATATCTCATGAGAATTAAGACCTATCATGATAAAATCAATCTTTGTTAGCAAGGTTGAAAATTTGATCAAAAGATCATAAAAAAATCCCTTTAAAAAACCCTAAAAAGTGATGACTTTGATTTTATTAAAAAATAATGAAAAAATATTTTTGTGCTTTTTTTCAGTATTCATAAAATAGAGGTAGTGAACTAGTAGTATGCAAAAACTCAACACAAAAGAGTTAAATTTGGTTGCAAAAAGAAATGATTGAATATGATGAAAATTAAGTGGAAAAATAAGTTTTAAAATGAGGAAAATGTGGGAAAGGGTACAACTGGGGCTTAAACCTAGGTCCCAAAGGTTACAGGCGCGCTATGTATATCACTGGGGTGGCTATTTCATCCGTTTATGAAACAGAACCCAATAAATATAATATGAACTTGGATGTATTTTTTTTAATGTCCAAGAACTTCATCTTCTTCCTTGTTTCACGATTCTTACAATAACTATAATAAAAATACTCAAAAAATCATAATTTTCTCGTTTCTCATCCAAATTAGAAAATGTAAATATGAAACTTGCTTAGAATTTCGCAAGAATTTCAAATATGTAATTCATTTAATCTATAAATCAAATATTAAAACTAATTTTGCTCACTAACAAAATGAAACCCTAATGGTTCAAAAACTTCAGTCCCAAAACTCTCATCATACAGTCAATTAAAACCAAATTTAAAGACACGGTTAGCTTCAATGACACAATGTCTACATTTTATCTTTAGAAAGTATGTGCTAATGATGCTTGTACAGAGATTTCAAAATTTGAAAAACTTACCTCTTGATACAAAAATTTGATGACCTCTACACAACTTCCAGGAGCAATATGATGATTAATTTAGCTTCCTAGGACCTTAGTGAGTATGTTGCAACTCTCACTTTTTCTTGAGAGTGTCTGGATTAGTATATTCAAGTCAAGTTGCAAAGATGTATTTTAAAAATGGTGGATGTTGATAATGGAGTTACAGTAGCAAAAAAGAGGTTGAGATCACTTATACATGATGTGTATGAAGTGTTTGGAAAAAAATTGCAAGGTTTGAGAGTTTCAAAGAAATGGATTTTTAAAACTCAAGAAATGAGTTTTATGGCCAATTCGGGTTAGTGAGTGTATTAGAGGTTTATAGGGCTTGTGAATTCGTCCTTTGGCTTGCAAATGACCTCTCTATTTATAGGCAAAAGGTTGAGGGCAAGGGCTAATCAGGTTTGAGCCTTAAGGTTTTGAGACTTGGTTGAAATGTAAGTGAGAAAGTTACATGAAGATCATGGTTCTAATGCATCAATAGGGTGGTTGGTAGGCTTAGAGATGTTGCTTATGAGCATTCATGTTGAGTGTGATCATAAGAAATAAGTTAGAGGCTCAAGGAGTGGACTTTGTGATTAAAATGGTCTTTATGCAAATGGATATGGAGCTTTTTGTAGTTTCATCCAAAAATGGTATGATCAAGTGGATAAAGCTTCAAATCCTTATGTAATGCACCATAATTTTGTGTAAGTCTATGATTATGTAGATATTTAGACGCAACATGGCCTGAAAAGTGAGATTGAATGGTAAGGTTATGAGATTTGCTCTTGAGTTCTTCACAAAATGACTTGAAATTCAAGCATGAAATGCCTAACTTCATCTCTTCGATTCTCCTTGCTCAAGAATGATCTTTTTATGCTCTTGGACATTTAGGAAAACTTAGAAAAATATATTCAACTTTCATGTTGACCAATTTTGTTGAATCAATTGGGATCTTGGTGAAAATGGCCATGAAGTTGAGATTTTTTCTGATCAAAACTGTTTGAAAAAATTTCTAAGTGTTGGTAGAACTTCATATGCTTATATCTCTTGATTTGAGCATTTTTTGGAGATAATCCCTCATGGACAAAGTTGTCGTATGAGTCATGCTCTATAATTTTCACGTTGAAAGTTTTTCTTGAATCAGCTTGGATCTTGGAGAAATTTGACTATGAAGTAGTGACTTTGTTAAGAACAAAACACTTAGAAATTTTTCTAAGTGTTGGAAAATTTTCCAACTTTTGACTTTTGTTGACTTTTTTTTATTCTTGATGATTAAACTTGTTAACTTTGAATGTTTTGATGATTCTTGATTTTTGAATTCCAATGTTGACCAAAAAGTCAAAGTTTGACTTTTGTGTGACTATTGACTTTTTATAAATTGATTCAATTTTTTAACTATCAATCACTTGTATCTTTGGAAATGTATTGAGTCATGTAATTAGGTCAAGATGTTGTATTTGAGCCTTTGAGATCATTCTTTAAGCCATTAGGTCATGCACTAGGCCAAAATTCAATGATCAATCATCTTCAATCAAAATCCTAATTTTGGCAATTTTTGACCTTTGATGATTTGAGGGATTTCCTTGAGGAATCGTGATCAACCCTTGATCAAATGATGAATATCACCTCAAATTGTTGATGTCGACAAAAAATCTTGAAGTTTGATTGTATGTTGACCATAATTGACTTTTTTACCTAATACAGTTGACTTTCAATCTTCTGAGCCATTGACTGAGCAAACATGTGATGCAAGACTTGAAACTTGACATAAGCACTATTCAGGACCTATGATGAACCATGAAAGTCATTTGAGACCCTTGCAACCCCATATTCCTTGAAAAGTACAAAACCCTGGCTGTAGACCCTTGCTTTGGAGGAGGTTTGACCAGTCGACTCTTGAGTAGCTTTGAGTTTTTGAGACCTTTGTGAGCATGTTTTTGAAGAAAATGGGAGGGTAAATTTTGGGGTACAACATTGGTCAAAGTTCAGTTGACGTCTCCTAAGGAAACCCTAATTTGGCAACTTTTGACTTTTGATGATTTGAGGGCTTTTATTGAGGAATCATTATCAACCTTTAATCAAATGATGGATATGACTTCAAAATGTTGATGTTGACAAAAAATCTTGAAGTTTGACTGTTTGTTGACCATAATTGACTTTTTACCCAATATAGTTGATTTTCAGTCATCTGAGCCATTGACTGAGCAAACTTGTGACGCAAGGCACGAAGCTTAGTAAAAGCATTCTTGAAAACATATAAAGAACCATAAAAACCACTTGATACTTTAGAAACCCAAATTTCCTTGTGAAACACAAAACCCTAGTTGTGGACCCATTACTTAGGAGGAGAATTTGTCTGATCAATTCTTAGGCAACCTTGAGCAAATGATGACCTTATGAGAATGTCTTGAAGCAAAATGGGAGGGAAAATTTTGGGGTACAACAATGACTCTCAAAATAGATTTGGCAAAGGTGAAAGAAATTTTTTACCAAAATAAAATTTTGCTTGACTCGGCCAATACGAAGTTCACCTCCTTAGAGACAGATCATCACATGGCTGAACATTATCTAGAAAAGTAGGAGGCGTAAAAAGGGAGAATGGTGAGGTATGGAATAAGTGGGATAAGGATCAAGATGATGTGGGAACATATGTTATTTCCCCGAAGTAGACTATCAATGTTGAGGCTACCGCCAAGGTTTCATTACAAGCAAATTTGGATGATTCTCTTGCATAGAGCATTCTTTCTCCTTATTAGGCGTTTGTAAGAGAAAAATAACAAGTGATTTTACTATATCCTGATTTGAACCTAATGATCTTGATCTTTTCAAGGTCGTTTAGGACATACAGTTAGTAAAGGAAGAAGATGAGTATGAAGAAAGGGATGTGTCTCATTATGAGAAAAAGGATCCTATGGTTTTGGAGGGAAGGCGTCACTCATGCTATTAATGGCAAGCAAATACTTATTCTTTTGGAGGGCGAGCTGCCCCACATGAGAATTAAACTTGGTTGTTATTAATTTAAATATTTATGAAATGGTGCCAACGTTGAGGGATTTTTATTCACGTGATTGCGGCCCCTTATGGGTAGGGGTGGTAAAACAAACTCGACATGTTGGGTATGCTTGTTTTTCCCTCACTTTTTTACGGGACAGGTTAAGGTTTTGGCTCGTGCCCTCTTATATACTCGTTCCATTTTTTGTAGACTTTTGCGAGCACATGCATTAAGATTTCCTCTCCGTCTCGCTCTCATTTTTTTTTTGTAGGGAGGGCCACAATTTTAGATTCACACCTTCAACAATTTTCGCCCATCCCTGTTTTTTTGCGGGGTAGACATGCCCATTTGTCACTCCAACTTGTGGGCTTTGTAGCCCCATCCTATTGGAGGGTTTTTTGACTTATATAATGACACCTGTTTGAGGCCCTTTTTTTACTAATGTCACACTATACTTTCAAGAAGATATATATGTCGTTCTGCTTGCTTTTTAGTTTCTCTGTATTGTTTTGATTTATTTAAGATTTTCATATTTCAAGTTGAGTTCAAGTTTGTAGCATTGCTTTAGAAAGAAAAATCTTTCACTAAATGTAAAATATTCGCTAGGGATGTCTGCAAGCTTTCAAAAGATGAAACAGAAAAATATGTCGATGGAAATTTATAGTAACAAATGGTAGGATGCCTCATGTATCTCTTGGCAATTAGACTTAGTATTGTCTACTTCAACTGTTGTATTTCAAGATATATGAAAAGATTAATTGAAACTCGCATAAAAACTATAAAAAGATCCTAAGATACTCGAAGGGAATGCTTATCCTTGATAATAAATGATAAAGATAAATAAGGTAACTTTGTTGGATGGTTAACTTATACACCTAATTTGATTAAAAATCAAATTATTTGTTATATAAATAAGAAAATTAAAACCAAGTTTAGTTAGTAACTAATTAACTTGTTCGAGCATCATTATCTATCAAATACATTTTAGATCTTTAAATTAATCTCATATATTATTTTATATTATTTTACACTTTAAATAACGTAACTAACATTTTTTTAAATGTTCATACAATATTATCATAATCATTAAAAAATAGGTTTTACCAATTACATAATATGTCTCATATTTATAAACATTGACTTATATTTTAGTTCAATTAAATAGTAAAAAAAACGTATATTTTTAAAGGAACGCTCCTCTTTTTAGAAACCATGCATAAAGGTTAAGTATCTCACATCACATCTAATGATAAAATGACTTTGGTTTTTGTGTAGATTCGGCGAAAAATAGTGATGTATACGCTCTTAGTTTCCAATTAGATTGACTTGCATTGATGTGAATTTTTTTTTAAAAAAAATACAGTCACTGGTATTGTATGGTATTAATTATTTATTTTGATGTTTTTGTCAAATTTATATAATTATTTTAGTATTTGTAATTTGATTATATAATCATGTGTTTGTACTTTATTCGTTTCACATTTCATTTATAATCGTTTCGGCTATTGTATTATTGTATCACAAAGAATCCAGTGTTTGATTCTTGATAGTATTTCTATTTGAACCTAGATAATCGTTACTTTGTCATTTCATCAGATGTAGCTTGAATTACATGTTAGAACTCTTAAATATTAATATTCATCAAGAAGTGAGTTTCATTATTCTCCAAAGAAGACTTTAGCGAGATCTAGTATCAACTGTCTGTAAGACGGGAATGTAAGTTGTCCATCTTTGGCGGAGTTGGAGAAGTATTGCTCGCAGACAAAGTTGGGAGTTGTCCAATCAACGCTTAACTAATGACAATCGCTCAGACAAGAGATCAATGAGATTAGGTGGATTACCACATACGAATACTTAGAGAGGGTTATTCTGGATATCAAGGTTATTGGATCAAGATCTTTTAGAGATCTTGTTTTTGTTAGCACTTGAGTGTCTGCATTAACAAAGGAAATCATCACTTAATAGTTTATTGTAACCAAAATACTTGTAATCAAACTTATCAAAATAGTAGAAGATCATGATTATTTTCCAATGGTTTTCAACACCGTTGAGGAGTGGAGTAGGCAAAGCGACGACAAATACCAAACCACTATATATCTCTGTGTATCTTTTCCTCTTATCTTATCTCCTTTTATTTTTCTAGTATTCATTAACTTTGATATTGCATTAGTGCGTTATTGCATAGATTATATGTCATATAAGTTGGACTTTTTCTTATAGAGATTAAATGTATAAGCTTAGATATGTTGTGTATCAATCTTATTGAAGTATCATGAATCCAATCATGTCTTGATAGAACATATATGCTAAGAGTTTTGAAATATCATTGTTTAAAGCTACTTTGCTTGTCTTGTGATTGACTTGCATTAATTAGAAGCAACCGAGTGTTTAGTAAACACTGTAACACCTGTTAATTTATTTAATTTTTTAATTAAATTATTTTTGGATTATTTGTTGAAGTTGTGAGATATTGAAAATTGTTGGTATAAGTTGCTAGATTATTATTAATTAATTAATTAATTAATTTAATAATTAATAATAATAATAGTAATGTTGGAATTAATAGAATATTCACGTGGGCCTATTTTATATGGTGGTATGTAGTACTAAGAGGGTGTGAGAATTAAGCCCAATAGAAATAATTCTATTATTATTGAGTTTAGTTATAATGATAGAAAATAGGTTTTTGTCAAGAAGAAAAGTAATAAGGGTTGGAAGAGAGAAAGAGAACGTGGAAGTTACGGAGAAGAAGGAAAAGAGGCAAAGAGGGATTCGATCAGAAAAATTATAGAGAAACCTTCAATCCAAGGTAAGGATGGGGTTCTGACTCTATAATTGGGTATATGATGCATGTTACGTGGGAATTGGGTTCTGTAAAATTTATTCTGTATGTGTAAACAATGTTGAATACTGTGTTGAATTATTGTTGTGTTCTTGCTATAAATCAGTATAAAATTGGTTGTCTGTGAACACTGATATTGTTGCAATATTTTATTGCTGTTAATCGAAGATAAAAATTGAGTATAAGAATCGATTGTAGAAAATTCTACGTGACAGGAAAAACTGGAAAGTTTGGGTGTGCCGAGGGGCACACAGACTGTGCCGAACGGCACAAAAGAATGGTGTGCCAAGGGGGATAATATTATGCCGAGGGGCACACTAAATTATGAGGGATGTGCCAAGTGACACACCATGTTTTAAGTGACAGGCTTAATTTTGTTATATTGTTTTAGTTAATTGTTTAGTATTGTTTGTGTAGACATGAAAGATAGTATTATATAATGAAACCAATAATTAGTAATATAAATTAAGAACTTCTATTAAGACATTAGAATTGATTAATTAATTTGATACCTGTTAGTAGATATAATTTAGTACCAGAATTATTAAAGTAGCAGGAGCATTGGAAATGGCAGAGCTAGTAATTGGTAGCAAATCATAGTAATATATGTACATGATTAGTGCATATCATTTAGTATAATAAGTTGGCAGAAGATTAATGTAGTAACTAGTAGTAATTTATTAAGTGGATGACAGGAAGTGTATGCTGGTAGCATGTAGTATTAATAAGACTTGTAATAATAGTATTGGTATAAATAAGTTGTTGTGTTGTTGTTGCTGTTAAAACTGTGAAGTGCAGAGTAAAAAATGTTGGTAATTTAGCGGAAGATTAGTTAACCGAAAAATAGCTGAATTGTCCGAACAATTTCGTGGAGTGTTTGTAGTATATTTTTGTTGATGCGATGTATTGTATACTTTGCTGTAATACATGAAATTGCAAGCGGTGTTGAATTTGATGAATTTCCTTTATTTATCGGAAATATAAAGTTGTAGGCTTATAACCAGTGTTGATTTTTGGTTACGTTGTTGTTAATATGTTGTTGTTGAAATACTAAGTTGTAGGCTTATGGCCAATGTTAATTTATGTTGAGTTATTGTTTGTTGTTGTTGTTGTTGCTACATTTATGTCGTGTCGCATACATCACATATCAAGTTGGAACTGATGCTCGTTAAGTTGGCCTAGATTGGCAAAATATTAAGTTGAAGGTTTATGCCTTGTTGATGCCTCTATTTATTGGCAGATTTCTAAGTTGTGAGTTCTACTCCATTTTTATGTTGGGAGTTCTGCTCCGCTGGTACCACATGCATGTGCATAGTAACAAGTTGCATTTCACGTTTCATATTGAGTTGTTGTGTTGGTAAATTATTTATTATGTTTAATTGATGTATTCGTTGTGATTGACGTTGTTTAAATTTGTGAAGTGGTGATTTGGCATAGACTAATTCTAATGTAATATTATCATACATATGATTATATTGTTCGATATCTCACCCCTTCTGTTTAAATGTTACCCCGATGTTGGTAATGTGCAGGTAATCCATAGTGAAGGTGGTTTACCTTCAGTAGTTCGAGTTGGTGTCATTGCTCTGATACCTAACACTCGGGGGGATGAACGCTTGCTGTTTTATTGTTGTTATTATTTCAGTTGATTGAACCTTAAGTTGTTGTTTGTTAAATACTTATTACTTGAAGTTGTTTTAGTTGGATAAAGATGTTATATTCTTTTAAGTTGAATATTTGATTTCGCTGCGAAGTTATGAAAGTTGTTGATTTTTAAAAAGATTAATTTATGTTGCTATTGGTTCATCCAAGTTAATGTGTTATGTATCTGTAATGAATGTCGTTGTTTTAAGTTGAAATTATAGCATTCTGATTTAGTTGTTGAATTTTTATAACTCTGATTTTATAATAATTGTCGAGTAGAATTGGGGTGTTACAAAGTTGGTATCAGAGCAGGTCGGCCCATCCGACCAAGTTGTCTAATGTTGTTTGTTCCTTTGTATGCGACAAGTGTGTGCGACACACTGTCGGTACTTACTTTCTTTTCTAATCGCTTGTATGCAGGAGTTGGTTTGTAGATAAGTGGGGGAGAATCTTTACTTCTCGGATATGTTTCGGTTGTAAGATGTTAGTTTAGTATGCTGTTGATGGCGACAGTGCAAGTATTGTTGAAGTTTTGTTGTTTCTTGAATCCAAAGATGACATGGATTCAAAATTTTGTTTGTTAATCAAGTTGGAACGTATGAGAGAGGATGATCAGGCATTGTTGATGTTTACTTCTCGAAGGATGAGGAGCAATGTAACAGTTGTTGATATACGAGTAGAGTGTAAATCTCTGATGTTTCTGAAGGTGATTGTTAAGTAACAAGGATGATTTTTAGAAGATGAAATTTAGAAAGTTGCGATGTTTCAGCGCTACTGGTGGACTATGAAGTTGTCGGTTTGAGTAGCCCTTGCCTAAGATATCGACGTTTAAACGGTGATAGAGTGATAGATTATTGTAGACCTTGTCGTGGGATCCTTGTGAGTGATTGTAAAAGTTGTTGAAGTTGTTAGAATGTTTTGAATCGCGAGTCGGAGTCAGAAATGCAAAGAGATGAGTACGATTTCAAGAAATAAGAATGGAAATTGTTGGTACTGGTACAAAGAAATTATGTTCCGATGTTATCGTAATGTGTGTAATAGTATGTCGTTGCATGACGTCGGTGTTTGCATTTTTGGATAACTTTAGAAATTCACATCTTGTGTTCCGAGTATCGGGTTGGCGTTCCGTTTGAAACTGTGAGGAGATAGAAATATATTATATCCTATGTAAGTGTTTTCAAATATGGTTGATGTATTCCCATATGGAGGAACTCTGAAGTCGTTTACGAAACTAGAGGCTTTTTGGGCATAAATGATTGTTATCGCAGTTGTTTGAGACGAGGTCAAGCATAATATGTTGTTGACGATTAAGTTGAGAAATGAGATATTCAGCATTAAAAAGGATAGTCGGTTATCATTTCAAGTATGGGATGTTGCATGCGAAGAAAGTTTTGTAGAACTAAAGAAAAGATTGACGACTGCTCTGATATTAGTTTTTCCTAATCCAAGTGAGTCATTGGTAGTGTATTATGAATGCGTCTAAGATGGGACTTAGTGGTGTGCTAATGTTGAATGGACAAGTTATTGCTTGTGCTTCTAGACGACTCATAGCTCATGAGAGGAATGATCCTACGCGTGACTTAGAGTTAGCAGAGGTGGTGTTTATGTTGAAGATTTGAAGACATTATCTTTTTGGTTCTAGATTTGAAGTATTTAACGGCCATAGGAGTTTAAAGTATTTATTTGATCAGAAGGAATTGAATATGAGACAACGAATATGGTTGGAGTTGTTGAAAGATTATGATTACGGTTTGAATTATCATCCAGGTAAAGCTAATGTCGTGGTTGAAGCTTTAAGTCGAAAGACTTTACATATATCGGCAATGATGGTTAAAGAATTGGAATTAATTGAACAGTTCAGAGATATGATCTTAGTTTGAGAAGTGACACCGAAGAGTGTTATGTAGGGGATGTTGAAGATTAACAATGATTTTCTGGACAATATCAGAGAAGCTTAGAAGTTAGATGCGGAATTGGTAGGTTCGGTGGTTGGACTCGATCAGTCTGAGAATGATGATTTCAAGTTAGATGTGCATGGTGTGTTGAGATTCCGTAATCAAAATTGCATTCCTGATGACGCGGAGCTGAAGAAAGTAATTCTTGAGTTGGAGTATACCTAACCTTTGTGTTAGGATAAGTGAGTGTAATATGGACCGTGTAATATGTTGAGCATTGGTGTCTCATCGACAAAATCGAATGAGAGGGAAATTGTGGAAGTATTTGTAAACCTCATTGGAAAATTATTGGATCATGGTGCTTTAGGTGAATTGAGTAGGAGTTCTAAAGGAACACTATTATAGTTTGGCAACAATGATTTATACTCCATTATGGTTTTCGGCTATCTATTGACAAATTGAGGAACTGATCACCCTTAATCTATTGTTGATAGTAGACGAGATCGTGTTGGATGGTATATACTTGTATTTCTATCTTAATGGTGTGTAAAGTGATGGATGTTATATCGCGAGCATAGTCACTCACTAGTTTGTGTGAATTAATAGAGGAGTGGCTAGGAAAGAGTTGAGACGTATTGAACAATTCGGAGTAGCAGGTTTATATGCGAGCTAACGTCGCTAAGTGAAAGATTGAGAATATCAAGTGAACAACGATTTGTTTGGTGGATGTCAAAGAAAGTATGAAACTAGATTGAAACTTGTGAACTAGATAGTTGCTGGAAATTTTAATGAGGGCGGTGACTTAAGATAGATTATCATATTTGTGCAGCTAAAGTGTGACGTGGCGCAGTTGCTATGCGTGTACGAATCATTAGAAGTGATGGATTAAAACATCAGAAGCCTATGGGAATGATATGTTGTGATCTACATGTTTGATTTGGTGGATTGTTGATATAGGGATGATGTGCCAGGGTACTGTGTTTCTCGTAAACATTTGTTGATTTTATAAGGATATTAATGTGGTTGTTGATTGATGGTGAGTTGTGTGTATAATTGTTGAGTTATACTGTTAAGTTGATGTAATAATGATTTTGTTCCCGTTGTCGTGATGTTGTTGTTGGTTACCGTAAGTGATGAATAGTATTCCATAATATGACGAAGTTGATTATGTTGGCTATGTTGATGTCACTATAAGGGTGATATAACGATATGAATAGTGTTGTTGATAATTGACATACATATATATGGGAATGAAATTGTGTATGTGTTTTGGTGTTGGAAATGTTGTTAAGATGATAAGGTGATGTTATATATCCAAATATAAGTGTGTTACTACTTTAAAATGTTGATACGTCAAGATATTGTTAAAGTGGTTGATAAGTTGTTAACAATTATGTCGCGAAGGAGTTGAATGGTTAGCATGTGTGTATTTGATTTAAATCGTGTTGAGTTATTGTTATATCGAGAAACTAGTGGTCGGAGTATTTCCAGACACGACTTGGAGATCAGAAAGTGTGATACGAAATTCGCGTTAAGAATGGTAGTATCGAGTAGATTTTCGAGGACGAAAATATTCTAAGTGGGGGAGAGTTGTAACGCCTGTTAATTTAATTAATTATTTAATAAAATTATTTTTGGATTATTTGTTGAAGTTGTGAGATGTTGAGAATTGTTGGTATAAGTTGCTAGATTATTATTAATTAATTAATTAGTTGATTAATAATAATAGTAATGTTGGAATTAATAGAATATTCGCGTTGGCCTATTTTATATGGTGGTATGTAGTACTAAGGGGGTGTGAGACTTAAGCCCAATAGAAATAATTATATTATTATTGAGTTTAGTTATAATAATAGAAAATATGTTTTTATCAAGAAGAGATGAATAAGGGTTGGAAGAGAGAAAGAGAACATGGAAGTTGCTGAGAAGAAGGAAAAGAGGCAAAGAGGGATTCGATCGGAAAAATTGTAGAGCAACCTTCAATCTAAGGTAAGAGTGGGGTTCTGACTCTATAATTGGGTATATGATGCATGTTACGTGGAAATTGGGTTGTGTGAAATCTGTTTTGTATGTGTAAACAATGTTGAATACTGTGTTGAATTATTGTTGTGTTCTTGCTTTAAATCAGTATAAAATTGGTTGTCTGTGAACACTGATATTGTTGCAATATTTTATTGATGTTAATCGAAGGTAAAAATTGAGTATAAGAATCAATTGCAGAAAATTCTACATGACAGGAAAAACTGGAAAGTTAGGGTGTGCCGAGGGGTACATAGACGTGCTGAACGACACATAAGGATGGTGTGCTGAGGGGGATAATATTGTGCCGATGGACATACTAAATTATGAGGGATGTGCCGAGTGGCACACCATGTTTTAAGTGACAGGCTTAATTTTGTTATACTATTTTAGTTAATTGTTTTGTTTTGCTTTCTGTAGACATGAAGGATAGTATTATATAATGAAACCAATAATTAATAATATAAATTAAGAACTTCTATTAAGACATTAGAATTGATTAATTAATTTGATATTTGTTAGTAGATATAATTTAGTATCAGAATTATTAAAGTAGTAGGAGCATTGGAAATGACATAGCTAGTAATTGACAGAAAATCATAGTAATATATGTACATGATTAGCGAATATCATTTAGTAGAATAAGTTAGCAGAAGATTAATGTAGTAACTAGTAGTAATTTATTAAGTGGATGACAGACAATGTATGCTGGTAGTAAGTAGTATTAATAAGACTTGTAATAATAATATTGATATAAATAAGTTGTTGTGTTGTTGTTGTTGCTGTTAAAATTGTGAAGTGCAGAGTAGAAAATGTTAATAATTTAGCGGAAGATTAATTAACCGGAAAATAGCTGAATTGTCCGAATAATTTCGCGGAGTATTTGTAGTATATTTTGGTTGATGCAATGTATTGTATACTATGATGTAATACAAGAAATTGCAGACGGTGTTGAATTTGATGAATTGCCTTTATTTATCGGTATGATAAAGTTGTAGGCTTATGGCCAGTGTTGATTTATGGTTGCGTTGCTGTTAAAATTTGTTGTTAATATGTTGTTGTTGAAATACTAAGTTGTAGGCTTATGACCAACGTTGATTTATGTTGAGTTATTGTTTGTTGTTGTTGTTGTTGCTACATTCATATTTTGTCGTATACATCACATATCAATTTGGAACTCATGCTCGTTAAGTTGGTCTGAATTGGCAAAATATTAAGTTAAAGGCTTATGCCTTGTTGATGCCTCTATTTATTGGCAGATTTCTAAGTTGGGAGTTCTGCTCCGTTTTTAAGTTGGGAGTTCTGCTCCGTCGGTACCACATGCATGTGCATAGTAACAAGTTGCATTTCACGTTGTATAATGAGTTGTTGTGTTGGTAAATTATTTATTATATTTCGTTGATGTTTTCGTTGTGATTGACGTTGTTTAAAGTTGTGAAGTGGTGATTTAGAATAGACTAATTCTAATGTAATATTATCATACATCTGATTATATTTTTTGATATCTCACCCCTTCTGTTTAAATGTTACTCTGATGTTGGTAACATGCAAGTAATCCAGAGTGAAGGCAATTTACCTTCAGTAGTTCGAGTCAGTGTCATTGCTCTGATACGTAACACTCGGGGGGATGAACGCTTACTCTGAATATAACCAGATACCCATATTCATACGTGATATGATGAAGATGAAATTCATGACCGTCAGAACAAGTCAATTTTATTATTTTTTATTCTTTTTCTTATTTTGTTTAGATGTGACTTTTATTATTTTTCAATGGAAATATAATAAGTGTACTTAAATATTGTTTAAGAAGTGAAAATAAGAGGAAATTACATATGCGTAAGATAAAATTATATATTTGTCATATTTTTATTAGAAAATAGTAAGAACCTATCTAATGAATTGTATATATATTTAAAGGCCTTTTTATGACTAGTAATTACAAATTTTAATTATTAAATTAAATATAATTAAATATTAAGATTGTGGAACCTTATTTTTAGAGTAAGTTAATCCCCACTTTTATATATATATATATATATATATATATATATATATATATATATATATATATATATATATATATATATATATATATATATATATATATATATATATGCCCCTCCATGTGAATCACACGAGAGCCCCATAATTCAATCCTTTATTTCTGCGTAAACTAGCAGATAAAACTAAATAAAAAATTGAGATGAATAAGAAATTTAGTAAAATAATTAAGTAATAAACTCATTTAATAATAAAATCCAGCTTAGAAAATTGACACATGAACTTAATTCTTGCGGGGTTACCTCATCAATGTTTGTATTAAAGTATTGCTTCATTCAGTCTAGATTTAATGGATGTGATATGTCGAGTGGTACAACCAAGTAGTTTGTACTTCAATTATAGAAAAACTTATGTTAAAAGAATATTGGATTTATTTTTAAGTGAAAATAATATTTGATTGGTGTTCATATTTTTCGACCTAAATTTTAAATTTTAGAATTTTTTTTTATAAAAATCAGAGTGTGAAAGAAAATAAAATATCTGAGTGGTACCACCCTAAAAATAAAATCATTGACTATATATTCTCACATCATATAAACTAAAATTTCAGAGCTCGAGTAACAAAACAATACACTAAAATAAGAAGTGTTTGCTGGAATTAATTTTCTATTTATTGATGTGAAAGGTACTTCGTGAATTGTTAAGTATGCTTGAAAGTTACATTTACTTTGAAATATATTTCAATAAAATATTTTAAAATAATAATTAAGACATCCTCAATTAGCTAGTATGATTCACCCACTTAAATAATTATAATTTTTGATCGTGAAATAATTTTCCTTATTATTTGTGAGAAATTAATTTCATATATACGAGAAGGGATCAAATTATATGTGAAAAGTTATGTTATAAATTATACTCGTTCAATAACTTTATATTAGATAAATATTTTTTAAAATTAATTATTTAATTAAAATATAATGTTATATAGGTCATATTTATAAAATTTGAAATTTATCTATAATAATTTATTATATTATCAAGATATCTAAAGACTAACGTTAAAATAGACTTTCATATGACGTTAATTTAGATGTAAGTTAATGACATAATAATTTATTATAGATTAATTTCAAATTTTATAAGTATGATTTATGTGATATTATGTTTTAATTTAATTGTTAATTTTAAAAAAGTATTATTCAATATAAAATTATTAAGTGACTGTAACTCTGACTCTTCTAGTATAATTTTAACTCATATATATATATACTCCAAACACATTTATAAAGAATACATTTTTTTAGATTCATTAAATAAATAATGTATTTGATATATAATAATGGTTAAATATATCAATTATTTAATAAATTTTTTTAAAAAAATTTATTGTTTATAAATATATCTTGAGAGTGTATATAATGTTTTGCATGTGAAGGGAATATGGTTGTAATTAAAAAAATTGAGTACTGTGTATGATAGTAACAAGAGAGAGAGAATTTATTAATATAGTAATTTATATGAAATTGTGAAAGAGAGTGGAACAGTATAAGAAGATTGTAGTACGAGATTCTGTCATGGACAGCCTAACAAGAACTAAATAATTAATATAAGAGTTGAATTATTTAACTGCTACTCTCGGCTGCATGCAAAAAGAGGGATTTTTTGGTCAACTGAACTAAGCTGAAAACTGAAAAGGAATTAATAGACAATAGTAGCCGTAGGAAAAAGTGTAAAAGAAAGTTAAGAGAAAGTTATTTAGTTATATTAACTTCAACCTAACCAATTGAAGAGAAAATATGTAAGAATGATTTGATGGTTTCTATAGATGACTTAAGTGATAACAAGGAGATATGATTCTCTCCATTCTCTATATTTCTCCTTATAGTTTTGCATTGTCAATACATCCAATTTGAGATCAGTTTCATTTCTTCTAAAAAATAGAAAGTGTCAATATCAAGGTTTGCATTGTATAAATATTAAATTATACAAAATATATGTTACATATTTATATAATATAAATATATTATATTCAAAAATTATAGTAATGACATTCTCTATTTCTTTTAAAAAATGGAGATGATTTCAACTCACTCCAACTGAGTTGAAATGCTCTCCATTTCTTGTGAGAATGTTACATCTTGCGTTGAAGAACTATTGTGAACTTTGAATAAGATGAAGGTGATGATGACATAATGATGTTGTTGTTAAATTTTAAAATGTGTCTGAATAAATTAAATTTTAGGTTTGATTTGTCCACACCTATGCGATTGAGTATATTTTTTAATCTCTTTTAAGATGTTTTAAAAATCTTGACATAAATTGAATGTAAATGAGAAAAATACAAGAGAGTTGAATTGTGTTGAATTTACAAAATTTTTACGATATTTTCAAACACAAAGAGTATGGTAGCAGTAGTAAGTAAACATAATTGACATGAAAAATCACACACACAATTTATATTCATCCGTCCCGTTAATTAGATGTTAATCGAGTCCCTCACATTTTAGAGATTTTCACTATAATCACACATTGATTATAGACAACCACTAAAACAACTTAATCTTAGATTTACTTGCCTCGGACTAGAAGACATATTTTTCTTACAGCTTATAGTGAAGTTATTTCCTTAAACTTTAAGGACTTTCTCGCCTCACACTTGAGGATTTGTGAAAATTACAAAAGAGTAAATGTTGCATGCATGATATGTATGAACAAAGTGTTGATAAGACTTATTTTAAAACTTACGCCTTATGAAATTTATAAGGGAAGAATACCAAATACCTCTTACTTTCATCTATTGTGATATAAATATTTTGTCCTAAATAACAAAAACGTAATATTGGCGAATTTGATGTTAATGGTGATGAAAAGGTCTATTTCTCGTTTATTCCACTTCATTTAAAGCTTTTTGAATTTATTAAGAAGTGACCATGACTTTATAAGAGTTTGTAAATGTTACCTTTGATCAAGCTAACTCTAAAAATATTAGGTTTAAATATGTATGTGCTCCTCATAAATATCTTATATGTCACTTTTAGTCCCTCAAAAATATTTCCTTCAAAGAATGGTCATCCTAAAAAATTTCATCTACACTTTTGGTCTCTTCTGAGATCCATGATGATGATGATGGAATACTAAAATTGTATTCTCACACACAAGAAGAAAAAAAGTATGAGATTTAAAATAAAAGAATAGAATTACCTATTTATAGTGCTTCTTCTAGCGGTTTGAAGGTGCAAAATTTTCACAAAATCAATGAAGATTTGCCTCAGAAAAAATGAGACGCAAAACTTTTCAAAATAGGTCACCTAATCGATTAGATTAAAGCCCTAATCAATTAGGTCATGATGATTTTGAAGATCTTGCGCGTGTGTCATTAATGCATTGATTTGTTTTGCTTGGAAGCGAAGATTCAATCTCATTTTGTTAGAAAAATTAAAGTGTGTAAGTTACCTGATCGAGTAAGTAACCGGTCAGCCTCTAACTTTTCAACCTCCTTGGTGATTTTTTATCCTTGGGTGTCACCCTTCTTTTTGCACCCTTACTCAGTCTGTTTGCACCCCTTTCTTGACAAATGCTAAAAACTCATTTATTTTATTAGTAAAAATAGTTTTAAATCGATTAGTATATAATAAATACACTTATTTAAAGGGTTAATAATAGTTTTTTTATTAGTCAACCTTTAAATAATGTACTACCTTATTTATCAAGTAACATTGTTAAAAACTCTCCCTTTCAAGGGAACGACAACACAATATCGTAATAAGTCCTTCTATACGAATCATTATATCGAGAATTAGTTGACCATGAGATAGATATATCCAATACATAATCATCTTATTAACCTGCTAAAAGGTCTATTGAACATCATAGGTCATAAGTTTTGAGGCCATCCTCAATGAACATTTGCTTTGATCATGATCGTAAATATACGCCATCAACAAGCATTAGCTCAAAAAAGTACTACTGTATACTCAAACATATACTCTTTGTTTTGTACAACTTCATTTAATACACTATGATATCATTAAAGGTGCAAAGTATCTCTGCAAAATACACTCAGTTTTCACCTTTGGTACTCAAAATATCTTGGGTCCTAGTGCATTTGCAATTCTAAGAGGTATAGGGTTACAACTGATAAGTCAAGTTGTAGTTATTTTGGTATATACTTTTTGTTATTAAAATCATTGAATAAATCCTACTTTTATGTAAATACGTTTAGTTTGTGTTTATTTGTGTTTTTATGTATATAGTGTAGTGTTTGATGTTTTCCCATTCATTTTGTAGGTATTTGTTGCATTTTAGAGCATTGAGGAATAAGGTGTTGAAGGCATGGCTCTGAATGCGCGTTTTCGGAATAAAAGACCAGTTTTGGGATATTCTGTCTAGGAGAGCCCGCTAACTGCGCAAAGGCTGCTAAGCGCGAGTAACGCTTAACGCATTTTGTAGTGCGCTGCTTGCGTTTGATAATTTGGCATAACCAAAGTTTTGAATCCCGCTTAGCGTGGATAGAGTGCTTAACATGGTTTAGGTTGATTTGATGTGTTAAATAATGAAGTCGCGCTTAGCGCGCCAGGCCCGCTTAGCGCGGTCTGCTGAGTTTTGTTTTATAAAAACATATTTCATTCATTTTCAGGTTAGGGTTTTGGGGAAGTTTTTGCTCCCAACTCCATCAACCTGTAAAATTTTTGTTAGGATTAGCTTAGATAACAACTATGGAGCTTGTATACGGATGATCTGGGGCGGATTACTCTTTAATCAGCGTTGACAAACCGGTAGATCCTCGGTTCATTTCTCTTCCTCTTTGTGTATTATCTATTGGTTGGGTTTGTATGTATATTTTCTTTGAACAACTGTATATTTTTCGCCCTTGGCGTTATATTAAACTTGATTTACGAATCTTTGTGGATTGTTGTCTTGTATTTTTACTCTGTGCTAGGGATTTAAGTTGTTATAGACATATACTACTTAGATTCTTATCTAGGATGATTATCTGTTAGTTTCTAATTCTAGAGATAAATTTAGAGATGACATCTACTTGGGTATCAGAGCTTAATGACTCTGTGTTGTTTGTGTCGCTCTGAGAGATCGTCGATACAGGAAAACACAATTGACTTCTGTGTTGTTGAGGTGATTGAGAGGTTGCTACCGAGGTGATGCAGTCGGCCTCTCAATTTGGGTTAGAAATAACTTATGTTGTGAGTGATACGTAGTGACATTGATGAATATTGTAGGTTTAGTATAACAGGTCGATATGTTTAAGTCTGTGAGAAGTAGTATATATGCATGCTTGATAAGTTATTATTTTTTTTTCCTTTTTATACATTTATTTTCTGTTGATAACATTTTCGTGTCAACCCATTTAACCCCAAACTCATTAACAAGAAATTTGTCGAACGGCAAAATCAATAACCAATCTCCGTGGACACGATACGATATAACCTAAATATCACCCGGTAAATTAATAACTTACTTTTTGCTTGCCACTCTACAACAACAACAAAATGGCACCGTTGTCAGGGGTTGGTTCTATTGTTTTCGCATTGCGCTAATTCTTTTGTTTTTGAATTTTGTAATTAATGTATATGTTGTATAGAAATTATACATTAACTTGTATATGATACTTGTGCATATATGTTTTTTTCTTTGTTTTCACGTATTGTTGTAAATTGTCTCATTTTCATAACGTTTGTTGTGTGGATGTTAGGACACTTTCTTTAGATTTGCGCGGTGTGAAAATACCATGGCATGGTGAAAGGAGGTTACTAGCTCGTACAATAAAGGCGTCGAGCTTACGATGTAAAAGAAGCATGTTTTGTTTGTATTCGTTTTTGTTATGTGTTGACTTGTGTTTTAACAAGTTGAAATTGGAGCTGTTTTAAATTCTCAAATTTTTACTTTTCAACTTGTTAATTCACTTTCTATCGTTTGTTTCATTATGTAGATTAGTGTTTTTCCGCAAGCTTGTCGTGTTTAGATTGAGGAAGTTTGTATGTTGTAAATATTCTGTGCATTGAGGTTGTGTAGGTGATTGTAGAGATGCATAACAGTTGCACCATTTACTATCCTATTTTTCTGCAACTGGTGTAGCGTGCTAAGCGTGCTCTGTGCCGCTTAGCGCGCTTGTTGTACCCCAAAATTTTCCTTCTCATTTTATCAAGATTTCCCCTCACAAGACTCTCTGGACTCAAGACCAAGCTAGGGTTTGCTTTGTTCAAGACATCTTCTTGCACTGTTGACCTGAAATTAGGGTTTGAGTTTGCACAAGGATTTTTGGACTTTCAATGCTCAATGTGACTTTCATACTTCATGTTGGACTTACAAGATTACCCATACCAAGTTTCAAGCCTTGAATCAAATTTTTGCCCAGTCAATTGGACAGTTGACCTAAAAATCAGCTGTATTGGGGGAAAAGTCAACTGTGGCCAATTTACAGTCAAAACTCATAATTTTTTATCCACATCAACATTATAGACTCATATGAACCATTTGATCAAGTTTGGATCACAACTCCTCAAGAAATTTGACCAGATCATCAAAAGGGCAAAATGGTCATTTTTAGGGTTTTGACTGCAGAAGGGAAATTTATGATTTTTCACCTAGCCAATGGAAAATTGGGTTCAATCATGGATTCAAGGACTCAATTGCATCATCTTGACCTAATCACAAGGTTCAAAAGATCTCAAAAGCATTGGATTGACAGATGAATTTTCCAGTCAACTGATCAAAAATCAACTGTACACTAAAAAGTCAAACTTTGACTTTTTGGTCAAAATCAAGTGCCAAGGGTCATTTTTCATCAATATGTGTCAAAACATGAAACTTGTTCATCAAGAAACCTAATTTTGCAAATTAGGGTTTAAGATTGAAAAATTTCATAACTTAGAAATTTTCTAAGTTATGAAATTTTCTTAATTTTTCCCAACTTTGCCCAACATTTTCACCATTATGCAATTGGATTCAAACAAAACTTACAACATTAAAGTTGTAGTCATCCACAAAATATACAACTTTGAATCACAAAGTTTTCCCAAAAGATGCTTGTATCTCAAGTTATGATTTTTGGAATAAGGGTCCCAAAACTTTCTAACTTAGTGAAATTAGGCCCTAATTTAGGCAGGATTTTGACCTATCTTCATGGCAATTTTTCACCTAGTTCCAATTGGAATCTCAAAACTCATTTCAAAGATGGATTGTAGAGCTTGTTACAAGCTTTCCAAAATGTCCAAGAACTCTCCAAAATCATTTATAGTTAGGGAGAATCGAAGGTTTGAATTTGGAAAAATGTCACTTTGATCCATGGTATTTCTCATGTTGCTACAAGTTGCAATTTCCATCCAGCATTGTTTGTACTTGCTTGCAGGTATCTAAACCCTTCCACGCTCAAGAATTAAATGCAAACTCAATGGATTAATGCATTGTTCTGATCAATGGAATATTACACAAGGGTTTAATCCATTTTTGGCAAAAAGTTAATATTGCCATTTTTGTCAAAACTTGCTTTATGTCAAATTGCATCCCTTGAGCCTTGAACCCAATCTTGGACAGCAAACAAAATCCACAAACTTGGGGCCAAGCTCACCAAATGTGTGCTGGATTAGAGTTAGCCTGTACAGGCATGGCCTTTGTCACTTCTCACCTTTTGCTTCAAAAACAAGAAAGCTTGTAAAAGTGAGAGAACTTGGCAATCTGATAAAACCAACTCTTGTAACCATTCCAAACAACTTTTGCATATCACATTGAGCCAGAAACACGAGCTATCCAATCCTCAAACACCCTTGAACATCAAAACACCTTCTTCTTGCAAAACAGGGCAGTTTCTGCATTTTTCTTTCCAAATCACAAACTACTCGTGCGTTTTTCCCCAAACCTCTTCCAATACATTTCATACAACCCACCTAAGCTATCCCAACCATTGGCCAGTGACTGTAACCTTGTTTTCAAGCTTCACCATTTTTGAATTCAACTTGCGCAGGTTGACTTCTACAGGCTTATTCAAGCAAACTCAAAGCAAACTAAGCATTGAGGAAGGTCAAGGGAAGTTCAAGCAAGCTCCCAAGCATCTCAGGCCTCATTGAAAACCTCCACATTGCCATACTCGAGTTCAACTGAAGCAAGTATTTTCCAACTTTCTATCTCTCTATTTAGGAATCATTGGGCTTAGGTTTGTGAATAAAAAATGTAGTACTCATTGCCCTTAAGCTGTACATATGCATAGATTTCATTTAAGTTAACTGTGTTGAGAGAATTTGATTGATGAACATTCTGAAAAAGTTAGGTTAGAAATTAGGGCCAGATAAATTCTCTCTGGTCTTTGAGAGTTAGATTAAGTTCTTTATATGGTTGGAATCGTGTTGAAAAATGCTATAACTTTTTTGTTGTGAGTTTTTGCTTTAGAGCACATATGCAGGAGTTAGCCATTTGTACAGGAAGGCGCGTGTTTTTTGAACAGAGGTTGAAGATGAAGATCAGCTGGGCTGGGCCTGGCTTGTTCATGCTTTTTGCACCCCATAGCCTTACTGTTTACACCCCCTTGGCCCATTGTTTTATATTTTTATATTTTTGAATTTCATTTTTAGTTTCCGACTTTATTTTATTTTTCTTAAACATTAAAAATACCAAAAATATTTTCATAAATTTCCATATTTTATTTTATTATTTTTGTTATTTTTTGGACATAGAAATAGTTATTAAATAATAGATACCTTTATTTTCTTTAATAAAAACTTGTAAATAACACAAAAAAATATTATCTTTTTATTTTATTTTTATTATTTATATATACTTAAATAATATTTTCTCGCATTATTTTTATTTCTTAGCATTTGTATATATTTTATTTATTTTATTGTACATAAATAAATAATACATAATATATATATATAATACATAATATATATATATATATATATATATATATATATATATATATATATATATATATATATATATATATATATATATATATATATATATATATATATATATATATATATATATATATATATATATATATATATATATATATATATATATATATATATATATATATATATATATATATATATATATATATATATATATATATATATATATATATATATATATATATATATATATATATATATATATATATATATATTCTTAAAACAAATTAAGGTTTCCACCCTTAATAAAAATAATATTTTTCTTATTTTTTATGCATTCAATAGTTTATTTTTACATATATAAAAATAATACAAAAACAATTTTTTTACATATTTATAATATATTGCATATTTATTTAATTGTCCATTTAAATATTTGCTTATTTATTATTTGAACAAAGAATTCAATTTGGTTGTAATAATTTTTGGGTTTTAATTTCTTGCAAATAATCCTCTATTCAAAATTGTATCGCCCTCCCCATATCAATGTTGTAATAGCTTAGATTACTTTTACGCATTTATTGTTTTCAAATATGTCATGATAGAGATTAGGGTTTGTATGCAATATCCAAAATCAAAACAAATAGCTAGACCTAATACAAGACATAAAAGCATGTAAATTGACAAGACAATGCACACATGCACCCCTAGGGGTTCATCCACTTGTTGCCTTTAAAATGGCCATGGTATGCATGTTGAGTATCTTGGCAAAGTAAAAATAAAGCAAAAGATCATAGTCCCTCGATGACGCTATCTTGGTTGCCTATACAAAATGATCTAGTCCCTCAAACAAAAATTGCTAAAGATACTTAGCACAATTGCTATCATGGTCAATACGATGACCCGCGCTTGTCCCGTTTAACATCCAAACACAAGGTTGTTTACCAAATGCAATGGTAAAACAATACTGTCAAAGGGTTAAAATGTGTAGGAAAGATCTTTAAGTAGATAGGGTAGATGATCCTAGTTACTTGATCAAAACTTACAAAACATCCTTGCTACTTTCAAAAACACATCACAACACAATTTCAAAACATTTTCCCAAAACAAACTTTCAAACATTGAAACATCTTTTCAAAAGACAAACACCTTTGTATACATTCAAACAAAAATCATTACAAAGGTTGCCTAGACAAGGCCTCTTTTCAAAATATTTTCAAAACCACACACAAAGCACCATTTCAAATAATTGAAAAGCAAAAGCAAGTGATCTAAACAAGTAACTAAGAGCCCATGGATAACCATGGATGAAAAGGGTGTTAGCACCTTCCCTTTTCATATCTACCCCCCGAACCCAAGAAAACATCTCAAAGGTCTTTCCTGTGCTTTTTGACCTTTCCTTTGGATAAAATAAAAAGTCGGTGGCGACTCTTACTAAACCGAAACATTTGTGAACACAAACGCAAAACCTCAAGTCAGTTCTCCCACGGTATCACAGAACTGGCGACTCTGCTGGGGACTATTCTAAAAGTGGGGTTACCTTAGGGTTTAGATCACTTGTACATGCTTACCTTGTTTGCTTTGATTGCTTTACATTTGTTTCTATTGTTTGGGTTTGGAATCCTCTATCCGGATTTGGGAAACATTCATAGGTAAATAGCAATACGTTGTGGAAACTGTGCGGGGTATACCGACATGGTTGAAGCAATAGATATATTAGTGCGACATATTTGTGGGTACCGGTAGCCTTTGAGTTAATCAAAGAGAATACAGGGCCGCTGAGTGATGTCATGAAGCACTAATGGACTTTTAGAACCTTTACTTGACCATCTTGGCCTTTTTAGGGATAGTGAGATGATCGGCTTTGGTGCAGTCCGAAGTTGGTAGATACTCGATACTACACTCATTGAGGGTTGTTTTCTTGGAATATTTCGGTCGCTAGTAAAGTGGCTAAACTGAAACAATGAACACAAAATAATCCAGTGATATTGAGCTCCTTAGAACCCGGTTACTATTTATAGAACAGGTTGAGCCAACTAACTTCAAGAGGGTACTTACCTATGAAACCCCATGCAAGCCTGAAACTAGGAACTTGTGTGACTTGCTTGTACATATACTTGTGCATACATCATGAACATCATGAAGCATCATATGCATCCACTAACCAATTCAAGGGTTTGGATCTTCATATTTGTTCCTGTTTTGTAGGTCATGGAATCACTCTGCAGGAAAACAATCCAGGTCAACCTTGTGAGAATCCCTCCTCAGCTCAAGGAGCTTGCTTCCAAGATTCCAGAGAATTCTCCCTTCACTGAAAGACATGGTAGACTTCTCAACTTGGTCAACTCTAACATTCAAGAAGACATGGTGAAAGTTCTCTTCCAGTTCTTTGACCCCCTACACCAGTGCTTCACATTTCCTGATTACCAACTAGTGCCCACTTTGGAGGAATTTTCTCAACTCCTGAGGATTCCTATTCTCCATCAACTACCCTACAACGGTACAAAAAGAGAACCAAAGCCTGAAGATGTTGCTCAAGCCTTACACTTGCAACCATCTGATATCAAAGGTCATTGGGAAACCAGAAGTGGTGTCAAGGGTTTCTTGGCAAAGTTTTTGTTTGAGAAGGCACACGGCTGTTGGAATTCTCTAGATATGTAAGCTTTTGAGGAGATTGTAGCACTTCTCATCTATGGGTTGCTCTTGTTCCCAAACCCTGATCATCTTATAGATGTGAATGCTGTCAAGATTTTCATATCTTAGAATCCTGTGCCTACATTGCTTGGGGACATCCTCCACTCATTTCACACACGAACAATGAGGAAGAGAGGTGTTCTCATGTGCTGTACCCATCTTTTATCAAGGTGGTTTATTTCTCACCTTCCCCAATCAGTCTTGAAGAATGAGCAAGACTTGAGGTGGTCACAACGATTGACGATTCTTACACATTCTGACATTCATTGGTGTTCTCGGTCCAGAGAAAATGTCATCATCATTGATCGTTGTGGGGAATTCCCCAATGTCCCATTACTTGGCATTAGGGGAGGCATTACCTACAACCCCTGCTTGGCTCTGAGACAGTTTGGGTATGCCCGAAGAGATGGCTCTCATGACATGCTGATTCCAGACTTGGTTTTTGACTTCAACAACGACGCTCAAGGACTTCGACAAAGGTTTATCCGAGCTTGGAGGATGCCCAACAAGGGGGACAGTAAGACACTGGGACACAAGAATTCCATCCCCCTTGAGCCTTACCTCAAGTGGGTACGAACCCGCGCCCAGAGTCTTATGATGCCTTACCCCTACATTCTCCCCATGATCAAAGAGCCTGTTATGGAAGGAGAGGTTCCATACACCCTCCTACATCCTGACATGGCAACATCATTGGAAGATTTGCAAAGGAGTTGGATACAGCTCAAGGAAGAATGGAACACTTTTGAAGCCCAATTCTACGCCAGTGAGAAGAAGGTTTTGGATCTTACTCTCCAACTTCACGAAGAGCAGGCTCTCAACACTTACATAGCACCAAAGAGGATGCGCAACGTCTTTTTACATTAGAATTTTGTATTATTTTTCCCATGGGGCATTTATGTACTAACAAATTCTTCTTATTAATATGACGTGCGTTCTTGTTTGTTTGCAACAAATTTGAATTTATGAATCCTTGAATGCATTACATGAATGCATATCATTCATCATATGCATAAACAGGTCTTCACACCAGGTTTCCGTATCTCTCTGCTGTTTATTTCAGCAAGATGGATATAGAGCAGACGGTCAAAGACTTACAAGCGCATAATTCACAGTTCCAACAACTCCTCACGACCTTGGCAAAGGGTCAGGAGGATCTTAAAGCACTGTTAGAGAAGGAAAAGGAGAAAAAGAAAAAGAAAAGAGTTGTTGTGGCTACCATGGGAAAAATATTTGAGAATCAAGCTAGAAGGGTCCTGGATTTCCCCTCAACATCTGATGAAGGGGTTGGCAAAGGCAAAGGAACTGCCATGCAATATGAGTCTGAGGCTGAAGAAGAAGAAGAAGAGGATGAAGATTACTCTGAGCAACAGTACCCTCCTGCAGATGACAAGTATAAGAATCTGGAAGAGCGTCTGGCTGCCATGGAGGTGCAAAGGGTTCCTGGGCTGGATTTCAAAGAGTTAGGGTTGGTTGCTGGGATTGTGATTCCCCCTAAATTTAAGGTGCCTACATTTGCTAAATACGATGGTTTGTCTTGTCCGAAGATGCACCTACGGTCTTACGTCAGAAAAATCCAACCTCATTCTTTTGATAAGGATTAGTGGGTCCACTTTTTCAAGATAGTTTGTCGGGTACGCAATTAGATTGGTTCTACCAGCTTGAGAGATCTGATGTGCACAATTGGGAGGATTTGGCGGCTGCCTTCTACAGATAATATCAATATAATGTGGACTTGGCCCCTACTCGTACTCAATTATAGAGTATGGGTATGGTCTCTAATGAAGTCTTTAAGGAGTATGCCCAGAAATGGAGGGACTTGGCTGGAAAGGTGCAACCACCATTGTCTGAGAGAGAGCTTGTGGATATGTTTTTGGGGACCCTGTCAGGTCAATTCTTTAATCACTTGATCGAGAGTTTGTCTACGGGGTTCACCGAGTTAATTCCGTCTGGTGAAAGAGTTGAAGCCGAAATCAAGAGCGGTAAAATTCAAAAGGATGCATCTGCTTCCGATGCTATCAAGAAGACCTTTCCAGCCAAGAAAGAAGTCTCAGCTGTTTACTCCCAGAGAAGTCAAGGAAAAGTTGAGCGCCAGCCAGCGGTGGGGGCTGTAATGATTCAGAAGACTACAGCTGACCAGCCTAGAAACAATTAACCCAGAACCAACCAAGCAAGGGTGGAAAGGCCTGCACGGAAATTCACCCGGATCAACATGACACCTGCTCAGGTTCTCCCTCATCTCTTGAAGTTAAACCTTACAACCTTGAAGGAGGCACCGAAAAATACGAATACATCCTCTCCTTACTACCATTCAAATGTGAAGTGTGCTTATCATTCAGATAGCCTGGGGCATGACACCAATAATTGTTGGGCCCTCAAGAATAAGATCCAGGATTTAATAGATGCCAAGGAGGTGGAATTCAAAACCCCTGAAAAGCCTAACGTGATCTCTGCCCCAATGCCAAAACATGGTCACAATGTCCATGTTATTGATGAAGATCTTTTTATGGTTGCTGTTGATGATTTGATGACTCCTTTACCAATAATCAAGATGAATCTGTTGAAAGCCGGGATTTTCCCGGGCTGTGAAAAAGATTGCTACCTTTGTTAGTCCTTACAATCCGACTGTCCGTTATTGAAGTTAGGCATCCAACGCCTAATGGATAATCAAGAAATCCTCTTTGAGAAAACTCCTGTTACTCCGACTCTTATCAACGATGTTGCTATAATTACCATTTCCGCCAATCTTTCCAAGGTCTCCAAAAGACCTGTTAAGATTACATCCGATCCAAAGATTGTACCTATGAAGATAACTATGCCGAGGCCTATCCCATACAAGTCCAACAAATCAATACCGTGGAATTATGGAGGAGAGATCTTCTACCACGGTGTTAAGTAGATTGAATCAGTTGAAGAAAGTTCTGATGAAGAGACTCCTGACGTAGGAAATATTGTTGGGCCGAGTAAAATCACCCGCAGCAGAAGAATTTTCTCTCCGGAGATTTCTCCTCCAAGGGAAGTCTTCGGACCCTCAATTTCTCCTAAGGTTACTCTTGTGCCGGTCAACATATTTGTGCGAACTCCAGTCATTGAAGAAATTGTTACTCCCGTAGTTGTACCCTCTGCTGTTACTGCTGATAAAGGTAAGGGGATCCAAGAAGCGCCCGTCAGGACGAGGGCTCAACCTTTGGTCATCCCCGAGACCACTCAAAAGGAAATGGAGTAGATTTTAAAAATAATTAAGAAAAGCGACTATGATATCGTAGAACAACTAGGGCAAACCCCTTCAAAAATCTCTATGCTGGCCCTGTTGCTCTGTTCCGAAGCTCATGCCAAAGCTTTGATCAAATTCTTGAAGACGGCCCACGTGCCTCAAGAAACCTCCGCGGACCAGTTTCAGAAATGTGTAGCTAGCCTAACAGCCGACAACGGTCTTGGCTTCTCCGATGCCGATTTAACATCTAAGGGGAGAAAGCATAATGACACGCTGCATGTCTCGGTGGAATGCAGAGGGACTACTCTTGCTCACGTTCTGGTTGATACTGGGTCGTCTTTAAATGTCTTGCCTAAGAAAGCATTGGACAGATTGGACTGTGAAGGTTTAACTTTGAAGCCCAGCAACATCATTGTCAGAGCCTTTGATGGTTCTAAACGGATGGTCCACGGGGAGGTGGATAACCCGATTAAAGTGGGTACTGAAACTTTCCACTCCACATTTTATGTCATGGACATCCGTCCCTCCTACTCTTGCTTGTTAGAAAGACCCTGGATTCATCATGTTGGAGCCGTTACATCTACTATGCATCAGAAGCTTAAGTACCCTGTCCAGGGGAAAATTGTGACGGTTCGTGGTGAGGAGGAGTATATGATAAGCCATCTGAATTCATTCCGCTATGTTGAATTAGATGGTGAATTCATCGAGACCCCCTTTCAGCACTTTGAAGAGGTTTCTCCTGAGGTTTCAGTAGCCAAGACAATGACTTCTGTGTCCATCATTACCAAACCTGTGTCCCAGATGTCATCCCTTAAAGATGCGAAGGCTGTGATTGAGGAAGGAGGGAGCACAGTATGGGGTCAGCTGCCAAATTTTCCTTACAAGGCAGATAAGTTCGGCTTGGGTTTCACTGCTTCTTCTCAAAAGGCTGTGCGCTGCTCCCGGGCTGGAGGGCTGCCATTGAAGATCACCCATCATGGAGTTCATGCTTTGGAGAATGGTGAAAAGGAGAAATTTTGAAGACTGGATCTTTCCAATTGTTGAAGGAGGGCTGAACAACTGGGAAGCGAAAGACTTCGTTTCCATTACTTTCACCAATCAGTAATTTATCTTTCAAACATTTCTGTTGGTCTGTAATAATTATTAAACAATTCGTACACTCTTTTTGCCTTGTGCCTTACTCGAGGCACATAGGTCCATTTGTAAGGGTTTGATTTTTCATCTTCATATGCCATTTTTAATGAATCATGGACGTTTTCCTATATAAACTTTTGTGTTCATTTTCTTTATTTTTACATTTTATTTGTTTAAAGGTGGCTATCCCTTACACACACCCACACTCACCAATGCAGGTACCCATCCATTCCGGATTCCATGGGTAACAATTCTGCTATGGCCTTCAGTAACTCTAAAGATCTGGTCAATCATGCCGAATACGAAGTTGATGAAGACTGTGAAGTGCCTGGAGAATTAGCTAGACTTCTGCAACAGGAAGAAAGGGCTATTCTACCTCACGAGGAGTTGTTAGAGACTATCAACTTGGGAACAGAGGAGGACAGAAAAGAAGTAAGAATGGGTGCCAACATTGAGTCAAGTGTCAAAGAGCGCTTAGTTCAGCTGTTGAATGAATATGTTGAGATCTTCGCCTGGTCCTAAGAAGACATGCCGGGACTCGATACATATATTGTGGTTCACCGTCTCCCTACAAGAGAAGACTGTCCACCAATTAAACAGAAGGTCCGCCAGATGAGGCCCGATATGTCTGAAAAGATCAAAGCTGAAGTGATGAAGCAGTTCAATGCTGGGTTTCTTGTTGTTACTTCCTATCCACAATGGGTTGCTAACATTGTGCCCGTGCCTAAGAAGGACGACAAAGTCAGAATGTGCATGGATTACAGAGACTTAAACAGAGCTAGCCCTAAAGATGACTTTCCACTACCGCACATTGACATCTTGGTTGACAACACAGCTCAACACAAGGTATTATCTTTCATGGATGGATTTTCAGGGTACAACCAGATCAAAATGTCCCCCGAAGACATGGAGAAGACTACTTTTGTTATGCAGTGGGGTACCTTCTGCTATAAAGTGATGCCATTCAGACTGAAGAATGCCGGGGCAACCTATCAACGCGCCATGGTGGCTTTGTTTCATGATATGATACATCATGAGATAGAGGTTTACGTAGATGACATGATAGCCCGTTCACAAACAGAAGAAGAATACCTCGACCATCTGCAAAAGCTGTTTGTCAGGTTGAAAGAGTACAAGCTCAGACTAAAACCTAACAAGTGCACGTTCAAAGTCAAGTCCGGTAAACTCTTGGGTTTCATCGTCAGTAACAAAGGCATCGAGGTTGATCCTGCCAAAGTCAAAGCTATACAAGAAATGCATGCCCCTCACATTGAAAAGGAGGTCAGAGGTTTCTTGGGACGCCTAAACTATATTGCGAGGTTCATTTCTCACCTAACATCTACTTGTGAGCCAATCTTCAAGCTGTTGAAGAAAGATCAGGTGGTTAAATGGAATGATGACTGTCAAGTTGCTTTCGATAAAATCAATAAGTATTTGCTAGAACCTCCTATCTTAATGATGCCTCCCGTCGAAGGAAGACCTTTAATCATGTATCTGACTGTTTTGGAGAATTCAATGGGGTGCGTGCTGGGCCAACATGATGAGTCTGGCCGAAAAGAGCATGCCATTTATTACCTTAGCAAAAAGTTTACCGACTGTGAGACCTGATACTCACTGCTCGAGAAAACTTGTTGCGCTTTAGTATGGGCTTCTCGCCGGCTAAGGCAGTATATGTTGACACATACCACTTTGTTGATCTCTAAGATGGATCCAATCAAGTACATCTTCGAGAAGCCTGCTCTATCCGGAAGAATTGCTAGATGTCAGATGATCCTCACCGAGTATGATATAAAGTACATGACCTAAAAAGCTATAAAGGGGAATGTACTAGCCAATCATCTAGCCCATCAAGCTGTCGAAGATTACCAATCCATGAGGTTCGACTTCCACGACGAGGATATCATGACAGTGGACAACATTGAAGAGAACAGACCGTATGACGAACCTGAACAAGGATCCTGATGGACTCTGTACTTTGATGGTGCCTCTAATGCACTGGGAAACACTATCGGTGCGGTACTTATCTCTCCGGAAGGTTGCCATACACCTTTCACTGCCAGACTCTGCTTCAGCTGCACCAACAACATGGCCGAGTATGAAGCTTGTATCTTTGGTCTCAAGGCTGCTATTGACTTGGGAATCAAATATTTGATTGTATTTGGGGACTCAGCTTTGGTTATCAGTCAAATCAAAGAAGAGTGGGATACTAAACATCCAAACCTCATCCCTTACAAAGAACATGTCCTGACGTTATTGCCTCATTTCGAGCAGATTACCTTCGAGCACTTTCCGCGAGAAGAGAATCAGCTAGCGGATGCTCTAGCTACAATGTCTTCCATGTTTAAACTCAACTGGGATAATGAGGCTCCCCAAATCACCATCGAGAGAATGGACGAACCTGCACATTGTCACAAGATTAATACCGAAGAAGTAGTGGACCGACCTTGGTTTCACGAAGTCAAAAGGTATCTCGAAGCACAAGAATACCCTGAAGGAGCTTTAGTCAACGACAAAAAGTTCTTAAGGAGGTTCTCAGCCAAGTTCTTCCTGAGCAATGGTATCCTATACAAGCGCAATCATGATTGCATTCTGCTCCGTTGTGTAGACAAAGTTGAAGCTGAACAGATCATGGCTGAACTGCATAATGGTACCTTCGGCACCCACTCAAGCGGACATACGATGGCTAAGAAGATTCTACGGGCAGGCTACTACTGGTCTACCATGGAAGCTGATTGCCATCAACATTCCCGTACTTGTCACAAATGCCAAATCTGTGCTGACAAGGTACATATACCTCTAGTTCCTCTCAATGTCTTAACAGCTCCTTGGCCATTCGCAATGTGGGGAATCGACATGATTGGGGAGATCAAGCCTACAGCGTCCAATGGACACCGTTTCATCCTGGTGGCCATTAATTACTTTACCAAGTGGGTCGAAGCAGCTTCCTTCGCCTCCGTTATAAAGAATGCGGTTTCCCGCTTCATCAAGCAGAACCTCATATGCCGATATGGTATCCCCGACAGGATCATCACGGATAACGGTACAAACCTTAATAATACTATGATCACCGCTCTGTGCGAGCAATTCAAGATTCAACATCACAGTTCATCTCCCTATCGGCCGAAGATGAACGGTGCTATCGAAGTTGCGAACAAAAATATCAAGAAGATCATTCAAAAGATGACAGTCACCTACAAGGACTGACATGAGATGTTACCGTTTGCTCTGCACGGGTAACGTACCACGACACGTACTTCAACTAGGGCAACACCCTTTTCTTTGGTATATAATATGGAAGTTGTCTTACCTATCGAGGTTCAGATTCCCTCCTTGAGAATGATGAAGGATGCTGGTTTGAGTGAAGACGATTGGATTCAGACCCGACTTGATTAACTTAACTTGATTGATGAGAAGCGACTTACTACTGTTTGCCATGGTCAGACGTATCAAAAACAGATGATCAAGGCTTTCAACAATAAAGTCAGGCGCCAGGTATATCAAGTCGGAGATATTGTAATCAAGCGGATCACTTGCCGCAAAGTAATCCTAGGGGCAAGTGGACTCCTACCTACGAAGGACCATTTGTGATCAAAAACATTTTTTCTGGTGGGGAAATGATCCTGACCACCATGGACGGTGATGACTTGTCGCACCCTGCGAACGCAGACATAGTCAAAAGATACTACGCATAAACGACCCAACAAGTTGAAAACCTGAAAGGGCGACTTGGGTAAAAAGGGGCATCCCGGTGAATCGAAAACCCGAAAGGGCGGTTCAGGCAAAAATTAGGGATAAACAAAAAAATATGTACACCCGGTAAGTTGAAAACCCGAAAGGGCGACTTGGGCAAAAAGGGTTTCCCGGTGGACTGAAAACCCGAAAGGGCGGTCCAGGCAAAAGTTAGGGAATTAAAGCGTATGACTATGTCTCGTCGGATCATTTTAAAGACAATCTCTTCACAGACAAGTTCCAGGCTTCTGATCAATCCAATCATCGTCAGACGAAGCAACGAATAGACAAGATACTCGGAGTTACGAAGGCTATAGCAGAATGGGAACCCCATGGAGTTTTTACACATAGCCATCTTTTCTTTGTATAAATTTTTCTCATTTTTATGACAATATTCTCTTACTAGGATGTCTGTCTCCTTTGTACAAAATACTTACACAAAGTTAATACAAAGATATTTCAAAGTGCAGAAAGCTATTTGCCTTTTCTTTTTCTTTACACTTGTGTTTTATTTGAAAACGTCCAATGATTTATTAAATGAGCATATGCATTTGAATATAATCACTGCTTATAAATAAACAAAATGCGAAAGAATAATTACTGACAGGTTGAAAGTATAGGAAAACGTCTTTCGGCTATTCCAAGAAGAAATCCCCTGCAGTACATCATCTAGGTCCCTAGTGGAGCTAAAACCTTGAAATACATGTCTCCCGCGGAGTTAAACTTCAAAATCCCCACCAGAACTAAGTTTAAAAACTCCCAATCCCCAGCGGAGCCAAAAACTTTGAACTACAGACCCTCAGCAAAGATGAAACTTTATTCCCCAACAAAGTCCAAAACTTCAAACCTTAAACCCCGGTGGAAGACCATCCAGTCTCCTCCAATTCCCCAGAGAGTTGTCTTAAAACCAGAAAATTCTCCTGCAGGTTATCTTAGAACCTGACATCTAACCACACAACAGCTTCAGATAATTCCCCAATAAATTGGCATACAGCCCAAGCTATTGAAAACTCTCAACCAGAATAAAGTTTCTCCCCACAAAGTTATTTCCCAACATATTAAAGATTCTCAATCCCCAGCCACAGTCATCAAGTTTCTCGGGATTCCCCAAGCAGGTTTCTCAAGCATCACTCGACATTTTTCTTACAACAGAATGTCTATCATGTTCCGACTTCGAAGGACTTGAAGGATCCCTGTATCCCCAGAAAAGTCGTGAAGGATTCCCACATCCCCGCAGAAGTTGTCAAAGTTATTGTTAATCCCCACTAGTCGCCAAGGATTTCTCATCCTCAGCAATCAAAGATTTTGAATCTCCAACAGCGGTCATGGATTTATTTTCCCCAGCAGCAGTCAAAAGATTTCATTATCACTAGCTATCAAGGATTTATTTTCCTCAGCAAGACAGCTAATCAGCTTACATGCGCATACATTACATACATATCTCATAAATGTTAATAAGACACATTTTATTGCATCATACATGTCATGCAACATAATTCTGTGTTTCAGCTAACATTTTACCTTTTTCAGGATAAGATTAAAAGCTATCTCTAACGAATATTCAGATTTCAGATACAGTACGGATACACTCCAAGACATGGAAGTCATTCTGTTACTCATTCAGATCTCTTATTCAGATACAGTATGGATACACCCCAGACACGGAGGTCATTCTTTTACTCATCCAGAATTCAACAATCGGATACAGACTAGATACACTCCAGACACGGAAGCCATTCTATTTCTCATTTAGATTCAACTATCAATTTCAAATCCAAATACACTATAGACATGGAAGTCATTCTGTCATTTATTCAGATCCCGGTTACAGTACAAATATACTCCTAACACGGAAGTCATTCTGATACTCATACAAATCTCAATTTCGGATACAGTCCAGATACGCTCTAGACACGGTAGCCATTCTGTCACTCATTCAAACCTATTCCCCAGCCCAGAGATGCTCCAAGACATGGATGTCTTCCTGTCACTTATTCAGATTTCAGATTCAGATACAACACAGATACACTCCAGACACGGAAGTCATTCTATTATTCATTCAAGAATCAAATACAGTTACAACTTGAATACGCTCCAAACATGGACGCCATTCCATTGCTCATACAAATCCAATCTCCAGATACAACTCAGATACGTTCCAGATACGGATACCATTCTGATGTTCATTCTCCTGATTTTCAACAAACAATCCTTGGATGGCATCTTTAAGCACATCTCCAACAAGATTCAATCATCTCCAAATGGCATCTTTAATTCCCCAAACTTATACTTTAACGAGTGCAAATTTACGGGCACTCTAGTGTCCAATCCTCTTTTACCTCTGAGTCACGAAAGGAAAACTCGCCAATCTAACTCTTCAGGTTCAAGAAGATTGAACAGGGGAAGCTGTTGTACCCCAAAATTTTCCTTCTCATTTTATCAAGATTTCCCCTCACAAGACTCTTTGGACTCAAGACCAATCTAGGATTTGCTTTGTTCAAGACATCTTCTTGCATTATTGACCTGAAATTAGGGTTTGAGTTTGCACAAGGATTTTTGGACTTTCAATGCTCAATTTGACTTTCATACTTCATGTTAGACTTACAAGATTTCCCATACCAAGTTTCAAGCCTTGAATCAAATTTTTAGCCAGTCAATTGGACAGTTGACCTAGAAATCAGCTATATTGGGGGAAAAGTCAACTGTGGCCAATTTACAGTCAAAACTCATAATTTTTTATCCACATCAACATTATAGACTCATATGAACCATTTGATTAAGTTTGGATCAAACCTCCTCAAGAAATTTGATCAGATCATCAAAAGGGCAAAATGGTCATTTTTAGGGTTTTGACTGCAGAAGGGCAATTTATGATTTTTCACCTAGCCAATGGAAAATTGCGTTCAAGCATGGATTCAAGGACTCAATGGAATCATCTTGACCTAATCACAAGGTTCAAAAGATCTCAAAAGCATTGGATTGACAGATGAATTTTCCAGTCAATTGATCAAAAATCAACTGTACACTGAAAAGTCAAACTTTGACTTTTTGGTCAAAATCAAGTGCCAAGGGTCATTTTTCATCAAGATGTGTCAAAACATGAAACTTGTTCATCAAGAAACCTAATTTTGCAAATTAGAGTTTAAGATTGAAAAATTTCATAACTTAGAAATTTTCTAAGTTATGAAATTTTCTTAATTTTCCCCAACTTTTCCCAACATTTTCACCATGATGAAATTGGATTTAAACAAAACTTCCAACATGAAAGTTATAGTCCTCCACAAAATTTACAACTTTTATTCACAAAGTTTTCCCAAAAGATGCTTGGATCTTAAGTTATGATTTTTGGAATAAGGGTCCAAAAACTTTCTAACTTAGTAAAATTTGACCCTAATTTAGGCAGGATTTTGACCTATCTTCATGGAAATCTTTCACCTAGTTCCAATTGGAATCTCAAAATTAATTTCAAAGATGGATTGTAGAGAATGTTACAAGCTTTCCAAAATGTCCAAGAAATCTTCAAAATCATTTGTAGTTAGGGAGAATTGAAGGTTTGAATTTGGCAAAATGTCACTTTGATCCATGGCATTTCTCATGTTGCTACAAGTTACAATTTCCATCCAGCATTATTTGTACTTGCTTGCAGGTATCTAAACCCTTCCACACTCAAGAATTGAATTCAAACTCAATGGATTAATGCATTGTTCTGATCAATGGAAGATTACACAAGGGTTTATCCATTTTTGGCAAAAAGTTAATATTGCCATTTTTGTCAAAACTTGCTTTATGTCAAATTATATCCCTTGAGCCTTGAACCCAATCTTGGACAGAAAACAAAATCCACAAACTTGGGGCCAAGCTCACCAAATGTGTGCAGGATTAGAGCTAGCCTATACAGGCCTGGCCTTTGTCACTTCTCACCTTTTGCTTCAAAAATAAGAAAGCTTGTAAAAGTGAGAGAACTTGGCAATCTGATAAAACCAACTCTTGTAACCATTCCAAATAACTTTTGCATATCACATTGAGCCAGAAACACGAGCTATCCAATCCTCAAACACCCTTGAACATCAAAACACCTTCTTCTTGCAAAACAGGGCAGTTTCTGCTTTTTTGTTTCCAAATCACAAACTACTCGTGCGTTTTTCCCCAAACCTCTTCCAATACATTCCATACAACCCACCTAAGCTATCCTAACCATTGGCCAGTGACTGTAACCTTCTTTTCAAGCTTCACCATTTTTGAATTTAGCTTGTGCAGGTTGACTTCTACAGGCTTATTCAAGCAAACTCAAAGCAAACTAAGCATTGGGGAAGGTCAAGGGAAGTTCAAGCAAGCTCCCAAGCATCTCAGGCCTCATTGAAAACTTCCACATTTCCATACTCGAGTTCAACTGAAGCAGGTATTTTCCAACTTTCTATCTCTCTATTTAGGAATCATTAGGCTTAGGTTTGTGAATAAAAAATGTAGTACTCATTGCCCTTAAGCTGTACATATGCATAGATTTCATTTAAGTTAACTGTGTTGAGAGAATTTGATTGATGAACATTATGAAAAAGTTAGGTTAGAAATTAGGGCCAGAGAAATTCTCTCTAGTCTTTGAGAGTTAGATTAAGTTCTTTATATGGTTGGAATCATGTTGAAAAATGCTATAACTTTTGTGTTGTGAGTTTTTGCTTTAGAGCACGTATGTAGGAGTTAGCCATTTGTACAGGAAGGCGCGCGTTTTTTGAATAGAGGTTGAAGATGAAGATCAGCTGGGCTGGGCCTGGCTTGTTCATGCTTTTTGCACCCCCTAGCCTTACTGTTTACACCCCCTTGGCCCATTGTTTTATATTTTTATATTTTTGAATTTCATTTATAGTTTTTGACTTTATTTTATTTTTCTTAAACATTAAAAATACCAAAAATATTTTCATAAATTTCCATATTTTATTTTATTATTTTTGTTATTTTTTGGACATAGAAATAATTATTAAATAATAGATACCTTTATTTTCTTTAATAAAAACTTGTAAATAACACAAAAAATATTATTTTATTTTATTTTTATTATTTATATATACTTAAATAATATTTTCTCACATTATTTTTATTTCTTAGCATTTGTATATATTTTATTTATTTTATTGTACATAAATAAATAATACATATATATATATATATATATATATATATATATATATATATATATATATATATATATATATATATATATATATATATATATATATATATATATTCTTAAAACAAATTAGGGTTTCCACCCTTAATAAAAATAATATTTTTCTTATTTTTTATGCATTAAATAGTTTATTTTTACATATATAAAAATAATACAAAAACATTTTTTTTACATATTTATAATATATTGAATATTTTTTTAATTGTCCATTTAAATATTTTCTTATTTATTATTTGAACAAAGAATTCAATTTGGTTGTAATAATTTTTGGGTTTTAATTTCTTGCAAATAATCCCCTATTCAAAATTTTATCCCCCTCCCCATATCAATGTTGTAATAGCTTAGATTACTTTTACGCATTTATTGTTTTCAAATATGCCATGATAGAGATTAGGGTTTGTATGCAATATCCAAAATCAAAACAAATAGCTAGACCTAATACAAGACATAAAAACATGTAAATTGACAACACAATGCACACATGCACCTCTAGGGTTTCATCCACTTGTTGCCTTTAAAATGGCCATGGTATGCATGTTGAGTATCTTGGTAAAGTAAAAATAAAGCAAAAGATCATAGTCCCTCGATGACGCTATCTTGGTTGCCTATACAAAATGATCTAGTCCCTCAAATAAAAATTGCTAAAGATACTTAGCACAATTGCTATCATGGTCAATACGATGACCCGCGCCTGTCCCGTTTAACATCCAAACACAAGGTTGTTTACCAAATGCAATGGTAAAACAACACTGTCAAAGGGTTAAAATGTGTAGGAAAGATCTTTAAGTAGATATTGTAGATGCTCCTAGTTACTTTATCAAAACTTGCAAAACATCCTTGCTACTTTCAAAAACACATCACAACATAATTTCAAAACATTTTCCCAAAACAAACTTTCAAACATTGAAATATCTTTTCAAAAGACAAACACCTTTGTATACATTCAAACAAGAATCATTACAAAGGTTGCCTAGACAAAGCCTCTTTTCAAAATATTTTCAAAACCACACACAAAGCACCATTTCAAATAATTGAAAAGCAAAAGTAAGTGATCTAAACAAGTAACTAAGAGCCCATGGATAACCATGGATAAAAAGGGTGCTAGCATATTCCCTTTTCATAATCTACCCCCCGAACCCAAGAAAACATCTCAAAGGTCTTTCCTGTGCTTTTTGACCTTTCCTTTGGATAAAATAAAAAGTCGGTGGCGACTCTTGCTAAACCGAAACATTTGCGAACACAAACGCAAAACCTCAAGTCAGTTCTCCCGCCGTATCACAGCGCTCTACTGTGCAGAACCAATGAATTCTTTTTAATTTTTCGCTTGGTTTTCCTTTTTACCCACTTCCACCTAGGCTTTAAATAGTACATAATATTAGTATAATTAATTCTTTTGTTGTTTTTTGGACACAATTTTGGTTCAATAGCTTGGTTCAAGGGTTACCGGTACTCACCAAAGTGCCACATCAACGTAGCAGACTGCTTCAACCATGTCGGTATACCCCGCACAGTTCCCTCACAGCCTTGTTGCTACTTTCTAAGAAGGTATCCCCAGATCCGAGTTAGGATCTATAGAACTCCCAAGACAATCCCACAATAATAAAGCAAGCAATTCAGACAATTGAAAACACAAGTGATCTATCCTAAGGTACACCTCACTTTTGAAGTAGTCCCCAGCAGAGTCGCCAGTTCTGTGATCGGTGGATCTGGAACTGACTGTTTAACGCTGGTTCGCGAAATGTCGCGGAAGCAAGAGTCGCCACCGTCTTTTATTTTCTCCAACATGGACAGGACAAAAGCACAGCAAAATTCCTTGTGAGATAGTTCTCGGTTCGGGAGGTAGATTTATAGAAAGGGAAGGTGTTAGCACCCTTTCTATCCATGGTTATCCATGGGCTCTTAGATACTTGCTCGTTGTGTTTTCAGAAGTGTTTGCTTTTCAATTGTGAGTGGGTTTGAAAAAAGTTTCGTTTAAAGATTTCAGATCGACTCTTGTATCAGTCCTCAAGAGTGTTTGAAAAATTGTTTTGAAAGCTTTTTGAAAAGTGTCAGTGTGAAAATAGTTTTTGATTTGTTTTTTTGAAATAGAGCAAGTATCCATGAGTCATCCACCTACCCTAAGGAATTAGGCTGTGTAAATGTCCTTAAGGTAGTGTCATCCCACCATTGAGAGGTAGGTAGCACCACCGTTGGAGGTGTTCGGGTCAATTCGTTTGTTAGGGACAGTGTGGTCACCAGAGCAACAGTAGGACACCTTAGAAGCTACCCTTATGCCATTGATCCTTTTTAATTCCGAGGCAACCGTTTCGAGGCAACTGGATCACGTCATGGACATAAGGACTTACTAAAACGTCCTATACTCGACGACCACGTTTCAAGGGCAAGGCAACAGTGAGGCGTACCCTAAGAGTGGTGTGTGAATTTGTGTGTTATTTCAGTTATGTTTTATCTTGTACATGTATCATGGTGATCTACGCTTGTTTTTTAATTTAGGCCATACATTCTTTCATGCAAAGTTTAGAATTTAAAAGTGCGGAAATTTAAATGACGGAAAGGTAAATCCTACGCTATTACAAGTCGTGGGTCTATACATCGCCAAATTAACAAAGACCCGTTTTAATAAAAATGCGGAAAGTAAATAAATTCCTAATTACTATTACATGGCTTGAACAGTTATATAATATTCACAACGAAAAATAAATGCGCGAAAGAAATAAAAATAGGACGTTCGAGGGCGTTGGACCCTTTTGAAATTAAATTGAAATTAAAAAGCTAATTAATTATTTTATTAAAGAAAAGAAATGTTTTTTTTAGGTTTTTTTGTATTTATGAAATAAAGAAAATTAAAATTAAAATTAAAAGAAACCCTAATTCTAAGTTATTTTTAATTATTAATGAAAATATTAAAGTTAACCTAATTTACTAGTTAATTAATTTATTTACATGTTTATTTACAAAATTAATGATAATTAATAATAATGATAAATAATGATGATTAATAATTTATTTAAGAAAAAGATGAATATGTCTAAAAAAACCTAATTCTACACATTTTTTACTTATTAAGAAAAAGATTAAAGTTTAAAAACCTAAATTAAACTAAGTTAATTGTTAGAGTTTATTTACAAAAAATAGGTTAGTGATGAAATTTATAATAATTAAATATATTTGTATTTTTGATTTTTCTGTTTTTATTATAGAAAATTATTTTATAGTGAAAAAAACAATTAAAACAATTAAAAAAGAATTAGAAAAGAAAATAAAATTAAAAAGGATGCAAACCAATGGGGGTTTCAGGCCCAAGGGGAGGTTTTTTTGAAGTATTCTGGCCCATTAGACAAAAAGCCTTGTTTGACTTTCTGGCATCACGTGCGTGTTCATTGACTCCTGAGTATCGTGATCTGCATTCTTTGGCCATTGGATTGAGTTTCATGGCCATTTGTGTTCTGGCTGTTGGCCATTTGTGTTCTGGCCTCAACGTTCCTTAATCTTCTCAGGATGTCTGTCTCGCCATGTATTGGTGTCATGCATAAGTTGTTCTTTTGGCCATTTGGCTTTTGGCTTTTGGCTTTTGGCTTTTGGCCATTTGGCTTTTGGCTTTTGGCCATTTGGCTTTTGGCCTCAACGTTCCTTAATGAACCTGCATGGGATCCTGTCTAAATCTGCAGTATTGAATCTCATGAACACATTAAATAAAATCATAAAATGCAAATAAAGCCAATATATGAAGAAATTTAATGTTTAGGCACAATATGGCATGTATGAATGATTATACCCTTTTGATCATGGAGATCAAATCAATCTTACCCTTACTAGAAAATTAGTGACCTGAATGCTTTTATGCCCTTTGGATCATGGAGATCAAGTCAGCCTTATCCTTACTGAAGAAGTAGTGAGGTGTTGGGTTGTAACTGTGATGGCTTGTTTGTAGTGAGAGAGGGATTTGTAATAAGAATTTCAAGGTTTTAGGGTTCTTGAAAGAATTTGATATTCTAACAGTGTTGTGGCAAGGTTTTTTTTCTCTTTTCCTCCTCTTTGGTTTGTGTGAAAAGAAGGTGATTATATAACGGAAATTAGGGTAAAGAAAATGGGCTTTGAATGTGCAATTGGGCCTCTAATGTTCACTTGAGTTTGTCACTTTCCAGGCTAAATCGCAGGGACTTAAGTGCAATTTTTGAAGTTGAAATGTGAAAACAAAATGTAGCCGACATCGATAACTAACTCCTGTCCGAAAATCGGCTCAATCGGATAAACGGTGAATTAGTTATGAATTTTTGAAGTTTCAGCTCAGACAAACTTATTTTGGGCTACAGTGTCGACTCTGACACGTTCTTCAATAAAAAACTGGTATTGATCAGAGAATAATCCGGTATCGACTTTTGAAGAAAAGTTTTAGATCTATGAGTCAGTGACCTTGTGTAAAAATATGAGCCCAATCCGATAAAAATTGATCGAGTTATGAATTTTCGAAGTTTCGGCCCAGATGAAATAATATTCAGCATTCAGGATTTTTGGCGTGTCATGCACTCTGAGCAAAAAACGAAAGCCTTTTGAATACCGTTTGAACTCAATACCTTCTGCAAAAATGTAGCCAACTCAATTTGTGAAATTTTGGCGCCAGAACCAGCTTGATGCAATGAAAATTGACCAAGTTATGATTTTCTGAACATGACGCAGATAAACTTCTGTCACAAATTTTCTGTGCGAAAATACTTGATAAATCCACATTTTTGAAGACCTTCTGATCGAAATTGGCTTTCAGCCGTGAGAGATGAAAACGTAGATAATGTCAAGACGGAATTTTAGCCACCGGAACGGGTTCAAAACGAGCCACGATCTTCAAGTTATGAATTTTTTAGCGCGTAAAAATTGCACTTTCAGCACACTTTTTCACCATATTTCTTCGAGAAAACTCACACATTCGGATACCTTCTTTAAAGAATTGACTCTTGAGCCGAACCTGAATTTGAAAATACGTTATCAGAGATATCTTGGCGAAAGAATACCTGAATATGACGCGCCGGGTTGGACTTGTGAATTTTTCTTGAAATGTTTTGGGAAATATGGGAGGGCAAATTTTGGGGTACAACAGTTATAATATTAGCTATTCCATGCTTAAGCATTTCATTTCAAGAGTGTCTCACATTTCCTTGGCGGATTTACAATTATGGACATAAAATAATTGATTTTAATCTAAGGTCATAAATTAGAAATTTTATGTTTTAAAACAATTTCAGGCTTTTTCTTTTACTCTATGATCCAAAGAAATTTTGGTTATCTACTACTTTATCACTTACATGGCGAGTAGGGATAAACGGGCCATTGACTATAGCTTCACATAGTTCAAAATCAAAATTTTGAATGAATATTTTAAATATAGCTTTCATAGTTCAAATCTATCACCATTAAATGGTGGATGTGTTTTTAAGGAAAGTCCTAATGTTAAAAACAATGTGTTGTAACTAGTTCTAAATTGAGAGTCATTATTAGTTTTTATTCTAAGGAAGAAAATCTAATAAGAAACCCTAATTTTATACACAGATATTCTAGGTTCTTACTTCGTTTAGACGAAGGGAAGGTGTTAGACACCCCTCATCTACCTTGTTCACAAGGATACCAGGATTTAGATTTTAAAGATTTAGGATAAGGGTTTTAATTTTTTAATAGGGCAACTCGCCATGATTTTAGTCGTATGCTTGTGTATTCTGTTATGAGGAATCAGAGTCCCAATTCATAGTTCGCATGAGTTTGTGTTTTTTTATGGATTACAAAGATATTTTAATTCTCATTGTACTTAGTCCAGGTGTGTGAATAGCGAAGATTTTGGACAAAGCGCGCAGTTAATTAAAATATTTTCGTAATTCTTTTCGAAAATTAATTGTTGAGTTAATTTATTATGAAAATGATTTATTTTTGGTTAAATATTTTTTATGTATTAATTGTAAAAAATAACTTATTAAATTCACGATTAAAAATAATTTAATGCAATAAAATAAATAATATTTTGGATGAATTTAGAAAATATATTTGGTTTAATAAAAGTAATAATTAATATAATATTATAACTATAAAATAGGAAATATAGAATATAAAAATTATAAAATAAAAATAATAAAGAAAATTAAACAAAACGCATGGGGTGCAAGTATTAGGGCGCAAGTTCAGAAATTGAATTTGTCCCAATTTATACAGGAGGGTTTAGTAATATCTTCAAGAAATATTGAATTAATTGATTAAAAAATATATTGAATATCAGCACATATTTAGTGATTTTATTTACAAGTGTCTGAATTATAATTATTTTTATATTTTTATATATTTTGTATATTTTAAAACCTCAATAACTACACTAATTTAATCAAGGTAGTAACTAATCTAATACCGTGAGTTTTAATGTCTTGGGTATTATTATTTTTTAGAATAAAAACTAACCTAAATTGAATCAAATTAATTAACTTAATAAGATTTCTAAACAAAAATAAATGATTTACTCCAATTATGACTAACGGACAATAAAATAGTAACAACACAAGTAACTTTTCAAATGGTATAATAATGGTAAATAATACAAAAACGGAAATACATGATATATGTCAATTAATGTTATACCTTATTAGTTGGTTTTGTTATTTAAAAGTTTTTAAGTGCTATAGTCAATTAGGGAGCGATATGTGGTGTTTTGTTAATAAAAAATAAAATTGTAGAAGCATAAGTATGAGACGACTGATGATGGTGATAATGTGCGTGTGTGTGTATTTTCTTGAGACAAGATTATATTTTCCTTTTCTTATTTTATATTCAACACTTAGATAATGCCACTAATGATTTAGAACTAATAAGTGAATAGAAACCCCTAACCTATGTGAATTAATTATTTGAAATTAAAATAACAATAACAATTTTTTTATGAGAACTAAAAGACCAAATAAATCAAATAGATCACTAAAAACAACATATAGACAAAGCAGGGAAATTAAAAATCAAACCGTATAGAATTGAAAACAAATAGTATACAAGCACAACAACATATCAATAACAAACCACAAATAAAAAAATTCGAATTTTACTAACTTGGAGTGCCTTGACCAATTTAAGCGACTTCCTTTCCTTTTTTGGCTCGAGATTTTTCCTTTGGAGATCACCGCTTGCTGAAGGCTTATGGTTTCTTTATTGTTGTTCTTCGATGTGAAGAGCAACAACTTTGAGAGAATAATTTTAATAAATTGTGGATTCTCCAAATGATTGTTGATATCCTAATAGTGTGAAAGAGTAACCTATTTATATTGATAATTAGGTCAATAAATTAGGAAATAAAATTGATTGGCAAATCAAAATTTTCTTGGTCAGTAAGCTAACTAAATAGAGATTGAGTATGATATAAAATGACACCATTAGACCAATAAGAATCAAATAATTAGAAAAGATAATGCTTTTTATATTTATTATAATTATTACACTCAATTTTGGTAAAAGTACATAAAATCAAATGAATAATTATTTTTAAAAATGCCTTAATTATAAAAACGAAAATAATATTTAATTAATAAAAATGAGTTTTTATGGTTAAAAACATAAATATTTAGTAATAAATAAACAAAAAATGTGCACCAAGTGAGATTTGAACTCATGACCTCATACTTGCAAGCTTCATTCTTTACCAATTGTGCTATCTTGTTTATTCGAAATAGAAATGTAATTAAAAGTATATGGAGATGAGCAAGTTTTTGTTATATTTTTAAAAAAATAAAAATAATTTGAACTAAATTATTATATTTTTAAATAGACTTTGAGAACGAATATTTATAAAATTCGGAAATATTAGCAAGTTTGAAAATAATTTTTTGACCGTAGGAATAAAGGGCGGGTAAATTTGGAGTACGACAGCTGCCCCCTATTTAATTACCTTTCAATTTAATAGTGCGAGAATACTTAGGTCTCGCAGTTTGATCGAAAGTTTATTAAATATTAGAATACCTCTTAATTTGTTGGACTGATTATGAGGATACATTGTACAACGTTCCCATAAGTACGAAGAGTAGGCGTAGATGATGATATATCATCTTACCAGCATTTGAACCAAAGTTTGTTTAACTTTGACATGACGACGCAGATAACTCGTAAGTATCTAAAAGAGATTATAAATTTTGCATATTTACCGTAACCTAGGAGGTAAATGATGCAAGTATGAAAAGCTGACTTACTAATGCTTAGGGACTAATATAGTAAGTTTGTGATGCAGATTTCATATATTCATCGTAACCCAGGTGTTGTACCCCAAAAGTTTCCCTCTCACTTATCAAGAATTTGCTCAGAAGATCTCCTTGGGCTCAAGACTACACTAGGGTTTGATCAACTCAAGACACCTTCTTAAACACTGATGACCAAAATTAGGGTTTGAGTTTGCACAAGGATTTTTGGACTTCCAATTCCCCATATGACTTTCATGAATCCCTAAGATTGCTCATGTCAAGTTTCAAGCTTTGAATCACACTTTTGCTCAGTCAATTGAGCAATTGACCTAAAAATCAATTGTATTGGGAAAAAGTCAACCATGGTCAATTTACAGTCAAAATTCACAATTTTTGATCCACATCAACATTCTAGACTCATATGTATCATTTGACCAAGTTTGGACTACAACTCCTCAAGCAATTTGATCAAATCTCCAAAAGGGCAAAATGGTCAAAATTAGGGTTTTGACTTGGAAAGAGCAATTTCTGATTTTTGACCTAGAAATAGTCAATTGGTTTAAGGCGTGATCTCAAGAGTCCAATTACATCATTTTGACCTAATGACATGGTCCAAAACATTGCAAGTCCATTGGATTGACAAATGAATTTTTTAGTCAACTGATCAAAAGTCAACTGTATACTGAAAAGTCAAACTTTGACTTTTTGGTCAAATTCAAATGCCAAAGATCACAATTCATCAAAACTTGTCAAAATATGAAATTTATTCATCAAGAAATAAAAAAGTCAAGATTTCATTTTGAAAAGTCAAAATTGCTAAACTTAGAAATTTTTCTAAGTGTTGGAAATTTCTTATTTTTTCATAACTTTGAGCAAACTTTTCACCATGATACATGATGATTCAAGAGAAACTTCCAACATAAAAGTTGTAGATCTCCATGAAATATACAACTTTTATTTACACAACTCCTTCCAAAAATGCTTGGATCTCAAGTTATAATTTTATGAACATGTGGTCATGAAACTAAATACTTAGTGAAATTTTGCCCTAATTTGGTCAGGATTTATACCCAACTTCATGGCACTTTTTCATATAGTTCTAAGGGGAATATTCAAAAGAAATTTAAAGATGAGTTTTAGATCACATTGCAAGATTTCCAAAATGTCCAAGAACTCCTTGAGATCATTCTTGAGTAGGGAGAATTGAAGAGATGAAGTTAGGGTTTTATCACTTTAATTATAAGTCATTTTAGTGATGAACAAAATTCAAATTCAAACTATGCTGCATAAACACTACTTTGCAGGCCTCAAACTTATTAGGCACTCCATAATTAATGGTTTACACAGCTTTTAGAGGCCTCACTTCAAGCATTCAATGCATGGACATGCTTTTTATCCATTTTTGGAAGAAAGGTTACATTGCCATTTTGATAAAGTGACTTTTTCTACAAAACTTCTTCTTGAGCCTTGCACTTGTTCTCTTTTGATCAAACAAGTCCTATAACTCATGAGAAATGTTTCAAACACTTACAATCACCCATCTCATGCTTGTACCTCTTCTTGAAACTTGTTTCCCTCTTTTCTTCAAAATCAAGTAACCTAGCCAAAAGCTAGAAACTTGTACTTCTGACTTGCCAATGCACTCAAACACTTTTGTTTATACATACACAAACTATTTTCACCAAAGAGACGAACGCTCAAGCCTTGAAAGAACCTAGAACTCAGAATCACACTTCACACTTCCATTTTCACACAAACTGACCAAAAACTTGAAACATATAATCTACTCGTGCGTTTCTTGGCCTTTTGGTTTCTAAAGTTTCTAAACATCACATAGAATCAATCCCACACCCTGTTACAGAACTGTAACACCATCCTCCATTTTCAAAAACTCAACTCTGCACATTGACTTCTCCAGACCATTTCAGCCATCCATTGTTCAAGCTAATCATTGCATTAGCTTCCCGGGACCTTAAGGAAGCTAACCTGATTATCATCATCACTTGAAACAAGATCAAACTCAAAACATGATTTCCAGTTTTGAGGTAAGTTTTCTCAACTTGGAACTCTTCATACAGGCATCATCAATGATTTATTTATGAACAAAACATGTAGATATCATTGCCCTAAAGCTAACCATATCCATAGTTTCCATTAATTTTACTTGAGCTTAGAGAATTTTGAAACTGAAATTTTTGAGATTCTTAGGGTTCAGATTAGGGCCATTAAAATTCATGCTTATCTTTGATCTATAGTTTTAATGCTTTACATTTTTGAAACCGTGAGAAAATTTGCTACAAGTTTCATGTTTACAGTTTTCATTTTTGATGAGAAATGAGCAAGTTACAGTTGGTCTGGCTGGAGGTTGAAGATGAAGTCATCGGGGCGCGTTTTGCCTTGTATATTTATTGATTTGCCTCTGTTAACAGATGTGTAGCCACCCAAGTGGTAGAAGTGCGCGCCTGTAACCTTTGGGACCTGGGTTCGAGCCCTAGTGGTACCCTTTTTCATTTTTTTTACATATTTTGCATTTCTGACTTTTTTGCAAGTGCCTAGGCCTTATTGGGCTTGTATTGATTTTTTTATTTTTGCTTACTAACCTCCTGCAGGCTAATTGCACCCCTGGCCCAGTTTATTTTTATTTTCTTATTTTTATTTCATTTGTTTTCTTAATTATTTTTTACTAATATTAAAAATCATAAAAAATATATAAAAAATTAGATTTTCATTTTAACTTAGTTTATTTTATTTTTATCACAATTTTTTTTTATTAAACTATACTTTATTTATTTTTGACAAATCATCTTGTAAATTTTATTAAAACTAGGTTAATATTCATTTTTATTTTACACCTATTCAAATATATTTATTTTAATATATAAAAAGGGCCAAAAACATTTCATAATACTATAAATATTTTCAAGACAAAAATACCAAAAAATACTTTTTCTAAACTTATTTCCTTTAATCAATTAATGAGTTAAGGTTTTTATTAATTTTCTTTTCTTAGTGAATTAGGTTTACTTTTAAAATTTAATTAGTTATTTTCTTTAATTAATTATATTAAGACAAAATCCTTTTCTCTAAAAAATCCAAACATAATATTCATTTTTCTTCACCTTTACATTGTTGCATATTTATTCTTTTTGCACATTGTATTCATTTAATTCCTTGTACATTGATACCCATTCAATATGGTTGTAATAGACTAACTAGGTTTACATTCCTGCAATCCCCATTCAATTTATACACCCCCTCCCAAAAATATTGTAATAGCATAGTAACTTTAAATTATGCAATTTATCGCTTTTATATATAACATGCTAGTAATTAGGGTTTGTATGGAAAGACTAAAACCAATACTTAGAAAACCCTAATTCAAGACAAAAACAAGCATGAAAACAATGCATGTGCACACAAGCACCCCTATGGTTATTCCACTTGGTTGCCTTATACAAAATGGCCATATTACGCATGTGAGGCATCTTAGCAAAAACAAGCAAATACAAGATCATAGTCCCTCGACGACGCTATCTAAGTTGCCTTTCAAATAATCTTAGTCCCTAAAGAGAATGCTAAGATATCTTGTAATATTTCTAATCATGGTTATAAAATGACCCACGCCAGTCCCGTTTACATCTAAAGATAGGGTTACTTACCAAATCAATGGTAAGATAACAATGTCAAAGGAAAATGAAAATGAATAAGAAAGACCTTTGAGTAGGTAGAATGCTCCTAATTACTTGCTCAATTTCAAACAAACATCCTTGCTATTTTCAAAACAAGCACCTACACTTTCAAAACATCTTACAAAACTTGAAAACATTTTCAAAAGATCAACATCTTTGTATACATTCTTAGGAACGAGAATCATTACAAAGATTGCCTAAACAATGGCCTCTTTACAAAATACTTTCAAAAAACCACACAAAGCACAATTTCAAACAAAATCAAGTGATTTAGAAAGTAACTAAGATCCCATGGAAAACCATGGATGAAAAGGGTGCTAATACCTTCCCTTTTCATAATCTACCCCTCGAACTCAAGAAATAATCTCAAAGGTCTTTCCTGTGCTTTTTCACCTTTCCTTTTGGATAAAAGAAAAGTCGGTGGCGACTCTTGCTAACCGCAACATTTGCAATCAAATGAAAAACCTTCAAGTCAGTTCTCCCACCGTATCACACCAGGGGATGAATATCATAGAGCTTGATAATACACTGCTTCTTAGAGACTAACGCAATGAACCAAATATTTTTCGTACACCTACCATAACCTAGAGGATAGATAATACGAGCTTGAAACCAAATATTTGGAACTTGGAAATATGATGTCGGTTGTGTCAGCCCTTAACCAAGAATCGATAACCAAATTGAAGTTATGAAACCCAAAATTATCTGATAGTGTCGCTTGTGTCATCCTCAACCATGACTATCAATACGAAGAAAATAAACCCCAAAATTCACCACTGGTGTTGGTTGTGTCGTCCTCAACCATGACTATCAACATGAAGAAATAAACCCCAAAATTCAACATTGAAGTTGGTTGTGTCGTCCTCAACCATGACTATCAGCATGAAAGATAAACCCCAAAGTTCATCTCAAAAGTCGGTTGTGTCGTCCTCAACCATGACAATCAACATGAAAGGTATACTCCAAATCATCGATGAAGTCATTTGTGTCGTCCTCAACCATGATTATCAACATGAAAGGCAAACCCCAAAATTTATCACAGAAGTCGATTGTGCCATCCTCAACCATGACTATCAACATAAAAGATAAACCCCAAAATTCATCAATGATGTCAGTTATGTCGTCCTTAACCATGACTATCAACATGAAAGATAAACCCCAAAATTCATCGCTGAAGTCGCTTGTGTCGTCCTTAACCATGACTATCAACATGAAAGATAAACTCCAAATCATCGCTGAATTCGGTTGTGTCATCCTTAACCTTGACTACCAACATGAAAGGTAAACCCCAAAATTCATCGTTGAATTTGATTGTGTCGTCCTCAACCATGACTATCAACATGAATGATAAACCCCAAAATTCACCGCTGATGTCAGTTGTGTCGTCCTCAACCATGACTATCACCATGAAAGGTAAACCCAGAAATTCATCGATAAAGTCAGTTATGTCGTCCTCAACCATGACTATCAACATGAAAGGTAAACCCAAAAATTCATCGCTAAATTTGATTATATCATCCTCAACCATGACTATCAACATGAAAGATAAACCCCAAAATTCATCGCAGATGTCTGTTGTGTCGACCTCAACCATGACTATCAACATGAAGAAAAACCTCATCGCTGAAGTTGAATGTGTCGTCCTCAACCATGACTATTATCATGAAAGATAAACCCCAAAATTCACCGTTGATGTCGGTTGTGTCGTCCTTAACTATGACTATCAACATGAAAGGTAAGCCCCAAAATTCATAGCTAAAATCGGTTGTGTCGTCCTCAATCATGACTATCAACATGAAAGGTAAACCCCAAAATTTATTGCTGAAGTCGGTTGTGTCATCCTCAACCATGACTATCAACACAAAAGATAAGCCCCAAAATTCATCGCAGATGTCTGTCGTGTCGTCCTCAACCATGACTATCAACATGAAGAAAAAACCCAAATCATCGTTGAAGTCGGATGTGTCTTCCTCAACCATGACTATCAACATGAAAGGTAAACCCCAAAATTCATCGCTGAAGTCGGTTGTGTCATCCTCAACCATGACCATCAACATGAAAGATAAACCCTAAAATTCTTTGCTGATGTCGGTTGTGTCGTCCTCAACCATGACTATCAACATGAAGAAAAACCCCAAAATTCATTGTTAAAGTCGATTGTGTTATCCTTAACCAAGACTATCAACATGAAAGATAAACCCCAAAATTCATCGCTGAAGTCGGTTGTGTCGTCCTCAACCATGAATTTCAACATGAAAGATAAACTCCAAATCATCTCTGAAGTTGGTTGTTTTGTCCTCAACCATGACTATCAACATGAAAGATAAACCAAAAATTCACCGCTGATGTCAGTTATGTCGTCCTCAACCATGACTATCAACATGAAGAAAAACCCCAAAATTCATCGCTGAAGTCGGTTGTGTCGTCCTTAACCATGACTCTCAACATGAAAGATAAACCCCAAAATTCATCACTTAAGTCGGTTGTGTCGTCCTCAACCATGACTATCAACATGAAGAAAAACCCCAAAATCCATCGTAGAAGTCGGTTGTGTCGTCCTCAACCGTGACTATCAACATGATAGATAAACCCCAAAATTCAATGCTGAAGTCGGTTGTGTCGTCCTATACCATGACTATCAACATGAAAGAAAAAAAAAACTTAAAATTCACGATGATGTTGGTTTTGTCGTCCTCAACCATGACTATCATCATGAAGAAAATAATCCCCAAATTCACGATGATATCGGTTGTGTCATCCTCAACCGTGACAATCAACGTGAAGAAAATAAACCCTAAAATTCACTGATGAAGTCAGTTGTGTCATCCTCAACCATGACTATAAATAGGAAGAAATAAACCCTAAATCGCTTTAAAGTTTGAACTATTTAGCCCGCATAGATAAGCTTGCTAATGATGAACCCCAAGAAAATTGCAATTTTAACCAAAGTAGCTCTGCCAGATGCCATGCATACTATCCTACATTGATGTGCTATCTAAGTGTGATGTATGCCTCATATGTACAAAATGTGTGTTTATGCCCCAAATTATTGCATGTGTATGCCCCAAGTATTTAGATATGCACCAAATGTATGTGTATACCCTAAGTAAAATGTTTTTGATATTTCTCCTTTGTTAAACTATCGGGTTCTCGTAGTCACCAAATCCCAAATGTTGTTTGTTGCCAATTATTATATCTCCAAGTATATTTAAATTTTGATAAAGCGTGGTGAAAAATAAAAACCTATAATAGATAATTGTATTGCAGTCGCTGGCGTAATCGTGGACATAGACATGGACCTCTTTCGATGTTTCTTTCTAACCAAAACAAACTTTAGTGTTTTATCAAATATGCTTTGGTGTTTTCGTATGTTAGATGCACCAAATGTTATGAATGTCCTTGATACTTTGATATGGTTATGTGTATGTCATACTTGATGTAAGGCTCTTAACAGAAAATCTACTACCAAGATTTCTAAGGAATCTACTACCGATATTCAATTAAGGAGTACCTACTACCGGGAGCTTTTGGAAAATCATCTTCCGAGATTAAACAGGAGAATCTACTGCCGAGATTTTGTTGTGAACTACTTTCTGCCGAGGTCTTATGGAAAATCATTTTCCGAGATTAACTAGGAGAATCTACTGCCGAGATTCTATTGAGAAAATACCTTCTGCCGAGGTCTTCTGGAAAATCATCTACCGAGATAAACCAAGAGAATCTACTGTCGAGATTCTGTTGAGAAAATACCTTCTGCCGAGGTATTCTGGAAAACCATCTGCCGAGATTAACCAGGGGAGTCTACTACTGAGATTCTGTTAGGAAAATACCTTATGCCGAGGTATTCTGGAAAACCATCTACCGAGATTAACTAGGGGAATCTACTGCCGAGATTCTATTGAGAAAATATCTTCTTCCAAGGTATTCTAGAAAATCATCTACCGAGATTAACCAGGGGAATCTACTGCCAAGATTCTGTTAGGAAAATACCTTCTGCCGAGGTACTCTAGAAAATCATCTGCCGATATTAACCATGGGAATCTACTGCCGAGATTCTGTTGAGAAAATACCTTCTACCGAGGTATTTTGGAAAATCATCTTCCAAGATTAACCAGGGGAATCTACTACCGAGATTCTGCGTAGAATATATAACTTGATTGACAATGATGATTGTCTTCATATGAAATATGGTTTTATGCTATGCGTGTAAATTTGATCGATACATGAAATGTAATGATTGATTGATGCATGTAATGAGTGACTTGGATATGCGTTAACAAATGTTGGAATTTTGATGTGCCAATGAGAATTGAGCTTAAGGGTAGACACCAAGTGAGATTAGGCTCTTTGTTATATCCATGCTGTCGGAATTCGTCAGATGGATGAGATGATAGGTATAACTTGATTCTGGATCGAAGTAACCTAATGAATGCATGCTAATGATTCATGTAGACTCGTATGATTTTTACCGGTGCCCCTGTGATGGGTCGTGGATGATTAAAGCATAGAGGTTGCTCATGAAACAAGGTTGCTCGTCACGTGATGGTTGGATGTTATGCTAACGTGATTTCCTGATACTCGATTTAAACTCGAAGATTGCTGATGTAGGAGAAGAATCCACCGGTGATTGTGAAAGTATGCAAAGAGCTTTCCCCTTTATGGAATGTCTCGTCCCAATTTACTGGTAGGGTCTTGGAGAGATTCTTCTTGATATGATTTCGGAGAGTAGTTTGATCATAGTATGCATGACCCTACTATTTTGAATTATGCCCCTGATTAATAGACTCTTGAAGATATATGTTTTAATGAACCATTTTGAATAAACTCTTTTTGACCGAGCCTCGCAGTGGTTTGCCCTATCATTTGAATTTTGAAATATATGCCCCCAATCTCCAGAATTTGGAGGAGGTACTTTTGGACTCCATGATATAAATTCAATTTGAATTACCCCAAGTATCTGAATCTTGAAAAGTTTGTACTTGAAGTTGCTTGAAGGGGAATTTGGACCCTACATGTAGTAGGATGAACTTGATATACACTACCCCCATATTTGAATCTCACAGGTTGTCCCTGATTCTTAGGATCTTGGAGGAATGGCTTGAGGATGAACTTGGATACCATTATGTCGTGATATGACCTTGATTAAGGAATTCCCCTAGGATTTGAATCTTGATTTAACGGTGCTTTAAAATGTGACCTAAGGTGCTTGAATATTAGAATGATCTCCCCTAGTCAATAGGATCTTTATGTGATATACCCCTTTAATCATTAGTCTTTCCTATGACCTTAGAGTTCTTCCTTAGATGCTTTTCCCCTCGTTATGAGCTTCTTGGAAAGGATCACGTTTGATTAAACCAATTTTGAGATCTCCTTGATGCTAAGTATTGATTCATAGATAAAATTGTACAATTTGAAAAGTAATCATGTTTCATGCATATGCAAGTTTTGAAATCGAAGTTTGTTATGGAATAGAAATGAATGATTATAAATGGATATTCAAAGAAGCGAAGTGATTAGAAATAACTTTAACAAACATAGGAGTCAGTTTAACACAAATTTTGCCAAGTATGCTTTCATAGCTAACCTTTCGTCAATTAGGACTTTTGCATGTTGTAACGTGGCCATGGTTTGTGGTTTAAGAAACAATGGATATAAGGCTCAAGATTTATTTATCCCACCCCATTCTCGTTGATATTCTCCAATCCTAAGTTCAATTAATTCAATAGATGCGTTCAATCTCTAAGAGAAATTTCATAGTTGAGAAGCGTAGATAAAGATCCAAGCACCGATGAAAAGCATTGAGAAGATCCAAGCATTGATGAGAAGCCTTGATGATTCTTGAGGTGGCAGTCAAAATATTTTTCTCCAATTTATTTGTTTTAATCCCTTATTTTTTCCTAAGTCAGGTTTTTTTTCCGATTTTTACTTGACTTAGCGGGCTTTACTTTTTGAATTTGTTTTTTTGATTTTGAACATTTGTGACTGCCATGCTAATATTGTAAGCTTTATCTTTATTGTCTCCTCGATCTTGAATGATGTATTGAAGAAGAAGACGTTGTGAACTTTGTCTTTATTGATTGCTTCCTCATTCTTTGTTAATATGCATGAGGAAGATGATGTGCTTGAACCTTTTCTTAGATCATTTGATTCTCTTGAGAATAGAATGCACTATTGAATTAATTGAAAGACTACCCTGCCCCTGGTTGAAATTAAGGTTTTTTAGAAAATAGAAACAACTCCAACTTCTGGCTCGAGGGGGTTGACTACAGATTAACTCCTTATTTCTCCATTGTTTAGTGATTGAAACAATGCATTACATCGCCAGCTTGGTCTTACCATTGAAAGCATACGTTAGCAAATTTTTGTTATTTAATTTTCATCATTTTCCCTCGAAGTTTGTTAAAGAAAATTGAGAATGGAAGAGTGAAAAGTGAAATGGAAAGTGATGAAAAAGTGAATACAAATGGATTGATTTCAAAATATGCATGGTCACTTTATTAGTATTACTGATCAAAAGATACAAATTTACACCAAATAAAACTTAGCAACTTAAAAATTACAAATTAAAATTGATAAAGTCTAATGATCCTAGAGATGAGCTTTTTTGTTGATCCACTTGACTTTAGGAGATGCTTCGTAGTTCTTGGAGTTGTCAAAGCATGGGGATGACCCTTGATTCTTCTCGAGCATAACAATTTTATTGATAGGGCAGTTTCTCTTGATGTAGAGGAATCACCAATGATAGTGGCATTTGAGGCGTTGTGTAGGCCTGTAGTTGTCATGGTAAAAGGATGCCTTATCTCTCCAATAAGATTTGTAGGACCAATTTTAATTGAGTCTCCAATGTTTAATCTCCTCCTTCCACAATTTCATACTTTCTTAAGTTCGTTAGCGGGTACCAAGAAATCAGCTAGTGTGATACAGTGGCAAAACTGACTCTTTATACTAGTTTTGCATTGGTATTCGCAAATGTTGCGGTAAGCAAGAATCGCCACCGACTTTTATTTTATCCAAATTAAGGAAAGGGTGAAAAGAATAGAAAAAGACCTTTCGATATTATTTCTAAGTAAGGGGGGTGGATTATGGAAAGGTAAGGTGTTAGCACCCTTTGCATCCGTAGTTTTCTACGGGCTCTTAGATTCTTAGCTCATTTTGAAATACCTTGTGCTTTGTGTGTTTTGAAAAATGTTTTGAAATGCCTTAGTGCAGTGATTTACTTTATGATAACTCTTGTGTCAGTCCTCAAGAGTGTCGATAAAGAAAACATTTTTGAAAGTTGTTTTTGAAATGTGTAAGTGTAAAAAATTATTTTGAGCATAGCATCTAAGAACTATCTACTTATACTAAAAAAAGGTTTGTTCTTTTCCTCCTATCCTTTAGACAGTATTATCCTACTATTAGTGAGTAGGTAGCACTATCGTTGGATGTATGAGGGACATTAGAAGGGACGTACAGTCATAAAGGCAACATATGGAGACGCTCTAGAAATTTTGTTTAGGGACTAGATCATTTACCGAAAGGCAACTGTAGGGTCATCAAGGGACTATGATCTTTTGATTTACGGGTCTTTTCTAAAGCGTCCCCGTTTCGAGGGATATGACTGTTTTTCTGAAAGGCAAGCAAAGTGGGGTACCCTAGAGGTGTATATGTGCAATGTGTGTCATGTTCAGTTATTTTTGTCTTTTTTGTTAGATTTGCTAGCGTTTTGATTTTAATCTTTTCCATACAATCCTATTAGTCATACATCTAGTAGTTAATATGAAAGCAATAAAAAATACGGAAAATAAGGGTCCTACGGTATTACAACTAAATCGAAAGGCAAAAAAATGTAATAAAAAAACAAAGTACAAAATAAAGAGGGGAAGTGAGTCCTTCGATCCAGGCAGTAGACTCCTTTGATTCACCCCTCTTTTGCTTTCTTTCGATTGAGCTTGAGAGTTAGCATGAGCAACCTTCGATTATGCCCTTTATTGCTTATTTCAGTTGATCTTGGGAGTTGGTATGAAAAACCTTCGATTGCACCCTTTCCTGCTTCTTTCGATTGAGCTTGGGAGTTGGTATGAAAAACCTTTGATTGCACCCTTTCCTGCTTCATTCGGTTGAGCTTGGGAGGTGGTATGAGAAACCTTCGATTGTAGACTATGAAGAAATAAGGACCTGCAGAGCAGCATGAGTGTATATCCTTCGTTCACACCATTTTGTCTTTCGTTTGAGTCTGTACAGGTTAGTTCTAACATATATATGGACAAGAAAAGCAAACAAACAAAAAGGACAACAACGAAGAATATAACTAAAAGGCTATTTACATGCTAAGCTGAAACGAAAAACAAATGAGAGGTTATTTATATGTTATGCTGAAATGAGAGATACAAGGTCAAGGGGACTTACCTTGCTTGAAGTTGGAACTTATGTGTGGACTGGATTTGTTGTATGCTCTTGGATTCGAAAGGAGAGAGGCAAGTGTGGTGTAATCCCGTGGAATTTTGAGGAGTTTTGATATGCTTCTCTTAGGCTGTGTATGCGCGTAAGGCAATATATGCGTGGTTCTTGGGCCTCTGTCTCTAATTTCTTGGCGAAATGTTCTCCTCCTCTCTGGCAAATATGTATGGATTTGTATTTATAGGGATGTGAGGATGCACCGAAATGGAAAGGGACAACTTTTTAACTAGGCTTTGAAGGCCATGAGACAAGAATTCAACACATTGAAAGTTGGCCATATTTGGATAATTCTTGCCATTTTGAAATAATGAATGAACCTGGATACATTTGAATTTTTAAAATGCCTTCCAACCTTGCTCTTCGATTAGCCCTAAGTTGTTTCCTTCGATTGGCTCAAGTCTTGCCTTTTGATTGACTTTGAGTTACTTCCTTCGAATAGCTCAAATCTCATCATCGGGGTCTCTTCGATTGAGCCCCTACTCAGCTAACCCAAACGAAAACTCTTTTCTGGCCAATCGAAACTTCCTTTGGCATGAATGTGCTTGTGCAGAAAGCTTGAGTATGGCAATATGTGATATTTTTGGGCCAACAAGCATCTTTTCATACGTCTCTTTCATTTTGACCAACTAGATCCAATATTTGACCAAATCCTTTTTTCAGACAACACCATGTATCCTTCAAATTGGCCTTTTGAATGCTTCTTCGAATGGATGATTTATAAGTCCTTCGAATGGGCCTTTTGCCTAGTGTGCTGGAAAGTTGAGGGGTCTTGGCCTTGTGCATTGAAAGCAAGCACAAAGGAAGTCTTTGCCTTATGCATTGAAGGTAATCATTGAAGGAGCCTTTGCCCTTGTGAATCAAAGGCCAGTGCCTTGGACTTAGTGAATCCAAGGCAAGCATGGAGAGGCCTTTGCCTAGTGAGTCGAAATAAACATGCAGGAGGCCACTGCTGGTGAATCGAAGGGAACTTGAAGGGGGTTCTTGCCTAAATGAAACTTGGACCAAGGCTTGCTCAAAGGGGAACCAATGCACAATCGAAGCTGATGGGCTAATGCTTGATCGAAGGGTTTTAGATGTCCAATAGAAGCTTGCAGACATGCCAATTGAAGGACCCTTTGCTATGAAATTCCAATTGAAGGACATTGTTCAGATGCCAATCGAAAGAAACTATTGATATGCCAATCGAAGGACACTGTTGACATGCCAATCAAAGGACAGTGTTGACATTCCAATCGAAAGATACTTTGTTGTCATTCAAAAATTTCATTTTCTTTAGGCAAGTGTTTGTAACCACCCATGTAAGAGAAAACCTTGGGAAACATGAGAGGGAAAATATTGGGGTACAACAGCTACCCCTGTTCAATCTTCTTAAACCTGAAAGTTTAGATTAGCTTGTCTGCCTTTCGTGATCTGAAGGTGGAAGAGGATTGAACACTAGAGTGCCCAGAAATTTCCACTCGCATGAAGTAATACTGTTGGTTGATGATATCGGGAATGGGCTTACAGATTCCATTTGGAGAAGATGATAGAGAGTCGTCGAAGATGGGCTTAAAAGATGCCATCCAAAGTAGATGCTGACTTCATAAATGGTCCCTTTGTGGGGGTTCCTATAACACCCCAATTCTACCCCAATCAATTATGCAAAATAAATCAGAGTTATAAAATTTCAATCATACAAATGAATCGGGACGTCACAAATTCTTCTAACACATTCATTACATGCATCGTGGATATATAACACTTTTTCAAACATCGGATTAACCATCAACATAACATCTACAATTAAATAATTTAACATCTACGCAACGGAATTCTTCAATAACATCTTTAAACAAAACAGCAACTACGAAACATCTCATATTTAATGATAATCAAATTAAATTCAACAACTGAAAATCAACGATCAAAAATCAGCTAGCGTTCATTCCCCCGAGTGTTATATATCAGAGCAATGACACCGACTCAAACTATTGAAGGTATACAGCCTTCACTCGCGATTACATGCACGTTACCAACATAGGGGAAACATTCAAACAGAAGGAGTGAGATATCTAACAATATAATAAAGCGTATGATAATTAATATATTAAATTAGATCAACAACATCACCACTTCTCATCTCATAATCAACGACAATCTAAACAATAATATACATTCATCAACATCAAAATACATTTCTTTATGAAACCATATAATGCGACTCAATACTATGCAAATGCATGTGGTACCATTGGAGCAGAACTCCCATCTCAAAAATTTGCCAATTAATAGAGGCATCAACAAGGCATAGCCTTCATCTCGAAATTTTCCAATCCAGGCCATCTCAATGAGCATAAGCTCCATCTCAAAAAAATGCAATGTATGCGACACCACCATGAATGTAATGATAACACCCAAGTTAACATCATCTCAAAACATCTCAAATTATCATCTCAAAACATCTCAAATTATCATTTCAAAATACATCTCAAAATACATCTCAAGTAATCAAAATAATTCATCAAACGTCATTTATTTATAAACCATCAAACGTTGTTTATTTATTAATAACTTCTCGTTTATAATTCAACAGTATTTTAATTCCACAATAAATCAACACTGTCATTCTGTAACTCTAAAGTCAAGACCATCACTTTCCTACTATTACAGCTCAAACAACAACTTCTAAGCATCTAACATTCATCGTTATGCATAAAACAACGCAAAGGCCATCCAACTTCTGACTATGCAACCTCTAACCAATGCTATTTCTAAATACACAGTTTCTAATAACGCAACCTCTGGGCGACACAATCTTCTGACTACTATAACTTCTGACTAATGCAACCTCTGATCAGATGCAACTTCTGATCATCACATCTTCTGGCTAACCCCATCTTCTGACCAGACACAACTTCTGATCATCACATCTTCTGACTAATGCCATCTTCTGACTAGTGCAAATTCTGAAAATTGCAACTTCTGACCATCACTGTCTTCTGACTAACCACATCTTTTGACTAATGCCATCTTCTGACTAATGCAAATTCTGATGACACAGTCCTCTGACGGCATAGCTTCTAACCCATACAACTCCTAACGTCAGAACTTCTATCTCCTAATAATTCAATGCAACTTCTAACATCTATGTCCAGCATCAGAACTGTTATTTCCTATTCATCCTATTGTTCTAATTCTTCACCTGATATCAATCTAACTAAGAACAGTATTAACCAATTTCTATTCTCCAAACTAATCCATTAGTTCTAATACAGTAGCGCATATTATCAATTGCTAAATTCTGCATTTTCTGTACTGAAATATTTCTACATTTCTTCTTCTTCCCTGTTATCATTACAAATTCATACCTAAAGCCCTAAACTTAATCTAACCGCGACAATTCTTCACCATAATTACCTTATAATTCTACAACAATTACACCACATCAAAACATTATTATTCATGGAAATTCATCAATTCTCATCATGCATCAATCATATATTCACAATTCAAGAATAAGACAAAAATCACCTCTAACCCCACATACCAATCATCATAAATCCAATTATAGAGTTAGAACCCCACCCTTACCTTGGATTGAAGGTCGCTCTACAATTTCCGGTTGGATTCACGTTCTTGCCGTTTTCCACTTTCTCTAGCAGCTTGCACGTTCTCTTCCAAATCTTTATTCTTTCTACTGCTTCTTTTCTTTCTATTCCTTCTAACAAATAATAAAATAACCCTATTATTCTATTATCTCCTTATTGGGCTTAAAACCGACACACCCCCTTATTACTTCTATTCTCCCAAAATAAGCCCACATTAAATAATATTACACTTCTAATATTATTTCACCATATAATATTATATCTCTAATATTATTTTTCCACTTAATAAAATAAATCCAATTAATTATAGCACATCTTCATAAATATTTCAAAAATAATTTAATTAAATAATTAATTAAATTACGGGCGTTACAACTCTCCCCCACTTAGAATATTTTTGTCCTCGAAAATTTACCTCAATCAAACAATTCAGGATAGGAGTCTCGCATCATGCTCTCCAAATCCCAAGTCATGCTTTCACCAACAGCTCCTAGCCAAACCACTTTAACCAAGGAAATCTCTTTTCCCCTCAGAGTCTTCATTTCACGATCCGCGATCCATACATGCATCGTCTCCACCGTAAGATTATCCCGTACTGGCACATCGTCCATATGAATTACATGAGATGGATCTGAAATATACTTCCGAAGTTGTGACACATGAAACACATCATGCAAATTCGAAAGATTAGGCGGTAAAGCCACTCTATAGGCAACATTCCCCACTCTCTCCGAAATCTGATACGGTCCAATAAAACGAGAAGTGAGCTTCTTAGACTTCAACACACGCCCAACACCAATCACAAGTGTAACTCTCAAAAACACATGATCACCAGCTTGGAATTCTAAATCTTTCCTTCGCTTGTCATGATAACTCTTATATCTACTTTGTGAAACTTTCATCTTTTCTCGGATCAACTTCACCTTCTCAGTAGTCTCACGAACAAGTTCAGGTCCAAGTACTACTCTTTCACCAGATTCATGCCAACATAACAGAGTTCTACATCTCCGACCATACAATGCTACAAAAGGTGCCATCCCAATACTAGAATGGTAACTGTTATTATACGTGAACTCTATCAACAGAAGATAAGTATCCCACAAACCTCCCTGCTCAAGAACACATGCCCTTAATAAGTCTTCCAATGATTGAATCGTCCGTTCAGTCTGACCATCTGTCTGAGGATGATACGCTGAACTCAACCTCAACTTAGAACCCAACTCTTCTTGCAAACTCTTCCAAAAATCAGAAGTAAATCTTGGGTCTCTATCTGACACAATGCACAAAGGAACACCATGCAACTTCACAATCACACTGATATAAATCTCAGCCAACTTCGGCACTGGAAAATTGATGTTAATAGGAATAAAATGAGCTGACTTTGTAAGCCTATCAACAATCACCCAAATCGAATCATGTCCTCTTAAAGTATTAGGCAACCCTGTCACAAAGTCCATTAAAATGCTATCCCATTTCCATTCTGGAAATTCCAACGGTTGCATCAATCCTGCAGGCTTCTGATGTTCAACTTTTGACTTCTGACAAGTCAAACATGCATACACGAACCGAGCCACATCACTCTTCATCCCAGGCCACCAAAACAAACCTTTCAAATCTTGATACATCTTCGTAGCTCCTGGATGAATACTCAACTTACTTCTATGACTCTCTTCAAGTATCACTTTCTTCATCTCAGCATCATCAGGAATACAAATCCGATTATGAAATCTCAACACACCTTGTGCATCTAGCTTAAAATTATTATCTTCAGATTGATCAATCCCAACCATCAAATCTACCAGTTTCACATCCAACTTCTGAGCTTCTCTGATACTGTCTAGAAATTCATTATTAATCTTTAACATACCAAACATAACACTCTGCGGAGTAACCTTGCAAACTAAGCTCATATCTCTAAACTTCTCAATCAATTCCAACTCTTTAATCATCATTGCTGACATATGTAAAGTCTTTCGACTCAATGCATCAGTTACCACATTCGCTTTTCCTGGATGGTAATTCAAACCAAAATCATAGTCCTTTAACAATTCTAACCATCTTCGTTGCCTCATATTCAGCTCTTTCTGATCAAACAAATACTTTAAGCTCTTATGGTCACTAAACACTTCAAATCTAGAACAATAAAGATAATGCCTCCAAATCTTCAACACAAAGACAACATCAGCAAACTCTAAATCATGCGTAGGATAGTTCTTCTCATGAGTCCTTAACTTCCTTGACGCATAAGTAACTACCTTACCATTCTGCATAAGCACACCTCCTAAACCCATCTTAGAAGCATCACGATAAACCACAAAAGGCTCTCCTGGATTAGGCAACATCAAAATCGGAGCCGACGTCAACCTCTTCTTCAATTCCGTAAAACTTTCTTTGCAATGAACATCCCATAAAAACGCTCTACCTTTACAAGTCAACTTAGTCAACGGAAGTGACAACTTAGAAAACCCTTTGATAAACCTTCTATAATAACCAATTAATACCAAGAAGCTTCTAATCTCAGTAGCTGACTTTGGGGTTTCCCATTGCAACACAGTATCAACCTTCAATGGATCTACAATAATGCCACTACCTGAAATCACGTGACCAAGAAAACTAACCTCTTTCAGCCAGAATTCACACTTGGACAGCTTTGCATACAACTTCTTCTCTTTCAAAACTTGCAATACTACTCTTAAGTGTTCAGCATGCTCTTCTTCTAACTTAGAGTAAATCAAAATATCACCAATGAACACCACTACAAACCGATCTAAATAAGTGTGAAAGATACGATTCATATATTCCATGAATACTCCCAGCGCATTAGTAACACTGAAAGGCATCACTGAATACTCGTAATGTCCATAATGCGTTCTGAAAGCCGTCTTCTGAATATCTTCATCCTTTACTTTAATCTTATGATAACCTGACCCAAATCAATCTTACTAAACACACGAGTATCCACCAATTGGTCCATCAAGTCATCTATTCTTGGAAGCGGATACTTGTTCTTAATCGTCACCTTGTTCAACTGTCTATAATCAACACAAAGCCTCATACTTCCATCTTTCTTATTCACCGACAACACTGGAGCACCCCACGGCGATACACTTGGTCTTACAAACATCTTCTCAAGTAACTCTTCCAATTTCTTCTTCAACTCAGACAACTCAGACGCAGATATCCTGTATGATGCCATAGACACAGGTCTGGTACTAGGTACAAGATCAATTGAAAATTCAACCTCCCTCTCTAGTGGTACATTAGGAATCTCGTCCGGGAAAACTTCAGGAAATTCACACACCACCTGCAATTCCTCAACTATAGCTTGAGTCTCTACAGATAGCGACACCATCAACGAAAACATATGTTCTTCCTCCTGCATCAACTTCCTCAATTGTCTAGCAGACAACAGACTATCTTCCTCTTCTTCAGGAGTAGAAAACTTCACAGATTTGTCATAACAGTTAATATGAACACAATTATGCTCTAACCAGTTCATACCCATAATTACATCCAAACCTCTTAACGGTAAACAAACCAAATAAACAACAAAGTCTCTGTCGAAGATCGACAAGGGACACTTAGCACATACAAAAGAAGTAGTCACCGACCCCTTGGCTGGAGTATCGACGACCATTTCTCCATTCAAAGAAGACAACACAAGACCCAATCTTTCAACATAATCAGCAGCAATAAAATAATGCGTAGCACCAGTATCAATAATAGTAATTAAAGGAGTACTATTAATGAAACATGTACCTCTAATAAGTCTGTCCTCAGCAGCTGTCTGATCCTCAACCAAAGCAAACACTTTACCACTAGACTGAGCTCTCTTCGGTTTTGGACACTGGCTACCAATATGCCCTTCTTCTTTACAGTTGAAACAAACCACATCTTTACGCTCACACTCAGATACAACATGTCCGTTCTTTCCACAACGAAAACACCTCTTCACTTCAATAGTGCACACATTACTCTTGTGTCCAAGTTTCCCACACTTAAAACAGATCACACCAGCAGGAGCATCTCCCCCACTAGTCCTCTGTCCATGAGAAACTCTCTATTTACCCTTTCCAACTGGGGCATCATAAGGTTTACCATGATTATGTGGGTGCTTACCCCTCTTCTCACTAATAATCTTATAATGAGCATTACTGTCTTCCTCATAAATCCTACAGCTATCAACCAAATCAGCAAAGACACGAATTTTCTGATATCCAACTGCTTTCTTAATTTATAGGCGCAACCCGTTCTCAAACTTAATACACTTTGAAAACTCAGCATTTTCCTCAGCGTAATACGGATAAAACTTGGCCAACTCAGCAAACTTGGCAGCATACTCAACAACATACATACTTTCTTACTTCAGCTCAAGGAACTCAATTTCTTTCTTATCACGGACATCTTTAGGAAAATACTTTCTCAAAAACTCCCTACGGAACACAGCCCAAGTGACATTCTCACCTGCAGCTTCCAACTTCTGACAAGTCTCTAGCCACCAGTCATCAGCCTCGACTGGTAGCATATGAGTCCCATAACGAACCTTCTGCGCTGGAGTGCAATCCATCACGCGAAAGATCCTCTCAATATCTTTCAACCATTCCAATGCTCCATCAGGGTCATACTTTCCCTTGAACGTAGGTGGATTCTCTCTTTGGAAAGTCGCCAAGCTACAAGATCCAGCATTCCCGTCAGCATTCGGCTGATTTTCCATCGCATGAGCCATTGCTTCTAGAGCAGCAGCAAGAGCAACATCATTCCTTCCAGCCATCTCAACTTCTCACTACAACATAAACAACAGTTAGAACTCAAAATAACAATACTCGGTTGTTACACAACTACGACTCGACGACAAGGTCGGACCAACCTTTTGCTCTGATACCAACTTTGTAACACCCCAATTCTACCCCAAGCAATTATGCAAATAAATCAGAGTTATAAAATTTCAATCATACAAATGAATCGGGACATCACAAATTCTTCTAACATATTCATTGCATGCATCGTCGATATATAACACTTTTTCAAACATCGGATGAACCGTCAACATAACATCTATAATTAAATAATTCAACATCTACGCAGCGGAATTCTTCAATAACATCTTTAAATAAAAAAGCAACTACGAAACATATCATATTTAATGATGATCAAATTAAATTCAACAACTAAAAATCAACAATCAAAAATCAAAAAACGTTCATTCCCCCGAGTGTTACATATCAGAGCAATGACACCGACTCGAACTATTGAAGGTATACAGCCTTCACTCGCGATTACTTGCACGTTACCAACATAGGGGCAACATTCAAACAGAAGGGGTGAGATATCTAACAATATAATAAAGCGCATGATAATTAATATATTAAATTATATCAACAACATCACCACTTCTCATCTCATAATCAACGACAATCTCAACAATAATATACATTCATCAACATCAAAATACACTTCTTTATGAAACAATATAATGCGACTAAATACTATGCAAATGCATGTGGTACCATTGGAGCAGAACTCCCATCTCAAAAATTTGCCAATTAATAGAGGCATCAACAAGGCATAGCCTTCATCTCAAAATTTGCCAATCCAGGCCATCTCAATGAGCATAAGCTCCATCTCAAAAAAATGCAATGTATGCGACACCACCATGAATGTAATGATAACACCCAAGTTAACAACATCTCAAATCATATCAAAACATCTCAAATTATCATCTCAAAACATCTCAAATTATCATTTCAAAATACATCTCAAAATACATCTCAAATAATCAAAATAATTCATCAAACGTCATTTATTTATAAACCATCAAACATTGTTTATTTATTAATAACTTCTCGTTTATAATTCAACAGTATTTTAATTCCACAATAAATCAACACTGTCATTCTGTAACTCTAAAGTCAAGACCATCACTTTCCTACTGTTACAGCTCAAACAACAGCTTCTAAGCATCTAACATTCATCGCTATGCACAAAACAACGCAAAGGCCATCCAACTTCTGACCATGCAACCTCTAACCAACGCTATTTCTAAATACACAGTTTCTAATGACGCAACCTCTGGGCAAAACAATCTTCTGACTACTATAACTTTTGACTAATGCAACCTCTGATCAGATGCAACTTATGATCACCACATCTTCTGGCTAACCCCATCTTCTGACCAGACACAACTTCTGATCATCACATCTTCTGACTAATGCCATCTTCTGACTAGTGCAAATTCTGACTATTGCAACTTCTGACCATCACTGTCTTCTGACTAACCACATCTTCTGACTAATTCCATCTTCTGACTAATGCAAATTCTGATGACACGGTCCTCTGACAGCATCTTCTAACCCATACAACTCCTAACGTCAGAACTTCTATCTCCTAATAGTTCAACACAACTTCTAACATCTACGTCCAGCATCAGAACCGTTATTTCCTATTCATCCTATTGTTCTAATTCTTCACCTGATATCAATCTAACTAAGAACAGTATTAACCAATTTCTATTCTCCAAATTAACCCATTAGTTTTAATACAGTAGCGCCTATTATCAATTGCTAAATTCCGCGTTTTCTGTACTTCAATATTTCTACGTTTCTTCTTCTTCCCTGTTATCATTACAGATTCATACCTAAAGCCCTAAACTTAATCTAATCGCGACAATTCTTCACCATAATTACCTTATAATTCTACAGCAATTACACCATATCAAAACATCATTATTCATTGAAATTCATCAATTCTCATCATGCATCAATCATATATTCATAATTCAAGAATAAGACAACAATCACCTCTAACCACACATACCAATCATCATAAACCCAATTATAGAGTTAGAACCCCACCCTTACCTTGGATTGAAGGTTGCTCTATAATTTCCGGTTGGATTCACGTTCTTGCCGTTTTCCACTTTCTCTAGCAGCTTGCACGTTCTCTTCCAAATCCTTATTCTTTCTACTGCTTCTTTTCTTTCTATTCCTTCTAACAAATAATAAAATAACCCTATTATTATATTATCTCCTTATTGGGTTTAAAACCAACACACCCCCTTATTACTTCTATTCTCCCAAAATAAGCCCACATTAAATAATATTACACTTATAATATTATTTCACCACATAATATTATATCTCTAATATTATTTCTCCACTTAATAAAATAAATCCAATTAATTATAGCACATCTTCATAAATATTCCAAAAATAATTTAATTAAATAATTAATTAAATTACATGCGTTACAGTTCCTGTTCCTGCTGTCTGAGGAGGATTCCGCCGGGGAATGTGGGTTTCTATTGTTCTCCCTTTTGAGGAAAACTCTGTGGGGAATAGAGTCTAGGAGCTTCAATTGTCCAAGACTCTAATGAGGAGTTATCTCTATACTGGAGAGATGAGAGTTTTTTACTTTCTGGTTGAAATCCAGGTTTCACAGTAACTTGCTGGGGATAATGGAATTAACTGTTACCTGAAAATCTCTTAGAAAGAGCCTGTGTAGGGCTGTTCCAGGATGAGTCCATGTTAGTTTGTATTTAAAGATATATGAGAAGGAGCCTGTGTGGGGCTATTTCAGGATGGGTCAGTGTTAGACTGCATCTGGATAATGAGAAGTAATCGTGTAAGATTGCTTCGGGATGAGTCCGTGTTAGACTGCATCATGATGATGAGAAGGAACCCATGTAAGATTGCTTCAGGATAAGTCAGTGTTAGACTCATCAGAATGATGAGAAGGAACCCGTGTAAGATTGCTTCGTCTGGTCGTGTAGATAGTTTTTTTGTCTGGGTTCAAGTGTTAATCTATAAATCAACTGTTCACAGATAGTTGTCCTGTCTAGTTTCAGGTATTAATCTGGAACTTGTTTTTGTCGGTCGTTGAGATAGTTGTCCTGTCTGGTTTCAGGTATTAATCTCTGACCTGCGAAATAAAGATAGTTTTCCTGGCTTGTTACAGGTATTAATCTTCAATCTCCTCATGTAGATAGTTTTCCTGGCTAGTTACAAGAATTAATCTACAATTGGTCATCCACTGATAGTTTTCCTGGCTTGTTATAGGTATTAATCTGGAACTTGTGAATTGTCGGTCATTGAGATAGTTGTCATGTCTGGTTTCAGGTATTAATCTCTGACATGAGAAAGAAAGATAGTTTTCTAGCTTGTTACAGGAATTAATCTTAAATCTCCTTATGTAGATGATTTTCCTGGCTTGTTATAGGTATTAATCTACAATTGATCGTCCACAGATAGTTTTCCTGGCTTATTACAGGTATTAATCTTGAACTGCTGTATTTGTTGGTAAATCCGTCTTGTTTCGGGAGTTCATACCACTTGGTTGTGTAGATAGTTTCTCCGTTTGGTTTCGGACATTAATCTTTGACTTGTTGTATAAGTTGATAGTATTCGTCTGTCTGCGAATCCAACCTGAAAAGGTAAAACCAGTTTCATGCGATGTCATGATGTATGAATTGCATGATGCTCCCAAAATAAATGAGATTGTGATATATGTATTTGTTGCATATGAAATGATTCTTGTAGAATGATGTCTTAATGCAATGTATGAACGTATCAGTTGTTCCATTGAAGTGTTGTTGAATTAGGGAAAGTAAATCCCTGATTGTTGCTGGGGGTGAAGAATGTAGGTCTTCAAATTTTAAAGTTAAAATGCTGGGAGATGAACTTCCGTTGTTTAGATAAATAAAATCTTTTGGGGAAAGTAAACTCCGTGAACTATTTGAGGATTGTCAGAGTGAATCTATGTCATGATTGTATCTGGAGATGTGTTGAATAGGTGTCAGAATAACATCCATCTCTGGATAGTACCTAAACCATTTCTAGAAGATGATCTGAATAAGTATCATGATGACATCCGTCTCTGGATCGTACCTGAACTGTTGCTAGAAGAGAGTAAGTGTCAAGATAACATCCATCTCTAGATCGTACCTGAACCATTTCTAGATGAGAATCTGGAATAAGTGTCAGGATGACATCCGTCTCTGGATTGTACCTGAATTGTTTCTAGATGAGAATCTGGAATAAGTGTTAGGATGACATCTGTCTCTGGATGGTACCTGAACCATTTCTAGAAGATGATATGAACAAGCATCAGGATGACACCCGTCTCTAGATCGTACCTGAACTATTGATATAAGAGAGTAAGTGTCAGGATGACATCCATCTCTGGATCGTACCTGAACCGTTTCTAGATGAGAATCTGGAATAAGTTTTAGGATGACATCTGTCTCTGGATCGTACCTGAACCGTTTCTAGATGAGAATCTGGAATAAGTGTCAGGATGACACCCGTCTCTGGATCGTACCAGAACTGTTTCTAGAAGAGAGTCCGCTTTATTTAGAATGTTTCCGCCGGGAATTCTTGTTTTGTTGTTTTGAGAAGAAATCCGTCGGGGAAGGGAAACTCCGTAATACGCTTGGGGATTTCGTAAGATCCCGTTGGGGAATCCTGAGAAGCTTGGCGACTTCACTGGGGGATCTTTTCTTAGATGTCAGAGCAGTAGTTGGAGATTCTTGCTCCGCCGAGGATATGAGAACACCTGCCATCATTAGACTGCATATTGAGAATATGGCAATGACCTTGTAGTAGGATGTCTCTGCCTCTGTACCTGTTGGAGAAGGTATTTGCTGGGATTCTGTGGATGGCCTGACTATTATCCTAACTCCTAGAATCCTTGGTGAATGCAGATCAGGGTGGTCAGCACTCTACTGGTAGACAAGTGACGAGACATAGTCGTACGCTTTAATCCCTAACTTTTGCCTGGATAGTCCTTTCAGATTTTCAGTCCATCAGGATACCTTTTTTTCCCAAGCCGCCTTTTCAGGTTTTAGACTTGCCGGGTGTACAAATTTTTCATATGTATATTTTTTCCCGAACCCTTTTGGTTCGCCGGGATGCCCTTTTTTTTTCCTAGGCCAGTCAACCTAGCGGGTCTTTGTTCATGCGTAGTATTTTCCGACTATGTCCATGTTCACTGGGTATGGAGAATTATCATTGTCCATAGTAGTAAGTGTTGCTACACTTCCAGAAGATGTTTGTTTGACCGTACATGATTCGTTGCTGGAATTCATGTCCAATTCCCCAGGGGATTCAGATGGAGACCTTCCCTTGGCTATTTGGTATTTTTAAGAGATTCCTCGAATCTTGACTTGACTTCCCCAATCAGCTGCACACCATGTCATGCCCCTTGATTATGAAAGGGATGTCTTTCCATCTGAGGTGATTCTGTCCATTGAGACGATTTTCGTTCATCGAATATCCGTTTTTGCAAATTTCTCTGCTATTGAACAATTATTCATATGCAAACAAAGGTATTTTAAGAATGCAAAGCTTATGTCTATCTTGAAGTTTGAAAATTAAATTTTTAATAAAACAAACAAATTTTGTAAAAGGTTGATATCAACTCAGGATTTATAGCGAACCCTACAGGAGTCAAGATACCTTTTGTAACAATATGCTTTCGAACTAACCCATGCTTCATTTAGGACTTTTAAGGGTTGTAGCGTGACCTGGTTCACGGTTTTAAGAAACAAAGGATAAAGGCTCAAAATTTATTTGTACCCAACCCTCTTTTCATGATGTTTTTCAGTCCTATGCTTAGTTAATGGTGCGTTTAAATCTCGATTGAGTCTGGTATCTTGTCCTTGATGTTCCGGTGATGGTTCGGCTACTGAAAGTGTATTTTGAAGAGGAAGTCATTTTTGTAATCTTCATTTTGTCGAGGATTTGCAGCGACCTCTTTTTTTGATTTTATTATCCCTACTTTTTCCTGAGCTGTTTCTTTTGTAATTACAGTCAGTGGAATACCCCAGTTTTTTTCTTAGGTCTCCTTCATAGGTTTTGACTTAGCGGGCCTTTCTTTTGAGAGATAATGACTGCCTGACTTTTATTTATTTATTTCGGGGAACCATCACCAGTTTTTTTTTTTGATTTGGAAGAGTATCTTCGACACTATTTGTCGTGTACGCAGGAAAAGCTTGTGATTGAATGCACCATTGAATTAACTGAGAAACTACCCTTCCCCAGGTTATGATTAAGGGTTTTAATTTGTGTGAAAAGAAAAACTCCTACTTCTTAGGCTCAAAGGGGTTGACTAGAGATTATCTTCCTTATAACTCCACTGTTTAGGATTTGAAACAACGCTTGTACATCGTCAGCAAGGTCTGTTCAAAAGCATACTGTAAAGATTATGGTATTATTTTCGCCATCCTCCCTCTAAAGGCTTAGAGCTTTTGATTGAGGGTTGAACATCACAAAAAGGAAGTAAGAAAGCAGTTTAAATATAATGAAAATGACATAATTCAAGACAAACATATGTAATGCATTAATGGGAAAACCAAAGTTTGACATGACACTAATTGTTTGAACAAGCAAAGGAAATTACAATTGAAAAATCACAAATGAACTAGACGCTATCAATGATTTGGCCTAGGAGCAGTGATCACGTGGTGAGTCTTTGGAGGGTCGAATTCAATCTCCTTGGCCTCAATCATATCCTGAATTTTGTTCTTCAGAGCCTAGCAGCCATTCGTATCATGTCCCGGACTGTCAAAATGGTATGCGCACGTCTCATCGGGGTGTTAACTAGGAGCAAAGGTATTGGGATTCCTTAGAGGAGCCTTTAACGTAATCAATCTTGATTTCAACATGTGTTGTAACGCTTGAGCTAGTGACATGTTGATTTTAGTGAATTGTCTCTTAGGCGCTACCTCCTTACGCTGATTCCCTTGTTAATGTCGTTGCACAGACATAGGATTAGAGGCCAGTACTGCCCCCACAAATGGGTTGTGGTTACCTCTAGCACATCCCTCCTGGGCATATACAGTATTAGCTTCCTTCTTGTCACCGAATGGATTCTTCTCAGCATTAGATGGTACAACCATTGGAATCTTCCCACTCTTAATACCGCTTTCGACTCTCTCCCCAGTCAGAACCATCTCTGTAAAATCGGATGAAGAACTCCCAATCAAAAGATTGAAGAACGGCCCTGTCAGAGTGTCCATGAACATGTCCATCATCTCCCGATCGGTTAGAGGGGGTTGCACCCTGCCAGGCAAGTCTCTCCATTTCTGTGCATATTCCTTGAACCATTCTCTTGAGCCCATGGACATATTTTGCAATTGCACTCGAGTTGGTGCCAGGTCTGCATTGTATTGGTACTGCTTGTAGAAAGCAAAAACCAAGTCTTCCCAGGTAAGGATGTCAGTTCCTTCTAACTGATAGATACACTCCAGTTGAGTGTCGACCAAACTATCTTGGAATAAATGGACCCATAGCTTCCGGTCAGCAGTGTGAGGCTGGATTTTTCTGACGTATGATCTCAAGGGAAGTTTAGGACAAGAGACCCCATCATATTTAGCAAAGGTGGGAACCTTGAATTTTGGTGGGATGAACACTCCAGAAACCATCCCTGATTCTTCAAAGTCCAAGCCAGGTATTTCCTGAATCTCCATAGCACTGAGACGATCCTCTAGTTGTTTGTATTTATCATCAGCAAGAGGATATTGTTCCTCAGAGTAATTAGCTTCATCTTCATCAGTCCCTGGGTTGTTATCATCTTCATTATTACCCCCCTCATTTGATGGAGTTGAGAGATCTAGAGCTCTCTTGGTTGGTCCTCTCAATCTTCTTCTAAAATTCAAGACACTAGTCGATTTCTTTGCCTTCTTCTTCTTCTCTTTAATGACGAGAGCTTTCAGTTCTTCCTGCCTCTTAGCCAGAGCCAGGAGAATTTTTTGGAACTGAGCGTTTTGAGTTTGAAGGTCTTTTATTGTCTGTTCAAGAGCCATTTCTTTTGCTGAAATAAACAGCGAAAAGATAAGAAACCTGTCTTGAAATACCTGTTATGCAATAACATGTATGATATGCTTATGCGATGTTTTCAAGGATCTCGTGGGGTAAACACAAGAAGATGTTAGAACCCAATTGTAGCTTTGATTGAAGAACTTTCGCATTGTTGAAGGTCCTTCTACAAGAATCAAACTCACCATGTCGAGTGGGTCATAGCCCCTGACTCAAGTTATTGTGGTTTGGTCATTTGATGACACTTGCTAGAGGAAAATAAACCCCCTTTCCCCTTGCTAGACGTATAGTTTATCATAACCTGCATCACAGGCCCTTGAGATCCTTGAAATGGTTAAGGAAATGTTATGGTATGATGCTATGATGTTATGATTATTCTCTGAAATCACAAGTATATAAAACATAAACGAGTCACACAAAGACCTTAGGTTTAAAGGCTTGCATGAGTTTTAAAGGTAAGTACCCTCTTGAAGTTTCAGTTGGTTCAACCTGTTCTATTAATAGTAACCTGGTCCTAAGGAGTCTCATATCACTAACCTTTCTTTTAGGCATTGTTCTAGCTCAAGAACCAAAGTATTGCGACCATAATATCCCAAAAGTCCAATCTCAATGAGTGTAGTATCGATTATCAACTAATCTTTGGTCGGAATCAAAGCCGACTGTTGTACCCCAAAATTTTCTCTCTCATTTTTCAAGGCATTTCTCACAACGATTCTCAAGGTTCAAGCTTTAACAAGTACAATTGGATTTTCCAGTATCAAGTTAAAAAGGAAACTGTTAAAAAAGGGGAAAAAAGATAAAAATAATATTTTTGACAAAATTGGAGAAAAAAATAAGTCTTTTCGATTCAGCTCCTTCGATTGGCCTTTTGACCTCTTTCGATGCAAGCTTGGCTTGCATCCTTCGACTGGGCGTTGGCCTCTGGCACGCTGGCTTGGATTCACAAGGCAGGAGCTTCTTGCATGCCACCTTCGATTGCATCTTTGGCCTGACAGGGTTCACAATGCAATGGTTGCCTATGTGCCTGCTTCGATTGGATGTTTGATGCGTGCATGCCTTTGTTGACTGGACAAATATTCCCCCATACCTGCTTTGATTCATAAGTTGATGACTAGCTGCATACAAGCCTTCGTTTGTGCCATAACTTCTTTCTTGCACACAAAAGGCCCCCCATGCTAGAATGCACAAGGCACAAAACCTCCCGTATCCTCCTTCGATTCCAAGGCAAAAATCCTCCTTTTGGCATCCTTCAATTGCTCAATTTTCTTCCTGCATGCCTCTTTCGTCTGGGCACCTTTGCAAGCTAAGAATTCCTCTTTCGTTTGGGGATGTGGCTCCTTGTTCCAAGCTTCGTTTGTTACCTTTACTTCCTGCATGCTTTCTTCATTTGGGCTTATGGTTCCCTTCAAATGAAAGTTTGTTTGGCCATATGGATCTTTGGCAAACAAGCTTTCGTTTGAGCAAAAGCCTCTTTCATGTTTTTTTTAAAGTCACAAAGCAAGGGCCTCATGCAATTCCCCCTTCAACTCAGAAGCCTTTGGTTTTGCATGTTGGTCAAACTCTCAAGGCAGAATTATCCCCTTTATGCTAGTGCCCCATAACAAGGACCTCCAACATGCACCCTTTCATTTGACCATGTGACGTCAGACATGCAAGCCTTCGACTGGACAAAAACCACCTTCACACAAGGTTTCAATTGGAACTTTGATTCCCTTCGAATCAGCATATTTCGAACCCAACTCTGGGCCCTTCGAAGCAAGTTTGTTTAAAGAACTTTGAGAAAATCTCATAGCCTTACCCTACTCGTCAGGCTATGTTGCTTCCAAATCTTTATATGATCAGAGGCTTGTACAAAGTTTTTAAGCTTTTTCTATTGGATAATACCATTTTTGGTTAAAATAGAAAAAGGCTACGTACCCTTTTTTAAAAAGAGTACTTTTATCACAAAATCAGTTTCCAACCTGATTCAGGTCTGAACGAAAAGCAGTGCCAAAAGCACAAGTCCAATCCCCAGCCGGCAGGCCCCCCACTTGTACTAGAATCTAGGGATCAACGAAAAAGGACAAGACTTGTTTCATTTTCAACAAAACCATGGTTTCTTATCTTACAAACCTGGTTACTTCAAACACATTCATTCTTTTCTCTATAAATAGAGAAGCATTTGCAATCTTCTAGGGGGAGACTTTTTGGCTAAGGGAACGAATCTTCAAAATTCTCAAACAAACTCAAAAATCAAAAAACTCTCAACCACTTAAACACTCATCAAACACAAACCCAAAATATAGACACTTGCCTCTTTCGAATCTGAAAATTTTCCACACTTTATTTTCCTTCGAATCCAGCCTTAGAAACGTCACCTTCGTTTCCTTCCTTCGAATCCAGAAGCACTCAAGGTAACTACTCAAGGTCCAATACACGTTCCAGCTTGAAGAAAGGTAAGTCCCTCTTACCCTTGAATCCTTCATTTCAGGCATAATATGTGAATAAACTTTCTTTTCGTTTCAAACATGTACATACCATTGTTCTTCTTTTCGTTTCCATTCTTTTAATTTGTTTTCATGGCTAATCCTTTTGGGTTCTGTTTCTTGGTTTATTAAATATGCTTTAAAAACTAACCTGGCCATAAGACCAATGCTAACATGGCCTCAGGCCATGTAGCTATTTAATATATAAAACGAAAGAAACAGGGGGAAGGAAGTATGAAACGAAGCCTTAGGCTTCCTCACTGACTCCAGGCCCAATCGAAGGATGCAACAAAGGACTTAAGGTGAAGGGGGAATTCCATGCTGAACGAAAGAGGCAGCCAGAAGAATGGCCATACTGACTCCCAGGCCCCAGTCGAAAGGCACACCATGCTGACTCCCAGGCCCCAGTCAAAAGGCATACCAGACTAGCTTCCAGGCCCCAATCGAAAGTTACGTCTTCACCACTTCCAGGCCAAATCGAAAAGAGCCAGAGAAGCAGAATCGAAGAGTTCTTCTGCCTAAATTATAAAAGCCATTTTTCTTTTCTTTATTTTATTTTATCTTTATATTTCCTTGCAATTCAATATGGTTGTAATAGTGTAGGATTTAATTTCTGCATTTTTATTGCTTTTTTACAAATGTCAGTAATTAGGATGTATGGAAAGATAAAAACAACAAGTAGACAACCTTAAATTCAAAGACAAAATGCATGCAAATCAAACACATTATTCACACATTCACCCTTAGGGTAATCTCACTTGTTGCCTCGGAGAAATAATCATGTCCCTCGAATATGGGTGTTTTAGCAAAAACCCTTGATAAAAGATCGTAGTCCCTCGATGACCCTAAATGTTGCCTTCGGTAAACAATCTAGTCCCTAAATGACATTGCTAAAACGTCCCATAGGTTGCCTTCTATGACTATACAAACATCCCACGCCCATCCCTTCACATCCAATGATGGGGCTTCTTACCAAATCAATGGTAAGATAGCAACATCTAAAGGAGGAGGAAAAGAACATAGAACTTTTGAGTAGGTAGGATGCTCATAGTTGCTCGCTTGCTCACAACAAAAACATTTTATACACCAACACTTTCATCTTGAAACATTTTCAAAAGACAAAGCTCTTTATACACGTTCTTATAGAGACGAGAACCATTACAAAGACACTTTTCAAAATCACTTTCAAAAACACATTCACAAACACCTCTTTAAACTATTTTCAAAACAACACTTTGAACGATTTCTTATAGAAACGAGAGCCATTACAAAGAACAATTTTCAAAATACTTTTAAAACCCATACCACAAGCACATGTTTAAATAAAATCAAGTGATCTAGCAAGCAACTAAGAGCTTGTAGATAACTACGGATGAAAATGGTGCTAATACCTTCCCTTTTCATAACCTACCCCCCAAACTCAAGAAAATAATCTCGAAAGGTCTTTCCTGTTATTTTCAACCTTTTCTTTTGGATAAAAGAAAAGTCGGTGGCGACTCTTGCTATCCACAACAATTGAGATAAAACACAAAACACCATGTCAGTTCTCCCACCGTGTTACAGAACTAGCGACTCTGCTGGGGAGTTTCTTAAAAGTGGGGTTACCTTAGGGCTAGATCACCTTTACTTGCTTTTCATTGTTTGATTTGTTTGCTTTATATTATGGTTCCTTGTTTGGTTTTGTTTTGATCCTCTACCCGGATCTGGGGCACCTTTTTAGGTAAGTAGCAATAAGTTGTGGAAACTGTGCAGGGTATACCGACATGGTCAAAGCAATAGCTACATTAGTGTGACACATTTGTTGGTACTGGTAGCCCTTGAGTAGTCAAGGAGAATACAGGGCCACTGTATGGTGTCATGAAGCGCTAACTGACTTTAGAAACTTATTTGACCAACTTGGCCATTAGGAAGTAGTGAGGTAGCCGGCTTTGGTGCAGTCCAAAGTAGGTTGATACTCGATACTACGCTCATTGAGATTGGACTTTCAGGATATTTCGGTTGCCATTAAAGAGGCTTGCGCTGAAACAATGCTCGATGAAGAAAGATCAGTGATATTGAGATCTCCTAGAACCCGATTACTATTACTAGGACAGGTTGAGCCAACTAAACTTCAAGAGGGTACTTACCTACAAACCCATCCAAGCCTAAACCTAAGGATTTGTTTTCTTTGTGTATATGTGACTATTTGCACATAACAACTTGCTTGCTTTGCATACTTGTACATAACATCATGACATCATACCATAGCATTTTCAATAATCATTTCAAGGATCTCAAGGGCCTATGATGCAGGGACATGTCAAACCCGACGCCTATCAAAGGGCAAGAGGATTCATTCTCTAATCAAACACCGTAAAAGAACAAAGCACGATAACTTGAGTCAAGGGCTACGACCCACTTGACATGATGAGCTTGATTATCGTGGAAGGACATCTATTGATACAAAGTTCTCCAATCAAAATGGTTGATCAAAATTCAACTTCTAACATCTTCTTGTGTTTACCCCACGAGATCCTTGAAAACATGCATCCACATACCATGCGTCATATCATGACAGGTTTCTCCCATACAGGTCTCCTTATCTTCCTAAAGTTTATTTCAGTAAGATGGATATGGAACTGATAGTGAAGGATCTCCAAGCGCAAAATGCCCAATTCCAACAAATGTTCCTGGCTATGGCCAAGGGGAAAGAGGACCTGAAGACTCTTTTTCTCAAAGACAAGAAGAAAAAGACAAATAAGTCAATATGCATCCTGAATTTGGGAAGAAAATTTAGAAGATCAACAGAGCGAACTCTAGGATTCGCAACTCCGACAACTGAGGGGGATAATCAGACAAAATAAGGGGATCATAGTTTGGGGTCTAACAAAGAGGAGGTAGACTATGCTGAAGAACAATAGCCTCTTGATGACAACAAATACAAACAGCTGGAGGATCGCCTCAATGCTATGGAGATTCAACAAATACCTGGCTTGGACTTTGAAGAGTTATGTTTGGTTTCCGGAGTGGTCATCCCACCAAAGTTCAAAATCCCTACCTTTACCAAGTATGATGGGGTCTCTTGTCCTAAGATGCATCTGAGATCTTATATCCGCAAGATTCAGCCTCACACTACTGACCGGAAGCTATGGGTCCATTTCTTCCAAGAAAGTTTGGCTGGAACTCAACTGGAGTGGTTCTATAAGTTAGAAAGAACCGACATTCAATCCGGGAGGACTTGGCTGCTGCTTTCTACAAGAAGTACCAATACAACACTGATCTTGCACCAACTCGTGTGTAATTGCAGAGTATGACCATGCGTTCCAACAAGGGCTTCAAATAATACGCCCAAAAGTGGAGAGACCTGGCTGGCAGGATGCAGCCACCCTTAACTGACAGGGAGCTGATTGACATCTTTATGGGAACCTTGACTGGACCTTTCTTTAATCACCTAATCGGAAGCTCCTCGGCCGGGTTCACCGAGTTAATACTGACTAGCGAAAGAGTCGAAGCTGGCATCAAAAGCGGAAAGATCCAAGGAGCTACATCCTCTAATACTCAGAAAAAGCCATACAATGGGAAGAAAGAATCCAATGTGGTGTACGGTCAAAAGGGTCATAACAAGAGCAACCACAATCAACATGTAGGGGCAGTCCTGATCTCTGGTCCTGCATCACGGTGACAACAACAAAGGGGAAATCAACGAAGGCAAGACGAGCCCAAAAGACAGTTTACCAACAACAACATGCCGCTATCTCAAGATCTACAACACTTGTTTAAGATGAATCTGATTATGTTGATAGGACCTCATCTGAATCCCAAAACTTCTTCTCCTAACTACAATCCTGGTGCAATATGTGCATATCATTCTGGCAGTCCTGGGCATGATACTAACGATTGTTGGGCACTGAAATACAAGATTCAAAACATGATTAACACCAAGGAGATCGAGTTCGACCCTCTAGAGACTCCTAACGTGATCACTGCTCCCATGCCAAATCATTGAGCGTTCCAGTTCATTTTGAATTTTCAATTGTAATTTCTTTTGTTATTCAAACACTTATTTATTAATGTTAAACTCTTTCATTAATGCATCACATATGTTTGTTTTGAATTCGTCCATTTGTTTTCACTATATTTAAGCTATGATTTTTACTCTCTTTATGACATTCAACTCTTGCTAAAGTTACAAGCCTTTATAGGGAGGATGACGAAAACAATGCCATAATATCATACAATATGCTTTTGCACAGACCTTGATGATGATGTACAGGTGTTCTTTCAATTCCTAAACACTGGAGTTATAAGGAAGATAATCCCTAGACAACCCCTTTGAGCCTAAGAAGTAGGAGTTTTATTTTTCACACAAAATGAAACCTTTAATTAAAACCTGGGGCAGGGTAGTCTCTCAGTTAATTCAAGTACACATCACTCACAAACTTTCACTTCGAACACAACGAATGACGCCAAAAAAAATCCTTCTGAATCAGAAAGATGGTGATGGTTCCATATAAAATAGGCAGTCATTATCTCTCAAGAGAAAATCCCACTAAGTCAAAACCTACGAAGGGGACTTAAGAAAAACTGGAGCATCCCGCTGACTGTAATCTCAAAACAAAAACATTAAGAAAAAAAATTAGGGATAATAAATCAAAAAGAGGTCACTACAAGTCCTCGACAACATGAAAAACGTTTCAAAAATGACTTCCTTCTCAAATAAACTTCCAACCATCATTCCAGATTCAATAGGATTTCAACCGCACAATTAACTGAGTTTAGGATTGGAGAACATCACGAAGAACAGGCGGGTATAAATACACTTTAAGCCTTGTCATTTATTTCTTAAACCGTGAACCAAGCCATGTTACAAACCTTCAAAAGTCCTAATTGAAGCATGGGTTAGTTCGAAAGCATACTGTTACAAAAGGTATCCTGACTCCTGTAAGGCTTTGCTCAAAATTCTGAGTTGAATTCATATTCCTACAAAACTCTTTACTTGTTAAAACTGCATTCTCAAAACTTCAAGACAAGCATTAACTTTACATTATTTGAATATCGCTGTTTGCATATGGCTAATTGTTTGACAGCGGAGAAATTCACACGACGAATATCCAACGAATGAAAACTCTCTCAGTGGACAATATCACTTCAAATGGGATGAAACTTCCAATGAAACATCTCCTACAAGCAAGGGGGCACAACATGATCTTTATCTAGCACACCTGGGGCAGTTAAGTCAAGATTCCAAGAAATCTCTCAAGAGGTGCTGAGTAACCATGGGCAGGTATTTATCTGAATCACTTGGGGAATTAAACATGAATTCCAACAAGGAGTTACGTACGGTCAATCAAACATTTTTTGGCAGTACTACAACACCTACCACTAGGGGCAGTGACAAATTCCCACAAATTCCTTTTCATAGGATGATCCCCAGCCAGAGTTTCAATCTCTGAAAACTTCTCCCCAACTGAGTTGATCTCAAGAATCTTCGAGGATTTCTGCCAAAAGAAAGCACTTCTTCAGTAGATTGGAAACATCGTTTGTTTCCCCAATAAACGACAGGATTCCCCAGCTTGAATTTGCCTCCCAGACTATCAAAAATTAAGGGACCATAACTCCTCTTCCCTAGTAGAGTTTCCTACAATCCCTAGTGAATTGCTGCAAAACCTGGGAAGAGTTAATTTCTTTGTCCATAACAAGTTGTTAACTTACTTTCTCTTCCATCAAGTGATAACCCTCCAGTAGAGTAACAAACAATTGAAACTCCCGAACATTTTCCCCAAGCAGGAATCAACACTCTCCACAGAGTTGTCCTCAAGCAAAATCAATATTCCCCAGCAGAGTTGTCCTCAAACAACAAAAACAGGAATCCCCAGTGGAAACATTCTAAGCAAGGTTTGAAGATGGGCATACTCTTCATCCCCAACGGCCTTCCGGGATTCAGCTTCCCAAAACTCCCAAAAACTTGTCAAGGATTTACTTTCCAAGACAAAATCACATTCTAACAATATTTCATGCATCATATTTACATACATGATAAATGCATACAACATAACCTCATTTATTTTGAGAACATCATTACGCCATGCATCATGACATTACATACAACTAACTCTTTACCTGTTCAGGAAAGATCAAACTACAGATAACTATAGTCAACAATTTTCAACAATTCCAGATTAATACCTGTAACAAGCTAGGGCAATTATCTACACGACCAGTTGAAACAACCCTACCCAGGTTCCTTCTCACATTTCCAGATGCAGATTTACACGAAATCATCTTAAAGCAACCCTACCCAGGTTCCTTCTCATACGATTCCAGATGAAGTTTAACACGGACTCATCATGAAGAAACCCTACCCAGGTTCCCTCTCTCGATTACAGATGAAGTTTAACACGGACTCATCATGAAGCAACCCTACCCAAGTCTTGTCTCTCATTTTCAGATGCAGTTTTACACGAACTCATCCTGAAGCAACCCTAACCAGGTTTCTTCTCTCATTTCCAGATGCAGTTTTACACGAACTCGTCTTGAAGTAACCCTACCCAGGTACCTTCTCTTAAATTCCATATGAAACTTCACATGGATTTATCTTAAAGCAGCCCTACCCAGGCTTCCCCCTCATATGTCTCCTAAAGCAACCCTACATAGGCCCATCTTAAGTTAAAGATTATTCAAGACTTCTGCTGATTCAGTTGAAATCTATCAATGGTTTATCCTGATTCTTTCCCGTAGACATTTTCTCTGGTTCAGATAAATCGCTCCAAGATTTATTCAGATTCTTTCCAGTTAAAGAATATTCAAGACCTCTGCTGGTTCAATTTAAATCTCTCAATGGTTTATCCTGATTCTTTCCCGTAGAAATTTTCTCTGGTTCAGATAAATCGCTCCAAGATTTATTCTGATTCTTTCCAGACCTCTACTGGTTCAGTTTAAATCTATCAATGGTTTATCCTGATTCCTTTCTGGTAGACACTTTCTCTAGTTCAAATAAATCGCTCCAAAGATTTATTATGTTTCTTTCCAGTTGAAGACAAGTTTAAACTTAGTCTAATTTCTGTAAACAATCACCTTTGGACGGCATCTATAAGCCCATCTCCGACAACTCTCTGTCATTTCTCCAAATGGCATCTGTAAGCCCATTCCCTACACAATTAACCACAACATCATCAAGTGAAAATTTCTGGGCACTCTAGTGTTCAATCATCTTCCACCTTCAAGTCATGAATGGCAGATTCGCCAATCTAACTCTTCAGATTTAAGAAGATTGAACAGGGGAAGCTATTGTACCCCAAAATTTTCCCTCTCATTTTTCAAGGAATTTCTCACAAGGATTCTCAAGGTTCAAGCTCGCACAAGTATAATTGGATTTTCCAGTCTCAAGTTAAAAAGGAAACTGTTAAAAAAGGGGAAAACAGATAAAAATAATCTTTTTGAAAAAATTGGAGAAAAAAATAAGTCTTTTTGATTCAGCTCCTTCGATTGGCCTTTTGGCCTCTTTCGATGCAATCTTGGCTTGCATCCTTCAACTGGGCGTTGGCCTCTAGCACACTGGCTTGGATTCACAAGGCAGGAGCTTCTTGCATGCCACCTTCGATTGCGTCTTTGGCCTCACAGGGTTCACAATGAAATGTATGCCTATGTGCCTGCTTCGATTGGATGTTTGATGCACGCATGCCTTTGTTGACTGGACAAATATTCCCCCATACTTGCTTTGATTCACAAGTTGATGACTAGCTGCATACAAGCCTTCGTTTGAGCCATAAATTATTTCTTACAGGCAAAAGGCTTCCCCCATGCTAGTATACACAAGGTACAAAGCCTCCTGTAGCCTCCTTCGATTCCAAGGCAAAAAGCCTCCTTTTGGCATCCTTCGATTGCTCAATTTGCTTCCTGCATGCCTCTTTCGTTTGGGCATCTTTGCAAGCCTAGCATGCCTCTTTCGTTTGGGCATGTGGCCCCTTGTTGGAAGCTTAGTTTGGGCTTGTGGTTCCCTTCAAATTAAAGTTCGTTTGGCCATATGGATCTTTGGCAGACAAGCTTTCGTTTAAGCAAAAGCCTCTTGCATGTTTTGTTTTGAAGTCACAAAGCAAGGGCCTCCTGCAATTCCCCCTTCGACTCATAAGCATTTGGTTTTGCATGTTAGCCAAACTCTCAAGGCAGAATTTCCCCTTTATGCTAGCGCCCCACAACAAGGACCTATTGCATGCACCCTTTAGTTTGGTCATGTGACCTCAGGAAGGCAAGCCTTTGACTGGACAAAAACTTCCTTCACACAAGGTTTTAATTGGAACTTTGATTCCCTTCGAATCAACATCTTTCAAACCCAACTTTAGGCCCTTCAAAGCTAGTTTGTTTAAATAACTTTGAGCAAATCTCATAGCCTTACCCTACTCATCAGGCTATGTTGTTTCCAAATCTTTATATGATCAGAGGCTTGTACAAAGGTTTAAAGCTTTGTCTATTGGATAATACCATTTTTGGTAAAAATAACAAAAGGCTATGTACCCTTTTTTCATAAGTACTTTTATCACAAAATCAGCTTCCAACCTGATTCAGGTCTGAATGAAAAGCAGTGCAAGAAGAACAAGTCCAATCCCCTACCGGCAGGCCCCCCACACATACTGGAATCTAGGGATCAACGAAAAAGGACAAGGCTTGTTTTATTTTCAACCAAACCATGATTTGTCATCTTACAAACTTGTTACTTCAAACACATTCATTCATTTATCTATAAATAGAGAAGCATTTGCAAGCTTATAGGGTGAGACTTTTTGGCTAAGGGAACGAATCTTCAGAATTCTCGAACAAACTCAAAAATAAAAAAACTCTCAACCACTTAAACACTCATCAAACACAAACCCAGAATCTAGACACTTTCCTCTTTCGAATCTGAAAAGTTCCCACACTTTATTTTCCTTTGAATCCAGCCTTAGAAACGTCACTTTCGTTTCCTCCCTTCGAATCCAGAAGCACTCAAGGCAACCACTCAAGGTCCAGAACACGTTCCAGCTTGAAGCAAGGTAAGTCCCTCTTACCCTTGAATCCTTCGTTTCAGGCAAAATATGTGAATAAACTTTCTTTTCGTTTCAAACATGTACGTACCATTGTTCTTCTTTTTGTTTCCACCCTTTTAATTTCTTTTCATGGCTAATCCTTTTGGATTCCGTTTCTTGGTTTATTAAATATGATTTAAAAACTAACATGGCCATAAGACCAATGCTAACATGGCCTCAAGCCATGTAGCTATTTAATATCTCAAACAAAAGAAACATGGGGAAGGAAGTATGAAACGAAGCCTTAGGCTTCCTCACTGACTCCAGGCCCAATTGAAGGATGCATTAAAGGACTTAAGGTGAAGGGGGCATTCCATGCTGAATGAAAGAGGCAGCCAGAAGAATGGCCATACAGACTCCTAGGCCCTAGTCGAAAGGAACACCATGCTGACTCTCAGGCCCCAATCGAAAGGCATACCACACTAGCTTTCAGGCCCCAATCAAAAGTCACGTCTTCACCACTTCCAGGCCAAATCGAAAAGGGCCAGAGAAGCAGAATCGAATAGTTCTTCTGTCTAAATCGAAAAAGCTCTTTTTTCCTTTCTTTATTTTATTTTGTCTTTATATTTCCTTGGAATTCAATATGGTTGTAATAGTGTAGGATTTATTTTCTACATTTTTATTGCTTTTGTACAAATGCTAGTAATTATGATGTATGGCAAGATAAAAACAACAAGTAGACAACCTAAAATTCAAAGACAAAATCCATGTAAATCAAACACATTATTCACACATGCACCCTTAGGGTAATCTCACTTGTTGCCTCGAAGAAATAGCCATGTCCCTCAAATATGGGAGTTTTAGCGAAAACCCTTGATAAAAGATCGTAGTCCCTCGATGTCCCTTAATGTTGCCTTCGGTAAACGATCTAGTCCCAAAACAACATTGTTAAATGTCCCATAGGTTGCCTTCTATGACTATACAAACATCCCACACCCGTCCCTTCACATCCAATGATGGGGCTTCTTACCAAATCAATGGTAAGATAGCAACATCCAAAGGAGGAGAAAAATAACATAGACCTTTTGAGTAGGTAGGATGCTCATAGTTGCTTGCTTGCTCACAACAAAAACATTTTATACCCCAACACTTTTATCTTGAAACATTTTCAAAAGACAAAGCTCTTTGTACGCGTTCTTATAGAGACGAGAACCATTACAAAGACACTTTTCAAAATCACTTTCAAAAAAAAATTCACAAATACCTATTTGAACTATTTTAAAAACAATACTTTGTACGTGTTCTTATAGAAAAGTGAGCCATTACAAAGAACACTTTTAAAAATACTTTAAAAACCCACACCACAAGCACATGTTCAAACAAAAGAAAATGATCTAGTAAGAAACTAAGATCCCATAGATAACTACGGATGAAAAGAGTGATAATACCTTCCCTTTTCATAACCTACCCCCGAACTCAAGAAAATAATCTTGAAAGGTCTTTCCTATTCTTTTCAACCTTTCCTTTTGGATAAAAGAAAAGTCGGTGGCGACTCTTGCTATCCGCAACAATTATGATAAAATGCAAAACACCAAGTCAGTTCTCCGACCGTGTTACACCGGCCATCTCACTACTTTCTAATGGCTTAGAATGAGTCAATTAAAGGTTCTAAAGGTCAGTTAGCACTTAATGACACTATAAGGAAGCCTAATGTTATCCTTGACTGACTCAAGGAACATTAGTATAAGCCAGAGTATCACGCTAATGTAGCTATCACTTCGTCCATATCAGTCTACACCGTACAACCTCTACGACTTATTGCTACTTACCTAATAAGTTGCCCCAGATCCAAGTGTAGGATCTTTTAGTAACAACCCAAACAAACCCTTAATAGTAAAGCATACAAAACATACAATGTAAAGAAAATTTAAAATGATCTAAATCTAAGGTAACCCCATTTTTTATAAGTATTCCCCAGCAAATGTTGCGGTAAGCAAGATTCGTCACCGACTTTTCTTTTATCCAAATTAAGGAAAGGGTGAAAAGAACAGAAAAAGACCTTTCAAGATTATTTCTGAGTAAGGGGATAGATTATGGAAAGGGAAGGTGTTAGCAACCTTTCCATCCATAGTTTTCTACGGTCTCTTAGATGCTTAACTCATTTTGAAATACCTTGTGCTTTGTGTGTTTTGAAAAATGTTTTGAAATGCCTTAGTGCGGCGATTTACTTTATGATAACTCTTGTATCATTCCTCAAGAGTGTCGATAAAGCAAACATTTTTGAAAGTTGCTTTTGAAATGTGTAAGTGTAAAAAATTGTTTTAAGCATATCATCTAAGAAATATCTACTTATACTCGAAAAAGGTTCATTCTTTTCCTCCTATCCTTTAGACAGTGCTATCCTACTATTAGTGAGTAGGTAACCCTATCGTTTGATGTATGAGGGACATTCGAAGGTACGTACAGTCATAAAGGCAACATATGGAGAAACTTTAGCAATTCTGTTTAGGGACTAGATCATTTATCGAAAGGCAACTGTAGGGTCATCGAGGGACTATGATCTTTTGATTTACGGGTCTTTTCTAAAGCGTCCCCGTTTCGAGGGACATGACTGTTTTTCCGAAAGGCAACCAAAGTGGGGTACCCTAGAGGTGTATATGTGCAATATGTGTTATGTTCACTTATTTTTGTCTTTTTTGTTAGGTTTGCTAGCATTTTGATTTTAATCTTTGCCATATAATATTATTAGTCATACATCTAGCAGTTAATATGAAAGCAATAAAAAATGCGGAAAATAAGGATCCTAAGCTATTACAACCAAATCGAAAGGCAGAAAAATGTAAAATAAAACAAAGAACAAAATAAAGAGGGGAAGTGAGTCCTTCGATCTAGGCAGTAGACTCCTTCGATTCACCCCTCTTTTGCTTTCTTTCGATTGAGCTTGAGAGTTGGCGTGAGCAACCTTTGATTGCACCCTTTCTTGCTTCTTTCGATTGAGCTTGGGTGTTGGTATGAACAACCTTCGATTGCACCCTTTCCTGCTTCTTTCTATTGAGCTTGGGAGTTTGTATGAACAACATTCGATTGCACCCTTTTATGCTTCTTTCGATTGAGCTTGGGAGTTGGTATGAGCAACCTTCAATTGTAGACTATGAAGCAATAAGGACCTGTAGAGCAGCATGAATGTATATCCTTCGTTCACACCCTTTTTTTTTCATTTGAGTCTATACATGTTAGTTCCAACATATATGTGGACAAGAAAAGCAAACAAACAAAAAGGACAACAATGAAGAATATAACTAAAAGGCTCTTTACATGCTAAGCTGAAACTAAAAACAAATAAAAGGCTATTTATATGTTATGATGAAATGAGAGATGCAAGGTCAAGGGGACTTACCTTGCTTGAAGCTGGAACTTGTGTGTGGACTTGAATTGTTGGATGCTCTTGGTACGCTTCTCTTAGGCTGTGTATACGCGTAAGGCAATATATGTGTGGTTCTTAGGCCTCTGTCTCTAGTTTCTTGGCGAAATGTTCTCCTCCTCCCTAGCGAATATGTATGGCTTTGTATTTATAGGGATGTGAGGGTGCGTGTAAATGGAAAGGGACATCCTTTTAACCATGATTTGAAGGCCATGAGACAAGAATCCAACACGTTGAAAGTTGGCCATATTTGGATAATTCTTGCCATTTTGAAATGTTGAATGAACCTGGAAACATTTGACTTTTTCGAATACCTTCCAACCTTGTTCTTCGATTAGCCCTGAGTTGTTTCCTCTGAATGGCTCAAGTCTTGCATTTCGATTGACTTTGAGTTACTTCCTTTGAATAGCTCAAATCTCATCATTAGGGTCTCTTCGATTGAGCCCGTACTCAGCTAACCCAAACGAAAACTCTTTTTTGGCCAATCGAAACTTCCTTTGGCATGAATATGCTTGTGCAGAAAGCTTGAGTATGGCAATATGTGGGAGTTTTGGGCCAACAAGCATCTCTGCATACTTCTCTTTCATTTTGACCAACTAGATCCAATCTTTGACCAAACCCTTTTTTTCAGACAACACCATGTGTCCTTCGAATGGGCCTTTTGAACGCTTCTTTGAATGGATAATTTACATGTCCTTCGAATGGGCCTTTTTCCTGTTGTGCTGGCAAGTTAAGGGGTCTTGGCCTTGTGCAATGAAAGCAAGAACAAAGGAAGTCTTTTCCTTATGCATTGAAGGAAATCATAGAAGGAGCCTTTGCCCTTGTGAATTGAAGGCCGGTTGAAAGGAGCCTTGGACTTAGTGAATCCAAGGCAAGCATGAAGAGGCCTTTGCCTAGTGAGTCAAAATAAACATGTAGGAGGCCACTGCTGGTGAATCGAAGGGAACTTGAAGGGGGTTCTTGCCTAAATGAAACTTGGACCAAGGCTTGCTCGAAGGGGAACCAACACACAATCGAAGATGATGGGCTAATGCTTGACCAAAGGGTTTTAGATGGCCAATAAAAGCTTACGGACATGCCAATCGAAGGACCCTTTGCTCTGAAATGCCAATCGAAGGACATTGTTCAAATGCCAATCGAAAGACACTATTGATATGCCAATCGAAGGACACTATTGACATGCCAATCGAAGGACATTGTTGACATGCCAATCAAAAGACACTTTGTTGTCATTCAAAAATTTCATTTTCTTTAGGCAAGTGTTTGTAACCACCCACGTAAGAGAAAACCTTGGGAAACATGAGAGAGAAAATTTTGGGGTACAACAATTAGCATATGGGTAAAAGTTGGATAAGGGTGAAGGTGGAAATGCATGAGATGAAAATGTATGAATGTATGTGAATGCATGTGTATGAAACAATATTTTTTTGGCTTTTAAGGGTATGCAAAAAGTTTCATGGATATGCGACGCGGACGTAGTATGAAGGTAAAAATAAGGGTACCCTATAAGGGTTTAATGGTAGACGTGGAAATGAGGACACTCTATACTGACTCAGAGATTGAGACAAATAAGAACTCCTTAAGGATTATGGACCCACACTAACTCAGATTGAGATAGACAGGAACTCCTTAAGGTTTATGGGCAATGAGAGACGAAGAGCAATCCTTACAAGCTAGGGATTGTAACAGAGGGATGAGAGTTCCTACAGGCTAGGAATTATGATAGTCCAATGGATAGTATGTAAACCATTAAGGTACACAATTATTCTCTAAGATACTATGTAAAGTTATCATCAAAACTCAAAACTAAATGCAGAGCCAATCTTGTTCTTATAATAACAACCTTTATAACTTTTTAAAGGTCATTCCAATCAATTAGGTCTTTAATGCTAATTTATTTTTGATTGGATGAGACAAATGACTAATTTTTTTGAGTTTTTAATCAATGTGATCCTAGGTATAATTGACTAGATAGATAAGATTTGAATTTTAAAGAGTCATAATCGATTAACTCTAAGTTCTATTTGATTAGGAGGTGAAATTTTCATCTTTTTGGATTCTTTTGGGCTTGAAATGAGATTTTGGGAAATATTTCTTTTGTGACCTTCCGTTTTTGATTTCTAACTTCTTTTTCTTATAAATACATTTTTGAGCACACAGTTAGTGAAAAAATCTGCAAAAATTTAATACTTATTAGAGAAATAATTAGAGTTTTCTGAATTTATTTCCTAACAAGTTGATTGTCTTTTTATCAAGCGTATAACTTTAGGGAATTTATATAAAAATTATATTTTTCTCCTTTTTGAAGCTCTCTAAATGTTTTGATATGAGAGAAAATTATGAAATCTATTTCTTTCTGATTGAGATTTCCTCCAAAGAATTATTCATAAGTTGAACGTTTTTTTTTTTATATTCGAATTTATATTCGAATTTTAAAAACCTTTTATAAAAACGATTGATTTAAAACAATTTATATTAGAAGAATAGCGTAAGAATAGAAAAAGATAAATAGAAAAATTATAAAGAGATAGGGTAATAATTTAACTTATTTCTATAAAAATTAATTACACGCATTCATTGTTTTTATGTCTCCAACCATTTCAAGCAACTTTATAAACCACTACACTAAATCAAACTCCTCTTCACATTCACATATTACACTTTAAATGTAAGCTTTGTTCATCAAATATAAAATGTGATATATGATTTGTGGGACAAGAGCAATAATGTCAATATCCTTAGGTTCAAAATCCAAGGTTCTTTGCATGGTGGGGAATCATCTTTAAGTTTATATTCATCTAAATTTATCATAGTTGTTTATGAAGTATATGCATGTAAATATTCATCTATATCCAAGAGGAACATAAGTTTGAAACTTTTTCTTGTGTGGTTGAGTTTGTTTTTAAAAACGAACTTTGTTGGTGTTATGTCCTTTGAATGAGAGAACAATATCCCAAACATCATTTCTAAGAATTTGATTACATTTATCTTACATGGAAACTATCTATATATATTCACTTAAAACTCCACCTATAGAATATGGTTCTATAAGAGACATCAATCCCATGAAAATTTACTCATTTTTTTAATCACGATTTGGTTCTGAAAGGATTTTTTTCCTTGTTTTCTAAGGTTAGATATTTTCTGGGTGAGATCGCTTGTGCTTCCAATGATTGTTTAGAGTCTTCTTCACCAAAAGAATTATTATCAAATTAGTTTTCCCAAAGGGTCTTGAATGTGGCTTCTCTAGAATTTTGATTTACTAAAAAAATTGTAATCTTTAACGCATCATTCTCAAGATGTTTACCTTCATACCTTACATGAATTGATTTTTCAATAAATAATATTTCTTTGTTGTATAATTTATATTCTCTAGAGTGTCCAATATCATAATAAGACACTCTTGTGATTTTGAATCAAATTTGTTAACAAGTACAAAATATAACAAGTACAACTAAATTGATGAAGATATGAAATGTTTAGGTTTCTTCTTTTTCTTAGTTTATGAAGAGTCTTATATTGGTCTTATATAAATCCTATTTGAATATGATACATAATATTTACACCTTCTTTCCAGAATTGCTTAGCATCATTGTTCTCATTAATCACGGTTTTGAAAATATCTTGAAGAGATCAATTTTTCAATCTACAACTACATTTAAATTCAGAGTTATAGTACAAGATAACTAATGAGAAATACCATTTTATTCACCAAAATATCACAAAATGTTAGTGTTTCAATATCCCACGTGATCGGTTCGTATAGTTTCAATTTTCAAATAATTTTCAACTTGCATTATTTTTAAAATAGTGAGAACACGGAATATGACTCATCTTTGTGTTTAAGTAATTTAAAGTAAGTGTTTTCATTCCAATCGACACCAATGACTAAGTCAAACTTTTTTACTATTAATTGAGGCAATTTTTGTAACAGTCAATTTTCTAAAAATTTATTTATTTAATTTAATTATAGTTTTTGTGGTGTTTATTTAATTATTCATTATGATTAATTAGATAAGTTGGGAAGTAAAGGTGTGTGACCATATGTTGAGGTGTGGAAGTAATTAGAGGTTGTTAGAACAATTAAAATTATTTTAATTAATTTAGAATAATTACTTGATTTATTAATTAAATAAAATAAGAAGAAAATGGAGGTTGTAGTAACATTGGAGACAATGTGGGAATTACAGAGGAACTTAAGGGCGAAGTGGTAATTGGATGGGTTAAATTGAGGGTAAAATAGGTGAAACGTAATTAGAAGGATTAAAATTAAAATAAAAAGAGGGAATTGGGATGTTGAGTTTTTACAATACTTGAAAACAAGTTTGGAGAGCTAGGGCATAGGAGGAACATCATTGAAGGCTTGAAGAATTGTCGGAAAAACATAACGTAAGGGTACGTTATTGCATTTCAATGATGATTGGTATGAGGTAGAGTAGAGGAATGAGTTTAGATGTGTTAGGTTTTGTTCTTACATTGATGCCTTGATGATGTTTGTTGAACGCTGATGAACTATGATGATTTAGGGCTGGACTTAAGCTGATAAATTATTGTTTGTATGCTTTGATAGAAATCCCATGGTTGTTCTTGAAAGATGATTAAGTATGAGGATTGATGTTGTTGTTATTTCAATTGGATGATTTACATGATTAATTGTATAATTATTGTTGATTAATCTATATGAATGAATGTTATTCATTGGAAATTCATGATGGATGCTTGGTGATGTTGGCATGGGGCTTTTGGGGGTTTGGAGGGGATGAAATTCGTGAAAAAGATTTTAAAATTGAATTTTTGGAAAAAGTCTCAGATGTCAATCGATTGTCTTGTTATACAAATTGATTGATTACTGTGCTTGTTTGGAAAAAATTTATGAAAAATATTTTGATCATAATTTTTGATCCGTGTATCCAAATGACACCCCGTTCAAAGTGTTAGAAATCTAATAATCAAGGCTATAACATGGTAGTAGTTATTGATATGTTTGAATATTATCTATGTGTAGCACCAAAAAGTTTACCTCTTATTTTCAATCCTAATTGACTTGTGTTTCATTATCATATGCATTCATACATATCATTGGTTCAATGGTTACGGGATCAAGGTATTTTCCCATTTGGTTTTCTTCAAGCATTAGAAGGGAATATCTGACAATCAAGACAAGGAGGATGATATATACTCTATTTTGTGTGCACTCAAGCTACCAAGGCTTCTCATACCTTAGACAATCTCAACATATCCACCACTTCATCAGTTCATTGAAGATTGCAAGAGATTTGAATTGAATCATATTCTCACATCTTTTGGTCTTTGATCTAGGGTTTTAAATATTTGAGTATGTGATACCTTTATGGGTAAGTTATTTTGAAGCATAATTATCATCATCATCTGATTTTATTCTTCCATGTGCACCTCTTGGTCCCACCTCTTCACACCCTTCTCATGACTCAAAATGCTTGGCAAAACGCAATAAATCTAAGCTGGATTGTGCACAAAACACAACAACCTCGCATAACTTGGCAACTTGCAATTTCATTCTGTTGTACCCCAAAATTTTTCCTCTCACTTATCAAAAGTCAATTGTACACTGAAAAGTCAAACGTTGACTTTTTAGTCAAAGTCAAGTGCCAAAGGTCATAATTCATCAAAGCATGTCAAAGTATGAAACTTGTTCATCAAGAAATCAAGGGTTTAAGATTTTGTTTTGAAAAGTTGAAATTTCTTAACTTAGAAATTTTTCTAAGTATAGAAAATTTCTTATTTTTACTCAACTTTGAGCCCAATTTTCACCATGATGTAAGATGATTCAAAGGAAACTTCCAACATGAAAGTTGTATATCTCCATTAAATCTACAACTTTGCTTAACACAATTTCTCCTAAAAATGCTTGGATCTCAAGATATAATTTTGTAAATACATGCTCATGAACTAAAATAACTTAGTGAAATTTTGCCCTAGTTAGGCAGATTTTTGACCTAACTTCATGCCATTTTTTCACATAGTTCCGAATGGAGTTTTCAAAATCAATTCAAATATGAGTTGTATAGCACATTTCAAGTTTCCAAAATGTCCAAGAACTCCTTGAGATCATTCATGAATAGGGAGAATCAAAGAGATGAAGTTGGTGATTTGTCGCTTTGATTTCAAGCCATTTCATGATGAACAAAAATTCAAATCCAAGCCTAGACTGCATAATCTTTGCTTTGCAGGCCTCAAACTTGTTTCTCACTCCATAATAAAATGTTTACTCAGCTAATAGATCTTTAATCCAAGCACTTGATCCTTTATCCAAGTTACAATTCCATTTTTGGCACAAAGTTGTCATTTCCGTTTTGATAAAGCACTACTTTTTCCTTTGTCAACTTCTTGAGCCTCTCAATTGTTTTCTCTGCACACAAGAAAATTCAAAAACAAAAGCAACTTGTCTAAGGTCTCTACCAACTCAGATCATGCTTGTACAAACATAGAGACTTGTCTCCTCACTTTTCTTCAAAAGCAAGTTATAGAGCCAAAAGTCTATAACTCAGAAACCTGGAGTGGAGTTGATCTCTAACCTTGTCCATAAATATACACAAATTTATTGCAACATAACACACGAATGCTAAGGCTCCAAAACACTCCCAAACACTCTGCAACTCAGAATCTGCCATAGCTTGACATTTTTGAACCTTACACAACCATCTCCAAAACCACTCATTCATTTTGAGTTTTAACCACCTAAACACTTAATATACCTCATATCTAAGTGATCCAGACCCCTGTTCTCTCACTGTAACTCCTCCTCCACCATCCACCATTTTCAAATATTGAGCTTGCAGGTTGACTTGAGTAGGCAGATTCAGGGACTTTCAAGAGAAAGTAAGGATTGGAATACACTCAGGGAGTTCCAGGCTAGCTAAACAGATTCTCAGGCCTTCTCAAAACTTGCTCAAACTCCATTCACGATCCCAGCTGAAAGAGGTAAAAACTCAAACTTCGATCTCTTCATACAAGCATCATTTGGTCTTGATTTGTGAAATCAAAATATAGATATCCTTGCCCTAAAGCTAACCATGTTCATAGTTTTCATTTATATTAACTGTGTATAGAAAATTTTGGATTTGAAATTTTTGTAAAAATTAGGTTTCTAATTAGGGCAAGTAAAATTATCTTTGATCTTTGACTTTTAGTTTATATAAATTATATGGTTGAACTCGTGGGAAGAAACACCATAACTTTCATGTTTGGACTTTCCATTTTTATGGAGAAATGAGAGAGATACAGGTGGTCCGACCATGGCTCAAGGTTGAAGATGATGTTGCCTTCAGGAAGCATTTTCTAATATATATTTGTGCTTTTGTTTATATAAACGGATGTACAGCCACCCCAGTGGTAAGGCAGCGTGCAAAAATACTAGAGGTCATGGGTTCGAGCCTCAGTGCGCTGCCTTTTGCAATTTTCTCATATTTTTCCATTTTTTTGTTGTTTTGCAGCGCATGGGCTTCAATTTCATGGGCCTTGTGTTTTTTCTAACATCCTACCTCCTGCTTACTTTTAACACCCCTGTCCCATATAATTTTATTTATTTATTTTACTTTCATTTTATTTTATTAAATATATTTTTCTTAATATTAAAAATCATAAAAAATATAAAAATGATAGATTTATATTTTTAGCTTATTTTATTTTATTTTTCTCACAAAAAATATTTTTATTTAGTTATATATTATCCATTTTTATTAATTAAATTTGTAATTTAAAATTAGAACTAGTTTAAATATTTATTTTTCTTCACACCCATTAAACATATTATTTTAATATAAAAAAGACAAAAATACCTCATAATGTCATATATTACTTTCAAGACAAAAAGTACAAAAATACTTTCTTTAGAAATTTATTTTCTTTTAATAAAATAAAATTAGGGTTTATTCAAAAAAAACCTTTTCTTAAATAATTCCTTTCCTTAATTAATTTAAATTAATCTTGATTTACTTATTTTCTAATTAGGTTTTAGGTTAAAGCTTTTCCATATAAAAAAAACCAAACAAAAATCTTCTTTGCATTTAGATATCTTTGCATATTTAATTCACCTTGTATATTATTTATTCCAATTATTTGTGCACATTCAATTTGGTTGTAATAGATTAATTAGGTTTATATTATTGCAATCCCCATTCATAAATTGTATACCCCCCCCCCCCCCCCCCCCCCCCCCCCCCTCCCACAAATGTTGTAATAGCGTAGTAACTTTAAATTTCGCAATTTATCGCTTTTATATAGCATGCTAGTAATTAGGGTTTGTATGGAAAGATAAACCCAATCAAATAGAAAACCCTAATTCAAGACAAAATCAATCATGAAAATGACACACTTGCACACAAGCACCCCTAGGGTTATCCCACTTGGTTGCCTTATACAAAATCGCCATATTACGCATGTAAGGTGTCTTAGCAAAAACAAACAAATACAAGATCATAGTCTCTCGATGACGCTATTCAATATTTCCTTACAAAAATGATCTTAGTCCCTCAAAAAATGCTAAGATACTTTGCAACATTGCTAATCATGGTTATACAACGACCCACGCCCGTCCCGTTTACATCCAAATATAGGGTTGCCTACCAAATCAATGGTAAGACAACAATATCAAAGAAAAAGAAAATGAACAAGAAAGACATTTGAGTAGGTAGATTACTTTTAGTTACTTGATCCATTTCAAAACAAATATCCTTGCTATTTTCAAAAACAAACACCTACACATTTCCAAACATCTTGCAAACATTGAAAACATTTTCAAAAAAATCAACATCTTTGTATACATTCTTACGAACGAGAATCATTACAAAGATTGCCTAAACAATGGCCTCTTTTACAAAATACTTTCAAAAACCACACAAAGCACAATTTTAAACAAAAGCAAGTGATCTAGCAAGTAACTAAGAGCCCATGGAAAACCATGGATAAAAACGATGCTAATACATTCCCTTTTCATAATATACCCCCCGAACTCAAGAAACAATATCAAAGGTCTTTCCTGTGCTTTTTCACCTTTCCTTTTGGATAAAAGAAAAGTCGGTGGTGACTCTTTCTAACTGCAACATTTGCAATCAAATGCAAAACAACCAAGTCAGTTCTCCCGCCGTATCACACATTCCATTTCTTCCCTCCAACGGTTTGGAGAAGATATTTTTCCCTCAAACCTCATTCTCAGACTCTATATAAGGGCTCTATTCCCTTCATTCATGAAGGCACACCTATCATTATCTCAATTCCAGATTTGGCTTCATTTTCTATTTTTTTCAAGTTTTCTCTAGTTCTCTCAATTCTTTGGAGGAAGCTCTCATTTCTCATTTGATTCATCACCTCTGAAGCTCACGGTTCAACGTTGTTGGGTTTCTTAAGCCACATAAGTAAGCAAGGCAATTGACCTTCTCCACTTCGTAAGATTTTATCATTCCCATTTATCTCATTTTAGATCCATAAGGATGATTCAAAGTTTCTCATACATTACATCTAGATGCTCTTCATACGTAGAGGTTGGAGCTACGCACAAAAATTGCTTGAAAAACTTGTATAAGTGTATGGCTTTGTGTTAAATCAGTGACTTCCATGCCTAAGTTCATCATGTTTGATTTATTGTTTTAAGTTTTTCTTGGAATAGTGATGATATACATTCTTTGTACTTCATTTTTTATCTTTGAATTTTTTGAGTCCGTGGAGAAATGAATGAGATATGTTGGTTTGAAGTTGATGAAATATGCATGAGTTAGGGTTTTGTTCGTATCGTGTTTCCTGGTTTTACATGGTGGAGGGAGGTTAGGGATGAACTCGTAGCGAGTGTTGGTTGGCAAAACTTTACTTTTTGTGTTATTCAACATAAGTAATGTGATCGGTTGACATATGGTCACATAATTATTTGTAATTTAAAATGTGACATCCAATAAATAAATAAATAAAATCTGATTAAATGAAACAAATGGACTCATGTGCTTCATGGACTGGGCCTTGTTCCATTTTTATTTTCAGCACCCCTGCATTAATGGGCCTGTTTCTAATTTGAAGGTGGTTTAGTTATTTTCTTTGATTCAGTTTCACACCCCCAGTCACTCATGTGATGATTTTTATTTCTTTTCCAATTTTGATTTATTTTAAATACTTATGATTATTCAAAAATTTCCAAAATATTCATAAGCACTCTTTGACATGTCATTTAATTTTCTTTAATTTTTAAAAACATTTTTGATTTATTTTTACATTTAATTATGATTTTATGATCCAATGTGTTTAATTTGACCTAGTTTGCACATTTGGGTTTCAATTTTGATCATTCTCACTTGATTTTGATCCTAATTTTTGTACACATATAGGAACATGCATATAGGACATTTTAGTTTTTATTTTAAATTTTTACCATTATTTTTTGTTTCACCTTTGAATTCTTTTTAAGGTTTAACTTGTGTGATCAATAACTTGTGTGCATGCTTGATAATTTACATTGTTTGAGAACTTTTTATACACTTTATTAGGCCCGTTTTTAGAACACATAATGCTTCTGACTTTACCATGCTATGTCTATTTTTCTCATAATTGTTTAAAGCTCCTTACGATTTTCCTTATATGATTCAATGCATGCTTAGTTGATTGAATGCTCGTGTAAAGTGGAATGTTTAGAGATGCACTTTTGCAACCACTTAGGGATTGTGTTTATTTCTAATTCTTAATTTAAATGATAAGAGTTAAAGCCTTACTTCCAATATTTATAGGTTATGCAATGCCTTTTTAATTGATGATATACTTGTGTAAATTTTAACATGCTTACTTGCCTAGTTTTGATGTGTTGCCTTAAAGTTTCTCAGACTATCTTTCTTTATTGATTGTGATACTTGAATGATTAATATTATAGGTAATTTAATTCTGAATTATATGGTTTTATACCCCTTTACCATGATCCCTATTCATATATACCTTGCTTGATGCTTATGTGCTATTAGGAGTATGTTAGGTTTTGGTTTTGACCATGTCTTACTTTCCATATTTTAATATTCTTGTGTATAATTCCTTTGTGATGTATTGAGGTCCTTTGTGTGTATTAATAACATGATATTTCTTCTGACCTCACTCTTTTTTCTGCTTAGTGCCATGCCTAATTGCCCATACTATTTGTTATGAAGTATCCACTTCACTTGACTACTTTGACTCTTTGTATGCTTTGGTGTTTGTACCATGAATTCAATGCTTATTTGAACTTCTTATTGATCTTAAGACTTGTTATAATTGAATAACATGTCTATGTTTGTATTCCCCTCTTCCCATATTCCTTCTATTCCAACTTAGCATTGCATGAGGACTTATTTCCACTTAGTATTATTTGGTTGCCTTTTCTTGTATGATTTGATTGTGAATATTTCTCAAGCATGCTTTTGTAATGATGATATTTCTTGATGTATTTTATTGTGACTTGTACACTTATTCATCCCATTCACTTCACTTCACCTCCCTATTCCATGATAAGTTAGGCACTTGACACATAAGACTTCACTAGCTAGTGTGCTTACTTGTTTGCCTTCTCTTGTGATTCTTAAGTTTATACCTCTTATGCATGACCATTAAAGGATTTCTTGACATGACTTGTTGTTTAATTTAGTACAATTATGCTTACATTTGAATGCTTGCAACTTGTTTAGGACTTAGGTTCATTCTTAAACCTTGTTTGAGTTTCATCTCTCTTCACTATGCATGTTTGTTTTAGTCAAGTGATGTTTTCTAACATGTGAACTCTTGGTGATAATTTGTGATGTTTTAAAATATGTTTAGATCTAGGTATTCACATTTTATCTCTTAATTTCTTGCTTTCTTTGACATTAGTTTAAAGTTGTAACTTCTAAATTGTTTGTTTGTACTTCTACTTTCCTAGTTAGGTAATTTTCTCTTCTTCTTGACTTGTGTTGCCTTGTTTATGATAGAGTTGAGTTGTATACATGTTAGGACCAATAGATTTAAGATGTTTTATTTTGTTATCATAATATGTTCATTTGGTTGGTTAACCATTACTTCTTTTCCTTGTGCCTTACTTGTTTAAGTAGGATATGTCTTAGGTTAGGAGATATCCATCTCTTGTATGCCTTACCTATTTTCTTCTTTGACTTGACGTTTTATTGTTCAATTATCATCTTTCCTTCTATTTGGTTACTTGCTTAGGTGTCTACCTATATTCATGTTCTTTCTTCTTTGATACTTTCTTGTCTAAGTAGGTATGCTTTAGGTACCTTGTCTAAGTGCCTAATGTGTGAGTAAGTGTCTACTTCTCATGGGATGTGTGATTGTATAATTTACATCTTCTCTCTTATCTTTCCTTGATGACGTGAATGCTAATTGTCTAAGTTTAGTCTTTTTCTTATCTTTCATGATGGCTTGAGTGTTTATGTGTTACTTGCTTGTCAAAGTAGGTATGCTTTAGGTATCTTGTCTAAGTTCCCAATTTATGAGTACGTGGTTAGTTATCATGTGATGTTTTCTTGCTTTCATTATATTGTCTAAGTATTTGATTGCTTATTCTTCTTCTTTCTTATTTCCTTGTGAGATTGTATGCTCCCCACAGGATCCTTTAGTTCATTCTTGGTCAAGATTGAACTAACTAGACCTTATGATTGTTATCCATGTATGACAATATTAGGTTAATCTCCCCTTATCCGAACTTTAGGTCCACAAGCATGACAACAAGTAGGATTTAGATTCCCTTTTGTCAGTCTTTCTCTTTTGCATCCATGTTAAAACTCAAACTTCTTTCTTCTCAAACTTCTCAAAACATTTAATAACAAATGATAATAATCACACTTCCACGAGCCTTAAGCAATGGAAAAGGATTAGTGGTTCCATTCCTGAAGCTTATCCTTCTTATATTTATAGTCTTTGGTGTGGTTCAAATAAAAAACTCTTTTCATTAATAAATGGAGAAGTAGTTGATGTCCCTCCATCAGGATTAATTGGTTATTATCCACAACAAAAACACACAACCAATCAAACTTATTTTTCCCTTTGGTGCTTTTTCTTTTGAAAACATTCAAAAAGGACATGCTTCGCCAACTATGTTCATAAAAAACACACAACAAACCAAGACACATTTTTAGGTGAACTACGAGTGCCCTGATCACTCATTGCATAAAGAAGGTATATAGGCAGAAAAGTTCACAACCACTGCGGGCACAACTAACAAAATTTCTTTTTGTACATACTCTTGCATGCATTTACTTAGCATTAAACTTTATATTTTACACACCCTTTGATTAGAACAAACTTGTGTGGATCCTGTGGAGTATCTCAGACGTAAGGGGTGCTAATACCTTCCCCTTGCATAATAGACTTCCTTACCATTTTTTCCTCTCTTAGGTTTACTCAGTGTTTCCATTTTTTTCCCTATCTTAGGTTTACTCAGTGTTTCCGTTCCTCTGATGGGATAAATAACATTGATGGCGACTCTTTTTTTGCCACCTTAGCGTTCTACATTTTTCGAGATGTGATAGCTGGCAACTCTTCTTGAGACTCCTAAGCAAGTCAGTCCTAGCTCTTATTAGTTTTCTTTTCTTTGAGCATTTGTTTGTTTATTTCTTTGTTAGTATTACTTACTTACTTGTTTGTATGCATTACATTTTATTTTCATTGTTCCAATATAATGGATGTGCTAAAATGGTTGTGTTTTTCTTGGCGGGTGGGTTGATGCTATGAAGTAAAAGACCTAATACCCAGGCCAGAGAGTTCATTTAGGAACGCATATGATTAGAGTGGATAATCATGACGGCTACGAGGCGTATGTCTTACTAGTCCAATCATGAGAGTCACGCTCAGACGAGGTCAAATGGGGTACTATTATTACCCACATGTTTAATGATGGTAGTACTTCCACAAGGGCTCACAACTCTGATTTGCCTTTTGACCTTACGTTGACCTATACTTCACCCGTGAGTGGTGAGAGAATGATCTTATAGGTATTGTTGGTTATTATTTGGTTCTTTTGGTGTAAGTTCCAAACCTTTGATCATGTGACATCCAGTTATTCAGCAGGTCAGCAACTATCTAATGTTGTGGGGACCTTGATCCTTTTATTTTGCATCATAGCATTTTATATTAAAAAAACTAACTTCCATATGCATGTTATTTCCAAGGTATTTTAAAGTCTCTGTCTTCATCAAGAATGGATAGCAACACTTATAATGGCAGGGAGGCTGCCAAACACACTTTTGCTTACTAGTTTCTCACTACTGATGTGTCACTTTTGAAGAGGCTGAGTGTTAGTGTAGTTGATGGAAATCGGAAGAATTTCAGTGACAATTTTGGTAGTCTCTCGTATCTACTAGACATCACAGTTGATCAAAAGGCTTTGTTGACTCTCTTGTAGTTCTACGATCCAAGGTTGCGATGTTTTATGTTTCAAGATTACCAGTTGGATCCTACTCTAGAGGTGTGTGTATATCTCCCACATCTGAAGATTAATGATCTTGTTACTTTCATTTGTGTGCCTGAGAAAGTGAAAAAGGATCTCATTTCTAGTGCTCTTTATTTGAGCTTGAAGGACGTAACAGACAATTGGAAACCTAATGGTGGTACTTACAGTTTTTCTTTGAGGTTCCTGGTGAGAAAGGCTAGATAATTGGCAGATAATGGGAATTGAGTTACTTTCAATGCGTTATTAGCCTTATGATCTATGGAATTATCCTCTTTCCTAATATAGAGAACTTTGTGGATTTGGCTTCTATATGTGTTTTCAGGAAGAAGAACCATTTACCAACGCTGTTGGCATACACTTATTATGCCATTCTGTTCAGGCATAAGAAGAAAGGAATTGTTGATTTCTGCCTACCTCTTCTATACAAGTGGTTCATGCTCCACCTTCATGTGAATGGACCATTTGTAGATACTAAAGATTCCCTTCAATGGTCAAAGAGGCTCATGGTGCTCACTTCTTATGACACAAAATGGCATAACATCTTAAGAGAAAGTCCAAGTATCATCACTACCTGTGGGGAGTTTCCCAATGTTCCTCTCATTGGAACAAAGAGTTACATTAATTATAATCCTATTCTAGCTTTCCTTCAGTTGGGATATGCTATGAATGACCAACCCAAGAAGGTAGAAGTTGAGGAGTCTGTTTAGTTTGAGAAGGGAGGAAACCCTGAGGTGTTGTTGAAGATAAAGAATGCTTGGAATAAGATTCACATAGAGGATGAAGTTACTATAGGTAAGAAAGTTTCTATTTAAAGGGCTCTCTTTGTGAATGGGTCAAAAGGAGAGTGGAGACCCTTCTGTTGCCTTTTACAAGAGCAGATCCATTGTATGAACAACCAACTCATATTTTGTCCAAGTTTGTGCCTATAGAAAACTATAACCAAGTTCAAGTTGAAAATATCCGACTCTGTGAGAAAGATCATGAGTCCAGAATGGAGCTCTTTGTGGTTTCCCAAGAGAAGGCCCAACTAGCTCACAAGCTTAAGAAGTTTAAGGAAGAAACATCTGGGGTGGTGAAACCTAGAAAGAGATCAAGGGTTGAAGATGGTAGAGAAAGTACTTTTATTTCTTCTGAAGTCCATAAGAAGGCTATTGATGATGCTGAGAAGAAGTTTAAGCAAAAGAAACGAGGCTATGAAGTTCTTAAAGCCTCCTAAGCTAAGATGGAGAAGAGGTACAAGGCCAATATTGAATAACTAGAGAGGAAACTTCAAGCTAAGAATGTTCAGTTTGAAGAAGAGAATACTCAAAGGCTAGCAGTGGAAAATTAACTCAAAAGAAGCAACATTCAATTGGGACAAATAGTGGAAGAGGTTGCAAGACTCAAGGCTCTACTTGAAGATAGGGGAAAGGCACCCATACTAGACCAACCTACAGAGTGTGAAGGATGTGATGATCGTATGGTGAACCTTATTAATTGGGAGTTCATGACAGGTAGGAAGGATGCAGTGATTCATAACTTAGTATTGAAGCCAAATGATGAAAGAACAAAGAAGTTGTTAAAGGAGACCAAGGCTTGGAGTGTTAAGAACTTGGGGCATGTGCCTTTGATCTAATTAAAGATAAATGACTAGGAGTTGTCTTTACATTTTGATGTTTGATTACCACCAGATTTATTGGATGGAATCTTTTATCTTTTATATTGTACTATGGCACTTCTGATATTAAACTCCCTTGAGATTTACTTTGATTTAATGAATGAGAAGTTTTGTTGATGTATCTCCTCTGCTTATTGCCTTCTTTTATCTTTTGTTCTTGATGGTTAACAAAACTCTTGTATACCCTGGAGATGACAAACATAGCATGCATATCATGCATCCCATGCATAACAGGTTTTCTGGCTGGTCTTCTTGTCTTTGATTATGCTTTTTCTTAGTAGAGATTGCAAAGCCAACTTTCTAACGCGATGCAACAAGAAGAAATAAGTGCCACCAGATGGAGTATATTCAAGCTGAGTTGACTGACATGAGGACTCAAATGAACAATCAAATGACCCAGTTCATGGAGGTAATCACCAAAATGACTAGTATTCAGGAAGAATCAAGGGCTCTCGTTGAACAACCTCGAGTTGTTCATGCTTAAAATGAACACCTGTATGAAGATGTTTATGTGGGTTAACCTCGTCCCAATTCTCTTTTGAACATCAATGACCAACATATCAATGGTCAACATGCTAATGGTTACCAAAACTTTATTGGCAACCAGGGTCTGCATGGAAACAAGGGTCAGTTTCCACCACCACTTATACCTCATCTTATTGATGGAGAGATGATCGGACATCAGAATTTTAGAAGGAATCAGAATTTTGATTTGGACAATAATAAGGATTAGTACTCGATGCACAACACAGACTTGGGTTTCACCGCTAAAGATAGGAAATTGTGCATGCTTGAAGAGAGGATGAAAGATTTGGCAGGTCAAGGAGTTTTGAGAATAGACGTTACTGACTTGGGGTTAGTGCCTGGGGTAAGAGTCCCACAAAAATTCAAAGCTCCTACTTTTGATAAGTACACTGGTACTACTTGTTCGAGAACTTATGTGAAGCCCTACTATCATAAGATGTTTGTGTACTCCGAGGATGAAAGATTGTTGATGCATTTCTTCCAAGATAGCCTGCATGGGGCATCTTTGTTAAGCATTACCAGTATAACATCAACATGGAGCTAAATAGGACCCAACTTCAAAGTATGACTCGAGGGTCTAATAAAACTATCAAAGAGTACACCCATAAGTGGTGTGAGCTTGCTGTAGGGGTTCAACCACCCATGATGGAACGAGAAATGATTGATATGTTTACTAGAACTCTTTTAATTCACTACTCTCTGGCTTGTAGTACCTCCCATAGTTTTGCTGAATTGGTTATGTATGGTGAACGCATAGAAAGTGGTCTGAAAATGGGTAAAATCCAGTCTATTAATGCTTGTAATTCAACAAGTGGAAGTGGAAAGAAACCGTTCAATGGGTAACCCAAAAAGAAGGAGGGGAAACTAGTGTTGTTTACTCTCAAAGGGGTCGAGGAAGAAATCATCAACGAGTGAATGTTGTATCCATACTGGTTGATGCACCTCAGCAACAACGTCCTTAGTATTAGAGACAACAGAATGCTCCACGCAAAAATTACAATCAACAGAGACAGGATAAGCCTGAAAAATATTTGACCCACTTCCTATGACTTATTCTCAAGTACTCCAACATTTTCTTGAGCTTATATTGGTTAATATGAGGAATATGCAAGCTCCCCTGAGAGACCTTCATCCAACAATTATGCTAACTCCCGTTGTGAATTTCATTCTAGCGGTATTGGCCATGATGTGGAGAACTGTTGGGTGCTGAAATGTAAGGTGCAAGATTTGTTGGATTATAAAGCTATTCAATTAAATCCTAACAATGGGTCGAATGTTATTCAGAACCGCATGCCACCCCATGGAGGCCCAGTAGTCAATGATATTGATGATGGTGAAGTGTTGACCTTTATCATGGACGTGAACTTAGTGACAACTCTATTACTGCTTGTTAAGAAGTATCTGAATTAGAATGTCATATATCCTGGTTTTTCCTCAGATTGTTGTAAGTGCATAGATCAGCTTGAAGGTTGTGATGATCTGAAAGGAACTCAAAAGTTGAGTAGTGACAGCTTTCTTCAGTTTGACAGAATTCCCAAGTACAAAATGGTTGAAGATAAGCATATTGTTGTGATTTCCATCCCATATACTCTAGTCGATATTCCAACACCTACTAGACTAATTCCACTGACAATTACCTTTCCTGGTCCAATCCCTTACTCTAGTGAAAGGGTTGTGCCGTGAAATTATGGTGCAGATGTTTATTATCATGGGTTAAAGAAATAAGAAGGATCTTCTGAAGAGAAGCCATCAATGACTTATATTTTGAATATTGACAATTTTGCAGGTATTGGTAGCATGACAAGAAGCAGTACAATTTTCTCGCCATAAAATACTTGAGATAATGCTGATGCCTTGACCAAGGTCAAGGTTAAACAGATTATGGTAGGTGGTGAAGAACCCGTACAGAATACTCCAGTTCAAACTTCAAGTTCATATGTAGATAAAGACATAGAGGAATTAATAAGGTATATTAAGAAAAGTTATTACCGTATCATTGTCCAGTTAAGTTAGACACCATCCAAGATTTCTATCTTGTCTCTGTTGATATATTCTGAGGCTTACAGGAACTCCTTGATGAAGATTTTGAATATTGGTTTCTTGCCACAAGAGATATTTGCCAATCAGTTCCAAACAATAGTTGCTAATATAACTGCAAGCAATGGGTTGGGTTTTATAGATTTTGATCTCCTTCTTGAGGGACAAAACAATAATAAAGTGTTGCATATTTCTATGGATTGTAGAGGAACTACTCTTTCCCATGTGCTGGTGAACACATGGTCATCTTTGAATGTATTTCCAAAGTCTGCACTTATAAAGATTGATTATTTAGATCTTGAGTTGTACCTAAGTGACTTGATAGTCAAGGCTTTTGATGGATGCCGATGATCGATTTTTGGTGAAGTGGAATTTACAATTAAAATTGGACCCTAAATTTTTACTGCCACATTCTTTGTGATGGATATACAACCGGCCTATTGTTATTTGTTGGGACGTCCTTGGATACATAAGTTAGGGGCAGTGACTTCTACTCTTCATCAGAAGATTAATTTTCTTGTGAATGGAAAGGTGGTAACTGTTTGTGGTGAAGAAGAGTATGTGGTGAGTCATTTGACTTCTTTTCGATATGTTGAGTTTGAAGGAGAGGTGCATGAGACTCCCTTCTAGGTTTTTGAATTTTTAAAAATGACCAAGACTCCTATCTCCGAGGAGAGGAAGAAGCATGAGACTTACATGGAATCATTGAAGGATGCAAAAGCAGTAGTTAAGGCTAGTCACCTCGAAGGTTGGGATCGTGTGTTGGATCTTACTCCAAAGTTAGACAAGTTTAGTTTAGTTTTTAGTCCTATTAAACAAGGAATAGCTCATAGAGCTTCAAATTTGTCCACTCCTGTGAAGTTTTCAAGTGTCATTATCGTTAGAGATGATCAAGTCAATTACTGTTGGTGACGATGTCGATAATGATTATGATATTTACGATTGGATTCACCCAAGTGTTCCAGGTGTAGAGCTCAACAACTGGACTTTTGAAGATGTCATCCAAGTCACACTTGCTCATGAGTAATTTTCAGTTTGTTTCTTTTTATCATGAAATAATTCCTACACTTTGCCCATGGCATAGTGAGTCATATTGTAGGTGTGATACGGTGGGAGAAATGACTTGAGGTTTTGCGTTTGTGTTTGCAAATGTTTCGGTTTAGCATGAGTCGCCACCAACTTTTTGTTTTATCCAAAGGAAAGGTCAAAAATCACTGGAAAGACCTTTGAGATGTTTTCTTGGGTTCGGGGGGTAGATTATGAAAAGGGAAGGTGCTAGCACCCTTTTCATCCATGGTTTTCCATGGGCTCTTAGTTACTTGTTTAGATCACTTGCTTTTGCTTTTCAATTGTTTGAAATGGTGCTTTGTGTGGTTTTGAAAATATTTTGAAAAGAGGCCTTTGTTTAGGCAACCTTTGTAATGATTCTTGTTTGAATATATACAAATGTGTTTGTATTTTGAAAAATGTTTCAATGTTTGAAAGTTTGTTTTGGGAAAATGTTTTGAAATTGTGTGTGCGTTTTTGAAAATAAAAAACTTGATCTAACTCTCAAAGACCAGAGAGAATTTCATTGGCCCTAAATTCTGACATAGTTTTTTCAGCATGTTCATCATCCAAATTCTCCTAGCTCAGTTAATATAAATACAAGCTATGAATATGTACAGTTCAAGGACATTAAGGGCTACATTTTTGCTTCACAAACCTAAGCCTAATGATTCCTAAATAAGGAGATGGAAGTTTGACAAATACCTGTTTCAGCCAAGTTTGGATATGGCAATGTAGGAGTTTTGGATGAGGCCCGAAGGTCGTGTTAGCTTGCCTGAAGTTCACTCAACCTTTCCCAATGCTTGGCTTTCCTTGAACTTGCCTAAATGTGCTTGTAGAACTCAACCTGCAAATCTTCAAAGCAAAAATGGTGAAGTGTGAAAATGGAGTTACAGTGGCTAGACAGGTGTTTGGATAGTTTAGGTGTATTGTTTAGAATGTGTCTGAAGTGGTTTGGGACAAAACGCACGACTGGATTTGGTTTTGGATTGAGTTCTGCAGGTATGGCCCTGTTTTGACAAGAACTTGGTGTTTTTGTGTTTAAGGGTGTTTGAGAGGCTTGGCAGTCGTGCTTTTGGCTTGTTGAGATATGCTGAAGTTGTTTGAAATGAACACAAGACTTGTTTTTATCAGATACCAAAGTTATGGACCTTTTGCAAGTTAACTTGTTTTTGAAGCAAAAGTTGGAATTGACAATGCCAAGGTTGTACAAGCTAGCTTGAGGTATGCTGATAGTTGGTACACCTTTCCTGATATTAGTGAACTTTGTTTGCAGCAAAAGGCTTGGTCCATGGCTCAAGATAAACAATTTGACATAAAGCATGCTTTATCAAAGTGGCAATGTTACCTTTATGCCATTTTGGGATTAAACCTTTGTACAAAGCTTCCAAGACAAAAAAATGCCATTAACCATTGTACTTGGATTCAATTTTTGAGTGTAGGAGAGATTAGAACCTGTAAACCAAGTACAAGCATGCTTTGGACAGATTTGCAAGTTGTAACATGGTGCAAAATGCCTTGGACAAAAGTGATGATTTTCCATTTTCAAACTTTTGATTCTCCCTAACCATAAATGATCTTGGAGAGTTCTTTGACATTTTGGAAAGCTTGTAACATGCTATACAATCCATATTTGAAATGCATTTTAAGATTAAACTTGTAACTATGTGAAAAATTACCATGAAGATAAGTCAAAATCCTGCCTAAACTAGGGCAAAAATTCACTAAGTTAAAAGTTTCATGGACCCTTATTCACAAAATCATAACTTGAGATCCAAGCATCTTTTGGGAAAACTTTGTGATTCAAAGTTGTAGATTTTGTGGAGTAATACAACTTTCATGTTGGAAGTTTTCTTTTAATCCAATTGCATCATGGTGAAAAAATTGGGAAAAGTTGGGAAAAATAAGAAATTTTCAAAAACTTAGAAAATTTCTAAGTTTTGAAAATTTTCCATTTTAAACCCTAATTTCCAAAATTAGGTTTCTTGGTGAACAAGTTTAATGTTTTGACACATATTGATGAAAAATGACCCTTGGCACTTGATTTTGACCAAAAAGTCAAAATTTGACTTTTCAGTGTACAGTTGATTTTTGATCAGTTGACTGGAAAATTCATCTGTCAATCCAATGCATTTGAGATATTTTGAACCTTGTGATTAGGTCAAGATGATGCCATTGAGTCCTTGAAGTCATGCTTGAACCCAATTTGCCATTGTCTAGGTGAAAAATCAGAAATTGCCCTTCTACAGTCAAAACCCTAATTTTGACCATTTTGCCCTTTTGATGATCTGATCAAATTTATTGAGGAGTTGTGGTCTAAAATTAATCAAATGTTTCATATGAGTCTATACTGTTGATGTGGATAAAAAATTATGAGGTTTGACTGTAAATTGGCCACATTTGACTTTTTCCCCAATACAACTGATTTTTAGGTCAACTGTTCAATTGACTGGGCAAAAATTTGATTCAAGGCTTGAAACTTGGTATGAGCAATCTTAGAGGTCCAACATGAAGCATGAAAGTCACATTGAGCATTGAAAGTCCAAAAATCCCTGTGCAAACTCAAACCCTAATTTCAGGTCATCAGTGCAAGGAGATGTCTTGAGTTGAGCAAACCCTAATCTAGTCTTAAGTCCAAGAAGTCTTGTGAGGGAAAATCTTGATAAAATGAGAGGGAAAATTTTAGGGTACAACAACTGACCATGTTCAATCTTCTTGTACCTGAAGAGTTAGATTGACGAGTTTGCCGTTCGTGACTCGAAGGTAAAAGATGATTGGACACTAGAGTGCCCGTAAATTTGCACTCGTCAAAGTATAGTTGAGGGAATGGGCTTAAAGATGCAATTTGGAAAGGTGATAGAATATTGTCGGAGATGGGATAAAGATTCCATCCAGGAATGTTTGTTGAAAATCAGGAGAATGAACATCAGAATGGTATCCGTATCTGGAACGTATCTGAGTTGTATATGAAGATTGAAATCTGAGTAGGCGACAGAATAACATCCATGTCTGGAGCATCTCTGAGCTGGGGAAAAAGTCAGAATAAGTGACAGCATGGCTACCGTGTCTGGAGCGTATCTGGACTGTATCTGAATCTTGTATTTGAATAAGCGACAGAATAACATCCGTGTCTAGAGCATCTCTGAGTTGTATCTGAATAAGCAATAGAATAACATCCGTGTCTGGAGAATCTCTAAGCTGTTTTCTTTGCTTTGAATTTGAATAAGCAATAGAATAACATCCGTGTCTGGAGCGTCTCTAAGCTGTTTTCTGAGCTTTGAATCTGAATAAGCAATAGAATAGCATCCATGTCTGGAGCGTCTCTAAGCTGTTTTCTGAGCTTTGAATTTGAATAAGCAATAGAATAGCATCCGTGTCTGGAGCATCTCTAAGATGTTTTCTGAATTCTGTATTTAAATATTTGTTAAAGATAGCTGTTAATCTTATCCTGAAAAGGGTAAAATGTTAGCTGAAACACAAAGTTATGTTGCATGAAATGTATGATGCAATAAACGTGTTTTATCAATGTTTATGATATATGAATGTGATGTATGCGCATGTAAGTTGATTAGCTATCTTGCTGAGGAAAATAAATCCTTGATAGCTGGAGATAATAAAATCTTTGACTGCTTCCGGGGAAAATAAATCCTTGACCGCTATTGGAGATTCAAAATCTTTGATTGCTGAGGATAAGAAATCCTTGCTGACTACTACTGGGGATAGAAAATCCTTGGCAACTCGCGGGGATTATCAAAAACTTTGACAACTTCTGTGGGGAGTTGAGAATCCTTCACGACTTTCCTGGGGATATAGGGATCCTTCAAGTCTTTGGAATTGGAGTACTGACAAAATCTGTTGTGAGAAAAATGCCAAGTGCTGTTTGAGAAACCTGCTTGGGGAATCTGAGAACTTTGATGACTATGGATGGGGATTACACAAAGGGAATCCTTACTCGGATGGGGAATAAGGAAAACTCTGGAGATCTCTACTGGGGATCAGACAAAGGAAAAACCTTGATCTGTTGGAGGAACAGGAAGACTCTGATGGCTTCTGCGGGGAACCAAGAATGAGAATCTTCGATCTCCTGGGAAATTTGAACCCTTGGGGACTTCAAGTTGGGAAGTCAAGAATGAGAATCTTCGATCTGCAGGGGATTAAAAATCTGACAGATTCATGCCGGGGAGTAATGAAGACTCTGGAAACTTCACTGGGGAATCAAGAATGAGGATCTTCATTCTGTTGGGGAGTAATAACTCTGTGGGGAATAGCTATACTGCTGGGGAGTAGCTATCCTGCTGGAGAGTAAATTCAGAACTCTGGGGAAAAAGCTTATTCCTATTTGGAAGATGCTCAGGAGTTTGGGTTGTATGCCAATCTATTGGGGAATTATCCTAGGTGGGGATAAAATAAAAGTTAACTGTTATCTGGTTGATTCTCGGATTTTAAGACAACTTGGCGGGGAATCTGGAGAAACTGGATGGTTTCTACTGTGGATTGGTAGTTGGAAATTTAGCTCCGTTGGGGAAGAAGGTTTCATCTTCGTTGAGGGTCTGTAGTTCAAAGTTTTGCTCCGCTGGGGATTGGGAGTTTGAAAACTTAACTCTGATGGGGATTAAGGATTTGAAATTTAGCTCCGCTGGGGATATGTATTTCAAGGTTTTAGCTCCGCTGGGGATCTAGATGATGTACTGCAGGGGATTTCTCTTGGAATAGCCTAAAGACGTTTTCCTATACTTTCAACCTGTCAGTAATTATTCTTTCCCATTTCTTTCATTTTTAAACAGTGATTATATTCAAATGCATATGCTCATTTAATAAATCATTGGACGTTTTCAAATAAAACACACGTGTAAAAAAAGAAGAAAAGGCAAATAGTTTTCTGCACTTTGAAGTATCTTTGTATTAACTTTGTGTAAGTATTTGTAGAAAGGAGACAGACATCCTAGTAAGAGAATGTTGTCATAAAAAATGAGAAAAATTTATACAAAGAAAGATGGCTATGTGTAAAAAATTCCATGGGGTTCCCATTCTGCTATAGCCTTCGTAACTCTGAATATCTTGTCCATTCGTTGCTTCGTCCGAAGATGATTGAGTTGATCAGAAGCCCGAAGCTTATTTGTGAAGAGATTGTCCTTAAAGTGATCCGACGAGACATAACCATACGCTTTAATTCCCTAACTTTTGCCTGGACCGCCCTTTCGGGTTTTCGATCCACCGGGAAACCCTTTTTTGCCCAAGTCGCCCTTTTGGGTTTTCAACTTGCCGGGTGTACAAATTTTTTTATATTTATCCCTAATTTTTGCCTGAACCGCCCTTTCGGGTTTTCGATTCATCGGGAAGCCCTTTTTTTGCCTAGGTGTGTCAACCTAGCGGGTCATTTATGCGTAGTATCTTTTGACTATGCCTGCGTTTGCAGGGTGCAGAAGGTCATCACCGTCCATAGTGGTTAATATCATTGCTTCACCATAAAAGATGTTTTTGATCACAAATGGTCCTTCGTAGGTAGGAGTCCATTTTCCCCTGGGATCACTTTGCGGCAAGATGATCCGCTTGATTACAAGGTCTCCGACTTGATATACTTGTCATCTGACTTTCTTGTTGAAAGCCTTGATCATCCATTTTTGATACGTCTGACCGTGGAAAACAACAGTAAGTCGCTTTTCATCAATCAAGTTAAGTTGATCAAGCTGGGTCTGAATCCAATCGTCTTCACTCAAACCAGCATCTTTCATGATTCTCAAGGAGGGAATCTGAACCTCAATAGGAAAGGGTGTTGCCCCAGTTGATGTACGCGCCGTGGTACGGTACCCGTGAAGAGAAAACGGTAGCATTTCATGCCAGTCCTTGTAGGTGACTGTCATCTTTGGAATGATCTTCTTGATATTTTTGTTCGCAGCTTCGACAGCACCGTTCATCTTTGTCCTATAGGGAGATGAATTGTCATGTTGAATCTTGAACTGCTCGCACAAGGCAGTGATCATAGTGTTGTTAAGGTTTGTACCGTTGTCAGTGATGATCCTGTCGGGGATACCGTACCGACATATGAGGTTCTGCTTGATGAAGCGGGCAACAAAATCATTTGTAACGGATGTGAAGGAAGCTGCTTCGACCCACTTGGTAAAGTAATCAATGGCCACCAGAATGAAGCGGTGTCCATTGGATGCTGTAGGCTTGATCTCTCCAATCATGTCAATTCCCCACATAGCGAATGGCCAAGGAGCTGTTAAGACATTGAGAGGAACTGGAGGTATATGTACCTTGTCCGCATAGATTTGACATTTGTGGCATGTACGGGAATGTTGATGACAGTCAGCTTCCATGGTAGACCAGTAATAGCCTTCCCTTAGAATCTTCTTAGCCATCGTATGTCCGCTAGAGTTAGTGCCAAAGGTACCATTGTGCAGTTCAGCGATGAGCTGCTCAGCTTCAACCTTGTCCACACAACGGAGTAGAATACAATCATTATTGCGCTTGTATAAGATACCATTGCTCAAGAAGAACTTGGCAGAGAATCTCCTTAAGAACTTTTTGTCGTTGACTGAAGCTCCTTTAGGATATTCTTGAGCCTCGAGATACCTTTTGACTTCGTGAAACCAAGGTCGGTCCACTACTTCTTCGGTATTAATATCTTGACAATGTGCAGGTTCTTCCATCCGTTCAATGGTGATTTGGGGAGCCTCATTATCCCAGTTAAGTTTAAACGTGGATGACATTGTAGCTAGAGCATCCGCTAGCTGATTTTCTTCTCGCGGGAAGTGCTCGAAGGTAATCTGTTCGAAATGTGGTAACAATGTCAAGACATGTTCTTTGTAAGGGATGAGGTTTGGATGTTTAGTATCCCACTCTCCTTTGATTTGACTAATAACCAAAGCTGATTCCCCAAACACAACCAAAGATTTGATTCCCAAGTCTATTGCAGCCTTGAGACCAAAGATACAAGCTTCATACTCTGCCATGTTATTGGTGCAGCTAAAGCAAAGTCGGGAAGTGAAAGGTGTATGGAAACTTTCTGGAGAGATAAGTACTGCGCCGATACCCTTTCAAAGTGCATTGGAGGCACCGTCAAAGTACAGGGTCCATCGGGATCCTTGTTCAGGTTCGTCATACGGTCTGAAATCTTTAACGTTGTCCAATGTCATAATATCCTCGTCGGGGAAGTCAAACCTCATGGATTGGTAATCTTCGACAGCTTGGTGAGCCAGATGGTCAGCTAGAACACTCCCCTTTATAGATTTTTAGGTCGTGTACTGTATATCGTATTCGGTAAGGATCATCTGCCATCTAGCGATTCTTCCGGATAAAGCAGGCTTTTCAAAGATGTACTTGATTGGATCCATCTTAGATATCAGCAAAGTGGTATGAGTCAACATATACTGCCTTAGCCGGCGAGCAACCCATACCAAAGCGTAGCAAGTTTTCTCGAGCAGTGAGTATCGGGTCTCACAGTCGGTAAACTTTTTGCTAAGGTAATAAATGGCATGCTCTTTTCAGCCAGACTCGTCATGTTGGCTCAGTACGCACCCCGTTGAATTCTCTAGGGCAGTCAGATACATGATTAGCGGTCTTCCTTCAACGGGAGGCATCAAGATAGGAGGTTCTAGAAAATACTACTTGATTTTATCGAAAGAAACTTGACAGTCATCATTCCATTTAACCACCTGATCGTTCTTCAACAGCTTGAAGATTGGCTCACAGGTAGATGTTAGGTGAGAGATGAACCTAGCAATGTAGTTTAGGCGTCCCAAAAAACCTCTGACCTCCTTCTCAGTGCGAGGGGCAGGAATTTCTTGTATAGCTTTGACTTTGGCAGGATCAACCTCGACGCCCTTGTTGCTGACAATGAAACCCAAGAGTTTACCGGACCTGACTCTGAAAGTGCACTTGTTAGGGTTCAGTCTGAGCTTGTACTCTTTCAACCTGACAAACAGCTTTTGCAAATGGTCGAGGTGTTCTTCTTCCGTCTGTGATCAGGCTATCATATCGTCTACGTAGACCTCTATCTCATGATGTATCATATCATGAAACAAAGCTACCATGGAGCACTGATAGGTTGCCCCGACATTCTTCAGTCCGAATGGCATCACTTTATAGCAGAACGTACCCCACTGTGTAACAAAAGTAGTTTTCTCCATGTCCTCAGGGGCCATTTTGATCTGGTTATATCCTGAGAATCCATCCATGAAAGAAAATACCTTGTGCTGAGCTGTGTTGTCAACCAAGATGTCAATGTGCGGTAGTGGAAAGTCATCTTTAGGGCTAGCCCTGTTTAAGTCTCTGTAATCCACGCACATTCTCACTTTCTCGTCCTTCTTAGGCACGGGCACAATGTTAGAAACCCATTGTGGATAGGAAGTAACAGCAAGAAATCCAGCATTGAACTGCTTCATAACTTTTGCTTTGATCTTTTCAGACATGTCGAGCCTCATGCGGCAAACTTTTTGTTTAATTGGTGGACAGTCTTCCCTCGTGGGCAGACGGTGAACCACAATATCTGTATCAAGTCCCGACATGTCTTCGTATGACCAGGCGAAGATCTCAACATATTCATTCAACAGCTGAATTAAGCGCTCTTTGACACTTGGCTCTAGGTTGGCACCCACTCTAACTTCTTTTCTATCTTCGTCAGTACCCAAGTTGATTGTCTCTAACAGCTCCTTATGAGGCAGAATAGCCCTTTCTTCCTGTTGTAGCAGCCTAGCCAATTCTCTCGGCACTTCACAGTCTTCATCACCTTCGTATTCGGCATGGTAGACCAGATCTTCAGAGTCACTGAAGGCCATAGCAGGATTGTTACCCATGGAATCCGGAATGGAAGGGTACCTGAATTTGTGAGTGTGGGTGTTTGTAAGGGATAACCATCTTTAAACAAATAAAATGCAAAAATAAAGACAATGAACACAAAAGTTTATATGTGAAAACATCCATGATTCATTAAAATGGCATATGAAGATGAAAAAATCAAACCCTTACAAATGGACCTATATGCCTCGGGTAAGGCACAAGGCTAAAAGTGTATGAATTGTTCAAGAATTATTACAAACCAACAGAAATGTTTGAAAGATAAATTACTGATTTATGAAAGTAATGGGAACAAAGTCTTTTGCCTCCCAGTTGCTCAGTCCTCTGTCAACAGTAGGGAAAATCCAATCTTCCAAGTTGCTCTCCTCTTCACTATCCTCCAAAGAATTGACTCCATGATGGGTGATCTTCACTGGCGGCCCTCCAGCCCGGGAGCGGCGTACAACCTTTTGAGCAGAAGCAGTTAATCCCAAGCCAAATTTATCAGATTTGAAAGGAAAGTCGGGAAGTTTCCCCCAGATTGTGCTTCCTCCTTCTTCAATCACAGCCTTTGCATCTTTGAGAGACGACATCCTACGCGGAGGTCTTGTAATCAAGGGTACAGAAGGCATTGTCTTGGTTGCTGCAATCTCTTCAGAAATTTTCTCGAAGTGTTGGAAAGGGGTTTCTATGAATTCACCATCTAATTCCACATAGCGGAAATAATTAAGATGGCTTATCATATATTCCTCTTTACCGTGAACAGTTACAATTTTCCCTTGGACAAGGTACTTAAGCTTTTGATGCAGAGTAGAAGTGACGGCTCCAGCATGGTGAATCCAAGGTCTCCCCGACAAGCAAGAATAGGAATGACGAATTTCCATCATGTAGAATATAGAGTTGAAGGTTTTAGTTCCCACTTTAATCGGGATGTCCACCTCCCCGTGGACCATCCTTTTAGAATCATCAAAGGCTCTGACAATGATATTGCTGGGCTTCAAGGTTAGGCCTTCACAATCCAGTCTATCCAATGCTTTCTTTGGTAAGATGTTCAGCGATGAACCAGTGTCTACCAGTACGTGTGCTAGAGTAGTCCCTCTGCATTCCACCGACACATGTAAAGCGTCATTATGTTTTATCCCTTTAGATGTTAAATCGGCATCGGAGAATCCTAGACCATTGTCTGCTGTTAGGCTAGCTACACATTCCTGGAACTGATCCGCGGAGGTTTCCTGTGGCACATGGGCCGTCTTCAAAAATCTGATTAGAGTTTTAGCATGAGCTTCTGAACAAAGCAGCAGGGCCAACATTGAGATCTTTGAGGGGTTTTGCCCCAGTTGTTCCACAACATTATAATCGCTTTTCTTGATTATTTTCAAAATCTCTTCCATTTCTTTTTGAGAAGTTTCAGGGATGACCAATGGATGAGCCTTCGTCCTGACAGGCTTTTCTTGGATCCCTTTCCCTCTATCATCAGCAACGGCAGAGGGGACAACCACAGGAATTACAACTTCTTCAATAACTGGAGTTCTCACAGATATGTTGATCGGTACAGGGGTTACCTTAGGAGCAACTGAGGATCCGAAGATTGCCTTTAGAGGGGCAATCTCTGGAGAGAAAATTCTTCCACTGTGGGTGATTTTACTCGTTCCAGCAATGTTTCCAATGTCGGAAGTCTCTTCATCAGAACTCTCTTCAGTTGATTCAATTTTCTTAATACCGTGGTAGAAGATCTCTCCTCTATAGTTCCACGGTATTGATTTGTTGGACTTGTACGGGATGGGCCCCGACATGGTTATCTTCAAAGGTGCAATCTTCGGATCGGATGTAATCTTAACAGGTCTTTTGGAGACCTTGGAAAGATTGGCGGATATGGTAATTATTGAAATATCGTTGATAGGAGTCGGTGTAACAGGAGTCTTTTCAAAAAGCATTTCTTGGTTATCCATTAGGCGTTGGATGCCTAACTTCAACAATGAACAATTGGTCGGTAAGGATGAACAAATGCAGCAATCTTCTTCACAACCTGGGAAAATCCCAGCCTTCAGCAAATTCAACTTGATTATTGGTAGAGGAGTCATCAAATCGTCAACAGTAGCAACATATAGATCCTCTTCAACAACATGGCCATTGTGGCCATGCTTTGGCATTGGAGCAGATATCACATTTGGCTTTTCAGGGGCGTCGAATTCAACTTCTTTAGCATCTATCAAATCCTTAATCTTATTCTTGAGGGCCCAACAATTATTGGTGTCATGCCCCAGGCTGTCTGAATGATAAGCACACTTGGCGTTCGAATGGTAGTAAGGAGAAGTTGTATTCAGATTTTTCGGGGCCTCTCTCAAACTGGTATGGTTTAACTTCAGGAGATGGGGTAAAACTTGAGCAGGAGTCATGGTTCTGGGTTGATTGTTTCTAGGCTGATCCGCTGCAGACTTCTAAATCATTACGGCCTCCACCGCTGGCCGGTGCTCAAATCTTCCTTGACCTCTTTGGGAGTAGACAACTGATACTTCCTTCTTTGCTGGAAAATTCTTTTTGATGGCAGCAGAAGCAGATGCGTCCTTTTGAATTTTCTCGCTTTTAATGTCGGCTTCAACTCTTTCACTGGTTAGAATCAACTCGGTGAACCCCACAGACGAACTTCCAATCATGTGATTGAAAAAGGGACCTGATAGTGTAGCCAAGAACATATCAACTAGATCTCTATCAAATAGAGGTGGCTGCACTCGTCCCGCCAAGTCTCTCCATTACTGGGCATACTCTTTGAAAACTTCATTTGAGACCATGCCTATACTCTGTAATTGAGTACGGGTTGGTGCTAAGTCCGCATTATATTGATACTTCTTGTAGAAAGCAGCAGCCAAATCCTCCCAATTATGCATATCAGACCTCTCTAGCTGGTAAAACCAATCCAACTGCGTCCCCGCCAGACTGTCCTGGAAGAAATGGACCCACAGATCCTTTTCAGAAGAATGTGGTTGGATTTTCCTGACATAAGACTGCATGTGCATCTTGGGACAAGACAACCCATCGTATTTAGCAAACAGAGGTACTTTGAATTTAGGAGGGATCACAATTCCAGAAACCAACCCTAGATCTTCAAAGTCCAGCCCAGGTACTCTTTGCACTTCCATAACTGCCAGACGTTCTTCCAGATTCTTGTACTTGTCATCTGCAGGAGGGTACTGCTGTTCAGAATAGTCTTCATCCTCTTCTTCCTCAGCCTTAGAATCAGATGCCACTGCAGTTCCTTTACCCTTTCCTTCTCCTTCCTTAGAGGTTGATTGAAAATCTAGGACCCTTCTGGTTTGACCTTCAAATCTTCTACCCAATATAGCCACACCAACTCTCTTCTTTTTATTTTTCTCTTTCTCCAGTAAAGTTTTGAGCTCCTCCTGACCCTTTGCCAAGGTCATGAGTAGCTGTTGGAATTATGAATTCCGCACTTGCAAGTCTTTGACCGTTTGTTCAATATCCATCTTGCTGAAATAAACAACAGAGAGATAAGGAAACCTGGTGTGAAGACCTGCTTATGCATATCATGAATGACACGTATTCATGTAATGCATTCAAGGATTCAGAAATTCAAATTTGTCTTAAACAAAAAGGAACACACGTCATATTAATAAGATAGAATTTGTTAGTACATAAATGCCCCATGGGCAAAATAATACAAAATTCTAATGTAAAAAGACGTTGCACATTCTCTTTGGTACAATGTAGGTGTTGAGAGTCCGCTCTTTGTTAAGTTAACGAGTAAATTTCAAAACCTTCTTCTCACTGGCGTAGAATTGGGCTTCAAAAGTGTCGCACTCTCCCTTGAGCTGTATCCAACACCTTTGTAAATCTTCTAGTGATGTTGGCATGTCAGGATGTAGGAGGGTGTATGGAACCTCTCCTTCCATAAAAGGCTCTTTGATCACAGGAAGAATGTAGGGGTAAGGCATCATAAGACTTTGGGCGCGGGTTCGTACCCACTTGAGGTAAGGCTCAAGAGGGATGGAATTCTTGTGTACCAAGGTCTTACTGTCCACCTTGTTGGGCATCCTCCAAGCTCGGATAAACCTTTGTCGGAGTCCTTGATCGTCGTTGTGGAAGTCAAAAACCAAGTCTGGAATCAACATGTCATGTGGGCCATCCCTTCGGGCATAACCAAATTGTCTTAGAGCCAAGCAGGGGTTGTAGGTGATGCCTCCCCTAATGCCAAGTAGAGGGACATTAGGAAATTCCCCACAACGTTCAATGATGATGACATTCTCTTTAGATCGAGAACACCAATGAACATCTGAATGTGTAAGAGTCATCAATCGTTGTGACCACCTCAAACCTTGCTCATTCTTCAAGACTGATTGGGGAAGATGAGAAATAAATCATCTTTCTAGTAGAGGAGTACATCACATGAGAACACCTATTTTCCTCATTGTTCGAGTGTGAAATGAGTGGAGGATATCCCCAAGCAATGTAGGCACCGGGTTACGAGCCATGAAGATTTTGACAGCGTTCACATCTATAAGTTGGTCAGGGTTTGGGAACAAGACCAACCCATAGATGAGAAAAGCTACAATCTCCTCAAAAGCTTGTAAGTCCAAAGAATTCCAGCAGCTTTGGGCCTTCTCGAACAGAAACTTTGACAAGAAACCTTTGACACCACTTCTAGTTTCCCAAATGGCCTATGATATCAGATGGTTGCAAGTGTAGGGCTTGAGCAACATCTTAAGGTTTTGGATCTCTTTCCGTACCGTTGTAGGGTAGTTGATTGAGAATAGGAATCCTCAAGAGTTGATAAAATTCCTCCAAAGTAGGCACATGTTGGTAGTCAGGAAATGTAAAGCAATGATGCAAAGGGTCAAAGAACTGGAAGAGAACTTTCAGCATATCCTCCTCATTGTTGGCAGTGACTAAGTTGAGAAGACGACCATGACTCTCGGTAAATGGAGAATTCTCAGGAATCCTTGAAGCTAGCTCCTTGAGTTGAGGAGGAATTCTCACAAGGTTGACCTGAATAGTTTTCCTGCGGAGTGAATCCATTACCTACAAAACAGGAACAAAGATGAAGATCCAATTCCTTGAAATGGTTAGTGGATGCATATGATGCTTCATTATTATCATTGTTGTACCCCAAAATTTTCCCTCTCATTTTACCAAGATTTCCCCTCACAAGACTCTTTGGACTCTAGACAGGATTAGGGTTTGCTCTGCTCAAAACATCTCCTTGTACTGTTGACCTGAAATTAGGGTTTGAGTTTGCACAGGGATTTTTGGACTTCCAATGCCCCATGTGACTTTCATACTTCATTTTGGACTCCTAAGATTGCCCATACCAAGTTTCAAGCCTTGAATCAAATTTTTGCCCAGTCAATTGGACAGTTGACCTAGAAATCAGCTGTATTGGGGAAAAAGTCAATTGTGGCCAATTTACAGTCAAACCTCATAATTGTTTATCCACATCAACATTATAGACTCATATGAACCATTTGATCAAGTTTGGACCATAACTCCTCAAGAAATTTGACCAGATCATCAAAAGGGCAAAATGGTCATTTTTAGGGTTTTGACTGCAGAAGGGCAATTTCTGATTTTTAACCTAGCCAATGGCAAATTGGTTTCAAACATGGTTTCAAGGACTAAATGGCATCATCTTGACCTAATCACAAGGTTCAAAAGATCTCCAATGCATTGGATTGACAAATGAATTTTCCAATCAACTAATCAAAAATCAATTGTACACTGAAAAATCAAACTTTGACTTTTTAGTCAAAACCAAGTTCCAAGGGTCATTTTTCATCAAGATGTGTCAAAACTTGAAACTTGTTCATCAAGAAACCTAATTTTGGAAATTAGGGTTTAAAATGGAAAATTTTCATAATTTAGAAATTTTCTAAGTTATAAAAATTTCTTATTTTCCCCAACTTTTCCCAATTTTTTCACCATGATGCAATTGGATTAAAAGAAAACTTCCAACATTAAAGTTGTAGTACTCCACAAAATATACAACTTTGATTCACAAAGTTTTCCCAAAAGATGCTTGGATCTCAAGTTATGATTTTGTGAATAAGGGCCCATGAAACTTTTAACTTAGTGAAATTTTGCCCTAGTTTAGGCAGGATTTTAACCTATCTTCATGGCAATTTTTCACATAGTTCCACTTGGAATCTCAAAATGCATTTCAAATATGGATTGTAGATCATGTTACAAGCTTTCCAAAATGTCGAAGAACTCTCCAAAATCATTTATGGTTAGGGAGAATCGAAGGTTTGAATTTGGAAAAATATCACTTTGGTTTATGGCATTTTTCATGTTGACACAAGTTGCAATTTCTGTCCAGCCATGCTTGTACTTGTTTACAGGTCCTTAAACCCTTCTACAATCAAAAATTGAATGCAAATACAATGGATTAAGGCATTGTTCAGATCTATAGAAGTTTACACATTGAATTAATCTAAAAATGGCAAAAAGGCAATATTGCCATTTTCATAAAGTTGGCTTTATGTCAAGTTGTTCCCCTTGAGCTGTGAATCCATTCTTTTGCAGCAAACCAACTCCACAAACTTAGGCAAAAGTACAACAACTTTGTGCAGCTAAGAAGGAGGCCTGTACAGGCCATAGCATGGTCACTTCTCACTTTTGCTTCAAAATGAAGAAACCTTGCAAAATCACCACAACTCTTGTATCAGATATAACCAAGTGTGGTAAAAATTTCAAGAAAGTTTTGCATATCACACTAAGTTAGAAGCACGAGCTAACCACTTCTCAAGCCTTCCAAAACACCAAAATCATATTTTCTTGCAAAACAGGGCAGCTTCTGCATTTTGATTTCCAAATCACAAACCACTCGCGCGTTTTGCCCCAAACCTCTTCCAACACACTCCATACAACCTACCTAAGATATCCCAACCATTCCCAAGTGATTGTAATCCCATTTACCCACTTCACCATTTTTGAATTCTGACTGTGTAGGTTGACTTCTACAAGCTTATTCAGGCAAGTTCAAAGCTAGCTAGGCATTGGGAAAGCTCAAAGGAACTTCAAGCAAGATCACAAGCATCTCAGGCCTCACTGAAAACCCCTGCATTGCCATACTCGAGCTTGACTGAAACAGGTAAATTTCAAACTTCTATCTCTCTATTTAGGAAACATTAGGCTTAGGTTTGTGAATAAAAAATATAGTACTCATTGCCCTTAAGCTGTACATATGCATAGATTTCATTTAAGTTAACTGAGTTTGGAGAATTTGAATGATGAACTTTCTGAAAAAACTAGGTTAGAAATTAGGGCCAGAGAAATTCTCTCTGGTCTTTGAGAGTTAGATTAAGTTTTTTACATGGTTAGAATCGTGTGATTATGCTCTATAACTTTCATGTTGCAAGTTTTTGCTTTAGAGCATGTATGCAGGATTTCCCGGTTTGAACATCAAGCGTGCGTTTTTGTTTGGTCAGAGGTTGAAGATAAAGGCCATATGGGTTGGGCTTGGCTATTCCATGCTATTTTCACCCTCCTTTGTGCTTTCTGCACCCCCTTGACCCATTTCATTATTTTTTTATATTTTTCTATTTCTATTTACATTTCTGACTTTATTTTATTTTTCTAAACATTAAAAATCACCAAAAATATTTTCTTAAATTTTCACATTTTATTTTATTATTTTTATTATTTTTTTGGGCATAAAAATAATTACTTTAATAATATACTTTTATTTTCTTTAATAAAAAACTTGTAAATATTATAAAAATATTATATATTTTTATTTTCATTATTTATATACTTAAATAATATTTTCTCACATTATTTTTATTTTTTTAACATTTGTATATATTTTATTTATTTTCTTGTACATAAATAAATAATACATAATATATATATTTTCTTAAAACAAATTAGGGTTTCCACCCCTTAATAAAAATAATCATTTTTATTTTCTCATTTTTAATACATTAAATAAACTTATTTTTTACATACATAAAAATAATACAAAAAAACACTTTTGCATATTCATATTTATTTGCATATTTAAATATTGTCTATTTATTTATTTTGCACAATGAGTTCAATTGGGTTGTAATAGTTGACTTAGGGCTTTTAATTTCTTGCAAATATCCCCTATTCAAATTTGTATCCCCCTCCCCATATCAACGTTGTAATAGTTGTAGATTTATTTTTACGCATTTATTGCTTTCAAATATGCCATGATAGAGAGATTAGGGTTTGTATGCAAAAATCCAAAATCAATAGCTTGACTAATACAAGACAAAAATGCATGAAAATGAAAACACAATGCACACAAGCACCCTTAGGGTTTCATCCACTTGTTGCCTTTAAAATGGCCACAGTATGCATGCTAGGTATCTTGGCAAAACAAAAGGATCATAGTCCCTCGATGACGCTATCTTGGTTGCCTATACAAAAATGATCTAGTCCCTCAAAAAATTGCTAAAGATACTTAGCACAATTGCTATCATGGTTATACGATGACCCACACCCCTCCCGTTTAACATCCAAAGATTAAGCTTGTTTACCAAATACAATGGTAAATCAACAATATCAAAGGGTTAAAAATGTGTAGGAAAGACTTTTGAGTAGGTAGGGTAGATGCTCCTAGTTACTTGATCAAACTTGCAAACATCCTTGCTATTTTCAAAAACACACAATACAATTTCAAAACATTTTCCCAAAACAAACTTTCAAACATTGAAACATTTTTCAAAAGACAAACACCTTTGTAAAACATTCAAACAAGAATTGTTACAAAGGTTGCCTAGACAAAGCCTCTTTTACAAATATTTTCAAAACCACACACAAAGCACCATTTCAAACAATTGAAAAGCAAAAGCAAGTGATCTAAACAAGTAACTAAGAGCCCATGGAAAACCATGGATGAAAAGGGTGCTAGCACCTTCCCTTTTCATAATCTACCTCCCGAACCCAAGAAAACATCTCAAAGGTCTTTCCTGTGCTTTTTGACCTTTTCTTTGGATAAAATAAAAAGTTGGTGGCGACTCTTGCTAAACCGAAACATTTGCGAACACAAAACGCAAAACCTCAAGTCAGTTCTCCCACCGCATCACAATCATGATGTATGCACAAGTATATGTACAAACAAATCACACAAGTTCCTAGTTTCAGGCTTGCATGGGGTTTCATAGGTAAGTACCGTCTTGAAGTTTAGTTGGCTCAACCTGTCCTATAAATAGTAACCGAGTTCTAAGGAGCTCAATATCACTGGATTATTTTCTGTGTTCATTGTTTCAGTTTAGCCACTTTACTGACGACCGAAATATTCCAAGAAAACAACCCTCAATGAGTGTAGTATCGAGTATCTACCAACTTCGGACTGCACCAAAGCCGGTCATCTCACTACCCCTAAAAAAAGGCCAAGTTGGTCAAGTAAAGGTTCTAAAAGTCCATTAATGCTTCATGACATCACTCAACGGCCCCCTATTCTCTTTGATTGACTCAAAGGCTACCGGTACCCACAAATATGTCGCACTAATATAGCTATTGCTTCAACCATGTCGGTATACCCCGCACAGTTTCCACAACTTATTGTTATTTACCTATGAATGTTTCCCAAATCCGGGTAGAGGATTCAAACCCAAACAATAGGACCAAATGTAAAGAAACCAAGTCAAGAAAGATAAGCATGTAAAGGTGATCTAAAACCCTAAGGTAACCCCACTTTTAGAATTGTCCCCAGCAGAGTCGCCAATTCTGTGATATAGTGGGAGAACTGACTTGAGGTTTTGCGTTTGTGTTCGCAAATGTTTCGGTTTAGCAAGAGTCGCCATCGACTTTTTATTTTATCCAAAGGAAAGGTCAAAAAGAACAGGAAAGACCTTTGAGATGTTTTCTTGGGTTCAGGGGGTAGATTATGAAAACGGAAGGTGCTAGCACCATTTTCATCCATGGTTTTCCATGGGCTCTTAGTTACTTGTTTAGATCGCTTGCTTTTGCTTTTCAATTGTTGGAAATGGTGCTTTGTGTGGTTTTGAAAATATTTTGAAAAGAGGCCTTTATTTAGGTAACCTTTGTAATGATTCTTGTTTGAATATATACAAAGGTGTTTGTCTTTTGAAAAATGTTTCAATGTTTGAAAGTTTGTTTTGGGAAAGTCTACCCTACTCAAAGATCTTTCCTACATATTTTTAACCCTTTGACATTGTTGTTTTACCATTGTATTTGGTAAACAACCTTGTATTTGGATGTAAAACGGGACGGGCGTGGGTCATCGTATGACCATGATAACAATATTGCCAAGTATCTTTAGCAAGTTTTTAAGGGACTAGATCATTTTGTTTAGGCAACCAAGATAGCGTCATCGAGGGACTATGATCTTTTTGTTTTGTTTTTTTTTTGCCAAGATACCTAGCATGCATACCACGGCCAATTTTAAGGCAACAAGTGGATGAAACCCTAGGGGTGCTTGTGTGCATTGTGTTGTCATTTTTCATGCATTTTTGTATTGTGTTTAGTCATGCTATTTGTTTGATTTTGGTCTTTGCATACAAAACCCTAATCTTACTATCATGCATATAAAAGCAATAAATGCGTAAAAATAAATCTAAGAATATTACAACATTATTATGGGAACAGGGATACAAGTTTGAATAGGGGAATATTGCTCAAAATAAAGCCCTAAAACTATTATTACAACCAAACTGAAATATTGCACAAATAAATAAATAGACAAATATTTAAATGTACAAATAAATATAAATATGCAAAGGATGTTTTTTGTGTTTATTTTATGTATGTAAAATAAATTATTTATGTCTTAAAATAAGAAAAATATTAATGATTATTTTTTGAAAGGGTGAGAAACCCTAATTTTTGTTTTTAGAAAATGCATATTCTAATTATTTATTTATTCATTTATGTACAAGAAAATAAATAAATAAATAAATAAATAAATATATATATATATATATATATATATATATATATATATATATATATATATATATATATATATATATATATATATATATATATATATATATATATATATATATATATATATATATATATATATATATATATATATATATATATATATATATATATATATATATATATATATATATATATATATATATATATATATATATATATATATATATATATATATATATATATATATATATATATATATATATATATATATATATATATATATATATATATATAAATGTTAAAAAATAATATTTGTGAGAAAATAATATTTTAAGTATAAAGATAAAAATGTGTAATGTTTTTATATTATTTATAAGTTTATTTAAGAAAATAAAAGTATTTAACCTAATAAACTATTTTCTTGTCATAAAAAATAATTAAAATAATAAAATAAAAATTAAAAAATTAAGAAAATATTTTTCGTGATTTTTAATATTTAGAAAAAAAATAATAAAGTCATAAAATAAAAAAAAAGAAATGAAAAAATGCAAAAATAAAGAAATGGGCCAAGGGGGTGCAGAAATTAAAGAGGGTGCAAATAGCCAGAACAACCAAGCCCAGCCCAATGTCCACTTCGCCCCTGACCTTGGACAAACGCGCGCGCCCTGTTCAGTTCAAACCTGTTCTCTCCATTCTTTGCATGAAATCAAAAACTCACAACATGAAAATTATAGAGCTTTAAACCACGATTCTAATGATATAAAAAACTTGATCTAACTCTCAGAGACCAGAGAGAATTTCATTGGCCCTAAATTCTGACCTAGTTTTTTCAGCATGTTCATCATCCAAATTCTCCTAGCTCAGTTAATATAAATACAAGCTATGCATATGTATAGTTCAAGGACATTAAGGGCTACATTTTTGCTTCACAAACCTAAGCCTAATGATTCCTAAATAAGGAGATAGAAGTTTGACAAATACTTGTTTCAGCCAAGTTTGGATATGACAATGTAGGAGTTTTGGATGAGGCCTGAAGGTCGTGTTAGCTTGCCTGAAGTTCACTCAACCTTTCCCAATATTTGGCTTGCCTTGAACTTGCCTGAATGTGCTTGTAGAACTCAACCTACAAAGCTTCAAATAAAAAATGGTGAAGTGTGAAAATGGAGTTACATTGGCTGGACAGGTGCTTGGATAGTTTAGGTGTATTATTTAGAATGTGTCTGAAGTGGTTTGGGACAAAACGCACGAGTGGATTTGGTTTTGGCTTGAGTTCTACATGTATGGCCCTATTTTGACAAGAACTTGGTGTTTTTGTGTTTAAGGGTGTTTGAGAGGCTTGGCAGTCGTGCTTTGGCTTGGTGAGATATGCTAAAGTTGTTTGAAATGAACACGAGACTTGTTTTTATCAGATACCAAAGTTATGGGTCTTTTGCAAGTTGACTTGTTTTTGAAGCAAAAGTTGGAATTGACAATGCCAAGGTTGTACAAGCTAGCTTGAGGCCTGGTGATAGTTGGTACACCTTTCATGATATTAGTGAACTTTGTTTTCAGCAAAAGTCTTGGTCCATGGCTCAAGATAAACAATTTGACATAAAGCATGCTTTATCAAAGTGACACTGTTACCTTTATGCCATTTTTGGATTAAACCTTTGTACAAAGCTTTCAAGACAAAAACAATGCCATTAACCATTGTACTTGCATTCAATTTTTGAGTGTAGAAGAGATTAGAACCTGTAAACCAAGTACAAGCATGCTTTGGACAGATTTGCAAGTTGTAACATGGTTCAAAATGCCTTGGACGAAAGTGATGATTTTCCATTTTCAAACTTTTGATTCTCCCTAACCATAAATGATCTTGGAGTGTTCTTTGACATTTTGGAAAGCTTTTAACATGCTCTACAATCCATATTTGAAATGCATTTTGAGATTCCACTTGGAACTATGTGAAAAATTTCCATGAAGATAGGTCAAAATCCTGCCTAAACTAGGGCAAAAATTCACTAAGTTAAAAGTTTCATGGACCCTTATTCACAAAATCATAACTTGAGATACAAGCATATTTTTGGAAAACATTGTGAATAAAAGTTGTAGATTTTGTGGAGTACTACAACTTTCATGTTGGAAGTTTTCTTTGAATCCAATTGCATCATGGTGAAAAAATTGGGAAAAGTTGGGAAAAAATAAGAAATTTTCATAACTTAGAAAATTTCTAAGTTATGAAAATTTTCCATTTTAAACCCTAATTTCAAAAATTAGGTTTCTTGGTGAACAAGTTTCATGTTTTGACACATATTGATGAAAAATGACCCTTGGCACTTGATTTTGACCAAAAAGTCAAAGTTTGACTTTTAGTGTATAGTTGATTTTTAATCAGTTGATTGGAAAATTCATTTGTCAATCCAATGCATTTGAGATCTTTTGAACCTTGTGATTTGGTCAAGATGATGCCATTGAGTCCTTGAAGTCATGCTTGAACCCAATTTTCCATTGGCTAGGTGAAAAATCAGAAATTACCCTTCTACAGTCAAAACCCTAATTTTGACCATTTTGCCCTTTTGATGATCTGATCAAATTTCTTGAGGAGTTGTGGTCCAAACTTGATCAAATGGTTCATATGAGTCTATAATGTTGATATGGATAAAAAATTATGAGGTTTGACTGTAAATTGGCCACAGATGACTTTTTCCCCAAAACAGCTGATTTTTAGGTCAACTGTTCACTTGATTGGGCAAAAATTTGATTCAAGGCTTGAAACTTGGTATGAGAAATCTTAGAGGTCCAACATGAAGCATGAAAGTCACATTGAGCATTGAAAGTCCAAAAATCCCTGTGCAAACTCAAACCCTAATTTCAGGTCATCAGTGAAAGGATATGTCTTGAGCTGAGCAAACCATAATCTGGTCTTGAGACCAAGAAGTCTTGTGAGGGGAAATATTGATAATGAGAGGGAAAATTTTGGGGTACAACAATAGGGCTAACATATTTTCATTTTAAAAGTTTATCATTAAATAAAGGACATTTTTTCACTCAAATATTTTGTTCCGTATCTTTCTGTTTTTATCTTCAGTTCAATCTTTTAAAATGGAAATACTTTTCTTTTTATCACTCACTTCTAAAAAAAAATAAAAACATCAATCATGGAGATGCACATTTACCCCGAAGAAGAAGGCGAGGAAGATTGTGAACTCCCTGAAGAGTTGGCAAGATTATTGAGGCAACAAGAAAAGTGAAGGTGTGAAGAAAACGTAAGAGAGGGGGGTTTGAATTGGGTTTTCCTTTCTTGAATAACTTCCGCTTCTAAGCATTTATTCGTTGAGAAATGCTTCTGAGTGTTACTTCTAAGTAATGCTTCTAATTAAGTTAAGAAAACATAAACTCTAAAGCATAAGAAAAAGTAAAGAACACAAGATATATCCTGGTTCACTTGAAAAACCCCCAAGCTAGTCCAATCCACCCTTCCAAGGTGATTTCTCCTTGAAATCAAGGACTTAATCCACTATACCAAATTTGATCACAATCGCACGGGCAACCGCCGTTGACTAACATCCAATGACGCATTCAGGGATCCATACTGGATATAATGTTCATTGACCCAATAGAATCCGATTCACCAGAATCTCCTGCCAGGATTTCCTTCCAATGATATCCATCAGTGGTCTCGCAAAGTTGACCTTCACTCAGTCCCCTTTGAGATATGACTACCATTAACCCAATATAATCTGCTACGTTGATTGCATCCAAAGTATTCTCATGTTTTCTAATCTCCACTCGAACACTTGAGGAACCAACCAATTCTAAACATAATTATTTTTCTGGAGATTACATGAGTGCTTCTTATCAAGCAGATTACTCCTAATTTAAGTACATATTGTTTGACATAATTCTAAGTAATAATTCTTGTGTACAAATAATTTACATGAAGATCTTAAGCAACAACACAATATGAGCAACAACTCTTGTGTTTTACATAATTTTATAAAGATGAATATAATCTAAATTAAGTGTTGCATCTTGTAGTCTTCTTGTCTTCACCTTCATCATTGATCAAGCTATGAGTAATAACTCCTTGCTTCTTAATTATTATGTCAAGATGTATATGATTGATAGTTTGAATGACATCTTGTAGAATTCTTCATCTTTATCTTCTTTCTTCATTAAGCAAGATATGAGCAACAACTCCTTGATTTTTCATAATTCTGCCAAGATGTATATGATTGGTGATTTGAATGACATCTTGTAGAATTATTGTTGTTCTTATAATGGATGATACCTTTTTGGTTGTGTCCCAATAATGGCAACTTTCATTTTTGACATTGAACGCCAACAACATTGCAACTGGCTATATGCAACAACATCAACTTTAAACATACACTTCTTTTCTTATATAGCCAAGCAAAATAGAGTCGTTGGCTATTTGAAAAAGAGTCGTTACAAATAGTACTACTATGTCCTTATCTCTTCAACGATTCAAGCTAGTGGAGAGGTAGTGGAATAAAGCTTTTTCATACTGTATATAATTGTACCATGTTACTGTTATATTCTTTCCTTCTGCATTTCAAAGACTTCTGCGAGCACGAGGTTAGAAGCGGGAACATAACATAAGGTCTTCAGAACTTCAAGTCTTGAGAGTCTTTAGAACTGCGTATTCATAGTCTTCAGCAATTGGTCGTGAGAACCCGTTATAGCGAACCTTGGATAAAGAAAGCTTCAAGTCTTAAGAGTCTTAAGAGATGCGTCTTTAGAGTCTTAAACACTTGGTCTTGATAATCCGTTGTAGATAACTTTGGATATTTAGAACTTCAAGTCTTTGGAAACTTCAGACCTTCCGTCTTTAGAATATTTAGCACTTGGTTCGTTAAGAAACCTTGTTTGTAGAACCTTGTTATTAGAAACAAAAAAATCTTCAGCATCTGGACTTCATTTATAAACGTTGTCTTCAAACATTTTAACTTAGTCTTCTTTGAAACAAGTTGTCTTTTATAAACTAAGTTTTTAGCATCTGGACATCATTAGAAACTTTGTCTTTAAATGTTCTAAATTTGTTTCTTTGGAACATACTGTCTTTTAGAAACATGAGTCTCCAGCATCTGGACTTAAGTGGTAACTTATGTCTTCAGATCTTCTGACTTTTTTCCTTAAAACACGTTGTCTTTAGAAGCTTGAGTCTTCAGCATCTAGACGTAAGTAGAAAATTCTATCTTCAGATATTTTGACTGGTTTCTTTAGAAAAATATCAGATCTTACACTTTAGAGCCTTCTGAGTGTCTTTCTACTGTTCAACAGAACTTGTGTAGCGCAAAAGTGGAACTAATTTTCTTCTAATGTCTTGGCCACGCCATCCATCAGAAGCATAACCTATTTGTTAAGTACTCAACAATATCAAACATTAGTACAAAAAAAAATTTCACACAAACATACTCATTTGTTATCATCAAAACCCAGAGATAACATTGCAGAACCAAATCTTGTCCTAACAATCTCCCCCTTTTTTATAATGACAAAACTATGTATTTTGATGATGCAATTGTACATATAATCATAATTTGTGAAGTTAGAAAGGTAAGGAATACTTATCCTTTTTATGATACCCTACCTGAGTCAATGACTTGATGAAGATCGAATATCTCCAAGAACTTCTCCAAGCCGGCCTTCGAGTAAAAGGCCCCCTTTTCAGCTTGCCTTTAGCACACAAGGCCGAGAGTCCTTTAGGTTTTCGTTTGATCCACCAGGAAAAAAATCTTCTTTTGATTCGCCGGGAAAACAAGTTACATTCGACCCACAAGGCACTGGCTACCTTTGTGCCATCTTCGCCTAGGCAATGGCCTCTTCTACGCCTGCTTTGACTTGTTTCATGCTAGCATCCACAAGACATAGGCTGCCTTTGTGCCAACTTCTACTGGGAAATGACCCTATTTTAAACAATTGTATGCACTTCAACACGCGTGATATCCATTCGAAGGACACACCTTGGTGGCCCATTCGAAGAGGGCACAAAGCTTGCACAGAAAGTCCATTCAAAATATCCATTCGAAGGACACACCTTGGTGGCCCATTCAAAGAGGGCACAAAGCATACATAGAAATTCAATTCAAAAGAGCCAGTCGAAGGAGGCAACTTGAGGCCAATCGAAGGGAAGGGATTGAAGGCGTTTGAAAGAGGGAAGTATGTCCAGGTTCAATCAAATTCAAAAGGATACAAGTTCCCATGATTTTTGCAACGTTACAAAACACCATTCATGGCTTTAAAAACACATGTTTATGGCAGTTTAAATATGTGTTCTCTTGTCCCCTCCATCCTCTCTATATAAAGAGACCAGGGACACAAGTCTAGTAGAGATATTGTTTTATACACACACGCAGCCTCGGAAGCCACCTAAATTCACAAAAAACTTCCTGAGTAATCCAAATCAAAGGAATCTTCAGCAATACTCCACTCATTCCTTGAAGTTGGCAGAAAACGTGCCCAATCACTAGGCATCTCCAACACCATAGATCCATACACCACTGTTGGTAAGGAAAAAGCCTGTATTTGTTTCTTTTTGTTTTCTAACACTTGTTGCATATTCAGCATAAATAAGGCCAGTGTGCAAAGAATTGAAGGACCCGGGCTTGGAACCCAGGTCATGCTTTTCGTTTGATACCATATCTTTGTAGACAATGCGCACATGATCAAAGGAGCTGGGATCGACACCTAGGTCGTGCATCTTTATTTGTTCTAATGTTTGTCATACATATATGAGTCGAAAAGCATATTGCCTCTCCTAGATCAAAAGGAAGCATTTCCTTCTATCGAAACAGGAAACATCCCCACTGGATCAAAAATCCCATCTTCCTCTGAATCGAAGGCAGCTTCCCCTATGGATCGAAAAAGCCCCCTTTCTCCCTACAATCGAAGGATGCCCCTTTAATTTTTTTAATTTTGTTTTCATTTCTTTATTGACCTTTTCTTTTATTTATTTTAGCATTAAAATCAAATTCACAAAAAAAAACATTAGGCTAGTTATTTTATTAATCAAATTAAATTTTGTTAATTAATTAAAACTTTAACCTCTTCTTAATTAAAAATGAATCAGAATTTAGGATTAATTGTTTTCATCTAATAATAATAAAAATAGACTAAAAAGAAATTCGATTATTTTTCTTAATTTTATTTTATTATATAGACTTTAGGATAATCGACCATTTAACTTAAATCAAAAACAACAAAAAAAATATTTTTCTTATTAAGTTTGTTTAGACTAACTTTCAATCTTTGCACACATTTATTTTATTCTCGTATTTTTTATAATGATGTAACTGCTTATAAGATGTAATAGTAATTAGCCTTTATTTTATGCTTTTAATTTCTACACCCCCCAAGTTTTTACAGTGTAAATCCCCCTCCCCAAAGCCATGTAATAGTCTAGGTTTTTATCTTCCACACTTTTTACTCTGTACATATTAACTGCTAGTAAACTAGGATTGTATGGAAAGACTAATAACAAAACGTTAGCAAACCTAACACAAAATATAGAAAGTAACTTAATTGAATCAATTGCACATATGCACCTCTAAGGTACGCCCACTTTGGTTTCCTTCAGAAATAAAGCAGTCATGTCCCTCGAAACGAGGACGCTTTAGCAAATACCCGTAAATCAAAAAAATATCATAGTCCGTCGATGACCCTACAGTTTCCTCTCGGTAAATGATCCAGTCCCTAAACAAATATGCTAAAGCGTCTCTACAAGTTTCTTTTGTGACTGTATCGTCCCTTCGATGTCCCTCATACATCCAACGATATGGCTACCTACTCTCTAATAGTAGGATAGCACTTTCTAATAGATAGGATGAAAAGAACTATCCTTTTCGAGTATAAAAGTAGATAGCTGTTTGAAGTTTACTCAAAAACATTTTGCACTTACACAAATACTACTTTTCAAAAACAATTTTTCAAAACATTTGCTTTGTTAACACTCTTGAGAACTGATACAAGAGTTAAATGCAAAGCAAATTGCAACACTAAGGCATTTTCCAAACATTTTCATACACAAAAAGCACAAAGGTATTTCAAAATGAGAAAACCTCTAAGAGCTCGTAGATAACTACGGATGGAAAGGGTGCTAACACCTTCCCTTTCCATAATCTACCCCCTTACTCAGAATAATCTCGAAAAAGGTATTTTTCTGTTATTTTCACCCTTTCCTTAATTTGGATAAAAGAAAAGTCGGTAGAGACTCTTTCTTACCGCGACATTTGCGAACACAAAATGCAAAACCAGTATTAACAGTTGGTTCTGCCACCTTATCACATCCTCCTTTTTGTTATAATCAAAAAGATAACTATGCGTGAAAACATAAAAGATTAACAAAAGTAATAATAAATGCTAATTAGAAAGAGTTGCATTGATGATGGAATTAAAGAGATTACACAACAGAATTGTTGATAACAAAATTAACATTTATTGAAACCACTGATCATCTAAAGTCTCACACTCCTCTTGATGCAGAGCATCACTAGGACCATCAGGATTCCTTTGAAGGATTCTTACAATCTCATTTTGAACACACACTTATGACAGGATTCTTCCATAGCGAATGAAGGTTTTGTTCAAATTTCTAGAGGAAGTGATAGATCTTTTGAGATGATTGAGGATGACTTGAGGGAGATTAATCGGAATTTTTATGATCAGACAGAAAATTAGAGTCTTATCATCATTGGTTAATACATTTTTGTTAGTTTCACGAGGACAAAGATTTGTCAGGATAAAGCGAAACCAGCCTTGGGAAATTTGCTTAAGACTCTCAAGGTTAGTAGAGTCGAACTCAGAAGATGCTTCAAATATGGAAATGATGTTACAATCATGAATTCTATTGAGAGAGACACGACTAGTCACGATACCCGTGTATGGACAATTTATTATCTCAAAAATGCATTCGGCAATGAAGAAAACATCCCAACCATAGATGTTTGAAGAGATTGAGGTGCCACCGAGATTTACATAAGCATTTTTCCAAAAAGTCTTTACAAGATTTGGATAAACGGGTCCTCTTAGTAAGGAAAGATGATAATTCTAGTTTTGAGAGAGGATGTTGAGATGGAATTTCGGTCTCACACCAAAGAGTCTTGGATGTCTTTCAATGATAACTTCCATGCGATCATCATTTTCATGAGAAGTTGTTGGAGTCACGATGAGAGAGAGAGAGAGTGAAGTAGAAGGCAATTGTTATCAATTGTTAGAGATTACTTGTTAGGAGAGGTAGAGGGTAGACATGGTGTTTAAAAAGAAATGAGAATATGTGACTTGACAAGAGAAATGATTTTCCTTACGTAAGGTATTCAATCTTGGGATACTCAATAGTAAATTACTGAGGAAGGTTAGGAAGGAAGCAATAACTCCTAAGATTTAATAAGAGAGAGAAATAAGTAACAATTGATATCTTTCAATCCGGTTGTGAGTATCTAGAGTAGACTAGGACACATAGATGTATGGGGAAAGGAAAAAGAATAGTCGATCTCATTTATGGAAGCATACCAAGCTTTTAATAACTTTAAATATCTATCTTCAAACGCATGAATAAAGTAATTGTCAAAACATCAAAGGTCTAAAGCCTAACCTATGCTCATAGGACGCATGCGTAATCTCATATATCTGGTAATCTTCCAGATGATTCTTTATGCATAGTGTCCGAGTGCTACATAGTGCTTCTGAAATGTACTCTGCTTATGCTATTGAAATATAAATTGTTGATTGCCTCTTGCTTGACCATGTGATCATATTATTTCATATAAACTGACTGTTTCTAGAAGTACTCTTCCTCTCTATCTGATCTCCAACATAGTCTGCATCACAAAAACCATAAAGAGAATACTCTGATGTTTTCTCATACATCAAGCCAAGGTTAAGGTTCCTTTTAGATACCTTAGAATCCTCTTGACAATAGTTAAATGAGATTCACTAGGATCAGATTATAATCTAGCACAAAGATGGACACTAGATAAATTTTTAGGTCTAGAGGCAGTCAGATATAGAAGAGAGCCTATCATACCACGATAAAGCTTCTGAGATACCTTTCCACTTACCTCTTTTTTCCCTAGAATACATGTTGAATGCATTGGAGTCTTTGCTACTGTGCAGTATGTCATGTTGAATTTCTTCAGGAGTTCTTTGGTGTACTTATTTTGATGAATGTAAGTAGCCTCTGATTTTTGATCAATCTGAATTCCTAGAAAGAACTTCAATTACCTCATCATGCTCATTTCACATTCAGCCTGCATTAACTAAGAGAATTCCTCACAGAGGGATGGATTAGCAGAACCAAAAATAATATCATCAACATAAATTTTAACAATTAGAATATCATTTTTTAATGTTTTACATAAGAGTGTAGTGTCAACCTTTCCTTTGGTAAATTATTTTCTAAAAGAAAATTGCTCAATATGTCATACCAAGCTCTGGGAGCGTGTTTCAAGCTATAAAGACATTTCTTTAGTTTAAATAAAAAGTCTAATTTCTGAGAGTTTTCAAATACAAGAGGTTGTTTGAAATACACTTATTTTGAAATATAACCATTCAGAAATGAACTCTTAACATCCATCTGATAAAGAATGATGTTACGATTTACAAATAAATAAATTAACAATCGAATAACTATTAACCTGGCGACTGGTGCAACGGTTTTTGTATAGTCTATCCCTTCTTATTGAATATAACCTTGTGAAACCAGTCATTCTTTATTTCTGACAACTTCAACCTTCTCATTGAGCTTGTTTCTGAACACCCATCTGGTTCCAATGACGTGGACACCTTTAGGTTTCTAAACAAGATCCTATACATCATTCTTTGAGAATTGGTTCAGTTCTTCTTCCATAGCCAGAATCCAATCCTTATATAGGAGGGCTTCCTCAATAGATGTAGGTTCTATTAAAGAAACTAAACTAGAAGCACTTCATGAAAAGCTTTGAGAGTTGATATTGTTTTGACTGGAGCATCTTTACTTCCAAGGATAAGATCTTCAGAATGAGAGGATGTGATTTTGTTCTTCCTTGGTTGAGGTTTTACTAATCTTTAAGATTCTGAACACTTCATTGATTCTTTTATCTGAGTGCTCTATATTTTGATTTTGAATTTAGCTTGTCCCAAATATATCTTCTGATCAAGCTTTGTCATGTCTTTGAAGATCTTCCATTTGTCGTTAACTTTAGCTTTCTCTTAGGTATGGCTTCTAATCAACTTCTTTCTTCTTATGATTTCTTCTAAGTGGCCTTTCAGAGGTTCTGAATTATCTTCATATTAATTCCTCTTATTTCTTTGAGTATTCTCATTTTTCTGATTTAAGAAGAATAACCTTCTTCTAAACACTAATCTATAATCTAAGAAATAGGATCAATTTTCTCTTCAAATGATTTCTTCAGTCTTCTTATTAGAATCACCTGTCTGACTTTTTGAAAGAGTCCTCAGAGTACATATATTTTGATCTTTTATTATCAGAATCGTCCATCTGTTTGTCAAGATTCCTTTGAACATATGCTTATTCTCAGAAGATTAAGATTTTATGAGCTTCTTAGAAGCTATGTGCTCGAGAGAAGGTTATCTGTCATTTCCTAGCATCTTCTGAATTTTTGATTCCTTGATCAAATTAAAAAATCTGTTCTAATACAAATATCATCAAACTATGAAGATTTTGACTGACAATCTTGTTCTTTCCATGCTAAGCTAAATTGTTTAGAGTTAGTATTTGATCATACTTGTGATAAATCAATGAGTCGTCTTTCCTCAACAATGTCTGGTCTTATGCAAAGCCTTTTTCAACAGAATCAACAAGGATGGACTAATCCGTTTCTTGAAAACATCTCATACTTCTCAAGGACCTTAATCAAAAGCATTCAACAAATATAACTTCTTATCTGATGAATCTTCCTTGCCAGTTTGTTCTTCAATTTTCTTGTTTTAGACTGTAATTGAAAAATGAATAAATGTCCCCTTAGAGTATTTCTTCACATAGCATTTGGATCTTTATCTGACACTGGGTTTGAATTGGGTTTTCCTTTCTTGAATAACTTTCAGTTCTAAGCATTTATTCGTTGAGTAATGCTTCTGAGTGTTACTTCTAAGTAATGCTTCTAATTAAGGGAAGAAAACATTACCTCTAAAGCATAAGCAAAAGTAAAAAACACACGATATATCCTGGTTCAATTGAGAAACCCCCAAGCTAGTCCAGTCCACCCTGCTGAGGCGATTTCTCCTTGAATTCAAGGACTTAATCCACTATAACCAATCAGATTACAATCGCATGGGAAACCACCGATGACTAGCATCCAATGACGCATTCAGGGATTGTAACACAGTGAGAGAACTGCATTTTTTGGTTTTATCCAAATGTGCGAATAACAAGAGTTGCTACTTACTTTTCTTTTATCCAATAAGGAAATGGTGAAAAGAACAGGAAATACCTTGATAGATTTTGAGTTTGGGGGGTAGGTTATGAAAAGGGAAAGTGTTAACACCCTTTTCATCCATAATTATCTACGGGATCTTAATCTCTTAGCTCACTTTGAAAATTTTCTTTTTGTGTGTGTTTGAAAAATATTTTGAAATTTGAACTTTGTAACGATTCTTGTATCGGCCCTCAAGAATGCGTACAAAGTGTTTTGAAAATATCTTTGAAAGTCTTTGTGTAAAATGTATTGTTTTTGTGAGAAAATGAATAAAAGTTCTACCCACTCAAGGTCGTTCTTGTAATTTTCCTTCTCCTTTAGAAAGTGTTATCCATACCATTAGTTAGTAGGAAGCCTTATCGTTGGATGTGAAGGGACATGTGTAGGGTCATCGTATATTCATCGAAGGCAACTAATAAGGACGTTTTAGCAATTTTCATAAGGGACTAGATCATTTACCGAAAGGTAACGTCAAAAGGGTCATCGAGGGACTATGATCTTTGATTCGAGGGACTTTGCTAAAGTGTCCACACTTTCGAGGGACATAACTGTCTTTATTTCGAAGGCAACAAGGGAGGTTACCCTAGAGGTATGAGTGTGCAAATGTATTCAATTCAATTATTTTATCTTTGTAGTTGGGGTTTTTTATCGTTTGTTTTTAGTCTTGCCATACAAACCCTAGTTACTAGCAGTATAAAATATGGTAGAAAAAGTAAAGTGTGGAATGTAAAGACCTAAAACTATTAAAACACTTCGGGGCAGTTACATAAAAAGATGCAGGAAAGTAAAGTGAAGAATTTAAACCTAGACTATTACATCCCATAAGCAGTTACAAGATAATAAAAAAAGAGCAAAAAATAAAATCTAGACTATTACATTCGCGCAACTTATACAGTCGATCTAAGAAATATAAAAGTAAGATAAAAAATAGAAAAGGAAAATATTTTTGGTGTTTTTTTTTATGAAGAAAATAGTTTATGATAATTAATTAAAACCTATTAAATCTAATTAATTTTAATTAAAAAACAATTAATTATTTAAATTATTTAAAGATTAATTAAAGACTAATCCCTAATTTATTTCAATTAAGAAAACCTAAAACTAATTTTTGTATTTTAATTAAAATAAAAATATAAGTAAAAAGAGAAAAAAGTAAAATATAAAAGAAGGAATTTGGGCCTGAATCAACAAAAAGTGAGGGTGTGAATTGTAAAAAAAGTCCAGGCCCAAGGTTGGATCCGCCTGAACCGTGTGGTCACTCCATGAGATTGCACCATAGGCAGCATGTGATCTGCAAAAATTAGAAAATATGAAAAACACAAAAGGCAAGGATCGAACCCATGCCCTTATACACAAGTGCCTTATCGCGCGCGCTTCTACCACTGGGGTGATTATACATCTGTTTATTTTATTGAAACAAATTAAATATATAATAAAACAACATTATTGGACCGTAGAAGCGTCGGAGCGCTAGCTCCGGTCCTCTTCTCCGGTGAGCTCGTTTTCTCCAACCTGCAAAACAACAATTGTTAGTGATTCTCAGGGACCCTACCCCCATAATTTATGCCTTGCGAGTTCAAAGGGAGTATTAGTTTTGGCTGGTTCTCCTTGTACAAGGATATAATACCCCTAATTTGTCCTACCCTTTTGCTTTTTATCTGGCTTATGCATTTTGCAATTCTCATTTCATCTGCATACTCTTCATTAGGTCATCTAACATGCCATGCATCATTGGTCAATAATTTAGAATAAGATCAAGGTTAGGGATAGAGTTAGGGTTTATATGGTTTGAGGTGCATATTTCATACAAGCTTTTATCTATTGAAGTCTTCTTGGTCTTGAAACGAATTTTAATCATATGGTCCCTACGGACTTCTTATTCGACTTCATGCAAGGCTTATCTTCATCAAAGCATCCTTGGCCATGGAGCAGGGTTTACTTCCATACGCTTGGGTTTATCATATGAGTTAGGTTTTGGCTATGAATCAAGTTTCTCTAATCATTTGAGGCTTTGACATTCCCATTTATTTGTGACAATAGTTTTGTTTTTTTGAAGTTTCATTAGAAGAGTGCGGATTTGAACATGGAACTTTATATGGACTTCATGGAATCACTTCTAAGCTAAAAACATTGAATAGATCTTATACTAGAGTCCATGTTAATCATTAGTTGGTTTTCATCCTATTTGTTGGTACTTATTCAAGTGTTACAAGATTTAAAGGAAAATTGGAAAATTAAAGTAAAGCACATGGAGGGAAAATGAATTCCAAACTTTGTTTGAAAAAAGAAGGACCATTGCATATTATATTCATGAGATCTATTACAATCTCAAGCTTCATTCAAATTGTATCCAAATTTATTCAAAGCACCATGAAAGTATCAAGTTTCGATGGACATGGAAATCATTACAAGTCAACATTCAAAAACATTTATCGAAGAAGATTGGAAATTCAAATAAGGCATTAAAGGAATATTACAAAAGGAGTTCACATCAAAGTCTAATCATAAACCTAGCCTAATCCTTAATCTTTGCCTTCAATTTTCTTCATGGCCAAAGGGGCTCCAAAATCACGACTTCAATATCCATATGGATCCACAAGCATCAAGTTCAGACTTGTAGAAGCACAACAATCAGAATCACCTCCATGCTTCCACCTGCTACAGCCAGCCCTGCATTCACATAAACCGACACTATATCCACAAACCAATTCTTGTGCTAACCGATAGCATACACCAGTCGTGCTCTGCACTGTGAACAATAGAAGGCTGTAAAAAGGGGATAAGAATCAGAACTCATGAATTGATTGACATGTCAGGTCATTAAATCAAATTGCAAAACATAATTGAGTTCAGAAGAAAATATCAGAGGGAGGATTTTATCAATAAAAAATCGGCTGAAAGTGTTGCAGAGGAGAAAGGGAAAAACAATTAACTCTCAACCAACTAACTTACAACAAAATTTCACTGATAACTAACCTTCACTCAACTAACAGAACTTCCAATTGATTCGTAAACGCTGCATCTTTTCCATCCATATATAACAAAAAAAGTCGCATCTACTTGCTAACCTCACTCCACCTTTAACTAATTTTCATGACCAAAAATAACTGATACTAAGAGAAACCCATCTCAGCAATTCACTTCATTAACTTTCCTAACAGGTTTTCCTAACTTCTCAACCTAGGATTAGAAGACTGTAACTAATTCAGCTAACAGAAAAAAATAACAGAATTTCTAACTGTTTTTAACGACCAACTTGCAAATAACTGAACTCTAACTTCCTATAACAACCCCCTAACTGTTTTCTAACCGACTTCCCAACCTTCCAAACCACTAACAAAATTCTAGCAAAAACTTGGATAAACAGTCCATAACTAAAGTCCAACTAACTCTCCATCCTATAACTCATCCTTCTAACAAACTCCTAGCAAGGATAAAACAAAAAACAGAATGAAAAGGGGGTTCACCAGAAGATAACAGAATAAATCAGAAACTATTTTGATTCAGTAAACAAAATAAATGAGCAGAAGGAAAATCACAAATCAGGTAAAGCAGAAACTCAGAAGGAAAATTCTAAAACGAACCTCATAATTATTTTAATCCTCATCATCCATTTTCCAACTTATTTTTGTTGATCAAAAGGCCAAGATAGTTGTTATATAACAAACGTTCGCTTTCAATCTTTTTGGGAGTGATCATTTCATAAGAATCATCACCAACTCTTCTCACCCTCCTTTTTCAGCTTTATTCTTCCATCATCTTCATCAATTCTTCAACCATTGTGAATAGTCACCAAAAACCAGAAAATATATAATCTTCAATCCTTATGCAATGTATTCACAATTCATTAACTACAATGTATCCTCAAGATTATTCATCATAAATTAATAATGAAAATGCATATGCAAATCCATCATCCAAGTTGCAGAAACTTCAATCATATTCTTTGCAACAACTTCACAAGTTTCAAGAATATTCATCCTTCTCTGCTTGAACCGTTAACAGCATCATCTCAACCTTCAAACTAATACACCTTTTGTCATCATCTACGATGCACCTTCATCTCTGAAAAACCTTCATCAACACATGCATCGAATTTCTGTAATTTGAAGAATGGAAAAACACAAGAATAGGGGTTTAAATTGGGGTTTTAAAACTTAAAGAAAAGAACACATTGTTTATCCTAGTTCATTTGAACTCAAACTACTCCAGTCTACCCGCCAAGGTCATTTTTCCACTCTCAATGAGGTCTTAATCCACTAATCAAACCTGATCACACAACTATTATAACAATCGTCAAAGTCTTCTTGAGTTTAAACCACAATCCGATTTTTTCAAGGAAATACAATAAACAATATTTAAGAGAGTGTACCAAAAAGTGTTTTCTAATAAAATAGTATCACACAAGTGAAGTTTTACACAATTACGATTTAGTACATTTGAAGGTGATGAAGATGACTCATTTGTTGTGCACAAAATCGTAAACAATTTCTCCTTCAAGATTTGTTAAAATAGGTAACGCATAGGAAATATTTTGGAATGTTGATAAATGATAATTGAAGAGCTTTACAAAAATAGAGATCCTTGTCCCCTTTCAGCCGTTACTTTTTAATAGCATTAAGTGAATAATAATGCTTCAGAACATGCTTGCTTCAGAAGATGAAGGTTATTGTTGCTTCTTTCCAGAACATTATGGATCAGAAACACGGAGTTCCTATTTGCGGCATTAGAACTTATTTAAGAGATGCATAGAGTCAAAGTTGAAACAACTATCTAACTTATCTTTTATGCTTCTTCCATCAGAACTTCTATGCAAAATAGAATACTTATTTAGGGAGCATAATTGTTCTTTGAGTGTTTGTTATCATCAAAACTCTTACAAGGGTTGTAGAATCAAACTATGTTCTAACAATCTCCCCCTTTTTTATGATGACAACAACTTGGATATTTAAATAGAAACATAAAGAACATAAAGCATTTAAGGTCTCCCCCTGAGTTGAATACTCAGATAGAGGAAAAAAATACTTCCCTGAAGATTATTTTGATCAGAGTTTTGATGCATCCACTTCTGTCTGCAACAGAGTTTGTTTCTGTTTTTCTTTAAAAAAAACCAATAGAAGTTATGATATTCAAAATGTTTGAGACTGCATATCGATACTTTTATATTAGAAATATCTTACGTTCTCCCCGTTTTTTGTCAAGAATCAAAAAGCAAAAAAAAAACAATTTAAGCAATAAAAGATGATTTGTATTCAAAAAGATTGCACTAAACACATTTAGAAGGAAAAAAATAAAATGAACACGGTAAAGAAATCAAATATCAAAACTAAGATTGAGGTGGAGGAAGTTGTGTAAACATGGCTTCCAACAAATTCTTAATCTGGCTGTTTGACTCTTCTTGTTTACCAAGCATTCCTTTTATTTCCTTACACATATCATCCTGCTTGTCTAGTCTTTCCTTAAACACTGCATTCTCTTTCTTTAACTCCTCTAGAGTTTGCAGCACAAGATATGAAGAGGTTATATCAACAGAAGGTTCCACCTTTTTAGAGCAAGCTGCGACTGATTCTGACTCAGGAGCTTCTTTAACTTCCTTGCCTTTGTCTAGAACCCTAACTAGAGGCAGAGGACCAGAGGCAGAGGACTAGAGGATGTCCATCAGAAGAAGTGGTTTCTTTTCCAAGTGACAAAGAACTTGATATTTGGAGACATTCAGATGATCAAAGAAGTTCTATTGAGAAATTTCATAACTTAACTCCTTAAGTTTCTTGGATTCAAAATTAAACCATTTTCTGAACTGGTTCCAATGTGAATCAGAAGCAGCAGGATTAAGATTCTCTAAGCAAGCTAGCTTCAGAGAGCTAACCCATTCCTGTATTTGTTTCAAAAATCAGTAAAGATTTACCAACATCTGCTTTGGAGATTTTTGGTGTAGGTTTTGGAATGAAATTTTTTTGAGAGCATGAGAGAAGATTGTCCAAAGCTTCTAAGTCTATAACTGTGCAAAGGGGATCTTCTGAATGGTTGTTTGGAGATGGAGAGTTGAAGATAATAATGGGTGAATGTGGTGATTTTGGTGGAGTGTAATGATAGGGAGATGGAATATCTGGGATGGAATGGATTGTGACTGGTTAAGAGACCATGAGAGGGAAGGTGATTCCAAGAATGGATGTTGTGGTATCAGAGTCAAAGTTTGGATTTTATGAGTGGGGAGCTTCAAAATTTTGATTTTCAGAGTGGGGAGCTTGAAACAGCGGATCAAATTGATCAATATCAGAAAGAACTTGAGCAAGTTCATGCTTATTTTGGTCAAGATGGGTAGTAGGTGGATTGTCCAGATGGTTATCTAGGGATAATGAAGGGTCAAATTCATCAAAGGTTTGTGGTGATGGATCTTCTATGGGTTTTGGAGAGGAAGGTTTTTCAGATGTTGATAACATAATTGATTCAATAACAAAAATAAAAGATGGATTACCTTTATTTTTAGCAGCCTTGGGAATCTTCTAAGAAGACCCTTCTCCAGCAGCTTTCCTTTTCCTTGATTTTCTTGGAGCAACTTCCAGAGGTTGTTGCCTTAAATCATGGACGTTCACTTCTGGATCTGTCCCGTCCCTTTTGCAAGCATCCAGATATCTGATAATAATATCTGGAGAAGCATCTATTTGAGAGAAGAGAGGAAAATCCTTCAGAGGTACTCTTCTAGTTGTAATGACTTCCTTGGTTGTTAGTTGGATCCTTCTTGATGGTTTCAATGATCTTCATCTTCTTCAGATTCTTAGCGTTCAAAGGTTTACCAGCACAAGCTTCCAGAGTGTTGACTTGTTGCGCCTCAGTCAGATGTTCTACCAGTTTATTTTTTGTCAGAATATCTGAGATGAGCCTTCCCAGAAGTATCCAGTCTCTCTTGGTTCTTTATTCTTCTCTTGTCTCTTTGACGCTGGTCTATAGATGATTAAACAAAATATGAGGAAGATTGACCTTTGCCTTGGTTGCTATAAAGTACAGAAGATACTGCTGATCAATGTTGATATAGTCTGGAGAACTTGTGAGTTTTTGTGGTTGATGCAGCCCAAAATGATTTTTGACCAAATTCTGAGGTAGCCTTTTAGATCTTTGATTTTATTTGAAGGTTGGCTAGAAGTAAAATTCTCTTTTGAAATCTTTGTTAGTTCAGAACTTTTGTCTGTCATATCGCTGCAACGAATACCTTCGCTGTCATGACCTATCAATTTCCGAATGAGATCTTCAGAGATTACTATTTTCTTTTCCATCACAAAAGAAGTGACCTGATGATTTGAAGCAGTAGCGTGAATCCAGAATTATTTAACCAATCTTGGAAAAACTGGACCCAGTAGACGATCAAAATATTTTGTCCATCCTTGAAATTCATCGTCAGGTGTTAAATCATAATCGTTTTCCTTCATAATGAAGAAGTCCACAATGAGTTCACACAGAACTTCTAGCGAATCAATGGGAGTTAGGAGTGTTCTTGAGGGTTCTTCATACATGTCTGTTGTTGAAGAAGAAGAGCCAAGAACACTTTAAGAGCATTGATAAGTTTGGGAAGAAGCCATTGTTCATACAGACTTTTGAGGGTTTTTTGACAAAAAATTGAACACAAGTAATAGAGAAAATAATTGAGAGTGAAAAAGTGAAAGTGAAAGAGAGAAACGTATTTATAGAAAAATAGGGAACTTAATTATCAAGAAAATGGTTAAAATAAATGATTACTAAGTATTAATGATTCTTGAAAATAGGGGGATGGCGTAGAGATATGAAACAGTTACCGATACGACACGAGTCTCAATGCATCTAATCAATGCTTCTATCAATACTTTAAAATTCTCTTAACAGCTGTTAAGTGAGATTCTCTAGGATCTGATTGGAATCTAGAACACAGACATACACTATACAGAATATTAGATCTTGAAGTTATTAAATATAAGAGAGAACCAGTCATACCTCTATAGATCTTCTGCTCTACCTTCTTACTTACATTTTCCTTTTCCAAAATGCATGTGGGATGCATGGGAGTTTTGGTTGGCTTACATTCTGATAGGTCAAATTTCTTCATAAGTTCTTTGACATACTTGTTTTGATGTGTTTGTGTTCCTTCTGGAGTTTTATTGATGTGGATGCCCAGAAAGAACTTGAGTTCTTCCATCAAACTCATTTCAAACTCTGCCTGCATAGAATTAGAAAATTCTCTTTCCAGAGAGGTTTTAGTAGATCCAAAAATAATATCATCTACCTAAATATGACAAACTAGAATGTCATGTTTAAATAGTTTACAAAATAAAGTAATGTCCACCTTCCCTTTAGTAAAGTCATTTTCTAACAGAAAACTACTTAGTCTTTCATACCAAGCTCTGGGAGCTTGTTTCAGACCATATAGTGATTTCTTTAGTTTATAGACATATTCTGGATGTTTTGAATTTTCAAATCCAGGGGTTGATGCACATAAACTTCTTCATCAATTTAACCATTTAAAAATTCACTTTTAACATCCATTTGATAAAGAGTGATGCCACTATTTACAACAAAAGAAATTAAAAGTCTGATAGATTCTAACCTGGCGACTGGAGAAAAGGTTTCTGTATACCCTTGTGCCACCAGCCGTGCTTTGTTTCTGACGACTTCTTCTTGTTCATTCGGTTTGTTGCTGAATACCCATTTGGTTCCAATGATGTTGAACCCTTTTGGTTTAGGAACCAGATCTCACACATCGTTTCTGGTGAATTGGTTTAATTCTTCCTGCATAGCAAGTATCCAATCATTATGCAGAAGGGCTTCATCAATGGAAGTTGGCTCAATCAGAGACACTAATCCCATGAGAGATTCTTCCGAGTTTCTGAATGTAGATCTTGTTCTGATTGGGTCTTCTTTCTTTCCCAGAATTTTGTTTTCCGGATGAGCTAAACTACTTCTGGATTGTCTTTTATGGAATGGCTCTTCAGATGTTGCTGTAATGTTTGTGACATCTTCCTTTGAAGTTGACAGTGATTCTTTGTGAGAAACTTCTGATGCAATGTCTTCAGTACCTGTAAATTGGACTTCTATATCTGCAATATATTTATCTTGCTTTGACTTTTGAGAGCCAAGCTTATCACCAAATCTAACACTGATAGACTCTTGTACAATCCGTGTTTCTGTGTTATATACTCTGTAGCCTCTTAAGCGTTCAGAGTATCCTAACATGAGACACTTTTGTGCTTTAGAGTCAAATTTGTTCAGATGTTCTTTAGTGTTCAGAATAAAATAAGTACATCCAAATGGATGAAAATAAGAAATGTTGGGCTTTCTGTTCTTCCACAGTTCATATGGAGTCTTATCCAGAATAGGTCTTATGGAGATTCTATTCTGAATGTAACACACTATTTTAATTGCATCTTCCCAGAAGTTCTTAGCAATGTTAGTCTTGTTGATCATGGTTCTGGACATTTCTTGTAAAGTTCTGTTCTTTCGTTCTACAACTCCGTTTTGTTGAGGAGTTCTAGGACAAGAGAAATCATGAGAGGTGCCATTCTCATTAAAAATTATTTCAAATTTTTTGTTTTCAAATTCTCCACCATGATCACTTCTGACTTTAATAATTCTAAGATCTTTTTAGTTTTGGACTTGGTTACAGAATGCAAAGAACACATAATGTGACTCATCCTTGTGTCTTAAGAACTTTACCTATGTCCATCTGCTATAGTCATCTACGATCACTAATCCATACTTCTTTCCACTAACGGATGCAGTTTTCGCTGGTCCAAAGATATCTATATTCAGAAGTTCTAATGGTCTAGAGGTAGAAACAACATTTTTTGTTTTGAAAGAAGGTTTTGCAAACTTGCCTTTTTGATATGCTTCACACAGATCATCTGAGCTGAACTTCAGGTTAGGAAGTCCTCTGAACAAATTAAGTTTGTTAATCTGAGATATTCTTCTCATACTAACATGCCCCAATCTTTTGTGCCAGGCCCATTGCTTATCGTTAACAGAAAATAGGCATTTCACATTCTTACTTTTTAGTTCAGAAAGTTTTATTTTGTAAATGTTATTCTTTCTCTTTCCATTAAAGAGGACTAATCCATCTTTTTGACTAACTTCTTTACAGGACTTTTGATTGAAGATTATGTTATAACTGTTATCACTTAATTGACTTATGGATAACAAGTTATGCATTAATCCATCTACTAACAAAACATTAATTATAGAGGGAAGCATATTATTACGAATAGTTCCAGAGCCTATAATCTTCCCTTTCTGATTGACTACGAAACCTACGTAGCCTCCAGATTTAAGCTCCAGGCTTTGGAACATATGCTTTCTTCCTGTCATGTGTCGAGAGCATCCATAGTCTAGGTACCGAGATTTGTGTTTTAGTCTTGTTGTTATAGATATCTGTAACATATACAATTTTATCCTTAGGTTTCCATATCTTTTTGGGTCCTTATTTGTTAGAGTTACCAAAATTCTGTTTGAATTTTGGTTTAGCATAAAAAGTATTACTAGTATACTTTATGTCATGTGTGTGCCCATAGGTGAAGTGAGAATACAAACTTGTGCGTCTAATGACCATATCCTTAAATTTCTTAGGTTGAGATACCTTTCCCTTGTATCCTATTCCTTTTCTTCCATTTCTGCTAACTCCATAGATCATGGAAGCCATCTTGCTTCTATATATGTTTTTAGCAAGAAAATTTTGAAAGTTATGATCATATTCCTTTATGATCTTATTAGAGTTACTAGGAACTTCTAAGACAGTTTCTTTCTGAGCATTTTGTAAATTATTTTTTAGTTTAGAAATTGTTTCTTTCAGCTCAGAGTTTTTTGATCTCAGTTTCTTAGTTTCTTCAAAGTCAAAAACTAGATCCTTTTTCAGGTTCTTGTTTATGACCTGAAGTTTATGATATCTTTCAATAATTTTTGATAGACTCTCTTCTAATTGAGATCTAGAGAAATTAGAGAATACCTCTTCTGCCTTTGAGTCTGATTCTGATCTAGTGTCTTCTGATATGTTGGCCATTAGGGCTATGTTGGCTCTTTCATCTTCTGATTCTGTTTCAGCTTCAGAAGAGTCTGAGTCGTCCCATGTTTCCATGAGTATTTTCTTCTTTTCCTTAAAGAACTTATTTTTAGGTTTCTATTTTTCAAGATTTGGACTGTCGCTTTTGTAATTCCCTTGTTCATTGCATTCGTAGTAGATAATGTCTTTCTTACTTGTCTTTCTGTATCCAGAAGATGGTTCAAAATGATTTCCTGTTCTTCTAGAATTTTTGAACTTCCTTTTCCTGTGCTTCCACAGTTGATTGACTCTTCTGGAGAGAAGAGACAGTTTGTCTTCTTCTGATAAGGATCCACCAGAGTTTTCTTCTTTTTCTTGCAAAACTTTTGATTCATATTTTTTGTTAGATTTATGAGCTAAAGACTTACCTTACTTCTGGGGCTCATCTTCTTCTAACTCTATCTCATGACTTCTCAATGAGCTGACAAGTTCTTCGAGAGAGATTTTGTTTAGATCTTTGGCCAGTTTGAGAGTTGTGACCATGGGTCTCCATTTCTTGGGTAAACTTCTGATGATCTTCTTTACATGGTCAGCAGTTTAGTACCCTTTATCCAGAACTTTTAACCCAACCACCATAATTTGAAACCTTGAGAACATTGTTTCAATGGTTTATTTTACTTATGAATGAGCACAAGAGCTTTGGTTTCTTTGACTTGTGTGTTGCCTTCATGCGTCATTCCCAAGGAGTCAAACATGTGTTTTGCTGATTCTCTGTTTGTGATCTTATCATACTCTCTGTATGAGATAGCACTCGAGAGAATAGTTATAGCCTTATGATGATTTTTGAAATCTCTCTTTTGGTGATCTGTCATTCTTTTTCTGTGAATCTTCTTAATACTTTCATCAACAGGATGTATGTACCCATCGGTCACTATATCCCAGAGATCAACGTCATAAGCTAGAAAGAAACCTTCGATTATGTCTTTCTAGTAATCGAAGTTCTCACCACCAAAAATTGGAAGTTTGCCACTGATTATGTCTTTCTCATCATGGTAGTCATTGCTGATGTTCTGACTTTGTCCCACCATAGTGTTTTTCTTGCTTGGATCTTTTTCTAACACGTTTAAGTGCTTGTACTCAAAACTGGGTGTTCTGATGCCAATTGAAGAATGGAAAAAACACAACAAGGGGGTTTGAATTGGGGTTTTTAAAACATAAAGAAAAAGAATATGTTGGTTATCTTGGTTCTTTTGAACTCAAACTACTCCAGTTCACCCGTCAAGGTGTTTTCGCCTCTCTTAACGAGGTCTTAATCTACAAATAAAACTTGATCACACAAATATTATGAAAATTGTTGTACCCCAAAATTATCCCTCTCATTCATCAAATATTTTCTCACAAAGATATCTCTTGGTTCAAGACTGCACTAGGGTTGATCAACTCAAGACATCTCCTTAAGCACTGATGACCAAAACTAGAGTTGGAGATTGCACAAGGATAATAAAACTTTCAATGCTTCATGTGACTTTCATGTATCATTTTTGACCCCCAAGATTACTCATGTCAAGTTTCAAGCCTTGGATCACTCTTTTGCTCAGTCAATTGAGTAGTTGACCTAAAAATCAGCTGTATTTGGGAAAAAGTCAACTGTGGCCAATTTACAGTCAAACTACATAATTTTTGTTCCATAGCAACATTATAAACTCATATGTATCATTTTATCAAGTTTGGACCATAATTCCTCAAGAAAGTTTATCAAATCATCAAAAGGGCAAAATGGTTAAAATTACGGTTTTGACCGAGGAAAGGCAATTTCTGATTTTTGACCTAGAAAATGGTTAAGTGGTTTGAGGCATGATCTCAAGAGTTCAATTGCAACATTTTGACCTAATGGAGTGACCCAAAACATTGCTCAAGATCAATTGGATTGATAGTGAATTTTCAGTCAACTGATCAAAAGTCAATTGTATACTGAAACGTCAAACTTTAACTTTTTGGTCAAAATCAAATGTCAAAAATCACAATTAATCAAAACATGTTAAAATATGAAACTTATTCATCAAGAAATCCAAAAGTCAAGATTTCATTTTGAGAAGTCAAAGTTTTCTAACTTAGAAATTTTTCTAAGTGTTTAAAACTTCATGTTTTTTAACAAGTTTGAGTAAATTTTTCACTATGATGCAAGATGATTCAGAAGAAACTTTCAACATGAAAGTTGTAGATCTCCATGATATATACAACATTTCTTTACACAACTTCTTCTAAAAGTGCTTGGATCTCAAGTTATTAATTCATGAAGTCATAGTCTTGAAACTAAACACTTAGTGAAATTTTGCCCTAGTTTAGGCAGGATTTTGACCTAACTTCATGGAACTTTTTCATATAGTTCCAAGGGGAATTTTCAAAAGTGATTAAAAGTGTGGTTGTAGAGCATATTACAAGCTTTCCAAAATGTCGAGGAACTCCTTAAGATCATTCTTGAGCAAGGAGAATCGAAGAGAGGAAGTTAGGGTTTTCAAACTTGAATTACAAGTCATTTTTTATGAACACATGAACCAAATCCATACTAGGTTGCATAATATTTGCTTTGCAGGCCTCAAACTTGTCTGTCACTCCAAAATTAAATGTTTTCACAGCTGTTAGAGCTTTGATCCAAGCAATTGAGCTATTATCCAAGTTGCATTTCCATTAATGGCACAAAGTTAACATTTTCATTCTTGTAAAGCAAGCATTTTGCATAAAGTCCATTCTTGAGATTCTAACTTGTTCCCTCTGATCACACTCCGTCCACAAAGTCAGAAGCAAGTATATGTAAAGCATAATCACTCTATCTTAGCAAGGACACAAGACTTTGAAACTTGAATTTCTCAAAAATCACATGTTATGCATAAACTTGTGAATTTGAATTCTGATCAACAACAAGTCTCCAAACTTGTTGCTTATAAATAGAGTCACTATTTGTGAGCTAGGACACAAGCAAAAGGACCCTGAAACACTCCTAAACTCCCTCTAGCCAGAAATTGCACAAACAATTCCATTGATACACAGTTCTGACCTTAAACTTGTATCTCTCATTTCCCTCGTGTGTTTTCCCTCAAATTCATTCCTAAGGCTTCATTACATCAAATATAGCCCATCCCTGTCCTTGGTTTGGAACTGTAATATCTCCATCAGCATTCTCCATAACCAAAAATAGAGGTATGCAACTTGACTTCTCCAGACCATTCTAGCAATCCATTGTTTAAGCAAACCATTGCATTAGCTTCTTGGGAACTTGAGGAAGCTAACCTGATCATTGCAGCACCTTGAATCAAGCTCATTTACATTTCACAATTTCCATTTTTGAGGTGTTTTTCTTGAACTTATATCTTCATATTTAGGCATTTTTAGGCTTGCATTTGTGTAGATAAAATGTAGACATCATTGCCTGGAAACCATACATGTCTATAGATTTCATTTGTTTTGATTGAGCTAGGAGAATTTTGAGTTTGAACTTTCTGAAATATTTAGGTTAGAATTTGGTACTTTTAGAAATTCTCATTCATCTTTGATTTATAGCTCATGATATTTATATGGTTGGATTCATGTGAAAAAATGGAGCAACTTTCATGTTTACATTTTTGCAAATGGTTGAGAAATGAGCAAGTTACAGATCCTTTGGCCGGAGGTTGAAGATGAAGTACAGTCAGGGCAGGTTTTATGTTATGTATTTATCATTTCATACAAGTTAACGGATGTATCACCACCCTAGTGGTTAAAGCGCGCACCTGTCTCTATGAGGTCCTATGTTCAAGCCCCAGCGTGACCTTTTTTTTTTCATTTTTTCCACTTTTTTTTTGACATTTTTTGTTTTTGCAGCGCCTGGACTTCCAACAATTGGGCCTTATTTTTTTTGCTTTTGCTAACCCCTGTTCTTACTTCCATACACCTGGCCCAAACTTTTTTCTAATTTATTTTCTTTTCTTGTTTTCTTTTTATTATTATTATTATTATTAATATTATTTTTATTATTATTAATAAAAATCCAAAAAAAAAATATTCTATTATTTTTAAACTCATTTATTTATTTATTTTATTTAATAAAATTAAAAGAACAAAAACATTTTCTTAACAAATTAATTTCCCTTTTTTAATTAATAAATAATTAGACTTAGGTATATTTATTATATTATTTTCTTTTAAAATTAACTTAGAACTTAGATTTCTTTTAATTAAGATCCACATTTTTTACTTCTAATTTATAAAAAAAAAAAACTTTCTCATGAATAAAAACCCTAAAAAAATTGCTTTCTTTAAATAAATTTATTCTATTAACTTAATCTTAACTTTATTATTTTGAGTTAATTATTTTATATTAGTTAATAAGATTAAAAAACCCTTTTCATAAAAAACAACAAAAATCATATTTCTTTACATTTATATTCTTGAATTTTTATCTTTATTTTGTACATTTATTCAATTTCAATATGGTTGTAATAATTAATTAGTTTTATTTTTCTTGCAATATTCCCCATTTGTAATTTGTACACCTCCTCCCCTAAGTATTTTAATAACGTAGTAATTTTAAATTCTGCAATTTATCACTTTATATACAAATGCTAGTAATTAGGGTTTTGTATGGAAAGACTAAAACCAATCAATTAGCAAACCCTAATCAAAGATAAATCAAGCATGTAAATTAATACACTTGCACACAAGCAGCCCTAGGATAAATCCACTTGGTTGCCTTACAAAAATGGCCATATTACGCATGTGAGGTATCTTAGCAAAAACAAGTAAAATACAAGATCATAGTCCCTCGATGAAGCTATCATAGTTGCCTTTCAAAAATGATCTTAGTCTCTAAAGAAAATGCTAAGATACCTTGCAACATTGCTAATCATGGATATACAATGACCCACGCCCGTCCCGTTTACATCCAAAGATAAGGTTACTTACCAAATCAATGGTATGATAACAATGTCAAAGGAAAAAGGAAATGAACATGAAAGACTTTTGAGTAGGTAGAATGTTCCTAGTTACTTGCTCCATTTCAAAACAAAAACATCCTTGCTATTTTTCAAAACAAACGCCAACATTTTCAAAACACCTTTCAAACTTGAAAACATTTTTCAAAAGATCAACACGTTTGTATACATTCTTACGAATGAGAATCATTACAAAAGTTTTCCTAAACAATGGCCTCTTTACAAAATACTTTCAAAAACCACACAAAGCACATTTTCAAACAAAAGCAAGTGATCTAGCAAGTAACTAAGAGTCCATGGAAAACCATGGATGAAAAGGGTGCTAATACCTTCTCTTTTCATTATCTACCCCTCAAACTCAAGAAACAATCTCAAAGGTCTTTCCTATGCTTTTTCACCTTTCCTTTTGGATAAAAGAAAAGTCGGTTGCGACTCTTGCTAACCGCAAAATTTGCGATCAAACGCAAAACACCCAAGACAGTTCTCCAACCGTATCACAGAACTGACGACTCTTTTGGGGATTTTTTTAATGTGGGGTTACCTTAGGTTTAGATCACATTTACTTGCATTCATTGTTTGACTTGTATGCTTTACATTATGGTTCTTTGTTTTGGTTTGAATCCTTTACCTGGATTTAGGATACCTTATAGGTAAGTAGCAATACGTTATGGAAACTATGCGGGGTATACCGACATGGTCTAAGCAATAGCTACGTTAGTGCGACATATTTGTGGGTATCGGTAGCCCTTGAGTAGTCAAGGAGAATACGGGGCCGCTGAGTGATGTCATGAAGCACTAATGAACTTTTAGAACCTTTACTTGACAAACTTGACCATTAGGATGCAGTGAGATGACCGACTTTGGTGCAGTCCGAAGTTGGTAGATACTCGATACTACACTCATTGAGGTTTGTTTTTTTGGGATATTTCGGTCATCATTAAAGAGGCTTGCGCTGAAACAATGCCCAAGGAAACAAATCAGTGATATTGAGTTCTTAGAACCCGATTACTATTGCTAGGACAGGTTTGAGCCAACTAAACTTCAAGAGGTTACTTACCTATGAGGCTCCATGCAAGCCTAAACCTAAGAACTTGTTTGCTTTGTTTGTATATATATACTTGTACATAACATCATAAACATCATAACATCATACTCATATTCACTAACCATTTCAAGGATTTTGGAATTTATCTTTGTTCTGTTTTGTAGGACATGGATTCTATTCGCAGGAAAACCATTCAAGTCACCCTTGTAAGGATCCCTCCTCAACTTAAAGAGCTAGCATCAAGAATTCCTGAAAACTCTCCATTTACCGAAAGACATGGTCGCCTACTAAAATTGGTCACCTCCAACATTGATGAGGGCATGATGAAGGTGCTCTTCCAGTACTTTGATCCTCTACACAATTGCTTCACATTTCCCGATTATCAACTTGTGCCAACTTTGGAAGAATTCTCCCGAATATTGAGGATTCTCATTCTCAATCAACTACCTTTCAAAGATACGGAAAAAGATCCAAATCTAGAAGATATTTCCCAAGCTCTACACTTGCAATCATATGATATCACAACTAATTGGGAAACAAGGAGTGGTGTCAAAGATTTCTTAGTAAAGTTCTTGTTTGAGAAAGCCCAAAACTGTTGGAACTCTTTGGATTTGCAAGCTTTTAAGAAAATTGTGTCTCTCCTCATCTATGGGATGGTTTTGTTTTCAAATCCTGACCAACTCATCGATGTGAATGCCGTCAAAATCTTCATGTCTCGTAACCCGGTGCCTACTTTGGTAGGGGACATCCTACATTCTTTTCACACTCGCACTATGAGGAAAAGAGGTATCCTTATGTGCTGTACTCATATTTTGGCAAGATGATTTATTTAGCATATTCCCCAATCTGTATTGAAGAACGAGTAAGGTTCAAGGTGGTCACATAGGTTGATGACACTCAAACATTCAGACATTCATTAGTGTTCCCGATCTGTAGAGAATGTTACTATTGTCAATCGTTGTGGAGAATTCTCTAATGTCCCTTTACTTGGCATTAGGGGAGGTATCACCTATAACCCTTGATTAGCCTTAAGACAGTTTGGTTACGCCCGAAGGGATGGCCCACATGAGATGCTCATTCAAGGTTTGGTATTTGACTACGAGAATGACGATCAAGGTCATCGCCAAAGATTTATCAGAGCTTGGAGGATGTTGAACAAGGTAGATAGCAATACATTGGGGCATAAGTATTCCATCCCTCTTGAGCCTTACCTCAAATGGGTACGAGCTCGTGCTTAAAGTCTTATGATGCCTTACCTCTCCATTCTCCCAGTTATCATAGAGCCTGTTGTGGAAGGAGATGTTCCATACACTATCCTACATCCTGACACTCCTACCTCTCTTGAAGACTTACAAAGGGATTGGATACAACTTAAGGGGGAGCGAGACACTTTCGAGGCCCAATTCTACGCCAGCGAGAAGAAGGTTTTGGAACTCACTAAGCAACTTCATGAGGAACGGAGCTTGAACGCCTACATCACACCAAAGAGGATGCGTACAACTTTTTTATCTTATAGTTTTTGTATTTTCTTTGTAAGCCCAAAAGAGGCATGATGTACTCAAAGCTTTAATTTATTAATATAACGTGCGTTCCTTTTTTTGGTTTAAAGAAAATTTAAATCTCTAATTTCCTTGAAATCATTGCATATGCATTTACCATTCATCATAACATAAGCATGTTTTTCTCACAACAAGTCTCCTTATCTTTCTACTATTTATTTGAGTAAGATGGATCTCGAGCAGACAGTAAAAGACCTCCAGGCGCATAATTCTCAGTTTCAACAGATGTTCTTGACTCTAGCCAAAGGACAAGAGTATCTGAAAACTTTGCTGGTTGAAGAAAAGAAGAAGAAAGCAAAGAAGGTAACTAAAGTTCTGAATATGGGAAGAAGGTTCCAAGGACAAGCCAGACGAACCCTAGACTTTGCAACGTCATCTGGAGAAAAGGATAATCAAGAAGTGAAAGGCAAGGAAGCGGTTGTTCAGCTAGAATCTGAAGAGGAAGAAGAAGAGGACTACTTTGAAGAGCAATATCCTCTGGCCGACAACAAATACAAACATTTGGAAGAACGACTAAGTGCAATGGAAATTCATAAAGTTCTCGGGCTAGACTTTGAAGAGCTGGGTTTGGTGTCTGGGATTGTCATTCCACCAAAATTCAAGGCACCAATATTTTCTAAGTACGATGGAGTTTCGTGTACCAAGATGCATCTCCGATCCTATGTGAGGAAGATACATCCCCACAATGCTGACAGAGATTTGTGGGTACACTTCTTTCAAGACAGTCTATCCGGAACTCAGCTTGATTGGTTCTATCAACTGGAAAGGGCCAATATCCATAATTGGGAAGACCTTGCCGCTGCTTTTTATAAACAATATCAGTACAACACAGATCTTGCTCCCACCCGTACTCAACTCCAGAGTATGGATATGGTTTCAAGTGAAGGTTTCAAAGACTACGCACAGAAATGGAGGGACTTAGCAAGAAGAGTCCAGCCTCCCCTTCTGAAAGAGAACTAGTAGACACATTTTTGGGTACCCAGTCTGGTCCTTTCTTTAATCATTTAATCGGAAGCTCCTCAGCAGGCTTCATTGAATTAATCTTGACCGGAGAAAGAGTGGAAGTTGGGATTAAGAGTGGAAAGATTCAAAAAAGACGCATCCTCTATTGTTGTAAGAAAACCATTTATTGGGAAGAAAGAAGTTGGTGCTGTGTATCCTCAAAGGAATTAAAAAAGAACTGAACTCCGTATAATGGTAGGGGCTGTCATGATCCCTAAGCCTACACCTACTCAACAAAGAAACGATCAGCCTAGAACAGAAAGACCAGTAAGACAATTTACCCGGATTAATATGACACTATCTCAAGTACTGCCACATTTGTTGAGATCTAATCTGGTAACTTTAAAAGAAGATCCGAAGAATCCTAACACAACCTCTCCTCATTACCATCCTAATGCTCGTTGTGCATACCATTCAGAAAGTCCAGGCCATGATACTAACAACTGTTGGGCTTTGAAAAATAAGGTGCAAGACCTTCTTGAAGCAAAAGAAATTGAATTCGATACTCCTGAGATCCCAAATGTTATCACCGCTCCTATGCCCAAGCATGGTCGTGGTGTTAACGCTGTAGAAGATGATATGTTTGTTACCTTTGTTGATGAACTTGTTACTCCTCTCTTGACTATCAAGAGAAACATGTTGAATGCTGGTTTATTTTGGGCTGTGGCGAAAGCTGCCACCTCTACTTATCCCTACGAACTAATTGTCATTTATTGAAAGCAGGTTTTCAACGACTAATGGATGACAAAGAGATTTTATTTGAGAAGACTCCTGTTCCGACCATTTCTTATAATGATGTTTCAATAGTAACCATTTCCTCCAATTCTTCCTGGATCTCCACCAAAAGACCCGTTAGGATTACATTAGTTCCCAACGTAGCTCCACTGATAATTATTATGCCTAGGTCAATCCTGTACTCATCATATAAAATTGTCCCATGGAACTATGGGGGAGATGTCTATTATCACAGTGTCAAGCAGGATTGGCCAGCTATTGAATACTCAATTTTTGAGAAGGTTGACCCAGACATCAGCAACATTGCGGGAACCAACAAGATCATCTGAAGTGGAAGAGTATTCTCTCCAGAGATTGCTCCTCCGAAGACTATTACCGGTCCTGTAATCATCCTTGTTTCTGTTCCTGTTGACACAACAACTACTATAATTCCTATAGTTACACCTGCTGGCACTCCTACCACCGAGTCGACCGAGACTCGAGGCAAAGGCATTCTGGTTGAGCCTATCTGGATGAAGACGTAATCAGTATCTATCCTGAGTCATCCCAAAAGGAGATGGAAGAAATTCTGAAAATTATAAAGAGAAGCGAGTACAACGTAGTCGAACAGCTAGGGAAGACGCCGTCAAAGATTTCCATGTTGGCTTTATTGTTGTGCTCTGAGGCTCATGCGAAATCCTTGGTGAAATTCCTTAAAACTGCCCATGTACCACAAGAAACCTCTGTAGATGAGTTCCAAGACTGTGTGGCCAGCTTGACCGCGGATAATGGCTTAGGCTTTTCTGATGCTGACTTGACACCTAGAGGGAGGAAGCACAATGAGGCATTGCATGTCTCTGTCAAATGCAGGGGCATAACTTTGGCCCATGTTTTGGTTGATACCAGGTCGTCTTTGAATATGCTGCCTAATAAGGCTCTTGATGGACTCAACTGTGAAGGTTTGACCTTAAAACCCAGCAATATAGTGGTAAGGGCCTTCGACGGTTCAAAGAGGATGGTGCATGGGGAGGTGGACATCCCCATAAAATTTTGAACCCAAACCTTTGATTCAACTTTTTACGTGATGGACATTCACCCTTTCTATTCCTGCTTATTGGGACGACCATGGATTCACAATGCTAGTGTCGTTACCTCTATATTACATTAAATGCTGAAATATCCAACTCAGGGGAAAATCATTATTGTCCACGGAGAAGAGGAATATATGGTCAGTCACTTAAACTCTTTCAGATACATGGAATTGGATGGTGAATTCATTGAAACTCCATTTCAACATTTCGAGGAAGTCCCACAAACCGTGGAAATAACCAAGGATGTTTCCCAAGTCCCAAAGATTACAAGACCTCCGCTGAAGATGTCTTCTCTAAAAGATACCAAGGCAGTGATCGAAGAAGGTGGGTGTACTATTTAAGGCCAACTCTCGGATATCCCATACGAATTTGACAAATTTGGTTTGGGTTTCACTTCAGGAGCCCAGAAATCTGTACGCCGTGCTCGTTCCGGGGGGCCACCCTTGAAGATCAGCAACCATGGAGTCAACGCAGTGGAGGATGATGAGGACAGCTACGACCTGGAGGAATGGATTTTCCCAACTGTCAATGGAGGACTCAGCAATTTGGAATCTAAATATTTTGTCCCAATTACTTTTATCCAACAGTAATTGTCTTTAAATTTTGTCGGACCTGTAATAATTAAACAATTCAGACTTTTAAAACCTTATGTCTTACCCGAGGCACAACGGTCTATTTGTAAGGGTTGTTATCTTATTTTCATATGTCATCAATGAATCATGGACATTTTTGCATACAAACTTTGTGCTCTTTGTCTTTATTTTTTACATTTTTTTATTTCTTTCAAAGATAGCTATACTCTTACACACACTCACATTCAAAATGAAGATCTACATCCATTCGGGATCCCATGGGTAACGATTTTGCTATAGCTTTCTATGACTCTGAAAATCTAATCTACCAAGCCGAAGACGAAGGTGAGGAAGATTGTGAAGTACCAGGGGAATTAGCCAGGTTACTACAACAAGAAGAGAGGACCATACATCCCCACGAAGAACCAGTGGATACAGTTAATCTAGGTACCGAAGAGGACAAGAAAGAAGTTAAGGTGGGTGCCAATCTGGAACCCAGTGTCAAGAAGCATTTGATTCAGTTGCTACACGATTATGTCGAGGTCTTTTCCTGGTCGTATGAAGACATGCCAGGACTTGATACTGATATCGTGGTACATCGTCTACCAATAAAAGAAGATTGCCCTCCGGTAAAGCAGAAAGTTTGTCGCATGCGACCAGACATGTCAGAGAAGATCAAAGCGGAAGTCATGAAACAATTCAACACCGGATTCTTGGCCATCCCCTCCTATCCCCAATGGGTCGCCAATGTTGTTCCCGTGCCTAAAAAGGACGGCAAGTGTGAATGTGCGTGGACTACATATATTTGAATAGGGAAAGCCCTAAGGATGATTTCCCACTTCCCCACATTGATATTTTGGTTGACAACACAACATAACATAAGGTGTTTTCCTTCATGGATGGTTTCTCAGGTTACAATCAAATCAAAGTGGTGCTTGAGGACATGGAGAAAACAACCTTTGTCACACAACCGGGCACTTTCTGTTACAAGGTTATGCCATTCCGGTTGAAGAACGATGGGGCAACCTATCAGCGTGCCATGGTAGATTTATTTCACGACATGATACATCACAAAATAGAGGTCTATGTGTACGACATGATAGCCATATCTCAAACTGAAGAGGAATATCTTGACCATTTACAAAAACTCTTTGAGAGACTAAAGAAATACAAGCTGAGGTTGAACCCGAATAAATGCACATTTGGGGTGAGGTCTTGTAAACTCCCAGGCTTTGTCGTCAGTGGTAAAGGTATCAAAGTGGACCCTGCCAAGGTGAAAGGGATACAAGAAATTCCTGCTACTCATACCGAGAAGGAAGTCAGAGGATTCTTGGGACGTCTAAACTACATTTCCAGATTCATTTCTCACCTGATAGCTACTTGTGAACCAATCTTCAAATTATTGAAGAAAGATTAAGTAGTCAAATGGAATGATGAGTGCCAAACTGCCTTCGACAATATCAAAGAGTACCTGCAGGAGCCTCTTGTTTTGATGCCATCATTCGAGGGAAGACCATTGATCATGTATCTAATTGTTTTAGAAAATTCATTGGGGTGTGTGCTGGGGCAGCATGACGAGTCTGGCCGAAAAGAGCTTGCTATTTATTATCTGAGCAAAAAGTTTACCGACTGTGAAATAAGATATTCATTGCTCGAGAAAACTTGTTGCGCTCTGACATGCGCTGCTCGCCGGCTAAGACAGTATATGCTGACCCATACTACCTTATTGATATCCAAGATGGATCCAATAAAATACATATTCGAGAAGCCTGCCCTCTCTGGGAGAATAGAAAGATGGCAGATGATCTTGACGGAATATGACATTCAATATACTACCAAAAAAGCAATAAAGGGAAGTGTACTAGCTGATCAGCTTGCCCATCAAGTTGTGGATGACTACTAGTCCATGCAGTTCAAATTCCCAGATGAAGACATCATGATGGTAAATAACTTTGAAGAACTCATACCATATGACGGACCTGAACAAGGATCCCGATGGACCCTGGTTTTTGATGGGGTGTCCAACACACTCGGCAATGGTATAGGTGTTGTACTCATACCCCTTGAAGGATGTCACACTCCCTTCACTGCAAGACTCTGTTTCAACTATACAAATAACATGGCAGAATACGAAGCGTGCATTTTTGGTCTCAAAGTTGCCATAGATTTGGGGATCAAGTCCTTAAGTGTATTCGGAGATTCAGCCTTAGTTATAAGCCAGATCAAAGGAGAATGGGACATGAAGCACCCTAACCTCATCCCCTATAAAGAACATGTGTTAACATTAATCCCACACTTTGAGAAGATTACTTTCGAGAATTTCCCGCGAGAAGAAAATCAACTAGCGAATGCGCTAGCCACAATGTCATCCATGTTTAAACTCAAATGGGATACGAGGCTCCCCATATCACCATTGAATGAATGGATGAACTAGCTCACTGTCACGAGATCAATACTGAAGAAGTAGTGATCGACCTTGGTTTCACGAAATCAAAAGGTATCTCGAGGCTCAAGAGTATCTGGAAGGAGCTTCAGTCAATGATAAGAAGTTCCTAAGGAGATTCTCTGCTAAGTTCTTCCTTAGTAATGGCATTCTCTACAAGCGCAACCATGACTATGTTTTGCTCTGTTTCCTAGACAAGGTTGAGGCAGAAAAGATCATGGCTGATCTACATGAAGGCACTTTTGGCATCCATTCCAGTGGGCATATGTTGGCAAAGAAGATCCTACGGGCAGGTTATTACTGGTCTACCATGGAATCAGATTGCTATCAGCACTCTCGAGCGTGTCATAAGTGCCAAATCTATGTTGATAAGGTGCATGTACATCCAGTTCCTCTGAATGTCCTGACTGCTCCATGGCCATTCGCGATGTGGGGCATTGATATGATTGCAGAAATCAAACCCACAGCCTCTAATGGACACCGCTTCATCTTGGTGGCCATTGAATATTTCACGAAGTAGGTTGAGGCGGCTTCTTTCGCTTCCGTTACCAAGAATATTGTAGCCCGGTTCATCAAACAGAATCTCATTTGTTGGTACCATATCCTGGAGAGGATCATCACAGATAATGGTATGAATCTCAACAACACTATGATCACCACATTGTGCATACAATTCAAGATCCAGCACCATAATTCTTCTCCTTACCGGCCAAAAATGAATGGTGCGGTCGAAGCCGCAAATAAGAACCTTAAAAAGATTATACAGAAAATGACAGTAACCTACAAGGACTGGCATGAGATGCTACCATTCACTCTCCACGGTTTTCGTACCACAACGCGCATATCAACTGAGGCAACACCTTACTCTCTGGTATATGGCATGGAGGTTGTCTTGCCTATTGAGGTCCAGATCCCTTCTCTGAGAATCATAAAGGATGCAGGGTTAAATGAAGACGATTGGATCCAAACTTGACTTGACCAACTAAACTTGATTGATGAGAAAAGGCTTACTGTTGTCTGTCATGGTCAAATGTATCAAAAATGGATGATCAAGGCTTTCAACAAAAAGATCAGACGCCAAGTGTATCAAGTCGGGAATTTGTTGATCAAGAGCATCATACTGCCACAAGGTGACCCCAGGGGAAAATGGACTCCTACATACGAAGGACCGTTTGTAATCAAAAGCATATTCTCTTGTGGAGCAATGATCTTAACCACTATGGATGGCAATGACCTGCCTCACCCTGTGAACGCGGACATAGTCAAAAGATACTACACATAAGAGACCCGCTAGGTTGACACACCTAGGAAAAACAAGGGCATCTCGGCGAGCCAAAAAGGTTCGGGAAAAAATTAGGGAAAAAACAAAAAAATCTGTACACCCGGACAGTTGAAAACTCCAAAGGGCGACTTGGGTAAAAAAGGGTATCACGGTGGACTGAAAACCTAAAATGGCGGTCCAGGCAAAAGTTAGGGAATTAAGGCGTACGACTATGTCCCGTTTGGATCATTTTACGGACAACCTTTGGCTTCAACTGACAAGCTCAACGATTCTGATCAATCCAATCAACTTCGGACAAGGCAGCAAGTGGACAAGATGCTCAGAGACGCGAAGGCTATAGCAGAACAAGAACCCAATGGGATTATTGCACATACCTATCTTTTCTTTGTATCAAATTTTTTATGACGACATTATCTTACTAGAATGTTCGTCTCATTGTACAAAAATACTTATTCAAAGTTAATACAAAGATACCCCTTTGAAAGTACAAAACTACATGTTTTTCTTTATTCCTGTGTTTTGTTTACAAAAACGTCCAACGATTTATTTTTGAACATATGCATTTGAACGTAACTACTGTTTAAAAATGAACAAAAAGGAACATAAAAATAGAAATACAATCACTAATGGCTTTAAGAAATAGGATAATATCTTTAAACTATTCAATAAAACCCCCCACAGTGTGCAGCTTAATCCCCAGCGGAACAAAACTTCCAGTTATCACTCCCCGGTAGAAGTCGCCAAATTTCTCAGGATTCCCCAACAAGATTTCACAAGCAAAACACGGTGTTTCCCTTACAACAGAGTTTATTTCTCTACCAAATAGAAGCTCATCAACTCATCAGCACTTCAAAACATGAAGACTTACACTCCACGTCCCCAACAACAGTAAGGGATTTATTTTCCCTAATCCAACAGTATTATAACAAGATAGATTACATGCTTATACATCGCATCCATACGTCATGAAATTGACAACACGAACGCATACAACATAATCTCATTCATTTTATTGAGAACATCATTATACAATGCATTTCATACATCATGACATTTCATACAACTAATATTTCATCTCTTCAGGAAAGATCAGTCAACCGATGGCTATCATCAACAATTTACAAAAAGGTCAGAGATTGATACCTAAAACAAGTCGGGACAATTATCTACACGACCAACCGAACATTCAGATATAGTTCAAATGCACTCCAAACACGGACTCCATTCAGATACTCATTTAAATTCATCTTTCAGATACAGTTCAGATACGCTCCAAACACAGATGCCATTCTGATACTCATTCAGATTCAGCTTTCAGATACAGTTCAGATACGCTCCAAACACGGACGCCATTCTTATACTCATTCAGATTCAGCTTTCAGATACGCTCCAAACACGGATGTCATTCTGATACTCATTCAGACTCAACCTTCAGATACGGTTCAGATACGCTCCAGATACGGATGCCATCCTGATACTCATTCGGGTTCACCTTCAGATACAGTTCAGATATGCTCCAGACACGGATGCCATTATGATACTCATTTAGATTCTCTTTCAGATACAATCCAGCAATCATTTTGGATGGAATCTGCAAGCCCATCTCCAACAATTTCTCATCTCCCCTCCAAATGGCATCTTTAAGCCCATTCCCTACACCATTAACCACCACATCCTCGAGTTCAAATTTATGGGCACTCTAGTGTCCAATCATCTTCCACCTTCAAGTCATGAATGGAAAATCCGTCCATCTAACTCTTCAGGTTTAAGAAGATTGAACAGGGGCAGCTTTTGTACCCCCAAATTTGCCTTCTCATTTATCAAATATTTTCATACAAAGATATCTCTTGGTTCAAGACACCTCCTTAAGCACTGATGACCAAAATTAGGGTTGGAGATTGCACATGGATAATTGAACTTTAAATGCTTCATGTGACTTTCATGGATTATCTAGGACCCCCAAGATTACTCATGTCAAGTTTCAAGCCTTGGATCACTCTTTTGCTCAGTCAATTAAGCAGTTGACCTAAAAATCAATTGTATCAGGGAAAAAGTCAATTGTGGCCAATTTACAGTAAAACTACATAATTTTTGATCCATAGCATTATAAACTCATATGTATCATTTGATCAAGTTTGGACCACAATTCCTCAAGAAATTTGATCAAATCATCAAAAGGGCAAAATGGTCAAAATTAGGGTTTTGACTAAGGAAAGGAAATTTCTGATTTTTTATCTAGGAAATGGTTAAGTGGTTTGAGGCATGATCTAAAGAGTTCAATTGCATACTTTTGATCTAATGGCATGACCCAAAACATTTCTCAAGATCAATTTGATTGATAGTGAATTTTCAGTCAACTGATCAAAAGTCAATTGTACACTAAAAAGTCAAACTTTGACTTTTTGGTCAAAATCAAATGGCAAAAATCACAATTCATCAAAAAATGTCAAAATGTTAAACTTATTCATCAATAAATAAAAAACTCAAGATTTCATTTTTAAAAGTCAATGTTTTCTAACTTAGATATTTTTCTAAGTGTTTAAAACTTCATGTTTTTTCACAACTTTGAGCAAATTTTTCACCATGATGCAAGATGATTCAAAAGAAACTTTGAACATGAAAGTTGTAGATCTCCATGAGATATACAACATTTCTTTACACAAATTCTTCTAAAAGTTCTTGGATCTCAAGTTATTAATTCATGAAGTCATAGTCTTGAAACTAAACACTTAATGAAATTTTGCCCTAGTTTAGGCAGGATTTTGACCTAACTTCATGGCACTTTTTCATATAGTTCCAAGGGGACTTTTCAAAATTGATTCAAAGAGGGGTTGTAGAAAACATTACAAGCTTTCCAAAATGTCAAAGAAATCCTTGAGATCATTCTTGAGCATGGAGAATCGAAGAGAGGAAGTTAGGGTTTTCAAACTTGAATTACAAGTCATTTTTTATGAACACATGAACCAAATCCATCCTAGGCTACATAATATTTGCTTTACATGCCTCAAACTTGTTTGTCACACCATAATTAAATGTTTACACAGCTTTTAGAGCTTTGATCAAAGCAATTGAGCTATTATCCAAGTTGCATTTCCATTAATGGCACAAAGTTAACATTGTCATTCTTGTAAAGCAAGATTTTTGCATAAAGTCCATTCTTGAGCCTCTAACTTGTTCCCTATAATCACACTCCATCCACAAAGTCAGAAGCAAGTATGTTTAAAGCATAACCACTCTATCTTAGCAAGGACACAAGGCTTTGAAATTTGAATTTCTCAAAAATCACATGTTATGCATAAACTTGTGAATTTGAATTCTGATCAACAACAAGTCTCCAAACTTGTTTGCTTATAAATAGAGTCACTATTTGTGAGCTGGGACATGAGAAAAAGGACCCTGAAACACTCCCAAACTCCCTCTAGCCAGAAATTGCACAAAAAACTCCATTGATACATAGTTCCGACCTTAAACTTGTATCTCTCATTTCCCTCGTGCGTTTTCCCTAAAATTCATTCCTAAGGCTTCCTTACATCAAATATAGTCCATCCATGTCCTTGGTTTGGAACTGTAACATCTCCATCACCATCCTGCATAACCAAAAATAGAGGTCTGCAACTTGACTTCTCCAGACCATTCTAGCCATCCATTGATCAAGAAAACCATTACATTAGCTTCCTGGGAACTTGAGGAAGCTAACCTGATCTTTGCAGCACCTTGAATCAAGCTCATTTGCATTTCATGATTTCTAGTTATGAGGTGTTTTTCTTGAACTTCTATCTTCATATTTAAGCATTGTTAGGCTTGCATTTGTGAAGATAAAATGTAGACATCATTGGTTTGAAACCATACATGTCCATAGATTTCATTTATTTTTATTGAGCTAGGAGAATGTTGAGTTTGAACTTTCTGAAATATTTAGGTTAGAATTTGGTACTTTTATAAATTCTCGTTCATCTTTGATTTATACCTTATTATATTTATATGGTTGGATTCGTGTGAAAAAATGGAGCAATTTTCATGTTTACATTTTTGCAAATGGTTGGGAAATGAGCAAGTTATAGATCCTTTAGATGGAGGTTGCAAATGAAGTACAGTTGATAACACTTACTTTACACTTGTTTTTTACTCTTATTTCACATGTTATTTACGTTTTTTATTATTGTTTTCTCATATTATTCCTATCTTTTGTTTCCTTTTCAGGTATTTAAATTATCCAGAGCTCCCATGAAGAAATGAAGAAAAACAGGCTGAAAAACCGGAGTTTAGGTCAAATTTGCACTCATGGCATCCACCATGGCGCCAGCCATAGGGTAGGCCATGACATGGACCACCTCCTGCTGACCTCAACTGCCACATTCTCCACTTCCTTTCATTTACACTCATTGGGGGCGCCATTGCCTCCATGGCAGGCGCCACCTTTGGACGATGTTTTCCCCCCCAAAAGGAGTTATGGAGCATTCCTGTGATTTCCTGCATTCTTCATCCTCTATAAATATAAGTTCCTGATTTCATTTCAATTCACCCAAGCTTAGTTGCAAACTTGATCCAACCAAAGTTGCGAACTTAAGCCATATAATTTCACCATTGTAAAGCGATAATTATTCACATCGGGGAATTATTGCACTGCTGATTGAGTATGTAATCGAGTTCGTAGATTAAGTCTGTAATCGAGTTTGGAGCACTTCGGCAGAAGTTTATCCTGCCACATTTATTTTCAACTATTGTTTATTTCCAGTCGCATTTTACTTCCATTTTTTACCAGATTTAAAACCTCCCCGTTTGGAGCAGGTTTCTATTTATATTTCCCGCACCTGCTTTTACTTTGTTTATTTCCCACACCTGCTTTTACTTTGTTAATTTCCCGCACCTGCTTTTACTTTGTTTATTTCCCACACCTGCTTTTACTTTTTCTATTTTCCTCACTTCTTTTACTTTGTTTATTTCCCGCACCTGCTTTTACTTTGTTTATTTTCTGCACCGCACTTTAAATTAGTTACTTTCTCGCATGATTTATTTTAACATGTCTGTTTACATTCTCATGTTAGGCTAAACCTTACTGGGCTAGAATCTAAGGAATCTAGTTAGATTGATATTCCAAATAATGTGTCAATAGAAATGCTTATGGGCTATTTTGGTTTTTAATACGAGTTTTATGTACTTTATTGTTGTTGGGTAAGATCGAAAGTCGTCCAACCCTTTGTTAAACTCAGTTAGTTCTAACTAGTCAAAGGAAGCGAAAGCTCTTTGTCCGGTTAGTTAGGAATTTTTATTATCAAAGAAATCAATTTTGAAACTATTTTCGGACGAATTTATAGGGTTAAAGTTAAGTCCCCTTTTTATTTGAAATTCTAGATCAAAATACTTTTCTACTTGGTCAAGTACTTTATTTCTTAAAAGTAGGTTTATTACATTAACACAATGAGTGCCTTTTTATAAGTGACGATAAGAAGGTCTGATTAGAGAGTAAACTCGGTTCTGATTACGTGAAAGCGACAATTCCTGTTAAATTAGTTCTTTTCTTTAGTCGAAAATATTTCCCTATAAGTAGTTCTATTCCGAATCACAGCAAATATCATCTGATTATGTTAATTACATTCGGCCATGCTTTTATATCTGAAGTTTAATTCGCCGCACTTTACTTTCTTGCATGCTCAATTCCCTGTTTAATATTGACTTAGCTAAACATAGTAACAATAGGAAACGATAGATTGACGATTGGTCTCTGTGGATCGATTATCATTTATATTACTCTAACGCGATTCATACACTTGCGAATACACCTCATCAAGTTTTTGGCGCCGTTTCCAGGGATCAATTTCGTCAAATTTCGCACCCTATAGTCACATCATCTAGACTAGGTTTTATAGTCCGGTTAATTCGAAGATCTCGCAGCACTGGAACCTTATTCAATCCTTAAGCAGAACCTGAACGTTACATCCATTTTCTTCGTAGAATTAGAAAAACTATGGCCGAGAATCGTAACCAAAGACCCCTTAAAGAATTTTCCAAACCGTCAGATGAGGAACCTAGTTCAAGTATCATAAACCCAGCTATAACCACAAATAATTTTGAACTAAAACCCTCATTGCTACAATTGGTGCAACAAAACCAATTCGGTGGTCTCGCTACTGAGAACCTGAATCAACACTTAAAAACTTTTATACAATTAGCATACACTTTAAAATGCAATGGTGCTTTGCCTGAGGAAATACGACTAAGATTATTCCCTTTTTCCCTCAGAGATAAAGCACGAGATTGGTTGGATTCCCTTCCACCCAATTCAATAACAACCTGGGAAGACCTTAGGAGAGTATTTCTCGCAAGATATTTCCTCCCAACAAAACTGTTGTCCTTAGAAACCAAATCACTAGATTTAACCAAAACCTAGGAGAATCACTTTTTGAAGCATGGGAGAGATATAAGGACCTATTAAGATCTTGTCCACACCATGGCCTAGAACAATGGCTAATCATCCACACCTTCTATAATGGACTCCATTACAACACAAAGATGTCTGACGATGTTTCCGCTGGTGGCGCATTGATGAATAAACATTATCTAGAAGTCTGCGCTCTCATTGAGGACATGGCCCAAAACCATTACCAATGGGGAACAGAATAAGCTACTGTAGAGAAAAAGGAGACCCAAGGAGGAAAACATGAGATAAGTTCTATAGACATAATGCAAGTTAAAATGGACGCTCTTGCCTTAAAAGTTCAAAACATGTCTCAAAACCCTAATACTGTAGCCGCAATAGCTTCAGAATGCAAACTCTGTGGGACCCAAGGACATCAACCTGCGGAATGTAACTTGTTGAATGAGCCTTGCTCAGACCAAGTAAACTACACCTAAGGAAACCCATTTTCGAACACTTACAACCCCGGATGGATGAATCACCCAAACTTTTCTTATAAACACAATAGCCCCAATACAAAACTCTGCACCTCCAAGACCTACAGGTTTCCAAGCCCAAAGACCAAATCAACTTATGCAAGTTGTGGCACCCAAACCAAACCTTGAGAAAATCATGGAAAATTTCATTTCAGCTCAAACCCAGCAAAACAAAGAGTTCCTAAATCAGAATATTCATGTAAACGAACTAATCATGCAATTAGGAACTAAGGTTGATCAGATAATCACGTATAACAAGATGCTTGAAACCCAGATCTCGCAGATAGCCCAAACACAAGCCCCACAAACTACACCTGGAGGACAATTCCCTGGACAACCTCATCCAAATCCTAAAGGGCAAGCTAATGCCATTTCCTTATTAAGTGGGACTACTTACGATGGACCCAAGAATCCAGCCATGAGTACACCCTCACAACCTAAGACAATTGTTTTGCCTACAACCAAGTGGAGGAACCAGAGGAACCCGAAAAGCAAAAAGAACCATAATTAAAAGATAAAACTAATAAATAACCACCCCCGTACAAACCCCCAGTCCCATTTCCGCAAACACTTAAATAAACCAAAATTGACAATTAATACCAGATATTCGTTAAAGTTATAGAAAAACTCCATGTAGAGATTCCTTTCACCGAAGCCATCACTCAGATACCATCTTATGCTAAGTTCCTAAAATACATCCTGACCAACAAGCGTAGACTTGATGATCCCAAACCTATCGAATGAAATTTTATTTCAGAAAATAAACTTGCCAAGAAAGAAAAGGATCCAGGAAGTTTTTCCATTCCTTGTATCTTAGGAAATCATAGTATTGACAAAGCCTTCTTAGATCGAGGAGCTAGCGTCAGCCTTATGCCTTTAGCAGTTTGTAGAAGGTTAAACTTAGGAGAATTGCAGCCGACTAAAATGTCTCTCCAACTGGCTAATAGACCAATTAAGTATCCTATAGGCATACTTGAAGACATACCACTTAAGATCAGTAAACTATATATCCCAACTGATTTCGTGGTTATGGATATTAAAGAAGACAAAGAAATCCCAATCCTCTTAGGTAGACCATTCCTATCAACAGCCGGAGCCATAATTGATGTTAAGAAAGGAAATTTAACATTTGAGGTGGGTGATGAAAAGATAGAATTTATTCTTTCAAAGTTCTTAATGGCACCAATCATAGGAGATGCTTGTTATGCCATCGACGTCATTGACGAGTGTATATTAGAACTTAAGCGAGAGGAATCTAACAAAAATATCAAGTTACCTTTGACCCCCATTATGGAGGACGATGGATTTAAAAGTTTAGAACCTTACATCGATGATGACCTCTATGAATGTTTATCGCTTACTCCTGATCCCATGCCTTGCCCTTTGAAACCATCTTTAGAACTGAAGGAACTTCCCAAGAACTTCAGATATGAATTCTTAGATAAAGAGATGAATCATCATGTTATAGTTAACGCTACTTTAAGTCAAGACGAGACAACTCAACTCTTAGATATCTTACAAAAATATCCCTCAGCTTTAGGGTATAACATCTCCGATTTAAAAGGAATAAGTCCATCGGTGTGCATGCACCAGATCTTGTTAGAGGAAAACTCAAAACCCTCAAGAGAACATCAAAGAAGAATAAACACTATAATGAACGATGTTGTTAAAAGAGAAGTTCTTAAGTTACTAGAGGCTGGTATAATTTACCAAATATCAGATAGTAATTGGGTGAGCCATGTGCATGTGGTGCCAAAGAAAGGAGGCATCACAGTCATAGAAAATAAGAAAGGTGAGCATATTTCTAAACAAACAGAAGGAGGTTGGAGTTTGTGTATAGATTATAGAAAATTAAACAAGGCAACCAGGAAGGATCATTTCCCTCTTCCATTTATAGATCAAATTCTCGAACGTCTAGCCAGACACTCGTACTTTTGTTATCTAGATGGATTCTCAGGATTTTTCCAAATACCTATTCACCCTGAGGATCAAGAGAAAACAACCTTCACCTGTCCTTATGGAACGTTCGCCTATAGACGAATTCCCTTTGGACTCTGTAATGCCCCTGCCACTTTTCAATGTTGTATGATGTCTATATTTACAGATTACCTAGATGGAATAATGGAAGTTTTCATGGACGATTTCTCGGTGTGTGGATTCAATTTTAAAGATTGTCTCTCCAACCTTGAAAAAATCCTTGAAAGATGCGTAGAGGTGAACCTAGTGCTAAACTGGGGAAAATTCCATTTTATTGTTAATGAAGGTTTAGTATTATGACACATTGTCTCCGAAAGAGGCATTGAGGTCGATAGAGCCAAAATTGAAGTTATAGAAAACCTCAGCCCACCTAAAACCATTAGGGAGATTAGAAGTTTTCTTGGACATGCTGGTTTTATCGGCGTTTTATAAAAGACTTCTCTAAAATAACAAAACCTTTCACTAATATTCTAATGAAGGAAGTTGAATTTGTTTTTGACAAGAAATGTCTCTAAGCTTTTAAATTTTTGAAACAAGCACTGATTTCAGCTCCGATCATGCAACCCCCAGATTGGACACAACCTTTTGAAATAATGTGTGATGCCAGCGATTATGCAATTGGTGCGGTTCTAGGACAACGAAAAGACAAGAAATTACATGTTATATATTACGGTAGTAGAACCCTAGATATCGCCCAGCTCAACTATGCAACAACAAAGAAAGAATTACTAGCAGTAATTTTTGCGATAGATAAGTTTAGGTCCTACCTAGTTGGAGAAAAGATCATTGTTTACACTGATCATGCTGCCATACGTTATCTATTAAAAAAAGGACACTAAACCTATATTACTTAGATGGATCTTGTTACTCCAAGAGTTTGATCTAGACATTAAGGATAAGAAAGGCACAAAGAATGTTGTCGCTGGCCAACTCTCTAGATTAGAACACTTAAAACCTGACTTATTTCCTATAAATGATGATTTCACCTATGACAGACTTATAGATAAGACTGATGATTTCGAGCCTTACAGAGATAAAGATTTTGAAAAATTTTCAGTAATGAAGAGCGTACCTTGGTACACTGATTTTGTAAACTACCTAGCTGCAAATATCATACCCCCTGATCTAAATTACCAACAGAAAAAGAAGTTCTTCAAAGATGTTAAACATTTCTACTGGGATGAACCACACATATTCAAGAGAGGAATAGATAATATTTTCAGGCGTTGCGTCCCAGGAGAGGAAATAAAAGACATTATCAGACACTGTCATTCTGCACCTTATGGTGGACATGCATGTATATCTAAAATGCACGCCAAGATTCTTCAAGTAGACCTCTATTGGCCAACTTTATGGCGCGATGTTCATGCCTACATTGTCAAGTGTGACCGATCCCAACGTACCGGGAACATATCAAGACGTGACGAGATGCCAATGAGGAATATCCAGGAAGTTGAACTCTTTGATGTTTGGGGTATAGACTTTATGGGACCATTTCCACCTTCAATGGGAAATATGTACATTTTGGTAGCTGTGGACTACGTGTCTAAATGGATTGAGGCTATTGCATCACCCACAAACGACACAAGAGTGGTAGTCAAGTTATTTAAGAATATCATTTTTTTGAGGTTTGGAACACCCCGTCTCGTTATAAGTGATGGAGGATCACATTTCATATCCAGAATCTTTGATAAGCTCTTGAGTAAGTATGGAGTAAAGCACAGAGTAGCAACACCTTATCATCCACAGACTAACGGCCAAGTAGAAGTGTCTAACAGGGAGATTAAACAAATCTTAGAAAAAACCGTTTCAATTTCCAGAAAAGATTGGTCTCAGAAGCTACATGAAGCACTATGGGCCTACATTAAAACCCCTATTGGAACAACCCCTTACCAATTAGTCTATGGAAAATCTTGTCATTTACCCTTCGAGTTAGAGCATAAATCCCATTGGGCCATTAAGACCCTGAATTTGGAATATTTGACTGCTGGTGAAAAGCGCATCCTTGACATTCATAAATTGGAGGAATTCCGCCAGTCTGCCTATGAGAATACTATAATATATAAAGAAAGAACCAAAACATGGCATGACAGAAGAATTGTAAAGAAATATTTCAATATAGGCGACCTTGTTCTCCTTTTCAATTCCAGGTTACGACTTTTTCCTGGCAAGCTACGTTCAAGATGGACTGGTCCTTTTGAGGTCTCTAGAATCTTAAGATCTGGAGCAGTCAAGATCAAGAACAATTCTTGTAGCCCATTCATCATCAATGGGCAGAGGTTGAAGCACTACGAAGGAGGTGACATTTCCACCAACTACTCCATCCACACTCTGATTGATCCACCAGTACCAGTTTCCGATAAATGAAGTTTACTCGTCAAGCTAACGACGTTAAATAATCTCAGCATGGGAGGCAACCCATGGGTTTATTTTTATTTTTTGCATTTATTTACTTTTTTCAAATTTTATTTTTATCTTTATACTAACAGTTGCAAAAATTATGATTTCACGCATCACCTGCTAGCCGTCTTTGCTAACTACATTTTTCAGGATGGAGCATTTCGATGACATGCATGTTTCCTTTCGAGATGACACTCAGAGACAATGCTATACGGTCCTTTCACAGCGACCCATGGCACCGACCAAATATCTAGACCAGATTTGCATGGAAGCTCTTGGCTTTCAAGCTTGTATCAAGTATCTATGCAACCAGCTAAAGTGGGACGAGTATGCAGATGACCTAAATGTGACCTACAGGAACCTCACCTTAGAATTCCTCAGTTCATTCGAGTTTGAGCCCTATAATCGCAAGGATGGATATCTCACTTTCAGACTATTTGGGATAGAATATTGTTTTACCCAGAGGGATTTTGGAGACTTGCTAGGCTTCCAGACCACACCCGATGCTATAACTGAGCTACCAGTTGGCTATTTCATGACTAGGGACATAGAGAAATTCTGGAGAGATATTACTGCTGGAGGGAGCCTTGATCCTTCCACTCAACTATCCCCTGTTATTCACAACCCTGCTTTCAGGTATTTCCAAATGGTTTTTGCTCACACTTTACTAGGAATTGCTGACACTGATACCCATGTTAGAGAGGAGGAGATCTTTTTCCTCTACTGTGTGACCCAGTCTCGCCCTGTAGCCTGTGGAAATTTTCTGCTGTGGAATCTCATGATGACTTCTAAGTCTGCTGAAGGTATCCTCCATGTGGGAGGGACAGTGACTCAGATTGCTTCTATTTGGGTCATACAAGTAAGTCATCTCACCTTACCTCCTACTGTGGATATACTACAATGGACATTGATTTCTGTTTGGATCGTGGGCTGATGAGAAGAGTCTACTTTAATCCAAACCAGTATAAACTCCTGATTGATAATGAAACCGTTCACTATTTTACCTTGCCTGATCCCATGACGACCAGTGTCCATAACCCTGCCAATTGGGCATATGCCTTATAAGGTATTGGAGACACCGTGGATGAGCGAAAATCACCTCCGGTACATGAGTATCATCCATGTCCATCGCCAGAAAGGACCACTGTATTCTCTAATGATTTCTCTTTGAAGCAACCGACATCTATGCATAGGTTGCTGAGCTGCATAGAGAGGTAGCCCAACTTCGTCAGACAGTTGAAGACCTCTCTCTTCAGGTTATGGTTTCCGATGCTACTCACTCTACTGAGGCAGACCTCCTACAGCAGGAAATTGATGATCTTCGTAGTAAGTTAGTTTCAGCTCATAGTTCTGAGTCGACCAAGGACCCTACTACTCCTTGATGATCTTGATTCATATATGCACTGTTTTGTTGTTTTGTTGTTTCTTTTATCATGTTGTTTCCTTTTTCAGACTTATATATTTTTATGCCTAACTCTTGCATTCTACTTTCTTTTTATTTTTATTTTTTGTAACTTACCATAATTAAGTATATTTCTATTTTATATTTTTTTTATCTTTAATTAATTGTTTATTTCATTTTTATGAGTTTATTATTTTCAAGTTATAAATATAAAAGAAAAAAAATTCAATACACCAATCCTTGGAAGCACCAAATGAAGAATTGTTGTTTGCACCTACGAGAAGAAATTGGAATAAGAAGCCCAAACCAACAAAGCAAAGAAATTTGAGCCCAACCTAAATTACAAGCATGGCGCCCGCCACCAAGACCATGGCGCCCGCCATGGGGTCTGGGACAATAACGGGCAGATTTTCAAAAACCTCCCACTTTCTCCATTTTCAACCCCAAAACTTACCAAAAACTCTCATTTTATCAACCACCTACTACCCCATTAACCACTTCAACATCCATTTTTCTAACCTTCATAAAAATTCAAACTTCCTCCTCCCAATCTCCAACACCCATTTTGAAACCCATTTTTATTTTTATTTTTTATTTTTTTTTCAATTTTCTTCCAAAGGAGCAACAATGGAGTTCAACGGATACGCTCTTCGTTAAGGCAAACCCGGAGACCGACAACAGAAATTCCTTGAAAAATTGCAAGGACGAGAAATTGTCTCAACCAGGTATGTCGACGAAGACTGTCTGTATACTTTAGGACTTTATCATTTTTGGGTTAATACCTATTTTCACCCCTGACATATGGGGTGTATTTGAAAAAACCCCCTGCCAAAAAAAAAGTTCCAATTGTTACCTTGACAAATTTTAAAAGTTTCAGTTTTTACCTTGAGGATGCCACATCACCTAAAAGGCTGATGTGGCTTATATTTTTGTTATATTTTTATTATTATTTTAATGACATGGCTTGATTAGTTGTCATTTTTAATTAATTTTTAATTCCATATGGCATTTATATTAATATTTTATTAATTGAGTGTTAATTCAAAGTTAAATTTTTTTTTGTCATTCAACAGGAATTGAACCATGGACATACGGTATGCAATGAACGCTTCTTACCACTAGACCAATGCATTTTCATTGTTACATATATGCATCAATAAATATTCATATCATTAACATATTAATTACAATTATCAATAAATTTTCTTAACTAGTTGGTTTAAATAATTTTTAAAAAAATGTTTTACATATTTTATCTTTTTACTGTAACTTTTTTTAAATTTTAAATTTTCAAAAATCACTTAAATTTAAAAAAATCACTTAAATTTAAAAAAATCACTTAAATTTAAAAAAATAAGTTAAATTTAAAAAAATCACTTAAATTTTCAAAAATCACTTAAATTTTCAAAAATCACTTAAATTTAAAAAAATCACTTAAATTTAAATCACTTAAATTTAAAATCAATTAAATTTTCAAAAATCACTTAAATTTTCAAAAATCACTTAAATTTTCAAAAATCACTTAAATTTAAAAAAATCACTTAAATTTAAAAAAATAAGTTAAATTTAAAAAAATCACTTAAATTTAAAAAAATCACTTAAATTTTCAAAAAGCACTTAAATTTAAATCACTTAAATTTAAAATCACTTAAATTTTCAAAAACACTTAAATTTTCAAAAATCACTTAAATTTTCAAAACTAAGTGATTTTCAAAACTAAGTGATTTTCAAAAATCACTTAAGTGATTTTTGAAAATTTAAGTGATTTTAAATTTAAGTGATTTAAATTTAAGTGATTTTTGAAAATTTAAGTGATTTTTTTAAATTTAAGTGATTTTTGAAAATTTAAGTGATTTTTGAAAATTTAACTTATTTTTTTAAATTTAAGTGATTTTTTTAAATTTAAGTAATTTTTGAAAATTTAAGTGATTTTTGAAAATTTAAGTGATTTTAAATTTAAGTGATTTTAAATTTAAGTGATTTAAATTTAAGTGATTTTTGAAAATTTAAGTGATTTTTTTAAATTTAAGTGATTTTTGAAAATTTAAGTGATTTTTTTAAATTTAAGTGATTTTTGAAAATTTAAGTAATTTTTTTAAATTTAAGTGGTTTTTTTAAATTTAAGTAATTTTTTTAAATTTAAGTGATTTTTTTAAATTTAAGTGATTTTTTAAAATTTAAGTGATTTTTGAAAATTTAAGTGATTTTAAATTTAAGTGATTTAAATTTAAGTGATTTTTGAAAATTTAAGTGATTTTTGAAAATTTAAGTGATTTTTTTAAATTTAAGTGATTCTTTTAAATTTAACTTATTTTTTAAAATTTAAGTGATTTTTTTAAATTTAAGTTATTTTTTAAAATTTAAGTGATTTTTTTAAATTTAAGTGATTTTTGAAAATTTAAAATTTAAAAAAAGTTACAATAAAAAGATAAAATATGTAGAACATTTTTTTTAAAAATATTTAAACCAATTAGTTAAGAAAATTTATTGATAATTGTAATTAATATGTTAATGATATGAATATTTATTGATGCATATATGTAACAAAGTAAATGCATTGGTCTAGTGGTAAGAAGTGTTCACTGGAGACCGTATGTCCATGGTTTGATTCTTGTTGAACGACAAAAAATTTTTAACTTTGAATTAACACTCAATTAATAAAATATTAATATAAATGCCATATGTAATTAAAAATTAAAAATTAATTAAAAATGACAACTAATCAAGCCATGTCATTAAAATAATAATAAAAATATAAGTCACATCAGCCTTTTAGGTGATGTGGCATCCTCAAGGTAAAAACTGAAACTTTTAAAATTTGTCAAGGTAACAATTGGAACTTTTTTTTTGGCAGGGGGTTTTTCAAATACACCCCATATGTCAGGGGTGAAAATAGGTATTAACCCTAGTTTTTTTCATTTAGCTGACATCCTAGAATTGCACGATATTTTTACTAGAAAAGAGCCCACCATTGAGAGGCTAACTCGGGAATTCTTAAGTTCCCTAATTTATTTGGTTCACCCCAACACTACTAGTACCGTCGGTACGGTTAAATTCTGTCTATTTAATGTTGAATATGAATATAGCACCGACGAACTAGCAGATCTGTTGGGTATTCCTCATGGTGATGACGCTATTTGTGAGACCCCTTTGGATTCTGAATGGTCCACTGATGCATTTTCCTTCTGGCGTCAATTGTCAAACTCTTCTATAAATTCTTTTGAAGGAATTTTAATATTATTGATCCATAACCCGACTACTCGAATTTTTTGATATATGCTCGTCTGTACTATTTTTGGCCTAGAGAATCCAAACAAGGTAAATGCTAGAGAACTTCTATTTTTGCAAGGTAGTCTCATTAATAGAAGAATTTATTCAGTAGCGTTTATGATTGCTCACATGATTGCTGTCCCAAGACACACATGGACCATAGCTTTTGGAGGACTAGTTACATCTATTTCTAGAGCTCTACACTTAGACACTGAGATAACTACCCTAGCACCCCTGCCTCCCCGCACAATTAATTTGAAATTTCTAAAATATATGAAATTGTGAAAGGTGAGGAGAGCGGGTGGCTTTGAACTTATGGTTCGGGGTGTCGCTATCCCATCAGTCGTTCTACCTTGCACTAGACATACTGATGTACGAATTGCAAGGAACTGGACCTACGATCTAGATACTCCACCTTTTACGGGTCCATTACCTCCTAATGTTCCACTTGGGGACGGACACGAGACTGATGAAGAATACAAGCAGAGGGATGAACTTCATGCCCCACCTGTGTCCCCCCACCATGCTTCACCCGCACACACTGCACCTTCTACTTCTAACACTTTTTAAGGTATGACTCCTGGCTTCTACATCACTGAAGAGATGTGGCTTTACCAGCTAGCCCAAGAGGAGAGAAGAGATGGTTTACTTTCTGCCATCCAACAGCAGTTGGCACATAACATGAGTTTTATGGAGGCGTCACGACAGCAGACAAACCACTCTTTTCAAAGTCTTATGGAATCTCAATTGGTGATATCCCGCGAGCAACATAGGCAACAAGCCCAGTTTCAGAGGCACTCCGCCCTCATAGAGGCAACTCAAGGTTCCCTTTTAGGAAACCTTCGCGAGATTCAGAGTTCACAGATTACCTTGTCTGCCAAATTCGACCAGTTCGAGGCTTCTCAGAGCAATCGTCATCGCAACCGATCCCGTCATCCTAGACATTCATCGCAGGATGGCGAGGGACCCAGCCAGCCTTAGTACTTTACCAGGTGACTCTTTCCTTATCTTATTTCGTAACATTGGGGACAATGTTCAATTTAAGTGTGGGAGGTGATTTACTCGCTTTAGTTTTCTCGCTTTATTTTTCCTTTCCTACGTTTTCCTTCTCATTATTTTACTTCTTTTGCTTTGGTTTGCTTGTTTGCTTTCTTTTCAAAATAATACATGTGTTTGACGAGTCATCTATATCTGTATGGTCTAGTGTATATCCACTCCCCCATTTCTTAAGCCTATCTATATTTGTATGGTCTAGTGTATTCCATTCCCCCATTTCTTGAGCCAAACCAAAAAAAATTTCTAAGAAAAACATTGTGTTTTGAACTTAGTTGGGCTATAAGACCTGGTTGAGATAAGATGTAGTATGACTTGGGAAAGCCCTTTTGAAGCATCGACATCGTTTTTACACCTTAAGCTTCGTAAATTTAGGAATTCGATCCCGATACCCCCTATGTTATGGCCTTAAAATTTTCATTCTTAAATCCTTGAATAGTTTATCCTAGCAGTCAGCTCCGGTGCTATGTTCTTATTATAAACTACAACCCCGGAATAGGTGACCCTCACAAAGTCATTTAACTCAACAAAAGTTGTATATTGAAAAATAAAGCAAAAGCAAAAGCAAAAGAAGAAGAAAAAGAAAAAGAAATTTTTTTACTCATGTTTAGTTGGTTCAGAGGTATCTGGTGCTGAACTTGGTAGGACGGATTACGATCCGATCTCCTGCAACTATAAATAGGTCACTGAAAGGGGTTACACCAACTTTTTGTACCAGAGCCCTGTGTTTTATGATCAGAATCACTACCCGGTCACTTTACTATGAGCATGTACGAATAACGAGCTTAATGTGATTGCGCCTGAATGAAAAAAGATTTGAAAAAAGGAAAAATATAGGCCTAAGCATAGTGGCATGATATGGATTGGTTAGTAAAAGAATGAAGCTTATATCCGTTTTACAGAAGAGTGTCACTACGATATCCTTGGTTTGAATAAGTTAGTACCTATCAATACATCCCTATTTTAATTCCAGAGGCCCCTTGCAGCCTAACTTGTTCACTAACATCATTTTTCTTCTTAATCTATTTAGATTTTTTGCTTGAGGACAAACAAAGGTTTAAGTGTGGGAGAATTTGATAACACTTACTTTACACTTGTTTTTTACTCTGATTTCACATGTTATTTAGGTTTTTTATTATTTTTTTCACGTATTATGCCTATATTTTGTTTCCTTTTCAGGTATTTCAATTATCCAGAGCTCCCCTGAAGAAATGAAGGAAAACAAGTTGAAAAATAGGAGTTTAGGTCAAATTTGCACTCATGGCGTCCACCATTGCGCCAACCATAGGGTAGGCCATGACGTGGACCACCTCCTGCTGACCTCAACTGCCACGTTCCCCACTTCCTTTCATTTACACTCATGGCGGGCGCCATGGCCTCCATGGCGGGCACCACCTTTGGACAATGTTTTCCCCCCAAAAAGGAGTTGGGGGGAATTCTTGTGATTTCCTGCATTCTTCATTCTCTATAAATAAAACTTCCTAATTTCATTTTAATTCACCCAAGCTTATTTGCAAACTTGATCCAACCATATTTGCGAACTTAAGCCATATAATTTCACCACTGTAAAGCGATAATTCTTCACATCGGGAAATTATTGCACTTTTGATTTAGTCTGTGATCGAGTTTGTAGATTGAGTCTGTAATCGAGTTTGGAGAACTTTGACAGAAGTTTATCCTGCCACATTTATTTTCAACAATTGTTTATTTCCAGTCGCATTTTACTTCCAATTTGTACCAGATTTAAAACCTCCCCGTTTGGAGCAGATTTCTATTTATATTTCCTGCACCTACTTTTACTTTGTTTATTTCCCGCACTTGCTTTTACTTTGTTTATTTCCCACACCTTCTTTTACTTTTTTTATTTCCCGCACCTGCTTTTACTTAGTCTATTTTCCGCACTGCTTTTACTTTGTTTATTTCCCGCACCTGCTTTTACTTTGTTTATTTTCTACACCGCACTTTAAATTATTTACTTTCTTGCATGATTTATTTTAACATGTCTGTTTACATTCCCATGTCAGGCTGAACCTTACTGGGCTAGAATGTAAGGAATCTAGTTAGATCGATATTCCAAATAATGTGTCAATAGAAATGCTTATGGGCTATTTTGGTTTTTAATACGAGTTTTCTGTACTTTATTATTGTTGGGTAAGATCGAAAGTCGTCCAACCCTTTGTTAAATTCGATTAGTTCTAACTGGTCAAAGGAAGCGAAAGCGCTTTGTCCGGTTAGTTAGGGATTTTTATTATCAAAGAAATCAATTTTGAAACTATTTTCGGACGCGTTTATAGGGTTAAAGTTAGGTCCCCTTTTTATTAGAAATTCCAGATCAAAATACTTTTCAACTTGGTCAAGTACTTTATTTCTTAAAAATAGGTTTATTACTTTAACGCAATGCACGCCTTTTTATAAGTGACGTTAAGAAGGTCTGATTAGAGAGTAAACTCGGTTCTGATTACGCGAAAGGGACGTTTCCTGTTAAATTAGTTATTTTCTTAGGTAGAAAATATTTCCCTATAAGTAGTTCTATTCCGAAGCATTGCGAATATCATCTGACTATGTGAATTACATTTGGCCCTGCTTTTATATCTGAAGTTTATTTCACTGCACTTTACTTTCTTGCATGCTCAATTCCGTGTTCAATATTGACTTAGCTAAACACCGTAACAATAGGAAACGATAAATTGTTGATTGATCTATGTGGATCGATAATCTTTTATATTACTCTGAAGCGATTCGTACACTTGCGAATACACCGCATCAACAGTCAGGGCAAGTTTTATGTTATGTATTTATCATTTCATACAAGTTAATGGATGTATCACCACCCAGTGGTGAAAGCGTGTGCCTGTCACTATGAGGTCCTGGGTTCAAGCCCCAGCGTGACCTTTTTTCCATTTTTTCCACTTTTTGTTGACATTTTGTTTTTGCAGCACCTGGACTTCGAACAATTGGGCCTTGTTTTTTTGCTTTTCCTAACCCCTGTTGTTACTTCCATACACGTGGCCCAAATTTTTTTCTAATTTATTTTCTTTTCTTGTTTTCTTTTTATTATTATTATTATTATTATTATTATTATTATTATTATTATTATTATTATTATTATTATTATTATTATTATTATTATTATTATTTTTAATATTATTAATAAAAATCCAAAAAAAAATATTTATTCTATTATTTTTACACTCATTTATTTATTTAATAAAATTAAAAGAATAAAAACATTTTCTTAAGAAATTAATTTCCCTTTTTTAATTAATAAATATTTAGACTTACGTTTATTTATTATATTATTTTCTTTTAAAATCAACTTAGAACTTAGATTTCTTTTAATTAAGATCCACATTTTTTTACTAATTTAAAAAAAAAAACTTTCTCATGAATAAAAACCCTAAAAACTTGTTTTCTTTAAATTAATTTATTCTATTAACTTAATCTTAACTTTCTTATTTTTAGTTAATTATTTTATTTTAGTTAATTAGATTAAAAAACCCTTTTCATAAAAAACAACAAAAATCATATTTCTTTACATTTATATTCTTACATTTTTATCTTTATTTTGTACATTTATTTAATTTCAATATGGTTGTAATAATTAATTAGTTTTAATTTTCTTACAATATTCCCCATTTGTAATTTGTACACCCCTCTCCTCTAAGTATTGTAATGGCGTAGTAATTTTAAATTCTGCAATTTATCTCTTTATATACAAATTCTAGTAATTAGGGTTTTGTATGGAAAGACTAAAACCAATCAATTAGAAAAACCCTAATCAAAGATAAATCAAGCATATAAATTAATACACTTGCACACAAGCACCCCTAGGGTAAATCCACTTGGTTGCCTTACAATAATGGCCATATTACGCATGTGAGGTATCTTAGCAAAAACAAGCAAAATACAAGATCATAGTCCCTCGATGACGCTATCATAGTTGCCTTTCAAAAATGATCTTAGTTCCTAAAGAAAATTCTAAGATACCTTGCAACATTGCTAATCATGGTCATACGATGACCCACGCCCGTCCCGTTTACATCCAAATATAGGGTTACTTACCAAATCAATGGTAAGATAACAATGTCAAAGGAAAAAGGAAATGAATATGAAATACTTTTGAGTAGGTAGAATGTTTCTAGTTACTTGCTCCATTTCAAAACAAAAACATCCTTGCTATTTTTCAAAACAAACACCAACATTTTCAAAACACCTTTCAAACTTGAAAATATTTTTCAAAAGATCAACACCTTTGTATACATTCTTACGAACGAGAATCATTACAAAAGTTTGCCTAAACAATGGCCTCTTTATAAAATACTTTCAAAAACCACTCAAAGCACATTTTCAAACAAAAGTAAGTGATCTAGCAAGTAACTAAGAGCCCGTGGAAAACCATGGATGAAAGGGGTGCTAATACCTTCTCTTTTCATAATCTACCCCCCGAACTCAAGAAACGATCTTAAAGGTCTTTCCTGTGCTTTTTCATATTTCCTTTTGGATAAAAGAAAAGTCGGTGGCGACTCTTGCTAACCACAACATTTGCGATCAAATGCAAAACACCCAAGTCAGTTCTCCCACCGTATCACAACAACCAACAAATTCTTCTTGAGTTAAAACCACAATCTGGTTTTCTAAAGGAAATACATTAAACAATATTTAAGAGAGTGTACAAAAATTGTTTTCTAATAAGACAATATCATACAAGTGATGTTTTACACAATTGAGATTCAGTACGATTGAAGGTGATGAAGATTACTCGTTTGTTGTGCACAAAATCGTAAACGATTTCTCCTTCAAGAATTGTTTAAATAGGAAATGTATGGGAAAGCTTTTGGAATGTTTATAAATGATAATTGAAGAGCTTTCCAAAAATAGAGATCCTTGTCCCCTTTCAGACGTTACTTTTGAATATCATTAAGTGAATTATAATGCTTCAGAATATGCTTGCTTCAGAAGATGAAGGTTACCATTGCTTCTTTCCAGAACATTATGGATCAGAAACACCGAGTTCCTATTTGCAGCGTTAGAACTTCTTTAAGAGATGTATAGAATCAAAGTTGAAACAACTATCTAACTTATCTTCTATGCTTCTTCCATTATAACTTCTCTGTAAAATAGAAAACTTATTTAGGGAGCATAATTGTTCTTTGAGTGTTTGTTATCATCGAAACTCTTACAAGGGTTGTAGAATCAAAATATGTTCTAACATAATCATCATCATCATCTGCTTCGAACTTTGATAGCTTCTACATCATTACATTTCTCATCATGTACACTTTCAATGCAACAGTTTCGAACTTGCAACCTCAACAACAATAGGATTTCAAAGAAGGAAAGAGGAGGAAGACGCATAAAATTAAAGGCAAAAGATTAACGCGTACCTAAGCTGTTTTTCCTCAGATTTCTTTTTATTTTCAGCTAGCTTGAAGACATTTCAGATCAGTCTCTGGTAGGTAAGCAATACTCCTATCTTTATCTCTCTTTTTTGTTAATGTTCACTTGAATCTGTAAACAATTGAGGAGACATTGATGAGTGGTAATGGAAGTGAGACTCGAATTGGAGAGATACGAAAGATCGAGACAGAGGAGTGAGTAAGATGAAGAGTTTGAGACGTTGGTTTCGTGGCGGCCGGAAAATGCAAGAGAGGAAATTGAGAACTATTGCGCGGTTGATGAGAGAAGACGAAGAAGTCCAACCCTGTCACCCAATTTTAACCCTAAATTCCTCTTTCTTTTTTTATTTTATCTATTAAGTGATAACAAAAAACTGAATTATATAAAATGGATCATAATGTTGTGGTGTGAAATCTAGGCCGGGTCACCATCTCCCTGAAGCCCATCACCATAGTTTTCTTTTCTTTTGATATTTTAGTATCAAACAAAATAATTCATGGGCTTCACATGGGGTCTACGCCCCATTTTGGTTTGCACCTTTAGATCCTGGCTTCACACCCCCTCTGTTTAGAATTCCTCTTTAATTTTCTTATATCAATTTTTGCTATTGAAATAGTGTTAAAAAATTAATGATAAAAAGATTATAAATATCAATAAAAACTTGTTAGTTTTTCTTAATCAATTTTTAGGAATTTATTCTTTAAGTTTTTTTTTAGAATTTTCCTTACATAAAAACTAATAATAAAAATAGTTTGTTTCTTTTAGTTTTTATCCATATCTTCATACCACTTTGCCTTGTTATTTTTTACGCGTTTGTTCATTATGCAAGGTACATTTTTTTTCTTTAAATCATGTAACATAGCAGGTAATTATGTGATAGAAGCATATTGCTTATGCTCGCTTCTGATGCGACACACCTTATTTCTCATCGTCCTGAGAAATTCATATCATATTATATGTTATCCTGGTGCATGAGATGTTTTATGATGCTTTATGTAGGAACTTCTGATTATGTGTTGCATTCGCAACATGTGTTTGCTTTTATCTTAGTTGGATATCGTTTCTGACTTTGTTTGTTTCTTGGTGAAGCTTGCTCGACGTGTATACCCTGCTTCTCCATTGCTTTCGTCTGCTTTCGGCGATTGACTTGCTTGTGGTAGTTGCCGTTACTAACTTTTCACTTCTTTGCACTTTACTGTGTTACTTTACCGCTTTTCTGGAGATCATGAGAAGTAGGGCTTTACTTCTTTTCTTGCCATGAGAAGTAGGGTAGAGATGTATGACGGGGGTCTCCATTGATGATCATGTCAGGAACCCCCCTGGTTTATTCAAATATTCGTTTAGGTCAATTCCGCATTGTGTGCATTTTGTTTTCTACTTGTGTGTGGTTTGTTTAAAACCCTGCCTTTGAGTATGTATTATGCACGTGTATTTATATTTGTGCCCGCATATGTTACAAATAGTAAGTTCTCAAAGAGAGGCGAGTGGGGAGGATTCCCAATCAACCCCCATAATTTCATCTGTGTCATCCTTAGCTCATGACACACCATGAAGCTTCGGAGTTGTGTCTGCTCTTGTTATCGAGTCATCAAGAGGGGAAGGGTTCTACAATCGAACCCCCGTGCTTCATCAGGAGTTCGCATTGGCGGATGCTGATATTCCATGATTGTTCATATTTCCTTCGGTCGCCTACCTCGATCTCTTATATCTTGGTTAGGTGCTCAGTTGCTATGGATGTTACATTTTTGTTTTACATCTTACTCCCGCTTGTTTGTCTCGGGTGATACGCTCCCCTTGACTAAAGCATTTCGTTTCTTTTCCTTACTCTTATATGTGTGTGCTCTTTCGAGCTTGCTTGTTTTATCCTTGTACATACCATGTTCCCTTAGGACGTGCTTTTTCCTTTCTGATGTAAGTTAGACCTTAGGTTGAAATCCATGCATGCTAACATTAGATAGATATTTCTTTTTCATCCTTGACGTAGGGCTACCATTGTATGATAACATTAGGTTGGAAATAGGCTAGTCTCTCTTAGACTCTTTTCTTCCCTTTTTTGCATATACATTTAAAACTAAAACTCTATTTTTCTTAGCAAATCATAAAACATCTAATCATACCTAAACCCTTTTTTAAGGTAACAAAACACAAACCAATCAAATGTGGCATCTTGCCTTGAGGGCTTAACTCAAAACCATTTTCAAGTAAGCACATGATTAATTTACTTTTGTGCTAACGCGTGACTCTCCAAAGGTCGAGCTACGGCAGAAGGCGAAATTAACATTATTCATAAAAAACACAAAACAAACAAAACCTGTGAGCTAAACTATGGTAATTCTGATTCCTCAAAAAGGATACGTAGGCATTGGGGTAGGGCCCAAGCGAGTACAACTTTATTTTCCCTACGTTGCATGCATTCTTCCTCAATAGTAAACACTAAGCATAGATTAAACACACCCATAAGATAGATAACAAGATTGGATACCATAGAGTACTACGGGCATGTGGGGTGCCAATACCTTCCCCTTGCATAACAAACTCCCTTACCCGATATCTCGGTCGCAAGACCGTGACTTCTCCCTTCTTAGGTTTTTTCGATGTTTACCTATCCCTTCATGTGAGATAAAAGACGTTCGATAGCGACTTCATTGGTTGATGATTTTCAGCCGGTTGTTTCAAAGGAGATACGAAACAAATAGCTTAAAATGGCTCAAGCATGGCCATATGCAATTCAGTCGTTATGGAGGCCATGCGATGATCCAATCTTGCATTATTGAACCTCAGAAATATATTAGTGATGTTAGTATGCATTAAAACATAAAGATAATAAAAATACAGATTCATGCAAGAATGTAAAACTGATAATGCATGTTCATGCATTTCAGGTCCTTTGGATCATTGCAAATGATCCAATCTTACCCCAAAACATTTTAGAGGTCGTTTGGAATGGCTGGTTTGCATTGAGGAGGGCTGAAACTAGGGTTCTTGATTTTTCGTAGTTTTTGAGATTTTGGAAAGGCTTCTTGCAAGGGTTTTTTTGTGGCTTGTTATGTCTGAATGAAGAGGATATATAATGCTTGAATTAGGTCAAAAGATTGTGGGCTTGGACCTTGTAAGAAAAGCCTTGTCTTTATCTTATTCAATTTTGAATTTAAATAAATAAAAATAAAAATAAAAAAAATAAAAACCCAAGGGGTGTATGAATAAGTTCTGAGGTTCACTATGAAGTATATAACACACATGGATCTTGAAATATCAGCCCATTAGCCCAAAATTTCAAGTTTGGTCACTTTTGGTTTCATGCATTTTCTCAAAATTTCCCAACTTGCACAATCATAACTCTCTCAATTTTTTATCATTTTAAGGTGATCTTTGACTTTTTGGAAATCTCAAAAGATGTCCTCTACAATCTCTATGTTGACCATTTTTGCATTTGAAGAATTTATCTTAATGTAAGTTGCCTTGAAAAAAAGTGTCTTTTGTTGACTTTTGAAATGACCTATAATATTTTGGCCCATATCTTTCAAATGAAGCATTTTTTGGACTTGAGATTATAGAGACAAAGTTGTATATAATTGAATTTCCTTCACAATGAGCTTTGTTTGAGAAAAATCTAATGAAGCATGTGAAAGTTATGCTTGGTCAAAGTTCAATTGACTTCTCATTAAGAAAACCCTAAATTGGCAACTTTTACTTTTGATGAATTGAGAGTTTTCTTAATGAATCATGACCAACCCTTGATCAAATGATCAATATGACTTTAAAATCTTGATGTTGACAGAAAATATTGAAGTTTGATTGTATGTTGACCACAGTTGACCTTTTGTCTAATATAGTTGATTGTCAATCATCTGAGCATTTGACTGAGCAAACTTGTGATGCAAGGCTTGAGATTTGGCTGAGCATTCTTAGAGACATATGAGAAACCATGAAATCAACTTGAGGCATTATAATCTCTAATTTTCTTGAGAAAAGTGAAACCCTAGTTGTAGGTCAATTGCTTAGGAGGAGAATTTGTCTGATCAAACATTGAGTAGCCTTGTGTAATTGAGAACTCTAAAAGCACGAGAAGGAATCTTGAATAAAAAATTGGAGGGGAAATTTTGGGGTACAACAGTTGCCCCTGTTCAATCTTCTTAAACCTGAAGATTTAGATTGGCATGTCCGCCATTCATGATCTGAAGGTAGAAGAGGATTGAACACTTAAGTGTCCAGAAATTTGCACGCGCCAGTGCATGGAGTAACCCTGTTGATTGATAGTATTGCTCGAATGGGCTTGAAGATGCCATTCAGAGAGATGATAGAATGTCGTTGGAGATGGGCTTAAAGATACCATCTAAAGTAACCGTTGATAGGAATATTAGAATGAGTCAACGCTCGACTTGATCTGATGGAATGAAAATTTCCGAAAAAATGCTTTTCAGAATGAAGGCCGTGAAGGAGATGCTTTTCAGAATTTGGTCTCTAAAGGAGATGTTTTGGTCATGTAGATAGTCCTCCTGTCCTGTTTCAGGAATTAATCTACAATCTGTTTTTGTTGGTAAACTTATCCTTTTTCGGGAATTCATACTGCATGGTCATATAGATAGTTACCCCGTCTTGTTTCGGGAATTAATATTTAACCTGATTTTTATTGGTAAACCCGTCTGGTTTTGAGAATTCATACCGCCTGGTTGCATAGATAGTTTCTCCGTCATGTTTCGGGAATTAATCCCTGACCCGCTTTTGTTGGTAAACCCGTCCTGTTTCGAGAATTCATACGGCTTGGTCGTATAGATAGTTTCCCCGTCTTATTTCAGGAATTAATCTCTGAACCGTTTGAAAATTGTTGATGATATTTTCCTATTTGTGGACTTTACCTGAAAAGATGAAAGTTAGTTTTATGCAATGTCATCATGCATGCATTGCATAATGATGCTCTCAAAATAAATGAGAATGTTGTATTCATTTTGTATGCGTATGCTATGATTTTTTTGTAAATGAAGTTTGCATGTAAGATGTTGCTGACGGCAACGGTAGCCTTTCCTGACATCTTTTGGCTGGGGAAAATAAATCTTTAACTGTTGTTGGGAATGAAGAATATGAATCTTCAATATTTTTTGGAATGTCTTCGTTGGGGATTCCTTCTTTCTATTTGAGGATATTCTGCTGGGGACGTTCGACTTCCGCCTGGGGATAGAAGAATCCAGGAACATTGGTTGTTCATCATTGTCTTGAAGGATTTGATTCTTATGTATGCTGACTGGGGATAAAAGAGATAGATAATCCTCTGATGTAGGGACGTCCACTCTTCTAGGGAGGACAAAGTTGAATGACATCTGACCCGGGAAGAGAATTCTATCAGGGAATTGTGAAAATCAGAGAAATAACCTCTGTTTGGGAAATAAACCATGTTAGGGGAATAAACCCTGCTAGGGAAATAAACCGTGTTGGGGAAATAAACCTTGCTGGGGAGATAACTCGGCTGGAGAAGATAATTTTGTTGGGGATTTTACAATATTGGAGGAATAAACTCTACTGGGGAATTAAATTCCTATAAACTGTCCTGAGGGAATCATTTCTGATGGGAATTGGAATTTCATAGGCTGTGCCGAGGAAGTTTTGATCGCATGGTGGGGAAATGGTTAAACTTCCTTATCCTCTAGGGGACCTACTGGGGGAGATGATAATGTGAACTTCTGGAAGATGCCTCAATTTCTGTCTGAAGGTATATTAGACTCGTTAAGGAATGTATCTCTGTCGAGGATGAGTTTGTAAATGTAGCTCTGCAGACATTTCTGTGTGGAGATTTGTGGACGACATGAATGTTATCCCAACTCCTAGAGTCTTTAGCAAATGCTAACCCTGTTTTTATGCATATGTTTTTTAACATTAATCATATTCATATGCATATGTTCATTCAATTTAGTCAATGGACGTTTTTTTGCAAACAAAACAGAGAAAGTAAGTTTGAATTTTGAATTTTGAATTATATTTTAATTGAAAGTTTGCCTATAAATAGGAAGTTTTGTACAAGGAGACAGAGATCCTAGTAAGAGAAAATCATCGTAAAAATGAAGAAAGTACAAAGAAACACAAAGAAAAACAGCTATGTGGAAACAATCCCACCGGGTTTCAACTCTGCTATCGCCTTTATGTCTTCAAGCATCTCATCCCTCGTTGTCGTAAGAAGTTGGCTGCATTGATCTGTACCATTTGAACTTGATGTTGATGATAACTCTTGTTGTACATAGGTGATCCAACGGGACATAGTCGTACGCTTTAATCCCTAACTTTTTCCTGGACCACCCTTGCAGGTTTTCTATCCACCAAGATACCCTTTTTTTCCCAAGCCGCCTTTTCAGGTTTTCGACTTGCCTGGTGTACACTTTATATATATATATATATATATATATATATATATATATATATATATATATATATATATATATATATATATATATATATATATATATATATATATATATATATATATATATATATATATATATATATATATATATATATATATATATATATATATATATATATATATATATATATATATATATATATATATATATATATATATATATATATATATATATATCCCTAATTTTTCCCCGAACACTTTTGGTTCACTGGGATGCCCCTGTTTTTTCCTAGGCCAGTCAATCTAGCGGTTCTGTTTCATGCGTACTATTTTTTAACTATGTCCATGTTCACAGGGTGCAGGAAATATTCACCGTCCATGGTGGTCATTATCATAGCACCGCCATAAAATATCCTCTTAATCACAAACCACCCTTCGTATATGGGAGTCCACTTGACCCTGGAATCACCTTGTGGTAAGATGATGCGCTTTATTACCAATTCGCCAGCCTAGTATACCTGATGTTTGACTTTCTTGTTGAAGGATTTGATCATACGCTTTTGATACATCTGACCATGATAGACAACGACAATCCTTTTCTCATCGATCAAATTTATTTAGTCTAGTCTAGTCTGAATCCACTTGTCTTTGTTTAAACCTACATCTCTCATAATCTGTAGAGAAGGAATCTAGACTTCGACAGGTAAGACAACCTACATAGCATAGACTAGGGAGAATAAGGTCTCCCCAGTTGATGTCCGTATTGAGGTGTAATAGACATGAAGAGAAAATGGTAATATCTCATGTTAATCTTTGTATGTACTATCATCTTCTATATAATCTTCTTGATATTCTTATTGGCGGCTTCCATTGCACCATTCATCTTCGGTCGATACGGAGAACAATTATGATGCTTAATCATGAACTGCATGCAGAGCTCTATGATCATAGTATTGTTAAGGTTGGTACCGTTGTCCGTGATGATCCTTTCAGGGATTCCATACCAACAGATAAGTTTATGCTTAATGAATCGGGCCATAATGTTCTTGGTAATAAAGCCATATGAGGCTACTTCAACCCACTTCGTGAAATAATCAATAGCAACCAGGATGAAACGATGGCCGTTAGACGCAATAGGATAAATTTCTCCAATCATATCAATGCTCCACATTGCGAATGGACAAGAAGCAGTCAAGACGTTTAGAGGGACCGAAGGCACGTGTATTTTGTCAGCATAAATCTGGCACTTGTGACAAGTTTTGGAATGACAATAACAATCCGTTTCCATAGTCGACCAATAATAACCTGCTCTCAAAATTTTCTTAGCCATTGTATGCCCACTGGAATGAGTACCAAAGACTCCTTCATGCATATCTTCCATAATCTTCTCGGCTTCCTTCTTGTCTACACAACGAAGCAGAGTCGAATCATGGTTGATCTTGTTTAAAATTTCGTTGCTTAGGAGGAACTTAGTAGAGAACCTCCATAGAAATTTCTTGTCATTAATAGACGCCTCCTATGGGTACTCTTGAGCCTCGAGGTATCTCTTTACTTCATGAAACCAAGGCTTTTCCTCTACTCCGTCAGTATTAACCTCATAACAATATGTCATTTCATCCAGTCTCTCAATAGTAATTCGAGGAGCCTTGTTGTCCAATCTGAATTTGAACATAGATGACATGGTTGCCAATGCGTCTGCCAACTGATTCTCTTCTCAAGGGATATGTTCAAAAGTGATTTCCTCGAAGTACGAAATTAATGTCAATACATGCTCCCGATAAGGAATGATATTTGGATGCTTCGTATCCCATTCTACCTTGATTTGACTGATGACTAAGGCTGAGTCCCCATATACATATAAGAACTTGATTCTCTTATCAATAGCAGCTTTGATACCCATGATGCATGCTTCATAAAATCGGCCATATTGTTGGTACAGTAAAAATGTAATCTGGCGGTGAAAGGCGTATGGAAACCCTTAGGAGAGAGGATCACAACATCAATTCTGTTACCTAGTGCATTGGAAGCTCCATCAAAAACCATAGTCCATTGGGATCCTGGCTCAAGTCCTTCATATGGTCTAGGTTCTTTATAATCTGTAACTAGCATGATATTCTCATTTGGGAACTCAAAATTCAAAGATTGATAGTCATCTATGGCTTGATGAGCCAAATGATCTGCTAGTACACTTCCTTTGATTGCTCTCTGAGTGGTGTATTGAATGTCGTATTCTGTCAAGACCATTTTCCATCTTGCTATTCTTCCGGATAGAGTGGGTTTCTCGAATATATATTTTATAGGGTCCATCTTAGAGATGAACAAAGTAGTATGAGTCAACATATACTGTCTTAGTCGGCGATCAGCCCATGCCAAAGCACAACAAGTTTTCTCGAGCAGTGAGTATCTTGTTTCACAGTCGGTAAACTTTTTGCTAAGGTAGTATATATCATGCTCTTTTCGACGAGACTCGTCATGTTTCCCCAGTACACACCCCATTGAGGTCTCTAACACTGTTAGGTACATGATCAAAGGTCTTCCTTCAACTGGTGGGATCAGAATCAGAGGTTCTTTGAGGTACTCCTTGATTTTGTCAAAATTTATCTAGCAATCGTCATTCCATTTCACTACTTGATCTCTCTTCAGCAACTTAAAGATCAGCTCACAAGTAGCAGTCAAGTGAGAAATAAATCTGGGAATATAATTTAGTTGTCCTAAGAAATATCTGACTTCCTTCTCAATACGAGGAGCATGCATTTCTTGAATGGCTTTGACCTTGGCGAGATCAACTTCAATACCTTTACCACTAACAACGAAACCTAGGAGTTTACCAGATCTCACCCTAAAAGTGAACTTGTTTGAATTTAAACTCAGCTTGTACTTCTTCAGTCTCTCAAACAGCTTGTGTAGGTGGCCAAAATGTTCCTCTTCACTCTGAGATCTGGCTATCATGTCGTCAATATAAACCTCTATCTCGTGATGCATCATGTCATGTAACAAGGCTACCATAACACGCTAATATGTTGCGCTGATGTTCTTTAAACCAAAAGGCATAAAAATGTAACAGAAAGTGCCCCACTATGTAACAAAAGTAGTCTTCTCCATGTCTTCAGGTGCCATCATGATCTAATTATAACTGGCGAAACCATCCATGAAGGAAAACATTTTATGTTGAGCGGTGTTGTCAACCCGAACATCAATATGTGGAAGCAGAAAGTCATCTTTGGGGCTTGCCCTATTCTGATCCATGTAGTCTACACACATACACACTTTAACATCCTTCTTCGATACTGGAACCACGTTTGCAACCCACTGAGGATAAGAAGTAACAGCCAAGAAACCTACGTTGAACTGCTTCATAACCTCAGCTTTGATCTTTTCAGACATCTCGAGACGCATCCGACGAACCTTATTCTTTATTGGAGAACAACCTTATTTCATCGGTAGACGGTGAACCACAATATCAGTATTGAGCCCTTGCATGTATTCGTATGACAAAGAAAAGATCTCAACATAGTCATGCAACATAATATGTTCTTGACATTGTCCTTTAGGTTGGAACCTATCTTGACTTCTTTCCTATCTTCTGCCATACCCAAGTTTACAACCTCGACTGGCTTTTTATGTTGTTGTATAGCCTTTTCCTCTTGCATTAATAGTCTGGAAAGTTCTCCAGGTACATGACAATTTTCCTCACCTTCGTCCTCAGCATGGTAGATCAGATTTTCGAAGTCATAAGTGGCAATAGAATAAATGTTATCAATGGGATCCAGAGTGGATGTGGATCTGCAATTTATTGTGTGGGTGTGTGTAAGAACACATAGCTATTGTGAAAGTGATAAAATAAAAGAAAGACAAAGAGCTCAAAATTTGAATGCAATGTCCAATGATTTATTGAATGAAAATATGTTAATGAAATGACAACCCTAACAAATGAAACATTGTGCCCCGAGTAAGACACATGGCTTAAAGTTACATAACCAAACTTGAAAGCAATAAAATAGAAATTAGAATTTACTCCTGACTAAAGGAGATTGGTATAACGTCTTCAGTCTTCCAGTTGCTGAGCCCATTGTCGGTAGAGGGAAAAATCTAACTGTCTAGGTTATAGTGACCCTCAACATCTTCTACCGCATTAACTCTATTATTGATGACGTGGAATGGTGATCTTCCAGTACGATCACGACGCACAACCCTCTGAGCCTCTACAGCGAAACCCAAACCAAATTTGTCAGACTTGTAAGGAATGTCAAGAAGCTAACCCCAAGTAGTACAACCACCTTCTTCTACTACAGCTCTAGCATCCTTCAAGGAAGCCATTATGGGTGGCACCCTGGTAACCTTGGGAATAGCAGAAACGTCTTCAATAATGGTAGTTGTCCAAGGAATAACTTCAAAAGTCTGGTAGGGGCTTTTGATGAATTCTTCGTCCATATACTCCTCTTCACCATAAATTGTAACAACCTTTCCTTTCACGGGATATTTCAGCTTTTGATGCAACTGTAGCGGTAGAAATGTGCAAGACTAAGCCATTGGATTGACTAGACTTTATACAAATCAAAATAAAAATCGCCACCGCGCTTTATTGTTTCCAAAGGAATGGGAAAAGAGAAAATAACCCAAAAGAGGGGGAACGATTCAAGGTAAGGGGGTTGGTTATGCAAAGGGAAGGTATTAGCACCCTAAACATCTACGGTATTCCGCAGGAACCTCTTTGTAAAATCTGTATATTTTGGCTATAAAAATGTGTTGTATATAAAATGGATGGTGGAGGTGAGAAAAGAAATATTTTTATGATTATTGCACCTGCCGCGGTTGCGAACCTTTAGTGCCTACGTACCACCTTTCATGCAATAGGGGATCAGGGTACACGTAGTACATCTAGAAAAGACTTATTTGTTGATTGTTTTTAAACAAGGAGACAAGTGGTCATTGTTAGGAGAGAAATCTCGACTAACGCCCACAAGGTGTAAGAAAGATGGACCCTGCGTCAACAAGAGTGAGGGTTTGACAACGCCTCTAGTACTCAAGTGGAAAAGTCGACACCTTTATAACCATAAGGATAGGATAATGTTGCTCGACTATCAATGAATCATGTCTCACCTTGAAAAAAAAGTTTTGAATGGAAAAGGTGCTTGGGCGCATAAAAGAGTTTGAATGAGTTGAAGTGTTTTGTTGATTTTTAAGAAAAAAATGTCAAAGTATGATTAAGTGTATTGAAGTTTGTTTAAAGAAAATAAGTTTTAAAAGAAAAGGCACTCGACAAAGTCGAGGTTTATTATGAAAGCGGTTTGAGTTTAAAAACAAATAAGATTTTGAAAGAAGATGAGAAGGTTTTTGAAAATTAAAGAAGATGGGAGGAGATGGAGGGACTATCCTAAAGCATAAGATAAAAGCTAAGGAAAAGAATCGTCTAACCAACATGAAGCCGATACTTGACATTATAATCCAATGTAGAATTCCCATTCTTTGGATTGAAACCAAGCAAGCAAAGATACTAGACCTCTTGAGAGAATCAAACTTCAAGTGTATTTAGTCTTCGCAAAAATTGGGCAGAGTAACGGCTGTATACGGGTGAATTCCATATTACAAACAAAGTATGTAATCACAATAACCAAAGGTAGATCTAGAGAATTATCAAAACAACTTCAAGAATTTGCTTCAATTCAACCACAAGAATCAATTGATCAAGCTTAGATGTAGAGAATTGATGGAGAAAAAGTGTTTGGATGAAGGTTTAGCTCAAAGATTAGTAAGCTTCAATGCAAAGCTTACTAACTTTTTGGAAATGGAGCTTTGAGTGAATTTGGTAGATGGAGAGAATTGAGAGATTTTTTAGCAAGGTGGATTTGGCTATCAAAAGCTTGAAATTTGAATGAAATGAGGGCTCTATTTATAGAGTTTTAGGATTGGGATTAGTGGTAATTTGGTAATTGATTCTTGGAGTCAAAATTGGAATTAATGATAATTCTTTCAAATATTAGAGCCAAAATTTGAATTTATGATAATTCTTCTTAAAAATGAAAAATTGACACTAAAATTTGAATTAATGATACATCTTTAAAAAATGAAGGAAAATTGGAGCCAAAATTTGACAATTTTAAAATGCTGATTTTTTTTCCAAATTTCACGCTGTGCAATCGATTGCACTACAGTGCAAATCGATTTACACAGTGTATCTTTCCAAAAATTGTGCAAAATTCACTTTGTGCAATCGATTGCACTCTAGGAGCAATCGAATGTACAGTGAAAAAAAATGAAATATTTTTAATTCTTTTTCTTTGCAAATAGAGATTTTAGGGAAATAATACCGGAAAACCTTATTTGCCATATGCTTCGACTCGGTACCTACAAAACACAAATATGCAAAGATAAAGACAAATATATTTTATTTTTTTGTATTTTGATTAGAAGTTAGTTAACAACACAAGAGAAAACTTAAAGATAGAATGCAAATGTGATGAATGAAGCTATTTATTAATGATTATGACTGAATGACAAAATATGGTATGAAAGTGCGACTGAAAAAGTTAGGGGGAAAATTTAGGGTACAACAGCTGCCCCTATTTAATTATCTTTTATCCAGATAGGCGGAAAGTAATTAAATACAAATAGACCTGAATTTTGTCCCTGATGCGATGAGATGATAGCATATGTTATGAATGAATGCATGGACTCTTTTTTGACATATATATTTTTTTGAATGATGTATGAGATGAGACAGACTCTGGGAAAATGGAAAGACTCGACACTGGAAACTTATGGTAGTTCAGATGAAATGACGTGGAAAAACACGCCAGGGAAACAACAAGATACTTCTGGATATCTGTCAGGGCGACAAAGAGTAACCAACAATACTTGGAAAAAAGAGAGGTAAAACCCGAGAAGGCAAGCAGCGACATCCAAGAATGGCATTGGATGAGGCGAGCAACTCTCTAGAAAAGACAATCAGAAGCATCTAGAAGAACATTAGATGTGGGATGAGACCAAATCTGAAGCCACATCAGAATCATCTAGGAAAGATGCTGGATGGTAAAGAAACACGACATCCAATATAGGCTTTGAATGAGTGAAAGGGTTCTTGACATTCAATACTAGCTTTGAATGAAAGAAAAGCTCAACGTCTAATACTGGCTTTAGACGATAGAAAAGATCACAACATCCAATACTGGCTTTGAATGAGTGAAAGGGATCTTGACATTCAATACTGGCTTTGAATGAAGAAAAAGGTAACAACATCCAATACTGGCTTTGGATGGAAAAAGAGAAACAGTTTATCCAAGATTAGCATTGGAAAAAAGAGAGACAGCTGAACTAACGTTTGCTTTGGTAGGTGCTAAGGAAGTTGGACTTTGATCTCAAGGTGACATGTCAACTGCAATAAGACCTTGGAAAATGAAAATGAGGATGAAACACTCTTGTTATGCATTATGTATGAATTTTGTTATGCATGATATGTGAATGATCTATGCAGGTAATGCCGACGTTTACGACAACGGAGTTTGACTCTTCTGTGGAGAATAATTTGGAAGTTTGATTCCTCAACACGGAGAACTCTGCCAAATTTGATTGGAAAGAAAATGTCTTGATCTCAAATTTGTCACACTTGTAAACTATATTGAACTGATGATCTTCTAAGGAAAGACATGGAAAGATGCTTGGGGACTGGTCCCAGATTAAATGACTGTTGAAGATAAACTGATCATGGCTTCAGTCAAAAGTTGTTGGAAATAAGCTGATCACGGCTTCAACTTCGAAATGACTATTGGAGATAAACTGATCATGGCTTCAGCTTCTGAAATGATTGTTTGGAATAAACTGATGATGGCTTCAGTTCTGAAATGATTGTTGGAGATAAACTGATCATGGCTTCAGCTTCTTGAGATAATTGTTGTTAATAAATGCCCCTGTATGAGTCTTGAAAATGATTTCCTGGCTGGCCAATTCTGAGAAAACTTGCATTGAGCAGTAAATCTTGAACTGATTCACAACAGGATCTGGAAGATACTTGCCCCTGATAGGGTCACTGACCAAGTTTCTCAGCTGTTTGAAATTCCTTGATGAGGAAAGCTTGTTTGCAAGCAAAATTGTTTATTCAAACATGGTATTTTTAATGCAAAGTTCATGCAAAAGTTTTTAATCCAAAATCATTTTTGAAATGATATTATTGGTGTATAGAAGTTGAATCACTGGTTAAAACACAATGGTTTATACTTTTAAAGTGAAAAAAAGGTATGAAACCAAAACAAATGATTCGCAAAAGATCATAGGAGTCAGTTTACGCAACCTTGCTGTAGTATGCTTTCAAAAGAAACCTGGCTTTAATTAGGTCTTTTGAGGTTTGTAACATGGTCTGGTTCACGGTTTAAGAAATAAAGGATAAAGGCTCAAAGGTTATTTGTACCCAACCCAATATTCGTGATGTTCTCCAGTCCTACGTTCAGTTAATTCAGACTATGCATTCAGGTTCCAAGAGAGTTTGGAATTGCACTGATGGTAGTAATGAAGATGATTCAAAAGCTAAGGAATTCTTGAGAATGACAGTCATTTCTTCTTACATCTTTTTTTGTTTTGAGGACTTTTGTCAACTCTGGTGGAGAATTTTGAGGATTTGAAGACCTCTTCTGATTGAATTTATTATTCCCAACTTTTGCCTGAATTGTTTCATTTGAGATTACAGTCAACAGGATGCCCCAGTTTTTGCCTGAACTGTTTCATTTGAGATTACAGTCAGCGGGATGCCCCAGTTTTTTGCCTAAGTCTCCTTCATAGGTTTTGACTTAGCGGGATTTTTCTATTGATTTTTATTTTCATTTCATTTTTCCTTTTTTGGAAAGATAATGACTGTCTTGCTCAATGATTACGGGGAACCATTTTCGTCATTTTTTGTTTGAGAGCATCTTTGACACTTCTTGCTGTGTGCAAAGGAAAGCTTGATCGCGACCTTTGTTGAAAGGTGTCTTGCATGATTTCTCTTGTAATTGAATGCACAACCAAATTAACTGAGAACTACCCATCCCCGGGTTAAGATTGCAGGTTTTTCTATATAGAAAGAAAATCCAACTTCTAGGCTCAAAGGGATTAACTTCCTTATTTCTCCATTGTTTGGGAGTTGAAATAATGCCTGTATATCCTCAGCAAAGTTTTATTCGAAAGCATACCAGCAACAATTCTGGGTATTTTGTTTTCATCATACTCCCTCAAATCTCTGCATAAACAAAATCTTGATAAAGGGAGTAAACAAGAGAAATATATTTGAAAACAGTAAATGAAAAATGATTTGAATCAAAATATTGCAATGCTTATTTCATTAGAATTAACATGAAAGTACAAACAGAATTTGAAAGCAACAATTTTAACATAAACAAGGGACAAATGCAAACAGAAAGAAACATGGTCTAGTGACTTAATCAATAACAAGGATGAGTTGTCCTGTCTGAAACACTGGCTTTAGGAGGTGACTTAAGGGTATCCTGACTCAGTCTTCAGCCACTTTGTTTTGGCAAAGGATTGTTGATGACATTAGGACCTGCCTCCTTGAAAGTGAGAAAATTGTTTTTCACCAATTCTTGCACTTTGTTTTTCAAAGCATAACAACTCTCTAAATCATGACCGGCTGCTCCCTGATGAAACTCACAGTGAAGGTCAGATCTGAACCCGGCTGGAGGAGGATTTCGAGGAATCAGAGGCCTAGTTGTAATCAAGCCCTTCTGCACCAATGCAGGATACAATTCAGTGTACATCATAGGGATGGGATCAAACTGAGCCCTATTCCGATTCTGATTTTGCGCAATATTCTGTTGTTGAGGGACATGAACTGGTTGAGCATTGACCGCAGGAGTAACAGCCGCTACTTGTGGTTGATCAGTGTATTGAGGCCTACGGCGAGGTCCTTTTCTCTCAGTCGAGATAGCATTGGCTTCTACCTCTTTCTTCTTCTAAAAGTTCCCAAGGTATTTCTTTGCACCATTAGAAGATTCAGCAGCTTTAGACACTTTACCATTCTTGATTCCTTCTTCTAATCTCTAGCCAATAGTCACCAGGTCAGTGAAGCTGGAGGACACACTACCAATCATCTTCTCCCAAAAGAAAGGGGACAAAGTATCTGAAATTCTGGCTGCAGATACTTAATGTCACAGTGAATGTTATGACACCGTATTTGACACTCTTCACGACAGTAAAACTAAAAGCAGTAAATAACACAGTCAATTGTTTACCAAGTTCAGTGTGTAACAACACATACTCTGGGGGCTACCAAGCTAGGGAGGAAATCCACTATAAGAGATATTAATTAAGGAATAAACCAACCAGTTTATCTCCTTCACTTAAGACCTACCCAATGCAACTTCAATCTAAGTTCAACTTAAACCTGAGTTCCTACTCACTCCCCCTCAATCACAGCAGTGATATTAAACAATTGACTAATGAAATTATGAAGATACTCTTCAGAACATACACTTGATTTTGCTTCACAGCTTTTAATCAAGTAAAACAAACACTCGTGCTTCAAAGCTTTGAGTGATACACAACCCTAACTTGACTTTTCTTCAAAGCTTTAATCAAGTGACACAAACACTCGTGCTTCAAAGCTTTGAGTGATACACAACCCTTACAATCAAATCCTACTCCAAGTCACTTATCACAATGATATTTGCTTGGATTACAGTAGTTACAACTATACAGTCCCTTATTGATCTTTTGTCAAAAGTATCTTTCATCAACAGTCTTCATGAGGAATATATAGGCTGCTGTTTTTCAGTTAGGGCTTCCATGAAAATAGCTAGGGTTAATTAGGGTTAACCTCAAGACTTGGTCATGGGAATTTAACAACCAGATTAGGGTTAAGCAAAGTTAACCTAAGCCCACGTGAGAATCTGATCTGGACTGAATAACCAGATTCCTGAAACTTCTCATAAAATAATAAATCTGCACAAGTGTTAGTTCAGTACAGAATGTCTTAACATTGGTTATGACCACAAGAATCCTGTTTACAGATTTTGGTAGAATGCAATAAATATGATCATTGCATAATGATTAGCTAAACACTTATATTGAGCAGCTCCTGTATGACATTCTTTTTCTGCAGAATGTACCTTGTGCCCCAGAATGTTATGACATCAGTCATGACATTCACACAACTGGTTTTACCAAAAAACATGCCAACATCTAAACACTTACAAACTCCCCCTTTGGAAATTTTTTGGCTAAAACCCATAAACAATCAGAGATTAGAAAGCAGCAGAATTATTAATATCCACCAAGTCTAATTCTACCAAAATTATCACACAAATTCTTCTCCCCCTCTTTAGCCATAAATAGGCCAAAGATACTTGTACTTTTAGGTTATGCAGTCATCCAAAAAGAATAAAAAACACAGAGAGAAAAAAATCAAAAGTCATTTGCAGCATCAGGTACCAGCAACAAACTTTTCAACTGCAATGATCCTCAAGCACTATCATCTTCAGAGGAGGCACTATCTTCAGCATGAAGCTGGTCTTCAGCAGCATCCTTTTCCCTTCTTTGTCCTTCAATCTCCTCCTGTTCTAGTCTAGCAATCAGGTCCTCAAGATCCTTTTCCTTGTGTCAAGCTCTTTGCAGGTTTCCTTCAGCACAGCTATAACATCAGTTTTCTTGGAACGAGATTTCATAGTTGATGTCTCAGCTGATGTCATGACAATATCAAGAACATGTGTTCCCTGAAATAGCTTATAGTGCAACCCAAGAGCAGGGGCTCTTTTGCATACAATATCTTTTTCAACTAGAATGTCAGGATACTGAGCAAGGACTATACCACATAGGAGAGAGGGAAAGGCAATAGGGCCTTTAATAGCATAGCTTCCAGCATGTTTTAATGTTTGATCAAATATATACTTGCCATAGTCAAGGTTTGTCCTGGTTCCAACAGCATAAATGAATCTTCCCAAGCCTGTGGAGATGGTTGATTTATGGTTGGTGGGAACCCAATTAGCTGCACCAATTTTGTGCATAATGGAAAATTTCATGCTCAGCTTGCTAGCATTCAGTTTCCCTTTTAAGGGCCAGCTCTTGACTTGATTTGCAGTGATGGTTTGGCACACTTGGTTGTCAGTAACCTCTAGCTCAGGGCAAGCATCATCTGGTCTTCCTAGGAATTTTTTTATTTCAGAGGGAGAGAAATTTACCTTCCTTCCTCTCACATATACACATTTAAAGTCAGATGACTTTCCATCAGCACACCCTTCAGATAAATTCACTATGAATTCTTTGACAAGAACTTCATAGCAGTTGGTAAACTTTACCACAGTATTTATTAGACCAGCAGTTTTGATTAGATCCATGATCTCTTTACATTCCATGGCACTGGTGTTCAGTTCTCTTTCCAAGGCTATCCTTTTCAAACTTACATACTTCCACCTGTTTGCATTCTCAGGATGGTGAAAGGAAATGTTTTCAGTGGGGACTTCAGGGACTTTAGGCATTTTGCTTGAGGAGAGTTTCCTTTTGAGAGTAATGTCTTCAACATCAAATTCAAGTTCTGATTCCTCATCAGTTTCAGAGAGTTCTGGCTCTTTCCTTTTCTTTTCTATTGGTTGTCTCATAGGTTTTGAGAGACTACCAGCAGGTACTCGAGTTTTCACCTTCCCTTTTGACACTCCAGCCTTCACAGTTTCTACTACAGTCTTGTTCTCAGACCTGGTTTTCTTATGAACAATATCAGCAGTCTTTTCTTTGGAGATGCTTTTGGAAGCATCCTGCTTTCCTTTTCTGTTCATAATCCTTCTAGCTATGCTAGGGTTGCTGTTTGCAATTAAGTCATTATCAGAGTATTCTTCATCAACATCAATAATCGGGGGTTTAACATCCTTCTCATTAGGGTTCTAGTGATCATCAAGATTTTCAGGAGATTTCCTAATGTTATCATCCGGTGTTTCAACATTCTGAGTGACATCTGGATTTATTTCAACATTTGGACTAGCAGATTCTTGATTCAAGGGTACAGAAATGCCAGGTACAGAGTGATTCTCATTTAGAATCCTAGTGACAAGTCTAGCTATAGCTTGATGAACATAAACCGAGCCTTCCCTATTTGCTATTTCTGAAGGAACTGAAGATGATGGTTGAGAGGGTTTACCAGATGAAGAAGCTTGTGACCTTCTTGCATGTATGGTTCGCAGCTTCTTAACCTTAGTGGGGTCAGCTGCCAGTTCATGAAGAGGATTTATCTCCAGAACATCAGAATCCATGCAGTTTGTGATTGCCCTAGGTTCTCGATCAGAGGATGCGGAAGAAGCAGTCGTCTTTGAAGAGGATGAAGTCATGGATAGTTGAGACATTTTGAGAGTCTTAGAAAACAGGTAGCAGTAATAGAGAAGTCTTCGTTTGAGAGATTGAAGATTGTTGCAGAAACGCGAGAGGAGTGAGATATATGAATGTCTATTCAACTTCTTAAAATCTTGGAAAGAAATAAAGAAGTAGATGATTAGCCTAATCAGAGTAGACTTAACAAAAAAAATCTCTCTCATCCCTTGTTTTGAGCAAAATTAATTACTACATATCTTCATGTTAGCAAATACCCAGCTTGCCCCTCAAATTTTCAAATTGATTTGCATCAAGTGCCTTGGTAAAAATGTCAGCCAGTTGTAGTTCTGTGGCAACATGTTCCAGTTTAATCGTCTTCTCCTCTACAAGATCTCTGATGAAGTGATGTCTAATGTCAATATGCTTGGTCCTGCTATGCTGAATAGGATTCTTGGAAATGTTGATAGTGCTTAGATTGTCACAGTACAATGTCATAACATCTTGTGTGACATTATACTCAGTAAGCATCTGTTTCATCCAGATCATTTGAGAACAGCTACTACTAGCTGCTATGTATTCAGCTTCAGCAGTAGATAGAGACACACAGTTCTGTTTCTTGCTGAAACAGGAAACAAGATTATTTCCTAAGAAGAAACATCCTCCAGAGGTGCTCTTTCTATCATCAGCACTTCCAGCCCAATCAGCATCATAGTAACCAATCAGAGTTGGTTCACATCCATGAGAGTACAGCAAGCCATAGTTGTGGGTTCCACTTACATACTTCAGAATTCTCTTCACTTGGTTGATATGACTTACTTTGGGTTCAGCCTGGTATCTAGCACATACTCCAACTGCAAAAGCAATGCCAGGTCTGTTGGCTGTTAAGTATAGCAAACTTCCTATCATGCTTCTGTATAAGCTTTGGTCCACCTTGACCCTACTTGAATCTTTGGACAGCTTTAAGTGAGTAGGAGCAGGAGTCCTTTTGTGACTGGCATTCTCCATCCCAAACTTCTTGACAATGTTCTTTTCATACTTGCTTTGAGACAAAAAAATTGAGTCTTCTATCTGTGTGACTTGCAGTCCAAGAAAGTAGGTCAATTCTCCCATGAGGATCATTTCAAATTCAGCTTGCATCTGGTCAGCAAAATGTTTAACCATTTTATCTGACATTCCCCCAAACACTATGTCATCAACATAGATTTGAGCTACCATTATCTTTCCTCCTTCATTTTTGACAAAAAGAGTTTTATCCAAGCCTCCTTTCCTATATCCATTGTCAGAGAGGAATTTTGTCAACTTGTCATACCATGCTCTAGGAGCTTGTTTCAGGCCATATAAAGCTTTCCTCAATTTGTAGACATGATCAGGGCAGTTTGGATCCACAAATCCTTTAGGTTGTTCCACATAAACTTCCTTATTTAAGTACCCATTAAGGAAGGCACTTTTTACATCCATCTGAAATAACTTGAACTTGAGGAGACAAGCAATTCCCAATAGGAGTCTGATTGATTCTAGTCTGTCTACAGGAGCAAACGTCTCATCAAAATCAACCCCTTCAACTTGAGTGTATCCTTGAGCAACAAGTCTTGCCTTATTCCTGGTGACAACTCCTTCAGCATCTGATTTGTTCTTGTAGATCCATTTTGTGCCAATGATGTTTGTTCCTCCTAGTCTAGGAACTAACTCCCATACTTCATGTTGCTTGAATTGGTTCAATTCATCTTGCATTGCTCCAATCCAGTATTCATCAGTTAAAGCCTCCTTAACATTTCTTGGTTCAATCTTAGATACAAAACAAGAGTTTGAGATGATTTCTCTAGATCTTGTAATGATTCCACTGTTAGGATCTCCTATGATGAGTTCCTTAGGATGATCTTTCTGAATTCTGATGAAAGGGTCTTTGTTAGCTTCCTTTGATTCAGATTCAGATGAAGTAGTTTTAGAAATATCATCCTTTTGAGTTGAAGTCTCAAAGAATGTCTCAACATCATATGGGACATTTGTTTCCTCATGGTAATCATCAACTATGACATTTATAGATTCCATCATAACTTTGGTCCTGGAATTGAATACCCTATAAGCTCTGCTGTTGGTAGAGTATCCTAGGAATATTCCTTCATCACTTTTAGGGTTCATCTTTCTCCTTTGCTCACGATCTGTCAGAATATAGCATTTGCTTCCAAATACATGGAAGTACTTCACTGTAGGCTTTCTTCCTTTCCAAAGTTCATAAATGGTGGATGATGTTCCCTATCTCAAGGTGACCCTGTTATGGACATAACAGGCTGTATTCATAGCTTCAGCCTAAAAATGAATAGGAAGTCTTTTGGCATGTATCATTGCTCTGGAAGATTCCTGTATAGTCCTGTTTTTCCTTTCCATAACTCCATTTTGTTGAGGAGTTATGGGTGAAGAGAATTCATGATTAATTCCTTTTGAGGAGCAGAACTCATCAAACTTACTGTTTTCAAATTCCTTGCCATGATCACTTCTGATTCTGACAATGCATCCTTCTTTCTCTCTTTGAATTCTTTTGCACAGTTCCTTAAATACTTCAAATACATCAGACTTTTCTCTAATGAAGTTAATACAGGTGAATCTGGAAAAATCATCCACAACAACATAGGCATATCTTTTTCCACCAAGACTTTCTACCTGCATTGGTCCCATCAGATCCATATGTAGAAGTTCTAACACCTTAGAGGTGGTCAGATGTCTTGACTTTGGATGTGACATTCTAGTCTGCTTTCCAACCTGACATTCACCACAGACTCGCCCTTCATCAATTTGCAACCTTGGAATCCCTCTGACTGCTTCCATGGATATAATCCTTTTCATTCCTCTTAGATGTAAATGACCAAGTTTTTGGTGCCACAGTTTCACTTCTTTTTCTTCTTTGGCAATAGAGCACACAGAAGAATAATTAGTGTTCTCAGATTCCCATAAGTAGCAGTTATCTTTAGATCTGACACCTCTCATTACAACTTCTTGTTTCTCATTAGTTACAAGACATTCTGACTTGGTGAAGTTGACCTTGAATCCTAGATCACATAATTGACTGATACTTATAAGATTAGCAGTCAAGCCTTTTACTAGCAATACTTCATTTAGGTTTGGAACTCCAGGGCAGTCCAAGTTTCCAACTCCTTTGATTTCTCCTCTAGCACCATCTCCAAAAGTCACATAACTAGTAGTGTGAGGTTTAACATTATTGAGAAGATTCTTGATTCCAGTCATGTGTTTAGAACATCCACTGTCAAAGTACCAGTCTTCCTTTGCAGAGACTCTAAGGGAGGTGTGAGCTATCAGGGCAGTAGACTTTTTATTCCACTATTGAGTATATGGTGTCTTGTTAGACTTAGGTTTGACAATTGGGGTCTGATTAGGATATCCATATAATTTGAAGCAGAATGGCTTTATGTGACCAAACTTCCCACAATGATGACATCTCCATCTTTGATACTTTTTCTTCATATTTCTTTGTTCTCGATGTTGAGTGCTATGTTGTGACATCTGCTTTGACATTTATTTATCAGGTCTGATCTTCTTATTGTCTACAAAAGATTTCTTTGCTGCCACAAATTCCAGACCAGACTTGTCTCCCACATTTTTCCAACCTGAAGGATTTCTTCTAATTTGTCAGTTCCATTTGTCAACATCTTGACAAATTTGGTCATCTGGTCAAGTTTTGAGTTTAGCATTTGAACTTCCCCTTCTAGATGACTTATAGTATCAATGCACGCCTTCTTCTCAGCCTCCAGCTTTACTTTGAGTTTTGTTTGTCTCTCATTTTGCTGACAGACTTCAGCACTTCTGATACATAACTTCTTGTTGGAGTCAGCCAGTTCTTCAAATGTCACTTCCTCATCACTAGAGTCACTATCAGAGTCACAAATACCAGTTAGCACAGTAACTAGTTTGGAAGATTCTTCTTCAGAATTACTTTCTGAGTCACAGTCAGACCAAGTAACAGACATTCCTTTCTTTTGTTTCTTAAGAAAGGTTGGACATTCAGCTCGAATGTGCCATTATCCTTCACATCCATGGCATTGAATTCCTTTGCTCTGATTTCCCTTCTCTTTAGACTTTGGTCTTCTGCTGGAGTCATAGGATCTGTTGATGTCAGAAGGAATGTTCTTAACATTTGACCTTGACTTTGGGTCCATTCTCTTGATGAGTTTGTTGAACTGTCTTCCAAGCATGGCTATAGCTTATGAAATATTTTCTTCTTCATCCTCCTTGTTTTCATCTTCAGTATTAGATACAAGTGCTATGCTCTTGTTTTTCTTGTCAACATTGTCACTGATCCCCATCTCAAAGGTCTGAAGAGACCCAATGAGTTCATCCACCTTCAAGTTGCAGATATCCCGAGCTTCCTCTATAGAAGTCACCTTCATTGCAAATCTTTTAGGCAAGGATCTGAGAATCTTTCTCACCAACTTTTCTTCTGACATATTTTCTCCCAATGCTCCTGAGGTGTTGGCAATTTCCAAGATGTTCATGTGAAACTCATGAATGGTCTCATCTTCCATCATCCTTAGGTTTTCAAATTTGGTAGTCAACATCTGAAGCCTTGACATTTTTACTTTGGATGTGCCCTCATGGGTAGTTTTGAGAGTGTCCCAAACCTCTTTGGCCAGTTCACATTGATGTACTAGTCTGTATATGTTTCTATCAATTCCATTGAACAAGGCATTTAATGCTTTGGAGTTACCCAGGGCTAACTCATCTTCTTCTTTGCTCCATTCTTCCTCAGGTTTCAGACGGGTTGTCCCATCTTTCCCAGTTATGGTGGGATGGTTCCATCCTTTGTCAGCAGCTCTCCAAGCCTTTTTGTCCAGTGATTTTAAGAAGGAAATTGTACGAGGTTTCCAGTTGTCATAATTTGATCCATCCAGAATGGGTGGTCTGTTTCCAAAACCTCCTTCTTTGTCCATAGCGCCAGAAAATAATATCCCTAGATCTCACCCAGTAAGATAGGCAGGGTGCCTGCTCTGATGCCAATTGAAATTCTGGCTGCAGATACTTAATGTCACAGTGAATGTTATGACACCGTATCTGACACTCTTCAAGAAAGTAAAACTAAAAGCAGTAAATAACACAGTCAATTGTTTACCCAGTTCAGTGTGTAACAACACCTACTCTGGGGGCTACCAAGCCAGGGAGGAAATCCACTATAAGAGATATTAATTCAGGAATAAACCAACCAGTTTATCTCCTTCACTTAAGACCTACCCAATGCAACTTCAATCTAAGTTCAACTTAAACCTGAGTTCCTACTCACTCCCCCTCAATCACAGCAGTGATATTAAACAATTGACTAATGAAATTATGAAGACACTCTTCAGAACATACACTTGATTTTGCTTCACAGCTTTTAATCAAGTAACACAAACACTCGTGCTTCAAAGCTTTGAGTGATACACAACCCTAACTTGACTTTGCTTCAAAGCTTTAATCAAGTAACACAAACACTCGTGCTTCAAAGCTTTGAGTGATACACAACCCTTACAATCAAATCCTACTCCAAGTCACTTATCACAATGATAATTGCTTAGATTAAAGTAGTTACAACTATACAGTCCCTTATTGATCTTTTGTCAAAAGTATCTTTCATCAACAGTCTTCATGAGGAATATATAGGCTGTTGTTCTTCAGTTAGGGCTTCCACGAAAATAGCTAGGGTTAATTAGGGTAAACCTCAAGACTTGGTCATGGGACTTTAACAACCAGATTAGGGTTAAGCAAAGTTAACCTAAGCCCACGTGAGAATCTGATCTGGACTGAATAACCAGATTCCTGAAACTTCTCAGAAAATAATAAATCTGCACAAGTGTTAGTTCAGTACAGGATGTCTTAACATTGGTTATGACAATAAGAATCCTGTTTACAGATTTTGGTAGAATGCAATAAATATGATCATTGCATAATGATCAGCTAAACACTTATATTGAGCAGCTCTTGTATGACATTCTTTTTCTGCAGAATGTACCTTGTGTCCTAGAATGTTATGACATCAATCATGACATTCACACAACTGGTTTTACCAAAAAACATGCCAACATCTAAACACTTACAATATCCATGAACAAACCAGTTATCTCTTTCTCTGCCAGAGGTGGTTCAACTTGAGATGCCAATTCTCTCCATCGTTGAGCATATTCCTTGAAAGATTCTTTCTCATTCTGAGACATATTTTGTAGTTGGCGGCGATCAGGTGTCATGTCGAGGTTGTATTTGTATTGCTTTATGAAAACATCAACAAGATCTTGGAAGCATTGGATACGACCTTTCTCAAGTCCGATATACCATTTCAATGAAGCTCCACTCAGACTGTCTTGGAAACAATGGATAAGCAGCTTGTCATTCTTCGTGTAAGCAAACATCTTTCGAAAGTACATCACAAATGACTTCTTAGACAAGTGTGCCCCTTATATTTCTCAAACTCGGGAGTCTTGAACTTTGCAGGCATAACCAGATCAGAAACCAAGCACATATTGTTAACATCAACACTGAAGAACTCATTTCCTTCCATAGCTCTGAGTCTCTTCTCCAAAGTTTGATATTGTTCTTTGAAATATTCAAACTCACCGAAGCCTCCTTGACTCACACTTCGAGGACTGGCAGCATGGTGCTCAAAGAGGATTCCCAAAAGCAGCTTTTGCCGCAGGTTGACGAGAAGCAGTATGAACGATTAGTGGAGGTTCAGTGGAAACTGGAGCTTGAAAGACTGGTCGAGAAGACTGGCCAACCATTGAAGTAATTACAACAGGCGGAGAGTAATTCTGAGGTAACCCGAACTCTAGCCATGCAGTAGATATATGCTGGATAGGTTAGTGTCAACAGCAACAGTTGGAATTTCAGATATCACAGTCCTTAGAGGTGGCTCTCCTCTGGAAATTAGGACTTTCATCATCTCAGTAAGTTTGGCCATGCCTGACTTTAACTCGTCGATTTCCATTATGACTTCCATGTTGTGTTGTTCTTGGTTTTCCATTCTCAATCTAACAGCAGCTCTAGTCCCGTAGTTATGTTGAGGAATCAACTTGACGGTAGATGACTAACTGGAAGAAAGAAGCAACCGGGAATAAGATCCTGAGCAACCTGGATGTATGTAGAATGATGCAGAGGATGTAAATGATATGCAATGTTATGCAATGCACTGCACAGTAACAAGATCACACGGTTCAGAGTCACGAGCCTGGAGTCAAAGGTACAACCCATAAGGTATGGACTAATTGTTATCACCTGCCGAACAAGGTTCTAAGAGGTTCCCAGAGTCTACATCCTTCCTTTGGATATTACCAACGTCCCGATTAACTCGGTAATTAGCAATATTCTCAGGAAAGACTCGTCCGATCGTAGTATCGCGTGACAACTATTTCCGGATTACTCCGTCATAGCTTCCGCACTACACCTAAAAGGCCAAGATGAGTTAGGTAATCTACGGTCCTCAGCTTCAGTAGGCTCCCAGGTCGAAAGCAGTACGTCTTCCTGATTACTTGGTAAACGATACTATAGTCAAAGGGGCCTCCACTGAGTGGGGGATCTCATGCCTCCTTTTTTGGGATTACTCCCTCAAAGTTAACATGACTATACCGCCCGTCCTATCTTAAGTTTGCCTTAGTCCGGGTATAGGACTTATAAGAAATCCCCAAGCACCCTGTAAACCAGGAAAATCCAGATAAACATATATACAAAATATAACAAATAAACACAATAGCACATATACAGATATAAACAAAGATAGTCTCAACCCACTTAGGGATGGACCAACAAGAGGTCAATCTATCCCTAGTGAAGTCACCATTTTTTCTGTAGCGGTAGAAATGTGGAAGACTAAGCCATTGGATTGACTAGATTTTATACAAATCAAAATAAAAATCGCCACCGCGCTTTATTGTTTCCAAAGGAATGGGAAAAGAGAGAATAACCCAAAAGAGGGGGAAAGATTCAAGGTAAGGGGGTTGGTTATGCAAAGGGAAGGTATTAGCACCCTAAACATCTACGGTACTCCGCAGGAACCTCTTTGTAAAATCTGTATATTTTGGCTATAAAAATGTGTTGTATATAAAATGGATGGTGGAGGTGAGAAAAGAAATATTTTTATGATTTTTGCACCCGCTGCGGTTGCGAACCTTTAGTGCCTACGTATCACCTTTCGTGCAATAGGGGATCAGGGTACACGTAGTTCATCTAGAAAAGACTTGTTTGTTGATTGTTTTTAAACAAGGAGACAAGTCGTCATTGTTAGGAGAGAAATCTCGACTAACGCCCACAAGGTGTAAGAAAGATGGACCCTGCATCAACAAGAGTGAGGGTTTGAGAACGCCTCTCGTACTCAAGTGGAAAAGTCGACACCTTTATAACCATATGGATAGGAGAATGTTGCTCGACTATCAATGAATCATGTCTCACCTTGAAAAAAAAGTTTTGAATGGAAAAGGTGCTTGGGCGCACAAAAGAGTTTGAATGAGTTAAAGTGTTTTGTTAATTTTGAAGAAAAAAATGTCAAAGTATGATTAAGTGTATTGAAGTTTGTTTAAAGAAAATAAGTTTTAAAAGAAAAGGCACTCGACAAAGTCGAGGTTTATTATGAAAGCAGTTTGAGTTTAAAAACAAAGAAGATTTTGAAAGAAGATGAGAAGGTTTTTGAAAATTAAAGAAGATGGGAGGAGATAGAGGGACTATCCTAAAGCATAAGGTAAAAGCTAAGGAAAAGAATCGTCTAACCAACATGAAGCCGATACTTGACATTATAAGCCAATGTAGAATTCCCATTCTTTGGATTAAAACCAAGCAAGCAAAGATACTAGACCTCTTGAGAGAATCAAACTTCAAGTGTATTTAGTCTTCGCAAAAATTGGGCAGAGTAACGGTTGTATACGGGTGAATTCCATATTACAAACAAAGTATGTAATCACAATAACCAAAGGTAGATCTAGAGAATTATCAAAACAACTTCAAGAATTTGCTTCAATTCAACCACAAGAATCAATTGACCAAGCTTGGATGTAGAGAATTGATGGAGAAAAAGTGTTTGGATGAAGGTTTAGCTCAAAGATTAGTAAGCTTCAATGCAAAGCTTACTAACTTTTTGAAAATGGAGCTTTGAGTGAATTTGGTAGATGGACAGAATTGAGAGATTTTTTAGCAAGGTGGATTTGGCTATCAAAAGCTTGAAATTTGAATGAAATGAGGGCTCTATTTATAGAGTTTTAGGATTGGGATTAGTGGTAATTTGGTAATTGATTCTTGGAGCCAAAATTTGAATTAATGATAATTCTTTCAAATATTAGAGCCAAAATTTGAATTTATGATAATTCTTCTTAAAAATGAAAAATTGGCACTAAAATTTGAATTAATGATACATCTTTAAAAAATGAAGGAAAATTGGAGCCAAAATTTGACAATTTTAAAATGCTGATTTTTTTTCAAATTTCACGCTGTGCAAATCGATTTGCACACTGTATCTTTCCAAAAATTGCACAAAATTCACTTTGTGCAATCGATTTCACTCTAGGAGCAATCGATTGTACAGTGAATTAAAAATGAAATCTTTTTAATTATTTTTCTTTGCAAATAGAGATTTTATTGAAATAATACCGGAAAACCTTATTTGCCATATGCTTCGACTCGGTACCTACAAAACACAAATATGCAAAGACAAAGACAAATATATATATTTTTTTGTATTTTGATTAGAAGTTAGTTAACAACACAAAAGAAAACTTAAAGATAGAATGCAAATGTGATGAATGAAGCTATTTATTAATGATTGTGACTGAATGACAAAATATGGTATGAAAGTGCGACTGAAAAAGTTAGGGGAAAAATTTAGGGTACAACAACAACGTATAGGTAACAACACATGTCCTATGAATCCAAGGGTGTCCAAGCAAACAGGAATAGGCCGATCGAATATCCATTACATAGAAGGTAGAGTCGAATACCTGCGAACCTACTTTGATCGGAAGATCCACCTCTCTGTGCACCATCCTTTTTGAACCGTCAAAGGCTCTCACCACAATATCACTGGGTTTTAGCATAACCCCTTCACAATTAAGCCTGTCTAGAGAACCTTTTAGTAAGACATTCTACGAGTAACCCGTATCAACCAACACATGAGCTAAATTAGTTCCCTTGCATTTAATAGAGACATACATGGTCTTGCTATGGTCTCTTCCTTCAGTTGTCAAATCAGCATCAGAAAAAGCCTAGCCCATTATCAGTCGCCAGGATAGCAACATAATTTTCAAATTGATTAACAGAAATTTCATGTGGTACATGAGCGGATTTCAAGAACTTCACCAAAGTATGGGAATGGGCTTCTGAACATAATAATATGGATAACATGGAGATCTTAGAGGGAGTCTGCCCCAACTGTTGAACAATCTTGTAATCACTTTTTTGTATAATTTTGAGTACTTCCTCCATTTATTGTCTGGGAGTATCTTCAGTGGTAACCTTTTTAGGTGCCTCTGTCCGGGAAGGCTCCGCCATTTATTCTTTGCCCCGAGTCTCAGTAATTGTCTCGGTAGAGGTAACAAGAATTGGTGTGGTGACAGTTTTTGGGGAGATTTCAAGAGAGAAAACCCTTCCACTTTTTGTAACTTTACTGGTCTCGACAATATTGAAAGTAGTGGGACCAGTGACTTTAGTATCTTCACTTTCAATAGTCAAGGGTTCTTGCTTGACGCCATGGTAGTAGACGTCGGATATATAGTTCCAAGGGATAGCTTTGTCCTAGGAATATGGGATAATTCCGAGTGCGATGATTATCAAAGGAGTGACTCTAGGTTCAACCTTAATCTTTATGGGGCCTTTGGAAATGATCTTGATAGGATTGCCAAAAATTATAGATACCTCTTCTAGATCAAGTCTTGAAACAAATTCTCCATAGAGGGAGTCTTCTAACCTAGTATTATATGGTTTTCCATTAGACGTTGAATACATTCTTTCAGGAGTTTGCGACCATTGGGTTGGGCTACGCAGTAGTAACATCTTTCAATGCAACCCGGAAATAAAGCGGCTTGCAACAGATTCTTCTTAATAATCAGAAGTGGAGTAGTCAATTCACTTACAACAGAAACATATGAAACATCATCAATAGCACTAATGCCTTTTTCGTGCTGAGGCATGGGTTGTGTAATCACATTGGGGGTCTTGGGAGGATCAAACTCAATATCTTTGTTGTCAATCATATCTTGAATTTTATTTTTCAAAGCCCAACAACTATTTGTGTCGTGTCCGAGACTATTGTGATGATAGGCGCATCTTATATTAGGATTGTACTTGGGGAGGAAGTGTTGGGATTTTTAGGAGGATCCCTTAACGTTATTAACTCTTCCTTTCAATAGATGTTGTAACGCCTGAGAAAATGGCATGTTGATCTTAGTAAATTGTCCCCTGGGTGCGTCTGACCTACGTTGATTTCCTTGCTGATGTTGTTGTACTGGTGTAAGATTATAAATTAGAACAACTCCCACAGACTGGTCGCATTCATTTCTAGCACGACCCTTCTGGCCATACACAGTATTAGTTTCCTTCTTTCCATTGAACTTCTTCACAAAACTTGAAGATGCCACCACTTGAATTTTTCCACTCCTTATTCCATCTTCAACTCGTTCCCTTGTTAATATCAGCTCGGTGAATCCGGCTGAATAGCTTCCGATCATATGATTGAATAAATGACTTGTCAAAGTTACCATAAACATATCAACCACATCCCTATCAGATAAAGGAGGTTGAACTCTTCCAGCTAGATCCATCCATTTCTTGGCATACTCTTTGAAGCCTTAGTTCGAGCCCATGGTCGTACTTTGTAATTGCATGCGAGTTGGTACAAGATCAGCATTGTACTGGTATTATTTGTAAAAAAACAGCAACCAAGTTTTCCCAAGTACAGATATTGGTCCCTTCCAACTGATAGAACCACTCCAACTGTGTTCCCGGAAAGCTTTCTTGAAAGAAGTGCACCCATAACTTCCCCTCAGCAGTATGGGCTTGAATCTTCCCAACATATGACCTTAAATAAAGCTTTGGACAAGAAACACTATCATACTTCACAAAGGTAGGGACCTTGAATTTGTGAGGAATTACAACTCCTGAGATTAAACCCAGATATTTAAAATTAAACCCAGTACCTCTCTAAATCTCCATAGCATTGAGATGATCTTCCAGTTGTTTATATTTGTCATTAGCAGGAGGATAATATTCATCTGAATAGTCTGTTTCCTCTTCCTCAGAACCCTGGTTGTTATTCTCCTCAGCTTTCACACTCTTATCATCTTCCTCTTGGTTATCATCTTTATTTTATGGGACCTCAAAATCTACAGCCCTCCTGAATGGACGTTTGAACCTTCTACCCATATTAAGGATGACATCTGGCTTCTTAGTCTTCTTCTTTCTCTCTTTGATGATGAGTGCTTTCAAGTTTTCCTGCCCTTTGGCTAAGTTCAGGAACATTTGCTGAAATTTAGCGTTCTGAGCTTGAAGATCTTTCACAGTTTGTTCAAGAGCCATATTTTAATGAAATAAACAACAAGAAGATGATACAACTTGTCTTGGGAATACCTGCTATGATATGATGTGTATGGTATGTGAATGCATATGCAATGTATTCAAGGATCTCGCAGGATAAACAAAAATGAAATGTTAAAAATTGAGCCTGGCTGCAGCTTTGACTGGAGAACTTTACGTTTTTTTTTGAACTTCCTTCTATAAGAATCAATCTCACCATGTCAAACGGGTCCTAGCCTTTTGACTCAAAATAACGTACTTTGGTCTTTGACAGCATCTAGTTAGAGGAAAATAAATCCTCTTGCCCCTTGTTAGAAGTTTAGTTCATGATAAACCTGCACCACAGGTCCATGAGATCCTTGAAATGGTTAGTGAAATGCGATTTTATGATGTCACAATGTCATGTTTGAACATGTAGCAGATACAAGCAAAGCACAAAAGATCCTTAGGTTTAAAGGCTTTCTTGAGGTCCGTAGGTAAGTACCCTTTTCTACTGAAGTTCAGTCGGCTCAACCTGTCCTAAAATAGTAACCGGATTCTAGTAATCTCATATCACAGATCTTTCTCGAAGGTTTTATTTTAGTACAACAACTGACTTGTCACCAAAACATCCCGCGAGTCGAATCTCAATGAGTGTAGCATCGAGTATCAACCAACTGTAGAATGCTCCAACGTCAGGTATCTCACTACCTTCTAATGGCCAAGATGGGTCAATTAAGGTTCTAAAAGTCAGTTAGTTCTTATGACACCACGTGACAGCCTAATGTTATCCTCGACTGACTCAAGGAACATCAGTACAAACCAAAGTATCACACTAACGTAGCCATCACTTCAACCATATCGGTCTATGTTTTACAGTTTCCATGATCTATTGCTACTTACCTAGGGTACCTTAGATCCGGGTGTAGGATCTTTGCAATAAATTAAACCCAAGCAACCCTCAAAGATAAAGCAAGCAATGAAAAAAAGCAAATGAAAAGTGATCTAAGACTCTAAGGTAACCCCACTTTTGAATATCCCCGGCAGAGTCTCCAGTTCTGTAACACAATGGGAGAACTGAATTTTTTGGTTTTATCCAAATATGCAGATACCAAGAGTATCCACCGAATTTTCTTTTATCTAATAAGGAAAGGGTGAAAAGAACAGGAAAGAAATTGATAGATTTGAGTTCGGGGGGTAGGTTATGAAAAGGCAAGGTGTTAGCACCATTTTCATCCGTAGTTATCTACGGGCTCTTAATCGCTTAGCTCACTTTGAAAATTTGCTGAAGACTCTGAAGAAAATAAAGTTCTTACAACCAAGTGTTGAAGACTCTGAAGACAAGGTTCTGTGTGAAAAGTTCTGAAGACTCAAAGACTTAGGTTGTAAGGCTAAAAAAATATTCTTCTACAACAAGCTTCAACGTTCAACATTCAAATACCCAAAGCCACTTAAGATAAGAAGAAAAATTCAAAATGATTAACGTGTGATAGTCTATAAAAGGTACATAAAGTGTCTGTGACCTCGACTCTTCTAGAGTGGCACAAGGACAGTCTTTTTGTATTTGATTGTGACTACTTTCATTATAACTATTGAGAGCCAACACCTAGACTTACGATTTACCTTTCTACCCTTTCAACAGATCTCTTTTACAAGCTATAAAAATAAGACTTGGAAGCTGAAGAAAAGTAAGAAATAATACTACAACTACAAATCTATCGGTTCAAATCAAGCTCAACAAAATTAAACTAAAGCATTGTGAAAACTCTATAGAGAAATCATCTGTGTATAGTTTTGTAAATAAGAAATGAGTTGTTGCTCGTATCTTACAGTAGAACACTTAGGTGTTTTTCATTTCACTGAAAAGTCCGTGTAATCTGCTTACAAGAAGAAAATCTATAATACACTGAAAGAACTCAACTGTTGTTGAATGATACCTTGAGAGATTGAGTGAAGGTCTAATATTAAGAAGACTCCTATTGCAGCTTGGGTGGATATACAATAAGGATCGACAAACTTATTGGGGGTGCCAATAAGGTTGATCAGACTTATTATGGGTTGCTCTGTAATCAGTTTGGTTATAGTGGATTAAGTCCTTGTTGAAGGCGAAATCATCCTTGAAGGGGTGGATTGTAGAAGCTTAGTTAACAGTGAACCATGATAAAAAATAATTATAATCATTTACTATTATGTTCTAAGCTAACTTGTTGTGTCACCAACGAAAAGATTTAATTTGGTGAAACCCTATTCAAACCCCCCCTTTCTTGTATTTCTCACACCTTCAATTGGTATCAGAGCTCTATTTCTGATATTGATAGTTATAAAACACTTAATCATGACAGAAAAAGATCCAGATGAGTTTTTCGTTGAAGAAACACATTGGTTGAACCCACATTAGCTATTCTTGCATCAATTTCAAACGATAAAAGTTACAATGTTAAACCTCCCACCTTTGATGGAGAAAAGTTTGAATATTGGAAAGATAGACTAGAAAGTGTCTTTCTAGGTCACGATGTTGATCTTTGGGATATGGTAGTCGATGGATTCAAACCTCCCACAGATGCTATTGGAAAAGAGATAGCTAGGAGATCTATGACTAGTCAACAAAAGAAAGATTGTAAGAATCCTGATAAAGCAAGAACCATCTTGCTGAATACGATTTCTTATACTGAGTATGTGAAGATCACAAATAGAGACTCTGTTAAGTATATTTTTATTCTCTTAAAATAAATCATGAAGGAAATGATCAAGTCAAATAAACCAAGGCGATGGCCTTGATTCATAAGTATGAAGCTTTCAAAATGGAGGATGACGATAGTGTTAAAGTCATGTTATCAAGATTTCAAACCTTAGTTGCAGGACTGAAAGTTATGAACAAAGGTTATTCAATGGAAAATCATGTGAAGAAGATTATTAGAAGCTTACCATCCAAATGGATGCCTATGGTAACTGCACTAAATCTTGCAAAGAATCTAAACAACATTTCTCTAGAAGAACTGATAATTTCTCTAAGAAGTCATGAGATTGAGCTAGAACTAGATGAAACACATAAGAGGATAAAATCTATTGTGCTCATATCTATCAGAAAATCTAAGAAGTCTGAATCTCTTCAAGCAGAAGAGATTGAGGATTCAGAGGGAGATTACGATGATGATGAAGATGAGTTATCTCTACTAACCAAGAGGATTAACTTTCTTTGGAAGAGAAATCAAGGCAACAAGTTTAGAAGTTCAAGAAGTACTGGAGGTCAATTCGAATCATCATTTGGTCAAAAGAAGTCTAGTGGTAACGATGTCATTTGTTATGAATGCAATGAATTAGGACACTACAAGCGTGAATGTCCTAAACATCCAAAGGACATACCAAGAAAGTAAAATATCAAAGGAAATAAGAAAGGGCTAAAGGAAACATGGGATGATTCACACTCCTCTGACTACGACTCAGATGAAGAACATGCTACATGGTGCTGACTACTTATGTTGGAGCATCAAGTGAAGTATTCCCTCTAGAAGATGAAGATAATTCAGAAATAGAAGAAATATTCTACAAAGAGGTATTCCCTTTTATGTTAATAAGGAGCAGTGGTCGTGGTTCAGATATTTAAGTTACGGTAGCTTGAAAAAGATCTCTCAGCTAAACTAGCTTAAATTTATCAAAGGCCTGCCTTAACTGAAGTTTATTTCAGATTCTTTCTGTGAAGCATGTCAGAAGGGCAAAGTTTTCAAAAACCTATGTTGTTTCATCCTCCAATCTATTGGAACTTCTTCTCACTGATTTATCCGATTTAGTGAAAACTATATCAATAAATGGAAATAAGTAAGGATTAGTTATTTTAAATAACTACAACAAGTAGACTTAGGTGAAGTTTCTCTAACACAAGTATGTGTTATATTATGTATTCACCGCCTTCTGTACTCAAGTGTTGTTTGAGATAAAGTCTCAAATTTTGTCAAGTCATTATAGCAAAGCAGTTCTGGGCAAAGGATATAAGCTCTACATGTTATTTTCAGAACAATGTCTCCATATGACCTATTCCTGAAAATACTTGCTATGAATTATGGAAAAAAAAGAAACCAATATTTCATATCTTCATCAACTGGATGCTCTTGTTTTATCCTAGACTCTAAATAAATTTTTGAGTTGTCTGATTCTAATGCTCAAAGTTGTATTATGTTAGGATATTCTGAACGCTCAAAAGGCTATAGGGTATACAACACTGAAACACTCATTGTTGAGGAATCAATTCATGTTATATTTAATGATATGCTTAACTGTGTAAAGTCAAATCTAGTTGATAAACTTGTAGGTATGGATATTACCATTTCAAAACTTGAAGGTAATGGAGCTGCTGTTGAAGAACAAGAAGAAAGAAGATCAGAAGATGTCCAATCAGAAGCCTCTATTGATCATACTCCTGTAAAGAGAACCTTTCAAGAAGGATGTTTCAAACCAAGTGTCTAGTCAGAAAGGAACTCATGTTGTTGCAATCAAATGGATAATCAGAAATGAGGTGGATGACAAAGGTGACCTCACGATAGTAAAAATACATCAGGTTAGTATTTATATGATTTCTGACAAAGTACTTATTGATAATTTTATAAGTTAAAAGGTATTCTATCAAGGAAAAGGTCAAATTATTTTTGGTTAGACATATCCTTTATAGGAATCTCTGCACTATGAATGCTGAAGATTCACTTCTTTAAAGTAATGTTAGACCTTAACTATCTGACATTTTTAATAAACTACCTCTCTGGAAATGAAAATTGTTAGCTCTCTATTAAATTTCTATCATGTGTCTTATCTTGTGTCTTCGAAATCGTATTGTACCCCTCTTTGTCTCTCTAAATTCTCATTTATTGAGGAATATTTTTGTGGGGTATCTGAACAATATCTCTTATACAGTCATTTAGGAGAACCTGTGATTTTTGAGTTACTCTTGCCTTACCTTGACTTAGTCTTCACTCGTGAGCGGGAGGGATGATTTCTTACCAGTACCGTTGATGACTTTGGTTACATTGGTAACTCTATTTCTGAGGGTGACCGTGGTTTTGTCAGCAACTGTTATTGGTGGTTGTTCGGAACCTTTGGACCTATGACTCTACACAACAGTACAACAGTATCTAGTCTATTGGAAACACTGGTCCTATCATGTTGCATCATAGCATATTTACTTTTTAAAAAAATGATATACAAAAGTGATTAACCTGCATATTCATTGTCATTTCCAGGATTTTCCAGAGTTTACTTTTCCTCCAAGAATGGCAGACAAAGTTGATTTCATCATAAACACCAAGAGGGATAATTTCAGCTACCAGTTTCATCCAAGTGTATGGCCTTTTCTTGAAGAGCTCAGAGATCTTATTAATTGTCAATAAATGGGTATTTTTGGTGAAAGATATGGGAATCTAATATCTTTATTAGATGCCCGAGTTGATTATAAGGCTATCCAGACTTTGTTACAGTTTTATGATCTAGAGTTGCATTGTTCACATTTCAGGATTATCAGTTGGCTCCTACTCTTGAGGAGTATTCTCATCTTCTCCACATCAAAATTACTAATCACATTCCATTCATCCAGATCCTTGTTGATCCTGACTATGAAGTTATTGCTAAGGTTCTTTATTTGAGCCTTAGTGATGTGAAAGGGAAATGGAGACATAATAAGGACACTTATGGCCTTCCAGTAGATTTCTTGGCCAGAAAGGTTAAATAAATGGAAAGCAAGGGACTTTGGGATGCTTATTATGCTTTATTAGATGCTACCATTTAGGGGGTGGTTCTCTTCTCGGAAATCAAAGAAATAGTGGACTTAGCTGCTTTGTGTGTTTTCATGAACAAAAATCTGATACCCACCTTATTAGTTGATACATACCATTCCATTCACTACAGGTACGGGAAGAAGGGGGTTATGGTATTTTGTGTGCTAATGCTTTACAAATGGTTCATGGCATAATTACCTACAAAGGGACCATTCAGGAAAGATCCTCGTCCTTGGGCTTCCAAAGTGATCAACGTAACGCCCGATATTTAATTATTTACTTAATTAAATATTATTTTGAATATTTTATTTTAGTTCGAATTTTTATCGTTGAAGTCGGAATTATTTTATTAAGTTGGAATAATAATTAATCAGGTTTATATTGGTATAAATAAGTTGAAGTATCATTTTACTAATAAGCTTAGAATTGATGTTGGGCTTATGTATGGTGTCGTGAAGTAATAAGGGGGTGTTTTGATTAGTTCCATTTAAGTTTACTAAGGATTAAATAATAGTATTTTATTAGAAAATAGAAGGAGAAAGAAAAGGTAGTGTTATCAGGAAAAACAAAAGAAGAATAGGGTTTTGTGAGAAGAGAAGAGGGACAATAAAGTTGTTGTTGGGGCCAATCTACGAAATTCCATTGAAGCTTCCTATAGTGCCTTCAAATCAAGCTAGGTAAGGGTGGGGTTTCTTATCCTATAACGGGGCACATGAAATTTTGTATGTGGGAATTAGTAGGTGGAATTATATTGTTTTGTTGATTTGTGTTGGCTTGTGTTGTTGTGGTAATAATTGATTTGATTATAGAATTGTCTAAGAATAGGCGTGTTAATGTGTTATACTTAACCCTGGAATGGAGTTTGTATCGCTAGAGTATAGCAGGAGTTTCAATGAAACAATATCAAAAATAATACGAAGAAGTAAAAACTGGCCTGGAAGTGGAAGTGCCGTCCGACACTTGTTCTATTTGAGGGTTGCCGTTCGGCAACCTTGGGAGAAAGAGAGGATGTGCCGATCGGCACTAGGGTAGTTATGGAGAAAAAGTGCCACTTTGGTACTGTGAGGCAGGGGCACTTGCTTCTGTCTCTGTTTCTCTGTTTTGTCTTTCTATGGCACTATGTTGCAAAAGTTTTAAATGATATCAGTAATTTCTAGTAGCAGTATATATGAATGTCATTGTTTTCAGTAGCAGTAAATTAAATTTAGTTGCTAGAAGCTAGTTTTATGTGGAAGAATGGCACATCTATTAGTTGTATAATAAATTAGTAATTTTAGGGAGAACAATTAACAGTAGACTATATATATTTTAAATGGCTGAATTAGTATTTTATTAGTGATGAAAATAATTTATAAATGGGATTAATTTAATTAAGTTGGCAAATAATTGGAAACGAGTCGATTAATTCAGTATGTTGGTATATTGATGTATTTTGCGAATTGACCGAAATGTCGTTTTGTTTCGATATCTCCGTGGTGAATAAATGTTGTGATTTACAAATTTGTTATGACAAAGATTTACCTTGATTAATTGGTAATAACTGTGATATAGGCCTTTGGCCAATGTTGAACGGTGTGAATTGTTGTTATGTCGACCTTTATTATGTTGTTGTCGTTGTAGCATTGCCAAGTTATGGTTGTTTATATCACCGCATAGAATAGCATAGCGTTAAAGTTGACCTGGATTGGCATGTTCTAAGTTGGAGAGAATGCTCACTGTGTTGGCCTTTATTGGCAAGATTTTATGTTGAGGGCTTATGCCTTATGCCTCGGTAAACTGGCACTTTCTAAGTTGGGAGTTCTGCTCCAATGGTACCACATGCATTTGCATAGTTGAGTCGCATTTGGAGTCATTGATTTGTTGCTTATTTGAAGTGTTGTTTGCATATTGTAATGTTATAAGTTGAATTGAGGTGTTGGTGAATGGTATTTCTTTGTGTTGATGTGGTATGAAGTGGTGATTTTACATAAACTAATTTTGATATATCATTTATCATACGTTCTGTGATACGGTGGGAGAACTAACTTGAAGATTTTGTGTTTGATCACAAATGTTGCGGTTAGCAAGAGCCGCCATCGACTTTTCTTTTATCCAAAAGGAAAGGTGAAAAAGCACATGAAATACCTTTGAGATTGTTTCTTGAGTTCGGGGGGTAGATTATGAAAAGGGAAGGTGTTAGCACCCTTTTCATCCATGGTTTTCTATAGGCTCTTAGTTACTTGCTAGATCACTTGCTTTTGTTGTTTGAAATTGTGCTTGGTGTGGTTTTTGAAAGTATTTTGTAAAAGAGGCCATTGTTTAGGCAATCTTTGTAATGATTCTCGTTTGTAAGAATGTATACAAAGATGTGTGTCTTTTTGAAAATGTTTTCAATATTTGTAAGATGTTTTTGAAAGTGTAGGTGTTTGTTTTGAAAATAGAAAGGATATTTAATTGAAATGGAGAAAGTAACTAAAAGTAATCTAACTACTCAAATGTCTTTCTTGTTCATTTTCTTTTCCTTTGATATTGTTGTCTTACCATTGATTTGGTAAGAAACCCTATCTTTAGATGTAAACGGGACGTCGGTGGGTCATTGTATAGCCATGATTAGCAATGTTGCAAGGTACCTTAGCATTTTTTGAGGGACTAAGATCATTTTGTAAGGCAACTTTGAATAGCGTCATCGAGGGACTATGATCTTGTATTTGTTTGTTTTTTCTAAGACACCTCACATGCGTAATATGGCCATTTTTGTACAAGGCAACCAAGTGGAATAACCCTAGGGGTGTTTGTGTGCAAGTGTGTCATTTTCTTGCTTGATTTTGTCTTAGGTTAGGGTTTTCTATTTGATTGATTTTATCTTGCCATACAAATCCTAATTACTAACATGTTATGTAAAGCGATAAATTGAGAAATTTAAAGATTACTATGCTATTACAACATTTTGTGGGAGGGGGGAATACAATTTATGAATGGGTATTTGCAATAATATAAACCTAATTAAGCTATTTCAACCAAATTGAATATGTACGATTATTGGAATAAGTAATATATAAGATAAATCAAATATGTAAATATGTATGAATGCAAAGAAGATTTTGTTTGGTTCTTTTTATGTAAAAAAAAGTTTTAACCTAAGCCTAATAAACAAGTTGAGATTAAACTTAGATTAATTAAGGAAGGAAATTATTTTTTAGAAAAGGTTTTGATTAAACCATAATTCTAATTTATTAAAAGGAAATAAATTTCTTTAAGTATTTTTGTATTTTTGTATTGAAAATAATATATGGTATTTATGAAGTATTTTGGTCTTTTTATATGTTAAAATAAATATTTAATAGGTGTGAAGAAAAATAAGTATTTAACCTAATTTTAATTTAATTTACAAGTTTATTTAACAAAAATAGATAATATATAACTAAATAAAAACATTTTTTATGAGAAAAAATAAAATAAAATAAAATAAAATATTTATCATTTTTATATATTTTATGATTTTTTATTATTAAGAAAATATATTTGATAAAATAAAAATAAAAATAAAACAAGTAAATAAAATATTTGGGCCAGGGGTGCTGAAGGCAGATGAGGGGTAGGAAGTTAGAAAAAAAATAACAAGCCTAACAATCAGAGGCCCACGCTGCAAGCTAGCATAAAAAAGATTTGAAAAATATGAAAAATTGCAAAAAGGCAGCGCCAAGGCTCAAAACCACGACCTAGGGCATTTTTGTGCGCTGCCTTACCACTAGGGTGGCTGTACATCCGTTAGTCTAAGTGAAAACACAAATACATAACACAAAGCCTTTCCTTGCCCTGTACTTCATCTTCAACCTTTGGTCAGCTGGACCCCCTATAACTTTTTCAGTTCTCAATAAAAATGGAAAGTGATAACATGAACATTATAGCATTTTACCTCACAATTCTAACTATGTACATAACTAAAACTATAAGTCCAAGACCAGAGAGAATTTTATTATCCCTAATTCTTAACCTAATTTTTTCAGAAACTTCAAACTTAAAATTCTCTAAACTTAAGCCAAATAAATGCAAGCTATGGATATTGTTGTACCCCAAAATTCGCCCTCCCTTTCTTCAGGAAACCATCTTAGATTTTTCAAAATCCCCTGAAACAAATCCAAGTCCTGAGTTATCCTTTTGCCCAAGCAAGTCACTTACAAGAGCAAGATGATCTCACAAACTCCAGAAACAACGCTTTCATCTTGAGGAAAATCAAATTCTAAGTGCTTAAAATGTTTCTATAAAATAAGTGTTTTTTAGAAAAATCAGCGCTTCAGAACTTCTGGACCCATTCCAGATGAAGACGGTCAGAAGTTGCAAGTTTGGCTCAGCATGGTCAGAAGTTGGCTCTTCAGCAGCTACATCAGTTCAATCAGAAGTTGTAAACGTGGTTCAGAGTGTAAGCCTCAAACACAACATGCCCCTTCAGCAGTTACACAAGCTCAGTCAGAACTTGCTAAAGGAATGCAAGAGAAACATGAATGTATAAAGGCTCCTTCAGAATAGGTTGAAGTCAGAAGATGAAAGGTCAGAGGGATAGGTGTCACATTGATACAGAATCTCTAAGTCCAGGTTGTCCAGAAGTAGATCCAAGGAACGTACCAGAAAACCAGGAGAATCTCCAGAGCTTGCTAAGACAACAGGTAGCCAAGGCCAGAGCATGGTTTACGCTGCTGATTCAACAACCAGAATGTTGGTATTGACAGGTCTTGTCACCATTTAATGCCCATTAATGCCTCCAACCACTCCTGAGCATTCACGTGTGGCTTGGAAAATGCTTTTGCACAGATTCTGGCATGGGTCTTCACGCCACCGCCCATTTCAGAGGTCACTTCCCCCAATCTACGCCTGCTGCTGCTACCTAGGCTGAAAAATAGCTGTTATCACAACTTCCCAGGAATTTCTGTCAAAGAACAAAGATTCAAACTCTGTTGGCGCCTTAAATGTTCAAGGCATCCACAAGAACTTTGCCTATAAATAGAGAGCTTTCACCACTGCAAAAGAGGTTCAAGAAAAGAAACAGAAAAAATTGCTAAGAGAGAAACGAAACTCCTAGCAACATAACATCCTGAAACTCTGTCAAAATTTCCAGCTTTGTTTCATAACTTTAAGTTTCTCACCTTCAACTTCATCAAACATCCAGCTCTTTTCTGTAAACCAAAAACGTTCTTTCCAAACTTCTGACCCTATACACGTATACACCTTCACTTCCCCTTTTCCAAATCTGTCCAGAACACCACCAGAACCAAAAGCTAACTTTCACCCACCACCTTCCAGACAGTCAGGTAAGCACCTGCTGACCCTCACCACACTGTTAAGCATCATCAGCTGTACATATTCAAGTGACATAATGTAAATATTCATGTTATTGCTGTTTATGTTCTGAGGACTCTCATACCTCAGAACGTTCTGAGCCAGTTTAGGACTTGCCCGTGACCTTGGTGATTCTGACCTCTGAGACATTTTGCTATTTTGCTGGATCTGTTCCAAATATGTTTTCTGTTTTGTGGAGTAACAACAGGATTGCAGATGTTCTGATTAGTGCAGGAAAAAGCCAAGTGCTGACTTTGACGTTAGCACATCTGAAGCCTGTTTTGCTGTCAATGACATCAAAACCTCTGAGAGTTATTGCCTTTTCAGCAGAATCTGAACTTCTGGGTTCTCCACTAACAAACTTCTGTCTTGCTGCGCAGGGAAATCAGAACTTCTGGTTTCCCCACTAACCAAGTTCTGTTTTGCAGGTTCTAGAGTCAGAAGTTCTGACTCATCCAGTTTCACCAACAGGTTGATCATCTGACAGCGGATCTGGGTCAGAACTTCTGATGGCCTCCCAACAGCGTGCGGGCTCCCTCTCTCTCTCTCTATATATCTTGTTTTCCGCTATTTTCTTTTTTGTCTATTTTTCTCGTTGAACCCCCCATGTACAAATGTGTATCCCCCTCCCCTAACTATTGTAATAGCGTAGGATTTTACATTTCCGCTTCTTATTGCTAGTAATTAGGACGTGTATGACAAGATAAAATCAATGAAATAGAAAAACCTAATTCAAAGAAAAACTCTTGTATGCAATAAAACACACTTGCACACTAACACCCCTAGGGTTATATCCACTTGTTGCCTCTCAAAATTGGGCCATATTGCATGTTAGGTCTCTTTGGGAAAAATAAACACAATTCAAATGATCATAGTCCCTCGATGACGCTTTCGAAAGTTGCCTAAAAAATGATCAAGTCCCTTAAGGAAAATGCCCAAAGATACTTGGCACCATTGCACTTATGGTCTAAACGATGACCCGCGCCTGTCCCTCTCACATCCTAACACAAGATTGTCCACCAAATACAATGGTGGAACAAAATTGTTAAAAGGGTTAAAAACATAACAAAACCTTTGAGAACTTTAGGGTAGATCGCTCTTAAGTACTTGCCAACTTGCAAAACCAAAACACTTGCCTAATTTCAAAATCACACATCACTACACTTTCAAAACAACTTTCAAAAACAAATGAAAACTTTTTTAAAAGACATACACCTTTGTATACATCCCAACATGGATCATTACAATGGTTTCCACCACATTGGCATCTTTTCAAAACATTTTCAAACCCACACACACACAAAGCACCATTTCAAACAATTAAAAAAGGCAAGTGATCTAAGCAAGTAACTAAGAGCCCATGGATAACCATGGATAGAAAGGGTGCTAATACCTTCCCTTTCTATAATCTACTCCCCGAACCCAAGAAAACATCTCAAAGGTTTTTGCTGTGCTTTTTAAACCTTTCCTTAGGATAAAATAAAAAGTCGGTGGCGACTCTTGCTCAACCGAAACATTTGCGAAAACAAACGCAAAACTCATAGTCAGTTCTCCCACCGTATCACAGAACTGGCGACTCTGCTGGGGAATGTACTTTAAAAGTGGAGTAACCTTAGGGCTTAGATCACCCTCTTGCATGACTAATTGTTTGATTTGCTTGCTTTATACTTTGGCTCTATTGTTTGGGTTTACAATCCTCCACCCGGATTTTGGGAAACATTCATAGATAGCAATACGTTGTGGAAACTGTGCGGGGTATACCGACACGGTCTAAGCAATAGCTATATTAGTGCGACATATTTGTGAGTACCGGTAACCCTTGAGTTCAATCAAGGAGAGTACGGGGCCGCTGAGTGATGTCACTAAGCACTAATGACCTAGAACCTTACTTGACCATCTTGGCCTTTCATTAGGGGTAGTGAGATGACCGGCTTTGGTGCAGTCCGAAGTTGGTAGATACTCGATACTACACTCATTGAGGGTTGTTTTCTTGGAATATTTTGGTCGCTAGTTAAGTGGCTAAACCGAAACAATGAACATTGAAAACAATCCAATGATATTGAGCTCCTTAGAACCCGGTTACTATTTATAGGACAGGTTTTTAAGCCAACTACACTCAAGAGGGTACTTACCTATGAAACCCCATGCAAGCCTGAAACTAGGGTTTGGTGTGATTTACTTGTACATATGTTTTGTGCATACATCATAGACATCATAAAGCATCATATGCATTTACTAACCATTTCAAGGGTTTTGGATCTTCATCTTTGTTCTTGTTTTGCAGGACATGGAGATTCCTCGCAGAAATACCATTCAAGTCAGCCTTGTGAGAATCTCTCCTCAACTCAAGGAGCTCACCTCAAGAATTCCGGAAAATTCATCCTTCAGTGAAAGACATGGTAGACTGCTCAGCCTAGTCAACGCCAACATTGAAGAAGACATGATAAAAGTGCTATTCCAGTTCTTTGACCCTCTTCACCATTGCTTCACTTTCCCTGATTATCAGTTGGTACCCACTTTGGAGGAGTTTTCTCAACTCCTGAGAATTCCTATCCTTAATCAACTACCCTTCAACGGTACGGAGAAGGAACCAAAGCCTGAGGATGTTGCTCGAGCACTACATCTACAACCATCTGAAATCAAGGGGCATTGGGAAACCAGAAGCGACGTCAAAGGATTCTTAGCCAAGTTCTTGTTTGAGAAGGCACAAGAATGTTGGAACTCATTGGACCTACAAGCCTTTGAAGAGATTGTGGCACTCCTTATCTATGGGTTGGTCTTGTTCCCAAATCCCGACCAATTGGTAGATGTCAACGCTGTCAAAATCTTCTTGTCCAGAAACCCAATACCAACATTGCTTGGGGACATCCTTCACTCATTTTACACACGAACAATGAGAAAGAGGGGTGTTCTCATGTGTTGTACTCCTCTCCTCGCAAGGTGGTTTATTTCGCACCTTCCCCAATCTGTCTTGAAGAATGATCAAGGTACAAGGTGGTCCCAACGATTGATGGCTCTTACTCATTCTGATGTACATTGGTGTTCTCGGTCCAGAGAAAATATCATCATTATCGATCGTTGCGGAGAATTTCCTAATGTTCCTTTACTTGGAATTAGAGGGGGTATCACCTACAATCCTTGCCTAGCTTTGAGGCAATTTGGATATGCCCGGAGGGACGGCCCTCATGATATGTTGATTCCTAGCTTAGTTTTTGACTTCGACAACGATGCGCAAGGACTTCATCAAAGATTCATCAGAGCTTGGGGAAAACTCAACAAGGTTGATAGCAAGACTTTGGGACACAAGAACTCCATCCCTCTTGAACCTTATCTCAAATGGGTACGAGCCCGAGCCCAAAGATTGATGATGCCTTATCCTCATATTCTCCCTGTGATTAAAGATCCCGTCAATGAAGGAGAGATTTCCTACACCATCCTACATCCAGACATGCCTACATCGTGGGAGGAGATGCAGAAAAGCTGGATTCAGCTCAAGGAGGAACGTAATACTTTTGAGGCTAGCTTCTATGCCATTGAGAAGAAGGTTCTAGAGCTTACCCGCCGACTCCATGAGCAAGAGGTCCTCAACACCTACATCGCACCAAAAAGGATGCGCAATGTCTTTCCACCCTGAGAAATTATTTTGTAATTTTTGACCCATGGGTCATTTATGTACTGACAAATCTTTTCTTATTAAAATGACGTGCGTTCTTTTTGTCTACAACAATTATGAATTTCCAAAAACCCTTTAATGCATTGCATAGATAGCATCTCATGCATCATGTGCATAACAGGTACCCATTTTTCTACAGGTTGCTTAATCTTCTTCGCTGTTTATTTGGAACAGTCAGTCATCATGAATCCAGACTCATCCAGTGAGCAAGCAATCAAGGCCCTTCAGGCCCAAAGTGCACAGTTTCAAGAGATGGTCCTAAGCCTAGCCCAGGGGCAGCAAGAGTTGAAGACTCTGCTCCTGAAGAAGAAAAAGAAAAAGAGGACTGCGTTGTTCAACACCGGACGCAGATTTGGGAACACACTCCATAATGAAGCTGATCCAACTACTTCTTCTGCTGAGAAAAACAGTCCCCAAGGGGGAGGAGCTCCTAGTCCCGCAGTCTCCGACAACGAGACGGACTATAACGACGAACAATACCCACCTGCTGCTGACAGATACAAGCAATTGGAGGACCGCTTGTGCGCCATGGAAATTCAGAATGTGCCGGGACTGGATTTCGGAGATTTGGGGTTATCTTCTGGGGTAGTGATTCCACACAAGTTTAAAGCGCCTGCCTTCGCCAAGTATGATGGGGTCTCCTGCCCAAAGCTGCATCTGAGGTTGTACGTAAGGAAAATCCAACCTTACACGGCGGATAAGAACCTTTGGATTCACTTCTTCCAAGATAGCCTCTCGGGGTCGCAACTTGAATGGTTCTACCAGTTAGATGGAACTAGCATACGACACTGGGAAGATTTGGCAAGCGCATTCTACAGACAATACCAATACAATTCTGATCTCGCTCCTACGCGTACCCAACTTCAGGGTATGTCTCTAGGAACGGGTGAGGGGTTCAAAGAGTACGCTCAAAAATGGAGAGATTTGGCTGGCAGGGTGCAGCCTCCATTGACTGATCGAGAGCTGGTTGATATGTTTCTAGGGACGTTGTCTGGTCCGTTTTTCAATCATTTGGTTGGTAACTCCTCCGCTGGGTTTACAGATTTGATATTGACAGGAGAAAGAATTGAAGCTGGCATCAGGTCAGGCAAGATACAAAAGGCTGCCTCCACAAGTGCTGAGAAGAGGCCGTTTAAGAAAGAAGCAAGTGCCGTCTATGGTCCTAGAAGACAAGTCAAGCCCGAAAGTCGCCAAACCGTCAACGCTTTGGTCATCTCAAAACCTGTTGTTGTTCCTCAGCAGTACAATCAACAAAGAAGTGAAAGGCCCAAGAGGCAGTATACTCGACTGAGTATGACCTTATCTCAAATTTTACCCCAACTGTTATCCACCAACCTGGTGACCCTCAAAGAAGCTCCTAAGGTCGTCAACACGGCGTCTCCTAAATATAACCCAAATGCCCGGTGTGCTTATCATTCTGATAGTCCCGGGCACACTACTGATGATTGCTGGGCCTTGAGAAACAAAGTGCAAGATCTGATCGACGCAAAGGAAATTCAGTTTGAAGCCCCGGAGAGACCAAATGTTGTAACTGCTCCTATGCCCCAGCATAGGGTAAATGCCATTGAGGAAGAAATATATGCTGTTTCGGTAGATGAAGTTGTTACCCCTCTGAAGACCGTCAAGAAGAACCTACTGCGGGCCGGTTTATTTCCGGGTTGCAGTGAAGGTTGCCTGCTCTGTGCTATTTCCCTATCTGATTGTCCCTTGCTGAAGATAGGCATCCAAAGCCTAATGGATAGTAAGGAGGTTTTGTTTCAGAAGTCTGTTGTTCAAGTAGTTCCGATAAGAGAAGTTTCTGTGGTTACCATCTTCAAAAATCCAATCAAGGCTCTCCCGAAGAAGCCTGTTCAAATCTTGACTGCCGCACCTGTGATTGTTACTGTTCCGGGGCCTTTCCCCTACGTGTCTGATAAAGCTGTCCCTTGGCATTATGGGGCAGACGTATATGTGAATGGAATCAAACAAGAATTCGACACTGGCGCCAGTATCTGCGATATCACTGGTCCAGCCAAGGTCACCCGCAGTGGCAGGCTCTTCTCGCCTGACATTGCACCGCCCGCTATTTGAAAACCCCTCCTTATAAAACCTACAAGTTTACCTGTTCCTGCTGCTGATCAAGTTGCTTCCCCTGCTGCCGAGTCATCAAATGCTCGGGGCAAAGGGATTGAAGAAGAGCCTGCCCGGATGGAGGCACCAATACCTATAAATGCTGAGGCCTCCCGACAAGAAATGGAGGAGATTCTGAAAATAATAAAGAAAAGTGATTTCAATGTTGTCGAGCAGCTGGGGCATACGCCCTCCAAGATCTCCCTGCTCTCCTTATTGCTATGCTCTGAGGCCCATGTTAAAGCCTTGATTTCATTTCTCAAGACGGCCCATGTACCACAGGAGACATCTGCAGTCCAATTCGCTGATTGCGTAGCAAATCTGACAGCAGACAATGGCTTGGGTTTTTCAGATGCTGACCTGACTGCAAAAGGAAGAGACCACAACGATGCCCTACATGTCTCTATCGAATGCAGGGGCACTACTCTGGCGCATGTATTGGTGGATACTGGTTCTTCCTTGAATGTTCTACCGAAAAAGGCTTTAGACCGTTTGGATTATGAAGGCCTGGAATTGAAGCCCAGCAACATCATCGTCAGGGCCTTTGACGGTTCAAAAAGGATGGTTCATGGAGAGGTTGACATCCCTATTCGTGTGGGCTCTCAAGTGTTTGACTCTACTTTTTATGTGATGGATATACGTCCATCGTACTCTTGTCTACTGGGTCGACCTTGGATCCATAAAGCTGGGGCAGTGACCTCCACCTTGCACCAGAAGCTGAAGTATCCCGTCAAGGGGAAGATCGTCATTGTGCAAGGAGAAGAGGAGTACATGGTGAGCCATTTGAATTCCTTCAGATACATTGAGATGGATGGGGAGTTTATTGAAACCCCCTTTCAGCATTTCGAGGAGGTGCATCCAATTTCAGCAGCTGCAGAGACAACAGTTGAAGAGAATGTTTCCTTGAGGATGGCTTCCCTAAGGGATGCCCGGGCTGTGGTTCAGAAAGGCGATTGTGCAAACTGGGGTCAGCTTCCCGACTTCACTCAGAAGAACAACAAGTTTGGGCTAGGCTTTACTGCAGAGGCTCAGAAGGCTGCGCGCAAAGAGAAGATCAGAAAGGCTCCGATGTTTATCTCCAGCTCAAGAGTGAACGCTATCGAGGAGGATGTAGAGGAAGCAGAGTTTGACAGTTGGATCTACCCGACCACCAGCGACGGACCAAGCAACTGGACGGCAAAGGATTTTACCCTTATCACATTTGTCACGCAGTAATTGATTTCTTTTGATTTCTAAATTTGTAACAAACAAATGTTAAAACTTTATTGGCTCGGTGTCCTACCCGGGGCATCGTAGCTCCATTTGTGAGGGCTTTTTGTATGACATTTTCATATATCATCAATCAAAACATTGGACGTTTGTTGCATTTCAAATCTTGTGCTCTTTTTCCTTTCTGTGTTATATATATTGCAAAACAGCTATATTTACACACACTCACTTATACAGGTTTCAATCCACTCTGGATCTTACTGGTAACAGCTCTGCTACCGCCAGTTATGACTTCAAAAATCCGATCAACTTGGCCAAAGACGAAGGTGAAGATGATTGCGAAGTGCCTGGTGAACTCGCAAGACTGCTACTCCAGGAAGAGAGAGCTATTCAACCACATGAAGAGCCGGTGGAGACAATTAACCTGGGTACCGAGACGGATAGGAAAGAGGTTAAGATTGGTGCCAATCTAGAGCTCAGCGTGAAGCAACGATTGATCCAGATGTTACAAGATTACATGGAAATTTTTGCTTGGTCCTATGAAGATATGCCTGGTTTGGATGCCGACATTGTAGTTCACCATCTGCCAACCAAGGAAGATTGCCCTCCGGTAAAGCAAAAAGTCCGACGGATGCGTCCAAAGATGTCTGAAAAGATCAAGGCCGAGGTTATGAAACAGTTTGATGCCGGATTCCTTGCAGTGACTTCATACCCTCAGTGGGTTGCCAATGTAGTGCCAGTTCCAAAGAAGGACGGTAAAGTCAGAATGTGTGTCGACTACAGGGATCTGAACAGGGCCATCCCCAAGGATGACTTCCCCCTACCTCACATTGATGTCCTTGTTGACAATACAGCTCAACACAAGGTGTTCTCCTTCATGGATGGTTTTTCAGGGTATAATCAGATCAAGATGGCTCCAGAGGATATGGAGAAAACTACATTTGTGACTCAGTGGGGCACCTTCTGTTATAAGGTCATGCCATTCGGATTGAAAAATGCCGGGGCAACCTATCAACGTGCCATGGTTGCTTTGTTTCATGATATGATCCATCATGAGATTGAGGTATACGTTGATGACATGATCGCAAGGTCTCAAACTGAGGAGGAGCACCTTGACCATCTGAGGAAGTTATTTGACCGACTCAAGTTGTACAAGCTGAGATTGAATCCCAACAAATGCACCTTTGGGGTAAGGTCCGGAAAATTGCTAGGTTTCATTGTAAGTGATAAAGGTATTCAGGTGGACCCTGCCAAGGTAAAAGCCATACAAGAGATGCCGACTCCAAAAACAGAGAAAGAAGTCAGAGGCTTCCTAGGACGACTGAATTACATTTCCCGATTCATCTCGCATCTGACTGCTACTTGTGAGCCAATCTTCAAGCTGCTGAAGAAAGATCAAGTAGTACGCTGGAATGATGAATGTCAGGCCGCCTTTGAAAGAATAAAGGAATATCTCCAAGAGACACCCATTCTTATGCCACCGATGGAAGGAAGACCTCTGATACTATACCTGACAGTACTTGACAATTCAATGGGGTGTGTGCTGGGACAGCATGACGAGTCTGGCCGAAAAGAGCACGCTATTTATTACTTGAGCAAAAAGTTTACCGACTGTGAGTCTCGTTACTCACTGCTTGAGAAAACTTGCTGCGCTCTTGTATGGGCTGCTCGCCGGCTGAGACAGTATATGCTGACTCACACTACTTTATTGATTTCAAAGATGGATCCCATCAAGTACATATTTGAAAAGCCCGCTCTGTCTGGAAGAATAGCGAGATGGCAAATGATCTTAACAGAATATGATATCCAGTATACAACTCAGAAAGCGATTAAAGGAAGTGTACTGGCGGATCACTTGGCACACCAACCTGTGGACGATTACCAATCATTGAACTTTGATTTTCCGGACGAAGACATCATGGTGGTAACTGACTGTGAAGTACCTGGACCGGATGAAGGACCTGAGGAAGGATCCCGATGGTCTATGCACTTCGATGGAGCCTCCAATGCTTTGGGTAACGGCGTCGGCGCTGTAATCATATCTCCCAAAGGAACTCATACTCCACTCACCGCCCGATTATGTTTCAACTGCACCAACAACATGGCAGAATATGAGGCATGTATCATGGGTTTACAAGCTGCAATCGACTTGAGGATCAAATTTCTAAGTGTCTTCGGAGATTCCGCTCTCGTAATCAATCAGATCAAAGGCGAGTGGGATACGAAACACCCGAATCTTATCCCTTACAAGGAGTATGTGTCAACCTTGCTCCCCCACTTTGAAGAAATAACTTTTGAGCACTTCCCAAGAGAGGAGAATCAGCTAGCGGATGCACTAGCTACGATGTCTTCAATGTTCAAAGTTAAATGGGACAATGAGGCTCCCCGAATCATCATCTGGAAGTTGGATGAACCGGCATACTGCTGTGAGCTCGAGGCTGAGAAGGTTATTGAAAAACCCTGGTATCATGAGGTGAAGAGGTACTTGGAAACTCAGGAATACCCGGAAGGTGCATCTGTCAACGATAAAAAGTTCATGAGGAGGTTTGCCGCGAAATTCTTCCTCAGCAACGGCATTCTCTACAAGCGGAATCATGATTCAACTCTGCTACGTTGTGTGGATAAGGCTGAAGCAGAGAAGATTATGATGGAATTACATGAAGGCACGTTTGGAACACATTCCAGTGGACATACCATGGCTAAGAAAATCCTTCGGGCAGGATATTTCCGGTCCACAATGGAAGCCGATTGTTACCAACATTCCCGAACTTGTCATAAATGCCAGATCTATGCTGACAAGGTGCATATCCCTCCGGTTCCTTTGAATGTTCTAACTGCACCTTGGCCGTTTGCAATGTGGGGCATAGACATGATCGGTGAGATCAAACCTACGGCATCCAATGGGCATCGCTTCATCTTGGTGGCGATCGATTACTTCACGAAATGGGTTGAGGCAGCATCCTATGCCACAGTAACCAAGAGCGTCGTGGCACGTTTCATCCGGCATAATCTGATCTGTCGGTACGGTGTCCCGGAAAGAATCATTACGGACAATGGTACCAATCTCAATAACAAAATGATCACTGAACTCTGTGAACAATTCAAAATACAGCACCACAATTCTTCTCCCTACCGGCCGAAGATGAATGGGGCTGTAGAGGCAGCCAATAAAAATATCAAGAAAATTGTGCAGAAGATGACAGTGACCTATAAAGATTGGCACGAGATGTTACCATTCGCTCTTCATGGGTACCGCACCTCAGCCAGAACGTCAACCGGGGCAACTCCCTTCTCCTTGGTCTATGGAATGGAAGCAGTCTTGCCAATTGAAGTCCAGATACCCTCTCTCCGGATAATGAAGGATACAGGCTTGAATGAAGACGATTGGATCCAGACTCGACTTGATCAATTAAATCTGATTGACGAAAAGAGGCTCACTGCTATCTGTCATGGTCAAACGTATCAAAAACGGATGATCATGGCATTTAACAAGAAAGTCAGACCGCAAGAGTATCAAGTTAGGGACCTGGTAATCAAACGCATCATCCTTCCTCAAAGTGATCCCCGGGGCAAATGGACCCCTACTTACGAAGGGCCATTTGTGGTTAAGCGTGTGTTCTCAGGAGGAGCCATGATCCTAACCACCATGGATGGTGACGACCTTCCTCACCCCGCCAATGCAGACATAGTGAAAAAATACTACGCATAAATAAAAGACCCGCTAGGTTGACATACCTAGGCAAAAATAAGGGCTTCCCGGCGAACCAAAAGGGTTCGGGCAAAAAATAAGGGATGAAATGAAAAAATCTGTACACCCGGCAAGTCGAAAACCTGAAAAGGCGGCTTGGGCAAAAATGGGTATCCCGGTGGACTGAAAACCCGAAAGGGCGGTCCAGGCAAAAGTTAGGGATGAAGCGTAACACTATGTCTCATTGGATCACTTCGCATCCCGAATTCAGTATCCACTACCTGGCTCAGACTTCGGCATCGACCAATCAGCTTCATCTTCAACTAGGTAGCAAAGCGATGAGACGTTCGAAGACATAAAGGCAATAGCAGAGTTGGAACCCAGTGGGATCGTTCACATAGCTGTTTTATTTACTTTTCAAAATTCTATGTTATTTGGCGGCATCCTCTTACTAGGATGTCAGCCTCTTGTATAAAAACGCCTATTCACAGGCAAAGTTCAAATCAATACAAATTCACCTGTCCATACAAATTACCATTGTTTTCTTCTTTCTGTTTTGTCTTGCGAAGAACGTCCAATGTTCGTTTTTGATATATGCATTTGACATTAAAATTGCTGATTCATAAATATTCGCGTATGAGACAAAAGATCAATTACAGGTGACATCGGACACAGGGCAATGTAAAGTTGTCTGATGCAGTCGGGTTGCTTTGTCCGCCAAGGTACCAAGGTAGATTCGACTAAAGAATGCGACTAAATCATCTCAACTCCCCGCAGAGTAAGACAAGATTCGGCAATACTTTCCCCAAGCAGAGTTGGTTCCCTATCAATCCTGAAAAAGGCACCACATTCCCCAGCGGAGTATAGGCATTCGTCAGCAAGCATCCCCGGCAGTCTTGATCTAAGTTTGTTACCTGGCGAAATACGGACACCCCAGTAGAACCATTTACCAGCACAATTCCAAAAGTTTCCCCAGGAAAGTGGGATTCTTGTCCCCAACAGGTCTTAAAGCTTATCCCCAGTAGATTCTGGAAGATTATCTCCTACAGAATACGGACATCTCTCCCTAACTTTATTCAGAGTTATTCCTCACAAGGGCTTATAACTGGGTTATCCTCAGCTAATCGCCACGGAAGATCGCCCCCAACAAAGTTCTTTCAATCCCCAGTGGAGTTTATCTTTCAAATCCCCAGCGGATTTTATCTTTCGATCCCCAAGCGGATTTTATCTTTCGATCCCCAGCGGAGTTTATCTTTCAATCCCCAGCAGATTTTATCTTCGGTATCCCCAGCAGATTTTATCTTTGTTATCCCCAGTGGAGTCCATCATCGAAACCCTCAGCGAAGCTCTCATCAAAACTTCAGCAAAGTATCTCGGCCACAGGGCAACTCCCCAGCCGATCGTCAAAGACCTATTTTCCTAAGACGAAGATACATTCATAAGCATTTCACACTTTCATACATCTTGCTTACATACATGATAAAGTGCATACAACACTATCTCATGTTGAACATCATGACATCATGCATCATGACATGGCGTACAACTTATGTTTTTGCCTTTTCAGGGAAAAAGACGATCCCAAAAACAACTACCTTCAACTGTCACAAATTCCAGATTCGATTCCTGTATCCAGCCAGGGCATATCTGTGGACCATATTTCCAGACTCGATTCCTGTATCTAGCCAGGGCACGTCTGAAAAGTTCAAAGATTCGATTCCTGTATCTAGCCAGGGCACATCTATCAACTACAACGTTTCCAGACTCGATTCCTGTATCTAGCCAGGGTACGTCTGAAGAGTTCGAAGATTCGATTCCTGTATCCAGCCAGGGCATATCTGTGGACCACATTTCCAGACTCGATTCCTGTATCTAGCCAGGGCACGTCTGAAGAGTTCAAAGATTCGATTCCTGTATCTAGCCAGGGCACATCTATCAACTGTCACGTTTCCAGACTCGATTCCTGTATCTAGCCAGGGCACGTCTGAAGAGTCCGAAGATTCGATTCCTGTATCCAGCCAGGGCACATCTATTAACGACTATTTCCAGATTCGACTCCTGTATCCAGCCAGGGCACATCTGTGAGCAACCGATTGTGGATCCAATACCTGTATCTAGCCAGGGCACATCCGCATAAGGAGATTGAAGATCAAACACCTGTAACAAGCCAGGAAAACATCCGTCTTTCTCAAATATACAAATTTCTCGCTAAGGAATCTCTTATGCGATCGACACTTCCAAATGGCATCTATAAGCCCATTCCCGACAAGGTTCTGTCACGTCTCCAGATGGCATCTATAAGCCCATCTCCCTATCTACCGCCTCTCCAAATGGCATCTGTAAGCCCATTCCCGCCATCACATTGCTGATACTCTACTAAGCGAGTGCAAATTTTCGGGCACTCTGGTGTCCAATCTCCTTTTACCTTCGAGTCGCGAAATGCAAACTTGCCAATCTAACTCTTCAGGTTCAAGAAGATTGAACAGGGGCAACTGTTGTACCCCAAAATTCGCCCTCCCTTTCTTCAAGAAACCATCTTAGATTTTTCAAAATCCCCTGAAACAAATCCAAGTCCTGAGTTATCCTTTTGCCCAAGCAAGTCACTTACAAGAGCAAGATGATCTCACAAACTCCAGAAACAACGCTTTCATCTTTAGGAAAATCAAATTCTAAGTGCTTAAAATGTTTCTATAAAATAAGTGTTTTTAGAAAAATCAGCGCTTCAGAACTTCTGGACCCATTCCAGATGAAGACGGTCAGAAGTTGCAAGTTTGGCTCAGCATGGTCAGAAGTTGGCTCTTCAGCAGCTACATCAGTTCAATCAGAAGTTGTAAACGTGGTTCAGAGTGTAAGCCTCAAACAGAACATGCCCCTTCAGCAGTTACACAAGCTCAGTCAGAACTTGCTAAAGGAATGCAAGAGAAACATGAAAGTATAAAGGCTCCTTCAGAATAGGTTGAAGTCAGAAGATGAAAGGTCAGAGGGATAGGTGTCACATTGATACAGAATCTCTAAGTCCAGGTTGTCCAGAAGTAGATCCAAGGAACGTACCAGAAAACCAGGAGAATCTCCAGAGCTTGCTAAGACAACAGGTAGCCAAGGCCAGAGCATGGTTTACACTGCTGATTCAACAACCAGAATGTTGGTATTGACAGGTCTTGTCACCATTTAATGCCCATTAATGCCTCCAACCACTCCTGAGCATTCACGTGTGGCTTGGAAAATGCTTTTGCACAGATTCTGGCATGGGTCTTCACGCCACCGCCCATTTCAGAGGTCACTTCCCCCAATCTACGCCTGCTGCTGCTACCTAGGCTGAAAAATAGCTGTTATCACAACTTCCCAGGAATTTCTGTCAAAGAACAAAGATTCAAACTCTGTTGGCGCCTTAAATGTTCAAGGCATCCACAAGAACTTTGCCTATAAATAGAGAGCTTTCACCACTGCAAAAGAGGTTCAAGAAAAGAAACAGAAAAAATTGCTAAGAGAGAAACGAAACTCCTAGCAACATAACATCCTGAAACTCTGTCAAAATTTCCAGCTTTGTTTCATAACTTTAAGTTTCTCACCTTCAACTTCATCAAACATCCAGCTCTTTTCTGTAAACCAAAAACGTTCTTTCCAAACTTCTGACCCTATACACGTATACACCTTCACTTCCCCTTTTCCAAATCTGTCCAGAACACCACCAGAACCAAAAGCTAACTTTCACCCACCACCTTCCAGACAGTCAGGTAAGCACCTGCTGACCCTCACCACACTGTTAAGCATCATCAGCTGTACATATTCAAGTGACATAATGTAAATATTCATGTTATTGCTGTTTATGTTCTGAGGACTCTCATACCTCAGAACGTTCTGAGCCAGTTTAGGACTTGCCCGTGACCTTGGTGATTCTGACCTCTGAGACATTTTGCTATTTTGCTGGATCTGTTCCAAATATGTTTTCTGTTTTGTGGAGTAACAACAGGATTGCATATGTTCTGATTAGTGCAGGAAAAAGCCAAGTGCTGACTTTGACGTTAGCACATCTGAAGCCTGTTTTGCTGTCAATGACATCAGAACCTCTGAGAGTTATTGCCTTTTCAGCAGAATCTGAACTTCTGGGTTCTCCACTAACAAACTTCTGTCTTGCTGCGCAGGGAAATCAGAACTTCTGGTTTCCCCACTAACCAAGTTCTGTTTTGCAGGTTCTAGAGTCAGAAGTTCTGACTCATCCAGTTTCACCAACAGGTTGATCATCTGACAGCGGATCTGGGTCAGAACTTCTGATGGCCTCCCAACAGCGCGCGGGCTCCCTCTCTCTCTATATATATCTTGTTTTCCGCTATTTTCTTTTTTGTCTATTTTTCTCGTTGAACCCCCCATGTACAAATGTGTATCCCCCTCCCCTAACTATTGTAATAGCGTAGGATTTTACATTTCCGCTTCTTATTGCTAGTAATTAGGACGTGTATGACAAGATAAAATCAATGAAATAGAAAAACCTAATTCAAAGAAAAACTCTTGTATGCAATAAAACACACTTGCACACTAACACCCCTAGGGTTATATCCACTTGTTGCCTCTCAAAATTGGGCCATATTGCATGTTAGGTCTCTTTGGGCAAAATAATCACAATTCAAATGATCATAGTCCCTCGATGACGCTTTCGAAAGTTACCTAAAAAATGATCAAGTCCCTTAAGGAAAATGCCCAAAGATACTTGGCACCATTGCACTTATGGTCTAAACGATGACCCGCGCCTGTCCCTCTCACATCCTAACACAAGATTGTCCACCAAATACAATGGTGGAACAAAATTGTTAAAAGGGTTAAAAACATAACAAAACCTTTGAGAACTTTAGGGTAGATTGCTCTTAAGTACTTGCCAACTTGCAAAACCAAAACACTTGCCTAATTTCAAAATCACACATCACTACACTTTCAAAACAACTTTCAAAAACAAATGAAAACTTTTTTAAAAGACATACACCTTTGTATACATCCCAACATGGATCATTACAATGGTTGCCACCACATTGGCATCTTTTCAAAACATTTTCAAACCCACACACACACAAAGCACCATTTCAAACAATTAAAAAAGGCAAGTGATCTAAGCAAGTAACTAAGAGCCCATGGATAACCATGGATAGAAAGGGTGCTAATACCTTCCCTTTCTATAATCTACTCCCCGAACCCAAGAAAAAATCTCAAAGGTTTTTGCTGTGCTTTTTAAACCTTTCCTTAGGATAAAATAAAAAGTCGGTGGCGACTCTTGCTCAACCGAAACATTTGCGAAAACAAACGCAAAACTCATAGTCAGTTCTCCCACCGTATCACAGATATGTACAGCTTCGTAGCAATGATGTCTACATTCTATATTCACAAATGGAGAGCTAACTATGACTGTATTAAGAGTTATAAAAACAGAAAACTCATCTTGAAAATGGAAATCGTGTTTTGAAAATGAGCTTACTTTAGGATGCAGTGATGATCGGGTTAGCTTCCTTGAACCTCTAGGAAGCTAATGCAATGCTTAGCTTGTCTTGAGGGTGGCTGGAATGGTCTGCAGAAGTCCACTTGTGTTGCTCTATTTTTGAACTTCAACAATGGGGAATATGGAGTTACAGTGATGTTTCAGGGTGTGGGATGGTTTACTTGTATGGTAAGGAAGCTTGGGAAATCAAAAGGCCTGAAAACGCACGAGTGGAATGGAAGATTCAGTTCACAAGTCAGAAATGGCAAGTTTGGAGGCTTGGTATGCAATTTCAGATTCTAAGATGTTTCAAGGCTTGGGCATGCGTGGTTTTAGTTTCAAAACGATGGCTTTATATAGAGCAAAAGATTGGAGGACTTGTGCTTGCTCAGAAGTACAAGATCACATGTCTTGCTACATTCCTTGTTTTTGAAGCAGGTGTGAGAAGTGACTTCTTAAGGCATGAACATGATCTTGTAGGGTGGCTTGAAGCTTTAAACATATTTTTTTCCAGGTTTAGAGACTTGGTTTGTGCAGAAAGATCAAGTCCAAGGCTCAAGAAATGAAAAAAATGCAAAAAGCGTACTTTTCCAAAATGGCAATGTTACTTTTCTTCCAAAAATGGTTATTTCCTTGTACAATGCATTGAATGCTTGGCTTTAGGGCATGAAACCTTGTGAAATTCATTAATGGTGGAGTGACAAATGATTTTGAGGCCTGAAAAGTGAAGATTGTCATGCCAGTTTGCAAATTTGAAAACTTGTTCTTCATGGAAATGACCTATAATCAAGTTTGAAAACCTAACTTCATCTCTTCGATTCTCCCTACTCAAACATCATCTCAAGGAGTTCTTGGACATTTTGGAAAGCTTGCAATGTACTATACAATTAATATTTGAATTGCTTTCAAATATTCCCCTTGGAACTATGTGAAAAATTGACGTGAAGTTAGGTAAAAAATCTGCCCAACTAGGGCAAAATTTCACTAAGTCATTTTAGTTCATGAGCATGTATTCACAAAATTATATCTTGAGATCCAAGCATCTTTAGGAGAAATTGTGTGAATCAAAGTTGTATATTTCATTGAGATCTACAACTTTCATGTTGGGAACTTCCTTTGAATCATTTTGTATCATGGTAAAAATTTGGCCTAAAGTTGAGAAAAAATAAGACATTTTCTATACTTAGAAAATTTTCTAAGTTAGAATTTTTGAACTTTTTAAATCCAAATCTTAAATATTTGATTTATTGATGAACAAGTTTCACATTTTGACATGTTTTGATGAATTATGATCCTTGGCACTTGAATTTGACCAAAAAGTCAAAGTTTGACTTTTCAGTGCACAGTTGACTTTTGATCAGTTGACTGAAAAATTCATTTGTCAATCCAATGGATTTGCAATGTTTTGAACCATGTCATTAGGTCAAGATGATGAAATTGAACTCTTGAGATCATTCCTTAAACCAATTGACCATTTCCTAGGTCAAAAAATAGAAATTGCCCCTTCTTAGTCAAAACCCTAATTTTGACCATTTTGCCCTTTTGATGATTTGATCAAATTTCTTGGGGAATTATGGTCCAAACTCGATCAAATTATACATATGAGTCTAAGATTTTGATTTGGATCAAAAACTATGAAATTTGACTGAAAATTGACCACAGTTGACTTTTTCCCCAATACAGCTGATTTTTAGGTCAACTGCTCAATTGACTGAGCAAAAGTGTGATCCAAGGCTTGAAACTTGACATGGATAATCTTGGGGGTCCATAATGATCCTTGAAAGTCATATGAAGCATTGATAGTCCAAAAATCCTTATGCAAACTAAAACCCTAATTTTGGTCATCAGTGCATGAAGAGGTGCCTTGAGCTAGTCAAACCCTAATGCAGTCTTGAGTCAAAGAGACCTTATGAGGAAATTCTTGATAAGTGAGAGGGAAATTTTTGGGCTACAACACGTTCCATTATAGTATTCGATATCTCACCACTTCTGTTTGAATGTTAGCCTTTGTTGGTAACGTGCAGGTAACCAAGAGGAGTAGCCGATAGTGTTGTTAGTTCAAGTTTGGTGTCATTTGCTCTGATATGTAGCGCTCGGGGGGGAAATGAACACTTGTCTTATTTTGTTGTTTATTTATCGAACCTTATGTTGTTATTTGAGGAGTTATCATATTGATGTTGTTTTATGATTCAAAATATGCTATGTCTCATATGAAGAACTAATATGAATTCGCTGCGTGATTAATCAAAGTTTGGTCTATGTTATGAAGAATATATTCATGAGTTGTGTTCATTCCACTTATTTAAGTGTTATGTATCTATTCTAAAATCATGACAGGTTTATGTGTCTCTGTTGAATGTATGGCATCCTGATTATATTGGAAATTTTTATACTCTGATTTTTCGCAAATTGCTTGGGGTAGAATTAGGGTGTTACAATGACACTCACCTCTTTTGATATTCAGTGGTATAAACTCAAGGTTGATAGTGTTGAGGTAATTTCTAGCTGTGCAGGTTTCTCTAATGTCCCACTCATAGGAACAAAATGGATTATCAATTACAATCAAGTCCTTGCTCTTCGCCAGTTAGGATATGCTATAAGGCGTCCACCCACAACTAAAGAGGTTGTAGCTGTATATTGCAAAAAAAGGGAGGATCGTGAATTGTTGAATAAAGCAGAAGTTGCTTGGGCCCACTTTGGTAGGAAAGGAAGAGAGTTCCTTGGATTGAAGGAAGTGTTAGCTTTTGATCCTTATATGGATTGGGTGAAAGAAAGGGTTAAAAGTCCTATGTTACCTTTGGAAAGGGAGGTATCTGAAGGAAAATTGCGATAAAAAACGCAGAGGAATTTAAAATTTTCCTTTAGCGATCCTTACGAATGAACATGGTCAGTGATAGAAATATTTACTTCTTGTGGCGATTCAGACCTTTGATGTTGTGATCACGAGCGTTGATGAAGAAAAACGCCTCTACTCAGTCCACACGAATAGATCGCTTTCGGTTACAGTGCTAGCTGATCACGAACGAAAACCTTGAGTGAGAGAGAGAATCAAAAACGAAATTGCATCAAGTGAAATTGCTTCATCACAAGGGATCTATTTATAGAATCACTCGTGTGGGCTACAAGCTAAAAGCCCAATTAAGGCTATAAGCTAAAAGCCCAATTAAGCTTATGGACATCATACCTTATGATGTACCATATATCACTTATCCACATGGTACCTTACCACTTTCCGTATTACACTTAAGTGCACCGTACCTTACGATGTTCCTTATTTATTCTATCTCTCATCAACCTGTCCTTATGTGTGTGACCCTGTAGGTTTTCGCGACGTTGGCAATTATATTAAATCACACATTTAATATAATAAAAAGTGAGCGGTATCTAGAAACACATCACTGTTACCCAAGTCACGAAAATGTCATGTGATCTGACCAAACCTTTTCCGTGATAATATTTGTGTTGTACAATTACCCTTTTGCCCTCATGTCTATATTGAACACAAGGCATACACTGTGTCACCCTTGTCCAGTTCAATATTGGGCCCTTAGACATTTATCCTGTTATGCAGGATGAGCAAATTCCATCTAGGTCACTCATGTCCCTTAGCATGCTTTGTGAAGTACCCATCAACCGTCTTTATAGTCATCCAGTTACGGATGACGTTTGATCAGCAATAAAGTACTTTACTCTACATCTAGGGTCCATAGTGGTTTCAGGTCGAAGGGTGGTATACACCATTATCGTCATGAGAATAACTTATGACACTTTGCATAACATTCTATGTAGTATTCTCATAGCGGGTCAATCCAGTATAAATATTACTCCTAATATTCATACCTATGTCAAGACTTGATAACTCTTTATCTATGATCCATGAGATGTGATCATCAATCTATCTTCATAATAATCTTAATGCTTTAATGTTATCCCACTTCACATTAAAGCTTGACTACGGATACTTTAAGAATAATGTCTTATGTTTAATGGGATCTCATGATTAAGTCACACTTAACATTTCATTAAACAAATAAACCATTCTAGGGACTTTATTATTTTGGAAAGCAAACATAATAAAGAAATGCCTTTTATTATTAATAAATAATTCGATACAAGTACCAAAAGTATTGGCCTCTAGGGCTTACACCAACAGTATCCTTATATCCTCAACTCGTTGAACTACAGCACGATGTACCTAAAGAACACTTTTATCAAGTACATTTGGAAAATAGGGATCTTCATCAAAGTCTTGGAGACAAATAAATGGAAATTTACTTCTTGATAGAAAAGAAGAGGGAATTATCTAGACAGCTAAAAGAATATGAAGAAGAAGGTAGTTCTGGTGGTAGGAAGACCAAAAGAATTCCTGGGGTATAAGAAATTACTATATCTATAGAAGAGTATTAGATCGCCCTTGCGGATGTAAAGAAGAATCGTCAAGAGACCATGAAGTTCCAAGTTGCCAACAATACTAACAAAGCAAAATCCAAGGAGTTGGGGAAGCAACTCAAATATGCTAAGTTGAAACTAGAAGCAAAGGAAGATCAGATGACCGAGATGATGAAGGAAAATGCCATACTATGAGACAAAATAAAAGAGATCGAAAGTGCACCCACACACATTCCTTTGCCAGAGTGCAAAGAGTGTGATCACTTTTTGGAACAATGTGTGTATTTGGAAGGATAATTATTTCTGAAAGATGTGGTGATTGATAGCTTTGCACGCGGACGGAGGGTACTTCCGGCAAGGGGGACCATTGTACTACACAGAGATCAGAGATTCATCTCATTGATTGTTGTTTTTTCTTTAATTACTTTTGATCACCCCCAGTCTTGTTGGATGGGATCGTTTATATTTTGTTATGTATTTTGGTTCATTTTGGTACGAATTTTCTTTTGATCCGGAGGGTCATTTTATTATTAAAGTTAATTTTCGTTGTTATTTTTTTGTCAGTCTCTGATTGTCTCTATTACCATGTTTTTTTTATATTCCTTGGGGTTGACAAAACTTTTGGGACACCTTGGAAATGACTAACATATCATGCATATCATACACCTCATACATCACAGGTTTTCTCAGGATTGTATTCTTATCTTGTTTCTGCTTTTCTTACCCAGAGTTCAAGACGACTACTCACTGATGCTTAACCAGAAACAACTTGCCAAGACATATGGAATAGATCCATGCTGAACTCGCTGAAATAAGGGCCCAAATGGCCACTCAGATGACCCAATTCATGGAGGTTATTACTAATGTGAATCGCTGACGGGATGAGTTGGCTACTCTAGTTAACAATCAGCACCACAATCAGGCGGATGGTGGGAATCAAGGGCTTTATCAAGACATTTCTGTCAGACTAGGGGATGTGCAGGACCAACCTATTGTGAATCTTCACAGGCCTCCTGGAAATCCTTTTCTATGCATCGATAACATGGGGAAGTTTCCTCCATCTCTGGAACCTCGTCTTATGGGTAACCGAAGAGATAATTAGGGTGTAAGGAATTATCAGGAGCAAGACTATGACTATGATTAGGATGAAGACCAGCTTTCTATGCAACGTTCTGAGCCAGAAGTTCAGATTGAGGATAGAAGGTATCTGATATTGGAAGAGAGATTGAAGGCCATGGAAGGACAAGGAGTCCTTGGCATGGATGCCAGTGATCTTGGGCTGGTGTCTGGGGTGAAGTTCCCCCTAAATTCAAGCCTCCAGTGTTTGAAAAGTACAACGGTTCTTCATGTCCTATTACTCATGCAACTTCTTATTTCAGGAAGATGTCAGTTCATATCGAGGATCAAGGGCTTCTAATTCATTATTTCCAGGATAGCCTATCTGGGGAATCTCTGGAATGGTATATGAAGCTGGAAAAAACTCATATTCGATGCTGGAATGATCTTTCCCGTGCTTTTGTCAAGAACTACCAGTATAATATGGATATGGCCCCTAATCGCACTCAGCTAAAGAGTTTGGCACAGGGGAGAAAAAAATCTTTCAAAGAGTGAATTGGCTGCAAGGGTTAAACCTTCACTCATGGAGCGGGAACTCATTGATATTTTTATGAGCACTCTGCAAGGGCCTTATTATGATCACATGATAGGAAGTGCTTCAGCAGGATTTGCAGAATTGGTTATGGCTGGTGAAAGGATCGAAGTAGGTTTAAAATTAGGAAAGATTCAAGTTGGTAATTCCAATGGTTCATCAGGAGTGTAAGTCTCAGAGTGCCTAAGAGGGGGGGTGAATTAGGTCTTATAAAAATTTATTTGGTTTTATGAGAATGCTTGGTAGTAATTTTGGTTAAGTGTTTGAAGGTTTTGTTTATATATTTATCTTTTCCTGATTATGGTGATGAAAGCGATAAATGCGGAAAAGTAAAAAACACGGTGATATATCCTGGTTCCCCTCACAACCCGAGAGTACTCCAGTCCCCTTTCCAACACGAAAGAGATTTCACTATAGTTAGAATGATTGTACAGTCTATGCTTACTATCTAACCTATAGGGTGATCAAAGGTTCTTAACACCTTTAAGACCAAACAAACACTAATGTGAATGAAGAACAATCCTCTTCAAATCACAACACTTACTTCCAATAATCCTGGATAGTAAGGGAATAAATTCTTTAAGTAATACAATGATTTAGTTTGAAGTATATGGAGAGCTTTATCAATCTTCAATTGATCTTCTTCTTCAAGATAAAACAATTCTCAACAATGTATATAAATGTTAACAATGTATGTATGAAACTTGTAATGATAATGAAAGTGTATATGGCAAGTTTCACAAAATTATGAACACATGAAAGTTTATGTTCAAAATGAATGAATGAGAAAATTGTTAATATGAAGAAGGTTTTTGTTAATTTGAAAATTGAAGCATTGTTTGAAATAAGAAAATCTGCATTTTATAAAGTTACAAGAACCTCTTCATTCATGCCAATTCATATGAAAAGTTGCAATGCATTCATGAAAAGATACCACTTGAAAAATGTTCAAAAAACAAAATAAAAGCTGCACTGGTTCGTTGGGAACCGGTTCCGACACTGACAGAACCCGGTTCTTAGTGAACGTTATAAGTTGGAATTCAAAAATATCACGTAGGAACCGGTTCCCCTATTGGTACAACCCGGTTCCTGGTACAAAAACCAGGGACATGTTTTTTGAGAAATTCTGGAGCCTGGTTCCTTGTTAGGGAGGAACCGGTTCCTAAAGCTTTATTTTCAAAAATACTTTTTGAAAGATATTTCAAACAAAGTTTTCTTGATCTTAAAGTTATGGAATATATATATGTTGATGAATGCATATTGTGAACATCTATATTCAAGATTTTAAGAATTATTTATACCATATGACATTTGATGATTCTTCAATAATTCTTCAATAATCTTCAAGACTTTTATTTGATGTTGATAAGCTTTTTGCACATCCTTTGAATGTTAATGTCCATGTTGTCTTCATCAAAACACATGATTTAAATATGACTTGAGAAGCTTGCAATTACATTCTCCCCCTTTTTGATGATGACAACCAAGTCTTGAAAATGATTTCTTGAAATGTTTTATGTTGTTTTGTGTATTAAACATGTTGAGCAAATGCAAGGGTCCCCCTAAATTGTATGCTCCCCCTAAGTCCATGATTCTTTGAATTTTGGAGTGAGTTTGATATTTATTTGGGCCTGCAATTTCTTTGAAACAAAACAACACACATGCATATTCTTCTCCCCCTTTGTTAACATCAAAAAGGATGGGGAAAAAGAGTGAAATAGATACATATAAAAATTAAGACGTGCATCTTAAGAGAAACATTAGATATCACCTTCATCCAAAATACCAAGTTCTCTTCAAATTTTGAAGAAAGGTTCTCGAGCAAGCGGTTTAGTGAAGATATCTGCGAGCTGGTTATGAGTATCCACAAAAGTGACTTCGACATCTCCTTTAAGTACATGATCACGGAGAAAATGATGTCGAATATCTATATGTTTGGTTCTTGAATGCATGACCAGATTCTTTGTAATATTGATAGCACTTGTATTGTCGCATCGAAGAGGAATGCATCCGAGATCAAGTCCGTAATCATGGAGTTGTTGCTTGAGCCAAAGAATTTGTGCACAACAACTACCCGCTGCTATGTATTCTGCTTCGGCCGTGCTAAGAGCCACACATGCTTGCTTTTTACAAGCCCATGATACTAATGCATTTCCAATAATGTGACACGTACCACTTGTGCTTTTACGATCAGTTTTACAACCTGCATAATTCGCATCAGAATAACCAATTAAAGTGCAAGTACTACCTTTTGGATACCATAGGCCGAAATTGATTGTTCCTTTAAGATACTTCATGATCCTTTTAACTGCCATGAGGTGTGATTCCTTTGGATTTGCTTGAAAGCGAGCGTAAAGACAAACACTAAACATGATGTCAGGACGGCTTGCCGTCAAGTACAATAAAGAACCAATCATACCTTTGTACTTTGTAATATCAATTGGAGTACCGGATTCATCTTGATCAACATATGTACCGGAGCCCATTGGAGTATTCATGGCTTTACAATTGTCCATATCAAACTTTTTCAATAATTCTTTGCAATACTTAGATTGATTGATGAAGATTCCATCTTCTAGTTGCTTAATTTGTAGTCCAAGAAAGTAGTTCATCTTTCCCATCATAGACATCTCGAATTCTCCTTGCATCATCAATGAGAATTCCTCACACATTTCTTTGTTAGTCGATCCAAAAATGATATCATCAACATAGACTTGAACCAATAAAGTGTTACTTTGGATTTTCTTAATGAACAAGGTTTTATCAACCTTACCCTTTTCGAAACCTTTTTCACACAAAAAATTGCTAAGTCTATCATACCATGCTCTTGGTGCTTGCTTTAAGCCATAAAGAGCCTTTCTCAACTTAAAGACATGTGAAGGATGTTTGAAGTCTTCAAATCCCGGGGGTTGTTTGACATAGACTTCTTCATTGATGTATCCATTCAAGAATGCGCTTTTGACGTCCATTTGAAAAAGCTGAAAATTTAATGAACAAGCATAAGCAAGTAAAAGACGTATAGCTTCTAACCTTGCAACCGGAGCAAAAGTTTCTTCAAAGTCGATTCCTTCCTCTTGATTGTAACCTTGGGCAACCAACCTTGCTTTGTTTCGAACAATTAGACCATTCTCATCAAGTTTGTTCTTAAACACCCATCGAGTACATATGATGTGTTTACCACTTGGTCTAGGAACAAGTTCCCAAACTTGATTTCTCTCGAATTGATTTAATTCTTCTTGCATAGCAATAATCCATTGATCATCTCCTAAGGCTTCATCAACTTTGGTAGGTTCAATTTGAGAAACAAACGCCATGTTTAAGCAAGCATCTTTTAGATTCAATCTTGTTGATACTCCTTGGCTAATGTCACCAATAATTTTGTCAATAGGATGGTCTCTATGAGTTCTCCATTCTTTTGGTAGATCATTGGTGTTTGAATCTTGTTGTACAATGTTTTCTTGATTTTCCGGTGATTTCTTAATTTGATCAATTGAAAGATCTTCCGGGGGTAAATCTATAGGATCATCATCATCACAAACAACTTCTTCCTCCTTAGAGGGGTTAGTTTCATCAAAAGATACATGCATAGATTCTTCAATAGTTAAAGTTCTTTTATTATAAATTCTATATGCTTTACTAGAAAGCGAATAACCAAGAAATATACCTTCGTCGGATTTCTCGTCAAACTTACCGAGATTATCCTTGTCATTATTAATAACAAAGCACTTGCATCCAAAAATGTGAAAGTGAGCAATATTTGGCTTTCTTCCTTTGAAGAGTTCATATAGAGTCTTCTTTATTATAGGTCTAATGATCACTCTATTTCCAACATAACATGCCGAACTAACCGCATCTGCCCAATAATATTTAGGAAGATTTGCATCACTAAGCATTGTTCTTGCAAGTTCCACTAGAAACCTATTCTTTCTTTCAACTACTCCATTTTTTTGTGGAGTTCTAGGTGCTGAAAAATTATGAGAGATACCACGTTCTTCACAAAATTCTTCAAATTGAGCATTTTGGAATTCTCCACCATGATCACTTCTTATGGATACAATCTTTAGTGATTTTTCATTTTGGATTTGCTTAGCATACTTCTTAAAAGCTTTAAAAGCATCACTTTTCTGTACAAGAAACAAAGTCCAAGAATATCTAGAAAAATCATCAATAATGACTAAAGCGTATACATTACCTCCGAAGCTTTTTGTTCTTGATGGACCAAAGAGATCCATGTGTAACAATTGTAGTGGCCTTGTAGTAGACACCACATTCTTAGATTTGAAAGTTTATTTGGTCTGTTTTCCCTTTTGGCATGCATTACATAATTTGTCTTTGATGAACTTCATCTTTGGTAGACCAATAACTAAGTCATGCTTAACCAATTTGTTCAAGTGCTCCATGTGAATGTGAGCGATCCTCTTGTGCCATAACCAAGCGTCATTGTTGTTTACCATAAGACATTGTACCTTCAGAGACAAATTATCTAAAGTAATCATAAAAATATTGTTATTTCTTATACCTTTGAGTTTTACCTCATTGGTTGCCTAATCCATAATGAGACATTCATCTTTGTTGAATTTGATCTTGAACCCTCTATCGCAAAGTTGACTTATGCTAAGAAGATTGTGCTTTAATCCTTCAACATAGAGAACATCCTCAATTTGAATGGATGGAGGTGTGCCAACTATTCCAACGCCAAGAATCTTTCCTTTGGTGTTGTCTCCATAGGTGACATACCCTTTGGCTTTATGTACTAGATATGAAAATTGGTGTACATCTCCTGTCATATGCTTTGAACATCCACTATCAAGATACCAAACATTTGATGTGGACTTCAAGCATACCTACACAAACAGATTATTCTTTGTTAGGTACCCAAGTTGCCTTGGGTCCTTCATAGTTAGTTCCCTTTTTCACCCACACATAATGCCCACTTGCTATACTAAAGTTTCTAACATAGCAAGCATTAGGTGTATGGCCTTTAATACCACAATAAAAACAAGTAGGTTCAAAGTTACTTCTATATCTAGAAGGATAAGATTTCTTCTTAGGAAATGTTTTCTTTTTCGATACATTACCCTTTTTCTTTTGATGATTATGAACAACTTGCTTCTTTTCTACTTTCTTGGGTTTGGAACTATTACTAGCCTTTACAAAAACAGTGGGATTGTTACTTGGTTTCTTAGAATTCATATAACCAAGACCCCTTTTATCATTAGGATAACGTTGTTGGCTTAGTAATCCTTCCAATCCTATTTGTCTTTTTTCATATCGTTCAATGACTCTTTTCAATTGAACAATTTAAAAGACATTTGATTCACACTTGGAGCATGCAAAGTTTTCTTTTTCTTTAATAAAATTCTGTTTTTGAAGTTCAAAATCTTTAGTCATGGTGTCAATTTTTTCTAAACAACTTAAAAGTTCTTTTTCTTGATTTGACACCTTTTTGTATAAACTTTTGCATTATTTAAAGAGTTAATCAATAGCATCTTGAACATCATCATCAAAAAGATTAAATTCATTACTAACATCTTCTTCGTTGTCGGAGTGATGTGAAGCCATTAATGCTAGATTTGCACATTCCTCGCTTTCCGAATCGGATGAAGAACTTATCTCATTATCTTCTCATGCAACATAAGCCTTTTTATTCTTGAACTCCTTTTTGCCTTTGAATCCATTTTTCTTGGAGAGTTTTGGACAATCCGGCTTCATGTGACCTTGCTTTCCACATTCATAACATGTGACATCTTGTGTTGATGTGGAGGCTTCTTTATCTTTATGATTATAAAATTTCTTCCTCTTGACAAAGTTAGCATTATGAAGATTATTTTTATGACCAAAATATTTTCCTAACCTTTTTACAAGAAGCAAGAAGTTTTCATCTTCCTCCGATGCATCTTTATCTTGACTTTCCTTTGAATCAACTTTCAAGACAATGCCTTTGGATTTCTTCTCTAAATTTTCATGTTTTTCAAGTCTATCGAGTTCTGTTTCATATTCTTGAAGTTTGCCAAATAATGTAGCGGAAGTCATTGCGGAGAGACTCTTCTTTTCCGAGATTGCCGTTACCTTTGGTTGCCATTCCCTAGTCAATGATCTAAGGATTTTCAAGTTGAGTTCATCATTTGTCAAGGTTTTACCAAGAGCATTTAAGTGATTTGTCAAATGCACAAATCTCTTTTGTAAGTCAAGAATGGATTCTCCGGGCTGCATTCGAAATAGTTCATATTCTTGACTCAAGGTATTTAGCCTTGATCTTTTTACTTCAGCCGTTCCTTCATGAGTTTGAACCAGGGTATCCCATATTTCTTTTGCTGTTTTGCAATTCGAGACACGGAAAAATTCGTCCATACTGAGTGCACCTTGAAGAAGGTTTATTGCCTTTTTGTCATATAAAACTTTCTTTTTATCATCGTCGTCCCATGCAGTTTTGGGCTTTGCAGAACCAATGCCATTGATAACTGATATTGGGATAAAAGGACCATTTTCAACAGCAACCCATACTTCCTCTCCATGTGCTTCTAAATGCGCCTTCATGCGTATTTTCCAGAAGTGAAAATAATCACCACAGAATAGAGGAGGCTTGTTGTTACTACCACCATCTCTGAAAACTGGTTGATGATTTGCGGAAGCCATTCTGGATCTTTAGGAACAAGTTACCTATAACTTGCTCTGATACCAATTGTAAGTCTCAGAGTGCCTAAGAGGGGGGGTGAATTAGGTCTTATAAAAATTTATTTGGTTTTATGAGAATGCTTGGTAGTAATTTTGGTTAAGTGTTTGAAGGTTTTGTTTATATCTTTATCTTTTCCTGATTATGGTGATGAAAGCGATAAATGCGGAAAAGTAAAGAACACGGTGATATATCCTGGTTCCCCTCACAATCCGAGAGTACTCCAGTCCCCTTTCCAACACGAAAGAGATTTCACTATAGTTAGAATGATTGTACAGCCTATGCTTACTAGCTAACCTATAGGGTGATCAAAGGTTCTTAACACCTTTAAGACCAAACAAACACTAATGTGAATGAAGAACAATCCTCTTCAAATCACAACACTTACTTCCAACAATCCTGGATAGTAAGGGAATAAATTCTTTAAGTTATACAATGATTTAGTTTGAAGTATATGGAGAGCTTTATCAATCTTCAATTGATCTTCTTCTTCAAGATAAAACAATTCTCAACAATGTATATAAATGTTCACAATGTATGTATGAAACTTGTAATGATAATGAAAGTGTATATGGCAAGTTTCACAAAATTATGAACACATGAAAGTTTATGTTCAAAATGAATGAATGAGAAATTTGTTAATATGAAGAAGGTTTTTGTTAATTTGAAAATTGAAGCATTGTTTGAAATAAGAAAATCTGCATTTTATAAAGATACAAGAACCTCTTCATTCATGCCAATTCATATGAAAAGTTGCAATGCATTCATGAAAAGATACCACTTGAAGAATGTTCAAAAAACAAAATAAAAGCTGCACTGGTTCGCTAGGAACCGGTTCCGACACTGACAGAACCCGGTTCTTAGTGAACGTTATAAGTTGGAATTCAAAAATATCACGTAGGAACCGGTTCCCCTATTGGTACAACCTGGTTCCTGGTACAAAAACCAGGGACATGTTTTTTGAGAAATTCTGGAACCCGGTTCCCAGTTAGGGAGGAACTGATTCCTAAAGCTTTATTTTCAAAAATACTTTTTGAAAGATATTTCAAACAAAGTTTTCTTGATCTTAAAGTTATGGAATATGTATATGTTGATGAATGCATATTGTGAACATCTATATTCAAGATTTTAAGAATTATTTATACCATATGACATTTGATGATTCTTCAATAATTCTTCAATAATCTTTAAGACTTTTATTTGATGTTGATAAGCTTTTTGCACATCCTTTGAATGTTGATGTCCATGTTGTCTTCATCAAAACACATGATTTAAATATGACTTGAGAAGCTTGCAATTACAAGGAGGGGTGGTAAGAATTTGTTCAGTGCTTACCCTAAGAAAAGGGAATGTGATATGAGTGCAGTTGTGATCGGTGGAAATAGAATTGACTGTTTTTTAAGCTGGTTCACGAAATGTCGTGGTAAGCAAGAGTCGCCACCGTCTTTTATGTTCTCCAACATGGAAAGGACAAAAGCACAGCAAAATTCCTTCTTTGAGAATGTTTCTCGGTTCGGGAGGTAGATTTATAGAAAGGGAAGGTGTTAGCACCCTTTCTATCCATGGTTATCCATGGGCTCTTAGGTACTTGCTCTTATGTTTTCAAAAAGATGTTTGCTTTTCAAATGTGTGTGGATTTTGAAAAAAAGTTTCATTGGAAAATTTCTAAGTAACTCTTGTATTTGTCCTCAAGAGTGTATGAAAAATTTGTTTGAAAAGTTCTTGAAAGTGTCGGTGCGAAAAGATTGTTTTGTTTGTTTGAAAAGAGCAAGTACCCATGAGAATCTACCTACTCTAAGGAATTAGGTTGTGTAAGAGTCCTTTAAACAGTGCTATCCCACTATTGAGAAGTAGGTAGCACCGTCGTTGGAGGTATTCGGGTCAATTCGATTATAAGGGACATGTGTGGTCACCGAAGTAATAGTAGGACACCTTAGAAGTAACCCTAATGTCCTAGATCCTTTTTTATCCGAGGCAACCGTTTCGAGGCAACTGGATCTTTAGACAGGAGGGCGACCTCTAAGAAACCCTATACTTGACGACCACGTTCGAAGGCAACCGAGTGAGGCGTACCCTAGGAGTGGCATGTGCTTGTGTGTTGTTTTCATGTTATATTATCTTTGATCATGCATTTGTGATCTACGAGTTGATTTTATTATCATACAGTCTTGCAGGCATATTAACAGTTAAGAGTGCGGAAAATAAATTGCGGAAATATGAATTTATGCTATTACAAGGCGCGGGTCTATACATCGCCAAAAACATAACCCGTTTTGGAAAATAAATGCGGAAAGTAAAGAAAACAGTAATCCCTAATTAACTATTACATCCTTTGAGCAGATACATAAATATGATTAAAATAAATTAAAGCGCGAAAGAATTAAATTGGAACGTCCTTAGGGTTTTGACCCTTTTGAGAAATAAATAGTAACTTATCCTTTTTTGCAATTTAATTAAATATTAACCCTAATTTACTAATTAAATTAATTAATTAAAAAGAAAAATGTTTTTGTGTTTTTTAAGTCTTTAATGAAAGTAAAATAAAAAAAAGAAAATAAAAGTCAAAAGCAACCCTAATTCTAAATTGGTTTTATTTATTGTAAAAATAGTCAAAATTACCTAATTAAAACTAAGTTAATTAATTTACATTTATTTACAAAAAAATAATAATAATTAGTAAAAATAATGAATAATAAAAATATTATAAATATTTAAGTTTTTGAATTTAATATGAAAAATAATTTGTTTATGAATTAATAATAATAATTATAATAATTAAAAAGAAATTGTAAAAGAAAAGAAAATAAAAAAAGTAACAAAACCAGTGGGGGTGTTGACCCAAGAATGGAGGTGTGAAGCCTGGAAATTTTAGGCCCAATAAGCCAAGCCTGTTGACTTTCTGGATCCTCAAGAACGCTGGTTGACTGGGAGCATGGTGCTCCTCACCTTTTGGCCTTTGGATCTGTCTTTTGAGACACTTTGCGCCTTGATTTGTGAGGTTTATGGTGGAATTCTGGACAAGCGCTGCATATGAATATGTTAGAAAAAATATGAAACAAGGTTTAGGGGACCTGGGAATCGAACCCAGGTCCCAGTAGTTACCAAGCACGTCATCAACCACCAATCCACTTTGCACGCTTTGTTCATATGATATGCAATAAATATAAAATATAGAAACAACGTCCATGCTGGAAATTAACAAAAAAACGCGCGCTACGTTTGAATAATCCAGTCACGCTCTTCCACGTATTGTCTTCTTCGCTTGGCCTGTAACAAAAATAGTCAAATAGCGGGGGTTTTTAACCCCCACAAACTGCAAAATGCAAAAATAGCGATTAGATATGTGCGTTACATAAATAGGGCGCGAGGGTATCAATGTGTTCGTCTCATCCTGACGAATTTAACCATAGTCATGAGAGGTTCTGATTTTGCTTATGTTGTAAAGCCCTAATTCGAGAGCTTGAAAACCCTAGGATTCAACAATGGCAATTTTCGTTTCAGGACACCATAATCAAATTAATCTGTACCATTAGCTTCAGAATGATGTTAGCAATACAAAGCAATAATCATAACATGTAAATGATGCATAAAACTTGAGTTTCGATTATAGAAAAGTTATTCAAACCGTGAAACTGTTATGGCATGTTTCTTGAGCTTTATGGATTGTTTTTGATTGCAATGCGTTCCTGAATGTCCCAGCAAGGTATTGGAATCAAGAAAGGGCTTTGAATTGGCCTGGAAGATTGAATTCAGTTTTCAAATTTCTTGGCTTTTTTTTCAATATGGTAATGGTGTTTTGCAGCAGCTTGCACCTGAATCATTTTAGGTTTAGCTTCAGTATTTGTATTGGAATGAATTAGGTTAAATCTTTTGTCCAAGAATCCATGGAATAATGTTTTGCATCTTTGATTTCCAATCAAATATTTTTGCATCTTTTGATTGAGAAAACTTGCTAAATTTGGATGATTTTGTCTCCTTGATTGATACATAAAATCTTCAGCATGTGTTGACCTTATTTGCATCACAAAAAGATTTGAAAACCATATCTTTTGAATTTTCCTACAATTAAAATCAATTAAATGAATTAATATTAATAAAAATTCAATTAATTAATTAAAAATAAGAAAATAAATCAATTTAATCTTAATGGGTCGTGCATAGGCCTTGGGAAATGTTTCAAGAAAGAATTTTAGGCCCATTAGCAAAAATGAAGTGTTTTGGGCAAATTTGACTTTTGCAAATTCCCAAGAATTTCCGAACTTCTCCAATGCATATCTTGCTCAATTTTGATCATATGAACATGTTCTTGGACATTTTGGAAAGGTCTTGAAGTCCTCTAACCAATGCCTTTGGTCCCATGTCATTTTGATTCACCAATATCAAGTTATGGTCTTTGACTTAAAGTGCCTTTTTGTTGACTTTTGAAATTGATCTATAATGTAGAAATTGATAACTTTTTGTGAGGGCATTTGTTGGACTTGGAATGTGAACATGAGTTGTAGGAAATGTCATCCCCTTCAAAATGAGCATTGGATGGGATTTTTCTGATGAACCATGAAAACGTTATGCCTTGGTCAAGTTACAGTTGACTTTTCAGCTGTCCAACAATAGAAACTTTTGGCATCTTGATGATTTTTGAGCCATGCTTGTGGAATCATGATCAAGACTTGATCAAGTGATGATTGTGGCTTCAAAATAAGATTTTGACCAAAATTTTTGACTTTTGACTGCCAAATGACCATTTTGCCCCTACAGTTGATTGTGAACCAAATGAAGCTTTTGACTGTGCAACTTGACTCTGTGAGTCTTGAGACTTGTCATGTAGATGCTTGACAATGTATATGGGAACATGGGACTTGATTGGACCACTGAAAACCTCAAATTCCTTGAGAGAACCAAAACCCTAGTTTTGAACTGGCTTAGGAGGCATCTGGACTGTGCAACCCTTGAGAAGTCTTGAGCCATTTGAAGATGACTCTTGATAAGTCTTGAAGAATATGAGAGGGAAAATTTTGGGGTACAACAGTTGCCCCTGTTCAATCTTCTTAGACCTGAGGATGTAGATTGGCTTGCGTGCCTTTCGTGATCCGAAGGTGGAAGATGATTGAACACTAGAGTGCCCAGAAATTTGCACTCACATAGTAGAATATCAGCAGTGTGATGGTGGGAATGGGCTTACAGATGCCATTTGGAAAGATGGTGGATAGGAGGATGGGCTTATAGATGCCATCTGGAGATGTGACAGAACCTTGTCGGGAATGGGCTTATAGATGCCATTTGGAAATGTAAGGGATAGTTGAATTTGAGTAAGAAATAGAATAGCTTCCGTGTCCGTAGCATATCTAGTCTGTATCTAATTGCTACGTCTGAATCGAATAGTAGAATGACCGCCGTGTCTGGGGTATATCCATACTGCATCTGAATGAACGACAGTATGTCATCCGAATCTGGATCGTATCTGGACCGTCTTTTGAAGGAAATCTGGACTAAACAATAGAATAGCATCCGGGTCTGGGGCATCTCTAAGTTGTCTTTAGAAGTTGGAATCTGAATAAGCAATAGAATAGCGTCCGGGTCAGGAGCATCTCTAAGTTATCTTTAGGAGTTTGGATCTGAATAAGCAATAGAATAACATCCGCATCCGGAGCATCTCTAGGCCATCTCTGGAGAGAAATCTGAATAAGCAATAGAATAACATCCAGATCTGGAGTATCTCTAAGCCATCTCTGAAAGGAAATCTGGAATAAGTATCAGAATGTAGCCATATCTGGGTCGCATCTGAACCATCTCTAGAAGGGAATCTGGAATAAGTATCAGAATGTAGTCATGTCTGGATCGCATCTGAACCATCTCTAGAAGGAATCTGGAATAAGTATCAGAATGTAGCCATGTCTGGATCACATCTGAACCATCTCTAGAAGGAATCTCTGAATAAGCAATAGAATAACATCCGCATCCGGAGCATCTCTAAGCCATTTCTGGGAAGAAACTTTGAATAAGCAAAGGAACAACATCCATATCTGGAGAATTTCCCAGCTATATCTGAAAGGGAATCTGAATAAGAAATAGAATATCATCCGCGTCGGGAGCATCTCTAAGCTATCTCTGAAAGGGAATCTGGAATAAGTATCAGAATGTAGCCATATCTGGGTCGCATCTGAACCATCTCTAGAAGAAAATCTGGAATAAGCATCAGAATGTAGCCATATTTGGGTCGCATCTGAACCATCTCTAGAAGGGATCTCTGAATAAACAATAGAATAGCATCCGTGGTTGGAGCATCTCTAAGTTATCTCCGAGAGGAAACTCTGAATAAGCAAAAGAACAACATCCATATCTGGAGCATTTCTAAGCTATCTCCGAGAAGAAACTTTGAATAAGCAAAAGAATAACATCCATATCTGGAGCATTTCTAAGCCATCTCTGGAGAGAAATCTGAATAAGCAGTAGAATAACATCCGGGTTAGGAGCATTTCCAAGCTATCTCTGAAGAGAAAATCTGAATAAGCAAAAGAACAGCATCCATATCTGGAGCATTTCCCAACTATCTCTTTAATCCCTTTAATGTAGATATTCCCTGGCTAGATATAGGTATCGAATCCATAATCAATCGCTCACAGATATGCCCTGGCTAAGTACAGGTATCGAATCTGGAACTGCGACAGTTGATAGTAATCATCTTTGGATTGACCTTTTCCTGAAAAGGAAAAACATCAGTTGTATGCAATGTCATGATGTATGAAATGCATGATGTCATGATGTTTTCAAGAATAAATGAGATCGTGTTGTATGTATGTAAGCAGGATGTATAAAATGTGGAATGTCTATGAATGTATTTTCGTCTAGGAAAATAAATCCATGACGAACGCTGGGAAGTTAAATCCTGGGCTGATGTTGAAGAGTAGAGTTCTTCATTTCCGCTGGGGGATGATGATTGCAAGAATAAATCGGTAGGAGAAGATGACTCTGTTGGGGAATAAACTTGATGAAGAGATTACTCTGCGGGGAATTACTCTGTGGGAAGAGATACTTCGCTGAGGTTTTGATGAGAACTCCGCTGGGGATTCCGTTGATAAGTTAAGTTGGGAGATTTGATGAATTCCGCTGGGGAATAGGAAGAACTTCGCCGAGGACGACCTTTCCGTGACAATTAGCTGAGGATAACCCAATTATAAGCTCTGGTGGGGAATAACCTTTGAATATGGTCGGCGAGAAGCTTTCGTACTCTACAGGTGATAAGCTTCCGGAATCTACTGGGGATGAGCTTCCAGGATCTACTGGGGAGATGGTTCAACTCTCCTGGGGAAACTTTTGGAACTGTACTGGGGAAGTGGCTCCGCTGGGATGTCTGGTATTCCGCCGGGTAACAATCTTATATTAAGACTGTCGGGGATGCTTGCCTGAGAACATCTGTATACTCGGCTGGGGAATGTTAAGATTCTCTCGGGATACCCAATTTGGTGGTAGACTAACTCTGCTTGGGGAGAATTGTTGAATCTTGTCCTACTCTGCGAGGAGTGGAGGTAACTTGGTCATGTTCTTCAGCCGAACCTACCTTGGTACCTTGGTGGACAGAGCAACTAAACCACTCAGTCAAATATTATTGCCCCAGTTTCTGCGGGAGAAGGTACTTGTGGAGGTGCTTGATGACTGCCGATTGACAAATCTTCTTCTGGTAGGCAAGTGACGAGATGAAGGAACATAGTCGTACACTTTTGATCCCTAACTTTTGCCTGGACCGCCCTTTCGGGTTTTCAATCCACCGGGATACCCATTTTTGCCCAAGCCGCCTTTTCAGGTTTTCGACTTGCCGGGTGTACAGATTTTTTCATTTCATCCCTTATTTTTGCCCGAACCCTTTTGGTTCGCCGGGAAGCCCTTATTTTTTCCTAGGTGTGTCAACCTAGCGGGTCTTTGATTATGCGCAGTATTTTTTCGACTATGTCCATGCTCTCAGGATACAGGAAGTTGTCACTGTTTGTGGTGCAGTGTTACCATACCACCAGAAGATCTTCGTTTGATCGTCCAATGCCCCAAGTGATCCAGATGGAGATTTGCCCCAAGCTGGTTGGCCTTTTGAGAGATTCTCCGAATCTTGACTTAACTGCCCCAGATGATAGACCATGATCATGTCTGCCCCTTGGTTGGAAGTACTTTTGTTCACTTAGATATTCGTCGTGCGAATTTCTCTGCTGTTCGAACAAATAGTCATATGCCAGCAATGTTATATTAAAAATGCAAAGCTTATGTCTGTCTTGAAGTTTTTGAAAATGCATTTTTCAGTAAAACAAGCAATTTTTGTAAAATGTAATGTCAACTCAAGATCTTGCAGCGAGCCTTAAGGAGTTAGGATACCTTTGTAACAGTATGCTTTCGAACTAACCCATGCTTCAGCTAGGACTTTTTAAGGGTTATAACGTGGCCTGGTTCACGGTTAAAGAAACAAAGGATAAAGGCTCAAATTTTTATTTGTACCCACCCGTTCTTCGTGATGTTCTTCAACCTAAACTCAGCTGATCGTGCGTTAGACCTTGTTTGAGTCTTTGCTCTGACATTCCGGTGATGGTTCGGATATTGACAGTTTATTTTGAATAGGCAGTCATTCTTTTTTGGTTGAGGGTTTGTAGGACCTCTTTCTTTTTTTGATTTCGTTATCCCTGTTTTTTGCCTGAACTATTTTCTCTTTTGGAATTACAGTCAGCGAGATGCCCCAGTTTCTGTAAGTCTCCTTCATAGGTTTTGACTTAATGGGTTTTTTATTTCTGAGGTAATGACTGTCTGTCGTTATGATTATTTGGAACCATCATTGTCTTTTGTTTTTAGAGGGACTCCTTTGATGCCATTCGTTATGCACCTGGATCAACTGAGAGAACTACCCTGCCCCAGGTTATGATTAAGGGTTTTCATTTTCGAAAAGAAAAACTCCTACTTCTTTGGCTCAAAGGGGTTGACGAGGGATTATCTTCCTTATAACTCCAGTGTTTAGGAATTGAAACAATGCCTGTACCTCATCAGCGGGGTCTATTCAAAAGCATACTGTAAAGATCGTGGTATCGTTTTCGTCATCCTCCCTCAAGAGGCTTAGAATTATTAATCGAGAGTTGAACATCAAAAAATGAAAGCAATTTTGAATATAATGAATACGAATAGATTAATTCAAACAGACATATGCGATGCATTTAATGGAATAAACAAGTTTGCTATGACATTATTTGTTTGTATAAGCAAAGAAAAATACAACTCGGAAATTCAAATAAAACAAAAGCCTTCAATGATTTGGCAAAGGAGCAGTGATTATGTTTGGAGTCTCTGGTGCTTCAAACTGGACTTCTTTAGCATCAATCATGTCTTGGACCTTGTTCTTCAGAGCCCAACAGTTGTCTGTAGTATGCCCCGGGCTATCAGAGTGGTATGCACACCTCTCATTGGGATGATAGTTAGGAGTAGAAGTGTTTGGATTCTGGAGAGGATCCCTTAAGGTAATCAGCCCTGCCTTCAACATTTGTTATAGCGCTTGATCCAGTTACATATTGATCTTAGTGAACTGTCTCTTGGGTGCGACCTCCTTACGTTTCTGCCCCTGTCTTTGCTGAGCCGGCCTAGGATTAGAGATCTGGGTTGCCCCTACCTGTTGATCAGGATGACTCTTTTTACCATGCACAACATTGGACTCCTTTTTCCCATGGTAAGGCTTTTTATGAGCGTCAAAAGGTGTCGCTTCTTAAATTTTCCCAGCCTTGATGCCAGCTTCAATTCTCTCCCCAGTCAGAATGAGGTCTGTAAACCCAGCAGAAGAATTCCCAATCAGATGGTAGAAGAAAGGACCAGACTGGGTCCCCAGGAACATATCAACGAGCTCTCAGTCAGTCAGAGGTGGTTGAACCCTTCCAGCAAGGTCTCTCCACTTTTGCGCATATTCCTTGAATCCTTCACCCGTCCCTAGTAACATACCCTGGAGTTGGGTATGCGTAGGAGCGAGATCGGAATTATACTGATACTGCTTGTAGAATGCAATAGCCAAGTCCTCCCAGTTACGAATGCTGGCTCCATCTAGTTGATAGAACCATTCGAGTTGAGTCCCTGAAAGACTTTGCTGGAAGAAATGGATCCATAGATTCTTGTCTGCAGTATACGGTTGGATCTTCCTTACATAAGAACGGAGGTGCAGTTTAGGGCAGGAAGCCCCGTCATACTTCGCAAAAGAAGGCGCCTTGAACTTGTGGGGAATCACCACCCCAGAGGATAGACCTAGATCTTCGAAGTCCAGGCCGGGCACATTATGTATCTCCATAGCACTTAGGCGGTCCTCTAGCTGTTCGTACCTGTCCTTAGTAGGAGGATACTGTTCATCATTGAAATCTGTCTCATTGTCGGAGACCACGGGACTAGGAACCCTTCTCTCTTGGGGACTGTCTTTCCCTACAGAGGAAGTAGCCAGATCAGCCTCATTTTGTGATCCATTCCCAGATCTGCGTCTAGGATTGAACAAAATAGTCCTCTTCTTCTTCTTCTTCTGTATCAAAGTCTTCAACTCCTATTGACCCTGGGCTAGGCTCATCACCAACTCTTGGAACTGGGAATTCTGGGCCTGGAGGGCCTTGATAGCTTGTTCATTGGATGATTCAGGATTCATGATGATTGCTGAAATAAACAGCGAAGAAGATAAGTGACCTGTCAAAAGGGTACCTGTAATGCAATGATATGTATGTATGCATGCAATGTTTTCAAGGATCTCGCGGGGTAAACAAGAAAATTGTTAGAATTTGCATTTTGTAGCTTGATGGAAGGCACTGCATATTGTTGAGATTCCTTCTTCAAGAGTCAAGGCTCACCATATCGAGTGGGTCATAGCCCCTGGTTCAAGTTATCAACCTTGACTAGAGGAAAATAAATCCCCTTTGCCCCTTGCTAGACAGTTGGTTCATCATGACCTGCATCACAAACCCTTGAGATCCTTGAAATGGATTAGTCCTTATGTAGGATGTATGCAATGGTATGATGGTATGATGTTATGTTATGCGTGGAGTAATGTAGGTAAACCCTGTTATGAGTCCAGATTAAGGACTGTAAACAAAACCTGCAGGGAACTCAAGTTTCAGATAACAAGCATGCAAGTAGTCAAGTTTTAAGGCACACAAGTCACACCAGAAAGCCCTTAGAGTGTAGGCCAGCATGAAGTTCAGGTACTACCCTCTTTCAGTTTCGTTGGTTAAGACCTATCCTAGAAAATAGTAACCGGGTTCTAGAGGATCCCAATATCACTGACTACCCTCAATCGGTCATAACTATAGCGTCGTAATCTTTTCTTGCAGCCAGAACCATCGCGAGAGTTTAGCCTCAATGGGTGTAGCATACTGCTACTGTTTTATGGCCGAGTTGGGTCAATTTAGGGTTCTAAGGTCGGTTGGTGCTTAATGACTCCTCAGAAGACCCATATTCTCCTCGTTGCAACACAAGGGATATCAGTACAGACCAAGGTGTCACACCAACGTAGCCACTGCTTCACCCGTGTCGGTCTACGCCGGACAGGTCCCTCACAGCTTATGCTACCTAAAAGGTATTCCCCAGATCCGGGTTAGGATCTATGAAACTCCGATGCAAAGCCCACAGATATAAAAGCAAACAAAGCAAGCATTTGAAAACAAAAGAGTGGTCTAATCCTAAGGTACACCTCACTTTAAAATGTCCCCAGCAAAGTCGCCAGTTCTGTGATCGGTGGAAATAGAACTTACTGTTTTTTAAGCTGGTTCGCGAAATGTTGTGGTAAGCAAGAGTCGCCACCGTCTTTTATGTTCTCCAACATGGAAAGGACAAAAGCACAGCAAAATTCCTTCTTTGAGAATGTTTCTCGGTTCGGGAGGTAGATTTATAGAAAGGGAAGGTGTTAGCACCCTTTCTATCCATGGTTATCCATGGGCTCTTAAGTACTTGCTCTTATGTTTTCAAAAAGATGTTTGGTTTTCAAATGTGTATGGATTTTGAAAAAAAGTTTCGTTGGAAAATTTCTAAGTAACTCTTGTATCTGTCCTCAAGAGTGTATGAAAAATTTGTTTGAAAACTTCTTGAAAGTGTGGGTGCGAAAAGATTGTTTTATTTGTTTGAAAAGAGCAAGTACCCATGAGAATCTACCTACTCTAAGGAATTAGGCTGTGTAAGAGTCCTTTAAACAGTGCTATCCCACTATTGAGAAGTAGGTAGCATCATCGTTGGAGGTATTCGGGTCAATTCGATTATAAGGGACATGTGTGGTCACCGAAGCAATAGTAGGACACCTTAGAAGTAACCCTAATGTCCTAGATCCTTTTTTATCCGAGGCAACCGTTTCGAGGCAACTGGATCTTTAGACAGGAGGGCGGCCTCTAAGACACCCTATACTTGACGACCACGTTCGAAGACAACCGAGTGAGGCGTACCCTAGGAGTGGCATGTGCTTGTGTGTTGTTTTCATGTTATATTATCTTTGATCATGCATTTGTGATCTACGAGTTGATTTTATTATCATACAGTCTTGCAGGCATATTGACAATTAAGAGTGCGGAAAATAAATTGTGGAAATATGAATCTACGCTATTACAAGGCGCGGGTCTATACATCGCCAAAAACATAACCCGTTTTGGAAAATAAATGAGGAAAGTAAAGAAAACGGTAAACCCTAATTAACTATTACATCCTTTGAGCAGATACATAAATATGATTAAAATAAATTAAAGCGCGAAAGAATTAAATTGGAACGTCCTTAGGGTTTTGACCCTTTTGAGAAATAAATAGTAACTTATCCTTTTTTGCAATTTAATTAAATATTAACCCTAATTTACTAATTAAATTAATTAATTAAAAAGAAAAATGTTTTTGTGTTTTTTAAGTCTTTAATGAAAATAAAATAAAAAATAAAATAACATAAAAGTCAAAAGCAACCCTAATTCTAAATTGGTTTTATTTATTGTAAAAATAGTCAAAATTACCTAATTAAACCTAAGTTAATTAATTTACATTTATTTACAAAAAAATAATAATAATTAGTAAAAATAATGAATAATAAAAATATTATAAATATTTAAGTTTTTGAATTTAATATGAAAAATAATTTGTTTATGAATTAATAATAATAATTATAATAATTAAAAAGAAATTGTAAAAGAAAAGAAAATAAAAAAAGTAACAAAACCAGTGGGGGTGTTGAACCAAGAATGGAGGTGTGAAGCCTGGAAATTTTAGGCCCAATAAGCCAAGCCTGTTGACTTTCTGGATCCTCAAGAACGCTGGTTGACTGGGAGCATGGTGCTCCTCACCTTTTGGCCTTTGGATCTGTCTTTTGAGACACTTGGCGCCTTGATTTGTGAGGTTTATGGTGGAATTCTGGACAAGCGGTGCATATGAATATGTTAGAAAAATATGAAACAAGGTTTGGGGGACCTGGGAATCGAACCCAGGTCCCAGTAGTTACCAAGCACATCATCAACCACCAAGCCACTTTGCACGCTTTGTTCATATGATATGCAATAAATATAAAATATAGAAACAACGTCCATGCTGGAAATTAATAAAAAAACGCGCGCTACGTTTGAATTATCCAGTCACGCTCTTCCACGTATTGTCTTCTTCGCTTGGCCTGTAACAAAAAGAGTCAAATAGCGGGGGTTTTTAACCCCCACAAACTGCAAAAATGCAAAAATAGCGATTAGATCTGTGCGTTACATAAATAGGGCGCGAGGGTATCAATGTGTTCGTCTCATCCTGACGAATTTAACCATAGTCATGAGAGGTTCTGATTTTGCTTATGCTGTAAAGCCCTAATTCGAGAGCTTGAAAACCCTAGGATTCAACAATGGCAATTTTCGTTTCAGGGCACCATAATCAAATTAATCTGTACCATTAGCTTCAGAATGATGTTAGCAATGCAAAGCAATAATCATAACATGTTAATGATGCATAAAACTTGAGTTTCGATTATGGAAAAGGTATTCAAACCGTGAAACTGTTATGGCGTGTTTCTTGAGCTTTATGGCTTGTTTTTTATTGCAATGCGTTCCTAAATGTCCCAGCAAGGTATTGGAATCAAGAAAGGGCTCTTAATTGGCCTGGAAGATTGAATTCAGTTTTCAAATTTCTTGGCTTTTTTTCAATATGGTAATGGTGTTTTGCAGCAGCTTGCACATGAATGATTTTAGGTTTAGCTTCAGTATTTGTATTGGAATGAATTAGGTTAAATCTTTTGTCCAAGAATCCATGGAATAATGTTTTGCATCTTTGATTTCCAATCAAATCTTTTTGCATCTTTTGATTGAGAAAACTTGCTAAAATTGGATGATTTTGTCTCCTTGATTGATACATGAAATCTTCAGCATGTGTTGACCTTATTTTCATCACAAAAAGATTTGAAAACCATATCTTTTGAATTTTCCTACAATTAAAATCAATTAAATGAATTAATATTAATAAAAATTCAATTAATTAATTAAAAATAAGAAAATAAATCAATTTAAGCTTAATGGGTCGTGCATAGGCCTTGGGCAATGTTTCAAGAAAGAATTTGAGGCCCATTAGCAAAAATGAAGTGTTTTGGGCAAAGTTGACTTTTGCAAATTCCCAAAAATTTCCCAACCTCTCCAATGCATATCTTGCTCAATTTTGATCATATGAACATGTTCTTGGACATTTTGGAAAGGTCTTGAAGTCCTCTAACCAATTCCTTTGGTCCCATGTCATTTTGATTCACCAATATCAAGTTATGGTATTTGACTTAAAGTGCCTTTTTGTTGACTTTTGAAATTGACCTATAATGTAGAAATTGATAACTTTTTGTGAGAGCATTTATTGGACTTGGAATGTGAAGATGAGTTGTAGGAAATGTCATCCCCTTCAAAATGAGCATTGGATGGGATTTTTCTGATGAACCATGAAAAATATATGCCTTGGTCAAGTTATAGTTGACTTTTCAGCTGTCCAACAATAGAAACTTTTGGCATCTTGATGATTTTTGAACCATGCTTGTGGAATCATGATCAAGACTTGATCAAGTGATGATTGTGGCTTCAAAATAAGATGTTGACCAAAATTTTTGACTTTTGACTGCCAAATGACCATTTTGCCCCTACAGTTGATTGTGAACCAAATGAAGCTTTTGACTGTGCAACTTGACTCTGTGAGTCTTGAGACTTGTCATGTAGATGCTTGACAATGTATATGGGCACATGGGACTTGATTGGACCACTGAAAACCTCAAATTCTTTGAGAGAACCAAAACCCTAGTTTTGAACTGGCTTAGGAGGCATCTGGACTGTGCAACCCTTGGGAAGTCTTGAGCCATTTGAAGATGACTCTTAATAAATCTTGAAGAATATGAGAGGGCAGATTTTGGGGTACAACAGCAGTGTATTCTCATAGAGGAAGAGGTGGAGATCGTCAACACAAACAAGTCAACACTATTTCTATTCCTATTAATGTTCCTCCATAAAAGAAACAGAACCATGCGCCACAACAACAAAGACAACAAGATGCTCCCCATCAATACAATAATAATCATCAACAAAGGCAGACAAGAAGGTTTGATCCTTTGCTGGTATCTCTTACTGAAGCACTACACTATTTTCTTGATTTGAAGTTGATTAATTTGAGAAATATGCCAGCACCCACCGGAAGGCTCCCTGTTAATTATGACACAAACACAAGATGTGAATTCTATTCTGGTGGAATTGGCCATTCTACTGACAACTGTTATGTGTTGAAGTGCAAAGTGCAAGACTTGTTAGATGCCAAGGGAATTGAGTTTACCCTAGTGGATGGTCCAAATGTTATTCAGAACCTAATACCTAAGCATGGAGGGGTTGTTGTTAATATGATTGATGATGATGGTGGGATGCTGAATTTAGTTATGGATGTAGAACAAGTGACTACCCCTTTGTTATATGTTAAAAGGTATTTTCTTGACAATTTTATCTTCCCGGGTTGTGCTTCAGATTGTTTCAAGTGTAAGTAGCAACCAAAGGGTTGTGATGATTTAAAATTTGGCATCCATTTTCTGATGAATACAGGTTCCCTACAGTTCGATAGAAGACCGAGATTCCGAAAAGTTACTAAGGAAGATATCGTTGTGATATACATTCCTTATACTTTTGTGCATATTCCTTCTCCATCTAGGGTGCCTCCTTTGATGATTACAGTACCTGGTCCCATTCCTTATACTAGTGAGAAGGCCATTCCATGGCATTATGGTGTCAATTTCTATCACCATGGAGTGAGGCAAGAGGCGAATCCCCGTCCATCTGAGGAAGAATTTACTGAAGATAATGACGCAGATGTTCATAGCTTCTCTTGTGTGGGTCGGATGACCAGAAGCGGAAGAATGTTTGGTCCCTCCAATATATAAGATGTTGTGGATGCCTTATCAAGAGAAAAAGGCAAAAAACGGGTGACGCTTGGTAATCCAAGGGTTACACCAGCTAATGAGACTCAGCTAATTCCCGCATCAGGAACGTCTTAAGCTCTTGGTGAAGTTGAAGAATTGATGCGAATTATCAGGATGAATGATTACAACATAATTGATCAGTTGAGTCATACCCCTTCCAAGATTTTTATCTTGTCATTATTGATTTATTCAGAGCCCCACAGAAATGCTTTGATGAAGTTGTTGAAGAATGCATTCGTGCCACATGAGATAACAGTCAATCAGTTTGAGAATGTTTGTGCTAACATATCTGTCGAGAATGGTTTGGGCTTTACAGATTTTGATCTTCCTCCTGAGGGGCGCGACCATAATACGATACTGCATATTTCTATGGAGTGTAGAGGAACTACTTTATCCTGAGTTTTTATGGACACCAGATCATCTTTAAATGTATTTCCTAAATCTGCATTGATGAAAATAGATTATTCTGGTCTTGAGCTGCATCCTAGTGGCTTGATGGTGAAAGCTCTTGATGGGTCCCGAAGGTCACTGTTTGGAGAGGTGGAGTTACCTATCAAGGTTGGTCCTTGCACCTTCACTGCTACATTTTTTGTTATGTAAATACAGTCGTGTATTGTTGTTTATTGGGGAATTCGTGGATTCACAAAGCAGGGGCAATCACTTCTAATCTTCATCAGACACTCAAGTATCCTGCAGATGGAAATCTGATAATTATGTGTGGTGAAGAAGAGTATATTGTAAGTCATTTGACGTCATTTCTCTATGTTGAAGTTGAGAGTGAGATACATGATACTCCTTTCTAAGCTTTCGAGCCATACGGTCAATATTCCTCCTCCAGGGTAGAAAAGAAAACCGAAAACGTCTATGTCTTCTCTCAGAGATGCCAAAGCTGTGGTGGAGAATGGTAACCCTGAATGTTGGGGTCAGGTGCTGGATGTTATCCCTAAGTTCAACAAGTTCGGTCTTGGTTTCATTCTAAGTCAGCAGAGTGCAGCTCCCAGGGCACTCGGTCTAGCTACTCCCGTGATGCTTTCCCGTCCTAGTGTTGTTCAAGAAGGATATAGCAATGTTGTTAGTGATGATGGGGATGGTAGCTACAACGTTGATGATTGGATTCGTCCAAGTATTCCAGGCCAAGAACTCAATAATTGGACTTCTGTGTATGTTGTCCAAGTTTCAAGCGCTGAGGAGTAATTTCCTTGTTTTCTTTTATTATCATGTCATAATTCATGCGCTCTTCCCAAGGCGTAGTAGATCATTTGCGTAGGGCCACCATGTTTGTTTTCAAAATTTTATCATAAATATATGACGTTTTTGCATTCAAATATTTTGTTCTCTTTCTTTCTTTTATTATTTTTCTTTAAATGGTGATGTTTCATTTTCAAACACTACCACTAAAACATCAAAATATCATTTACACAGATGCACTTCCACCATAGATTCCATTGATAACGACTCTGCTATCGCTCATTATGACTTTGATAATCCGATCTACCAAGCTGAAGAGGAGGCATATGAGGATTGTGACCTCCCTGAAGAATTAGCAAGATTGTTGAAACAAGAGGAAAAGGTTATCCATTTTAATCAAGAATCAATCAAGGTGGTGAATATTGGCACAGAAGAAGTACGAAGAGAAGTCAGGATAGGGGAAGATCTCGAAGAAAGTATGAATGCCAGATTCATTTAGCTGCTTCGAGAATATTCTGATATTTTTGCTTGGTCTTATAAAGACATGTCAAGGATGGATACATATATGGTGGTACATATGTTGTACCCCAATTTTTTCCCCTAAGATCCCCTCATCATACCATGTTGATTCAATCACAACAAGATCACATTAGGTTATTTTGGTTCTCCTCCCTATATTTAGCTTTGATCTTTGAGGAATCACCAAGCACCTTGACTTGTTTTCTTTTGTGATCATGAATATTTTGTCTTAATTTTCCTTTTAATTAATAAAATTCAATGTTGGTTTGTCTTACTTGTTACTAATGTAGGTAAAGGCAATGAGGTTTAGCAAGTTGCTCCATGGGTTCATGAGTTTATTTCCATGCCCTAGTCAATAAAGCTTGAGAAGTCCAAACCTCACCATTGAAGTTGTTTTGGAAGGGATGGCATGGCAAGGTTATTTTGTTTCACTACATTTCCAAGATATCAAGATTGATTCAAAATTGCAAGGGGTTGATTGAAGAAGTTGTCATGGTTGGACAAGGCATTGTTCCCATTGGTCACAAGTACATATTTCTTTAAATTCTCAAGATATGGAAGTGATTTTGGTAGCTATGAATTCTCATTTTAATCCTCAATAACTTATATTTACAAAGCAAGAGTGTTGGTACAAGAAGGTGGTTCAAAATTGTCAAGGTTCCTCAAAGCATTTTCTTGATCTAGGAGCTAGGGTTTTGAAATTCAAAGAAGTATATCTTGCTTATCTTTTGGTATTTTTGAGTGATTCCAAATACATCCTTCTCTTTAAAGGGTTATTAACAAATCACTTCAAAATTTTCAAGGAGTTTTCATGAGGAAGAAACTTGATGATGAAGAAAGATTACAAGTCCTCCAGATGAACCCCCAATTTCTCATGTGTGACTTCAAATGATCATAACTTTGTTAATTTTTATCACCTTGGGCCCACTATTTTTCCATAATTATCTTGAGAATGTGAAATTTATCCCTTATTTTATATGCAAAGTGAGAAAATGGATGGAAGATTCCATAAGGATATAAAAGATTATAGGTCATTTCATGATTTTTTTCCAACTTCAACAATTCATAACTCCCTAATTTTTTGGAGATTTTGAATTGTTAAAGTTTCAAAGTGTCATTTAAGAGGTCTATTTCATGCCATCTTTTTTGGTCAAGAGAAAATTATAAGTGGAAGGCCATGTTTGTATGCAAAACATTATAGGTCACTTTTGAAGAAAATTTGAAATATTTCTAAGTTTGGAAGGTCAACCCTTTTTCTCCAACTTTGACTCAATGCAACTTTCAGCACAAACATCCATTTGATTTCATTATTTTTCCATTGCAAAGCTTGTAACATCATCTTTCTAAAGCATCAAGAATCATGCCCTAAGACTCTGAGAGCTGAGAATGCCATTGATTTGAACTTGGTAACTTGAAACTGAAGTTTCTTTAAAAGTCAGAATTTGAAATCATTGATTTAGCTTCTAAATACTTTGTTTCTACGCGTTTTTTCCTCTAAACATGTTTAGTGAACTTCCAGAAGTGATTAGCACAACAAAATGCGCGTTTTGGATGAGTTTTGATCAAATTAGAAGTCACACTTTTCTTGTTTGCAACTTCACACGATTTCCCTTCAAACTTCATCATTTCACACGCTTGGACAATCCATTTGATTTCCTATAAATAAAGGGTCATCCCTCATTCATTTTCTCAAGCTTGGATAGCCAGAATCACCCTGCCAAACTTGTTCCATAACTCAAATTTCTGCAACTTCGAAATCTGTGTTCAAGCCTTTTTCAATCCAATTTTTCAATCAATTTACCTCCCTTGATCTTCCCTGAAACTAACCATATAATTACCTTCAAGAATCGTGCCCTATATTGCTCCATAGAAGCCCAGTTTCAGAGCTTTGCAACTCAACTTCAATAGGTAAATTTCTTCATCAATTCTTCAAAACTTTGATATCATTGTGATGCTCTAATTGCCTTGGTTCTAGTCGCAAAACTTACTTTTATCTAGAAACATGTTTTGACCATGAAATTTCAAATCCCTTTTCAAAACTTTCCTTCCAAATTGCTTGAGCTATAATTTATATAAATTTATCGCGAAGGTGTGGTTGTCTTCGTCTTGAAGAGACAGTGTGAATGGCATAGGTCTTGTGCTCTAATTTTACAGACTGATCAACCTGGTTTTGGGACTAGTTGGAGGTTGAAGATGACCAACGTGTCATCCTTCAACCAATGAAATAGCGCCATTTGTATTTTTTGAATTTATGATTTACATTTGATTTAATGCTTTATTCACTAATGACCATGATATGCATAGCGCGCCAGATCCTTTGGATTTGATTACTAACGCGTTTTGACTCTCATCCAATGATCCACATATTTTTGACTTTATTTTTCTTTTCTGATATTTATATTTAATTGTTTTAAATTTCAAAAAATCATAGAAAATTCATTTTTAGGCCAAAAAATCTGAAAAATTATGAAAAATATTTTTGATTTTTCTCTTTTTATTTTTATTTTTCATAATTTTATTTTATGTTTTGATATTTTTTTATAAATTTTCACTTTATTTTATTTGTTTTAAATATTTAAAAATACTTTTATGCATTTTTTAATTCTAAAAAATTATAGAATAATCCAATGATATTGTGACAAATATTGGTGACCTCATTCATTTTTTATTTCTGACTTTAGTATTTTTTTATTATTTTTGGTTCATTTTACTCATTTCTTTTAATTTTAAAAATAGTTTGACTTTAAAAAATTACCAAAAATTTTATAAAATTATTTTAGTTCATTTCTGATTTTTCTATGGTCTTACTTTTAATTTCTTGATTAATTTGAACATAGTTGATATTTTTCTCTTTTATTTCCATTTTAAAACTTTTTTAATGTATATACTAAATGCAATATTATTTTGTGATTATTTTCTGGCTGATCTTGGGTTGAATTTTTTATTATGAACTTTGTTAACATCATTGGATCCATGGTGTTGAGTTTAACTCCTTAAAAATGGATGAATGATTTTAATAATAGTTTAATTAAAATTTAATTCAAATGTGGTTTGTATGTTCTTTCCCACCTCTCTTCATCTTATCCCTTTCTTATTACACTAAGTGTTATTGGAGCATGATCTCTATATGACGTCTCAAAACAAATGGTGCATAGATTTCTATTGATCGGCCTCAAAAATAGATGCGACTTCTACATAAGTCCACTTACGATTGCTTAACATAGTGCTAAATTTTGTCCTGATTCAAATAAATGATCATTTGTGGTCAAAACCTATGTTTGGAAGCCCAAGTATGTTAATTTGATCTCTTTGATCCAATAACCTTGAGATTCATTGTGTGGAGGCTTTGGTTCTACCAATCCTCTAATGGTTCTACAAAACTTTTGGTCAACGCGAATCATTTAAACATCATTGATCATTAAATGGTACTTTTTGAGGATTCCAAATGGATGATATACTTGAAAAAAAGAAAATGCAACTTGTTTTATGGAGGCTTTGGTTCTACCAATCCTCTAATGAGTTCCAAATGCAAGTTTCAAGATGGTCATCCAACTAACCACTAATTATTAAATTGTTTTTACTTTATGCCTTTTATTTTTTATGCTTTATGTACCATTTACTATAAGCATTACATTTCATGTAATTTTTTTTATTTTTTGCCCACTTGAGCTTTTCTATTCTCTTCTAAGACACCTAATAATCAACATGAACCATAAAAACCTTTAATGGTACTTGGACTATTTGGATGCTATCCTTGGAATTATGGAGCATTGGACTTCTTGGACTTAGGATTAGAAACCTTGGCCTATGTTGGAGACCTTGTGATCTTAATTGATATTTTGTCTGGAGTTCTTGAGGTTTACCTCAATACATTGGTTGTTTGTTTGTTTTGTGTGCAGGTTATTGTGATTACATACTTTGTTTGTAATATGGAATTCACCCGTATACAACCGTTACTCTGCCCAATTTTTGTGAAGACTTAATACACTTGAAGATTGATTCTCTTAAGAGATCTAGTATCCTTGCTTGCTTGGTTTCAATCTAAAGAATGAGAATTCTATCTTGGCTCAAAATGTCAAGTATTGGCTTCTTTTTGGTTAGATGGTTCTTATCCCTAGCTTTTACCTTATGCTTTAGGATAGTCTCTTCTTCTCTCTCCTCCCATCTTCTTTAATTTCAAAAATATTCTTTCTCCTTTTGAAAACTCTTCCTATTTCTTTTAAACTTGAACCACTTTCATAATAAACTTTAACCACTTTCATAATAAACTTGGACTTAGGTCCATGCATTTTCAAAACCTTTTCATAAATAAACTTCAATCAATTTAATAATACCTTGACATTTTTTGTGAGAAGACTAAAAGTCAATCAATCTCATTTCAAACCATTTTGCCACTTTGTTTTCTTTTATATTTTAAAACCTTTCTCAAAAGATTAGACTTTGATCAATCTCTATAGTGATGCAAACAACTATACTTCTGCAATATGTAGTGAAGAGAAATATTTTCCACTTGGGTGTTGAGTGAAGTATTGTTGATTTTAAAATCCAAGCCATATCCTCCACTTTAAGATGAGGAAAATTCTCCTTTCTCATAATTGTGGGTAGTAAGTATGTTTTTCCATACGGACAATGACAATGATGTCTTATCTTATAAAATCAATTAACATACTTATGTTTTAAAATATTTTAAAAGAGGAACTACGTGTACCCTGATCCCCTATTGCATGAAAGGTGGTACGTAGGCACTAAAGGTTCACAATCGCGGCGAGTGCAAAAACCATAAAAATATATTTCTTTTCTCACCTCCACCATCCATTTTTGTACAACATTTTATAGCCAAAATATACAGATTTTACAAAGAGGTTCTTGTGGAGTACCGTAGATGTTTAGGGTGCTAATACCTTCCCTTTACATAACCAACCCCCTTACCTTGAATCTTTCCCCCTCTTTTTGGGTTACTCGCTCTTTTCCCATTCCTTTGGAAATAATAAAGCGCAGTGGCGATTTTTATTTTGATCTGTATAAGTATAGTCAATTCAATGGCTTAGTCTTAAACATTTCTACCGCTACAAAAAAATGGAGACTTCACTCGGGAAAGGTTGACCTCTTGCTGGTCCATCCCTAAGTGGGTTGAGAATATCTTTGTTTATATCTGTATATGTGCTATTGTTGCTTATGTATTATATGTTGTATATATGTTTGTCTGGATTTTCCTGGTTTTCAGGGTGCTTGGTGATTACTTATAAGTCCTATACCCGGACTTGGGCAAACTTTAAGATAGGTCGGGCGGTATAGTCATGTTAACTTTGAGGGAGTAATCCCAAAAAAGGAGGCATGAGATCCCCCACTCAGTTGAGGCCCCTTTAATTGTAGTGTCGTTTATCGAGTAATCGGGAAGACGTACTACTTTCAACCTGGGAGCCTGCTGAAGCTGAGGACCGTAGAATACCTAACCCATCTTGGCCTTTTAGGTGTAGTACGGAAGCTATAATAGAGTAATCCAGAAATAGTTGTCACGCGATACGATGCTCGAATGAGTTTTTCTTGAGAATATTACTAATTACCGAGTTAATTGGGAAGTTGGTAATATCCGAAGGAAGGATGTAGACTCTGGGAACCTCTAGAACCTTGTTCGACAGGTGATAAACTTTAGACCAACACCTTATGGGTAGTAATTTCAACCACATGCTCGTGACGTTGAACCTATGAACCCTATATGTGTGATCTTGTGTATGATTGTTGCATCATGCATCCATGCACTCATAAGTATCTTTTGAAGAAATTTTATTTTGAGGGACTTAAAAGTTGACCATTTATGAATATCTCAGGTACTTTTTGACCATGGATTCTGGAAAAAGAAAGACTGGAAATTACAGTTTCAAGGATCCCAAGATAGATGAGTTGATCAGTCTAATTCCCAAGATTCAGTGTTCTGCTGATTTTCGGAAGAAGTATGAATCCATCATTCCTCTTATGAAGCTTAGGATGAAGGAGGGTATCCTCTCGACCTTGGTCCAGTTCTATGATCCGATGTATCATTGCTTTACTTTCCCCGACTATCAGTTGATGTCTACACTAGAGGAGTATTATTATCTGCTGGATTTACCTGTTACCGATCATGTTCCTTTTACTGGTTTGGAGGGTGAGCCAAAACCACATGAGATTGTTGCTTTGATCCATCTGGGGAAGTCTGAGGTGGAAGCCCATATGACTACTAAAGGAGGGATTAGAGGATTACCATCCCAGTTCTTATTGGAGAAAGCTCGTTGCTTTGCCAGGATGAAGAGTACAATCACTTTTGAGGCCATCTTTGCTCTACTTTCTTACGGGTTGTTTTTATTTCCTAATGTGGATAAGTTTGTTGACGTTAATGCTATCAGGATCTTCATGATTGGAAACCCAGTTCGTACATTGTTGGGTGATCCTTAGTACTTTATCCATCTTCAGAATTCTTATCATGGAGGGATGATTAATTGTTGCACGTCTTTGTTGCACGTCTTTGTTGTACCGGTGGTTTATCTCTCATATGCCTCAGTCTGATGCTTTCTGGGATGTCAGGAAGGAACCCCGTTGGGCTCCTAAGATCATGGCCCTTACTCACTCAGATATTGATTGGTATCATCGAGCTTACTAGGATGTAGAGATTGTTGACAGTTGTGGTATTTTCCCCAATGTACCTCTTCTTGGTACAAAGGGAGGAATTAACTATAACCATGTTCTTGCACGACGACAGCTCGATTATCTGATGAGGGATAAACCAAATAGTATTCATTTGAGTAGTTTCTTTCTGAAGGAGGGAGAAGACCATAAGGAAGCTAGGGAACAGATTTTGAATGCATGGCGTCACATTCATAAGAAGAGTAGGAAAGACTTGGGACCTAGAGGGGCTATTTCTTTGGAACCTTATCTTCGATGGGTCCAAGCGAGAGCTATTCAGTTGAAGATGTCGTATTCCCGGGAAACACCTATTCTTGATTTTTTTTGTGAAAACTACTCCTCCCTTATTGGATGATATAGAAGAGCTATAGCTTGCTTTGGTCAGGATGCAGCAGGAAAAGGATACTTGGAAGAATAAGGGCCAAACTTTAGAGATTTCCTATAGAGAAGACTTGAAGGAGAAAGACGACTTGATTGAGATCCTTGAGAGGCAAGGGGATTTATTTTCTCCTAAGCCTCAGTCAGATGCTAGTTGCTCATTTCCTGATTCAGGAGACTGGAAGGAGGTTGTTACCAGGTATGCAGAATAAAACCATAGGTTGAAGGCTCAGATTGCCAGGCTTACAAGAAAGCGCCATCGTATAGAGTGATCTCCGACAACTTTGCTTCTCAGGGTTTTAGACTTTATTTTCATCCTGTACTTGGGATTGTTGAGACTTGTAACCTATTTTGAAGTTATTATAATAAAAAATTTCAGTATTTCAAATGTGTTATTACTTTGATATTTGCAATGCGTCTATAAATCTTTAAGTCCCTTAAAATATTAATAATAAAAATAAATCATGTGCACCACATATCATGAATCATATTACACATATTTCTTGCATTTGTTATGCATATCCAGGTGTCTTACCAAGCTTCCTTACTCCGTTCAGCAAGCTGACTCACCACTACAACACTCAGGCTAATTTCAGAAGAAAGATGGACAACATAGAACAACAGAATCGCGAGCTGCGCAAGGAGGTTTCTTCTTTGAAGGCTGGCATGGCCAATCTTACTGCTCTGATGGAATCTCTGGTGGCTGCTCAAAATCAGCCACCAAGTGTTCAACCTCAACTGACAAGGGCTACTGCTAAAGCTCCGATTGTTCCTGTGTCTACTACCCCAGCTATTATCCAGAATCGCATGCCTCAAGGTTATCCATGGAGAATGCCAGAGAATTTTGCACCTAAAGGTTTCAATATTGGTCCTCAAGAAGCTCCAATTGTTCATACTACTGTTAATCTTGCACCTCCTGTGGTGCATGATGCTCCTGCTGCACCTCATTCGGTAAATTTGGTTCCATTTGTTAATGTTGATGTATGTCGTCCTTTTCCTCCACCAAGTTAAGACTTGGGGTCTTTATGACAGAATGGATCATTTTCAAGAGAAGTTTGACAAGATGCAGAGGGAGATGAAGGCCCTCAGGGGAAAAGAGTTATTCTGGCAGAATGTGAATGAATTATGCTTGGTCCCAAATGTTAAGATACCTGCAAAGTTTAAAGTCCTGGAGTTCGAGAAGTACAAGGGAAACACTTGCCCTTGTGCTCATCTGGTGATGTATGTAAGAAGAATGTCTACCCATACTAATGATCAGCGTCTGCTGATTCACTTTTTTTAGGATAGTTTAACCGGTGCGACACTGAAGTGGTATATGAGTTTGGATAGCGTCAATATCCATACTTTCAATGACTTGGGAGAAGCATTTATCAGACAATACAAATATAATGTGGATATGGCGCCTGACCGTGATCAACTCAGGGCCATGGTTCAGAAAGACAGGGAACCATTCAAAGAATATGCACAGAGATGACGTGAGGTAGCCGCCCAAGTGATTCCTCACATGGAAGAGAAGGAGATGACTAAGATTTTCTTGAAAACTCTTGATGCTTTCTACTATGAAAGTATGGTAGCAAGTGCGCCAGGTGACTTTACTGAAATGGTAGGCATGGGTGTCTGTTTAGAAGAGGCTGTAAGAGAGGGCCGTTTAACGAAGAGTGAAGGATCTGGAGGTGCGAAGAAGCCATCTTATGGGGTTACCAAGAATAAGGAAGGGGATACAAACGATGTTATGCAAGAGAGGAGGGTTAATCCTCCTAGAAGAAATTATCAGCGTCATCAGAAAGTCGCCTCAGTTACTCCAGTTGTTGGTGTAGCTCCAACCACCGTTTCTTATCAGAGACCATCCCAACATGGGGAATCAAGGGTATAATCAGAGAAGGGAGAGTTATGGCCCTATTCCTATGACTCAGAAGAAGTTGGTTCAGACTCGACCACCTCCCGCTGTACCATCACCATTGCCTTGGTATTATAAAGCAGACCAAACATGTGCTTTTCATCAGGGAGCACCAGGGCATAATGTTGAGAATTACTATTCTTTGAAGACTCAGGTGCAGAAATTGGTGAAGTCTGGTATTCTATCTTTCAAGGATGTGGGCCCTAATGTGAAAGACAATCCTTTACCCAAGCATGGAGGAGAGAATGCTGTGAACATGGTGGCCAGTTGTCCAGGTGACTTCTGGATTTTTGATATTCATCTGGTTAGAGGAGATTTGGTGAAAATGCATGCAGACCTCTGTGAATTTAGCTACTATACGCATAACCATTCCAGTTGTGCTATTTGTAGTACAGACTTACAAGGTTGCGATAAAATAAAGGCTGATTTGCAGGAGATGATGGATGAGGGCCTCATCTACATAATCAGGCCTAGGGAAGAGTATGAAGAGGAAGTGAACATGGTTTATGGATGTCCTAGAGAGTTCAGAATTTTTGATGTGGAGTATATGAATGAGGATCTTGTACAATTGCATGCTACTTTCTGCCACATGGCTGGTCAGGTGGAACATCAGTATGGATCTTGCCGAATTTGCTGCCTGGACTCCCGGGGATGTTCAATTGTTAGGAATGATATTCAGTTGTTGTTAGACAATGGAACTATCAAGGTTACAGGTCAAAGGGATGATTACCATGAAGTTGATATGATTAAGTTTTGTTTGGCTGAAGAAGAGTCGAATGATGAGTATGCCTCTGCAGATGAGTTCTTCTCCTCGAATGAAGATTTGTTTTCCAGAGATGACTCCATAATGATTGATTGTGTTGAAGAAGGGGTAAACGTCATTATGCCTTGTTTTGGTGCACCTGACCATTTTGAAGTTGAGTATCATAGCAAGCCGGCTGTTACTCCATTGGTGATTAGTTTACCGGGTCTTGTCCCCTATAAGTCAGATAAGGTTGTACCCTACAAATATAACTCTACAATTTTAGAGAATGGTTTGGAAGTTCCCATCCAGCCAATGCATGATGTTGGAAATATTTCTGAGACTAGCAGAGTGACCCACAGTGGTCGTGTATTTGCACCAGTTATTCGTGGAGATGTTAGCGCTGGAAAGAAAATTGTTGGGAATGTTGAGCCCAAGAAGGAAGTGGGTGAACCTAGTGGAGCTACGCTAGAGAAAGAGGTGGATGATATTTTGAAGATAATCAAGATGAGCGACTACAGAATTGTAGATCAGCTACTGCAGACTTCTTCAAAAATATCTATCTTGGCTTTATTGATGAACTCCTATGCTCATAGAGAATCTCTTATGAGGGTATTGGACCAAGATTTTATGGAAAGTGACATGTCTATATACCAATTCAGTAGTGTAGTAGGGAACATCACGTCATGTAATAACCTAAGTTTCTGCGACGATGAATTTCCAGATGAAGGAAGGAATCACAACCTGGCCCTCCACATCTTTATGAACTGCAAGAATGACTCAATATCCAATGTGTTGATTGATAATGGATCTGCATTGAACATTATACCGAGGAGCACACTTATGAAATTGAAATATCAGGGAACACCCATGCGCCCAAGTGGAATTGTTGTGAAAGAGTTTGATGGATCAAGGAAATATGTTATTGGTGAAGTGGACTTGCCTATTCATATAGGCCCATATTTGTTTCAAATTACTTTCCAGGTCATGGATATTGTACCCGCTTATAGCTGCTTGCTGGGACGGCCGTGGATACATGAGGCAGGGACCGTCACTTCAACTTTACACCAAAAGATGAAGTTTGTACGTGAAGGAAAAGTGGTAATTATAAATGGAAAGCAGGAATTATTGATATCTCATTTGTCCTCTTTCAGCATTGTGGAGGCGGATGAAGCTTCTGTTGGAATCCAGTTCCAAGCTTTATCCATTGATAATATAAGGGGAAATGAGAATTCCATGGTTTCTCTTAAAGATGTGTAGCAAGTTGTGCGTAAGGGTCATAGTAAGATATAGGGATAGATTGTGGATCCACCTGTAAACAAGAACAGAGCTGGCTTGGGGTTCTCTTTGAAGAATGACAAAGGTAACAACATGAAGTCGAAGTCTGCTATAGGCAAGTATCAAGACATCTTCCGTAGCGGGGGTTATCTTCATCCAACTATTTCCGGGATTAATGCCATTGTGGAAGATGAAGCAGAGCCGAAAATGCCAAATCATGTGACGCACGGAGTTAAGGTTCAGAACTGGATCACCATTGACATTCCCTCTTGCATACATGTTTCAAAATTAATTAAAATACCCGTTGAATACAATGACCCTACACCATCTCCCAACTTTGAATGTCCTGTGTATGGGGCCGAAGAAGAAGACTATGATAAGATTCTAGAAGAGATCTCACGGTTGCTTGAGCGTGAGGAAAATGCCATTCAGCCATATAAAGAGCCATTGGAAGTAATCAATTTGGGTTCAGAAGAAGATCCAAAAGAAGTCAAGATTGGAGCATTGTTGCATCCTAATGTGAAGAGTAGGTTGATTGAGTTGTGGAAAGAGAATATGGAAATTTTTGCTTGGTCGTACCAAGATATGCCTGGTCTAGATATAAATATTGTAGAGCACCGTTTTCCGTTGAAGCCAGAGTGTCCTCCAATCAAATAGAAGTTGCAAATAACTCACCCAGATATGGCAGTGAAGATCAAAGAGGAAGTTCTAAAGCAGATTAATGCTGATTTTCTTGTGACATCAGTGTACCCTCAATGGATTTCCAATATTGTCCCAGTACCGAAGAAAGACGGAAAAGTTCGCATGTGCATAGATTACAGAGATCTAAATAAAGCTAGTCCAAAAGATGATTTTCCATTGCCGCACATTGACATGTTAGTGGATAGCACAGCAAAATTCAAAGTATTCTCGTTCGTGGACGGATTTTCTGGGTATAATCAAAGAAGAATGGCACTAGAGGACATGGAAAAAACAACATTTATCACACCCTGGGGAACATTATGTTACAGAGTTATGCCCTTCGCGTTGAAGAACGCTGGTGCAACATACCAGAGGGCTATGACAACCCAATCCCATGATCTGATGCACAAGGAAATCGAAGTATATGTTGATGATATGATTGCTAAGTCCCAGACTGAAGAAGGGCATGTAGAAGATTTGTTGAAGTTGTTTCAGCGTTTGAGGAAGTATCGTCTCCGCTTGAATCCAAATAAATGTACCTTCGATGTTCCATCATGGAAATTGTTGGGTTTCATTGTTAGCAAGAAAGGAATTGAAGTTGACCCTGACAAAGTAAAATAAATTCAAGAGATGTCAGCGCCAAGAACTGAAAAGCAAGTCAGAGGGTTCCTCGGGCGTTTGAATTATATTTCCATATTCATTTCTCACATGACTACAACGTGTGAACCGATCTTTAAGTTGTTAAAGAAAGATCAAGGTTGTGTGTGGACAGATGACTGCCAAAGGTAATTTGAAAGTATTAAAGAATATCTGCTTGAACCTCCTATCTTGCTCCCTCCTGTTGAAGGAAGATCGTTGATTATGTATCTGACAGTGTTAGATAATTCCATGGGTTGTATTCTGGGACAACAAGATGAAACGAGGAAGAAAGAGTATTCCATTTATTATCTCAGTAAAAAGTTTACTGATTGTGAGTCACGGTATTCCATGCTGGAAAAAACATGTTGTGCTTTGGCCTGGGCGGGAAAACGTTTGCGGCAGTATATGTTGAATCACACTACTTGGTTGATCTCCAAAATGGATCCAATCAAGTACATTTTTGAAAAGCCTGCTCTTATTGGGAGAATTTCCTGCTGCAGATGCTGTTATCTGAATATGATATTGAATATCATACTCAAAAAGCTGTTAAGAGCAGCGTGTTGGTAGATTATCTTGCTCACCAAACAGTTGATGATCGTCAGCCTGTGAAGTATGATTTTCCCGATGAGGATGTGATGTTTCTGAAAGTGAAAGATTGTGATGAACCATTGCCTGAGGAAGGTCCTGATCCTGAATCTCGCTGGAGTATGATATTTGATGGAGTTGTGAATGCTTATGGTAAAGGAATTGGTACTGTGATTGTCACTCCACATGGATCGCATATTCCTTTTACTGCAAGGTTGACATTTGATTGTACTAATAATATGACAGAATATGTGGCTTGCATCATGGGTCTCGAGGAAGCTATTGATCTCAGAATTAAAATTCTATATGTGTATGGCGATTCAACTTTAGTAATAAATCAGATTAAAGGAGAATGGGATACTCGTCAACCAGGCATGATCCCTTACAAAGATTATGATAGAAGGTTGTTACCCTTCTTTAATAAAGTTGAATTCCATCACATCCCTAGAGACGAAAATCAAATGGCGGATGCTTTGGAAACTCTGGCTTCTATGTATCAAGTGAATACTTGGAATGATATACCTTAAATTATGGTTCGGCGACTGGATAGGCCCGCTCATGTGTTTACAACAGAAGAGTTAGTAGATGAGAAACCTTGGTATTATGATATCAAGCATTTTCTCCAAACTCAGGAATACCAGATTGGTGCTTCGAATAAAGATAAAAAAACATTGAGAAGATTGGCTGGCAGTTTCTTCCTCAGTGAAAATGTGTTGTACAAGAGAAATTATGACATGGTCTTACTCTGATGCATGGATATACACGAAGAAGACATGTTGATGCATGAGATTCGTGAAGGTTAATTTGGAACTCATGCCAATGGATATTCGATGGCTAAAAAGATGCTAATGGCAGGTTACTATTGGCTAACAATGGAATATGACTGTTAAAAATTTTCAAAGAAGTGTCATAAATTCAAGATTTATGCGGACAAGGTTCATGTGTCTCCGACACTTCTCAATGTGATCTCTTCCCCATGGCCTTTCTCTATGTGGGGTATTGACATGATCAGGATGATAGAACCCGAAGCTTCGAATGGACACCATTTTATCTTGGTAGCAATTGATTACTTCACCAAATGGGTGGAAGCAACTTCATATGCTAACGTTACCAAGCAGGTGGTTGTGCGCTTCATTAAGAATAATCTTATATGTTGGTATGGTGTGCCGAGCAGAATTATCATCGACAATGGCTTGAATATGAACAACAAGATGATGACAGAACTTTGTGAAGAATTCAAGATCATGCATCACAACTCATCTCCGTACAGGCCAAAGATGAATGGGGTTGTTGAAGCTGCTAATAAGAATATCAAGAAGATTATCCAGAAGATGGTCGTTACTTATAAGGATTGGCATGAAATGCTCCCTTTTTCTTTGCATGGATATCAGACATCTGTCTGCACTTCAACTGGAGCAACCTCGCTCTCCCTTGTGTACGGAATGGAAGCGGTACTCCCAATCGAGGTTGAGATTCCATCTTTGTAAGCAATGATGGAAACCAAGTTGTCAGAGGCTAAATGGGTCCAGAACAGGTTTGAGCAATTGAATTTGATCAAAGATAAGAGGATGACAGATTGTGTCATGGATAGTTATATCAGAAGAGAATGAAGAAAGCTTTTGATAAGAAAGTCAAGCCTCGTGAATTTAGAGAAGGCGACCTTGTGCTCAGGAAGATCATGTCTTTTAACGTTGATTCTAGGGGCAAGTAGACTCCCAATTTTGAAGGCCCATACATTGTCAAGAAAGCCTTCTCTGGAGGTGCATTAATTCTTGAAAATATGGATGGCGAGGAGTTCCCACGTCCCATGAATGCTGATGCAGTCAAGAAATACTTCGCCTAAAGAAATAAAAGAACAACTCGCTAAGTTGAAAATCCGAAGGGGAGGCTTAGGAAAAAAAGAGCATCTCGGTAGGCCGAAAACCCGAAAGGGTGGTCTAGAAAAAAATTAGAGACATAAACAGAATAAATTTCCCGCTAAGTTGAAAACCCGTAAGGGCAGCTTAGGAAAAAGTTAGGGACTTTCTTGGTAAGTAACTACATCAGACAAGACTTGAGAATTAAAGCAACAATCTTCTCGGATCCTCATCATACTTCAACGAAAGCTGCTGCTCAGGATTTCAAAAGTTGTTAGAGTGGACAGTTGTCATTGTATCTCAATGTATCTTTTCCATTATATATTACCATTTTCCGAACTTTGTAATCATCCATGGAGTCTCGCCATTCGCAGACTACCATTCTATTAATGAAATTTGAGCTTTTACCTAATTCTTTGTATTTCTTATTTTACTTAGCTTACAAAGACTCCATTTTTTATTGATAATAATTTTCAAAGCAAAAAGATTAATAACAAAACTGATTTTCAAAAAGAATTTACAATTTGCTTTTAATTTAGAATTTGTGATTCAAGAGAAAAACAAAAGTTATGATCCCAGGAACGGACGAACTCCAGTTGTTTTGAGAAGTTTTTGTTTCTCCCGGGAAGGTTTACTCAGGATGTTTTCGCTGTATTTGGTTTGTGACTCTAGTGTCCCTAGTCAAGTCTTGGTTCATTTTTTTTCTTCTTCTTCTGAGTTTGCATGATATGAAGACTAAATTGTTAGACGGTGTGGCAAGTGATCGAGAGGGGGGGTGAATAGATCACCTCTTACTTTTTCAAGGATTTAAAATTATTTTATCAAAGCGAGTTGAAAGCAGCAAAAATCAATGTCCTGAATCAATTCCGTCAACTTTCAACTGACTACTAGAAAACTTGGCATGTGAAAAACTTGCTGGATTTTTATTAAATGAAATAGATGAAATATACAACTCAGAAATCTTAATGTTTCAATGCACTTATCATAAAAGCAATATTTCCAATGAATTTAGAAATTTGTTAGGAATTTTGTCAAACACTTGGCATATGCTTGTATAATGATTTAGTAGTGGTGGTTTGGTGAAAATGTTTGAACCACTATGTTTATCATTAGACAGAAAAACTTAGCAAGCCAATTGAATTACAAAATTTTTGAATTTGTAAAACTATAAACAGAAAGAAATAAAGAACGATACACAGGCAGTTTGGTAAGGAAGTTCCCCACTGTCGTCCTCGCGTGTGGGTACGTCTCCCTCTCAATTTCACAATTGAAATTGAGAAATTTTATAATAATTTGCTGAATGTTTGATAACAAGGTTACACTACACAAAGATAGAAATCCCTATGATCTTCTTCTTCTTGTAAGAACCACCACTTGATATGAGTTGTATCAAGATTTCCTGCAAGGTCCACAAACGATCCTCCGCTTCCACGACCTGTTTGCGAAAATCCGTCTGATTTCCAAATCCCTCGCTACGGATGAATCTGACTCGTGCGACTGTGGCTAACAAAACCCTCAAGAACACACATGTTCTTAAAGGACAAACCCTTTGGTTTAATTCTTGAAGCCTCCTCTTCAACCTTCAATTCAGCTGAGATTCTTTCAATACACAGATGAACGTTATCTCTGACCGCTTGATTCACTTCAACAAGGATGTTTGATTTTCTTTGTTTGTTATTGAATTGAAGATGGTTGAGAATATGATGAAGATGAAGTTTCTTTAGGCTTCTGGTTGCTCACAATTGTTTGACACAATTCAAATATGTTGTTGTGTGTTGTGCTGAGAAAAATGATTGCTTATATATGTAACATAAAACGGTTAGCCAAAAGGAAGTATTATGAGTCGATGCATGTTGGTCATGTGTCAACTCATGTTAGTTATGAGTGACAGGATGGGTCGACACATTGTGTTTTGAGTCGATGCAAAATAATATTATAACATTTACAGAACCAACAATTTTCTATCCGTCGACACATAACATGTATGTGTCAATACATACTGATTGTAATTTTAATTTTTGAATATAAAACATGGTATGAGTCGACACATGATATTATGTATCGATGCATATAAATTCAAAGTTGTATTCCAGGCGAATCAGAATGTCACGTGTTGATACATGAGGTTTTGTGTCGATGCATACAAGTTTAAGTTTGTATTACAGGGGTATCAAAGTGTTATGTGTCGATGCATAAGGTTTTGTGTCGATGCATACAAGTTTAAGTTTGTATTAAAGGGTCATCAAAGAGTTATGTGTCGATGCATAAGCTTTTGTATCGATGCATAATAGTTTTGAAATAGTATTCCGGGGACTTCAGTAAGTTATGTATTGATACAAAACTTGTTGTGTCGACTCATAATGATGCATTATGAGTCAAATATATTTTTAGCATATTTTAAACATGTTATATTATATTTTTGTAGTGCACACATGTATTTAGTATTTCACATATATTTGCAGTCATTCAAAAATCAATTATGAAGAGGTTGCTCACAAACTCCCCCTTTTTATGATGGCAAATATCATATTATGTGTTGGTATATAGTGTAGATGAATAAGCTTGTTCCCCCTGAGTTTGTGCATCTTCTTTATAACACAAACACAATCTTCACTAACACACTCTTCTTCTCCCCCTTTGACCACATCAAAAAGATAATAAGCAATATGTTCAGCAATCTTAGCACATAAGAAAATTGATATACAATTTCAGCAAATAATTATCTTGGCATTCACACAGAATGTCTTGGCTTAATGTTATCAATAACTGAGTAAATAATAGAGTAAACAGAATGTAATCAAGTTAAAAGTAATGAATTGCAGATAAAAGTTAGATTACATAAGCAATATAGAATGTTTGAAGGAGACATTAATACAACCACTTGAAAGAAAAAAAAGCATGAGTTAATGGTATGCAATGTATGACAAGAAGATATAGACTAGGGATTATGGCCATCACAGGATTCGTCATAGTTGTAGGGTGGAGGAGGAAGTGGAGGTGGATTAATGTCAGGATTCTGAGTCATGAACTGGTATCGTCAAAACCTGTTCTGGATATCGACATTTCTGAAATTTTCCATGATTCCAGGATTTTAACGGCAGTCGTCCATGAAGCTTGTCATCTCATTGTAAAACACTTGGTGCCATTTGACCAAATCTAAGTGCCACGAATGTTGAGTTTGGTACATCCGTGTATGCTCATCATGCCATTGCTCATGTTCTTTGTGCCATTCACTTTGCTGGTTGTGCCACTGTCTCGCTTCTTCATGGTGAGAATCATTTGCAACCTGTATTTGTTGAAACATGGCGGTGAGGTAAGCAGGAGCTTATGAGGAAGAACCTGCTGCAGTAGTAGGAGCACCGTGATGTTGTATTGTTTGATCAAATTGATAATTTATTGGAGACAAACGGTTTGGCACCACTCACCTCAACCGGTTCCAGCCTGATTTGCTTCAGGTTGGACATTTTCATTAATATCTAGCATGTCAGCATCAATAGGGTCCTCATCCTCATAGATCTGTTCAGAGGGAATGTCAAAGTTATATACCCTTACATTTGACCCTTTTTCCTTAAAATATAGGCATTGACGGTTTTTGTCCCATTTGTATCCCATGTGAGATAAAGTAGCCTTATTAAACTTTTGGGCAGCAGTAGGAGAGATGAGAGGAACAATTGGGATAACAAGGTTCCAGAACTTGATAATTCTCATAATTTGAGCCGAATATCTAAGTGCGGTGTTCTTCTGGCTATTTCGCATATGGAACATGCGTTTGACAAAGTAGTTTGGCCAGTTTAGGGGAACCCTATCTAGCAAAATGTGCATAAGATGGATATCTCACCTGTCTAGCCTAGAGTTTCCACCGAATCTTGGACGCAATATATGTGAAGTTATCCAGTGAAGCATTCTAGGAATGCTTTTGATAGTGCCGGTGGTTATCGGCTCAAACTCGCCTAGAGGTCGATCAAGTTTTAGAATTGAGTTTATGAAAGCTTCTTCATCATAGTCGGTATCAAAACTTTTGTCATTGTAGCTTTTCATTATTCACCTTCCAAAAGGAATTCCAAAAATACTTTGCCAATCAATGGCTTCAAAAACATATCTTCTTGTCCCGATTTTGACTTTAAAGCACCAGCCCTTATTTTTTTCTAACCCAGCATAAAAAGCTCGTATAAAGTCTTCATGGTAGTCTTCTCTAATATTAAGAAATGACCCTAGTTGTTGAGCATCTAGGATATCACAGACATCTGTGATATGGAGGGATAGAACCTCATCCTTATCAAAGACATGAGGTTTCATAACTAACCTTTTCTTAAAGGACTGCTCAAATTCTTCTGTGACGGTGGGATGCATGATAGATAAGGCGCTTGGAGGGATATCTGGGACACATCTGGATGGTCCAGCAGCCAATTTTCCCTTTCCTTTTATTTTTGGAGGAATGCTTGGTTGTAGAAGAAAGGTAGTTAAGAGTTTGGGTATGAGGTTTTTTTTTTAAGATGAAAGAGTGATGAGAGTGGCGAAGAATTGTTAGGGTTGGAGGCTTGAATGTTATGATACGGGTAGTTGGAGGGATGGGTAGGTGGGTAGGCCCATTCCAAATTAATGGCATTTATTACTCTCATGTGTCGACACGAAATTCGTATGTGTCGACACATCCTGTGTGAAAGAACAATTTTTCCTTGTTTTAAACGTTTTGTATCGACACAAGTTCTCTATGAGTCGACAGGAAGGAATATGTGTCGATGCAAACCTTGATGCGTCGATCTGAAACCAAGTCTTGCTTTATGTTTTTATAAAAAAATTCATATGATTCAACTCATAACTGTATGTATCGACTCATAACACAGATTTTGACAGAAATTGCAGTTTTTCACAGTTTCTTGTTAACAAAGGGATATGGTACCAAATTCCAATTTTAAAAAAATGAATCATTTGAAGAGTATTATGCATGCCTAATGATGTGATGTAAGTTGCATATGTCAAATTCAAACAATTTATGTAAAATAGATACACGAAGACATTATCAATGGAACATTTAGATCAACTTATAAGTAATTGAGAGAGTAGATAAGAAGGATATTACCTCGTTTGATTAGATAAGTAGAACCATGTACTAAAGCTGAGAAGCACATCTCAACAAAATGGTGAGACATAGATATATTTTAACTACATATATGCTTAAGACATCATGTAAGAGAGATCTAATATCCCTAGCTCACGACGAATGTTGAAGAAGAGTTCCGTTGCTAGTGGTTTTGTAAAGATGTCAGCAAGTTGATTTTTAGTATCAACATGCTCAAACGTAACATCTTCCTTTTCAACATGATCGCGAAGAAAGTGATGTCTAATCTCTATGTGTTTAGTGCGTGAGTGTAAGACTGGATTCTTAGTGAGATTTATAGAACTTGTGTTGTCACATTTTATTGGAATACGTTTTAATTGAATATCGTAGTCTTGTAATTGTTGCTTCATCCATAAGATTTGAGCACAACAACTACCAGCTGCAACGTATTCAACTTCAGTAGTTGACAAAGAAACACCAACTTGCTTTTTGTTATGCCAACTTACTAGAGAGTTTGAAAACAAGTGACATGTTCCACTAGTGCTTTTCCTATCTGATTTGTAGCCAGTAAAATCAGAATCAGAGTAACCTACTAAACTGTAACCGCTTCCCTTGGAATACCATAGTGTGATACGGTGGGAGAACTGACTTGAGGTTTTTGCGTTTTATCGCAAATGTTGCGGTTAGCAAGAGTCGCCACCGACTTTTCTTTTATCCAAAAGGAAAGGTGAAAAAGCTTAGGAAAGACCTTTGAGATATTTTCTTGAGTTCGGGGGGTAGATTATGAAAAGAGAAGGTATTAGCACCCTTTTCATCCATGGTTTTCCATGGGCTCTTAGTTACTTGCTAGATCACTTGCTTTTGTTTGAAAAATGTGCTTTGTGTGGTTTTTGAAAGTATTTTGAAAAGGTGCCATCGTTTAGGCAAACTTTGTAATAGTTCTCGTTCATAAGAACGTATACAAAGTGTTGAGCTTTTGAAAATATTTCATGTTTGGAAAGTGTTTTGAAAGTGTATGTGATTGTTTTTGAAAATAGCAAGGATGTTTGTTTTGAAATTGAGCAAGTAACTAAAAGTAACCTACCTACTCAAAAGGTCTTAGATATGTTTTTCCTCCTCCTTTAGATGTTGCTATCTTACCATTGATTTGGTAAGAATCCTCATCGTTGGATATGAAGGGAAGGACGTGGGTCATCGTATAGTCATGATAGCAATATTGTGAGATATCTTAGCATTCTCTTGTAGGGACTAAGATCACTTGTAAGGCAACATTTGCAGCGTCATCGAGGGACTATGATCTTGTATTTTGATTGTTTTTGCTAAGACATCCCACATGCATAACATGACAATTTTGTATAAGGCCATAAGTGGAATTACCCTAGGGGTGCATGTATGAATAGTGTGTTTGATTCACATGCATTTGGTCTTTGATTAGGGGTTGTCTACTTGTTGATTTTATCTTGCAATACATTTCCTATTTTACTAGCAAGCATACAAAAATAATAAAATGCAAAAAGATAAAACCCTACACTATTACAACCATATTGAATAACATGAAATTATAAAGGCAAAAATAAAATAAAGGCAATAAAAAAAAAGAAAAGAAAAAAAAGGTCTTTCGATTCAGGCTGGAACACCCTTCGATTTTCCTTTGTCTCCTTCGATTTGGGGTCTGGAGTCAGTGGAGTCATGCCCTTCGATTTTCCTTTGTCTCCTTCGACTGGGGGTTTGAGTCAGTGGAGTCATGCCCTTCGATATTCCTTTGTCTCCTTCAACTGGGGGTTGGAGTCAGCAAGGTTTTATCTTTCGTTTGAGGCTTAGAAACAGAAAGGTTATGTATTTCGTCTGAGGCCTAGAAACAACAAGGTTATGGCTTTTCCACATGCTCCTTGCTGACTCCTTGTAAGCATATTAGGCCCTCAAATTGTGATTCGAAAGGCTTGTGCAGCTAGCCAATCGAAGGGTATAACAAACCTGTCTCAAGTTCTTAAAATGCAACATCCAAACATAACTACAGTCCAGAGGTTAGCACAAAAACCAATGGGTCTCAAAGTCCAAAGTATAACTAATTAAGGTTGAGTTTTCAACATATGGGCAGTCAGAATCTAATGCTAAAACATGGTCTAGAAATATCTACATTTTTCTCTATTGGCGTGTGCATATGATGTTTAAATGAAAGAGTTCAAAGTTTAGAGAGAACTTACCTCTTGAAGTGTTTAACCAAAAGAGTTGTAGGTGACTTCTTTGATGGTGGAGGGAGCTTTGCAGGGATATTCCTGAAGCTAGTTTTGTTACTGCTTGGTTTGGGCAGTCACTGAATCGAAAGAGAGTATATGATGGTGATGCGTGAATCGATGGTTTCTACATCTTAGGGGAAGTGCATCGAAAGGTACACTACTGAGGCTTTTTTATGAAAAAAAATCTTAGAGTTTTGAAGGTTTGAGAATGTTGGAGAGTTTGAGAATATGGGAGAGTTTGACTGTTTGAGGATTTTTTATGATTTTTTTTCTCTAGCAAAAATATGGACTCTTTCTTTGTCAATTGTTTCTCTATTTATAGAGAAAAGGTTTGGGTGTTTAAACAAAAAGGTGGCTTGGCTGAAACATGAATATTAAGTTAAGTCAGATTTTCCAAGATCCCAAGGTGAAGTACTAAAGTTGCTGGTTAAAAGGGGTTGACTCCCCTGACTTATGGTGAAGTACAAATAGGATTTAAGCAAAGCATGGGCTTAGGATAGGATTTGTACTAACAAGTTCACTTTCAAGAAAATAATCTTCTGGACAAAGGTTTAATCACCTGGACAATAACTTAATCCAAAATGTAATCAATTAATTATGGAGTGAAATAAAAGCATTAAGGCTTGTAAAGTAAGATCATGTAGCATGGTCCAAAGATTTGATCAGTGTTCTTTCAAAATCCTATTTTCCACTTCTGTCGAAGAGTTCTAGAAATGTACTAAAGAAGACTGCGTCGAAGGATTCAGAGTTAGGTTTGAAAGATGTTGATTCGAAGGGAACCAAAACTCCAATTGAAGCTTTTGTATGAAGGTGGCTCATATCCAATCGAAGGCTTGCATGCCAGGGGTTACATGTGGTCAAACGGAAGAGTGTACATAGAGGGTCCCTGTCTTGTGACTTCATGCCAACATATAAAAGATCTATGTTCAAACGAAGCTTGTATAAAGGGAACCAACATGTTCAAATGAAAGGTGCATGTAGGAGAACAAAATATTCATATTCGAAAGAGGCATATAGGGAACAAAAAGTGAAAATCGAAGGATGCTAAAAGAGAGCCTTTTGCCTTGGAAATGAAATAGATTACAAGAGGTTTTTTTCCTTGTGAATCCAAACCAAAATGTGCCAGAGGCCCATGCCCAGTCGAAGGATGCAAGCCAAGCTTGCATCAAAAGAGGCCAAAAGGCCAATCGAAGGAGTTGAAACGAAGAACACTTGTATTTCTTCAAATTTGTCAAAATAATATTTTTATTTGTTTTCTCCCTTTTTGATAGTTTCCTTTTAATTTTGGTACTGGAAAATTCCAAAGTACTTGTGCAAGCTTGAACCTTGAGAATCCTTGTGAGAAAGGCCTTGAAGAATGAGAGGGAAAATTTTGGGGTACAACAGCTACCCCTGTTCAATATTCGTAAGCCTGAAGAGTTAGATTGGCGAGTTTTGTCATTCGTGACTCAAAGGTGGAAGATGATTGGACACTAGAGTGCCCGGAAATTTGCACTCGGTGATGTGATGGTAGAGGGAATGGGCTTAAAGTTGCCATTTGGAGAGGTGATAGAAAGTTGTTGGAGATGGGCTTGTAGATGCCATCCAAAAGTGATTTCCGAATCTGAAAGAGAAACTGAATGAGTATCAGAATGGCATTCGTGTTTGAAGCGTATCTGAACTGTATCTGAAAGTTGCAACTGAATGAGTATCAGAATGGCGTCCGCGTCTGGAGCGTATATGTGTTGTATCTGAAAGCTGAATGAGTATCAGAATGGGGTTCGTGTCTGGAGCGTATTTGTATTGTATCTGAAGGCTGAATCTGAATGAGTATCAGGATGGCATCCGTATCTGGAGCATATCTGAACTGTATCTAGACTTGAAGTCTGAATGAGAATCAGAATGGCGTCTGTGTCTGGAGCGTATTCGTTCTGTATCTTGAAGTCTGAATCTGAATGAGTAACAGAATGGCATCCGTGTCTGGAGCGTATCTGTGTTGTATCTGAATCTGAATGAGTATCAGAATGGCATCCGTGTCTGGAGCGTATTTGTACTGTATCTGAAGTTTGAATCTGAATGAGTATCAGAATGGCATCCGTGTCCGGAGCGTATCTGAACTGTATCTGAGAGCATATTGTTAATGGTAGTTGTTAATCTTATCCTGAAAAGGGTAAAATGTTAGATGAAACACAAAGTTATGGTGTATGAAATCTATGGTGCAATATATGTTCTTTATCAATGTTTTATGATATATGGATGTAATGTATGCGCATGTAAGCTGATTTGTTGTATTGCTGTATGATTGAGGAAATCAAATCCCTGAAAATTATCGGGGACATGCTGATCTTTCATGTTTGGAAGATGAAGTACTGACTGTATTCTGTTGTGAGAGCATTGCCATATATTGTTTTGAGGAATCCTGAGAAAATTGACGCTCTCTACCGGGGATTAATAACTTGAAGTTTTAGTTCCACCGGGGATCTAAATGACGTATTGTGGGGATTGCTTATGGAATAGTCTAGAGATGTTTTTCCGGCTCTTTCAACCTATCAGTAATTGTCTTTCTCATTTTGTTTATTTGTAAACAGTAATTATGTTCAGATGCATATGTTCATTAATGAATCTTGGACGTTTTTGCAAATAAAAAAAATAAGTCTAAAGAAAAAGATAAATAGTTTTCTGTACTTTCAAAGAGATATCTTTGTATTGACTTTTGAATAAGTATTTTGTACAAAGGAGACAATCATTCTAGTAAGAGAATGATGCCATAAAAGGGCAAGAAAAACTTTATACAAAGAAAGATAGCTATGTGCACTAATACCACGGGGTTTCCATTCCGCTATAGCCTTCGTATCTCCGATGATTGAATTTATCAGAAACTATGAGTTCATCAGTGGAAGTCAAGAGGTTGTCTTCAAAGTGATCCGACGGGACATAGTCATACTCTTTAATTCCCTAACTTTTGCCTGGACCGCCCTTTTGGGTTTTCAGTCCACCGGGAAACCCTTTTCTGCCCAAGTCGCCTTTTCAGGTTTTCAACTTGTCGGGTGTACAGATTTTTTTATATTTTATCCCTAATTTTTGCCCGAACCTTTTTGGTTCACCGGGATGCCCCTGTTTTGCCTAGGTGTGTTAACCTATCGGGTCTCTTATGCGTAGTATCTTTTGACTATGTCCGCGTTCGCAGGGTGTGGCAAGTCGTCATCGTCCATGGTGGTTAAGATCATTGCCCCACCGGAGAATATGTTCTTGATTACAAATGGCTCTTCATAGGTAGGAGTCCATTTTCCCCTGGTATCAATTTGTGGAAAGATGATGCGCTTGATCACTAGATCTCTAACCTGATATACTTGGCGTCTGACTTTCTTCTTGAAAGCCTTGATCATTCATTTTTTATACATCTGACCATGGCAAACAACAGTAAGTCTCTTTTCATCAATTAAGTTTAGTTGATCAAGTCGAGTCTGGATCCAATCGTCCTCATTCAAAATTGCATCCTTCATAATTCTCAAAGAGGGGATCTGAACCTCAATAGGAAAGACAATCTCCATGCCATAAACCAAAGAATAAGGTGTTGCCCCAGTTGATGTGTGAGCCGTGGTACGATACCCGTGGAGAGAAAATGGTAGCATCTCATGCTAGTCCGTGTAGGTGACTATCATTTTCTGTATGATCTTTTTAATGTTTTTATTTGTGGCTTCGACAACACCATTCATCTTTGGCCGATAGGGGGATGAATTGTGATGTTGAATCTTGAACTCCCCGCACAAGGTGGTGATCATATTATTGTTAAGGTTAGTACCATTATCACTAATGATCCTTTCTGGGATACCGTATCGGCAAATGAGATTCTGCTTGATGAAGCGGGCAACAACATTCTTAGTAACGGATGCGAAAGAAGCTGCTTCGACCCATTTTGTAAAATAGTCAATGGCTACTAGGATGAAACGGTGTCCATTGGAGGTTGTTGGCTTGATCTCCCCAATCATATCAATTCCCCACATAGCAAAGGGCCAAGGATCCGTTAAGACATTTAAAGGAATCGGAGGTACGTGGACTTTGTCAGCATAAATTTGACACTTATGACAGGTACGGGAGTGTTGATAGCAGTTTGCTTCCATGGTAGACCAATAATAGCCTGCCCGCAGGATTTTCTTCGCCATCGTGTGCCCACTAGAGTGAGTGCCAAAAGTACCTTCATGTAATTCAGCCATGATCTTTTCAGCCTCAATCTTATCCATACACTGAAGTAAAATGGAGTCGTCATTGCGTTTGTACAAGATGCCATTACTTAGGAAGAACTTAGCAGAGAACCTCCTCAAGAACTTTTTATCATTGATTGAAGCTCTTTCTGGATATTCCTGAGCCTCGAGATACCTCTTGACTTCATGAAACCAAGGTTGGTCCACTAACTCTTCAGTATTAATCTCGTGACAGTATGCTGGTTCATCCATTTGTTCGATGGTGATCTGGAGAGCCTCGTTATCCCAATTAAGTTTAAACATAGATGACATTGTGGCTAGAGCATCTGCTAGCTGATTTTCTTCTCGTGGGAAATGCTCGAAGGTAATCTTCTCAAAATGTGGTAACAATGTCAAAACGTGTTCTTTGTAAGGGATAAGGTTTGGGTGCTTAGTGTCTCATTCTCCTTTGATCTGACTGACGATCAAAGCTGAATCTCCAAACACATCTAAAGATTTGATTCCCATGTCTATGGAAGTCTTGAGACCAAAGATGCATGCTTCGTATTCCGCCATGTTGTTCGTACAGTTGAAGCAAATTCTGGAAGTAAAGGGAGTGTGACACCCTTCCGGATATATGAGTATAGTGCCGATACCATTACCAAGTGCATTGGATGCTCCATCAAAGAATAGGGTCCATCGGGATCCTTGTTCGAGTCTATCATATGGTCTGATTTCGTCACAGTTGTCTAATGTCATGATGTCTTCATCCGGGAATTCAAACTTCATGGACTGATAATCTTCTACGGCTTGATGAGCAAGATGGTCAGATAGCACACTGCCCTTTATAGATTTCTGGGTAGTGTATTGTATGTCATATTCTGTTAGGATCATCTTCCATCTAGTTATCCTCCCAGACAGAGCAGGCTTTTCGAAGATGTATTTTATCGGATCCATCTTAGATATCAACAAAGTAGTATGAGTCAACATATATTGTCTTAGCCGACGAGCAGCCCATGCCAGAGCGTAGCAAGTTTTCTCGAGCAGTGAATATCTGGTTTCACAGTCGGTAAACTTTTTGCTCAGGTAGCAAATAGCATGCTCTTTTCGGCCAGACTCGTCATGCTGCCCCAATACACACCCCCATTGAGTTCTCTAAAATGGTCAGATACATAATTAGTGGTCTTCCCTCGACTGGCAGCATCAAAACAGGAGGCTCTTGTAAGTACTCTTTGATCTTGTCAAAAGCAGTCTGGCATTCATCATTCCATTTGACCACTTGATCTTTCTTCAATAATTTGAAGATTGGTTCACAAGTAGCTGTTAGGTGAGAAATGAATCGGGCGATATAGTTCAGGCGTCCCAAGAATCCTATGACTTCCTTCTCAGTAAGAGGAGCAGGCATTTCTTGTATCGCTTTAACCTTGGCAGGATCAACCTCGATGCCTTTGTTGCTGACAACAAAACCTAGGAGTTTACCGGATCATACTCCGAATGTGCACTTGTTTGGATTCAATCTTAGTTTGTACTCCTTCAACCTCTCAAATTTTTTTTGCAAGTGGTTAAGGTGCTCCTCCTCAGTTTGTGATCGGGCTATCATGTCATCTACATAGACCTCTATCTCATGATGTATCATATCATGAAATAAAGCTACCATGGCACGTTGATAGGTTGCCCCAGCATTCTTCAGTCCAAATGGCATTACTTTGTAGAAGAATGTGCCCCATTGTGACAAATGTAGTTTTCTCCATGTCCTTAGGTGCCATTCTGATTTGGTTATAACCTTAGAATCCATCCATGAAGGAAAATACTTTGTGTTGGGCCGTATTGTCAACTAGGATATCGATGTGGGGAAGTGGAAAATCATCTTTAGGACTGGCCCTGTTTAAATCTTTATAATCCATGCACATTCATACTTTGTCGTCCTTTTTAGGCACGTGAACAATGTTGGCAACCCATTAAGGATAGGAAGTGACAGCCAAGAACCCAACATTGAATTGTTTCATGACCTCCGCTTTGATCTTCTCTGACATTTTAGGTCTCATGCGGAGGACTTTTTGTTTCACTGGTGGACAGTCTTCTCTTGTCGGCAGACGATGTACCACGATGTCTGTATCAAGTCCTGGCATATCGTCGTATGACCAGGCAAATATCTCAACATAATCATGCAATAGCTGAATCAGACGCTCCTTGACACTCGACTCTAGATTGGCACCCACTTTGATTTCCTTTTTATCTTCCTCGGTACCCAATTTGATTGTATCCAACGGTTCCTCATGAGGCTGAATAGCTATTTCCTCTTGTTGTAATAGTCTGGCCAATTCCCCTGGTACTTCACAATCTTCCTCACCTTCGTCTTCGGCTTGGTAGATTAGATCTTCAGAGTCACTAAAGGCCATAGAAGTATCGTTACCCATGGGATCCGGAATGAAGGGGTACCTGCATTTGTGAGTGTGTGTGTGTGTGTGTAAGGGTATAGCCATCTTTAAACAATAAAATGTAAAAGAAAGACAATGAGCACAAAAAGTTTGTATGTGAAAAACGTCCATGATTCATTGAATGTCATATGGAGATGAAATAAAAACCCTTACAAATGGACCATTGCGCCTCGGGTAAGACACAAGGTTGAAAATGTACGAATTGTTTGTGAATATTACAAGTCCAACATAAATGTAAAAGATAAATTACTGAGAGATGAAATTTATTGGGACAAAGTCTTTGGCTTCCTAATTGCGAAGTCCTCCGTTGACAGTAGGAAATATCCAATCCTCCAAGTTGCCATCTTCTTCACTATCTTCCACTGCGTTGACCTCTTGGTTGATAATCTTCAAAGGTGGCCCTCCAGCACGGACACGGCGCACAGCCTTCTGAGCACTTGAAGTAAACCCTAAGCCAAACTTGTCAGATTTATACGAAATGTATGGGATCTGCCCCCAGATGGTGCATCCACCCTCTTCTACTACTGCCTCGGCATCCTTTAGAGATGACATCCGAAGCGGAGGTCTTGTATTCTTGGGTATCGAGGATACCGTCTTGGTTACTGCTACCTCTTGAGAGACTTCTTCGAAATGTTGAAAAGGGGTTTCAATGAACTCGCCATCCAATTCCACATACCGGAAAGAACTTAGGTGGCTAATCATGTACTCTTCCTCTCCGTGGACAGTGATAATATTTCCATGGACCGGGTATTTCAGCATCTGGTGTAGTGTAGAGGTGACAGCACTAGCATTATGGATCTGGGGCTGTCCTAACAGACAGGAGTAAGAGGGGAGGATGTCCATTACATAGAAAGTTGAGTTGAAAGTCTGAGTTCCCACCTTTATGGGGATGTCCACCTCCCCGTGGACCATCCTCTTTGAGCCATCAAATTCTCTTACGACTATATTACTGGGTTTCAATGTTAGTCCTTCACAATCCAATATGTTGAGAGCTTTCTTTGGTAAAACGTTCAAAGATGAGCCAGTGTCCACCAAGACATGGGCCAGATTTGTTCCTCTACACTGCACAGAGACATGTAATTCCTCGTTGTGCTTTCTCCATTTTGGTGTCAAGTCAGCATCAGAGAAGCCTAATCCGTTATCAGTTGTCAAACTAGCCACACAATCTTGGAATTGGTCAGCAGATGTCTCTTGTGGCACATGGGTTGTCTTCAGAAACTTCACCAGAGCTTTCACATGTTCCTTAGAACACAGCAGCAATGCTAGCATGGAGATCTTGGAGGGAGTCTTCCCCAACTGTTCAACCACGTCATAGTCACTCTTCTTTATTATTCTTAGGATCTCTTCCATTTCCTTCTTGGAGGTCTCGGGGATGGTCAGTGGTTGAGCCTTCATCCGTACAGGCTCTTCTTGAATACCTTTTCCTCGAACATCAGCAGTAGAAGTATTGGTAGGGATAACAGCAGGTCTTGTGTCGTCTTTGCCAGTAGGAGGACTTGCAGATATGGTTATTGGTATGGAGGTAACCTTTGGAACAGCCACGGGTCCAAAAACTGCCTTTGGATGGGAAATTTCTGGAGAGAAGATTCTACCACTACGGGTAATCTTACTGGTTCCGGCAATATTGCTAATGTCAGAGTCTTCTTCTTCAGAGCTCACTTCTTCGGCTGTCAGCCCATCTTGTTTGATACCATGGTAGTAGATGTCTCTACCGTAATTTCACAGTATTGTTTTGTGTGATTCATACGGGATCGACCCGGGCATTGTGATCTTAAGAGGAGTAGTTTTTGGAACCGATGTAATCCTAAAGGGTCTTTTGGGGTCCCTGGAAGGATTGGCGGAGATGGTTATGATTGAAATGTCTTCAACTGGAATAGGTGAAACAGGAGTTTTTTCAAACAAAATCTCTTGGTGGTCTATCAGGCGTTGAATGTCTGTCTCCAACAGAGGGCAAACAGTTTGTGAGGATAAGCAATGATGGTAGTCTTCATTACAACCTGGGAAAACACCAACTTTCAACAAGTTTATCTTAATGATTGGGAGCGGAGTCAAGAGTTCATCAACTATGGTAACAAACAAATCTTCTTCAATAGCATTGGCGTTGTGACCATGCCTAGGCATAGGAGCGGAAATGACGTTTGGTTTCTCAGGTGCGTCAAACTCAACCTCTTTTGGATCTATAAGGTCTTGAATTTTGCTTTTCAAGGCCCAAAAGTTATTAATGTCGTGGACCGGACTTTCGGAATGGTATGCGCATCTGGAATTTGGGTGATAATGAGGGGACGCAGTGTTGGGGTTCTTTGGGGCCTCCTTTAAAGTTGCCAGATTCAATTTCAGAAGATATGGTAAAACCTGGGCTAGATTCATATTAATTCTGGTGAATTGTCAGATGGGCCTTTCCACCCTCGGTTGATTATTCCTTGGTTGATCAGATGTAAGCTTTGGGATCATAACGGCCCCTACCATTTGTCGGTGTTCAACTCTCACTTGGTTCCTTTGTGGATAAACAGCAGATACCTCCTTCCAAGTGAAGGGTTTTTTCACAGCTGTAGAGGCAGACAAATCCTTCTGAATCTTTCCACTTTTTATACCAGCTTCCACCCTCTCTCCGGTTAATATTAACTCACTAAATCCAGCAGATGAGCTTCCAATCAAATGGTTGAATAAAGGGTCTGATAGAGTGCCTAAGAACATATCCACCAACTCTCTTTCAGACAGAGGGGGTTGCACTCTTCCAGCTAGATCTCTCGATTTCTGCGCGTAATCTTTGAAACCCTCATTTGAAGCCATAGCCATACTCTGAAGTTGAGTATGGGTAGGCGCCAAATCTGCATTATACTGGTATTGTTTATAGAAAGTTGTGGCAAGGTCTTCCCAGTTGTGGACGTCGTCCCTTTCTAATTGGTAAAACCAATCGAGTTGTGTTCCGGATAAACTTTCTTGGAAAAATGCACCCACAGGTCTTTATCGGTGGAGTGCGGTTGAATCTTTCTTACATATGATCGGGGGTGTATCTTAGGACATGACACCCCATCATATTTTGCAAACAACGGAACTTTGAACTTTGGTGGGATCACAATTCCCGATATTAGCCCCAATTCTTCAAAATCTAGACCTGGTACCTTTTGTATTTCCATAGCATTTAGACGCTCTTCAAGATGTCTGTACTTATCATCCGCTGGAGGATATTGTTCCTCGGAGTAATCTTCCTCTTCCTCCTCCTCTTCAGATTCTGAAGAGACTGTTTTTTCTTTTCCTTTCCCTTCTCCTTCATCAGATGTTGTTGGAAAATTTAAGGTTCTTCTAGTTTGTCCTTGAAACCTTCTCCCCATGATTACCACACCAGTTGGTTTCTTCTCTTTCTTCTTTTTCTCTTTTGCCAACAGAGTCATCAGCTCCTCTTTCCCTTTGGCCAGGGTTGTGAGTAACTGTTGAAAATGTATGTTTTGAACTTGAAGATCTTTGATTGTCTGTTCGAGATCCATCTTACTGAAATGAACAGTAGAGAGATGAGGAAACTTGTTGCAAAAGACCTGTTTATGTTATGATGAATGATACGTGCAGATGTAATGTTTTCAAGGATTTTAAAAGATTCAAGTTCGTTTTAAACAAAAGAGAAACACACGCTATATTAATAAGATAGAGTTCGAGTACATCAATGCCCCTTGGGCGAAATAATACAATACTCTAATATAAAAAAGTGGTGCGCATTCTCTTTGGTGCAATGTAGGCATTTAGAGTCTGCTCCTCATAAAGTAGCCTAGTGAGTTCCAAAACCTTCTTCTCGCTTACGTAGAATTGGGCTTCGAATGTATCTCGCTCTCCTTTGAGTTATATCCAATCCCTTTGTAGGTCTTCAAGAGATGTGGGCATGTCAGGATATAGGATAGTGTATGGAACTTCTCCCTCCTTAACAGGCTCAATGATCACTGGGAGAATGGAAGGATAAGGCATCATAAGACTTTGGGCGCGGGTTCGTACCCACTTGAGGTAAGGCTCAAGAGGGATGGAATTCTTGTGTCCCAAAGTCTTGCTATCCACCTTGTTTAGCATCCTCCAAGCTCGAATGAATCTCTGGCGAAGACCTTGATCGTCGTTGTCGTAGTCGAATACCAAGCCTTGAATTAGCATCTCATGTGGGCCATCCCTTCGGACACAACCAAACTGTCTTAGAGCCAAGCATGGGTTGTAGGTGATGCCTCCCCTAATGCCAAGTAGAGGGACATTAGGGAATTCCCCACAACGGTCAACAATGATAACATTCTCTTTGGATCGAGAGCACCAATGGATATCTGAATGTTTGAGCATCATTAACCTTTGTGACCACCTTAATCCTTGCTCATTATTTAAGACTGATTGGGGAAGATGACAAATAAACCATCTTTCCAGGAGAGTACTGCAACACATAAGAACACCTCTTTTCCTCATTGTACGACTGTGAAAAGAGTGTAAGATATCTCCAAGCAATGTAGGCACCGGATTACGTAACATGAAGATTTTGACGGCACTCACATATTTGAGTTGGTCAGGATTGGGGAATAAGACCATCCCATAGATAAGAAGAGCCACAATTTCCTCAAATTCTTGTAAGTCTAAGGAATTCCAACAGCTTTGGGCCTTCTCAAACAAGAACTTTGCCAAGAAGCCTTTGACACCACTTCTAGTTTCCCAATGGGTTGTGCATCAGATGAGTGCAAGTGCAGAGCTTGAGCAATCTCTTCTAGCTTTGGATCTCTTTCTGTATCGTTGAAAGGTAGTTGATTAAGAATAGGAATCCTCAAGAGTTGAGAGAATTCTTCCAAAGTAGGTACAAGATGATAGTCAGGAAATGTGAAGCAATGATGCAAATGATCAAAGAACTGGAAGAGCACTTTCATCATATCCTCCTCTGTGTTGGAGGTGACCAAGTTGAGTAGACGACCATGCCTCTCAGTTAATGGAGAGTTCTCAGGGATCCTTGAAGCTAGCTCCTTGAGTTGTGGAGGAATTCTTACAAGGTTGACTTGGATAGTATTCCTGCGAAGTGAATCCATATTCTACAAAACAAAAACAAAGATGAAACTCCAAAATCCTTGAAATGGTTAGTGGATGCATATGATGCTTCATGATGTCCATGATGTTATGTACAAGTATTCATATACAAGCAAAAAAAGCAAGTTCTTAGTTTAGGCTTGCATGGGGTTTTATAGGTAATTACCCTCTTGAAGTTTAGTTGGCTCAACCTGTCCTAGTAATAGTAACCAGGTTCTAAGGAGCTCAATATCACTGGATTGTTTCCTTGTTCATTGTTTCAGCTCAAGCCTCTTTAATGGCGACAAAAATATCTCAAGAAATCAAACCTCAATGAGTGTAGTATCGAGTATCTACCAACTTCAGACGGCACCAAAGGCGGTCATCTCACTACATCCTAAAGGCCAAGTTGGTCAAGTAAAGGGTTCTAGAAGTTCATTAGTGCTTCATGACATCACTCAGCGGCCCTGTATTCTCTTTCATTGACTCAAAGGCTACCGGTACCCACAAATATGTCACACTAACATAGCTATTTCTTAGACCATGTCGGTATACCCCGCACAGTTTCCACAACGTATTACTATTTACCTATAATGTTTCCCAAATCCGGGTGGAGGATTCAAACCCAAACAAAGAACCATAATGTAAAGCAAGCAAATCAAACAATGTAAGCAAATAAATGTGATCTAGCCCTAAGGTAACCCCACTTTTTTTAAAAAATTCCCAGCAGAGTCGCCAGTTCTGTGATACGGTGGGAGAACTGACTTGAGGTTTTTGCGTTTTATCAAAAATGTTACGGTTAGCAAGAGTTGCCACCGACTTTTCTTTTATCCAAAAGGAAAGGTGAAAAAGCACAGGAAATACCTTTGTGATATTTTCTTGAGTTCGGGGGGTAGATTATGAAAAGGGAAGGTATTAGAACCCTTTTCATCCATGGTTTTCCATGGGCTCTTAGTTACTTGCTAGATCACTTGCTTTTGTTTGAAAAATGTGCTTTGTGTGGTTTTTGAAAGTATTTTGAAAAGGTGCCATCGTTTAGGCAAACTTTGTAATAGTTCTCATTCATAAGAACGTATACAAAGTGTTGAGCTTTTGAAAATATTTCATGTTTGGAAAGTGTTTTGAAAGTGTATCTGATTGTTTTTGAAAATAGCAAGGATGTTTGTTTTGAAATTGAGAAAGTAACTAAAAGTAATCTACCTACTCAAAAGGTCTTAGATGTGTTTTTACTCCTCCTTTAGATGTTGCTATCTTACCATTGATTTGGTAAGAAGCCCCGTTGTTGGATGTGAAGGGACAGACATGGGTCATCGTATAGTCATGATAGCAATGTTGTGAGATATCTTAGCATTCTCTTGTAGGGACTAAGATCACTTGTAAGGCAACATTTGTAGCGTCATCGAGGGACTATGATCTTGTATTTCGATTGTTTTTGCTAAGACATCCCACATGCATAACATGAAAATTTTGTATAAGGCAACAAGTGAAATTACCCTAGGGGTGCATGTATGAATAGTGTGTTTGATTCGCATGCATTTGGTCTTTGATTAGGGGTTGTCTACTTGTTGATTTTATCTTGCCATACATTTCCTATTTTACTAGCAAGCATACAAAAATAATAAAATGCAAAAAGATAAAACCCTACACTATTACAACCATATTGAATAACATGAAATTATAAAGGCAAAAATAAAATAAAGGCAATAAAAAAAATAAAAAATAAAAGGTCTTTCGATTCAGGCTGGAACACCCTTTGAATTTCCTTTGTCTCCTTCGATTTGGGGTCTGGAGTCAGTGGAGTCATGCCCTTAGATTTCCCTTTGTCTCCTTCGACTGGGGGTTGGAGTTAGTGGAGTCATGCCCTTCGATTTTCCTTTGTCTCCTTCAACTGGGGGTTGGATTCACCAAGGTTCTATCTTTTGTTTGAGGCTTGGAAACGGAAAGGTTATGGTTTTCGTTTGAGGCCTGGAAACAACAAGGTTCTGGCTTTTCCACAGTCTCCTTGCTGACTCCTTATAAGCATATTAGGCCCTTAAATTGTGATTCTAAAGGCTTGTGCAGCTATCCAATCGAAGGGTATAACAAACCTGTCTCAAGTTCTTAAAATGCAACATCCAAACATAACTACAGTCAAGGGGTTAGCACAAAAACCAATGGGTCTCAAAGTCCAAATTATAACTAATTAAGGTTGAGTTTTCAGCATATGGGCAGTCAAAATCTAATGCTAAAACATGGTCTAGAAATATCTACATTTTTCTTAATTGGCGTGTGCATATGATGTTTAAATAAAAGAGTTCCAAGTTTAGAGAGAACTTACCTCTTGAAGTGTTTAACCGAAAGAGTTGTATGTGACTTCTTTGATGGTGGAGGGAGCTTTGCGGGGATCTTCCTGAAGCTAGTTCTATTACTGCTTGGTTTGGGCAGTCACTGAATCGAAAGTGAGTATATGATGGTGATGCGTGAATCGAAGGTTGCTACAGCTTAGGGGAAGTGAATCGAAAGGTACACTACTGAGGATTTTTTATGAAAAAAAAATCTTAGAGTTTTGAAGGTTTGAGAATGTTGGAGAGTTTGAGAATATGGGAGAGTTTGAGTGTTTGAGGATTTTTTATGATTTTTTTTTCTCTAGCAAAAATCGGGACCCTTTCTTTGTCAATGGTTTCTCTATTTATAGAGAAAAGGTTTGGGAGTTTAAACAAAAAGGTGGCTTGGCTGAAACGTGAATATTAAGCTAAGTAATATTTTCCAAGATCCCAAGGTGAAGTACTGAAGTTGTTGGTTAAAAGGGGCTAACTCCCCTGACTTACGGTGAAGTACAAATAGGACTTAAGCAAAGCATGGGCTTAGGACAGGATTTGTACTAACAAGTTCACTTTCAAGAAAATAATCTTCTGGACAAAGGTTTAATCATCTGGACAATAACTTAATCCAAAATGTAAGCAATTAATTATGGAGTGAAATACAAGCATTAAGGCTTGTAAAGTAAGATCATGTAGCATGGTCCAAAGATTTGGTCAGTGTTCTTTCAAAATCCTATTTTCCACTTGTGTAAGAGTTCTAGAAATGTACTAAAGAAGACTGCGTCGAAGGATTCAGAGTTTGGTTTGAAAGATGCTGATTCGAGAAGGGAACCAAAACTCCAATCGAAGCTTTTGTGTGAAGGTGGCTCATGTCCAATCGAAGGCTTGCATGCCAGGGGTTACATGTGGTCAAACGAAAGAGTGTACATATAGGGTCCATGTCTTGTGACTTCATGCCAAAATGTAAAAGATCTATGTTCAAACGAAGCTTGTATAAAGGGAACCAACATGTCCAAACGAAAGGTGCATGTAGGAGGACAAAATGTTCAGATTCGAAAGAGGCATATAAGGAACAAAAAGTGCAAATCGAAGGATGCTAAAAGAGAGCTTTTTGCCTTGGAAATGAAATAGATTACAAGAGGATTTTTTCCTTGTGAATCCAAACCAAAATGTGCCAGAGGCCCATGCCCAGTCGAAGGATGCAAGCCAAGCTTGCATCAAAAGAGGCCAAAAGGCCAATCGAAAGAGCTGAAACGAAGAACACTTGTATTTCTCCAAATTTGTCAAAATAATATTTTTATCTGTTTTCTCCCTTTTTGACAGTTTCCTTTTAATTTTGGTACTGTAAAATTCCAAAGTACTTGGGCAAGCTTGAACCTTGAGAATCCTTGTGAGAAAGTCCTTGAAGAATGAAAGGGCAAATTTTGGGGTACAACATATAGCTCATACTTAGATGTATTATTGAGATACCTAAGTATACACTTGACAACTTTCAAGTGGGATTCTTTAGGATCCGATTGATATCGTGCACACATGCAAACACTAAACATGATGTCAGGCCTAGATTCTGTAAGATACAATAGGGATCTGATCATACCTCTATATTTCTTGTCATCAACACTCTTACCATGTTAATCCTTGTCTAAATTTCCGTTGGTAGTCATGGGCGTGTCAATTGGTTTCGAGTTGTTCATCCCAAATCGTTTAAGCAACTTTTGGCAATATTTTGTTTGACATATATTTGTGCCTTCATTGAGCTGCTTTATTTGGAGACCAAGAAAGTAGTTTAGCTCCCCTATGAGGCTCATCTCAAATTCACCCTGCATGACTTTGGAAAATTCCTTGACCAAGTTTAGATTAGTTGAACCAAAAATAATGTCATCTACGTATATTTGAACTAAAAGGATGTGCTTTCCTTTATGTTTAATGAAAAGAGTGGTGTCCACTTTACCTCTTGAATAACCATGATCAAGTAGAAATTTACTAAGTCTCCTATACCAGACCCGAGGGGCCTGTTTAAGACCGTATAAAGCTCGTTTTAATTTGAAGATATGATCTGGATATTCGTTATTTCAAAACCAGGAGGTTGTGAGACATACACTTCTTCATTTATGACTCTGTTAAGAAAGGCACTCTTTACGCCCATTTGATAAAGCTTAAAATCTTTTGCACATGCTTAAGAGAGTAAGAGACGTATAGCCTCAAGGCGAGCAACTGGAGCATAAGTCTCCTCATAATCAATGCCATCCTCTTGGTTATACCCTTGTGCTACCAAGCGTGCTTTATTGCGGGTTATCATTCCATTTTCATCAAGTTTCTTTCTAAAAACCCATTTAGTGCCTATGATATGATGGTCCCGCGGACGAGGGAAAAGTTCCCAAACATCATTTATTTTAAATTGATTTAGCTCTTCTTGCATGGCCATTATCCAAAATTCATCAATCAAGGCCTCTTTAGCATTTTTAGGTTCTACTTGTGAAACAAAAGCAAAATGATAACAAAAATTACTTATGTTGGAGCGAGTCATTACTCCTTTTGAGATATCTCCCAATATGTTGTCAATGGGATGGTCTTTATAGGAATTCCAAGCTAGTGGAAGATCATTGGCTTCCATTTGCTCTTCTTCCTCGTCTTTTGAAAGGCTTGTATCTTTTTCTTCCTCATCATCAACTATTTTGGATTGAACAATTTCCTCAACAGTTTCTTTGAGTATATTCTCAGTAGATACACTTGCACCATCAAGAGAAATACCTTTTCTGACATGTTTCGGATAAGATTCATCAAAATAGACATGGACTGACTCCTCAACTGTAATTAAACATTTATTGTATACCCTATATGATTTCCTTGATTGTGAGTATCCGAGAAAGATACCTTCATCTGTTTTTGCATCAAATTTTCCAAGATTTTCTTTTCCATTATTTAAAACAAAACATTTGCAACTGAATACATGAAGATGTGACAAGTTTGGCTTTCTTCCTTTTAAAACTTCATAAGGTGTTTTATCCAAAATGGGACGAATTAATATTCTGTTTAAAACATAACAGGCTGTAATAATTGCATCAGCCCAAAAATATTTTGGTAATCCACCTTCATTGAGCATTGTTCTCGCTAACTCCTCTAAGACGCGATTTTTGCACTCCACAACTCCATTCTGCTGTGGAGTTCGAGATGCTGAAAAATTATGCTCCATACCATGCTTGCTACAATACTTATTAAAGAGATGGTTTTGAAATTCACCTCCATGATCGCTTCGAATTGCAATTATTTTCAATTCCATTCTGTTTTGAGATAGTTTTGCAAAACTCTTAAAAGCAGAAAAAGTTTCATTTTTTCTATGAAGGATTATAGTCCAAGTAAATCTAGAGTAGTCGTCAACAATTACAAAACCATAATAATTTCCTCCTAGACTTTTTGTTCTAGAGGGTCCAAAGAGGTCAATGTGGAGAAGCTCAAGGGGTCGTGAAGTGGAAATCATATTTTTAGATTTGAAAGAGACCCTTGTTTGCTTTCCCATTTGGAACACATCACATAGGTGATCCTTTGTAAATTTTATCTTTGGAATACCTACTACTAGATCCTTGGATACAACCTTATTAAGCAAATCAAAGTTAACATGCGCTAAACGTCTATGCCAAAGCCAAGAATCATCATTCAAGGTGACTAGACACTTAGTGCTTGTTAAGGATATATAAAAAAGGTCAAGCATATAGACATTGTTTACTCTAATGCCCTTAAACACAATATCCTTTTCAGTATTTTCAATTATACAGCAAGTGTTTGTGAAGGTAACTTTATAACCCTGTCACATAATTGACTAATACTCAGAAAATTATGTTTAAGCCCCTCTACTAAATGGACATCAGAAATAGTAGTGGTAGAGGGATTACCTACACTACCTTTACCGAGTATAGCTCCTTTGTTATTGTCTCCATAAGTAACAAATCCTTTCTTCTTTGCCTTGAAGTCAATGAAGAGCGATACGTCACCCGTCATGTGCCTTGAACACCCGCGGTCTAGAAACAATCTTTTATCCATGGATGTAAGACACTTTTCCTGCAATATCAAAAGAGAGACGTAGGTACCCAATTTTTATTGGGTCCATGAAGGTAAGTGGTAACATGGTTGCCTTTAGGCCTCCATTGATAAATTCCTTTAGGAACAAGAAACCTCCTAAACTTGCATTTTTCAATGGTATGACCAAAACGACAACAATAATGGCATAAACCATGATGATGATGATGTATTGTTTTACTTCTGCTCATTGAATCCTTTGGTATTTTTTCAACAAAAGAATATTTTGAATATGGTGGATTCAATGTTTTCTTAAAAATTCTAGGATCGACTACAAAAGTAACTTTGGGCTGTAAAGCTTTTTCTAATTTGGCATTAAGAGTTCTAACCTCTTGTTGCCAAATATGGCAAACTTCACATTCCCTTATGGGAATACATCCTGTAACATACTTATCTTTTTAACTTTCTACAATACTAGCTTTTAGACTTTTTAAGTCTTTTTCAGCTTTATAGACTTTACTCTCTAGAAATGAAAATATTTGTTTATCGGAGGATAATCTCTTAAAAGCATCTTCGACTTTGTATTGCAGTTTTTCAAAAGCTATTTTTAGTTCAGAAAAGGTCATAGAAGAAAAGTTGTTAGGATAAGCTTGTCTTACTTGCTTGTTGTGGTTGTCTTTCTTGTGGTAGGAATGATTTTTGGTATGTGCCATCAGACATAAATTTTCACTTTCATCACTACCACTTGAACTATCATTATCTGATGAATCACTATTGCTTTCCCACACAATGTAAGCTCTTCTTTGTTTGTTGAACTTCTTTGGTGGAGCTTTTCCCTTATCCTTTTTCATCTTTGAACAGTCTGGTTTGTAGTGTCCAACTTTACCGCAATTGTAACAAGGTCCTTTACCTCTTTGCTTTTTATTTTCTTCTTGTCTTGGCTCTTTTGATTGTTTTCGAAAGCTTATGAGATTCTTATCGGAGTGCTTGATTCCATTCTTTCGAATAAATCTATTGTATCTCCAAACAAAGAGTCCCATTTCTTCATCATCAGAATTTTCATCACTAGTTGAGTCATTATCATCTTTCTCTTTGGTTGAGGACTTAGAGCTAGAAGCCATTAGAGCTATTGACATCTTCTCACCCTCCCTGACTTTGTTCCTTTCCTTCTTACTCTTATTTTTATATTTTTCAAGAATTTGCAATTCTTGTTGATGTCCTTCCAGCTTTCCAAACAAAGTTGTAATGGTAAGCGTAGTGAGGTCATTTGCTTCCTTGATAGCTGTTACTTTAGGTTTCCATTCCCTGCTAAGACATCTCAGAATTTTATTAGTAGCAATTTCATTGAAAACAGGTTTTCCAAGTGCATTTAAACGGATCACGAGATAAACAAATCTCTTATGCATGTCAGAGACAGATTTTCCTTGTTTCATGCGAAAGAGCTCAAACTCTTAATTGAGTGTATTGATGCGGGACTGTTTGACTTCAGTAGTGCCTTCATGGGAAATTTATAAAGCATCCCACATTTCTTTAGAGGACGTGCAGTGAGAAACCCTATAATACACATCAACACCAAGTGTTGAGATTATCATATTTCTGCCTCTCCAATCTCACGACCATTTCTTTTCATCCATTTCATTCCATTGATCCTCAGGTTTAGGTACTATTGCACCTGCATCATTCCTCATGGTGATTTGAAAGGGACCATTTTGAATGGCAGTCCATACATTCTTGTCAATGGAATTTATGTGTACTCGCATGCAGTCTTTCTAATAGCCATAGTTTTCACCATTGAAAACATGAGCTCTATTATACGCCCCCTTTGATTCAAAGGCCATAGTGTTACTATTAGATACAAAGCACCGGCTAACCGGTGCTCTGATACCACTTGTTAGATGGTGTAGCAAGTTATCGAGAGGGGGGTGAATAGATCACCTCTTACTTTTTCAAGGATTTAAAATTATTTTATCAAAGCGAGTTGAAAGCAGCGAAAATCAATGTCTTGAATCAATTTCATCTACTTTGAACTGACTACTAGAAAACTTGGAATGTGAAAAACTTGCTGGATTTTTATTAAATGAAATAGATGAAATATACAACTCATAAATCTTAACGTTTCAATGCACTTATCATAAAAGCAGTATTTCCAATGAATTTAGAAATTGGTTAGGAATTTTGTCAAACACTTGGTGAAAATGTTTTAGTAGTGGTGGTTTGGTGAAAATGTTTGAACCACTATGTTTATCATTAGACAGAAAAACTTAGCAATCCAATTGACTTACAAAATTATGGAATATGTAAAACTATAAAGAGAAAGAAAGAAAGAACGATACGCAAGCAGTTTGGTAAGGAAGTTCCCCACTATTGTCCTCGCGTGTGGGTACGTCTCCCTCTCAATTTCACAATTGAAACTGAGAACTTTTATAATAATTTGTTGAATGTTTGATAACAAGGTTACACTACATAGAAAGATAGAAATCCCTATGATCTTCTTCTTCTTGTAAGAACCACCACTTGATATGAGCTGTATCAAGATTTCCTGCAAGGTCAACAAACGATCCTCCGCTTCCACGACCTATTTGCGAAAATCCTTCTGATTTCCAAACCCCTCGCTACGGCTGAATCCGAATCGTGCGACTGTGGCTAACAAAACCCTCAAGAACACACCCGTTCTTGAAGGACAAACCCTTTGGTTTAATTCTTGAAGCCTCCTCTTCAACCTTCAACTCAACTGAGATTCTTTCAATACACAGATGAACGTTATCTCTGACCGCTTGATTCACTTCAACAAGGATCTTTGATTTTCTTTATTGTTGTTGAATTGAAGATGGTTGAGAAGATCATGAAGATGAAGTTTCTTTAGGCTTTTGGTTGCTCACAATTGTTTGCACACAATTCAAATATTTTGCTGTGTGTTGTGTTGAGAAAAATACTTGCTTATATATGTAATAGAAAACGGTTAGCCAAAAGGAAGTATTATGAGTCGATGTATGTTGGTAATGTGTAGACTCATGTTAGTTATGAGTGACAGGATGGGTCGACACATTATGTTTTGAGTCGATGCAAAATCATATTATAACATTTTTACAAAACCAACAATTTTCTATCCGTCGACACATAACACATATGTGTCGATACATACTGATTGTAATTTTAATTTTTGAACATAAAACATGGTATGAGTTGACACATGATATTATATATCGATGCATATAAATTCAAAACTGTATTCCAAGGGCATCAGAATGTCATGTGTCGATACATGGGGGTTTGTGTCGATGCATACAAGTTTAAGTTTGTATTACAGGGGCATCAAAGTGTTATGTATCGATGCATGAGGTTTTGTGTCGATGCATACAAGTTTAAGTTTGTATTACAGGGTCATAAAAGAGTTATGTGTCGACACATAAGCTTTTGTATCGATGCATAATAGTTTTAAAATAGTATGCCAGGGACTTCAGTAAGTTATGTATCGATACAAAACCTGTTGTGTCGACTCGTAATGATTCATTATGAGTAAAATATATTTTTAGCTTATTTTAAACATGTTATATTATATTTTTGTAGTGCACACATGTATTTAGTATTTCACATATATTTGCAATCATTCAAAAATCAATTATGAAGAGGTTGCTCACATCAATCCAAGATTTCTCCAGTGAAGGTTTCGCTTGTTAGATAGAAGTTCATTCTTCCCAGAGAAGTTGGTACTATAATTACTCTCGAAGAACACATGTCTCTGGTTCCTCTAGTGAAGAACGTATATTGGTTTTCCCTTTGAGAATGTGGTGTTGACCTCCCCAATGAAGTCAGCATGAAATCCCCAATTAATGTCTCGATGATAGGGCATTATATGCCTTAACAATGTTTGTATGTTTTTCCTACTTCAAAATGGACTTGAATTCCCCAGTGAATGTTTTGATGATTTGGTGTCCATCTTGTTTACTTGAAATTGATTTTGCAACCCCTAGTAGAAGTGTTAAATTTGAAAACATTTGTTTCCCCGTTGAGGTCTGAGTGCTATTCCCTGGTGAAGCCCAGAGAAAGATGTTATATCTCTGTATTTTTACTATTTTGTCGCTATGTTTTGTTTACTTCCGGATTACGTTTCTCCCCATTGAATTTAAGCCATGCAGTAGGATTTTGTTTCCACAGTTGGCGCTTACTTTTTCTTGGAATTTTCATCTTGGATGTGATTTAGCTGAGGGTTGTTTGTTCCCGAGTTGGTTTTGCCTGGTTACTCCCAGTGTTATATGTCTGTTTTGTCAGCATATGCAAGATAGCACTCATACATTCATACATACATCATGCATAGTTGAAATTTGGAAAATCATTGCTCATTCACATTCGTTATTATTTTTGTGGATGTATTGCCTTGTTTTGCAGAGTTGTGTTGTCCTCTCTCCAATAGAGTGTGAGTCATAAGCAAAAAGTGTATGTTCTTTCAATTTCCCCACTGAATTATCCCTCGTGGAAGATTTTTGCTTTAGCCTTCCTGCATAGCTCCTCAACTGGATGATTTAGGTTTCCCTCTTGAGTTCATTTCTCAGAGAATTTATTTTGGTAGACTGTTTTACTCAAGTTTATTTCTGGATCGAATCTTTGTTTCCCAATAATATTATTACTTTGGACGTCTGAAAGCTTCGAGTTTGGTTTGAGAATGTGCATTTATTTTGCACGAGAAGACCTTTATCTCCTCAGCGGGAATATATTGGCATATCCCCAGGAAGTCATATTGCGTTCCCCGGAAATCATTTTTTACAATCCTCCCTATAACAACAAGTAGCAGGTCTCTTTATTTTAGCAACTTGTACTTCCCTGTAAAAGTCGACATAACTCTTTTGCTATCTTCTCTATGAGTGGATAGTTTGAAGTCTGTTGTCAAATTACACCAATGGATGGAAAGACTTTCAATATCACAAAGATAGTTCATTATGAAATCTTTGAAAGTGGTAGTATCTTTGTGTGAGAAAACTTATATATTACCCTTTCCAGGCAGAATGCCTTGGTTAAAGAAGAAGTTGAGACCCGTTCTAGGTGAAACACTGGGATTTTGGAGAAAACCTGTTATCTTTTTGCTACCCTCAGTGAACGTTGGTAGTTCATCGTCAGTGAACGGCGATGCTATGATATTTTCACTTTCTACCTTCAGTGAAAGTTGGTAGGTCACCTTCAGTGAAAGTTGGTGCTTGTTATCTTTTTGCTACCCTCAGTGAATGTTGGTAGTTCATCGTCAGTGAACAGCGATGCTATGATATTTTATCTTTCTACCTTCAGTGAAAATTGGTAGGTCACCTTCAGTGAAAGTTGGTGCTTGTTATCTTTTTTCTACCCTCAGTGAACGTTGGTATTTCATCGTCAGTGAACGACGATGTTATGATATATTCTCTTTCTACCTTCAGTGAAAGTTTGTAGGTCACCTTCAGTGAAAGTTGGTGCTTGTTATCTTTTTTCTACCCTCAGTGAACGTTGGTAATTCATCGTCAGTGAACGAAAATGCTATGATATATTCTCTTTCTACCTTCAATGAAAGTTGGTAGGTCACCTTCAGTGAAAGTTGGTGTTTGTTATCTTTTTGCTACCCTCGGTGAATATTGGTAGTTCATCGTCAGTAAACGATGATGCCATGATATATTCTCTTTCTACCTTCAGTGAAATTTGGTAGGTCACCTTCAGTGAAAGTTGGTGCTTGTTTTCTTTTTGCTACCCTCAGTGAATGTTAGTAGTTCATCGTCAGTGAACAGCGATGCTATGATATTTATTTTCCTTCTACCTTCAGTGAAAGTTGGTAGTTCATCGTCAGTGAATGTCGATGATTCTTTCTCTCTACCTTTAGTGAATATTGGTAGCTCACCGTTAGTAAACGTCGGTGTTGTTATTTCTTTCCCCTTTCTACCTTCAGTGAATGTTGGTAGTTTCGCTTTCAGTAAAAGTTGGTGTATCCTTTGACTTTTTATCATCCTCTATAAGTCAAGTCTTTTGATCCACAAGTGACTTATTTTCCCGGTTGGGTTTCTCTTTTGTTTCTTTATTTCCTTTGTTACATCCCCAACGGTGTTTTGCGTCTCTTTGATTTTGTTCATGTGCATTCATGCTCATAAGAATTGCATGGCATCTTAGGGCCAAAAATAAGGTTTGTTTTATATTTAAGTATCTTCGATCGCGTCAACACGAATATTTTTAACCTTCGTATCTCCAGATAGAAGAAAGTTAATTAAGGGTAGCTATTGTACCCCAATTTTCCCCCCTAAGATCCCCTCATCATACCATGTTGATTCAATTACAACAAGATCACATTAGGTTATTTTGGTTCTCCTCCCTATCTTTAGCTTTGATCTTTGAGGAATCACCAAGCACCTTGACTTGTTTTATTTTGTGATCATGAGTATTTTGTTTTGATTTTACTTTTAATTAATAAAATGCAATGTTAGTTTGTCTTACTTGTTACTAATGTAGGTAAAGGCAATGAGGTTTAGCAAGTTGCTCCATGGGTTCATGAGTTTATTTCAATGCCTTAGTCAATAAAGCTTGAGAATTCCAAACCTCACCATTGAAGTTGTTTTAGAAGGGATGGCATGGAAAGGTTATTTTGGTTCACTACATTTCCAAGATATCAAGATTGATTCAAAAGTGCAAGGGATTGATTGAAGAAGTTGTCATGGTTGGACAAACCCTTGTTCCAATTGGTCACAAGTACATATTTCTATAAATTATCATGATATGGAAGTGTTTTTGGTAGCTATCAATTCTCATTTTCATCCTCAATAACTTCCATTTACAAAGCAAGAGTGTTGGTACAAGACGGTGGTTCAAAATTGTCAAGGTTCCTCAAAGCATTTTCTTGATCTAGGAGCTAGTGTTTTGAACTTCAAAGAAATATATCTTGCTCATAATTTGGTATTTTTGAGTGATTCCAAAGACATCCTTCTCTTCAAAGGGTTATTAACAAATCACTTCAAAAGTTACAAGGAGTTTTCATGAGGAAGAAACTTGATGATGAAGAAAGATTACAAGTCCTCTAGATGAACCCCCAATTTCTCATGTGTGACTTCAAATGATCATAACTTGGTCAATTTTTATCACCTTGGGCCCACTCTTTTTCCATAATGATCTTGAGGATGTGCACTTTATCCCTTATTTTATATGCAAAGTGAGAAAATGGATGGAAGATTCCCTAAGGATACAAAAGATTATAGGTCATTTCATGATTTTTTGCCAACTTCAACAATTCATAACTCCATCAAATTTTGAATATTTTGAATGGTTTAAGTTTCAAAGTGTCATTTAAGAGGTCTATTTCATTTCGTCTTTTTTGGTCAAGAGCAAATCCAAGTGGAAGTCCATGTTTGGATGCAAAACATTATAGGTCACTTTCGAAGAAATTTTGAAATATTTCTAAGTATGGAAAGTCAACCCTTTTTCTCCAACTTTGACTCAATGGAACTTTCAGCTCAAGCATCCATTTGATTTCATTCTTTTCCATTTCAAAGCTTGTAACATAATCTTTATAAAGCACCAAGAATCATGCCCTAAGACCCCTTGAGCTGAGAATACCATTGATTTGAACTTGGTAACTTAAAACTGAAGTTTCTTCAAAAGTCAAAATTTGAAATCATTGATTTAGCTTCTAAACACTTTGTTTCTACTTGTTTTTTCCTCTAAACATGTTTAGTGAACTTCCATAAGTGATTAGCACAACAAAACGCGTGTTTTGGATAAGTTTTGATCAAATTAGAAGTCACACTTTTCTTATTTGCAACTTCACACGATTTCCCTCCAAACCTCATTATTTCACACGCTTGGACATTTCATTTGATTCCCTATAAATAGAGGGTCATCCCTCATTCATTTTGTCAAGCTTGGATAGCCAGAATCACCCTGCCAAACTTGTTCCATAACTCAAATTTTTGCAACTTCAAAATCTGTGTTCAAGCCTTTTTCAATCCAATTTTTCAATCAATTTACCTCCCTTGATCTTCCCTGAAACTAACCATATAATTACCTTCAAGAATCGTGCTCTATATTGCTCCATAGAAGTCCAGTTTCATAGCTCTGCAACTCAACTTCAATAGGTAGATTTCTTCATCAATTCTTCAAAACTTTGATATCATTGTGATGCTCTCATTGCCTTGGTTCTAGTTGCAACACTTACTTTTATCTGGAAACATATTTTGACCATGAAATTTCAAATCCCTTTTCAAAACTTTCCTTCCAAATTGCTTAAGCTACAGTTTGTATAAATTTATCGCGAAGGTGTGGTTGTCTTCGTCTTGAAGAGACGAAGCGAATGGCATATGTCTCGTGCTCTAATTTTACAGATTGAGCAACCTAGTTTTGGGATTGGCTGGAGGTTGAAGATTACCAACGTGTCATCCTTCAACCAATGAAACAGTGTCATTTGTATTTTTTAAATTTCTGATTTACATTTGATTCAGTGTTTTATTCACTAATGACCATGATATGCACAGCGCGCCAGATCCTTTGGATTTGATTACTAACGCGTTTTGACTCTCATTCAATAGTCCACATATTTTTTACTTTATTTTCTTTTCTGATTTTTATATTTAATTGTTTTAAATTTCAAAAAATCATAAAAAATTCATTTTAGTCCAAAAAATCTAAAACAAATTATGAAAAATATTTTTGATTTTTCTCTTTCTGATTTTTATTTTTTCATAATTTTATTTTGTGCTTTGATATTTTTTATAAATTTTCACTTTATTTGATTTGTTTTAAATGTTTAAAAATACTTTTATGCATTTTTTAATTCTGAAAAAATTATGGAATGATCCAATGATATTGTGACAAATATTGGTAACCTCATTCATTTTTTATTTTTGACTTTTGTAGTTTTTTTTATCATTTTTGGTTCATTTTACTCATTTCTTTTAATTTTAAAAATAGTTTCTGACTTTAAAAATTACCAAAAATTTAAAAAAATTATTTTAGTTCATTTCTAATTTTTCTATGGTCTTACTTTTTATTTTTTGATTAATTTGAACATAGTTGATATTTTTCTCTTTTATTCTATATTAAAAAACATTTTAAAACTTTTTTAATGTATATACTAAATGCAATATTATTTTGTGATTATTTTCTGGCTGATCTTGGGTTGAATTTTTTATTATGAACTTTGTTAACATCATTGGATCCATGGCGTTGAGTTTAACTCCATAAAAATGGATGAATAATTTTAATAATAGTTTAATTAAAATTTAATTCAAATGTGGTTTGTATGTTCTTTCCCACCCCTCTTCATCTTATCCCTTTCTTATTGCACGAAGTGTTATTGGAGCATGATGTCTATATCATGTCTCAAAACAAATGGTGCATAGATTGCTATTGACCGGCCTCAAAATAGGTGCGACTTCTATATAAGTCCACTCACGATTGCTTATCATTCGTGGCCCAAACCTATGTTTGAAAGCCCAAGTATGTTAATTTGATCTCTTTGATCCAATAACCTTGAGATTCATTGTGTGGTGGCTTTGGTTCTACCAATCCTCTAATGGATCTACAACACTTTTGGTCAACACGGATAATTTAAACATCGTTGATCATTAAATGGTACTTTTTGAGGATTCCAAAAGGATGATATACTTGGCAAAAAGCAAATGCAACTTGTTGTATGGAGTCTTTGGTTCTACCAATCCTCTAATGAGTTCCAAATACAAGTTTCAAGAGGGTCATCCAACTAACCACTAATTATTAAATTGTTTTTACTTTATGCCTTTTAGTTTTTATGCTTTATGTACCATTTACTTTAAGCATTACATTTTATGTCATTTTTTTATATTTTTTACTCACTTGAGCTTTTCTTTTCTATTCTAAGATACCTAGTAATCAACATGAATCATAAAACCTTTAATGATACTTGGAATATTTGGATGTTATCCTTGGCATTATAAAGCATTGGACTTCTTGGACTTAGGATTAGAAACCTTGGCCTATATTGGAGACCTTGTGATCTTAATTGATATTTTGTTTGGAGTTATTGAGGTTTACTTAAATACATTGGTTGTTTGTTTGTTTTGTGTGCAGGTTATTGTGATTACATACTTTGTTTGTAATCTGGAATTCACTCGTATACAACCGTTACTCTGCCCAATTTTTTTGAAGACTTAATACACTTGAAGTTTGGTTCTCTCAAAAGGTCTAGTATCTTTGCTTGCTTGGTTTAAATCCAAAGAATGGGAATTCTATCTTGGCTCATAATGTCAACTATTGGCTTCTTGTTGGGTAGATGGTTCTTATCCCTAGCTTTTACCTTATGCTTTAGGATAGTCTCTTCTTCTCCTCCCATCTTCCTTAATTTTAAAAATATTATATCTCCTTTTGAAAAAGCTTCTTGTTTCTTTTAAACTTGAACCACTTTCATAATAAACTTGGACTTAGGTCCATGCATTTTCAAAACCTTTTCATAAATAAACTTCAATCAACTTAATAATACCTTGACATTTTTTGTGAGAAGACTAAAAGTCAATCAATCTCATTTCAAACCATTTTGCCAAAAGATTAGACTCTAGTCAATCTATGTAGTGATGCAAACAACTATACTTCTACTATATGTAGTGAAGAGAGATATTTTCCACTTGGTTGTTGAGTGAGGTATTGTTGATTTTAAAATACAATCCATATCCTCTACTTTGAGATGAGGCAAATTATCCTTTCTCATGATTTTGGATAGTAAGTATGTTTTTCCACATGGACAATGACGATGATGTCTTATCTTATAAAATCAATTAACATACTTATGTTTTAAAATATTTTAAAAGAGGAACTATGTGTACCTTGATCCCCTATTGCATGAAAGGTGGTACGTAGGCACTAAAGAATCACAACCGCGGCGGGTGCAAAAACCATAAAAATATATTTCTTTTCTCACCTCCACCATCCATTTTTATACAACATTTCATAGCCAAAATATACAGATTTTACGAAGAGGTTCCTGCGGAGTACCGTAGATGTTTAGGGTGCTAATACCTTCCCTTTGCATAACCAACCCCCTTACCTTGAATCTTTCCCCCTCTTTTTGGGTTACTCGCTCTTTTCCCATTCCTTTGGAAACAATAAAGCGCGGTGGCAATTTTTATTTTGATCTGTATAAGTCTAGCCAATCCAATGGCTTAGTCCTAAACATTTCTACTGCTACAACATCGACTGTCGCTTAAGGAAGGGTTCTCTCCTGTCAAGCAAAAGCTACAAAGAAATCACCCAGAGATGTCCAAAAAGATTAAAAAAGAAGTTCAGAAATAGTTGGATGCAAATTTCTTAAAAGTCATTAATTATCCTTCATGGATTGAAAACATTATGCCCATGCCTAAGAAAGATGGTAAGGTCAGGATGTGTGTGGATTATAGGGAATTTAACAGAGAAAGCCTTAAAGATGATTTTCCTCTTCCTCACATTGATGTGTTGGTCGATAATACAACTCATTCTAAGGTGGTCTCCTTCATGGATGGTTTTTCGGGTTATAATCATATTAAGATGGCGCCAGAAGATATAGAGAAGACAACATTTATCACACCATAGGGAACATTTTGCTATAAGGTGATTCTATTTGGGTTAAAGAACACAGGGGCAACGTATCAGCATGCCATGGTCACTCTCTTTCATGATATGATTCAAAAGGAGATCGAGGTCTATGTGGATGATAAGATTGCTAAGTCTGATAATAAAGAAGAGCATCTTGTTCATCTAGAAAAGTTGTTCGAAAGACTGAGGAAGTTCCTTTTGAGGTTGAATCCAAATAAGTACACATTCGGGGTGAGATCCAGCAAGTTATTTGGTTTTATTGATATGTGAAAAGGTATTGAGGTTGATCCTGCTAAAGTGAAAGTGATACAAGAAATGCCTGAACCGAAAGCAGAAAAAGAAGTATATTGTTTCTTGGGGAGGTTAAACTACATTTCTAGATTTATCTCTCATCTCACAGCCACATGTGATCCTTTGTTCAAATTGTTAAAGAAAAATCAAATGTTCATGTGGAATGAAAATTGTCAAAAGGCATTCGATAAAATAAAAGAATATTTGTAGAAACCTCCAACACTCATGCTACCCGCGGAAGGGAAGCCATTGATCATGTATTTAACTATATTGGAAAACTCCATGGGTTATGTTTTTGGTCAACATGATGAGACGGGAAAGAAAGAACGGGCCATTTATTACTTGAGAAGAAGTTTATAGAGTGTGAGTCAAAGTACTCCTTGCTGGAAAAAATTTGTTGTGCACTTGCTTGGGTTGCCAAACACTTGAGACAATATATGTTGACCCACACCACTTACTTGATATCCAAAATGGATCCAATCAAGTACATTTTTGAGAAGCCTGCTCTCACAAGCAGGGTAGCCCATTGGCAGATGATACTCATCGAATATGATATCCAGTACACTATACAAAAGGCAATCAAAAGTAGTATATTGGCTGATCATATCGCTCTTCAACCCATGGATAATTATAAACCAATGAAGTTCGAGTTTCCAGATGAGGAAATAGTATATATTCGGGATTACAATATCCCTAGCCCAGATGAAGGACCCGAGCCAGGATCACGTTGGACGATTGTATTCGATGGCGCCTCCAATGTTATGGGCAACAGTGTTGGAGTTGTTATTACCTCACCTGAAGGATTCCATATTCCTTTCACAACTCATTTTTTTCGATTGTACCAACAACATGGCCGAATATGAAGCTTGCATTTACGTTATTTAAGCGGCAATTGACTTGCGAATCAAATACTTGAAAGTTTACGGAGACTCCAATCTTGTTATCAGCCAGATTAATGTAGATTGGGAGATTCGTCATCATAACCTGATTCCCTTTCGTGAGCATGTTATGAAGTTGATTCCGTACTTTGAAGAGATCACGTTTGAACATATTTCTAGAGAAGACAATAATCTAGTTGATGCACTAACAACTCTGTCATCCATGTTCAAAGTTAAGTGGGCTAACGAAGCACCTTCCATCACTATCAAAAGGTTGGATGAGCCAGCATTTTGTTTTAAAGCTGAGTTGGAATTAAACAGCAAACTGTGGTTCTGTGATATTAAAAGATACCTTGAAACTCAAGAGTACCCTGAAGAGGCGTCTGTCACAGATAAGAAGTTTTTGAGAAGGTTTTTGGCCAAACTCTTCCTCAGTGGTGGTGTGTTGTATAAGAGGCATCGTGATGGTTTACTACTCAAATGTGTTGACAAGAAAGAAGTAGCTAGAATCATTAAAGAGGTGCATGTGGGTGCCTTCGGGACTCATTCCAGTGGACATACCATGGCCAAAGAGATTTTAAGAGCAGGCTACTATTGGTCCACCATGGAAACTGATTGTTATAACCATGCAAGAATTTGTCACAAATGTCAAATTTATGCTGACAAAATGCATGTGCCACCTGTTCCATTGAATGTCTTGACTTCTCCTTTTCCATTCGCAATATGGAGCATTGATATGATTGGTAGAATCAAACCATCCGCTTCCAACAAACATCATTTCACTCTGGTTGTCATTGATTACTTCACTAAATGGGTCGAAGTTTTATCTTATGCAAATGTTACCAAGCAAGTGGTGACTCAGTTTATTAAACACAATATCATCTTTCATTATGGAGTGCCTAAAAAGATCATTACCGAAAATGGATCTAATCTGAACAACAAAATGATGAAAGAGCTGAGTCCTTCAAAATCAAGCATCATAACTCTTCTCCGTATCGACAGAAGATGAATGGTGTTGTTGAAGCGACCAATAAGAATATTAAGAAGATTTTATAGAAGATGGTAGTAACCTATAAAGATTAGCATGAGATGATGCCTTTCGTTTTGCATGTTTATCGTACCACTATGTGTACTTCGACTGGTGCAACCCCATTTTCATTGGTTTATGGCATGGAAGCAGTTTTGCCTGTAGAAGTCGAAATTCCTTCTCTAAGGATCATGAAAGATGCTGAGCTTAATAAAAGTGAATGGATACAAAATCGGCTTGATCAGTTGGAACTCATTGATGAGAAGAGGTTGACGGTTGTGTGCCATGGTCAGGTATATCAGCAGAGGATAAGGGAAGCCTTTGACAAGAGGGTGCGGCCTCAGTATTACAAACCAGGTGACCTTGTGCTAAAGAGGATAATTCTTCCTCAGGGTGATCCCAAAGGAAAGTGGACTCCGACTTATGAAGGACCGTTCGTGGTCCGGAAGGTTTTCTCTGGTGGAGTGGTGATGCTCGCAACCATGGATGGTGAATACTTCCCACTCCATGTGAATGCTGACATAGTTAAAAAATACTGCGCATAAAATAGACCCGCTGAGTTGACCGACTCAGGATAAAAAATAAGAAATGAAAATAATGAAAAAGAAAATAAGTACACCCGCTAAGTTGAAAACCTAAAAGGGCAGCTTTGGCAAAAAGTGGTATCCCGGTGGATCGAAAACCCGAAAGGGAGATCCAGGAAAAAGTTAGGGATTTAGAGCAAATGACTACGTTAAGCATTGGACCCAGATTTCAATTTCCTCTACTATTACTATTGGTCACCTGGAAGGGGTTTGGAATCAATTCAAGTTTGTTTCGTCAGAAAGCAAGGAGATGAGAGCGTTGAGGTTATAAGAGTTATAGCAGAGTTGGAACTTGATGGATATTTGTATTCACATTGCCATTTGTAACCACTATTTTATTTTATTTTGGCAATAACTTTTTTTTAGGAATTTCCTCCAAATGTAAATGCCTTTTTCACAGGATGACTTTCAAATCAATAAAGGATCCTCTTTTATTCAAATATGTGCTCATAATTTTCTTTTATTGTTTTAATTATAAAAACGTCCAATGTTTTGATAAACATTTGCATATGAACTTTGGTGGCTCTGCACAAACATGATGATCTAAGTTACAACTTATTTGTTTTTTAAAGTTGCTTGAAATTTGGATAATAAATACAGATGTCATGTTATGCTTGGGGCATGTTTGATGTTCCTCTTGGTAAAACACTCATCTACTTGTTCATGAATGTGTTCTTTTCCCCGAATTGATTCGGCACCCCGGATAATGGCAAAGTTTTGCTTCTCCCTAGTGAGTGCCCATTTCACCAGGAAGAGAATCTAGGAGTTCTTTAAGATCTCTTGCGTAAGATTTTTTCCATTTCCATATTAAGGTTGCCTCAGGGATATCTTTTGTTCAGGAATCCTCGTCCCATCAACAAAATCATTCCTTTGAAGGTGCTTTTGCAGACTCTCTCCTTATCCAGAAAATTATAATCTTAGATGCTGATATAGTTGAGTGCGCTTTTATGATTTCTTGGCCTAATGTAAAAAATCCAGCAAATTTTTATTCTAATTGAAGCGTATCTTTATTCCCCAGTGAAGCTTAAGATTCTCGTATTTTCAACAGTATCATATTTTGTTGATTTTCTCCTCTAAAAAACGTTTTACCCCCGACAAGGGTTTTGTTTGTAAGATCTCTTACCCCCAACATGGATCTTCATATCCTTAGAAGTATAAGGTTTTGTTATCCCCAGTGAGAAATTAACAATTTATCAAACAAAATAGTCAGGTGAATTTTGATTTCCCACAGGCCCCATTTTGTTGGTGCTCTCTCCAGCAACATCCAATCTCTATTTCGCGTCCCACTTCAGAATTTACAGTTTCGCCCTGATCTTCTCCCGCAACGCCCAATCTTCATTTGGCATTTCTTATTAAAGTTTATAAGTTTCAATCTTATCTTCTCCAACAGAGTTTGCAATTTATTCTTGCAACCCCTCTTAGTGTTTGTAGCCGATTTCTATCGGTTACTCAGTTTGTCACTCCCCATAGAGAGTTTCAGCTCTTCAAGGGTTTCTCTCTACCGGTTCCTTATATCTTCTCTTCTCCATTGGATTTTGAAATTTATTTTTGCAAGTCCTATGAGGTTTTTACCTATTGGTTATTGGCTTCTCGATTGGCCATTCCCCAGTAAAATGTATAAATATGCATCATTATATTGCATCAACCAAAATGCGTAGCATTTCCATTATATGAAGCATTACACCAAAAAAATTCAAACATGCATCGGAACATAAGCCATTACTATTTCTATTTTCCCCAGTGAATTTGCTAAAACTTCGGATTATATTCCCAACGAGGTCTTCATACTCAGTATCTCAGTTTTACCTCATACAAATATCCTGTTGTTGTTAATCATTTGAATGGTTGAGTGTTTACTCTTGATTGTAGTTCAGTTTTACCTTGGCGCAATTTTCTCGAGTTTAGTCATTACTACCCTTGTTGGTTTATTCCAATGTCCATTAATATACCTTTTGAATACCAATTTCGTCCTGATATTCACTTTCAGCAGGTTTTTAATAGTATGCCCTAATCACCTTACTTTGGGTCGAGTTTTGAGTTTTGTCTCCTCACTCGCGCATGAAATCTAGTTTTTGTTCTAGTACTGATCTAGTTTTGTTTTTCCTAACTAGTTATAATAAGTCGAGTGTCATCTTGTTTTGTTTTCAAACCTTGGACGTCCATCAGTGTTTGATTACTGAATCCTTTATCGATTTTCGTTTACCGAGTCTTTTTGCAGTGTTTATTTAACTGCATCCTCGGTTGAAATCATACTCCTTTGTTCCTTGGATTCTTTTATCAGTTTTTTATTACTGTTTATCTATTGGTCCGAGACTAGAAAATGCTCTGAGAATAGTGTGCTCTCATCACTTTGCTTTGGGTCGAGTCTTGATCTCATCGCCTGTGCATGAAATACAGTTCATTTTTCCCTGGTGTTCATCTAATTTGTCTTTCCTAACTAGTTATTATGAGTTGAGTGTCGTCTTGTTTTGTTTCTTTTCCCTAGACTCTTCTATCGGTGTCTGTTTACCGTGTCCTTGGTCGAAACCCCTATCTCACTCTCTAGACGTCTATCAGTTTTTTATTACTGAACCTTCTGCAGTGTTTGTTTATTGTATTACGTCTTTCGTTTGTTGTGTCCATCGACTTGAGATGTCTCTTTTATACCTATTCGGGTTTTAGTCAGTTTACGTTTACTATTTACCCGTGGTTGGAGACTAGCAGGTGCTCTAAGAAACATGCACTCTCATCACTTTGATATGGGTCTAGTTTTGCCTCGTTACCGGTACGTGAAATCGAATTTGTTTTGTCCTTGTACTCGTTTCTAGAAATTTTTGATCTTCTAATATTTGTCGAGTCGAGTTTTGTCTCGTTTGATGTCATTCCTTGGATTTTTATCAGTTTTTGTTTATTGAGCCTTTAACAGTGTTTGATTATTGTACTTCAGCTTTCATTTGTTGTATCATTGGTTGATCGGTCTCTTTTGAGACTAGCAGGTGCTACTAGAATCACGCACTCTAGCCACTTTGCCCCATGTACTTTTCTAAAATTTAGATTTTCCTATACTGTGTTTGAGTCTTATCTCACCCCTTTGTAATCCGATTTTATCTTGACACATCACTCTGAAGTTTAGTTTCATCTACTCTTATAAGTTTGAGTTTTGTCTTAACTTTGTTAAAGTCTGCGTTACAACTTCATTCTGGCGCATGTCTTTAGAGGGCCAATTTTCATTAGACCCTCCGCTTGCTAAATCCAATTTCATTTGGTACCTTCCAAGTTCCGTGTTTGCTGGCATTCCTTGTGTTCAGCGGGTTTTGCTTCCTTTGTTTAAAGAGTGTAAATTTTTGGGTTCTTTCATATTCAATCATCTTTAACTCTGAACGTTCGAAAGCTATCACTTTTCTCCCTTATTATGTTTAAGAAAATTGAATAGGGGAAGTTGTTGCACCCCAAAATTTTCCCTCTTGATTTTGGCTTATGTTTCATCATAATCATCATATTGCATTGCATTAATTTTTTTATGATGGGATCAAAGTGTTTAGGCTGTCAAGTTCTCCTTAAGCTACGAAAGTTGATTATATGGACAAGTTGTTTAAGAAGAGCTTCATTACCTCAATCACTGGATATCTTGAGTCTCACTAATCTCTCATGGCCCAAAATATCTCATTTTTGTCTCATTAGGTTTATCAAGAGTTGAAGATATGCAAGGATTTGAAGAAATTCATATGTCTCCTTCATATGGTGGATTTAGGGTTTTGACTTATTGTGTAATTTGAAGTTTGTCTCAGCCAACTTCTGGGAGAATTATCTAATTATGATTATTTAAGGCATCTTTGTTCAAATAATTGTCCAAGAGGCCCAGTGGAATTAGGGTTTTGAAGGTTGATCATCATGCTTCTAACACAAGGTGTAGAAATTAGGGTTTTGATTTTAATCGGGAGTTCTTCAACTTTTTATTCAAATTGGATTCCATGTGTTTTTATATGTTATTGAGCATGTCTTATGTAAATATTTGGGTTTAATTTTAATTGGAAAGGATTCAATTGATCACAACGGGAAAATGGTCATTTTGGTCAAAATCTGTCAGAGTCAAGGTTGACCAAGTGGACTTTTGGTCAACCATCTATTCAAACATCCTCATTTCTTATTTCATAACCAATTTCATCATTGAATCGGTATAATTGATGAATTTGAATATGACTTGCCAAAGAAGTCATTTGAATAATTGAAAAGTTTCAAGTATGGAAGTTCATAAGTACTAAATTTTGAAAATTCATAACTACTTCATTTTTTATTGAAAAAATGCAAACCTTATATGGTTGGAAAGAGGAGAAAAAGTTCTTCAACTTTTTCCTTGTGGGTTCAATTCCAAAAAGTAAAGGAGAAGAAGTTATTCAACTTGGAATAATCTTGACACTTAGTGAATTCTTAAAAAGTGGGCACAAAGAATGATTTCTTCATGATCATTTTTGAGGTGTTAAATGAATCCAATTCAAAAAGTTGTCAACATAAAAATTTAAGTTTGAAGTGTTCCATACAATTTTGGTTCAAATTTTTTTCCATTTAGATCAGTATTGAGAGAGATATTGGGTTTAGGACTCGAGGCCTTGAGAAGGCAAGATTGCTAGCAAGTCTGCATTCCAGGCCTGACATTTCATCAAGCAATTTATGGGCACACATTCACTATCATTTTACCCCTTGAAATTTTCATTATTTTGAAAAGTATCCAACATCAAAGATCAAGACCCATGTGTGGTGAGAAACTTTTCTTCAAGAAGTGTTTCAAAATAACCTCTACATTTTATGATATAACCTTGATAAGTAGGCAACATGAAATTGATTTTTGCCCAGCACCAGAGCCTGTCCCGCGCGCACTAAGCCAGCATTTTATCAAGTATGTGACATGCACACATTGATCATAATTTTACTCCTTAAAATGTTCATTATTTTGATAAATGTCAAACATAAAAGTTAGAGCTTGTCATGTTCTCTCCAACTTTGGTTTATAGTTTGTCTCATTTCATGGACTGTGGATGGAGATACTTCAAGTTAAAGTCAAGGAAAAAGGTTGGTATTTCACATAGGTATACTAGCCAGCATGTTGAGTCCTTTTACACATATTTGATATTATTATTTGCAATAGGCCTGGAACACACATGCATTTGTCCCCATATTTCTCATTTTGAAAGTACTTTGTTCTTTGTGTATTTGAAAATGTTTTGAAAATGCCTTAGTATGGAAAACTTTGTAATGTTTCTCGGGAATGTGGAGAAAGTATACAAAGTGTCTTGAAAATGTTTTTGAAAAGTAGTTTTTTGTGTAAGTGCAAAGATGTTTTGAGCAAACATCTAACAGCTATCTACTTTGTACTCGAAAATGCGTTCTTTTCCTCCTATCCTTTAGACAATGATATCCTACTATTAGTGATTAGGTAGCATTATCGTTGGATGTATGAGGGACATTCGAAGAGACGTTACAGTCATAAAGGCAATTTGTGGAGACGCTTTAGCAATTTTTTTTAGGGACTATATCATTTACCAAAAAGGCAACTGTAGGGTCATCGAGGGACTATGATCTTTTTAATTTATGGGTCTTTGCTAAAACGTTCCTGCCTCATGACTGTTTTATTTCTAAAGGCAACCAAAGTGAGATACCCTAGAGGTGCATATGTGCAATGTGTTTTTTGTTCAGTTATTTATGTCTTGTGTTAAGTTTGCTAACATTTTGTTATTAGTCTTGTCATACATGCCTAGTTACTAGCAGTTAATATATATACAGGAAAATGTAAAGTGCGAAAAATAAACCCTACGCTATTACATGGTTTTGGGGAGGGGGATATTTACAATGTACAAAACTTGGGAGAAGAAAAAAATAAGGAAAGCGATAAAAATCCTAATTCAATCTATTACATACTGTCAGCAGATACAATAATGTAAAAATGCAAAAAATAAATAACGCGCCAAAGATTGAAAGTTCCTCTAGAAAAAAAAAACTAATAAGAAAAATCTTTTTTTGTTTTTGATTTAAGAAAATAGTCAATTATCCTAAAGTCTATATAATAAAATAAATTAAGAAAAATAAACTAATTTCTTTTTAGTTTTTTTTTATTATTATGAAAAGAAAATAATTAGTCCTAAATTTTAATTCATTTTTAATTAGGAAAAAAGGTTAAAGTTTCAATTAATTAATTAACTAAAGAACTTAATTATTTAATTAAGAAATTTAAACCTAATTTTTTAGTGAGCTTTTTCTTTTATATTTGGTTAATTAAATAACAGAAAACAATAATAAAAACAAATATAAGAAATAATACAAAAAGAAAAATTCCAAATGGGCTTAGGCATGCAAAAGAGAAAAGGGGAAATAAGTCTTTCGATTTAAGGGGGAATGATGTGCTTTTGATTCACCCCTTATTTGGCCTCTTTCGATTGGGCTGGGAAGCTGGCGTGAGCAGCCTTCGATTGGACTCTCCTGGCCTCTTTCGGTTGTGCTGGGGCATAGTATGAGGATCATTTGTTTGGACTATGAAGGGACGTGGACCTACAAAACAACATGAAGGTGCCTCTTTCGTTTGGGGCAGTCAGGCAATGAGGGGCGGAGCCTAAGGCTTCATTTCACACTAGTCCTTTTCTTTTCGTTTGAGTCTGTATAAGGGTTAGTTCTAACCTGTATATTTAGACAAGAAAAACATGCAATCGAAAAGGACATAAATAAAAGGTGAATAGATGTTATTTACATGCATGCTGAAACAAAGGGTGAAAGGTCAAGGGGACTTACCTTGTTGGAAAATTAAACTTGTGTGGGGACTAGAGTTGCTGGATACTCTTAGATTATGCCTCCTGCCTCTGGGAAACATCTCCTCTTTGTCCCTTGTCTATGTCTTTTTTTCTCTTTCGATTGGGCTTCTGGATGTGGATACCCTTTGTTTAAGGGCTGCTTTGATTTGGATCACTTATGAGATTTTTGATAACTATGGTAGGTTTATGGGAAGCATATCTCCAATGTATGTGTGTCCCACCTTTTTGGCTTGCAGGAATGATGCTTATATAGAGTAGGAGGGAGGGGACAAGAAGACAAAAGTTTAACTGCCATAAACAAACATTTTCAAGGCCATGAATAACGTTTTGTAACTGTGGCCAAAAACATGGGATCTTGTCCTCTTTTTGAAATTTGAATAAATATGGACAATTTTGGCTTTCGAATACCCCCAGTCTCTATCCTTCGATTGGACCTCCCATGCATCCTTTGAATGGGCCTTTTTGTGTAGCCTTCGACTGGGCTCAAGTTGCCTCTTTTGACTGGGTTTTTAGATGGTATTTCTGTTGTACCCTTCGAATAGGCCTTTGTTATGTCCTTCACATGGCTATTTTGAATGGACTTTCTATGTATGCTTTGTGCCCTCTTCGAATGGGCTACCAAAATGTGTCATTCAAATGACTATCACGCTTGTTGAAGTGTTTATGATTTGTTTAAACTGGGGTCACTGCCTAGGCGAAGCTGGCACAAAGGAAGCCAGTGCCTTGTGGTTCAAAGTCAACTTTGAAGGAGTTTTGGCCTTGTGCTGAAGACAAACTAAAGAGATATTTTTGCGCTTGTGACACACTGAGGGGTCTTTTTCCCAGTGAGAGAATTGTGAATTGAAGGCAAATTTGGAGAAGTTCTTGCTTTTGTATGCTGAAGGCACGCCCATTGGGATATTTTTCCTAGTAGAAGTAGGAAACAAGCTTACTCCAAGGAAAACAAATGCCCAATCGAAGCAGGGACCCGACTTGCATGCAGGTAGCCATTGCACTTATGAGTCAGGCCAGCATGCAAAAACAATTGTGCAATCAAGGGAGCACTGACAAGAAGCCTTTCCCCCTTGGATCGAAGGAGATTGTTTTAAATGGAAAACATGCCCAGTCAAAGCTGGTGTGCGGCAAACTAGCAGAAGGTCGAGGCTTCAACTGAAGCTTGGAAATTTGAGGCAAGCTTGTAGGATTTTAGGCGCTCGATCGAAGCCTGTCCAAATACCAAATTGAAAGGCCTTTTAACATGCCAATCAAAAGACTTAGCTAAGATGACAATTGAAAAACCTAGCTAGGATGCCAATCGAAGACTCCTTGTTTGTCTTCAAAAAAATTTATTTCTTCTTTTAATCAAATGCTTGTGACCACCCATATAAGAAAAAATCTTGGAAAACATGAGAGGGAAAATTTTGGGGTACAACAAACACTACTTGACAGCTTACAATTTTCAAAAAAAAAAAATAGAAACTTCCCTTGCACTCTTATCGCCTCTATATAAGGGACCTCTTCCCTCTTTCATTCACACACGTTCTCCACTGCACACATACAAACATCAATTTTGGCAAAAGAGAGAGAGTAGATCTGAAATTTTTTTCTGCTTTCTTCAAGTAAGGATCTTATACTTCTTCTTCAAGCTCTATTCTAAAGCGCTCCTAAGGCATCAAGCCACGTACCTATGGATTTCTAGCTCTTTGTTTGAGCGTTAGCTTTTGAAGATCTTCTTCACAAGGTGAGACATCTGTAATCCTTAATCTTATGCTTTCATTCTTGAATTCAATGGTTTTGTAATGATACATTCATGTCCATGGATTTATTAGTTGGCCAAACATTATGTTTGAGGTATAATTTGTGTGAGTTTGTGTTGAAATCGTGTTTTGCAATTTTTATGAAAAGTGATAAATTCGTGATTTGGTGCTCAATTTTCTCCCTGATTTAACGTTCGTTTGATGATGTTCTTGATACCAGTTTGTAGATCTCCATGAGATATACACTTTTTGTGTTTGTACTTTTGAATTTCATTAAGGCTGGAGCAAGATGTAAGGTCTTGAAGTTTGTTCATTAGAACTAAAAAAACTTGATAATAGGGTTTTTTTTACAGGGATGATGAGGTGTAATGATTTGATTGAGCATGCTCTTATTTTACTTTTACAGCGCTTTTGGTCTAAAGCATTTGTTATAGCTTATGATCATTTTTGAATTTTTTCCTATTTTTATTTGATTTTCTTCACATTTTTTTAATAGTTTCATCAATCCAAAAATTACCAAAAAAATTACACAACACTTTTTAATGAGTCTATTTCATCACCATAATTTTATTTTCATTTTAAAAAAATTTGTGGTGCCTTAATTAAATTAATTAATTCAAAGTATCATTTCTTAAAAAAAAATTGTTCATATAATATAGTGATTTTATTTTAATCCTTCCATTAATTCTAAAAACCATCAAAAATATGCTTAGGGTTCATTTCTTACCTAATTGATTTTAGGTAATTTTTAACCAATTTTATATTTATTCTTGTAATGATTTTTAAATTGTAGAAGTATTATGTCCTTTTTTAGGGTTTTATTACTAATGTTTTAAATTTAATTTGATTTTGCAATCTCCTCCATTTATAAAAATTGAAAAAAATACATTTACTGACCCTTAGGCATTGAGTTTATTGCCTTTGATTTAACTTTTTGTTTATAATTCAATTTGCTTGATTTTCATAATTTTGGAAGATAATTGCTATTTTTGGCCCCAATGCTTGCTTAAGTCTCAAGAAACATTTAATCCACTGTTCTTTCTCGCTTCTAAAAATCAAAGAAAATATGTCTTAAGGTCCTTATTGAGTAGAGATCATTTAAATAATTTTTTTCATTTTTTAAGTTTGGTTTCACATTTTATTCAAGTTAACTTGTGAAACATGTCCAATTTTAACACTTTGATAACTAGTTTGGACATTTGAATTTTAAAACCATATCTCCTCCATGTTATAAGGACTTTTGACTATGTCTATGACTTTTAGGAACCCTTAGGGTTATAGGATTAATTTGGTTTGATTTTAGAAATCCTTTTTTCCATTTTTGACTCAATTTTGTTGGTTTGCAATGCTTTGTGATTTGTTTGAATCTTATGATCTATATTTGTTCTTTGTGTGAACTTTTTGAGGTTGATATTTACAATTATGATAGCCCCTGGACTCCCTTGACATCTCATGAGCTTGGAACAATTTCATTTGGTCCATTATAGTCTTTGATGATTATTTTTATGGAGCTCCTAAATTGAGCAAATTAAAACCCTAATTTGGGGAATTTTTGGTAAACCCTTAATCAAGTCTTCATCATGTTTATGATTCAAAGTGATTTTGAGATATGATAATTCAAGGATAACCTTACTCAAGGTTTTAGAGACATTTGATCTATTTTGATCATTTTTCTTGCCTCGTCATAATTGATCTTTTGCTCATGTTTTTTTGGAGTGAGATATATTGAAATGCATTTATTTAACATTTAAGGAAACAAGCCTTATTGTAGCGGTAAAAATGATTAAGATTAAGCCATTGAATTGACTAGACTTGTACAGGTCAAAATAAAAACCTCCACCGCGTTTTATTCTTTCCAAAGGAATGGAAAAAAGTGAATAACCCAAAAGAGGGGGAAAGATTCAAGGTAAGGGGATTGGTTATGAAAAGGGAAGATATTAGCACCCTAAATATCTACGGTACTCCGTAGGAACCTCTTTGTAAAATATTTATATTTTGGCTATAAAATGTTGTGTAAAAATAGATGGTGGAGATGAGAAAAGAAATATTTTTTATGATTTTTGCACCCGCCGCGGTTACAAACCTTTAGTGCCTACTTACCACCTTTCATGCAATAGGGGATCAAGGTACACGTAGTTCACCTTTAAAAATTTTAAAACATAAGTGTGTTGGTTAATTTTATGAGATAAAATATCATCATCGTTGACCGTGTGGAAAACATACTTACTATCCACAATCATGAGAAAGAAGAATTTGCATCATCTCAAAGTGGAGGATATGGCTTGGATTTTAAAATCAATAATGCCTCACTCAACACCCAAGTGGAAAATATCTCACTTAACTACATATTGTAGAAGTATAGTTGTTTGCATCACTACAAGGATTGACAAGAGTCTAATTTTTTAGAAAGGTTTTAAAGATAAGAGCCAAAATGGAAAAATGGTTTGAATGAGATTGATTGACTTTTAGTCTTCTCACATAAATTTCAAGGTATGATTAAGTAGATAGAAGTTTATTTATGAAAATGTTTTCAAATTACATGGACCTAAGTCAAAGTTTATTATGAAAGTGGTTCAAGTTTAGAAACAAGAAGAGTTTTCAAAATGAGGGAGAAGATTTTTTAAATTAAAGAAGATGGGGGGGAGAAGAAAGGACTATCCTAAAGCATAAAGTAAAACCTAAGGAGAAGAACCATCTAACCAACAAGAAGCCAATACTTGACATTATGAGTCAAAATAGAAATCTCATTCTTTGTATTGAAAACAAGCAAGCAAAGATAATAGACCTCTTGATAGAAATAAACTTCAAGTGTATTAAGTCTTCACAAAAATTGGGCAGAGTAACGGTTGTATACAGATGAATTCTAGATTACAGACAAAGTATGTAACCATAATAACCTGCACACAAAACAAACAAACAACCCAATGTCTTGAAGTAAACCTCAAGAACTCCAAACAAAATATCAATTAAGGTCACAAGGTCTCCAATATAGGTCAAGGTCTCTAATCGTAAGTCCAAGAAGTCCAATACTCCATAATGCCAAGGATAGTAACCAAATATTCCAAGTATCATTAATGTTTTTATGGTTTAAGTTGATTATTAAGTGTCTTCAAAAAGAAAAAGAAAAAACTCAAGTGAGAAAAATAAAAATGACATAAAAGTAAATGCTCAAGTGATCAAAGATGAAAATTGCATGAAATGTAAATGCTAATGTAAATGGTACGTAAAGTAAAAGCATAAAATAAAAGCAAGAAGTGAAGTCAATTGTTAGAAGTTAATGGTTAGTTGGATGACCATCTTGAAACTTAAATTTGGAACTCATTAGAGGATTGGTAGAACTAAAGTCTCTCAACAACAAGTTTCATTTGTTTTTTGTCAAGTATATCATCCATTTAAGAATCCTCAAGGCAACATTTAATGACCAATGATGTTTAAGTGATCCGCGTTGACCAAAATTGATAAAGATCCAATAGAGGATTGGTAGAACCAAAGCTTTCTAACAATGAATATCAAGTTTATTGGATCAAAGGGATAAAATTAACATACTTGGGCTGGCAAACATAAGTTTGGGCCACGAATGATCATTTTCTCAAATCGGGACAAAATTTAGCGCTATGTTAAGCAAACGTAAATGGACTTATGTAGAAGTCGCACCTATTTTGAGGCTGGTCAATAGCAATCTATGTACTTCGTGTTTGGATAAATGATATAAAGATCATTATCCCATAACATGTAATACAATAAGAAAGGGGGATAAGATGAAGAGGGAAGGGATTAGAGTCTCAAATATCATCAACATCATTCATCCATTTTAATGGATTTGGTTTATCAACCTATCAACACCTAAGACCCAATGATGTTGAAGAATTTGTATCAAAATATGCCTCAAGTAAGTACCACATTCTATTTCAAGAATTAAACAAGAATCATGTACAAAAGTTTTCAATTACAATCAGTAATCAAAGTTAAAACCCTAGATGCACACCTATGTTAAAAATTAGTTTCAAAATATGAAAATGACTTGAAAAATTATGAAATTAAAACCCTAACTTCCTAAAGTCATACAAAAGTCAGAAATAAAATTTGGAGTCCCTGGATTGAGGTTGATATTTGCTTTAGAAATGCAAACTTTGAAACTAGCAAGTATAAGCCTTAAACTATATGATTTTGAGAAATAATTTATGAAATATATGAAACCACATTGTAAAATTCCAGAAAAATATTATTTATGGCCTCAACATTTTCAAGCACTCTAGACAACTTCATCTCTAATTTTATAGGTATGGGAAGTTAGATCTTTTAGTCAATTATTGTGAATGTTCAAGCAAAAACCCTAAAAAAATAAATTAAGTTCAAAATTAAACAATTAGATCTAAATTCAAATAAAATTAATGTAAAATAACCTAAATGTCAAGAAAATTCTAAGGATCAAAAAGAATATTTTTCTTGAATTTTATCTCAAAAGGAAAAACGGAATGGAAATTATTTACACAATTCAACAAAAATAATACAAATAAAAGATCATATGTCCAAATGATTTTAATTTGTCATACAAAAGCTTTATAAAATAGGACAAAAAATATTTTCAAGTAATAAACTCAGAGAGGAGCCCAAAAAATATTTTTTATGGATTTTTTATTTAATAGAAATAGGAAAATAAAATTCAAGATTTAAAGGAATAATAAAACCCTAATTATTTACATGAATTTATTTAATCAAGAAAAATGATAAAAAGTAATGAAATAAAAATCAAAATATGATAATATATTGTAAAAGTAGTCTAAAACATTTTTTTCATTATTTTTGAAGTGAAGAACATATTTAAAGAAAATTGGAGAAAAATAAAGAAAATTAATATGCAAATGCTATTTACACCTGTTGTTGAAAAAATGCATTGTAAAATGCATGAAGAACATGTTCAATCACAGATTGCCATGCAGTCATCCCTACCAAGCCATATTATCCAGCTTTTTTTCAGTTTTGAAGCATCACTTTCATGTCACCATATCTCATGCATCTCTTAATGAAAATCAAAAATTCCAACACCAAAATTCAAGATAGAAATTAGTAGAACATGCTAGGATAAAATTTTTTATGAAAATGATGCATGGATAATGGAGAAAAACGCGCGCAAAAATGGATGCATGAACACGGTTTTGTTTTGAGCAATTCATCAAACTAATCTCAAACTTTATTTTCTCCTTCAATTCTCCACCAAAATAAACGATCCAAAAATGAAAATTCATCACAAAAATGCAAGGATTATGAATATGCTCTTAGATTTTTCAAAAGATTCATGAATTTAAACAACACGCAAGGCTGTAGTAAGAGTGAGAAATATGAATCATCTACCTTGCAATGAACTTGATGATGCTTGAGCTCAAATAAAGAGCAAGTAATGGATAAGATCAATAGCTTGAATATGCAGGGATAATAAATGGAGAGAGATGCGAATAAGCTTTGAAAATGGAGGAAGATTGCTTAACAATAATGGATGTCACTTGCTTGAGGTTCAAAGAAGAGAAGAGATCTTGTTTTCGCGTGAGAGAGAGGGAAGAGCTTGCTACTGAATTCTTGTTTCCAACCCCCTCAATTGAAATAAGCTTGGCCTTTTATAGAATAAGGAATGAGAGAAATGAAGAAAATGGGAAGTGAGAGAAATGGGAAGTGAGAGTTATGAGAAATGAAGTGATGCGTTTTGTGTGCAAATGTGTTGAAAAACGTGTGTTTTGGTTAAGTGAGGAGGGGTTGGAGTGTGAGCTGGAAATTTGAACCTTGTTGCACAAAATTAATCCATGCAATCCCATTCAAATATGTTATTTCATGAACATCTCTTTTCTCCCTTATATCTCTCTCCATAACGCATGAAATGTCACTTTGTTTGTATCAAAAATGGAGAGGACACTTCATACTCCAACTTTCATGTTCAAACTTTTTCAAAATGAAGCTTGAATAAATGAGATATTTAGCCATGAGTGTGAGCTTACAAACTATTTGATTAAATTCCAAGCCTGCCTAGGCATGCTGCGCACGCGTGAGACCTTGTTGGGCAAAAATTTCAGTTTGCATGGTTCCTTCTTCTCACAATTATATCTCAAGATGTAGGGAGAATTTGGAGAAACTTTCTGAAGCAAAGTTGTTCCTCACATTTAGGAATTGATCTTTGATGTTTGACATTTTTCAAAATAATGAATATTTCTCATAGAAAAGTGATGATGAATGCGCGCGCACAATATGTTTGATGAATTTCCTGCCTGGCGCGCGTGACTTGCCTTGTGCTGGGCATAAATTCAATTTGAAGCTCAAAATCCTAATAACCATATCTTTCTCTACACTTAACCATTTGAGATGATTCTTGAATGAAAAATGAATAGAAAACTTCAATCTTCAACTTTCATGTTTCCAACTTTTTGATTTGAGTCCAAATGGTCATTCAAAAATGGACATGAAGAAGTCAGATTTTTACATTTTTATCCAAAATTTCACAAGTGTCAAAAACTTCCAAGCTTCATAAATTTTTTCCTTTCAGTTTTTGGACATGTGGCCTCTCCTATAAAGTTGGAGAACTTTTCATCATCTTTCTAGGCATATAAAGTTTGCACATTTTCAATAAAAATTGAGAAAGTTGTGGCCAATCAAAATTCAGCCATATGGATACTTAGAAAATTTCCAAAACTTCAAATAACTTCCTTGACAAGTTATCTCCAATTCACACTTCTTCTTGATATTTTTGCACTATTGACCATGAAATGTGAGAATATGGATATTGAATTGATGGTTGACAAAAATTCCACTTGGTCAACAGTTGATTTCAGTTATCTCCTGACAAAATGACCATTTTACCCCTTTTCGTCAATTGAACATTTTCAAACCAAAGTTGATGATCAAACTTCAAATTATAGATGCTCATGAACATGTAGAGAAGTATGGGATCAAGTATTGCCCAAAAATCCAAAGATATCCTGATTAAAATCCAAACCCTAGTTTTGATCCTCTGTTCTAGGAGATGGTAAGATGAAGACAATTATGCAATTACCTACAATATGATATTCCAAGAGACAAAATATACACATCTTGAGGTTACTTAAAAACACACATGTACAAAGATACACAATTCAAAGTGCTTCAAGGTGCTTGGTAATTCTCACAGGCAAACCTAGAGACAGGATGCAGTAGGAGAAAAACCTCAAACCCTAGTTTGTGATCTGGTTGCATTGTGATGGCATGAGATGATAGAGGAATCTTAGGGGGGGAAATTGGGGTACAACAACTGCCATTATTTAAGTATCTTCTATCCTAAGATACGAAGGTTAAAAATCTTCGTGTCGACGTGATCGAATATACTTAAATATAAAATAAACCCTATTTTTGGCCCTAAGATGCCATGTAATGCTTATGAGTATGAATGCATATGAACAAGTTCAAAAGGACGCAAGACACCACTGGGGATGTAGCAAAAGAAACAAGGATCAAAAGAAAAATTCAACCAGGAAAATAAATCATTGGTGAACAAAAGACCCTACTCTATTGGGGGAGAGCCCAAATAGGAGATAAAGCATCGACTCAAAGATTGAGGAGAGACAGTAAAGGATAAAAGTGATCGACATATAACTGTGAACTAACAACACAATAATCAAAGGAAGCAGATCAAAAATATACCGACTCATAGATGACGGTAAACTATCAAAGGATACACCAACTTTCACTAAAGGTGAAACTGTCAACGTTCACTGAAGGTAGAAAGAAAAGAATAATCACCAACATTCACTTAAAGTGAACTACCAACGTTCACTGAAAGTAGAGAGAAAATAATAAAACCAATGTTCACTGAAGGTGAACTACTAACGTTCATTGAAGGTAGCCAAAAAAGAAAAAAATCACCAACGTTCACTGAAGGTGAACTGCCAACGTTCACTGAAGGTAGAAAGAGAAAAGAATAACACCGACGCTCGTTGAAGATGAACTACCAACGTTCACTGAAGGTAGAAAGAAAAAAGAATAACACTGACATTCACTGATGGTGAACTACCAACGTTCACTGAAGGTAGAGAGAAGATGACACCAACGTTCATTGAAGATGACCTACCAACGTTCATTGAAGGTAGAAAGAGAAGAAAATAACACCAACATTCACTGATGATGAACTCCCAACGTTCACTGAAGGTAGAGAGAGACGTATAACACCAACGTTCACTAAAGATGAACTACCAACATTCACTGAAGGTAGAAAAAAACGTAACACCAACGTTTACTGATGGTGAACTACCAACGTTCACTGAAGGTAGAGAGAAACGTAACACCAATATTCACTGATGGTGAACTACCAACATTCATTGAAGGTAGAGTGAAAATGACACCAACGTTCACTAAAGGTAACCTACCAACATTCACTGAAGGTAGAAAGAGAAGAAAATAACACCAACGTTCACTAATGGTGAACTACAAACGTTCACTGAAGGTAGAGAGAGACATATAACACCAACGTTCACTGAAGGTGAACTACCAACGTTCACTGAAAGTAGAGAGAAAAGAATAACACCAACGTTCACTGAAGGTGAACTACCAACGTTCATTGAAGGTAGCCAGAAAAGAAAAAATCACCAACGTTCACTGAAGGTGAACTGCCAATGTTCACTAAAGGTAGAAAGAGAAAATAATAAAACTGATGCTCATTGACAGTGAACTACCAACGTTCACTGAAGGTAGAAAGAGAAAAGAATAACATCGACGTTCACTGACAGTGAACTACCAACGTTCACTGAAGGTAGAGAGAAGATGACACCAACGTTCACTGAAGATGACCTACCAACATTCATTGAAGGTAGAAAGAGAAGAAAATAACACCAACATTCACTGAAGGTAGACATACGTATAACACCAACATTCACTGAAGGTGAACTACCAACGTTCATTGAAGGTAGCCAGAAAATAAAAAATCACCAACGTTCACTGAAGGTGAACTACCAATGTTCACTGAAGGTGAACTGCCAATGTTCACTGAAGGTAGAAAGAGAAAAGAATAACACTGATGCTCATTGACAGTGAACTACCAACGTTCACTGAAGGTAGAAAGAGAAAAGAATAACATCGACGTTCACTGACGGTGAACTACCAACATTCACTGAAGGTAGAGAGAAGATGACACCAACGTTCACTGAAGATGACCTACCAACATTCATTGAAGGTAGAAAGAGAAGAAAATAACACCAACATTCACTGATGGTGAACTCCCAACATTCACTGAAGGTAGACATACGTATAACACCAACATTCACTGAAGGTGAACTACCAACATTCACTGAAGGTAGAAAAAAATGTAACACCAATGTTCACTAATGGTGAACTACCAACATTCACTGAAGGTAGAGAGAAACGTAACACCAACGTTCACTGATGGTGAACTACCAACATTCATTAAAGATAGAGAGAAAATGACACCAACATTCACTAAAGATGACCTACCAACATTCACTGAAGGTAGAAAGAGAAGAAAATAACACCAATGTTCACTGATGGTGAACTACCAACATTCACTGAAGGTAGAGAGAAACATATAACACCAACGTTCACTGAAGGTGAACTACCAACATTCACTGAAGAAAGAAAAAAATGTAACACCAACGTTCACCTAGAACGGGTTTCTACTTCTTATTTAACCAAGGCATTTCTCCTGGAAAGGGTAATATATAAACTATCTCAAATAAATAGATTGCCACTTGTAAAGATTTCTCAACAAACTGTCTTTTTCATATTGAAAAGACTTGCCATCCATTGGAGTGATTTGACAATGAACTGCAAACTATCCACTCATAAAGATGATAGAAAAAAAGTAACGTTGATTGTTGTACCCCAAAATTTGCCCTCTCATTTCCCAAGGAATCACCCTGGATCCTCAAGTTTTCTTCCATCCAATTCCAAGCCTTGAACTGTAATTTTTCAAGGAAATCACCCATAAGGGCAAAATGGTCAAAAGCACACTGAAAAGTCAAACTTTGACTTTCAGATCAAATCAAGTTTCAACAATTTTATTTCATCAAGACATGAGATTGATTCATCAAAAAATCAGGAGTCAGAAGTTACTTTGGAAAAAATCAAATTTTCTAAACATTTAGAAAATTTTCTAAGTGTTAAGAGTATGTGATACTTCAGAACTTCTGAGCCAGCCTCCATGCAAGTGTAGTCAGAATTTGCAAACATGGTTCATTCAGAACTTCTGAGTCAGCCTCCATGAAAGTGCAATCAGAAGTTGCAAACATGGTTCAGAACTTAACGCTTCAATCAGAACATGTAGAAGCGATGCTCTTTGGTCAGAACATGATGCTTCAGTCAGAACATGATTCTTCAGCATATGGAGGCTATGTTCAACGCTCTGGTCAGAATATGCCCCTTCAGCATTTGGAGGTTACGTTTCTGATCTTCTGCAATCAGAACATCACCAAATCCCAAACCCTTGTTTAAGTAACCTGCTTCCCTTCTATGGCACAGTCCTGCAACCAGCTGCCACAACGCTCCAAATTGTTGCTGACCCAGTCCACGCCTACAATTTCTCAAACCCCATACTTGCATCAAATTGGCATACGAAAACTGTGACTAAAAAGAAATGGAACAATATACCAAAAAGGTTTGAATCCCTTTTGTTTTTCCCCCCAAAACCACAACAAACCCATCTATAAATACTTTGCTCCATCACACGTTCAAGGGACTGGCTTTTGGAGAGAGAGAATCGTCAAAAAGAGAGAAAAGAAAGTTGTGATACCTCCATAAGAATCCAGAATTCCTAAGCAGAAAACCAAAACCTTTGTTCTTCCCTTGAAGTAAAAGAACTTGGCATTTCCTCCTTCGTTGCTCTTGCTGACTCCAGAATATCTGAAGGAAGCAGCTCAAGTCCCAGACACACACTCCAGGTTCAAGGTAAGTCATTAAACATGTACATATCATAGTATTAATGTTGTCCATACCACTGCAGAAGTAGAAAGACTCTGGATCAGAACTTTCTGATCATGGCTAGACTCAGGATCAGGATTAGAACTTCCATAAAATGTTGTGCTTTTATCCTTCTGGTTTGCTGTTTGCTGAAAACTGAATAACTTATCATTGTGCTGATTGATGTAAGGAAAGAGTTGAAATGTAACATAGAACTTCTGTTTTTTCACTCACCATTCTAACAAATAGAACTTCTAGGAAATTCTCACTGTTTAAGCACACAGAACTTCTGAGTTCTCTTCACTGCTTTAACACTTAGAACTTCTGATTCTTACATGCTAATAATGCACTAAACTGCTGATGTTTAGTCACTGTTTTTAGCATAGCACAGAACCTCTGAGTTTTGGCTCACTATCAGAATACCACCCAGAATTTCTGTGTTTTCCCTCTAACGAGTTTTGCAGGACCTCAGAGTTTACCAACTTAGAACTTCTGACACCCACTGACGTCTCCTACTGAGTCACAGCACTCTTGACCTCAGAACTTCTGATTCCGTTTGTTTTGCTTGTAGCAGCACGCTGGTCTTATAGCTCATTTATTTTCCTTTTTATCACTTTCAACATTAAAACTCTTTTCATCAATATAAAAGGGCGTAAAAATATTTCTAAGTTAATTCATTCCTTTTTTATTTATCAACATAAAAAACCCTTTTTTTTTAAAAACAAGGTCCCTTTTCTTTCTTATATTGTACATTTCAATATAGTTGTAATAGTAACTTAGGACTTATTTTTACTTGCAACCCTCATTCATAAATATGTACCCCCATCCCTCTAATGATTGTAATAGCGTAGGATTTTTACTTTCCGCACTTTTATTGCTTTCATATACTGTTAGTAATTAGGGTGTGTATGACAAGACATGAAATCAACAAATAGATCACCCTAATCAAGATTAAAATACATGCAATCAAACACACTATGCACACTAGCACCTCTAGGGTAATCCCACTTTGTTGCCTATCGGAAAAATAGTCATGTCCCTCGAACATGGGTGTTTTAGAAAAGACCCTCGATAAAAGATCATAGTCCCTTGATGACCCACGATGTTGCCTTCGGTAAACGATCTAGTCCCTAAAACGACTTTGCTAAAACGTTCATAGGTTGCCTTATATGACTATACAAACGTCCCACACGCGTCCCTTACATCCAACGATGGGGCTTCTTATCAAAATAATGGTAAGATAGCCACATCTAAAGGAGAAGGAAAAGCACATTTAAGACCTTTTGAGTAGGTAGATTCGCTCCTAGTTACTCGCTTGCTCACAACAAAAACATTTTATACACCAAACACTCTCATTTTGAAACACTTTTGAAAACAACACTTTGTACGCGTTCTTATAGAAACGAGAGCCATTACAAAGGAAACCCTTTTCAAAATTACTTTCAAAAACCACACCACAAGCACATTCAAACAAAATCAAGTGATCTAATGAGTAACTAAGAGCCCATGGAAAATCATGGATGAAAAGGGTTCTAATACCTTCCCTTTTCATAATCTACCCCCCGAACTCAAGAAACATCTCTAAAGGTCTTTCTTGTGCTTTTTCACCTTCCTATTTGGATAAAAGAAAAGTCAGTGGCAACTCTTGCTAAACCGCAACATTTGCAAACACAAATGCAAAACCTTCAAGTCAGTTCTCCCACCGTATCACACTGACTTTTACGGGGAAGTAAAAGTTTCTCATATAAAGAGACATGCTACTTGCTGTTATGGGAAGGATTGTGAAAATGACTTCCTGGGGAAATGCCAACATATTCCTGCTGAGGAGATAAAAATCTTCTCGTGCCAAAATAAATGCATATTCTCAAACCAAAGCTCGAATCTTGTAGAAATCCAAAGTAATAATATTGTTGGAAACCAAAGATTCAAACTAAAAATAAACCGGAATGAATCAGTCAACCAAAACACATCCTTTGAGAAATAAACTCAAGAGAGAAACCCAAGTCATCAAAACAAAGAGTTGTACAGGAAGGCTAAAGAAAAAATCTTCCACGAGGGATAACTTAGTGGGGAAATTGAAAGAATATACACTTTCTGCTTAAGATTGACACTCTATTGGAGAGAAGACAACACAACTCTGCAAAATAGGGTAATATGCTAACAGAAAATTACTGAATGCAAATGAGCAATGATTTTCTAAATTCAACTATGCATGATGTATGTATGAATGTATGAATGTTATTATGTGTATGCTGACAAAACAAACATATAACGTTGGGGATAACTAGACAAAACTAACTCAGGTACAATCAATACTCGGCTAAATCACATCCAATATGAAAAGATCCATAAGAAAGTAAGCACCAGCTGAGGAAATAAATCTTATTTCGCGCTTTAACTTCACTGGGCAGGAACATAATCCGAAAATAATCACATCATATAAATAAGTCAGTACACGTACATGGATATAACATCCTCCTCTAGGCTTCACCGGAGAATACCTCACAGACTTCTATGGGAAAAAATGGTTCACGGTATGTACTTCTATTGGGGATTGTAATACTGATTTCAATGGGGAAATATCATACAGACATCACTAGGGGAGATAGTGCCTCATCATCGAGATATCAACTGGAAACCTCGTGCTGTCTTCAATGGGGAAGACAACACCACATCATCGAGGGGAAACCAAGATACATTCTTCAATATTGAGAGTAATTATTGCACAAACTTCTCTTGGAAGAAAGTATGAAACCTCATGGGGATAACAACTTGGGGAGTTAAGAAGTCAAATATTAAAGCAAGAAATCAAACTTATGGGGATTTTAAATCAAACCCAGCACTTGGTGGGTGAAAAACCAAAAAAGTTGATAACCACCTCAACACTTATTCAATAAGACATTTCCCTTGCATGACTTCCGAGAAAACAAACAATATGCTAATGCAATCAAAAGAAGATGTTCCGCAAATGAGTCCAATCTCAGCATGTACAGCGAGACAAGACTTTTACCAAATAAGTGATACCTTCACTAGGGAATCTGGTATAGAGTCTTCATATCATGCAAACATGAGGTTCGAATGAAACAAGACTTGGTTGGGAAAATAGGATCATGAACCCAACACCGAGACATACATCAATTAGTATCATCTTCAATTATCTTAGCAACACAAGAAGATCATACTTATTCCAACAACAGTTCCCAGGGATAGCCTTTCTAGGGAATCAAGAAGTTAACATTATAGCAACAGGTCAAAATTACGGGGATTTTAAATCAGACTCAACACTAGGTGAGAGAAAACCCAGAAATTTGACGACTGTCTCAAAACTTATTAGAAAATATATTTCCCTGGTCTAGTTTGCTGGGAAATAAATACCAACAATAATGCCAACACTGTAAAAAGAGCGACATTTTGCAAATAGTTCCATCTCAACACACAACAGGAGAAGGAGCTTTCATCATATGAGTGAAGACTTCCCTGGGGAATCTGGTATAGAGGCTTCAGACCATGCAAACCCAAAATCAAAAAATGAACCAAGACTTGACTGGGGACAATGGGATCACAAGCTCAATACCACACCTTATGCCAATTGGTATTAACTCTAACTATTTGAGAAACACAATAAGATCATACGTATACCAGCAAAAGTGACCTGGGAGAACCTTCCTGGGGAAAACAAAACTTCCCAAGATTACTGGAGTTCGTCCATTCCTGGGATCACCACATTTGTTTTCCTCTTGAGTCATAAAATCTAAAGTAAAAGTAATTTGCAAATTCTTTTCGAAAAACAATTTTGTTATTTAATCTTTTTGCTTTAAAAATTATTATCAATAATAAATGGAGTCTCTGTAAGCATAATAAAATAAAAATTACAAATAATTGGATAAAATCTCAAACTTTATTAATAGAATGGTAGTCTGCGAATGGCGAGACTCCACAGATGATTACAAAGCAGAAAATGGTAATATATAATGGAAAAGATACATTGAAATACAATGACCACTATTCTCCCTAACAACTTTGAAATCCTGAGTAGCAGCTTCTGTTGAAGTATGGTGAGAATCCAAGAAGATTGTTGCTTCAATGTTCAAGTCTTGTCTGATGTAGTTACTTGCCAAGAAAGTCCCTAACTTTTGCCTAAGCTTCCCTTGCGGGTTTTCAGCTTAGCATGAAGATTTATTCTGTTTATGTCTCTTATTTTTCCCTAGACCTTCCTTTCGGGTTTTCGGCCTACCGAGACGCTCCTTTTTGCCTAAGCCTCCCTTTCGGGTTTTCAACTTAGCGAGCTATTCTTTTATTTCTAGGCGAATTATTTCATGACTGCATCAGCATTCATGGGACGCGGGAACTCCTCGCCAGCCATAGTTTCAAGAATTAATGCACCGCCAGAGAAGGATTTATTGACAATATATAGGCCTTCAAAATTAGGAGTCCACTTGCCCCTAGAATCAACATTGAAAGACATGATCTTCCTGAGTACAAGGTCACCCTCTCTGAATTCACGAGGTTTGACCTTCTTATCAAATACTTTCTTCATTCTCATCTGATATAACTGCCCATGACACAATGTAATCATCCTTTTTTCTTCAATCAAATTCAATTGGTCAAACCTGTTTTGGGCACATTCAGCCTCTGACAACTTGATTTCCATTATCAGACGTAAAGAGGGAATCTCAACCTCGATTAGGAGCACTGTTTCCATACCATACACAAGGGAGAATGGGGTTGCTCCTGTTGAAGTGCAGACAGATGTTTGATATCTGTGATCAGTGGATTTAGAACTGACTGTTTTAAAGCTGGTTTCGCGAAATGTCGCGGAAGCAAGAGTCGCCACCGTCTTTTATGTTGTCCAACATGGAAATGACAAAAGCACAGCAAAATTCCTTATGAGAATGTTTCTCGGTTCGGGAGGTAGATTTATAGAAAGGGAAGGTGTTAGCACCCTTTCTATCCATGGTTATCCATGGGCTCTTAGATACCTGCTCATTGTGTTTTCAAAATGTTTGCTTTTCAAACTGTGAGTGAGTTTGGAAAAGTTTCGTATGAAATTTCAGTTCGACTCTTGTATCAGTCCTCAGGAGTGTTTGAAAAATTGTTTTTTTTTTGAAAGCTTTTTGAAAAGTGTAGGTGTGAAAAGAACTTTTTGATTTGTTTTTGAAAAGAGAAAGTATCCAAGAGTCATCTACCTACCCTAAGGAATTAAGCTGTGTAAGTGTCCTTTAGGTAGTGCCATCCCACCATTGAGAGGTAGGTAGCACCACCGTTGGAGGTGTTCGGGTCAATTCGAGTTTAGGGACAGTGTAGTCACCGAGCAATAGTAAGATACCTTAGAAGCTACCCTTATGCCATTGATCTTTTTATTTCGAGGCAACCGTTTCGAGGCAACTGTTCCGAGGCAACTTGTTTCGAGGCAACCGTTTCGAGGCAACTAGATCAATGGAACATAAGGACTCACTAAGACGTCCTATACTCGACGACCACGTTTCGAGGGGCAAGGCAACAGTGTGATCACCAGAGCAACAGTAGGACACCTTAGAAGCTACCCTTATGCCATGTTCATGGACATAAGGACTTACTAAGACGTCCTGTACTCGACGACCACGTTTCGAGGGGCAAGGCAACAGTGAGGCGTACCCTAGGAGTGGTGTGTGAATTGTGTGTCATGTTCATTTATGTTTATCTTGTTCATACATTGGTGATCTACGCGTTGCTTTTATTTTGGCATTCATTCTTTCATGCAAGTTATTAACAGTTAAAAGATACGGAATTAAAAGGTCCTACGCTATTACAAAGGCGCGGGTCTACATCGCCAAATTAATCCAAGACCCGATTTGAAATAAAATAAAAAATGCGGAAAGATAAAGATCTTAATTAATCTATTACATGGCTTTGGGATAATTACATGAAATTTAAAAAAAAGAAATAAAATAAGCGCGCGAAATAGAATTATGATCGAATGCGAGGGCGTTGGACCCTTTTAAGGAAATTAAATTACAATTAATAAATTAATTAAGTTAAAATAAAAAAAGAAATAATTTTTGGAGTTTTTGTATTTATGGAGTTTAATGAGAATTAATGGAATTAAAACCTAATTCTAAACTATTTTTAATTTATTAAAAAATGTTTAAGTTTGTACCCTAATTTTAACCTAATTATTTACATGGCAAATTTTATTTACAAAATAATAATTAATAATTAAATAGGGTGAAAAAGAAAAAAGGAAAAAAAGTATAAAACCCTAATTCTACATTTTTTAGTTCATTACAAAAAATATTAAAATTTAAACCTAGAATTAAAATTAACTTAATTGTTAAATTTATTTACAAAGAAAACATTAAATAAAATATATTTTTTTTATTTTTATAGTTTCTGATTTGTTTTGGTATTTTTATGTTATATCAAAATTATTTTTTGTGAATTTATTAAAATAGTTAAAACAAAATAAAAAAAGAATTAAAATAAGAGAAGAAATTTAGAAAGAAATGTACAAACAGGGGGGGTTATCTGGCCCTTTTGGAGGTGTTGTTAGAATGGTTTGGCCCATTAGATGGAGGCCCTTTTTGACTTTTCATGCTGGCGTGTGGAATGTTTGACTGACGCCTATGGTAGACAGCTGGTGATGACCCTTGGATTGGAATTGCTTGGGCATGTGGCAGGCTTAGAGGTGAAGCTGCATGGTAGACCTTTGAAGAGAGAGAGTACCTGAACAAGTTGTAAGAAAAAGCATAGGGAAATATGGGGACCTGGGGATCGAACCCAGGTCCTAATACTTGCAAACGTGCCTCTCCACCAACTGTGCCATTTGATCACTTTGTTATTATAATGAAGCGTAATTAATATATTAAAAAATAGGCACTAGTGGTATAAAACACAAAAACGCGCGCCAAGCTTTTGAATCAGCCAATCATAGCCTTCCACGCATCATCTTCCCCACTTGTTCTTCATTTTGGCCTGAAAAAACAAACTAGATAGCGGGGGTTTTAAACCCCCACAATCTGAAATACAAAAAATAACGAATAGGAATTAAACAAATATAAAAAGGGCGCGATAGATGTTTTAGATTCCTTGGAACGTCACGATTTCAATGGTACAAGTCTCATGGTCTGATTTTACCATATGCAAAAGTCCCCAATTTAGGAGCTTCGAAAACCTAGAAAGCTTCCATGGCGTTTTTTGATACAGGGCCTTACAACTCAATTAAGTTATGTCATTAGCTTCAGGAGAGGCACATTAGTATAAATCAACATCAAAAACACATGAAAAATGCAGGGAATTCAAGATGCGATTATGAGTATTTTCATGAAAAGTGAGACATGGTTCTACCAGTTCTTTGCGTGCAGAGGTCTGATTTTGATTGGAGAAGATTCCTGGATGTGTCAGGAGTGCAATAGAATAGTTGTTTTGCTTTTAAACACCCTCTATTTGTGTTTTCAGTTTTCAACTTTTTCCACAAAAATGCAAAGTGTGTATGAGGTTTTGGGCGCAGCTTTCAGGTTGTTTGCACTAGGGTTAGGTTCTGACTTATGTATGGGACGAATTAGGGTAAAGATTTGAGTCAAAAATCCTTTGCATTGATGTATCAAATATTTGATTTTCAATGAATATTTTCAAATCTTTTCCACATGAATAACATGCCAATTTGCACCAAATCTTCTCTTTTTTGATGTGCACGAGATCTTGAGGTTTTGATGAATGATTATACTGCATAAAAAGATTCAAACACATTTGTTTAGTATTTTTTTCATATTTTATTTAATTAAATGAATTAATGTTGATAAAAATTCAAATAAATAATAAAAAATGATGAAATAAATCCCCTTTGGGCCAAATGGTCGTGCATAGCCTTTGGATGATGATTCTTGGAAGAAAATGTGGCCCATTAGCAATTTTGAGGCATTTGAAGTAAAGTTGACTTTTCAAAATTCCCAAAAATGTCCCAACTTCCACAAGGCATATCTTGCTCAATTTTTAAGATTTGATCATGTTCTTGGACATTTTGGAAAGGTCGTGAAGTCCTCTAACCAATGCCTTTGGTCCCATGTCATTTTGATTTACAAATCTCAAGTTATGGTGTTTGACTTAAAGTCCCTTTTTGTTGACTTTTGAAAATGACCTATAATGTTGAAATGGATAACTTTTTGTGAGAGAATTTCTTGGACTTGAAGTGTGAAGAGGAGTTGTAGGAAATGTCATTCTCTTCAAGATGAGCTTTAGATGGAATTTTTCTGATGAACCATGTGGAAGTTATGCCTTGGTCAAGTTACAGTTGACTTTTTCAACTGTCCAAATATGGAAACTTTTGCATCTTGAGACTTTTTGAGCCATGCCTTGAAAATAATGATCAAGAATTGATCAAATGATGTTTGTGGCTTCAAAATAAGATGTTGACCAAAAATTTGAACTTTTGACTGTCAAATGACCATTTTTCCCCTGCAGTTGACTGTTGAGCAATTAGGGTTTTTGACTGTGCAATTTTGTGCTGTAAGTCTTGAAACTTGACATGAGGATGCTTGACCTTGTTTGTAGGCATGTGGGACTTGTTTGGGCCCTTGGAAACTTCATTTTCTTTGCCAGACCCAAAACCCTAGTTTTTGACTATTAGGAGGCCCTTGAACTGTGCAACCCTTGGGGAGATTTTGAAGCATGCTCTTTGCAAATCTTTAAGAATATGGGAGGGAAAATTTTGGGGTACAACAGTTGCCCCTGTTCAATCTTCTTAAACCTGAGGATGCAGATTGGCTGATGTGCCTTTCGTAATCCGAAGGTGGAAGATGATTGAACACTAGAGTGCCCAGAAATTTGCGCTCACATAGTAGTGTGATGGTGGGAATGGGCTTATAGATGCCATTTGGAGATTGATGGATAGGATGATGGGCTTATAGATGCCATGCTGAGAGATGATGGATAAGTGGATGGGCTTATAGATGCCATCTGGGTGTCGATCACGTAAGAGTTTCCTTAGCGAGAACCTGCGTACCTGAAAAAGAAAATGATTACCTGGCCCGTTACAGGAGCTGGTCTTCAAACTCTTTGTATAGATGTGTCCTGACTGGTTACAGGAATTGAATCTGGAGCTTCAAAAGGTGATGAATGAACCAGGGATTGTTACTACCTCAACGGGACGGTGAGAGAACCTTGGATGATTACTACCTCAACAGGAACGCTGAGAGAATCCTGGGCGATTACAACCTCAACAGTAACGCTGAGAGAATCTTGGGCGACTTCAACCTCAACAGTAACGCTGAGAGAATCTTGGGCGACTTCAACCTCAACAGTAACGCTGAGAGAATCTTGGGTGACTTTAACCCCAACAGTAACGCTGAGAGAATCTTGGATGACTTCAACCTCAACAGTAACGCTGAGAGAATCTTGGATGTCTTCAACTGGATAAGAAACAGGGAGATCTTAGGGGCGATCTGACTGAACCAGAGAAGGCCTTTGACTGGATAAGAAACAGGAAAATCTTAGGGTCGATTTAACTGAACCGGACAAGGTCTTGAAATCTTCAATTGGATAAGAAACAGGGAGATCTTAGGGTCAATCTGACTGAACCAGAGAAGGCCTTTGACTGGATAAGAAACAGGAAAATCTTAGGGTCGATTTAACTGAACCGGACAAGGTCTTGAAATCTTCAACTGGATAAGAAACAGGGAGATCTTAGGGTCGATCTGACTGAACCAGAGAAGGCCTTTGACTGGATAAGAAACAGGAAAATCTTAGGGTCGATTTAACTGAACCGGACAAGGTCTTGAAATCTTCAACTGGATAAGAAACAGGGAGATCTTAGGGTCGATCTGACTGAACCAGAGAAGGCCTTTGACTGGATAAGAAACAGGAAAATCTTAGGGTCGATTTAACTGAACCGGACAAGGTCTTGAAATCTTCAACTGGATAAGAAACAGGGAGATCTTAGGGTCGATCTGACTGAACCAGAGAAGGCCTTTGACTGGATAAGAATCAGGAAAATCTTAGGGTCGATTTAACTGAACCAGGCTAGGTCTTGAAATCTTCAACTGGATAAGAAACAGGGAGATCTTAGGGTCGATCTGACTGAACCAGAGAAGGCCTTTGACTGGATAAGAATCAGGAAAATCTTAGGGTCGATTTAACTGAACCGGACAAGGTCTTGGAATATCTTCAACTGGATAAGAATCAGGGAGATCTTAGGGTCGATCTGACTGAACCAGAGAAGGCCTTTGACTGGATAAGAATCAGGAAAATCTTAGGGTCGATTTAACTGAACCGGACAAGGTCTTGAAATATAGTTGAGAATTTAACTGGATTTTTCCTGAAAGGTAAAGGTCAGTCATATGCAATGCATGATATGGATCAAGCAATGATGTTCTCAACATAAATGAGATTTGTAAGATATGATGCATATATGCATGCTATAATGTATGGAAGTGCGATGTTTATGAATGTATCTTTTCGTCTTAGGAAAATAAATCCTTGACGGGTGCCGGGAAGTCACGTCCTGGGCTGATGTAGAGCTTCTGTTTCCACTGGGGAGTGATAGCTACAAGAATACCGGTAAGAGAAGATAACTCCGTTGGGGAATAAACTTGGAGAATGGATTATTCTACGGGGAGAAAAGTACTCTAGTGATCTTGCTGGGAAATAATACTCTGTGGGGAGAGAGGTACTTTGCTGAAATGTTGATGGTAACTTCGCTGGGGATACCCTTGTTATGTTGGAAGTGTTAATAGACTTCGCTGGGGATAAGAAGACTTCGCCGAGAACGATCTTTCCGTGGCTTTTGGCTGAGGATAACTCAGTTATATCCTGGTAGGGAAATAACCTTTGAATAAATCCGGGGGATGCGTTCGTGCTCTGCGAGGATAAGCTTCCAGAATCTACTGGGGATAAGCTTACTGTTTGGGGAGATGGATTACAACTTTCCTAGGGAACTGGATTGGACTCTCCTGGGGAAGCTTTGAACTGTACCGGGGAAGTGACTCCATTGAATGTTTGATATACCGCCGGGGAACAATCTTTAGGCCAAGACTGTCGGGGATGCTTGTTAGGAATGTCTGTATATCGTGCTGGGAAATGTTGAGATCTGCGGGGGATAACCAACTTCCTTAAGGCTGATTGTATAGCTCTGCTTGGGGAGAGTGTATTGACTTGCTGGTTCACTCTCTGGGGGGTTAAGACATACTGGTTGTGTTCTTCTGCCGAACTTACCTTGGTACCCTGATGGACAGAACAATTAGATTGCTTAGACAACTCATCATTGCCCCTGTTTTTGAGGTGGGAGAGGAAGACCTGTGAGGTGCTGATAGTTGTTGGTGGGCAAACCTTTTTCTGGTAAGCAAGTGACAAGATGCCGGGACATAGTCGTACGCTTTTGATCCCTAACTTTTGCCTGGACCGCTCTTTCGAGTTTTCAGTCCACTGGGATACCCATTTTTGCCCAAGCCGCCTTTTCAGGTTTTCGACTTGCCGGGTGTACATGTTTTTTCATTTCATCCCTCATTTTTCCCGAACCCTTTTGGTTCGCCGGGAAGCCCTTATTTTTGCCTAGGTGTGTCAACCTAGCGGGTCTTTGATTACGCGTAGTATTCTTTTCGACTATATCCACGCTCTCAGAATGTAGGGAGTTGCCCCTGTTAGAAGTGTTTTGTCATGCCACCAGAAGGTGTTTGATCAGGCAAGATTCGTTGTTGGAATGCCCCAAGTGACCTAGGCGGAGATTTTCCCCAGGCTACTTGGCCTTTGAGAGATTCTCCGAATCTTGACTTAACTTCCCCAGATGATGGACAATAGTCATACCTGCCCCTTGATTGGAAGTGCTTTTGTTCACTAGGTATTCATCGTGCGAATTTCCCTGCTGTTCAAACAAATATTCATATGCAGACAAAGTTATGTTAAAAATGCAAAGCTTATGTCTGTTTCGAAGTTTTTGGAAATGCATTCTTTTTCATAAAACAAGTGAATGTTTGTAAAACGTGATGTCAACTCCGTATTTTATCGCAAGCCTTAAGGAGTCAGGATACCTTTCGTAACAGTATGCTTTCGAACTAACCCATGCTTCAGCTAGGACTTTTTAGGGTTATAACGTGGCCTGGTTCATGGTTTAAGAAACAAAGGATAAAGGCTCAAAATATTTGTACCCACCCACTCTTCGTGATGTTCTTCAAACCTAAACTCAGTTGATCGTGCGTTAGACCTTGTTTGAGTCTTTGCTTTGATATTCTGGTGATGGTTCGGATGTTGAACGTTTATTTGAATAGGCAGTCATTTCCCCCTTTTTTTGTTGTTGAGGGTTTGTAGGACCTCTTTTTTTATTTTACTATCCCTATTTTTTGCCTGAACTGTTTCTTTTGTGATTACAGTCAGCGGGATGCCCCAGTTTTGTAAGTCTCCTTCCTATGTTTTGACTTAATGGGTTCTTATTTTGAAAGATAATGACTGCCTTTCTTTATTGATTATTCGGAACCATCACTGTCTTTCTTTGTTTTGTAAGGACCTCTTTGGTGCCATTCGTTATGCACTTGGATCAGCTGAGAGAACTACCCTGCCCCAGGTTATGATTAAGGGTTTTAATTTTCGAAAAGAAAAACTCCTACTTCTTTGGCTCAAAGGGGTTGACGAGGGATTATCTTCCTTATAACTCCAGTGTTTAGGAATTGAAACAATGCCTGTACCTCATCAGCGGGGTCTCTTCAAAAGCATACTGTAAAGATCGTGGTATCGTTTTCGTCATCCTCCCTCAAGAGGCTTAGAATTATTAATCGAGCGTTGATCATCAGAAAAAATATGAAAATAATTTGCATATAGTGAATACGAATATATTGCTTCAAAACAGACATATGCGATGCATTAATGAAATAACAGCGTTTAACATGAATAAAATGTTTGAACAAAAGAAAATTACAACTTTGAAAATCCTAATGAACAAAAGTCTTTTCATCTCAGGGCTTGTTACTTCAGATGGTGGGCCTTGGAGGGATGGTAGAAAAACTCAGCCTGACCATCTTGTGTGAACTCCAATGCTCCTTCATCGATCAGGTCCTGGATCTTGTTCTTCAGAGCCCAACACTCATTTGTATCATGTCCTAGACTGGAAGAGTGGTAGGCACACCTTTCATTGGGATGATAGGTAGGAGATGCTGTGTTGGGGTTCCGGGGATGAGCCTTTAATGTGATCAGATTCAACCTCAACAGGCGTTGTAGAGCTTGAAACAGTGACATGTTGAGCTGGGTGAATTGCCTCATGGGCTTGTCTGGCTGAAGCTGGTGAGGTTGATGCTGAATTTGTGACACTGGAGCCATTTGAGGAGCTCTCCCCTTATCTCCTTGTCTCAAAGATGGTTGAATGATGACTGGCTCTTTACCCTTAGACGTTTGCCCCAGTTGGTTACCCCGAAGCAGTTGGTTGACGAGAACCCCGAGCTCATCTTGCCTTCGAGCTAAGTCTTGGATGATAGTCACCTGCCCCAGCATCTGGGCTCTCATTGCATCCATTTTAGCCTGCAGATGTTTTAGCCGTTCGTCCTCAGCGCTGTTCCTGACCAAAGTCCCCATGAGAAGTGTCCTCAGCTCCTCCTGCCCCTTGGATAGATTCAGGAGGATTTCCCCGAACCGAGTCTCTTGAGCAAGAAGGTCCTGGTTATCTTGTTGGGAAGCCATTGCTGAAATAAACAGCGGAGAAGGTAAGTGGCCTATCAAAAGGGTACCTGTAATGCAATGATATGTATGATATGCATGTAATGTTTTCAAGGACCTCGCGGGGTAAACAAGAAATTTGTTAGAGCTTGAATCCGGTGGCTTGATTGAAGGAACTTCATGTTATTGAGAGTCCTTCTTCAAAGGGTCAAAGGCTCACCATATCCAGTGGGTCATAGCCCCTGACAACCTTGTCTAGAGGAAAATAAATCCTCTTTGCCCCTTGCTGGGATAGTTGATTCATCATGACCTGCATCACAAGCCCTTGAGATCCTTGAAACGGATTAGTCCTTATGCGGGATGTATGCAATGGTATGATGTTATGATGCATGGGGTAATATGGGTAAACCTTGTTATAAATCCCTATTAAGGACTATAAACAAAACCTGCAAGAAAACTTAGTAAACCATGTTATGAGTCCCAATTAAGGACTATAAACAAAACCTGCAAGAAACTCAAGTGTTAGATAACAAGCATGCAAGTAGCCAAGTTGGAAGGCACACAAGTCACACAAGAGAGCCCTTAGAGTTTAGGCCAGCATGGGGTCTGGGTATTACCCTCTTGAAGTTGGTGGGCTCAACCTGTCCTATTAGAAGTAACCGGGTTCTAAGGGTCCCAATATCACTGGATTGCTTTCATTGTTTATCGTTTCGATTTAGCCACTGAACTGGCGACCGAAATATTCCAGGAAAGCAACCCTCAATTGAGTGTAGTATCGAGTATCAACCAACCTCGGACTGCACCAAAGCCAGTTATCTCACTACCCTAAAGAGGCCAAGATAGTTCAATTAAGGTTCCTAAGGTCAGTTGATGCTTCACGATGCCACATGGAGGCCCTGTACTCTCCTTGACTGAACTCAAGGGTTACCGGTACACACCGAAGTGCCACATCAATGTAGCAGACTATTTCAACCATGTCGGTATACCCCGCACAGTTCCCTCACAGCCTTGTTGCTACTTTCTAAGAAGGTATCCCCAGATCCGGGTTAGGATCTATAGAACTCCCAAGACAGTCCCACAATTTAAAGCAAACAAGTCAAAGCAATTGAAAACACAGTGATCTTAGTCCTAAGGTACACCTCACTTTAAAATAGCATCCCCAGCAGAGTCGCCAGTTATGTGATCGGTGGATTTAGAACTGACTGTTTTAAAGCTGGTTTCGCGAAATGTCGCGGAAGCAAGAGTCGCCACCGTCTTTTATGTTGTCCAACATGGAAAGGACAAAAGCACAGCAAAATTCCTTATGAGAATGTTTCTCGGTTCGGGAGGTAGATTTATAGAAAGGGAAGGTGTTAGCACCCTTTCTATCCATGGTTATCCATGGGCTCTTAGATACTTGCTCATTGTGTTTTCAAAATGTTTGCTTTTCAAAGTGTGAGTGAGTTTGGAAAAGTTTCGTTTGAAATTTCAGTTCGACTCTTGTATCAGTCCTCAAGAGTGTTTGAAAAATTGTTTTTTTTTAAAGCTTTTTGAAAAGTTTAGGTGTGAAAAGAAGTTTTTGATTTGTTTTTGAAAAGAGTAAGTATCCATGAGTCATCTACCTACCCTAAGGAATTAAGCTGTGTAAGTGTCCTTTAGGTAGTGCCATCCCACCATTGAGAGGTAGGTAGCACCACCGTTGGAGGTGTTCGGGTCAATTCGAGTTTAGGGACAGTGTGGTCACCGAGCAATAGTAAGATACCTTAGAATCTACCCTTATGCCATTGATCTTTTTATTCCGAGGCAACCGTTTCGAGGCAACTGTTCAGAGGCAACTTGTTTCGAGGCAACCGTTTCGAGGCAACTAGATCAATGGAACATAAGGACTCACTAAGACGTCCTATACTCGACGACCACGTTTCGAGGGGCAAGGCAACAGTGTGATCACCAGAGCAACAGTAGGACACCTTAGAAGCTACCCTTATGCCATGTTCATGGACATAAGGACTTACTAAGACGTCCTGTACTCGACGACCACGTTTCGAGGGGCAAGGCAACAGTGAGGCGTACCCTAGGAGTGGTGTGTGAATTGTGTGTCATGTTCATTTATGTTTATCTTGTTCATACATTGGTGATCTATGCGTTGCTTTTATTTTGGCATTCATTCGTTCATGCAAGTTATTAACAGTTAAAAGATGCGGAATTAAAAGGTCCTACGCTATTACAAAGGCGCGGGTCTACATCGCCAAATTAATCCAAGACCCGATTTGAAATAAAATAAAAAATGCGGAAAGATAAAGATCCTAATTAATCTATTACATGGCTTTGGGATAATTACATGAAAATTAAAAAAAAGAAATAAAATAAGCGCGCGAAATAGAATTATGATCAAATGCGAGGGCGTTGGACCCTTTTAAGGAAATTAAATTACAATTAATTAATTAATTAAGTTAAAATAAAAAAAGAAAGAATTTTTGGAGTTTTTGTATTTATGGAGTTTAATGAGAATTAATGGAATTAAAACCTAATTCTAAACTATTTTTAATTTATTAAAAAATGTTTAAGTTTGTACCCTAATTTTAACCTAATTATTTACATGGCAAATTTTATTTACAAAATAATAATTAATAATTAAATAGGGTGAAAAAGAAAAAAGGAAAAAAAGTATAAAACCCTAATTCTACATTTTTTAGTTCATTACAAAAAATATTAAAATTTAAACCTAGAATTAAAATTAACTTAATTGTTAAATTTATTTACAAAGAAAACATTAAATAAATTTTTTTTTTTTTTTATAGTTTCTGATTTTTTTTTTGGTATTTTTATGTTATATGAAAATTATTTTTTGTGAATTTATTAAAATAGTTAAAACAAAATAAAAAAAGAATTAAAATAAGAGAAGAAATTTAGAAAGAAATGTACAAAAAGGGGGGTTATCTGGCCCTTTTGGAGGTGTTGTTAGAATGGTTTGGCCCATTAGATGGAGGCCCTTTTTGACTTTTCATGCTGGCGTGTGGAATGTTTGACTGACGCCTATGGTAGACAGCTGGTGATGACCCTTGGATTGGAATTGCTTGGGCATGTGGCAGGCTTAGAGGTGAAGCTGCATGGTAGACCTTTGAAGAGAGGGAGTACCTGAACAAGTTGTAAGAAAAAGCATAGGGAAATATGGGGACCTGGGGATCGAACCCAGGTCCTAATACTTGCAAACGTGCCTCTCCACCAACTATGCCATTTGATCACTTTGTTATTATAATGAAGCGTAATTAATATATTAAAAAATAGGCACTAGTGGTATAAAACACAAAAACACGTGCCAAGCTTTTGAATCAGCCAATCATAGCCTTCCACGCATCATCTTCCCCACTTGTTCTTCATTTTGGCATGAAAAAACAAACTAGATAGTGGGGGTTTTAAACCCCCACAATCTGAAATACAAAAAATAGCGAATAGGAATTAAACAAATATAAAAAGGCCACGATAGATGTTTTAGATTCCTTGGAACGTCACGATTTCAATGGTACAAGTCTCATGGTCTGATTTTACCATATGCAAAAGTCCCCAATTTAGGAGCTTCGAAAACCTAGAAAGCTTCCATGGCGTTTTTTGATACAGGGCCTTACAACTCAATTAAGTTATGTCATTAGCTTCAGGAGAGGCACATTAGTATAAATCAACATCAAAAACACATGAAAAATGCAGGGAATTCAAGATGCGATTATGAGTATTTTCATGAAAAGTGAGACATGGTTCTACCAGTTCTTTGCGTGCAGAGGTCTGATTTTGATTGGAGAAGATTCCTGGATGTGTCAGGAGTGCAATAGAATAGTTGTTTTGCTTTTAAACACCCTCTATGTGTGTTTTCAGTTTTCAACTTTTTCCACAAAAATGCAAAGTGTGTATGAGGTTTTGGGCGCAGCTTTCAGGTTGTTTGCACTAGGGTTAGGTTCTGACTTATGTATGGGACGAATTAGGGTAAAGATTTGAGTCAAAAAGCCTTTGCATTGATGTATCAAATATTTGATTTTCAATGAATATTTTCAAATCTTTTCCACATGAATAACATGCCAATTTGCACCAAATCTTCCCTTTTTTGATGTGCACGAGATCTTGAGGTTTTGATGAATGATTATACTGCATAAAAAGATTCAAACACATTTGTTTAGTATTTTTTTTCATATTTTATTTAATTAAATGAATTAATGTTGATAAAAATTCAAATAAATAATAAAAAATGATGAAATAAATCCCCTTTGGGCCAAATGGTCGTGCATAGCCTTTGGATGATGATTCTTCGAAGAAAATGTGGCCCATTAGCAATTTTGAGGCATTTGAAGTAAAGTTGACTTTTCAAAATTCCCAAAAATTTCCCAACTACCACAAGTCATATCTTGCTCAATTTTTAAGCTTTGATCATGTTCTTGGACATTTTGTAAAGGTCGTGAAGTCCTCTAACCAATGCCTTTGGTCCCATGTCATTTTGATTTACAAATCTCAAGTTATGGTCTTTGACTTAAAGTCCCTTTTTGTTGACTTTTGAAAATGACCTATAATGTTGAAATGGATAACTTTTTGTGAGAGAATTTCTTGGACTTGAAGTGTGAAGAGGAGTTGTAGGAAATGTCATTCTCTTCAAAATGAGCTTTAGATGGAATTTTTCTGATGAACCATGTGGAAGTTATGCCTTGGTCAAGTTACAGTTGACTTTTTCAACTGTCCAAATATGGAAACTTTTGCATCTTGAGACTTTTTGAGCCATGCCTTGAAAATCATGATCAAGAATTGACCAAATGATGTTTGTGGCTTCAAAATAAGATGTTGACCAAAAATTTGAACTTTTGACTGTCAAATGACCATTTTGCCCCTGTAGTTGACTGTTGAACAATTAGGGTTTTTGACTGTGCAATTTTGTGCTGTAAGTCTTGAAACTTGACATGAGGATGCTTGACCTTGTTTGTAGGCATGTGGGACTTGTTTGGGCCCTTGGAAACTTCATTTTCTTTGCCAGACCCAAAACCCTAGTTTTTGACTATTAGGAGGCCCTTGAACTGTGCAACCCTTGGGGAGATTTTGAAGCATGCTCTTTGCAAATCTTGAAGAATATGGGAGGGCAAATTTTGGGGTACAACAATATCCATGTAAAGCAAAAGGGAGAATTTCATGTCAATCTTTATAAGTAACAACCATCTTCTAGATGATCTTCTTGATATTCTTATTAGCAGCTTCAACAGCCCCATTCATATTTGGCCGATACAGAGATTAATTGTGATGGACAATCTTGAACTCTTCTCAAAGTTCTGTCATCATCTTGTTATTCAGATTCGAGCCATTATCGGTGATAATTCTGCTTGGCACACCATACCGACATATGAGATTATTCTTAATGAAGCACTTTACCACCTGCTTTGTAACATTGCATATGAAGCAGCCTTCACCCATTTGGTGAAGTAATCAATTGCTACCAAGATAAAACGGTGTCCACTCGAAGCTTTGGGTTCAATCATGTCAATACCCCACATAGAGAAAGGCCATGAGGAAGAAATAACATTGAGAAGTGTCGGAGGCACATGAATTTTGTCTGCATAAATCTGGTATTTATGGCACTTCTTTGCAAATTTTCAACAATCAGATTCCATTTTCAGCCAATAGTAATATGCCCTTAGCATCTTCTTATCCATCAAATGTCCATTGGCATGAGTGCCAAATGAACCATCATGAATCTCATGCATCAACATGTCTGCTTCGTGTCTATCCCCGCATCTGAGCAAGACCATGTCATAATTTCTCTTGTACAACACATTTTCCCTGAGGAAGAGGCTGCCAGCCAATCTTCTCTATTTCTTTCTATCCTTATTCGATGCACCAATCGGATATTCCTGTGTATGGAGAAAATGCTTGATATCATAATACCAAGGTTTCTCATCTGCTACCTCTTCTGTTGTAAACACATGAGCGGGCATATCCAGTCGCCGAACTATAACTCGAGGTATATTATTCTAAGTATTCACTTGATACATAGAAGCCAGAGTTTCCAAAGCATCCTCCATTTGATTTTCATCTCTAGGGATGTGATGGAATTCAACTTTATTAAAGAAGGGTAACAATCTTCTAGCATAATCTTTGTAAGGAATCAAGCCAGGATGACGAGTATCCCGCTCTCCTTTAATCTAATTTATTACTAAAGCTGAATCGCCATACACATATAGAATTTTAATTCTGAGATCAATAGCTTCCTCGAGACCCATGATGCAAGCCTCATACTCTGCCATGTTATTGGTGCAATCCAATGTCAACCTTGCAGTAAAAGGTATATGTGATCCATGAGGAGTGACTATCACAGCACCAATTCCTTTACCATAAGCATTCATAGCTCCATCAAATATCATGCTCCAACGAGACTCAGGATCAGGGCCTTCCTTGGTTAATGGTTCATCATAATCTTTCACTTTCAGAAACATCACATCCTCATCGGGGAAATCATACTTCACGGACTGATAATCATCAACTGGTTGGTGAGCAAGATAATCTGCCAACACGCTGCTTTTAATAGATTTTTGAGTGCAGTATTCAATGTCATATTCAGATAACAACATCTTCCAACGGGAAATTATCCTAGTGAGAGCAGGCTTTTCAAAAATGTACTTGATTGGATCCATTTTGGAGATCAACCAAGTGGTTTGATTCAACATATACTACCGCAAACGTTTTGTCGCCTAGGCCAGAGCACAACATGTATTTTCTAGCATAGAATACCGTGACTCACAATCAGTAAACTTTTTACTGAGATAATAAATGGCATACTCTTTATTCCCTGTTTCATCTTGTTGTCCCAGAATACAGCCCATGGAATTATCTAACATGGTCAGATACATAATCAATGGTCTTCCTTCAACGGGAGGGAGGAAGATATGAGGTTCCAGTAGATATTCTTTAATACTTTAAATGCCCTTTGGAAGTCATCTGTCCATACACAACCTTGATCTTGAAGAAGTGAAAAACACAAGAAGGGGGGGGGGGGGGGGGGGGAGGGGTTGAATTGAAAACTTGAAATCAAATGCGCAAAGACACAGTATTTTTATCCTGGTTCATTTGATCTCAAACTACTCCAGTCCACCCGTCAAGGTGATTTCGCCTCTCTCCAACGAGGTCTTAATCCACTAATCACAAACAGATTACAATCACTACTTTGACAACTGTCAAAGTCCTCTTTAGTACAACCACAATCCGGTTAATCTCAAGGAAAACTGTTCTTAATCAAAGATACAAGAATTCTGTGTATATGTTTTTCGTTACAAAAACAGTTATCACAACTGTGATAATTTACACAATTTTAGAGCGTGGAAAATACTAGAGAAAGCTTGAAGCGATTTTGAATTGTATTGCAGTAGCGTTGGCAAATCCTAAACGATTTGATCTCTTAGCTTGTATTTACAGGGAATGGAATTTTGTCCAACTTTAAGCGTGATAAAGGACATTAAAGTAGTTTCTAAATTGATAAGATCATGTCTGAATGAAGTCGTTGTAATTGATGATGTCTTGATTGAATAGTAACGCTTCATAATCTTACAACCTTGCCTGTTGTTGATGCTTCAGAACATTGATTCCTTAGATCATAATCCTTCTGTTCAGAATCAGAGTTTACTTCACTTAAGCGCAGGTTCTGATCATCATTCTTCAGTGCAAATTCTGATTACCTCAGCGTGTAGCTTCTATAGCTTAACTTCTGATGCTGCTTTGGTCAGAACTTATGTATACAAAATAACATAATTTTAGGGTGCATATTTGTTCTTTGTATTTGTTATCATCAAAACTCTAACTAAGGCTTGCAGAATCAAACTATGTTCTAACAATCTCCCCCTTTTTGATGATGACAAAAACTAGAATTTTCAATGAAAAATAGAGAACAAAATGTTTAAGAGAGACTCCCCCTGAGTTGATTAATTCCCTGAAGTTCCTTCTCGTCAGAGCTTTTTCTGCATCTCCTATCATAATTTGTTCCTATTCAAACTTTTCAAAAAGTAGAGGTTAAATAATTCAGAATGTTTGAGAATTTTGTCCCGGTATACTGTTATTGAAAATATCTTACTTTCTCCCCCTTTTTGTCAAGTATTAAAAAGCAATATAATCATAACTAAAATAGATGAATTATATTAAAAACATGATGCAATGACAAGTTTCAGAAACAAGGAGGTAAAGATAAGAAATTACAGATAAACAGTTTTAAAGAAAATCTAAGGAGGGGGGAGACGTGTGAACAACGCTTCCAACAAGCTCTTGATCTGAGTGCTTGACTCTTCCTGCTTGCCCAAAATATCTTTGATTTCCTTTGTAGTATCTTCTTGTTTATCCAGAATCCCTTTGATCTCTTTGTTCATATCCTCTTGCTTATCCAGTCTTGCATGGATTAATGCATTTTCTTTCTTCAACTCTTCTAGATTTTTCATGACTAGAGAGGAAGCTGGAGTCTCTTCAGGGGTTGCATGTTGTTCAGAACATTCTACAGCTTCTTCTGATTGAACCACTTCTTCTACAACCATGTCTTCGGGAGCAGTAGTCAGGGAGAGACTATCTGAATCTGGTTTAGCAACTTCTGAAGGATGGTGCTCTTTCCAGGCAGAAGAATGTCTTTCTTGAACCATTGACTCAGAACTTGATCTTGAAAAGCTTTCAGCTGATCACTGAAGTTCTACTTAGCCCTTTCATAACCCAATTCCTTCAGCTTCAGAGTTCCAACGTTGAGCCATTTTCTGAATCTTTCCCAGAGAGAATCAGAAGCAGCAGGATTAGAAATATCTAGGCTTGCTTGCTTCAAATAATTGATCCATTCTTGCATTTCTGTTTCAAAAATCAACAGACTCTTACCAACATCTGATTTGGTTGCAGTTGGTTTAGGTTTGGGAACGAAAATTTTGTGTGGGGTGGAAGCTAGTCTTTTCAGCACTAGTGGATCAATGACAATTCTGAGGTTGTCAGCTGGATTGTTGATGGGTGAAGGAGTGGGAGAGTCAGAAATTATAATTGGTGTGTTAGGTGTGTTTGGTGGTGTGGATTCAAGGGATGAAGGTATTTTTGGAATATCATGGATAGTGAGAGGCATGCGAACCGAAAGGGGTTCTGTTATTCCAGGAATTGGGATAGGGGTATCAGAATCTGAAGGAGAGTCTTCAAATTGGTTTGCGGAGGCGTGTTGAGTTTCTGGTTGTGGAATTTCAGAATATGGGTTTTCAGAAGGTGGAGAGAGAGAGTGTCTATTTTCTGGTTGTGGTGAGTTGGGGTTCAGATGTTCTGGTTGAGGAAAATGTGGTTATGGATTTTTTTGTTGTTGTTGTTGGGAGTTTGGATTTTCTGAGAGTGGAGATTGAGTGTTTGGATTTTCTGGTGTTGGAGAGGAAAAGTCTGGATCAAACAGTTCAATGTCAGATAGAACTTTTGCAAGTTCTGGTTGATGATGTTCTGGGTTTGGATTTTGATTGGGGGAGTCAGGTTCATTCAAAAAGTTACCTAGAGTCACAGATGGATCAAACTCTATGTCAAAATCTTCAGAGGTTTGGGGTGAAGGATTTTCTATAGGTTGAGGGGGATTGATTTCAGATGTTGTAACAGCAATTGATTCTATAACAGAAACAGAAGATAGATTACCTTTTGTTTTAGCAGCTTTAGGTGCCTTCTGAGAGGATCCTTCTCCTGCTGCTTTCCTCTTCTTGGATTTCTTTAACGCAACCTCTGGAGCTGGCCTGTGCAGATCTTGAATGTTTATTTCTGGAGCAGTCCCATCAGCCTTGCAAGCTTCAAGGTATCTAACTATGATTTCTGGGTTGGCATCTATCTCATAAAATAGAGAAAAATCCTTCAGAGGTATCCTCTTCGAAGTAATGGTCTCATGAGAAGCGATAGTTGGTTCCTTCTGAATGTTCTCAATCATCTTCATTTTCTTCAGATTCTTGGCGTTCAAAGGCTTCCCAACAGTTGCTTCCAGAGTGCATATTTCTTGAGCCTCTGTCAGATATTCTATCAGCCTGTTTTCTGTTAGAATATCTGATATCAATCTTCCTAAGGGAATCCAATCCCTCTTAGTTCTTTCTTCTTCTCTTGTCTCTTTCACACTTGTTTTGAGATGGTTGAAGAGCAAGTGTAGAAGATTAATCTTTGTCTTCTTTGCAATGAAGTAGATCAGAAACTGCTGATCAATATTGATGTAATCAGGAGAGCTTGTAGGCTTCCTGTGATTGATACATCCCAGAATGATTCTGGCCCAGATTCTGTGATGATCCTTCAAATCTCTAATTTTGCTTGATGGTTGTCCAGAAGTGAAAATTTCCTTGGCAATTTATTTTAGGTCAGAACATCTATCTGCCATATTTATGCATCTGACTCCACCACCATTGTATCCAATGAGCTTCCCAATAAGATCTTTTGTAATCACAATTTTCTTTCCCATAACATAAGAAGTAACCTAGTGGTTGGAAGATGTAGTGTGAATCCAGAATTCTTTGACGAGAATGGTGAACGTTGGACCCAACAGACTGTCAAAATACCTGTTCCAATCTTGAGCAGTTACGTCTTCATAGAGATTGAACCCATTTTCTTGTAGACTCTCAAAATTAATGATCAGTTTAGAGAGAACTTCCAGGTTATCAACGGGAGTGAGAAGCGTCTTGATGGGTTCTTCATATTGTTCCGTTGATGCAGATTCAGGAGCACTGAGATTTTTAAGGTTTGATGAAGAAGTCATTGTTCACACGGGTTTGTTGAAGAAGATGAAAAGGGTTTTTGAAAACGAAACTTGAAACAAGAGAGAATAGAGAAGATAGTAAAAGCGAATGAATGAAATAGTAAATTTGAGTTTAAATAGGTTTTTGGAAAACGTAAGCAGTAAGTAAGAAAATAATGTAATGATTATATGCATTAATGAAACCTGAGATTAGGGGATTCAGAAAGATATTTGAACGGTTTACCACTGACAAGTGTCTCAATGCATCCAATCAGAGCCTTGGACCCTTTTGAATTTGAACGCGAGTTCAGCCTTAGAGGGTGGCTTGTGAGAGGATGACAAATGTTTGATGATGTGAACTGCACGCCTCTATCCTTGAAATGAAACGTCCAGATCTTCGTGGATAGACTCTGAGGCAACTATACTTCTAACTTCTGAAGACATGTTGATCAGATGTTCACAGAAAACAATAAAGTTCTAAGGGTTAAGATATGCAAATAAAACATTTTATTCTGGGCATAACTTCATGCTGAGATGTTTCAGAATGAAATTGAATCTATCTTCAGAAAGAGGTTTTGTAAATACATCAGCCCATTGATAGTCTGTGTCAATAAATTTTAAGGTAAGAATTCCTTTCTGAATTAGTCCCTAATAAAGTGATGTTTTATTTCTATATGCTTAGCCCTAGAATGCAAAATAGGATTCTTACTAAGAAATATAGTTGAAGTGTCATCACGGAAGATAGGAATGTTACTCTCAAATATGTTGAAGTCTTCAAGTTGACTTTTCATCCAGAGCATTTGAGTGCTACATCCAGCAGCTGCTACGTATTCAGCTTCTGATGTTGACAATGCTATTATGGAATGTCTCTTACTGGTCCATGAGATCAGAATCTCTCCCAGAAACTGGCAGCTTCCAGAAGTGCTTTTACGCTCTACTCTGTCTCCAGCAAAATCAGCGTCACAATATCCTACTAAGCTGTATTCATTTGATTTTCTATAAAACAAACCCAGATTAGTAGTACCTCTCAGATACTTGAAAATTAGCTTAATTGTTGTTAAGTGAGATTCTCTAGGATCTGATTGGAATCTAGCACATAAGCAAACACTAAATAAAATGTCAGGCCTTGTAGCCGTCAGATAAAGGAGAGAGCCAATCATACCTCTGTAGACTTTATGTTCTACCTTTTTACTTACCTCTTCCTTTTCTAGAATGCACGTGGGGTGCATTGGAGTCTTTGAGGGCTTACATTCTGAGAGATCAAGTTTCTTCAGAAGTTATCTGACATATTAGCTCTGATGAATGTAAGTTCCTTCTGGAGTTTGGTTTATCTGAATGCCCATAAAGAATTTGAGTTCCCCCATTAAGCTCATCCCAAACTCTGCCTGCATGCACTTAGTAAACTCTCTTCCCAGAGATGGTTTAGTGGATCCAAAGATGATGTCATCTACATAAATCTGACACACTAAAATATCATTCTTAAAGGACTTACGAAACAAGGTTGTGTCCACTTTCCCTCTGGTGAATTCCTTTTCTAACAGGAAGTTACTTAGTCTTTCATACCAAGCTCTGGGAGCTTGTTTCAGAACATAGAGTGACTTCTTTAGTTTGAAAACATATTTTGGGTGTTTGGAATCCTCAAACCCAGGGGGTTGGTGCACATATACCTCTTCATCTATGTAGCCATTTAGGAATGCGCTTTTGACATCCATCTGATACAGAGTGATGCCATTGTTTACAGCAAATGAGATTAAGAGTCTGGTAGATTCTAACCTGGCGAATGGAGCAAAGGTTTTTGTATAGTCTATCCCCTCTTGCTGACTATAACCTTGTGCCACCAGTCGTGCTTTTTTTCTGATGACTTCTCCTTGCTCGTTCTGTTTGTTTCTGAACACCCACTTTGTTCCAATGACGTTGAATCCTTTTGGTTTGGGAACCAGATCCCATACGTCATTTTTGGTGAACTAATTTAATTCCTCCTGCATTGCAAGAATCCAGTCATTGTCCAGAAGCACTTCATCAATTGTTGTTGGTTCAATCAGACAGACCATTCCCATGAGGGATTCTTCAGAGTTTCTGAATGTTGAACTTGTTCTGATTGGATCATCCTTTTTTCCCAGGATTTTATCTTCTAGGTGAGCTATGCTGCTTCTGGAAAACCTTTTCTGGAGTTGATCAACAGAAGGTGCTGGATTGCTTGTTATATTTCTTTCTGACATTGTTGGAGCGTCTCTATTGAGAACTTCTGATGATTTGTCTTCAGTACCTTTGAATTCAACTTCTATATCTGCAAATAATTCATTCTGCTTTGACTTTTGAGGGTCAAGCTTATCATCAAATCTAAAATTGATTGACTCTTCAACAATTTGTGTTTCTGTATTGTATACTCTGTACCCTCTTGAGCGTTCAGAGTATCCTAACATAATACACTTTTATGCTTTAGAGTCAAACTTGTTCAGATAATTTTTAGTATTCATAATGAAACAAGTGCATCCAAAAGGATGGAAATAAGAAATGTTGGGCTTTCTATTCTTCCACAGTTCATATGGAGTCTTTTCCAGAATAGGTCTTATAGATATTCTATTCTGAATGTAACACGCTTTGTTAATTGCTTCTGCCCATAAGATCTTAGCAATGTTAGTCTCATTGATCATGGTTCTGGCCATTTCTTGCAATGTTCTGTTCTTTCGTTCTACAACTCCATTTTGTTGGGGAGTTCTAGGACAAGAGAAGTCATGTAAGAGGCCTTTTTCATTAAAAAATGATTCAAAATATTTATTTTCAAATTCTCCACCATGATCACTTCTGACTTTAACAATTCTAAGATCCTTTTCATTCTAAACTTGGTTACAGAATGCAACGAACACAGAGTGTGACTCGTCCTTGTGTCTTAAGAACTTTACCCATGTCCATCTGCTATAGTCATCTACGATCACTAACCCATACTTCTTGCCACTAACAGACGCGGTTTTTATTGGTCCAAATAAGTCTATGTGCAGAAGTTCTAATGGCTTAGAGGTGGAAACAACATTTTTAGATTTAAAAGCAGGTTTTGAAAATTTTCCTTTCTGACATGCTTCACACAGAGCATCTGAGCTGAACTTCAAATTATGAAGTCCTCTGACCAGATAGAGTTTGTTAATCTGAGATAATCTTCTCATACTAACATACCCCAATCTTTTGTGCCAGACCCATTGCTCGTTGTTAACAGAAAGAAGACATTTCACATTCTGACTCCTTAGTTCAGAAACTTTTATCTTATAAATGTTGTTTTTCCTCTTTCCATTAAACAGGATAGTTCCATCTTTCAGACTAACAGCTGTGCATGAATTTTGATTAAAGATTATATCATAACCGCTATCACTTAATTGACTTATGGATAACAGGTTATGCATTAATCCATCAACTAACAGCACATTATTTATAGAGGGAAGATTTCCATTACCTATTGTTCCAGAGCACCTGATCTTTCCTCTTTGGTTGCCTCCAAAGCCCACGTAGCCTCCAGGTTTAAGTTCCATGCTTTGGAACATATGCCTTCTTCCCGTCATGTGTCGAGAGCATCCAGAGTTCGGGTACCATGACTGGTGTTTTAGCCTTGCTGCTAAAGATATCTGCTACATATATAATTTTATCCTTAGGTACCTATATCTTCTTGGGTCCTGGTTTGTTAGTTTTACCAAAATTCTGGTTGAATTTTGGTTTGACAGAGTAATTATGACTAGTGTTATTTAGGTCATGTGTGTGCCCAAATATGAAGTGTGATTTAAGTGGTGTGCGTTTTATTACTAAGTCCATGGCTTTCTTAGGTGTAGATACCTTATCTTGATATCCTATCCCTTTTCTTCCATTTCTGCTAACTCCATAGATCATTGAAGTCATCTCGCTTCTATCTATGCTTTTATCCAGAAACTTCTGAAAGTTGTGATCATACTCTTTGATGATCTCATCAGCATTACTGGGAGTCTCTGAGATTATTTCCTTTTGAGAGTTTTGCAAATCATTTTCTAATTTTGAAACTTTTTATTTTAACTCAGAATTTTCTAATCTGAGACTCTCAGTCTTTTCAGAGTCAGAGACAAAATCCCTTTTCAGGTTCTTGAATTTGACTCTGATTCGCTGATACCTTTCCAGAATTTCATTTAGACTTTCTGCAAGTTCAGCCTTAGTAAAGTTTATAGTGAAGTCAGGGAATACCTCTTCAGTGTCTGATTCTGAGTCTGAACCAGAAGCTTCACTGTCTTCTGACACGTTTGTCGTGAGATCTATGTTTGCTCTTTCATCATCTGACTCTGAGTCAGCTTCAGAGGTGTCTGAATCGTCCCATGTTGCCATGAGGATTTTCTTCTTCTCCTTGAAAAACTTCTTTTTGGGCTTCTCCTTCTGAAGCTTTGGACAGTCACTTTTGTAGTGCCCTTGCTCATTGCACTCATAGCAGATGATCTCCTTGTTATTTGAATTTTTGTGTCTTAAAGAGCCTTCAGATCTTCTATGTCCAGAGGAAGACTCAGACTTTCGGTATCTGGAAGAGGATTCGTTTTGATTCTCTGATCTTCTAGGATTTCTGAATTTTCTTTGTCTCTGCTTCCACAGTTGATTAACCCTTCTGGAGAGGAGAGACAATTCATCTTCTTCTGATGAGGATCCATTAGAGGTTTCTTCCATAGCCTGCAAAACCTTAGAGTCAGATTTTCTGTTAGATTTTAAAGCTAGTGGCTTACCTTGCTTTTGAGGCTCATCTTCTTCTAGCTCTATCTCGTGACTTCTGAGGGAGCTGACAAGTTCCTCCAGAGATATCTTGTTGAGATCTTTGGCTAGCTTAAGTGCTGTGACCATTGGCCTCCATTGCTTAGGTAGACTTCTGATGATCTTATTTACGTGATCAGCAGTAGAATATCCTTTGTCAAGAACCTTCAGCCCAGCAACAAGGATCTGGAATCTTGAGAACATTGTTTCTATGGATTCACTATCTTCCATCTTGAATGCCTCATACTTCTGAATGAGTGCAAGGGCTTTGGTTTCTTTGACTTGAATGTTGCCTTCATGCATCATTTTCAGAGAGTCAAACATATTTTTGGGTGTCTCTCTGCATGAGATTTTCTCATATTCTGAATATGAGATAGCATTGAGAAGTATTGTTCTGGCCTTATGATGGTTTCTGAAATCACGTTTATGCTGGTTAGACATCATTTTCCTGTCTATCTTCTGACCACTTCCATCCACTGGATGTGTGTATCTATCAGTTACCATGTCCCATAGATCAGCATCATGGGCCAGAAAGAAGCTCTCAATTCTTTCTTTCCAGTAGTCAAAGTTTTCTCCATCAAAGACTGGAGGTTTGCCACTGATTCTGTCTTTGTCTTCATGATAGTTATTGTCGATGTTTTAGCTTGGTCCCACCATAGTGTTTTTCTGAAGCTTGGATTTTGTACTGACACGGTTAAGTGTATGAACTCAGAACCAGGCGCTCGGATGCCAATTGAAGAAGTGAAAAACACAAGAGGGGGGGGGGGGTGAATTGAAAACATGAAATCAAATGCGCAAAGGCACAGTATTTTTATCCTGGTTCGTTTGATCTCAAACTACTCCAGTCCACCCATCAAGGTGATTTCGCCTCTCTCCAACAAGGACTTAATCCACTAATCACAAACAGATTACAATCACTACTTTGACAGGTTTTTTTTATTACCATTTTCCAAGAAAAAGCATAAAGTAAAAAACACAATTTGGGAAACAAAGACAACTTTTATTATTGATTTTAAAGATCTAAGTAAACAGATAAGCTCGTACAATATCAATTCTTTCACCTTGGGCAGGGTGAAAGCTTTTCGAAAAGATTAACAAAAACAAATTACTTTGAGACATGTATGCAAGAGGGAACATCAATGGTGATCTAGTTCTGAACCCTAACTCCATGTGTCACATAATTTGGCATTTCTGGCTCTGCTTCATCTTCCATAATGGCATTAATCCTGTAAATAGTTGGATGAAGATAACCCCCCGCTACGAAAGATATCCTGATACTTTCCTGCAGCATACTTCGGCTTCATGCTCTTACCTTTATCATTCTTCACAGAGAATCCCAAGCCAGCTCTATTCTTGTTTACATGTGGATCAACAACCTGTCCTCATACTTCACTATGGCCATTACACAAAACCTGTTGAGCATCCTTAAACGAAACTATAGAATTCTCATTTCCTCTTATATTATCAATGGATAAAGCTTGGAACTAGGTTCCAACAGCAGCTTCATCCGCCTCCACAATGCTGAAAGAGGACAAGTGAGATATCAATAATGCTTGTTCTCCATTTATAATTACCACTTTTCCTTCACGTACAAACTTCAACTTCTGGTATAAAGTCGAAGTGACAACCCATGCCTCGTGTATCCATGGACGTCCCAGCAAACAGCTGTAAGCGGTTATAATATCCATGACCTAGAAAGTAATCTGAAACAAACGTGGGCCTATATGAATAGGCAAGTCCACTTCACCAATAACAGATTTCCTTGATCCATCAAACGCTTTCACAATTATGCCACTCGGGCGCATGGGCGTTCCTTGATATTTCAACTTCATAAGCGTACTCCTCAGTATAATGTTCAACGCAGATCCATTATCAATCAGTACATTGGATAATGAATCAATCTTGCAGTTCATAGAGATGTGGAGGGCCAAGTTGTGATTTCTTCCTTCATCAGGTAGTTCATCATTGCAAAAACTCAGGTTATTACATGATGTAATGTTCCCTACTACACTGCTGAATTGGTCTACTGGCATATCACTTTCCACGAAAGCTTGGTCTAATACCCTCATCAAATATTCTTTGTGAGCAGAGGAGTTCATAAGCAAGGCCAGAATCAATATTATTGATGGAGTCTGCAACAATTAATCTATGATCCTGTAGTCGCTCATCTTTATAATCTTCAATATATCATCCACCTCTTTTTCTAGCGTAGCTCCACTAGATTCCCCCACTTCCTTCTTGGGTTCAATACTTTCTAGAACTTTCTTTCCAGCATTATCATTTCCACAAACAATTGGTTCAAATACACGACCACTGCGGGTCACTCTACTAGTCTCAGCAATATTTCCAACATTAGACATAGCTTGGATGGGAACTTCCACACCATCCTCTAAAATTGTAGCATTATACTTGTAGGGTACATCCTTGTCTGACTTGTAAGGGACAGGACCCGACAAGCTAATCACCAATGGAGTAATAGCTGGCTTTCCATGATATTCAACATCAAAAGGGATAGGCCTACCAATACAAGGCACAATAAAATTTACTCCCTCTTCAACACATTCAGTCATTACAGAGTCATCTCTTGAAAACATATCTTCATCTAAGGAGAAGAACTCATCTACAGAGGCATACTCATCATCTGACGTAGTCCCATTCAAGCAATCTTCAATCATATTAACATAATCATTCCTATTTCCTGAAACCTTGATGGTACCGTTGTCCAACAATAACAGAATACCCTTTCTCACAATGGAACAACCATGTGAATCTCTGCAGCAAATCCGGCAAGATCCATAATGGTGCCTTTCTTGACCTTTCATATGGAAGAAGGTAGCATGCAACTGCATCAAGTCATCTTTCATATATTCCACATCAAACATTTTGAACTCTCCAGGACATCCAGAAACCATGTTTACTTCCTCCTCATACTCTGTCCTAGGCCTGATTATATGGATGAGGCCGTCATCCATCATCTCTTGCAAATCAGCCTTTATCTTGTCACAACCCTGTATATTTATGCTGTAAATACCACAACCAGCATGGTCATGCGTATAGTAACTAAACTCGCAGAGGTCAGCATGCATTTTTACCAAATCTCCTCTAACCAAATTAATATCGAAAATCTGGAAGTCGCTTGGATAACCAGTAACCATATCCACAGCATTTTCTCCCCCATGCTTTGGCAAAGGATTATATTTCACGTTAGGGCCCACATATTTAAAGGATAAGATACCAGTCCTCACCAATTTTTGTACTTCAGTTTTCAAAGGATAGCAGTTCTCAGCATTGTGCCCTGGTGCTCCTTGATGAAAAGCACACGTTTAGTCTGCCTTGTAATACCAAGGCAACAGTGATGGTATAGCGTGAGGTCGTCTGGTCTAAACCAACTTCTTTTGAATTAATGCCGGGAGTAATTCTGTATAGCTCATAAGGATAGGGTCATAATTCTCTCTCATCTAATTATACCCTTGATTCCCGTGATGGGGTGGTCTCTGATAAGAAACTGTGGTTGGAGCTACACCAACAATTGGAGTTACTGCGGAAACTGTTGATGACGCTGATAATTTCTTCTAGGGGTATTAACCCTTCTCTCTTGCATAACATCATTTGTATCTCCTTCCTTCTTTTTGGCAAACCCATATGGTGGCTTCTTCGTACTTCCGAAACTTTCGCTTTTCATTAGACGACCCTCTCTTACAGCCTCTTCCAAACAGATACACATGCCCACCATTTCAGTAAAGTCACTTGGCGCACTTGCTAACATCCTCTCATAGTAGAAAGAACCCAGAGTCTTCAGGAAAATCTTAGTCATCTCCTTTTCCTCCATTAGAGGAATCACTTGGGCGGCTACCTCACGCCATCTCTGCGCATATTCTTTGAATGATTCCATGTCTTTCTGGACCATGGCCTTGAGTTGATCATGGTCATGCGCCATGTCCACATTGTATTTGTATTGTCTGATAAATGCTTCTCCCAAGTCGTTGAAAGTATGAATATTGGCATTGTCCAAACTCATGTACCACTTCAATGCAGCACCAGTCAAACTATCTTGAAAAAAGTGAATCAGCGGACGCTGATCATCAGTGTGGGTAGACATTCTTCTTACATACATCACAAGATGAGCACGAGGACAATTGTTGCCCTTGTACTTCTCAAATTCTGGAACTTTAAATTTTGCAGGTATCTTGACATTCGGGACCAAGCATAAATCATTCACATTTTTCCTGAATAATTCCTTTCCTTTGAGGGCCTTCATCTCCCTCTGCATCTTGTCAAACTGATCCTAAAAATCATACATTAAATCATAGAGACCCAACCCTTCACTTGGTGGAGAAAAAGGACGATACACATCATCATTAGCAAACGCGACCACATTCATTGAGGGAGGTGCAGCATAATGAATCTCATTTCTAGCAGCAGGGGTAACATGCACCACAGGAGGTGCAGGAGTAACAGTGGTCTGAACAACTAGAGTAACTTGAGGACCAAGATTTAAACCTTCAGGCATAAATTTCTCTGTAATTCCCCATGGATAACCTTGAGGCATGCGATTCTGAATAAAAGTTGGAGTAGCAAACAAAGGAACAACTGAACCTTCAGTAGTAACCATTGTTTGTTGAGGTTGAGAAATCGGTGGCTGATTTTGAGCAGGCACCAAAGATTCCATCAGAGTAGTAATATTGGCCATACCAGCCTTTAGAGAAAAAACCTCGTCGCGTAGCTCGCGATTCTCTTGTTCTAGGTTGTCCATCTTCCTTCTGAAATTAGCACGAGTATTGTAGTGGTGAGACAGTTTGCTGAACAAAGTAAAGAAGCTCAATAAGACACCTGGATATGCATAAAAATGAAAGAAATATGTACAATATAATGCATGATGTGAAATGCACATGATTTATTTTATTATTATTATTTCAAGGGACTTAAAGATTTTATAGACAATTTGCAAATATCAAATTAACAACACATTTGAAATACTGGAAAAAAATTTATTATAATAACTTCAAAAATGGATTACAAGTTTCAAAAATCCCAAGTACAAGATGAAAATAAAGTCTAAAACCCTAATAAGTAAAGCTGATGGAGATCACTCTATACGCTGACGCTTCCTTGTAAGTCTGGCAATCTGAGCCTTCAACCTCTAGTTTTCTTCTACATATCTGGTGGCGACTTCCTTCCAATCACCTGAATCAGGAAGTGAGCAACTAGAATCTGATTGAGGCTTAGGGGAAAATAAATCCTCTTGCCTCTCCATGGTCTCTACAGCCAGACTCTCAAGAATCTCAATCAAGTCGTCTTTCTCCTTTAAGTCTTCTCTGTATGAAATATCTAGATTTTGTCACTTATTCTTCCAACCTTCCTTTTCCTGTTGCATCCTGACTAAAGCAAGTTGTAGCTCTTCCACATCATCCAATAAGGGAGGAGTGGTCTTCACAAACAAATCAAGCATAGGTGCTTCTCGAGAATACGGAATCTTCAACTGAATAGCTCTCGCTTGGACCCACTAAAGATAAGGCTCCAAAGAAACATCCCCTCTAGGTCCCAAGTCTTTCCTACTCTTCCTGTGAATGTGACGCCAGGACTTCGCAATCTTCTCCCTAGATTCCTTATGGTCTTCTCCCTCTTTCAGGAAGAAACTACTCAAATGAATATTGTTTGGCTTATCCCTCCTCGGATAACCAAGTTGTCGTCGTGCAAGAACAGGGTTGTATTTAATTCCTCCCTTTGTACCAAGAAGAGGTACATTGGGGAAACCACTATAACTGTTGACAATCTCCACATCATGGTAAACCTGATGATACCAAACAATATTTGAGTGAGTAAGTGCCATGATCTTAGGAGCCTAACGGGATTCCTTCCTGACATTCCAGAAAGCATCATACTGAGGCAAATGAGAAGTAAACCACCAGTACAAGAGAGGCGCGCAACAGATAATCATCCCCCCATGATAAGAATCCTGAAGATGAATAGAGTAATAAGTGTCACCTAACAAGGTAGGAACTGGGTTCCCTATCATGAAGATCCTGATAGCATTAATGTCAACAAATTTGTCTACATTAGGAAATAAGAACAACCTGTAAGCAAGTAAAGCAAAGATGGCCTCAAAAGCCATTGTACTCTTCATCCTAGAAAAGTAGCGAGCTTTCCCCAATAAGAACTAAGTTGGTAATCCTTTAATCCCTCCTTTAGTAGTCATGTGGGCTTCAACCTCGGAATTCCCCATATGGATCAAAGCAGCAATCTCATGTGATTTTGGCTCACCCTTCAAACCAGTAAAAGGAACACAATCGGTAATAGGTAAACCCAACAGATAAGAATACTCCTCTAGTGTAGGCATCAACTGATAGTCAGGGAAAGCAAAGCAATGATATGTCGGATCATAGAACTGGACCAAGGTCAAGAGAATACCCTCCTTCATCCTAAGCTTCATGAGAGAAATGATAGACCCATACTTCCTCCAAAAATATGCAGAACACTCAATCTCGAGAATCAGGCTCATCAACTCATCTATCTTGGGATGTTTGAAACTGTACTTTTTGGTCTTTCTTTTTCCAGAATCCATAGTCAAAAAGTACCTGAGATATTCACAAATGGTCAACTTTTAAGTCCCTTGAAATAAATTTTTTTCAAAAGATGCTTGTGAGTGCATAGATACATGATGCAACAATCACACACAAGATCATAAACATAGGGTTCATAGGTTCAACGTCACGAGCATGAGGTCGAAGGTACTACCCATAAGGTATTGGTATAAAAGTTATCACCTGTCGAACAAGGTTCTAGAGGTTCCTAGAGTCTACATCCTTCCTTTAGATATTACCAACTTCCCGATTAACTCGGTAATTAGTAATATTCTCAAGAAAAAATCGTCTGAGCATAGTATCGCGTGACAACTATTTCCGGATTACTCCGTCATAGCTTCCGCACTACACCTAAAAGACCAAGATGGGTTAGGTATTCTACGGCCCTCAGTTTCAGCAGGCTCCCAGGTCGAAAGCAGTACGTATTCCCAATTACTTGGTAAATGACACTACAATCAAAGGGTCCTCCACTTAGTAGGGGATCTCATGCCTCCTTTTTTGGGATTACTCCCTCAAAGTTAACATGACTATACCGCCCGTCCTATCTTAAAGTTTGCCCAAGTCCGGGTATAAGACTCATGAGTAATCCCAAAGCACCCTGAAAACCAGGAAAATTCAGACAAGCATATATACAATCATATACATAATACAACAATAACACATATATAGGTATAAACAAAGATAGGCTCAACCCACTTAGGGATAGACCAACAAGAGGTCAATCTTTCCCCAGTGAAGTCACCATTTTTTTCTGTAGCGGTAGAAATGTTTAAGACTAAGCCATTGGATTGACTAGACTTGTACATATCAAAATAAAATTCACAACCGCACTTTATTGTTTCCAAAGAAATGAGAAAAAAAGAGAATAACCCAAAAGAGGGGGGAAGATTCAAGGCAAGGGGGTTGGTTATGCAAAGGGAAGGTATTAGCACCTTAAACATCTATGGTACTCCGTAGGAACTTCTTTGTAAAATCTGTATATTTTGGCTATAAAATGTTGTGCAAAAATAGATGGTGGAGATGAGAAAAGAAATATTTTTTATGATTTTTGCAACCTCCACAGTTGCGAACCTTTAGTGACTACGTACCATCTTTCGTGCAATAGGGGATCAGGGTACACGTAGTTCACCTTTAAAAATTTTAAAACACAAGTGTGTTGGTTAGTTTTATGAGATAAGACATCATTGTCATTGTCTGTGTGGAAAACATACTTACTACCCACAATCATGAAAAAGGAGAATTTGCATCATCTCAAAGTGGAGGATATGACTTGGATTTTAAAATCAACAATGCCTCACTCAACACCCAAGTGGAAAATATCTCACTTCACTACATATTGCAGAAATATAGTTATTTGCATCACTACAAGGATTGAAAAGAGTCTAATCTTTTGAGAAAGGTTTTAAAGATAAGAGCTAAAATGGAAAAATGGTTTGAATGAGATTGATTGACTTTTAGTCTTCTCACAAAAAAGTCAAGGTATGATTAAGTTGATTGAAGTTTATTTATGAAAATGTTTTGAAAATGCATGGACCTAAGTCCAAGTTTATTATAAAAGTGGTTCAATTTTAGGAACAAGAAGATTTTTCAAAAGGAGGGAGAACATTTTTGAAATTATAGAAGATGGGAGGAGAAGAAAGGACTATCCTAAATCATAAAGTTCAAGCTAAGGAGAAGAACCGTCTAACCAACAAGAAGCCAATACTTGACATTATGAGTCAAGATAGAAATCTCATTCTTTGGATTGAAACCAAGAAAGCAAAGATACTAGACCTCTTGATAGAAATAAACTTCAAGTGTATTAAGTCTTCACAAAAATTGGGCAGAGTAACGGCTGTATAAAGATGAATTCTAGATTACAGACAAAGTATGTAATCACAATAACCTACACACAAAACAAACAAACAACCCAATGTATTGAGGTAAACCTCAAGAGATCCAGACAAAATATCAATTAAAGTCACAAGGTCTCCAACATAGGTCAAGGTCTCTAATCCTAAGTCCAAGAAGTCCAATACTCCATAATGCCAAGGATAGTAACCAAATAGTCCAAGTATCATTAATGTTTTTTATGGTTTAAGTTGATTATTAAGTGTCTTCGAAAAGAAAAGAAAAGCTCAAGTGAGCAAAATAAAAATGACATAAAAGTAAATTCTCAAGTGAGCAAAGATGAAAATAGCATGAAATGTAAATGCTAAAGTAAATGGTACATAAAGTAAAAGCATAAAATTAAAGCAAGAAGTAAAGTAAATTGTTAGAAGTTAATGGTTAGTTGGATGACCATCTTGAAACTTGCATTTGGAACTCGTTAGAGGATTGGTAGAACCAAAGCCTCTCAAAAACAAGTTGAATTTGCTTTTTGTCAAGTATATCATCCATTTAAGAATCCTCAAGGCAACATTTAATGATCAACGATGTTTAAGTGATGCGCATTGACCAAAATTGGTGAAGATCCATTGGAGGATTGGTAGAACCAAAGCCTCCTAACAATGAATCTCAATGTTATTGAATCAAAGGGATCAAATTAATATACTTGGGCTTGCAAACATAAGTTTGGGCCACGAATGATCATTTTCTCAAACCGGGACAAAATTTAGCGCTATGTTAAGCAATCGTAAGTGGACTTATGTAGAAGTCGCACCTATTTTGAGGTCGGTCAATAGAAATATATCTACTTCATGTTTGGATAAATGATATAGAGATCATTATCCCATAACATGTAATACAATAAGAAAGGGGGATAAGATGAAGAGGGAAAGGATTAGAGTTTCAAATATCATCAACATCATTCGACCAATTTAATGGATTTGGTTTATCAACCTATCAACACCCAAGACCCAATGATGTTAAAGAATTTGTCTCAAAATATGCCTCAAGTCAGTACCACGTGCTATTTCAAGAATTAAACAAGAATCATGTACAAAAGTTTTCAATTACAAGTATTAATCAAAGGTAAAACCCTAGATGCACACCTATGTTAAAAATTAGTTTTAAAATATGAAAATGACTTGAAAAATTATGAAGTTAAAATCGTAACTTACTAAGGTCCTCCAAAACTTAGAAATAAAATTTGGAGTCCCTGGATTGAGGTGGAAATTTGTTTTAGAAATGCAAACTTTGTAACTAGCAAGTATAAGCCTTAAACTAGATGAATTTGAGAAATAATTCGTGAAAATATGAAATCACATTATAAAATTCCATAAAAATGTTTTTTATTATCTCAACGTGTTCAATCACTCTAAACAACTTCATCTTTGATTTTATAGGTATGGAAAGTTAGAACTTTTAATCAATTATTGTGAATGTTCAAGCAAAACCCTAAAAAAGAAATTAAGTTCAAAATTAAACAATTAGATCTAAACTTCAAATAAACTTGACGTAAAATAACCTAAATGTCAAGAAAATTCTAAGGATAAGAAATCATATTTTTCTTGAATTTTATCTCAAAAGGAAAAAAGGAACGGAAATTATTTACACAATTCAACAAAAATAATACAAATAAAAGATGATATGTCCAAATGATTTTAATTTTTGATCCAAAAGTTTTATAAAATAGGAAAAAAAATTTAAGTAATAAACTTAGAGAGGAGCCTAAAAAATATTTTTTATGGATTTTTGATTTAATAGAAATAGGAAAATAAAATTCAAGATTTAAAGGAATAATAAAACCCTAATTATTTACATGAATTTATTTAATCAAGAAAAGTGATAAAAAAATGAAATCAAAATCAAAATATGAAAATATATTGAAAAATTAGTCTAAAATATGTTTTTCATAATTTTTGAAGTGAAGAAAATATTTAAAGAAAATTGGAGAAAAATAAAGAAAATTAATATGCAAATGCTATTTACACCTGTTGTTGAAAAAATCCGCTGTAAAATGCATGAAGAACATGTTCAATCACAGACTGCCATGCAGTCATCCATACCAAGCCATATTATCTAGCTTTTTTTTCAGTTTTGAAGCATCACTTTCATGTCACGATATCTCATGCATCTCTTAATGAAAATAAAAAATTCCAACACCAGAATTCAAGATAGAAATTAGTAGAACATGTTAGGATCAAAACTTTTATGAAAATTATGCCTGGATGATGGAGAAAAACATGCGCGAAAACGGATGCATGAACACGATTTTGTTTTGAGCAATTCATCAAACAGATTTTAAAATTAATTTTCTCCTTCAATTCTCCACCAAATTAAACGATCCAAAAATGAAAATTCATCACAAAAATGCAAGGATTATTAATATGCTCTTAGATTTTTCAAAATATTCATGAATTTAAACAACACGCAAGGTTGTAGTAAGAGTGAGAAATATGAATCATCTACCTTGCAATGAACTTGATGATGCTTGAGCTCAAATAAAGATAAAGTAATGGAGAAGATCAATAGCTTGAATGTGCAGGGATAATAAATGGATAGAGATGTAAAGAAGCTTTAAATATGGAGTAATTTTTCTTAACAATAATGTATGCCACTTGCTTGAGGTTCAAAGAAGAGAAGAGAGCTTGTTTTCGTGTGAGAGAGGGGGAAGAGCTTGCTACTGAATTCTTGTTTACAAGCCCCTCAATTGAAATAAGCTTGGCCTTTTATAGAATGACGAATGAGAGAAATGAGGAAAATGGGAAGTGAGAGGTATGAGAAATGAAGTGATGCGTTTTGTGTGCAAATGTAGTGAAAAACGTGCATTTTGGTTAAGTGAGGAGGGGCTGGAGTGTGAGTTGTAAGTTTGAACCTTGTTGCACAAAATTAATCCATGCACTCCCATGCAAATATGCTATTTCATGAACATATCTTTGCTCCCTTATATCTCTCTCCACAATGCATAAAATGTCACGAAGTTTGAATCAAAAATGGAGAGGACACTTCATACTCCAACTTTCATGTTCAGATTTTTTCAAAATGAAGCTTGAATCAATAAGATATTTGGCCATGAATGTGTGCTTACAAATTGTTTGATAAAATGCCAAGCCTGACTGGGCTTGCTGCGCGCGTGTGAGACCTTGCTGGGCAAATATTTCAATTTGCATGGTGCCTTCTTCTCACAATTATATCTCAAGATGTAGGGAGAATTTGGAGAAACTTTCTGAAGCAAAGTTGTTCCTCACATTTAGGGCTTGATCTTTGATGTTGGACATTTTTCAAAATAATTAATATTTATCATAGAAAAGTGATGATGAATGCGCGCCCACAACATGTTTCATGAAATTCCTGCCTAGCGCGCGTTACTTGCCTTGTGCTGGGCAAAAATTCAGTTTGAAGCTCAAAATCCTAATCAACATATATTTCTCCACACTTAACCATTTGAGATTATTCTTGAATGGAAAATTAATAGAAAACTTCAATCTTCAACTTTCATGTTTCCAACTTTTGGATTTGAGTCCACATGGTCATTCATAAATGGACATGAAGAAGTCAGATTTTTACATTTTTATCCAAAATTTCACTAAGTGTCAAAAACTTCCGTGCTTCATAACTTTTTTTCCTTTCATTTTTTGAACTTATGGCCTCTCCTACATAGTTGTATAACTTTTCATCCTCTTTCTAGGCATATAAAGTTTTCACATTTTCAATAAAAATTGAGAAAGTTGTGACCAATCAAAATTAAGCTCTATGGATACTTAGAAAAATTCTAAAACTTCAAATAATTTCCTTGACAAGTTATCTCCAATTCACACTTCTTCTTGATATTTTTGCACTATTTACCATGAAATTTTAGAATAGGGATATTAAATTGATGGTTAACCAAAAGTCCACTTGGTCAACAGTTGATTTCAACTACCTCTTGACAAAATGACCATTTTATCACTTTTCAGCAATTGAACATTTTCAAACCAAAGTTGATGATAAAACTTCCAATTATAGATGCTCATGACCATGTATAGAAGTATGGGATCAAGTATTGCCCAAAATCCAAACCCTATTTTTGATCCTCTGTGCTAGAAGATGGTGAGATGAAGACAATTGTGCCATTACCTACAATATGATATTCCAAGAGACAAAATATACAAATCTTGAGTTTAGTTAAAAACATAAATGTACAAATATACACAATTCAAAGTGCTTCAAGGTGTTTGGTGATTCTCATAGGCAAACCTATAGACAGGATGCAGTATGAGAAAAACTCCAAATCCTAGTTTGTGATCTGGTTGCATTGTGATGGTATGAGATGATAGAGGAATCTTAGGGGGAAAAATTGGGGTATAACACTTATCATTTGTACCTATTTTCATTACTTGTTAATGTTTTAAGTTCAATTTCATTGAGCCATTTAAGTTAAATTTCAATTTCATACCTTCTTTACTTTTCTCCTAGATACCTTGGTTGATATCTCAATATCATCTCATCTTGATGACACAATAGGAGCTATATACTAGTTTTTGACCTAGTTTGTGTTTGTTTGCTTGGAAGGACTTTAAGCCCCACATTTCTTAATGATTAAACTTTGATTTTACTTATCTTATCATCTCCACTCTCTATTATCCTATGATTCACTTGGTTAGTATTCACTTGCTAATTCATTATGGTGACACAATGGGAGCTATATTTACCTCTTGCTTATGGTTTTGAATTGTAGTTGTTGATGTTTGCTTCTTATGGTTGTGAACTTTTCCCAACATTCTACATTGATTTTGGTTGTTGAACATAAAATCCAAGGACATTGAGTTTAAATTACCTTGATCACTTTGTTTATATAACTTAAGGGACTATATTTCTTCAATATCATGACACTTAAGTATGTTACCTTGTTAACATTTCTTAAGGTTTTAGATTCATGATTAGTATCTTATGAGGGTTTTATCATCACCCAAGGACAAATAAGATTCTTTATTATTTTCATTTGATCTTTATCACCTTCTTTGATCTAAGACAAAATGCCTTTACTTCCTTTTAGATGATCTTGCTCATCAATTAGGTGACTTTGTTTATGTATGAAGTTTCAACTTCTACTTGGTTACTCTTGAGTCTCATATTGAGATAAACTATCATATAATTCACAAATTACATGATTCTCAAATCATGCACTCTTTGTTTAAATACATACTTGCTCAATGTAAACTTGTTTGTTTGTTTCTTTTCAATACTTCCCCTTTGTATGATACATGTGTGACTTTTCTTGCATGGCTTATAATGTTTTAATTTTATTTCTAGATATTTGGTTTGCTAATGACTTGTATGATGGGATATTCCCTTAATCATGTTCATCCATCATCTACCCTTTCCTCACACTTCTTTCACTCTTAGGGAGTAGTTTCGGGTTAGTTTTTTGACCTAGTCTTACGATTGTACCTAAGATTACTCTAAGTAGGTTCTTGTTGAGACTTCTATATGTTTTAGGATACACTAACCTTATGTGTTTACTTCTGAATTTATCTTCCATTTACCTATCTTTCCTTGATCATTTTTTACATATGCGCACTTCACTACACCATTTTGCCGGATACTAGTTCAATTGCTACGAGGTTTGTACTATGCTTTAAAATGACTAATTGAGTTCTTTCTTAGCCATGATCAATGAAAAATATATTGTTAGAACATAGTTTGATTCTACAACCCTCAGTTAGAGTTTTGATGATAACAAATACAAGATTAAATGAATTATGAGAATTATATAAGACATAGATGCTACCTAAAAATATGTTGTTTATTTACAGGAAACTCTGATGGAATCAACATCAGAACATCAGAATATCAACATCAGCATCAGAAGATATGTCACATCAGAAGATCAAACATGTGCTTACGCTGAAGTCTGTTGAACAGAATCTGCGCTCAACATACTCTGACTCTGATCAAGATCTTAACAATGTCATCAGCACTCAAAGCAATCAGAATAAGCTAAAGCCAACACACTTTGATCTCAATCAAGCAGAACATTCTGAAGTGTCAACGGTACTGCATTCAAGGCAGATTAATTACCAACGGCATTATTCCAAGACAAAGATCTTCTCAAAATGGAAAGAATGTAATGGGCATTTAAATGGAATTATTGGCATCAACGTATCTTTTCCAAGAAGTATTTAAACAAATCAGTGAGAAAGGAATTGGCTAATGCTCTACAATACTCTACACGCCTAAAGTCAATCATCTTCATCCTCACTCATACAGTTTGCTAAAGCTCTCAAATTGTTTACTCTATAGTTCTAGCAATCTAGTTTCACATAAGCTTAATTTGTGTATTATCACATTTGTGATATATAGTTTTTTGTAGAAAACATCAACACACATATTGTTTATTTATCTGTAAGAAAGAATTTCCTTGAGAAACCGGTATGTGGTTTAGACTCAAGAAGGCTTTAGCAGTTGTTAAAGCAGTTGTAATATTCAGTTGAATATAGTGAATTAAGACCTCGTTGGAGAGAGGCGAAATCACCTTGACGGGTGGACTGGAGTAGTTTGAGATTAAACGAACCAGGATAAAAATAACGTGTTGTCTACATTTGATTTCAAGTTTCAACAATTCAACCCCCCTTCTTGTGTTTTTTACTTCTTCAATTGGCATCAGAGCGCCTGGTTCTAAGTTCATAACACTTAACCATGTCAGTACAAGATCCAGCGTTGAAAAACACTATGGCAGGACAACATCAAAACATCAGCAATGACCACAACGAAGAAAGAGACAGATTCAGTTGCAAACCTCCAGTCTTTGATGGAGAGAACTTTGATTACTGGAAAGACAGAATTGAAAGCTTCTTTCTAGCCCATGATGCTGATCTGTGGGATATGGTGACAGATGGATACACGCACCCAGTAAATGCAAATGGTCAGAAGATTGACAGGAAGGCAATGTCTGATCAACAGAAGCATGATTTCAAAAACCATCACAAGGCCAGAACTATTCTTCTCAGTGCTATCTCCTACTCTGAATATGAAAAAATATCAAACAGAGACACTGCTAAGAACATGTTTGATTCTCTCAGAATGACGCATGAAGGCAACCTTCAAGTAAAAGAAACTAAAGCTCTTGTGCTCATCCAGAAGTATGAGGCATTCAAAATGGAAGAAAGTGAATCTATTGAAACAATGTTCTCAAGATTTCAGATTCTGGTTGCTGGTCTCAAAGTTCTGGACAAAGGGTATTCTACTGCTGATCATGTCAAGAAGATCATCAGAAGCTTGCCAAAACAGTGGAGGCCAATGGTCACAACGCTGAAGCTAGCTAAGGATCTCAATACAATCTCTCTGGAGGAACTTGTCAGCTCCCTCAGAAGTCACGAGATAGAGCTGGAAGCTGATGAACCTCAAAAGCAAGGTAAGCCTTTAGCTCTAAAATCTAACAGAAAATCTGACTCTAAGGTTTTGCAGGCTGTTGAAGAAACCTCTGATGGGTCCTCATCAGAAGAAGATGAACTGTCTCTCCTCTCCAGAAGGGTGAACCAACTGTGGAAGTAGAGGCAAAGAAAGTTCAGGACTCCCAGAAGATCTGAGAACCTGAATGAATCCTCCTCTAGATACAGAAGGTCAGAATCCTCCTCTGGACACAGAAGATCTGAAGGCTCTTTAGGAAGCAGAAAGCCAAACAACAAGGACATCATCTACTATGAATGCAACGAGCAAGGACACTACAAGAGTGACTGCCCAAAGCTTCAGAAGGAAAAGCCCAGAAGAAAGTTTGGCAAGGAAAAGAAGAAAAGTCTCATGGCCACATGGGATGACTCTGACACATTTGAAGCTGACTCAGAATCAGATGATGAGAGAGCAAACATAGCTCTTATGGCAAACATATCAGAAGACAGTGAATCTTCTGAATCAGACTCTGAATCAGACACAGAAGAGGTATTTCCTGACTTTGCTATTAATTTTACTAAGGCTAAACTTGCTGAAAGCCTTAATGAGATTCTGGAACGATATCAACAGATCAGAGTCAAATTCAGAAACCTGAAAAGGGATCTTGCTTCTGACTCTGATAAAACTGAGATTTCAAGTTGGAAAATTCTGAGTTGAAAAATAAAGTTTCAAAATTAGAAAATCTTTTACAAAACTCTCAGAAGGAAACAATTCTTGAAACTCCCAGTAGCGCTGATGAGATCATCAAGGAGTATGATCACAGCTTTCAGAAGTTTCTTGCTAAAAGCATAGATAGAAGCAAGATGGCTTCAATGATCTATGGAGTTAGCAGAAATGGCAGAAAGGGAATAGGATACCAAGGTAAGGTACCTACACCAAAGAATGCCATGGATTTAGTTATTAAACGAACTCCTCTTAAATCACACTTTGTATATGGGCACACACACGACATCAAATATACTAGTAGTAATTATTCTGTCAAACCAAAATTCAACCAGAGTTTTGGTAAAACTAACAAATCAGGACCCAAGAAAATATGGGTACCTAAGGATAAAATAATACATGTTGCAGATATCTTTAGCAGCAAAGCAGAAACACCAGTCATGGTACCTGGACTCTGGCTGCTCACGACACATGACGGGAAGAAGGCATATGTTCCAAAGCCTGGAACTTAAGCCTGGAGGCCATGTAGGCTTTGGAGGCAATCAGAGGGGAAAGATAATTGGCTCTGGAACTGTAGGTAATGGAAATCTTCCCTCTATCAGTAATGTTTTATTAGTAGATAGATTAATGCATAACCTGTTATCCATAAGCCAATTAAGTGATAACGGTTATGATATAATCTTTAATCAAAATTCATGTAAAGCTGTTAGTCAGAAAGATGGGACTATCCTGTTTAATGGAAAGAGGAGAAACAACATTTACAAAATCAAACTTTCTGAACTGAAAAGTCAGAATGTAAAGTGTCTTCTGTCTGTTAACAACGAGCAATGGATCTGGCACAGAAGATTGGGGCATGTTAGTATGAGAAGAATATCTCAGATTAACAAACTCAATCTGGTCAGAGGACTTCCTAATATGAAGTTCAATTCAGATGCTCTGTGTGAAGCATGTCAGAAAGGCAAGTTTGCAAAACCTGCTTTTAAATCTAAAAACGTTGTTTCCACCTCTAAGCCATTAGAACTTCTGCACATTGACTTATTTGGACTAGTTAAAACTGCTTCAGTCATTGGCAAGAAGTATGGGTTAGTAATCGTAGATGACTATAGCAGATGGACATGGGTAAAGTTCTTAAGACACAAGGACAAGTCACACTCTGTGTTTGTCACCTTCTGTAACCAAGTTCAGAATGAAAAGGATCTTAGAATCGTAAAAGTCAAAAGTGATCATGGTGGAGAGTTTGAAAACAAAGATTGTGAATCATTTTTTAATGACAAAGGCATTCTGCATGATTTCTCTTGTCCTAGAACTCCCCAGCAAAATGGAGTTGTAGAACGAAAGAACAGAACATTGCAAGAAATGGCCAGAACCATGATCAACAAGACTAACGTTGCTAAGATCTTCTGGGCAGAGGCAATAAACACATCGTGCTATATTCAGAATAGAATCTCCATAAGACCTATTATGGAAAAGACTCCATATGAATTGTGGAAGAACAGAAAGCCCAACATTTCATATTTTCATCCATTTGGATGTACTTGCTTTATTTTGAATACTAAAAATTATTTGAACAAGTTTGACTCTAAAGCACAGAAGTGTATTATGTTAGGATACTCTGAACGCTCAAGAGGGTACAGAGTATACAATACAGAAACACAGATTGTGGAAGAATCAATCAGTGTTCGCTTTGATGATAAGCTTGACTCTCAAAAGTCAAAGCAGAATGAATTACTTGCAAGTATGGAAGTGAATTCACAGGTACTGAAGACAAGTCATCAGAAGCTCTTAACAGAGACACTCCCTCAACATCAGAAAGAGGCACTGCAAGCAATTCAGCATCTTCTGTTAACCAACCTCAGAAAAGACCATCCAGAAGCAGCATGGATCACCCAGAAGAAACAATCTTAGGAAGAAAGGAAGATCCAATCAAAACAAGAGCCAGCTTCAGAAACTCTAAAGAATCCCTCATGGGACTTGTTTCTCTGATTGAACCATCTTCAATTGATGAAGCACTTCTGGACAATGACTGGATTCTAGCAATGCAAGAGGAGCTGAATTAATTCACAAGGAATGACGTATGGGATTTAGTTCCTAAACCAAAAGGATTCAACATCATTGGAACAAAATGGGTGTTCAGAAACAAGCTGAATGAACAAGGTGAAGTCATCAGAAACAAGGCACGATTGGTAGCACAAGGTTATAGTCAGCAAGAGGGGATAGACTATACAGAAACCTTTTCTCCAGTCTCCAGGTTAGAATCTATCAGACTTTTAATTTCTTTTGCTGTTAATAAAGGCATCACTCTGTATCAGATGGATGTCAAGAGTGCATTCTTAAATGGCTATATAGAAGAAGAGGTATATGTGCACCAACCCCCTTGTTTTGAAAGTTCAAAAAATCCAGAATATGTTTTCAAACTAAAGAAGTCACTGTATGGTCTGAAACAAGCTCCCAGAGATTGGTATGAAAGACTAAGTAACTTCTTGTTAGAAAAGGAATTCACCAGAGGGAAGGTGGACACAACCTTATTCTGTAAGACAGTTAAGAATGACATCTTAGTCTGTCAGATTTATGTTGATGATATAATATTTGGATCTACTAATCCTTCTCTGGGAAGAAAATTTGCTAAGTGTATGCAGGCGGAATTTGAGATGAGCCTAATGGGAGAACTGAAATTCTTTCTGGGAATTCAGATCAATCAAACCCCAGAAGGAACTTACATTCATCAGAGCAAATATGTCAGAGAACTTCTGAAGAAATTTGATCTCTCAGAGTGTAAGCCATCAAAGATTCCAATGCATCCCACGTGCATTCTGGAAAGAGAAGAGGTAAGCAAAAAGGTAGAACAGAAGGTCTACAGAGGTATGATTGGTTCTCTTCTTTATCTTACAGCTTCAAGACCTGATATTTTATTCAGTGTATGCATTTGTGCAAGATTCCAATCAGATCCTAGAGAATCTCACTTAACAGTTGTTAAGCGAATTTTCAAGTATCTGAAAGGTACTACTAATCTGGGTTTGTTTTATAGAAAATCTGGTGATTACAACTTAGTAGGTTACTGTGATGCTGACTTTGCTGGAGACAGAGTTGAACGTAAAAGCACTTCTGGAAGCTGCCAGTTTCTTGGAGAAAATCTGATCTCGTGGTCCAGCAAAAGACAATCCACCATTGCTCTATCAACAGCAGAAGCTGAATACATAGCAGCAGCTGGATGCAGCACACAAATGCTCTGGATGAAAAGTCAACTTGAGGACTTCCAGATTTATGAGAGTAACATTCCTATCCTCTGTGATAACACCTCTGCTATTTGCTTAAGTAGAAATCCAATTTTGCATTGTAGGGCTAAGCATATAGAAATAAAACATCACTTTATTAGGGACTATATTCAGAAAGGCATTTTAAACTTAAAATTTATTGATACAGACCATCAATGGGCTGATATCTTTACAAAACCACTTTCTGAAGATAGTTTCAACTTCATTTTGAATCATCTCAGCATGAAGCTCTGTCCAGAATAAAACTGTTTTAATTTTATATATTAACCTTCAGAATTATGTTTATTACTCTCTGAACTTCTGATCAATCCTCTTTCAGAATCTTTAGAAATGCAGATTGTATCAGATCTATCCATGAAGCTCTGAGCTCTTCAATTCAAGGATAGAAGTGATGTTCACCCAAAGCAAACAAGTGTCATCCAGTCATCAGCTGTTTCCTGAGGCAGAACACGCGTTCACGCTTCTGAAAAGGCAAAGCGCTGATTGGATGCATTGAGACACATGTCACTGGTAACCGTTTAAGTATCTTTCTGAAATCCCCCAAAATCAGCCATCATTAAATGCTATTAATCATGATTTATTTTCTCTCTCTTAACCATTTATGTTTTCAAAAAACTTTTTCAAAACCTATTTAAACACCATTCACAATGTTTACCCTAACTTTCGTTTTCAAGCAATATTTCTGATATTTGTGTTTGTGTTCTTCTCTATCAAGAAAACTCTTTCAATTTTTTTTCTCTCAAGAACTCGTGTGAACATGGCTTCTAGCAGCAATCTTTCATCTGGTTCCCAGAAAGAAGCATCAGCTGAGCAATATGAGGTTCCTCTCAGAACTCTTCTCACTCCGGTCAAGAATCTTGAAGTTCTGTCATAGATTATAGTGGATTTCAACAGTTTGAAGGAAAATGGTTTTGATTTATCAGAAGAGATTCAAGCTCAAGGATGGGAAAGGTATTTTGACAGGTTGGTGGGTCCAACTTTTCCTATCTTGGTTAAGGAATTCTGGATTCACGCCTCTTCCTCAAATTACCAAGTCACTTCTTACATAATGGGGAAGAAGATAGTGATTACTGAAGAGCTTATTGCAAAACTGATTGGATACAGTGGTGGCGGTATTCGCTGTATAGACATGGCTGAAAGGTGCTCAGATGTTGCTGTCATAGCAAGGGAAATTTTCACGCTGGGGCTTCCCTCCAGCAAGATAAGGGATTTGAGAGATAAGCACAGAATTTGGGCAAAGATTATTCTGGGCTGTTTCAACCACAGGAAGCCCACAAGCTCTCCTGATTACATAAACATAGATCAGCCGTTTCTGATCTATTTTATTTCTCAGAAGGTAAAGATTAATCTAGCTCATCTTCTGTTCAACCATCTGAGAACAAGCATCAAGGAGACAAGAGAAGATGAACGCACTAAAAGGGATTGGATACCCTTGGGCAGATTGATATCAGATATTCTGACTGAGAATAGGCTGATTGAACACTTGACAGAGGCACAAGAGATCATCTCCCTGGAACCTTCAGTTGGCAAGCAGCTGAATGCCAAGAATTTAAAGAAGATGAAGCTGATAGAGAACATTAAGAAGGAGCCTAGCATCACTCCTTTTGCTGACATCTCCAGCAGAAGAGTCCCTCTGGACGACTTCCCCATGTTCTCAGAGATTGACTCCAAGCCTCAGATCATTCTGAGATATTTGGATGCCTGTAAAGTTGATGGTACAGCACCCAATCTCAACATCCAAGATCTTCAGCAGAAGGCACCAGAGGTTGCTCTGAAGAAGACTAAGAAGAGAAAAGCTGCTCCAGAAGGATCATCACAATAGACTCCAAAGAAAAGAGGTAATCATGTTTCTGTATCTGTTTTAAATTCAAGTGTTGTTTCCACATCTATTCCTACTCCCATTCCAACTCCAATTCCAACTAATATCCCAACACCACAAACCTTTGAAGATTTTGAAGACTTTGACCCTTCTGAGTCATTAACTCTCAGAAGATCCCGCTCCAAACCACAAAATTCAAACACTGCAACCATACTAGAACCAGAACTTGTATAAGTTCTTTCTAATATAGACCAACATACTTTCGCTCCCCAAACAGATAATCCAAATCCACAACCAGAAATTCCCATCTCACCACAACCTGACATTCCACTTTCACCAATACCAGAAATTCCAATACCAGAACCAGAAATTCCATAACCTTCCTCTCCTCAACCAGAAAGTAATCCACCCTCTCCTCAACATGAACAAACTCCACAGCCTGAGACTCAAAACTCTGAGGCCCAAACCTCTGAGTCTCCTGAACCACAACCCTTGGCCATTCAATTGCCTTGTGGTACAACTGTTAATATGGCTCAACTTCCCTCATCACCAGAAACAACTCCTCCACATACTCCACATAGTCCAATCGTTATTTCTGATTCTCCTACTCCCTCACCTAAGAAAAATATAGAAAACCACAGCAAGACAGTCATTGACCTAACAATCCTTGAACGCCTTGCTGCAATAAACCAGAAAACTACCATCCCTAAACTGAAACAACCAGATGTTGGTTCCATCATTTTGAACTTTGAATCAGATATGCAGAAGTGGATCACTTATTTGAAACAAGCAAGTCTGGAAGTGGTTGATCCTGCTGTATCAGATCATCTCTGGACTCAATTCAGAAGATGGGTTTGCGCTGAAACCTTCAAGTTGCAAGACCAGAGTTATGGACAGGCTCAACAGAACTTCAGCAAACTGCTGAAAGAAATGGAAGGTCCAGTTCTGAGCAAGGTGCTGAAGGAAGAAGTTCTCCATCTGGACAATGAGCCTTGGTCTGAAAAGCGTCCAGCATCTACAGTTCAACCTGCAGAAGAACAGATTATTCAAGATGAAGACTTGGGTCAAGCAGAAGAAGCTACAGAAAGCTCTGAGAAGCAGCCTGTATCTGAAGATCCTCAAGCTTCCTCTCTTGACAGGCAGGCTCTGGAGGATTTGAAGAGATCAGACATGCTGATGAATGAACGGATGGACAAGCAGGATATCAAGATTGATTCTATAGCAAGCATGGTAGCCAAGCAGAACGAAACCAGCGAACAAATCAAGAGCATGTTGGAAGTTCTGTTCACACGCCTTCCTCCTTCTTCTTAGATTTTTCTTATGTTTTACTTGTTTTCTTTACATGTTTGTCTGTAATATTTCTACTTGTTCTAAACTATCATTGCTTATGTTTTAATACAAACGTGTTTTTACTCTGATCTATTTAACTCTGATTATATATGCTTTTTGATCGCTGACAAAAAGGGGGAGAAAGAATGGTATTTTTCAATAACGGTTTACTGAGACAAAAGTCTCAAACATTCTAACATCCTTATATATTTGTTGTTCTGAAAAGCTTACAGGTACAAGAATCTGAAGAACTCTGATGAAGCAAAATTCGGATGCTTAAAGAAAGGTTCAATAAAGTTCTAAAGTTCTGATACTCAAGGTCTTAAGGAATCAAAGGGAAATAATCAACTCAGGGGGAGTTTTTCTCATCATTACTCTGATATTGTTTATTCCTTATCCTCTTAGCTCTGATACTATTACTCATTATTTGATTATCTCTGATATCGTTTCCTCTTTATCCTTAAACTCTGATACTTTCATCACTTTATTTTAATTGAAAAAATATGGTTTTTGTCATCATCAAAAAGGGGGAGATTGTTAGAACATAGTTTGATTCTACAACCCTCAGTTAGAGTTTTGATGATAACAAATACAAGATTAAATGAATTATGAGAATTATATAATACATAGATGCTACCTAAAAATATGTTGTTTATTTACAGGAAACTCTGATGGAATCAGCATCAGAACATCAGAATATCAACATCAGCATCAGAAGATATGTCACATCAGAAGATCAAACATGTGCTTACGTTGAAGTCTGATGAACAGAATCTGTGCTCAACATACTCTGACTCTGATCAAGATCTTAACAATGTCATCAGCACTCAAAGCAATCAGAATAAGCTAAAGCCAACACACTCTAATCTCAATCAAGCAGAACATTCTGAAGTGTCAATGGTACTGCATTCAAGGCAGATTAATTACCAACGGCATTATTCCAAGACAAAGATCTTCTCAAAATGGAAAGAACGTAATGGGCATTGAAATGGAATTATTGGCATCAACGTATCTTTTCGAAGAAGTATTTAAACAAATCAGTGAGAAAGGAATTGGCTAATGCTCTACAATACTCTACACACCTAAAGTCAATCATCTTCATCCTCACTCATACAGTTTGCTAAAGCTCTCAAATTTTTTACTCTATAGTTCTAGCAATCTAGTTTCACATAAGCTTAATTTGTGTATTATCACAATTGTGATATATAGTTTTTTGTAGAAAACATCAACACACATATTGTTCATTTATCTGTAAGAAAGAATTTCCTTGAGAAACCGGTATGTGGTTTAGACTCAAGAAGGCTTTAGCATTTGTTAAAGCAGTTGTAATATTCAGTTGAATATAGTGAATTAAGACCTCGTTGGAGAGAGGCGAAATCACCTTGACGGGTGGACTGGAGTAGTTTGAGATCAAACGAACCAGGATAAAAATAACGTGTTGTCTACATTTGATTTCAAGTTTCAACAATTCAACCCCCCTTCTTGTGTTTTTCACTTCTTCATATATAACATGTTGATATTCACATTTTATCTTACCTTGTTAATACTGATCATTTTGTTGAGTTGTGCGAGGTACTTCATGAGCTTTCTTTACTTTGTGTTCCACTTTATTTATGGGATACAACTGTGCTTTTGATACAATCTATCTTGTGTCTCATATCAATGAGCTATATATATTTTCCCTATTGTGTGCTTTGTCTGTTTGTATTACCTTGCAGAATTTTTATATAGTTGTGTCTGATATACGTCATTCGTGATTTATTTTCTCATTGAGGCCTTGATGCTTATGTCCGACGACACGACTACTGACTTGTTTCTTTGTTGATGCTAGCTTGTTCGAAGATCTATGGGTTTCTTTACTATTTACTTACTTATTAACAGATTATATTCGTTCGGTACTTTCTCATCTGATTTACGATTTCCCGCATTTTACTGCTTACTTAGGATTGGGAGTCTGTGCCACTTGGCAGGAAATTCTGGAAATCCTCACTAGGAGGCCATGTTTTTGTTTGTTTAATGATTGTGCCAGCATTATAGTATAAATGATAAGTCCTTAAAAGGATCTGAACAGAGAGGGTTCGTAATCGACCCCCACACATTCTAGTTCGTGTCGTTCCTATGCTCACTTTTTACAATTAGACGCTATGAACATGTGCCCAAGATATGAATAAATCTAATCCCTTTAAAGGCAAGTGAAAATGGTTCCTGCAATCGTATCCCCACGCTTTCTTTAGCTCGTGTTGACCAACACTGATGCTTAGTGTATGCATACACTGTGTACTTCCCCCCAGATCTTTCTTGCCTTCGTAATTGACATCGCGGTCAAGGACCTTTTTATATTCCCACAATTTTATAGCTTGGTTGACTCGGGTGATTCGCTCCCCTTGGTTATGGCTTTACCCTTAGTATGATGCTTAATTTCTTGTCTATGGCGGGACCTCCCTTTTTACTACTTGGTCTTCACCTTGTAGGTGTTTGATATTCGAGTGATGCTCTAGCTTTTGTTTGTTCAGATGTTTTGCCATCTGTTTGTTTGATTTTTATCACACGATCTGCATCATTTTTCCGTCTCTTGTTAGATGTTTTATCATTCATTCTCGTACTATCCCTTATGATAGTATGATTTCCCCCGCGTCTCTTTTATAGGATATTTGCCATGCTCCCTTAGGATCGCTCGTTTAGGCTAGTTTCCGAACTAGACATTATGATGGGAATCCATGTATGTTAACTTAGGTAGACACTCCCCTCTCAAAACTCAACCATAGGGCCATGATTGTATCATAACATTAGGCGAACTACTAGGCTAGTCTCCCTTAGATGTTTTTTTCTTTCTTTTGCATTATTGCATCTTAAAACAAAAACTTTCTTTTTCTTGGAAAATCATAAAACTTCTCTAATGAGCTTAAATCCTTTTTCAAGGTTAAAAAATACAAACCAATCTTAATTCTTTGTACGCCTTTTGGCTCTGTTTTAAACTTTGATAGGTTGACATATTATCGCCCTTACCATGATATTTGAATATATTTGTGTTGATCCTTCTCCATCGCTTATGTTTATTATCCTACTTTGATCTTTCAATATGATTATTAGGTGTGATATTTTATCATCGAAATAGATGTTTCTCCATCCTTGCCATGATACTTTTCTATCTTTGTGTTGATGTTTCGCCATCGCGTATTTTTTTTATCCTACTTTGATTTTCAATATCACTGTTAGGTGTGATGTTTTATCATCTAAGTTTTGATGTGTTATCATCTTTGCCATGATATTTCACTATCTTTTTGCTGATGCTTCGCCGTCGCATATGTTTGTTATCCTACTTTGAGTTTTCAATATCATTGTCAGGTGTGATGTTTTATCATCTAAATTTTAATGTGTTGTCATCTTTGCCATGATATTTTACATTCTTTTTTGCCGATGCTTCGTCCTCGCATATGTTTGTTATCCTACTTGTATTTTCGATATCATTGTTAGGTGTGATGTTTTATCATCTTATCTGATATTTTGCTATCATGCTGATGTGTTATCATCTTATATGATTTTGTTTAGCCATGTGATATCTTGTCGTCCTTGTTTTGATGTTTTATCATTGTTGCCGATGTTTTGTCATTTTATCCGATGTTTTGCCATCTTGATTATCGCTTTTGTTTTTTCTAACTAAAAAACACAAACCAACAAAAATATGTAAGCCGAACTATGACTGCTCTGATTCCTTAAAAGGGATACGTAGACGGAGGATTTTTGTGGAGCCTAATCGAGCATATCTTTGTAAATATTCCTTTCTTTTCCCCACATTTTCTTTGCATGCATTCCCTTTTCAGCTTTAAGCCTTAGACATATATTTTGACCACACCCATTAGATTAGACAACATAAGTGGATACCATAGAGTACTACGGACATGAGGGGTGCTAATACCTTCCCCTCGTGTAACAGACTCCCTGACCCGATATCTCGGTCGAAAGACCGTGATTTTTCCCTCCTCATGTTTTCTCGATGTTCACCTTTCCATTTCGGTAGGATAAAAGACGTTTGGTGGTGACTTCATTGATTTTATATCAGATGACTGTTCGGCCGGTTGTTTCACATGCCTCTGACAAGATCAAGTTTGTTTAGTTGAGAGATTCTTCTCAATCTAACATGACCTAACTGTATGTGCCACATCCATTGCTCTTCATTAACTAACATGAGACATTTTACATTCTGTTCTTTAAGGTCAGAAAGTATGATCTTATAAGTGTTTTTTCTTCTCTTTCCATTGAAAAGGACAGAGCCATCTTTTTGACTAACAACTTTACAGGAATCTTGATTAGAGATTATATCATAACCATTATCACTTAATTGACTAATAGATAACAAATTATACTTTAATCCTTCAACAAGTAAAACATTAGATATAGTGGGAAGAGAATTGTTACCTATTATTCCTGAGCCTATGATCCTCCATTTTTGATCTCCTCCAAAACCTATGATGCCTCCATCCTTAAAATCCAGGCTTATAAACATATGCCTTTTTCCTGTCATGTGTCATGAGCAGCCAGAGTCCAGATACCATGATTGGTGTTTTAACTGAGTTGTTAAAGATGTCTCTTTGTAGAAGATATTTTATGTTTCTGAATCAACTTCATCTTCTTGAGAGATTACTTCATTTAATGTTCCAACATGAGCCATCAGTATCATGTTAGTATATTCTCCTTTTGAGTCTGAGTCATCCCTTGTTGTCGTTTGCCTTTTCTTCTAGCCTTTGAGGGATTTCTTCCTTGGTATGTCCTTTGGAAGCCGAGGACATTCATTCTTGTAGTGTCTTGGCTCATTGCATTCATAACAAATGACTTCATCGCCATTGGACTTCCTTTGACCGAACATTGAATCGAAGCAACCTCTAGTCCTTCTTGAACTTTTAAACTTATTTCCTTGATTTCTCTTCTAGATACGGTTAACCCTTCTAGTTAGCAGAGACAACTCATCTTCTTTATCATCAAAATCTCCTTCTAAATCCTCAATTTCATCTTCTTGAAGAGCTTTGGAATTCTCAGATTTTCTGACAGATTTGAGCATAATAGAGTTCACCTTTATTTGAGGTTCATATTGTTCTAACTTAATCTCATGGCTTATTAAGGAACTTATCACTTCTTTTTGAGAAGTGTTGTTCAGATTATTTGCAAGCTTGAGTGTAGTTACCATAGGCTTCCATTTGGATGGCAAGCTTCTGATAATCTTCTTCACATGATTTTCCGTTAAATAGCCTTTGTTAAGAACTTTCAATCCTGCAAATAAGGTTTGAAATCAAAAAAACATAACCTCGATGGTTTCATCCTCCTCCATTTTGAAAGCTTCATATTTCTAAATCAAGGCAGCGCCTTGGTTTCTTTGACTTGATCATTTCCTTCATGAGCCATTTTGAGAGAGTCAAATATAGACTTAACGGAGTCTCTATTTATGATCTTCACATACTCAGTATAAGAAATCGCATTCAACAAGATGGTTCTTGCTTTATGATAATTCTTATAATCTTTCTTTTGTTTATCAGTCATAGCTCCCATAACTATCTCTTTTCCAGTATCATCTGTGGGAGGAACGTAGCCACCGACTACTATATCCCAAACATCAACATCATGACTTAGAAAGAAACTTTATAGTCTATCTTTTCATTATTCAAACTTCTCTCCATCAAAGGTGGGAGGTTTAATGTTGTAGATTTTATTGTTTGAATCTGATGCAACAACAATTGGTGTGGGTTCAACCTTTGTGTTTCTTCAAAGAAAAACTTGTCTGGATCTTTATCTGACATGGTTAAGTGTTTGATAACAATCAATGCCGAAACCGGAGATCTGATGCCAATTGAAGGTGTGAGAAACACAAGAAAGGGGGGTTTGAATTGGGTTACACCAAATTAAATCTTTTCATTGGTGACAGAACAAGTTAGCTTATAACATAACAGTAAATGTAAAAAATTAATTTTATCCTGGTTCGTTGTTAAATAAGATACTCCAGTCCACCCCTTCAAGGATGGTTTTTCCTTCAACAAGCACTTAATCTATTATAACCAAACTGATTACAGAGAACCCATAATAAGTCTGATCAACCTTATTGGCACCCCCAATAAGTTCGCCGATCCTTATTGTACATCTACTTAAACCACAACAAGAGTCTTCTTAAGATAATACCTTCACTCGGTCTCTCAAGATATCATTCAACAACAGTTGAGTACTTTCAATGTATTACAAATTTTCTTCTTTTAAGCATATTACACAGACTTTTCAGTACAAAGAAAAACACCTAAGTGTTCTACTGCAAGATACGAGCAACAACTCCTTGTTTATTTATAAAACTATACACATAATATTTTCTTTAAAGAGTTTTCACAATGCTTTGGTGTAGTTTTGATTGAGATTGATTTAATCTTAGGAAGAAAGGAAGATCCAATCAAAACAAGAGCCAGCTTCAGAAACTCTAAAGAATCCCTCATGGGACTTGTTTCTCTGATTGAACCATCTTCAATTGATGAAGCACTTCTGGACAATGACTGGATTCTAGCAATGCAAGAGGAGCTGAATCAATTCACAAGGAATGACGTATGGGATTTAGTTCCTAAACCAAAAGGATTCAACATCATTGGAACAAAATGGGTGTTCAGAAACAAGCTGAATGAACAAGGTGAAGTCATCAGAAACAAGGCACGATTGGTAGCACAAGGTTATAGTCAGCAAGAGGGGATAGACTATACAGAAACCTTTTCTCCAGTCTCCAGGTTAGAATCTATCAGACTTTTAATTTCTTTTGCTGTTAATAAAGGCATCACTCTGTATCAGATGGATGTCAAGAGTGCATTCTTAAATGGCTATATAGAAGAAGAGGTATATGTGCACCAACCCCCTGGTTTTGAAAGTTCAAAAAATCCAGAATATGTTTTCAAACTAAAGAAGTCACTGTATGGTCTGAAACAAGCTCCCAGAGATTGGTATGAAAGACTAAGTAACTTCTTGTTAGAAAAGGAATTCACCAGAGGGAAGGTGGACACAACCTTATTCTGTAAGACAGTTAAGAATGACATCTTAGTCTGTCAGATTTATGTTGATGATATAATATTTGGATCTACTAATCCTTCTCTGGGAAGAAAATTTGCTAAGTGTATGCAGGCGGAATTTGAGATGAGCCTAATGGGAGAACTGAAATTCTTTCTGGGAATTCAGATCAATCAAACCCCAGAAGGAACTTACATTCATCAGAGCAAATATGTCAGAGAACTTCTGAAGAAATTTGATCTCTCAGAGTGTAAGCCATCAAAGATTCCAATGCATCCCACGTGCATTCTGGAAAGAGAAGAGGTAAGCAAAAAGGTAGAACAGAAGGTCTACAGAGGTATGATTGGTTCTCTTCTTTATCTTACAGCTTCAAGACCTGATATTTTATTCAGTGTATGCATTTGTGCAAGATTCCAATCAGATCCTAGAGAATCTCACTTAACAGTTGTTAAGCGAATTTTCAAGTATCTGAAAGGTACTACTAATCTGGGTTTGTTTTATAGAAAATCTGGTGATTACAACTTAGTAGGTTACTGTGATGCTGACTTTGCTGGAGACAGAGTTGAACGTAAAAGCACTTCTGGAAGCTGCCAGTTTCTGGGAGAAAATCTGATCTCGTGGTCCAGCAAAAGACAATCCACCATTGCTCTATCAATAGCAGAAGCTGAATACATAGCAGCAGCTGGATGCAGCACACAAATGCTCTGGATGAAAAGTCAACTTGAGGACTTCCAGATTTATGAGAGTAACATTCCTATCCTCTGTGATAACACCTCTGCTATTTGCTTAAGTAGAAATCCAATTTTGCATTGTAGGGCTAAGCATATAGAAATAAAACATCACTTTATTAGGGACTATATTCAGAAAGGCATTTTAAACTTAAAATTTATTGATACAGACCATCAATGGGCTGATATCTTTACAAAACCACTTTCTGAAGATAGTTTCAACTTCATTTTGAATCATCTCAGCATGAAGCTCTGTCCAGAATAAAACTGTTTTAATTTTATATATTAACCTTCAGAATTATGTTTATTACTCTCTGAACTTCTGATCAATCCTCTTTCAGAATCTTTAGAAATGCAGATTGTATCAGATCTATCCATGAAGCTCTGAGCTCTTCAATTCAAGGATAGAAGTGATGTTCACCCAAAGCAAACAAGTGTCATCCAGTCATCAGCTATTTCCTGAGGCAGAACACGCGTTCACGCTTCTGAAAAGGCAAAGCGCTGATTGGATGCATTGAGACACATGTCACTGGTAACCGTTTAAGTATCTTTCTGAAATCCCCCAAAATCAGCCATCATTAAATGCTATTAATCATGATTTATTTTCTCTCTCTTAACCATTTATGTTTTCAAAAAAAATTTTCAAAACCTATTTAAACACCATTCACAATGTTTACCCTAACTTTCGTTTTCAAGCAATATTTCTGATATTTGTGTTTGTGTTCTTCTCTATCAAGAAAACTCTTTCAATTTTTTTTCTCTCAAGAACTCGTGTGAACATGGCTTCTAGCAGCAATCTTTCATCTGGTTCCTAGAAAGATGCATCAGCTGAGCAATATGAGGTTCCTCTCAGAACTCTTCTCACTCCGGTCAAGAATCTTGAAGTTCTGTCATAGATTATAGTGGATTTCAACAGTTTGAAGGAAAATGGTTTTGATTTATCAGAAGAGATTCAAGCTCAAGGATGGGAAAGGTATTTTGACAGTTTGGTGGGTCCAACTTTTCCTATCTTGGTTAAGGAATTCTGGATTCACGCGTCTTCCTCAAATTACCAAGTCACTTCTTACATAATGGGGAAGAAGATAGTGATTACTGAAGAGCTTATTGCAAAACTGATTGGATACAGTGGTGGCGGTATTCGCTGTATAGACATGGCTGAAAGGTGCTCAGATGTTGCTGTCATAGCAAGGGAAATTTTCACGCTGGGGCTTCCCTCCAGCAAGATAAGGGATTTGAGAGATAAGCACAGAATTTGGGCAAAGATTATTCTGGGCTGTTTCAACCACAGGAAGCCCACAAGCTCTCCTGATTACATAAACATAGATCAGCCGTTTCTGATCTATTTTATTTCTCAGAAGGTAAAGATTAATCTAGCTCATCTTCTGTTCAACCATCTGAGAACAAGCATCAAGGAGACAAGAGAAGATGAACGCACTAAAAGGGATTGGATACCCTTGGGCAGATTGATATCAGATATTCTGACTGAGAATAGGCTGATTGAACACTTGACAGAGGCACAAGAGATCATCTCCCTGGAACCTTCAGTTGGCAAGCAGCTGAATGCCAAGAATTTAAAGAAGATGAAGCTGATAGAGAACATTAAGAAGGAGCCTAGCATCACTCCTTTTGCTGACATCTCCAGCAGAAGAGTCCCTCTGGACGACTTCCCCATGTTCTCAGAGATTGACTCCAAGCCTCAGATCATTCTGAGATATTTGGATGCCTGTAAAGTTGATGGTACAGCACCCAATCTCAACATCCAAGATCTTCAGCAGAAGGCACCAGAGGTTGCTCTGAAGAAGACTAAGAAGAGAAAAGCTGCTCCAGAAGGATCATCACAATAGACTCCAAAGAAAAGAGGTAATCATGTTTCTGTATCTGTTTTAAATTCAAGTGTTGTTTCCACATCTATTCCTACTCCCATTCCAACTCCAATTCCAACTAATATCCCAACACCACAAACCTTTGAAGATTTTGAAGACTTTGACCCTTCTGAGTCATTAACTCTCAGAAGATCCCGCTCCAAACCACAAAATTCAAACACTGCAACCATACTAGAACCAGAACTTGTATAAGTTCTTTCTAATATAGACCAACATACTTTCGCTCCCCAAACAGATAATCCAAATCCACAACCAGAAATTCCCATCTCACCACAACCTGACATTCCACTTTCACCAATACCAGAAATTCCAATACCAGAACCAGAAATTCCATAACCTTCCTCTCCTCAACCAGAAAGTAATCCACCCTCTCCTCAACATGAACAAACTCCACAGCCTGAGACTCAAAACTCTGAGGCCCAAACCTCTGAGTCTCCTGAACCACAACCCTTGGCCATTCAATTGCCTTGTGGTACAACTGTTAATATGGCTCAACTTCCCTCATCACCAGAAACAACTCCTCCACATACTCCACATAGTCCAATCGTTATTTCTGATTCTCCTACTCCCTCACCTAAGAAAAATATAGAAAACCACAGCAAGACAGTCATTGACCTAACAATCCTTGAACGCCTTGCTGCAATAAACCAGAAAACTACCATCCCTAAACTGAAACAACCAGATGTTGGTTCCATCATTTTGAACTTTGAATCAGATATGCAGAAGTGGATCACTTATTTGAAACAAGCAAGTCTGGAAGTGGTTGATCCTGCTGTATCAGATCATCTCTGGACTCAATTCAGAAGATGGGTTTGCGCTGAAACCTTCAAGTTGCAAGACCAGAGTTATGGACAGGCTCAACAGAACTTCAGCAAACTGCTGAAAGAAATGGAAGGTCCAGTTCTGAGCAAGGTGCTGAAGGAAGAAGTTCTCCATCTGGACAGTGAGCCTTGGTCTGAAAAGCGTCCAGCATCTACAGTTCAACCTGCAGAAGAACAGATTATTCAAGATGAAGACTTGGGTCAAGCAGAAGAAGCTACAGAAAGCTCTGAGAAGCAGCCTGTATCTGAAGATCCTCAAGCTTCCTCTCTTGACAGGCAGGCTCTGGAGGATTTGAAGAGATCAGACATGCTGATGAATGAACGGATGGACAAGCAGGATATCAAGATTGATTCTATAGCAAGCATGGTAGCCAAGCAGAACGAAACCAGCGAACAAATCAAGAGCATGTTGGAAGTTCTGTTCACACGCCTTCCTCCTTCTTCTTAGATTTTTCTTATGTTTTACTTGTTTTCTTTACATGTTTGTCTGTAATATTTCTACTTGTTCTAAACTATCATTGCTTATGTTTTAATACAAACGTGTTTTTACTCTGATCTATTTAACTCTGATTATATATGCTTTTTGATCGCTGACAAAAAGGGGGAGAAAGAATGGTATTTTTCAATAACGGTTTACTGAGACAAAAGTCTCAAACATTCTAACATCCTTATATATTTGTTGTTCTGAAAAGCTTACAGGTACAAGAATCTGAAGAACTCTGATGAAGCAAAATTCGGATGCTTAAAGAAAGGTTCAATAAAGTTCTAAAGTTCTGATACTCAAGGTCTTAAGGAATCAAAGGGAAATAATCAACTCAGGGGGAGTTTTTCTCATCATTACTCTGATATTGTTTATTCCTTATCCTCTTAGCTCTGATACTATTACTCATTATCTGATTATCTCTGATATCGTTTCCTCTTTATCCTTAAACTCTGATACTTTCATCACTTTATTTTAATTGAAAAAATATGGTTTTTGTCATCATCAAAAAGGGGGAGATTGTTAGAACATAGTTTGATTCTACAACCCTCAGTTAGAGTTTTGATGATAACAAATACAAGATTAAATGAATTATGAGAATTATATAATACATAGATGCTACCTAAAAATATGTTGTTTATTTACAGGAAACTCTGATGGAATCAGCATCAGAACATCAGAATATCAACATCAGCATCAGAAGATATGTCACATCAGAAGATCAAACATGTGCTTACGTTGAAGTCTGATGAACAGAATCTGTGCTCAACATACTCTGACTCTGATCAAGATCTTAACAATGTCATCAGCACTCAAAGCAATCAGAATAAGCTAAAGCCAACACACTCTAATCTCAATCAAGCAGAACATTCTGAAGTGTCAATGGTACTGCATTCAAGGCAGATTAATTACCAACGGCATTATTCCAAGACAAAGATCTTCTCAAAATGGAAAGAACGTAATGGGCATTGAAATGGAATTATTGGCATCAACGTATCTTTTCCAAGAAGTATTTAAACAAATCAGTGAGAAAGGAATTGGCTAATGCTCTACAATACTCTACACACCTAAAGTCAATCATCTTCATCCTCACTCATACAGTTTGCTAAAGCTCTCAAATTGTTTACTCTATAGTTCTAGCAATCTAGTTTCACATAAGCTTAATTTGTGTATTATCACAATTGTGATATATAGTTTTTTGTAGAAAACATCAACACACATATTGTTCATTTATCTGTAAGAAAGAATTTCCTTGAGAAACCGGTATGTGGTTTAGACTCAAGAAGGCTTTAGCATTTGTTAAAGCAGTTGTAATATTCAGTTGAATATAGTGAATTAAGACCTCGTTGGAGAGAGGCGAAATCACCTTGACGGGTGGACTGGAGTAGTTTGAGATCAAACGAACCAGGATAAAAATAACGTGTTGTCTACATTTGATTTCAAGTTTCAACAATTCAACCCCCCTTCTTGTGTTTTTCACTTCTTCATATATAACATGTTGATATTCACATTTTATCTTACCTTGTTAATACTGATCATTTTGTTGAGTTGTGCGAGGTACTTCATGAGCTTTCTTTACTTTGTGTTCCACTTTATTTATGGGATACAACTGTGCTTTTGATACAATCTATCTTGTGTCTCATATCAATGAGCTATATATATTTTCCCTATTGTGTGCTTTGTCTGTTTGTATTACCTTGCAGAATTTTTGTATAGTTGTGTCCGATATACGTCATTCGTGATTTATTTTCTCATTGAGGCCTTGATGCTTATGTCCGACGACACGACTACTGACTTGTTTCTTTGTTGATGCTAGCTTGTTCGAAGATCTATGGGTTTCTTTACTATTTAGTTACTTATTAACAGATTATATTCGTTCGGTACTTTCTCATCTGATTTACGATTTCCCGCATTTTACTGCTTACTTAGGATTGGGAGTATGTGCCACTTGGCAGGAAATTCTGGAAATCCTCACTAGGAGGCCATGTTTTTGTTTGTTTAATGATTGTGCCAGCATTATAGTATAAATGATAAGTCCTTAAAAGGATCTGAACAGAGAGGGTTCGTAATCGACCCCCACACATTCTAGTTCGTGTCGTTCCTATGCTCACTTTTTACAATTAGACGCTATGAACATGTGCCCAAGATATGAATAAATCTAATCCCTTTAAAGGCAAGTGAAAATGGTTCCTGCAATCGTATCCCCACGCTTTCTTTAGCTCGTGTTGACCAACACTGATGCTTAGTGTATGCATACACTGTGTACTTCCCCCCAGATCTTTCTTGCCTTCGTAATTGACATCGCGGTCAAGGACCTTTTTATATTCCCACAATTTTATAGCTTGGTTGACTCGGGTGATTCGCTCCCCTTGGTTATGGCTTTACCCTTAGTATGATGCTTGATTTCTTGTCTATGGCGGGACCTCCCTTTTTACTACTTGGTCTTCACCTTGTAGGTGTTTGATATTCGAGTGATGCTCTAGCATTTGTTTGTTCAGATGTTTTGCCATCTGTTTGTTTGATTTTTATCACACGATCTGCATCATTTTTCCGTCTCTTGTTAGATGTTTTATCATTCATTCTCGTACTATCCCTTATGATAGTATGATTTCCCCCGCGTCTCTTTTATAGGATATTTGCCATGCTCCCTTAGGATCGCTCGTTTAGGCTAGTTTCCGAACTAGACATTATGATGGGAATCCATGTATGTTAACTTAGGTAGACACTCCCCTCTCAAAACTCAACCATAGGGCCATGATTGTATCATAACATTAGGCGAACTACTAGGCTAGTCTCCCTTAGATGTTTTTTTCTTTCTTTTGCATTATTGCATCTTAAAACAAAAACTTTCTTTTTCTTGGAAAATCATAAAACTTCTCTAATGAGCTTAAATCCTTTTTCAAGGTTAAAAAATACAAACCAATCTTAATTCTTTGTACGCCTTTTGGCTCTGTTTTAAACTTTGATAGGTTGACATATTATCGCCCTTACCATGATATTTGAATATATTTGTGTTGATCCTTCTCCATCGCTTATGTTTATTATCCTACTTTGATCTTTCAATATGATTATTAGGTGTGATATTTTATCATCGAAATAGATGTTTCTCCATCCTTGCCATGATACTTTTCTATCTTTGTGTTGATGTTTCGCCATCGCGTATTTTTTTTATCCTACTTTGATTTTCAATATCACTGTTAGGTGTGATGTTTTATCATCTAAGTTTTGATGTGTTATCATCTTTGCCATGATATTTCACTATCTTTTTGCTGATGCTTCGCCGTCGCATATGTTTGTTATCCTACTTTGAGTTTTCAATATCATTGTCAGGTGTGATGTTTTATCATCTAAATTTTAATGTGTTGTCATCTTTGCCATGATATTTTACATTCTTTTTTGCCGATGCTTCGTCCTCGCATATGTTTGTTATCCTACTTGTATTTTCGATATCATTGTTAGGTGTGATGTTTTATCATCTTATCTGATATTTTGCTATCATGCTGATGTGTTATCATCTTATATGATTTTGTTTAGCCATGTGATATCTTGTCGTCCTTGTTTTGATGTTTTATCATTGTTGCCGATGTTTTGTCATTTTATCCGATGTTTTGCCATCTTGATTATCGCTTTTGTTTTTTCTAACTAAAAAACACAAACCAAAAAAAATATGTAAGCCGAACTATGACTGCTCTGATTCCTTAAAAGGGATACGTAGACGGAGGATTTTTGTGGAGCCTAATCGAGCATATCTTTGTAAATATTCCTTTCTTTTCCCCACATTTTCTTTGCATGCATTCCCTTTTCAGCTTTAAGCCTTAGACATATATTTTGACCACACCCATTAGATTAGACAACATAAGTGGATACCATAGAGTACTACGGACATGAGGGGTGCTAATACCTTCCCCTCGTGTAACAGACTCCCTGACCCGATATCTCGGTCGAAAGACCGTGATTTTTCCCTCCTCATGTTTTCTCGATGTTCACATTTCCATTTCGGTAGGATAAAAGACGTTTGGTGGTGACTTCATTGATTTTATATCAGATGACTGTTCGGCCGGTTGTTTCACATGCCTCTGACAAGATCAAGTTTGTTTAGTTGAGAGATTCTTCTCAATCTAACATGACCTAACTGTATGTGCCACATCCATTGCTCTTCATTAACTAACATGAGACATTTTACATTCTGTTCTTTAAGGTCAGAAAGTATGATCTTATAAGTGTTTTTTCTTCTCTTTCCATTGAAAAGGACAGAGCCATCTTTTTGACTAACAACTTTACAGGAATCTTGATTAGAGATTATATCATAACCATTATCACTTAATTGACTAATAGATAACAAATTATACTTTAATCCTTCAACAAGTAAAACATTAGATATAGTGGGAAGAGAATTGTTACCTATTATTCCTGAGCCTATGATCCTCCATTTTTGATCTCCTCCAAAACCTATGATGCCTCCATCCTTAAAATCCAGGCTTATAAACATATGCCTTTTTCCTGTCATGTGTCATGAGCAGCCAGAGTCCAGATACCATGATTGGTGTTTTAACTGAGTTGTTAAAGATGTCTCTTTGTAGAAGATATTTTATGTTTCTGAATCAACTTCATCTTCTTGAGAGATTACTTCATTTAATGTTCCAACATGAGCCATCAGCATCATGTTAGTATATTCTCCTTTTGAGTCTGAGTCATCCCTTGTTGTCGTTTGCCTTTTCTTCTAGCCTTTGAGGGATTTCTTCCTTGGTATGTCCTTTGGAAGCCGAGGACATTCATTCTTGTAGTGTCTTGGCTCATTGCATTCATAACAAATGACTTCATCGCCATTGGACTTCCTTTGACCGAACATTGAATCGAAGCAACCTCTAGTCCTTCTTGAACTTTTAAACTTATTTCCTTGATTTCTCTTCTAGATACGGTTAACCCTTCTAGTTAGCAGAGACAACTCATCTTCTTTATCATCAAAATCTCCTTCTAAATCCTCAATTTCATCTTCTTGAAGAGCTTTGGAATTCTCAGATTTTCTGACAGATTTGAGCATAATAGAGTTCACCTTTATTTGAGGTTCATATTGTTCTAACTTAATCTCATGGCTTATTAAGGAACTTATCACTTCTTTTTGAGAAGTGTTGTTCAGATTATTTGCAAGCTTGAGTGTAGTTACCATAGGCTTCCATTTGGATGGCAAGCTTCTGATAATCTTCTTCACATGATTTTCCGTTAAATAGCCTTTGTTAAGAACTTTCAATCCTGCAAATAAGGTTTGAAATCAAAAAAACATAACCTCGATGGTTTCATCCTCCTCCATTTTGAAAGCTTCATATTTCTAAATCAAGGCAGCGCCTTGGTTTCTTTGACTTGATCATTTCCTTCATGAGCCATTTTGAGAGAGTCAAATATAGACTTAACGGAGTCTCTATTTATGATCTTCACATACTCAGTATAAGAAATCGCATTCAACAAGATGGTTCTTGCTTTATGATAATTCTTATAATCTTTCTTTTGTTTATCAGTCATAGCTCCCATAACTATCTCTTTTCCAGTATCATCTGTGGGAGGAACGTAGCCACCGACTACTATATCCCAAACATCAACATCATGACTTAGAAAGAAACTTTATAGTCTATCTTTTCATTATTCAAACTTCTCTCCATCAAAGGTGGGAGGTTTAATGTTGTAGATTTTATTGTTTGAATCTGATGCAACAACAATTGGTGTGGGTTCAACCTTTGTGTTTCTTCAAAGAAAAACTTGTCTGGATCTTTATCTGACATGGTTAAGTGTTTGATAACAATCAATGCCGAAACCGGAGATCTGATGCCAATTGAAGGTGTGAGAAACACAAGAAAGGGGGGTTTGAATTGGGTTACACCAAATTAAATCTTTTCATTGGTGACAGAACAAGTTAGCTTATAACATAACAGTAAATGTAAAAAATTAATTTTATCCTGGTTCGTTGTTAAATAAGATACTCCAGTCCACCCCTTCAAGGATGGTTTTTCCTTCAACAAGCACTTAATCTATTATAACCAAACTGATTACAGAGAACCCATAATAAGTCTGATCAACCTTATTGGCACCCCCAATAAGTTCGCCGATCCTTATTGTACATCTACTTAAACCACAACAAGAGTCTTCTTAAGATAATACCTTCACTCGGTCTCTCAAGATATCATTCAACAACAGTTGAGTACTTTCAATGTATTACAAATTTTCTTCTTTTAAGCATATTACACAGACTTTTCAGTACAAAGAAAAACACCTAAGTGTTCTACTGCAAGATACGAGCAACAACTCCTTGTTTATTTATAAAACTATACACATAATATTTTCTTTAAAGAGTTTTCACAATGCTTTGGTGTAGTTTTGATTGAGATTGATTTAATCTGATATATTTTGTGTAATGTTGATTCTTACTTTTCTTCATGTTCCAAGTCTTCCTTTTATAGCTTGTAAAAGAGATCCGTTGAAAGGGTAGAAAGGTAATCAGAAATCTAGATGTTTGTTCTCAACGGTCATAATGAGAGTGGTTATAGTATAGTACAAAAAGAATTGTCCTTAAGCCACCCTAGAGGGTAGAGGTCACAGACTACTTTATGTATCTTTTGTAAACTATCACACATTAACCATTTTGAACTTCTTCTTAACTTCAGAGGCTTCGGATATTTGAATGTTAAACGTTGAAGCTTGTTGTAGAAGAATATTTCTTAAGTCTTAGAACCTAAGTCTTGGAGTCTTCAAAACTTGTCCTATTAAAATCTTGTCTTCAGAGTCTTCAACACTTGGTCATAAGAACTTGCTTGCCTCTAGATCATCAGAACTTGTTAGCAGAACCTCATCTTTCATAATCTTCATAACTTTGTAACACACTAAAGCAAAGCTTTAGAAGGCCTCTAAAGCTTAACCATAAAGTCACGATCAAAACCTCTTATACTAATGTTCATTAGATACATTGTAGAAGATGGATTCCAGAATCTTAACTTTAAATGTAAAACATAATCACATGTTTTCTTCTAGTAGTGTATATTCAGAACCTGATGACGCCACACGCCTTCATACCAGAGTCAGATTATTATAGCAGCAGTTGCACACTAGAAAGAAACCATTAGTGTATACAATTGTTCACTAAGATAACATGTAAAGTTATCATCAAAATCTTAAGGTCAGATGTGTAACACCCTATTTCCCCGTCGGTAAATTATATAAAATCAGAGTAAATTAATTTTTAAATAAACATAAACAAAATAGGATGTCACATACTTTTCAAGTCACACATGCTCAAAATTAGGATACACAACACAATTGTAAGCTCATAAGTCTTAAACTTCATTACATATATTCGCAGCGGGAAAACATTAATAATTAGTCATCTCAATTTTTCAATCGAAACAATGAATATCATCTTTCAAACATCAACATAATCATAAATAACTCGAACAATGGAGCAATACAAGTTTACTCCTAACATAACAAAACAAATAACGCGAAAACCCCCAAGTGTTATGTATCAGAGCAGACACCAACTCAATCTATGAAACTGAAGGAACTCCTCAGCTAACCTTCAATCTCTAGCTACTTGTGACCATTTGCATGTTACCCACGTGGAGGTAACATACAAACAGAAAGAGTGAGATATCAAACAATATAAAAGAAAGCATAATAATAGGAAGGTAACGGTTCAAGCATATAATCATCACATCTCACACATCGTAATATAATACATAATTTCATCAACATTCATCCATCTAATTATCAATAACAATATGATGCAAAAGACCGACACGGACTTAATGCACGTAGTACCAATAGGGTAACACCCTCTTCGCAATAATTCCAATTAGGGCAATCAACTTTGCTCGCTAATACAGACCTTCGCTCGCCAATACAGGCCTTCGCTTATGAATACATGAGACTCTATCATGCAACAACTTACTTCATATTTATCATTATTACTCATCACAATTTCACCAATACAGGCCATCATCATCATTCTCATCATGTATTTCATGTCAAATAATCAAAACAAGCATCGTAAATAAACATAATATAATTCATGGCATACGAATCAAAGCACACTCATGGATTGGTATTAAAGTTGATAAGATAATTAACTACTGCATCATAAGCCATTTTTATAAGATAGAAAACTGTTTTTATCTTTTCAATGGTCCAAACGAAGTGTCAAACAGACACCCGATGCAAAAGTTATGAGTTTTAGAAGTCTTCCAAAAATGTTGTCAGTAGCAGTGGTAACCGGTTACCCAGTTATGATAACCGGTTACCACAAGACCGTAACCTTTTCCTTTTCAAAATTCCTCACGGTAACCGGCCACCCACTTATGGTAACTGGTTACCGTAGGACAGTAGCCAATCCCGTATTAAATTTTGGTGTGGTAATCGGTACCAAATTTGGGTGACTGGTTATCCTGCAATAACAGAGAAAAATCCTGCAATTGCTTGTTACGATCTTCCCATGTTCCAATCCCCAAAATTCATAGTTTTCACATCCCAAAATCATATTTTAAGCATGCTAATTACTCATCAACATTTTTACATTAATCCTAACCAATTCATGTCATCAAATTTCATCACAAACACATCGAAATCACAAAAATCCATTAATGGGGAAAACCCCTCAAAACAACCAGTTATGGAGAAATCAAAATATACAATCGTACAACCTAAATCCTACCATACCATATCATTAGGCAAACCCTTATAGAGTTAGAATCCTTCCTTACCTTAGATTCTTGGTTGGTTCTTGATTCGTACGGTGAATCTTTGCCCTATCTTCCTAGTGCTTCTCTCTCTTCTAACTCCTATGTTCTTCTTCTTCTTCTTCTTCTTCTTCTTCTTCTTCTATTTCACGTACTATTCCCTTTTTCCTTCTTCTCACTCTATTATATTCTAATAATAATATTACTAACCTAAATAAATAATTAATTAATTATTATTATAAAATAATTATTATTATTCTAATAATATAGTAGTAATAATAATAATAGTAATCTATATTATTCCACGCACTCATATGTTTCTACACAAATAGCGAAACACCCCCATAACCTCAACTTTTATAATTCCAAGGCATCTAATCTCCATCAAGGCATCACATCACATCATAAAATTCATCAACTCACATAATTTCACCGCCTCATCTTATTATTTAATTAAAAATAATTCTAATTAAATCGGGGTGTTACAAGATGTATAAACACTTCTTGTTCTTATAGATAGAACTACTAATGTTATATTAGAAACAGAATTCAATGGTTCTTCTTCTGAGTGATATGGTGATTCTGATGATATCTTGATTAAGACTATCTAAAATTCTAATAATGTATTTGCACACTCAATGAAACCATTAGTACTAAAATTATTTCTCATCAAATATATGCTTGTTATCATTAAAACACAGAGATTAAACACAAATCTAAATCTTGTTCTAACAACAACTTCCTTCAGCATAACACTTAGCCTTGGAGAAAGACTAGGAGACATAAATAAAATTCTTGTTGATCCAAGAGGCAAAATTGTTTCCCAAGAAGAAACATCTTCCATTAGTACAAACTTCGTCAGACTTATTCTTGAAAATTCATTTTTTCCAAAAACTTTACTCCACAAATCATCATAATTAGATATTTCGTCTCTAAATCGATTGGTGATCACAAACTCCAAATGAATAAATTTTATGAAATCTAGAGAAAACTTGGTTGGCTTGAGAGATCTCTAATTCAGTGATTGCTAGCTCTTTAGAGTCTGCCTCATTTTCTAGAGTGTCAATCTGTTGAGATGATGTTCCAACATCTGCTTGGACATCAGTCCCCTTCTCAAAGAGTGAACCATTGACTTTGGTTCTGGAGTTAACATCCATAAGTTTTTTTATCAGCAGAGTAACCCATAAACATCCATTATTCTCTTTGAGGGAGTTGATAAAAGCCTTTGATTGACTTCAAATATTTGATTTTCTTTGCTAAAGTACACCTAGGTCATTTTAGAAAAATCATCAACAACCACATAGACATGCCTCTATCCACCAACATTCTCACTTTGCATTGACCACATTAGATCCATAAAAGGAAGTTCTACAACTTTATCAGAAGTATGATGTTGCAACTTCTTGTGTGACATCTTAAATTTATTTTCCTTGGACATAAAACATGTTGATGAGAAAATAGTTTATTATGGTACCCAAAGATATCAACTGTCTTTGGACCTAAATTCCTCTTATCATTAGTGGTAAACACATTCTACATTGATGGGATTTAACTTCAGAACTTGGTCTCATAAATGACTTATGACTATCATAATAGTTCTCAGACATTCAATAAAGAGAACATCATTCATCCATATCTCCAACACACTCAATTTCACCTTTTGGCCCCCATCACCAAAAGAAACAATACTGGTAGCATGAGACTTAAAGATTACCAGATACTTCATTCCTCCAGTTACGTGGTTGGAACAACCACTGACAAACTTCTAATCCTCTTTGTTGAAGTTCCAAGAGAGGTATGAGCAATAAGAAATAAGAACCCTCTTGAGTTTTAACCACTGCTTAGTTAACCTTAGGTTGAACTGAACCATATGAGATCATATATGACCAACATTACCACATAAGTGACAACTTTAGTGCACGAACTTGTCTTTAGCTTGAGTAGTTTTGATGTCTAGAATGATGTTGAGACATTTCTATTGACATCATTGATTTAGCCTGCCTTTTGGAGGAACCATAGTTCTTTGAATGAAGTAGTCAGCTCATCATACGATATTCCTTTAACAAGAACCTACATTAGAAATCCATCTTCCAGAAATAAAAATAACATACTTGGTAGGATCACCTCCCCCATCAGACCAATAAATAGAAAACCCCTTAAGATGTTTCTTGAGAAAGGTAGGGCATATATCCAAAATCTTCAAATTCATGACACTATGCCTTTACTTGGATTTACCTTTTCATTTTTTCCAACTTTCCTTTGAGCAACATAGTCTTGATGATGTTAGGACTAATGTTATTGACATTTGACGTTGACCTTCTATCCACTCTCCTCAAAACCTGTTTGAATTTCCTTACTAGAATACACAAGTATTAGATAAACATTCAGAGGTTCCAGGGAACATTGCTCCTCTTTATCCACAGAGCTGGAGACAAAAGGTATGTTATTGTTCTTCTATTCAGATCTTCCATTTTAGTAAGCTCAAAACTTTTGAGAGACCAAAAAACATTTGTTATTGATATCCTAAGCTTCTTCAATGGCTGATACCTTATTGTCAAATCTCTTGGGTAGAGACCTGAGTGTCTTCTTCCTTACCAGCCTTTCTCTTGAACTTTTTTATGTGCCTCCATGATTAGTCTTGAGAAACTCTTAACTATCTTTGACCATAACACATGTGTTCATCAGATTAAAGATGGAACTCAACACTTTAGAATTACCAAAATCTAACTCGTACACTTCCTTAGACCAATCCTCTCCCTTCCTTTATCCTTAACAACAAGATTCACCAATCCTGGAAAAATTGCAAGATTTGTTGTCCATTGACATCAAGAATGTTATTATTCTATCCTTCCAAAAAACAAGTAGTATCAGAAAAATTCTCCGTGAAGCTCACCCCATAAACAGACCAAGGTGCCTTCTCTAAATGCCTATTGAAATTTTGGCACTTTAAAATATGGTAATACTGATGTCCCAACATCAGAACACAATAGGAAGGTGCACTCACACTATAAGCATCCCAATCAAAATAAAAAATGGTTTGATTTTTGTTATCTAAGTGGGATCAAAAAGTTCCCTAGTTGGTTGAAGACCAACAATTGCTGCTAGGTCAAAGAGCGTAGGCGTGATCATTCCACATGGTAGGTGAAATGTGTTAGTCGAAGTTTCCCAGAAGAAAATATAAGCAAGCAACATATGAGGGTTATACGGGGGACCAACCCTAAAAATTTATATTAAGTCAAAAATACCCATCTTTTTACATATTCTCTCTTTAATTTGTTGAACCTTATTCAACCGGCTAATGTAAGATTTGTTGGTCGAAGGTGATGACCAAAATACAAGGTTTTTAATAAAGCTTAAACCAAAAGGTTCGTCTTCAAATGTCATAGGTTTTCCATGTGAGAAAATAGGAAAAAAATCCATCATAGCTCGTTGTTTTCTTAGTTGGTTTTGGTAAAGGACCCATAAAAGCATAAATGCTACCAGCAAAAGAGTAAGGAATTAGTATCTGAGAAAACTAGACAACATGTTTATTTTCTTCCATTGGAGGCTTAGGGATGTAAGAGTGGTCGTCTATGACTACGGGATCATTGAGTTCAGCAGCAAATGAGATATGTGGTTGACGTCTTGTGTTGGATCCAGAGGCCATTATTGTTTCTTGAGTGATGCTTAGGTAAGAAGTTGAAGAAATGAAGAGTAAAAAATTACAAGGAAATTTTGAATTTTTCTAAGGCTTTAAGGAAGAAGACGATAGAAAATAAGGGGGGAAATGGTATATATATATATAGCCATATAAAGGGAAATAATTGGGTTTCCCTCTAAAGAATTGAGAAAAATGGCACATCTAAATCTACATGTCATTTAAAGTTATTGGAAAAAAATAAAAATAAAATGATTTTTTAAATTTTCATTTAATTTTGTGGCTCATTAGTATTCTAGGAACTCGGAGTAATGGTGGAAATCTGCATACACGTCAATGACGTGACAATTTGGGGAAAATTGGTCATGATGACTATGATGTGTGTAAACTATCTTGAACAGTGTCGAGCAGTTACTAAAAATATCACCTTTCTTTCATCTATTATGATCGAAATTGACTTTCTTGGAGGGAATATATTAGCTTGAAAAATTTAGATGAAGTATTTGACAAGGGATGATAGTAACCTTGCAGAAAAATGACTAAGTATGAAATCACTTGGTCGTTGACATACTGCTTATGTCGATCAAGAAGGTTCAACTAGCATAGTAAGAATGATTTGGAAGAATCTCCAGAACAAATCCACAAGATTAGGATCACTCTCTCTTCAAAACATGTCCAAAATCTCGAAAAAGAGTTACACTAAGAAAACCTTTGACAGAGTGTCAGGTTCGACACATTATTTAGATGTTGGGGACTTAGCATATTTTCATGCTAAGAGTCAAGTAAATGAAAGGATATCTTGACAATGCTATGGAAGTTAATCAGAGACTCTTATAGGCAGTTAACAAGTCTAAAGGCAATTATCAATGTGACTAATGGTTTGTCGCAATTTTTCAACCAGCAAAGATGCATGAAAACAAATTGGAAGTCCGAAGTAAACGTAAGGAAATGTGTATCGATCACTGAGGAAATAACTGTTGTCGACGTTTACTATTGTAGTAGTATATAAAGTAGGCTCGTGCATGTAATCACGGTCACGAAAATCTCATTTATTCTCTATATAACTAAAGTATGTAAGTTACAAAGTGAAACAGTTTATGAGAAATGTATGAGTCTGTATCCAATTTTTTATTTATGTTAAAGTCTTGTATTTAAAACATTCATGTTAAATGTTATTTATTGTTTATTATCTTTATCAAAAATTTATTATTTGTATCCAGTTAGTGCTTATTCAAATGTTTATATTAATTCAAACCATACACACTTTTCATTCTATCTTTCCTTAACACAAGTTATCCTTGAGATTTTTCAAACTAATCTCTTAAATAAATTAAATTTGTGTTTGTTTACTAAAACATTAATAAACAAATTCACTAAACAATCTAACTATTTTAAATTCAATTTAGTTCGATTAGGCAATTCGGTTGAGTTGAGATGTTTTTTTTTGAGTCCTACTTATTCCTACATATGAAACATTTATTATTGAGAACACTTTTCATGTATCAAGGAATTCATTAATTTTTTCCCTTTAGTTTTACTATTATTTATTATTCTATACTAATAAGGATGGTGAGAAATAGACAAAAGTATTGTCAGATATTAAAGTTTTTATCTTTCTAAAGAGTAAAGGAATAAGAAAAAGGTTAAAAAGGGTAAAACTAGATAAGGGTAAAACTAGATAAGGGTAATGTAGTCAATTTAGTAGGAAGTGTCATTCATAACTACAGAGTCATGAAAAAACATGGAATCATGTTATTCCCTTATTTTTACCCCCCTTCAAACTTTTTCCTGTCTCCATCCAAACCTACTGTCCAACTTTTCTTTCCTATTTCCTCCAAAGCCTAATCCTTCTCTCTCACTCAATCTCTCTCTCCCTCTCTCTCTCTCTCTCTGAAAAACACCAAGAATGAAGAATATTAATATAACCACTAACAAATGATGATGAGGATGAAACAAGTTTGAGTTTGCTTCACCTTTTTAAGGTAAAAAAAACTCTCAGAAATCAAGGCTACTAAAAAAACCACATCTATATAGATATATAGATATATATAGCTTAGAAAATCTTTCCAATTATATTGTTGAATGAACACTTACTTCACTTTACTGTACTAATCCCATCAATCTCATCACATTCTCAATCTTAAAAAAATTCTCTTCTTTCTGCTTCATCATTTTCAGGTAACTTTCTCAATCCTAAAATAAACAAAATCTATAACATATCAATTAACCCTTTCATTCTTATCTCAGGAACCCTAGTACATCCATCAAAGAGATAAATTCACAAAGTTTTCACCAAGTTCAAAGCAATTAACCTTGGATCTGCAAAATATAAAGTTTAACAAAACTTTTATATACCAATGGATTCAATTCAACAATTTATACAGACATGTAACAATGAAAACAGCTGCAACTTCATGAATACTATAAGCAACAACAACACAAGCTTAACAACCACAACAACAACAACAGCAAGTGGAAGCTCTTCTTCATCTGCAGCTTCAACCATAACATCCAACACACCAAACAGTAGCAGCCGGTATGAGAATCAGAAACGCCGTGACTGGAACACTTTTGGTCAGTACCTCAAGAATCATCGTCCTCCTCTTTCTCTCTCTAGATGCAGCGGTGCACATGTGCTTGAATTTCTCAGGTGAAGTGCATGTTCATATATAAATCACCATGCATCCATTCATTCAATTGCATAAGCATAACAGTTTTTTATATTGCAGAAAATCACAGCCTTACACATGGAGGCAAGTTTTGATAGTACATAAAATCAGTCATATTTCACATCTTTGTGACATGAAAAATCTTGATATGATACGATTACTCAATTTTCAGTCACAGACCTTTTCTTATAAAATATTTTAAAATTGTGGCGGCTTTTGAAAAATGATATAGTTATTGCGGTTACTGTGATGCGAATTGAGACTATATAATTTCTTTTTGTTGTTTGGTGTCTAGGTATTTGGATCAATTTGGGAAAACAAAAGTTCACACACCAATTTGTCCATTTTATGGGCATCCAAACCCTCCAGCACCATGTCCATGTCCTCTAAGGCAAGCATGGGGAAGCCTAGATGCACTGATAGGCCGTCTTCGAGCGGCCTTTGAAGAAAACGGAGGAAAACCAGAAACAAATCCATTTGGTGCTCGAGCCGTGAGGCTTTACCTTCGCGAAGTTCGCGATCTTCAATCCAAAGCAAGAGGGATTAGTTATGAGAAAAAGAAGAGAAAACGTCCACCACCACCACCACCGCGGCCACAGCAACAAGTTCCACCACCACAAGGTGCAAGTGCAGCTCATTAGAGATCAATCCAATTCCAAATTCTCTCTCTCTCACTCACTTCACTCTCTTATCTTAATATCTTAATGCTTTTTTCATAAAATTTATATTTAGGGTTTTTTCTCTTTCTTTTGTTTAATAATATGTGAAAGCTGCTATGATCTGAAAAAACATATAGAGTGTTTTGTCTTTGGATCCTGTTTGGTTGCTGTACACAGAGATGAAAAAGTGTTATAAAATGTAATATATCATTTATCTGCTTTTAAAGATATTGCAGACTGTCTTGTGTTTGTGTACTGCTAGTAGAGTGCTAGTGGTCTGAAAAGTTGAAGCTATTGAGTGAGAGTGTCAATGAATATACATCTAGTACAATATCTTTGTGATTCTCACAATCACAACCATGGCATTATTCATATATATTTATATCAATCTTTTCAATTTGTACAACTTCAATAACTCTAACTTACACTTGCAGCAGATTATATGCCTTTAATCATATACATTATATAATTTATAATTCTTTTTTGATGAATTGAATTTAACAAAAATTGTTAGCAATTTGATTCACCACAAATGGAGGTTAAATTTGAATTTTGAACCTACATTTATAGTAAGTAGTCACTTCCATATACATAATGATGGATGGGTTTGAGTGTTTCACATATTTGTATATTTATAGGATATGATATGAAATGATTATTTGTTCATATATTCCTTCTTTTTTTGTGTGTGGAAAGAGAATGATAGAGGTTTTATTTTAATATAATATGATGATGATCATAATAAGTTCTGTTTGAAACTGACAAGCTTTATTGATTTCTCTTCCCATTGAAAGATGAGACTAACAGTTGACCGTTAAATTTCATTGATGATCATCATACAGATTCATGTGTGTGTAGCAGTAGTGCTGTCATTTCAAATTATCAAAAGGAAGTTGCCAAATAAATTTTAATGGCAGACAGTGTAATTCATTCATAAATGACTAAACCTTCAATTATTACTTTTTATTGCTAACTTCAATTATTATTACTAGTTTTTTTTGTTAATCTACTTGATTCATCTTCATTCATTTTATGTTACTACCATGAAAAAATATATAAGTCATGATCATTTTGAATCTTATATTGTATTCTAGTACTTCTTATATTTTCCTTGTAATTTTTTCTTTTATAATAATTAACAAGCAAATAGAATTTTTTTTTTTAAAATGATACACTAAAACTGGAATACTAGGAATATTTCGATCCAAATACATAGTCATAGGAATGTGGAAACAATATTCAGCATAGTAGAAGCCAATCTCAATTATTCAATTATTTGTATATGTATTTTCTAGCCAAGCTTAATCATGGGAATACTTATATTCTTTCTTCGAAAAAGCAATATAGTGTTCAACGTAACTTCCACCACAATGAAGAACCCTACTACAAATGATATATCCCAAATTGATCACATATGCTTGAGTGCCAAATCAAGGAAAGTCTCTCAAGACCACTCACTACCTTAAGGGTTAACGTCCTCTCTATTTCTTCTTCTTCTCTATCAAACTTATTGAAGGCCACAAGTCACTCCCAAGAAAAAATTTGACATCGAACCCATAATCAAATCACATTCCTACATAATCAAATGGTCCAATTAAAAGATAAACCAAATAATCAATTGACATCGAACCCATAAAATCCTCCAAACCCAACCACTTGCAAAATCTAAATCATAAAAGCTTACTAACTTCACAAGAAAAAAAATAAGTGATCCAAATCGGTATTGATAAGGAAACAAAGAGGAAAATCCAAATTATGAATTCCCACTAAAATTCTAAGCTTAGATAGTTACATCTTTGAAGGTAAACTATTCAATAGCAATTTCCAGACAAAAATTAAAATTTTACTAGGTACCTTCTAATAACATATAATTATAAGTTGTTCCTATAATTTAGGTGTAACCAACCATTCCTATTAATATGCATATGATTTGTTATAGTTTGAATCATTCATGTCTTGATGATAGGAATCGGCATAAGAGCTCCCTTAAAATTAGGAATTAGTTATACAATCGTGTATCTTTTGTATATATAAATAGTCAGCATTTATGACTAGAATAATATATTGGAATATCATTCTCTTCATGATGTTCAGAGCGTAAAAGCTTAAAAGCAATTTTTTTTCCTCTCAATTTTTTTTCTTTCTCACGATCCTTACTATGGCTTCACCTTCTGACACTGAAATGACGTTCAATGTGTCATCGCCAGCAGACAAACTGATCATTTTGAATGCTGGTTCTCAACTCTTCATCAAACTCGATGGAGACAATTACCCTGCCTGGATAATCCAGTTCATGGATCTTTTAACAGGCTATATTGATGGAACTAAGCCATGTCCATCAAAACAACTCGAGACCAATACCACGGCTGTCAATCCAGCCTTTACTCATTGGGTTCGACAAGATCAATTGATTCTACATGGAATCGTATCATCTGTGGCTGCAACAGTAGTCACTCACCTAGGAATTGTCAAAAGTTTCAATCAAGCACGGGAGATCCTAAAAATCATGTATGTTGGCCGCTCAAGAGTACGTATCATCGCACTCAAACAATGAATTTCCAATTTCAAAAAAGGAAACCAATTGATGGCTACATATCTTCAAGGAATAAAGGCAATTTCGGATGAAATCTCAATCATTGATCATCCTCTTGATGAAACTGACCTTGTTATTCACACTCTCAATGGTTTGAGTGTTGAGTATCGTGAAATTTCCGATGCACTTAGAAGTAGAGAAAGTCCAGTTTCCTTTGCTGAACTTCATGAGAAACTGATCGACTTTGAAATAATTCATCACCAAGCTGATCCACTTGCAGTTGATAATGTGATTGCAACTGCCAATGCAGTCAAAAGAAACAAAAACTATCACAACAAAAACCACAGCAACCATAGCTCTTCTCCAATTCCGAGGAATGGTGAAAATAAGGTGGTCTGTCAGTTTTGTGACAAGGTTGGTCACACTGCTAAAACCTGCTACAGAATTAAGGGATTTCCGAAACGAAATGGCCATAAACCAACAACGAACATTGCACAGAATTAGGCTGCAACACAACATCGTAACTGGATCATGGACACTGGAGCGTCTCATCATATTGCTCAAGACTTGCAACAGCTCACGTCAAAAATCCCTATCCTGGAGCAGATCAGGTAATTGTTAGTGATGGAACAGGTTTGAACATTACTCACACTGATAACTTTGTTATTAATACTTCTGTCAAACATCTTCATCTTAAAGAAGTCTTATGTGTGCCTAAAATTCAATCTAACATTTTGCCTATTTCCAAGTTATGTCAATCTAATGGTTGTTCTGTTAAATTTATTCCAAATCATTTTGTTGTCAAGAACTTGAACCCGGGTCAACCACTGCTTCAAGGACCCCGTAAACAAGATCTTTATTATCTATCCCATGCATTTAATCCATCCATTCCACCACAAGCATTTCATTCAAACATCCACTCTACAAATACATGGCATCATAAATTAGGATATTCTTCTTTCAAAATAATAAAGCATATGGCGCACAATCATCATCTACCGATAAAGCTTCCAGTCTCACATGAGTGTAGTTCTTGTCACTATGCAAAAAGCCACAAGCTTCCTTTTTCAAATCATCATCTCACAAGCAGCAAACCTTTGGAACTTTTGTACTCTTATGTTTGGGGCCCAGCTCCCGTTAGATCCTTAGATGGTTATTTATACTATTTAATCATCGTTGATCATTTTTCCAAATATGTATGGTTGTATCCAATGAAACATAAGTCAGATGTCTCCTCTCTTTTTGTTCAATTCAAGTCCATTATTGAAAAATACTTTAATTTGCCGATCATTTCTCTTTTCATTGATAATGGAGGCGAATTTATCAAATTAAAATCGTTTCTTGCCAATAATGGTATTTCTCATTTAACCACACCACCACACACACCTGAGGTAAATGGCACAGCAGAGAGGTGACACCGGAATGTTGTTGAAACTGGTCGTTCTCTTTTGCATCATACTAATTTACCCTCTCAATTATGGTCATTTGCTTTCACCACTGTTATGTACCTTATTAATAGGATGCCTAAACCAAACATTAATATGGTCTCACCATTTGAAGTATTGTTCAAAAGCACACCATATAATAATAAACTTCATTCCTTTAGATGCTTGTGTTTTCCCTGGCTAAAACCATCTATGCAAAATAAGCTCCAAACCAGGTCTAAACCTTGCATATTCCTAGGATATTCCATGTCACAACATGCATACTATTGTCTTGAACCATTGTCAAATAGGATATATGTATCCAGACATGTAAATTTTGTGGAAAATTCATTCCCATATCAATCCATAATTAACTCATCGTCTACTTGTCCTCTAATTCCATCATCAGACTCTGTTGTACATAGTATTATTCATGTTAGCCAAGATCAAAGTTCAGCTCCGGTACTAAACCAGTCCCTAGCACATGAGTCATATATGTTTGTGCCACCCGTTCTCCCGTTAACAGTATCCAGTCCTGCACCAGCCATTGTACCGAACCAAACACGAGTACCCTTGTCATTTGTACCTAGATGTAAACCTACATCTGAATCATCAGTCCTGGTATCGAGTCCTATAACAGTTCCTGCCTCGAATCCTACACCAGTCCCTAAGTCAATGCTTCCTATTGAGTCATCTGTAACAATAGAGATACCAGTGACTAGTGATAATTTAACAAGTTCTACCACTAATAATGCACACGATCAGGTCCAACCTTCACAAACAAATAATCCAGTTCAACACGCTCCTATTGTAACAAGGTCCCAAAATAATATATCCAAACCCAAGAAGTTATTTACTGCCACTAAACATGAGTTACAGGAAAATATTGAGCCATCTACCATTACTCAAGCATTTAAAATACCACATTGGAGAGATGCTTATTCTTCTGAATTTAATGCGCTCGTGAACAATGGTACTTGGACCTTGGTTCCACGTAAGCTCACACTAATTTAGTTGGATGTAAATGGTTATTTTGCATCAAAAGAAATCCTGATGGAAGTGTGGCACACTATAAAACACGGTTGGTTGCAAAAGGATTCACTCAAACACCCGGTCTTGATTTTAAGGAAACATTTGCACCAGTTGTGAAACCTCAAACCATTAAAGTGGTTCTCACTTTAGCACTTGCTCAAATGTGGTCTTTACACCAAATGGATATTAATAATGCCTTTTTGCCGATAAAATTGACCGAAGATGTCTACATGCAATAACCACCCGGATTCCTTCATTCTGAATTTCCTCAACATATATGTAAACTCAAGAAGGCTATTTATGGTTTACGACAAGCACCTCGAGCATGGCATGATTCTCTCAAGGCTTTTGTTCTTTCTGTTGGGTTTCAAACAAGCCTAAGTGATTCCTCCTTGTTTATTTACAATAAACATGGTGTACAAGCTTTCTTATTAGTATATGTTGATGACTTAATTTTGACGGGAAGTGATATTACCTTTTTAAATCATTTCATGACAAAACTTTCCAAGAAGTTTTCTCTCAAACAACTTGGTTTCCCTCATTATTTTCTTGGAATTGAAATGATTCCAACCAAGGAGGGCATGTTATTATCTCAACATGGTTATATTAGAGAACTCTTGGGTAAGTTTAATATGGCTGGTGCAAAGTCCTTCAACACACCATTATGTATGACTACTCCTCTCAAACTACGTGATGGATATGTCGCTGCCGACTCAAAGGAATTTCGTAGTATCACTGGTGCATTGCAACATGTCACTTTGACAAGGCCAGATCTGTCCTTTGCAATTAATAAATTGTCACAATTTATGCATCAACCAACTCAAGTGCACCTTCAGCAACTCAAGAGAGTATTAAGGTATCTCAAACATACTATTAATCATGTTTTGAGGCTAACAAAATCACTTCATCTCAAATTACAAGCCTTCACTGATGCTGATTGGGGAGGTAACTTTGATGACAAAATATCTACTTTAGCTTACATAATTTCCTTTGGTGGAAATCCTTTCTCATGGCTATCAAAAAGGAAGAAAGCAGTTGCAAGATCATCCACAGAAGCAGAATACCGATCTTCTACCAATACTACAGCGGAGATTATGTGGTTGCTCAATCTATTGAGTGAACTTGGAGTACCATCTCACATACATACTCTCTTTTGTGACAATATTGGCACAACCTACTTATGCTCCAATCCAGTATTTCACTCTTGAATGAAACACATTACTCTAGATTATTATTTTGTGTGACAAATGGTCCAACTTGGAAAAATACGAGTCTCTCATATTTCTACAAAAGACCAGCCGACATATATTCTAACATAGCCTATGCATCGAACCGGGTTTTCATTTGTCAGAGGAAAAATTTGTGTCATTGATTGTGACCCAATTTTGAAGGGGCATAATAACAGATAATTATAAGTTGCTCCTATAATTTAGGTGTAACCAACCATTCTTAATAGTGTGCATATGACTTGTTATAGTTTGAATCATTCATGCCTTGATGTTAGGAATCGGCATAAGAGCTCCCTTAAGATTAAGAATTAGTCATACAATCATGTATCTTTTGTATCTATAAATAGTCATCATTTATGACTAGAATAATATATTGAAATATCATGCTCTTCACCTTCGTCTTCCATAAGCAGCCCAAATCCATCTTCCAATTGATTTGCAAAATATCATTTGCTTTGTCTAACTCTTGCAGTCTATAATAACTAGAATGAATCGAAAATCCAATGATGTATCTCTGCCGAACAAACTCACCAACCTATGCAAGAATCAATTTAACCCCGCGCAACACTGCCTCTAGATTTGCAACACGGCCAACATCCACTGAAATCACTACTGCCACTAGATAAACAACCACAATAAGAAAATCATATTTTAACTTCAAAAAATATTGTCGACTCTGACTCCGACATTAATAGCATTGATTTAATGTTCCATAAAGCATACACTAAGAGCCTATGTCATTTTAAAATTTTTTATTAGATCTTTAGGTATAGCGTCAGTCATAGTCGACACTATTGTTGGAGTGGAAAAAAATTCATTTCCTTCCACAACTTTCGTTTGAATATTTTTAAATTGTTTTATATATTTATTTATTTAATTAGTAGTGACGATGTAGGTCAACACTATACTAATAGTTGGTGAAAAAAATATTGTTTTCCCAGCACATTTCTTTTTCTTATTTTAAATTAATAAAATTGAATCAAATAAAATCAAATACTTTTTTAGATTCAAATAACACTAAAACTATAAATTAATAAAATAAATCTATAAATCAAAATGAATACTAAATTCATAAAGATAAATTTATAAAATAAAACTATATTAATTAAAATTATAAATTAATAAAATAAAACAAAACTAAATCTAAATTAAAAGTAAAACTATAAATTTAAACCAAATATATTAGAATCAAATCTAATAAAAGGAAATACATTTTTAAATTTAAATAAAAATTTAACTATAAATTAATAAAATAAAATTATAAATCAATGCCAGAACTAAATAAAATTAAAATTATAAATTATAATGAAATAAAATAAAAACAAAAGTAAAAGAATCAGGGGATTATAACCTCTATTGTATTGTCACCAACAAGGTTGAAATCAGTGAAGACGTCATTCTGAAAGAATCAAAAGTATGAGATTGGAACAAGTCAGAATCCAACTTTGGTGCAACGTTAACACCTGAGTTAACTTTTGAAGGTATTTCTGAATCTAAAAGAGAATATGCCTCTGGAGGGAATTCTACCTATGAAGATTAGTCAGAGTCTGAAGGTGACTCTAGAGTTGTAGTTTAGTTGAAGATGTGTCTGACTCTAAAGGTGAGTCCTTGTTTAAAGGTGAGTCTGACTCTGAAGGTGAATCTGATGATGATCCAGACTCTGATGGCAATCCAAAATCTGACGGTGGTCATGTCTCTAAAGGTAGACTTTCTAAAGGTGGTTTACCCTCTGAAACTAGACCACAAAGAATTTGTCAGGTACCAAGAAGACTTGCAGACTATAAGTTACTGCGAGATACTAAAATTGATTCAGAAGGGAAAGTTATTAAGTGCGCCATGATGATGGACTATAAACCTGTTAGTATCAATGAGGCTCTCTAGATGAAAGAGTGGATGAAGGTCATGAAAGAAGAACTTGAGGCAATTAAAAGGAATGAGACATGGGAGTTTACTATGTTGCTCAAGGAGAAGAAAGCAATCAGTGTCAGATGGGTTTTCAAGATAAAGCTAAAGCCACATGGAAAAATTGAAAAGCACAAAGCAAGGTTAGTTGCTAGAGGATTTATGCAGAAATATTGTTTTGACTACTTTGAAGTCTTTTCTCCTGTAGCTAAACATGAAACAATCAAATTGATGATTGTTATAGTTGTAAATAGAAATTGATCTCTGATGCACTTAGATATAAAATCTGCTTTTCTGAATGGTCATTTGAAAGAAGAGGTTTATGTTTCACAACCTCTTGGATTTGTGAAAAAGAATCTGGAAGGGATGGAGTACAAGTTATATGGACTAATACAATCTCCAAAAGCTTGGAATTTGAAAATTGATTCATTTTTCAAGCTTCAAAGATTCAGAAAATTTGAGATGGAGTATGGTGTGTATGTTCACAATACATATGATGGCAACATGATTCAGGTGTGTCTTTATGTTGATGACATATTACTGACAGAGAGATGTATTTCTGAGATGAACAAGTTCAAGAAGGTGTTGATGAATTCATTTGAGATGTATGACCTTGAAAATATGGTATATTTTCTATGGATGGGTATTTTGCACTATGAAAAAGGGAATCATTATGCACCAAATGAAGTATGAACTTGAATTACCAATTTTCAGTTCCACCTTTAGAAACAAACCATAAGTTGTATTCTGATTCTGATGGTGATGATGTAGATACTATAACTTTTAAACAATTGGTTGGTTGTTCGAGATGTTTGTGTAATATCAGACCTGGAATTTGTTATGAAGTTGGAATGGTTAGTGGATTTATGAGTAAACCAAAGTTGTCTCATTACCATAATGCAGTCGAGATTCTAAGGTATATGATAGAGACTTTGAAGCATGGCATTTTATTTCCATCTAGAAAGTTAGATGATTCCAAACTGATAGGTTATTCAAACTCTGACTGGTGTGGAGACAGAGTTGACAGAAGAAGCAATACATGGTACTTGTTTAAGTATTTTGGAGCCCCCATTTCATGGTGCTAAAAAAAGCAACCAGTGATTGCATTGTCAACCTATGAAGTTGAATACATAATTTGTGTTTTGTCATCTTATCGAGTTGTTTGGCTGATGAATTTGATGCAATAATTGAAGTTCAAGATGAGTAAACCAGTCAAGCTGATGATAGACAACAAATCTACCATAAGCCTTGCAAAGAACCCAATGTTGCATAGGAGAAGCAGGCATATAGAGAAAAAGTTTCACTTTACGTGAATTAAGTTCAGAATGGAATGCTAGAAGTTGTTCACTGTAATACTCAGAAGCAACTTACAGATGTGCTAACCAAGACTATCAAAACTGACACTTCATTAATTTGAGGGACGAAATTGGTGTTGTTGATTTTAATTATCTGAATATGAATTAAGGGATGATGTTAGTTGTAATTCAGATTCAGTTTCATTTTTCATATTGCATTTGCATTTAAGTTCCATTTCAGATTTCATTTGTGATTCATTTTTAATATTTGGTTGTATAAATATTAAAAGTCGGTTTTTCAATTTTAATAGATTTTTATTTGAGAGAATGTTAGTTACAAGTTTGATACTCTATTTTTCTCTCAGAAATTCTTTCTCATCTTTATCTTCAACTTCTCAATTCTTGTGCATCAATGGAGGTTGAACTCCAACATTTCTTATATATTATATCTATATATTTTCCATTCAAAAAAAATTGTCAACATCATTCCTACCGGGTCAAAACACTAAACAAGTCAGCTAGAGTTTGCATATCAAAACATCAAATTAGCCATAATTTATTTGTACGCCATGACATCGATATGTATTTTTAGTAGTGAATTCAGTATTGGTTTTTCTTATTTTCTTTTTCATAGAAAAATATTAGTTATTAACATTTTATGTTAGTGGTTGCATTACAACACTAAACTCTCTCATCAAAGTATCAAACTCTACATATTATTAGTTCCATGGTTTTAGGATTGACAATAATTTTTCTAAAACATGGTTCTACTGATGTTGTGCAAGATGTCACAACATCTGCATCAACTATCATAACAATTCATTTGTTATTTTTTTTAACCAGATGTAAAACATAGATGTCATGACATCTTGGTCTGGTACACCATGAGTTGATGTTTTACTTCTTGACAATATTTGATTTTATTTTCTGAGATATATCTCACTTATTCTCACATGTCAAGGAGATGCAATCTAGAACAAGTTAATCAAATCTCTACCAGCATTAAAGTTTCTAAATTTGGTTTTTAAGCTAGTTTAGGATACTTGAAGATTTGATCCAAGATTTAAGGAGATATACTCTGCAGCAATCAGCACATGGATCAAAGAATATTTGGGCAGAGAATTCGAAACCCATGGGCAGCTGAAGGCTTATATAAGGAAGACCAAAACCTAGGGAATTTATTCTTGTTTTTTGTTTATTTTGTTTTAGTTTAAAATAAGGGTTTAGGTTTGAGAGTCTGTTGTGTTCCTTATGGTGTAAGTCACCCTCTGTATCTTCTGATACTTTGTGATAGACATATTTTTCTCACTCTGAAACCTTTAGGTAATGAGTTGAGTATTATTCGTCTCTAAAGCTTTTAAGCAAAGAGTTGAGTATTGTTCTTGGTAGAAGCTTTTAAGAAAACCAATTATTGTTCTTAGTTAAGAGTCTTAACTAAGTTTTGTATTTAAAGTGTAAACTTCTATTGGGTTTATCCTTGTACTGGTTATTGTGATTGTAATTGGTCTATAGATTGTCATTAGGATTGGAGTAGATCTTTTATCACTGCAATGATTGGAGGTGAGATAGTGATTTCTTATATCTATGAGGTGCCTAGGTAGAAGTTTCCCAAGGTATATATTAGGCGAGAAGTTGTAAACATGGGTGTTTAGCTTTGAACTAGTATTATTGATAGTGTATTTCCTTCTTAGCTTGGTAGCCTCCAGAGTAGGTGAGTTGCACCAAATTAGGTTAACAATTGATTGTGCTCTTTATCATTTCTCATTTTAAATTCTGCATATTATTTCAGTTTGATATTGTTATACAATCTGTCTATAGAAGTGGTTACATTTGTCCTGACATCATGCTCTGATGTTGGAAACATTAGTTTGAGCATGTTGTGTACCAGTGCTAGAATTTCAATTGGCATCAGAGTTGGCACCCTGGTCTGTCTATTGGGTGAGCTTCAGGGATATTTCTGGTACTATTTGGCTATTGGAAGGCTAGGATGATGGCTTTCTTGGATTTAATATAACAACTACTGATGATTGTATTATACCTCTATGGGTGTACTACAGCTGTTGTTGACTCTGTTGCTTGCACAATTACTGATGGTTGTATTGATGTTACAACTATTGAGGGTTGTAATGATGTTGCTGACAACTATTGATTGTTGTCTTTTTGCCACAACTACTGATGGTTATGTTTCTGATACAACAACTATTGATGGTTGCTTGTATTTTGATGTTGTTACAACTACTGATGGTTGTATATGTGTATGATGTCCTACCATATGTTCTGACATCTTGTCTGGTGTGAAGGCTAAGGAATGGACTATTTTTGAAAGACATAAGAGGTTAAGGTGTTCTCAAAAATGTATTATCTATTTCTATGGAGGATTAAGGTGTGGAGGCTAGTAAGGATGTGTGATATGGCCTTCGTGTCTTGGGAATTTCTCAAGACCTCTCTTAGGCATGTCTGAGGTGTAAATGTCCAACCACTTATATCTCATCCTAAAATCTTGAAGAAGAAAGACGATGAAAGAAACTCATGACCTTTCATGAATTTCCTTATAATATCAAATGCTTTCGGACCTTTGAGAGAATTTTTGCTTGAGAAGATTAGCTGATTTGGAAGATTCTCATGTCTATTATCATGAGAGTTGACTTGAAGGTGACAACCTTTGTATAAGTTCAAGTCATCATCAGCCTGAAATAAGAGAAAGAGGAGAGCACTATGATCTAGATTCTGGTAAAGGATTACTCTATATTGCTATGTTAATGGGGATGTAATTTCAACCAGGTACCATGAAAAGTGGATAGAAGGTCAAGCCCTAATGACTATAGCATATACTTTGACATCAACAAGATCTATGTTGCTCAAAGGAGGGGCTGGATCAGTTTTAAAGTATATTCTAAGTAAAGAAAATGTGGGCCTTTTGGAGTAGAATTCTCTTACTATCTCAAGGAAAAACTCAAGGGAAGTTCTATATCTTGGCCTGATAAAGGTATTATGACTGTTTGCGTATCTGCAAGACCAATTTTCTTATCAACAAGGAGGTAATCTGTAAGTATCTCCTACTTATCTACTGACTAAAAAGGAAGGAAGTTTTTCAGTGTGCAGAGGGGATTGAGGTCTTTTATCAAGGTCCTATCAAGCAAGGAAAATATCTAGCATCAAACCTTGGTTCCCTTAAAGCCAAATATGAAGGTGTTGAAAAACTTGACAGTTCAAGTTCCTCTTGTCTTAATGATGTTCTCCTTCATAAAAGGTATGACTTCTAATATGATGAGTTGATTCAGTTATGTCATAATTGTCTTCATATGAATAAATGATCACTACTAGGATGAATGAAGTTAAGTTAATGACATTTTTCATTAAAATCTATCCTGAAAGTCCAAGTAAGTAGAGGTAAAGATGTCATAACAAAGTTGCAACATCATTCAGCTGCAGTATTTCTAGAACTTCCTTATGTGAACCTCATCAGGTTTTTGCAAGGTAAGAGTCTTGATTAAACTGATGTATGCTCTTCTTATAGTTGTTGATATGTTTTTGGTAAACTTTAGAAAAAATAAGATCAAATCTATTTAAAAGTCATCAAAAGTTCTTGATCAACCTCTATAAAGGAAATTTGTGTTCCGAATTGTGAATGGAAGCATGTTTATATGCTTGGTTGTTGGTTGTTCTGAAAAAGAACTAGGTGGACTACATCATGGGAGAATCAGACATCTTTGAAGTCTTCAAAGATCTTTGTCGTTTCCAATGCTACTTAATGAATATCTCCGAGCTTCTTTATTGTTAATAAAATTGTTAGAGATTTTGTTTTCATTAAGGAATGAAAGGATGTTGAACTAAACGTTGGAACATCATCCCAAGAAACTGATTTTTCAAGTTAGAGGACTCTGAATAGCTGGATGAACTGAATCATAAATTTTCTCAAGTCAGCTAGAGTTCAGAATTCTTATCCAGAGGAATAAATAATGAGAAATTTGATTTGTAAAGGGATCTCCACTATCTTTCAAGACTAATTCTATTTTGTATTCAGAATTTAAGGAGACCTTGACAAGTGCTTGTTGGAGTAAACATGGGCACCCTATGAATTTACAAAGACAAATCTAGTGATGTTGATGTTAATGGGGATGACTATTCTTAGGAAGCATCCATGTATTCTAAATCAATCAAGTTTTGTTTGTATCATAGTCTTTACTAAGGATAAGTATAATGCTGAAGGAAACTATTGCTGTTTAGTATTTTGCATGCAATGTCAAAGAGTATTTTACGACTTTGCACGGTGGCAAGTTGGTTATATTCTGCGTAATCAAGTTGCAAGTGTGACTTGAATAAGCTCATTAATATTGGTTTTAGTTCTATTAGTGATCTTGCTGCAAGAAAAAAGTTTTATCTTTAGCTTGGGGTCTCTGTGAAGTTATTATAAGACATTTCTGGTAAGTCTTTGAATGATAGTCAGGTTGAAACCTTTAAGGGTATTTTGGAAAATTGTTCTGCAGAGTTAGACATGATAAATGGCATGAAAACATTGTCCATAGTCAAGAGAATATCATATAAAGTGCTATGAGTTTTCCGAGAAGTCAAAATTTGAAAAGAAGAACAAGAGAATATCTCTCTCTTGTGATAGAGGTGCACTATTCATGAGGAAATTTTCACCTGCTTCAAGACTCTCTCTGTGACTCATCAATAGGTACAAGCAAGGCAATTATTGTGTTAAGATCTTTTCTGTTTCTCTCTCTCTCTCACCTCAAGCCGAGGTTCAATCATGTGCCAATCTTCCAAAGGTGATGGCTCTAAGAAGGTGAACTTGTTTAAAGTCAAGTCAGAAAAGCAGAATAAGAAAATTGATCCAAAGAAGGCTGAATCAAAAGGAGAGACAAGTGTTGGATCATCTAATGGAGAAATAAGGACATACAAGAAATATGTAACAAAGATGAAGTTCTGCAAGAAAAGACATGTTCAGATTCATGATCCTGAATCTGATGTTGACTCAGTGGCCCATCTGAATAACTGATCGGGAATTTTCCTGTCTTGTTCTCTGTTAGTTGGATTTGTAATAATTCTCTTACATTTTTTTGTTTTGTGATATTTTTTTCCATATGGTGCTCATTATTGGTGATTCTTTGTTTGTTTCTACTTGTGGTATTTCCTGTGTGCAATATGAGCTCGTACAATTTGTGTTTCCATTGTGTACATTTACTCTGTTTCTTTTTGTTAATATTTTGGCTAAAAGGGAGGAGTAAGTGTTGGGTCCTGATGTTACATCACATGTCTTGACATGTTAATTTAGCATATGATAGGATCGTGTGCTACTTTTGTTTGAAGAGTTGCTGTGTGTATGGTTGCTCATGCAACTATTTATGAGGAGCATGGTAGTCATGCTTACCTTGTGTTTGTGCTTCTATTGTTGCTACTGATGTAGTTATGTGTGCAGGATATGGATGTCTTAGTACATGTTCCAACATCTTGTGTCTGTGTGTATTCAGAATTATGATGATATAGCTTGTTTTGTTTGTGATTTTATTCCTCTCTCCAGGTTATTTCGTCTTTGAAATTTGCAAAATAGGGAGATTGTTAGTTCCATGGTTTTAGGATTCACAATAATTTTGCTAAAACATCGTTCTACTCATGTTGTGCAAGATGGTACATCATCTACATCAGTTGTCATAACAAATCAGCTATGATATTGTCGAAGACGGATGTCATGACATCTTGTTCTAGTACAAGAGGAGTTGTTATTTTATTTCTTGACAATATTTGATATAATTTTCTGAGATATATTTCAGTTATTCTCGCAAGTTAAGGAGATGCAATCTGGAACACGTGAATCAAATCTCTATTAGCATTAAAGTTTCTAAATTTGGTTTGTGAGCTGATTTAGGATACTTGAAGATTTGTTCCAAGATTTAAAGAGATATTCTCTACAACAATCAATGCATAGATCAAGGAATATTTGGACAGAGAATTCGAAGCCCATGGACAACTGGAGGCTTATGTAAGGAAGACAAAAATCTAGGGAATTTATTCTTATTTTATGTTTCTTTTGTTTTAGTTAAAAACAAGAGTTTAGGTTTGCGAGTCTCTCGTGTTCCTTATGGTGTAAGTCACCCTCTATATCTTTTTATACTTTGTAGTAGACATAGTTTTTTCACTCAGAAAACTTTAGGTAATGAGTTGAGTATTGTTCTCCTCTAAAGCTTTTAAGCAAAGAGTTGAGTGTTGTTCTTGGTAGAAACTTTTAAGCAAACCAAATATTGTTCCTAGTTAAGAGTCTAAGTATTGTATTTAAAGTGTAATCTTCTATTGAGTTTATCTCTGTACTAGTTATTGTGATTGCAGGTGGTATATAGACTGTCACTGGGATTGAGGTAGGTCTTTTATCATTGCGGTGATTGGAGATGAGATGATGATTTCTCATATCTAAGATGTGCCTAGGTAGAAGTTGCACTTGGTAGGGATTAGACGAAAAGTTGTTAACATTGGAGTTTAGCTTTGAACTAGTACTACTGATAGTGAATTTTCTTCCTGACTTAGTAGCTTCAAGAATAGGTGAGTTACACCGAATTAGATTAACAATTGACTATGTTCTTTATCATTCCGCAATTTAAATTATACATATTATTTCAGTTTGATGATATTATTTAATCTATCTACAAATGTCATAATATATATTCTGACATCATACTCTATAGTTGGAAACATCCATATAAACATGTTATCTATGAGGACCAGAATTTCACATATATTATATACCATTATATCATTACCAGCTCAACAACTTAAAATAAACAGGTCCATAAAATTTGTCCGAGAAATTAGACTTATATCCCTTCTGTAATTTTTCTTACTGTTTTTTTAGCTCAAAAAGAATAATTTTCGGTAATCCCTCTGGTCATGAAGAGACGCCTAATGTACCTATCTTTTTTGTCAAGCAAATATAGGACATAGGATATATGCTGTAGAGTCTAGATTATAACTAAGCTTACAACACTTTTGAAGTGGTTCTAGTGGGACATATACATGACTCTACCACTTGTAATGAGAAGACATAAAGTATCTATTCCCTTCTTATAATTATTTTGATGGTGTTTGTTTTTAGATATTAATCATAATTTCTAAATTTTTATTTCAAAGAATACTATTGTCCGTGAATGTCATTTTCAGGGTGATGTGTTCTCGATCTTGTCTATAATGTGCTTTGTTGTACTTTTCTATATATTTATGGGACTGTAGATTAATAAACTCCTTTACTTAATCATGAAAAAAGGTGCTTCCATTGATCTTCAAACAATCCTCTAACTACTTGCTTAATGAGTGGGTTTTACTTCCCTGATTTAGATCATCTGAATAATTTAAATCCTATGTTAACTTATGAATCAAGAGCTGATATATTATATGCAAACATGAATAATGAATTATATGTGTATTTTGAAATATAAATAAAATTGGTCCGAGAAATGTTATGTTTGGTTTGGGGAAATGCATAATAAATTATAGTTGTATTTTGAAATATAAATCTTGGTTTGATATATGTTATGATTGGAGAACTTCTGAAACAAAAAAAAAAAAAGATGGTGATGTGTAAATGGAGTTTGTAGTAGAAGCTCTCTAGTACTACAAGGAAGTATCTGATAGATGAAGTTGGGGTGTATTTGTAAGATTAATACTCTAACATGTAAGTCAGTGGGATTATATAGGTGTAACTTAGAATAATAGAATAGATTCTATCTTGGGAAATGGTTAGAACCACCCTCGATAAATGCGACCCTAGATGAGAAAGACAGTTGGATTGACTCCAACGATTGAGAAGAGTGCAATGTCTAGCTTCAATGTGCAACTCCTAGGTGTGGGTACACATGTTCGTCAGTGTGACAGAGTGGAACTTTGGATTGGGCTTCATGTTGGACTGATATTATTGGATCATTAAGCTATTCTAGAACATGATTGTTGTAGACTGCTGAGAAAATCCAACTGTGATATTTCATGGCCTCTATACGACCCTCTGTTATAGGGAAGAGACCCGTGATGAGTTGAGTGTGACTAAGTGGAATTAGGAATACATGCATTAAATGCTTGTCTTGTTACTGTAATGTTTCATTGTTGAAGCTATCCACGTGGACCTATATCTCTAGGATATAAGAGTCTTCATTAAAGCACTTGAATGTGCTCAAGTGTCATTAGAGGAATGATGTTAGTCACGGACCATTAATCGCGTCTTCTCATGGATTGAGTGAATGCAGTTAATTGCTCTATTTGCGTCTTTTGCTTCAGAGTTTTGTAATCCCACAACTTCCCTGTGATCTTCATTTTCAGTGATCATTGAGCTTTCTTTGATCTTCATCTTTTTCACTCACAATTATAGGTCTTTAATGGTTATATTTCTCATTTTCTTGAACAGAAACCTACAAATACTCAAGGTACGATTCTTTTCCTTTGGCATTTGAGTTGGTTGTGTCTATTTCTAGCTATGGTCAATATAGAAAATTCAAACATTTCCTTCATATACTTTTTAAGGGACAATAACATAATTGATGCCTCATCATGAACCTTAGGGATAAACCCAAATATACTAGAGGTTTATCCTTTAGACACGAGGCATTCCATTGTAGATTTCATTGAGATTAGTGAGAGTTTTCAAACTTTGGGGAATCTAAGCGAGGGTATTGAATAGTTGGAAGACCCCATGGAAGGAAACGATATTATAATGAGTATGGTTGAGGAAGAGGAAGTTGATCCATTCAGTATTGACATCATCAAAGTTGGTTGTGGTTTCTCCTTCCTTGGGCTCCCTATGCCGAACTCAGAAGCCACAAATGTTTCTATGGATGATTTGATGGCTCGTATTGTATTAATGCCTTTACATGCCTTCATAATTATGAAATGAGTGATAGTGAGGTTATGTGGTGGATAGAGTCCCAATCACGTTCTAATTGTCATTGTCGTAATTTTTTATATGGCGATAGTGAGGTCATGATGGTACGAAAGGGAAAATGGGCTATTGAGCTCTATGTTGATGCTGATAAGTTCCATTGTATGGAACGAGAAGTCTTTGGTAACCCGTAAATTTTCAATGACGCACATCAGATAGAGAATGCCTACTGGGATGAAGGTTCGCCCTCTGACTAGGAGATTTCACATGTTGACCCCAACAAGAGACCATGCAATCATTTTTATTGGTGTGTTTCCCCTTAAGGAATGTTTGTTTTCTTGAATGGGGTTCATGCTCCCTTTCAATGAGTTAATTTTGGGGCCATTAGTCACTTGATAATTTCTCCCTTGAAATTATACCCCGTGATTTGGGCCTACATCAGTGTCTTATAGAAATGGCATGAATACACAAACGTCATCCCAAGTGTAAAGCTTTTTTTTCCACCTCTTCAAGACATAATTCACATCGGCTCCGACAATCTGATACGAAGGATTTCTTTCCTTTAGGAAGTGGAAGAATATGTTTGAATTTTATATGGATAGTTTTCAAAATTTTAAGGATATATATATTATTTGGTCACTTCCCTCAGTTGTGATGCTCGTGAAAGTTTATGTTTGATACCAGAGGGTTATATGGATCGTTGCTACTCTCTATTAGGGTGTTTCATTTCTTGCCCTTAAGCTGTCTTGATGGATGTGGAGTGCGTGAACAAGTTTCTCAAGTATTAGAGGGATAATAACTTTTTAGAGGGCCCAAGTACTTATATTTACAAGTCTTATGAGCTGTCCTCGAATGAGGAGGGTGTAAAGGAAAATTTATATCTCATTCGGGGAAGATCCCTTCCTCTTGGATTAGGATGGTCCTTCTAATGACAAGATAAAATATATTTGATGAGGATAATGACCTTAGTTTATCATTAAGTTTTCACCATTGTCTACTTTTCCTTACTGTTGTACCCCAAAATTTTCCTTCTATTTTCTCAAGACATTTCTCACAAAGATCTTCAAAAGCTCAAGCTTGCACAAGTATTGAATAGGTCAAGCCATCTCCTCAACACTGACACCTCAAAATTAGGGTTTGAGCTTACAAAAGGACATTTGGACTTCTAATACTTCAAATGACTTTTATAGATCATTATGGACATTCAAGAATGCTCATGTCAATTTTCAAGTCTTGTATCACAAATTCTACTAAGTCAATTGACCATATGACCAAAAATCAACTGTATTGATGAAAAGTCAACAGATACACCAAAAGTCAAACTTTGACTTTTTGGTCAACATTAAGTCTCAAAGATCCAAATTCATCAATACATTCAAGAATATCAAGCTTGATCATCAAAAAGTCAAGAAAGTCAAAAGTCAAACTTTTCAAGACTTAGAAATTTTTCTAAGTGTTTTGCACATGTTTATTTCATAACTTCATACCAATTTTTCACCATGATGCAAAATGATTCAAAGGAAACTTTCAACATGAAAGTTGTAGATCTTGATGAATTCTACAACTTTGTATTAGAGGGTTGATGTCCAAAAAATACTTAGATTTGAAAATATAAGCCCATGAAGACATGACATTTTCATCTAGCACTTAGAAATTTTCAACAAATTTTGGTCAGGATTTTATCCCAAATTCTTAGCATTTTTTCACATAGTTCCAAGTTGATTTTGTCAAAATAGCAAACATCAAAGATATAAAGGATGTTTCAAGCTTTCCAAAACATTCAAGAGCATGAATTTATCATACTTGAGCTAGGAGATTCAAGGGCATGAAGTTGGGCATCCATCCTTGAATTGCAAGTCCTTTTGTTGAAGAACACATAACAAAATCCTTATGCTACGCTGTATAATCTTGTGTTGCAGGCCTTCTAAATTTTTAATCTCACCATAATTTAATGCTTACACCTACTTTTGAGCTATTACCCAAATGTTTGAGCCATTGTCCAAAATATCTTTCCATTTATGGCATAAAGACACCATTGCTATTCTTGAAAAGCAAGCTTGTTGGCACAAAATTTGTCTTGAGCCCATACCTTGTTTACTTCTGATTTTACTCCACCATAAATCATGGAAAGTAGCCCCTCTATACCAGCAACTTTGGTACATCATCTTGGGACTATGGAGTATTTGACATAACTTGATATTTGTAATCCAACCTAGCCATAACTCCATAATTTGTAAACATAATCAACTCTTGTTCACAAACCTCTTGCCTATAAATAGAGGGAGTGTAGTGGTAGAAATGTTCATGACTAAGCCATTAGATTGACTAGGCTTATACAAGTCAAAATAAAAATCGCCACCGTGCTTTATTATTTTCAAAGGAATGGGAAAAGAGAGAATAACCCAAAAAGAAGGGGAAAGATTCTAGGTAATGGGATTAGTTATGCAAAGGGAAGGTATTAATACCCTAAACATCTACGGTACTCCGCAAGAACCTCTTTGAAAAATCTGTATATTTTGGCTATGAAAAATGTTGTATAAAATAGATGGTGGAGGTGGGAAAAGAAACATTTTTTTAAATGATTTTTGCACCCGCCGCGGTTGCGAACCTTTAGTGCCTACGTACCACCTTTTCGTGCAATAGGGGATCAGAGTACACGTAGTTCCTCTTTTAAAAATTTTAAAACACAAATATTTGGTCAATTTTATGAGATAAAACATCATCATCATTGTCCGTGTAGAAAACATACCTATTACCCACAATCATGATAAAGGAGAATTTGCATCATCTCAAAATGGAGGATATGGCTTAGATTTTGAAATCAACAATGCCTCACTCAACACCCAAGTGGAAAATATCTCTCTTTACTACATATTGTAGAAGTATAGTTGTTTGCATCACTACAAGGATTGACAAAAGTTCAATCTTTTGAGAAAAGTTTAAAGATAAAAGCCAAAGTGGCAAAATGTTTTGAAATGAGATTGATTGACTTTTAGTCTTCTTACAAAAATGTCAAAGTATTGTTAAGTTTATTGGAGTTTATTTATGAAAATGTTTGAAAACGCATGGACCTAAGTCCAAGTTTATTATAAAAGTAATTCAAGTTTAAAACAAGAAGAGTTTTCAAAAGGGGGGAGAAGATTTTTGAAATTAAAGAAGATGGGAGGAGAAGAAGAGGCTAACCTAAAGCATAAGGTAAAAGCTAGGAATAAGAACCATCTAACCAACAAGAAGCCAATACTTGACATTATGAGCCAAAATAGAATTCCCATTCTTTGGATTAAAACCAAACAAGCATATGTACTAGACCTCTTGAGAGAACCAAACTTTAAGTGTATTAAGTATTCACAAAAATTGGTCAGAGTAACGACTGTATACGAGTGAATTCCTGATTACAAACAAAGGGTGTAATCACAATAACCTGCACACAAAACAAACAAACAACCCAATATCTTGAGATAAACCTCAAGAGCTCCAGACAAAATAATCAAATAAGATCACAAGGTCTCCACTCACAGGCCAAGGTTTCTAATCCTAAGTCCAAAAATTCCAATGCTCCATAATGCCAAGGATATTAACCAAATAGTCCAAGTATCATTAAATATTTTTAGGCTTTATGTTGATTATTAGGTATCTTTAAAAGAAAAGAAAAGCTCAAGTGAGCAAAATAAAAAATGACAAGAATATAAAGGGGCTCAAGTGAGCAAAGATGAAAAATAGCATGAAATGTAAATGCTAAAAGTAAATGGTGGATAAAGTAAAGAACATAAAATAAAAACACAAAATAAAATCAATTATTAGTGATTAGTGGTTAGTTGGATGATCATCTTGAAACTTGCATTTGGAACTCATTAGAGGATTGGTAGAACCAAAGTGTGATCGGTGGAAAGAGAACTGACTCTTTTGAAATGCTGGTTCGCGAAATATCGCGGTAAGCAAGAGTCGCCACCGTCTTTTATTTTCTCCAACAAGGAAAGGACAAAAGCACAACAAAATTCCTTTTCGAGATGTTTCTCAGTTCGGGAGGTAGATTATAGAAAGGGAAGGTGTTAGCACCCTTTCTATCCGTGGTTATCCACGGGCTCTTAGGTACTTGCTCACTATGTTTTCAAAATGTTTTGCTTTTCTTGTGTTTGTGGGTTTTGAAAAAGTTTGTTTGAAAACTTCGCTTTAACTCTTGTATCTGTCCTCAAGAGTGTATGAAGTGTTGTTTGAAAATTTTTGTCAGAAAAGTGTAGGTGCGAAAATTATTTTTGTTTTGAAAGAGCAAGTATCTAAGAACCTCTACCTACTCAAAAGAAATTAAGCTGTGTAAATGTCCTTTAGACAGTACTATCCCACTATTGAGAAGTAGGTAGCACCGTCGTTGGAGTTTCGGGTCAATTCGATTATAGGGACATGTGGTCACCAAAGCAATAGTAGGATGCCTTAGCGGTAACCCTAGTGTCCTAGATCCTTTTTATCCTAGGCAACTGTTTCGAGGCAACTTGGATCTTTAGACAAGAGGGCGACCTCTAAAACACCCTATACTCAATGACCACGTCGAGGCAACCAAGTGAGGCGTACCCTAAGAGTAGCATGCGCGAGTGTGTCAGGATTCAGTTAAGTTATCTTTGCACATGTTATGGTGAGCTACGTTTTGATTTTAATTCTCAGATAAGTCTTGTCATGCATAGCCTAATTAACATACATCTAGCAGTTTAAATATTACGAAAAATAAATCTACGCTATTACAAGGCGTCGGGTATTTACATCGCCAAAAACAACCCTTGAAAAAGTAAATGCGAGAAAATAAAGAAAAGCGATAAAAAGTCCTAATTAACGCTATTACATCCTCGGAACAATTACATAATAATGCTCAAAATTAATATGCACGCGAGAGAAATTGAATTGGAAAAGTCCTTAGGGTTTTGACCCTTTTTGAGAAAGAATGAGTTTTTGTCACTTTGTATTTAATTAAATTAATCCTAAAACTAATTAATAAAAAGAAATATTTTTAGTTTTTTAATGTCTCAAGAAAATAAATAAAAAAATAGTCAAAAGTTAGTAAAACCCTAATTCTAATTTATTTTATTTATTGCAAAAAAAATTGAAATTAACCTAATTAAAGAGACTAAATTAATTTGTTAGTATTTATTTACAAAAATAATAAATAAAAGGTGAAATTAATAAATAATAATAAAAAATATTATATTTCAGTTTTCTGAATTTATTATGAAAAAGTTAATTTGGGTTAATTAAATAATAATAATAATAATTAATAGTAAAAACAATTAAATATGAAATATAAAAGAAGAAAAAAAGAAATAAAACCCAGGGGGTGTTGGGCCCAGGAGGAGGTACGTTTGGAAATTGTGGCCCATTAAGCTGCAAGCCTGTTTGACCATTGAGATTGTCTACGCGTGTGTTGACCAAGGAGTATGCTAGTCTTTCAACCTGGGCCATGGGATTTGAGTTGGAGGCCACCTGGCGCGCTGATAGCTGGAGGTGTATGATGGACTTCCTCTTGAACCCTGCATATGATTACATGAAGAAAAATAGAAACAAATATTTTGGGGGACCTGGGATTCGAACCCAGGTCCCAATGCTCACATGTCCATGCCTTAACCACTCCACCATCACGCTTCATTCATTATTAGAATAACAAGTAATCATTATATTAAATAATTAATCCATATGCTGTAAAAACAAAAACACGCGCGTATTTTTCAAATGGTCCAATGATGTATCAACACATCATCATCTTCTTCCTTCGTTCTGCAAAAACAAACATTAGATAGAGGGGGTTTTTAACCCCCACTAAACATGGTGACGAAAAATAGCGAATAGAGATGCAGTATATATAAATATTTCGCGATGGTTGATTTGGATTCGTCTGGTTCTCAGGATTCCAACCATGTGCCTTAGTGGTCTCAATTTTTCCTGGTTTAGGAATCCCCAATTTCAAAGTTTAGGAACCCTAGAAATCGTCCATGGCATCTTTGGATTTAGGGAGTTTCAGTTCAATTAGGTTATACCATTAGCTTCATATGGGTTCTAGCAATACAAAACAATCAAGAAATCATGTTAAATGCTCATGAATTGGACAATACGATTTTGAAAAAAAATCTTCAAACCGTGGTTCTGTTTAGGACGATTCTTTGAACTTCAAGGCTTGAATTTGATTGCCTCACACTCCTGGGAACTCCTACAAGATGTTAGAATCAACAAAAAGCTTTGAATCGCCCTGGAATATAGAAATCAGTTTTGAGTTTTTCTTGGAATTTTTCAATATGCTATGATCTTTGTCTGCAGCTTTTTCACGTGTATGGCATTAGGGTTTGCTTGCATATATATATAGAGGAATGGAATTAGGTCAAGATCTTGAGCAAAAATCCATGGAATTGATGATTGAATATTTGATTGAAAATCAAATCTTTTTGCATTTTCATGATTGAATAAAGTTGCCAATTTTGGAGATTTTTGCATCTTTGATTTGTACACAAAATTGCCAGCATATCTTGACCATATTTACTTCACAAAAAGATTAAAAAACCACATCTTTGTATTTTCCTACAATTTAAATTAATTAAATGATTTAATATCAATTAAAAATCCAATTAATTAATAAAAAATAAGAAAATAAATTCAATTAAGCTTGATGGGTCGTGCATAGGCCATGTATGAATTTTCAAGAAGAGATTTGAGGCCCATTAGCAAAAATAAGGTGTTTTGAGCAAAGTTGACTTTTGCAAATTCCTAAAAATTTCCCAACTTCTCCAATGCACAACTTGCTCAATTTTGATCATATGAACATGTTCTTGGACATTTTGGAAAGTTCTTGAAGTCCTCTAACCAATGCCTTTGGTTCCATGTCATTTGGATTTACCAATATCAAGTTATGGCCTTTGACTCAAAAGGTACTTTTGTTGACTTTTGAATTTGACCTATAATGTAGAAATTGATAACTTTTTATGAGAGCATTTCTTGGACTTGGAATGTGAGGATGGATTGTAGGAAATGTCATCCCCTTAAAAATGAGCATTGGATGGGATTTTTCTTATGAACCATGAAAAAGTTATGCCCTGGTCAAGATACAATTGACTTTTCTACTGTCCAAAAATAGTAACTTTTGCATCTTTGATGATTTTTGAGCTATCCTTGTGGAATAATGATCAAGACTTGATCAAATGATGATTGTGAGTTCAAAATAAGATGTTGACCAAAAATTCTGACTTTTGACTGTAAAATGACCATTTTGCCCTTGTAGTTAACTGTAGGTCCAATGGAGCTTTTGACTGTGCAAATTGGCACTGTGAGCCTGAAACTTGGCATGTAGGTGCTTGAGGATGTGTATAGGCATATGAGACTTGATTGAAGCATTGAAAACCCCAAATTCCTTGAAAGAACCAAAACCCTAATTTCAGCTGTCTTAGGAAAGGGTTTGACTGTGCAACCTCTTGAGCAATCTTGAACCATTTAAAGATGATTCTTGACAAATCTTGAGGAATATGGGAGGGCAAATTTTAGGGTACAACACAAAGCCTCCACACATCAAGTTGCATTTGCTTTTTATCAAGTATATCATCCATTTGGAATCCTTATGAGTATCATTTAATGATCAACAATGTTTAAGTGATCCGCATTGACCAAAGGTGTTGTAGATCCATTAGAGGATTGGTAGAACCAAAGCCTCCACACAATGAACCTCAAGGTTATTGGATCAAAGAGATCAAATTAACATACTTGGACTTGCCAACATAAGTTTGGGCCACGAATGATCATTTATTCGAATCGGGACAAAATTTAGCGCTATGTTAAGCAATCGTAAGTGGACTTATATAGAAGTCGCACCTATTTTGAGGCCGGTCAATAGCAATCTATGCACCATTTGTTTTGAGACATGATATAGAGATCATGCTCCAACAATATTTAGTGCAATAAGAAGGGGATGAGATGAAGAGGGATGAGAGAGAATATACAAACCACTTTTGGATTAAATTTAATCAAACTATTATTAAAATCATTCATCCATTTTTGTGGAGTTAGATTCAACACCACAGATCCAATGATGTTAATAAAGTTCATGATCAAAAATTTAACTCAAGCTCAGCCAGAAAATAATCACAAAATAATATTACATTTTAATATATACAAAAAGGTTTAAAGATAATGTTTAAAAATAGAAATAAAAGAGAAAAATGTCAACTATGTTCAAATTAATAAGGAAATAAAAAGTAAGACCATAGAAAAATCAGAAATGAACTAAAATAATTTTATAAATTTTTTGGTAATTTTTTAAAGTCAGAAACTATTTTAAAATTTAAAGAAATGGGTGAAATAAACCAAAAAATGATTAAAAAAAATAGAAAAGTCAGAAACAAAAATAAAATAAGGTCACCAATATTTGTCACAATATCATTGGATCATTGCATAATTTTTTCAGAATTTAAAAATGCATAAAAGTATTTTTAAACATTTAAAACAATTCCAATAAAGTGTAAATTTATAAAAAATACGAAAAAACAAAATTAAATTGTGAAAAAATGAAAATCAGAAAGAGAATAATCAAAATATTTTTTATAAATTTTTTCAGATTTTTTGGACTAAAAATGAATTTTCTATAATTTTTTGAAGTTTAAAACAATTAAATATAAAAAATAAGAAAAGAAAATAAAAGTCAAAAATATGTGGACCATTGGATGAGAGTCAAAACGCGTTAGTAAACAAATCCAAGGGATCTGACGCGCTGTGCATATCATGGTCATTAGTGAATAAAACACTGAATCAATTATTAAATCAGAATTCAAAAATAACAAGTGGCGTGCCATCATTGGTTGGAAGATGACACATTGGTCATCTTCAACCTCCAGTCAACGTGAATTGCAGGTCTCTCAAACTGTAAAATCAGAAGCTCATGCCTATGCCATTCGCTTCGTCTCTTCAAGGCGAAGACAACCACACCCTCGCGCCAAATTTATATAAATTGTAGCTCAAGCAATTTGGAAAGGCAGTTTTGAAAAGGGATTTGAAATTTCATGGTCAAAACATGTTTCCAGTAAGAAGTAAGTGTTGCAACTAGAACCAGGGCAATGAGAGCTTCACAATGATATCAAAGTTTTGAAGAATTGATGAAGGAATCTACCTATTGAAGTTGAGTTGCAGAGCTCTGAAACTGGACTTCTATGGAACAATATAGGGCACGATTCTTGAATGTAATTATATGGTTAGCTTCAGGGAAGATCAAGGAAGGTGAATTGATGAAAAATTGGATTGAAAAAGGCTTGAGAATAGATTTTGAAGTTGCTGAATTCTGAGTTAGGGAACATGTTTGGCAGGGTGATTCTGGCTATCCAAGCTTGAGAAAACGAATGGGATAGTTCATGTATTTATAGGAGAAACAAATGGGATCAAAAGGAAGAGTGGATGATGCATTTTGCAGGGAATTCGTGCAAACCTGATGCACGAGTGAAGTGTGATCTAATTTTCACCAAAACTCATCCAATCCTTGCGTTTTGAGGTGCTAAACAAATCTGGAACTTCACTAAACATGTTTAGAGGCAAAAACGCGTGGAAAACTTATGATTAAAGGCCACATTATGGATTTCAAAATTTTGACTTGGTGAGAAATTCAGTTCCAAAGTGCCAACTTCTGACCAATGGCATTTTCAACTCAAGGGGTCTTAGGGCATGATTCTTGATGCTTCAGAAAGATGAGGTTACAAGCTTTGCAATGGAAAAAGAATGGAATCAAATGGATGCTTGAGCTGAAAGTTGTGTTGAGTCAAAGTTAGAGAAAAAATGTTGACTTTCCATACTTAGAAATATTTCAAATTCTTCTTCAAAAGTGACCTATAATGTCTTGCATCCAAACATAGCCTTCTACTTGGAATTTTCTCTTGACCAAAAAATATGGCATGAAGTAGACCTCTTGAATGACATTTTGAAACTTGAACCATTCACAATATCCAAAAATTGTGAAAGTTATGACTTGTTGAAGTTGGAAAATTTTCATAAAATGACCTATAACCGCCGAAGAAGTGAGCTCCAAAGAAGAAGATTCCGACATTAGCAATATTTCTGGAACAAGTAAGATTACCCGTAGCGGTAGAATCTTCTCTCCCGAGATTTCCCCTCCAAAGGCAGTTTTGGGACCCGTGGCCGTTCCAAAGATTACCTCTATACCAATAATCATACATGCAAGTGCACATACCGACAAAGACGACACGATCCCTACTGTTATCCTTACCAACACTTCTACTGCTGAAAGTCGAGGAAAAAGCATTCAAGAGGAGCCTGTCCGGACGAAGGATCCACCACTAGCTATCCCCGAAACATCCAAGAAGGAAATGGAAGAGATCCTGAGGATAATAAAGAAGAGTGACTATGACGTGGTTGAACAGTTGGGGCAAACTCCCTCCAAGATTTCCATGCTAGCATTGTTGCTGTGTTCTGAGGCACATGCGAAAGCTTTGGTGAAGTTTCTAAAGACAGCTCATATGCCACAAGAGACATCTGCTGACCAATTCCAAGATTTTGTGACCAGTTTGACAGCTGATAACGGCCTAGGCTTCTCTGATGCTGATTTGACACCAAAAGGGAGAAAGCACAACGAGGCTTTGCATGTCTCCGTGGAGTGTAGAGGAACAACTCTGGCCCATGTCTTGGTGGACACGGGCTCATCTTTGAACGTCTTACCAAAGAAAGCTCTTGACAGATTGGATTGCGAAGGGCTGACGTTGAAACCCAGTAACATAGTTGTGAGAGGATTTGATGGCTCAAAGAGGATGGTCCACAGGGAGGTGGACATCCCCATAAAGGTGGGAACTCATACTTTCAACTCAACCTTCTATGTAATGGACATCCGCCCCTCTTAATCCTGTCGGTTAGGACGACCCTGGATCCATAATGCTGGTGCTGTCACCTCTACACTACACCAAATGTTGAAGTACCCGGTCCATGGAAAGATTATCACTGTCCACAGAGAAGAAGAGTACATGATTAGCCACCTAAATTCTTTTCGATATGTGGAGTTGGATGGCGAGTTCATTGAAACTCCTTTTCAACATTTCGAAGAGGTCTCTTAAGAAATAGCTATAACCAAGGCGGTATCCCCAATTCCCAATATCACAAGACCTCCGCTTCAGATGTCATCTCTAAAGGACGCCAAGGCAGTAGTAGAAGAGGGTGGATGCAACATCTGGGGGCAGCTTCTGGACATCCCGTATAAATCAGACAAGTTTGGCTTGGGGTTTACTTTAACTGCTCAGAAGGCTGTGCGTCGTGCCCGTGCTGGAGGGCCACCTTTGAAGATTAGTAACCGATAGGTCAATGCAGTGGAAGATGGTGAAGAGGATTGCAACTTGGAAGATTGGATATTTCCTACTGTCAATGGAGGACTTCACAATTGGGAAGCCAGAGACTTTGTCCCAATAACTTTCATCTCTCAGTAATTTATCTTTTACATTTCTGTTGGACTTGTAATATTCGCAAACAATTCGCACCTTAAAAACCTTGTGTCTTACCCGAGGAACAATGGTCCATTTGTAAGGGTTTTTATTTCATCTTCATATGACATTCAATGAATCATGGACGTTTTTTCATATACAAACCTTTTGTGCTCATCGTCTTTCTTTTACATTTTATTGTTTAAAGATGGCTATACCCTTACACACACCCACACTCACAAATGCAGGTACCCCTCTATTCCGGATTCCATGGGTAACGATACTGCTATGGCCTTTAGTGGCTCTGAAGATCTAATCTACCAAGCCGAATACGAAGGTGAGGAAGATTGTGAAGTACCAGGGGAATTGGCCAGACTACTACAACAAGAGGAAAGAGCTATTCAGCCGCATGAGGAACCGTTGGATACAATCAACTTGGGTACCGAGGAAGATAAAAAGGAAATCAAGGTAGGTGCCAATCTAGAGTCGAGTGTCAAGGAGTGTTTGATTCAGCTATTGCATGATTATGTTGAGATCTTTGTCGGGTCATACGAAGACATGCCAGGGCTTGATACAGACATCATGGTACATCGTCTGCCCACAAGAGAAGACTGTCCACCAGTGAAACAAAAAGTCCGCCGCATGAGACCTGACATGTCAGAGAAGATCAAAGCGGAAGTCATGAAACAGTTCAATGCTGGATTCTTGGTTGTCACTTCCTATCCTCAATGGGTTGCCAACATTGTTCCCGGGCCTAAAAAAGACGGCAAAGTACGAATGTGCATGGATTATAGAGATTTAAACAGGGCCAACCCTAAAGATGATTTTCCACTCCCCCACATCGACATCCTAGTTAACAATACGGCCTAGCACAAAGTGTTTTCCTTCATGGACGGATTCTCAAGTTATAACCAAATCAAAATGGCACCTGAGGACATGGAGAAAACTACATTTGTCACACAATGGGGCACGTTCTGCTACAAAGTGATGCCATTTGGACTGAAGAATGCTGGGGCAACCTATCAACGCGCCATGGTAGCTTTGTTTCATGATATGATACATCATGAGATAGAGGTCTATGTAGATGACATGATACCTCGATCAAAAACTGAAGAGGAGCACCTTGATCATTTGCAGAAGTAGTTTGAGAGATTGAAGGAGTACAAACTAAGGTTGAATCCAAACAAGTGCACATTCGGAGTCCGGTCCAGTAAACTCTTAGGTTTTGTTGTCAGCAACAAAGGCATCGAGGTTGATCCTGCCAAGGTTAAAGCGATACAAGAAATGCCTGATCCTCGTACTGAGAAGGAAGTCAGAGGATTCTTGGGACGCCTGAACTATATTGCCAGATTCATTTCTCACCTGACAGCTACTTGTGAGCCGATCTTCGAACTGTTGAAGAAAGATCAAGTAGTCAGATGGAATGATGATTGTCAGATTTCCCTTGACAAGATCAAAGAGTACTTATAAGAGCCTCCTGTTTTGATTCCACCAGTCAAGGGAAGACCACTGATCATGTATCTGACCGTTTTAGAGAACTCAATGGGGTGTGTATTGGGGCAGCATGACGAGTCTGGCCGAAAAGAGCACGCTATTTATTACCTGAGCAAAAAGTTTACCGACTGTGAAACCAGATATTCACTGCTCGAGAAAACTTGTTGCGCTCTAGTATGGGCTGCTCGCCGGCTAAGACAGTATATGTTGACTCATACTACTTTGTTGATATCTAAGATGGATCCGATAAAATACATCTTCGAAAAGCCTGCTCTGTCTTGAAGGATAGCTAGATGGCAGATGATCCTAACAGAATATGATATACAGTACACTACCCAGAAAGCTATAAAGGGAAGTGTGCTAGCTGATCATCTTGCTCATCAAGCTGTAGAACATTATCAGTCCATGAAGTTTGAATTCCCGGATGAAGACATCATGACATTAGACAACTGTGAAGAAATCAGGCCATATGACGGACATGAACAAGGATTCCGATGGACCCTGTTCTTTGATGGGGAATCCAATGCACTTGATAATGGTATCAGCGCTGTACTCATATCTCCGGAAGGGTGTCATACTCCCTTTACTGCCAGACTTTGCTTCAACTGTATGAATAACATGGCGGAATATGAAGCATGGATCTTTGGTCTCAAGGCTGCCATAGACTTGGGAATCAAATCCTTAGGTGTATTCGGAGATTCAACTTTGGTCATCAGTCAGATCAAAGGAGAATGGGATACTAAGCACCCAAACCTTATCCCTTACAAAGAACATGTCTTGACATTACTACCATATTTTGAGCAGATTACCTTCGAGCACTTCCCACGAGAAGAAAATCAACTAGCAGATGCTCTAGCCACAATGTCATCTATGTTTAAACTTAATTGGGATAATGAGGCTCCCCAGATTACCATCGAACGAATGGATGATCCAGCACACTGTCACGAGATTAATACTGAAGAAGTAGTGGACCGACCTTGGTTTCATGAAGTCAAGAGGTATCTTGAAGCTAAAGAATATCCAGAAGGAGCTTCAATCAATGATAAAAAGTTCCTAAGGAGATTCTCCGCTAAGTTCTTCCTGAGTAATGGCATCCTGTACAAACGCAATCATAACTTTGTTCTGCTTCGGTGTGTGGATAAGATTGAGGCTGAAAAGATCATGGCTGAATTACATGAAGGTACCTTTGGCACTCATTCCAGTGGGCATACGATGACAAAGAAAATCCTACGGGCAGGCTATTATTGGTCTACCATGGAAGAAGATATCTATCAACACTCTCGAACCTGTCATAAGTGTCAAATTTATGCGGATAAGGTGCACGTACCTCCGGTTCCTCAGAATGTCTTGACAACTCCTTGGCCTTTTGCTATGTGGGGAATCAATATGATTGGGGATATCAAGCCTACAGTGTCCAATGGACACCGCTTCATTCTAGTGGCCATTGACTATTTTACAAAGTGGGTCAAAGCAGCTTCCTTCGCATCCGTCACTAAGAATGTTGTTTCCCGTTTCATCAAGCAGAATCTCATTTTCCGGTATGGTATCCCAGAAAGGATCATCACTGATAATGGTAAAAACCTTAACAATAATATGATCATCGCCTTGTGCAAGCAGTTCAAGATTCAACATCACAATTCATCCCCCTATCAGCCAAAGATGAATGGTGTCGTTGAAGCTGCAAATAAAAACATTAAAAAGATCATACAGAAAATGACAGTCACCTACAAGGACTGGCATGCGATGCTACCATTTGCTCTCCACGGGTATCGTACCACGGCTCGCACATCAACTGGGGCAACACCATATTCTTTGGTCTAAGGCATGGAGGCTGTCTTGCCTATTGAGGTTCAGATCCCCTCTCTGAGAATTATGAAGGATGCAGGTTTGAATAAGGACGATTGGATCCAGACTCGACTTGATCAACTAAACTTAATTGATGAAAAGAGACTTACTGCTGTTTGCCATGGTCAGATGTATCAAAAACGGATGATCAAGGCTTTCAACAAGAAGGTCAGACGCCAAGTATATCAAGTTGGAGATCTAGTGATCAAACGCATTATCTTACCACAAAGTGATCCCAGGGGAAAATGGACTCCTACCTATAAAGGACCATTTGTAATCAAGAATATCTGCTCCGGTGGGGCAATGATCTTAACCACCATGGTCGGTGATGATTTGCCACACCCTGCGAACACGGACATAGTCAAAAGATACTACGCATAAGAGACCCGCTAGGTTGACACACCTAGGAAAAAAAAAGGGGCATCCTGGCGAACCAAAAGGTTCAGGAAAAAATTAGGGATAGAATATAAAAAATATGTACACCCGGCAAGTTGAAAACTCGAAAGGGCGACTTGGGAAAAAAGGGTTTCCCGGTGGACTGAAAACCGGAAAGGGCGGTCCAGGAAAAAGTTAGGGAATTAAAGCGTATGACTATGTCCCGTTGGATCACTTTGTGGACAACCTCTTGACTTCCACTGACAAACTCGGAGTTTCTGATCAATTCAATCATCTTCAGACGAAGCAACAAATAGACAAGATATTCAGAGATACGGAGGCTATAGAAGAATGGAAACCCCATGGGATTATCACACATAACTATCTTTATTTGTATAAATTTTTCTTATTGTTATGGCACCATCCTCTTTCTAGGATGTCTGTCTCCTTTATACAAAATACCTATTCAAAGTAAATACAAAGATATCTCTTTAAAGTACAGAAAATTATTTTCCTTTTTTCTTTACACTTGTGTTTTATTTGCAAAAACGTCCAATGATTCATTAATGAACATATACATTTGAACATAATTACTATTTACAAATAAACAAAATAAAAAAAAATACAATTACTAACAGATTGAAAGAATAGGAAAACATCTTTAGGCTATTCCATGAGCAATCCCCACAGTACGTCATTTAGATCCCCAATGGAACTAAAACTTCGAAATCCCCGGTGGAAACCGTCCAGTTTCTCTAAATTCCCTAGCAAGTTGTTTTAAAGCCTGAAATCCAATCGGATAACAACTGACTTCCGATAATCCCCAACGGAACAAAGACTCCCATTATTAATCCCCAGTAGAAGTAATCGAAATTCTCTAGATTCCCCAAGCAGATTCCCCAAGCAGATTCCTCAAGTAGTATATGGCATTGCTCTCACAATAGGATTTTGTCAATACTTCAATTTCAAGACATGAAGAATCCACATTATCCTCAGCGGAAGTCAATGATTTATTTTCCTCAATCATACGACAATACATCAAATCATCTTACATGCGCATACATTACATCCATATATCATAAACATTGATAAAACACATATATTGCATCATACATTTCATGCAACATAATTTTGTGTCCCATCTAAAGTTTTACCCTTTTCAGGATAAGATTAACAACTACTGTTAACAATGTGCAGTCATGATACAGTTCAAATACGCTCCATACACAGATGCCATTCTGTTACTCATTCAGATTCAACTATCAGATACAGTTCAGATACGTTCCAGAAACGGATGCCATTCTGATACTCATTCAGATTTCAAGTTCAGATACAGTTCAGATACGGTCCAGACACGGATGACATTCTGATACTCATTCAAATTTCAAGTTCAGATACAGTTCAGATACGCTCCAAACACAGATGCCATTCTGATACTCATTCAGATTTCAAGTTCAGATACAGTTCAAATACGCTGCAGACACGGATTCCATTCTAATACTTATTCAGATTTCAAGTTCAGATACAATACGGATACACTCTAGACACGGATGCCATTCAGATACTTGTTCAAAATTCAAATCCAGATACAGTTCAGATACGCTCTAGACACAGACGCCATTCTGATACTCATTCTTTCTGCTTACAATTTACAATCCAACAAACATTCTTAGATGGCATCTACAAGCCCATCTCCAACAAGATCCTATCACTTCTCTAAATGGCATCTTTAAGCCCATTCCCTCAACTGCACATTGTCGAGTGCAAATTTATGGGCACTCTAGTGTCCAATCATCTTTCATCTTCGAGTCAAGAATGACGAAACTCGCCAATCTAACTCTTCAGGTTTAAGAAGATTGAATAGGGGCAACTGATGTAGCCCAAAATTTTCCCTCTCATTTACCAAGACTTTTCTCACAAGATTTCTTTGACTCAAGACTGGATTAGGGTTTGATCAGCTCAAGACACCTCCTTAAGCATTAATGACCAAATTTAGGGTTTGAGTTTTGCACAAGGATTTTTGGACTTCCAATGCCCCATATGATTTCCATGGATCATTATGGACCCCCAAGATTACTCATGTCAAGTTTCAAGCTTCGAATCACACTTTTGCTCAGTCAATTGAGAAGTTGACCTAACAAATCAATTGTATTAGGGAAAAAAGTCAACCGTGCACTAAAAAGTCAAACTTTGACTTTTTGGTCAACATTACATTCCAAGGATCAAATTCCATCAAGACATTCAAAAATATGAAACTTGATCATCAAGGAATCAAGAAAGTCAAAAGTCAATGTGGAAGTTCAAACCCTTCAAGACTTAGAGATTTTTCTAAGTATTCTTTATACATGATAATCCCATTTCTTCATGCCAACTTTTCACCTTGATGCAAGATGATTCATGAGAAGCTTCCAACATGAAAGTTGTAGATCTCCATGATATCTACAACATTTCTTTATACAACTTCTCCTAAACAGACTTGGATTTCAGGTTATAAATTCATGAAGTCATGACATTTTCATTTAAACACTTAGAGAAATTTTCAGCAGTTTTGGTCAGGTTTTTATCCCAACTTCTTGCCCATTTTTCATCAAGTTCCAGTTTGATTTAACAAAAGTGGCTAACATGAAAGTTATAGAGGGTGTTTCAAGCTTTCCAAAACATCTAAGAGCATGAATTTATCTTATTTGAGTTAGGAGATACAAGGATCTGAAGTTGGACATTCATTCTTGATTTACAAGGCAGATTTGTGATGAACAAGGAACAAGAATCTTAACCCATGATGCATAATCTCCAATTTGCAGGCCTTGTGACTTGCAACTCTTACCATAATTTAATGCTTACACAAACTTTTGAGCTATGGTCCATTGGGTTTAAGCATTATTCAAGTGATCTTTCTATTTTTGGCACAAAGGCACCATTGCCATTCTTGCAAAGTTCACTTTAATCATAAAGTCAATTTCTTGAGCCTCTAACTTGTTGTTCTAATCACACTCAACATACAAAATCAGAAAGACGTGCTTAAGGTGTCTAACAACTTTATGCAACAAAGTACAAAGCATTGGAACTATAATCTTCAAGCTTGCTTCATGTACAATCTAACCTAGCCACAGCATGTGATTAAAAATATGAGTTTTCAAATCTCAAACCTTCTCTATAAATACAGAGGCCAGTTACAAGAGAAAGGGGGTTGGAAAAAAAAACAGGTTGGAAAAGAATTAGAAAAATAGAGTGAACAAGCCAGTAGTTTTATTGATAAACCTTCAAAAAAGCCATAACAGTCCCTAAGACTTCCACTCTTGAGTTTTGAAGTCTAAACCTTAAAACCTCTCACACTTTGCATATTCCATCTAAAAACCATCCAAACATTTCATACCACACAGAGGTTGTTTAATAACCTTCAACAAAAAGGAAAGTCTAGCAGCCTGTTGGAACTTTCTTAAGGTTCATACAACATCTTGAAGGGCATTTGGGCTCAACAAATAAAGTGCAGTTTCAAGGTAAGTAATCTTTACCTTGCCTTTTCCATACATCAACTTTTCTGTTTTTAGGATGTAGCAATCAATATTCTTGAAAATAATCATTTATTTGTTGTTCCTATTATTCATTCATATGTTAAAAACTAACTGACGTATGCAAAGAATGGTGTTTAAGGCAGAAAAAGGCAGTATGTATCGACACATATCCACATGTGTCGACCCATCTTAGTGAAATACAGGGTATGAGTCGACACATAACCCTCATGCATTGACCCATACTGAGTTCAGGTCACTAAATAGAAGTTGGAAAGGCCTATGAGTCGATACATACGCGTTTCGCGTCGATGAAAAAGGTGTATGAGTTGATACATCCCATTATGGGTCGACTCATACTGAACAAATTTCACTTTACAGGAGCAAGGAGCATGGGTCGACACATAGCAGTCCAAAATGCAGTTTTCCTTTTTATTTTACACTGTTTTTACATTGTTCTCATTATCATTCGATATGGTTGTAATATTTCAGTCTCCATTTCATCCCTATTGTTAAATTGTACCCCCATCCCCCTAAAGTGATGTAATAGCTTAGATTTTATTTTCCGCATTTTTACTTGCTTTTCATATATTTCTAGTAAATAGGATGTATGGAAAGATAAAACCAATAAATAGGTAACTTTCAAATATAAGACAAAATGCATGCAAAACAACACACTTGCACAGAAGCATCCTTAGGGTTTCTCCACTTGGTTTCCTAAAACAAAAATGGCCATATTACGCATGCGAAGTATCTTGGAAAAACAAACAAATATAAAGATCATAGTCCCTCAATGACGCTTTTCTAAGTTGCCTTACAAAAATGATCTTGGTCCCTCCAAATGCTAAGATACTTTGCAAACGTTGCTAATCATGGCTATACGATGACCCACGCCCGTCCCATTTACATCCAAAGATAGGGTTGTTTACCAAATCAATGGTAAGACAACAATGTCAAAGGAATAGAAAATGCATAAGAAAGACACTTGAGTAGGTAGATTGCTTCTAACTACTTGCTCCATTTCAAACAACTATCCTTGCTATTTTCAAAACACACACATTTCCAAACATTTTACAAACATTGAAAACATTTTCAAAAAGACAAACATCTTTGTATACATTCTTACGAATGAGAATCATTACAAAGATTGCCTAAATGAATGGCCTCTTTTACAAAATACTTTCAAAACCATACAAAGCACAATTTAAAACAAAATCAAGTGATCTAGCAAGTAACTAAGAGCCCATGGAAAACCATGGATGAAAAGGGTGCTAATACCTTCCCTTTTCATAATCTACCCCCCGAATTCAAGAAAACATCTCAAAGGTCTTTCCTGTGCTTTTTCACCTTTCCTTTTGGATAAAAGAAAAGTCGGTGGCGACTCTTGCTAACTGCAACATTTGCGATAAAAAGCAAAACCTCAAGTCAGTTCTCCCACCGTATCACAAATTGTGGAAAAACAGAAAACCCAACATTTCTTATTTCCATCCTTTTGGATGTACTTATTTTATTCTAAACACTAAATAAAATCTAAACAAGTTTGATTCTAAAGCACAAAAGTGTCTCCTGCTTGGATATTCTGAACGCTCAAAAGGCTATAGAGTATAAAACACAAAAACTCTGATTGTTGAAGAATCAATCAAAGTCAGGTTTGATGATAATCCTGGCCAACAACAACCAAAGCAAATTGATATTTCTGTAGGTACAGAAGATCATCCCTCAAACTCTGAAACTTCAGAAGCAAAGGAAGACTCTGAAGCAAAGAAAGACTCAGAAGAAAATGAAGACTCAGAAGATCACCCTCTTGACAATGCTCTAGACAATCTCAGAATCTATGAACAACCCACTCAGAAAAGGTTTCCTAGAATCTCTTTAGCTCACAAAGAAGACGTGATTATTGGGAGAAAAGAAGATCCCATCAGAACAAGATTCTCTCTCAAAATCAATGAAGAATCATTTTTTAGATTGGTATCTCTGATTGAGCCAACTTCTATTGATGAAGCTCCGGAAGACAATGATTGGATCTTAGCAATGCAAGAGGAACTCAATCAATTTTCCAGAAATGATGTATGGGATCTAGTTCCAAGACCCAAAGGATTCAACATTATAGGAACCAAATGGGTTTTCAGAAACAAACTGAACGAGCAAGGAGAGGTGATCAGAAATAAAGCACGTCTGGTTGAACTGGGTTATAGTCAGCAAGAAGGAATTGATTATAATGAGACCTTTTCCCCAGTCGCCAGGTTAGAGTCTATTAGATTATTAATTTCTTTTGATGTTCAAAATAACACTTCATTATATCAAATGGATGTTAAAAGTGAATTTTTAAATGTCTATATAGAAGAAGAAGTTTATGTCCATCAACCTCCTGGCTTTAATGACTCAAAACATCCAGAACATGTTTTTAAATTAAAAAAGTCTTTGTACGGTTTAAAACAAGCTCCCAGAGCTTGGTATGATCGTCTGAGTAATTTTCTTTTAGAAAAAGATTTTACCAGAGGGAAAGTGGACACAACTTTATTCAGAAAGACATTTAAAAATGATATCTTAATTTGTCAAATTTATGTTGATGATATTATTTTTGGAACCTCTAATATCTCCCTTGGAAAAGAATTTGCTGAGACCATGCAGGCAGAATTTGAGATGAGCATGATGGGAGAATTGAAATTCTTTCTGGAAATTAAAATCAACCAGACTCCAGAAGGTACTTACATACATCAGACGAATTATGTCAAAGAACTTCTGAAGAAATTTTAGATGTCATAAAGCAAAGTTGCTAATACTCCAATGCATCCAACATGCATTCTGGGAAAAGATGAGGTAAGTATGAAAGTAGATCAGAAGCTCTACAGAGGTATGATTGGATCCCTTCTCTATCTGACTGCATCTAGACCTGATATATTATTCAATGTATGTTTATGTGCTAGATTCTAATCAGATCCTAGAGAATCTCACTTAACTGTTGTTAAGAGAATTCTGAGGTATCTGAAAGGTACTACTTATCTTGGTCTGTGTTACAGAAGATCAAAAGATTTCAGACTAGTAGGTTACTGTGATGTTGACTTTGCTGGAGATAGAATTGAAAGAAAGAGCACCTCTGGAAGCTGCCAGTTTTTGGGTGAAAATCTAGTCTCATGGTACAACAAGAAGCAAGCAACAATTGCACTTTCAATAACATAAGCTGAGTATATATCTGCTGCTGGATGTAGTTCAAAGATGATTTGGATGAAAAGTCAGCTAGAAGATTTTAATCTTTATGAAAGTAAGATTCCTATCTTCTGTGACAATACTTCTGCTATTTGTCTTTCTAAAAATCCAATTTTACATTCTAAATCTAAACACATTGAAATTAAATATCATTTTATAAGGGACTATATTCAGAAGGGAATTTTAAATTTAACCTTTGTAAAAACATACCATCAATGGGCTGATGTTTTTACCAAACCCCTTTTAGAAGAAAGATTTAAATTCATTTTGAAAAATATTTGTATGGAATTATGTCTTGAATAAAAGAATATTTATCTTCTGTGCTTGACTTCAGAATATTCTGAAATGAATGCTCTGATTAACAACTCTTCAAAAGTTAGAAGAGAAGTTACATCAGAAGCTATATGTAAAGCTCTGAAATGTTCTAACATTTCATTTCAAGTATAGCTCAACAATTCATTAGATCAAACAGCTGTCTCATGCAACCTTCAGGAGATGAACACTTGGTGTGTTTCTGAAAGGTCACGCGTGCTAAGCTATTGACGACCGTTCTAGGTAACTGTTATGATTTGATTAAAATCTCACGCTTTCCCCTCACTTTTCAATTTTCATTAAAAGCTAAGTCATTTTTTTTACATTTTTATTTTCAAAACCTATTTCTGGAAAGTCTTCATATAAATACTTTTGTAAAAAAAAAACCTTCTCACTTTTTACCTTCTCATTTGTTATTTTGTTGAACCTCTGAATCTTTTATTATAAAATTTTTACGCTCTTCAACTATTTTTATATATACTTTTTGATTATGCCAAAAAGGGGGAGAAAATGAGTATTTTGATCAAATCTCTGATTAACAGTTATGGGACTAAGTCAAACATTATAACAAAATACAAGATTTCTTTCTATGCTTTAAAGAACTTTACAGGTATCATTTAAACTCTGGACATTTATTTCAAATGAACATTATCTTCAAAATACTTGATGAAGAAATCTCAGAAGAAAAATTCCAAAGCTCTGATGAAAATTCTCAGGAAGTTTTTCTTATAGAAATATTTATTTCAGGGGGAGATTCCTATCTCTTATTCAAATTTATTTCTATATCTGAATATATTTTTGTCATCATAAAAAAGAGGGAGATTGTTAGAACAAGATTGATTCTGATCATATCTCAGAGTTTTGATGATAACAATAAATTATATTTTATATATTTGATACTCTGATGAACGTATTTAATTGTTTCAGATAATGTTCTAACAGAATCATCTTGATGTGCTGAGCTGAAAATAAATGAAGAAGTTCCTTGATAAAAGAACTATTTGTTTTAGCGCAAGTACTGATGCTGATGCTGTCTCTGATAATGTTCTGACAGAAGCATCTTGATGTGCTGAGCTGAAAATAAATGAAGAAGTTCTTTAATGAAAGAACCATTTGTTTTAACTCAAGTGCTCATGCTGACTCTGGTAAGATAATTATTTTATTACATCTTCTAACGCTTAGCAAGTTTCTGTGTAAGCTATGTTTCAGAAGTTTCTTGAAAGCAAGTGTTGTTCAGAAGATATTTGAAAGCAAGCGCTGTTCAAAAGTTATTTGAAATAAATAACTGATATATTATATGCAAACATGAATAATGAATTATATATGTATTTTGAAATATAAATAAAATTGGTCCGAAAAATGTTATGTTTGGAATGGGGAAATGCATAATAAATTATAGTTGTATTTTGAAATGTAAATCCTTGGTTTGATATATGTTATGATTGGAGGACTTCTGAAACAAAAAAAAAAAGATGGTGATGTGTAAATAGAGTTTGCAGTGGAAGCTCTCTAGTACTACGATGAAGTATATGATAGATGAAGCTGGGGTGTATTTGTAAGATTAATACTTTAACATGTAAGTCAGTGGGATTATATAGGTATAACTTAGAATAATAGAATAGATTCTATCTTAGGCAATGGTTATAACCACCCTCGATAAATGCAACCCTATATGAGAAAGACAATTGGATTGACTCTAATGATTGAGAAGAGTGCAATGTCTAGATTCAATGTGTAACTCCTAGGTGTGGGTACACATGTTCATCAGTGTGACCGAGTGGAACTTTGGATTGGGCTTCATGTTGGACCGATATTATTGGATCATTAAGATATTCTATAACATGATTGTTGTAGACTGCCGAGAAAATCCAACAGTGAAATTTCATGGCCTCTATACGACCCTCTGTTATAGGGAAGAGACCAGTGATGAGTTGAGTGTGACTAAGTGGAATTAAGAATACATGCATTAAATGCTTGTCTTGTTACTGTAATGTTTCATTATGGAAGCTATCCACGCGGACCTATATCTCTAGGATATAAGAGTCTTTATTAAAGCACTTGAATATGCTCGAGTGTCATTAGAGGAATGATGTTAGTCATGGACCATTAATTGCATCTTCTCGTGGATTGAGTGAATGCAGTTAATTGCTCTATTTGCGTCTTTTGCTTCAGAGTTTTGTAATCCCACAACTTCCCCGTGATCTTCATTTTCAGTGATCATTGAGCTTTCTTTGATCTTCATCTTTTTCACTCACAATTATAGGTCTTTAATGGTTATATTTCTCATTTTATTGAACAGAAACCTACAAATACTCAAGGCACGATTCTTTTCCTTTGTAATTTGAGTTGTTTGTGTCTATTTCTAGTTATGGTCAATATAAAAAATTCAAACATTTCCTTCATATACTTTTTAAGGGACAATAACATAAGTGATGCCTCATCATGAACCTTAGGGATAAACCCAAATATACTAGAGGTTTATCCTTTAGACACGAGGCATTCCATGTTAGATTTCATTGAGAATAGTGAGAGTTTTCAAACTTTGGGGAATCTAAGCGAGGATATTGAGTAGTTGGAAGACCCCATGGAAGGGAACGATATTATAATGAGTATGGTTGAGGAAGAGGAAGTTGATCCATTCAGTATTGACATTATCAAAGTTGGTTGTGGTTTCGCCTTCCTTGGGCTCCCTATGCCGAACTCAGAAGCCACAAATGTTTCTATGGATGATTTGATGGCTCGTATTGTATTAATGCCTTTACATGCCATCATAATTATGAAATGAGTGATGGTGAGGTTATGTGGTGGATAGAGTCCCAATCACGTTCTAATTGTCATTGTCGTAATTTTTTATATGGCGATAGTGAGGTCATGATGGTACGAAAGGGAAAACGGGCTATTGAGCTCTATGTTGATGCTGATAAGTTCCATTGTATGGAACGAGAAGTCTTTGGTAACCCGTATATTTTCAATGATGCACATCAGATAGAGAATGCCTACTGGGATGTAGGTCTGCCCTCTGACTAGGAGATTTCACATGTTGACCCCAACAAGAGACCATGCAATCATTTTTATTGGTGTGTATTTCCCCTTAACAAATGTTTTTTTCTTGAATGGTGTTCATGCTCCCTTTCAATGAGTTAATTTCGGGGCCAATAGTCACTTGATAATTTCTCCCTTGAAATTATACCCTGTGATTTGGGCCTACATCAGTGTCTTACAAAATTGGCGTGAATACACAAACGTCATCCCAAGTTTAAAGCTTTTTTTCCACCTCTTCAAGACATAATTCACATCGGCTCCGACAATCTGATATGAAGGATTTCTTTCCTTTAGGAAGGGGAAGAATATGTTTGAATTTTATATGGATAGTTTTCAAAATTTCAAGGATATATATATATATATATATATATATATATATATATATATATATATATATATATATATATATATATATATATATATATATATATATATATATATATATATATATATATATTATTTGGTCACTTCCCTCAGTTGTGATGCTCGTGAAAGTTTATGTTTGATACCAGAGGATTATATGGATCGTTGCTACTCTCTATTGGGGTGTTTCATTTCTTGCCCTTAAGATGTCTTGATGGATGTGGAGTGTGTGAACAAGTTTCTCAAGTATTAGAGGGATAATAACTTTTTAGAGGGCCCAAGTACTTATATTTACAAGTCTTATGAGCTGTCCTCGGATGAGGAGGGTGTAAAGGAAAATTTATATCTCATTCGGGGAAGATCCATTCCTCTTGGATTAGGATGGTCCTTCTAATGACAAGATAAAAGATATTTGATGAGGATAATGACCTTAGTTTATCATTAAGTTTTCACCATTGTCTACTTTTCCTTACTGTTGTACCCCAAAATTTGCCCTCTATTTTCTCAAGACATTTCTCACAAAGATCTTCAAAAGTTCAAGCTTGCACAAGTATTGACTAGGTCAAGCCATCTCCTCAACACTAATACCTCAAAATTAGGGTTTGAGCTTGCAAAAGGACATTTGGACTTCTAATACTTCAAATGACTTTTATAGATCATTATGGACATTCCAGAATGCTCATGTCAATTTTCAAGTCTTGTATCACAAATTCTACTAAGTCAATTGACCAGATGACCAAAAATCAACTGTACTGATGAAAAGTCAACTGATACACCAAAAGTCAAACTTTGACTTTTTGGTCAAAATTAAGTCTCAAAGATCAAAATTCATCAAGACATTCAAGAATATCAAGCTTAATTATCAAAAAGTCAAGAAAGTCAAAAGTCAAACTTTTCAAGACTTAGAAATTTTTTTGTGTTTTGCACATGTTTATTTCATAACTTCATACCAATTTTTCACCATGATGCAAAATGATTCAAAGGAAACTTTTAACATGAAAGTTGTAGATCTTGATGAATTCTACAACTTTGTATTAGAGGGTTGATGTCCAAAAAATTCTTAGATTTGAAGATATAAGCCCATGAAGACATGACATTTTCATCTAGCACTTAGAAATTTTCAACAAATTTTGGTCAGGATTTTATCCCAACTTCTTAGCATTTCTTCACATAGTTCCAAGGTTATTTTGTCAAAACAGCCAACATCAAAGTTATAAAGGATGTTTAAAGCTTTCCAAAAGATCCAAGAGCATGAGTTTATCATACTTGAGCTAGGAGATTCAAGGGCATGAAGTTGGGCATCCATCCTTGAATTGCAAGTCCTTTTGTTGAAGAACACATAACAAAATCCTTATGCTATGCTGCATAATCTTGTGTTGCAGGCCTTCTAACTTCTCAATCTCACCATAATTTAATGCTTACACCTACTCTTGAGCTATTACCCAAATGTTTGAGCCATTGTCCAAAAGATCTTTCCATTTATGGCATAAAGGCACCATTGCTATTCTTGAAAAACAAGCTTGTTGACACAAAATTTGTCTTGAGCCCATACCTTGTTTACTTCTGATTTTACTCCACCATAAATCATGGAAAGTAGCCCCTCTATACCAGCAACTTTGGTACATCATCTTGGGACTATGGAGTATTTGACATAACTTGATATTTGTAATCCAACCTAGCCATAACTCCATAATTTGTAAACATAATCAACTCTTGTTCACAAACCTCTTGCCTATAAATAGAGGGAGTGTAGTGGTAGAAATGTTCATGACTAAGCCATTAGATTGACTAGGCTTATACAAGTCAAAATAAAAATCGCCACCGTGCTTTATTATTTTCAAAGGAATGGGAAAAGAGAGAATAACCCAAAAAGAAGGGGAAAGATTCTAGGTAATGGGATTAGTTATGCAAAGGGAAGGTATTAACACCCTAAACATCTACGGTACTCCACAGGAACCTCTTTGAAAAATCTGTATATTTTGGCTATGAAAAATGTTGTATAAAATAGATGGTGGAGGTGGGAAAAGAAACATATTTTTTATGATTTTTTCACCCGCCGCAGTTGCGAACCTTTAGTGCCTACGTACCGCCTTTTCGTGCAATAGGGGATCAGGGTACACGTAGTTCCTCTTTTAAAAATTTTAAAACACAAATGCGTTGGTCAATTTTATGAGATAAAACATCATCGTCATTGTCCGTGTGGAAAACATACCTATTACCCACAATCATGAGAAAGGAGAATTTTCATCATCTCAAAGTGGAGGATATGGCTTAGATTTTGAAATCAACAATGCCTCACTCAACACCCAAGTGGAAAATATCTCTCTTTACTACATATTGTAGAAGTATAGTTGTTTGCATCACTACATGGATTGATAAAAGTTCAATCTTTTGAGAAAAGTTTAACGATAAAAGCCAAAGTGGCAAAATGGTTTGAAATGAGATTGATTGACTTTTAGTCTTCTCACAAAAATGTTAAAGTATTGTTAAGTTTATTGGAATTTATTTATGAAAATGTTTGAAAATGCATGGACCTAAGTCCAAGTTTATTATAAAAGTAATTCAAGTTTAAAACAAGAAGAGTTTTCAAAAGGGGGGAGAAGATTTTTGAAATTAAAGAAGATGGGAGGAGGAGAAGAAGAGGCTATCCTAAAGCATAAGGTAAAAGCTAGGAATAAGAACCATCTAACAAACAAGAAGCCAATACTTGACATTATGAGCCAAAATAGAATTCCCATTCTTTGGATTGAAACCAAACAAGCAAATGTACTAGACCTCTTGAGAGAACCAAACTTTAAGTGTATTATGTCTTCACAAAAATTGGGCAGAGTAACGACTATATACGAGTGAATTCCAGATTACAAACAAAGGGTGGAATCACAATAACCTGCATACAAAACAAACAAAAAACCCAATGTCTTGAGGTAAACCTCAAGAGCTCCAGACAAAATAATCAAATAAGATCACAAGGTCTCCACTCACATGCCAAGGTTTCTAATCCTAAGTCCAAAAATTCCAATGCTCCATAATGCCAAGGATAGTAACCAAATAGTCCAAGTATCATTAAAGATTTTTAGTCTTTATGTTGATTATTAGGTGTCTTTAAAAGAAAAGAAAAGCTCAAGTGAGCAAAATAAAAAATGACAAGAATATAAAGGGGCTCAAGTGAGCAAAGATGAAAAATAACATGAAATGTAAATGCTAAAAGTAAATGGTGCATAAAGTAAAGAACATAAAATGAAAACACAAAATAAAATCAATTATTAGTGATTAGTGGTTAGTTGGATGATCATCTTGAAACTTGCATTTGGAACTCATTAGAGGATTGGTAGAACCAAAGCCTCCACACATCAAGTTGCATTTGCTTTTTGTCAAGTATATCATCCATTTGGAATCCTTATGAGTATCATTTAATGATCAACGATGTTTAAGTGATCCGCGTTGACCAAAGGTGTTGTAGATCCATTAGAGGATTGGTAGAACCAAAGCCTCCACACAATGAACCTCAAGGTTATTGGATCAAAGAGATCAAATTAACATACTTGGGCTTGCAAACATAAGTTTGGGCCATGAATGATCATTTATTCGAATCGGGATAAAATTTAGCGCTATGTTAAGCAATCGTAAGTGGACTTATATAGAAGTCACACCTATTTTGAGGCCGGTCAATAGCAATCTATGCACCATTTGTTTTGAGACATGATATAGAGATCATGCTCCAACAATATTTAGTGAAATACGAAGGGGATGAGATGAAGAGGAATGAGAGAGAATATACAAACCACTTTTGGATTAAATTTAATCAAACTATTATTAAAATCATTCATCCATTTTTGTGGAGTTAGACTCAACACCACAGATCCAATGATGTTAATAAAGTTCATGATCAAAAATTTAACCCAAGCTTAGCCAGAAAATAATCACAAAATAATATTACATTTTAATATATACAAAAAGGTTTAAAAATAATGTTTAAAAATAGAAATAAAAGAGAAAAATGTCAACTATGTTCAAATTAATTAGGAAATAAAAAGTAAGACCATAGAAAAATCAGAAATGAACTAAAATAATTTTATAAATTTTTTGGTAATTTTTTAAAGTCAGAAACTATTTTAAAATTTAAAGAAATGGGTGAAATAAACCAAAAAATGATAAAAAAAAATAGCAAATTCAGAAACAAAAATAAAATAAGGTCACCAATATTTGTCACAATATCATTGGATCATTCCATAATTTTTTCAGAATTTAAAAATGCATAAAAGTATTTTTAAACATTTAAAACAATTCCAATAAAGTGTAAATTTATAAAAAATGAGAAAACACAAAATTAAATTGTGAAAAAATGAAAATCAGAAAGAGAATAATCAAAAATATTTTTTATAATTTTTTCAGATTTTTTGGACTAAAAATGAATTTCCTATAATTTTTTGAAGTTTAAAACAATTAAATATAAAAAATCAGAAAAGAAAATAAAAGTCAAAAATATGTGGACCATTGGATGAGAGTCAAAACACGTTAGTAATCAAATTCAAGGGATCTGGCACGCTGTACATATCATGGTCATTAGTGAATAAAACACTGAATCAATTATTAAATCAGAATTCAAAAATAACAAGTGGCGTGCCATCATTGGTTGAAAGATGACACATTGGCATCTTCAACCTCCAGCCAACGTGAATTGCATGTCTCTCAAACTATAAAATCAGAAGCTCATGCCTATGCCATTCACTTCGTCTCTTCAAGGTGAAGACAACCACACCCTCGCGCCAAATTTATATAAACTGTAGCTCAAGCAATTTGGAAATAAAATTTTGAAAAGGGATATGAAATTTCATGGTCAAAACATGTTTCTAGTAAGAAGTAAGTGTTGCAACTAGAACCAGGACAATGAGAGCATCACAATGATATCAAAATTTTGATGAATTGATGAAGAAGTCTACCTATTGAAGTTGAGTTGCAGAGCTCTGAAACTGGACTTCTATGGAACAATATAGGGCACGATTCTTAAATGTAATTATACGGTTAGCTTCAGGGAAGATCAAGGAAGGTGAATTGATGAAAAAATTGGATTGAAAAAGGCTTGAGAATAGATTTCGAAGTTGCTGAATTCTGAGTTAGGGAACATGTTTGGCAGGGTGATTCTGGCTATCCAAGCTTGAGAAAACGAATGGGATAGTTCATGTATTTATAGGATAAGTAAATGGGATCAAAAGGAAGAGTGGATGATGCATTTTGGAGGGAATTCATGCAAACCCGATGCACGAGTGAAGTGTGATCTAATTTTCACTAAAACTCATCCAATCCTTGCGTTTTGAGGTGCTAAATAAATCTGGAACATCACTAAACATGTTTAGAGGCAAAAACGCGTGGAAAACTTGTGTTTAGAGGCCACATTATGGATTTCAAAATTCTGACTTGGTGAGAAATTCAGTTTCAAAGTGCCAACTTCTGACCAATGACATTTTCAACTCAAGGGGTCTTAGGGCATGATTCTTGATACTTCAGAAAGATGAGGTTACAAGCTTTGCAATAGAAAAAGAATGGAATAAAATGGATGCTTGAGCTGAAAGTTGTGTTGTGTCAAAGTTGGAGAAAAAATGTTGACTTTCCATACTTAGAAATATTTCAAATTCTTCTTCAAAAGTGACCTATAATGTCTTGCATCCAAACATAGCCTTCTACTTGGAATTTGCTCTTGACCAAAAAAGATGGCATGAAGTAGACCTCTTGAATGACATTTTGAAACTTTAACCATTCACAATATCCAAAAATTTAGAAAGCTATGACTTGTTGAAGTTGGAAAAATTTAATAAAATGACTTATAATCTTTAGTATCCTTAAGGAAACTTCCATCCATTTTCTCACTTTGCACATAAAAGAAGGCATAAATTTAACATCTTAAAGATCATTATGGAAAAATAATGGGCTCAAGGTGATAATAATTGACCAAGTTATGATCATTTGAAGTCACACATGGAAAAATGGGGATTCATCTGGAGGACTTGTAATCTTTCTTCATCATCAAGTTTCTTCCACATGTAAACTCCTTGGAACTTTTGAAGTGATTTGTTGATATTACTTTGAAGAGAAGGATGACTTTGGAATCACTCAAAAATACCAAAAGATGGGCAAGATATACTCATTTGAAGTTCAAAACCCTAGCTCCTAGATTAAGAAACATGCCTTGAGGAACTTTGACAATTTTGAACAAAATTCTTGTACCAAAAAAAATTCTATGTAAAAATAAGTTGTTGAAGATGATAATGATAACTCATAGCAGCCACAACCACTTCTATATCTTAAGAATTGAGAGAAATATGCACTTGTGATCAATGAGAACAAGGCCTTGTCCAAGCATGACAACTCCTTTAATCAACCCCTTGTACTTTTGAATCAACCTTGATAATTTGGAAATGTAGTGAACAAAAATAACCTTGCCATGCCATCCCTTGCAAAACAACTTCCATGGTGAGGTTTTAACTTCTCAAGCTTCATTGACTAGGTCATGGAAATAAACTCATGAACCCATGGATCAACTTGCTAAGCCCCATTGCCTTTTCCTGCATTGCTGACAAGTAAGACAAACCAACATTGAATTTTATTAATTAAAAGGAAAGTGAAAATAAAAACATGAATGATCACACAAGAAAAACAAGTCAAGGTGCTTGGTGATTCCTCAAAGAGCGAAGCTAAAGATGGGAAGGAGAACCAAAAGCCCTAATGTGATCTTGTTGTGATTGAATCAATATGGCATGGTAAGGGGATCTTAGGGGAAAAAATTGGGGTACAACAGCTGCCCTTATTTAAGTTTCTTCTATCCGGAGATACGAAGGTTAAAAATCTTCGTGTCGATGCGATCGAAGATACTTAAATATAAAATAAATCTTATTTTTGGCCCTAAGATGCCATGCAAATGTTTATGATCATGAATGCATATGAACAAACCAAAGAGACACAGAACACCATTGGGGATGTAACAATGATAAAGAAACCAGAGAGCGACCCGAACCAGAGAGGATGGTAAAATGGTCAAAAGATACACTAACTCCTACTTAAGGTAAAGCTACCAACATTCACTGAAGGGAGAAAGAGGAAAGAAATAACAACACCCACGTTCACTGAAGATGAGCTACCAATGTTCACTGAAGGTAGAAGGAAAAGAAATATCATAGCATCGCTATTCACTGACGGTGAACTACCAACGTTCACTAAGGGTAGCAAAAAGATAACAATCATTGACGTTCACTGCCAATGACCTACCAACTTTCACTGAAGGTAAAAAGAGAATATATCATAACACCGCCGTTCACTGACGATGATCTACCAACTTTCACTGAAGGTAGAAGGAAAATAAATATCATAGCATCACCATCCACTGACGATGAACTACCAACATTCACTGAGGGTAGCAAAAAGATAACAATCATCAACATACACTGTTAATGACCTACCAACTTTCACTGAAGGTAGAAAGAGAATATATCATAACATTGCCGTTCACTGATGATGATCTACAAACTTTCACTGAAGGTAGAACCAAAGAAATACCATAGCATCGCCGTTTACTGACAATGAACTACCAACGTTCACTGAGGGTAGCAAAAAGATAACAAACACCAACTTTCACTGATGGTGATCTACCAACTTTCACTGAAGCTAGAAAGAAAATATATCATAGCACCGCCATTCACTGACGATGAACTACCAACGTTGACTGAGGGTAGCAAAAAGATAACAATCATCGATGTTCACTGCCAATGACCTACCAACTTTCACTGAAGGTAGAAAGAGAATATATCATAGCATCGTTGTTCACTGTCGATGAACTACCAACATTCACTGAGGGTAGCAAAAAGATAACAAACACCAACTTTCACTGATGGTGACCTACCAACTTTCATTGAAGGTAGAAATAGAATATATCATAGCATCTCTGTTCACTGATGATGAACTACCAACGTTCACTGAGGGTAGCAAAAATATAACAATCATCGATTTTCACTACCAATGACCTACCAACTTTCACTGAAGGTAGAAAGAGAATATATCATAACACCACCGTTCACTGACGATGATCTACCAACTTTCACTGAAGGTAGAAGGAAAATAAATATCATAGCATCACCATTCACTGAGTATAAACTACCAACGTTCACTGAGGGTAACAAAAAGATAACAAACACCAACTTTCACTGAAGGTAGAGAGAAAATATATTATAGCACCGCCGTTCAATGATGATGAACTACCAACGTTCACTAAGGGTAGAAAAAAGATAACAATCATCGATGTTCACAGCCAATGACCTACCAAATTTCACTGAAGGTAGAAAGAGAATATATCATAGCATCGCCGTTCACTGACGATGAACTACCAACGTTCACTGAGGGTAGCAAAAAGATAACAAACACTAACTTTCAGTGATGGTGATCTACCAACTTTCACTGAAGGTAGAAAGATAATATATCATATCATTTCCGTTCACTGACGATGAACTACCAACATTCACTGAGGGTAGCAAAAAGATAACAAACACCAACTTTCACTGGTGGTGATCTACCAACTTTAACTGAAGGTATAAAGAGAATATATCATAGCATCGCCGTTCACTGATGATGAACTACCAACGTTCACTGAGGGTAGCAAAAAGATGACAAACACAAACTTCCACTGAAGGTAGAGAGAAAATATATCATAGCACCGCCGTTCATTAACGATGAACTACCAACATTCACTGAGGGTAGCAAAAAGATAACAAGTTTCCCTAGAATTCTGGCATTTCGCTTAGAACGGATCTCAACTTCTACTTTAACTGGGGAAATTTTCCTGGAAAGGGTAAGATGTAGGCTGTCTCAAATAAAGAGACTTCCAGTTGCAAAGATTTCACAACGAGCTGTTTTTGCAAATTAAAAAGTCTTGCTCTCCACTGGCGTAAACTGACGACGGACTGCAAACTGTCCACTCATAGAGGAGATAGCAAAAAGGTTACGTTGACTTTTACAGGGAAGCACAAGTTGCTCAAATAAAGAGACCCGCTACTTGTTGTCATGGAGGATTGTAAAAAGAAATGACTTTCCGAGGATAGAAATATGGCTTCCGGGGGAAATAAATATGACTTCCTGGGGAAATGCCATGATATTCTTGCTGAGGAGATAAAGTCTTCTTGTGCAAAATAAATGCACAAACCAAAACTCAAAGCTTTCAGAAATCCAAAGTAAATAATATTGTTGTGGAACCACAAATTCAAACCAGAAATAAACTTGAATGGAACCGTCAACTAAAATACATCCTTTGAGAAATAAACTCAAGAGGGAAAACCAAATCCATCCAAACAAGGACTTGTATAGGAAGGCTAAAGCAAAAATCTTCCACGAGGGATAACTCAGTGGCGAAATTGAAAGAATATATTCTTTCTGCTTAGGGCCAACACTCTATGGAAGAGAGGATAACATAACTCTGCAAAACAGGGTGATATGTCAACAAAACATTAAAAAATGTCAATGAACAATGATTTGCCAATTTTATCTATGCATGATGTATGTATGAATGCATGAGTGTTATCGTGCGTATGCTGACAAAATAGATACACAACCCTGGGAGTAACCAAGCAAAACCAACTCTGGCACAAACAACACTCGGCTAAACCACATCCAGGATGATTATTCTAAGAAAAAGTAAATGCCAATTGAGGAAACAAAACCTACTGCCTACTTTAGCTTTACTGGGGAGAAACATAATCCGGAAGTAAACAAAACAAAGTGATAAAATAGTACAGATACAAGGATAGAACATCTTTCTCCAGGTTTCACCGGGGAAACAAATGTTTTCAAAAGTAACACTTCTACTGGGGATTGCAAAACCAGTCTCAAGTAAAGCAGATGGACACCAAATCATCAAAACATTCACTGGGGAATTCAGGCCTACTTCATTGGGGAGATTAACACCACATCTTCAAAGGGAAAACCATAATACGTTCTTCACTAGCGAAACTAGGGACCTGCGCTCTTCAAGAGTGATTATGGTACCAACTTCTCAGGAAAAAGAACTTCCAGTAGATCGAACGAAAACTTCATCGGAGAAATCTTGGATTGAAACTTCACATCATGAAAATTCAGAAAAGAGGAGAAATGAATCCAAACTTGACCGAGGATACCGGAGTCACGAACCCAATACGGCGAATCATTCTGAGTAAACCTTCACGAGGGAAACAAAAACTTCTTAAAACAAACTAGAGTTTGTCCATTCCTGGGATCACCATTTTGTTGTTTTTTTTTGCACATCACAAATTCTAAAGTAAAAGAAAATTGTAAATTCTTTTTGAAAAATAGATTTTGTTATTTAATCTTTTTGCTTTGAAAGTTATTATCAATAATAAATGGAGTTTTTGCAAGCTAAATAAAATAAGAAATACAAAGAATTGGGTAAAAGCTCAAATTTCATTAATAGAATGGTAGTCTGCGAATGGCGAGACTCCATGGATAATTATGAAGTTCGGAAAATGGTAATATATAATGGAAAAGATATATTGACATAAAATGACCACTATCCCCTCTAACAACTTTTGAAATCCTGAGCAGCAACTTCTGTTGAAGCTGTGATGAGAAATCGAGAAGATTGTTGCTCCAATGATCAAGTCTCGTCTGATGTAGTTACTTGCCAAGAAAGTCCCTAACTTTTACCTAAGCTGCCCTTGCGGGTTTCCAACTTAGCGGGAAATTTATTCTGTTTATGTCTCTAATTTTTGCCTAGACCACCCTTTCGGGTTTTCGGCCTACCGAGACGCTCTTTTTTGCCTAAGCCGCCCTTTCGGGTTTTCAACTTAGCGAGTTGTTCTTTTATTTCTTTAGGCGAAGTATTTATTGACTGCATCAGCATTCATGGGACGTGGGAACTCCTCGCCATCCATAGTTTCAAGAATTAATGCATCGCCAGAGAAGGCTTTCTTGACAATATATGGGCCTTCAAAGTTGGGAGTCCACTTTCCCCTAGAATCAGTGTTGAAAGACATGATCTTCCTGAGCACGAGGTCGCCTTCTCTGAATTTATGAGGTTGACCTTATTATCAAAAGCTTTCTTCATCCTTTTCTGATATAATTGTCCATGACATAAAGCTGTTATCCTCTTCTCTTCGATCAGATTCAATTGGTCAAATCGGTTCTGGACCTATTCAGCCTCTGACAACTTGGTTTCCATTATCACACATAAATATGGAATCTCAACCTCGACTAGGAGTACAACTTCCATTCCATACACCAAGGAGAACGGGGTTGCTCTTGTTGAAGTGCAGACATATGTTCAATATCCATGCAAAGAAAAAGGGAGAATTTCATGCCAATCCTTATAAGTAACGACCATTTTCTGGATAATCTTCTTAATATTCTTATTAGCAGCTTCAACAGCCCCATTCATCTTTGGCCTGTATGGATATGAATTGTGATGAACAATCTTGAATTCTTCTCATTATTTTGTCATCATTTTATTGTTCAAATTCGAGCCATTGTCGGTGATAATTCTACCCGGCACACCATACCGACTTGTAAGATTATTCTTGATGAAGCGCACAACCACCTGCTTCGTAACATTGGCAGACGAAGCAGCTTCCACCCACTTGGTGAAGTAATCAATTGCTACCAAGATAAAACGGTGTCCATTCGAAGCTTTTAGTTCTATCATCCCAATCATGTCAATACCCCACACAGAGAAAGGCCACAGGGAGGAAATCACATAGAGAAGTGTCGGAGGCACATGGACCTTGTCCGCATAAATCTGGCATTTATGACACTTCTTTGCAAATTTATAACAATCAGATTCCATTGCCAGCCAATAGTAACCTGCCCTTAGCATCTTTTTAGCCATCGAATGTCCATTGGCATGAGTGCTAAATGAATCTTCATGAACCTCATGCATCAACATGTCTGCTTCGTGTCTATCGATGCATCTGAGCAAGACCGTGTCATAATTTCTTTTATACAACACATTTTCACTGAGGAAGAAACTTCAAGCCAATCTTCTCAGTGTCTTTCTATTTTCTTTGATGCACTGATCGAGTATTCTTGAGTATGAAGAAAATGCTTGATATCATAATACCAAGGTTTTTCATCTGCTACCTCCTCTGTTGTAAACACATGAGCGGGCCTATCCAGTCGCTGGACCATAATTCGAGGTATATCATTCCAAGTATTTACTTGGTACATAGAAGCCAGAGTTGCCAGAGCATCCTCTATTTGATTTTCATCTCTAGGAATGTGATGGAGTTAAACTTTGTTAAAGAAGGGTAACAATCTTCTAGCATAATCTTTGTAAGTGTGATACGGTGGGAGAACTGACTTGAAGGTTTTACGTTTTATCGCAAATGTTGCGGTTAGCAAGAGTTGCCACCGACTTTTCTTTTATCCAAAAATGAAAGGTAAAAAAGCACAGGAAAGACCATTGAGATTGTTTCTCGAGTTCGGGGGGTAGATTATGAAAAGGGAAGGTATTAGCACCCTTTCCATACATGGTTATCCACGGGCTCTTAGTTACTTTCTAGATCACTTGCTTTTATTTGAAATTATGCTTTGTGTGGTTTATGAAAGTGTTTGTAAAGAGGCTATCTTTTAGGCAATCTTTGTAATGATTCTCGTTCGTAAGAATGTATACAAAGATGTTGATATTTTGAAAATGTTTTCAATGTTTGTAAGATGTTTTTAAAGTGTGTGTGATTGTTTTGAAAATAGAAAGGATATTTGTTTTGAAATGGATAAGTAATTAAGAGCAATCTACCTATTCAAATCTCTTTCTTGTTCATTTTCTTTTCCTTTGATATTGTTGTCTTACCATTGATTTGGTAAGCAACCCTATCTTTGAATGTAAACGGGACGGGCGTGAGTCATCGTATAGCCATGATTAGCAATGTTGCAAAGTATCTTAGCATTTTTAGGGACTAAGATCATTTTTGTAAGGCAACTTTGAATAGCGTCATCGAGGGACTATGATCTTGTATTTGTTTGTTTTTGCTAAGACACCTTACATGCGTAATATGGCCATTTTTGTATAAGGCAACTAAGTGGGGTAACCCTAGGGGTGTTTTGCGTGCAAGTGTGCCATTTTCATGCTTGATTTTGTCTTGGATTATGATTTTCTATTTGATTGGTTTTATCTTGACATACAGACCCTAGTTACTAGCATGTTATGTAAAAGCGATAAATTGTGAAATTTAAAGTTACTACGCTATTACAACATTTGTGGGAGGGGGTATACAATTTATGAATGGGGATTGCAATAATATAAACCTAATTAATCTATTACAACCAAATTGAATAAGTACAAATATTGGAATAAATAATATACAAGATGAATTAAATATGTAAAGATATGTAAATGCAAAGAAGATTTATTGTTTGGTTTTCATGTGAAAAAGTTTTAACGTAATCCTAACTAGAAAAGTAAGCAAATGAAGATTAACTTTAAATTAATTAAGGAGAGGAATTATTTAAGAAAAGGTTTTTTAGTAAACCCTAATTCTATTTATTTAAAAGAAAATAAGTTTCTTTATAAAAAAAGTATTTTTTTTTTGTCTTTTTTTGTCTTGAAAATAATATATGACATTATGAGATATTTTGGTCTTTTTTATACTAAAATAAATATTTAATGGATGTAAAGAAAAAATAAATATTAAACTAGTTATAATTTAATTTACAAAGTGATTTAATGAAAATAGATAATATATAACTAAATAAAAATATTTTACATGAGAAAAATAAAATAAAATGAGCCAAAATACAAATCTATCATTTTTATATTTTTTAGGATTTTTAATATTAAGAAAAATATATTTAATAAAATAAAATGAAATTAAAATAAATAAATAAAATTATATGGGGCCAGGGGTGTTAAAAGTAAGCAGGAGGTAGGATGTTAGAAAAAAAAAACAGGCCCATGGAGCAAAAAGCCCAGCGCTGCAAGGTGACAAAAAAAAAGGAAAAAAATGTGAGAAAATGCAAAAGGCGCGCACTAAGGCTCGAACCTGTGACCTATAGCATTTTTGCGCGCTGCCTTACCACTGGGGTGGCTGTACATCCGTTCATATAAACAAAAGCATAAATATATATTAGAAAACGCCTCCTGAAGACAACTTCATCTTCAACCTTGAGCCATGGCCGGACCACCTGTATCTTCTTCATTTCTCCATAAAAATGGAAAGTTCAAACATGAAAGTTATAGTGTTTCTTCCCACGAGTCAACCATATAATTTATGTAAACTAAAAGTCAAAGATCAAAGCTAATTTTACTTGCCCTAATTTGAAACCTAATTTTTACAGAAATTTCAAATCCAAAATTCTCTATACATAGTTAATATAAATGAAAACTATGAACATGGTTAGCTTTAGGGCAAGGATATCTATATTTTGCTTTCACAAATCAGGACCAAATGATGCTTGTATGAAGAGATAGAAGTTTAAGTTTTTACCTCTTTCAGATGGGATCGTGAATGAAGTTTGAGCAAGTTTTGAGAAGGCCCGAGGATCTGTTTAGCTTGCCTGGACCTCCCTTAGTGTATTCAAATCCTTACTTTGTCTTGAAAGTCCCTGAATCTCCCTACTCAAGTCAACCTGCAAGCTTGATATTTGAAAATGTTGGATGGAGGAGGAGGAGTTACAGTGAGGGAATAGGTGTCTGGATCACTTAGATATGAAGTATATTAAGTGTTTAGGTGGTTAAAACTCAAAACGCACGAGTGGTTTTGGAGATGGCTGTGTAAGGTTCAAAAATGTCAAGCTATGGCAGATTCTGAGTTGCAGAGTGTTTGGGAGTGTTTTGGAGTCTTGGAATTCGTGTGTCAACTTGCAAATGATGTCTTTACTTATAAGCAAAAGTTCTTAAGTCTTGTAACAACTCAGATTTCAAAAACTCACATGTTTGCTTGGTTTCTTGTTTGTGAAGCAAAGCTAGCAAGCATGGTTCCAAGGTGTAGTCCCAAGCTTGTAGGGGGCTCAGTCCTTTAAACATGCTTGTTCTGATTGAGTGGAGTGTGTTTGTGCAGAAAAAACAAGTGCAAGGCTCAATGCAAGCTGACTTTGCATAAAGCTTGCTTTTTCAAAATGGCAATGTTGCCTTTCTCCCAAAAATGGAATTATTCTTGTACAATGCATTCAATGCTTGGCTTAAAGCTTCCAACATCTGTGAAAATATTTAATTATGGAGTGAAAGTTAAGTTAGAGGCCTGCAAAGCAAATATTATGCAGCCTAGGTTTGGATTTGAATTTTTGTTCACCATGAAATGGCTTGAAATCAAAGTGATAAATCACCAACTTCATCTCTTCGATTCTCCTTACTCAAGAATGATCTAAAGGAGTTCTTGGACATTTTTGAAAGCTTGCAATATGATCTACAACTCATATTTGAATTTCTTTTGAAAATTCCCTTTTGAACTACGTTAAAAATAAGCATGAAGTTAGGTCAAAAGTCTTCCTCGCTAGGGCAAAATTTCACTAAGTTATTTTAGTTCATGAGCATGTATTCACAAAATCATATCTTGAGATCCAAGAATTTTTAGGAGAAATTGTGTGAAGCAAAGTTGTATATTTCATGGGGATCTACAACTTTCATGTTGGAAGTTTCCTTTGAATCATGGTAAAAATTTGGCTCAAAGTTGAGAAAAAATAAGAAATTTTCTATGCTTAGAAAAATTTCGAAGTTAGGAATTTTCAACTTTTCAAAACAAAATCTTAAACCTTTGATTTCTTGATGAACAAGTTTCAAATTTTGACATGTTTTGATGAATTATGATCTTTGGCACTTGATTTTGACTAAAAGGTCAATGTTTGACTTTTCAGTATACAGTTGACTTTTGATCATTTGACTGAAAAATTCATTTGTCAATGCAATGGACTTGCAATGTTTTGAATCATGTTATTAGGTCAAAATGATGCAAAAGAATCCAAATATTAATCTAACAATCAACAAAAAAAAATAGGTACAAATATGAGATTGAGGTACCCCATTTTATAATAAACTTACCATTCCTTTTTGTTTTTTTAGTAGGCCTAGTATTTCCGCAGTTGCAATGGCTTCTTTATTTCTTCATGTTCAAAAAAATAAGATTTTTTAGATACCACAAGTTTCATATATTTTTGAAAATAGGGTTAGATTTTTTAGTTTGAGTTTGTTATTTTGTTCTATTTTTTAATAAATATTGCATTCAATAAAAATAAGAAAAGTACTAATATTATATAAGTCTTAATAAGATAAGGAGGTTTTAATATAACAACATAAATATGAATCTAACAATCAACAAAAAATAACAGGTACAAATATGAAATTGAGGCACCCATTTTATAATAAACATCTATGTGTTTTTAGTGGGTCTTGTATTAATTGTAATGTCTGCTTTATTGGTTTATGTTCCAAAATTCATTAGTTGGGGGTCAGAAATAACTTGATTGGGGTTCACACGACACATGGCTTGACATTGTACTGGGGTCCCAAAATATTATCAATTTCTTCATTTAGTTTTAGTTATGAATATTCCATTTGAATGATTTAGTCTTATTCTATTTCTAATTATTATTTCTATATTCTGATAGATAGAGTATTTTATAGAATTCTTTATTCTTTCACTTTTCATGAAAATTTCGTGAAAAGTGAAAGAAAAAAAGAAAAGTGTCCATTATTTAATGGACATGACAGAGGTCTTCTAAACCTTTGGTATAGATTCGAATTCTATTGGACGTAAATTGATTACATATTGAATTGATTGTAATTGAATATATATTAATTGAATTCATATATTTCTAAAAATGTATTATGAATTTCTTATCTTTACGATTCGTTTTTTAAGAGAATAATGATAGAAAAATTTTAACGGTATAAAAATTTTAATCAATTTTTTTCTACTTGTTCTTGAAGTAAAAATAGTTACATATGTTCCTGAATAGCTTCCTTTAAAATGGCTTTTGCTTCCCCAGTGAATATCTTGGTAAAAGATATGATTTCGTTGAGTTTAGGTTTATTCATTTTTAAATAAGCCCATAACTCAACGGGAAATTTCCATACCTATTCAATTTCTAATAAATTAAGATAATTGTTCGTTCCAATATAAATAGTTATTATTTGTTCTTCCATAGTAAGAGGAGCTGATTGGAATTGTTTAAACAACTCGCGCAATCGTTGACCTCTTGCCAATAGATTTTGCGTGGCTTTATCAAGATTTGAAGAGAATTATGCAAAAGCTTCTAATTCTGTGAATTATGCCAATTCCAATTTTAATTTACCAGCTACTTGTTTCACAACTTTATTTTTGAGCCGCCAATCCAACTCTAGAAACGAAAATACCAACATTAATTGCGGGTCTGATCCCAACATTAAATAAATTGACAGATAAGAATATTTGGCGATCTGTAATGGAAATTAAATCAGTAGGAATATAAGCTGAAACTTCTCCTGATTGGGTTTCAACTATTGGTAAAGTAGTCATACTTCCTTCACCTAACTGAGAACTTAATTTAGCGGCTCTTTCCAAAATACGCGAATGTAAATAAAAAACATCTTCGGGATAAGCTTCGCGACCTGGTGGTCTTTGTAATAGAAGAGACATTTGGCGATAAGCCTGTGCTTGTTTGGAGGGATCATCATAAATGATTAAAGTGTGGCATTTATGATACATAAAATATTAAGCCAGAGCTGCTCCTGTATAAGGCGCGGTGTATTGTAATGTAGCTAGGGAATTTGTTGTTTCAGCCATTATAATAATGTATTCCATTGCTCCTCTTTCTTGTAAATAAGTTGCAACTTAAGCCACATAAGATGCTTTTTGACCAATAGCTACAAAAACACATACTACATTTTTTCCCTATTGATTGAGAATTATATTTGTAGCTAGTGTTGTTTTACCAGTTTGTTTGTCCCCAATAATCAATTATCGCTGGCCACGCCCTATAGGGATCATAGAATCAATAGCAGTAAGTTCTGTTTGAAGGGGCTCATACACGAAACGTCTAGAACTAATACTGGGAGTCGAAGATTCGATTAACCGAGATTCCGAAGATGAAATTTCTTCTCGACAGTCAATTGGTTTAGCTATGGAATTTACAACACGACCCAAATAACCCTCACTTACCGGTATTTGAGCAATTCTTCCTGTTTCTTTTATAGAACTTCCATCTTGTATCATCAAACGATCACCCATTAATACAACACAAACATTTTTTGATTCCAAATTCAAAGCAATGCCTACTCTACCTTCTTCAAATTCTACTAATTCACCCGTCATTACTTCATCAAAACCATAAATACGAGCAATGCCATCACCTACTTGAAGTACGATACCTGTATTTACAATTTTTACTTTGGTATTATATTACTCAGTACATTCACGGATAATTTTACTAATTTCATATGCACAAATGTTTACCATGAATATTTCTAAATTTGATTCTTTTTTGAAGAAAAACAAAAATAAGGCCTGCCTGCCTATACTCTCGATTATAGTTGAACAACTAATTAGTCATTTTTTTCTTTCATCGCCCCAAACATACCAATATTAGCACTGATTGTACGTAAGTGTAACTCATTATTTAAGCAACTATTCAAAGTTCCCAGAGCTCCTTGTAAGGCTTGTTGTAAAACCCTTTGTTGCACTTGATTATTTTCCCTTTGTTGTTCAAAATGAATGGTTTCCTTTTTGTAATTTTTGAATTGTTCCAAAGTGGTATAAATTGAATTAGTTAAATTCCATTTTTCTTGTTCTATCTCAGAATAACCATTGACTCGAAACCGATCTGCTTCCATTTCTACTTTCCTTAAACGGGCACAGGCTTTTTCCAATTGTTCAATGGTTGCTTCCCGTAGTTCTTTTGAATTTTGAATAGTTCTCAGGATTCTATATTTTTATTATCTAATAAATCACTTAATTAAAGTAGATTCTCTTTCCATTCATTTCAAAATGTCTATGATCTCTTCCCGAACCAAACATGAATCTTTCAATTCATTTGGCTCTCACACTCAATTCCTTATAAGAAATTTCCCCATATTTATTATAGAATGAGCCTATCCTCTTTTCTCTATTTATAAAAATATTGAAAATGATTATCAATACAAGACCCAAATATTTGGAGGACTCTTTTGACCAAACAAATAATTGTCAGCAAAGTTGTTTTTTTTCTTGAAATCCAAAGAATTCTGATTAATTTATACGTAGGTAATCAAATCCGCATTTTAGAAAAGTAGAAACAGAGGCGTTAAAAAAAACATCTTTTTCCTAATTTTCATCCATCATAAAGAGAATTCAATTCAGTTTATCGACACGAGTGTTCTATATCGAAAAAGTTCTAATTTCCCTATTAACATAGTGGTAGAAAGAATACTAGACTGCATCGAAACTTTAAACTGGTTAGCTTTAACCATGGTAATTTTCCGAAATTATTGGTTGCTAGAGAGTCAAATTAGATTTACCATTGAATCAAAAAATGCTATGGTTCTTAACTATTTTTTCTCGTTATTTTGTAAGAAGTCATTCGCCGGATGATGCATATTTTCCTAGTTATAACAAAAAAGTGCAGTTTGTTGTATCCAATCTAGTCTTTAAAATAAACAACTCGCACACACTCCCCTTCCAAAAAAATCAATACACCTAGAAGTGCACTTAGATTTATTAGATTTGTTGTTAAAACATCGGTATTAAACCCGAAAAATCCGATGGATGGCCAGTAAATGAAGCAAAGAAAAGAATCGATTATATTTTTCATATGATCGCATCTCCTCTTATGGATACAAAATTTCTTTCTATGATTCCAAGTTTTTATTATTCATTTATGATAGTTTATTCTATAATTTAAGTTTTAATTATTTAATATGAATACATCAAATTAGTATATTTTTATTCTTAATAATAATAAATGTTAGTAAGAATAAGAATATACCAAGAAGACCTATATTTCGAATTGATTAGTCAATGGAAAGATTCCCTATAAGAATGATACTTCTTAGAAGGAAATGCTGGTTCTTATGTCAATTAAAAAATACTTAGTTGGTTTCAACAATTTCTAAATCAAAAAAGGGTTAGTGGACTAAATAAAAGTACAGAAGAAGGCGAATCAGTATGTTAATCTGAATGAAGAAAAAATTGTAGTAGTAAAATCTAAATAGAATGAAAAATGAAAGCAAGATAAGAAATGAAAGTCCATGGAAAAAACAAGATGTATTATTTTTTTTATTAAACAAAAGGATTGGCAAACAAAAGAGTTAATGCTACAACCAACCCATAAATAACTAAAGCTTCCATAAAAGCTAGACTAAGTAATAAAGTACCCCGTATTTTATCCTCTGCTTCCGGTTGTCTCGCAATCCCTTCTACAGCTTTCCCTAAAGTTGTGCCTTGACCAACTCCAGGTCCAATAGAAGAAAACCCGACGGCCAACCCAACAGCGATAACATAAGCAACAACAATCAATGGATTCATGATAAGTCTAAGCTATCAAATCAATAATTCATGGTCGATAATTTAATAATATAACATCAGAAGTTGTTTTATCCATACCAAACCAAATAAGAAACTGACTTGCTGATGCAATGAAAAAGTCCTTTTTCTTTCTTTGCCCGAACCATTATGGTAAATGAAGATGATGTGTATTTGCAAGGTTAATACTCTAACGTGTAAGTCAATGGAATTATATAGGTGTAACTTAGAATAATAGAATGGATTCTACCTTGGGAGATGGTTAGAACCACCCTCGGTGAATGCGACCCTAGAAGCGAAAGACAATTGGATTGACTCCGGCGATTGAGAAGAGCACGATGTCTAGCTTTATTGTGCAACTCCTAGGCGTGGGCACACATGTTCGTCAGTGTGAAAAAGTGAAACTTTGGATTGGGATTCATGTTTGGCCGATACTATTGGATCATTCAGCTAGTCTAGAACATGATTGTTGTAGATTGTCGAGAAAATCCGATTTTGACGTTTCATGGCCTCCAGACGGACCTCTGTTCTAAGGAAGATATTGGTGATGAGTAGAGTGTGAGTAAGTGGCATTAGGAATATTTGCATAAATGCTTGTCTTGTTACTGGAATGTTTCATTGTGGAAGCTATCCACGCGGACCTTTATCTCTAGGATATAAGAGTATTCATTAGAGTACTTGAATATGCTCGAGTGCCATTATAGGACTGATGTTGGTCATGGACTGTTAATTGCGTCTTTTCATGAATCCAAATTCCAATTACTTCCTATGAATTGGGTGAATGTAGTTAATTGCTTTATTTTCTTCTTTTGCTCCAGAGGTTTGTAATCCAAGAACCTTCATGCGATCTTCATTTTCAGTGATCATTATGCTTTCTTTGATCTTCATCTTTTTCGCTCACATTTATGGGTCTTTAATGGTTATATTTCTCATTTTCTTGAATAGAAATCTAAAAATACTTAAGGTACAATTATTTTACTTTATCATTTGAGTTGTTTGTCTCTATTTATAGTTATGGCTAATGTAGAAAATTCAAATATTTCCTTCATATACATTTTGAGGGACAATAACATAAGTGATGCCTCATCAAGAACCAAAAGGATAAACCCTAGAATAATAGAGGTTTATCCTTTAGATGTGAGGAATTACTTTGTAGATTTCATTGAGATTATTGAGAGTTTTCAAACTTTGGGGAATCTAAGTGAGGATGTTGAGTAGTTGGAAGACCCCATGGAAGTGAACAATAATGTAATGGGTATGGTTAGGGAAGAGATAGTTGATCCATTCAATATTGAAATCATTGAATTTGCTTGTGGTTTCTCCTTCCTTGGGCTCCCTATGCAAAACTAAGAAGTCACAAAAGGTTATATGGATTATTTGATGGATCATATTATATTATTGCCTTTACACACCTTCATAGTTGTGATCTGAGTAATAGTGAGGTTAGGTGGTGGATAGAGTCCCAATCACGTTCAAATTCTCATTGTTGTAATTTTTTATATGGTTATAATGAGGTCATGATGTTACAAAAGGGAAAATGGGCTATTGAGCTCTCCGCTGACGCTGATAAGTTCCATTGTGTGGTACGAGAAGTCTTTGGTAACACATATATGTTAATTCTCTATTTTTATGATTGACATTAATTTTGGTAAAACTAATTTAGAGGCAACATGTTAAATAGGATGTTCTAATCTTGCTAAGGAAACATGTCAGACACAATGTCCTATCCAGTTTATCTGACATCTTGTCTGTTACAACCGCTAACTTGGATTTATTCTGGGTTTAAAATTCTCTAAATATTATGGGAATATTAGGATATTATTTATGTTGTCCAGATTGAAGTTTCAGAGATTCCTTCCGAATTTAGAAGATTAATTTGTCTCATTAAATGTTGAGAAGTTTTAGGAAACAAAAAGTCCTATTTTTATGCAGAGTTTTCTGCTGATTTGTAGCAGCTGATTTGCTGCGCTTATGAAGGCCAATCTAGTTCAGAAGATTGCTTTAAATAGATTGCTACAAACCTAGTTTTAGGTGTGGATTGAATTGTAACTTTTGTTTTAGTTTTAGAGCTTTTGTTCTTGTGGATTGTGATCCACTCTTGTATTGTTTTAATACTTGAGTTGGACTATCTCCATTGAGTTGTAAGTATTGTCAATCACTCTTAAGAAGCTAAAAATAGAGTGATTGTGTGTTTTTGATGCGTGTCTTTTAATTCGTTTAAATTGTGTTCTTGTCAATGTCTGTGACTAGAAGGGATTTTGAGAAGGGTCTCATACCTAGGTGAGTTCTAGGTAGAAGTTAAGAATGGGTAATGATTAAGTGATATTTGTAAATAGGGGAGTTTAGATTTGAATTAATATTATTTAGTTGACTTCGTCCCTGGCTCGGTAGCCCCTAGAGTAGGTGTTGTTGTACACCGAACTAGGTTAGCAATTTTGTGTGTTGTTTTAATTTCTACGTTGTTTATTGTTTTAGATTGTTCATTGCATTGAAGTTCAGAGATCAGTGTCTCGACATCTCTTAGGACATCTGAGATCTGACTACCAGAATTTCAATTTGTATCATAGAAGACATCATGCTCCGACTCTGGGTGAGACTAAGGGAAGATACTTTCTGGTGCAATGAACAAAGAAAAAGGATTTACAAAGAGACCACCCATTTTTGATGGAATAAATTATGATTATTAGAAATCTCGTATGATGTATTTCATCAAGTCCATGGTCAACAAGGCATGGAACTGTAGTCATGGGATGGGATCCACCATTGATTGTAGGTAAGGATGGGAGGGTTACTGATGTTGTGAAGGCTGAGGGAGATTGGAATGATGAAGATGAAAAATTATTAGAGGGAAACTCTAAAGAAATGAATGCCATATTCAATAGAGTGGACAATAACATTTTCAGACTGATTAGGAATTGAACTTTGGTTAAAGAAGCTTGGGAGATCCTGAAGACTGCTCATGAAGGAACTTATAATTTGAAGATGTCAAGACTTTAAATTATTACCATCAAATTTGATAATTTAAGAATGAAGGAGGATGAGAGTATTCATGACTTTCACATGAATATTATTGAGATAGCCAATGCCTCAAGTGCCATAGGGGAGAAGATGTCTGAAGCTAAGTTGGTGAGAAAGATTCTCAGATCTCTTTCAAAGAAGTTTGACATGAAAGTGACAACCATTGAGAAGCCCAAGATATAAATAACATGAAGGTTGATGAGCTGATGGGATCTCTATAGACCTTTGAACTAGGAATCTTGAAAAGTATGAAAAGAAGAAGAGCATCGCCTTTATCTCTAATACATATGACCTAGAAGGTGAGTGTGATCTGGATACAAAAGAATGGATATCCACTGCTATTGTGTTACTTGGAATACAATTCAACAAAGTGATAAAGAAGGAGGACTAGAAGTCAATATCAAATGTCATGTGCAAGTTGTTTAACAAGTCTTTCGACATCAATAAAAACTAAGAGGTTGAAAGAAGGTCCAAAACGGATGACAAATCCAACCAAGGAAGAGGAGTTCACTGTCATGAATGTGAAAGTTTTGACCATATAAGAACTGAATGCCCAACTCATCTCAAGGAGCAGAAGAGGTTTTTATCTGCATCTTGGTCAGAAGAAGAATCTGAAAGTGATCTTGAATAAATAGCGGCCAAACAAGTCAGTGATTTGACTAGAATTTGCGATTATGATGAAGACTCAGATTGTGAGGAACTAACCTTTGAAGAACTTGCTGCTTCCTACAAAGATCAGTTTCTCATAAGTGAAGAGGTATGTAAATTAGGAGAAAAGAAAAAGAAAGCTATAGCTCAAATACAGTCTGAAAAAGTGGAGCATTTGTCAATCATCGATATCCTGAAGGTAGAAAACATGGAACAACTATCCACCATCTCTGGCTTGGAAGGTGAAGTTATATTACTCAAATCTCAACTTGAAAATATGAATAAATGTGGGAGAATGCTCAACAATGGTTTTGATGTGATGGATGAGATTCTTTAAACTAGAAAAAGTGCTAGAAATGTTAGAGGTATTGGGTATGATAATCAAGCTGTGAAGAACAAAGGGAAAAATCCTGAAGTATGGTTTGTCAAAGAAAAGGGAAGCAGGAACTGAAGATGTTAAATCAAATGTTCCAACAACAACATGGACATCAGAAATGTCACTCAGAAAACAAGACTCAATGTTGGAGATGCCATTACCGTAGAAGGTTTGGTCACATAAAACCCTACTGTTATAGGTTATATGGTTATCCTAACATGTTGTTCAACCCATAAGAGAGTAGACCTTTGTTAAAGCTAAGAAGGAGTTGATTCCTAGAAAGGATACCTCTGGACTCATAGCTCACACCTCTATCAAAGCCTCTGCCAGAGAATATTGGTACTTTGATAATGGTTGTTCTAGACAAATGAGTGGTGTTAGAACATAATTTATTTCTACATCCCAGTAAGAGTTTTGATGATAACAAACATATGATAATAAAGAACCAATAGGCTCGCTAATAAAAGTATCGTTACATGCAGGAAGTACTAATGTGAAAAAGATGTTCTGATGCAACTGGAAGTTCTTCCATAATATCACCAGAAGTTCTGATTATGCGAGCACAGAAGTTGAGAGTACCATGATAAATACAGACGCACCAAATACGCATGACACGTTTATATGAAGAAGTTTTGCTACAACTTCTGAATGCACCAGCACTGTGAAACAGAATCTCTAATACTCTGATTGGCAATATTCTGATCAACTTGTAAAGGACTCTCAACGGTAATTTTCATCCTCTGATGTAAGAAGCTCTGAAGCGTTACAATCTATCAATGCAAGATCATAAGTAATAGCTACAAATAGACAAGGATCTCCTGATTCGGAAAGCTCATTAACTCGTGTTATGGACATACCAAAAGTATCTTCTTATGTCACTATTGCAAGGCCTATATAAATCTAGCAAGAAGAAGATTTTAAGATGATGAACAACTGCACAAAAAAAGAAGAACTCACGTGAAAAGTCAGTAACGCAGTAATCATTATTCATCCTTAACATTCAATATTAAATTGTGTAAAACATCACTCTTAGTGATACTGCTTATTATAAACATCATTGTACACCTTTATTCAATAAACTGCTTAGTGAATTTCCTTGATAAAACCTGGTTCTGGTTTTGGACTCAAGAAGACTTTGACAATTGTAAAATTGGTTTTGTAATCAAGTTTGATTAGTGAATTAAGACCTCATTGGAGAGAGGCGAAATCACCTTGGCGGGTGGACTGGAGTAGTTTGAGATCAAGCGAACCGGGATAAAAATCATCGTGTCTATTGCTTTTTATTTTTAAGTTTCAACTCAACCCCCCTTCTTGTGTTTTTCACTTCTTAAATTGGCATCAGAGCTCCTAGGTCTGGGTGCAAATACTTAACCGTGTCAGATAAAGATCCAAAATGGGGGAAAACACTATGATGGTAACAAGTCAAAACATCAGCAGCAGCCTTCCAATTTTTGACGGTGAAAATTTTGACTACTGGAAAGATATGATCAGAAGTTTGTTCCTAGCCTATGACGCTGACCTCTGGGATATGGTAACTGTTGGATACATACATCCTGTTGATGAAAGCGGTCAGAAGATTGACAGAAAAAGGATGAGAGATCATCAAAAGCAAGACTTCAGAAATCATCACAAGGCCAGAATAATTCTCCTGAGTGCCATCTCATATTCAGAGTATAAGAAGATCACAAACAGGGAAATAGCTAAGAACATGTTTGATTCTCTGAGAATGACATATGAAGGCAACATGCAAGTAAAAGAATCTAAAGCCCTTGCGCTCATTCAGAAGTATGAAGCCTTCAAAATGTAAGAAGATGACACCATTGAAACAATGTTCTCTAGATTTCAAATTCTGGTGGTTGGGCTTAAGGTGCTGGACAAAGGGTACTCAACTGATGATCATGTAAAGAAGATCATCAAAAGTTTACCAAAACAATGGAGACCAATGGTCAAAGCTCTCAAACTGGTAAAAGATCTGAACATAATATCTCTAGAAGAACTTGTCATCTCTCTCAGAAGCCATGAGATAGAGTTAGAAGATGATGAGCCTCAGAAGCAATGTAAGTCTCTCGCTCTGAAGTCTAACAAATATGAAACCAAAATTTTGCAGGCAGAAGCAGAAGCAGAAAACTCTGGAGAATCCTCGTCAGAAGAAGATGAAATGTTCTTTCTATCCAGAAGAATCAATCAGCCGTGAAAGCACAGGCAGAAGAATTTCAGAAACTCCAGGAGAACAGGAAATAACTCTGAACAATCTTCTGGATACATAAAATCCAGTAATCGAATCATTACCTGCTATGAATGTAATAAACAAGGTCATTACAAAAGGGATTGTCCAAGGCTTCAAAAGGAGAAACATAAAAGGAGGTTCGTTAAGGAGAAGAATAAAAATCTTATGGCGACGTGGGATGACTCTGAATCTTATGAAGACGGAACAGAGTCAGAAGATGAATAAGCCAATATAGCTCAAACTGATAACTTATAAGATGTATCTGAATCCTATGAATCAGAACCAGAGTCTGAAGAGGTATTTTATAACTTTTCTATATCCCAATTAGAAAAGAGTCTGTCAGAAATTCTAGAAAGGTATCAGAAGCTCCGAGTCATAAACAAGAACCTGGAAAAGGATCTAGTTTCTAACTCTGAAGAAACTAAGATTCTGAGACTAGAAAATTCTGAGTTGAAAGAAAAGGTTTTTAAACTTGAAAATGATTTACTAAATACTTAGAAGGAAAATTTCTCATAAGTTCCTGGTAATCCTGATACAATCATAAAGGAATATGATCACAACTTTCAGAAATTCCTCGCTAAGAACATAAATAGAAGTAAGATGGCTTCAATGATCTATGGAGTTAGTAGAAATAGAAGAATAGGTATAGGATAAAAATGTAAAGTATCCCAACCTAAGAAAGTTAAAGATCTGATTACCAAACACACTCCTCTTTATTCTCACTTCACTATTGGGAAAACACATGATATAAAACATACTGGTAAGGCGTTTTATGCTAAACCAAAATTCAAGGAGAATTTTGGAAAATCTAACAGTAATGGAACCAAAAAGATATGAGTACTATTGTACCCCAAAATTTTCCCTCTCACTTATCAAGAATTTGCTCACAAGATCTCCTTGGGCTAAAGACTGCACTAGGTTTGATCAGCTCAAGACACCTCCTGAAGCACTGATGACCAAAATTAGGGTTTGAGATTGCACAAGTATATTTGAACTTTCAATACCCCATATCATTTTCATGGATCATTATGGACCTCCAAGATCACTCATATCAAGTTTCAAGCCTTGGATCACATTTTTGCTCAGTCAATTGAGCAATTGACCTAAAAATCAACTATATTGAGAAAAAGTCAACCATGGACAATTTACAGTCAAACTTCATAATTTTTTATCCATATCAACATTTTAAACTCATATGAATAATTTGATCAATTTTGGACCACAAATCCTCAAGAAATTTGATCAAATCTCCAAAAGGGCAAAATGGTCAAAATTAGGGTTTTGACTAGGAAAGGGCAATTTCTGATTTTTGACCAGGCAAATGATCAATTGGTTTAAGGCATGATCTCAAGAGTCCAATTGCATCATTTTGACCTAATAACATGGCTAAAAAACATTGCTCAAGTCCAATGGATTGACAGATGAATTTTCAATCAACTGATCAAAAGTCAACTGTATACTGAAAAGTCAAACTTTAAATTTTTTTGGTCTAATTCAAATACCAAAGATCATAATTCATAAAAAAATTGTCAAAATATGAAATTTATTCATCAAGAAATCAAAAATTCAAAATTTCATTTTGAAAAGTCAAAATTTCTATACTTAGAAATTTTTCAAAGTGTTGGAAATTTCATGTTTTTTCATAACTTTGAGCAAAATTTTCACCATGATGCAAGATGATTCAAGAGAAAATTCCAAATTAAAGTTGTAGATCTCCATGAAATCTAAAACTTTTATTTACACAACTTCTTCCAAAAGTGCTTGGATCTCAAGTTATAATTTTAAGAACATGTGGTCATGAAACAAAACACTTAGTGAAATTTTGCCCTAATTTGGTCAGGATTTTGACCCAACTTCATGGCACTTTTTCATATAGTTACAAGGGGAATATTCAAAAGAAATTCAAATATTTGTTGTAGAGAATATTACAATCTTTCCATAATGTCCATGAACTCCTTGAGATTATTCTTGAGTAGGGAGGATCGAAGAGATGAAGTTAGGGTTTTATCACTTGAATACAAGTCATTTTGTGATGAACCAAATTCAAAATTCAAACTATGCTGCATAAACACTACTTTTCAGGCCTCAAACTTGTTAGGCACTCCATAATTAATGGTTTACACAGCTGTTAGAGGTCTCACTTCAAGCATTCAATGCATGGACATGCTTTATATCCATTTTTGGAAGAAAGGTTACATTGCCATTTTGATAAAGTGACTTTTTGTACAAAACTTGTTCTTGAACCTCGCACTTGTTCTCTTATGATCAAACAAGTCATATAACTCATGATAAATGGTTTATACACTTACAATCACCCAACCCATGCTTGTACCTCCTCTTGAAACTTGTTTCCCCATATTTCTTCAAAACCAAGTAACCTAGCCAAAAGCTAAAAACTTGTACTTCTAATTGTCCAAAGATCTAAAACACTTTTGTTTATACATACATAAACCATTGGCCACAAATACACGAATGCTCAAGCCCTAAAAATAGCTAAAACTCAGAAACACATCTCATACTTCCATTTTCACATAAACTGACCAAAAACTTGAAACTCATAACTCCCTCGGGCGTTTTCAAGCCTTTTTGTTTCTAAAGCTTCTAAACATCATTTAGAACTGATCCCCCACCCTGTTACAGAACTGTAACACCATTAACACTGTGATACGGTGGGAAGAACTGACTGTTTTTTGGAATGCTGGTTTGCGTTTTGCATTTTGTATTCGCAAAATGTCGTGGTAAGCAAGAGTCGTCACCGACTTTTATTTTATCCAACAAGGAAAGGAAAAAAGCACAGAAAAATTCCTTTTTCGAGATATTTCTCGGGTTCGGGGGGTAGATTATAGAAAGGGAAGGTGTTAGCACCCTTTCTATCCATGGTTATCCATGGGCTCTTAGGTACTTGCTCAATTGTTTTCAAAATTGTTTTCTTTGTGCTTGTGGGTTTGAAAAAGCTTTTGTTTGAAACTTCGATTTAACTCTCGCTTCTGTCCTCAAGAGCGTATGAAGTGTTTTTGAAAACTTTGTTCGAAAAGTGTAAGTGTGAAGAGTTTTGTTTTTGAAAGAGCAAGTATCTAAGAACCATCTACCTACTCGAAAAAGGAATCGTTCTATGCTAATTTACCTTAGACAATGCTATCCCATTATTGATGAGTAGGTAGCTTGAGTGAATGCCCAGGAAGCGATTGGGACAAGTCTTGGCCTCTGAAAATGCCTCTAACCTGGATTTCTACTTCTCACTTTTTTGTGAATTTTCCAATTTTTGTTCTGCCTCTCTCTGCACTTTCCAACCCTGATTTTGTATCCCTTGGCTTGCTTATGTAATATGCTTTGTATTAGGGTAAGAATCATGGACTGAATCCCTTCATATCAATGCACATGAATGTGATTTGATCTCCATTATTAAGCCTTTCCAAATTTGATTCCATTCAATCTTTTTGCCCATGATTTTCTTTGATACGAATTCCATGGTGATGCTAGCTGTAAACAAAGCCTAAAACAATCAGAAAATCATGAGTTATTAATTCTTTGGATTTTCTATGATTTTATTTGATTTAAAATAAATAAATTCAATTAAAAATCCAATTAAATAATAAAAATGAAATATGGGTTCATGGCTGAAACTAGGACACGTGGACAACTATGCAAACTCAAATCAAGTGGAAAAGAATGAGCCCATTTGACAAAATTTGAAGTTTTGGGGATAGTTGACTTTTGGCGATTTTGCAAAAAAGTCCAACTTCAACAATAGATAACTTCTTCAATTTTGAACTTTTGGAGGTGTTATTTGACTTTTTAGAAATCTTGAGATGTCCTCTAACCAACCCTTTTGGTCTCATATCAATTTGATATTACATGCTCAAGTTATAAGCTTTGGAAAAAAAGGTGTTTTTGTTGACTTTCAAAAATGACCTATAATGTCCAAATTCATAACTTCTTGTGACTGCATTTTTTGAACTTGGGGTATGAAGATGGATTGTAGGAAATTGCATCCTCTTAAAAATGAGCTTTGGATGGGTCATTTATCATAAAGTATGAGAGAGTTATTCTTGGTCAAAGCTGAGTTGACTTTTCTTGCAAAACCCTAATTTAACAACTTTTGAGTCTTGATGAATTTTGAGAAATCCTTGATGAATCATGGTCAACCCTTGATCAAATGATTAAATATCCTTCAAAATGAGAATGTTGACAAAAAACCTTGAAATTTGACTGTATTTGGGTCACAATTGACTTTTGTCCTAGCACGGTCGATTTTTGGACCTTTGAGCAATTGACTGAGCAAACTTCCTCTGCAAGGCTTGAAGTTTGACATGGATGATCTTGAGAATATATTAGGACATCAGGGAACACTTGAGGTCATTTGGACTCAAGGATCTTGATGCAACACAAAACCCTAATTTGGGGTTGACTGTCTTTCGAGATAGCTTGTCTGACCAACTCTTGAGCAAACTTGAGCCACTTGGCGATTTTTCTTGCAATGTTTTGAGAAATATGAGAGGACAAATTTTAGGGTACAACAAACAACATCCTCCATTTTCAAAAACACAGCTTTTCACTTGGACTTCTTCAGAACTCCTCAGGCCCTTTCAGCTCAAGCTAAGCATTCCATTAGTTTCCTGGGAACTTGAGGAAGCTAACCCAACCATTGCAACTCCTTGAAAGTTGCTCAAACTTCAAACTCGATACCCTCTTGCAAGGTAAGTTTTATAACTTTGGTACTTCTCATACAGGCATCATCAATGATTTATTTGTGAATAAAACATGTAGATATCATTTCCCTGAAGCTAACCATGTCCATAGTTTCCATTAATTTTGCTTGTGCTTAGAGAATTTTGTGACTAAAGTTTCTGAGATTTTTAGAGTTCAGTTTAGGGACAATAAAATTCATGCTTATCTTTCATCTATAGTTTTAATGCTTTACATCTTTGAAACCGTGAGGAAATTTGCTACAAGTTTCATGTATACAGTTTTCATTTTTGATGAGAAATGAACAAGTTACAGTTGTTCTGGCTGGAGGATGAAGATGAAGTAATCAGGGCGCGTTTTGTATAATATATTTATTGATTTGCTTATGTTAACGGATGTATAGCCACCCTTGTGGTAGAAGCGCGCGCCTGTAACCTTTAGGACCTGGGTTCGAGCCCCAATGGTACCCTTTTGTTTTTTTTTCATATTTTTTCATTCTGACTTTGTTTTTTGCAGGCGTTGGGCCTCTTTGGGCTTGTCTTGTTTTTGTTTTTGCTAGCTAACCCCCTGTTTCATATTTGTACCCTGACCCAGTTTTATTTTATTTTTCTTATTTTCACTTTTATTTATTTTCTTAAATATTTTCCTAATATTAAAAAAAATCATAAAAAATACAAAAAAATAATAGATTTATATTTTGAATTAATTTATTTTATTTTTCTCACAAAAAATATTTTATTTAATTATACTTTATTTATTTTTACTAACTAGTCTTGTAAATTTAATTTAAAACTAGGTTATTTTTTATTTTCTTTTACACCAATTGAAATATATTATTTTAATATTAAAAAGGCCAAAAATTCTTTATAACACAATAATTATTTTCAAGACAAAAAAATACAAAAAAATACTTTTCTTATAAAACTTAATTTCTTTTATCTTTAATTAATAGATTGAGAGTTTTGTTTAAAAAATATTTTCTTAGTAAATTTAGGGTTTAATTTTTATTATGTTAATTAATTATTTTTCCCCTTAATTAATTAGGTTAAAACAATTTCCCTTTTTCCTAAAAATCCAAACAAATATCCATTTACTTTACATTCCACATTTTTGTACATTTATTCATTTTGTACATTATATTCATTTAAATACTTGTACATTTATACCAATTCAATATGGTTGTAATGGACTAATTAGGTTTAAATTCTTGTAATCTCCATTCATGAATTTGTATACCGCCTTCCCACAAATGTTATAATAGCGTAGTAACTTTAAATTCCACAATTTATCCCTTTATATATAACATGCTAGTAATTAGGGTTTGTATGGAAAGACTAAAACCAATACTTAGAAAATCCTAATTCAAGAGAAAATCAAGCATGAAAAAAATACAGTTGCACACAAACACCCCTAGGGTTAACTCCACTTGGTTGCCTTTATAAAATGGTCATATTACGCATGTGAGTTATCTTAGCAAAAACAAGCAAAAAGTATAAGATCATAGTCCCTCGATGACGCTATCTAAGTTGCCTTTCAAATGATCTTAGTCCCTAAAAGAGAATGCTAAGATATCTTGCAACATTGCTAATCATGGTTATACGATGACCCGCGCCCGTCCCGTTTACATCCAAAGATAGGGTTACTTATCAAATCAATGGTAAGATAACAATGTTAAAGGAAAAGAAAATAAACAAGAAAGACTTTTTGAGTAGGTAGAATGCTCCTAATTACTTGCTCAATTTCAAACAAAACATCCTTGCTATTTTCAAAACAAACACCTACACTTTCAAAACATCCTACAAAAATATTTTCAAAAGGTCAAACATCTTTGTATACATTCTTACGAACAAGAATCATTACAAAGATTGCCTAAACAATGGCCTCTTTACAAAATATTTAAAAAACCCACACAAAGCACAATTTTAAACATAAAGCAAGTGATCTCGCAAGTAACTAAGAGCCCATGGAAAACCATGGATGAAAAGGGTGCTAATATCTTCCCTTTTCATAATCTACCCCCAAACTCAAGAAATAATCTCAAAGGTCTTTCCTGTGCTTTTTCACCTTTCCTTTTGGATAAAAGAAAAGTCGGTGGCGACTCTTGCTAACCGCAACATTTGCAATCAAACGCAAAACCTTCAAGTCAGTTCTCCCACCGTATCACATAACTAGCGACTCTGCTGGGGACAAATTCTAAAAGTGGGGTTACCTTAGGGTTAGATCATATTTACTTGCTTTCATTGTTTGATTTGTATGCTTTACATTATGGTTCTTTGTTTGGGTTTGAATCCTCTACCCGGATTTGGGATACCTTATAAGTAAGTAGCAATACATTGTGGAAACTGTGTGAGGTATACCGACATGGTCTTAGAAATAGCTATGTTAGTGCGACATATTTATGGGTATCGGTAGCCCTTGAGTTAATCAAGGAGAATACAGGGTCACTGAGTGATGTCATGAAGCACTAATGAACTTTTAGAATCTTTACTTGACCAACTTGGCCTTTAGGACGTAGTGAGATGACCGGCTTTAGTGTAGTCCGAAGTTGGTAGATACTCGATACTACACTCATTTAGGTTTGATTTTTTGGGATATTTCGGTCGCCATTAAAGAGGCTTGTGCTGAAACAATGACTAAGGAAACAAACCAGTGATATTGAGCTCCTTAGAACCCGGTTACTATTGCTAGGATAGGTTGAGCCAACTAAACTTCAAGAGGGTACTTACCTATGATACCCCATGCAAGCCTAAACCTAAGGACTTGTTTTCTTTATTTGTATATACATACTTGCACATAACATCATGAATATCATAACATCATACACATTCACTAACCATTTCAAGGATTTTTGGATTTATCTTCGTTTCTGTTTTGTAGGACATGGATTCTCTTCGCAGGAAAACTATTTAAGTCAATCTTGTAAGGATCCCTCCACAACTTAAGGAGCTAGCTTCAAGGATTCAAGAAAATTCTCCATTCACCGAGAGACATGGTCGCCTACTCAACTTGGTCACTTCCAACACTGATGAAGACATGATGAAGGTGCTCTTTCAGTTCTTTGATCCCTTACACTATTGCTTCACATTTCCCGATTATCAACTTGTGCCTACTTTGGAAGAATTCTCCCGACTCTTGAGGATTCCCATTCTAAATCAACTACCTTTTAACGGTACGGAGAGAGACCCAAAGCCAGAATATATTGCTCAAGCTCTACATTTGCCATCATTTGATGTCACAACTAATTGGGAAATAAGGAGTGGTGTCAAAGATTTCCTAGAGAAGTTCTTGTTCGAGAAAGCCCAAAACTGTTGGAACTCTTTGGATTTGCAAGCCTTTGAGGAAATTGTGGCTCTCCTCATCTATGGGATGGTTTTGTTTCCAAATCCCGACCAACTCATAGATGTGAACACCGTCAAAATCTTCATAATCCGTAATCTGGTGCCTACTTTGCTAGGAGACATCCTACACTCTTTTCACACTCGCACTATGAGGAAAAGAGGTGTCCTTATGTGTTTCACTCATCTCTTGGAAAGATGGTTTATTTCGCATCTTCCCCAATCTGTATTGAAGAATGAGCAAGGTTCAAGGTGGTCACAAAGGTTGATGATGCTCAAGCATTCAGACATTCATTGGTGTTCCCGATCCCTAGAGAATGTTACTATTATCGACCTTTGTGGAGAATTCCCTAATGTCCCTTTACTTAGAATTAGGGGAGGTATCACCTACAACCCCTGTTTAGCCTTAAGACAGTTTTTGGTTACGCCCGAAGGGATGACTCGCATGAGATGCTGATTCAAGGTTTGGTATTTGACTACGAGAACGACGATCAAGGTCTTCACCAGAGATTTATCCAAGCTTGGAGGATGTTGAACAAGGTAGATAGAAAGACATTGGGGCACAATAATTCCATCCCTCTTGAGCCTTACCTCAAATGGGTACGAACTCGTGCTCAAATTCTTATGATGCCTTATCCTTCCATTCTCCCGGTAATCATTGAGCCTGTTATGGAAGGAGATGTTCCATACACTATCCTACATCCTGACATGCCCAACTCTCTTGAAGACTTACAACTCAAGGGGGAGCGAGATACTTTTGAAGCCCAACTCTACGCAAGCGAGAAGAAGGTTTTGGAACTCACTAAGCAACTTCATGAGGAGCAGACTCTGAATGCCTACATTGTGCCAAAGAGGATGCGTACTACATTTATATCTTAGAGTTTTTGTTTGTCCCAAGGAGGCATTGATGTACTCAAGCTTTAATTTATTAATATAACGTGTGTTTCTTTTTCTTCTAAAACAAATTTGAATCTCTAAAATCCTTGAAATCATTGCATATGCATTTACCATTCATCATAACATAAGCAGGTTTCTTGCAACAAGTCTCCTCATCTTTCTACTGTCTATTTCAGTAAGATGGATCTCGAGCAAACAGCGAAGGACCTCCAAGATCAAAATGCCCAGTTTCAATAGATGTTCTTAACTCTGGACAAAGGACAAGAAGAGTTGAAGACCTTGCTGGTTGAGGAGAAGAAAAAGAATACAAAGAAAATAACTGGAGTTCTGAACATGGGAAGAAGATTCCAAGGGCAGACAAGAAGGGCCTTAGATTTTGCAACGACATTCGGTGAGAAAGACAATCAAGATGGGAAAGGCAAGGAAACATCTGTTCAGTCTGATTCAGAAGAGGAAGAGGAAGAAGAAGACTTTTCTAAAGAATAATATCCTCTAGCCAACGATAAGTATAAGCATATAGAAGAATGGTTAAGTGCAATGGACCGGGGATTGTCATTCCTCCAAAATTCAAAACACCGGTGTTCGCCAAATATGACGGAGTCTCATGCCCCAAAATGCATCTCCGGTCCTATGTGAGGAAAATCCAGCCCCATACCACTGACAAGGATTTATGGGTACACTTCTTCCAAGACAGTCTGTCTAGAACTTAACTTGATTGGTTTTATCAGTTAGAAAGAGCTAATGTTCATAACTGGGAAGATCTGGCTGCTTCCTTTTACAAACAATACCAATACAACGCTGATCTTGCGCCTACCCATACTCAACTCCAAAGTATGGCCATGGTTTCAAGTGAAGGCTTCAAGGACTATGCGCAAAAATGGAGGGACCTAGCAGGAAGGGTACAACCTCCCCTATCTGAAAGACAATGGGTAGATATGTTTTTGGGAACCTTGTTTGGTCCCTTATTTAATCACTTAATTGGGAGTTCATCAGCAGGATTTACTGAATTGATATTAACCGGAGAAAGAGTAGAGGCCGGGATAAAGAATGGGAAGATTCAAAAAGACGCATCCTCGGATGCTGTAAGGAAACCATTCATCAGAAAGAAGGAAGTGGTTGCTGTTTATCCTCAAAGAAATTAAGATAGCGCTGAACGCCGTCCAATGGTGGGGGCTATAATGATTCCTAAACCAGAGCCTGCTCAGCAAAGAGGCAACCAACCAAGAATGGAAAGACCAGTCATACAATTCACCAGAATTAACATGACCCTATCTCAAGTATTACCATATTTGTTAAGGTCCAACCTAGTGACTTTGAAAGAAGCTCCAAAGAACCCTAACACAACCTCTCCTTGCTATCATCCTAATGCCCGATGTGCATACCACTCTAAGAGTCCCGACCATGATACTAAGAACTGTTGGGCTTTAAAGAACAAAGTACAAGACCTCCTTGAAGCCAAAGAGATTGAGTTCGACGTGCCAAAAAATCCTAATGTCATTACTGCCCCTATGCCCAAACACGGCCATAATGCCAACGCCATTGAAGAAGATATGTTTGTTGCTCCAGTTGATGAACTTATGACCCCACTCCTGACTATCAAAAAGAACTTGTTGAATGCCGGTATTTTCCCAGGATATGAGGAAAGCTGTCACTTTTGTTTATCCTCACCAGCCAACTGTCCCTTGTTGAAAGCAGGAGTTTAGTGCCTAATAGATAACAAGGAAATTTTGTTCGAGAAGGCTTCAATTCTAACTGTTTCTAATAATGATGTTTCCATCGTGACCATTTCCGACAATGCTTCCAGGGTCTCCACCAAAAGACCCGTTAGAATTACATCATTTTAAAAAGTAGCTCTGTTGATAATTACAATGCCTGGACCAATCCTGTATTCGTCAGACAAAACCGTACCATGGAATTATGGAGGGGATGTCTACTACCACGGTATCAAGCAAGAATGGCCAGCTGCCGAAGATTCAAGTTCCGAGAAAGTTGACTCTGATGTCAGTAATATCTCAGGGACTAGTAAGATTACCCGAAGCGGAAGGGTTTTCTCTCCAGAAATTTCTCCCCTAAAAGAAGTTTCTGGACCCGTAATCATTCATGTTGTTGTTGCTCCTCCAAAGGTTATTCCTAGTCCTGCAATTACCTCTGCTAATAATCCTATTGACAAAGCTGTTACAATCCCTGTTATCACCCCTATTGACATTCCTACTGCTGAGTCAATCGAGACTCGAGGTAAAGGTATTATGATTGAGCCTGTCCGGACGAAGGCAAAATCAGTGGCTATCCCTGAGACCTCCCGGAAAGAGATGGAGGAAATTCTAAAGATCATAAAAAGAAGCGACTACAATGTAGTTGAGCAACTGGGGCAAACTCCATCCAAAATTTCCATGCTGGGTTTATTATTATGTTTTGAGGCTCATGCAAAGGCCTTGGTAAAGTTCCTTAAAACTTCCAATGTACCTCAAGAAACATCTACCGATCAGTTCCAAGATTGCGTAGCCAACTTGACTGTAGATAATGGTTTAGGTTTTTCGGATGCTGATTTAACGCCGAGAGGGAGGAAGCATAATGAGGCATTGCATGTCTCAGTGGAATGTGTAACACCCCATTTCTACCCAACGATTTAAATAAAATTAGAGTTATAAAAATTTCTAACAAACAAATGGAATGCTACACTTTCAAATTGAAACTACGACATTCAATCATCTATAGTTCAAATACATAACACATGAGCTTTGGATGAACCGCTAACAACCAGCTTAGTCTTTAAAAATAAAAACAATTTTCTTTACTACGCAGAGGATTCACAAAATTCAACTGAACACACCATAACATCTTATCCAACTCAAAACAACTTTAAGACAACAAGTATTTAATGAAAACAACTTAAAATTCAACAACATAATGAAAATCAACAATAAAGAAAACATGTGTTCATCCCCTGAGTGCTACGTATCAGAGTGACAACACCGACTTGAACTAACAAGGGTAACATCTAACCTTCTTGATTACCTGCACGTACCAACAAAGGGCAACATTCAAACAGAAGGGGTGAGATAACGAACCATATAATCAGATATACAATAAATAATATAATAGAATTAGATCATACAATTCACCACTTCACAACTTTTTATCAACATTCAACATAATTAATTCATCCACAAGACAACTCAGAATGCAACATGAAATGCGACTCGTTTTTATGCACATGCATGTGGTACCAATGGAGCAGAACTCCCAACTTAAATTTTTTCCAATAAATAGAGGCATCAACAAGGCATAAGCCTTCAACTTTATATTTGCCAATCCAGGCCAACTTGACGAGCATCAGCTCCAACATGATATGCTATGTATGCATTAACGACATGAACACAATAACAACAATAATAACAATAATTTAACTAAACTCAACATTAGCCATAAGCCTGCAACTTAATATTTTGCCCATAAATAAAGGAAATGAAATCACCTGCAAATTCACATTTTTCAACAAAAATGCCACCCAACAGATCAACCAAAAATTACTACAATAAACCGCATAATTATTCAGACTATTTTGGCTATAATCGATTAATTAATTATCAGCCAAAAAATTCTATTATTTCTATTTTATAAATCCCACAAAATTATTTATTAAAGATATTAAATCATTATTATTAAATATTTTGTATTTATAAACCGGAACGTAGTAGCTAGAGTATTGCAAGCAATTACCTCTAATTACTACTTCAAAATTCGCTACAGTACGCAAGCATTTACCTCTAATTACTACTTCAAAATTCGCTACAGTACGCAAGCATTTACCTCTAATTACTACTTCAAAATTCGCTACAGTACGCGAGCATTTACCTCTAATTACTACTTCAAAATTCGCTACAGTACGCAAGCATATACTCCAAACACCACTTCATTCTTATTTGCGCTACAACTTTCCATTAAATATCTCTTTCATAGCTAATTCATATTACGCTACAGTAGCGAGCTAATACTCTAAAATACTGCTTTAATTACTTACGCTACAGAAACAAGGCAAGTACCTTTAATGCTACTACATTCTATCGCTACTACATTGCAAATTAAGTGCCTCCAATTTCTACTTCCACAAATTTGCGCTACAGTATTGCAAAGCAATGTGTCTCTAAATGCTACTTTATGTATATTGCTACAGCAAGCAAGCCATATGCCTATTAGATGTTATTTCAATATTGCATTACAATATGCATCTAAGTGCCATCAAAATTAATTCATTTAGCGCTACAGTTTTGTGAAATAATTACTTCTACATGTTACTTCACTTCAGCGTCACAGTAAGTAAAACAATGTTTTTAAGTACTACTTTATTCTTGTATCGCTACAGTAACAACAAGCATATACTCCAAACACCACTTTATTCTTATTTGCACTACAACTTGCCATTAAATATTAATTCTCAAATTTCGCTACAGTAACAAGAATTGAATTTTTCAAAGAAAATAGAAGGCACTTAATTATATGTATATCTAGTTATATTGGGTCCTAAATCATCTCTCAATTTCATCAATATACCAATTTCAAACACACTAGAAATAAATTTTCATAACCCAAATTAATATACTATTAATTATACACCCTATTATATAGTCGGAACCTCACCCTTACCTTGGATTAAGAGCAGCTCTAAGAAACTTCAACCAAATTTTTGGGGAATTTGGCACTTGAAGAAATTTCCTCTTGTTCTTCTTCTCCTCTCCCAAACCCTATTTTCCTCTTTGTTCTTTTCTCCCTGATACAAAACTCTCTCCTATTCTTCTATTTATATTTCCAATATAATAGTTATATTTTTATTTAATCTTAAAAAACTCAAATGGGCCTAAAATGACATACCGCTCTGTGATCGGTGGATCTGGAACTGACTGTTTAACGCTGGTTCGCGAAATGTCGCGGAAGCAAGAGTCGCCACCGTCTTTTATTTTCTCCAACATGGATAGGACAAAAGCACAGCAAAATTCCTTATGAGATAGTTTCTCGGTTCGGGTGGTAGGTTTATAGAAAGGGAAGGTGTTAGCACCCTTTCTATCCATGGTTATCCATGGGCTCTTAGATACTTGCTCATTTGTGTTTTCAAAAATGTTTGTTTGCTTTTCAATTGTGAGTGGGTTTGAAAAAGTTTCTTTGGAAGTTTCAGATCGACTCTTGTATCAGTCCTCAAGAGTGTTTGAAAAATTGTTTTTGAAAGCTTTTTGAAAAGTGTCAGTGTGAAAAGAAGTTTTGATTTGTTTTGAATTAGAGCAAGTATCTACGAGTCATCCACCTACCCTAAGGAATTAGGCTGTGTAAATGTCTTTAAGGTAGTGCCATCCCACCATTGAGAGGTAGGTAGCACCACCGTTGGAGGTGTTCGAGTCAATTCGAGGGTTAGGGACAGTGTGGTCACCAGAGCAACGGTAGGACACCTTAGAAGCTACCCTTATGCCATGGGTCATGGACATAAGGACTTACTAAAACGTCCTATACTCGACGACCACGTTTCGAGGGGCAAGGCAACAGTGAGGCGTACCCTAAGAGTGGTGTGTGAATTTGTGTATTGTTTTCAGTTATGTTTTATCTTGTCATGCATTATGGTGATCTATGCTTTGATTTTATTTGGGCCATTCATTCTTTCATGCAAAATTTAGCAGTTAAGGGGTGCGGAAATTAAAGTACGGAAAATAAAGTCCTACGCTATTACAAGGCGCGGGTCTATACATCGCCTAATTAACAAAGACCCGTTTTTTAATAAAATGTAGAAAGTAAATAAATTTCCTAATTACTATTACAAGGCTTGGGCAATTACATAATATTTAAAAAAAGAACCATAAGAATAAACGTGCGAAAAGAAATTAGAATCGAGAGTTCGAGGGCGTTGGACCCTTTAAAGAAATTAAATGAAATTAAAAATTAATTAATTATTAAATTAAGAAAAGGAATGTTTTTTTATGGTTTTTGGTATTTATGAAATAAAGAAAATTAAAATTAAAAGAAACCCTAATTCTAAATATTTTTAATTACTAAAGAAAAAGATTAAAGTTTTAACCTAATTTATACTAATTATTTAATTACATAGGTATTTACAAAATAATTAATAATTAATAATAATAATAATAATAATAAGAAGAAATTATTTATTAAGAAAAAGATAAAAATGCTAAAAAAACCTAATTTCTACATATTTTAGTTATTAAAAAAAAACATTTAAATTTCAAAACCTAATTTAACTAAATTATGATTTAAAGATTTATTTACAAAAATATTAATGAAATAAATATTAAATAAACATATTTTTATTTTTGATTTTTCTGAACTTTATACTGTAAAAAAAAAATTTATGAAATTAAGGAAAAAACAATTAAAGAAAGAATAATTGAAAAGAATAAAAGAAAAGAAAATTAAAAGAAGAAATACAAACAAGGAGGGGTGTCTGGCCCTTTTTTGGAGGTGTATTGGAGTGATTTTTGGCCCAAGAATACAGGGCCTGCGTTGACTTCCCAATTCGCGTGTAGATCCATTGACTGGCGTGCATGGTGGAATTCACGTGATGGCCATCAGATTGAGGCTCTGGGACACTTGGCAGGCACAGGCGTTGGGATGCATGGTGCTCCTTTGAATGAGTGCTACGCTGGAACATGTTAATGGAAAAATTATGAAATATATAAGGGGACCTGGGAATCGAACCCAGATCCCAGTACCTGCATGACAACGCAACTGCCAACTGAACCAACGCGCGTATTTGTTAACATAGTGATTGGAAAATGTAATATATGAAAACAATGGTTAATGGTGTCAACAAAAATTCGCGCGCCAGGATTTAAATCCTCCACTCACGTCAAGCCACGCCAGCATCTTCTTCGTCTTTATCCCTGTAACATAATTAAATAGCGGGGGTTTTAAACCCCCACTAAACAAGCCCAGGAAAAATAACGATTAGCGCATAAGCAAATATAAAAAGGGCGCGAGGTGGTCAAATGGTTCGTCTGGATGTCCTGGTTCCATTGGCATAGGTTTCAAGGCCTGATTTTACCATATGTGTAAAACCCCAAATCTGGAGTTCTGAAACCCTAGCGATCGTTAATGGCAACTTTTGACACAGGCGTTCTTAGTTCAATTCAAGGGTACCATTAGCTTCAGAATGTTCATGTTAGTGTAAATCAACATTTAAAACGTATGAAAAATGCATGTAAATTGAAACACGATAATTGAAAAGTTCATGAAAAGTGCAACGTGGTTCTACCAATTCTTGAGGTCAGGGGATGTGTTCTTGATTGCAACACGTTCCTTGATGGTCCAGCAATATTTTGGAATCCTTTTGGAGCCTTGAAACGAGCTCTAGGTATCAAAACAGTTTTCAACTTTTTTGTGAAAAAATGCAATTTGGTTCTTTGATCCCTGCGCAGCCTCTGTGTATTTTTGCATTAGGTTTCAGTCTTGCATATGTATGTGAGTGAATTAGGTCAAAAAGCCAGCCCAAAATCCATCCATTTATGATTTTGAATATTTGATTTTCCATATCTTTTTTTCAATCTTTTTCATGCCAATTATGCCAAATTTGGATGATTTTGTCCTTGGTGATTGATACACGAGATATTGAGATCATAATGGGTGAACTTGCTGCACAAAAAGATTTGAAAAGTATCATTTGCTATTTTTTCATATTTAATTTTAATTAAGTGGATTAATAATAATAAAAATTCAAATAATTAATCAAAAATGAGAAAATAACTCCCTTGGAGGTCAATGGGTCATGCATAGCCTTTGGGTGATGATTCATGGAAGAAATTGAGGCCCATTAGCATTTTTGAAGCCTTTTGTGCAAAGTTGACTTTTCAAAATTCCCAAAAATTTCCCAACTTCTACAAGGCATATCTTGCTCAATATTTAAGATTTGATCATGTTCTTGGACATTTTGGAAAGGTATTGAAGTCCTTTAACCAATGTCTTTGGTCCCATGTCATTTGGATTTACCAATATCAAGTTATGGTCTTTGACTTGAAGTGCCTTTTTGTTGACTTTTGAAAATGACCTATAATGTTGAGATTGATAACTTTTTATGAGAGCATTTCTTGGACTTTAAGTGTGAAGATGAGTTGTAGGAAATGTCATTCTCTTCAAAATGAGCTTTGGATGGAATTTTTCTGATAAAACATGTGGAAGTTATGCCTTGGTCAAGTTACAGTTGACTTTTCAGCTGTCCAAAAATAGAAACTTTTGCATCTTGATGATTTTTGAGCCATTCTTGTGAAATCATGATCAAGAATTGATCAAATGATGATTGTGGCTTCAAAATAATATGTTGACCAAAATTTTTGACTTTTGACTGCCAAATGACCATTTTGCCCCTATAGTTGACTGTTGAGCAATTAGGGTTTTTGACTGTGCAACTTGACCTTGTGAGCCTTGAAACTTGACATGTAGGTGCTTGACAATGTGTATGAGCATATGGGACTTGATTGAGCCCTTGAAAACTTCAACTTCCTTGCAAGAACCAAAACCCTAATTTGACTGGCTTAGGAGGATGGTTGACTGTGTAGCCCTTGAGTAGATTTTGAACCATTTGAGGTGGATGTTTGCCAAAACTTTGAAGAATATGGGAGGGAAAATTTTAGGGTACAACAGTTGCCCCTGTTCAATCTTCTTAGACCTGAGGATGTAGATGGGCTTGCGTGCCTTTCGTAATCCGAAGGTGGAAGATGATTGAACACTAGAGTGCCCAGAAATTTGCACTCACATAGTAGAGTGTCAGCAGTGTGATGGCGGTAATGGGCTTATAGATGCCATTTGGAAAGATGATGGATAGAAGGATGGGCTTATAGATGCCATCTGGAAATGTGACAGAACCTTGTCGGGAATGGGCTTATAGATGCCATTTGGAACTGAAATGGGAGAATGGGCTTATAGATGCCATCTAGGTGTCGATCGCGTAAGAGATTCCTTAGCGAGAACTTGCGTACCTGAGAAAGAAAATAATTACCTGGCCTGTTACAGGAGTTGATCTTAAAACTCTTTATGTAGATGTGCCCTGGCCGGATACAGGAATCGAATCTTTAAACTCTTCAGACGTGCCCTGGCAGGATACAGGAATCAGATCTTCTAACTCTTCAGACTTGCCCTGGCAGGATACAGGAATCGAGTCTGGTAATGTAGTCGTCAACAGATACACCCTGGCAAGATACAGGAATCGGATCTTCGAACTCTTCATACGTGCCCTGGCAGGATACAGGAATCGAGTCTGGTAATGTAGTCATCAACAAATACACCATGGCAAGATATAGGAATCGGATCTTCGAACTCTTCAGACATGCCCTGGCAGGATACAGGAATCGAGTCTGGTAATATAGTCGTCAACAGATACACCCTGGCAAGATACAGGAATCAGATCTTTGAACTCTTCAGACGTGCCCTGGCAGGATACAGGAATCGATTCTGGTAATGTAGTCATCAACAGATACACCCTGGCAAGATACATGAATCGGATCTTCGAACTCTCCAGACGTGCCCTGGCAGGATACATGAATCGAGTCTGGTAATATAGTCGTCAACAGATACACCCTGGCAAGATACAGGAATCGGATCTTCGAACTCTTCAGACGTGCCCTGGAAGGATACATGAATCGAGTCTGGTACTGTTAGTCATCAACGGATACACCCTGGCAAGATACAGGAATCAGATCTTCGAACTCTTCAGACGTGCCCTGGCGAGATACAGGAATCGAGTCTGGTACTATTAGTCGTCAACGGATACACCCTGGCAAGATACAGGAATCGGATCCTCAAACTCTTCAGACGCACCCTGGCAAGATACAGGAATCGGGTCTGGTAATGTTGGTCGTCAACAGATACATCCTGGCAAGATACAGGAATCAGATCTTCGAACCCTTCAGACGTGCCCTGGCAAGATACAGGAATCGAGTCTGGTAATGTTAGTCGTCAACAGATACACCCTGGCAAGATACAGGAATCGGATCTTTAGTTGCGACCGTTGATGGTAATCATCTTGGTATTAACCTTTTTCCTGAAAAGTCAAACGTTAGTTGCGTGCAATGTCATGATGTATGACATGCGTGATGTTCTCAAAATAAGTGAGATTGTATGTTCATGATGCGTATATGCATGCTATGATGTATGAAGATGCGATGTTTATGAATGTATGTTTTTTGTCTTGGGAAAACAAATCCTTGACGGATGCTGGGAAGTTAAATCCTGGGCTGATGTGAATAGCATTCTTTGTTTCCACTGGGGAGTGATGGCTGCAAGGATACCGGTAGGAGAAGATGACTCCGTTGGGGAATAAACTTGGAGATTACTCTGTGGGGGGAAATTACTCTAGCGACCTTGCTGGGGAACAATACTCTGTGGGAAGAGAGGTACTCTGTTGAGATGTTGATGGTAACTTCGCTGGGGATACCGTTGTTATGTTGGAAGTTTTAATAGACTCCGCTGGGGGTAAGAAGACTTCGCCGAGGACGATCCTTCCGTAGATTTTGGCTGAGGATAACCCAGTTATATCCTGGTGGGGAAATAACCTTTGAATAAAGCCGGGGGACGCGTTCGTGCTCTGCAGGGGATAAGCTTCCAGAATCTACTGGGGATAAGCTTACTGCTGGGGAGATTGATTGAACTTTCCTGGGGGAACTTTTCAGATTGCACTCTCCTGGGGAAATCCTTTGAGGTTGAACTGGGCAATTTTTGAGCTGTACGGGGGAAGTGGCTCCACTGAATGTCTGGTATACCACCGGGGAACAATCTTAGACTAATACTTTCGGGGATGCTTGTTAAAAATGTCTGTGTACTCCGCTGAGGAATGTTGATATCTGCTGGAGGATACCCAACTTCCTTAAGGCTGACAAGATAACTCTGCTTGGGGAGAGTGCATTGACTTGCTGGCTCACTCTGTGGGGACTTAAGATATCTTGGTTATGTTTTTCAGCTGAACCTACCTTGGTACCTTGGTGGGCAGAGCAATTAGATCGCCTTAGACAACTCATTATTGCCCCTGTTTCTGTGGGAGAAGGTACCTGTGGAGGCGCTTGAGGACTATCGATTGACAACTCTTCTTCCGGTAGGCAAGTGACGAGATGCTGGGACATAGTCGTACGCTTTGATCCCTATTTTTTGCCTGGACCGCCCTTTCGGGTTTTCAGTCCACCGGGATGCCCATTTTTGCCCAAGCCGCCTTTTCAGGTTTTTGACTTGCCGGGTGTATAGATTTTTCATTTCATCCCTTATTTTTGCCCGAACCCTTTTGGTTCGCCGGGAAGCCCTTATTTTTGCCTAGGTGTGTCGACCTAGCGGGTCTTTGATCGTGCGTAGTATTTTTTTCCGACTATGTCCATGCTCTCAGGATGTAGGGAGGTGCCCCTGTTAGAAGTGTTTTGTCACCATACCAGAAGATCTTTGTTTGATCGTCCAATGCCCCAAGTGATCCAGATGGAGGTTTGCCCCTGGCTGTTTGGCCTTTTGAGAGATTCTCCGCATCTTGACTTAATTGCCCTAGATGGTAGACCATGATCATGTCCTGCCCCTTGGTTGGAAGTGTCTTTCCATTTGAGATGACTCCTTTTGTTGAGAAGATTTTTGTTCACTGGTTATTCGTCGTGCGAATTTCCCTGTCGTTCAAACAAATAGTCATATGCAAACAATGTTATATCAAAAATGCAAAGCTTATGTTTGTCTTGAAGTTTTTTAAAAATGCATTTTTTCAGTGAAACCAGCAAATTTTGTAAAATGTGATGTCAACTCAATATTTTATAGCAAGCCTTAAGGAGTCAGGATACCTTTGGTAACAGTATGCTTTCGAACTAACCCATGCTTCAGCTAGGACTTTTAAGGGTTGTAGCGTGGCCTGGTTCACGGTTTAAGAAACAAAGGATAAAGGCTCAAATTATTTGTACCCACCCGCTCTTCGTGATGTTCTTCAAACCTAAACTCAACTGATCGTGCGTTAGACCTTGTTTGAGTCTTTGCTCTGAAATTCCAGTGATGGTTCGGATGTTGAACGTTTATTTGAATAGGCAGTCATTTTTGTTTGGTTTAGGGTTTGTAAGACCTCTTTCTTTTTCTTTCATTATCCATGTTTTTTGCCTGAACTGTTTCTTTTTGGAATTACAGTCAGCGGGATGCCCCAGTTTTGTAAGTCTCCTTCATAGGTTTTAACTTAATGGGTTTTTATTTTGAGAAGTAATGACTGCCTGTCTGTATGATTGTTCAGAACCGTCACTGTCTTTTGTTTTGTAAGGACCTCTTTTGATGCCATTTGTTATGCACTTGGATCAACTGAGAGACTACCCTGCCCCAGGTTATGATTAAGGGTTTTAAATTTCGAAAAGAAAAACTCCTACTTCTTTGGCTCAGAGGGGTTGACGAGGGATTATCTTCCTTATAACTCCAGTGTTTAGGAATTGAAACAATGCTTGTACCTCATCAGCGGGGTCTATTCAAAAGCATACTGTAAAGATCGTGGTATCGTTTTCGTCATCCTCCCTCAAGAGGCTTAGAATTATTAATCGAGCATTGATTATCACAAAAATATGAAAACAGTTTGAATATAGCGAATGCGAATATATTGATTCAAAACAGACATATGCGATGCATTAATGAAATAACAACGTATAACATGAGTAAATGTTTGAACAAAAGAAAATTACAACTTGAAAATCCTAATGAACAAAAAGTCTTTTCATCTCAGGGCTTGTTACTTCAAAGGGTGAATCCTGTAGGGATGGTAGAAGCACTCAGCCTGGCCATCTTGGGTGAATTCCACAGCTCCTTCATCAATCAGGTCCTGGATCTTGTTCTTCAAGGTCCAACAATCATCTGTAGCATGCCCCGGGCTGTCAGAATGATAAGCGCAGCGGGTGTTGGGGTTATACCTTGAAGATGTCCTGTTGGGATTCCTAGGAGGATCTCTTAGAGTTACCAAATTTAACCTTAACAGTTGTTGTAAAGCTTGAGGCAGCGACACGTTGAGCTTGGTGAATTGCCTTTTAGGCTTGTCTGGCTGAAGCTGGTGAGGCTGATGCTGAATTTGTGACACTGAAGCCATTTGAGGGGCTCTCCCCTTATCTTCTTGTCTCCAAGGTGGTTGAATGATGACTGGCTCTTCACCCTTAGATGTTTGCCCCAGTTGGTTACCCCGAAGAAGTTGGTTGACGAGAACCCCGAGCTCCTCTTGTCTTTGAGCTAAGTCTTGAATGATAGTTACCTGCCCTAGCATCTGGGCTCTCATTGCATCCACCTCAGCTTGCAGATGTTTCAGCCGTTCGTCCTTATCATCCTCAGCACTGTTCCTGACCACAGTCCTCATGAGAAGTGTTCTCAACTCTTCCTGCCCCTTGGATAGATTCAGGAGGATTTCCCCGAACCGAGTCTCTTGAGCATGAAGGTCCTGGTTGTATTGTTGGGAAGCCATTGCTGAAATAAACAGCGCAGATGGTAAGTGACCTGTAACAAGGGTACCTGTAATGAAATGATGTGTATGATATGCATGTAATGTTTTCAAGGACCTCGCGGGGTAGACAAGAAAATTTGTTAAAATTAGAATCTGGTATCTTGATTGAAGTAACTTCGTGTTGTAGAGAGTCCTTCTTCAAGGGTCAAAGGCTCACCATATCCAGTGGGTCATAGCCCCTGACAACCTTGGCTAGAGGAAAATAAATCCCCTTTGCCCCTTGCCAGACATGTCGGTTCATCATGACCTGCATCACAAGCCCTTGAGATCCTTGAAATGGGTTAGTCCTTATGCGGGATGCATGCAATGGTATGATGTTATGCTATGCATGGGGTAATGTAGGTAAACCCTGTTATGAGTCCCAATTAAGGACTATAAACAAAACCTGCAAGAAACTCAAGTGTCAGATAACAAGCATGCAAGTAGTCAAGTTGGAAGGCACACAAGTCACACAAGAGAAACCCTTAGAGTTTAGGCCAGCATGGGGTCTAGGTATTACCCTCTTTCAGTTTGTTGGTTAAGACCTGTCCTATCAGAAGTAACCGGGTTCTAGAGGATCCCAATATCACTGACTACCCTCAATCGGTCATAACTCCAGCATCACAATCTTTTCTTGCAGCCAGAACCATCACGAGAGTTTAGCCTCAATGGGCGTAGCATACTGCTACTGTTCTATTGGCCAAGTTGGGTCATTTAAGGTTCTAAGGTCGGTTGGTGCTTAATGACTCCTCAGAAGACCAATATTCTCCTCGTTTCGACACAAGGGATATCAGTAGAGACCAAGGTGCCACACCAACGTAGCCACTGCTTCGCCCATGTCGGTCTACGCCAGACAGGTCCCTCACAGCTTATGCTACCTAACAGGGTATCCCCAGATCCGGGTTAGGATATATGTAACTTCGATGCAACCCACAATAATAAAGCAAACAAGCACAACAATTGAAAACACAAGTGATCTTAGTCCTAAGGTACACCTCACTTTATGATTCCCCAGCAGAGTCGCCAAGTCTGTGATTGATGGATCTGGAACTGACTGTTTAACGCTGGTTCACGAAATGTCGCGGAAGCAAGAGTCGCCACCGTCTTTTATTTTCTCCAACATGGACAGGACAAAATCACAGCAAAATTCCTTATGAGATAGTTTCTCGGTTCGGGAGGTAGGTTTATAGAAAGGGAAGGTGTTAGCACCCTTTCTATCCATGGTTATCCATGGGCTCTTAGATACTTGCTAATTTGTGTTTTCAAAAATGTTTGTTTGCTTTTCAATTGTGAGTGGGTTTGAAAAAGTTTCTTTGGAAGTTTCAGATCGACTCTTGTATCAGTCCTCAAGAGTGTTTGAAAAATTGTTTTTGAAAGCTTTTTGAAAAGTGTCAGTGTGAAAAGAAGTTTTGATTTGTTTTGAATTAGAGCAAGTATCTACGAGTCATCCACCTACCCTAAGGAATTAGGCTGTGTAAATGTCCTTAAGGTAGTGCCATCCCACCATTGAGAGGTAGGTAGCACCACCGTTGGAGGTGTTCGGGTCAATTCGAGGGTTAGGGACAGTGTGGTCACCAGAGCAACGGTAGGACACCTTAGAAGCTACCCTTATGCCATGGGTCATGGACATAAGGACTTACTAAAACGTCCTATACTCGACGACCACGTTTCGAGGGGCAAGGCAACAGTGAGGCGTACCCTAAGAGTGGTGTGTGAATTTGTGTATTGTTTTCAGTTATGTTTTATCTTGTCATGCATTATGGTGATCTATGCTTTGGTTTTATTTGGGCCATTCATTCTTTCATGCAAAATTTAGCAGTTAAGGGGTGCGGAAATTAAAGTACGGAAAATAAAGTCCTACGCTATTACAAGGCGCGGGTCTATACATCGCCAAATTAACAAAGACCCGTTTTTTAATAAAATGCAGAAAGTAAATAAATTTCCTAATTACTATTACAAGGCTTGGGCAATTACATAATATTTAAAAAAAGAACCATAAGAATAAACGTGCGAAAAAAAATTAGAATCGAGAGTTCGAGGGCGTTGGACCCTTTAAAGAAATTAAATGAAATTAAAAATTAATTAATTATTAATTTAAGAAAAGAAATGCTTTTTTATGGTTTTTGGTATTTATGAAATAAAGAAAATTAAAATTAAAAGAAACCCTAATTCTAAATATTTTTAATTACTAAAGAAAAAGATTAAAGTTTTAACCTAATTTATACTAATTATTTAATTACATGGGTATTTACAAAATAATTAATTATTAATAATAATAATAAGAAGAAGAAATTATTTATTAAGAAAAAGATAAAAATGCTAAAAAAACCTAATTTCTACATATTTTAGTTATTAAAAAAAACATTTAAATTTCAAAACCTAATTTAACTAAATTTATGATTTAAAGATTTATTTACAAAAATATTAATGAAATAAATATTAAATAAACATATTTTTATTTTTGATTTTTCTGAACTTTATACTGTAAAAAAAAGTAATTTATGAAATTAAGGAAAAAACAATTAAAGAAAGAATAATTGAAAAGAATAAAAGAAAAGAAAATTAAAAGAAGAAATACAAACAAGGAGGGGTGTCTGGCCCTTTTTTGGAGGTGTATTGGAGTGATTTTTGGCCCAAGAATGCAGGGCCTGCGTTGACTTCCCAATTCGCGTGTAGATCCATTGACTGGCGTGCATGGTGGAATTCACGTGATGGCCATCAGATTGAGGCTCTGGGACACTTGCAGGCACAGGCGTTGGGATGCATGGTGCTCCTTTGAATGAGTGCTACGCTGGAACATGTTAATGGAAAAATTATGAAATATATAAGGGGACCTGGGAATCGAACCCAGGTCCCAGTACCTGCATGACAATGCAACTGCCAACTGAACCAACGCGCGTATTTGTTAACATAGTGATTGGAAAATGTAATATATGAAAACAATGGTTAATGGTGTCAACAAAAATTCGCGCGCCAGGATTTAAATCCTCCACTCACGTCAAGCCACGCCAGCATCTTCTTCGTCTTTATCCCTGTAACATAATCAAATAGCGGGGGTTTTAAACCCCCACTAAACAAGCCCAGGAAAAATAACGATTAGCGCATAAGCAAATATAAAAAGGGCGCGAGGTGGTCAAATGGTTCGTCTGGATGTCCTGGTTCCATTGGCATAGGTTTCAAGGCCTGATTTTACCATATGTGTAAAGCCCCAAATCTGGAGTTCTGAAACCCTAGCGATCGTTAATGGCAACTTTTGACACAGGCGTTCTTAGTTCAATTCAAGGGTACCATTAGCTTCAGAATGTTCATGTTAGTGTAAATCAACATTTAAAACGTATGAAAAATGCATGTAAATTGAAACACGATAATTGAAAAGTTCATGAAAAGTGCAACGTGGTTCTACCAATTCTTGAGGTCAGGGGATGTGTTCTTGATTGCAACACGTTCCTTGATGGTCCAGCAATATTTTGGAATCCTTTTGGAGCCTTGAAACAAGCTCTAGGTATCAAAACAGTTTTCAGCTTTTTTGTGAAAAAAATGCAATTTGGTTCTTTGATCCCTGCGCAGCCTCTGTGTATTTTTGCATTAGGTTTCAGTCTTGCATATGTATGTGAGTGAATTAGGTCAAAAAGTCAGCCCAACATCCATCCATTTATGATTTTGAATATTTGATTTTCCTTATCTTTTTTTCAATCTTTTTCATGCCAATTATGCCAAATTTGGATGATTTTGTCCTTGGTGATTGATACACGAGATATTGAGATCATAATGGGTGAACTTGCTGCACAAAAAGATTTGAAAAGTATCATTTGCTATTTTTTCATATTTAATTTTAATTAAGTGGATTAATAATAATAAAAATTCAAATAATTAATCAAAAATGAGAAAATAACTCCCTTGGAGGTCAATGGGTCGTGCATAGCCTTTGGGTGATGATTCATGGAAGAAATTGAGGCCCATTAGCATTTTTGAAGCCTTTTGTGCAAAGTTGACTTTTCAAAATTCCCAAACATTTCCCAACTTCTACAAGGCATATCTTGCTCAATTGTTAAGCTTTGATCATGTTCTTGGACATTTTGGAAAGGTCTTGAGGTCCTCTAACCAATGTATTTGGTCCCATGTAATTTTGATTTACCAATCTCAAGTTATGGTCTTTGACTTGAAGTGCCTTTTTGTTGACTTTTGAAAATGACCTATAATGTTGAGATTGATAACTTTTTGTGAGAGCATTTATTGGACTTGAAGTGTGAAGATGAGTTGTAGGAAATGTCATTCTCTTCAAAATGAGCTTTGGATGGAATTTTTCTGATAAACCATGTGGAAGTTATGCCTTGGTCAAGTTACAGTTGCCTTTTCAGCTGTCCAAAAATAGAAACTTTTGCATCTTGATGATTTTTGAGCCATTCTTGTGAAATCATGATCAAGAATTGATCAAATGATGATTGTGGCTTCAAAATAAGATGTTGACCAAAATTTTTAACTTTTGACTGCCAAATGACCATTTTGCCCCTACAGTTGACTGTTGAGCAATTAGGGTTTTTGACTATGCAACTTGACCTTGTGAGCCTTGAAACTTGACATGTAGGTGCTTGACAATGTGTATGAGCATATGGGACTTGATTGAGCCCTTGAAAACTTCAACTTCCTTGCAAGAACCAAAACCCTAATTTGACTTGCTTAGGAGGATGGTTGACTGTGTAGCCCTTGAGTAGACTTTGAACCATTTGAGGTGGATGTTTGCCAAAACTTTGAAGAATATGGGAGGGCAAATTTTGGGGTACAACACCCTCTATTACTACACAACACCACCAATTAAGCCCAAATTCATATTTAAGCTTAATAATAAAATAACACTTTAACTTAATTCCACCAAATTAAATCCGATTAATTATTATTCCAACTTAATAAAATAATTCCGACTTCGACGATAAAATTTGAATTAATAAAAATATATTAAAAAATATTTAATTAAATAAATAATTAATTACCGAGGCGTTACAACTCTCCCCCACTTAGAATATTTCCGTCCTCGAAAATAAAAGTTTACCTGGTTCAAATAATTAGGGATAGGAGTCTCGCATCTTGCTCTCTAACTCCCAAGTCATGCTCTCACCAGCAACACCTAACCAGACAACCTTCACCAATGCAATCTCTTTTCCTCTAAGAATCTTCATCTCGCGATTTGCGATTCTCACAGGTATCGTCTCCATCGTGAGATTATCCTGTACTTGCACATCGTCCATCTGAATCACATGAGATGGATCGAGAATATACTTCTGGAGTTGTGACACATGAAACACATCATGCAAATTCGAAAGATTAGGCGGTAAAGCCACTCTATAAGCAACATTTCCCACTCTTTCTGAAATCTTATATGGACCAATAAAACAAGGAGTGAGCTTCTTAGACTTCAGAGCTCGCCCAATACCAGTCATAGGTGTGACTCTCAAAAACACATGATCACCAGCTTGGAATTCCAAATCTTTCCTCCTCTTGTCATGATAACTCTTCTGTCTACTTTGTGAAGCTTTCATCTTTTCTCGAATCAACTTCACCTTCTTAGTAGTCTCACGAACAAGTTCAGGTCCAAGTTCTACACTTTCACCAGATTCATGCCAACACAAAGGAGTCCTACACCTCCGACCATACAACGCTTTGAAAGGTGCCATCCCAATACTATAATAGTAACTGTTATTGTAAGTGAACTCAATCAATGGAAGATAAGTATCCCACGAACCTCCCTGCTCAAGAACACATGCTCTCAACAGATCCTCCAATGACTGAATAGTCCTCTCGGTCTGACCATCCATGTGAGGATGATACGCCGATCTCAACCTTAACTTAGATCCCAACGCCTCTTGCAAACTTTTCCAGAAATCAGAAGTAAACCTCGGATCCCTGTCCGACACAATACACAAAGGAACACCATGCAACTTCACAATTACTCTGATGTAAATCTTTGCCAACTTCAAAATCGGATATGTGATGTTAATAGGTATAAATTATGCTGACTTTGTAAGCCTATGAACAATCACCCAAATCAAATCATGTACTCTCAAGGTACTAGGTAATCGCGTTACAAAATCCATTGAAATGCTACCCCATTTCCATTCTGGAATCTCTAACAGTTGCATCAACCCTGCAGGCTTCTGATGTTCAACTTTTGACTTTTGACAAGTCAAACACGCATACACAAACCGAGCCACATCACTCTTCATTCGAGGCCACCAAAACAAATTCTTCAAATCTTGATACATCTTTGTAGCTCCTGGATGAATACTCAACTTGTTTCTATGACTCTCTTGAAGAATCACTTTCTTCATCTCTACATCATCAGGAATACAAATCCGATTATGAAATCTCAACATACCTTGCGCATCCAACTTAAAAGCACTGTTCTCAGACTGATCAATCCCAACCATCGAATCTACCAACTTCACATCTAACTTCTGAGCTCCTCTGATACTATCCAGAAATTCATTATTAATCTTTAACATTCCTGACATAACACTTTGTGGTGTCACTTCACAAACCAAACTCAAATCTCGGAATTGCTCAATCAACTCCAACTCTTTAACCATCATTGCCGACACGTGCAAAGTCTTTCGACTTAAAGCATCGACCAAACATTAGCTTTTCCTGGATGATAATTCAAACTGAAATCATAATCCTTCAACAATTCTAACCACCTTTGCTGCCTCATATTCAACTCATTCTGATTAAAAAGATACTTCAAACTCTTATGATCACTAAATACTTCAAATCTAGAACCATAAAGATAATGCCTCCAGATTTTCAACACAAAGACAACTGCAGCTAATTCTAAATCATGCGTAGGATAATTCTTTTCATGAGTCCTCAATTGCCTCGACGTATAAGAAACCACCTTACTATTCTGCATGAGCACACCACCTAACCCTATCAGACAAGCATCACAATACACAACAAAAGGCTCTCCTGGATTAGGCAAAGTCAAAACTGGAGCCGACGTCAATCTCTTCTTCAACTCGGTAAAACTTTCTTCACATCGAATATCCCATGCAAAAGCTTTACCCTTACAAGTCAACTTAGTCAATGGAAATGCCAACTTCGAAAAACCTTCGATAAACCGTCTATAGTAACCGGCTAATCCCAAGAAGCTTCTAATCTCAGTAACCGACTTCGAAGCTTCCCATTGCAACACAACATCAACTTTAGAAGGATCCATGACAATGCCACCACCAGAGATGACATGACAAAGGAAACTAGCCTCTTGTAACCAGAATTCATACTTGGACAACTTCGCATACAACTTCTTCTCTTTCAAAACTTGCAATACAACTCTGAGGTGCTCTTCATGTTCTTCTTCCGATTTAGAGTAAATCAGAATGTCATCAATGAATACCACCACAAACCGATCCAAATAAGTATGAAAGATACGGTTCATGTACTTCATCAATAATCTTGGCGCATTGGTCACACCAAAAGGCATCACCGAATACTCGTAGTGTCCATACCGAGTTCTGAACGCGGTCTTCTTAATATCATCTTCTTTCACTCCAATCTGGTGATATCCTGACCTCAAATCAATCTTAGAAAACCCACTTGCACCCACCAATTGATCCATCAAGTCATCAATTCTCGGTAGCAGGTACTTGTTCTTAATCGTTACTTTATTCAGCTGTCTATAATCAACACAAAGTCTCATACTTCCATCTTTCTTCTTTACTAACAACACATGCGCTCCCCATGGCGACACACTTGGTCTTACAAACTTTTTCTTAAGCAACTATTCTAATTGCTTCTTTAATTCAGATAATTCAGATGCAAACATACTGTACAGTGCCATAGAAACAGGTCTGGTACCAGGAATAAGATCGATCGCAAGTTCAACTTCCCTTTCTGGCGGTACACCAGGAATTTCATCCGGAAACACTTCAGGAAATTCGCGCACCACCTGTAACTCATTAATTCTAACTTGGTTCTCCATTGATAACGACTCCATCAACGAGAACATTTGTGCTTTGTCTTGGATCAGTTGCCGCAACTGTTTACCAGTCAGCAAATCGACTCCTTCATCTTCAGAAGTAGAAAACCTCACAGACTTGTCATGGCAATTGATATGAACATAGTTATACTCTAACCAGTTCATACCCAAGATCACATCCAATCCTCTTAATGGAAAAAAATCAAGTCAACAACAAAGTCCTTGCCGAAGATCGACAAAGGACAATTCAAACACACACGAGAAGTAGTCACCGATCCCTTAGCCGGAATCTCGACGACCATTTTTCCATTCATGGAAGACAACATAAGACCCAATCTTTCAACACAATCAACAACAATAAAACAATGAGTAGAACCGGTATCAATAATAGTAATTAAAGGAGTACTATTAATGAAACATGTACCTCTGATGAGTCTGTCCTCACTAGCTGACAGAGTCCCAGCCAAAGCAAACACCTTACCACTAGTTTGCGCCTTCTTTGGTTTCCGAAACTGACTACCAATGTGTCCTTCTTCACCACAGTTGAAACAAATCATCTCTTTATGCTTGCATTCAGATACAACATGTCCAGTCTTACCACAACAGAAACACCTCTTCACCTCAGCAGTACACACATTACTCTTATGACCAGGTTTTCCACATTTGAAGCACACCACACTAGCAGGAGCATCTCCCCCACTAGTCCTTTGACTCTGAGCAACTTTCTGTTTATCTTTACCAACTGGGGAATCATAAGGCTTAACACGGTTCTGTTGGTGCTTACCCCTCTTCTCATTGATAATCTTATAGTGAGAATTATTGTCCTCTTCATAAATCCTCCAACTATCAATCAAATCAGCAAAGACATGAATCTTCTGGTATCCAATTTCCTTCTTGATCTCTGGGTGCAACCCGTTCTCAAACTTGATGCACTTTGAAAACTCAGCATCTGTCTCACTATAGTGAGGATAAAACTTAGCCAACTCAGAAAACTTTGTAGCATACTCAACAACTGACATACTCCCTTGCTTCAGCTCAAGCAACTCGATTTCCTTCTTACCACGAACGTCTTCAGGAAAATACTTTCTCAGAAATTCCCTACAGAACACAGCCCAAGTGACATTCTCTCCTGCAGCTTCCAATCTTTGACAAGTCTCTAGCCACCAGTCATCAGCCTCGACCGCTAGCATATGAGTACCATAACGAACCTTTTAAGCTGGAGTGTAGTGCATCACACGAAAGATTCTCTCAATCTCTTTCAGCCAATTCAACGCTTCGTCAGGATCATACTTACCCTTGAAGGTAGGAGGATTCTCCCTTTGGAAAGTCTCCAAACTGCGAGATCTAGCATTCTCGTCGGCAATCGATTGATTCTGCATAGCCTGAGCCATCGCTTGCAGAGCAGCAGCAAGTGCAGCATCATTCCTTCCAGCCATCTCAACTTATCTCTACAACATAAACAACAATTAGAATTCAAATTAACAATATTCAATTGTTAGACAAAACTACAACTCGACGACTTGACCGGATGGACCGACCCGCTCTGATACCACTAATGTAACACCCCATTTCTACCTAACGAGTTAAATAAAATAAGAGTTATAAAAATTTCAAACAAACAAATGGAATGCTACACTTTCGAATTGAAACTAAGACATTCAATCATCTATAGTTCAGATACATAACACATGTGCTTCCGATGAATTGCTAACAACAAGCTTAGTCTTTACAAATAAAAACAATTTTCATTACTATGCAGCGGATTCACAAAATTCACCTGAACACACCATAACATCTTATCCAACTCAAAACAACTTTAAGACAACAAGTCTTTAATGAACACAACTTAAAAATTCAGCAACATAATGGAAATTAACAATAAAGAAAACATACATTCATCCCCCCGAGTGCTACGTATCGTAGCGACAACACCAACTCGAACTAACGACGGTAACAGCTAACCTTCTTGATTACCTGCACGTTACCAACAGAGGGCAACATTTTGAAACACGCGGCCGGATCCTGTCATCTGGATGTAATGAAACATCAATGAAGTCACCACCGAACGTCTTTTATTCTGCCGAAAGGGAAAGGTAAACATCGAGAAAACCTGAAGAGGGAGAAATCACGGTCTTTTGAACGAGAGATCGGGTAAGGGAGTCTGTCACGTGAGGGGAAGGTTTTAGCACCCACACGCCCGTAGTACTCTACGGTATCCACTCTTGTTGTCTAATCTAATGGGTGTGGTCAAATCCTATGTCTATGGCTTAAAACTGAAAAGGGAATGCATGCAAAAGGAAAAAAAGAAAATAATGTAGGGAAAATAAAAATTATGCTCGGTTGGGCCCTACCCCAATGCCTACGTATCCCTTTTAAGGAATCAGAGAAGCCGTAGTTCGACTTATATGTTTTGGTTGGTTTGTGTTTTTTAGTTAAGACAACAAAAATAGTCAAGATGGCAAAACATCAAATAAAACAACAAACAAATGAGATGGTAAAACATCGGCTAAATAATAACAAAGTAACGTGTCAAAGATGGCGAAACATCAAATGAAACGGATGACAAAACATCATACCTAACAATGATATTGAGAATCAAAGTAGGATAACAAACATGTGCGATGGCGAAACATCGGCTTCAAACAAATGTGCGATGGCGAAACATCGGCTAAAAGATAACATGGTATCATGGCAAAGATGGAAATACATCAATAAAACAGATGACAGAACATCACACCTAACAATGATATTGAGAATCAAAGTAGGATAACAAACATGTGCGATGGTAAAACATCGGCTTCAAACAAATGTGCGATGGAGAAACATAGGCTAAAAGATAACATGGTATCATGGCAAAGATGGAAATACATCAATAAAACGGATGACAAAACATCACACCTAACAATGATATTGAGAATCAAAGTAGGATAACAAACATGTGCAATGGAGAAACATCGACTTCAAACAAATGTGCGATGGCGAAACATCGGCTAAAACAGGTTCAAGAGCAAAACCAAGAGGCACTCAGACAAAATAAGATTGGTTTATATCTTTTACCTTGAAGAAGGGTTTGAGTTTATTAGAGATGTCTTATGATTTGCCAAGAAAACCATTTTGTTTTAAGATGCAAAATGCAAAGAGAAAAGAAAACAAGTAAGGGAGACTATCCTAATCTCTAGCCCTAGTGTTATCATACAATGATTGACCCTAAGGTTGAGGATAAAGGAAAATATTACCCTATGTTAGCATGCATGGGCTCCTACCTTAGTCAACATGTTAAAAGAAGCTTACCAAAACTATCCTATAGGGAGCATGCAATGAGAGCGAAGTCGTGATCTCAATTTCTAAATTGAGTGACTCATCGATCAACAATTAAAGAAGAAAAGCAATAAACATCCTATAGGGAACATGCACTGAGAGCGAAGTCGTGATCTCAATTTCTAAATTGAGTGACTCATCGATCAACAATTAAAGTGAAGATGTGAAAAACACAAGAAGGGGGGTTGAATTATTGAAACTTGAAATCAAATGCAGACAACACGTTATTTTTATCCTGGTTCGTTTGATCTCAAACTACTCCAGTCCACCCGTCAAGGTGATTTCGCCTCTCTCCAACGAGGTCTTAATCCACTATATTCAACTGAATACAAAACTGCTTTAACAACTGCTAAAGCCTTCTTGAGTCTAACCACAGACCGGTTTCTCAAGGAAATTCTTTTACAGATAAATGAACAAAATGTGTGTTTGATGTTTCTAGAAAAACTATATATCACAGCTGTGATAATACACAGAATGAAGAAAGAGACAGATTCAGTGGCAAACCTCCAGTCTTTGATGGAGAGAACTTTGATTACTGGAAAGACAGAATTGAAAGCTTCTTTCTGGCCCACGATGCTGATCTGTGGGATATGGTGACAGATGGATACACGCACCCAGTGAATGCAAATGGTCAGAAGATCGACAGGAAAGCAATGTCTGATCAACAAAAGCTTGATTTCAAAAACCATCACAAAGCCAGAACTATTCTTCTCAGTGCTATCTCTTACTCTGAATATGGAAAGATATCAAACAGAGACACTGCAAAAAACATGTTTGACTCTCTGAGAATGACGCATGAAGGAAACCTTCAAGTTAAAGAAACTAAAGCTCTTGCGCTCATTCAGAAGTATGAGGCATTCAAGATGGAAGAAAGTGAATCTATTGAAACAATGTTCTCAAGATTTCAGATTCTGGTTGCTGGTCTCAAAGTTCTGGACAAAGGGTATTCTACTGCTGATCATGTCAAGAAGATCATCAGAAGCTTGCCAAAACAGTGGAGGCCAATGGTCACATCGCTGAAGCTAGCTAAGGATCTCAACACAATCTCCCTGGAGGAACTTGTCAGCTCCCTCAGAAGTCACGAGATAGAGCTAGAAGCTGATGAACCTCAAAAGCAAGGTAAGCCTTTAGCCTTAAAATCTAACAGAAAATCTGACTCCAAGGTTTTGCAGGCTGTTGAAGAAACCTCTGATGGGTCCTCATCAGAAGAAGATGAATTGTCTCTCCTCTCCATAAGGGTGAACCAACTGTGGAAGCAGAGGCAAAGAAAGTTCTGGAATCCCAGAAGATCTGAGAACCAGAACGAATCCTCCTCTAGATACTGAAGGTCGGAATCCTCCTCTGGACACAGAAGATCTGAAGGCTCTTCAGGAAGCAGAAAGCCAAACAACAAGGACATCATCTGCTATGAATGCAACGAGCAAGGACACTACAAGAGTGATTGCCCAAAGCTTCAGAAGGAAAAGCCCAGAAGAAAGTTTGGCAAGGAAAAGAAGAAAAGTCTCATGGCCACATGGGATGATTCTGATACATCTGAAGCTGACTCAGAATCAGATGATGAAAGAGAAAACATAGCTCTCATGCCGAACATTACAGAAGACAGTGAAGCTTCTGAATCAGACTCTGAATCAGACACAGAAGAGGTATTTCCCGACTTTGCTATTAATTTTACTAAGGCTGAACTAGCTGAAAGCCTTAATGAGATTCTGGAAAGATATCAGCAGATCAGAGTCAAATTCAGAAACCTGAAAAGGGATCTTGCTTCTGACTCTGATAAAACTGAGAGTCTCAAATTGGAAAATTCTGAGTTGAAAAATAAAATTTCAAAATTAGAAAATCTTTTATAAAACTCTCAGAATGAAACAACTCCTGAAACTCCCAGTAGTGCTGATGAGATCATCAAGGAGTATGATCACAGCTTTCAGAAGTTTCTTGCTAAAAGCATAGATAGAAGCAAGATGGCTTCAATGATCTATGGAATTAGCAGAAATGGCAGAAAAGGAATAGGATAACAAGATAAGGTACCTACACCAAAGAATGCCATGGATTTAGTTATTAAACGAACTCGACTTAAGTCACACTTTGTATATGGGCACACACACGACATCAAATATACTAGTAGTAATTATTCTGTCAAACCAAAATTCAACCAGAGTTTTGGTAAAACTAACAAATCAGGACCCAAGAAAATATGGGTACCTAAGGATAAAATAGTACATGTTGCAGATATCTTTAGCAGCAAAGCAGAAACACCAGTCATGGTACCTGGACTCTGGCTGCTCACGACACATGACGGGAAGAAGGCATATGTTCCAAAGCCTGGAACTTAAGCCTGGAGGCCATGTAGGCTTTGGAGGCAATCAGAGGGGAAATATCATTGGCTCTGGAACAGTAGGTAATGGAAATCTTCCCTCTATCAGTAATGTCTTATTAGTAGATGGATTAATGCATAACCTGTTATCCATAAGTCAATTAAGTGATAACGGTTATGATATAATCTTTAATCAAAATTCATGTAAAGCTGTTAGTCAGAAAGTTGGGACTATCCTATTTAATGGAAAGAGGAGAAACAACATTTACAAAATTAAACTTTCTGAACTGAAAAGTCAGAATGTAAAGTGTCTTCTGTCTGTTAACAACGAGCAATGGATCTGGCACAAAAGATTGGGGCATGTTAGTATGAGAAGAATATCTCATATTAACAAACTCAATCTGGTCAGAGGACTTCCTAACCTGAAGTTCAATTCAGATGCTCGTGTGAAGCATGTCAGAAAGGCAAGTTTGCAAAACCTGCTTTTAAATCTAAAAACGTTGTTTCCACCTCTAAGCCATTAGAACTTCTGCACATTGACTTATTTGGACCAGTTAAAACTGCTTCAGTCAGTGGCAAGAAGTATGGGTTAGTAATCGTAGATGACTATAGTAGATGGACATGGGTAAAGTTCTTAAGACACAAGGACGAGTCACACTCTGTGTTTGTTACCTTCTGTAACCAAGTTCAGAATGAAAAGGATCTTAGAATCGTCAAAGTCAGAAGTGATCATGGTGGAGAGTTTGAAAACAAAGATTTTGAATCATTTTTTAATGACAAAGGCATTCTGCATGATTTCTCTTGTCTTAGAACTCCCCAGCAAAATGGAGTTGTAGAACGAAAGAACAGAACATTGCAAGAAATGGCCAGAACCATGATCAATGAGACTAACGTTGCTAAGATCTTCTGGGCAGAGGCAAAAAACATAGTGTGCTACATTCAGAATAGAATCTCTATAAGACCTATTCTGGAAAAGACTCCATATGAATTGTGGAAGAACAGAAAGCCCAACATTTCATATTTTCATCCATTTGGATGTACTTGCTTTATTTTGAATACTAAAAATTATTTGAACAAGTTTGACTCTAAAGCTCAGAAGTGTATTATGTTAGGATACTCTGAACGCTCAAGAGGGTACAAAGTATACAATACAGAAACGCAGATTGTGGAAGAATCAATCAGTGTTCGTTTTGATGATAAGCTTGACTCTCAAAAGTCAAAGAAGAATGAAGTATTTGCAGGTATGGAAGTTGAATTCACAGGTACTGAAGACAAGTCATCAGAAGCTCTTAACAGAGACACTCCTTCAACATCAGAAAGAGGCACTGCAAGCAATCCAGCATCTTCTGTTGATCAACCTCAGAAAAGACCATCCAGAAGCAACATGGATCATCTAGAAGAAACAATCTTAGGAAGAAAGGAAGATCCAATCAGAACAAGAGCAAGCTTCAGAAACTCTGAAGAATCCCTCATGGGACTTGTTTCTCTGATTGAACCATCTTCAATTGATGAAGCACTTCTGGACAATGACTGGATTCTAGCAATGCAAGATGAGCTGAATCAATTCACAGGGAATGACGTATGGGATCTAGTTCCCATACCAAAAGGATTCAACGTCATTGGAACTAAATGGGTGTTTAGAAATAAACTGAATGAACAAGGTGAAGTCATCAGAAACAAGGCACGATTGGTAGTACAAGGTTATAGTCAGCAAGAGGGGATAGACTATACAGAAACCTTTGCTCCAGTCGCCAGGTTAGAATCTATCATACTTTTAATTTCTTTTGCTGTTAATAAAGGCATCACTCTGTATCATATGGATGTCAAGAGTGCATTATTAAATGGTTATATAGAAGAAGAGGTATATGTGCACCAACCCCCTGGTTTTGAAATTTCAAAAAATCCAGAATATGTTTTCAAACTGAAGAAGTCACTGTATGGTCTGAAACAAGCTCCCAGAGCTTGGTATGAAAGACTAAGTAACTTATTGTTAGAAAAGGAATTCACCAGAGGGAAGGTGGACAAAACCTTATTCTGTAAGACAGTTAAGAATGACATTTTATTCTGCCAGATTTATGTTGATGATATAATATTTGGATCTACTAATCCCTCTCTGGGAAGGAAATTTGCTAAGTGTATGCAGGCAGAATTTGAAATGAGCCTAATGGGGAACTGAAATTCTTTCTGGGCATCCAGATCAATCAAACCCCAGAAGGAACTTACATTCATCAGAGCAAATATGTCAGAGAACTTCTGAAGAAATTTGATCTCTCAGAATGTAAGCCATCAAAGATTCCAATGCATCCCACGTGCATTCTGGAAAGAGAAGAGGTAAGCAAAAAGGTAGAACAGAAAGTCTACAGAGGTATGATTGGTTCTCTTCTTTATCTTACTGCTTCAAGGCTTGATATTTTATTCAATGTATGCATTTGTGCAAGATTCCAATCAGATCCTAGAGAATCTCACTTAACAGCTGTTAAGCGAATTTTCAAGTATCTGAAAGGTACTACTAATCTGGGTTTGTTTTATAGAAAATCTAGTGATTACAGCTTAGTAGGTTACTGTGATGCTGACTTTGCTGGAGACAAAGTAGAACGCAAAAGCACTTCTGGAAGCTTCCAGTTTCTGGGAGAAAATCTGATCTCATGGTCCAGCAAAAGACAATCCACAATTGCTCTATCAACAGCAAAAGCTGAATACATAGCAGCAGCTGGATGCAGCACACAAATGCTCTGGATGAAAAGTCAACTTGAGGACTTCCAGATTTATGAGAGTAACATTCCTATACTCTGTGATAATACTTCTGCCATATACTTAAGTAAAAATCCAATTCTGCATTCTAGGGCTAAGCATATAGAAATAAAACATCATTTTATTAGGGACTATATTCAGAAAGGAATCTTAAACTTAAAATTTATTGATACAGACCATCAATGGGCTGATATCTTTAAAAAACCACTTTCTGAAGATAGGTTCAACTTCATTCTGAATCATCTCAACATGAAGCTCTGTCCAGAATAAAACTGTTTTAATTTTATATATTAACCTTTAGAACTATGTTTATTACTCTGAACTTCTGATCAATCCTTTTTCAGAATTTTAGAAATACAGATTGTATCAGATCTATCCATGAAGCTCTGAGCTCTTCAGTTCAAGGATAGAAGTAATGTTCACTCAAAGCAAACAAGTGTCATCTAGTCATCAGCTGTTTCCTGAGGCTGAACACGCGTTCACGCTTCTGAAAAGGCAAAGCGCTAATTAGATGCATTAAGACACATGTCACTGGTAACCGTTTAAGTATCTTTCTGAAATCCCCTAAAATCAGCCATCATTAAATGCTATTAATCATGATTTATTTCTCTCTCTTAAGCGTTTATGTTTTCAAAAACTTTTTCGAAATCTATTTAAACACCATTCACACCATTCACAACTTTTACCCTAACTTTCGTTTTCAATCAATACTTCTGTTTTCTGTGTTCTTCTTTCTCAAGAAACCCCTTAAAGCTTTTTCAAAAAATCCTCGTGTGAACATGGCTTCTAGCAGCAATCTTTCATCAGGTTCCCAGAAAGATGCATCAGCTGAGCAATATAAGGTTCCTCTCAGAACGCTACTTACTCCAGTCAAGAACCTTGAAGTTCTGTCAGAGATTATAGTGGATTTCAACAGTTTGAAGGAAAATGGTTTTGATTTATCAAAAGAGATTCAAGCTCAAGGATGGGAGAAATACTTTGACAGGTTGGTGGGTCCAACTTTTCCTATCTTGGTTAAGGAATTCTGGATTCACGCCTCTTCCTCAAATCACCAAGTCACTTCATACATCATGGGGAAGAAAATTGTGATTACTGAAGACCTGATTGCAAAACTCATTGGGTACAATGGTGGTGGTATTCACTGTATATATATGGCAGAAAGATGCTCAGATGTTGCTGTTATAGCAAGGGAAATTTTCACGCTGGGGCTTCCCTCCAGCAAGATAAGGGATCTGAGAGATAAGCACAAAATTTGGGCAAATTTTATTCTAGGCTGTTTCAACCACAAGAAGCCTACAAGATCTCCTGATTACATAAACATAGATCAGCAGTTTCTGATCTATTTTATCAGGCAGAAGGTAAAGATTAATCTAGCTCATCTTCTATTCAACCATCTGAGAACAAGCATCAAGGAAACAAGAGAAGATGAACGCACTAAAAGGGATTGGATACCCTTGGGCAGATTGATATCAGATATTCTAACTGAGAATAGGCTGATTGAACATTTGACAGAGGCACAAGAGATCAGCACCCTGGAACCTTCTGTTGGCAAGCAGCTGAATGCCAAGAATCTAAAGAAGCTGAAGCTGATAGAGAACATTAAGAAGGAGCCTAGCGTCACTCCTTTTGCTGATATCTCCAGCAGAAGAGTTCCTCTAGACAACTTTCCTATGTTCTCATAGATTGACTCAAAGCCTCAAATCATTCTGAGATATTTGGATGCGTGCAAAGCTGATGGAACAACACCTAATCTTAACATTCAAGATCTTCAGCAGAAGGCACCAGAGGTTGCTCTGAAGAAGACTAAGAAGAGAAAAGCTACTCCAGAAGGATCATCTCAACAAACTCCAAAGAAAAGAGGAAATCATGTTTTTGTATCTGTTTTAAATTCAACTGCTGTTTACACATCTATTCCTACTCCTATTCCAACACCAGCTGATATCCCAACACCATAAACCTTTGAAGATTTTGACACTGACTTTGACCCTTCTGAGTCATTAACTCTCAGAAGATCCCGCTCCAAACCACAAAATCCAAACACTACAACCATACCAGAACTAGAACTTGCACAAGTTCTTTCTGATATAGAACAACACTCTTCCTCTCCCCAAACAGAAAATCCAAATCCAAACACAGAAATTCCCATTTCTCCACAACATGACATTCCACTCTCACCAATACCTGAAACTCCACTCTCTCCAATACCAGAACCAGAAATCCCACAACCTTCCTCTCCTCAACTAGAAAGTAATCCACCATCTCCTCAACATGAACAATCCCCACAACCTGAGACTCAAAACTCTAAGGCTCAAACCTCTGAGTCCCCTGAACCACAGCCTTTGGCCATTCAATTGCCCTGTGGTACTACTGTTAACATGTCTCAACTTCCCTCCTCTCTAGAAACCACGCCACCAAATACCCCAGCTAGTCCAATCGTTATTTCTGACTCTCCCACCCCCTCACCTAAGAAAAATACAGAAAACCACAGCAAGACAGTCATTGACCTAAAAATCTTTGAACGCCTTGCTGCAATAAACCAGAAAACTGCCATCCCTAAACCGAAAAAACCAGATGTTGGTTCCAGCATTTTGAACTTTGAATCAGATATGCAGAAGTGGGTCACTTCTTTGAAACAAGCAAGTCTGGAAGTGGTTGATCCTGCTGTATCAGATCATCTCTGGACTCAATTTAGAAGATGGGTATGCGCTGAAACCTTCAAGCTGCAAGACCAGAGTTATTGACAGGCTCAACAGAACTTCAGCAATCTGTTGAAGGAAATGGAAGGTCCAGTTCTGAGCAAGCTGCTGAAGGAAGAAGTTCTCCATCTGGACAGTGAGCCTTGGTCTAAAAAGTGTCCAACATCTAAAGTTCAACCTGCAGAAGAACAGATAATTCAAGATGAAGACTTGGGTCAAGCAGAAGAAACTACAGAAAGCTCTGAAAAGCATCCTGTATCTGAAGATCCTCAAGGTTCCTCTCTTGACAGGCAGACTCTGGAAGATTTGAAGAGACATGCTGATGAATGAACGGATGGACAAGCAGGATATCAAGATTGATTCTATAGCAAACATGGTAGCTAAGCAAAACGAAACCAGCGAACAAATTAAGAGCATGTTGGAAGCTCTGTTCACATGACTTCCTCCTTCTTCTTAGATTTTTCTTATGTTTTCCTTGTTTTCTTTACATGTTTGTCTGTAATATTTTTACTTGTTCTAAACTATCATTGCTTCTGTTTTAATACAAACGTGTTTTTCTCTAACCATTTTAAACTCTGATTAACTATGCTTTTTGATAGCTGACAAAAAGGGGGAGAAAGAATGATATTTTTCAATAACGGTTTACTGAGACAAAAGTCTCAAACATTCTAACATTCTTATATAATTGAATGTCCTTGTTCTGAAAAGCTTACAGGTATAAGAATCTGAAGAACTCTGATAAATCAAAATTCTGATGCTCAAAGAAAGGTTCAATAAAGTTCTGATACTCAAGGACTTAAGGAATCAAAGGGAAATAATCAACTCAGGGGGAGTTTTTCTCATCACTACTCTGATATTTTTTATTCCTTATCCTCTTAGCTCTGATACTTTTATTCATTATTTGATTATCTCTGATATCATTTCCTCTTTATTCTTAAACTCTGATACTCTCATCATTATATTTTAATTGAAAAAAATCTAGTTTTTGTCATCATCAAAAAGGGGGAGATTGTTAGAACATAGTTTGATTCTACAACCCTCAGTTAGAGTTTTGATGATAACAAAATACAAGATTAAATGAATTATGAGAATTATATAAGACATATGTGCTACTCAAAATTATGCTGTGTATTTTCAGGAAACTCTGATGGAATCATCATCAGAACATCAGTATCAACATCAGCATCAGAAGACATGTCTGCATCAGAAGATCAGTACATGTGCTTACGCTGAAGTCTGATGAACAGAATCTGCGCTCAACATACTCTGACTCTGATCAAGTTCCTAATCATGTCATCAGCACTCAGAAGCGCCAGAATAAGCTAAAGCCAAGAACGCTCTGATCTTCATTATGCAGAACATTCTGAAGTATCAACGTTACTGCATTCAAGGAAAATTAATTACCAACGACATTATTCCAAGACAAAGATCTTCTCAAAATGGAAAGAATGTTATGAGCATTGAAATGGAATTATGGACTGCAACGTATCTACTCCAAGAAGTATTTAAACAAATCAGTGAGAAAGGAAATGGCTAATAATCTACAATTCTCCTACACGCATAAGCCAATCATCTTCGTCCTCACTCATTCAGTTTGCTAAATCTCTCAACTGCTTACTCTATAGTTCTAGCATTCTATTTTCATATAAGCTTCATTTTGTGTATTATCAAAACTCTAACTGAGGGTTGTAGAATCAAACTATGTTCTAACATAAAGAAGAAAAGCAATAGACATCCTATAGGGAACATGCACTGAGAGCGAAGTCGTGATCTCAATTTCTAAATTGAGTGACTCATCGATCAAAAGCAAACACAACACATGTATCATACAAAAAACCAGTGGGCCTCCTGACATATATCAGCAACAGAGGTCCCATCATGCAATCAAAGAACTATGCAAAATGAAAATGGAAGAAAGAAGATAGTGCAATACCAAACGGATAAATATCCGTAGCAATTGAGCAAGAATAAAATAAACCCAGAGAACGTCAAGTAAGCTGGCATCAGTAGACAAATCAAGTCAGAAATTACGCCATAAGGATGTAAGAAATGAGATTATCAGATATGCACAGATCCCATGGGCAATGTGCAACATTCACAATCAAATGTATATATCTTGCATGGAATATCAAACATGCCAAATATAATAGCAGTGCCAATATAATAAGTTGTGTTTCACAAATAAAGTGAAACACAAAAGCCTCAAGCCAAAAGTGGAAACTTTCTCAAAGTACCTCGCACATTCAACAACCAAGTTAGTATTCCATAAGGTGAATGTTGACTCACATAAGGGATGGATGCAACATGATGAAATGAGCATAAAATGATAAAAATGATCAGATATAAGACATGGTGGGCAAGAGGAAACATGCACATGCACAATTAGGTCAAAAAGAAATAGAGGAATGTTGCTCCTTTCTATCACCATGTTGAATTGACAATTGAATATCAATCAAGGATCATGGGAGCTTGGAAAGAATACAATTAAAGGTCATGGAGGTCAGGGGAAAACACATTTCAAACATGCATAATTAATTCAATCACAACTTCATGAACACAATAGAAGATGAAACCTACATAATGCATTGGAAGGTTCAAAGATTCAAACAAGAGGCATTCAAATGAAATGGCTTGAGTTAACATGGACAATCAGAAACAACATGACCATTAGGTTCCCAATTATAGGCCTTAATCAAGTTCATTGGCCATCAAACAAATTGCAACAAGATATGCAAACATCAATTGAGTACCTTTACTTCAAAAATACACCAAAGATAGAAACAAAGGTCCATTATTCAAGTCAAAAATATCTTAACATATTTGAAGTATTTATAAGTCATAAAGCAAGCCTTATGTTCATGAATGATTGAGGATGGGATCAAATGAGGCCCAATGTTCCAAGCTAGTTGGCAAAACTACCAATCTAGACATGTTTTCAACATAATTTATGGAAAAAATGTCAAACCAAGTCAAACAATTCAAGAAAAATGGTTTTCAAATCCCCCACACATTCATGAACCATAATCAAGACCTGAATTCCAATAAAATCCAAGGCACAAGGGTTTTGAACTTGAAACTTGCACCATAAGCAACAAAACCCTAAAATTTGACTTCTAATCTTAAATATTAATTAAGTAAGATCAAAACTTAAACAAATTAAACCAAAGTCATACCAATCACCAAGAAACCCTAAATGTCAGAAAATATATTTTTTACATTTTTTTTGAATTAAGGAAAAGTCAAAAATGAAATTAAATTCAAACAATTATTCAATTAACAAATATTCACATATCAAAATAATATTTAGATCAAAAAGTCGGAAAAATGCTCAACCAAAATTATATTCAAATATTAGAACTAAAAACACATATCCCTGATTTTTTGTGAATTTTTTGAATTAAATGAAATATTAAAATAAAAAAAACAAACAATTAACAATTAAACTAGTATTTAAATGGAAAAATGCAAACCCTAGCCAAAAATCAACAAAAGATCAAAAAAGAAATTATATTCTGACTCTGACTAAAAACAAGCCTACATGACTTTTTTGAATTTTTTTGGATTAAAGGAAATATTAAATTAAAAATCAAACAAACAAATATTACAAATAATCATTGAAATTAAATTTCAAATCAAAAAAAAAATGATGAACCAAAATCAGAATAAATTTTTACATTATTTTGTGAGTCTAAAACAATTTTTGTGGATTTTTAGATCAAACGGACTATTAAAATAAAAATAAACTTTGATCAATCAATTAATTAAACCTATGAATTTTTTTAACCAATCAAAACATTTAAAAAAAATCCAAAAAAAATATGGCAAATTCTAGAAAATAATATTGGCTTATGGTAATTTTTTCATGATTTTTGAAAGTGTTTTGATCAGAAAATAAAATCAAACAAAATGCCAAATAAAACAAATAATTCAAATAAGCCAAATATTCAAATGGACCAATCAAACAGTGCCACCACATCATCTTCAACCTTTGCACAACTCAAAAACGCGCGCAACTCTCAGGTTTAGGGCTTATGTTCAGATCAGTATAACATACTCAATTTCACATCATTTTTTATGAAATCAAGGGAAAATTAAAGCTAGCATGACAAGGAATCCATAACAACTCGAGTTAAACAACATCATCAAGTATAGGTCCAGTACGAAGCTCATGAAAACTCAAGAAAAAAATCTGTACGCAGAGTTTCAAAAACTTCAAAACACGATTCAAGCTTAAATAAAACACAAAGTATACCCCAGATCTATTTGTCTGGCCAGCTAATACATCATGGATATGAAATAATTCATCAAATCATGCTAAACAAGGAAATTCTAAGTTCAAAGATCTCACCTCAATGTGAAACTGGAAACCTTGATTCCTTAGTTCCAGAAGCTAACAAACTCCATGGTCATGATCTACACATTTCAAGGAATATGAATCTACATGAAATTTGATGAATGCGCGAAGAAGATGAGAGAATTGAAGAAAACTTCAATAACAGTAAAAACAGTTCAGATATGGATTAGTGATGAATGAAGTGTGTCCCCTGCGAAATAAGGCTTGCAATGCATTATATAGTGTGGGTAGAGAAGGTTAGAAGAGGAAAATAATTCTCAAAACTGTTCAGGGGCAAGTTTGGAAGATTTGGCCAAAAGATGGGTGCACATGGGTCTCAGCTGTTTGCTCGTGAGTTTCTTCATTTTCCTTGCATTTTATGAGCTAAATAATCTCAAAAATAGATCCTCAAAGTTCCAGGTCATGATCATTTGAAATGAGAGTTGTATGGATCAATTTGCCAAATTGAGCAAGTTTATCATTTTTGTAACCAAGCAAACACTATGGTCCATGGAGCACAAAATAGCTGGCATTATGGGCCTTAGCAAGTCATAAATAGGTCATGGGCTGGATTAGAAACAAAGAGAATGTCTGAAACTTGAGTTCCCATGAATTGGTCATTTTGCACATTTGCCAAATTTCAATAAAATGCCCCAAAATTCCAAAACTCATAACTTGCTCATACTTTTGAATTTTGACACAAATGAGCACAATTTGGAAATATTTTGAAAATATCTACAATCCCCTAGTTTTGGGTTTTTGCAAAGGAATCCATTAAGGTCCTCAAAATTGAGCTTGAAATTCACTAATTTTGGAAAATGACCTATAATTTTGTGACTTCAAAAGACCATAACTCTTGATTCCATGCCAATTTGGACATGAGACAAAAAGGATGTGAAATATCATTCTCTTAGCTTTCCAAGCATATTTCATTTGCATTTTCTTGATCAAAGGTGAATAAAATATGAATTTTTGAAATTATGTCCTTATTTTCCAAAATTAGAAACTTTTAGGGTTTCTTCATGAACAAGTTTCAACCCAAACCTCAATCTTTTTGATCCAATGATCAAAATGGACTTGAAATATGAAAAGTACATCCTTTAATTGATGGTTGGCCAAAAATTCACTTGGTCAACCTTGACTTTGACTAATTTTGACCAAAATAACCATTTTGCCCCTCTGAATCAATTGATCTACTTCCCTTCAAAATTGATGATCAAAACTTCAGACATATGATCTTCCAAATGTATAGAGGTCATGTGCAAAGTTTCACTTCAAAAGACTCAAGAAATCCTGATAAAAACTCAAACCCTAATTTTGGTCAACACCTTAGGAAACTAATGAATCATCTTCAAAACTTCAAATCCTCTGGGCATCATGACCAATTCCTTGTGCAAAGACTTCTCAAATACCAATGAGATGTTGTAGCTCCCCAAATCAAGACTTGTACATTGGCCAATAGCCTTGCTCAAACAAAACCCTAATTTGACTGGTGAATCCAAAGAGTGATTCTCCTTGTAATCAAACACAAACTTCAATCCTCTGATGGTTCAAAGAGATGGATAGAATATCTTGAGATGTGCAATAACTTTTGAGCTTGAAAGATCCAGAGGTTTAGATAATAAGATTCTACTTGAGCAACTTGTCAATGCAACCAACCTTCAAAGCTTGAGGAAGACTAGATAACCAAAGTACTTTGATCCCATCACAAAGTATGAATGTAATGCAATATGATGGTCATGATGAATCGTAAGCCTAAATCAGGAGGGTAAATTTTGGGGTGCAACACATTCAAACAGAAGGGGTGAGATAACGAACCATATAATCAGATATACAATAAATAATATAATAGAATTAGATCATACAATTCACCACTTCACAACTTTTTATCAACATTCAACATAATTAATTCATCCACACGACAACTCAGAATGCAACATGAAATGCGACTCGTTTATATGCACATGCATGTGGTACCAATAGAGCAGAACTCCCAACTTAGAAATCTGCCAATAAATAGAGGCATCAACAAGGCATAAGCCTTCAACTTTATATTTGCTAATCCAGGCCAAATTAACGCGCATCAGCTCCAACATGATATGCTTATGCATGCATTAACGACATGAACGCAATAACAACAACAACAATAATAATTCAACTTAACTCAACATTGGCCATAAGCCTGCAACTTAATATTTTGCCCATAAATAGAGGCAATGAAATCACATGCAAATTCACATTTTTCAACAAAAATGCCACCCAACAGTTCAACCAAAAATTACTACAATAAACCGCATAATTATTCGGACTATTTTGGCTAAAATCGGTTAATTAATTATCGGCCAAAAAATTCTGTTATTTCTATTTTATAAATCCTACAAAATTATTTATCAAAGATATTAAATCATTACTATTAAATATTTTGTATTTGTAAACCGGAACGTAGTAGCTACAGTATTGCAAGCAATTTCCTCTAATTACTACTTCAAAATTCGCTACAGTACGCAAGCATTTAACTCTATTTACTACTTCAAAATTCGCTACAGTATGCAAACATTTACCTCTAATTACTACTTCAAAATTCACTACAGTACGCAAGCATTTACCTCTAATTACTACTTCAAGATTCACTATAGTACGCAAGCATATACTCGAAACACCACTTCATTCTTATTTGCGCTACAGCTTGCCATTAAATATTTCTTTCATAACTACTTCATATTACGCTACAGTAGCGAGCTAATACTCCAAAATACTGCTTTAATTACTTGCGCTACAGAAACAAGGCAAGTACCTTTAATGCTACTACATTCTATCGCTACTGCATTGCAAATTAAGTGCCTCCAATTGCTACTTCCACAAATCTTCGGTACAGTATTGCAAAGCAATGTGTCTCCAAATGCTACTTTATGTATATCGCTACAGCAAGCAAGCCATATGCCTATTAGATGTTATTTCAATATTGCATTACAGTATGCAACTAAGTGCCATCAAAATTAATTCATTTAGCGCTACAGTTTTGTGAAATAATTACTTCTATATGTTACTTCACTTCAGCGTCACAGTAAGTAAAACAATGTTTTTAAGTAATACTTTATTCTTGTATCGCTACAGTAACAACAAGCATATACTCCAAACAACACTTCATTCTTATTTGCGCTACAACTTTCCATCAAATATTAATTCTCAAATTTCTCTACAGTAACAAGAATTGATTTTTTCAAAGAAAATACTAAGGCACTTATTTATATGTATATCTAGTTATATTGGGTCCTAAATCATCTCTCAATTTCATCAATATACCAATTTCAAACACACTAGAAATAAATTTTCATAACCCAAATTCGCATACTTTTAATTATACACCCTATTATAGAGTCAGAACCCCACCCTAACCTTGGATTAAGAGAAGCTCTAAGAAACTTCAACTGAATTTTTTGGGAATTTGGCACTTGAAGAAATTTCCTCTTGTTCTTCTTCTCCTCTCCCAAACCCTATTTTCCTCTTTGTTCTTTTCTTCCTGATACAAAACTCTCTCCTATTCTTCTATTTCTATTTCCAATATAATAGTTATATTTTTATTTAATCTTAAAAAACTCAAATGGGCCTAAAATGACATACCCCTCTATTACTACATAACACCACCAATTAAGCCCAAATTCATATTTAAGCTTAATAATAAAATAACACTTTAACTTAATTCCACCAAATTAAATCCGATTAATTATTATTCCAACTAAATAAAATAATTCTGACCTCGACGATAAAATTTTAATTAATAAAAAAATATTCAAAAATATTTAATTAAATAAATAATTAAATACCGGGGTGTTACAGAATGCAGGGGCACAACCTTGGCTCATGTTTTGGTTGACACTGGTTCGTCTCTGAATTGGTTTCCTAAAAAGGCTCTTGATAGGCTTGACTATGATGGATTGACATTGAAACCAAGCAACATAGTAGTCAGGGCCTTTAACGTCTCAAAAAGGATGATGCATGGGGAAGTGGATATCCCCATAAAGGTTGGAACCCAAGCATTTGATTCATCTTTTGATGTAATGGATATTCTCCCTTCATACTTTTGCTTATTAGGCCGACCGTGGATCCAAAATACTGGCGCTGTTAATTCTACGTTGCACCAAATGCCGAAATATCTGATTCAAGGGAAAATCATCACCGTTCATGGAGAAGAAGAGTATATGGCCAGTCATCTAAATTCCTTCAGATATGTGGAGTTAGATGGTGAATTTATTGAAACCCCATTTCAGCACTTTGAAGAAGTCCCGCAAGATGTGGCAGTAACCAAGGTTGCATCTCAAATTCCCAAGATCAAAAGGCCTCCACTTAAGATGTCATATTTGAAGGATTTCAAGGCAGTGATAGAAGGAGGTGGGTGCACTATTTAAGGAAAACTCCCAGATATCCCATACAAATCTGACAAATTTGGTATGGGTTTCACTTCAGGTGCCCAAAAGGTTGTACGCCGCTCTCATGCCGGAGGACCACCCTTGAAGATTAGCAACCACCAAGTCAATGCAGTAGAGGATGATGAAGACAACTACAATTTGGAGGATTGGATTTTCCCAACTGTCAATGGAGGGCTCAGTAACTGGGAGGCTAGAGATTTCGTCCCGATCACTTTTATCCCACAGTAATTTGTCTTAACATTTTGTTGGATCTGTAATATTAAAATAATTCATACTCTTAAAACCTTGTGTCTTACCCGAGGCACAATGGTCAATTTGTAAGGGTTATTATCTCATTTCCATATGACATCAATGAATCATGGACGTTTTTTGAATACAAACTTTGTGCTCATTATTTTTCTTTTTTACATTTTCATTTCTTTCGAAGATAAATATACTCTTACACACACTCACACTCACAATGCAGGTCTAAATCCATTCGGGATCCCATGGGTAACGGTTCTACTATGGCCTTCTATGACTCTGAAAATCTAATCTACCAAGCCGAAGACAAAGGTGAGGAAGATTGCGAAGTACCAGGGGAACTTGGCAGATTACTACAACAAGAAGAGAGAATCATTAAGCCCCACGAGGAACCAGTGGACACAATCAACCTAGGTACCGAAGAAGACAAAAGAGAAGTCAAGGTGGGTGCCAATCTGGAGCCCAATATCAAAGAGAGTCTGATTCAATTGCTACACGAGTATGTTAAGGTCTTTGCCTGGTTGTATGAAGACATGCCAGGACTTGATGCAGATATCGTGGTACATCGTCTACCTACAAGAGAGGACTGCCCACCGGTAAAGAAAAAGGTCTGTCGTATGCGACCAAACATGTCAGAGAAGATCAAAGCAGAAGTTATGAAATAATTCAACGCTGAATTCTTGGTCGTCACCTCTTATCAGCAATGGGTTGCCAATGTTGTTCCCGTGCCCAAAAAGGATGGCAAAGTGAGAATGTGCGTGGACTGTAGAGATTTGAATAGGGCAAGCCCTAAGGATGATTTCCCACCACCCCACATTGATGTTCTAGTTGATAATATGGCACAACATAAAGTGTTTTCCTTCATGGACGGTTTCTCAGGCTACAACCAAATTAAAATGGCGCCCGAGGACAAGGAGAAAACAACCTTTGTCACACAGTGGGGCACATTCTTCTACAAGGTTATGCCATTCGGACTGAAGAATGTTGGGGAAACCTATAAAAGTGCCATGGTAGCTCTATTTCACGACATGATACATCACGAAATAGAGGTCTATATGGACGATATGATATCTAGATCTCAAACAAAGGGAAAGCATCTTGACCATCTACAGAAACTCTTTGAGAGATTAAAGAAGTACAAGCTGAGGTTGAACCCAAATAAATGCACATTTGGGGTGAGGTATGGTAAACTCCTAGGCTTTGTCGTCAGCAACAAAGGTATTGAAGTAGATCCTGCCAAGGTGAAAGCGATACAAGAGATGCCTGCTCCTCGTACTGAGAAGGAAGTCAGAGGATTCTTGGGACGTTTAAACTACATTTCCAGATTCATTTCTCACCTGACAGCTACTTATGAACCAATCTTCAAGTTACTGAAGAAAGATCAAGTAGTCAAATGGAATGACGAATGCCAAACTGCTTTCGACAAGATCAAAGAGTACCTACAAGAGCCTCCTGTGTTGATGCCACAGTCGAGGGAAGACCGTTGATTATGTATCTGACTATTTTGGAAAATTCAATGGGGGCATGTGTTGGGGCAGCATGACGAGTCTGGCCAAAAAGAGCATGCTATTTATTACCTGAGCAAAAAGTTTACCGACTGTGAAACAAGATATTCACTGCTCGAGAAAAATTATTGCGCTCTGGCATGGGCTGCTCGCCGACTAAGAAAGTATATGTTGACCCATACTACCTTGTTGATATCTAAAATGGATCCAATAAAATACATCTTCGAGAAACCTACTCTCTCTGGGAGAATAGCGAGATGACAGATGATCCTGACAGAATATGACATACAGTATACTACCCAGAAAGCAATAAAGGGCAGTGTACTGGCTGATCACCTTGCTCACCAAGCTGTGGAAGACTACCAGTCCATGAAGTTAAAATTCCCAGATGAAGACCTCATGATGGTAAACAACTGTGAAGAATTCATACCATATGACAGACCTGAACAAGGATCCCGATGGACCCTAGTTTTTGATGGGGCATCTAATGCACCCGGAAATGGTATTAGTGATGTACTCATATCTCTTGAAGGGTGTCATACTCCCTTTACTGCAAGACTCTGCTTCAACTGTACAAACAACATGGCAGAATACGAAGCGTGCATTTTTGGTCTCAAAGCTGCCATAGACTTGGGGATCAAATCCTTAAATGTATTCGGAGATTCAGCTTTGGTCATCAACCAAATCAAAGGGGAATGGGACACCAAACACCCTAACCTTATCCCTTACAAAGAACATGTGTTAACATTTATCCCACATTTTGAGAAGCTTACCTTTGAGCATTTCCCACGAGAAGAAAATGAGCTAGCAGACGCACTAGCCACAATGTCATCCATGTTTAAAATTAAATGGGATAACAAGGCTCCCCAGATCACCATTGAACGAATGGAGGAACCAACTCACTATCAGGAGATTAATACTGAAGAAGTAGTGGACCAGCCTTGGTTTCACGAAGTCAAGAGGTATCTCGAGGGTCAAGAATATCCAGGAGGAGCTTCAGTCAATGATACGAAGTTATTAAGGAGATTCTCTGCTAAATTCTTCCTTAGTAATGGCATTCTCTACAAACGCAACCATGACTTAGTGTTACTTTGTTTCATAGATAAGGTTGAAGCTGAAAGGATCATGGCTGAGTTACATGAGGGCATTTTTGGCACCCATTCCAGTGGGCATACGATGGCGAAGAAAATCCTACGGGCAGGCTATTACTGGTCTACCATGGAAGTAGACTGCTATCAACACTCTCGAACCTGCCACAAGTGTCATATTTATGCTAACAAGGTGCACGTAACTTCGGTTCCTCTGAATGTCTTGACGGCTCCTTGGACCTTTTCTATGTAGGGCGTTGATATGATTGGGGAAATCAAGCCAATAGCCTCTAATGGACACCGCTTCATCTTAGTGGCCATTGATTATTTTACAAAGTGGGTTGAGGCAGCGTCCTTCACTTCAATCACCAAGAATGTTGTCGCCCGGTTCATCAAGCAGAATCTCATCTGTCGTTATGGTATCCCGGAGAGGATCATCACAAACAATGGTACGAATCTAAATAATACTATGATCACCGCCCTGTGCGAGCAATTCAAGATCCAACATCACAATTCTTCCCCTTACCAGCCAAAGATGAATGGTGTCGTCGAAGCCGCAAATAAGAACATTAAAAAGATCATACAGAAAATGAAAGTCACATATAAAGAATGGCATGAGATACTACCATTCGCTCACCACGGGTATCGTACCACAGCTCGCACATCAACCGGGGTAACACCCTACTCTCTGGTATATGGCATGGAGGTTGTCTTGCCTATTGAGGTCCAGATCCCCTCTCTGAGAATTATGAAGGATGCAAGGATGAATGAAGAAGATTGGATCCAGACATGACTTGATCAACTGAACTTGATTGATGAGAAAAGGCTTACTGCTGCCTGTCATGGTCAAATTTATCAAAAATGGATGATCAAGGATTTCAACAAAAAGGTCAGACGCCAAGTATATAAAGTCGGGGATTTGGTGATCAAACACAGAGGTTATGATCAATCCAATTAGCTTCGGACAAGGCAACAAACAGACAAGATGCTTAGATACACGAAGGCTATAGCAGAATGGGAACCCCATGGGATTATTGCACATAGTTATATTTTCTTTGTATCAAAATTTTCATTTTTTAGGACATCATTCACTTACTAGAATGTTTGTCTCATTGTACAAAAATACTTACTCAAAGTCAATATAAAGATATCCCTTTGAAAGTGCAAAACTATCTGTTTTTCTTTACTCTTGTGTTTTGTTTACAAAAACGTCCAATGATTTATTGTTGAACATATGCATTTGAATATAATTATTGTTTACAAATAAACAAAGTAAAAAGACAATCACTGATAGCTTTAAGAGATAGGGCCATATCTTTGAGCTATTCCATAAAATCCCCGCATTGTGCAGTTTAATCCCCAGCAGAACAAAGCTTCCAATTATCAATCCCCAGAAGAAGTCATACAATTTCTCAGATTTCCTCAACATGATTTTACAGGAAGTACACGACATTCCCCTTACAACAGAGTTTATTTCTCTAAAAAGGAAATCCATCAACACTTCAACTTCATAACATGAAGACTTACACTCCATATCCTCAGCGAGTCAGGGATTTATTTTCCCCAATCCAACAACAGAGCAGCAGATTAGCTCACATACGCATGCATCGCATCCATATATCATAAACATTGATAACACGAATACATTACACTATGAATTTCATACAACATGACATTGCATATTAACTAACATTTTCCCCTTTTCAGGATAAGGTTAATTAATAGCTACCATTAACAATGTTCAAAGGCTTTTCAAATACAGTTCAGATACGCTCCAGACAAAGATGCCATTTTGATACTCATTTAGACTCAACATTTGACACAGTTCAGATACGCTTCATACACGGACGCCATTCTGATACTCATCAGATTCAGCTCTCAGATACAGTTCAGATACGCTCCAGACACGGATGCCATTATGATACTCGTTCAGATTCAGCACTCAGATACAGTTCAGATATGCTCCAGACACGAATGCCGTTATGATACTCATTCAGATTCAGCTTTCAGATACAGTTCAGATACGCTCCAAACACGGATGCCATCCTCAAGCTCATTCAACTCTCAGATACTGTTCAGATACGCTCTAGACACGGATGCCATTCTGATACTCATTCAGATTCAATCTCTAGATACAGTTCAGATACGCTCCAGACACGGACGCCATTTTGAAAGTCATTCGATTACAGCTTACAGATACGGTTCAACAATTATTTCTAGATGGAATCTACAAGCCCACCTCCAAAAAATTTCTATCATCTCTCTAAATGACATCTTTAAGCCCATCCCCTCTACCATCACATCACCGAGTGCAAATTTCTGGGCACTCTAGTGTCCAATCCATTTCCATCTTCGAGTCACGAATGGCAAAACTCGCCAATCTAACTCTTCAGGTTTAAGAAGATTGAACAGGGTCAGCTGTTGTACTCCAAAATTTTCCCTCTCTCTTATCAATAATTTGCTCACAAGATATCCTTGGGCTCAAGACTGCACTAGGTGTGATCAGCTCAAGACACCTCCTTAAGCACTGATGACCAAAATTAGGGTTTGAGATTGCACAAGGATATTTGAACTTTCAATACCCTATATGATTTTCATGGATCATTATGGACCCCCAAGATCACTCTTATCAAGTTTCAATCCTTGGATCACATTTTTGCTCAATCAATTGAGCAGTTGACCTAAAAATCAACTGTATTGGGAAAAATCAACCATGGCCAATTTTCAGTCAAACTTCATAATTTTTTATCCACATCAATATTTTAAACTCATATGTATCATTTGATCAAGTTTGCGCCATAACTCCTCAAGAAATTTGATGAAATCTCCAAAAGGGAAAAATGGTCAAAATTTAGGGTTTTGATTGGGAAAGGGAAATTTCTGATTTTTGACCAAGCAAATGATCAATTGGTTTAAGGCATGATATCAAGAGTCCAATTGCATCATTTTGACCTAATAACATTGCTAAAAACATTGCTCAAGTCCAATGGATTGACACATGATTTTTCAGTCAACTGATGAAAAGTAAACTGTATACTGAAAAGTCAAACTTTGACTTTTTGGTCAAATTCAAATACCAAAGATCATAATTCATAAAAACATGTAAAAATATTAAACTTATTCATCAAGAAATCAAATAGTCAAGATTTCATTTTGAAAAGTCAAAATTTCTAAACTTCAAATTTTTTTCAAAGTGTTGGAAATTTCATGTTTTATCATAACTTTGAGCAAAATTTTCACCATGATGCAAGATGATTCAAGAGAAACTTCCAACATGAAAGTTGTATATCTCCATGAATTATACAACTTTTCTTTACAAAACTTTCTTCCAAAAGTTCTTGGATCTCAAGTTATAATTTTAAGAACATGTGGTCATGAAACAAAACACTTAGTGAAATTTTGCTATAATTTGGTCAGGATTTTGACCCAACTTCATGGAACTTTTTCATATATTTCCAAGGGGAATCTTCAAAATAAATTCAAAGATGGGTTGTAGATAACATTACAAGCTTTCAAAAATGTCAAAGAACTCCTCGAGATCATTCTTGAGTAGGTAGAATCGAAGAGATGAAGTTAGGGTTTTATCACTTGAATTACAAGTCATTTTGTGATGAACCAAATTCAAAATTCAAACTATGCTTCGTAAACACTACTTTGAAGGCCTCAAACTTGTTAGGAACTCCATAATTAATGGTTTACACAGCTGTTATAGGTCTCACTTCAAGCATTCAATGCATGGACATGCTTTATATCCATTTTTGGAAGAAAGGTTACATTGCCATTTTGATAAAGTGACTTTCAAAAACACATCTCATACTTCCATTATCACATAAACTGACCAAAAACTTGAAACTCATAACTCCCTCGTGCATTTTCAAGCCTTTTTGTTTCTAAAGCTTCTAAACATCATTTAGAACTGATCCCCACCCTGTTACAGAACTGTAACACAATTAACACCATCCTCCATTTTCAAAAATAGAGCTTTGCACTTGGACTTCTCCATAACTCCTCAGGCCCTTTCAGCTCAAGCTAAGCATTCCATTGGCTTCCTAGGAACTTGAGGAAGTTAACCCAACCATTGGAACTCCTTGAAAGCTGCTCAAACTTCAAACCCGATACCCTCTTGCAAGGTAAGTTTTCTAACTTTGGAACTTCTCATACAGGCATCATCAATGACTTATTTTGGAATAAAACATGTATATATCATTGCCTTGAAGCTAACCATGTCCATAGTTTCCATTAATTTTTCTTGTGCGTAGAGAAGTTTGAGACTAAAATTTTTGAGATTTTTAGGGTTCAATTTAGGGCCAATAAAATTCATGATTATCTTTGATCTATAGTTTTAATGCTTTACATCTTTGAAACTGTGAGGAAATTTGCTACAAGTTTCATGTTTACAGTTTTCATTTTTGATGAGAAATGAACAAGTTACAGTTGGTCTGGCTGGAGGTTCAAGATGAAGTAATCAGGGCACATTTTGTATCATATATTTATTGATTTGATTATGTTAATGGATCTATAGCCACCCCAGTTGTAGAAGCGCGCGCCTGTAACCTTTGGGACCTGGGTTCGAGCCCCAGTGGTACCCTTTTATTTTTATTCATATTTTTGCATTCTGACTTTGTTTTTTGTAGGCGCTGGGCCTCTTTGGGCTTGTCTTGTTTTTGTTTTTACTATCTAACCCCCTGTTTCATATTTGCACCCTGGCCCAGTTTTATTTTATTTTTCTTATTTTCACTTTTATTTATTTTCTTAAATATTTTCCTAATATTAAAAAATCATAAAAAAATACAAACAAATAATAGATTTATATTTTGACTTAGTTTATTTTATTTTTCTCACAAAAAATATTTTATTTAACTATACTTTATTTATTTTTACTAACTAGTCTAGTAAATTTAATTTAAAACTAGGTTATTATTTATTTTCTTTTACACCAATTAAAATATATTATTTAATATTAAAAAGGCCAAAAATACTTTATAACACTATAATTATTTTCAAGACAAAAAAATACCAAAAAATACTTTTCTTATAAAACTTAATTTCTTTTATCTTTAATTAATAGATTTAGGGTTTTGTTTAAAAAATATTTTCTTAGTAAATTTAGGGTTTACTTTTATTATGTTAATTAATTATTTTTCCCCTTAATTAATTAGGTTAAAACAATTTCCCTTTTTCCTAAAAATCCAAACAAATATCCATTTACTTTACATTCCACATTTTTGTACATTTATTCATTTTGTGCATTATATTCATTTAAATTCTTGTACATTTATACCAATTCAACATGATTGTAATAGACTAATTAGGTTTAAATTCTTGCAATCCCCATTCATGAATTTGTATACCCCCTTCCCACAAATGTTGTTATAGCGTAGTAACTTTAAATTCCGCATTTTATCGCTTTATATATAACATGCTAGTAGTTAGGGTTTGTATGGAAAGACTAAAACCAATACTTAGAAAACCCTAATTCAAGACAAAATCAAGTATGAAAACAATATACTTGCACACAAACACCCCAAGGGTTAACTCCACTTGGTTGCCTTTACAAAATGGCCATATTACGCATGTGAGGTATCTTAGCAAAAACAAGCAAAAAGTATAAGATCATAGTCCCTCGATGACGCTATCTAAGTTGCCTTTCAAATGATCTTAGTCCCTAAAAGAGAATGCTAAGATACCTTACAATATTACTAATCATGGTTATACGATGACCCACGCCCGTCCCGTTTACATCTAAAGATAGTTACTTATCAAATCAATGGTAAGATAACAATGTCAAAGGAAAAGAAAATAAACAAGAAAGACTTTTTGAGTAGGTAGAATGCTTCTAATTACTTGCTCAATTTCAAACAAAACATCCTTGCTATTTTCAAAACAAACACCTACACTTTCAAAACATCCTACAAAAACATTTTCAAAAGATCAAACATCTTTGTATATATTCTTATGAACGAGAATCATTATAAAGATTGGCTAAACAACGGCCTCTTTACAAAATACTTTCAAAAAACCACACAAAGCACAACTTCAAACATAAAGCAAGTAATCTAGCAAGTAATTAAGAGCCCATGGAAAACCATGGATGAAAAGGGTGCTAATACCTTCCCTTTTCATAATCTACCCCCTGAACTCAAGAAATAATCTAAAAGGTCTTTCCTGTGCCTTTTCACCTTTCATTTTGGATAAAAGAAAAGTCAGTGGCGACTCTTGCTAACCGCAACATTTGCGATCAAACGCAAAACCGTCAAGTCAGTTCTCCCACCGTATCATAGGTACCAAAAGACAAAATCATATATGTTGCAGATATTTTTAACAACAAGGTTAAAACACCAGTATTAACACCTGGACTCTGGATGCTCTCTACTCATGGAGGAAAGAAAGCATATGTTCCAAAGCCTGGAATTTAAAAGATTCGTAGGTTTTAGAGGCAATCAGAAATGGAAGATTACTGGATCTGAAACTATTGGAAACAAGAATGGAAATACATCATCAGAAGCTCTCTGAAGTATCTCAGATGTATCCATAAGAGGATGTCACACCTTCTCAAGCAACTTCCGTCAGAGCAAGCCAAACAGAGTCTTTACCACTTTTTGAATCTTGACAAAAAGGGGGAGAATGGAGAATATTTTGACTCATAATCAGAAGATCGTCAGAAAAGTATTTTATTTTCTCGTTAGCCGAGTATTCTAATCAGGGGGAGCCTTTTAATTATTGTTCTCTATATTCCATCAAAATATACTAGTTTTTGTGATCATCAAAAAGGGGGAGATTGTTAGAACATAATTTAGTTCTACATCACAGTAAGAGTTTTGATGATAACAAACACATGATAATAAAGAACAAATATGCTCTCTAATAAAAGTATCGTTACATGCATGAAGTTATGATGTGAAAAAGATGTTCTGATGAAACTGGAAGTTCTGCCAGAACATCACCAGAAGTTCTGATTATGCAAGCACAAAAGTTGAGAGTACCATGATAAATTCAGATGCATCAAATATGCATGACACACTTATATGAAGAAGTTATGTTACAACTTTTCAATGCACCAGCACCGTGAAACAGAATCTCTGATAATCTGATTTGAAATATTATGATCAAGTTGTAAAGGACTCTCAACGATAATATTCATCCTCTGATGTAAGAAGCTCTGAAGAGTTATAATCTATCAATGCAATATCATAAGTAACAACTACAAACAAACAAGGATCTCCTGATTTGGAAAGCTCATTAACTCGTGTTATGGACATACCAAAAGTATCTTCTTATGTCACTATTGCATGGCCTATATAAATCTAACAAAAAGAATATTTCATGATGATGAACAATTGCGCACAAAAAGAAGAACTCACGTGAAAAGCCAGTAACGCAACAATCACTGTTCATCCTCAACATTCAATATTAAATTGTGTAAAACATCACTGTTAGTGATACTATTTATTAGAAAAATCATTGTACACCTTTATTCAATAAACTGCTTAGTGAATTTCCTTGAGAAAACCAGGTTGTAGTTTTGGACTCAAGAAGACTTTGACAGTTGTCAAAGTGGTTTTGTAATCAAGTTTGATTAGTGAATTAATACCTCGTTGGAGAGAGGAGAAATCACCTTGGCGGGTGGACTGGAGTAGTTTGAGATCAAGCGAACCAGGATAGAAATCATCGTGTTTATTGCTTTTGATTTTTTTGTTTCAATTCAACCCCCCTTCTTGTGTTTTTCACTTCTTCAAGTGGTGTTAAGAAATTCTTAATGGACATTAAACCACAGTCCACTAGCTATATAACTTTTGGAGATGGATCAAAAGGTGAAATAAAAGGTGTCAGAAAGCTGGAATATACAAGACAACCTAGTCTTGATGATGTGCTATTTGTTAAGGGCCAGACTGCTAAATATATCAGTATTAGTCAAATGTGTGACTGAGGCCTCATAGTTAACTTTACTGAATCTGAATGTCTAGTAAAAAAATTAGAAGAATGAAGTGGTTATGAAGGGATCTAGATCAAAACACAACTATTACCTATGCTCTCCTCAAGAAACAAACCATTCCCCATACTATCTAATGTTTAAGGATGAGGTAGTAAATCTGAGTCATCAAAAGCTGGGATATTTGAATTTGAAGATTGAAGAAATAAATGAGGACAATGGTAAAACCCTAGGGGTAAAAAATAAAAAATGGAAAGATCAAGAGTCTTGATAATCTCGTGTTTAGAAAGATGTCAGAAGAAATGGTACAACATTTTGATGAGCAGATGCTAACTAAATATAATGTTACACAAGATAGCTTGACATCATTTTGTGACAATCTAAATGCTGATGCTTTTACTAAGGACTTGGGTGATGTAAAATTTAAAAGTTTAGGTGGAATCCTTGGTATTGGTATTTATGATAATTTATAGAAATTACTGCTATTTGTGTGGGCTAAGCAAACTCTAAACATTTATGATACCCACTCTAACACTTGTCAAAGACCTTTAAGTTGAAGTGTGACTAAAAACTGCTACTTTTACCAAACCATTCGCTCCAAAATTCTTTTCGTCTTCTCTTCCAAAATTTTGTGGTCATGCTTACTCTCCTATGCTCTAACATCTCATCAACTCAAAACAAGTTCAAAGATGTCTCAACATCCATCATCCGACCACATGCAGGCATCATCTGAAGTCCAACGGCCGTCTCTGTCAAATGTTAGGGCTGAAGATTCGTTTTCTAATGATCAATCTCTCTGATATTGTGTTAGATATTATGCCTTTATCCATTGTTCATCCTTTATGCTATAATGAAGGAAGGTCGTTTGCTTCTAAGAATGTTAATAATTTTTGTAAGTTATCTACGTCCCCCATTAAGTCCGATAAGGAACCTAGGTTAAATAAACATGAGAAGATGAATCCATTTGGATCATCTACTATTAATGAGAATGTACCTAAACCTAGAAAGAATGTTGCTGGCAAAGAACTTAGGGATTTTGTTGCAACTGTGTTAGAAGAAGTTGGAGTTGATGTTCAAAAATATTTTCAAAAAGATGCTAGCCCTAATAGAAGTACTAGAGGAAAGACTATTGATGTTAAGTCTGAGAATGTGGCTCGTGATAGAAGAAGAAAGAAGAAGGTAGATATGGTCATCAATGTTGATGAACTAACATATAATGAGGAACCCATCTTAAAAACTTGGCACCTGGAATAGCAAAGAGACTTCAGAGAATAAGAGAAAAGGGTGTGATGTTTAAAAGTTCTCCTGCTAATGAGATCAAAAGGAAATATGGGGATGAGAAAAGCACTCCCTCTAGCAGGGTCAAAGTCAAACTTCATGTTGGTCCCTCAAAATCATGGAGAAAAGTTGTTGTTCCCTCTAGGAAGAGTAAAACTGTGAGTTCAAGTGATTATGACTTTGATGTTGAAGAAGATGTCCAGGACATCATATGTATCAAAAGGCTTGTCTCTAAGAAGAATTGTGCAAATTCTCACAAGATTTTTGTTGATAAGGTTACTTTTCACTCTAGGGAGAATGCAAATAAATGGAAATTTGTTGTGCAAATAAGGTTAGGCTTGGAAAGAGAATTGGGAAAGGAATTTCATTAATGTAAGGATGTTGTGAAGCTTATAAAGGGGGCTGGTCTGATAAAAATTGTCTCAAAATTTATCCCGTGCTATGAAAGATTGGTCAAGGAGTTCTTGGTAAATGTGCCTGATGGTTATGATGTTATGGGGAGTGTGGACTACATGAAAGTGTATGTTAGGGGAAATATTGTGACATCTTCTAATACTGTGATCAACAATTTTCTAGGCAGATCTGAAGAGCCTCAAGCTCAATTAGAAGTTTCAGATAATGAAGTGTGCAAGGAGTTAAATGGTGGCAAAGTGAAGCACTGGCCAAAAGAAGGAAAGTTGTCATGTGCTAAGCTTAGTGTGAAGTATGCTATTATTCACAGGGTGGCTACTATTAATTGGTGTTATACCCCAAAATTTGTCCTTTAATTTTATCAAGATTTTCCTCACAAGACTCTTTGGACTCCAGACAAGATTAGGGTTTGCTCAGCTCAAGACATTTCCTTGCACTGTTGACCTGAAATTAGGGTTTGAGATTGCTCAAGGATTTTTGGACTTCCAATTCCTCATATGACTTTCATAATTCATGTTGGACCTATAAGATTGCTCATACCAAGTTTCAAGCCTTGAATAAAATTTTTGCCCAGTCAATTGGACAGTTGACCTAAAAATCAATTGTATTGGGGGAAAAGTCAACTATGGCCAATTTACAGTCAAACCTCATAATTTTTTATCCACATCAAAATTATATACTCATAAGAACCATTTGATCAAGTTTGGACCACAACACCTTAAGAAATTTGATCAGATCATCAAAAGGGCAAAATGGTCATTTTTAGGGTTTTGACTGTAGAAGGGCAATTTCTAATTTTTCACCTAACCAATGGAAAATTGGGATCAAGCATGGTTTCAAGGACTCAATGGAACCAAATTTACCTAATCACAAGGTTCAAAAGATCTCAAATGCATTGGATTGACAAATGAATTTTCCAGTCAACTGATCAAAAATCAATTGTACACTGAAAAGTCAAACTTTGACTTTTTGGTCAAAATCAAGTGCCAAGGGTCATTTTTCATCAAGATATGTCAAAACATGAAACATGTTCACCAATAAACCTAATTTTGGAAATTAGGGTTTAAGATTGAAAAATTTCATAACTTAGAAATTTTCTAAGTTATGAAAATTTCTTATTTTTTTTCAACTTTGCCCAACTTTTTCACCATGATGCAATTGAATTCAAAGAAAACTTACTACATGAAAGTTGTAGTCCTCCACAAAATATATAAGTTTGATTCAAAAAGTTCTCCCAAAAGATGCTTGGATCTCAAGTTATGATTTTGTGAATAGGGGTCCATGAAACTTTTAACTTAGTGAAATTTTGCCCTAGTTTAGGCAGATTTTTGACCTAACTTCATGGAAACTTTTCACCTAGTTCCAATTGGAATCTCAAATTTCATTTCAAAGATGGATTGTAGATCATGTTACAAGATTTCCAAAATGTCCAAGAACTCTCCAAAATCATTTATGTTTAGGGAGAATCGAAGGAATGAAAATGGCCATTTCTCACTTTTGTCCAAGGCATTTTACACCATGTTACAACTTGCAAATCTGTTTGGATCATGCTTGTACTTGGTTTACAGGTTCTAATCCTTTCTACACTCATAAATTAAATGCAAATACATTGGTTAAAGGCATTATTTTGATCTTTGAAGCTTTGTATAAAGGTTTAATCCAAAAATGCCATAAAGGTGACAGTACCATTTCCATAAAGCATACTTTTTGCATTTTTGTTTATCTTGAGCATTGGACCTGATCTCTTGATACAAACAACATCCATAAACATCAGGAAAAGCTCACCAACTATGTGCAGGCCTTGAGCTAGCCTGTACAGGCTTTGGCTTTGTCAACTCAACCTTTTCTTCAAAAACAAGCCAACTTGCAAAAGTGAACATAACTCTTGCATCTGATAAAACCAAGTCTTGTAACATTTTCAAACAAGTTCAGCATATTATACCAAGCCAAAAACGCGAGTTGCCAACCTCTCAACCACCCTTAAGCACAAAAACACCAACTTCTACCCAAAACAGGGCCATCTCTGTAAATCACAAGCCAAAATATATTTCACTCGTGCGTTTTTCCTTGAACCACTTCAAACACATTCCTTACAACCCACATGAACTATCTAAGTCCCTGTCGAGCAACTGTAACTTCATTTTCACACTTCACCATTTTCATTTTGAAGCTTTGCAGGTTGAGTTCTACAAGGAGTTTCAGACCATTTCAAAGCAAGCTGGGCATTGGGAAAGGTTGAGGGAACATCAAGCAAGCTCACAAGTACCTCAGGCCTCATTCAAAGTTGCTACATTTCCATATTTGAACTTGACTGAACAAGGTAATTTCCAACTTTCTATCTCCTTATTTAGGCATCATTAAGCTTAGGTCTGTGAAGCAAAAATGTAGTCTCTAATGTGCTTGAGTTGTACATATGCATAGCTTGTATTTATATTAATCGAGCTAGGAGAATTTAGATGTTGAACATGCTGAGTTTTTTAGGTCAGAAATTGGGGGTGATAAAATTCTCTCTGGTCTTTGAGAGTTAGATCAAGTTTTTTATATCATTAGAATCATGTGATGATGAGCTACATTTTTCATGTTATACATTTTTGATTTTATGCGAAGAATAGAAAGAACAGGTTTGAGTTGCAGAAGCGCGCATGTTTATTCAAAGGACAGGGATGAAGTGAACCTTGGGCCTTGCTGTTTCTGCTTTTGACACCCTCCATTTTGTTATTTACACCCCTTGGCCCATTTGTTATATTTTGTTATATTTTTTATTTCTTTTTGTGATTTCTGACTTTTATATTTTTTATGAATATTAAAAAACACCAAAAATATTTTCTTAATTTCTACATTTTTATTTTATTATTTTTATTATTTTTATTATTTTTTGGGCATAAAATAAATTATTAGGTTAATATTACTTTATTTTCTTAAATAAAATTATAAATAATATAAAAATTTTATTTTTTTTTATTTTTTTTATTTATACACTTAAATTAATATTTTCATATAATATTTAATTTTTTAACATTTTTGTATATATTATTATTTTTCTTAAACAAAAAAAGAATAAATAAATAATATAAAGCATATTTTCTTAAACAAAAAATTAGGGTTTTTACCCTTTCCAAAAATAATCATTTTATTTTCTCTTATTTTTAAGACTTAAATAAATTTATTTTACATACATAAAATAAATACAAAAACATTTTTTGCATATTTATATTTTGTTGCATATTAAAATAATTGTCTATTTATTTATTTGTACAATAAATTCAATTGAGTTGTAATAGTAAATTAGGGTTTTATTTTATGCAAATATCCCCTATTCAAACTTGTATCCCCCTTCCCATAATAATATTGTAATAGTCTTAGATTTACTTTTACGGGTTTTATCACTTTCATATACAATGATAGTAAAATTAGGGTTTTGTATGCAAAGACCAAAATCAAACAAATAACATGACTTAACACAAGACAAAAATGCATGAAAAATGACAACAGAATGCACATAAGCACCCTTAGGGTTTCATCCACTTTGTTGCCTTAAAATGGTCATGGTATACATGCTAGGTATCTTGGCAAAACAAAAAGATCATAGTCCCTCGATGACGCTGTCTTGGTTGCCTAAAAAAATGATCTAGTCCATCAAAAAACTTGCTAATATACTTGGCAATATTGTTATCATGGTCATACGATGACCCACGTCCGTCCCGTTTAACATCTAAAGATAGGTTTGTTTGCCAAATACAATGGTAAAACAACAATATCAAAGGAATAAAAAAGTGTAGGAAATACTTTAGATTAGGGTAGACAACTCCTAGTTACTTGATCAAACTTGCAAACCATCCTTGCTATTTTCAAACAAACACACACAATTTCAAAACATTTTCCAAACCAACTTTCAAACATTGAAACATTTTTCAAAAGACACACACCTTTGTATACATTCAAACAAGAATCATTACAAAGGTTGCCAAAACAAAGGCCTCTTTTCAAGATACTTTCAAAACCACACGCAAAAGCACCATTTCAAACAATTGAAAAGCAAAAGCAATTTATCTAAAACAAGTAACTAAGAGCCCATGGAAAACCATGGATGAAAAGGGTGCTAGCACCTTCCCTTTTCATAATCTACCCCCCGAACCTAAAAACAATCTCAAAGGTCTTTCCTGTGCTTTTTTACCTTTCCTTTTGGATAAAATAAAAGGCGGTGGCGACTCTTGCTAAACCGAAACATTTGCGAACACGAACGCAAAACCTCAAATCAGTTCTCCTACCGCATCACAGAACTGGCGACTCTGCTGGGGAATAATATAAAAGTGGGGTTACCTTATGGTTTTAGATCACCTTTACATGCTTATCTTGCTTGACTTAATTGCTTTACATTTGGTTCTATTGTTTAGGTTTGAATCCTCTACCCGAATTTGGGAAACATTCATAGGTAAATAGCAATACATTGTGGAAACTGTGTGGGGTATACCGACATAAGCAATAGCTATATTAGTGCGACATATTTGTGGGTACCGGTAGCCGTTGAGTCAATCAAAGAGAATACGGGGCCGCTAAGTGATGTCATGAAGAACTAATGGACTTTGAGAACCTTTACTTGACCAACTTGGCCTTTTTAGGAGTAGTGAGATGACCGGCTTTGGTGCAGTCTGAAGTTGATAGATACTCGATACTACACTCATTGAGGGTTATTTTCTTGGAATATTTCGGTCGCCAGTAAAGTGGCTAAACTGAAACAATGAACATAGAAAATAATCCAATGATATTGAGCTCCTTAGAACACAGTTTCTATTTCTAGGACAGGTTGAGCCAACTAAACTTCAAGAGGATACTTACCTATGAAACCCCATGCAAGCCTGAAACTAGGAACTTGTGTGATTTGTTTGTACATATATACTTGTGCATAACATCATAACATCATGAAGCATCATATGCATCCACTAACCATTTCAAGGATTTGGATCTTCATCTTTGTTCCTGTTTTGTAGGTTATGGATTCACTTTGCAGGAAAACTATCCAAGTCAATCTTGTAAGAATTCCTCCTCAACTCAAGGAGCTAGCTTCAAGAATTCCTGAGAATTCTCCATTCACCGAGAGGCATGGTCGTCTTCTCAACTTATTCACTACCAACACTGAGGAGGATATGCTGAAAGTTCTCTTCCAGTTCTTTGACCCTTTGCATCATTGCTTTACATTTCCTGACTACCAACTTGTGCCTACATTGGAGGAATTTTCTAAACTCTTGAGGATTCCTATTCTCAATCAACTACCCTATAACAGTACGTAAAGAGAACCAAAGCCTGAAGATGTTGCTCAAGCCCTACACTTGCAACCATCTGATATCATAGGCAATTGGGAAACTAGAAGTGGTGTCAAAGGTTTCTTGTCAAAGTTTCTGTTTGAGAAGGCCCAAAGCTGTGGAGTTCATTGGACTTACAAGCTTTTGAGGAGATTGTACCTCTTCTCATCTATGGGTTGGTCTTGTTCCCAAACCCTGACCAGTTTATAGATGTCAGTGCTGTCAAAATCTTCATGGCTCGCAACCCGGTGCCTATATTGCTTGGGGATATCCTCCACTCTTTTCACACTTGAATAATGAGGAAAAGAGGTGTTCTCATGTGTTGCACTCCTCTACTGGAAAGATGGTTTATTTCTCATCTTCCCCGATCAGTTTTGAAGAATGAGCAAGGTTTGAGGTGGTCACAACGATTGATGACTCTTACACATTTAGATATTCATTGGTGTTCTCGATCCAGAGAAAATGTTATCATCATTGATAGTTGTGGGGAATTCCCAAATGTCCCTCTACGAGGCATTAGTGGAGGCATCACCTACAACCCCTGCTTGGCTTTGAGACAGTTTAGGTATGCCCGAAGGGATGGCCCACATGACATGCTGATTCCAGACTTGGTTTTTGACTTCGACAACGACGATCAAGAACTTCGACAAAGGTTCATCCGAGCTTGGAGGATGCCCAACAAGGTGGACAGTAAGACCTTGGGACACAAGAATTCCATCCCCCTTGAGCCTTACCTCAAGTGGGTACGAACCCGCGCCCAAAGTCTTATGATGCCTTACCCTTACATGTTTCCTGTGATCAAAGAGCCTGTTATGGAAGGAGAGGTTCCATACACCCTCCTGCATCCTGACATGCCAACATCACTAGAAGATTTACAAAGGAGTTGGATACAGCTCAAGGGAGAGCGCGACACTTTCTAAGCCCAATTCTACGCAAGCGAGAAGAAGGTTTTGGAACTTACTCGTCAACTTCACGAAGAGCAGACTCTCAACACCTACATTGCACCAAAGAGGATGCGCAACGTCTTTTTACATTAGAATTTTGTATTATTTTTCCCATGGGGCATTGATGTACTAACAAATTTTATCTTATTAATATGACGTGTGTTCCTTTTTGTTTAAAACAAATTTGAATTTACGAATCCTTGAATGCATTACATGAATACATATCATTCACCATATGCATAAGAAGGTCTTCACCCCAGGTTTCCTTATCTCTCTGTTGTTTATTTCAGCAAGATGGATATTGAGCAGGCAGTCAAAGACTTACAAGCGCAGAATTCACAGTTTCAACAACTACTTCTGACCTTGGCAAAGGGGCAGGAGGAGCTCAAGACTCTACTGGAAAAGGAAAAGGAGAAAAAGAAAAAGAAGAGGGCTGGTGTGGCTACCATGGGTAGAAGATTTTAAGGTCAAGCTAGAAGGGTCCTGGATTTCCCCTCAACATCTAATGAAGGGGTAAGAAAGGGTAAAGAAACTGCAGTGCCATCTGACTCTGAGGAAGAAGAAGAAGAAGAAGAAGAGGATGAAGACTATTCTGAACAGCAGTACCCTCCTGCAGATGACAAATACAAGAACTTGGAAGAGCGTATAGCTGCCATGGAGATGCAGAGAGTTCTTGGGCTGGACTTTAAAGAGTTAGGTTTGGTTTCTGGAATTGTAATTCCCCCTAAATTCAAAGTACCACTGTTTGCTAAATACGATGGGGTGTCTTGCCCAAAGATTCACCTACGGTCTTATGTTAGAAAAATTCAACCACATTCTTCTGACAAAGACCTGTGGGTTCATTTCTTTCCGGAAAGTCTTTCAGGGACACAACTGGATTGGTTTTACCAGTTGGAGAGGTCTGATGTGCATAATTGGGAAGATTTGGAGGCCGCCTTCTACAGACAGTATCAATATAATACGGACTTAGCACTAACCCGTACTCAATAACAGAGTATGGGCATGGTCTCAAATGAAGGTTTCAAAGAGTATGCCCAGAAATGGAGAGACTTGGCGGGACGAGTACAACCACCTCTATCCGAGAGGGAGCTAGCAGATATGTTCTTGGGTACACTGTCAGGCCCCTTTTTCAATCACCTGATTGGAAGTTCGTCTACGGGGTTCACCGAGTTGATTCTAACTGGTGAAAGAGTTGAAGCCGACATAAAAAGCGTGAAAATTCAAAAGGATGCATCTACTTCCGTTGCTATCAAAAAGACTTTTCCAGCAAAAAAGGAAGTATCAGTTGTCTACTCCCAAAGAAGTCAAGGAAGAGTTGAGCGCCAGCCAGCGGTGGGGGCCGTAATGATTCAGAAGTTGGCAGCTGATCAACCTAGAAACAATCAACCCAAAACCAACCAAGCAAGGGTGGAAAGGCCTTTACGGCAATTCACCCGGATCAACATGACTCCCGCTCAGGTTCTACCCCATCTCTTGAAGTTAAACCTTACAAGTCTGAAAGAGGCCCCGAAGAATCTGAATACATCATCTCTGTTCTACCATGCGAATGCTAAGTGTGCTTATCATTCAGACAGCCTGGGGCACGACACCAACAATTGTTGGGCCCTCAAGAATAAGATTCAGGATTTGATAGATGCTAAAGAAGTTGAATTCGAAGCCCCTGAAAAGCCGAATGTGATCTCTGCTCCAATGCCAAAGCATGGCCACAATGCCCATGCTGTTAAAGAAGATATTTTTGTGGCTACTGTTGATGATTTGATGACTCCGCTACCGATAATCAAGTTGAATTTGCTGAAGGCTGGGATTTTCCCAGGTTGTGAAGAAGATTGTTGCCTTTGTTCATCCTTACCAACCGACTGTCCGTTGTTGAAGTTAGGCATCCAACGCCTAATGGATAACCAAGAAATCCTTTTTGAAAAGACTCCTGTTACACCTACTCCTGTCAATGATGTTTCGATAATAACCATATCCGCCAATCTTTCCAAGGTTTCCAAAAGACCTGTTAAGATTACATCTGATCCCAAGATTGCACATTTGAAGATAACCATGCTGGGGCCCGTCCCGTACAAGTCCGACAAATCAATACCGTGGAACTATGGTGGAGAAATCTACTACCACGGTGTTAAACAAATTGAATCAACTGAAGAGAGTTCTGATGAAGAGACTTCCGACATTGGAAACATTGCTGGAATGAGCAAAATCACCCACAGTGGAAGAATTTTCTCTCCATAGATTGCCCCTCCAAAGGCAATCTTTGGACCCTCAGCTGCTCTTAAGGTTACTCCTGTACCGGTAAACATATTTGTGAGAACTCCAATTATTGAAGAAGTTGCAACTCCTGTGATTGTCCCCTCTGCTGTTGCTGATGATAGAGGGAAAGGGATCCAAATAGAGCCCGTCAGGACGAGGGCTCAGCCGTTGATCATCCCTGAAACCTCTCAAAAAGAAATGGAAGAGATTTAGAAAATAATCAAGAAAAGCAATTATAATGTTGTGGAGCAACTGGGGAAAACCCCCTCAAAGATCTCTATGATGGCCTTGCTGCTTTGTTCAGAAGCTCATGCCAAAGCTTTGATAAGATTCTTGAAGACGGCCCACGTGCCACAGGAAACCTCTGCGGATCAGTTCCAGGAATGTGTAGCTAGCTTAACAGCTGACAATGGTCTAGGATTCTCCGATGCTGATCTAACAATTAAAGGGAGAAAACATAATGACACTTTGCATGTCTCGTTGGAATGCATAGGGACTACTCTAGCACACGTTCTGGTAGACACTGGTTCATCACTGAACGTCTTGCCAAAGAAAGCCTTGGATAAGTTGGATTGTGAAGGCCTAACCTTGAAGCCCAGCAACATCATTGTCAGAGCCTTTGATGGTTCTAAAAGGATGGTCCATGGGGATGTGGACATCCCGATTAAAGTGGGAACTGAAACCTTTAACTCCACATTCTATGTGATGGACATCCGTCCTTCCTATTCTTGCTTGTTGGGAAGACCTTGGATTCACCATGCTGGAGTCGTCACTTCTACTCTGCATCAAATTCTCAAGTACCCTATCCAGGGGAAAATCATAACTATTCATGGCAAAGAGGAATACATGATAAGCCATCTAAATTCTTTCCGCTATGTAGAATTGGATGGCGAATTCATCGAAACCCCTTTTCAGCATTTTGAAGAGGTAGCTCAGGAGATTGCGGTAACCAAGACAGTATCTTCTGTACCCATGATTACAAGACCTCTGCCTCGGATGTCCTCTCTCAAAGATGCAAAGGCTGTGATTGAAGAAGGAGGAAGCACAATCTGGGGGCAACTTCCAGACTTTCCTTTCAAGTCAGATAAATTCGGCTTGGGGTTCACTGCTTGTGCTCAAAAGGCTGTGTGTCACTCGCGTGCTGGAGGGCCACCAGTGAAGATCACCCATCATGGAGTAAACGCTTCGGAGGATAGTGAAGAGGAGAGCAATTTGGAAGACTGGATTTTTCCTACTGTGGACGGAGGACTGTGCAATTGTGAGGCAAAAGACTTTGTTCCTATTACTTTCATAAATCAGTAATTTATCTTTCAAACATTTCTGTTGGTTTGTAATAATTCTCAAACAATTCGTACACTTTAAACCTTGTGCCTTACCCGAGGCATATAGGTCCATTTGTAAGGGTTTGAGTTTTCATCTTCATATGCCATTTTAATGAATCATGGACGTTTTCACATATAAACTTTTGTGTTCATTGTCTTTCTTTTTACATTTTATTTGTTTAAAGGTGGCTATCCCTTACACACACCCACACTCACAAATGCAGGTACCCTTCCATTTCGGATTCCATGGGTAACAATTCTGCTATAGCCTTCAGTGACTCTGAAGATCTGGTCTACCATGCCGAATACGAAGGTGAGGAAGATTGTGAGGTGCCGGGAGAATTGGCTAGACTGCTACAACAGGAAGAAATGGCTATTCTACCTCATGAGGAGTTGTTAGAGACAATCAACTTGGGAACTGAGGAAGACAGAAAAGAAGTTAGAGTGGGTGCCAACTAGAGCCAAGTGTCAAGGAGCGCTTAGTTCAGCTGTTGAATGAATATGTTGAGATCTTCGCCTGGTCTTACGAAGACATGCCGGGACTTGATACCGACATTGTGGTACACCATCTACCCATAAGAGAAGACGGTCCACCAACTAAACAGAAAGTTCGCCGCATGAGGCCCGACATGTCTGAAAAGATCAAAGCAGAAGTTATGAAGCAGTTCAATGCTAGTTTTCTTGCTGTTACTTCCTATCCACAATGGGTTGCTAACATTGTGCCCGTGCCGAAGAAGGACGACAAAGTGAGAATGTGCGTGGATTACAGAGACTTAAACAGGGCCAGCCCTAAAGATGACTTTCCACTTCCGCACATTGACATCTTGGTTGACAACACAGCTCAGCACAAGGTATTTTCATTCAAGGACGGATACTCAGGCTATAACCAGATCAAAATGGCCCCTGAGGACATGGAGAAAACTACTTTTGGTACACAGTGGGGTACGTTCTATTACAAAGTGATGCCATTCGGACTGAAGAATTCCAGGGCAACCTATCAACGCACTATGGTATCTTTGTTTCATGATATGATACATCATGAGATAGAGGTCTACGTAGATGACATGATAACCCGTTCACAAACTGAAGAAGAACATCTCAACCATCTGTAAAAGTTGTTTGTCAGGTTGAAAGAGTACAAGCTCAGACTGAACCCTAACAAGTGCACTTTTGGAGTCCGATCTGGTAAACTCTTGGGTTTCATTGTCAGCAACAAAGGCATCGAGGTTGATCCTGACAAAGTCAAAGCTATACAAGAAGTGCCTGCCCCTCGCACTGAGAAGGAGGTCAGAGGTTTCTTAGGACGCCTAAACTACATTGCAAGGTTCATTTCTCACCTAACATCTACCTGTGAGCTAATCTGTAAGCTGTTGAAGAAAGATCAAGTGGTTAAATGGAATGATGACTTTCAAATTTCTTTCGATAAAATCAAGGAGTATCTGCTAGAACCTACCATCTTGATGCCACCCGTCGAAGGAAGACCGCTAATCATGTATCTGACTATCCTCGAGAATTCAATGGGGTGCGTACTGGGCCAACATGACGAGTCTGGCCGAAAAGAGCATTCCATTTATTACCTTAGCAAAAGGTTTACTGACTGTGAGACCCGATACTCACTGCTCGAGAAAACTTGATGCGCTTTGGTATGGGCTGCTCGCCGGCTAAGGCAGTATATGTTGACTCATACCACTTTGCTGATATCTAAGATGGATCCAATCAAGTACATCTTTGAGAAGCCTGCTTTGTCCGGAAGAATTGCTAGATGGCAGATGATCCTAACAAAATACGATATACAGTACACGACCCAAAAAGCTATAAAGGGGAGTGTACTAGCTGACCATCTGGCTCATCAAGCTGTCGAAGATTACCAATCCATGAGGTTTGACTTCCCCGATGAGGATATCATGACATTGGACAACCTTAAATATTTCAGACCATATGATGGTCCTGAACAAGGATCCCGATGGACCCTGTACTTTGATGGCGCCTCCAATGCACTTGGAAATGGTACCAGCACGATACTTATCTCTCCAGAAGGTTGCCATACACCTTTCACCGCCAGACTTTGCTTCAACTGCACCAATGACATGGCCGAGTATGAAGCTTGCATCTTTGGTCTCAAGGCTGCCATTGACTTGGGAATCAAATCTTTAATTGTATTTGGGGACTCAGATTTGGTCATCAGTCAGATCAAAGGAGAGTGGGATACTAAACATCTAAACTTCATCCCTTACAAAGACCATGTCTTGACATTGTTACCACATTTCGAGCAGATTACCTTCGAGCACTTCCCGCGAGAAGAAAATCAGCTAGCGGATGCTCTAGCTACAATGTCATCCATCTTTAAACTTAACTGGGATAATGAGGCTCCCCAAATCACCATTGAACGGATGGACGAATAGGTGCATTGTAATGAGATTAATACCGAAGTAGTGGACCGACCTTGGTTTCATGAAGTCAAAAGGTATCTCGAGGCTCAAGAATACCCTGAAGGAGCTTCAGTCAATGACAAAAAGTTCTTAAGGAGGTTCTCGGAAAAGTTCTTCTTGAGCAATGGTATCCTGTACAAGCGCAATCATGATTGCATTCTGCTCCATTGTGTGGACAAGGTTGAAGCTGAGCAGATCATGGCTGAACTGCACAATGGTACTTTTGGCACTCACTCTAGCGGACATACGATGACTAAGAAGATTCTACGGGCAGGATATTACTGGTCTACCATGGAAGCAGACTGCTATCAACATTCCAGGACTTGTCACAAATGTCAAATCTATGCTGACAAGGTACATATACCTCCAGTTCCTCTCAATGTCTTAACATATCCTTGGCTATTCTCTATGTGGGGAATCGACATGATTGGGGAGATCAAGCCTACAACATCCAATGGACACCGTTTCATCCTGGTGGCCATTGACTACTTTACCAAGTGGGTCGAAGCAGCTTCCTTCACATCCGTCACAAAGAATGTTGTTGCCCGCTTCATCAAGCAGAACCTCATTTGCGGTACGGCATCCCGAAAGGATCATCACCGACAACGGTGCAAACCTGAACAACATTATAATCATTGCCTTGTGCGAGCAGTTCCAGATTCAACATCATAATTCATCTCCCTATCGGCCAAAGATGAACGATGCTGTCGAAGCTGCGAACAAAAATATCAAGAAGATCATACAAAAAATGACAGTCACCTACAAGGAATGGCATGAGATGTTATTGTTTGCTCTACACGGGTACCGTACCACGACACGTACATTAACTAGGGCAACACCCTATTCTTTGGTATACGGCATGGAAGCTGTTTTACCTATCGGGGTTCAGATTCCCTCCTTGAGAATCATGAAGGATGCCGGTTTGAGTGAAGACGATTGGATTCAGACCCGGCTTGATCAAATTAACTTGATCAACGAGAAGATACTTACTGCTATTTGTCATGTAAGGCGTATAAAAAATGGATGATTAAGGCATTCAACAAGAAAGTCAGGCGCCAGGTATATCAAATCGGGGATCTGGTAATCAAGCGGATCATCTTTCCGCAAAGTGATCCCAGGGGCAAATGGACTCCTACCTACGAAGGACCATTTGTGATCAAGAACATCTTTTCTGGTGGGGCAATGATATTAACCACCATGGACGGCAACGACCTGCCGCACCCTACAAACGCATACATAGTCAAAAGATACTACGCATAAACGACCCGACAAGTTGAAAACCTGAAAGGGCGACTTGGGCAAAAAAGGGCATCCCGGTGAATCAAAAACCCGAAAGGGCGGTTCAGGCAAAAATTAGGGATAAAAAACTTTACACCTGGCAAGTTGAAAACCTGAAAGGGCGACTTGGGCAAAAAAGGGTTTCTCGGTGGACTGAAAACCCGAAAAGGCGGTCCAGGAAAAAGTTAGGGAATTAAAGCGTATTACTATGTCTCATCAGATCACTTTAAGGACAATATCTTCACAGACAAGCTCCAGGCTTCTGATCAACTCAATCATCTTCGGACAAAGCAACGAATGGACAAGATATTCATAGTTACGAAGGCTATAGCAGAATGGGAATCCCATGGAATTTTTTACACATAGCCATCTTTCTTTGTATAAATTTTTCTCATTTTTATGACAACGTTCTCTTACTAGGATGTCTATCTACTTTGTACAAAATACTTATACAAAGTCAATACAAAGATACTTCAAAGTGCAGAAAAACTATTTGCCTTTTCTTCTTTTTTACACTTGTGTTTTATTTGAAAACGTCCAACGATTTATTAAATGAGCATATGCATTTGAATATAATCACTGTTTACAAATAAACGAAATAGGAAAGAATAATTACTGACAGGTTGAAAGTATAGGAAGACGTCTTTAGGCTATTCCGAGGAAATCCCCTGCAGTACATCATCTAGATCCCCAGCGGAGCTAAAACCTTGAAATACATATCCCCAGCGGAGTTATATTTTCAAACCTTTATTTCCCATCAGAGTTAAAACTTCAAACTCCCAATCCACAGTGGAGTAAAAACTTTGAACTACAGACCCTCAGCGAAGATGAAACCTTCTTCCCTAGTCGAGTCAAACTACCAGTCCACAACGGAAACCATTCAGTTTTCCCCAGACTCCCCAGCAAGTTGTCTTAAAGTCAACCAGATAACAATTAACTTTTATCCCCAAATTCAGATAACTCACCAGTAGATTGTCATACAACCCAAACTCCTAATCTCCCCAGCAGGATAGTTATTCCCCAACAATATAGCTACTCCCCCAGAGTTTTCACTTACTCTCCACCGGGAAGCCTTCTTCCGCACAGAGTTTTTTACTCCCCAACAGAATGAAGATACTCATTCTTAACTCCCCAGCTTGAAGTCCCCAAGGATTCAAATTCTCCTAGAAGATTGAAGATTCTCATTCTTGATTCCCCAGTGAGGTTGCCAGAGTCTTCATTACTCCCCAGCATGAATTTGTCAAAATTTTTAATCCCCTGCAGATCGAAGATTCTCATTCACCACTCCTTAACAGATTAAAGATTATCATTATTAATTCCCCATAGAAGCCATCATAGTATTCCTTATTCTCCAGCAGATCAAGGTTTTCCTTTGTTTGATCCCCGATAGAGATCGCCAGAGTTTTCCCTATTCACCAGACGAGTAAGGATTCCCATTATTTAACCCCCAGTAGAAGTCTTCAAAGTTCTCTGGATTCCCCAAGCAGGTTTCTCAAGCAACACTTGGCATTATTTTCACAACAGAATGATTATCATATTCCAACTCCAAAGACTTGAAGGATTCATATATCCCCAAGAAAGTCGTGAAGGATTCTCACATCCCCACATAATTTATCAAAGATTTTTAATCTCCAACAGTCACCAAGGATTTCTCATCCTCAGCAATCAAAGATTTTGAATCTCCAGCGACGGTTAAGGATTTATTTTCCCCGGCAGCAGTCAAATATTTCATTATCCCCATCTATCAAGGATTTAGTTTCCTCAGCAAGACAGAGAATCAGCTTACATGCGCATACATTACATTCATATGTCATAAACATTGATAAAACACATTTTATTGCATCATACATTTCATGCAACATAACTTTGTGTTTTTAGCTGACATTTTACCCTTTTCAGGATAAGATTAATAGCTATCTTTAACAAATATTCAAAGATTTCAGATACAGTACGGATACACTTCAAGACATGGAAGTCATTCTGTTACTCATTCAGAATTCAAAAGTCGAGATACAGTAAAGATACACTCCAGACACGGATGCCATTCTTTTACTCATTCAAACTTCAACAATCAGATACAGATTAGATACGCTCCATACACGGAATCCATTCTATTTCTCATTCAGATTCAACTATCAATTTCAAGTTCAGATACACTCCAGACACGGAAGCCATTCTGTCATTCATTCAGATCCCTTATTCAGATCCCAGTTACAGTTCAGATACACTCCAGACATGGAAGTCATTCTGCTACTCATACAGATCTCAACATCAGATACAGTCTAGATACGCTCCATACACGGTTGCCATTCTGTCACTTATTCTGACTTTTTCCCCAGTCGAGATACACTCCAAACATGGAAGTCATTTTGTCACCTATTCAAGATACAATCCAAATACGCTCCATACACAGTTGCCATTCTGTCACTCATTCTAATTTCCCCCAGCCCAGAGACGCTCCAGACATGAATGCCATTCTGTCGCTTATTCAAATTTCAGATTTCAGATACAATACAGATATACTCTAGACACGGAAGTCATTCTGTTATTCATTCAGATTCAATCTCCAGTTATAGCTCGGATACGCTCCAGACACGGACGCCATTCCATTGCTCATACAGACTCAGTCTCTAGATACAGTCCAGATACGTTCCAGACACGGATACCATTCTGATACTTATTCTTCTGACTTACAACATGCAGTTCAACAAACATTCTTGATGGAATCTACAAGCCCATCTCCGACAAGATTATGTCACCTTTCCAAATGGCATCTTTAAGCCCATTCCCTCAACTACATTCTGACGAGTGCAAGTTTACGGACACTCTAGTGTCCAATCATCTTTTACCTTCGAGACACGAACGACAAACTCGCCAATCTAACTCTTCAGGTTCAAGAAGATTGAACAGGGGGAGCTGTTGTACCCCAAAATTTTCCCTCTCATTTTATCAAGATTTTCTTCCCAAGACTCTTTGGACTCCAGAAAAGATTAGGGTTTGCTCAGCTCAAGACATTTCCTTGCACTGTTGACCTGAAATTAGGGTTTGAGATTGCTCAAGGATTTTTGGACTTCCAATGCCTCATATGAGTTTCATTCTTCATGTTGGACCTATAAGATTTCTCATACCAAGTTTCAAGCCTTGAATCAAATTTTTGCCCAGCAATTGGACAATTGACCTAAAAATCAACTATATTGGGGAAAAGTCAACTATGGCCAATTTACAGTCAAACCTCATAATTTTTGATCCGCATCAACATTATAAACTCATATGAACCATTTGATCAAGTTTGGACCACAACTCCTCAAGAAATTTGATCAGATCATCAAAAGGGCAAAATGGTCATTTTTAGGGTTTTGACTGTAGAAGGGCAACTTCAAATTTTTCACCTAACCAATGGCAAATTGGGTTCAAGGACTCAATGGCACCATCTTGGCCTAATCACAAGGTTCAAAAGATCTCAAATGCATTGTATTGACAGATGAATTTTCCAATCAACTGATTAAAAATCAACTGTACACTGAAAAGTCAAACTTTGACTTTTTGGTCAAAATCAAGTGCCAAGGGTCATTTTTTATCAATATGTGTCAAAACATGAAACTTGTTCACCAAGAAACCTAATTTTCGAAATTAGGGTTTAAGATTGAAAAATTTCATAACTTAGAAATTTTCTAAGTTATGAAAATTTCTTATTTTATCCAACTTTGCCCAACTTTTTCACCATGATACAATTGGATTCAAAGAAAACATCCAACATGAAAGTTGTAGTCCTCCAAAACATCTACAACTTTTATTCACAAAGTATTCCCAAAATATGCTTGGATCTCAAGTTATGATTTTGTGAATAGGGGTCCATGAAACTTTTAACTTAGTGAAATTTTGCCCTAGTTTAGGCAGATTTTTGACCTAACTTCATGGAAACTTTTCACCTAGTTCCAATTAGAATCTCAAATTTCATTTCAAATATGGATTGTAGAGCATGTTACAAGCTTTCCAAAATTTCCAAGAAATCTCCAAAATCATTTATGGTTAGGGAGAATCGAAGGAATGAAAATGGCCATTTCTCACTTTTGTCTAAGGCATTTTACACCATGTTACAACTTGCAAATCAGTTTGGATCATGCTTGTACTTGGTTTAAAGGTTCTAATCCTTTCTACACTCATAAATTAAATGAAAATACATTGGTTAAAGGCATTGTTTTGATCTTTGAAGCTTTGTACAAAGGTTTAATCCAAAAATGGCATAAAGGTGACAATACCATTTCCATAAAGCATACTTTTTGCATTTTTGTTTATCTTGAGCACTGGACCTGATCTCTTGATACAAAAAACATCCACAAACATCAGGAAAAGCTCACCAACTATGTTCAGGACTTGAGCTATCCTGTACAGGCTTTGACTTTGTCAACTCAACCTTTTCTTCAAAAACAAGCCAACTTGCAAAAGTGAACATAACTCTTGCATCTGATAAAACCAAGTCTTGTAACATTTTCAAACAAGTTCAACATATTATACCAAGCCAAAAACACAAGTTTCCAACCTCTCAAACACCCTTAAGCACAAACACACCAACTTTTGCCCAAAACAGGGCCATCTCTGCAAATCACAAGCCAAAACATATTTCACTCGTGCGTTTTACCTTGAACCACTTCAAACACATTCCTTACAACCCACCTGAACTATCCAAGTCCCTGTCCAGCAACTGTAACTTCATTTTCACACTTCACCATTTTCATTTTGAAGCTTTGCATGTTGAGTTCTACAAGGAGTTTCAAACTATTTCAAAGCAAGCTGAGCATTGGGAAAGGTTGAAGGAACATAAAGCAAGCTCACAAGTACCTCGGGCCTCATTCAAAGTTGCTACATTTCCATATTCGAACTTGACTGAACAAGGTAATTTCCAACTTTCTATCTCCTTATTTAGGCATCATTAAGCTTAGGTTTGTGAAGCAAAAATGTAGTCTCTAATGTGCTTGAGCTGTAAATATGCATAGCTTGTATTTATATTAACTGAGCTAGGAGAATTTAGATGTTGAACATGCTGAAATTTTTATGTCAAAAATTGGGGGTGATAAAATTCTCTCTGGTCTTTGAGAGTTAGATCAAGTTTTTTATATCATTAGAATCGTGTGATGATGAGCTACATTTTTCATGTTATATATTTTTGATTTTATGCAAAGAATAGCAAGAACAGGTTTGAGTTGCAGAAGCGCGCGTGTTTGTTCAAAGGACAGGGATGAAGTGAACCTTGGGCCTGGGCCTTGCTGTTTCTGATTTTGACACCCTCCATTTTGTTATTTGCACCCCCTTGGCCCATTTGTTATATTTTGTTATATTTTTTATTTCTTTTTGTGATTTCTGACTTTTATATTTTTTATGAACATTAAAAAACACCAAAAATATTTTCTTAATTTCTGCATTTTTATTTTATTATTTTTTGGGCTTAAAGTAAATTATTAGGTTAATATTACTTTATTTTCTTAAATAAAATTATAATTAATATAAAAATATTATATATTTTTATTTTTATTATTTATACACTTAAATTAATATTTTCATATAATATTTAATTTTTTAACATTTTTGTATATATTATTATTTTTCTTAAACAAAAAAAGAATAAATAAATAATATAAAGCATATTTTCTTAAACAAAAAATTAGGGTTTTTACCCATTCCAAAAATAATCATTTTATTTTCTCTTATTTTTAAGACTTAAATAAATTTATTTTACATACATAAAATAAATACAAAAACATTTTTTGCATATTTATATTTTGTTGCATATTTAAATAATTGTCTATTTATTTATTTGTACAATAAATTCAATTGGATTGTAATAGTAAATTAGGGTTTTATTTTATGCAAATATCCCCTATTCAAACTTGTATCCCCATTCCCATAATAATGTTGTAATAGTCTTAGATTTAATTTTACGCATTTTATCGCTTTCATATACCATGATAGTAAAACTAGGGTTTTGTATGCAAAGACCAAAATCAAACAAATAGCATGACTTAACACAAGACAAAAATGCATGAAAAATGACAACAGAATGCACACAAGCACCCCTAGGGTTTCATCCACTTTGTTGCCTTAAAATGGCCATGGTATACATGCTAGGTATCTTGGTAAAACAAAACAAAACAAAAAGATCATAGTCCCTCGATGACGCTGTCTTGGTTGCCTAAACAAAAATGATCTAGTCCCTCAAAAAACTTACTAATATACTTGGAAATATTGTTATCATGGTCATACGATGACCCACGTCCGTCCCATTTAACATCCAAAGATAGGTTTGTTTGCCAAATACAATGGTAAAACAACAATATCAAAGGAAGAAAAATGTGTAGGAAAGACTTTTGATTAGGGTATACAACTCCTAGTTACTTGATCAAACTTGCAAACCATCCTTGCTATTTTCAAACATACACACACACAATTTCAAAATATTTTCCAAACCAACTTTCAAACATTGAAACATTTTTCAAAATACAAACACCTTTGTATACATTCAAACAAGAATCATTACAAAGGTTGCCAAAACAAAGGCCTCTTTTCAAGATACTTTCAAAACCACACACAAAAGCACCATTTCAAACAATTGAAAAGCAAAAGCAAGTGATCTAAAACAAGTAACTAAGAGCCCATGGAAAACCATGGATGAAAAGGGTGCTAGCACCTTCCCTTTTCATAATCTACCCCCCGAACCCAAAAACAATCTCAAAGGTCTTTCTTGTGCTTTTTTACCTTTCCTTTTGGATAAAATAAAAGTCGGTGGCGACTCTTGCTAAACCGAAACATTTGCGAACACAAACGCAAAACCTCAAGTCAGTTCTCCCACCGCATCACAATTGGGTTCCCATAAACCATACCTATATTATCTCTACTGGTCTTGGGAAGTTCATCTTTGCTATTGGAAAGGAAAGAGTGTTTGGTTTTGGCAAATACATTTTTAATCAAGTTTTGAAGCAAGCATCCTCTTATGCTATGAAGTTCCCTATCTGTTTCCCTTTCATCATCTGTAGAATAGTCCTAGAACAACACCCTAGGAACTTACTTCCTTTCGATAGTGTGAAGAAAAGGGAATCTCCTTTAACTCTAGACTATAAATGATTTGGTGGTGAACATGTCCCAAACATTGTTGCGACATTTTCTCAGGTACATGGCCCTGTAACTTCCCATGTAAGAATTATTGTTTATTTGAAGGAGACTTCTGGGGAGCTAGATGAAATCATCAAGACTAGAAATGCTAGGAAAATCAAGGCCCTGATGGAGGAAGAGAAGAACCAAGCTGGAGCTGGTAGTGCTGTTGTTGACAGTGTTGATTCTGTAGGTGGGGAAACTAATAATGACAGTGTTGCTGAGAAGACTGCATCTGATGGTGATAATGTTGACGGTGATCAAATTGAATCTAATAATAATGAGATGAATGATAACGAATTTGGTGGGGATACTGATGAAGAAGGAGATGCCTATGAGACTATTGATGATGCAGGTGTTGATGCAAATGCATGCCAGTCATGTTTTACTTTTTATCCTTGTTTTAGATATTTGGTTCTGTAATAGTTAAATGCCTAGAATATGTTTAACATTTGTGAACTTTGTGCTACCTTTGTCATATTATGCACTAATGTCATTTGTTTTTTGTGATATACTTTACTTTTGTCATATTATGGCTAATAAGGGACATCATTATAACCACACCACTAATTGTGCATTTGAGGGGGAGAACTTGTTGATTCTGTGCTGTCTGACTTGAAGGGGGGGAATGTTGTATTCTCTGTGTTGCTGGTATTTTTGGTTTGAACTAACCATATACGTCAGACAAGATGTCCTGACATTAATCTGACTGATTGAGAATTTACTTTTCCCAATGTTGCCTTGTTTACAAATTCAACTAAAATTTCTATTTTCTCCTGCAATGCCTATGATGTGTGTATTTGATTAATTTTCAAACCTGTTTTTTTCTACTGGAATCTGAGTTGTGGATTGTTAATTTGTTTTAGCCTAAATTTGCCAAAGGGGGAGATTGTTAATTCTCTATTTTTATGATTGACATTAATTTTTCTAAAACTAATTTAGAGGCAACATGTTAAATAGGGTGTTCTAATCTTGCTTATGAAACATGTTGGACATGATGTCCTATCCAATTTATTCGACATCTTGTCTGTTACAACCGTTAACTTGGATTTGTTTTGTTTTAACACTCCCTGAATATTCCGGGAATATTAGGATATTATTTATGTTTTTCAAGATTGAAGTTTCAGAGATTCCTTCTGAATTTAGAAGATTAACTTGTTTCAATAAATGTTGAGACATTTTAGGAAACAAAAAGTCTTACTTTTATGCATAACTTTCTGTTGATTTTTAGTAGCTGATTTGCTGCGCTTTTGAAGCCCAATCCAGTCCAGAAGATTGCTTTAAATAGATTGCTACAAATCTAGTTTTAGGTGTGGATTGAATTATAACTTTTGTTTGAGTTTTATAGCTTTTTTTGTGTGAATTATGAGCCACTCTTGTATTGTTTTGATACTTGAGTTGGATTGTCTCTATTGAGTTATAAGTATTGTCAATCACTCTTAAGCTTTTAAGTATAGAGTTATTGTGTGTTTTTGAAGTTTGTCTTCTAATTCGTTTGAATTGTATTCTTGTCATTGTCTTTGACTGGAAGGGATTTGAGAAGGGTCTCATACCTACGTGAATCTTAGGTAGAATTTGAGCACGGGTAGTGATTAAGTGAGAATTGCTAAACGGGGGAGTTTAGCTTCTAATTTATACTATTTATTTGACTTCGTCCCTAGCTTGGTAGCCCTCAAAGTAGGTGTTGTTGTACACTGAACTGGGTTAACAATTTTGCATGTTGTTTACTTTCTGCATTGTTTATTGTTTTAGATTGTTCATTGCATTGTTATTTAGAGATCAGTGTCTCGACATATCTTAGGACATCTAAGATCTGACTTCCAGAATTTCAATATATTTTCAATGACGCACATCAGGTAGAGAACACCTACCGGGATATAGGTCTACCGTATGAATATGAGATTTCACATGTTGACCCTAACAAGAGACCATGCAATCATTTTTATTGGTGTTTAGTTCCCCTTCACGAATGTTTATTTTCTTGAATGGGGTTCATGCTATCTTTCAATGAGTTGAAGTCAGGGCCATTAGTCACTTGATAATTTCTCCCTTGAAACTATACCCCTTAATTTGAGCCTATGTTAGTGTCCTATACCATTAATGTAAATACACGAATGTCATCCCTAGTGTGAAGATTTTTTTCCACCACTTCAAGACATAATGCACCTCGGCCACGTCAATATTATACGAAGGATTTATTTCCTTTAGGAAGGGGAATAATATGTTTGAATTATATATGGATAGTTTTAAAAAATTCAAGGATATGTATCATTTGGTCACGTCCCTCAGCTATGATGCTTGTGAAAGTTTGTGTGTGATATCAGAGGGTTATGTGGATCGTTGCGACTCTCTATTGGGGTGTGTCATTTCTTTCCATTGAGATGTCTTGATGGATGTGGAGTGTGTGCATAAGTTTCACAAGTATTAGAGGGATAATCACTTTTAGAGGGCCCGAGTATTTATATTACAAGTCTTATGAGTTGTCCTTGGATGATAAGGGTGTAAAGGCCAATTTTTATCGCATTCGAAGAAGATATCGACCTCTTGAATCATGATGGTCCTTCTAATGACAAGATACAAAAAAAAATTCCATATAGAAACCCCATTATTAGAAGACACTGAATCTAATGAGTAGCGATATAAGATATTTTAATGAGGAGAAAGACCTTAGTTTATCATTGAATTTTTACTATTGTCTACTTTTCCATACATATTCATCATTTATTGTTTTTTCTTACAAATAACATAAGCAAGCTCATTTTGATAGTGCAAATTCATAGGGGTCTTAGTAATAGTGTGCATCATCCTCAAGTTCCACTTTGGTGCAGCCATTGGAGGCGGCAGCGGTGGCCTAAACAATGACTGCGCAAGGGAGCGTGCGGCAAGATCTATAAAATTCCAAAGGGTCAAGCCTAAGGAGATAGGTTGGAGGGTGTACATAACGAAGCTCTTTGATTTTGGAATTTTTGAGTAAAAAATCCCACGATTGATTGAGAACCATGCTTATGATCGATCTTTGTCAAGTATGGTTAATGAAGATTCTTCTACGCGGGAGAAGGACCAAGATCTGTCACCTTTAAGCCAATTTTGAATAAGTTTAAGTTGGAGGTTCCCGTGTTAAGGGAGTTTATAATATGAGGAATCAAAGTGCATTTCCTACTTATGCAATGCACTCCATTTTTCCTTACAACTGACCTCATGTCAGCCAATGACTTTCATTGCAACCTCCAATATTGTGACTATAACTACTCGTTTTCCTGACTGAGTAGATCCATCAAAAAGTGATGGATGATATGTCTTGGCATTTCCATTGAGCAGCCAATGTGTTTCCCATTAGTATTTCCGAAAAATGGGAGGATTTGGATCCAAAAAATCTTATGAAGGAGAATAAGGTCTTACAAAAGAGGCTTAAATCTCTTCTTCTATAAAGATATAACCTTCTAATGGATCATGCCGAGGGAAAGGAAGCTCTCGGAGGTCGTGCAGAAAGAGGTAAAGGATTGCAATTCCCCTTTTAATCTAGATACAAAGGTGAAAGATTTTGAGGAAATGGTGCAAGAGAAAAAAAAACTCTTGGAGGCCATGATGGATTTATTTGTTTGACTTTTCACCAACTTGTATTATACTAGCCATTAACCTTGATTCATGAATTATTTCATGAATAATATGCATCGACCATTATATTTCGTTTATGGTTATATTCTCTATTCTATGTGACTATTTAAGGGTGTTGGTATTTAATTTCTTTAATTTCTCTTAGGATCGTGGTTGGATAAGGGTTTTCTCCCTTTCCTTACCCCAGGTGAGAACCTAGTTTGAGGAAGTTGTATGTAAGGCTCTGCTGCTTGTACTTTGGAGTGGCTAGCTAGCAAGAGAGGATGTTCCTAGTATGGCGTTCTACCTTAATCTTATGTGGTGTCTTTATATGCTTTCTACTATCTCATTTGAGGTTCAAATCTCTTTTTCCTCACTTTCAAAGATTAGTGTCATCAAAGGTGAAGGTTTTAACACTTTACCCTATTTAGGTGTGGAAAACAGGCATGCCTTCCCTGCAAAAGCATGCAAAAAATGGGGCAGAGAAGGGAAGACATAGTTGAGGGTGTGAGCCTCAAACATTGGCATGCCTTGTAAAAAAAGGGCAAGGCATGGCATGCCTGCGGGAATTGCGCATTTTAGGCTTAAAAATTACACATTTTATGTTAATGCCTGCGCCTGATCAATAATTTTTTTATAGTTTTCAAATTAGGTTTTTACCTATGATTTTTTGTTTTATTTCGTTTATTCCCAAACTTAGCTATTTTTTCTTTGTGTAGGCACAATAGGAAATGACAATGATTCTTGGATAAGATGACTGTAATTTATTATTCCAAACTTTGAATCTTGGAAAAGAAATGGGACAAAACTGGGGCATCCCGCTGACTATAATTCCAAATGAAACAGTTCAGGCAAAAGTTAGGAATAATAAATTCAATTAAAAGAGGTCTTCAAATCCTTAAAATTCTCCACCAGAGTAGACAAAAGTCCTAAAAACAACAAAATGATGTAAGAAGAAGTGACGACCGTCTCAAAAATTCCTTAGCTTCTGAATCATCATCATTGCTATCATCAGTGCAATTCCAAAATCTCTTGGAACCTGAATGCATAGTCTGAACTAACTGAACATAGGACTGAAGAACATCACGAAGATTGGGTTGGGTACAAATAAACTTTGAGCCTTTATCCTTTATTTCTTAAACCGTGAACCAGACCAGGTTACAACCCTTAAAAGACCAAATTGAATCCAGGTTTCTTTTCAAAGCATACTACAACAAGGTTGCGAAAGTGACTCCTAAGATCTTTTTCAAATCATTTGTCTTTGTATGTTCATGCCTTCGCTTTCTATTTCACTTTAAAAGTATAAACCATTGTGTTTTAACCAGTGATGCATTTCCTATACACCAATAACATCATTTCAAAAATTATTTTGGATTCAAAACTTTTTCATGAACTTTGCATTAAAATTACCATGTTTGAATAAACAATTTTGCTTGCAAACAAGCTTTCCTCGTCAAGGAATTTTAAACAACTGAGAAACATGGTCAGTGACCCTATCAGGGGCAAGTACCTTCTAGGTCTAATTGTAAATCAGTTCAAGATTTGTTGCTCAGTACGAGTTTTCTCAGGATTGATTAGCCAGAAAATCATTTTCAAGACTCATACTGGGGCATTCCTTCCCAACAGTCATTTAAAAGAACTGAAGCCATGATCAGTTTATTCCAACAAATATCTAAAGAACTGAAGCCATGATCAGTTTATTTTAAACAATCATCTCAAAGCTGAAGCCATGATCAATTTATCTCCAACAATCATTTCAGAGTTGAAGCCATGATCAACTCATTTCCAGCAAATATCTTGTTATTTTCCTAGCGTGTCTTTCCATGTCATTTCATCTGAACTACCATAAGTTTCCAATTTCGAGTCTTTCCATATTACCGCAGAGTCTGTCTCATCTCATACATCATTTAAATATATATATATATATATATATATATATATATATATATATATATATATATATATATATATATATATATATATATATATATATATATATATATATATATATATATATATATATATATATATATATATATATATATATATATATATATATATATATATATATATATATATATATATATATATATATATATATATAAGTCAAAAAAGAGTCCATGCATTCATTCATAATATATGTTATTATCTCATTGCATCAGGGACGAAATTCATGTTTGTTTGTATTTAATTACTTTCCGCCTATCTGGAAAAAAGATAATTAAATAGGGATAGTTGTTGTACCCTAAATTTCGCCCTTAACTTTTTCAGTTGCACTTTCATATCATATTTTGTAATTTGGTCACAATCATTAGTAAATAGCTTCATTAATCACATTTGCATCCTATCTTTAATTTTGATCTTGTGTTGTTGACTAACTTCTAATCAAAATATAAATAAAATAATATGTCTTTTTCTTTTGTAGGTATCGAGTCAAAGCATCTGACAAATAAGGTTTTCCGGTATTATTTTCCTAAAATCTCCAATTTTGCAAAGAAAAATAATTAAAAATAATTTCAATTTTTTCACTGTACAATCGATTGTTCTTATAGTGCAATCGATTGCACAAAGAGCATTTTGCGCAATATTTGAAAAAAAACACTGATGCAATCGATTTCTCCAAGAGTTCAATCAATTGCACAGAGTAAAATTTTGAAAAAAACAGCAATTTCAAGCTGGTCAATTTTGACTCCAATTATTCTTCATTTTTTGAAAGATATATCATTAATTCAAATTTTGGCTCCAATTTTTCATTTTTTGAAAGATATGTCATTAATTCAAATTTTGGCTCCAATTTTTTATTTTTTGAAAGATATATCATTTAACTCAAATTTTGGATTTTTCATCTTTCACAATGTGATCTCTTGTTGATCTTTGGGTTTGATTCATGGAGCATTGTTGTGATTCCATTGGTGCTATTTTCTCATGATTTGATGGAATTTTTGTGCTCAATTAAATCCATGATCATAAATTATTTGATGGAAAGATTGAACAAGAATTTGGCCTTTTGAAATGCTGATTTTCTGATTTTAATAGGGTGCAATCAATTGTTGTTATAGTGCAATCGATTATAATAGTGTCAAAATGATTTTTCTTCCTTGTTTTAGGGTTGTTTTGATCCATCTCTCTTTTTCTACTCACTCCTTTTGATTGTTGATTTGGATTGTAATTTTAAATGTCCAAGTTCTCTTTAAATTCAATGGACTTTGGGTGTAGATGAAGTTGGATAAATGTTCATTAATTCAAATATACCAAAGAGTGAATTATTCAATTCATTTTTGATGCTTTGGATTAATGATATGTTTAGTACTTTAATCCACCTAGATGAGTGATTGAATTTAAAGGTGAAAGAAATTTGAGGTAGTGATCCAAATTAGCTTATCATTCTCCTCCCTCTTCATATTATCCCTTTATTTTTTATTTGTGCTACATGTTATGGGATGATGATCTCTATATCATTTATCCAAACATGAAGTACATAGATTTCTATTGACCAACCTCAAAATAGGTGCGACTTTTACATAAGTCCACTTACGATTGCTTAACATAGGGCTAAATTTTATCCTGATTCGAGAAAATGATCATTCGTAGCCCAAACCTATGTTTGCAAGCCCAAGTATGTTAATTTGAACCCTTTGATCCAATAACCTTGAGATTCATTGTTATGAGGCTTTTGGTTCTACCAATCCTCCAATGGATCTTCATCAATTTTGGTAAACGCGGATCACTTAAACATCGTTGATCATTAAATGTTGCCTTGATGTTTCTTAAAATGGATTATATACTTGACAAAAAGCAAATGCAACTTATTGTTGAGAGGCTTTGGTTCTATCATTCCTCTAATGAGTTCCAAATGCAAGTTTCAAGATGGTCATCCAACTAACCATTAACTTCTAACAATTGACTTTATTTTATGATTTTATCTTATGCCCTTTACTTTATATACCATTTACTTTAGCATTTACATTTCATGTTATTTCCATCTTTTCTCACTTGAGCATTTATTTTTATGTCATTTTTATTTTGCTCACTTGAGCTTTTCTTTTCCTTTTAAAGACACTTAATAATCAACATGAACCATAAAAAACATTAATGACACTTGGACTATTTGGTTACTATACTTGGCATTATGGAGAACTGGACTTCTTGGACTTAGGATTAGAAACCTTATTCTTATGTTGGAGACCTTGTGACCTTAATTGATAATTTGTTTGGAGTTTTTTAGGTTTACCCCAATACATTGGGCTGTTTGTTTGTTTTATGTGAAGGTTATTGTGATTACATACTTTGTCTGTAATCTGGAATTCATCTATATATAGTTGTTACTCTGCCCAATTTTTTCGAAGACTTAATACATTTGAAGTTTGGTCTTCTCAGGAGGTCTAGTATTTTGCTTTCTTGGTTTCAATCCAAAGAATGGAAATTCTATATTGACTCATAATGTTAATTGTTAGCTTCTGATTGGTTAGATGGTTCTTCTCCATAGCTTTTACCTTATACTTTAGGATAGTCCCTTCATCTCCTCTCATCTTCTTTAATTTTCAAAACCTTCTCATCTTTTTTCAAAATCCTCATTGTTTATAAACTCGAACCGCTTTCAAAGTAAACTTCGACCCTGTCGAGTTCCTTTTCTTTTAAAAACTTCTTTTCTTTAAACAAACTTCAATTTATTTAATCATACTTTGATATTTTTTTAAAATTAACAAAAACAATTCAACTCATTCAAACTCTTTTGTACACTCGAGCACCTTTTACCCTTCAAACCATTTTTCAAGATGAGACATGATTCATTAATAGTTGAGCAACATTCTTCTATCCCCATGGTTATAAAGGTGTCAAATTTTCCACTTGAGTGCTAGAGGCATTCTTAAACCCTCACTCTTGCTGATGCAGGGTCCATCTTTCCCACACCTTATGGGTGTGAGTCGAGATTTCTCTCCTAACAATGATAAGTTGTCTCTTCATTTAAAATCAATCAACAGACAAGTCTTTTCTAGCTGAACTACGGTTCTCTGACTTTACCATTGCACGAGGGAGTACGTAGCAACTAAGTCTCACGACCCAAGGCAAGTAACAAAAATAATAATAAAAAATTCATTTTCTTTTGTTTGCAAATACTCATTCATTCTTTTCCTTTAGTAAGTAAACCTTTACACAACACTCCTTTTAAAAGAAACCAAACAAAGTGGATCCTGCAGAGTATCATAGATGCTTAGGTTGCTAATACCTTCCCTTTGCATAACCGGCTCTCATACATTGATCTCTGATCTTTTATTTCATTATGGATTTTGTTCGCTTTTTTCCCGTTTCCCTTTGGAAACAATAAACTGCGGTTGAGACTTCATTGGGTTGAGATAAGTCAATTGATGTCTTAAATCTCAAATCTTTACTGCTACATTTATTTTCTTATCATCACTATCGCAATCTCGTTCATATGCTCGTCCTTGCCGATCGGCGACTGCTGCGCGACAAGAATGTGGCGACTTCACTGGGGACAAATTGACCTATTACTGGTCCATTTCTACGTGGTTCAATCCTAGCTTTGTTTGTTCCTTTTCTATGAGTGTTTATATATCTGAGATAAGAGATAGGAAATGTGATGGTCATGTGGAATATTCAGATTTTTTCTAATCCAGGTAAACCAGATGATGTGCGTCTGTTAAGACGTTTGTTTATTAATGGAATTCATGTTTTCTTGTTGGTGGAATGCACAGTGCGTATTTTGATTGGAATGTTGTTGCAAGGTTATGAGATTTATAGAGTTTTTTGGGATTACTTGGAATTTAAGTTATCTGTATTGGAAATATTGGAATGCAGTTTCAGTTATTTTAAATCAGGAATCTTAAATAATAAGTGAAGATGCAAAAGAAGAATTGCAAATTATTGACAGTAGAAGAATTTTATTGGATAAAGACTTTTTCATTTATTTCAAAAAATGTTACAATACAGTTTGTTATTTAAATGCTTTAAGTTGTTCAACTTATTGTATTTGAACATTAAATTGGTACATTTGTTTGAATATTTATCCCTAAGTTACAAAGAGTAAAGTCTAAGCCTAAACTTCTATTGTTCCCATGCTTGCCACAAAGTCTTCGGCTTCTTCTGCTTTGTCATCACTCAAGTTGTGCTCACATGAAAAGATAAACAAAGAAAAAGGGTCAGTACAGTTGATTAATTAGATTTTTCAAACAAAGAAGAAAGGAAAATACTCATCATTAAAGTTTGCCGTCCGGAATCAGAGTGCTATTTTTCATCACGTTTTATTTTTCTCTTTGCAAATCACAAGAAGATTGCTCTTCTTGGTTCACGAAGAGAAAAATAAAAATACACATTAAAGAGTGCAAAAAAAGCAAATTATTCAAAAACATAGCAAGGCGCCAAGCTGGATGCAAGACATGTTGTACGAAGCAAGCATACAGAGGTACAAAGCAAGTTACAAAGGCAAACTGGATGCAAGCAACCAAGTAGTGCAGCAAACAGCATTGCAACAAAACTAAACAATGCATTACATAACAGGAACCTGCTGTAAGAAACAACACAAGTAAGGTTCCAAACTGAGCTACAAAGCACAAGGCGCCAAACTGCATTTACAAAACATAAGCAAACTGAACAAAACAAATTGGATGCAAACTGCACAAATGCAGCAAGTACAGTGCAGCAGGATGGCAGTAAAAGGCAGAAGGTAATCCAAAATTACAAGTCAAAGATTTGTCACAACTTTTCATCATTTTCCAGCAAGGCAAACTTTTCAGAATATAAAAAAGGCAAAAAGAAAATTTGCTTTGTCATTGAGGGAGAAAGAGAGAAAAGGGAGCACCTTTTTAGTATTTGTACAGTTGGCAAGAAAAATGGATCAAGAAATAATACCATAAAAACAGCAAGAAGAAAAAGGCCCAACAATTTCAAGCACAAACCATAAGTCCCAGCCTGCTAACCAAAGGTAGAGAGATCTGTTATAAGCCAAAACTCCAAGCCAAGCCAAAAAGGAAACAAGTTAAAAACCTGTAAAACCTTTAGCAATTGGAACCAAGCTAAAAAATATACCAAAGCAACAGCACAACTCTCCCAAAGCGAAAAAACTTGTTAACAGTTTCACCACCATCCCAAACATGTTTATCAAACTGTAACAAGCCAACATACCGCTAGCAAAAAACAACCACAAGCCTGCTATCAAAAAAACAGCATAGCCAAGCTGCAAACAAGACCAACAACCTGCATTTCTCATACAGAACCAAGCCAACAACTACAAGCCTGCTATTAAAAAATAAGCACAACGAAACTACCAATCACCAACAACCTGCATTTCTCAAATAGAACTAAGCAAACAAGCACAACCTGCTATCACACAAACTCAAAGAAACTGCATAACATTTTCAACGAGCTTGCAAAGTTGTGACAAACAGAAAACAAACCATAAACTGCAAACCAGTTTCAAAAACAATCAATCAAAAGCCTACCAAATTGCAAACCTGTCATCAAACTCAACATCCAAAAACCACAACTTGTATAACAGTTCAAATCAGAAGAAAAGCTACCAACAAATTAGTTTTAGAAACATATACCTCAACATCAAAAAACCATTCATCAAGACTTAACCATCATCATCACCAAACCATTACCAAACCAAATCTCAGAACTATCATCCTCAACATTCAAGTTTCAGAAGCAACATCAACAACAAGTTTCAGAACTAGTATCGTCATCAACAAATCAGTTTCAGAACAAATCATCATCAACATTCAAACTCCAAGAGAAAGGAAAAGAGTTCCAGAAGCAATATCAACAAATCAGTTTCAGAACAAATCATCATCAACATTTAACATTCAAGATAGAGGAAAAGAAACAAAGTTTCAGAACAAGCTTCATCATAAACCAACATTCAAATTCAAGAGAGAGGAAGAAGTTTCAGATAATCATCATCAACGAAAGAATTACCAACAAGTCAGAAGCTCGCCGTCATCTCTTCCCCTCCGCCTCTAAGCCACCAAGGAAGCACCTCCATCTCCCCGTCTCACCTTTCCTCTCCTCTTCATAGAGAAAGTCCCAAGGTATGATTCTCAAACCCCTTTACTGTTGTTTTAGGCATGTAAAAAGCATAGGTTAAACAACTAAGCAAAACGAAACTGGACAAAACATGCGAAGAAAACATGAACAAACTGTTAAAATCAAAAGAGGAATAAACCGTACCATTTTACAGCAAAACCATGGATCTTTGTGAGGAGATGAGAGGGTGAGGGTTGCTCCGACGGCCAGGGCTTAGGGTAGATCCGGGCGTGTGAGGCTGAGAGAGATGAAGAGAGAAAACGAGAGAGCGGTGCCGCTGTGAAGCAAAACGTACAAACCCTAAAATTTCTGAACCCTAACAAAAATATCACCAACTTTGCCTAGGGCTTGTCCAAACACATAAGCCCGTTTAATTTGCTAGCGCGTCCCCCCCCCCCCCCCCCCCCTCCCATTTTTCCATTCTGACCCCTTTGTTTTTCCTTAGTTTTTGTTTTGGGCCCAACTCTCAAATCCCTAAAGCCCATTCTACAACTTGTTTTAATTTTCTTTCTTTCTTGAATAAACTCATAAAAAAAAACTCAATACTTTTATTTATTTATTTAAAATTAGCTTAGTTAACTTATCTTTTTATAACACTAATTATATTTAAAAATTTGATTTTTCTTAATTAGTTTTAATCATTTTTTTTTCTTTTCATACATTTAATGAAAATACCAAGAAAAAACATTTAAATTGATTTAATTAATTTTGTTTTCTTTAAACCTCTTTTTTTATTAACAAAAATACAAAAATAATAGAATTGTTGTTTAATTAATTTTTCTTTAAACTTTTCCTTTCATAATTAATAAAATACAAAAAGAATGTTAATAATAAAATATTTAATCTTTCTTTTTTAGAATAGATTTTTATTTATTTATTTCCAAGTAAATACATGCATTTCATAATTTATTGATTTTCCTTATTTCATAATTTTTTATAACTTTGTATTGAATTGCGACAATTCGATTTGGTTGTAACACTTGATATTTGGACATTGTTATCCTTGTGAGATTCATCCCCATTTGTAAATAATTGTACCCCCATCCCCGGATACTTTTGTAATAGCTTAGACTTTTAATTCTTGCACTTTATACTTTCAAATATGCCATGATTAGAGATTAGGGTTTGTATGCGAAAATCCAAAATCAATCGCTAGATGACCTAATACAAAACCTAAATGCACGAAAATGATAAACACAATTCACACGTGCACCTCTAGGGTAACCTCGCTTGTTGCCTCGGAAATGCAATCATGTCCCTCGAATATGAGACACTCTAGCAAATGCCCCTTAGATAAACAAAGATCGTAGCCCCTCGATGACCCTCGATGTTGCCTTCGATAAAATGATCTCGTCCCTTACAAAATTGCTAGAGTGTCTCACAAGTTGCTTTCAATGATTGTATGCGATGACCCGCGCCTGTCCCGTTTAACATCCTAATACAAGGTTGTCTACCAAATACAATGGTAAAATAACACTGTCAAAAGGGTTAAAAATGTATAGGAAAGATCTTTGAGTAGAATAGGGTAGACAACTCTTAGTTACTTGATCAAAGCTTGAAAAACATCCTTGCTATTTTCAAAACATACATCACAACACAATTTCAAAACATTTCCCAAAAACAAACTTTCAAACATTGAAATATCTTTTCAAAAAGATAAACACCTTTGTATATATTCAAACAAGAATCATTACAAAGGTTGCCACAACGATGGCCTCTTTTTCAAAGCATTTTCAAAACCACACACACAAAGCACCATTTCAAACAATTGAAAAGCAAAAGCAAGTGATCTAAACAAGTAACTAAGAGCCCATGGATAACCATGGATGGAAAGGGTGCTTGCACCTTCCCTTTTCATAATCTACCCCCTAAACCCAAGAAAACATCTCAAAGGTCTTTCCTGTGCTTTTTGACCTTTCCTTTGGATAAAATAAAAAGTCGTTGGCGACTCTTGCTAAACTGCACAATTGCGAACACAAACGCAAAACCTCAAGTCAGTTCTCCCACCGTATCACAGAACTGGCGACTCTGGTGGGGAAAAATCTAAAAGTGGGATTACCTTAGGGTTTTAGATCACCTTTACATGATTATCTTGTTTGCCTTGATTGCTTTACATTTGGTTCTATTGTTTGGGTTTGAAATCCTCTACCCGGATTTGGGATACATTCATAGGTAAATAGCAATACGTTGTGGAAACTGTGCGGGGTATACCAACATGGTTGAAGCAATAGCTATATTAGTGCGACATATTTGTGGGTACCAATAGCCTTTGAGTTAATCAAATTGAATACGGGGCCGCTGAGTGATGTCATGAAGCACTAATGGACTTTTAGAACCTTTACTTGACCAACTTGGCCTTTTTAGGGGTAGTGAGATGACTGACTTTGGTGCAGTTCGAAGTTGGTAGATACTCGATACTAAACTCATTGAGGGTTGTTTTCTTGGGATATTTAGGTCGCCAGTAAAGTGGCTAAACTGAAACAATGATAATAGAAAATAATCTGGTGATATTGAGCTCCTTAGAACCCGGTTACTATTTATAGGACAGGTTGAGCCAACTAAACTTCAAGAGGGTACTTACCTATGAAACCCCATGCAAGCCTGAAACTAGGATCTTGTGTGATTTTCTTGTACATGTACTTGTGCATACATCATGAACATCATGAAGCATCATTTGCATCCACTAACCATTTCAAGGGTTTGGATCTTCATCTTTGTTCCTGTTTTGTAGGTCATGGAATCACTCCGTAGAAAAAATATTCAGGTCAACCTTGTGAGAATCCCTCCTCTACTCAAGGAGCTTACTTCCAAGATTCCAGAGAATTCTCCCTTCAGTGAAAGACATGGTAGATTTCTCAACTTGGTCAACTCCAACATTGAAGAAGACATGGTGAAAGTTCTCTTCCAGTACTTTGACCCCCTACACCATTGCTTTACATTTCCTGACTACCAACTAGTACCTACTTTGGAGGAATTTTCTCAACTTCTGAGGATTCCTATTCTCCATCAACTACCCTACAACGGTACGAAAAGAGAGCCAAAGTCTGAAGATGTTTCTCAAGCCTTACACTTGCAACCATCTGATATCAGAGGTCATTGGGAAACCAGAAGTGGTGTCAAGGGTTTCTTGGCAAAGTTTATGTTTGAGAAGGCACGAGACTGCTGGAATTCTCTAGATCTACAAGCATTTGAGGAGATTGTAGCACTTATCATCTATGGGTTGGTCTTGTTCCCAAACTCTGACCAGCTTATAGATGTGAATAATGTCAAGATTTTCATATCTCGGAATCCTGTGCCTACATTGCTTGGGGACATCCTACACTCATTTTACACACGAACAATGAGGAAAAAAGGTGTTCTCATGTTCTGTACTCCTCTTCTAGAAAGGTGGTTTATTTCTTACCTTCCCCAGTCAGTCTTAAAGAATGAACAAGGCTTGAGGTGGTCGCAACAATTGATGACTCTTACACATTCTGATGTTCATTGGTGTTCTCGGTCCAGAGAAAATGTCATCATCATTGATTGTTGTGGGGAATTCCCTAATGTCCCACTACTTGGCATTAGGGTAGGCATTACCTACAACCCCTGTTTAGCTCTGAGACAATTTGGGTATGCCCGAAGGGATGGCCCTCATGACATGCTGATTTCGGACTTGGTTTTTGACTTCGACAACGACGCTCAAGGACTTCGACAAAGGTTTATCCGAGCATGGAGGATGCCTAACAAAGTAGATAGTAAGACACTGGGACACAAGAATTCCATCCCCCTTGAGCCTTATCTCAAGTGGGTACGAACCCACACCCAGAGTCTTATGATGCCTTACCCCCACATTCTCCCCATGATCAAAGAGCCTGTTATAGAAGGAGAGGTTCCATACACCCTCCAACATCCAGACATGCCAACATCATTGGAAGATTTTCAAAAGAGTTGGATAGAGCTCAAGGAAGAACGGAATACTTTTGAAGCCAGCTTCTACGCCAGTGAGAAGAAGGTTTTCGAACTTACCCGTCAACTCCATGAAGAGCAGACTCTCAACACTTACATCGCACCAAAGAGGATGCGCAACGTCTTTTTACATTAAGAACTTTGTAATATTTTTCCCATAGGGCATTTATGTACTGACAAATTTCTTCTTATTAATATGACGTGTGTTCTTTTTTATCTGCAACAACTTTGAATTTCTGAATCCTTGGATGCATTACATGAATAAATATATCATTCATCATATGCATAAACAGGTCTTCACACCAGGTTTCCTTATCTTTCTACTGTTTATTTCAGCAAGATGGATATAGAGCAGACGGTCAAAGATCTGCAGGCACATAATTCGCAATTCCAACAACTCCTCATGACCTTGGCAAAAGGTCAAGAGGAGCTTAAAGCACTGTTAGAGAAGGAGAAAGAAACAGAAAAGGAAAAAGGAAAAAAGAAAAAGAAAAGAGTCGGGGTGGCTACTCTGGGAAGAAGATTTGAGAACCAAGCTAGAAGAGTCCTGGATTTCCCCTCAACGTATGATGAAGGGGTTGGCAAAGGAAAAGGAGTTGTAGTACCTTCTGAGTCTGAGGCTAAAGAGGAAGAAGTTGAAGAGGATGAAGATTACTCCGAGCAGTAGTACCCTTCTGCGGACGACAGGTATAAGAATCTGGAAGAGCGGTTGGCAGCTATGGAGGTACAAAGGGTACCTGGGCTGGATTTCAAAGAGTTGGGGTTGGTTGTTGGGATCGTCATTGCCCCTAAATTTAAAGTGCCTACATTTGCTAAATACAACGGTTTGTCTTGTCCAAAGATTCATCTACGGTCTTATGTCAGAAAGATCCAACCTCACTCTTCTGATAAGGATCTGTGGGTCCACTTTTTTCAAGATGGTTTGTCGGGCACACAATTGGACTAGTTCTACCAGCTTGAGAGGGCTGATGTACGTAACTGGGAGGACTTGGCTGCTTCCTTCTACCGACAATATCAATATAACGCAGATTTAGCACCTACTCGTACTCAACTACAGAGTATGAGTATGGTTTGTAGGTGTTTAGGTATTGGCTTGCATTTTTGGTAAATTCCAAGTGTATGTGTGAATGTCATGACTGATGTCATAACATTCTAGTTCAGGTTGTACTAGCTCTTTAGGTACATGTGCAGAAAAATATTGTAACTCAAATACTGATGTTTATAAGTGTGTATCTGAGCATGTTTGCAAAATGATCACATTTTACTAATCAGTAGACAGGTTTTCTCAGATGTCATAACAGATGTTATGACTTCCTGTTCTGAACTAGCAGGATTACAGGATTGGATAAGTCTGAGTTTTTTCAGGAAATAACTCAGTCCTTCCTAAACAGAATCCTGCGTTTTCTGAGGAGTAACCTAGCTCAATCCTAACCTGATCAATGAAGTACTGTGACCTGGTCTTAAGGTCAAACGGAATCAACCCTAGGTTTTTGGAAACCCTAACTGAAGTTGCAGCTGCTATATATTCAACAGAGCTGCGGTTTTTGAAGTCATTCCTGCTGATTGATTAGAAGATCAAGTTTGTAATCTGTATAGATTTGTTTATTGTACTCCAAGCAATTATCATTGTGATAAGTGTCTTGGAATAGGTTTCAATTGTAAGGGTTGTGTAGCACTCAAAGCTTTGAAGCAAGAGTGTTTGAATGTTACTTGACTAAAGCTGTGAAGCAGAGTCAAGTTAGTTGTGTACATCACTCAAAGCTGTGAAGCACGAGTGATTGTGTTACTTGATTAAAAAGCTGTGAAGCTTAATCAAGAGTGTGTTTTGAAGAGTGTCTTCATCAATTCTCAAGTCAAATTGGTTTATGTATCACTGCTGTGATTGAGGGGGAGTGAGTAGGAACTCAGGTTTAAGTTGTACTTAGATTAGAATTGCATTGGGTAGGTCTTAAGTGAAGGAGATAAACTGGTTGGTTTATTCCTGAATTAACATCTCTTATAGTGGATTCTCTCCCTGGCTTGGTAGCCCCCAGAGTAGGTGTTGTTGCACACTGAACTGGGTAAACAATTGACTGTGTTGTTTACTGCTTTTGTATTTACTGTCATATAGTAAGTCAGATACGGTGTCATAACATCGGACGTGAAATGAAATTTCTGTAGCCAGAAATTTCATTTGGTATTAGAGCAGGCACGCTGCCTGTATTACTGGGTGAGATCTAGGGATATCACTTTCTGGCACTATGGACAAAGAAGGAGTTTTTGGAAATAGACCACCCATTCTGGATGGAACTAATTATGACTACTGGAAACCTCGTATGATTGCCTTCCTAAAATCTCTGGACAAAAAGGCTTGGAGAGCTGCTGACAAAGGATGGATTCATCCCACCATAACTGAAAGAGATGGGACAATCAGTCTGAAGCCTGAGGAAGAGTGGAGTAAAGAAGAAGATGAGTTAGCTCTGGGAAATTCAAAAGCCTTAAATGCCTTGTTCAATGGAATTGATAGAAACATCTTCAGATTAGTACATCAATATGAACTGGCCAAGGAAGTTTGGGACACCCTCAAAACTACTCATGAGGGCACTTCCAAAGTAAAGATGTCAAGGCTTCAGATGTTGACCACTAAGTTTGAGAATCTAAAAATGATGGAAGATGAAACCATCCATGAATTTCACATGAACATCTTGGAGATTGCCAACACCTCAGGAGCACTGGGAGAAAAAATGTCAGAAGAAAAACTGGTGAGGAAGATTCTCAGATCCCTGCCTAAAAGATTTGCAATGAAGGTAACTGCCATAGAGGAAGCCCAGGACATTAGCAAGTTAAAAGTGGATGAACTTATTGGGTCTCTTCAGACTTTTGAGATGGGGATCACTGATAATGGTGACAAGAAGAACAAAAGCATAGCACTTGTAACCAACACTGATGTTGAACACAAGGAGGATGAAGAAGAAAACATATCAGAAGCCATTGCCATGCTTGGAAGACAGTTCAACAGGCTCATCAAAAGAATGGACCCAAAGTCAAGGTCAAATGTTCATAACATTCCTTCTGACATTGACAGTTCCAGCAGAAGACCAAGATCAGAAGATAAGGAAAACCAAGGCAGAGGAATTCAATGCCATGGATGTGAAGGATATGGACATATTCGAGCTGAATGTCCTACCTTTCTTAAGAAGCAAAAGAAAGGAATGACTGTTACTTGGTCTGACTATGATTCAGAAAGCAATTCTGAAGAAGAATCTGCCAAACTAGTTACTGCCCTAACTAGTGTTTGTACTTCTGAAAGTGACACCAGTGATGAAGAAGTAACATTTGAAGAACTGGCTGATACCTACAAGAAATTGTGTATCAGAAGTGGTGAAGTCTGTGTGCAAAATGAGAAACAATCAAAACTCATTGTAAAGCTGGAGGCTGAAAAGAGAGCAAATCTTGAAACTATAAGTCATTTAGAAGAAGAAGTTCAACTGCTGAACTCACAACTGAATCAAATGACCAAATCAGTCAAGATGTTGACAAATGGAACAGACAAATTGGAAGAGATTCTTCAGGCTGGACAAAATATGGGAAATAAATCTGGCCTAGGATTTGTGGAAACAAAGAAATTTGTTACCAGGAAGCAAATGTCAAACCAGATGTCTCAACATTACTCTCAACATCAGGGACAGAGACACATGAAGAAGAGGTACCAAAGATGGAGATGTCATCATTGTGGGAAATATGGTCACATAAAGCCCTTCTGCTACAGACTACATGGATATCCTAATCAAAAATCAGATGTCAAACCTAAGTCTAAAAAGGTACCACACGCTCCTCAATGGAAGAAAAAGGCTATTGCACTGATAGCACACACTTCCCTGAAGATCTCAGCAAAGGAAGATTGGTACTTTGACAGTGGATGTTCCAGACACATGACTGGATTTAAAAATCTCCTCAATAATGTTATGCCTCACACCACCAGTTTTGTGACCTTTGGAGATGGTGCTAAAGGAGAAATCAAAGGAGTTGGTAATTTGGACTACCCTGGAGTTCCAAGTCTGAATAAGGTACTGCTGGTAAAAGGGTTGACTACTAATCTCATCAGCATCAGTCAATTATGTGATCTAGGATTCATGGTCAACTTCTCAAGATCTGAATGCCTAGTGTTTAATGAAAAACTAGATATTGTAATGAGAGGAATAAAATCCAAAAATAACTGTTATGTGTGGCAGCCTGAGAACACTGATATCCCCACTTTGAGTCAAATCATCAAAGAAGAAAAAGATATGAAACAGTGGCAGCATAAACTTGAAGGAATGAAAAGAGCTATTCATATGGAAGATGTCAGAAGAACTCCTAAACTACAGGCTGATAATATATGTGATGTGGCAAAGAACAAGTCTCATAAATTCTGTTCTCAAAAATTCTGGTCAACACAGATGCTACCTGAAGACAATGTTACACAAGATGTTGTGACATTGTGGTGTGATAATCTGAAAACATTCAACATTTCCTTAAACCCTATTGACTTTGGAGAGAAGAAATCATTTAAACTGAAACATAGTTTCTCTGAGCTTCAGCTAACTGATTCTTCTATCAAGGCGCTTGTTGGAAATCAACTTGAAAATTTGAGGGGCAGATTGGGTATTCACCAACATGAGAAATTATAGCAATTAGTTTTGCTGAAAACAAGGGTTGAAGGGATTAATTCTATTAAGTCTATATTTAGTGGGTTGATCATATTCATTCACAATTCCTTCAAAAGCCTTCAGAAGTTGAAAAGACTCCCTTGTACTCCCTATCTCTCTCATCCTTGCAACCTGTTTTCTCCTCCCAATCAAAGAGCTTTCTCAAATTGCTACTGCTACTCAACGTTAAACACAATGTCTCAGACATCATCTTCCACTATGGCGGCTTCGTCTCACTCATCATCATCGTCATCTGATCAAGATTCTAGGGCAATCACGACATGCATAGAATCTGAAGTACTTGAGGTCACTCCTCTCAGGGAGATGGCAACTAACCCAGCCAAAATCAAGAAGCTCAGGACCAGACATGCAGGAAGAGCTCAAGCTGCAGTCTCTGGTAATTCTTCTCTTCCTTCATCTACTATACCTAATAAAGAAGGAACAGTTCAAGTACACCAAGCTATTGCTAGACTGGTTACTAGCATTCTGAGTGGCAACCAATCTGTACCGGGGATTTCTATTCCTTTGAATCAATCTGAAAGTCCAAATGTGGAAGGTTCTGAAAATATAGATGTCACTGAGGATGTTGTGACACCAAAAGACAACATTCAGAATCCCTCTGAAAAGGCTGCTGATCCACCTATCATTGATGTGGATGAAGAGTACTCAGATAATGAACTGATTGCTAATGTGAACCCTAGCATTGCTAGGAGATTGATGAAAAGAAAAAGTAGTGAGACTGTTAAACCTAAGAAGTCCAAGGCTGAAGGGATGGCTGAAAAAATTCAGACAAAAGGGAAGAAGGCACAGGTGCTGACTGCTAGACAACCAATCTCCAAGAAAAGAAAAGAACCTGAAACTTCTGACTCTGATGATGAATCAGAATTTGAGATTGACATTGACAATGCTCCCATCAGAAGGAAGCTCCCTTCCAGCAAGATTGCTAGAGTGCCTGAAGTGCCAACTGACAACATCTCCTTTCATCATCCTGATAATGCAAACAGGTGGAAGTATGTTTGCTTGAAGAGAATAGCCTTGGAGAGAGAACTCAACAATGATGCTTTGGAGTGCAAAGACATCATGGAGCTGATCAGGAATGCTGGGCTAATAAAGACTGTGATGAAGTTTGGCAAATGCTATGAAAATCTGGTTAAAGAGTTTGTAGTGAACTTATCCAATGATTGTGCTGATGGGAGGTCAGCTGACTTTGAGAGTGTGTTTGTTAGAGGAAGAAGGGTCAAGTTCTCTCCATCAGAAATCAACAAGTTTCTTGGAAGAACAAATAAGGACTGTCCTGACCTAGAGGCAACTGACAATGAAGTATGCTTGACCATCACTGCCAGGCAAGTAAAGTGCTGGCCATTGAAAGGGAAGTTGAATGCTAGTAAACTCAGCATGAAATTTGCCATCTTACATAAAATAGGTGCAGCAAACTGGGTGCCTACAAATCACAAATCAACCATCTCCACAGGATTAGGGAGATTCATCTATGCTGTAGGAACCAAGACTGCCTTTGACTATGGAAGGTACATTTTTGAACAAACCTTGAAGCATGCTGGCAGTTATGCTGTCAAAGGACCAATTGCCTTTCCCTCCCTCCTTTGTGGAATCATCCTTGCACAATATCCTGACATACTTGTAGCAAGAGATACAGTCTGCAAAAGAGCCCCTGCCCTTGGCCTGCACTACAAACTGTTTCAGGGATCCCATGCTCCAGACATTGTCATAACATCAGCTGAGACATCGTCTGCAAAGAGCCAGTCCAAAACATCAGATGTCATAGCTGTCTTAAAAGAAACTTGCAAAGATCTGGATGCTAGAAAAAGGACCCTAGAAGCACTAATTGCCAAGCTAGAAAAGGAAGAAGCTGAAGCAAGCATGAGGGAAGAAGATGAAGGACAGCTCAACATTGAAGAAAGTGGCTCCTCTGAGTCTGATGACAGTACTTGAAGGATGATTGCTGCTTGGTGGTGTTGCTGGTGGAGTTTGGAAGTATGTTCTGCTATTGTCTGCTGCTGATCTCATTATTTTGTCTTGGATAACTGTATAACTTTATAAACATGTAATCTTTGGCCCATTTGTGGCTAAAGTGGGGGAGAATATTTGGTACTGCTTAATTAGTACTTAACACTATATTTTTCTGCTGTCATTTATTTCTGCTGCTATCTATCTATCTCTGATTGTTTAGGGACTTTAGCCAAAAATCTGCCAAAGGGGGAGTTTGTAGGTGTTTAGGTATTGGCTTGCATTTTTGGTAAATTCCAAGTGTATGTGTGAATGTCATGACTGATGTCATAACATTCTAGTTCAGGTTGTACTAGCTCTTTAGGTACATGTGCAGAAAAATATTGTAACTCAAATACTGATGTTTATAAGTGTGTATCTGAGCATGTTTGCAAAATGATCACATTTTACTAATCAGTAGACAGGTTTTCTCAGATGTCATAACAGATGTTATGACTTCCTGTTCTGAACTAGCAGGATTACAGGATTGGATAAGTCTGAGTTTTTTCAGGAAATAACTCAGTCCTTCCTAAACAGAATCCTGCGTTTTCTGAGGAGTAACCTAGCTCAATCCTAACCTGATCAATGAAGTACTGTGACCTGGTCTTAAGGTCAAACGGAATCAACCCTAGGTTTTTGGAAACCCTAACTGAAGTTGCAGCTGCTATATATTCAACAGAGCTGCGGTTTTTGAAGTCATTCCTGCTGATTGATTAGAAGATCAAGTTTGTAATTTGTATAGATTTGTTTATTGTACTCCAAGCAATTATCATTGTGATAAGTGTCTTGGAATAGGTTTCAATTGTAAGGGTTGTGTAGCACTCAAAGCTTTGAAGCAAGAGTGTTTGAATGTTACTTGACTAAAGCTGTGAAGCAGAGTCAAGTTAGTTGTGTACATCACTCAAAGCTGTGAAGCACGAGTGATTGTGTTACTTGATTAAAAAGCTGTGAAGCTTAATCAAGAGTGTGTTTTGAAGAGTGTCTTCATCAATTCTCAAGTCAAATTGGTTTATGTATCACTGCTGTGATTGAGGGGGAGTGAGTAGGAACTCAGGTTTAAGTTGTACTTAGATTAGAATTGCATTGGGTAGGTCTTAAGTGAAGGAGATAAACTGGTTGGTTTATTCCTGAATTAACATCTCTTATAGTGGATTCTCTCCCTGGCTTGGTAGCCCCCAGAGTAGGTGTTGTTGCACACTGAACTGGGTAAACAATTGACTGTGTTGTTTACTGCTTTTGTATTTACTGTCATATAGTAAGTCAGATACGGTGTCATAACATCGGACGTGACATTAAGTATCTGTAGCCAGAAATTTCATGGTTTCTAATGAGGGCTTTAAGGAGTATGCCCAGAAGTGGAGGGACCTGGCTGGAAGGTTGCAGCCACCATTGTCTGAAAGAGAGCTTGTCGATATGTTTTTAGGGACGCTGTCTGGTCCATTCTTTAATCACCTGATAGGGAGCTCATCTGCAGGGTTCACTAAATTAATTCTGACAGGGAAAAGGGTAGAAGTTGGTATTAAGAGCGGTAAAATTTAGAAGGATGTGTCTGCTTCTGCCGCTATCAAGAAGACCTTCCCAGCCAAGAAGGAAATTTCTATTGTTTACACCCAGAGAAATCGAGAAAGAGAGGAACACCGGCCAACAGTTGGGGCCGTATTAATTCAGAAGTCCGCATCGGATCAGCCTAGAAATAGTCAACCAAGGAATGATCAACCCAGAACCTATCAGCAAATGGTAGAAAGGACACAACGACAATATACCCCGATAAACATGACACCCGCCCAGGTCCTTCCCCATCTCCTGAAATTAAACCTTGCTAATTTGAGAGAGGCACCAAAGAATACAAATACCACTTCTCCACATTATCATCCCAATGCAAAATGTGCTTATCATTCAGATAGCATAGTGTACGACACCAACAACTGTTGGGCCCTCAAAAACAAGATCCAAGATTTAATAGATGCCAAGGAGGTAGAATTCGATGCGCCCGAAGAGGATTTGTATGTTGCTGTTGTTGATAACTTTATGACTCCGTTGCCAATGATCAAGATGAATCTGTTGAAAGTCGGGATCTTCCCAGGCTGTGAAAAAGATTGTTACCTTTGTTTGACCTTGCAATCCCACTGTCCGCTATTGAAGTCATGCATCCAACGCCTGATAGATAATCAAGAGATCCTCTTTCAGAAAACTCTTATTACTCCTGTTACTCCTGTTACCCCAATCAATGATGTTGCTATAATCACCATTTCCGATAATCTCCCTAAGGTCTACAAAAGACCTGTTAAGATTACACCCGATCCAAAGTTTGTACCACTGAAGATTACTATGCCAGGGCCTATCCCATATAAGTCCAACAAGATGATACCGTGGAATTATGGAGGAGAGATCTTCTACCACGGTGTTAAGCAGATCGAATCAGTTGAAGAAATTTCCGATGAAGAAACTCTTGACATAGGAAATATTGCAGGGACAAGTAAGATCACTCGTAGCGGAAGAATCTTCTCTCCGGATATTGCTCCTCCAAGGGCAATCTTCGAACCCTCAAGTGCTCCTGTGCCAGTCAAGATATCTATACGAAGTCCAATGATTGAAGAAATTGTTACTCACGAAATTGTACCCTCTGCTGTTACTGCTGATAAACGTAAGGGGATCCAAGAAGCGCCCGTCAGGACGATGGCTCAGCCTTTGGTTATCCCCGAGACCACCCAAAAGGAAATGGAGGAAATTTTAAAGATAATCAAGAAGAGCGACTATGATGTCGTAGAACAACTGGGGAAAACCCTTTCAAAAATCTCCATGCTGGCCCTATTACTCTGTTCTGAGGCTCACACCAAAGCCTTGATCAAATTCCTGAATACGGCGCACGTGCCTCAAGAAACTTCTGCGGATCAGTTTCAAGAGTGTGTAGCCAGCCTAACCGCCGACAATGGTCTTGGCTTCTCTGATGCCGACCTAACATCTAAGGGAAGAAAGCATAATGATGCGCTGCATGTTTCGGTAGAGTGCAGAGGAACCACACTTGCTCATGTTCTGGTGGATACTGGGTCATCTTTAAATGTCCTACCAAAGAAAGCATTGGACAGATTGGACTGTGAGGGTTTGACCTTAAAGCCCAATAATATCATTGTTAGAGACTTCGACGGTTCTAAGCGGATGGTCCATAGAGAAGTGGACATCCCAATTAAGGTGGGAACATAAATTTTTAACTCTACATTTTATGTGATGGACATTCGTCCTTCATATTTATGCTTGTTGGGAAGACCATGGATCCACAACGCTGGGGAAGTCACTTCTTCTCTACACCAAATGCTCAAATACCCAGTCCAGGGTAAAATCGTAACAGTCCATGGTGAGGAGGAGTATATGATAAGCCACCTTAACTCTTTCCGCTATGTGGAGTTAGATGGTGAATTCATAGAAACACCTTTCCAACACTTAGAAGAGGTTTCTCCTGAAATTGCGACGACAAGACAATAACTTATGTGCCTGCAGTTGCTAAGCCTGTGTCCCGGATGTCATCCCTTAAAGATGCGAAGGCTATGATCGAGGAAGGAGGAAGTACAGTGTGGGGTCAGCTACCAGATTTTTCTCCCAAGATAGATAAGTTCAGTTTGGGTTTCACTACTGCTAGTCAGAAAGCTGTGCATCACTCCCGGGCTGGAGGACCACCATTAAAGATCACTCATCACAGAGTTCATGCTTTGGAAGTGGTTGAAGACGAGAGTAATTTTGAAGACTGGATCTTTCCAACCATTGAAGGAGGAATGAACAACTGGGAGGCGAAATATTTCGTTCCCATTACTTTCATCAATCAGTAATTTATCTTTTGAACATTTTCCGTTGGTCTGTAATAATTATTAAACAATTTGTACACTCTTTTTGCCTTGTTCCTTACCTAGGGCATATAGGTCCATTTGTAAGGGCTTGATTTCTTCATTTTCATATGCCATTTTTAATGAATCATGGATGTTTTCATCTATACATTTTTGTGTTCATTTTCTTCCTTTTTACATTTTATTTTGTTTAAAGGTGGTTATCCCTTGCACACACCCACACTCACAAAATGCAGGTACCCATCCACTCCGGATTCCATGGGTAACAATTCTGCTATGGCCTTCAGTGACTCTGAAGATCTGGTCAATCATGCCGAATACAAAGGTGGTGAAGATTGTGAAGTACCTGGAGAGTTGGCTAGAATTATACAACAGGAAGAGAGGGCTATCCTGCCCCATGAAGAGCTGTTAGAGACTATCAACTTGGGTACTGCCAAAGACAGGAGAGAGGTTAAAGTGGGTGCCAACCTGAAGCCAAATGTCAAAGAGCGCTTAGTTCAGCTGTTGAATGAATATGTTGAGATCTTCGCCTGGTCCTATGAAGACATGTCGGGACTCGATAGAAATATTGTGGTTCACCGTCTCCCTACAAGAGAAGACTGTCCACCAATTAAACAGAAAGTTCGCCGAATGAGGCCCGATATTTCTGAAAAGATCAAAGCCGAAGTGATGAAGCAATTCAATGTCAGGTTTCTTGCTGTTACTTCCTATCCACAATGGGTTGCTAACATTGTGCCCGTGCCTAAGAAAGATGGCAAGGTGAGAATGTGTGTTGATTACAGAGACTTAAACAGGGCTAGCCCTAAAGATGACTTTCCACTACCGCACATTGACATTTTGGTCGACAACACAGCTTAACATAAGGTATTTTCTTTCATGGATGGATTTTCAGGGTACAACCAGATCAAAATGGCCCTCGAAGACATGGAGAAGACTACTTTTGTTACACAGTAGGGTACCTTCTGCCATAAAGTAATTCCATTTGGACTGAAGAATGCAGGGGCAACCTATCAGCGCGCCATGGTAGCTTTGTTTCATGACATGATACATCATGAGATCGAAGTCTACGTAGATGGCATGATAGCCCGTTCACAAACAGAAGAAGAACACCTTGACCTTCTGCAAAAGCTGTTTTTCAGATTGAAGGAGTATAAGCTAAGACGGAACCCTAGCAAGTGCGCTTTCGGAGTCAGGTCTGGTAAACTCATGAGATTCATCGTCAGCAACAAAGGCATTAAGGTTGATTCTTCTAAAGTCGAAGCTATACGAGAAATTCCTTCCCCCCGCACTGAAAAGGAGGTCAGAGGTTTCTTAGGACGCCTAAACTACATTGCAAGGTTCATTTCTCACCTAACATCTTCCTGTGAACCAATCTTCAAGCTGTTGAAGAAGGATCAGGTGGTTGAATGGAATGATGACTGTCAAACTGCTTTTGATAAAATCAAGGAGTATTTGCTAGAACCTCCTATCTTGATGCCACCCGTCGAAGGAAGGCCGTTAATAATGTATCTGACTGTTTTGGATAATTCAATGGGGTGTGTACTGGGCCAACATGACGAGTCTGGTCAAAAAGAGCATGCCATTTATTACCTTAGCAAAAAGTTTACCGACTGCGAGACTCGCTATTCACTGCTCGAGAAAACTTGTTGTGCTTTGGTATGGGCTGCTCGCCGACTAAGGCAGTATATGTTGACACATACCACTCTGCTGATTTCTAAAATGGATCTGATCAAGTACATCTTCGAAAAGCCTGCTTTATCTGGAAGAATCGCTAGATGGCAAATGATCCTGACTGAGTATGATATCCAGTACACAACCCAAAAAGCTATAAAGGGGAGTGTACTAGCTGACTATCTAGCTCATCAAGCTGTCGAAGATTACCAATCCATGAGGCTCGACTTCCCCGACGAAGACATTATGACATTGGACAACATTGAAGGTAACAGACCGTATGACGGACCTGAACAAGGATCCCGATGGACCCTGTACTTTGATGGTGCTTCAAATGCTCTTGGCAACGGTATCGGTGCGATACTTATCTCTCCAGAAGGTTGCCATACACCTTTCACCGCTAGACTCTGCTTCAGCTGCACCAATAACATGGCCGAGTATGAAGCTTGTATCTTTGGTCTCAAGGCTGCTATTGACTTAGGAATCAAATATTTGGTTGTGTTTGGAGACTCAGCTTTGGTTATCAGTCAAATCAAAGGAGAGTGGGACACTAAACATCCTAATCTCATACCATACAAAGAACATGTCCTGACATTATTACCTCATTTCGAGCAGATTACCTTCGAGCACTTCCCGCGAGAAGAAAATCAGCTAGCGGATGCTCTAGCGACAATGTCTTCCATGTTTAAACTTAACTGGGATAATGAGGCTCCCCAAATCACCATCGAGCGAATGGATGAACCTGCACATTGTCATGAGATTAATACCGAAGAAGTAGTGGAACAACCTTGGTTTCACGAAATCAAAAGGTATCTCAAGACTCAAGAATACCCTGAAGGAGCTTCAGTCAACGACAAAAAGTTCTTAAGGAGATTTGCTGCCAAGTTCTTCTTGAGCAATGGTATCCTATACAAGAGCAACCATGATTGTGTTCTGCTTCATTGTGTGGACAAGGTTGAAGTCGAGCAGATCATGACTGAACTGCATAGTGGCACATTTGGCACCCACTTGAGCAGACATACGATGGCTAAGAAGATCCTAAGGGCAGGCTACTACTAGTCTACCATGGAAGCTGACTGTCATCAATACGCCCGCACTTGTCACAAATGCCAAGTCTATGCGGACAAGGTGCATATTCCTCCGGTTCCTCTCAATGTCCTAACAGCTCCTTGGCCATTCGCAATGTGGGGTATCGACATGATTGGAGAGATCAAGCCTACAGCGTCCAATGGGCACCGCTTCATCCTGGTAGCCATTGATTACTTTACCATGTGGGTCGAAGTAGCTTCTTTCGCCTCTGTTACAAAGAATGTGGTGGCCCGCTTCATCAAGAAGAACCTCATTTGCTGGTACGATATCCCCGACCGTATCATCATGGACAATGGTACAAACCTAAACAACACTATGATCACCACTCTGTGCGAGCAATTCAAGATTCAACATCACAATTCATCTCCCTATCGGCCAAAGATGAACGGTGCTGTCGAAGCTGCGAACAAAAATATCAAGAAGATCATTCAAAAGATGACAGTCACCTACAAGGATTGGCATTAGATGTTACCGTTTACTCTACATGGGTACTGTACCACAGCGCAAACGTCAACTGGGGAAACACCCTTTTCTTTGGTATACGGCATGGAAGTTGTTTTACCTATAGAAGTTCAGATTCGTTCCCTGAGAATTATGAAGGACGCTGGTTTGAGTGAAGACGATTGGATTCAGACCCGGCTTGATCAAGTTAACTTGATTGATGAGAAGCGACTTACTACTGTTTGTCATGGTCAGACGTATCAAAAACGGATGATCAAGGCTTTCAACATGAAAGTCAGACGTTAGGTATATCAAGTCGGAGATCTTGTAATCAAGCGGATCATCTTGCCGCAAAGTGATCCCAGGGGTAAGTGGGCTCCTACTTATGAATGACCATTTGTGATCAAAAACATCTTTTCTGGTGGGGCTATGATTCTAACCACCATGGACGGCGATGATCTGCCGCACCCTGCGAATGCAGACATAGTCAAAAGATACTACGCATAAACAACCCGACAAGTTGAAAACAGGAAAGGGCGACTTGGGAAAAAATGGGCATCCCGGCGAATCAAAAACCCAAAAGGGCGGTTCGGGCAAAAATTAGGGATAAACAAAAAAAAATCTGTACACCCGGCAAGTTGAAAACCCGAAAGGGAGACTTGGGCAAAAAAGGGTTTCCGGTGGATCGAAAACCTGAAAGGGCGATCCAGGCAAAAGTTAGGGAATTAAAGCGTATGGCTATGTCTCGTCGGATTAATTTAAGGATAATCTCTTCACGGACAAGTTCCAGGCTTCTGATCAATCCAATCATCTGTGGACGAAGTGACGAATGGACAAGATACTCAGGTTTGCGAAGGCTATAGCAGAATGGGAACCCCATGGAATTGTTACACATAGCCATCTTTGTTTGTATAGATTTTTCTCAAATTTTATGGCAATATTCTCTTACTAGGATGTCTGTCTCCTTTGTACAAAATACTTACACAAAGTTACTTCAAAGTGCAGAAAACTGTTTTCCTTTTCTTTCTTTTTTACACTTGTGTTTTATTTGAAAACGTCCAATGATTTATTAAATGAGCATATGCATTTGAATATAATCACTACTTACAAATAAAACGAAATGAGAAAGAATAATTACTGATAGGATGGAAGTGTAGGAAAGTGTCTTCAGGCTATTCTAGGAGAAATCCCCTGTAATACATCATCCAAATCCTAGGTGGGACTAAAGCTTTGAAATGTATATCCCCAGCGGAGTTAAGAATCCCCATCAGAGTTGAGTTTCAAGTTCCCAATCCACAGTGGAGAAAAACTTTGAACTACAAACCCTCAGTAAGAGTCAAACCTTCGACCTTTGAACACCAGTGGAGACCATCCAGTTTCCTCCCTTTTCCATGAAGAGTCGCTCTAAAACCAGATAATTCCTTAGAGAGTTATTGTTAAACTTTGTTTTTGCCCCAGTGAAGTCGCCAATCAAATCAGCACGTCACTAAGACCCCCAGCGGAGAGGAAACTTTGAACTACCAATCCCCAGCGGAAACCATTTAGTTTTCCCTTAATATTCTCAACAAAATAGAGTTTCTCAAATCCCTAGTAGATTGGCATACTCCCAACCTCTTGACCCAAATTCCTGAATGAAGATTCTCATTCTCACTTCCTCGGAAGATTGGCATATAACCCGAGTTCCTGATATTCCCGACAGAATGAAGATTCTCATTCTCAAAGTGGCATATAACCTAAACTCTTGAATTTCTTCCAAACAAGAATAAGCTTTTCCCAGAGTCCTGAGCTTACTCTCCAGCAGGATAGCTACTCCCCAACAGTATAGCTATTCCCCACAGAATTTTGTACTCCCCAACAAAATCAAGATTCTCATCTTTGATTCTCTAGTGAAGTTGCCAGAGCTTTCTTTGCTCTCAGCATAAATTTGTCAGAGATTTTAATCCCCTGCAGATCGAAGATTCTCGTTCTTGACTCCTCAGCACAAATTCCCCTGGCAGAATGAAGATTCTCATTCTCAATCCCCCATAGAGTTTTCAAATATTCCCCAACAGAGTTCTCCTCAAACAACAAAATAGGAATCCCCAGTAGATTGGCATACAACCTGAACTCCTGATTTCCCCAGCAGTATAGCTTCTCCCCACAGAGGTTGTCAAAAAGCTTGAAGACACACATACTCTTCAACAGTGGTCCAAGATTCATTTTCCCCGACAGCGGTCAAAGATTTTATTTATCTCCAGCTATCCAGGATTTATTTTCCTCAACAAGACAGCTTATCAGCTTACATGCGCATACATTACATTCATAAATCATGAGCATTGACAAAAAACATATTTTTCATCATACATTTCATGCAACATAACTTTGTGTTTCAGCTAATATTTTACCCTTTTCAGGATAAGATTAGCAAGTTTCAACTCAAGGATCATGAAAACAGTTTACGGGTGCTTCCAAACATGGATGTTAATCTATCGCTTGTTCAGATTCAGCCTTTTGAAAACAGTTTACGGATGCTCCAATAATGCACGTTAATCTATTGCTTGTTCAAACCCAAGGATCATGAAAACAATTTACGGGTGCTTCCAAACATGGATGTCAATCTATCGCTTGTTCAGATTCAACTTCTGAAAACAGTTTACGGACGCTCCAAACATGGATGCTAATCTATCGCTTGTTCAGATTCAACTTTTGAAAACAGTTTACGGGTGCTTCTAAACATGGATGTTAATCTATCGCTTGTTCAGATTCGGCTTATTGAAAACAATTTACGGGTGCTTCCAAACATGGATGTCAATCTATTGCTTATTCAACTTCAAGGATTTTGAAAATAGTTTACGGATGCACCAAACATGGATGTTAATCTATTTCTTATTCAACTTCAAGGATCATGAAAATAGTTTACGGGTGCTTCTAAATATGGATGTCAATCTATCGCTTGTTCAGTTTTAACTTCTGAAAACATTTTACGGACGCTCCAAACATGGATGCTAATCTATCGCTTGTTCAGATTCAACTTTTGAAAACAATTTACGGGTGCTTCCAAACATGGATGTTAACCTATCGCTTGTTCAGATTCGGCTCATTGAAAACAGTTTATGAGTGCTTCCAAACATGGATGTTAATCTATTGCTTGTTCAGATTCGGCTCATTGAAAACAGTTTACGGAGGCTCCAAACACGGATGCTAATCTATTGCTTATTCAGACCCCTAGCTCAGAGACATTCCATATATGGATACCTTTCTGATACTCATTATTTCACCTATAACATATAACTCAATAAACTTTCTTGGATGGCATCTTTAAGCCCATCTCTGACAAGATTCTGTCGCTTCTCCAAATGGAATCTGCAAGCCCATTCCTTCAACTATGCTTTGACGAGTGCAAATTTATGGGCACTCTAGTGTCCAATCATCTTTTACCTTCGAGTCGCGAATGGAAAACTTGCCAATCTAACTCTTCGGTTCAAGAAGATTGAACAGGGGCAGCTGTTGTACCCCAAAATTTGCCCTCCCTTTTTCACAAGAAATCACAACCTTAGGGTTTTCTCAAATTTTCAAGATTAGCTCAAGAATCGATCAAACATACTTTTCTTTGGCAGTAAATCGAGAATTAGGGTTTTCTCTTGCATTTCTCAAAAGAAACATAATTCTCAGAAATTCAATTAACTGTCACATGTTTTCACACTTTTTCAAGTTTGCTGAAAGGTTACTGGTGGTTCTCAAGTTTTGTTTATCTGAGATAAGAGATAGGAAATGAGATGGTCATGTGGAATATTCAGATTTTGTCTGATCCAGGTTAACCAGATGATGTGCGTCTGTTAAGACGTTTTCTTATTAACGGAATTCATGTTTGCTTGTTGGTGGAATGCACAGTGCGTATTTTGATTGGAATGATGTTGCAAGGTTATGAGATTTATAGAGTTTTTTGGGATTACTTGGAATTTAAGTTATCTGTATTGGAAATATTGGAATGCAGTTTCAGTTATTTTAAATCAGGAATCTTAAATAATAAGTGAAGATGCAAAAGAAGAATTGCAAATTATTGACAGTAGAAGTATTTTATTTGATAAAGACTTTTTCATTTATTTCAAAAAATGTTACAATACAGTTTGTTTTTTAAATGCTTTAAGTTGTTCAACTTATTGTATTTGAACATTAAATTGGTACATTTGTTTGAATATTTGTCCCTAAGTTACAAAGAGAAAAGTACAAGCCTAAACTTCTATTGTTCCCGTGCTCGCCACAAAGTCTCTGGCTTCTTCTACTTTGTCATCAACCAAGTTGTGCTCACATGAAAAGAAAAACAAAGAAAAAGGGTTAGTACAGTTGATTAATTAGATTTTTCAAACAAAGAAGAAAGGAAAATACTCATCATTAAAGTTTTCCATCCGGAATCAGAGTGCTATTTTTCATCACGTTTTATTTTTCTCTTCGCAAATCACAAGAAAATTGCTCTTCTTGGTTCACGAAGAGAAAAATAAAAATACACATTGAAGAGTGAAAACAAATCAAATAATTCAAAAACATAGCAAGGCGCCAAGCTGGATGCAAGACATGTTGTACAAAGCAAGCATACAAAGGTACAAAGAAGTTACAAAGGCAAACTGGATGCAAGAAACCAAGTAGTGCAGCAAACAGCATTACAACAAAACTAAACAGTGCATTACATAACAGGAACCTACTGTAACAAACAGCACAAGTAAGGTGCCAAACTGAGCTACAAAGCACAAGGCACCAAACTGCATTTAGAAAACATAAGAAAAATGAACAAAAGAAATTGGATGCAAACTGCACAAATGCAGCAAGTACAGTGCAGCAGGATGGCAGTAAAAGGCAGGAGGTAATCCAAAATCACAAGTCAAAGACTTGTCACAGCTTTTCATGATTTTCCAGCAAGTCAAACTTTTCAGAAAATAAAAAAGGCAAAAAGAAAATTTTCTTTGTCATTGAGGGAGAAAGAGAGAAAAGGGAGCACCTTTTTAGTATTTGTACAATTGGCAAGAAAAATGGATCAAGAAATAATACCATAAAAACAGCAAGAAGAAAAAGGCCCAACGGTTTCAGGCATAAACCATAAGTCCCAGCCTGCTAACCAAAGGTAGAGAGATCTGTTATAAGACAAAACTCCAAGCCAAGTCCAAAAGGACACAAGTTAAAAACCTGTACAACCTTTAGCAATTGGAACCAAGCTAAAAAATATACCAAAGCAACTGCACAACTCTCCCAAAGCGAAAAAACCTGTTAACAGTTTCACCACCATCCCAAACCTGTTTATCAAACTGTAACAAGCCAACATCCCGCTACCAAAAATCAACCACAAGCCTGCTATCAAAAAATAGCATAGCCAAGCTGCAAACAAGACCAACAACCTGCATTTCTCAAACAGAACCAAGCCAACAACCACAAGCCTGCTATTAAAAAAAAGCACAACCAAACTACCAATCACCAACAACCTGCATTTCTCAAACAGAACTAAGCCAACAAGCACAACCTGCTATCAAACAAACTCAAAGAAACTGCATAACATTTTCAACGAGCTTGCAAAGTTGTGACAAACAGAAAACAAACCATAAACTGCAAACCAGTTTCAAAAACAATCAATCAAAAGCCTACCAAATTGCGAACCTGTCATCAAACTCAACATCCAAAAACCATAACTTGTATAACAGTTCAAATCAGAAGAAAAGCTACCAACAAATCAGTTTCAGAAACATATACCTCAACATCCAAAAACAATTCATCTAGACTTAATCATCATCATCACCAAACCATTACCAAACCAAATCTCAGAACTATCATCCTCAACATTCAAGTTTCAGAAGCAACATCAACAACAAGTTTCAGAACTAGTATCGTCATCAACAAATCAGTTTCAGAACAAATCATCAGCAACATTCAAACTCCAAGAGAAAGGAAAAGAGTTCCAGGAGCAACATCTACAAATCAATTTCAGAACAAATCATCATCAACATTCAACATTCAAGATAGAGGAAAAGAAACAAAGTTTCAGAACAAGCTTCATCATAAACCAACATTCAAATTCAAGAGAGAGGAAGAAGTTTCAGATAATCATCATCAACGAAAGAATTACAACCAAGCCAGAAGCTTGCCGTCATCTCTTGCCCTCCGCCTCTAAGCCACCAAGGAAGCACCTCCATCTCCCCGTCTCACCTTTCCTCTCCTCTTCATAGAGAAAGTCTCAAGGTATGATTCTCAAACCCCTTTACTTCTGTTTTAGGCATGTAAAAAGCATAGGTTAAACAACTAAGCAAAACGAAACTGGACAAAACATGCGAAGCAAACATGAACAAACTGTTAAAATCAGAAGAGTAATAAATCGTACCATTTTACAACGAAACCATGGATCTTTGTGAGGAGATGAGAGGGTGAGGGTTGCTCCGGCGGCCAAGGCTTAGGGGAGATCCGGGCATGTGAGGCTGAGAGAGATGAAGAGAGAAAACGAGATAGCGGCGCCGCTGTGAAGCAAAACATACAAACCCTAAAATTTCTGAACCATAACAAAAATATCACTAACTTTGCCTAGGGCCTGTCCAAACACATAGGCCCATGTAATTTGCTAGCGCGTCCCCCCCCCCCCCATTTTTCCATTCTGACCCCCTTGTTCTTCCTTACTTTTTGTTTTGGGCCCAACTCTCAAATCCCTAAAGCCCATTCTACAACTTGTTTTAATTTTCTTTCTTTCTTGAATAAACTCATAAAAAAAACTCAATACTTTTATTTATTTATTTAAAATTAGCTTAGTTAACTTATCTTTTTATAACACTAATTATATTTAAAATTTTGATTTTTCTTAATTAGTTTTAATCATTTTTTTTTCTTTTCACACATTTAATGAAAATACCAAGAAAAAACATTTAAATTGATTTAATTAATTTTGTTTTCTTTAAACCTCTTTTTTTATTAACAAAAATACAAAAATAATAGAATTGTTGTTTAATTAATTTTTCTTTAAACTTTTCCTTTCATAATTAATAAAATACAAAAAGAATGTTAATAATAAAAATTTAATCTTTCTTTTTTAGAATAGATTTTTATTTATTTATTTCCAAGTAAATACATGCATTTCATAATTTATTGATTTTCCTTATTTCATAATTTGTTATAACTTTGTATTGAATTGTGACAATTCGATTTGGTTGTAACACTTGATATTTGGATATTGTTATCTAAAATTCTGGCAGCAGATACTCAATGTCATAGTGAATGTTATGACACCGTATCTGACTTTCTATAAGACAGTAAATCAAAAAGCAGTAAAGAACACAGTCAATTGTTTACCCAGTTCAGTGTGAAACAACACCTACTCTGGGGGCTACCAAGCCAGGGAGGAAATTCACTATAAGAGATATTAATTCACGAATAAACTAACCAGTTTATCTCCTTCACTTAAGACCTACCCAATGCAACTTCAATCTAAGTTCAACTTAAACCTGAGTTCCTACTCACTCCCCCTCAATCACAGCAGTGATACTAAACAATTGACTAATGAAATTATGAAGACACTCTTCAGAACATACACTTGATTATGCTTCATAGCTTTTAATCAAGTAACACAAACACTCGTGCTTCAAAGCTTTGAGTGATACATAAACCTAACTTGACCTTGCTTCAAAGCTTTAATCAAGTGACACAAACACTCGTGCTTCAAAGCTTTGAGTGATACACAACCCTTACAATCAAAACCTACTCCAAGTCACTTATCACAATGATACTTGCTTGGATTACAGTAGTTAAAACTATACAGCCCCTTCTTGATCTTCTGTCGAAAAGTTGAGTTCACCAACAGCCTTCCTGTTGAATATATAGGCAGCTGTTCTTCAGTTAGGGCTTCCACGAAAATAGCTAGGGTTAATTAGGGTTAACCTCAAGACTTGGTCACAAGACTTTATCAACCAGATTAGGGTTAAGCCAAGTTAACCTAAAGTCCACGTGAGATTCTGTTCTGGAATGTATGAACCATATTCCTGAAAAATCTCAGAATTAACAAAACTGCGTAACTGTTAGATCAGTACAGGATGTCTTAACATTGGTTATGACAACAAGACTCATATTTACTGATTTTGGTAGAATGTAATAAATGTGATCATTGCATAATGATCAGCTACACACTCATAATGAGCAGCTACTGTATGCCATTCTTTTTCTGCAGAAAGTACCTAGTAACCCAGAATGTTATGACATCAGTCATGACATTCACACAGCTCGTTTTACCAAAAATACATGCCAATTACCAAACACTTACAAACTCCCCCTTTGGCAAATTTTTGGCTAAAACCCCTAAACAATCAGAGATTAGAGAGCAGCAGAAATAATATGTCTGCAGAAAAAAATAGTCTACCAAGTATAATTAACACAAAATCTTCTCCCCCTCTTTAGCCATAAATAGGCCAAAGATACATGTACTTTTAGGTTATATAGTCATCCAAAATGAATAATAAAAACAAAAAAAAATCTGAAATCACTTGCAGCAACAGGTACCAGCAGCAAGCTTGACAACTCCACTGATCTTCAAGCATTGTCATCTTCAGAGGAGGCACTATCTTCAGCATTAAGCTGATCTTCAGCAGCATCTTCTTCCCTTCTTTGTCCTTCAGTCTCCTCCTGTTCTAGTCTAGCAATTAGGTTCTCAAGAGTCCTTTTCCTTGTCTCCAGCTCTTTGCAGGTTTCCTTCAGCACAGCTATAACATCAGATTTCTTGGACTGAGTTTTGACAGTTGATGTCTCAGCTGATGTCATGACAATATCAGGAACATGAGTTCCCTGAAATAGCTTATAGTGCAACCCAAGAGCAGGGGCTCTTTTGCATACAATATCTTTTTCAACTAGAATGTCAGGATACTGAGCAAGGACAATACCACATAGGAGGGAGAGAAAGGCAATAGGGCCTTTAACAACATAGCTTCCAGCATGTTTTAAAGTTTGATCAAAGATATACCTGCCATAGTCAAATTCTATCCTGGTTCCAACAACATAAATGAATCTTCCCAATCCTGTGGAGATGGTTGATTTATGGTTGGTGGGAACCCAGTTGGCTGCACCAATGTTGTGCAGGATGGCAAATTTCATGCTTAGCTTACTTGCATTCAGCTTGCCTTTTAAGGGCCAGCTCTTGACTTGATTTGCAGTTATGGTTTGGCATACTTGGTTGTCAGTAACCTCTAGTTCAGTGCAAGCCTCATCTGGTCTTCCTAGGAATTTGTTTATTTCATAGGGAGAGAAATTTACCTTTCTTCCTCTCACATAAACACACTTAAAGTCAGTTGACCTTCCATCAGCACATCCATCAGATAAATTCACTATGATTTCTTTGACAAGATTTTCATAGCAGTTGGTAAACTTTACCACACTATTCATTAGACCAGCAGTTTTGATTAGGTCCATGATCTCCTTACATTCCATGGCACCATTGTTCAGTTCTCTTTCCAAGGCTATTCTTTTCAAACAAACATACTTCCATCTGTTAGCATTTTCAGGGTGGTGAAAAGAAATGTTGTCAGTGGGGACTTCAGGAACTTTAGCCATTTTGCTTGATGGGAGTTTCCTTCTGAGAGGAATGTCTTCAGCATCAACTTCAAATTCTGATTCCTCATCAGAATCAGAAGGTTCAGGCTCTTTCCTTTTCTTTGCTATTGGTTGTCTCACAGACTTTGAGAGACTACCAGCAGGTACTCGGGTTTTCACCTTCCCTTTGGACAATCCAGTCTTCACAGTTTCTACACCAGTCTTGTCTTCAGACCTGGTTTTCTTATGAACAACATCAGCAGTCTTCTCTTTGGTCAGACATTTTGCAACATCCTGCTTTCCTTTTCTGTTCATCATCCTTCTAGCTATGCTAGCGTTGATATTTGCAATTAGGTCATTGTCAGAGTATTCTTCATCCACATCAATAACCGGGGGTTCAACATCCTTCTCTGAAGGGTTCTGGAGATCATCAAGATTTTCAAATGATTTCCGAATGTTTTCATCCGGTGTCTCAACATTCTTAGTGACATCTGGATTCATTTCAACATTTGGACTAGCAGATTCTTGATTTAAATCAACAGAAATGCCAGGTACCGAGTGGTTCTCATTCAGAATTCTTGTAACAAGTCTAGCTATTGCTTGATGAACATAAGTTAAGCCTTCCCTATTTGCTATTTCTGAGGGAACAAAAGATGATGGTTGAGAGGGATTACCAGATGAAGAAGCTTGAGACCTTACTGCATGCCTTGTTCTCAGCTTTTTAACCTTAGAGGGGTTAGCTGCCAGTTCTCTAAGAGGAGTAATCTCCAGAACATCAGAATCCATGCAGGTTGTGATTGCCCTAGGTTCTCGATCAGAGGATGCAGAAGAAACAATCTTCTTTGAAGAGGATGATGTCATGGATAGTTGAGACATTTTGAGAGTCTTAGAAAACCAGTAACAACGAGAGTGAAAACTTTGATTGAGAGAATGGAGATTGTTGCAGAGCCGAGAGAGGAAGGAGGTAAATGAGTGTCTATTCAACTTCTTAATAATTTTGAAAGAAATATGGAAACATATGATTAACCCAATCAAAATAGACTTAACACAAAAATCTCCTTCATCCCTTGTTTTAAGCAAAATTAATTGCTACATTTCCTCATGTTGGAAAATACCCAACTTGCCCCTCAAATTTTCAAATTGATTTGCATCATGTGCCTTGGTAAAAATGTCAGCCAGCTGTAGTTCAGTGGAAACATGTTCCAGTTTAATCGTCTTCTCCTCTACAAGATCTTTGATAAAGTGATGTCTAATGTCAATATGCTTGGTCCTGCTATGCTGAATAGGATTCTTGGAAATGTTGATTGTACTCAGATTGTCACAGTACAATGTCATAACATCTTGTGTGACATTATACTCAGTAAGAATCTGTTTCATCTAGATCATTTGAGAACAGCTACTACCAGCTGCTATGTATTCAGCTTCAGCAGTAGAGAGAGACACACAATTCTGTTTCTTGCTGAACCAGGAGACCAGATTATTTCCTAAGAAGAAACATCCTCCAGAGGTGCTCTTTCTATCATCAGCACTTCCAGCCCAATCAGCATCACAGTAACCAGTCAGAGTTGGTTCACAACCATGAGAGTACAGCAAGCCATAGTTGTAAGTTCCACTTACATACTTCAAAATTCTCTTCACTTGGTTGATATGACTGACTTTGGGATCAGCTTGGTATCTTGCACATACTCCAACTGCAAAAGCAATGTCAGGTCTGCTGGCTGTTAAGTATAGAAGACTTCTTATCATGCTTATGTACAGGCTTTGGTCCACCTTAACCCCACTTGAATCTTTGGATAGCTTTAAATGAGTAGGTGTAGGAGTCCTTTTGTGTCTGGCATTCTCCATTCCAAACTTCTTGACAATGTTCTTTGCATACTTGCTTTGAGACAGAAAAATTGAGTCTTCCATCTGTGTGACTTGCAGTCCAAGAAAGTAGGACAATTCTCCCATGAGACTCATTTCTAATTCAGCCTGCATCTGGTCAGCAAAATGTTTAACCATTTTATCTGACATTCCCCCAAACACTATGTCATCAACATATATTTGAGCTACCATTACCTTTCCTCCTTCATTTTTGACAAAAACGGTTTTATCCAAGCCTCCTTTTCTGTATCCTTTGTTAGAGAGAAATTTTGTCAACCTGTCATACCATGCTCTAGGAGCTTGTTTCAGGCCATATAAAGCTTTCCTCAATTTGTAGACATGATCAGGGTAGTTTGGATCCACAAATCCTTTAGGCTGTTCCACATAAACTTCCTCATTTAAGTACCCATTTAGGAAGGCACTTTTTACATCCATCTGAAATAACTTGAACTTCAGGAGACAAGCAATTCCCAATAGGAGTCTGATTGATTCCAGTCTGGCTACAGGGGCAAAGGTCTCATCAAAATCAACCCCTTCAACTTGAGTGTATCCTTGAGCAACAAGTCTTGCCTTATTCCTGGTGACAACTCCTTCAACATGTGATTTGTTCTTGTAGATCCATTTTGTGCCAATGATGTTTGTTCCTTATGGTCTAGGAACTAACTCCCATACTTCATGTTGCTTGAATTGGTTCAATTCATCTTGCATTGCTCCAATCCAGTATTCATCAGTTAAAGCCTCTTAAACATTTCTTGGTTCAATTTTAGACACAAAGCAAGAGTTTGAGATGATTTCTCTAGATCTTGTAATGACTCCACTGTTAGGATCTCCTATGATGAGTTCTTTAGGATGATCTTTCTGAATTCTGATGGAAGGGTTTTTGTTAGCTTCCTTTGATTCAGAGTCTGATGCAGTAGTGTTAGGTAGATTATTCTCTTGAGTTGAAGTCTCAAAGAATGTCTCAACATTACAAGGGACATATGTTTCCTCATGATAATCATCAACTATGACATTTATTGATTCCATAATGACTTTGGTCCTGGAATTAAATACCCTATAAGCTCTGCTATTGGTGGAGTATCCTAGAAATATTCCTTCATCACTTTTAGGGTCCAGCTTTCTCCTTTGTTCACGATCTGCCAGAATATAGCATTTGCTACCAAATACATGGAAGTACATCACTGTTGGCTTTCTTCCTTTCCAGAGTTCATAAATGGTGGATGAGGTTCCCTTTCTCAAGGTGACCCTGTTATGGACATAACAGGCTGTATTCATAGCTTCAGCCCAAAAATGAATAGGAAGTCTTTTGGCATGTATCATTGCTCTGGCAGATTCCTGTATGGTCCTGTTTTTCCTTTCTATAACTCCATTTTGTTGAGGAGTTATAGGTGAAGAGAATTCATGATTAATTCCTTCTGAGGAACAAAACTCATTAAACTTACTGTTTTCAAATTCCTTGCCATGATCACTTATGATTCTGACAATGCACCCTTCTTTTTCTCTTTGAATTCTTTTGCACAGTTCTTTAAAAACTTCAAATACATCAGATTTTTCCCTAATGAAGTTAATCCAGGTGAATCTGGAAAAATCATCCACAACAACATAGGCATATCTTTTTCCACCAAGACTTTCCACCTGCATTGGTCCCATCAAATCCATATGTAGAAGTTCTAGAACCTTAGAGGTGGTCAGATGTCTTGACTTTGGATGTGACATCCTAGTCTGCTTACCAACCTGACATTCACCACAGACTCTCCCTTCATCAATTTGCAGTCTTGGAATCCCTCTGACTGCCTCCATGGATATAATCCTTTTCATTCCTCTTAGATGTAGATGACCAGGTTTTTGGTGCCACAGTTTCACTTCTTTTTCTTCTTTGGCAATAGAACACACAGTAGAGTAATTAGTGTTCTCAGGCTCCCACAAGTAGCAGTTGTCTTTAGATCTGACTCCTTTCATTACAACTTCTTGTTTCTCATTATTTACAAGACATTCAGATTTGGAGAAGTTGACCTTGAATCCTAGGTCGCATAATTGGCTGATACTTATGAGATTAGCAGTCAAGCCTTTTACCAGCAATACTATATTTAGATTTGGAACTCCAGGGAAGTCCAAGTTTCCAACTCCTTTGATTTCTCCTCTAGCACCATCTCCAAAGGTCACATAACTAGTGGTGTGAGGTTTAACATTATTGAGAAGATTCTTGATTCCAGTCATGTGCTTAGAACATCCACTGTCAAAGTACCAGTATTCCTTTGCAGAGACTCTAAGGGAAGTGTGAGCTATCAGGGCAATAGCCTTTTTCTTCCACTGTGGAGTATATGGTACCTTGTTAGACTTAGGTTTGACACCTGGGTTCTGATTAGGATATCCATATAATCTGAAGCAGAATGGCTTTATGTGACCAAACCTCCCACAATGATGACATCTCCATCTTTGATACTTTTTCTTCATATTTCTCTGTTCTCGATGTTGAGTGCTATGTTGTGACATCTGCTTTGACATTTGTTTATCAGGCCTGATCTTCTTGTCTATACCAGATTTCTTTACTGCCACAAATCCTAGACCAGACTTGTTTCCCACATTTTGTCCAACCTGAAGGATTTCTTCCAATTTGTCAGTTCCATTTGTCAGCATCTTGACAGATTTGGTCATCTGGTCCAGTTTTGAGTTTAGCATTTGAACTTCCCCTTCTAGATGACTTATAGTATCAATGTCTGCCTTTTTCTCAGCCTCCAACTTTATTATGAGTTTTGTTTGTCTCTCATTTTGCTGACAGACTTCAGCACTTCTGATACATAATTTCTTGTAGGAATCAGCCAGTTCTTCAAATGTCACTTCCTCATCACTAGAGTCACTATCAGAGTTACAAATACTAGTTAGTGCAGAAACTAGTTTGGCAGATTCTTCTTCAGAATTACTTTCTGAATCACAGTCAGACCAAGTAACAGACATTCCTTTCTTTTGTTTCTTAAGAAAGGTAGGACATTCAGCTCGAATGTGCCCATATCCTTCATATCCATGGCATTGAATTCCTCTGCTTTGATTTCCCTTCTCTTCAGACTTTGGTCTTCTGCTGGAGTCATAAGATTTGTTAATGTCAGAAGGAATGTTCTTAACATTTGACCTTGACTTTGGATCCATTATCTTGATGAGTTTGTTGAATTGTCTTCCAAGCATGGCTATAGCTTCTGAAATATTTTCTTCTTCATCCTCCTTGTTTTCATCTTCAGTATTAGATACAAGTGCTATGCTCTTGTTTTTCTTGTCGACATTGTCACTGATCCCCATCTCAAAGGTCTGAAGAGACCCAATGAGTTCATCCACCTTCAAATTGCTGATATCCTGGGCTTCCTCTATACCAGTTACCTTCATTGCAAATCTTTTAGGCAAGGATCTGAGAATCTTTCTCACCAGTTTTTCTTTTGACATCTTTTCTCCCAATGCTCCTGAGGTGTTGGCAATCTCCAAGATGTTCATGTGAAACTCATGAATGGTTTCATCTTCCATCATCCTTAGGTTCTCAAATTTGGTAGTCAGCATCTGAAGCCTTGACATTTTTACTTTGGATGTGCCCTCATGGGTAGTTTTGAGAGTGTCCCAAACTTCCTTGGCCAGTTCACATTGATGTACTAGTCTGAATATGTTTCTATCAATTCCATTGAACAAGGCATTTAATGCTTTGGAATTACCCAGGGCTAACTCATCTTCTTCTTTGCTCCATTCTTCCTCAGGTTTCAGACTGATTGTCCCATCTTTCTCAGTTATGGTGGGATGGTTCCATCCTTTGTCAGCAGCTCTCAAAGCCTTTTTGTCCAGTGATTTTAAGAAGGAAATCATACGAGGTTTCTAGTAGTCATAATTTGATCCATCCAGAATGGGTGGTCTGTTTCCAAAAACTCCTTCTTTGTCCATAGCGCCAGAAAGTGATATCCCTAGATCTCACCCAGTAAGACAGGCAGGGTGCCCGCTCTGATGCCAATTGAAATTCTGGCAGCAGATACTCAATTTCACAATGAATGTTATGACACCGTATCTGACTTTCTATAAGACAGTAAATCAAAAAGCAGTAAAGAACACAGTCAATTGTTTACCCAATTCAGTGTGAAATAACACCTACTATGGGGGCTACCAAGCCAGGGAGGAAATTCACTATAAGAGATATTAATTCAAGAATAAACCAACCAGTTTATCTCCTTCACTTAAGACCTACCCAATGCAACTTCAATCTAAGTTCAACTTAAACATGAGTTCATACTCACTCCCCCCCAATCACAGCAGTGATACTAAACAATTGACTAATGAAATTATGAAGACACTCTTCAGAACATACACTTGATTATGCTTCACAGCTTTTAATCAAGTAACACAAACACTCGTGCTTCAGAGCTTTGAGTGATACATAAACCTAACTTGACCTTGCTTCAAAGCTTTAATCAAGTGACACAAACACTCGTGCTTCCAAGCTTTGAGTGATACATAACCCTTACAATCAAAACCTACTCCAAGTCACTTATCACAATGATACTTGCTTGGATTACAGTAGTTAAAACTATACAGTCCCTTCTTGATCTTCTGTCGAAAAGTTGAGTTCACCAACAGCCTTCCTGTTGAATATATAGGCAGATGTTCTTCAGTTAGGGCTTCCACGAAAATAGCTAGGGTTAATTAGGGTTAACCTCAAGACTTGGTCAGAAGACTTTATCAACCAGATTAGGGTTAAGCCAAGTTAACCTAAAGTCCACGTGATATTCTGTTCTGGAATGTATGAACCATATTCCTGAAAAATCTCAGAATTAACAAAACTGCATAGCTATTAGATCAGTACAGGATGTCTTAACATTGGTTATGACAACAAGAATCCTGTTTACTGATTTTGGTAGAATGTAATAAATGTGATCATTGCATAATGATCAGCTACACACTCATAATGAGCAGCTACTGTATGCCATTCTTTTTCTGCAGAAAGTACCTAGTAACCCAGAATGTTATGACATCAGTCATGACATTCACAGAGCTGGTTTTACCAAAAATACATGCCAATAACCAAACACTTACATTATCCTTGTGAGATTCATCCCCATTTGTAAATAATTGTACCCCCATCCCCAGATACTTTTGTAATAGCTTAGACTTTTAATTCTCGCACTTTATACTTTCAAATATGCCATGATTAGAGATAAGGGTTTGTATGCGAAAATGCAAAATCAATCACTAGATGACCTAATACAAAACCTAAATGCACGAAAATGACAAACACAATTCACACGTGCACCTCTAGGGTAACCTCGCTTGTTGCCTCGGAAATGCAATCATGTCCCTCGAATATGAGACACTCTAGCAAATGCCCCTTCGATAAACAAAGATCGTAGTCCCTCGATGACCCTCAATGTTGTCTTCGATAAAATGATCTCTTCCCTTACGAAATTGCTAGAGTTTCTCACAAGTTTCTTTCAATGATTGTATGCGATGACCCGCGCCTATCCCGTTTAACATCCTAATACAAGGTTGTCTACCAAATATAATGGTAAAACAAAACTTTCAAAAGGGTTAAAAATGTATAGGAAAAATCTTTGAGTAGAATAGGGTAGACAACTCTTAGTTACTTGATCAAAGCTTGCAAAACATCCTTGCTATTTTCAAAACACACATCACAACACAATTTCAAAACATTTCCCAAAAACAAACTTTCAAACATTGAAATATCTTTTCAAAAAGACAAACACCTTTGTATATATTCAAACAAGAATCATTTCAAAGGTTGCCACAACGATGGCCTCTTTTTCAAAGCATTTTCAAAAGCACACACACAAAGCACCATTTCAAATAATTGAAAAGCAAAAGCAAGTGATCTAAACAAGTAACTAAGAGCCCATGGATAACCATGGATGGAAAGGGTGCGTGCACCTTCCTTTTTCATAATCTACCCCCCGAACCCAAGAAAACATCTCAAAGGTCTTTCCTGTGCTTTTTGACCTTTCCTTTGGATAAAATAAAAAGTCGGTGGCGACTCTTGCTAAACCGCACAATTGCGAACACAAACGCAAAACCTCAAGTCAGTTCTCCCACCGTATCACAGATACCATGATCTTTTTCTGCTGTGATACGGTGGGAAGAGAACTGACTGTTTTTGGAATGCTGGTTCGCGTTTTGTGTTTGTTTTCGCAAAATGTCGCGGTAAGCAAGAATCGCCACCGTCTTTTATTTTATCCAACAAGGAAAGGACAAAAGCACCGAAAAATTCCTTTTTGAGATGTTTCTCGGGTTCGGGAGGTAGATTATAGAAAGGGAAGGTGTTAGCACCCTTTCTATCCGTGGTTATCCACGGGCTCTTAGGTACTCGCTCATTGGGTTTTTCAAAATTTTCTTTTCTTTGTGTTTATGGGTTTGAAAGAAGTTTTTGTTTGAAAAGTGTGTAAGTGCGAAAAGTTTGTTTTGTTTTAAAAGGAGCAAGTACTTAAGAACCATCTACCTACTCGAAAAAGGGAATTAATCTGTACAAGTGTCCTTTAGACAATTCTATCCCACTATCAAGGAGTAGGTAGCATCATCGTTGGAGTTTTAAGGGTCAATTCGATTAAGGGACGTGTGGTCACTAAAGCAATGTTAGGACGCCTTAGCGGTAACCCTAATGTCTTAGATCATTTTTCCGAGGCAACCGTTTCGAGGAAACTTATGATCTTTAGACAAGAGTGCGGCCTCTAAAACTTCCTATACTCAATGACCACGTTCGAAGGCAACCAAGTGAGGTGTACCCTAAGAGTGCGCATGTGCGAGTGTATTATTTTTCAGTTATTTATCTTTGTACATGTCATGGGTGAGCTATGTTGATTTTAAGTTCATACATTGGATCTTGTCATGCATTCCCTATTATCAAACATCTAACAGTTAATATTGGGAGGAATTTAAATTGCAGAAATTAAATCTAAACTATTACAAGGCGTCGGGCATTTACATCGCCAAAAACAAACCCTTTAACTTAAATTACGGAAAGTAAATAAAAGCGGTAAATAATTAAAGTCCTAATTAAAAGCTATTACATACCGGAGACAAGTACATTAATATGATAAAAATAAACAAACGCGTGCGGGAAATTAAATCGAGCGCAAATTTCTAGGGTTTTGAACCTTTTTGTTAAAGAAAATATTTTTTTTTGTTTGCTTTTGAATTTTAAGAAATAAATTATCTAAGTTAATTATTAAACAACGTTAAATTGATTAATTAATGAAAATAAATATTTTTGGGTTTTTTTATATTTAAGGAAATAAAATAAAACTGATTAAAACTGTTAAAACCTAATATTCTAAATTAGTTTTAATTTATTACACAAATGTTAAAATTGTACCTAATTAAAAAATACATTAATTGATTAATATTTATTTACAAAAATACAATGATGATATTAATTTTAATAAAATAAAAATAATATTTTTTTTTGTGTTTTCTGATTTTATTAAAAAAATATTAATTTGTTAATTTAAAAAAAATAATGATAATTAAACAAAAGAAAGTAATAAAATGAAATTAAAAAGAGAAAGAAATAACCAAATAGGGGGTGTTGGGCCCAGATGGAGGTTTGTTCAGCAATTATTTGGCCCAATACAAACAAGCCTTATTGGACTTTCCAGGATCTCACGTATACGCATTGACCAAGCCTTATGGTAGACCCTCATTCCTAACCACCAGATCTGGCCTGGAGCCCATCTGGCATCTGGAGATCTGAAGTCCATGGTAGTCCACATGTTGGCATTTGCCCTAGAACAGCTGTGAATAAAAGGCAACAAATATTGGGGGACCTAGGATTCGAACCCAGGTCCTATTGGATCAAGCACTAACGCCTCTGCCAGCTGAGCTGTTATTTCTTTTTGTTAATAAAATAAACAATGAATATTATATGTACAACAAACAATTATGCCTGAATTAAAAAAAATAAAAGAGCATAATTTTAAATTGGCCAATTGGGAGAGGACGTGTGGTCGTCTTCTTCATAAATCTCTAGTTTTCTTACCTGCGGATTTTTATCCGCAGGAAGATCCGTGGCTTGCTCCCAAAACTCATTCTAGGACATATAAATACCATCCAAGAATATGGATGTGATCGTCTCTTCCTCCTGAGTTCACCTATGCCAATTATTTGTCCCAATTGTTCCTGCAAAACAAAAACCCAAATGCAAACCTCCAAAACCCTAGGTTCGGGTAGAGAGATATAGGCTACAAAAATCCAATTGAATGATGCAGAATGATTGGAAATTGAATGGCAAGCATGATTATACAAAAAAATTGGCAAAAGGATGCAAGAAAATGGATTCACGATTCCATGTACAGGGCTATGTTCTTGAGTACTTACAGCATGATTTAGGAGGTCTCAAGGCTTGGTTCTGATTGCTTTAGCTCCAGTGGATGTTAGGCAAGAAGGCTATGTGGAGATTTTGCTTTGAAAACGCCTTCAATATGGATTTCGATCTCCAACTTTTTCAAGCTTTTTTCAGTTTTTGTTTGGCCGTTTCTGTCACCTTAAGGCCGTGTTTCTTGTATGTCTATGTTGTATATGCATCAAGCAAGCAATTAGGTTAAATCTTGGGCTTCCAATCCTTGTGAATTGATGAATCATGATTTGATATGATCTTCCATTAACAAACTTCCAAAAATGTCTCAAATCAAATATTTTGTGCATAATAAGACTTGATACGAATTTGATTGGGTGTATCATGTTAATTGAAAGCTGTAATGATCAAAAAGATATCAAGCTATTAAGATTTGGATTTTATTTTGATTTAAATTGATTAAAAATGAATTAAATCAATAAAAATCAAATAAAATAGAAAAATTAATAATTGGTCATGAAATTGAAGATAGGACACGTGTGTGGTGTGACAAGATCAAATCAAGTGGAAAAAAGTGGACTTTTGGCAATTTTGAAAAAATGCCCAACTTCAACAATGCATAACTTCTTCAATTTTGAACCTTTAGAAGTGTTCCTTGACTTTTTAGAAACCCTGAGATGTCCTCTAACCAACCCTTTTGGTCTCATCTCATTTTGATATTCCATGCTCAAGTTATAAGCTTTGGCAAAAAAGGTGTTTTTGTTGACTTTCAAAAATGACCTATAATGTCCAAATTTGTAACTTTTTGTGAGTGCATTTCTTGATCTTGGGGTTTGAAGATGGATTGTAGGAAATTGAATCCTATTCAAAATGAGCTTTTGATGGGTCATTGCTCATAAATTATGAGAAAGTTATGCTTGGTCAATGTTGAGTTGACTTTTCCTGCAAAACCCTAATTTAGCAACTTTTGAATCTTGATGAATTTTGAGCAATCCTTGATGAATCATGATTAACCCTTGATAAAATTATGAATTATCCTTAAAAATGAGAATGTTGGCAAAAAATATTGAGGTTTGACTATTTGTAGGTCACAGTTGACTTTTGGCCTAACACAGTCGATTCTTGGGCTTCTTGAGCAATTGACTGACCAAACTTTCTCTGCAAGGCTTGAAATTTTACATGGATGAACTTGATAACATATTAGGACATTGTGGAGCATTTTAGGCCATTTGGATGCAAGGACCTTGATGCAACACAAAACCCTAATTTTGAATTGACTGCCTTAGGAGGTGATTTGACTGTCTAACTCTTGAGCAATTTGAGCCACTTGGAGATTATTCTTGACATGTCTTGAGAAATATGTGAGGGAAAATATTGGGGTACAACAGTTTCCCCTGTTCAATTTTCTTAAACCTGAGGATATAGATCGGCTTTCGAGCCTTTCGTGATCCGAAGGTGGAAGATAATTGAACACTAGAGTGCCCAAAAATTTGCACTCGCATAGTGTAGTATCAGCATTGTGATGTCGGGAATGGGATTACAGATGCCATTTGGAGATTGTTGGTAGGAGGATGGGCTTACAGATGCAATCTGTAGGAGTGTCAATCGCATAAGAGATTACTTAGCGAGAACTTGCATACTCGTTGTTGTAGAAGATTCCGCTAGGGAAGCCTAACTTTTGTTGAGATTTAGGAACTTGTCTGTACCTCAACTGAGAGAATGCCTCGGCGGATTCTTAAGAACCTGTCCATAATTCAATTGGGGGGAAACATCTTCATCAAGATCTAGGAACTGTCTGGTCTTCAACGGAGTATACCATTGAAATTAGAGAACTCGTCCACACTATGACGGAGGAAAACATCAAGATCTAGGAACTGACTAGTGCTCAACGTAGTATACCATTGAGGTTATAGCGCTCGTCCACACTATGACGTAGGGAAACATCTTCATCAAGATCTAGGCACTGTCTGGTCTTCCACGAAGTATACCATTGAAATTAGAGAACTCGTCCACACTATGACGGAGGAAAACATCAAGATCTAGGAACTGACTAGTGCTCAACGTAGTATACCGTTGAGGTTATAGCACTCGTCCACACTTTGACGTAGGGAAACATCTTCATCAAGATCTAGGAACTGTCTGGTCTTCAACGGAGTATACCATTGAAATTAGAGAACTCGTCCACACTATGACAGAGGAAAACATCAAGATCTAGGAACTGACTAGTGCTCAACGTAGTATACCATTGAGGTTATAGCGCTCGTCCACACTATGACGTAGGGAAACATCTTCATCAAGATCTAGGCACTGTCTGGTCTTCCACGGAGTATACCATTGAAATTAGAGAACTCGTCCACACTATGACGGAGGAAAACATCAAGATCTAGGAACTGACTAGTGCTCAACGTAGTATACCGTTGAGGTTATAGCACTCGTCCACACTTTGACGTAGGGAAACATCTTCATCAAGATCTAGGAATTGTCTGGTCTTCAACGAAGTATACCATTGAAATTAGAGAAATCGTCCACACTATGATGGAGGAAAACATCAAGATCTAGGAACTGACTAGTGCTCAACGTAGTATACCGTTGAGGTTATAACACTCGTCCACACTTTGACATAGGGAAACATCTTCATCAAGATCTAGGAATTGTCTTGTCTTCAACGGAGTATACCATTGAAATTAGAGAACTCGTCCACACTATGACGGAGGAAAACATCAAGATCTAGGAACTGACTAGTGCTCAACGTAGTATACCGTTGAGGTTATAGCACTCGTCCACACTTTGACGTAGGGAAACATCTTCATCAAGATCTAGGAACTGTCTGGTCTTCAACGGAGTATACCATTGAAATTAGAGAACTCGTCCACACTATGACGGAGGAAAACATCAAGATCTAGGAACTGACTAGTGCTCAACGTAGTATACCATTGAGGTTATAGCGCTCGTCCACACTATGACGTAGGGAAACATCTTCATCAAGATCTAGGCACTGTCTGGTCTTCCACGGAGTATACCATTGAAATTAGAGAACTCGTCCACACTATGACGGAGGAAAACATCAAGATCTAGGAACTGACTAGTGCTCAACGTAGTATACCGTTGAGGTTATAGCACTCGTCCACACTTTGACGTAGGGAAACATCTTCATCAAGATCTAGGAATTGTCTGGTCTTCAACGAAGTATACCATTGAAATTAGATAAATCGTCCACACTATGATGGAGGAAAACATCAAGATCTAGGAACTGACTAGTGCTCAACGTAGTATACCGTTGAGGTTATAACACTCGTCCACACTTTGACATAGGGAAACATCTTCATCAAGATCTAGGAATTGTCTTGTCTTCAACGGAGTATACCATTGAAATTAGAGAACTCGTCCACACTATGACAGAGGAAAACATCAAGATCTAGGAACTGACTAGTGCTCAACGTAGTATACCGTTGAGGTTATAGCACTCGTCCACACTTTGACATAGGGAAACATCTTCATCAAGATCTAGGAACTGTCTAGTCTTCAACGGAGTATACCATTGAAATTAGAGAACTCGTCCACACTATGACGGAGGAAAACAATAAGATCTAGGAAATAACTAGTGCTCAACGTAGTATACTGTTGAGGTTATAGTACTCGTCCATACTATGATGTAGGGAAACTGTCGAGATTGAGAACCTTATTTGAAATTCAACCGAGGATAATTCAATTGAGATTCAAGAACCGGTCAGGTCTTCGACGTAGATGGGAACTTTAGTTGTATCTTTCCTGAAAGGTAAAGGTCAGTCATATGCAATGCATGAGATGGATCAAGCAATGATGTTCTCAATATAAATGAGATTGTATGGTATGATATGTATATGCATGTATCATGATGTATGAAAATGTAATGTTTTAGATGGGGAAAATAAATCTCGGAGCTGCTGGAGAGTAGAGTTGGATTCTTCGTTTCCGCTGGGGATGACGAACGAAGATGATAATCTTGCAGGAGAGGATAACTCCGTTGGGGAATAAACTGATGAAGAGATTACTCTGTGGGGAATTATTCTGTGGGGAGAGATATTCTGCTGAAGATTTTAACGATAAACTCCGCTGGGGATTCCGCTGATAAGCTCTGTTGGGGATTTCAATGATGAACTCCGCTAGGGATGGATTACCGTTGCTGGTGATACTGAATATGTTGAGGATTGAATTCCTGCTTGTGAAAGGAAAGAACTTCACTGGGGGATGATCTTTCAGTTGCAACTTGCTAAGGATAATCCTGTTAGACTCTTGTGGGGATACTCCTCTGAATTTGGCTGGGGGTAAGCTTCCAAAGTCTACTGGGGAAGATGATTCAACTCTGTTGAGGAAGATCTTTTCAGACCGTGCTGGGGAAATTGCTCCACTAGGGTATCTTGTATTCTGCCAGGGAACATTCTTACACTCCGTTGAGGAATATTAAGACTGTCGGGGATACTCTTATGCTTGCTGGGGAATATCTTTATACTCCGCTGGGGAATATTAAGACCTTCTAGGGATACCAAGCCTTTTTAGGGCTGATGGTAGACTAACTCTGCTTGGGGAGAGTATTACTGATTTGTACATATCTGCAAGTCTCAGCTGGGAGAGCTACCATCACTGCCTTATTCTGCGGGGAGTGAGAGTATTTTAGCCATATTCTTCAGCTGAACCTACCTCGGTACCTGGTGGACAAAGCAACTACACAGTTCGGACAATTCTTATTCCCTCTGCTTCTGATATTACCAGTATTTCATCTTTGTTTCGCATGTAAATATTTATGAGCAGCAATTAATGTCAAATGCATATATCAAAAAGGAACTTTGGACGTTCTTTGCAAAACAAAACAAATAAAGGAAAAAGAAATTTGTCTGAAAATGAATTTGTATTGATTTTCAAGTTTGGCCTGTAAATAGATGTTTTTTGTACAAGAGGCTGACGTCCTAGTAAGAGAACGCCGCCGGATAAATAGAATTTACACAATTTGTAAAAAGAAACAAAACAGCTATGTGAATGATCCCACTGGGTTCCAACTCTGCTATTGCCTTTATGTCTTCGAGCATCTCATCACTTTGCTACTGGTTGAAGGTAGATCAGATTGATTAGTGTCGTCTGAGCTTGATATTCGATATCGAAGTCTGGATGCAAGGTGATCCAATGAGACATAGTGTTACGCTTCAATCCCTAACTTTTTCCTGGACCGCCCTTTCGGGTTTTCAGTCCATCGGGATACCCTTTTCTGCCCAAGCCACCTTTTCAGGTGTTCGACTTGCCGGGTGTACATATTTATTCATTTTCATCCCTTATTTTTGCCCGAACCCTTTTGGTTCGTCGGGAAGCCCTTATTTTTGCCTAGGCCAGTCAACCTAGCGGGTCTTTGATTATGCGTAGTATCTTTTCACTATGTCTGCATTGACAGGGTGAGGAAGGTCGTCACCATCCATGGTGGTTAGAATCATATCTCCTCCTGAGAAAATGTTCTTAACCACAAATCGCCCTTCGTAAGTGGGGGTCCATTTGCCCCTGGGATAACCTTGACGTAAGATGATGCGCTTGATTACCAGGTCCCCAACTTGATACTCTTGTCGTCTAACTTTATTGTTAAATGCGTTGATCATCCGTTTTTGGTATGTCTGACCATGACAAATAGCAGTAAGTCTCTTTTTGTCGATTAGGTTCAGCTGATCAAGTCGGGTCTGAATCCAGTCATCTTTACTTAAACATGCATCCTTCATGATTCAAAGAGAGGGTATCTGAACTTCAATAGGAAAGACTGCCTCCATGCCATAAACCAAGGAATAGGGTGTTGCCCCTGTTGACGTCCGTGCTGAGGTACGATACCCATGAAGAGAAAATGGTAACATCTCGTGCCAATCTTTGTATGTCACCGTCATCTTCTGCATAATCTTCTTAATGTTCTTATTAGCCTCTTCGACAACTCCATTCATCTTCGGCTGGTAGGGGAAGAGTTGTGATGCTGTATTTTGAATTGCTCGCAGAGCTCGGTGATCATCTTATTATTGAGATTGGTACCATTGTCCGTAATAATCCTCTCTGGTACACCGTATCGACATATCTGATTGTGCTGAATAAACCGTGCCACGATGTTCTAGGTTACGGTAGCAAAGGAAGCTGCTTCAACCCACTTCATAAAGTAATCAATTGCTACCAGGATGAAACGATGCCCTTTGGATGCCGTAGGTCTGATCTCGCCGATCATATCAATGCACCACATTGCAAAAGGCCAAGGTGTCGTCAAGACGTTCAGAGGAACTGGAGGTATGTGCACCTTATCAGCATAGACTTGACACCTGTGACATGTCCGAGAGTGTTGATAACAGTCGGCTTCCATTGTGGACCAATAATAACCTGCCCGAAGGATCTTCTTTGCCATGGTATGTCCACTGGAATGAGTTCCGAAAGTACCTTCATGTTACTCTGTCATGATCCTTTATGCTTCAATCTTATCCACACAACGCAGTAAACTCGAATCATGGTTACGTTTGTAGAGAATGCCATTGTTGATGAAGAACTTTGCTGCGAACCTCCTCAGAAATTTCTTGTCATTAACAGATGCACCTTCAGGGTACTCCTGAGCCTCAAGATACCTCTTCACCTCATGATACTAGGGCTTTTCTGTTACCTCTTCAGCCTCAAGATCACAGCAATGTGCAGGTTCATCCAATTTCTTGATGATAATCCGGGGAGCTTTGTTGTCCCAATTGACTTTGAACATAGAAGACATCGTAGCCAGTGCGTCCGCTAACTGATTCTCCTCTCTAGGGAAGTCTTCAAAGGTTATCTCCTCAAAGTGGGGAAGCAACGTCAATACATACTCCTTGTAAGGAATCAGATTTGGGTGTTTCGTATCCCACTCGCCTTTGATTTGACTGATCACGAGAGAGGAATCTCCGAAGAAACTCAAGAACTTAATCCTTAGGTCAATTGCTGCTCGAAGACCCATAATTCATACTTTATACTCCGCCATGTTGTTGGTGCAGTTGAAACATAGTCGGGTGGTAAACGGTGTATGAGAGCCTTTAGGAGATATGATCACGGCGCCAATGCCATTACCCAAAGCGTTTGAAGCTCCATCAAAGTACATAGACCATCGGGATCCTTCCTCAGGCCCTTCATCCGGTCCAGGTGTCTCACAATCAGTAACCAACATGATATTCTCTTCCGGGAATTCAAAGTTCATAGACTGGTAATCATCCACTGCCATATGTGCCAAATGGTCTGCCAATACAATTCCGTTGATTGCCTTTTGGGTCGTGTATTGGATGTCATACTCAGTCAAGATCATCTGCCATCTTGCTATTCTTCCGGACAAGGCAGGCTTCTCGATGATATACTTGATTGGATCCATCTTTGATATCAACAAAGTGGTTTGAGTCAACATATACTGTCTCAGCCGGCGAGCAGCCTATGCCAAAGCTCAGTAAGTTTTCTCGAGCAGTGAGTATCGGGTCTCACAGTCGGTAAACTTTTTGCTAAGGTAGTAAATTGCGTGCTCTTTTCGGCCAGACTCGTCATGCTGCCCCAGCACACAACCCATTGAGTTATCAAGCACTGTCAAGTATAAGATCAAAGGTCTCCCTTCAACTGGTGGCATCAAAATAGGTGGCTCTTGGAGATACTCCTTGATCCTTTCGAAAGCGGCCTAGCATTCATCGTTCCAACGTACTACTTGATCTTTCTTCAGCAGCTTGAAGATTGGCTCACAAGTAGCAGTTAGGTGCGAGATGAATCGGGCAATGTAGTTCACACATCCCAGAAAGCCTCTGACTTCTTTCTCTATTCTGGGAGCTGGCATCTCTTGTATAGCTTTCACCTTGGCAGGATCCACTTGAATACCTTTGTCGCTTATGACGAAACCTAGCAGCTTACCAGATCTCACTCCGAAGGAGCACTTGTTCGGGTTTAACCTCAGCTTGTACAACTTCAGCCTGTCAAACAGCTTCTGCAGATGGTCAAGGTGTTCCTCCTCAGTCTGGGACCTTGCAATCATATCGTCGACGTATACTTCAATCTCATGATGGATCATGTCATGAAACAAAGAAACCATGGCACGCTGATATGTTGCCCCATCATTCTTCAGTCCAAAAGGCATGACCTTGTAGCAAAAGGTACCCCACTGAGTAACAAAAGTTGTCTTCTCCATGTCTTTGGGAGCCATTTTAATCTGGTTATAACCAGAGAAGCCATCCATGAAGGAGAAGACCTTGTGCTGAGCGGTGTTGTCAACCAGAACATCGATATGAGGTAGAGGGAAGTCATCCTTAGGGCTCGCCCTGTTCAAATCCCTGTAGTCAACACACATTCGAACCTTACCATCTTTCTTCGGCACAGGAACCACATTGGCCACCCACTGAGGGAAAGAAGTAACTGCTAGAAAACTGGCGTCAAACTGTTTCATCACTTCAGCCTTGATTTTCTCAGACATCCCTGGGCGTATTCGGAGGACCCTCTGCTTTACTGGAGGACAATCTTCCCTGGTAGGCAGGCGATGAACCACAATATCAGTATCCAACCCCGGCATATCTTCGTAAGACCAGGCAAAGATCTCAACATAGTCACGCAGCATCTGAATTAACAATTGTTTCACACTAGCTTCTAGATTTGCACCAATCTTGACTTCCTTCTTATCTGTCCAAGTACCCAGATTCACTGATTCCACTGGCTCTTCGTGCGGCTGAATGGACCTCTCTTCTTGGAGTAACAGTCTTGCAAGTTCACCAGGCACTTCGCAATCATCTTCACCTTCGTCTTCGGCTAAGTTAATCGTATTTTCGAAGTCATAACTGGCAGTAGCAGAGTCATTACCAGTGAGATCCAGAGTGGATGTGGACCTGTATATATGAGTGTGTGTAAAATAGCTGTTTTGCAATATATAATAAAGAAAAACAAGGAGCACAAAATTTGCAATGCATGAAACGTCCAATGCTTTTATTAATGATATATGAAAATGACACACATAAAGCCCTCACAAATAAAGCCATAGTGCCCCGGGTAAGAAACCGGGCCATAAAGTTTAAAACATTGTTTATTACAAATTCAAAACAAAAGTTTCATTACTGGGTAACAAAAGTAATAGGGATGAAGTCCTTTGCTGTCTAGTTGCTCGGTCCATCGTCGGTTGTATGATAGATCCAGCTGTCGAATTCAGACTCTTCCACATCATCTTCAATGGCATTCACTCCCGAGTTGTTGATGAACACGGGAGGTCTTCCGATTCGTGCATTCCGAACAGCCCTTTGAGCTTCTGCAGTGAAACCCAAACCAAACTTGTTAGTCTTCTATGTAAAATCAGGGAGTCAGCCCCAATTTGCACACTCACCCTTCTCAATAACAGCCCGAGCATCCTTTAAGGAAGCCATTTTCATAGGAGAATCTTCAATCACAGTCTCAGCTGATGCCAGTGTCTGGGGAACCTCTTCAAAGTGCTGAAATGGGGTCTCAATGAACTCCCTATCCATCTCTACATATCAGAACGACTTGAGGTGGCTGACCATATACTCTTCCTCTCCCTGTACTGTCACAGTCTTCCCTTTGACCGGGTACTTCAGCTTCTGGTGGAGCATTGAGGTTACGGCCCCGACTTTATGGATCCATGGACGACCCAACAAACAATAATAAGATGGCCGAATGTCCATCACATAGAATGTGGAATTGAAGACCTGAGAACCAACCTTGATCGGGATATCAACCTCTCCATGCACCATCCTCTTAGACCCATTAAAGGCCCTGACAATAATGTTACTTGGTTTCATCTCCAACCCTTTGCAGTCCAGCCTGTCTAGAGCTTTCTTCGGCAAAACTTTCAATGAGGAACCAATATCAACCAATACATGTGCAAGAGTAGTGCCTATGCATTCAATGGAGACATACGGGGCATCGTTATGATTCTTCCCCTTAACAGTCAAGTCAGCGTCAGAGAAACCTAACCCATTATCAGCCGTCAAGTTGGCCACACAATCCGTAAACTGATCAGCTGATGTCTCTTGTGGCATGTGGGCAGTCTTCAAGAAGGTAATCAGAGCCTTGGCATGGGCCTCTGAACATAACAATAGTGACAACATAGAAATCTTAGATGGGGTTTGCCCCAGCTGCTCAACTATGTTGTAGTCACTCTTTTTAATAATCTTCAGGATCTCTTCCATCTCCTGTTTGGAAGCTTCAACAGTAATTGTCTTTGGTGCCTCCGTCTGGGCAAGCACATAAGTGGTGATCCCTTTGCCCCGAACGTCAGATGACTCGGAGACAGGGGTAAGAATAGGAACTTGATCAGGAATAGTAGCAGGTACACTGGCAGGTGTAATAACAACAGGTCTTCGGATAGTTGGTGGAGCAATATCAGGTGAGAAAAGTCTTCCGCTACAGGTGACTTTAGCAGGTCCAGTAATGTTGCTGATGTCAGTATCAGCGTCCAACTCTTGCTTAACTCCATGAAAATAAACATCATCCCCATAGTGCCAAGGGACAACTTTATCAGAGGTGTAGGGGATGGGCCCCGGAACAGTGATGATCACAGGTGCGATCCTCGGAACAAATGTAATTCTAACTGGCTTCCTCGAGGGAGCTTTGGAAGAATTATCGAAAATGGTAATGATGGCGACTTCTTCAGTAGGAATGGTAGGAACAACTGTCTTTTTGAACAGGATCTCCGTACTATCCATCATGTTTTAGATACCTGACTTCAAGAATGAGCAACCGGTAGGTAAAATAGAACACATATGGCAACTTTCGTCACAGCCCGGAAATAAACCGGCCAGCAAAAGGTTCTTCTTTACAGTCATCAAAGGGGTAACAATTTCATCCACGGAAACTACAAACAAGTCTTTTTCTATAGCATTCACTCCATGCTTGGGCATGGGGGCAGTCACAACATTAGGCCTCTGGGGCGCCTTAAACTCAATCTCCTTCGCATCAATTAAGTCTTATACCCTGTTCTTCAAAACCCAACAATCATCTGTATTATGCCCCGGGCTATCAGAGTGAAAAGCACATCGGGCATTAGGGTTATACCTTGGTGATGTGGTATTTGGACTGTTCGGGGCTTCCTTTAGAACCACCAGATTAGTCTTCAGCAACTGTGGCAGAATCTGAGACAAAGTCATGCTGAGACGAGTGAATTGCCTTCGAGGTCTCTCGTCCTTCTGCTGATTGTTGTGCTGAGGAGCACCAGCAGGTTTTGAAATAACAACCGCATTGACAGCTTGGCGGTGTTCAGGTTTATTCTGTCTTCTCGAACTGTAGACAGCACTGGACTCTTTCTTAAATTGCTTCTTCTCGGTGCTTGATGAGGCACCCTTCTATATCTTCCCAGCCTTAATACCAGCCTCAATCCTCTCACCAGTCAAAATAAGATCTGTAAACCCAGATGAAGAGCTTCCAATCAAGTGGTTGAAAAATGGACCAGACAGGGTCCCCAAAAACATGTCAACAAGTTCCCGATCAGCTAAGGGTGGTTGCACCCTTTCGGCGAGGTCTCTCCACTTCTGCGCATAATATTTGAATCCTTCACCCATTCCCATTGACATACCCTGGAGTTGGGTACGCGTAGGAGCGAGGTCGGAGTTGTACTGATACTGCCTGTAAAATGCAGTAGCCAAATCTTCCCAGCTGCAGATACTGGCTTCGTCCAACTGATAGAACCACTCAAGATGAGTCCCTGAGAGTCTGTCTTGAAAGAAATGGATCCATAGGTTCTTATCAGTAATGTAAGGCTGGATCTTCCTCACATATGACCGGAGGTGCAACTTCGAACAAGAAACTTCGTCATACTTAGCAAAGGCTGGTGCCTTGAATTTGTGGGGAATCACCACCCCAAATGATAGACCTAGACCTCCGAAGTCCAAACCAGGTACTTTTTGAACCTCCATAGCGCTCAACCGGTCCTCCAGTTGCTTGTACCTATCCTCATCCGGAGGATACTGTTCTTCATCGTAGTCTGTCTCGTTGTTAGAAACCACAGGGCTGGGAGCCCTCCTTTCTTGTAGACTATCTTTCCCTCCAGATGAGGTGGTCAGATCAACTTCATTCTGTAGCCTGTTGCCAAACCTGTGCCCTGTGTTGAACAGGACTGTCCTCTTCTTCTTCTTCTTCTTCTCTTTCAGAATCAAGGTCTTCAGATCTTGCTGACCCTTAGCTAGACTCATGAACAGCTCTTGAAATTGGCCATTCTGGGCCTAGAGGGCCTTGATAGCTTGCTCGGTTGAAGGTTCAGCAGACATGGTGAGTGCTGAAATAAACAGTGAAGAAGATAAGAGACCTGTAAAGGGTACCTGTTTATGAAGTGCATGGGATGAAATGTGTATGATTTATGATTTCAAAGACAATCAAGAGATTCAAATTTGTAAACAAGAAAGGAAACACACTTTATTAGATTTAAACTTCAAAATTTAAATTGTTCAACAAATTGCCCTTAAGGCGTTACAAGAACGGAAATATTGAAAAGTAAACAAAAACTGGAAAGGAAATCATCAAAGGTCCATCAATGCTCCCATGGTCTCTTCTTATCAGTGCGGACATAGTCATTGAGAATCCGCTCGTTCTCTAACTGCCTAGTCAGCTTCTGGATCTTCTTCTCTTGTTCATTGAACTTATCTCGGTAAGAATCCCGTTCCTCCCTCAATTGCATCCAAGATCTCTTCAGTGCCCCAATGTCGGTGGGTATATAAGGATGGAGAATGGTTGGAAGAACCCCTTCTTCATTAGCAACTTCAAGAGTGACAGGCCAGACAACTTCATATGGAATACCCAGATTTTGGGCTCGGATACGGACCCATCTGAGATATGGCTCCATTGGCAGAGAAGTCTTTGGGCCCAACTCACGTGGATCAGATTGGTGAACTCTATCCCAAGCCCTTATGAATCTGCGACGCTGCTCGTCGCTATCCCCTTGAAAATCAAAGATGATATGAGGCATTAGCATCTCATGAGGTCCTTCTCTTCTGGCTCTTCCAAACTGACGGAGAGCTAAGCATGGGTTGTAAGAAATTCCTCCATGGGTTCCTATCAATGGAACATTAGGATACTCTCCATAGCGATCAATGATAGTCACCTCATCCATACCTTTGAGAGTTCAGATAATGTCATTATGAGAAAGAGACATTACCCTATAAGCCCAACCCATTCCTTCTTTGTTCTTCATCACTGACTTGGGGAGGTGCGAAATAAACCACCTCGACAATAAAGGAGCACATCACATCAAGGTTCCCCGCTTTCGGGCAGTACGAGCATAGAGCTGATGAAGAATGTCACCCAAGAGAGTGGGTACAGGGTTCTGATAGATGAAGATCTTTATAGCATTCACATCAACAAAAGTGTCTGGATTCAGAAACAGTACCAAGCCATAAATCAGAAGAGCCCGAATATCCTCGAACGCCTTAAAGTCTAGGCTATCCCAGAAGTAGTTAGCCTTGCCAACCAAGAACTTAGTCAGAAATACCTTTGCTCCACTCCTAGTCTCCCAATTAGCCATTACCTCCTCTTTGGTCAAATGAAGGGCTGCAGCAATCTCTTTGGGCCTAAGAGTCTTCTCCCAACCAGTAAATGGGGTCTGCTCCAGAACAGAGATACCGAGCAGCTCAGAGAACTCTTCTAGGGTAAGAACCAGTTGGAAGTCCTAGAAAGTAAAACAATGGTACAGCGGATCATAGAATTGGACCAGGACACTCATCATCTGCTCGTCCAATTTGGAGGTGACCAAACTGAGAAGAGAACCATGCCTCCTGATGAAGGAAGTAGTGTCAGGCATCTTGGTAACCAACTCTTTAAGCAAGGTAGGGACTTGGACAAAGTTGATCCGGATGGTATTCTTACGAATAGGCATCATGATAACCTACAAAACAGAGCAAAGATGAAACCCTCCTGTCTTTGAAATAGGTTAGTCTTATGCAAGATGTATGCAATGTTATGATGTCATGATGTCATGATAGTAAGCACACCACAAGTATCCACAAATAGCAAACATGGTAAAGTCACACAAGTCACACTGAGAGCCCTTAGATTTCAGGCTGGCATGGAGCTTAGGTACTACCCTCTTTCAGTTCAGCTGGTTTAAACCTGTCCTAAAAATAGTAACCGGGTTCTAGAGGATCTCAATATCACTGACTACCCTCGATCGGTCATAATTCCAGTTTAGCAACCTTTTCTTGCGGCCAAAATCATCGCGAGAGTTTAGTCTCAATGAGTGTAGCATACTGCTACTGTTCTATGGCCAAGTTGATCAATTTAAGGTTCTAAGGTCAATTGGTGCTTAATGACCCCTTAGAAGACCCATATTCTCCTCGTTCCAACACAAGGGATATCAGTATAGACTAAAGTGCCACACCAACGTAGCTACTGCTTCAACCGTGTCGGTCTACGCCGGACAGTTCCCTCACAGTTTATTGCTACTTACCTAAAGGGTATCCCCAGATCCGGGTTAGGATCTATAAAACTCCGATACAAGCCCACAAATGTAAATCATACAAAGCATACAATTGAAAACAACAGTGATCTAATCCTAAGGTACACCTCACTTATTAAAGTCCCCAGCAGAGTCGCCAGTTCTGTGATACGGTGGGAAGAGAATTGACTGTTTTTGGAATGCTGGTTCGCATTTTGCGTTTGTTTTCGCAAAATTTCGCGGTAAGCAAGAGTCGCCACCGTCTTTTATTTTATCCAACAAGGAAAGGACAAAAGCACAGAAAAATTCCTTTTTGAGATGTTTCTCGGGTTCGGGAGGTAGATTATAGAAAGGGAAGGTGTTAGCACCCTTTCTATCTGTGGTTATCCACGGGCTCTTAGGTACTTGCTCATTGTGTTTTCAAAATTTGCTTTTCTTTGTGTTTGTGGGTTTGAAAGAAGTTTTTGTTTGAAAAGTGTGTAAGTGCAAAAAAAAATTTTTGTTTTAAAAGGAGCAAGTACTTAAGAACCATCTACCTACTCGAAAAGGGAATTAATTTGTACAAGTGTCCTTTAGACAATGCTATCCCACTATTGAGGAGTAGGTAGCATCGTCGTTGGAATTTTAAGGGTCAATTCGATTAAGGGACGTGTGGTCACTAAAGCAATGTTAGGACGCCTTAGCGGTAACCCTAATGTCCTAGGTCATTTTTCCGAGGCAACCGTTTTGAGGCAACTTATGATCTTTGGACAAGAGGGCGACCTCTAAAACCTCCTATACTCAATGACCACGTTCGAAGGCAACCAAGTGAGGTGTACCCTAAGAGTGCGCATGTGCGAGTGTATTATTTTTCAGTTATTTATCTTTGTACATGTCATGGGTGAGATATGTTGATTTTAAGTTCATACATTGGATCTTGTCATGCATTCCCTATTATCAAACATCTAACAGTTAATATTGGGCGGAATTTAAATTGCGGAAATTAAATCTAAACTATTACAAGGCGTCGGGCATTTACATTGCCAAAAGCAAACCCTTGCGGAAAGTAAATAAAAGCGGTAAATAATTAAAGTCCTAATTAAAAGCTATTACATACGGAGGCAAGTACATTAATATGATAAAAATAAACAAACGCGTGCGGGAAATTAAATCGAGCGCAAAGTTCTAGGGTTTTGACCCTTTTTGTTAAAGAAAAGATATTTTTTTGTTTGCTTTTGAATTTTAAGAAATAAATTATCTAAGTTAATTATTAAACTACATTAAATTGATTAATTAATTAAAATAAATATTTTTGGGTTTTTTTATATTTAAGGAAATAAAATAAAATTGATTGAAACTGTTAAAACCTAATATTCTAAATTAATTTTAATTTATTACACAAATGTTAAAATTGTACCTAATTAAAAACTACATTAATTGATTAATATTTATTTACAAAAATACAATGATGATATTAATTTTAATAAAATAAAAATAATATATTTTTTTGGTGTTTTCTGATTTTATTAAAAAAAATATTAATTTGTTAATTTAAAAAAAATAATGATAATTAAATAAAACAAAGTAATAAAATGAAATTAAAAAGAGAGAGAAATAACCAAATAGGAGGGTGCTGGGCCCAGATGGAGGTTTGTTCAGCAATTCTTTGGCCCAATACAAACCAGCCTTATTGGAATTTCCAGGATCTCACGCATACGCATTGACCAAGCCTTATGGTAGACCCTCATTCCTAACCACCAGATCTGGCCTAGAGCCCATCTGGCATCTGGAGATCTGAAGTCCATGGTAGTCCACATGTTGGCATTTGCACTAGAACAGCTGTGAATAAAAGGCAACAAATATTGGGGGACCTGGGATTCGAACCCAGGTCCTATTGGATCAAGCACTAACGCCTCTGCCAGCTGAGCTGTCTGTTCTTTTTGTTAATAAAATAAACAATGAATATTATATGTACAACAAACAATTATGCCTGAATTAAAAAAAATAAAATCGCGTAATTTTGAATTGGCCAATTGGGAGAGGACGCGTGGTCTTCTTCTTCACAAATCTCTGGTTTTCTTACCTGCGGATTTTTATCTGCAGGAAGATCCGTGGCTTGCTCCCAAAACTCGTTCTAGGCCATAGAAATACCATCCAAGAACATGGATGTGATTGTCTCTTCCTCCTGAGTTCACCTATGCCAATGATTTGTCCCAATTGTTCCTGCAAAACAAAACCCAAATGCAAACCTCCAAAACCCTAGGTTCGGGTAGGGAGATATAGGCTACAAAAATCCAATTGAATGATGCAGAATGATTGGAAATTGAATGGCAAGCATGATTATACAAAAAAATTGGAAAAAGGAGGCAAGAAAATGGATTCATAATTCCATGTACAGGGCTATGTTCTTGAGTACTTACAGCGTGACTTAGGAGGTCTCAAGGCTTGGTTCTGATTGCTTTAGTTCCAGTGGATGTCAGGCAAGAAGGCTATGTGGAGATTTTGCTTTGAAGACGCCTTCAATATGGATTTCGATCTCCAACTTTTTCAAGCTTTTTTCAGTTTTTGTTTGGCCGTTTCTGTCACCTTCAGGTCGTGTTTCTTGTATGTCTATGTTGTATATGTATCAAGCAAGCAATTAGGTTAAATCTTGGGCTTCCAATCCTTGTGAATTGATGAATCATGATTTGATATGATCTTCCATTAACAAACTTCCAAAAATGTCTCAAATCAAATATTTTGTGCATAATAAGACTTGATACGAATTTGATTGGGTGTATCATGTTAATTGAAAGCTGTAATGATCAAAAAGATATCAAGCTATTAAGATTTGGATTTTATTTTGATTTAAATTGATTAAAAATGAATTAAATCAATAAAAATAAAATAAAATAGAAAAATTAATAATTGGTCATGAAATTGAATATAGGACACGTGTGTGGTGTGACAAGATCAAATCAAGTGGAAAAAAGTGGACCCTTTTGTCAAAAATTGGAGTTTTGAGGATAGTTGACTTTTGGCAATTTTGAAAAAATGCCCAACTTCAACAATGCATAACTTCTTCAATTTTGAACTTTTGGAAGTGTTCTTGGACTTTTTAGAAACCTTGATATGTCCTATAACCAACCCTTTCAGGCTCCTCGCATTTTGATATTCCATGCTCAATTTATAAGCTTTGGAAAAAAAGGTGTTTTTGTTGACTTTCAAAAATGACCTATAATGTCCAAATTTGTAACTTTTTGTGAATGCATTTCTTGATCTTGGGGTGTGAATATGGATTGTAGGAAATTGCATCCTCTACAAACTGAGCTTTGGATGGCTCATTTATCATAAAGTATGAGAATGTTATGCTTGATCAAAGTTGAGTTGACTTTTCCTGTAAAACCCTAATTTAGCAACTTTGGAATCTTGATGAATTTTGAGCAATCCTTGATGAATCATGATCAACCATTGACTAAATGATGAATTATAATTCAAAATGAGAATGTTGGCAAAAAATCTTGAGGTTTGACTATTTGTAGGTCACAGTTGACTTTTGCCCTAGCACATTCGATTCTTGGGCTTCTTGAGCAATTGACTGACCAAACTTTCTCTGCAAGGCTTGAAATTTTACATGGATGAACTTGAGAACATATTAGGACATTGGGGAGAATTTTAGGCCATTTGGATGCAAGGACCTTGATGAAACACAAAACCCTAATTTTGAATTGACGGCCTTATGAGGTGATTTGACTGTCCAACTCTTGAGCAATTTGAGCCACTTGGAGATTATTCTTGACATGTCTTGAGAAATATGGGAGGGAAAATTTTGGGGTACAACATCTGCCATCCAAAGCCAATATTGGATGTTGTTATCCTTTCTTTCATCCAAATCCAATATTGGATGTCATGGTCTTTTGCTGCCATCCAAAGCCAATATTGGATGTCACCATCTTTGTTGCTATCCAAAGCCGTTATTGGATGGCATGATTTGTCTCACCTCATTCAAAGCCGATATTGGATGTTGTGATCTTTTCTCTCGTCTAAAGCCATTATTAGATGTTGAGTTTTCAATTCATTCAAAGCCAATATTGGATGTTATAATCTTTTCTCTCGTCTAAAGCCATTATTAGGCGTTGAATTTTCCATTCATCCAAATCCAATATTGGATGTTATGATTTTTTCCCTCGTCTAAAGCCATTATTAGACGTTGAGTTTTCCACTCATTCAAAGCCAATGTTGGATGTTGTGATCTTTTCTATCGTCTAAAGCCATTATTAGACGTTGAGTTTCCCCTTCATCCAAAGCCAATATTGGATGTCATGTTCCTTTTCCGTCCAGTGTGTTTCCTGGACGACTCTGATGTAACTTCAGATTTGGTATCATCCCACGTCTAACGTTCTTCTAGATGCTTCTGACTGTATTTTCCAGAGAGGTGCTCGCCTCATTTAATACCATTCTTGGATGTTGCTGCTTGCCTTCTCGGATTTTATCTCTTTTTTCCAAGTATTGATGGTTACTCTTTGTCACCCTGACAGATATCCAGAAATATCTTGTTGTTTCCCTAGTGTGTCTTTCCACGTCATTTCATCTGAACTCCCATAAGTTTCAAGTTTCGAGTCTTTCTATATTACCGCAGAGTATGTCTCATCTCATACATCATTCAAAAAACATATATATATATATATATATATATATATATATATATATATATATATATATATATATATATATATATATGTCAAAAAATAGTCCATGCATTCATTCATATCATACACTATCATCTCATTGCATCAGGGAAACATTTCAGGTATGTTTGTATTTAATTACTTTCCTCCTATCTTGAAAAAATATAATTAAATAGGGGCAACTATTGTACCCTAAATTTTGCCCATAACTTTTTCACTCGCACTTTCATATCATATTTTATCATTTGGTCACAATCATTAATAAATAGCTTCATTCATCACATTTGCATCCTATTTTAAGTTTTCTCTTATGTTATTGACTAACTTCTAATCAAAATATATAAAAAAAATCTCTCTTTGTCTTTTGTAGGTGCCGAGTCAAAGCATCTACCAAATAAGGTTTTCCGATATTATTTCCCTAAAATATCCATTTTTGCAAAGAAAAGTAATTAAAAAAAAATCATTTTTTTCATGGTACAATCGATTGTTCTTATAGTGCAATCGATTGCACAAAGTGCATTTAGCGTAATATTTGAAAAAAAACACTGATGCAATCGATAGCTCCCAGAGTGCAATCGATTTCATAGAGTGAAATTTTGAAAAAAATAAGCAATTTTGAGCTTATCAATTTTGACTCAAATTATTCTTCTTTTTTTGAAAGATATATCATTAATTCAAATTTTGGCTCCAATTTTTCATTTTTTTAAAGATATATTATTAATTCAAATTTTGACTCCAATTTTTCATTTTCTGAAAGATATATCATTTAATTCAAATTTTGGCTCCAAGAATTAATTACCAAACCACCACTAATCCCAAGCCTAAACTCTATAAATAGAGCCTTCATTTCATTCAAATTTCAAGCTTTTGATAGCCAAACTCATTTTGCTAAAAAATCTCTCAATTCTCTCCATCTACCAAATTCACTCAAAGCTCCATTTTCAAAAAAAGTTAGTAAGCTTTGCATTGAAGCTTACTAATCTTTGAGCTAAACCTTCACCCAAACACTTTTTCTTCATCAATTCTCTACATCCAAACTTGGGAAAATGATTCTTGGGGATGAATTGAAGCAAATTCTTAAAGTTGTTTTGATAATTCTCTAGATCTACATATGGTAAGTTGGATTTTTCATCTTTCACAATGTGATCTCTTGTTGATCTTTGGGTGTGATTCATGGAGCATTATTTTGCGATTCCTTTGTGCTATTTTCTCATATTTAGATGGAATTTTCGTGCTCAGTTGAATTCATGATCATAAGGTGTTTGACGGAAAGTTTGAAAAAGAATTTGACCTTTTAAAATGTTGATTTTCTGATTTTAACAGGGTGCAATCGATTGTTTTAAGAGTGCAATCGATTGTCACAGAATAATTTCATGTTTTTTTTTTGAAAAAAAACACTGATGCAATCGATTGTTGTAAGAGAGAAATCGATTGAAAGTGTCAAAATGCTTTTTCTGCATTGTTTTGGGGTTGTTTTAATCCATCTCTCTTTTTGTACTCACTCCTTTTGATTGTTGATTTGGATTGCAATTTTAAATGTCCAATTTCTCTTTAAATTCAATGGACTTTGGGTGTAGATGAAGTTGTATAAATGTTCATTAAGTCAAATCTACCAAATAGTGAATTACTCAATTCATTTTTTATTCTTTAGATTAATGATATGTTAAGTACTTTAATCCATCTAGATGAGTGATTGAATTTAAAGATGAAAGAAATTTGAGATAGTGATCCAAATTAGCTTATCATTCCCCTCCCTCTTCATCTTATCCCTTTCTTTTTTTATTTGTATTACATGTTATGGGATGATGATCTCTATATCATTTATCAAAAAATGAAGTACATATATTGATATTGAGCGACCTCAAAATAGGTGCGACTTCTACATAAGTCCACTTACGGTTGCTTAACATAGCGCTAATTTTTTATCCTGATTCAAGAAAATGATCATTCGTGGCCCAAACCCATGTTTGCAAGCCCAAGTATGTTAATTTGAACCCCTTGATCCAATAACCATGAGATTAATTGTTAGGAGGCTTTGGTTATACCAATCCTCTAATGCATTTTCATCAATTTTGGTCAACGTGGATCACTTAAACACCATTGATAATTAAATGTTGCCTCGAGGATTCTTAAAATGGATGATATACTTGACAAAAAGAAAATGCAAATTGTTGTTGAGAGGCTTTGGTTATACCAATCCTCTAATGAGTTCCAAATGCAAGTTTCAATATGGTCATCCAAATAACCATTAACTTCTAACAATTGACTTTATTTTATGCTTTTATCTTATGCCCTTTACTTTACGTACCATTTACTTTAGCATTTACATTTCATGCTATTTTCATCTTTACTCACTTGAGCACTTACTTTTATGTCATTTTTATTTTGCTCACTTGAGCTTTTCTTTTCATTTTAAAGACACTTAATAATCAACATGAACCATAAAAAACATTAATGACACTTGGACTATTTGGTTACTATCCTTGGCATTATGGAGTACTGGACTTCTTGGACTTAGGAATAGAAACCTTGATCTTATGTTGGAGACCTTGTGACCTTAATTGATATTTTGTCTAGATCTCTTGAGATTTACCCCAAGACATTGGGTTGTTTTTTTATGTTGTGTGGAGGTTATTGTGATTACATACTTTGTCTAATCTGGAATTCATCTGTATACAACCTTTACTCTGCCCAATTTTTTTGATGACTTAATACATTTGAAGTTTGGTCTTCTCAAGATGTCTAGTATCTTTTCTTTCTTGGTTTCAATCCAAAGAATGGGAATTCTATCTTGACTCATAATGTCAAGTGTTGGCTTCTTGTTGGTTAGATGGTTCTTCTCCCTAGCTTTTACCTTATGCTTTAGGATAGTCCCTTCATCTCCTTCCATCTTCTTTAATTTTCAAAACCTTCTCATATTTTTTCAAAATCTTCTTTGTTTATAAACTCGAATCGCTCTTATAATAAACCTCGTCCTTTTCGAGCGTCTTTTCTTTTAAAAACATCTTTTCTTTAAACAAACATCAATTCATTTAATCATACTTTGACATTTTTTCAAAATGAACAAAAATAATTCAACTCATTCAAACTCTTTTGTGCGCTCGATCACCTTTTACCCTTAAAACCTTTTTTCAATATGAGACATGCTTCATTGATAGTAGAGCAACATTCTCCGATCCCCATGGTTATAAAGGTGTCGACTTTTCAACTTGAGTGCTAGAGGTGTTCTAAAACCCACACTCTTGCTGACGCATGGTCCATCTTTTCAACATCTTATGGGCGTTAGTGAAGATTTCTCTCCTAACAATGACGACTTTTCTCTTCATTTAAAATCAATCAACAGACAAGTATTTTCTATCCGAACTACGGTGCTCTGACTTTCCCATTGCACGAGCGAGTATGTAGGCACTAAGTCTTACGACCCAAGGCGAGCAACAAAAATAATAAAAAACATTTCATTTTCTTTTGTTTGCAAATACTCATTCATTCTTTTCCTTTAGCAAGTAAACCTTTACACAACACTCCTATTAAAAGAAACTAAACAAAGTGGATCATGAGGAGTACAGTAGATGCTTAGGGTGCTAATACCTTCCCTTTGCATAACCGACCCCATTACCTTGATCTCTGATCTTTTATTATGTTTTGGGTTTTATTTGATTTTTTTCCCATTTCCCTTTGGAAACAATAAAGTGCGGTGGCGACTTCATTGTGTTGATATAAGTCAATTGATGGCTTAAATCTCAAATGTTTATCACTACATTTCTTTTCCTATCACCACTGTCACAATCTCGTTCATCTACTCATCCTTGCCGATCGACAATTGCTGCGCAACAGGTTGTACTCGTGCCATATATTCTTCTTTCAATCAATATCTTTTGGTCAGAGGTTTTGAATATAAGTTTATAAAGATTGAGTAGAGATCAAATCTCGTCTTCAAAATCAGGTGAAAATGAGACTTCAAAGTCTATAGAGTGAGGCTTTATAAGCTTAAAATATCAGAGTCTTTCTTAGATTCATTCTATATAGATTCTTGAAAAGATATACACTTGATAATCCAGATGATGGACTTCTATATAAACACACACTTGTTTTTTCTATGGTTTATAATACATCTACATATCAGAGTCTACTTGCTTGAGATATTTTTTAATCTTCACATTTTGCTAAGATCATACTGTAAGAACAAGATTTGTACCCTAATAGTTTTTTCTAGTGTGTAGCTTTTGCTAATATCTTCTGACTCTGAAGAAGTGGCGTCTGACATCATCAATTTCTGAACTCAATACATTATGACTCTGAAGTCATACAAAGTTCACCTTAAAAAGACTTAGTCAAGTTCTAGAATGCTCCTAAACAATGAATCTGAAAAATGTTTGTCTAATAGCTTCTAACTATGACTCTGATTGAAAAGCTTCTAAAGATTGTCAAGCTTCGAAGATTTTTCACTCTTAAGTTCTAAGGTTTTGAAGACCATGTTCTGAAGACTCTGAAGACAAGGTTCTGAGGACTCTCAATCTGCTTTTGATCCTTCTAAGCATGTTTCATCAAGACGCATTATGAAGCCTCTAAAGATTATAAGATTGTAAGAAAGATAAGTGTTTCTACATCTGGGCTTAAGATTTTGATGATAACTTTACATGGTATTGATAATGTGAAATTATATTGTATATTCGACTTGATTCACATGCACTTTTATATTGTTTTTCATTTGTTGATGTCTTGCGATGCCGATATTGCTATTCTATTTCAGGAACATTCTAACACAAATTTCACATGTGAAAAAAGAACGAGAAATGATGAAGAAATTGAGAAGATTGGAAGAATGGAAGAAAAGAGCAAAAAATTCAGTTTTTGAAGTTGTGGCCCTGGCCACGGATATGTGCCCCTCGCCACAAACTTCAAAAGCGTGGCCCTCGCCACAAATCCTGTGGCCAACGCCACTGCTATGTTTCTCCAGGCTATATATTTTAATGATTTTTCTTGTTCTATTTTGTGATTTTTCTCCATGTAACCAAACGAACCCAGTCCCCTGATAGTTCTCCAACAAACAAAGTCTTCTAGATATTTTGGCCATGAAGTCACAAGTTCCTGAATTGTCTCCAAGGAAGTTATGATAATTTAGAAGAGAGTTATAAAAGGGAGTTGTTAAGAGTTTCAAAAAGGGGGGTCGACCATATTTTCGTTTGAAGCCAGGGTTTTGTTCTAAGATGTTTTAAGCATAAAAGTTCACTTGTAAAAGTGGTAGTTTCTCACATCGAGGAACTGCCACACCATTTATTTTAGGTGTTGTTTTCTTATATTTCAATTATGTACCTGGTTTTTAATCTTACCAGTGTGCCGGTATATTATGAGTTCAATTCCTGTTATTTTATGCGAAGATAATTTCAGAAGTTAATTCGAGTTTCATTTATTTTGCTTTTACATGTTTCTCTTTTAATCGCATTTCTCATTTCTATTGTTTCACTTGTTTAATTTAATTTCCATGTTGTTCTTAATTGAGATCTTTATGTTTATTTTATTTACGCTTAATTTCATGTTTACCTAATTTGTCTTGAGTCTAATATGTAAGGATCGTCGTTCCTAATGGAGCTTGGTAATAACTTGTCTTAATATCTGTTTGAAACTTCAATTCGGTCTTTGTTTTTAAACTTAATTTAAATAGCTTTGTCACGAGAGTGAAAAGTCACTTAACACGATTTTACCACGAAATTGGGAAATTAACTAAGGTTCGAGTCGACACTATGAGAGCGTGGGGGTAGAACCAGATAGTAGAAACTAAGCATTAATCCAAAACACAACGAGAGCACTTTAGGAGTAATTATAACTTATTTGGTTTTCAAAACACGTTCATCGACTAGAATGGGCGAGCGAGAGAAAAATTCCATGGTCAAGGAACGTGACTTTATTCAAAACCACAAGAGTGTAAGGTTTAGTCTTTAAGCTAATATTTTCTACTAAATATGTTTTTAATATTATTATAAGCCAACAAGTTACAGATTCCATGAGGTACGCAAAATACACACTCCAGTCTCTCTCTTTTATTATATTTATCTTAATATTTATTTTATATCAGTTTTAGTTCTTAGTCTTCGCTAACAAAATCCTTCATTAGCCTTAGCTTTACAAAGCAACAATAGAGTACAATAGGTTGACATTAGTCTCTTTTGGTTCGACAATCTTTTATATTACTTTGATATTTTCGTGCACTTGCAGACATATCAAGTTTTTGGCCCCATTGTCGGGGATAAACAATCAATATTGTTATTTTAGTTGTTGCACCGTATATACTAAGGCTCTCTAAAATCAATTATTATGTATCACCCAAATTTTTCCTACAACTCTCATTCTCAGTATTTCGAAGAATCACAAGAATCCCATAAATCTGACCTCGAAAAAATGATGGAAGATTTTAATGTGTTACTAACTCACTCTCACTCAAATTACCTCTACAACTATCGATCCCAACATTTTGAGGAGTCGCAAGAATCGCATAAATCTGATTTCGAAACATTACTGGAGGATTACAATGCAACACTAAATCATCCTCAACATAATTTCCTCTATAATCACCATGCCCAATATTTTGAGGAGGCACAAGAATCCCTAAATTCTATTATTGACACATTAATGGAGGATCTCACTACAACACTAACTCGCTCTAGGCTAGAAACCATGATAACAGAGCGCTTTGTGGAGACACAAAATGTGATGCAAACACACTTTGAGGAACCGAAGTAATCCCATAATTTAAACCTTGAAACTTCAATAGAGGATTTCGATGCGATGCTGACCCACCCTAGGCTAAAATCTCTGATAGAGCACTATATAGAGACACAAAATATCCAAAATAGAGACTTTAGAAAACAAAGTATCTATAATAATGAAACCCTTAGGCAGTTGAACAATGCAGTTGAGTCCCTCAGGACTCACAACATGGCATTGGATACTTAAATCTCCCTGCTTGCACAAAATCCTCTAGGACCCTTACCTGAGGAGCATGTGGATGTTGTAACAACTAGTAGTGAAAAAAATCGAAAATCCCAAGGAGAGTGATAATGAGGTTGAAGAGAGTAATAATGAGGTTGAGAAGAGTTATGGTGAGAAAAGAGTAGTGATTGAGAAAAATAAACTGACGCCATTCATAAGGGAGGTTGTCAAGGAAGTAGAGAAGGAAACACCTATTATTTTTCCTCCTCTCTATACCCCGCCAATTCATTTCCCGTAAATTTTGTGGAAGCCAAGATAGATTCCCAATCCAAAATGTATGTGGAGGTATTGAAAAATATCCACACCAATGCACCTTTGCCTGAAGTTCTGCATAAAAAGAGAAAATTTGAGGACCATAAACTAGGTAAATCAACAGTTTTAAGAGGTTAAGGTTAACCTTTGAGGTGGTGGATGAAATAACTAAACCCAAAATTGAAAATCTGATACTCAGGATAGATCCTAAACCACCACCACAAGTTCAAAAGAATGAACCACCCCATAGAAGATAGAAACGAAAAGGTGAGGGATATGTGAGATGACTTGATAAGTGTCCATGGAAACCAAAGATGATTAAAAATTTGATCGAGGAGTCATTATCGAGAGAATCACCATGAGTGTTGACACCCTTGAGTCGTCGAGCTACCGACGTTAAAAGAAGCGTTGCATGGGAGACAACCCACAACTTTCAATTTAATGTTTTTGCTTTTGTTTGAGTTTGTAGAAAATAAAGATATAGATCACTTTGTACTTATCAATTGCATGTAGGAAACCATTGAGGTGAGCATTGATCAAGTTATTATTCCTTTTCCCACTTTTTACTGACCCATTGAGGACAATGTTTAGTTTAAGTGTGGGGGAGGAACTTTACCGTTTTCCATTTATCACTTCTTATTTTGATGTATTGTTTTCTAGTTTATTGCATGTTTTTAGGATTTGTTTTCAGTATTTGTTCGAGTCATTCCATGTGATGTCGAGTCTGTATGCCTATTTTTCAATTGTTATTGAATTTCCCCTAAAATTTTAAAATTTTAACCTGCAACAAAAATTTTCTTGGATACATGGCACACACACTCTGAAAGTATATAGGTTGCCACACTTTATGCTGTGTTAGAGAGACTTGATAAAGTTTCAATAAAATCCATACCGTTATGTCACCAAAAACCCCCTCATTATGTGATATTGATTTAGGTACCTATTATGCCGAAACCTTACACTTAAGTTTTCAAAGTAGCCTTTAAGTAGTTTATATTAGCTCGCAGCACCATCTTAAACATAAACTACGTAGGGAGTCAACAAATATAAGTGAATGATCTCGTTTTCAATAAATAATTGATTTAATTGAATAATAACCTTCTAAGTTAGGTGATCCTTACCCGACCATTTAGCCTAAAGGTTGTTACGCCTCACTGGTACTGGACTTGGTAGGGCGGGATATGGTCTGATCCCCCACAACCACAGTTGGGGAAAATAGGTTTGCACCGCTTAAATACCAGAACCCCGTGCTAAGAAAGGAAAAGAAAAGGATCATAGTCGCTAACTGATTTCCCTACTATGTGCGTGTACGGATAACAAGCTTAATATGATTGCGCTTGAATGGAAATAGTGAAAGAAACACGAGAGATATAAGTTGAGATATAATGGCATGATTCGAATTAGTTTTCATAAAGAGGGAGTGTTTGAACGTTGTGTCGTTATGGTGTCCTTGGTATTGAATATTTAGTACCTATCGATATAACATTAGCCTAGCATCCACGTATGATTTAGAGTCATGTCGTGCCCTTGTTTCAAATTGCGCTTAATCATTTCTTTTACCGTGTTGGTAGATTGCTTGAGGATAAGCAATGGTTTAAGTGTGGGGGAAATTGATAACGTGAAATTATATCGTATATTCGACTTGATTCACATGCACTATCATATTGTTTTTGATTTGTTTATGTCTTGTTATGATGGTATTTCTGTTCTATTTCCGAAGCATTCTAACACAGAGGTCACATGCGAAAAAAGAATGAGAAATGGCGAAGAAATAGAGAAGATTGGAAGAATGGAAGAAAGGAGCAGAAAATGAAGTTTCTGAAATTGTGGCCCTGGCCGCGGACCTGTGGTCTTCACCATACATCATGTCACCCTTGGCACACACTTCAAAAGTGTGACCCTCACCACACATAATGTGGACCCTTCCACGACTATGTTTCTCTAAGCCAAATATTTTAATGATTTTTCTTGTTATGTTTTGTGATTTTTCTCCATGTAACCAAACGAACCCAGTCCCCTGATAGTTCTCCAACAAACAAAGTCTTCCAGATATTTTTGCCATGAAGTCACGAGGTCCTGAATTGTCTCCAAGGAAGTTACATGAATTTAGAAGAGAGTTATAAAAGGGAGTTCTTGACAGTTTCAAAAAGGGGGGTCGACCATTTTTTCGTTTGAAGCTAGAGTTTTGTTCTGAGATGTTTTAAGCAGAAAAGTTCACTTATAAAAGTGGTAGTTTCTCACATAGAGGAACTACCACACCATTATTTTTAGGTGTTGTTTTATTTTATTTCAATTATGTACCTGATTTTCAAGTGTTCCAATGTGTCAGCATTTTATGAATTCAGTTCTTGTTATTTTGCACGAAAATAATTTCATAAGTTAATTCCAGTTTCGTTTATTTATGCTTTTACAGGTTTCTTTTTTATCACATTTCTCAATTATATTGTTTTGTTTGGTTAATTTAATTTCCATACTTTTCTTAATTGGGATCTTTATGTTTATTTTGTTTACGTTTAATTTTAAGTTTAGCTAATTTGTCTTGAGTCCCGTATGTGAGGACTGTCGTTCTCGACGGGGCTCGGTAATAAGTTTGCTTAATATCTGTTTGAAAATTCAATTTTTGTCTTTGTTTTTAAACTTAATTTAAATAGATTTGTCACGAGAGTAAAAGGTTACTTAACACGATTTTACCACGAGAGTGGGAAATTAACTGAGGTTCGACCAGACACTGCGAGAGCGTGGGGGTCGAACCAGATAGTAGAAACTATGCATTAATCCTAAACACAGCGAGAACACTTTAGGATTAATTAGAACTTGTTCAGTTTTTAAAACGCATTCCTCGATTAGAATGGGCGAGCGAGAACAAGATCCCATGGTCAAGGAACATGACTTTATTCAAAACAACGAGAGTGCGGGGTTTAGTCTTTAAGCTAATATTTTCTACTAAATATGTTTTTAACATTATTATAAGCCAACGAGTTACAGAGTCCCTGAGATACACGGAATACATATTCTGGTATATCTCTTTTATTATATTTATCTTAATCTTTGTTTTATTTCAAATTTAGTTCTTAGTCTCCCCTAATTCAATCCTTCATTAGCCTTAGCTTTACAAAGAGACAATAGAGTACAGTAAGTTGCCATTGGTCTCTATGGGTTCAGAAATCTTTTATATTACTTCGATATTTATGTGCACTTGCGGACGTATTAGGTATCATAAAGAACAATTATATATTCTAATGGTTTTGATCTAGTGTGTATCTGCTGCTATAATATATATAACTCTGATATCAAGGCGTGTGATGTCATCAGGTCCTGAACATAAACACTAGTGGAAGAAAACATTTTTTTACGTGATACATTTGAAGTCAAGATTCTGGAGTTCGTCTTATGAAACAGTACTTAGGAACATTAATACAAGAGGTTATGATCGTCATTTTATGTTTAAGCTTTGGAGGCCTTCTAAAGCTTGATTCTATATGTTCCAAGTTCTGAAGAATATAAAGATGAGGTTCTTCCGAACAAGTTCTGATGATCTGAAGAAAAACAAGTTCTTATGACCAAGTGCTCAAGACTCTAAAGACAAGGTTCTAATGAGATAAGTTCTAAAGACTCCAAGACTTAGGTTCTAAAAATTAAGAGTGATTCTTCTATAACAAGATTCAAACATTCAAATTATCTGAAGCCTCTGAAGATTAGAAGAAGTTCAAAATGGTTACGTGTGATGGTGTATGTTGTACCCCAAAATTTTCCCTCTCACTTATCAAGAATTTTCTTACAAGATCTCCTTGGGCTCAAGACTGCACTAGGTTTGATCAGCTCAAGACACCTCCTTAAGCACTGATGACCAAAATTAGGGTTTGAGATTTCACAAAGATATTTGAACTTTCAATGTCCCATATGACTTTCATGGATCATTATGGACCCACAAGATCACTCATGTCAAGTTTCAAACCTTGGATCACACTTTTGCTCAGTCATTTGAGCAGTTGATCTAAAAATCATTTGTATTGGGAAAAAGTCAACTATGGCCAATTTACAGTCAAACTTTATAATTTTTGATCCACATCAACATTTTAAACTCATATGTATCATTTGATCAAGTTTTGACCACAACTCCTCAAGAAATTTAATCAAATCTCCAAAAGGGCAAAATGGTCAAAATTAGGGTTTTGACTTGGAAAGGGTAATTTCTGATTTTTGACCTAGCAAATGATCAATTGGTTTAAGAAATGATCTCAAGAGTCCAATTAAATAATTTTGACCTAATGACATGGCTCAAAACATTACTCAAGTTCAAAGGACTGACAGATGAATTTTCAGTCAACTGATCAAAAGTCAATTGTATACTGTAAAGTTAAACTTTGACTTTTTGGTCAAATTCAAATGCCAAAGATAATAATTCATAAAAACATGTCAAAATATGAAACTTATTCATCAAGAAATCAAAAAGTCAAGATTTCATTTTGAAAAGTCAAAATTTCTAAACTTAGAAACTTTTCTAAGTGTTGGAAATTTCATGTTTTTTCACAACTTTGAACAAATTTTTCACCATGATACAAGATGATTCAAGTGAAACTTCCAACATAAAATTTGTAGATCTCTATGAAATATACAACTTTTCTTTACACAACTCCTTCCAAAAGTTCTTGGATCCCAAGTTATAATTTTAAGAACATGTGGTCATGAAACTAAACACTTAGTGAAATTTTGCCCTTATTTGGTCAGGATTTTGACCCAACTTCATGGCACTTTTTCATATATTTCCAAGGGGAATATTCAAAATAAATTGAAAGATGGGTTGTATATCACATTACAATATTTCCAAAATGTCCAAGAACACCTTGAGATCATTCTTGAGTGGGGAGAATCTAAGAGATGAAGTTAGGATTTTATCACTTGATTTACAAGGCATTTTCGTGATGAACCAAATTCAAAATTCAAACTATGCTGCATAAACACTACTTTGCAGGCCTCAAACTTTTTAGGCACTCCATAATTGATGGTTTACACAGCTGATAGAGGTCTCACTTTAAGCATTCAATGCATGGACATGCTTTATATCCATTTTTGGAAGAAAGGTTACATTGCCATTTTGATGAAGTGCTTTTTTGCACAAAACTTATTCTTGAGCCTTGCACTTGTTCTCTTATGATCAAACAAGTCCTATAACTTACAAGAAATGGTTTATACACTCACAATCACCCAGCCCATGCTTGTACCTCCTCTTGAAACTTGTTTCCCACTTTTCTTCAAAATCAAGTAACCTAGTCAAAAGCTAAAAACTTGTACTTCTGATTGTCCAAAGATCTCAAACACTTTTGTTTATGCATACACAAACTACTTGCCACAAATACACAAATACTCGTGCCCTGAAAATAGCTAGAACTTAGAAACACATTCCATACCTCCATTTTCACATAAACTGAATAAAAACTTGAAACTCATAATCTACTCGTGCGTTTCTTGACCTTTTGGTTTCTAAAGCTTCTAAACATCAGTTAGAACTGATCCCTCACCCTGTTACAGAACTGTAACACCTTTAACACCATCCTCCATTTTCAAAAATAGAGCTTTGCACTTGGACTTCTCCAGAACTCCTCAGGCCCTTTCAGCTCAAGCTAAGCCTTCCATTAGCTTCCTGGGAACTTGAGGAAGCTAACCCAACCACTGGAACTCCTTGAAAGATGCTCAAACTTCAAACCCGATACCCTCTTGCAAGGTAAGTTTTCTAACTTTGGAACTTCTCATATAGGCATTGTGATACAGTGGGAGAACTGACTTGAAGGTTTTGCGTTTTATCGCAAACGTTGCGGTTAGCAAGAGTCGCCACCGACTTTTCTTTTATCCAAAAGGAAAGGTGAAAAAGTACAGGAAAGACCTTTGAGATTATTTCTTGAGTTCGGGGGGAAGATTTTGAAAAGGGAAGGTATTAGCACCCTTTTCATCCATGGTTATCCATGGGATCTTAGTTACTTTCTAGATCACTTGCTTTTGTTTGAAATTGTGCTTTGTGTGGTTTTTGAAAGTATTTTGTAAAGAGGACATTATTTAGGCAATGTTTGTAATGATTCTCGTTCGTAAGAATGTATACAAAGATGTTGATCTTTTGAAAATATTTTCAAGTTTTGTAAGATGTTTTGAAAGTGTAAGTGTTTGTTTTTGAAAATAACAAGGATGTTTGTTTTGAAATGGAGCAAGTAATTAGGAGCATTCTACCTACTCAAAAGTCTTTCTTGTTCATTTTCTTTTCCTTTGACATTGTTGTCTTACCATTGATTTGGTAAGCAACCCTATCTTTGGATGTAAATGGGACGGGCGTGGGTCATCGTATAACCATGATTAGAAATGTTGCAAGGTATCTTAGCATTATTTTTGAGGGACTAAGATCATTTGTAAGGCAATTTAGATAGCATCATCGAGGGACTATGATCTTTTATTTGCTTGTTTTTTCTAAGATACCTTATATGCGTAATATGGCCATTTTGTATAAGGCAACCAAGTGGAATAACCCTAGGGTTGCTTGTGTGCAAGTGTATTATTTTCTTGCTTGTTTTTGTCTTGAATTAGGGTTTTCTAGATACTGGTTTTAGTCTTTTCATACAAACCCTAATTACTAGCATGTTATATAAAAGCAATAAATTGTGAAATTTAAAGTTACTACGCTATTACAACATTTGTGGGGAGGGGGTGTACAATTTGTAAATGGGGAATTGCAAGAATTTAAACATAATTAGTCTATTACAACCATATTGAATTGGTATAGATATACAAGGAAATAAATAAATACAAAGTAATAAAATCAATGAATTGTACAAAAATGCAAAAAAATGTAAAGGGAATGTATTTTTGTTTGGTTTTCATGAAAAAAATATATTTTATCCTAACCTAATTAAATCAAGAAAACAATTAATTAAGTTTGAATTTATTAAGAAAATATTTTAAATGAAAACCTAGTTCTATTAATTAATCAAAAGAAAATAAATTCAAGAAAAGTATTTTGGTGTTTTCATCTTAAAAATATTTATAGTATTATAAAATATTTTTAGTCTTTTTTATATTAAAATAATGTATTTTTAAATGGTGTGAAAAATAAATAAATAAAAAAATTATATTAATTATGTTTATAAGATTTACTTGATAAAAAAAATAAAGTATACAAATATTTTTTTTGTGGAAAAATAAAATAAAATAAGTCAAAATATAAATATATCATTTTTTTTTTATTTTATGATTTTTAGTATTTAGAAAAACATATTTAAGAAAAGAAAAATGAAATAAATAAATAAATAATAAAACTTGGGCCAGGGGGTACCAAGAGGAAATAGAGAGGTCAATCAACAAAAAATAAAAAAAAATAAGCCAGGCCCAAAGAGGCCTAGCGCCCTGCAAACCAAAAAAGTTAGAATTGTAAAAATATGAAAAATGAAAAGGGTACCACTGAGGCTCGAACCCAGGTCCCATAGGTTACAGGCACACGCTTCTACCACTGGGGTGGCTATACATCTGTTAATACAAACGAAACAATAAATATGTAAGGCAAAACGTGTTCTGAAGACTTCATCTTCAACCTCCAGTCAGACCAACTATAACTTGCTTATTTCTCATCAAAAATGAAAACTGTAAACATGAAACTTGTAGCAAATTTTCTCACGGTTCCAAAAATGTAAAGTATTAAAACTATAGATCAAAGATAAGCAAGAATTTTAATGTCCCTAATCTGTACCCTAAAAATTTCAGTTTCAAAATTCTCTAAGCTCAAGCAAAATTAATGGAAACTAAGGACATGGTTAGCTTCAGGTAAATGATATCTACATGTTTTATTCACAAATAAACTATTAATGATGTCTGTATGAAGAGTTTCAAGTTGAGAAAACTTACCTCAAAACTGGAAATCGTGTTTGGATTTTAAGCTTGTTTCAAGTGATGGTGATGATCAGGTTAGCTTCCTTGAGGTCCTAGGAAGCTAATACAATGGTTTGCTTGAGTTGAGAGTGGCTGAAATGACTTGGAGAAGTCAATGTGAAATGCTCTATTTTTGGTTATGGAGTTTGATGCAAATGGTGTTACAGTTGTGTAATAGGGACAAGGACAAGTTATATTTAATGTATAGGAGCTTTAGGAACTAAAAGGCCAAAGAATGCACGAGGGAAATAGAAGATACAAGTTAAAGGTCAGAACCTGCACAAAAATGGAGTTTTTTGTGCAATTTCTGGTTAGAGGGAATTTGAGAGAGTTTCAGGCTTGAAAAATCGTGTCCTAAGTTGCATAATAGTATCTTAATGTATAGGAAAAGGTTTGGAGAGCTTAGGTGATCAAAAGTACAATTTCACGTGTTATGGCTTTTTGGCTTGTTTTTGTAGCAAGCTTGACAAGCATTGTTCCAAGGCAAGGTACAAGGCTATCTAAAGTGGTTAGGAAATTTAAAAATGCTCATCTGATTGTGTATAGGATGCTTGTGCAGAAAGAACAAATGCAAATCTCAAGATAAGTTGACTTTGTGATTAAAGCCACTTTACTAGAATGGCAATGTTACTTTGTGCCATTAATGGAAATGCAACTCGGATAAAGCTTGAATCAAGTGAATAATAGCTCAAAAGCAAGTGTAATCTTCTGATTTTGGAGAGATCTTGAGGTTTAGAGGTCTGAAAAACAAGATTGTGCAGCATAGGTTTGAAATTGAATTCTTGTTCATCACAAAATGCCTTGTAATTAAAGTGACAAAACCCTAACTTCATCTCTTCGATTCTCCCTCCTCAAGAATGATATCAAGGTGTTCTTTGACATTTTGGAAAGCTTGCAATGTGCTCTAAAACCCATCTTTGAATTGCTTTTGAAGATTCCCCTTGGAGCTATATGAAAAAGTGCCATGAAGTTAGGTCAAAATCCTGACCAAATTAGGGCAAAATTTCACTAAGTGTTTAGTTTCATGACCCTATGTTCTTAAAATTATAACTTGAGATCCAAGCACTTTTGGAAGGAGTTGTGTAAAGAAAAGTTGTAGATTTCATGGAGATATGGAACTTTCATGTTGGAAGTTTCTCTTGAATCATCTTGCATCATGGTGAATATTTGGCTCAAAGTTATGAAAAAACATGAAATTTCCAACACTTAGAAAAATTTCTAAGTTTAGAATTTTGACTTTTCAAAATGAAATCTTGACTTTTTGATTTATTGATGAATAATTTTCATATTTTGACATGTTTTGGTGAATTATGATCTTTGGCACTTGAATTTGACAAAAAGTCAAAGTTTGACTTTTTAGTATACAGTTGACTTTTGATCAGTTGACTAGAAAATTCATCTGTCAATCCAATGGACTTGCAATGTTTTGAACCATGCCATTAGTTCAAAATGATGCAATTGGACTCTTGAGATCATGCCTGTTGTACCCCAAAATTTGCCCTCGCGCTTTTCCACAAGAAATATCAGCTTCAAACATTTCCTGACTTTTCAAACTGGCTCAAGAATCGGACAAGCGGACTTTTCTTGACAGTCAAGCAGAATTAGGGTTTTACTGATTTTCAGAGCTCTGAATTGTTTCATACAGTGGGCTTAGGGTTTAGTTGATTTTTGATTCAATTTTGATCAAGCGAGCGTGATTTGGCATTTAATCGGGAATTAGGGTTTTATGGGCATATTCTCAGAAGAATTTAAGTTCCACAGCACTTTGCGGTTTATTTCAAGATTCGGATTAAAATTCGCGTTATCTTGGTTTAATCAGTAAAAGAGACAGTGGTTTGAATTCAGTACGTTTTGATTGGGCCAGTCAGATACAGGATGCAGTATTGGATTCACAGTGTTTATGCGTTTGATCAGTCCATTTGGGTTAATTGCTGCTTTGCTTTGGATGTTGAATAAGACAGGATTAATTGATCAATGTTGTTTTATTTTAGTTATTTATTATTCTGAAATTGAATGATTGAATTTATTTTTCAATTGTTTTAATTCTAAGAATTTTAAATAAATAAATAAACAATAAAGAAATTGGAATTAATTGGATAATTTAGATTTTTATTGAATAATTGAATTATTTGTACAAATTGTTGTTTATAATTTAAATTATGAACAATGATATACATTAATTTAAATATTACATAAAACTATCCTATTTTCTAATATTCTTCATTCTTCGCTCCGCTCCGGTGCTCCATTTTTATCTGCAAAAAGAAACAAGAAAAGTCAGAAAGCATTTGAAATTAAAAGACAGTTAAAAGTGCTCATCATTAGGGGCCACTGACTGGGATCAGTTGACCCTCTCTGCAAATCACGGGATTTCTCCCGGTTCACAGAGAGGGACGATTTTTTTTATTCATGAATGCAAATGTCAAAAATGCATAAGTTACAAATTTCAAGCTGCATAGAAATTTAAAATCTCAATTTCCAATTCAAAACCATATAGTTCAAATCCAATCTCAAACTTTCCATCCAAAGCAAAGGCACTACTGTCAGTTTACTCAAAGAAAGAAGTAAGAAATACAATAGCTGTCAAAGAAGATTTTGGAAAAGATATCAAAATGCAAAGTCAGAGCAAAGCACAAAAGCTGGAGAAAAAGATGCAAAATGTGTTATGCAAGAGATCTAAACATCATTTCCCAGCATAAATAGGGCCCCTTCAGAACCATAGTACAGGATAATAATCATATAAAATTCAAAACTGTACTTTAGGAGAGAAGAAAGAGAGATAAAGCAAGCATAGGCAGGGTTAGGCATAGTTCAGCAGCAGTTCAGAATAGTACAGTAGGAAAGCAAGACAGAAAAAAAGATATACAAAATCAAAAAAAGCCAACTCAGTTCAGAATAGACAGTAGGAGATAGAAGAGAAAGATACAAACTGAGGAAGCAACAAAAGCCTCATTACTGTCATCAAACACCAATACCCTGCCCAACCAAGAGAACCTTGTAAAAAACCAGTTATCAAATACATCATCCAAGAAATATACAAAAACCTACTGTCATCAAACTTCCCCAACTCTGCCTCAATATATGCAAAACATACCAATTCTGCATAAAGATGCAGAAGCCAAATAAAACAGTTCAGAATAGATAGAAGAGAAGAAATATACAAACTCCAACCACTACTGTCATAACCAAACCCATCAAGCTGAAGCAAACAAAGACCAACATAACACATCTCAGAACTATGAACCAAAATCACAAAGCCTGTCAATAAAGCCATCAAACACACAGTTCAATACCAACATCCTGTCATACCAGTACCAAACCTCTCAAACAGGTCCAAACATACTCCCTCAAGCATGTCAAAACATTCAAACTCACCCTAGGCCTCAGAAGGGGGGCTTCATCATAGGCAAATCAGAAAAACGGATCCAACAACATACTCAAGCATACTAGATACAAGTCCTCAGAATCCTGGATTCCTCATAGGACGAAGAAGAAAGCAATATCAACATAGGCAGCAACTCAAGTTACTCAGGCAACAATACTCAGGCAACAATTCCAAGAACATACAGATTCCTAAAGGCAACACGAAAGCAGAAGAGATAAAGATATCAAGGCAACACGAGAGAAGGAGAGGCATACAAATTCCCAAGGCAACACATAGTGGAAGGAGAAGATAAAGAAGTGAATACATTAGGGTTTCTCAGTACATATCATCATCAAACCCTAAAACGGTAACAAATGTAAAAGTACCAAACTTTCCCAAGCTTGTTTCCAGCTTCGCCACCGGGCCTCTGCCTCAACGCCTCCAGTTCCGGTTCCCTTTCCTCCATCTCCCAAAATTAAGGTAGCTTTTCGTCCCCTTCTCAATCTCAAGAAAAGAAAAACAAACGATAATAACGAGTGAGATTATAACTCAGACTAAGCAAGAAGAAGAGTGAAAATTCTAATGCATAGAGAAGGTGAGATCGTTACCCTGTCCGTTTAGGTTTAGTCCAATCGCGGAGATGAGAGGAACCGGAGGTGGCGTTGGGTTGGCTCGGCATCACTAGGCATCACATTCAGCATTCAGGGAGATGAAGAAGAACGAAGAAGATGAGCTTACGCACGGCGCCGCTGATTTCGTTCCCAATTGAACCAATTGCCTAACCCTAATTTCGTTCAATATCCAAACATGGGCTTAACCCGTTTCTGGTTCACCTCTAAAGTCCAACAAGAAAATCATCTCATTAAACACTAACCCTTTCTTTTCTTTATTTTATATTTACTTCTTTTTCTTAACACTAACCTTTTTTTATTTATTTCATAAACAACATTTACTTCTTTTACTAACTTTATCTTATAAACAATGTTTTTTTTTTATTCTTTGTAAAATACTAACCTAATTAAAACACTTTTTTATCATAAGATTAAAACTTCATTTAAAATATATTTATACATACATTTTGAAAAAACATTAATTTTATAATACACATCATTTTTACCATATAATTAACTTGGAAACTTGTTTTAATTAAAATACATTTGTACATATTATACATTTTTTTTATACATAATTAAAATTGAAATTCTTTTAGTTAATATACATATTTGTACGTAGTAATTTAAATACATTGCTCTAACATTAACATTCACAAATAATTGACTAAAATACTTTTAAATTAAAACTTGAACATTTTTTTTTGTACATAATTAACATATAAATCAAAAATACAAGATTAAAACATGTATCTAGGTCAAAAACCCTAATACGACTCAATTTCACATTTCGCACTTGTCACACAATTCACGTACATATACACTTGTACACTTACACAACACATTACCCTACACACATTTTATCTTATATTTGTATATTCGATATTTACATTTTGATCGCACATTCGATTTGGTTGTAACTTATTGGATACTATAAGTCTCATCCCCCTGTACATTTATACCCCCACTCCCGGACACTATTTTGTAATAGTGTAGATTTTACATTCCGCAATTTACAGCTTTCCAATTATACCATGGTTAGACCTAGGGTTTGTATGTACATAAAATCAAACGCTAGATAACCTAATACAAGACAAATACATGTGATCAATACACAATCACACTTGCACCCCCTAGGGTAATCCCACATGTTGCCTTCCAAAATGGGCCATGCTTGCACGTCGAGTATCTTTGGCAAAACAAAATCAAATGATCATAAGTCTCAAAGTGTTGCCTAAACGGAATGATCGTAGTCCCTTCAAAACAAATTGCCAAAGACACTTCGCATCATTGCATTCATGGTCCATACGATGACCCGCGCCCGTCCCGAATAAACTTCCTAAACGCAAGATTGTCCATCAATTTCAATGGTGGAACAAAATTGTTAAAAGGGGTTAAAACATGACAAAAAAACCTTTGAGTACAATAGGGTAGACAAAACTCTTAGTTACTTGAGATCAAACTTGCAAAAACACTTGCTTTCTTTTCAAAAACCACAATCTACAACACTTTCGAACAAACTCTCAAAAACATTTGAAAACATCTTTTCGAAAAGATTCACACTTTTGTAAAACACTCAAACACGAGTCAAATACATTAGTTGCCTAAAACAAGGCATCTCTTCAAAAACATTTTCAAAAAGCACCCACACACACACCATTTTCAAGCAATCGAAAAACAAGGCAAGTGATCTAAAAAACCAAGTAACTAAGAGCCCATGGATAACCATGGATGAAAAGGGTGCTAACACCTTCCCTTTTCATAATCTACCCCCCGAACCCACGAAATATCTCAAAAGGTTTTTGCTGTGCTTTTTTTAACCTTTCCTTTAGGATAAAATAAAAAGTCGGTGGCGACTCTTGCTTAACCGCACAAGTGCGAATACGAACGCAAAACCTCAAGTCAGTTCTCCCACCGTATCACCGAACTGGCGACTCTGCTGGGGAAAATTCTAAAAGTGGGGTTACCTTAGGGTTTAGATCACCTTTACTTTCACTTGATTGCTTTGTTGGATTTACATTTGTGGGCTTTGTATCGGAGTTTTATAGATCCTAACCCGGATCTGGGGAAACCTTTTTAGGTAGCAACAAGGCTGTGAGGGAACTGTGCGGGGTATACCGACATGGTTGAAGCAGTCTGCTACGTTGATGTGGCACTTTGGTGTGTACCGGTAACCCTTGAGTTCAGTCAAGAAGAGTACGGGGCCGCCGCGTGGTGTCGTGAAGCATCAACTGACCTTAGAACCTTAATTGACCATCTTAGCCTTTTTAGGGTAGTGAGATAACTGACTTTGGTGCAGTCCGAGGTTGGTTGATACTCGATACTACACTCAATTGAGGGTTGCTTTCCTGGAATATTTCGGTCGCCAGTTCAGTGGCCAAATCGAAACGATGAACAATGAAAGCAATCCCGTGATATTGGGACCTTTAGAACCCGGTTACTTTTGATAGGACAGGTTTTAACCAACAAACTGAAAGAGGGTAGTACCTGAACCTCATGCAAGCCTAAACCTAGGGCCTTGTGTGCTTTGTGTGAATATTGTTTGCCTGTATATACGCTCACTTGCTTGTGCATACATGTACATAACATCATGACATCATACCATAGCAATTTAGCATTTTCAATAACCATTTCAAGGATCTCGAGGGTTCTTTTGATGCAGGGTTACGTTGAACCAGACATCTATCAAGGGGCAAGAGGTTTCTCCTCTAACCAATCCAGTCAAAGGTCAAGTACAACAACTTGAATCAGTGGCTATGACCCACTCGACATGGTGAGCTTGATTCTCGTGGAAAGACATCCACCAACACAAAGCTCTCCAAACAAAGATCGAGAACAACAACTTGAATCAGTGGCTATGACCCACTTGACATGGTGAGCTTGATTCTCGTGGAAGGACGTCCACCGATGCAGAGATCTCCAATCCAAGAGCAGAGTTCAACCTCTAACATTTTTCCTGTGTTTACCCCAAGAGATCCTTGAAAGCATGCATCCACGTATCATGCATTGCATTTTGACAATCTTTCCTTTTTCAGGTTTCCTTACTCTCCTGCTGTTTATTTCAGCAAGAGATGGCTCTAGAACGGTCTGTCAAAGACATCCAAGACCAGACTGCTCAACTGCAGGAGATGTTCCTGAACTTGTCTCTGGGGCAAGAAGAGATGAAAGCTCTCCTCACCAAAGGCTTGGGGAATTCCAACAATGCCAGGAGTGATCAGATTGCGGAACTGCAGTTTGATCTGACAACACTGAGGACTCAAATGATGGGACAGTTGGTGGGCCAGATGGCTCTCATCCAAGACCTATCTCAAAGACAAGAGGAACTCAGAGTTCTTGTCCGCCAACTGCTTCCAAACAACCAACTGGGGCAAACATCTGAGGTCGAAGAGCAAGTCACCGCTCAGCCTCCATCCACTCAAGAAGACAAGGGGAAAGCTCCTCTGCTAGCTTCAGGGTCACAAACCCATCAACAACCTCGCCAGCGTCAGCGGGGCAATCGGCGTAAACAAGAAAAGCCGGGAAGACAATTTACGGAGACTGAGATACCATCATTCTTCATACTGAAGCGCCTATTGGAGGTCAATTTGCTCACCGTAAAGGACCCTCCTCAGAAGCTCAATATCTCCTCTCCTCGCTTTAATCCCGACGAATTTTGTGTTTACCACTCCTGCAGCCCGGGGCACAGTACCAACGACTGTTGGGCCTTGAAAAACAAGATTCAAGATCTGATCGACATTGGGGTGCTGGAATTCATGCCAGACGGCGAGATGAAGATCTTCCGTTAAAGGGTTCTCCGCTTGAAGTGACGAAACTCGAAACTGAAAGACTTTTGCTTGTTTTTTGAATTTTCAAAGTTGTAATTTCTTTTGCTGTCAAACAATTATCTGTTGATGTTAAACTCTGTTTTCGTTAATGCATTGCATATGTTTGTCTTGAATTCATCCATTCGTTTCACTACTTTTATGCTCTTCTTTATGATATTTGACTCTTGATAAAAAGCTGCAAGCCTTTAGAGGGAGGATGACGAAACAATACCGTGATCTTATACAGTATGCTTTTGAACAAACCTTGCTGATGATGTACAGGCATTTCTTTCAATTCCCAAACACTGGAGTTATAAGGAAGTTAATCCCTAGTCAACCCCTTCGAGCCAAAGAAGTAGGAGTTTCCTGTTCTAAACGATCAAAACCTTTGATATAAACCTGGGGCAGGGTAGTGTCTCAGTTAATTCAAAAGAAAATGCGCATTGAAGTCGCAAACTCTCAGTTCGCAATACAACGAACGATGTCAAAAAGAGAAAGCGTTCCTTTGGAATCAAAAGACAAGGGTGGTTCCCTATCACATAGACAGTCAATCTCTCAAAAGAGAAAAGCCCACTGAGCCAAAACCTATGAAGGAGGCTTAAGAAAGCTGGGGCATCCCACTGACAGTAATCCCGAAAACGGTAACAGTCAGGCAAAAGTTAGGGATAACAAATCAAAATCAAAATAGTGAGGTCATTACAAGACCCTCAACAACATGAAAAGTGTTGAAAAAGAAAAAGGAGATAATGACTGTCTCCCAAATTCAAACTGGTGAACCATCGCCCAAAAGTCGTTCCAAACTCAAAACAGAGTGCGACGCACAGTTAACTGAGCTTAGGTTGAAGAACATCACGAAGAGCGGGTGGGCACAAATATCCTTTGAGCCTTTATCCTTTGTTTCTTAAACTGTGAACCAGGCCACGTTACAACCCTTCAAAAGTCCTAATTGAAGCATCGGTTAGTTCGAAAGCATACTGTTACAAAAGGTATCCTGACTCCTGTAGGGATTTGCTCCAAATCTTGTGTTAACTTGTCTTATGAAAAGTTTTCTGCTAAAAATGCATTTTTCAAAAAACTTCGAGACAAACATAAACTTTGCATTATTCGAATATCACTGTCTGCATTTAACCCCTTTTGTTTGACAGCGAAGAAATTCATACAGCGAATGTTCGGAGGAACGAAAACTCTCTCAGTAAGTCAAAATCACTTCAAAAGGATAACACTTCCATCAAATCTCCTATCAACAAGGGGCATGACATGTCACAATTCAGTTAACCTGGGGCAGTCCAGTCAAGGTCCAACAGATCTTTCAAAGTACAGTTAACCTGGGGCAGTCCAGTCAAGATTTCAAGAAATCTCTCAATATGCAGGGTAATCTGATTCAAGACTCCTTCTTCACCACTTGGGGCATTCGAATGTCAAAAGTGTTCAACAAATCAACTACAACATTTCCAGACTCGACTCCTGCATCTAGCCAGGGCACGTCTGAAGAGTTCGAAGATTCGATTCCTGTATCCAGCCAAGGCATATCTGTTGACGACTATTTCCAGATTCGACTCCTGTATCCAGCCAGGGCATATCTGTTGACTATATTCCCAGACTCGACTCCTGTATCTAGCCAGGGCATGTCTGAAGAGTTTGAAGATTCGACTCCTGTATCCAGCCAGGGCATATCTGTTGACTATATTCCCAGACTCGACTCCTGTATCTAGCCAGGGCATGTCTGAAGAGTTTGAAGATTCGACTCCTGTATCCTGCCAGGGCATATCTATCAACTATCACCTTTCCAGACTCGACTCCTGTATCCAGCCAGAGCATGTCTGAAGAATTCCAGATCAACACCTGCAACAACCCAGGAAACATCATTGAACGACCGATTGTAGACCAACACCTGTAACAAGCCAGGAATTTATCTACATCACCACTTGGAGCATTCGAATGTCAAAAGTGTTCAAAACCCGATGCAGTTTTTTACACAAGCTCATCATCAGGAAGCCCTACACCGGTTCCTCTTCAAAGACTTCTGAAACAAGTTTACGGATTCTTCCCAACAACGGACGCTAATCTACCGACTTGTTCAGATTCTTCTCAAGACTTCTGAAAACAGTTCATGGATTCATCCCAACAACGGATGTTAATCTATCGGCTTGTTCAGATGCAACCTTTGAAGACAGTTTACGGACACTTCCCAACAACGGATGTTGTTCTATTGCTGGTTCAACTTCAAGATTTCTGAAAATAGTTCACGGGTTCTCCAAGTAAACGGATGTTAACCTATCGCTTGTTCAGATTCTTCTCAAGCTAACCGCCACGGAAGATCGCGCTCGCCAAAATTCTCCCTATCCCCAGCGGAGTCAGACTTTTAAATCTTCTCCCCACAGAGTTTTGGAAGGACAAATCTTGAGTTCCCCAGTGAAGTCTCCAAGAGTTGCTTCCCATCAAGCCGAAGATTCTCAATCTGGTCTCCCCGGCATGAGTCCACTAGTTTGGGACTCCCCAGTAGAGGTCATCAGGAATTCTCTTCCCCAGTGACGGCCAAGGATTTATTTTCCCCGGCAGCAGTCAAGACGCTTTTATCTTCAGCCATCTCGGAATCATGTATCCTTGGCAGGATTAGCTCATCAGCTTACAAGCGCATTCATTACATTCATATCATAAACATTGATGTCACATGCATCGCATCATGCACCATAACATTGCATACAACTAACCCTTTGCCTTTTCAGGTAAGATCAGTCGACAGACACAGATCATCTCCTGAGATTCATCCAAAAATAGTTCAGATGTGACCCGGACACGGCAACATTTTGATACTTATTCCAGATTCATTCAGACGCATCAGCAGAAACCTTACACCGGTTCCTCTTCAACTTCTCAACTTCTGAAACAAGTCTACGGATTCTTCCCTACAACGGATGTCAATCTACCGATTTGTTCAGACTTTTCTCAACTTCTGAAACAAGTTTACGGATTCTTCCCTACAACGGATATCAATCTACCAACTGATTCAGACTCTTCACAATTTTTGAAAATAGTTTACGAACACGTCCCAACAACGGATACTGCTCTATTGCTTATTCAACCTCAGATAGTTTACAGATTCTCCAGACATGGACGTCAATCTGTTGCTTGTTCAGACCCCAATTCAGAGATATTCCAAAACAGGGATGCCCTTCTGATACTCGTCCACTCACCATTTGACGTACAGTTCAACATCACCATATGGCATCTGTAAGCCCATTCTCCGATGGCGTCTCTAAGCCCATCCCCCGACAAAATTCTCTAGCACCAGGTGGCATCTTTAAGCCCATCACCAAATGGAATCTTTAAGCCCATTCACCTCCACCGTCACATCGACGAGCGCAAATTTTCTGGGCACATTAGTGTCCAATCTCCTTTTACCTTCAAGTCGCGAAAGGCAAACTTGCCAATCTAACTCTTCAGGTCAAAGAAGATTGAACAGGGGCAACTGTTGTACCCCAAAATTTGCCCTCGCGCTTTTCCACAAGAAATATCAGCTTCAAACATTTCCTGACTTTTCAAACTGGCTCAAGAATCGGACAAGCGGACTTTTCTTGACAGTCAAGCAGAATTAGGGTTTTACTGATTTTCAGAGCTCTGAATTGTTTCATACAGTGGGCTTAGGGTTTAGTTGATTTTTGATTCAATTTTGATCAAGCGAGCGTGATTTGGCATTTAATCGGGAATTAGGGTTTTATGGGCATATTCTCAGAAGAATTTAAGTTCCACAGCACTTTGCGGTTTATTTCAAGATTCGGATTAAAATTCGCGTTATCTTGGTTTAATCAGTAAAAGAGACAGTGGTTTGAATTCAGTACGTTTTGATTGGGCCAGTCAGATACAGGATGCAGTATTGGATTCACAGTGTTTATGCGTTTGATCAGTCCATTTGGGTTAATTGCTGCTTTGCTTTGGATGTTGAATAAGACAGGATTAATTGATCAATGTTGTTTTATTTTAGTTATTTATTATTCTGAAATTGAATGATTGAATTTATTTTTCAATTGTTTTAATTCTAAGAATTTTAAATAAATAAATAAACAATAAAGAAATTGGAATTAATTGGATAATTTAGATTTTTATTGAATAATTGAATTATTTGTACAAATTGTTGTTTATAATTTAAATTATGAACAATGATATACATTAATTTAAATATTACATAAAACTATCCTATTTTCTAATATTCTTCATTCTTCGCTCCGCTCCGGTGCTCCATTTTTATCTGCAAAAAGAAACAAGAAAAGTCAGAAAGCATTTGAAATTAAAAGACAGTTAAAAGTGCTCATCATTAGGGGCCACTGACTGGGATCAGTTGACCCTCTCTGCAAATCACGGGATTTCTCCCGGTTCACAGAGAGGGAATATTTTTTTTATTCATGAATGCAAATGTCAAAAATGCATAAGTTACAAATTTCAAGCTGCATAGAAATTTAAAATCTCAATTTCCAATTCAAAACCATATAGTTCAAATCCAATCTCAAACTTTCCATCCAAAGCAAAGGCACTACTGTCAGTTTACTCAAAGAAAGAAGTAAGAAATACAATAGCTGTCAAAGAAGATTTTGGAAAAGATATCAAAATGCAAAGTCAGAGCAAAGCACAAAAGCTGGAGAAAAAGATGCAAAATGTGTTATGCAAGAGATCTAAACATCATTTCCCAGCATAAATAGGGCCCCTTCAGAACCATAGTACAGGATAATAATCATATAAAATTCAAAACTGTACTTTAGGAGAGAAGAAAGAGAGATAAAGCAAGCATAGGCAGGGTTAGGCATAGTTCAGCAGCAGTTCAGAATAGTACAGTAGGAAAGCAAGACAGAAAAAAAGATATACAAAATCAAAAAAAGCCAACTCAGTTCAGAATAGACAGTAGGAGATAGAAGAGAAAGATACAAACTGAGGAAGCAACAAAAGCCTCATTACTGTCATCAAACACCAATACCCTGCCCAACCAAGAGAACCTTGTAAAAAACCAGTTATCAAATACATCATCCAAGAAATATACAAAAACCTACTGTCATCAAACTTCCCCAACTCTGCCTCAATATATGCAAAACATACCAATTCTGCATAAAGATGCAGAAGCCAAATAAAACAGTTCAGAATAGATAGAAGAGAAGAAATATACAAACTCCAACCACTACTGTCATAACCAAACCCATCAAGCTGAAGCAAACAAAGACCAACATAACACATCTCAGAACTATGAACCAAAATCACAAAGCCTGTCAATAAAGCCATCAAACACACAGTTCAATACCAACATCCTGTCATACCAGTACCAAACCTCTCAAACAGGTCCAAACATACTCCCTCAAGCATGTCAAAACATTCAAACTCACCCTAGGCCTCAGAAGGGGGGCTTCATCATAGGCAAATCAGAAAAACGGATCCAACAACATACTCAAGCATACTAGATACAAGTCCTCAGAATCCTGGATTCCTCATAGGACGAAGAAGAAAGCAATATCAACATAGGCAGCAACTCAAGTTACTCAGGCAACAATACTCAGGCAACAATTCCAAGAACATACAGATTCCTAAAGGCAACACGAAAGCAGAAGAGATAAAGATATCAAGGCAACACGAGAGAAGGAGAGGCATACAAATTCCCAAGGCAACACATAGTGGAAGGAGAAGATAAAGAAGTGAATACATTAGGGTTTCTCAGTACATATCATCATCAAACCCTAAAACGGTAACAAATGTAAAAGTACCAAACTTTCCCAAGCTTGTTTCCAGCTTCGCCACCGGGCCTCCGCCTCAACGCCTCCAGTTCCGGTTCCCTTTCCTCCATCTCCCAAAATTAAGGTAGCTTTTCGTCCCCTTCTCAATCTCAAGAAAAGAAAAACAAACGATAATAACGAGTGAGATTATAACTCAGACTAAGCAAGAAGAAGAGTGAAAATTCTAATGCATAGAGAAGGTGAGATCGTTACCCTGTCCGTTTAGGTTTAGTCCAATCGCGGAGATGAGAGGAACCGGAGGTGGCGTTGGGTTGGCTCGGCATCACTAGGCATCACATTCAGCATTCAGGGAGATGAAGAAGAACGAAGAAGATGAGCTTACGCACGGCGCCGCTGATTTCGTTCCCAATTGAACCAATTGCCTAACCCTAATTTCGTTCAATATCCAAACATGGGCTTAACCCGTTTCTGGTTCACCTCTAAAGCCCAACAAGAAAATCATCTCATTAAACACTAACCCTTTCTTTTCTTTATTTTATATTTACTTCTTTTTCTTAACACTAACCTTTTTTTTTTTTTATTTCATAAACAACATTTACTTCTTTTACTAACTTTATCTTATAAACAATGTTTTTTTTTATTCTTTGTAAAATACTAACCTAATTAAAACACTTTTTTATCATAAGATTAAAACTTCATTTAAAATATATTTATACATACATTTTGAAAAAACATTAATTTTATAATACACATCATTTTTACCATATAATTAACTTGGAAACTTGTTTTAATTAAAATACATTTGTACATATTATACATTTTTTTTTATACATAATTAAAATTGAAATTCTTTTAGTTAATATACATATTTGTACGTAGTAATTTAAATACATTGCTCTAACATTAACATTCACAAATAATTGACTAAAATACTTTTCAATTAAAACTTGAACATTTTTTTTTGTACATAATTAACATATAAATCAAAAATACAAGATTAAAACATGTATCTAGGTCAAAAACCCTAATACGACTCAATTTCACATTTCGCACTTGTCACACAATTCACGTACATATACACTTGTACACTTACACAACACATTACCCTACACACATTTTATCTTATATTTGTATATTCGATATTTACATTTTGATCGCACATTCGATTTGGTTGTAACTTATTGGATACTATAAGTCTCATCCCCCTGTACATTTATACCCCCACTCCCGGACACTATTTTGTAATAGCGTAGATTTTACATTCCGCAATTTACAGCTTTCCAATTATACCATGGTTAGACCTAGGGTTTGTATGTACATAAAATCAAACGCTAGATAACCTAATACAAGACAAATACATGTGATCAATACACAATCACACTTGCACCCCCTAGGGTAATCCCACATGTTGCCTTCCAAAATGGGCCATGCTTGCACGTCGAGTATCTTTGGCAAAACAAAATCAAATGATCATAAGTCTCAAAGTGTTGCCTAAACGGAATGATCGTAGTCCCTTCAAAACAAATTGCCAAAGACACTTGGCATCATTGCATTCATGGTCCATACGATGACCCGCGCCCGTCCCGAATAAACTTCCTAAACGCAAGATTGTCCATCAATTTCAATGGTGGAACAAAATTGTTAAAAGGGGTTAAAACATGACAAAAAAACCTTTGAGTACAATAGGGTAGACAAAACTCTTAGTTACTTGAGATCAAACTTGCAAAAACACTTGCTTTCTTTTCAAAAACCACAATCTACAACACTTTCGAACAAACTCTCAAAAACATTTGAAAACATCTTTTCGAAAAGATTCACACTTTTGTAAAACACTCAAACACGAGTCAAATACATTAGTTGCCTAAAACAAGGCATCTCTTCAAAAACATTTTCAAAAAGCACCCACACACACACCATTTTCAAGCAATCGAAAAACAAGGCAAGTGATCTAAAAAACCAAGTAACTAAGAGCCCATGGATAACCATGGATGAAAAGGGTGCTAACACCTTCCCTTTTCATAATCTACCCCCCGAACCCACGAAATATCTCAAAAGGTTTTTGTTGTGCTTTTTTTAACCTTTCCTTTAGGATAAAATAAAAAGTCGGTGGCGACTCTTGCTTAACCGCACAAGTGCGAATACGAACGCAAAACCTCAAGTCAGTTCTCCCACCGTATCACAATGCCTTAAACCAATTTATCATTTGCTAGGTCAAAAATCAGAAATTGCCCTTTCCTAGTTAACACTCTAATTTTGACCATTTTGCCCTTTTGGAGATTTGATCAAATTTCTTGAGTAGTTATGGTCCAAACTTGATCAAATGGTACATATGAGTTTAAAATGAGATTTGGATAAAAAATTATGAAGTTTGACTGTGAATTGACCATAGTTGACTTTTTCCCCAATACAACTAATTTTTAGGTTAACTGCTCAATTGATTGAGCAAAAGTGTGATCCAAGGCTTGAAACTTGACATGATTAATCTTAGGGGTCCATAATGATCCATGAAAGTCGTATGGGGCATTGTAAGTTCAAAAATCCTTGTGCAAACTCAAACCCTAATTTTGGTCATCAGTGCTTAAGGAGATGTCTTGCGTTGGTCAAACCTAGTGCAGTCTTGAGTCAAGGGAGATCTTGTGAGAAAATTCTTGATAAGTGAGAGGGAAAATTTTGGGGTACAATAGCTTCCCCTGTTCAATCTTCTTAAGCCTGAAGAGTTAGATTGGCATGTTTTTCCATTCGTGACTCGAAGGTGGAAGATGATTGGACACTAGAGTGCCCAGAAATTTGCACTCAGTGATGTGATGGTAGAGGGAATGGGCTTAAATATGCCATTTGGAGAGGTGATAAAAATTTGTTGGAGATGGACTTGTAGATGCCATCCAAGATTGATTGTTGAATCTGAAAGAGAATCTGAATGAGTATCAGAATGGCGTCCGTGTTTGGAGCGTATCTGAACTGTATCTGAAAGTTGAATCTGAATGAGTATCAGAATGGCCTCCGTGTCTGGAGCATATCTGAACTGTATCTGAGAAGTTGAATATGAATGAATATCAGAATGGCCTCCGTGTCTGGAGCGTATCTGTACTGTATCTGGAAGTTGAGAATTGAATGAGTATCAGAATGACATCAGTGTCTGGAGCATATATGTACAATATCTGGAAGTTGAGAATTGAATGAGTATCAGAATGGAATCCGTGTCTGGAGCATATCTGAACTGTATCTGGAAGCTGATTTTGAATGAGTATCAGAATGGCATCATGTCTGGAGCGTATCTAAACTGTATCTGAAAGTTGAATGAGTTTCAAGATGGCATCCGTGTCTGGAGCGTATCTGAATTGTATCTGAAGATTTTGAACATTGTTAATGGTAGCTGTTGATTAATCTTATCCTGAAAAAGATAAAATGTTAGCTAATATACAATGTTATGTTATATGAAATGCATAGTGTAATGTATTTGTGTCATCAATGTTTATGATATATGGATGCCATGTGTGCGTATGTGAGCTAATTTGTTGCGCTGTTATTAGATTGGAGAAAGTAAATCCCTGACTGCTATTGAGGATATGAAGCATAAGACTTCATGTTGTGAAGTATAAGCATTGATGAATTTCCCCTTAGAGAAATAAACTTTGTTGTAAGGGGAATGTCGTGTACTGCTTGAAAAATCTTGGTTGGGGAATCCTGAGAAATTTGACGACTTCTATTGGGGATTGATAACTGGAAGCTCTGTTCTACTGGGGATTAAACTGCACACTGCGGGGGATTTTATGGAAATAACTTAGAGATATTTCCCTATCTCTTAAAGCCATCAGTGATTGTCTTTTATTTTGTTTATTTGTAAATAGTAATTATGTTCAAATGCATATATTCATCAATGAATCATTGGACGTTTTTGTAAAGAAAACACAAGCGTAAAGAAAAACAAATAGTTTTACACTTTCGAAGGGATATCTTTGTATTGACTCTGAATAAGTAATTTTGTAAAATGAGACAAATATTCTGGTATGAGAATACTGTCATAAAAAATGAAAATTTTAATACAAAGAAAAGATAGCTATGTGCAATAATCCCATGGGGTTCCTATTCTACTATAGCCTTTGTATCTCTGAGCATCTTGTCTATTTGTTGCCTCATCCGAAGATGATTGAATTGATCGAAACCTCTGAGTTTGCAGTTTATTCGTAAGGTGATCCAACGGGACATAGTCATACGCTTTACATTCCCTAACTTTTTCCTGGTCCGCCTTTTCGGGTTTTCAGTCCACCGGGAAACCCTTTTTTTTCCCAAGTCGCCCTTCCGGATTTTCAACTTGCCGGGTGTACAGATCGTTTTTGGTTTTATCCCTAATTTTTGCCTGAACCTTTTTGGTTCGCCGGGATGCCCTTGTTTTTCCTAGGTGTGTCAACCTAGCAGGTCTCTTATGCGTAGTATCTTTTGACTATGTTCGCGTTTGTAGGGTGCGGCAGGTCGTCGCCATCCATGGTGGTCAAGATCATCGCTCATCCAAAGAATATGTTTTTGATTACAAATGGTCCTTCGTATGTAGGAGTCCATTTCCCCCTAGGATCACCTTGCGGTAGTATGATACGTTTGATCACTAGATCCCCAACTTGATACACTTGGCGTCTAACCTTTTTGTTGAAAGCCTTGATCATACGTTTTTGATACATTTGACCATGACAGACAGCAGTAAGCCTTTTCTCATCAATCAAGTTTAGTTGATCAAGTCGAGTCTGGATCTAGTCATCCTCATTCAACCCTGCATCCTTCATAATTCTCATAAAGGGGATTTGAACCTTAATAGGCAAGAAAGCCTCCATGTCGTATTCCAGATAGTAGGGTGTTACCCCGGTTGATGTGTGAGCTGTGGTCTGATTTCCGTGGAGAGCGAATGGTAGCATCTCATACCAGTCCTTGTATGTGACTTTCATTTTTTGTATAATCTTTTTAATGTTATTATTTGCGGCTTCGACAACACCATTCATCTTCGGTCGGTAAGGGGAAGAATTGTGATGTTAGATCTTGAATTGCTTGCACAGGGTGGTGATCATAGTATTATTCAAGTTTGTACCATTGTCTGTGATGATCCTCTCTGGGATACCGTACCGATAGATGTGATTTTTCTTAATGAACCGGGCTACAACATTCTTGGTGACGGAAGCGAAATAAGTTGCCTCTACCCACTTTGTAAAATATTCAATGGCCACTTAGATGAAGCGGTGTCCATTAGAGGCTGTTGGCTTGATTTCCCCAATCATATCAATCCCCCACATAGCAAAGGGCTAAGGAGCCGTTAAGACATTTAGAGGAACCAGAGGTACATGCACCTTGTCAGCATAAATCTGACACTTATGGAATCTTCGAGAGTGTTGATAGCAATATGCTTCCATGGTAGACCAATAATAGCCTGCCCATAGGATTTTCTTTGCAATCGTATGCCCACTGGAATGGGTGCCAAAAGTGCCTTCATGTAATTCACCCATGATCCTTTTAGCTTCAACCTTGTCTACACACTGAAGTAACACAGAGTCATGGTTGCGTTTGTAAAGAATTCCATTACTAAGGAAGAATTTAGTAGAGAATCTCCTTAAGAACTTCTTATTGTTGATTGAAGCTCCTTCTGGATATTTTTGGGTCTCGAGATACCTCTTGACTTCGTGAAACCAAGGTTGGTCCACTACTTCTTCAGTGTTAATCTCGTGACAGTGTGCTGGTTCATCCATTCGTTCAATGGCGATATGGGGAGCCTCGTTATCCCATTTAAGTTTAAACTTAGATGACATTGTGGCTAGTGCGTTTGCTAGCTGATTTTCTTCTCGCGGGAAATGCTCGAAGGTAATCTTCTCAAAATGTGGGAGCAATGTCAAAATATGTTCTTTGTTGGGGATAAGGTTAGGGTGTTTGGTGTCCCATTCCCCTTTGGTCTGGCTAATGACCAAAGCTGAATCTCCAAAAACATTCAAAGATTTGATCCCCAAGTCTATGGCAGCTTTGAGACCAAAGATGCACATTTCGTATTCCGCCATGTTATTTGTACAATTGAAGTAGAGTCTTACCGTAAAGGAAGTATGACATCCTTCAGGAGATATGAGCATAACACCAATACCATTACAGAGTGCGTTAGATTCACCATCAAAAACTAGGGTCCATTCGGATCCTTGTTCAGGTCCGTTATATGGTCTGAATTCTTCATAGTTGTTTACCATCATGATGTCTTCATCTGGGAATTCGAACTTCATGGACTGGTAGTCTTCTACAGCTTGGTGAGCAAGGTGATCAGCTACTACACTGCCCTTTATTGCCTTTTGGGTAGTATATTGTATGTCATATTCCGTCAGGATCATCTGCCATCTCGCTATTCTCCCAGAGAGAGTAGGTTTCTCAAAGATGTATTTTATTAGATCCATTTTTGATATCAACAAGGTAGTATGGGTCAGCATATACTGTCTTAGCCATCGAGAAGCCCATGCCAGAGCGCAACAAGTTTTCTTGAGCAGTGAATATCTTGTTGCATAGTCGGTAAACTTTTTGCTCAGGTAATAAATGGCGTGCTCTTTTCGGCCAGACTCGTCATGCTGCCCCAGTACACACCCCATTGAATTTTCTAAAACAGTCAGATACGTGATGAATGGTCTACCCTCGAGTGGTGGCATCAACACGGGAGGTTCTTGAAGGTACTCTTTGATCTTTTTAAAGGCAGTTTGGCACTCATCATTCCACTTGACTACCTGATCTTTCTTCAGTAGTTTGAAGATTGGTTCACAAGTAGCTGTCAGGTGAGAAATGAATCTGGCAATGTAGTTCAAACGTCCCAAGAAACCTCTGACTTCCTTCTCAGTACGAGGAGTCGGCATCTCTTGTATTACTTTCATCTTGGCAGGATCTACTTCAATACCCTTATTATTGACGAAAAAGCCTAGGATCTTTCCAGACCTTACCCCAAATGTGCATTTATTTGGTTCAACCTTAGCTTGTACTTCTTTAATCTCTCAAACAGTTTCTGTAAATGATTAAGATGCTCTTCTTCTGTTTGAGATCTAGCTATCACGTCGTCCATATAGACCTCTATTTCGTGATGTATCATATCGTGAAATAGAGCCACCATGGCACGCTGATAGGTTTCCCCAGCATTCTTCAGTCAGAATGGCATAACCTTGTAGAATAATGTGCCCCATTGTGTGACAAAGGTTGTATTCTCCATGTCCTCAGGCGCCATTTTTATTTGGTTGTAGCCTGAGAAACCTTCCATGAAGGAAAACACTTTGTGTTGTGCTGTATTGTCAACTAGAATATCAATGTGGGGAAGTGGGAAATCATCCTTAGGGCTTGCCCTATTCAAATCTCTGTAGTCCATGCACATTCATACCTTGTCGTCCTTTTTGGGCACGGGAACAACATTGGCAACCCATTGCGGATAGGAGATGACGGCCAAGAATCCAACATTGAATTGTTTCATGACTTCTTCTTTAATCTTCTTCGACATGTCTAGTCACATTCGATGAACCTTTTGTTTTACTGGTGGGCAATCCTCTTTTGTAGGTTGACGATGTACCATAATATATGCATCAAGTCCTAGCATGTCTTCATACGACTAGGAAAATACCTCAACATACTCATGTAGCAACTGAATCAGACGTTCTTTGACACCGGGTTCAATATTGGCACCCACCTTGACTTCTCTTTTGTTCTCCTCGGTACCTAGGTTGATTGTATCCACGGGTTCCTCGTGGGGCTGAATGGTTCTCTCTTCTTATTGCAGTAACCTGGAGAGTTCCCCTAGTACTTCACAATCTTCCTCCCCTTCGTCTTTGGCTTGGTAGATTATATTTTCAGAGTCACAGAAAGCCATAGCAGAATCGTTACCCATGGTATCCCGAATGGATGTAGACCTGCTTTATGAGTATGAGTGTGTGTAAGAGTATAGCTATCTTTGAAAGAAATGAAAAATGTAAAAACAAAAATAATGAGCACAAAGTTTGTATGAAAAAACTTCCATGATTCATTGATGGCATATGGAAATGAGATAATAACCCTTACAAATTCACCATTGTGCCTCGGGTAAGACACAAAGTTTTAAGAGTTTGAATTGTTTTAATATTACAGATCCAACAAAATGTAAAGACAAATTACCGTGGGATAAAAGTGATCGGGACAAAATCTCTAGCCTCCCAATTGCTGAGCCCTCCACTGACAGTTGGGAAGATCCAATCCTCCAGGTTGTAGCCATCTTCATCATCCTCTACCACGTTGACCTCACAGTTGCTGATCTTCAAGGGTGGTCCTCCAGCACGAGCGTAGAGTACAACCTTCTGAGAACCTAAATTGAAACCCAGGCCAAACTTTCCAGACTTGTATGGGATATCCGGGAGTTTCCCCCAGATAGTGCACCCACCTTCTTCCATCATTGCCTTTGCATCCTTCAAAGATGACATTATGAGTGGAGGCTTTGTGATCTTGGGAACAACCTTGGTTACTGCTACATCTTGTGGGACTTCTTTATAGTGTTGGGATGGAGTTTCAATAAATTCATCATCTAACTCCACATATCTGAAGGAATTGAGATGGCTGATCATATGCTCTTCTTCTCCATGAATGATGATAATCTTCCCTTGAATCAGATGCTTCAGCATTTGGTGCAACGTAGAAGTAACAACGCCAACATTGTGAATCCATGGTCGGCCTATCAAGAAGGAGTATGAAGGGCGAATATCCATTACATAAAAAGTTGAATCAAATGTTTGGGTTCCAACCTTTATGGGGATATCCATTTCCCCATGTACCATCCTTTTTGAGTCATCAAAGGCCCTCACTACTATGTTACTTGGCTTCAATGTCAATCCCTCACAATCAAGCCTATCAAGAGCCTTTTTAGGCAATACATTCAGAGATGAGCCAGTGTCCACTAAAACATGAGCCAAGGTTGTGCCCATGTATTCCACTGAGACATGCAATGCCTCATTATGCTTCCATCCTCTTGGCATTAAATCAACATCCGAAAAACCTAGACCATTATCTGCGGTCAAGCTGGCTACGCAGTCTTGGAACTGATCGGCAGATGTTTCTTGGGGTACATGGGCAGTTTTAAGGAATTTTACCAAGGCTTTTGCATGCGCCTCAGAACATAGTAGTAAAGCCAGCATGAAAATTTTAGATGGAGTTTGCCCCAGTTGCTCGACTACATCGTAGTCACTTCTTTTTATGATCTTTAGGATTTCCTCCATCTCTTTCCGGGAGGTTTCTGGGATAGCCAATGTTTGTGCCTTTGTCTTGATAGACTCAACCAGAACACCTTTTCCTCGAGTCTCGGTTAACTTGGTAGTAGGAGTGTCAGTAGGAGTGATAACATGAGTCGTAACAGCTTTGTCAGTTGGAGTATTGGTGGAGATGATTGTGGGACTCGGAGTAGCCTTCGGAGGAGCAACAACAACAGGAATGATTACGGGTCCAGAAACTGCTTTCGGGGGAGAAATTTTTGGAGAGAATGTCCTTCCGCTTTGGATAATCTTGCTAGTCCCGGCAATATTACTAACATCGGAGTCAACTTTCTCAGAACTGGAATCTTCGGCAACTGCCCAATCTTGCTTGATACTATAGTAGTAGACATCCCCTCCATAATTCCATGGTACGTTTTTGTCTGACAAATATGGGACTGGTCCAGGCATTATAATTATCAAAGGAGCTACTTTTGGAACTAACGTTATTCTAACAGGTCTTTTGGTGGAGACCCTGTAAGAATTGTCGGAAATTGTCACAATGGAAACATCATTATAAGAAACAGGTGGAACAAAAGTCTTTTCGAACAAAATTTCCTTGTTATCTATTAGACACTGAACGCCTGCTTTCAACAAAGGATAGCTGGTTGGTAAGGACAAACAGAAATGACAACTTTCATCACAGCCTGGGAAAACTTTGGCATTCAATAAGTTCTTTTTGATGGTCAGTAGTGGGGTCATAAGTTCATCAACTGAAGTAACAATCATATCCTTTTCAATGGTGTTGGCATTATGGCCGTGTTTGGGCATATGGGCATAAATGACATTGGGCTTTTCTGTTGCATCAAATTAAAACTCTTTGGCTTCAAGGAGGTCTTGTACTTTGTTCTTTAGAGCCCAACAGTTGTTAGTGTCATGGTCGGGACTCTCAGAGTGATATGCACAACGAGCATTAGGATGATAATGAGGAGATGTTGTGTTAGGGTTCTTTGCAGCTTCTTTCAAGGTAACTAGGTTAGATCTTAACAGATGTGTCAATACCTGAGATAATGTCATATTAATTTCGGTGAATTGTCTGACTGGTCTTTCCATTCTTTGTTGATTGTTTCTTTGTTGATCAGGTGCAGGTTTAGGAATCATAACGGCCCCTACCATTGGGCGGCCTTCGTCCATATCTTGATTTCTCTGAGGATAAAAAACAACCACTTCTTTCTTTCCGATAAATAGTTTCCTTACAGCAATAGAGGATGCATCTTTTTGAATCTTTCCACTCTTTATCCCGGCTTCTACCCTTTCCCCGGTCAATATCAGTTCAGTAAAACTTGCCGATGAACTCCCAATTAGGTGATTGAAGAAGGGAGCAGACAAGGTGCCCAAAAACATGTCTACTAATTCTCTTTCAGATAGGGAAGGTTGAACTCTTCGAGCCAAGTCTCTCCATTTTTGTGCATAGTCTTTGAAGCCTTCACTTGAGTACGGGTAGGCGCAAGATCAGCATTGTATTGGTATTGTTTGTAAAAGGCAGCAGCAAGATCTTCCCAATTGTGAACATTTTCTCTTTCTAACTAATAAAACCAATCAAGTTGAGTTCCATACAGACTATCTTGGAAGAAGTGTACCCATAAATCTTTGTCAGCGGTATTGGGCTGGATTTTCCTCACATAGGACCGAAGATGCATTTTGGGGCACGAGACTCCGTCATACTTGGCAAATACAGGTGCTTTGAATTTTGGAGGAATGACAATCCCCGATACTAAGCCCAACTATTCAAAGTCCAATCCAAGCACTTTTTGGATTTCCACCGCACTTAATTGTTCTTCTAGATGCTTATACTTGTCATCGGTTGAAGGATATTTTTCTTCAGAATGGTCTTCTTCTTCCTCTTCTGATTCTGACGGGACAACTGTTTCTTTGCCTTTCCCATATTGATTGTCTCTCTCACCAGATGTTGTTGCAAAGTCTAGGGTCCTTCTTGTTTGCACGTGAAATCTTCTTCCCATGTTCAGAATTCCGGTTATTTTCTTCGTCTTCTTTTTCTTCTCTTCCACCAGCAAGGTCTTCAACTCTTCTTGTCCTTTGGCCATAGTTAAGAACAACTTTTGAAACTGCGCATTCTGAGCTTGGAGGTCCTTTACCATTTGCTCGAGATCCATCTTACTGAAATAAATAGTAGAGATATGAGGAGACTTGGTACAAGAAACCTGCTTATGTTATGATGAATGATAAATGTGTATGCAATTATTTCAAGGATCTTAAGATTCAAATTTGTTTTAGACAAAAAGGAAACACACGTTATATTAATAGATTAAAGCTTGAGTACATCAATTCCTTCTTGGGCAAAATAAATACAAAAACTCTAAGATAAAAAGTTAGTACGCATCCTCTTTGGTTCAATGTAGGCATTCAGAGTCTGCTCCTCATGAAGTAGCCTAGTGAGTTCCGAAACCTTCTTCTCGCTTGCATAGAATTGGGCTTTGAAAGTATCTCGCTCCCCCTTGAGTTGTATCAAATCCCTTTGTAGGTCTTCAAGAGAGGTGGGCATGTCAGGATGTAGGATAGTGTATGGAACATCTCCTTCCATGACAGGCTCAATGATTACTGGGAGAATGGAGGGGTAAGGCATCATAAGACTCTGAGCACGAGTTCATACCCATTTGAGGTAAGGCTCAAGAGGGATGGAATTCTTGTGCCCCAAAGTCTTGTTATATACCTTGTTTAACATCCTCCAAGCTCGGATAAATATTTGGCGAAGACCTTGATCTTCTTTGTCGTAGTCAAATACCAAACCTTGAATCAACATCTCGTGCGGGCTATCCCTTCGGGCGTAACCAAATTGTCTTAAGGATAAGAAGGGGTTATAGGTGATACCTCCCCTAATGACAAGTAAAGGGACATTAGGAAATTCTCCATAATGGTCTACAATAGTAACATTCTCTATGGATTGGGAGCACCAATGAATATCTGAATGTTTAAGCGTCATCAACCTTTGTGACCACCTTGAACCTTGCTCATTCTTTAATAAAGATTTGGGAAGATGCGAAATAAACCATCTCTCCAAGAGAGGAGTGAAACACATAAGGACACCTCTTTTCCTCATTGTGCGAGTGTGAAAAGAGTGTAGGATATCCCTTAGCAATGTAGGCACCGTGTTACGGGATATGAAGATTTTGACGGTGTTCAGATCTATGGGTTGGTCAGGATTTGGAAACAAAACCTTCCCATAGATGAGGAGAGCCACAATTTCCTCAAAAGCTTGCAGGTCCAAAGAATTCCAACAACTTTGGGCTTTCTCAAACAAGAACTTTGCTAGGAAACCTTTGACGCCACTCCTTGTTTCCCAATGAGTTGTGACATCAGATGAGTGCAAGTGTAGAGCTTGATCAATCTCTTCTGGCTTTGGGTCTCTTTCTGTACCGTTGAAAGGTAGTTGATTGAGAATGGGAATTCTCAAGAGTCGGGAGAATTCTTCCAAAGTAGGCACAAGCTGATAGTCGGGAAATATGAAGCAATGGTGCAAAGGATCAAAGAACTGAAAGAGCACCTTCATCATGTCCTCATCTGTGTTGGAGGTGACCAAGTTGAGTAGGCGACCATGTCTCTAGGTGAATGGAGAGTTTTCAAGAATCCTTGAAGCTAGCTCCTTAAGTTGTGGAGGGATCCTTACAAGGTTGACTTGTATAGTTTTCCTGCGAAGAGAATCCATATCCTACAAAACAAGAACAAAGATAAATCCAAAATCCTTGAAATGGTTAGTGGATGTGTATGATGTTTATGATGTTCATGATGTTATTTACAAGTATGTATATACAAACAAAATAAACAAATCCTTAGGTTTAGGCTTGCATGGAGTTTTATAGGTAAGTACCCTCTTGAAGTTTAGTTGGCTCAAACTTGTCGTAGTAATAGTAACTGGGTTCTAAGGAGCTCAATATCACTGGCTTGTTTCCTTGGTCATTGTTTCAGTACAAACCTCTTTAATGGCGACTGAAATATCCCAAGAAACCAAACCTCAATGAGTGTAGTATCGAGTATCTACCAACTTCGTACTGCACCAAATCCGGTCATCTCACTACATCCTAAAGGCTAAGTTGGTCAAGTAAAGGTTCTAAAAGTTCATTAGTGCTTCATGACATCACTCAGCGGCCCCGTATTCTCTTTGATTAACTCAAAGGCTACCGGTACCCACAAATATGTCGCACTAATGTAGCTATTTCTTAGACCATGTCGGTATACCCCATACAGTTTCCACAACGTATTCCTACTTACCTATAATGTATCTCAAATCCGGGTAGAGGATTCAAACCCAAACAAAGAACCATAATGTAAAGCATACAAGTCAAACAATGTAAGCAAGTAAATTTTATCTATCCCTAAGGTAACCCAACTTTTATAATATTCCCCAGCAGAGTCAGCAGTTCTGTGATACGGTGGGAGAACTGACTTGAAGTATTTGCGTTTTATCGTAAATATTGCGTTTAACAAGAGTCGCCACCGAATTTTCTTTTATCCAAAAGGAAAGGTGAAAATGCACATGAAAGACCTTTGAGATTATTTCTTGAGTTCTGAGGATAGATTATAAAAAGGGAAGATATTAGCACCCTTTTCATCCATGGTTATCCATGGGCTCTTAGTTACTTGCTAGATCACTTGCTTTTGTTTGAAATTATGCTTTGTGTGGTTTTTGAAAGTATTTCGTAAAGAGGCCATTGTTTAGGCAATCTTTGTAATGATTCTCGTTCGTAAGAATGTATAAAAAGATGTTGATCTATTGAAAATGTTTTCAAGTTTTATAAGATGTTTTGAAAGTGTAAGTGTTTGTTTTTGAAAATAGCAAGGATGTTTGTTTTGAAATAGAGCAAGTAATTAGGAGCATTCTACCTACTCAAATGTCTTTCTTGTTCATTTTCTTTTCCTTTGACATTGTTGTCTTACCATTGATTTGGTAAGCAACCCTATCTTTGGATGTAAACGGGACGGGCGTGGGTCATCGTATAACCATGATTAGAAATGTTGCAAGGTATCTTAGCATTCTTTTTGAGGGACTAAGATCATTTGTAAGGCAATTTAGATAGCGTCATCGAGGGACTATGATCTTGATTTTTCTTGTTTTTGCTAAGATACCTTAAATGCGTAATATTACCATTTTGTATAAGGAAACCAAGTGGAATAACCCTAGGGGTGCTTGTGTGTGTGATTAGGTAGGAGAAATGACTTTTTGTTTTGCGTTTGATCGCAAATGTTGCCGATAGCAAGAGTCGCCATTGAATTTTCTTTTATCCAATAAGGAAAGGTAAAAAAGCACAAGAAATACCTTTAGAGATGTTTTCTTGAGTTCGGGGGGTAGATTATGAAAAGGGAAGGTGTTAGAACCCTTTTCATCCATGGTTTTCCATGGGCTCTTATTTTACTCTCTAGATCACTTACTTTTGTTTTGAAATGTGCTTTGTGATGTTGGTTTTGAAAGTATTTTGAAAATGTGACTTTGTAATGATTCTCGTCTCTATAAGAACGCGTACAAAGTGTTGGTTTTGAAAATAGTTCAAAGAGATATGTTGGTGTATAAATTGTTTTTGTTTGTGAGCAAGCGAGCAACTAGGAGCGAATCTACCTACTCAAAAGGTCTTAGATGTTCTTTTCCTCTTCCTTTAGATGTTGTTATCTTACCATTGATTTTGTAAGAAGCCCCATCGTTGGATGTGAAGGGACGGGCGCAGGACGTTTTTGTATAGTCATGGAAGGAAACCCATGGAACGTTTTAGCAAAGTCGTGTGAGGGACTAGATCCTTTAACAAAGGAAACATTGAGGGTCATCGAGGGACTATGATCTTTTATCGAGGGTCTTTTGCTAAAACGCTCATGTTCGAGGGACATGACTACTTTTTTCGATAGGAAACAAGGTGGGATTACCCAAAGGGTGCTAGTGTTCAAGTGTGTTTGATTGCATGCATTTTAGTCTTTATTAGGGTTATCTACTTGTCAATTTCATGTCTTGCCAAACACGCCCTAATTACAAGCATTTATTGGGAATATGATAAATAGCGGGAATATAAAGATTCTACACTATTACAATTATTAGGGGGATAAGGTGTACATATTTACAAATGGGGGGTTGCAAGAATTTAAATCTTATTTAACTATTACAACCATATTAAAATGCACAAAGCTAGAGAGAAAAAGGACTTGTTTAGAGAATGTTTTTTTTGTCTTAATGAATTAAGAAAAAGAAATAAATTAATTAATAAAAGAAAATATTTTTACATCCTTTTTTATATTAATAAAAAAAAGGGGGTTAATATTGAAAATGATAAAAAGGAAAATAAATGAAAGATAGAAACTGCGTGTTGCTGCAAGCACAACAACAAGGATCAGAAGTTCTTAAGCCAGTCGTGTGGTGACTCAGAAAGGAACGTCAGTGGAATCAGAAGTTCTGGATTGGTATACTCTAAGGTCCTGCAAGAAACGTCAGAGGGAAAGGAAACAGAGGTTCTGGGTGGTATTCAGACAGTGAGCCAAAAGTCAGAAGTTATGTATTACGCTAAAATAGTGAGTGACCATCAGAAGTTCAGTGTGTTGTCAGCGTGTGGAAAATCAGAAATTCTGAGTGTTAAAACAACGAGTGGAAGCATCATAAGTTTAGTGTGTTTAACGTGTAGGGAGAACTCAGAAGTTCTATGATATGTTAAAATAGTGAGTGAGCATCATAAGTTTTGTGTGTTAAAATGATAACGAGAACTCAGAAGTTCTGCGTACTTAAACAATGAAAAATTGCTAGAAATTCTGTGTGTTAAAATGGTGAATGAAAAACAAAAGTTCTGTGTTACATTTCATCTCTTTCATCATATTAATCAGCACATCAGCAGTTTATTCAATCCTTAACATCAAATCAGGAGGATAAAAGCACAACAGTTTATAGAAGTTCTAATCCTAATTCTGAGCCTAGCCTTAATCAAGAAGTTTTGATCCATATTTTTCCTACTTATGCAATGATATGGACAACATTAATATTGTGATATTTATATATTTAATGATGTTCTAAACGAGAAGATGCAAAGTCAGAAAGACTTACCTTGAATCTGGAGCGTGTGCTTAGACTTGAACTATTGCCTTCAAATGTTCTGGAGTCAGCAAGAGCAACGGGAGAGAAAATTCCAAGTTCTTTGATTCAAAGGGAAGAACAAAGGTTTTGTTTTCTGCTTGGGAATTCTGGATTTTTTTGTGAAGGTTTCACAGTTTTTCTTTTCTCTCTTTTGACAATTTTCTCTCCCAAAAAACCAGCCCCTTGAAAGTGTGATGGAACAACTTATTTATAGGTGAATTTGTTGTGGTTTTGTGGGGAAAAACAAATGGGATTTAAACTTTTTTGGTCCACTGTTCCATTGCTTTTTGATCACAACTTTTTGTATTTGGTGCAAATATGGGATTTGTGAAAATGCAGGCGTGGACTGGATTAACTGCTGGTTAGAGTACTGTGTTGTTGCAGTGCAGCAGGTTGTTTAAACTAGGTCTTGGAATTTGGTGATTTTCTAATCGCAGAAGATCAGAAACGTAACCTCCATATGCTTAAGGGTCATGTTCTGACCGAAGAACATTGCTTCCATATGTTTTTATTGAAGCATCATGTTTTGAACCGTGTCTGCAAATGTTGACTTCACTTGCGTGGAGGCTGGCTCAGAAGTTCTGAAGTATCATATTCTCTTGACACTTAGAAAATTTTCTAAATGTTTAGAAATTTGATTTTTTTCAAAGTAACTTTTGACTTCTGATTTTTTTTATGAACCAATTTCATGTCTTGATGAAATATAATTGTTGAAACTTGATTTTTGATCCAAAAGTCCAAGTTTGACTTTTCAATGTGCTTTTGACCATTTTTCTGTTGTGGATGATTTTCTTGAAAAGTTGTAATTCAAGACTTGGAACTTGATAGAAGCAAACCTGAGAGTCCAGGATGATCTTTTGAGAATTTAGAGGGCAAATTTTGGGGTACAACAGTTGCCCCTGTTCAATCTTCTTACGTCTGAAGAGTAGATTGGTCGGTCTGCCTTTCGTGATCTGAAGGTGGAAGATGATTGAACACTGAAGTGCCCAGAAATTTGCACTCACACGAAGTAATGCTGATTGGTGATATCGGGAAGGGGCTTACAGATGCCATTTCGAAGGCGACGGAGAATTGTCGGTGATGGGCTTAAAGATGTCATCCTGAAAAGATCGGTTGCATAAGAGATTCCTTGGCGAGAACTCATGTACCTACGGTTGAGAAGGACTTCACTGGGGAATTTTTATTTATGTCCTGGGAAGTAAAATCTAGGAGCTTCGGTTGTCCATTACTCTACTCGGGAATTAACTCTTGATTGAGGATATGAAAGTAGAATGCATATCTGGTTAGGGTCCAGGCTGTATATAGGCTTGCTGGGGAAATGTGAAATTGATCGTATCTGGTCGGGTCCGGGCCTTACAGTGTTGTAAACTGTTGTCTGGAGATAAGGGAGAAGGAACCTGGATAGTAGGGTTACTTCAAAATGAAAGCCTAGATAGTAGGGCTTATAGGAAGGAACCTGGGTAGTAGGGTTACTTCGAAATGAAAGCCCGAATGGTAGGGCTATGAGAAGGAACCTGGGTAGTAGGGTTACTTCGAGATGAAATCATGGATAGTAAGGCTATGAGAAGGAACCTGGGTAGTAGGGTTACTTCTAAACGAAAGCATGGATAGTAGGGCTACGAGAAGGGACTTGGGTAGTAGGGTTACTTCGAGAGGAATGTTTGGGTAGTAGGGCCATGAGAAGGAACCTGGGTAGTATGGTTACTTCGAGATGAAAGCCTGGATAGTAAGGCTATGAGAAAGAACCTGGGTAGTAGGGTTACTTCGAAATGAAAGCCTGGATAGTAGGGCTATGAGAAGGAACCTGGGTAGTAGGGTTACTTCGAAATGAAAGCCTAGATAGTAGGGCTATGATAAGGAACCTAGGTAGTAGGGTTACTTCTAGATGAAAGCCTGGGTAGTAGGGCCATGAGAAGGAACCTGGGTAGTAGGGTTACTTAGAAATGAAAGCTTGGATAGTAAGGCTATGAGAAGGAACCTGGGTAGTAGGGTTACTTCGAAATGAAAGCCTGGATAGTTGGGCCATGAGAAGGAACCTGAGTAGTAGGGTTACTTCGAAATGAAAGCCTGGATAGTAGGGCTATGAGAAGGAACCTGGGTAGTAGGGTTACTTAGAGATGAAAGCCTGGATAGTATGGCTATGAGAAGGAACCTGGTGCGTAGGGTTACTTCGAAATGAAAACCCGGGTAGTTGGGCCTTGAGAAGGAACCTGGGTCGTAGGTTTACTTCAAAATGATAGCCTGGATAGTAGGGCTATGAGAAGGAACCTGGATAGTAGGGTTACTTCACTTGATTATGTAGATTAGTTGACCCGCTTAGTTTCGGGAACTGATTTTTGTCATTAGCTATCTGCAGATATGATATGTATAATTGCTGGAATTGTTGGTGATAACTGTTTTTCCTGAAAAGACAACAGGGTTAATCATATGTGATGCATGAAATGCTTTGTGAGATGATGTTCCCAAAATAAATGAGATTATGATGTATGTGATATGTGTGCGCATGTCATGATGTATGAACATGAGATGTTATTTGTGACATATCCGAGTCTAGGAAAATAAATCCCCGACTGCTGCTGGAGAATATAACATTTCTGACTGTTGTAGAGAATTGTGGTTCTTCTGCTTGTGTTGGGGATGGTAAATGGAAATGACTATGCTAAAGTTTTATACCTCGTTGTTTGTGAATATTCTTCCAAGGAGAGACTATGTACGAGAATAGCTCTGCGGGGGAATGACTCTGTTAAGTTCTGTTGGAGATTGAGCTTCTGTATCAAGAGAAACGAACTCTGCTTGGGGAAATAATAATTTATGATGATCCGCTCGCAATCATGCATTTCGGCTGAGGGATATAGATCTCAGGTTTCTGGACGACCTTGGCTAGGGAGATTACTTCCTGTTTCGAGAGAACTGATATCAATGCTTTGATTACCTTTAGTCTATAAGGAATCCAGATGTTACAAGGTCGCATGTATTGATGACTGTGCTCTAAAGCCGTTTATGCCCTGGTACCTGCTGGATAGAGTAACTGTCGAGTTTTCCCCTATTCCTGGAATTACGAGTAATTGTTTTTTGTTTCCTTATGTAAATATTTATGAGCAGCAGTCATATTTAAATGCATATGTCAAGAATAAATCATTGGACGTTCTTGCATAACAAAACAGAAAAGAAAAAACTTTAAGTTTCTTATGAAAATGATTTTGTATTGATTTTTGAAGTTGGCCTGTAATAGGCGTTTTTGTACAAGGAGGCTGACGTTCTAGTAAGAGAACACCACCGTAAAAATAGAAATTTTACAATATTGTGTAAAAAGAAAACAACTATGTACAACAATCCCATTGGGTTCCAATTCTGCTATCGTTGTTATGTCTTCGAGCGTCTCATCACTTTACTGCTTGTGTGAAGCTGATTAGGTTGACCGATGCTGTTTGAGCTTGACAATTGATACTGAGGTCAGATTGTAAGGTGATCCAATGGGACATTATGATACACTTTTCATCCCTGACTTTTTCCTGGACCACCTGTGATACGGTGGTAGAACCGAGTGTTTTTACTGGTTTACGTTTTGTGTTTTTTGTTTGCAAATGTTGCGGTAAGCAAAAGTCACCACCGACTTTTATTTCATACAATCATGGAAAAGGAAAAAGAACAGAAAAAACCTTTTTTTCGAGATATTCTGAGTACGGGAAGGTGTTAGCACCATTTCTATCCATGGTTTTCCATGGGCTCTTAGGTACTTGCTCAATTTTCAAATTGCTTGTGTGGGTTTGTATTGAAAATGTTTTACTTCGTGATAACCCTTGTATCAGTCCTCAAGGATGTGACGAAGTTTGTTTTGAAAATTTGCTTTGAAAGGTGTTTGTGTGAAAAGTTTTTTATTGAGCAAGTACTTAAGATTCTGCCTACTCGAAAAAAAGATTGTTCGTTCCCGTTTCCTTTAGACATCTCTATCATACTATTAAGGAGTAGGTAACACCATCGTTGGAGTTGTAAGGGACATTCGAAGCGGACAAGTATAATCATTAAAGCAACAGTTAGGAAACTTTAGTAGTAACCATAAAGTCTTAAGATCTTTCCGAGGCAACATTTTCGAGGCAACATTCAAACGAGACATTTTGATCTCTTAGACAGGAAGGCAACTACTAAAATCTCCTATGCTTAATGACTGTTTTACCGAAGGCAACCAAAGTGAGGTAAACCCTAGGAGTGAATATGTGCATATGAATTATTTCAGTTATTTAATCTTTGCAGATTAGGTGATCTACCGTTTTAATTTCAAGTAATCTTCCCATACAATCCTATTAGCATACATCTAGACAGTTAAATATTTGCAGGAATTTAAAGTGCAAAAAAATAAACCTAGCTATTATAAGGCTTTGACAGTTACATAATTGTCTTGACGGGAAATAAAAGTACGGAATTTAAACCCTAATTAAAACTATTACAAACTCGAAACAGTTACAATAATAATAAATTAAAATGCGCGCGGAAAATTAAATGCAAGGAGAAATTGAAAACCCTAAAGATCAACTTGAAAAAATATTTGAACTATTTTTGAGAAAAGAATTATTTAAGTTATGTACAATTAAAACCCTAATTCTAATCATTTTTTAATTATAAAAAGAAATTGAAATTAAACTAATCTAAACTAAATTAAATAATTTCAAGAAAATAAAATAATTTGTAAAAATATTGTGTATTTTTGTTGTTTTTTATTTGAGCAAAGAAACAATTTAATTACCAAAATCTAAAACCTAAGTTCTATATAATTTTAATTGAAACAAAATAATCAAATAAATTAATTAACCTAATTTCTTTTCAAAAAAATCAATTAATTTGAATAAATAATATTTCTATATTTTTTGGTGATTTTTTAGTTTTATAGAAAAAATAATAATTTTGTGTTATTTAATTAAACCAAATAAAAGAAATTAATTAAAGAAATTAAAAAAGAAATAGAAAGAAAATGCAAACTGGGCATGTATGCTAGCAAAATGGGGGGTGCAAATCTGAATTTTCTAGGCCCAAAAACGTTCCAAACCAAGTCAGCGTCTGATTCCTTGTAGCGTTGACTTTAGGGCGTATCATAGTCCCTCACTGCTGGAGCGTTGGATTTGATAGTATGCTTGATCAAGAGGTTGGACGCAAGGATGTATGGTGGACACCAGGACGAGTGATGCACTGGATCTGTTAATAGAAAATAACATAAAGGAAACGTTGGGACCTGGGGTCGAACACATGTCCTTATTCTCAATACCAATGCCTCATTGCCAGCTGCGCTACGCGTTATAGTTGTTAGTATAAGGAAAAACAATGTAAAGAAAACAAATCCCTGATTCCCAAGCGCGTGAAATTTCTAATGGGCGAATGGCTGGATGACACATAACCTTCTTCTACCTTTCTCCGTCGCCTTAGGTTTTTATAACTTTACCTACAGTCAACTTCCATGGCTAAAGACCCGTGCAATTCAAAAATTCACAAAACACAATACAAATTGGATTGAAGACCATGGTTCGACCGGTCATGATGTCCCGGTCATCCCAGTACCCAGCTTGTGGTCTAATTTTGCCTGTAGCCAAAAACCCCAAAACGCATATGGAAACCCTAACAATGGCAAGTGCAGATATAGACTTCAAAAATGCAATTGAGTTATTCAGTTAGCTTGCAAACACGATGAGGATCACAAATATATAACTTAAACATGTTGATGATGCAAGAAATTAAATAATCAATTTGGAAAACACAAGCAAACCGTGAGAGTGATTGCGTGTGTTTTTGGATGTTTCAAGCCTTGCAAATGCTTGCTACAGGTTCAGTGAGTTCCTTGGGAGATGATTTGATCGTTAGAAACGCTTGAAATGGCCTATGGAGCAAGATTGTATCTGCACTTTTCTTTGAAGTTTTCAAGTTTTGTTCTTCTTGTTCACGCCTGCAAAAACTTGTCCTATGCTTTGTACATGTCCAATATATATCTAGGAATGAATTATGGTTACAAACATGGATTGAATCTGTGCAATCATAAGAGATTTGATTAGATTTTCATGCTACATATAAACTTTCTATTTTGAGCCAAATATTCCCTTTCTTATACCAATTTTTCTTGATTCGTTTTGGTCTTGATAATTCGGCATATTTTGATTGCCAACCTGTCCAAAAACCAAATCAAATCATATCTTTGCTATTATTCATCAATTATTTGATTTAATTCAATTTTTAATTAATAAAAAACTAAAGTAAATTGAAAAATGAAGAAAATAATGTGTGGGTGAATATTTGAGTCGTGGACCACATTATAAGTGAGGTGCAAGCATAAAAAGTTAGGCCCATTTAGCAAAAAATGCATTTGTGAGCACATTTGACTTTTGGCAATTTTGCAAAAAAGGTCAACTTTGACAAGGCATATCTCCTCCAATTTTAATCCTAGAGAGGTTTATTGGACTTTTTAGAAAGCTTAGGATGTCCCCTAAGCAACCTTTTTTGTCTCATCTCAATTGAGTCTTCCATGTTCATGTAGGAAGCTTTGACCCAAAAGGTGTTTTTGCTGACTTTTCAAAAGGACCCATAATGTAGAAATTCAATACTTTTGTGGGTGCATATTTTGAACTTGTGGGATGAAGATGAATTGTAGGTAATTTCACCCTCTTCAATATGAGCTTTGGATGGAAAATTTCTGATAAAGCATGTGTAAGTTATGCTTGGTCAAAGTTTGGTTGACTTTTACTAAGAAACCCTAATTTAGCAACTTTTGGGTTTATATGAATTTGGAGCATTCCTTGGGGAATTATGATCAACCCTGGATAAAATGATGAAATTCACTTCAAAATGTTAACGTTGACCAAAAATCTTGAAGTTTGACTATATGTGGGTCACAGTTGACTTTTGACCTAATACAGTCGATTCTCAAGCATCTGAGCAGTTGACTGAGCAAATTTCTTGTGCATGGCATGAAACTTGACATACATGGTCTTGAGAACATATTAATACCATGGAGAGAATATGAGGCCTTTGTGGTTCACCTATCTTAAGTAAAATGTAAACCCTAATTTGAGACACCCTGTCATAGGAGAGAGTTTGTCTGCTCAACTCTTGAGCAAACTTGAGCAAATTAAGGACTCCAATGGGCATGCATTGTGTAAAATGAGATGGAAAAGTTTGGGGTACAACAGCTGCCCCTGTTCAATTTTCTTAAACCTGGGGATGTATATAGGTTGTCTGCCTTTCGTGATCTGAAGGTGGAAGATGATTGAACATTAGAGTGCCCGGAAATTTGCACTCGCATGAAGTGGCACTTGACTTGTAATGTCAGGAATGGGCTTATAGATGCCATTCGGAAACTGATGATAGAAGATTGTAGGAGATTGGATTAAAGACGCCATCCTAGATGCGACGGAGAATTATCGGAGATGGGCTTAAAGATGCCATATAGAGAATGTTGATTTCCTGAGATATTCCTTTGACGAGAGTCCTTGTTGCTATTGTTGATGAGGAATATGCTGAGGAACGTTGGTATCTGTCTTGGGAGAAATAGAATTTTAGGAGCTTCAGTTATCCGTTAATCTACTGGGGAATTAACTCCGACTTGAGGAAGCGGAAGTGAACTTCATATCTGGTCAGGGTATATGATGCACCGTGACTTACTGTGGAACTGCGAAACCAATCGTGTTTGATCGGATCCTGGTCTTACAGTGTTGTGAACTGTTGTCTTGCAACCTGGATGGTAAGGTTATGAGAAGGAACCCGGATAGTAGGGTTACTTCGAAATGAAAGCCTAGATAGTAGGGTTGTGAGAAGGAACCTGGGTCGTAGGGTCACTTCGATATGAAAGCCTGGATAGTAGGGCTATGAGAAGGAACCTGGATAGTAGGGTTAATTCGATATGAAATCCTGGATAGTAGGGCTGTGAGAAGGAACCTGGATCATAGGGTTACTTCGATATGAAAGCCTAGATAGTAGGGTTGTGAGAAGGAACCTGGGTCGTAGGGTTACTTCGATATCAAAGCCTGGATAGTAGGGTTGTGTGAAGGAACCTGGGTAGTAGGGTTACTTCAATATGAAAGCCTGGATAGTAGGGCTGTGAGAAGGAACCTGGATAGTAGGTTTGCTTCGATATGAAAGCCTGGATAGTAGGGCTGTAAGAAGGAACCTGGATCGTAGGGTTACTTCGATATGAAAGCCTGCATAGTAGGGCTGTGAGAAGGAACCAGGATAGTAGGGTTACTTCGATATGAAATCCTGGATAGTAGGGTTGTGAGAAGGAACCTGGATAGTAGGGTTACTTCGATATAAAAGCCTGGATAGTAGGGCTGTGAGAAGGAACCTGGATCGTAGGGTTGCTTCGATATGAAAGCCTGGATAATAGGGCTGTGAGAAGGAACCTGGGTCGTAGGGTTACTTCGATATGAAAGCCTGGATAGTAGGGCTATGAGAAGGAACCTGGATAGTAGGGTTACTTCGATATGAAAGCCTGGATAGTAAGGTTGTAAGAAGGAACGTGGATAGTACGGTTACTTCGAAGAGATAGTTTAGATTAGTTGACCCGTCAGATTTCAGGGACTGAGTTTCCATTAGTCATCTGTAGATGTGATCTATATAACTGCTGAATTTGTTAAAGCTAATCCTCTTTTACTGAAAAGATATCAGGGTTAGTTATATGTGATGCATGAAATGCAGGGTGAGATGATGTTCTCAAAATAAATGAGATTATGTTGTATATGATATGTGTGCGTATGTCATGATGTATGTTTATGAAATGCTATCGGGGTAAGCTCGCGTCTGGGAAAATAAATCCCTGACGGTTGCTAGAGATTTGTAAATATTCTGTCGGGACAAGATGCTGGAGAATAATTATGCGGGGACCAAACATATGGGAAGAGATACTCTGTTGGTAGACCTTATGATCTGGAGGAATAAACTCATCTAGGGAAGGAGTTCCATTGTTGGAGATGACGAGCTCTGTTGGAGAAATATACTACGCTGGGGGGATGAAATTTACTGACTCGCCCGTGATTATGAACCTCAGCTGGGGAGAGTTATGTCTTGTTTCGGGAAAGCTGACATCAATGCCTTTGGATACTTTTAATCTATGGGGAGTGTATATACCAATAATTATGTTCCCAAGCTGGCTCTATCCTGGTACCTGCTGGGCAGAGTAACTGTAGGGTTTGGCACTTCTTGTTTTTTCCCCTGTTTCTGGAATTACGAATAATTGCCTTTGTTTCTTATGTAAATATTTATGAGTGGCAATCATTCTCAAATGCATATATCAAAAATAAATTATTGGACGTTCTTGCAAAAAAAAACAGAAAAAGAGAAAACAAATAGAAGTTTCTTGTGAAAATGATCTGTATTGATTTTTGAAGTTGGCCTGTAATAGGCATTTTTGTACAAAGAGGCTAACGCTCTAGTAAGAAAACGCCGCCGAAAGACAGAAATTATACAATTTGTGTAAAAGAAAGAAAAAAATCTATGAGAAACGACCCTATTGGGTTCCAACTCTTCTATTGCCTTTATATCTTCAAACTTCTCATCACTTTGCTACTTGGCCGAAGGTTGATCAGATTGGTTGGTACCGTCCGAGCTTGATAGTCGATACTGAAGTCTGGTCGCAAGATGATCCAATGAGACATAGTTATACGCTTCAATCCCTAACTTTTGCCTGGATTTCCCTTTCGGGTTTTCAATCCACCGGGATACCCTTTTTTGCCCAAGCCTCCCTTTCGGGTTTTCGACTTGCCGGGTGTACATATTTTTTTCATTTTCATCCCTTACTTTTTCCCGAACCCTTTTGGTTCGCCGGGAAGCCCTTATTTTTGCCTAGGACAGTCAACCTAGCGGGTCTTAGATTATGCGTAGTATCTTTTCAGTATGTCTGCATTGACAGGGTGAGGAAGTTCATCACCATCCATGGTGGTTAGAATCATAGCTCCTCCCGAGAAAATGTTCTTAACCACAAATGGACCTTCGTACGTGGGGGTCCATTTGCCTCTGGGATCACCTTGCGGCAGTATGATGCGTTTGATCACTAGATCCCCGACTTGATATTCTTGACGCCTGAATTTTTTGTTAAAAGCCTTGATCATTTGCTTTTGATACGTCTGACCATGGCAAATAGTAGTAAGTCTCTTTTCATCGACTAGATTCAACTGATCAAGTCAGGTTTGGATCCATTCGTCTTCATTCAAATCCGCATCCTTCATAATCCTGAGAGAAGGTATCTAGACTTCGATGTCCGTGCCCTTGTCGATGTCCGTGTTGAGGTACGGTACCCATGAAAAGCGAATGGTAACATCTCATGCCAGTCTTTATATGTCACCGTCATCTTGTGTACAATCTTCTTGATGTTCTTGTTAGCTGCTTCAACAGCCCCATTCATCTTCGGCCGATAGGGAGAAGAGTTATGATCTTGTATCTTGAACTATTTAGAGAGCTCGGTGATCATCGTGTTGTTGAGATTCTTACCATTGTCAGTAATAATTATCTCTGGTACATCATATCGACATATCAGATTATGTCGGATAAACCGCGCCACGACATTCTTGATTACTGTAGCAAAAGAGGCTTCCTCAACCCACTTCGTGAAGTAATCAATGTCTACTAAGATGAAGTGATGTCCATTGGAAGCGATGGGCCTGATTTCTCCAATCATGTCGATGCCCCACATCGCAAAGGGCCACAGAGCTATCAAGATGTTTAAGTGGACCGGAGGCACATGCACTTTATCAGCATAGATTTGGCATTTATGACAAGTTCGGGAGTGCTGATAACAATCGGCTTCCACGGTGGACTAGTAATATCCTGCCTGTAGGATCTTCTTAGCCATGGTGTGTCAACTAGAATGGGTTTCGAAAGTTCCTTCATGTAGATCTGTCATTATCCTCTCTGCTTCACTCTTGTCTACACACCGTAATAGTGTGGAGTCATGGTTGTGTTTATAGAGGATTCAATTACTGAGGAAGAACTTTGCAGCGAACCTTCTCAGGAACTTCTTATCATTGACAGATGCCCCTTAGGGATACTCTTGAGCCTCGAGAGACCTTTTGACTTCGTGAAACCAGGGTTTGTTTGCCACTTCTTTGATATCGATCTCACAGCAGTGTGGTGGTTCATCCAGCCTCTCAATGGTGATTTGGGGAGCTTCATTGTCCCACCTAACTTTAAACATAGAAGACATGGTAGGTAGCGCATCCGCTAACTGGTTCTCCTCTCGTGTGAAATGTTCAAAGGTTACCTCCTCAAAGTGTGGGAGCAATGTCAGTACATACTCTTTGTAAGGAATGAGATTCGGGTGCTTCGTACCCCACTCGCCTTTGATCTGACTTATCACCAGAGCGAAATCCCCGAATACACTTAAGAATTTAATCCTTAGGTCAATAGAAGCTCGAAGACCCATGATACATGCTTCATACTCCGCCATGTTGTTGGTGCAGTTGAAACATAATCGGGCGGTGAACGGAGTATGACAGTCCTCGGGAGATGTGATTACAATGCCAATGTCGTTACCCAGTGCATTTGAGGCTCCATCAAAATACATAGACCATCGCGATCCCTCCTCGGGTCCTTCATCCGGTCCATGTTCTTCTTAGTCAATCACCAACATGATATTCTCATCCGGAAACTCAAAATTCATAGACTGGTAGTCGTCCACGGCCTGATGAGCCAAATGATCAGCCAATACACTCCCCTTTATTGCTTTTTGGGTTGTGTATTGTATGTCATACTCAGTTAATATCATCTTCCACCTTGCTATCCTTCCAGAGAGAGTGGGCTTCTCGAAAATATACTTGATCAGATCCATCTTCGATATCAAAAAGGTAGTGTGAGTCAACATATACTGTCTCAGTCGGCGAGCAGCCCATGCCAAAGCGCAACAAGTTTTCTCGAGAAATGAGTATCGTGTCTCACAGTCGGTAAACTTTTTGCTAAGGTAGTAAATTGCATGCTCTTTTCGACCAGACTCGTCATGATGCTCCGACACACACCCCATTAAATTGTCCAGCACTGTTAAGTATAATATCAACGGTTTTCCTTCAACTGGAGGCATCAGAATTGGCGGTTCCTAAAGGTATTCCTTGATTCTTTCGAAGGATGTCTGGAATTCGCCAATCCATTTTACCACTTTATCTTTCTTCAGAAGCTTAAAGATTGGCTCACAAGTAGTAGTCATATGTGAAATGAACCTGGTGATGTAATTCAGACGTCTCAAGAAGCCTCTAACTTCCTTCTCTGTACGGCGAGCTGGAATTTCTTGTATAGATTTTACCTTTGCCGGATCCACCTAAATACCTTTGTCACTGACAATGAAACCCAGAAGCTTACCAGACCTTACCCCGAAGGTACACTTGTTCGGATTCAACCTCAGCTTGTATGTCTTCAACCCGTCGAACAACTTTTGGAAACGATCAAGGTGCTCTTCCTCAGTCTGAGACCTGGCTATCATATCATCAACATAAACTTCGATTTCATGGTGAATCATATCATGGAACAAAGCGACCATGGCGCGCTGATAAGTTGCCCCATCATTCTTCAACCCAAAAGGCATCACCTTGTAGAAAAAGGTGCCCCACTGTGTAATGAAGGTTGTCTTCTCCATGTCTTCAAGAGCCATCTTGATCTGGTTGTAGCCAGAGAAACCATCCATGAAGGAGAAGATTTTATGTTGTGCGGTGTTGTCGACCAAAACATCATTGTGAGGAAGTGGGAAGTCCTCCTTGGGGCTTGCCCTGTTCAGATCTCTGTAATCCACACACATTCGTACCTTACCGTCCTTTTTAGGTACCGGAACGACATTAGCAACCCATTATGGATAAGAAGTGACAGCTAAGAATCCTGCGTCAAACTGTTTCATAACCTCTGCCTTGATCTTCTCTGACATTTCAGGGCACATACAACGGACCTTCTGTTAAATCGGAGGACAGTCTTCTTTAGTCGGCAGGCAGTGTACCACAATATTCGTTTCCAAACCAGGCATGTCTTCATAGGACCAGTCGAAGATTTCAACATAGTCGTGCAACATTTGTATCAACCTCTGTTTGATGCTAAGCTACAGATTTGCACCTATTTTAACCTCTTTTCTATCTTCTTCAGTACCCAAATTCACTGTATCAACAGGCTCTTCATGAGGCTGTATGGCCCTTTCTTCCTGCTATAGTAATCTAGCAAGTTCTCCAGGAACCTCACAATCATCCTCACCTTCGTCCTCATCTTGGTTGATCGGATTTTTGAAGTCATAATTGGAATAGCAGAGCTGTTATCAATGGGATCCAGAGTGGATATGGATCTACATTATGATACGTGAGTGTATGTAAGAGAATAGTTGTTTTGATAAAGTGAAAGCAGGAAAGAAAAACATAGAGCGCAAAATTCGTATGCAAGAAAATGTCCAATGCTTTATTAATGATATATGAAATGACAAATAATAGCCCTCACAAACAAAACCAGTTTGCCTCGGGCAAAGCACAAGGCTGTAAATTTCAAATTGTTTATTACAAATCTTAAAACAAATAAGTAAATTATCGCGGAATAAAATAAACTAGTATGAAGTCCCTAGCCATCCAGTTACTCGGTCCACCGTCGGTAGTTGGGTAGATCCAACTGTCGATGTCTAAGTCCTCCTCGTTGTCCTCAATGGAGTTAATTCCCCGATTACTGATGTGTAGGGGAGGTCTTCCTGCCAGAGCGCATCTAACAGCCCTTTGAGTCCCTATAGTAAAGCCCAAACCAAATTTGTCAGTCTTATGAGTGAAATTAGGGAGCTGACCCCAATTAGCACACCCACCTTCTTCAACCATGGCCCTGACGTCCTTGAGAGAAGCCATCTTCAGAGGAGGTTTGCTGGTAGTAGTTTCAATTGATGCCAAGATATACGGGACCTCTTCGAAGTTCTGACAAGGAGTCTCTATGAATTCCCCGTCCATCTCTACATAGAGGAAGGAATTGAGATGGCTCACCATATATTCTTCTTCACCTCGTACTATGACAATCTTTCCTTTCACCGGATACTTCAGCATTTGGTGGAGTGTGGAAGTGACTTCCCCAGCCTCGTGGATCCAAGGACGACCCAGCAAACAAGAATACGACGGTCTGATATCCATTACATAGAAGGTGGACCCAAAAGTCTGAGAACCCACTTTGACAGGGATGTCTACCTCCCCGTGCACCATTCTCTTCGATCCATCAAAAGCCCTTACCACAATGTTACTAGGCTTTAGAGTTAAACCCTTGCAATCCAGTCGGTCCAACGCCTTCTTCGACAAAACATTCAGTGAAGACCCAGTATCTACCAGCACATGAGCCATAGTGGTGCCCCTACATTCAATCGAGACATGCAGAGCATCATTATGCTTCCTTCCATTTGGTGTCAAACCCGCATCTGAAAAACCCAACCCATTATCAACAGTCAGGCTGGCCACACAATCTTTGAACTGATCAGCTGAAATCTCTTGCGGCACATGCGCAGTTTAGAGGAATGCTATCAAAGCCTTCGCATGGGCTTCAGAGCACAATAACAGGGATAACATAGAAATCTTTGATGGGGTTTTCCCCAGCTGCTCGACCATATTGTAGTCGCTCTTCTTAATGATTTTCAGTATTTCCTCCATTTCTTGCTTAGAGGCTTCCACAACAATTTTCCTAGGCGTCTCCGTCCGGGCAGGCTCACCTATAATTTCCTTGCCGCAAGTATTAGACGATTTGCCGACAGGGGTAATAACTGGAGTAAGAACATGGATTCTAGTTGATGTACTAGCAGGAATAGCAGATGGAATGACAATAGGTTTGTTGAAAGTCTTAGGGGAAATCTCAGGAGAGAAGACCCTTCCACTTTGGGTGATTTTGCTGGTTCTGACAATGTTGCCAATATCAGGATCAACCTCTTCATCTTTCAGATCTTGTTTGATGCCATGATATTACACATCGGCACCATAATTCCAGGGACAGCTTTGTCCGAGGCATACGGGACAGGACCAAGAACATTGATTATCATCGGAGCAATTCTTGGAGAAGATGTAATCCTAACAGGTCTTCTCGAGGAAACCTTGGAATGATTGGCGGAAATGGTTATAATGGCAATGACTTTAGATGAAACAACGGGAACCAAAGTTTTCTCAAATAAAATTTCTTTGCTGTCCATCAGGCGTTGAACACCTGACTTCAGCAAACAGCAACCAGAAGGTAGAAACAAACACATGTGGCAATCTTCATCACAACCCGGAAATAAACCGGCCAACAACAAATTCTTCTTGACAGTCATGAGAGGAGTAAAAACTTCATCAACAAAGGTAACAAACAAATCAGTGTCAACAACATTAACTCCACGACCGTGTTTAGGAATGGTAGCAGTTATGACGTTGGGCTTCTCCTGCGCATCAAAATCTATTTCCTTGGCTTCAATCAAGTCTTGTATTTTGTTCCTCAAAGCCCAGCAGTCATTTGTATCGTGGCTAGGACTCTCAGAATGATACGCACACCGAGCATTCAGATTATATCAGGGAGATGTGGTATTTGGATTCTTGGGATCCTCTTTTAAGGTTGCCAAGTTGGATCTCAGCAAGTGAGGTAGCACTTCAGCCAATGTCATGTTGATGCGGGTAAAATTCCGTTGTGGTCTTTCCACCCTTTGTTTATTGTTGCGTTGTGGAGCAACTGCAGGTCTGAGTATCATTACGGCACTTACTGTCTGACGATATTCAGCCTTATTTTGGCCCCTCGGGCTATATATGGCACTGGCTTCCTTCTTACCAGCAAATGGCTTCTTTACTGAGCTTGAAGAGGCATCTTTATGTATCTTGCCGCTTCGAATCCCAACTTATACTCTTTCTCCAGTTAGAATCAACTCGGTGAAACCAGCTGACGAGCTGCCGATCAAATGATTGAAAAATGGACCAGATAGCATCCCCAGAAACATATCAACCAGCTCCCTACCAGACAACGAGGGATGAACTCACCCGACCAAGTCTCTCCATTTCTGTGCATAATCTTTAAAGCCTTCACTTGCACCCATGGACATAGTCTGGAGTTCAGTACGAGTAGGAGCAAGGTCGGAATTGTACTGATATTTCTTATAGAAAGCAGCAGCCAGATCTTCCCAGTTTCGGATATTTGCTCCCTCCAGCTGGTAGAACTATTCAAGCTGAGTCCCTGACAGACTATCTTGAAAGAAATGAACCCACAGATTTCTATCAACGGTGTGGGGATGGATCTTTCTGACATAAGAACGGAGATGGAGTTTTGGGCAAGACACCCCATCATACTTAGAAAAAACTTGAGCTTTGAACTTCTACGGGATGACCACTCCCGACACTAATCCCAATTCTTCGAAATCCAGTCCAGGTATCCTCTGAACTTCCATGGCACTCAGACGATCTTCCAACTGTTTCTACCTATCCTCGGCAGGAGGATATTGCTCATCATTGTAATCGGTATCATTGTGAGAAACTGCGGGACTGGGGTCTTTCTCTTCTTCCTGATTCTCCCCTTCCTTAAATGAAGAGGTCAGATCGACTTGCTGCTTCAACCACTCTCCAAACCTTCTGCCCATATTCAGAATACCAGCAGCCTTCTTCTTTTTCTTATTTTCTTTCAGGATGAGGTCTTTTAGATCCTCCTGCCCTTTTGCAAGACTTATGAACATTTGTTGGAACTGGGCGTTCTGTGCCTGAAGGTATTTGATGGTTTGCTCGGAAGACATTTCATGCTGAAATAAACAGCAAAGAAGATGAGAAACCTGTAATGATGCGTATGATAATGGGATGCACATGCAATGATTTCAAAGACTTTGGGAAATTTAAATTTGCGAACCAAAATAAACAAAAACTTTATTAGCTGAATTTGAAGTTCAAATGCCTTTTAGGCGTTACAATTAAAAATAAATCTAAAACTATAAAAGACATCAAAATTCCCATGGATGCTTCCTCTTGGTGCCGAGATAGTCATTGAGTCCTCTTTCTTCATGTAGTTGCTTTGTGAGCTCTAAAACCTTCCTCTCCTGAGCATGGAACTGATCCCTGTAAGTATCTCGCTCCTTCATCAACTGAATCCAAGACCTCTGTAATTCCCCAAGATCAGTGGGCATGTAAGGATAGAGAACCGTGTAAGGAATACCTTCTTCAGTAGTGGGTTCCACAATCACTGGTAAAACGGCCACATAGGGCATCATAAGCTTCTGGGCACGATCTCGTACCCATTGGAGGTAAGGTTCCATAAGAATGGAAACTTTTTGCCCCAAAGTCTTGGCGCCATATCTGTTTACCATGCCCCAAGCTCGTATGAACCTCTGGCGATACTCGTGAGCATCATCCTCATAGTTGAATACAATGCCCTCAATAAGAAACTCATGGGGATCATCCCTTCGAGCGTAACCAAATTGTCGCAGAGCTAAACAAGGATTGTAGGTTATACCCCATCTAATACCAAGTAATGGGACATTAGGGTACTCCCCGCAGCGGTCAATAATAACATTGTTTTCCATAGCTCGAGAACACCAAAGAATATCCGTATGAGCGAGTGACATTATCCTTTGTGTGATACGGTGGGAGAACTGACTTGGGTTTTGTGTTTGTTTTCGCAAATGTTTCGGTTGAGTAAGAGTCGCCACCGAATTTTTATTTTATCCTAAGGAAAGGTTAAAAAGCACAGCAAAAACCTTTGAGATGTTTTCTTGGGTTCGGGGGGTAGATTATAGAAAGGGAAGGTATTAGCACCATTTCTATCCATGGTTATCCATGGGCTCTTAGTTACTTGCTTAGATCACTTGCCTTGTGTTTTCAATTGTTTGAAATGGTGCTTTGTGTGTGGGTTTGAAAATGTTTTGAAAAGAGGCCAATGTGGTGGCAACCTTTGTAATGATCCATGTTTGAATGTATACAAAGGTGTACTTATCTTTTGAAAAGTTTTCAATGTTTTTGAAAGTTGTTTTGAAAGTGTGTTGTGATGTGGTTTTGAAAAAAGTAGGAAAGGATTGTTTTGCAAATTGATTCAAGTAACTAAGAGTTGTCTACCCCTAAATTTACTCAAAGGTTTTTCCTATGTTTTAACCCTTTTAACAATTTTGTTCCACCATTGTATTTGGTGGACAATCTTGTCTTAGGATGTTAACGAGACGGGCACGGGTCATCGTTTAGACCATGATTGCAATAGTGCCAAGTGTCTTTGGCAACTTTTCCTTTAAGGGACTTGATCATTTTTAGGAAACTTTCGAAAGCGTCATCGAGGGACTATGATCATTTGATATTGTTTTGTTTTTGCCAAAGAAACTCAACATGCAACATGACCCATTTATTGAAGGCAACAAGTGGAGTAACCCTAGGGGTGCAAGTGTGATCGGTGTTGTCCATTTTCATGCTTTTTTGTCTTTGAATTAGGTCAAGCTATTTGTCATTTTTGATTTGCATACAAAACCCTAAGTCTATCATGGTATAATTAGAAAGCTTTAAAATGCGGAAATTAAAGTCCTAAATTATTACAACATAATTATGGGATGGGGGGTACAAATGTTTGAATGGGGATATTGAGCAAGAAATTAAAATCTAAGCTATTACAATCTAAATTGAATATACAAGTATTAGAATTGTACAATAATTAAGTAAACAAATATGCAAAAATGTATTCATGCACAAAAATGGTTTTTATATGTATGGGAAAGTATTTTTTTATATGACAAATAAACAAAAAAATAAAAAGATTAATTTTTGGGCATTTTCAAGGTTTTAGGGCAAAACCCTAATTTTTATAAATAAAAGGTATTTATTATTTATTATATACAAAATTTATTAATTATGTACAAAAAATGAATAAAAGGGAAGTATATTGTAAAAAAGTAATTTTTGAGGTTAAATATTAATAAAAATAAAAATGTATTATTTTATATTTTTATCCTAAATATTCTAATAAATATATAAGTATGTATATTATATATTAAATATATTAAATATGTACAAAAATAAAAATATTTATCATTTATAAAAAAAAGTATATTTTTAGAAAATGTTTTCAAAAAGATAAAATAAAATGAAATCAAAAAATAAAAATGTATTTGTATTATTTTTTAGTATTTTAAATAAAAGTATATATATATTTATTTACATATGAAACTAAATGAAACAAATAAATACCAAATAAAATGCAAAAAATGTGAGAAAAATATTTTTAGTGTTTTTTCATGTTTGGATAAAAATATAAAATCAAAATCAAAAAGAAAAAATAAAAAATGACAAATATATCATGCAATGGGCCAGGGGGTGCAAATTGAAAAAAAGGGTGCAAAAAGTAGGACTGACTCAGGCCCAGCCCAAGCCAGTCATCTTCAACCTCCAGACTTGTTTGAACAACAAAAAACACGCGCTTCCTAACTCCTGATTCCTGGACTTTCAAGCAAAACTCATAACACCAAAAATGTAGAGCATCAAGAGACGAATCCAGACATATAAAGAACTTGACTTAACTCTAAGAAACGAGGGAGAATTTCTTCATCCCCAATTTCTGACCTAAGTTTTTTCTAATGTTCAGGTTCCAAATTCTCTCAGTACACACAACATAAATGCAAAGTAATTATATGGGTAGCTTCAGGGCCATGAGTAGAGCATGTTTCATTCATAAACCTAAGCCTAACTCTTCCTAGATTGAGAGATAGAAGTCCATGTTTTTACCTGTTTCAGCTTGAGACGTGTATGACAACGGAGATACTTTCAATGGAACTTGAGGACTTGTACAGCTTTCTTGAAGTTCAGGGATGCTTCTCCAACCTCTAGCTTGCTTTGAAACTAAATGAATCGAGCTATAGAAGTCAACCTGCAAAACAGAAAAAGTGAAAATGGAAAGCTTGGTTAGGGGTGTTACAGTCTGTATCTAAGGCTTGGGATAGCTTCAATGGATTGTAGGGAGTGTGCTTGAACAAGCTTTGGCCAAAACACACGAGCAAACTGAGTTGTGCAACTCAATCTGCAGGGATGCCCTGTTTTGTGCAGCAAAATGGTGTTTTGATGTTTGGGGAGGTATTGAAGGTGGTAGGCTCGTGTTTCAGGTTAGTTAGGGTGTATGGAAAGTGTTCACAAAGTTTGTTTTGGTTAGTTCTTGCAGCAATGTGAGATGATGTTCAATATGCAAAGTTTCTTCTTATCTAAGCTAAGTTTGTCAAGTTTCAATATAGGCTACCACAGGCCCCTCAAGCATGCTGCATAATCTCTCCTTGATCAGTGGGATTAGTTCATAAACTTGTGCCCAAGAGATATGCTTTGTACTTCTTAGATTGTAAACTTGACATAAAGTCATGCTTTACAAGAATGGATAAAGTGCTTTTTCCATATATGGCTTAATTCTTCATGTAATGACCAAATGTACAAAATAACATCTTGGCACAATGGTTATGAATTTAATTATTGAGTAAGAATGGGATTAGAGGCCTGTAATCTAGCTTGTGCAAGCTGATTTCAAAAATGCCCAAGTTATGAACATGAATTTGGCCATGAATCAAAGTGACTTTTGCCCATATTGACAAATTCGATTCTCCCTAACCACAAGGGTGTTTGAGAAGTTCTTGGACAATTTGGAAAATTTGAAATGTGTACTACAATCCATCTTTGTAATGCAAGTTTAGATTCCAAGTGGAAGCGTGTGAAAAGTGGCCATGAAGTTGGGCAAAAATCCTGCCTAAAAATAGGTCAAAAATTTTCTAAGTTAAGAATGTTTTGCACCCTTGTTCCAAAAATCATAACTTGAGCTACAAGCTTCTTTTGGGGAAACTTTGTGGATCAAAGTTGTATATTTTGCAATGGACTATAACTTGCATGTTTTGAGTTTTGTTTGAATCCAAATGTATCTTGATGAAAAAATGGGACAAAGTTAGGAAAAAATTAGGAATTTTCATAACTTAGAAAATTTCTAAGTTATCAAAATTCTTCATTTCAAACCCTAATTTGTAATTCTTGGTTTCTTGATGAACAAGTTTCATAATTTGACATGTCTTGATGAAAAATGAATCTTGGCACTTGATTTTGACCAAAAAGTCAAAGTTTGACTTTTCAGTGTACAGTCAAATTTTGATCAGTTGACTGGAAAATTCATCTGTCAATCTTGTGCATTTGGGATCTTTTGAACTTGTTGAATATGTCAAGACCATGCCATTGAGTCCTTGAGTCCATATGTGAGCTTGAATTGCCATTGGTTAGGTCAAACAGTCAAAAATTGCCTGTGCAATCAAAACCCTAAAAATGACCATTTTGCCCTTTTAGTGATTTGATCAAATTTCTTGTGGAATTGTGATCCAAACTTGATCAAATGGTTCATATGAGTTCATAATGTTGATGAGGGTCAAAAATCATGAGGCTTGACTGTCAATTGACCACAATTGACTTTTTCCCCAATACAGCTGATTTCTAGGTCAACTGTCCAATTGACTGGGCAAAGATTGGAATCAAGGCTTGAAACTTGGTATGGATAAACTTATGAGTCCAAAATGAAGCATGAAAGTAATCTTGGGCATTTTAGGTCAAAACATCTTTGTGCAAACACAAACCCTAATTTGGGTCAACAGTGCAAGGAGGAGTCTTGAGCAGAGTAAACCCTAACTTGATCTTGAGCTCCAAAGGTCTTGTGGTGAGAAAAATATTGGTGAAATGGGAGGGCAAATTTTGGGGTACAACAGTTGCCCCTGTTCAATCTTCTTAGGCCTGAGGATGTAGATTGGCTTGCGTGCCTTTCGTGATCCGAAGGTGGAAGATGATTGAACACTAGAGTGCCCAGAAATTTGCACTCGCATGGTAGAGTATCAGCAATGTGATGTCAGGAATGGGCTTACAGATGCCATTTGGAGAGATGGTGGATAAGGGGGATGGGCTTATAGATTCCATCTGGAGATGTGACAGAACCTTGTCGGGAATGGGCTTATAGATGCCATTTGGAAGTGTTGATCGCGTAAGGGATTCCTTAGAGAGAACTTGCCTACTTGAGAAAGGAAGATGGTTTCCTGGCCTGTTACAGGTGTTGATCTTCAAACTCTTCATGCAGATATGCCCTGGCTAGATACAAGAGTCGAATCCACAATTAGTTGCTCATAGATGTGCCCTGGCTAGATACAAGAATCGAATCCGGAACTTCAAAAAGTTGCTTACAGACGTGCCCTGGCTGGATACAAGTATCGAATCTCTAAACTACTCATGCAGATATGCCCTAGCTAGATACAGGTGTCGAATCCACAATCAAATACTCACAGATATGCCCTGGCTAGATACAGGGATCGAATCTGGAATTGGTCGTCTACAGATATGCCCTGGCTGGATACAGGTATCGAATTTGGAATTGTTGTCTACAGATATGCCCTGGCTGAATACAGGAATCGAATCTGGAATTAGTTGTCTTCAGATATGCCCTGGATGGGTACAGGTATCGAATTTGGAATTTGTCGTCTACAGATATGCCCTAGCTGGATACAGGTATTGAATCTCTAAACTCTTCATGTAGATATACCCTGGCTGGATACAGGTATCGAATCTACAATCAAATCACTCACAGATGTGCCCTGGCTAGATACAGGAATCGAATCTGGAATTGTGACAGTTGATAGTAATCATCTTTGGATTGACCTTTTCCTGAAAAGGAAAAACATTAGTTGTATGCAATGTCATGATGTATGAGACGCATGATGTCATGATGTTCTCAAGAATAAATGAGATTGTGTGATATGATGCGTATATGCATGCGTCACGGTGTATGATAATGTGATGAATGTGTTTTTGTTTAGGAAAATAAATCCTTGACGACTGCCGGGAGTTTGTGGAATCCTGGGCTGATGTTGAAGAGTAGAGTTCTTCGCTTCCGTTAGGGATGATGGTTGCAAGAATAAACCGGTAGGAGAAGATGACTCCGTCGGGGGATAAACTTGTTGGAGAGATTACTCTGCGGGGAACTAACTCTGTGGGAAGAGATACTTCGCTGAGGTTTTGATGAGAGCTCCGCTGGGGATTCCACTGATAAGTTATGTTGGGGAACTTGATGAACTCCGCTGGGGATAGGAAGAACTTCGCCGAGGACGATCTTTCCGTGGTAATTAGCTGAGGATAACCCAGTTATACCCTGGTGGGGAAATAACCTTGAATAAAGTCGGGGAGAGACCTATGTACTCTGCAGGTGATAAGCTTCCAGAATCTACTAGGGAGGATGATTCAACTTTCCTGGGAAAATTTTTCAGACTGTACTGGGGAGTGGTTCCATTGGGGTGTCTGTATTCCGCCGGGGAACAATCTTATACTAAGACTGTCGGGGATGCTTGTTGAGGAATGTCTATACTCCACTGGGGAATGTTGAGATCTCCTGGGGATACCCAACTTCCTTAAGGCTGACAGTAGACTAACTCTGCTTGGGGAGAGTATCGCTGACTTGCTAGGGGAACAATGTGCCTTTTCAGGGCTGATGAGGGACCAACTCTTCCTGGGGAGAGTATTGCTGAATCTCGTCTTACTCTGTGGGGAGTGAAGGTATCCTGGTTACGTTCTTCAACCGAACCTACCTTAGTACCTTGGTGGACAGAGCAACTAGATCGCTTAGACAATTCTTTACTGTCCCTGTTTCTGATGTCATCTGTAATTAGTCCTTTGTTTCGCATGCAAATATTCATGATTAGAAATTAATGTCAAATGCATATATCAAAAATGAACATTGGACGTTCTTCGCAAACAAAACAGAAAAAGGAAAAACGATGGGTAATTTGTCTGAAAAATTGAACTTGTATTGATTCTTGAATTTGCCTGTAAAAAGGCGTTTTTGTACAAGAGGCTGACGTCCTAGTAAGAGAACGCCGCCGAGCAAAATAGAGTTTTATACAATTTTTGAAAAGGAAACAAAACAGCTATGTGAAAAATAATCCCACTGGGTTCCAACTCTGCTATCGCCTTTATGTCTTCAAGCGTCTCATCACTTTGCTGCTTAGTTGAAGATGAAGCTGATTGATTGGCGTCGTCTAAGCCCGATAGTTGATGCCGAATTCTGGATGCAAGGTGATCCAATGAGACATAGTATTACGCTTTATCCCTAACTTTTGCCTGGACCGCCCTTTCGGGTTTTCAGTCCACCGGGATACCCATTTTTGCCCAAGCCGCCTTTTCAGGTTTTCGACTTGCCGGGTGTACAGATTTTTTTCATTTCATCCCTTATTTTTGCCCGAACCCTTTTGGTTCGTCGGGAAGCCCTTATTTTTGCCTAGGTGTGTCGACCTAGCGGGTCCTTAGTTCATGCGTAGTATCTTTTTACTATGTCTGCATTGGCGGGGTGAGGAAGGTCGTCACCATCCATAGTGGTTAGAATCATAGCTCCTCCTGAGAAGATATGTTTAACCCCAAATGGCCCTTCGTACGTAGGGGTCCATTTGCCCCTGGGATCACTTTGAGGAAGAATGATGCGCTTGATTACCAGATCTCCGACTTGATACTCTTGTCGTCTGACCTTCTTGTTAAATGCCCTGATCATCCGTTTTTGGTACGTCTGACCATGACAAATAGCAGTGAGTCTCTTTTTGTCAATTAGGTTTAATTGATCAAGCCGAGTCTGGATCCAGTCATCTTCGCTCAAACCTGCATCCTTCATTATCCGGAGAGAGGGTATCTGGACTTTAATAGGCAAGACTGCCTCCATGCCATAGACCAAGGAAAAGGGAGTTGCCCCTGTTGACGTCCGTGCTGAGGTACGGTACCTATGAAGAGCAAACGGTAATATTTCGTGCCAATCTTTGTAGGTCACTGTCATATTCTGCACAATCTTCTTGATGTTCTTATTTGCTGCTTCTACAGCCCCATTCATCTTCGGTCAATAGGGAGAAGAGTTGTGGTGCTGTATCTTGAATTTCTCGCAGAGCTCAGTGATCATCTTGTTGTTAAGATTGGTACCATTATCCGTAATGATCCTCTCAGGTACACCATATCGACATATTAGGTTGTGCCGAATGAACTGTGCCACGACGTTCTTGGTTATGGTAGCGAAGGAAGCTGCTTCGACCCATTTTGTGAAGTAATCAATTGCTACTAGGATGAAGCGATGCCCGTTGGATGTCGTAGGTCGGATCTCGCCGATCATATCAATGCCCCACATTGCAAAAGGCCAAGGTGCTGTCAAGACGTTCAGAGGAACCGGAGGAATGTGCACCTTATCAGCATAGATCTGGCATTTATGACAAGTTCGAGAATGTTGATAACAGTCGGCTTCCATTGTGGACCAGAAATATCCTGATCGAAGGATTTTCTTTGCCATGGTATGTCCACTTGAATGTGTTCCGAAGGTACCTTCATGTAGCTCTTCCATGATCCTTTCTGCTTCAGTCTTATCCACACAACGCAGTAAGGTTGAATCATGGTTTCGCTTGTAGAGAATGCCGTTATTGAGGAAGAATTTTGCCGCGAACCTTCTCAGAAACTTCTTGTCGTTAGCAGATGCGCCTTCGGGGTATTCTTGAGCTTCAAGGTACCTCTTCACTTCATGATACCAGGGTTTTTTTGTTACCTCTTCAGCCTCAAGATCACAGCAATGTGCAGGTTCATCTAACTTCCAGATAATGATCCGGGGCGCCTCGTTGTCCCATTTGACTTTGAACATAGAAGACATCGTAGCCAACGCGTCCGCTAACTGATTCTCCTCTCTTGGGAAGTGTTCAAAATTTATTTCCTCGAAGTGAGGGATCAACGTCAATACATACTCCTTGTAAGGAATAAGATTCGGGTGTTTCGTATCCCACTCGCCTTTGACCTGATTGATCACGAGAGCGGAATCTCCGAAGACACTCAGAAACATGATCCTTAAGTCAATTGCAGCTTGAAGACCCATGATACATGCCTCATACTCTGCCATGTTGTTGGTGCAGTTGAAACATAGCCGGGCGGTGAGTGGAGTATGAGTGCCTTTAGGGGATATGATCACAGCGCCGATACCATTACCCAAAGCGTTTGAGGCTCCGTCAAAGGGCATAGACCATCGGGATCCTTCCTCAGGTCCTTCATCCGGTCCAGGTACTTCACAATCGGTCACTACCATGATATCCTCGTCTAGAAATTCAAAGTTCATTGACTGGTAATCATTCACTGCCTGGTGCGCCAAATGGTCTGCCAATACACTTCCCTTGATTGCTTTTTGAGTCGTGTACTGGATGTCATATTCCGTCAAGATCATCTGCCATCTTGCTATTCTACCAAACAGAGCAGGCTTTTCAAATATGTACTTGGTTGGATCCATTTTTGAAATCAACAGAGTAGTGTGAGTCAACATATACTGTCTCAACCGGCGAGCAGCCCATACCAAAGCGCAGCAAGTTTTCTCGAGCAGTGAGTACCGGGTATCACAGTCGGTAAACTTTTTGCTAAGGTAATAAATGGCGTGTTCTTTTCGGCCAAACTCGTCATGCTGCCCCAGCACACACCCCATTTAGTTGTCAAGTACTGTCAAGTATAGGATTAGAGGTCTCCCTTCAACCGGCGGCATAAGAATGGGTGGTTCTTGGAGATACTCTTTGATCTTTTCGAAAGCGTCATGACATTCATCGTTCCAACGTACTACTTGATCCTTCTTCAGCAGCTTGAAGATTGGTTCACAGGTAGCAGTTAGATGTGAGATGAATCGGGAAATGTAGTTCAACCGTCCTAGAAAGCCTCTGACCTCTTTCTCTGTCTTGGGAGTTGGCATCTCTTGTATGGCTTTCACTTTGGCAGGGTCCACTTGAATGCCTTTGTCGCTTACGACGAAGCCTAGCAATTTTCCAGATCTCACCCCAAAGGTGCATTTGTTTGGGTTCAACCTCAGCTTGTACAACTTCAGACGGTCAAATAGCTTCCGTAGATGGTCAAGGTGTTCCTCCTCAGTTTGGGACCTTGCAATCATATTGTCGACGTATACTTCTATTTCGTGATGGATCATGTCATGAAATAAAGCAACCATGGCACGTTGGTAGGTTGCCCCAACATTTTTCAACCCAAAAGCCATGACCTTGTAGCAAAAGGTGCCCCACTGAGTAACAAAAGTGGTCTTCTCCATGTCTTCAGGAGCCATCTTGATCTGATTATAACCGGAGAAGCCGTCCATGAAGGAGAATACTTTATGCTGAGCAGTGTTTTCAACCAGAACGTCGATATGAGGCAGAGGGAAATCATCCTTAGGGCTTGCCATGTTCAAATCCCTGTAATCAACACACATTCGGACCTTACCATCCTTCTTCGGCACTGGAACCACGTTGGCAACCCACTGAGGGTAAGAAGTCACTGCTAGAAACCCGGCATCAAATTGTTTCATGACCTCGGCTTTAATTTTCTCGGACATTTCTGGACGCATACGGCGGACCTTCTGTTTTACCGGAGGGCATTCTTCCTTGGTAGGCAGGTGATGAACCATAATGTCGGTATCCAACCCAGGCATGTCTTCGTAAGACCAAGCAAAAATTTCCACATAGTCATGCAGCATCTGAATCAACCGTTGCTTCACACTGAGCTCTAAATTGGCACCAATCTTGACTTCCTTTCTGTCTGTCTCAGTACCCAGATTTACCATTTCCACTGGCTCTTCATGTGGCTGAATGGCCCTCTCTTCCTGGAGTAGTAGTCTTGCAATCTCACCAGGCACTTCGCAATCATCCTCACCTTCGTCTTTGGCTAAGTTGATCGGATTTTCGAAGTCATAACTGGCAGTAGCAGAGTCGTTACCAGTGAGATCCAGAGTGGATTGGAACCTGTATAAGTGAGTGTGTGTAAATATAGCTGTTTTGCAATATATAATAAAGAAAGAAAAGGAGCGCAAGATTTTGAAATGTAACAAACGTCCAATGTTTTTATTGATGATATATGAAAATGACACACAAAAGCCCTCACAAATGAAGCCACGGTGCCCCGGGTAAGACACCGAGCCATAAAAGTTTCAAAATATTGTTTGTTACAAATTCAAAACAAAAGAGTTCATTACTGAGTGACAAAAGTAATAGGTGTGAAGTCTTTGGCAGTCTAGTTGCTTGGTCCACTGTCGGTTGTTGGGTAGATCCAGCTATCGAATTCAGATTCCTCCACGTCTTCTTCAATAGCATTCACTCCCGGGTTGGTGATGAACACAGGAGAACTTCCAATCTTTGCCTTACGAACAGCCTTCTGAGCTTCTGCAGTGAAACCCATACCAAACTTGTCAGTATTCGGAGTGAAATTAGGAAGTCGGCCCCAGTTTGCACACTCACCCTTCTCAATAACAGCCCGGGCATCCTTAAAGGAAGCCATCTTCAAAGGAGGGTCTTCAATCACAGTTTCTGCTGGTGCCAGTGTCTGAGGCACCTCTTCAAAGTGTTGAAAGGGGGTCTCAATGAACTCCCCATCCATGTCTATGTACCGGAACGAGTTGAGGTGGCTGACCATATATTCTTCTTCCCCCTGGACTGTCATAATCTTCCCTCTGACTGGGTACTTAAGCTTCTGATGTAGTGTGGAGGTCACAGCTCCAGCCTTGTGGATCCATGGACGACCCAGCAAACAAGAATAGGATGGTCGGATGTCCATCACATAGAATGTAGAATCAAAAACTTGAGAACCTACCCTGATTGGAATGTCAACTTCACCGTATACCATCCTTTTCGAACCGTCAAAGGCCCGGACAACAATGTTACTAGGCTTGAGCTCTAAACCCTCACAATCCAACCTGTCTAGGGCCTTCTTGGGTAATACATTCAATGAAGAACCGGTGTCTACCAACACATGGGCAAGAGTAGTGCCCCTGCATTCAATGGAGACATGCAGGGCGTCGTTATGGTTCTTTCCTTTGGCAGTCAGATCGGCGTCAGAGAAGCCCAAACCATTGTCGGCAGTCAAGTTGGCCACACAATCAGTAAATTGATCAGCAGACGTTTCTTGTGGCACATGGGCCGTCTTTAGGAAGGAAATCAGAGCCTTGGCGTGGGCCTCTTAACACAACAACAGTGATAGCATAGAAATCTTTGATGGGGTGTGCCCCAGCTGCTCAACTATATTGAAATCACTCTTCTTAATGATTTTAAGAATCTCTTCTATCTCTTGCTGGGAAGCTTCAACATTGGTTGTCTTCGGTGCCTCCGTCAGGGCAGGAAAATCAGTAGCAATCCCTTTGCCCCGAGCGTCAGCTGACTCGGCAGCAGGGGTAGAAACAGGAACTTGATCAGGAAGGGAAGCATGCACACTTGCAGGTGTGATGACAAGAGGTCTTTTAATAACTTGTGGCGCAATATCTGGTGAGAACAGCCTACCACTGCGAGTGACTTTGGCAGGCCCGGTGATGTTGGTGACACCGGTACTAGCATCAAACTCTTGCTTTACCCCAAGAACATAAACATCTTCCCCATAGTGCCATGGGACAGCTTTGTCGGATGTATAAGGGAGAGGCCCCGGAACAGTGATGATGATAGGAGCAATCTTATGAGTAGGCATGATTTGGACAGGCTTCTTTGAGGGAGCCTTAGGAGGTTTGTTAAAAATAGTGACAATAGAAACTTCTTCAGCAGGGACAGCAGGAACGACAATCTTCTCGAACAAGATCTCTTTGCTATCCATCAGGCTTTGGACGCCTGACTTCATCAAGGGACAACCAGCAGGTGAAACAGCACATAAATGGCAACCTTTACTACATCCCGGAAATAAACCGGATAGCAACAGGTTCCTCTTGATAGTCAACAACGGGGTAACAATCTCTTCCACGGAGGCTACATACCGGTCTTCTTCCACAGCATTCACTCCATGCTGGGGCATGGGAGCAGTCACAACATTGGGCCTTTCGGGCGCCTCAAACTGTATTTCTTTAGCGTCAATAAGGTCCTGAACCTTATTCCTCATAGCCCAGCAATCATCCGTAGTATGCCCCGGGCTATCAGAGTGATAAGCGCAACGGGCGTTGGGGTTGTACTTTGGAGAAGCTGTGTTCACTACCTTCGAAGCTTCTTTGACAGTTACCAGATTGGTTGACAGTAGTTGCGGCAATATCTGAGACAGGGTCATACTGAGACGAGTGTACTGCCTTTTGGGTCTCTCACCCCTTGGTTGATTATACTGCTGAGGAGCAGCATCAGGCTTTGAAATTACCAGTGCATTAACAGCTTGGCGGCGTTCCGGCTTAATTTGTCTTCTGGGACCATAAACAGCACTGGCTTCCTTCTTGAAGGGCTTCTTCTCAGTACTAGCAGAGGCACCTTTCTGTATCTTCCCCGAATTGATACCAGCTTCTATTCTCTCACCAGTCAAGATCAAATCTGTAAACCCAGCAGAGGAATTCCCAATCAGATGGTTGAAGAACGGACCAGACAGAGTCCCTAGGAACATGTCAACAAGTTCACGGTCTGTCAAAGGTGGCTGCACCCTGCCAGCCAGGTCTTTCCACTTTTGCACATACTCCTTGAATCCTTCGCCCGTCCCCAATGACATACCCTGGTTTTGGGTACGGGTGGGAGCAAGGTCAGAATTATACTGATACTACTTATAAAATGCAGTAGCCAAGTCCTCCCAGTTTCAGATACTGGCTCCATCCAGCTGATAGAACCACTCGAGTTGAGCCCCTGAAAGGCTATCCTGAAATAAATGGATCCATAGGTTCTTGTCTGCAGTGTAAGGTTGGATCTTCCTTACATATGATCTGAGATGCATTTTCGGGCAGGACAGCCCGTCATACCTCACAAAAATTGGCACTTTGAACTTCAGGGGGATCACAATTCCAGTAACTAATCCCAAATCTTCGAAATCTAAGCCGGGAACTCTCTGCAGCTCCATAGCTGCCAACCTGTCTTCCAAGACTTTGTACTTATCGTCGGTGGGCGGGTATTGTTGCTCAGAGTAGTCTTCGTCTTCTTCAGCCTCTCCTTCTTCAGCTTCGGATTCGGAAGGTACCGCAACCCCATTCCCTTTACTGGTTCCCTCTTCAGACGTAGGGGGAAATTCAAGAACTCTTCTGGCTTCACCCTCAAATCTTCTTCCTAGGGTAGCCACCCCGACTCTTTTCTTCTTATTTTTCACTTGCTCTTTGCTCCCCAGCAGGGCTTTTAGATCCTCCTGACCCTTTGCCAAGGTCATCAGGAGATGTTGAAACTGTGAGTTTTGAGACTGCAAGTCCTTGACCGTCTGTTTGAGATCCATCTTACTGAAATAAACAGCAGAAAGATAAGGAAACCTGGTGTGAAGACCTGCTTATGCGCATGATGAATGATATGTTCGTTTATGCAATGCATTTAAGGATTTAGAAAATTCAAAATTGTTGCAAACAAAAAAGAACACACGTCATATTAATAAGAAGAAATTTTGTCAGTACATAAATGCCCCATGGGCCAAATATTACAAAAAACTTCTCAAGGTAAAAAGATGTTGCGCATCCTCTTTGGTGCGATGTAGGTGTTGATGGTCTCTTCCTCATGGAGTCGGCGGGTAAGCTCCAAAACCTTCTTCTCACTGGCGTAGAAGCTGGCTTCAAAAGTATTTTGTTCCTCCTTGAGTTGGATCCAACTCTTCTGCATCTCCTCCCATGATGTAGGCATGTCAGGATATAGGATGGTGTAGGGAACCTCTCCTTCCTTAACGGGCTCTTTAATCACAGGGAGAACATGAGGGTAAGGCATCATTAGACTCTTGGCTCGGGTTCGTACCCACTTGAGATAAGGCTCAAGAGGGATGGAGTTCTTGTGCCCCAGTGTCTTGCTGTCTACCTTGTTAGGCATCCTCCAAGCTCTGATGAATATTTGGCGAAGTCCTTGCGTATCGTTGTCGAAGTGAAAAACTAGGTCAGGAATCAACATGTTATGAGGGCCATCCCTCCGTGCATATCCAAATTGTCTCAAATCTAGACAGGGGTTGTAGGTAATGCCTCCTCTAATGCCAAGTAATGGAACATTAGGGAACTCTCCACAATGATCGACGATGATGACATTTTCTCTGGACCGAGAACACCAATGTACATCAGAGTGAGTGAGGGTCATCAACCGTTGTGACCACCTTAAGCCTTGGTCATTCTTCAAGACAGATTGTGGAAGGTGCGAAATAAACCACCTTGCAAGGAGAGGAGTACAGCACATGAGAACACCCCTCTTTCTCATTGTTCGTGTGTAAAATGAGTGAAGAATGTCCCCAAGCAATGTTGGTATTGGATTCCTGGATAAGAAGATCTTGACGGCGTTGACATCCACAAGCTGGTCAGGATTTGGGAACAGGACCAACCCATAAATGAGGAGTGCCACAATTTCTTCAAAGGCATGTAGGTCCAATGAATTCCAACACTCTTGTGCCTTCTCAAACAAGAATTTTACCAAGAAGCCTTTGACACCACTTCTAGTTTCCCAATGCCCCTTGATGTCAGATGGTTGCAAGTGTAATGCTTGAGCAACATCTTCAGGCTTTGGTTCTTTTTCCGTACCGTTGTAGGGTAGTTGATTAAGAATAGGAATTCTCAAGAGTTGAGAAAATTCCTCCAAAGTGGGCACCAATTGGTAATCGGGGAAAGTGAAACAGTGGTGAAGGGGGTCAAAGAACTGGAACAACACCTTTACCATGTCCTCTTCAATGCTGGTGTTGACTAGGCTGACCAGTCTACCGTGTCTTTCACTGAAGGGAGAGCTTTCTGGGATTCTGGATGTGAGCTCCTTGAGTTGAGGAGGGATTCTCACAAGGTTGACTTGGATAGTTTTCCTGCGAAGAATTTCCATGACCTACAAAACAAGAACAAAGATGAAGATCTAAACACTTGAAATGGTTAGTGAATGCATATGATGCTTTATGATGTTCATGATGTATGCACAAACATATGTACAAGCAATTCACACAAAACCCTAGTTTCAGGCTTGCATGGGGTTTCATAGGTAAGTACCCTCTTGAGTGAAGTTGGCTTAAAAACCTGTCCTATAAATAGTAACCAGGTTCTAAGGAGCTCAATATCATTGGATTATTTTCCATGTTCATTGTTTTGGTTTAGCCACTTAACTAGCGACCAAAATATTCCAAGAAAACAACCCTCAATGAGTGTAGTATCGAGTATCTACCAACTTCGGACTGCACCAAAGCCGGTCATCTCACTACCCCTAATGAAAGGCCAAGATGGTCAAGTAAGGTTCTAGGTCATTAGTGCTTAGTGACATCACTCAGTGGCCCCGTACTCTCCTTGATTGAACTCAAGGGTTACCGGTACTCACAAATATGTCGTACTAATATAGCTATTGCTTCAACCGTGTCGGTATACCCCGCACAGTTTCCACAACGTATTGCTATCTATGAATGTTTCCCCAAATCCGAGTGTAGGATTTCAAACCCAAACAAGAGAGCCAAGGTATAAAGCAATCAAAGCAAACAATTAGTCATGCAAGAGGGTGATCTAAGCCCTAAGGTTACTCCACTTTTAAAATTATCCCCAACATAGTCGCCAGTTCTGTGATACGGTGGGAGAACTGACTTGGGTTTTGCGTTTGTTTTTGCAAATGTTTCAGTTGAGCAAGAGTCGCCACCGACTTTTTATTTTATCCTAAGGAAAGGTTAAAAAGCACAGCAAAAACCTTTGAGATGTTTTCTTGGGTTCGGGGGGTAGATTATAGAAAGGGAAGGTATTAACACCCTTTCTATCCATGGTTATCCATGGGCTCTTAGTTACTTGCTTAGATCACTTGCCTTGTGTTTTCAATTGTTTGAAATGGTGCTTTGTGTGTGGGTTTGAAAATGTTTTGAAAAGAGGCCAATGTGGTGGCAACCTTTGTAATGATCCATGTTTGCATGTATAGAAAGGTGTACTTATCTTTTGAAAAGTTTTCAATGTTTTTGAAAGTTGTTTTGAAAGTGTGTTGTGATGTGGTTTTGAAAAAAGTAGGCAAGGATTGTTTTGCAAATTGATTCAAGTAACTAAGAGTTGTCTACCCCTAAATTTACTCAAAGGTTTTTCCTATGTTTTAACCCTTTTAACAATTTTGTTCCACCATTGTATTTGGTGGACAATCTTGTGTTAGGATGTTAATGGGACGGGCGCGGGTCATCGTTTAGACCATGATTGCAATAGTGCCAAGTGTCTTTGGCAACTTTTCCTTTAAGGGACTTGATCATTTTTAGGCAACTTTCGAAAGCGTCATCGAGGGACTATGATCATTTGATATTGTTTTGTTTTTGCCAAAGAAACTCAACATGCAACATGGCCCATTTATTGAAGGCAACAAGTGGAGTAACCCTAGGGGTGCAAGTGTGATTGGTGTTGTCCATTTTCATGCTTTTTTGTCTTTGAATTAGGTCAAGCTATTTGTCATTTTTGATTTGCATACAAAACCCTAAGTCTATCATGGTATAATTAGAAAGCTTTAAAATGCGGAAATTAAAGTCCTAAATTATTACAACATAATTATGGGATGGGGGGTACAAATGTTTGAATGGGGATATTGAGCAAGAAATTAAAATCTAAGCTATTACAATCCAAATTGAATATACAAGTATTAGAATTGTACAATAATTAAGTAAACAAATATGCAAAAATGTATTTATGCACAAAAATGGTTTTTATATGTATGGGAAAGTATTTTTTTATATGACAAATAAACAAAAAAATAAAAAGATTAATTTTTGGGCATTTTCAAGGTTTTAGGGCAAAACCCTAATTTTTATAAATAAAAGGTATTTATTATTTATTATATACAAAATTTATTAATTATGTACAAAAAATGAATAAAAGGGAAGTATATTGTAAAAAAGTCATTTTTGAGGTTAAATATTAATAAAAATAAAAATGTATTATTTTATATTTTTATCCTAAATATTCTAATAATTATATATGTATATTATATATTAAATATATTAAATATGTACAAAAATAAAAGTATTTATTATTTATAAAAAAAATTATATTTTTAGAAAATGTTTTCAAAAAGATAAAATAAAATGAAATCAGAAAATAAAAATGTATTTGTATTATTTTTTAGTATTTTAAATAAAAGTATATATATATTTATTTACATATGAAACTAAATGAAACAAATAAATACCAAATAAAATGCAAAAAATGTGAGAAAAATATTTTTAGTGTTTTTTCATGTTTGGATAAAAATATAAAATCAAAATCAAAAAGAAAAAATCAAAAATGACAAATATATCATGCAATGGGCCAGGGGGGTGCAAATTGAAAAAAAGGGTGCAAAAAGTAGGACTGACTCAGGCCCAGCCCAAGCCAGTCATCTTCAACCTCCAGACTTGTTTGAACAACAAAAAACGCGCGCTTCCTAACTCTTGATTCCTGGACTTTCAAGCAAAACTCATAACACCAAAAATGTAGAGCATCAATAGACGAATCCAGACATATAAAGAACTTGACTTAACTCTAAGAAACGAGGGAGAATTTCTTCATCCCCAATTTCTGACCTAAGTTTTTTCTAATGTTCAGGTTCCAAATTCTCTCAGTACACACAACATAAATGCAAAGTAATTATATGTGTAGCTTCAGGGCCATGAGTAGAGCATGTTTCATTCATAAACCTAAGCCTAACTCTTCCTAGATTGAGAGATAGAAGTCCATATTTTTACCTATTTCAGCTTGAGACATGTATGACAATGGAGGTGCTTACAATGGAACTTGAGGACTTGTACAACTTGCTTGAAGTTCAGGGATGCTTCTCCAACCTCTAGCTTGCTTTGAAACTAAATGAATCGAGCTATAGAAGTCAACCTACAAAACAGAAAAAGTGAAAATGGCAAGCTTAGTTAGGGGTGTTACAGTCTGTATCTAAGGCTTGGGATAGCTTCAATGGATGGTAGGGAGTGTGCTTGAACAAGCTTTGGCCAAAACGCACGAGCAAACTGAGTTGTGCAACTCAATCTGCAGGGATGCCCTGTTTTGTGCAGCAAAATGGTGTTTTGATGTTTGGGGAGGTATTGAAGGTGGTAGGCTCGTGTTTCAGGTTAGTTAGGGTGTATGGAAAGTGTTCACAAAGTTTGTTTTGGTAAGTTCTTGCAACAATGTGAGATGATGTTCAATATGCAAAGTTTCTTCTTATCTAAGCTAAGTTTGTCAAGTTTCAATATAGGCTACCACAGGCCCCTCAAGCATGCTGCATAATCTCTCCTTGATCAGTGGGATTAGTTCATAAACTTGTGCCCAAGAGATATGCTTTGTACTTCTTAGATTGTAAACTTGACATAAAGCCATGCTTTACAAGAATGGATAAAGTGCTTTTTCCATATATGGCTTAATTCTTCATGTAATGACCAAATGTACAAAATAACATCTTGGCACAATGGTTATGCATTTAATTATTAAGTAAGAATGGGATTAGAGTCCTGTAATCTAGCTTGGCACAAGGGTGTTTGAGAAGTTCTTGGACAATTTGGAAAGCTTGGAATGTGTACTACAATCCATCTTTGTAATGCAATTTGAGATTCCAAGTGGAAGCATGTGAAAAGTGGCCATGAAGTTGGGCAAAAATCCTGTCTAAAAATAGGTCAAAAATTTTCTAAGTTAAGAATGTTTTGCACCCTTGTTCCAAAAATCATAACTTGAGCTACAAGCTTCTTTTGGGGAAACTTTGTGAATCAAAAGTTGTAGATTTTTCAATGGACTATAACTTTCATGTTTTGAGTTTTGTTTGAATCCAAATGTATCTTGATGAAAAAATGGGACAAAGTTAGGAAAAAATTAGGAATTTTCATAACTTAGAAAATTTCTAAGTTATGAAAGTTCTTCATTTCAAACCCTAATTTGTAATTCTTGGTTTCTTGATGAACAAGTTTCATAATTTGACATGTCTTGATGAAAAATGAATCTTGGCACTTGATTTTGACCAAAAAGTCAAAGTTTGACTTTTCAGTGTACAATCAAATTTTTATCAGTTGACTGGAAAATTCATCTGTCAATCTTGTGCATTTGGGATCTTTTGAACTTGTTGAATATGTCAAGACCATGCCATTGAGTCCTTGAGTCCATATGTGAGCTTGAATTGCCATTGGTTAGGTCAAACAGTCAAAAATTGCCTTTGTGCAATCAAAACCCTAAAAATGACCATTTTGCCCTTTTGGTGATCTGATCAAATTTCTTGTGGAATTGTGATCCAAACTTGATAAAATGGTCCATATGAGTTCATAATGTTGATGAGGGTCAAAAATCATGAGGCTTGACTGTCAATTGACCACAATTTACTTTTTCCCCAATACAACTGATTTCTAGGTCAACTGTCCAATTGACTGGGGCAAAGATTGGAATCAAGGCTTGAAACTTGGTATGGATAAACTTGTGAGTCCAACATGAAGCATGAAAGTCATCTTGGGCCTTTTAGGTCAAAACATCTTTGTGCAAACACAAACCCTAATTTGGGTCAACAGTGCAAGGAGGAGTCTTGAGCAGAGTAAACCCTAACTTGATCTTGAGCTCCAAAGGTCTTGTGGTGAGAAAAATATTGATGAAATGGGAGGGCAAATTTTGGGGTACAACACTTTGCGACCAACCCAAACCTTCTTCATTATTCAGTATGGACTTAGGGAGGTGAAAAATAAACCACCTCGACAACAATGTCATGCAACACATAAGAATCCCCCTTCTCTTCATGGTACGAGTATGGAGAGTGTGCAAAATATCTCTGAGAAAGGTAGGCACAGGGTTATGGGAGAGAAAAACCTTGATAGCATTCACATCTATGAATGAGTCCGGATTAGGAAATAGGACTAACCCATAGATTAGAAGAGTCAAGACCTCCTCAAAAGCCTGAAAATCCATATCATCCCAAAATAACTGGGCCTTGTCTATCAGAAACTTAGCTAGAAAACCCTTGACTCCGCTTTTTGTTTCCAAATTGGATACCACGTCGGCCCGTTTCAGATGCAAAGCTAAGGAAATGAATTCTGGCTTAGGAACTTCTTCTAGACCTGTGAAAGCCAACTGTTGAAGAACGGGTATATCCAACAGCTGAGAGAATTCTTCTAAGGTAGGCACCAACTGATAGTCTGGAAAGGTGAAGCAGAGGTGCTTGGGATCAAAGAACTGGAAGAGTACACTCATCATATTTTCATCAAAGTTTGAACTAACTAGGTTGAGAAGTCTACTATGTCTCTTAGTGAACTCATAAGTTTCAGAAACCCTTGATGCTAGCTCTTTGAGTTGGGAAGGTATCTTCACAAAGCTGATTCGGATAGTGTTTCTACAAACAGAAGCCATGATCTACAAAACAGAATAAAGATAAATTCCCTTGGTCTTTGAAATGTTTAGTGCAATAAGAATGTATGTTATGTTATGATGCATGATGTCATTAGAAACCACAGGTACAACAAACACATGTATAGCAAACATAGTCAAATCACACTAAGTCCTTAGGTTTAAGGCATGCATGAGGTTAAAGGTAGTACCCTCTTGAAGTTTAGTTGGTTTAAAACTTATCTTAAAAAGTAACTGGGTTCTAGAGGATCTCAATATCACTGACCATCCTTTATCGGGCATTGTCTCAGCTCAAGCAATCTTTTCTTGCGGCCGAAATATCCCGAAAGTCTAATCTCAATGAGTGTAGCATCGAGTATCAACCAATCCTTAGCTCTACACCAAGGACGGCTATCTCACTATTTTCTAATGGCCAAGTTTGTTCAACTAAGGTTCTCAGGTCCGTTACTGCTTCACGACACCATGCGGCGGCCCTGTATTCTCCTCATTTCCCCACGAAGGATATTGGTACCAACCAAAGTTCCACACCAACACAGCCATCGCTTAAACCATATCGGTCTATGTCGTACAGTCTCCACGATCTATTGTTGTTTACCTAATGAGTGCCCCCAGATCCGAGTGTAGGGTCTATAGTAACCCCAAACAAACCCTCAAAAGTAAAGCAACCAAGACAATCAAGAGAAGTAATTTTAATGACCTAGATCCTAAGGTATACCCCACTTATTTATTCCCTAACAGAGTCGCCAGTTCTGTGATACGGTGGAAGAACCGACTGTTTTTGCTGGTTTGCATTTTGCATTTTTTGTTTGCAAAATGTCACGGTAAGCAAGAGTCGCCACCGACTTTTATTTCATCCAATCATGGAAAAGGAAAAAGAACAGAAAAAACCTTTTTCGAGATATTTTGAGTACGAGGGGTAGATTATAGAAAGGGAAGGTGTTAGCACCTTTTATATCCATGGTTTTCCATGGGCTCTTAGGTACTTGCTCGTTTTTCAAATTGCTTATGTGTGTTTTTCTTGAAAATGTTTTACTTCGTGATAACCCTTGTATCAGTCCTCAAGGATGTGACGAAGTTTGTTTTGAAAGGTGTTTATGTGAAAAGTTTTTTATTGAGCAAGTACTTAAGATTCTACCTACTCGAAAAAAAGATTGTTCGTTCCCGTTTCCTTTGGACAGTGATATCCTGCTATTAAGGAGTAGGTAACACCATTGTTGGAGTTGTAAGGGACATTTGAAGGGTATAAGTACAATCACTAAAGCAACCGTTAGAAAACTTTAGTAGTAACCCTAGAGTCTTAAGATCTTTCCGAGGCAACATTTCTGAGGCAACATTCGAACGGGACATTTTGATCTCTTAGGCAGGAGGGAAACTACTAAAATCCCCTATGCTTAATGACTGTTTTACCGAAGGCAACCGAAGTAAGGTAAACCCTAGGAGTGAATATGTGCATATGAATTGTTTCAGTTATTTAATCTTTTCACATTAGGTGATCTGCCATTTTAATTTCAAGTAATCTTCCCATACAATCCTATTAGCATACATCTAGACAGTTAAATATTTGCAGGAATTTAAAGTACGAAAAAATAAACCTAGCTATTACAAGGCTTTGACAGTTACATAATTGTCTTGACGAGAAATAAAATGCGAAATTTAAACCCTAATTAAAACTATTACAAACTCGAAACAGTTACAATAATAATAAATTAAAATGCACGCGGAAAATTAAATGCGAGGAGAAATTGAAAACCCTAAAGATCAACTTCAAAAAATATTTGAAATATTTTTGAGAAAAGAATTATTTAAGTTATGTACAATTAAAACCCTAATTCTAATCATTTTTTAATTATAAAAAGAAATTGAAATTAAACTAATCTAAACTAAATTAAATAATTTCAAGAAAATAAAATAATTTGTAAAAATATTTTGTATATTTTTGTGGTTTTTTATTTGAGAAAAGAAACAATTTAATTACCAAAATTTAAAACCTAAGTTCTATTTAATTTTAATTGAAACAAAATAATCAAATAAACTAATTAACCTAATTTATTTTCAAAAATAATTAATTAATTTGAACAAATAATATTTCTATATTTTTTGGTGATTTTTTAGTTTTATAGAAAAAATAATAATTTTGTGTTAATTAATTAAACCAAATAAAAGAAATTAATTAAAGAAATTAAAAAAACAAATAGAAACAAAATGCAAACTGAGCCTGTATGCTAGCAAATGGGGGGTGCTAATTTGAATTTTCTAGGCCCAAAAATGCTCCAAGCCCAATCAGCGTCTGATTCCTTGTAGCGTCAACTTGAGGGTGTATCATAGTCCCTCACTGCTGGAGCGTTGGATTTGATAGTATGCTTGATCAAGAGGTTGGATGCAAGGATGTATGGTGGGCACTAGGACGAGTTATGCGCTGGATCTGTTGAAAGAAAATAACATAAAGGAAACGCTGGGACCTGGGGTCGAACCCAGGTCCTTATGCTCAATACCAATGCCTCATTGCCAGTTGTGCTACGCGTTTTAGTTATTAGTATAAGAAAAACAAAATATAATGTAAAGAAAACAAATCCCTGATTCCCAAGCGCACGAAATTTCAAATGGGTGAATGGCTGGCTGACACATAACCTTCTTCTACCTTTCTCCGTCTCCTTAGGTTTTTATACCTTTACCTACAGTCAACTTCCATGGCTAAACACCTGTAAAGTTCAAAAATTCACAAAATACAATATAAATGGAATTGAAGACCATGGTTCGACTGGTCATGATGTCCCGGTCATCCCAGTACCCAGCTTGTGGTCTAATTTTGCCTGTAGCCAAAAACCCCAAAACGCATATGGAAACCCTAACAATGGCAAGTGCAGATATAGGCTTCAAAAATGCAATTGAGTTATTCAGTTAGCTTGCAAACACGATGAGGATCACAAATATATAACTTAAACATATTGATGATGCAAGAAATTCAATAATCGATTTGGAAAACACAAGCAAACCGTGAGAGTGATTGTGTGCGTTTTTGGATGTTTTAAGCCTTGCAAATGCTTGCTACAGGTTCAGTGAGTGCCTGGGGAGATGACTTGATCGTTACAAACGCTTGAAACGGCCTTTGGAGCAAGATTGGATCTGCACTTTCCTTTGAAGTATTCAAGTTTTGTTCTTCTTGTTCACGCCTGCAAAACCTTGTCATATGCTTTGTACATGTCCAATATATATCTAGGAATGAATTAGGGTTACAAACTTGGATTGAATCTTTGCAATCATAAGAGATTTGATTTGATTTTCATGCTACATATAAACTTCCTATTTTGAGCCAAATCTTCCCTTTCTTGTACCAATTATGCTTGATTCGTTTTGGCCTTGATAATTCAGCATATTTTGATTGCCAACCTGTCTGAAAACCAAATCAAATCATATATTTGCTATTATTCATCAATTATTTGATTTAATTCATTTTTTAATTAATAAAAACCAAAATAAATTGAAAAATGAAGCAAATAATGTGTGGGTGAATATTTGAGTCTTGGACCATATTATAAGTGAGGTGCAAGCATAAAAAGTTAGGCCCATTTAGCAAAGAAGGCATTTTTGAGCATATTTGACTTTTGGCAATTTTGCAAAAAAGGTCAACTTTGACAAGGCATATATCCTCCAATTTTAACCCTAGAGATGTGTTATTGGACTTTTTAGAAAGCTTAGGATGTCCCCTAAGCAACCTTTTTGGTCTAATCTCAATTAAGTCTTCCATTTTCATGTAAGAAGCTTTGACCCAAAAGGTGTTTTTGTTGACTTTTCAAAAGGACCCATAATGTAGAAATTCATATCTTTTTGTGGGTGCATATTTTGAACTTGTGGGATGAAGACGAATTGTAGGGAATTGCATCCTCTTCAAAATGAGATTTGGATGGAAAATTTCTGATAGATCATGTGGAAGTTATGCTTGGTCAAAGTTTGGTTGACTTTTACTAAGAAACCCTAATTTAGCAACTTTTGGGTTTTGATGAATTTGGAGCATTCCTTGGGGAATCATGATCATCCCTTGATCAAATGATGAAAGTTACTTAAAAATGTTAAATTTGACCAAAAATCTTGAAGTTTGACTGTATGTGGGTCACAGTTGACTTTTGACCTAATACAGTCGATTCTCAAGCATCTGAGCAGTTGACTGAGCAAACTTCTTGTGCAAGGCATGAAACTTGACATGCAGGGTCTTGAGAACATATTAAGACCATCGAGAGCTTATGAGGCCTTTGTGGTTCACCTATCTTGAGGAAAATGGAAACCCTAATTTGTGACACCCTGCCTTAGGAGAGAGTTTGTCTGGTCAATTCTTGAGCAAACGTAAGCAAATTGAGGACTCCAATGGGAATGCATTGAGTAAAATGAGAGGGAAAATTTTGGGGTACAACACCGCCCTTTCGGGTTTTCAGTCTACCGGGATACCCTTTTTTGCCCAAGTCGCCTTTTCAGGTTTTCAACTTGCCGGGTGTATAGATTATTTCATTTTCATCCCTTATTTTTTCTCGAACCCTTTTGGTTCGCCGAGAAGCCGTTATTTTTGCCATAGGCCAGCCGACCTAGAGGGTATTTTATTATGCGTAGTATCTCTCTCACTATGTCCGCGTTGACAGGGTGAGGAAGGTCGTCACCATCCATGGTGGTCAGAATCATGGCTCCACCCGAGAAAATGTTTTTAATCATAAATGGAACTTCGCATGTAGGGGTCTATTTGCCCCTGGGATCACCTTGCGGTAGTATGATACACTTGATCACTAGATCCCCATCTTGATATTCTTGACGCCTGACTTTCTTGTTAAAAGCCTTGATCATTCGCTTTTGATACGTCTGACCATGACAAATAGCAGTAAGTCTCTTCTCATCGATTTGATTTAGCTTATCAAGCCGAGTTTGAATCTAATCATCTTCTTTCAAACCTGCATCCTTCATAATCCTTAGAGAAGGAATCTGGACCTCAATGGGTAGGACTGCCTCTATGCCATATACCAGAGAGTAGGGTGTTGCTCCTGTCGACGTCTGTGCTGAGGTACGGTACCCATGCAGGGCGAATAGTAGCATCTCATGCCAATCTTTGTATGTCACCGTCATCTTATGTATAATCTTCTTGACGTTCTTGTTAGCCGCTTCAACAACACCATTCATCTTTGGCCGGTAGGGAGAAGAGTTATGATGTTGTATTTTGAACTGCTTATAGAGTTCGGTGATCATCGTGTTATTGAGATTCGTACCATTATCGGTGATAATTCTCTTTGGCACACCATATCGACAGATTAGGTTATTCTTGATAAACCGCGCCAAAACATTCTTGGTGACAGTAGCAAAGGAGGCCGCCTCAACCCATTTCGTGAAGTAATCGATGGCCACTAGGATGAAGCGATGTCCATTGGAGGCGGTGGGTCTGATTTCTCCGATCATGTCAATGCGGCACATTGAAAAGGGCCACAGAGCTATCAAGACATTCAAAGGAACCAGAGGCACATGCACCTTTTCAGCATAGATTTGGCACTTATGACATGTTCGAGAGTGCTGATAATAATCGGCTTCCATAGTGGACCAGTAATATCCTGCCCGTAGGATCTTCTTAGTTATAGTATGTCCACTGGAATGGGTTCCGAAGGTACCTTCATGTAGATCTGTCATAATCCTCTCTGCTTCGCTCTTGTCTACACACCGCAGTAAGGTAGAGTCATGATTGTGCTTGTAGAGGATTGCACTACTAAGGAAGAATTTCGCAGCGAACCTTCTCAAAAATTTATTATCATTGACAGATGCCCCTCGGGATACTCTTGGGTCTCAAGAAACTTCTTTACCTCATGAAACCAGGGTTTGTCTGCCACCTCTTTAGTATCAATCTAACAGCAGTGCGCTAGTTCATCCAACCTTTCAATGGTGATTCGGGGATCTTCATTGCCCCACCTAACTTTGAACATAGAAGACATGGTAGCTAGCGCGTCCGCTAACTGATTCTCCTCTCGTGGGAAATGTTCAAAAGTTACCTCCTTAAAGTGTGGGAGCAATTTCAGTACATGCTCTTTGTATGGGATAAGATTTGGATGCTTCGTATCCCATTCTCCTTTGATCTGAATTATCACCAAAGCTGAATCCCCGAAGACATTTAGGAACTTGATTCTGAGGTCAATAGCGGCTTTGAGACCCATGATGCAAGCTTCATACTCCTCCATATTGTTAGTGAAGTTGAAACATAATCGGGCAGTGAAAGGAGTGTGACATCCCTCAGCGGATATGATTACAGTTCCAATGCCATTATCGAGTGCGTTCGAAGCACCATCAAAAACCATAATCCATCGGGATCCTTTCTCAGGTCCTTCATCCGGTCTCGGTTCTTCGTAGTCAGTCACCAGCATAATGTTCTCGTCCGGGAACTCAAAATTCATGGACTGGTAGTCATCCACGGCCTGATGAGCCAAATGGTTAGCCAATACACTTCCCTTTATTGCTTTCTGGGTTGTATATTGTATATCGTATTCGGTTAAGATCATCTTCCATCTCACTATTCTTCCGGAGAGTGCGGGTTTCTCGAAGATGTATTTGATTGGATCCATCTTAGATATCAACAAAGTAGTGTGGGTCGACATATATTGTCTTAGTCGGCGAGCAGCCCATGCCAAAGCGCAACAAGTTTTCTCGAGCAATGAGTATCTTGTCTCACAGTCAGTAAACTTTTTGCTAAGGTAGTTTATTGCGTGCTCTTTTCGACCAGACTTGTCATGCTGCCCCAGCACACACCCCATTGAATTGTCTAGCACTGTTAAGTATAATATCAAAGGTCTTCCTTCAACCAGAGGCATCAGAATTGGCGGTTCTTGAAGATATTCTTTGATCCTTTCGAAAGTAGTCTGGAATTCGTCATTCCACTTTACCACTTTATCTTTCTTCAGAAGCTTGAAGATGGGCTCACAAGTAGCAGTCAGATGTGAAATGAACCTGGCGATATAATTTAAGCGTCCCAAGAAACCTCTAACTTCCTTCTCAGTACGGGGAGCCAGCATCTCTTTATGGCCTTTGCCTTTGCGGGGTCTACCTGAATACCTTTGTCACTAACGACGAAACCCAGAAGCTTACCAGACCTTACCCCGAAGGTGCACTTGTTCGGATTCAACCTCAGCTTGTATATCTTCAACCTGTTGAACAACTTTTGTAGATGATTGAGATGTTGCTCTTCAGTTTGAGACATGGCTATCATGTCATCAACATAAACCTCGATCTCATGGTGAATCATATCGTGGAACAAAGCGACCATGGCTCGCTGATAGGTTTCCCCAGCATTCTTCAACCTAAAAGGCATCACCTTGTAACAGAAGGTCCCCCACTGTGTGACGAAGGTCGTCTTCTCCATGTCTTCAGGAGCCATATTGATCTGGTTGTAGCCAGAGAAACCATCCATGAAGGAGAAGATTTTGTGTTGCACGGTGTTGTCAACCAGAACATCAATGTGGGGAAGCGGGAAGTCATACTTGGGGCTTGCCCTGTTCAGATCTCTGTAATCCACACATATCCGTACCTTGCCGTCCTTCTTAAGTACCAGAAAGACGTTAGCAACCCACTGTGGATAGGAGGTGACAGCTAAGAACCCCGTGTCGAACTGCTTCATGACCTCTGCCTTGATCTTCTCTGACATTTCAGGGTGCATACGACGGGCCTTCTGTTTAACTGGAGGACAATCTTCTTTAGTTGATAGACGGTGTACCATGATGTCAGTGTCTAACCCAGGCATGCCTTCATATGACCAGGCAAAAATCTCAATGTAGTCGTGCAACAACAGTATCAACCGCTGTTTGATCTTAGCTTCCAGATTTGCACCTATCTTGACTTCTTTTCTGTCCACCTTTGTGCCCAAGTTTATTGTCTCAACATGCTCTTCGTGAGGTTGTAAAGCCCTCTCTTCCTGTTGTAACAGTCTAGCCAATTCTCCAGGCACCTCACAATCGTCCTCACCTTCGTTCTCGGCTTGGTTGATCGGATTTTCGAAATCATAACTGGAAGTAGAAGAATTGTTATCAATGGGATCCAGAGTGGATATGGATTTGCAGTTTGATACATGAGTGTGTGTAAGAGCATAGCCGTATTAATAAAGTAAAAGCAGAAAAAAAAAAAAAAACAGAGAACACAAAATTTGTATGCAAGGAACGTCCAATGCTTTATTGATGACATGTGAAATGACATATAATAACCCTCACATATGGAACCATTGTGCCTCGGGTAAAGCACAAGGCCAAAAAGTTTAAAAATTGTTCATTACAAATTACGAACACAAGTAAGACAATTACTGCGGAATAAAAGAAACTAGAATAAAATCTCTAGCCGTCTAGTTATTCGGTCCACTGTTGGTAGTTGGGTAGATCCAACTGTCAATGTCAGGGTCTTCCTCACTGTCATCAATAGCGTTGACCTCACGATTACTGATGCGTAGGGGAGGTCCTCCAGCCCGAGCGCGTCGAATAGCCCTTTGAGCCCCTGAAGTAAAGCCCAAACCAAATTTGTCAATTTTGTGAGTAAAATCAGGGAGTCGTCCTCAATTGGTACACCCACCTTCTTCAACCACTGTTCTGGTGTCCTTGAGGGAAGCCATCTTCAAAGGAAGTTTAGTACTGATGGTAGTCTCGGTCGACGCTAAAATCTGGGGAACCTCTTCAAAGTTTTGACAAGGGGTCTCTATGAATTCCCTGTCCATCTCCACACACCTAAAGGAGTTAAGGTGGCTCACCATATACTCCTATTTTCCATGCACAGTGACTATCTTCCCCTTCACCAGATACTTCAACATTTGGTGTAGTGTAGAAGTAACAGCCCCAGCTTCATGGATCCAAGGACGACCCAACAAACAAGAGTATGATGGCCTGATGTTCATCACGTAGAAGGTGGACTTAAAAGTTTGAGAGCCTACCTTGACAGGGATGTCCACCTCCCCATGCACCATTCTCTTCGACCCGTCAAAAGCCCTTACCACAATGTTATTGGGCTTTAGGGTCAAGCCTTCACAATCCAATCGATCAAGAGCCTTCTTAGGCAGCACATTCAGGGAAGACCCAGGATCCACCAGCACATGAGCCATAATGGTGCCCCTACATTCGATCGAGACATGCAGAGCATGATTATGCTTCCTCCCTTTCGGTGTCAAGTTGGCATCTGAAAAACCCATCCTATTGTGAGCAGTCAAGTTGGCTACACAGTCTTTGAATTGATCGGCTGAGGTTTCTTGTGGAACATGTGCCGTCTTAAGGAATGCAATCAAAGCCTTCACATGGGCCTCAGAACATAACAACAAAGACAACATTGATATATTCGAGGGGGTCTGCCCCAACTGCTAGACCACATTGTAGTCGCTTTTTTTTAATTATTCTTAAAATATCCTCTATCTCTTGCTTAGAGGTTTCTACAACAATATTTCTAGGTTCCTCCGTCCGGGAAGGCTCACCTATAGCTTCTTTGCCTCGAGTCTCAAATGAATCTATGACAGGAGTAACAATTGGAGTAAGAACAGGAGTAGCGACGAAAGTATTGGTAGGAACAACAGATAAAATAACAACAGGCTTAGTGACAGTCTTTGGGGAGATCTCAGGAGAAAAAACCCTTCTACTTATAGTAATCCTATTGGTCCCGACAATGTTACTGACATCGGAATCAGCCTCTTCATTCTTCAGGTCTTGTTTAACGCCATGATAGTAGATATCAGTGCCATAATACCAAGGGACAACTTTGTCCGAGGTGTACGGGACAGGACCAGGACAGTTGATTATTAACGGAGCAACTCTCGGAGCAGGTGTAATCCTAACAGGTATTCTCGAGGAGGCCTTGGAAGGATTGGCGGAAATGGTTATAATAGCAACATCTTCGAATTGAACAGCAGGAGTCAAAATTTTCTCGAACAAAATTTCTCTGCTATCCATCAGGCACTGGACACCTGTCTTTAGCAGATAGCAACTAGAAGGCAGAGATGAACACATGTGGCAACCTTCACCACAACCCGGAAATAAACCGGACAACAACAAATTCTTCTTAACAATCATAAGGGGAGTAGAAACTACATCAACTGAGGTCACAAACAGATTGGTATCAACAACGTTAACTCCATGGTTGTGCTTAGGCATGGGAGCAGTTATGACATTGGGCTTCTCCGGAGTGTCGAACTCGATCTCCTTGGCTTCAATAAGATCTTGTACTTTATTTCTTAGAGTCCAACAGTCATTTGTATCGTTACCAGGACTCTAAGAATGGTAGGCACACCGAGCATTAGGATTGTACCGAGGAGACGAGGTATTAGGATTCTTGGGAGCCTCTTTCAAAGTTGTCAAGTTGGATCTCAACAGATGGGGTAGAACCTCTGTCAATGTCATGTTAATCCGGGTAAACTTCCTTTGTGGTCTTTCTACCCTTTTCTGATTGTTGCATTATGGAGTAGCCGCAGGCCTAGGTATCATTACAGCACTTACTGTTGGACGGTATTCCGTTTTGCTCTGACCTCTTGGGCTATAGATAGCATTGGCTTCCTTCTTACCAGCGAAGGGCTTCTTTACTAAACTCGAGGAGGTGTCTCTCTGTATTTTGCCGCTCCGGATCCCAGCTTCTACCCTTTCTTCAGTTAATATCAGCTCGGTAAAACCAGCCGATGAGCTGCTGGTCAAATGGTTGAAGAATGGGCCAGACAACGTCACAAGAAACATGTCAACCAACTCCATGTCAGATGAAGGGGGTTGAACTCTCCCAGCCAAGTCTCTCAACTTCTGCGCGTAGTCCTTAAAGCCTTCACCTTCACCCATGGACATACTCTGGAGTTGAGTACGAGTAGGGGTCAGGTCGGCATTTTATTGATATTGCTTGTAAAAAGCAGCAGCCAAATCCTCCCAGTTTCGGACATTGGTTTCCTCCAATTGGTAGAACCATTCAAGTTGTGTCCCTGACAGGCTGTCTTGAAAGAAGTGAACCCACAAGTTTTTATCAGCGGTGTGGGGGTGGATTTTCCTTACATAGGAACGGAGATGAAGCTTTAGGCAAGACACCCTATCATACTTTGCGAAAACTGGAGCCTTAAATTTCTGCGGGATGACCACTCCCGACACCAATCCCAGTTCTTGGAATTCTAACCCAGGTATTCTCTGGACTTCCATGGCGCTCAGTCGATCCTCTAACTCCTTGTATCTATCCTCAATGGGAGGATATTGCTCATCATTGTAGTCTGTATCATTGTCAGAAGCTTCAGGATTGGGGTCCTCCTCTCTTGTCGGCCTCTCTTGATTATCCCCTTCTTTGGACGAGGAGGTCAGATCGACTGATTGCTTTAGCGGCCCCCCGAATCTTCTTCCCATATTAAGGATACCAGGGGGTTTCTTCTTCTTCTTCTTCTTCTTCTTCTCTTTCAGGATGAGGGCCTTCAGATCTTCCTACCCTTTCGCCAGAGTTATGAACATTTGTTGAAATTGGGCATTTTGTGCCTGAAGATCTTTTATGCTTTGTTCAGAAGACATCTTTGCTGAAATAAACAGCGAAGAAGATGAGAAACCTGTAATGGTACCTGTTTATGCAATGCTATGGATGGGATGCGTATGCAATGATTTCAAGGACTTTGGGAAATTTAAACTTTACAAACCAAAATGAAACAAAGATTTTATTAGTAGAATTCAAGGTACAATTTCCTCTTAGGCGTTACAATTAAAAATTCTAAAAACTAAAAAAAATCAAGTTTCCCATGGATGCTTCCTCTTCGTGCCGAGATAGGCATTAAGGCTTCTTTCCTCATGAAGCTTATTTGTGAGCTCTAAAAACTTCTTCTCTTGGGCATAGAACTGGTCCCTATAATTATCCCGCTCCTTCTTCAATTGGATCCAAGACCTCTGTAGTTCTTCAAGATCAGTGGGCATATCAGGATGAAGAACCATGTAGGGAATATCCCCTTCAGTAACGGGCTCCACAATCACTGGTAAGACGGATATATAGGGCATTATAAGTTTCTGAGTGCGAGCTCGTACCCAATGGAGATAAGGCTCCATAGGAATGGAATTCTTCGACCCCAAAGTCTTGGCGTCAGATCTATTTATCATGCCCCAAGCTCGTATGAACCTTTGGCGATAACCTTGAACATCCCCCTCATAGTTAAATACAATTCCCTGGATAAGTAACTCATGAGGACCATCCCTTCGAGCATAACCAAATTGTCGCAGATCCAAACAAGGATTGTAAGTTATACCTCCCCTAATTCCAAGTAGTGGGACATTAGGAAACTCCCCGCAACGGTCAATAATAGAAACATCTTCTGTAAATCGGGAATACAAGAGAATATCCGCGTGAGAAAGTGAAATTATCCTTTATGACCAACCCAAACCTTCTTCATTCTTCAACACTGACTTAGAGAGGTGAGAAATAAACCACCTCGACAGTAATGGAAAGCAGCACATAAGGACCCCTCTTCTCTTCATGGTACGAGTATGGAGAGCGTGCAAGATATCTCCGAGCAAGGTAGGCACAGGGTTGCGAGAGAGGAAATATCTTGTTAGCATTCACATCTACGAGTAAGTCCGGATTAGGTAATAGTACTAACCCATACATTAGAAGGGCCAAGACCTCCTCAAAGGCGTGGAAATCCAAATCATCCCAAAACAGCTGGGCCCTGTCTATTAGGAACTTGGCTAGAAAACCCTTGACTCCGATCCTTGTTTCCCAATTGGATACCACGTCGGCCCATTTTAGATGCAAAGTTGAGGCGATGAATTCTGGCTTCGGAACCTCTTCTAAACCTGTGAAAGGTACCTTGTCAAGAATGGGTATATTCAATAACTGAGAGAACTCTTCCATGGTAGGCACCAACTGATAGTCTGGAAAGGTGAAGCAGTGGTGCTCGAGATCAAAGAACTTAAAGAGTACACACATTATCTTCTCATCAAAGCTTGAAGTAACCAAGTTAAGAAGTCGACCATGTCTCTTGATGAACGCAGAAGTTTCAGGAACCCTTGATATTAGTTCTTTGAGTTGGAGAGGTATTCACACAAAGCTGATTCAGATGGTATTTTTACGAACGGAAGCCATGATCTGCAAAATAGAACAAAGATAAAATCCCTTGGTCCTTGAAATGGTTAGTGTAATAAGAATGGATGTTATGTTATGATGCATGATGTTATGTTCAAACAGAGTAAATCACACACAAACCAAACACACAATAGTCCTTAGGTTCAAAGGCTTGCATGGGGTTAAAGGTAAGTACCCTCTTGAAGTTTAGTTGGTTTCAAACCTGTATTATAAAAGTAACTGGGTTCTAAGGATTCTCAATATCACTGATCATCCTCTATCAGGAAATGTTTCAGCTCAGGCAATCTTTTCTTGCGACCGAAATATCCCGAAAGTCTGATCTCAATGAGTGTAGCATCGAGTATCAACCAATCCTCAGCTTTATACTGAGGCCGTGTATCTCACTACTTTCTAATGGCCAAGTTTGTTCAAATAAGGTTCTAAGGTCCGTTAATGCTTCACGACACCACGCGGCGGCCCCGTATTCTCTTTGTTTCCACACGAAGGATACCGGTACCAACCAAAGTGTCACACCAACACAATCATCACTTAAACTAAATCGGTCTATGCCGTACACTCTCCACGATATTTTGTTGTTTACCTAATAAGTGTCCCTTAGATCCGGGTGTAGGATCTTTAACAATACCCAAGAAAAAAACCCTTAAATGTAAAGCAAACAAGTCAAACAAAAAAAAAGAAGAAAAAAAGTAAGTAAAGGTGATCTAACCCTAAGGTAACCCCACTTATAAATTCCCCAGTAGAGTCTCCAGTTCTGTGATACAGTGGGGGAACTAACTTTTTGTTTTGCATTTGATTGCAAATGTTGCAGATAGCAAGAGTCGCCACCGAATTTTCTTTTATCCAATAAGGAAAGGTGAAAAAGCACATGAAAGAGCTTTAGAGATGTTTTCTTGAGTTCGGAGGGTAGATTATGAAAAGGGGAGGTGTTAGAACCCTTTTCATCCATGGTTTTCCATGGGCTCTTAGTTTACTCGCTAGATCACTTCCTTTTGTTTTGAAATGTGCTTTGTGATGTGGGTTTTGAAAGTATTTTGAAAATGTGACTTTGTCATGATTCTCGTCTCTATAAGAACGCGTACAAAGTGTTGGTTTTGAAAATAATTCAAAGAGATGTGTTGGTGTATAAAATGTTTTTTTTTGTTAGAAAGTGAGCAACTAGAAGCTAATCTACCTACTCAAAAGGTCTTAGATGTTCTTTTCCTCTTCCTTTAGATGTTGCTATCTTACCATTGATTTGGTAAGAAGCCCCATCGTTGGATGTGAAGGGACGGGCGCGGGACGTTTTTGTATAGTCATGGAAGGAAACCCATGGAACGTTTTAGTAAAGTCGTGTGAGGGACTAGATCGTTTATCGGAGGAAACATCGAGGGTCATCGAGGGACTACGATCTTTTATCGAGGGTCTATTGCTAAAATGCTCATGTTCGAGGGACATGAATACTTTTTCCGATAAGAAACAAGGTGGGATTACCCTAAGGGTGCTAGTGTGCAAGTGTGTTTGATTGCATGCATTTTTGTCTTGATTAGGGTTATCTACTTGTCAATTTCACGTCTTGCCATACACGCCCTAATTACTAGATTTTATTTGGAAAGTGATAAATTACGGAATATAAAGATTCTACGTTATTACAATCATTAGGGGGATGGGGTGTACATATTTACAAATGGGGGTTGCAAGAATTTAAATCCTATGTAACTATTACAACCATATTGAAATGCACAAAGCAAGAGAGAAAAAGGACTAGTTTAGAGAATGTTTTTTTTGTCTTAATGAATTAAGAAAAAGAAATAAATTAATTAATAAAAGAAAATATTTTTACGTCATTTTTTATATTAATAAAAAAAGGGGGTTAATATTGAAAATGATAAAAATGAAAATAAATGAAAGATAGAAACAGCGTGTTGCTGCAAGAGCAACAACAAGGATCAGAAGTTTTGAAGCCAGGCGCGTGGTGACTCAGAAAGGAACGTCAGTGGAATCAGAAGTTATGGATTGGTATACTCTGAGGTCCTGTAAGAAACGTCAGAGGGAAAGGAAACAGAGGTTCTGGGTGGTATTCAGACAGTGATCCAAAAGTCAGAAGTTTTGTATTGCGCTAAAATAGTGAGTGACCATCAGAAATTCAGTGTGTTGTCAGCGTGTCGAAAATCAGAAATTCTGAGTGTTAAAATAACGAGTGGAAGCATCAGAAGTTCAGTGTGTTTAACGTGTAGGGAGAACTAAAGTTCTATGCTGTGCTAAAACAATGAGTGAGCATCATAAGTTTTGTGTGTTAAAATGATAAAGAGAACTCAGAAGTTCTGCGTACTTAAACAGTGAAAAAATCCTAGAAATTCTGGGTGTTAAAATGGTGAATGAAAAACAGAAGTTCTGTGTTACATTTCAACTCTTTCATCATATTAATCAGCACATCAGAGGTTTATTCAATCCTTAACAGCAAATCAGGAATATTAAAGCACAGTAGTTTATAGAAGTTCTAATCCAAATTCTGAGCCTAGCCTTAATCAAGAAGTTTTGATCCACAGTTTTCCCACTTATGCAATGATATGGACAACATTAATAGTGTGATATTTACATATTTAATGATGTTCTGAATGAGAAGATGCAAATTCAGAAAGACTTACCTTGAATATGGAACGTGATTCAGAAAGATTTACATATTTAATGATATTTAGGAACTAAAAGGCCAAAGAACGCACGAGGGAAATAGAAGATACAAGTTTAAGGTCAGAACCTGCACAAAAATGGAGTTTTTTGTGCAATTTCTGGTTAGAGGGAATTTGAGAGAGTTTCAGGCTTACAAAATCGTGTCCTAAGTTGCATAATAGTGTCTTAATGTATAGGAAAAGGTTTTGAGAGCTTGGGTGATTAGAAGTACAAGTTCACATGTTATGGCTTTTTGGCTTGTTTTTTAAGCAAGTTTGACAAGCATTGTTCCAAGGCAAGGTACAAGGCTAAATAAAGTGGTTATGAACTTTAAACATGCTCATCTAATTGTGTATAGGATGCTTGTGCAGAAAGAACAAATGCAAAGCTCAAGAGAAGTTGACTTTGTGATTAAAGCCACTTTACTAGAATGGCAATGTTACTTTGTGCCATTAATGGAAATGCAACTTGGATAAAGCTTGAATCAAGTGGATAATAGCTCAAAAGCAAGTGTAATCTTCTGATTATGGAGAGATCTTGAGGTTTAGAGACCTACAAAACAAGATTGTGCAACATAGGTTTGAAATTGAATTCTCGTTCATCATAAAATGCCTTATAATTCAAGTGACAAAACCCTAACTTCATCTCTTCGATTCTCCCTCCTCAAGAATAATATCAAGGAGTTCTTGGACATTTTGGAAATCTTGCAAAGTGCTCTACAAACTATATTTGAATTTCTTTTGAAGATTCCCCTTGGAGATATATGAAAAAGTTCCATGAAGTTAGGTCAAAATCTTGACCAAATTAGGGCAAAATTTCACTAAGTGTTTAGTTTCATGATCCTATGTTCTTAAAATTATAACTTGAGATCCAAGAAATTTTGGAAGGAGTTGTGTAAAGAAAATTTGTATATTTCATGGAGATGTACAACTTTCATGTTGGAAGTTTCTCTTGAATCATCTTGCATCATGGTGAAAATTTGGCTCAAAGTTATGAAAAAACATGAAATTTCCAACACAGAAAAATTTCTAAGTTTAGAAATTTTGACTTTTCAAAATGAAATCTTGACTTTTTGATTTCTTGATGAATAAGTTTCATATTTTGTCATGTTTTGATGAAATATGATCTTTGGCACTTGAATTTGACAAAAAAGTCAAAGTTTGACTTTTCAGTATACAGTTGATTTTTGATCAATTGACTGGAAAATCATATGTCAATCCAATGGACTTGCAATGTTTTGAACCTTGCCATTAGGTGAAAATGATGCAATTGGACTCTTGAGTTCATTCCTTAAACCAATTGATCATTTGCTAGGTCAAAAATCAGAAATTGCCCTTTCCCAGTCAAAACCCTGATTTTGACCATTTTGCCCTTTTGGAGATTTGATAAAATTTCTTGAGGAATTGTGGTCCAAACTTGATCAAATGGTACATATGAGTTTAAAATGTTGATGTGGATAAAAAATTATGAAGTTTTACTGTGAATTGGCCATAGTTGACTTTTCCCCCAATACAACGAATTTTTAGGTTAACTGCTCAATTGACTGAGCAAAAGTGTGATCCAAGGCTTGAAACTTGACATGAGTAATCTTGGGGGTCCATAATGATCCATTAAATTCATATGGGGCATTGGAAGTTCAAAAATCCTTATGAAAACTCAAACCCTAATTTTGGTCATCAATGCTTAAGGAGATGTCTTTAGCTGGTCAAACCTAGTGCAGTCTTGAGTCAAGGGAGATCTAGTGAGCAAATTCTTGATAAGTGAGAGGGAAAATTTTGGGGTACAACAGGCATCATCAATGATTTATTTATGAACAAAACATGTAGATATCATTGCCCTAAAGCTAACCATGTCCATAGTTTCCATTGATTTTGCTTGAGCTTAGAGAATTTTAAGGTTGAAGTTTCTGAGATTTTTAGGGTTCATATTAGGGCCAATAAAATTCATGCTTATCTTTGACCTATAGTCTTAATGCTTTACATTTTTGAAACCGTGAGGAAATTTGCTACAAGTTTCATGTTTACAGTTTTCATTTTTGATGAGAAATGAACAAGTTACAGTTGGTCTGGCTGGAGGTTAAAGATGAAGTAATCAGGCCACATTTTGTATCATATATTTATTGATTTTCTTATGTTAACGGATGTATAGCCACCCCAGTGGTATAAGCGCGCGCCTGTAATCTTTGGGACCTGGGTTCGAGCCCCAGTGGTACTCTTTTGTGTTTTTTTACATGTTTTGCATTTTCTGACTTTTTTTTGCAGGGCGCTGGGCCACTTTGGGATTTTTTTATTTTTGCTAGCTAACTCCCTGTTTCATATTTGCACCCCTGGCCCAGTTTATTTTATTTTCTTATTTTTATTTCATTTATTTTCTTAAATATTTTTTCTAATACTAAAAAATCATAAAAAAATACAAAAATAGTAGATTTATATTTTAACTTAGTCTATTTATTTTCTTCACACAAAAATTATTTTATTAACTATACTTTATTTATTTTTACTAACTAATCTTCTAAATTTAATTTAAAACTAGGTTATTATTTATTTTCTTTTACACCAATTAAAATATATTCTTTTAATATAAAAAAGATAAAAAATATTTTATAATAATATAAATTATTTTCAAGACAAAAATACCAAAAATACTTTTCCTATAAAATTTTCTTTTAATTAATAGAACTGGGGTTTTATTTAAAATCTTTTCTTAATAAACTTAAGTTTAATTAATTATTTTCTTTAATTAATTAGGTTAAGACAAATTCCCTTTTCTCATAAAAAACAAACAAAGATCCATTTTCTTTACATTTTACATTTTTGTACATTTATTCATTTTGTACATTATATTCATTTAAATTCTTGTACATTTATACCAATTCAATATGGATGAAATAGACTAATTAGGTTTAAATTCTTGCAATCCCTATTCATGAATTTGTATACCCCCCTCCCACAAGTATTGTAATAGCGTAGTAACTTTAAATTCCGCAATTTATCTCTTTATATACAAATGATAGTAATTAGGGTTTGTATGGAAAGACTAAAACCAATATTTAGAAAACCCTAATCTAAGATAAAATCAATCATGAAACCAATACATTTGCACACAAGTACCCCTAGGATAGATCCACTTGGTTGCCTTACAAAATGGCCATATTACACATGTGAGGTATCTTAGCAAAAACAAAAGCAAATACAAGATCATAGTCCCTCGATGACGCTATCTAAGTTGCCTTTCAAATGATATTAGTCCCTAAAAAAGAATGCTAAGATACCTTGCAACATTGCTAATCTTTCTTGTATTTTTCCTCCTCCTTTAGATAGTGTTATCTATACCATTAGTTAGCAGGAAGCCCTATCTTTAGATGTTTGAGGGACAGGCGTAGGGTCGTCGTTATGGTCAATGAAGGTAACATGTAGGGATAACTTTAGCAGTTCAAAGGGACTATCATCATACATTCCTAGGTAACATCAAGGGACAAGATCATATATCATAGGAAACTTCGAGGGACATCGAGGGAACATGATCTTCATGATGATTTATAACTAAGGGTCTTTGCTAATGGTATCTCTACGTTCGAGGGACATGACCATTATTTTTCCGAGACAACAAGAGAGGTTATCCTAGAGGTGCAAGTGTGAGAATAATGTATTGAATTCAGTTATTTAATCTTGCATTTAGGGTTTTCTATCATTCATTTTTATCTTTCCGTACAAACCCTAATTCTTAACAATTGCATAAAAGATAGTAGCAGAAGGTAAAGGCAGAAATGTAAACCTAAGCTATTACAGAGCTTTGGGGAAGTTACATTATAGTGAAGAGTGCGGAAAAGAAATTCTAAAACTATTACATCCCGGAAGCAATTACATGATAATGATAAAAAAATGCGGGAAAAATAAAGCTACGCTATTACAATTGAACGCGCCCTATACACTTTATCTAGGAAAATAAAAATAAAATGACAATAGAAAAGAAAATGTTTTGGTGATTTTTTATCAAAAAAATGATTTATGAGAATTAATTAAATAAACCTAAAAAACCTAATTAATTTTAATTAGTAAAAAAATGTTAATTTTAAAAAAAGTTAATTAGAATACCTAAAACCTAATTAATTTTAATTAATAAAAAAAGGTTAATTTTGAAAAAAAGGTTAATTAAAAAAACTTAAAACCTAATTAATTTTAATTAATAAAAAAAGGTTTTAAAAAAATTCTTTTGTTTAATGATTAACAAAACAGAATTAAGTTTTCCAAAAAAATAGATAGGGGAAGAAGCATCAATGAAAAATAGGGTTAGAAAATAAAAATAGTGCAAATGTCAGGGGTGTGTGTTGAAGAAAAAATTAATTTAAAACCTAAAATTAAAAATCTAAAATTAATTATTCGAGTTTATTATGAAAAATCAAAGATTTTTGAAAATGTTAGGTTTTATGAAAAAGGTTTTAAACCGAAAGAAGGAAAATAGGTAAACGGATAAATAGAATGGAAGAAAACAAAAACCAATAGGGGTGGATGTTGAACCCACGCCCTTAGCCTCCTCGGGATGTCTGCCTTGCCACTAAGCCATTCATTGATTGTTGTTATGATCCGTCCTCAGTGTTTTGTTTGTAATAAACTTGTATGGGACCATTAGATGGTCCAAATCTGCAGTGTTAAATCTCATGAACAGATTAAATAAATTAGTATACCATGAAATACAAAGAAAGCAAATATATGAAATTTTGTAATGTTAAAACAGATATGACATGTATGAATGCTCACCCATTTGATCATGGAGATCAAACCAGCCTTACCCTTACTAGAGAATGAGATGGCTTATTTGTAGTGAGATGGTGGTTTGTAACAAGGATTTCAAGATTTCTAGGGTTCTTGAAAGAATTTGATATTTTGACAAGTTTGTCACAAGGTTTTTTTCCGTGTCCTTGTTTGTATGAAAATAATGAGATTATATAATGTAAATTAGGGAAAAGATATTGGCTTTGGATGTGCAATTGAGGCTCCAATAACCACAAGCAATAGTGCATATTTTTATTCACTTGAGTCTGACACGTTCCAGGCTAAATCATAGGGACTTAAGTGCAATTTTTGAAGATGAAATGTGAAAACAAAATGTAGCCAACATTGAGAATAAACTCCTGCCCAAAAATGGGCTCAATCGAATAAATGATGAATTAGTTATGGATTTTTGAAGTTTCGCCTCAAACAAACTTATTTTGGGCTCCAATGTCAATTCTGACACGTTCTTCAATTAAAAAACTGGTATTAATAGGAGCAGAACTCGGTATCGACTTTGGAAGAAAAGTTGTAGATATTTGAGTCAGTGACCTTTTGTAAAAAAGATGAGCCCGATCTGATAAAAATTGACCGAGTTATGAATTTTCGAAGTTTTGACCCAGATGAAATAATATTCAGTATTAAGGATTTTTGGCGCGTCACGCGCACTCTGGACAAAAAATGAAGGCCTTTTAGATACTGTTCGAACTCGATACCTCTTGTGAAAACATATTCAACTCAGTTTTGAAATTTGGCGCTAGAACCAGCTCGATACGATGAAAATCGAACAACTTATGATTTTTTGAACATGACACAAATAAATTTTTGTCACAAATTTTCTGTACGAAAATACTTGATAAATCCACATTTTTGAAGATCTTCTGATCAAAATTAGCTTCCATCTGTGAGAGATGAAAACATAGATGACGTCAAGATAGAATTTTGGACACTGGAGCGGGTTCAAAATGAGCCACGATCTTCAAGTTATGAATTTTTTAGTGCATAAAACTGCACTTTCAACACACTTTTTCACCATATTTCTTCGAGAAAACTCGCACATTCTGAGACCTTCTTTAAAGAATTGGCTCTCGAGCTGAACCTGAATTTGATAATATGTTATCAAGGATATCTTGGTGAAACAACACCTGAATATGACGCGTCGGGTTGGACTTGTGAATCTTTGATCCCGAAACATTGTGAAACGGTGAACCGATCTTCAGCATGAAAAATACTTTGAGAACATCCATTGGCGAAATAAATGTCACTTGTAACCAGATGAAGCTTGCTAAATATACCTTGATCTCATAACCATAGAAACAATGATATGCGTGTATGTAATAATGAAATGTAAGCCAAAAAGGTCGAAATAAAGAGGGTAAATTTTGGGGTACAACAATTGCCCCTACTCAATCTTCTTAAATCTGAAGAGTTATATTGGCATGTCCTCCACTCGTGACTTAAAGGTAGAAGATGATTGAACACTTAAGTGCCCAGAAATTTACACTCACCTGTGCAAGAGGTAACATTGTTGGTTGACTATACCGGGAATGGGCTTATAGATGTCATTTGGAGAGGTGATGGAGATTCGTCGGAGATATGCTTGTATATGCCATCCAAAGTAATTATTGATAGGAGTATCAGAATGAAGCTGCGTCTAGTTTTATCTGAATGAAATTCTGGAATGAGCCTGTGTCAAGCCGCATCCAAAATTGTATTAGAAGGAAAACGTGTAAGGATGCTTCAGGATGAGCTTGTGTTAGACTAAACCTAAAAATGTCTTAGTAGGAACTTGTGTAAGATTTATTCAGGATGAGCCTGTGTGAAGATGTATCTGGATAAGTCTGTGTGAAGCTTCATCTAGAAATATATTAGAAGGAACATGTGTAAGATTGCTTCAGGATGAGCCCGTGTTAAACTTCATTTGGAAATATATTAGAAGGAGCCTGGGTAGGGCTACTTCAGGATGAGCCTGTGTTAAACTTCGTTTAGAAATATATTAGAAGGAGCATGGGTAGGGCTGCTTCAGGATGAGCCGGTGTGAAGTTTCATCTGAAAATATTAGAAGGAACCGTGTAAGATTGCTTCAGGATGAGCCCGTGTGAAACTTCATCTGGAAATATATTAGAAGGGGACTGGGTAGGGCTGCTTCAGGATGAGCCCATGTTAAAATTCATCTGGAAATATATTAGAAGGAGCCTGGGTAGGGCTGCTTCAGGATGAGCCTGTCTGAAGCTTCATCTGGAAATATTAGAAGGAACCCGTGTAAGATTTCTTCAAGATGAGCCCTTGTAAAGATGCATCTGGAAATATATTAGAAGGAAACTGTGTAAGATTGCTTCAGGATGAGCCCGTGTGAATCTGCATATGGAAATATATTAGAAGGAGCCCGTGTAAGGCTGCTTCGTCTGGTCGTGTAGATAGTCACCCCGTCCTGTTTCGAGAATTCACGCTGTCTGGTCATATAGATAGTTGCTATGTCTTGTTTCGGGAATTAATCTGTGACCTGATTAGAAGTTGCTGATGATATTCATATGTTTGCAAACTTTACCTAAAAAGACAAAATTAGCTTTATGCAATGTCAGGATCTATGTAATTCACTGCATGATGATGCTCTCAAAATAAATGAGAATGTTATATACGTTTATATGCATGTGTTATGATATTTTGTAAATGGTGTTATGGATATAATATGTCGTTAGAGCGTATGGGTAGCTTCTTGTAGCAATGTCTAGCTGGGGGAAATAAATCCCGGACTGTTGTTGTAGATGAAGAAAGTGATTCTTCACTTTCCGTTGGGAATAATTTTGTTGGGGATTCCCTCTTTCTGTTTAAGGATACTTCATTGGGGATCTTTGACTTCTGCTTGAGGATAGAAGCATTCAAGGAGAGTCGATTGTTTGTCATTCTTTTTGTTGTAGGAATTAATTTTTGTATACCCTGATTAGGGATGAAGAGATGGACAATTCTTCTGATGTTCTAGCTGACCAGATTTCAGATATGGGCAGCAGTTTTCTGGGGATGATAACTTTTAATGAACCCTGTTGGAGATAAAGAATTATGTTGGGGAATTTGCAGTATTGGAGAAATGAACTCCGTTGGGGAATTTGATTTTGTAGGCTATATTGAGGAAATAAATTATGATTAGAAATTCATAGGCCGTGCTATGGAAGTTTCCCTTATTTGTTGGGGTAATAATTAGACTTCCTCATTTGTCAGGGGACCTCTTGGGGAAGATGCTCCTGTTAAACTATCCATCAGAGGTATGGAGGTGAATTGCTGGAAGTTGCCCTAGTTTCTGTTTGACTTGCATATTAGACATGTTGGGGAATATATCTCTGTTGAGGGTGAGCTTGTGTAGAGATCTTCGTAGAGATCGTTCCATGGATATTGCTCTGTGGGGATTTCTGGATAATTTGAACATTATCTCCACTCCTAGAGTCTTTAGTAAATGTTGATCAGAATGATAACTCTTCTACTATCATGTAAGCGATGAGGTAACGGGACATAGTCGTACGCTTTAATTCCTAACTTTTGCCTGGACTGTCTTTTCAGATTTTCAGTCCACTGAGATATCCTGTTTTTCCCAAGCCCCCTTTTTAGTTTTTCGACTTGCCGGGTGTATAATTTTTTTTATATATCCCTAATTTTCCCGAAATCTTTTAGATTGTCGGGATGCCCTTTTTTCCTAGGCCTGTCAACCTAACGAGTCTCTTTTCCATACGTAGTATTTTCCAACTATGTCCGTGTTCACAGGGTGTGGAGAATTCTCATTGTCCATAGTGTTGTAACACTGTCAGAAAATGTTTGCTTGATCGTACGTGACTCTTTGCTGGAATTCATGTTCAATGCCTCAAGTGATTCAAATAGAGATCTGCCTCTGGCTATTCGGCACTTTTGAGAGATTCCTTTAATCTTGACTTGACTGCCCCAGATCAGTTATATACCATGTCATGCCCCTTGGTTATGAAAGGCCCGTTACTGGAAATGTCTTTCCAGCTGAGGTGATTCTATTCATTTAGAGGATTTCCGTTCATTGAATATCCATCGTGCGAATTTCTATGTTGTTGAACAATTAGTTATACGCAAACAATGGTATTAAAAATTCAAAGCTTATGTTCGTCTTGAATTTTTTGAAAATGCATTTTTAGTAAACAAATAGAATTTTGTAAGAATGTGATATCAACTCAGGATTTATAGCAAGCCTTACAGGAGTCAGGATACTTTTTTGTAATAAGATGCTTCCGAACTAACCCATGCTTCAGCTAGGACTTTTAATGGTTGTAACGTGGCCTGGTTCATAGTTTATGAAACAAAGGATAAAGGCTTGAAATTTATTTGTACCCAACCCATTCTTCGTGATGTTCTTCAGTCCTATACTCATTTAACTGTGCGTTTAGATCCCAATTGAGTTATGGAATCTTGGCCCTGATATTCTGGTGATGGTTCGGATACTAAAAGTTTATTTGAGAAGGCAGACAACTTTGTAACTTTTTATTTTTTTCGAGGATTTGTAGCGACCTCTTTTTTTTTATTTATCCCTACTTTTTTCCTGAACTGTTTCTTTTGTGATTACAGTCAGCAGGATGCCCCAATTTTTTTCTTAAGTCTCCTTCATAGATTTTGATTTAGCGGGCTTTTCTTTTGCGAGATAATGATTGCTTGTTTTAATGATTATGTGAAACCATCACCATCTTTTTTTTTGGAAGGATGCCTCAGACACTACTCGTATTATACGAAGGGAAAGCTTGTGATTGAATGCACCATTGAATTAACTGAGAAACTACCCTGTCCCAGGTTATGGTTAAAGGTTTTAATTTGTGTGAAAAATAAAACTCCTACTTCTTAGGCTCAAAGGGGCCTCTAGGGATTATCCTCCGTATAACTCCACTATTTAGGATTTGAAACAACGCCTGCACATCGTCGGCAAGGTCTATTCAAAAGCACACTGTATGAGATTGTGGTATCGTTTTCATCATCCTCGCTCTAAAGGCTTACAACTTTCAATCGAGAGTCGAATATCACAAAAAGGAAGTAAAAACATAGTTTTAGTATAGTGAAAACGAATGGATTAATTCAAGACAAACATATGCAATGCATTAATGGAATAACAAAGTTTGACATAAATAAGTGTTCGAACAATCAAAAGAAAATTACAATTTAATAATTATAATAAACCAAAATGCCTCTTTGTCTGAACTTGTCACTTCAGATGGTGTGCCTTTGAGGGATGGCAGAAGAATTCAGTCTGACCATATGGTGTGAACTCTAGCACTCCTTCGTTGATCAGGTCTTGAATCTTATTCTTCAACGCCCAACAGTGATCAGTGTCATGCCCATGACTGTTGGACTGATACATGCATCTTTCATTATGCTTGTAGTGAGGAGGAGAAGTATTAGGTTTTTGAGGAGGCTCCCTTAATACAACCAGCTTGGCTTCTAATACATGATACAATTCTTGATTCAAGGACATGTTGATCTCGGTAAATTTCCTTTTGGGCGTATCTTACTTATGCGTTCCACCCTGTCGTGGTTGGTGAAGTCGTTGTTGGACTCTTGGCGTAACATGCATTTTGAAAGGTGTTTTCTCAACCAAATCTTTTTGTTTCAAGTGAGGCTGATTAAAGACTCGATCCCCAATTCTAGTTGTGTTCTCCCTATGCTTGGATCCATCTTGATGAAGCTTGTTGACAACGTCTCTTATCTCTTCTTGTCCCCGAGTTAAGTTTTGGATAAGAGCCATCTGTCCCAACATCTAGATTCTCATCGTTTCTATCTCAGCTTGCAGTTGGTCCAACTGGTCATCCTAGTTGTTGTCAGGATTTTTCTTGGTCAAGTTCCTAGCAAGGAGTGCTTTCAATTCTTATTGCCCCTTGGATAGAATCAGGAACATTTCCTTGAATTGAGCATCTTGAGTTTGGAGATCTTGGACAGTATGCTCGAGAGCCATTTTTACTGAAATAAACAGCAAGCGGATGAGAAAACTTGCATGGGGGAAACATGTCATGATATGATGCATGATGTGTGGATGCAATGTTTTCAAGGATATCACGGAATAAACATAATAAAATGTCAGAAGTTGAGTTTTGACTGCAACTTTGACGGAGAACTTCGTATCGTTGAATGTACTTCTACAAGAATCAAGCTCACCATGTTGAGTGGGTTATAGTTTCTGACTTAAGACATCGTGCTTTGGTCTTTTGACGGTATTGGCTAGAGGAAAATAAATCCCCTTGCCCCTTGTTAGACGTCTGGTTCATCATATCCTGGATGACAGACCCTTGAGATCCTTGAAATGGTTAAGGAAATACTATGACATGATGTCATGATGTGTATGTTATGCACCAAGCAAAAGTGTAAGGTGATAAAGACAATTCAGTCTTGCAAGAAGTCCAGGTTATTGGATAATGACTACAAACACGTCCTGCAAGGCACTTACATCGTTAGATGATGAATACAAACAAAACCCTACAAGGAGTTCAAGTTGTTAGATAATAAAAGCAAGCAAGTCACACAAATAGCCTTAGGTTCATGCTCACATGGAGTTTGTAGGTAAGTACCCTCTTGAAGTTTCAGTTGGCTCAACCAGTCATAATAATAGTATTCGGGTTCTATGGAGTCTCATATCACTGACCTTTCTTATAGGCATTGTTTTAGGTCAAGCACCGAAGTATTTTGGCCAAAATATTCCAAAAGTCCAATCTCAATGAGTGTAGTATCGAGTATCAACCAATCTTCGGTCGGAACCAAAGCCGACCATTTCAATACTTTCTAATGGATTAGGATGAGTCAATTAAAGGTTCTAAAGGTAAGTTAACGCTTAATGACACTATAAGGAAGCCTAATGTTATCCTTGACTGACTCAAGGAACATTAGTACAAGCCAAAGTATCACGCTAACATAGCTATCACTTCGTCCATATCGGTCTACGCCATACAGTTTCCATGATTTATTACTACTTACCTAAAAAGGTTCCCCAGATCTGGGTGTAGGATCTTTTAGTAACAGCCCAAACAAAACCCTCAAAAGTAAAGCATAAAAAACACATAATGTAAATAAATTTAAAATGATCTAACTCTAAGGTAACCCCAATTTTTATAATTACCGAACATAGTCGCCAGTTCTGTAATACGGTGGCAGAACCGACTGTTATACTTGTTTTGTGTTTTTATTCGCAACTATTATGGATAGAAAGAGTCACCATCGACTTTTCTTTTATCCAATAAAGGAAAGGGTGAAAAGAACAGGAAAGACCTTTGAGAATTTTATGAGTACGGGATAGGTTATGAAAAGGGAAGGTGTTAACACCCTTTTCATCTGTAGTTATCTATGAGCTCTTAATTGCTTGCTCACTTTTGAAATACTTTGTGTGTGTTTGAATAAGTATTTGAAATTCCAATAGTAAGGCAACTTGCTTTATGATAACTCTTGTATCAGTCCTAAAGAGTGTTGATAAAGCGTTTTGAAAATGTTTTTTAAAGTGTGGGGTGCAAAAAGTGTTTTAAATTGTGAGCAAGCAATTAACAGTAACTACCTGTTGTACCCCAAAATTTTCCCTCCCATATTTCTCAATACATGTCAAGTGAGGTCCTTAAATTGCTCAAGAAAGTCCGAGGATTGACCAGACAAACTCTCTCCTAAGGCAGTCTACCCCAAATTAGGGTTTCATTTTTCATCAAGATGCTTGAGTCCAAAGAATCCCAAATGCTCACCATTATCCTAATATGTCCTCAAGATCATACATGTCAAGTTTCAAGCCTTACAGAGAAAATTTGCTCAGTCAATTGCTCAAGGGCCTGAAAATCGACTGTGCTAGGGCAAAAGTCAATTGTGGCCCACATACAGTCAAGCTTCAAAAATTTTGGTCAACATCCTCATTTTGAAGTATTATTCATCATTTGATCAAGGTTTGATCATGATTCCTAAAGGATTGCTCACAATTCATCAAAACCCAAAAGTTCCTAAATTAGGGTTTTGTAGGAAAAGTCAACTCAACTTTGACCAAGCATAACTCTCTCATACTTTATAAAAAATGACCCTTCCAAAGCTCATTTTGAAGAGGATGCAATTCCCTACAATTCATCTTCAGCTCCCAAGTTCAACATATGCACTCACAAGAACATATGAATTTGGACATTATAGGTCATTTTGAAAAGTCAACAAAAACACCTTTTTGGTCAAAGCATCATACATGAACATGGAAGACTCAATTGAGATGAGTCAAAAAGGGTTTCTTATAGGACATATTAAGCTTTCTAAAAAGTCCAAGAACACATCTCTAGGGTCAAAATTGAAAGAGCTAGGCATTGGCCAAGTTGACCCTTTTTTGCAAAATTGCCAAAAGTCAAATGTGTCCAAAATTGCATTTTTTGCTAAGTGGCCCAACTTTTTATGCTTGCACTGAGTTTGTAATGTGACCCACGATCCATGAGCCCTTCCATTTTTCATTCTTTTATTTTTGTTATTTATTTTGATTTTATTTCATTTAAGTCAAATAAAATCAATATAAAATAATGAAAATATCAAAAACTAATTAAATATTGAGATTTTGTGCATGATTAGGTTCATTATACAGCTGGAGACAAGGTCAAATCGTGCAAGGCTCATATGGACACAAAAAGATTGAATTTGCTTATTTTGGAAATATTTGGTACAAGGATGAAATCATGAATCAATCTTCATAATTGGAAAATATTTGATACAAATTGTAACCCTAATACTCTCTAGTGTACATAAGGAACAAGTGTTGATCAAAAAGAAGAGGCTAGAGGCGTTCAAAGGCAGAGAACCAATTTCAAAAATTCAAGAGAAAGTTGAAAACCAATTTCTAAGTTTCAGGCCATCTCAAGCCATTCTAATCATCCCAATCGTTTGCTGGACATCCCAGGATCGTGTTCCAATCGTTAGCAAGCCTCCCCACGCTCAGAATCACTCTGTAAGGGTCACACAGTTTGCATGTTTTCTTGAATTCGAATACATTGATTCTGGAATATTTAGCATGATTAATTGACATATTTATAATCCTTGAGATGTTTGCAAGCTAATGGTTGTATTCAATTGCATTTTTGTTAACTGTGCATCAAACTGCCATCGTTAGGATTCGTGTTTCATTTTTAGGGATTTCTTGTACAAGGAAAATTGGACAATGATAATGGTACCATGATGCTCTTGGCCTTGAAATGAGTTGATTGGTACCATTGGTTTTCATTTATCATGTGTGTACAAGGTTTTGGAAATGCACAGGGGCTATACCTACCCTTAATGTCCATAGGTAAAAGCTATGAAACTTACAGCGACGGTGGGACGAAGAAGATGGTTACGTGGCGCTCCCTGACTTGCCAATTTGAATTTCGCGCGTTTTAAGGATTAATATTTTGTTTGTATTATATAATAATTGTTTGTTATTGTTTATACAACTAATCATCCTGGCTCAGCTGGCAGCGTGGCAAGGGGAGAATGCTCAAGGACCTGGGTTCGATCCCCAGGTCCCAACCTTGGCTTCATATTATTTTTCTTTACATGATCAGGTGCACAAGTATCCCCTGTGTCCACCATACATCATCAGCATCCCACCATCAGATCATCAACATGCCAGATCCAAGGCTTCTCCAATGAAGGTCCACCATGCGCCCCAGTCAAGCATGTGCAGGGGATTGGATAAAGTCAAAGGGGCCTGAGCTTGTTGTGCCAAGAAAATTGAAAACAACACCCCCTTTTTGCTAAACAACACCAGGCCCATTCCTTTTCTTTTCTATTTTTTTCTTTCTTTTATTTAATTTTATTAGCTTAATTATTTTTTAACAAAATAAAATTCTTTTTTTCACAAAAGATGTAAAATCAAGTTTCACAAAAAATTAGAATTAGGTTCTATTTTATCAAATTTAATTTAATATTAGTTTAATTTAATTTAGGGTAATTCTAACTTTTTTTATATAATTAAAACAATTAGAAAAATTAGGGTTAGATTCTTGATTTAATTTTTATTTCTTTTCTCAAAATAAAAAATAGAAAAATAGGTTAATTTAATTATTTTTCTTAATTAAAATTAATTAGTAGTTAGGTTATTTTTATTCAATTGAGCTTTATTTTCTCAAAATAACACAAAAACGACAAAAATGTTTTTTTCCTTTAAATTACAATTAGGCATAGTTGGGGTCAAAACCCTAATTATTTTGGCATTCGATTCATCGCACGCGTTTATTATTTTTTGGCAATATTGATGTAACTGCCCACGGTATGTAATAGTTTAATCTAGGACTTTCTTTATTTATTGTTTTTTACGGGTTTTTTGCCTTCGGTAAGCGATCATTAAGTATAAGGTGTCTTAGTGGTTGCCCTCCTGTCTAACAAAGATCAAAAGTCTCGTTCAGAAATGTTGCCCTGGAAACGTCGCCTCGGAAATGTTGCCTCGAATATGATATTAAGACTTTAGGGTTATTACTAAGACGTCTTAACATTGCTTTAGTGATTGTACGTTCCTTTCGAATTGACCCTTACAACTCCAACGACGGTGATACCTATTTCTCAATAGTAAGATAGCAATGTATAAAGGAAACGAGAACAAAAATGATCTTTTTTCGAGTAGGTAGATGCTAGTAGGTACTTGCTCAAACCAAACTTTTCACACCAAACACTTTTCAAACAAAGTTTTCAAAAACACTTCGTAACACTCTTAAGGACAGAAATAAGGGTTACAACGAAGTAAAACAAAACATTTCAAACACACAAATACACAAGCAATTTTAAAAAAGATGAGCAAGTACCTAAGAGCCCATAGAAAACCATGGATAGAAAGGGTGCTAACACCTTCCCTTTCTATAATCTACCCCCCGTACTCAGAATATCTCGAAAAAGGATTTTTTTCTGTGCTTTTTTACTTTTGGTTGGATGAAATAAAAGTCGGTGGCGAATCTTTCTTACCGCGACATTTTGCAAACAAAAAACACAAAACGCAAACCAGCATTTTCAAACAGTCGGTTCTACCACCATATCATACTACCCACTCAAGGTCTTTCTTATATTTTTCCTCCTCTTTTAGATAGTGTTATAAGTATCATTAGTTAGCAGGAAGCCCTATCTTTGGATGTCTGTGGGTCAGGCGTAGGGTCGTCGTTATGGTCATTGAAGGCAACATGTAGGGATACCTTTAGCAGTTCGAAGGGACTGTCATCATATATTCATAGGAAACATAGAGGGACAAGATCATTTACCGTAGGCAACGTCGAGGGACATCGAGGGACCATGATCTTCATGATGATTTATAACTGAGGGTCTTTGCTAATAGTATCCTTATGTTCGAGGGACATGACCATTGTTTTTCCGAGATAACAAGAGAGGTTACCCTAGAGGTCCAAGTGTGAGAATAATGTATTGAATTCAGTTATTTAATCTTGCATTTAGGGTTTTCGATCATTCATTTTTATCTTGCCATACAAACCCTAATTACTAACAATTGCATAAAATATAGTAGCAGAAGGTAAAGACGGAAATGTACACCTAGGCTATTACAGAGCTTTGGGGCAGTTACATAATAGTGAAGGGTGCGGAAAATAAATCCTAAAACTATTATATCCCGGAAGTAATTAAATGATAATGATAAAAAAATGCGGGAAAAATAAAGCTACGCTATTACAATTGAACGCGCCCTATACACTTTATCTAGGAAAATAAAAATAAGATGACCATAGAAAAGAAAATGTTTTGGTGATCTTTTATGAAAAAAATAATTTATGATAATTAATTAAATAAACCTAAAAAACCTAATTAATTTTATTTAATAAAAATCTTAATTTCTAAAAAATTAATTAAAATACCTAAAACCTATTTAATTTTAATTAATAAAAAAAAGGATAATTTTGAAAGAAAAGGTTAATTAAATAAAACCTAAAACCTAATTAATTTTAATTAATAAAAAAAGGTTTTAAAAAAGGCTTATGTTTAATGATTAACAAAAAAGAATTAAGTTTGCCAAAAAATAGATAGGGGAAGAAGCATTAATGGAAAATAGGGTTAGAAAATAAAAATAATGCAAATGTCAGGGGTGGGTGTTGATGCAAAAATTAATTTAAAACCTTAAATTAAATTAAAAATCTAAAATTAATTATTCGAGTTTATTATGAAAAATCAAAGGTTTGTGAAAAATGTTTGATTTTATGAAAAAGGTTTTAAACAGAAAGAAGGAAAATAGGTAAAAAGATAAATATAATGGAAGAAAACAAAAACCAATATGGGTGGATGTTGAACCCACGTCCTTAGCCTCCTCAAGTTGAATGCCTTGCCACTGAGCCATGCCACTGAGTCATGCATTAGTTGTTGTTACGATCCGGCCTCATCATTTTGTTTATAATAAACTTACATGGGACCATTAGATGGTCCAAATCTGTAGTGTTGAATCTCATGAACACATTAAATAAATTAGTATACCATGAAATATAAAGAAAGCAAATATATGAAATTTTGTAATGTTAAAACAGATATGACATGTATGAATGCTTCTATACCCTTTTGATCATGGAGATCAAACCAGCCTTACTCTTACTAGAGAATGAGATGGCTTGTTTGTAGTGAGATGGTGGTTTGTAACAAGGATTTCAAGATTTCTAGGGTTCTTGAAAGAATTTGATATTTTGACAAGTTTGTGGCAAGGTTTTTTTCCGTGTCCTTGTTTGAATGAATAGAATGAGATTATCTAATGGATATTAGGACAAAGTTATGAGCTTTGGATGTGCAATTCGGCCTCCAATAACCACAAGCAATAGTGCAAATTTTTATTCACTTGAGTCGGACACGTTCCAGGCTAAATAGCAGGGACTTAAGTACAATATTTTAAGATCAAACGTGAAAACAAAATGTATCTGATATCGAGAACAAACTCTTGTCCGAAAATAGGCTCAATCATATAAAAGGTGAATTAGTTATGACTTTTTGAATTTTCGCCTCAGATAAACTTATTTTGGGCTCCATTGTCAATTCTGACACGTTCTTCAATAAAAAACTGGTATTAATCAGAGTAGAACTCGGTCTCGAATTTGGTAGAAAAGTTGTAAATCTCTGAGTTAGTGACCTTGTGTAAATAGATGGGCCCGATCTGATGAAAATTGATCGAGTTATGAATTTTCGAAGTTTCGACCCAAATGAAATAATATCCAGCATTCATGATTTTCGACGCGTCTCGCGCATTTTGGACAAAAAACAAAGGCCTTTTGGATACTGTTCAAACTCGATACCTCCTATGAAAACGTAGACAACTAAATTTTTGAAATTTTGGCGCCGGAACCCGCTCAATATGATGAAAATCGACCAAGTTATGATTTTTTGAACATGACAGAGATAAACTTCTGTCACAAATTTTTTGTACGGAAGTACTTGATAAATCCACATTTTTAAAGATCTTCTGATTGAAATTGGCTACCAGCCGTGAGAGATTAAAACATAGATGACGTCAATACAAAATTTTGTCCACCAGAGCGGGTTCAAAACGAGCCACGATCTTCAAGTTATGAATTTTTTAGTGCGTAAAAACTGCACTTTCATCACACTTTTTCACCACATTTCTTTGAGAAAACTCGCACATTCAGAGACCTTCTTTAAAGAATTGACTCTCGAGCTGAACCTGAATTTGAGAATATGTTATCAGGGATATCTTGGCGAAATAACACCTGAATATGATGCGCCGAGTTGGACTTGTGAATCTTTGAACCCCGAATCGTTGCGAAACAACGAACCGATCTTCAGCACGAAAAATACTCTGAGAACCTCCATTGAAGAAATAAACGTCACTTGTAACCTGACAAAGATTGATAAATATACCTTGATCCCGTAAACATAGAAACAATGATATGCGTGTATGTAATAATGAAATGTAAGCCAAAAATGTCGAAATAAAGAGGGTAAATTTTGGGGTACAAAAGTACCATTTTTTTACGAAATTCCTATTATGCAAGAATACAATTGGAATTTCGAAATTTTCTCACTAGCCATTATGCAAGAATACAATTGGAATTTCGGAATTCCTATTCTACCCTCCAAAGGATATTACTATTCCTATATAAATACGCCTTGGAAGATTGGAAGAAGAACTTTTCACGTGAACTTTCACCAAGAGATCTTGAGCAAAAATATTTCATCTTTGTGAGAAAAGCTGTAAAGCAAGCAACTTTTGTTCACATACTTGCGTAAAAACACTTTTGTGTTAATCATTGTATTTTATTTGGATAATCTGCTTTCATAGAAGCATCATTGTAAACACATATTTTGTATCTCAACTTTTAAGTTGATTATTCTTTGAGAGACTAAGGTATAGTCAAAAGTCTCATGAAGACATTGGTAGTACGTCTTTGTGGTTGTAATGGATTAAGTCCTTGTGAGAAGGAGAAATCACATTGGCGGGTAGATTGAAGGTAGCTTCGTTAACAGTGAACCAGGATAAAAATATTATGTTCATTATTTTTATTCTAAGTTCTTTATTCTTTGTTCTGGGCCACAAAAAAGATTCATTCTAGAAACCCAATTAAAAACCCTCTTTCTTGTCATTCCTTAACCTTTAATTGGCATCAGAGATCCGGTTCTGGTATTGATTATTTGTCAAACAATTCACCGTGTCAGACAAAGATCCAGATTCTTTTTGAAATACAATGGCATGAGTCCCTCAACCAGTTGCACCCGTTGTTAATGAAAGAGATCACTATAGTGTCAAACCTCTAGTTTTTGATGGAGAAAAGTTTGATTATTAGAAAGACATAATTGAAAGTTTATTTCTTGGCCATGATGTAGATCTATGGGATATTGTAGTAGATTACTACGTACATCCTATTGATGCTAGTGGTAACAATATAGAAAGAAGAGTGATAACTGAACAACAAAATAAATACTACAAAAATCATCACAAAGCTAGAACCACTCTTCTGAATGATATTTCTTAAACTGATTATGAGAAGATCACAAATAGAGACACAAATAACTCTATATTTGACTCCTTAAGGATGATTGATGAAGGAAATGCTCAAGTGAAAGAAACTAAGGTGCTTCCCTTGATACAGAAGTATAAAGCCTTCAAAATGGAGGATGATGACACAGTTGAGAACATGTTCTCAAGGTTTCATACTATAGTTACAAGACTGAAGGTTCTGAGTAAAGGTTACTCTATTATAGATCATGTTAAGAAGATTAGAAGTAGCTTACCTAATAAATAAAGGCCTATGGTACATGCTCTAAAACTGTCTAAGGATTTGAACAACACTTCTCTTGAGTAACTGGTTAGTTCTTTAAGAAATCACGAGATAGGGCTTGAAGAAGATGAGCCTCAAAGAAAAGGAAAATTCGTGGCTCTAAAATCTATGTGAAGGTTTGAAAAGACTAAAGCCCTTCAAGCTAAAGAGGAAGAGGAATCTAAAGAAGATTCTGAAGAAGAAGATGACTTATCTCTTCTCTCCAGAAGTGTTAACCAACTCTAGAAGAAAAGACAAAGAAAGCTTAGAGGATCTATAAGGATAGGTGGTCACTTCAAATCTACCTCTGGACATAAGAAGTTAGGTGCTAGCAAATACATCACATGCTTTGAATGCAAAGAGTCGGGCCACTACAAGAATGAATGTCTCAAGCTCAAAAAGGACAAGCCCAAGAAGAAAGTATTCAGAGGGAAGAAGAAAGGGTTAATGCTAACCTGGGATGATTCTGACTCTCTAGAAGAGGAATATGAGGAATAGCAAGCAAAAATGGCATTGATGGCAAGCCTAAAGGCATCTAATGAAAAGAATCATTCAGAATTAGAATCTGAGTCAAACTCAGAAGAGTTATTTTATGACTATCTCATTCTGAATTAGAATCATGTTTATCTAAATTTCTGGAAAGTTATCAGAAGCTTTGGGACAAATACCAGGATTTGAAGAAAATCCATGTATGTGAATTTGAACCATATTGTAAGGTTAAGAAAGAATTTTTCATTTTAAATAAATAAAATTTTATTCTTAAGAATGACAACTCTGTCTTTAAAAGTAATATTTCAAAACTTGAGGAATAAATTCTTTCAGAAGCTTTTGTGGATTCTGAGAATGTCATAAAGAAGCATGACAAATCTTTTTAGACATTTTTGGCAAAAAACATAGATAGAAGTAAAATGTCTTTAATGATCTATGAAGTTAGCAGAATTGGAACAAGAAGTCTTGGTTATATGCTTAAAGAAAAACCCAATTCAAAACCTAAGGCAAAACCAAAAGCTCCTTCATGTTTCAACTATGGATATGTGCATGATTATTCTACCAGAAACCCAAGTTTGTTAAGAACTTTGGGAGAACTAAAAATAAAAGACCCAACAAGGTTTGGATACCTAAGGATACGATAATATATGATACAAATATCCTTAGCAACCATGTTAAATAACCAGTCATGGTACTTGTACTCTAGGTGCTCGCGACACATGACGGGAAGAAGGCATATGTTCCAAATCTTGGAGCATAAGCCTGGTGGCTTTGTTAGTTTCAAAGGTGATCATAAAGGAAAGATCATAGGCTTCAGAATAGTAGGTAATAGTAATCTCGCTTCTACTACTAATGTTTTACTTGTTGATGGATTAATGAATAATATATTGTCCATAAGTCAATTAAGTGATAATATTTAGGATATAATATTTGATCAAAAGTCTTGTAAAGTTGTTAGTCAGAAAGATGGCTCCATTATTTTCAATGGCAAGAGGAAGAATAACATTTATAAAATTAGGCTTTCTGATTTAAAATAGAAAACTGTTAAATGCCACATGTCTGTTAATGAATAGTAATGGGTATGGTATGGACGATTGGGCCATGTTAGCATGAGAAAGATTTCTCAGCTAAATAAGCTTAACTTAGTCAGAGGCCTTCCTAATTTGAAGTTTTCTTCAAATGCTCTTTGTGAAGCATGTCAGGAAAATAAGTTTTCAAAAACTTCTTTCAAACCAAAGAATGTTATTTCTACCTCTAGGCCTTTAGAACTCTTGCACATTGACCTTTTTAGACCAGTGAAAAATGCTTTTGTGAGTGGCAAGAAATATGGTTTAGTTATTGTTAATGACTACAACAGATGGACATGGGTTAAGTTTCTCAGACACAAGGATGAGTCTCATTATGTGTTCTCTACCTTCTGCTCTTAAGTGCAAAATGAGGAGGATTTAAAAATTGTTAGAGTCATAAGTGGTCATGATGGTGAGTTTGAAAATAAGTTTTTGAACAAAAATTTATTGAAAATGGCATTTCCCATGATTTCTCTTGTCCTAGAACTCCATAACAAAATGGAGTTATAGATATGAAGAATAGGACTTTGCAAGAAATGGCTAGAACTATGATCAACGAGACTAACATGGCTAAGCACTTTTGGACTGAGGCAGTTAACAAAACGTGTTATATTCAGAAAAGGATCTCTATAAGACCTATTCTGAATAAGACTCCATATGAATTGTGGAAAACATAAAACCCAACATTTCATATTTTCATCCTTTTGGATGTGATTATTTTATTATGAACACTAAGGAAAATCTTATCAAGTTTTATTCTAAAGCACAAAAGTTTTTAATGTTAGGATACTCTGAATGCTTAAAAGGATATCGAGTATATAACACAGGAACACGAATTGTTGAAGAATAAATTTATGTTAGATGTGATGATAAGCCTAACCTTAAAAATTCAAAGCTAGATGAGAAGTTTGCAGATTTGGAAATAACCTACTCAGGCTCTGAAAGTGAAGAAGTTGTTACTAAATAAATTGAGATAAAGGATTCTGACATTGTTCAACCAGAAGCTGTTGAAGTTCAGAATCCTCTGAGGAAACACATACAAAGATATTCCTATTCTGAAGAATTGATTCATGACAAGATTGATCAAGTCAACCAAATCCTCATTCAAACCTTCTGAAGAGACACTTATGGGTTTGGTGTCCCTCACAGAACCTACTTCAGTTAATGAAGCGGTTATGAACACATTGGATTTTGGAAATGCAAGAAGAACTCAATCAATCCTCCATAAATGATGTGTGGGATCTTGTGCCTAGACCCAAGGGAAATCATGTTATTGGAACTAAGTGGGTTTTTGGAAACAAGCACAATGAGAAAGGAGAAGTGGTAAGAAACAATGTAAGACTGGTGGCACAAGGTTATAGTCAACAAGATGGGATTGACTATATAGAATTGTTTAACCCAATTGTCAGGTTATATTTTAATCGTCTCTATATATATTTTGTTGTTAATCATAACATCATCTTGTATCATAAGTATGTTAAAAGTGTATGTACACCAAATAAGTGTATGTACACCAACCTCGTGGTTTTGAAAATCACAAAAATCTAGATTTTATTTTCAAACTTAAGAAATCTATGTACGGTCTGAAACAAGCTCCTAGAGCATGGTATAAAAGACTAAGAAATTTGTGATGCGGTGCGAGAACTGACTTGAGGTTTTGTGTTTTATCGCAAATGTCGCGGTTAGCAAGAGTCGCCACCGACTTTTCTTTTATCCAAAAGGAAAGGTGAAAAAGCACAAGAAAGACCTTTGAGATGTTTTCTTGAGTTCGGGGGGTAGATTATGAAAAGGGAAGGTGCTAGCACCCTTTTCATCCATGGTTTTCCATGGGCTCTTAGTTACTTGCTTAGATCACTTGCTTTGGTTTGTTTGAAATGGTGTTTGATGTGGTTTTGAAAGTATTTTGTAAAAGAGGCCATTTGTTTAGGCAATCTTTGTAATGATTCTCGTTCGTAAGAATGTAGACAAAGATGTTTGTCTTTTGAAAATGTTTTCAATGTTTGTAAGATGTTTATGAAATGTGTGTGTGTTTGTTTTGAAAATATAAAGGATTGTTTGTTTGAAATGGAGCAAGTAACTTAGAAGCTATCTACCTACTCAAATGTCTTTCTTATGAATTTTTTATTCCTTTGACATTGTTGGCTTACCATTGATTTGGTAAGCAACCCTATCTTTGGATGTAAACAGGACGGGCGTGGGTCATCACACAACCATGATAGCAATGTTGCCAAGTATCTTATCATTTTTGAAGGGCCAAGATCATTTTGTAAGGCAACTTTTGAATAGCGTCATCGAGGGACTATGATCTTATATTTGTTTTGTTTTGCCAAGATACTTCGCATGCGTAACATGGCCATTTTATTTTAGGCAACCAAGTGGGATAAACCCTAAGGGTGCTTGTGTGGAAAGTGTATCATTTTCATGCTTTTGATTTTGTCTTGTTTTTTAGGGTTTTCTATTTTTGCTTTGTTTTGTTCTTGTCATACAAACCCTAATTACTAATCATGGCATATGAAAGCAATAAATTGCATAATGTAAATATACTAAGCTATTACAACAATTTTATGGGAGGGGGGGGGGGGGGGGGGGGGGATACAAGTTTGAATGGAGATTTGCACAAATATAAAGCTAAATATATTATTAGTACCAAATCGAATTTGCGCGAATCAAAATAAATATAATACAATATTTAAAATGTAATGCAATATGTATGTAAAGAAAAGATGTTTTATATCTTGTTTTTGTGTAAAAGAATATTTAATTAAAACCTAAAAAATATAAGGAAAAAATATTTAATTTTTGAAAGGGGATTAAACCCTAATTTCCATTTAAAAGAAAATAATGTTTCTATCTTATTATTTTGTGCATTTTTTGTATAAAAAATAAATAATATTATATATAAATATTAAAAATTAAATATGTGCAAAAAAAATAAGTATTTGTAAGTATAAAATGTAAAATAAAAAATATTAAGTATATTTAATTATTTATAAGTTTATTAAGAAAATCAATTATATTTTATCAAAATAAACTTTTTTTTATGTGAGAAATAATATAAAAAAAAAGTGTAAAAATAAATAAATTATTTTTTAGGATTTTTTATCATTAAAGAAAATAATTAAAAGTATTAAATATAAAAATAAAATATAAAAAGAAAGAAAAAATGAAAGAGTTAACAGGGGGTGTAATAGAAAAACAGTAGTGGTGTTTAGCAAAAACAAAAAGGCCCAAGAAGCAGAAAGCCCAAGACAGCTTCGTCCCTGTCCTGCCTTCCTCTTCCTCACGCCATAGCCAGTTCAACCTGTAACTTCCTCATGCTTGCATAAAAATGAAAACTTATAACATGAAAAATGTAGCATTTGAACTCACGATTCCAACCATATAAATTATGTAATCTAACTATCAAAGATCAAAGAGAATTTTGAAATCCCTAAATCGTGACCTAAAATTTTCAGAGATTTCAAACTCCAAATTCTCTTAGCACAAGTAATATAAATGCAAGATAATGATATGTATAGCTTCGTTAGGATGAGAACTACATTTTTCATTCACAGATCGTGGCCTGAGGTTGCCTGTACAAGGAGATATAGTTTGAAAAATTACCTCCTTCAGCTGGAATCTTGTATGGAAATGCAGGGACTTTGAGGGAGGCCTGATGATTGCTTGAGCTTCCTTGAGCTTCCCTGAATTTATTCCAACCCTTACCTTGCTCTGAAAGTGGCTAGAACTCCCTGACCAAGTCCAACTGCAAGCTTCAAAGTTAACAATGGCAAATGGTGAAACAGAGGTTATAGAACATGGATGATGGCTTGGATTGACTAAGTATCAAGTATGTAAGATGTTGGAATGGTCTAAACACAAAACGCACGAGCCAAATGGATGTTGGATGTGTATATGCAGAAACTGTATGATTGGGCATTTTTTTTGGTGTTTTTCAGTTTGAGAGAGTTTCATGTCCTTGCCAAGCGTCTTATGTGTTGTACATTGTTTGCATATTAGTATAGAAATTATCTAAAGTCAGCTCTCTATCAGCTGTACAAGCCCTAGCCTTTTTGCAACTTTTCGTGTACTTGAAGCAAAGTGACAAGACAAAACTCTCATGCTTGTACCAGCTTGCTTTAGGGTTGGTATGAGTTTGTACAAGTTTCTTGAGACCTGTGTGGTTTGTATGCATCAAGGGGACAGGTTCAATGCTCAAGATTTCAAAGTTCGCAAAAGTTGCACTTTATGAAAATGGCAATGGAACCTTTTTGCCATAAGTGGAATTATTAATTGGATAAAGGTTCAAAAGCATGGATAAAGGATTTGTCAACTGAGTATGCATTTAATTAAGGAGTGTATAGCAAGTTTAGGACCTTTAAAGCATGAAATAGCCAGCATAGGATTGATTTTCAACTTGGTTCTTTATGAAAATGGCGTGAACAAAACGTGAGAAAATGCCAAATTCCTCTCTTCGATTCTCTCTACTCAAAAATGATCTTGGAGAGTTCTTGGACATTTTGGAAAACTTGAAATGTTCTATATAATCCATCTTTGAAATGCATTTTGAGATACCTATTGGAACTAGGTGAAAACATTCTATGAAGTTGGGTCCAAAACCTGCCTAAATTAGGGCAAAATTTCACTAAGTTAAGAAGTTCATGACCATGTATTCACAAATTTATAACTTGAGATCCAAGCATCTTTAGGGAAAAGTTTGTGAAGAAAAGTTGTATATTTCATGGAGGACTACAACTTTCATGTTGGGGACTTTTCTTGAATCAAAATGCATCATGGTGAAAAAGTGGTGAAAAGTTGAGAAAAAATAAGAAAATATTTATACTTAGAAAATTTCTAAGTTATGAAAATTTTCAAATTCAAACCCTAATTTTCAAATTTGGTTTTCTTGGTGAACAAGTTTCATATTTTGACATATATTGATGAATTATGACCCTTGGCACTTGATTTTAACCAAAAAGTCAAATTTTGACTTTTCAGTGTACAGTTGACTTTTGATCAGTTGACTGCAAATTTCATCTGTCAATCCAATGAACTTGAGATGTTTTGAACCATGTAATTAGGTCAAGGTGATGCCATTTAATCCTTTAAATCATTATTGAACTCAATTTGTCATTGGCTAGGTTAAAAATCATAAATTGCCATTTCTCAATCAAAACCCTAATTTTGACCATTTTGCCCTTTTGATGATTTGATCAAATTTCTTGAGGAGTTGTAATCCAAACTTGATCAAATGGTACATATGATTCTAAAATGTTGATGTGGATAAAAAATTATGAAGTTTGACTATAAATTGGCCATGGTTGACTTTTTCTCCAATACAATTGATTTTTAGGCTAATTGTCCAATTGACTGAGCAAAAGTGTAATCCAAGGCTTGAAACTTATCATGAGCAATCTTAGGGGTCCAAAATGATGTATGAAAGTCACATGTAGCATTGATGGTCCAAAAATCCGTGTGCAAACTCAAAACCTAATTTTGGGTTGTGAGTGCAAGATGAGATGTCTTGAGTTGACCAAACCTTAATCTTGTCTTGAGTCAAAGAAGTCTTGTGAGAAAAATCTTGATAAATGAGAGGGAAAATTTTGGGGTACAACAGCTGCCCCTGTTTAATCTTCTTAAACCTGAAGAGTTAGATTGGTGAGCTTTGTCGTTCGTGACTCGAAGGTAAAAGATGATTGGACACTAGAGTGCCCGTAAATTTGCACTCGACAAAGTGTAGTTGAGGAAATGGGATTAAAGATGCCATTTGGATATGTGATAGAATCTTGTTGAGGATATGGGCTTGCAGATTCCATCCAAGGATGTTTATTAAATTGTAAGTTGTAAGTCAGAAGAATAAGTATCAGAATGGTGTCCGTATCTGGAACGTATCTGAGCTGTATCTGGAGACTGAATCTGTTTGAGCAACAGAATATCATCCGTGTTTGGAGCATATCCGAGCTGTATCTGAACTTGAATCTGAATGAGTAACAGAATGGCTTCCGTGTCTGGAACGTATCTGAACTGTATCTGAAAGATGGATTTGAATGAGTAACATAATGGCATCCGTGTCTGGAGCGTATTTGAACTGTGAAAATCCGAATGAGTATCAGGATGGCATCCGTGTCTGGAGCGTATCTGGACTGTATCATGAACTTGAAATTTGAATAAGTGTCAGAATGGCATCCATGTTTGGAGCGTATCTGAATTGTATCTAGATTGCATATTGTTAACATTAGTTTGTTAATCTTATCCTGAAAAGGGAAAAATGTTAGCTGAAACACAAAGTTATGTTGCATGAAATGTATGATGCAATATATGTGTTTTATCAATGTTTATGATATGTGGATGTAATGTATGCACATGTAAGCTGATTTGCTGTATTGCTAAATCCTTGACTGTTGCTGGGGATATATGGATTCTTCATGTCTTGAAATTGGAGTATTGACAAAAATTATTTTGTGAGCAATGCCATATACTACTTGAGTAATCTGCTTGGGAAATCCATGGAATATTGATGAATTCTACTGGGAATTTAACAATGGGAATCTTTGTTCTGTTGGGGAGTAATGAAAACTCTGTGGGGAAAAACTTATTCGTGTTTGGGGAAAAGTTCAGGAGTTTCAGTTGTCTGCCACTCTACCGGGGAATTATCCTAGGATAGGGAGACACAGAAGTTAGCCGTTATCCGGTTGATTTTCAGGCTTCAAGATAACTTGCTGGGGAATTTGGAGAAACTGGATGTTTTCTGCTGTGGATTAATGGTTTAAAGTTTTGGCTCCGTTGGGGATCTTAATGACGTACTGTAGGGATTTCTCATGGAATAGCCTAAAGACGTTTTCCTATTCTTTCAACCTGTCAGTAATTATTCCTTTCCATTTTGATTATCTGTAAACATTAATTATGTTCTAATGCATATGTTCATTAATGAATCATTGGACGTTTTTGCAAATAAAACACAAGTGTAAAAGAAAAGGACAAATAGTTTTCTGTACTTTAAAGAGATATCTTTGTATTCACTTTGAATAAGTATTTTGTACAAAAGAGACAGACATCCTAGTAAGAGGATGGTGTCATAAAAATAAGAAAAAATTATACAAAGAAAGATAGCTATGTGTGATAATCCCATGGGGTTCCCATTCTGCTACAGCCTCTGTATCTCCGAATATCTTGTCTATTTGTTGCTTCGTTTGAAGATAATTGAATTGATCAGAAGCTCCGAGTTTGTCAGTGAAGAGATTGTCCTTAAAGTGATTCGACGAGACATAGTCATACGCTTTAATTCCCTAACTTTTTCCTGGACCGCCCTTTCGGGTTTTCAGTCCACCGGGAAACCCTTTTTTTCCCAAGTCGCCCTTTCGGGTTTTCAACTTGCCGGGTGTACAGATTTTTTTTATTTTATCCCTAATTTTTGCCCGAACCTTTTGGTTCGCCAGGATGTCCTTGTTTTTCCTAGGTGTGTCAACCTAGCGGGTCTCTTATGCGTAGTATATTTTGACTATGTCTGCGTTCGCAAGGTGTGGCAAATCGTCGCCGTCCATGGTGGTTAAGATCATTGCCCCACCGAAAAAGATGTTCTTGATTACAAATGGTCCTTCATAGGTAGGAGTCCATTTGCCCCTGGGATCACTTTGTGGCAAGATGATACGCTTGATCACTATATCTCCAACTTGATATTCTTGGCGTCTGACTTTCTTGTTGAAAGCCTTGATCATCCGTTTTTGATACATCTAACCATGGCAAACAGCAGTAAGCCTCTTTTCATCAATTAAGTTTAGTTGATCAAGTCAGGTCTGGATCCAGTCGTCCTTACTCAAACCTGCATCTTTCATAATTCTCAAAGAGGGGATTTGAACCTCAATAGGCAAGACAGCCTCCATGCCATAAACCAAAGAATAGGGTGTTGCCCCAATTGATGTGTGAGCCATGGTACGGTACCCGTGGAGAGCAAACGGTAGCATTTCATGCCAGTCCTTGTAGGTGACTGTCATTTTCTGTATGATCTTTTTAATGTTTTTATTAGCAACTTCGACTGCACCATTCATCTTCGGTCGATAGGGGGATGAATTGTGATGTTGAATCTTGAACTGCTCGCACAAGGCGGTGATCATAGTATTGTTAAGGTTCGTACCGTTATCAGTGATGATCCTTTCTGGGATACCGTACCGGAAAATAAGATTCTGCTTGATGAAGCGGGCAACAACATTCTTAGTAACGGATGCGAAGGAAGCTGCTTCGACCCACTTTGTGAAATAGTCAATGGCCACTAGAATGAAGCGGTGTCCATTGGAGGCTGTAGACTTGATCTCACCAATCATATCGATTTCCCACATAGCAAAGGGCCAAGGAGCTGTTAAGACATTTAGAGGAACCGGAGGCACGTGCACCTTGTCTGCATAGATCTGACACTTATGACAGGTCCGAGAGTGTTGATAGCAGTCTGCTTCCATGGTAGACCAATAATAGTCTGCCCGTAGGATTTTCTTCACCATCGTATGCCCACTAGAGTGAGTGCCAAAGGTGCCTTCATGTAATTCAGCCATGATCTTTTCAGCTTCAAACTTATCCACACAACGTAGCAGAATAGAATCATGATTACGTTTGTACAGGATGCCATTACTTAGGAAAAACTTAGCGGAAAATCTCCTTAAGAACTTTTTATCATTGATTGAAGCTCCTTCTGGATATTCTTGAGCCTCGAGATACCTTTTGACTTCATGGAACCAAGGTTGGTCCACTACCTCTTCAGTATTAATCTCATGACAGTGTGTTGGTTCGTCCATTTGTTCGATGGTGATCTGGGGAGCCTCGTTATCCCAATTAAGTTTAAACATAGATGACATTGTGGCTAGAGCATCTTCTAGCTGATTTTCTTCTCGCGGGAAATGCTTGAAGGTAATCCGCTCGAAATGTGGTAACAATGTCAAAAAATGTTCTTTGTAAGAGATAAGGTTTGGGTGCTTAGTGTCCCACTCTCCTTTGATCTGACTGATGACCAAAGCTGAATCTCCAAACACAACTAAAGATTTGATTCCCAAGTTTATGGCAGCCTTGAGACCAAAGATGCATGCTTCGTATTCCGCCATGTTGTTCGTACAGTTGAAGCAAAGTCGGGCAGTAAAAGGAGTTTGGCACCCTTCCAGAGATATGAGTACATCGTCGATACCATTACCAAGTGCATTGGATGCCCCATCAAAGAACAGGGTCCATCGGGATCCTTGTTCAGGTCCGTCATATGGTGTGATTTCTTCACAGTTGTCTGATGTCATGATGTCTTCATCTGGGAATTCAAACTTCATGGATTGATAATCTTTTACAGCTTGATGGGCAAGATGATCAGCTAGCACACTGCCCTTTATAGCTTTTTGGGTTGTGTACTGTATGTCATATTCTGTTAGGATCATCTGCCATCTAGCTATCCTCCAAGAAAGAGAAGGCTTCTCAAAGATGTACTTTATCGGATCCATCTTAGATATCAGCAAAGTGGTATGAGTCAACATGTACTGTCTTAGCCGGCGAGCAGCCCATACCAGAGCGCAGCAAGTTTTCTCGAGCAGCGAATATCTGGTTTCACAGTCGGTAAACTTTTTGCTCAGGTAGTAAATAGCATGCTCTTTTCGGCCAGACTCGTCATGCTGCCCCAATACGCACCCCATTGAATTCTCTAAAACGGTCAGATACATGATTAGCGGTCTTCCCTCGAATGGTGGCATCAAGACAGGAGGCTCTTGTAAATACTCTTTGATTTTGTCAAAAGAAATCTGACATTCATCATTCCATCTGACTACCTGATCTTTCTTCAACAGTTTGAAGATTGGTTCACAAGTAGACGTTAGGTGAGAAATGAATCTGGCAATATAGTTCAGGCGTCCCAAGAATCCTCTGACTTCCTTCTCAGTACGAGGAGCAGGCATTTCTTGTATTGCTTTAACCTTGGCAGGATCAACCTCGATGCCTTTGTTGCTGACAATGAAACCTAAGAGTTTACCAGACCGGACTCCGAATGTGCACTTGTTCGGGTTCAACCTTAGTTTGTACTCCTTCAATCTTACAAACAACTTTTGCAAGTGATCAAGGTTCTCCTCTTCAGTTTGTGATCGGGATATCATGTCATCTACATAGACCTCTATCTCATGATGTACCATATCATGAAACAAAGCTACCATGGCACGTTGATAGGTTGCCCCAGCATTCTTCAGCCCGAATGGCATCACTTTGTAGAAGAACGTCCCCCACTATGTGACAAACGTATTTTTCTCCATGTCCTCGAGTGCCATTTTGATCTGGTTATAGCCTGAGAATCTGTCCATGAAAGAAAATACTTTGTGCTGGGCCGTATTATCAACTAGGATGTCGATGTGGGGGAGTGGAAAATCATCTTTAGGGCTGGCCCTATTTAAATCTCTATAATCCATGCACATCCGTACTTTACCATCCTTTTTAGGCACGAGAACAATGTTGGCAACCCATTGAGGATAGGAAGTAACAACCAGAAATCCAGCATTGAACTGTTTCATAACTTCTGCTTTGATTTTCTATGACATGTCAGGTCTCATGCGGCGGACTTTTTGCTTTACTGGTGGACAGTTGTGATCGGTGGAAATAGAACTGACTGTTTTTAGCTGGTTTCGCGAAATGTCGCCGTAAGCAAGAGTCGCCACCGTCTTTTATGTTCTCCAACATGGAAAGGACAAAAGCACAGCAAAATTCCTTATTCGAGAATGTTTCTCGGTTCGGGAGGTAGATTTATAGAAAGGGAAGGTGTTAGCACCCTTTCTATCCGTGGTTATCCACGGGCTCTTAGGTACTTGCTCTTATGTTTTCAAAAATGTTTGCTTTTCAAATGTGTGTGGGTTTTGAAAAAAAGTTCGTTTGAAAACTTCTAGGTAACTCTTGTATCAGTCCTCAAGAGTGTATGAAGTATTGTTTGAAAACTTTTTGAAAGTGTAAGGTGTGAAAAGTATTTTGTTTGTTTTGAAAAGAGCAAGTACCCATGAGTCATCTACCTACCCTAAGGAATTAAGCTGTGTAAGAGTCCTTTAGATAGTGCTATCCCACCATTGAGAGGTAGGTAGCACCATCGTTGGAGTTGTTCGGGTCAATTCGATTATCGGGACAATGTGGTCACCGAAGCAATGGTAGGACACCTTAGAAGTAACCCTAATGTCCTAGATCCTTTTTTATCCGAGGCAACCGTTTCGAGGCAACTGGATCTTTAGACAAAGGGTGACCTCTAAGACGTCCTATACTTGATGACCACGTTTCGAGGCAACGAGTGAAGCGTACCCTAGGAGTGGCATGTGCTTTGTGTGTTGTTTTTCAGTTAATTGTATTTTGTACATGTCATTTGTGAGCTACGGATTGGTTTTATTTACATACATTCTTTCATGCATTTAACAGTTAGGGGTGCGGAAAGTAAAATTGCTGAAATGTAAATTCTAACTATTACAAGGCGCGGGTCTATACATCGCCAAAAACAAAAACCCGTTTTTGAAAAGTAAATGCAGAAAATTAAGGAAAGCAATAAAATCCTAATTACTATTACATCCTCTGTACAGATACATGAATATAATCAGAATAAATAAATACGCGCGAAAGAATTAAATCGGGAACGTCCTAAGGGTTTTGACCCTTTTTTGAAAAGAATTGAATTTTTTGTCTTTTTGAATTAAATGCAATTAATTAAATAAAGCCTAATTACTAATTGATTAATTTATTAAAAGAAAAGATTTTTTGTATTTTTATGTTTTTTTAATGAAATAAAATAAAAGAATTAAAATTCTAAGTTAACCTAATTCTAAATTATTTTTATTGATTGTAAAGAAAAAGAAATTAAAGTTGACCTAATTAAACTATTTTATTTGTTAATATTTTATTTACAAAAATAACATGAAATTAATAATAATAATAATAACATTAATTCTTTTTTTGATTTTTTATGAAAATATTAATTATGTTAATAGTTAATAAAAGGGAAAAATAAAAATAAGACAAATAAAATATAAAAAATGAAAATTGCAAACCCAAGGGGGTTTTGGGCCAGATTGGAGGGTGTATATGGAATTATGAGGCCCATTTTGCACAAAGCCTATTGACTCTGGGAATTGAGTGGAACGTTGTTGACCAGGAGTATGGTGTGCTCCCCTTCTTGACCTTTGGATCTGCTTCTATGGACACATGGCGCGCTGACCTGTGAGGGCACATGGTACTCACCATTTGGAAACCTGCACAAGAATGTATTGAAAAAAATAACATGGAATTATGGGGGGACCTGGGAATCGAACCCAGGTCCCAAAGATCACCAAACACGTTGCCAACCACTGCACCACTCATGCACGTTTGTTATAATAATAAGAAAAAAACATAATATAAAATAAGCGCACTATATGCTGAACCAAAAAGAAAAAGCGCGCTATATTCAAATCCACCAATCACATGGCAACACGCAGTCATCTTCTTCATATTTTCCTGCAAAATGAATGTTAGATAGCGGGGGTTTTTAACCCCCACAATGCCAAACTGTAGAAAATAGCGATTAGCTATACAATGAACATAAAAAGGGTGCGAGGTATGTTTTGGATTCGTCTCATCATGCTGATTTTACAGTATGGAAAAAGCCCCAAATTACAAGCTCTGAAACCCTAGGATTCGCTAATGGTAGTTTTCATTCCAGGGCATTATAATCAAATTAAATTACACAGAATGCTTCGTATGGGTCCTGTGAGCACAATACAATCAATGAAAAATGTTAAAAACGCATGAAATGATGATTGTGATTTTGAAAAAGAGTGATGAACCGTATGACAGTATGGCGCGATTCTTTGAGGTTTTTGGCTCGTTCTTGGCTGCAAATGTTTCCTAGGGGTGTAAGGAATGTGTTTTGATCAAGAAAAGGCCTTGAATTACACTGGAAGATTGATTTCAGTTTGTAACTTTTCTTTGGAATTTTGGAAATTGGATATGCTGCCTCAGAGGTTTCTAGGTCATGATTCATGTATGAGAGGCTTGCATATATGGTTATCAAAGAGAATCAGTCACTATAATGCACCTTTAACCATTGCAATGAAGTTTGAGATTTTTCCATAACCACCATTAAACAACTTGCCATTTTTGTCCAAATTTGAATTTTTATGCTTGAAATGGACTGTACACGAATTTGGTATGTGGATTATGATGTATCAAAGCCATTCAAGCCACAAGATATCCCTTAATTAATTTTTTTGATTTTTATTTGAATTTTAAAGATTTAAAATGAATTAAATCAAATAAAATTAAATAAAAATAGAAAAATTAATTTTTAATCTTGAAATAAATCATGGGACACGTGGGTGGCATAGAAAAGCTGAATCAAGTGGAAAAAGTGGGCCCTTTTGTCAAAAATTGAAGTTTCAAGGATAGTTGACTTTTGCCATTTCACAAAAATTTCCCAACTTCTCCAATGCATAGCTTGCTCAATTTTGATCATATGAAGATGTTCTTGGACATTTTGGAAAGGTATTGAAGTCCTCTAACCAATGCCTTTGGTCCCATGTCATTTTAATTTACCAATCTCAAGTTATGGTCTTTGACTTAAAGTGCCTTTTTGTTGACTTTTGAAAATGACCTATAATGTTGAAATTGGTAACTTTTTGTGAGAGCATTTCTTGGACTTGGAATGTGAAGATGAGTTGTAGGAAATGTCATCCCCTTCAAAATGAGCATTGGATGGGATTTTTCTGATGAACCATGAAAAAGTTATGCCTTGGTCAAGTTACAGTTGACTTTTCAACTGTCCAAAAATAGAAACTTTTGACACCTTGATGATTTTTGAGCCATTCTTGTGAAATCATGATCAAGGATTGATCAAATGATGATTGTGGCTTCAAAATAAGATGTTGACCAAAATTTTTGACTTTTGACTGCCAAATGACCATTTTGCCCCTGCAGTTGACTGTGAAGCAATTAGGGTTTTTGACTGTGCAACTTGACCTTGTGAGCCTTGAAACTTGACATGTAGGTGCTTGACAATGTATATGAGCATATGGGAGTTGATTGGACCCTTGAAAACCTCAACTTCCTTGCAAGAACCAAAACCCTAATTTGACTGGCTTAGGAGGGTGTTTGAACTATGCAACCCTTGAGTATACTTGAGCAAATTGAGATGATGCTTGTCAAAACTTTGAAGAATATGGGAGGGCAAATTTTGGGGTAAAACAACAGTCTTCTCTTGTGGGTAGACGATGTACCATGATGTCTGTATCAATTCCCAACATGTCTTCGTATGACCAGGCAAAGATCTCAACATAATCATGCAATTGCTGAATTAGGCGTTCCTTGACACTCGGCTCTAAATTGGCACCCACTTTAATTTCCTTTTTATCTTCCGCAGTACCCAAATTGATTGTATCCAACAGCTCCTCATGAGGCTGAATAACTCTTTCCTCTTGTTGTAGTAGTCTGGCCAATTCCCCTGGCACCTTACAATCTTCCTCACCTTCGTATTCGGCTTGGTATATCAGATCTTCAGAGTCACTGAAGGCTATAGCAGTATCGTTACCCATGGGATCCGGAATGGAGGGGTGCCTGCATTTGTGAGTGTGGGTGTGTGTAAGGGTATAGCCATCTTTAAACAATAAAATGTAAAAGAAAGACAATGAGCACAAACGATTTGTATGTGAAAAATCGTCCATGATTCATTGAATGTCATATGAAGATGAAATAAAAACCCTTACAAATGGACCACTGTGCCTCGGGTAAGACACAAGGTTTTTAAAGTGTGAATTGTTCGTGAATATTACAAGTCCAACAGAAATGTAAAAGATAAATTACTGAGAGATGAAAGTTATTGGGACAAAGTCTCTGGCTTCCTAGTTGCGAAGTCCTCTGTTGACAGTAGGAAATATCCAATCTTCTAATCTGCCATCCTCTTCATTGTCTTCTACTGTGTTGACCCCTTGGTTGCTAATCTACACAGGTGGCCCTCCGGCACTGGCGTGGCGCACAGCCTTCTGAGCAGTTGAAGTAAACCCCAAGCCAAACTTGTCTGATTTATACGAAATGTCTGGAAGCTGCCCCAGATGGTGCATCCATCTTCCTCTATTACCACCTTTGTGTCCTTTAGAGATGACATCCGAAGTGGAGGTCTTGTGATCTTGGGAATCGAGGATACTTCCTTGGTTGCCGCTACTTCTTGAGAGACTTCTTCATAATGTTGGAAAGGGGTTTCAATGAACTCGCCATCCAACTCCACATATCGGAAATAATTCAGATGACTAATCATGTACTCCTCCTCCCCGTGGACAATTATGTTCTTTCCTTGGACCAGGTATTTCAGCATCTGATGCAATGTGGAGGTGATAGAACTGGCGTTGTGGATCCAAGGTCGTCCTAACAGACAAGAGTAAGAGGGACGGATGTCCATCACATAGAAGATTTAATTGAAAGTGTGAGTTCTCACCTTTATCGGGATGTCCACCTCCCCGTGGACCATCCTCTTTGAGCCATCGAATGCTCTCACACTTATGTTACTGGGTTTCAACGTCAACCCTTTGCAATCCAATCTGTCAAGAGCTTTCTTTGGTAAGATGTTCAAAGATGAACCAGTGTCAACAAGACATGGGCTAGGTTTGTTCCTCTACACTCCACAAAGACATGCAATGCCTCGTTGTATTTTCTCCCTTTGGGTGTCAAGTCGGCATCAGAGAAGCCTAGACCATTATCAACTGTCAAATTGGCCATGCAGTCTTGGAACTGGTCAGCAGACGTCTCTTGTGGCACATGAGTTGTCTTCAGAAATTTTACCAGAGCTTTCGCACGTCCCTCAGAGCATAACAACAATGCTAGCATGAAAATCTTGGAGGGGGTTTGCCCCAACTGTTTAACCACATCATAATCACTCTTCTTTATTATCCTCAGGATTTCTTCAATTTCCTTCTTGGATGTTTTGGGGATAGCTAGTGATTGAGCCTTCGTCCGGACAGGCTCCTCTTAAGTGATTTTTCCTCTATTCTCGGAAGTAGAAGTAGGGACAGGAATTGTGTCGTCTTTGTTGGTAGGTACGCTTGCAGGTATGATCATTGGTGCAGAGGTAATCTTCGGAACAACCACGGGTCAAAAGACGGCCTTTGGAGGGGAAATCTCTGGAGAGAAGATTCTACCACTACGGGTAATCTTGCTAGTTCCGGCAATGTTGCCAACATCAGAGTTTTCTTCTTCGGAGCTCTCTTCTTCAGAAGTCAGTTCATCTTGTTTGATACCATGGTAGTATATTTCTCCACCATAATTCCATGGTACTGTTTTATCTGATTTGTACGGGACCGGCTCGGGCATTATGATCTTAAGTGGAGTAGTTTTTTGAGCAGGTGTAATCTTAACGGGTCTTTTAGGGCCCCTGGAAGGATTGGCGGAGATGGGTATGATTGAAACGTCTTTAACGGGAACGGGTAAAACATGAGCATTCTCAAACAGAATTTCTTGGTTATCAATCAGGCGTTGGATACCTGTCTTCAACAGAGGGCAATCGGTTGGTGAGGACAAACACAAATGGCAGTCTTCTTTACATCCTGGGAATACACCAGCTTTTAACAAATTCATCTTAATGATCGGGAGCAGAGTCAAAAGTTCATCCACTGTAGCAATAAACAAGTCTTCATCAACGGCGTTCGCATTGTGACCATGCCTAGGCATCGGAGCGAAAAAGAAATTCAGTTTCTCAGGTGCATCAAACTCAACTTCCTTTGTATCTATAAGGTCCTGAATTTTGTTTTTCAAAGCCCAACAGTTGTTAGTGTCGTGCCCTGGACTTTCAAAATGGTATGCGCATCTTGCATCTGGGTGATAATGAGGGGAAGCAGTATTAGGATTCTTTGGGGCCTCTTTTAAAGTTGCTAGATTCAATTTTAAAAGATGTGGTAGAACCCGGGCTAGAGTCATATTAATCCTGGTGAATTGCTAGACTGGCCTTTCCACCCTTGGCTGGTTATTTCTTGGCTGGTCAGATGCGGGCTTTGGGATCATAATGTCCCTCACCACTGATCGACGTTCAGTTCTTCCTTGACTCCTATGTGAATAAACAGCAGATACTTCCTTCTTCCCCGTGAAGGGTTTTTTCACAGCTGTAGAGGCAGACGAATCTTTCTGAATCTTCCCACTTCTTACACCAGCTTCCACCCCCTCGCCGGTTAATATCAATTCAGTAAACCATGCAGAGGAACTCCCAATCAGATGATTGAAGAAAGGGCCCGATAGAGTTCCCAATAACATGTCCACCAACTCCCTTTCAGGTAGAAGGGGTTGCACTCTTCCGACTAGGTCTCTCCACTTTTGCGCGTAATCTTTGAAGCCCTCATTAGAAGCCATAGCCATACTCTGAAGTTGAGTACGGGTAGGTGCCAAATCGGCATTGTACGTGTATTGTTTATAGAAATTTATGGCCAGGTCTTCCCAATTATGGATGTCGGCCCTTTCCAATTGGTAAAACCAATCGAGTCGCGTTCCTGATAAACTGTCTTGGAAAAAGTGGGCCCATAAGTCTTTATCAGTAGAGTGTGGCTGAATCTTCTTGACATATGATCGGAGGTGCATTTTAGGGAAAGACACCCCATCATACTCGGAAAATAATGGCACTTTAAACTTTGGCGGGATTACAATTCCTGACACCAGCCCCAAGTCTTCAAAATCTAGACCTGGTACTCTCTGGATTTCCATAAAGCTTAAACGCTCTTCAAGGTGTTTGTACTTGTCATTAACCGGAGGGTATTGCTCTTTAGAATAGTCCTCTTCTTCCTCCTCTTCTTCAGAGTCTGACAGAACTGTCATTTCTTTTCCTTTTATTTCCCCTTCATCAGATGTTGCTGGAAAATCTAAGGTCCTTCTAGCTTGTCCCTGAAACCTTATGCCCATGATTACCACACCAGCTGGCTTCTTCTCTTTCTTCTTTTTCTCTTTCTCTTTTTCCAGTAGAGTCTTCAGCTCCTCTTGCCCCTTGGCTAAGGTCATGAGTAACTGTTGAAATTGTGAGTTTTGAGCTTGAAGGTCTTTGACCGTCTGTTCGAGATCCATCTTACTGAAATAAACAGTAGAGAGATGAGGAAACATGTTGCAAAGACCTGTTTATGTTTATGATGAATGATATGTATTCATGCAATGCTTTCAAGGATTTAAAAAAATTCAAATTTGTTTCAAACAAAAAGAAACACACGTTATATTGATAAGATAGAAGTTGAGTACATCAATGCCCCTTGGGCAAAATAATACAAAATTCTAAGATAAAAAGACATTGCGCATTCTCTTTGGTGCAATGTAGGTATTTAGAGTCTGCTCTTCATGAAGTAGCCTAGTGAGTTCCAAAACCTTCTTCTCGCTTGCGTAGAATTGGGCTTCGAAAGTATCACACTCCCCTTTGAGCTGTATCCAATCCCTTTGTAGGTCTTCGAGTGATGTAGGCATATCAGGATGTAGGATAGTGTATGGAACTTCTCCCTCCTTAACAGGCTCAATAATCACTGGGAGGATGGAAGGATAAGGCATCATAAGACTTTGAGCGCGGGTTCGTACCCACTTGAGGTAAGGATCAAGAGGGATGGAATTCTTGTGTCCCAAAGTCTTGCTATCTACCTTATTTAGCATCCTCCAAGCTCAGATGAATCTCTGGCGAAGACCTTGATCGTCGTTGTCATAGTCGAAAACCAAACCTTGAATCAGCATATCATGTGGGCCATCTCTTCGGGCATAACCAAACTGTCTTAGAGCTAAGCACGAGTTGTAGGTGATGCCTCCCCTAATGCCAAGTAGAGGGACATTAGGGAATTCCCCACAATAGTCAACAATGATAACATTCTCTTTGGATCGAGAGCACTAATGAATATCTGAATGTTTAAGCATCATTAACCCTTGCGACCACCTCAAACCTTGCTCATTCTTCAAGACTGATTGGGGAAGATGAGAAATAAACCGTCTTGCCAGGAGATGAGTGCAACACATAAGAACACCTCTTTTCCTCATTGTACGAGTGTGAAAAGAGTGTAAGATATCTCCAAGCAATGTAGGCATCGGGTTGCGTGACATGAAGATTTTGACAGCGCTCACATCTATGAGTTGGTCAGGATTGGGGAACAAGACCATCCCATAGATAAGAAGAGCCACAATCTCCTAAAAATCTTGCAAGTCTAGGGAATTCCAATAGCTTTGGGCTTTCTTAAATAGAAACTTTGCCAAGAAGCCTTTGACACCACTTCTAGTTTCCCAATGAGTTGTGAAATCATATGAGTGCAAGTGCAGGGCTTGACCAATCTCTTCTGGCTTTGGATCTCTTTCCGTACCGTTGAAAGGTAGTTGATAGAGAATAGGAATCCTCAAAAGTTGATATAATTCTTCCAAAGTAGGCACAAGTTGATAGTCAGGAAATGTGAAGCAATGATGCAAAGGGTCAAAGAACTGGAAGAGAACCTTCATCATATCCTCCTCTGTGTTGGAGGTAACCAAGTTGAGTAGACGACCATGTCTCTCGGTGAATGGAGAATTCTCAGGGATCCTTGAAGCTATCTCCTTGAGTTGTGTAGGAATTCTTACAAGGTTGATTTGGATAGTTTTCCTGCGGAGTGAATCCATATCCTACAAAACAAGAACAAAGATGAATCTCTAAAATCCTTGAAATGGTTAGTGGATGCATATGATGTTCATGATGTTCATGATGTTATGCACAAGTATATATGTACAAGCAAATCAAACAAGTTCTTAGTTTAGGCTTGCATGGGGTTTTATAGGTAAGTACCCTCTTGAAGTTTAGTTGGCTCAACCTGTCCTAACAATAGTAACCGGGTTTTAAGGAGCTCAATATCACTGGATTGTTTCCTTGTTCATTGTTTCAGTTCAAGCCTCTTTAATGGCGACCGAAATATCCCAAGAAACCAAACCTCAATGAGTGTAGTATCGAGTATCTACCAACTTCGGACTGCACCAAAGCCGGTCATCTCACTACATCCTAAAAGGACAAGTTGTTCAAGTAAAGGGTTCTAGAAGTTCATTAGTGCTTCATGACATCACTCAGCGGCCTCGTATTCTCTTTGATTGACTCAAAGGCTACCGCTACCCACAAATATGTCACACTAACATAGTTATTGCTTAGACCATGTCAGTATACCCCGTACAGTTTCCATAATGTATTGCTATTTACCTATAATATTTCCCAAATCCGGGTGGAGGATTCAAACCCAAACAAAGAACCAAAATGTAAAGCAAACAATTCAAACAATGTAAGCAAATAAATGTGATCTAAACCCTAAGGTAACCCCACTTTTATAATGTTCCCCAGCAGAGTCCCCAGTTCTGTGATGTGGTGGGAGAACTGACTTGAGGTTTTGCATTTTATCGCAAATGTCGCGGTTAGAAAGAGTCGCCACCGACTTTTCTTTTATCTAAAAGGAAAGGTGAAAAATCACAGGAAAGACCTTTGAGATGTTTTCTTGAGTTCGGGGGGTAGATTATGAAAAGGGAAGGTGCTAGCACCCTTTTCATCCATGATTTTCCATGGGCTCTTAGTTACTTGCTTAGATCACTTGCTTTGGTTTATTTGAAATGGTGTTTGATGTGGTTTTGAAAGTATTTTGTAAAAGAGGCCATTCGTTTAGGCAATCTTTGTAATGATTCTCGTTCTTAAGAATGTATACAAAAATGTTTGTCTTTTGAAAATGTTTTCAATGTTTGTAAGATGTTTTTGAAATGTGTGTGTGTTTGTTTTGAAAATAGCAAGGATTGTTTGTTTGAAATGGAGCAAGTAACTTAAAAGCTATCTACCTACTCAAATGTATTTCTTATGCATTTTTTATTCCTTTGACATTGTTGGCTTACCATTGATTTGGTAAGCAACCCTATCTTTGGATGTAAACGGGACGGGCGTGGGTCATCGCACAATCATGATAGCAATATTGCCAAGTATCTTAGCATTTTTGAGGGACCAAGATCATTTTGTAAGGCAACTTTTGAATAGCGTCATCGAGGGACTATGATCTTATATTTGTTTTGTTTTTCCAAGATACTTCGCATGCATAACATGGCCATTTTATTTTAGGCAACCAAGTGGGAGAAACCCTAAGGGTGCTTGTGTGCAAAGTGTATCATTTTCATGCTTTTGATTTTGTCTTGTTTTTTAGGGTTTTCTATTTTTGCTTTGTTTTGTTCTTGTCATACAAACCCTAATTACTAATCATGGCATATGAAAGAAATAAATTTCATAATGTAAATATACTAAGCTATTACAACAATTTTATGGGAGGGGGGGTATAAGTTTGAATGGGGATTTGCACAAATATAAAGCTAAATATATTATTACAATCAAATCGAATTTGCGCGAATCAAAATAAATATAATACAATATTTAAAATGTAATGCAATATGTATGTAAATAAAAGATGTTTTATGTCTTGTTTTTGTGTAAAAGAATATTTAATTAAAACCTAAAAAATATAAGGAAAAAATATTTAATTTTTGAAAGGGGATTAAACCCTAATTTCCATTTAAAAGAAAATAATGTTTCTATCTTATTATTTTGTGCATTTTTTGTATAAAAAATAAATAATATTATATATAAATATTAAAAATTAAATATGTGCAAAAAAATAAGTATTTGTAAGTATAAAATGTAAAATAAAAAATATTAAGTATATTTAATTATTTATAAGTTTATTAAGAAAATCAATTATATTTTATCAAAATAAACTATTTTTTTCATGTGAGAAAGAATTAAAAAATAAAATAAAAGTGTAAAAATAAATAAATTATTTTTTAGGATTTTTTCTCATTAAAGATAATAATTAAAAGTATTAAATATAAAAATAAATAAAATAAAATAAAGAAAATATGAAAGAGTTAACAGGGGGTGTAATAGCAAAACAGTAGTGGTGTTTAGCAAAAACAAAAAGGCCCAAGAAGCAGAAAGCCCAAGACAGCTTCGTCCCTGTCTTGCCTTCCTCTTCCTCACGCCATAGCCAGTTCAACCTGTAACTTCCTCATGCTTGCATAAAAATGAAAACTTATAACATGAAAAATGTAGCATTTGAACTCACGATTCCAACCATATAAATTATGTAATCTAACTATCAAAGGTCAAAGAGAATTTTGAAATCCCTAAATCGTGACCTAAAATTTTCAGAGATTTCAAACTCCAAATTCTCTTAGCACAAGTAATATAAATGCAAGATAATGATATGTATAGCTTCGTTAGGATGAGAACTACATTTTTCATACACAGATTGTGGCCTGAGGTTTCCTGTACAAGGAGATAGAGTTTGAAAAATTACCTCCTTCAGCTGGAATCGTGTATGGAAATGCAGGGACTTTGAGGGAGGCCTAACGATTGCTGGAGCTTCCTTGAGCTTCCCTGAATCTATTCCAACCCTTACCTTGCTCTGAAAGTTGCTAGAACTCCCTGACCAAGTCCAACTGCAAGCTTCAAAGTTAACAATGGAAAATGGTGAAACAGAGGTTACAGAACAGGGATGATGGCTTGGATTGACTAGGTATCAAGTATGTAAGATGTTGGAATGGTCTAAACACAAAACGCACGAGCCAAATGGATGTTGGATGTGTATATGCAGAAATTGTATGTTTGGGCAGTTTTTTGGTGTTTTTCAGTTTGAGAGAGTTTTGGTTCCTTGCCAAGCATCTTATGTGTTGTACATCATTTGCATATTAGTATAAAAATAATCTAAAGTCAGATCTCTATCAGCTGTACAAGCCCTAGCCTTTTTACAACTTTTCTTGTACTTGAAGCAAAGTGACAAGACAAAACTCTCATGCTTGTACCAGCTTGCTTTAGGGTTGGTATGAGTTTGTACAAGTTGCTTGAGAACTGTGTGGTTTGTATGCATCAAGGGGACAGGTTCAATGCTCAAGATTACAAAGTTTGCAAAAGTTACACTTTATGAAAATGGCAATGGAACCTTTTTGCCATAAGTGGAATTATCAATTTGATAAAGGTTCAAAAGCATGGATAGAGGCTTTGTCAACTGAGTATGCATTTAATTAAGGAATTTATAGAAATTTTAGGACCTTTAAAGCATGAAATATCCAGCATAGGATTGATTTGCAACTTGGTTCTTCATGAAAATGGCTTGAACAAAAAGTGAGAAAGTTTCATATTTCTAAGTTATGAAAATTTTCAAATTCAAACCCTAATTTTCAAATTTGGTTTTCTTGGTGAACAAGTTTCATATTTTGACATATATTGATGAATTATGACCCTTGGCACTTGATTTTAACCAAAAAGTCAAAGTTTGACTTTTCAGTGTACAGTTGACTTTTGATCAGTTGACTGCAAATTTCATCTGTCAATTTAATGAACTTGAGATGTTTTGAACCATATAATTAGGTCAAGATGATGCCATTGAATCCTTGAAATCATGCTTGAACTCAATTGGTCATTGGCTAGGTTAAAAATCAGAAATTGCCATTTCTCAATCAAAACCCTAATTTTGACCATTTTGCCCTTTTGATGATTTGATCAAATTTCTTGAGGAGTTTTAATCCAAAATTGATCAAATGGTACATATGAGTCTAAAATGTTGATGTGGATCAAAAATTATGAAGTTTGACTGTAAATTGGCCATGGTTGACTTTTTCTCCAATACAGCTGATTTTTAGGTCAATTATCCAATTGACTGAGCAAAAGTGTAATCCAAGGCTTGAAACTTATCATGAGCAATCTTAGGGGTCCAAACTGATGTATGAAAGTCACATGAAACATTTATGGTCCAAAAATCCTTGTGCAAACTCAAACCTTAATTTTGGGTTGTCAGTGCAAGATGAGATGTCTTGAGCTGACCAAACCCTAATCTTGTCTTGGGCCAAAGAAGTCTTGTGAGAAAAATCTTGATAAATGAGAGGGAAAATTTTGGGGTACAACACAATTTTCTTTGGAAAATTAGTTTTACCAGAGGAAAGGTTGATACTAATTTGTTCTGTAAGACATTCAAAAATGAAATTTTAGTATTTCAAATATATGTTAATGATATTATATATTTAATTCTGCTAATGCTACCTTGTACAAGGAGTTTGGTAAGCCTATGCAGGTTGATTTTAAGATGAGTATGATGGGAGAAGTCAAGTTCTTGCTGGGAATCTAGATTAACCAAAGTTCAGAAGGGACATTTATCCATCAGAGCAAGTACAACAAATAACTTCTGAAGAAGTTTGACATGTCAGAATGTAAGACAACCAAGACTTCAATGCATCCTATGTTTATTATGGAGAAGGAAGAGCTAAGAAATAAGGTAGATTAAAAGGTATATAGATGTATGATAGGTTCTATTATGTGCTCACTTCCAATAAGGTCCTAGAGAATCACAATTAATAGTTGTTAAGAGGATTTTTAGCTATCTGAGAGGTACTACTAACCTTGGCTTATGTTATAGAAAATATAAAGAGTACAAGTTAGTAGGTTATTATGATGCTAACTGCACTGGATATATACTAGAAAAAAACACTTCTGGAAGCTGTCAGTTTCTGGGGGATAATTTGATCTCATGGTCTAGCAAGAGTTAATCAACAATTTCTCTGTCAACAGTGGAAGTTGAGTATATTGTAGCTTTTGGATGCAACACTCTGATCCTGTGGATGAAAAGCAACTAGAAGTCTTTCAGATATATGAGAGTAAGATTCTATTCTTTGTGATATTACTTCTATATATTTATCTAAGATTCCCATTTTACATTCTAGAGCTAAGCATATTGAGATTAAACATCACTTTATACGAGACTATGTTCATAAGGGAATTTTAAATTTAACATTTATTGATACAAACCTTCAATGAGTTGATATCTTTACAAAACCCCTTGCTGAAGATAGATTTGTTTTCCTTCTGAAAAACATAAAAATGGTGCTTTGTCCATCATAAAAAAGATGGAAATCTCATAATGGTTATTTCTCATAATGATAAAATGAGACTCTGGGATTTTGTGTGTTTATGAAATATGAGTCTTCTAAAGTGTGAAGGTCTCATGTATCTGAAGCATCCTAGTTAGATATTTCTTTTTGAAAAAGTTATGTCATGAGGATTCTGAAGATTTTACTTTATTAATAGTTGTCAAGCAAGCAGAAGGTTTATGATTCAAAATAAGACAACTATATTTTCTTAAAACATGCTAAACAATTGAAGTGACACATTGGGAGAAGTAATTTATATTGGGATTAGGTAAGATCTCTTCGCCCCACCCTTGTCAGATTTTTTCACTATTCAATTTTTTTAATCATCACAATTAAACTTTTTAATTAAACCCGCTTCACTCACTTTTCACACACTACATCTTTAATCCCAAAAAAATTTATTTTTAAACCTAAGTTTATTCTATAACCAAACCCTTGTTCATGTTCTTCGCCATGGCTGATCAATAACAACAAGCTTCATCTATTCAACAATAACCTCAAGGTTCAACTTCATCATCTATACAATAACAACATGTTTAACAACAAGAAAGAACTCAAGACATTCATCTATCCACTCCAATTGATGGATTATATGTTCTTTACGTTTTAATCGTGGACTTTGAAAATCTCAAGGAAAATGGTTTTGAATTTACTACTAAACTGAAGACTCAAGGTTAGGATGATTATTTCAACCGTGTAAAAAGGCCAGCTTACCCTAAATTGGTTAAGGATTTTTGGATACATGCTTATGTATTATCAAGCAATCATATTTTTTCACATGTTACGAGAAAGAAAATTTGCATTACTGAAGATATTTTTGCAAAACTTCTTAAGCATGATGGATCTGGGAAAAGGTGTTATGAAATGCCCCCTATTATGGAAAGATTAAATGCAATTGTTGTTGCAATCTTTCAAGATGGAAAGACTCACGTCATGCTAAAAGTCTTCAGAACAATCTTAGAATATGGTTTCAAATCATTCTAGGTTGTATGCATCATCGACCCTCTACCAACTCTTCTGACTACGTCAATGTTAATTCGAAGTATATGTTATTCTTCATCACTTCTAGAATCAAGCTAAATATGCTAGCAATTTTGTTCAAGTATTTGGTGGAAATAATGAAGGAGACCATAGATAATGGTTCCAAACCCAAAAAGTGGATTCCCATGGGAAGACTCATTTCTAACATTCTAGTGGAGAGTAAGCTTATGGAATCTCTGAATATGCCTAAGTAGTTAGCTATTGAGATGGGAAAACCTATGTATGGTAGTAATCTGAAGAATATGTCTTCAATTTATGAAGTCACTATTCTTCCCAATGCTATGGATATGAATTTAATCATTTCCAAAAGAATGGTTATTGAAGATTTTCCTACTTTTAACTCAGTGGAGTTTCCAGAAAGCATTTGGACAAACATCGGTGCTAATAGTCAAGAGAAAAGCTCTGAAGCTCCTTTTGAACCCCTACTCAAAAGGAAGAGAAAAGCTTCTAAGAAGAGCATTGGTGATAGCTCTTTTGGGACTGTAAAGCCTCCAACAAAGAAAGCTAAGACTTACGCATCTATTAAGAAAGCTAAATCATCTCCTGCTCAGATTTAACCATCTCCAAGTTAACCTTTTGGTAAGTCTCTTTTTGTAGAGGCATCTTTATTTTCATATAAAGATCTTCATAATAGTTTATCTTCACATTTTCCCACTCAACCACCACCAGCACAAACTTCTACTACACCTCCACCTTTTCCTCATACTACTTTTGGTTTTTTGACCAATCTTCAACACACCATTATTCCATTTGAACCATCAAATCAACAACCACTTATTGTACCCCAAAATTTGTCCTCTATCTATAATTGGCTTATTCTTTGTTAACATGCGCATACATGCATATCATTGGATCCGTGCTCACGAGATCATGGTATTTTTGTCAACACAACAAAGCTCTTGTATTTGTTCAACGCATGTCAAGTTGCAGAAGATTTGGGTGTTTTCATTGAATTTTAACCAGTGCAAATAGGAAACATTTTTTAGCTGATTTGAGTTCGGAAATTCATATCTCCCATTTGGAACGGTGTTTTGGATTGAATCTTGAGGTTTTGAAACCATCTCAACATTCTCTTTAATTTTTGGGTTTGAACCAAAATCTAAATCTCAAAGGAAGGTCTTCGAATACACCATTCTTTTGGAAGTTATACAGTGAAAAAATACAAAGGAAAAGTGGGTTGAACCGTTATTTCGTGTGTACTAAAAAAATTCATAACTCTTGGATGGAATATCGTATGTATGCAGTTCTGATTACCAAAATTTCGTTTCGATGTCATCTTGATGTCGTCTTTGGAGGCTAAAAGTTGATTCTCGAAGGAAGGATCCGTGAATTTTGATTTTTTGAAGACATTTTTATGCTGAACCAGAATTCATTTATATTAATGTTTGATACGGTAAAATTCATATCTTACTCTATTGTTATCGTATTGAGTTGGGTCTAGTGGCGTTGGTTCACGAATTTCGTCTACTATAACTTATCTTTTGATGCTAAAAGGAAACGGTGAGCCGAAGGTTCTCGTTTTTTATCTTCTTCGCGCGTGATGCAATAAAATTCTACAGAGGAAATTATTTTATCCTGACACAACGTCAATGAAACTTCAAAAATTCATAACGTCCTCGTCGTTTATCCAATTGATCCTGTTCTCTCGGTAATGCGTCAAAAATTTGATCACCTTCATTTTTCATGTTGGAACGTTTGAAGATTCCGTATGGATGATGACGTGGCACTTTACGGTTGTGTCGGGCTCATGCTCTCAAGTCAAGGCCCAATCCAATTGCACATCCAAGGCCCAATTTGCTCACACCATATCATCTTAAATCATATTTTTCAAAAAGAGAGGCTCTCATAATTGAAAAGAATCCTCTCAAATAGTCTAATCTTTTCTCTCAAGTCTCTAAAAGTTAAAATCAAGGATCTACACTTTTTTTCATCAAGAACACAACAACAATTTCATCAGGATTCAAAAGTCAAGATCAAGAGAAATTCTTCTCTGCTCATTGATTCGTTCATTGCGATCTTTATACCTAAGCCTCCTCTTCACTTATATCAGTATGTTTTCTTGAATTAAGCACTTTCGAAATAAGTGGTTATTTGAGAAGCACTTTTTAATCAAGCATGAATTGAATTTAGGTTGAATTTTGAATTAGGAATTCAGATCTAATATTAGAATTGTGATTTGATTTGATTTGATTATCATGTGTATATCCGGAATTGGATAATTGAATTAAGTGCTTATTGAATTAAGTTGATTCTCATGAAAGTGCCTAATTAATAAAACAAATTGATGATGTTGCATGAAATTTAATTGTTGATCTTAACCAATCATGTATAGTGTGAATTTAGACCTCGAATTATGCAAAATCATGTATTGAATGTGTGGATATTTTGTGTTTGATCAATTTCCTAAGCCATGAACCACAACCTCCAAAAACTTGAAAAAGCTACTTTTTGCCCGCGGGTAAACCAGTTACCCAGTTATGGTAACCAGTTACCACTCTTTCCAGTAACTAAAATTTTAAAATTTGCACGCGGTAACTGGTTACCCAGTTATGGTAACCGGTTACCTCAAGTCAGTAGCTATTTTCTCAAATTTTTGAGTTATGGTAACCGGTTACCCAGTTATTATAACCGGTTACCCAGTTATGGGAACCGGTTACCCAGACAGAAACATCAATTTTTGCTTTGCCTTAAAACATGTTTGCACATATTGCCTTGTTACTTCTAACTCCTGTTGTGAATGTTTTGCAAGGTACATTGTTAGGCCTTCAACCTTTAATTAGCACATTATTATTGGTTGAAGGGCGTTTTATGCGATCACTTGTTAGTGAAAGTTTACGTATGATGCGTAGATGATATCATTATTGCATATATCTTATTTTCGTGCAGGTACCCTGGAATCGAATGGATGTGTCCGCTACATATTCCCCCATGCGATTGTTATTTTTTATATTATATCGAATGTGTTTCGTGCAGGTACTCTCGCATCGCACGGATGTGTCTGCAACATATTCTGCCGTGTGATTGTTATTTCATATACTATATGGATTGTATTCGAGAAGGTACCCTAGAATCACATGAATGTGTTCGCTACACATTTCCACGTGCAATTGTTATTTTATATACTATTTGGAATGTATTTCGTTCAGGTACCCTGACATCACACAGATGTATCCGCTACACATTCCGCCGTGTGATTGTTATTTCATATATCGTATGGAATGTATTTTATGCAGGTACCCTGGTATCACGCAGATGTGTCTGCTACATATTTCACCGTGTCATTGTTATTTTATATAATGTATGGAATGTATTTTGTGCAGGTACCCAAGCATCACATTGATGTGTCCGCTACATATTCTGATGTGTGATTGTTATTTTGTATACTGTATGAAATGTATTTCATGCAGGTACCATGGCATCAAAGGATGTGTCCAATACACATTCTACCGTGTGATTTTTATTTCATATACTGTATGGATTGTATTTTGTGCAGGTACCATGCCATCACACAGATGTGTTCTCTACATATTCCACCGTGTGATTGTCATTTCATATACTGTATGGATTGTGTTTCGTGCAGGTGTATTTTGATATTCGGATGTGTCCGCTACACATTCCAATTTTTATTTGTTGATGCTTTGAGGCTTATGCTGATGGTATTTTCTTTGTTGATGCTAGTAGCTTGTGAAGTTTTCTGGGTTTCTTTGTTATTGCTTAGCATCTACGGATTGTTATCCGTTTGGTACATTTCCCTTCTATGTTCTTTCCGCATCTTATTTCTTTTTAGAGATCATGTTAAGTAGGGCTTTTATCGCTTTCGTTACCATGAGAAGTAGGAATAGAGATGTATGACGGGGATCTCTGCTGCTGATCATGAAATTCTGGCTGCAGATACTCAATGTCACGTTCAATGTTATGACACCGTATCTGACTTACTATATGACAGTAAATACAAAAGCAATAAAGAACACAGTAAATTGTTTACCCAGTTCAGTGTGCAACAACACCTACTCTGGGGGCTACCAACCCAGGGAGAGAATCCACTATAAGAGATGTTAATTCAGGAATAAACCAACCAGTTTATCTCCTTCACTTAAGACCTACCCAATGCAATTCTAATCTAAGTACAACTTAAACCTGAGTTCCTACTCACTCCCCCTCAATCACAGCAGTGATACATAAACCAATTTTGACTTAAGAATTGATGAAGACACTCTTCAAAAACACACACTTGATTAAGCTTCACAGCTTTTTAATCAAGCAACACAATCACTCGTGCTTCACAGCTTTGAGTGATGTACACAACTAACTTGACTCTGCTTCACAGCTTTAGTCAAGGAACATTCAAACACTCTTGCTTCAAAGCTTTGAGTGCTACACAACCCTTACAAATAGAAACCTATTCCAAGGCACTTATCACAATGATAATTGCTTGGAGTACAATTAAACAAATCTATACAGATTACAAAAATGATCTTCTAATCAATCGGCAGGGGTCCTTGAAAAACAGCAGCTCTGTTGAATATATAGCAGCTGCAACTTCAGTTAGAGTTTCCAAAAACCTAGGGTTAATTCCGTTTGACCTAAAGACCAGGTCACAGGACTTTATTAACCAGGTTAGGGTTGAGCTAGGTTACCCCTCAGAAAACACAGGATTCTGTTCAGAAAGGACTGAGTTATTTCCTGAAAAAACTCAGACTTATCCAATCCTGCAATCCTGTTAGTTCAGAACAGGATGTCATAACATCTGTTATGACATCTGAGAAAACCTGTCTACTGATTTAGCAAAATGTGATCATTTTGCAAAAATGCTCAGATACACACTTATAAACATCAGTATTTAAATTACAATATTTTTCTGCAAAGGTACCTAATGAGTCAGTACAAACTGAACTAGAATGTTGTGACATCAGTCATGACATTCACACATACACTTGGGATTTACCAAAAATGCAAGCCAATACCTAACACCTACAAACTCCCCCTTTGGCAGATTTTTGGCTAAAGACCCTAAACAATCAGAGATAGATAGCAGCAGAAATAAGTGACAGCAGAAAAATAGAATGTCAAGTACTAATTAAGCAAGTACCAAAATATTCTCCCCCTCTTTAGCCACAAATGGGCCAAAGATACATGTTCAGAAAATTTTACAGTTATCCAAAACAAAATAATAAGATCAGCAGCAGACAACAACAGAACATACTTCCAAACTCCACCAGAAATCAGCAACCATCCTTCAAGCACTGTTATCAGATCCAGAGGATTCAGGCTTCTTTCTTTTCTTGTGAGCAATGTCAGCATTCTTCTCTTTGTTTGATGTCTCAACATTCTTAGAGACATCTGGATTTGTTTCAGCATTTGAGCTTTCTTGGTTCAGAGGAATAGAAACGCCAGGAACTGAGTGGTTCTCGTTCAGAATTCTTGAAACAATTTTTGCTATTGCTTGATTAACATAGGTTGTCCCTTCCCTATTTGCAATTTCAGGGGGAACTGAAGAGGAAGCATGAGATGGATTACCTGCATGTCTTGTTCTCAACTTTTTCACCTTGGTGGGGTTAGTTCCCACTTTTCTATGAGAAGACATTTCCAGAACGTCAGAGTCCAGACAGGAAGAGATTGTCCCAGAATCTTGATCAGAGGAAGAGGTTGAGATGGTCGTATTGGATGATGATGGTGTTTGAGACATTTTGTCAGTTTTGAAGGACCAACAATAAATGAGGAGAAATTTCTGATTGAGAGACTGGGTTTTGATGAGGAGACGAGAGAGGAAGGAAGCAAAGGAGTGTCTATTCAACTTCTTAAAAGAATTGTAGGAAATGAGAAAATACAATTTTAAACCAATCAGAACAGGCATAAGTCCTTTGGTCCTTGTTTTAAGCAAAATTAATTGCTACAATTCCTCATGTTGGTGAATACCCAACCTGCCCCTCAAATTTTCAAGTTTATTTCCAACAAGAGCCTTGGTAGAAGAATCAGTCAACTGAAGCTTAGAGAACCTATGTTCCAGTTTAAATGACTTTTTCTCTTCAAAGTCAATAGGGTTCAAGGGAATGTTGAATGTTTTCAGATTGTCACAACACAATGTCACAACATCTTGTGTAACATTGTACTCAGGGAGCATCTGTTTTAACCAGATGTTTTGAGAACAGAATTTGTGAGACTTGTTATTTCCAACATCCTTGTCAAGATGACTTAAGGTTCTGACAACACATTCTTCTTCAAGTTTATTTCCCACATCACAGATATCATCAACCTGTAGTTTTGGAGTTCTTCTGACAGTTTCCATAGAGATAGCTCTCTTCATTCTTCTTAGATGAAGGAGACCAAGCTTATGCTGCCACAGTTTCACCTCTTTTTCTTCTTTTGCAATGGAATACACAGATGAGGAATTAGTGTTCTCAGCCTCCCACAGGTAACAGTTGTCTTTGGATCTGACTCCTTTCATTACTATCTCTTGTTTGTCATTGATTACAAGGCATTCAGATCTTGAGAAATTGACCTTGAATCCTAGATCACACAGTTGACTGATACTAATGAGATTAGCGGTCAGTCCTTTCACTAGCAGTACTTCATTCAGACTTGGAACTCCAGGGCAGTCCAAATCACCAACTCCTTTGATTTCACCTTTAGCCCCATCTCCAAAGGTCACAAAACTGGTGGTGTGAGGCTTAACATTATTGAGGAGGTTCTTGATTCCAGTCATATGTCTGGAACATCCACTGTCAAAGTACCAGTCTTCTTTTGCAGAGACCCTCAGGGAAGTGTGAGCTATCAGTGCAGTAGTCTTTTTCTTCCATTGAGGAGCATGTGGTACCTTTTTAGACTTAGGTTTGACACCTGAGATCTGATTAGGGTATCCATGTAATCTGAAGCAGAAGGGCTTTATGTGGCCATATCTACCACAATGATGGCATTTCCATCTTTGGTACCTTTTCTTCATATGTCTCTGTTCCTGATGTTGAGAGTTGTGTTGAGACATCCGTTTTGACATTTGCTTACCAGTACCAGATTTCTTTGCTTCCATAAATCCTAGTCCAGATTTATTTCCCACATTTTGTCCAACCTGAAGGATCTCTTCCAATTTGTCTGTTCCATTGGTCAACATCTTGACAGATTTGGTCATTTGATTCAGTTGTGAGTTCAGTAGTTGAACTTCTCCTTCTAGATGACTTATAGTTTCAAGATTTGCCCTTTTTTTAGCCTCCAGCTTTATAATGAGTTTTGATTGTTTCTCATTCTGCACACAGACTTCAGCACTTCTGATACACAATTTCTTGTAAGTATCAGCTAGTTCTTCAAAAGTCACCTCTTCATCACTGATGTCACTTTCAGAGGTACAAACACCAGTTAAAGCAGTAACTCGTTTGACAGTCTCTTCTTCAGAATTACTTTCGGAATCACAGTCAGACCAAGTAACAGTCATTCCTTTTTGTTTCTTAAGAAAGGTAGGACATTCAGCTCGAATATGCCCATATCCTTCACAGCCATGGCATTGAATTCCTCTGCCTTGAATTCCCTTCTCTTCTGACCTAGGTCTTCTGCTGGAACTGTCAATGTTAGAGGGAATGTTATGAACATTAGACCTTGACTTTGGATCTATTCTTTTGATGAGTTTGTTGAACTGTCTTCCAAGCATGGCTACAGCCTCTGAAATGTCTTCTTCAACATCAGTGTTGGACATAAGAGCTATGCTCTTGTTCTTTTTGACACCATTATCAGTGATTCCCATCTCAAAAGTTTTAAGAGACCCAATAAGTTCATCCACTTTCAACTTGCTAATGTCCTGGGCTTCCTCTATGGCAGTTACCTTCATTGCAAATTTTTTAGGCAAGGATCTGAGAATCTTCCTTACCAGTTTTTCTTCTGATATCTTTTCTCCCAGTGCTCCTGAGGTGTTGGCAATCTCTAAGATGTTCATGTGAAACTCATGAATGGTTTCATCTTCCATCATTTTTAGATTCTCAAATTTGGTGGTCAACATCTGAAGCCTTGACATTTTTACTTTGGAAGTTCCCTCATGAGTAGTTTTGAGAGTGTCCCAAACTTCCTTGGCCAGTTCATATTGATGTACTAGTCTGAAAATGTTTCTATCAATTCCATTGAACAAGGCATTTAAAGCTTTTGAATTTCCCAGAGCAAACTCATCTTCTTCTTTACTCCAATCTTCCTCAGGTTTCAGACTGATTGTCCCATCTATCTCAATTATGGTGGGATGAATCCATCCTTTGTCAGCAGCTCTCCAAGCCTTTTTGTCCAGAGATTTTAGGAAGGCAATCATACGAGGTTTCCAGTAGTCATAATTAGTTCCATCCAGAATGGGTGGTCTATTTCCAAAAACTCCTTCTTTGTCCATAGTGCCAGAAAGTGATATACCTATATCTCACCCAGTAATACAGGCAGGGTGCCTGCTCTGATACCAATTGAAATTCTGGCTGCAGATACTCAATGTCACGTTCAATGTTATGAAACCGTATCTGACTTACTATATGACAGTAAATACAAAAGCAATAAAGAACACAGTCAATTGTTTACCCAGTTCAGTGTGCAACAACACCTACTCTGGGGGCTACCAAGCCAGGGAGAGAATCCACTATAAGAGATGTTAATTCAGGAATAAACTAACCAGTTTATCTCCTTCACTTAAGACCTACCCAATGCAATTCTAATCTAAGTACAACTTAAACCTGAGTTCCTACTCACTCCCCCTCAATCACAACAGTGATACATAAACCAATTTTGACTTAAGAATTGATGAAGACACTCTTCAAAAACACACACTTGATTAAGCTTCACAGCTTTTTAATCAAGCAACACAATCACTCGTGCTTCACAGCTTTGAGTGATGTACACAACTAACTTGACTCTGCTTCACAGCTTTAGTCAAGGAACATTCAAACACTCTTGCTTCAAAGCTTTGAGTGCTACACAACCCTTACAAATAGAAACCTATTCCAAGGCACTTATCACAATGATAATTGCTTGGAGTACAATTAAACAAATCTATACAGATTACAAAAATGATCTTCTAATCAATCGGCAGGGGTCCTTGAAAAACAGCAGCTCTGTTGAATATATAGCAGCTGCAACTTCAGTTAGGGTTTCCAAAAACCTAGGGTTAATTCCGTTTGACCTAAAGACCAGGTCACAAGACTTTATTAACCAGGTTAGGGTTGAGCTAGGTTACCCCTCAGAAAACGCAGGATTCTGTTCAGAAAGGACTGAGTTATTTCCTGAAAAAACTCAGACTTATCCAATCCTGCAATCCTGTTAGTTCAGAACAGGATGTCATAACATCTGTTATGACATCTGAGAAAACCTGTCTACTGATTTAGCAAAATGTGATCATTTTGCAAAAATGCTCAGATACACACTTATAAACATCAGTATTTGAATTACAATATTTTTCTGCAAAGGTACCTAATGAGTCAGTACAAACTGTACTAGAATGTTGTGACATCAGTCATGACATTCACACATACACTTGGGATTTACCAAAAATGCAAGCCAATACCTAAACACCTACAGATCATGTTAGGAATCCCTCTGGTTTATTTAAAGACCCGTTTAGGGTGATTCCGCATTATGTGTATTTTGTGTGCTACTTGTGCTTGGTTAAAATCCTACCTTTGAAGTAGGTATTCTACAGGTGTGTTTATATTTATGCTCACATATCCCTCCACTCTAATAAGTCCTCAGAACGAGGTGAGCAAAAAGGAATCACAATGAACCCCCACATTTCGTCTGTGTCATCCTTATCTCACGTTGTACATCGACACTTTGGAATTGTGCATATCATGTGTTTCGAGTTAGTCATGTGGAAAAGGGTTTGGTCTTAACCCCCTCACTTTGTCAGTTGTTCATAATGGCCAATGATGACACTCCGCTACCCGCTTATTTTCTTCGGGTGATTCTCTCCCCTTAGTGAAAGAATTTCAATTCTTTTCTTATTTCATCTCTCCCGCTTGTTTGCTTCGGATGATTCTCTCCCTTTAGCTAAAGCATTTCTATTGATTTTTCTTTACCTACCTCGATTCGCAATATCTTGGTTAGGATATTTTGCTTGAGCTTGTGTGCACTACTCTCACCAAGTATGTGATCCCTTTGTTCGAGCTTGCTACCTTGAGATGCATTACTCTCGCCATGTATGTGCTCTCCTTCGCTTGTTTGGGATACACTACTCTCACCATGTACGTGTTTCCTTTGCTTGCTTGCTTTGTATATACCATGCCCCCTTAGGATATGCTTGTTTCTTTCCCGATTCAAGCTAGACCTTTGGATAGTAATCTTGGCACGCTGGCATAGATAAATATTTCCCCTTTATCATTGACATAGGGCCATCATTGTATGATAACATTAGTTATTAGATTCTAGATAGTCTCCCTTAGATGTTTTCTTTCTTTTTGCATCCTTGCGTTTAAAACTAAAACTTTTCTTTTTTCCTTAAACTAATAAAAACACTCTCTATCAATTTAAACCCTTTCTTAAGGTAAAAAACACTAACCAAGTCCTTTCTTTTTTCCAATCGACTTTTCTCTTCTAAGAGCATGTTAGTTCCTTTCCACTATAGGTCGTAAGTCTCCAAAGGTAGAGCAGCAGTGGAATGATTGAATTTAACATTGTTCAACTAAAAAACACAAACACACCAAAACAAGTGAGCCGAGCTACGGCTTCTCTAATTCCTTAAAAGGGATACTCAGGCAGAGGCTTTTTGTGGGGCCTAATCTATCATATCTTTATAAAAAACTCTTTCTTTTCCCCACACTTTATTTTCCTTTCCTTTTGCATGCATTCCCTTTCTCTTTTTACTTAAAACCTTAGACATAGACTTTGACCACACCCATTAGATTAGAGTAACAAGAGTGGATACCGTAGAGTACTATGAGCGTGTGGGTTGCTAATATCTTCCCCTCGCGTAACAGACTCCCTTACCTATATCTCTTGGTTGTTCGACCTTGATTTCACCCTTCTCATGTTTACTCGATGTTTTCCTTTCCCTTCCCATGAGATGAAAAACATTCGATGGCAATTTCAATGATTTCATTATTAGTTGACAGTTTAGCTAGTTGTTTCACCACTCTCTTCTGATCCTCAATCTCAACCGTCCTAGATTAGACAACCAAAACTCAAACCTTCCATAACCATTGTTCTATAAAAAACTCCACAACAAATTTCTCAAACACTTTTAGCTCAAATCCTACAAGAAGAAATTCCAACTCAAGAACAACAACCTGATGAACCCATTCCACCACCAAATAAAACCACTCAACTAAACTCTATCAACACCCCTGTTTTTGACCCACATGCACCTATTACTATATCAGAAGATTCTGATTCTCAAACAAAAATCCTTAAAACCATCTCCTATGTCCCTATATGATATGATCCTGATGATGAGATTTTAATATATTCTCATGACACACAACTTGATCTTGATTTTTCTAATCTATCCTTCCTTAGAACTAAAATTTGTCCTGATCCTAAACCTAGTTTTGATGAATTGTATTAAAATTTTAATATGAAGCTAAGGATCATCTACACTCTTTGAAGCAAGCTTTCACAAATTGTGTAAATCCTGCTGAGAGTGATACCATCTGGAGTGACTTCATAATATTGATAAATTCTCATTCATGGAAGCTTAGAGAAATTTGTCATGATTCTGATCACAATATATTTCATGAGAAACTATTTGGTTTCAGGAACCAATTATGGAGTTTATCTATCAAAAATTTCTCCTTGCTCCTGAACCTGAAGTAGTCATTCCTGAACCAGAACAATCTGTAACTGAGCCAAAACCTCAAATTGTTGTAGCCTTTACTTCTAGGCTTACTGAACTAAATAATGCTTCTCCAACTTCTATTAATACTACTTCTGCACTAGTTTATGAGATCGTGGTCTCTTATGGAATTGAGAAGTCCTCTACTTCTAATTCTATTGCTCGGCCTCAGGATCTCATGAAGACTCTTGAGGAGATCAAGAAGGAGAAAGTTGTTGCCAAAACGTGACTCGATAAATAGGATGAGAAGTTCGAAGAGAAAGATGAGACAACTCCAAGATTACTAGCATGCTAGAATCAATTATGTCAAGACTGCCTCCTCCACCTTAAAACATTTTTATTTTACCTTTCAAGTTTTAATATTTAGTTTTTCTTTCTTGTTTTAACCTTTTGGAAAATCAACCTTTATCTTCTTTAATCAATGAAGTTTATTTTTGTTTAAAGTCTTTATTATTAATGAAAAAAGGGAGAAAGTTAATGATTTTTATAAACCCCTTTCTCAATACTTATTTGATACATTGTTCTGATATTTTTTTTGCCTCTAAAAATGTTTGACTGATCAGGAACTTTAAAAAAGTTCACTGAATTTTTCTAAACAACCAATTTAGAAGTTCAAGTAACCAAGTTCAGAAACTCTAAAGCTATATCATGCTTTGATATACATAAGTTATGTTAAATACGCCTTTTTTAAAAGGAAATCCAACTAGACTCTAATATGCCAACCAATTTCTGATACTACATCATGTTTTGATAGCAAGTCAGACTCTGAGTTGACGAACCAAGCATTACTATTTAGACTCTAATGGTGTCTTAATCAGGAAAGTATTCCTTTATGATGATTAAAGTGTTTTATACTTTAAAATTTTTTTATAAGTCTTGAACTCAGGAGGAGCCTCTGAAAAAGATGAGATAAGTTTTGATAGTATAAAACTCAGGGGGAGCTTTATAGCTTACTTTGAATTATTATGTGATTAAACCAAGTAAAAATTGTTCATCAAAATACATGGTTTTGTCATCATCAAAAATGGGGGAGATTGTAAGAACAAGATTTGGTTATGCATCTGACCTTTAGTTTTGATGATAAGAATACATTATTGCTTAGAGAACAATTTTGTACCCTAATGTTTTATGAAGAAGTGGTGTATGATGTCATCAGTTTCTGAACTCAACACACTCTAAATTTGAAGTGATAAAAAGTGTGCTTTAAAAAGATTTAGTCAAGTTCTAGAACTCTCCTAAACAACGATTTTGAAGAACATTTATCTAATAGATTTTGGCAGTGACTCTAATTGAAGAGCTTCTAAAGAATGTCATGCTATGAAGATCTTGCGCTGTCAAGTTCTGAGGTTCTGAAAACAAGGATCTAAATACTCTGAAGACAAGGTTCTGAAGACTCTCATTTTGATTTTGATCCTTTTAATCATACTCCATTAACATGCATTGTGAAGCCTCTGAACATTATAGGATAAGATCAAAAAGGTTTTACATGAGTGAATAATACATGGTACAAGATCAAATATTCCTCCCACTACACTAATTTTGTGGCGCAATGACCGTACTATGGTAGCATTTGTCTAACACTCTAATTGACTGTTATGCAAGAAAACATTTGGAATTTTGGAATTCCTATTCTACCCTCTAACAGATATTTCTATGCCTATATAAAGAATCCTTGGAAGATTGGAAGAAGAACTTTTAACCTGAACTTTTACCAAGAGATCTTGAACAAAAATATTTCATATTTGTGAGAAAAGTTGTAAAGCAAGGAACTTTTTTTCATACACTTTCTCAAAAACCATTTTATGTTAATAATTGTATTTCATTTATGTAATATGCTTTCATAGAAGCTTCATTGTAAACACACATTTTATATCTCAACTTTTGAGTTAATTATTCCTTGATATATTAGGGTATAGTATGAAGTTTTAAGAATACGTTGACAATAGGTATTTTTGGTTATAATCAATTTTGGTTATTGTAGATTAAGTCCTTGTGAGAAGCCAAAATCATATTTGCGGGTGGACTGGACGTAGCTTCATTAACAACAAACCAAGATAAAAAGATATTGTGGTCATTATTTTTATTCTAAAATCTTTGTTCTTTGTTTTAGGCCATGAAAAAGTTTCATTCTATACCCCCCCCCCCCCTTCTTGTGTTTCCTTAACCTTCACAAACTTAAGATGTGCTTTGTTCAGAGTCTGGTTCATTTATACTAGACTTTTCTAGAGTTAGAATTTGTTTTATTTGATTTGCACACTTAACAGGTTAATTAGAATACAAAATTGTTCTCTATAAAAATTAAGCTTTGTTATCATCAAAACTTAAGGATAGTTGCAAAACTAAAGGTTATTCTCACTTTGATTCATGATGATGGTGGAAGTATAGAAAGGATGGAAGTCAGCATATTATGAATCTGGGAGTTTTCTACATCCTGACGATCAAGCCTGGTTCTGACATCTTAATTTTCCTTCTTTAGCTCTTTCAAAGTCTTCAGAATTGTAGAGGGAACTATCTCAGAAGCAGGGTGTTTAGAAGTAGCAATCTCAGAAGTTGTTCCAAATTCAAGTCGGGGGGCTAAGTTTGGTTCAGAAGAAGTTTTAGCTTCAGTCTGAATTTCAGGTTCAGTTTGAATTTCAACTTTAGTCTAATATTCAACTTCAGTTTCAGTTTCAGACTTAGACTTGTTGGAACAAGTTTGGTTCGTCAACTAATCCTTAATGTTTTGATGATAAAAAGTACTTTTGTTTGAAGAAAATTTTTGTTTCTCTAACGATTGTTCAATGTGCAAATACATATAAGAAATCAACTATGACTCTGATATAGTCAATTTTGAATTGCACCAGAAGCTGAACACATATTGAATCGAAAAGGTCAGTAGAATCTGAAGATGAGCGGAGTCAGAAGAATTGCTTTATCAGAAGCAAGTTGAATTTGTTGTAAAAGGGAATGACTTGAAACTCTAAACAAGCTTCATCCAACTTTATCTGAAGCCTCTTAATCAAAGGGAAAATGTCTGAATGAAGAAGAAGAAAGTCATATCTTGAATCTAAGTTATCAAGTCAATGTATCTACAAGAATATATCCATAAGGAATCTGTGGTAGACTCTAACCTTCTACGATTCTGATATCTCAAGCTCTAAAGAACTCAGTCTGATCAAGCTTCATCATATCTTATCAAAAGGCTCTAACTTAAAGAAGTTAAGTATGAAGGAGAAATTACGTCTGACCTTTAATCAAGCCTCGCCAAATTATATCAGAAGCCTCTGACTCATGATGTTTGTTATAATGGGAAAAAGTGTGAAAATATTATTAAAGTAGATCATCACGTGTGTTGTACCCCAAAAATTTGCCCTCTCTTTTCTCAATATATTTCTCACAAAAGATCTCAAATGCTCAGGGATTCTCCAAGAATTGATCAGACAAACTCATCTCCTAGCACTGAGATCACAAATTAGGGTTTTGATTTTCACAAGGAGAATTAAACTTCTAATGCCTAAAATTACTTTCATGGCTCATTATAGGTTTCCAAGAATACTCATGTCAAGTTTCAAGTCTTGGATCACAATGTTTCTCATTCAATTGATCAGATGACTGGAAATCAATTATATTGGATAAAAAGTCAATTGTTGTCAACCTACAGTCAAGCTTCAAGAATTTTGTCCCATATCAATATTTTGAAGTCATATTCATAAATTTACCAAGGTTTGATAACAATTTCTCACGAAAAGCATTCAAATCATCAAAGGGGCAAAATGGTCAAAATTAAGGTTTTGACTGGGATTGACCAATCATTGACTTTTGACCTAATATATGACTTGATGGTTTTAAGCATGATATTGAGAATTCAAACATAATATCTTGACCTAATTTCATGGCTCAAATCATTTCTCAAGATCAAACAATTGATAATTGAAATTTGATCAACTAATGAAAAGTCAACTGTTACACTAAAAGTCAAACTTTGACTTTTTAGTCAACATTGAGTTTCAAAGATCAAGATCCATCAAAAAATTCAAAAATATGAAGTTTGATCATCAAAAATCAAGAAATCAAAAATTCCATAAAAAGTCAAACTTTTCAAGACTTGTAAAAATTTCTAAGTGTTTTAAACCTTGATAATTTCACTACTTCATGACCTTTTTTCACCAAGATGCAAGATGATTCAAAGGAAATTTTCAACATGAAACCTGTAGATTATAATGAATTCTAAAACTTTGTATTATAGGTCTGATGTCTAAAAAATGATTAGATTTGAAGATATAAGCTCATGAAGTCATGACAATTTTCATAAAACACTTAGTGAAAATTTTGACAAGTTTAAGCAGATTTTTGACCTAACTTGTTGGCCAATTTTCACCTAGATCCAAGATGATTTAGCCAAAATGGTCAACGTGAAGGTTTTAGATAGTGCTCCAAGCTTTCCAAAATGTCAAAGAACTTGAAGAGATCATGCTTGAGCTAAGAGAATCGAAGACAAGAAGTTGAGGATCCATTCTTGAATTACAAGTCATTTTCATGATGAACACTTGACCAAATCTCCAACCATGATGCATAAATCTTACTTTATAGGCTTCTAAATTTCAAATCAATCCTTAATTTAATGTTTACACAGCTGATTAATCAATTGTCCAAGTGATTCGAGCTTTGCCTAAGTTGACTTTCCATTTAAGGAAGAAAGGTCACACTTCTATTTTGGAAAAGTTCACTTTAATCACAAAGTCAATTTCTTGAGCCTCTAACTTGTTTGTTTTTATCACACTTAACATAAACAATCAGAAGAAACATGTTTAAAGTGTCTAGCCATCCTAGAGGGCATGGTACTTCACCTTGAAACCATGTTCTTCAAGCTTGCTTCAAAAACAAGTTAAAAAATCCATAACATGTGATTTTTGTTTTCTGATCATTTCAAATCTCCAAACCTCTTGCCTATAAATAGAGGTTATCTTTTCAGGCTAACAAACTAATTTGCAAGCCTAAAAACTTCCTCAAACACTCTCAAACCAAAATTGCATTCAAACTTCGATAACTTGTCATTTTCTGCCCAAAAACTTCCATCTCATAATCCACTCGTGTGTTTCTTCTCCAAATCAATCCTAAAGCTTCCTTACATCAAATATAACTCATCCACATCCCAGTTTTGGAACTGTAACACCTCCATCATCATCCTCTATAACCAAAAACAGGATGCTGCATATTGACTTCTCAAGGACAACTCAAGCACTCTAAGCTCAGGCTAAGCATTGCAATAGCTTCCTGGAGGTTCAGTGAAGCTAACCAAATTATTACAACACCTTGAAGTTTTCTAAAACTTAAAAATACGATCTCCATCTGCAAATTGAGTTTTGTTAACTTTTATCTCTTCATAAAATCATTATTTGGCTTTCATTTTAAAAGATAAAATATAGACATCATTTCCCTGAAACTAACCATGTTTTTAGATTTCATTTATATTGCCTGAGCATGGAGAATTTTGAGTTTGAACTTCATGAAAAAGTTAGGTTAAATTTGGTACCAACATAAATTCGTGTGCATCTTTGATCCATAGCTTTAGTTACTTACATGGTTGAAATCGTGGTTAAATTTCACGCAACTTTCATGTTTACATTATCCATTTTGGTTGAGAAATGAGGAAGTTACAGATTTTGAAAATGTTGAAGAACATCCTGGCGCGAGGAAGAAGAAGATGACATGTCCAGGATAAGGTTTATAATATATTATTTGGGTTGTATGCTAAATACCATATGTATAGCCACCCCAGTTGTAAAGAGCGCGCGCGTAAGGCATTATTGTTAAGGGTCCTGGATTAGAGCTCCAACGACACCTTTTGTTCCTTTTTTCAATATTTTCCTTGTTTTCTCTTCTCATTTTCAGCGCGCCTGGGCCATCCATTATTAAGCCTAGTTCTTTTACTTACTCTCACCCCCTGTTTTCTCAACAACACTAGCCCAACATTTTATTCATTTTGTTTTTTCTGATATAAACAAACACAAACATTGGGCCAAAACCAAAACATTTCTTCTGTCAAACCTCCCTGTTTTCTTTTCAGACTCCTTGACCCAATTTTTTATATTTTTATTTTATTTTATTTCTTTTCTTTATTATTTATTTTTAATCAAAATCCCAAAATATATATTTTTCTTAAATAATTATACTTTCCCGTTTTATTTTATTAGAAAAAATAGTAAAAAATATTTTCTTAAAACTATTTAATTTCTTTTCTTAATTATACTAATTTAGACTTAGGTTTTTATTCTAATTTTCAATTTTAATTAAATTAACTTAAACTTTAGGATTTAATTAAGTCCTTTTTAATTAATTAGTTTAATTATGTTAACTTTAAAATCTTTTCATACAACAAAAGCCATAAAAATAATTTCTCTTCTCTTCACGTAGAAAACTTCAAGACAAATTAAATGAAAACCATACACCTTGCACACTTTTACTTTTAGGTTAACCCACACTTGTTACCTTCGGATAAAACAGTCATGTCTCTCGAACGTAAGATACTTTAGCAAAGACCCTTGATTACAAGATCATAGTCCCTCGATGACCCATAGAGTTTCCTACGGTAAACGATCTTAGACCTTACGACAAATTACTAAGGTATCCTACAATGTTGCCTTCTATGATTGTACGATGACCCACACCTGTCCCTTCACATCCAATGACAAATTTTCTTACTAATTAATGGTAAGATAACATTGTCTAAAGGAGGAGGAAAAGAACAAATACTTTCTTTTAAGTAGGTAGGACGTTCGTAGTTGCTTGCTCAAAAACATTTCAAAACAAAATATCTTTCAAACACCAACACTTTCATTGAAATATTTTCAAAAGTCAACACTTTCTATACATTCTTATAGAGACAATGTAACACCCCAATTCTATCTGACAATTTAAATGTAAATCAGAGTTATAAAAATTATACAACTAAATCAGGATGCCATAAATTCAACTTAACAACCATTTCATTCAACATGGATACATAACACTTTAAAACTTTGGATGAACCAACAGCAAAATAAATTAATCTTTTAAATCAACAACTTGAACAACTATGCAGCGGAATCATAATAACACCTTTATCCAAAATGAAAGCAACTTCTGAATAAGAAGTACTTAACAACAATCAACTTAAAGTTCAGCCAACTGAAATAACAAATACTAAAGTAACAAGCGTTCATCCCCCCGAGTGTTACGTATCAGAGCAATGACACCGACTCAAACTACTGAAGGTAAACCGCCTTCAGTCTGGATTACCTGCACGTTACCAACATAACGGTAACATTCAAACAGAAGGGGTGAGATATTGAATAATATAATCTAATGTATGATAAATATCATATTAGAATCAGTTTATGCAAAATCACCACTTCACAACTTATAACAACAGCAGTCACAACAGGCTATCAACAACATACAACAATTAATTCATCAAGACAATAGCTCAATCATACTACTTGGAATGCGACTCAATACTATGTGAATGCATGTGGTACCATTGGAGAAGAACTCCCATCTTAAAAATCTGCCAATAAATAGAGGCATCAACAAGGCATAAGCCTTTTTCGCAGTTTTCCAATCCAGGCCATCACAGAGTATGCAAATATATATGAATGCACTATCACATACACCCAAAAATCATCATTCATCGTAAAGAATAAGCCTACATCACCATTATTACCAGTAAATAGAGGTAATTCATCATCATGTAAATTCCCTGCAACTTTGCATTATCAACAAGAATTTACAACAGTAATCACAACTTCACAACATCTCAACATAAATCAAGATCGGCATAAACCCTCATCTTAATCATAATTCAAGTAAATCAACATAAAATAACATTGACCATAAAGCCTATCACATCAATCACGATTAAATCATTAACATAGTTAAACAATAACTTAACAATTATTTCACACATCACTGGTAACGACCAAAACACAACATGTACGGGCAAAAGGGATAGGGAACTACATGCCCCTCGACATGCACAACAACTAGCACAGCATAACAACTAATATATACTCCTCGACACGCACTGAGAAAAACAAGGTAACGACCAAACTATGCTCCTCGACACGTCCTGCAACCTAATTATGTTCTAAATTCCAACGCATCATTCCCCGACACACCTTGCATCCTGAAATGCCGCTCGATACCTACTACTTTAGTATCCTCCCTGACCACTAATTCGGCCAACAACACAGTCACGATACAACGTCTTAACGACCACACCACTATAATTCATAACTTCTGGCCAACTGCCCGGAGTAACACAGTAACGGGCAACTATATTTCCTATCAACAGATTCATCAACATACAAGACAGTCACACAGAAACTCCCTAAAATGACCACTTCAACAATTTTCCATATTTCCAGCCAATCTCTCGGAATAACCTAACGTTCTAACGACCATCACGGCCTAACCTACACATCGATTAAATCGGCAGTCACTTAACTCAAAACTTCTATAACACACAACCGGGCGACTTCATCTAACATGTTCATTAATCGGTCATGCAGTACTCCCCAATAGCCAAAATCATGAATAAATGGGAAGCTTCACTAGCAGTTCATAAACATCAACGCGCAACAATCATAAAATGTCCTATTATCCATAACAAACATCATAAATCCCATTATAAGGTCAGAACACCACCCTTACCTGGATCGAAGGTCACTCAACCAAAACTCTAGCTGACGACTTTGCTTCATTCTGCTCGACACTGGGCAGCTTGCTTCTCTCTCCGTGCAACTCTTCTAGGCAACATACAAAAATCCTTATTCTCCAACTAAAACAAATCCTTGTGTTAGCTTCTCCTTATATATCAATCCTCTTGGGCCTAACCTACACCCCGACTTTACTATTTCTAACCAGTAGCATAAGTCCAACATTATTCCATATATTCCCTTAAATTCCAGATAACAATTATTATTAATCAACTAATTATTTAATTAATAATAATCCAACAACTCGCACCGATAATTCTTAATATCATGCAACTTCACAAATAATCCAAAAATAATTTAATTAAATAAATAATTAATTAATTAAACTACGGGCGTTATAACTCTCCCCCACATAGAGTATTTTCGTCCTCAAAAATTTACCTCATTCGAACAACTCAGGATAGGAGTCCTGCATCTTGCTTTCAAACTCCCAAGTCATGCTTTCTCCAGCAGCTCCTAACCAGACTACTTTCACCAAAGCAATCTCCTTGCCTGTCAGAGTCTTCATTTCATGATCCGCGATTCATACAGACATCATCTCCACAATAAGATTATCCTGCACTTGTACATCATCCATATGAATCACATGAGATGGATCTAAAATATACTCCCAGAGTTGTGACACATGAAACACATCATGCAAATTCGAAAGATTAGGTGGTAAATCAAATCTATAAGCCACATTCTCAACTCTTTCTGAAATCTGATATGGACCAATAAAACGAGTAGTGAGCTTCTTAGACTTCAATGCTCGCCCAACACCAGTTACAGGTGTAACTCTCAAAAACACATGGTCACCAGCCTGAAATTCCAAATCCTTCCTTCGCTTATCATGGTAACTCTTTTGTCTACTTTGGGAAGCTTTCATCTTTTCCTGAATCATCTTCACCTTCTCAGTAGTCTCACAAACAAGTTCAGGTCTAAGCACTACAGTTTCTCCAGATTCATGCCAACATAAAGGAGTTCTACATCTCCGAACATACAATGCTTCGAAAGGTGCCATCCCAATACTAGAATGGTAACTGTTATTATAAGTGAACTCTATTAATGGAAGATAAGCATCCCACGAACCTACCTGCTCAAGAACACATGCTCTCAAAAAATCCTCTAACGATTGAATAGTCCTTTATGTCTGACCATTTGTCTGAGGATGATACGCCGAACTCAACCTCAACTCAGACCCCAATGCCTCTTGCAAACTCTTCCAAGAATCAGAAGTAAACCTCAGATCTCTATCTGACATAATGCATAAAGGAACACCATGCAACTTCCCAATTACACAAGTGTAAATATCAGCCAACTTCGACACTGGAAAGCTGATATTAATAGGAATAAAATGAGCCAACTTCGTAAGCCTATCAACAATCACCCAAATTGAATTATGTCCTCTTAAATTATTAGGTAACCCCATCACAAAGTCCATCGAAATGTTATCCCATTTCCATTTTGGAACTTCTAACGGCTGCATCAACCCTGCAGGCTTCTGATGTTCAACTTTTGACTTCTGACAAGTCCAACATGCATACACAAACCGAGCCACATCACTCTTCATCCCAGGCCACCAAAAAAATTCTTCAAATCCTGATACATCTTTGTAGCTCCTGGATGAATACTCAGCTTACTCCTATGACTCTCTTCAAGGATCACTTTCTTAATCTCCGCATCAACAGGAATACAAATACGATTACAAAATCTCAACACACCTTATGCATATAACTTAAATTCACTATTCTTAGACTGATCGATTCCAACCATCGAACCTACCAGTTTCACAACTAACTTTTGAGCTTCTCTAATATTATCCATAAAATCATTATTAATCTTCAACATTCCCAATATAACTCTCCACGGTGTCACTTCGCAAACTAAGATCATATCTCTGAACTGTTCAATTAATTCCAACTCTCTAACCATCATTGTTGACATATGTAAAGTCTTTCGACTCAATGCATCAGCTACCACATTCGCTTTTCTTAGATGATAATTCAAACTGAAATCATAATCCTTTAACAACTCCAACCATCTTCATTGTCTCATATTCAGTTCCTTCTGATCAAATAGATACTTTAAGATCTTATGGTCACTAAACACTGAAAATCTAGAACCATAAAGATAATGCCTCCAAATCTTCAACACAAAAACAACTGCAGAAAGCTCTAAATCATGCGTAGGATAGTTCTTCTTATGAGTCCTCAACTGTCTTGATGCATAAGCAACTACCTTATCATTATGCATAAGCACACCTCCTAAACCCATCTTAGAAGCATCACAATTTACCACAAAAGGCTCTCCTGGATTAGGTAACATCAAAATCGGAGCCGACGCCAATCTCTTCTTAAATTCCAAAAAACTTTCTTCACAATGGACATCCCACACAAAAGCTCTACCTTTACAAGGTAAATTAGTCAACAAAAGTGCCAACTTAGAGAAACCTTCGATAAACCTCCTATAATAACTAGCTAATCCCAAAAAGCTTCTAATCTCAGTAGCCGACTTCAAAGTTTCCCATTGCAACACATCATCTACTTTTGATGGGTCTATAACAATGCCACTACCTGAGAACAAATGACCAAGAAAACTAACCTCCTTTAACCAAAATTCACACTTATACATCTTTTCATACAACTTCTTCTCTTTCAAGACTTGCAATACTATTCTTAAGTTTTCTGCATGCTTTTCTTCTGACTTAGAGTAAATAAAAATGTCATCAATGGACACCCCCAAAAATCTATCCAAATAAGTATGAAAGATGCGATTCATGTATTCTATGAATACTCCCGGCGCGTTGGTAACACCGAAAGGCATCACCGAATATGCATAGTGTCCATAACGCATTCTGAAAGCCGTCTTCTGGATATCTTCATCCTTCACTTTAATCTGATGATATCCTGACCTCAAATCAATCTTACTAAACACACGAGCATCCACCAATTGATCCATGAAGTCATATATTCTTGGAAGCATATACTTGTTTTTAATCGTCACTTTATTCAACTGCCTATAATCAACACAAAGCCTCATACTTCCATCTTTATTCTTTACTAACAACACTAGAGCTCCCCACGGCGATACACTTGGTCTCACAAACTTCTTCTCAAGTAACTCTTCCAATTGCTTCTTTAATTCTAACAATTCAGATGGAAACATCCTGTATGGTGCCATAGACACAGGTCTGGTACCAGGTACAAGATCAATAGAAAATTCAACTTCTCTCTCTGGTGGTACATCAGGAATTTCATCAGGGAAAACTTCAGGAAATTTATGCACCACCTGGAATTACTCAATTATAGCTTGATTCTCGACAGATAGCGATGCCATCAACGAGAACATCTGAGCCTCTTCTTGCATAAACTTCCGCAACTTCCTAGTAGACAACAAGCCAGCTTCCTCTTCCTCAAGAATAGCAAATCTCACAGACTTGTTATAACAATTAATATGAACATAGTTATGCTCTAACCAGTTCATACCCAGAATCACATCCAACCCTCTTAAAGGCAAACAAACCAAATCAACAGCAAAGTCTCTGTCAAAGATCGACAAAGGACACTTTGAACACACAAAAGAAGTAGTCACCGACCCCTTAGCAGGAATGTCGACGACCATCTCTCCATTCATAGAAGACAACATAAGACCCAATATTTTAACACAATCAGCAGCAATAAAGCAATGAGTAGTACCAGTATCAATAATAGTAATTAAAAGAGTACTATTAATGAAACATGTACCTCTGATGAGCCCGCCCTTAGTAGATGCCTGATCCTCAACCAAAGAGAACACTTTACCACATGTTTACACCTTCTTTAGTTTTTGACACTGGTTACCAGTGTGTCCTTCTTCAACACAATTGAAATAAATCACCTCCTTATGCTTGCAGTCAGACACAACATGTCCAGTCTTACCACAACAGAAACACCTCTTTACCTTAGTAGTACACTTAGTACTCTTATGCCCAGGTTTTCCACATTTGAAACAAACCACATCAGCAGGAACATATCCCCTACTAGGCCTCTGACCCAAAGCAACTTTTTATTTACCTTTACCAGTTGGGGCATCATAAGGCTTACCACGATTTTGTTGGTTCTTACCCCTCTTCTCACTGATAATCTTGTAATGAGCATTATTATCCTCTTCATAAATCTTGTAACTATCAATCAAATCAGCAAAGACAGGAATCTTCTAGTACCCAACTGCCTACTTGATCTTTGGGCGCGACCCATTCTCAAGCTTGATGCACTTTGAAAACTCATCATTTGCCTCACTATAGTGCGGATAAAACTTATCCAACTCAACAAACATTGCAGCATACTCAACAATCGACATACTCTCTTGCTTCAGCTCAAGGAACTCAATTTCCTTCTTACCACGAACGACTTCAGGGAAATACTTCCTCAGAAATTCTCTATGGAACACAACCCAAGTAACATTTTCACCTGCAACTTCCAACCTCTAACATGTCTCTAGCCACCAGTCATCAGCCCCGACTGCTAGCATATGAGTACCATACCGAACCTTCTGTGTTGAAGTGTAGTCCATCACACAAAAGATTATCTCAATCTCTTTCATCCAATCCAACGCTCCACCAGAATCATACTTTCCCTTGAACGTAGGCGGATTCTCCCTCTGGAAAGTAGCCAAACTACGAGATCCAGCATTCCCGTCAATGTTCGGCTGATTCTCCATAGCATGCACCATTGCTTCTAAAGCAGCAGCAAGTGCAACATCATTCCTTCCAGCCATCTCAACTTATCACTATAACACAAACAACGGTTAAAACTAAAATTAACAATAATCGATTATTAAACAACCTACGACTCGATAACTTGGTCAGATGGACCGACTTTTCTCTGATACCAACTTTGAACACCCTAATTCTACCCGACAATATAAATATAAATCAGAGTTATAAAAATTATAAAACTGAATTAAGATGCCACAAATTCAACTTAAAAACCATTGCATTCAACATGGATACATAACACCTTAAAACTTCGGATGAACCAACATCAAAATAAATTAATCTTTTAAATCAACAAATTGAACAACTACACAGCGGAATCATAATAACATCTTTATCCAACATGAAAGCAACTTCTAAATAACAAGTACTTAACAACAATCACCTTAAAGTTCATCCAATTGAAATAACAAATACTAAAGCAACAAGCGTTCACCCCCCCCCCCCCCCCCGAGTGTTACGTATCAGAGCAATGACACCGACTCGAACTATTGAAGGTCAACCACCTTCACTCTGGATTACCTGCACGTTACCAACATAAGGGTAAAATTCAAACAAAAGGGGTGGGATATCGAACAATATAATCGAATGTATGATAAATATCATATTAGAATCAGTTCATGTAAAATCACCACTTCACAACTTATAACAACAGCAATCACAACAGGCTATCAACAACATACAACAATTAATTCATCAATACAATAGCTCAATCATACTACTTGGAATGCAACTCAATACTATGTGAATGCATGTGGTACCATTGGAGCAGGACTCCCATCTTAAAAATCTACCAATAAATAGAGGCATCAACAAGGCATAAGCCTTCTTCGCAGTTTGTCAATCCAGGCCATCACAGAGTATGCAAATGTATATGAATGCACTATCACATACACCCAACAATCATCATCCATCGTAAAGCATAAGGCCACATCACCATTATTACCAGTAAATAGAGGTAATTCATCATCATGTAAATTCCCTGCAACTTTGCATTGTCAACAAGAATTTACAACAGTAATCATAACTTCACAACATCTCAACATAAATCAACATTAGAATAAACCCTCATCTTAATCATAATTCAAGTAAATCAGCATAAAATAACGTTGACCATAAGCCTATCACATCAATCACGATTCAATCATCAACATAGTTAAACAACAACTTAACAATAATTTCACACAGCACTAGTAACGACCAAAACACAGCATGTACGGGTAAAAGGGATAGGGAACTATGTGCCCTTCGACGTGCACAATAACTAGGACAGCATAACAACTAATATATACTCCTCGACACGCACTGAGAAAAACAGGGTAATGACCAACCTATGCTCCTCGACACATCCTGCATCCTAATTCTGCTCAAAATTCCAACACATCATTCCCCGACACGCCTCGCAGCCTGAAATGCCGCTCGGTACCTAGTACTTCAGTATCATCCCCGGTCACTAATTCGGCCAACAACACAGTCACGATACAACTTCTTAACAACCACACCACTATAATTCAGAACTTCCGGACAACAGCTCAGAGTAACAAATTAACAGGAACTATATTTCCTATCAACAGATTCATTAACGTACAAGACAGTCATGCAGAAACTTCCTAAAACGAACACTTCAACAATTTACCAATTTTCCTGCCAATCGCTCGGAATAACCTAACGTCCTAACGACCATCATGACCAAACCTACACATCGATTAAAATGGCAGTCACACAGCTCAAAACATCCACAACACACAACCGGGAAACTTCATCTAACATGTTCATTAATCGGTCATACAATACTCCCCAACGGCCAAAATCATGAACAAACGAGCAACTTCACTAGCAAATCAGAAACATCAACGTGCAACAATCATACAACAACCAATTCTCCATAACAAACATCATAAATCCCATTATAAGGTCAGAACCCCACCCTTACCTGGATTGAAGGTTGCTAAACCAAAACTCTAGCTGATGGCATTGCTTCGTTCTGCTCGACACCGGGCAGCTTGCTTCTCTCTCTATGCAACTCTTCCAGGCGACGTACAGAAATCCTTATTCTCCAACTAAAACAAATCCTTGTGTTAGATTCTCCTTATATATCAATCCTCTTTGGCCTAACCTACACCCCCACTTTACTATTTCTAAACAGTATCATAAGTCCAACATTATTTCATATATTCCCTTAAACTCCACATAATAATTATTATTAATCAACTAATTAATTAATTAATAATAATCTAACAACTCAGACCGATAATTCTTAACGTCATGCAACTTTACAAATAATCCAAAAATAATTTAATTAATTAATTAAATTATGGGTGTTACAGACGAGAATCATTATAAAGTTCGCCTAAATGAAGGCTCTTTTCAAAAATACTTTCAAATAAACACAAACAAATTTTACAAAGCATTTCAAAGTGAGCTAGCAACTAAGAGCCTATAGATAACTACAGATGAAAAGGGTGCTAACACCTTCCTTTTTCATAACCTATCCCTCGAACTCAAGAAAATTCTCAAAAGGTATTTCCTGTTCTTTTAACCCTTTCATTTATTGGATAAAACAAAAGTCGGTGGCGACTCTTGCTATCCGCAATATTTGCGATATAACCCAAAACACCCAAGTTAGTTCACATTTAAATGCTTTCATTGTTTGACTTGATTGCTTTACTCATAAAAGGGTTGTTTGGGATTTGAATAGATCCTTTACCCGGATCTGGGGGCATTATTAGGTAAGTAGCAATAGAGCGGGGAGACTGTACAGCATAGACCGATATGGTTGAAGCGATAGCTATGTTAGTGTGACACATTTGTTTGTACATGTATCCTTTGTGTTGAATTAAGGAGAATATGGGGCCCCTGTATGGTGTCATGAAGCACTAACTAGCCATAGAACATTTAGTTGAACAACTTGGCCAATAGGAAGTAGTGAGATAGTCGACTTTGGTAGAAAACTGAAGATTGGTTGATACTCGATACTACACTCATTGAGATCGGACTTTCGGGATATTTCGTCCGTAAGAAAAGATTGATTATGCTAAGACAATGCCCGATGAAGAAAGATCAATGATATTGAGATTCCATAGAACCCAATTACTTTTTAGGACAGGTTAAACCAACTAAACTTCAAGAGGGTACTTACCTATAACCCCATGCAAGCCTAAACCTAAGGTCATTGTGTGCTTTGTTTGTGATTAAATATTCATGACATTATAAACATAATAAAATCATGCCATAGCATTCTCACTAACCATTTCAAGGATCGAGGAATTTATCTTTGTTCTGCTTTGCAGGAAATGGCTTTTACTCGTAGAAATACCATCTGAATCAGCTTCGTGGAAGTGCCTCCTCAACTCCAAGAGTTAGAATCAAGGGTTCCTAAAGATTCTCCCTTCACCAAAAGATATGGTCGACTTCTCGATTTGGCTACCTCAGGCTTTCAAGAAGAAATTATGTGTGTGCTTTTTCAGTTCTTTGATCCTATGCATCATTACTTTACCTTTCGCAATTACGAATTGGTGCCTACATTGGAAGAATTCTCTCAACTACTAGGAGTGCTTGTTCTTGATCAAATACCATTCACAGATTTAGAGGAAACTCCAAAACCTGAAGTTATTTCCAAAGCCATGCATTTGAAGAGATCCGAAATTGTAGCGAATTGGGAAACAAGGAGTGGAGTCAAGGGTTTTCTAGCCAGGTTTCTATTAGAGAGGGATCGACTGTTTTGGGAAGATATGGATTTTCAAGATTTTGGAGATGTCTTGGCCCTTCTAATCTATGGTTTGGCTTTATTCCCCAATACGGACCAACTCATAGATGTGAATTCCGTCAAGGTTTTTCTTTCTCGTAACCTTGTACCCACTCTGCTTGGAGACATTCTACATTGTTTTCAAACTTGCACCATGAAGAAGAGAGGGACTCTTTTGTGTTGCATTCCATTAATGTGTAGGTGGTTTATTTCACACCTACCTTAATCAATATTGAAGAATCAACAAGGCTTGACGTGGTCTCAAAGGGTAATGTCGCTCTCTCATTCGGATATATATTCGTGTCCCCGATCTCTAGGGGATGTTACCATCATTGACCATTATGGAGAGTTCCCTAATGTTCCACTCTTGGGCATTAGGGGAGGTATTACTTATAAGCCTTCTCTTGCATTACGATAGTTTGGGTATGCACGAAGAGATGGTCCCCATGATGCGCTCATCCAGTTTTGGTATTCGACTACGAGGGTGATGTCCAGGGTTATCGTTAAAGGTTTGTACGAGCTTGAGGCATGGTAAACAAGGTTGATAGTAAGACTTTGGGGAATACAAATTCCATCCCTCTTGAGCCTTACCTCAAATGGGTACGAATTTGTGCTCAAAGTCTCATGATGCCATACCCAGCCATCCCACCTGTAATTATGGAGCTTGTTGCTGAGGGAGACACTCCTTATACCATTCTCCATCCTGACATGCCTACCCACTTCGAGGAATTGCAGAGATCGTAGATTCAACTCAAGGGGGAACGAGACATCTTTGAAGCTCTATTTTATGCAAATGAGAAGAAAGTGTTAGAGCTTACAAGGAAACTTCACGAGGAGCGAAGCATGAATGCCTACATTGCACCGAAGAGGATGCGCCCGTGGGAGATTTGAGTCTTTTTGTTTTAAGATTTTATTTTTTCTTCCTAGTTTCTTCCATTGTAAGCCTAAGAGGCAGTTGTAATTCTTGAGCTCATTAATGCAATTGATGTTTTTTGACTTCTATTTGTCTAGAAAATTTAAAATTCCCTGAAAACCTTGAAAACATTGCTTTCACATAACATGCATCATTTCATAAGCAGATTTTCCGGCACAAGCTTCTTCATCTTTCTATTGTTTATTTCAGTATAAGATGGATCTCGAGAAAACTGTCAAGGACTTGCAGACTCAACACTCTCAATTCCAAGAGACTCTGCTCAACTTAGCAAAGGGTCGGCAAGAAATTATGATGCTCCTCATCACGAAGAAAAAGACTAAGAAGAAAGTTGTGATCAACATGGGGAAAAGGTTCAAAGGCCCCGCCCGACAAGTTCAAATTGAAGAGGACTCCACCGAGGAGGATGATAATCAAGAAGAAGATGCTAGAAGCACTCGTGCTAGGGGTGGGAATAACCAAATTTCCAAGGATGAGGATTATTCCGATGAGCAATACCCACCCGCCGACGACAAATATAAGCAACTAGAAGACAGATTAAAAGCTGTAGAGATCCAAGCAGTGCTTGGCTTGGACTTTGGAGACTTGGGTTTGGTTCCTGGGGTGGTCACTCCCCACAAATTTAAGATCCCTATCTTTGCTAAGTATGATGGTGTCTCATGTCTAAAGCTCCATCTCAGATCATATGTCTGCAAGATCCAACCGCATACCGTTGATAGGAAACTATAGGTGCACTTTTTCCAAGAGAGTCTATCTGGAACACAGTTGGAGGGGTTTTACCAATTGTAAGGGACAAACATTCATACCTGGGAGGATCTAGCTGCTGCCTTTTACCGCCAATATCAATATAACGTTGATCTTGCGCCAACTCGGGTGCAATTGCAAGGTATGACCATGGGTTCAAATGAGGGCTTCAAGGAGTACGCCTAAAAGTGGAGAGACCTGGCAGGTAGAGTGCAACCACCTCTCACTGAATGAGAATTGGTAGACATGTTATGGGAACATTGACTGGTCCATTTTTCAAGTTGCTGATTGGGAGTTCATCATCCAGACTTACTGAATTGATCTTAACTGGCGAGAGGGTGGAAAGTGGAATTAAAAGTGGGAAGATACACATGGCCTCTACCTATAATGCTATGAAAAAACCATTTATTGGTATAAAAAATAGACTAATGTCATATATGGATCAAGAAGTCGTACGAAGAATAACTGTTATCATGCAGTACGGGAAGTATTGATTTCCAATTCAATGACCACGTCAACAAAACAACCAACAAAGGTCGGATGCACAGAGAAGACAATTTACTATAATCGATATGAAACTGTCTTAAGCTCTGCAACACCTATTGAAAGCTGATTTGGTAACATTGTGAGATCCCCCTTCTAATCCTAACACAACTTCTCTAAAATATAACCCCAATGCAAAATGTGCTTACCATTAAAATAGTACTGAACATGATAACAATGATTGTTGGGCATTAAAGAACAAAATCCAAGACCTAATTAATAACAAAACAATTGAATTCGACCCTTCACCAGCTCCCAATGTTATCACCGCACCCATGGCTAGTCATGGTAAGGGTGTCAATGCTATTGAAGATGCCTCTTTTGTTTCCTCCATCAATAATTTGACCACTCCTTTGAAGAGTATTAAAAAGAATTTTTTGAAAGCTGGAGTATTCCCAGGCTGTTTTGAAGACTGTTACCGTTGTGCTACACAAATTAATGGTTGCACATGGTTGAAGAAAGGTGTGCAACACCTAATGGATATCCATGAAATTCTATTTGAGAAAACTCCATCTGTGAAAAGTTTGACCCATAGTGTATCTCAAGAGTTTGAAGAGATTTCCATCATCACCATTTCAAACACTCCTGTTAGGATCACCTCCAAAGGTCATATTAGGATTTCCACTGAACCAAGAATTGCGTCACTAATAATCACCACACCAGGGCCACTCCCCTACTCTTCTGATAAAGTTGTGCCCTGGAACTATGGAGTGGAAGTGTATTACCATGGTATCAAACAAGAATCATGGATCGCCAAGAATGAGAATGCTGAAGTTATAAACATTGTTGGATCAAGTAAAGTTACTAGGATGGGAAGGATATTATCTCCAGAGATCTCACCTCCGACAACCACTACTACACCCATTCATATTACTGCTGTTAAAACTATTGTTGATACTCGAGGAAAGGAAAAAATGACCGAGCCTGCCCAGACGGAAGCGCCCACAAAAGATATTGTAGTTGAGGACCCATCTACCCAAGAGATGGAGGATATTTTAAAAATTATCCGAAAAAGTGACTATAAGATAATGGAATAATTGGGGCACACACCCTCGAAGATTTCCATGTTGTATTTGTTTCTATGCTCCGAGGCATATGCCCAAGCCCTGTTAAAATTCCTGAAAAATGCACATGTCGCACAAGAAACTACAGCCGACCAATTTGAAAACTATGTAGCAAGCCTGACTGCTGACAATGGTTTGGGATTTTCAGATACAGATTTGACCCCGGTGGCGAAGAATCACAACAAAGCTCTGCATGTTTCCATCGAGTGTAAATGCGCCACTTTAGCACATGTGTTAGTGGATATTGGGTCCTCCCTGAATATCTTACCAAAAGGTGCTCTGGATAGGTTTGACTGTGAATGTTTAGTACTAAAACCTAGTGACATAAATGTGAGGGCTTTTGACGGATTAAAGAGAATGGTCCATGGAGAGGTTGATCTTCCTATCAAGGTTGGGTTCCAAATCTTCAACTCAACATTCTATGTGATGGATATCCGCCAAAATTATTCTTGCCTACTCGGACCCCCGTGGATTCATGGGGCAGGTGCGGTTACCTCCATACTACATCAAAAGATGAAGTACCCGATCAAAGGGAAAATTGTCACCATCTGTGGGGAGGAAGAGTTTATAATCAGTCATTTGAATTCATTCAAATATATTGAAATGGATGGAGAATTCATTGAAAATCATTGTCACTTTTGAAGTGGTCCCTCCAATGATTGTTTTTGCCAAAACTACTCCTAAAGCTGCTAAAGATACACTGAGAATGAGCTCTCTCAAAGATGCTCGTGCCGTTGTTGAAGATAGAGGTTGCATCATTTGGGGACAACTTCCTGATATCCCATACAAATCAGACAAATTTGGTTAGGCTTCACCTCTAAGGCTTAAAAGGAGTTTCGGCATGATCATGCAGGGAGACCGCCTCTCCGTATCAGTAATAATGAAGTTAATGCTCTTGGAGACTCTGACAATGACGGTGACTGGGACGACTGGATCTACCCATCTGCTGATGGAGGACTCAACAATTGTCAGACCAAGGACTTCATCTCAATCTCTTTCAGCCAAGATTAATTTCCATTTCCTATTTTATTACTTCAAGAAATTTGTCTGTAATTTCCATTAAAACAATGACTTTAAACCACGCGCCTTGTCCGGGGCACAATGGTCCATTTGTTAAGGGTTTGTCATTTCCATATGCCATATGCTCATTTTAATGAAAACATTGGACTATTTTGCATTCAAATTTTGCGCTCTTTGTCTTTCTTTTACTTTACTACATTTTCAAATAGCCATGTGACCTTACATGCGCACACACACACACACATTTGCAGATCAACATCCACTCTGGATCTCATTGACAACAATTCTTCTATTTCCATCTATGACTTTAAAAATCCAATCTATCGAGTCAAAGATGAAGGTGAAGAAGATTGTGAAATACCTGGGGAACTCACCAGACTCTTGATATAAGAGGAAAAGGCCATTCAATCGCACGAGGAGCCAGTTGAAGTGATAAACTTGGGTATTGAGGCAGATAAGAAACAAGTCAAGTTTGGCGCTAACCTGGAAGACAGTGTCAAGGGAAGATTGGTTCAGATGTTACATGACTATGTTGAGGTGTTTTCTTGGTCGTACAAAGATATGTTGGGGCTTGATACTGACATCGTAGTTTATTGTCTACCAATGAAAGAAGGTTGTCCTTCGATCAAGCAAAAGGTTCGTTGTATACGGCCAGATATGTCTAACAAAATAAAGGCTGAGGTAATGAAACAGTTCAATGCAGGTTTCCTGGAAGTGACGTCATATCCCTAATGGGTTGAAAATGTGGTCCCAATGCCGAATAAAGACTGTAAAATCCATAAGTGCATAGTCTATAGAGATTTAAATAGGGCATCCCCAAAGATGATTTCCCACTACCACATATTGATGTCTTGGTTGATAATATTGCTCAACACAAAGTGTTCTCCTTCATGGATGACTTCTCCGGATACAACCAAATCAAAATGGCGCCTGAAGACATGGAGAAAACCACTTTTGTCACACAGTGGGGCACCTTCTGTTACAAGTTCATTCCTTTCAGTTTGAAGAATGGGGGCGCAACTTATCAACGGGCTATGATGGCTCTATTTCATGATATGATTCATGATGAAATCGAAGTTTATGTTGATGACATGATTGTAAGATCACAAACTTAGGAAGAACACATTGATCATTTGCACAAGCTATTTTAAAGGTTGAAGAAATACAAGCTGAGGTTGAACCCCAACAAATGCACCTTTTGGATAAGGTCTGGAAAACTCCTAGGATTTGTCACCGGTGGAAAAGGGATTGAAGTCGATCCTGTAAAAGTCAAAACCATACAAGAAATGCCATCTCCCTGTATTGAGAAGGAAGTCAAAGGTTTTTTAGGTCGACTCAACTACGTTTCCCGATTCATCTCTCACTTAACTGTAACTTGTGAGCTAATTTTTAGACTGCTGAAGAAAGATCAAGTAATCAGATGGAATGACGACTGCCAAATAGCTTTTGACAAGATCAAGGAGTATTTATAAGAACCTTCAATCTAATGCCTCAAGTTAAAGGAAGACCTCTGATTATGTACTTGGTCGTATTAGAGAATTAAATGGGGTGTGTATTAGGCCAACATGACGAGTCTGGTCGAAAAGAGCATGCGATATACTACCTTAGCAAAAAGTTTACCGACTGTGAAACAAGATATTCACTGCTGAGAAAACTTGGTGCGATTTGGCATGGGTTGCTCGCCGACTAAGACAGTATATGATGACTCATACTACTATCTTGATTTCTAAGATGAATCCCATCAAGTATATCTTTGAGAAGCCAGCCCTCTCCGGACAAATAGCCAGATGGAAAATGATATTGACTGAATATGACATCTAGTATACTACATAAAAAGCAACCAAAGGAAGTGTATTGGCAGATATTTTGGCCCATCAAGTTGTTGATGACTACCAATCTATGAACTTTGAATTCCCGGACGAGAATATCATGCTGATAACCGACTGTGAAAAGCCTGGTCCATATGAAGGACATGAACAAGGGTCCCGATGGACTATGGTTTTTGATGGAGCTTCCAATGCATTGGGTAACGTAATTGGTGTTGTAATCATTTCTCCTGAAGGTTGCCATACGCCTTTCACTTCTAGACTTTGCTTTGACTGTACAAACAATATGGCCAAATATGAAGCATGAGAATCAAATTCTTAAGCATATATGGAGACTCAGCCCTGGTGATAAGTCAAGTTAAAGGAGAGTGGGATACCAAATATCCAAATTTGATCCCTTACAAAGAGCTTGTGCTAACCCTGATCCCATACTTTGAACAGGTCACCTTTGAACATATCTCAAGTGAAGAAAATAAATTGGCAGATGCTTTAGCAACTATGACATCTATGTTCAAGGTCAATTGGGACAACGAAGCTCCCAGAATTAATATGGAAAGATTTGAAAAACCGACACACTATTGTGAGATTGACATTGATAAGGAGAAGCCTTGGTACCATGAAGTCAAAAGGTATATTGAAGCACAAGAATATCCTGAGGGAGATTCAATCAACGAAAATAAATTCCTGTGGAGGTTCTCATCCAAGTTCTTCCTAAGAAATGGGATTTTATACAGGCGCAACCATGATTCGACTCTGCTCCGTTGTATAGACAAGAAGGAAGTGGAGAATATCATGGAGGATATGCATGAAGGTATCTTCGGAACTCACTCTAGTTGACACGCTATTGCCTAGAAGATTATGAGGGATAGTTACTATTGGTCGACAATGGAAATTGATTGTCACCATCACTCGAGAACTTGCCATAAGTGCCATATTTTTGTTGACAAGGTTCATGTACCTCCAATACCTTTAAATATCATGACTTCTCCATCGCCTTTTGCAATGTGGGGAATTGACATGATCAAGGAAATCAAACCCACCGCCTCCAATGGACATCGTTTCATCCTCGTCGCCATTGACTACTTCACCAAATGGGTCAAAGTGGCTTCATTTGCCTCAGTTACCAAGAATGTTGTAGCCTGGTTTATCAAGCATAACCTCATATGTCGATACGACATCTCTAAAAGAATTATCACTGACAACGGAACCAACCTCAACAATGCTATGATTACTGAACTCTGCACGCAGTTCAAGATCAAACATCATAACTCTTCTCCATACAGACCTAAGATGAATGGCATAGTGGAAGCTTCTAACAAGAACGTAAAGAAGATTGTGAAAAAGATGGTGGTAATCTATAAAGACTAGAATGAGATGCTACCGTTTGCTCTTCATGGCTACCGTACTTCGGCTCAAACATCAGCTGGGGAAAATCCATTCTCTTTAGTCTATGGCATGGAAGTTGTCCTGCCTACCGAAGTTCAAATTCCTTCTCTAAGGATATTGAAAGAAGCAGACTTAGGGGAGGACGAATGGATTCATACTAGGTTGGATCAGTTGAACTTGATTAATGAAAAGAGGCTGACTGCTGTCTGTCATGGTCAAATATATCAAAAGTGTATGATTAAGGCATTCAACAAGAAGATTAAACCTCGAGTATATCAGACGGGTGACTTGGTAATAAAGCGCGTCATTTTACCACAAGGGGATCCCAGGGGAAAATTGACTCCCACTTATGAAGGGTCATTTGTTGTCAAAAAAGTATTCTCTGGCGGTGATATGATGTTAACCACTATGGACGGTGAAGATTTCCCACACCCTTTGAACGCGGGCATAGTCAAAAAATACTACGCATAAGAAAAATCCGCTAGGCTGACATACCTAGGAAAAAATAAGGGCATCCCGACAAACCTTAAAGGTTTGGGCAAAAATTAGGGATATATACAAAAGATTGTACACCCGACAAGTCGAAAACCTCAAAGGGCGGCTTGGGCAAAAAAGGGTATCCTGGTGGACTGAAAACCTGGAAGGGCGATCTAGGAAAAATTTAAGGATTAAAGTTTACGAATTTGTCCCGTTGGATCACTACAGCCAACTTTATTACCAAGGTCGAAAGTTCAAATGGTACAAGATCAGTTCAATCAACTTCTTCTGATAGAAAAGGATGAGATGTTCGAAGACATAGGGGCAATAGCAGAGTTGGAACCCGATGAGATCACTTCCACATGGCTATATATATATATATATATATATATATATATATATATATATATATATATATATATATATATATATATATATATATATATATATATATATATATATATATATATATATATATATATATATATTTTCACTTTGTATTATTTTCATTTCCTGACGACTTCCTCTTACTAGGATTTCTGTCTCTTTGTACAAAAACGTCTGTTTATAGGAAAATTATCAATACAAATATACTTTGAAGTGCAAATTTTTTGTTTTTTCTGTTTTGATTGCAAATACGTCCAATAACTAAAATTGAATGAACATATGCATATGAACATGATTAACTGTTAATAAATGTACGCATAAGAACAGGAATGAGTGCTTACTCAAGGAGCCAGGAGAACACTTATGCCATCCATAAATCCCCACAGAGTAAATTCATATAACTTCCTTTCAAAGTTCCAATCAGCATATCTCTTGGAAATTATCTTCCACAACTAAGTTTGGCTTTCCAAAATTGTGAAAGAAACCTTGTAAATGTTCTTCCACAAAAGAATTCATTTCCCCAATAAGGTCGCCAGAATACTTTCTTCAATAAGATTTATTTCCCCAACGAATTACAATCTCCCCAGCCTGAGTCTATTCCTTAGACTACAACAAATCACTGAAGAAACTCCTCTTCCCCAATAGAGTTGTCACTATCCCCAGAAAGTTGTTGCAAAGCCTGTATTTCGACCAGATACCTGTCAACTATCCTCCCCAGACAAATCAGAAGTTTAAACATCTCTTTTATCCCTAGTCAGGGCATATAAGAACTAAATTCCCCAGTATAGCAACGAACGACTAATGTTCCTAAACTTTACTCCCCAAACAGAAATCAGTACATCCCAGCAAAGTTTCTTCAAACAAATCAATAGGCATCCCCAATGGAATCATTCTAGACACACATACTCTTTATCTATAACAATAGTTAGGGATTTATTTTCCCAGACAAAGATACATTTCAATAACATTTTACATTCATACATCACAGCATATGCATACAAAACACATATAGCACAATCTCATTTATTTTGAGAACATCATTGCACAATGCATTTCATACATCATGACATTGCATACAACTAATTATTTACCTTTTTCAGGAAATATCAGTCACCAGATTTCCTTCACAAGACCTCTGTTGGTTCAGTTTAAATCGACCAATGATTTATCTTGATTTGTTTCTAGTAGACACTTTCTATGGTTCAAATGAATCGACCCTAAGATTTATGCTGATTCGTATCCAGTTAAAGAACAATCAAGACCTCTGTTTGTTTAGTTTAAATCGACCAATGATTTATCCTGATTCATTTCCAGTAGACACTTTCTATGGTTCAGATGAATCGACCCTAAGATTTATTCTGATTCGTATCTAATTAAAGACCATTCAAGACCTCTGATGGTTCAGTTTAAATCGACCAATGATTTATCCTGATTTGTTTCCAGTAGACATTTTCTCTTGTTTACATGAATCTACCCTAAGATTTATATTGATTCGTATCCAGTTAAAGACCATTCAAGACCTCTGTTGGTTCAGTTTAAATCGACTAATGATTTATCCTAATTCATTTCTAGTAGACACTTTCTCTAGTTGAGCTAAATCAAACCTAAGATTTATGTTGATTCGTATCCAGTTAAAGAAAATTTTAGACCTTTGCTGGTTCAGTTTAAATTGACCAATGATTTATCCTGATTCGTTTCCAGTAGACACTTTCTCTGGTTCAGTTAAATAGACCCTAAGATTTATGTGGATTTGTATCCAGTTAAATACAATTTCATACCTCTGTTGGTTTAGTTTAAATCGACTAATGATTTATCTTGATTCGTTTCAATATACACTTTCTCTTGTTCAGTTAAATCGACCCTAAGATTTATGGTGATTCGTATCCAGTTAAAGACAATTTCAGACCTCTGTTGGTTTAGTTTAAATCGACCAATGATTTATCCTGATTCGTTTCCAGTAGGTACTTTCTTTGGTTCAGTTAAATCGACCCTAAGATTTATTCTGACCCAGTCAAAGGCACATACAAATATCTGTTGTTTCAGTATAAATCGACCAATAATTTATTCCGATACTTCTTCCAATCCTTATCAACAATTACTTTGGATGGAATCTATAAGCCTATCTCCGATAACTCTTTATTACCTATCCAAATGGGATCTTTAAGCCCATTTTCGGCAAAATCAACCAATAGCATTACTTCGTGCACCAACGAGTGCAAATTTCTAGGAACTTTAGTGTTCAATCACCTTCTACCTTCAAGTCATGAATAGAAAACATGCCAATCTCACTCTTCAGGTTTAAGAAGATTGAACGGGGGCAGTTGTTGTACCCCAAAATTTTCCCTCTCTTATCACAAGATATTTCTCACAAAATATCTCAAATGCTCAAGGATTCTCCAAGATTTGATCAAACAAACTCATCTCTTAGCAATGAGATCACAAATTAGGATTTTGATTTTCACAAGGAGAATTAGACTTATAATTCATCAAATGATTTCCATGGCTCATTATAGGTTTCCAAGAATACTCATGTCAAGTTTTAAGTCTTGGATCATAATTTTGCTCAGTCAATTGATCAGATAACTAAAAATCAGCTATATTGGGTAAAAAGTCAATTATTGTCAACCTACAGTTAAACTTCAATATTTTTGGCCCATATCAATATTTTGAAGTCATATTCATCAATTGATCAAGGTTTGATCACAATTTCTCAAGAAAAGCATTCAAATCATCAAAGAGGCAAAATGGTCAAAATTAAAGTTTGGACTGGGATTGACCAATCATTGACTTTTGACCTAATACATGACTTGATGATTTGAAGCATGATCATGAGAATTCAAACACAATATATTGACCTAATTTCATGGCTAAAATCATTTCTCAAGATCAAACAATTGATAGTTGGAATTTGATGAACTGATGAAAAGTCAATTGTTACACCAAAAGTCAAACTTTGACTTTTTGGTCAACATTGAGTTTCAAAGATCAAGATCCATCACGACATTAAAAAATATGAAGTTTTATCATCAAGAATCAAGAAAATCAAAAAGTCCATAAAAAAGTCAAACTTTTCAAGACTTAGAAAATTTCTAAGTGTTTTAAACCTTGATAATTTCATTACTTCATGACCTTTGTTCACCAAGATGCAAGATGATTCAAAGAAAACTTTCAACATGAAAGTTGTAGATCTTGATGAATTATAAAACTTCGTATTAGAGGGTTGATGTCAAAAAAATGTTAGATTTGAAGATATAAGTCCATGAAGTCATGACATTTTTCATAAAACACATAGTGAAAATTTTGACAAGTTTAAGTAGATTTTTGACCTAACTTCTTGGCCAATTTTCACCTACATCCAAGATGATTTAGCCAAAATGGTCAACGTGAAGATTGTAGATAATGTTCCAAGCTTTCGAGAATGTCCAAGAACTTGAGTAGATCATGTTTGAGCTAAGAGAATCGAATACAAGAATTTCAGTATCCATTCTTGAATTACAAGTCATTTTCATGATGAACACTTGACCAAATCTCCAACCATGCTGTATAAATCTTGCTTTGCAGCCTTCTAACTTGCAAATCACTACATAATTTAATTTTTACACAGCCGATTGATCAATTGCCCAAGTGATTCAAGCTTTGTACAATTTGACTTTGCATTCAAGGAAGAAAGGTCATACTTCCATTTTGGAAAAGTTCACTTTAATCACAAAGTCAATTTCTTGATCCTCTAACTAGTTTGTTCTGATCACACTTAACATAAAAAATCAGAAGAAATATGTTTAAAGTGTCTAGAAACCCTATAGGGCATGTTACTTCACCTTGAAACCATGTTCTTCAAGCTTGCTTCAAAAACAAGTTAAAAAATCCATAACATGTGATTTTTTTCCTGATCATTTCAAACCTCCAAACCTCTTGCCTATAAATATAGGTCATCTTTGCAAGCTAACAGAGGAATTTTCAAGTCTAAAAACTCCCTCGAACACTCTCAAACCATAATTGCATTCAAACTTCCATAACTTGTCATTTTCTGCACAAAAACGTCCATCTCATCATCCACTCGTGTGTTTCTGCTCCAAATAGATCCTAAAGTTTCCTTACATCAAATATAACTCATCCCCATCCCTGTTTTGGAACTGTAACACCTCCATCATCATCATCCATAATCAAAAATAGGGTGTTGCATATTGAGTTCTCTAGAACAACTCAAGCACTCTCATCTTAGGCTAAGCATTGCAATAGCTTCATGGAGGTTCAGTGAAGCTAACCAGATCATTACAACACCTTGAAGTATGCTCAAACTCAAAACACAACCTCCTTGTCTCTTCTCATTTTCAGCGCGCATGGGCCATTCATTGTTGGGTCTAGTTATTTTACTTACTATCACCCCCTGTTTGCTCAATAACACTGGCCCGGCATTTTATTCATTTTGTTTTTTTCTGATATAAACAAAAACAAAATTTGGGCAAAAACCAAAACATTTCTTCTCTCAAACCTCCCCATTATCTTTTCAAACTCCCTGAACCAATTTTTTATATTTTTATTTTATTTTATTTCTTTTCTTTTATTATTTAGTTTTTAATCAAAATCCAAAAAAATATATTTTTCTTAAATAATTATACTTTCCCATTTTATTTTATTAGGCAAAAATAGTAAAAAATATTTTCTTAAAACTATTTAATTTCTTTTCTTAGTTAAACTAATTTAGACTTAGGTTTTTATTCTAATTTTCACTTTTAATTAAATTAACTGATACTTTAGGATTTAATTAACTGCTTTTAATTAATTAGTTTAATTAGGTTAACTCTAAAATCTTTTCATACAACAAAATCCATAAAAACAATTTCTCTTCTCTTTACATTTTTGTACATTCTATTATTTTGCATTATGATTTATTTAATTGTCATAAGCCTTGTAATAGTAATTAAGATTTATTTTACTTGTCATCCCCATTTGTAAATTTGTATCCCCCATCCCAAAATGTTGTAATAGCGTAGGACTTTAAATTCCACAATTTACCGCTTTCCATATTATTGCTAGTAATTAGGATTTGTATGGAAAGACTTAAAATCAAACAATAGACAATCTTAATTCAAGACAAATTAAATGAAAACCATACACCTTACACACTTGCATCTCTAGGGTAACCCACAATTGTTGCCTTCAGATAAAACAATCATGTCCCTCGAACGTGGGATACTCTAGGAAAGACCCTCGATTACAAAATCGTAGTCCCTTGATGATCCTTCATTGTTGTATGCCTTCTATGACTGTATGATGACCCACACCTGTCCCTTCACATCCAATGACAAAGTTTATTACTAACTAATGGTAAGATAACATTGTCTAAAGGAGGAGGAAAAGAACAAAGACTTTATTTTGAGTAGGTAGAACGTTCGTAGTTGCTTGCTCATAAACATTTCAAAACAAAACATTTTTCAAACACCAACACTTCCATTGAAATATTTTAAAAAGTCAACACTTTGTATACATTCTTCTAGAGACGGGAATCATTATAAAGTTCACCTAGACGAAGGCACATTTCAAAAATACTTTCAAACAAACACAAACACATTTTACAAAGTATTTCAATGTGAGCTAGCAACTAAGAGCTCGTAGATAACTATGGATGAAAGGGTGTCAATACCTTCCTTTTTCATAACCAACCCCCCGAACTCAAGAAAATTCTCAAAAGGTCTTTACTGTTCTTTTCACCCTTTCTTTTATTAAATAAAAGAAAAGCCGGTGGCTACTATTGCTATCCATAATATTTGCAATAAAACACAAAACACCCATTTCATTTCTCCCACCGTATTAAAACGTGACTACAATATTATAACCTATCAAGTAAATTTTTAATAATATAAAGGATTGTTCACTGTACTGTTATTGTTCACATGTCTCATCTTAGTGCTACTACAACCAATATACTCCCTTGCTAGATAACATCTCCTAACATATATATATATATATATATATATATATATATATATATATATATATATATATATATATATATATATATATATATATATATATATATATATATATATATATATATATATATATATATATATATATATATATATATATATATATATATATATATATATATATATATATATATATATATATATATATATATATATATACATATTGTGTGGATACTCAATCTCCCTTTCCCTAACAGATCTATGTTATTTATCTATTTAAAGAGAAATTGAAATATTGAAAGGTGTGTAGAAGAACTGGGTAACAACAATGTACTCAATACATACCCAAGATAAAATAATTGTGTCTCTTATTATTTTGGTTTACTTTTTGTATGAGTAATATTTGATTTTTAGCAGATAGAAAAATTTTAATTTCTCAAGACATGCATTACACTGTTATACCCCCAAATTTTCCCTCCCATTTTTACTCAAGACATCCTCATTGAGGTCTTCAATTGCTCAAAGATGACCAAGAATTGACCTGACAAATTCTCCTCCTAATCTATGAACCTCTAACTAGGGTTTCATTTTTCACCAAGATGTGTGAGCTCCAAAGGTCTCAAATGTTTTCCACGGTCCTAATAGGTATTCAAGATTGTCCATTCCAAGTTTCATGCATTACACTACAAGTTTGCTCAGAGAATTGCTCAAATGTCTGAAAATCAATTGTACTAGGTCAAAAGTCAATTGTGGCCTATATACAGTCAAACTTCAAGATTTTTGGTCAACATCAACATTTTGAAGTGATATCCATCATTTGATCAAGGGTTGGTCATGATTCCTCAAGAAATACTCCTAATCTATTAAAAGTCAAGAATTGCTAAATTAGGGTTTCTATAGGAAAAGTCAATTGAACTTTGATTTGGCATAACTTTAACATACTTCATCCATTTTTCCCTAACCAAACTAATTTTGAATAGAATACAATTCCCTACAACTTATCTTTTCCCCTCAAGATCAAGAAATGCGCCATTTGAAAGATACAAGCTCATACATTACAGGTCATTTTCATAAAGTCAACAAAAGACACTTTTTGCCAAGACCATTTACATCAAGATAAAGTTTTCAAATGCAAAATTGATAAAAAGAAGGATTGAAGAGGACATCTTGGGATTTTCAAAAAGTCAAAGATCATATTCAAAGGTTAAAAATTAAATAAGTTATGGTTTGCACAAATTGGGAAGTTTTGAGAAATTTCAAGAAATGCACATTGAGCAAATTTTTGTTTTTAGGTTAATGGGCCTAATTTTTGAGACTTAAACATATTCATGACATGTCCAAGAGCCTATAAACTCACCCATGCATGAGTTTTATTTATTTTTTATCTAAATAAAATCAAAATAAGTTACATAAATGCAAGATTAATGTATGAGGTGTGTAAAGCTGGAGATTTGATCATGTTAGAGGCCCAAAAAGCTCACAAACAGCTGTAAAAAACATACAAGGCAAGAGGAGGGAAATATCTTCTTATTTTATAAATTTTGGATCAAATCTTCATGTCTTTAAAAGAATTATTATATTTGATCTCATGGATGGATTTTCTGACCTAATCTTGCCCACTACATATATACAATAAAATCAGACCTAAAGCATACACATAGTCTCCTCGAGAAAAAAAACCTAAGTTCTCCAAAATTTCAAAGAAAGAGAGCACGAGGAAACTCCCATCTCTAGCCATCTTCAGTCAATTCCATGCGTCCCACTAACTTCTGGAAGGTCTCAAGAGTGCATCCAAGCCTTTACCTTAGCCTAAAGCATGTCTGGATCGCACATACAAGTTGCTCCAGTTTGGTAACATTTTCTTTTTATAAAGCTTTTAATCCATGCCTTATTCAATGATTCAATGCATACATACATGTTCACAATCATGTTTAGACTTGTCTTGATCCTTTGTTTACAAGCTTTGGCGCAAGGATAATGATTTTCCATGGCTAGAGCAAAACGTGTCTGTACCGCTTGCATCAGTACTTCTAGGCCGTTTCATGTAAAACTGCCACCACCATTAGATCGACAGACCCCGATTTAGGGGGTAGCCTAAATCTTAATCTTCGATTTGGCCTTTTGCAGGTTCTGGGATTTTTGGGCCATCGGAGAAGATAATAGAATCTTAACTCCGGCCTAGTCAACTTGGCTGACTCCGGTGCCCATGTGTCTCCACCCTATTGGTGCACTCAATCAACGCGTATTTTTTGTTAATTTGAATAATTGATGTTTTTATGTTACATATTATATTATAGCTTTCATGCGTGTCAATGAATGACCAGTTGGCTGGGATGGTTGAACGTAAACGTGCAATGGAAGAGGACCTGGGTTCGATACCTAGGTCTGAGGTTTTAATTTTTCTAACGTTTACAAATGTAGATCTCATACATAATGTTGCCAGACGTGCACCGTGCACCATCAGCTCATCACCGTTTGATTCTAAACTAATGCATCCAAACGCGCAGACTACCATGCGCTCTCCAAAGTTGCCCTCACTGGATCACAAAGTAAACCTGGGCCTCCTTCTTAGATGGGCCTACGTTTTCAAAAAACACACCCCCATTGTTGTTTACATCAGGCCTGTTTTCAATTTCCTTTTATTTATTTGTTTTAATTTGTTTATTCCTTTTAATTCTTTTTTTATTTAAATAACCATATAAAATAATTAAAATCACAAAAAAATTAGGTTTTAGTTATTTTTATTAGTAAAATTATTTTTGTTAATTAATTAATTAATTATTTTATTTCTTTTCTAATTTAAAAATTAAATAGATTTAGGTTTATTCCTTTTCTTTTCATAATAAAAATTCCAAAAAAATAATAATTAGAATTAGGTTAAATTTTCAATATTTCTTTTATTAGTAAAAAATACAAAAAAATGTTAGATTTACTTTTAATTTTATTAGATTTAATTTAATTTATTCTTTCTTTTAAAGTAAACAAAAAACCACCAAAAAGATTTTCTTTTAACTTAATAATTGTCCAGGTTTTTAGACGTATTTACAATTCGCACGTGTTATTACTTTTCGCATTTTATTTTCATATTTTTGTAATTGCCTACTGGGATGTAATATAATTAATTATGACTTTTACTTTACTGTTTTCTTTATTCCCCAAAGTTTGGACATTTAATAACCCCCCTCCTCGAAGCCTTGTAATAGTTAGGTTTATATTTCTGCACTTTTAATTACTGCAAACTATCAACTGTTTAGATGTATGCTAATTAGGATTGTATGGCAAGAATAACAAAAAAAATGCTAGCAAACCTAATGCGAAGACAAATAACTGAATACTAACACAATTACACATATACACCTCTAGGGTATCCCACTTTGGTTGCCTTCGGAAAAAACAGTCACATCTCTCAAAACGTGAGAGATTTTAGTGTCTACCCTCCGATTTAAAGATCATAAGTCCCTCGTTGACCCTCTCGATGTTGCCTTGGTATGATCTTAAAAAACCCTAGGGTAGTTAATAAAGTTTATTGCCCAGTTGCCTTTTTGACTATATAAACGTCCCTTCGAGTGTCCCTCAAACATACAACGACTAAGGCTACCTACTCACTAATAGTAGGATAACACTATCTAAAGGAAAAAAGGAAAAAAAACAACCTTTCGAGTAAAGTAGATAGCTGTTAGATGTTTGCTCAAAACAATTTTTACACTTACACAAAACTTCTTTCAAAAAATATTTTCAAACACTTTGTATAAGTTCTCTACCATTATGAGAAACATTACAAAGTTCTCCGCACTAAGGCGCTTCCAAAAATAATTTTCAAAACACACAAAACATAAGGTATTTCAAAATGAGCTAAGCATCTAAGAGCCCGTAGATAACTACGGATGGAAAGGGTGCTAACACATTCCCTTTCCATAATCTACCCCTTTACTCAAATAATCTCGAAAGGTCTTCCTCTGTTCTTTTCAATCTTTCCTTTGTTGGATAAAAGAAAAGTCGGTGGCGACTCTTGCTTACCGCAACATTTGGGAATACAAATGCAAAACCAGTATAACAGTCAGTTCTCCCACCGTATTACAGAACTGGCGACTCTTCTAGGGATTTTTATGAAAAAAAGTGGGGTTACCTTAGAGTTTAGTTCATTATTTAATTTCTTTACATTCTCTGTTTTGAATGCTTTACTTTTGAGGGCTTATTTGGGTTGTTACTAAAATATCCTACACCCGGATCTGGGGCACTTTTTTAGGTAAGCAGCAATAAATCATGGAGGATGTACGGTGTAGACCGATATGGACAAAGTGATAACTACGTTAGCGTGATACTCTAGCTTGTACTAATGTTCCTTGAGTCAGTCAAGGATAACATTAGGCTTCCTTATAGTGTCATTAAATTCTAACTGACCTTTAGAACCTTTAATTGACTCATCCAATCCATTTTAAAGTAGTGAGAGAGCCGGCTTTGGTTCCGACTGAAGATTGGTTGATACTCGATGCTACACTCGTTGAGAATGGACTTTTGGGTTATTTTGGTTGCAATAGTTTGGTTCTTGAGCTAAAATAATGCCTAAAAGAAAGGTCAATGATATGATACTCCCTAGAACCTGATTACTATTAATAGGACAGGTTGATCCAACTAAAACTTCAAGAGGGTACTTACCTTTAAAACTCATGCAAGCCTTTAAAACTAAGGTATTGATGTGACTTGTTTGTATTTGTTATATATGTTATTTCAAGCATAACATAACATCATAACATGTCATGTACACTAACCATTTCAAGGACCTATGGATTTATCTCTTCTCTGTTTTGTAGGTTATGGATTCAGTTCGTAGAAAAACCATCTGGATTAACTTCGCAGAAATTCCTCCCAAACTCAAGGAAATGGTATTAAAAGTTCCTAAGAGCTCATCATTTAACAAAAGATATGGTCACTAGCTCAGTTTGGTTACTATCGGTTTTGACGAAGGTTTAATGAGCGTCCTATTCCAGTTCTTCGATCCTAAGCACCATTGCTTCACATTTCCAGATTATCAGTTGGTGCCTATGCTGGAAGAATTCTCCAAAATACTTGGTTTTCCTATATTAGAGAAGGTACCTTTCACTGGTCTAGAACAAGATCCAACTTCTGAAAATGTTGCCATAGCCTTGCATTTGAAGCCATCTGACATTGAGTCTAATTGGAAAAGAAGAAGTGGAGTTAAGGTCCTTCTTGCAAATTTTCTAATGAAGAAAGCTCAGGTATTCCTAGACGCTATGAGTTAGCATGCCTTTGAAGATGTCTTAGCTCTCTTGATCTATGGGCTGGTGTTGTTCCTCAATTCAGACGAGTTTATAGATGTTAGTACCATCAACATTTTCCTTGCTCATAATCCAGTGCCTATATTGCTCGGGGATATTCTCCATTCACTCGAAAACCGTACTATGAAGAAACGAGGAACTCTTATGTGTTGTAAGTATTTGCTCTATAGGTGGTTTATTTCTCACCTTCCTCAGTCAGTAATGAAGAATGAGTTAGGCTTAAGGTGGAACCAAAGGTTAATATCTCTTTCTCACTCTGATATCTATTGGTGCCCTCGCTCTCAAGAAGATATCTCTTTTATTTATCACTATAGAGAATTTCCTAATGTGCCACTCCTTGGCATTAGAGGAGGCATCACCTATAACCCCTCTTTAGTCGTACGTCAGTTTTCCTACACCCAGAGAGATGGTTCTCATGATATGCTTATCCAGGGTATTGTGTTCGACTATTCAAATGATCTGCAAGGTTATCGTCAGAGGTTGATCCGTGCTTGGGGCATGATTAAGAAGACTGATAGTAAGACTTTAGGGTGCAAGAACTCCATCCCTTTGGAGCCTTACCTCAAATGGGTGCGACCTCATGCTCAAAGTCTTATGATGCCATATGCTGCTATTCTACCAGTGATCTCAGAGCCTATTGTTCAAGGGGACGAGTCTCGCATCATTCTTCATCCTGATATGCCGACAAACTTCGAAGAATTACAAAAGTATTGGATCCAGCTCAAGGAAGAATGAGATACCTTTGAGACCCAATTCTATTCCAGTGAGAAGAAAGTGTTGTAAATGACGAAGCAGCTTCACGAAGAGAAGAATCTCAATGCCTACATCAAAACTAAAAAGAAGCTTCCCTGGGAGACCTAGGAATTTTTAAAAGTTTCTTTTTAATTTTCATTTCTTTGTAACTTATGCTTCAGTTGAACCTACTAATAAAAGTCTTTTATTTCTGTTTTGTTTAAAAGAGTTTAAATCCTATAAGGTCCTTGAAAATATTGCATAAGCATATCATGCATATCATCACATAAACAGGTTTCAGGATAGGTTTCTTATCTTTTCGCTGTTTATTTCAGCAAAAAGAATGGCTCTCGAATAGAATATAAGTATCTTCAAGCCCAAAATGCTCAATTCCAGCAAATTTTCCTGGCTTTAGATAAGGGACAAGAAAAACTGAAGGCCCTGATTCTCAAAGACAAGAAGAAGAAGGCAAAGAAACCAGTGGGTGTCTTGAATATGGGAAGGAGATTCTGAGGGCCAACAAAGCAAGCTCTAGAATTCGTAACTCCTACAAATTAGGGATAAAATCAAGAAGAGAAAACAAAATAAGAAGACCACATCCCAGGGTCTGATGAAGAAGAGGCTGATTATGCTGAAGAGCAGTATCCTCCTGCTGATGACAAATACAAGCAAATGGAGGATCGTCTTAATTCCATGGAAATTCAAAGAGTACCTGGTCTGGATTTTGAAGAATTAGGGTTGGTTTCTGGAGTGGTCATCCCACTGAAGTTCAAGTTTCTCGTGTTTGCTAAATATGACGGGGTCTCATGTCCTAAGCTGCATCTAAGATCTTATGTCAGAAAGATCCAGCCTCACATTGCTGATAGGAATTTGTAGGTGCATTTCTTCTAGGAAAGTTTATTAGGGACTCAATTGGAATGACTCTATCAGCTGGAAGGAACCAACATTCGTAACTGGGAGGATCTAGTTGCTGCTTTCTACAGGCAGTACCAATATAATGCTGACCTCGCTCTAACTCGTACACAACTTCAAAGCATGTCTATGGGATCTAGTGAGGGATTCAAATATTATGCCCAGAAATGGAGAGATCTTGCGGGAAGAGTCCAGCCTCCTCTATCTGATAGAGAGCTGGTAGATATGTTCTTGGGTACTTTGTTCGGACCGTTTTCAACCATTTGATTAGAAGCTCTTCAGCTGGGTTCACTGAGATGATATTGACTAGTGAAAGAGTAGAAACTGGTTACAAGAGCGGTAAGATTCAAAGGGATGCCTCTTCGATTACAGTGAAAAATCCTTTCATTGGGAAGAAGGAAGTAAGTGTTGCCTACGGTCAGAGGAATCAAAGTAAAATTGAACACCGTCCGACGGTAGGAGCTGTGATGATTTCCAAACCTGCACCAAATCAACAACAAAACAATCGGCACAGGCAGGACGCACCCAGAAAACAGTTCACCCGGCTTAACATGTCCTTATCTAAGGTTTTTCCACACTTGTTGAAGTCTAATCTGGTCACTCTGAGGGAGGCTCCTAAGAATCCAAATACTACGTCTCCCCATTATAATCCAAATGCTCGACGTGCCTACCTCTCCGAAAGTCCAGGGCATGATACAGACGATTGTTGGACTCTGAAGAACAAAGTGCAAGATCTTATCGAGGTAAAGGAGATTGAATTTAACCCTCCTGAGACCCCTAATGTGATAACTGCCCCAATGCCCAAGCTTGGCTAAGGTGTTAATGTTGTTGATGACAACATGTCTGTTTCTTCTGTTGATGAACTAGCTACTCCTCTTCTGATGGTTAAGAAAAATCTCTTGCGAGACTGTTTATTTCCGAGATATGGTGAAGGTTGCCACTTGTGTATGTCTCTGCCCAATGGTTGCTTGTTATTGAATATGGGTGTCCAACACCTGATGAACAACAAAGAAATTTTGTTTCAGAAGACTCCCTCTACAAGAGTTCTATGTGAAGAAATTTCAATTATTACCATTTCCGACAATCCTCCCAGGGTCTTTTCCAATAGACCTTTCAGGATTACATCCACTCCAAAGGTTGCTCCTTTAATTATCACCTTTCTAGGGCCAATACCATATTCCTCCGACAAAGTTGTTCCTTGGAATTATGGGGCTGACGTTTACTACCATGGCGTCAAGCAAGATTTACTGGCTATTAAGAATGAAGATACTGAAGATGTTGATCCTAACATAGACAATATTGGTGGGACCAGTAAAATCACCAGAAGTGGGAGGATTTTATCTCCTGAAATCTCTCTGAAGATTGTTGCCACTCCTTTGGTCATTCCTGCTAATGTTCCTGTTGTTATTCCTGTTTCTACTCTTGTTGTTATTCCTACTATCACTCCTGTTGGTACTTCTTCTACGGAGTCAACTGAGGCTCGGGGAAAAGAAGTACTGGTTGAGCCTTCCCGGATGGAGGCACCTAAAGAAGCCATCCCTGAATCCTCCACACGTGAAATTGAGGAAATTCTGAAGATTATACGAAAGAGTGATTACAATATGGTGGAATAATTGGGGAAAACCCCTTCAAAAATTTCAATGTTGGCCTTGTTCTTATGCTCTGAATCCCATGCTAAGGCTTTGGTGAAGTTTCTGAAGTCTGCTCATGTGCCACAAGAGACTTCTACCGACCAATTTAAGGATTGCGTTGCTAGTCTGACTGCTGACAACAAACTTGGTTTCTCTGATGCCAATTTGACGTCCAAAGGAAGAAAGCATAATGATGCCCCACATGTCTCTATTGAGTGTAGGGGCACTACCCTGGCTCATGTCCTAGTTGACATTGGTTCGTCACTGAATGTTATACCCAAGGGTGCTTTGGACATATTGGACTGCGAAGGGCTGACTTTGAAGCCCAATAATATTATGGTGAGGAATTTTGATGGTTCTAAAAGTATGGTACACGAGGAGGTGGACATCACTATTTAAGTTGGTTCTCAAACTTTTGACTCTACTTTCTACGTGATGGACATCCGCCCGTTGTACTCTTGTTTGTTGGGACGCCCTTGGATCCATGGGTTCGGTGTTGTTACTTATATGTTGCATCAAATGCTGAAGTATCTAGTAAATGGGAAGATTGTTACAGTCCATGGTGAGGAAGAGTATATGGTGAGCCACCTGAGCTCTTTCAGGTATGTTGAGATGGACGGCGAGTTCATCGAGACCCCCTTCCAGAACTTTGAAGAGGTTCCTCAGATAATTGCTACTACTAAGACTGTTGCTAGTGTTCCAAAGATTACCAGACCTCCATTGAAGATGGATTCTCTGAAGGATGCCAAGGCGGTAGTTGAAGAAGATGGGTGTACTATTTAGGGCCAACTCCCTGACATTCCCTACAAGTCTGACAAGTTTGGTTTGGGTTTCACTTCAGGGACTCAAAGGGTTGTTCGACGTGCTCGTGCCGGAGGACTACCACTATGCATCAGCAACCATGGAATCAATGCTTTGGAGGACAGTGACAATGACTACAACATGGACAATTGGATCTTCCCAACTACCAGCGGTGAACTAAATAATTGGACGGCTAAAGACTTTGTTCCCATTACTTTTATCCAGGAGTAATTGTCTTTTTGTTTTTTGGAATATGTAATATTTGAACAATTTAAACTCTAAAGCCTTGTGCTTTACCCGAGGCACAATGGTCTATTTGTGAGGGTTCTTGCTTCATCTTCATATGTCATTAATAAATCATTGGATGTTTTGCATACAAATTTTACGCTCCCTGTCTTTCTTTTTTGGTTTTTATTTTATTAAAATAGCTATGCTCTCTTACACACACCCACATATCAAACGGCAGATCCAGATCCACTCTGGATCCAATTGATAACGGTTCTTTTATTTCCAGTTATGACTTTGAAAGTCCGATCTACCAAGCCAATGATGAAGGTGAGAAAGACTACGAAGTACCAAGAGAACTTACCAGACTGTTACAATAGAAGGACATGGAAATACAGCCTCATGAAGAGACAGTTAAGACAGTAAACTTGGGTACTGAAGAGGACAAAAAAGAAGTCAAGATAGGTGTCAACTTGGAGCATAGTGTCAAAGAGGAGTTAATGCAAATGTTACATGACTATGTGGAGATCTTTTCCTGTTCATACGAAGACATGCCAGGGATGGACACTTATATTGTGGTTCATCGTCTGCCAACGAAAGAAGACTGCCCTCTAGTGAAGCAAAAGGTTCGTTGTATGCGTCCAGAGATGTCAGAAAAGATCAAAGTTGAAGTTATGAAACAGTTTAACACGGGGTTCTTAGCTGTTAGTTCTTATCCATAATGGATTGCTAATGTTATTCTGGTAACTAAGAAGGACGGTAAGGTACGCATGTTTGTGGATTACAAAGACTTGAATAGGGCAAGCCCCAAGGATGACTTCTCGCTTCCCCATATTGATGTTCTGGTTGACAACACCGCATAACATAAGATATTCTCCTTCATGGACGGTTTCTCTGGTTATAATCAGATCAAAATGGCACCTAAAGACATGGAGAAAACAACCCTCGTCACACAGTGGGGTATCTTCTGTTATAAAGTTGTGCCATTTGGGTTGAAGAACGTCGGGCAACCTAACAGCGAGCTATGGTAGTTTTGTTTCACAATATGATCCATCACGAGATAGAGGTCTATGTGGATGACATGATATCCAGGTCTCAGACTGAAGAAGATCACCTTAATCACTTGCAAAAACTGTTTGAAAGACTGAAGAAGTACAAGCTAAGACTGAACCCTAACAAGTGCACCTTTGGAGTAAGATCTGGTAAGCTCCTAGGTTTCATTATCAGAGACAAAGGTATTGAAGTAGACCCTGCAAAGGTTAAAGCTATACAAGAAAGGCCAACTCCCCGCACTAATAAGGAGGTTAAGGGATTCTTGGGACCTCTAAACTACATTTCCATATTCATTTACCATCTAACTGTAACTTGTGAGCCAATATTCAAATTACTGAAGAAAGATCAAGCAGTTAAGTAGAATGATGACTTCCAGACCGCCTTTGACAAAATCAAAGAATATCCTTAAGAGCCTCCAATTTTGATGCCGCCGGTTGAAGAAAGACCTCTGATCATGTACTTAACAGTATTAGAGAATTCAATGGGGTGTGTGTTGGGACAGCATGACGAGTCTGGTCGAAAAGAGCAAGCAATATACAACCTTAGCAAAAAGTTTACCGACTGTGAAACAAGATACTCACTGCTCGAGAAAACTTGTTGTGCATTGGCATGGGCTGCTCGCCGACTAAGATAGTATATGTTGACTCACACTACCTTGTTGATATCTAAAATCGATCCTATCAAATACGTCTTTGAGAATCCCTCTCTCTGTCCGGAAGAATAGAAAGATGGAAAATGGTCCTGACCGAATATGATATTCAGTATACAACCCAGAAAGCAATCAAGGGAAGTGTATTAGCTGGTCATTTGGCTCATGAATTTTGAATTCCTGGATGAGAACATCCTGTTAGTGACTCATTATAAAAAACCTGGACGGGATGAAGGACCTGTAAAAGGAACCCGATGGACTATGGTTTTTGACAGAGCTTCCAACGCACTTGGCAATGCCATTGGTGCTGTGATTATCTCCCCCGAAGACTTCCATACACTCTTCACTTCCAGGTTATGTTTCAATTGTACCAAAAATATGGCTGAATATAAAGCATGTATCTTGGGTCTCAAGGCGGCTATCGATTTGAGAATCAAATTCCTAAGCGTATATGGAGACTCGGCCCTGGTAATCAGTCAAATCAAAGGAGAATGGGACACGAAGCATCCTAATCTCATCCCTTACCAAAATCATGTGCTGACACTGGTTCCATATTTTGAAGAAGTTACCTTTTAGAATTTTCCACGAGAGGAAAATCAATTAGCAGCTGCGCTAGCTACTATGCCATCCATGTTCAAAGTCAGATGGGATAATGAAGCCCCTCAGATCACTATTGAGTGATTGGATGAACCGACATATTGTTATAAGATTGATACTAGAGAAGCAGTGGACAAACCTTGGTTCCATGAAGTAAAAAGATACCTCGAAGCTCAAGAGTATCCTGAGGGGGCTTATGTCAATGATAAGAATTTCCTAAGAAGGTTCTCTGCCAAGTTTCTCCTCAGTAATGGAATTCTCTACAAGCGCAACCACGGTTCTACTTTTCTTCAGTGTGTAGACAAGAGTGAAGCAGAAAAGATTATGGCAGACATGCACGAAGGCACCTTTGGAACCCATTCTAGTGGGCACACAATGGCTAAGAAGATTCTTAGAGAAGGGTACTACTGGTCACTTATGGAAGCAGACTGCTATCAGCATACCTGAACTTGTCACAAGTGTCAGATCTATGCTGATAAAGTACATGTGCCTTTGATTCCCTTGAACATCTTGACTGCTCCCTGGCCTTTCGCAATGTGGGGCATTGATATGTTCAGAGAGATTAGACCTACCGCTACTAATGGGCATCGCTTCATCCTGGTTTCCATTGATTACTTCACAAAGTGGGGCGAGGCAGCCTCATTTGCTTATGTTACCAAGAATGTTGTGGTCCAGTTCATCAGAAATAACCTTATCTGTCGGTATGGTATTCCAGAAAGAATCATTACAGATAATGGTACCAATCTTAATAATACTATGATCACCGAAATTTGTATGCAATTCAAAATTCAGCATCATAACTCTTCACCTTACCGGTCAGATATGAATGGCATTGTAGAGGCTGCTAATAAAAACATCAAGAAGATCATACAAAAGATGATGGTGACATACAAAGACTGGCATGAGATGTTACTATTTTCTCTTCATGGTTACCGTACCTTAGTACGTATGTCAACAAGGGCAACTATCTCTCTGGTATATGGTATGGAAGTTGTCCTACCCATCGAAGTCCAGATCCCTTCCTTGAGAATCATGAAGGATGAAGGTTTGAATGAAGACGAATGGGTCCAGACTCAACTTGACCAGTTGAACCTGATTGACGAGAAGAGGCTCGTGGCTGCCTGTCACGGTCAAATGCACCAAAAACGTATGATTAAAGATTTTAACAAAAAGGTCAGACGTCAGGTATATCATGTTGGTGACCTAGTAATCAAGCGCATTATCTTGCCGCAAGGTGATCCCAGGGGAAAATGGACTCCCATATACGAAGGGCCATTTGTGATCAAGAACATATTTTCTGGTGGAGCTATAATCTTAACCATTATGGACAGTGACGACCTCCTGCACCCTGTAAATGCGGACATAGTTAAAAGATATTATGCATGAGCAAAGATCCGCTAGGTCTACTGGCCTAGGAAAAAGTAAGGGCATCCCGGAGAACCATAAGGGTTCGGGAAAAATCTGTACACGCGGCAAGTCGAAAACCTGAAAAGGCGACTTGGGCAAAAAAGGCTATTCCGATGGACAGAAAACCTGAAAGGGCAATCCAGGAAAAAGTTAGGGATTAAAAGAGTATAACTATGTTCCGTCGGATCACCTCACAGACAGGCTTCGGTAACAAGTGTCAAGTTAAAATGGTACTAATCAATCCAGTCAGCTTCAGTCAAGACATATGCATTTGAATGTGATTACCGTTTACAAATACACGCATAGAAAACAGAAAGACAGTTACTAATGGCTTTAAGAAATGGGACGGTGTCTACAAAACCCATCTACAAATCCCTGCAGATACATTCTCCAGCAGGTACATAGACAGAGACATCCTACTACAAAGTCACTACCATATCTTCAGTATACATCCTAATCATGTCAGAGTTTCCGATATCTATGGCAGAGCAAGAGTCTCCAATTATCTCCCCATCATCTTGAAGAATTCCTCAGCCTGGTTCATAAACTTCTTGGGTTCCCCAACAGGGCTTCATAAAAATCCCCAAGCAGTTTACGAATTTTGCTTCCCTAGTAGAGTTTATTTCTCTGGCTACGAAAATCCACCTCCCAGCAAGTTTACTTTAACAATTAATGAAGAATCACATACTTCATCCCCAGCAGCAATCAAGGATTTATTTTCCATGCAGTTTGCTCCCCCAGTAGAGTTTATTTCTCTGGCCACGGAAATCCATCTCCCAACAAGTCAACTTTAACAATTAATGAAGAATCACATTCTTCATCCCCAACAACAGTCAGGTATTTATTTTCCCTCAATTCAACGATGCTACAAAGAACAACTTACCAGTTCATATATTACATTCATACATCATGTTACAAGCTTCATAGCATATGCATACAAAATACATATAGCACAATCTCATTTATTTTGAGAGCAACATCACAAAATGCATTACATACATCATGACATTCCATACAACTAATTCTTTACCTTTTCAGGGAAAATCAACAAACAAATATTATCACCAGTTCTCAAAAATTCCAGATTAATTCCTAAAACAAGATAGGGAAATTATTTGAAGTAACAACTCAGTGAGTCATTGTGAAGCATGGAATCCGACCGGATAGCAGTTTACAATTATTGCGAAGCCTGGAGTCCGACTAGATAGAAATTAAATCTCATCAGTAACTGTGAAACCTGGACCCGACCAGATAACAGTTAACATCAAGTACAAACACTGTGAAGCCTTGAATATGACTAGATAGAAATTTACGACACTGGGAAGCCTGGACCGTACCAGATAGCAGTTAACCTCATTACTGAAGTCCGAAATCCGACTGGATAACAGTCAATCTACAATTCAAGACATTGTGAAACCTGAACCCGACCAGATAACAACATACCTAAAAATTCAAGCTGAATCCTGGATCCGACCAGATAATAGCTTAATTTATTCAAATCACTAAAGCCTGGACCGGACTAGATAACAGTTCAAGTCACTGAAGCCTGGATACGACCAGATAACAGTTCAAGTCACTAAAGCCTGGATACAACCAGATAACAGTTTAACCTTGAGAAAATTACTGCGAGGCCTGGAAGTCTCCAGATAACAGTTAATTTCATATTCCCCAGCAAGTCATTGTGAAGCCTGGGATACGACCAGATAACAGTTAACTTTATGATCTTCAGTAAGTTATTGTGAAACTTGGATTTCGACCAGATAACAGTTGACTTTCATCCCTCCAGTCAAGAGATAAAGTCCCTAGTAGAGTAATGGACAGCTAAATCTCCTAGATCATATTCCCCAAACAGAAAGCAACATTCCTCAGCGGAGTACTCCTCAAACAACAGGAACAGGAATCCCCATAAAAGAGACCTCTTATGAAGTCATCATCTACTTTGGATGGAATCTTTAAGCCCATCTCCGATGAATCTCCATCATCTTCTCAAAATGGCATCTGTAATCCCATTCCCGATATCATCAACCAATAATGTTATCTCATGTGAGTGCAAATTTCTGGGCACTCTAGTGTTCAATCATCTTCCACCTTTAGATTATGAAAGGCAGACAAGCCAATCTAAATCCTCAGGTTTAAGAAGATTGAACAGGGGTAGCTGTTGTACCCCAAAATTTTCCCTCCCATTTTTACTCAAGACATTCTCATTGAGGTCTTCAATTGCTCAAAGATGGCCAATAATTGACTAGACAGATTCTCCTCCTAAGCAATGAACCTCTAACTAGGGTTTCATTTTTAACCAAGATGTGTGAGTTCCAAAGGTCTCAAATGTTTTCCATGGTCCTAGTAGGTCTTCAAGATTTTCCATTACAAGTTTCATGCATTACACTACATGTTTTCTCAAGCAATTGCTCAAATGTCTGAAAATCAACTATATTAGATCAAAAGTCAATTATGGCCTATATACAGTCAAACTTCAAGATTTTTTGTGAACATCAACATTTTGAAGTGATATCCATAATTTGATCAAGGTTTGATCATTATTCCTCAAGAAATACTCCTAATCTATCAAAAGTCAAGAATTGCTAAATTTGGATTTCTATAGGAAAAGTCAACTGAACTTTGACCAGGCATAACTTTCACATTCTTCATCCATTTTTCCCCAACCAAACTCATTTTCAAGAGAATTCAATTCACTAAAAATTTTATTTCCCCTCAAGATCAAGAAATGCACCATTTGAAAGATACAAGCTCATACATTACATGCCATTTTCAGAAAGTCAACAAAAGACACTTTTTGCCAAGACCATTTACATCAAGATAAATTTTCAAATGAAAATTTATAAAAAGAGGGATTGAAGATGACATCTTGGGATTTCCAAAAAGTCCAAAGATCATCTTCAAAGGTTAAAAATTTTATAAGTTATGGTTTTCACAAATTAGGAAATTTTGAGAAATTTCAAGAAATTCACATTGAGCAAATTTGTGTTTTTAGGTTAGTGGGCCTAATTTTTTAGACTTAAACATATTCATGACGTATCCAAGAGCATATAAACTCACCCATGCATGAGTTTGGTTTTTATTTTATTTACTTTTTATTTTTATCTAAATAAAATCAAAATAAATTAAATAAATGCAAGATTAATGTATGAGGTGTGTAAGGCTGGAGATTTGATCATATTGGAGGCCCCAAAAGCTCACAAACAACTGTCAAAAATGCACAAGGCAAGAGGAGGGAAATATCTTCTTATTTTATAAATTTTCGATCAAATCTTCATGTCCTTAAAAGCATGATTATATTTGATCTCATGGATACATTTTCTGACCTAATCTTGCCCACTACATATATACAACAAAATCATACCTAAAGCATACGCATAGCCTCCTCAAGAACAAAACCCTAAGTCCTCCAAAATTTCAAAGAAAGAGAGCACGAGGAAACTCCTATCTCTAGCGATCTTCAGTTAATTCCAAGAGTCCGACTAGCTTCTTGAAGGTCTCAGGTTTGAATCCAAGCCTTCACCTTAGCCTAAAGCACGTCTGGATCGCGCATACAAGTTGCTCCAGTTTGGTAACATTTTCTTTTTTTAAAGCTTTTTAAGCCATGCCTTATTGAATGATTCGATGCATACATACATGTTCACAATCATGTTTAGACTTGTCTTGATCCTTTCTTTACAAGCTTTGACGCAGGGATAGTGATTTTCCATGGCTAGGGCAAAACGTGCATGTACCACTTGTATCAGTACTTCTAGGTCGTCTCAGGCAAAATGGCCACCACCACTAGATCGGCAGACCCCAATTTAGGGGGGTAGCTTAAATCTTAAGCTTCGATTTGGCCTTTTGCAGGTTTTGGGATTTTTGGGCCATCAGAGAAGATAACGAAATCCTAAATCCATCCTATTGGTGCATTCACTCAGCGTGTTTTTTGTTAATTTGAATAATTGTTGTTTTTATGTTACATATTATATTATAGCTTTCATGTATGTCAATGAATGACCGGTTGGCTGGGATGGTTGAATGTAAGCGTGCAATGGGAGACGACTTATGTTCGATACCCAGGTCTGAGGTTTTAATTTTTATAACATTTTAAAATGCAGATCTCGTACATATAGTTGCTAGACTTGCACCGTACACCATCAACTCATCACCGTCTGATTCAAAACCAATGCATCCAAATGCGCAGACTACCATGCGCTCTTCAAAGCTGCCCTCACTGGATCACAAAGTAAACATGGGCCTCCTTCTTAAATGGGCCTACGTTTTCAAAAAACACCCCCCCCATTACTGTTTTCATCAGGCCCGTTTGCAATTTCCTTTTATTTATTTGTTTTAATTTGTTTATTCCTTTTATTTCTTTTTTATTTAAATAACCATATAAAATAATTAAAATCACAAAAAAATAGGTTTAGTTTTTTTTATTAGTAAAATTATTATTTTTAATTAATTAATTAATTAATTATTTTAAATCTTTTCTAATTTAAAAATTAAATAGATTTAGGTTAATTCATTTTCTTTTCATAATAAAAATTCCAAAAAATAATAATTAGAATTAGGGTAAATTTTCAATATTTCTTTTATTAGTAAAACATACAAAAAATGTTAGATTTATTTTTAATTTTATTAGATTTAATTTAATTTATTCTGTCTTTTAAAATAAACAAAAAACCACCAAAAAGATTTTCTTTTAACTTAATAATTGTCAAGGTTTTTAGACGTATATTCAATTCGTGCGCGTTATTACTTTTCTCATTTTATTTTCAGATTTTTGTAATTGCCTATTGAGATGTAATAGAATTAATTAGGACTTTTACTTTACTGTTTTCTTTATTCCCCAAATTTTGGACATGTAATAATCCCCCTCCCCGAAGCCTTGTAATAGTTAGGTTTATATTTCCGCACTTTTAATTACTGCAAACTATCAACTGTTTAGATGTATGCTAATTAGGATTGTATGGTAAGAATAACAAACGAAACACTAGCAAACCTAATGCGAATACAAATAACTGAATACAAACACAATTACACATATACACCCCTAGGGTATCCCACCTTGGTTGCCTTCGAAAAAAACAGTCACATCTCTCGAAATGTGAGAGATTTTAGTGGCTACCCTCCGGTTTAAAGATCATAAGTCCCTCGATGACCCTCTTGACATTGCCTCGGTATGATCTTAAAAAACCCTAGGGTAGTTACTAAAGTTTCTTGCCCAGTTTCCTTTTTGACTATATAAACGTCCCTTCGAGTGTCCCTCAAACATCCAATGACTAGGGCTACCTGCTTACTAATAGTAGGATAAAACTATCTATAGGACAAAAGGAAAAGAACAACCTTTTGAGTAAAGTAGATAGCTGTTAGATGTTTGCTAAAAACAATTTTTACACTTAGACAAAACTTCTTTCATAAAAAATTTTCAAACACTTTGTATACGTTCTCTAGCATTCCGAGAAAAATTACAAAGTTCGCCGCACTAAGGCGCTTTCAAAAATACTTTTCGAAAAACACAAAGCATAAGGTATTTCATAATGAGCTAAGCATCTAAGAGTCAGTAGATAACTACGGATGGAAATGGTGCTAACACCTTCCCTTTCCATAACCTACCCCCTTACTTAGAAATTATCTCGAAAGGTCTTTTTATGTTCTTTTCACCCTTTCCTTTGTTGGATAAAAGAAAAGTATATGGCGACTCTTGCTTACCGCAACATTTGTGAATACAAATGCAAAACCAGTATAACATTCAGTTCTCCCACCGTATTACACCTATGTTCTTGTGGTTCGTTGAACCTTCAATTGGTATCAGAGTCTGACTCTATTATTGATTTTCTTCAAACACTTAACTGTGCCAGAGAAAAAAAAATCCATTCCTTGAAATACATTGGAATTTATTCCTTCACTTAGTATCACCAATAAAAACACAAAGTACCTCTGTTAACTATAATTTGGCAAGAAACTCTGGAAGCAAAGACAGAAGGAATTCAGGAGACACTGAAGATCAGACATATATCTATTAGTAGCATCTGACAATCTGATTCAAAGAAGTCATGAGTAGTAAGCTAGGAAATTACAAAAGTTGACTCTAAAGATGAAATTGACAAGTCATTAATGACTAGTACAGAAGAAGTCAAAGTAGAGACATCAACTCTGAAGAGCAGAATCCCAATGACTTATTGGTTATCATCCTCCACTATTCATCTTAATTAAGTTATTTTATGCTAACAAGTTTGATTCTAAAAAGTCTAATATCTCTTGTTAAGATAATCTTGAAAGATCAAGAAGATATATAACATTGATATTTTTGCATTGACGATAAATCAAATACCTATTATTTGTTGTTAAACTTGATTTTGAATAATCAAAGTTAGATATTATTATACAAACTTATCAAATATTCAAACTCTGATTAAGTAAAAGATTCTGAAAGCCTTAAGTCAGAATCAGTAGCAAGTTACACATTAGCTTCAGGAAATCTTTCATTCTATAGATTTGACTCTAGATTATAAAGACACAATGTATAGAAATCAGATCATATTACAGTTTGAAGAAATGCCTCTAGAGTATTTGTCAGAAGCCCTCTGGAATACTTGTCATTTGGACTTTGAGATGATGATTAATGGTTGAGAATAAACATAGTATGTGGTTCTATAGTAAGACAAGTGTTATACGTGTAACCATCCATATGTTTAGTGTGACCCGTTGAGATTCACTATCTCTTGGAAACAAACAATCATGCTTTTCACCTTCTTTGTAAATTGCATGTTTACACTATTTATTTGCATAATTTATTCTCGCTTTTGAAAACTATTTAAAACACATTTCCACTCACTTCTCACACACATCGTTACTTTCACAACCCTTACTTTAAACTTTTCATCTTCCATAAACCCTTTCTTTCTAAAGCCTAACTAGGGCGGCTAATCCATAATTGTAATATCAAGAGCAAGAGAAAAATCTTCTGGCCATCGTTGCAAACAAATGTCTTCCTGAAATCTCTCTATCTATTCATGTAAAGGATTTGGAAGTTCTTTGTGAATCCATTATGGATTTTGACGACCTAAAATCAAACAGATTTAATCTTATGGTTGATGTTACTACTCAAGGCTGGGAAGAGTTCTACAGAATCCTGAAAGGTCAGGTCTATCCTAAATTTGTAAAGGATTTATGGATTCATGCATCTGCTACATCCCACGAAATCATCTCTTGTGTTTATGGGAAGAAGATCCTACTTTCATAAGAATCTATCGCCAAGTTACTATATCATGAATGCACTAGAAAGCTCTATTTTGGTGTGCCTGATAAAGGGAAGAAAATGAATGATGTTTTCTTTGTCATCTATAACGACGGAACAAGCACTAACATCTCAAATCTCAAGCCAAAATTAAGGGTCTGGGCTAGGATCTTCCTTGATTGCTTTCATCTCAAGAAAGTAGGAATCCTTTCAAATGTCGTCATCACATATCAAAAATCCATGCTTTACCATCTAGAAAAAAGGATTACGACTAATCTTCCATAAAATACTTTTCAAGCATCTAAGGGATACTATCAAAGGAACCATGAATTCTAGTTCATTTATCCAGAAATGGATTCCTTGGGGAAGATTTATTTCTGTCATTCTTATTAAAAGTGATGTTGTCAAATATCTCAAGGAAGTCTTTCTCACTGAATAAATTTGTTAGAACATAGTTTGGTTCTACATCTTTGTAATGGTTTTGATGATAACAAATACATGATATTTATAAATAACAAATGTGATCTATAAATTATGTATTAAAATATGCAAATAAATTTTGATATAATAAGCATAAGAAGAGATTTACGTTTTTGAAGCTCTGATTAGACACAACAAACTTAGAAGCAAATTCGTGTAACACGCTAAATAGAAGAAGTTTTGATGTTATAACTTCTGAAGCACCAACACTGCAAGCAAAGCTCTGATATTATGATAAGTAAAGTTCTAGAAGAACAAAATAAGTCAACGCACTCATCTATACAATGGTTCTAAGGATTCAACACTAAAGCTACAATCTAATAGTAAAAACTATGATTTGCAAAAGAAGCTTCAACGTATCATCCAAGTTCTAATGAATATCAAGATACTCTGAGGATCTAAAGTCTCAATGGTAATATTCTTATAAGATCCCGTGAAATTAAAGTTTTGATACGTTACAACTCATTCATTACAAATCAAAAAGTACCGGCTGAAGCAAGACAAGATCTATATTTTTGGAAAGTGCATTAACAACACTTTGTCAACCTTCCAAAAAAATGTTTTCTTATCCCATATGCCTTACCTATATAAATAAGACTTGAAGAAGAAATCAATATAATACTACTGCGCACTAAAAGAGAAATATTTTTATCAGTTCTATCATGTGCTTTATACTTGTGTATACATCACTATTATGATATAGTTTTGTTTAGAACATCATTGTACATACTCTTATTTGATTTATTTTGTAATACCTTGAAAAAAACCGAGTTGTGGTTTAAACTCAAAAAGACATTGACAATAGTCATTGTATCTGTGTAATCAGGTTTTTGTTAGTGGATTAAGACCTCGATTGAGAGATGCGAAATCACCTTGGAGGATGGACTGGAGTAGTTTGAGTTCAAACGAACCAGGATAACCAACGTGTCATACTGTCTTATTTTTGAAAACCCAAATTCAACCCCCCCCCCCTTTTTTGTTTTTCCATTCTTCAATTGGTATCAGAGTGCCTGGTCCTGGGTGAAAACACTTAACCGTGACAAAAAAAGATCCTAGCAAGAAAATCACTATGGTGGGACCAAGTCAGATCATCAACAATGATAAGCATGATTAGAAAGATAGAATCAATGACAAACCTCAAATCTTCGATGGTGAGAACTTCGATTACTGGAAATATATAATTAAAATTTTCTTTCTAGATCATAATACTAATATCTTGGATATGGTGACTGATGGATACATTCATCCTAGTGATGAAAACAGTCAGAAAATTGATAGAAAGAAAATGTCAGATCAACAAAAGAAACAATTCAGAAACCATCACAATGCCAAAACAATATTTTTGAGTGATATCTCATATACTGAGTATGAGAAGATCAAAAATAGAGATTCTGTTAAAAACATGTTTGACTCTCTAAGAATGACGCACGAAGGTAACACACAAGTCAAAGAGACCAAAGCTCTTGCAATCATATAGAAGTCTGAATCTTTCAAAATGGAAGAAGAAGAAACGATCGAGATAATGTTCTCAAGGTTTAAAACTCTAGTTGTTGGATTGAAATTTCTAGACAAATGGTACTCCACAGCAGATCATATAAAGAAAATCATCAGAAGCTTACCCAAGAAATGGAGACCCGTTGTCACAGCCTTAAAACTAGCCAAAGATTTGAATAAAATATCTCTTGAAGAACTTATCATCTACTTGAGAATTCATGAGATAGAACTAGAAGAAGATGATCCCCAGAATCAACGTAAGTCTCTCGCTCTTAAATCTAATAAAAATATGAACCTAAAGTTTTTTAGGTAAAAGAAGAAAACTATGGTGGATCCTCGTCAGAAGATGATGAACTATCTCTTCTCTCTAGAAGAGTAATGAGCTATGGAAGCACAAACATAGAAAGTTTAGAAACTCCAAAAGAACAGGAAATCACTCTGAATTATCTTCTAGATAATGAAAATCTAGCAAAAATATTGTATGCTACGAATGCAACGAACCAAGTCACTACAAAAGTGGCTGCCCATATCTTCAGAAAGAAAAGCCTAAAAATAAGTTCTCCAAAGAAAAGACGAAAAGTATAATGGCAACTTAGGGTGACTCAGAATATTCTAAAGCTGAAACAGAATCAGAAGATGAATGAGCCAACATAACCTCAATGGCTAATATATCAGATGATACTGAATCATCTGAATCAGAATTAGACTCAAAAGCAGAAGAGGTATTCTCTTACTTTTCTAGATCTTAATTAGAAGATAGTCTATCAGAAATTCTTGAAAGATATCAGTTACTTCGAGTCAAAAACAAGAACCTGAAATAGGAACTAGTATTTGACTCTGAAGAAACTAAAAAACTAAAAACAGAAAACTCAGAGCTAAAAGAATCCATATATAAACTTGAAAATGAAAACTAAATTATAAAAAATGAATTACAAAAAGCTCAGAAAGAAACTATTTCATAAGTTTCGAATAGTTCTAATAAAATCATAAAAGAATATGATCATAGCTTTCAAAAATTTATAGATAAAAACATAGATAGAAGCAAGATAACTTCAATGATCTATGGAGTTAGCAGAAATGGCAGAAAAGGAGTAGGATATGTGAAACCAAGGGGAGAAGAAACATATCAACCAAATAAAGTTAATGATATAGTTATAAAACATACACCTCTCTATTCACACTTTACATATGGACATGAACATGATATAAAATATACTAGTAATTCTTTCTTTGCAAAACCAAAATTCAAACAGAATTTTGAAAACTCTAACAAACAAGGACCCAAAAAGATATGGGTACCAAAGGATAAAATCATCTATGTTGTAGATGTCTTTAACAACAAGGTTTGAAACACTAGTTTTAACACCTGGACTCTGGATGATCTCTACACATGACGGGAATAAGGAATATGTTCCAAAGCCTAAGACTTAAATCTGAAGGATACGTAGGAGGCAATCAGAAAGGAGAAATTATTGGCTCCGAAACTATTGGTAACGATCATCTGAACTAGTTTGATTCTAAAGAAAGTCTTTCATGTTAGGATACTCTAAACACTCAAAAGGTTATAGAGTATATAACACAGAAACACAAATTGTGGAAGAATTTGTTAGTGTCAAATTTGATTATAAGCTTGGCTCTCAAAAGTCAAAGCAAGTGAATCTTTTGCAGATATAGAAGTTCTAATTACAGGTGCTAAAGACATATCGTCAGAATATAAATGTTCATAACTTCATCCAAATACAAAAGAAGACATCACAAATATTACAACAACTTCTGAAGAATCCATCTAGAAAAGACAATCCAGAAGCAGCTTAGCACATACTGAAAACATGATTATGGGAAAGAAAGATGATACAATTAGAACAAGATCTACATTTTGAAATATTGAAGAGTATCCCATGGGATTAGTGTCTTTGATCGAACTTACATCAAAACAAGTATGTTAAAGAACTTTTGAAAAAAGTGATATGTCATAAAGTAAGCCACCCAACTCCTATGCATTCTACATGCATTCTGGAAAAGGAAGAGGTAAGTAAGATTGTAGAACAAAATCTCTATAGAGGTATGATTGACTCTTTCATATTTAATCCTCAGAACTTTCTACTTTATTTTTTTGTTTTTGTGTGAACATCTGAACAATAGTTCTTTTGAAGTGAGAAGGAAAGTTGTATCAGAAACTATCCAGAAGATCTGAATATTTTCCAAAAACGTTTCATTTCTAAGATATAAGAAAGCAGTTCACCATATCAACATCTGACAACTCTAAATGCAAGGTCACCCTCTAAGGCTGAACACGTGTTCAAAATTTGAAGGGACTGAAACGGTTGAGTTGATGCATTGAGGCGCGAGTCAAATCGGCAACTGTTAAAAATCTTCATGATATCCCTCTTTTTCAGAAATCATTAATGCACTTAATCATTGTTTTTTATTTCTTTTAATTAAAATTAATATCTTTGTTTTCTTTCGTTGGCTATTTATATCCCACTCTCTCACAAACGCTCTCATATCTTCACTTTCACTGACCTTTCCCTTTTCATTTGTTTCTCCTTCAAAACCCTAAAAATCCTTTGAACAATGGCTTCCTCTCACCAAATTTCTCAAGTTTCTCAAATCATTCCTAGTTCTTCCTCTACCATTGAAGAAAGGTACATTGAACCATCAAGAACTCTTCTCACTCCTGTTGATTCTCTGGAAGTTCTATGTGAACTTATTGTTGATTTTATGAGTATGAAAGATAATGGGTATGACCTAATGCCAGATGTTGTGTTCCAAGGATGGAAGAAATAATTTGATCATCTCATAGGTCATGTTTTCCCAAAACTATTGAAATAATTTTGGATCCATGCCATAGCTTCAAATCATCAGGTAACGTCTTATGTTATGGGAAAGAAGATTGTCATCAGTGAAGATATTATTGGAAAGCTTATAGGTCATGACGACGGCGGTATTAGATGCAGTGAAATGGTAGAAAAAGATTCTGAACTAACCATCGTCTCAAAATAAATCTTTTCCTCTGGACAACCCTAAAAAAATCAAAGACCTGAAGTATTATCTCAGAATTTGGTCTAAAATAATTCTAGGGTGCATCAATCACAGAAAATCAACCATCTCTCCTGAATACATCAACAATGATCAACAATACCTTCTGTACTTCATCGCCACCAAAGACAAAGTTCATCTTCCTCATATTATATTCAACCATCTGAAGACAAGTGTCAAAGAAACAAGGGAAAAAGAAAGAACCAATAGAGATTGGATTCCTCTATGAAGACTCATTTTAGATATCTTGACAGCAAACAGACTGATAGAACATCTGACTGAGGCTCAACTATCAAATGTTCTGGAACCATGTACTGGAAAGACTATAAATGCCAAAAATATAAAGGAAATGAATATAATTGAAACCACTAAGAAGTATCCAACACTCACCACCAAGGAAGTCATCACCACCTGAAGAGTGCCTCTGAAATATTTTTCTCTCTTCACTCAAGCACACACCTCTCCAAAAATTGTTCTCAGGTATCTGAAATCCTACAAAAATGATGGTACAATTCCAGATGTGAATATTCTTGATCTAGGGCAACAAACTCTGGAAGTTGCTACCAGAAAGTCAAGAAAAAGGAAAGCTGTTGGAGAAGGAACTTCTCAGAAAACCCCTAAAGCTGCCAAAAATAAAGATAACTCGTCTTTTGTTTCTATTATTGAATCAGTATTTTTATCAACATCTGAAACCCCCTCACTCCAAAACCTGCTGAAGATCCATCTCCTCAAACCCTTGATGATTTTGACCTAGAAATTGACACCTCAATACCTTCAAATAATCCTCTGATTAATCCACCTTCTACCCAATTTGATCATACTCAGCCAGAACTTACACAAGTTCTTTATGATATTGATCAATTTGATTCACTGTTTGAAGCTCCCCAATCAAAAAGTCCAAATATTGACTCTGATACCATGATATTCATCCAAGGCTTCACTTTCCCACTCATGATCTCTCAACCACCAATAATCCCCACAACTACATCTCAAACTTTCTCCATTCCAGATATTCCACCTCCCTATCATTCAACGCCACCTAACCCACCTGTAATTCTTTCTGAATCTCCCTCTCCCAATAACTACTCAGAAGATCCCCTTAAAACAATCATTTATTTAAAAGTTTGGGACAATCTTGTCACAAATTCTCAGAAAATAGTCGTTTCAAAACCAACACCAAAAATATCCTAATCAGATGTTGGTAAATCTCTACTAATTATTGAAACAGAAATACATGAATGGGGTAACCCCCTGAAGCAATCTTGCATGGAGAATCTTAACCCAGCTGCTTCTGATTCTCTCTAGACTTATTTCAGAAAGTGGTTTAATTCTGAATCACTAAAGCTAAAGGAACTCATCTATGAAATCTCTCAACAAAACTTCTTCGATCACCTGAAATCTCTAAACTATGCATTTAAATATGTAGAGAAATTTTGATATAAGAAGCATAAGAAAATATTTACGTTTTTGATGCTCTGATTAGACACAACAAACTTAGAAGCAAATTCGTGTAACACGCTAAATAGAAGAAGTTATAATGTTATAACTTTTGAAGCACCAACACTGAAAGAAAAGCTTTAATATTATGATAAGTAAAGTTCTGGAAGAACAAAAGAAGTCAACACACTCATCTATACAATTGTTCTAAGGATTCAGCAATGAAACTACACTCTGATAGTAAAAACTCGGATTTTCAAAAGAACCTTCAACATATCAGCCAAGTTCTAACGAATATCAAGATACTCTGAGGATCTAAAGTCTCAACGGTAATATTCTTATAAGATCCCAAGAAAGCAAAGTTATAATACGTTATAACTCATTCATTACAAATAAAAAATTTACGACTGAACCAAGACAAGATCTATATTTTTGGAAAGTACATTAACAACACTTTATAAACCTTCAAAAAACATCTTCTCTTGTCCCATATGCCTTACCTATTAAAAGAAGACTTGAATAAGAAATCAATATAATATTGTTGTACCCCAATTTGTGCCCCTAGGATTCCTCTATCATCTCATATCAACTCAATTACAACAAGATCACACTAGGGTTTGGTTCTACTCCTTATCTCTAGGTTTTCCTATGGGGAATCACCAAGAACCTTAATTTATATATTGTAATCATCTATTTTTTGTATTGATTAACTTTTGACTAATAAATACAATGAATGTTTTCTATAATTGATGATGTTATAGGTGAAAGTAACACACATTTCATCAAGTTGATTCATAGGTTCATGAGTTTATTTCCATGCCTTATCCAACAAAATTTCTTTGAGATTCAAGCTTCATAATTGAAGATACTTTGAAGTAATATCATGAAAAGGTCTACTATGATTCATCATGCCTCAACTTGTCAAAGAAAATCAAAAGATACAAGAGTTGGTTGAAGAAGTTTGACCTAATTGAACAAGTTCTTGATTTGTTGATCACAAGTGCATAACTCTCTCAATTCTGACCATGTGAAGGTGGTTTTTGTTTCCATGGGTTCTTATTATCATCCACAACAACTTCTATTCACATGGAAAGAGTAATTATGCAAGAAATTTTGTCAAAATTGAAAGGGATTTCGAAGTCATTTTAGTGCTCTGGGAGCTGAGATTTTGAAATTCTAAGGGCTATATATTGCTCATATTTTGGTACTTTTGAGTGATTCCAAATACATGCTTCTCTTTAAATAGTTATCAAGCAATCACTTCAAAAGTTTCAAGAAAATTTCATGTGGAAGATGCTTAATGATGAAGAAAGATTACAAGTCCTCTTGATAGACCAACAAATTCCCTTATGTGACTTCAAAAGATCATAACTTGGCAAATTTTTATCTCCTTGAGCCCCTTATTTCCCCCAATTATCTTAAGTATGTGAACTTCAACTCTTCTTTTATTTGAAAAGCTTGAAAATGAGTGGAAAATTCCCTAAAAAAGAATGCAAGACCATAACTTTTTCAATACTTGGTATTTTTGAGTGATTCAAGTTTCACAATGCTCTTTGGGAAGTCTACTTCAATCTAGTATCATTGATCAAAGCTCTATTTTTGAGAAAAACCTTATTTGGACTCAAAACATGATAGGTTATTTTTGAAGAAAAACATAGAATTTTTCTAAGTACAAAAAGTCAACATCTTTTTCTCAACTTTGACTCATCACAACTTTTAGCTCAAGCATCCAATTGATCTCACTCTTTGCATATTGTAAAGTTTATGATCTTATCTTTAAATTGATTCAAGAATCATGCCCTAAGGTTCCCTAAATAATGCACACCATGAGTTCAAAGACAACCACTTGAAACTGATTTTTTCCTCCAAGTCAGAATTTGAAATGCACAATTCAGCTTCTAATCACTAAAGTGTTGCGCGTTTTTACTTTTAATCATGTTTAACAATCTTCCAGATGTGATTAGCACCTTGAAACACATGTTTTGGTTGAGTTTTGAGAAAAATATGAGTCACACTTTTCATGCTTGCAATTTCACACGAATTCCCTCCAAACTTCATCATTCCACACGCTTGAGCTTCCCATTTGCTTCCCTATAAATAGAGGGTTATATCTCACTCATTTTCTCAAGCTTGAACAACCAAAATCACTCTGTCAAACTCCCTCCATAACACCCTTTTCCGAGATTTCGAATTCCTCTTTTCACCAATTTTCAATCTAATTTCTTCATTGATCCTTCATCTTTGAACTTCACTGAAGCTAACAGAAGAAGAATCAAGCCTTGAGGTTCCCTGAATCGTGCTAGCCAAGTCCATTTACAGAGCAAGTTCATTTGACTTCGTTCAGGTAGTTTAAGGCAACAAATCTTCTAACTCAAATTACCAGAATGGTCTATGATGTTCAAGGATGCTTGCTATTAACTCAACTTTGGTGAATCAATGTGTTAGATACTTCTGTTTTCAATTTCAAATTTTTCAAAACATATCTGATTTTTTCCAAATCAAGTAAGTTGTGTTTTATATAAATTTGGCGCGAGGATATGGTTGTGATCGTCTTGAAGAGGCGCATCTAATTATACCACTATGAGCGTCTAAATTTATATATTTAAGGATCATGGTTTCGCCCTAGTTGCAGGGTAGCTGGAGGTTGAAGATGACCTATGTGGCCTCTTCAATCAATAAGAGCAAGACAATTAATATGTTGGGATTGGTCTGACATTCATGACTCCATTGCGCGCTTGTTGATCGTGGATCACCATACATTATCATTTTTGAGCCATCTGATGCGCCACTGTGTTTTAGTGAATTAGATCAAACGCCTCACATAATTTATGATTTATTTATTTTTACAAAATTTGTTTTTAATTTGTTTTAATTTCAAAAATTCATAACTCTCTTATTTTTTATCCAAAAATTATAAAAAAATACGAAAAGTTACTTTGAATTATTTCTGATTTTGTGAATATTTTTTCATATTTTTATTTTAATGATTAATATTTTTTCATGATTTTTGTTTTGTTTGCTTTATTTTAATTGTTTTAAAAATACTTTTTGACATTTTTAAATTCTAAAGTTTTTTTTATTAAAATCATTTTCCTTATTTCTGATCTTCTAAAAAATTTAGAATTTTACTTTGACTTCTAGTATTTTTTGTCTTTTTTTTACTTATTTTAGTAATTTTAATTAGCTTAATAATACTTTTCTGTTTTAAAAAATTACCAAAAATTTTATAAAAATATTTGAGATCATTTCTTCTTTTCTATAATTTCTTCTAATTTTTCTTTGACCCCTTGAATATAGTTTTCTATTTTCCCTTTTATCTTCATTTTAAAAACAATTTAAAAATAATTTTTCTTTTTATTTTATTCAATTAATGCAATTTAATTTTTCTAATATATTCTGGCTATGTGATGGTTGATCATAAATTTCATTAACATCATTCGATCTTGGGATTTGACTTTAATTCCACCATAATGAATGGATGATTTTAATGATAGTTTGATCAAATTTTTAGATTCAAAAATTCCCCTTCCCTCTTCATCTCATTCTCTTCTTACTTGTACCACATGTTGCTAGATAATGATTTGCATATTATTTCTCTAAACATATGATACATAGATTTCTATTGACCGGCCTCAAAATAGGTGCGACTTCTACATACGTCCACTTACGATTGCTTAACTTACCACTAAATTTTGTCCCGATTCGAGAAATTATCATTCTTGGCCCAAACCTATGTTTGCAAGCCTAAGTATGTTTAATTTGATATATTTGATCCGATAATCTTAAGATTCATTGTAAGGAGGTTTTGGTCTTATCAATCCTCTAATGAATCATCATAAATTTGGAATAAGTGAATATTTAAACATCGTTGATCATTTATTGTTGCCTTGAAAATTTGAAATGAATGATATACTTGACAAAAAGCAAATGAAACTTGTTATTGAGAGGCTTTGATTTTATCAATCTTCTAATGAGTTTTCAAATGCAAGATTCGATATGGTCATTCAACTAACCTCTAATTTTTAACTCATTAACAATTTACTTTTATTTTTATGTTTTTACTTTATGCTTTTACTTTAAGCACCATTTATCTTAGCATTTTCATTTCATGTTGTTTTTCATCTTTTCCCACTTGAGCATTTATCTTTATGCCATTTTGTTTTGCTCACTTGAACTTTTCATTTTCTTTTTGAAGATACCTAATGATCAACTTGAACAATAAAAAACTTTAAGGTTACCTGGACTATTTGGTTACTATCCTTGACATGATGGAATTAAATACTTCTTGGACTTAGGATTAAAAGCCTTGACCTACCTTGAGACCTTGTGACTTCTATTCTTATTTTGTCTGGAGTTCTTGGGGGTCTACCCCAAGACATTGGGTTATTTGTTTTATTTGTGTGCAGGTTATTTTGATTATATGCTTTGTCTATAATTGGGAATTCATCTGTATACAACTGTTACTCTACCCAATTTTTATGAATACTTAATGCATTTGAAGCTTGGAATTCTTAAGAGGTTTAGTATTTTTGCTTGTTTCGTTTTAATCCAAAGGATTGGAGTTCTACATTGGCTCATTGTGTCAAGTGTTGGCTTCTTATTGGTTAGATGGTTCTTTTCCCTAGATTTTACCTTATGCTTTAGGATAGTCCCTTCCTTTCCTCCCATCTTCTTTAATTTCAAAAATATTCTTTCTCCTTTTGAAAACTCTTCTTGTTTTTAATCTTGAACCGCTTTCACAATAAACTTGGACTTAGGTCCATGCATTTTCAAAACCCTTTCTTAACCAAACTTTAACCAACTTAACAATACTTTGACATTTTTATGAGAAGACTAAAAGTAAATCAATCTCATTCAAACCATTTTTCCACTTTGGCTCTTTTACTTTAAAATATTCTCAAAAGATTAGAATCTTGTCAATCTTTGCAGTGATGTAAGCTGCTATACTTCTATGATATGTAGTGAAGTGAGATATTTTCCACTTGGGTGTTCAGTGAGGCTTTGTTGATTTTAAAATCCAAGCCATATCCTCTACTTTGAGATGATACAAATTCTCCTTTCTCATAATTGTGGGTAATAAGTATTTTTTCCACTCGGATAAGACGATGATGTCTTGTCTCTTAAAATTAACCAAAATACTTGTGTTTTAAAATTTTTAAAGGTGAACTATGACTATCCTGATTTCCTATTGCACGAAAGGTGGTACGTAGGCACTAAAGGCTCGCAACTGCGACGGGTGCAAAAATTGTAAAGTATATTTCTTTTCTCATCTCCACAATCAATTTTTTTACAACATTTATAGCCAAAATACATAGATTTTCAAAGAGATTCAAATGGAGTACCGTATATGTTTAGGGTGCTAATTCCTTTCCTTTGCATAACCAACCCCCGAACTTAGATTCTCTCCCCCTCTTTTTAGGTTATTCACTCTTTTCTCATTCCTTTGGAAACATTAAAGCACCGTGGCGATTTTCATTTGATTTGTGCGAGTCAAGTCAATCCGATGGCTTAGTCTCAACATTTCTACCACTATAGAAAAAATGTCGACTTCATTGGGAAAAGATTGACTAATTTCTGGTCCATCCCTAAGTGGGCTGAGCCTATCTTTGTTTATTTATGTATATGCTATTATTGTTTATGTATTGTATATGTATATATGTTTGTCTAGATTTTCCTGGTTTTCAGGATGCTTGGTGATTTCTCATAAGTCTTATACCTGGAATTGGGCAAACTTAAGATAAGACAGGCGGTATAGTCATGTTATCTTTGTGGGAGTAATCCCAAAAATGGAGGCATGAGATCCCGCACTCAGTAGAGGCCCTTTGACTGTAGTATCATTTACCTAGTAATTAGGAAGACGTGTTGCTTTCGACCTGGGAGCCTGCTGAAACTGAGGACCGTAGAACCCTTAACCCATCTTGGCCTTTTTGGTGTAACGCGGAAGCTATGATGGAGTAATCCAGAAATGGTTGTCACACGATACTACACTCAGACGAGTTTTTCCTAAGAATATTACTAATTACCGAGTCAATCGGGACATTGGTAATTTCCGAAGGAAGGATGTAGACTTTGGGAACCTTTTAGAACCTTATTTGGCAGGTGATAAACTATTAGTCTATACCTTGTGGGTGGTACCTTTGACTTTATGCTCGTGACGTCGAACTTATGAATCCCCCATGTATGTGATATTGTGTGTGATTGTTGCATCATGCATTCATGCACCCATAACCATCCTTTAAAAAATTTGGTTCAAGGGACATAAAGTTGACTTTTTGTGAATATCTCAGGTATTTTCAACCATGGATTCTGGAAAAAAGAAAGACTCGAAAGTACAATTTCAAGAGTCCTAAGATAGATGATTTGATGATCCAGATTCCCGAGATTGAGAGTTCTACAAATTTCTGGAAGAAGTATGGATCCATTGTGTCTCTCATGAAGCTCAAGATGAAGGAGGGTATTCTCTCGACTTTGGTCCAATTCTATGATTCGATGTATCAATGTTTCACTTTCCCTGATTATCAGTTGATTCCTACATTGGAGAAGTATTCCTATCTACTGGGTTTACCTATCACCGATCGTGTTCCTTTCATCGGTTTGTAGAGAGAGCCAAAGTCTCAGAGGTGTCTACTATGGTTCATTTGGAGAAGTCTGAGATTGAGGCCCACATGACTACCAAAGGAGGAATAAGTGCCTTACCCACTCAATTTTTATTAGAGAAAGCTCGCTATTTTTCTAGGATGAAGAGTATAGTTGCTTTTGAGGCCATCTTTTCTCTGCTTGCTTATGGGTTGTTCTTATTTCCGAACATCGACAACTTTGTGGATATCAATTCCATTGGGATCTTTTTGATAGGGAATACAGTCCCTACATTATTAGGAGAAGCTTATTACATCATTCATCTTTAGGATTCTTATCATGGAGGGACGATCATTTGTTGCACGCCTTTGTTGTATCAGTGGTTTATTTCTCACTTACCCCGGTCTGATGCTTTCTGGGATATCAAGAAGCAACCTCATTGGGCACCAAAGATTATGGCTCTCACTCATCCAGATATTTTTTGGTATCATTAGGATTACTATGATTTGGATATTATCGATATTTGTGGTAGTTTCCCTAATATACTTCTTCTCAGTACAAAAGGAGGAATTAACTACAATCCCATTCTTGCACGATGATAGCTTGGATATCCGATGAAAGATAAGACAAATAGTATTCATCTGAGTGGTTTCTTTCTTAAATAGGGAGAGAATCATAAGGAAGCTAAGGAGGATATTGCAAAGGCATGGTGCCATATTCATAGGAAGAGTAGAAAGGACTTGGGACTTAGAGGAGCTATTTCTTTGGAGCTTTATCTCTGGTGGGTACAAGCAAGGGAAATTCAGTTGAAGATTTCATATTCCCGTGAGGAACCTATGCCTGACATGTTTGTGAAGACCACTCCTCCCCTTTTAGATGATGTGGAAGAGCTTTAGCTTTCCCTATTCAGGATGCAGCAGGAGAAGGAGGCTTGGAAGAATAAGTGTCACACTTTATAGATGTCCTATTGAGATGATTTAAAGGAGAAGGATGACCTAATTGAGATTCTTGACAGTCGTGTTGTAGAAATGATGGAGAAGTAAGAGGATTTATTTTCATCTATAGCTCGATCATGACTCATTCATTCACTTCCAAACTCTGGTGATTGGAGAGTGGTTGCCGACAGGTATGCAGAAGAGAACAAGTAGTTGAAGGCTCAGATTGCAAGACTCACAGGAAAGCATCAATGTGTGGAGTGACCTTCATCAGATTTTCTTTCATAGGATTTTAGATTTCATCTTCTTTTGTACTTGGGATTGTTCAAGCTTGTACTAAAAGTTGTAATCCATTTTGAAGATATTATAATGAGATTTTCAGTGTTTCAAAATGTGTTAATACTTTAGTATTTGCAAATTGTCTATAAATTATTTGAGTTCTTTGAAATATTAATAATATTAAAATAAATCATGTGCAATGCATATCATGCATCATCTTGTACATATTTCTTTCATTTTTGTTCATACCCAGGTGTCTTACTGTTGTACCCCAAAATTTTCCCCTAAGATCCCTCGTCATACTTTGTACATTTCGCACATAATATTGGTCTCATGGTTATAAGATCGAAGTGCTTTGGCATTAGGGTTTCTCTCTATGAATTGAGTTTGCTATCTTACTCAAAATTGATTCAATTGGCGCTCTCATTTTTCTTGGTATGAGATTAGGGTTTTGGATCTCAGGAAGCATAGACGTCTTCTCTAGCAGGTTTCCTCAGGATATCAGGTTTTGTTCATCATAGTTTCTTTAAGGAACAAAGGCATTAGGGTTTAACTCAGCCAGAGAATCAGGATTTCTCTTCATTTTGTTTGAGCTTGGTGGTGTTTCTTCTACGGAGGTTTATTGAGTTAAAGTCTCACTTCAAGGTTACACTGAGCACTACTCTTCCCTTATTGTGAGTTCATCATCATCAATTAGGTTTTATCCTAATCGTTATATCTCAAGACATTCCTCGCGAGAAGTTCAAAAGATTTAGTCAAGGGCTTAGTCCTTTTAGTGTTGTTGGTTAAATGGTTAAGGAATGATTGAGGCTTTCACCAAGGCAAGATGTCCTTTATTATTCAGTTATGGATTTGAATTCCATCAACCTTTTAAATTTGATGAGATTTCTTCTTGAATTTTTGACCCAATTGAAGGTTAAGGATCATTGAAAGTAGGGTTTTCATGGTCATATGTTCCTTCTTTATGCTCCAAATACCATTCATCTTCTAATATTCAAGACCTGTTTTTGTCATATTAGATTAAAGTAGGAGTACAAAGGTTCGAGATGAGCATGTGGATTTATGTTGATCAAGACATTTTGTGCGTGAAACGCAAGAACATGGTCGCTTGAGTCTACTTGAGAAATGGAGAATTTTAGATTCATTGTTTGTTCAATCAAGTCGCTTAAAGGTGCTCAAATGGATCAGAAGCGTTTAAAGCTTGAGAAGTTGGAAAGGGAAATGTATTATTTTAAAGTGAAGTTACAAGTTGTTGTCAAAGGTCCCATGTAAGATTTACAATTTGAAAAAAGGGATGTGGGGATTTAGATGTGAAGAGAATATAATTTAGAACCAAATTTTGTTCATAGATGAGAATAGAATTTAGAACCAAATTTTTTTCATAGATGTTTCAAACTATAGTCAATTATATAAATAGATCTCTTTACATGATAAAAATAAAAAGAAATTTGGAACTCCTAAGTCTTAAAATTGTAGATTATCCCTTGCTTTCCTTATCCAAATCTCAGTGTTCACAAGAAGCTTGCATCATGATTGTATTGAGCTTCCTTGCTAAAGTTGCGTCTTTAAATCCTGTATAAATATCACCAATAAGAAAGATAAGTCCATATCAATATGCAAAAAAGAAACGAACTTGTTATTATACATGACATTCTGTTATTTCAACATTCTGGAATCTTCTCAAACTTGAAATCATCATAACAACCAAGACCCAAAAAACGGCGCACGAAAATGGTTTAAATTCTAAGCAGCGAGTTCCTCTGGGTGGGTAGGTGTAAACTGGGGAACCATGACAACACACCGGCTTCCATCAACGAAAGTTGCGAAGATGCTCATGCGAAACAGGTTTAAAAAAAATTGAAGCTATTTGATGCTGATGATACCGTTATGATAGCTCTTATGGGTTCTAATATCGAAGTTATGGTTGCGATTCCTAATATCATGATGGATAGGATTAGTAACGATCCTAAAGTCGCTGATGCTTGGGTTTATCAAAATTTTACCACTTACTTGTTACCGGATGGTGTCAATATCAAGTATGTTATTGTAGGTAATGAGCCATTTTCTTAAAGCATACAAAGGTGCATATCTAAGTAAAACTCTTCCAGCTATAAAGAATATACAGACTTCACTCAAAAATGCAGGATTGGGTACAAAGATAAAAGTCATTGTTCCATTCAATGCTGACATCTATTATTCACCAGACGCAAATCCAGTATCGTCTGCAGGGGATCTAAGACCTAAAATACTAAACTCTAACATAATTTTTGAGGCTCCCAACTAACCAACTTGTAACAAACTTCCAACAGATTCCTAACAAACTTTCTATCCTCTAACTCACCCTCTAAAAAACTTCTAAGGGATAATAGAAGAAAAGAAGAGGGCATTGAATTTTTTTTTTTTGGGGGGGGGGGGGGGCACTAACAAAAAAGATAGAAAAACTCACCTCTGAAATCTTCAAAAAGAAACTCTGATTTTCATCTTGATTTTTTTCACTCTTCCCATTCTTGCTTCCATCTTCAACTTTCGTTCATCATTCAACATCCACTTTCTACTCTTCATGACAAAAACATATCTAACATCACGTCTTCATCAATCTTCGTGGAAACTTCCATCATCTTCTTCAACCGAATCTTCTCTCAGTATCGAGATTCTTGAAGCTCTGAACCTCATTATCACCTTCGTTCTCTTTATCTAAATCCTTCAACCTCCATTTTCTCGAACTCTTTTCCGCCATTTCACCATCCCCACCCTTCATTTCTCGGAACCCTGCTTCAATATTAACCTCACATCAACACCTCAGTAAACAATTGCAGCATACACGAAAGAAGAATGTAATAAGAAGAAGATCGTGAGGAAGAAGAAGGAGTCATGCAAAGGAATTAAGGGATTCCGTACCTGAATACATAAGAACTTCATGATTTATGATCATCTTCACCGATCTGAAGAAGCGCCAGACTTCTCTGGTAGGTAAATCTCGTCCTCTTTTGTATTTTCATTGTATTCACTTCTTCTTAAATGCTGGTATGAAGCTTAAACCCTGTTGAACACGTCCCCTAAAACACCATGACTATCACCGTGCATCCCTTAATCTGTTGGTTAGCAATTTCTATGATGCTGATTTGAGTCAGATTTCGGTGATTTCCGAATAAGACTATTGAAAATCAGTGTAAGATTCACAAAGAGGACATTTAGAGGTTTCAATTCGAGTCACTCTAAGACCGCTTGAGATATTAAAATTGGAGTTGAGTGTCCATGGTGGAGATTTATTGACAAGAGAGAACAGGGATGGGCGCATGGTGAGACGAAGGTTTAAACCACCGCAGATATGGATCGGAGAGATGAAGAAGAAAGATTCATGGCATAGGTGATGAGAAGAAGTGGGTCATGTTTTGTGAATAACATGAATCGGCGTAAATTGGAAACCCTAGGCCATTACTGTGTCGTTTCACCAGTTTCACGTTTTTCTCTTTTAGCTTTTTTTAATTTTTTTTATAATAGAAAATAGTGTTGAATAACAAAAATTATGGTATTGAGGTGGAACGAATCTTTCTCTTACTAAGCCCATTCTCCTTTTTGGGAAGCCTGATTGTCAACAGACTGGTAAAAAAACCACGCTTCTTGGATCATCTCAGGGCTAGGCCTTAGTGCAATTTCTAAACATACTTCCAATACAAATTTCATACTCCATCTGCTTTAGACTTGAATTTTATTTCCATAGCATGTTTCTTTTCATGATTTTTTATATATTGATTTTGGATGATAAAAATGATAAAAATAAATAAAAATTTGTTATATTTTTATTTGATTTTGGGAATTAATCCATGATTATCCGATTACTTGAGATTTTGTAATTCACCTTTGTTTGTTGAGCTGAGTCTTATGCAGGTTCATTATTTCATATGCGGATGTGTTTTGGATTCCGATTGTGATTTATTTTCACATCGACGAAGTTGTGACACTTATTCCAAATATTGAAACTCTGACGGATTGTTTGTTGATGCCAGCTCGCACGAAGTATCTCAGATTTCTTTACTTTGGTTGCACTTTTTGCGGACGCCATTGTTCGTTTTGTATTACACTGCTTCCAAGTTATATTTCCATATTTATCGCTTTTCTAGATATCATGAGAAGTAGGAAATAAAGAGCGTGCACTCGAAGTCGCTGTTTAAAGACCTGTAGCAGGCATTCCGCACTTCATTTTTGTTATGTGTTGTGCTTGTGTTTGCTTCCTTTCTTGTTGATCGATGAGTCACTCAATTTAGAAATTGAGATCACGAATTCGCTCTCAGTGCATGCTCCCTATAGGATTTTATCGTTTTCCTTTATTTCTTGTTGATCGATGAGTCAGTCAATTTAGAAATTGAGATCACGACTTCGCTCTCATTGCATGTTCCCTATAGGATAGTTTGTTCGATTTTCTTTGGAATGCTAGCTTAGGTAGGATACCTCATTGTTTGATAACATTAGGTCAGAGATAGGTTAGTCTTCCTTAGATGTTTTCTTCTCGTTTTTTTGTGTGTGCATAATTGCACTTAAAACTAAAATTTCTTTTTTCTTGGCAAATGTACAAAGAATGCTAAGCATACAAAAATACTTTTCATAATAGAAAATACCCACCAATCCATTTCTTTTCGCCATTAGGCTTTTCTCTACTAAGAACATGTTAGCTCCTTTCCACTACAGGTCGTAAGTCTCCAAAGGTCGAGCAGCGGTGGAATGATCGAATGCAACATTGTTCATTTATAAAATACAAACAAACAAAATATATGAGCCGAACTACGGTAGCTCTGATTCCTCAAAAAGGATACGTAGGCATTGGGGTAGGGCCCAAGCGAGTACAACTTTATTTTCCCTACATTATTTCTCTTTTCTTTGCATGCATTCTCTCTTAGTTTATAACCCTTAAGCATTAGATTGAACACACCCTTTGATTAGAATAACGAGAGTGGATCCCGTAGAGTACTATGGACATGTGAGGTGCTAATACCTTCCCCTCGCGTAATCGACTCCCTTACCCAATCTCTCGGTCGCAAGACCTTGATTTCCCCTTTATGTTTTTCTTCGATGATTTTCCCTTCCCTTTCATACGGGATAAATAAATACTCGGTGGCGACTTCATTGATTTTACCGCTACAGAAAAATGGTGACTTCACTGGGGATGTCAATACAGATGTCGACCAATTGCTAGTCCATCCCGTGAGTCACTCCTAGCTCCCATTTTTCTTCTCTTAGGGTGTTTATCATTATGCTTTTATGGATTATTCATATGTATATGTTTGAGCATATGTTCGTATTGCATCTTTATTATTATTTGTTATATTGTTGTTATGCTGGTTTCTCTGTTTCTTGATGGGTGGGATGTTACTATCGGGTAAAAGGCCCAATACCCAAGACAAGTGGAAACCACAAGAACACTAGGAATAGAGTGGAACATGAACGGTTAGTTGACTTAGGTTTCACTATGCCGCCATGTCATCCACGCTCAGATGAGGTACAAATGAGGGGCTATCATTTTCATGTAGGTGATATGGCGATAGTTTTTCAGGAGTACCCTCGATTCTGAGTTACCATTGACCTTGCAATGACCTAGTCTTTACCCGTGAGTGGGGAGGGAATAATCTTTACAAGTACAGATGGTGACTATACATGTTCCGTTGGTGACTCTGATTATATTGATAACTTTGATCCTTGGTATTCTGAATTGGTCCGGACCTTTGATCTTATTACATATGACAGTGGTTCGGTTATCAGTTCAGCAACTATCCAGCATTGCAGAAACTTCGATCTTATGATTATTGCACTTGCATCATGGCATATTTATTTTATAAAAGAAACTAAAAAAAAGCAAAAAAATATATAACGGCCTAACCTGCATTTGCATTTCATTTCCAGGATTATTTTGAGGTCTGTCATCAGCATCAAAGATGGATAACAACATGAAGACAAGTTCAGAGCCTCTTAGAAACACTGCTGCTTATCAGTTCCCATGCTTTGGTGGTCGATTGCGAGAGGTGGGAGCTCTTGTGAAGGGACCAAATGAAAAAGTTTTCAGAGGATAATATGGAAACCTATTACTATTGGTGAATGATGATTTTGAAGAATGAGCCGTGAGAACACTTCTTCAGTTCTATGATCCACAACTATGCTGTTTTACTTTCCGGGACTATCAATCGGCACCAACTCTCGAAGAGTATGTGCACATCATGGATGTCAAAGTGACCAACAATGTTCCTTTTGTTCGAGCACCAGAGATTCCATACTATATGGCGATCGCCAGAGCTCTTTATTTGACTCATGGTGAAGTTAAAAGTAATTGGATTAACAAAAGTGACACAAGTGGCCTCCCTCTGAATTACTTGATATCAAAGGCTAAAGGTTTTGAAAAGGACATGAATTGGACCGCGTTTAATGCACTGCTGGAAGCCATGATTTATGGTCTGGTCCTCTTTTCGAGTATCTGAGAAGTTAGTGCATTTATCCGCATTGTATGTCTTCATGAACGGTAACCCCGTACCAACTCTACTCGCCGACACTTATTACACCGTCCATTCCCGACATGGAAAGAAAGGGAAAGTCATGTGTTGCGCGATTGCGCTTTATAAATGGTTGATGATGCATATGCCTACAAAGGGCCTTTTGTTCATGCTGCCGATTCATCTATATGGTCTCAGCGTATCATGGGACTCACCTCGTATGATATTGTTTGGCAAATTGTGATAGGTTTGAAAGAGATCATTATAGGGTGTGGAGAATTCCCTAATTTCCCGCTTATGGGGACAAGGGGGTGCATTAATTATAACCCTATCCTGGCGCGTCGTCAATTAGGATTTGTGATGTTAGATAGACCCAATGAGCGGGAGGTGGTGGATACCGTTTATTTCGGTAAAGGGGAAGATGAAGTGTTGCTTGAAAAGGTGAAGATAGAATAGGGACATATTCGCCATAAAGGGAAACTTTCTTTCAGCCAGATTGGTAGTGTAGCTTATGATACTTATACGAGATGGATTCAGGATCGTGTGGGGGAAGTGCGATTACCTTATAAAAGGGGGAAGTTTCTATATCCTCAACCTGATTTCGACCCATTAGTGGATGTTCAGGAGGAAAATTGTTTATTCCATATTGATTCGTCTCCCGTGCAACCGGTCCCAGAATGATTAGAGTTCGTTCCTGTAACGTGTTTTAAGAATGTCACGGCCGTAAACCTCAAACTCCAGGCTAGGAAGGAAGAAATGAATGTGGATATGTCATTTGCCTTGCAATACAAGAAGAAGCTCATGAAAGAGGTTAAGCTGAAGAACCAGTTGCTAGAAAAACATGGTTTGCTTGAGCGGTCGAAAAGACCTAGGGTCGAAGGTTCTGATACTACCAGTCGACAGGTTGAAGAGCTACATGCTAAGCATCAAGAGATAAAAAACCTTCGATTGGCTAAAAAGGAATTGGAAGTTAAGAATTGTGAGGAGGTTAAGATGTTGAAGAAAAAGTTGAGAGAGAAGGATGTTCGCTTGATTCAAGTTACGAACGAATTGACAACAATCAAAGTCCAGGTAGCAAAGAAAGACAAGGTTGCAACAGAAGAGGCCGAAGTGGGAAACATAGATTTTGAGGATTGGGAACTCAAATATCATTGTTTGTTGGTGCTAGTGAAAAAGAGGGGCTTTGTGACTGGAGACCCTTTTTTCTGGAAATGATTAGCTGGATAGTTGAGCTTAAGGAGAATTTTTTTTACTGCACTTATCTTTTATGCTTGTTTTGATCGACAAGGTCACCGCCAGTCTTGTTGAATGGGGCCTCTTTAATAATTGACTATACTTGTACTAAATCCATACCATATGGATGTCTGTTCAATTATATGATATGAGCAGTTTCTACTCTGATATCTTGCCTTTGTTTTGTTTTATCTTGTTGTTTATCGTATTGCTTATCGATGCTTGATGAAAAACCAAAGGATTCTCCTGGAAATGATAAGACACTTCGTGCATAACCATTCATCCATGCATACCATATCATGACAGGTGGGTCACGACAGGTTTTCTTATCTTTGATTTGGGTTTCTTTACAGAGATTGCTACCACAAATTTTCATCGTTATAATACTCGAAGCACTTTCAAGAGGCAGATGGAAAATCTCGAACAAGAGAATCGTGAACTGCGCGAAGAAGTTACCGCTTTGAGAACCGGAATGGTGAACTTGAATTCTTTGGTAGAGTCGTTGGTGGCTGCTCAGAATCAGCCACCACCACCTCCACCTCCCCAGGCTACGCAACCACAACAAGCAACATTTGTTTATGAAATTACGATAGCCCCCATCTCAGTTGCTCCAAATACTACTGCTGCTCAGCATCGCATGCCTCCTGGATATCCATGGGGAATGCCCGAAGGTTACACGCCAGAAGGATATAACCCTACTCCTCAAATTGCTCAATCTGCTCAACAAGTTATGGCTTCTGCCCCTCCAGTGGTACACATTGCTCTTGCTGTCAACAATGAGATCCGTCATGACGTGCCTCCAGTAATGAATGTTGTCCCTATTGTTAATGATGTGGTTCACCATCCTACTCCGCCGTCAAGTGAAGGAATTGGATTCTATGACATAATGGATGACTTCCAAGATTATTTTAATGATATGCGAAAGGAAATGAAGGCCCTCCGGGGAAAAGAACTGTTCGGACAGAATGTGAGCGATCTGTGTCTAGTTCCAAATGTAAAAGTACCTACAAAATTCAAAGTGCCAGAGTTCGAGAAATATAAGGGCAATACTTTCCCCCGTGCTCATATGATAATGTACGTGAGAAGGATGTCTGCTCACACTAACGATCAACGTTTACTGATCCATTTCTTTCAAGATAGCCTGACTGGTGCTGAACTAAAATGGTACATGAGCTTGGATAGTGCCAATATTCATACGTTCAACGACCTAGGAGAGGCGTTTGTTAAGCAGTACAAGTACAATATGGACATGGCGCCTGACCGCGATAAACTCAGGGCTATGGTCCAGAAAGATAGGGAGTCGTTTAAGGAATACGCGCATAGATGGCGTGAAGTGGCCGCACAGGTAATTCCCCCAATGGAAGAGAAGGAAATGACGAAGATCTTTTTAAAGACTCTGGGTTCCTTCTACTATGAAAGAATGGTGGCGAGTGCACCGAGTGACTTCACTGAAATGGTGGGTATGGGTGTTCGCTTAGAAGAAGCTGTGAGGGAAGGCCGTTTGACGAGAGATGAAAGTTCTAGTGGCGCAAAGAAATCATCATTTGATTTTCTAGAAAGAAGGAAGGAGATGTAAATGTCGTTGTTCAAGAGAGAAGAGCTAAACCGCCTAGAAGGGGTCAGGCACATCCACAACAGGTTGCTTCGGTCACCCCGATTGTTAACGTGGCTCCGACTGCTGTTGCATACCAAAGAACACCTCAACAAGGCAATCAAGGGTAGAGTCAGAAAAGAGAACCCTTTGACCCCATCCCTATGAGTTACACAGAGCTATTTCCAGCACTGATTCAGAAAAATTTAGTACAGACCAGGAGTCCACCCGCTATACCGTCTCCTTTACCATGGTATTACAAGGCAGATCATACATGTGCCTTCCACCAGGGAGCCCCTGGGCATAATATCAAGAATTGATATCCTTTGAAGTTCGAGGTTTAAAAAATGGTTAGATCTGGAATTCCGTCCTTTAAAGACGTTGGTCCCAATGGGAAAGACAACCACTTGCCTAAACATAGAGGTGGAGGAACGATGAATATGATTTCTAATGACCCAGGAGAGTCCAGGATTTATGATGTGAATTTGATAAAAGGAAATTTTGTGAAGATGCACACTGACCTTTGTAGGCTCGGCTATTGTATGCATGACCATGATATGTGTAATATCTGCAGCCAGAATAGTCGTGGATGTGATAAGGTGAAAGTTGACCTCCAAAAGGTGATTGATGAAGGCCTTGCTTGTGTTATCAAGACCGAGACTGAAAGTAAAGAAGGAGTGAACATGGTGCACAAATGTCCCAACGATTTCCGAATTTATGACGTGAATGATATGGAGGAAAATCTGGTACAGTTACATGCCAACTTTTTCCATATGCCAGGACAAGAGTTACATCAATATTGTGGTTGTCGGATCTGTTGTAGAGACCCCCGGGGCTGTTCCTTAGTGAAGAAGGGTATCCAATTACTTCTAGATGAAGGAACTATTAGCGTCACAAGGAATAGAGATGGTTATGATGGAGTCAACATGGTTGAGGACCATTCTGGTGAGATCGTGTCGGATGATGAATACATTTTTGCTGACGAAGCCTTTTCTGATGATGAGTCCAAGCCTGTGGTTAAAGATTATACTTTCGTTGTTGATTTCGTAACGTCTGGATGTACAAGAGAGGTAAGGGTGAATGTTATTGTACCTCATTTTGACATTCCTGCTCCGGTGGAGATTACATATTGCAGCAAGCCTGCAGTAACCCCTGTTGTTATATGTTTACCTGGTCGTGTCTCGTATGAATCAGACAGAGTTGTACCCTATAAATACAATGTGACCATCCTAGAAGACTGGATTGAAGTCCCGATACAACCTTTGAAACACGTGGAGAATATTGCTGAAGCCAGTCAAGTGACGCGTAGTGGCCTGGTATTTGCTCCTACTTTTCGGGAGATGTTGGTCATGGCAAGAAAGTCGTCAAACTATTATTGAACCTGAAAAGGCGGTCGGGGAATCTAGCGGCACTACCTTGGAGAAAGAATTCGATGATGTGCGGAAGATCATTAAGATGAGTGACTAAAAGATAGGGGATAAGTTGTTACAGACCCCGTCCAAGATTTCTATATTGGCCTTATTGATGAATTCTGCTGCCCATCGGGAATCCTTGATGAGAGTGCTAGATCAAGCGTTTGTTGAAAGAGATATGCCCATGGACCAGTTTAACGGTGTTGTCGGGAATATTACTTCTTGTAATAATTTGAGTTTTTGTGATGAAGAATTACCCGAGTAGGGAAGAAACCACAATATGGCTCTACACATCTCGATGAATTGAAAAAATGACTCTTTATCCAATGTATTGATTGATAACGGTTCTACTTTAAACGTGATTCCAAGAAGCACTATCTCAAAGCTTAAGTACCAAGGAGCCCCCATGCACCCTAGTGGTATCTGTAGCGATAAAAAATGTAGCGGGGTAAATCGGAGATCGAATTATTGATTAATTCGTCTCACAAAAGCAAGAGTCGCCACCGCGCTTTATTATTTCCAAGGGAAAGGGAAAAGAGCGAAATAAAACCCTAAAATATGCAATGTAAAGTAATATTTAAAAATAATGAAAATACAATGCGTTTTTAAAAGAGATCGAGAGTTCGGGGGTTGGTTATACAATGGGAAGGTATTAGCACCCAATGCATCTGCGGTACTCCGCAGGAACCTTTTGAAATATCTGTTTATTAAAATGTTCGTTTGATTTAAAAATAAATTGTTTTGGCCGAAAAGGGGTACGGACGGGTTTTTGAAGATGCGACGATCTAATGTCGAAGTTTTGGCTTAAAAGGTATAAGTTTTGAAAAGATTGAATATTTGGGGAAAAATTGTCTTAAGCTTTAATGAAATGCAGAATATTCGCGTGATCGGACTTGAGGACATGAAGTCAACAAATTTAATCTTTCTTCCCTTGGATTTAGACGTAAACATAGTAAACAAGTACGATGAAATAATTAAACAGAAAATTAGATAGATAAGTGATATACAACAATTAAATAAAAGACTAAATGGTGTGAACATGAATTTTTTATATTTTTTGTTTAATATTAATAACACAAGAGAATTAATTAAAGAGAGTAAAATATTTTTTAAGTTTTTTGTTTTATAGGTTTCTAAATTAAAATTAATAAAAGGATACTATTTAAGAATTATTCGATAAATCTAAACTAAGTTAAAACTTAAAAGTTATTAACTTAAATCTAAAGAAAACAATATTAAAATTCTAAATTAAACCTAAAGTTAAACTAATAAAATAGGTCACATTATTTAAAATGTTTTAATTAAATTACATCTCTTTTTTTTATTAGATCTTTACTAATTAACTAATGTAATAATAATTCTAAAAAGACTAACAGAAAGCAAAATAGAAAAAGGATGTGTATCAAAGAAAAAAAAAAGTGGACAAGTAAATATATGGGCCAAAAGGGGTTCTAAGGGCCCAAAACAGAAACAACAGAAAAGGGGGGTGCATAGTGAATTCGTTTGGGCTCAGGCAGAAAAAGGGGTTAAGGTCCAATTTTTTGACACAAGGTTTAGGGTTAAACGCGTTTGTTTAGTTGAGAAAGGGATTAGGGGTTTTGGGTGTACAGAGGCGCCGCTTGCTTGTCTTCTTCGTTCCCATCTTTCTTCTTCTTTCACCTCTGAGTCCCTTGCTCGAGCCACCAACATGTCTAAGCTTCTGACCTCCCTTTGCCCGAGCCACCAACGTCCCTTCTTCCCCGTGTGTTGCTCCACGATACAGTGAAGAGGTGATGATTCGTCCTTACAGTGCATTAGGTTTTTATGATTTTTTGCATGTTATAATTTTGATGTTCATTTGATTCTGATTTCGTTTTATATGATTTTGTTGAGATGGTAAAAAAAAGAAAAGGGAAAAACAAGGCTACCTTTAATGGAGGAAAGGGAGAGGCGTTATGGAGGCTCGATGGCGGAGGAAAGAAGCACGATGATGTGGCTTGCTCCCGGTATTTAGTTCCTTTGTCCCTTTTGTGATGAAATCTTCTGTTGCCTTTGAATGCTTGTTGATATGTTTCAAGGATGAACCTTTGGGTTCTGAGAAATTGTTGCCTTTGATTGTATGCTTTTTCCTCTTCTTCTTCTTCACTGTGATTCTGTTGCTTCTCTTAGTGGCCTATGATGAATACTGAGGCTTGATGGTTGCTTTGAAAATTGCTACTATTGAAATAATTTTGTTTTGATTAGCTTCTCTTTTCTTCTTCCTTCTGCTTTGCTTCTGTATGATTTAATGGCCTATGATGATTACTTCTGAGGCCTTATGGTTTGGGACAGTTTCATGTAGGTTTGCATTGTTCTGGGTTTTGCTTTGGTTGGATGGACAGTTTTGGTGTTTTTTGATCTTTTAGGCCATGGTTCTGGTATTTGAGATAGCAGGTTTTATGGTTTAGGCCAAGGTTGTTGTTTTGGTAATCGAAACAGGTTTATGGTTTAGGCCATAAGGTTGAGGCTTTTTATGGTTAGGCTGGACAGTTTTGGTTTTATGGTTTAGGCCTAGTTTGTGGTTTGTGGGCATAAGGTTGTTCTGGTTTTATGCAGGTTTAGGCCATGGTTACTGGTTCATACAGGTTTAGGCCATGGTTATGGTTTTGTTTGACAGTAGGTGGAAGGTTTTTTTTTGGCTTTGAGACCTTAAGAAAATGACTGTATTTTGTTTTTTGACAGTTTTTGAGTGTTTGAAGGTTTTTTTAAAACAGGTTGAACTCTCTATATTTTTTTTGAAGGGTTTCTGTTGTTGTTATAACAATTGCTGGCCTTCCTCCCTTGAGGTTTACGTTACAGGTTGTATATTTTACTATACTTCTGCCTTCTCCCTGCACATTAGGCTGCTACATCAGTTTTGTTTCTATTCCTTTTTCATGCTTATCTTTTCTTACTATATGCTGCTGCAGTTTGTTATCCAATTCCTTCCTAAGCCAAAAACCTGTAAAAACACTCTTCCTCTCTTCTCTCTCTTAAGTACAAATGAAACACTAAAATGTTGTGTACTTTACTTGTTCTGAAAAAGCACAATGCTGGAAAATGATGAGAATAGAAATGCATTATGCTTGCATATTTTGTTTTAACTGCACATTTTCTCTTTGTCTCTTGCATTTGTACAGTAGAGGAGCCTTTGTGTTTTTGGCCTCTTCCCCCATGTTTGGCAGTTTACGTTGTATTTGGCTTTTGTGTTGAAACTTGCATACTTGCATATGCTGTTGCTATGCATATGATGTTGATTTGAAATATGTTGTTTGTGTTATGCATTTGACGATGCAGTTTTGACAAAAAGAATTTATGCATAATGTTTTGAATTATGCAGTTTTCAAATAAAATGCAATTTTGACAAAAGAAATGAATTTGTGCATATTTAAATTTGTGCATTCATTTTGAAAATAAAAATTCATCCCTTTTTGTGAACCGGGAGAAATCCCGTGATTTGCAAAAAGGGTAAAACTGATTCCAGCCGTTTGCTTTTAATGATGAACACTAAAATTAATTTTTTTGCTTTCAATTATCTATTTATTTCTGACTTTTTTCTTTAATTCTTTTGCAGGTAAAATTAAATGATCATCAAAGAAGCATTGGATAGAAGATGAAGATTTAGAATTTAGAAAAATAGTTTTTATTTTACTTTAAACTTTTTATGTAATTGTCATTATAAATACTTTGTACAATAGTATTTAAACAACAATTGTAATAATTAGAATAAAGATGAATAAAAATTCTATTATTTACCAATTAATTCTTTTTCTTTCCAATTATTTATTTTATCATTTATAATTCTTTAAATTATGTAATAACTGAAAATCAAATCCAATTATTTAAATTTAGAATGATAAATAATTAAATAAATATCATTGATCACTTAACTTCTCTTCAATTAATTATTTCATTATTTATAATTCTTCTAAATTATAATAACTGAAAATAAAATTTCAATTATTTAAACCTAGAACAATAAATAATTAAATAACTTCGTTTGATCAATTAATAACCTTCTTTTCAAATATTTATTTTATTATTTATAAATCTTTAAATTATATAATAACTGAAAAGAAAATTCCAATTATTTAAATTTAAGATAATAAATAATTAATAAACATTGTCTGATCAATTAATAAACTTAGCGTCCAAAAATAAACAGCTCTCGACTTGAAAAAGTTATGAATTTTAAAATCGATAGATCAAAACGCTTGCAATGTAATGATGCAGATGAGAGATGGTATCTTAGGTCAAAATTTGGGGTACAACAGCTGCCCCTATTTAAGTTTCTTCTATCCGGAGATATGAAGATTAAAATCTTCGTTTCGACGAGATTGAAGGTACTTAAATACATAATACGCAAATTTTGCCCTAAGATACCGCCTTTATGCTTGATATGAATGTAGTGATTGAATTCACAGAGAAAGATATTGTATGAAATAAGACAATGCTGGAGAAATCAAACACCAACAAAACAGAGACATGGATTATACACTACTGGGGAAACGAGCTATCGACTTCAAATGACAGACTCTTGACAGCGAATAAAATTGAGGGAATACGACCTCTGACCCTAAAAAAGAAGGCATCTTGCATATGCCATAAAACAGATTATTGACCCAAAAATATCAGTGAGCTCACGACTCAAGGTCAAAGATAGACAGAGTGTATCAGATTTGTTGGCGACGGATTACCGACTTCTGAAGGTAAAGATTCACAACAAACTTCTCTGCAAGATTTTCGGAGATATACTCATTAATGCTGAGATAATAATAAGATTGTAGATACACAAGTTGCTCAAATAAAGAAGCTGCCACTTGTTGCCCTCCAAAAAAAAATTATGACATACAAGCTGCTCAAATAAAGAGACTGCCACTTGCTGTCATCCAGGGATGTCAATAACATACAACCTGCTCAAATAAAGAAGCCGCCACTTGCTGTTTTCCAAAAAAAAATACCAATAACATACAAGCTGCTCAAATAAAGAAGCTGCCGCTTGTTGTATTCCAGAAAAATAATAACGTACAAGTTGCTCAAATAAAGAGACTGCCGCCTGCCGTTTTTCAAAGAAAAATACCAATAACATACAAGCTGCTCAAATAAAGAAGCTTCCGCTTGCTGTATTTTAGAAAAATAATAACGTACAAGTTGCTCAAATAAAGAGACTGCCGCCTGCCGTTTTTCAAAGAAAAATACCAATAACATACAAGCTGCTCAAATAAAGAAGCTGCCACTTGCTGTCTTCCAGAAAAATAATAACGTACAAGTTGCTCGTGAAGAGCTGCCGCTTGTCGTTTTTTCCAAAAATAATAACATACAAGTTGCTCGTGAAGAGCTGCCGCTTGTCGTTTTCCGATGTCTATAACGTACAAGTTGCTCATGAAGAGACCGCCGCTTGTCATTTTCCAATAATAATAACGTACAAGTTGCTCGTGAAGAGCTGCCGCTTGTCGTTTTCCGATGTCTATAATGTACAAGTTGCTCATGAAGAGACCGCCGCTTGCCGTTTTCCAAAAATAATAACGCACAAGTTGCTCGTGAAGAGCTGCCGCTTGTCGTTTTCCAAAAATAATAACGCACAAGTTGCTCGTGAAGAGCTGCCGCTTGTCGTTTTCCAAAATAACTCAGAAGGAAATTGCGAGGACACTGGCAGAGAATAAAATCTTCGTCAAAGAGAATCATGAATCAATCCTTCCCGAAGAGGTCACATACTTAAATGCGCAAAATAAATGCACCATTCGTCTAGGTCGCGATTTCACTGGGGAAAATCATGAGATAGCCTATGCAAGAGGCAACAACTTCATCCAGGAATAACTAGAGAGAAGACAGTCAAACAAGACTCCACCCAATGAGAAAGTAACTTGATTGGGGATTCATCCTATCCAGAAATGGACAGGGTAGGCTAAATCAAAAATCATCCACGAGGATTAGCTCAGTTGGGGAATTTAGAAAGGAAGCACATTTTCTGCCTAAGTTAACCTTCTACTTGGAAAGAACGTATACATTGTCTGAGTAAACAAAGTACAACCCAAAATCAACGGCAAATGTGAATATGCGTGCGTGATATAAGTGTAAATGAATAAATGAATGTTATGCTGACAAAACGAACAGATGGAATATCTTGAAGACAATAAGATGTCACAGCATAACAGATACTCGGCCAATCTTGAAAAAGACGGAAAATAACTGGAACTAGAAACACAAAGCAACGTCGGAGCGTAACACGCCACAAGGCTCAAGTCTTCTAAGGAGACAAGTATTCAAATCCAATCTTCTAATACCAATAGACCACTGGCATGAGACAAAGCGTACCACACTTTAGAAATTGCCCAAATAAAGGTAGCCAAAACAACGCTTAACTGGAACAACTGGGGAGTCACCAAACTTAGTACCACGAGAAGCGCAAGTTTACACAACCAACACCTCATGATGATTTTAAAATAAAACATGTTCATCATGCAAGGATAAATTACTGTACTGTTTCGCATTTCATGGCTTGACCATCCTCGGAACAACTGTTAATATTCCTTTCATGATTCACGACACATTTAAAAAAATAAGAATACTTTAAATACTTTGTTTCAAATATTTCCGTAAAAATTAAAATTTTGCCCACAAAAGGTAAATGCTCAAATTTCATTAATAAGATGGTAGTTCGCTAACAATGCGACTCCAACGGTTTACAAAAGTTTGGGAAATAGTACATGAAAGAAAAAGGTTACACAAAAACAATGATCACTATTCTCCCTAACATCTTCGAATTTCCAAAATGTGTTCAAATGCCAAGACTGGTCTGACCAAAAGCCTGCCTAAGCCGCCCTTTTGGGTTTTCCACTTAGCAAACTGTCAACTCAAACCTAAGCGAAATACTTCTTGACTGCATCGGCGTTCATGGGACGCGGGAGCTCTTCACCGTCCATATTGGTGAGAATCAAGGCACCTCCAGAGAAAACTTTCTTAACGACATACGGTCCTTCATAATTTGGAGCCCACTTGCCCCTAGAATCAGGTTGGAAAGATAATATCTTCTTGAGCACAAGGTCACCTTCTCTGAATTCGCGCGGTCGAACCTTCTTATCAAAAGCCTTCTTCATTCTCTGCTGATACAATTGACCGTGACACAAAGCTGTCAATCTATTTTCTTCAATTAAATTCAACTGATCATATCTACTTTGACACCATTCAGCCTCAGAAAGTTTAGCTTCCATCAACACTCTCAGAGACAGAATCTCAACCTCCACGAGGAGTACTGCTTCCATACCATAAACTAGGGAAAATGGGGTTGCGCCTGTTGAAGTTCGAACTGAAGTACGGTATCCATGTAAAGCAAACGGAAGCATTTCATGCCAATCTTTATAAGTTACCACCATCTTCTGGACAATCTTCTTGATGTTCTTGTTAGCAGCTTCAACAGCCCCATTCATCTTCGGTCTGTAAGGAGAAGAATTATGATGTTCGATCTTGAACTCCTCGCAAAGCTCTTTCATCATCTTGTTATTCAAATTCGAACCATTATCAGTGATGATCTTGCTCGGGATACCGTATCGACAAATGATCTGGTTCTTGATAAATCTGACTACCACCTGTCTGGTTACATTAGCATAAGATGCTGCTTCCACCCATTTAGTAAAATAATCGATCGCTACCAAGATGAAACGATGACCATTTGAAGCTTTGGGTTCAATCATTCAAATCATATCAATGCCCCACATAGAGAAAGGCCAAGGTGAAGAGATAACGTTGAGGAGGGTCGGTGGCACATGTATCTTGTCCGCATAAATCTGGCATTTATGACATTTCTTCACATACTTGCAGCAATCAGATTCCATTGTCATCCAATAGTAACCAGCTCTCAACATCTTTTTAGCCATTGCATGTCCGTTGGCATGAGTGCCAAAGGATCCTTCATGTACTTCTTGCATCAGCATGTCTGATTCACGTCTGTCTACACATCTGAGCAAGACCATGTCGTAATTCCTCTTATACAATACTTCTTCATTGAGGAAGAAACTGCTTGCCAATCTTCTCAATGTCTTCCTATCTTTATTGGATGCCCCTGGCGGGTACTCTTGAGTTTGAAGAACACGTTTAATGTCATAGAACCACGGTTTATCGTCGGTAACCTCTTCTACTGAGAACACATGAGCAGGTCTGTCGAGGCGCATAACCCGGATTGTAGGCACGTCGTTCCAACCATTCACTTGAAACATCGAAGACAAAGTAGCTAAAGCATCAGCCATTTGGTTCTCATCTCTAGGGATATGATGTAATTCCACTTTGTTGAAGAAAGTTAACAACCTTCTAGCATAGTCTTTGTAAGGGATCAAACCAGGATGATGAGTCTCCCATTCTCCTTTGATTTGATTAATTACCAAAGCCGAATCTCCGTAAATATCAAGAATCTTAATCCTTAGATCCACTGCTTCTTCGAGACCCATAATACATGCCTCATATTCAGCCATGTTGTTCGTGCAGTCAAAATTCAATCTCGCCGTGAACGGGATATGAGTGCCTCGGGGAGTGACGATGATTGCCCCAATTCCATTTCCATAAGAATTCACAGCTCCGTCAAATATCAAACCCCAATGGGATTCGGGATCAGGTCCTTCTTCAGGTAACGGCTCTTCACAATCTTTAGCTTTCAAGTACATAACATCTTCATCTGGGAAATCAAACTTGATGGATTGATAATCGTCAATTGGTTGGTGAGCCAAATGGTCGGCTAAAATACTCCCTTTGATTGCTTTCTGAGTGTGATACTCAATGTCATATTCAGATAACAACATCTTCCAACGGGTTATTCTTCCAGATAAGGCGGGCTTCTCAAAGATATACTTAATCGGATCCATTTTGGAGATCAACCAAGTGGTGTGGTTAATCATATACTGGCGCAGACGGAGAGCAGCCCAAGCTAAAGCACAACAGGTTTTCTCAAGTAATGAGTATCGAGACTCACAGTCTATGAATTTCTTACTCAGATAATACACCGCATGTTCCTTTCTTCCAGTCTCATCTTGTTGACCAAGCACACATCCCATGGAATCTTCCAATATAGTCAGATACATAATCAAAGGTCTTCCTTCCACCGGAGGAATCAAAATGGGAGGTTCAAGCAAATATTCTTTAATGCTATCAAAAGCCCTCTGACAATCTTCTGTCCACACACATCCTTGGTTCTTTCTGAGAAGCTTGAAAATCGGCCCACAGGTAGCAGTCATATGAGATATAAATCGAGAAATATAGTTCAGTCTCCCAAGGAATCCTCTTACTTGTTTTTCCGTCTTGGGTGCAGGCATTTCTCGGATGGCTTTGACTTTATCCGGATCTACCTCAATACCTTTCTGACTGACGATGAAACCCAGAAGTCTTCCAGAACGAACACCAAAAGTGCACTTGTTGGGATTCAGACGGAGTTTATACTTTCTCAAACGCTGGAATAACTTTAATAAATGTTCCAAATGATCCTCTTCAGTTTGTGATTTGGCAATCATGTCATCCACATACACTTCTATCTCTTTATGCATCATGTCATGGAATAAAGCAGTCATGGCCCTTTGGTATGTCGCACCAGCATTCCTCAAACCAAACGGCATAACCCGATAACAAAATGTTCCCCACGGTGTAATGAAAGTTGTCTTATCCATATCTTCTGGTTCCATCTTGATTTGATTGTAACCAGAGAAACCATCCATGAAAGAAAAGACTTTGAACTTTGCGGTACTGTCGACCAATACGTCAATGTGCGGTAATGGGAAGTCATCCTTTGGGCTAGCTCTATTCAGATCTCTATAGTCTACACACATCCGAACTTTGCCATCCTTCTTAGCAACAGGCACTATGTTGGCTAACCACTGAGGATAGACCGATGTAACAAGGAAACCTGCATTAATCTGTTTCAGAACTTCTTCTTTGATCTTGTCATCCATATCGAGACGAGTCCTTCTCAACTTCTGCTTAATCGGCGGACATTCAGGTCTCAACGGTGAACGATGCTCCACAATACTGTTGTCCAAACCTGGCATATCTTGGTAGGACCAAGCAAACACATCAACATACTCTTTGAGAAGCTCCAACATTTTCTCTTTGACCCCTGGGATAAGCAATGCTCCGACCTTAACTTCCTTTTTATCTTCTTCATCACCCAAATTGACCAACTCTACAGGTTCTTCAAACGGTTGAATAATCTTTTCATCATGCTCAAGAAAACGGGAAATTTCAACGGGAATCTCTTCATCATCCTCTTCTTCGGCTCTGAACACAGGGAATTTGAAGTTGGGAGAGGGCATAGGATCATTGTTTTCAATGGTTAAGTCATGGATTAATCTGCACATATGATTATGCTTTATTTTAGAAATCGATTAATATGAATGTTGTACAAATGAAACAAAATATTATTATATTTTCCTATTACTACCAATTAATTTTCATTACTATTTCCCAGAAAAAGTGAAAAAATAAAACAGTAGTGGACAAAATAACATTTTTATTTATTGAAGGAAAATACTTGAAACAAAGAGCCCAGACATTTCTCTTTTGCCTTGGGCAGAGGAAAAGGATTTATTTTTCATCATAGCCCGACACAAATACTTTTCGCCTTGAGCAGAGCGAGAGTTTTTTTCAAAAATAAAACAAAACATTACTCAGAAATGTGCATCACAACAGGAACATCAACAGCAATCCAGTTCTGGCAAACCACTCCATGCGTCACAAAATTGGGTAAATCCTCTTCAGAATCGTCTCCTATTATAGCATCAACTTCAGGAGGAGTCGGATGGATAAAACCTGCGCTTCGGAAAACCTCTTGAATGGGACGAGTAACCACTTCCTGCTTGACTCTTGCAGACACGGGACGAAAACCAAGACCTTCTCCAGACTTGTTCTCGGGCAAAGTCAACACCTGGCCCCAACCTTCAGCCGAACCACTTTCAACCACACGTCACGCATCCTCAAAAGAAGAAATAGATGTCCCTTGCTTCTTCACTTCACCATTAGCAACAGATAGAGCTTGAAATTGGGTTCCAACATCCTCATCAGCATCAATAAAAGAGAAAGATGACAAATGGCTCACCACCATAGCCTGCTCTCCACCAATCATTACTAGCTTTCCATGCCTCACAAACTTCAATCTTTGATGGAGCGTGGAAGTGACTGCCCCTGCATCATGGATCCATGGATGACCCAATAGGCAACTGTAGGCAGCACGAATATCCATTACTTGAAAAGTGATCTGAAAAGTATGAGGACCAATTACTATAGGAAGATCCACTTCATCAATGACAGTCTTCCTAGAACCATCAAACGCTTTAACAATTACTCCACTGGGTCTCATGGGAGCACCTTGATATGAGAGTCGAGATAATGTAGTTTTGGGCAGTACATTTAACGACGAACCTGTATCTACCAACACACTTGATAAGGTATCATTTCCACAACTTATTGAGATATGCAAAGCCATATTATGGTTCCTTCCCTCCTCCGGGAGCTCTTCATCACTGAAACCAAGATTGTTACACGAAGTAATATTTCCCACAATTCCATCAAATTGGTCAACCGTCACATCATGATCCACGAATGCCTGGTCCAAGACCTTCATCAAAGCTTCTCTATGGGCACCAGAATCTCTCAGTAAAGCAAGAAAAGAAATCTTGGAGGGAGTTTGCAAAAGTTGGTCCACAATCTTATATTCACTTCTCTTGATAAGCTTCAGAATCTCATCATCCTCGGGATGAGGGATAGGTTCACTGGATCGGCCTATCTCAACCCTTGGTTCAACATTTCTCACTGGAATTTCTGCCAGTATGGGCCTCCTGACTTGAACTTCTGGTCTCTTCAAAGGTACTGCTGCAAAGACACGTCCACTTCTCGTAACTCTACTCACATCAGCAATGTTAACAAAAGACGGCCTTGTCGGTATAGGGACTTCTACCCCATTCTCAATCATTGTGGCATTATACTTATACGGTACAGCTTGGTCTGAGTTGTAAGGCACAAGACCAGATGGGTAAATGATCAAAGGATCAACAGGTGCAGTCTGACTGTCGTAAACGATCTCTACTGATTCAGGCAAATTGAATTGTGGTATTATAACATTCACTTCATCCTCCGGATCTTTGTCGTATGTAATAGTGATAACTCTCTGGTCTAACAACTTTTGAATATCCTCCTTCACAATAGGACAATCAACCTCCCTTGAACAAAATTCACAAACATCATAATCATGCTGATGCCTAACAAAGGCAAGTCTTCTCAAACTCTGATGTAACCTGATCAACGACTCTCTTATGTGTTCAACTTGAAAAACTCGAAACTTTCCCGGACAACCTTCCACCATATTCACTGAAGCTGCCCCATGTCGAGGCAAAGGATTATCTCTAACATTTGGGTTAACATCCTTGAAAGACAAGATACCATTCTTAATCAACCTCTGCACGTCCGCCTTCAAAGCAAAACAATTTTCAAGGTTGTGCCCCGGCGACCCTTGATGATATTCACAAAACTGATCTGCCTTGTACCACGGAGAAGTACTGTTTGGTGCGACAGGAGGAGGTTTCATCGTTATGAGATTCTTTCTAATAAGAGCAGGGAACAATTCAGTATAAGTCATAGGAATGGCATCGAATTGCGGTTTTCTTGGTGAACGGTTCTGATTGTTGAATGGATAAGCCTGTTGTTGAGGCTGCTGCTGGAAAGGCCGTTGTTGAGTTGGTGGGGTTTGATGATCTGGGGTCATCAAAGCTGGGCAGAAAGCCGGAGTGACTGCCGCAACGTGAGAGTAACTTCTCCTTGGTCTCCCTGGGAACAAAGCGCTGACATCCTGCTCTTTTCTTTTCGGGAAAACATTTCCAAACTTCTTAGTACTGCTAGACGGACTTCCTTCTTTAACCAAACGCCCTTCACGAATCCCTTCCTCCAACCGCATGCCCATGCTTACCATTTCGGTGAAGTCACTGGGTGCGCTGGCAATCATTCTTTCATAGTAAAAGGAACCTAACGTCTTCAAGAATATCTTCGTCATCTCTTTTTCCTCAAGAGGTGGATGGATTTGAGCAGCAATTTCACGCCACCTCTGGGTGTATTCCTTAAAAGATTCTCTGTCTCTCTGCGACATCGCCCGAAGTTGATCCCTGTCCGGCGCCATGTCAACGTTATACTTATACTGGTGGACAAAAGCTTCGCTAAGATCGTTGAAGTTGCGGATCTGAATGCTGTCTAAACCCATATACCACTTTAGAGCAGCACCCGTCAAATTGTCTTGAAAATAATGAATCAACAAGTCATGATCATCGGAATACGTAGACATCTTTCTCACGTACATAGTCAAATGACTCCGAGGACACGAATCACCCTTATATCTCTCAAAGTCTGGCACTTTGAATTTTGATGGAATCTTGACATTCGGAACTAAACAAAGGTCATGAGTGTTCTTCCCAAACAAATCCTTCCCCTTTAACGCTCTGAGCTCCCTCTGCATTTCTTGGAATTGGTCTTGAAATTCTTCCATTCTATCAAAAAGACCCAAACTTTCAGCAGGCTCGGCAGGATAAGTAGTTTCATTCAAGTATGGCACGGAGTGAACCACAGGAGCGACAGTTGTCATCACCGGTTGCGGAAAAGGAGTTACAGACGGGATTATTGGCGGCACGACTGTTGTCTCTGGTTGAGGAAGAGACAAAGCAGGTTGAAACAAAGGTCGTACGACAGGCTGATACCCCTCTGGCACAAAGTTGTAAGGCATTCCCCACGGAAAACCTTTTGGCATCTGATGTTGAAGCGGAGAGTTGATTTGAGTCACAGATGGTGGAACGGTGACAATCTCGGAAACCACAGTAGTTGAAGTCTGAATCTCAGCAGCCGTAGTCGATGGCTGATTCTGAACAGCCACCAAACTTTCCACTAGCGCAGTTAACTTTTCCATACCGACACGAAGGGTAGCGACCTCCTCACGAAGCTCATGGTTTTCCTGTTCCAGATCTTCCATTTTCCTCTGACGATTAGCTCGAGTATCGTATCGATGAGACATCTTGACAACCTTCGGAGTGGAAAAAGAAACAAGGATAAGACTCTAGAAAACATGTGAAGTGGAATGTTGAATGATGCATGATATGCGATGCAAATGATGATTCATTTTAATAGTTTTTTCAAGGAACTTCGATAATTTTGCACACATCAATAGTAAAGGAATTTGGAACAACAAAAACTCAATCCATTAATCAAAAGCGGTAAATTACAACTTACAACTTTGGAACAACAAAACAATAAATTACAACTTTGGGGTAACAACCCAATAATAAAAGCAGTAAACTACAACTTTGGAACATGAAGCCCATAATAAAAAGCAGTAAATTACAACTTTGGAACATGAAGCCCATAATAAAAAGCAGTAAATTACAACTTTGGAACATGAAGCCCTTTTACAAAGTTTTACAAAATGACATCAGTAAAATAAAACTAAAAGCTAAAGATCACTCAAAATCATCAGATGAAGGACCAAACGCCAACTGTAACCGGAGCTTCCTGATCTTCTCTTCATAAAAGTCTTCCGTCTCTTTCTTCTCAGCTACCAGTCGATCAATGATTTCCTTTTGCGGATTAGGAACAAGAGCAACGCTTACCGAACCTTCCTTCTTTCTCTTCCTTTGACTAGCATACTTCATCAATAAAGCATCCTTTTGACGAAGTTTCTCATCATGGTCAATAAACTAGCCGTCTTGAATAAAGAGCAAATCCTCCTTTTCCTTTAGCTGTCGAGTCAGGACCTGATTCTCATATTCAGACATATTATACTTTTCTTTCCAAGCATCTCTCTCGGACTTCATCCTATCCAGATTTCCTTGGTATTCTCCCACATTCTCGATAGGGACATCAACAGATGACGATGCAACGGTAAGGAACAAAGGTTTCTCAGATTTATAGGGCATCTTGAGAGCACAAGCCCTAGCACGGACCCATTGTAGGTAAGGCTCCAAAGAAACGACACCTCTATGTCCTAACATATCTCTCCCTTTCCTATGGATGTGGCGCCAAGCTCCTTCGATCTCCCTCTTAGCTGCCTGATGATATTGTCCTTCTTGAAGAAAGAAACCACTCACATGGATGTTGTTTGGCTTGTCCCTCATCGGGTATCCAAACTGACGGCGCGCGAGAACAGGGTTATAGTTAATTCCACCTTTCGTACCAAGAAGAGGCACGTTAGGAAAAGCACCACAGCTATCGATGATCTTCACGTCATAGTAAGCTCGATTATACTAATCAATGTCGAAATGAGTGAGAGCCATAATCTTTGGCGCCCATCGCGGCTCCTTCTCGAGATCCCAGAAAACTTCAGACCCAGGTAGATGAGAAACATACCACTGATACAACAACGGTGCACAACAAATAATCATCCCTCCTTGATAAGAGTTTCGAAGATGGATGGAGTAGTAGGTATCTCCTAGCAGCATAGGGACCGGATTTCCAATCAAGAAAATTCTGATGGCGTTGATATCAACAAACTTATCAACGTTAGGGAACAAGAATAGACCATAAGCGAGTAAAGCAAAGACGTCTTCAAAGGCAATAGTATCTTTTATCTCAACGAAATGACGAGCTTTCCTCAACAAAAACTGCGCAGACAAACCTCGGATCCCCCCTTTTGTAGTCATGTTCTCCTATATCTCTGATTTCTTCAAGTGGGTGATGGTCGCTATCTCATGAGATTTGGGTTCCTCTTCTAATCCAGAAAAGGGAACACAGTCGGTGATCGGCAAACCAAGTATGTAGGAGTACTCTTCTAAGGTGGGCATCAACTGGTAATTCGGAAAGGTGAAACATCGGTACAAAGGATCGTAGAATTGGACCACCGTATTAAGGATGCCTTCCTTCATCTTGCGCTTCATGAGAGGTATAATGGACCCATATTTTTTATGAAAATCCGTCGGGTTCTCGATCTTAGGAATCAAACTCTTCAGTTCTTCAATCTCGGGCTCCTTAAAACTAAAACTTCGAGTGTTTCTCCTTCCAAATTCCATAATGATAGTACCTGAGATGTCTGCAAGAATCATTCTTAAGTTCCTTGAAAAACAAGTTTTCTTACAAAAAATGTTGATGAATGCATGAATGAATGACAATGCAACAGTCACACACAAGTCCACAAACATGGGGTTCAAAGGTTCAACGTTTCAGCATGGAGTCAAGGGTAAAGCCCACCCCAAGGTATGTACTAACGGTTCAATCACACCTGTAGGACAAGGTTCTAAGAGTTCCCAGAGACTACATTCCTCCTTCGGATATTACCAACGTCTTGATTACTCAATAATTAGCAATATTCTTAAGAGAAACTCATCCGAGCGTAGCATCGCGTAACAACTACTTCCGAATTACTCTGTTATAGTCTCCGCGCTACACCTAAAAAGGCCAAGATGGGTTAGGGTTATACGGTCCTCAATTTCTCTGGCTCCTAGGTCGAAAATAATAATGTCTTCCCGATTACTCGGTAAACAAGTATTAAGTTCAAGAGGGCCTTCCATCGAGTGGGGGATCTCATGCCTCCTTCTTCGGGATTACTCCCTCAAAGTTAACATGACTATACCGCCCGTCCTATTCCTTAAGTGTAACTTAATCCGGGTATAGGATTCGTCCTTTACAAAAACCCAAACAACCCCAATTTAAACACATAATCAAGCAAATCAAATAATAATAAAACAGATAAGACAAATTAGGCTTAACCCACTTAGGGATGGACCAACAAGAGGTCAATTTCTCCCCAGAAGAGTCGCCAATTCTGTAGCGATAAAAAATGTAGCGGGGTAAATCGGAGATCGAATTATTGATTAATTCGTCTCACAAAAGCAAGAGTCGCCACCGCGCTTTATTATTTCCAAGGGAAAAGGGAAAAGAGCGAAATAAAACCCTAAAATATGCAATGTAAAGTAATATTTAAAAATAATTAAAATACAATGCGTTTTTAAAAGAGATCGAGAGTTCGGGGGTTGGTTATACAATGGGAAGGTATTAGAACACAATGCATCTGCGGTACTCCGCAGGAACCTTTTGAAATATCTGTTTATTAAAATGTTCGTTTGATTTAAAAATAAATTGTTTTGGCCGAAAAGGGGTACAGACGGGTTTTTGAAGATGCGACGACCTAATGTCGAAGTTTGGCTTAAAAGGTATAAGTTTTGAAAAGATTGAATATTTGGGGAAAAATTGTCTTAAGCTTTAATGAAATGCAGAATATTCGCGTGATCGGACTTGAGGACATGAAGTCAACAAATTTAATCGTTCTTCCCTTGGATTTAGACGTAAACAGAGTAAACAAGTACGATGAAATAATTAAACAGAAAATTAGATAGATAAGTGATATACAACAATTAAATAAAAGACTAAATGGTGTGAACATGCATTTTTTATATTTTTTGTTTAATATTAATAACACAAGATAATTAATTAAAGAGATTAAAATATTTTTTAAGTTTTTTATTTTATAGGTTTCTAAATTAATACTAATAAAAGGATTCTATTTAATAATTATTAAATAAATCTAAACTAAGTTAAAACTTAAAAGTTATTAACTTAAATCTAAAGAAAACAATATTAAAATTCTAAATTAAACCTAAAGTTAAACTAATAAAATAGGTCACATTATTTAAAATGTTTTAATTAAATTACATATCTTTTTTTTTATTAGATCTTTACTAATTAACTAATGTAATAATAATTCTAAAAAGACTAACAGAAAGCAAAATAGAAAAAGGATGTGTATCAAAGAAGAAAAAAAAGTGGACAAGTAAATATATGGGCCAAAAGGGGTTCTAAGGGCCCAAAACAGAAACAACAGAAAAGGGGGGTGCATAGTGAATTCATTTGGGCTCAGGCAGAAAAAAGGGTTAAGGTCCAATTCGTTGACACAAGGTTTAGGGTTAAACACGTTTGTTTAGTTGAGAAAGGGATTAGGGGTTTTGGGTGTACAAAGGCGCTGCTTGCTTGTCTTCTTCGTTCCCATCTTTCTTCTTCTTTCACCTCTGAGTCCCTTGCTCGAGCCACCAACATGTCTAAGCTTCTGACCTCCCTTTTCCCGAGCCACCAACGTCCCTTCTTCCCCGTGTGTTGCTCTGCGATACAGTGAAGAGGTGATGATTCGTCCTTACAGTGCATTAGGTTTTTATGATTTTTTTGCATGTTATAATTTTGATGTTCATTTGATTCTGATTTCGTTTTATAAGATTTTGTTGAGATGGTAAAAAAAAGAAAAGGGAAAAACAAGGCTACCTTTAATGGAGGAAAGGGAGAGGCGTTATGGAGGCTCGATGGCGGAGGAAAGAAGCACGATGTTGTGGCTTGCTCCCGGTATTTCGTTCCTTTGTCCCTTTTATGATGAAATCTTTTGTTGCCTTTGAATGCTTGTTGATATGTTTCAAGGATGAACCTTTGGGTTCTGAGAAATTGTTGCCTTTGATTGTATGCTTTTTCCTCTTCTTCTTCTTCACTGTGATTCTGTTGCTTCTCTTAGTGGCCTATGATGAATATTGAGGCTTGATGGTTGCTTTGAACATTGCTACTGTTGAAACAATTTTGTTTTGATTAGCTTCTCTTTTATTCTTCCTTCTGCTTTGCTTCTGTATGCTTTAATGGCCTATGATGATTACTTCTGAGGCCTTATGGTTTGGGACAGTTTCATGTAGGTTTGCATTGTTCTGGGTTTTGCTTTGGTTGGATGGACAGTTTTGGTGTTTTTTGATCTTTTAGGCCATGGTTCTGGTATTTGAGATAGCAGGTTTTATGGTTTAGGCCAAGGTTGTTGTTTTGGTAATCGAAACAGGTTTATGGTTTAGGCCATAAGGTTGAGGCTTTTTCTGGTTAGGCTGGACAGTTTTGGTTTTATGGTTTAGGCCTAGTTTGTGGTTTGTGGGCATAAGGTTGTTCTGGTTTTATGCAGGTTTAGGCCATGGTTACTGGTTCATACAGGTTTAGGCCATGGTTATGGTTTTGTTTGACAGTAGGTGGAAGGTTTTTTTTGGCTTTGAGACCTTAAGAAAATGACTGTATTTTGTTTTTTGACAGTTTTTGAGTGTTTGAAGGTTTTTTTAAAACAGGTTGAACTCTCTATATTTTTTTTGAAGGGTTTCTGTTGTTGTTATAACAATTGCTGGCCTTCCTCCCTTGAGGTTTACGTTACAGGTTGTATATTTTACTATACTTCTGCCTTCTCTCTGCACATTAGGCTGCTACATCAGTTTTGTTTCTATTCCTTTTTCATGCTTATCTTTTCTTACTATATGATGCTGCAGTTTGTTATCCAATTCCTGCCTAAGCCAAAAACCTGTAAAAACACTCTTCCTCTCTTCTCTCTCTTAAGTACAAATGAAACACTAAAATGTTGTGTACTTTACTTGTTCTGAAAAAGCACAATGCTGGAAAATGATGAGAATAGAAATGCATTATGCTTGTATATTTGGTTTTAAGTGCACATTTTCTCTTTGTCTCTTGCATTTGTACAGTAGAGGAGCCTTTGTGTTTTTGGCCTCTTCCCCCATGTTTGGCAGTTTACGTTGCATTTGGCTTTTGTGTTGAAACTTGCATACTTGCATATGCTGTTGCTATGCATATGATGTTGATTTGAAATATGCTGTTTGTGTTATGCATTTGACAATGCTGTTTTGACAAAAAGAATTTATGCATATTGTTTTGAATTATGCAGTTTTCAAATAAAATGCAATTTTGACAAAAGAAATGAATTTGTGCATATTTAAATTTGTGCATTCATTTTGAAAATAAAAATTCATCCCTTTTTGTGAACCGGGAGAAATCCCGTGATTTGCAAAAAGGGTAAAACTGATTCCAGCCGTTTGCTTTTAATGATGAACACTAAAATTAATTTTTTTGCTTTCAATTATCTATTTATTTCTGACTTTTTTCTTTAATTCTTTTGCAGGTAAAATTAAATGATCATCAAAGAAGCATTGGATAGAAGATGAAGATTTAGAATTTAGAAAAATAGTTTTTATTTTACTTTAAACTTTTTATGTAATTGTCATTATAAATACTTTGTACAATAGTATTTAAACAACAATTGTAATAATTAGAATAAAGATGAATAAAAATTCTATTATTTACCAATTAATTCTTTTTCTTTCCAATTATTTATTTTATCATTTATAATTCTTTAACTTATGTAATAACTGAAAATCAAATCCAATTATTTAAATTTAGAATGATAAATAATTAAATAAATATCATTGATCACTTAACTTCTCTTCGATTAATTATTTCATTATTTATAATTCTTCTAAATTATAATAACTGAAAATAAAATTTCAATTATTTAAACCTAGAACAATAAATAATTAAATAACATCGTTTGATCAATTAATAACCTTCTTTTCAAATATTTATTTTATTATTTATAAATCTTTAAATTATATAATAACTGAAAAGAAAATTCCAATTATTTAAATTTAAGATAATAAATAATTAATAAACATTGTCTGATCAATTAATAAACTTAGCGTCCAAAAATAAACAGCTCTCGACTTGAAAAAGTTATGAATTTTAAAATCGATAGATCAAAATGCTTGCAATGTAATGATGCAGATGGGAGATGGTATCTTAGGTCAAAATTTGGGGTACAACAGTATCATAGTGAAAGCCTTTGATGGCTCCAGGAAATCGGTCATTGGAGAGGTGGACTTGCCTATGCATATAGGTCCACACATGTTCCCGAGTACTTTCCAGGTGATGGAAATCGTTCCTGCTTACAGCTGTCTATTGTGAAGACCATGGATCTACGAGGCAGGAGCTGTTACGTCGACTCTTCATCGAAAGTTGAAGTTTTTCCGGGAAGGGAAAGTGGTTATCATAAGCGGCGAGCAAGCTTTATTAATATCTCATTTGTCTTCCTTCAGCATTGTGGAGGCTGACGAGGCAGTTGTTGGAATGCAGTTCCAAGATTTGTCGATCAATAATATAAGGAAAAATGAGGACTCTATCTCTTAATTCAAATATGCTCAACAGGTAGTACACAATGGCCCTAGCAAGGCGTGGGGGCAAATTATTAATCAACCAGTGAATAAGAATAAAGTTGGTATGGGCTTCTCAGTGAATAATAATAAGGGTGAGATTTTGAAGTCGAAGTCTGCTTTTAGCAAATACCAAGACATATTCCACAGTGCAGGGTATCTGCATGCCACTACTTCAGAGACCAATGCCATCCTTGAGGATGAGCCAGGGCAAGAGATGCCTAATTTCGTGACACACGGAGTGAGGGTCCATAATTGGATCACTATTGATGTGCCTTCTTGCATCCACATCTTGAAGTAATTTGTTTTTTGTTATCTTTCCAAAAATCCTTTCACTCTGCCCAAGGTGAAAGCGATATTGTACGGGCATGTCTTTTGTTTTGAACTTTTACATCATTAATAAAAGATGTTTTTGTTTTCCAAATTATGTTTTGTTTATTGCTTTTTCTTGGAAAGTGGTAATTAGATAAAACCTTTCGAAATAAATAATAATCATTAGTAAAATCTGCATACTCACTTATACATCGGTCAGTTTCTAAAATCAATCATAATCACATGTGCAAATTAACTAAGAAAACCATTGAATACAATGACCCTGCGCCCTCTCCCAACTTCGAATATCCTGTGTATTTGATCGAGGAAGAAGAATACGATGAAATCCCAGAAGAGGTTTCATGGTTGCTTGAGCGCGAGGAGAATACTATTCAACCATATAAAGAGCCGTTGGAGGTGATTAACTTGGGATCAGAGGAAGACCCAAGAGAAGTCAAGATTGGAGAATTGCTTCATCCCGGCGTGAAGAGGAAATTGATTGAGTTACTGAAAGAATATTCCGATATTTTTGCTTGGTCTTACCAGGATATGCCTGGGTTAGACACTGACATCGTGGAGCACCACCTGCCGTTGAAGCCAAAATGTCCTCCCATCAAGCAGAAGTTAAGGAGAACTCACCTTGATATGGCAATGAAGATAAAAGAGGAATTCTTGAAGCAGATCGATGCTGGTTTTCTCGTGAACTCAGTGTATCCTCAATGGATTGCCAATATTGTTCCGGTACCAAAGAAAGACGGAAAAGTCTGCATGTGCGTTGATTATAGAGATCTGAATAAAGGAAGTCCAAAAGATGACTTTCCATTACCACATATTGATATGTTGGTAGATAGCACAACAAAATTCAAAGTGTTCTCTTTCATGGATAGATTTTCTGGGTACAATAAAATTAAGATGGCTCTTAAGGACATGAAAAAAACAATGTTTATCACACCCTGGGGAACATTCTGTTACAGAGTGATGCCCTTCGGGTTGAAGAACGCTGGTGCAACGTACCAGAGGGCTATGACAACCCTATTCCATGATCTTATGCATAAGGAAATCGAAGTATATGTTGATGATATGATTTATGAATCTCATACCGAGGAAGGACATATGGAAGATTTGTTAAAGTTATTTAAGCAGTTGAGGAAGTATCGCCTTCATTTGAATCCGAATAAATGCACCTTTGGTGTTCGTTCGCAAAAATTGCTAGGTTTCATCGTCAGTAAAAAAGGAATTGAAATTGATCCTGATAAAGTCATGGCAATTCAATAAATGCCTGCCCCAAAGACTGAAAAACAAGTTAGAGGTTTCCTCGGATGTCTGAATTATATCTCCAGATTCATCTCCCATATGACTACAACGCGTGAACCCATCTTCAAGCTTCTGAAGAAAGATCAGGGGTGTGTGTGGACCGATGATTGCCAGAGGGCATTTCAAAGCATTAAAAATTACCTGCTTGAACCTCCTATCTTGCTCCCTCCCGTTAAGGGAAGACCGTTGATTATGTATTTGACAGTGTTGGATCATTCTATGGGTTGCATTTTGGGACAGCAAGATGAAACGGGAAGAAAAGAATACGCCATTTACTATTTGAGTAAAAAGTTCACTGATTGTGAGCCGCGATACACTCTACTTGAAAATACATGCTGTGTTTTGGGTTGTGCAGCGAAGCGTTTGCATCAGTATATGCTAAATCATACTACTTGGTTGATATCCAAAATGGATCCAATTAAGTATATCTTCAAAAAGCCTGCTCTTACCGGAAGAATCGCTCGCAGGCAAATGTTGCTGTCTGATACGACATTGAATACCGTACTCAGAAGGCTGTCAAAGGTAGCGTGTACACGGAGTACCTTGCTCACCAACCGGTTGAAGACTATCAGTCTATCAAATATGAATTTCCCGACGAAGATGTAATGTTTTTGAAAATAAAAGATTGTGATGAACCTTTGCCTGAGGCAGGTCCTGATCAAGGGTCCCGATGGGGCATGGTGTTTGACGAAGCTGTGAATGCTTACGGAAAGTGGATTGGTTTCGTGATTATCAATCTGCATGGGTCTCCTATCCCTTTCACTGCAAGGCTGACCTTTGATTATACAAATAACATGGCAGAATATGAAGCATGTATCATGGGCCTTGAAGCAGCTATGGATCTCAGAATCAAATTTCTTGATGTCAATGGAGATTCAGCTTTAGTAATAAACCAAATTAAAGGAGAATGGGATACTCGTCACCCTGGCTTGATCCCTTACAAAGATTATGCCAGAAGGCTATTACCCTTCTTTAACAAAGTTGAATTCTATCATATTCCTAGGGAGGAAAATCAAATGGCAGATGCTTTGGCAACTTTGTCATCTATGTATCAGGTGAATGCTTGGAACTATGTACCTCGTATTACAGTGCGACGTCTGGATAGACCGCTCATGTATTTGCAATAGAGGAGACGTCAGATGAAAATCCCTAGTATTGCGATATCAAGCATTTTCTCTGAACTCAGGAATACCCGTTGGCGCATCAAATAAAGATAGAAAGACCCTGAGAAGATTGGCAGGTAGTTTTTTCCTTAATGAAGATGTGCTATACAAAAGAAATCATGACATGGTGTTGCTCAGATGCGTGGATAGACACGAAGCAGACATGTTGATGCATGAGATCCATGAAGGTTACTTTGGTACCCATGCCAATGGACATTCGATGGCTAAAAGGATGCTTAGGGCAGGTTATTATTGGCTGACGATGGAGTCCGACTGTTACCAATTTGCAAAGAAGTGCCATAAATTCCAGATTTATACAGAGAAAGTCCATATGCCTCTGACACTTCTCAATGTGATTTCCTCCCCTTTGCCTTTCTCTATGTGGGGTATTGATGTGATAGGAATGATTGAACCTAAGGCGTTGAATGGACATTGTTTTATCTTGGTAGCGATTGACTATTTCACCAAGTGGGTGGAAGAAGCTTCATATGCCAATGTTACTAAGCAGGTGGTAGTATGCTTTATCAAGCATAATCTGATTTGTCGATATGGTGTGCCAAGCAAGATTATCACTGACAACGGCTCAAATTTAAATAATAAGATGATGACGGAACTTTGTGAAGAATTCAAGATTATCCATCATAATTCATCTCCCTATAGGCCAAAGACGAATGGATTCGTCGAAGCTGCCAATAAGAACATTAAGAAAATCATCCAGAAGATGGTTGTTACTTATAAAGATTGGCATGAGATGCTCCCATTTGCGTTACATGGGTGTCGTACATCTGTTCACACTTCAACAGGGGAAACCCCTTTCTCGCTTGTTTATGGTATAGAAGCAGTGCTCCCCGTCGAGGTTGAGATTCCCTCTTTACATGTAATGATGGAAACCAAGTTGTCAGAGGCTGAATGGATCCAGAATAGGTTCGACCAGTTGAATCTAATTGAAGAAAAGAGAATGACGACTTTGTGTCACGGTCAGCTATATCAGAAGAGGATGAAGAAAGCTTTTGATAAGAAATTCAAGCCTCGTGAATTCAAAGAAGGCGACCTCGTGCTCAGGAAGATCATGTCTTTTAACGCTGATTCTAGGGGAAGTGCACTCCGAATTATAAAGGCCCGTATGTTTTCAAGAAGGCCTTATCTAGCCGTGCATTGATTCTTGAAACTATGGATGGCGAGGAGTTCCCACATCCTTTGAATACTGATGCATTCAAGAAATATTTCGCCTAAAAGAATAAAAGAACAGCTCGCTAAGTTGAAAACTCGAAAGGGCGACTTAGGCAAAAAGGAGCGTCTCGGTAGGCTGAAAACCTGAAAGGGCTATCTAAGCAAAAATTAGAGACATAAACATAATAAATTCTTCCCGGTAGGTTGAAAACCCGCAAGGGCAACCTAGGCAAAAGTTAGGGATTTCTTGGCAAGTAACTGTGTCAGACAAGACTTGATCGTTGAAGCAACAATCTTCTCAGATTCTCATCATACTTCAACTGAAGTCTTTGCTCAGGAGTTCTAAGTTGTTAGGGAGAATAGTGGTCATTGTATTAAAATGTACCTTTTCCATATATTTACCATTTTCCAAACATTGTAATCATCTATGGAGTCTCGTAGTTCACAGACTACCATTCTATTAATAATTTTTGAGCCTTTACCCAATTCTTTACAGTTCTTACTTTTATTTTGTTCGCAAAAATTTCATTTATTATTGATAGAAATTTTCAAAACCAAAGACTTAATAATAAAAAATGTTTTGAAAAGAATTTACAAATTACCTTTTACTTCAGATATTGTGATCCGAGTGGTACATAAGTTGTGATTCCAAGTATGGGCGAACTCCATTTAGGATATTGTTTCTCGGGATAGATGAGTCTCGTGCAAGCTGATATGTGGTGTGGCATTTGGGCCTGTGTTCCCATCTTTCCCCAGTTAAGTTTTGGTTCAGATTGTCTTCAAGCAGCTTTTTGATGTTGGGTTTGTAATCCCATCCTCCCCAGTCAGGTCCTAATTCGGACTTCTCCGACTGAGCGTAATTTCCTTCCGTGGTCAAAAGGTGATCAAGCGGAGTTTTCAAAGTTACAAATCATGTGTTTAATTGTTGAACTCTTTCTCCCTTCATCCCGAGAAGTGATGTAGAATCTTCAGCAGGTTATTATGCCTTTCAGTTATGGTATTGTTGTTGTAGTGTGCCTCTAAGCAACCAGACAAGGGCAATATACATTCTAAGAAGTTTTGAGATAGGTGTCTACTCCTTGGGTTTTCTCTCACTGTGCACTGAGTTTGATTTAAAATCCCCATGAGCTGACCCATTACTGTGTTGTCGACTTCTTAAATTCTCCAGATGTGTCGAATATGATACTTCCCTCTGAAGTTTTTTATTCCATGAAATTTCGTGATCTCCCTCTCCAGAGAATTTTACACAACTATTATGCCTGATATTGAAGACTGTATATAGGCTCTCTTTGATTTGTGGCTTATTTTTCCCCAATGAAGCTAGCATAACAATCCCCAGTTGAAGTATCAATGATGTAGTTTTGCATCTTCCCCAGTAAAGTTTGTATTGACATCCCCGGTTGAAGTCTCGACGACATGGCTTTCATCTCCCCTAGTGAAGTTAGTTTTGGAATCTCCAGTGAAGTCTATACGATGAAACTTCCTCTTCCATTATCGAAGTCCGTATTGGTATTCCCTAGTGAGACATAGAAGAGTTTATGATATTCCCACAACTTTATTTGTTGCCAGTCAGGTGGTTCTTTGATTGTTTTCAAGCCATATGATTCCCAGCAAAGTTAAGCCATGAAATAGGACTTTGTTTCTTCCGTTGATGCTTACTCTCTCGTGGAATCTAATCTTCATCCAGCATGTGACTTGGCCGAGTGTTGTCTTCACCCAAGATTAGATTTGTTTGGTTATCCCCAGTACATTATGGTTGTTTTGTCAGCATGCGCATGATAACATCCATGCATTCATACACATCATGCATAGATGAATTTAAAATTCATTACTCATTTGCATTCGTTAATGTTTTTTCAGCATTTTATCCTCTTTGCAAGGTTATGTTGCTCTCTCTCAATAGAGTTGTAAACTTTAAACAGAAAGTGTATATCCTTTCAATTTCCCCACTGAGTTATCCCTCGTGGAAGATTTTTGCTTCAGCCTTCCCATTCGGTTCATTATCTAGATGGAGTATGATCCCCTTTTGAGTTTATTTCTCATCAATTGCTAACTTGGTTGATTATTTCATTCTAGTTTATTTCTGATTTGAGTCTGTAGTCCCCGACAATATTATTATTCTGATTCCTGCAGGCTTCAAGCCTTGATCTGAGAATGTGCATTTATTTTGCATGCAAATAATTTTTTCTCCTCAATAGGAATGTATTGGTATTTCCCCAGGAAATTAAGCTTCTTTTCTCGCCAGTCTTAGTACAATTTCTTCTTAAACAACAAGTGACATTTCTCTTTATTTGAGCAACCTGTCCTTCCCAACAAGTTTGTTAACATGAAAAGATTTGTTACTTCCAATGAATGGTAGTCTCGTCGTTATGGGAGATAGTTCGTTGATGAAGTTTGTTTTTCCAATGAATGGTAGCCTCGACATTAAGGGAGGTAGTTCGTTGCAAAGATTTGTTACTTCCGATGAATGGTAGTCTCGTCGTTATGGGATATAGTTCGTTGATGAAGTCTGTTTTTCCAATGAATGATAGCCTCGACATTATGGGAGGTAGTTCGTTGCTAAACTTTGTACTTCCAATGAATGGTAGTCTCGTCGTTATGGGAGATAATTCGTTGATGAAGATTGGTTTTCCAATGAATGGTAGCCTCGACATTATGGGAGGTAGTTCGTTGCTGAAATTTGTTACTCCAATGAATGGTAGTCTCGTCATTATGGGAGATAGTTCATTGTTGATTTTGGTTGTACTTCAATGATAAAGACAGTTCGTTGAATGATTCCTACAGCTGTATTTTTACCCTTTCCAGGTGAAATATCTTGGTTAAAGAAGAAACTGAGACCAGTTCGTGGCTTATAGTCAGGATCGAGGGGAAGTTTATCTTATTCTCCATCAAATGGTATCTCTTAGAGGAAGTTTCGTAAGAGAAGTTTGTTGAGAAACCTTTACAAGTGGTAGTCTCTTTATTTGAGATAGCTTGTGCTTTTACCCTTTCCAGGTGATATATCTTTGTTAAAGAAGAAACTGAGACCCGTTCGTGGCTTATAGTCAGGATCGAGGGTAATTTTATCCGATTCTCCATCAAATGGTATCTCTTCGAGGATGTTTCGCAAAAGGAGTTTGTTGTGAAATCTTTACAAGTGGTAGTCCCTTTATTTGTGATAGCTTGTATTTTTACTCGTTCTAGGAAGAACGCCGGGATTTTGGGAAGTTCGTTATTTGAGACATCACCTTCAGTAAAAGTTGGTGCATTCTCTTTTCTCCACCTTCAATAAACGTCGGTGTATCTTCTGTCTCTTTACCTTCAATAAAAGTCAGTATTGTCCTATGTTTATTTTTTTACCTTTATTCTTGAATGGGTAGTTCACTACCATTCTTAGGTAAGATTGATCTTGTCTGGTTAGCGATTGTCGATCCCCTGTGTTGATGTTACTCTCTTTTTGCTATCTCCTCTATGAGTGGATAGTTTATAACTCGGTTAATTGTTGTCATCCACTACTTTCCCTTCAGTTTTTTAGTCTATGGTATTTGGCCTCCTCTCTGGATCATACCCCCAGTAAGGTTGAATTTTCTTTTCCCCAGCAGAGCCAATCTGTCTCCAATAGATTCAAATTTCTATCCCCGGATTCATGTTGTTCTCCAGAGATTTATTATCCTGGTTGAATTCTTTTTGTCAACTTGTAGATTCTACTTTTTCTTCTCTAGTGTGTGTGTCTTGCCCGTCTGCATGAAATTCATACGTTACATCCATAATCATAAGCATCACATGGTATCTTAGGGCTAAAAATAGGGCTTGTTTTATATTTAAGTATCTTTAATCACGTCTAAACGAAGATTTTAATCTTCGTATCTCCGGATAGAAGACACTTAAATATGGGCAGCTGTTGTACCCCAAATTTTGCTCCTAAGATCCCTCGTCATACTTTGTACATTTTGCACATAACATCGGTCTCATGGTTATAAGATCGAAGCGCTTTGGCATTATGGTTTCTCTCTATGAATTGAGTTTGCTATCTTACTCAAAATTGATTCAACTGGCACTCTCATTTTCTTGGTATGAGATTAGGGTTTTGGATCTCAGGCAGCATAGACATCTTCTCTAGTAGGTTTCCTCGGGATATCAGGTTTTGTTTATCATAGTTTCTTTAAGGAACAAAGGCATTAGGGTTTAACTCATCCAGAGAATAAAGATTTATCTTCATTTTATTTGAGCTTGGTGGTGTTTCTTCTATGGAGGTTTATTGAGTTAAAGTCTCACTTCAAGGTTACACTGAGCACTACTCTTCCCTTATTGAAAGTTCATCATCATCAATTAGGTTTTATCCTAATTGTTATATCTCAAGACATTCCTCTCGAGAAGTTCAGAAGATTTAGTCAAGGGCTTAGTTCTTTTAGTGTTGTTGGTTAAATGGTTAAGGAATGATTGAGGCTTTCACCAAGGCAAGATGTCCTTTGTTATTCAGTTATGGATTTGAATTCCATCAACCTTTTAAATGTGATGAGATTTCTTCTTGAATTTTTGACCCAATCGAAGGTTAAGGATCATTGAAAGTAGGGTTTTCATGGTCATATGTTCCTTATCTATGCTCTAAGTACCATTCATCTTCTAATATTCAAGACATGTTTTTGTCATATTAGATTAAAGTAGGAGTACAAAGGTTCGAGATAAGCATGTGGATTTATGTTGATCAAGACATTTTGTGCCTGAAACGCAAGAACATGGTCTCCTGAGTCTACTTGAGAAATGGAGAAATTTGGATTCATTGTTTGTTCATTAAAGTCGCTTAAAGGTGCTCAAATAGATCAGAAGTGTTTAATGCTTGACAAGTTGGAAAAGTAAATGTATTATTTTAAAGTGAAGTTACAAGTTGCTGTCAAAGGTCCCATATAAGATTTACAATTTGAAAAAAGGGATGTGGGGATTTAGATGTGAAGAGAATAGAATTTAGAACCAAATTTTGTTCATAGATGTTTCAAACTACAGTCAATTATATAAATAGATCTCTTTAAATGATAAAAATAAAAAGAAATTTGGAACTCCTAAGTCTTAAAATTGTAGATTATCCCTTGCTTTCCTTAGCCAAATCTCAGTGTTCACAAGAAGCTTGCATCAAGATTGTATTGAGCTTCCTTGCTAAAGTTGTGTCTTTAAAACCTGTATAAATATCACCAATAAGAAAGATAAGTCCATATCATTATGCAAAAAAGAAACGAACTTGTTATTATACATGACATTATGTTATTTCAGCATTCTGGAATCTTCTCGAACTTGAAATCATCATAACAACCAGGACCCAAAAAATGGCGCACGAAAATGGTTTAAATTCTAAGCAGCGAGTTCCTCTGGCTGGGTAGGTGTAAACTGGGAAACCATGACAACACACCGGCTTCCATCAACGAAAGTTACGAAGATGCTCATGCGAAATAGGTTCAAAAAAAATTGAAGCTATTTGATGCTAATGATACCGTTATGATAGCTCTTATGGGTTCTAATATCGAAGTTATGGTTGTGATTCCTAATATCATGTTGGAGAGGATTAGTAACGATCCTAAAGCCGCTGATGCTTGGGTTTATCAAAATGTTACCACTTACTTGTTCCCGGATGGTGTCAATATCGAGTATGTTGTTGTAGGTAATGAGCAATTTTCTTAAAGCATACAAAGGTGCATACCTAAGTAAAACTCTTCCAGCTCTGAAGAATATACAGACTTCACTCAACAATGCAGGATTGGGTACAAAGATAAAATTCATTGTTCCATTCAATGCTAACATCTATTATTCACCAGACGCAAATCCAGTACCGTCTGCAGGGGATCTCAGACCTGAAATACTAAACTCTAACATAATTTTTGAGGCTCCCAACTAACAGACTTGTAACAAACTTCCAATAGATTCCTAACCAACTTTCTATACTCTAACTCACCCTCTAACAAACTTCTAAGGGATAACAGAAGAAAATAAGAGGGTATTGATTTATTTATTTTTTTTGGGAGGGGGGGGGGGGGGGAGGGGGGAGACTGACAAAAAAAGATAGAAAAACTCACCTTTGAAATCTTCAAAAAGAAACTCTGATTTACATCTTGATTTTTTTAACTCTTCCCATTCTTGCTTCCATCTGCAACTTTCGTTCATCAATCAACATCCACTTTCTACTCTTCATGACAAAAACATCTCTAACATCATGTCTTCATCAATCTTTGTGGCAACTTCCATCATCTTCTTCAACCGTATCTTTACTCAGTATCGAGATTCTTGAAACTCTGAACCTCATCATCACCTTCGTTCTCTTTATCTAAATCCTTCAACCTCCATTTTCTCGAACTCTTTTCCGTAATTTTCACCATCCCCACCCTTCATTTCTCTGAACCCTGCTTCAATATTAACCTCACATCAACACCTCAGTACATCAACAATCACAACATACACGAAAGAAGAATGTAATAAAAATAAGATCGTGAGGAAGAAGAAGGAGTCGCACAAAGGAATTAAGGGATTTCATACCTGAATACGTAAGAACTTCGTTATTTCTGATCATCTTCATTGATCTGAAGAAGCGTCGGACTTCTCTGGTAGGTAAATCCCATCCTCTTTTGTATTTTCGTTGTATTCACTTCTTAAATGATGGTATGAAGCTTAAACCCTGCTGAACACGTCCCCTGCAACGCCATGACTGTCACCGTGCATCCCTTAATCTGTTGGTTAGCAATTTCTATGATGCTGATTTGAGTCAGATTTCAGTGATTACCGAATAAGATTATTGAAAATCAATGTAAGATTCACAAAGAGGACATTGAGAGGTTTCGATTCGGGTCACTCTAAGATCTCTTGAGATATTAAAATTGGATTTGAGTGTCCATGGTGGAGATTTATTGAGAAGAGAGAACAGGGATGAGCGCATGGTGAGACGAAGGTTTAAACCACCGCAGATTTGGATCAGAGAGATGAAGAAGAAAGAGTCGCGGCAGAGGTGATGGGAAGAAGTGGGTCGTGTTTATTGAATAACAGGAATCGGCATAAATTGGAAACCCTAGGCCATTACTGTGTCGTTTCACCAGTTTAACGCTTTTCTCTTTTAGGTTTTTTTAAATTTTTTTTATAATAGAAAATAGTGTTGAATAACAAAAATTATGGTATTGAGGTGGACCGGATCTTGCTCTTCCTAAGCCCATTCTAGTTTTTGGGAAGCCTGATTGTCAATAGACTGGTAAAAAAAAACCACGCTTCTTGGATCATTTCGGGGCTAAGCCTTAGTGCAATTTCTAAGCATAGTTCCTTTACAAAATATATGAGCCGAACTACGGTAGCTCTGATTCCTCAAAAAGGATACGTAGGCATTGGGGTAGGGCCCAAGCGAGTACAACTTTATTTCCCCTACATTCTTTCTCTTTTCTTTGCATGCATTCTCTCTTAGTTTATAACCCTTAAGCATTAGATTGAACACACCCTTTGATTAGAATAACGAGAGTGGATCCCGTAGAGTACTATGGACGTGTGGGGTGCTAATACCTTCCCCTCGCGTAATCGACTCCCTTACCCAATATCTCGGTCGCAAGACCTTGATTTCCCCTTTAGGTTTTTCTTCGATGATTTTCCCTTCCCTTTCATATGGGATAAATAAATACTTGGTGGCGACTTCATTGATTTTACCCCTACACTTACTGAATTTCTCTACTTCGTTCAGCAAGTTGTCTCACTGATATAATACTCGGGCTGATTCCAGGAAGAAATGGAGAATCTTGAACAGGGGAATCGCGAGCTTCACGAAGAAGATACTGCTTTGAAGGTCGTTATTCCTAATCTGACTGTTTGATGGAATCGTTGGTGGCTGCTCAGAATCAACCACCACTTCCTCAGCCTCAACAAACAAAAATTGCTTCTGAAGGTCCGTCAGTTCCCATTTTTGTTACCCTGGTTACTGTTGCTCAGAATGGTATGTCCCAGGGTTAACTGTGGGGAATGCCTAAAAACTTCATGCTAGAAGGTTATAATCTTGACGCTCCAGTCGCTCCAGTTGTTCAAGATATTGCTACTCCTACACCTCTTGTGGTGCATGTTACTACTGCTTCTAGAAATGAGATTCATTATGCTGCACCTCCTTCAGTGAATGTTATTCCATTTATTGATGATGAAGTTTATCGTCTTGTTCCTCCACCGAGTGAAAGTTTGGGTTTCTATGACTTGTTGGATGACTTTCAAGACCAGTTCAATGAGATGTAAAAGGAAATGAAGGCCCTTCAAGGAAAAGAATTGTTTGGACAAAACGCCAGTGAAATCTGCCTAGTTCCCAATGTGAAGGTGCCAACCAAGTTTAAAGTGCCTAAATTTGAGAGGTACAAGGGGAAATATTGCCCTCGTGACCACCTTGTGATGTATATTAGGAAGATGTCTACCCATACTAGCGTTTGCTCATTCATTTCTTCTAAGATAGTTTAATTGGTGCTACTCTGAAGTGGTATGTAGGTCTGGACAATAGTAGTATTTGTACCTTTAATAATCTGGGAGAAGCCTTCATCAAACAATACTAGTACAATATGTTCATGGCACCTGACCGTGACCAGTTAAGTGCAATGCCTCAGAGAGATAAGGAGTCGTTCAAAGAATATGCACAGAGATGGCACAAAATAGATGCCCAGGTGGTTCCACCTATGGGAGAACAAGAAATGACCAAGGTATTCCTAAAAACCCTTGGACCATTTTATTTTGAAAGGATGGTCGCCAATGCACCGAGCGATTTCACCGAAATGGTGAGCATGGGTGTTCGTTTGGAAGAGGCTATTAGATAAGGGTGTTTGACAAAAGCCAAAGGGACGAAGAATTCATCATATGGATTGTCTCGAAAGAAAGAATGTGAAACAAATGTTGTTATTGGAGAAAGGAAGATTAGACCAACTAGAAGGCATCAATGGTACAATCAACAGGTTGCTTCTGTGACTCGAATCATTAATGTAGTGCCAACCACTGTTGCCTATCAGAGACCATCTCCTCAGGGGAATCAAGGGAAAAGTCAGAAGAGAGAAGCCTTTGAATCTATTCCAATATGCTATGCAGAGTTACTTTCGGCTTTAATTCAGAAGAAGTTGGTTCAGACCAGGCCGCCCCCTGTTATACCATCATCTTTGCCTTGGTATAATAAGGCAGACCAAACATGCGCTTTTCATCAGGAAGCACCAAGGCACAATATTGAGAACCGTTATCCTTTTAAATATGAAGTACAAAAGATGGTGAGTGTTGTACCCCAAAATTTTCCCTCTCTCTTTTTCACAAGAAATCACAGCTTCGGGCTTTTCCTGATTTTTCAGATTGGTTTAAGAATCGGTCAAACAGACTTTTCTCGTCAGTCAGACAAAATTAGGGTTTCCATTGACTTTTGAATCAGCCCAAGCAGATTATTAGGGTTTTTAGTGATTTGGTTGAGTTTGGCTCAGGGTTTGATCAGGCGGACGCTTCTTTGACAATAAATCCAGAATTAGGGTTTGCGCGCGCATTCTCAGAAAGAATTAATTCTACAGTCCTTTTCATTTGAATGTCACTTGGTTTTGACGCTTGTTCAAGATTCCTGTTTGTTTCTCAAAACCTAAACATCTGAGATAAAAGCTGAGACATTTGAATTGAGAGTTTGAAGTGTTGGGTTAATCAGTGAAGTGAAAGACGTATGGACGTTTGTTTGTTTGACTGTGCAATGCTATTGTTTATTTGGAATGTCGGGCGTATTGTTGGTTAATGCGAAGTTGCAAGACTACAATGTTTATTAATTATTTATTTCATCTAAGTTAAAATAATTGGAATGCATTTCCAGTCGTTTTAATTCAAGAGATTTAAATAAATAAATAAACAGTGTAAATTAAAGAATTATCTGACAAAAAGGTTTTTATTTATTTTTAATTATTGTTACAAATGTTATTGGGATATTGTAAATTTATTTGCAATATTTACAATGATGTTTATTACAAATAATTGAATAAAAATTAAATATATATCCTAAGTTGCTTGAAGTCGTCATCTTCTACTGCTGATCCCCTTTGCTCAACTGATATTTATCTGCAAAGACAAAAAAGGAAGAAGTCAATACAGTTAAAATTAAAAAAAGGGCATTTTCAGACAGTTAATCATAAAAACTCATCATTAAAGGTGTTGGCCGGAATCAGTTTGTTCGTCCTCTCTTCAAATCGCAAGAAGATGCCTCTTCTTGGTTCACAAAGAGGGAAATTAAATGTTTGCAAGCATGGAATTAATTAAATACAAGGCTGCATAAAAAAATTCAAACAAGCTGCACATGTACAAACTGAATATGCCAAACAAATTACAAAGTTCAAACTGAACAAACAAGTTGCACAAGTTCAAAATGTCAACCAAGATGTCAAACTGTCAAAGAAGCTATCAAACTGTCAATGCAGAAGAAAGTACACAAAAGGCAGAAAATCTGGAAGTAAGAAGATATGCAGAGAAAAGCCAAATTGCAAGCAAGCTTGTAAAAGCACATTATCATCATTTTCCAGCCAACACCTTTTCAGAAAGGTACTTCTAAAGCATTAAAATATGCTTTAATAGAGAGAGAAAAGAGAGAGAGAGAAGTAGAGGCTTACAGTTTTTCAGGCAGGCTTAGAGTTAGATAAATATAACAAACCAAATTGTCAAAGGGAGGCAGAACACACATAAAGAAAAAGGCCACAAACTGTAAACACATAACCATAACCTCCATGTTTACAAACTGCTTCAGCCTGCCTCCAACAAGCTTCAAACTACCTCAAACCAGAAGCAAGTCTGGAACCAAACAAAAAACTGCATAACCTGTAACTTGTATCTAAGCAAGCATAACAAGCAAAAACTCTGAAGCCTGTTCAAAAAACCTGCATAGAAAACAACCCAGAAAAGCCTGCATATAACGCAAGATAAACAAGCCTTGAAGCTTGTAACTGGAAAGCCTGCATAAGCCCCAGCCTATATCAGTAAACCTGCCTGCATAATACCAAAACCTACAAAACTGTTACAGAAGTAACAAGCCTGTAACCTTCAAGCCTGTCAAAACACACAACAGAAGCAAGCCTAAAAGCTTGTTCATCCTCAAGCCTGTCAAACTCCTAGTTTCAAACAAACAAGCTTGCCTCAAAGAAGCAAGCCCCCAAGCCTAAAAAACCTGTCAAACTGCATAGCATTCAAGCCAAAATGCCTCAGAACTAAGGTTCATCATAGTCCAAAACAGAAACCCAATCCACAATAGCCAAAAAGACATTCTCAGAATAAGGCAACAACAACATCATCAAACTCTGAAGCAAGCAACTCTGAAGCAAAGACACTGAAGCTAGCAACTCAGAAGCAAAAAACACATATCCAAACATACTCTCAGAGCAAAAGCTCATCATCGAGAATCAAGTCCAAAGAGAGGAAGAAGCTAGAAGTAAAAACAACAACAAGGCAAGCAATCAGAAGAAGAAAAGAACATTCCAGAAGCGTTGTTTTCAGAAGAGAACATCATCATAAAACAAAGCAAGATACAAGTATCAGACAATCCAGCAAGCTCTCAGCATCACAGCCTCCCTCGCCCGGTCGCCTAAGATGCCTCCTGTCCACTTCTCCGCCTCTTCTCCAAAAGAAGAACAAAGGTATTGTCCCTCTTTCCTTTTTTCTAACACCTCACACGAACACAAATAACACATAAAGGTCAAAACATGTAAAGGTCAAAACATGTAAGAGATAAAACATGCAAGAGATAAGTCTTTGAAACCCTAAAACATGAAAAGCAGAAATCAATACCTTTTTTCATCATTGCCTGAACGACCGTGAAGAGAGGAGGATGGAGGTGGGGTCCGGCGGCTGAGGCAAGTGGAGGACATCAGAAGCACTGTTGAGAGCGAGTAAGAGAACGATGAAGAAGAAAGGGGACGGCGCCGCTCATCAAACGTTGTAACCCTAAAATCTGAAACAAACAAAGTGAAACCCCAAAACTTTGTCACGACCATTTGGGCCTTCCCTCACAAAGTACACCCTAAGCCCAATCCATTCTGGCACATACCCCCCTTTGCTTTAATCAGGATTTGTTCTTTTATTTGGGCCTGCCCCTCATACTAATGCCTAAGCCCATTTAGTTTCCCTTTTTTTATTTTCCTTAGGTTTATAAATCAATACTATTTTTCTATCACTTTACTTTTTTATATATAACTTAAACTAATATTTTTGTTAAATAAAAATAATACATTAACTTTTTTTTGTAAAAATTTTACTAATACTTTTTATCACACTTGAAATGTAAATATTAGATTTTATTAAGTTTAAACAATTTTCTCTTTAAAACTTTTTTTGCTTAATTAAATCTTGTATATAAAACATTAACAAAAATACCTAAAAAATAGAAATTTTTTAAGATTAAATATTTCTTTCTTTAAGAACTTTTTGTTTATATCATTAATAAAAAACACAAAAAATGATAATAATACTTAATAATACATTAGGTTAACATTTTGATCATTTGTAAATAATCATATGCATTTCACAAATACTCTTGATTCTCTTTTATCCTTATACCTTGCTATATTCTTACATTGAGAATGCGACAATTCGATTTGGTTGTAAGTAATATTTGGACACTACTATTCTGATAAGACTCATCCCCATTTGTAAACATTTCTACCCCCATCCCCGGATACTTATTTTTAATAGCTTAGACTTTAAATTCCCGCAATTTATCGCTTTCCATATACTGTATAGTAATTAGGGTTTGTATGCGAAGATTCAAAATCAACCGCTAGATAACCTAATACAAGACAAATGCATGAAAATCAATACACAATTCACACTTGCACCTCTAGGGTAACCTCGCTTGTTACCTCGGAAAAATGCAATCATGTCCCTCGAGTATGAGACACTCTAGCAAACGTCCCTTCGATAAACAAAGATCGTTAGTCCCTCGATGACCCTCGATGTTGCCTTCGGTAAAACGATCTCGTCCCTTACAAAATTGCTAGAGCGTCTCACAAGTTGCCTTCAATGATTGTATACAATGACCCGCGCCTGTCCCGTTAACATCCTAACGCAAGGTTGTTCACCAAATTCAATGGTGAAACAACACTGTTAAAAGGGTTAAAACATGAGAAAGATCTTTGAGAAATTTTAGGGTAGATAGCTCTTAGTTACTTGATCAAAAACTTGCAAAACACACTTGCCATTTTTCAAAACACACTTTACTACACAACTTCAAAACAAACTTCCAAAAAAACATTGAAACATATTTTCAAAGAGACAAACACCTTTGTAAAAGATTCGAGTAAAGAATTCTTATAATGGTTGCCTAGACAAGGCATCTTTTTCAAAACATTTTCAAAACCACACACACAAAGCACCATTTCACACAATTGAAAAGCAAAGGAAAGTGATCTAAAACAAGTAACTAAGAGCCCATGGATAACCATGGATGAAAAGGGTGCTAGCACCTTCCCTTTTCATAATCTACCCCCCGAACCCACGAAAACATCTCAAAGGTCTTTCCTGTGCTTTTTGACCTTTCCTTAGGATAAATGAAAAGTCGGTGGCGACTCTTGCTAAACCGAACAAGTGCAAATACAAACACAAAACCTCAAGTCAGTTCTCCCACCGTATCACAGAATTGGCGACTCTGCTGGGGACTAAATTAAAAGTGGGGTTACCTTAGGGTTTTAGATCACCTTTACATACTTACTTTGTTTGCTTTGGTTGCTTTATTTTTTGGGTTCTTTGTTTGGGTTTGTTTAATCCTACACCCGGATTTAGGGCACCTTCTTAGGTAAATAGCAATAAACTGTGAGGGAACTGTGCGGGGTATACCGACATGGTTGAAGCAGTAGCTATGTTAGTGTGACATATTTGTGAGTACCGGTAGCCCTTGAGTATTAAGGAGAATACGGGGCCGCTGAGTGATGTCATGAAGCACTAACGAACTCTTAGAACCTTACTTGACCATCTTGGCCTTTTTAGGGGTAGTGAGATGACCGACTTTGGTGCGGTCCGAAGGTTGTAGATACTCGATACTACACTCATTGAGGATTGTTTTCTTGGAATATTTTGGTCGCCAGTTAAGTGGCTAAACTAAAACAATGAACACCGAAAATAATCCAGTGATATTGAGCTCCTTAGAACCCGATTTCTATTTTAGGACAGGATGAGCCAACTAACTTCAAGAGGGTACTTACCTACGAACCCCATGCAAGCCTAAACCTAAGGACTTGTTTGCTTTGTATGAATATGACTACCTGTATATACACTTGCTTACTTTTGCATACATGTACATAACATCATAACATCATATCATAGCATTTTCAATAACCATTTCAAGGATCTCGAGGGTCTTTTGATGCAGGGTCACGTTGAACCAGACGTCTACCAAGGGGCAAGAGGTTTCTCCTCTAGTCAAATGCCATCAAAGATCGAGTGCAACGACTTGAATCAGGGGCTATGACCCACTTGACATGGTGAGCTTGATTCTCGTGGAAAGACATCCACCGTTACAAAGTTCTCCAATCAAAGATGTTGATCAAAGTTCAACCTCTAACATTTTTCTTGTGTTTACCCCATGAGATCCTTGAAAACATGCATTCACATATCATGCATTGCATCATAACAGGTTTCCCTTTTCAGGTTTCCTTATTCTCCTACTGTTTATTTCAGTAGAGATGGCTCTGGAGCAGACTATCAAGGGCATCCAGGCTCAAAACGCTCAACTTCAAGAGATGTTCTTGAACCTATCCAAGGGGCAGGAAGAGTTGAAAGTACTCCTCGCTAGGAACCTGGCCGAGAAAAATTCGGAAGACAATAAGGACAAACAGTTGGAACAACTACAAACTGAGGTTGAAGCAATGAGAACCCAGATGCTAGGGCATATGGCTCTTATCCAAGGCCTAGCCCGAAGACTAGAAGAGCTGGGAACCATTATCAATCAATTTCGTCAAGACGGTTGCAACTGTATGGGGCAAACAATCAGGATCGGAAATCAAGGCCTTGCTCAGCTTCCCATGAGACAAGAAACCGGTTTAAAGGAGAGAAGACCTTCTCACTTTGCTTCCACATCACGAGCCCAACAACGACTTCGTCAACATCAACCGAATAATCATCCAAAGGGGGAAAGACTTCAAAGGCAATTCACCCAAATCAACATGCCGTTGTCACAAGCATTGCAACACATGTTGAAGATGAATCTGATTACGGTGATAAACCCTCATCCGAACCCCAAAACTTTTTCTCCCAGCTACAATCCAGATGCCATGTGTGCCTATCATTCTGATAGTCCTGGACATGATACAAACGATTGTTGGGCGTTGAAGTACAAAATTCAAAACCTGATCGACGAAGGAATGCAGGACTTCACACAAGATGGCCAGACTGAATTCTTCTGCCAAAGGTTCTCCACCTGAAATGACAAAGTTCGAACTAAGAGGCTTTTGTTTCATTTGAATTTTCAAGTTGTAATTTCTTCTGTTATTCAAACAATTATCTGTTGATGTCAAACTCTGTTTGATTAATGCATTGCATATGTTTGTCTTGAATTCATCCATTCGTTTTCACTATTCTTGAACTATGCTTTCTACTTTCTTTATGACATTTAACTCTTGCAAAAGCTACAAGCCTTTAGAGGGAGGATGACGAAACAATACCATAATCTCATACAGTATGCTTTTGAACAGACCTTGCTGATGATGTACAGGCATTTCTTTCAAATCCTAAACACTGGAGTTATAAGGAAGATAATCCCTAGTCAACCCCTTCGAGCCAAACAAGTAGGAGTTTTCTGTTCTAAACAAATTGAAGCCTTTGATTTAAACCTGGGGCAGGGTAGTCTCTCAGTTAATAAAAAAAAAGATGCACATTGAAGTCACAAACTCTCAGTTCGTAATACAACGAACAACATCAAAAAACATTCCTTTGGAATCAAAAAGACAGTGATGGTTCCTTATCTCATAGGCAGTCATTACCTCTCAAAAGAGAAGAGCCCACTGAGCTAAAACCTACAAAGGAGGCTTAAGAAAGTTGGGGCATCCCGCTGACTGTGATCTCGAAAACAGGAACAGTCAGGAAAAAGTTAGGGATATCAAATCAAAAGAACGAGGTCATTACAAATCCTCAATAACACGAAAAATGTTGCAAAAAATGATGGTTGTCTTCCCAGAAAATTCAACTGGTGAACCATCACCCAAAAGTCGTTCCAAACTCGAATAGAGTGTGACGCATTATTAACTGAGTCTAGGATTGAAGGACATCACGAAGAGCGGGTGGGTACAAATATACTTTGAGCCTTTATCCTTTGTTTCTTAAACCGTGAACCAAGCCACGTTAAAACCCTTCAAAAGTCCTAATTGAAGCATGGGTTAGTTCTAAAGCATACTGTTACAAAAGGTATCCTGACTCCTGTAAGGCTTTGCCCTAAATCTTGTGTTGAATTTGTCTTATAAAAAGTTTTCTGCTAAAAAACGCATTTTTTCAAAACTTCAAGACAAGCATAAACTTTGCATTACTTGAATATCACTGTTTGCATTTGGCTATTTGTTTGACAGTGGAGAAATTCACACAATGAATATCCGATGAACAAAGGCTCTCTCAGTGAGCAAAATCACTTCAAAAAGGATGACACTTCCATTGACAAATCTCCTATCAACAAGGGGGCATGACATGTCACTATCCAGCGCACCTGGGGCAGTCCAGTCAAGGTTTCAACAGATCTATCAAAGTTCAGTTAGCCTGGGGCAGTCCAGTCAAGATTTCAACAAATCTCTCAATTACAGATTAGCCTGGGGCAAGTCTCCGTCATCATCACTTGGGGCATTCGAATGTCAATCTCAAGGTCGTTCAAAATTTCCTTCATCACCTGCTGGAAATTGCAGTCATCATCAAAAATTCCTTCATCACCTGCTGGAAATTGCGGTCATCATCAAAAATTCCTTCATCACCTGCTGGAATTCAAGAGCGTTCAAAATTTCCTTCTGGAAGTTGCGGTCATCATCAAAAATTCCTTCATCACCTGCTGGAATTCAAGAGCGTTCAAAATTTCCTTCTGGAAGTTGCGGTCATCATCAAAAATTTCCTTCATCACCTGCTGGAAGTTACAACCACCAATAAGATAACGGACAAATGAAGCTCCTAAAAATATGTTTCTCAACAATGAAGACTCTCATCCTTGAAACCTCAGAAGATTGGTATACTCCCAATTTCTGACCCTTAACAGAATGAAGATTCTCATCCTTAAAACCTCAAAAGATTGGTATAATCCCAATTTCTGACCCTTAACAGAATGAAGACTCTCATCCTTGAAGCCTCAGAAGATTGGTATACTCCCAATTTCTGACCCTTAACAGAATGAAGATTCTCATCCTTAAAACCTCAGAAGATTGGTATACTCCCAATTTCTGACCCTTAACAAAATGAAGACTCTCATCCTTGAAGCCTCAGAAGATTGGTATACTCCCAATTTCTGACCCTTAACAGAATGAAGATTCTCATCTTTGAAACCTCAGAAGATTGGTATACTCCCAATTTCTGACTCTTAAGAGAATGAAGATTCTCATCCTTGAAGCCTCAGAATATTGGTATACTCCCAATTTCTGACCCTTAATAGAATGAAGATTCTCATCCTTGAAACCTCAGAAGATTGGTATACTACCAATTTCTGACTCTTAACAGAATGAAGATTCTCATCCTTGAAGCCTCAGAAGATTGGTATACTCCCAATTTTTGACACTTAACAGAATGAAGATTCTCATCCTTGAAACCTCAGAAGATTGGTATACTCCCAATTTCTGACCCTTAACAGAATGAAGATTCTCATCCTTGAAACCTCAGAAGATTGGTATACTCCCAATTTCTGACCCTTAACAGAATGAATATTCTCATCCTTGAAACCTCAGAAGATTGGTATACTCCCAATTTCTAACCCTTAACAGAATGAAGACTCTCATCCTTGAAGCCTCAGAAGATTGGTATACTCCTAATTTCTGACCCTTAACAGAATGAAGATTCTCATCCTTGAAACCTCAGAAGATTGGTATACTCCCAATTTCTGACACTTAACAGAATGAAGATTCTCATCCTTGAATCCTCAGAAGATTGGTATAATCCCAATTTCTGACCCTTAACAGAATGAAGACCCTCATCCTTGAAACCTCAGAAGATTGGTATACTCCTAATTTCTGACACTTAACAGAATGAAGATTCTCATCCTTGAAACCTCAGAAGATTGGTATACTCCCAATTTCTGACCCTTAACAGAATGAAGATTCTCATCCTTGAAACCTCAGAAGATTGGTATACTCCAAATTTCTGACCCTTAACAGAATGAGGACTCTCATCCTTGAAGCCTCAGAAGATTGGTATACTCCCAATTTCTGACCCTTAACAGAATGAAGATTCTCATCCTTGAAACCTCAGAAGATTGGTATACTCCCAATTTCTGACCCTTAACAGAATGAAGATTCTCATCCTTGAAGCCTCAGAAGATTGGTATACTCCCAATTTCTGACCCTTAACAGAATGAAGATTCTCATCCTTGAAGCCTCGGAAGATTGGTATACTCCCAATTTCTGACCCTTAACAGAATGAAGATTCTCATCCTTGAAGCCTCGGAAGATTGGTATACTCCCAATTTCTGACCCTAAACAGAATGAAGACCCTCATCCTTGAAACCTCAGAAGATTGGTATACTCCCAATTTCTGACCCTTAACAGAATGAAGACCCTCATCCTTGAAAACTCAAAAGGTTGGTATACACCCAGTCTTATGGCCCAAGACCTAAATGAAGATTCTCATTTTGGCTTCCCTAGTAGAGTGGCATATATCCAACCTCCTGACATTCCCGACAGAATGAAGATTCTCATTCTCAAAGTGGCATACAACCTAAACCTGAACTTCTTCCAAACATGAATAAGCTTTTTCCAGAATCCCGAGTTTTACTCTCCGACAGGATAGCTATTTTTCAATAGTATGGCTATTCCCCACATAATTCTTAATTTCCCAAGCAGAATGAAGACTCTCATTCTCAGTTCCTCACAGAGTATTCAGATATTCTCCAATGAAGATCCCATCAAGACAGGAATCCCCAGTAGATTGGCATACAACCCAACCTCCTGATTCCCCAACAATGGTTCCAGGACTTCTCATTTCCAACAATCCCCTGCAGCAGTCAAGGATTTACTTTCCCCAGTAGCAGTCAAAGATTTCATTATCCAGGATTCTTCTTCCTCACCCAGATAGCTACTCAGCTTACATGCGCATTTATTACATTCATATCATAAACATTGATATAACATTTATTGCATCATACATTTCATGCAACATAGCTTTGTGTTTCAACTAACAATTTACCTTTTTCAGCAAAAGGATTAACACTTGTAACAAACTAGGACAATTATCTACTTGATCATCATAAAGCAACCCTACATTGGTTCCTTCTCCATTCCAAGACTTCTGAAAACAGTTTACGGATTCTCCAAACACGGATGTTAATCTATCGCTTGTTCAGATTCAACTTTTGAAAACAGTTTACGGATGCTTCCAGATACGGATGCCAATCTATTGCTTATTCAGACCCCCAGTTCAGAGATGTTCCAAAACTTTGATACCTTTCTGATACTCATTTCACTCACCAACGACATACAGTTCAACGAACATTCTCAGATAGCATCTATAAGCCCATCCTCCTACCAACAATTTCCAGATGGCATCTCTAAGCCCATCCCCCGACAAGATTCGGTCACATCTCCAGATGGCATCTTTAAGCCCATTCCCTCAAACTACGCTTTGACGATTGCAAATTTTTTGGGCACTCTAGTGTCCAATCTCCTTTTACCTTCGAGTTGCGAACGGCAAACTTGCCAATCTAACTCTTCAGGTTCAAGAAGATTGAACAGGGGAAACTGTTGTACCCCAAAATTTGCCCTCTCTCTTTTTCACAAGAAATCACAGCTTCGGGTTTTTCCTGATTGGTTTAAGAATCGGTCAAACAGACTTTTCTCGTCAGTCAGACAAAATTAGGGTTTCCATTGACTTTTGAATCAGCCCAAGCAGATTATTAGGGTTTTTAGTGATTTGGTTGAGTTTGGCTCAGGGTTTGATCAGGCGGACGCTTCTTTGACAATAAATCCAGAATTAGGGTTTGCGCGCGCATTCTCAGGAAGAATTAATTCTACAGTCCTTTTCATTTGACTGTCACTTGGTTTTGACGCTTGTTCAAGATTCCTGTTTGTTTCTCAAAACCTAAACATCTGAGATAAAAGATGAGGCATTTGAATTGAGAGTTTGAAGTGTTGGGTTAATCAGTAAAGTGAAAGATGTATGGACGTTTGTTTGTTTGACTGTGCAATGCTATTGTTTATTTGGAATACCGGGCGTATTGTTGGTTAATGCGAAGTTGCAAGACTACAGTGTTTATTAATTATTTATTTTATCTAAGTTAAAATAATTGGAATTCATTTCCAGTCGTTTTAATTCAAGAGATTTAAATAAATAAATAAACAGTGTGAATTAAAGAATTATCTGACAAAAAGGTTTTTATTTATTTTTAATTATTGTTACAAATGTTATTGGGATATTGTAAATTTATTTGCAATATTTACAATGATGTTTATTACAAATAATTGAATAAAAATTAAATTTATATCCTAAGTTGCTTGAAGTCGTCATCTTCTACTGCTGATCCCCTTTGCTCAACTGATATTTATCTGCAAAGACAAAAAAGGAAGAAGTCAATACAGTTAAATTAAAAAAAGGGCATTTTCAGACAGTTAATCATAAAAACTCATCATTAAAGGTGTTGGCCGGAATCAGTTTGTTCGTCCTCTCTCCAAATCGCAAGAAGATGCCTCTTCTTGGTTCACAAAGAGGGAAATTAAATGTTTGCAAGTATGGAATTAATTAAATACAAGGCTGCATAAAAAAATTCAAACAAGCTGCACATGTACAAACTGAATATGCCAAACAAATTACAAAGTTCTAACTGAACAAACAAGTTGCACAAGTTCAAAATGTCAACCAAGCTGTCAAACTGTCAAAGAAGCTATCAAACTGTCAATGCAGAAGAAAGTACACAAAAGGCAGAAAATCTGGAAGTAAGAAGATATGCAGAGAAAATCCAAATTGCAAGCAAGCTTGTAAAAGCACATTATCATCATTTTCCAGCCAACACCTTTTCAGAAAGGTACTTCTAAAGCATTAAAATATGTTTTAATAGAGAGAGAAAAGAGAGAGAGAAGTAGAGGCTTACAGTTTTTCAGGCAGGCTTAGAGTTAGATAAATATAACAAACCAAATTGTCAAAGGGAGGCAGAACACACATAAAGAAAAAGGCCACAAACTGTAAACACATAACCATAACCTCCAAGTTTACAAACTGCTTCAGCCTACCTCCAACTAGCTTCAAACTGCCTCAAACCAGAAGCAAGTCTGGAACCAAACCAAAAACTGCATAACCTGTAACTTGTATCTAAGCAAGCATAACAAGCACAAACTCTGAAGCCTGTTCAAAAAACCTGCATAGAACACAAGCCAGAAAAGCCTGCATATAACGCAAGCTAAACAAGCCTTGAAGCCTGTAACTGGCAAGCCTGCATAAGCCCCAGCCTGTATCAGTAAACCTGCCTGCATAATACCAAAACCTACAAAACTGTTACAAAAGTAACAAGCCTGTAACCTTCAAGCCTGTCAAAACACACAACAGAAGCAAGCCTAAAAGCTTGTTCATCCTCAAGCCTGTCAAACTGCTAGTTTTAAACAAACAAGCTTGCCTCAAAGAAGCAAGCCCCCAAGCCTAAAAAACCTGTCAAACTGCATAGCATTCAAGCCAAAACGCTTCAGAACTAAGGTTCATCATAGGCCAAAACAGAAACCCAATCCACAATAGCCAAAAAGACATTCTCAGAATAAGGCAACAACAACATCATCAAACTCTGAAGCAAGCAACTCAGAAGCAAAGACACTGAAGCTAGCAACTCAGATGCAAAAAACACATATCCAAACATACTCTCAGAGCAAAGAAGAAAAGACACTGAAGCTAGCAACTCAGAAGTAAAAACAACAACAAGGCAATCAATCAGAAGAAGAAAAGAACATTCCAAAAGCGTTGTTTTCAGAAGAGAACATCATCATAAAACAAAGCAAGTTACAAGTACCAGACAAGCCAGCAAGCTCTCAGCATCACAGCCTCCCACGCCCGGTCACCTAAGACGCCTCCTGTCCACTTCTTCGCCTCTTCTCCAAAAGCAGAACAAAGGTATTGTCCCTCTTTCCTTTTTCTAACACCTCACACGAACACAAATAACACATAAAGGTCAAAACATGTAAAGGTCAAAACATGTAAGAGATAAAACATGCAAGAGATAAGTCTTTGAAACCCTAAAACATGAAAAGCAGAAATCAATACTTTTTTTCATCATTGCCTGAACGACCGTGAAGAGAGGAGGATGGAGGTGGCGTCTGGCGGCTGAGGCAAGTGGAGGACATCAGAAGCTCTGTTGAGAGCGAGGAAGAGAACGATGAAGAAGAAAGGGGACGACGCCGCTCATCAAATGTTGTAACCCTAAAATCTGAAACAAACAAAGTGAAACCCCAAAACTTTATCACGAGCATTTGGGCCTGCCCTCACAAAGTACACCCTAAGCCCAATCCATTCTGGCACATACCCCCCTTTGCTTTAATCAGCATTTGTTCTTTTATTTGGGCCTGCCCCTCATACTAATGCCTAAGCCCATTTAGTTTCCCTTTTTTTATTTTCCTTAGGTTTATAAATCAATACTATTTTTCTATCACTTTACTTTTTTATATATAACTTAAACTAATATTTTTGTTAAATAAAAATAATACATTAACTACTTTTTGTAAAAATTTTACTAATACTTTTTATCACACTTGAAATGTAAATATTAGATTTTATTAAGTTTAAACAATTTTCTCTTTAAAACTTTTTTTGCTTAATTAAATCTTGTATATAAAACATTAACAAAAATGCCTAAAAAATAGAAATTTTTAAAGATTAAATATTTCTTTCTTTAAGAACTTTTTGTTTATATCATTAATAAAAAACACAAAAAATGGTAATAATACTTAATAAAAGATTAGGTTAACATTTTGATCATTTGTAAATAATCATATGCATTTCACAAATACTCTTGATTCTCTTTTATCCTTATACCTTGCTATATTTTTACATTGAGAATGTGACGATTCGATTTGGTTGTAAGTAATATTTGGACATTACTATTCTGATAAGACTCATCCCCATTTGTAAACATTTGTACCCCCATCCCCGGATTCTTATTTGTAATAGCTTAGACTTTAAATTCCCGCAATTTATCGCTTTCCATATACTGTATAGTAATTAGGGTTTGTATGCGAAGATTCAAAATCAACTGCTAGATAACCTAATACAAGACAAATGCATGAAAATCAATACACAATTCACACTTGCACCTCTAGGGTAACCTCGCTTGTTACCTCGGAAAAATGCGATCATGTCCCTCGAGTATGAGACACTCTAGCAAACGTCCCTTCGATAAACAAAGATCGTTAGTCCCTCGATGACCCTCGATGTTGCCTTCGGTAAAACGGTCTCGTCCCTTACAAAATTGCTAGAGCGTCTCACAAGTTGCTTCAATGATTTTATACAATGACCCGCGCCTGTCCCGTTAACATCCTAACGCAAGGTTGTTCACCAAATACAATGGTGAAACAACACTGTTAAAAGGCTTAAAACATGAGAAAGATCTTTGAGAAATTTTAGGGTAGATAGCTCTTAGTTACTTGATCAAAAACTTGCAAAACACACTTGCCATTTTTCAAAACACACTTCACTACACAACTTCAAAACAAACTTCCAAAAAAATATTGAAACATCTTTTCAAAGAGACAAAAACCTTTGTAAAACATTCGAGTAAAGAATTGTTACAATGGTTGCATAGACAAGGCATCTTTTTCAAAACATTTTCAAAACCACGCACACAAAACACCATTTCACACAATTGAAAAGCAAAGGCAAGTGATCTAAAACAAGTAACTAAGAGCCCATGGATAACCATGGATGAAAAGGGTGCTAGCACCTTCCCTTTTCATAATCTACCCCCCCGAACCCACGAAAACATCTGAAAGGTCTTTCCTGTGCTTCTTGACCTTTCCTTAGGATAAATAAAAAGTCGGTGGCGACTCTTGCTAAACCGAACAAGTGCGAATACAAACGCAAAACCTCAAGTCAGTTCTCCCACCGTATCACAGTGAGATATGGCCTTTTATCCCATAAAAATGTTGGCCCCAACGTGAAAGATAATCCTTTACCTAAGCATGGAGGAGCAAATGTTATAAACATGGTTGCTGTTTGTCCAGGGGACTTTTAGATTTTTGATTTCAACTTGGTTATAGGAGATTTGGGAAATACATGTGCTGACCTTTGTGAGTTCAGTTACTATACGCATGTTAATGCTGGATGTGATATTTTCAGTACAGATATCCAAGGATGTGATAAGATAAAAGTTGATCTTCAGGAAATGATGGACGAGGGCCTCATTCATATAATCAGGCCCAGGGAAGAGTACGAAGAAGATGTGAATATGGTCTTCGGGTGTCCCGGTGAGTTCCGGAATTTTGACGTGAAGTATATGAATAATGATTTGGTGCAGTTGCACGCTACCTTCTATCACATGGATGGTCAAGAAGAACACCATTGTGGGTCTTTTTGGATCCGCTGCAGAGATTCTTGAGGTTTTTCCATAGTGAGAAAGAGTGTTCAGTTGTCATTGGATAATGGTACTATCAAAGTTTCAGGCACTAGATATGATTATCGTGGGATTAATGTGATTGAAGATTACTCGGCAGAGACTGTGTCAGATGAAGAGTATGCTTTTGCAGATGAATTCTTTTCCTTGGATAAAGATGTATTCTCCAACTGTGATTTTGTGATGTCTATGTATTCTTATGAAGGGGTGAATATTATTGTACCTTGTTTCGGTGTTCCCTCCCCTATAGAGATTGAGTACCATAGCAAGCCAATTGTTTCTCCAATGGTGATTTGCTTGTCGGGGCATGTTCCTTACGAATCAGACAAAGTTGTATCGTATAAATACAATGCTACAATTCTAGAGGATGGTGTGGAAGTTCCCATCCAACCTTTGTCTGATGTCAGGATTATTGCTGAAGCCACCTGAGTGACCCGCAGTGGCCGTGTTTTCACACATGTCATTTGAAGGAATGTAAATGCTAATAAAAACATTGTCGAAAGTACTAAACCTAAGAAAGAAATGGGGGAATCTAGTGGTACTACTCTAGAAAAATATGTGGATGATATATTGAAGATTATCAAGATGAGCGACTACAGGATCGTAGACCAATTATTGCAGACTCTATCAAAGATATCCATTATAGCCTTACAAATGAACTCTTCTGCCCACAAGGAATCTTTGATGAGAGTATTGGGTCAAGCTTTCATGGAAAGTGATATGCCTTTGGATCAATTCAGCAGTGTCATAGGAAATATTACATCCTATAATAACTTAGGTTTATGTGATGACGAATTGCCCGATGAATGAAGGAATCATAACTTGGCTCACCATATCTCCATGAATTATAAGAACGATTCATTGTCCAATGTGTTGATTGACAATGGATCCGCTTTGAATGTTATACCAAGGAGTACACTTATGAAGTTGAAATACCAAGGAACTCCCATGCGCCCGAGTGGCATAATTATGAAAGCTTTTGATGGATCAAGGAAGTTTGTCATCGGGGAAGTAGATTTGCCTATTCACATAGGCCAACAGTTATTTGAAATTACTTTCTAATTTATGGATATCGTGCCCGCTTACAGTTGTCTACTGGGACAATCGTGGATCCATGAGACAGGGGTTGTCACTTCAACTTTGCACCAGAAGATGAAGTTCGTTCGTGAAGAAAAGGTGGTAATCATAAATGGAGAACAAGCATTGTTAATATCTCATTTATCCTCTTTCAGTGTTGTGGAGGCGGATGAAGCTGCTGTTGGAACTTAGTTACAAGCTTTATCCATTGATAATATAAGGGAAAATGAGAATTCTATAGCTTCATTTAAGGATGCTCAATAGGTAGTGCATAATGGCCCTAGTAAGTTGTGGGGGCAAATTGTTGATCCACCTGTGAATAAGAATAGAGCTGGTTTGGGATTCTCTGTAAAGAATAATAAAGGTGATAATATGAAGCCGAAGTCTACTTTGGGAAAATATCAATACATGTTTCACATGAGAGGTTATCTTTATCCAACTGTTCCTAGGATCAATGCTATTGAGGAAGGTGAAGCATAGCAACAGATTTCGAATTACGTGACGCATGGAGTCAGAGTCCAAAATTGGATCACTATTAATGTTCCCTCTAGCATTCATATTTCAAAGTAATTTGTTTTTGTTACTATTTTCAAAAATATTTCACTCTGCCCAAGGTGAAAGTATTGATATTGTATGGGCATATCTGTTTGCTTTGACCTTTAAAATCAATAATAAAAGTTATCTTTGATTCCCAAATTGTGTCTTTATTTTCCAATTTTTTCTTGGAAAATGGTAATAAAAAAACCTTTCAAAATAAACAATAACTATAATCTGCATAATCACTTGTTATATGTGTCAGTTTCTAAAATCAATCATAAATCATATGTGCAGATTAATTAAAAAACCCGTTGAATACAATGGCCCTGCACCCTCTCCCAACTTTGAATATCCTGTGTATGTGGCTGAAGAAGAAGAATAAAATGAAATACCTGAAGAGGTTTCACGATTGCTTGAGCGTGAGAAAAGTGCCATTCAGCCGTATAAAGAGTCATTGGACATAATTAATTTGGTTACAAAGGAATATCCAAAGGAATTCAAGATTGGAGAATTGCTTCATCCCGACGTGAAGAGTAGGTTGATTGAATTATTTAAAGAGTATGTTGACATCTTTTCTTGGTCATACCAATATATACCGGGGTTGGATACTGATATTTTGGAACATCATTTTCCGCTAAAGCCAGAATGCCCGCCAATCAAGCAGAAATTGCGAAGAACTCACCCTGATATAGCAGTAAAAATTAAAGAAGAAGTTTTAAAGCAGATTAATGTTGGTTTTCTTGTGACATCAGTATACCCTCAATGGATTGCCAATATTGTCCCATTACCAAAGAAATACAAAAGTTCACATGTGCGTTGATTATAGAGATTTAAACAAATCTAGTCCAAAAGATAACTTTCTATTGCCACATATTGATACGTTGGTTGATAGTACAGCAAAATTCAAAGTATTCTCGTTCATGGAAGGATTTTCTGGATATAATCAAATTAGAATGGCTCATGAGGACATGGAAAAAATAACTTTTATCACACCCTGGGGAACATTCTGTTACAAAGTGGTGCCCTTCGGGTTGAAGAATGCTGGTGCAACGTACCCGAGGGCTATGACAACCCTATTCCATGATCTGATGCACAAGGAAATTGAGGTATATGTTGATGATATGATTGCCAAATCCTAGACTGAAGAAGTGAATATAGAAGATTTGTTGAAATTGTTTCATCGTTTGAGGAAGTATCATCTCCACTTGAACCCAAATAAATGCACCTTTGATGTCCGATCAAGAAAATTTTTAGGTTTCATTGTCATCCAAAAAGGGATTGAAGTTGACCCTGATAAACTTAAGTAAATTCAAGATATTCCAGTGCCAAGAACTGAAAAAGTAAGTTAGAGGCTTCCTTGGGTGTTTGAATTACATTTCCAGATTTATATCCCATATGACTGCAATGTGTGAGCTGATCTTTAAGTTGTTAAAGAAAGATCAAAGGTGTGTGTGGACAGAGGATTGCCAAAGTGCATTTGAAAGTATTAAAGAATATTTGCTTGAACCTTCTATCTTGCTCCCGCTTGTTGAAGGAAGACCATTGATTATGTATCTGACAGTGTTAGATAGCTTTATGGGTTGTATTTTGGGACAAATTAGATGAAACAGGGATGAAGGAATATGCCATTTATTATCTCAGCAAGAATTTTACTAACTGTTAGTCACAGTATATGTTGGAAAATACATGTTGTGCTCTGGCCTGGGCGGAAAAGCGGTTGCGGCAATATATGTTGAATCATACTACTTGGTTGATTTCCAAAACAGGTCCAATTAAGTATATTTTTGAAAAGCCTTCCCTTACTGGAAGAATTTCCCGTTGGTAGATGTTGTTGTCTGAATATGATATTGAATATCATACTCAGAAGGCTATAAAAAGCAATGTGTTAGAAGATTATCTTGCTCACCAACCGGTTGATGATTATCAATCTATTAAATATGATTTCCATGATGAGGATGTGATGTTTTTGAAAATAAAAGATTGTGATGAACCTTTGCCTGGGGAAGGTCCTGATCTTGAATCTCAGTGGGGCATGGTGTTTGATGGAGCTGTGAATGCTTATGGAATAGGAATTGGTGATGTGATTATCACTCCCCATGGGTTGCATATCCCATTTACTTCAAGGTTGGCATTTGATTGCACCAATAACATGGTAGAGTATAAAGCTTGTATCATGGGTCTCAAGGAGGCTATTAATCTCAGAATCAAAATTCTAGATGTGTATGGCGATTCAGCTTTGGTAATAAATCAGATTAAAGGAGAATGAGATACATGTCACCTTGGCTTGATTCCCTACAAAGATTATGCTAGAACATTATTACCTTTCTTTAGTAAAGTTGAATTCTATCATATTCCCATAGATGAGAATCAGATGGCAGATGCTTTAACTACTATGGCTTCTATGTATCAAGTAAATACTTGGAACGATGTGCCTCGTATCACAGTGTGACGTTTGGATAGACCACCTCGTGTGTTTGCAACAGAGAAACGTCAGACGAAAAACCTTGGTATTATGATATCAAGCATTTTCTCCAGACTCAACAATTCTCGACTGGTGCATCAAACAAAGATAGAAAGACATTGAGAAGGTTGGCAGGAAGTTTTTTCCATAATGAAGATGTGTTATACAAAATAAATTATGACATGGTCTTGCTCAGATGCATGGACAGACACGAAGCATACATGTTGATGCATGAAATCCATGAATGTTCCTTTGGTACTCATGCCAATGGACATTCGATGGCAAAGACGATGCTTAGGGCAGGTTACTATTGGCTTACAATGGAATTTGACTATTACAAATTTGCAAAGAAGTTCCATAAGTGCCAGATTTATGCCAACAAAATTCATATGCCTCTGATGCTTCTCAATGTTATTTCTTCCCCATGGCCTTTCTCGATGTGGGGGTATTGACATGATTGGAATGATTGAAACCATGGAATCAAACGAACATTGTTTTATCTTGGTGGCAATTGACTACTTCGCAAAATGGGTGGAAGTAGTTTCATATGCTAATGTTACTAAGCAGGTGGTAGTATATTTTATCAAGAACAATCTTATATGTCGGTATGGTGTTCCAAGCAGGATTATCACTGACAATGGCTCGAATCTGAATAACAAGATGATGACAAAACTTTGTGAAGTATTCAAGATTGTCCATCACAATTCACCTCCCTACATGCCAAAGATGAATGGGGCTGTTGAAGATGCTAATGAAAATATTAAGAAGATCATCCAGAAAGTGGTTGTTACTTATAAAGATTGGCATGAGATGCTCCGCTTTGCTTTGCATGGGTACCTAACATCCGTCCTCACTTCAACAGAGGAAACCCCTTCTCTCTTGTGTAAGGTATGGAAGTAGTGCTCCCCGTTGAGGTTAAGGTTCCCTCTTTACGTGTGATAATGGAAACCAAATTGTCAGCGGCTGAATGGGTCTATAACAGGTTTAACCAATTGAGTTTGATTGAAGAAAAGAGAATGATAGTCTTGTGTCATGGTCAGTTATACTAGAAGAGAATGAAGAAAGCTTTTGATAAGAAGGTCAAGCCTCGTGACTTCAGGGAAGGAGTCCTCGTGTTCAGCAAGATAATGTCTTTTAACACTTATTCTAGGGGCAAGTGGACTCCCAATTTTGAAGGCACATATGTTGTCAAGAAAGCCTTCTCTGACAGTGCACTGATTCTTGAAACTATGGATGGAGAGGAGTTTCCACATCCTATGAATGCGGATGCAGTCTGGAAATACTTCTCCCAAATAGATAAAAGAACAACTTGCTAAGTAGAAAACCCGAAAGGGCGACTTAGGCAAAAAGGAGTGTCTCGGTAGGCTGAAAACCTGAAAGGGAGGTCTAGAAAAAAATAAGAGACACAAACAGAATATATTCTATTGCTAGGTTGAGAACTTGCAAGGGCAAATTAGGAAAAAGATATGGATTTCTTGGCAAGTAACTACATCAGACAAGACTTGATCATTGAAGCAACAATATTCTTGGATCCTCACGACACTTCAACAGAAGTCACTGCTAAGGAATTCAAAGTTGTTAGGAATAATAGTGGTCATTGTATTTCAATGTATCTTTTCCAATATTACCATTTTCCAAACTTTGTAATCATCTATGGGATCTAGCCATTCGCAGACTACCATTCTATTAATAAAGTTTGAGCTTTTATCCAATTCTTTTCAATTCTTATTTTATTCTACTTACAAAGACTCCATTTATTATTGATAGTAATTTTCAAAACAAAAAGATGGAATAACAAAATTGGTTTTTGAAAATAATTTACAAATTACTTTTTACTTAAGATTTTGTGACTCAAGAAAAACAAAAATAGTGATTACCAGGATGGACGAACTCAAAATTTTCGGAAGTATGTATTCCCCAGGAAGGTTCTCCCAAGTCACTTTTGCTGGTATGCGTATGATCTTCTCGTGTTTCTCAGATAGTTGGGGATGATACCAATTGATGTATGGTGCGGTATTGGGTTTGTTATCCCATTTCCCCTAGTCAAGTCTTGGCTCATTTGTTTTACTCCAGGTTGATAATTTTGATTTCAGGTTTGCTTGGTCTGAAGCCTCTATCCCAGATCCCCCAGTTTCGCTCATATGACGAAAGTCCCTTCTCCCTTTGCATGCTAAGGTGAAATCATTTGAAAACATCGCCCTTTTCAGTGATGGAATTTTTGTTGTTGTTTATTTCCCAAACAACTAGACAAGGGAAGTATATGTTCTAAGAAGTGTTAAAACAGTTGTCAACTTTTTGGGCTTTCTCCCGCCAAGTGCTGGATTCGCTTTAAAATCCCCATAATTTTGATTTCTTGCTTAATTGTTTGACTCCTTAAATCCCCAAGTAAAGTTGAGATAATTTTTGTCTCTAAAAGATTGTTATCCCCATGTGGTTTCATGATTTCTCCCTAGAGAAGTTTGTGTAATCATCACTCTTGTTATTGAAGAATGTATTTTGGGCTTCTCTTAACGATGTGGTATTATCCTCCCTAATGAGGTCAGCACGGGATCCCCAGCTGATATCTCAATGGCATTTTTTCATCTACCCTAATGAAGTCAGCATTATTATCTCCAGTAGAAGTATAGACATTGAAGCATTTGTTTTCCCCATTGAAGTTTGTGCGATACTCCCCAGTGAATCCTGGAGGGGGATGTTATATCCCTGAATCTGTATTGTTTTGATTTGATTGTTTTTCAGATTATGTTACTTCTCGTTGAAGTTAAGCTGCGAAATGGGATTTTATTTCTTCAGTTGGTGCTTTAGCCGAGTATTGATGTTAACCAAGCTTGCTTTGTCTGGTCATTCCCATTGTTGTATGTCTGTTTTGTCAGCATATACAAGATAACATTCATGCATACATCATGCATAGTTGAATTTAACGATTCATTGCTCATCTGCATTCATTAATATTTTGTTGGCATATTAGCCTATTTTGTAGAGTTACGTTACCCTCTATCACATAGAGTGTCGACCTTAAGCAGAAAGAGTATATTCTTTCCAATTTCCTTACTGAGTTGTCCTTCTTGGAAGAATTTTGCTCCAAGTCTTCTTATTCAGCTCATTTTCTGGTTAGCTATGTGTTTCTCTTTTGAGTTTATTTCTCATCATATTCTATCTTGGTTTACTGTTTCACTCTAGTTTATTTCTAGTATGAATTTGTGGCTCCAATCAACATTATTATTCTGATTTTCGTAGGCTCTGAACTCTAGATTAAGGGTGTGCATTTATTTTGCACAATAAAGTTTTATCTCCTCAGTATGAATATTGAAAACTTCCCCAGAGAAGTCATAGTTCTTTGTCTGAAGAGTTCCTTATAACAGCAAGTGGCAGGTCTCTTTATTTGAGCAACATGTACTTCCCCAATAAGTATGCTAGTTCCCAGAGAAGATTCATGATTTTTTACTCCAATGGATGGTAGTCTCGTCATTATGGGAGATAGTTCATTGTTGAGATTTGTTACTCTAATGAATTGTAGTCTCGTCATTATGAGATATAGTTCATTGTTTATATTTATTACTCCAATGAATGTTAGTCTCATCATTATGGGAGATAGTTCGTTGATTACTCCAATGAATGGTAGTCTCGTCATTATGGAAGATAGTTCATTGTTGATTCATTACTACGATGGATGATAGTCTCATCATTATGGGAGATAGTCCTTTGTTGAGATTTGTTACTCCAATGAATGGTAGTCTCGTCATTATGGGAGATAGTTCGTTGTTGAGATTTGTTACTCCAATGAATGGTAGTGTCGTTATTATGGGAGATAGTTCGTTTATTGAAATTTGTTACTCCAATGAATGGTAGTCTAATCATTATGGGAGATAGTTCGTTGTTGAGATTTGTTACTCTGATGAATGGTAGTCTCGTCATTATGGGAGATATTTCGTCGTTGAGACTCACTTTACTCTAAGGAATTCAGTTATTTCCAGTTATAAGTACTGATGCTGGTCATTTGTGACTTACCCTAATATGAATGTTTGCTGGTATTATCTCACCACTCATTTCCCCCTGGGGGTCGACATTACCTTTTTTTCTATCTTCTTAATGAGCGGATAGTTTGTGGTTATCTGTCGATTACCATTATCCTTTATTTTCTTTCCTCAATGTTTGAGTTGATGTTACTCTGTCTCCTCCTTGGGCTTTACCCTAATAGATTCAAGTCTGTTGTTCACCAGTGATTTATTTTCCTGGTCTAATTTTCTTTTGATCTTTTATTTTATGTTTCCCCAATGGTGTCCTGTGTCACTTTTGGATCTGTTTATTTGCTTGCACAATCATAAGCATTGCATGGCCTCTTAGGGCCAAAAATAGGGTTTGTTTTGTATTTAAGTATCTTCAATCGCGTCGACACGAATGTCTTAACCTTCGTATCTTCGGATAGAAGACACTTAAATAAGGGCAGCTATTGTACCCCAATTTTTGCCCCTAAGATTCCTCTATCATCTCATATCAACTCAATTACAACAAGATCACACTAGGGTTTGGTTCTTCTCCCTATATCTATGTTTTCCTATGGGGAATCACCAAGAACCTTGATTTATATATTGTGATTATCTATGTTTTGTATTTATTAACTTTTGACTAATAAATACAATGAATATTTTCTCTAATTAATGATATTATAGGTGAGAGTACAACCCATTTCCTCAAGTTGATTCATAGGTTCATGAGTTTATTTCCATGCCTTCTCCAACAAAATTTCATTGATATTCAAGCTTCATAATTAAATATACTTTAAAGTAATATCATGATAAAGTCTACTATGGTTCATCATGCCTCAAGTTGCAAATAAAATCAAAAGATGCAAGAGTTGATTGAAGAAGTTTGACCTAATTGGATAAGTTCTTGATTTATTAATCACAAGTGCATAACTCTCTTAATTCTTAACATGTGTAGGTGTTTTTTATTTCTATTGGTTCTTATTATCATCCACAACAACTTATATTCAAATGGAAAGAGTAATTGTGTAAGAAAGTTTGTCAAAATCGAAAATGGATTTCCGGGTCATTTTGGTGCTCTAGGAGCTAGGGTTTTGAACTTCTAAGGGCTATATCTTGCTCATATTTTGGTATTTTTGAGTGATTCCAAATACATGCTTCTCTTTAAAGATTTATCAACCAATAACTTAAAAGTTTAAGAAAATTTTATGTGGAAGATGCCTAATGATGAAGAAAGATTACAAGTCCTTTAGATGGACCATCAAATTCCCTTATGTGACTTCAAAAGATCATAACTTGGCCAATTTTTATCTCCTTGAGTCCCTTATATTTCCATAATCATCTTAAGGATGTCAACTGTAACTCTTCTTTTATGTGCAAAGCTTGAAAATGAGTGGAAATTTCCTTAAGAACCCAAAAGATTATAGGTCACCTCATGAATTTTCACCAATTTTGCAAGACCATAACTTTTGAATACTTGGTATTTTTGAGTGATTCAAGTTTAACAGTGCTCTTTGGGAAGTATACTTCAAGTTATCATCATTAATCAAAGCTAAATTTTGGTGAAAATCCCTTTTGGACTCAAAATATTATAGGTCATTTTTGAAGAAAAACTTAGAATTTTTTTAAGTACAAAAAGTCAGCATCTTTTTCTCAACTTTGACTCATCACAAATTTTAGCCCAAGCATCCAATTGATCTCACTCTTTGCACATTGGAAATTTTGTGACCTTATCTTTCAATTGCTTCAAGAATCATGCCCTAAGGTTCCCTAAATTATGCACACCATGAGTTCAAAGACAACCACTTGAAACTGATTTTTTCCTCCAAGCAGGAATTTGAAATGCACAATTCAGCTACTAATCACTAAATTGTTGCGCATTTTTTATTCTAATCATGCTTAACAATCTTCCAAAAGTGATTAGCACCTTGAAACATAAGTTTTGGTTGAGTTTTGAGTAAAATATGAGTCACACTTTTCATGCTTGCCACTTCACACGAATTCCCTCCAAACTTCATCATTCCACACGCTTGAGCATCCCATTTTCTTCCCTATAAATAGAGGGCTATATCTCACTCATTTTCTCAATCTTGAACAGCCAAAATCACTCTGTCAAACTCCCTCCATAACACCATTTCCTGAGATTTCGAATTCCTCTTTTCACCACTTTTCAATCTAATTTCTTCATTGATCCTTCATTCTTGAACTTCACTGAAGCTAACAGAAGAAGAATCAAGCCTTAAGGTGCCCAGAATCGTGCTAGCCAAGTCCATTTACAGAGCAAGTTCATCTGACTTTGTTCAGATAGTTTAAGGCACCAAATCTTCTAACTCAAATTACCGGAACGGTCTATGATGTTCAATGATGCTTGCTATTAACTCAATTTTGGTGAATCAATATGTTAGATACTTCTGTTTTCGATTTCAAAATTTTTAAAACATCTCTGATTTTTTCCAAATCAAGTAAGTTTTGTTTTATATAAATTTGGCACGAGGATATGGTTGTTATCGTCTTGAAGAGACGCGTCTAATTATACCACTATGAGCGTCTAAATTTACAGAGTTAAGGATCATGGTTTCGCCCTAGTTACAGGGTAGATGGAGGTTGAAGATGACCTACTTGGTCTCTTCAACCAATGAGAGCAAGACAGATAAAATGTTGTGATTGGTCTGACTTTAGTGACTCCAATGCGCGCTTGTTGATCATGGATCTCCATACATCATCATTTTGAGCCATCTGATGCGCTAGTGTGTTTTAATGAATTAGATTCAACGCCTCACATTATTTCTGATTTATTTATAATTCTGTTTTAAATTTGTTTTAATTTCTAAAATTCATAACTCTCTTATTTTTTACCCATAAATTATTTAAAAAATGTAATTATTTTGAATTATTTCTGATTTTGTGAATATTTTTTCATATTTTTATTTTAACGTTTGATATTTTTTCATGATTTTTTTTGTTTGGTTTATTTTAATTGTTTTAAAAATACTTTTTGATATTTTTTTAATTCTAAATTTTTTTTATAAAAATCATTTTCCTTATTTCTGATCTTCTGAAATTTTTTTAGAATTTTATTTTGACTTCTACTATTTTTGATCTTTTTTATACTTATTTGAGTAATTTTAATTAGTTTAAAAATACATTTCTATTTTAAAAAATTACCAAAAATTTTATAAAAATATTTGAGATCATTTCTGACTTTTCTATAGTTTCTTCTAATTTTTCTTTGACACTTTGAATATAGTTTGCTATTTTCCCTTTTATCTTCATTTTAAAAATAATTTAAAAATAATTTTTATTTTTATTTTATACAATAAATGCAATTTCCTTTTTTTTAATATATTTTGACTATGTGATGGTTGACCATAAACTTCATTAACATCATTGGATCTTAGATGTTGAGTTTAACTCCACCAAAATGGATGGATGATTTTAATGATAGTTTGATCAAATTTTTGTATTCTAAAATTCCCTTTCCCTCTTCATCTCATCCTCTTCTTACTTGTACCACATGTTGTTGGAGAATCATCTACATATTATTTCTCTAAACATATGTTATACAGATTGCTATTGACCAGCCTCAAAATAAGTGCGACTTCTACATAAGTCCACTTACGATTGCTTAACATAGCGCTAAATTTTGTCCCGATTCGAAAGATGATCATTCGTGGCCCAAACCTATGTTTGAAAGCCCAAGTATGTTTAATTTGAAACATTGGATCCAATAATCTTGATATTCATTGTTAGGAGGCTTTGGTCTTATCAATCCTCTAATGAATCATCATAAATTTTGTACTAAGTGAATCATTTAAACATCGTTGATCATTTATTGTTGTCTTGAAAAGTTGAAATGAATGATATACTTGACAAAAAACAAATGAAACTTGTTCTTGAGAAGATTTGATTTTATCAATCTTCTAATGAGTATTCAAATGCAAGATTTAAGATGGTCATTCATTTAACCTCTAATTTCTAACTCATAAACAACTGACTTTTATTTTTATGCTTTTACTTTATGCTTTTACTTTAAGCACCATTTATCTTAGCATTTTCATTTCATGCTACTTTTCATCTTTACTAACTTGAGCATTTATCTTTATGTCATTTTGTTTTGCTCACTTGAGCTTTTCATTTTCTTTATGAATATACCTAATAATCAACTTGAACAATAAAATTTTTTAAGGTTACTTGGACTATTTGGTTACTATCCGTGACATGATGGAATTTTGGACTTCTTGGACTTAGGATTAGAAGCCTTGACCTACCTTGAGACCTTGTGAATTCTATTGTTATATTGTCTAGAGTTCTTGGGGGTATACCCTAAGACATTGGGTTGTTTGTTTTCTTTGTGTGCAGGTTATTCTGATTATATGTTTTGTCTGTAATTGGGAATTCATCTGTATACAGCCATTTCTCTGCCAAATATTTGTGAAGACTTAATGCATTTGACGCTTGATATTCTTAAGAGGTTTAGTATTTTTTCATGTTTGGTTTCAATCCAAAGGATGGGAATTCTAAATTGGCTCAAAGTGTCAAGTGTTTGCTTTTTGTTGGTTAGATGGTTCTTTTCCCCAGCTTTTACCTTATGCTTTAGGATAGTCCATTCATCTCCTCCCATCTTCTTTAATTTCAAAAATCTTCTTTATCCTTTTGAAAACTCTTATTGTTTTTAAACTTGAACCACTTTCACAATAAACTTGGACTTAGGTCCATGCATTTTCAAAACCCTTTCTTAACCAAACTTTAACCAACTTAAAAATACTTTGACATTTTTTGTGAGAAGACTAAAAGTAAATAAATCTCATTCAAACCATTTTGCCACTTTGGCTCTTTTACTTTAAAATTTTCTCAAAAGATTAGAATCTTATAAATATTTGTAGTGACGTGAGCTACTATAGTTCTATGATATATAGTGAAGTGAGATATTTTCCACTTGGGTGTTGAGTGAGGCTTTGTTGATTTTAAAATCCAAGCTATATCATCCACTTAGAGATGACGCAAATTCTCCTTTCTCATGATTGTGGTTAGTAAGTATGTTTTCCACTCGGATAAGACGATGATGTCTTGTCTCTTAAAATTAACCAACACACGTGTTTTAAATTTTTTAAAGGTGAACTACGAGTACCCTGATTCCCTATTGCACGGAAGGTGGTAAGTAGGCACTAAAGGTTCACAACCGCGGCAGGTGCAAAAATTGTAAAATATATTTCTTTTCTCATCTCCATAATCAATTTTTTTATAACATTTATAGCCAAAATACACATATTTTCAAAGAGGTTCCTACGGAGTACCGTAGATGTTTAGGGTGCTAATACCTTCCCTTTGCATAACCAACCACCGAACTTAGATTTTCTCCCACTCTTTTTGGGTTATTCGCTCTTTTCCCATTTCTTTGGAAACAATAAAGCGCGATGGCTATTTTTATTTGATCTGTGCGACTCAAGTCAATCCGATGGCTTAGTCTCAACATTTCTACCGCTACAAATACTAATGCACACTGAAAGAGAAATATTTTTACCAGTTACATCATGTGCTTTTCACTTTTGTATACATCATAGTAGTGATATAGTTTTGTTTAGACACATCATTGTACACACTTTTATTTGATTTATTTTGTAATACCTTGAGAAAAACCGAGTTGTGGCTTAAACTCAAGAAGACATTGACAATAGTCATTGTATCTATGTAATCATGTTTTGATTAGTGAATTAAGACCTTGGTTGAGAGAGGCGAAATCACCTTGGCGGGTGAACTGTAGTAGTTTGAGTTCAAATGAACTAGGATAACCAATGTGTCATCTAGTCTTATTTTTTAAAACCCCAATTCAAACTCCCCTTCTTGTGTTTTTCCCTTCTTCAAAATTTACACTGTAATAGGTGATATCTTTGATGGAGTAAATCTGCTCAACATTCTCATAGGTTCAAAATTTGAAGATCATTTAGTGTTAGCCAGAGACTACTCCTTAAGGGAACCTTTTGAAAGTTATCATGTGTTCAACATAGATGATCCTAAAGAAGTCGTGATTGAGTATGTTAATAATTGCCTTAAAAACGGTGTTGATAATATTCATGCTATGCGTTCAAATCTTTGAAAGCGTCTTTTCCTAAAAGATTGTTCGTATCCTATGAAAAGGAAAAGGTTAAGATTTCACAATGAATGATCTTCCAAGTTTTTCCTCCATCTTCTTATGAACAGGCAAGTATAATAAAGCTCATTAGAAGAATGAAAAGTTATACATATAACTCGATAAATGTAACACCCTAATTTCCCTAAAGAATAATAACGAATAAATCAGAGTAAGTCAAAATTAGAACATTCAACATACAATTAGGATGCCACGTTTTTTGAAACAAAATATACCTGCTCAAAACATATACATAGATACATAACACAAATTTACGGATGAACCAAAACAAAACATCATAGTCCTCAACTTCCAATTTTCATTATGCAGTGGAAAAGAGTCATACTTATTGTTAAAACAATTTTTATCCAATCATAAAACAATATTTATTCATATGACATGGAGTTCATAAGACTCCAAACAAATTACCAAAAACAACGAAATCAATAAGAGTTCATCCCCCCCCTCCTCCGATGTTACGTATCTGAATACAAACACCAACTCGAAAATAAAAAGAAGATCCGCCTCTTCCAATCTACGCAGCCTCAAACTACTCTTGACTATTTGCACGATGTTGTATAAGGCATCATTCCAACAGAAGGGTGAGATATCATAACAATATAAGAGAATGTATAACAATAAGTATACAACAATTAAACCACGCATAGACACACATTCTACATCTCACACCTTCACATGACAATAAAAATCTTATTACATGATTAACTACACCATCATGCATAATCATCGAAATATATCCTCGAGTTATCATGTATTACATGCGCCAATCACACAATTCACACATCAGGCTAATGACAATGCAATACAATGAGACTGACCCATATACTCAATACATGTGGTACCAATATCTCTCCGGGTCAATGCCATCTAGGACCAGATCCACCAATATCATGAATAATTAGGTTCACCTCTCTAGCTGTCCATGTTATCTAGGATCAGAGCCAACCAACATCGTGAACAATTCGGTTTACATCGCTCCTGATCCATGCTATCTAGGATCAGGGCCGACAAACTGGACTATAGTCCACAACATGTAATGCATGCGACACAACCATGCAACAAAACAACACACATTAATATCTACATCCATCAATGAGACATGCCAGTACAAGCCACCAATTATTCATACATACAACATACAATTCATACAACTCAACAATATCATATATCATCATTATAGCAACATCAGGTTATCATAATACATATTTCACAATAAATTCATCACACAACATCTAACTTATCATGCTACAAGTACTGAAACATACCTTATTTAACTCATTTTATTCTGCACAAAGCAACAAAGAAAACCAAATATGTCAATTGTCGATCGCCTGAGGCTCGCCCGACGAAGTTGTCCGCTTGCATGGCGAAGCGGGGGCGACACACCTTCCCCAATACATTTTCCAGGAGCACCTAAATTACATGTTTTCTCTCCCAAAGTTTGCTTGATGCTTCTTATGCGAAATCATCTGCCTGACGCTGCATGTGGCTTTCTCGGCGATGCGTGTGAAATAGGGATTCTCTAATGCGATTCTGCACATGTTCAGTCCCAATTTCTCTTGAGATTTCATACCAGAACAAACCCAAATTCACCATAAATTAACATTCTATCACACAATCAACAACAATACATTTTCACATCATTACAGGTATTGATTCATTGTAATATACACATCATAATTCACCAATTTCATAACAATCATCACATTATTAATTCATCATAAAACCCCAAACAACCCTACATACATCTAAACCCCTATCAATGGTGATAAATGGCTTAAACTCATGTGTTGTACCCCTAAATTTCCCTCTCTTTTCTCAAGATATTTCTCACAAGATCTTCAATAGCTCAAGTTTGTACAAGTGTTGATTAGGTCAAGCCATCTTCTAAACACTGATGCCTCAAATTAGGGTTTTAATTTTTACAAGTACCATTGAACTTTTAATGCTCAAATGAGTTTAATGTATCATAGTAGAGCTCCAAGATTACTCATGTCAAGTTTCAAGTCTTGGATCATAAGTTTACTCAGTCAATTGATCAAATGACCCAAAATTAGTTGTATTGGGTAAAAAGTCAAATATGGTCAACCTACAGTCAAACTTCAAGAATTTTAGTCAACATTAATATTTTGAAGTGATATTTATCAGTTGATCAAGTTTGGATCAAAATTACCCAAGAAAAATGTTTAAATCATCAAAAGGGCAAAATGGTCAAAATTAGGGTTTTGATTGAGAATGGATAATCTTTGACTTTTGACCTAATACATGGATTATTGGTTTGAAACATAATCTCAAGGATTCAAGTACATCATTTTAACCTAATTTCATGACTCAATTCATCTCTCAATATCAATTGATAGATAGTTGAGATTTTGTCAACTGATGAAAAAGTCAACTGTACACCAAAAAGTTAAACTTTGACTTTCTGATCAAATTTGAGATTCAAAGATCATATTTCATCAAGAAATTCAAAAATATGAAGAATGATCATCAAGAAAGTCAAAAGTTAATTTGAAAAGTCAAACTTTTCAAGACATAGAAATTTTTTCTAAGTGTTTTCTCATACATGATAATTTCATAACTTCACGCCAACTTTTCATCAAGATGCAAGATGATTCAAAGAAAACTTCCAACATGAAAGTTGTAGTTATCAATGAAATCTACAACTTTGTAGGACAGAATAAGACCTAGAAATTCTTGGATTTTGAGTTATGAATCCATGAATTTATGCACTTTTTATAAAATACTTAGTGAAAATTTTACCTAGTTTAGGTTGATTTTTGTCCCAACTTCATGGCTACTTTTCACATAGTTATAATTTGATTTTGAAAAAATGGAAAACATGAAAGTTTTAGAGACTGTTCCAAGCTTTTCAAAATGTCCAAGGACTTGAAGAGATCATTTTTGAGCTAGGATAATCGAAGAGAAGAAGTTGGGCTTTCAAACTTGAATTACAAGGCATTTTTCATGAAGAACACTTGACCAAATATCAAGCCATGCTACATAATCTCACTTTGCAGGCTTCTAACTTATGTTTCACTCCATAATTAATGGATTACACAAACATTTGAGCTATGATCCAAGTGTTATAAGCATTGTCCAAACCATGTAGCCATTAATAGAAGAAAGTTCACACTTCCACTTTGGAAAAGTGGCTTTAATCACAAAGTCCATTCTCCTTGAGCTTTGCATTTTTTTCTTCTGCACACACTAAGCCTAAACAAGCAGAATAAACATGTTTAAAGTTTCTAGCCCCCTACCTTACATTGAAACCATGTTTGTCTAAGTTACTTCAAAAACAAGCCAAAATCCACAAACATGTGATTTTGTACTTCTTACTTCTCCAAGATTCCAAACCTCTTATCTATAAATAGAGACGCCATTTGCAACATAACACACGGATCAGCAAGCCCTCAAACTCCTTGAAACTCTCCTAAATACCCTCTAGCCAGAAGTTGCATACAAAACTCCATTTGTATACAATTTTGCCCTTGAACTTGTATCTTACATTTCCATCGTGTGTTTTCCCTAAAAATCATTTTCAAAGCTTCCACACATCAAATATAGTTCATCCTGATCCATATTTCATAGATGTAACACTCCCATCACCATTGTTCAAACCTCACTCTGTACCTCTGCAACTTGACTTCTCTAGAACAGTACAACCACTCTCCATCTAAACTAAGCATTGCATTAGCTACCTGGGGGTTCAGTGAAGCTATTCTGATCATCACAACATCTTGAAAGGTGCTTAAACTCAAAACACGATCCCACTTTCAAGGTATGTTTTCCGAACTTTCAACTCTTAGTACAAGCATCATTTGATTCTGATTTGTGAAAATAAAATGTAGACATCATGGCCCTGAAGCTAATCATCTCCTTAGAATTCATTTATATTGCTTGAGTAGTGCGAATTCTGAGTTTGAAATTGCTGGAAAAAATTAAGTCAGATTTGATACCAAACAAAATTCTCACTCATATTTGATTTATAGTTTATGAAATTTATATGGATGAATTTATGTTGAAAAGTAGAGCAAGTTTCATGTTTACATTTTCTGATTTGGTTGAGAAATGAGGAAGAAGAAGTTGGCGCGAGGTTAGGGATGAAGTGCAAAACTGACTTATATATGTAACAGAAAAATGTTAGAAGTAAAACTATAGCATGAGTTGATGCATATCTCATATGAGTCGACTCATGTTAGTCATAAAACATGGGATGAGTCGATACAATGCATTATGTATCAATATATAATGTTATCAAAACATATTACACAGAGACAAAATATGTATGATTCAATGAAAAACATGAATGTGTCGATGCAAACAAGAAATGAGTCGATACAAACCATCATGTATCAATACATACTGAGTTGGTTTTGATTTCCAAAAACAAGAAGTGATATGTATTGATGCATAAGTGCATGCGTCAATGAATAAAGGTTTTTTTAAAAGAATTTTCCTTTCTTTTCACATTATATTTATATTTTTATATATTTTTATTGTTATTCATTATTCAATATGGTTGTAATAGTAATTAGGTTTTAATTGCTTTCATCCCCCATTTCTGATTTGAATCCCCATCCTCAAAAAGATGTAATAGCGTAGAACTTTAAATTTCCGCAATTTACCGCTTTCAATATTATTACTAGTAATTAGGATTTGTATGGAAAGACATATAATCAACAAGTAGACCACCTTAATTCAAGACATAAATGCATGAAATCAATACAGCTTGCACACTTGCACCTCTAAGGTTAACCCACACTTTTTGCCTTAAAATAAAACAGTCATGTCCCTCGAACGTGGGATACTTTAGCAAAGACCCTCGATTACAAGATCGTAGTCCCTCGATGACCCTTTGATGTTGCCTTTGATAAATGATCTTAGACCCTCACAACAAATTTCTAAGGTAACCTACAATTTTACCTTATATGACTGTACGATAACCCACGTCTGTCCCTCACATCCAATGATATGGTTTCTTACTAACTAATGACAAGATAACACCATCTAAAGAAGGAGGAAAAAAAAGACTTTCTTTTGAGTAAGTAGAACGTTCATAGTTACTTGATCACAACATTTTAAAATAACTTTCAAAAACACCAACACTTTTCCATAAAATATTTTCAAAAGTCAACACTTTATACACATTTTTACAGAGACGAGAATCATTACAAAGTTCGCCTAAACAAAGGTACTTTTCAAAAACACTTTCAAAACTATCACAAACACATTTCAAACAAAGCATTTCAAAGTGAGATAGCAACTAATAGCCCGTAGATAACTACGGATGAAAAGGGTGCTAACACCTTCCCTTTTCATAACCTACTCCCCGAACTCAAGAAAATTCTCAAAAGATCTTTCCTGTTCTTTTCACTCTTTTCTTTATTGGATAAAAGAAAAGTCGGTGGCGACTCTTGCTATCTGCAACAATTGCGATAAAATGCAAAACACCCAAGTCAATTCTCCCACTTAATTACATCCTACATACTTGTTATACCCCAAAATTTACCCTCTTCATGTTGGTTTATGTTTCATCATCACATACATATATGCATATCATTAACCCTGTTATTGTGAGATCAAGACATTTCTAGAAGGCATTGACTACTTATCAGATCTGTTCAAAGCTTTATACAGGTAATCCAGTCATTGAATGGGAGATTTCTTACCATGCCTAACTCCCGTGTATTCTATCATGTCTTGAGTGGTAGAGGGAAGCTAGAGGTTTTGTATCGATTCAGGATAGTTCAAGTTGAAAGTGTGTTTCGGCGCGACATATTTCAGAATTTTATAACTCCAAGCCAGGGTATCATTGTGGGATGATATTTGATCACTGAATTTTTATTCCTATTATCTTAACCTTTTCGTGTTTGGTCCGGGAGCCAATTATGTGCAGAAGACGAACAAATAATTTCGTTACTAAGTTTTTCGGTTACCGATCAATAGTATTTATAGCATTCAAAAATTTATAAATCTGATTTGGTATGCCGTCTCGAGGTGGCTCTTTATCCATTGAAACCATCTCTATGTCCTCTTAAACTTCCGTGTTTGGGCCGAAGGTTAATTCTTGAACGAAGATCTCCGAATACGTGAATCCATCAGAGCTAAATAGTTGAAAAATACGGATAAAAATTGGATGAACCATCGTCTCAGACGCACTGAAAAATTCATAACTGCTATCTGGAGCACCATATGAGCATGATTCTGGTTCTAAAAATTCCTTCTCGGTGTCTTCTTGATGTCATCTTTTATGGCCGAGAGCTTATTCTACAAGGAAAGTAGCAAAAATTTTGAGTTTCTAAAGGGATATTTTAGCTTAACCGCAATTAGGTCAAATTAATTTCCGATATTCAATAATTCAAAACTCACTCAATTTTTACTGTATCGTAACGGGTTCGGTGCAAAAATTTCAAAAATTGAGTTGGATACATTTTCACAGGAGGTTCTGAGTTTGAACGATATCCAAAAGGTTTTTGTTTTTCGCACAGAGTGCGCGTGACGCGCCGAAAATCCTGAATGCTGAATATTATTTCATATGGGTCGAAACATCGAAAATTCATAACTTGGTTAATTTTTATCAAATAGGGCTCATATTTTTACACAAGTTCTCTGACTCAGAGATCTACAACTTTTCTTCCAAAGTCTAGACTAGATTCTGCTCCAAACAATACCATTTTTTTATTGAAGAACGTGTGAGAGTTGACACAGGAGCCCAAAATAAGTTTGTTTGAGGCAAAACTTCATAAAATCATAACTAAGTCACAATTAATCTAAATGATCCTGTTCTTTCAGGAACGCGTCATAAATTTTATTATCTTCGTTTTCCATTTTCCAACCGAATCAAAATTCCATACAGCTGATGACGTGGCACTTTATGGACATGTCGAGATTACATTGTTAAGGCAAAGACCAACCCAATTGTGCATCCAAGGCCCATTTCCATTCTCTATATAAATAAAATATATATATATTTTCTCCTAACTATATAATCCTCACAAATAGAAAAACTTTCTCTCATAATTCTCTTAAGAATCAAACTCATTTTTCTCTCATTTTCTCTCAAGAATACAACAACAACTTCATAAAACTTCAACTTGGATCATCATTAATTCATCATTACTGGTTTGCCTCAGAGCACCGGCTAACCACCACTAACCGGCCAGCCGCCGCCATGCAACCGAACCGCCGCCAAAACACTCTCTTCCACCTCCAGAATCTGAGATCCCCATCCCCTCTATTTTGTGCGTTTTGTTCCTCTGATTTTCTTTTTGATCATTGTGATCTCTTCATCTAATCCTCCTCTTCTATTCTACGGTGAGTTTTTCTTGAATTAAGCGCTTTTCCGAATAAGTGATTTCTATGAATAAGTGTTTTTTCTTGATTTTGTTGTTGATTGAAGTTTTAATTGTTTAATTGAGACTTAATTAGTGAGAATTAGATTAGAATTAGCTTTAATTCAAGGATTGAATTAGGAATTAGTATGTATATTAACACTTAGGTTAGTTTAATCCTAATTTTTGTGAATTGATTAAATTTTTGATATCAAAATGTTGAAGAAAGTTGGCATTGCATAATTGATTCATGATAATATGTTGAGTTCTTGAATTTACAAGTTAATAAAAAAAGGTTTTGTTCAATCAATCTCATGAGTTGAAAATTAACGTTAAGAGTTTCTTTAATATATTGATATCAACTAGTTTTAATCAATTGTTTAAGAACTTTGTGGAGTTGATGCATTGGAATGCATTTTGTTACATAAACTTTGATTTTCAACAAGTTGTAAAGTGGTTCCAATTCAATACTTTTTTGACATAAACTTGAATTGGAATTGATTTACAAATTATGATACAATTGAGTTAGATTCTTGATACTTAATCGCTTGATATTGTTGCTTTGTGTTAATATCGATGTTGAGTTTTGTGTTGTCAATGTTTAATTTCACCTCACTTTATTCTTATGTATTTCTTACTAATTCTCAAGTTTTCATAACATGTTGATTGATTAGTTTGTGTTCATACTTGCGTTTCTTAATAACATAGGCCATTTCTAAGTGTTGTAACAATTTCTAGAGGGTCCAAGTAATATTACATATCACTCTTAATACATAAAAACTTGAGTTTGATAGAAAATATCACAATTCCTAATTTTGTTCCAACACTTGACATAAACACAAATTTGCTCTAACTTTCTAACTGTGATGAGTTTTCACACTTGTGATAAATGAAAATCGACTTTCTCCATGATTCCGGAGCTTTTGGTACACTTTATTTTCAGTTTTGGATAACTTTTCAACATGGTTTTTGCTATTGTACCATTTCGGAAATCATGCTTAGAATTGGAATTTGGATGAACCGAGTTCATTTTTGAGTCTGTTGGCACGTTTGTAGGCTACCATGTAATTTTTATCAAATTTCGAGTCGATAACTTTTATGCTTATTTCCCGATTTTGCGGTTTTTGCCTCCTATTGACATATATCATGTACTTTGACATGTACTTGACTTTTGTTCATATAGCTTGTTTATTTTTCTTTTTACATAATTAATTTTCAATGCATATTACTAATTTTCAATATTACATTTGATTTTTGTTGTTATTTGCTAACCACTTTTGTGAGATGTGTATATTTTGGGAAGTTGATTCAGATATCAATCGCTTGAGCATTATTTGGTGGTGGATACACTTATAGCTTGCACCCATTCTTCATTCTACTATAACATTTCTTGTTGTTGATTCTAGCTTGCAGCGCATTCCGAGTTCCTTACACTCGTTGAGCTTGCTATTACGGATTTGCTATTCGTTTGGTATATTTTTAGACCAATTTCTATAATATTGAATTTACCGCTTTCTAGAAATCATGTAAAGTAGGAAATAAAGAGCGTGCGCTCGAACTATCTGTTTAAAGTCATGTAGCAAGCACCACTTTCTGTATGGTAATTGTGATTGTTTAAAGTCATATCTTTGAATAGGAAATTTCTCACGTGTGTTTACTTTCTCGAACAATTTGATTTGTTTTCGATATGAGTTCGATCCATTTCATTTGGACAGTTTGGTCTTGGATTCATTCTCGATACGACTTTGTTCGAAGTGGATTCGGTCGGCTCATGCATGTATGCGTGTGTTCCTTTTACATTTACCGTTTATAATTCTAGCAAAGTTACAAAAAGATATATTAGATATTATTCACCTGGTTCACCTTCCGTATGGAGTGTTCCTCGGAGGCTTTGGTCTTGGTACATTCTCGATATGAGTTTGTTCTGTTTACATTCGGCATTTTGCTTTCGTTTAAAGAATCATTAAAAAATGACAAAGAAGATATATTCAGATATTATTCGCCTGGTTCACTTCCGTATGGGGTGTATCTAAGAGGTTTTAGTTTTGGTTCGATTCTCGATATGAGTCCGTTCCAAGTGGATGTGGCCCGATTTATTTTCATGCACTTATTCCAGTGTACATACCACATCTTACTTTACCATTTATGCCATGCTCCCTTAGGACCTTTGGTTTACTCTCGATATGAGTGTATTCCAAATAGCAACTAGGTTGGTCCATTCTCGGATGAGTTTGTTCTAAGAATACCTTAGGTTGGTTCAACACTCGGATGAGCGTATTCCAGATGGACACTAGGCTTGCTATCCATGTATGACCACATTAGGTAAAAATTCCCCTTCTTTGTCAATTCGAATCATAGCACCATCACTGTATGATAACATTAGGATTAGAAACTAGGCTAGTCTCTCTTGGACTTTTTTTTCTTCCCCTTTGGTATGTGTATTTAAACTAAAACTCCTTTTTCTTAGCAAATTCCAAAACACATTAACAATACAGAAACCCTTTTTCAAGGAAAAAAACACCAACAAATTCAAACTCTTTTCTTGCCTCTTGGCTTTTCAAACTTCAAAATAGATATGTAATTCCCCAAAGGTCGAGTTGCACCATGTCTACTTGCTAGAGTCGCGAATACAGCATCATCTGCCTCCGGGCATTTTTTTGAGCATGTTAATTCCTTTCTACTCCGGATGCATGAGTCTCCAAAGGTCGAGCTGCAGATAGAATGTGAACTTAATATTGTTCCATTAAAAAATACAAAATAAACCAAAACTTGTGAGTTGAACTACAACACTCTGATTCTTGGAAAGGGATATGTAGGAAAGATGTTGGGGAGTCTAACCGAGCACAAATTGTAAATACTTCTTTCTTTTCTCCGCATTTCTTTTTTCATGCATTCCTTTTTCTATTTCTCTTTTAATCATAGACATAGCTTAAAAACACCCTCATAATTAGAAAACAAGAGTGGATACCATGGAGTACTATGGGCGTGAGGGGTGCTAATATTTTCCCCTTGCGTAACAAACTCCCTTACCCAATCTCTTGGTCGAAAGACCGTGATCTCACCCCCTTCAGGTTTTCTCGATATTCACCTTTCCCTTCATATGGGATAAAAACATTTGATGGAAACTTCATTAATATATTATCAGTCGATGTTCGGTCGGTTGTTTCAGTTGGCGACATCACTGGGAATAGATTGACTAATTGTTGGTCCATCCCAAAGTCGATCCTAGCTTTTGTTTGGTTACAGCATTGGGTGTTTATTGACTTCCAATTATTTCCAGTTATATATATATATATATATATATATATATATATATATATATATATATATATATATATGATTTCATATGTTTGTGAATGCATTTTATCGCTTTCCATATACTTCTTGATATTCTGCTATTTCTCTGTGGGTGGGTGTTACAAGGGGTAAAAGGCATAATACATAGGCCAAGTGACAACCATAGGACACCCTAGGATAGAGTGGAGAGTCAAGATGATGTCTAGGCGATATGCTCTATCACATTGATCATCATCACATATGTAGTACGATGATAGCATTTTTAGGAGAACCTACGACCCTGACTAACCATTACCTTACCCTGACCTTAGATTTACCCGTGAGCGGGGAGAGAATTATTATCACATGTACTTATGGTAACCTAATGGTGACTTGATGGTGACCTTGTGTTTCTGATGGTGACTTGATATTGTTGGTGACTTATTGTTTGCCCAATTATGTTTTGAAGTATTCCCTCATCATGTTGGCTGTTTATTTAGGCAGTTCAGCAGATTATCCAGCAGTGAAAGCCTTGATCCCGGACTGTTGCATCATGGCATATTTATTATTCAAAAAAATGTGTGTCCGAAAAATAATGTGTTTATCTAACTTGCATATGCATCGTCTGTTTCAGGGTATTTCTAGAGTCATGTCTTTTCCAGAGATGGATTACAACACCGATGTCGGTATAGAAATTACCAGGCATACTCACAGTTACAATTTTCCCAAGATTGACACATCTTCATTGAAGAGGTTGAGACCTTTGTTAGACAATGATAATCTGAAGAGGTTTGTCGATAGTTATGGTAGTCCTATTTTGTATGAACCTTATTTCATAATCTTTTAAATTGAATGAAGACAGTTATAGCCCATCTCTTGCTTGCGTGCTATTATTATTATTTCTCCGAATCATGTTGCTTGTTCAACCCATATGGTCGACAAAACTCTTGAGTACCCTGGAATTGACTAACATATCATGCATTTCATATAATTCATGCATTTTTCATGACAGGTTATTCAGTTGGCTTCAATTATTCAAACGGTTTCTTATCTCTGGATTCTGCTTCTTCTTAGAAGATTTCTCGAAGACGACTACTCACAGGTATCCAACCAGAAATAACCTACCACATCAGATGGAACAAGTGCAGAATGAACTTGCTGAAATAGGGCCCATATGGCCATTCAGATAACCCAATTCATGGAGGTGATTATGAATGTGAATCACCAACACGATGAGTTGGATTCTCTTGTCAACAACCAGCATCGCAATCAGGAGGATGGAAAAAATCAAGGTATTTTTCAAGACATTTCTTTCGGACTAGGGAATGTGCAGGACCGACCTTTCATGAATCTTCACGGGCCTCCCGATAATCCGTTTCTTCAACACTTCGGTAATATGGGGGCATTTTCCTCCATCTCTAGGGCCTCGTCTTGTGGGTAACCGAAGAGGAAATCAAGGTGTAAGGAACCATCAGGAGCATGAATACAACTATCATATGGATAAATACCAATACTCTGTGTAGCATTCTGAGCCAGAGGTTCAAGTTGAGGAAATAAGGCATCGTTTATTGGAAGAGCGACTGAAAGTTGTGGAAAGACAAGGAGTCTTTGGAATGGATGCCAATTATCTTAGGCTAGTATCCAGCGTGAAGGTTCCCCCTAAGTCCAAACCTCCAATGTTTGACAAGTACTATGGATCATCATGTCCCGTGACCCATGCTATTTCTTATTTCAGAAAGATGTCGGTTCATACCAAAGATCAAGGGCCATTGGTTCACTATTTCCAAGATAGCCTATCTGGGGCATCTCTGGAATGGTGCATGAAGCTGGAGAGAACTCATATTCGATGATGGATGATCTTTCCCATGCTTTTGTCAAACATTACCAGTACAATATGGACATGGAACCTAATCCATACAATTGCAGGGTTTGTCTCAAAAGCCAAATGAGTCATTCAAGGAATACGCCCAGAAGTGGCGTGAACTAGCTGCCAGAGTTCAACCTCCATTAATGGAGAGAGAACATATCGATATGTTCATGAGTATGCTTCAAGGACCATATTATGATTACATGATTGGAAGTACTTATTCAGAGTTTGCTGAATTAGTGATGGTTGGTGAGAGAATCGAACTAGGTCTAAAAATGTGAAAGATTCAGAATGTAGGTTCTGGTAACTCTTCGAGTGGGAATGGAAAGAAATCATTCATGCCCTACTCAAAGAAGAAAGAGGGTGAAGCTAGTGTTGTATATTCTCAAATAAGTAGGGGTGGATATCAACTGCAGCAGGTCAATGCTATTTCCATTCCAATCAATTCTCCTCCGCCACAGAGGCAGCAAAATCCTCCTCGACAGAATAATTACCAACAAAGGCAACCACCAAGAAGGTTTGACCCATTACCTGTCAGTTATTCTAAATCTCTCCAGCAATGACTCATATTTAAGCTTGTGACTTTGAGGAATATGCATGCACCTCCCGCGAGGTTACTGACTAATTATGATGTGAACGCGAGATGTGAGTTCCATTCGGGTGGTGTGGATCACATAATTGAGAATTGTTTTTCCCTAAATAATAAGGTGCAATATCTGTTGGACGTTAAAGAAATTGAGTTTACTCCTACTAATGGTCCTAATGTTGTACAAAACCTGATGCCGCAACATGGGGTTGCTGAGGTAAATGCCATTGACGAGAATGTTGAAATTTTGAATCCAATAATGGACGTGGAGAAGCTAACCACTCCATTCTCTTTTGTTAAGAGATATCTAATCGATAATGAAGTGTTTTTGGGCATTGCATCTAACTATGATGAGTGCAAGAAGTATCTTGATAGTTGAAGAAAGTTGAAAGTTGGTATTCAATCCTTGATCAGCAAGGGCACTTTGTAGTTTGATAGGATTCAGAAATACAAGAGGGTTACCGAAAGTGGCATTACCGTTATTACAATTCCATATACTCTAGCCCATATTCATGATCCTTCTCGAGCTATACCATTTAGAATCATTGTTCCCGGTTTTATGCCGTATACTAATGAAACAGCCATCCCCTGGCACTATGGTGCATATGTGTACTATCATGGGGTCAAACAGGTTGAAGGTAGCTCTTATTAGGAGAAGTCTGTCGAAGATGAGAATGGAAATGTTGAAAAACTTGTTGTTACCAACCGAGTAACTAGAAGTGGGAGAGCCTCCGGACACCATAATGTATAGGATGCTGCAGATTCCTTAGCCAGAGAGAAAGGCAATTAGGTGGTGATCGGTAATCCGAAGGTCACATCGGCTAGCATGCCTCAGTCGGGTGCCACCTTTGGAAATCCTCCGATGACTGATGAAGTTGAGTAACAAATTAGGCTCATAAAGAAAAGTGATTAAAGAATACCTGACCAATTGAGACGTACTTCGTCAAAGATGTTTATCCTTTATTTGTTGATATTTTGTGAACCGCACATGAATGTTCGGATGAAACTTCTGAAGAATGCTTATGTTTTGCAGGAGATCAGTGTGAACCAGTTTGAAATGATTTGTGCCAATATTTCCATAGGGAGTGGTTTTGGTTTTACCAATTTCGATCTTCCTCCATAAGGAAATGATTATAACAAAGCTTTATACATTTCCATAGAATGCAAAGGCACTACTCTATCCAGGGTGTTGGTGGACACCGAATCATCTTTGAACATGCTTACGAAAGAAGAATTGATAAAGATTGACTATTCTGGGCTTGAGCTACATCCTAGTGACCTTGTTGTGAAAGTATTTGACGGGTCTCGAAGGTCGGTATTCGGAGAGGTGGACTTGCCAATCAAAGTTGGTCCTAAAGTTTTCACTATTACTTTCTTTGTCATGGATATTCAACCAGCATACTACTGCTTACTAGGGCGTCCTTGGATCCACAGGGTCGGGGAAATTACCTCTACTCTACACCAAAATCTCAAGTATCTGCTTGACAGCAAGATCATGATAGTATTTGGAGAGGAAGATTACATTGTGAGTCACCTGACTTCATTTTGCTACGTGGAGGTCGAAGGAGAAATCCACGAAAATCCTTTTCAGGATTTTGAGATAGTACAAGCAGTTAATGCTCCTCCAGCTGAAGGAAAGAAGTCCAACACTTCCATATCCTCTCTCTGAGATGCACAAGCTGTGGTTCAAGCAGGTATCCCTAAAGGTTTGGGCCAAGTCATTGATGTGATTCCCAAGTTTGATAAGTTCGGTCAAGGCTTCAGCCATGGAAAGAAAGGGGCAGCCCTGAAAGCTTTTGACCTCTCGACTCATGTAAGGTTTTCCTCTACCGGTACCACCCGAGAAGGGTATGCCAACGCTGTTGGTGATAGTGAGGATGTTGTGTACAATATTAAAGACTGGATCAGACCAAGTGTCCCAGGACAAGAACTCAGTAATTGGACTATAGTGGATGTCATCCAACTTACAAGTACTCGGGAGTAATTTTATAATATTTTCTTTTATCATGTCATAATTTCTACGCTCTTCCTAAGTCATAGTGAACCGTTGTGCAGGGACATCATGTTTTTCATTTTCAAAAGTTTATCATGAATAAATGACATTTTTATATTCAAATATTATGTTCCTTTTCTTTCAAACTTTATTTTACTTCAAATGGCAATGATTATTTTTACCATTCCTAAAATAAATAAAAACAAACTCATGCAGATACCATTCCACCACGGATTCCATTAATAACGATTATGCTTTTGCTTAATACGACTTTGGTAATATGATCTACCAATCCTAAGAGGAATGCTATGACGATTGTGAACTCCTTGAATAGTTAGCAAGATAGTTGAAGAAAAAAAAAGTGATCCAGACGCACCAATAATCATTTGATATTGTGAATCTGGGGTCTGAGACAGAAGTGAAAGAGGTTAAGGTAGGGGCTGATTTAGAAGACAGTGTGAAAGCCAGATTGGTAAAGCTGCTTCTAGAGTATTCAAATATCTTCCCTTGGTCTTACGAGGATATGCATGGGCTGGATGCAGACATTGTTGTGCACCATTTTCCTCTCAAAGAATATTCCGCTTCTGTCAAGCAGAAGCTTTATAGGACTCGACCTAATATGTCGAAGAAAATTAAAGAGGAAGTCCAGAAGTAGTTGGATGCTAATTTCCTAAAAGTCGTTAACTATTCGCCATGGATTTCCAATATTTTTCCTGTACCTAAAAAATACGGGAAGGTTAGGATGTGTGTTATGTTGTACCCTAATTTTTCCCCCTAAGATTCCTCTATCATCTCATATTAACTCAATCATATCAAAATCACACTAGGGTTTGGTTCTTTTCCCTATCTTTAGGTTTACTAATGAGGGTTCACCAAGCACTTTGAATTATATTTTGTGATCAAATATGTTTTGTATTGATTAAATTTTAACTAACAAGTACAATGAATGTTTGCTCTAATTGATGATACTATAAGTGAAGGCACAACACATTTCATCAAGTGGATTCATAGGTTCACGAGTTTATTTCTATGCATTCTTCAACAAAGCCTCATTGAGATTAAAGCTTCATCATTGAATATTCTTTAAAGTAATATCATGACAAGGTTTACTATGATTCATCAGGCCTCAATTTGTCAAATAAAGCTAAAAGATACAAGGATTGATTGAAGAACTTTGACCTAATTGGACAAGTTCTTGATTTATTGATCACAAGTGTATAACTCTTTCAACTCTTAATATTTAGAAGTGGTTATTATTGCTATGGTTTCTTATTATCATCCATAACAACTTCTATTCACATGGAAAAAGTGATTGTGCAAGAAAGATTGTTAAAATTGAAATGGGTTTCCAAGTCATTTTGGTGCTTTAGGAGTTAGGGTTTTGAAATTCTAAGGGCTATATCTTGTTCATCTTTTGAGATTTTTGAGTGATTCCAAATATTTGCTTCTCTTTAAAGAGTTATCAACTAATAACTTCAATATTTTCAAGAAAATTTTGTGTGGAAGATGCCTAATGATGAAGAAAGATTACAAGTCCTCTAAATAGGCTATCAAATTCCCTTATGTGACTTTAAAAGATCATAACTTGGTCAATTTTTATCTCCTTGAGCTTATTATTTTTTCATAATTATCTTCCGAATGTGAAATTTAACTCTTCTTTTATGTCAAAGACTTGAAAATAGGTGAAAGATGCCTAAGAATTCAAAAAATTATAGGTCACCTCATGGATTTTCACTAATTTCACAAGGCCATAGCTTTTTCAATATTTGGTATTTTTGAGTGATTCAAGTTTCACAATGATATTTAGGAAGTCTACTTCAAGCTAGCATCATTTATTAAAGCATGATTTTGGAGGAAAGTCTTGTTTGGAATCAAAACACTATAAGTCACTTTTGAAGAAAAACTTGGAATTTTTCTAAGTACAAAAAGTCAGCATCTTTTTCTCAATTTTGACTCATCATAACTCTTAGCTCAAGCATCCATTTGATATCATTCTTGGCACATTGCAAAAATGGTGACCTTATATTTCAAATGCTCCATGAATTATGCCCTAATACCCCTTGAGCTATGAACACCATGGATTAAAAGTTGGTACCTTGAAATTGAAGTTTTCTCCAAAGTCAGAATTTAAAATCCATATTGTGCCCTCTAAACACAAAGTTTTCACGCGTTTTTTCTTCTAATCATGTTTAAAAACTTTCCAAAAGCATTTAGAATCATAAAATGCAGGATTTGGATGAGTTTTGATGCTAAGCAAGTCACACATTAGTCATGTTGCAAATTCATAAGATTTAACTCAATTACTATCGCATTCACACGCTTAAGCATTTCCTCATCCTCTCCTATAAATAAGATGCATATTCCACCTATTTTCACAAGCTTTTAATAGCCAATTGACCCCTGTTCAGATCCCACACGAACTCTGAATTTGAATTTCTGATTTCTTTCATTCTCACTCCAAAACACCAAAAGCTCCATTCAGTTAGCTTCATTTAACTTCTCTAAAGCTAACCATACTCTTACCTTCAAGAATTGTGACCTATATTGATATACAAAAGTCCAGTTTCAGAGCCACTTTTTGCTACTTCGTTCAGGTAGATTTCTTAGTCAAATCAATCCAAATAAAAGACTAATCTACTCTCTTTATCCTTCTGATTCTCATGCTTTTTACAATTTGTGATTTCATTGAGATTTGAGTGAGATATTCTAGAATTTCGTGCTTGCTATTATTTCTGCTTTTTATCAATTCAAGCCTTGCTCAGCTTATATAAATTTGGCACGAGGTTACCATTAGAATCATCTTGAAGAGACGAATCAAATGGTACCGGTCTGGTCCTCTGATTTTACTGTTTCAGGAACCCCAATCTAGGGTGTATGGAGGTTGAAGATGGCCTACGTGTCGTGCTTCAACCAATGAAGGCGTGACATATAATTTTTTTGAATTCAATCCAATGTGTTTCCTTTATCATACGTGCGCTTTGAGTGCCCTTGGATCTGATTACTTCCATTAGTCAGACTCCATCCAACGCGCCAGAATTTTAATTGTTTTAAATTATTAAAAGGTGATCTGGTGCAATTTTCAAAGTTGACTATGATATGCACAGTGTGCTTGATCCATTGGATCTGATTACTAGCACTTTTTCTCATCCAATGGTCCACATTTTTTAAAAGTTTATTTTATTTTCTGTTTTTTACACCAAACTTCAAAAAATCATAGAAAATTCATTTCTGACTCAAAATTATGAGAAAATTCAAAAAAATATTTTCAAATATTCTCTTTCTCATTTTTATTATCATATTTGATATTTTTTTTATAGTTTTTCCTTTATCTAGACTTGTTTCTAATTATTTAAAAACACTTTTTGGTATTTTTTAAATTCTAAAAAACTTCATAAAAATCATTTTCCCTATTTCTTGCTTTTTGAAATTTTTCTAGAATTTTAGTTTGACTTCTACTATTATTTTATATTTCTTTTACTTATTTGAGTAATTTTAATTAGTTTAAAAATGTTTTTCTGTTTTAAAAAATTACCAAAAATATTTATAAAAATATTTGGGATCAATTCTGACTTTTCTATGGTCTCTTTTAATTTTTCTTTGATACTTTGAATATAGTTTGCTATTTTTCCTTTTATTTTCATTTAAAAAACAATTTAAAAATCATTTTCCCTTTTTATTTTATTCATTAAGTGAAATTTATTTTTTTAATATATTCTGACTATGTGATTTTTTATCATGAGTTTTATTAACATCGTTGAAACATGGGTGTTGAGTTTAACTCCACCAAAATGGATGGATGATTTTAATGATAGTTTGATTAAAATCTTTGATTCAAATATTTGCCCTCCCTCTTCATCTCATCTCTTTCTCATTTTTTCTACATGTTGTTAGAGGATGATCTACATATTATCTCTCCAAACATATGGCACATATATTGCTATTGAGCGGCCTCAAAATAGGTGTGACTTCTATATAAGTCCACTTACGATTGCTTAACATAACGCTAAATTTTGTCCCGATTCGAGAAATGATCATTCGTGGCCCAAACCTATATTTGCAAGCCCAAGTATGTTTAATTTGAAACCTATGATCCAATAACCTTGAGGTTCATTGTTAGGAGGCTTTTGTCTTATTAATCCTCTAATGAACTTTCATGAAGTTTGGTCTAAGTGAATCATTTAAACATCGTTGATCATTTGATTGTTGCCTCGAGAATTTGAAATGAATGATATACTTGACAAAAAGCAAATAAAACTTGTTGTTGAGAGGCTTTAATTTTATCAATCTTCTAATGAGTTTTCAAATGTAAGTTTCAAGATGGTCATTCAACTAACATCTAATTTCTAACTCATTAATAATTGACTTTTATTTTTATGCTTTTACTTTACGCCTTTACTTTTACGCACCATTTTTTTACATTTACGTTTCATGCTATTTTCATCTTTGCTCACTTGGGCATTTATCTTTATGTCATTTTTATATTTCTCACTTGATATTTTAATTTTATTTTTGAATAAACATAATAACCAACTCGAACAATAAAAAGCTTTAAGGTTACATGGACTATTTGGTTACTATCCTTGGCATTTTGGAGTTATGGACTTCTTGGACTTAGGAGTAAAGGCCTTGACCTACCTTGAGACCTTTGTGACTTCTACTGTTATTTTGTCTGGAGTTCTTGGGGTTTACCCCCAGACATTGGGTTGTTTGTTTTCTTTGTGCGCAGTTTATTCTGATTATATGCTTTGTCTGTGATTGAGAATTCATCTGTATACAATCCTTACTCTGTCCAATTTGTTTTGTGAATACTGAATGCATTCGAAGCTTGGTTTTCTTAAGAGGTTTATTATCTTTGCTTGTTTGGTTTCAATCCAAAGGATGGAAATTCTACATTGAATCATTATGTCAAGTTTTGGCTTCTTCTTGATTAGACGGTTCTTTTCCCTAGATTTTATCTTATGCTTTAGGATAGTCCTTCATCTCCTCCAATCTTCTTTAATTTCAAAGATATTCTCCCTCCTTTTAAAACTATTCTTGTTTGCTAAACTTGAATCGCTTTCATTATAAACTTGGACTTAGGTCTATGCATTTTCAAAAATAATTTTCTTAATCAAATTTTAACCAACTTAATCATACTTTGACATTTCTTGTGAGAAGACTAAAAGTCAATCAATCTCATTCAAACTATTTTGCCACTTTGGCTTTTTACTATGAACTTTACTAAAAAGATAGACTCTTGTCAATCCTTGTAGTGATGCAAGCTACTATACTTCTACGATATATAGTGAAGTGAGATATTTTCCACTTGGGTGTTGAGTGAGGCTTTTTTGATTTTAAAATCGAAGCTGTATCCTCCAATTTGAGATAATGCAAATTCTCCTTTCTCATAATCGTGGGTAGTAAGTATGTTCTTCCACTCGGAGACGATGATGATGCCTTGTCTCTTAAAATTAACCAACACACTTGTGTTTTAAAATTTGTAAAGGTGAACTACGAGTACCTTGATCCCCTATTGCACAGAAGATGGTACATAGGCACTAAAGATTCACAACTGCGGCAGGTGCAAAATTTTTGAAAAATATATATTTCTTTTCTCATCCCCACAATCTATTTTTGTATACAACACTTATAGCCAAAATACATAAATTTTTAAAGATGTTCCCGTGGAGTACCGTAAATTATAGGGTGCTAATACCTTCCCTTTGCATAACCAACCCTCGAACTTAGATTCTCTCCCCCTTTTTTTGGGTTATTCACTCTTTTCCCATTCCTTTGGAAACCATAAAGCATGGTGGCAATTTTTATTTGATCTGTGCGAGTCAAGTCAATCTATTAGCTTAGCCTCAACATTTCTACCACTACAGAAAAAATGGCGACTTCATTGGGGAAAGATCGACCAAATGTTGGTCCATCCATAAGTTGGTTGAGCTTATCTTTGTCTATTTGTGTATGTGCTATTATTTGTGTTACATTATAAGAAGGAACCTCGTTGGCCTCCAAAGATTATGGCTCTCACTCATTTCAACGTTGTTTGGTATCAGCAGGCTTACTATGATATGGAGATTGTCGATAGTTGTGGTAGTTTCCCCAATGTACCTCTTCTTGGTACAAAGGGAGTAATTAACTACACTCTTGTTCTTACACGATGTCAGCTTGGATATTTGATGAGAGACAAGCCAAATAGTATTCATCTGAGTGGTTTCTTTCTGAAAGAAGGAGAGGATCATAAGAAAGCTAAAGAGGAAATTGAGAAGTCTTGGCGCAATATTCACACAAAGAGTAGAAAATACTTGGGACCAAGAGGAGCTGTTTATTTGGAGCCTTATCTCTAGTGGGTACATGCAAGGGAAAATTAGTTGAAGATGCCATATTCCCGTGAAGAACACATGTGTAATACGGTGGCAGAACCGACTGTTATACTGGTTTTACATTTGTATTTGCAAATGTTGCAGTAAGCAAGAGTCGCCACTGAATTTTATTTTATCCAACAAAGGAAAGGGTGAAAAGAAAAAAAAAAGACCTTTCGAGATTATTTCTGAGTAAGGGGGATAGGTTATGGAAAGGGAAGATGTTAGCACCATTTCCATCCGTAGTTATCTACGGGCTCTTAGATGCTATCTCGTTTGAAAATACCTTGTGTTTGTATGTTTGAAAAAAAGTATTTTGAAAAGACGCCTTAGTGCGGAAAAATTTGTAATGTTTCTCATATTGTTGAGAACGTATACAAAGTGTTTTTTGAAAATATTTTTTGAAAGGAGAGTATGTGTGGAAAATGTTTTATTTGAGCAAGCATCTAAGAACTATCTACCTACTCGAAAATGTTTTTTCTTTTCCTCTTTTCCTTTAGACAATGTTATCCTACTATTAGTGAGTAGGTAGCCCTATCATTGGATGTTTTTAGGGACAACCGAGGGTCATCATACAGTCACAAAGACAACTTAACAAGATACTTTAGTAACTACCCTAAGGTTTTAAGATCATGTACTGAGGCAACATCGAAGGGGTCATTTTATGATCTTTAAACCAGAGGATAGCCACTAAAATCTCCCACATTTGAGAGTTGTGAATGTTTTATTCCAAAGGTACCCAAAGTGGGAGTATCCTAGAGGTGCACATGTGCGGGTGTGTTGTGTTTCAGTTATTTGTCTTTGATGTTTAAGTTTGCTAACGTTTACTTTTAATTCTTGTCATGCAATCCTATTAGGCATACATCTAACAGTTGAATATATATACTAGTGCAGCGAATTTAAAGTGTGGAATTTAAACTAACTATTACATGGCTTCGGGGAGGGGGAAATTACAAGTCCAAAACTAAGGGTAAAAATAGTAAAGAAATCCTAATTTTAAACTATTACAAACCATGGGCAGATACAATATTTCAAAAGTAATAATGCGGAAAATAAAGAAAGCGCAAAGATCAAGAAGGAACGTCTAAAAATCCAAAAAAAAGTTCTAAGCAAATTAAGGCAATTTTTGTTGTTTTTGTTTTGTTTATTTTTTAAAAAAATATTTAAATTGAAAATTAAAAAGCTAAATATAATTTAAATTAATAGAAGAAAATGAACATTGATTAAAAATTAACTATAGAAGAAAATCTAATATTATTTTGTTTTTTATTATTATGAAGAAAAATATTTAAAATTAAATTAATCCTAATTCTAATTGATTAATTAATGAGAAAAAAGTGATTAAAATAACTAATTAAAATTAATTTAATTAATGAAATCTAAGTCTAATTATTTTTTGGTTTGTTTGATTTTGTGATGTCTTTTATGATTATTTAATAGGAAAAGAAATTATTGAAATAAAAGAGACAAATAAAAATGAAAATGAAATAAACCAAAAAATAATAATAAATGGGACATATGCTACGAATCCAACCATGATACTGGTTTGGTATGAAATGGCTCGTAGTGTTGGATCCGAAACTCAAAAGGTCATGAGCCCTAACAATGTCAGAACTGGATTCCTGCGTCAAAACTCAAAGCCAATGGTTCTAAAACAATTCAAGCATCAGTGTGAACATGTATGAGTGTTTAAAAACAATTTATAACGTGAGAATTAAAAATTTTGAGATTGAGAAATTTACCATACCGGAGCAACCTCGTAGGTGTATTCTAGCGTGCTTCAATCTACAAGAAGGATAGGAATGAGATCCTTGGAGCTTCAGAAACACGATGCAAGGCTTGGTTTTGATGAATATGGGCTGGAAGTTTGAGTTTCTAATTTTGCAATTCTTGAGAATTTTGTGAAAATTTTGAGAGCTTCTCTAGGCAGTTTGGTGTGTGTCCTTTCTTGCTTGCAATGTCGTGTATTTGTAGAGGGAAGAGAGGAGTGTAAACCATCATGGAAAGAATCAAGCCATTAACCATCTCCTTAAAACAAAAAATCAAAGTTTTGAAAAGTTTCCAAACTTCATGATCCCTTGCCATTTTTGTTTGATTCTTGCCCTTTTCGAAATTTTCATGAACCTAGAAACTTTCTATGTATCTTTCACGAATTATTGGGCTTTATAATCGATCAAGCCAAGCCCATATGCACTAGCCCATTAGTTTTCATATTTTATTTGATTTAATTCTTATTTAAATGAATAAAAATTAAAATAAATCAAAATCAAAATCAAAATAATGAATGGATAGATTTAGAGGTCCTTGGACATATCATGAGTATGTTTTAACTCCAAAAGGTTAGGCCCAATAACTTAAAATCACAAATTTGCTCAATTGAGATTTCATGTATTTTCTTGAAAATTGGCCAAGTTGTGCACTTCATTACTTGCTTAAATTTCATCTTTTGTAGATGATATAAGACTTTTTGGAAAGCCCGAGATGTCGTCTACACTTTATCTTTTAATAATTGTTTCATTTGGAGACGATACATTGATGTAAGTTTCCTTGACAAAAAGTGTCTTTTGTTGACTTTCTGAAAATGACCTATAATGTATGAGATCATATCTTTCAAATGATGCATCTTTTGGATTTGAGAATAAAATAAAAGTTATAGGGAATTGAATTTTCTTCAAAATGGTCTTGGTTTGGGCAAAAGTTGATGAAGCATGTGAAAGTTATGACTGGTCAAAGTTCAGTTGACTTCTCCTAAGGAAACCCTAATTTGGCAATTCTTGACTTTTGATTATCTGAGGACTTTCACTGAGGAATCATGATCAACCCTTGATAAAATTATGTATGTCACTTAAAAATGTTGAGGTTGACCAAAAATCTTGAAGTTTGACTGTATATTGACCATAGTTGACTATTTGACCAATATAGTTCATTTTCAAACATTTGAGCCATTGACTGAGCAAACTTATGGTGCAAGGCATGAAAATCGGCATGGATATTATTTAGAACATATTAGGAACCATGGAAATCACTTGAGGTCTTTGAAAACCAAAACTTCTTTGTGAAAAGTGAAACCCTAGTTCGAAGTACGATGCTTAGGAGGAGAATTTGTCTGGTCAATTCTTAGTCAACCTTGAGCATTTGGGGACCTCTATGAGTATGTCTTGAATAAAACGAGAGGGAAAATTTTGGTGTACAACACCATGCTTGATATGTTTGTGAAGACCACTCCTCCCCTTTTAGATGATGTGGAAGAGCTCCAGCTTGCCCTAGTTAGGATGCAGTAAGAGAAGGAGGCATAGAAGAACAAGTGTCAGACTTTAGAGATGTCATACCAGGCAGACTTGAAGGAGAAGGATGAACTGATTGAGATTCTTAAGTGTCGCGCTATAAATATAATGGAAAGGAAAGAGGATTTATTTTCCTATGGAGGTTGATCAGGATTTAGTCATTCACTTCCTGACTCTGGTGATTGGAAAGGGGTTGCCGACAGGTATGCTGAAGAGAACAAGCAGTTGAAAGATCAGATTACAAGACTCACGGGAAAACATCAGTGTGTTGAGTGATCTTCATCGGCTTTGCCTTCTTAGAATTTTAGATTCTATCTTCTCTTGTACTTGGGATTGATTAAACTTGTACTAAAAAGTTGTAATTGATTTTGAAAGTTATTATAACGAAATTTTCAACATTTCAAAATGTGTTAGTACTTTAATATTTGCAAATAGTCTATAATTCTTTGAGTCCCTTGAAATATTAATAGTGATAAATAAATCGTGTGCATTTCATATAATGCATCATCTTGCACATATTTCTTGCATTTCCGTTCATATCCAAGTGTCTTACTGTGTTTCTCTACTTCGTTCAGCAAGCTGTCTCACCAGTATTATACTCGGGCTAATTTTAGTAAGAAAATGAAGAATCTTTTACAAGAGAATCACGAGCTACGCGAAGAGGTTACTGCTTTGAAGGCCAGTATGGTCAATCTGACTGCTTTGATGGAATCATTGGTGGCTTCTCAAAATTAGCCACCAATTGCTCCTCCTTCTGCTCAACCATAATAAACAATTATTGCTTCTGAAGGTCCATTGATTCCCATTTCTGTTACTCCAGTTACTGCTGCACAGAATCGTATGCCTCAGGGTTACACGTGGGGAATTCCTGAAAGTTTCTTGCTAGAAGGGTATAATAATGATGCTCAAGTTGCTCTAGTTGTTCAAGCTATTGCTACTCCCTCACCTCTTGTGGTGCATGCTACTCATATTGTTAGAAATAAGATCCATTATACTGCACCTCCTTCGGTGAATGCTATTCCATTTGTTAATGATGAAGTTTATCGTCTTATTCCTCCACCAAGTGAAATTATGGGATTCTATGACCGATTGAATGACTTGCAAGACCATTTCAATGAGATACATAAGGAAATGAAGGCCCTTCGAGGAAAATAATTATTTGTATAGAACGTCAGTAAACTCTGCCTAGTTCCTAATGTAAATGTGCCAGCGAAGTTTAAAGTGCCGAAATTTGAGAGGTACAAGGGAAACTCTTGTCCTCGTGACCACCTTGTGATGCATATCAGAAAAAAGCCCACCCATATTGATGATCAACGTTTTCTTATTCATTTATTCCAAGATAGTCTAACTGGTGTCGCTCTGAAGTGGTATATGAGTTTGGACAGTAGCAATATCCGCACCTTCAATGATCTAGGGGAAGCCTTCATCAAGCAGTAAAAGTACAATATGTTCATGGCGCCTGACCATGACCAGTTGAGGGAAATGGCTCAGAAAGACAAGGAGTCATTCAAAGAATATGCGCATCGTTGACGCGAGATAGCTGCTCAGGTGGTGCCACCTATGGGAGAATAAGAAATGACCAAGGTCTTCCTGAAAACCCTTGGATCATTTTATTATGAAAGAATGGTTGCCAGTGTGCCGATTGATTTCACCGAGATGGTGAGCATGGGTGTTCGTTTAGAAGAGGCTGTCAGAGAAGGGCGCTTGATAAAAGATGAAGGGATAAAGAAATTGTCATACGGGTTCTCTCGAAAGAAATAAAGTGAAATGAATGCTGCTATCAAGGAAAGGAAGATTAAACCACCTAGAAGACATCATCGATACCAGCAACAGGTTGCTTTTGTGGCTCTAGTTGTCAATATGGCTCCAACCATTGTTGCCTATCGAAGACCATCTCCTCAGGGGAATCAAGGGAAAAGTCAAAAGAGAGAGGCTTTTGACTATAATATAATGAGTTATGCAGAGTTATTCCCGGTGTTGATTCAGAAGAAGTTGGTTCATACTAGGCCTCCCCCTACTATACCATCACCTTTACCCTGGTATTATAAGGCATACCAGACATGTGCTTTTCATCAAGGATCCCCAGGGCACAACATTGAGAATTGTTATCCTTTGAAATATGAAGTACAAAAGATGGTGAGATATGGCCTCCTATCCTTTAAAGATGTTGGCCCTAACATGAAAGATAATCCTTTTCCTAAACATGGAGGAGTAAATGTTGTAAACATGGTTGCTGGTTGTCCTGGGGACTTCTGGATTTTTGATACCAACCTAGTTAGATTAGATTTGGTAAAAATGCATGCTGACCTCTACGAATTTAGCAACTATACGCACGACCATGTTGGTTGTGGTATTTTCATAACAGATATCCAGGGATGTGATAAGATAAAAGTTGATCTTCAGGAAATGTTGGATTAAGGCATCATTCATATAATCAGGCCAATGGAAGAATACGAAGAAGATGTGAATATGGTTTATGGATGTCCCGGTGAATTCCGGATTTTTGACGTGAATCATATGAATGATGATTTGGTGCAATTGCACTCTACATTCTGTCATATGGATAGTCATGAAGAACACCATTATGGGTCTTGCCAGATATACTGCAGAGACTCTCGTGGTTGTTCCATTGTGAAAGGGGTGTTCAATTATTATTGGATAATGGTACTATCAAAGTTTGGGTAAATAGAGATGATTACAATGGAATTAACGTGATTGAAGACTGTTCGGTCGAGACTATATCAGATGATGAGTATGCTTCTGTAGATGAGTTCTTTTCTTCTGATGAAGATATGTTCTCCAACAATGATTATGTGATGTCTAAGTATTCTAAAGAAGGGGTTTTTTTTTATCCTTGTTTTGGTGTTCCCACCCCTATAGAGATTGAGTACCATAGCAAGCCAGTATTTGCTCTAGTGGTTATTTTCCTACCAGGCCATGTACCATACGAATCATACAAAGTTGTTCCATATAAATGTAATTATATAATCTTGGAGGGTGGTGTGGAAGTTCCCGTCCAACCTTTGTCTGATGTCAAGAGTATCGCTGAAGCCAGCCGAGTGACCCAAAGTGGCCGTGTTTTCGCACCTGTCATTTGAGGGAATGTTAATGTTGATAAAAAGGTTGTTGAAAGTAATGAACCTAAGAAAGAAGTGGGTGAATCTAGTGGTGCTGCTTTGGAAAAAGATGTGGAAAACCTATTTAAGAATATCAAGATAAGTGACTACAAGATTGTATATCAATTATTGCAGGCGCCATCTAAAATATCTATTATAACCTTGCTAATGAACTCTTCTGCCCACAGGGAATCTTTGATGAGAGTATTGGATCAAGCTTTCATGGAAAGTGATTTGTCTCTGGACCAATTCAGTAGTGTGGTAGGGAATATTACATCCTATAATAACCTGAGTTTTTGTGATGACGATTTGCCCAACGAAGGAAGGAATCATAACCTGGATCTCCATATCTCCATGAATTGTAAGAATGACTCGTTGTCCAATGTGCTGATTGACAATGGGTCTGCTTTAAATGTCATACCGAGGAGCACACTCATGAAGCTGAAGTACCAGGGAATTCCCATGCGCCCGAGTGGCATCATTTTGTAAGCCTTTGATGGTTCGAGGAAGTTTATCATCGGAGAAGTAGATTTGCATATTCACATAGAACCCTATTTATTTTAGATTGATTTCTAGGTTATGGATATAGTTCCCGCTTACAGTTGTTTATTGGGACGACCATGGATCCACGAGGTAGGAGTTGTTACTCCAACTTTGCACCAGAAGCTGAAGTTTGTTCATGAAGGGAAGGTGGTCATCATGAATGGAGAACAGGATTTATTAATATCTCATTTGGCCTCTTTTAGTGTTGTGGAAGCAGATGAAGTTGTTTTTGGAACTCAGTTCCAAGCTTTATCCATTGATAATATGAGGAAAAATGAGGATTTTATAGCCTCATTTAAAGATGCTCAACAGGTAGTGCATAATGGCCCTAGTAAGGCGTGGGGGCAGATTGTTGATCCACCCGTGAATAAGAATAGAGCTAGTTTGGGATTCTTCGTGAAGAATAATAATGGTGAGATTATGAAGTCTAAGTCTGATTTGGGAAAATATCAAGACATTTTTCATAGTGGAGGTTATCTTCATCCAACTATTCATAGGTTCAATGTTATTCTAGAAGGTGAATCAGAGCAAGAGATGTCGAACTACGTAACACATAGAGTCAGAGTCCAAAATTGGATCACTATTGATATTCCCTCTTGCATTCATATTTAAAAGTAATTTGTTTTTTGGTTAATCTTTTCAAAAATCTTTCACTCTGCCCAAGGTGAAAGTATTGATGTTGTATGGCCATATCTGTTATTTTGATCTTTAAAATCAATAATAAAACTAGTTTTTGATTCCCAAATTATGTATTTATTTTCTACTTTTTCTTGGAAAATGGTAATCATAAAAATCCTTTCAAAATAAATAATTACTGTAATTAAATCTACATAATCACTTGCTAAATGCATCAATTTCTAAAAGCAATCATAAATCATATGTGCAGATTAATTAAAAAAACCCGTTGAGTACAATGACCCTGCACCCTCTCCCAAATTTGAATATCCTACGTATATGGTCGAAGAAGAAGAATATGATGAAATCCCAGAAGAGGTTGCACGGTTTCTTGAGCGCGAGGAAAGTACCATTCAACCATATAAAGAGCCGTTGGAGACGATTAATTTGGGTACAGAGGAAGATCCAAAAGAAGCCAAGATTGGAGCATTGCTTCATCCCGACGTGAAGAGCGGGTTGATTGAATTGTTGAAAGAGTACATGGATATATTTTCTTGGTCATACGAAGACATGCTGGGGTTGAATGCTGATATTGTGGAACATCATTTGCAACTAAAGCCAAAATTCCCTCCAATCAAGTAAAAATTGCGAAGATCTCACCCTGATATGGCAGTGTAAATTAAAGAAGAAGTTTTAAAGCAGATTAATATCGGTTTTCTTATGACATCAGTGTACCGTCAATGAATTTCCAATATTTTCCTAGTACCAATGAAATACGGAAAAGTTTGCATGTGCATTGATTATGGAGATTTAAACAAAGCTATTCCAAAAGATGACTTTCCATTGCCACATATTTATATCTTGGTTGACAGTATAGAAAAATTCAAGGTATTCTCGTTCATGGACGCATTTTTCGGATATAATCAAATCTAAATGGCTCCTAAGGACATGGAAAAAACAACGTTTATCACACCCTGGGGAACATTCTGTTACAGAGTGATGCCCTTCGGGTTGAAGAACGCTAGTGCAACGTGCCCGAGGGCTATGACAACCCTATTCCATGATCTGATGCACAAGGAAATTGAGGTATATCTTGATGATATGATTGCTAAATTCCAGACCGAAGAAGGGCATATAGAGGATTTGTTGAAATTATTTCAGCGTTTAAGGAAGTATTGTCTTCGTTTGAATCCAAATAAATGCACCTTTGGTGTTCGATTAGGAAAATTGTTAGGTTTCATTGTCAGCCAAAAAGGAATTGAAGTTGATCCTGATAAGGTTAAGGCAATTCAAGAAATTCCCGTACCAAGAACAAAAAAGCAAGTTAGAGGCTTCCTTGGGCGTTTGAATTACATTTCCAAATTTATCTCCCAGATGACTGCAACGTGTGAGCCAATTTTTAAGTTGTTAAAGAAAGATTAAGGTTGTGTATGGACAGATGATTTCCAAAGGGAATTTGAAAGCATTAAAGAGTATATTCTTGAACCTCCTATATTGCTCCCTCCTGTAGAAGGAAGACCAATGATTATGTATCTGACAGTGTTATATAGTTCTATGGGCTGTATTTTGGGACAAAAAGATGAAACAGGGAGAAAAGAATATGCCATTTATTATCTCAGCAAGAAGTTTATTAACTGTGCGTCATGGTATTCTATGCTAGAAAAACATGTTGTGCTCTGGCCTGGGCGGAAAAACGGTTGCGGAAATATATGTTGAATCATACTACTTGGTTGATTTCTGATATAATTAAGTATATTTTTGAAAAACCTGCTCTTACTAGAAGAATTGCCTATTGGCAGATGCTGTTGTTTGAATATGATATTGAATACCATACTCAGAAGGATATAAAAAGCAGTTTGTTGGCAAATTATCTTGCTCACCAACCAGATGATGATTATCAGTCTGTTGAATATTATTTCCCTAATGAGGATGTGATGTTTTTGAAAATAAAAGATTGTGATAAACCTTTGCCTGGGGGAGGTCCTTATCCTGAATCTCGGTGGGCCATGGTGTTTGATGGAGCTGTGAATGCTTATGGGAAAGGAATAGGTGATGTGATTATCACTCCTCATGGATCACATATCCCTTTTACTGCAAGATTGGCATTTGATTGTACCAATAACATGGCAGAGTATGAAGCTTGTATCATGGGTCTCGAAGAGGCTATAGATCTCAGAATCAAAATTCTAAATGTATATGGTAATAAATTAGATTAAAAGAGAATGGGATACTCGTCATGGTGGCTTGATTCCCTACAAAGACTATTCTAGAAGATTATTACCCTTCTTTAATAAAGTTGAATTCCATCATATTCTCAAAGATGAGAATCAGATGGAAGATGCTTTAGCCACTTTGGCTTCTATGTATCAAGTAAATACTTGGAACGATGTGCCTCGTATCACAGTTTGACGTTTGGATAGACCAGCTCATGTGTTTGCAGCAGAGGGGATGTCAGACGAAAAACCTTAGTATTATGATATCAAGAATTTTCTCTAGACTCAAGAATACCCGACTGGTGCGTCAAACAAAGATAGAAACACATTGAGAAGGTTGGTAGGAAGATTTTTCCTCAATGAAGATGTGTTATACAAAATGAATTATGACATGATTTGCTCAGATGCATGGATAGACACGAAGCAGACATGTTGCTGCATGAGGTCCATGAAGGTTCCTTTGGTACCCATGCCAATGGAAATTCAATGGCAAAGAAGATGCTTAGGGCAGGTTACTATTGGCTGGAAATGGAATATGACTGTTATAAATTTGCAAAGAAGTTCCTTAAGTTCTAGATTTGTGCTGACAAAATTCATGTGCCTCTGAAGCTTCTCAATGTTATATCTTCCCAATGGCCTTTCTCTATGTGGGGTATTGACATGATTGGAATGATTGAACCTAATGCGTCAAATGGACATAGTTTCATCTTGGTGGAAATAGACTACTTCACCAAATGGGTAGAATCAACTTCATATGCTAATGTCACTAAGCAGGTGGTAGTACGCTTTATCAAGAATAACCTTATATGTCGGTATGGTGTGCCAAGCAGGATTATCATCGATAATGGCTCGAATCTGAATAACAAGATGATGACCGAACTTTGTGAAGAATTCAAGATTGTCCATCATAATTCATATCCTTACATGCCAAAGATGAATGGGGATGTTGAAGCTTCTAATAAAAACATCAAGAAGATCATCCAAAAAATGGTTGTTACCTATAAAGTTTGGCATGAGATGTTCCCTTTTGCTTTGCATGGATGTTGTACATCCGTCCCCACTTTAACAAGGGCAACCCTGTTCTCTCTTGTGTATGGTATGGAAGCAGTGCTCCCTGTTGAGGTTGAGATTCCCTCTTTACGTGTGATAATGGAAACCAAATTGTCAGGGGCTGAATGGGTCCATAACAGGTTTGACCAATTGAATTTGATTGAAGAAAAGAGAATGACGGCCTTGTGTCATGGATAGTTATACCAGAAGATAATGAAGAAAGCTTTTGATAAGAAGGTTAAGCCTCATAAATTCAGAGAAAGTGACCTCATGCTCAAAATGATCTTGTCTTTTAACGCTGATTCTAGGGGAAAGTGGACTCCAAATTTTGAAGGCCCGTATGTTGTCATGAAATCCTTCTCCGGCGGTGCATTAATTCTTGAAACTATGGATGGCGAGGAGTTCCCACGTCCTATGAATGCTGATGCAGTCAATAAATACTTCGCCTAAAGAAATAAAAGAACAACTTGCTAAGTCGAAAATCCGAAAGGGTGACTTAGGTAAAAAAGAGTGTCTCGGTAGGCTGAAAACCCAAAAGGGCAAACTAGGAAAAGTAAGAGACACAAACAGAATAAATTATTCCCGCTAGGTTGAAAACACGCAAGGGCAACCTATGCAAAAGTTAGGGATTTCTTGGCAAGTAACTGCATCAGACAAGACTTGATCATTGAAGCAACAATCTTCTTGGATCCTCATCATACTTCAACAGAAGTCGCTGCTCAGGAATTCAAAGTTGTTAGGGAGAATAGTGGTCATTGTATTTCAATGTATCTTTTCAATTATATTACCATTTTCTAAATTTTGTAATCATCTAAGGGGTCTCGCTGTAATACAGTGGGAGAACTGACTTGGTTATTTTGCGTTTGATCGCAATTGTGCAGATAGAAAGAGTCGCTACCGACTTTTCTTTTATCCAAAAGGAAATGTTCGAAAGAACAAGAAAGACCTTTGAGATTGTTTCTTGAGTTCAGGGGGTAGATTATGAAAAAGAAAGGTATTAGCACCCTCTTCATCCGTAGTTATCAACAGGCTCTTAGTTGCTTGCTAGATCACTTGCTTTTGTTTGAAAGTGTGCTTGTGATGTGGGTTTTTAAAGTATTTTGAAAATGTGATTTTTGTAATGGTTCTCGTTTCTATAAGAACGCGTACAAAGTGTTGTTTTGAAAATAGTTCAAAAAGGTGTTTGTGGAGTGTGTTTTTGAAAGTGATTTTGAAAAGGTTTTTTTTTGTAATGGTTCTTGTTTCTATAAGAACGCATACAAAGTATTTGTCTTTTAAAAATGTTTCAAAATGAGAGTGTTGGAGTATGAAATGTTTTTGTTGTGAGCAAGCGAGCAACTAGGAGCGAATCTACCTACTCAAAAGGTCTTAAATGTTCTTTTCCTCCATCTTTAGATGTTGTTACCTTACCATTGTTTTGGTAAGAAGCCCCATCGTTTGATGTGAAGGGACAGGCGCGGGTCAATCGTACAGTCATAGAAGGCAACTTGTGAGACACTTTATTAATTTTTCATAATGGACTTGATCTTTTACCGAAGGCAACATCGAAGGACATCGAGGGACTACGATATTTTTTTATCGAAGGGTCTTTGCTAAAGCTTCCCATATTCGAGGGATATGACTGTGTTTCTAAGGCAACAGGCGAGGTTACCCTAGAGGTGCGTGTGTGAAAAAGTGTGTTTGATTCAAGTTATTTTTTCTTTTAAATTAGGTTATCTAGAAATTGATTTTGAATCTTTCCATGCACGCCTAATTACTATACAGTATAAGGAAAACAATAAATTGCGGAAATTAAAATTCTACGCTATTACAGAGCTTTCGGGAATGGGGGTACAAATTTACAAATGGGGATGGATTAATACAATTAAATGTACAAATAGTCAAACAATACAACCAAATCGAATCGAGAAATTAATCGAAATTACAACAAGTTTATGAAGTAAAAAATAATTAACAAAATAAAGATAAGGAAAAAAATTCTTGTTTTTTTTTCTTTAAAAAAGTTTGAAAAGAGAATTAAAAATCTATTCTATTAATTAGCTAAAGAAACTAAATCAAATGCATGTGTATGTCTTTTAGGTTTTTTTTTTTTGTTATTAAGAAATTAAATAAACAAATTTAGGACTAAATACAAAATTAATTAGTAAAATTATTTATAAAATTTTCCTAAGTTAAATTAGAACTAAGAACTAAACTAATTAAGAAAATTAATTAACAAAGATCATGAGTTACTAAATTAGTAGAATCAAGTAAAACCAAATTAAATATTTAAAACAAAACAAAATGGAGGGGTGGTGTTAAATTGAGGATGGGGTGATGATGTCTCTTTTTTTTGCATGGGCTTTAAAGGCTTAAGGCCAAGGGGTTTTGTTTTAACAAAAATATAAAATGAAGTAAATAGATCTGAAAAGATAAAAAAATGTCCCAAGGGGGTGTTGAACCCAGGACCTCACGCACATCATACACACTCCCTAACCGCTAAACCAAGTGCTCATTCATTAACTTAAATGCCTTTGCAAAATAATAAAGTGAAACTAAAAAAATGGGTTGGGCCAAAGTAAACCAGGCCCAAACCCGGCTTAAGGGAGAAATTGGAAAGGGGTTTAGAACCAAACATTATTTGTTATTATTGTTCCAAATGAAAAAAAACATATTGTTGCAAACCCTAACCCTCTTTCTAATTCTCACGCTAATATGCTTCCTCTCCTTCTTACAACCCTCTGTAATCAGGACCTATCTCTTTCGTCTCTCTTATCCTCATCAAATCAACCTAGCAATTTTTTCCTTGTTATCGATACAAACTCTAACTCTTCTCTAACCCTAAACTCCGCCTCTTTTAACGCTCACGAATGGGAATCAGTGATGTATTTGAAGAAGATTAAAGGTTTGTGCTACTGTACTCTTGCAATTTCATGTGTCTAATGATTTTTGTTTTTATTCCATAATTGATGCAGAAAATGTATTGAGTAGAGGCGTGAGAATTGGGGAAAGGATTATACTTGTGGAAGCTCTTATTTCTGGTATATCTTGTTCCTTCGTTTTGCTGGCTTTCGTCCTTTTGTGATTTCTTTTGCAGTTTGTGAGCTTTGGATGGAGGGATGAGATGGATGATGGTGTTCAGTGGTGACTGAGGGTGAGTGAGGAAGGAAGATGATGATGAGGTGAATACAATTGGAGAGAGTTGTGGATTTTTGTTTACAGCTGACTCAATCTTTATGTGGTAATGCATGTTGTCCTTTTTTTGTTTGGTTTTCTGGTTTTTGTGTAGATGCTGGTTCAGTTTGTATATTTGCTAGATATGTTACTTGGTTCTGTCTCCCCCTTTAGCTTGCTCATTTTTCTGTATATATTTGATTTTGACTTGAGGGAGCTTTCCTTCACACTTTTCCTTTGATTTTCTGAACTTTAGTACTTTGTTACTTGTTGCTGGCAGGTTGCTTGTTGCTTTTAGATTTTGTATAGGCTTTGGTACTTGTCTGTACTTTCTCTTTTTCATGATGGATGTTGGCTTGCTGATTTATTGTACTGGTTATCTCTGCAGTATCTTCTTTTACTGTAAACCAGACAACACATTGTTTCTTTGAGATTTTGCAGTACCATTGTCTTTGGCCTATGATTTTGATTTGGTATATTCTAACTTTTCATTGAAACCATATGACTATGACGCTTTTTTGTTTTCTTGCTGGATTGGTATTTTCTGTGACGCTAGTTCTGACTTTGAATATCTTGAGGTGCAGACCTTAAGTTACCTATTTTGTGCAACATTTGGGCTGAGTTTTGGGCAAAGCTGTCTTTGGCATGTTGTGTAAGCTAGGTGATATCTTTCAAACTGTCTCTTTCCTCTTTTATCTTTCAATGAAAATGTAAGGCTATTTGCTTTTTTTTTCTATATTTTCTGAAGGGTTTGTATAACTTAGGAAAATGATGATGCATTTTGGATGTTGAGCAAGCTAACTTGTTGTTTTACCTTGTCCTGTCATTACTTGTTGTACTTGTTTGGCAGCCTAGTTGTTGCGCTAGCCTGCTATTTTGTTGTTGTTTGATGCCTCATATGCAGCCTATTTTTTTATTGTTGCAACGTGCAGTTTTGCCCTTGCCTTTGCTTGGACCCTGCTGCATTGCAACCTACCTTTGGGTTGCTGTTTTGGCTTGTTGCAATACTTTGTTTCTTATTTGACAACTTTGGGCTTTAGGTTATGATTGCCAATTTCCTTTTATTTTTGCGAACCAAGGCCTAACCTTGTGATTTGCAAAATAGTACAAGAGGGATTATGATAAAAACAAACCTTAAAGTCTGATTCCTAAATACAAACCCTAATGATGAATTTTTCCTTTCTTTACATATCACTTTTGTTTGAATTGCTTGCTAACTTTCTCTTCTTCTTTGTTTCATGAAAATTAGGCGTGGATGGCAAGTGAAGATTGGATGGATTGCTTGAAGATGAAGCAAAGAAGACTTGAAGAAATAGAACAAAATTTCTTTCTTTCTAAACAAGAAATTTGTAATTCCTCGTAAACAAGACAAAAATTTGTAATTTATTTTAATTGTAATGTAATAAACATAAATCCTTGAATAACTTTGTAAATGATGAAATTTATTGTACGAAACTTTGAGTTTTAATTTAAACTTTGAAATTCTCAATTGAATGCTTTGAACTCGCTCTCGCAAAAGGTCGATTTTTGGGTCAATGTAGTCGTTTTCGATTATCTGAGTCATCGACTGAGCAAACTTGCAATGAAAAGTTTTAAAACTGGCACAAACATCCTTGAGGAGACAGGAAGACCTATGAAGACCATTTGAAACCTTGGAAAACTCAATTTTCTCTGAGAAATACCAAACCCTAATTGTTGATTTGCAGCCTAAGAAGATAATTTGTCTAATCAACTTTTGAGCCAAACTGGATATTCGAGAAACCCTAGGATAGTATCTTGCATGAAAAATGGGATGGAAAATTTTGGGGTACAATAGCTGCTCCTGTTCAATCTTCTTAAACTTGAAAAGTGAGATTGGCATGCTTGTCGTTTGTAGCTTGAAAGTGGAAGATGATTGAACACTAGAGTTCCCAAAAATTTGCACTCGCTGGTGCACAAAGTAATGCCTTGGATCTATTGTATCGGGAATGGGCTTAAAGATGCCTTTGGATGAAACGAGGGATAGTTGTCGGAGATGGGCTTATAGATGCCATCCAGAAATGATTGGGAACCGTCAGAGATCAGCTTATTGATGCCATCCAAAGGTGATTGTTGACAGAAATTGGACTAAGTCTGAACTTTGACTTCAACTGGAAAAGAATCAGAACAAACCTTTGGTTGATTTAAACTGAAACTAGCAGAAGTCTTGCATGTTGTTTGACTAGAAAGGATCAGAATAAATCTTTGAGTGATTTTATCTGAACCAGAGAAAATGCCTATTTGGAAAGTATCAGGATAAACCGTTGAGAGATTTAAACTGAAACAGCAGGTGTTTGGAGAAGAACCAGAACAAATCTTGGAGCGATCTATCTGGACCAAAGAAAATGTCTGCGGGAAAGAATCAGAACAAATCGTTGAGAAATTTAAACTAAACCAGCAGGGGTCTGGATTAACCTTGAATGGAATGGAAATCAGAAGAATCTTATGATCGATTCAACTGATCCGGATAAAAGTCTTGGAATATCTTCAACTTGAATAGAAATCAGAGAGATCTTAGTGTCGATCTGACTGAACCAGAGAAGGTATTGAATATTCTTTAACTAGAGAGAATCAGAGTAGATCTTTGAGCAATTTATCTGAACCAGGGAAAGTGTTTACTAGGAAAGAATCAGAATAAATCATTGAGAGATTTATCTGAACCAGCAGGGATTTGGAGAAGAATCTGAATAAATCGTTGAAAGATTCAAACTGAACCAGCAGGGGTCTGGAGAAGAATCAGAACAAATCTTGAAGTTACTTATCTGAACCAGGGAAGATGTCTACGGGAAAGAATCCAGTTAAACCGTTAAGAGATTTAAACTGAACCAGTAGAGGTATTGAATTTTCTTCAATTTGTGATGGGCCTGTGTAGGGCTGCTTCATGATGAATATGTGTTAAACTTCATCTGGAATTTGAGAAGGAACCTGGGTAGGGTCGCCTCAGTTGGTCGTGTAGATAATTACCCTGACTTGTCACCGGTATTAATCTCTGACCTTTTGAAAATTGTTGGCAATAGCCATCTGTTGATTAACCTTTTCATTAAAAATGTTAACTGTATGCAATGTCATGATGTATGAAGTGCATGGTGCAATGATGTTCTCAAAATAAATAAGATTGTGTCGTGTGAACTTGTTATGTATGTAATATGATATATGAAATGTGAGATGTTTATTTGAATGTATCTTTGTTTGGGAAAATAAATCCTTGACAAATGTTTGGGAGTCATTAAATCCCGGACTATTGTTGAATAGTAGGTGAGTCTTCAAATTTTGCTTAGAATATTTCCACCAAGGATTCCTGTTTTATTGTTTGAGGAGAGCTCCACCGAGAAATGTTGAAAATTCTATGGAGAGTGTTGATTCTTTCTTAGGGAAAGAGTTCAGGAGCCTTGGTTGTCTGTTGCTCTACTGGGGAGTCGAAGTTGAACTGATCTCTGGTTGGGTCCAGGCTTCATAATGTCTTTGAAGAAGTGAACTACTATCTGGTCGGATTGCAGGCTTCGCAGCACCTTATACTGTTATCTGGTCAAAATCCAGGCTTCACAATGTCTTTGAAGAAGTGAACTACTATCTGGTCGGATTCCAGGCTTCGCAACACCTTATACTGTTATCTCGTCGAAATCCAGGCTTCACAGTGTCTTTGAAGAAGTGAACTACAATCTGGTCGGATTCCAGGCTTCGCAGCACCTTATATTGTTATCTGGTCGAAATATAGGCTTCACAGTATCTTTGAAGAAGTGAACTACTACCTGGTCAGATTCTAGGCTTCGCAGCACCTTATACTGTTATATGGTCAAATCCAGGCTTCATAGTGTTTGAAGAAGTGAACAACTATTTGGTCGGATTCCAGGCTTCGCAGCACCTTATATAGTTATCTGGTCAAAATCCAAGCTTCACTGTGTTTGAAGAAGTGAACTACTATCTGGTCAGATTCCAGGCTTCGCAGCACCTTATACTGTTATCTGGTCGAAATCTAAGCTTCACAATGTTCGAAGAAGTGAACTACTATCTGGTCAGATTCCAGGCTTCGCAGTACCTTATACTGTTATCTGGTCGAAATCCAGGCTTCATAGTGTCTTTGAAGAAGTGAACTACTATCTGGTCAGATTTCAGGCTTCGCAACACCTTATACTGTTATCTGGTCGAAATCCATGCTTCACAGTGTCTTTGAAGAAGTGAACTACTATCTGGTTGGATTCCAGGCTTAGCAACACCTTATATTGTTATCTGGTCGAAATCCAAGCATCATAGTGTTTGAAGAAGTGAACTACTATCTGGTCATATTCCAGGCTTTGAAGCACCTTTTACTGTTATCTGGTCTAAATCCATGCTTCATAGTGTTTGAAGAAGTGAACTACTATCTGGTCGGATTCCAGGCTTCGCAACACCTTATATTGTTATCAGGTCGAAATCCAGGCTTCATAGTGTTTGAAGAAGTGAACTACTATCTAGTCGGATTCCAGGCTTCACAGCACCTTATACAGTTATCTGGTTGAAATCCAGGCTTCACAGTAACTTGTTGGGGATTGTAGAGTAGTCTATTGGGGAAGAGTAGTTGTGGTACTTTGATTTGTAGTAGTCGGAGAGGCAAACTCAATATGGGGAATCTGTAGTTTGTTGGGGGGAATAAACCCTGTTGTCGGTCTGTTGGAGAGGTGTCTTCTTCACTGGGGAAAATTCTCGAGGGTTCTTGAGGTCGACTCAACTGGTATGAAGTTTTCAGAGATTGAAACTCTGGCTGGGAGTCATCATATGAGAAGGATCTTGGGGAGATTTGTCACTGCCCCTAGTGGTAAGTGTTGTAGTAATTCCAGAAAATGTTTGCTTGGTCGCATGTGACCCTTTGCGTGGGAGCCTGTTTTCCCTCAGAGTTAAACTGGTGCATCTTGACACTTGAGATTCTAATCACATTTCCAGCAGCCCTGAACTTCCTAGAAATATTTTTCTAAGACTGTTATGGAAGAAAACAAAGACCTAATATTGACATCATCTGATACTACTGGCACAGACGAACAAATTGGTGATACTCAAGATCTTTGGTCAAGTCTCAGAATTTTCTAAGAACTTTCATGGGAGGAATCCGAAGACATGATACTGACACCTTCTGATACTGACACCATCTGATACTATTGGTACAGACAAACAAATTGATGGTACCGGAAGTCTTCATAGTGGATTTTGTTCAAACCCAAGATCAACGACATTGCCCCTTGAGTGATACATATGGATATTTTCCCCCGGTTATTCAACAATTCTTTGAGAGATTCTTTGAATCTTGACTTGACTTCCCCTGATGTGTTGGAAAAAGGTCATGTCGTGCCCCTTGATCATGAGATATTTATCATTGGAAGTGTCTTTCCAATTGAAGTGATTTTGTTCACTGGGAGAGCTTTCGTTCACTGGATATTCGTTGTGAATTTCTCCGCTGTCAAACAAATAGCCATATGCAAACAGTAATATTCAAATAATGCAAAGTTTATGCTTGTCTTGATGTTTTGAAAATACGTTTTAGCAAGTAAAGAAATTTTATAAGAAAAATTCAACTCAAGATTTTGAGTAAAGCTTTACAGGAGTCGGGATACCTTTTGTAACAGTATGATTTCGAACTAAACCATGCTTCAATTAGGACTTTTGAAGGGTTGTATCGTGGTTTGGTTCACGGTTCAAGAAACAAAGGATAAAGGCCCAAAGTGTATTTGTACCCACCCGCTTTTCGTGATGTTCTTCAGTCCTAAACTCAGTTAATTGTGCCTTTGAACTCCAATGACGTTTTGGTGATGGTTCAGACAAGTTTAGTTTATGGGAAGGCAGTCATTTCTTGCAACATTTTTCATGTTGTTGAGGATTTTTAGTGACCTCTTTCTTTTGATTTATTATCCCTAGTTTTTTGTCTGACTGTTCTTGTTTTGAGATTACAGTTAGCGGGATGCCCCGACTCTTCTTAAGTCTCCTTTATAGGTTTTGACTTAGTGAGATTTTTTCTTGGGAGATAATGACTTCCTATTCAATAGGGAACCATCACTATCTTTTGATTCTGGAGGAATGTTTTGATGTCATTCGTTGTATTACAAGATGAGAGTTTGTGATTTGAACGCGCATTTGAATTAACTGAGAGACTACCCTGCCCCAGGTTTTGATTAAAGGTTTCAATTTATGTAAAAAGGAAACTTCTACTTCTTTGGCTCGAAGGGGTTGACTAGGGATTATCTTCCTTATAAATCCCGTGTTTAGGATTTGAAAAAAAAACGCTTGTACATCGTCAGCAAGGTATGTCCAAAAGCATGTTGTACGAGATGAAGGCATTGTTTTCATCATCCTCCATCTAAAGGCTTGTAACTTTTAGCAAGAGTTGAATGTCATAAAGAGAGTAAAAAGCATAGTTTAAATATAGTGAAAACGAATGGATGAATTCAATACAAACATATGAAATGCATTAATGAAACAAAGTTTGACATTAACAGATAATTGTTTGAATAACAAAAGAAATTACAATTGAAAATTCAAATGAACAGAAAATTTCCTCGCCCAGATCGTTGCTTCATGTGGATGCCCTTGAGGGGTAATAGAAGAGTTTCAGTTGATTGTCTTGTGTAAACTCCAACACTCCTTCGTCAATTAGGTCTTGAATCATGTTCTTCAATGTCCAACAATTGTTTGTGTCGTGCCCAGAACCATCAGAATGGTATGCACACCTCTCCTTGGGACGGTAACTAGGAGCAGCAGTGTTGGGATTCCAGGGAGGAGCCTTTAATGTAATTAGCTCCGCCTTCAACAAGTGTTGTAGCACCTGAGCTAGCGACATGCTAATCCTGGTAAATTGTCTCTTAGGTGCGGCCTCCTTGCGCTGATTCCCTTGTTGTTGTTGGCGAGGTTGTTGTTGGACTCGAGGCGAAGTAGCAATTTAGAAAGGTTTACTCTCCACTAAACCGACTTCGTGTTGTATGGGAAGCCGAGCAGTAACTTGATCTCCAATTATAGTTGTTTGCCCCATATGGTTGCAATCGTCTTGACGAAGCTGGTTGATAAGAATTTTCAACTCTTCTTGTCCTTGAGCCAAATTTTGGATAAGAGCCATCTGGCCCACCAGTTGTCCCATCATCTAGACTTTCATTGTTGCGATTTCAGTTTGTAGCCGCTCCAACTGGTCATCTCTGTCGTCCCCAGGATTTCCCATGATCATGCCTTTGGTGAGGAGCACCTTCACCTCTTCTTGTCCCTTGGATAGGTTTAAAAACATCTCTTAAAGTTGAGCATTCTGAATCTGGGTGCTCTTGATGGTCTGTTCTAGGGCCATCTCTACTTAAATAAACAGTAGGAAGATAAGGAGACCTGTATGTGAGAAACTTGTCATGATATGATGCACGATATATGGATACATGTTTTCAAGGATCTCGTGGGGTAAATGTTAGTGGTCACTTACAGTTTTGATTGGAGAACTTTGTATCGGTGAATGTCCTTCCACGAGAATTAAGCTCACCATGTCAAGTAGTTTGTATCCATTGACTCAAGTTTGTTGTATTTGATCTTTGACGGTGTTTGGTTAGAGGAAAATAAATCCTCTTGCCCCTTGGTAGATGTCTGGTTCAACGTGACCATGCATCAAAGACCCTTGAGATCCTTGAAATGCTATGGTTCAATGTTATCGAAAATGCTATGGTATGATGTCATGATTTTATGTACAAGTATGCAAAGTAAGCAATTTTATATACAAATAATAATATACACACAAATCAGACAAGTCCTTAGGTTTAGGCTTGCATGGAGTTTGTAGGTAAGTACCCTCTTGAATTTTTGGTTGGCTCAACCTGTCCTAGTAATAGTAATCGGGTTCTAAGGGATCTCAATATCACTGACCTTTCCCACAAGCTTCGTTCCGATTGACAACTGACTTGCCCCCAAATAAAGCTTGGGAGTCAAATCTCAATGAGTGTAGTATTGAGTATCAACCAACTTCGGAATGCACCAAAGCCGGTCATCTCACTATGTCTTAATGGCCAAGTTGGTCAAGTAAAGGTTCTAAAAGTCATTTAGTGCTTCATGACATCATTCAGCAACCCGTATTCTCCTTGACTACTCAAGGCCTACCGGTACCCACAAATATGTCGCACTAACGTAGCTATTACTTAGACCATGTCGATATACCCCGCATAGTTTCCACAATGTATTGCTACTTACCTATAAGGTATACCAAAACCGGGTAGAGGATTCAAGCCCAAACTAAAAACCAAAATGTAAATCATGCAAGTCAAACAAGGGAAGCAAGTAAATGTGATCTAGCCCTAAGGTAACCCCACTTTTAAGATAATTCCCCAGCAGAGTCGCCAGTTCTATAATACGGTGGGAGAACTGACCTGGTTATTTTGCGTTTGATCGCAATTGTGCGGATAGCAAGAGTCGCCACCGACTTTTCTTTTATCCAAAAGGAAAGGTTGAAAAGAACAGGAAATACCTTTGAGATGTTTTCTTGAGTTCGGGGGTAGATTATGAAAAGGGAAGATATTAGCACCCTCTTCATCCGTAGTTATCTATGGGATCTTATTTTCTTTCTAGATCACTTGCTTTTGTTTGAAAGTGTGCTTGTAATGTGGGTTTTGAAAGTATTTTGAAAATGTGATCTTTGTAATGGTTCTCGTTTCTATAAGAACGCGTACAAAGTGTTGTTTTGAAAATAGTTCAAAAAGGTGTTTGTGGAGTGTGTTTTTGAAAGTGATTTTGAAAAGGGTTTTCTTTGTAATGGTTCTCGTTTCTATAAGAATGCGTACAAAGTGTTTGTCTTTTGAAAATGTTTCAAAATAAGAGTGTTGGTGTATGAAATGTTTTTGTTGTGAGCAAGCGAGCAACTAGGAGCGAATCTACCTGCTCAAAAGGTCTTAAATGTTCTTTTCTTCCCCCTTTAGATGTTGCTACCTTACCATTGTTTGGGTAGGAAGCCCCATCGTTGGATGTGAAGGGACATGCGCAGGTCAATCGTACAGCCATAAAAGGCAACTTGTGAGACGCTTTAGCAATTTTTCATAAGGGACTTGATCGTTTTACCGAAGGCAACATCCAGGGACATCGAGGGACTATGATATTTTTTATCGAAGGGTCTTTGCTAAAGCGTCCCGTATTCGATGGATATGACTGTGTTTCAGAGGCAACAAGCGAGGTTACCCTAGAGGTGCGCGTGTGAAAAAGTGTGTTTGATTCAAGTTATTTTGTCTTTGAAATTAGGTTGTCTAGCGATTAATTTTGAATCTTGCCATGCACGTCTAATTACTATACAATATAAGGAAAACAGTAAATTGCGGAAATTAAAATTCTACGCTATTACAGAGCTTTTGGGAATGGGGGTACAAATTTACAAATGGGGATGGATTAATACAATTAAATGTCCAAATAGGCAAACAATACAACCAAATCGAATCGAGAAATTAATCGAAATTACAACAAGTTTATGAAGTAAAAATTAATTAACAAAATAAAGATAAGGAAATAAAATTCTTGTTTTTTTTGTTTAAAAAAGTTTGAAAAGAGAATTAATTAGCTAAAGAAACTAAATCAAATGCATGTGTATTTTTGTCTTTTAGGTTTTTTTGTTATTAAGAAATTAAATAAACAAATTTAGGACTAAATACAAAATTAATTAGTAAAATTATTTATAAAATTTTCCTAAGTTAAATTAGAACTAAGAACTAAACTAATTAAGAAAATTAATTAACAAAGATCATGAGTTAATAAATTAGTAGAATCAAGTAAAACCAAATTAAATATTTAAAACGAAACAAAATGGAGGGGTGGTGTTAAATTGAGGATGGTGTGATGTTGTCTCTTTTTTTTTTGCATGGGCTTTAGAAGCTTAAGCCCAAGGGGTTTTGTTTAAAAAAAAAAGAGAAAATGAAGTAAACAGATCTGAAAAGATAAAAAAATGTCCCAAGGGGGTGTTGAACCCAAGACCTCACGCACATCATACACACTCCATAGCCGCTACACCAAGTGCTCATTCATTAACTTAAATGCCTTTGCAAAATAATAAAGTGAAACTAAAAAAATGAGCTGGGCCAAAGTAAACCAGGCCCAAACCCGGCTTAAGGGATAAATTGCAAAGGGGTTTAGAACCAAACGTTATTTGTTGTTGTTGTTCCAAATGAAAAAAAAGCAGATTGTTACAAACCCTAACCCTCTTCCAAATTCTCACGCTAATCTTCTTCCTCTCCTTCTTCCAACCCTCTGTAATCAAGACCTATCTCTTTCGTCTCCCTTATCCTCATAAAATCAACCTAGCTATTTTGCCCTCTTTATCGATACAAACTCTAACTTTTCTCTAACCCTAAACTCCGCCTCTTTTAACGCTCACGAAGGGGAATCGGTGATGTATTTGAAGAAGATTGAAGGTTTGTGCTACTGTACTCTTGAAATTTCCTGTGTCTAATGATTTTTGTTTTTATGCCCTAATTGATGCTGGAAATATATTGAGTAGAGGCGTGAGAATTTGTGAAAGGATTATACTTGTGGAAGCTCTTCTTTCTGGTATATCTTGTTCCTTCATTTTGTTGGCTTTCTTCCTTTTGCTATTTCTATTGCAGTTTATGGGCTTTGGATTGAGGGTTGAGATGGATGATGGTGTTCAGTGGTGACTGAGGGTGAGTGAGGAAGGAAGATGATGATGAAGTGAAAACAGTTGGAGAGAGTTGTAGATTTTTGTTGACAACTGACTTAATCTCTATGTGGTAATGGATTTTTTCCTTTTTTTGTTTGGTTTTCTGGTTTTTGTGTAGATGTTGGCTCAGTTTGTATATTTGCTCGATATGCTGCTTGGTTCTGTCTCCACCTTTAGCTTGCTCATTTTTCTGTATATATTTGATTTTAACTTGAGGGAGCTTGCCTTCACACTTTTCCTTTGATTTTCCGAACTCTAGTACTTTGTTGCTTGTTGTTGGTCGGTTGCTTGTTGCTTTTAGATTTTGTACAGGCTATGGTACTTGTCTGTCCTTTCTCTTTTTCATGATGGATGTTGGCTTGCTAATTTATTGTACTGGTTATCTCTGCAGTATCTTCTTTTACTGTAAACCAAACAACACATTGTTTCTTTGAGATTTTGCAGTACCATTGTCTTTGGCTTATGATTTTGATTTGGTATATTTTGACTTTTCACTGAAACCATATAACTATGAGGCTTTTTCGTTTGCTTGCTGGATTGGAATTTTATGTGATACTAGTTCTGACTTTGAATATCTTGAGGTGCAAGCCTTAAGTTGCCTATTTTGTGCAACATTTGGGCTGAGTTTTGGGCAGAGCTGTCTTTCGCATGTTGTGTAAGCTAGGTGATATCTTTCAAACTGTCACTTTCCTCTTTTATCTATCAATGAAATAATAAGGCTATTCACTTTTTTTTCTATATTTTCTGAAGGGTTTGTTTAACATAGGAAAATGATGATGCATTTTGGTTATTGAACAAGCTAACTTACTGTTTTACCTTGTCCTGTCATTACTTGCTGTACTTGTTTGGAAGCCTAGTTGCTACGCTAGCCTGCTGTTTTGTTGTTGTTTGCTTCTTGATATGCAACCTGTTTTGTTGTTGTTGCAGCTTGCAGTTTTTCCCTTGCCTTTGCTTGGACCCTGTTGTATTGCAGCCTGCCTTTGGGTTGCTGTTTTGGCTTGTTGCAATACTTTGTTGCTTGTTGGACAGCCTTGGGCTTTAGGTTATGATTGCCAATTTCCTTTTCTTTTTGTGAACCAAGGCCCAACCTTGTGATTTGCAAAATAGTACAAGAGGGATTATGATAAAAATTAACCTTAAAATCTGATTCCTAAATATAAACCCTAATGATGAATTTTTCCATTCTTTACATATCACTTCTGTTTGAATTGCTTGCTAACTTTCTCTTCTTCTTTGTTTCATGAACATGAGGCGTGGATGGAAAGCGAAGATTAGATGGATTGCTTGAAGATGAAGCAAAGAAGACTTGAAGAAATAGAACAAAATTTCTTTCTTTGTAAACAAGAAATTTGTAATTCTTTGTAAACAAGACAAAAATTTGTAATTTATTTTAATTGTAATGTAATAAACATAAAGCCTTGAATAACTTTGTAAATGATGAAATTTATTGTACGAAACTTTGAGTTTTAATTTAAACTTTGCAATTCTCAATTGAACGCTTTGAATAAAACATCTTAGTTTGGTAACTTGAACTTCAAGAAATCACAAAGTGATCAAATAAACCATGTGCCTTGTACTCCTATAAAATTCATAAACAAAATAAATGTCTAAGAATTCAAATCCAAATTGGTTAACTCAAACCAAAAACCATGGTCATCTTAATGACAGTCCTAATCTTCACCTCTTATCCAAGTCAAATTGGCATTCAAAATGAACTTGCACGCCACGCTCGATTAAAATGGGACTTCATTGTCAAAAAAACATGCTTTAAGAACATTCGTCAATCTTGTAGAATTAACAAACTTCAACAAATTGTTGTTAAGAACATTCAGAATCAAACAAATTACTTGCGACGATTCGATAACTTTCAAAGTCTTCCAAACATAATTTTCTTTTGATCTTTGAAGATAAGCTTGTGAGCGACATCACTTATGACCATACGCGGAAATAATCATCTCAAGATCTTGTAATTCGAGGAAATCATAATTCTTAGAAATCAGACGATAATTACATAGAATTAGGTCAAACTCCATGATGCGACTTCTAACATATTCGAATTTTGGTGATCTTCTACACGTGATCAGCTCTTGATTTGTGAAGAGAAAATCGAGATGACATCAAGGAGAATCATACGCAAAAAGAAATGCTCAAAAATATCGAATAATGAAGAACTTACAATCATTTGAACTCGCTCTCGCAAAAGGTCGATTTTTGGGTCAATGTAGTCGTTTTCGATTATCTGAGCCATCATCTGAGCAAACTTGCAATGCAAAGTTTGAAAACTTGCATAAGTATCCTTGAGGATACAGGAAGACCTATGAAGACCATTTGAGACCTTGAAAAACTCAATTTTCTCTGATAAATACCAAACCCTAATTGTTGATTTGCCGCCTAAAAAGAGAATCTGTCTAATCAACTTTTGAGCCAAACTGGATATTCGAGAAACCCTAGGATAGTATCTTTCATGAAAAATGGGAGGGAATATTTTGGGGTACAACACTCGCCATTTGCAAATTACCATTCTATTAATAAATTTTGAGCTTTTATCCAATTCTTTGTAATTCTTATTTTATTTTGCTTGCAAAGATTCCATTTATTAATGATAGTAATTTTCAAAACAATAAGATATAACAATAAAATTGTTTTTGAAAAGAATTTAAAAATTACTTTTTACTTTAGATTTTGTGACTCAAGAAAAACAAAAATAGTGATTCCAAGGATGGACGAACTCTGAAATTTTGGAAGTATATATTCCCCAGGAAAGATCTCCCAGGTCACTCTTGCTGATATGCGCATGATCTTCTTGTGTTTCTCAAATAGTTGGGGATGATACCAATTGATGTATGGTGTAGTGTTGGATTTGTAATCCCATTTTTCCCCAGTCCAGTTTTTCTCCAAGTTGATTATTTTGATTTTGGGTTCTGCATGGTGTGAGGCCTCTATCCCAGGTTCCCCAGTAAAGTCTTCGCGTATATGACGAAAGTTCCTTCTCCCTTTCTGTGTCGAGGTAGAATCATTTTCAAAGCATCACTCTTCGCAGTAATGGCATTATTATTGTTGTTTGTTTCCTAGGCAACTAGACAAGGGAAGTATCTTTTATAAGAAGTGTTTAATTAGTTGTCAACTTTTTGGGTTTTCTCCTGCCAAGCACTGGGTTTGATTTAAAATCCCCATTATTTTGATTTCTTACTATATTCCTTGACTTCTTAAATCCCGAAGTAAAGATTAGATAATGGCTCTCTCTTAAAGTTGTTATCTCCATGTGGTTTCATAATTTCTCCCTAGGAAAGTTTGTGTAATTATCGCTCTGGGTATGGCATAATGTATTTTAGGCTCCCCTCGACGACGTGGTATTTTCCTCCCCCATAGAAGTCAGCACGAGATCCCTAGTTGATATCTCGACGATGTGGTTTTCATCTGCCCTAATGAAGTCAATATTATTATCTCCAATGGAAATCTAGACTTTAAAACTTTGTTTTCCCCATTTGAAGTTTGTGTGATGTTCCCCAGTGAAGCCTAAAGGAGGTTGTTATATCCTTGTGTCTATTTTGGTTCACTGTTTTGACTTGATTTTCTTTTGGATTGTGTTTCTTCCCAGAGGAGTTAAGCCGTGAGATAGGAATTTGTTTCCTCAGTTAGTGCTTACTTTCTTATGAAACTTTCATCTTGGACGTGATTTAGCTAAGTATTGACGTTACCAAAGCTGGTTTTGTCTGGTTATACCTAGTGCTATATGTATGTTTTGTTAGCATATACATGATAACATTCATACATTCATACATATGTCATGTGTAGTTGAATTTAAAATTCATTGCTCATTTGTATTCATTAATATTTTGATGGCATATTACCCTATTTTGTAGAGTTATGTTACCCTCTCTCCAATAGAGTTTCAACCTTAATCAGAAAGTGTATATTCTTTCAATTTCCCCACCGAGTTATTCCTCGTGGAAGAATTTTACTTTACCCTTCCTTTTCAGCTCATTGTCTGGATGGAACGTGGTTCCCTTTTTAGTTTATTTCTCATTAAGGGTTATTTTAGTTAACAATTTCACCCTTGTTTATTCCTGGTTTCAATTTATGGTTCCCGGTAACATTATTAATCTGTTTTTTGCAGTATTTGAGCCCTAATTTGAGAATGTGCATTTATTTTGGCACGAGAAGACTTTATCTCCTCAGCAGGAGTATATCGGCATTTCCCCAGAGAAGTCATATTTCTTTTCCCAATAAGCTTCTTATAACAGCAGATGACATGTATCTTTATTTAAGCAACATGTACTTCCCCAGTGAGTCTGTTAGTTCCCAGAGAAGATTCAGATTTGTTTACTCCAATGGATAGTAGTCTCGTCATTATGGGAGATAGTTCATTGTTGAGATTTGGTTACTCCAATGGATGGTAGTCTCGTCATTATGGGAGATAGTTCATTGTTGAGATGTTTACTCCCATGGATGGTAGTCTCATCATTATGGGAGATAGTTCATTATTGAGATTTGTTTACTCCAATGGATGGTAGTCTCGTCATTATTGGAGATAGTTCATTATTGAGATGTTTACTCCAATGGATGGTAGTCTCATCATTATGGGAGATAGTTTGTTGTTGAGATTTTTTACTCCAATGGATGGTAGTCTCATCATTATGGGATATAGTTCTTTGTTAAAATGTTTACTCCAATGGATGGTAGTCTCATCATTATGGGAGATAGTTCATTTTTTAGATTCATTTACTCTAATGGATGGTAGTCTCGTCATTATGGGAGATAGTTTGTTGTTGAGATGTTTACTCTAATGGATGGTAGTCTCGTCATTATGGGATATAGTACATTGTTGAGATTTGTTTACTCCAATATATGGTAGTCTCGTCATTATGGAAGATAGTTTGTTGTTGATATATTTACTCCAATGGATGGTAGTCTCGTCATTATGGGAGATAGTTCATTGTTAATATTTGTTACTCTAATGAATGGTAGTCTCGTCATTATGGGAGTGTTTATCGTGTTTTTTGGTAAACAATCGTTGATCCTCCATAAAGGAAAGCCCTTTTGGTTACTCACGGGATCAATCAGATTGATCCCAGAACATATGCTAACTTTTATGCTGGTTTGATGTAAAAGTTAATACCTAGGAAGAACGCACGTTCGACCAGGGATATGGTATTTGTGGTTTTGGAAAGCAAATAGAAGTGCAAGTAAAATGTAGGAAACATAAACATTGCAAAAGAAGATTAAAACAATGTAAAATATTTGATTAATAAAAGGTGGTGTTTCCAATGTACATTCTCAGTTATTCTTTCACACACAGCGGGTACTTGAATAATGTTTAGTGACTAGTACAATAGGTTAAACACACGGAAAATCTACACAAGCTTCCTATCTTTATACTAAAATTATGTAACTGTTAAGGGGTTGCCTTGCTCTGGGATGAAGACAAGTTTCCTCTGCATGCCCCTCAACCTCTGTCTTCCTGCTACGTCGCTTTTCCATAACTACTGGGCGAACTGCATTTCCCTCCAATCTTCAAATTCAAATATCCTTCGCCTTTGATGCTGACGCGAGGGTTATTCTTCTAGTCCACGGTCACATGACCTTTTCAGTTGAAGGCTTGATGGTGATGTCTGGTCGAAGACCAACTTGTAACTCAGATATTTCTCTAAGTTTTTCCATCCGTCGAAGCATTTTCCAGCTTGGCTTTATTTTCTCTATTTTTGGCCCATAAGGCCAATATATCATGGGTGTCGAACTCAAGAGCCAACAAATTGCCCCCCAAGAATGCCTATTTTGACATTGAGAGAAACAATCATTCTTTGATATTCCTATTCGACACCTGTCTCTTTTGTCCACAAAGGCTTAACGCGTACTTTTCGCCTTCCAACAGCTGCCATGTTTAGAAGCATCATTACCCTTTTCCCAAGACGTCTTTTCAATCAGCTGTTATCATGCTTCCATGATGACCATTACTCCTAGAACCTAGGCAAGCATGTCAAACGTTCCCCATCACCTGCATGGTAACTGCTTTACCACTTGCCATGTGCCCCACTATGTTTATAGCATTAAATGGCTTAGACGAGAAACCCTTCTCCCTGGACACTATAAATAGCCTTTAGTTCTCTCTTTTGGAACTTTCACAACACTTAGCATTTTTCATCTCTTCTGCAGAAAAAACACCTTACACCGTAGTGACTCTATCATCTTCGCTTCTTACCAACTCATAATAATGGCTTTCCTCTCCAATGCTCCAAACAACACTAAGCCCAAGAATCTTTCTGACGTACTGCATCAACCAAAGATTTTTCCCACAAGCTCTCCTTCTGCTTCGATTGAGGGGCTAAGGTTCATCTCTGAACCTATGACCAAAGAAAGGCGTGAGGTGTATAACTCCCAGCTCCTCATCCATATCAGGTATTCTAAGGATATATATGCCATGTCTGGCACTTTGTCTGCATGCATCGAGAATCCCACAAAAAATCATGCTTTCTTCCCCACTCACCATAGGATTAAACCTATAGGTTGTGCGAAGAAACCCAGGAACGATCCTGAGGACGCGACCCCCGCTAACCAACAACATGCTCAGATGAAGGAAGATATTAATCTTCAATTCATGAATAAAGGGAATAGGATCTTTCGATCGTTTCCTAGCCTTTCTTCAGAATATTCAGAATGGCTGAACAAAATGGAGAAGGCACAAACCTCAATCTGGAAAGAAATGGGGATTTATGACCTGGTGACGCTGTCGAAGACATGGTTGTCTTACTGCCCTCTCATGTTAGTGTCTTCATTATACTTCTGGGACAACACCCATTTCACATTTCATCTTCCTTGTGGAATGGTGACTCCGACCCTCTTTGATATAGCAGCAATTACCGGTCTTTGATCGACTAGTGATTACTTCGACCCAGAAGATTTATCTGAAGATGCCATTGGGTTTTCAGCTACGAAGCCCACATATACGACATTCATCAATCATTTTCATGATAATCTTGCAGCATTGTGTCGGAGGTGGAGCATATATCCTTCTTAGCTATGTGTCTATCTCGCTTCATCTTCTGCACTAAGTCACTTCAAGTGACTAAAAAGATGCTTACGCTTGCAACACAGCTTCACCACGGTACCCTCTCTATTTGGCTGAATTGATTTTGGCCAATCTGTATGAGTCCGTCAGCAATGGTGTGACTCAACTCAAAGTCATTGGAGACAGGGCAAGCTTGCTCCTTTCTGGCCCCTTTTGGCTCTTCAACTCTGGCTCAATGCCACTTTCGAATATTTTCTTCCCCAAAAGAATAAGATAAATGAAGAAGCCCCAGAAATTGTAAATAGGAGGGTCGAAAGTACCAGGTTAGTCTTGTTGACTCCGACTGATGAGGGTCAGTAATTTCAAAAAGCCTTCACCAGCATTGTCATGATATTTTTAAAGCGCCAAAATTTTGTTTCGACCATGGCTCCCTTCGCCAGTCAAAAAGTTGGTCCAAAATGGTTCACTCGACCATTTCCTTCGGCTGATGAGGAGGACCAAGAGGACGAATATGTGGCTATTTGGGAGTCGTTTCTTCGAACCAGAATCATGCCGCTGAGATTCAAGAGTTCGAAAAATCAACTGAGTTTGATTGCTTACCAACCGAATCTTGTCTCTCAACAATTCGGTATTGTTCAGTCACTTTGGTCTTCCATCTACTCTCGAGAGAAGCTGCTATTGTTTTATAATGCAAATTACTCAGAGGATGCCGCTACCAAGCATACTGGTAGGTACATTGGTCAAACCGTACTAACTTTGTTCGACTTTAATCTTACTTTTATGTGTTCGCCCATTTTTAAGGGGTGGTGGAGGCAATATTACAACGAATAATTCTTCGACGAGAAGGATTTCACCCACCATCTTCGCGAGCCGTTCAAGCTGGTCTTTAACAAGATCAAGAAAGGTAATATTTTTTCCTTTTGTCTCTTTGTATTAGACTCGATCATTTGACACCCAACTTATATTTGCTTCTTGTATAGCGGTCAAGAGGACCACCAACAAAAAGGTTGCTGAAAACACCAAAGGGGGAGACCCTCATGTGAACCCTTCACCAAAGGTATTCACTTTCTGCTATACCTTTCTCCTTTACTATTTTCTGGTATATATGTTGATTCCCCCGACTCTTATCTTTCTGGGTGTTCAAAAAACCACTCCCAAGAAACGAAAAGTTCAGAAGATTGAAATCTCTAGTGATGAAGAAGAGGAATCTCCTCCTGTTCCTCTGAAGAGACAAAAATTAAAGAAACCAGCTCATATACCTGAGCTTCGCCCAAAGACAAAAATCAAGATTCTAGCTACCAAATCGAGGTCTCCTCCTGTAATTATCAGAGAGCCCACTGAGAAAGAGGTAGCCGCTAGGCTGAATAATCCTAGTGAGACTGACAACTCGAGTCCCGACGCCAAAATTCCTCTTCAGGTATTTACTTCAACAGACTCTGCTTATTTCCTGAACTAGCCTCTTTTTCCATAATAATTCTGAGTAAAACATTTTATCTCCAGGATACTGCTGGCACTTCTAAACAGGCTCCCATTCCTGTCGAAGGATCTGTCACTCTGTTAAATAGTGAGGGAGATCCTACTTATAGGCCTTCTTCAGCAAAAGGCTCCTTTGTGAGCTCAGCTAGCGAGGTGAACCAAACTTCTGAGCATCAACATGAGACCATAGAAGAAACAAATGAAGAAGGCCTTATAGGAGAACAGGAAGAAATCAGGGCTTCACTGGAGGATGTACAGGAAGGTGAAGAGGAAGAAGCTACGGATGCCGTAGTTGGAAAAGAGAGGGAAGGTATGCTGGAGGGGGAGAATCAGAATGAAATAATTCTAGAGGCTGATGGTAGAGAAAACTCTACCGAGGGGGCCAAAATCTTGCAAATACTGAAGTTGACCATGTTCAAGCACAGGTAACAAATGTGACTTCTGCTATTAACGAGGGCGCCCCTTCGACAGGGTCTCACACCAAAGAAGATTTGGCCTTGTTGAAACGGAAAAATCCTCTGGGTTATTTGACTACCATTCTTGAGGGTCGGGAAAGTTCTTCTGATCACAGTGTTTCGACTGCGTCTGGAAAATCTACCTCAACATCTCCTCTTTATGAGGCACTTCAGAAGGTTAAGGCGCAAATTTTCAAAAGAGATTTAATGCTAACCTTGGAGGGAGAACCTACTGCTCCCTCCTTCCTGAAGACCACTTTGAGGGCTGTTGATCTCCTTGTTTCTTCTCCAGATATAGCTAGCGTTATTTTGGATTTAACCTCCATCATTGACGAAGTGTCATCAGACTACAACCGTTGAAGGACTCTCACTCACGAGATCGAAGAGGCCAACGGTAACGTAGCTGCTGCTTGGCACGCTGCTACTGAATCAGCCTCAAAAGTGAAAGAGTTGTCGAAGTCTCAAGAGGCTAGGAAAAAAGAAGCTGAGGAGATTGATCAAGATACAACTAATATGAGGGTGGAAATCAAAGAACTGGAGGCTAAAATTGCCGCCAACAATAAAAGGAAAGAAGAACTCCTTGCCATCAACATTGAGCCTGAAAGCCAAGAGGAACTTGCTGAAGGGTTAAAACATGTTGATCAGGCTCAAACGCTCGATGCTAAACTTGAAACCCTACATCAGTTAAAGGCTCTATGTGAAAGGCGTCTGGAATTACAAAAGATAAAATACCTTCAGATCAAATCCAATCTCCCCTTTTAAATTTCCTCTCTGTATTTGTATAATCATCTATTGTAATGACTTAAGGCCATTTTGGCAATTTTTAATGAAATTTCCATTTTGGCTTTTTCCTTATTTCGACTGTGACTATACATTGGCTATTTTAACCTCCTTAAGCATAGGTCTATACTTTTACAAGTATTTACCGTTTACTCTCAAGAGCCTTTGATCTTCGTTTAACTCCTCGATCTCATAGGCTCCACCAGAGAAAGTTTGGATAATTTTGAAAGGTCCTTCCCACTTAGGGGACCATTTTCCCATACTTCTATCCTTTCGATCCATTGGGAGAATTACCTTCCATACTAGATCCTCAGGCAGAAATGTCTTAGGTTTTACTTTTCGATTGTATGATTTTTCGACCCTTTCCTTCTGTAATCTTAAGAGGTCTAAAGCTTTCAACCTTTCTTCGTCCAAATCAACTAATTCATCCAACATCATATTCCAATAAACTTCAGAAGGGATATCCTGATGTCTCTGAACCCTCGTTGACTGTAGACAAATTTCCACTAGCAATACCGCATCATGACCATAAGTTAGACGAAATGGTGTTGTTCCTGTAGCCTCTTTAGGAGAGGTTCGACAAGCCAATAAAACTTGATCTAACATCTTGTGCCAGTTTCTTGGCTTCTTTCCCACGTGTTTCTTTATCAAACTGATTACTACCTTATTTGCAGCTTCGACTTGGTCATTGGCTTTTGCATAGTAAGGTGTAGACGTTAACAGTCTAAATCCCGTTTCTGTAGCAAATTCTTGCATTTTTCGACCAGTAAATACTGATCCTTGATCTGTTGTTATTGTCTCAGGGGTTCCAAATCTATATATAATGTAATTTTGAATAAATTCAATGACATTCTCTTGGTCTACATTGACTAAAGGAATTGCTTCAATCCATTTAGTAAAATAATCAATGCCCACCAGTATGTATTTCTGGCTTTTAGAGGACGCTGGTCGAATCTCTCCAATAAGATCCAAAGCCCATCCTCTAAATGGCCAAGGTTTCATAATCGAATGAAGCTCGCTTGCCGGTACATGTTGGATGTCTGTATGAACTTGACATTCTCGACATCCTTTTGCAAACTCAACACAATCTTTTAACATAGTGGGCCAATATATTCCTTGTCGAAACAACAACCATTTCATCTTATGGCCTACTTGATGTGCTCCACATGCCCCGGCGTCTGTGGTAGAGAGAGCTATGTATGCTTCCGTTTCACTTAGGCATTTCAGTAGCACGCCTTCAGGTGTTTTCTTGAATAATTCATTTCCCATTAGTATATAGCTTAATGCCCTATACTTTATCCTTCGCTTCGTTGAAGCCACTGGATTCTATAAATAATTTACTATAGGCCTTCTCCAATCGTGTTCTGTTAGATTGTCTATGAACGAAATCTCGAAGTTTTCATGATCAGTGTATCCCAATGTTGTTATTTCCAAATCTGTTAGAGACAACTTAGTGGATGCTACACTTCCTCTAACTTTGATTGCTTGTTGTTGTTTTTCTTTCGAAACTTTATACCCGGAAGCGATCTGTGCTAAATCATTAGCTACTTGATTTTCCAATCTTGGTATATGTCGAATTTCAACCACTTCTAAGTTCTTCAACAAATGCCTGGCTATTATGAAATACATGATAAGATTCTCTCTTATGCATTTGTATTCTTTCGTAACTGGTTTTAGGACTAACTCTGAGTCTCCCATTATTTCAACTCGAGTTGACCCCAATTCCAACAAGATTTCAAGGTCTACGATTAAAGCTTCGTATTAAGCCTCATTATTCGAACAACCTCCTTCGATCTTGTACCTAAATGTTGTTGGAATTTTGTTTGGAGAAATAATTAGAACCCCCACTCCAGTTCCGTCTTTATGACTAGAACCGTCAAAGTATAACTTCCAAGGTTCAATCTCCAAGTAATTTAGTGATTCTTCATTTATTGAGTGGTCGACTATAAAGTATTCTACCACTTAACCTTTTGCAGCCTTGAGAGGCATAAAGGTTAATGAATACTCAGTTAATGCAAGTGCCTATTTGCCAATTCTACTGTGCAAAATAGGTTTCGACAACATATATTTGAAAACATCAAAATGTGACGAAACGTAAACATCAACTGGTTTAATATATTGCTTGAGTTTTGTATATGAGAAGTAAAAACATAAACATAGTTTTTCAACTTCGTTATATCTAGTTTCTGCATCATTTAAAACTCTACTGAGGTAGTAGATGGGTCTTTCGACACCATTCTCATCATCTTGAGCTAACATGCTCCCTAAGGTTCTATCAGATGCAGCTATGTACAATCTCATACTTCTATTTCTACAAGGAGGTACCACAATAGGTTGCTTGGTGAGGTACTCTTTGATTTTGTCGAAGGCCTTTTGTTGTTATTGCCCCCATTCAAATCCTCCTTTGCTGAGTCGAAGTAGTGGTGAGAAGTCTTGCATTTTCCCACTGAGGTTGGATATAAATCTCCTTAGGAAATTTATCTTGCTAAGTAGAGACTGCAATTCCTTCTTGTTGGTTGGCGCTTTGGCTTCCAAATTAGCTTTGGTCTTGTTTTGGTTTATCTTGATTCCCTTTTTATGGACCACAAAGCCTAAGAAGTCCCCTGCTTTGACACCAAAAGTGCACTTTAGAGGATTCATTTTCAGACCATAGTGTCTCATTCTCTCAAAGGATTGTCGAAGATGGTCCATGTGAGCCTTCCCTGAAACAAATTTGAAAACAATATCATCAATATAATTCTGCATAAAAGTCTCAATAAAATCATGGAAGATAGAATTCATTGCTCTTTGATACGTTGCCCCTGAGTTTTTTAGGCTAAAAGGCATCACTACCCATTCGTAAGTGCTTAAGGCCTCAGGGAAACGGAACGCTGTTTTCGACACGTCCTCTTCAGCAATAAAAATTTGATTATATCCAGAGTATCTGTCAAGCATACTCATGTACTCGAAACCAGCGGCAGAATGGACAAGTATTTCCGCCACAGGCATTGGATATTCATCTTTGGGTGTTGCAGCATTAAGATCTCTGAAATCAATGCACACCCGTAAGGTACCATTTTTCTTTATAACAGGTATTATATTTGCAATCCATTCGACATACATGGTCGTTCGAATGAACTTGCATTTCAGCAGTCTTTCGACTTCCGTTTTGATTTTCGACAGAATCTCCGGTGCAAAGCGCCTTGGAGTTTGCTTATCAGGCTTCCTTCCAAGTTTTGTTGGAAATTGTAGTTCCACCAAACTTCTGTCGAGACCAGGCATTTCGTCATAATTCCATGCAAAGCAATCTCTGAACTCTTTTAACAATTGGATCATTTCGACCTTGAGTTCTGGATCTATCTTCGCGCTGATATATGTTGGATTTTTCACAGGACCTTCATCTAGGTTTACTTCTTCTAAGGGGTCTTGTGCTAGCATTCTAACACTGTTCGCCAACGGATCTTTTTTGAAACCTAGAGGTTCATCATCATAGATGGCGTCTAACCTCTGATTTCGAACTTCTTTCTCTTTCGAGTCAGGTGGTTCTGGGTCGAAATCCTTCCCAGGGCCTTCTTGGGAAGATACCTGTTCATTGGCTTCAAGAGCCATATATTTGACTTCAGCCTCTAAGGCCGCTATCATTCTATTTTCAGCTACATATGCCGAAATCTTTTGTAGATCCTATGATTCAGTCATCATCACCAAAGTCACTCCCCCAGCCTGTTGGCCGTATGTCATCAACCTCTCCATAGTCGATGTTTGATAAATCCTCTCTATCCCACTGAAAACCATGATCAGGGTGTAGATAAAGGGAGCAAAAAACTTTGGGTGCTAGAGTTAGATTGAATTCGGGAGGGCTGCATGGCCCTATATGAGCCAAGTTCCTGACGAAGCTATTTTTTCCAATGTTGTTAACTTCTCCCAGGTAGTAACTTTGATCAGCCTCGATGTTCTCTACGATACCATCAGGGCGCCATATCGTAACCCTCTGATGCATCGAATATGGCACTGCACCTATTCCATGTATCCACTCTCGACCCAAAAGCAGATTATAATTTGGTTTTGCTGAAATCACCATAAACATGGTAGGTCTAAGAATTGAGCCCACCTTGAGATCAAGTTGTATAACTCCCATGGTGGTTCCAATACCCCCTTCATAATTTGAGAGAACCATTTTGTGGGGCTTAATATCAGCATCCTCTTTTCCTACTTTTCTTAGCATAGATTATGGAATTATATTTATGGTCACCCCACAATCAACCAAGATTTTATTTATAGTCACTTCCCCTATCTTTGCTCTGATAAATAGGGGCTTGAGGTGACTTTTCATCGCCTCAGTAGGTGGCTCAAAGAAAGCTTTCTGCTCCTCAACACAGCCATTATTCATCACGTAGTAACACATTGGCCTATGTCTGGCCATTTCTTGTTCGACCATCAAGTCGGTTTCTTCGACTTCGACCTGACGGTTATACTCCTCGGGCAACACTGATATTATGTTTACCATAATATCTAAAGTATCATCGGAGTCGGAATTACCTTCGTCATTCGACCCACATTGTTCTGGCCACACCAGTCTTCTACAAATTGGTTCCCTCTCCATAGGTTTCCTTTGCTTTCCTTTTTCTTTTCTTGGCACGTTGGTGCTAGATTCTTGGTGGGGCTCTGCTGCAGCCTCTTTCTCGGCTTTCCTCCATCTTTGGAATCTTAGCCATTGGGAACGAGACATGGGGTTCTTCCCCTTGTAGTTGCTTGATATGTGAGCCATTTTATTCGTTGTAGTAGTATGGTACTCTTTCCTGTAATCTAAAGAAGAGCCCCTTGGCACGTTAAACATTCGCCATTTTTCTTCATTGGGCCTTTTGCTACCCATTGTGTTGAGCCAAGTATCCCCAGGTACATTAGTTGGAGGCCGAAAAGTTGGTGGCCTCCTTACTTGGTTTGTGGGTCCTTTTTTATATCCCCTCCTGGGATCGTATCTAACTTCTGGATCCATTTTTGGTTGAGCATTGGTGCCCCATTTTTCCTTCACTACTTTCATACCTTGTATGTGCTCCGCATCTTTCTTGTCGAAAATGGAACTGCATCTGGGACACAGCATCACTTCAGACTTTTTCTTCTGGCATCGATGTAAAAATTCTGCCAGATCCTCGTTTTCTTTTGGAAATGTTGTCTTGTTCAATTCCTCTTGCCGGATGGCCTCCTCCGAATCCTTGGCCTCATATACCTCAACCATGTTTACCTCCACGTTACTCTTGGCAACGAGGTTCAGTTTCTGCATTTTGGCTTCCAAGTTTTTTGTCGAACCCTTAATGACAGCCAAGTAAGAACCTGTAGTGGTTCTCTTGTTAGAACTTTCAGCGACTCCTTTGTTTGTGCTTGAGCCTTCAGTAGCTCTTTTGCTTGAGCCTTCAGTAGCTCCTTTGTTTAGGTTTAGGCCTTCAGTGGCCTTCCTCACCCCTTCGACAGTTTTCCTAGATATGTTTCTAGTAAAACTGCCAAATACAGGCTTGTTGATGAAGTCCTTAGAAACTTCAACCATATGGATGCCGACTGGTTCAACATAATATGCATCCATTCGTAGTGGGTTCGCATCAATTTTCATTGCCAGCTTATCAGCGAACTTGAGCCTTCCTTCTTTGAGTGCTTCTTGAACAAGATCCCTGAAAAGAAAACATTGTGAGGTTTTATGGCCCAGGAAATTGTGATATTTACAAAAACCTCTTTTCTTTCTTTGTTCTAAAGGAGGCGTTTTTTCCCCAGGGGGCACTATCATTTGACAATCTTTGACTAATAAATCAAATATTTCGTCACATTTAGTGATGTCGAAACTATATGTTTTCTTTTTGAATCTGTCATTGTTCCTTTCGGACTCAACAGGATTCTTCCCATTTGAGGGAACAAGCAATTTGCAAGAGTATGGCGGCCCTTGTTTTAATTCTTCTAAATCTATTTCGCCTTCTTCGACATCTATAGGATCACTAGATGTCTCTGGATCTTCATCATCCATTTCGACATAGGCTAGTCTTTCTCTTCGATGAGTTTTGGTCACTTTAGCCTTTTCGGCTTTAAGGCGTTCTACTTGTCAAACTCTATCGGCCAGCTGGGCCATGTCTCTCAAGTATTGGGTATCTAACTTTTTCCTAATGGAATAATCTAGGCCCCCTGCTGCCATTTCGACCAATTCATGTTCAGGCACTTAGGTCAAGCACCTGGCTTTAAGCAGTCGAAACCTATTCAGATACTCATCTATTGGCTCAGTGAATCTCCTCTTCACACTAGCCAGTTCTTTTAAACTTATTTTGCTCTGTACCATGTAAAATTGTTCATGGAACAACCATTCCAATTGATTCCAATTATGGATCGAATTGGCTGGGAGGGTAGTGAACCAAGTAAAAGCGTTTTTTGTTGTTTGCTATTTCCCCGGCTTCTACCAAATATCTCGCCACGTGTTCGATAGTAGATTATGTCGTATCTCCTGAAAATTTGGTAAACTTTGGGACTTTTCCCCTAGGGGGTAAATCTGTTTGCAGAATATATTCTGACAATGGGGATGTGAAATTCGGTCTATGAAAACCAACGTTCATCCCATTCTGCATCATAATCCATTGTCGGCCGTCAAGCTTGCCACATAATTTTCAAACTGGTCAGTCATGGTCTCATGAGGGACATGAGCCTTCTTCAAGAATTTGATTAATTCCCGAGCATGAGCATCAGAACAGAGTAGCAAAGATAACATGGAAATCTTGGAAGGGGTTTGCCCCGACTGCTCCACAATCTTGATATCGCTCCTTTTTATAATTTTCAAGATCTCATCCATTTCTCGAGCGGAAGGTTCCCCATAAGCAATTTATTTTGCAGGTATTTCTATCTCAGCAGGCTCAACCACTTTCTCCTTTCCCCTTGTATCAGTACTAGGCTTAGCAGTGGTAATGCGGACAGGCGCCTTTGTAGCAGTTGGTGGTGAGATGTTGGGTGAAAAGATTCTCCCAATTCTGGTCACCTTACTAGAGTCAGTTATGTTACCAATGTCATCGGCTTTTCTTTCTTCAATCCAAGCATCTTGCTTTATTCCTTGGTAAAACACCTCAGCACCATAGTTCCATGGCACTGCTTTGTTGGAAGAGTACGGAACTGGTCCGAGAGCGGTAATTATCAGAGGAGCAATAGTCGGTTCATTTGAAATCCTGATAGGACCCTTGGAGGAGATTCTAAGAGGCTTGTTTGATACAGTTATGATGGAGAGGTCTTCAATCTTATTGGTTAAACTTTTGGTGGACCGAGTCTTCTCAAATAGGATCTCATGGCTATTCATCAAGCATTTAATGCCTTCCTTCAGCCCTTTGCATCCATCGAGTTGCTTGGCACAACAATCGCAATCCTTCAAACAGCCAGGGAAAATCTCGGCTTTTGACAAATTCTTTTTGATAGTGGTTAACGGAGTAGTCAAGTCTTCGTCAGAGGAAACAAAAACGGTATCTTCAACTGCATTGGCAACCTTGACGTGATTTGGCATAGATACGGTGATTACATTCGGAGTTGGAGGAGGATCAAATTCAATGGTCTTGTTGTCTATCAAGTCTTGAATTTTATTCTTTAGTGCCCAGCATTGGTCAGTCTCATTCCCGAGACTATTTGAGTGATATGCACACTTGGTATTTGGATTGTATTTAGGTGAAAAGGTGTCTAGATTGGCCGGAGGATCCTGCAGTGTCACAAAATTAGCCTTTAACAAGTGTTGTAAGGCTTGGGATAGAGAAATGCCTATCCTTGTGAATTATTTTTGTGGAGTCTCAGGTCGTTGATTATTGGCATATTGTCTTTGAACAGAAGTTGGAATGGAAATTCGAACAACATTAATGGACGGACGGTCATCCTTCTTGGTATGGGCCCTTGCCCCATATGCAGCATTGATTTCTTTCTTCCCGATAAAAGGTTTCTTTACGGGATTGGAGGTTGAGGTAGATTCCATGGGAATCTTCCCGCTTTGGATGCCGCTTTCAACCCTTTCACCGGTTAAGATTAGCTCGATGAAATCGGATGAAGAACAACCAACCAACAAGTTGAAAAATGAAACAGATAAAGTTCCCATAAACATATCAATATGCTCCCTATCAGCCAAAGGTGGTTGAACCCTACTAGCAAGGTCTCTCCACTTTTGGGCGTACTCTTTGAACCCTTCATTCTTCCCCATTGTCATGTCTTGCAATTGAACTCTTGTCGGCGCGAAGTCGGCATTATACTGGTATTGGTGGTAGAAATCAGTGGCTAATTCTTCCCATGTAATGATACGGGAACCATCCAATTGTTAAAACCACTGTAGTTGTGTCCCAGCCAAGCTTTCTTGAACGAAGTGAACCCAGAGTTTCTTGTTAGCGGTGTGCAGTTGAATTTTGTGCACATAAGACTTCAAGTGAAGTTTTGGGCAGGAAACCCCATCATATTTTACAAAGACTGGTATCTTGAATTTTTGGGGAATGACAACCCTAGATATTAAACCTAAATCATAAAAATCCAAACTGGGGACGGCTTGAATCTCAACGGCCTTCAATCTGTCTTCTAGCTGCTTGTACTTAACATCGGCTGGAGGATACTACTCGTTAAAATAATCTTCATCGTCAGACGCTTGATCATTGATACACCCAACCTATGTACTCTTTGCTTCTCCAATCTGATTCTCGTCTTCCTCAGACGAATCTTCCACTATCGATATCTGACGGAACGACTCTCTGAATCTTCTACCCATGTTGACTAGGGCTTTCCTCTTTGGTTTCTTTTTTCCTGCCAGCAACGTCATCAACTCTTGTTGCCTCTTGGCTAGGGTCAGCAAAGTCTCTTGAAACTGGGAGTTTTGTGCTTGTAGGTCTTTCACTGTTTTCTCGATATCCATCTTGCTGAAATAAACAGCAGAAAGATAAGGAAACCTGTCATGGAAAACCCGTTATGTTATGATGCATGGAAGATGTATATGCAAATTATTTCAAGGATTTATGAAATTTAAATTTGTATAGACAAAGAATGAACAAACATCAAATTTCATTAATTAGTTCAAAATGATTACAACAATCCTCTCGGGCTTACAAAATAAATATCTAAGATAAAAAAGTTCGAACGCATCCTCTTAGGCGCAAGGTAGGCGTTCAAGCTTCGTTCTTCATGTAGTTGCTTTGTAAGCTCTAAAACCATTTTCTCACTCGCATAGTACTGAGCTTCGAAAGTGTCTCGTTCTTCCTATATCTGAATCCAACCCTTTTGCAAGTCTTCAAGAGAAGTAGGCATGTTGGGATGGAGAATAGTATATGGGACCTCTTCTTCAGCAACAGGCTCCATGATAACTGGTAGGATGGAGGGGTAAGGCATCATGAGCTTCTGAGCACGAGCTCGTACCCACCTAAGATAAGTTTCAAAGGGAATGGAATTCTTGCGTCCTAATGTCACACTATATGATTTGTTTACCATCATCCAAGCTCGTGCAAACCTTTGACGGTAGCCTTGATTTTCGCTCTTGTAATCAAATATCACTCCTTAGATGAGCATATTATGAGGACCTTCTCTTCGGGCATAACCAAACTTTCGTAAGGCTAAGAAAGGGTTGTAAGTGATACCTCCCTTAATGGCAAGTAGAGGTACATTAGGGAATTCCCCACAACGGTCAATGATAGAAGTATCTGCCAAGGATCTCGAACACCAATGGATATCAGAGTGGGTGAGGGACATCATCATTTGAGACCATGTCAATCTTTGCTTGTTCTTCAATTTCAATCGAGGTAAGTGCGAAATAAACCAATTGGCAAGTAGGGGAATAAAAAATAACAGAGTGCCTCTTTTATTCATGGTACAGGTATGGAAATAATGCAAGATGTCTCCCAGCAAGGTAGGTATAGGATTACGAGAGAGAAAGACTGTGATGGCATTCACATATATGAATTGGTCCGAGTTGGGAAATAGAACCAAACCATAGATGAGAAGGGCTAGGATATCCTCAAAGGCTTGAAAATCCAAATCTTCCCAAAATGAACGACCCTTCTCCAATAAGAACTTGGCTAGGAACCCTTGAATTCCGCTTCTTGTCTCCCAATTTGCTACAATGTCGGCTCTCTTCAGATGCAAGGCTTCTGAAATGACTTTAGGTTTTGGAATCCCTTCTAAACCAGTGAACGGTGATTGATCAAGCACGAGCACATCTAATAGCAAAGAGAGTTCTTCTAGTGTTGGTACTAACTTATAGTCGGGGAAGGTGAAGCAATGATGCATGGAATCAAAGAATTGGAAGAGCACGCACATCATATCTTCTTGGAAATTGTAGGTAGCCAAACTGAGGAGTCGACCATACTTCTTGGTGAAAGGAGAGTCTTCAGGTACCCATGACGCTAACTCTTGGAGTTGAGGGTGTGCTTTCACAAAGTTGATTCTAATGGTATTTCTTCAGACGGAGTTCATGGCCTATAAATCAAAGACAAAGATAAATTCCTAAATCCTTGAAATGTTTAGTGAGAATGTGTAAGATGTTATGATGTTTATGATGTTATATACAAATAAACATATACACACAAGGCAAACAAGTCCTTAGGTTTAGGCTTGCATGGATTTTTAGGTAAGTACCCTCTTGAAGTTTTAGTTTGCTCAAATCTATCCTAGTAATAGTAACTGGGTTCTAAAGGGTATCAATATCACTGGCCTTTCTTTTAGGAATAGTCTCAACATAATCAATCTTTTCTTGATGTCGGGTTATCCCAAAAGTCCAGTCTCAATGAGTGTAGTATCGAGTATCAACCAATTTTCAGCTTTCCACCAAAACTTGTTATCTCACTACGTCCTAATGGCCAAGTTTGTTCAATTAAGGTTCTAAAGTCAGTTAGTGCTTCATGATGCCAGTCAGCGGCCCTGTATTCTCCTCATTTCAACACAAGGGATACCGGTACCCAAAAATGTGTCACACTAACGTAGCCATTGTTTCAACCATATCGGTCTACGCCGTATAGTTTCCATAATCTATTGCTACTTACCTAAAAAGGTGTCCCAGATCCGAGTAGAGGATCAAAGCAATCCCAAACAAGGAACCAAAATGTAAAGCAATCAAGTAAAACAATGAAAGCAAATAAAGGTGATATAGCCCTAAGGTAACCCAACTTTTAAGTAACTCCCCAGCAGAGTCGCCAGTTCTGTAATACGGTGGGAGAACTGGCTTGGGATGTTTGCGTTTGATTGCAATTATTGCGGTTAGCAAGAGTTGCCACCGACTTTTCTTTTATCCAAAAGGAAAGGCTGAGAAGAAAAGGAAAGACCTTTGAGATTATTTCTTGAGTTCGGGGGGTAGATTATGAAAAGGGAATGTGTTAGCAACCTTTTCATCCATACTTATATATGGGATCTTAGTTTCTTGCTAGATCACTTGCTTTTGTTTGAAAATGTACTTTGTGGTGGTTTCTAAAATTATTTTTGAAAAGGCGCCTTCGTTTAGGCGAACTTTGTAATGATTCTCGTTTCGGTGAGAATGTATACAAAGTGTTGGACTTTTGAAAATATTTCATGGAAAGTGTTGTAAAATTTGAAAAGATGTTTGTTTTTGAAAATGTTTGGTGTGTGTTTTATTTTGAAAGTGAGCAAGCAACTAAGATTGTTTCTACCTACTCAAAAGTCTTTGTGCATTTCTTCCTTCCTTTGATATTGTTATCTTACCATTGATTGGTAAGAAGCCTTTTCTTTTCAAAATGAATTTTGACTTTCTTGATTTCTTGATGAACAATCTTCATATTTTGACATGTCTTGTTGAAAATGTGATTTTTGAACTTGACTTTGATAAAAAAAGTTAAAGTTTGACTTTTCAGTGTACAATTGACTTTTCCATCAGTTGACCAAATTTCAATTATCAATCAATTGATCTTCAGAAATGTTTTGAGCCATGAAATTAGATCAAAATTATGTATTTGAATCCTTGATACAATGTCTCAAACCAACCATTCATGTTTTAGGTCAAAAGTCAAAAATTGAGCCTTTTCAGTCAAAACCCTAATTTTGACCATTTTGCCCTTTTGGTGTTCTAATCAAATTTCTTTGAGGAATTGTGATCCAAACTATATCAATTGACATATATGAGTTTATAATGTTAATATGGATCAAAAATTATGAATTTTTACTACAAATTGACCATAATTGACTTTTCCTCAATACAATTGATTTTAGGTCCTCTGATCAACTGACTGAGCAAAAATGTGATCCAAGACTTGAAACTTGACATGAGCAATCTTAAGGGTTCCTAATGATTCATGAAAGTCATATGGGGAATTAAATCTTCAATTGTCCTTGTGAAAACAGAAACTCTAATTTTGAGTTGTTAGTGTTGAGGAATTGTCTTGAGCTGGTCAAACCTTGTGTAGTCTTGAACCAAACAAGATCTAATGAGAGATTTCTTGAGAAATGAGAGGTCAAATTTTGGGGTACAACACAAGCGTTTTTGCTTCTAATAATTTTTAACAACTATCCAAAAGCACTTAGCATCATAAAACACAGGATTTGACTAAGGTTTGATATTAAGCAAGTCACACATTATTCATGCTGCAGATTCACACGAGTTCACTCAATTACTCTCTAATTCGCACGCTTAAGCATTGCCTCATCCTCTCATAGATGTATATTAAACCTATTTTCACAAGCTTTTGATAGCCAATTGACCCTTGTTCATATCCCACACGAACTCTGAATTTGAATTTCTGATTTCTTTCATTCTCACTCCAAAACACCAAAAGCTCCATTTAGTTAGCTTCATTGAACTTCTCTGAAGGTAACCATACTCTTACCTTTAATAATTGTGACCTATATTGAGCTACATAAGTCCTGTTTCAGAGCCACTTTTTGCTACTTCGTTCAGGTAGATTTCTTAGTCAAATAAATCCAAATAAAAGACTAATATACTCTTTTCATCCTTATAATTCTCATATTTTTTACAATTAGAGATTTCATTGAGATTTGAGTGAGATATTCCAGAATTTCGTGCTTGCTATTATTTTTGCTTTTTCTCAATTCAAGCCCTGCTTAGTTTATATAAATTTGGTGCGAGGGTACCATTAGAATTGTCTTGAAGAGACGAATCTAATGGTACCGGTCTGGTCTTCTGATTTTACAGTTTGAGGAACCATAATCTAGGGCGTCCGGATGTTGAAGGCGACCTATGTGTCGTGCTTCAACCAATAAAGGCATGACATGTAATTTTTTTGAATTCAATCTAGTGTGTTTGCTTTATCATATGCCCGCTTTGAGAGCCCTTGGATCCGATTACTTACATTATTCAGACTCCATCCAATGCGCCATAATTTTAGTTGTTTTAAATTATTAAAAGGTGATCCGGTGCAATTTTCAAAGTTGACCATGATATGCACACCGTGCTTGATCCTTTGGATCTGATTACTAGCGTGTTTTGACTCTCATGCAATGATCCACATTTTTTTTAACTTTATTTTATTTTCTGTGTTTTTACACCAAACTTCAAAAAATCATAGAAAATTCATTTCTGACTCAAAAATTATGAAAAAATTCACAAAAATATTTCCAAATATTCTCTTTCTGATTTTTATTTTTTCATGATTTTATTTTCAAATTTGATATTTTTTATAATTTTTCCTTTATTTTGACTTGTTTCTAATTATTTAAAAATACTTTTTGGTATTTTTTAAATTCTAAAAATTTTCATAAAAATCATTTTCCCTATTTCTGACTTTTTGAAATTTTTCTAGAATTTTATTTTTAATTCTACTATTTTTTTGATCTTTTTTTACTTATTTGAAAATTTTAATTAGTTTAAAAATGCTTTTTTTTATTTTAAAAAAATACCAAAAAATTTTATAAAAATATTTGGGACGACTTCTGACTTTTCTATGGTATCTTTTAATTTTTCTTTGATACTTTGAATATAGTTTTCTATTTTGCCTTTTATTTTCATTTAAAAAACAATTTAAAAATCAGTTTCCCTTTTTATTTTATTCATTAAGTACAATTTATTTTTTTAATATATTTTGACTATGTGATTTTTGATCATGAGCTTCATTGACGATCTTGGGTGTTGAGTTTAACTCCACCAAAATGGATGGATGATTTTAATGATAGTTTGATTAAAATCTTTGATTCAAATATTTGCCCTCCCTCTTCATCTCATCTCTTTCTCATTTGTGCTACATTTTGTTAGAGGATGATCTACAAATCATCTCTCCAAACATATGGCACATAGATTTCTATTGACCGGCCTCAAAATAGGTGCGACTTATATATAAGTTCACTTACAATTGCTTAACATAGCGCTAAATTTTGTCCCTATTCGAGAAATGATCATTCGTGGCCCAAACCTATGTTTGCAAGCCCAAGTATGTTTAATTTGAAACTTATGATCCAATAAGCTTGAGGTTCATTGTTAGGAGGCTTTGGTGTTATCAATCCTCTAATGAACTTTAATGAATTTTGGTCTAAGTGAATCATTTAAACATCGTTGATCATTTGATTGTTTCCTCAGGAACTTGAAATGAATGATATACTTGACAAAAAGCAAATGAAACTTGTTGTTGAGAGGATTTTTTTTATCAATCTTCTAATGAGTTTTCAAATGCAAGTTTCAAGATGGTCATTCAACTAACCTCTTATTTCTAACTCATTAACAATTGACTTTTATTTTTATGCTTTTACTTTACGCCTTTACTTTTACGCACCATTTATTTTAGCATTTACCTTTCATGTTATTTTTATCTTTGCTCATTTGAGAATTTTTATTTATGTCATTTTTATTTTCCTATCTTGAGCTTTTCATTTTCTTTCTGAAGAAACTTAATAACCAACTTGAAAAATAAAAAGCTTTAAGGTTACTTGGACTATTTGGTTACTATCCTTGGCATTTTGGAGTTATGGACTTCTTGGACTTAGGAGTAGAGGCATTGACCTACATTGAGACCTTGGTGACTCTACTTTTATTTTGTCTGGAGTTCTTAGGGTTTACCTTAATATATTAGGTTGTTTTATTTCTTTGTGTGCAGTTTATTCTGATTATTTGTTTTGACTGTGATTGGGGGAATTCATCTGTATACAGCCGTTACTCTGCCCAATTTTTTTTTTGAAGACTTAATGCATTCGAAGTTTGGTTTTCTTAAGAGGTTTATTATCTTTACTTGTTTGGTTTCAATCCAAAGGATGGTAATTCTACATTGACTCATTATGTCAAGTGTTGGCTTCTTGTTGGTTAGACGGTTCTTTTCCCTAGCTTTTACTTTATGCTTTAGGATAGTCCCTTCATCTCCTCCAATATTTTTTAATTTCAAAAATCTTCTCCCTCCTTTTCAAACTATTCTTGTTTGCTAAACTTTAATCGCTTTCATAATAAACTTGGACTTAGGTCCATGCATTTTCAAAAATAATTTTCTTAATCAAATTTAACCAACTTAATCATACTTTGACATTTTTTGTGAGAAGACTAAAAGTCAATCAATCTCATTCAAACTATTTTGCCACTTTGGCTTTTTACTTTGAAATTTACTCAAAAGATAGACTCTTGTCAATCCTTGTAGTGATGCAAGCTACTATACTTCTACAATATATAGTAAAGTTACATATTTTCCACTTGGGTGTTGAGCGAGGCTTTGTTGATTTTAAAATCCAAGTCATATCCTCCACATTGAGATGACGCAAATTCTCCTTTCTCATAATAATGGGTAGTAAGTATGTTTTCCACTCGGAGACGACGATTATGCCTTGTCTCTTAAAATTAACCAACACACTTGTGTTTTAAAAATTTTAAAGGTGAACTACGAGTACCCTGATCCCCTATTGCAAGGAAGGTGGTACCTAGGCACTAAAGGTTCGCAACCGCGACGGGTGCAAAAATTGTAAAAAAAATATGTTTATTTTCTCATCCCCATAATCTATTTTTTGTATACAACACTTATAGCAAAAATACATAAATTTTCAAAGAGGTTCCTGCGGAGTACCCTAGATGTTTAGGGTGCTAATACCTTCCCTTTTCATAATCAACCCCCAAACTTAGATTCTCTCCCCCTTTTTTTGGGTTATTTGCTCTTTTCCCACTCCTTTGAAACAATAAAGCACGATGGCAATTTTTATCTGATCTGTGCGAGTCAAGTCAATCTAATGGCTTAGCCTCAATATTTCTACCGCTACATGTTGATTATCGGGACTTGAAGAGAGCAAGCCCTAAAGATGATTTCCCACTTCCTCACATTAACCTATTGGTAGACAAAATTGCACAATTCAAAGTGTTTTCCTTCATGGATGGTTTCTCTGGCTAATATCAGATAAAGATGGCGCCAGAAGACATTGAGAAAGTAACCTTTATTACACTGTGGGGAACTTTTTGCTACATGGTGATACCTTTCGGATTGAAAAACGTCGGGGAAACTTATCGACGAGCCATGATAACTCTTTTTCACGAAATGATCCACAAAATAGATCGAAGTGTATGTGGATGACATAATTGTGAAATCTCTTACTGAATAAGATCACCTTGTTCACTTGCAGAAGTTATTCGAAAGACTGAGAAAGTTCAGATTAAGGTTGAATCTGAACAAATTCACCTTCGGGGTGAGATATAGAAAATTGCTAGGTTTCATGGTCAGTGGAAAAGATATCAAGGTAGATCCTGCAAAATTCAAAGCGATACAAGAAATGCTTGAACCAAAAACAGAAAAAGAATTTTGTGGTTTCTTCGGGAGGTTAAACTACATTGCTAGGTTCATCTCTCACCTAACTGCCACTTATGAACTCTTGTTTAAACTGCTAAAGAAAGATCAAGCGCTCAGGTGGAACGAAAACTGTCAGAAGGCTTTTGATATAATAAAGGAATACTTACAGGAACCTCTAATCCTTATTCCCTCAGTTAAGAGGATGCCTTTAACCATGTACTTGACAGTCTTGGAAAATTCCATGGGTTGTGTACTCGGTCAGCATGATGAGACTGGAAAGAAAGAGCAGGCTATTTACTATCTAAGAAAGAACTTCACAGATTGCGAGTCCAGATACTCACTGCTTGAGAATACGTGTTTTGCCCTTGCATGGGCAGCCAAACGCTTGAGACAATATATGTTGATGCACACTACTTACTTGATATCCAAGATGGATCCGATCAAGTAAATTTTTGAGAAATCGGCTCTCACAAACAGGGTGTCCTGTTTGTAGATGATCCTGACTAAATATGATATTCAGTATACTATGCAAAAAGAAATAAAAGGTAGTTGTGATTCAGTGGAAGAACTGACTGTTTTTGGAATGTTGGTTTGCGTTTTGCGTTTGTTTTTGCAAAATGTCGTGGTAAGCAAGAGTCGCCACCGACTTTTATTTTATCCAACAAGGAAAGGAAAAAAGCACAAAAAAATTCTTTTTTCGAGATATTTCTAAGTACGGGGGGGTAGATTATAGAAAGGGAAGGTATTAGCACCCTTTCTATCCGTAGTTATCTACGGGCACTTAGGTACTTGCTCATTGTTTTCAAAATTGTTTTCTTTGTGTTTGTGGGTTTTTAAAAGTTTTTGTTTTAACTTCGATTTAACTCTTGCTTATGTCCTCAAGAGTGTAATGAAGTGTTTTTGAAAACTTGTTTGTAAAAGTGTAAGTCTGAAAAAGTTTTGTTTTGAAAGAGCAAGTACTTAAGAACTAATCTACCTACTCGAAAAAGGAATTGTTCTATGTTTGTTTCCTTTAGACAATGCTATCCCACTACTAGCGAGTAGGTAGCACCGTCGTTGGAGTTTAAGGTTCAATTCGAAAGAGGGACATACAGTCACTAAAGCAATGTTAGGACGTCTTAGTGGTAACCCTAATGTCTTAGATCATTTATCCGAGGCAACGATATCCGAGGCAACCTTTCCGAGGCAACTTATGATCTTTTAGACAAAAGGGCGACCTCTAAAACAACCTATACTCAATGACCGTTTACAAAGGCAACCAAGTGGGAGTTTACCCTAGGAGTGCGCATGTGCGAGTGTGTTGGTTTCAGTTATTTTTATCTTTGCACATGTTTAGGATGATCTAACTGTTTTAAATTAGACATTCATTTTTGTCATGCAAACCCTATTATCAAACATCTAGCAGTTGAATATTTGCAAAAATTAAAGGTGCGGAAATTAAACTAAATTATTACAAGGCATCTGGTATTTACATCGCCAAAAATAAACCCTTTGAAATTTAAAAGCGGAAAAATAAATAAATTCCCTAATTAATTATTACAAACCGTGAGAAGATACAATAATTGAATAAAAATAACGCGCGCGTGAAAATTGAATCGGAAGCGAAACTAGGGTTTTGACCCTCCTAATTAAATGAAAATATTTTTGTTGTTTTTAGTATTTTTTAAGAAAATAAATTAAATCCTAAAGTTAAATGCTAAATCAATTAGTTATTAATTTAATAAATGAAACATAATTAAGTGACATCTTTTTGGAGTTTTATTAGTTTAGGAAAGAAAATAAAATAATTAAATTAATGTTAAAACCTAATTATTCTAATTGATTTTTAATTATTTACAAAATAAATGAAAGTTACCTAAAATTAACCTAATTAAGTTAATTAATATTTATTAATGAAAAATAAAATTCTGAAATTTAATTGGACATAAAATATTTTTGTGATTTTTTGCTAAAAAGAAAATTGATTATGGTTAGTAATTAAATTAAATTAAATAAAATAATTAAATAAAATATAGAAGAGAAAATATAAAGAAAGAGATTGGGTCTGATTTTTAAGGGTGTGCATAGCAATTTTCTGGGCCCAATTGAGGAGAGGTCTGTTTGACTTTTGCCATCCAGTGTAGCATGTTTGACTTGGTCCATGGTGTGCTTGCAATGGTGACCACCAGATCTGGCCATCTGGCGCGTTGATGCTGAAGGAGTATGATGGACATCCAGCTTAGGCGTGCACTAAATCACCTTAAATAGTTAGGAAAAACAACAAATGCTGGAGGCAGGGATCGAACCCCTGACCTCCATCCTCTGAATCCTTATGCGCTGACGTGGTCACCACTAGGCTGTTTGCTTTTTATTGTTAACATAATACAAACAAATAATAATATAAAGAAATGCAATATAATGGAAACAAAAACAAAAAAGCGCGCTGGAATTTGAATAAGCCTATGGGGGGTGACAACTCATCGTCCCCTTCCGCCCTCTGTAGCTAAAAACCTGCAACACCTATACCCACGGACAAATGTTCGTTGCTACAAACCAAGCATTCTCAAAATCTCGTACAGGTAACAAAAACGACCACCAAGGCTAGGGTTAGAACCGTCTCCTTCTTCTGAATGCAGTGGTATCCATTACTAAGGCTAATTGTACCTGAAAACGAAAACCCTAAAAGCAAACTCGAAACCCTAATAATGGTGAATTTCGATTCAGTCCAAATAAATGAAATTGACTATTGGCAAAAGCTTGCAAACATCATGGTGATCAAGAATATATGAAATTATTTTACACTATGGATGCAAAAATAAAGCTTTTCAAATTCAAGAAAAGGGTGATACCGTGAGCGACTTACAGTGCGTGAGAGGGCTTGAAAACGCCTACTTTTAATTGCTCTCGCTTGTGGAGATTGCCAGGAGACGATTGGGACAAACACCAAGCGTTGAGGATGCCTCTAAGTGGGATTTTGATCTCACACTTTTCTTTGATTTTTTTTTTTAATCTTGTACTTGCTCTGAGCCTGATTTCTAACCCTGTTTTTTATCTGCCTCGCCTCCTTATGTATTACACAATGCATTAGGGTTGTTTATTCTGTCCAAATCTTCTTCTTTCAATGATTTTGGATTTGATTTGATTTGATTTGAACAACTTTCCAAACATGGCTTATTTCCAATCTTTTTGCGCACACAAGCTTTGATGCGAATTTGAATGCCTTGCTAGCTGTAATTAGAGCCTGAAACAATCACAAAATCTTTTGTTATCAATGTTTTGGATTTTTATTTAATTTATTTTGATTTAAATCAAATTAGTTCAAATAAAAATCAAAATAATTAATAAAAATATGATATGGACAAGTGGAAAAGGCTATAGCATGTGGGCTATGATGCCAACTCAAAACAAGTGAAAAAGAATGGGCCCATTTGGCAAAATTTGAGTTTTGGGGATAGTTGAATTTTGGCAATTTTGCAAAAAAGTTCAACTTCAACAATGCATAACTTCTTCAATTTTGACTCTTTGGAGGTGTTCTTGGACTTTTTAGAAAGCTTGAGATGTCCTATAATCAACCCTTTTAGTATCATCTTATTTTGATATTCCATGCTCAAGTATGAAGCTTTGACAAAAAAGGTGTTTTTGTTGACTTTTCAAAATGACCTATAATGTCCAAATTCATAACTTCTTATGAGTGTATATTTTGATCTTAGGAGCTGAAGATGGATTGTAGGGAATTGCATCCTCTTCAAAATGAGCTTTGGATGGGTAATTTCTCATAAAGTATGAGGTTATGCTTGGTCAAAGTTGAGTTAACTTTTCCTGCAAAATCCTAATTTAGCAACTTTTGAGTCTTGATGAATTATGAGCAATCCTTGATGAATCATGATCAAACCTTGATAAAATGATTAAATATCCTTAAAAATGAGAATGTTGACAAAAAATATTGAAGTTTTACTGTATGTAGGCCACAGTTGACTTTTGCCCTAGTAAAGTCGATTTTTGGACCTTTGAGCAATTGACTGAGCAAACTTCCTTTGTAAGGCTTGAAACTTGACATGGATGATCTTGAGAACATATTAGGACAATGTTGAGAATTTGGGACAACTTGGACTCAAGGATCATGAAACCCTAGTTTGGAGTAGAGTGCCTTAGGAGAGAGCTTGTCTGGCCAACCCTTGGGCTACTTTGAGCAACTTGAGGATCTTTCTTGCAATGTTTTGAGAAATATGGGAGGGAAAATTTTGGGGTACAACAGTAGTGTACTAGCGGTCTATCTTGCTCATCAGCTTGTGGATGACTATGAACCGATGAAGTTCGAATTCCCTGATGAAGGACCCGAACCAGGATCTTGATGGACGATGGTGTTCAATGGTGCCTCTAATCTATGGGAAATGGTGTAAGAGCTATCATTACTTCTCTCAAGGGATTCCATATTCCTTTCACAACCATAATTGATTTTGACTGTACAAACAATATGAATGAGTATGAAGCTTGTACCTATAGCATCTAAGTCGCGATCAATTTGCGAATCAAGTACTTGAAAGTTTACGGATATTCCAATCTCGTTATCAGCCAAATTAACAGAGATTGGGAGACCCGCCATCAGAATTTGATTCCCTACTGTGAGCATGTTATTAAGTTAATCCCTTACTTCGCAGAGATCACTTTTGAGCACGTCTCAAGGGAAGAAAATAATCTTGCAAATGCTTTGGCTACTCTGGCATCTATGTTTAAGGTCAAATAGGCTCGTGATATGTCTGTGAGCATAATCAGAAGACTGGATGAGCCAACATTTTGCTTCGAGGCTGAGATAGAGTTGGATGGAAATCCATGGTTTTATGACATTAAAAGATATCTTGAAACTCAAGATTATCCAGAAGAGGCGTCTATGACAGACAAGAAGTTACTAAGAAGGTTTTCCGCTAAATTCTTCCTTAATAATGGCCTTTTGTACAGAAGGAACCATGATGGTTTGTGGTTCATATGTGTTGATAAGAACGAAGCAGCAAAGATCATTGAGGAAATGCATGAAGGTCCTTCAAAACTCATTCCAGTGGTCATACTATGGCAAAGAAAATTTTGTGAGCTGGTTATTATTGGTCCACCATGGAAACTGATTGCTACAACCATGCTCGAATCTATTATATGTGTCAGATTTATGCAGACAAGGTGTATGTGCCGCCTGTGCCACTAAATGTCTTGACTTTTGTGTGGCCCTTTACAATGTGGGGCATCAATATGATCAGCAAGATTGAGCCAACCGCTTATAATGGGCACCATTTCATTTTGGTTACCATCAACTATTTCACCAGGTGGGTTGAAGCCGCACCGTATGCGAAAGTTACTAGACAAGTGGTCACTCATTTCATCAAGCAGAATATCATTTTCTGGTATGGAACCTCCGAAAAGATCATCACTGACAATGGTTTGAATCTCAACAATAATATAATGAAAGAGCTTTATGAGTATTTCAAGATCAAACATCATAATTCTTCTCCGTGTCGCCTGAAGATGAATGGTGTAGTTGAAGCAGATAATAAGAATATTAAGAAGATTGTACAGAAGATGGTGCTAACCAATAAATATTAGCACGAGATGCTCCATTTTGCCTTGCACGGCTATTGCACCACCATGTGCACTTCGACTGGGGCAACCCCTTTCTCTCTTGTATATGGAATGGAAGCAGTATTACCCATAGAGGTTTAGATTCCCTCTCTGAATCATAAAGGATGTTGAGCTTGATGAAGCAAAATGATACAAAATCGGTTGGATCAGTTGAACCTCATCGACGAGAAAAGATTAGTGGCTATGTGTCACGGTCAGATCTATCAGACGAGGATGAAGAAGGTATTCAACAAAAGAGTGTGATCCCAGTATTACAAACCAAGTGACCTCATGCTAAAGAGGATAATTCTTCCTCAAGGTGATCCCAGGGGCAAGTGGATTCTGACTTACGAAGGACCGTTTATGGTCAAGAAAGTTTTTTCTGGTGGAGCGATGATGCTCGTGACTATGGATGGCGAAAACTTTCCACTCCTTATGAACGCTGACGTAGTAAAATAATACTTCACATAAAATTACCATTGAGTTGATTGGCTCAGGCAAAAAATGCATCCCAACGAACCTGAAAGAGTGATCAAAGGTTCAAGCAAAATTTAGGGACAAAAGAATGAGTGAATGAGTGAAAAATAATCGCACACCGGCTAAGTTGACCTGTCAAAGGAAATTTGGGCAAAAAGGGTGTCCTGATGGACTAAAAACCCGCAAGAGCAGTCTGGGAAAAATAAGGATTAAAGCGAATGACTATGTTTGATGTCACATCACGATATTGCATCCACCACTACGATCGATCACCTGATACAAGGTTGTGAATCAATCCAATTACCTATCATTTTTCTCAAATCAAGGGGGTGAGAGTGTCAGATTTGTAAGGAGTTTTAGCTGAATCGGGATTTAATGGATATCCATTTTCACATAGCCATTTGTAAACACTCCTTTTACTTTTGCTTTGGCAGTTTCCTCTTTCCAGGAATTGCTTCCCAGTATAAACTCCTTTTTACAGGCTAATTTCCAATCAATAAAGATTTCTTTTATCCAAAATGTGCTTACAATTTTTCTTTTACTATTTTGTTTACAAAAATGTCCAATGTCTTTTGATAAACATTTACATTTGAAAAATTGGATGATTTTGCACAAGCATGATAAATAAGTTGCAAATAAGTTGCAGATATTCTTGATAAATTATTTGCGATTAGGGCAGTGGACGTTGTTTTCTATCTATACCTGGGGCATATTTGGCTTAATCAGTTTTACAGGAATTACTATTTCCTCATCTTATGCACCGATTTGTCAAAACCAGAGAAATAACGAACAAAGGCGATTGCAGCATCCCTAGTCTATTATGCACTTCTCTAGTGTAATCCATATTCCCAAGAATTATTTTCTCCCAAAATGAAGATTGCTCGTCAGTGAAGTCTTTCTTCTCCTCACTGAATAGTTTGGTAAGCCTGACGGAGATTTGAAAATCCCCTGTGAAGTCCACAGTTCTCCCCGATATGGAGTCGCTTCTCCCCAATCGATCCCTCGAGCAAAGAGGTTTTCTTTAGTCAAAGCCCATGTCACTCCAACAACTTTGGAATAGAAAATTTACCCAATGTGGTCAACATTTCCCGGTGAAATCCCCATTCTCTCTTATATGTTATATGCTTCCTTATGTAGAATTGCCATTCTCAGTGAGTCATCTCATGCAAAGAGGATGTTTAACAATTGCAACATTTGGAAGAACAGAGAGCTTCTCAACTGAGTCATAATTCATGAGATCTCAATGAAGCATCTCTGATTGTCAGCGTAAAATCTTTAGTATTCTCCGACAAAGTTGTCTTAAGATTCCTGGTCGGGAGGTTGTCACCCTTCTCCAGCAGAAGCCTGGTTTGAAATCATTGGTGATTCGGGATCAGTGTCCCTTAGCGGAGCTGCCTTCCCAAGGTTTATTGTTTGGGACACCGTTCCTCAATAAGTCGCTCTCCTAAATCAAAACACTCCCCAACAAGTGGCCTTCTTTAAATAATTTTTCCCCTGAAGCCGGTGGCCTAAAAAGCTCCTTCATTCCCGAGAAGGTCGCCAAACAAATAAATTTTGCTCAAATTCACTCCTCTTTCCAACATATTTTCCTCATTTGAGATATTTCCTACAAGATGCTCATTCGCTAGTGGAATCATGCCATGAAATGGTTCTGGCAGATTATACCGTCTCATTAACAAGGACTGTATTCAGAATCGAAGATTATCCCCGATGAAGTAGGCACTTCTGGATTTTCGTCACCAAGACTTTATTTTTCTTCCCGAGTGAGAACATGTATTCTCCAGTGGAATCACGCCATGAAATGGTTTTGGCAGGTTAGACCTTCTCCCTAATGAGGATGGTATCCAGAATCGAAGATTATCTCCGATGAAGTAGGCACTTCAGGTTTTTTGTCACCAAGACTTAATTCCTCTTCCTGAGTGAGGATAGGTATTCCCCAGTGGAGTTCGTCATCGAATCTTCATCGACTCCAAGATTTAAATCTTCTCTAACTCAACGATTCATGTCATCCCCAGAGAAACGCGCCTTCGCAGACTTATATCTGAAGATCAGATATCTTCGGTACAGCTTATTCACAAGGACTATCTTCCTTCCTCAATGAAGTTTGTTCCATCTGACATGATAGAAGAAATTTTTTCCCCAGTGCAAGCTTTGTTAACTCCGATGAGAGGTTGACATATCATTCCCCAAAGAAGTCAAAAAGAATTTTGAATCCTCATAGGTCCGATACATGTTTGTGGCTTCTCCAAGCCACGCCCCGTATCCGAGGGAATTCATTTTCAGAATATTGATCAACCAGACATATTCTTAAGCAAATAGTGCAATTTATTTATGCCAATCTTATTAGCAGACAATATGGGGATGGGTTATTCGACCAAATAATCCTCAGTGAAACACTTAAACATGCATCATCGCATTGCATCCTCAAAGTGTAGTGTTGTAATTCTCTTTGGGACATTACTCTATAGAAAAACAATTCAATCAAGCATTGAAACATAAGCCATTGTTTCTCCCTGTCATTCTCATAGGAGTTGCTAAAACGAAAGCTTTGGATTATATCCTCAGCGAAGTTGCTTTACACCCGATATTTAAATTCTTTAAGTATCCTTTTACCAATTACTACCAAATCGCCAGGTGTTCACCTGCAAAGCCCAGTTTTTTCCTAGCACATCTCTTTGGGTTTCTTTCACCCTCTCTTAAGTCATCTCCGCTGATTGTTGATGCACCCGTCAAAGCCCAGTTTGTCTTGGCATATCTCTTTAGGTTTCTTTCACCCTATCTTAGGTCATCTCCGATGATTGTTGATGTACCTATTTAAGCCATGTGTTATCCTGGAATATCTCTTTGGGTTTCTATCACTCTCTCTTAGGTCATCTCTATTGATTATTGATGTACCTATTTAGTCCAGTTCTATACCTGGTACTCCTTGGAGCTCTATCATCTCCTTTAGGTAGAGGTCTCCCTTCATTACCTTTGTTTCGACCCCACTGGCATTCCTATAGCGTGCAGATGGTCCATTGCAGTCGAACCATGTGCGTGAAATCCAGTGTCTTCCTGGTACTTAGTCTAGTCGCCTGCTAGTCTCTTGAGTCGGGCCTGTTACTCGTTTATTGAGTCTCAAATTGAGTTAGTCACTATAAACCTAATCTTTGTGAGTCAATTTTGATACTCTCCCTAGGTCTCCTTCTGTACACCTTGGTAAACTCATACCATCTAAATTGTCTGTAAATCCTCGGTCGAGACTCGTAGGTGCTTTTAGAAAACACACACTTTGCTTTAGGATCTAAACATGCCTGTTTGTTGTCCTCTTTTGTACTCCGGTGTCGAGCCGAAACTCTTGACTTTGACTATTGTACTCCCTTCTTAGGTCGAGGTTGCTACTCGTACCTCTCGGTTCCCACTAAAGTTTATTTAGTGTGCCGATGGGCTATGGTAATTGAGGACACTCCAATCTGTCATTTTTTTTCTTAAGTCGAATCCGCCACTCCTTGCCTAGTTATCAGAATTTCAAATTGTTCTGATATTCCCCTTGAAGTCTAATCCGCTACTAGTCTTCTTAGATCGAGTCCGCAACTCATTACTTAGTTATCAAAATTTCAAATCATTCTGGTATTTGTTCCAAAGTCTAGTTAGCTTCTAGTTCTCTTAAGTTGAGTCTGCTATTCATTACCTTGATCACAGGTCAGCATTCGTGACATGTCTTCCTCTGGAGCCAATACTCTGTCATTTTCTCATCAATACCCGTGAAGTCATATCCAAAAATATCATCACTCTTACAAACAATATTGTTACCATCTTGTTCCATTCCTATCACTCAGAGCGCAATTTTTTGGGTTTTTTAAGTATTCAATCCCCTTCCACCTTGAATGCTCAAAAGCCATCGCTTTTTCTCACTTATCTGGTTAAAGGAGATTGAATAGGAGCAGATATTATACCCCAAAATTTACCCTCTTCACGTTGGCTTATGTTTCATTATCACGTACATATATGCATATCATTAACCCTGTTATCGTGCGATCAAGGAATTTCTATAAGGAATTGACTGCTTATCAAAGGTGTTCAAAGCTTTATACAAGTAATCTAGTCAATGAATGAGATATTTATTACCTTGTCCAATTCTCGTGTATTCTATAATTTCTTGAGTTGTAGAAGGAAGCCAGGGGTTTCGTATCGATTCAGGATATTTCAAGTTGAAAGTCTATTTCGACGCGGAAAATTTTAGAATTTTATAACTGTAGGTTAGGGTATCATTGTGAGCTGATATTTGATCACTAGGTTCGTATTCCTATTATATTCACCTTTTCGTGTTCAGTCCGAGAGCCAATTATGTGCTGAAGATGGTCAAATAATTTTGTTACTAACTTTTCGGGTTACTGATCAACAATATTTTTGGCGTTCTAAAATTTATAACTCTGAATTGGTATGTCGTCTAGAGGTGGTTCTTTCGCCATTGATTTTGTCTTGATGTCCTATCTAAATTACGTGTTCGGGCCGAAGGCTAAGTCTTGAAGGAAGGTCTTTGAATACATGTATCTGTCAGAGCTAAATAGTGGGAAAATACAGATAAAAACTGGCTGAACCGTCGTCTCGGATGCACTGAAAAATTCATAACTACTAGTTGGAGCACTGTATGAGTGTGATTCAGGTGCCCAAAATTCCTTCTGGATGTTGTCTTGATGTCGTCTTTTATGGCTAAGAGCTTATTCTACAAGTAAAGTAGCAAGAATTTTGAGTTTCTGAAGTGATATTTGAGCTGAACCAGAATTCAATCGAATTGATTTCCGATATTCAAAAATTCAAAACTCACTCATATTTTATCGTATTGTGACGGGTTTGGCGGTGAAATTACAAAAGTTAAGTTGGATACATTTTCACAAGAGGTTCCAAGTTCAAACAGTATCCAAAAGGTCTTCGTTTTTCACCCAGAGTGTGCGTGACGCGCTGAAAATCCTGAATGTTGAATATTGTTTCATCTGGGTGGAAACTTCTAAATTTCATAACTCGGTCAATTTTTATATGATAGGGCCCATCTTTTTACACAAGGTTACTGACTCAGAGATCTACAACTTTGCTTCAAAATTCAAGATCATATTCTACTCCGATCAATACCAGTTTTTTATTGAAGAACTTGTAAGAGTTGACACTAGAGCCCAAAATAAGTTTACCCGATGCGAAACTTCAAAAATCATAATTAAATCACCATTGACCCAAATGAGCCTAATATTTTGGCAACGCGTCTCAAATTTTATCATCTTCATTTTCCTTTTTGTAACTGAATCAAAATTTCGTATGATTTATGACGTGGCACTTTGTGGACATGTTGAGATTACATTGTCAAGGCAAAGTCCAACTCAATTGTGCATCCAAGGCCCATTTCCACTTTCCACATAAATCAAAAATTAAGATTTTCTCTCATAACTATACAAACCTCACAAACACAAAAACTCTCTCTCTCTCTCTCTCTCTCTCTCTCTCTCTCTCTCTCAATTCTCTTAAGAATCAAACTCAATTTTCTCTCATTTTCTCACAACAATACAATAATAAATTCATACAACTTCAACTTGCATCATCAATAATTCATCATTATCGGTTCGCCTCAGAGCACCGGCCAGCCACCGCTGACCGGCCAGCCACTACACGCAGCCGGACCGCCGCCGGAACACCCTCTGCCACCGTCAGAATCCGCGATCCCTCTCCCCTCTGCTTCGCGCGTTTCGTTTCTCCAATTTGCATTCCGATCCTTGCGATCTCTTCATCTAATCCTCCTCTTCCATTCTGCTGTGAGTTTTTCTTAAATTAAGCATTTTTCTGAATATGTGATTTTATTGAATAAGTGTTTTTTCTTGATTTTGTTATTGATTTAAGTTTTAATTGTTTAATTGTGACTTAATTAGTGAGAATTAGATTGGAATTAGGTTTAATTCAAGGATTGAATTAGGAATTAATATGTAGATTAACACTTAGGTTAGTTTAATCCTAATTTTTGTGAATTGATTAAATTTTTTATATCAAAATATTGAAGAAAATTGGCATTGCATAATTGATTCATGAGATTATGTTGAGTTCTTGAATTTACAAGTTAATAAAAAAATGTTTTGTTCAATCAATCTCATGAATTGAAAATTGATTTTAAGAGTTTCTTTAATGCATTGATATCAACTAGTTTTAATCAATTTGCTACTGTACCTTCATAAGTCATGCTTAGAGTCGGAAATTAGACGAACCGAGTTCATTTTTTAGTCTGTTGGCACATTTGTAGGCTACCATGTAATTTTCGTCCAATTCTGAGTCGATAATTTTTTATGCTTATTTCCCGAATTTGTGGTTTTTGCCTCCTATTGACTTGTATCATGTACTTTGGCATGTACTTGACTTTTGTTCATGTAGCTTGTTCATTTTACTTTGTACATAATTCATTTTTAATGCATATTACTATTGTTCAATGTTACATTTAATTTTTGTTGTTATTTGCTAACCACTTTTGTGAGATGTGCATATTTTGGGAAGTCGATTCGGATATCAATCGCTTGAGCATTATTTGGTGGTGGATACACTTATAGCTTGCACCCGTTCATCATTTTATTCTAACATTTCTTGTTGTTGATTCTAGCTTACGGCACATCTCGAGTTCCTTACACTCGTTAAACTTGCTATTACGGATTTACTATCCATTTGTTATATTTTCTGACCAATTTCTGTAATGTTGAATTTACCACTTTCTAGATATCATGTAAAGTAGGAAATAAAGAGCATGCAATCGAAGTATCTGTTTAAAGTCTTGTAGCAGGCACCACTTTCTGTATGCTAATTGTGATTGTTTAAAAACCTATCTTTGAATAGGAAATTCCGCACGTGTGTTTACTTTCTTGAACAGTTTGACTCGTTCTCGTTATGAGTTCGGTCCGTTTCATTTGTATTGTTAAGTCTTTGATTCATTCTCGATATGAGTTTGTTGCAAGTGGATTCGGTCGGTTCATGCTTGTATGAATGTGTTCATTTTACATTTATCTTTTACAATTCTATCAAATTTACAAAAAGATATATCAAATATTATTCTCCTGGTTCACCTTCCGTATGGAGTGTTCCTCGGAGGCTTTGGTCTTGGTTCATTCTCGATATTTGTTTGTTCCGTTTACATTCTGCATTTTTCTTTCATTTAAAGAATCATTAAAAAATGAAAAATATGATATATTCATATATTATTCGCCTGGTTCACTTATGTATTGGGTTTTCCTAAGAGGTTTTAATTTTGGTTTGATTCTCGATATGAGCCTGTTCGAAGTGGATGTTTCCCGATTTATTTGTATGGGCTTATTCCAGTGTATATACCACATCTTCTTTTACCATTTATGTCATGCTCCCTTAGGATCTTTGGTTTACTCTCGATATGAGTGTATTCCAAATAGCAACTAGGTTGGTTCATTCTCGAATGAGTTTGTTCTTAGAATACCATAGGTTGGTTCAACAGTCGGATGAGTGTGTTTCAGATGGACACTAGGCTTGCTATCTATGTATGAAAATATTAGGTACAAATTTTTCCTTCTTTGTCAATCCGAATCATAGACCATCATTGTATGATAAAATTAGGATTAGAAACTAGGTTAATCTCCCTTGGAGTTTTTTTCTTCCCCTTTGGCATGTGCATTAAAACTAAAACTCCTTTTTCTTGGCAAATTCCAAAACACATAAAAATACAAAAACCCTTTTTCAAGGTAAAAAACGCTAACAAATTCAAACTCTTTTCTCATCTCTTGGCTTTTCAAACTTCAAAATGGATATGTTATTTTCCACCTCTATGCAATACGATTCATAATTCCCCCAAGGTCGGGTTGCACCATGTCTACTTGCTAGAGTCGCGAATATAGCATCATCATCCTCCAGGAATTTTTTTGAGCATGTTAATTCCTTTCTACTTCAGATGCGTGAGTCTCTAAAGGTCGAGCTACAGGTAGAATGCGAACTTAATATTGTTCCATTAAAAAGTACAGAATAAACCAAAACTTGTAAGCCGAACTATGTTGCTCTGATTCCTCGAAAGGGATACATATGTAAGAGGTTGTAGAGCCTAACCGAGCACAAATTGTAAATACTTCTTTCTTTTCTCCGCATTTCTTTTTTCATGCATTCCTTTTTCATTTTCTATTTTAATCATAGACATAGCTTAAACACACCCTTATAAGTAGGAAACAAGAGTGGATACCATAGAGTACCATGGGTGTGAGGGGTGCTAACACCTTCCCCTTGCGTAATAGACTTCCTTACCTGATCTATTGGTCAAAATACCGTGACCTCACCCCCTTCAGGTTTACTCGATGTTCGCCTTTCCCTTCCTATGGGATGAAAAATGTTCGATGGCAACTTCATTGATATATTATTAGTCGATGTTCGGCCGTTTGTTTCAATACGCATCATTATACAATACCCTTATAGAGTTGGAACCTCGCCCTTACCTTATATTGATGGTTCCCAAGCTTCAACAACAAAGTCTTCTTGCCCTAGCTCTTTTCACATCCTTGCATTCTATTCTCTCCAAAATACGATCGTACAGAATGATCATTCTCAACCTCACTTTTTCCTTATGTCCTTCTTATCCCTTAGACCCTTATTAGGTTGTTTCACTCTCGCCCTCACTTATTCCATACAACATTACCATTATGCTCTTAGTACCTCTACACCAAATATTATCCCTATTTAATTATAAAAATAACTCTAAATAAACATAACTTATTGTTCACTTTATTAATAATTCTAATTAACTTATTAATCCAACACTATCCACAACATGTCATTCAACCATATATTGCATCAAATAAATCACAATGACATAATGAAATAGTAAGTATAATATTCTGAGTGTTACAACTCTCCTCCACTTAGAATATTTCCGTCCTTGAAAATTACCCGATACAAATAACTCCAGGTAAGACTCTCACATCTTGCTCTCTAATCCCCACACCACATTCTCTTCAGAATCTCCTCCTCAAACTACTTTCATGAGAGAAATTTCCTTGCCCCTCAGCTTCTTCATTTCATGATCCTTAATCTATACAGGCATTGTCTCAACACTAATATTATCCCGCACTTGCGCATCTGATAACACTAAAACACGTTGCACATTTGACTTAGATTGCACATGTTTGTTAGGGTTTTTATTATCATTTTCTTGTTTTATCCTTGTTTTTGTTTTGTTTTCAGGTACTTTGATTATCTATAGCCCCTCTTGAAGAAATGAAGAAAAACGAGCAAGAAATCAAGTTTTTGAACAAATTGTACACATGGCATCCAGCATGGCGCCCGCCATAGGGTAGGCCATGACATGGATTAGTTTCAACTTCCTTCAACTGCCATGTTCTTCTCAACTTCCCACCCTTGCACACATGGCGGGCGCCATAGGGGGAATGGCGGGCGCCACCATTGTTAAATGGTATCCCTCCCAAAAGGAGTTGGGGGCACCTTGGTAATTTCATGGAGTATGGTTCTTCTATAAATAGGAGGTTCTAGTTTAATTTTCTTTTCATCCAAGCTTAGTTACAAACTTAAGCCATATACTGTCAGATTTTGTAAGTGATAATCCCATCACATCAAAGAGTTATCACACCATTGATAGAGTCTGTAATCAAGTTAGGAGCACTTTGGTAGAAGTTAATCCTACCGCCATTTTCATTTCCAGTCGCATTTATTTCCAGTTGTACCTGATTTAAAGCCTCTAATTTGGAGTAGGTTTTTATTTACAAGTCTCTCTTTAATTTATTTATTTCATCGCACTCGCTTTACTTTATTTATTTCATCGCACTCGCTTTACTTTGTTTATTTCCTGGTCTTGCACTTATGTACTTGCTTTATTTACTTGTCTTTTAAAGTCTTTTTACTTTAAGAATCTACGTTAACATGATCTATTTTAACATGTCTGTTTACATTTCCATATCTGGCTAAATTTTAAAGGATAGAATGTAAGGATCATAGTCAAAGTGATGTTCCATATAATGTGTCTGTAGAAATACTTAAGGGTTGTTTTGGTTTTTAACACAAGTTTTCTGCACTTTATTTTTGTTGTGTAAGATCGAAAGTCAGCCAACCTTCAGCTAAACATGCGTAGTCTTAGTTGTTTAAAGAAATCAAAAGCGCTTTGTTCAATTAAGTAGGAATCTTTTAACACTTTTAGCAAACGATTTCAAAACTCTTTTCAGGCGTGTTTATGGGTTTAAAGGTCTAGTCCTCTTTTGGTTAGAAGTTCCAAGTCAAAATTACTTTTCAACTAAGTCAAGAAACTATATTTCTTAAAAATAGGTTTATTAATTTAACTCAATGTGTGCCTTTTTATAAGTGACAATAAGAGGGATTGATTAAAGAATAAACTCGGTTCTGAATACAAGAAAGCGATAGTTCCTGTAAAATTAGTTCTTTTCATGAGTAGAAAATATTTCCCTATAAGTAGTTCAATTTAGAAGCATTTGGAATATTATCAGACTGTGTGAATTACATTCAAGCCTGTTGTTTTTATTTAAATTTATATCTTCATACTTTACTTTCATTGTGTACTCATAAACCCCTGAATTTTTTTACCTTAGATAAACATCGTAATAACAGAAAATCGATAGATTGAAGTTTGGTCTTTGTGGGATTGATAATCTTTTATGTTACTCTGACGTGTTTCTTATACTTGCGAAAACTATGCATCAAGTTTTTGGCGCCGTTTCTGGGGACCAATTACGTCATATTTCATACCCTGCTATTACACCGTCTAGACTAGGGTTTATTAAGCCGGTAAATGCAAAGAACTCGCAACACCGGAAGTTTATTTCATCCTTTAGCGGAACCTGAATGTTACGCCCACGCACGTATCTTACTCCAAAGAGTTAGGAGAGCTATGGCCGAAGAACGTAACCAAAGACCCCTTAAGGAATTCTCCCAACCCTCTGACGAGGAACCCAGTTCTAGTATATTAAACACTGTTATTCCTGCTAACAATTTTGAACTGAAACCCTCTCTATTACAATTAGTACAACAAAACCAATTCGTGGGTCTTGCTACAGAGAAACCAAATCAACATTTAAAAGTATTTATCCAATTAGCTGACACCTTTAAAACCAACGGAGCTACACCTGAGGCAATTCGTTTAAGACTATTCCCTTTCTCCCTCAGAGATAAAGCATGTTCTTGGTTAGATTCCCTTCTAGCCAATTCCATAACAACCTGGGAAGACCTTAGGAGAGTGTTCCATACCATATATTTTCCCCCGAGTAAGACTGATGTCCTTCGAAATCAGATCACCATATTTACTCAAAACCAAGGAGAATCGCTTTTTGAGGCTTGGGAGAGATATAAAGACCTATTAAGAGCTTGTCCACACCATGGCCTAGAAAAATGGTTAATCATCCATACCTTCTATAATGGACTCATTTATAACACTAAGATGACCATCGACGTTGCCACTGGAGGTGCATTGATGAACAAACCCTACCCTGAAGCTTGAGCTCTCATCAAAGATATGGCGCAAAACCATTATCAACGGGAACTGAACGAGCATCGGTAGAGAAGAAAGAGACCCAAGGAGGAATACATGAGATAAGTTCTATAGACATTATGCAACCCAAAATGGATTATTTAGCCCTTAAAGTTGAACATACTTCTTCAAACCCAGCTACTGTAGCAACGGTCCACATGAAATGTGAAATATGTGTAACCAAAGGGCACCAATCAGCTAAATTCAATTTGTTAAACGAAACAAGCACAAACCAAGTCAACTATGCCAAGGGAAACCCATTTTCAAATACTTACAACCCTGGATGGAGGAATAATCCAAACTTCTCCAATAAAAACAATAATCATATCCAAAATTCAGCACCTCCGAGACCATCAGGTTTTCAAGCCCAGAGATAAAACCAACATATGCAAGTTGTACCCCCAAAGTCGAACCTAGAGAAAATTATGGAAAATTTCATTTCGGCCCAAACCCAGCAAAAAAAAGAATTCCTAAACCAAAACATTCATGTAAATGAATTAATCACACAATTAGGAACCAAGGTTGACCAAATAGTCACCCACAACAAAATGCTTGAAACCCAGATCTCTCAGGTAACTCTCAAACAAGCCCCCCAAACTACGCTTGGAGGGAAATTTCCTAGACAACCTCAACCAAACCCTCGAGGACAAGCCAACCATTACCTTACAAAGTGGGACTGCTTAAGATGAACCTATCAACTCAACATTGAATGAATCCAAAACTTCTAAGAAATGTGTTGTGCCTACGGATGAAGTAGAGGAACCAGTCAAATCTGAAAAATAGAAAGATAAAGATAAAGTAGAAGCCATAGGTAAAACTTATGTACCACCCCCGCCATGCAAACCACCAATACCATATCCACAAATATTTAAGCAAACTAAAATTAACAACCAATATCAATAATTCATAAAAATAATAGAGAAACTCCATGCAAGATTCCTTTCATCGAAGCCATCACCCAAATACCATCATATGCTAAATTCCTCAAAGACATCCTAACCAAAAAATGTAGGATTGACGATCCCAAACCCTTGGAATGCATTTCTATTTCCGAAAATAAACTTGCTAAGAAAGATAAAGACCCTGGAAACTTTTCCATACCTTGTATTTTAGGAAATCACATGGTCGAAAAAGCATTCCTGGACTTAGGAGCTAGTGTGAGCTTAATTCCTCTGGCAGTTTGTGAGAGATTAAACTTAGGAGAATTGCAACCTACTAAGATGTATCTTCAATTAGCCGATAGATATGTTAAATATCCAACTTACATATTAGAAGATGTCCCGGTTAGGATCGGAAAATTGTATATCCCCGCTGATTTTATTGTCATGTACATAAAAGAAGATGACAATATCCCAATCCTCTTAGGTAGACCATTCTTATCAAATGCAGGAGCCATAATAGATGTCAAGAAAGGAAAGTTGACTTTTGAAGTAGGTGATGAAAAGATAGAATTTATTCTTTTGAAATTTCTTAGGGCACCAGTAATAGGAAATGCGTGTTATGCCATAGACATCATTGATGAATGCGTTAGGGAACTAGATCAATAAGAACCCACGCCAACAATCAAGCTACCTTTAACCCTCATAAGGGGAGATGATGGATTTGAAAATATGGAACCCTACATTGATGATAACCTTCACGAATGTTTAGCCCTTACTCCAGATCCTATACCATGCCCTAAAAAACCAACTTTAGAACTTAAAGAACTACCCAAGAATCTAAGATATGAGTTTCTAGATGAAGGAATGAACCATCCAGTTATAGTCAGTGCTACCTTAAACCAAGAAGAAACAAACCAACTGTTAGATGTTTTACGAAAATATCCCTCAGCTTTAGGATATAATATCTCTGATCTAAAAGGTATAAGTCCATCTGTATGTATGCATCTGATTTTACTTGAGGGAGATTCAAAACCCTCCAGAGGACATCAGAGAAGGATAAATCCTATAATGATATTCAAAATGCAGATGTAAATCTCCACCAACTTTGGTACCGGAAAACTCATTTTAATCGGAATGAAATGAGCCGATTTCGTCATCCTATCAACAATCACATAAATCCTATTGTGTCCTCTTGGATTACTCGGCAACCGTATCACAAAATCCATCCATATATTATTCCATTTCTACTCGAAACATCTAACAGTTGCATCAATCCTACAGGTTTCTGATGTTCAATTTTTGACTCATGATAAGTCAAACATGCATACACAAACTACGCCACATCGCGTTTCAATCCAGACCATCAAAATAACTTATTCAATTCTTGGTACATTTTAGTAGCTCTCGGATGAATAATCAAACCGCTCCTATGACTTTCTTCCAGAATCATCTTCTTTAACTCAAAGTCATCAGGAATACAAATTTTGTCGTGGAATCTCAACACACCTTGCACATCCACTTTAAAATCACTGTCTTCGGACTGATCACTTCTAATTATCAAGTCTAGCAACTTTACATCAGAAGATAAATGTTATCAGAAAGACCACTACACTCAACAGAAGAAATATTATGACCATTTCTATAGAAACATCAATAGTATTAACGAATGTTGAATGTTCATCATAAAGGGAATCAATCCAAAGATCAAGAGATCAAAAAGAAAGAACTCAATATCAAAATCAGATGTATTGATATAAGTTATTGCTTCATAAATCAGACATCAGATATTTAACTTAGAAAAGCTGATTATCAAGGTATCAAGACAAGGTCAAGATAAAGTAGATCAGAAGATCTTTCACTCAAAAAAGTTGTTCATTGGATAAGCTTTTGATTGTATATTTGAAGTCAATGTTCAAACATCTAAAAAGACTAAGACTCTACAACAAAGAAAAATCTCATGGATCATTATCATTCCTCAATGAGAATCAATCTAGCAAGAAGAAAATAATCAAAGCTCAAGAAATTATAGACTTGAGAATCAGATATGATGTTGTCATAATATCTTATTTCAAGGTCCATCATCAGAAAAGCTTTTGATATCTTCATCAGAAAAGCTTTCACGTAAAATCATAAGACTTGTTTCTCATATAAGTTATTGTAGATCATTCTAAAAACAAGAATCCACTATTAAAAGTATATAAAGAGAAACATCTTCCCAACACAATCTTCATCTATCAGATCAAAAAAGAAATATGCCTTCAAGAGTATTTCTAGATCAGAAGAAAAGCTTTGTGTTTCAGATAGGTCGTTTCCCATAATTCTAAAGACAAAATTGGTTTTGACCACTCTATTGTTCCTGCGCTACAACAACAAAGTAGTTTATGATCTACTCATCAGTCAGTCATCAGAAGAACGAAGATAAGTGATTGATCTCTTCCAAGTTTAATACTTCATAATCTGAAGTACATCATCAGAAGATAAAGATCAAGAAACTTAGTCAAGAATAAAATAGTACAATGATAGTACTATTCAAAGAAGTTGTTCTCCCACCAACATACACTATCTACTGCAAGCAGCGGGTATAGGAAAGTGACATTTCGTACTATTCCAAACCTCGCTTGAATATATTTGTTGGGAATCAACCGTTGGAAGGGGAAAATACTTCTCTATCCTTACAGTGTTTCTTTTATTTGAAGGCTATAAAAGGAGAATATTGATATGAAGAAAATTTGTTGGAAAACCATGAATAAAAACGTTGTTGGAGTTGTTACGTTGATCATGCTGAAGCTAATCAAATAAGATGAAGAAGAAGAATTATACAAGATGTTATTCAAATTAAAAATTATATACATCTTGGCAGAATTATGAAAATGTAAGGAGCTATTGCTCATATCTTGATTAATTAAGAAATAAGATAAATAAGAAGAATTCTACAAGATGTCATTCAAATTATCAATCCTACACATCTTGACAGAATTATGAAGAAGCAAGGAGTTGGTGCTCATTGCTTGATCAACGATGAAGATAAAGACAAGAAGACTACAAGACGGTGCACTTAACTTAGTTTATATTCATCTTTGTAGAAATATGTAAAACACAAGATTTGTTACTAAGATTGTGTTGTTTCTTATTATCTTCATGTAAATTGTTTGTACACAAGAGTTATTTCTCACAATTAAGTCAAACAATATGTACTTAAATTAGGAGTAATCTACTTAATAAGAAGCACTCATGTAATATCCAGAAAAACAATTCTGTTTAGAATTGGTTGGTTCCTCAAGTGATCGAGTGAAGATCAGAAGACTTGAGAAGATGTTGGACAAGGTCATCGTAGATGAAATCCTATTCTAAGGGACCAGTTTGGTCAGAAACTTATGGGGTCAATGATCGCTATATGTCTTAGGGGACTAGGAAGGTCAGAATTCTTAAGAGATCACTTATTGAGGGTCATTGTGAGAAATCCCTTATAGAAAGATCAAGTTGATCAGATTTCTAATAGGTTCGATGATCGTTATATCTCGTGGAGATCAATAAACGTATTTGTTGTACCCAAAAATTTTACCTCTCATTTTAATCAAAACATATTCCTAGAGGTCCTCAATTTGCTCAAGGTTGCCCAAGAGTTGACCAGACAAACTCTCTCCTAAGGCAATGTATCTTAAACTAGGGTTTCCATTTTCATCAAGATGGGTGGACTCTAAAGACTTTATATGCTATCCATGGTCCTAATATGTTTTCAAGACCCTCCATGTTAAATTTCAAGCCTTGCACAAGAAGTTTGCTCAATCAACTACTCAGATGCTTGAGAATCGACTATATTAAGTCAAAAGTCAAATGTGGCCCACATACAGTCAAACTTCTAGATTTTTGGTCAACATACACATTTTGAAGTTATATTCATCATTTGATCAAGGTCTGATCATGATTCACCAAGGAATGCCCCAAATTTCTCAAAACTCAAAAGTTGCTAAATTAGGGTTTCTCAAGAAAAGTCAACCAAACTGTGACCAAGCATAACTTCCTCATACTTTATCAGAAATTTTCCATCTAAGGATCATTTTGAAGAGGATGAAATTCCCTACAATTCATCTTCATCCCTCAAGTTTAAAATATGCACTCACAAAAAGATATGGATTTCCACATTATAGGTCCTTTTGAAAAGTCAACAAAAACACTTTTTCGGTAGAAGCTTCTTACATGAATATGGAAGACCCAATTTAGATGAGACAAAAAGGGTTGTTTAGGGGACATCCTAAGATTTCTAAAAAATCCAAGAACACCTCTCTAGGGTTAAAATTGGAAGAGATATGCCTTGTCAAAGTTGACCATTTTTGCAAAATTGCCAAAAGTCAAATATGCTCAAAATTGCATTTTTTTGCCAAATGGGCCTAACCTTTTATGCTTGCACCTCACTTATAACATGGTCCACGACCCAAATATTCACTCACATGTTATTTGCTTCATTATTTATTTTATTTTTATTTTTTATTAATTAAAAGTTAAATTAAATCAAATAAATGGTAAATAATAGCAAAGATTTGTTTTGATTGGATTTTTGGACAGAATCACAAGCTCATTATGTTGGCATATTAGAATCAAATCGAATCAAGGTTAATTGGCACAAGAATGGCATGATTAGGCCAAATTTGGAAGGATATAATACAACATGAAAACCAAATCAAATCTTCAAAAATTCCAAAGATGCTAGCTGTTTTTATAACTCTAATTCACTTAGGGATATATAATGAACAAAGCCTGACACAAAAACAAGAGGTTGCAGTCGTGAAGAACACTAGAACAAACTCAAAATTTTGGCAAAAAAGTGGTGATCTGATCTCTACCCTAGAGGACAATTCAAGGCCTTCCAACATTCCTAAACGATTCTTGGACCTTCCCAGAAGCTAACCCAATCGATTGCAGGTCCTTTCTCGTCCAGAAACGCTCGCTACATCTCATACGGTTTGCTTATTTTTTTCAAATCGATTACAGCAATTCTTGCATCATTAACATAATTTAATAACATATTTGTGATCATTGATGTATTTCTAACATCTGGATTATTTAATTGGATTTTTTAGGCTTATACGAGTGACTGCCATGGCTAGGGTTTGAGGTCACATTTTGGGGCTTCTTGATACATGTGAAATTGGCCTACACAAAGGGTACCATCGTACTCGTGAGGTCAAAACAATTTTATTGGTGTAGCCATAATTCATTTATCATGCCTATGCTAGATTTTGGAAATTTGTAGGGTTTTAGTTACAGACGTTTGTCCGTAGGTATAAGTTACTTACCTAAGACGACGAACCTGTGAAGAAGACAATAACGTGGCAGCTAACCACTGGACCATTCAAACTGGCGCGCGTTTTTTTCTTTTGTCCACTAACTCACCTTGATTGCATATATTATGTATTATTATTATTATATTATCAATTGAAACATGTAGCGCAGCTGGCAAGGATGTGTGTTGAAAAGGGTAGAGGACCTGGATTCGATCCCAGGTCCTGGCAACTTTCTTATTTTATTTTCCTTTAACAAATCCCATGCATTACCATCCCAAAGGCCTATCATGCGCCACCAACAGCCAGCCACAGGATGCATGATCAACCAGATCCAACTCCTCTACCTGCCAGAGACCATGGTACACCATCAAGAAGCAGCCCCACAGGATCAGGCGCTGACTGGGCTTCAGCTTGGTGGGCCTGGAATAATTTCCACAACACCCCCCCCCCCTCCAATTTCTATACATGCCCAATTATATTTTTTTTATTTTTTTTATTTATTTTTTTTGTTTAATTATTTGTTTTCACAAATTAATCCTTTTTTTAATTAATTACCAAAAACCAAAAAAAAAATCACAAAGACACCAAAAATCTTTTTTTTTGTAAAATAATTATTTTCTTTAATTAATTAATTTGATTAAAAATTAGGTTAATTTAACTCCTTTAAAATCAATTAGAAATTAGGATTTGATTTTTGTAAATAATTAATTTTTTCTTCAAAAATAACTTAAACATTTTTCTCAAAATTAGATTTTTATGTTTCTGATCGTCCTTGCATTTAATTCGTCGCGCGTATTTTAATTACCCTTTTTTATTATTTGGTAATTGCTCTGAGGTTGTAATAGATTTTAATTAGGTTTTAATTCCGCATTTTATTTTCAGTCAAAATAATTTTGTATCTGCGAAAGCCACGTAATACTTAGGATTTCTATTTCTGCACTTTAAATTCCGCAAATATAAACTGTTAGATGTATGCTAATAGGATTGTATGGCAAGAATAGTTGAAAATTAAAATGGTAGGTAACCTAAATGTGCAAAGACAAATTAACTGAAAAATTTCACTCGCACATGCTCGCTCCTAGGGTTTACTCCACTTCCGTTGCCTTTGGTTAAACGGTCATGAAGTATAGGGTTTGTTAGTGGTTGTCCTCTAGCCCCGAAAGATCTAAAATGACCCATTCAAATGTTGCCTCAGAAAAATATCTTTAAGGCTTTAGGATGATTACTAACACCTCCTAACGTTGCTTTTGTGATTGTATTTGTCCCTTCGAACGTCCCTAAAAACTCCAACGGCGGTGCTACCTATTCCTTAATAATAGGATAGCGTTGTCTAAAGGAAAACGAATAAACTTTTTCGATTAGGTAGATTAGTTCCTAGGTACTTGCTCAAACAAACAAAAACTTTTTCACACAAACACTTTTCAAACAAATTTTTCAAAAACAACTTCGTAACACTCTTTAGGACAAAAACAAGGGTTAAAATGAGGTAAAATAAAACTTTTCAAAACAAGCACACACACAAGCAATTTTAAAATGATCAAGTACCTAAGAGCCCGTGGAAAACCATGGATAACATCATTGCAATTTTGAAGATTTGATTTGGTTTTCATGTTGTATGATATCCTTCCAAATTTGGCCTAATCATACTATTCTTGTGCCAATTAACCTCGATTCGATTTGATTCTAATATGCCAGCATAATGAGCTTGTGATTCTATCCAAAAATCCAATCAAAACAAATCTTTACTATTATTTACCATTTATTTGATTTAATTCAATTTTTAATTAATAAAAAATCAAAATAAAATAAATAATGAAGAAAATAACATGTGAGTTAATATTTGGGTCGTGGACCATGTTGTAAGTGAGGTACAAGCATAAAAGGTTAGGCCCATTTGGAAAAAAATGCAATTTTGAGCATATTTGACTTTTGGTAATTTTGCAAAAATGGTCAACTTTGACAAGGCATATCTCTTCCAAATTTTAACTCTAGAGAGGTGTTCTTGGACTTTCCAGAAATCTTAGGATGTCCCCTAAACAACCCTTTTGGTCTCATATCAATTGGGTCTTTCGTGTTCATGAAAGAAGCTTTGACCCAAAAAGTGTTTTTGTTGACTTTTCAAAAGGACCTATAATATGGAAATCCCTATCTTTTTGTGAGTGCATATTTTGAACTTGAGGGCTGAAGATGAATTGTATGGAATTTCATCCTCTTCAAAATGACCCTTGGATGGAAAATTTATGATAAAGTATGAGGAAGTTATGCTTGGTCAAAGTTTGGTTGACTTTTCCTGAGAAACCCTAATTTAGCAACTTTTGGGTTTTAAGAAATTTGGGGCATTCCTTGAGGAATCATGATCAACCCTTGATCAAATGATGGATATAACTTCAAAATGTTGATGTTGACCAATAATCTTGAAGTTTGACTATATGTGGGCCACAATTGACTTTTGACCTAATAAAGTCGATTCTCAAGCATCTGAGCAGTTGACTGAGCAAACTTCTTGTGCAAGGCTTGAAATTTGACATGGAGGGTCTTGAGAACATATTAGGACCATGGAGAGAATATTAAGTCTTTGGATTCCACCCATCGTGATGAAAATGGAAACCCTAGTTTAAGATACATTGTCTTAGGAGAGAGTTTGTCTGGTCAACTCTTGGGCAACCTTGAGCAAATTGAGGACCTCTAGGAATATGTTTTGAGTAAAACGAGAGAGAAAATTTTGGGGTACAACATTTGCCCCTGTTCAATCTTCTTAAACCTGGGGATGTAGATTGGCTTGTCTGCCTTTCGTGATCTGAAGGTGGAAGATGATTGAACACTAGAGTGCCTAGAAATTTGCACTCGTATGAAGTGATACTTGATTTGGTGATAGAGGGAATAGGCTTACAGATTCCATTTGGAAGTTGATGGTGAATCGTCGGGGATGGGTTTAAAGATGCCATCTAGAGGATGTTGATTTCCTGAGATATTCTTTTGATAAGAATTCCTATTCTTGTCATTGAGGAGGAGTCTGCTGACGAATGTTGGTATCTGTCTTGGGAGAAATAGAATTTTAGGGGCTTTAGTTGTCCGTTACTCTACTGGGGAAATAACTCCTGCTTGAGGAATCGGAAGTGAATTACATATTTGGTCAGGGTACAGGTTGCATCACAACTTACTAGGGAAATGCAAAATCGATCGTGTTTGATCAGGTCCAGGTCTAACAGTGTTATGAACTGTTGTTTGGAGATAAGAGAGAAGAAACCTGGATGGTAAGGTTATGAGAAGGAACATGGGTCATAGGGTTATTTCGAAATTAAAGCTGGATAGTAGGGCTATGAGAAGGAACTTGGATAGTAGGGTCACTTCGAAATTAAAGCCTGGATAGTAGGGCTGTGAGAAGGAACCTGGGTCGTAGGGTTACTTCGAAATGAAAGCCTGGATAGTAGGGCTGTGATAAGGAACCTGGGTCGTAGGGTTACTTCAAAATGAAAGCCTGGATAGTAGGGCTGTAAGAAGGAACCTGGGTCGTAGGGTTACTTCGAAATGAAAGCCTGGATAGTAGGGCTGTAAGAAGGAACCTGGGTCGTAGGGTTACTTCTAAATGAAAGCCTGGATAGTAGGGTTGTGAGAAGGAACCTGGATAGTAGGGTTACTTTGAAATGAAAGCCTGGATAGTAGGGTTGTGAGAAGGAACCTGGGTCATAGGGTTACTTCAAAATGAAAGCCTGGATAGTAGGGTTGTGAGAAGGAACCTGGGTTGTAGGGTTACTTCGAAATGAAAGCCTGGATAGTAGGTTTGTGAGAAGGAACCTGGGTTGTAGGGTTACTTCGAAATGAAAGCCTGGATAGTAGGGATGTGAGAAGGAACCTGGGTCGTAGGGTTACTTCGAAATGAAAGCCTGGATAGTAGGGTTGTGAGAAGGAACCTGGATAGTAGGGTTACTTCGAAATGAAAGCCTGGATAGTAGGGCTGTGAGAAGGAACCTGGGTCGTAGGGTTACTTCGAAATGAAAGCCTGGATAGTAGGGCTGTGAGATGGAACCTGAATAGTAGGGTTACTTCGAAATGAAAGCCTGGATAGTAGGGTTGTAAGAAGGAACCTGGGTCGTAGGGTTACTTCGAAATGAAAGCCTGGATAGTAGGGTTGTGAGAAGGAACCTGGATAGTAGGGTTGTGAGAAGGAACCTGGGTCGTAGGGTTACTTCGAAATGAAAGCCTGGATAGTAGGGTTGTGAGAAGGAACCTGGATAGTAAGGTTACTTCAAAGTGATAGTGTAGATTAGTTGACCCGTTTGGTTTAGGGAACTGAGTTTCCATTAATCGTCTGTAGATGTGACATGCATAACTGCTGGATTTGTTGAAGCTAAACATCTTTTCCTAAAAGGATATCAAGGTTAGTTACATGCGATGCATGAAATGCAGGGTGAGATGATGTTCTCAGAATAAATGAGATTATGCTATATATGATATGTATGCACATGTCATGATGTATGTTCACGAAATGCTATCGGGGTATGCCCGCGTCTGGGAAAATAAATCCCTGACGGTTGCTGGAGATTTGTAAATGTTCTGTCGGGAAGAGATTCTGCTTGAGAATAAACTCTGCGGGGAAAAACTTAGGAAGTGAGTTTTTGTAATTGAAGTGATGAACTCCGTCATGGATTGAGCCTCTGTATCTAGAAAAATAAACTCTGCTAGGGGGATAACATTTACTGACTCGCCCGTGATTATGGAATTTGGCTGGGGTATATAGTTGTCAGTTTTAAGAATGAACTTGGCTGGAGAAGGTTATGTCCTGTTTCAGGAAAGATGACATTAATACTTTTACTCTGTAGGGAGTGTATGTACTAATGATTATGCTCCAAAGCTGACTCTATCCCGGTACCTGTTGGGCGGAGTAACTGTCGGATTTGTCACTTCTTGTTTTTTGCCCCTGTTTCTGGAATTATGAGTAATTGTCTTTTATTTCTTATGCAAATATTTATAAGCAGCAATCATTTTCAAATACATATATCAAAAATAAATCATTGTACATTCTTGCAAAACAAAACAGAAAAAGAAAAACAAATCGAAGTTTCTTGTGAAAATGATTTGTATTGATTTTTGAAGTTGGCCTGTAATAGGCGTTTTTGTACAAAGAGGCTGACGCTCTAGTAATAGAACGCCGCTGAAAAATAGAAACTATACAATTTATGTAAAATAAAGAAAAACAAAAACATCTATGTGAAACAACCCCATTGGGTTCCAACTCTGCTATTTCCTTTATATCTTCAAGCGTCTCATCACTTTGCTTGTTGGCCGAAAGTTTATCAGATTGATTGGCGCCATTCGAGCTTGATAGTCGATACCGAAGTCTGGTCGCAAGATGATCCAATGAGACATAGTGGTACGCTTCATATCCCTAACTTTTTCCTGGACCACCCTTTTGGGTTTTTAGTCCACCGGGATACCCTTTTTTGCCCAAGCCGCCCTTTCAGGTTTTCGACTTGTCGGGTGTACAGATTTTTCATTTTCATCCCTTACTTTTGACCGAACCATTTTGGTTCGCCGGGAAGCCCTTATTTTTGCCTAGGCCAGTCAACCTAGCGGGTCTTTTGATTAGGCGTAGTATCTTTTCACTATGTCTTCATTGATAGGGTGAGGAATGACGTCACCGTCTGTGGTGGTTAGAATCATAGCTCCACCTGAAAAAATGTTCTTAACCACAAATGGCCCTTCATACGTGGGGGTACATTTTCCCCTGGGATCATCTTGCGGCAGTATGATGCGTTTGATCACTAGATCCCCGACTTGATATTCTTGACACTTGACTTTCTTGTTAAAAGCCTTGATCATTCGCTTTTGATACGTCTCACCATGGCAGATAGCAGTAAGTCTCTTTTCATCGATTAGATTTAACTGATCAAGTCGGGTTCGGATCCAATCGTCTTTGCTCAAACCTGTATCCTTCATAATCCTGAGAGAAGGTATCTGGACTTTAATGGGTAGGACTGCCTCCATGCCATATACCAGAGGTACGGTACCCATGAAGAGTAAATGGTAACATCTCATTCCAGTCTTTGTATGTCACCGTCATCTTCTGTACAATCTTCTTGATGTTCTTGTTAGCTGCTTCAACAGCGCCATTCATCTTCGGCCGGTAGGGAGAAGAATTATGATTCTGTATCTTGAACTGTTTACAGAGCTCAGTGATCATTGTGTTGTTGAGATTAGTACCATTGTCAGTAATAATTCTCTCTGGCATACCATATCGACATATCAGATTATATCAGATAAACCGCGCCACGACGTTCTTGGTTACTATAGCAAAATAGGCTGCCTCAACCCACTTCGTGAAGTAATCAATGGATACTAGGATGAAGCGATATCCATTAGAAGCGGTGGGCCTGATTTCTCCGATCATGTCGATACCCCACATCGCAAAGGGCCACGGAGCTGTTAAGATGTTTAAGGGGACCGGAAGCACATGCACCTTATCAGCGTAGATTTGGCACTTATGACAAGTTCTAGAGTGCTGATAACAATCGGCTTCCATAGTGGACTAGTAATATCCTGCCCGTAGGATCTTCTTATCCATGGTGTATCCACTGGAATGGGTTTCGAATGTGCCTTCGTGTAGATCTGTCATGATCCTCTCTGCTTCGCTCTTGTCTACACACCGTAGTAGCGTGGAGTCATGGTTGCGTTTATAGAGGATTCCATTACTGAGGATGAACTTTTCAGTGAACCTTCTCAGAAACTTCTTATCGGTTATAGATGCCCCTTCGGGATACTCTTGAGCCTCGAGATACCTTTTCACCTCATGAAACCAAGGTTTGTCTGCCATTTCTTCGGTGTCGATTTCACAGCAGTGTGCTAGTTCATCTAGCCTCTCAATGGTGATTTGGGGATCTTCATTGTCCCACCTGACCTTGAACATTGACGACATAGTAGCTAGCGCGTCCGCTAACCGGTTCTCCTCTCGTGAGAAATGTTCAAAAGTTACTTTCTCAAAGTGTGGGAGAAGTGTCAGTACATACTCTTTGTAAGGAATAAGGTTCGGGTGCTTCATATCCCACTCGCCTTTGATTTAACTTATTACCAAAGAGGAATCCCCGAATACACTCAGGAACTTGATCCTTAGGTCGATAGCAGCTCGCAGACCCATAATACATGCTTCATACTCCGCCATGTTGTTGGTACAGTTGAAACATAATCGGGCAGTGAATGAAATATGATAGCACTCGGGAGATATGATTACAGCGTCAATGCCGTTACCCAGTGCGTTTGAGGCTCCATGAAAATACATAGACCATCGGGATCCTTCCTTGGGTCCTTCATCCGGTCCAGGTTCTTCGTAGTCAGTTACCAACATAATATTCTCATTCGGGAACTCGAAATTCATGGACTGATAGTCGTCCATAGCCTGATGTGCCAAATGATCCGCTAACACACTTCCCTTGATTACTTTTTTGGTTGTGTATTGGATGTCGTATTTAGTTAAGATCATTTTCCACCTTGTTATCCTTTTGGAGAGAGCGGGCTTCTCGAAAATGTACTTGATCAGATCCATCTTCGATATCAACAAGATGGTGTGAGTCAGCATATATTGTCTCAGTCGGCGAGCCGCCCATGCCAAAGGGTAGCAAGTTTTCTTGAGCAGTGAGTATCTTGTCTCACAGTAGGTAAACTTTTTGCTAAGGTAGTATATTGCGTGCTCTTTTCAACCAGACTCGTCATGCTGCCCCAGCACACACCCCATTGAATTGTCTAGCACTGTCAAGTACAATATCAAAGGTATTCCTTCAACCGGAGGCATCAGAATTGGTGGTTCTTGAAGGTATTCCTTGATTCTTTCGAAAGCGGTCTGGCATTCATCATTCCACTTTACCACTTGATCTTTCTTCAGAAGCTTGAAGATGGGCTCACAGGTAGCAGTCAGATGTGAAATGAACCTGGCGATACAATTCAGTCGTCCCAAGAAACCTCTAACTTCCTTCTCTGTACGGGGAGCTGGAATTTCTTGTATAGCCTTTACCTTTGCATGGTCTACCTGAATACCCTTGTCACTGACAATGAACCCCAGAAGCTTACCAGACCTTACCCCGAAGGTACACTTGTTCAGATTCAACCTCAACTTATATATCTTCAACCTGTCGAACAACTTTTAGAGATGATCAAGGTGCTCTTCCTCAGTCTGAGACCTGGCTATCATGTCATCATCATAAACTTCAATCTCGTGGTGAATCATATCGTGGAACAAAGCGACCATGGCGCACTGATAAGTTGCCCCAGCATTCTTCAACCCGAAAGGCATCACCTTGTAGTAGAAGGTGCCCCACTGTGTAACGAAGGTTGTCTTCTCCATGTCTTCAGGAGCCATCTTGATCTGGTTGTAGCCAGAGAAACCATCCATGAAGGAAAAGATTTTGTGTTGCACAGTGTTGTCAACCAGAACGTCAATGTGAGGAAGTGGGAAGTCATCCTTGGGGCTTGCCCTGTTCAAATCTCTGTAATCCATGCACATCCGTACCTTACTGTCCTTCTTAGGTACCGGAACAACGTTAGATACCCACTATGGATAAGAAGTGACAGCTAATAATCCTGCGTCGAACTTCTTCATTACCTCTGCCTTGATCTTCTCTGACATTTCAGGGTGCAGACGACGGACCTTCTGTTTAACCGGAGGATAGTCTTCTTTAGTCGGCAGGCGGTGTACCACAATATCAGTGTCCAGACCAGGCATGTCTTCATAGGACCAGGAAAAGATCTCAATGTAGGCGTGCAACATTTGTATCAACTGTTGTTTGACCTTAACTTCTAAATGTGCACCAATCTTGACCTCCTTTCTATCTTCCTCAGTACCGAAGTTCACTATCTCAACCGGCATTTCATGAGGCTGTATGGCCCTTTCTTCCTGCTGTAGTAGTCTAGCAAGTTCTTCATGCACCTCACAATCATCCTCACCTTCGTCCTCGGCTTGGTTGATCGGATTTTCAAAGTCAAAACTGGCAATAGAAGAGCTGTTATCAATGGGATCTAGAGTGGATATGGATCTGCAGTATGATACGTGAGTGTGTGTAGGAGAATAGTTGTTTTGATAAAGTGACAACAGAAAAGAAAAGAAAAATAGGGAGCACAAAATTTGTATGCAATAAACATCCAATGCTTTATTAATGATATATGAAATGACAAATAATAGCCCTCACAAGCAAAACCAATGTGCCTCGGGCAAGGCACAAGGCCGTAAGTTTTTTAAATTGTTTATTACAAATCTCAAAACAAGTAAGATAATTATTGCGGAATAAAAGAAACTGGTATAAAGTCCCTAGTCGTCCAGTTACTCGGTCCACCGTTGGTAGTTGGGTAGATCCAGTTGTCAATGTTTGAGTCTTCCTCGTTGTCTTCAATGGCATTAATTCCTCGATTACTGATGTGTAGGGGAGGTCCTCTATCCCGAGTGCGTCAAACAGCCCTTTGAGCCCCTGTTGTTTACCTAAAGAGTGTCCCCAGATCCAGGTGTAGGATATTCAACAATACCCAAGCAAAAACCCTTAAATATAAAGCATACAAAACAAACAAGAAAGCAATTTTAAAAATGACCTAGATCCTAAGGTAAACTCCACTTTATTTTACTCCCCAGAAGAGTCGCCAGTTCTGTGATACGGTGGCAGAACCGACTGTTATACTGGTTTGCGTTATTTGTTTGCAAATGTCGCGGTAAGCAAGAGTCGCCACCGACTTTTATTTCATCCAAAAAAGGAAAAGGAAAAAGAACAGAAAAAAAACCTTTTTCGATATGTTTCTGAGTACGGGGGTAGATTATAGAAAGGGAAGGTGTTAGCACCTTTTCTATCCGTGGTTTTCCACGGGCTCTTAAGTACTTGCTCAAAACAATAAAAACTCCTTTTCACAAACACTTTCAAAACAGTTTTCAAAAACAACTTCGTCACACTCTTGAGGACAGATACAAGGGTTATCACGAAGTTAAACAAAAAATTTTCAAAACACATACAAGCAGTTTCAAAAATGAGAAAGTACCTAAGAGCCCGTGGAAAACCATGGATAGAAAGGATGCTAACACCTTCCCTTTCTATAATCTACCCCCTGTACTCATAAACATCTCTAAAAAGATTTTTTCTGTTCCTTTTCCTTTTCCTTTGTTGGATGAAATAAAATCGGTGGCGACTCTTGCTTACCGCAACATTTGTGAACAAAAAACGCAAACCAGTATAACAGTCGGTTTTGCCACCGTATCACAGTATCATTGTGTTGTTCCTTGAGTGACTAGTGTTAGTCAGAAGACTCAAGATAATAATGCTTGCGGGTCATTGTGAAATCCTGTTAAGAAAGACCGGGTAGGTCAGATTTGTTAAGGGGTCAATGGTTGCTAATTATTGGTTGATTGTTAGTCACCGGTGGGTAGCCCGTGCATCTGTAATCAGTTTAGTTATATGGATTAAGTCCTTGTTGAAGGAAAAATCACCTGAGGAGAGTGGACATGAGTAGCCTAGTTAACGGTGAACTTGGATAACTGGATATGTCTCTTTATATTTATTGTATTCTATATTTTTTTCATAGTTCAGTCAAATAATTTTTTAAAGGGGAATATTTTCTTAAAACCCAATTCAAACCCCCATATATTTTGTTTTTCTCTACCTTCAGTTATAACAACTTGCACAATATCAGTAGAACCATGTTTTTGAAAAATTGTTACCAACCCTAAAACCATGGAACTAACAACCTGTATGATTCTGCTAATAGTTCTCTCTATAAAAAAATGTGGTAAGTTTTCAGATATGGAAACTCTAACTATTTTTTATTTTTTTAGTAATTGTCCTTCATCACTTCCTTTTTTTACTTCTCAAACTCCCTATCTACCACCTGATACTCTTATTTATTCACCCTCCTTTGAAAGCCATAAGAAAGACCATCTTTTCCCTATTGAGTCATCACCTCTAAACATTATTCTTCCTCCATCTCATCAGGTCGACAGACCTGTGTTTTCTAGTTTCAAAGATAGTCTGCAAGAAATTTTCTTTTCTTTAAATGATTTTTCTGATACTGAGCTGGAATATGTCTCCAAAGAAACACCTCATATAGATAACCTTTCCTCTTCTAACTCCTTCTCGAAAACTCATCCTCAATTTGCACCATATGTAGAAGGCATAATCTCCTCTCCTTACTTGAATACCTCACCTCCTGCTCAAATTCAAAATGACTCCCATACCTTCACCTATTATAATAGCTTCTATCATGAAACTATTTTTTCTCCAACAAACTCCTTTGATAATTTTTATTCACCTAACCTCAAACCTGAAACCATAACTCTTCCCTCTCAAACAAATCCACCTGACCAAACTCCTTACACTTTATGTAACATGATGTCACATGTTATGACATTCCTATCGAAAATGGTGTTATATGGGACAATTCAGAGACTGGCTTGTTCAGTTCTTCAAAGCCCTCAAGGACATTTCATATGAGGAAGTTATGAAGAATTTCTTAACCAAATTCTCTGAATTTCTAAAGATTTCTATGCACTTTCAATATTTTATTGCTGGGATGAAATCTCAACAAAAGCATTTGGCACTACCTGCACCAAAATCTGCTCTTACTCCTGATAAGATTGTATCAGAACCTCACTCAGAGGTTGAAGCTTCTCAAGAATCTAATCCAACTCTGCAACTTAATATTGGAACTTCTTTAGGATTTCTACCTCTAAGAATGTTGTTACTGGAGATACCTCTTCAGATGTTATAAAGTCTCTGGATGATTTGAAGAAAAAAATGTTGAAGTAAAGGCTTGGATTTCTCGTCAAGAAGAAACAAATCTTGCTATTCAAAAATTATTAACCACCATTGTATATGAGCTTTCACCTTAAAACCTTATTTTTAAGTTTTTTATTTAGTCTATTTTGAAACATCTATGTTTTTATTTCTCTACTTTATTCTGTTATTTTTATTAAGATATTCAAAGTATGATTGTTGTCTGGTTGATTAGACAAGTTCTCTACTTTTATCTAACAACACACAATACCTATCACCTAGAGTACATCAATTCTATGGAATATATATTTATTTTTCTCATATATTTAAACCTTTCTCTCTTTTAACTCTTTCTTTCAAAAATTCATTCTTTATGTTTGTGAAAACTATAATCTTGAGATGACTTCAAAAACTAAATATGGTGTTGAAAGCCTGTTGGTCGTCATCAATGAAAAGCTTGTTGACTTTAAAGACATGATGGCTCTTGGCTTTTATATTCAAAATATTATCTCTTTTCAAGGTTGTAATGGTTATTTTGATATGCTCTTTGGCCCCACTTACCCAAATCTTGTCAAATAATTATAGGTAAATGCGTCCATGAAAGAACACAATCAAAAGGAAGCTATTATTTCTGAAGTATCTAGCATCCCCATAACCATTACCTCAACTATTATTGATAATATAATTAAGTTTGACGATGAAGGTGTTACTCCAGATCTTCTCTTTAGAAAATCTTATCCTCCTCTCTACAAAATCTTTGATGATCTCTCAAACACCTCAAGTGCCCCTAATAATCCCTCCATGGCATCGATATGGCATCAATATGGCATAAATTTGTGACTTCAAACTTCTTACCTATCAACAAGAATCAATATTTTAAGAACAAGATTTTGTTCTGCTTCTGGTCTTAAGTTTTGATGATAACATTACATGGGTGATTAGATAACAATTTAGTACTCTAACAGTTTGTTTATTGTGTAGATTTTTCTAACAGGTTCTGACTCTAAAGAATTGACATATGATGTCATCATATTCTGAAATCAACACACTAAAGGATACAAGTGTGTGTGTGTGTGTGTCATTGTGTAGAATTCTTCTTAAAACAAAGGTTCTGATGAAAGTTAGTTTTATTTCTTCTAACTTTGACTCTGTAGTAGAGTTTATAAAGGATTGTCAAGCTCTGAAGATTCCAATATCTCTTACTCCAATTTTCCAAAGATTCTAAAGACGAGGTTCTTTTGAACTAGTTCTTAAGAATCTTAAGACCAAGGATCTGATGATTCTAAAGACAAGGTTTTGTTGAACAAGTTCTGAAAATCTTGAAGACATAGCTCTGAAGACATAGCTCTGAAGACCAGTGTGTTAGAAGACTATGAAGACAAGGTTCAATTGAAAAAGTTTTAAAGACCAAGGTTCTAAAGACTGGTTTTGATCCTTTTAAGCATGCTTCAAATCTTACATACTATGAAGCCTCTAAATATTAGAAGAGAATATCAAAATATGTCATGTGAATAGTGTTATACCCGAATATATGCCTCTAAGATTTCTCATCATCTCATGTCACAATGCATCAAGACACACACATTAGAGTTGTTTCTCTCTTTATCTAATCTTTAAGTTTACTCTTAAGGGATTACCAAGCACCTTGAATTGTGTATCTTGTACATGTTTTCTTTTAACTAACATCAATATGTGTATATGTTCCTTTGAATGTTTATATTGTAGGTGATCACAATTGCATTCATCTCACCATCTAATCTAGGGTTTGTGGGGTGATTCTCAATCAAACGGTTCTCTAATGGATTTCAATAGCTCAATATTCAAAGTCATGTCTATCAAATAAAATATTTGTGGTTCAATGAGCTCTCTCACTTTATTTAAGTCAAGATCTCCTCAAAGTTGGTGGTGGAATTCATCAAGAAGGTTCATAGGTTCAAGTGTTTATTCCCATGCCTTATTCAACAAGCTTAATTGAGACTTAAGCTCCATTTTTTAATGTACTTAAGTACAACATCATTTCAAGGCTTCTTTTCATTCATCATGCTTATTTTTCTAAGAAAGTCCAAAAGGTTCAAGTTTGACTCAACAAGTTGGACCTAATTGAGCAAATACTAGATTCAATGATCACAAGTGCATGACTCTTTCAATTTTCAAATTTTAAGTTGGTTCTTTTTGCTATGTGTTCTTATCATCATCATCAACAACTTCTCTTCATATGACAAGATCCAATTATGCAATAAAAACCATCAAAAGTTGAAAGGCGTTTCAAGTCATTATGACACTCTCTGAGCTAGTGTTTGTTGATTCCTAAAGGCAATATCATGCTCATTTTTTGAGATTTTTGAGTGGTTCCAAAGCCATTATTAAATTAAAATGGTCCTTAATAAGCTCTCGTCATAAGTCTAAAGCTAATTTTGATTGGAAGATCACTAAAAGATGAGAAAGATTACAAGTCTCCTTGAGAGGCCTTTGAATTTTAGGGTCTGACTTTAAATGATCATAACTTGGTCAATTCTTATCCCCTTAATCCCATTATTTTTCCACAATAATCTTTGGGATTCCTACTACAACTTTGTTTTTATGTTCAAGACTTGAGAATGCTTGGAAAGTGGTTGAAGAATTGAAAAGATTATAGGTCTTTTGTGAGTTTCCCCAAATTTGTTCATCATCTTCCAAAGACCATAACTCTTTCAATTTTTATGGATTTTGAGTGATATCAATTCCACAATTCAATTCAAGAGGTGTAGTTCATGTCATCTTCAGATATCAAGACCAAATTTTGAGTGGAAAGTCATTTAATTTTGAAGAACATTATAGGTCATTTTGAAGTTCAACACTTAGAAATATTTCTAAGTACAAAAACCGTGTGTTTTTCACGATTTCAATTAATCATAAATTTTTGCTCAGATCTCCAAATGATGTCTTTCTTGGCACAATGTGAATTTTGTGGCGATATCTTTCAAATGCTTCAAGAATCTTCCCATAAAGGTCCTTAAGTTCTTGCATCATGGTTGTAAAGTCAGTACCTTGGAACTATAGTTTCTCTTGAAGTTAGAATTTGATTTCCATAATATGACCTCTAATCACCAACCGTGTGTGTGCTTTCCACTTAAGCATGTTTAACCAAGTTTCTAAGGTTGGATTAAGGATTGAAACGCAAGAGTTGGCTGAGTTTTGACAACTTATAAGTCCCACTTTTGTCACGATCAGGGTGCACATGATTTCACTCAATTACTTATCATTCATCCTCTCCCAGCATTGCATCACAGTCTTTTATAAATAGAGACCTCCTCTACTTCATTTTACAATCTTTAGAGAGCCAAAGAACCCCTGTTGAACTCCCTCTATAACTCATCATTCAGCAACTTCGATCCAATTTCTTTGTTGATTCTTCATCCTTGAACTTCACAGAAGCTAACAAAAGAAGACCCGAACCTTGAGGTGCCCTGAATCATGCAAGCCAAGTCAAGTTTCAGAGTTCTAAATTTGAACTTCAATAGGTAGATTCCTCCATCAATTATCTCCAAACTTGTTCCTATAATATAGCTCTCATCACTCTGATATTGATTGCATCATTAGTTTTTAATTGGAAGTGAGTTTTACACATGAATTTTCAAATCCCTTTCCAACTTTTTTCTTCTGGTTTTCTTCAAATCAATGGAGCTACAGTTTATATAAATTTTTCGTGAGGGTACCATTGAAATCGTCTTGAAGAGACGAAGCGAATGAAACTGGTATGAGCTTATAATTTTACAATTAGTGGAACCTGTAATTCGTTCGTGGATGGAGGTTGAAGATGATGACATGTCTTCCCTTCAGCCAATCATGTCGCGCCATGTTTATTTTTCAAAAAAAAAATTTTAATAAATGATCATGTGGTTTATTCACTAATGTCTATATCATGCACAACGCGCCAGATCCCTTGGATTTGATTACTAACGCATTTTGACATTGATCCAATGGTCTACTTCTTTTTGGTCTTATTTTTATTTTCTGATTTTATATTTTATTTGTTTTAAACTTCAAAAATTCATAAAAAATTTATTTCAACTTCAAAAATTTGAAAGATTCTTAAAAATAATTTTGGTTTTCTCTTTATGATTCCTATTTTTTCACAATTTTATTTTGTGATTTGATTTTTTTTTATGATTTTTTTACTTTATTTAAATTTTTTTAATTATTTAAAAATACTTTTCTTGATTTTTAAATTCTGGAACAATTATGGACGGATCCAATGACCTCTTGACAAATATTGGCGACTTCATCTCATTTTTATTTCTGATTTTTCTATTTTTCACAATTTTGGTTGATTTTGCTTATTTCTTTAATTTTTAAAGAATAGTTTATGACTTTAAAAAAATTCTAAAAAAATTTTCAACACTTATTGACTTTTGTTTGACCTCTGACTTTTTTTTAGGATTTTTATTTGGTGTTTTAATATACTTTGTGTATTTTACCAATTATTTCCCTTTTATTAATCATTTAAATATTGTTTTGTTAAATATCATTTTCTTTTTTTTATTTGATCCTGATTTGAGTGTTATTTTGGGACAAGTTCCTCAACCTCGTTGGATCTTGGATGTTGATAGGTGAAAAAACCAAGTCCACCAAAATGGATGAATGATGTTGATGATATTTGAAACCCTAATTTCACCCGATACATCCCCTCCCCCTTCATCTTATCCCTTTCTTGCTTGTGCTACATGTTATTGGAGAATAATCTACATATCATTTCTCTAACATGTTATACATAGATTTCTATTGACCGGCCTCATAATAGGTGTGACTTCTACATAAGTCCACTTACGATTGCTTAACATATATGCTTACCTTAAAAACTTGAAATGAATGATATACTTGACAAAAAGCAAATGAAACTTTTTGTTGAGAAACTTTGATTTTATCAATCTTCTAATGAGTTTTCAAATGCAAATTTCAAGATGTTCATTCAACTAACCTCTAACTTCTAATTCACTAACAATTGACTTTACTTTGTGCATTTACTTTATGCCCTTTATTTTATGTTCTTGCTTTTATGCACCATTTACTTTAGCATTTACATTTCATACTATTTTTCATATTTGCTCATTTGAGCATTTATCTGTATATCATTTTATCTTTTCTCATTTGAGAATTTATCTTTATGTCCTTTTTATTTTGCTCACTTGAGCTTTTTTTATATTTTTTATGACACTTAATAATCAACTTGAACAATAAAAAACTTTAAGGTTACTTGGACTATCTAGTTACTATCCTTGGCATAATGGAGTTATGGACCTCTTGGACTTATGATTAGAAGCCTTGATTACCCTTGGGATCTTGCGACTCTATTGTTATTTTTTCTGAAGTTCTTGGTGTTTACTCCAAGATATTGGGTTGATTTTCTTTGTGCGCGAGTTATTCTAATTATATGATTTGTCTGTGATTAGGAATTCCTATGTATACAGTCGTTACTCTGTCCAATTTTTGTAAAGACTTAATGCATCTGAAGCTTGGTATTCTTGAGAGGTTTAGTATCTTTTCTTTCTTGGTTCCAATCTAAAGGATGGGAATTCTACATTGACTCTTTTATGTCAAGTGTTGGCTTCTTATTGGTTAGATGGTTCTTTTCCTTGGCTTTTACTTTATGCTTTAGGATAGCCCCTTCATCTCCTCCTATCTTCTTTAATTTCAAAAATCTTCTCCCTATTTTTCAAAACTCTTCTTGTTTTCTAACTTGAACTGCATTCATAATAAACTTGTACTTAGGTCCATGCACTTTCAAAAATCTTTTCATAATCAAATTTTAATCAATATTAATCATACTTTGACATTTTTTATGAGAAGACTAAAAGTCAATTAACCTCATTCAAACAATTTTGCCACTTTGGCTTTTTACTTTAAATTTTTTCTTAAAAGATTAGGCTCTTGTTGATCCATGTAGTGATGCAAGCTACTATACTTCTACGATATATAGTGAAGTGAGATATTTTCCACTTGGGTGTTGAGTGAGGCTTTGCTGATTTTAAAATCAAAGTTATATCCTCCACTTTAAGATGACGCAAATTCTATTTTCTCATGATCGTGGGTAGTAAGTATTATTTTCACTCGGATATAACGATGACGTCTCTTCTCTTAAAATTAACCAACACACATGTGTTTTAAAAAATTTAGGTGAACTATGAGTACCCTGATCCCCTATTGCATGAAAGGTGGTAAATAGGTACTAAAGGTTCACAACCACGATGGGTGTAAAAATTGTAAAACATACTTCTTTTCTCATCTCCACCATCTATTTTTGTATACACCATTTATAGCCAAAATACACAAATTTTCAAAGAGGTCTCTGCGGAGTACTGTAGATGTTTAGGGTACTAATACCTTCCATTTACATGACCAACCCCCGCACCTAGATTCTCTCCCCCTCTTTTTTGGTTTATTCGCTCTCTTCCCATTTCCTTTGGAAATAATTAAGCGCGGTGGTAATTTTTATTTGATCTGCATGAGTCAAGTCAATCAATGGCTTAGTCTCAACATTTATACTGGTACCAAAAAAATAGTGACTTCATTGGGAACAGATCGACCAAATGGTGGATCATCTATAAGTGGGTTAAGTCTATATTTGTTTATTTGTGTGTGTACTATTATTTTTTGTATATTATGTGTTGTATATATGTTTTTCTGGATTTTTCGGGTTTTCAGGGTGCCTGGTGATTTCTCATAAGTCCTCTATCAGGACTTGGGTAAACTTAAGATAGTACGGGCGGTATAGTCATGTTAACTTTGAGGGAGGAATCCCAAAAAAGGAGACATGAGAACCCCCACTCAGTGGAGGCCTCTTTGACTATAGTATCATTTTTCGGGCAATCGAGAATATGTGTTGCTTTAAATCTGGAATCCTGTTGAAGTTGAGGATCGTAGAACCCTTAATCCATCTTGGCCTTTTAGGTGTAGTGCGGAATCTATTACGGAGAAATCTGGAAGTGGTTTTCATGTGATGCAACACTCAGACGAGTTTTTCCTAAGAATATTATTGATTACCGAGTTAATCAGGACGTTGGCAATATTCGAAGGAAGGATGTAGACTTTGGGAACTTTTAGAACCTTGTTTGAACGATGATAAACTATTAGTCCTTACCTTGTGGGTGGTACCCTTGAATTCAGGATCGTGACATAGACCCTATGAACACCCCATGTTTGTGATATTGTGTGTGATTGTTGCATCATGCATTCATGCACCCATGAGCATTCTTTAAAACAATTGTTTCAAGGGACTTAAAGTTGACTTTTTGAAAATATTTCAAGTACTCTTGACTATGGATTTTGGAAAAAGAAAGACTCGGAAGTACATTTTCAAGGACCCTAAGATAGAGGAACTGATCAGTTTGATTCCTGAGATTGAGAGCTCTACAAATTTCCAGAAGAAGTATGGATCCGTTGTGTCTTTTATGAAGCTCAGGATGAAGGAGGGTATTCTTTCTATATTGGTGAAGTTATATGATCTATTTTGTCAGTATTTTATTTTTCTTGATTATCAGTTGATGTCCACATTGGAGGAGTATTCTTACTTACTTGTTTTACCTATTACTGATCGTGTTCCATTCACCGGCTTAGACATAGAGTTTAAATCTCATGAGATTGTTGCCATAACTCATTTGAAGAAGTCTGAGATTGAGGCTAACATTACTACCAAAGGATTAATCAGAGGTTTACTGCTCAGTTTCTATTGGAGAAAGCTCGTTATTTCGCCAAAATGAAGAGTACAACTACTTTTGAAGCCATCTTTGCCTTACTTGCCTATGGGTTGCTCTTGTTTCCTAACATCGACAAATTTGTGGATGTTGATGCCATTAGGATATTTTTGATTGGGAATCCAGTCCATACGCTATTAGGAGATACTTATTATTCCACCCATCTTTGGAATTTCTATCAGGGAGGGATGATTATTTGTTGCACACCGTTGTTATATAAGTGGTTTATTTCTCACTTACCTCGGTCTATTGCTTTTTCGGATACCAAGAAGTACCTCGTTGGGCCCCAAAGATTATGCCTCTCACTCATTCTGACATTATTTGGTATCATAAGGCTTAATATGATGTATAGATTATTGATAGTTGTGTAGTTTCACCAATGTTCCTCTTCTTGGTACAAATGGAGGAATTGACTACAATCTTGGTCTTGTGCATCGTCAACTTGGATATCCAATGAGAGACAAGCCAAACAATATTCATCTGAGTGGTTTCTTTCACAAAGAAGGGGGAGATCATAAGGAAGCTAAGAAAGAGATTGAGAAGGCTTGGTGCCATATTCATAGAAAAGGTAGAAAAGATTTGGGACCAAGAGTAGTTGTTTCCTTGGAACCTCATATTCGCTGGATACTATTGTACCCCAATTTTTCCCTTAAGATTCCTCTATCATCTCATACCATCACAATGCAACAAAATCACACATTAGGTTTTGGTTCTTCTCCTTATCTTTAGCTTTTCTCATGGGGAATTACCAAGCACCGTGACTTGTATTTTGTGATTATCTATGTCTTGTATTGATTAAATTTTAACTAATAAATATAATGAATGGTTTCTCTAATTGTTTATATCATAGGTGAAAGCACAACCTACTTTATCAAGTTGCTCTACAGGTTCATGAGCTTATTCCCATGCCTTATTCAAACAAAGTTTCATTGAGATTCAAGCCCCATTATTGAAGTTTCCTTAAATTAATATCATTGAAAAATTCTATTATGACCCATCATGCCCCAAGTGTAAAAGATAGTCCAAAGATGTAAGGGTTGATGGAAGAAGTTTGACCTAATTGGATAAGTCTTTGATTTCTTGATCACAAGTGCATATATCTCTCAATTTTAAATATTTTGAAGTGGTCATGGTTGCTATGGTTTCTCATTATCATCCTCAACAACTTCTATTTACAAGAAAAAAGTATTTGTACAAGGAGGTTTGTCAAAATTGAAAAGGGTTTCCAAGCCATTTTATTGCTCAAGGAGCTAGGGTTTTTTGAACTTCAAAGGGCTATATCTTGCTCATCTTTTGGTATTTTTGAGTGATTCCAAAGGCATGCTTCTATTTAAATGGTTATAAACAAATAAATTCAAAAAAGTTTCAATAAAATTTTGTGTGGAAGATACCTAATGATGAAGAAATATTACAAGTCCTCTAGATAAACCATCAAAATCCCTTATGTGACTTCAAAAGATCATAACTTGGTCAATTTTTATCTCTTTGAGCCCATTCTTTTTCCATAATGATTTTAAGAATGTGAACTTCAATTCTTCTTTTATGTGCGAAGTTTGAAAATGGATGGAAGATGCCCTAAGGATGCAAAAGATTATAGGTCGTCTCATGAATTTTCACCAACTTCAAAAAGTTATAACTTTCTCAGTTTTTAGAGATTTTAAATGGTTCAAGTCTCAAAATGTCATTCAAGAGTCTACTTCTTGCCATCTTTTTTGGTCAAGAGAAAATTTCAAGTGGAAGGCCATGTTTGGATGCAAGACATTATAGGTTATTTTTGAAGATAAAAACTTAGAATTTTTCGAAGTACAAAAGTCAATCTCTTTTTATCAACTTTGACTCATCAAAATTTTCAGCTCAAGCATCCATTTGATTCCATTCTTTCCAAATTGTAAAGCTTGTGATCTCATCTTTCTAATTCATCAAGAATCAAGTCTTGAGATGCCCTGAATCATGCACACCATTGATTTGAACATGGTACCTTGAAACTGAAGTTTCACCTCGAGTCAGAATTTGAAATCCTTGATTTGGCTTCCAAACACAAATTTTTGCGTGCTTTTTCTTCTAATCATGTTTAAATAACTTCTAGAAGTGATTCGCACATTAAAACGCAAGCTTTGAATGAGTTTTGATCAAAATAGAAGTCACACTTTTCTTGTTTGCAACTTCACACGATTTCCCTCCAAACTTCATCATTTCACACGCTTGAGCATTCAATTAGCTTCCCTATAAATAGAGGGTCATACCTCATTCATTTCCTCAAGCTTAGAGAGCCAAAATCACCCTGCCAAACTTCCTCTTGAACCTAATTTTCTGCAACTTCGAATTTGCTTTTACAGCTTTCCTCAATCCATTTTCTTTGTCAATTCACCTTCCTTAAACCTCACTGAAGCTAATAGAAGAAGAATTAAGCTCTAAGACTTCCTAAATCGTGCTAGCCAAGTCAAGTTTCAGAGCTCTGCAATTGAACTTCAATAGGTAGATTCCCTCACCAAATCTCTCAAACTTTGATATTGTTATGAAGCTCTCATCATCCTGATTCTAGTCGAAACATTTATTTTCACCTGGAAGTGTGTTTTGACCATGAAATTTCAAATCCCTTTTTACACATTTCCTTCTAAAATGACTGAGCTACATCTTGTATAAATTTTTTGCAAGAGTATCATTGGAATCGTCTTGATGAGACGAAGCGAATGGTACTGGTCTCGTGTTCTAATTTTACCATTTCAGGGACCTGCAAATCTCGTGGCTGGAGGTTGATGATGACCAACATGACATCTATCAACTAATGATAGCGTGCCACACTTTTTTTATATCTGATTTAATTAATGATTTTGTGTTTTTTTCTTTTTCTGATTATTATTTTTTCATAATTTTATTTTGTGTTCAGAATTTTTTTTATTTTTTCACTTTATTTGAATTGTTTTAAATATTTAAAAATACTTTTCTTAATTTTTAAATTCTGAAGAAAAAAAATAGGGAAGAATCCAATGATCTCTTGACAAATATTGGTGACCTCCTTTTATTCTTATTTCTGATTTTACTATTTTTCATCATTTTTTGTTTATTTTGTCTATTTCTTTTAATTTTAAAAATAGTTTCTGACTTTAAAAATTGCCAAAAATTTTATAAAAATATTTGAGCTAATTTCCGATTTTTCTATGGTCTCATGGAATTTTTCTTGGATATGTTGAATATAGTTGTTATTTTATCCTCTTATTTTCATTTTTAAACCATTTTAAAAAAATATTTTTCTTTATTATTAAATACAATTTTATTTTTGTATATATTCTGGTTGATCTTGAACTATGAGATTTTGATCATGATCTTTATTAACATCATTGGATCCATGGTGTTGAGTTTAACTCCACAAAAAATGGATGAATGATTTTAATAATAGCTTGATTAAATTTTTGGTTCAAATGTGGTTTGAATCATACTCCATCCCTCTTCATCTTATCCCGTTCTTATTGTACTAAATATTATTGGAGAATAATTTACATATCATTTCTCAAAACATATGGTACGTAGTTTGCTATGACCGTCCTCAAAATAGGTGTGACTTCTATATAATTCCACTTATGATTGCTTAACATAGCGCTAAATTTTGTCCCGATTCGAGAAATGTACATTTGTGGCCCAAACTCATGTTTGTAAGCCTAAGTATGTTAATTTGAATCCTTTGATCAAATAACCTTGAGATTCATTGTTAGGAGGCTTTGGTCTTATCAATTCTCTAATGAGTTTTCACAAGCTTTGGTCAAAGTGAATCACTTAAAAATCATTGATCATTTATTGTTTCCTTGAGAATTTTAAATGGGTGATATACTTGGCAAAAAGCAAATGGAACTTGTTGTTGATAGGCTTTGATTTTATCAATCTTCTAATGAGTTTCAAATTCAAGTTTCAAGATGGTCATTCAACTAACCTCTAATTCCAAACCATTGACTTTATTTTGTGCCTTTACTTTATGCTCTTTAGTTTAAGCACATTTATTTTAGCATTTACATTTTATGTTATTTTTCATCTTTTCTCATTTGAGAATTTACTTTTATGTCATTTTTATTTTGCTCACTTGAGCTCTTCATTTCTTTTTTTGAAGATACCTAATAATCAACTTGAATCATAAAAAAAAAATTAAGGTTGCTAGGACTACTTGGTTACTATCCTTGGCATTATGGAGATTGTGAACTTCTTGGACTTATGATTAGAGACCTTGACCTATCTTGGGACCTTGTGACCTCAATTGTTATTTTATCTAGAGTTCTTGGGGTTTACCCCAAGACATTGGTTTGTTTGTTTGCTTTGTGTGCGGGTTATTGTGATTGCATGCTTTGTCTATGATCGGGAATTCATTTATATACAGACATTACTCTGCCTAAATTTTGTTAAGACTTAATGTAATTGAAGCTTGGTTTTCTTAAGAGCTTTATTATCTTTGTTTATTTGGTTACAAATCCAAAGGATGGGAATTCTACATTGACTCATTGTGTCAAGTGTTGGATTCTTGCTGGTTAGACGGTTTTTCCCCTATCTTTTACCTTATGCTTTAGGGTACTCCCTTCATCTCCTCCCATCTTCTTTAATTTCAAAAATCTTCTCCCTCCTTTTGAAAAATCTTCTTGTTTTAAAACTTGAACCGCTTTCACAATAAACTTAGACTTAGTTCCATGCATTTTCAAAATATTTTCTTAATTAAACTTCAATCAGTTTAATAATAATTTGACATTTTTGTTTGAAGACTAAAAGCCAGTCAATCTCATTCAAACCATTTTTCCACTTTGGCTTTTTACCTTAAAACTTTTATTGAAAGATTAGACTCTTGTCAATCCTTGTAGTGATGCGAGCTACTATACTTCTATGATATGTAATAAAGTAAGATATTTTCACTTGATTAGTAAGTATGTTTTCCCACTCGAATAAGACAATGATGTCTCATCTCTTAAAATTAACCAACACACTTGTGTTTTAAAATTTTTAAAAAGGTGAACCACGAGTACCCTGATCCCCTATTGCATGGAAGGTGGTACGTAGGCATTAAAAGTTCGCAACTGCGGAGGATGCAAAAATAATAAAAATATACTTCTTTTCTCATCTCCACCGTCTATTTTTTATACAACATTTTATAGCTAAAATACTTAAATTTTCAAAGAGGTTCCTGCAGAGTACCATAGATATTTAGGGTGCTAATACCCTCCCTTTGCATAACCAACCCCCGAACTTAGATTCTCTCCCCCTCTTTTTGGGTTATTTTCTCTTTTCCCATTCCTTTGGAAACAATAAAGCACGGTGGCGATTTTTATTTTGATATGTGTGAGTCAAGTCAATCCAATGGCTTAGTCTCAACATTTTTATCGCTACAGATACAAGCAAGAGCAATTCAGTTGAAGATGCCCTATTCTTGTGAAGAACCTATACCTGATCTATTTATGAGGACTACCCCTCCTCTCTTAGATGATATGGAAGAACTTCAGCTTGCCCTGGTTAGGATGCAGCAAGAGAGAGAAGCATGGAAGAACAAGTATTGGACTTTAGAGGTGTCCTACTAAACAGAATTGAAAGAGAAGGATGACTTGATCGAGATTCCTAAAATTCGTGTTGAGGATATGATAGAGAAGAAAAAATATTTATTTTCCTCTAGAGTTCAGCCAGGTCTCGGTCACTCATTTTCTAATTTTGGTGGATGGAAAGAAGTCGCCGACAAGTATGCAGAAGAGAATAAGCAGTTGAAGGCTCAAACTGCAAGACTCTTTAGAAAGCGTCAATGGGGAGATCTTCATCAGCTTTGGCTCCTTATGATTTTAAATTCTATCTTTATTCTCTTGTACTTAGGATTATTGAAACTTGTGCTAAAACTTGTACTTAAGAAAATTTTGTCAGTTGTCGTCTTTGTTACTTTAATTACTACTACTCAATATTGTATGCCTTATGGTTACCCGTGGGGAATGCCTAAGAATTTCATGCCAGAAGGTTATTGTCATTCGTCTCAAGTTGCTCCATTTGTTCAAATTGTTGCTGCTTTTGCACCTCCTGTGGTGCACGCTACTCCTGTTGCTAATAATGAGGTTCATCATGTTACACCTCCTGCAGTGAATGATATGCTTGTTATTAATGATGAATTTTGTCAACCTGCTCCTCCACTAAGTGAAATTTTGGTCTTTTATGACCGATTGGATGACTTTCAGGATCAATTCAATGAAATGCATAAAGAAGTAAAGGCTCTCTGAGGGAAAGAGTTATTCGGACAGAGTGTCAGTGACCTCTTCTTGGTTCCTAATGTAAAAGTGCTAGCAAAGTTTAAAGTGCCAGAATTTGAAAAGTACAAGGGATACTCTTGTCATAGTGACCACCTGATGATGTATATCAGAAGGATGTCCACTCATAATGATGACCAACGTTTTCTTATTCATTTCTTCCAGGATAGTTTAACCGGTGCTGCTTTGAAATGGTATATGGGATTGGACAGTAGCGACATCCGCACCTTCAATGACTTGGGTGAGATTTTTTCAAGCAGTATAAGTACAATATGTTTATGGCACCTGAGTGTGACCAATTGTGATCGATAGCTCAGAAAGATAAGGAGTCATTTAAAGAGTGTGCGCAGCATTGGCGCGAGGTTTCTACCCAAGTGGTACCCCCAATGGGAGAACAAGAAATGGCTAAGGTCTTCCTAAGAACCCATGGTTCATTTTATTATGAAAGGATGGTTTCCAGTGCACTGAGTGATTTCACTGAAATGGTAAGTATGGATGTCTGTCTAGAAGAAGCTGTCAGTGAAGATGATTGAAAAACAATGAAGGTTCTAGTGGAACAAGGAAATCATCATATGGGTTTTCTAAAAAGAAAGAAAGTGAAACAAATGTTATTATTAAGGAAAGAAAGGTTAAACCCCCGAGAAGCCATTATCAGTACCAACAACAATTTTCTTCTGTGACTTTGGTTGTCAACATGGCTCTGATTGTTGTTTCCTATCGCAGAGCACCTCAACAAGGTAATCAAGGGCAAGGTCAGAAGAGATAATCTTTTGATCCTATTTCAATGAGTTATGTAGAATTGTTTTCGGGTTTGATTCAAAAGAAATTGGTGTAGACCAGGCATCCCCTACTATACCTTCACCTTTACCATGGTATTATAAGGTGAAACAGACTTGTGATTTTCATCAAGGAGACCCTAGGCATAACATTGAAAGCTGTTATCCATTGAAGTCTAAAGTGTAGAAGATGGTAAGATCTGGTCTCCTTTCGTTTAAAGTTGTTGGTCCCAATGTAAAGGATAATCCACTACCCAAACATGGAGGCGTAAGTGTTATAAATATGGTTGTTGGTTGTTGTACCCCAAAATTTCCCTCTCATTTTATTCAAGACATACTCCTAGGGTTCTCAAGGGCTCAATGTGGACAAAGAATTGATCAGACAAGGGTTGATCATGATTCCTTAAGGAAAGCTCTCAAATCATCAAGAATCAAAAGTTACTAAATTAGGGTTTCCTTAGGAGAAGTCAACTGAACTTTGACCAGGCATAACTTTCACATGTGTGATACGGTGGCAGAACCAACTGTTTTTACTGGTTTGCGTTTGTATTTTCAAATGTCGCGGTAAGCAAGAGTCGCCACCGACTTTTATTTCATCCAACAAAGGAAAAGGAAAAAGAACAGAAAAACCTTTTTCGATATTTTCTGATTACGGGGGTAGATTATAGAAAGGGAAGGTGTTAGCACCCTTTCTATCAGTGGTTTTCCACGGGCTCTTAGGTACTTTCTCATTTTGAAATTGCTTGTGTGTGTTTTGAAAAGTTTTTGTTTAACTTCGTGGTAACCCTTGTATATGTCCTCAAGAGTGTGACGAAGTTGTTTTTGAAAATTGTTTTGAAAGTGTTTGTGTGAAAGAATTTTTGTTGTTTTGAGCAAGTACTTAAGAGTTTCTACCTACTCGAAAAAGACTGTTTGTTTTCTCATTTCCTTTAGACAGTGATATCCTACTATTAAGGAGTAGGTAGCCCCATCGTTGGAGTTTAAGGGACATTCGAAGGGACAATTACGGTCACAAAAGAAATGGTTATGAAACTTTAGTAATTAACCTAAAGTCCTAAAGATCTTTCTGAGGCAACATTCGAACGGGTCATTTTTTATCTTTTGAGACTAGAGGGTAACCACTAAAACTCCCCATACTTCATGATCGTTTACTGAAGGCAACCGAAGTGAGGAAAACCCTAGGAGTGAGCATGTGCATGTCTTTGATTTCAGTTTATTTAATCTTTGCACAATTAAGGTGATCTATTGTTTTAATTTCATTTGTCTTTTGCATGCAAGCCTATTATCCATACATCTAGACAGTTCATAGTTGCAAAAATTTAAAAGTGCGAGAAATTAAAGTCCTGATTATTACAAGGCCACGGGGAGGGGGTTACATAACCAAAAACTGGGGATTGAACAGTAAATAAAAAGCGGTAAATAAAACCTAATTTAAAACTATTACAAATCCGATGCAGTTACAATAATTGGAAAATAAAGTGAAAATAAATAAGCGCGTGAAAGTTAAGACGGGAACAAATTAGAAGCCTAAATAATCTAATTAATTAAAATATATTTTTGTGTATTTTTTATTGAGAAAATAATTAAATTGCAAATTAAACCTAATTTCTAGTTAATTTTTATTAATAAAAAAAATCAAGTTAATCTAATTAGACTAATTTATTTTCAATAAAAATAATTTAAATTAAAAACCTAATTCTACATTTTTGTGATTTTATATTTCATGATTAATAAAAAAATGATGTATTTTAAGAAATATAAAAATAGTTAAAGCAAATAAAAAAAATTTATGAAATCAAAAACAAAAAGAAAAAGAAATGGGCTTGCTGGTGTTGTTAGTAATCTGGGGGGTGCGCCTGCTTTGTACTAGGCCCAAGATTCATAAGCCCTATCGATTGTTTGATTCAGTGCAATCAGATCTGGAATGCCCATCATGCGCTGCACTCGCTGAGCGTTGGATCTGGATCCAGGGATGATCCAATGGCTGGATCTAGAGGATGCAAGGGGGGCCTCATGGGTAACACGCACTGAATCCTGTAAAGAAATAATGGAAAAACAAAATGCTTGGACCTGGGATCGAACCCAGGTCCTTCCCCTCATATGCTCTCTTGCCTTGCCATTTGTGCTGGTTGGTTTGTTTGTTAATATAATAACATAAATAAAACATAAAGAAAATATTAAGCATTATGCCAAAAATGCGCGCAGAATTCAAATTAGTCAACCGGGCTTTGACACGCGATCGTCCTGTTCAGTGGGACTGTCGTTTTAGCTAATGACCTTTTACCTACGGACAAACGTTGTAGTTGTAACCCTGTAAATCTCAAAAACTTCAAACAATCAAGATAAATTAAATCCAAGCATACAGACCAACTAGTATTGATCTCGTGAGTATGATGGTACCCGTCTTTCGCCCTGATTTTACCTGTATCAAAAAGCCCTAAAATGCAACCTTAAACCCTAACAATGGCAGTTGTCCATACATGCACCAAAACTCATAATTAATCATACAAATACATTCTAAATGATGATACAAACATGAAGGTGTTCTTAGAAATTGTCAATCATGCGCGTATAGTCAGAATCAAATTAAAAAATAAGGGCAAACTGTGACGCTTGTGTAGGTCGATTCTGAGGGTGTTGATGCATGTAAATGACGCTTCTAGCTTCAGGAGGTTCCCAGGAATGGATTGCTGACCTTGAAACACCTTGAATCGCCTTCTAAATCAGAATTCGAACACCACTTTTTTTGTCAAAAGTTGGAGTTTTTCTGTACTTATGAAGGCAGCCTTTTCGTGTTTTTTTTAGGTCTGGCAATATTGTGTATATGTATTAGAAGGCATTAGGTCAACAAAAACAGATGCAATCTTGAAAAATCATGGAGAAAAGATTTGACTTGTTCCTTGCATTATTTGTTTCTAAAACAAGCCAAATCATGCCATTTTCATTCCAATCAGCCCCTTGCACGATTTGATCTTTGTATGACATCATATATCATCTTCATTCAATGCCAAAATCATCCCAAAAGCAACTTATATGATTTATTTTGATTTTATTTGAATTTTAATTGAATAAGAACACAATAAATTAAATAAATAAGTGAATGAGGCATGGAGTGGTTCATGCGTCGTAGACCATGTTAGGAACAAGCTCCAAAATTTAAAAGATAGGCCCATGTGGAGAAAATGCAATTTTGGGCATTGTTGACTTGTGCAAATTTCCAAAAATGGCCAACTTTGATAATGCATATCTTCCTCAATTTTGACCCTAGGAGGGTGTTCTTGGACTTTTTAGAAAGCTTAGGGTGTCCTCTAGACAACCCTTTTCGTTTATTATCAATTGGATCTTCCATGTTTATGTAATAAGCTTTGACCCAAAAGGTATTTTTGTTGACTTTTGAAGAGGACCTATAATGTATGAACTTATATCTTTTCATGAGTGCAGTTATTGAACTTGAGGGATGAAGATGAGTTGTAGGGAATTTAATCCTCTTAAAAATGAGCCTTGGATGGAAAATTTCTAATAAAGTATGAGAAAGTTATGCCTGGTCAAAGTTTGATTGACTTTTCCTTTAGAAACCCTAATTTAGTAACTTTTGAGTTTTGATGAATTTGGGGAATTCTTTGAGGAATCATGATAAACCCTTGATCAAATGATGGATGTCACTTAAAAATGTTTATGTTGACCCAAAATCTTGAAGTTTGACTGTATGTGAGCCACAATTGACTTTTGACCTAACACAATTGATTTTCAGGCATCTGAGCAGTTGACTGAGCAAACTTGTAGTGCAAGGCATGAAACTTAGAATGGGTGGTCTTGAGAACATATTAGGGAAATGGAAATCATTTGGGACCCTTGGAACCCAAACATCTTGATGAAAAAGGAAACCCTAGTTTGAGGCTCATTGCCTTAGGAGAGAATTTGTCTGGTTAATTCTTGGGCATCCTTGAGCAAGTTGAGGACTTCAATGAGCATGTGTTGAGTAAAATGAGAGGGCAAATTTTGGGGTACAATAGCTGCCCCTGGTCAATCTTCTTAAACCTGAGGATGTAGATTGGTTGTTCTGCCTTTCGTGATCTGAAGGTTGAAGATGATTGAACACTAGACTACCCAGAAATTTGCACTAGCATGAAGTAATACTGATTGGTGATATCGGGAATGGGCTTACAGATGCCATTTGGAAGTCGAAAGAGAATCATCGGAGATGGGCTTAAAGATGCCATCCAGAAAAGATATTGGTTGCATAAGAGATTCCTTTGCGAGAATTCATGTACCTGCCGTTGAGGAGGACTTCACCGGGGAATGTTGATTTATATCCTGGTAAATAGAGCATAGGAGCATCAGTTTTCCATTACTCTACTGGGGAATTAACTTCTGATTAAGGAGGTGGAAGTAAACTGCATATCTGGTCAGGGTCCAGGCTGCACAGTGACTTACTGGGGAAATGTAAAATCGACCGTATTTGGTCGGGTCCAGGTCTTACAGTGTTGTAAATTGTTATCTGGAGATAAGAGAGAAGAAACTTGGATAGTAAGGTTATAAGAAGGAACCTGGATAGTAGGGTTACTTCAAAATGAAAGCCTGGATAGTAGGGATATGAGAAGGAACCTGGATCATAGGGTTACTTCGAAATGAAAGCCTAGATAGTAGGGCTATGACAAGGAACCTGGGTCGTAGGGTTACTTCGAGATCAAAGCCTGGATAATAGGGCTGTGAGAAGTAACCTGGGTCGTAGGGTTACTTCGAGATGAAAGCCTGGATAGTAGGGCTATGAGAAGGAACCTGGATAGTAGGGTTACTTCAAGATGAAAGCCTGGATAGTAGGGCTATGAGAAGGAATCTGGATAGTAGGGTTACTTCGAAATAAAATCCTGGATAGTAGGGCTTATGGGAAGGAACCTGGGTAAGGTTGCTTCGAGATGAAAGCCTAGATAGTAGGGCTATGAGAAGGAACCTGGGTAAGGTTTCTTTGTGATGAGTTTGGTTAAAACTGCATCTGAACCGAGAAGGAATCTGGATAAGGTTGTTTGTGAGGAGTTTGGGTAAAACTGCATCGGAACCGAGAAGGAACATAAGTAAGGTTGCTTTGTGAGGAGTTTGGGTAAAACTACATCTGAACCGAGAAGGAACCTGGGTAAGGTTGCTTTGTGAGGAGTTTGGGTAAAACTACATCGGGAAATTGTAAGGAGGGACCTGGGTAGGTGTGATCGGTGGATCTGGAACTGACTGTTTAACGCTGGTTCGTGAAATGTCGCGGAAGCAAGAGTCGCCACCGTCTTTTATTTTCTCCAAATGGAAAGGACAAAAGCACAGAAAAATTCCTTATAGAGATTGCTCTCGGTTCGGGAGGTAGATTATAGAAAGGGAAGGTGTTAGCACCCTTTCTATCCATGGTTATCCATGGGCTCTTAGATACTTGCTCGTTGTGTTTTCAAAAATGGTTTGTTTGCTTTTCAACTGTGGGTTTTAAAAAAGTTTCTTTGAAAATTCCAGTTCGACTCTTGTATCGGTCCTCAAGAGTGTTCGAAAAGTTGCTTTCGAAAGCTTTTTGAAAAGGTGTCGGTGTGAAAAGTATTTTGATTTGTTTTGAAATTAGAGCAAGTATCTAGAGTCGTTTACCTACCCTAAGGAATTCGTCTGTGTAGATGTCCTTTAAAGTAGTGTCATCCCACCATTGAGAGGTAGGTAGCACCACCGTTGGAGGTGTTCGGGTCAATTCGAGGGTTCGGGACATGGTGATCACCGGAGCAATGGGAAGACACCTTAGAAGCTACCCTCATGCCAGGTTCCCGGATCATGAGGACTTACTAAAACATCCTCTACTCGACGATCACCTTTCGAGGGGCAAGGCAACAGTGAAGCGTACCCTAGGGGTGGTGTGTGATTTGTGTGTCGTTTTCAGATATTTTGTCTTGTTCATGTGATTGGTGATCTACGCATTGCTTTTATTTTGACATTCATTCTTGCATGAAAATTTATTAACAGTTAAAAAAGTGCGGAATTTAAAAGTTCTACGCTATTACAAAGGCGCGGGTCCACATCGCCAAATTTAATCCAGGACCCGATTTGAAAATAAAATAAAGTGCGAGAAATATAAAATATCTAATTTGCATGGCTTTGGGAGAATTACATAAAAAGAGGAAATAAAATAAACGCGCGAATTGGAACTACGATCGAATGCGAGGGCGTTGGACCCTTTTTAATGAAATTAAATTATGATTAACAAATTAATTAAATTAAAATAAAAAGAAAAGATTTTTGAGTTTTTGTATTTATGGATTTTTATGAGAATTAAATGGAATTTAAAACCTAATTCTAGCTATTTTTATTTATTAAAAAATGTTAAAATTAGACCTAAAGTTAACCTAATTAATTAATATAATTTGATTTATAAAAATAAATAATTAATAATTAATAATTGATATGGTGAAAAAGAAAAAAAAAGGATAAAAATATAAAACCCTAATTCTACAATTTTTAAGTTTATGAAAAAAATGTCAAAATTAATCCTAGAATTAAAGAACTAAATTAATTAACAAGATTTATTTACAAAAGATATTAAAATAAAATATATTTTTGTTTTTTTTGTCTTTTCTGGTTTTTATATTATTTTTATATTTTATGAAAATAAATTAATTTAAAGAATTAAATTAAAACTAATTAAAACAAATAACAAATATGGAAAAAAAAGAATGAAAGAGCAAACCAATGGGGGGTTCTGTCCCCAAACTGGAGGTGTGATCCCAGCAATTAGGCCCAATGTTTAAGGCCTTGTTTGACTTTTCTGGAAGTGTGCGTGTGCATTGACCAGTGTCCATGGTGTTCATCAGATCAGGACCCTTGGATTGCCCTCAGTGGCCATGTGGCACGTCTGGATTATGAACGTATAGTGGGCGCTTGGAAGCGAGCTACACAGGAACATGGTTAGAAGAAAAATATGGAAATAAGAAGGGGGACCTGGGGATCGAACCCAGGTCCCGTTGCTTACCAATTCACGTGCCTGCCAACTGAGCTGTGAAGGCGCTTTGTTTATAATATAACACATAATCAATATTACGTAAAACAATGGTTAGTGGGACATTTTCGCGCGAAATTCAAACGTACCATTCGTTGGCCTACACATCATCATCTTCTCCATTTATTTTCTTTGCCTGAAACAAAAACAAATTGAATAGCGGGGGTTTTAAACCCCCACTAAATAGCAAGCATAAAAATAGCGAATAGAATATGGTGGCTCATAAATTGAGCGCGAATAGTGTGTTAAGTTCGTCCAAGCTTCCTGAGTTTAGCCATGGTACTGGGGTGCGTTGATTTTTCCTTAAACGCAAAGCCCCAATTTTTCAGTTTGGAAACCCTAGTGAGCTTCAATGGTGAAATCGTGTACGATGCACAAAAACTTAATTAAAACACATGGTTAGCTTCAGAATGGTCAGATTAGTCCAAATCAATAGAAAGAATGCAATGAAAATGCTTATAAATCGAAACACGAATAGGTATAAAATTTGAAACAGGACCACTTGATTCTACCGTTTCTTGATGTTAGAGTTGATGATTTTGATTCAGACACGTTCCTTGAAGCCTCAGGAATGCAATGGGATAGTTTTCTTGCCTTGAAATGCTTTGGAATCACGTTTTCAGTTTTGGAATTTTTCACAAAAAGTGCAATGTTCTTCTTCAGCTTTGGGCGCAGCTTAGAGGTCTCCTCCACTAGGTCTAGCATCTGGCTTATGTATGGAGTGAATTAGGGTTGAGTTTTCAATCAAAAGATCTTTGCATTGATGAGAACAATATTTGATTTTCATGCATAATTTTTCAAATCTTTTTCACATGTTTTTTATGCCAATCATGTCCAATCACCTTGATTCTTTCCATATCAGATAATGCACGAAATCTTGAAGGTATTCCATGCATAAAAAGATTTGAAAAGCTTGCTTTGGTATTTTTCCATATTTTATTTAATTTAAATGAATTAATTGTAATTAAAAATTCAAATAAATAAATAAAAATGATGAATAAATCCCCTTTGGGATAAATGGTCGTGCACATGTTTTGGATGATGAATCTTGGAGGAAAATGTGGCCCATTAGCAATTTTAAGGCATTTGAAGCAAAGTTGACTTTTCAAAATACCCAAAAATTTCCCAACTTCCACAAGGCATATCTTGCTCAATTTTTAAGCTTTGATCATGTTCTTGGACAATTTGGAAAGGTCTTGAAGTCCTCTAACCAATGCCATTGTACCATGTCATTTTGATTTACCAATCTCAAGTTATGGCCTTTGACTTAAAGTCCCTTTTTGTTGACTTTTGAAAATGACCTATAATGTTGAAATTGATAACTTTTTGTGAGAGCATTTCTTGGACTTGAAGTGTGAAGAGGAGTTGTAGGAAATGTCTTTCTATTCAAAATGAGCTTTGGACGGGATTTTTCTGATAAACCATGTGGAAGTTATGCCTTGGTCAAGTTACAGTTGACTTTTTCAACTGTCCAAATATGGAAACTTTTGCATCTTGAGACTTTTTGGGCCAAGCTTTGAAAATCATGATCAAGAATTGATCAAATTATGTTTGTGGCTTCAAAATGAGATGTTGACCAAAAATTTGAACTTTTGACTGCCAAATGACCATTTTGCCCCTGCAGTTGACTGCTGAGCAATTAGGGTTTTTGACTGTGCAATTTTGTGCTGTAAGTCTTGAAACTTGGTATGTGGATGCTTGACCATGTTTGTAGGCATGTGGGACTTTTTTGGACCCTAGGAAACTTCATTATCTCTGTCAGAACCAAAACCCTAATTTTTGACTGTTAGGAGGCCCTTGAACTGTGCAACCCTTGGGAATTTTGAAGCATGCTCTTTGCAATTCTTGAAGAATATGGGAGGGAAAATTTTGGGGTACAACAGTAGGGTTACTTCGGGATAACTCTGTAAAACTTCAGGAGGAACCTGGGTAAGGTTACTTCGGGATAAGTCCGTGTAGGGCTTCAGAAGGAACCTGGGTAAGGTTACTTCGGGTTAAGTCTGTGTAGGGCTTCAGAAGGAACATGGGTAAGGTTACTTCAGGCTAAGTCTGTGTAAAACTTCAGGAGGAACCTGGGTAAGGTTACTTCGGGATAAGTTCGTGTAAAACTTCAGGAGGAACCTAGGTAAGGTTACTTCGGGATAAGTTCGTGTAAGGCTATAGGAAGGAACCTGGATAGTAGGGTTACTTCGTGATGAGTTTGTGTGAAACCTTATTTGGAAATGTATGAGAAGGGACCCGTGTAAGATTTTTCAGGATAAACCCGTGTGAAGCTGCATTTAGGAGAAACCCGTGTAAGATTGCTTTGTGACAAACCCGTGTAAAGATGCATTTGGTCGCGCAGATAATTACTCTATTTAGTTTCATGAGATAATCTTAGACCTGCTGGAAATTGTTAATGATAACCATCTTTATTGAAAAGGTACAGGATTAATTATATGTGATGCATGAAATGCATTGTATGATTATGTTCTTAAAATAAATGAGATTATGTTGTATGCAATATGTGTGTGCACGTCATGATGTATGAACATGAAATACTATTGTGACATATCCGAGTCAAGAAAATAAATCCCTGACTGTTGTTGGAGAGTATTGGAAATTGTATTCCTGACCGTCGTAGAAAAAATGGTTTTTCTACTTCTGCTAGAGATGGTGAACGGAGATGAATATGCTTGGAGATTTGATCCTTGTCTACAGATATTATGTCGGGGGAGAGACTCTGTTTGAGAATAACTCTGCGGGGAGCTAACTTTGTTGGAGGATGAACTTCCATAGATGAAGGGATAAACTCTGTCGGGGGTTGAGCTTCTATATTCATAGAAATAAACTCTGCTTGGGAGACAAATTTATGAACTGCTTGCAACTTATAAAAACCGGCTAGGGAACATAGATGTCGTTTCTCTGAAGGAACTTGGCTGGGGAAAGTAGCTCCTTCCTGGGGAAGTCGATGTCAAAGCTTTAGTTGCCTCTACTATGTGGGGAGTTGTCACTGTTCATAATGTTTTATTGTATTACTGTCAAAAATGTTTTCTTGATGGCACATGATTTGTTGCTAGAATGCGTGCGTAACGCCTCAAGTGATTCAGATGGAGATCTGCCCCTGGTTATTTGGCTCTCTTGGAGAGACTTCCCCAAGTGTGTTAGACATCATGTCCTTCCCCTTGTTTATGGAAGACCTATTGTTGGAAGTGTCTTTCCTGCTGAGGTGATTCTGTCCATTGAGAGGATGTTTGTTCATTGAATATCCATTACGCGGATTTCTCTGCTGTCAAACAATTAGTCATATGCAAACAATGTCATTTAAAGAATGCAAAACTCATGTCTGTCTTGAAGTTTGAAAATTCATTTTTTTTTAAATGTATTTTGTGTAGTAACACAAAATTTGCAAGAATGTGATATCAACTCGGGATTCTTAACAAGTCCTACAGGAGTCAGGATACCTTTGTAATAGTATGCTTTCAAACTAACCCACATTTCAGCTAGGACTTTTAAGGGTTATAACATGGCCTGGTTCACGGTTTAAGAAACAAAGGATAAAGGCTCAAAATTTATTTGTACCCACCCATTCTTCGTGATGTCCTCCAGTCCTATGCTTAGCTAATTGGGCGTTTAGAATCCCAGTTGAGTCCTGGAGTAGTGTCCTTAATGTTCCGATGATGGTTCAGATGCTGAAAGTTTATAGGCAGCCATTTTTGTAATCTTTTTTCTGTTTGAGGATTTGTAGGACCTCTTTCCTTTTTTATCCCTTCTTTTTCCTGAACTGTTTCTTTTTGTAATTACAGTCAGCGGGATGCCCCGATTTTTTCCTTAAGTCCCTTTCATGGGTTTTGGCTTAACGGGGTTTTCTTTTGCAAAATAATGACTGCCTTCTTTGATGATTATGAGGAACCATCACCATCTTCTGATTCAGAAGGACGTCTTCGAGGTTATTCATTGTGTGCGAAACAGAAGATTGCAACTGAATGCGCCTCTGAATTAACTGTGAAAACTACCCTGCCCCAGGTTATGATTAAGGGTTTTTATTTGTGTGAAAGAAAAACTCCTACTTATTTGGCTCCAAGGGGTTTACTAGGGATTATTTTCCTTATAACTCCACTGTTTAGGATTTGAAACAACGCCTGTACATCGTCAGCGGGGTCTGTTCAAAAGCATACTGTAGAGATTGTGGTATCATTTTTGTCATCCTCCCTCTAAGGTTTAGAGTTTTTAGTCGAGAGTTTAATATCATGAAAAGGAATTATAAATAAGTTTAAGCATAGTGGAAACAGATTAATTCAAGACAAAAATGTTTAATGCATTAATGAAATAACAAAGTTTTGACATGACAATAATTGTTCGAATAAGCAAAGAAAATACAACTTGAGAATTAAATGAACAAATATTATTTCAATCCTAGCCATGTTTTGGAAAGGGATCAGTGATCATATTGGGAGTCTCGGGAGGGTCGAATTCGATCTCCTTGGCATCAATCATATTCTGAATCTTTTATTTCAGTGCCCAACAATCGTTAGTATCATGCCCCGGGCTGCCAGAATAATAAGCACACCTTGCATCAGGATTATAGTTAGGAGAAGAAGTCTTAGGGTTCGGATGAGGTTTTATCACCGTAATCAGTTTCATCTTCAACATGTGTTGCAATGCTTGTGACAATGGCATGTTGATTTGGGTAAACTGTGTGATACGGTGGGAGAACTGACTTGGGGTTTTGCGTTTATGTTCGCAAAATGTTGTAGTTTAGCAAGAGTCGCCACCGACTTTTCTTTTATCCAATAAGGAAAGGTGGAAAAATCACAGGAAATACCTTTTGAGATGTTTTCATGAGTTCGGGGGGTAGATTATGAAAAGGGAATGTATTAGCACCCTTTCCATCCATGGTTTTCCATGGGCTCTTAGTTACTTGTTAAATCACTTGCTTTTGTTTGAAAATTGTGCTTTTGTGTGGTTTTGAAAGTATTTTGAAAAAGGTGCCATCGTTTAGGCGAACTTTGCAATGATTCCCGTTCATAAGAATGTATGCAAAGTCTTGAGCTTTTGAAAATATTTCAAGTTTTGGAAAGATGTATGTGATTGTTTTAAAAATAGCAAGGATGCTTGTTTTGAAATTGAGCAAGTAACTAAAAGTAATCTACCTACTCAAAAGGTTTTGGATGTGTTTTTCCTCCTCCTTTAGATGTTGCTACCTTACCATTGATTTGATAAGAAGCCCCATCATTGGATGAGAAGGGACGAGCGTTGGGTCATCATATGACCATGATAGCAATGTTGTGAAATGACTTAGCACTTTTTTTTGTAGGGAATAAGATCATTTTGAAAGGAAACTTTGATAGCGTCATCGAGGGACTATGATCTTTTTTCAATTCGTTTGTGCTAAGACATCCCACATGCATAACATGGCCATTTTTATAAGGCAACAAGTGGAATTTCCCTAAGGGTGCATGTGTGCTAAGTGTATTTGATTGCAGGCATTTAGTCTTTGATTAGGGTTGTCTATTTGTTGGTTTTATCTTGCCATACACATCTAATTACTAGCATTTTTACAAAGCAATAAAAATGCAGGAAATAAATATCCTACACTATTACAACCATATTGAAAGGCAAGAAAATGTAAAGGCAAAAACAAAATAAAAGAAAGGAAAATGATCTCTTTGACCCAGGCAGGAGCACCCTTCGATTTGCGTTCTATTGGCCTCCTTCGATTGGCGCTAGCACCAGTGAGGTCATGGCCTTCGATTGGATAAGTATGTGTATGGAGAAGCCTTCTAGTTCTACCTTGTTGCCTTTTTTGACAGGAGGTCAAAAGAAGTGAGGGAATGTCTTTCGACTGAACCTGGAATCAGTGAAGGCATGCTTTTCATCTGGGCCTGGAAGTCAACATGGTTTTCCTCCTGGTTGTCTCTTTCGTTTGAGTTGGAAAAAGAGGGTAGAAGCCGGAAGCTTCGTTTCCTATTTCTTGTTTCCTGTTTCTTGCTTCAGGTCTTGAATGGATGTGGGACCTTGAGTGGAGGCCCAGGATGCTGGATTCGAAAGAGGGGGAAAAGCAAGTGTGATGCTTCTTCGATTTCGAAGGAGACTGAAGTATGGTTGTTCTTCAGAAATGAAGGAGATGAATGTGATTCTGGGATTTTTTTGTGTTTTCTCAAGTGTTGATGAACTTGAGAGTTTTTTGTTGTGTTTGAGAAAATTTGGGGGATTCGTTCCTCTGGTCCAAAGATCCTCCCTTTCTTTGTGCAAATGAACTCTCTATTTATAGATAAATGCTTTTGGGAAGCTTGGGAGCAAAAATAATAAAATAAGGCTTAGCTGGAAAGTAAATGTCCACTTGTGCCATAAAAGCAAGATGAATGGTTCAGATGGGTTGCTTCCTTCTGAAGGAAAACAGGCGCAAGGCTCAAGACAAACTTTTCTAAAAGGTAGTATTATGTTATTAAGTGCAAGTGGTCTTAGACAACAAATGGGTAAAGGCCTAAAAAGGTAAAACACATAGCCTAGCCTATGGGTCTAAATGTTCAACTTGATCTTTTGAGTCGAATCCTCCATCTTTCTACACCTTTCGACCAGACTAGAACAACACAACATTCGTTTTCACCAGTTGTGTGTCCTTCGAATGAACCAACTGTGTGTTCTTCGAATGGCCCTTTTCAGAAGGTTATTAACTTTTAAATCAAAGGAAGCTCTCATAAGGTTATTGACTTTTTGAATTGAAGAAAACCAAAAGGAGGCCTTTACTTCCTGAGTCGAAGGACATTCCTGAGTCCAAGGACATTCCTGAGTCGAAGGACACCGTTTCAAAGGGAAACAAAAACTCAGTTGAAGCTTGTATGAAGATCATTTCCTTCTGAATCGAATGAGACCTATTTGAAGTCACATGCCCAGACGAAAGAGGCACGCTAACAGCAACTTTTGAGCAATCGAAGAAGGTGCAAAGTCTAATCGAAGGGGGCTGAATCGAAGGAGACCTATTTTCCTCCAAATTCGTCAAAATGTTATTTTTATCTGTTTTCTCCCTTTTTGACAGTTTCCTTTTAATTCTGGTGCTGGAAAATCCCAATGTACTTTGTGGAAGCTTGAACCTTGAGAATCCTTGTGAGAAAAGCCTTGAAAAATGAGAGGGCAAATTTTAGGGTACAACAGCTGCCCCTGTTCAATCTTCTTAAACCTGAAGAGTTAGATTAGCGAGTTATGCCATTCGTGACTCGAAGGTGGAAGATGATTGGACACTAGAGTGCCCAGAAATTTGCACTCGGCGATGCGATGATATGAGGAATGGGCTTAAAGATGCCATTTGGAGAGGTGATAGAATCTTGTTGGAGATGGGCTTGTAGATGCCATCCAAGAATGCTTGTTGAATTGTAATTTGTAAGTTGAAAGAATGAGTATCAGAATTGCGTCCATGTCTGGAGTGTATCTGAACTATCTCAAAAGGTGGGTTATTCGGTGATGAGTCCGTGTAAAACTGCATCTGAAATTTCTTGAGAAGGAACCTGTGTAGGGTTGCCTGATGATGAGTTCGTGTAAAAATTCATCCTGTGTAGGGTTTCCTGATGATGAGTCCGTGTGAAACTGCATCTTGGAAGGAAGGAACCTGTGTAGGTTCGCCTGATGATGAGTCCGTGTGAAACTGCATCTTGGAAGGAAGGAACCTGTGTAGGGTTGCCTGATGATGAGTCTGTGTGAAACTGCATCTTGGAAGGAAGGAAAATGTGTAGGGTTGCCTGATGATGAGTCCGTGTGAAACTGCATCTTGGAAGGAAGGAACATGTGTAGGGTTGTCGGATGATGAGTCCGTGTGACACTGCATCTTGGAAGGAAGGAACCTGTGTAGGGTTGCCTGATGATGAGTCCGTGTGAAACTGCATCTTGGAAGGAATGAACCTGTGTAGGGTTGCCTGATGATGAGTCCGTGTGAAACTGCATCTTGGAAGGATGAAACCTGTGTAGGGTTGCCTGATGATGAGTCCGTGTGAAACTGCATCTTGGAAGGAAGGAACCTGTGTAGGGTTTCCTGATGATGAGTCTGTGTGAAACTACATCTTGGAAGGAAGGAACCTGTGTAGGGTTGCCTAATAATGAGTCCGTGTGAAACTGCATCTTGGAAGGATGAAACCTGTGTAGGGTTGCCTGATGATGAGTCCGTGTGAAACTGCATCTTGGAAGGAAGGAACCTGTGTAGGGTTATCTGATGATGAGTCTGTGTGAAACTGCATCTTGGAAAGAAGGAACCTGTGTAGGGTTTCCTGATGATGAGTCCGTGTAAAATTGCATCTTGGAAGGAAGGAACTTGTGTAGGGATGCCTGATGATGATGAGTCCGTGTAAAACTGCATCTTGGAAAGAAGGAACCTGTGTAGGGTTTCCTGATGATGAGTCTGTGTAAAAATGCATCTTGGGAAGAAGGAACCTGTGTAGGGTTGCTTCATTATGAGTCTATGTGAAACTTCATCTTGGAAAGAAAGAACCTGTGTAGGGTTTCTTGATGATGAGTCAGTGTAAAAATGCATCTGGAATTGAGAAGGAACCTGTGTAGGGTTTCCTGATGATGATGAGTCCGTGTAAAACTACATCTTGGAAAGAAGGAACCTTTGTATGGTTTCCTGATGATGAGTCCGTGTAAAACTGCATCTTGGAAAGAAGGAACCTGTGTAGGTTTTCCTGATGATGAGTTCGTGTAAAACTGCATCTTGGGAAGAAGGAACTTGTGTAGGGTCTCTTCATGATGAGTCCGTGTGAAACTTCATCTTAGAAAGAAAGAACTTGTGTAGGGTTTCTTGATGATGAGTCCGTGTGAAACTTCATCTTGGGAAGAAGGAACCTGTGTAGGGTTGCTTCATGATGAGTCCGTGTAAAACTGAATCTTGGAAAGGAGGAACCTGTGTAGGGTTGTCTGAGCTGGTCAAATAGATAGTTGTCCTGTCTGGCTTCAGGTATTAATCTAAAATCAGTCGTCCATAGATAGTTTTCCTGGCTTGTTACAGGTATTAATCTGGAACTTGAAAAGGTTGTTGGTAGCCATCTATTGATTGACCTTTTCTTCAAAAAGGTAAAATGTTAGTTGTATGCAATGTCATGATGTATGAAATGCACGATGTCATGATGTTCTCAAAATAAATGAGATTGCGTTGTATGCACTTATCATGTATGTAAATAGGAGGTGTGAAATGTTTATGAATGCATTTTTGTCTGGGAAAATAAATCCTTGAGAAATGTCAGGGAGTCGTTAAATCCTGGACTGCTGTTGTAGAGTATGTGTGTCTTCAAGCTTTGCTTATAATATTTCTACCGGGGATTCCTGTTTTGTTGTTTGAGGAGAACTCCGCTGGGGAATATTGAGAACTCTGTGAGGAGTATGTTTATTCCTGCTTGGGGAAAGAGTTCAGGAGTCTCAATTGTCCGTTGCTTTCACTAGGGAATCGAAGTTGAACTGATATCTGGTCGAGTCCAGGTTTCACAGTAACTTGTTGGGGATTGTAGAGTAGTCTACTGGGGAAGAGGGGTTGTGGTCCTCTGATTTGTAGTAGTCGGAGAGGCAAACTCAAGCTGGAGAATCCTGCCGTTTGTTAGGGAAATAAACCCTGTTGCTCAGTCTATTGGAGAGGCGGCGACTTTACTGGAGAAAAATCCTCGAGGATTCTTGAGGTCGACTTAGCTGGGAAGAGGTTATCAGAGATTGAAACTCTGGTTGGGAGTCATCCTATGAGAAGGATTTTGGGGAGATTTGTCACTTCCCCTAGTAACGAGTGTTTGTGGCTTTGCCAGGAAATGTTTGACTATACGTAACACTTTGTCGAGATTGGCGTTCAATGCCCCAAGTAATAGAGATGGAGGCCTGCCCCTGGTTATTTTGTACTTCTTAAGAGATTTCCTGGAATCTTGACTGGACTTCCCCAGGTGTGCTAGATAGTGACATGTCATGCCCCCTTATTTATAGGAGATTTGTCGTTGGAAGTGTCATCCCACTTGAAGTGATTTTGTTCACTGGGAGAGCTTTCGTTCATCGGATATTCGTTGTGTGAATCTCTCCGTTGTCAAACAAATATCCATATGCAAACAACGATATTCAAATAATGCAAAGTTTATGCTTGTCTTGAAATTTTGAAAATACGTTTTTTTTAGCAAGAAATTTTTGTAAGAAAAATTCAACTCAGGATTTTGAGTAAAGCCTTACGGGAGTAAGGATGCCTTTTGTAACAGTATGCTTTCGAACTAACCCATGCTTCAATTAGGACTTTTGAAAGGTTGTAACGTGGCTTGGTTCATAGTTTAAGAAACAAAGGATAAAGGCTCAAAGTGTATTTGTACCTGCCCGTTCTTCGTGATGTTCTTCAGTCCTAAACTCAGTTAATTGTGCTTTTTGAACTCCAATTGAGTCTGGAATGACATTTTAGTGATGGTTCAAACAAGTTAAGTTTGTTGGAAGGCAGTCATTTTTGCAACATTTTTTTTCATGTTGTTGAGGATTTGTAATGACCTCTTTCTTTTGATTTGTTATCCCTAATTTTTGTCTGACTGTTCTTGTTTTGAGATTACAGTCAGCGGGATGCCCCAGTTCTCTTAAGTCTTCTTTGTAGGTTTTGACTTAGTGGGCCTTTCCCTTTTTTGAGAGATAATGACTGCCTATGTGATAGGGAACCATCACTGTCTTTTGATTTCAGAGAATGTTTTTGATGTCATTCGTTGTATTACGAAATGAGAGTTTGCGGCTAAACGCGCGTTTGAATTAACCGAGAGACTACCCTGCCCCAGGTTTTGATTAAAGGTTTCAATTTGTATACAGAAAAATTTTACTTTTTTGGCTCAAAGGGGTTGACTAGGGATTATCTTCCTTATAACTCCAGTGTTTAGGATTTGAAAGAACGCATGTACATCGTCAGCAAGGTCTGTCCAAAAGCATACTGTATGAGATTATGGCATTGTTTTCGTGATCCTCCCTCTAAAGGCTTGTAACTTTTAGCAAGAGTTAAATGTCATAAATAAAGTAGAAAGCATAGTTTAAGTATAGTGAAAACGAATGGATGAATTCAAGACAAACATATGCAATGCATTAATGAAACAGAGTTTGACATTAATAGATAATTATTTGAATAAAAAAAGAAATTACAATTGAAAATTCAAAATGAACAGAAGCCTCTTTGTCTGAACTTGTCACTTTAGGTGGTGAGCCTTTGAGGGACGGCAAAAGAATTCAGTCTGGCCATGTTGTGTGAATTCCAACATTCCTTCGTCAATCAGATCTTGAATCTTATTTCTCAATGCCCAAAGTTGTTGGTGTCATGTCCAGGACTGTTGGAGTGGTACGCACATCTTGCATTTGGATCATACCTTGGGGAGGCTATGTTGGTATTCTGAGGAGGGTCCCTTAAAATAACCAGATTTGGCCTCCAACATGTGTTGCAGTGCTTGAGACAAATACATGTTATTTTTGGTGAAGCGTCTTTTGGGCTTGCTTTGCCTTTGCTGATTTTCTGGTTGAAGTCGTTGTTAGGCTCGTGATGTGGCAGCAAATTGGGAAGGTCTTCCGTCTTCTTGTCTTATGGGAGGCTGAGCAATGACTTGATTTCCAATTCTGGTTGTTTTCCCCATATGGTTGAAACCGTCTTGACGATGTTGGTTGACAAGAACTTTCAGCTCTTCTTGTCCTTGAGCCAAATTTTGGACAAGAGCCATTTGGCCCACCAGTTGTCCCATCATTTGGACCTTCAATATGGCTATCTCATTTTGTAGCCGCTCCAACTGGTCATCTCTGTTGCCCTCAGGATTTCCCATGATCATGCCCCTGGTGAGGAGAGCTTTCACCTCTTCCTGTCCCTTGGACAGATTCAAGAACATTTCTCGGAGTTGAGCATTTTGAGCCTGGATGTCCTTGATAGTCTGCTCTAGAGCCATCTCTACTGAAATAAACAGTAGTAAGATAAGGATATTTTTATGGGAGAAACCTGTCATGATATGATGCCTGATATGTGGATGCAATGTTTTCAAGGATCTCGTGGGGTAAACACAAGAAAAAGTTAGAAGTTAAACTTCGATCAATAGCTTTGATTGGAGAACTTTGTATCGGTGGATGTCCTTCCACGAGAATCAAGCTCACCATGTCAAGTGGTTCATAGCCCTTGACTCAAGTTTGTTGTACTTGATCTTTGAAGGCGTTTGGTCAAAGGAAAATAAATCCCCTTCCCCTTGCTAGACGTTTGGTTCATCACAACCTGCATCAAAGACCCTCGAGATCCTTGAAATGGTTATCGAAAATGCTTATGGTATGATGTTATGATGTTATGTACAAATATGCGAGGTAAGTAAGTTTATATGCGAATAATCATATACACACAAAGAAAACAAATCCTTAGTTTTAGGCTTGCATGGAGTTTGTAGGTAAGTACCCTCTTGAAGTTTAGTTGGCTTAACCTGTCCTAGTTGATAGTAACCAGGTTCTAAGGGATCTCAATATCACTGATCTTTCCCCCAAGTTTCATTCGATAAGAGATTGACTCGCAACCAAACAAAACTCAAGAGTCAAACCTCAATGAGTGTAGCATCGAGTATCAACCAACTTCATACTGCACCAAAGCCGCTCATCTCGCTACGTCCTAATGGACAAGTTGGTCAAGTAAGGTTCTAAGGTCATTTGATGCTTTATGACACCATGCGGTAGCCTCGTACTCTCCTTGATTGACTCAAGGGTTACCGGTACCAACCAAAGTGCCACATCAACGTAGCTACTGCTTCAACCGTGTCGATATACCCCACACAGTTCTCTCACAGTTTATTGCTACTTACCTAAAAAGTATCCCCCAAATCCGGGTGTAGGATTTAAAACAAACCCAAACAAGGAACCAAAATGTAAAGTAATCAAATCAAATAATGTAAGCAAGTAAATATGATCTAGCCCTAAGGTAACCCCACTTTTTGAAGATTTTATTCCCCAGCAGAGTCGCCAGTTCTGTGATACGTTGGGAGAACTGACTTGGGGTTTTGCGTTTGTGTTCGCAAAATATTGTAGTTTAGCAAGAGTCGCCACCGACTTTTCTTTTATCTAATAAGGAAAGGTGGAAAAAGCACATGAAAGACCTTTTGAGATGTTTTCATGAGTTCGGGGGGTAGATTATGAAAAGGGAAGGTATTAGCACCCTTTCCATCCATGGTTTTCCATGGGCTCTTAGTTACTTGTTAAATCACTTGCTTTTTGTTTGAAAATTATGCTTTTGTGTGGTTTTGAAAGTACTTTGAAAAAGGTGTCATCATTTAGGCGAACTTTGCAATGATTCCCGTTCGTAAGAATGTATGCAAAGTGTTGAGCTTTTGAAAATATTTCAAGTTTTGGAAAGATGTATGTGATTGTTTTTAAAATAGCAAGGATGCTTGTTTTGAAATTGAGCAAGTAACTAAAAGTAATCTACCTACTCAAAAGGTTTTAGATGTGTTTTTCCTCCTCCTTTAGATGTTGCTTCCTTACCATTGATTTGATAAGAAGCCCCATCGTTGGATGAGAAGGGACGAGCGTTGGGTCATCATATGACCATGATCGCAATGTTGTGAAATGACTTAGTACTTTTTCTGTAGGGACTAAGATCATTTTGAAAGGCAACTTTGATAGCATCATTGAGGGACTATGATCTTTTTTCAATTTGTTTGTGCTAAGACATCCCACATGCATAACATGGCCATTTTTATAAGGCAACAAGTGGAATTTCCCTAAGGGTGCATGTGTGCTAAGTGTATTTGATTGCAGGCATTTAGTCTTTGATTAGGGTTGTCTATTTGTTGGTTTTATCTTGCCATACACATCTAATTACTAGCATTTGTACAAAGCAATAAAAATGCAGGAAATAAATGTCCTACACTATTACAACCATATTGAAAGGCAAGAAAATGTAAAGGCAAAAACAAAATAAAAGAAAGGAAAATGAGCTCTTCGACCCAAGCAGGAGCACCCTTCGATTTGCATTCTGTTGGCCTCCTTCGATTGGGGCTAGCACCAGTGAGGTCATGGCCTTCGATTGGATAAGTATGTGCACGGCAAAGCCTTCTGGTTCTTCCTTGTTGCCTTCTTCGACTGGAGGTCAAAAGAAGTGAGGGAATGCCTTTCAACTGAACTTGGAATCAGTGAAGGCATGCTTTTCGTCTGGGCCTGGAAGTCAACATGGTTTTCCTCCTGGTTGTCTCTTTCGTTTGAGTTGGAAAAAGAGGGTAGAAGCCAGAAGCTTCGTTTCTTATTTCCTGTTTCATGTTTCTTGCTTCAGGCCTTGAATGGATGTGGGACCTTGAGTGGAGGCCCAAGATGCTGGATTCGAAAGAGGGGGAAAAGAAAGTGTGATGCTTCTTCGATTTCGAAGGAGACTGAAGTGTGGTTTTTCTTCAGAATTGAAGGAGATGAATGTGATTCTGGGCTTTTTTTGTGTTTTCTCAAGTGTTGATGAACTTGAGAGTTTTTTGTTGTGTTTGAGAAAATTTGGGGGATTCGTTCCTCTGGTCAAAAGATCCTCCCTTTCTTTGTGCAAATGAACTCTCTATTTATAGAGAAAGGCTTTTGGGAAGCTTGGGGAGCAAAAATAATAAAATAAGGCTCAGCTAGAAAGTAAATGTCCACTTGTGCCATAAAAGCAAGATGAATGGTTCAGATGGGTTGCTTCCTTCTGGAGGAAAACAGGCGCAAGGCTCAAGACAAACTTTTCTAAAAGGTAGTATTATGCTATTAAGTGCAAGTGGTCTTAGACAACAAATGGGTAAAGGCCTAAAAAGGGAAAACACGTAGCCTAGCCTATGGGTCTAAATGTTCAACTTGATCTTTTGAGTCGAATCCTCCATCTTTCTACACCTTTTGACCAGACTAGAACAACACAGTATTCGTTTTCACCAGTTGTGTGTCCTTCGAATGAACCAACTGTGTGTTCTTCGAATGGCCCTTTCTAGAATGTTATTAACTTCTGAATCGAAGGAAGCTCTCATAAGGTTATTGACTTTTTGAATTGAAGAAAACCAAAAGGAGGCATTTACTTCCTGAGTCGAAGGACATTCCTGAGTCGAAGGACATTCCTGAGTCCAAGGACATTCCTGAGTCCAAGTACATTCCTGAGTCGAAGGACATTCCTGAGTTGAAGGACATTCCTGAGTCGTAGGACATTCCTGAGTCGAAGGACATTCCTGAGTCGAAGGATATTCCTGAGTCGAAGGACACTGTTTCAAAGGGAAACAAAAACTCAATTGAAGATTGTATGAAGATCATTTCCTTCTGAATCGAAGGAGACCTATTTGAAGTCACATGCCCAGACGAAAGAGGCACGCTAGCAGTAACTTTTGAGCAATCGAAGGAGGTGCAAAGTCCAATCGAAGGGGGCTGAATCGAAGGAGACCTATTTTCCTCCAAATTCGTCACAATGTTATTTTTATCTGTTTTCTCCCTTTTTGATAGTTTCCTTTTAATTCTGGTGCTGGAAAATCCCAATATACTTTGTGCAAGCTTGAACCTTGAGAATCCTTGTGAGAAAAGCCTTGAAAAATGAGAGGGAAAATTTTGAGGTACAACAAACTGCCTTTGAGGTCTTTCTACCCTTGGCTGATTGTTTCATTGTTGAGTATCCATAGGCCTATGTATCATCACAGAACTTACCGTTGGACGGTGTTCAGCTCTGCTCTGACCTCTTGGGTTATAAATGGCACTGACCTCCTTCTTACCCATGAACGGCTTCTTCACTGTACTTGACGAGGTATCTTTTTGTATCTTGTTGCTCCAGATCCCAGCTTCTATCCTTTCTCCAGTCAATATCAGCTCGGTGAAACCAGCTGAGGAGCTACAATTCAAGTGATTGAAGAATGGACCAGACAGCTTCCCGAGAAACATGTCAACGAACTCCCTATCAGACAAAGGGGGTTGGACTCTCCCTGCCAGATCTCTCGACTTCTGTGCATAGTCCTTGAAACCTTTGCTTGCCACCATGGACGTACTCTGGAGTTGAGTATGAGTAGGGGCAAGGTCAGTGTTATATTGATATTGCTTGTAAAAAGCAGCAGCCAGATCTTCCCAATTGCGGACATTGGTTCCCTTTAGCTGATGGAACCACTCAAGTTGAGTTCCAGACAGACTGTCCTGAAAGAAATGGACCCACAAGTTCCTATCAGTAGTGTGAGGCTGAATCTTCCTCACATAGGAACGAAGATGAAGCTTGGGACAAGACACCCCATCATACTTCGCAAAAACCGAAGCCTTAAACTTCTGTGGGATGACTACCCCAGATACCAAAGCCAGCTCTGCAAAATCAATCCCTGGTATTCTTTGGATCTCCATTGTGCTCAGACAATCCTCTAACTGTTTGTATCTATCCTCAGCGGGGGGATACTGTTCATCATTATAGTCTGTGTCGTTATCAAAAACTTCAGGGCTAGGGTCCTCCTCCCTTGTCTCTCTCTCTCTTGATTCTCCCCTTCTTTGGATGAGGAGGTCAAATAAACCGGTTGCTTCAACGGCCCCTTGAATCTTCTGCCCAAATTAAGGACACCAACGGTCTTTTTCTTCTTTTACTTCTTCTCTTTCATAATAATGGCCTTCAGATCTTCCTGCCCCTTAGCTAAGGCTACGAACATTTGCTGAAATTGGGCGTTTTGTGACTGGAGATCCTTAATGCTTTGTTCGGAAGACATTATTGCTGAAATAAACAGCGCAGAAGATGAGAAACCTGTTATGAAACCTGTTTATGCAATGTCATGGATGATATGCGTATGCAATGATTTCTAGGATTCTTAAAGGCTCAAATTTGTTTAACCAAAAGAAACACATATTAATTGTATTAATAAGTTCGAATTGTTATAAAGGGTGTCCTTTAGGCTTACAATTAAACAAACAAAATTTAAAGCAAAAAGAAAATTAGGTCTCCCATGAGCGCCTCCTCTTTGGTGCGACGTAGGCGTTTATATTCCTTTCTTCATGAAGTAACCTAGTGAGTTCCAGGACCTTCTTCTTGCTGGCATAGAATTGAGTTTCAAACGTATCCCGCTCCTCTTTGTGTTGAAACCGTGATTTTTGTAACTCCTCATGATCAGTTGGCATGTAAGGATGGAGAACAAGATAAGAAGTGTCTCCTTCAGTAATTGGTTACACAATTGTTGGTAGGACAGCAGGGTAAGGCATCATAAGACTTTGGGCATGGGCTCGTACCCATTTGAGATAAGGCTCAAGAGGGATGGAATTCTTGTGCCCCAGTGTCTTGCTATCAACTCTATGTACCATGCCCCAAGCTTGCATGAACCTTTTACGGTAACCCTGAGCATCATTCTCATAGTCGAAGGCGATTCCTTGGATAAGTGTATCATGAGGACCATCCCTTCTCGCATATCCAAACTGTCACAGTGCCAAACAAGGATTATAAGTGATTCCTCCCCTAATGCTTAAGAGAGGTACATTAGGGAATTCACCACAGCGATCGATGATGGTAACATCTTCTGAAGACCGTGAACACAAATGAATGTCTGAATGTGTAAGGGACATCAGCCTATGAGACCATTTCATACCCTGCTCATTCTTCAAAATAGACCTGGGTAAGTGCGAAATAAACCACCTAGCCAGTAGAGGGGTGCAACACAGGAGGGTCCCCCTTCTCTTTAAAGTGCGAGCATGCAGAGAGTGTAGAATATCCCCAAGTAATGTAGGCACCGGATTATGAGACAGAAAAACCTTAATCGTATTCACATCTACGAGTTGGTCTGCGTTAGGGAATAGTACCATCCCGTAGATAAGGAGTACCAATACCTCTTCAAAAGCTTGTAAATCCAGGGTATCCCAAAAACAGTGAGCTTTCTCAAATAGAAATTTAACCGGGATTCCTTGGACACTTCCCCTAGTTTCCCAATTTGTCACTACATCGAACTGTTGTAAGGATAGAGATCAAGCAATCTCTTCAGGCTTTGGATGTCTTTCCGTACCATTGAAAGGTAACTGATCAAGAATAGGTACCCCTAATAACTGAGAAAATTTCTCCATAGTAGGCTCTAGCTGGTAATTCGGGAAGGTGAAGCAATGGTGCAAAGGATCAAAGAACTGAAATAGCACTTTTAACAATTCTTCATCAGGTTTTGAAGTGACCAAGTTGAGCAGTCGACCATGTTTTTCAGTGAAGGGAGAGCTTTCAGGAATCCTTAATGCCAAGTCCTTTAGTTGAGGAGGTACTTTCACAAGGTTAATCTGGATAGTGTTCCTGCGGGCGGATGCCATGTTCTAAAAACAAAGCAAAGATGAGCCCTAGAAAATCCTTGAAATGGTTAGTATGATATGCCATGTTTATAATGTCATGATTATGCTAAGAAATCACATGTATAGAAAGAAACAAACAAGTCACACCAAGTCCTTAGGTTTAAAGCCTGCATGAGTTTTAAGGCCATACCCTCTTGAAGCTGGATTGGTTCAACATGTCCTATAAATAGTAACCGCGTTCTAAGGGATCTCAATATCACTGATCTTTCCCCTAAGCTTCGTTCAATAGGAAATTGACTTGCAACCAAACAAAACTCAGGAGTCAAACCTCAATGAGTGTAGCATTGAGCATCTGTCGACCTTGGGAATACACCAAAGTCGGCCATCTCGCTACATCCTACTGGCCAAGTTGTGAAATTAAAGGTTCTAAGGTCAGTCAATGATTTATGACACCACGCAGTGGCCCTGTATTCTCCTTGATTGACTCAAGTAGCTACTGCTTCAACTGTGTCGGTATACCCCGCACAGTTCCCTCACAGTTTATTGCTACTTACCTAAAAGGTGTTCCCAGATCCGGTTTTAGGATCTACACAACCCAAACAGATACCCTTAAAAGTAAATCAATCAAGACAAGCAAGAGAAGCAATTAAAATGACCTAGATCCTAAGGTATACCCCCACTTTATTAATAGTCCCAAACAGATTCGCCAGTTCTGTGATACGGTGGTAGAACTGACTGTTTTTACCGGTTTGCGTTTGTATTCGAAAATTTCGCGGTAAGCAAGAGTTGCCATCGACTTTTATTTCATCCAACAAAGGAAAAGGAAAAAGAACAGAAAAAACCTTTTTCGATATTTTCTGAGTACAGGGGGTAGATTATAGAAAGGGAAGGTGTTAGCACCATTTCTATCTGTGGTTTTCCACGGGCTCTTAGGTACTTGCTCATTTTGAAATTGCTTGTGTGTGTTTTGAAAAAATTGTTTAACTTCGTGGTAACCCTTGTATCTGTCCTCAAGAGTGTGACGAAGTTGTTTTTGAAAATTGTTTTGAAAACTATTTTGAAAGTGTTTGTGTAAAAGAGTTTTTGTTGTTTTGAGCAATTACTTAAGAGTTTCTACCTACTCGAAAAAGACTGTTCGTTTTCTCGTTTCCTTTAGACAGCACTATCCTACTATTAAGGAGTAGGTAGCCTCATCGTTGGAGTTTAAGGGACATTCGAAGGGACAATTACGGTCACAAAAGAAATGGTTAGGAAACTTTAGTTATTAACCTAAAGTCCTAAAGATCTTTCCGAGGCAACATTCGAACGGGTCATTTTTTATCTTTTGAGACTAGAGGGCAACCACTAAAACTTCCTATACTTCAAGACCGTTTACCGAAGGCAACCGAAGTGAGGCAAACCCTAGGAGTGAGCATGTGCATGTGTTTGATTTCAATTTATTTAATCTTTGCACAATTAAAGTGATCTACTGTTTTAATTTCATTTGTCTTTTGCATGCAAGCCTATTATCCATACATCTAGACACTTCATAGTTGCGGAAATTTAAAAGTGTGAGAAATTAAAGTCCTGACTATTACAAGGCCTCGGGGAGGGGGTTACATAATCAAAAATCAGGGATTGAACAGTAAATAAAAAGCGGTAAATAAAACCTAATTTAAAATTATTACAAATCCGATGCAGATACAATAATTGGAAAATAAAGGGAAAATAAATAAGCGCGCGAAAATTAAGACGAGAACAAATTAGAAGCCTAAAAAATCTAATTAATTAAAAAATATTTTTGTGTATTTTTTATTGAGAAAATAATTAAATTGCAAATTAAACCTAATTTCTAGTTAATTTTAATTAATAAAAAAATAATCAAGTTAATCTAATTAGACTAATTTATTTTCAATAAAATTAATTTAAATTAAAAACCTAATTCTACATTTTTGTGATTTTATATTTCATGATTAATAAAAAAAATGATTTATTTTAAGAAATATAAAAATAATTAAAGCAAATAAAAAAATTTATGAAATCAAAAACAAAAACAAAAAGAAATGGGCCTGTTGATGTTGTTAGTAATCTGGGGGGTGCGCCTGCTTTGTACTAGGCACAAGATTCATAAGCCCGATCAATTGTTTGATTCAGTGCAATCAGATCTAGAATGCCCACCATGCGTTGCACTCACTGAGGGTTGGATTTGGATCCAGGGATGATCTAATGGCTGGATCTGGAGGATGCAAGGTGGACCTCATGGGTAACACGCACTGAATCCTGTAAAGAAATAATGCAAAAACAAAATGCTTGGACCTGGGATCGAACCCAGGTCCTTCCCCTCATATGCTCGCTTGCCTTTCCATCTGTGCTGGTTTGTTTGTTTGTTAATATAATAACATAAATAAAACATAAAGAAAATATTAAGCATTATGCCAAAAATGCGTGCAGAATTCAAATTAGCCAACCGGGCTTTGACACGCGATCGTCTTCTTCAGTGGGATTGTCCTTTTAGCTAATGACCTTTTACCTACGGACAAACGTTGTAGCTGTAACCCTGTAAATCTCAAAAACCTCAAACAAGCAAGATAAATTAAATCCAAGCATACAGACCAACTAGTTTTGATCTCGTGAGTATGATAGTACCCATCTTTTGCCCTGATTTTACCTGTATCAAAAAGCCCTAAAATGCAACCTTAAACCCTAACAATGGCAGTTGTCCATACATGCGTCAAAACTCATAATTAATCATACAAATACATTCTAAATGATGATACAAACATGAAGGTGTGCTTAGAAATTGTCAATCATGCGCGTATAGTTAGAATCAAATTAAAGAATAAGGGCAAACCGTGACGCTCGTGTAGGTCGATTTTGAGGGTGTTGATGCATGCAAATGATGCTGCTAGCTTCAGGAGGTTCCCATGAATGGATTTCTGGCCTTGAAACACCTTGAATCGCCTTCTAAATCAGAATTTGAACAACACTTTTTTTGTCAAAAGTTAGAGTTTTTTTGGACTTATGGAGGCAGCCTTTTCGTGTTTTTTAAGGTCTGGCAATATTATGTATATGTATTAGAAGGCATTAGGTCAACAAAAACAGATGCAATCTTGAAAAATCATGGAGAAAAGATTTGATTTGTTCCTTGCATTATTTGTTTCTAAAACAAGCCAAATCATGCCATTTTCATTCCAATCAGCCCCTTGCACGATTTGATCTTTGTTTGACAGCATATATCATCTTCATTCAAAGCCAAAATCATCCCAAAAGCAACTTATATGATTTTATTTTATTTTATTTGAATTTTAAATGAATAAAATCACAATAAATTAAATAAATAAGTGAATGAGGCATGGAGTGGTTCATGGGTCGTGGACCATGTTAGGAACAAACTCCAAACTTTAAAAGATAGGCCCATGTGGATAAAATGTAATTTTGGGAATTGTTGACTTTGTGCAAATTTCCAAAAATAGCCAACTTTGACAATGCATATCTTCCTCAATTTTGAACCTAGGAGGGTGTTCTTGGACTTTTTAGAAATCTTAGGATGTCATATAAACAACCCTTTTAGTTTCATCTCAATTTTATATTCCATGTTTATGTAATAATCTTTGATCCAAAAGGTGTTTTTGTTGACTTTTGAAGAGGACCTATAATGTCCGAATTTATATCTTTTCATGAGTGTGTTTCTTGAACTTGAGGGCTGAAGATGAGTTGTAGGTAATTGAATCCTATTAAAAATGAGCCTTGGATGGGAAATTTCTTATAAAGTATGAGAAAGTTATGCTTAGTCAAATTTTGGTTGAGTTTTCCTATAGAAACCCTAATTTAGCAACTTTTGAGTTTTGATGAATTTGGGGCATTCCTTGAGGAATCATGATCAACACTTGATCAAATGATGGATGTCACTTCAAAATGTTTATTTTGACCCAAAATCTTTAAGTTTGACTGTATGTGGGCCACAGTTGACTTTTGACCGAACACAATTGATTTTCAGGCATCTGAGCAGTTGACTGAGCAAACTTGTAGTGCAAGGAATGAAACTTGGCATGGATGATCCTGAGAACATATTAGGGCAATGGAAATAATTTTGTACCCTTGGAACCCAAACATATTGATGAAAAAGTAAACCCTAGTTTGAGGCTCATTGCCATAGGAGAGAATTTGTCTGGTTAATTCTTGGGCATCCTTGAGCAAGTTGAGGACTTCAATGAGCATGTGTTGAGTAAAATGAGAGGGAAAATTTTGGGGTAAAACAACATGATTCATCAAATTTTCCCCAAAAAAAGACCATTTTGAAGAGATTTAAATCCTCTACAACTTTGTTTTTATTCTCAAGTCCAAAAAATGCACCATTGGAAAGATATGATCCAACACATTACAGGTCATTTCAAAAGTCAACAAAAAGACACTTTTTGTCAAGGCAACTTACATCAAGATAAAATCTCCAAATGCTAAAATAATAAAAATAGAGATTATAAAGAAAATCTTAAGATTTCCAAAAAGTCAAAGTTCATATTCAAAAGATGAAAATTGAGCATGTTATGATTTGCACAAGTTGGGAAATTTTGTGAAAATGCATGAAGTCAACTTTGAGCAAAATCACATTTTTGAGTTGATGGACCTAATTTTTTAGGTTCAAACATGTTTATGACATAACAAAGAACCTCTAAAACTACCCATGCACTATTGTGATTTTTAATTTTATTTATTTGAATTATTATTCATTTATATACAAATTTAATCAAAATAAAATGCAAGAGGGGGGTGCAAGGCGTGTGGGCTTTGTTGTTGGTCAAGATTGGAAGCCCAAGAAGCCTAGCTTGCTGTACAAAAATGCATGAAAAAAAGGGAGGAAAAGATCTTTTTGTTTTAAGAAAGTTTTGAATCAAATCTTTATGTCTTAAAAACATGATTATATTTTATTCCTTTTGCTCTTGTATGACCTAATTGGATTCACTATATATACACAAAAAAGCCAGGCCTCATGCTCATGCGCAGCTGCCTCTATAGAGAGCACAAAAATTCTCAAAACATTAAAAAAAAACCTAGAAGCTTCAAACCCTACTCTTCATTCTTTCTTAAGGAATTTCAAGTCTAGCATCACTCTCCTGAGGTTGCCAGGGGTTGATATCATTCCTAGTTCACCATAAATCAGCGCCAGAAGCCCCTCTTGAAGAAAATCTGGTTGGTAAGTGGGTAAGTTGTGATTTTTTAGATTTATGATGATTTCAATTGTTGTAAGCATGTTAACATAGATCATACTCATCATTGCAAATGTTCTAACATTTTACATGGAAGCTTTAGTGCGAAAAAAGCATCGTGCCATTGTTAGGTGTTGTACCCCAAAATTTCCCCTCTCGTTTCTCAGAAATTTTCTCATAAAATTTCTAATGATTCAAGACTGCACAAGTTTGCTTTGATTCTTAAGCTTTGATTAGGCATCTAGCTTCCTTTGAGCAGGCTTGATTCAGAGGTTTCGATTGAGCATTTGGTCCCCTTCGAGCAATCTTTGGTCCACAAGCCTCATTTGGGCATCATCCTCCTAAATGTATCCTTCGATTCACCAACATCATCCTCCTAAATGCATCCTTCGATTCACCAGGATCAGCCTCCTAAATACATCCTTCAATTCACAAGCATTAGCCTCCTGCATGCAAGCTTTGATTTAGCAACGACCCCTTTACATGCTTTCTTTGATGCACAAAGCAATGGCCTCTTACAATGTTTGTTTCAATTCAGGAAGCAAGGGCCTCTTGCCTGCTTGCTTCAATTCACAAAGCAATGGCCTCTTACAGTGTTTGTTTCGATTCAGGAAGCAATGGCCTCTTGCCTGCTTGCTTCAATGCACAAAGCAATGGCCTCTTACAGTGTTTGTTTCGATTCAGGAAGCAAGGGCCTCTTTCATGCTTGTTTCAATTCACAAGGCAGGAAATCTCCTCATGCTAGCACTCACAGGGCATTGGCCATCTTCATACTAGCTTCTAATAGGCAAACTCTCCCTTGGAAATAGTTTGTTTCGATTCCATATAGTTTCTACACTATGACACACAACTGGCGCATTTGAAGGACAGACATATGGTCCAGTCGAAGGACATACATTTTCCCCCTTCGAAGGACATACATGGATGTCCCATTTGAAGCAAGTATATCGGTGTCCCATTTGAAAGACAGATATTGGTGGCCCATTTGAAGAATTGAAAATGACCCATTAGAAGGACACATATTGTTTGGGAACAAATATTATTGTCTGAAGAGGAGTCTGACCGAAGGTCAAAACGAAAGGGTGAAGTACTCAAAATGCTTGTTGGCCAGAGTCCTATGTGCTGCCAAATCCAAGCCTGCTGCACTGGCCACAACACGGCAAAACTGCTGCAAAGCAGTCCTGCTATGCTGCCCCCATATTTGCACCAAATTGGCATACAAAAAACTGCACCTCAAAGGCTACAAAAATAGCACACCTAATTTGTTCAAATTTCTTTTGTCCCCCCCCCCCCCCCCCCAAACCTCAGCCAACTTCATCTATAAAAAAGAGGTTCCATCAAACATCTAATGGGGGGATTTTGGTGGCTAGAGAGAGAATTGTGAACGAGGCAAAGAAAAGAGAAAACACTTAACACACTCTCAAACTCTGAATAAAAAACCACACCTTTGTCTTTGTTCCTTCGAATCCATAAGAAACACAACACATGTTTCTTTCCTCTTTCGAATCTAGAAGTAACCCAACACTGTGTTCTTTCTTTTGAATACAGCACTAGAAACACAACATTTGTTTCTTTCCCTTCGAATCCAAGAGCATCCAGGGCAGCAACTCAGGTCAAAAACCCACATTCCAACTTCAAGCAAGGTAAGTCACCCTGACCTTAACCATTTCGTTTCCAGCACTTAAATTAATTTTTGCACATTTTTTGTTTGTTTCTTCCCTTTTGGTTTGTTTTTCCTTCAAGCTAACCTGTACAGACCCAAACGAAAAAAAAACAAAGTTTATTTAATTGAAGCCTTAGGTTTCGCCCCTGGCTGCTTCACAATTGCAAACAGAAAAAAGAAGGTGGTGTGAATCGAAGGTTACTGACTTCGACACACACTGGGTACAGGCCCAAATCGAAAGAAGGAAAGATTGTGGAAATCGAAGGGCACATCCTTCGATCCAGAATTCCTTTTCTTTTTCTCTTTTACACTATATTTGTCTTTATATTTTCTATATATTTACATTTTCTTGCTATTCAATATGGTTGTAATAATTAGGACTTTTATTTCTTGCAATCCCCACTTGTACATTTGTATCCCCCATCCCCTAAAAGTGATGTAATAACGTAGGATTTTAATTTTCGCAATTTACCGCTTTTATACAAAATGATAATAATTAAGGTGTGCATGACAAGATAAAATCAACAATTAGACAATCTAAAATTCAAACACAAAATGAATGCAATCAAACACACTATTCACACATGTACCACTAGGGTAATCTAACTTGTTTCCTCGGAAAATAGTCATGGGAGTTTTAGCAAAGACCCTCGATGTCCCTCGATGTTGCCTTCAGTAAACGATCTAGTCCCTAAATTAAAATTGCTAAAACGTCTCATAGGTTGCCTTATATGACTATACAAACGACCCACGCCCGTCCCTTCACATCCAATGATGGGGCTTCTTACCAAATCAATGGTAAGATAGCAACATCTAAAGGAGGAGGGAAAGAACTCTATACCTTTTGAGTAGGTAGGGCACTCATAGTTGCTTGCTTGCTCACAACAACAAAAAAACCATTTTCACACCAACATATTCAATTGAAACATTTTCAAAAGTCAGAACACTTTGTACGCATTCTTATAGAGACGGGAATTATTACAAAGGCACTTTTCAAAATCACTTTCGAAAACATATTCCACAACAAATATGTCTTTGAACTATTTTCAAAACCAACACTTTGTACGCATTCTTATAGAGACAGGAATCATTACAAAGACGTTTTCAAAATATTTTCAAACCCACATCACAAAGCATATTTTCAAACAAAGCAAGTGATCTAGAAAGCAACTAAGATCCCGTAGATAACTACGGATGGAAAGGGTGATAACACCTTCCCTTTTCATAACCTACCCCCCGAACTCAAGAAATAATCTCAAAGGTATTTCCTATTCTTTTCACCCTATCCTTGTTGGATAAAAGAAAAGTCGGTGGAGACTCTTGCTATCTGCAACAATTGCGATCAAACACAAAACACCAAGTCAGTTTTCCCACCGTATTATAGAACTGGCGACTCTGCTAGGGATGTATACTTAAAAGTGGGGTTACCTTAGAGCTAAATCATATTTACTTGCTTTCTTTGTTTGACTTGCTTGCTTTACATTATGGTTCCTTGTTTGGGTTCTTTTGATCCTCTACCCAGATCTGGGGCACCTTTTAGGTAAGTAGAAATAGATTGTGGAAACTGTGTGGGGTATACCGACATGGTTGAAGCGATAGCTACGTTAGTGTGACACATTTATTGGTACCGGTAAACCTTGAGTAGTCAAGGAGAATACGGGGCCGCTGTGTGGTGTCATGAAACACTAACTGACCTTAGAACCTTTAATTGAACAACTTGGACATTAGGAAGTAATGATATATCCGGCTTTGGTGCAGTTCGAAGTTGGTTGATACTCAATGCTATACTCATTGAGATCGGACTTTCAGGATATTTTGGTCGCCAATAAAGAGGCTTGCGCTGAAACATTGCCCGATGAAGAAAGATCAGTGATATTGAGATCCCCTAGTACCCGATTACTTTCTAGGATAGGTTGAGCCAACTAAACTTCAAGAGGGTACTTACCAACAAACCCCATTGCAAGCCTAAACCTAAGGACTTGTTTTCTTTGTGTGTATATGATTATTTGTACATAATAACTTGTTTGCATTGCATACTTGTACATAATATCATGACATCATACCATAGCATTTTCAATAAACATTTCAAGGATCTCAAGGGTCTGTGATGTAGGGTTATGTTGGACCAGACGTCCATCAATGGGCAAGAGGATTTATTCTCCTCTAACCAAATGCTGTCAAAAATTAAAGCATGATAACTTGATTCAGGGGCTATGACCCACTTGACATGGTGAGCTTGATTCTCGTGGAAGGACACCCACCAATACGAAGTTCTCCAATCAAAGATGTGATCAAAGTTCAACCTCTAACATCTTCTTGTGTTTACCAAGCGAGATCCTTGAAAACATGCATCTACATACCATGTATCATATCATGACAGGTTTCTCCCACACAGGTTTCCTTATCCTTTTACTGTTTATTTCAGTAAGATGGATATGGAACAAACGGTGAAGGATATTCAAGTACAAAATGATCCATTCCAACAGATGTTCCTGACTTTGGCTAAAGAGCAAGAGGACCTGAAGACTCTCCTTCTCAAATACAAGAAGAAAAAGACAAAGAAATCAGTGGGTGTCCTGAACTTGGGAAGGAGGTTCAAAGGACCAGCAAAGCGAGCTCTAGATTTCATAACTCCGTCAATTGAGGGGGACAATCAGACAAAAGAAAGGGACCACAGTCTGGGGTCTAACAAAGAAGAAGCTGACTGCACTGAAGAACAGTATCCTCCTATGGATGAGAAATACAAACAGCTAGAGGATCGTCTCAATGCCATGGAAATCCAGAGAGTACCTGGTATGGACTTTGAAGAAATCGGTTTGGTTTCTGGAGTGGTCATCCCACCAAAATTCAAGATCCCTACTTTTGCCAAGTATGATGGGGTCTCTTGTCCTAAGATGCATCTAAGATCTTATGTCTGCAAGATTAAACCATACACCATGATCAGAAGCTTTGGGTCCATTTCTTCCAAGAGAGTCTAGCTGGGACTCAACTTGAATGGTTTTATCAATTAGAAGGTTCTCGCATCCGCGCCTGGGAGGATCTAGCTGCTGATTTCTACAAGCAGTTCCAATACAATGTTGATCTTGCACCAACTCGTGTGCAAATGCAAAATATAACCATGGGTTCCAATGAGGGCTTCAAAGAATATGCCAAAAAGTGGAGAGACATGGCTGGAAGGGTGCATCCACCCTTAACTAACAGGGAGCTGATTGATATCTTCATGGGAACTTTGATAGGACCTTTCTTCAATCACCTAATCGGAAGCTCCTCAGTTGGGTTCACTGAGCTGATTCTAATTGGGGAACAAGTTGAAAATGGAATCAGAAGCAGGATGATCCAAGGGGCTACATCCTCTGATACTCAGAAGAAGCCTTACAGTGGGAAGAAATTCCAATAATGTGTACAGGAAAAAAGGACGTAACAAGAGTATCCACGATTAGTATGTGGGAGCAGTCCTGATCTTTAGTCCTGCACCGGCGCGACAACAATGGGGAAATCAGCGAAGGCAAGATGAGCCCAAGAGACAGTTTACCAACATCAACATGCCACTGTCACAAACATTACAACACATGTTGAGGATGAATCTGATCATATTGATAGGACCTCATCCAAATCCCAAAACTTCTTCTCCTAACTACAATCCTGGTGCAATATGTGCATATCATTCCGGCAGTCCTGGGCATGATACTAATGATTGTTAGGCGCTGAAGTACAAGATTCAAAATATGACTGACGCCAAGGAGATTAAGTTTGATCCTCCAGAGACTCCCAACGTGATCACTGCTCCCATGCCAAATCATTGAGAGCATCCAGTTCATTTTTAATTTTTAATTGTAATCTTTTTTACTTGTTTGAACACTTATCTATTAATGTTAAACTTTGTTTCATTAATGCATTGCATATGTTTTTCTTGAACTAATCTATTCATTTTCACTCTATTTAAACTATGCTTTTTACTCCCTTTTTTGATATTCAAATCTTGTTAAAAGTTGCATGCCTTTAGAGGGAGGATGACGAAAACAATGCCATAATCTCATACAGTATGCTTTTGGACAGACCTTGCTGACGATGTACAAGCATTTTGTTTCAATTCCTAAACACTAGAGTTATAAGGAGGATAATCCCTAGTCAACCCCCTTTGAGCCTAATAACTAGGAGTTTTTTCTTTTTTACACAAATTGAAACCTTTAATCAAAACCTGGGGCAGGATTAGTTTCCTAGTTAATTCAAATGCATGTTCGGTCGCAAGCTTTCACTTTGTACACAACGAATAACATCAAAAACATTCCTCTGGAATCAAAAGATGGTGATGGTTCCCTATCAAATAGGAAGTCATTATCTCTCAAAAGAAAAAGCCCACTAAGTCAAAACCTACAAAGGAGACTTAAGAAAAACTGGGGCATCCTGCTGACTATAAAACAGTCAGGCAAAAATTAGGAATAGTAAATCAAAAGGAGGTCACTACAAATCCTCGACAACATGAAAAATGTTGCAAAAAATGACTGCCTTCACAAATAAACTTCCAAGTTTCTGAACCATCACCAAAGCGTCATTCCAGACTCAATTGGAATTCAAACGCACAATTAACTGAGCTTAGGACTGGAGAATATCATGAAGAACGGGTTGGGTACAAATACACTTTGAGCCTTATCTTTTGTTTCTTAAAACCGTGAACCGGACCATGCTACAACCCTTTAAAAGTCCTAATTGAAGCATGGGTTAGTTCGAAAGTATATTGTTACAAAAGGTATCCTAACTCCTGTAGGGTTTACTCTAAGTCCTGAGTTGAATTCACATTCTTACAAGAATTGTTTTATCTGCTAAAACCAATTTTCAAAACTTCAAGACAAACGTAAACTTTGCATTGTTCGAATATCGTTGTTTGCATATAGCTACTTGTTTGACAACAGAGAAATCCACACGATGATTATCCGTTGAACAAAAAATTTCAATGAATATAATCACTTCAAGTGGTAAGACACTTCCAAATGACAAATCTCCTATAAGCAAGGGGGAATGACATGTCACTATCCAACTCGTCTGGGGAAGTCAAGTCAAGATTCCAAAGAAGTGCTGAATAACCAGGGGCAGGTCTGCATTTGGATCACTTGGGACATTGATTCCACAACAAACATCTCTTTGAACTATTTTCAAAACCAACACTTTGTGCGCATTCTTATAGAGACGAGAATCATTACAAAGACGTTTTTAAAATATTTTCAAACCCACATCACAAAGCATATTTTAAAACAAATAAAGTATCTAGAAAGAAACTAAGAGCCTGTAGATAACTATGGATGGAAAGGGTACTAACACCTTCCCTTTTCATAACCTACCTCCCAAACTCAAGAAATAATCTCAAAGGTCTTTCCTGTTCTTTTCACCCTTTCCTTGTTGGATAAAAGAAAAGTCGGTGGCGACTCTTGCTATCCGCAACAATTGCGATCAAACGCAAAATACCAAGTCAGTTCTCCCACCGTATTACATTAGGGCACGAAGCTATTGAAGCTTCGTATCTCACGATACAAGACTTTTTAGGACAAACGAGCCATGCCATTGGATTCACAAGGTCTTATTTAGTCTAGTAGGGTTATTTTCTTGTTGGTTTTCATTGAATTTCGTAGGATTAGATTTTTGGGCAACCGGAGAGGGTGACCGAAGCCACCACCCAGGGTGGTTTGACCGGCCAAGGACACTGCGTGGCATTATGTGTTTCTCTTATTGGCTCGTTCAAATAACAGGGTCCCACCCTGCACGACTGTTTTGATTGGTTTGACCTTTAACATTTGATTTATATTATATATTTATTTATGTGATTATGTTACCGGATGTATAGTCGTCCCAACGGTTGAGACAGTGCGCGTTAAGGCTTTGTGGTGTGCAAGGGCAGGGGTTAGATCCCTGCCTCTTGCATAATATTTTCCTGAATTGTTCCTTGCAGATTCAGTGGTTCCGCACCAAGCGTGCATACCATGCGCTCTATCATCATCACCATTAGATCCAGGCAACGCCAGATCCAACGCTTCAGATCTGAGAGCTCATGATAGACCTTAAAGGGGCCAACAACACTGAACCACACGCTGCCATTGGGCTTTCTTGTTTTGGGCCTCACAAATTCCTGAGGCACAGCCCCATTCTACTTCATACATCAGGCCCAATCATTTTCTTTTCTTTAATTATTTTATCTATTTAATTGTTTTATGTTTTTGAAACCAAATTTATTTTAATCAGAAAATCACAAAAAATAATAGACTTAGGGTTTTCTAATTTAATTTAATTTTTGATAAATAAATTAATTTAATTATTTTGACCTTATTTTATTAATTAAAACCAATTAGAATTAGGTTAAAATTTCAAATCTTTTTATTAATAAAAACCAAAAACATTTTATTAAACAATTAGATTTTTAGGGTTTCAAACTTTTTCCCTTTTCAATCTTCGCGCGTTTATTATTTTTCGTATTATTATTTTTTCAATTATTGTAACTACTAACGGTTTGTAATATTTTTAAACTAGGGTTTATTTACTGTCTTTATCCCCAAGTTTGTATGGTTTATACCCCCTTCCCGAAGTGATGTAATAGCGTAGGACGTTTCTTTCTGCTTTATTGTTTTATTATTACTGTTAATGCTTAGATTAATAGGATTGTATGGCAAGACATAAAAGAAATCAATAGCTAACCCTAATTGTAAGATAAATGAATTGAATCAAGCACTCTTTGCACACTTGACCTCTAGGGTAACCTCTCTCGTTGCCTCAGAAAAACAATGGTCATGTCCCTCGAACATAGGAATACCATTAGCAAAAACCCTCAATTACAAATCATCATAAAGATCATAGTCCCTTGATGTCCCTCAAAGTTTCCTATGGTATATGATCTTGTCCCTCGTCATTGCCTACGAATATATGATGACGTCCCTTCAAATTTCTAAAGGTATCCTACATGTTGCCTTCAATGACCATAACAACGATCCTACGTATGTCCCTCGAACCTCCAAAGATACTGCTTTCTGCTGACTAATGGTATGGATAGAACTATCTAAAGGAGGAGGAAAAATACAAGAAAGACCTTGAGTTGGTAGTTACTATTAATTGCTTGCTCACAACTTAAAACACTTTTCACACCTCACACTTTCAAAAACATTTTCAAAACACTTTATCAACACTCTTGAGGACTGATACAAGAGTTATCATAAAGCAAATTGCCTTGCTATTTGGCATTTCAAAACTTTTTTAAAAGCACGCACATAAAACAAATAAAGTGAGCAAGGGATTAAGAGCTCGTAGATAACTACGGATGAAAAGGGTGCTAACACCTTCCCTTTTCATAACTTATCCCCCAAACTCAAAATCTATCAAAGGTCCCTTTCCTGATCTTTTCACCTTTCCTTATTGGATAAAATAAAATTTGGTGGTGACTCTTGCTATCCACAACATTTGCGATAAAACGCAAAACAAACAAGTCAGTTCTCCAACCGTATTACAGAACTGGCGGCTCTGTTGGGGACACAAAATACCTAAAAAGAGGGGTTACCTTAAGAACTTAGGTCATATTTATTTGCTTTAAAACTGTTTTCTTTGTTTGCTTTATATTTGATTGTTTGTTTGGGTATTTTCTTACAAAGATCCTACACCTGGATCAGGGAACACCATTAGGTAAGTAGCAATAAATCATGGAGGCTATACAGTGTAGACCGATATGGATGATATGATAGCTACGTTAGTGTGACACTCTGGCTTGTACTAATGTTCTTTGAGATATTCAAGGATAACATTAGGCTTCCACATAGTGTCATTAAGCATAAAATGACCTTTAGAACCTTAAATTGACTCATCTTGGCCATTAGAAAGTAGTAAGATAGTCGGATTTGGTGCAGACTGAAGTTGGTAGATACTCGATGCTGCACTCATTGAGATTGGACTTTCGAGATATTTTGGTCACAATTCATATGCTTGAGCTGAAACAATGACTGAGAGAAAGATCAATGATATGATATCTCTAGAACCCAGTTACTATTGCTAGGACAGGTTGAACCAACCAAACTTCAAAAGGGTACTTATCTATAGACCTCATGCAAGCCTTTAAACCTATGGTCTTTGTGTGACTTGTTTGTGTTTTCTATTTTGTTTCAAGCATGAACATAACATCATAAACATCATAACATAGCATTTTCACTAACCATTTCAAAGACCTAAGGATTTATCTCTTCTCTGTTTTGTAGGTTATGGCTTCCGCTCGCAGAAATACCATCCGGATCAACTTTGTAGGGATACCTGCCAAGCTTAGAGAGTTGGTCTCAAGGGTTCCTGAAAGTTCTCAGTTAAATAAAAGACATGGTCACTTACTTTGTTTGGTTACTGCCAGTTTTGAAGAAGGTATGATGAGCGTCCTATTCCATTCCTTCGATCCTAAACATCATTGCTTCACTTTCCCTGATTATCAGTTGGTGCCCATGTTGGAAGAATTCTCTAAGTTACTTGGAGTGCCTATATTGGAGCAAATACCCTTGACTTGTTTAGAAAAAGATCCAAATCCTGAAGATGTTGCCACAGCTTTGCACTTGAAACCATTTGACATTGAATCTAATTGGGAAAGGAGAAGTGAGGTTAAAGGTCTTCTTGCAAAATTTCTGATAGAGAGAGCTCAGTTGTTCCTAGACGCCATGAGTTTACATGATTTTGAGCATAACTTAGCCCTCCTGATCTATAGTTTGGTATTGTTCCCTAATCCAGACCAAATTATAGATGTGAGCACCATCAAGATTTTCCTTACTCACGATCCAGTGCCTACATTGCTCTGGGATATTCTACATTCTCTCCACACCCACACTATGAAGAAACGAGGGACTCTTATGTGTTGCATGCCTTTGCTCTATAGGTGGTTTATTTTTCACCTTCCTCAATCAGTAATGAAGAATGAGCTAGGCTTAAGATGGTCTTAAAGGTTGATGTCTCTCTCTCACTCTGATATCTATTGGTGTTCTCGCTCTCAAGAAGACGTCTCTATCATTGATTGCTGCAGAGAATTTCCCAATGTGCCACTCCTTGGAATTATGGGAGGCATCACTTATAACCCTTCTCTAGCCTTACGTCAGTTTGGTTATACACGAAGAGACGGTCCTCATGATATACTCATCCAAGGTATTGTGTTCGACTACGACAACAATCTGCAAGGTTATCGTCAGAGGTTCATACGCGCTTGGGGCATGGTAAAGAAGATTGATAGTAAGAATTTGGGGCATAAAAATTACATCCCTTTGGAACCTTATCACAAATGGGTATGAACTCGTGCTCAAAATCTTAAGATGTCATATCCCGCCATCCTACTGGTGATCTTAGAGCCTGTTATTCAAGGGGACGAGTCTTGCGTTATTCTTCATCCTGATATGCCAACAAACTTTGAAGAGCTGCAAAGGTCTTGGATTCAACTCAAGGAAGAACGAGACACCTTTGAGACTCAATTATATGCAAGTGAGAAGAAAGTGTTGGAACTGATGAAGCAGCTTCACGAGGAGAAGAACTTTAATGCTTATGTCAACACGAAGAGGAAGCATCCATGGGAGACTTAAGAGTTTTAGAAATCTTTAATTTGTTTCTTTGTAATCTTTTGTTTTTCACTGAAACTTACTAATAAAAATCTTTGTTTCCTTTTGATTAAAGAGTTTAAACCATGCGAGGTCCTTGAAAACATTGCATAAACATATCATGCATATCATTGCATAGCAGGTACTTCAAGATAGGTTTCTTATCTTTTTTATGTTTATTTCAGCAAAAAGAAATGGATGTTGAACAAACTATTAAGGATATTCAAGCACAAAACACTCAATTCTAACAGATGTTTCTGACTCTGGCTAAAGGACAGAAAGATCTGAAAGCTCTCATCACTAAAGAGAAGAAGAAGAAGGTAAAGAAATAGATTGACATCCTAAACATGGGGAGAAGATTTAAAGGACCAAGCAAGCAAGCTCTAGAATTCACAACCCCATCAAATGAAGAGGATAATCAAGAAGAGGATAATAAGAGTGTGAAAGAAGAAGATAACAACCCAGGGTATGATGAAGAGGAAGCAGACTATTTTGAGGAATAATATCCTCATGCTGATGACAAGTATAAACAGTTGGAGGATCGTCTTAACACTATGGAGATTCAGAGGGTACCTAGTTTGGACTTTGAAGATCTAGGTTTGGTCTCAGGAGTGGTCATCCCACATAAATTCAAAGTTCCCACTTTTGCAAAATATGACAGTATTTCGTGTCCCAAGCTTCATCTAAGTTCTTACGTCAGGAAGATTCAACCCCATACAGCTGATAGGAAGTTATGGGTTCACTTATTTTAAGAGAGTTTGTTAGGAACATAGTTGGAATGGTTCTATAAACTAGAAGGAACCAATATCTCTAATTGGGAAGACTTAGTTACTTCTTTCTACATGCAGTATCAATACAATGTTGACCTCGCTCTAACTCGCATGCAACTCCAAAGCATGTTTATGGGTTCTAGTGAGGGTTTCAAATATTACGCCCAAAAGTGGAGGGATCTTGCAGGTAGAGTCCAACCTCCCCTGTTTGATAAGGAGTTGGTAGACATGTTCATGGGTACTCTGACAAGCCCATTTTTCAACCATTTGATTGGAAGCTCTTCAGCCGGATTCAATGAGCTGATATTGACAGGAGAAAGAATTGAAGCTGGTATCAAAAGTGGTAAAATCCAAGGGGGTGCATCCTCAAGTTCTATGAAGAACCCGTTCAATGGAAAGAGGGAGGTCAATGCTTCCTATGGTTAGAGAAGTCATGGTAAAGTTAAACGTCGTCCAACGGTAGGAGTTGTAATGATCTCTAACCCTACACCAGGTCAACAATCAAATAATCAGCGCAGGCAGGTTGCGCCTAGAAGACAATTTACAAGAATTAATATGCCACTGTCTCAAGCATTACAGCATCTGTTAAAGGTTGGACTGGTTACTTTGAGGGATCCTCCTCAAAACCCAAACATTTCCTCTCCCCGCTACAATCCAAACATACGGTGTGCTTACCACTCCAAGAGTCTAGGGAAAGACACAAATGAATGTTGGGCTCTGAAGAACAAGGTTCAATACCTTTTTGATGCAAAGGAGATTGAGTTTGACCCTCCTGAAACTCCCAACGTGATTATTGCACTAATGCCCAAGCATGACAAGGGTATCAATGTTGTTGATGATGTTCTTTTTGTTTCTTCCATGAATGATCTGACTACTCCTCTTCCAGTTGTTAAGAATAATTTGTTACGAGCCATTTTATTTTTGGTTTGTGGTGAAGATTTTTACCTTTGTGCATCCCTTCCCAATGGTTGTATGTTGCTGAAGATACGTGCTCAACGCCTGATGAACGACAGGGAGATTCTGTTTGAGAAGACCCCCTATGTGAAAAACTTTTATGAAGATGTAAATTGTGAAGACGCGTAAATTATTACCATTTCTAATAATCCTACAAGGATCTCCTCCAAAGGTCTTGTAAGGATTACCGCCAACCCTAAAGTTGCTCCCCTTATCATTACCTCTCCAGGGCCAATACCATATTCCTCTGACAAGGTCGTTCCTTGGAATTATGGAGTTGACGTCTACTACCATAGCGTCAAGCAAGACCTATTTTCTATCAAAAATGAAGTTGCTAAAGATACTAATCCTAACATTGACAATATTGTTGGGACCAGTAAGGTTACCAGAAGCGGAAGGATTTTCTCTTCGGAAATCTCTCCAAAGACTGTTGCTACTCCTGTTGTTATCCCTGTTGCGGAGTCAACTGAGGCTCAGGGCAAAGAAGTATTGAGTGAGCCTTCCCGGACGGAAGCACCAAAAGAAACCATTCCTGAGGCCTCCCAGTAAGAAATGGAGGAAATTTTGAAGATCATACAAAAAATTGACTACAATGTTGTGGAACAGTTGGGGCAAACCCCCTCCAAAATTTCAATGGTAGCTTTATTGTTGTGCTCCAAGGCACATGCTAAAGCTTTGGTGAAGTTTCTAAATTATGCTCATGTGCCACAAGAGACTTCTGCCGACCAATTTGAGAAATGTGTTACCATTCTGACTGCTGATAATGGACTAGGCTTCTCCGATGTTGATCTGACTCCTGAGGGAAGAAAACATAACAAGGCCCTGCATGTCTCCATTGAATGCAGGGGCACTACTTTGGCTCACGTGTTGGTTGATATGAATTCGTCTCTGAATGTCTTGCCAAAGGGTGCCGTAGATAAGTTGGATTGTGAAGGGCTTACGCTGAAACTCAGTAACATTGTGGTTAGGGCTTTTGATGGTTCTAAAAGAATGGTACATGGGGAGGTAGGAATCCTAATTAAAGTTGGTTCCCAAATCTTTGACTCTACTTTCTATGTGATGTACATTCGCACGACTTACTCTTGCTTACTTGGGCGCCCTTGGATTAATGGGGTAGGCACTGTCACCTCCACATTACATCAGGTGTTGAAATATCCTGTAAACAAAAAGATTGTTACAGTCTACGATGAAGAGGAGTATATGGTGAGCCACCTGAATTCTTTTAGATATGTCGAGATGGACGGAGAATTCGTTGAAACTCCCTGTCAGAATTTTGAAGAGGTTCCTCAAACAATTGTTGTTACCAAAGCTGCTAATGTTGTTCCAAAGATTACCAGGCCCCCATTGAAGATGGATTCTCTAAAGGATGCCAAGGTTATAGTTGAAGAAGGTGGGAATACTATTTAGGTCTAAGTCCCTGACATTTCCTATAAGTCTGACAAGTTTGGTTTGGGTTTCACTTCAGGAGCTCAAAGGGTTGTTCGCCGTGATCGCGCCAGAAGACCACCACTACGCATCAGCAACCATGGAGTCAATGATGTGGAGGACGCTTACAGTGACTGTGACCTGGATAGTTGGATCTTCCCTACTACCAACGGTGGACTCAATAATTGGACGGCTAGAGACTTTATGCCAATCTCTTTTATCCAGGAGTAATTGTTCTTTTCTATTTTTGGGATATGTTATTTTTGAATAAATTAAATTCTAAGCCTTGTGTCGTACCCGAGGCACAATGGTCTATTTGTGAGGGCTATCATACTTTATTTTCATATGTCGTTTTAATAAATCATTGGATGTTTTGCATTCAAATTTTACACTCTTTGTCTTTCTTTTTGCTTTATTTTTTAAAATAGTTATGTGCTCTTACACACACACCCACATATCAAATTGCAGATCCACATCCACCCTGGATCCCATTGATAACAATTCTGCTATTTCCTGTTATGACTTTGAAAATCTGATCTACCAAGCTGAGGACAAAGGTGACGAAGATTGTGAAGTATCGGGAGAGCTTGCTAGACTATTATAACAAGAGGAAAGAGCAATACAGCCTCATAAAGAGTCGGTCGAGACGGTAAACTTAGGTACTAAGGAGAATAAAAATGAAGTCAAGATAGGTGCCAACTTAGAGAACGGTGTCAAAGAACGGTTAATCCAGTTGTTACGTGACTATGTTGAGATCTTTGCTTGGTCATACGAACACATGCCAGGGCTTGATACTGATATTGTGGTTCATCGTCTTCCAACAAAAGAAGACTGTCCTCCAGTGAAGAAAAAGGTTCATCGTATGTGTCCTGAAATGTCATAAAAGATCAAGGCTAAAGTCATGAAATAGTTTAATGTTGGGTTTTTAGTTGTTACTTCCTACCCACAATGAGTTGCAAAGAACTCACCCCGATATGGCAGTGAAAATTAAAGAAGAAGTTTTAAAGTAGATTAATGTCGGTTTTCTTGTGACATCAGTGTACCCTCAGTGGATTCCCAATATTGTTCCAGTACCAAAGAAAGACAGAAAAGTTCACATGTGCGTTGATTATAGAGACTTAAATAAAGCTAGTCCAAAAGATGACTTTTCATTGACACATATTGATATGTTGGTGGACAGTACAGCAAAATTCAAAGTATTTTCGTTCATGGACGGATTTTCCGGATACAATCAAATCAGAATGTCTCCTGAGGACATGGAAAAAACAACGTTTATCACACCCTGGAGAACATTCTGTTACAGAGTGATGCCTTTCGGGTTGAAGAACACTGGTGCAACATACCAGAGGGCTATGACAACCCTATTCCATGATCTGATGCATAAAATTGAGATATATGTTGATGATATGATCGCCAAATCTCATAATGAAGAAGGGAAGATAGAAGATTTGTTGAAATTGTTTCAGTGTTTGAGGAAGTATCGTCTCCGCTTGAATCCAAATAAGTGTACTTTTGGTGTTTGTTCAGGAAAATTGTTATGTTTCATTGTCAACTAAAAATGAATTGAAGTTGATCCTTACAAATTTAAGGCAATTCAAGAAATGCTTGCACCAAGAACTGAAAAGCAAGTTAGAGGCTTCCTTGGACGGTTGAATTACATTTCCAGATTTATCTCCCATATGACTGTAACATGTGAGTCGATCTTCAAATTGTTAAAGAAAGATCAAGGTTGTGTGTGGACAAATGATTTCCAAATGGCATTTGAAATCATTAAAGAGTATCTGCTTGAACCTCCTATCTTACTCCCTCCTGTTGAAGGAAGACCATTGATTTTGTATATGATTGTGTTAGATAATTCTATGGGCTGTATTTTGGGACAACAAGATGAAATGAGAAGAAAATAATATGCCATTTATTATCTCAACAAGAAGTTTACTGACTGTGAGTCGTGGTATTCTGTGCTGGAAAAAACATGTTATGATTTGGCCTGGGTGGCAAAGCAATTACGACAATATATGTTGAATCATACTACTTGATTGATTTCAAAATGGATCTGATTAAGTGCATTTTTGAAAAGCTTGCTCTTACTGGAAGAATTTCCCGTTGGCAGATGCTGTTGTCTTAATATGATATTGAATACCATGCTCAGAAGGCTATAAAAAGCAGTGTGTTGGAAGGTTATCTTGCTCACCAACCAGTCGATGATTACCAGTCTATAAAATATGATTTCCCTGATGAGGATGTGATGTATTTTAAAGTAAAAGATTGTGATGAACCTTTGCCTGAAGAAGGTCCTGATCTTGAATCTCGGGGGGGTATGGTGTTTGATGGAGTTGTAAATGCTTATATGAAAGGAATTGGTGCCGTGATTATCACTCCTCATGGGTCACATATCCCTTTTCTCTGCAAGATTGGAATTTTATTGTACCAATAATATGGAAGAGTATGAATCTTGTATCATGGGTCTCGAAGAGGCTATAGATCTCAGAATCAAAATTCTAGATGTATATGGTGATTCAGCTTTGGTAATAAATCAGATTAAAGGAGAGTGGGATACTCATCACGTTGGCTTGATTCCCTACAAATACTATACTATAAGATTATTACCTTTCTTTAATAAAGTTAAATTCCATCATATTCCAAGAGATGAGAATCAGATGGAAGATGCTTTAGCCACTTTGGCTTCTATATACCAAGTAAATACATGGAACAATGTACCTCGTATCACAGTTCGACGTCTGAATAGACCAGCTCATGTATTTGCAATAGAGGGAACATCAGACAAAAAACCTTGGTATTATGATATCAAGCATTTTCTCCAGACTCAGGGTAACCAATTGGTGTATCGGACAAAGACAGAAAGACATTGAGAAGGTTGGCATGAAGCTTTTTCCTCAACGAAGATGTGTTGTACAAAATAAATTATGACATGGTCTTGCTCAGATGCGTGGATAGACACGAAGCAGACATGTTGATGCATGAGATTCATGAAGGTTCCTTTGGTACCCATGCCAATGGACATTCGATGGAAAAGAAGATGCTTAGGGCAGGTTACTATTGGCTGACAATGGAATCTGACTGTTACAAATTTGCAAAGAAGTTCCATAAGTGACAGATTGATGCTAACAAAATTCATGTGCCTCTGACACTTATCAATGTTATTTCTTCCTTGTGGCCTTTATATATGTAGGGCATTGACATGATTGGAATGATAGAACCCAAGGCGTCGAATGGACATCATTTCATCTTGGTGGAAATAGACTACTTCACCAAATGGGTGGAAGCAGCTTCCTATGCTAATGTCACTAAGCAGGTGGTGGTACGCTTTATCAAGAACAATCTTATATGTCGGTATAGTGTGCCAAGCAGGATTATCACTGACAATGGCTCGAATCTTAATAATAAGATGATGACAGAACTTTGTGAAGAATTCAAGATTGTCCATCATGATTTTTCTCCCTACAGGCCAAAGATGAATGGGGTTGTTGGAGCTGCTAACAAAAACATTAAGAAGATCATACAGAAGATGGTTGTTACCTATAAAGATTGGCATGATATGCTTCCTTTTGCATTGCATGGGTATCGTATATATGTCTGCACTTCAACAGGGGTAACCCCATTCTCTCTTGTGTATGGTATGGAAGAAGTGCTCCCCATTGAGGTTGAAATTCCCTCTTTGCGTGTGATACTGGAAACCAAATTGTCAAAGGCTGAATGGGTCCATAACAGGTTTGACCAATTGAATTTGATTGAAGAAAAGAGAATGACGACCTTGTGTCGTGGTCAGTTATATCAGAAGAGAATGAAGAAAGCTTTTGATAATAAGGTCAAACCTCGTAAATTCAGAGAAGGAAGCCTCGTGTTCAGAAAGATTATGTCTTTTAACACTGATTCTAGGGGCAAGTGGACTCCCAATTATGAAGGCCCATATATTTCCAAGAAAGCCTTCTCTGGCGGTGTATTGATTCTTCAAACTATGGATAGCAAGGAGTTCCGGCGTCCTATGAATGTTGATACAGTCAAGAAATACTTCGCCTAAAGAAATAAAAGAATAGCTCGCTAAGTCAAAAACCCGAAAGGGTGGCTTAGGAAAAAAAGAGTGTCTCGGTAGGCTGAAAACCCGAAAGGGCGGTCTAGGCAAAAATAAGAGACACAAACAGAATGAATTTTCCCGCTAGGTTGAAAACCCACAAGGGCAACTTAGGCAAAAGTTAGGGATTTCTTAGCAAGTAAGTGCATCAGACAAGACTTGATCATTGAAGCAACAATCTTCTCGGATCCTCACCACACTTCAACAGAAGTCGCTACTCAGGAGTTCAAAATTGTTAGGGAGAATAGTGGTCATTGTATTTCAATGTATCTTTTCCATATATTACCATTTTCCAAACTTTATAATCATCCATGGAGTCTCGCCATTCGCAGGCTACCATTCTATTAATAAACTTTGAGTCGTTATTCAATTTATTGTAGTTCTTATCTTATTATGTTTGCAAAAATTCCATTTATTATTGATAGTAATTTTCAAAACAAAAAGATTTAATAATAAAAATGTTTTTGAAAAGAATTTACAAATTACTTTTTACTTCAGATTTTGTGATTCAAGTAAAACAAAAGTAGTGATTCCAAGGATGGACGAACTCCAAAGTTTTGAAAAAATATTCCCCAGGAAAGTTCTCCCATGTCACTCTTGCTCATATGTGCATGATCTTATTGTGTTTCTCAAATAGTTGGAGTTCATACCAATTAATATATGGTGTGATGTTGGGCATGTAATCCCATTTTCCCAGACAAGTCTTGGGTCAGATTTTTCTCCAGGTTGGTTATTTTGGTTTGATGTTTATATCCCTGATTCTCCAATTAGGATCTGACACAGATTTTCCCCAACTGAGCAACTAGACAAGGGCATATTTTTTCCTAAGAAGTGTTGAGACAATTGTCAACTTTTTGGGTTTTCTTTCGCCAAGTTTTGGGTTTGATTTAAAATCCCCATAATTTTGATTTCTTGTTGTATTGTTAAACTTCTTAGACCTCCAAATGAAGTTGAGATGATGCTTCTCTTTGAAATTTGTTATCCCCGTGAATTTTCATAATTTCTCCCCAGAGAAGTTTGTGTAGTCGTTACTCTTGATATTGAAGAATGTATTTGGGCTCCTTTAGATGATGTGATGTTGTATTCCCAATGAAGTCAGCACGAGATCCCTAGTTGAAGTCTCGATGATGTGATTTTTAGCTTCCCTAGTGAAGTCAGTATTATAATCTCCAGTGTAAGTCTAGACGGTGAGGCATTGTCTTCCCTAATGAAGTTTGTATGATATTCCCCGGTGAAGTCTGGAGGAGGATGTTACATCCCTGTATCTGTATTGGTTTGTTGCTATCAGAGTATGTTGTGATTATTTTCAAGGCATGTTTTTTTCCCAATGGAGTTAAGCCGTGAAGTAGGAATTTGTTTCCCCAATTGGTTCTTACTTTCTTATGAAATTTTCCTCATGGATGTGATTTAGTCAAGTGTTGACTTTACCCAAGTTGGTTTGGTCTAGTTATTCCCAGTGTTGTATGTCTATTTTGTGAGCATATACATGATAAGATTCATACATTCATACATTCATACATTCATACATACATCTTTCATAGTTGAATTAAATTGCATTCATTGATGTTTTTGTTGGCATAATACCTTATTTTTCATAATCATGTTACTCTCTCTCCAATAGGGTGTCAACTTTAAGCAGAAAATGTATATCCTTTCATTTTCCCCACTGAGTTATCCCTCGTGGAAGAATTTTTCTTAGCCTTCTTATTCAGCTCATTATCTGTTTAGATTTGTGGTCCCCTTTTGAGTTTATTTCTCATTATGTGTTGTCTTGGTTGATTGTTTCACTCCATTTTATTTCTGGTTTGGATCGGTAGTCCCCGGCAACGTTATTATTATGATTTATGCAGGCTTTAAGCCCGAGTTTGAGAATGTGTATTTATTTTGGCACGAGAAGACTTTATCTCCTCAGATGAATATATTGGTATTTCCCCAAAGAAGTCGTATTTTTTTTCCAATAGGCTTCTTGCAATAGCATATGGCAGGTCTCTTTATTTGAGCAACATGTACTTCCTTTGCAAGTCTGTTAGTTCCCAGAGAAGATTCATTTTTATTACTCCGATGAATGGTAGTCTCATCATTATGGGAGATAGTTCGATGTTGAGATTTGTTACTCCAATGAATGGTAGTCTCATCATTATGGGAGATAGTTTTTTATTGAGATTTGTTACTCCGATGAATGGTAGTCTCGTCATTACGGGAGATAGTTTGTTGTTGAGATTTGTTACTCCAATGAATGGTAGTCTCTTCATTATGGAAGATAGTTCGTTATTGAGATTTGTTACTCCGATGAATGATAGTCTCGTCATTATGGGAGATAGTTTGTTGTTGATATTTGTTACTCCGATGAATGGTAGTCTCCTCATTATGGGAGATAGTTCGTTGTTAATATTTGTTACTCCGATGAATGGTAGTCTCGTCATTATTGGAGATAGTTTGTTGTTGAGATTTATTAATCCGACGAATGGTAGTCTCGTTATTATGGGAGATAGTTCGTTGTTGAGATTTGTTACTCCAATGAACGGTAGTCTCGTTATTATAGGAGATAGTTTATTGTTGAGATTTGTTACTCCAATGAATGGCAGTCTCATCATTATGGGAGATAGTTAGTTATTGAGATTTGTTCCTTCAATGAATGGTAGTCTCGTTATTATGGGAGATAGTTCATTGTTGATATTTTTTACTCCAGTGAATGGTAGTCTCGTCATTATGGGATATAGTTCATTGTTGAGATTTGTTACTCTGATGAATGGTAGTCTCATCATTATGGGAGATAGTTTGTTGTTGAGATTTGTTACTTCGATGAATGGTAGTCTCGTCATTATGGGAGATAGTTCGTTGTTGAGATTTGTTACTCCAATGAATGGTAGTCTCGTCATTATGGGATATAGTTCATTGTTGAGATTTGTTACTCTGATGAATGGTAGTCTCATCATTATGGGAGATAGTTTGTTGCTGAGATTTGTTACTTCGATGAATGGTAGTCTCTTCATTATGGGAGATAGTTCGTTGTTGATATTTGTTACTTTGATGAATGGTAGTCTTGTCATTATAAGAGATAGTTTATTGTTGAGATTTGTTACTCTGGTGAATGGTAGTCTCGTCATTATGGGAGATAGTTCATTGTTAAGATTTGTTACTCTGATGAATGGTAGTCTTGTCATTATGGGAGATAGTTCGTTATTCAGATTTGTTACTCTGATGAATGGTAGTCTCGTCATTATGGGAGATAGTTTGTTGTTGAGATTTGTTACTCTGGTGAATGGTAGTCTCGTCATTATGGGAGATAGTTCGTTGTTGATATTTTCTACTCCGATGAATGGTAGTCTCGTCATTATGGGATATAGTTCATTATTGAGATTCACTTTGTTCTAAAACAATTCGTATGTTTTCGGTCATAAGTACTGGTGCCAATCGCTTGTTGCCTCCCGTAATATTGGTATTTACCGGTATTATCTTACCATTTCTATTCCCTGTGAATCGACATTACATTTTTGCTATCTTCTCTATGAGCAGGTAGTTCGCAGTTATATGTCGATCATTGTTATTCATTACTTTTTCCCCATTATTTGAGTTGTTGATGCTTTATCTCCTCCTTGGATTTTACACCGGTAGAGTTGAGTTTTCTGTTCAACAATGATTTATTTTCCTGGTCGGATTTTCTTTTGATCTTTTATTTCATCTCCCACATCCCCAGTGGTGTTCTATGTCACATTTGGATTTTTTTTATTTGCATGCACAATCATAAGCATTGCATGGCATCTTAGGGCCAAAAATACGGTTTGTTCTATATTTAAGTATCTTCAATCACGTCGAGACAAAGACTTTAACCTTTGTATCTTTGGATAGAAGACACTTAAATAAGGGCAATTGTTATACCCCAAATTTTGCCCCTAAGATCCCTCTGTCATCTCATATCAACCCAATCATATCAAGACCACACACTAGTGTTTGGTTCTTCTTCCTATCTCTTGGTTTTCTCATGAGGGATTACCAAGCACTTTGATTTTTATATTATGATGATATATGTCTTGTGTTGATTAACTTTTAACTAACAAATATAATGAATGTTTGCCTTTATAAATGATGATACTACAGGTGAGGGCACAACACATTTCATCAGATTTATTCATAGGTTCATGAGTTTCTTTTCATGCCTTCTTAAACAAAGCTTCATTAAAATTTAAGCTTCATCATTGAGTGTGTTTAAAGTAATATCATGACAAGGTATACTATGGTCCATCATGCTTCAATTTTCCAAAGGAAGACAAAAGATTTAAGAATTGATTAAAGAAGTTTGACCTAATTGGGCAAGTTCTTGATACCTTGATCACAAGTGCATAACTACCTCAATTCTCAATGTTTGGAAGTGGTTATTTTTACTAAAGGTTCATATTATAATCCACAACAACTTCTTTGCACATAGAAAAAGTATTTGTACAAGAAAGATTATTTTTATATCCTTGAGCCTACTCTTTTTCATAATGATATTAAGAGTGTGAGCTTCAACTCTTATTTTATGTGCAAAACTTGAAAATGGTTAGAAGATGCCTTAAGAGCTTAAAAGATTATAGGTCTCCTTATGGATTTTCATCAAATTCAAAGGATCATAACTTGTCCAATATTTGGAGTTTTTTAGTGATATAAGTCTCACAATAATCTTTAAGAAGTCCACTTTAAGCTAGCATCATTGACCAAAGAAAAATTTTGAAAGAAGACCTTGTTTGGAATCAAAACATTATAGGTCATTTTTTAAAGAAAAAACTTAGAATTTTTCTAAGTATAAAAGTCAGCACATTTTTCCTGACTTTGACCAAGCACAACTTCTAGCTCATGCATCCAAATGATCTCTTTCTTGGAACATTATAAAGAATGTTACCTCATCTTTCTAATGCATCAATAATAAGATCATAAGGTTCCCTAAATTGTGCACACCATGAGTTCAAAGTCAGCTACTTGAAATTGAATTTTCCTTCCAAGTCAGAATTTGAAATCCATAATCCAGCTTCTAAACACCAAATTAGCACGCGTTTTTTATTTAAACATGTTTAATAAAGTTCCCAAAGTTGAATTAAGGATTAAAAATCAAGAGTTGTATGATTTTGACAAATTCAAGTCACACTTTTCTAACTTTCGGGCTTCACTCATTTTCCCTCCAAACCTCATTATTGCTTCCAATTATTTTCACCATTCACTCTTCTATAAATAGAGGAACATGTTGCATTCATTTCCTCAAGCTTGGATAGCCAAAATCACCCTGCCAAACTCTTTGCATAACCCACTTTTCTGAGTTTTCGAATTCATCTTTTCTCCACTTTTCAATCCAATTTCTTTTTTGATTCTTTATCCTTGAACTTCATTAAAGCTAACAGAAGAAGAACCATGCCTTGAAGTGTCCTAAATTGTGCTAGCCAAGTCCAGTTTCAGAGCAATTTTCCGCTAGTTCATTCAGGTAGAATTCCCAACCAAATTGAACCAAATAAATCCCTATTTTATTCTACTCATCCATCTGATTCTCACATTTCTTAAGGTTTTCACTTTCATTGAGAATTGAGATAGATACTTGGAATTTTCGTGCTCACTATTTTTCTGGTTTTTTCCAAATCCAGCCTTGCTCCGCTTATATAAATTTGGCGCGAGGATACCATTAGAATCGTATTGAAGATACAAAACTAATGGTACTTGTTGTACCCAAAAATTTGTCCTCCCATTTTCACACAAGACATACTCCTAGCGGTTCTCAATTGCTCAAGGTTGACCAAGAATTGACCAGACAAATTCTCCTCCTAGGGCAATGAACCCCCCAACTAGGGTTCCAATTTTCATCAATATGGTTGAGCCCCAAAGGTCTCAAATGCTTTCCATGGTCCTAATATGTGTTCAAGATCATCCATGCCAAATTTCATGTCTTGCACAATAAGTTTGCTCAGTCAATTGCTCAAGTGTTGGAAAATCAACTATGTTAGGGCAAAAGTCAATTGTGGCCCATGTACAGTCAAACTTCAATATTTTTGGTCAATATCAACATTTTGAAGTGAAAACCATCATTTGATAAATGGTTGATCATGATTCCTCAAGAAATGCTCCTAACCCATCAAAAGTCAAAAATGGCAAATTAGGGTTTCTATAGGAAATGTCAACCAAACTTTGACCAGGCATAACTTTCTCATACTTTATCAGAAATTTTCCAACCAAAACTAATTTTGATTGTAATCCAATTACCTACAACTTCTCTTCATCACTCAAGTTCAAGAAATGAAACATTTAAAAGATACAAGTTCATACATTACAGGTTATTTTCAAAAAGTCAACAAAAGCGACTTTTTTCCAAGACCTTTTACATCAAGATAACATCTTCAAATGAAAAATTGAAAAAAATAGAGATTGTATAGTACATCTTGGGATTTCCAAAAAGTCCAAGATCATCTTTAAAAGATGCAAATTGAGCAAGTTATGGTTTGCACAAGTTGGGCAAATTTGTGAAAAATGCATGAAGTCAACTTTGAGAAAAATTATGTTTTTAGGTTAATGGACCTAACTTTTAGGGTTCAAACATGTTTATGACATACCCAAGGACCTATAAACCTAACCATGCACTAATTTGATTTTTATTACTATTTATTTGAATTTTTATTAATTTAAATATGAATTAAATCAAATAAATTAAATAAAAATACAAAGAATAATGGGCCGTGATATTTGGGTTTGATTTAATCTATTAGAAGGGCCATATTTTCGTGCAAGATACATCCAAAGGGATCAGGTTCATGCAAGTGAGCAAAGAGGCAAAGATATCACAAATATGGACATTTTTCAATGTGTTTTATCCTTATCTCCAAGGCCATGAATGCATTGATTCTTTACCATGTTTGTTCATTCCTATATTCCATCTATAAATACATAACATTACAATCCAAAGGGAGCACAAAATTACTCTCCAAAAATCTCTCAAAAAGCTCTTCAAAAAGCTCTCTAAAAACTCTTCAAAAATCTCTCCAGAAATCAAAGAATTAGTGCAAGTCATATCTCGAGGTTCCGGTCTCTCTAGATTGACACCAAGCCTCAAACCATCCTCTTGAAGTCCCCAGGAGTCTTACAGGGCCCAAGAGCAGTCCATCACACGCCTAGCACGCCCTCATTTGAAAACATCGATTTGTTATGGATGGTTGAATCAGAGGTTCCACGCAAGAATCTAAAAACACTATGGTTAGGGCATGAAGCTTTCAAAGATTCAGGCCTAGGGATTTCTGATGATTTCACTCCCTGTTTACTTTTGCTACTAGGCCCATCTTTATTTTCTTGTTTTATTCATTTCATTTATTTCTTTTAATCCCTTTTTTTATTTTAATCAATAAACAAATATAAAAATCACATAAAAATAGATTTAGGATTTTTATTAATTAAATTTTAATTTTGGTAAATTAATTAACTAGTCACTTTAACTTTTTTTAAATTAAAATTAATAAAACTTAGGTTTAATTTCAATTTAATTCATTTTCCTTTTCATAACAAAAATACCAAAAAAGCATAGAATTAATTTATTTTATTTAAATTTCATGTTTCTTTAATAATTAATTTTTTTTTAAATATAGATCTAGATCAATTATTTTTTAACTTAAACCGTTTTCATAAATTAAAACAAGAAACAACAAAAATATTTTTTATATCTTAGGATTTTTGGACGTCTTTTTAAATTTGCGCGTTATTATTCTTTCGCACTTCCTTTTATTATTGTAACTGTATATTAGGATGTAATAGATGATTAGCAGGACCTTTACCGCTTTTATTTATGTTTCCCCCAGTTTTGGATATGTATATAATCCCCCTCCCCGAAGCCTTGTAATAGCTAGGTTTTATATTTCCGCACTTTTAAATTACTGCAATTATTAACTGCTAGATGTATGACTAATAAGATTGTATGGAAAGAATAATCAAATGTTAGCAAACTTAAAACAAGACTAAAATAACTGAACATAACACACCTTGCACATATGCACCCTTAGGGTATACCTTGCTTGGTTGCCTCGGAAAATAATGGTCATGTCCCTCGAGATGTCTTAGCAAAGACCCTTAATTCTAAAGTCATTATAAAGATCATGGTCCCTAACGTACCTCGAGTTGCTTACGATAAATGATCTTGTCCCTCGATGTTGCCTATATGATGACAGTCCCTTTGAATGCTAAGATATCCTTACATGTTGCCTTAAATGATCATAGTGTCCCTTTCGATAGTCCCTCAACATCCAACGATAGGGCTACCTATTCACTAATAGTAGGATAGCACTATCTAAAGGAAAGGAGGAAAATAACGTCCTTTTTCGAGTAGGTAGATGACTCTTAAGTACTTGCTCAAACCTGAAATTTTCACACTTACACACTTTCAAAAATCTTTTCAAAACGCTTTATCACACTCTTGAGGACTGATACAAGAGTTACCATAAAGCAGACAAAAACTTTCAAAACACACAAACACAAACAATTTTCAAAAATGAGCAAGTACCTAAGAGCCCGTGGAAAACCACAGATGGAAATGGTGCTAATACCTTCCCTTTCCATAATCTACCCCCTTACTCAGAAAATCTTGAAAAAGGTCTTTTTCTGTTCTTTTCACCCTGTCCTTTGTTGGATAAAAGAAAAGTCGGTGGCGACTCTTGCTTACCGCTACATTTTCAAACAAAAAAATCAAACTAGTATATAAAGTCGGTTCTGCCACCGTACCACAGAACTGGTGACTCTGTTGGGGACCATAATAAAAGTGGGGTTTACCTTAGGGTCAGATCATTTTCCTTCTTTGACTGTTTGTTTGCTTTATTTTTAAGGGTACTGTTTGGGGTTACTATAGATCCTACACTCGTATCTAGGGAAACCTTTAAGGTAAGTAGCAATAGATCATGGAAACTGTGCAGGGTATACCAACACAGTTGAAGCGATGTCTACGTTGATGCGACACTTTGGTTGGTACCGGTAGCCTTTGAGTTAATCAAGGAGAATACGGAGCCGCTGCGTGGTGTCATGAAGCGTCAACTGACCTTAGAAGATTTAAATGAACAACTTGGCCATTAGGACGTAGCGAGATGGCCATCTTTGGTGTATTCCCAAAGTCGGCAGATACTCGATGCTACACTCATTGAGATTTGACTCCCGAGTTTTGTTTGGTTGCGAGTCAGTCGCCTATCGGAATGAAACTTGTGGGAAAGATTAGTAATATTGAGATCCCTTAGAACTCGGTTATTATTTATAGGACAGGTTGAACAAATCCAACTTCAAGAGGGTATGACCTTAAAACCCATGCAAGCCTTAAACCTAAAGTTTTTGGTGTGATTTGCTTGTGCTTGCTATATCGGTGATTTCTTAGCATATTCATGACATCATAACATGGCATAACATACTAACCATTTCAAGGTTTTTATAGGGCTTATCTTTGTCTTGTTTTGTAGGACATGACATCCTCCTGCAGGAACACTATCCAAATCAACCTTGTGAAAATACCTCCTCAACTCAAGGAATCAGCATCAAGGATTCCTGAAAGCTCTCCCTTCACTGAAAACATGGTCGACTTCTCAACTTGGTCACTTCAACCCCTGATGAAGAAATTTTAAAGGTGCTCTTTCAGTTCTTTGACCCGTTGCACCACTACTTCACTTTTCCGGATTACCAGTTAGTGCCTACTATGGAGGAGTTTTCTCAGTTATTGGGGGTACCTATCCTTAATCAGCCACCATTCAATGGTATGGAAAGAGACCCAAAGCCTGAAGAGATTTGCTCAAGCTCTGTCTTTACAACGGTCTGATGTAGTAGCAAATTGGGAAACCAGAAGAAGTGTCCAAGGATTTCTAGCTAAGCTTTTATTTGAGAAAGCTTGCCATTTTTGGGATAGCCTAGATTTACAAGCTTTTGAAGAAGTGTTGGCCCTTATCATCTATGGGATGGTACTATTCCCTAACACGGACCAACTCATAGGTGTGAATGCGGTTAAGATTTTTCTGTCTCATAATCCGGTACCTACTTTACTTGGGGATATTCTACACTCTCTGCATACTCGCACTCTAAAGAGAAGAGGGACCCTTCTGTGTTGCATTCCTCTATTGGCTAGGTGGTTTATTTTGCACCTACCCTGATCTATTTTGAAGAATGAGCAGGGTATGAGATGGTCTCATAGGCTGATGTCCCTTACATATTCGGATATTCATTAGTGTTCCCGGTCCTTGGAAAGTATCACTATCATTGATCATTGTGGGGAATTCCCTAATGTCCCTCTCTTAGGCATTAGGGGAGGAATCACTTATAATCCTTGTTTGGCGTTGCAAAAGTTTGGTTATGCTAGAAGGGATGGTCCTTACGACACATTCGTTCAAGGAATCACATTTGACTATGAGAATGATCTTCAGGGTTATCGCAAGAGGTTCATTTGAGCTTGGGGCATGACAAACAGAGTTGATAGCAAGACACTAGGGCACAAGAATTCCATCCCTCTTGAGCCTTACCTCAAATGGGTGCGAGCTCATGCTCAATGTCTTATGATGCCTTACCCCGCCATCTTACCTGTGATTATGGAGCTAATTGCTACGGGAGACACTCGTTACATTGTATTTTATCCTGAGATGCCATCTGACCTTGAGGAGCTACGGAAATCCTGGATCCAACTCAAAGAAGAACAAGATGATTTTGAAACCTAATTCTATGCCAGCGAGAAGAAGGTTTTAGAGCTCACCGGGTTACTTCACAAGGAGAAGAGTATAAACACTTACATTGCACCAAAGAGGATGCGTCGGTGAGAAGCTTGAGTCTCTTTGCTTAGAGAGTTATTTTTACTTTGTTATCTCCTCTGTAAGCCCAAGAGGCATCATTGTGATCGATAAAACTTCTTAATGCAATTAATGTTTGTTCTCTTTCTGTTTAAGCAATTTTAAGTCTTAGAAATCCTTGAAAACATTGCATATATATATCATACATATCATTGCATAAGCAGGTTTCATAACAGGTCTCTCATGTTCTCGCTGTTTATTTCAGCAATGGATCTCAAACAAGATAATAGAGATCTCTAAATTCAAGAGGCTCGGTTCATGGAAATGTTCCTAAACCTATCCAAGGGGCAGGAAGAGTTAAAAGCACTCCTCATTGGGAACCTGGCCAAGAAAAATCCTGAAGACAATAAGGACAAACAGTTGGAACAACTGCAAGCTGAGATTGAAGCAATGAGAACCCATATGCTGGGGCAGATGGCTCTTATCCAAGGCCTTGCCCGTGTACAAGAAGAGTTGAGAGGCATTGTCAACAAGCTTCATTAATACAGATGCAACCGTGTGAAGCAAACAGCCGAGGTTGGGGACCAAGTCATTGATCAACCTCCAAGAAGATAAGAGGTTGGTTTGGTGAAGAGTGGACCTTTCCAAATTGCTACCACATCACGGGTCCAACAACTACCTCGCCAAAAATAATGGATTAATCAAAGTAATCCGGATACACCCAAGAGGTAGTTTACCGAACTCAACATGCCGCTGTCTCAAGCTTTACAACACATATTGAGGATGAATATGGTTACGTTGATAGGGCCTCCTCCGAATCCCAAGACTTCTTCCCCTAACTACAATCTTGATGTAAGGTGTGTGTATCACTCCAACAGTCTGGGGTATGATACTGACGATTGTTGGATGTTGAAATATAAAATTCAAAACTTGATTGATGAAAGAGTGCTGGAGTTTACACAAGATGGTCAGGCTTAGTTCTTCTGCCATCTGTCCAAGGCACGCCATCTAAAGTGATAAGATCAGACGAAGAAGCTTTTGTTCATTGGAATTTTCAATTTGTAATTTTCTTTTGATTGTTCGAACATTTATTCATGTCAAACTTTGTTAATTTATCAATACATTACATATGTCTGTTTGAATCAATTCATTCTTATTCACTATATTTAAACTGCTTTCCTTTTTGTGATATTCAACTCTCGATCAAAAGCTCTGAGCCTTTAGAGGGAGGATGACGAAAACGATATCACAATCTCTACAATATGCTTTTGAACAGACCTTGATGATGATGTACATGCATTGTTTCAAATCCCAAACAGTGGAGTTATAAGGAAGATAATCCCTAGTCAACCCCTTTGAGCCAAAGAAGTAGGAGTTTTTCTTTTCACACAAATTAAAACCCTTAATCATAACCTAGGGCAGGATAGTTTTCTCAGTTAATTCAGATGTGCATTCAATCGCAATATTCTACTTCATACATAATGAATGGCATCAAAGACGTCCTTCCAAATCAGAAGATGGTGATGGTTCCGCATAATCATTAAAACTGGAAGTCATTATCTCTCAAAATAAAATCCCGCTAAGTCAAAACCTATGAAGGAGTCTTAAGAAAAAACGGGGGCATCCCGCTGACTGTAATCACAAAAGAAACAGTTCAAGCAAAAGAAGGGATAACTAAAACCAAAAAAATAGGTTACTACAAATCCTCGAAAAAAAAGATTACAAAATGACTGCCTCTTCCAAATAAACTTTCAGTATCTGAACCATCACCGGAACATCAAGGACAAGATGCCAGATGCAATTGGGATTTGAACGCACAATTAGCTGAGCATAGGATCGAAGAACATCACGGAGAATGGGTGGGTACAAATAAAATTTTAGCCTTTATTCTTTGTTTCTTAAACCGTGAACCAGGCCATGCTACAACCCTTAAAAGTCCTAACTGAAGCATAGGTTAGTTCGGAAGCATACTGTTACAAAAGGTATCCTGACTCCTGTAGGATTTGCTATAAATCCTGAGTTGATATCACTCCCTTGCAAAATTTGTTTTACTGAAAAAATGAATTTTCAAAAACTTCAAGACAAGCATAAACCTTGCATTATTTGAATATCGTTGTTTGCATATAGTTATCTGTTCGATAATAGAGAAATTCCAATGACGAATATCTAGTGAATAAAAACTTTCTCAATGAAAAGTTTCACCTCAAGTGGAAAAACACTTCCGACCAAGGGGCACGGCATGATCATTGTCCATCATTTGGGGAAGTCAAGTCAAGATTCAAGGAATCTCTCAAAAATTCCAAATAGCCAGGGGCAGATCTCCATTTGAATCACTTGGGGAATTATACATGAATTCCAACAAGGAATCACGTACAATCAAGCAAAATCAATGTTCCCCAGTGGATTTCTTCTCAAAAATAATTAAACAGGAATTCGCAATGGAAACATTCTAAATAAACCAATTCCTCTTCTAGAAATGGTTCATGTACGATCCAGAGACGGATGTTATCCTGGTACTTATTCCAGACTTCTCTTCTAGAAACATTTTAGGTACAATCCAGAGACGGATGTCATCCTGATACTTATTCAGATTCTCTTCAAGTATAGTTCATATACGATCTAGAGACGAATGTCATTCTGATACTCATTCAACACATGTTTCAAGTACAGTTCATATACGATCCAGAGACGGATGTCATTCTGACACTCATCCAACACATGTTTCAAATACAGTTCAGATACGATCCAGGGACGGATGTCATTCTGACACTCATCCAACAGATTTTTCAAATACAGTTCAGATACGATCCATAAATGGATGTCATTCTGACACTCATTCAACATATGTTTCAAGTACAATTCAGATACGATCCAGAGACGAATGTAATTCTGACACTCATTCAACACATGTTTCAAGTACAGTTCAGATACAATCCAAAGATGGATGTCATTCTGACACTCATCCAACACATGTTTCAAATACAGTTCAGATACGATCTAGAGACGGATGTCATTCTGACACTCATTCAACACATGTTTCAAGTACATTTCAGATACGATACAGAGACGGATGTCATTCTGACACTCATTCAACACATGTTTCAAATACAATTCAGATACGATCTAGAGATGGATGTCATTCTGACACTCATTCAACACATGTTTCAAGTACAATTCAGATATGATCCAGAGATGTATGTCATTCTGACACTCATTCAACACATGTTTCAAGTACAGTTCAGATACGATCCAGAGATGGATGTTATTCTGACACTCATTCAACACATGTTTCAAGTACAATTCATATATGATCTCGAGACGGATGTCATTCTGACACTCACCCAATACATGTTTCAAATACAGTTAAGATATGATCCAGTGACAGATGTCATTCTGACACTCATTCAACACATGTTTCAAGTACAGTTCAGATACGATCCAGAGACGGATGTCATTCTGACACTCATTCAACACATGTTTCAAATACAGTTCAGATACAGTCCAGAGACAGATGTCATTCTGACACTCATTCAACACATGTTTCAAGTACAATTCAGATATGATCTAGAGACGGATGTCATTCTGACACTCATTCAACACATGTTTCAAGTACAGTTCAGATACGATCCAGAGATGGATGTCATTCTGACACTCATTCAACACATGTTTCAAATACAGTCCAAATACGATCCAGAGACGGATGTCATTCTGACACTCATTCAATACATGTTCAAGTACAATTACGACATAGATCCATCCATAAAGTCTCCATAGGTACTTTCTCCGGCAGGTACAGGGGCATAGATATTATGAGATGAAGTCACCACTACATATGACCCTGTGACACCTATGTTCCCCACAGAGTAGAAACAACCAAAGTTTTGACCTCTTCTTCCCCAAGCAGGAATTACTTCCTCCAGCCAAGTTCCTTCAGAGAGTTGAAATCTGTGTTCCCCATCCGAGCTTTATAACCTTAAACATTTTATAAAATCTCCTCCCGATTAGAGTTTATTTCTGAGACCGCAGAAGTTCATTCCCCAACAGAGTTTATTTCTCTACATCGGCAAAATCTTCCAATAAAGCATCTCCCTCCACAGAGTTATTCTCAAGCAGAGTCAATCCCCGACAGAATATCCTCAAGCAGAAAGAGGAAATCTCCGGAAAATCATATCCATTCATCATCCCTAGAGGAAATGAAGGATTCAGCCTCCTTATACTCTCCAGCAGCAGTTAGGGATTTATTTTCCCATATTGGAAAATATCGCAATAGCATCCCATGTTCATACATCGTAGCATGCGCATACACATCGCATACAGCATAATCTCATTTATTTTGAGAACATCATCACAATGCATTTCATTCATCATGACATTTCACATGACTAACTCTTTTCCTTTTTCAGGGAAAGATCAAATCACCAAACACCGCTGGCTACTTAGGTGACCTGGTAGTCTTCTCAAAAGTTATGTCTGATGAAAGGCTATTTCAGCAATTTCCTCAGAAAGATGTCCTCACAAGACCTTCTCTGGTTCAGTCATATCGACACTAAGATCTCTCTGATTCATATCCCAGTTGAAGATATTCCAAGACTTTTGTCTAGTTCAGTTAAATCAATCCTAAGATTTTTATGATTCTTATCCTGTCAAAGTTGATTAAAAACCTTTCTCTTGTTCAGTCAGATCTACACTAAGATCTCTCTGATTCTTATTCCAGTCGAAGATATCCCAAGACTTTTGTCTGGTTCAGTTAAATCGATCCTAAGATTTCTCTGATTCTTATCCAGTCAAAATTAATTCAAGACCTTCTCTGGTTCAGTCAGATTGATACTAAGATCTCTATGATTCTTATTCCAGTTGAAGATGTTCCAATACTTTTCTCTGGTTCAGTTAAATCGATCCTAAGATTTTTCTAATTCTTATCCATTCAAAGTTGATTAAAAACCTTTCTCTGGTTCAGTCAGATCGACACTAAGATTTTTCTGATTCTTATCCAGTCAAAGATGAATCAAGACCTCTGCTGGTTCAGTTGGAATCGACCATTGATTTGTTACTGATTCTTTTCTGGTAGACCTTTTTCTGGTTCAGTTAAATCGACACTAAGATTTTTCTGATTCTTATCCAGTCAAAGATAAATCAAGACCTCTGCTGGTTCAATTCGAAACGACCATTGATTTGTTACTGATTCTTTTCCGGTAGACCTTTTTCTGGTTCAGTTAAATCGACACTAAGATTTTTCTAATTCTTATTCAGTCAAAGATAAATCAAGACCTCTATTGGTTCAGTTCGAATCAACCATTGGTTTGTTACTGATTCTTTTCCGGTAGACCTTTTTCTGGTTCAGTTAAATCGACACTAAGATTTTTCTGATTCTTATCCACTCAAAGATAAATCAAGACCTCTGTTGGTTCAGTTCGAATCAACCATTGATTTATTACTGATTCTTTTCCAGTAGACCTTTTTATGGTTCAGTTAAATCGCACTAAAAATTTTCTGGTTCTTATCCAGGCAAAGATAAATCAAGACCTCTACTGGTTCAGCTTAAATCGACCATTGATTTATTACTGATTCTTTTCCGGTAGATCCTTTCTCTGGTTCAATTAAATCAACACTAAGATTTTTCTTATTTCTATTCCAGTTTAAGAAACTTCAAAACCTAGAGTATAACCAGACAACAGTTTAATCTCATTTCCCCAGTAAGTCGCTGTGAATCCTGGAATACGACCAGATAGCAGTTAGCCTTATCATCCCCAGCAAGTCACTGTGAAGCCTGGATCCTGACCAGATAGTAGTTCACTTCCATATCTCCAGTCAAGATATGACTCCCCAGTAGAGTAATGGAAAACCAAATCTGCTAGACTCTATTCCCCTAAAAAACATTCCCCAGCGGACTCCTCTTCGGACAGCAGGAACATGAATCCCCATAAAGAGACTCCTTACGAAGCCAACATCTATTTTGGATGGCATCTTTAAGCCCATCTACAAGGACTCTCCATCATATTCCTTGGATGGCATCTATAAGCCCATCTCTGACAGTCTTCTATCATCTTTTCCAAATGGCATCTGTAAGCCCATTCCCGATATTATTCACCAGCAGTCTCACTTTGGGCGGGTGCAAATTTCTGGGCACTCTAGTATTCAATCATCTTCCACCTTCAGATCACGAAAGGCAGGAAAGCTAATCTACATCTTCAGGTTTAAGAAGATTGAACAGGGGCAGTTGTTATACCCCAAAATTATCCCTCCCATTTTCACATAAGACATACTCCTAGAGGTTCTAAATTGCTCAAGGTTGACCAAGAATTGACCAGACAAATTCTCCTCCTAGGGCAACAAAGCCCCCAACTAGGGTTCCAATTTTCATCAAGATGGTTGAGATCCAAAGGTCTCAAATGCTTTCCATGGTCCTAATATGTCTTTAAGATCATCCATGCCAAATTTCATGCCTTGCACAATAAGTTTGCTCAATCAATTGCTCAAGTATTGGAAAATCAACGGTGTTATGGCAAAGGTCAATTCTGGCCCATGTACAGTCAAACTTCAATATTTTTGGTCAACATCAACATTTTGAAGTGATAACCATAATTTGATCAAGGGTTGATCATGATTCCTGAAGAAATTCTCCTAACCCATCAAAAGTCAAAATGGCAAATTAGGGTTTTTATAGGAAAAGTCAACCAAACTTTGACCAGGCATAACTTTCTCATACTTTATCATAAATTTTCCAATCAAATCTCATTTTGAAGAGAATCCAATTCCATAAAACTTCTCCTCTTCCCTCAAGTTCAAGAAATGTACCATTTGAAAGATACAAGTTCATACATTACAAGTCATTTTCAAAAAGTCAACAAAAGCCACTTTTTGCCAAGACCTTTTACATCAAGATAACATCTTAAAATGCAAAATTAATCAAAATAGAGATTGTATAAGACATCTTGGGCTTTCCAAAAAGTCCAAGATCATCTTCAAAATATGAAAATTGAGCAAGTTATGGTTTTCACAAGTTGGGAAAATTTGTGAAAAATGCATGAAGTCAACTTTGAGCAAAATTGTGTTTTTAGGTTAATGGACCTAACTTTTAGGGTTCAAACATGTTTATGACATACCCAAGGAACCCTAAACCTAACCATGCACTACTTTGATTTTTATTTCTATTTATTTGAATTTTTATTCATTTAAATATGAATTAAATCAAATAAATTAAACAAAAATACAAAGAATAATGGGACATGACATTTGGGTTTGATTTGATCTATTAGAAGGCTCATATTTTCGTGCAAGATACATCCAAAGGGACCAGATCATGCAAGTGACCAAAGAGGCAAAGATATCACAAATATGGACATTTTTCAATGTGTTTTATCCTTGTCTCCAAGGCCATGAATGCATTGATTATTTACCATATTTGTTCACTCATATCTTCCCTCTATAAATAGATAACATTACAAGCCAAAGGGATCAAGAAATTCCTCTCCAAAAATATCTCAAAAAGCTCTTCAAAAAGCTCTCCAAAAGTTCTTCAAAAAGCTCTCCAGAAATCAAAGAATTGGTGCAAGTCATATCTCGAGGTTCCGGTCTCTCTCGATTGACACCAAGCCTCAAACCATCCTCTTGAAGTCCCCAGGAGTCTTACAAGGCCCAAGAGCAGTCCATCACATGCCTAGCATGCCCCTATTTGACAACACCAGTTTTTTATGGATGGTTGAATCAGGGGTTCCATGCAAGAATCTTAAAACACCATGGTTAGGGCATGAAGCTTTCAAAGATTCGAGCCTAGAGATTTCGGATGATTTCACCCCCTGTTTACTTTTGCTACTAGGCCCATCTTTATTTTCTTGTTTTATTCATTTCATTTATTTCTTTTAATCCCTTTTTTATTTTAATCAATAAACAAATATAAAAATCACATAAAAATAATTTTAAAATTTTTCTTAATTAAATTTTAATTTTGGTAAATTAATTAACTAATCACTTTAACTTTTTTTTAAATTAAAATTAATAAAACTTAGGTGTAATTTCATTTTAATTCATTTTCCTTTTCGTAACAAAAATACCAAAAAAACATAGAATTAATTTCTTTTATTTAAATTTCATGTTTCTTTAATAATTAACTTTTTTTTTAAATATACATCTAGATCAATTATTTTAACTTAACCATTTTCATAAATTAAAACAAAAAACAACAAAAAGATTTTTTATATCTTAGGATTTTTGGACGTCTTTTCAAATTTGCGCGTTATTATTCTTTCGTGCTTCCTTTTATTATTGTAATTGTATATTGGGATGTAATAGATGATTAGTATGACCTTTACCGCTTTTATTTATTTTTTTCCCAGTTTTAGATTTGTACATAATCCCCCTCCCTGAAGCCTTGTAATAGCTAGGTTTTATATTTCTGCACTTTTAAATTACTGCAATTATTAACTGCTAGATGTATGACTAATAGGATTGTTTGGCAAAAATAATCAAACGTTAGCAAACTTAACACAAGACTAAAATAATTGAACATAACACACCTTGCACATATGCACCCTTAGGGTATACCTCACTTGGTTGCCTCGGAAAATAATGGTCATGTCCCTCGAACATAGGGATGTCTTAGCAAAGACCCTTAATTCTAAATTCATCATAAAGATCATGGTCCCTAACATCCCTCGAATTGCTTACAAGAAATGATATTGTTCCTCGATGTTGCCTATATGATGACAGTCTCTTCGAATGCTAAGATATCCTTACCTGTTGCCTTCAATGACCATAGCATCCCTTTCGATAGTCCCTCAACATCCAACGATAGGGCTACCTATTCACTAATAGTAGGATAGCATTATCTAAAGGAAATGAGGAAAAGAACGTCCTTTTTCGAGTAGGTAGATGACTCTTAAGTACTTGCTCAAACCTGAAATTTTCACACTTACACACTTTCAAAAATCTTTTCAAAATGCTTTATCACAGTCTTGTGGACTGATACAAGAGTTACCATAAAGCAAACAGAAACTTCAAAAATACACAAACACAAACAGTTTTAAAAAATGAGCAAGTACCTAAGAGCTTGTGGAAAACCACGGATGAGAAGGGTGCTAATACCTTCCCTTTCCATAATCTACTCCCCTTACTCAGAAAATCTCGAAAAAAGTCTTTTTCTGTTCTTTTCACCCTTTCCTTTGTTGGATAAAATAAAATTCGGTGGCGACTCTTGCTTACCGCGACATTTGCAAACAAAAAAAGAAAATCAGTATATAATAGTCGGTTCTGCCACCGTATCACAGTATCGGTCTGGCTCTCTAATTTTATAGTTTATGAAACTCCTATTTAGGGAGTCTGGAGGTTGAAGATGACCTACGTGTCGTGCTTCATCCAATGATAGCGTGACATGTGATTTTTTTTAATCTTATCTAGTGCACTTGTTTTACCATGCGTGCGTCATAGGAACCCTTGGATCTGATTACTTTCATTAGTCAGACTTCATCCAACGCGCCAGATTTTAAGTCGCTTTTAATTATTAAAAAATAATTTGGTATGATTTCCAAATATTATCATATTATGCACAGCGTGTCAGATCCCTTGGATCTGCTTACTAACATGTTTTGACATTAATCTAATAGTCCACATTTTTTGGCTTTATTTATATTTTCATATTTTTATATTTAATTGTTTTGAACTTCAAAAAATTATAGAAAATTAATTTCTGACTCAAAAATTATGAAATAATTTACAAAAATATTTTTAAATATTCTCTTTCTGATTTTTATTTTTTCATAGTTTTGTTTTCAGGTTTGATATTTTTTATGATTTTTTTCTTTTTGTTTTGACTTGTTTTTAATTGTTTAAAAATACTTTTTGGTATTTTTAAATTCTAGAAAAATTCATCAAAATCATTTTCTTTATTTGTGACTTTCTGGAATTTTTCTAGAATTTTATTCTGATTTTTACTATTTTTAATAATTTTTCACTTACTTGAGTAATTTTAAATAATTTAAAAATACTTTTCTATTTTAAAAAATTACTAAATTTTTTTGTAAAAATACTTGAGATCATCTCTGAGTTTTCTATGTTTTCTTTAATTTTTATTTGATACTTTGAATATAGTTTGTTATTTTGTCTTTTATTTTCACTTAAAAAAACAATTTAAAATTATTTTCTTTTCTATTTTGCTTATTAAATGCAATTTTATTTTTGAATATATTCTGGCTGAGCTTGAACTATGTGACTTTTAATCATGAGCTTCATTAACATCATTGGATCATAGGTGTTTAGTTTAACTCCACCAAAATGGATGAATGGTTTTAATGACAGTTTTAAATCTTTGGTTCAAATATTTACCCTCTCTCTTCATCTTATCCTATTCTTACATGTGCTACACGTTGTTAGAGAATAATCTACATATTATTTCTCTGAACATATGGTACATAGATTTTTATTGACCGGCCTCAAACTAGGTGTGACTTCTATATAAGTCCACTTATGATTGCTTAATATAACGCTAAATTTTGTCTCGATTCGAGAAATAATCATTCGTGGCTCAAACCCATGTTTGTAAGCCCAAGTATGTTTAATTTGAAACCTTTAATCCAATAACCTTGAGGTTCATTGTTAGGAGGCTTTGGTCTTATCAATCCTCTAATGAACCATCATAAACTTTGGTATAATGATCATTTAAACATAGTTGATCATTTGTTGTTGCCTCGAGAATTTGAAATGAATGATATACTTGACAAAAAGCAAATAAAACTTGTTGTTGAGAAGCTTCAATTTTATCAATCTTCTAATGAGTTTTCAAATGCAAGTTTCAATATGGTCATTCAACTAACCTCTAATTTCTAACTCACTAACAATTGACTTTTATTTTATGCTTTTACTTTACGCCTTTACTTTTACGCACCATTTATTTTAGCATTTATATTTCATGTTATTTTCATCTTTGCTCACTTGAGCATTTATCTTTATGTCATTTTTATTTTCCTCACTTGAGCTTTCATTTCCTTTTGAAGATACTTAATAACCAGCTTGAACAAACTAAAAAGCCTTAAGATTACTCGGACTATTTGGTTACTATCCCTGGCATAATGGAGTTATGGACCTCATGGACTTAAGATTAGAAGTCTTGACTACCTTTAGGACTTTGGACTTCTATTTTTATTTTGTCTAGAGTTCTTGGGGTTTACCCTGAGACATTGGGTTGTTTTTTATTCGTGTGCAGGTTATTCTGATTGTATGCTTTATTTGTGATTGGGAATTCCTCTATATGCAACTGTTACCCTGTCCAATTTCTATGAAGACTTAATGCATATGAAGTTTAGTATTCTTAAGAGGTTTAATATCTTTTCTTGCTTGGTTTCAATCCAAAGGATGGGAATTCTACAATGACTCCATATGTCAAGTGTTGGCTTCTTGTTGGTTAGACGGTTTTTTTCCCTAGCTTTTACCTTATGCTTTAGGATAGTTCCTTCATCTCCTCCCATCTTATTTAATTCAAAAAATCATCTCCCTCCTTTTCAAAAATCTTTTGGTTTTCTAACTTGAACCGCTTTCACAATAAACTTGGACTTAGGTCCATGCATTTTCAAAAATATTTTCTTAATTAAACTATAACCAACTTAATCATACTTTGACATTTTTTGTGAGAATACTAAAAGTCGATCAATCTCATTCAAACCATTTGTCCACTTTGGCTTTTTACTTTAAACTTTTCTCAAAAGATTATACTCTTGTTGACCCTTGTAGTGATGCGAACTACTATACTTCTACGATATATAGTGAAGTGAGATATTTTCCACTTGGGTGTTGAGCGAGGCTTTGTTGATTTAAAATCCAAGCTATATCCACATCTTTGAGATGACGTAAATTCTCCTTTCTCATAATCATGGTTAGTAAGTATGTTCTTCCATTCGAATATGACGATGATGTCTCGTCTCTTAAAATTAACCAACACACATGTGTTTTAAAAAATTTAAAGGTGAGCTACGAGTACCCTGATCTCCTATTTCACGGAAGGTGGTACATAGGCACTAAAGGTTCACAACTGCGGAGGGTGCAAAAATTGTAAAAAAAAAAATACTTCTCTTCTCATCTCCACCATCTATTTTTGTATACAACACTTATAGCCAAAATATATAAATTTTCAAAGAGGTTCCTGCAAAGTACCGTAGATGTTTAGGGTACTAATACCTTCCCTTTGCATAACCAACCCTCGTACCTAGATTCTCTCCCCCTCTCTTTTTGGGTTATTCGCTCTTTTCCCATTCCTCTGGAAACAATAAAGCGCGGTGGCGATTTTTATTCGATTTATGCGAGTCAAGTCAATCCAATGGCTTAGTCTCAACATTTTTACCAGTAAAACAATCGCCATAAATATGGTGGGTCTTGTAATGGATCCCACAGTGAGATCAACTTGGATTACACCCAAAGTGTGACCCACTTTTCCTTCATAATTTGATAGGACCATGTTAGGAGTTTTGAGGTCCCTATCAAAGATCTCAATCTTGCGAAACATGCATTGTGGCATCAGATTAACCGCTTCTCCTCCATCAACTAGGATCTTGTTGATCCCCGTGTTCTCCATGTTACCCCATATAAATAAGGGCTTTAGATGTTTCTTTATACTTGCTTTCGGACACTCGAAGAATACATTTTGTTCTTCTACTGCCCCATTGTTCATGACATAGTAACAAATTGGCCTATGTCTCTCCATTTCAACTTCATCAACCGTTTCATCTTCTTCAATTTCAGTCACTTGATTTTATTCATGTGGCAATACAGATACCACATTGCAATTTAAACCCAGAGACAATTTATCTTCTGAGTCGAAGTTGTCAGTCAGCATTTCTTCATCCTCTATGGAATTTTCTTGTCTTATTCATTAATCTTTTCTTTCTTTGGGGAAAAGAGTTTTCTCCCTACTGGTTGTCTCTCCTATGTTTTATTTTGGAAGGGGTTTTATTTGTGCTTGATTCACCCATATCCTTCACTGCATTTTCCCTTTGAGTCTTCTTAATCCTCCAGTGTCTCCTCCATTGAGATCTTGACATTAGGTTTTTCCTTTTATTTTTTTCATACTGGTAAGCTTTTTGCTTAGACACCTGGAACTACTTCTTGTAGGAAATGTACAATCCTCTTCCAAACTCGAAGCTCCTCTATTTCTTCTTCCCCTTCCCCCCTATTCTGCACTAGCTTCACCCACCTGTCAGTTGGAGCATTAGCAGGTGGCTTGAATGTCGCCTTTCAATTCACCTAGGGGCAGGGACTATCTGGCCTTCTAGGGATCACTCGTTTGTCGAACACGAAGCCTCTTCTAGTATCTCTCCAGTTTCCCCTCTTTCGAGCAACTTACACTCTCATAGTTTTCTGCAGCATTTCGATCATACACTGAGTTGCACCTTTGACACCTCAAGGTTTCAGAGTGTTTTTTCTGGCATCGAAGGAGGAAATCCAGTAGACTCTCTTCTGGTTTTGGGTATGCCTTGTTCATATGTTCCTCCTCGGTATGTTGGTTTATTTCTACCATGTTAACTTCAAGGCTAGGACCATCAGTGATCCTGGTTGCTTCTCCATCTCAGCACTTGGAACAAAACTATCAATATTTTTACCCTCAACATCTTTGGTAACGAAGCCTTCATTAGCTTCCACCATATTGATATACGTTGGTTCAGCATAGTTAGTATATGTCACCTACAGAGGATCAACATCAACTTTCATCTTAATCTTCTCATTGAACCTTAGCCTTATGTTGGTGATAGCATTCTGAATTAGATCCCTAAAAAGAAAACATTGTAAGATTTTATGTCCTAAAAAACTATTATATTTGCAAAAACCTCTTTGCTTCCGTATGTTTTCTTAGGGAATTTATCATTCTTTTCATGTTCAATAAGATTTTTTCCATTCGATGGGGCTAAGACTTTACATGAATAGGGCGGTGCTTGCTTTAATTCAGCCAAGTCCATTTCACTTTCTTAGAAATCTATAGGGTCACTATATATTTCTTGTTCATCCTCTTTAGCTTAGACATACACCACCCTTTATTTTCTATTATTTTTGTTTACCCTAGCCTTTTCAGCCTTCTGACGTTCGATTTGTCGAAATCGATCCACTAATTGGGCCATGTCCGTCAAATATTGGGTATCTAACTTCTTTCAAATGGAATAATCCAAACCCCCTGCAGCCATTTCGACCAACTCATGTCCAGGCACTTGTGTAAAACACCTCGCCTTTAACAAATGGAACCTGTTTAAATAATCATCAATTGGCTCAGTGAAATTTCTCTTGATACTAGCCAATTCTTTAAGACTAATCTTTGATTGTCCCATGTAAAACTGCTCATGGAATAACCTCTATAAGTGAATCTAATCATGGATAGAATTCACTGGGAGGGTAGTGAACCATGTGAAAGCATTTTTCATTAGCGAACTAGGGAAGTATTTTATCCTTAGGTTTTCATTGTTCACTATGTCCCCAGCCTCGGTAAGGTACCTGGCTATGTGGTTGATAGTAGATTCACTAGTGTCACCAGAGAATTTTGTGAACTTTGGGACTTTCCAACCCCTGGGTAATTCAATCTGTAGAAGATACTCAGATATAGGGGATGTGTAATTTGGCCTTCGAAGGCCTATATTTACCCCCATTTTGAGCCATTATTCTTTCGACCATGGCTGCCAGATTATTTTCCCCTGGGTACTTGTCTTGTCGAATACGTTGAAGGATTTCGTCTGCATCTTGGTTTTGATTAACCATTACAATCCTTTGGGCTGAGGCCTCTCTTGGTATGGATTGTTCGACCCTAGGTTATCCCATTCTGGGGCCCTGATTGACTTCACCAGCATTCAGCGTAATTGGTTGTGCTTGGTTGATTGTTGGGTCCTCTTCGACTACTAACCCCTGGTTTTCTCTCACCCAATCTCGATGGGCCTGTCAAACTGGGACTTGGGGAGCGCCAAAGAAATCTACAATTTGTGTCATCAGCACTGCCAATTGCTTATTTGTTTGGGCATTTTGTTGGTTGGTTTGAGTAGAACTTTGGATTAGTGAATTAAAGATTGAACCCATTTTTTGGGCTAAAGCACCAACTATTTCTTGATTTCTATCATCCATTTATTGTCAAAATGCCGTCGTAGAATTCGTTATTAGGTTAGATAATTGGGAAGCGAATCTTGGGGGTAGGACATTTTGACCCATGTTATTCATTCTTGATCCTGATCCTTGTAGTCATGAAAATATAGACATTCTTGGGTCAGTAAATGTTGATGCACTATTGTTTAGGCTTGCCACCACAGATGTTGGCATACCATAAATTTGTTCGCGTCCATCCATTAGCATTGTGAATCCAAACGCAAAGTGCCTGAAATTATTCGTCCATGGTGGCCTTGTGGTTACTAGGGAACTTTGTGTATGCATTGGGGATATAAATGTACCACTAAAAGAATTTTTCAAAATTATCATTGTATTTTCTTGAACGGGTATCGATTCGATTGCAGATAACATATTCGTACTTTCCCCTATTGAATGGGGTGGCTGTTCTTCATTGTTACTGGGTGGGTTAACCATCTTCATAGTGTACTTCCTCTTAGGTATAGGTTCGTTAGTTTTGGATAATTTTCCACTCCTTAATCTCATACAACAATGTCAAACAAACGAAATGAAAAAATAAAAAACAAAAATTTATGACACAACTTAGACACGGTCCCACTAGGCGTGCCAATTTGTTTACCGTGAAATTTGGTAAACAACTGCTAGTCTTCCAAAACAAAGGTTTTTGTTTTTTGGTTACTTGCAGGATCGACTAGATTAATCATAGGACATGTGTCTAATTGTGATCATTTATGGTTGTGGAAATGTTCATACTTTCGGCAGTGATTTGGTAAGTGTTTATAAAACTTAAACGAAATGATGACAGGAAAGTAAAGATAAAACGAAAGTTGCAAAGAAAAGATAAAAAGGTTTAAAGATAAATATTAGAATGTAAAGGAATTTGACTTAAATGTAAAGTGAAATTTAAAAGACTTTATTTAAAAGTAAATAAATTTGAATATAAATTGGTGTTTTAATACATACATTCTCAATGAATCTTTTCTCTAACACTGGTACTTCGAGTTTGTTTGAGTAATGTTGTACCCAAAAAATGAACACCTTAAATCCTAACACAAATGCTCTAATTTATACTAATTTATACCTAACAGTATTTCTCTACAAGAGTTCCACATTCGAGTCTTTCATGCTTCTTCGAATCTCCAGGCTTTCACGCGTCTTTCTGGATAAGATCAAACCATTTGAATTTGAATCCCTCTTCAATTGGAAGCGCCAAAACCACAACATGACGTGTCGAAACATTCAAAATTCAAAACTTAAATTTTCTTTAAGTCCCATACATTTCTCAACAAGGCTTTCGCCATCACTTAATATGATCAAGTTTTCCATCATTTGGTCAATCAAAGTCTCTATGAATATTTTCATATTTCTTATCAAACTAGGCTTCTTTCAATTTCTTCATTTTCTTCAAAATCATATGCCATCGAAATTCTTAGCTAACACGAGTATAACACTCATGCTAAGAGAAGATGGAAAACATTAAGCAAGAGATTTTTGAACTCCTCAAAGAGGTGACCACTCTGAAAGTTGGTATGGATCATCTGACTACTCTGGTTGAAGCTTTGGTTATCGCTCAAACCAACCCTTATATGAAGGAAGAAAATATGCCAAAGGTAACACTCATGGAAAAGGTGTTAGAGATTAACATTTACCTTAGGATGGTGGTTCTGTCAGTGGCGTCAAGATTTATGATAATGATCTCCCAAAGAGAAATATGTGAATTTTCAATGATATCCCACCAGGGAGGCAGAGGAAGAAAACCAGAAGAAGATATAATCACTATCAGTACCAACATGTGGCATCAGAGATCCCTATGGTTAATCCAATTCTTATAGCTCCTACCATTATTGTTTATCATCCTACTTATAGGACTCGTCAACGATCATATCAGTAGAATAATCAAGGACAAACTCTAAAGAAGAGCATATTTGATCCCATTCCGATGAGTCACACCAATTTGTTTCCATCTTTGATGCAAAGGGGTTTGGTTCAGACTCGATCTCCACTGAATGTTCCTAGGAAGCTCCCATGGGGTTTTAAGTTGATGCTCGTTGTTATTTTCATCAAGGAACACCTGGCCACTGTTGTACCCCAAAATTTTTCCTCTCATATTTCTCAAGACATTGCAAGAAAAATCTCCATGTTACTCAAGTTTGCTCAAGAGTTGGACAGACAAGCTATCTCCTAAGGCAGTCAACCCCAAATTAGAGTTTTGTGTTACATCAAGATATTTGAATCCAAATGACCTCAAGTGCTCCCCAATTTCCTAATATGTTCTCAAGATCATCCATGTCAAATTTCAAGCCTTGCAGAGGAAATTTGCTCAGTCAATTGCTCAAAAGGTCCAAAAGCCAATTGTGACCTACAAACAGTCAAACTTCAAGATTTTTTTGTCAACATTCTCATTTTGAAGTATATTTCATCGTTTGATCAAGGGTTGATCATGATTCATCAAGGATTGCTCAAAATTCATCAAGACTCAAAAGTTGCTAAATTAGGGTTTTGTAGGAAAAGTCAACTCAACTTTGACCAAGCATAACTTTCTCATACTTTATGATAAATGACCCATCGAAAGCTCATTTTAAAGAGGATTCAATTTCCTACAATCCATATTCATACCCCAAGTTCAAAAAATGCACTCACAAGAAGTTATGAATTTGGATATTATAGGTCATTTTTGAAAGTCAACAAAAACACCTTTTTTGCCAAAGCTTATAACTTGAGCATGGAATATCAAAATAATATGAGACCAAAAGGGTTGGTTAGAGATCATATCAAGCTTTCTAAAAAATCTAAGAACGCCTCCAAAAGTTCAAAATTGAAGAAGTTAGGCATTGTTGAAGTTGGACTTTTTTGCAAAATTGCCAAAAGTCAACTATCCCCAAAACTTCAAATTTTGTCAAATGGGCCCATTCTTTTCCACTTGATTTAAGCTTGCATTGTTGCCCACGTGTCCTAGATTCATCCATGAGCCCGCATTTTATTTTTATTATTTAATTTAATTTTTTTATTCAATTTATTCATTTTAAATCAAATAAAATCATAGAAAATCCAAATAATCAATAACTCTTGATTTTTTGATTGTTTTAGGCTTTGTTAACAGCTAGCATCACCATGGAATTTGTATCAAATCAAATCATGGGCAAAAATATTGCATTGAATCAAATTTGGAAAGGTTTAAAATGGAGATCAAATCAAATTCATATGCATTGATATGGAAAGATTTAATCCATATTTGTTACCCTAATCCAGTACACAATACATAAGCAAGCCAAAGGATACGAAATCAGGGTTCGAAAGTGCAGAGATAGGCAGAACAAAAAGTGAAAAAATCACAAAAAAGTGAGAAGTCAAAATCCAGGTTAGAGGCGTTTTCAGAGGCCAAGACTTGTCTCAATCGCTTCCTGAACATTCACTCAAGCTACCTGGATCCAAAGCAATCTTTTTCGGACGTCCAAACACGCTGTAAGTGTCACGAAACATATCCCTGTTCTTGAATTCGGTTTGATCTATTCTTGCATCTATAACGAAAACTAATGGCATATTTGTGATCACAAGAGCATTTCCAAGCTTTTTATATTACTCAATTGCATTTATCTGGCATAGGAGAAGAACCACCATTGTTAGGGTTCGTTTCTTGTTTTTGGGCGTTTCTATTCCAGGTACAATTGAAGCACATAATGGACATGGTTGTGACCGGGAGGGTGAGACGAACACAACCATGCCCTTGGAATTCATTTTTGTGGCCTGAGAAGGATTTTTGAGATGAACAACTTTGTAGCTACGGACTTCTGTCCGTTGGTATAGGTCTGTGCACTTTTAGCCACGGACGAGAGGTTAGGGATGATGCGTGGCATCCCATCATTGGGCCTTTCAAACCACGCACGTGCGTTTTTTTTTTAATTTCTGGCAATAGTTTTATTTTTTATATAATATACATTATTTGCATTGTAATAACAAATCCAGCAGCGTGTCCCAGTGGTCAACATGTCAACTTCCAAGGCGTTAGGGGGCTGGAGGTCAGGGGTTTGATCCCTGCCTCCAGCACTTTGTATTTTCTTATTTCTTTTCAGGCTATCACGTGCATACACTGGCTTGCAGTACACCATGCTCCCTCTCCCATCCAAATGCCAGATGGCCAAAGGCCAAATCTGATGGTCAAAAGCTGGAGGTCCACATGGATCCAAGTCAATGCACCTTCACCAGATCAGAGAAAGTCCAAAGGGCCAGCGCTTTTGGGCCTACAGGATTGCTTCTCATACTCCCAATTCAGGCCCATACTCCCTTCTCCCTTTTATTTATTTAATTTTAGTTTTTATTATTTTTATTATTTTTATTATTTTTATTTAACTTTTAACCAATCACAAATTTCTATTTTCATAAAATAAAATCACAAAAAATATTTTTTCAAATCAAATTTTAATCTTTTATTTTTCTTAATAAATTAATTAATTAGGTTTTAATTAGAAAACTTTAAATTCCTTTTGTAAAATAAATAAAATCAATTAGACTTAATTAGTTTTTAACTATTAATTTAATTATTATTATTTCTTTCCTAAATGATCAAAAAATTCCAAAAAATAATTTATTTTTTATTTAATTAATTTATTAATTTAATTTATTAATTAATTTAGGATTTACTTCTTTCTTAAAACAAAAACCTAAAAAAGATTTCTTCTTTAACAAAAAGGGTCAAAACCCTAATCATGCGCTCGATTTAATTTCCCGCACGTGTTGCTCATTTTTATCCAATAATGTACTTGCTTCCGGATTGTAATAGTTAAATAAGACTTTTATTATTTTTATCGCTTTATTTTATTTTTCAAAGGGTTTGTCTTTGGCGATGTAAATACCCGACGCCTTGTAATTTAAATTCCGCATTTTATTTCCGCAAATTATAACTGCTAGATGTTTGATAATAGGGTTTGCATGACAAGACTGAATGTTAATCTTAAAATCGAATTAGATCACCCTTAACATGTACAAAGATAAAAATAACCTGAAAACGATACACTCGCACATGCGCACTCCTAGGGTACACCCCACTTGGTTGCCTTTGTACGCGGTTATTGAGTATAGGTCATTTTAGAGGTCGCCCTCTTGTCTAAAAGATCATAGTCGCCTCGAAATGGTTGCCTCGGATATGATTGCCTCAAACAAATGATCTAAGACATTAGGGTTACCGCTAAGGCGTCCTAACATTGCTTTGGTGACCGTAAGTCCCGCATTCGAATTGACCCTCAAAATTCCAGCAATGGTGCTACCTACTCATCAATAGTGGGAAAGCATTGTCTAAAAGAAATTAGCATAGAATGATTCCTTTTTCGAGTATGTAGATGGTTCTTAGATACTTTCTCTTTCAAAAAAACAAAAACTCTTCACACTTACACTTTTAGAACAAAGTTTTCAAAACTGTTCATTACACTCTTGAGGACAGAAGCAAGAGTTAAATCAAAGTTTCAAACAAAAACTTTTTCAAACCCACAAGCACAAAGAAAACAATTTTGAAAACAATTGAGCATGTACCTAAGAGCCTGTGGATAACCACGGATAGAAAGGGTGCTAACACCTTCCCTTTCTATAATCTACCCCCCGTACTCAGAAAACCTCGAAAAAGGATTTTTTTTTTCTGTGCTTTTTTCCTTTCCTTGTTCGATAAAATAAAATTCGGTGGCGACTCTTGCTTACCGCGACATTTTGCGAACAAAAAACGCAAAACGCAAACTAGCATTCCAAAAAATAGTCAGTTCTTCCCACTGTATCACAGCCATGATATCGAACATTGTTATTCATTAATGATTGGAGTACAGAAACTAACTAGGGGTGGAATTCTGTCTTTTCAAGATGGAGACCCTATTTTTAAAGACGATCTTTTACCAAAGTGTAAACACGATTGATAGAGGCCTTGAAGATTAAAGATAGTTCATTCACCACAAGTCCAAATGGAGATTCTTCTCGATCTATTAGTCAATTGTTTATTTATCATTCGTACTCTTTCTTGATTGATAATACAATGTTTGCATGTATGAACTTGTTTGCATTTGAATGATAATGATAATACAACTAATATGTTTGTCTTGAAGAAATAAATTTGTTTCTCTCATTTTTGTTTTAATTTTAATTTGTTTTTTATTGCATTATGATACTAAATGCTACCAATCTTCTTATTCGGGCAGAAATTGGAGGGAGGATGATGATTTGAAAAAACGCAAAAAAAATTTAGTATGCTTTTAAATAAAACCCTGCTGATGATGTACATGAATTGTTTCAAATTCCTAAACACCAGAGATATAAAGAAGATAATCCCTTGTTAACCCCTTTTGAGCCTTGAAGTAGGAGTTTCCTTTTATACAAAAAAAACCTCATATTTAACATGGGGCAGGGTAATCTTCCATTAATTTGAACAAGTATTCAAATTTCAAAAGGAATGCACTTATGAAGAGACCATAATGGTTACCTTTGACATATCAAGGGGTTAAAGAGATGTGAGTCCATAATGGTTATCCTTCCTCCATCAAAGAACTCGGTATTCATCGCTCTCTCAACAGATCAAGACAAGTCAATGTCATACAATTTGTTCAAATTAAGACAAAGAAAGCAAAAGAAAAAAATCTCGCTAAGTCAACAACTTGAAGACAAGTGACTTACGCAAAAATTAGGGCATCCCGTTGGACTATCAATTCAAAAGAATTAATCCAAGCAAAATTTATGGAAAATAAAATAAAAAATAATGAAAATGAAGAGCAAAGAGATTACAAAGAAAAGACTACAAAGAAAAGTCCTCTGCAAAGAACAAATTTGTGTGACTACAAACATGAAGACAAAAAGGATGACTGCTACTCCAAAAACCGCTTTGTTTCCTTAACCATCAAAAAATCTTTCTTGAGAGATTAATAATCATGTTGAATTAACTGAACATAGGACTAGAGAATATCACAAACAATGGGTGGGCGCCAATAAAATTTGAGCCTTAAAATCTTTTTCTGAAAATCGTGAACCAGGCCATGTTATAACCCTCAAAAGTCCTAAGTGAAGTAGGTTTTGTTTTAAAAGCATACTTCAACGAAATAGATTTTCCTGACTCCCATGAGTTATGCTAAGTATTTGCATTTTTATCATATTGCTTTTATTATCTTTCATTCAAAAAAATCAATATCACGTCCTAGCTAGTGACTTACTCACATGGTTTTACGATATCTTTTTAAATAAAATCTTCAAGATTCACATAATTTGTTGCATTAGAATTTTCATTCTCATAATAAACTTCTTCTATTTGAAAACATTTTCTTGACATCAAAGAAGCTTGCATGTGAGCATCAGTGATGAGCTTATTCATTTTTTAGGCCTGAAGCTTTGTTTGGTAATTGGCGAATTATTTTAAAGAATGATCATATTCAGTTACATGTTACCTGAAAACCTTAAGCATTGGCATGTTTCTTTCCCAATTGATGATTTCACAGTTTGTTTACCCTTAAGGAGCTAAGTTTGAGGAGTCCATTATGCCAAGTACATTCAATCTAGGGAATTTGCGTCGAGATTCGACGAATCTATCCAAGAGTTTGATGATCTTGGGGAATTTTGGATGCCAGGTTTCCTGTAAAATCCTCTTGAGATAATTTCTTCCCATAAACCATGTAACTTGGGGCATTTAATAATTGAAGTTTATTTGCAAGAACTATGTCCATTTATGAGGTGCATCATGTAGTTTATTAGTAGTAAACTTGGGGCACCCAAAATTAGTTCCAAGGAAATCCAGATTTGTAAAAATATGTGATCTACCTCGCAAATGTTATCAGATGATGGTGTTTTCCCAATGATCCCAGATAAACCTTGATTTAGGTATCTCCAACTGAGCATGTTTCTTCTCCCCAACGGATCTTTTCTAAAAGTGGGACTCATGTTGTTTTCCTTTCAATGGATTATTGATATTAGAAGATTGAGTTTTAGTTTTCTTCCCGAGAAGTATCTTCCTCTCCCAGAGAGATTTGAACTTTGTGGAAGGACTATTCTTCGTTAAGTTGCTTTTGTTTTATCTCCAGTAATAATTCCATCTTATTGAGATGGTCAAATTCCTGGTTGTACCCTGGTGTTGTTTTGTCATCCCCAGTGTTATTATCTGCTTAACTTTTGGTCTGTTTGGTCAGCATATACATACATTCACTCAATCGTACTTACTTCATTCATGCACTTTTTCATTTCTCGATGTTCCTGAGTCTACTTACTTTGGTTGTGGTTATCCCTCAAGTAGTGTACTTCCCTTCCCCGATGATGTATTTGCTCCCTTCAATAGTGTGTCAACTATAGGCAGAAAGGTTGATGTTCCTTTTGAATCCCCACTTAGTTTATTCCTCGTGGAAAGGTTTTGCTTTAGCTTTCCCATCCATCTCTGGACAGGATAAATCCCTAGTTGAGTTTATTCCTCCTTGGGAAGAGTCTTGTTTGACTGTTTCTCTCCAGCTTGTTCCTGGATTGAACCTTGTCTCTAACAAATATGTTTGTTTGGATCTCTCTAGGTAGTTAGACCCTGGATTGAGAATGCATTTATTTTTCACATTTGAAGACTTTCTCCTTATTTATTCTGCAAGATGGATGACTCGCACTTCTGTCAAAGATCCTCGTTGAAGAGTTTATCCCCTCAGCAAGAATTTGTTTGCAATTCCCCAGGAAATTGAATTTATTTCCCAGCAGCATTATTGCAATACTCTCAGAATTATTACCCGATAACAAGTGATGGTCTCTTTATTTGAGAAGCTTGTGTGTCCCCGAATTCCCTTTTGAATGTAACGTGACAGTCTCTTTTGGGTAGTCCGTGAATTCCCGGAAAGGTTTGTCCCCAGATATCAATATTTATTTACTCCAATGGATGATTAATCTCTTTGATATGATAGAGATAGTTCATTATGAATAATGTTATTTACTCCAATGGATGGTTAATCTCTTCGGTATGATAGAGATGGTTCATTGTGAAGAATGTTATTTACTCCAATGGATGGTTAATCTCTTCGATATGATAGAGATAGTTTGTTGTGAAGAATTTTATTTACTTCAATGGATAGTTAATCTATTTGGTATGATAGAGTTGTAAAGGATGTTATTTACTCCAATGGATGATTAATCTCTTTGATATGATAGATATAGTTCATTGGGAAGATTTTTGTTTACCCCAGTGGATGGTTAATCTCTTCGGTATGATAGAGATAGTTCATTGTGAAGAATTTTATTTACTCCAATGGATGGTTAATCTCTTCGATATGATAGAGATGGTTTATTGTGAAGAATATTATTTACTCTAATGAATGGTTAATCTCTTCGGTATGATAGAGACAGTTCATTGTGAAGAATGTTATTTAGTCTAATGGATGGTTAATCTCTTCAATATGATAGAGATAGTTCGTTGTGAAGACGATTGTTTACCCCTAATGGATGGTTAATCTCTTTAATATGATAGAGGTAGTTTATTGTGAAGATTGCTATCAATGGATGGTTAATCTCTTCGATATGACATAGATAGTTCATTGTGAAGATTTTTGTTTACTCCAATGGATAGTTAATCTCTTCGATATGGTAGAGATAGTTTGTTGGGAAGATTGTTATTTACTCCAATGGATGGTTAATCTCTTCGATATGATAGAGATAGTTCATTGTGAAGATTATTACTTACTCAATGGAGGGTTAATCTCTTCGATATCATAGAGATAGTCTGTTGTGAAACTTTATCTACTCCAATGCAATGTTAACTACAGCAGGTGGCTTCCCCGCAAATCCACAACTCTAGAGTTGATGCTAAAAAATTCTTTACCAGTCTCATAATTGACGTCAAACATTTTCCCAACCTCAGATTTGATGTCAATCATATCTATTTCATTCCGCAGTCTCAGTACTGATGTCAATAGTTTATGCACCAGTCTTAATACTAATGTAAATCATTCTCTTTCCCCAGTCTCAGTAATGATGTCAATCATTTACCAATTCTCGGTTCTGATGTCAACCATTACCAGTCTTGGTACTGATTTCAAATTTTTTACCAGTATCAATACTAATGTTACTAGTCTTAGCATTGATGTCAATCATTACCCGTCACAGTACTGATGTTATCAGTCTTGATACTGATGTCAATCATCTCTTTTCCAACCGTAGAGTTGATGTTAATCATATTAGTTTTTGGCACCAGTCTTAGTAATGATGTCAACCCCTTTTCTCCCATGTCCCAACCTTAGAGTTGATGTTAATATTTCCTTTTCCAAGTCTCAGTACTGATGCCAATCATTCCCCTAATAAGTCTGTTAGCAGTTTTTTTCTTCCATCAAATAGCATCTCTCTGGAAAAGTCCCGCATAGAAGTTTGGTGAAGATCCTTACAGGTGTTATCCTGTTTATTTGAGAAACCTAATGTGCAAGTTGACTTTCCCGTGTTTCTTTCAAAGATCCCCAATGAAGTTGTTTTGGTTTCCAGCCAATATTATCACCATTTTCAAGTAGAAGACTTGATTAAAAAAGAAACTGAGACTCGTTCGCCGTGGGGAAGTTTACTGTTACCATTTTCAAGTAGAAAACTTGATTAAAGAAGAAATTGATTCTACCTTCATCTATTAATTTGATTGTTTACTATCATCTGTTGGGTCGGTATATTCCTTGGTTTTCTACCTTCATCTATTGAATCAATAGTTTATCGTCATCTGTGAATTAGGTGTTATCATTGATATGGTGTTATCTAGTTTTCTTTTTCCCCTCTTTGGGCTTTTCCCCAGTAGAGTTGAGCTCTTTTTTTTCTCCAGAAAAGTTAAGTTAATCTTTATCCAATAGATTGATTTCCCTGGGATTTTTTCCTTCTCCCCAGTAAGGTTTTTATTATACCTTCGAGGATTCCTTGTTATTTCTGATCCACGTTTAGGCATGTTTCTTGTTGTGGCATCTTAGGTCCAAAATTTATGTGTTTTTGTATTTTAAGTATCTCTTATCGCGTCGAGACGAAGACTTGGATCTTCACATATCTAAATGAAAGAAACTTAAATAGGGGAATCTATTGTACCCTAATTTTTTACCTAAGATCCCACCTTATTTTGCATCATTTGCATCATTTGCGTAATATTAAAAGATCATCTCATTCATATTTGCATCCACTAACCTTATATGATTGCAAAGATATGCTTATTTGTTTCTTGTGCAAGGTAAGTTAGAATATCCAACAATTAGTTGATCAAAGAGCATGTGTTCCTCATAGATTCAAGCCCCTTATTAATGGTGATCAAGTAATCATCATCTTCACCATAACTTCATCATATTAGGGTTTCATTGGATTCATCAAGTGAATTAAGGTATTGGTCCTTCAGATGAAAATCAGGAATTTAGGGTTGAAGGTCTCCAATTGTGTATCACATCAAGACTTCACCATATCATCTGAAATTTTGGTATAGCAGAACCAGATGTCCTATAAGACATCAAGACATATGGTCTATTACAAACAACATGACAAGGAATAAACAGTTGCAAATAGATACTGAAAAGTAAAGTTCACACAAGAATTGTTAACCCAGATAGAAGAAACCCTCCTACTCTAAGGGAATACCAAGCCAGGGACAAATCCACTAATAGTAGTATCAATTCAAAGCTAAACTCCCCGGTTTACAAATTATCACTTAATCACTACCCTCACCAGATTTCTATCTAAGAATCACCTAGATATGAGGCCTTCCTCAATCCCTCGTCAATCACAGCCATCAATTGGACAATTCTAAGGCACTTAGAAAAACAAAAAGGCACACTTCCATGATGAGAAGACTCACTTTATAACGAGCAGGAAGACACACTTCCATCTAAACTTAACCAAGACTCTTGACTAAGAACACCAACTTGGAGTTGCTTAAAAGCTTCCTCCAATAATAATAATCACTCTTACTTCATAGCTTCGGGGAGAACAAAGTGACCATCTCACAACCCGAGTGGTTCACTTGCACCAACTCTCCTAGAGAGTGGCTACAGACTCAACCCTAATGACTACATCTTGATAATTCACGGCCGATCATTAATCCTAGGTTACAATGCTTCTATTTATAACCTAGTATCCAACTGGATTTTGGCTTCTAATCATAGCAAATATGCTATTACAAAGCTGCAGAAGATTCTACTACAAAATAGGTCTTCAACTAAATCTTCCTAATTAATCTCCATAATTAGAAAGTTAATATTATTCCTGATTCTGACTTGAATCTTCCAAACATAATAAGACATCTCCACATATGATTGCATAATATTCCAAGAATATTTTGCATCTGTTAAATCATAACAAAAACGTTTAATCTAGCTGTATCAGTCACGATGTCGTATCAACCTGCATAGGACACCTTTTTCAACATTTTGCTCTAGATGATGAGACATCTCATCTCAACATGTTTCTTCATCAAATAGAACTTCAACCCGCTTTCTCCTATAAGTTACAAATCTTATTTAACATATTGCTGCTATATTTGTTTTACCAAACATAATACCAATCCAAATAATAGAGAATTAACAATCTCCACCTTTGGCTTATTTTGGCTAAAACTAATTTACATAATCTTTGCATACAGAAGCATAAACAATACAAGGGTTTAAACTACACAACTCAGTAGCAGTAAATTACAGAATCATATCAGATCAGTCACAGTCTTTGGTCTTTAATATTTATATGTGACAGTCTTCAGTCTTCAATCATGATGTCGCAACATCATGCTAGGACTTCTTGGTAGTCCACCTCCAATGTTCTCTCTCTCTCTCTTTTAAGGGATTCAACAAATAACAGATAACTCATATTCCCCCCCCCCTTAAGAAGTTGCTCACTAAGAGATAACATAAACTCTTCTCCCCCTTTTTAGCCAGAATATGACAAACGCTTTAACAAGAGGTAAGAACCATACTCAGATTGATGTCGGGACATTTTATTGCACACTTGCCTAAACCAATCCACTACAGCACAGCAGACCCAACACCACAGATAACAACCTCGGGATAAATGGATAAAGTCTTGAAGTCATGATGTACATGAGGAAGAAGATATCAAATATTCCCTCTCAACCTAAGAACTATGCTTTGAAACAGACAGACACAACATCCTCTTTTGGAGCATAAGAGGAAACTAAAGGAAAAAATCAACACCCACCTGAACTACCCTTATAAACACAGGGGACCAGGCCTCAAACTTAGGTAACTCAGAACACAAGACATAATTGTGTTCTTAACTCAGATTGCAAGACACAACAACAAACACCTAAAAACAAACATACTCAGAATAGGACATCATATTCGACATCTTTGCAAAACAACTGCAAAAACTGACGTCGGAATTAACAACGTATGAACACTACCCATTTCCCTATGCTTGCCACAAATTGACAAACATAACCTTCACAAAACTAGACCCAAATAGAACTTACCCATACCCGAACAAAGGACATGATAACTTGACAATCAACAGACACACAGAAAGTGAAGGGAAGGAAAGAAACAAAAGACTCTATAAATACCTGTGCATAAATAATGAACCTGGACTGTAACAATTGTCTTGGTCAAGAGACATTATTCGAGGAAGAAAAAAACTACATCAGGTAATAATGTGCACTGGTCAAAAAGGATTTGAATGCTTTTAATAAATTATAACCAATTTTTCTGGAAATGACAGTTTCCAAAACATGCACATGCATAGTCAGAACACGTGATACACACCCTCATGACACGTATAGGATATACTTTTCAAAATTGATCCTTGTTGGTCTCAAGGAAAAACATGTCTTAAGTTATGTCCTGACATCTTGTCAGACATTGTCACACAAACTTCAAAAAATAGTCTTAGAAAGATCTATCCATAAGCTCATAAACATAGGTACGATGTCCTTTCCTGGTCTCGAAATTCACTTATTTCCACCTTTAAGAGTGACAAATCCAATGCTAATTCATTGGGATCCTTCAGGTTCTGTAGAAAAAAATAAATTCTCCCATACACCAATATAATCTCTCAGAGTCCATCCTAAGAAACCTGAGACCACATGATTAAACCAATCATCTTAACATGATTTAACCACATATGCCATGTCAAGCACATAAGTAACTACCTCTAGTAGCTACATGTCATAACATATTTTCTGACATCACAACCTTATAAGAGGCCCACAACTGCACCATTGCAACCATAGTCCATGGACAAGTACTTTACTCCCCATGTCATGGATAGACAATGCTCCAGCTGAAGATGAATACTTGAGCACCAGATGAAGACACATAAGGGACTTCATCTTATCATAGTTGAGGGTAACTACTACATACTCTTGGTTGGACACACCAGCTGAGCACTTCATATATTATAAAGTCAATCTTGACTTTCACAAATCCAGATATATCAGCTCCTTGAGAATGATCTCAAGTACCCTGAGTTGTCCACATAAACAAGGTTAAATTTGACTTGAAACTTCTTAAATATTCCAAAACAAATGCTCTTAGCTTCTTTGTTGTACAAGATCCAAATTCCCACTCTCTAACACTTGTAGTGTAAGAAACTACTTCCTTAAAAGATATTATGATCAGATCCCCCATCTGATATATTTCTCCTAACAATTGTTGGATCGATTATTGTCTTCAAGAGTCATGCCTTAACCATATACCCTTGTGGATAGGGCTGGAAGCTTCAAATCCTACTTCTGTCATACTCAGAAATGCCACTTCTGAATACTATTATGAACTTGTTTGACAACCACCAATAAGCATGATGTTACAACATCATCTAGGACATCAACTTCAAAAGCTGAATCAGGTTGTCACCCACAGAACACTACTGAGAGAAATAAACTCTTAGTAGTTAGTAGTTATCTTGCCCAAGCTACTTCAAATGGCCACATAGAGAAAAATAACTTCTCTACACATTTTCTGAACAAAAATGTCCAGACTATAGAATTGTATAACTCCTCATATAAATACCCAGTATCCCATCAAGGTGTTCACCATTTTTATTATGCATGGTCTCCTAAGAGGATAGACAAATACTCAGCTCCTGTCAGAATATTCATCACCAGTCACATGCACCACCTCCTCACACGATGTATCACATTTTGTCTGACTATCTTCTTCTACATACATGTGGCACAAGTTGACTCTTAACCATGACATCTATCATGACAGCCATCTTCATCATAAACAACTGCAAAATGGGTCAGTGGCTTGACCTAATGCTTCATTCTAGACAAAACAAGCTTTCTTGGTTGAAGAACAAATAACTGAGATGATGTTCCAACATCAATATCACACACATGGATTGGAAAACTACTATGGTTTTTGAGGTAACATCCATAGCAATCCATGCATAACTCTTACAGGGGATACAAGATCACTCTTCAGCAGCTGATCATCCTTCATGACTAGACATCAAACACATGCATGATACACACCTCTGAAACACAAGTACAAACATCATGTCTGATTTTGAGGTGGTAGGTCCAATTTTCTGCACCTCAAGAGGAGATTCCCTCTAACAAGCATCTGGAGCAGAAAACACAAGCAGGTGATAAGGCCAGCACTATACCCTAACACCACTGCTTCTTTCAAGGCTCACTAATGCACTTCCAACCTTAGTGCATAAACAAATGTTATAATATGTGAGGACACCATATAGTTGGACTCTGAACTTCATAGGGACCTCCCTTGAGTATACATACCTTGCTCCAATGAGGCATGATCAACTACCCTTACTCAAGTAAAAACTGAAGACTCGTTCCAATAGATTGGATGATACTTTAAAAGTGCAGACGCAAATCAATCGTTGAGCTTAGGTTGATAAACCTCCATTTGTTATCCTTTCTTGGACAATCGTTCTTCTCTTAATATAACAAGAGTTCCATGCTCTCATAGACTTGACATTTATTTCAAGTTTGAGTAAACAACTTATATCCTGTTTGTAAGAATAACCATTAGCCTAGAAACTTGGATAATTGTTGTCTTAAGTCCCTTTCTCTGAATTTGGGTTCCTTTGGTCAAAAGAACCTAAATATAATTTGGAATGGACTTCATGAAGAACCTTGTTGAGATATCTTTTAACAAGTATTTGAATATAACAACATGCTCAGCTTCTGCACTCCTACTTTCTTGGATCAGAAATAAACTAACCCAAGTAAACAATATGTTGCTCGTGTCTGATCAACATATTTATCTAAGGCAAGTTTATAGCATCGAAACTTCTTAAACATAGATGTCTCCTCTTCCAGATTGGGAGTAGGTTACAAACATATATAATCAACACATATTTGTTCAGCCCTCAAAGCATCTGCTACACCATTCCTTTCATCGGCAAGATTCCGCATAATCTGCTGACGAGATGTTCCAACATCATGTAGAACATCATCCAAGGAATACACCAAGAGACCCGTCATCAAAGACCTGTAGTTGGCTTTTCATAGAAAAGCGCAAAAATAAATTCCTTCCTTCATATCTCCTATCAACGAACTTATTTAGAAGTGCCTTTATGGGTGTACTTGAGACAATCCTCAAGTATCTTTGGCAATTTTAATAAGTTGGTCGAGACTATCCTCCACGTATCACAACACCATAAGATACACCTTTAGAGAGGAAAAACACACAAGCACCAGGAGTTTTCCACCAGATGCAGCAGAATAAACAAAAAACTCCTCAACCAAGCTTCAAGCACAACATAAGTTTGAAACTAAATCAAACCTCATAGCAGCTCACCACCAAGGTCGCTCACCTGTTAACTTCAAAACAGGGTCACCACACACCCCATCACAAACAGTCCATCCTCCACTTCAAGGGATCATTTATACAAATATGAACAGACCAGGTTCAAACGACTTTTCAGTATAACCTCCTACCTTGCACATGACCAGAAAGTGTCTTCCTAGAATCTCATCCAAAGACAAAATAAGATGCTTGCTCTGATACCAATTGAAATTCTGGTATAGCATAACCAAATGTCCTATAAGATGTCAAGATATCTGGTCTGTCACAAACAGCATGACAACGAATAAACAGTTAAAAATAGATACTGAAATGTAAAGTGCATACAAGAACTGTTAACCCAGTTCGGAGCAACTCTCTTACCCTGGGGGCATACCAAGCCATGGACAAATCCACTAATAGTAGTATCAATTCAAAGTTAAACTCCTCCAATTACAACTTATCACTTAATCACTACCCTCACTAGATTTCTATCTAGACTCACCTAGATATGAGGCCCTCCTCAATCCCTCATCAATCACAGATAATGATTGGACAATTCTAAGACACTTAGAAAAACAAGAAGACACACTTCCATGATGAGAAGACTCACTTCTATGATGAGCGGGAAGACACACTTCCCTCTAAACTCAGCCAAGACTCTTGACTAAGAACACCAACTTGGAGTTACTTAAAAGCTTCTTCCAAGAATAATACTCACTCTTGCTTCACAACTTCGAGGAGGACAAAAGTGACCATCTCACAACCCGAGTAGTTCACTTGCACCAACTCTCCTAGAGAGTGGCTACAGACTCATCTCTAATGACTACATCTTGATAATTCATGGTCGTTTATAATCCTAGGTTATAATGCTTCTATTTATAACCTAGTACCAAACTGGATATGGGCTTCTAATCACAACAAATATGATGTTACAAATCTGCATAATATTCTGCTACAAAATAGGTCTTCAACTAAATCTTCCTAATTAATATCCATAATTAGAAAGTTAATATTCTTCCTGATTCTGACTTGAATATTCCATACCTAATAAGACAGCTCCACATATGATTTCATAATATTCCAAGAATATTTTGCATCTGTTAAATCATAACAGAAATGTTTAATCCAGTTGTATCAGTCACGATGTCGTATCAAGCTGCATAGGACATCTTTTTCTACATGTTTCTCTAGATGATGAGACATCTCATCTTAACATGTTTCTTTATCAAATAGAACTTCAACCTACTTTCTCCTACAAGTTACAAATCATATTTAACCTATTGCTGCTATATAACTTTACCAAACATAATACTAATCCAAATAATAGAGAATTAGCATCATCATCTTATGAAATTCAAAGACATATCAACATGCTAAGGTTTCACCATAATCAAGGGTTTCCATTGAAATTGGACAAATTAGATTCATCTCATACAAAGTCAACTATAAATTCAAACTTTGACTTTTTAATGATATTGGTCAAACCATGGACTTCTCAAGCCAATGGTCATGAAAATATGATTAAAAAAGTCATTTGATAAAGTTTAATGAAGAAAATCAAGATAAAGAATCAAATATCAAAGATTAGGGTTTTGGAAAAATTCACAAAGTCTTTCAAAAATTCATGTTCAAGTATGCTACTTTGCAGGCTTGTAACTTCTTCATTAAGTAACTATTTTTCTTGCTCCAATGCTTAAAATGAAGAGAATATTTAATACTAAAAATTTGTCATTGAGGGATAATATCCAAAAAATTCATAGATTTGAAGATACGAATTGATGAAGTTAGCACCTCGAAATTGTCAAAAATCTCAACACTTAGAAAAATTCTAAAGTATTCGTTTCAGCCCAAAGCAACAAAGTTGTAAGGCATTTTTCACCAAGATCCCATTTGATTCAAGGAAAGTGTTCAACATGAAAGTTATAAATAATTTTTCAAGCTTTTCAAATGTCCAAGGGCACAAATTTATCATGTTTGAGCAGGGAGAATCGAAGAGACGAACATAGCCTCTCACAAATTGAATTTCAAGTCATTTTTCCATGACTAACTTCTTTGTACACGAGCCTACGCAAGGAAATCATACTTTTCAGATCCTTTGGCTTGAAAATATCCCCATAATTTAGTTTTTACACAACTTATTGATGCTTTGTCCAAGTGTTTAAAGCTTTGTCCATTTCTATTTGCCAAATTGGGAAGAAAGGCACTATTGTCATCTTGATAAAGTTGCTCTTTTCACAATGTCAACTCCTTGAGCCCATACATTTCTTCCTCTTATCACATTCAAGTACTAAAGCAATAATCAACATATCTAAAGCTCCTAACCACTCCATATCCCTTTTGTACTATGCATTGGAACAACAATTTTTATGCAAACTTGGTTGTTCCATTTCAACCAAACCATAACTTTATAACTTGCCATTGGAACCCGCTCTTGATCTCTGATTTTTCCCTATAAATAGGAGACTCATTTGCACTCTAAAATAGACTTGAAGCTCACACAAAAAACTCTTAAATCTCTCTCAAATTCAAAATTGCTCAAAAACTCCATTTTTGAGCTTTGAAGAACCTTATCTTCAAAACTCATAATCCTTGTAATATCTTTGCAACCTAACCTTATAATCACCATCAACACATCAAATATATGTTTATATATACATTGAATCATCATTTAAACACCCCCATTTCTCTGTCCAACCCGTGGTCATTCACTCTCATAACCTGACTTGGTTTTAAAGTTTGAAGTTGTTTCAAAGCAAACCATTTGTTGCATTGTGTTCCTGGTATTTATTATAAGCTAAGGAGTTAATTCACCATCTCTAAAAGTAACTACAGTAGGCATTGAACCTTCTCTAATAGGTAAGTTTTCATCAAACTTGAAACTCCATATTCATGCATCATCATTGATAGTTTTCTGAAGATAAAATGTAGATATCATTGTTTTGAAGCTAAACCCTTTTCTAATTAGAATGTATCATGTATATATGAGAAGTTATGTGTAATTGAAATTTGTTAGGGTTTATGTTTTCATGTATAAATTAGGAAGTTATGATTGATATTAATTTACGTGGTTTACAATTTTGAATTCCTTGCGAAAATCTAAGCAAGTTTGATGTTTACATCTTTTAAAAATATTAAGAAATGAGGAAGTTGCAAAAATGTCCATTGATGATGTTGTTGTTGTGTCACGAGGAAGAAGAAGATTGTGCTTGGTGCCATTTTCATTTTTCAAATCTTGTATCACTACTAAACTAAATGGACACGTGATAATCAACGGTTGTATCACCACCCTAGTGGTTAGAGCTTGCATTTTCAAGTCTTTATGTTCCTAAGGGCGCAGGTTCGAACCAGTGTGATCCCCCCCCCCCTCCTTTCGCATTTTTCTATCTTTTTTCATTCTGTTGCATTTTCAGTGGTTTATTTCAAATTTATTTTTGTGGATATGTTTATTATCACCACTGAGCGCGTGACTCAGTGGGTAGTATTTTGTTCTATAACCTTGAGGGCGCAGGTTCAACCCTTGTTCGGCCCTTTCCCAAATTTTTATTACTTGTTTATTTCACTTTTTTTCTTCAACTTTCAACATGATTTTCAAATAGCAAAATTAATCCTTTTGAGATGATTTTTTGTAGACATGTTCATTAGCATATTATTTTAATAATACTTCAAAAATATAAGAAATAAGCTTTATTTGATAACTTTGTTTTAATTTGAAAACATGTTTTTTATACTTTCTTTTAAAGACTTTCTTTGATTTCTTCTTGTTGATTCTTGATTTTTTCCAATATGTTTGACCTTACCATACCATATCTTGATACTTTATTAATAACATGACTCTTGTGTATTTTGGTACCATGAAAACTTGATTTTAATTAGGGTTTAGCACTTTATTTTTTTCACATGATGCCATGCTTTGTTTGAAACCCCTAATCATGATCCATGACCCATATTTTGACTTCAATACATTTACTTATTTGAATACTTGCTTCTTGTTTGATTAATAAACACTTGACACACTCTTTCTTAAAAGTTTGACTTTATATTGATCATATATCATGCATACTCCTAACTTTTGATAACATGACTTAAACTTCACATGCTTTCCATGGTTTTTTCTTCTTGATTGTTTGTCCATGTTTCATAAATTTACTTGTCTTTAAGGGTGTATTTCCTTAATAAACTCCCTTTAATTTAAAGTGATTCTGTGATTGCTTGTTTTCTTTGACACTTGCTTGATTCTTGACCATACTTTCTTCAAATATGCTTCTTGTTTTTTTCTATCTTTTGTCACAATTCTTACTTGATACATATGTTTGACTTTCCCATTTGTGTTTAACACTTGTAATATGTGTGTTTTCTCTTATGTTAGTAAATCAACATTTTTTTATATATTGTGCCCCAAATCCAAGGAAAAGCATAGTGTTGTTGACTTTATAGTCATGTGCATATGCATTGTCTTAGGTTTACCCTTGTATGTTTACATTTGCATATTACCCTTGTAATTATTGATGTTTACCCTATGTATCCTTATGTACTCTAAAAACCTTTATTCATTTGAACCCTAAATCTATTTTCAAACTTTCACCACTTTCATATGAAAACCTTGACTTTGTGTCATTTAATTTTCATAACTCTTTTTCTTTAATAAATGCTTCAATATACTTAAGCATATCAAAACAAATTTCAAAAGACTAAAAGTGATTCAAACTTAATCAAATATTTTTTCCACTTGGCTTTTCAATTTAAAAACCTTTTCTCAAAGAGATTAGATATAAATCTTCTTCATAGTTGAGATATGATTCTCCTACCCCCATAGTAATTGTTGAAGTAAATGTGATTATTTCCACATGAAGATGTTAATGGAAACTTATTGATCTTTATATCCAAGTTAGTAGCATTTCCTTCATGATGATGCAAGATCCATCTTCTCATACTTGTGGTGGTATGGATTGAGCTTTCTCCCTAAAAGATGATGAAATATATCTTCTCTTAAAAACAACCACAACAAGCCTTTTTGTTATTTTTACCACGAACTACGAGGTTTTGATCCTTAATTGGTACGTAGATATAAGATTATGTCTTTCCAAACAAAAATTAATAAAATATATTTATTTTCTCATCCCCACATTCATTTAGCAAACAAATAATTTTAAACCAAAAAGCATATATTATAAGTGGTTCCTATATAGTACTATAGATACATTGGGGGCTAATACCTTCCCTTTATATAACCAACCCCCATACCTTAGATCTCTTCCTTATGATTTGCTTTTAGTCTTTACTTATTGAATTGCATGTTAAAATATAGGGTTTCTATCTTTTACCTTTTTCTTGGAAACAATAAAGTTCGGTGCTGATTTCTTAAGTCATTGTGAGTCAAGTTTCTCAATAGCTTGGTCTCTTGGATTTTTCACCGAGACAGAAATGAGGACTTCACTGGGGACATGTATCCTCAAGAGGGTTAAACCTAGCTTTTTTTATTTTTTTGTTATTATTATTGTTTGTTTGTTATATGTGATGTTTTGTGGATCTTTGGGGGTGTTTGTTGATTTTTGCAAAAGACAAGTCCATTTTTCACCATTTTCAATTCCTTCTTCCTATGTTTTCCAAACTAGGTTTTTCCTTTCAGCTTCAATATTTTTTCTTTTATTAAGGTTTTCGATTTATATATTGTCAAAATACTCTTTTTGGTCTTGTATGTTAACCTCAAAGTTCATCTTGGTCCCTTAACTAAAAAAGGATTCATATTGGTACCTTAACTCTTCAAACATTTTATTTTAGTCTTTTTTTGTCTAAATAGAGATGAAAAAACTCAGAAATCAGTCGCTAATTAGACAAAAGGGACTAAAATGAAATGTTTGAAGACTTAAGGGACCAATATGAACCCTTTTTTAGTTAAGGGACCAAAATGAATCTTGAGGTTAACATACGGGACCAAAAAGAGTATTTTGTCATTTATTTTTCTTCATCAAAATAAACTTCATCTTCTTTATTGAACTTGTTTGCATGTAGGTTGGTGTTCATATTCTTTCATTACTTTGTTCTTTAGGTAAGTAACAAATGCTTTGTTGTTTCATCTCTTCTGGTTTAGTCAATTTCTTTTTCTTCAACCAAATAAACTTCATCTTGTATATTCAACTTGCTTTCATGTAGGTTGGTGTTTATTTTCTTTCATTGCTTTGTTGTTTAGGTTCACTATCATAAAAGATACATGTATTATTAAAGGTGGATGTGTTGTTGCTCTCCGTGGAATATGTAGTTGTGCTATTTTAGTTTTGATTGGTTTCCATTGTTAAAAAATGACGAAGAGAAAAATAACTTGGAAAAAAGGAAAGAATGAATGGTTTAAATAAAAAAATGAACAGATAAAGGAGAAAAGGTATGAGAGAGAGAGAGAGATGAAGAAAGAGAAAAGAAGATTTATATTTGATCTGAGGTTGATAAAAGGGTGAAGGAAATCGATGTGATGAGGGTTGGAATTTTCTGGGTCGATTTTGAAAGAAATTCAAAAATGAATGCTAACATCTTGGTTAAGGGATAGGTTTCTGAGTAGATGTGTGAGCGAAATTGTTGAAGGTTCGATGATGAAGAAAAATCTGGGAAACATGATGATAAAGGTTTGAAGATTGGTTGAATTTTCTAGGAAAAACAATTGAAAGTTCTTGAAGATTGGTTGAATATTCTAGGAAATTAGTTAAGTATACTGAGAATCTGGAAAATTTTGATGAGGAAATGCAGATTTTGATATAAAAATATGGAAATATTGATGAAGAAAGCATTTGTAGAGAAATTTTTGGGTGATTTTGAAGAAATAGAGAGAAATATTAATGCAAAATAAAAGAAAATTATTGAATAACTTGAGTAATGTACTAGAGAGATAAGGAGAAATACAGAGGGAAAAATACCATTTTTAGTCCCTTAACTTTACCTTTGGGTTCATTTTGGTCTCTTATCTTTAAGAAGTTCCAAAGTGGTCCTTTAATTGTTCAAAAAGGACCATGTTTATCCTTTCCGTCTGGACCGTTAGTCAAAGTAAATGGTAGACATTATGTGGCATATATGTGGCGTTGCACATGTTTACATTTCCGTCCAGGTGGATTAAAGTATCTTAAAAAAAGGGTTAAAGCATTGCATGGGTTAAAGGATCAGATTACATCTCCAACACTTTGAAGGTAATCCTAGGGAAGCCATTGTTGGTAGCTTCATTCTGCGAAGAAGCTGTGAGCGAAGCGAAGGCACATTCCGTTCTTGAAGGTGAAATCGACCACAACACTGCTCATCATAGGTAAGTTTCTGCAAAACTATGATTTTCGTAGTTAGGATTTTTTGAAACCAATCTTTCTAAAATCGAATATCTTCCTGTCCATTTAGGATATAGTCTGAAATGGATGAATATCTTAACATTATAATACACCATAGTGGTAAATTTGTTACTGAGGACATGAGTGTTTACGAAGGAGGTGAGATTGATGATTTGAGAGTAGATGTTGATAAGTGGAGCTATTTTGAATTGATAGGTGCTATTAAAGAGCTAGGTTACGTAGATGTAGAGAATATATATTATAGGGATCCCACTGTTGGGATGAATATGTTGGTTGATGATAAGGGGGCATTAGAGATTGTTGATCTATATAGGGTTCATCTTAGTGTTGAAGTATTTATTCAACACACATTGTCAAAGCATGATTATGCTGATGAGACTGAAGTTGTGTTAGATGAGGTACCCCTTAATGTGATAGTTGATGAGGCAGAAGTTGTGCTTGAGGAGATGTTGAATGAAACTGATGGAAGGGAAGATGGTTTTAGGGAATATGATGTTAGCATGGATGGTGTTGGGGAAGATTATATTGGGGAAGATGGTGTTCATGCAGTAGGAACTGATGATAATGTGCCAATGGTTGATGAGGTTGAAAGTGATGATATTGGACATAGGGCCGGTGAGGTTGATGATGTTGTTAGACTGACTGATGATGATGATAGTTCTGATGATAGCACCTTCAACTATAATAGTGCAACAGAGCTAGTATTTGATGATGACTTTGATGAGTATGACACTGATTTGGAAGAGGGAGAGGGTAACCTAATTAACTATTAACACATGGAAAGCAAAAAAGGTAAAGAAAGTGTGAAGCAAACAAAGAAGATATCAAAGGAAGTGATAATGAAAGTGATGATCTAGGAAGTGACTATGATAGTGATGATAGCAGTAGAGTTAGGAGAAAGAAGTATCCAGTTTTCAAGCTTCAAAAGGATATGTCCAATTGCAAATGGGAAGTGGGAACCTACTTTAGTGCAACAGAAACTTTCAAGGAAGCCATTACCTCTTATGCAGTCCAATCTAGCAGAAATTTAAAGTTCATTAAAAATGACAAGACCAGGATTAGGGTTAGGTGTAAGGAAGGATGTGAATGGGAGTCCTATTGTGCTAAATTGTCTACTGAGGATTCTTGGTAACTAAGAAAGGTAGTAGACACTCATAGTTGCAGTAGAGAATATAATGTGAAGTTAATGAATACTAAATGGTTGAGCAAGAGGTTGCAGAATTCACTTAAAACCAACCCTAGAATGAAAATTAAGGACATTAAGGAGAAGGTACAGAAGAAGTGGAATGTAGGGGTCAACAAAACCAAGGCCATAAAGGCTAGGTTTGCAGCCAGAGACATGATCTATGGGTTGTTCCTAGGGGATTATGCAAGGATATATGACTATGTACACGAGTTATTAAGAGCTAACCCAGGGTCAACTGTAAAAGTGAATGTCGAACCTGCACAAGAAGGTGGTGTTTAGAAATTACATTTCAAAAGGATATACATATGCTTGGCACCTTGTAAGGAAAGCTTTAAGTTAAGCAGACATTTCATTAGAATTGATGGATGTTTTTTGAAAGGCCTTTGTGGGGGTCAAATACTTGCATCCATAGGCAGAGATCCCAATGATTAAATGCTACCAATAGCATATACAGTGATGGAGAGTGAGAACAAGGATAGCTGGACATGGTTCTTAGAGCTGCTTATTAATGCTCTTAGTGGAACAGAAGAGTGCCTCACATACACTTTTATCTCTGATCAACAAAAGGTATGGCTCTGTTTTTAATTTTGTATTGATAGGTATTTCATGTTACAAATTCTCATGTTACATTTTGATGACTTAGGGATTATTTCCTGCAATGGAAGAGCTGCTGCCTAGAGTTGAACAACGGTTTTGTGTTAAGCATCTCTACAATAACTTCAGGAATAGGTATCCAGGAAAAAAAACTAAAGGAAATAATATGGAAAGATTCCAAGTCAACTTACTATCAAGCTTGGGAAAGAGAGATGTAAGTAATGAAAGAGATCAATGGAGAAGCATACAAACACATGATTAGCACCCCTCCAAGGTTTTGGAGCAGATCATACTTCAAGATTGATAACAAGTGTGATGATGTTCTCAATAATATGTCAGAAACATTTAACAGTGTCATCCTGGAGTCTAGGGCCAAGCCTTTGATAACCATGGTGGAAGAAATTAGGATATACATGGTGGAAAGATGGGATACAAATAGGATGAGGTTTGAGAAATTGGCAGATGTTGAAGTGTTGCCTAACATTATGAAGAAGGTTGAAAAAACAAGTTCATACACAAACATGTGACTTATCAGGTAAATTGCTTTAAACAAATTTCTTTAAAGTGTATATATTTGAAGTGTATTTATATTTGGAATATATATTTATATTTTAGGATGTCTGATGAGCATATATTTGAAGTGAGGCATCTGGAAAACTCAGCTGAAAAATTCACAGTCAACCTGAAGGAAAAGTATTATTCATGCAGAAGATAGGAGCTAACAGGCATGCCTTGTGTTCATTCACTTGCAGCAATCAAAAGTAGGAACCACAAGATTGATGACTAGATTCCTGATTACTACAGGAAAGCAAGATATATGCAAGTGTACAAACTTGTAATATATCTTGTTAATGGCTCAAACTTGTGGATAAGAACAGAGTATCCTGATATTTTGCCCCCCAAATTTAGGAAAATGTCTAGAAGGCCAAAAAAAGGAGGAATTTAGAGCAAGGTGAGATAGATGGTTCTGATAAAAAGATGAGAAGGACATGATTCATTATAAAGTGTAGTAGGTGTAAGAAAGCAGGACACAACAAGATTACTTGCAAGGTACCTTTTACTAGTCAAGCATCCCAGCCAACTCAAGCATCTCAGCCAGTTCAAGCGACTCAGCCAGCTCAAGCATCTCAGTTAGTTCAAGCATCTCAGCCAGCTCAAGCATCTCAGCCAGCTCAAACATCTGAACCAGCTCAGGCATCTCATCCAACTGCTTCTCAATCATCCAAGAAAGTGAATCCCAAATCCAAAAAGTTGCAAGTTAGAAGGCCAAATGCACCTTTTGTCCCACCTTGTCCAACAACTAGGTCGAATGCATCTAAAACTGTTGTGGGTCTAACAACAAGAAGGACGACACCTACTAAGAGAGCCGCAACAAAATGGAAAGCTTAGATTAATATCTTTAATGTAATAGTTCTATTAGGTTATGTTAACTTTAGTTAAACTATTTTAAAGTGTTTTGAACCTGTACTATCTAGTGTTGTTTTGGATCTGTCATATTAGGTTTCTTGGACATGTAAAGTATGGCTTTTGGATCTGTAATAGTAGTGTTTTTGGACCTTTAATATCAGGTTTTTTGAATATGAAATTTATGAATATTAGTGGTATCCACCATCTTAATAGTATTGTTGTTGACTTCATTCAATTGATTTTGTATATGTTATGGTACGTTTTCATTCAAAATGTTACACCAGTTACTAGAATTTACAAAATTCATCAAAAATACAGTTCCAAAATTACACCAATTTCATACTAGAATTTACACCAGTTACATACTGGAATTTACACCGGTTCCAAAATTCATTACAAAATGTTACAAATAAAACATACAAACTCATCAATTAACAACATCATCTTCTTTTCAAATGATATTACAAACGATACTGGAATTTACAACATCACCCAAATGACAAAAATTAACAAAATACAGAACATTCTTTTCCATTTTTTTTCCGGAATTCATCATTTTCTTCATTTCAATTTGTAATCCCCTTATCTTTTGTTTCAGTCCATCCTTTTGTTCCTTTAAAGAAAATATCTCCATTTTTGTTGTATCAAGGTCATTTTGAAGCTTCTCCAACTTACTATTTTGCTTCTTTATAAACTGCTCTTTCTCATCCACAACATCATCATAGAACTATTGAAAGTATCCACATCCAGTTTCAGATGAACCCCGTGTCATTCCAAATTTGGATAGATCAGAAAAAATAATATGAATAAGCCATTTCATTTCTTTCTTACCTTATAATGACGACAACCCCGTAATTGCTTCCCAAAACTCGTGTGCGTTGAAGCCCTTCGAAGAACGGTCGTGTCTCCACAGTCACATATGGGTTTTCATCACAAATTACCATCTAAACATCCATTGTTGTTGACCTTCGAATCGTATGAACACTGACCTGAGTATGCTAATGATGATTGCTTTATTTTCCTCAAGCAATTACAGAATCATAAGGGGAAGAAAATTGATGAACCCTAGAATTTAGGGGAGTCTGGGGTAGAAGAGAAAGAAATGAGTGATGCAGACTTGAAGAGAATGAAGAAGATGACATAACATTTCACATCAGCTGTCACGCATATAAAATAAATGTTTGTTTGTGCCTTTTGGACGGAAAGGACTATTGTGGTCCTTTTTGAATAATTAAAGGACCGCTTTAAAATTTTTTAAAGATAAAAGATCATAATAAACTCAAAGGTAAAGTTAAGAAACTAAAAAAGTTATTTTACCAATACGGAGAGTCTAAAAGAAAATTGACTATCGTAGATGCAAGTAGAAATGATAAAATTGTAATGATGGTGGACTAAAAGAAATCTTAGAAAAATGAAAAGAGATAGCTTGCGTGGTGGGTCCGGGAACATGATCATAGATTTGTCATATTAAAGTGACTCTTCCAACATACTGAGAATACAATAAACGGGATAAAAACAAAGAGAAATGAATTAAAGCTAGCTTATTATTTCCAATTCATATTATCAATTTATTAATATAAATTAATGCTTCGAAATCCATATTATTTCTAATCCATACTTCGAACGTACTAGAAATAATTATACCCAATAATATTTGGATGAGATGATGAGCGTTTCTTTCAACTTAATCAGAAATTCTAGATTTGAATGCAATTTTAGACATATATCAGTGTTAAATTTTTCAGAAAAAATTTACTGTCTAATATGATCCTACAAGAGGATATCTGATTTATACAAAAAATAATTATTATTATAATTTAAAATATTTTGTGATTAAAAATTTCAATCTTATTTATTTTTAATTTAACTATTATTTTTTGTCAAAAAAATTTTAACTATTAATTATTAATTAAATCAAATTATTTTTTATTTAATAATTTGATTTTATAATGTTATTTTTTAATAATATAATGTTTTTGATGACGTTGATTATCATTATATTTATTGTAGATTTCAAATTTAAATGATATTATGATATAATATAAGTAAGAAGAGAAGACATAATTTCTTATAATAAGAATATAAAATAGTTTATTTAATTTCAAATAAATAATCATACATACTTATTTAATTTTTAATCTAAATTATTTTAAAATAATTGATATAGTATGAATTTGATTATTTAAAATTCCTATCATTATAAAGTATCTATTAAACGGTTTTAGATTTCTATGAATTAATTATAAATCAAATCATAACTTATTTTTTTTAAGAAACTTCAAATAAAGACGGTTATTTTCTTATTGAAACACCAAATAAAAACAATTATTTTTTAAGAAACACCAAATTTCTACCAAATCATAACTTATGATTTAAAAAAAAAGTATATCAAGTGACAAACAGTTATTTTTATTCACATAAGTTTTGTTTATATAGAAAAATAGATACAAAATACTGTTCTTGATCCAAATATTTTTATAAATCGAGTTATTTTTATAAATACGAATACATTTTCTATTAATTTAAATAATTTTATAAATAATGTTAAAATAAAAATAATGTTATATACAGGAAAAAGTATATGTACGAGTTTATTATCTCTTTTAAAAATAATAATTTTTTTGGTTGAAATATTTTTGTCTTTCTTTTATTTCAATTTTATTATTTTTTAGAAACAAATTTGTGTATCATACCAATACTTGTGCCTAAGCACGTGTTTACGATTAGTTATTAGATAAAATGAGAGAGGGTGAAGTTACATATGAGATAGTAAGATTTTTTAAAGGATCATATAATCATATATAGTTTTATTTTATCATAAGTGTTAGTTCTCTATTTTTAGGATTAATATTAATTTTTATAAAACAAATAAGTCGGCAATATATTAAATAGGATATGATTATTTGTTATGAAAGACAGGTTGAGCAAGAAGTCTTATTTTAAGTTGAGACGTGTTGAGATTAGAAGTTCTCATCATCTGGAGCAACATGTAGGATAAGATGTCCTATACAGGGTCATTCGACATCGCGCCTATGCTGTACTGGATAGTTGGATCTGTTCAAGATTTAACAGATGCAGAATATTCTGGGAATATTATGTTATCTTATGTGACATTGTTTTATAGATCTGGAAGATTCAAGTCAGAATCAAGAAGAATATTGAAGAATATTGACTTTCTAATTATGGAGATAAATTAGGAAAGATTTGCTTGAAGACTTATTTTAAAGCAGAAGATTCTGCTGATTTGTAGCAACTGATATGTTGTGATTTGAAGCCCAAATCCAGTTGGAAAACAGGTTATAAATAGAAGTATTGTAATCTAAGAAAAGGTACCAGTTGTGAATGAAAAGATGTAGTTATTATGTTTGAGTCTCTACCACTCTCTAGGACAGTTGGTTGTGTGTTCCACTCGGTTGTGAGTTGTATTGATGTTATAGAGTTGTAGTTTTATTATTATTCTCACTCAGAAGCCTTTAAATAATGAGTTGAGTATTTTTCTTAGAGGAAGCTAGTAAGCAACTTCAAGTTATGTTCTTAGCCAAGAGTATTGGCTAGGTATTATTTTAGAAGCGAGCCTTCTAATATTGTCATGAAAATGTATCTTCTCGCCATGGAGTGTGTCTTCTATTTTTGTCATGGAAGTGCATCTGCCTGTTTTGATCCAATCGCTGTCTGTGATTGATGAGGGAGTTGAGGAGGGTCTCATATCTAGGTGAGTCTTAGATAGAAGTATAGCACGGGTAGTGATTAAGTGAGAAGTTGTAAACGGAGGAGTTTAGCTTCGAACTGGGTTAACAATTCAGGTGTATTCTTTATGCTTTTTAATATTGTTTTTATATGTTTATACTTTGTCATGTTTTTTTAGGTAGGATTAAGATGTCTCAACATGTGATAGGACATCTGAAGTCTGATATACCAGAATTTCAATTGGTATCAGAGCAAGCATCATGTTCTGTTTCTAGGTGAGATCCTGGGAAGATACTTTTTGGTTTATGGGCAAGGAAAGAGGTATCTACTAAATATCTGTTTGAACTTGGATAGTTCATATTGTTGTTTGAATGGTCCCTTGAAGTAGAGGATGGACTATTCGTGACATGGTGTGTATTGGTCTTGTTTGGTGGTGAGTTGCTTTGTGGTTTGATTTATTTTCAAACCAATGTTGACTTGTTGCACCTGGAGTGTGATGTGTTTGAAGGTGTGAAAAAACACAAGAAAGGGGGGGGGGTTGAATTAAGTTTTAAATCAAAACTTTTCTTTAAAAAAATTCCCTTTAACTAAAAATACTTTTTCTCCACTCTTGATGATAACAATAACTAAGAACAGGAAGTAAAAAATAAGGTATGTTTATACTAGTTCACTTAAAAACTATCAAGCTAGTCTAGTCCACCCGCCAAGGTGATTTCACCTTATCAACAAGGACTTAATCCAATAATCTAACTGATTATTACAATGCACAAGCTACCTGCAAGTGACTAATAATAACTTCTAAGACACACTAGTCTTAGACTTCTTAAGGATACAAACTTAACCAGTCCTTTAAGGAAAATCAAATCTCTAAGACACACTAGTCATATACTTCTCAAGAATAATGACCTAATTAGTCTCTTAAGGGAATCAAACAACTGTTTGAATACAAGTTTTGTTTACAAGAATATTACTTCTACAAAAGCTGAATATGTAAATTATTTTTATAAACAGTGACTTAAGAAAATAGTATATATATACACAATAATCCTTTTGCGTGAATGAATAGTGAATTAGCATCTTTTTCTCTTAGCCTTCAAGCCTTTATATATCCAATAAAATAATATATCTGTTGAGGGGTACTCTTGGGATTTTCATAATCATTGGCGGCTTGAGCAGTAACGTGGGTGACAAGATCGTGCAATGCGTCTGTCCTTTCATGGTAGTGAAATGAAACATTGATTGTACCATATACTATTTGTACCATGTTAATATTATCTTCTTTCCTTTTGTACTTCAGAGGCTTCTGCAAGCATGAGCTTAGAAGAGAGAACATAACACATGGTCATCAAATCTTTAAGTCTTTAGAGTCTTCAGAATTGCGTCTTCAGAGTCTTTAGCACTTGGTCGTGAGAACCTTTTCTTAGAACCTTGGGTCTTCAGAACTTCAAGTCTTCGGAGTCTTTATAACTTTTGTCTTGAGAGTCTTCAGCACTTGGTCTTTAGAACCCTTTTCTTAGAACCATGGGTCTTTAGAAACTTGAGTCTTTAGCATCTGGACTTAAGTATAACTTCTGTCTTTAGATCTTCTGACTGGTTTCTTTAAAACACGTTGTCTTCAGAAACATGAGTCTTTAGCATCTGGACTTAAGTATAATTTCCATCTTCAGATCTTCTGACTGGTTTCATTAGAACATGTTATCTTTAGAAGCATGAGTCTTTAGACAAATATTAGAGTTTGCACTTCAGAAGTTGCTGGAGTGTCTTACTACTGTTCATCAGAACTTGTGTAGTGCAGAAGCTGAACTAATTCTCTTCTAATGTTTTGGCCACTTCATTCATCAGAAGCATAACTTGTTTGTTAAATACTCAAAAATAAAAAACATTAGAGTATCAAAATTGTCCATGCAAACGTACTCATTTTTTATCATCAAAACTCAGATAATAATGCAGAACCAAATCTTCTTCTAATAGTGTTTGTGCAAGAACTTTGTGTTGTACCTGAAGGTTGTTGAGGAGTTTTATGGTTTGTGTTCCTCTGCATATGTATGTGATGGAATACTCCTGGTGGTGTTGTGAGTTTCTGGTGTTGAGGTTGTATCCATCTGTTCTTCTCTGGAGGTGTATCCCATGGTGTGGTGATACTTGGAGGATAGTTTCAACCAGCTTGTTAAAGTTGCCAAAGATACTTGAGATTTATCTCAAGTTCACTCATAAAGTAACTTTCAAATATGGTTGATGAAAAAAGTTCTGAAGGTGGAAAGAGCTCTTGTTTATGGTTTGCTTTCAAAGGGATCTTCCTAGTTTGTGGCTAAATTAGGAAAGTGATCTTGACCCTGTTATTTGTTGATGATGGTATGGAAGATGGAAGCCTATTGAAGACCTTGAAGGTGATCAAGGTATATTTTGACCTTCTGGGAGAAGTAAGGACTTTAGAACCAATCTCAACAATGTGTTAATTGGGTATAGGAAAGATGTTCTGGCAGATGTTGGAACATCTCATCAGCAATTTGAGCAGGATCCTTTTAGACAAAGGATTGACTTAGCAAATGCTTTGGGTGCTAAAAAATATGTATTAATCACATATGTTTGGAACCTACTCCTAGCCTGGAAGAGGAGGCGTCTGGGGTGGTATTTGAGTTGGTCAAGAGATGATCAACCTGTTGAGTACTTCTTGGTTCAATTTATTTCTGACCTAAGTAAGTAGGTGTGCAGAGACTGAGCTTTACTTTCCTATGGAGGCGTGTTAAAGGTATCTAAACCAGGTCCTTTATATGTGTAGGTCAACCTCAAATGTCAAGAACATTTTCTCTGACATTTGGAAGATCCTTCTGATCAAAGGAGCCAGATCCATGGAATCTTGTTTGTGGCCATATAACATATTATGTTTGAGGGGAGTAATTTGTGTGTACCAACCATAGGAAATACAGATATTCGAGGGGAGAATGTATAATTCCCTTAGGAGTTCTTATCAGTTAATAAGGGGGAGTCCTTAATCTGAAGCTGGAAGAACTTAGAAAAATGTCATACATAATGTCTTGACATTTTTGTATTGAGAATTTATTTTTCTCAATATGTATGATGATGTGTTATAACTAGTTTTAAATTGAGAGTCGCCACTCTTAACTTTTATCCTAAGGAATGGAGTATAAAAGAATAACCCTAATTTGGACAAAGATTCTAAGTTGTTGGACTCGTTCTAAGACGAAGGGAAGGTGTTAGGTACCCCTCATCTACCTTGTTCACAAGGACACTAGGGTTTAGAAGCATAATTTTTAAGAAGAAGAGTTTTAATTTTTTATTAGGGGAACTCGCCATAATTTTAGTCGTATGCCCACGTATCCTCTTATGAGGAATCAGAGTCCCAATTCGTAGTTCACAATTGGTTGGTGTTTTTTATGGATTACGAAGATATTTAAATTCCCCTTGTACTCGGTCTGGGTGTGTGAATAGCAGAGTAGTTAGACGTAGTGCGCAGTTGATTAAAATATATTCGTAATCATTTTTGAAAATTGATTGTTGAATTTTATTTATTATGAAAAAAGGTTTATTGTTGGTTAAATATTTTTTAGTGCATTAATCATAAAATATCTTATTAATGCATGATTTAAAAATAATTTTAATGCAATAAAATAAATAAATATTTGGATGAGTTGAAAATAAAAATTGATTTACAATAATAATAATAAATAATATTAAGATTTATAAAAATATTAAAATATAAAATATAAAAATAATAAAATAATAAAAGAAAATAAGAAAAACGCAGGGGGGTGTAAATTAAGTTGGGTTAGTAAAATATGGGGTATGTGTAGCAGGGCCCTGAATTCAGATGTTGAATTCAGGCCCAACGTAGGGGAGGTGAGTTTGCACTACACAGTAAAAGTTAGGGGTGTGAGGAAGTAAGGGTCCAAGTCCAGATATTGGACTTAGCCCATTAGGCTGAGGGGGTATGAATTTGTGCCTGTTAGTAAAGTGACACAGAAGGGAGGTGCGATTAGTAACGGGCCTGGCCCAAAGGGGTTTGGGAGTCCGTTTGGACTCCATGCATGCAGTTGTATGGTGCTACCGTGGATATGCATTTCAAGGATGTTGGATTATGATCATGCGGTGGTTGTTAAGGGTGGGTGATAACAACCGTGAGTTTACGCGTATTGGATTATTAGACACATTGTATTTTTTTTACAAAATATTTCATTTCATTTTGTTCTCTCTTCCTCTGTCCTATTCTTTTTCTTTCTCTCACCTAACAACACAAACCGAAAACCCTAATCACCTCCATTACAACCCTAATAGGCAGTGATCGTTCCTCCTTCCTCCCCAACAACAATAAACACCTCAGAAATTACCCCAAACCCCAAATTTTCATAAACAAAAAAAATCAGAAGTAAAAACCTAAAGCTAAGTATTCTAAGCTTACCTTCTTCGTTGTAGATCTATGTGCTTCTTTGAATTTGGGTTTGAATCATTCTGATCTCTTCTTCTCTCTTTCTATTTTACAGGTGTTGGACGGTGGTGATGAAGGGAGTAGCGGCGGCGCAAAGGAAAAATCTAGGGTTTCAGATGTTGAAACACTAAATTCTATACGGAGCAAAGGCCAACAAGAGTTTACGGTGGCGGAGTTGAGTCTCATTCTCCTTTGTTCTTCCCCCTCTATTCAATTTCTTTCTCTGTAAACTCCTTTTTCTTTGTAAATTTATTTCTCCCCTCCCCCTCTGTCTTAAAACCCTAGGCTTTTATAGTGTTAGATTTAAGTATAATAGAAAGATTTTGTGAGATTGTCGTTATTCTTTTAGATTGATAGCATAGATTAGGAACTTAGGGGTTTGTTTGTAATCGCTTACGATTTGGTTGTAATTTGATTCAGTTTTGTATAAAGTTTTGATTGGATCTGATTAGTTTTTTATTATATTTGATTTAGTATGTATTGTATTGATTCTGTTATGTTTGTAAACTTTTGGATAATTCAATGCAAGATTTGATTATGTTTTGTTTGATCTGAACAATAATGGTTTTTGGCTTCAAACATGTGTTTCTTTTTCCTTCGATTTGAACAGTAACTGTTTTTTTATTTGGACTGTGCGTTTGGATCTTGGGCTTGGGCCTTGAAAGGACGTTCTTTTTTCAAATTAATAAAACAACCAATTAATTAAGTTTATAATAGAACGTTAATAAAAATATGCTAATAATGTTAGTAAAATACAAAAACAAAAACTTAAAATGGGCTAGAAGTTTAACTATTGGGCCACTCCTCTCAAAAAACAATACTCTGCCTCCTTTCTATACGTAAATGGGCCCTCTGATTTAGAAATGGCCCGAATATTTCTTTAATTGCGTGAACCCTCCCTTCAACAATTAAAATGGGCTAAAATTTTACATGGGCTTTAAAAAAATTGCATGGGCTTTTTTGATTTAGAAAGGCCCATTAATTTCTTCATAAGATAAAAAATCTCCCTTTATAAACTTTAAACCCCCATAAATATGTGAATAATATATTATAAAGCAAAATACTTTTTAGAAATAGAAATAAAAAATATTAGGAACTAGTAGGGCAAGTTTGGGGTATGACAGTTCCCCCTATTTAATTTCCTTTTGATTGAATAGTGCGAGAATATGCAGGTCTCGCACACTCTGATCGGAAGTTTATTAAATAATAGAAGACCCCAAAATTTTTCCAAAAGATTATAACACATTGTACAACATTCCCATGGGTATGAAGAGTAGGCATAGATGATTGTGATCGGTGGATCTGGAACTGACTGTTTAACGCTGGTTCGCGAAATGTCGCGGAAGCAAGAGTCGCCACCGTCTTTTATTTTCTCCAAATGGAAAGGACAAAAGCACAGAAAAATTCCTTAAAGAGATTGCTCTCGGTTCGGGAGGTAGATTATAGAAAGGGAAGGTGTTAGCACCCTTTCTATCCATGGTTATCCATGGGCTCTTAGATACTTGCTCATTTGTGTTTTCAAAATTGTTTGTTTGCTTTTCAAGTGTGGGTTTTAAAAAGTTTCTTTGAAAATTCCAGTTCGACTCTTGTATCGGTCCTCAAGAGTGTTTGAAAAAATGCTTTCAAAAGCTTTTTGAAAAGGTGTCGGTGTGAAAAGTATTTTTGATTTGTTTTGAAATTAGAGCAAGTATCTAGAGTCGTCTACCTACCCTAAGGAATTCGTCTGTGTAAATGTCCTTTAAAGTAGTGCCATCCCACCATTGAGAGGTAGGTAGCACCACCGTTGGAGGTGTTCGAGTCAATTCGAGGTTCGGGACATGGTGATCACCAGAGCAATGGGAAGACACCTTAGAAGCTACCCTCATGCCAGGTTCCCGGATCATGAGGACTTACTAAGACATCCTCTACTCGACGATCACCTTTCGAGGTAAGGCAACAGTGAGGCGTACCCTAGGGGTGGTGTGTGATTTGTGTGTCAGATTCAGATATTTTATCTTGTCATGTTATGGGTGATCTACGCGTTGGTTTTTATTTTTCATTCATTCTTGCATGCCTTGATTAACAGTTAAAAGTGCGAGAAAAGTAAAGTTCTAAGCTATTACAAAAGGCGCGGGTCCACATCGCCAAAATTTCCAGGACCCGATTTGACAGAAAAATAAAGAATTAAAGTAAAAGTGCGAGAAAGTATATTACATGGCTTTGGGAGAGGTACATAAAAATTATACGAAAAAGAAATAAACACGCGAATTAAATAAGAATTAAAAACGAGGGCGTTGGACCCTTTTTGCAAAATTAAATTAAATGATTAAATTAATTAAAATTAAAAAGAAAAAGAAATTATTTCTTAGTTTTTTTGTATTTATGAGAATTTAATGAGATTAATTGGAATTAAAATGCTAACCTTAATTCTAATTGTTTTTTAGTTTATTAAGAAAGAATCAAATTTTGACCTAAACTTAATCTAATTATTTACATGCAATTTAATTACAAAAATAAATAATAGTAAATATTTAATTATTATGAAAGAAAAGAAAAAGGGATAAAAATTATTATAAACCCTAATTCTACCAATTTTAGATTTTTATTAAAAAAAGTTAAGGTTAAAACCTAAATTAAAAACTAAGTTAATTAATGCACTTTATTTACAAAAATACTAGTTAAATAAAAATATTTTTTATTTTTTATTTTTTCTGATTTTTTGGTGTTTTTTATATTATTTGTGAACATATTAAATTAATTAAAAAAAACAATAATTGAAAGAAAGTAAAAATAATGAAAAACAAAGAATGTAAAAAAGTTTGCAAACCTAGGGGGTTCTGCCCCTAATTTGGAGGTGTATATCAGCATTTTAGGCCCATCAAGACCTTGGCCTGTTTGACTTTTGCGCTGGCATGTGAGATGGTTGACTAGTACCCATCATGATCTATGGATCCTGGCCCTTGGATTGGTGAGATTGAGCGTGTGGCAGGCTGAGATTTTGGACGTATGGTATTCCCTCATGGTGAACCTGCACAGAATCATTAATAGAAAAATAATGTGAAAGGGGTGGGGGACCTGGGGCTCGAACCCAGGTCCCAGGGATTACCAACAAGACGCTTAGCCAACTGCTCCACTTGTACACTTTGTTTACAATATAACAATCAATTAATATCAAATAAAACAAAACGTTAGTGGACTTTTAGCGCGAATTTTTAAACGGACCAACCACCGCTCGCCACTTCATTATCTTCTTCGTTGGCTTTATTTTTTTTCTGAAACAAAGAACAATCAGCAACGGTTTTACACCGTTTCAAAATAGGCCATTTGGGAAAATAGCGATTAGCTCAGGGAGGCTCATAAATTGAGCGCGAGTGTGGGTTTCTCTTCGTCCAAGTGCGCTGAGTATGGTCATGGCATCGTGGTGGTCTAATTTTACCCTATCTGGAAACGCCCAATTCAAAGCTTGCAAAACCCTAAAAGACAACAATGGCAGATTCTCCAATAGTGCATAAAAACGCAATTAAAATATAGGGTTAGCTTCAGAACACATTGCTTAGTATGAATATATAAACAAAATTGCTATGAGAATGTCTCAAAATTAAAACACGAATATGCATTTTTATGAGAAAAAATTGACTTCTGTATACCGATTCAAAGGGTTAGGGACGTGGAAACCTATTCAGGCACGTTGCTTAAGGTCTCAGGAAGGTGATGAGATGATTATCTCAGCTTGAATCGCCCTGGAAAACAGTTTTCAGATTTGAGTTTTTTAGCAAAAAATTCAAGTTGGTTTCTTGGTATATGGCGCAGCTTGGAGTCTATGATCACTAGGGTTGCATTTTGTATTTGTATGTGAGTGATTAGGGTTGGAAAAGAGGTCCAAAAACCTTTGCAATTATGGAATGGATCTTTGATTTTCATGGCCATAATTTTCCAATCTTTTCATGCATGTTTGCTACCAAATCATGTCCAATTATCTTCAATTCTTTCCTAATCTGACTTGCACGAAATCTTGGAGATATTATATGCATAAAAAGATTTGAAACATTAGGTTTAGTACTTTTCATGTATTTTAATTAATTAAATGAATTATTAATAATAAAAATCCAAATAAATAAATAAAAAATGAAGAAAAACTTCCCTTTGGGCCAAATGGTCGTGCCCATGCCTTGGATAATGAATTGTGGAAGAAAAAGAGGCCCATTAGCAATTTTAGGTCATTTGAATCAATGTTGACTTTTCAAAATATCCAAAACTTTCCCAACTTCCACAAGGCATAACTTGCTCAATTTTTAAGCTTTGCTCATGTTCTTGGACATTTTGGAAAGGTCTTTGAGTCCTCTAACCAATGTCTTTGGTCCCATGTCATTTTGATTTACCAATCTCAAGTTATGGCTTTTGACTTAAAGTCCCTTTTTGTTGACTTTTGAAAATGACCTATAATGTTGAAATTGATAACTTTTTGTGAGAGCATTTCTTGGACTTGAAGTGTGAAGAGGAGTTGTATGAAATGTCTTTATCTTAAAAATGAGCTTTGGATGGAATTTTTCTGATAATCCATGTGAAAGTTATGCCCTGGTCAATTTACAGTTGACTTTTTCAACTGTCCAAATATGGAAACTTTTGTATCTTGATGATTTTCGAGCCAAGCTTTGAGAATCATGATCAAGCATTGATCAAATGATGTTTGTGGCTTCAAAATGAGATGTTGACCAAAAATTTGAACTTTTGACTGTCAAATGACCATTTTGCCCCTACAGTTGACTGTAGTGCAATTAGGGTTTTTGACTGTGTAATTTTGTGCTATAAGTCTTGAAACTTGGTATGAGGATGTTTGACCATATTTATAAGCATGTGGGACTTGATTGGACCCTTGGAAACTTCATTTTCTTTGTCAGAACCAAAACCCTAATTTTAACTGTTAGGAGGCCCTTGAACTGTGCAACCCTTGGGGAATTTTGAAGCATGCTCTTTGCAAATCTTGAAGAATATGGGAGGGCAAATTTTGGGGTACAACAGTTGCCCCTGTTCAATCTTCTTAGACCTGAGGATGCAGATTGGCTGACGTGCCTTTCGTAATCCGAAGGTGGAAGATGATTGGACACTAGAGTGCCCAGAAATTTGCGCTCACATATTAGTGGTGTGATGGGGGAATGGGCTTATAGATGCCATTTAGAGATTGATGGATAGGATGATGGGCTTATAGATGCCATGCTAAAAGATGATGGAAGGTGGATGGGCTTATAGATGCCATCTGGATGTTGATCGCGTAAGAGCTTCCTTAGCGAGAACTTGCATACCTGCAAAAGAAAAATGATTACCTGACCTGTTACGGGAGCTGGTCTTCAAATTCTTTGTGTAGATGTGTCCTGACTGGTTACATGAGCTGGGTCTGGAGCTTCAAACGGTGATGAATGAACCAGGGATGGTTACTACCTCAACAGGAACGGTGAGAGAACCTTGGATGACTTTAACCTCAACAGCAATCGTTGAGAAAATCTTGGGATGATTACTACCTCCGCAGTATCGGGGAGAGAACCATAGGCGACTACAACCTCAACAGCAAACATTGAGAGAATCTTGGATAACTTCAACTTCAACAGCAATCGTTGAGCGAATCTTGGGATTACCACCTCCGCAGGATCGGGGAGAGAACCATAGGCGATTACAACCTCAATAGAAATCATTGAGAAAACCTTGGATGGAATTATCATCTCCGCAGTATCGGGGAGAGAACCATAGGCGATTACAACCTCAATAGCAATCATTGAGAAAACCTTGGATGGAATTATCATCTCTGCAGTATCGGGGAGAGAACCATAGGCGATTACAACCTCAATAGCAATCATTGAGAAAACCTTGGATGGAATTATCATCTCCGCAGTATCGGGGAGAGAACCATAGGCGATTACAACCTCAATAGCAATTATTGGGAAAACCTTGGATAACTTCCACTGAGTCTTCATCAGAAAAATCTGTTTGGGGTCGATTTAACTGGACTAGAGAAGGCCTTGGACTGGATAAGAAACAGAGAATCTTAGGGTCGATTAACTGAACCGATCTAGGTCTTGGAATGTCTTCAACTGGGTCTTTATCAGAAAAATCTGTTTGGGGTCGATTTAGCTGGACCAGAGAAGGCCTTGGACTGGATAAGAAATCTTTGGAGTCGATTTAACTGAACCGGTCTAGGTCTTGAAATATGATTGAGAATTTAACTGAATCTTTCCTGAAAGGTAAAGGTCAGTCATATGCAATGCATGATATGGACCAAGCAATGATGTTCTCAACATAAATGAGATTTGTAGGATATGATGCGTCTATGCATGCTATAATGATGTATGGAAGTGCGATGTTTATGAATGTATTTTTCGTCTAGGAAAGTAAATCCTTGACGGGTGCCGGGAAGTCACTCCTGGGCTGATGTTGGAGAATAGGTTTTGCTTCCGCTGGGGATGATAATTGCAAGAATATCGGTAGGAGAAGATGACTCCGTTGGGGAATAAACTTGGCGAATGGAATATTCTGCAGGGAGAAAAGCACTCTGATGATCTTGTTGGGAAGCAACACTCTGTGAGGAGAAAGATACTGTGCTGAGTTGTTGATAATGACTTGTTGGGGATACCCTTGTTGTGTTGGAAGTGCTGGACTTCGCTGGAGATAAGGAGACTTCGTCGAGGACGCTCTTCCCGTGGCTTTTGGCTGAGGATAACCCAGTTATATCCTGGTAAGGAAATAACTCTTTGAATAAAGCCGGACGACGCGTTCGTGCTCTGCGCGGATAAGCTTCCAGAATCTACTGGGGATAAGCTTACTGCTTGGGGAGATGGATTCCAACTTTCCTGGGGAACTAGATTGGATTTTCTTGGGGAAGCTTTGAACTGTGTCGGGAAGATGACTCCACTGAATATCTGGTATACCGCCGGGGAACAATCTTTAGGTCCAGACTGCCGGGGATGCTCGTTAAGAATATCCGTATATTGTACTGGGGAATGTTGAGATCTGCGGGAGGATACCCAACTTCCTTAAGGTTTGATAACTAGCTTGGAGAGAGTGTATTGCTTGCTGACGTACTCTCTGGGGAATTAAGATGCCTGGTTATGTTCTTTAGCTGAACCTACCTTGGTACCTTGGAGGACCGAACTATTAGATTGCTTAGACAACTCTTTATTGCCCCTGTTTCTAATGTTACCTGTAATTAATCCTTTGTTTCGTATGCAAATATTTATGAGTTAGCAAATTATTGTCAATGCATATATCACAAATTGAACCTTGGACGTTCTTCGCAAGACAAAACAGAAAAGGAAAAACAATTGGCACTTTTTAACTGAAAAGTATATTTGTATTGATTTTTGAATGGCCTGAAAATAGGCGTTTATGTACAAGAGGCTGACGTCCTAGTAAGAGAACACCGCAGGACAGAAGAGTTTATACAAATTTGTACAAGAGAAAATAACAGCTGTGTGAAACGAACGATCCCACTGGGTTTCCACTCTTCTACTGCCTTTATAACTCCGAGCGTCTCATCACTTGATGACCTTGGTTGAAGATGAAGCTGATTGATCAATGTCGTCTGAACTTGATGTAGATACCGGATTCTGGATGCAAAGTGATCCAATGAGACATAGTATTACGCTTTATCCCTAACTTTTGCCTGGACCGCCCTTTCGGGTTTTCAGTCCACCGGGATACCCATTTTTGCCCAAGCCGCCTTTTCAGGTTTTCGACTTGCCGGGTGTACAGATTTTTTCCTTTCATCCCTTCATTTTGCCCGAACCCTTTTGGTTCGCCGGGAAGCCCTAATTTTTGCCTAGGCATGTCAGCCTAGCGGGTCTTTTTTCATGCGTAGTATCTTTTTACTATGTCTGCATTAGCGGGGTGAGGAAGGTCGTCACCGTCCATGTTGGTTAGAATCATGGCTCCTCCTGAGAACACATGTTTAACCACAAATGGTCCTTCATACGTAGGGGTCCATTTGCCCCTTGGATCACTCTGAGGAAGGATGATTCGCTTGATTACCAGATCCCCAACTTGATATTCCTGTGGTCTGACCTTTTTGTTAAATGCCCTGATCATCCGTTTCTGATACGTCTGACCATGGCAGATAGCAGCAAGTCTCTTCTCATCAATAAGGTTGAGCTGATCAAGTCATGTTTGGATCCAATCGTCCTCGTTCAGATTTGCATCCTTCATTATCCGGAGAGAGGGTATTTGCACTTCGATCGGTAAGACTGCCTCCATACCATAAACCAAGGAGAAAGGAGTTGCCCTGGTTGACGTCCTGGCTGAGGTACGGTACCCATGTAGAGCGAACGGTAACATCTCGTGCCAATCTTTGTAAGTCACTGTCATCTTCTGCATGATTTTCTTGATATTTTTATTTGCTGCCTCTACAGCCCCATTCATCTTCGGTCTGTAAGGAGAAGAATTGTGGTGCTGTATTTTGAACTGCTCGCAGAGCTCAGTGATCATCTTGTTATTCAGATTGGTACCGTTATCTGTAATAATTCTTTCCGGGACGCCGTACCGACAGATCAGATTATGTCGAATGAACCGTGCCACAACAGTCTTGGTTACCGTAGCGTAGGAAGCTGCTTCAACCCACTTTGTAAAATAATCAATCGCCACTAGGATGAAGCGATGCCCATTAGATGCCGTAGGTTTTATCTCACCGATCATGTCTATGCCCCACATTGCAAACGGCCAAGGCGCAGTCAGAACATTCAAAGGAACTGGAGGAACATGCACCTTGTCTGCATAAATCTGGCACTTATGGCATGTCCTGGAATGTTGGTAACAGTCAGCTTCCATTGTGGACCAGTAATACCCTGCCCGAAGGATCTTCTTTGCCATTGTATGTCCACTTGAATGTGTACCAAAGGTCCCTTCATGTAGCTCTTCCATGATCCTTTCTGCTTCAGTTTTATCCACACAACGCAGTAAGGTTGAATCATGGTTTCGCTTGTACAAGATGCCGTTGCTAAGGAAGAACTTCGCTGCGAACCTTCTCAGAAACTTCTTATCGTTGATAGATGCACCTTCAGGGTATTCCTGAGCTTCCAAATATCTCTTCACCTCATGGTACCAAGGCTTCTCAGTCACCAATTCAGTCTCGAGATCGCAACAGTATGCCGGTTCGTCCAGTTTCCAGATGATGATCCGGGGAGCCTCATTGTCCCATTTAACTTTGAACATAGAAGACATTGTAGCTAACGCGTCCGCCAACTGATTCTCTTCTCTCGGAAAGTGTTCAAAGGTTATCTTTGCGAAGTGGGGGATCAAGGTCAACACACATTCTCTGTAAGGGATAAGATTCGGATGTTTCGTATCCCACTCTCCTTTGATCTGATTGATCACGAGAGCGGAATCTCCGAAGACACTCAGAAACTTGATCCTTAGATCGATCGCAGCTTGAAGACCCATGATGCACGCCTCATACTCCGCCATGTTGTTGGTACAGTTGAAACATAGTCGGGCAGTGAGTGGTGTATGAGTGCCTTGAGGGGATATGATTATAGCGCCGATACCGTTTCCCAAAGCGTTGGAGGCTCCGTCAAAGTGCATAGACCATCGGGATCCTTCCTCAGGTCCTTCATCCGGTCCAGGTACTTCATAATCAGTTACTATCATGATGCTTTCATCCGGAAATTCGAAGTTCATTGACTGATAGTCATCTACGGCCTGATGTGCCAAGTGGTCTGCCAATACACTTCCCTTGATGGCTTTCTGGGTCGTGTACTGAATGTCGTATTCCGTCAAGATCATTTGCCATCTAGCTATTCTCCCAGACAGAGCAGGCTTTTCGAATATATACTTTATAGGATCCATTTTTGAGATCAACAAGGTAGTGTGAGTCAGCATATACTGTCTCAGCCGGCGAGCAGCCCATACCAAAGCGCAGCAAGTTTTCTCAAGCAGTGAGTATCGGGTCTCACAGTCGGTAAATTTTTTGCTAAGGTAATAAATGGCATGCTCTTTTCGGCCAGACTCGTCATGCTGCCCCAGCACACACCCCATTGAATTGTCAAGTACTGTCAGGTATAATATTAGAGGTCTCCCTTCAACCGGTGGCATAAGGATGGGTGGCTCTTGGAGATACTCTTTGATTCTGTCAAAAGCGGCCTGACATTCATCATTCCAACGTACTACCTGATCTTTCTTCAGCAGCTTGAAGATTGGTTCACAAGTAGCAGTCAGGTGTGAGATGAAGCGAGCAATGTAATTCAGGCGTCCTAAAAAGCCTGTGACTTCCTTCTCTGTCTTGGGAACTGGAATCTCTTGAATAGCTTTAACCTTAGCAGGGTCCACTTGAATGCCCTTATCACTTACCACGAAGCCTAGCAACTTTCCAGATCTTACCCCGAAGGTGCACTTGTTCGGGTTCAACCTCAGCTTGTATAATTTCAACCGGTCAAACAATTTCTGCAGATGATCTAGGTGCTCTTCCTCAGTCTGGGACCTTGCGATCATGTCGTCAACATATACTTCTATCTCATGATGGATCATGTCATGAAATAAAGCGACCATGGCACGTTGGTAGGTTGCCCCAGAGTTCTTTAGTCCAAAAGGCATGACCTTGTAGCAGAAGGTGCCCCACTGAGTAACAAATGTAGTCTTTTCCATGTCTTCAGGTGCCATCTTGATCTGATTGTAACCTGAAAAGCCATCCATGAAAGAGAACACCTTATGCTGAGCTGTATTGTCAACAAGGACATCAATGTGAGGTAGAGGGAAGTCATCCTTGGGGCTGGCCCTGTTCAGATCCCTGTAGTCGACACACATTCTGACCTTACCGTCCTTCTTAGGTACCGGCACCACATTAGCAACCCACTGAGGGTAAGAAGTCACTGCAAGGAACCCAGCATCAAACTGCTTCATAACCTCGGCTTTAATCTTTTCAGACATCTCTGGACGCATACGACAGACCTTTTGCTTAACCGGAGGACAGTCTTCCTTAGTAGGCAAGTGATGGACCACAATGTCGGTATCCAACCCGGGCATGTCTTCGTAGGACCAGGCAAATATCTCCACATAATCATGTAGCATCTTAGTCAACCTTTGCTTCACGCTGAGCTCTAGGTTGGCACCAATCTTTACCTCTTTCCTCTCTGCCTCAGTACCCAAGTTTATTATTTCCACTGGCTCTTCATGTGGTTGAATTGCCTTCTCTTCCTGAAGTAACAGTCTTGCAAGCTCGCCAGGCACTTCGCAATCATCTTCACCTTCCTCTTCGGCTAAGTTGATCGGATTTTAGAAGTCATAACTGGCAGTAGCAGAGTCGTTACCAGTGAGATCCAGAGTGGATTGAAACCTGTATGAGTGAGTGTGTGTAAATACAGCTGTTTTGAAATATGTATAAAGGAAGGAAAGACAGAAAAGGAGCATAAGATTTGAAATGCGAGAAAACGTCCAAGATTTTCATTTATGATATATGAAATGACAATTTATATGCCCTCACAAATGAAACCACGGTGCCTCGGGTAAGACACCGGGCCATAGAGTTTATTTATTGTTTATTACAAATCACAAAACAAAGAAGTTTATTATTGTGTAACAAAAGTAACAGGAGTATGGTCCTTGGCAATCCAATTGGTCAATCCGCCATCAGTCGTCGGGTAGATCCAGCTATTGAACTCAGCTTCGTCCACTTCATTGTCCTCCCCAACAGTATTCACTCCTGGATTTGTGATGAGCACATGAGGTCTTCTGGTCTTCGCCTTCCGCATAGCTTTCTGACCCTCTGCAGTAAAACCCAGCCCAAATTTGTCAGTTTTCTGTGTAAAGTCGGGAAGCCTGCCCCAGTTAGCACATTCACCTTTTTGAACCACAGCCCGGGCATCCTTCAGGGAAGCCATCTTCAAAGGAACATTCTCTTCGACTGCTGTTTCTGTTGCTGCTGAAATTGGAAGCACTTCCTCGAAATGCTGAAAGGGGGTTTCAATAAACTCCCCATCCATCTCAATGTATCTGAAGGAATTCAGATGGCTCACCATATACTCCTCCTCTCCCTGCACAGTGATGATCTTCCCTCTGATAGGGTACTTCAGCTTCTGGTGCAAGGTAGAGGTCACTGCCCCAGCTTTATGGATCTAAGGTCGACCCAGTAGACAAGAGTACGATGGGTGGATATTCATCACATAAAAAGTAGAGTCAAACACCTGAGAGCCCACGCGAATAGGAATGTCAACCTCTCCATGAACCATCCTTTTTGAACCGTCAAAGGCCCTGACGATGATATTGCTGGGTTTTAATTCCAGGCCTTCACAATCTAAACGGTCTAAAGCCTTCTTGGGTAGCACATTCAAGGAAGAACCAGTATCCACCAATACATGTGCCAGAGTAGTGCCCCTGCATTCGATAGAGACATGCAGGGCATCATTGTGGTCTCTTCCCTTTGCAGTCAGGTCAGCATCTGAGAAACCCAAGCCGTTGTCCGCTGTCAGATTTGCTACGCAATCAGTGAATTGGACAGCAGATGTCTCCTGTGGCACATGGGCCATCTTGAGAAATGAGATCAAGGCCTTAGCATGGGCCTCGGAGCATAGTAACAAGGAGAGCATTGAGATCTTGGAGGGCGTATGCCCCAGCTGCTCGACGACGTTGAAGTCGCTCTTCTTTATTATTTTTAAAATTTCCTCCATTTCTTGTTGGGAGGCCTCAGCATTTATAGGTATCGGTGCCTCCATCCGGGCAGGCTCATCTTCAATTCCTTTGCCCCGAGCATTGGATGACTCGGCAGCAGGGGAAACAACTTGGTCAGCAACAGGAACAGGTACACTTGTAGGTGTTATAAGGAGGGGTCTTCGAGTAGCGGGCGGTGCAATGTCAGGCGAGAAGAGCCTGCCACTGCGGGTAACCTTGGCTGGGCCAGTGATATCGCAGATACTGGCGCCAGTGTTGAACTCTTGTTTGATCCCATTCACATATACGTCTGCCCCATAATGCTAGGGGACAGCTTTATCAGATATATAGGGAAGAGGCCCCGGAACAGTGATAACAACAGGTGAGACAGTCATGATTTGGACAGGCTTCTTCGGGAGAGCCTTGATTGGATTATTAAAGATGGTAACAACAGAAACTTCTTCTACCGGAACCAACTGAACAGCAGACTTTTTGAACAGAATCTCCTTACTGTCCATCAGGCTCTGGATGCCTAACTTCAGCAAGGGACAACCAGATAGGGAAACAGCACAGAACAGGCAACCCTCACTGCAACCCGGAAATAAACCGGCCTGCAGTAGGTTCTTCTTGATAGTCATTAAGGGAGTGGCTAGATCATCCACAGAAACATCGTACACTTCTTCATCAACAGCATTTACCCCCTGCTGAGGCATAGGAGCAGTCACCACATTCGGCCTCTCAGGCGCTTCGAACTGTATCTCTTTCGCGTCAATAAGGTCTTGCACCTTATTCCTTAATGCCCAACAGTCATCAGTGGAATGCCCCGGGCTATCAGAATGGTACGCACAGCGGGCATTTGGATTGTATTTCGGAGAGGCAGTGTTTACACCTTTGGGGGCCTCTCTGACAGTCACTAGGTTGGTAGATAGCAACTGTGGCAAGATCTGCGATAAAGTCATACTTAACCGGGTGAACTCTCTCCGGGGTCTTTCAGCCCTTTGAGGATTGGTTGGCCGAGGAGCGGCAGCAGGCTTAGCAATCATCACCGCACTGACAGATTGGCGGCGCTCAGATTTCTCTTGTCTTCTAGAGCCATATACAGCACTAGCCTCCTTCTTGAAGGGTTTCTTCTCAGAACTAGACGATGCACCCTTCGGAATCTTTCCAGACTTCAACCCAGCCTCAATTTTCTCTCTAGTCAGAATCAGATCAGTGAACCCTGCAGACGAATTCCCGATAAGATGGTTGAAAAATGGCCCAGATAGGGTCCCTAAGAACATGTCTACCAACTCCCGATCAGTCAACGGAGGTTGCACCCTGCCAGCCAGATCCCTCCACTTCTGAGCGTACTCCTTAAAACCTTCACTTGATCCTAACGACATACCCTGGAGTTGGGTACGTGTAGGGGCAAGGTCGGCATTATATTGATACTGCTTATAGAAAGCAGTAGCCAACTCCTCCCAGTTACGAACCTTGGTCCCATCCAGCTGATAGAACCATTCGAGATGAGTCCCTGAAAGACTCTCCTGGAAGAAGTGGATCCACAAATTCTTATCCGCTGAGTACGGTTGAATCTTTCGAACATAGGACCTGAGATGTAGCTTGGGACAAGACGCCCCGTCGTACTTAGTGAAAGATGGTGCTTTGAATTTACGAGGAATGATCACACCAATAGACAAACCCAGATCTCCAAAATCCAGCCCAGGCACCTGTTGTATCTCCATAGCATTCAACCTGTCTTCCAACTGCTTGTAACGGTCTTCTGCCGGAGGATATTGCTCTTCATCAAAATCAGTCTCGTTGTCGGAGACTACCGGACTAGGACCTTTCTCCGCTTGAGGAGTACTCTTGCCAATAGAAGAACCAGCCTCTTCATTCTGCAGAGTGTTGCCAAACCTTCGGCCCGAGTTGAACAGAACAGTTCTTCTCTTCTTCTTCTTTTCCTTCTTCAGGAGCAGAGTCTTCAGCTCCTCTTGGCCTTGAGCCAGGCCCATGATTAATTCCTGAAATTGCGCATTCTGCGCCTGAAGAGCCTTGATGGACATCTCAGTTGATGACGAGTCGGGATTCATGATGCTGAAATAAACAGCGAAGAACTGTAAGCAACCTGAAAAGAAGAAAACCTGCTATGCACATGATGAATGATATGTGTTTATGCAATGCATTCAAGGGTTCGAAAGTTCAAATTTGTTGTAGACAAAAAGGAACACACGTTATCATTAAGGAAATAATTGTTCAGTACATCAAAGCCTCATGGGCAAAATAATACAAAAGCAAATCAATCCCAAAATACACTACGCATCCTCTTTGGAGCTATGTAAGTGTTGAGATTCCTCTCCTCATGCAACAGGCGGGTGAGCTCCAAGACCTTCTTCTCACTAGCATGTAGACTGGTCTCAAGAGAATTCCGTTCTTCCTTAAGCTGGATCCAACTCTTCTGCATCTCTTCCCATGACATGGGCATATCAGGGTGCTGAATAGTGTAGGACGTTTCTCCTTCCAAGACTGGCTCTTTGATCACAGGGAGCATATGGGGATAAGGCATCACTAACTTCTGGGAGCGGGCTCGTACCCACTTGAGATAAGGTTCCAACGGGATGGAATTCATGTGCCCCAGTATCTTGCTGTCTATCCTACTGGGCATCCTCCAAGCTCTGATAAATCTTTGGCGAAGTCCTTGTGCATCGTTGTCGAAGTCAAAAACTATGTCAGGAATTAACATGTCATGAGGACCATCCCTCCGAGCATAACCAAATTGTCTCCAAGCCAGGCATGGGTTGTAATTAATACCTCCTCTGATTCCAAGTAAAGGAACATTAGGGTACTCCCCGCAACGATCAATGATAGTGACATCTTCTCTGGACCTAGGGCACCAATGTATATCCGCATGTGTAAGAGTCATCAATCGTTGTGACCATCTCAAACCCCGCTCGTTCTTCAAAACTGATTGTGGAAGGTGCGAAATAAACCACCTTCCCAGGAGAGGAGTGCAACACATAAGGACACCTCTTTTTCTCATGGTTCGAGTGTAACATGAGTGAAGGATGTCCCCCAACAACGTAGGTATAGGATTCCTGGACATGAAGATCTGGACAGCATTGATATCAATAAGCTGATCTGGGTTAGGGAACAACACCAAACCATAGACAAGGAGGGCTACAACTTCTTCAAAAGCTTGTAGGTCAAGGGAGTTCCAACATTCATGGGCCTTTTCAAACAGAAACCTGGCTAAGAATCCTTTGATACCACTTCTAACTTCCCAATGTCCCTTGAGGTCAGATGACTGTAGGTGCAGGGCTTTAGCAATCTCTTCAAGCTTAGGTTCCTTTTCTGTACCATTGTAGGGTAGTTGATCAAGGATAGGGATCTTCAGGAGCCGGGAGAACTCCTCCAATGTAGGTACCAGCTGATAGTCCAAGAAGGTGAAACAGTGATGCAGAGGGTCAAAGAATTGGAACAGGACCTTTATCATATCATCCTCAATGCTGGTATTGACCAAGCTGATGAGACTTCCATGTCTTTCACTGAATGAAGAGTTCTCGGGAATCCTGGATATAAGTTCCTTAAGCTGAGGAGGGATCCTTACAAGATTGATTTGAATTGTCTTTCTGCGAACAGTTTCCATGTCCTACAAAACAAGAACAAATATGAAAATTCGAACCCCTGAAATGGTTAGTCAATGCATATGATGCTGGATGATGTCATGATGCTATGATTAAACACACCACAGATATTTACAAAGACAAACATGTAAGGCACACAAGGCACACAAGACAAGCCCTTAGGGTTTAGGCCAGCATGGGGTCTGGGTAGTACCCTCTTGAAGTTGGTGGGTTCAACCTGTCCTATTAGAAGTAACCGGGTTCTAAGGGTCCCAATATCACGGGATTGCTTTCATTGTTCATCGTTTCGATTTAGCCACTGAACTGGCGACCGAAATATTCCAGGAAAGCAACCCTCAATTGAGTGTAGTATCGAGTATCAACCAACCTCGGACTGCACCAAAGTCAGTTATCTCACTACCCTAAAGAGGCCAAGATAGTTCAATTAAGGTTCCTAAGGTCTGTTGATGCTTCACGACACCACGCGGAGGCCCCGTACTCTCCTTGACTGAACTCAAGGGTTACCGGTACACACCAAAGTGCCACATCAACGTAGCAGACTGTTTCAACCATGTCGGTATACCCCGCACAGTTCCCTCACAGCCTTGTTGCTACTTTCTAAGAAGGTATCCCCAGATCCGGGTTAGGATCTATAGAACTCCCAAGACAGTCCCACAATTTAAAGCAAACAAGGAAAGCAATTGAAAACACAGTTATGAACTAACCCTAAGGTACACCTCACTTTAAGTTATTTCCCCAGCAGAGTCGCCAGTTCTGTGATCGGTGGATCTGGAACTGACTGTTTAACGCTGGTTCGCGAAATGTCACGGAAGCAAGAGTCGCCACCGTCTTTTATTTTCTCCAAATGGAAAGGACAAAAGCACAGAAAAATTCCTTAAAGAGATTGCTCTCGGTTCGGGAGGTAGATTATAGAAAGGGAAGCTGTTAGCACCCTTTCTATCCATGGTTATCCATGGGCTCTTAGATACTTGCTCATTTGTGTTTTCAAAATTGTTTGTTTGCTTTTCAAGTGTGGGTTTTAAAAAGTTTCTTTGAAAATTCCAGTTCGACTCTTGTATCGGTCCTCAAGAGTGTTTAAAAAATGCTTTCGAAAGCTTTTTGAAAAGGTGTCGGTGTGAAAAGTATTTTTGATTTGTTTTGAAATTAGAGCAAGTATCTAGAGTCGTCTACCTACCCTAAGGAATTCGTCTGTGTAAATGTCCTTTAAAGTAGTGTCATCCCACCATTGAGAGGTAGGTAGCACCACCGTTGGAGGTGTTCGAGTCAATTCGAGGTTCGGGACATGGTGATCACCAGAGCAATGGGAAGACACCTTAGAAGCTACCCTCATGCCAGGTTCCCGGATCATGAGGACTTACTAAGACATCCTCTACTCGACGATCACCTTTCGAGGTAAGGCAACAGTGAGGCGTACCCTAGGGGTGGTGTGTGATTTGTGTGTCAGATTCAGATATTTTATCTTGTCATGTTATGGGTGATCTACGCGTTGGTTTTTATTTGTCATTCATTCTTGCATGCCTTGATTAACAGTTAAAAGTGCGAGAAAAGTAAAGTTCTAAGCTATTACAAAAGGCGCGAGTCCACATCGCCAAAATTTCCAGGACCCGATTTGACAGAAAAATAAAGAATTAAAGTAAAAGTGCGAGAAAGTATATTACATGGCTTTGGGAGAGGTACATAAAAATTATACGAAAAAGAAATAAACACGCGAATTAAATAAGAATTAAAAACGAGGGCGTTGGACCCTTTTTGCAAAATTAAATTAAATGATTAAATTAATTAAAATTAAAAAGAAAAAGAAATTATTTCTTAGTTTTTTTGTATTTATGAGAATTTAATGAGATTAATTGGAATTAAAATGCTAACCCTAATTCTAATTGTTTTTTAGTTTATTAAGAAAGAATCAAATTTTGACCTAAACTTAATCTAATTATTTACATGCAATTTAATTACAAAAATAAATAATAGTAAATATTTAATTATTATGAAAGAAAAGAAAAAGGGATAAAAATTATTATAAACCCTAATTCTACCAATTTTAGATTTTTATTAAAAAAAGTTAAGGTTAAAACCTAAATTAAAAACTAAGTTAATTAATGCACTTTATTTACAAAAATACTAGTTAAATAAAAATATTTTTTATTTTTTATTTTTTCTGATTTTTTGGTGTTTTTTATATTATTTGTGAACATATTAAATTAATTAAAAAAACAATAATTGAAAGAAAGTAAAAATAATGAAAAACAAAGAATGTAAAAAAGTTTGCAAACCTAGGGGGTTCTGCCCCTAATTTGGAGGTGTATATCATCATTTTAGGCCCATCAAGATCTTGGCATGTTTGACTTTTGCGCTGGCATGTGAGATGGTTGACTAGTACCCATCATGATCTCTGGATCCTGGCCCTTGGATTGGTGAGATTGAGCGCGTGGCAGGCTGAGATTTTGGACGTATGGTATTCCCTCATGGTGAACCTGCACAGAATCATTAATAGAAAAATAAAGTGAAAGGGGTGGGGGACCTGGGGCTCGAACCCAGGTCCCAGGGATTACCAACAAGACGCTTAGCCAACTGCTCCACTTGTACACTTTGTTTACAATATAACAATCAATTAATATCAAATAAAACAAAACGTTAGTGGACTTTTAGCGCGAATTTTTAAACGGACCAACCACCGCTCGCCACTTCATTATCTTCTTCGTTGGCTTTATTTTTTTTCTGAAACAAAGAACAATCAGCAACGGTTTTACACCGTTTCAAAATAGGCCATTTGGGAAAATAGCGATTAGCTCAGGGAGGCTCATAAATTGAGCGCGAGGGTGGGTTTCTCTTCGTCCAAGTGCGCTGAGTATGGTCATGGCATCGTGGTGGTCTAATTTTACCCTATCTGGAAACGCCCAATTCAAAGCTTGCAAAACCCTAAAAGACAACAATGGCAGATTCTCCAATAGTGCATAAAAACGCAATTAAAATATAGGGTTAGCTTCAGAACACATCGCTTAGTATGAATATATAAACAAAATTGCTATGAGAATGTCTCAAAATTAAAACACGAATATGCATTTTTATGAGAAAAAATTGACTTCTTTATACCGATTCAAAGGGTTAGGGATGTGGAAACCTATTCAGGCACGTTGCTTAAGGTCTCAGGAAGGTGATGAGATGATTATCTCAGCTTGAATCGCCCTGGAAAACAGTTTTCAGATTTGAGTTTTTTAGCAAAAAATTCAAGTTGGTTTCTTGGTATATGGCGCAGCTTGGAGTCTATGATCACTAGGGTTGTGTTTTGTATTTGTATGTGAGTGATTAGGGTTGGAAAAGAGGTCCAAAAACCTTTGCAATTATGGAATGGATCTTTGATTTTCATGGCCATAATTTTCCAATCTTTTCATGCATGTTTGCTACCAAATCATGTCCAATTATCTTCAATTCTTTCCTAATCTGACTTGCACGAAATCTTGGAGATATTATATGCATAAAAAGATTTGAAACATTAGGTTTAGTATTTTTCATGTATTTTAATTAATTAAATGAATTATTAATAATAAAAATCCAAATAAATAAATAAAAAATGAAGAAAAACTTCCCTTTGGGCCAAATGGTCGTGCCCATGCCTTGGATAATGAATTGTGGAAGAAAAAGAGGCCCATTAGCAATTTTAGGTCATTTGAATCAATGTTGACTTTTCAAAATATCCAAAAATTTCCCAACTTCCACAAGGCATAACTTGCTCAATTTTTAAGATTTGCTCATTTTCTTGGACATTTTGGAAAGGTCTTTGAGTCCTCTAACCAATTTCTTTGGTTTCATGTCATTTGGATTTACCAATATCAAGTTATGGCTTTTGACTTAAAGTCCCTTTTTGTTGACTTTTGAAAATGACCTATAATGTTGAAATTGATAACTTTTTGTGAGAGCATTTATTGGACTTGAAGTGTGAAGAGGAGTTGTAGGAAATGTCTTTATCTTCAAAATGAGCTTTGGATGGAATTTTTCTGATAATCCATGTGAAAGTTATGCCCTGGTCAATTTACAGTTGACTTTTTCAACTGTCCAAATATGGAAACTTTTGCATCTTGATGATTTTTGAGCCAAGCTTTGAGAATCATGATCAAGCATTGATCAAATGATGTTTGTGGCTTCAAAATGAGATGTTGACCAAAAATTTGAACTTTTGACTGTCAAATGACCATTTTGCCCCTACAGTTGACTGTAGTGCAATTAGGGTTTTTGACTGTGCAATTTTGTGCTATAAGTCTTGAAACTTGGTATGAGGATGTTTGACCATATTTATAAGCATGTGGGACTTGATTGGACCCTTGGAAACTTCATTTTATTTGTCAGAACCAAAACCCTAATTTTGACTGTTAGGAGGCCCTTGAACTGTGCAACCCTTGGGGAATTTTGAAGCATGCTCTTTGCAAATCTTGAAGAATATGGGAGGGAAAATTTTGGGGTACAACAATGATGATGTATCATCTTACCAGCATTTGAACCAAATTTTTTATTTAGCTTAGACACGACGACGCTCATAACTCGTCAGTATCTAAGAAAGATTGTAGATTTTTTTGTATATTTACCATAACCTAAGAGGTAAATGATATAGGTTTTGGAAAGTTGACTTACTAATACTTGGAGACTAATATAGTAAGTTTTGATTTGATTTTGTCTATTCATAGCAACCTTGGGGATAAATAAAATAAAGTTTTATAACACATTGCTGAATGGAGACTGGTGCAATAGATTATACAGATTTCGTTATGTTTACTACAACCTAGGGAGTAAACAATACGAAGATGAACTTGTGTCTTTATCACAACCTAGGGGATAAAAGACAACATAGATGGGCTTATGTTATTCATCACAGCCTAGGGGATGAATAATATAACCCAGAAAATTCTCATATCTATCGCAACCTAGGGGATAGATATTTGAAAAGGTAATTATCTCACCTACCACAACCTAGGGGCAAATGATTGAAATGCTTGATAACACATCATTGCATAGAGACTGATGCAATGATTTATATCCCATATTTCCTCCTGTTTACTACAACCTAGGGAGTAAACAGTACGAGGATGAACCTGTACATTTATCACAACCTAGGGGATAAAAGACAACAGGGGTGGGCTTATGTTATTCATCACAACCTAGGGGATGAATAATATAATCTTGCAAATTTGCATATCTATTGAAACCTAGGGGATAGATATTTGAAAAGCTTGTGTGTTTAACACAACCTAGGGGAAATCAGCACAAAGATGAATTCACATTCATTGTAACCTAGGGAATGAATAATATGAATCCAGTAATTCGCACACCTACCACAACCTAGGGGGTAGATGATTGAAAAAGCTTGATAACACATCACTGCATGGAGACTGACGCAATGAGTTATGTAGCACCCTTCTAAACCCCACAGAATATTCATAATTATTTAAAATAATATCAGAGTAATACAACAAAAGGGCGTCACATTTTATTCGTGAAATAATCATACGTGCTAGTCTTACTCCGTAACACGGGTTTTCAAAATTATTCATGACATATCCATTATCAAGGTTTCACATACTTGCAGTGAAATCATAGTTCAAACAAGTTCATTAAAACACTTCATAGTGCCCCATGATTCATGGTTCACAACTCAACATAATTTAAAATCCATGGAAACAATTTAAATGTTATAACAAAACAAGATCAAAATAGTTTTCAAAACAAAGTGTTCCCATCCCCGATGTTACATATCAGAGCAAGACCTTCTAGATTCAACAGAAATAAAACACACGCTCCAAGCTATTATTCTAAGCCTTTAGGGACTAGTCCTGATTACCGAAACATTACCCACATAGAGGCAACATTCAAGAAGAAAGGGTGAGTTCACCACAATCATTATATAAGATATAAGTAATAGACATATCAGAATAAACCAAAAGTATCACAACATAAACTCAGCATTGTTATATTCCAAGTACCTCAACAATCATACAAATTCAACAACACAATACAACATCATCAATTTAAGAACCATGCAATGTCACATAAGATGTAGTATAAGGACATAGACTCATGCATGTGGTACCAATTCATTTGATGGACACTAGGCCATCACCCTCCAAAGACCCCAATCATAGGATCGATTCCCACTTAGAACTGGAGCAAATAATAGAAATCCCAAATCCACACAATAGGATTGAGAACAAATCACTAGACCAACATCCTAAATCATCAAAATGGACCAAAGTTGTCCAATGAATGCATGATGCGCAACAACAATATAAACGACCACAACTAGTCATACGCATCATCATTCATGTATTCACCAACATCATCATATAAACCTCATCAAATGTACTCATATAAGTAGAGCATCATCATCATATCATCATATAAAACATAATCATCATATTAACAACATATCATCATTATGAACCAAGCATTATCATAAGATCGTCATATCATCATCATACTTCATTACCACAAAACATAATAGTGATTCAACACGGGGAAACTAATTCTATCCTAACTTGGGTACTAGAATTATCCTTCTTATTCTTCATTTTATTCCTCATAAATATATTTCATCGCGCTAGCTATCCAATGCTTCGAACGGAACCTCAAACAAAGTCTGGAAACTTAAGTTACGACCTTTAGAAAAATCTGTCAAAGATTGGATTGCTTGAGTCAATGCATGCCCCCTTTGATTCAACGCATAGGTATTCTATCTTCCCCGGGTGTGCTCAGGTTGACCCAATGAGTCGACACATGCTGAGTCCTGAACCTGCATGAGTCGATGCATGACCTTTTTGAGTCGGCACATGTTGTTTTGTGCTGAATTTTTCTGCAATTTCACTACCTTATAGGTCCTAAAACATCATCTAATCATAGGTAATCATCATCTATTATCATCCTATGTTTCTACATCAATTATACATCATTTGGGCATCATTATTCATCTTTAATCTATCAATTCTCCATCAAACAACATCGAATCACCATCTATGAAACCTAAGGCAAACCCTACCTCCATCTACCACTTAAATAAAATATAATAATCAGATAAACACCCCTTACCTTATTGCTTCGATTGATTGATTATGTTCTTTGTAACACCCCAATTCTACCCCAAGCAATTATGCAATTAAATCAGAGTTATAAAATTTCAATCATATGAAAAAATCGGGACGTCATAAATTCTTCTAACAAATTCATTGCACTCATCATGGATATATAACACTTTTTCAAAACATCGGGTGAACCATCACCATAACATCTTTCATTCAATAATTAAACAACTATGCAGCGGAATTCTCAATAACATCTTTAAAATGACAAAACATCAACTTCGAAACATCTCATATTCAATAATAATCAATTTAAAGTTCAGCAACTAAAAATCAGCAATCAAAAATCAGCAAGCGTTCATCCCCCCGAGTATTACATATCAGAGCAATAACACTGACTCGAACTATAGAAGGTACATAGCCTTCACTCTCGATTACCTGCATGTTACCAACATAAGGGCAACATTCAAACAGAAGGAGTGAAATATCTAACAATATAATAAAGCGCATGATAATTAATATATTAAATTAGATCAACAACATCACCACTTCTCATCTCATAATCAACAACAATCTCAACAATAATATACATTCATCAACATCAAAATACACTTCTTTATGAAATCATATAATGCGACTCAATAGTATGCAAATGCATATGGTACCATTGGAGAAGAACTCCCATCTCAAAAATTTGCCAATTAATAGAGGCATCAACAAGGCATAGCCTTCATCTCAAAATTTTCCAATCCAGGCCATCTCAACGAGCATAAGCTCAATCTCAAAAAATTCAATGTATGCGACTCAAACATGAATGTAATATTAACACCCAAGTCAACAGCATCTCAAATCATCTCAACATCTCAACATAACGACATCTCAAAAATAACAACATCTCAATCATCTCAAAACAATAACATCTCAATCATCTCAAAACATTTCAATTACAACATCTCATAAACATCTCAAAATAATTTATTAAACATCGTTTATTTATCAACGCCACTTATTCATCATAAATTATCAAACACCACTTTAATAACCGCATCTCACTAATAATTCGGCTGTATATCAACACTACATCAATCATACTGTTATTCTACAAATTTTACATTTTTACTGTCACTAATCCTGCTGTCATAATTCTAACAGCAGCCTCTAAACATCTACTATTCATCATTCTATCCAAAAATCAGCACAACGATCATTTACGGGAATTAATCCTAAATCCTAAATTGGCTCCTAGTATTACATTTTTTATTCATCATTTAATCATCTAGAATAATGTTCATCGCGTTAGCTATCCAACGCTTCGAACGACATCTCAAACAGCATCTTAAAACTCAAGTTACAGTAACTAAAAACCGATTCAGTCAAAAACCAGACACTATGTATCGACATAAAACCCTATGGATCGACTCATCCTGCTTCTCCTTTACAACACGGGTCGACGCAAAACCCTATGGATCGACTCATCTTGACTTCAAAACGCAGCTTGTATCGACACATGCATCTCACCGGTCGACCCATCCTGAGTCTCACACACTCATGTATCGACACATCCTCTCTTCGTGTAGACTCATCCTGAGTCTTGTAACTATCATGCATCAATGCAAGCCCTCCTTGTATCAACTCATCCTGAGTCTAACATCCTTCATGTATCGACACATCCAGCTTGGGGTCGACGCATCCTGCTACAGTCTACATAATTTTCTATGTTTTCTTCTGTAGTTTCACTACGAGAATTATGTTACAGTCCTACAAACCTCATTATAACCATGATAATTCATCAATTAACATTATACTCTATTACTCCATCGATCAAACAACATAATAACATCATTATTCATCAAGAATTCATCAATCTTCATCATACATCATCCAATTCAAGAACAAAAACAGCAATCCTCTAACCCCACATATCAAACATCATAAACCCAATTATAAAGTCAGAACCTCACCCTTACCTTGGATTGAAGGTCGCTCTACAATCTCCAGGGTTGAATCTTCGTTCTTGCCGTTTTCCACTATTTCCAGCAGATTCACGTTCTTCACAATCCTTATTTTTCCTTCTACTGCTTCTTTCTTCTATTCTAACAACAAATAATAAAATAACCTAATATTCTATTATTCCTTAGTGGGCTCCAAACCTACACCCCCTTAATACTTCCACTCACACAATATAGGCCCACATTAAATAATATTACACTTCTAATATTATTTCACCACATAATATTATATCTCTAATATTATTTCTCCACTTAATATAATAAATCCAATTTAATTATAACACATCTTCACCAATATTCCAAAAATAATTTAATTAAATAATTAATTAAATTACGGGTGTTACAACTCTCCCCCACTTAGAGTATTTTCGTCCTCGAAAATTTACCTCAATCAAACAATTCAAGATAGGAGTCTCGCATCTTGCTCTCCAATTTCCAAGTCATGCTTTCACTAGCAGCTCCTAGCCAAACCACTTTAACCAAGGCAATCTCTTTTCCCCTCAGAGTCTTCATTTCACGATCCGCGATCCGTACAGGCATCGTCTCCACCGGAAGATTATCCCGTACTTGCACATCGTCCATATGAATCACATGAGATAGATCTGAAATATACTTCCAAAGTTGCGACACATGAAACACATCATGCAAATTCCAAAGATTAGGCGGTAAAGCCACTTTGTAAGCAACATTCCCCACTTTCTCTGAAATCTGATACGGTCCAATAAAACAAGAAGTGAACTTCTTAGACTTCAATGCTCGCCCAACACCAGTCACGGGTGTAACTCTCAAAAACACATGATCACCGGCTTGAAACTCTAAATCCTTCCTTCGCTTGTCATGATAACTCTTTTGTCTATTTTGTGAAGCTTTCATCTTTTCTCGAATCAACTTCACCTTCTCAGTAGTCTCACGAACAAGTTCAGGTCTAAGCACTACACTTTCACCAGATTCATGCCAACATAACAGAGTTCTACATCTCCGGCCATACAACGCTTCAAAAGGTGCCATCCCAATACTAGAATGGTAATTGTTATTATACGTGAACTCTATCAACGGAAGATAAGTATCCCACAAACCTCCCTGCTCAAGAACACATGCCCTCAGCAAATCTTCCAACAATTGAATAGTCCGTTCAGTCTGACCATCTGTCTGAGGATGATACGCTGAACTCAACTTCAATTTAGAACCCAACGCTTCTTGCAAACTCTTCCAAAAATCAGAAGTAAATCTTGGATCTCTATCTGACACAATGCACAAAGTAACACCATGCAGTTTCACAATCACACTAATATAAATCTCAGCCAACTTCGGCACTGGAAAACTGATGTTAATAGGAATAAAATAAGCTGACTTCATAAGCCTATCAACAATTACCCAAATCGAATCATTTCCTCTCAAAGTACTAGGCAACCCTGTCACAAAGTCCATTGAAATGTTATCCCATTTCCATTCTGGAACTTCCAACGGTTGCTTCAATCCTGCAGGTTTCTGATGTTCAACTTTCGACTTCTGACAAGTCAAACATGCATACACAAATCGAGCCACATCACTCTTCATCCCAGGCCACCAAAACAAACCTTTCAAATCTTGATACATTTTGTAGCTCCTGGATGAATACTCAACTTACTTCTATGACTCTCTTCAAGTATCACTTTCTTCATCTCAACATCATCAGGAATATAAATCCGATTACGAAACCTCAACACACCTTGCTCATCTAGCTTAAAATCACAATTCTCAGCTTGATCAATCCCAACCATTAAATCTACCAGTTTCACGTCCAACTTCTGAGCTTCTCTGATACTGTCTAAAAATTCATTATTAATCTTCAACATACCCAACATAACACTCTGCGGAGTAACCTCGCAAACTAAGCTCATATCTCTGAACTGCTCAATCAGCTCCAACTCTTTAATCATCATTGTTGACATATGTAAAATCTTTCGACTCAACGCATTAGCTACCACATTCGCTTTTCCTGGATGATAATTCAAACCGAAATCATAATCCTTTAACAATTCTAACCATCTTCATTGCCTCATATTCAACTCTTTCTGATCAAACAAATACTTTAAGCTCTTATGGTCACTAAACACTTCAAATCTAGAACCATAAAGATAATGCCTCCAAATCTTCAACACAAAGACAACAGCAACAAGCTCTAAATTGTGCGTATGGTAGTTCTTCTCATGAGTCCTTAACTGCCTCGACGCATAAGCAACTACCTTACCATTTTGCATAAGCACACCTCCTAAACCCATCTTGGAAGCATCACAATAAACCACAAAAGGCTCTCCTGGATTAGGCAACGTCAAAATCGGAGCCGACGTCAACCTCTTCTTCAATTCCGTAAAACTTTCTTCGCATTGAACATACCATACAAACGCTCTACCTTTACAAGTCAACTTAGTCAACGAAAGTGACAACTTAGAAAAGCCTTCAATAAACCTTCTATAATAACCAGCTAATCCCAAGAAGCTTCTAATCTCAGTAGCTGACTTTGGAGTTTCCCATTGCAACACAACATCAACCTTCGATGGATCTACAATAATGCCACTACCTGAAATCACATGACCGAGAAAACTAACCTCTTTCAACCAAAATTCACACTTGAACAATTTTGCATACAACTTCTTCTCTTTCAAAACTTGTAATACTACTCTTAAATGTTCAGCATGCTCTTCTTCTGACTTAGAGTAAATCAAAATATCATCAATGAACACCACTACAAACCGATCCAAATAAGTATGAAAGGTACGGTTCATATATTCCATGAATACTCCCGGCGCATTAGTAACACCGAAAGGCATCACTGAATACTCGTAATGTCCATAACGCGTCCTGAAAGTCGTCTTCTGAATATCTTCATCCTTCACTCTAATTTGATGGTAACCCAACCTCAAATCAATCTTACTAAACACACGAGCATCCACCAATTGATCCATCAAATCATCTATTCTTAGAAGCGGATAGTTGTTCTTAATCGTCACTTTATTCAGCTGTCTATAATCAACACAAAGCCTTATACTTCCATCTTTCTTCTTTACTAACAACACTAGAGCTCCCCACGGTGATACACTTGGTCTTACAAACTTCTTCTCAAGTAACTCTTCCAATTGCTTCTTCAACTCTGACAATTCAGATGCATACATCCTGTATGGTGCCATAGACACAGGTTTGGTACCAGGTACAAGATCAATTGCAAATTCAACTTCCCTATCTGGCGGTACATCAGGAATCTCATCAGGGAAAACTTCAGGAAATTCACACACCACCTGCAATTCCTCAATTATAGCTTGAGTCTCTACAGATAGCAACGCCATCAACAAAAACATTTGTGCTTCCTCTTGCATCAACTTCCTCAATTGTCTAGCAGACAACTGACCATCTTCCTCTTCCTCAGGAGTAGAAAACTTCACTGACTTGTCATGACAATTAATATGAACACAGTTATGCTCTAACCAGTTCATACCCAGAATCACATCCAAACCTCTTAACGGCAAACAAACCAAATCAACAACAAAGTCTCTGTCGAAGATCAATAAGGGACACTTAGCACACACCAAAGAAGTAGTCACCGACCCCTTGGCTGGAGTATCGATGACCATTTCTCCATTCAAAGAAGACAACACAAGACCCAATCTTTCAACACAATCAGCAGCAATAAAACAATGCGTAGCACCAGTATCAATAATAGTAATTAAAGGAGTACTATTAATGAAACATGTACTTCTAATAAGTCAGTCCTCAGCAGTTGTCTGATCCTCAACCAAAGCAAACACTTTACCACTTGACTGAGCCTTCTTCGGTTTCGGATACTGACTACCAATGTGCCCTTCCTCTCTACAGTTGAAACAAATCACATTCTTGTGTTCACACTCAGATACAACATGTCTGTTCTTACCACAACGGTAACATCTCTTCACTTCAGCAGTGCACACATTACTCTTGTGCCCAGGTTTCCCACACTTAAAGCAAATCACACCAGCAAGAGCATCTCCCCTACTAGTCCTCTGTCCATGAGCAACTTTCTGTTTACCTTTACCAGCTGGGGCATCATAAGGCTTACCACGATTCTGTTGATGCTTACCACGATTCTGTTGATGCTTACCCCTCTTCTCAATGATAATCTTGTAATGTGCATTATTATCTTCCTCATAAATCCTACAGCTATCAACCAAATCAGTAAAGACACGAATTTTCTAGTATCCAACTGCCTTCTTAATCTCTGGGCGCAACCCGTTCTCAAATTTAATACACTTCGAAAATTCATCATTTTCCTCAGTGTAATGCGGATAAAACTTAGCCAACTCAGCAAACTTGGCAGCATACTCAACAACAGACATACTTCCTTGCTTCAGCTCAAGGAACTTAATCTCCTTCTTACCACGGACATCTTCAGGAAAATACTTTCTCAGGAATTCTCTACGGAACATAACCCAAGTGACATTCTCACCTGCAGCTTCCAACTTACGACAAGTCTCTAGCCACCAGTCATCAGCCTCGACTGCTAGCATATGAGTCCCATAACGAACCTTCTACGCTGGAGTGCAGTCCATCACACGAAATATTCTCTCTATCTCTTTCAACCACTCCAATGCTCCGTCAGGATCATACTTTCCCTTGAACGTAGGTGGATTCTCTCTCTGAAAAGTCGCCAAGCTACGAGATCCAGCATTCCCGTCAGCATTCGGCTGATTTTCCATTGCATGAGCCATTGCTTCTAAAGCAGCAGCAAGAGCAGCATCATTCCTTTCGGCCATCTCAACTTCTCACTACAACATAAACAACGATTAGAACATTAAAATAACAATACTCGATTGTTAGACAACTACGACTCGACGACAAGGTCGGACCAACCTTTTGCTCTGATACCAACTTTGTAACACCCCAATTCTACCCCAAGCAATTATGCAATTAAATCAGAGTTATAAAATTTCAATCATACGAATGAATCGGGACGTCACAAATTCTTCTAACAAATTCATTGCATTCATCGTGGATATATAACACTTTTTCAAAACATCGGGTGAACCATCATCATAACATCTTTTATTCAATAATTCAACAACTACGCAGCGGAATTCTCAATAATATCTTTAAAATGACAAAACATCAACTTCGAAACATCTCATATTCAATAATAATCAATTTAAAGTTCAACAACTAAAAATCAGCAATCAAAAATCAGCAAGCGTTCATCCCCCCGAGTGTTACATATCAGAGCAATGACACCGACTCAAACTACAGAAGGTACACAACCTTCACTCTCAATTACCTGCATGTTACAAACATAAGGGAAACATTCAAACAGAAGGGGTGAGATATCTAACAATATGATAAAGCGCATGATAATTAATATATTAAATTAGATCAACAACATCACCACTTCTCATCTCATAATCAACAACAATCTCAACAATAATATACATTCATCAACATCAAAATACACTTATTTATGAAATCATATAATGCGACTCAATAGTATGCAAATGCATGTGGTACCATTGGAGCAGAACTCCCATCTCAAAAATTTGCCAATTAATAGAGGCATCAACAAGGCATAGCCTTCATCTCAAAATTTGCTAATCCAGGCCATCTCAACGAGCATAAGCTCCATCTCAAAAAATGCAATGTATGCGACTCAAACATGAATGTAATATTAACACCCAAGTCAACAGCATCTCAAATCATCTCAACATCTCAACATAACGACATCTCAAAAATAACAAAATCTCAATCATCTCAAAACAACAACATCTCAATCATCTCAAAACATTTCAATTACAACATCTCATAAACATCTCAAAATAATTTATTAAACATCATTTATTTATCAACGTCACTTATTTATCATAAATTATCAAACACCACTTTAATAACCGCATCTCACTAATAATTCGGTTGTATATAAATACTACAGTAATCCATACTGTTATTCTACAAATTTTACATTTTTACTGTCACTAATCCTGCTGTCATAATTCTAACAGCAACCTCTAAACATCTATTATTCATCATTCTGTCCAAAAATCAGCATAACGATCATTTACGGGAATTAATCCTAAATCCTAAATTGGCTCCTAGGATTACACTTTTTATTCATCATTTAATCATCTAGAATAATGTTCATCGCGTTAGCTATCCAACGCTTCAAACAACATCTCAAACAGCATCTCAAAACTCAAGTTACAACAACTAAAAACCGATTCTGTCAAAAACCAGACACTATGTATCGACACAAAACCCTATGGATCGACTCATCCTGCTTCTCCTTTACAACATGGGCTGGCGTAAAACCCTATGGATCGACTCATCCTGACTTCAAAATGAAGCATGTATAGACACATACATCTCACCGGTCGACTCATCATGAGTCTCACACACTCATGTATCGACACATCCTCTCTTCGTGTAGACTCATCCTGAGTCTTGTAACTATCATGCATCGATGCAAGCCCTCCTTGTATCGACTCATCATGAGTCTAACATCCTTCATGTATCGACACATCCAGCATGGGGTCGACGCATCCTGCTACAGTCTGCATGATTTTCTATGTTTTCTTATGTAGTTTCACTACGGGAATTATGTTACAGTCCTATAAACCTCATTATAACCATGATAATTCATCACTTAACATTATATTCTATTACTCCATCGATCAAACAACATAATAACATCATTATTCATCAATCTTCATCATACATCATCCAATTCAAGAACAAAAACAACAATCCTCTAACCCCACATATCAAACATCATGAACCCAATTATAAAGTCAGAACCCCATCCTTACCTTGGATTGAAGGTCGCTCTACAATCTCTCGGGTTGAATCTTTGTTCTTTCCGTTTTCCACTATTTCCAGCAGCTTCACGTTCTTCACAATCCTTATTTTTCCTTCTACTGCTTCTTTCTTCTATTCTAACAACAAATAATAAAATAACCTAATATTCTATTATTCCTTAGTGGGCTCCAAACCTACACCCCCTTAATACTTCCACTCACACAATATAGACCCACATTAAATAATATTACACTTCTAATATTATTTCACTACATAATATTATATCTCTAATATTATTTCCCCACTTAATATAATAAATCCAATTTAATTATAACACATCTTCACCAATATTCCCAAAATAATTTAATTCAATAATTAATTAAATTACAGGCGTTACATTCTTCGTGCCTCTTATGATGATTCTCTCCAAAGCCTTCGTGCCCTAGCCTCTCTTCTCCAACTTTCATGATTGATTGTGAGAATAACAACTATCTTTTCCTTGTTATCACAAAGGACCCCTAATATCTTCCTCAATTACTCTCAATTAGTCAACCTCTATTTGCTATCATGTCCCCACTTTTCCTACTAATCACCAACACACCACTTTAATTAAAATAACCCTTTAAATAATTATTCCTATTATTATATTCTCAATAATAATCCAAATAATTACTAAATAATTATTTAACCATTCTAATACTTCTAATCATCATAATTCCTATCATGCACAACCTCATACCAGCACATCACACATATAATCATATAAAACATCAATTATTCACAAATACTCATAATAATTCATTAAATAAATAACTTCTAAAAATTGGGGTGTTATAAGTTATATTGCAGAGAAAAAGCTATTTTTGATGATCAAATCTTATATAACTAGATCAAAGATGAGATCGGATTTTTACTGGTTGTGTCTGTTTTCAACCAAGTCAAATGCTTTTTTTGTTGAATTGATAAAGGGCCCCAAGATATTGGTTTCTCCCAAAGTATGTTTGAAAAAATGTCTTAGATTGATATGGAACCCAGGGTGTATATGCCCCATGTATTTTGTGTATGCCCCAAAAATTTACATATGTACCAAATGTGTGTATATGCCCCAAAATATAATGAAAAATGTTTTTGGTATTCTCTTCTTTTAAACCATTGGTTTTGTGTTACCAACTCACTGACATTGTGTTGTTGTGGTATATTTGAATTGATTTGAATAAGACGAATAAGTGTTAGCAAGATCTTGATATTTGTATCGTAGGTGCAGGCGTAGGTGTGGACGTAGACATGGACGTAGGCATGGACGTAGGCATGGACGTGGAAGTAGGCGTGGATGTGGATGTAGGCGTGGGTTTTCTTTTGATTTTTTCTAACCAAAATGCCTTTTGATGTTTTATCAAACGCTTTTATTTATCAAATATCCAAAATGATTTCAACTCAACATTCACAAAAAATAATCGTAGTATTTTGCAAACAAGTTTGAAAAGAAAAAACACAATTGAAAGATTTGAAAAAGTCAATGCTTTATTGATTAAATATGCCTCTGAATAGGCGAGAGTACCATATGTAATTCCTTGAAAGAGGTAATTACAAAAAGTTTTAAACTAGAAAATGGAAATGAAAATGATAATTGTTAATGTTGTTTCCCCAATATCCTTTTGACAGCTTCAATCTCCTTTGATTTTGAGTCAAATGATTTAGATTAATCCTTTCCTTCGTGGTCGCAGTCGTGGTCCTTAGATTGCTGTCTTTTTGTTCTTTATTTCTTCGAGTAAGATCCCTGATTTTTGCCTGGATCGCCCTCTCGGGTTTTCAATCCACTGGGATAATTTTTTGTGCATGTCCCTAATTTTTGCCTGGATTTCTCTTTAGGGTTTTCAATCCACCGGGACGCTCTTTTTTGCCTAAGTCTCATGTTTAAGGTTTGAGCTTAGCGAGCTTTTTATACATAGTATATTTTATTGCGTCTGAATTTGTCAGATGTGGTAGTTCTTCCCCATCCATTGTTGTAAGGATGAGACCACCACCGGAGAATGTTATTTTTACCACATATGGACCTTTGTAGTTGGGTGTCTATTTACCACTGAGAATGTTAAAACCAAAAAGAAAACCATAATTTGTTATCATCACTAAGAATGTTAAAATCGAAAAGGTAGAATAAACAATAAAACATGGTTAAAATGAAGCTGAGATTAAGAGAGACATACCAATAGAGATGAGCTAGATTGTTGTTGTTGGTTCTGACTGAGTGAGGGAGGAAGAAACATGAAACAACGAGATCGAAACAGAACTGAGACTTGAGATATTTCGTGTTTATTGTTGTTGCACTGTTCGTGAAAGCCGAAAGAACGAACGGAGGAAGTCTGTTGTTGTCGTAAGAAGCGGAGAATGATATAGTCATTGTTGTTGTTATTGAATAAGTAGAGAGTAGCGAGAGGCATGTTCGTGGTGGCTGGACGAATGGCATGACCATGGAGGACGACGAGAAACGATTTGCATCAAGAGAGGAAACTTGAGCTAGGGATGTTGAGTGAGAATGATGATGATGATGAGGCATGATAACTGAGATTAAGGTTGAGAGGAAGATGAATCGGTTGAGTTGAGAAGAGAATTTGAAAGAATTGAGGGAATATTTATGTGAGGTTTGATCGTTAAAGAGAGTGTGAGGCACTTCTCATCTCTTTTAGGGTTTATCAACCCGCCTTGTTTAGAGTGGAGCTAGGTCCGGACCCCACCCAATACGGCCCATTATATATATATATATATATATATATATATATATATATATATATATATATATATATATATATATATATATATATATATATATATATATATATATATATATATATATATATATATATATATATATATATATATATATATATATATATATATATATATATATATATATATATATATATATATATATATATATATATATATATATATATATATATATATATATATATATATATATATATATATATATATATTACCTGTTTTGTTTTCTTTTTATTTACAGTTTAGGCTTTGTCATGTCAAATATTTCTAAGCCCATTCCGGAAACTTGCAATATGTTTCCCCTATATTCTGCTTCACACCCTTTACTTCAATTTTTAATTTTCTTAAATTTTATTGTTCTTATTAAATAGTTTAATTTTGTTCTTTTAATTTTATTAAACTTTTTTATTTTTAATTAATTGGTTTAGCCTTAGAATTAATTTAGAACTTTTTTTGAATTTATTCTAATATTTGCTTTAGTTTAGTTAATCATTTCAGTCATTTTTGTTTAGTCACGTTTCTTTACTCGATAAAAATCACACAAAAATATCAGCTTTGCATTTATTTTATTTTCATTACTTTGATATTTTCTCTGTTATTTCTTAACATGTCCCTTAGGAATCCCATGAAATGATTAAATTCATGTTTGGCCGTTTTTGTGTTGAATAAAACCTTAGGATCAATCCATTGCATGATAACTTTAGGATATAATTTCTCCCTTTCATCTCAACATTAGGTTCATCATTGTACGATAACATTAGGGCTAGAACTAGGTTAGTCTCCCTTAGACTTTTTAGTTCCCCTTTGCATCTCTTAAAACTAAAACTTCTTTTTTTTCTATGTCAAAAACTCAAAACACTTAATAATACATGATGAGAATCATACTCTTGTTAAGTAATGAGGATAATAAGCGGGTTTCTTCTCGATCTTATTGTTTTTCATGCTTAACCTTTGTATGGTTTAAATCTATTAAAAAAACATTTTCATTAGTAAGTGGAGACATGTCTAATATCTCTCTCTTGATATCAATTAGTTATTATTCACAAGAAAACACAAACCAATCAAATGTGGCACCTTGCCTTGAGGGCGTAACTCAAAACTCTTTTCATAAAGCGAATGTGTTTTACCCATTCAAGCACGAAGCGAACTCAATGACTTAATCCTCTTCAACGAGCTCCCAACAAGTCTGCGTTCTGATATTTGGAATGTCTAACGCATCGTTGACATAAAAAATACACAACAAACAAAAATGTTTTCTAGAAGAACTATGAGTGCACTGATCCCATACTGCATAAAGGGTGGTATGTAGACACTAAAGGTTCGTAACCGCGGCGGACACGACTAATAAAAACCTTATTTTTTGTATATACTTTGCATTGTATATATTACCTTGTAGCATTTAGCTTTAGACTTAGATTTTTGCACCCTTAGATTAGAATAAACTTGAGTGGATCCCGTGGAGTACCACGGACGTGAGGGATGCTAATACCTTCCCCTCGGGTAATAGACTCCCTTACCTTTTTCTCTTTGTCATAAGACCACGCTCTTTCCTCTCCTTTAGGTTTATTCAGTGTGTCCTTTCCCTATCTTCGGGATAAATAATATTGATTGCGACTCTATTTTCTGCCTATCGTTCGCACTTCAATGAAAATCTCAGACGCGACAGTAGCGACTCTACTAGGGACCCTAGCCGAGTCAATCCTAGTTTTGTTTGTTTGCTTCTTTGGGTGTTTATTTATTTACTTTATTTTCTTTACCGTTTTATTTCTTTATTGCTTTATTGCTTTCTTTTGTATATATTGCATTGTACTTTTGCTACTCACCTATTTTGGATATGCTGTATCTTTTGTGATGTTAGGGTGGGTGATTTCATTTAATAAGTCCTATACCCGGACTTGGGTAAACTTAATATTAGAATGAGCAGTATATTCATGTTAACTTTGAGGGAGTAATCCTGAAAAAGGAGACATGAGATCCCCCACTCAGTGGAGGCCCCTTTGACTGTAGTATTTGTTTACCAAGTAATCAGGAAGATATTTTTGCTTTTGACCTGGGAGCCTGTGGAGCTGAGAAGCCGTAGAACCCTTAACCCATCTTGGCCTTTTAGATGTAGTGCGAAGACTATAACGGAGTAATCCGGAAGTAGTTGTCAGGCGATGCTTCACTCGGACGAGTTTTTCTTGAGAATATTGATAATTACCGAGTAATTGAGACGTTGGTAATATCCGAAAGAGGAATATAGACTCTAGGATTTCCTTAGAACCTTGATCTACATGTGATAAACCATTAGTCTGTAACTTATGAGTGGTTACCTTGACTCCATACTTGTGACGTCGAACCTTTGATCCTATTACTTTTAGTTTATGCAAAGGACTATACAGTGGTTATCCATAATATGTGGAGCTGAGATCCCATGCCATTGCATACCATGACATCATACCATCATTTATATGCATCTCATATATAAGGAATTCCAAAGACAAGTCTTGTTGGTTGAGCTCTTCAAAAATAAAAATTGTTAAAAGATACTTATGGATAACCAATGCGAATGTTGAGACCCATACGAGAATTCCTCATAATGATGTTGATGATCATCACGAAGTTATTGATCTTGATGAGCCCCATGTGAATCTCACTGGTGGAGTTGTTGAAATTTCAAAGATGTACCATGCTCTTGAAGAGAGTCTCAAAGCTATGGAAGGTATCTCGACTTCGGGATTCAATACTGCTGCAATGTGCCTCGTGCCTGGGGTAGTTATTCCTCCCAAGTTCAAGGTTCCTGATTTTGACAAATATAAAGACACCTCCTACCCAGGGAGTCATCTTCGTTCCTACTATCGCAAGATGGCAGCTTATGCTGAAAATGAACTACTGCTCATGCATTTCTTCTAAGACAGCCTGACAGGGGCACCATTGGACTGGTATATGCAATTAGAAAGAACTCATATCAGTACTTGGGGAGAGCTTGTTGATACCTTTTTAAGACATTACCATTATAATACCGCCATGGCTCCTAGTCGCACTAAGCTTCAAGGGATGACACAGAAATACGAAGAGTCTTTTAAAGAGTATGCTCAAAAGTGGCGTGAACTGGAAGCAATGGTTCAACCTCCTCTCTTGGATCTTGAACTAATTGATTTGTTCATGGGTACTCTACAAGGTCCTTATCTCTAACACATGCTCATTAGCACCTCTACTTATTTGTCTGATATGGTTATTATTGGAGAATGTGTTGAAACTTGTATCAAGGCTGGAAAAATCCAAGGTATCCCTAACAGTACCAACAATAATATTGGCAATGGTAGGAAGTCGTTTTCTAGTTTTGTCAAGAAGAAAGGGGATGAGACTAGTGTTGTCTCCATCGACAAAGGAAAAGCTCCTGCATATCCTCAAGTTCGATTTCCTTATTTCCCAACACCTGCTGCCGTTCCTAATCAATATGTTCCTCAAGTGTATGCTGCTAAAACTCCACCACCTTTGATGGCCCAACAACGGCCTTTCGTTCCTCAACCACAGTATCTTCCACAACAACAATTTGCACCACCTCTGAATTACCAACAATAGAATCAGCGATCTCAAGGTCCGAGAGTTCAACAGAGATAAAGAGGTCCTGAGAGGAGATTTGATCCTATTCCTATGTCCTATGCTCATCTTCTTCTACAACTTCTCGCCAGTCAGTTGGTTCAATCACGAGAACTTGGTCCATCACCAGAAAATCTTACAAGGGGATATGATGTCAATGTGCACTGTGAATTTCATTTCGAAGCCCCAGGACATACAATTGAGAATTGTAGAGCATTTAAATACAAATTTCAAGACCTCCTCGATGTAAAGATCATAAATTTCAACCCTGTTGGTCCCAATATTCAGAATAATCCCATGCCTCCTCACCCAGGGGTAGCGGTCAATGTTATTGAAGAAGGTAGTGAGAATATTCTGGTAACCAAGGTTGACGAGATCAAGATGTCACTGGGGACTGTTAGAGAACATTTTTTAAAGCACGATGTGCTGCAAGAACTCCATGGTTTTTGCTTACTATGTTCCTCTAAACCTGAAGAGTGTGCTAGTTTCAAGATGGCTATCCAACAGCTAATGGATGAAGGTGTCCTACAGGTAGAGAATATATTTTTCGAAGAAGAGATTGATATCTTGAAAATTCCTTATTATTCGAGGAACATCTCGGTATCACAAGGAACCCTGTTTATGATTCAGGATCCCGCTACCCCACTAATGATTCAATCTCCAGTTACCCATATGACAACTCAAATTCCTATTCCTCCTTTGTATGAAAACTCAAAGGCAGTTTCGCGGGAGTATAATGTGTTATATATTCTTCAGAAGAAATATGAGTGTCCCCTAGTGGGTGACAAGAATATTACCAACATCGCAGGAATCAATAACATGAATCGTACTGGCAGGGTCTTTTCTCCGCGACCATCAACTTCCTAAGAAACCAACAGTGATGCTCTAGCCAAGGCTAGGGGCTAGCAAGTGATTGGTGACCATCCTGAACCTTCTTTAGGTCAAGAAGCGTAGCAACTTTTGAGGATTCTCAAGCGAAGTGATTACAAAGTGGTTGATCTACTCAACCAGACGCTGTCTAAGATCTATATCTTGTCCCTTCTCTTATGTTCAGAGACTCACTATAATGACTTATTGAAGATTTTGTGTTCTGCACATGTTACACAAGACATTTCTATGGCTCAGTTTGAAGGGATCGTAACCAATATTATTGTAGGAAATTATTTGGGTTTCTGCGATGATGAGCTCCCAGTTGAAGGCAGATCATATAACAAAGCACTGCGCATCTCCATAAGGTGTTTGGATACGGTTTTATCTCTAGTTTTGGTGGATACAGGTTCTTCTCTCAATGTGATGCCCAAGGCTACTCTATTTAAGCTGAATATGGATGGGATAGTGATGAGGCCTTGCACCCTAAGTGTTCAATGTTTGATGGCTCAAGGAGGTCTGTGGAGGTAGAAGTGGACTTACATGTCAATATTGGTCCCCACACCTTCTATCTTTCATTCTATGTTATGAACATTCGTCCATCCTATACTTGCCTTTTGGGTCGCCCATGGATCCATGTAGCAGGACCTGTGACATCTACTCTTCACCAACGCCTGGAATTCATTGTAAACGACAAAGTTTTTGTCATTTGTGGAGAAGAAGATGTAGTGATTAATAATCGGACAACCTATCATTATATGGAAGTGGAAGGCGAGGTGCATGAGTTGTCCTTTTAAGCTCTAGAGATTGTTTCTGTTGACAGGTTTCCCGTCGTGGAAGGTAAGAATTCTGAAGAACCCATGACCTCTTTGAATGATGCTAAAACCATCATGGAAGCTAGATCTTTCCATGATGGTTGGGGAAAAGTGATTGAAGTATATGAAAATAAAGATTGTTTGGTCTTAGATATCAGCCACCCTCCTCCGTGCAAGCTAGTTTGGTTCCTTTCAAAGGAAAGCAAGTTCTCCCAATTTATGATGTTTTCATCAGTGTTGGTACAAGCAAAGAAGGACAAGTTCTTGTAGTGGATGATGAAGGTGACGATGAAGATGTTTCCAAATTTATCTATCAGATTGCACGGACCAGGAGCTGAGCAATTGGACTGCTATGGACATACCTGAAGTTATTTTCCTTGATGTGTTATTTTCTATTTCCATTAAGTCATATGCTCTTCCCAAGGCATAAGGACAGCTTGTAGAAGGGGACCCTTACGTTTCAATCTCTGTTTAAAATTGAATAAAATCCGCATTTTCACATACAATTTTTGTTCCCTGTCTTTTCTTTTTACTTTTAAAAATAAAATGGCAATGCTTTTCTTTTTATATTCTAAATATTTTCTTGCACTTTCTAAAATAAAACATAAAATCATCAATCATGCAGATCCGCCTCGGATTCCATAAAAAATGATAGTGCTATGGTTCCTAATATCCTTGAGAATTCAGTTGACCATGCTAATGAGGATAGTGGGGAAGATTGTGAAGTCCCTGAAGAACTGGCGAGACTCTTGAGACAAGAAGAGAAGGTCATCCAACCATATCAAGAAGATATAGAAGTTATCAACCTCGATACTGAAGAGGTAAAGAGAGAAGTTAAGATAGGTGTCGCCTTGCAAAGTGAAGAAAATAATTGGTTGATTGAGTTTCTTCGAGAGTATGCTGACATATTCGCCTGGTCGTATGAAGACATTCCCGGTTTAGACACTAATATAATGGTGCACAGATTTCCACTCAAGCCAGAATGTCCTCCTGTAAAGCATAATCCACAAAGAACTAGACCCGACATGGCTTTGAAGATCAAAGAAGAAGTTCAAAAACATCTTGATGCAGGCTTCTTATCTGTGATAAGTTATCCACCATGGATTGCTAACATTGTGCCTATACCTAAGAAGGATGGTAAGGTACGTATGTATGTTGACTACCAAGATTTGAATAGAGCAAGCCTGAAGAATGATTTCCCGCTGCCTCATATTGATGTGTTGGTTGATAATACTACTCAGTCTTCAGTGTTCTCCTTCATGGATTGATTCTCAGGTTACAATCAGATAAAAATGGCTCCTGAAGACATGGACAAAATATCTTTGACAACTCCTTGGGGTACCTTTCGCTATAAGGTCATGCCTTTTGGTCTAAAAAATGTTGGTGCAACATATCAACATGCTATGGTGACTATCTTTCATGATATGATTCATAAAGAGATCGAGGTGTATGTGGATGATATGATTGCAAAATCACAGACTGAGGATGAACATCTCGTCCATTTGCATAATTTGTTTGATCGTCTAATAAAGTTTAGGTTAAGGCTTAATCACAACAAGTGCACATTTGAGGTTCGATCGGGCAAGTTACTTGGTTTCATTGTAAGTCAGCAAGGAATTGAAGTAGATCCTGACAAGGTAAGAGCAATACGGGATATGCCGGCACCGAAAAGTGAAAAAGAAGTTTATAGGTTCCTTGTGAGGTTGAATTACATTCATTTATCATCTTACAGCTACTTGTGAACCCATCTTTAAATTGTTGCGTAAGAATCAAGACGTCCATTGGGATGATAGTTGTCAAGAAGCCTCCGAGAAGATTAAACAGTACCTTCAGGAGCCACCAATACTCATACCTCCAGTTCTAGGGAGACCACTCATTATGTATTTAATTATGCTTAAAGGATCCATGGGTTGTGTGCTTGGATAACATGATGATACTGGACAAAAAGAACACGCCATTTATTACATGAGCAAAAACTTTACTGATTGTGAATCAAGGTATTCATTACTTGAGAAGACTTGTTGTGCTCTTACATGGGAAACTCGACGTTTGAGGCCATACATGTTGACACACTCTACACTTCTGATATCTAAGATGGATCTGATAAAGTACATCTTTGAGAAACCAGCACTTACAGTAAGATTGGCTCGGTGGCAAATGCTTTTACCTGAGTATGACATCCAGTACGTCACACAAAAGGCTATTAAAGGTAGCACTCTTGCAGATGATCTTGATCACCGGCCATTGGAAAAGTATCAGTCAATGAAGTTTGATTTTCCAGACAAGGATGTTATGAAACTTGATGATAAGGAAGGACCCAAACCTGGGGAGCGATGGACTCTCACATTCGACGATGGATCAAATGCTATAGGCCATGGTATTGGGACAATTTTGACTTCTCCATGCAATACTCACATACCTTTCACGGCCAGGTTATGCATTGATTGCACGAATAATGTTGAAGAATACGAAGCTTGTGTAAGGGGCCTTGAAGCAGCCATTGATTTGAAGATCAAGATTCTTGAAGTTTATGGGGATTATGCCTTAGTAATATACCAGGTACAAGGTGATTGGGATACACGACACCCCAATTTAGTTCCATACAAGGATTACATATTAGAGTTGTTGCCAACATTTGATGATATCACCTTTGAGCATATTCCTAGAGAAGTAAATCAGTTGGCAGATGCTCTAGCTACTTTAGCAACAATGTTCAAAGTCAGTCATCTGAATCGTGCGCCAAATATAAGAATCCATGCTCATTGTCTCACAACCAAAGACGTGTCAGATGAAAAGCTGTGGTATTTCGACATTAAAAGATATCTTGAGAAGCAAGAGTATCTAGAAGGTGCTATAATTTGTGATAAGCGGACTCTTGGAAGATTAGTATGCGAGTTCTTATTGTCAGGAGACATTCTATACAAAAGAAACTATGATTCGATTATGCTCAGATGCATGGATAGACACGAAGCAAAGTCCATCGTACGATAAATTCACGAGGGCTCTTTTGGGACTCATTCTAGTGGACATGCTATGACCAAGAAAATCCTACGAGCATGTTATTTTTGGATGACGATAGAAAGTGGTTGTTGTGTGTATGCGAAGATTTGCCATAAATGTCAAGTTTATGCATACAGGATACATATCCTCCCACTCCTTTGAATGTGATGACTTCACCATGGCCCTTTGCAATACGGGGCATTGATATGATTAGACGGATTTAGCCAAGCACTTAAAATCGACACAAGTTAAATCTCATTGCTATTGACTACTTCACCAAGTGGGTGGAAGCGGCTTCTTACATGAATGTGACCAGGCAAGTCATCACTCGCTTCATCAAAAAATAAATCATATGTCGTTATGGGACTCCTAACAAGATCGTCACTGATAACGGGTCGAATCTCAACAATAAAATGATGAAGGAGATGTGTGAAGAATTCAAGATTGAGCACCATAATTCACCACCCTATCGGCCAAAGATGAATGGCGCAGTCGAAATAGCTAACAAGAATATAAAGAAGACCATCCAGAAAATGGTTAGAACATACAAGGATTGGCATGAGATGTTTCCCTTTGCTCTACATGGCTATAGAACTTCTGTGCAAACTCCCACTAGAAACTCCTTTTTCGCTAGTCTATGGTATGGATGCGATGCTCCAAATCAAAGTGGAAATTCCTTCATTAAGGGTTCTACTGGATACCAAGCTTGATGAAGCTGAATAGATTCAAACGAGGCTCGACCAACTCAATCTCATTAAAGAGAAGCTCCTAGTAGCCATTTGTCATGGCCAGTTATATCAACAGTGTTGTACCCCAAAATTTGCCCTCGCATTTTTCCACAAAAGATCGCAGCTTCCGGCATTTCCTGATTTTCCAAACTGGCTCAAGAATCGGTCAAACTGACTTTTCTCGTCAGTCAAACAAAATTAGGGTTTTATTGATTTTTCAGGGCTCTGGATTGTTTCACACAGTTGGCTTAGGGTTTTGGTTGATTTTGGCTCAATTTCGATCAGGCGAACGTTTCTTTGGCATTTAATCAGGAATTAGGGTTTGTGCGCGCGTTCTCAGAAAGATCTAAATTCTATAGTGTTTTGCAAGACATTCCGAGATTTGGGTTGAATTCGCATTATTTGATTTAATCAGTAAAAGATTGCAGTTGGTTTGAATTCACGTTCGTTTGATTGAACCAGTCAAAAGATATATGCAGTTTGGATTTACAGTGCTTGGTAAGAAATCAGTAAGAAAGGAATGCACCTGATCAGTATTTTGATTAACTATTGATTCGCTTTGGAGATACCAGGTTTAACTGATCAATGTGCTAAAGTATTGTTTATTTAAATTATTTATTATTCTAAATTAAGTGATTGAAATTTATTTTTCAATTATTTTAATTCAAAGAGTTTTAAATAATAGATAAACAATAAAGAAAGAGGAAATAGAATTGATTGGATAATAAAGACTTTTATTGATTCTTGAATTATTTGAACAATTATTGTTTATAATTTAATTACAAACAATGGTTTTACATTAATTTAAATATTAAATAAAAAGAAAACTATCCTATTTTTTCTAATTCTTCAGTCTTCATTTAGTACCCCTCCATCCATTTTTATTCATCTGCAAAAGAAAAGGAGAAAAGTCAGTGACTGATAAATAAATAAAGACAGATAAAATTGCAGTCATCATTAAGGGCCACTGATTGGGATCAGTTAACCCTCTCTGCAAATCACGGGATTTCTCCCGATTCACAAAGAGGGAAGAATTTTATTTAATCATGAATGCAAAGTTGAGAAAAAATGCAAAGTGTCAAAATGCATAAGTTCAAAATGTCAAACTGCATAGTTCAGAAGCAAGTTCAAATCAAACTGAAAAATCCAAAAAGTACAACTTGCTGTCAAAATGCCAAAAAGTCTACTCAAAGCTGTCAAGAAGAGGATTTGGCAAAGATATCAAAGAAGATACAAAGTACAAAAGCTGTCAAGAAAAGATAAGATATGCAAGCAAGCTATATTTTTTTTTCATCATTTCCCAAGATAAGGGTGGCCCTTTCAGAAAAGTACAGCAACAAACATATTTTAACATATTTAGCTGTACTGAGAGAGAAAAGAAAAGAGATAAGTAAGCAGGTTTTAGGCTTTAGGCAGGATATATAGAAAGATATACAAGAAAGACAAAAGACAGTGGGATAAGAGGAGGTTCAAAAAACTCTAACACAAGAAATATAAAAACTCCTACTGCATAAACCTATCTAACAATAAAACCTCCAAACCAATAACCTGCATTGGCTCAAAAAACTGTTAAACCAGCAAAACCTGCAAGGCCATAACTCAAGCATATACATGGCCTAAAACCTGAACCATTCAAAGCCTCACCCTGCCTGTCAAAAACCTCATAACCATACAAACCTGCAAAGCCATAACTGTCAAGCCTAAACTGATAAAACACAAAGTTTAGACCTGCCAGCATAACTTGCAACCAAACCACCAATCTGAAATCCCATAACCTGTTCCAGCCTTACCAAAGCCTCAAAAAACCAACAAAACCTGCATTAGTCAAGCCTCCAAAAAACCAACAAAACCTGCATTAGTCAAGCCTCCAAAAAACCAGTGAAACCTGCATTAGTCAAGTCTCAAAAAACCAGTAAGCCTAAGCATAAACTGTCAAGTATCAAAACCTGTACCAATATCATTCAAACTCAAGCCTCACCCTGTAAAAAAGCCTCAAGCCTAACAGATAACCAATAAAGACTTCAAAGCCATACCAGCATAAACTTTTCAAACCCTTAACCCTGTCAAAACCCTCGAGCCCTCAGTAAAAAAAAACATCATTGGGCAATAAAAGAAGCATTCAAAACAAGTAAAAGAGACATCTCAAGGCAACAACACAGGAAAGCCTCAGACGACATCATCATGGGCCATTAAGCAAGCATACAGAAGAGGCAAGCTCAAGGAGACAAGTCAGAAGAAGAGAGAAAATCTAAGGCAACATAAATATAAGGCAGGAAACTCAGAGAAGCGTTCAAAGGCAATCAAGAGGCAACCAAAGAAGCGTTCAAGGCAACAAACAGTAAAGGCAACGAAGAGAAGAGATAAAGAAGTGAATCTTTTAAAAAAGGGTTTTCAGTGCAAAAATCATCATCAAACCCTAAAGTGGCAGAAAAGGTAAAAGTTACCAAAGAGCAAGCTAGCGTCTTCACCGTCCCTCCATCGTCAAAAGCCCTCCAAACGCCTCCAAAATCCCTCTTCCGCCATCTCCAAAGGTAGTAATCTTATACCTCCTTACATGCATGTCAATAACGAAAGAAAATATAATTCGAAACCCAAATTGAAATTAAAATCAAAAGAGGAACAAAACCCTAATGCATTTGAGATTGAAATCGTACCTTATAACGTGGTCTGGTTGGTCTACGGAGGGTGAAAGGGGGATGATGGCGTTTATTGGCCTTGTGTGAAGGAGTTGCACTCAAGTATCCATGGCAAGAGATGAACGATTGGAGAAAGACGAACAAGCGAACGAACGGCGCGCTGCTCACGAAACCCTAAAGCCTTGTCCCAAATGAAAACAGTCAGTGAACCCTAATAAAAAAAACCTGTGTCTCAATTCTGGGCCTAACCCGTTTCCAATACAAAGCCCAACGCATCTGCTCTTTTAATTCCTTTATTCTCTTCTTAATGAAACTTAAACAAACACTTTTTTTTATTTACAATAATTCTTTTTATTACTAATAAAATACATTTGTTCAATACTTAATTAATTGAAAATACATCTTTTTCTTTAAACATATAATTAAAATATTTTTCTTATACTTAATCAATACACTTTTCTATATACCTAATTTAGTTAATTTAAAACACTTTTGAATATATATATTAAACACATATACATAAAAATACATTTTATTACACAATATAATTAAGATTGAAAACATTTTTCTTCTCCTTTAATTAAAATTTTCTATTTGTACATAATAGATAAATACATTTTTGCATAATTTAAATTTTAAACATTTAATTAAAATATTCTCTTTTTTGTACATAACAAATGAAAAAAATACTTTTTGTATACATAATTAAAACTTAGAAATATTTTCTTTTCTTAAAACATCATTTTTATATTTAATTAGAACTTAAAACATTCAATTAAAACATTTTCTTTTGTGCATATTAAGGAAATACAAGATTATTAAATAAACATTTAAATTCTTTAAGTTAAATAATACTTAATACATATCAAAATTCACATTGTCGCACCTGTAAATAATTACACTTACAATACATTTCACATTATACACGTACACTTACACAATACATTTCACATTATACACTTGATACATATACAATTGCTGTTTCCATACATTGATATACCTTATTTACATTTGATTACAAATTCGATTTGGTTGTAACTTATTGGATACTATAAGTCTCATCCCCATTTATGAATATTGTACCCCCACTCCCGGATACTATTTGTAATAGCGTAGACTTTACATTTTTGCAATTTACAGTTTTTTCCAATTATACCATGGTTAGACCTAGGGTTGTATATACATAAAATCAAACGCTAGATAACCTAATACAAGACAAATACATGAAATCAATACACAATCACACTTGTACCCTCTAGGGTAATCCCACATGTTGCCTTCCAAAATGGGCCATGCTTGCACGTCGAGTATCTTTGGTAAAACAAATTCAAATGATCATAAGTCCCTCGATGACGCTTTCGAATGTTGCCTAAAACGGAATGATCATAGTCCCTTCAAAGCAAATTGCCAAAGACACTTGGCACCATTGCATTCATGGTCCATACGATGACCCGCGCCCGTCCCGAACAAACTTCCTAAACGCAAGATTGTCCACCAAATTCAATGGTGGAACAAAATTGTTAAAAAGGGTTGAAAACATAGAGAAAACCTTTGAGTACAATAGGGTAGACAAAACTCTTAGTTACTTGAGATCAATTTGCAAAAACACTTGCCTTCTTTTCAAAAACCACAATCCACAAGCACTTTCAAACAAACTCTCAAAACACTTTTGAAACATCTTTTCGAAAAGATACACGCCTTTGTAAAATATTCGAGTAAAGAATTGTTACAAGGTTAGCCTAAGACAAGGCATCTTCTTCCAAAACATTTTCAAAAACACTCACACACACACCATTTTTCAAGCAATCGAAAATCAAGGCAAGTGATCTAAAAACCAAGTAACTAAGAGCTCATGGATAACCATGGATGAAAAGGGTGCTAATACCTTCCCTTTTCATAATCTACCCCCCGAACCCACGAAATATCTCAAAAGGTTTTTGCTGTGCTTTTTAACCTTTCCTTTAGGATAAAATAAAAAGTCGGTGGCGACTCTGCTGGGGAGAAATTTTAAAAGTGGGGTTACCTTAGGGTTTATATCACCTTTACCTTCTTGCTTTGATTGACTTGATTGCTTTATCTTTTGGGTTCTTGTTTGGGTTTTGTTGTAAATCCTCCACCCGGATTTGGGGCACCTTTTTAGGTAAATAGAAAAAAAACTGTGAGGGAACTGTGCGGGGTATACTGACATGTTGAAGCAGTAAGCTATGTTAGTGTGACATATTTGTGAGTACCGGTAACCCTTGAGTAGTCAAGGAGAGTACGGGGCCGCTGTGTGATGTCATGAAGCACTAACGAACTCTTAGAACCTTAATTGACCATCTTAGCCTTTTTAGGAGTAGTGAGATGACCGACTTTGGCGCAGTCCGAAGTTGGTAGATCCTCGATACTACACTCTTTTGAGGATTGTTTTCTTGGAATATTTTGGTCGCCAGTAAGTGGCTAAACCGAAACAATGAACACAGAAAACAATCCAATGATATTGAGCTCCTTAGAACCCGATTTCTATTTTAGGACAGGATGAGCCAACTAACTTCAAGAGGGTAGTACCTGAACCTCATGCAAGCCTAAACCTAAGGACTGGTTTGCTTTGTGTGAATATGTTTGCCTGTATATACACTCACTTGCTTGTGCATACATGTACATAACATCATAACATCATACCATAGCATTTTCAATAACCATTTCAAGGATCTCGAGGGTTCTTTTGATGCAGGGTCACGTTGAACCAGACATCTACCAAGGGGCAAGAGGTTTCTCCTCTAACCAATGCCATCAAAGATCAAGTGCAACAACTTGAATCAGTAGCTATGACCCACTTGACATGGTGAGCTTGATTCTCGTGGAAGGACGTCCGTCGGTGCGAAGTTCTCCAATCCAAGAGCAAAGTTCAACCTCTAACATTTTCTTGTGTTTACCCCAAGAGATCCTTGAAAGCATGCATCCACATACCATGCATTGCATTTTGACAGTCTTTCCTTTTTCAGGTTTCCTTACTCTCCTGCTGTTTATTTCAGCAAGAGATGGCTCTAGAAAGGTCTGTCAAAGACATCCAAGACCAGACTGCTCAGCTGCAGGAGATGTTCCTGAACTTGTCTCTGGGGCAAGAAGAGATGAAAGCTCTCCTCACAAAGGGCTTGGAGAATTCCAACAATGCCAGGAGTGATCAGCTTGCGGAGCTGCAGTTCGATCTGACAACATTGAGGACCCAAATGATGGGACAGTTGGTGGGCCAGATGGCTCTCATCCAAAACCTATCTCAAAGACAAGAGGAACTCAGAGTTCTTGTCCGCCAATTGCTTCCAAACAACCAACTGGGGCAAACATCTGAGGTTGAAGAGCAAATCACCGCTCAGCCTCCATCAACTCAAGAAGACAAGGGGAAAGCTCTCTTGCTTGCTTCAGGGTCACAAGCCCATCAACAACCTCTCCAGCGTCAACGGGGTAATCAGCGTAAGCAAGAAACGTCGGGAAGACAGTTCACGGAGACTGAAATACCATCATTTTTCATACTGAAGCGCCTGTTGGAGGTCAACTTGCTTACCGTAAAGGACCCTCCTCGGAAGCTCAATACTTCCTCTCCTCACTATCATCCTGACGCATTTTGTGTTTACCACTCCTACAGCCCGGGACACGACACCAACGACTGTTGGGCCTTGAAGAACAAGATTCAAGATCTGATCGACATTGGAGTGCTGGAATTCATGCCAGACGGCGAGATGAAAATCTTCTGTTAAAGGGTTCTCCACTTGAAGTGACGAAGCTCAAGCTGAAAGACTTTTGCTTCTTTTTGAATTTTCAAAGTTGTAATTTCTTTTGCTGTCAAACAATTATTGGTTGATGTTAAACTCTGTTTTCATTAATGCATTGCATATGTTTGTCTTGAATTCATCCATTCGTTTCACTACTCTTATGCGTTTCTTTATGATATTTGACTCTTGATAAAAAGCTGTAAGCCTTTAGAGGGAGGATGACGAAACAATACCATGATCTTATACAGTATGCTTCTGAACGGACCTTGCTGATGATGTACAGGCATTTCTTTCAAATCCCAAACACTGGAGTTATAAGGAAGTTAATCCCTAGTCATCCCCTTCGAGCCAAAGAAGTAGGAGTTTTATGTTCTAAACGATCAAAACCTTTGATATAAACCTGGGGCAGGGTAGTCTCTCAGTTTAATTCAAAAGAAAATGCGCATTGAAGTCGCAAACTCTCAGTTCTTAATACAACGAACGATGTCAAAAAAAAAAAAGCGTTCCTTTGGAATCAAAAGACAAGGGTGGTTCCCTATCACATAGACAGTCAATCTCTCAAAAAGAGAAAAAGCCCACTGGGCCAAAACCTATAAAGGAGGCTTAAGAAAGCTGGGGCATCCCGCTGACAGTAATCTCGAAAATGGGAACAGTCAGGCAAAAGTTAGGGATAACAAATCAAAATCAAAATAGTGAGGTCATTACAAAATCCTCAACAACACGAAAAATGTTGAAAAAGAAAAAGGAGATGATGACTGTCTCCCCAAATTCAACTGGTGAACCATCGCCTAAAAGTCGTTCCCAAACTCAAATCAGAGTGCGATGCACAATTAACTGAACTTAGGTTGAAGGACATCACGAAGAGCGGGTGGGTACAAATATACTTTGAGCCTTTATCCTTTGTTTCTTAAACCGTGAACCAAGCCATGTTACAACCCTTCAAAAGTCCTAATTGAAGTGTGGGTTAGTTCGAAAGCATACTGTTACAAAAGGTATCCTGACTCCTGTAAGGCTTTACTCTAAATCTTGTGTTGACTAGTCTTATGAAAAGTTTTCTGCTAAAAACGCATTTTTCAAAACTTCGAGACAAACATAAACTTTGCATTGCTTGAATATCATTGTCTGCATTTGGCTTTTTGTTTAACAGCGAAGAAATTCATACAGCGAATGTTCGGAGGAACGAAAACTCTCTCAGTGAGCAAAATCACTTCAAAGGGACGACACTTCCTTTACTAATCTCTTATCCGCAAGGGGCATGACATGTCGCAATTCAATTAACCTGGGGCAGTCCAGTCAAGGTCCAACAGATCTTTCAAAGTTCAGTTAACCTGGGGCAGTCCAGTCAAGATTTCAAGAAATCTCTCAATATGCAGAGTAATCTGATTCAAGACTCCTTCTCCACCACTTGGGGCATTCGAATGTCAAAAGTGTTCAACAAATCAACTATTACAATTCCAGATTCGACTCCTGTATCCAGCCAGGGCATATCTGTTGACCACATTTCCAGACTCGATTCCTGTATCTAGCCAGGGCACGTCTGAAGAGTTTGAAGATTCGATTCCTGTATCCAGCAGGGCATATCCATCAACTATCACATTTCCAGACTCGATTCCTGTATCTAGCCAGGGCACGTCTGAAGAGTTTGAAGATTCGATTCCTGTATCCAGCCAGGGCATATCTATCAACTATCACCTTTCCAGATTCGATTCATGTATCCAGCCAGGGCATGTCTGAAGAATTCCAGATCAACACCTGTAACAAGCCAGGAAAACATCTGTGAACGACCGATTGTAGAACCACACCTGTAATAAGCCAGGAAATTATCTACATCACCACTTGGGGCATTCGAATGTCAAAAGTGTTCAAAACCCGATGCAGTTTTATACGAGCTCATCATCAGGAAACCCTACACTGGTTCCTCTCAAGACTTCTGAAAACAGCTTATGGATTCTTCCCAACAATGGATGTTAATCTATCAACTTGTTCAGATGCAACTTTTGAAAACAGTTTACGGACGCTTCCCAACAACGGATGCTGCTCTATTGCTTATTCAACTTCAAGATTTCTGAAAACAGTTCACGGGTTCTCCAAGTAACGGATGTTGACCTATCACTTGTTCAGTTTCTCCTCAAGACTTCTGAAAACAGCTTATGGATTCTTCCCAACAACGGATGTTAATCTATCAACTTGTTCAGATGCAACTTTTGAAAACAGTTTACGGACGCTTCCCAACAACGGATGCTGCTCTATTGCTTATTCAATCTCAAGATTTCTGAAAACAGTTCACGGGTTCTCCAAGTAACGGATGCTAACCTATCACTTGTTCAGACACTTCTCAACATTCTGAAAACAGTTTACGGATTCTCCAGTAACGGATGTCAATCTATTGCTTGTTCAGATTCCAAACCTTCTCCCCACAGAGTTTTGGGAGGGCAAATCTTGAGTTCCCTAGTGAAGTCGCCAGAGTTACTTCCCACCGGGCTAAAGATCCTCAATCTTGCCTCCCCAGCATGAGTCTACTAGTTTGGAACTCCCCAATAGAGGTCATCAGGAATTCTCTTCCCCAACAACAGCCAAGGAATTATTTTCCCGGCAGCAGTCAAGATGCTTTTATCTTCGGCCATTTCAGATTCATTTATCCTCAGCAAGATAGCTCATCAGCTTACATGCGCATTCATCACATTCATGTCATAAACATTGATGTCACATACATTGCATCATGCATCATGACATTGCATACAACTAACCCTTTACTTTTTCAGGTAAGATCAATCGACAGACAAAGATCACCTCCCGAGATTCATCCAGAAATAGTTCAGATGTGACCCGGACACGGCGAAATTCTGATACTTATTCCAGATCCATTCAGACGCATCATCAGGAAACCCTACACCGGTTCCTCTTCAAGACTTCTGAAAACAGTTTACGGATTCTTCCCAACAACGGATGTCAATCTACCAACTTGTTCAGATGCCAACTTTTGAAAACAGTTTACGGACGCTTCCCAATGACGGATGTGGCTCTATTGCTCACTCAATCTCAACTCCTGAAAATAGTTTACGGATTCTCCAGACATGGACGTCAATCTGTTGCTTATTCGGACCCCCAATTCAGAGATGTTCCGAAACATGGATGCCCTTCTGATACTTGTCCACTCACCATTGACATACAGTTCAACATGTCCAGATGGCATCTGTAAGCCCATCCTCCTACCAGCAGTCACCAGATGGCATCTTTAAGCCCATCACCAAATGGCATCTTTAAGCCCATTCTCAGATGGTATCTCTAAGCCCATCCCCCGACAAGACTCTATCGTGCCAGGTGGCATCTTTAAGCCCATCACCAAATGGCATCTGTAAGCCCATTCACCTCTACCATCACATCGACGAGTGCAAATTTTCTGGGTACTTTAGTGTCCAATCTTCTTTTACCTTCAAGTCGCGAAAGGCAAACCTGCCAATCTAACTCTTCAGGTCCAAGAAGATTGAACAGGGGCAACTGTTGTACCCCAAAATTTGCCCTCGCATTTTTCCACAAAAGATCGCAGCTTCCGGCATTTCCTGATTTTCCAAACTGGCTCAAGAATCGGTCAAACTGACTTTTCTCGTCAGTCAAACAAAATTAGGGTTTTATTGATTTTTCAGGGCTCTGGATTGTTTCACACAGTTGGCTTAGGGTTTTGGTTGATTTTGGCTCAATTTCGATCAGGCGAACGTTTCTTTGGCATTTAATCAGGAATTAGGGTTTGTGCGCTCGTTCTCAGAAAGATCTAAATTCTATAGTGTTTTGCAAGACATTCCGAGATTTGGGTTGAATTCGCATTATTTGATTTAATCAGTAAAAGATTGCAGTTGGTTTGAATTCACGTTCATTTAATTGAACCAGTCAAAAGATATATGCAGTTTGGATTTACAGTGCTTGGTAAGAAATCAGTAAGAAAGGAATGCGCCTGATCAGTATTTTGATTAACTATTGATTCGCTTTGGAGATACCAGGTTTAACTGATCAATGTGCTAAAGTATTGTTTATTTAAATTATTTATTATTCTAAATTAAGTGATTGAAATTTATTTTTCAATTATTTTAATTCAAAGAGTTTTAAATAATAGATAAACAATAAAGAAAGAGGAAATAGAATTGATTGGATAATAAAGACTTTTATTGATTCTTGAATTATTTGTACAATTATTGTTTATAATTTAATTACAAACAATGGTTTTACATTAATTTAAATATTAAATAAAAAGAAAACTATCCTATTTTTTCTAATTCTTCAGTCTTCATTTAGTACCCCTCCATCCATTTTTATTCATCTGCAAAAGAAAAGGAGAAAAGTCAGTGACTGATAAATAAATAAAGACAGATAAAATTGCAGTCATCATTAAGGGCCACTGATTGGGATCAGTTAACCCTCTCTGCAAATCACGGGATTTCTCCCGGTTCACAAAGAGGGGAGAATATTATTTAATCATGAATGCAAAGTTGAGAAAAAAATGCAAAGTGTCAAAATGCATAAGTTCAAAATGTCAAACTGCATAGTTCAGAAGCAAGTTCAAATCAAACTGAAAAATCCAAAAAGTACAACTTGCTGTCAAAATGCCAAAAAGTCTACTCAAAGCTGTCAAGAAGAGGATTTGGCAAAGATATCAAAGAAGATACAAAGTACAAAAGCTGTCAAGAAAAGATAAGATATGCAAGCAAGCTATATTTTTTTTTCATCATTTCCCAAGATAAGGGTGGCCCTTTCAGAAAAGTACAGCAACAAACATATTTTAACATATTTAGCTGTACTGAGAGAGAAAAGAAAAGAGATAAGTAAGCAGGTTTTAGGCTTTAGGCAGGATATATAGAAAGATATACAAGAAAGACAAAAGACAGTGGGATAAGAGGAGGTTCAAAAAACTCTAACACAAGAAATATAAAAACTCCTACTGCATAAACCTATCTAACAATAAAACCTCCAAACCAATAACCTACATTGGCTCAAAAAACTGTTAAACCAGCAAAACCTGCAAGGCCATAACTCAAGCATATACATGGCCTAAAACCTGAACCATTCAAAGCCTCACCCTGCCTGTCAAAAACCTCATAACCATACAAACCTGCAAAGCCTTAACTGTCAAGCCTAAACTGATAAAACACAAAGTTCAGACCTGCCAGCATAACTTGCAACCAAACCACCAATCTGAAATCCCATAACCTGTTCCAGCCTTACCAAAGCCTCAAAAAACCAACAAAACCTGCATTAGTCAAGCCTCCAAAAAACCAACAAAACCTGCATTAGTCAAGCCTCCAAAAAACCAGTGAAACCTGCATTAGTCAAGTCTCAAAAAACCAGTAAGCCTAAGCATAAACTGTCAAGTATCAAAACCTGTACCAATATCATTCAAACTCAAGCCTCACCCTGTCAAAAAGCCTCAAGCCTAACAGATAACCAATAAAGACTTCAAAGCCATACCAGCATAAACTTTTCAAACCCTTAACCCTGTCAAAACCCTCGAGCCCTCAGTAAAAAAAAACATCATTGGGCAATAAAAGAAGCATTCAAAACAAGTAAAAGAGACATCTCAAGGCAACAACACAGGCAAGCCTCAGACGACATCATCATGGGCCATTAAGCAAGCATACAGAAGAGGCAAGCTCAAGGCGACAAGTCAGAAGAAGAGAGAAAATCTAAGGCAACATAAATATAAGGCAGGAAACTCAGAGAAGCGTTCAAAGGCAATCAAGAGGCAACCAAAGAAGCGTTCAAGGCAACAAACAGTAAAGGCAACGAAGAGAAGAGATAAAGAAGTGAATCTTTTAAAAAAGAGTTTTCAGTGCAAAAATCATCATCAAACCCTAAAGTGGCAGAAAAGGTAAAAGTTACCAAAGAGCAAGCTAGCGTCTTCACCGTCCCTCCATCGTCAAAAGCCCTCCAAACGCCTCCAAAATCCCTCTTCCGCCATCTCCAAAGGTAGTACTCTTATACCTCCTTACATGCATGTCAATAACGAAAGAAAATATAAGTCGAAACCCAAATTGAAATTAAAATCAAAAGAGGAACAAAACCCTAATGCATTTGAGATTGAAATTGTACCCTATAACGTGGTCTGGTTGGTCTACGGAGGGTGAAAGGGGGATGATGGCGTTTATTGGCCTTGTGTGAAGGAGTTGCACTCAAGTATCCATGGCAAGAGATGAACGATTGGAGAAAGACGAACAAGCGAATGAACGGCGCGCTGCTCACGAAACCCTAAAGCCTTGTCCCAAATGAAAACAGTCAGTGAACCCTAATAAAAAAAACCTTTGTCTCAATTCTGGGCCTAACCCGTTTCCAATACAAAGCCCAACGCATCTGCTCTTTTAATTCCTTTATTCTCTTCTTAATGAAACTTAAACAAACACTTTTTTTTCTTTACAATAATTCTTTTTATTACTAATAAAATACATTTGTTCAATACTTAATTAATTGAAAATACATCTTTTTCTTTAAACATATAATTAAAATATTTTTCTTATACTTAATCAATACACTTTTCTATATACCTAATTTATTTAATTTAAAACACTTTTGAATATATATATTAAACACATATACATAAAAATACATTTTATTACACAATATAATTAAGATTGAAAACATTTTTCTTCTCCTTTAATTAAAATTTTCTATTTGTACATAATAGATAAATACATTTTTGCATAATTTAAATTTTAAACATTTAATTAAAATATTCTCTTTTTTGTACATAACAAATGAAAAAAATACTTTTTGTATACATAATTAAAACTTAGAAATATTTTCTTTTCTTAAAACATCATTTTTATATTTAATTAGAACTTAAAACATTCAATTAAAACATTTTATTTTGTGCATATTAAGGAAATACAAGATTATTAAATAAACATTTAAATTCTTTAAGTTAAATAATACTTAATACATATCAAAATTCACATTGTCGCACCTGTAAATAATTACACTTACAATACATTTCACATTATACACGTACACTTACGCAATACATTTCACATTATACACTTGATACATATACAATTGCTGTTTCCATACATTGATATACCTTATTTACATTTGATTACAAATTCGATTTGGTTGTAACTTATTGGATACTATAAGTCTCATCCCCATTTGTGAATATTGTACCCCCACTCCCGGATACTATTTGTAATAGCGTAGACTTTACATTTTCGCAATTTACAGTTTTTTCCAATTATACCATGGTTAGACCTAGGGTTGTATGTACATAAAATCAAACGCTAGATAACCTAATACAAGACAAATACATGAAATCAATACACAATCACACTTGCACCCTCTAGGGTAATCCCACATGTTGCCTTCCAAAATGGGCCATGCTTGCACGTCGAGTATCTTTGGTAAAACAAATTCAAATGATCATAAGTCCCTCGATGACGCTTTCGAATGTTGCCTAAAACGGAATGATCATAGTCCCTTCAAAGCAAATTGCCAAAGACACTTGGCACCATTGCATTCATGGTCCATACGATGACCCGCGCCCGTCCCGAATAAACTTCCTAAACGCAAGATTGTCCACCAAATTCAATGGTGGAACAAAATTGTTAAAAAGGGTTGAAAACATAGAGAAAACCTTTGAGTACAATAGGGTAGACAAAACTCTTAGTTACTTGAGATCAATTTGCAAAAACACTTGCCTTCTTTTCAAAAACCACAATCCACAAGCACTTTCAAACAAACTCTCAAAACACTTTTGAAACATCTTTTCGAAAAGATACACGCCTTTGTAAAATATTCGAGTAAAGAATTGTTACAAGGTTAGCCTAAGACAAGGCATCTTCTTCCAAAACATTTTCAAAAACACTCACACACACACCATTTTTCAAGCAATCGAAAATCAAGGCAAGTGATCTAAAAACCAAGTAACTAAGAGCCCATGGATAACCATGGATGAAAAGGGTGCTAATACCTTCCCTTTTCATAATCTACCCCCCGAACCCACGAAATATCTCAAAAGGTTTTTGCTGTGCTTTTTTAACCTTTCCTTTAGGATAAAATAAAAAGTCGGTGGCGACTCTTGCTCAACCGCACAAGTGCGAATACGAACGCAAAACCACAGTCAGTTCTCCCACCGTATCACAAACACCGTCTCAAGAGAGCATTTGACAAGAAGATTCTACCTCGGGAGTTCCACACGGGGGACCTAGTCTTAATGAAGATCCTCCCAATTCACTCTGATCCAAGAGGCAAGTGGACTCCCAACTATGATGGGCCATACATTATGAAGAAAGCTTTCTCAGGAGGTGCTCTAATCCTGACAAAAATGGATGGGGAAGACTTTTCACTTCCAGTCAATTCAGACTCAGTCAAAAATACTACGCATAAAAAGACCCGCTAAGTCAAAAACCCGAAAGGGCGACTTATGCAAAATTTAAGGCTAAAAGAAAGAAAAAAGTATAACCTGCTAAGTCGGAAATCCGAAAAGGCGGCTTAGGAAAAAATGGTTATCCCGGTGGATTGAAAATCCGAAAGGGTGATCCAGGCAAAAATTAGGGACTAAAAGCGAGAGGTTGCAGTCTAAAAACTCTTCATGAATAACAGTATACACTCCTGGCGGTGGATGGATCAATTCGACTACTATCCTTCAGAAGCAAAGCATTAGGACAATCAAGGATACATGAACTATAGCAATATCAGTTTTAATGGAAGTTTGAGATTTTCTTATTGCCATTTCACCTGTTGTATTTTGTATTTTCTGTGCAACTGCCTCATTTAAGAGTTGTTTCCATGTATGAATGCCTATTCACATGCCAATATCATTAATAAAATTGCCTTTTCACCAAAAAGTTTATTTGTTATGTCTTTTTACTTTATTTTTCATATGTGAATTGTGATTTAAATTCTTTATTAAACATTGCATTAAAAACAATAATGTAATAATAATCACAAGCTAAGACGTGAAACACGATGTTACATTAACATGAAGGCATCCCAAAGGAGTGCCATGGAATTCAAATGTTGTTTTTCTATGCAGGTAGCAAGTCATAACGATCACCTTGTCCTAGCTTATCTCATCGTCACCCCCTGCAGACGATTGAGCATACGACTCTCCAACATTGAGGCAACTTGGGGCACTCTAGGAGATCTATGTCTCTACCCAGCCATTCATAATCCCTCTAGGATGTTGGAAAAGTTAGATCAAGCTACTCCTCCCCAGCAAGACTACAATATCTCTCCCCAGTAAGACTATAACTCAATCCTCGAGTTTTCAAGCACTGATATATATATATATATATATATATATATATATATATATATATATATATATATATATATATATATATATATATATATATATATATATATATATATATATATATATATATATTGCTATCTCGAGACAATGAGAAATGGACCCCAATGAGCCTAATTATTTGCACTCTGCATATAGTAATCATCATTGTGTATTACATTACATCCTCAAACACGTATCATATCCTTTGAAATGGATCATTACACTATACAACTCAAAAATGCATGTGAAGCGTAGGCCATAATAAATCCCCAATCAAAAAATGGTATGTCTCCAAAGAGGATGTTATCCCTACAAATCTCCATCTGATATCTACAACAGATTTCCCAAGATACTTCACGCAAAATACTTGCTCGTCAGTGTCATACAAGATAGCAAATTAACCCTCAAACACTTGTTTGTGCCTCTCTTTCAAACACTCGTACGTGTTAATGCTTTTTGATACTCGTCTGTATCTCATGTCAGTACTCACTCATATTTATTTTCAAACATTTGTCTGTGTTAATGCTTTTTGATACTCGTCTGTATCTCATTTCAATACTCGTCTGTATTGATTTCAAATACTCGTCTGTGTCATTACTTTTTTTATACTCGTCTGTATATCATTTCAATACTCGATGTATTTATCTTTAAACACTCATCCTCATTATTAATTTTTTGATACTCATCAGTATATCATTTCAATACTCGTCCGTATTTATCTTCAAACACTCGTCTATGTTATCACTTTTTTTATACTCGTTCGTATCTCATTTCAATACTCGTCTATATTGATATTCAAACACTCGTCCGTGTTATTACTTTTTTTGATACTCGTCCATATCTCATTTCAATACTCGTCCATATTAATTTCAAACACTCGTCCGTGTTATTACTTTTTTGATACTCGTCTGTATCTCGTTTCAATACTCGTCCGTATTGATTTTTAGAACACTTGTCCGTGTTATTACTTTTTGATACTCGTCTGTATCTTATTTCAATACTCGTCTGTATTGATTTTCAAACACTTGTCCGTGTTTGTTGTACCCCAAAATTTGCCCTCCCATATTCCTCAAAATTTGCCAAGTCAAAGCTTCAAAATCTCCCCAAGGGTTGCACAGTTCAAGGGCCTCCTAACAGTCAAAATTAGGGTTTTGGTTCTGACAAAGAAAATGAAGTTTCCAAGGGTCCAATCAAGCCCCACATGCCTACAAACATGGTCAAGCATCCTCATACAAAGTTTCAAGACTTACAGCACAAAATTGCACAGTCAAAAACCCTAATTGCACTACAGTCAACTGTAGGGGCAAAATGGTCATTTGACAGTCAAAAGTCCAAATTTTTGGTCAACATCTCATTTTGAAGCCACAAACATCATTTGATCAATGCTTGATCATGATTCTCAAAGCTTGGCTCAAAAATCATCAAGATGCAAAAGTTTCCATATTTGGACAGTTGAAAAAGTCAACTGTAAATTGACCAGGGCATAACTTTCACATGGATTATCAGAAAAATTCCATACAAAGCTCATTTTGAAGAGAATGACATTTCCTACAACTCATCTTCATACTTCAAGTCCAAGAAATGCTCTCACAAAAAGTTATCAATTTCAACATTATAGGTCATTTTCAAAAGTCAACAAAAAGGGACTTTAAGTCAAAGGCCATAACTTGAGATTGGTAAATCAAAATGACATGGGACCAAAGACATTGGTTAGAGGACTCAAAGAAATTTCCAAAATGTCCAAGAACATGAGCAAATCTTAAAAATTGAGCAAGTTATGCCTTGTAGAAATTGGGAAATTTTTGGATATTTTGAAAAGTCAACATTGCTTCAAATGACCTAAAATTGCTAATGGGCCTCTTTTTCTTCCACAATTCATCACCCAAGGCACGTGCACGACCATTTGGCCCAAAGGGAAGTTTTTATCATTTTTTATTTATTTATTTGGATTTTTAATCATTAATAATTCATTTAATTAAAATAAATAGATAAAAAATGCTAAACCTAACTTTTTGAATCTTTTTGTGCATAAAATAATCTCAAGATTTTGTGTATAATCAGATTTGGAAAATGTCTTGGTGATTGAACATGATTTGGACTAAGTTAGCATGAAAAAATATTTGAAAAGATCTTGGAAAATCAAATCTTGCAAATCATGAATGCTAAGGTTTTTGTGCAATTTCTTTGACCTAAATCATTGATACATACATATATAATGCAACCCTAATGCTAAAAAAACTCCCAGTTGCGCAGAAGAGCCATAAGCAAACTTGAAATTTTTCAAAGAAAGTCCAATACTGAAAACAGGGATACAAGGCGATTCAAGGCAAAACATCCATTCCATTGGCTTGCTGAGGCTTCAAGGAAGGAGATTGAATCCATAGCATAGTCTAAAACCTTGAGAATCGGTAGATATAAGTCAAACTGTATCATCCTTTTGGCATAACCGTGTTTTGATTTTTAGGCCATATCCATGCATTTTTGTTCTTGATTTATGTTAATTAGATGATTCTGAAGCTAACTATATAAATTAATTGTGTTTTTGTGCATTATACGCGATTCCACCATTGTTATCTTTTAGGGTTTTGCAAGCTTTGAATTGGGCGTTTCTTAACGCTGTAAAATTGGGAGCTCTCAATGCCCTGACCATGTTCAGCATGTTTGGACGATCAGAATAGCATCCTCGCGCCTAATTTATACTCAAAGAGGGCCTATTCGCTATTATTGGCCATGGCATACTTTGGGGGGGTTCAAAACCCCCGCTAACTCTTTTTCTATTTCAGGGAAAAACAAAGCAACGAAGAAGACGACCCTGTGGCATCAGCTGATTGGCTAATTTGAATTGCGCGCTAAAATTCTCCACTAACGTTCATTTTATATTATATTGTTTATTGGCCATAGGATAATCAAGACGCGCGTTTGGTACGATTGGCAAGGCATTGTAGTGGTAACCTCCAGGACCTGGGTTCGAGCCCCAGGTCCCTCACCCTTTCCATATTATTTTTCCACTAATAATTCTGTGCAGCTTCAGCGTTGTAGACCACTATGCATCCCTCAATCTAACACGCCACTTGGCCAATTGCACTCAATCAAGGGATCTGATTCAAAGACTATGGTGAACCTCAGTCAACAGACACACATGCCAGCGCAAAAGTCAAACGAGCCAAGGTCTTAATGGGCCTGAAATGCTGGACTTCACCCTCCAAATTAGGGGCAGAACCCCCCTAGGTTTGCAAGCTTTTTACATTTTTTCATTCTTTTTTTATTTATTTCAATTATTGTTTTTTTTAATTAATTTAATATTTTCATAAAAAATATAAAAAACAATATAAAAATCAGAAAAAGACAAAAAATAAGTATTTTATTTAATTAATATATTTTTTTGTAAATAAATATTATTCATTAATTTTAGTTATTAAATTAGGTTTAATTTTAATATTTTCCTTAATCAATTTAAAATTTGGTAGAATTAGGGTTTGTAATAATTTTTACCCTTTTTTTCTTTTTCTTCACTAATAATTAAATATTATTTATTTTTGTAATTAAATTACCATGTAATTAATTAGGTTAACTTAGGCTTAAACTTTAATATTTTTTTCTTAATAAATAAAAATTAGAATTAGGGTTAATTTCTCAATTTAATTCAATTTCATAAAAATCATAAAATACAAAAATACCAAAAATAATTCCCTTTCATTTTAATTTAATCATTTAATTTAATTTCGTTAAAAGGGTCCAACGCCCTCGTTCCAACATTAATTCAATTCGCGTGTTTATTTCTTTTTCTTGTAAATATTTATGTACCTCTCCCAAAGCCGTGTAATTTCATACTTTCTCGCACTTTACTTTAATTCTTTATTTTCTGTCAAATCGGGTTCTGGATTAAATTTGGCGATGTGGACCCGCGCCTTTGTAATAGTTTAGAACTTTATTTTTCTCGCAATTTTTTAAACTGCTAAATAAATGCATGCAAGAATGAATGGCCTTAAATAAAAAACAAACGTGTAGATCACCAATAACCTGACAAGACAAAAATAAATGAATCTGACACACAAATCACACACCACCCCTAGGGTACGCCTCACTGTTGCCTTGCCTCGAAAGGTGATCGTCGAGTAGAGGATGTCTTAGTAAGTCCTCATGATCCGGGAACCTGGCATGAGGGTAGCTTCTAAGGTGTCTTCCCATTGCTCTGGTGATCACCATGTCCCGAACTTCGAATTGACCCGAACAACTCTAATAGTGGCGCTACCTACCTCTCAATGGTGGGATGGCACTACTTTAAAGGACATCTACACAGACGAATTCCTTAGGGTAGGTAGACGACTCTAGATACCTGCTCTAATTTCAAAAACAAATCAAAAATACTTTTCACACCGACACCTTTTCAAAAAGCTTTCGAAAGCAATTTTTCAAACACTCTTGAGGACCGATACAAGAGTCGAACTGAAATTTTCAAAGAAACTTTTTAAAACCCACAGTTGAAAAGCAAACAAACCATTTTTGAAAACACAAGTGAGCAAGTATCTAAGAGCCCATGGATAACCATGGATAGAAAGGGTGCTAACACCTTCCCTTTCTATAACCTACCTCCCGAACCGAGAGCAATCTCTATAAGGAATTTTTCTGTGCTTTTGTCCTTTCCAATTGGAGAAAATAAAAGACGGTGGCGACTCTTGCTTCCGCGACATTTCGCGAACCAGCGTTAAACAGTCAGTTCCAGATCCACCGATCACAGTGTTATTACTCTTTTCATACTCGTCTGTATCTCTTTTCAATACTCGTTCGTATTGATTTTCAAAACACTCGTCCATGTTATTACCTTTTTTATACTCGTCTGTATCTCATTCCAATACTCATCTATATGGATCTTCAAACACTCGTTCGTGTTAACCTTTTATTAATGATCGTATGTATCTTCTTTCGATACTCATCTATGTCGATCCTTTCTTTAAACCCCCAGCAGACATCACAAATAATAACACTTACGCCATCTCTCCAAGACAAATTTCAGGTCTTGGTATTTAATCTTTTTTTCACCTTGAATGTTCAAAAGGCTAGCGCCAATCTCACCTTCAGGTTTAATACGATTAAATAGGGGCAACTGTCATACCCCAAATTTGTCCTACCCTTTTTATTTTTATCTGGTTTAGGCTTTGCATATTCATTTGCATCATCCTCATTAAGTCATTTGCATATCATGAAGTTCATTGAATAAAGCACTTGGGTTCAAAATATCAATGGTTGTGCCATCCAGGGTTTAATTTTGGTTTGAAGTTTCTTCATCAGATAAAAAAAATTCATTTGGTTCTCGAGCAGTGAACTGTGGAATTAAGTTTTGAATGCAAGTGGATTAGGGTTTCTCATTCATGTTTGAGCTTGTTAACATTCCTCAAAGAGAATATTATGGTTAGGGTTTTATCTCAGTGATATTTTTCTATGCTTCAAGGATTCTTCAAAGGCATTTCTTTTGTGATTAAAAGAAGAATTTGTCAAGACAAAGGGCTTATGGTTCGAGTTACAAAAGTTTGGATCATGATGCAAGAGATGATGATTATAGAATCATATTGTGTTCAAGACTTCATCATTGTCTCCATTCTTTGTTGCTTTTCATACAAGTTGGTTTGGATTTGAATGGAGAATTAAAATGGTACTCAAGTATTATTTTGAGATTCGTTCATCCATTATCATCGAGAAAAGACTTTTGAACAACTCTTAAGGACATTGCAAAAGGGGAAAGAATATTCAAGGATGGTGTGGGAAGTATGCAAGATCTTGAAACCACTTGATTATGTCAAAAGTTATTCAAAGATTCAAGCGTAAAATCAATGTAAGAGTTCATTCAAGATTCTTAAAAAATGCAAGTCATAATACACTTCACTATACTTGTTTCAACTATTTTCATTCCAAGAGATATCAAGCCTTACACAAGGTAATAGGGTCTCACAAATTTGACTATAATCCTAAAAAGTTTCTAACTCTTAAAGCTACATGAAACCAAGTTTTAAACTCGTAGCTTCTCCTTGCTTGCCTTGCTGCTATGTCCACTTTGCCATGATGCACATCCAAACACAATTGCTGCAAAATAGACCCCACAAACTATCAAAAAATAGCCCAAAGACGTGTTGTACTTGTTGTCCAAACCTGCACAAAACAAAACATAATACCCTGTGCCAAAATCTCCAAACAAGTTAGTCCACCAACATGTAAAACCTTCTGCCCATAAACAAACAAAAACAGTTTTGTACCAATCCTATAACAGAGCCAACATTTTCATGAAAACAGCAAGAAACAACCCTATTTAAGAAAGCAATAGAGCCAGCATACCATATCAATTCAAAACTCACCAAACTTTCCCCCTAAAACTCCCCTCAATTCCTCTATATAAACCACCCTCTGTTCCTATAATTTGGACACAAAAGACAAGTAGAAAAATACCAACCATCTTACAAGAAAACCCTACTCAAACTCCCTCTAACCTCTCCCTAAAACTCTATCAAAAAATCGTCTCCAAACTCTGCATCAGCCAAGTTCCATATTCACTCGCATAAACCTCCAACAAAAAAAATAGACCTGCAAACAGAAGCAACAACTCAACTATACCAACATAGTTTCAGACGGAAAGAGGAGAAAAGAGACAGAATCAAGTGCGCTTAAAAAGGATTTTGATTTACCTCTTTCGAAACTCTGTCGGAGATCCTTTGATAGGTACCTTTCCTCAACCATTCTTGCATCTCCTTGTTTGTTTTATCTGAGTTGATTATGTCAACTTGTTGCTGTTTTGTTGATTGAATTTGAATATGAACCATGTTGTTATTTTTCTATTCTTTAGGGAGTGATTCGAAATTACTAAAATCTGAAGAAAAAAATACAACCATAATTTGTTATCATCACTGAGAACGTTAAAATCGAAAAGATAACCATAATTTGTTATCATCACTGAGAACGTTAAAACCAAAAAGGTAGAATAAACAACAAACATGGTTAAAATGAGGCTGAGGTTAAGAGAGACTACCAATTGAGATGAGTTGGATTATTGTTGTTGGTTCTAAACAAGTGAGATAGGAAGAGACATGAAACGACGAGATAGAAAGAGAAATGAGACTTGAGATATTTCACGTTTATTGTTGTTGCCCTGTTCGTGAAAGCCGAAAGAAGAATCACAGGAAGTATGTTGTTGTTGTAAGAAGAAAAGAATGATATAGTCATTGTTGTTGTTATTAAATTAGAAGAGAGTAGCAAGAGGTATTTTTGTGGTTCCCGGATGAATGGCATGACTGTGGAGGACGACGAGAAGCAATTTGCATCAAGAGAGGAAACTTGAGTTAGGGATGTTGAGTGAGAAGGATGATGATGATAAGGTATGATAACTGATATTAAGGTTGAGAGGAAGATGAATCAGTTGAGTTGAGAAGATAATTTGAAAGAATAGAGGGAATATTTACATGAGGTTTGATCGTTGAAGAGAGAGTGAAGCGCTTCTCATCTCTTTTAGGGTTCATCTACCCGCCTTGTTTAGAGTGGAGCTGGGTCCGGACCCGACCCAGTCCGGCCCAGTATGTATATATATATATATATATATATATATATATATATATATATATATATATATATATATATATATATATATATATATATATATATATATATATATATATATATATATATATATATATATATATATATATATATATATATATATATATATATATATATATATATATATCTGTGTGTGTGTGTGTGTGTGTGTGTGTATGTGTGTGTGTGTGTGTGTGTGTGTGTGTGTGTGTGTGTGTGTGTGTGTGTGTGTGTGTGTGTGTGTGTGTGTGTGTGTGTTTGTCTGTGTGTGTCTGTGTGTGTCTGTGTGTGTGTGTGTGTGTGTATTTTAACCTGTTTTGTTTTCTTTTTATTTACAATTTGGACTTTTCTATGTCAAATAATTCTAAGCCCCTTCCAAAAACTATCAATACGTTCCCCATATATTCTGCTTCACACCTTTACTTTAATTTTCTTAAATTTTATTGTTCTTATTAAATAGTTTAATTTTGTTCTTTTAATTTTCTTAAACTTTTTTTGTTTTCAATTAATTGGTTTAGCCTTAGAATTGATTTATAACTCATTGTGAATTTATTCTAATATTTGCTTTAGTTTAGTTAATCATTTTAGCCATTTTTGTTTAGTCACGTTTCTTTACTCGATAAAAATCACACAGAAATAGTAGCTTTGCATTTATGTTATTTTCGTTACTTTGATATTTGCTTTGTTATTTCTTAACATGTCCCTTAGGAATCCCATGAAACGATTAAATTCATGTTTGGTCGTTTTTATGTTGAATAGAACCTTAGGATCAATCTATTGCATGGTAACTTTAGGATATAATTTCTCCCTTTCATCTCAACATTAGATTCATCATTGTATGATAACATTAGGGCTAGAACTAGGTTAGTCTCCCTTAGACTTTTTTGTTCCCCTTTGCATCTCTTAAAACTAAAACTTCTTTTTTTTTTCTTTGTGAAAAACTCAAAACACTTAATAATACATGATGAGAATCATACTCTTGTTAATAATGAGGATAATAAGCGGATTTCTTCTCGATCTTATTGTTTTTCATGCTTAACCTTTGTATGGTTCAATTCTAAAAAAAAAATTTCATTAGTAAGTGGAAACATGGCTAATATCTCTCTCTTGAGATCAGTTAGTTGTTATTCAAAACAAAACACAAACCAATCAAATGTGGCACCTTGCCTTGAGGGCATAACTCAAAACTCTTTTCATAAAGCGAATGTGTTTTAGCCATTCCAACACGAAGCGAACTCAATGACTTAAGCCTCTTTAACGAGCTCCCAACAAGTCAATGTTCCAACGTTTGAAATGTATAGCGCGTCATTTACATAAAAATACACAACAAACAAAAATGTTTTCTATAAGAACTACAAGTGCCATGATCCCCCACTAGATGAAGGGTGGTACATAGGCACTAAAGGTTCACAACAGTAGCAGGCACAACTGATAAAAACCTTATTTTTTGTATATACTTTGCATTGCATATATTCCCTTGTAGAATTTAGCTTTAGGCTTAGATTTTTTCACCCTGAGATTAGAACAAACTTGAGTGGATCCCGTGGAGTACCACACGTGTGAGGGATGCTAATACCTTCCCCTTACGTAATTGACTCCCTTACCTTTTTCTATTTGTCGTAAGACCATGCTCTTTCCTCTCTTTTAGGTTTATTTAATGTTTCCTTTCACTCTCTTCAGGATACATAACATTGATGGCGACTCTGTTTTTCGCCTATTGTTTGCGCTTCGATGAAAATCTCAGATGTGACAACCATAATAAAGAATTAGCAATAAGAGAACTTAATTTTTGAGGCTACTCATACCTCATCAGATTCAGAATCATGTAATCTTCCTTGTAGAGGTGCGTCATAAACCAATAATACAATAGTGGGATGTAACAATTTAGAGTATTCCTTCCCTTTTCGTACTGCGTATGAAGTGCATAGTAAATGTCATCAAGTAAAGCAAAAGTTGCATCCGTATTGAAAAATTTTGCACCCTAAAATATGCTAATAGTCGTAGGGTCAATATAGTCCAAAGTCTGTGGAAATAAGACTACACCAAATACAAACAGTCTCAAACAATCGACACAAGATTCCCATTCTTTGTTATTGGCAAAGTCAAAAGCCTTAGTATCTAAGTAACATCTCTTAATCCCTCGTACATCACCTTCTTTTTTGTAATTAAGTGATAATTCGGGATAAGGGATCCCTAAACCTTATGCCAATATTTTGACGTTAATAGTCTGCCAAATACCCGCATAATCTTTTTCTTTAGAAAAGTTCAAAATTCTATCAAATTCTTCTAGAGTCGGTGCTAGCTGAAAGTCTTGAAAAGGGAAGCACCTCAATAGACTGTCGCAGAACTGAATTAGAGCAGAAATGGTATGAAATTGTACCTCTAATTTGGTTAGGTCAAGGGTATCCCCATAGAAAAGAGTGAACATCTTTAAAGCTCTTTCAGACAGTTTTTCTTTTATAACCTTGATTTTTGACATATCTGGCTTGACGACATTGATAAAGACAAGTTGTTTCCCTTTGGTATTCATTTTTAGGACACTTCACCAAAACCTTTAATTATTAATTTTTTAACCCTGTGAATAAGACAAACAAAAGGAAATAGAGGGTAATGAATATATGAAATGCAAAAGTGTATGAATGTATGAATGTGGGGCTTAGTGGCGGGATTGTATGAAAGGTACCCTTAAAAGGTAGGCTCTTGTTTTGGCCTACAGACATTCTATCCTCCCTATAAGATGGTTTCCTTAAGAGTATAATGAATAACACTAGATGTAAAGCCACAATGGCCTCCCTTAAGCGGAGCCTCTTTACAGACCGAAACATTCGTCTCTAGGTCATGAAAGGTCTCATCATGAGATTTTGGTTTAAGGGTTGTACAAAGAGTCATAGGTATCATTCCAAAGTCCTGCTTCCCAAGAGGATATATCTTGATACGTATTCCTTTCATGGAATTCCATCGACTCTAGGTGAATTCTTCACATAAACTCATAGGGCTGATGTATCCCCTTGGCTAATAGACGAACCTTCCTTCTAAAGGTTTTTGAAAATAATTTTTGAAACAATAAAATTCCACCACAGATGAATATAATATAATGAATAATATAATAAATAATATAATGAGAAAAAATAAATAAATAATTAAATAAGCAAGAAATAAAAACCCAAAAACAAGAAAACCCAAAAACCAAAAGACAAGGCTTTTAAACCTAAGGTTGAATCCCCAGTGAAGTCTCCAGTTGTTGTAACTGGTTTTAAATTGTGAGTCGCCACCCTTAATTTTTATCCTAAGGAAGGGAGTATAAAAGAATAACCCTAATTTGGACAGAGATTTTAAGTTGTTGGACTCGTTCTTAGACGAATGGAAGGTGTTAGGCACCCCTCATCTACCTTGCTCACAAGGATACTAGGGTTTTGAAGCGTAATTTTTAAGAAGGGTTTTAATTTTTTTATTAGGGGAACGCGCCATAATTTTAGTCGTATGCCTACGTATCCTCTTATGAGGAATCGGAGTCCCAATTCGTAGTTCGCAGCTGGTTGGTATTTTTTATAGATTACGAAGATATTTGAATTCCCCTTGTACTCGGTCTGGGTGTGTGCAGTCGATTAAAATATATTCGTAATCCTTTTTGAAAATTGATTGTTGAATTTAATATATTATGAAAAAAGGTTTATTGTTGGTTAAATATTTTTCTGTGTATTAATTATAAAATATCTTATTAATGCATGATTTAAAAATAATTTTAATGCAATAAAATAAATAAATATTTGGATGATTGAAAATAAAAATTGATTTACAATAATAATAATAATAATAAATATTAATATTTATAAATATATTAAAATATAAAATATAAAAATAATAAAATAATAAAAGAAAATAAGAAAAACGCAGGGGGTGTAAATTAAGTTGGGCTAGTAAAATAGAGGGGTATGTGTAGCAGGGCCCTGAATTCAGATGTTGAATTCAGGCCCAACACAGGGGGTGTGAGTTTGCACTATGCAGTAAAAGCTGGGTGTGTGAGGGAGTAAGCGTCCAAGTCCAAATATTAGACTTGGCCCATTAGGCTGAGGCGGTATGAATTTGTGCGTGTTAGTAAAGTGACACAGAAGGGAGGTGTGACTAGTAAGAGACTTGGCCCAAAGGGGTTTAGGAGTCCATTTGGACTTTATGCATGCAGTTGTATGGTGTTACCATGGACATGCATTTCAAGGACGTTGAATTATGATCATGCGGTGGTTGTTGAGGGTGTGTGATAACGACCGTGGGTTTACGCGTACTGGATTATTAAACACATTATATTTGTTTTTACAAAATATTTCATTTCATTTTGTTCTCTCTTCCTCTTCCCTATTGTTCTTCTTTCTCTCGCCTAACAACACAAACTGAAAACCCTAACCACTTTCGTTACAACCCTAATCGGCAATGATCGTTCCTCCTTCCTCCCCCGATGCAACAACAATAATAAACACCCCAAAATTAACCCCAACCCCCAATTTTCCACAAACAAAACACAACGGAAATAAAAACCTAAATCTAAGTATTCAAAGCTTACCTTCTTCGCCATAAATCTCTGTGCTTCTCCGAATTTGGGTTTGAATCGTTATGATTTCCTCTTCTCTCTTTCTGTTTTGCAGGCGCTGGATGATGGTGACAAAGGGAGTAGCGGCAACGCAATGGAGAAAGATAGGGTTTCAAATGTTGAAACCCTAAATTCTATACAGAGCGGAGGCGAACAAGAGTTTACGGTGGCGGTGTTGAGTCTTCTTCTCCTATGTTTTCCCCCTCTATTCAATTTCTTTCTCTGTAAACTCCTTTTTCTTTGTAAATTTTTTTCTCCCCTCCCCCTCTGTCTTAGAACCCTAGGCTTCTACAATGTTAGATTTATGTATAATAGGAAGGTTTTGTGAGATTGTCGTTATTATTTTAGATTGATAGCAGAGATTAGGAACTTAGGGTTTTGTTTGTAATCGCTTCCGATTTGGTTGTAATTTGATTTGGTTTTGTATAAAGTTTTGATTCGATCTGCTTAATTTTTTACTAGATCTGATTTAGTTTGTATTGTATTAATTTTGTTACATTTGTAAACTTTTGGATAATTTAATGCAAGATTTAATTATGTTCTGTTTTATCTGGACACTAATGGTTTTTGGCTTCAAACATGCATTTTTTCCCTTCAATTTAAAACAATAACCGTTTTTATTTATTTGGACTGTGCGTTTGGATCTTGGGCTTAGGCCTTGAAAGGACGTTCTTTTTTCAAATTAATAAAACAATAAATTAATTAAGTTTATAATAGAACTTTAATATCAATCTACTAATAATGTTAGTAAAATACAAAAACAAAAACTTGAAATGGGTCAAAAGTTTAACTATTGGTCCACTCATCTCAAAAAACAATACCCCCTCCTTTTTGTACGTAAATGGGCCCTCTGATTTAGAAATGGCCCAAAGATTTCTTTAATAGCGTGAACCCTCCCTTCAACAATTAAAATGGGCTAAAATTTTACATGGGCTTTTAAAAAATTACATGGGCTTTTCTGATTTAGAAAGGCCCATTAATTTCTTCATAAGATAAAAACCCCCCTTTATAAACTTTAAACCCCCGTGAATATGTGAGTAATATATTATAAATCAAAATAATTTTTAGAAATATAATAAAAAAATATTAGGAACTAGTAGGGGAAATTTGGGGTATGACATGATGTTTCTCAAAAATAAGATGAAGGTTTGTTTACTCAAACTTGGTATTCTTATCAAGTTTATGATAGCATGGAACTCTTGTTCTATAGTATAAGATACATCCAAGGAATTGTCTACAACGAAGTTGTGTCAACCTGAGCTAAGTGGTTGATTGGTATCTGCACCTGTTGAAGTGTCATCTGAATCACCTAGGATGAGCATTTCAGTTTTTTTCTGGAGTAAGGAGAAGTTGTTGTTTGTTTTTTGGGATCAAAGGGTCATAGTCCTTATTAAAAGGAAGTGTGATTATTCTCTCCTTGTTTTTTGTTTGTGAAGTTTCTCCTTAATCCGGAGTTCAGTTGTGTGGTGTCCTCACATAATGGAACATTTGTTTCTACAAGGATTGAAGGACATCCTTGTATCTTGAAGAATTGGGAGAAGCAGATTTATTCTGAATAGTCTGTGTGTGGTATAATTCCATGTTTATTGAAGTCTACTCTAGATACCTGTTAGAGGAAATCTCCTTTATAGGTGCAGAAGATTGGCTTCTAACATCTCAAAGTCAGACAGGAGGTCTGAACATTAGAATATCCTTGAGATGTATAATATGAAGGTTCCTGCATGCTCTGCATGTATTTTGATTTGGTCTTGAAGGTTGATCATCTACTGATGGTTGATCCTCTTTGTAGCGATAAAAAATGTAGCGGGGTAAATCGGAGATCGAATTATTAATTAATTCGTCTCACAAAAGCAAGAGTCGCCACCGCGCTTTATTATTTCCAAGGGAAAAGGGGAAAGAGAGAAATAAAAATAAAACCCTAAAGTATGCAATGTAAAATAATACTTTAAAAGTAATAAAAATACAAGGCGTCTTTGAAAAGAGGTCTAGAGTTCGGGGGTTGGTTATACAATGGGAAGGTATTAGCACCCAATGTATCTATAGTATTCTATAGGAACCTTTTGAAATATCTGTTTTTTGGTTAAAATTGTTTGTTTGGTTAAAATGGTTTGTTTGGTGAAAATGATTTGTTTGGAAAATATTTTGAAGATACGACGACCTAGTGTCGAAGTTTTGGCATAAAAGGGGTGTGAGTTTTAAAATTGACTTTTTAGGAATATTAACTTAAGTTTAGAAAAAATAGTAAAAACAAAATGAATGAAGGAATTCGCACGATCGTACTACTTATAAAGTTAACAAAATATTTCCCTTGGATTAAATCGAGCAAGTAAAATAAGATGAATCAACAAAGTATAAGCATTCAAAAATTCACAAGAAAACAAATCTAATGAAACAGATTAATGACCAAAGGCATCGAGAAATTAAAATGACAAAGATATTTAAATAGAAGAAAAGGGAACTAATTATCTAAGTCAAAATTATAAGATTACTTACTAAAATAATTCTAAACTAATTTGTTATCTAAAAATAATTCTAAAATTACTACGCTAGATCTAAACTAAATTAAAATTTTAATATTAGAAAATTAAATCTAAACTAAATTAAATTCTAAAGTTACTAAATTTAATTTAAAACAAATAAAAATTCCAAAGTTACTAAACTAAATCTAAATCAAATAAAATTCTAAAATTACTATATTAAAAATAGAAATTCTAAAGTTATTAGGTTAAATTTAAATTAGATGAAAATTCTAAAGTTAAATCATATCTTAAACTAATTGAACGTTCTAATAAATCTAAACTAAAAAACTAGATTAAGAATACTTTAAGCATAAATTAAATTAATTATAAGAAAAAGGCATGTAAAACTGAAGTATAAGGGGGGTAGAGTAAGAATTCGTATGGCTTAAAAAGACAAAAGAAAACAGGAGGCCCATAATGCTAAAACAGGTTATATGAAGAGAAAATAAAAATAAATAAAACAACTACTGCTGGGCCGGACCGGGTTGACCCGGTTTTGGGAAAGAAGCAAGGAAAAAAAATTTCGAAAACCCTAGTAAACGAAGGGATGCCGCTGGCCTTGGGGAGAGGAAAATTACAGATTAATTAATATTATTATTCCTATTTCCAATAAAACAATTAAAGGAGAAAATTGAAGAAAAAAAAACGATCCTCTCTCACATCATCACCATCCTCAACCTCTTCTATTCCTCTTTCAGACTTTCTTCCTCCTTAATGTCTTCAATCATCATCTTCCAAAAAAAAAGATAAACCGTGACGCAAACTTTTAAGCCTCTCCGAAGATGGATTTTTAACAGCGGTAACAGTTGCGGGGATTTCAGGAAGAATGTTGTTTTCTTTTGCATGGGTTAATGACTCACTAGCAAAACCTCTGAAGGGAAGAAAGAATTCGGGATGGATCGAAAAGGGATCAGATCTGCGTTCATCGGAAGAAGGCGGTGCGATGGGGTTCTTAGAGACGAAAGCGGATGTGGCGTGGTTGGCTCTCCATGAGAGAGATGAAAGCCTCTTGGATGCAACCCTCAACATTCTCTTCGTTGGTTCTCTTCTCTTTTCCCTGCGCTTGTGTTATACACAAAATGAGACGATTGTTGAGTTGTAGTTCACAGAGCGATGGCAAGGTGATGTTAGTGCGGTTTGTTGAAGGTGATTACAAGCGAAGCTAGTTTCGGTGAAGGGTAATGTATCGCGTGGTGATTTGAAGTTGTTGTTGCTCACGGTGATGATGATGAAGATTTTGTGTCAACATCCGCTCACGGTGGTGGTTGGGTGATGTTGTGATTGAGGCAGAAATTGAACGGAGATGTATGGAAGCAACTGAGATATGCCGAACTGTGACGATAAGGTAATGATTTTTATAGTTTTGCAGATGGATTTGAGGATGTAGGAAAGTTCTGCAAAATTTTGACAGAGTTTCACTTTTTTTTTAGAACTTCTCATGTATTGGAGTTTTATGAGGATTTATGTATTGAGTTATGAATTCGGTTTCAACAAGAACTTTTGAGCAGTTACCGTTCTGAAATTAATGAGGATATTTGTGGCTTTTTCAGGGTTTTGCAGAAAGAAAGTTTGGGATAGAGGTTCTTGTTTTTTTCTTTTACAAGGTTCTAACTCTATGTGTTTTTTGTGGGTCTCTTTGTTTCAGATATACGCGATGGAGCATGAGGGGAGTGGTTCAGACAAGTAGATGAAGGTGACAGAAGGTTGACAAGTGGTTGAGGTCTACGGTTGAGAATAAAACAGGAAGGGAGAAAGATAGTTTACGATTGAAGGATGCAGCCGTGGTAGGAACGATTTTATGAACATAAGGTTGGGAGGAACTGGATATTGGAGTGCGAGGTAACAATTGTAAGGTGATGGTGAGTGTTGGGCAGCATTTAAAGGTATTTTCATGCGGAATGAGGTGAGTCCTCTACTCCTCTTAGTGTCCTCTTGATTTTTACAATTAAAAAAATCTGAATGAAATTCTCAGAAAACTCTCAACCTCAAACTCACAGCTTTTCTATCGTTATAGCAGTTATGGACTATAATGTGAATTTAAAGCACAAACTAAAAGAAAACAAGAATGCAAAAAAAAATCAGGTACCTCTTTGTTCCTCTCTGTTTATGATTTTTGGTTGCGTTATGTTCACCTACCTCTTACCCATCATCTTTGCATTTTGAGACTTCAAACAGACACAAACCGTTTTAAGGTCCCTGCTGATTCAGGTATGAGACTTTTGTTGTAGGTGGTGAAAACTTCAATTAAATATGGTTGCAGGCATGAATCAGGTATGCAACTCAGTTGTAAGTTGGTTGGTTGTGAATGAAGGTAGAGACAGTGATGGTTGAGTTTTCTTGTTTCTCTTGAATTTTCTATAAAAAAAAAAGCCCCCCTTCATTGTGATAAAGCTCTATATTATATAGTCTCAAGATTAAAAATGGGAGGGAATTGAGTCCATTAAGAGCATTTCTGATCTATGCTTTATGGATGTAAGAATGTCTAACAATTTTTGTGCAATCTGGCCTAGCTTGACAGGTTTTTGGCATCATTGCAGCAGGGTTGATTTGGACCTCAAAGATAGGGACAAGTCAAGATTTTAGAGCAGCAAACAGCAGTAGTTTGGACTGGTATTCTTGGACTTGTATGGACAGCAATAACATAGCATAGTAGTTTTTTAGAGTGTAGCAACCTGTCTTCCATATTTTGCCAATTGAAATTCCCGTTTTTACCATTTTGGCCAGTTTAACAGGTACTTCGCTAGCAGGCAGCACAACAGTACGTCCCTAATTTCCTGCATTGAAAGCATGAAGCATGGCCTACTGTCCATTCCGAATGAGAGCATTTGAAGCAAGTTCATTTATTAATAACAGATGGCTTGTTGAAGCAGACTTATTTCCTTCAAATGGGGCATACAAATACTATTTTTGAACATTTTAAATGACTAGTTTTGAGGATTAAAGAAAGTGTTTGTAAAAGGGCTTGAAGTGGTACAGAAAAGTCATGAGACTTAAGGGTAGTGTAGCATAGGTTAAAAAAATTCAGAATTATGTACCTTGTTAATTTTGTAATCCCTTAAATAAAACAAATTTCATTTATTGAACAAAACTCTATTCTTCTTATTGAATTTCAAATCTCAAACTTCTTTGGATGTGTGCATTATCATGCCTTGCTTTCATGAACATGTCTTGATAACATTTAATTGAAAATGATATGATGAATACACATGGATGTAGACATGAACATAGCTTGGCCAAAAATTAAATGGAAATTGAATCTTCAATCTTAACTTGAAAAATAGCTTGAATGATTCCATACTTCACCAATTCAAAACCCTAGTTCAATGACTGAGGAGTTGATGAATCCTTTACCCTTCATTTCTTACTTAATGTCGTGATTGTGTTCTTGTAATACCATGACCCCCTAATAATCTTGGCTTGTAAAGGGAAGTTGGAGAGGATGTCACAAGGAGCCTAATTCCCAAAGAATCGCTCAAAATGTTGAATATTGAAGAAGTTATGAATTTTTGAAATCTGACTCGAGAAATGACAAAAATAGGTCAAATTGCTTGTGAACACTTGCTATGCAATGACACAGATGGGAGGTGGGATCTTAGGTCAAAAATTGGGGTATGACAGCTGCCCCTATTTAAGTTTCTTCTATTCGGAGATATGAAGATTAAAATCTTCGTCTCGACGATATTTAAGGTACTTAAATACATAATGCGCAATTTTTGCTCTAAGATACCGCCATTATGTTTGTGATATGAATGTAGTATTTAAATTCACAGAGAATGATATTGTATGAGACAGAAACAATGCTGGAGAAACCAAACACCAACAAACCACAGGAACATAGATTATACACTATTGGGGAAATGAGCCATCGACTTCGAATGATACACTCTTGACCTCGAATAAAATTTGAGAGAATACGACCTCTGACCCTAACAAAGAAAGCATCTTGCATAGGCCACAAAACAGATTATCGACCCAAAATAACAGTGAGTTCACAACTCAAGGTCAAAGATAGACAAAAGATGTATCAATTTTGATGATAATGGACTACCAACTTCTGAAGGCAAAGATTTCATAACGAGTCTCTCTGCGAGATTTTTCCAGAGGGATACCAATTAATGCTGAAATAATAATATGGTTGTAGATACACAAGCTGCTCAAATAAAGAAGCTTCCACTTGCTGTCGTTCAAAGATGTCAATAACATACAAGCTGCTCAAATAAAGAAGCCGCCACTTGCTGTCTTCCAAAAATACTATGACATACAAGCTGCTCAAATAAAGAAGCTGCAACTTGCTGTCATCCAGGGATGTCAATAACATACAAGCTGCTCAAATAAAGAAGCCGCCACTTGCTGTTTTCCAAAAAAATACCAATAACATACAAGCTGCTCAAATAAGGAAGCCGCCACTTGCTGTATTCCAGAAAAATATCAATAACGCGCAAGTTGCTCATGAAGAGACCGCCGCTTGCCGTTTTTTTCCAAAAATAATAACGTACAAGTTGCTCATGAAGAGACCGCCGCTTGTCGTTTTCCAAAAAAAATAATAACGCACAAGTTGCTCATGAAGAGACCGCCACTTGTCGTTTTCTAACGATGTCTATAACGTACAAGTTACTCATGAAGAGACCGCCGCTTGTCGTTTTCCAAAAATATTAATAACGCACAAGTTGCTCATGAAGAGCTGCCGCTTGTCGTTTTCCGAAGAGTAATTCAGAAGAAAATTGCGATAACCCTGCCAGAGAATAAAATCTTCGTCAAAGGGAACCATGAATCAATCCTTCCCGAGGAGATCAAATACTTAAATGTGCAAAATAAATGCACCATTCATCTAGGTTGTTTAGCTTGGAGAAAACCACGAGATAGCCTATGCAAGAGACAAAAAACTCCCTCCAGGAATAAACCAGAGAGAAGACAGTCAAACAAGACTCCACCCAATGAGAAAATAACTCGATTAGGGATTCATCCTATCCAGAAATGGACAAGGAAGGCTAAATCAAAAAAATCATCCACGAGGATTAGCTCAGTTGAGGAATTTAGAAAGGAAGCACATTTTCTGCCTAAATTAACATTATACTTGGAAAGAAATATGTACGCTGTTTGAATAAACATAAACAAGGTATACGTCCCAAAAATCAACGGCAAATGTGAATATGCATGCGTGATATAAGTGTAAATGAACGAATGAATGTTATGCTGACGGGACAGGTAGACGGAATATCTTGAAGATGATAAGATATCATGAAATAATAGATACTCGACCAATCTTAAAAAGACGGAAAATAACTGGAACTGGAACCACAAAGCAACGTCAGAGCGTATCACGCTACAAGGCTCAAGTCTTATGAGGAGAAAAGTATTCAAATCCAATCTTCTAATACCGATAGACCACTGGCATGATACAAAATGTACCACACCTCAGAAATCTGCTCAAATAAAGATAACCAAAACAACGCTTAACTGGAGAAGCTAGGGAGTCACCAAACTTAGTACCACGAGAAACGCAAGTTTACACAACCAACACCTCATGACGATTTTGAAAGAAAACAAGTTCATCAAGCAAGGATAAATTACTGTATTGTTTGCATTTCATGACTTAACCATCCTCGGAACAACTGTTAATATTCCTTTCAGTATTCAACGACACATTTTAAAATAAGAAAACTTTAAATAATTTTGTTTCAAATATTGCCGTAAAATAAAAAATTTGCCCACAAAAGGTAAATGCTCAAATTTCATTAGTAAGATGGTAGTTCACTAACAACGCGACTCCAACGGTTTACAAAAGTTTGGGAAATAGTACATGAAAGAAAGGGTTACACAAAAACAATGATCACTATTCTCCCTAACAACTTCGAATTCCGAAATGTGCTCATATGCCACAGCCGGTCTGACCAAAAGCCTGCCTAAGCCGCCCCTTCGGGTTTTCAACTTAGCGAACTGTCAACTCAAACCTAGGCGAAATACTTCTTGACTGCATCAGCGTTCATGGAGCGCGTGAGCTCTTCACCGTCCATATTTGTGAGAATCATGGCGCCTCCAGAGAAAACTTTCTTAACGACATACGGTCCTTCATAATTCGGAGCCCACTTGCCCCTAGAATCAGGTTGGAAAGATAATATCTTTTTTAGCACAAGGTCACCTTCTCTGAACTCGCGTGGTCGAACCTTCTTATCAAAAGCCTTCTTCATTCTCTGCTGATATAATTGACCGTGACACAATGCTGTCAATCTCTTTTCCTCAATTAAATTCAACTGATCATATCTACTTTGACACCATTCAGCCTCAGAAAGTTTAGCTTCCATCAACACTCTGATAGACGGAATCTCAACCTCCACGGGGAGTACTGCTTCCATACCATAAACCAGGGAAAATGGGGTTGCACCTGTTGAAGTTCGAACTGAAGTACGGTATCCATGTAAAGCAAACGGAAGCATTTCATGCCAATCTTTATAAGTTACCACCATCTTCTAGACAATCTTTTTGATGTTCTTGTTAGCAGCTTCAACTGCCCCATTCATCTTCGGCCTGTAAGGAGAAGAATTATGATGTTCGATCTTGAACTCCTCACAAAGCTCTTTCATCATCTTGTTATTCAAATTCGAACCATTATCAGTGATGATCTTGCTCGGGATGCCGTATCGAAAAATGATCTGATTCTTGATAAATCTGACTTCCACCTGTCTGGTTACATTAGCATAAGATGCTGCTTCAACCCATTTAGTAAAATAATCGATCGCTACCAAGATGAAACGATGACCATTTGAAGCTTTGGGTTCAATCATTCCAATCATATCAATGCCCCACATAGAGAAAGGCCAAGGTGAAGAGATCACATTGAGGAGGGTCGGTGGCACATGTATCTTATCCGCATAAATCTGGCATTTATGACATTTCTTCACATATTTGCAGCAATCAGATTCCATTGTCATCCAATAGTAACCAGCTCTCAACATCTTTTTAGCCATTGCATGTCCGTTGGCATGGGTACGAAAGGATCCTTCATGTACTTCTTGCATCAACATGTCTGCTTCATGTCTGTCTACACATCTGAGTAGGACCATGTCATAATTCCTCTTATACAATACTTCTTCATTGAGGAAGAAACTGCTTGCTAATCTTCTCAACGTCTTCCTATCTTTATTGGATGCCCCAGGCGGGTACTCTTGAGTTTGAAGAACACGTTTAATGTCATAGAACCACGGTTTGTCGTCGGTGACCTCTTCTACTAAGAACACATGAGCAGGTCTATCGAGGCGCATAACCCGGATTGTAGGCACATCGTTCCAACCATTCACTTGAAACATTGAAGACAAAGTAGCTAAAGCATCAGCCATTTGGTTTTCATCTCTAGGGATATGATGTAATTCCACTTTGTTGAAGAAAGATAACAATCTTCTAGCATAGTCTCTGTAAGGGATCAAACCAGGATGACAAGTCTCCCATTCTCCTTTGATTTGATTAATTACCAATGTCGAATCTCCGTAGATATCAAGAATCTTAATCCTTAGATCCACTGCTTCTTCGAGACCCAAAATACATGCCTCATATTCATCCATGTTGTTCGTGCAGTCAAACTTCAATCTCGCCGTGAACGGGATATGAGTACCTCAGGGAGTGATGATGATAGCCCCAATTCCATTTCCATAAGAGTTCACAGCTCCGTCAAATATCAAACCCCAACGGGATTCAGGATCAGGTCCTTCTTCGGGTAACGGCTCTTCATAATCTTTAGCTTTCAAGTACATAACATCTTCATCTGGGAAATCAAACTTGATGGATTGATAATCGTCAATTGGTTGGTGAGCCAAATGGTCGGCTAAAATACTCCCTTTGATTGCTTTCTGAGTGTGATACTCAATGTCATATTCGGATAACAACATCTGCCAACGGGCTATTCTTCCAGATAAGGCGGGCTTCTCAAAGATATACTTGATCGGATCCATTTTGGAGATCAACCAAGTGGTGTGGTTAATCATATACTGGCGCAGACGGCGAGCAGCCCAAGCTAAAGCACAACAGGTTTTCTCAAGCATTGAGTATCGAGACTCACAGTCTGTGAATTTCTTACTCAGATAATATATGGCATGTTCCTTTCTTCCAGTCTCATCTTGTTGACCAAGCACACATCCCATGGAATCTTCCAATATAGTCAGGTACATAATCAAAGGTCTTCCTTCCACTGGAGGAATCAATATGGGAGGTTCAAGTAAATATTCTTTGATGCTATCAAAAGCTCTCTGACAATCTTCTGTCCACACACATCCTTGGTTCTTTCGGAGAAGCTTGAAAATCGGCCCACAGGTAGCAGTCATATGAGATATAAATCTAGAAATATAGTTCAGTCTCCCAAGGAATCCTCTTACTTGTTTTTCCGTCTTGGGTGCGGGCATTTCCCGAATAGCTTTGACTTTATCAGGATCTACCTCAATACCTTTCTGACTGACAATGAAACCCAGAAGTCTTCCAGAACGAACACCAAAAGTGCACTTGTTGGGATTCAGACGGAGTTTATACTTTCTCAAACGCTGGAATAACTTCAATAAATGTTCCAAATGATCTTCTTCAGTTTGTGATTTGGCAATCATGTCCTCCACATACACTTCTATCTCTTTATGCATCATATCATGTAATAAAGCAGTCATGGCCCTTTGGTATGTTGCACCAGCATTCCTCAAACCAAACGGCATAACCCGATAACAAAATGTTCCCCAAGGTGTAATGAAAGTTGTCTTCTCCATATCTTCTGGTGCCATCTTGATTTGATTGTAACCAGAGAAACCATCCATGAAAGAAAAGACTTTGAACTTTGCGGTACTGTCGACCAATACGTCAATGTGCGGTAATGGGAAGTCATCCTTTGGGCTAGCTCTGTTCAGATCTCTATAGTCTACACACATTCGAACTTTGCCATCTTTCTTAGCAACAGGCACTATATTGGCTAACCATTGAGGATAGACCGATGTAACAAGGAAACCTGCATTAATTTGTTTTTGAACTTCTTCTTTGATCTTGTCAGCCATATCAGGACGAGTCCTTCTCAACTTCTGCTTAATCGGCGGACATTCAGGTCTCAACGGTAAACGATGCTCCACAATATTGTTGTCCAAACCTGGCATATCTTGGTAGGACCAAGCAAACACATCAACATACTCTTTGAGAAGCTCCAACATTTTCTCTTTGACCTTTGGGATAAGCAATGCTCCGACCTTGACTTCCTTTTTATCTTTTACATCACCCAAATTGATCATCTCTATAGGTTCTTCAAACGGCTGAATAGTCTTTTCATCGTGCTCAAGTAAACGGGAAACTTCATCAGGAACTTCTTCGCTATCCTCTCCTTCGGCTCCGAACACAGGGAATTCAAAGTTGGGAGGGGGCATAGGATCATTGTTTTCAATGGTTAAGTCATGGATTAATCTGCACATATGATTATGCTTTATTTTAGAAATCGATTTGTACAAATAAAACAAAAAGTTATTATATTTTCCTATTACTACCAATTAATTTTCATTACTATTTCCCAGAAAGAGTGAAAACAATAAAACAGTAGTGGACAAAATAACATTTTTATTCATGAGGGGCAATACTTGAAACAAAGAGCCCATACATTTTCTCTTTTGCCTTGGGCAGAGCAAAAGGATTTATTTTCAACATAGCCCGACACAAATACTTTTCGCCTTGGGCAGAGCGAAAATTTTTTCAAAAATAAAACAAAACATTACTCAGAAATGTGCATCACAACAGGAACATCAACAGCAATCCAGTTCTGGCAAACCACTCCATGCGTTACAAAATCGGGTAAATCCTCTTCAGAATCGTCTCTTATTATAGCATCAACTTCAGGAGGAGTTGGATGGATAAAACCTGCGCTTCGGAAAACTTCTTGTATCGGACGAGTAACTATTTCCTGCTTGACTCTTGTAGACACGAGATGAAAACCAAGACCTTCTCCAGATTTGTTCTCGGGCAAAGTCAACACCTGGCCCCAACCTTCAACCGAACCACTTTCAACCACTCATCGCGCATCCTCAAAAGAAGAAATAGATGTCCCTGGCTTCTTCACTTCATTATTAGCAACAGATAGAGCTTGGAATTGGGTTCCAACATCCTCATCAGCGTCAATAAAAGAGAAAGATGACAAATGGCTTACCACCATAGCCTGCTCTCCACCAATCATTACCAGCTTTCCATGCCTTATAAACTTCAATCTTTGATGGAGCGTGGAAGTGACTGCCCCTGCATCATGGATCCATGGACGACCCAATAGGCAACTGTAGGCGACACGAATATCCATTACTTGAAAAGTGATCTGAAAAGTATGAGGACCAATTATTATAGGAAGATCCACTTCACCAATGACAGTCTTCCTAGAACCATCAAACGCTTTGACAATTACCCCACTAGGTCTCATGGGAGCACCTTGATATGAGAGTCGAGATAATGTAGTTTTGGGCATTACATTTAACGACGAACCTGTATCTACCAACACACTTGATAAAGTATCATTTCCACAACTTATTGAGATACGCAAAGCCATATTATGGTTCCTTCCCTCCTCCGGAAGCTCTTCATCACTGAAACCAAGATTGTTACACGAAGTAATATTTCCCACAATTCCATCAAATTGGTCAACCGTCACATCATGATCCACGAATGCCTGGTCCAAGACCTTCATCAAAGCTTCTCTATGGGCACCAGAATCTCTCAGTAAAGCAAGCAAAGAAATTTTGGAAGGAGTTTGCAATAGTTGGTCCACAATCTTATATTCACTTCTCTTGATGAGCTTCAGAATCTCATCATCATCGGGATGTGGGATAGGTTCATTGGATCGGCCTATCTCAACCCTTGGTTCAACATTTCTCGCTGGAATTTCTACCGGTATGGGCCTCCTGACTTGAACTTCTGGTCTCTTCAAAGGTACTGCTGTAAAGACACGTCTGCTTCTCGTAACTCTGCCCACATCAGCGATGTTAACAAAAGATGGAATTGTTGGTATAGGGACTTCTACCCCATTTTCAATCATTGTGGCATTATACTTATACGGTATAGCTTGGTCGGAGTTGTAAGGCACAGGACCAGGTGGATAAATGATCAAAGGAGCAACAGGTGCAGTCTGACTATCGTAAACGATCTCTATTGGTTCAGGCAAGTTGAATTGCGGTATTATAACATTCACTTCATTAACTGGATCTCTATCATGTGTAATAGTGATAACCCTCTGGTCTAACAATTTTTGAATATCCTCCTTCACAATAGGGCAATCAATCTCTCTTGAACAAAATTCACAAACATCATAATCATGCTGATGCCTAAAAAAGGCAAGTCTTCTTAAGCTCTGATGTAACCTGATCAACGAATCTCTTATGTGTTCAACTTGAAAAACTCGAAACTTTCCTGGACAACCTTCCACCATATTCACCGATGCTGCCCCATGTCGAGGCAAAGGATCATCTCTAACATTTGGGTTAACATCCTTGAAAGACAAGATACCATTCTTAATCAACCTCTGCACGTCTGCCTTTAAAGCAAAACAATTTTCAATGTTGTGCCCCGGCGACCCTTGATGGTATTCACAAAACTGATCTGCCTTGTACCACGGAGAAGTATTATTTGATGCGATAGGAGGAGGCTTCGTCGTTATGAGGTTTTTTCTGATTAGAGCGGGGAACAACTCAGCGTAAGTCATGGGAATGGCATCAAATTGTGGTTTCCTTGGTGAACGATTCTGGTTATTAAATTGATAAGCCTGTTGTCGAGGCTGCTGTTGAAATGGCCGTTGCTGAATTGGTGGGGTTTGATGAGTTGGGGTCACCATTGTTGGGCGGACAGCCGGAGTGACTGCCGCAACATGTGAGTAACCTCTCCTTGGTCTCCCTGGGAAGATTACGCTGACATCTTGTTCTTTTCTTTTTGGGAAAACACTTCCAAACTTCTTGGTACTGCTAGACGGACTTCCTTCTTTAACCAAACGTCCTTCACGAATCCCTTCCTCCAACCGCATGCCCGTACTTACCATCTCGGTGAAGTCACTGGGTGCGCTGGCAGTCATTCTTTCATAGTAAAAGGAACCTAAAGTCTTCAAGAATATCTTTGTCATCTCTTTCTCCTCAAGAGGAGGATAGATCTGAGCAGCAATTTCGCGCCACCTCTGGGCGTATTCCTTAAAGGACTCTCTGTCTCTCTGGGACATCGCCCAGAGTTGATCTCTGTCTGGCGCCATGTCGACGTTGTACTTATACTGGCAAACAAAAGCTTCACTAAGATCGTTGAAATTACGGATCTGAGTGTTGTCCGAACCCATATACCACTTTAGAGCGGCACCAGTCAAACTGTCTTGAAAATAGTGAATTAACAAGTCATGATCATCAGAATATGTAGACATCTTTCTCACGTACATAGTCAAATGACTCCGAGGACACGAATCACCTTTATACCTTTCAAAGTCCGACACTTTGAATTTTGCTGGAATCTTTACATTCGGAACTAAACACAGGTCATGAGCATTCTTTCCAAACAAATCCTTCCCCTTTAACGCTCTGATCTCCCTTCGCATCTCTTGAAACTGGTCTTGAAATTCTTCCATTCTATCAAAAAGACCCATACTTTCAGCAGGCTCGGCAGGATAAGTAGGTTCATTCATGTATGGCATAGAGTGAACCACAGGAATGACAGTTGTCATCACTGGTTGAGGGAAGGGTGCCACAGACGGGATTACAGGCGGCATAGCAGTTGTCTCTGGTTGAGGAAAAGACATAGTAGGTTGAACCAAAGGCTGTACGACAGACTGATACCCTTCTGGCACAAATTTATAAGGCATTCCCCACGGAAAACCTTTTGGCATCTGATGTTGAAGCAGAGAGTTGATTTGAGTAACAGATGTTGGAACAGTGACAATCTCAGAAACCACAGTAGTTGAAGTCTGAATCTCAGCAGCTGCAGTCGATGGCTGATTCTGAGCAGCCATCAAACTTTCCACTAGCGCAGTTAACTTTTCCATTCTGACACGAAGGGTAGCAACCTCCTCGCGAAGCTCGTGGTTTTCCTGTTCTAGATCTTCCATCTTCCTCTGACGATTGGCTCGGGTATCGTATCGATGAGACAGCTTGACAATCTATCGGAGTGGAAAAAGAAACAAGGATAAGACTCTAGAAAACATGTGAAGTGGAATGTTGGATGATGCATGATATGTGATGCAAATGATAATTCATTTTGATAGTTTTTCAAGGAACTTCAATAATTTTGCACACATCAATGGTAAAGGAATTTGGAACAACAAAAACTCACTTCATTAATCAAAAGCGGTAAATTACAACTTACAACTTTGGAACAACAAAACAATAAATTACAACTTTGGGATAACAACCCAATAATAAAAGTAGTAAACTACAAGTTTGGAACATGAAGCCCATAATAAAGCAGTAAATTACAACTTTGGAACATGAAGCCCATAATAAAGCAGTAAATTACAACTTTGGAACATGAAGCCCATAATAAAGCAGTAAATTACAACTTTGGAACATGAAACCCATAATAAAGCAGTAAATTACAACTTTGGAATATGAAGCCCTTTTACAGAGTTTTACAAAATGACATCAGCAAAAAATAAAACTAAGAACTAAAGATCATTCAGAATCATCAGATGAAGGACCAAATGCCAATTGTAACTGGAGCTTCCTGATCTTCTCTTCATAAAAGTCTTCCATCTCTTTCTTCTCAGCTACCAGTCGATCAATGATTTCCTTTTGTGGATTAGGAACGAGAGCAACGCTTACCGAACCTTCCTTCTTTCTCTTCCTTTCACTAGCATATTTCTTCAATAAAGCATCCTTTTGACGAAGCTTCTCATCATGATCAATGAACCAGCCGTCTTGAATAAATAGCAAATCCTCATTTTCCTTTAGTTGTCGAGCTAGGACTCGATTCTCATATTCAGACATATTATACTTTCCTTTCAAAGCATCTCTCTCGGACTTCATCCTAGCCAGATTTCCTTGGTATTCTCCCATATTCTCGATAGGGATATCAACAGATGATGATGCAACAGTAGGGAATAAAGGTTTCTCAGGTTTATAGGGCATCTTGAGAGCACAAGCCCTAGCACGGACCCATTGTAGGTAAGGCTCCAAAGAAACGGCACCTTTATGTCCTAACATGTCTCTCCCTTTCCTATGGATGTGGCGCCAAGCTCCTTCGATCTCCCTCTTAGCTGCCTGGTGATCTTGTCCTTCTTGTATAAAGAAACCACTCACATGGATGTTGTTTGGCTTGTCCCTCATCGGGTATCCAAACTGACGGCGCGCGAGAACAAGATTATAGTTAATTCCTCCTTTCGTACCAAGAAGGGGCACGTTAGGAAAAGCACCACAGCTATCAATGATCTTCACGTCATGGTAAACTCGATTATACCAATCAATGTCGAAATGAGTGAGAGCCATAACTTTTGGCGCCCATCACGGCTCCTTCTCGAGATCCCAGAAAACATCAGACCTAGGTAGATGAGAAACATACCACTGATACAGCAACTGTGCACAACAAATAATCATCCCTCCTTGATAAGAGTTTCGAAGATGGATGGAGTAGTAGGTATCTCCTAGCAGCGTAGGGATCGGATTTCCAATCAAGAAAATTCTGATGGCGTTGATATCCACAAACTTATCAATGTTAGGGAACAAGAATAGACCATAAGCGAGTAAAGCAAAGACGTCTTCAAAGGCAATAGTATCTTTTATCTCAGCGAAATGACGAGCTTTCCTCAACAAAAACTGCGTATACAAGCCTCGGATTCCCCCTTTTATGGTCATGTTCTCCTCTATCTCTGACTTCTTCAAGTGGGTGATGGTCGCTATCTCGTGAGATTTGGGTTCCTCTTCTAAGCCAGAAAAAGGAACACAGTCGGTGATCGGCAAACCAAGTATGTAAGAGTACTCTTCTAAGGTGGGCATTAACTGGTAATCCGGAAAGGTGAAGCATCGGTACAAAGGATCGTAAAATTGGACCAACGTACCAAGGATGCCTTCTTTCATCTTGCGCTTCATGAGAGGTATAAGGGACCCATACTTTTTCTGAAAATCCGTCGGGTTCTTGATCTTAGGAATTAAACTCTTCAGTTCTTCAATCTCGGGCTCCTTAAAACTAAAACTTCAAGTGTTTCTCCTTCCAAATTCCATAATAATAGTACCTGAGATGTCTGCAAAAATCATTCTTAAGTTCCTTGAAAAACAAGATTTTTACAAAAAAATGTTTATGGATGTATGGGTGAATGATAATGCAACAGTTACACATAAGTTCACAAATATGGGGTTCAAAGGTTCAACGTTTCGAGCATGGAGTCAAAGGTAAAGCCCACCCCAAGGTATGTACTACGGTTTAATCACACCTGTAAGACAAGGTTCTAAGAGTTCCCAGAGTCTACATTCCTCCTTCGGATATTACCAACGTCTTGATTACTCAATAATTAGCAATATTCTCAAGAGAAACTCATCCGAGCGTAGCATCGCGTAACAACTACTTCTGAATTACTCCGTTATAGTCTCCGCGCTACACCTAAAAGGCCAAGATGGGTTAGGGTTCTACGGTTCTCAGCTTCTCTGGCTCCCAGGTCGAAAATAATAATGTCTTCCCGATTACTCGGTAAACAAATATTACATTCAAAAGGGCCTTCCACTGAGTGGGGGATCTCATGCCTCCTTCTTCGGGATTACTCCCTCAAAGTTAACATGACTATACCGCCCGTCCTATTATTAAGTGTAACTTAATCCGGGTATAGGATTCGTCCTTTGCAAAAAACCCAAACAACCCCAATATAAACATATAATCAAACAAATCAAATAAATAATAATAAAACAGATAAGACAAACTAGGCTTAACCCACTTAGGGATGGACCAGCATGAGGTCAATCTTTTCCCAGTAGAGTCGCCATTTCTGTAGCGATAAAAAATGTAGCGGGGTAAATCGGAGATAGAATTATTAATTAATTCGTCTCACAAAAGCAAGAGTCGCCACCGTGCTTTATCATTTCCAAGGGAAAAGGGGAAAGAGCGAAATAAAACCCTAAAGTATGCAATGTAAAATAATACTTTAAAAGTAATGAAAATACAAGGCATCTTTGAAAAGAGGTCTAGAGTTCGGGGGTTGGTTATACAATGGGAAGGTATTAGCACCCAATGTATCTATAGTATTCTATAGGAACCTTTTGAAATATCTGTTTTTTGGTTAAAATTGTTTGTTTGGTTAAAATGGTTTGTTTGGTGAAAATGATTTGTTTGGAAAATATTTTGAAGATACGACGACCTAGTGTCGAAGTTTTGGCATAAAAGGGGTGTGAGTTTTAAAATTGACTTTTTAGGAATATTAACTTAAGTTTATAAAAAAATAGTAAAAACAAAATGAATGAAGGAATTCGCACGATCGTACTACTTATAAAGTTAACAAAATATTTCCCTTGGATTAAATCGAGCAAGTAAAATAAGATGAATCAACAAAGTATAAGCATTCAAAAATTCACAAGAAAATAAATCTAATGAAACAGATTAATGACCAAAGGCATCGAGAAATTAAAATGACAAAGATATTTAAATAGAAGAAAAGGGAACTAATTATCTAAGTCAAATTTATAAGATTACTTACTAAAATAATTCTAAACTAATTTGTTATCTAAAAATAATTCTAAAATTACTACGCTAGATCTAAACTAAATTAAAATTTTAATATTAGAAAATTAAATCTAAACTAAATTAAATTCTAAAGTTACTAAATTTAATTTAAAACAAATAAAAATTCCAAAGTTACTAAACTAAATCTAAATCAAATAAAATTCTAAAATTACTATATTAAAAATAGAAATTCTAAAGTTATTAGGTTAAATTTAAATTAGATGAAAATTCTAAAGTTAAATCATATCTTAAACTAATTGAACGTTCTAATAAATCTAAACTAAAAAACTAGATTAAGAATACTTTAAGCATAAATTAAATTAATTATAAGAAAAAGGCGTGTAAAACTGAAGTATAAGGGGGGTAGAGTAAGAATTCGTATGGCTTAAAAAGACAAAAGAAAACAGGAGGCCCATAATGCTAAAACAGGTTATATGAAGAGAAAATAAAAATAAATAAAACAACTACTGCTGGGCCGGACCGGGTTGACCCGGTTTTGGGAAAGAAGCAAGGAAAAAAAAATTCGAAAACCCTAGTAAACGAAGGGATGCCGCTGGCCTTGGGGAGAGGAAAATTACAGATTAATTAATATTATTATTCCTATTTCCAATAAAACAATTAAAGGAGAAAATTGAAAAAAAAACGATCCTCTCTCACATCATCACCATCCTCAACCTCTTCTATTCCTCTTTCAGACTTTCTTCCTCCTTAATGTCTTCAATCATCATCTTCCAAAAAAAAGATAAACCGTGACGCAAACTTTTAAGCCTCTCCGAAGATGGATTTTTAACAGCGGTAACAGTTGCGGGGATTTGCATGGGTTAATGACTCACTAGCAAAACCTCTGAAGGGAAGAAAGAATTCGGGATGGATCGAAAAGGGATCAGATCTGCGTTCATCGGAAGAAGGCGGTGCGATGGGGTTCTTAGAGACGAAAGCGGATGTGGCGTGGTTGGCTCTCCATGAGAGAGATGAAAGCCTCTTGGATGCAACCCTCAACATCCTCTTTGTTGGTTCTCTTTGCTTTTCCCTGCGCTTGTGTTGTACACAAAATGAGACGATTGTTGAGTTGTAGTTCACAGAGCGATGGCAAGGTGATGTTAGTGCGGTTTGTTGAAGGTGATTACAAGCGAAGCTAGTTTCGGTGAAGGGTAATGTATCGCGTGGTGATTTGAAGTTGTTGTTGGTCACGGTGATGATGATGAAGATTTTGTGTCAACAACCGCTCATGGTGGTGGTTGGGTGATATTGTGATTGAGGCAGAAATTGAACGGAGATGTATGGAAGCAACTGAGATATGCCGAACTGTGACGATAAGGTAATGATTTTTATAGTTTTGCAGATGGATTTGAGGATGTAGGAAAGTTCTGCACAATTTTGACAGAGTTTCACTTTTTTTTTAGAACTTCTCATGTATTGGAGTTTTATGAGGATTTATGTATTGAGTTATGAATTCGGTTTCAACAAGAACTTTTGAGCAGTTACCGTTCTGAAATTAATGAGGATATTTGTGGCTTTTTCAGGGTTTTGCAGAAAGAAAGTTTGGGACAGAGGTTCTTGTTTTTTTCTTTTACAAGGTTCTAACTCTATGTGTTTTTGTGGGTCTCTTTGTTTCAGATATACGCGATGGAGCATGAGGGGAGTGGTTCATACAAGTAGATGAAGGTGACAGAAGGTTGACAAGTGGTTGAGGTCTACGGTTGAGAATAAAACAGGTAGGGAGAAAGATAGTTTACGATTGAAGGATGCAGCCGTGGTAGGAACGATTTTATGAACATAAGGTTGGGAGGAACTGGATATTGGAGTGCGAGGTAACAATTGTAAGGTGATGGTGAGTGTTGGGCAGCATTTAAAGGTATTTTCATGCGGAATGAGGTGAGTCCTCTAGTCCTCTTAGTGTCCTCTTGATTTTTACAATTAAAAAAATCTGAATGAAATTCTCAGAAAACACTCAACCTCAAACTCACAGCTTTTCTATCGTTATAGCAGTTATGGACTATAATGTGAATTTAAAGCACAAACTAAAAGAAAACAAGAATGCAAAAAAAATCAGGTACCTCTTTGTTCCTCTCTGTTTATGATTTTTGGTTGCGTTATGTTCACCTACCTCTTACCCATCATCTTTGCATTTTGAGACTTCAAACAGACACAAACCGTTTTAAGGTCCCTGTTGATTCAGGTATGAGACTTTTGTTGTAGGTAGGTGGTGAAAACTTCAATTAAATATGGTTGCAGGCATGAATCAGGTATGCAACTCAGTTGTAAGTTGGTTGGTTGTGAATGAAGGTAAAGACAGTGATGGTTGAGTTTTCTTGTTTCTCTCGAATTTTCTATAAAAAAAAGCCCCCCTTCATTGTGATAAAGCTCTACATTATATAGTCTCAAGATTAAAAATGGGAGGGAATTGAGTCCATTAAGAGCATTTCTGATCTATGATTTATGGATGTAAGAATGTCTAATAATTTTTGTGCAATCTGGCCTAGCTTGACAGGTTTTTGGCATCATTGCAGCAGGGTTGATTTGGACCTCAAAGATAGGGACAAGTCAAGATTTTAGAGCAGCAAACAGCAGTAGTTTGGACTGGTATTCTTGGACTTGTGTGGACAGCAATAACATAGCATAGTAGTTTTTTGGAGTGTAGCAACCTGTCTTCCATATTTTGCCAATTGAAATTCCCGTTTTTACCATTTTGGCCAGTTTAACAGGTACTTCGCTAGCAGGCAGCACAACAGTACGTCCCTAATTTCCTGCATTGAAAGCATGAAGCATGGCCTACTGTCCATTCCGAATGAGAGCATTTGAAGCAAGTTCATTTATTAATAACAGATGGCTTGTTGAAGCATACTTATTTCCTTCAAATGGGGCATACAAATACTATTTTTGAACATTTTAAATGACTAGTTTTGAGGATTAAAGAAAGTGTTTGTAAAAGGGCTTGAAGTGGTACAGAAAAGTCATGAGACTTAAGGGTAGTGTAGCATAGGTTAAAAAAATTCAGAATTATGTACCTTGTTAATTTTGTAATCCCTTAAATAAAACAAATTTCATTTATTCAACAAAACTTTATTCTTCTTATTGAACTTCAAATCTCAAACTTCTTTGGATGTGTGCATTATCACGCCTTACTTTCATGAACATGTCTTGATAACATTTAATTGAAAATGATATGATGAATACACATGGATGTAGACATGAACATAGCTTGGCCAAAAATTAAATGGAAATTGAATCTTCAATCTTAACTTGAAAAATAGCTTGAATGATTCCATACTTCACCAATTCAAAACCCTAGTTCAATGACTGAGGAGTTGATGAATCCTTTACCCTTCATTTCTTACTTAATGTCGTAATTGTGTTCTTGTAATACCATGACCCCCTAATAATCTTGGCTTGTAAAGGGAAGTTGGAGAGGATGTCACAAGGAGCCTAATTCCCAAAGAATCGCTCAAAATGTTGAATATTGAAGAAGTTATGAATTTTTGAAATCTGACTCGAGAAATGACAAAAATAGGTCAAATTGCTTGTGAACACTTGCTATGCAATGACACAGATGGGAGGTGGGATCTTAGGTCAAAAATTGGGGTATGACACTCTTGTTTCCCTTGCAAGAGTTGTGTATGAACTTTCATGGGTATTGTCTCCAAAGCCATGGTAAATGGTCAGGTCCATGTGTTCTAGGATGATGTCTGAACTGATGTTGAAACATCATCTCATGTGTTTGCTTCTTCATACAAGGAAGCTTGTTTTGAATATCATGGTGTGAGTATTGCTGATCACTATTGGACTCCAAAAATGGAATGCATGGCCATGATGGAATGTGAAGTCCAGTCTCTAACCAAGTCTGGAGATATATGTGGTATGGATGTCTATCATGATTTCCATCCTCTTGTGCTAGGAGTGTGAAGAAGAAGGATGTCAGATCAAATGTCCAAACACTTGTGGAAATGGAGCATCATTTACTGTTTATGTGTGAGGAAATTTCCATATGATGGCAAATACCTGTAGCGATAAAAAATGTAGCGGGGTAAATCGGAGATCGAATTATTGATTAATTCGTCTCACAAAAGCAAGAGTCGCCACCGCGCTTTATTGTTTCCAAAGGAAAAGGGAAAAGAGCGAAATAAAACCCTAAATATGCAATGTAAATAATAATAAAAATACAAAGCATTTTCGAAAAGAGATCTTATGGTTCGGGGGTTGGTTATACAATGGGAAGGTATTAGCACCCAATGTATCTATAGTACTCTATAGGAACCTTTTGAAATATCTGTTTATTTAAAAATTGATTGCTTGATTAAAAATAAATTATTTTGGCCGAAAAGGGACGCAGACGGGTTTTTTTGAATGCGACGACCTAACGTCGAAGTTTTTGCTTAAAGGGCATAAATTTTGAAGAGGTTGAATACTTGAGGAAAAATTATCCTAAGTTTTAATGAAATGCGAAAGTTCGCGCAGTTAGACTTGAGGACATGAAGCCAACAAATTTACTGTTTTTCCTTTGGATTTAAACATAAACAGAATAAACAAATAAATATGGAATAAATAAACAGACAAAATAAGCGGATAATGATTAAATAACGATAATTTTGATGATAGACTAAATGATGCGAATAATGCATTTTTATGATTTTTTTTGTTTAATATTAACGAAAAGAAAGTATTTTTTAATTTTTTACGCATTTTTTGATATGGATAAAAAGCAAGAGAATTATTTAACGAAGACATAATGTTTTTTAGTTTTAAGTTTTATTTTATATATTTTGATATTAATATTAATAAAACAAAAAAATGAATTAATAAAATATTTTTTTAAGTTTTCTATTTTATGTGTTTTAAAGTTTTTGTTTAATAACGATGTAAGAGGAGAATTAATTAGAAAAAAATAAAGTGTCTACATTCTTAAATTCTATTTTTTATGTATATGAAAATAAAGTACTTATTTAAAAGATTAAGAGGTTCTAAATTAAATTGAAAGTTATTAATTTACCCTAATGAAATAAAATTAAAACTCCTAAATTAAATCCTAAGTTTAAACTAAAAAGGTCAAACTAATTAAAAATTACCTAGTTAGATATATCTCTTGTTTTTTATTATACTTACTAATTAACTAACATCATAATAATTCTAAAAAGATTAGAGAAAGTAAAATAAAATAAAAAAAGAAAAAGTGTATCAAATAAAAAAGGACAAGTAAAATATATATGGGCTATGGATTCAGTGGCCCACGCAGAACTAAAATGGGGGGTGCTGCATACAAAAACGTTGGGCTTAGGGGTGGCAAGGTCCATCAGTTTTACAATTCGTTTTAGGGTTAATTGTTGTTTTAGCATAATTGGGATTAGGGTTCTGTGTGGTGCAGAACGGCGCCCATCTCTCTTCTTCGTCTTCGCGTCTTCTTCTCCATGCTTTTGCTTCTGAGTCCCTGAGTTCGCTTTCTAACTCCTTGCCATGGCCACCCGCTCTCACTGTCTTCTTCCCTCTAGCCAAACGAAAAAAGGAGGGCTACGGATTTACGGTAAAATACGTTATTCGTTAGGTTTCGTTATATCTTGCATGCATTGATTTTGATTACGTTTGATTCTGATCCTGTTTTGATTTTGATTCTTATTATTTGTTGGAGGTACTATGGAAGTAAAAAAAGGGAAAGGGAATCGTTACCTAGGCGGAGACGGAAGAGGGACAGTCGGGAGCGAAGGAGGCCAGGCGGCGAGGAGAGGAGGCGCGTCGCGAGCTTGCTTCGGTGGCCGGTACTTTATATGGTTTCCTTCTTCTTCTTGCTGGTTACCTTAGCTTTGATCTTTCTCTTCTTCTTTTGCCTTGGTACTGTATTTTTTATGTTGCCTTGAACGTTTTCTTATCTTCTTATTCAATGTGATGATGTTGAACTGCTCTTTCTTCTTCTCGCTACTGTCGCTTATTGCTAGCCTGTGATGCCTATGATGACATACGTCTGAGGCTTTGTGTTGTATGCTTTTGAATGCTTGAATGCTGCTGTTGAAATGTTGTTTTAACCAGCTTCTCTCTTCCTCTTTCTCACCTTGGTGCTGTATGATTTAAATGGCCAATGATGGTAACTCTGAGGCCTTGCTTATGTTGCCTTCGAAGTTGGTTTTGGCTGGATCGTTTCAGGTTTGGCCTAGCTTGGCTTCAGCAGGTTTTAGATTGATGATGTTCATGGCTTGGGCAATAAGTTTGATAAGTTTTGGGTATACTGGTTATGTTGGTTTTACGCAGGTTGATGGAAACAGGGGAATAGGTTTTTTTGTTGTTAGGCCATATTGGTTTGTATGGTTTAGACTGGTTTATGGTGGTTGGACAGTAGAGATGATGGTTCTTTGTTTAGGCCATGTTGTGAAATGGTTTGAAAATGGTTAAGGTTGTGAAATTGTTTTGTGATATATGGTTTTGACAGGCTTATGGTGATGTTGGCTTGAGGGCTCAATCAGTTTTTTTTTGTGAGGTTTAGGCCATATTGGTTTTTATGGTGTTAACAGTGGGAATGGTTATGCAGGTTCTGCTGGTTTTTGTATGTTTTCTTGTTGACAACAATTTTTCTAAGTCTTTTTCAAAGCTTGGAGATTGATGGATCCTGATATGTGATTTTGTTTTGTTATGTTATAACAGTCTTCTCTTCCTTTGTTTACGTTACAGGCTGGAGATTTGAAATATTTTCACCCTCTTCCTGGCATTCTGCACCATACTGTTACATCTAATTTGTTTCTATTCCTATTTTATGTTTTTACTTTCTACTGGCTATATTACTGCAGTTTGTCTTGTATCTCTTCCTGCCTAAGCCAAACCTGTAAAACCACACTTCCTCCTCTCTTTTTCTCTCTCAGTACAGTTTTGACAATAAAATGATATGCTGTACTATTTTCTGAAATTGCAAAAGGCTGAAATATGATGAAAAAAAGGAATGTTACATTGCTTGCATATTGGTTAAACTGCATATTTGACTTGCCTACTGCATGGCACAGTGGGTTTACGTTGGAATTTTGTTTGCTTGCATATGCTGTTGAGATTATGCAGGGACTTTGTATGTTGTGCATATTTTGAAAAAATGCATTGGATTTTAAAAAATGCAATTAATTTGAAAGATGCAATTTCTTTGACAAAAGTGAATTTGTGCATTCATTTATAAAAATTCCTCTCTTTTTTGTGAACCGGGAGAAATCCAGTGATTTGCAAAAAAGGGTAAACTGATTCCGGCCATTGCTTTTAATGATGAACATTAAATAATTTTGCTTTTAATTATTTGTTCAAATCTAATTTCTTTTAATTTTTGCAGGTAACATCAAGTGAGCAAACAAAAAGCATTGGATCAGAAGATTTAGAATTAGGAATATTAGATTAATTTTTTTATTTCATTTTAACTTTGTAAAATTATTATTGTAATTTTGTTGTAATAAATACAATATTTACACAATAATTGTACAATTAGAAAAAATGAATAAAAATCCAATATTCGCCAATTAATTTCTTCCTTCTCTAATTATTTATTTTATCGTTTACAATTCTTTAATCGTATAATAATTGAAAACGAATTTCAACTACCTACATTCAGAATAATAAACAGATAAATAAATAATTATCATTGATCAATTAATAGTCTCAATTATTTAATTCATTATCCATAACTTTCTAAATTATAATAATTAAAATAGAATTTCAATTATTTAACTTAGAATGACAAATGATTAAATAATCATTATTGACCAATTAATAAACTTTTCCGAATATTTATTATATTATTCATAAATCTTTAAATTATGTAATAACTGAGAATGAATTCCAGTTATTTAAATTTAAGATAGTGAGTAATAAATAAATACTGTCTGCACAATTAATGCGCCTCTTCTCTAATGTTTATTTTATTATCTATACATCTTTAAATTACATAATAATCGAAAACAAATTCCAATTATTTAAATTTAAGATAATAAATAATTAATAAACATTATTTTAGCACGAATCGATTAAATGATTTAGTGTTCAACATAAATAGCTCTCGGCCTGAAAAAAGTTATGAATTTTAAAATCAATAGATCAAAACACTTGTAATGTAATGATGCAGGTAGGAGATGATATCTTAGGTCAAAATTTGGGGTACAACAGCTGCCCCTATTTAAGTTTCTTCTATCCGGAGATATGAAGATTGAAATCTTCGTTTCGACGAGATTGAAGGTACTTAAATACATAATTACGCAAATTTTGTCCTAAGATGACGTCGTCATGTTTGATATGAATGCAGTGATTGAACTCACAGAGAAAGATATTGTATGAAACAAGACAATGTTGGGGGAATCAAACACCAACAAAACACAGAGACATGGATTATACATTACTGGGGAAACGAGTTATCGACTTTAAACGACAGACTCCTGACAGTGAACAAAAACTGAGGGGATACAACCTCTGACCCTAACAAAGAGAGCATCTTGCATAGACCATAACAGATCATTGATCCAAAACAGTGAGTTCGCAACTCAAGGTCAATGATAGACAGAGAGTATCAAATTGCTGATAACTGATTTCCGACTTCTGGAGGTACAGATTCGTAACAGACTTCTCTGCTAGATTTTCGGAGAGATGCCAATTAATGCTGAAGTAATAAGATTGTAGATACGAAAGTTGTTCAAATAAAGAAAACTGCCACTTGTTGTCGTCCAAAGAAAATACCGATAACATACAAGCTGCTCAAATAAAGAGGTTGTCGTCGTCCAGAGATGTCAATAACATACAAGTTGTTCAAATAAAGAAGCTGCCACTTGCTGTTGTCCAAAGAAAATACCAATAACATACAAGCTGCTCAAATAAAGAAGCTGCCGCTTGTTGTTGTCCAAAGAAAATACCAATAACATACAAGCTGCTCAAATAAAGAAGCTGTCGCTTGCTGTATTCCAGAAAAGTAATAACGTACTGGTAACTCATGAAGAGTTTGCTGCTTGTCGCTTTCAGAAAAATAAAATGACGCACTAGTAGCTCGTGAAGAGCTGCTGCTCGGTGCTTTCAGAAAAATAAATGACGCACTAGTAGCTCGTGAAGAACTGCTGCTCGGCGCTTTTAAAAAGTAACGTACAAGTTGCTCATGAAGAGTTGCCGCTTGTCGTTTTCCAACGGTGTCTATAACGTACAAGTTGCTCATGAAGAGCTGCCGCTTGTCGTTTTCCAACGGTTTCTATAACGTACAAGTTGCTCATGAAGAGCTGCCGCTTGTCGTTTTCCAACGGTGTCTATAACGTACAAGTTGCTCATGAAGAGCTGCCGCTTGTCGTCTTCCATAAAATAATAACGTACAAGTTGCTCATGAAGAGCTGCCGCTTGTCGTTTTCCAAAAACCAAACAGAAGGAAATTGCGATGATATTGGCAGAGAATAAAATCCTCGTCAAAGAGAACCATGAATCAATCCTTCCCGAGGAGATCACCTACTTAAAGGTGCAACATAAATGCACCAGCCGTCTAGGTCGCGAACTTACTGGGGAGAATCAAAGAAATAGCCTATGCAAGGGGCAACAACTTCATCCAGGAATAACCTAGAGAGAAAACAGTCAAACAAGACTCCACCCAATGAGAAAGTAACTCGATTGGGGAATTCATCCTATCCAGAAATGGACAAGGTAAGCTGAATCAAAAATCATCCACGAGGGTTAGCTCAGTTGGGGAATTTAGAAAGGAAGTACATTTTCTGCCTAAGCTAACCTTCTACTTGGAAAGAAACATGTACGCTGTTTGAATAAACAAAGTACAACCCAAAATCAATGGCAAATGTGAATATGCATGCTGATATGAGTGTAAATGGGTAACTGAATGTTATGCTGACAAAACAGACAGATGGAATATCTTGAAGATAATATGCTGTCACCGCAAAATAGATACTTGGCCAATCTTGAAAAAGACGGAAAATAACTGGAACTGGAAACACAAAGCAACGTCAGAACGTATCATGCTACAAGGCTCAAGTCTTCTGAGGAGAAAAGCATCCAAATCCAATCTTCTAACACCAATAGACCACGGTATGAGACAAAGCGTACCGCACTTCAAAATCTCCAAACCAAGGTAGCTAAAACAACACCTAACTGGAACAACTGGGGGATCACCAAACTTAGTACCCTGAGAGACGCAAGTTTACACAACCAACACCTCATGACGATTTTAAAAGAAAACGAGTTCATCATGCAAGTATAAGTTACTGCACTATTTCTCATTTCATGACTTGACCATCTTCGGAACGACTGTTAATATTCCTTTCGTTATTCACGACACTTTTTTTTTATTTTTAAAATAAGGATATTTTAAATACTTTGTTTCGAATGTTGCCGTAAAAAAAAATTAAAATTTTGCCAACAAAAGGTAACGCTCAAATTTCATTAATAAGCTGGTGGTTCGCTAACAATGCGCCTCCAACAGTTTACAAAAGTTTGGGAAATAGTATATGAAATAAAAGGTTACATAAAACAATGATCACTATTCTCCCTAACAACTTTGAATTCCAGAATGTGCTCAGATACCAAGACCGATTTGACCAAAAGCTTGCCTAAGCGAAATACTTCTTGACTGCATCGGCGTTCATGGGACGCGGAAGGTCTTCACCGTCCATATTGGTGAGAATCATGGCACCTCCAGAGAAGACTTTCTTAACGACATACGGTCCTTCATAATTCAGAGCCCACTTGCCCCTAGAATCAGGTTGGAAAGATAATATTTTCTTGAGTACAAGGTCACCTTCTCTGAACTCGCGCGGTCGAACCTTCTTATCAAAAGCCTTCTTCATTCTCTGCTGATATAAATGACCGTGACACAAAGCTGTCAATCTCTTTTCTTCGATTAAATTCAACTGATCATATCTACTTTGACACCATTCAGCCTCAGAAAGTTTAGCTTCCATCAACACTCTCAGAGACGGAATCTCAACCTCCACGGGGAGTACTGCTTCCATACCATAAACTAGGGAAAATGGGGTTGCACCTGTTGAAGTTCGAACTGAAGTACGGTATCCGTGCAGGGCAAACGGAAGCATTTCATGCCAATCCTTATAAGTTACCACCATCTTTTGGACAATCTTCTTGATATTCTTGTTAGCAGCTTCAACAGCTCCATTCATCTTCGGTCTGTAAGGAGAAGAATTATGATGTTCGATCTTGAACTCCTCACAGAGCTCTCTCATCATCTTGTTATTCAAATTCGAACCATTATCAGTGATGATCTTGCTCGGGATACCGTATCGACAAATGATCTGATTCTTGATAAATCTGACTACCACCTGTCTGGTTACATTAGCATAAGATGCGGCTTCCACCCACTTAGTAAAATAATCAATCGCTACCAAGATGAAACGATGACCATTTGAAGCTTTGGGTTCAATCATCCCAATCATATCAATGCCCCACATAGAGAAAGGCCAAGGTGAAGATATAACATTGAGGAGGGTCGGCGGCACGTGCATCTTGTCCGCATAAATCTGGCATTTATGACACTTCTTCACATATTTGCAGCAGTCGGATTCCATTGTCATCCAATAGTAACCAGCTCTCAACATCTTTCTAGCCATTGCATGTCTGTTGGCATGAGTGCCAAAGGATCCTTCATGTACTTCTTGCATTAGCATGTCTGCTTCACGTCTGTCTACACATCTGAGCAAGACCATGTCATAATTCCTCTTATACAACACCTCTTCATTGAGAAAGAAACTGCTTGCTAATCTTCTCAACGTCTTCCTATCCTTATTGGATGCCCCAGGCGGGTACTCTTGAGTTTGAAGAACATGTTTAATGTCATAGAACCACGGTTTGTCGTCGGTGACCTCTTCCACTGAAAACACATGAGCAGGTCTGTCGAGGCGCATAACTCGGATTGTAGGCATGTCATTCCAATCATTCACTTGAAACATTGAAGACAAAGTAGCTAAAGCATCAGTGTTGTACCCCAAAATTTGCCCTCCCATATTCTTCAAGAAATTGCCAAGTCAAGCTGCAAAATTCCCCAAGGGTTGCACAGTGCAAAGGTCTCCTATACAGTCAAAACTAGGGTTTGTGTGCTGATCAAGAAAATGAAGTGTTCAAAGGTCCAATCAAGTCTCATATGCCTACAAATATGGTCAAGTATCCTCATATCAAGTTTCAAGGCATTCAGCATAAAATTGCACAGTCAAAAACCCTAATTGCACTACAGTCAACTGTAGGGGCAAAATGGTCATTTGACAGTCAAAAGTTCAAATTTTTGGTCAACATATCATTTTGAAGCCACAAACATCATTTGATCAATGCTTGATCATGATTCTCAAAGCTTGGCTCAAAAATCATCAAAATGCAAAAGTTTCCTTATTTGGACAGCTGAAAAAGTCAACTGAAATTGACCAGGGCATAACTTTCACATGTATTATCAGAAAAATTCCATCCAAAGCTCATTTTGAATAGAAAGACATTTCCTACAACTCATCTTCATACTTCAAGTCCAAGAAATGCTCTCACAAAAAGTTATCAATTTCAACATTATAGGTCATTTTCAAAAGTCAACAAAAAGGGACTTTAAGTCAAAGGCCATAACTTGAGATTGGTAAATCAAAATGACATGGGACCAAATACATTGGTTATAGGACTCAAAGACCTTTCCAAAATGTCCAAGAACATGAGAAAATCGTAAAAATTGAGCAAGTTATGCCTTGTGGAAGTTGGGAAATTTTTGGATATTTTGAAAAGTCAACATTGATTCAAATGGTCTAAAATTGCTAATGGGCCCATTTTTCTTCCACAAATCATCATCCATGGCATGTGCACGACTACTTGGCCCAAAGGGAAGTCTTTATTCATTTTTTATTTATTTATTTGAATTTTTATTTATAATAATTCATTTAAATCAAATTAAATATATGAAAAATGCCAACCTAAGCTTTTCAATCTTTTTGTGCATGTTTTATCCTCAAGATTTCGTGCTTAGCTAAATGTGGAAAGATTTGGAGTGATTTGATCTTAATTGGTACAAAAACATATGAAAAATATTTGAAAAAGATCTTGCAAATCAAATCTTTCAAAGTCATGGATGCTAAGCCTTTTGGATCAAATTTCTTAACCTAATTGTTCCTACATATACAAGAAACACAACCCTAATGAGAATACACGCGCAGCTGCTCAGAATACTCCATTGATAACTTGAAATTTTCTCTAAAAAAGTCAAAACTGAAAACACCTTTGCAAGGCGATTCAGGTCTCAATTCTTGTTCCAATAGCTTCCTCAAGCAATATAGGACGTATTCCAATCAAAAACATCAATCAAAACGCTGTGAAACGGTATCCAGAAGTCACACTTTTTCCATTTTTTTTCATTATCGTGTTTTAACATTTACGCACATTCATGGCATTTTGATTGTATATTCATGATCAGTGGAGTGTTTGCAAGCTAACCATATGCCTTAATTTGATTATCATGCGCTATAGGCAAAAATACCATGTTTGTGTTTTAGGGTTTACAGGACCTCCAATTGGGGATTTTGAAACCAAGAAAAATTAGCCTTCAAGACCTGTGCCATTAGATTCAGCAGGTTTGGACGAAGAAGATACCATGCTCGCGCCTAATTTATGGACCCTCTAAGACCTATTCGCTATTTTCCCAAAAGCCATCTAACAAAACGCGTATAAAACCGTTGCTTAATATTTTGTGTTTCAGGAATAGCGAAGAAGACGATTTCGTGTCACACGTTGGTTGGTCCTTTTAAATTTCGCGCGCTTTAGTCCACTAACACTCTTGTTTTTGTTTATTATATTTGTATGTTATTATATGTTAAACGTGCAAGTGTTGGTTCAGTGGCAAACGCGTTGGTGGGAAAGGTACATGACCTGGGTTCGAGCCCCAGGTCTTACATGTTTCCATATTATTTTTCATTAACAATTCCCATGCGCTTCAAGGCTGCAGACGCACCATGCACCTTCTCCACCAAGCCATCCACGCGTCCATCAGGATCAGATCAAAGGCTATGAATTGAGAATACGCTACGCCCTGGTCCACGCTTCAGCATGCTGTTCAAAAAAGGTCAAATGGACCCAGATTCTTGGGCCAGATTACTCAAGATTGCACCTCCACTTTGGGGACTACCACCCCCTAGGTTTGCATATTTTTCACTTTTATTTATTTTCTTTATTTATTTAAATCTTTTACTTTTAATTATTATTTGTTTAAATTAATTAATTATTTTCACAAAATGCAAAAACATCATAAAAATCAGAAAAGATAAAAAAATCAAATATATTTATTTCTAATATTTTTCTTGTAAATAAATGCATGTAAATTAATTAGTTTAAATTAGGATTTTTAATTTTAATTTCTTTCATAACAAAAATCTAAAAAATGTAGAACTAGGTTTAATAAATGTTTTATTCCTTTTAATTTTTCTTTTTCACAATAATATTATTTATTTTATTTATTTTCATAATTAAAATTGTATATAACAATTAGGTTTAATTTAGGTTAAATTTTAACGTCTTCTTAATAAATTAAAATAAAATAGAATTAGGGTTAGCGTTTAATTGCAATTAATTTTTCTATTAAATCTTAAAATATTAAAAATACCAAAAACATCTTTTGTTAATTAATTAACTTCATCATTGATTTGATTTTTGCAAAAGGGTCCAACACCCTCGTTTCGATTTAATTTCGCATATTTATTTTATTTTTGCTTAAATAATTATGTACCTCTCCCGAAGCCTTGTAATTACTTCTCGCACTTTTCAATTCTTTATTTACTTTCTTTATTTATTTTTCAGTCAAATCGGGTCCTGGTTAATTTTGGCGATGTGGACCTGCGCCGTTTGTAATAGCTTAGAATTTACTTTTCCCGCAATACTTTTAACTGTTAATCAAAAGCATGAAAGAATGTATGGACAAAATAAAATCAAGCGTAGAACACCAAAAACATGGCAAGACAAATACCAATGAAAACGACACACGAATCGCACACACCACCCCTAGGGTACGCCTCACTATTGCCTTGCCTCGAAAGGTGATCGTCGAGTAGAGGATGTCTTAGTAAGTCCTCATGATCCGGGAACCTGGCATGAGGGTAGCTTCTAAGGTGTCTTCCTATTGCTCCGGTGATCACCATGTCCCGAACCTCGAATTGACCCGAACACCTCCAACGGTGGTGCTACCTACCTCTCAATGGTGGGATGGCACTACTTTAAAGGACATTTACACAGACGAATTCCTTAGGGTAGGTAGACGATGCTAGATACTTTCTCTAATTTCAAAACAAATTCAAAAAATACTTTTCACACCAACACATTTTCAAAAAGCTTTCGAAAGCAATTTTTCAAACACTCTTGAGGACTGATACAAGAGTCGAACTGGAATTTTCAAAGAAAATTTTTAAAAAAAACCCACAATTGAAAAGAAAACAAACCATTTTTGAAAACACATTGAGCAAGTATCTAAGAGCCCATGGATAACCATGGATAGAAAGGGTGCTAACACCTTCCCTTTCTATAATCTACCTCCCGAACCGAGAGCAATCTCTTTAAGGAATTTTTCTGTGCTTTTGTCCTTTCCATTTGGAGAAAATAAAAGACGGTGGCGACTCTTGCTTCCGCGACATTTCGCGAACCAGCGTTAAACAGTCAGTTCCAGATCCACCGATCACAGAACTGGCGACTCTGTTGGGGACACTTATAAAGTGAGGTGTACCTTAGGGTTAGTTCATAACTGTGTTTTCAATTGCTTTCCTTGTTTGCTTTAAATTGTGGGAATGTCTCGGGAGCTCTATAGATCCTAACCCGGATCTGGGGATACCTTTCTTAGAAAGTAGCAACAAGGCTGTGAGGGAACTGTGCGGGGTATACCGACACGGTTGAAACAGTCTGCTACGTTGATGTGGCACTTTGGTGTGTACCGGTAACCCTTGAGTTCAGTCAAGGAGAGTACAGGGCCTCCGCGTGGTGTCGTGAAGCATCAACAGACCTTAGGAACCTTAATTGAACTATCTTGGCCTCTTTAGGGTAGTGAGATAACTGACTTTGGTGCAATCCGAGGTTGGTTGATACTCAATACTACACTCAATTGAGGGTTGCTTTCCTGGAATATTTCGGTCGCCAGTTCAGTGGCTAAATCGAAACGATGAACAATGAAAGCAATCCCGTGATATTGGGAACCTTAGAACCCGGTTACTTTGATTAGGACAGGTTGAACCCACCAACTTCAAGAGGGTACTACCCAGACCCCATGCTGGCCTTAAACCTTAAGGGCTTGTCTTGTGTGCCTTGTGTGCCTTACATGTTTGTCTTTGTAAATATTTGTGGTGTGTTTAATCATAGCATCATGACATCATCCAGCATCATATGCATTGACTAACCATTTCAGGGGTTCGAATTTTCATCTTTGTTCTTGTTTTGTAGGATATGGAAACTGTTCGTAGAAAGACAATTCAAATCAGTCTTGTAAGGATCCCTCCTCAGCTTAAGGAGCTTATATCCAGGATTCCTGAAAACTCTTCATTCAGTGAAAGACATGGAAGCCTCATCAGCTTGGTCAACACCAACATTGAGGAAGATATGATCAAGGTCCTGTTCCAATTCTTTGACCCTCTGCATCACTGTTTCACCTTCTTGGACTATCAGTTGGTACCTACATTGGAGGAGTTCTCCCGGCTCCTGAAGATCCCTGTCCTTGATCAGCTACCCTTCAACGGTACAGAAAAGGAACCTAAGCTTGAAGAGATTGCTAAAGCCTTGCACCTACAGTCATCTGACCTCAAGGGACATTGGGAAGTTAGAAGTGGTATCAAAGGGTTCTTAGCCAGGTTTCTTTTTGAAAAGGCCCATGAATGTTGGAACTCCCTTGACTTGCAAGCTTTTGAAGAGGTTGTGGCCCTCCTTGTCTATGGTTTGGTGTTGTTCCCTAACCTAGATCAGCTTATTGATATCAGTGCTGTCCAGATCTTTATGTCCAGGAATCCTATACCTACGTTGCTGGGGGACATCCTTCACTCATGTTACACTCGAACCATGAGAAAAAGAGGTGTCCTTATGTGTTGCACTCCCCTCCTGGGAAGGTGGTTTATTTCGCACCTTCCACAATCAGTTTTGAAGAATGAGCGGGGTTTGAGATGGTCACAGCGGTTGATGACTCTTACACATGCAGATATACATTGGTGCCCTAGGTCCAGAGAAGATGTCACTATCATTGATCGTTGCGGGGAGTACCCTAATGTTCCTTTACTTGGAATCCGAGGAGGTATTACTTATAGCACATGCCTGGCTTGGAGACAGTTTGGTTATGCTCGGAGGGATGGTCCTCATGACATGTTAATTCCTGACATAGTTTTTGACTTCGACAATGATACTCAAGGACTTCGCCAGAGATTTATCAGAGCCTGGAGGATGCCAAGTAGGATATACAGCAAGACACTAGGGCACAGGAATTCCATCCCGTTGGAACCTTATCTCAAGTGGGTACGCGCCCGCTCCCAGAAGTTAGTGATGCCCTATCCTCACATGCTCCCAGTAATCAAAGAACCAGTCTCGGAAGGAGAAGTGGCCTACACTATTCAGCACCCTGATATGCCCACATCCTGGGAAGAGATGCAGAAGAGCTGGATCCAGCTTAAGGAAGAACGGAATTCTCTTGAGACTAGTCTACATGCCAGTGAAAGGAAAGTCTTGGAGCTCACCCGCCTGTTGCATGAGGAGAGGAATCTCAACACTTACATAGCTCCAAAGAGGATGCGCAGTGTATTTTGGGATTGACTTGATTTTTGTACTTTTGCCCATGAGGCTTTGATGTATTAAACAATGATTTCTTTAATGACAACATGTGTTCCTTTTTGTCTACAACAAATTTGAACTTTCGAACCCTTGAATGCATTGCATAAACACATATCATTCATCATGTGCATAGCAGGTTTTTCCTCTTTTCAGGTTGCTTACGGTTCTTCGTTGTTTATTTCAGCATCATGAATCCCGAATCTGCATCAACTGAGACATCAATCAAGGCTCTTCAGGTGCAGAATGCACAATTCTAGGAATTAATCAAGGGTCTGGCTCAAGGCCAAGAAGAACTGAAGGCCATGCTCCTGAAAAAGGAGAAGAAGAAGAAGAGAAGGACTGTTCTGTTCAACTCGGGCCGAAGGTTTGGCAATACCTTGCAACAGGAAGAGGCTGGTTCTTCTGTTGGCAAGAGTAGTCCTCAGGCAGAAGCAAGGGTTCCTAGTCCGGTAGTCTCCGACAACGAGACAGATTTTGATGAAGAGCAGTACCCCCCTGCAGACGACAAATACAAGCAACTGGAGGATAGGTTGAAGGCTATGGAGGTCTAACAGGTACCTGGGCTGGATTTCGGAGATCTGGGTTTGTCAACTGGTGTGATCATCCCTCACAAGTTCAAAGCACCATCCTTCTCTAAGTATGACGGGGCGTCTTGTCCCAAGCTGCATTTAAGGTCCTATGTTCGGAAAATTCAGCCGTACTCTGCGGATAAGAATTTATGGATCCACTTCTTCCAGGAGAGTCTTTCAGGGACTCATCTCGAATGGTTCTATCAACTGGATGGGACCAAGGTTCGTAATTGGGAGGAGTTGGCTACTGCTTTCTATAAGCAGTATCAATATAATGCCGACCTTGCCCCTACACGTACCCAACTCCAGGGTATGTCGTTAGGTGCAAGCGAAGGTTTTAAAGAGTACGCTCAGAAGTGGAGAGACCTGGCTGGCAGGGTGCAGCCACCTTTGACTGATCGGGAGTTGGTAGACATGTTTTTGGGGACCCTATCTGGGCCATTTTTCAACCATCTCATTGGGAATTCTTCTGCTGGGTTCACTGATTTGATTCTGACCGGAGAGAGAATTGAAGCTGGGTTGAAATCTGGAAAGATCGCGAAGGGTGCATCGTCTAGTTCGGAAAAGAAACCATTCAAGAAGGAGTCTAGTGCCGTATATGGTTCCCGGAAATCAGAGAGACCTGAGCGCCGCCAATCTGTCAGTGCGGTAATGATTGCTAAGCCTGCTGCCGCTCCTCGGCCGACCAATCCTCAAAGGACTGAAAGACCTCGGAGGGAGTTTACCCGGTTAAGCATGACCCTATCGCAGATCCTGCCACAGTTGCTATCCACCAACTTAGTGACTGTCAGGGAGGCTCCGAAGTTCCCCAATACTGCATCTCCTAAATACAACCCGAACGCTCGTTGTGCTTACCATTCAGATAGCCCGGGGCACTCTACCGATGACTGTTGGGCATTAAAGAATAAGGTACAGGACCTTATTGACGCCAAGGAGGTACAGTTTGAGGCATCTGAGAAGCCTAATGTAGTGACAGCTCCCCTGCCTGCTCATGGAGTGAATGCTATTGGGGACGAAGACGAAGTGGATGATGCTGAGTTTGATAGCTGGATCTACCCGGCAACCGACAGTGGACTTAACAATTGGAGCGCAAAAGACAATCTCCCTGTTTCTCTTGTTACTGAGTAATGAATTCCTATGTTTTGTTATTTTGTAATAAACAATAATAAACTCTTTGGCCCGGTGTCTTACCCGAGGCACCGTGGTATCATTTGTGAGGGCATATAAATTGTCATTTCATATATCATGAATGAAAATCTTGGACGTTTTCCCGCATTGCAAATATTGTGCTCCTTTTCTGTCTTTCTTTCCTTTACATATATTTCAAAACAGCTGTATTTACACACACACTCACTCATACAGGTTTCAATCCACTCTGGATCTCACTGGTAACAACTCTGCTACTGCCAATTATGACTTCGAAAATCCGATCAACTTAGCCGAAGACGAAGGTGAAGATGATTGCGAAGTGCCTGGCGAGCTTGCAAGACTGTTGCTTCAGGGAGAGAGGGCAATTCAACCCCATGAAGAGCCAGTGGAAACAATAAACTTGGGTACTGAGGCAGACAGGAAAGAGGTAAAGATTGGTGCCAACCTAGAGCTCAGCATGAAGCAACGGTTAACCAAGATGCTGCATGATTATATGGAGATCTTTGCCTGGTCCTACGAAGACATGCCCGGGTTGGATACCGATATTGTGGTCCATCACTTGCCGACTAAGGAAGACTGCCCTCCAGTTAAGCAAAAGGTCCGTCGGATGCGTCCAGAGATGTCTGAGAATATTAAAGCCGAGGTCATGAAACAGTTTGATGCGGGATTCCTTGCAGTGACTTCTTACCCTCAGTGGGTTGCTAATGTGGTGCCGGTACCTAAAAAGGACGGTAAGGTCAGAATGTGTGTCGACTACAGGGATCTGAACAGGGCCAGCCCCAAGGATGACTTCCCCTTACCTCACATTGATGTCCTTGTGGATAATACAGCTCAGCACAAAGTGTTCTCTTTCATGGATGGCTTTTCAAGTTACAATCAGATCAAGATGGCACCTGAAGACATGGAGAAGACTACATTTGTTACTCAGTGGGGCACCTTCTGTTACAAGGTCATGCCTTTTGGATTAAAGAACGCTGGGGCAACCTACCAACGTGCCATGGTTGCCTTATTCCACGACATGATCCATCATGAGATAGAAGTGTATGTTGACGATATGATCGCAAGGTCCCAGACTGAGGAAGAGCACCTAGATCATCTGCAGAAGTTGTTTGACCGGTTGAAACTATACAAGCTGAGATTGAACCCGAACAAGTGCACCTTCGGGGTAAGATCAGGAAAGTTACTAGGCTTCGTGGTAAGTGACAAGGGAATTCAAGTGGACCCTGCTAAGGTCAAAGCTATTCAAGAGATGCCAGTTCTTAAGACAGAGAAGGAAGTCAGAGGCTTTTTAGGACGCCTGAATTACATTGCTCGCTTCATCTCACACCTAACTGCTACCTGTGAGCCAATCTTCAAGCTGCTGAAGAAAGATCAGGTAGTACGTTGGAATGATGAATGTCAGGCTGCTTTCGACAAAATCAAAGAGTATCTCCAAGAACCACCCATCCTTATGCCACCGGTTGAAGGGAAACCTCTAATACTATACCTGACAGTGCTTGACAATTCAATGGGGTGTGTGTTGGGGCAGCATGACGAGTCTGGCCGAAAAGAGCATGCCATTTATTACCTTAGCAAAAAGTTTACCGACTGTGAGACCCGATACTCACTGCTTGAGAAAACTTGTTGCGCTTTGGTATGGGCTGCTCGCCGGCTGAGACAGTATATGCTAACTCACACTACCTTGTTAATCTCAAAGATGGATCCTATAAAGTACATATTCGAAAAGCCTGCTCTGTCCGGGAGAATTGCAAGATGGCAGATGATCTTGACAGAACACGACATTCAGTATACAACCCAGAAAGCCATCAAGGGAAGTGTATTGGCAGACCACCTGGCACATCAAGCTGTAGATGACTATCAGTCCATGAACTTCGAATTTTCGGATGAGAGCATCATGATAGTGACAGATTGTGAAGTACCTGGACTGGATGAAGGACCTGAACCAGGATCCCGATGGTCTATGCACTTTGACGGAGCCTCCAATGCTTTGGGAAATGGTATCGGCGCCATCATCATATCTCCTCAAGGCACTCATACTCCACTCACTGCCCGGCTATGTTTCAACTGCACCAACAACATGGCGGAGTATGAGGCGTGCATCATGGGACTCAAAGCTGCAATTGACTTAAGGATCAAGTTTCTGAGTGTCTTCGGAGATTCCGCTCTCGTGATCAACCAGATCAAAGGCGAGTGGGATACGAAACATCCGAATCTTATTCCTTACAAAGAATGTGTGTTGACAATGATCCCCCACTTCACAGAGATAACTTTTGAGCACTTTCCAAGAGAAGAGAATCAGCTGGCGGACGCGTTAGCTACAATGTCTTCTATGTTCAAGGTCAAATGGGATAATGAGGCTCCCCGGATCATCATCTGGAAACTGGACGAACCAGCATACTGTTGTGATCTCGAGACTGAATTGGTGACTGAGAAGCCTTGGTACCATGAGGTAAAGAGATATCTGGAAGCTCAAGAATACCCTGAGGGTGCCTCTGTCAATGATAAGAAATTCCTGAGAAGGTTCGCAGCAAAGTTCTTCCTTAGCAACGGCATCTTGTACAAGCGAAACCATGATTCAACCTTACTGCGTTGTGTGGATAAGACTGAAGCAGAAAGGATCATGGAAGAGCTGCATGAAGGGACCTTTGGTACACATTCCAGTGGGCACACTATGGCTAAGAAAATCCTACGGGCAGGATATTACTGGTCCACAATGGAAGCTGACTGCTACCAACATTCCAGGACATGCCATAAGTGCCAGATTTACGCAGATAAGGTGCATGTTCCTCCGGTTCCCCTGAATGTTCTGACTGCACCTTGGCCGTTTGCAATGTGGGGCATAGACATGATCGGTGAGATAAAACCTACAACATCTAATGGACATCGCTTCATCCTAGTGGCGATTGATTATTTTACGAAGTGGGTTGAGGCAGCATCCTATGCTACGGTAACCAAGACTGTTGTGGCACGGTTCATTCGGCACAACCTGATCTGTCGGTACGGCGTCCCCGAGCGGATTATTACAGACAACAGTACCAATCTGAACAACAAGATGATCGCTGAGCTCTGCGAACAGTTCAAGATACAGCACCACAATTCTTCTCCTTACAGACCGAAGATGAATGGGGCTGTAGAAGCAGCAAATAAGAATATCAAGAAGATCGTGCAGAAGATGACAGTGACTTATAGGGATTGGCACGAGATGTTACCGTTCGCTCTACATGGGTACCGTACCTCAGCTAGGACGTCAACCGGGGCAACTCCTTTCTCTCTGGTTTATGGCATGGAGGCAGTCTTGCCGATTGAAGTACAGATACCCTCTCTCCGGATAATGAAGGATACAGATCTGAGCGAGGACGATTGGATCCAGACACGACTTGATCAGCTCAACCTCATTGATAAAAAGAGACTTGCTGCTATCTGTCATGGTCAGACGTATCAGAAACGGATGATCAGGGCATTTAACAAAAAGGTCAGACCACAGGAATATCAAGTTGGGGATCTGGTAATCAAGAGAATCATCTTTCCTCAGAGTGATCCAAGGGGCAAATGGACCCCTACGTACGAAGGGCCATTTGTGGTTAAGCATGTGTTCTCAGGAGGAGCAATGATATTAACCAACATGGATGGTGACGACCTTCCTCACCCCGCCAATGCAGACATAGTAAAAAAATACTACGCATGAAAAAAGACCCGCTAGGCTGACATGCCTAGGCAAAAATTAGGGCTTCCCGTCGAACCAAAAGGGTTCGGGCAAAATGAAGGGATGAAAATGAAAAAATCTGTACACCCGGCAAGTCGAAAACCTGAAAAGGCGGCTTGGGCAAAAATGGGTATCCCGGTGGACCGAAAACCCGAAAGGGCGGTCCAGGCAAAAATTAGGGATAAAAGCGTAATACTATGTCTCATTGGATCACTTTGCACCCAGAATCCGGTATCTACATCAAGTTCAGACAGCATCGATCAGTCAGCTTCACCTTCAACCAAGGTCATCAAGTGATGAGACGCTCGGAGTTATAAAGGCAATAGAAGAGTTGAAACCCAGTGGGATCATTCATTTCACACAGCTGTTTTATTTTCTTTTGTACAAAATCTGTATAAACTCTTTTGTTCGGCGACGTTCTCTTACTAGGACGTCAGCCTCTTGTACACAAAACGCCTATTTTCAGGCCATTCAAAATCAATACAAATACACTTTTCAGTTAAACGTGCCAATTATTTTTCTTTTTCTGTTTTGTTTTGCGAAGAACGTCCAAGGTTCAATTTATGATATATGCATTGACAATAGTTTGCTAACTCATAAATATTTGCATACGAAACAAAGGAATTAATTACAGGTGACACTAGAAACAGGGGCAATAAAAGAGTTGTCTGAATAATCCAATTGTTCTGTCCTCCAAGGCACTAAGGTAGGTTCAGCTAAAGAACACGACTAACACATCTTAATTCCCCAGAGAGTGATTCAGCAAAACAGTGCATTCTTCTCCAGGCAGAGTTATCAAGTCTCAAGGAAATTGGGTATCCTCTAGCAGATCCCAACATTCCCCAACAGCACATATATTCTTAACAAGCATCCCCGGCAGTCTTGGTCTAAAGATTGTTCCCCGGCGGCATACCAGCATTCAAAGGAATCACTTCCCCAGCATATCAAAACTTCCCCAAGAAAGTCCAATCCAGTTCCCCAGGAAATTTGGAATTCATATCCCCAAGCAATAAGCATATCCCCAGTAGATTCTGGAAGCTTATCCCCTCGCAGAACACGAATGCATCGTCCGGCTTGATTTAAAGAGTTATTTCCTTAACAGGATATAACTGGGTTATCCTCAGCCAAAAGCCACGGAAAGAGCGTCCTCGACGAAGCCTTCTTATCCCCAGCAAATTATTATCAACACTCAGCAAGGCATCCCTCTTCCCACAGAGTATTGCTTCCCAGCATGGTCGCTAGAGTATCTTTTCTCCCCGCAGAATCTTCCATTTGCCAAGTTTATTCCGCAACGGAGTCATCTTCTCCTACCGGTATTCTTGCAGTTATCATCCCCAACGGAAGCAAAATCTATTCTCCAACAGCATCCCAGGATATGACTTCCTGGCACCCGTCAAGGATTTGCTTTCCTAGACGAAAACATACATTCATAAAACATCACATACATCATTATAGCATGCATAGACGCATTATATCATACAAATCTCATTTATGTTGAGAACATCATTGCTTGATCCATATCATGCATTGCATATGACTGACCTTTACCTTTCAGGAAAGATGCAGTTGAAATTCTCAATCATGTTTCAAGGCCTTCTCTAGTCCAGCTAAATCGACTCCCAACAGATTTTTCTGATGAAGACTCAGTAGAAGTTATCCTAGATGGTTCCCTCTCCGACGGTGAGTGAGGCGATCATTCCTTTTCCTATGGTTCCCTCTCCGACGGTGAGTGAGGTGGTAAGTCCTTTTCAGATGTTTCCCTCTCCGACGGTGAGTGAGGTGATAGTCTCCTATGGTTCCCTCTCCGACGGTGAGTGAGGTGGTAAGTCCTTTTCAGATGTTTCCCTCTCCGACGGTGAGTGAGGTGATAGTCTCCTATGGTTCCCTCTCCGACGGTGAGTGAGGTGGTAAGTCCTTTTCAGATGTTTCCCTCTCTGACGGTGAGTGAGGTGATAATTTCAGATGTTTCCCTCTCCGACGGTGAGTGAGGCGATAATTCTTTTTCAGATGGTTCCCTCTCCGACGGTGAGTGAGGTGATAATTCCTTTTCTTATGGTTCCCTCTCCGACGGTGAGTGAGGTGACAATTTCCTTTCAGATTATAATTGCCTATGGTTCTCTTCCCGACACCGCAAAAATGGTAATTCCCGCCAAGATTTTCTCAACGAGCGTTGTTGAAGTTAAAGTCACCCAAGGTTCCCTTACCATTCATGCTAAGGCAGTAACCATCCCTGGTTCATTCATCATCTTTTGAAGCTCCAGATCCAGCTCCTGTAACCAGTCAGGACACCTCTATACCAAGCATCTGAAAATCAGCTCCTGCAACGTGTCAGGTACTTATTTTTCTTTTGCAGGTATGCAGGTTCTCGCTAAGGAATCTCTTACGCGATCAACATCCCGATGACATCTATAAGCCCATCATCCTATCCAGCAACCTTTAAATGGCATCTGTAAGCCCATTCCCATCATCTCTGCTACTATGTGAGCACAAATTTCTGGGCACTCTAGTGTTCAATCATCTTCCACCCTCGGATTACGAAAGGCACGTCCGCCAATCTGCATCCTCAGGTCAAAGAAGATTGAACAGGGGCAACTGTTGTACCCCAAAATTTGCCCTCCCATATTCTTCAAGAAATTGCCAAGTCAAGCTGCAAAAATCCCCAAGGGTTGCACAGTGCAAAGGTCTCCTATACAGTCAAAACTAGGGTTTGTGTGCTGATCAAGAAAATGAAGTGTTCAAAGTTCCAATCAAGTCTCATATGCCTACAAATATGGTCAAGTATCCTCATATCAAGTTTCAAGGCATTCAGCATAAAATTGCACAGTCAAAAACCCTAATTGCACTACAGTCAACTGTAGGGGCAAAATGGTCATTTGACAGTCAAAAGTTCAAATTTTTGGTCAACATATCATTTTGAAGCCACAAACATCATTTGATCAATGCTTGATCATGATTCTCAAAGCTTGGCTCAAAAATCATCAAAATGCAAAAGTTTCCTTATTTGGACAGCTGAAAAAGTCAACTGAAATTGACCAGGGCATAACTTTCACATGGATTATCATAAAAATTCCATCCAAAGCTCATTTTGAAGAGAAAGACATTTCCTACAACTCATCTTCATACTTCAAGTCCAACAAATGCTCTCACAAAAAGTTATCAATTTCAACATTATAGGTCATTTTCAAAAGTCAACAAAAAGGGACTTTAAGTCAAAGGCCATAACTTGAGATTGGTAAATCAAAATTACATGGGACCAAATACATTGGTTATAGGACTCAAAGACCTTTCCAAAATGTCCAAGAACATGAGAAAAGCTTAAAAATTGAGCAAGTTATGCCTTGTGGAAGTTGGGAAATTTTTGGATATTCTGAAAAGTCAACATTGATTCAAATGGTCTAAAATTGCTAATGGGCCCATTTTTCTTCCACAAATCATCATCCATGGCATGTGCACGACTACTTGGCCCAAAGGGAAGTCTTTATTCATTTTTTATTTATTTATTTGAATTTTTATTTATAATAATTCATTTAAATCAAATTAAATATATGAAAAATGCCAACCTAAGCTTTTCAATCTTTTTGTGCATGTTTTATCCTCAAGATTTCGTGCTTAGCTAAATGTGGAAAGATTTGGAGTGATTTGATCTTAATTGGTACAAAAAAATATGAAAAATATTTGAAAAAGATCTTGCAAATCAAATCTTTCAAAGTCATGGATGCTAAGCCTTTTGGATCAAATTTCTTAACCTAATTGTTCCTACATATACAAGAAACACAACCCTAATGAGAATACACGCGCAGCTGCTCAGAATACTCCATTGATAACTTGAAATTTTCTCTAAAAAAGTCAAAACTGAAAACACCTTTGCAAGGCGATTCAGGTCTCAATTCTTGTTCCAATAGCTTCCTCAAGCAATATAGGACGTATTCCAATCAAAAACATCAATCAAAACGCTGTGAAACGGTATCCAGAAGTCACACTTTTTCCATTTTTTTTCATTATCGTGTTTTAACATTTACGCACATTCATGGCATTTTGATTGTATATTCATGATCAGTGGAGTGTTTGCAAGCTAACCATATGCCTTAATTTGATTATCATGCGCTATAGGCAAAAATACCATGTTTGTGTTTTAGGGTTTACAGGACCTCCAATTGGGGATTTTGAAACCAAGAAAAATTAGCCTTCAAGACCTGTGCCATTAGATTCAGCAGGTTTGGACGAAGAAGATACCATGCTCGCGCCTAATTTATGGACCCTCTAAGACCTATTCGCTATTTTCCCAAAAGCCATCTAACAAAACACGTATAAAACCGTTGCTTAATATTTTGTGTTTCAGGAATAGCGAAGAAGACGATTTCGTGTCACACGTTGGTTGGTCCTTTTAAATTTCGCGCGCTTTAGTCCACTAACACTCTTGTTTTTGTTTATTATATTTGTATGTTATTATATGTTAAACGTGCAAGTGTTGGTTCAGTGGCAAACGCGTTGGTGGGAAAGGTACATGACCTGGGTTCGAGCCCCAGGTCTTACATGTTTCCATATTATTTTTCATTAACAATTCCCATGCGCTTCAAGGCTGCAGACGCACCATGCACCTTCTCCACCAAGCCATCCACGCGTCCATCAGGATCAGATCAAAGGCTATGAATTGAGAATACGCTACGCCCTGGTCCACGCTTCAGCATGCTGTTCAAAAAAGGTCAAATGGACCCAGATTCTTGGGCCAGATTACTCAAGATTGCACCTCCACTTTGGGGACTACCACCCCCTAGGTTTGCATATTTTTCACTTTTATTTATTTTCTTTATTTATTTAAATCTTTTACTTTTAATTATTATTTGTTTAAATTAATTAATTATTTTCACAAAATGCAAAAACATCATAAAAATCAGAAAAGATAAAAAAATCAAATATATTTATTTCTAATATTTTTCTTGTAAATAAATGCATGTAAATTAATTAGTTTAAATTAGGATTTTTAATTTTAATTTCTTTCATAACAAAAATCTAAAAAATGTAGAACTAGGTTTAATAAATGTTTTATTCCTTTTAATTTTTCTTTTTCACAATAATATTATTTATTTTATTTATTTTCATAATTAAAATTGTATATAACAATTAGGTTTAATTTAGGTTAAATTTTAACGTCTTCTTAATAAATTAAAATAAAATAGAATTAGGGTTAGCGTTTAATTGCAATTAATTTTTCTATTAAATCTTAAAATATTAAAAATACCAAAAACATCTTTTGTTAATTAATTAACTTCATCATTGATTTGATTTTTGCAAAAGGGTCCAACGCCCTCGTTTCGATTTAATTTCGCATATTTATTTTATTTTTGCTTAAATAATTATGTACCTCTCCCGAAGCCTTGTAATTACTTCTCGCACTTTTCAATTCTTTATTTACTTTCTTTATTTATTTTTCAGTCAAATCGGGTCCTGGTTAATTTTGGCGATGTGGACCCGCGCCGTTTGTAATAGCTTAGAATTTACTTTTCCCGCAATACTTTTAACTGTTAATCAAAAGCATGAAAGAATGTATGGACAAAATAAAATCAAGCGTAGAACACCAAAAACATGGCAAGACAAATACCAATGAAAACGACACACGAATCGCACACACCACCCCTAGGGTACGCCTCACTGTTGCCTTGCCTCGAAAGGTGATCGTCGAGTAGAGGATGTCTTAGTAAGTCCTCATGATCCGGGAACCTGGCATGAGGGTAGCTTCTAAGGTGTCTTCCTATTGCTCCGGTGATCACCATGTCCCGAACCTCGAATTGACCCGAACACCTCCAACGGTGGTGCTACCTACCTCTCAATGGTGGGATGGCACTACTTTAAAGGACATTTACACAGACGAATTCCTTAGGGTAGGTAGACGATGCTAAATACTTGCTCTAATTTCAAAACAAATTCAAAAAATACTTTTCACACCAACACATTTTCAAAAAGCTTTCGAAAGCAATTTTTCAAACACTCTTGAGGACTGATACAAGAGTCGAACTGAAATTTTCAAAGAAACTTTTTAAAAAAAACCCACAATTGAAAAGAAAACAAACCATTTTTGAAAACACATTGAGCAAGTATCTAAGAGCCCATGGATAACCATGGATAGAAAGGCTGCTAACACCTTCCCTTTCTATAATCTACCTCCCGAACCGAGAGCAATCTCTTTAAGGAATTTTTCTGTGCTTTTGTCCTTTCCATTTGGAGAAAATAAAAGACGGTGGCGACTCTTGCTTCCGCGACATTTCACGAACCAGCGTTAAACAGTCAGTTCCAGATCCACCGATCACAATCAGCCATTTGATTCTCATCTCTAGGGATATGATGTAATTCCACCTTGTTGAAGAAAGTTAACAACCTTCTAGCATAGTCTCTGTAAGGGATCAAACCAGGATGACGAGTCTCCCATTCTCCTTTGATTTGATTAATTACCAATGCCGAATCTCCGTAAATATCAAGAATTTTAATCCTTAGATCCACTGCTTCTTCGAGACCCATAATACATGCCTCATATTCAGCCATGTTGTTCGTACAGTCAAACTTCAGTCTGGCCGTGAACGGGATATGAGTACCTCGGGGAGTAACGATGATTGCCCCAATTCCATTTCCATAGGAATTCACAACTCCGTCAAATATCAAACCCCAACGGGATTCAGGATCAGGTCCTTCTTCAGGTAACGGCTCTTCACAATCTTTAGCTTTCAAGTACATAACATCTTCATCCGGGAAGTCAAACTTGATGGATGGATAATCGTCAATTGGTTGGTGAGCCAAATGATCGGCTAAAATACTCCCTTTGATCGCTTTCTGAGTGTGATACTCAATGTCATATTCAGATAACAACATCTGCCAACGGGCTATTCTTCCAGATAAGGCGGGCTTCTCAAAGATATACTTGATCGGATCCATTTTGGAGATCAACCAAGTAGTGTGGTTAATCATATACTGGCGCAGACGGCGAGCAGCCCAAGCTAAAGCACAACAGGTTTTCTCAAGTAATGAGTACCAAGACTCACAGTCTGTGAATTTCTTACTCAAATAGTATACGGCATGTTCCTTTCTTCCAGTCTCATCTTGTTGACCAAGCACACATCCCATGGAATCTTCCAATATAGTCAGGTACATAATCAAAGGTCTTCCTTCCACCGGAGGAATCAAAATGGGAGGTTCAAGCAAATATTCTTTGATGCTATCAAAAGCTCTCTGACAGTCTTCTGTCCACACACATCCTTGGTTCTTTCGGAGAAGCTTGAAAATCGGCCCACAGGTGGCAGTCATATGAGATATAAACCTAGAAATGTAATTCAGTCTCCCAAGGAATCCTCTTACTTGTTTTTCCGTCTTGGGTGCGGGCATTTCCCGAATAGCTTTGACTTTATCAGGATCTACCTCAATACCTTTCTGACTGACAACGAAACCCAGAAGTCTCCCAGAACGAACACCAAAAGTGCATTTGTTGGGATTCAGGCGGAGTTTGTACTTCCTCAAACGCTGGAATAACTTTAACAAATGTTCCAAATGATCTTCCTCAGTTTGTGATTTGGCAATCATGTCATCCACATACACTTCAATCTCTTTATGCATCATGTCGTGGAACAATGCAGTCATGGCTCTTTGGTATGTTGCGCCAGCATTCCTCAAACCAAACGGCATAACCCGATAACAGAAAGTTCCCCAAGGTGTAATGAAAGCGGTCTTCTCCATATCTTCTGGCGCCATCTTGATTTGATTGTAACCAGAAAAACCATCCATGAAAGAAAAGACTTTGAACTTGGCGGTACTGTCGACCAATACGTCAATATGAGGTAATGGGAAGTCATCCTTCGGACTAGCTCTATTCAGATCTCTGTAGTCTACACACATCCGAACTTTGCCATCCTTCTTAGCAACAGGCACTATGTTGGCTAACCACTGAGGATAAACCGACGTAACAAGGAAACCCGCATTGATCTGTTTCTGAACCTCCTCTTTAATCTTGTCAGCCATATCGGGACGAGTCCTTCTCAACTTCTGCTTGACTGGCGGACATTCAGGTTTCAACGGTAAACGATGTTCCACAATGTTGTTGTCCAAACCTGGCATATCTTGGTAGGACCAAGCGAACACGTCAACATACTCTTTGAGAAGCTCCAACATCTTCTCCTTAACTTCCGGGATAAGCAATGCTCCAACTTTGACTTCCTTTCTATCTTCTTCATCACCCAAGTTGACCAACTCTACAGGTTCTTCAAATGGTTGAATAATCTTCTCATCACGCTCAAGCAAACGGGAAATCTCAACAGGAACCTCTTCATCATCCTCTTCTTCGGCTCTGAACACAGGGAATTCAAAGTTGGGAGAGGGCATAGGATCACTGTTTTCGATGGTTAAGTCATGGATTAATCTGCACATATGATTATGCTTTATTTTAGAAATCGATTTGTGCAAATAAAACAAAAGGTTATTAATTAATTTTCATTGCTATTTCCCAGAAAAAGTGAAAAATAAAACAGCAGTGGACAAAATAACATTTTTATTCATTGAAGGGAAATATTTGAAACAAAGAGCCCAGACATCTCTCTTTTGCCTTGGGCAGAGCAAAAGGAATTATTTTTCATAGCCCGACACAAAATACGTTTCGCCTTGGGCAGAGCGAATTTTTCAAAGGAAAATAAACAAAACATTACTCGGAAATGTGCATAACCACAAGAACATCAACAGCTATCCAGTTTTGGCAAGCCAATCCAGGCATCACAAACACGGGCAAATCCTCCTCGGAATCATCATCTATGATAGCATCAACCTCAGGATGTACAAACCCTACACTTCGGAAAACCTCTTGAATCGGACGAACAACCACCTCTTTCTCGACCCTTGCAGATATTGGATGAAAACCCAGACCTTCCCCAGACTTGTTCTCGGGTAACGTCAACACCTGGCCCCATCCTTCGGCCGAACCACTTTCCACCACTCGCCGTGCATCCTCAAAAGAAGAGATGGATGCCCCTTGCTTCTTCACTGTATTCTTAGCAACAGATAGACCCTGGAACTGGGTCCCCGCATCCTCGTCAGCATCAATAAAAGAAAATGATGATAAATGGCTTACCACCATAGCATGCTCTCCCCCAATCATCACTAGCTTCCCATGTCTTACGAACTTTAGTCTCTGATGGAGCGTAGAGGTGACTGCCCCGGCATCATGGATCCAGGGACGACCCAATAAACAGCTGTAGGCAGCACGGATATCCATCACTTGGAAAGTGATTTGAAAAGTATGGGGACCAATCACTATAGGAAGATCCACTTCACCAATGACTGTCTTCCTAGAACCATCAAATGCTTTGACAATTACTCCACTAGGCCTCATAGGAGCACCTGGATATGAAAGCCGAGATAACGTAGTCTTGGGCATCACATTCAACGACGAACCTGTATCCACCAACACACTTGATAAGGTATCGTTTCCACAACTTAATGAGATGTGCAAAGCCATATTATGGTTTCTCCCCTCCTCCGGGAGTTCTTCATCACTGAAACCAAGATTGTTACACGAAGTTATATTTCCCACAATCCCATCAAACTGATCAACCGTCACATCATGGTCCACGAATGCCTGGTCCAAGACCTTCATTAAGGCTTCTCTATGTGCACCAAAATCTCTCAATAAGGCAAGCAAGGAAATCTTGGAAGGTGTTTGCAAAAGTTGGTCCACAATCTTATATTCACTTCTCTTGATAAGTTTCAAAATCTCATCATCCTCAGGATGTGGGATAGGTTCATTGGATCGGCCTATCTCAACCCTTGGTTCAACATTTCTCGCTGGAATTTCTGCCGGCATGGGCCTCCTAACTTGAACTTCCGGTCTCCTCGACGGTACTGCTGCAAAAACACGCCCACTTCTTGTAACTCTACTCACATCAGCAATGTTAACAAAAGACGGTCTGGTTGGTATGGGGACTTCTACCCCATTCTCCATCATTGTGGCATTATACTTGTACGGCACAGCTTAGTCTGAATTGTAAGGCACAGGGCCAGGTGGGTAAATAATCAAAGGATCAACAGGCGCAGTCTGACTATTGTAAGCAATCTCTACTGATTCTGGAAAATTGAATTGTGGTGTGATAACATTCACCTCATCCTCCGGATTTCGGTCATAGGTAATAGTGATAACTCTATGATCTAGCAACTTCTGAATATCCTCCTTCACGATAGGACAGTCATCCTCTCTTGAGCAAAATTCACAAACATTATAATCATGTTGGTGCCTAACAAAGGCAAGTCTTCTCAAACTCTGATGTAACCTGATCAATGATTCTCTTATATGTTCTACTTGAAAAACTCGGAACTTCCCCGGACAACCTTCCACCATATTCACCGAAGCTGCCCCATGTCGAGGCAAAGGATTATCTCTGACATTTGGATTAACATCCTTAAAAGACAAGATGCCATTCTTAATTAATCTCTGTACGTCCGCCTTCATGGCAAAGCAATTCTCAAGGTTGTGCCCCGGCGACCCTTGATGATATTCACAAAATTGATCCGCCTTGTACCACGGAGAAGCGTTGTTTGGTGCGACAGGAGGAGGCTTTGTCGTGATGAGATTCTTTCTGACAAGAGCAGGGAATAATTCAGTATACGTCATAGGAATGGCATCGAACTGCGGTTTTCTGGGTGAACGGTTCTGATTGTTGAACGGATAAGCCTGTTGTCGAGGCTGCTGCTGAAAAGGCCGTTGTTGAGTTGGTGGAGTTTGATGAGCTGGGGTCATCAAAGTTGGGCGGACAGCCGGAGTGACTGCCGCAACGTGAGAGTAACCTCTCCTAGGCCTACCTGGAAACAAAGCACTGACATCCTGCTCTTTTCTTTTCGGGAAAACACTTCCAAACTTCTTCGCACTGCTAGACGGACTCCCTTCTTTAACCAAACTCCCTTCACGAATCCCTTCCTCTAATCGCATGCCCATGCTTACCATTTCAGTGAATTCACTGGGTGCGCTGGCTATCATTCTTTCATAGTAAAAGGATCCTAAAGTCTTCAAAAATATCTTAGTCATCTCTTTCTCCTCAAGAGGTGGATAGATTTGAGCAGCAATTTCACGCCACCTCTGGGCGTATTCCTTAAAAGATTCTTGGTCTCTTTGCGACATCGCCCGGAGTTGATCCCTGTCCGGCGCCATGTCAATGTTATACTTGTACTGATGGACAAAGGCTTCGCTAAGATCATTGAAGTTACGGATCCGAATACTGTCTAAACCCATATACCACTTTAGAGAAGCACCCGTCAAACTATCTTGAAAATAATGAATCAACAAGTCATGATCATCGGAGTACGTAGACATCTTCCTCACGTACATTGTCAAATGACTTCTAGGACACGAATCACCCTTATATCTCTCAAAGTCTGGCACTTTGAATTTCGCTGTAATCTTGACATTCGGAACTAAACAAAGGTCATGTGTATTCTTCCCAAATAAATCCTTCCCTTTCAATGCTCTAAGCTCCTTCTGCATTTCCTGGAACTGATCCTGAAATTCTTCCATTCTATCAAAAAGACCAAAACTTTCAGCGGGCTCGGCAGGATAAATAGGTTCATTCAAGTATGGCACGGAGTGGACCACAGGAGCAACGGTCGTCATAATTGGTTGAGGAAAAGGTGTTACAGACGGAATTACTGGCGGCAAGGCCATTGTCTCTGACTGAGGGAGAGACAAAGCAGGTTGAAATAAAGGTTGTGCGGCAGGTTGATACCCCTCTGGCACAAAGTTATAAGGCATTCCCCATGGAAAACCTTTCGGCATCTGATGTTGAAGCGGAGAGTTGATTTGAGTTACGGAGGTAAGAACTGTGACAATCTCGGAAACCACTGGGGTTGAAGTCTGAATCTCGGCAGCTGTAGTTGATGGCTGATTCTGAACAGCCACCAAACTTTCCACCAACGCGGTTAACTTTTCCATCTCGGCACGAAGTGTAGCAACTTCCCCACGAAGCTCATGATTTTCCTGTTCCAAATCTTCCATTTTCCTTTGACGATTGGCCCGAGTGTCGTATCGGTGAGACAGCTTGACAACCTTCGGTGGAAAAAGAACAAGGATGAGACTCTAGAAAACATGTGAAGTGGAATGTGAAATGATGCATGATGGCGATGCAAATGATGACTCATTTTAAAAGTTTTTCAAGGAACTTTAATAATTTTGCATACATCAATGGTAAAGGAATTTGGAACAACAAAAACTCAATCCATTAATCGAAAGCGATAAATTACAACTTACAATTTGGAACAATAAATTACAACCTTGGGATAACAAATCCAATAATGAAAGCAATAAATTACAACTTCGAAACATGAAAACCATAATAAAGTGATAAATTACAGTTTTAAAACATGAAATCTAAAATAAATCCATAAATTACAACTTTGGAGCATGAAGCCCATAATAAAACAATAAATTACAACTTCAGAGCATGAAGCCCTTTTACATAGTTTTACAAAATGACATCAATAAAATAAACTAAAAGCTAAAGCTCACTCGGAATCCTCAGATGACGGACCAAACACCAGCTGTAATCGGAGGTTCTTGATCTTTTCTTCGTAAAAGTCTTCCATCTCCTTCTTCTCAGCTATCAGTCGATCGATGACTTCCTTCTGTGGATTAGGAACAAGAGCAACGCTTACCGGACCCTCCTTCTTTCTCTTCCTTTCACTCGCATACTTCTTCAGCAAGGCATCCTTCTGACGAAGTTTCTCATCGTGGTCAACGAACCGGCCGTCTTGAATAAGCAGCAACTCCTCCTTTTCTTTTAGTTGTCGAGTCAGGACTCGATTCTCATATTCAGACATATGGTACTTTTCCTTCCAAGCATCCCTCTCGGACTTCATCCTAGCCAGGTTTCCTTGGTATTCTCTTACGTCCGCGATAGGGATAACAACAGATGATGGTGCAATGGCAGGGAATAAAGGTTTCTCAAGTTTATATGGCATCTTGAGAGCACAAGCCCTAGCACGGACCCACTGCAGGTAAGGCTCCAAAGAAACGGCACATCTATATCCTAACATATCCCTCCCTTTCTTATGGGTGTGGCACCAAGCTCCTTCGATCTCCCTCTTAGCTGCCTGATGATCTTGTCCTTCCTGAAGAAAGAAACCACTCACATGGATGTTGTTCGGCTTATCTCTCATCGGGTACCCGAATTGACGGCGCGCTAGAACAGGGTTGTAATTGATTCCACCCCTCGTACCGAGAAGAGGTACGTTAGGAAAAGCACCATAGCTATCAATGATCTCCACGTCGTGGTAAACTCGATTATACCAGTCAATGTCGAAATGAGTGAGAGCCATAATCTTTGGCGCCCAACGCGGTTCCTTCTCGAGATCCCAGAAAGCATCAGACCCGGGTAAATGCGAGACGTACCACTGATACAGCAACGGCACACAACAAATAATCATCCCTCCTTGATAAGAGTTTCGAAGATGGATGGAGTAATACGTATCCCCTAGCAGCGTAGGGACCGGATTTCCAATCAGGAAAATTCTGATGGCGTTGATATCCACAAACTTATCAACGTTAGGGAATAAGAAAAGACCATATGCGAGTAAAGCAAACACGTCCTCGAAGGCAACAATATCCTTTGTATCAGCAAAGTGGCGAGCTTTCTTCAACAGAAACTGCGCCGGCAAACCCCGGATTCCCCCTTTCGTAGTCATATTCTCCTCTATCTCTGACTTCTTCAAGTGGGTGATGGTTGCTATCTCGTGAGGTTTGGGCTCCTCTTCTAATCCAGAAAAAGGAACGCGGTCGGCGATCGGCAAACCAAGAATATAGGAGTACTCCTCTAAAGTGGGCATCAACTGATAATCCGGAAAGGTGAAACATTGGTACAAGGGATCATAGAACTGAACCAACGTGTTGAGGATGCCTTTCTTCATCTTGCGCTTCATGAGCAGTACGATGGACCCATACTTCTTCTGAAAATCTGTCGGACTCTCGATCTTCGGAATCAAACTCTTCAGTTCTTCAATCTCGGGCTCCTTGAAGCTAAAGCTTCGAGTATTTCTCCTTCCAAGTTCCATAATAACCTAAGATGTCTGCAAAAATCATTCCAAAGTTCCTTGAAAAACAAGTTTTTTACAAAGATGTTGATGAATGCATGAATGAATGATAATGCAACAGTCACACACAAGCTTGCAAACATGGGGTTCAAAGGTTCAACGTTCAGCATGGAGTCGAGGGTAAAGCCCACCCAAAGGTATGTACTAGCATTTCAATCACACCTGTAAGACATGGTTCTAAGAGTTCCCAGAGTCTACATTCCTCCTTCGGATATTACCAATGTCTTGATTACTCAATAATTAGCAGTATTCTCAAGAGAAACTCGTTCGAGCGTAGCATCGCGTAACAACTACTTCCGAATTACTCCGTTGTAGTCTCCGCACTACACCTAAAAAGGCCAAGATGGGTTAGGGTTCTACGGTCCTCAACTTCTCGGGCTCCTAGGTCGAAAATAATAACGTCTTCCCGATTACTCGGTAAACAAATATTAAGTTCAAGAGGGCCTTCCATTGAGTGGGGGATCTCATGCCTCCTTCTTCGGGATTACTCCCTCAAAGTTAACATGACTATACCGCCCGTCCTATTCCTTAAGTGTTACTTAATCCGGGTATAGGATTCGTCCTTTGCAAAAAAAACCCAAACACCCCAATTTAAACACATAATCAAGCAAATCAAATAATAGTAAACAGATAAGACAAATTAGGCTTAACCCACTTAGGGATGGACCAGCAAGAGGTCAATCTGTCCCCAGCAGAGTCGCCAATTCTGTAGCGATAAAAAATGTAGCGGGGTAAATCGGAGATCGAATTATTGATTAATTCGTCTCACAAAAGCAAGAGTCGCCACCGCGCTTTATTGTTTCCAAAGGAAAAGGGAAAAGAGCGAAATAAAACCCTAAATATGCAATGTAAATAATAATAAAAATACAAAGCGTTTTCGAAAAGAGATCTTATGGTTCGGGGGTTGGTTATACAATGGGAAGGTATTAGCACCCAATGTATCTATAGTACTCTATAGGAACCTTTTGAAATATCTGTTTATTTAAAAATTGATTGCTTGATTAAAAATAAATTATTTTGGCCGAAAAGGGACGCAGACGGGTTTTTTTGAATGCGACGACCTAACGTCGAAGTTTTTGCTTAAAGGGCATAAATTTTGAAGAGGTTGAATACTTGAGGAAAAATTATCCTAAGTTTTAATGAAATGCGAAAGTTCGCGCAGTTAGACTTGAGGACATGAAGTCAACAAATTTACTGTTTTTCCTTTGGACTTAAACATAAACAGAATAAACAAATAAATATGGAATAAATAAACAGACAAAATAAGCGGATAATGATTAAATAACGATAATTTAGATGATAGACTAAATGATGTGAATAATGTATTTTTATGATTTTTTTTGTTTAATATTAACGAAAAGAAAGTATTTTTTAATTTTTTACGCATTTTTTGATATGGATAAAAAGCAAGAGAATTATTTAACGAAGACATAATGTTTTTTAGTTTTAAGTTTTATTTTATATATTTTGATATTAATATTAATAAAACAAAAAAATGAATTAATAAAATATTTTTTTAAGTTTTCTATTTTATGTGTTTTAAAGTTTTTGTTTAATAACGATGTAAGAGGAGAATTAATTAGAAAAAAATAAAGTGTCTACATTCTTAAATTCTATTTTTTATGTATATGAAAATAAAGTACTTATTTAAAAGATTAAGAGGTTCTAAATTAAATTGAAAGTTATTAATTTACCCTAATGAAATAAAATTAAAACTCCTAAATTAAATCCCAAGTTTAAACTAAAAAGGTCAAACTAATTAAAAATTACCTAGTTAGATATATCTCTTGTTTTTTATTATACTTACTAATTAACTAACATCATAATAATTCTAAAAAGATTAGAGAAAGTAAAATAAAATAAAAAAAGAAAAAGTGTATCAAATAAAAAAGGACAAGTAAAATATATATGGGCTATGGATTCAGTGGCCCATGCAGAACTAAAATGGGGGGTGCTGCATACAAAAACGTTGGGCTTAGGGGTGGCAAGGTCCATCAGTTTTACAATTCGTTTTAGGGTTAATTGTTGTTTTAGCATAATTGGGATTAGGGTTATGTGTGGTGCAGAACGGCGCCCATCTCTCTTCTTCGTCTTCGCGTCTTCTTCTCCATGCTTTTGCTTCTGAGTCCCTGAGTTCGCTTTCTAACTCCTTGCCATGGCCACCCGCTCTCACTGTCTTCTTCCCTCTAGCCAAACGAAAAAAGGAGGGCTACGGATTTACGGTAAAATACGTTATTCGTTAGGTTTCGTTATATCTTGCATGCATTGATTTTGATTACGTTTGATTCTGATCCTGTTTTGATTTTGATTCTTATTATTTGTTGGAGGTACTATGGAAGTAAAAAAAGGGAAAGGGAATCGTTACCTAGGCGGAGACGGAAGAGGGACAGTCGGGAGCGAAGGAGGCCAGGCGGCGAGGAGAGGAGGCGCGTCGCGAGCTTGCTTCGGTGGCCGGTACTTTATATGGTTTCCTTCTTCTTCTTGCTGGTTACCTTAGCTTTGATCTTTCTCTTCTTCTTTTGCCTTGGTACTGTATTTTTTATGTTGCCTTGAACGTTTTCTTATCTTCTCCTTCACTGTGATGATGTTGAACTGCTCTTTCTTCTTCTCGCTACTGTCGCTTATTGCTAGCCTGTGATGCCTATGATGATATACGTCTGAGGCTTTGTGTTGTATGCTTTTGAATGCTTGAATGCTGCCGTTGAAATGTTGTTTTAACCAGCTTCTCTCTTCCTCTTTCTCACCTTGGTGCTGTATGATTTAAATGGCCAATGATGGTAACTCTGAGGCCTTACTTATGTTGCCTTCGAAGTTGGTTTTGGCTGGATCGTTTCAGGTTTAGCCTAGCTTGGCTTCAGCAGGTTTTAGATTGATGATGTTCATGGCTTGGGCAATAAGTTTGATAAGTTTTGGGTATACTGGTTATGTTGGTTTTACGCAGGTTGATGGAAACAGGGGAATAGGTTTTTTTGTTGTTAGGCCATATTGGTTTGTATGGTTTAGACTGGTTTATGGTGGTTGGACAGTAGAGATGATGGTTCTTTGTTTAGGCCATGTTGTGAAATGGTTTGAAAATGGTTAAGGTTGTGAAATTGTTTTGTGATATATGGTTTTGACAGGCTTATGGTGATGTTGGCTTGAGGGCTCAATCAGTTTTTTTTTGGTGAGGTTTAGGCCATATTGGTTTTTATGGTGTTAACAGTGGGAATGGTTATGAAGGTTCTGCTGGTTTTTGTATGTTTTCTTGTTGACAACAATTTTTCTAAGTCTTTTTCAAAGCTTGGAGATTGATGGATCCTGATATGTGATTTTTTTTTGTTATGTTATAACAGTCTTCTCTTCCTTTGTTTACGTTACAGGCTGGAGATTTGAAATATTTTCACCCTCTTCCTGGCATTCTGCACCATACTGTTACATCTAATTTGTTTCTATTCCTATTTTATGTTTTTACTTTCTACTGGCTATATTACTGCAGTTTGTCTTGTATCTCTTCCTGCCTAAGCCAAACCTGTAAAACTACACTTCCTCCTCTCTTTTTCTCTCTCAGTACAGTTTTGACAATAAAATGATATGCTGTACTATTTTCTGAAATTGCAAAAGGCTGGAATATGATGAAAAAAAGGAATGTTACATTGCTTGCATATTGGTTAAACTGCATATTTGACTTGCCTACTGCATGGCACAGTGGGTTTACGTTGGAATTTTGTTTGCTTGCATATGCTGTTGAGATTATGCAGGGACTTTGTATGCTGTGCATATTTTGAAAAAATGCATTGGATTTTAAAAAATGCAATTAATTTGAAAGATGCAATTTCTTTGACAAAAGTGAATTTGTGCATTCATTTATAAAAATTCCTCTCTTTTTTGTGAACCGGGAGAAATCCTGTGATTTGCAAAAAAGGGTAAACTGATTCCGACCATTGCTTTTAATGATGAACATTAAATAATTTTGCTTTTAATTATTTGTTCAAATCTAATTTCTTTTAATTTTTGCAGGTAACATCAAGTGAGAAAACAAAAAGCATTGGATCAGAAGATTTAGAATTAGGAATATTAGATTAATTTTTTTATTTCATTTTAACTTTGTAAAATTATTATTGTAATTTTGTTGTAATAAATACAATATTTACACAATAATTGTACAATTAGAAAAAATGAATAAAAATCCAATATTCGCCAATTAATTTCTTCCTTCTCTAATTATTTATTTTATCGTTTACAATTCTTTAATCGTATAATAATTGAAAACGAATTTCAACTACCTACATTCAGAATAATAAACAGATAAATAAATAATTATCATTGATCAATTAATAGTCTCAATTATCTAATTCATTATCCATAACTTTCTAAATTATAATAATTAAAATAGAATTTCAATTATTTAACTTAGAATGACAAATGATTAAATAATCATTATTGACCAATTAATAAACTTTTCCGAATATTTATTATATTATTCATAAATCTTTAAATTATGTAATAACTGAGAATGAATTCCAGTTATTTAAATTTAAGATAGTGAGTAATAAATATATACTGTCTGCACAATTAATGCGCCTCTTCTCTAATGTTTATTTTATTATCTATACATCTTTAAATTACATAATAATCGAAAACAAATTCCAATTATTTAAATTTAAGATAATAAATAATTAATAAACATTATTTTAGCACGAATCGATTAAATGATTTAGTGTTCAACATAAATAGCTTTCGGCCTGAAAAAAGTTATGAATTTTAAAATCAATGGATCAAAACACTTGTAATGTAATGATGCAGGTAGGAGATGATATCTTAGGTCAAAATTTGGGGTACAACAATACCTTGTCGGGAGCTGGATATTAGTTTGATCTGGTGAAGATGTGCATGTGACTGATGGTAAAGACCTTGTCAGGAGTTGGGTACTTATCTGATGTATGGCTATGAATCTACTTTCTGAACTATTGATTCAGAAATTGCTTGAGAGTTTATTTCTCTCTATGACATTCAGATGTTTGTGATAACTTGAATGAGTTGTAGAAGGTGTGATCGTTTGAGATCTTCTTGTTTATTGGGAGCTTCTTGAAGGATGTCTCAGCATAATGAGTCCTTTGAATGGTGTTTTAAGAACCATGGTTCTTGGGTTCTGAGTTATGAAGCTAATGTCCTAAATGATGTTGTAACATCATGTTGGGTTGTGTTTGGAAGATGCTTGGGTTTAGGCATATGGAGTTTGTTGCTCAAGCATTATTGTCAGAAGTGGTAGTTTTGACTATGGGGATTAGAATGTGTAGATTCTGATCCTGTCTGTAGTAGTATTCTTGATGAACGCATGACTACTGTGTTGAATACCCCACTAATATCAGCAATTACTAGTGGATGTAAGGGCAGCAGAATGTTGTCAGATATTGTGATCTGATCAGGATGTTCGTGAGAAGGTGTTTTCTTCTGCTGTTGTTTACTCTACAAGAGACTGGGTCTGTTTGGATCTCAGTAAAGCTTTTCAGAAAATTGATAATTTATGGAGAAGTAGGTTCTTGTGAAGCAAGAAAACTAGGTGTTTTGACATGTGAGTGATGTCAAACCAAGTATGCATGACAACCTGAAGGTCATGATACTGTGTGATTCTGAGAGGATATTTTTCAGTCATGTCCTTGTTAATATGAAGAAGTCAAAGAGCTTGGATGTGCTCTCAAGGAGTTAGAGGATCTAGTGTATTTTCACAAGGGTGTGAATATGTTCAGTAGATATGTGAAGTTGTGGTCCTTTATTATGAGCATGTGAGAATCTTCATGTATTTTCATCTGGTGTTGAAATGGTTATGTTCAGAAGGAGCATTTGGTATCCGTGACAGAGGGTGAAGTCTCTATCTATGGATTGTTGTTGTAACGATGCATTTTTTCAAGCTTGTGGAGTTTATATGCCTTTTGTGAGGTTATGATGTCAAGTAACATGTTGTGACATTGGGCTGCTGAATTTTATTATGACTTTGAAAGGTCTCTTTGAAGGTCTTTGTTGATGGGTGATGTCACACTTATCTTGGTGTGTTATTATTTCTAAGTGAAAGGAGTACACTTAGAATCCAATTAAAGGAAATGTATTTATGCTTCAGGACATATTTGGATAATCTTGTGAAGCATTTTTGGTCTGATGTTTGAAGATGTGTGGTTAAGTTTTTTTAAGAAAAAGAAGACAATGTATGACTGGATGTCAGGACACTTTTCGGGACATGTTCTCTCCTTGAGCCAAACAAGGTAGTAGTGTGGATGGTACTTTCAGGAGGTTGTGTAAAATGTGATGTTTGTCTCTGCACGCCATGTATTAGAATTATGAAGACAGTCAGAATCTGTTTTGGACGGTGCATTTTTTTATGATCTCCCTTAAATAACGTTCTCATTGACCAAGATCGTTATTTTCTAAGAAGACTACTAGGCTATTTAAAGAGGTCATTCCTTCACCTCTTTCGTCTTGTGTTGGTTACTCTTTCTCTATTCTTATGGCTTGTGTCCAGATGTGAGGGCTTTGTTTGTCAATTTTTAGCCAAAAAGGAGGAGAGAAATTTTATTCAGCTATGAGTTCAGATGTGAGTCTAAAGTTTGTTTTTGAACCAGTTTCACAAGGATGTGGAATAGACTATTATGTTCTGAGTCTATTGGTTTTAATATTTGTGACTTGTTATATGGGTGTCGTTTGAGTAATTTTTATGGGTTGATGGGGAGTTTCAGCAATCTTCTTCCTCATGTACACCAAATGACTTCATGAATTTTTATTCTCCTATCCTGAGGTTGTTGTTCTTTAGTGTTGAGTTTTTGTGTTGCAATGAAGTTGATATGAAGAAGATGTCGAACATGATGTCGTAACATCATTGTGCTTGTGAAGAGATGCTCCTCCATGTTGCTATGTTATTGTGTTCAGTAGTTACTAAATACTACTGATGATTGGTGTAATTTGTTTATTATTGTAATATGAGTTGTAATTTATGTTATTTGTTTTAGCCAAAATTTGCCAAAGGGGGAGATTGTTAGTTCTCTATTTTTAGGATCGGTATTAGTTTTTGTAAAACAAACATGTCAGCAATATGTTAAATAAGATGTAATTACTTGCTATGAAGAACAAGTTGAGCAAGAAGTCATATTTTATGTTGAGACATGTTGAGATAAGAAGTTCTCATCATCTAGAGCAACATGTCAGATAAGATGCCCTATGCAGGGTCATTCGACATTGCGCATGTGCTTGGCTGGACATTTGGATCAGTTCAAGACTTAACAAATGCAGAATGTTCTGGGAATATTATGCTATCTTATGCAGCACCGTTTTATAGTTCTGGAAGATTCAAGTCAGAATCAAGAAGAATATTGACTTTCTAATTATGGAGATAAAGAAAGAAAGATTTTCTTGAAGACCTATTTTGTAGCAAAAGTTTATGCTGATTTGTAGCAGCTGATATGTTGTGATTTAAAGTCCAAATCCAGTTAAGAAACATGTTATAAATAGAAGCATTGTAACCTAGGAAAAGGTACCAGCCGTGAATGAAAAGATGTAGTTATTAGGGTTGAGTTTGTACCACTCTCTAGGAGAGTTGGTTGTATGTTCCACTCGGTTGTTAGTTGGACTGATGTTATAAAGTTGTAGTCTCTATTATTATTCTCACTCAGAAGCCTTTAGGTAATGAGTTGAGTATTATTCTTGGAGGAAGCTTGTAAGCAACACTAAGTTGTGTTCTTATTCAAGAGTCTTGAATATGTATTATTTTAGAAGTGAGTCTTATAATATTGTCATGGAAGTGTGTCTTCTTGCCATAGAAATGTGTCTTATGTTTTTGTCATGGAAGTGTGTCTTCCTATTTTGGTCTAATCGCTATCTATGATTGATGAGGGAGTTGAGGAGGGACTCATATCTAAGTGAGTCTTAGATAGAAGTATAACACGGGTAGTGATTAAGTGAGAAGTTGTAAACGAGGGAATTTAGCTTCGAATTAATACTATTATAGTGGACTTGTCCCTGGCTTAGTATTCCCCCAGAGTAGGAGAGTTATTCCGAATTGGGTTAACAATTCTGGTGTGTTGCTTATGCTTTTCAATACTGTTTTTATATGTTATACATTACCATGTTCATTTAGGTCAAATTCAAATGTCTCAACATGTCATAGGACATCTAAAGTTAATTTCAATAAGACAAGGTAAAAACATTATTAAGAGTATTATTTAGAGTAACATATCACTGTAATTGTATCACTTAAGTTTTGATTATATAGAAACATAGATACAAAATATAATTGTGCATTGAACACATTTTTTATGATAATATGTTTGTAAATTTTTGTTATCAGGAAAAATAATGATTTTAATAAATACAATTCTATGTAGATTATTAGCAATTTTTTATTGAAAATCCATCCATATTTTAAATGCTTTTAAATAATAATGATAATATGGTAATATTTTATAATTAATATTAATTTTTATAATATTTTATAATTAATATATATATATATATATATATATATATATATATATATATATATATATATATATATATATATATATATATATATATATATATATATATATATATATATATATATATATATATATATATATATATATATATATATATATATATATATATATATATATATATATATATATATATATATATATATATATATATATATATATATATATATATATATATATATATATATATATATATATATATATATATATATATATATATATATATATATATATATATATTATAGGCAATTGATATTTTTTTGGGTTCTACATTATCACATATTACTTTTAACATTTATAATTATTTTTTTGAAGTTATTTTATTTATTTTTTAATAAGTAAAAGTTATATTTAATGAGTACAATGGATATTCAAGTTCATTACAAAATATTTAACTATTCTTTAGAAGATAAGAAACGATATTAGAAATTCATTTCGAAAAAGTACAATCACAATTCTCTCTATTTCTAGCTACAAACCATGTCCAAGAAATTAACTTAATGTGTTCGACAATATACTCCACTCCCTTTGCAATCCCTTTAAACAATACATCATTCCTTCTAAGCCATATGCACCAGCATGTTCACAACCATAAGAAGCATCTTATATTCTTTTTGATTACTCTATTCATCTGAAATTGAAGTTGCATAAAATCTTATGCATTCGATTCCACCTCATCCAAACCTGCTATGCCAATCCAAGCATACACCCTCTTATAAAATTGTAACAAAATTAGGAAAAATAGAAATCAATGACTTGTGGATTCCTCTTCACTAAAGCATAATGGGCATAATGGATCATGGTTTCCGCTAATTACATCTCTTCTGATAATTTGCCTCTGATTGGAAGATTATTGAGTAGCAATATCCAATCAAACATTTGAATTTTGGAGGGAACATTCGTTTTCCATAATACTCCCAAATCCCTTAATTTATGCCATCCACATTTGTACACGCATTAAAACATCCAGACATCACAAATAACTCGCCTTTACAGAGAATATGATTTATTTCACACCACCAAACAAAGTTATCTTTGATTTCCCTTTTGGTTCTACATCCTGCTGAACGAGTTATAGGTCCTCCATTTGATTTCCATTCTCCTCTATTATCAAATTTTCTGGTATGCCAATATTCCACACATATATATCATCTGACCAATAACCCATATCTGCAACTTTAACATTCTTATGACTTGAGCAAAGGTACAATTATAGAAACAAGCTACTGAAAGGTTCATTTATGACCCATTTGTGCTTCCAAAAATCAATGTATTTTCCATCTTCTAGCTTGCAAGAAATGTTATTTTAAAACCAATTACGAACCTCCTTATGTGTTAATCCCACTGACATTGAGTCCATCCATCACATGGAGTCCCTCCTTCCATTTATTGAGTTATTAACATCAAGGATTTTCAATTTGGTGTTACCATACCTGTGGGATAATAGTCCATCCCAAATAGAACCATGGTCGTTCAGGATTCTCCATTTCCACTTGCTTAATAATGCTATGTTAAATAACTTAGTGTGTTTGACTTCAAGTCCTCCTTATTTCTTTGACTTACATACTTAGGTCTAACCTGCCTAGTTAATTTTCTTCCTCTCTTCACCTCCTCCCCATAGAAATGCATGTTGTTTTTTTTATTATCTCTTAAATGGCTTTATTTTGGACTTTGTAGAATGAAAAGTAATATATTGGTATACTACTTAAATCAGAGTTCTACATCACACCTCTTCTCCTAATTGACAAGTGTGTTCCTTTCCAAGCTGATAGTCTACCTTAAAGCTTCACTATGATCGAGTTCCATGTTGCTCCTCTTCTTGGATTTGTGCCAATAGGTATGCATGGGAAACATAATGGTATCAAATTTGAAAATTTAAAGCATAAAATTTATGCTTTGTAAAATTAACAACTATAGAAGAATATTGAACAAAAACTAGAAGCATTTTGAGAGATTTTAACCATTAAAGAACGTGAGATGAATGATGAGTTACAAATTGCTCGAAAAACATTGATTAGTATAAGATTCTTTTCAAATACAACATAAATTTTCATATTATTATTATCAAAATTAATTTAATAGGTTATATGTTCAAAGAGTGGTTAGTGAAACAAACAATCGGCATTAAATGTAATAAACTCAACTGTATTTTGTGTCACTCTAATGTCCTTTTGACATGTTCGATGAAACAAGATGAGAGTTGCACAAAGAACCCAAAAAAAATATCTTAACCTTAATATCAAACTCAATAACAATAATTAAGTCATAATATATAGCTTTTCAAAACTTTGCTAAGTATGACAACTAAACAACAACAACAATAATAACAACAGCAACAACTCAAAAACAACAATAAATAACAACAACAACACTAACATTCAATCTCAATCTAAAAAACAACAACAACAACTATAAAAAAATCACTCAACAAAACTACATCAACATCAACAATAAACCTATAACATACTTATCTATAAAAAAAACAACATATAATATTCAATCTCAGTTTAAACAACAATAACTAGATTAAACTTCTAAGGTTTAGAGTCTCAACAACAACAATAACAACAACGACAATAACAAAAAAATCAATGTAACATAAATAGTGATGATTGGCGTGCCAAATATGTGAAGAATAAGTGAAATAAATGATTTTGATCTTTCATTTTGGAAAGGATCGAATGAGATCCCTAAACACATATCATCTTCATATTTCCCTGCTTTTTATGATTTGGAGGATAATATTTGTTTAGGGCTCTCATTATTTAGGGCTCTTTGTTAGGGTCTTGTGTGTGTTGTTTTAGGCAAGTGAAACTGAAAGCTACAAGTTAAGTTATATATAAGAGCAAACTATTTCACGTTAGTTGGAAAACATAACGAAGACTTATTTTTGGAGTAAAAATAAAATATGAAGGAAGATGTCACTTTTAATAAAATAAAAATATAAATTGTATTTTATGAGATTCAAAGCATGTACCATGAATTAGTTTACCCACCGATTATCTACTACAACGACATAATAAATGGTAATTTTTAGAAAGAAAAAAAACATGACGTATCGAGGAATTATACCTCAATATTTTGTTAGGTGGGGTGAAATCGTTGTCATAAAATGTATTATTTGTAGTTGTGTTTTTATATAAATTCACACGCAGTCTTAAAACCAATTCAAAACCACATAATATTGCTTTAATGCACCATAAATGTTTCCAAGATCCCTCACTCACAATAATAGTATCATTAGAAATTATAGGATTTCTAACTTGATATCCTCAATAACTTTGAAGACTCTGAACTCTCCCATTTAGATTTCATTGCAAACTATACCCTCCAAGCCTTCTGTTGCTAATAGGAATAGTAATGGATAAATAGGATCCCCCTGACATTGACCTCACCTTGCATGAAAATCCGATGTTGGACTACCATTAACAAGAACATACATGCTACTTGTGAAGACGCACACTTCCATCCACTTCAACCATCTAGAGCAAAGCCCATTATTCTTATAACATAACGAAGATAGTTCGAGCTCAAACAATCATATACTTTTTTAAAGTCTACCTTTAGCATCATACATTTTTTATTTTGCCTCTTTGCTAAATCCCCTAATTCATCTATGACTAACACTTCATCGAGCGTTTATGTGTTTCATACAAAAGTAGATTGGCTTGTTACTATCAACTTACCAATATCATTCTTCAATCTAGCAAGAAGGATTTTTTAAATAATCATATAAAGGCACTTTGATAAGTTCCAAATTTACGTAAAATACTTAGGCACTTATTAAATTATTTCACAACCAATTCTTTTCAAACTTCCATATTTTTTGTCAACCTGAACAACTTCAAATAAGGGAGTTTTAAGAACTTTTTTCTCTACTACTTCTTCAACCAGAGTGTGAATCAAATTATAATTCCACAGTTTCCATTAGTATCCATTATATCTGAAAGCTTCAGATTTTCTAGATTAGTTGGTCGATGATTTGCTAACAAAGAATTATCATACAACCAATTGTACCTACTACAAAAGACAAATGTCACCTCTGACGTGAAATGCATTTAACCTCGGCTAAAGAAGCAAGGTAACGAAGGGCTTCATGAAAAGTTGCCACATAACACCTCTGTGATTTAAAAATCGAGGGAAAAGTTATATTACATGGGTTCGAACCAGAACAATAATACTTTTATTATTTTCAATACTCCACCTATAACCTCCTCACACAATAGACTCTCCTGATTCAATACTCAACTTATAACCTTCCCGCACAAAAAACTTAAAACTCCAAATGTTTTTCCACCTATAACTGGGGTTATATCCAATAGTTGACTTGTAAAAATCACATATATGAAAATATTTAGCTTCGAATAAATGTGAGATCAAATACTTGGACTTGTCATAAACTTCCAAGCTTGTTTACCCATCATATCATAGTTAAAGGTGCTTAAATTTTTGAAACCCATACCTCCATTATTCTTATGCATAAACAAATGGTCTCAAGATAGCCAATGGATAGTCTTAGCACGAACCCTGTTACACCCCCACCAAAAGGAGTTTAACATTTTCTCAATTTCATCACTTAAAGACTATGGCAGCAAGAAAATACTCATAACATAAGAAGGAATCGATTGAAGAATATATTTAATAAGAGTCTCCATTCCAGCCTGAGAAAGACAATTACTACTCCAAGAGTTTATCTTCTTCCATACTCTTTGTTTAATAAAGTGGAAAGTGACTTTTCTAATTCTTCGAATCATGGACGGTAGACCGAGATACTTCCATGTTCCCAAAACTTGTTGAACCCCTAGAATTAGCAACCTCGCCCTTAACATCACTAAAGACATTCCTGCTACAACATATTTTTAAGTTTTAAAGCTTAATGACTTATTTTGAGGCTTCCTCATAAGTGGAAAGAATATTTTTCAGCAAATTTTCTTCATTCGCACCAGCTCTAAAGAAAAGGAAACAATCATCAACAAATAAAAGATGAGATATGATTGGAGCATTCTTACAAATTTTGATGCCATGTATATCCCTCTGGCTCCAACTTGATTAATGAGTGCCGAGAGACCTTTCAAACACATAATAAAAAGATACAGAGATAAGGGGTCACGTTGCCTTAAACCACGTCCCAAAATAATATGGCCTACCATAAAATCATTCACAATCACAAAATAATCGATAGTTTCCACATAAACATAATCCACCATATCCATTTCCGACTAAAATCTAATATAAGGGCAACCCTTAACTAATCGCGGTTAATTAACTTTACTAATATCAAGTTTAAGAGCCACCTGCCAACTTTACCTCTCGCTTTAGACTTCATATGATGAACCACTTCAATAGCTGCCATAACATTGTCAAGAATAGATCTACCTAAAATAAAAGTTGATTGATTTTCAAAAATGCAATTATCCAGGACTTTTTAAAGTTGATTAGCAAGAACTTTAGCTATCATTTCGTATAACACATTACAAAGTGTAATCAATCTATAGTCCTTCATGGAATGCTGAACTCCACCTTTTGAAATTAAACCAGTGTTAGTCATATTGAGATTTGTTGGAAAAATTCCAGATTCCAACCAATAAAAACATGCACTAAAAATATCAAGATCACAAGTCTCCCAAAAATATTGATAAAAACCTGAATTGAAATCATCTAGACAAAGACATTTGTCTGCCTGCATAGAAAGATGATCTCCTTAAATTTCTCAATCGCAAACATGGTGGTTAAAATATCATTCTCTTTCAGAGATGTGTAAAAATCAAAATATAAAGAACATGCTCTTATAAATTGCAATTTTTAATTATAATTTAATTAATATGGATTAATAATGTAAAAATATTTTACACCCGTCAATTGTTATTTTTTTATTTGTGATTGATATTTATTTTAATCATATTTAAAATTTCACTTATAAATAATTGTGAAGTAGTGATCATATAAAATATTTTATATTAATAATGTCCGACAATTAATTTTTTTAAATATTACCAAACATATAGACTAGATGCTATGAAAAAGGATTCTATAAAACTTTAAATACTCAAACAAAATTGTAATTAAAAGGATTGCTACTATGTAATCTACACAAATTAAGAATATTTAAAAATATCTAATAATATTAAATTTTATATTAATTTTGTTTTACCTCTTTCCGATGTTTACGCATATCAATTTTACATGTCAATTGTCAATATAATAATGAATCCTCCATTTTTCTTCTTATTTTCTTTTACATGTTTTCAACTAGCAAATCTCAACCCTTAATCCACTTTTCTCCCTATTTTCAACTTCCAAAACTTTCAACGGCTTAGATATTTCACATCATTTCTAACATTTTCTTCAACATGAAGAAGTATCTTAATTTTAACAGCACCACCGACACCATGTTCCTTCCTTACCGCCTAAATTAACATGACAGAAAATCTTCCATCTTCGCCATTAATGCAAAATACAACTATATATTCACCAATCAAAACACATAGCAATATCTTCTTTTCTAATGGGTTCTCTACCAGCATTTCCAAACGGTTACCCTCTGAAACAAACCCTAATTGACGAAACTACCCTCACCGATCTCTTCAAATCTCAGCAAAACCACCTGAACTTCTTCTTCGACCGCATCGACCATTCCCAAACCCTAGCCTTCACACGCACTCTCCTCAACACCTCCGGCACCGTCTTCTTCACCGGCGTCGGCAAATCCGGCTTCGTCGCGCACAAAATCTCTCAAACACTCGTCTCCCTCGGCATCCGATCTTCCTTTCTCTCCCCCGTCGATGCTCTGCACGGCGACATCGGAATCCTCACCGATCGCGATGTGCTCGTTCTGCTTAGCAAATCTGGTGCCACCGAGGAGCTTATTCGCCTTGTCCCTTGCGCTAGAGCGAAAGGTGTGCGTATTATCGCTGTGACGTCTGTTGAAGGGAACGCGCTTTCCGCGGTGTGTGATATGACTGTGCATTTGCCGTTGGAGAGAGAGCTTTGTCCGTTTAACCTTGCGCCGGTTACTTCTACGGCGATTCAGATGGTTTTTGGTGATACGGTGGCGATTGCGCTCATGGCTGCACGGAATCTTACTAAGGATGAGTATGCTGCTAATCATCCCGCCGGGAAAATCGGCAAGAGCCTCATCTTTAAGGTCTGCATTTCGCTTTTTGTGTGACTTTTCTGTTTTATGAACAACTTGAAATAATATAATCTGCATTTCCTGCTGAATTGCGATTGTTATCGTAGATCTCAAATTTTGTTGTTCTGGATCGCGATTTAGAAGCTCTTTTATCAGGAATTAATGAAATGAATTAGGTTTTGAAGGAAATAATCGCGATCTATGAAGCACGGACACCTCCCTGACAAATCGATGTCAGGAATAATTTTTAAAAAAATTAAATGTAATTACAAGTGTTGTGTCATAGTCAACTTTTTTTTTTAGAGGTGTTGGTGCTATACAGATTGGAATCCCAATGTTGTAAAAGATCTCTGAAATTGTTGTTATGAATTTTGATTTGGTACTTTTACTATTGGTGAATTAATTGGATCAATTAGGTTTTCAGTGAAGACATTTTGTGAATGAAATGTAATTGTTTGTGATTGTGTTTGTGTGCAGGTAAGAGATGTGATGAAGAAAGATGAGGAGCTTCCGATATGCAGGGAATCAGATTTGATTATGGATCAGCTTGTGGAGCTTACGAGTAAAGGATGTGGATGCCTTCTTGTTATTGATGATGATCGCCGTCTGATTGGGACATTTACTGATGGTGATCTGCGTCGTACCCTCAAAGCTAGCGGAGAAGGCATTTTCAAACTCACTGTAGGGAAAATGTGCAACAGGTAACAGCATAGATCTGCAAAAGCATTTCACTTATAAAAACTTCTCTGATAGTTTCTGCACCCTCTAACATAGGAAGTCAGTAGGAATTTATGTTAAATCGTGTTTTGTTTGAGGACATGTTTTATAATAAATTTTTCCTATTCTAAAACTTTTGTTCTCTTACAGTGGCTTTAGCGCTGTTATAGCACAGAAGAATTTGAACAACACGCTGTTGTTCTGCAATCTGCTGTTTAGTACAGAGTACTGTTAATTCATGCTCTATAGCATAGGGAAGTTTAAACAAATCAATATTTTGTGATATGTGATTGACTAAACTGATTAAAAACATGATTTAAATATGAAGACAAGTGTTTTCTTGGTTTTAGATAAAATTGAATCATTGATTTACAATACATCAAACTTGAATCATTGATTTACAATACATCAAATTTACAATATAAATCACTTCAAATGAAACTCAATTTTGGTCAAATAAATCATTTGTGTATGTGATGCTTGCTCCATGCCAGCTCTACGGATACAAACATATGGATGTAATAATATATTGATGTTAAACCTTTGACCATGGCATTTCAGGAATCCGAGAACTATTGGTCCAGATGCTATGGCAGTGGATGCCATGAAGAAGATGGAAGCCCCTCCATCACCAGTCCAATTTTTGCCTGTGATAGATGATGACAATATTGTGATTGGGATTGTCACGTTGCATGGTTTGGTTTCAGCTGGGTTGTGATTTTGTCGCCTATTTTGCTATTAGTTCATTGAGCCTTTCTTCAGCTGGGTTGTGATTATGTCCTATAAATCATAGAGCCTATTTCGCTATTAGTTCATTGAGCCTTTCTTCAGCTGGGTTGTGATTATGTCCTATAAATCATAGAGCCTATTTCGCTATTAGTTCATTGAGTCTTTCTTCAGCTGGGTTGTGATTATGTCGTATAAATCATAGAGCCTATTTTGCTATTAGTTCATTGAGTCTTCTTCAGCTGGGTTGTGATTATGTCGTACAAACCATAGAGCCTATTTTGCATTAGTTCATTGAGTCATTCTTTATAGGCCGCAATTAGAATTTGAATCCGCCCAATTTCGAACGGGATTCTGTTGCTCTTCTGTAACTCAATTCCACAGGGAAATAGGATTTATTTTCATCATACTTTTGGTCCAAAAGAGTGCAAATTGTTTGATGAAAACAACTTTCTCCACACTCTACATTTCTAAAATCCCTAGTATTTGCAGACATGAAAAATAGTATTTTTTGTTCAGAAGTGCACGTCCAGCCAACACGCAAACTATTTCTTTCTGGATGCGAAGCAACTTCCTAGATGGGAAAAGTTCCCTTGTTTGATGCTATGTTGGACCTACTTGTCTCGAGGATCTGGCTTTGTATTACTATATCCGTATGACTATTTATTGTCTTACTTTCAGGAAGTAAGATGTATCTGAGGACTTTTGTATATTATTAATTCATCATTGTATATTATTTTCTACCTTGTATTGAATGTTAAAAATATGCATGTTCCAAGTTTCGACAATGGTTGATCTAGTTACTTATGATTCATCTCATATAACGAAATGGAATTCTCTGCTGTTGGAATTTTGTTGCATTCACGCTGTCAATATTATTAATTAAGCGTTAGATAAGATCATACGCGGTTTAAAGAAAATATATTGATTTTCCTAAAATTTTCAGTTAAGTCAAAACCAATTGATGACAGTTAGCTATGCATGAAAGTGTGGTTTCTTTCACAAGACACGCGGTTCAATCATTTTGGATATGTAATACAAAATGACAGAGAAATAAAATGAATATAAATCATCGAATATATTGAAATAGAGGAGATTAAACAGTGATAAGAATTCAAGCGCCCATGTTGTATGAGATAAAATGCTGAATGATTAAGAATAGTAAGTATATTAGAAATAAGGATATTGTGTTATGTATGACATAAACTAAGCTGCTGCCTCTTTTAGGCAAGAGCGTTAATGTAAGATACGAGGATATAGTTGGACTAATTGAGCCACAACCTTAGCCTTAAAGTCTAAGGTGTAGGAAGCTAAGGTGTATCTAGAGGCTTTTTTGACACGCTTGTATTGTATTTTTATGGAGATAACATGTGGCCAGAGATAACTAGAAAGGAGATGTATGATATGTATTGTACAATTTATTTTCCAATTTTGTTTTATATTGCTTCATTTTTTTCTTTTCAATTTCATGATGAGTCGATGAAATGCATAAATAACAACACAAAGATTACACTTTACAAACTCTAGATGAGGAATGGTTCACTAATTCCTTTCGACACATTTAACTAGTTAACATTTCCATTACAAGCTTTAACATAATAGATAATTGTGAATTTATGTGTTTGTTGGTATTTTCAAGGTGATCTAAGATGGTGGAGTTTTTTATAGCAAAGTTATAGTCAACTAACTGGTTGTTGAATTTTGATTATGACAACACATGACATCAAACGATATCTAGTGAAGTTTTTATTTGTTGAAGATAGCTTAAACAGTCAAAGATTTTCAAGATGTTTTATTAAATTATTCTTTTGAATCAAGATATTCTTTGAAGATCAGGCCATCTCTTTGTAGTCAATATTGTGGTCAAACGACATTCCAGTGAAGACTTTCGTTTCAAGGTTTGTCAATGGTTTATTTTCTCAATTCTCTAATGATGGTAATCAACTTGAATATATCTCAAACTTCATTAAGAATATTCAATTTTTTGTGTGATGCTAAATTCAAAGATAATGATGTCAAGACTTAAAAGCTTCTGAGTGTAAATGCGATGAAGAGTAAAATCTCAATTCGGTTTGGAGGATAGCCTACATAAAACTCCATCTCGGTTCGGAGAATAGTCGGTGTAAAATTTCATCTTGGTTCAAGATCAGCCTGTGAAAAATCTCTATTTAGTTTTGCAGATAGCCACTCTAAACTCTGCTCATTTTATGGTTGAAAGTTAGCCTTTAAACTTCATTTCCTTGTATAAGAAGATTCACGGGCACATCCTTCTAAAATCTCTCAAGATTAGTGGATACTCTCAGGAATAATTCTTGAGGGCAAAACTAGATCAATTTAGGATGAGTCTGTATAAATCTCTACTCTCTCTCTCTCTCTCTCTCTCTCTCTCTATATATATATATATATATATATATATATATATATATATATATATATATATATATATATATATATATATATATATATATATATATATATATATATATATATATATATATATATATATATATATATATATATATATATATATATATATATATATATATATATATATATATATCTTATCTCTTTACTTTATTTTCTTTCTGTTGGTTTTCCATCTATCTTTTTATTCTGATGTATATTTACTTGTTTGTTTTACAAAATATTTTCAGACTCTGATTTTCCAAATAATGTTGTTTTAAACCAACATTTTTCAAATCTTCACAATTCATTCTCTCATTGTGTGTGGAGTCACATGTTCAACAATAATAGTATGATGAAAGCCTTTTCAGAGAGGTGACACGAGTAAATCAACATCTTCCACCTTCTAGTTGGGGAGATGACACTAACACTTGACGACATGTCCTATCTTCGAAATCTCAATATTCATGGACGTTTCCTTTACCATGCAAATGTTACCAAAGTCAAAGTAGTGGGCATGGTTGTTGATATGCTCGTATAAGACCCGACTAACATCCTTAAAGAAGCTGAAAAGATCAATGTGGGCCATGCATAATTCAATTACCTCAAACAGGAGTTTGAGAGACACATGTTAATTGTGAGTTTCGTTGACGAGGAAGGCAAGGTAGTCAAACACATGCACATACAATGGACCATAAGGAAGAATATCCTATTTTTTGTGGACTTCACCATTTTAATAGACAAGAGTGTCACCTACACCCACTTAGTATATTTGTAGTATTTTAGATATTTATATATGGTCGATGACTACACCTGAGAACATGTTGCATTGAATTATTTGTATAGATATTTGAATGATAGTTAAGATTAAGTTTAGGACTAAGCATCTAACATGATATATGACACTACTTCAAATAACATATTCATGTAATCATTTAAGTATTTGTTAAAAATAGTTTATTTAATGTTGTTTATTGAATAATATATGTTGACGCAAACATGAATCTATCACTATTTTCATGTATGAGTGGAGAGGAATACAACCAAAAGTACGTGGAGATTGGTCCATGTGGTAACATCTTTATTTCGATAAAGGGACATCATATTACAAAATTTATCGAAATATCATGGATCATCTACTATCGCGAGATGTGTTGGTTAAATTATATCAGATTGTGTAAGGTTTGATACTTGTATGAGAAATTCATCTGCCTATTTGAGTATGTGTTGGCTCCTGAATTCGACACCCTTGTTTTTATTAATATAAGTCATTAAAGCTGAAGGATGGTTTCGACCAGCTGGTTCTGTCGAAATGCTCGTCAGAAGATGGCAATGTACTTAGAGAATTTCTTCTAAGTAGGAATCTTGTTGCCTTCGACGTCGAAGGTGCTTCTCGACGAAGGCGTTCGATTGCTCAGAGTGGAACGGTTTGAGATTCAAACGTTTGGAGGGAAAACGGTTCCCAGCGGTTACCAAGTGCAACGTGCCAAAATCTGGAGCGTCGAACGCTGTGAACGTGCCAAGTGGAGTCATCTCGAAGCAGCGTAACTGCCCGACGGTTACTTGGGATGTGTTTAGTATAAATATTAGTAGTTCACGCAGTTTTTCGCGTGTGTTCACAATTATATACAAGTTACTCATATAGATTCGAGTACCCAGCGTGAGAGAAAGAATTGTTGAGAATGTATGTGTGAAACACCACTTTAATTAATCAAAGTCATTTATTTTCCAGAACTTTACTGTCTTCTCCTTTACTTTTCCAGTCGAAGCCTTTCATTTCAAGCCTTTCTTTACTCTATCAAGTTTTCTTCCTCATGCAATTTACATAAAGCTTCTTTATTTTCTTGTCATTTAATCATTATCAAACTTAGTCAAAACCCCAAAATCAACCATGTCTTAGGATCAATCTGATCGATCCTGCGAGTCACCAAATAAGTAACCTTTTGGAAGATCAGCGGTTGTTTACCAATTCCCACGGTAAACAAATTGGCACACCCGGTGGGACCTTGTGTTGATTTTGAAGTTTAACATTTTTACACAGAATATCATCTTTTTTGAGAAGTATTGCATGTTATTGAGAAGTGGTAGAATATACACTAACAATACCAATACTGCCAGAAGAAGAGAAGCGATGGCGAATCCGCCAAACAATAACGAAATCCCACAAACGAATGTGGGAACAACGGTTATCCCAACCGTAAGTGAAGCGATTACCGCTGGTTCAACACCAGCAGTAACGGTCACAACAACGGGGCCATTACCTCCGTTCGCTGGCCCCAGAGTGCCTTTAGGAACTCCCCCACCAAGGGGAAATCCAGGAACAAGGCCTTATGTTCCCCCAGGATTTATGACAGGCGGTCAAAATCGAGAACCACTCTATGGCATGCCAACTTCTGAATTGGCTAGCCTGACGAACGTTGCGTCCACCTTTTCAGACCCTTTAGTGAGTGCCTCTTCGCCACTCCAAGGTTCTGGAGTAGGTATGGCGAACAGAAATAGGACCCAACTCTTAGGAGGAACGTCCCAAGTAGCACATGGCCTTACAAATGCCTCGACAGCAGTCTTGAGGCAACAAATGGACGAAAGCAACCATGATATGGTTCAAATGTTGGCACAAACTTTAAGTACAGTGCTGAATCCTCTAATACAAAACACCACCCAATCGAATCAGCAGATGACAGCGCAAATGACGCGTCTGACTGACTTCTTTGGGGTACCCCAACCTATTCGACAGCCCCAAAGGGCGCAAATAAGGGGAAACCAAGGTATACTCTTAGAGGAAGAAACCACTATCAACCAAGTCCAGCAGCCTGTCGAAGAAAACCTTAGGGCACGATTGGAGCAGCCTGTCGAAGAACCTAGGGTTATAGCCCCAGAGGTAAGGTTAGTTAACAGAAACCAAAATGCTGACGAAGTAGTTCAGCATATCCAATACCAAAATATGGGTTTGGAGAATAATCTGGCAGCCATGATCGAAAGAATCATGACTCAAAACGGGATGAATATGGGCTTTCGTAGGCCCAACTTCACATCCCCACTGTCAGAATATGTGTTACAAACAGACTTACCTCCTAGATGTAAAGTCCCTAAGTTCACTAAATTCTCAGGGGACACGACAGAATCTACTGTCAAACATGTGGCGAGATACTTGATCGAAGCAGGAGATATTTCAAACAACAAAAACCTGAGGATCAAGTACTTCCCAAGTTCTTTAACAAAGAACGCTTTTACTTGGTTTACAACTCTTCCCCCCAATTCGATCCATCATTGGACCCAGTTGGAGAGATTGTTCCATGAGCAATTCTACATGGGACAAACCAAGATAAGCCTGAAAGAATTGGCCAGTGTAAAGAGACGTTTCACTGAACCTATAGACGAATATCTAAATAGGTTTAGGCTGCTCAAAGCAAGATGCTTTACGCAAGTGCCAGAACATGAGTTAGTCAAAATAGCCGCAGGCGGCTTAGATTATTCCATTAGGAAGAAGTTAGACACTCAATAACTGAGAGACATGGCCCAATTGGCCGATAGAGTTCGACAGGTAGAACGCCTTAAAGCTGAAAAAGCCAAGGCAACGAAAACTCATAAAAGAGAGAGGATAGCGTATGTCGAGATGGATGACGAAGATCCAGAAACCTTCGACGAAACTATAACCGTCGAAGAAGGCGAGGTCGATTTAGCGGAACTAAAACAAGGGCCACCATATTCTTGCAAACTGTTAGTCCCCTCAAGTGGAAAAAATCCCACTGGTCCAGAAAGGACCAACGATAGGTTCCCCAAAAAGACTTATAGTTTTGATATTACAAAATGTGATGAAATCTTTGACTTACTTGTAAAAGATGGCCAAATGATAGTACCCCCAGGGGTAAAAGTGCCTCCTCTTGATCAAAGAAAGAAAAGAGGCTTTTGTAAATATCATAATTTTCTGGGCCATAAAACGTCTCAATGTTTTCTTTTCAGGAATCTTGTGCAAGACGCTATCGAAGAAGGGAGGTTAAAGTTTGCTGACAAGACCCCCATGACTGTGGACTCCAACCCTTTGCAGGCTGAAGCCCATTATGCTGAACCTTCAGAGGTGAACGTGATCGAGGCATCCAGAAGCCAGTCGAAGAGGCCAGGAATCACAATGGTCGAAGTCACAAAGGACCATGTCAACATGCCAATCTTTGGCAGTTTTTCTGGGAATCTATCCAGAAAGACAATTGAAGCGGTCCAAAAGGCAGTCGAAAGCCCAAAGCTGGAGACAGTTGGAGCCCAAAAATCTGGAACAAGACCCAGTTCTCACATGGCCGCAGTTCAAGGCCAGACAGAGGACTTGGAGATTCAGATGAAGCAGTTGACTCTTGCCACCAAAGACACCATAAATGTCAACATGGTCGAAGTCTCTGAACCAAAAGCATCAGAGGAGGCCATGAGGCAAGAACAAGCCAACAAAACTGCTTTCCCTCGGGAAAATGAAAATCTGGCAGATTTCCTGCAAAGATGCCAGAAAAAGAAGTCAGAAGTGATGCTGTGTCCTAGATACAGTTCGATCTTCGACAAAAAAGCTGCTGAACATATTCAAGGTGTAAGAGCAGCAAATAGAAAAAGGGAAAGTGTTGATACTCGACATGACCCCAGAAGAGCCTCCCAAAGGGGTTCAAATCAAGAAAAGAGGCCACTGACTTTCAGGCCTCCGACTAATGTGCCAGTAGATACATGGTACAAAACATCTGGTCGAAAGAGACCAAGCGAGGAAAGATGGCACTCCTTCGAAGTTCCAAGAGGTTCATCTTTAACACATAAGAAAGAACCTCAGGTTGCTACCCCTAAAGCGACCCAGGTGTCAAGCAACTACAAAGGGAAAAATCCCATGTCTCGATCTCAATGGAGGAGATACCAGAGGCGACGAAAAGCTGAGAGGGAAGCTGCTAATGAACCAAAGGCAGAAACCAGTTCAAATGTTCCTCAGAGAAAGCAGAGGAAGCCTCTGGAAAGACAACCAGTAACCAATAGGCTAGTTTGGCCTAACCAAGGTGAAGTTGATAACGAAGATGGTTCCGAGTCTGATGACACTTTAGATATCATGGTGAACACAGTCTCAGTTTTGCCAAGAGAGTTCAACCGCCAGGTGGAGGTCGAAACAAGCGATTGGGAAGTTGAGCAAGAAATGGCCAAGCATAGGCCAGTGTGCTATTTTGTCATGGATAACGGCGCTACTGAAGAGAAGAATGGTTTCTTCGAACCACCTACAGAGGCGATGAAAAATCACCTCAAGCCTTTATTTATAAGGGCTAAACTCGAAGAAACCACAGTAAATAAGATCTTGGTAGATTGTGGGGCAACCATCAACATCATCCCTCACTTTATGCTAAGAAAAATAGGCAAAAGTGATGAGAACATCAAGCCTCACAACATGGTCCTGTCGAATTATGAAGGCGGCATAGGGACCACTATGGGTGTGATCCAACTGGACATCAAGGTGGGATCTATCCTTCGACCAACTATGTTTATGGTCATATCGGCCAAACCTAACTATAATCTTCTGTTGGGCCGTGAATGGATTCATGGTGTTGGAGCTGTACCATCATCAATGCACCAGAGGTTACTACTATGGCATCCTGATGGAATGGTCGAAAACATAGAAGCGGACCAAAGCTATTACCTGGGCGAAGTAAATCACCTAGGGCTGGCAGACTTTGACAAGAACCTGGCTCACATTGGGCCATGCCCAACACCTGACTTCGATTTGGCGCCAGCGCCAAATACTTTTTGTTCCCTATACCTGCACCCTGAGCATGGTTTTCAATGGGACAGAGAAGACTTGTCCCACATTGACTTTAGTGGGTTAACTGATATCCAACCAACTGGTTGGGGAAGTGAATTCAGTGACAATGACTGAGTCACAATCATTGCAGCGAATTTCGGCTTACGTAGCCAAAACAAAGATGATAACGGCTCTCGAAGCCGAAGTAAAATATATGGCCAAACAGGCCAATGATCAAGAGTTACCTTCTGCAGGTCCTGGAAAGGACTTCGATCCAGAACCTCCTGATATCATGCCAGAAGGGATGCGGGAACAAAGGCTCGACGCCATCTACGACGATGAGCCTTTGGGATTCGAAAAGGACCCCTTAGCGAATAACATCAAGATGCTAGCGCAGGATCCTTTAGAAGAAATCAACTTGGGCGAAGGGTTAGAGAAAAAGCCAACTTACATTAGCGCAAAAATTGACCCAGAAATCAGGTTGGAAGTAATCCATTTGTTAAAAGAGTTCAAGGACTGCTTTGCATGGGATTACGACGAGATGCCTGGTCTCGACAGAGGATTGGTAGAACTTCAGTTGCCAATCAAACCTGGGAAGAAGCCAATCAAGCAAAGTCCAAGACGCTTCGCTCCAGAAATACTGTCGAAGATCAAAACGGAAGTCGAAAGACTGCTGAAGTGCAAATTCATACGAGCTACGAGGTATGTCGAATGGATTGCAAACATTGTGCCAGTGATTAAGAAAAATGGTACATTGAGGGTGTGCATAGATTTCAGAGATTTGAATGCTGCTACACCCAAAGATGAATATCCTATGCCTGTGGCGGAAATGCTAGTCGATTCTGCCGCTGGCTATGAGTACCTGAGTATGCTCGATGGTTATTCAGGATATAATCAAATTTTCATTGCCGAAGAAGATTTGTCGAAAACAGCTTTTCGATGCCCTGGGGCTTTAGGCACTTACGAATGGGTAGTGATGCCTTTTGGCCTAAAGAACGCTGGGGCAACATATCAGCGAGCGATGAACTCCATCTTCTATGATTTTATTAACACTTTTATGCAAGTATATATTGATGACATTGTTATAAAATCTGTTTCCAGGAAGAACCATATAGGCCACCTTCGACAATCATTCGAAAGAATGAGAGAACATGGTCTGAAGATGAACCCTTTGAAGTGTGCATGCTGTGTAAAAGCTGGAGATTTCTTGGGCTTTGTCGTCCACAAGAAAGGAATCGAAATCAACCAGAACAAGACGAAGGCAATTCTGGAAGCGAAAGCGCCAGCGAACAAAAAGGAATTGCAATCTCTGCTGGGCAAGATAAATTTCCTGAGGAGATTCATATCTAACCTAAGTGGGAAAGCTCAAGCCTTTTCACCCTTACTTCTCCTGAATAAGGAAAGGTTCGACTGGGGGCAAGAGCAACAAGAAGCCTTCGACAAAATCAAAGGGTATCTCACAAAGCCACCTATTTTGGTGCCTCCTTGCAGCAACAGGAGTATGAGATTGTACATAGCTGCATCCGACAAAACTTTGGGAAGCATGTTAGCCCAATAAGATGAAAATGGAGTCGAAAGACCCATTTACTATCTTAGTAGAGTTTTGAACGATGCAGAAACTAGATATAGTGAAGTTGAAAAATTGTGTCTATGTCTGTATTTCTCTTGTACAAAGCTCAAACAATATATAAAACCAGTCGAAATGGAAAGACAAAATAATTTGGAGAGTGAACTTACATTTCTTTATTTTGTCAAGGACTAGAACGAAAGACTTCTGAAGTTCGTCCACAAAGTCTTTCTCGTCGAAGAACTCTTCAGCGTAGTAACTCTTCCACCAGTCTTCGAAGGATGGTGAACAGAGAAAGTTAAGTTGATAGTCGAACAGTGAAAGGACTGTTCGACCAGCATACCTGCCGATATGCTTGGTGGCAGCATCTTCAGTATAGTCGTTGCAAAAATATAACATGGATTTCTCCCTAGGAAAAATAGGAGAAGGAAGTGTTTGAATTATACCAAACTGTCGAGAAACCAAGTTTGGTTGGTAAGCGATCAAGCTCAGGTGAGTCTTGGAGCTCTTGAAGCGCAGGGGCATTATTCTAGGTGTGAGAAATGCTTCCCACATTATTGTGTGTTCTTCGACCTGAGGGTCACCTGACGACTTAGGATGGGGCCTCGTGAACCATTCTGGACCAACCTTTCGTCGAGCGAAGGGAGCCATGGTCGAAGCAAATTCTTTTCTTCTTGCAAACATCAAGACGAAGTTTGCAAAAGTCTGTTGAAGCTCCAGCCCATCTTCAGTCGGGGTCAGTAGAGCTAATCTGGTGCCTTCGATACGCCTATTTGCTATCTCCGGAGCTTGCTCATTTATTTGAGTCTTCTGAGGTAAGAAAGACTCGAAAGTGGCATTGAGCCACAACTGAAGTAGCCAAAAAGGTCCTGCAAGCAGCAGACTGGCTCTATTTTCGATGATCTTTAACAGAGTCGCTCCACTGCTGATCGACTCGTACAGATTCGCCAAGATTAATTCTGCCAAACAAATATTTTGGCCATGGTGGAGTTGGGTGGCGAGGGTGACCATCTTCTTTGTCACCTGTAAAGACTTTGTGCAGAACACAAAGCGTGACAGCCATAGGGCTAGAAACGCGATATGTTCTACATCCGTCACAGTGGCTGTCGACTTATCATGGTAATGGTTGATATAGGTGGTATAGGTGGGTTTCGTAGCTGAGAATCCAATCTGATCCTCCGACAGTTCCTCTGGGTCGAAATAATCCCCAGTGGGTCGAAGGCCGGTGATGGCAGCCACGTCGAAAAGCGTGGGTGTTAGCATTCCACAAGGAAGGTGGAAAGTGAAATGAGTGTAATCCCAGAAAAGCAAGGAGGCTATCAGCATCTCAGGGGAGTAGTTGAGACCCGTCTTCGACAGCATAACTAGGTCGTATATCCCCAGGTCCTTCCAGATCGAAGCCTGGCTTTTTTCCATTTTTTCTAGCCAAGCACTGTAGTCAAGAGTGAGGCTAGGGCTAGACCTGAAAGCCCTAACATCCCTATTGAAGAAGCGAAGATCTATCTTCTCCTTAGCGGGATCTTCGTTGTCCTCTGCATCTTTTTTAGAGCACCCAACAGGTTTGAGCTTTTCAAGCACTGGAAAGAAGCTTTTGATCTTCATGGCTTCATCGATGCATGGGGACAACGGGCCAGACATGGCGAAGATTTGGTTGGAGTATCCAACCGGAATCATTAGTTGGTGTGAATAAGCTTCACGCTCAGCAGTTGCTAGGGGTTCAGGAACCCTTCGTTGGCCTGTAGGGGTAACTACGGGGACAATTGAGAAGATCTTGGGTTTAGCATTTCTGGAAGGGATGTTGGAACTAGGAGCGTTGGAGGAACCTGAGGCCATTGTTGAGTTAAGGTTGAAGATGAAGTGAAGAACAAGGTGTTTGCAAGTTTGCAGAGATTTTGTGTTCAACAAGGAAGTTTGAAGGCAGAATAGCGTGAAAAAGTCCCACAATGGGTACTTAGCGCTATTTATAGTGGTTGGGAAATCCCCAAATTCGAGGCCATTTAATGTTGCATAAGATAGTGGGACACGTGGCGTCCCCCTGTTGACATAGCCGTTCTGCAGAAATGAAAAGGTGCAGCGTGCGCCCTCGTTTTTGGGAAATTGTCATGATGACAATTTGTGAAAAGACATTGGGCACGCTAAACGCCGTACTGAGGTGACGTCTTAGGTACGGATGAAATGATGGCTTTTTCTTGGGATTGTCAGTGGTTGGTAGAAGACAAAAAGTGCGCAGGTTAATTTGTGGCTAAGGATGAAAGACAGGTGTCGAATGGAATCTCAAAGAATGCCTTTTTCTTTTCAGCGTCGAAATAAGGCATTCTTGGGGGGCAATTTGTTGGCTCCTGAATTCGACACCCTTGTTTTTATTAATATAAGCCATTAAAGCTGAAGGATGGTTTCGACCAGCTGGTTCTGTCGAAATGCTCGTCAGAAGATGGCAATGTACTTAGAGAATTTCTTCTAAGTAGGAATCTTGTTGCCTTCGACGTCGAAGGTGCTTCTCGACAAAGGCGTTCGATTGCTCAGAGTGGAACGGTTTGAGATTCAAACGTTTGGAGGGAAAACGGTTCCCAGCGGTTACCAAGTGCAACGTGCCAAAATCTGGAGCGTCGAACGCTGTGAACGTGCCAAGTGGAGTCATCTCGAAGCAGCGTAACTGCCCGACGGTTACTTGGGATGTGTTTAGTATAAATATTAGTAGTTCACGCAGTTTTTCGCGTGTGTTCACAATTATATACAAGTTACTCATAAGATTCGAGTACCCAGCGTGAGAGAAAGAATTGTTGAGAATGTATGTGTGAAACACCACTTTAATTAATCAAAGTCATTTATTTTCCAGAACTTTACTGCCTTCTCCTTTACTTTTCCAGTCGAAGCCTTTCATTTCAAGCCTTTCTTTACTCTATCAAGTTTTCTTCCTCATGCAATTTACATAAAGCTTCTTTATTTTCTTGTCATTTAATCATTATCAAACTTAGTCAAAACCCCAAAATCAACCATGTCTTAGGATCAATCTGATCGATCCTGCGAGTCACCAAATAAGTAACCTTTTGGAAGATCAGCGGTTGTTTACCAATTCCCACGGTAAACAGTATGTGTGTGATATTTCAAGACATCTTTTCCTATCTTTTCCTCGTATGATAACTTTAGCCTAGATTGATCAAAGGTATGTTGAATACATACACCATATCTTGTTTGCTGAAGACCAAGGCGTTATACCCTAATTTTTCCCCATAATATTTCTCATAATCTCACTTTTATCAGTACATCAAGATCACACATTAGGGTTGGTTCTCTCCTTTTTTCTTCTTTATCCTATATTTAAGTTTGCTCTTGAGGGATCATCAAGCATCTTGAAATGTGTATCTTGTACACGTTTTCTATTAACTAACATCAATATGTGTATATATGCTTATTTGAATGTTCATATTGTAGGTGATCACAATTGCATTCATCTCACCATCTAACCTAGGATTTTGAGGGGTGGTTCTAAATCAAATGATGCTTCAATAGATTACAAGAGCTCAATCTTCAAGGTCATTTCTATGACATAAAAGATTTTTGGTTCAAGGAGCTCTCTCACTTTATTTAGGTCAAGGCCTCCTCATAGTGGGTGCTGGCATTCATCAAGAAGATTCATAGGTTCATGTTGCTTCAAGGAGCTCTCTCACTTTTGAGTGTGCTTCAAGACAACATAATTTCAAGGCCTCTTATGATTCATCTTGCTTTATTTTGCCAAGAAAGTGTCAAAGAGATTCAAGGTTGGCTCAACAAGTTTGACCTAATTGAGCAAATGCTTGATTCATTGATCACAAGTGCATAACTCTCTAAATTTTCAATGTTTGGAGTTGGTTCTTTTTTTCTATCAATTCTTATCGTCATCAACAACAACCGTTCTTCACATGACAAGATCCAATCGTGCAAGAAAAATCATCAAAAGTTTAAAGGGGTTTCAAGTTATTTTGATACTCTCTCAGCTAGGGTTTGTTGACTTCCAAGGACCATATTTTGCTCATTTTTTGAGATTTTTGAGTGACCCCTGATAACGAGAAATCGTATCATATAATTACTATGTTTTTACAGATTTTATAATACATTGAGTCATCTAACTCCCGATTATCCCGAGTTTTTGTGTATTTTCACAGGTATAACATTTGTCAACTCAAGCCAATGAAAAAGGACCACATGAAGAAAGCTAGACAAGAAACAGAAGAGAAAAGAACCAAATCTGCAAAATACAAATTTTGTAACGGTGACGACTGTCACACCCTGTGACGACCGTAACGCATCCCCAACCAGAAAGAACAATCGTCACACATCAATGACGAGCGTAATGCGCAATTTAAGCGCATTACGACCGTCACCCACCTGTGACGACCGTCACACGCGTAAAGAGGAATGTTATGAATTAGTGGAGACGTGGGCAACGTGAGGGCAGAAGTGTTCTCCTATATTTTCTCCACTCAGTAACCATGCATCCTGTTTTTACTCCACTCAAGCCTTTTCCAAGATTTTTTCAACTGCAATATTTTCTCCTATATATATGTGGTAGTGCAAAGGGATGAGGGTCAAAGAAATTTTCCCATAACCAAATTTCTATTTTCTGCAATTATTTCTATTTCCTTGCTTTTGAGCTTTTTCTACATTACTATAATTCCTATTTCCAGCATTTAGTTTTAGAGTGTTAATTCTTCATTTAAGAATTAACACAATTTATTGATTTCGATTGAGCTGCAAGGAATATTGTAACATCCAAGATTACCATAGCAACGTTATTTCCAGGTTTTTTTATGCAATTAATATTTATTCATTCTTGTATTATGCCAATTATTTTTATGGATTATATTTTGAATTTCATAGTTATTAAATATATTATGTTCGGCTAAATTAATTGTACCGGTATGTGACTCCTAAGTACCGAAGGAATTCAATGATAACTTGGCTAAAACATTTATAAAACAATTTCTGGTTTCCAATTTCCATGTTTAATTTAACTACCCTTGTCACGAGAGTGAGAGGATAATTAACACAATTTTGCCACGAGAGTGGGAAATTAATTAAGGCAAGAACCTGCATGCGAGAGCTGAGGTTCAACCCAGATAGTGGTAACGAAACATTAATTTTTAAATACATGAGAGTGTTTTAATAAATTAATTAAACTCAAATTGTTTTCAAAAAGTGTTATTAAATTTAAAGTGCATCCACTAGGTTTAGTAGCATGACTTATTTCATGAACACGAGAGTGTATGTCTCAGGTTTTTAAACAATTCATTTTTACCGAAATACTTTATATGCCAAGCAATTCACCGAATTCCCGAAGTCCGACTATCACATACCGGTATAGCTATTATTATTATTATTTTTAATTAAAATGTTTCCCCCTAAAACCAAATATTCATCGCTTAGTTAAACTATTGTAGCATTAGATCGTACGCGATTGATCCTCAGTCTCTGTGGGTTCGATAATCATTTAAAACTAGAACGACTAAACTGTATACTTGCAATTAGTATCCCAATAGACTCATAAAGTCCCGATCAAGTTTTTGGCGCCGTTGCCGGGGACTGATTAGTCAATTAAGTATGATTCTTCTGTTGCGCGTTTAGGCTAGGCAACATAAACCCTCTTTCGATTTGTATGCCAAATACTCACTCCCGAAGCGAGCCTTTGCATCTATAAATCTTGTCCCAGTTACTATGTATCACCCAAAATTTTTCTACAACTCCCACTCCGAGTATTTCGAGGAATCACAAGAATCCCATAAATCCGACCTCGAAATACTATTGGAGAATTTCAATGCGTCACAGACTCATTCTCACCCGAATTACCTTTCCAACCACCAATCCCAATGTTTTGAGGAATCGCAAGAATATTATAATTCCAACCAAACTTATCCTCAACCAAATTTCCCATACAATCACTACACCCAATATTTCGAGGAGACGCAAGAACCCTATAAATCCAACCTCGAAATATTAATGAAATTTTTTAATGAAATATAAATGATGACAAAGCACTTTGTGGAAACACAAAATGCGACTCTAACTCACTTTGAAGAATCAGAAGAATCGCATGATTTCAACTTCGAAACATCAATGGAGGATTCCAATGCGATGCTAATTCACTCTAGGTTAGAATCTCTGATGGAGCACTTTGTAGAGGCACAAACTGTCCAGAACGAAGAGTTTAGAAAACAAAGTCTTCAAAATAGTGAAAACCTTAGGCAACTGACCACTGTGGTTGAGTCGCTCGCGACTCACAACATAGCCTTAGAGACTCAAATCTCCCAGCTTGAACAAAACCCTCTAGGACCCTTCCCTGAGGAGAAATTGGATGTTGTAACAACCAGTAGTGAAAAACAAGTTGAAAATTCTAAGGAGAGTGATAATGAGGTTGAGGAGAGTGATGATGTGGGTGAGGAGAGTTTAGACGAGAAAAGAGTAAAGATTGAGAAAAATCCTCCAACACCATCTAAAAGGGAGGTTGTAGAAGAGGTAGAGAAGGAAGAACCTATTGTTGTTCCTCATCCATATACCCCACTGATTCCTTTCTCGAAAAGTTTTATGGAAGCTCAGATAGACTCCAAATCTAAAACGTATATGGAGGTATTGGAAAATATCCACACCAATGCACCCTTGTTTGAAGTCTTGCATAAAAAGAGAAAATTAGAGGACCATAAAACTATGGATACTATAAGCGTTAAGAGGGTAAGGTTAACCTTTGAGGTGGTGGTGAAATCAGTAAGCCCAAACTTGAAAAGTTGATACTTAGGATAGATCCAGAACCACCACCACAAGTTCATAAGAATGAACCACCCCACAAAAGAAAGAAAAGAAAAGGTGAGGGATATGTGAGATGACTTGATAAGTGGCCATGGAAAATGATGACTACTAAAAGTTCAACCGAGGAGTCATCCTCGAGAGAACCACCATGAGTGCTTGCACTCCTGAGCCGTCGAGCTATCGACGTTAAACAAAGCGCTGCGTGGGAGGCAACCCACCTATTTGTTTTTGTTATTATTTCCATTTGTTTTTATTTTTTTTATTTTTGATTTTCTTTTCCGTTTCTACATTTATTTCTTTTAAAGCCTTATTTTCATTATTTTATTTTTCATTTTTTCTAAAATTTTTTATACAACTGCTACTGATTTTCAATCAACTTTACAGGTTTTCTGAAAAAGTCTTTTTCTATCCTACCTTCTCCCCTGATTTGCTTTCCCTCTTTGCTATTTACTATGGAAACCACTTTTAGAGGCAGGAACCAAATGAGGAGGTTTGAGGAATTATCACACAGGAATATTGGTATGACCTTATATTATGATGAACCAACAATGGACACTTTAGGCATTAAGGATAGTGTCCATTATCTGTTTAGCCAGCTGGGGTGGGAAAAAGCCCACATTAAATCTAGGTTTGTTACATACCGCGAGCTTACCCTTGAATTTCTAAGCTCCTTAGTTCATATACCCGAGCGCGGTTTCAGAACTAGAAAGGGATTTATAGCCTTCAGGTTATTTGGTATTGAATTTGCTTACACCCATAAAGAATTAGTCGACCTTTTAGGATTCCCTAGCGGACCTTTTGCTTTTTCTACCACCCAAGCAGAGTTAATGGATTTTGAGCTAGACTATTTTTGGTGGATTTTAACCGGAAATTACCACCCTGAGCCGGATAGCATGGATAATAATGAAATACACAACCCCGCTATCTGCTATTTCCACAAGATTCTAGCACATACCATTTTCGGCAAAGAACAGAACCGCACTATTGTATCTAAAGATGAGATATTTTTGCTGCAGTGTATGACCCAGGGCCGACCTGTAATTGCAGTGCCATTCTTAATGCAGACCTTTTCCCGCATTGCTGAGAACCCTAGCGAGCCGATCATCATAGGAGGCCTTGTTACCATGATTGCTAACGCCCTCAGACTTGGATACCAGCTACATAGGTGTACACAATTCAGTTTAATCCGCCCTATGAATATTGATTTTTGTTTCCACCTACGAATAATAGGTAACCTAGGTCCTGCACCCTTCAATTACTTGATAAGGGACGAAGTAGTCACGATATTTACACTTCCTAACCATGCCAAAACAAGTGCCCACAATCGCGACAATTGGCTGTATGAGATTAACCCTCCCGGCCACCCTTCGACACATGAGACACCACAATCCTACCAAGTTTATGATACCACAATGTCTGATGAGAGTGCCCCGAGACCCCTCCTGGTTACCATGATGGTAACAACATCGTAGAGGATGTTGATGCCCCTGCAACAACAAAAGGAGAATATGCTAAAAATTTGAATAAGATCTTTTCTACACTGGACGTTTACCAGACGGACATCAACGGAATCAAGAACGAGTTGAAGGGTATGCGTATAGACGTGATAGGCTTAACTGATATTACTGTGGAGCAGTTTTATCACATACATGCAGCTTTCGAAGACTTAAAGACGCGACTGGGATGAAGCAGTAGAATCAACACTTATTTTTACCTTGTGTTTTATGTTTCTAGGCAGTTTATGATTTCATTTTAAACAAGTTTACTCTTTACAGTTTTTAAAGTTCTGTTAGAAACATATATTTATTTCAATTTCAGTTTATTTTCATTTCAATTTCAGTTTATTTTCATTTTATTTCATTTTCAGTTTATTTTCATTTTCATTAAATTTACTGTGTGTTACATCTAATATTATATTCACTTATCATATTATCATTTTGCAAAATTTTGTTATACGATGTATGTTGGAAATACTCCGCATGTATTGAATTATTGTGTTATAATGTTTTGAAATTATACTGTTTCGTCCATTTTATAAATATGATTCTTTGCACCCGTAACGATTGTAACGTCCCCATGACGAGCGTAACACGCGTTTCACCGTGTTACGCCCGTCAGCCCATTGTGACGGTCGTCACGTGCGCCCAATAGCAGATTATGCTATTACAGAAGCCGTTCCACTTTCCATTCATTCTTCCCTTTTTCCCAAATCCGTAACAGTACCCATTCAAATTTTCTCTCAAATTCCAACACTCCAACACTTAAACTCCATCAACCCACTACTCAATCCACATTCCAAACCATTTTCACGATTAAATCTTTTGCATGCAGTATGACCAACAACCAGCAAATCCCCAATCTCACTTTTAGAGCCGGCGAGCAAGGTGAAACCCAACGACTCAAATTCCAGAAGTCCCAACACCGCGGTCTCCAACCTACACGGTATGCTGACCTTGATTATTTGAGGAATTTGGGACTGCTAGACAGCGTCCGACAACTTTTGCAGAACGTGAACTTATGGAACATGTGCCGCGAACCGCAACCTATTTACGAAACTCTCACCTTTGAGTTTCTGAGTTCCTTTGCATACGTTACTCCCCCTGGTGCCACGAACCAACTCTCATGCGTTGCCAAATTTCACATGTTTGGCACTGAGCATCAGCTCAGCTGCCCTAAACCGACATCGCACGACTGTTAAGTTTCTGTTCTGACGAAGGTGTCCACCTCCGGGTGCCGGATAATTTTGGCGAGGAAGCTTTTAATTTATGGCACAGTATGACGAACATTCGTGCCGGATCTTACGACCACCTCAACGCTACACATATTCATAATCCGACTATCCGATACTTTCACCGCATCCTCTGCAACACCATCTTAGCCCGAGACAACAATCACAAGCTCAACTCCAAGGAGCTCTTCTTCATGCATTGCGCATTCACAGGTTAAAAGATAAACGCCGCCCCGTTTTTACTGGCTCATATTCACTCTATTTGTGCTAGAGGCGGAAAACCCTTCTATTTCGGAGGGCTTGTCACTTCACTTGCCATAGCTATGAACTATGGTGCTGCTCTCGCGGATATGCCTTCTATGGCACTGGCCTTGCTGACTTTGGACCACTGCAAGGCCGCACATCTCATTTACGAGCGGGAGGATGGCAAATTCCATCCTGTGATCAAAAACACTGTTTATCATAACATCACTTTGCCTTGCAGGGACCGAATCGATCCACAAAACCGAGCTAACTGGTTGTTCGATCCTGCAGCTCCCGCGGGGCGTGCTCCTACTCATGAAGACCAGCCTAATGCCCCCGCAGACGAAATGTAAGAAAAGCTGGACAGTGCTCCCCCCTTCCACGACATTCCAGGACCTTCATCTGCACCACCTCCTATTAATCTTGAAGACATTCTCCGCACCATTCATATGCAAAATCAAATGAGCACAACGCTTGAAAGAAGACAACAAGAACAATATGAGTATCTATGCGCTCAAACACTCAGATCTTGACTGGACAGCGGAGCATCAATGAGAGGTTGGACGAGGCCCTGTCGGAACTCAACGCCCTAAGGCTGGACGTCAGCACCCTTGGCTACCAAGATACTGACACAGAAGCCACTCCTACCAGACGCTCTCGCACCAGGAGTAGAGGACGTGGTCACCAATAGTTTTCTTTATTTTCTATATAGTTTACTTTTTCTGTTTCATTTCCTTTCTGTTTGTTTTTGTAATTGTATTTCCCCGCCTATATACCACAACATTGAGGACAATGTAGGATTTAGTGTGGGAGAGGTACCTTTCCATATTCTATAAACTAGTAAATTTTTATGATATGTCTCGATTCAAATTCTTCGCTTTATTTAGCCCTACCAAAATTTTTTTATCTTCGCATTAGCTCGACATACCTATTTTAACGAAATCCCAGTTGAGGAAGCCGAAAACGACATAACAAGATCGATACGGTTATGACACCATAGACTTCCTACTTACGCGATCCGTTTCAATAACCATTATACCGATATCTGGAGTTTTAGTTCTAAAATAACCCCTAGTAGTTTATACTAGTAGTCAACACCGTCTTGACACAAACCACGTGGAGAATTGATGAATATAAGTGTTTGATGCCTGATCATTGACATATCCTTCTTATCTCGTTGTCAAAAGTAAAGAAATTTTGTGCACCAAAATATACGCACATATAAGAGCTGAGCAAATAATGAAGGAATCCACTGTTGGTTGGTTCAGAGGTATCTGGTTCTGGACTTGGTAGGGCGTGCTACAGATCGATCCCCCACAACCTCCAATTTGGATAAAATATGTAGGGTTGCCACATTCGTGTACCAGACCCCGTGCTAAAAGGATCAAAGTCACTAACCGGTTACTCCACTACATGCGTGCTAAGACAAAGGGCTTAATGTGATTGCACCAGAACGAAACCGGGTGAAATAGATACGAGGAACTCTGGGCAGAATTATAACAGAACAGTTGGATAGATTGTTTGAAATGGAAGCCTACGACTAAGCTTATTGCTTGTGTCATTAGCGTATCTTTAGTGTTTTACTCAAGTATTGGCTGAACCGACGAGGATTTCCCGAAATTACTTTAAAAATCCAAGGTATGTCATGCATATGCGCTTGACAAAACTTGTCAGACCTTTCGAATGACTATTTGCTTGAGGACAAGCAAAGGTTTAAGTATGGGGGAATTTGATAATGAGAAATCGTATCATATAATTACTATGCTTTTTACCGATTTTATAATACATTGAGTCGTCTAACTCCCGATTATCCCGAGTTTTTGTGTCTTTTCACAGGTATAACATTTGTCAACTCAAGCCAATGAAAAAGGACCACATGAAGAAAGCTAGACAAGAAACAGAAGAGAAAAGAACCAAATCTGCAAAATACAGATTTTGTAACGGTGAGGACCGTCACACCCTGTGACGACCGTAACGCATCCCCGACCAGAAAGAACACTCGTCACACATCAATGACGAGCGTAATGTGCTATTTAAGCGCATTATGACCGTCACCCACCGGTGACGACCGTCACACGCGTAAAGAGGAACGTTATGAATTAGTGAAGACGTGGGCAACGTGAGGGCAGAAGTGTTCTCCTATATTTTCTCCACTCAGTAACCATGCATCCTGTTTTTACTCCACTCAAGCCTTTTCCAAGATTTTTTCAACTGCAATATTTTCTCCTATATATATGTGGTAGTGCAAAGGGATGAGGGTCGAAGAAATTTTCCCAGAACCAAATTTCTATTTTCTGCAATTATTTCTATTTCCTTGCTTTTGAGCTTTTTCTACATTACTGTAATTCCTATTTCCAGCATTTAGTTTTAGAGTGTTAATTCTTCATTTAAGAATTAACACAATTTATTGATTTCGATTGAGCTGCAAGGAATATTGTAACATCCAAGATTACCATAACAACGTTATTTTCAGGTTTTTTATGCAATTAATATTTATTCATTCTTGTATTATGCCAATTATTTTTATGGATTATATTATGAATTGCATAGTTATTAAATATATTATGTCCGGGTAAATTAATTGTACCGGTATGTGACTCCTAAGTATCGAAGGAATTCAGTGATAACTTGGCTAAAAATTTAAAAAACAATTTCTGGTTTCCAATTTCCATGTTTAATTTAACTACCCTTGTCACGAGAGTGAGAGGATAATTAACACGATTTTGCCACGAGAGTGGGAAATTAATTAAGGCAAGAACCTGCATGCGAGAGCTGGGGTTCAACCCAGATAGTGGTAACGAAACATTAATTTTTAAATACATGAGAGTGTTTTAATAAATTAATTAAACTCAAATTGTTTTCAAAAAGTGTTATTAAATTTAAAGTGCATCCACTAGGTTTAGTAGCATGACTTATTTCATGAACACGAGAGTGCATGTCTCAGGTTTTTAAACAATTCGTTTTTACCGAAATACTTTATATGCCAAGCAATTCACCGAATTCCCGAAGTCCGACTATCACATACCGGTATAGCTATTATTATTATTATTTTTAATTAAACTGTTTCCCCCCTAAAACCAAATATTCATCGCTTAGTTAAACTATTGTAGCATTAGATCGTACGCGATTGATCCTCAGTCTCTGTGGGTTCGATAATCATTTAAAACTAGAACGACTAAACTGTATACTTGCAGTTAGTATCCCAATAGACTCATAAAGTCCCGATCAACCCCGAAGCCACGATTCTCTTTAAAGGGTCCTTAACAAGCTCTATTCATAAATCTAAGGTTAATTTTGAATGGAAGATCACTAATGATAGATAAATATTACAAGTCTCCTTGAAGAGCCTTTGAATTCTAAGGTTTGACTTCAAATGATCATAACTTGGTCAATTTTTATCTCCTTGAGCCCATTCTTTTTCCATAATATCTTTTGTATGTCTAATACAACTTTGATTTTATGTGAAAGACTTGAGAATGCTTGGAAAGTGGTTGAAGAATTGAAAAGATTATAGGTCTTTTGTGATTTTCCCCAAATTTGTTCATCATCTTCCAAAGACCACAACTCTTTCAATTTTTTATGATTTTTGAGTGATCTCAATTCAACACTTCAATTTAAGAGGTCTACTTCATTTCATCTTCAGATATCAAGATCAAATTTTGAGTGAAAAGTCATGTAATTTTGAAGAACATTATAGGTCATTTTGAAGTTCAACACTTAGAATTTTTCTAAGTACAAAATATCCGTGTGTTTTTCACAAATTCAAATGGACATAACTTTCAGATCAGTTTTCCAAATGGAGTCTTTCTTGGCACATTGTAAAGATTGTGACTTTGTCTTTCAAATGCTTCAAGAATTATGCCCTAAAGCCTCTTAAGTTGCGTGCATCATGGATTCAAATTTAGCACCTTGAAACTAACTTTGTCAAAACAGTCAGATTGTAAATTGGTTAATAAGGCCTCTAATCACAGAATTGTTGAGCGTTTTTACTTCTAGTCATGCTTAACAACCTTCCAGTAGCGATTAGCACCTTGAAACGCAAGATTTATCTGAGTTTTGATGAGTTAGAAGTCACACTTTTGTCGTGATCAGGGTGCACATAATTTCACTTGATTGCTTATCATTCACCATCTCTTAGTATTGCATCACACTCTCCTATAAATATAGACCTCCTCTACTTCATTTGACAAGCTTTAGATAGCCAAAGAACCTCTGTTGAACTCCCTCCATACCTCTCAATTCTACAACTTCGAATTTGGTTTTAAAGCATCTTTCAATCCAATTTCTTTGTTGATTCTTCATCCTTGAACTTCCCTGAAGCTAACATAAGAAGAACCAAGCCTTGAGGTGTCCTAAATCGTGCTAGTCAAGTCCAGTTTTAGAGCAAACTTATCTGACTTTGTTCAGGTAGTTTAAGACACCAAATTTTCTAACTCAATTTACTGGAATGGTTTACGATGTTCACCGATGCTTGCTATTAACTTAATTTTGTTGAATCAATGCATTTGATGCTTATGTATTTTGATTTCAAAATTTTCAAAACTCTCTGATTTTTTCCAAATCGAGTAAGTTGTGATTTATATAAATTTTTCGCGAGGGTAGGGTTAAGATCCTCTTGAAGAGACGAATCCAATGATACCACTATGAGTTTCTGATTTTTCCATTTGGATAAACTCACAAAAATCCAACACGCAGGGGTCTGGAGGTTAAAGATGACCTACGTGTTGTTCTTCAACCAATGATAGCGTGACAATTATTTTAATTTCACTGGCCCAGTTTTAATTGTTCGTGTGTGTTTCTCACTAAGGTCTATATTAAGCACAACGCGACAGGTCCTTTGGATTTGTTTTCTAATGCATTTTGACTATGATCAGATGATTCACATTATTTTGACATTATTTTTTATTTTCTTATTTTTGATTTAATTGTTTTAAACTTCAAAAATTTATAAAAAAATCATTTCAACTTCTAAAATTCTGAAAAAATTCTAAAAAATACTTTTGATTTTTCTCTTTCTGATTCTTATTTTTTTACAATTTTAGTTTATGACTTGGTATTTTTTAAAATTATTTTTCACTTTACTTGAATTATTTTAATTGTTTAAAAATATTTTTCTTAATTTTTATATTCTGGAAAAAATCTGGAAGGATCCAATGACCTCTTGACATATATTGGTGACCTCATTTTATTTTTATTTCTGATTTTACTATTTTTTATAATTTTTGTTTTATTTTGCTTATTTCTTTGAATTTAAAAAAAAAATAGTTTCTGACTTTAAAAAACTCTGAAATTTTTTTGTAAACACTTATTAACTCATGTTTGACCTTTGGCTATTTTTTTTAGGATTTTTATTTGATGTTTTAATATACTTTGTGTATTTTACCAATTATTTCTCTTTTATTAATCATTTAAATATTGTTGTATAAAATATTATTTTATTATTTTTGCTTGGTCTTGATTTGAGTGTTATTTTGGGACAAGTTCCTCAACCTCATTGGATCTTGGGTGTCAATAGGTTGAAAAACCAAATTCACCAAAATGGATGAATGATGTTGATGATATTTGAAACTCTAATTTCATCTGATACATCCTCTCCGTCTTCATCTTATCCCTTTCTTACTTGTGCTATATATTGTTGGAGAATAATCTATATATCATTTCTCTAACATGTGGTACATAGATTGATATTGACCGACCTTAAAATAGGTGTGACTTCTATATAAGTCTACTTACTATTGCTTAACATAGCGCTAAATTTATCCCGATTCGAAAAATGATCATTCGTGGCCCAAACCTATGTTTGTAAGCCCAATTCCGTTTAATTTGAAATCTTTGATCCAATGACTTTGAGGTTCATTGTTATTAGGTTTTGATCTTATCAATCCTCTAATGAACTTCATGAACTTTGGTCTAAGTGAATCATTTGAACATCGTCGATCATATGTGGTTGCTTCGAATACTTGAAATGAATGATATATTTGACAAAAAGAAAATGAGACTTGTTGTTGAGAAGCTTTAATTATCAATCTTCTAATGAATTTTCAAATGCAAGTTTCAAGATGGTCATTCAACTAACCTGTAACTTTTTAATTCATTAACAATTGACTTTACTTTTGCTTTTACTTTATGCCCTTTATTTTATACCTTTAGTTTTATGTACCATTTACTTTAGTATTTACATTTCATATTATTTTCATCTTTGATCACTTAAGCATTTATATTTATGTCATTTTATCTTTTCTCATTTGAGCATTTATCTTTATGTCTTTTTTATTTTGCTCACTTGAGCGTTCTTTTCTTTTTGAAGACACTTAATAATCAACTTGAGCATTAAAAAAACTTTAAGGTTACTTGGACAATTTGGTTACTATCTTTGGCATTATGGAGTTGTGGACCTCTTAGACTTAGGATAAGAAGCCTTGATACCCTTAGGACCTTGTGACTCTGTTGTTATTTTGTCTAGAGTTCTTGGGGTTTACCCCAAGATACTGGGTTGATTTTCTTTGTGTGCAGGTTATTCTGATTATGTGCTTTGTCTGTGATTGTGAATTCCTCTGTATACATCTGTTACTATACCCAATTTTTGTGAAGACTTAATTCATCTGAAGCTTGGTATTACTAAGAGGTTTAGTATTTTTGCTTGCTTGGTTTCAATCCAAAGGATGAGAATTCTATATTCACTTCTTTATGTCAAGCTTTGGCTTCTTGATAGTTTGATGGTTCTTTTCCTTAGCTTTTACTTTATGCTTTAGGATAGTCCCTTCATCTCCTCCTATCTTATTTAGTTTCAAAAATCTTCTCCCACCTTTTCAAAACTCTCCTTATTTTCTAACTTGAACCGCTTTCATAATAAACTTAGACTTAGGTCCACACATTTTCAAAAAATCATTTCTTAATCAAACTTTAACCAACTTAATCATACTTTGACATTTTTTTTGTGAGAAGACTAAAAGTCAATCAAACTCATTCAAACTATTTTGCCACTTTGGCTTTTTTCTTTAAAACTTTTCTCAAAATATTAGACTCTTGTCGGTTCTTGTAGTGATGTGAGCTACTATACTTCTACGATATGTAGTAAGGTGAGATATTTTCCACTTGGATGTTGAGTGAAGCTTTATTTATTTTAAAATCTAAGCTATATCCTCCACTTGGATATGACGCAAATCCTCCTTTCTCATAATCGTGAGTAGTAAGCACGTTTTTCACTCGGATACGACGATGATGTCTCTTCTCTTAAAATTAACCAACACACATATTACACGGAAGGTGGTACGTAAGCACTAAAGATTCACAACCGTGACATGTGCAAATATTGTAAAAAAAATACTTCTTTTCTCTTCTCCACCATCTATTTTTGTATACACCACTTATAACTAAAATACATAAATTTTCAAAGAGATTCCAGTGGAGTACCGTGGATATTTAGGGTGCAAATACCTTCCCTTTTCATAACCAACCCACGTACCTAGATTCTCTCCCACTCTTTTTGGGTTTATTCGCTCTTTTCCTATTCCTCTAGAAACAATAAAGCGTAGTGGAGATTTTCATTTGATATGTGCGAGTTAAGTCAATCCAATGGCTTAGTCTTAACATTTCTACCGCTACAGAAAAACGACGACTTCACTTGAGACTAAGATCTCTAAGTGGGTTGAGACTTTCTTTGTTTATTTGTGTATATGCTATTATTCATTATATATTATGTGTTGTATATATGTTTGACTGGATTTTCCTGGTTTTCAAGGTGCTTGGTGATTTTTTATAAGTCCTCTACCCAGAATTGGGAAAACTTAAGATATGACGGGTGGTATAGTCATGTTAACTTTGAGGGGGAATTCCAAAAAAGGATACATGAGATCCCCCACTCAGTGGATGCCCCTTTTGACGGTAGTATTCGTTTACCGAGCAATAAAGAAGACATGCTGCTTTCGACCTGGGATCCTGCTGAAGCTGAGGAACGTAGAACCCCTAACCCATCTTGGCCTTTTAGGTGTAGTGCAGAGACTATGACGGAGCAATCCAAAAGTGCTTGTCACGTGTTGCTACATTCAGACAAGTTTTTCCTAAGAATATTGCTGATTACCGAGTTAAACAGGACATTGGCAATATCCAAAGGAAGGATGTAGACTATGAGAAACTTTTAGAACCTTGTTCGGAAAGTGATAAACCATTAGTTCATACCTTATGGATAGTACCTTTGACTTCATGCTCGTGACGTCAAACCTATGAAACCTTATGTTTGTGATATTGTGTGTGATTGTTCCATTATCATGCATTCATGCACCCATGAGGATTCTTTAAAACAGTTGATTCAAGGAACTTAAAGTTGAATCTTGTAAATATCTCAGGCACTTTTTGACCATGGATTTTGGAAGAAGAACGACTCTGAAGTACATTTTCAAGAATCCTAAGATAGAGGAACTGATGAGTTTGATTCTTGATACTGAGAGCTCTACAGATTTCCAGAAGAAGTATGGAGCCATCGTGCCTCTTATGAAGCTCAAGATGAAGACTATTATTCTTTCTACATTGGTTCAGTTCTATGATCTGTTGTGCCGATGTTTTACTTTCCCAGATTATCAGCTGATGCCCATATTGTAGGAGTATTCTTACTTACTTGGTTTACCTATTACTGACCATGTTCCTTTCACCAGTTTAGAAGGAGAGCCTAAGTCTCATGAGATTGCATCCATGACTCATTTGAAGAAGTATGATATTGAGGCTACTATGACTACCATAGGAGCAATCAGGGGTTTACCTTCTCAATTTCTATTGGAGAAAGCTTGCTACTTTTCCAAGATGAAGAATACACCTGCTTTCGAGGCTATCTTTGTATTGCTTGCCTATGGGTTGTTCTTGTTTCCTAACATTGACAAATTTGTGGATGTTAATGCCATTAGGATCTTTTTGATTGGGAATCCAGTCCCTACATGGCTAGAAGATTCTTATTGTTCCATTCATCTTTGTAATTTTTATCAAGGAGGGATGATCATTTGTTGCACACTGTTGTTATATCAGTGGTTTATTTCTCACTTACCTCAGACTGTTGCTTTTTGGGATATCAAGAAGGAACCTCCTTGGGCCCCAAAGATTATGGCTCTCACTCATTATGACATTAATTAGTATCATCAAGCTTATTTTGATGTGGAGATTATTGACATATGTGGTTGTTTCCCCAATATGCCTCTTCTTGGTACAAAGGGAGGAACTAACTACAATCACGTTCTTGCATATCGTCAGCTTGGATACCCGATGAGAGACAAGCCAAATAGTATTCATCTGAGTGGTTTCTTTCTCAAAGAGTGATAAGATCACAAGGAAGTTAGGGAAGAGATTGAAAAGGCTTGTCTTCATATTCACAGGGAGATTCGAAAAGATTTGGGAACAAGAGGAGTTGTTTTCTTGGAGCCTCATCTCTATTGGATACAAGCAAGGGAAATTCAACTAAAGATGCTCTATTCTCGTGAAGAACCTATAACTGATATGTTGATGAGGACTAATCCTCCGCTCTTAGATGACGTGGAAGAACTTCATCTTGCCCTGGTTAGGATGTAGCAAGAGAAGAAAGCATGGAAGAACAAGTACCAGACTTTGGAGGTGTTCTACTTGTAATATGGTGGGAGAACTGACTTGGGTGTTTTGCGTTTTATCACAATTGTTGCGGATAGCAAGAGTCTCCATCAAATTTTATTTTATCCAATAGAGGAACGGGTGAAAAGAACAAGAAATAAGTTTTGAGAATTTTCTTGAGTTCGGGGGGTAGGTTATGAAAAGAGAAGGTTTTAGCACCATTTTCATCCGTAGTTATCTACAGGCTCTTAGTTGCTAGCTCACTTTGAAAATTCTTTGTTTGAAATGTGCTTGTAATGGTTTTTGAAAGTATTTTTGAAACTGCCTTCGTTTCGAAGAACTTTGTAATGATTCTCGTCTCTATAAGAATGCATACAAAGTATTGACTTTTGAAAATATTTCATGTTTTGAAAGTATTGGTGTATTTTGAAATAATGTTGTTTTGAAAATGGTTGTGAGCAAGCAACTAAGAGCATTCTACCTACCCAAAAAGTATTAGTTCTTTTCCTCCTCCTTTAGATATTTCTATCTCATCATTGATTGGTAAGAAGCCCTATCATTGGATGTGAAGGGACGGGCGTGGGTCATCGTATAGTCATAAAATGAAATGTTGTGAGATACCTTAGCATTTTTCTTAAGGGTCTAAGATCATTTTGAAGGCAACATTTGAAGCGTCATCGAGGGACTATGATCTTGTATTTTGATAGTTTTTGCTAAGGTGTCTCACATGCATAACATGACCATTTTCTCAAGGCAACAAGTGGAGTTAACCCTAGAGGTGCAAGTGTGCAAGTGTTTATTTTTTCATGCATTTTTTGTCTTGAATTAGGGTTGTCTACTTGTTGATTTTAAGTTTTCCATACACATCCTAATTACTAGCATTTTATATAAAAGCGGTAAATTGCGGATAAATGTCCTACGCTATTACATCATTTGGGGATGGGGTATACAAATTTACAAATGGGGGGTGGAAAGAAATAAAGTTCCTAATTATTACAACCATATTGAATAGCAATGAAGGAAAATATATAGAAAATATAAAAACAGTGTAAAAAGAAAGCAAAACATATTTTTATCCATTATGTGTCAACACATGCATCTTTGCATTGACACATAACTTTTCTTGTTCCTGTAAAACCAAAATTAACTCAGTATGAGTCGATACATAATGGTATGTGTCGACTCATTTCTTGTTTGTGTCAACATATTCGTGTTTTGTGTCGACTCATACACCTTTGGTCTTTCTGTTTTTGGGTCTGGATAGCAGTATGTATCGACTAATAATGTCTTGTGTCGACTCATGCCTGGTTCTGTAACTAAAATATGTCGACTCATGTGAGTATGTGTCGACTCATGCTGCAAATTTTTTGTCTTGGACATTGTTCTATTGTGTGTATAGGTTAGTTCTCAACACAGTATTGACAAGAATGAAAATCAATTAAGTGGTTAGCTTCAAAAGGCAATGGTTACTACATTTATCTTCAACAATGAATTACTAGTGAATTTTGAAATGAAAAGTTCAAAGTCAAGAAAACTTACCTTGAAGCTGAAATTTGTATTTTGAGTTTGAACTGCTGTGTTGGCTGTTTTTGAGCTTAAAAAATGATAATAGTGATGTTACAAAAGTTGTTCTTGTGTTTGAACAACTCCTATATGATGTATGTGGAGTGTTTGGATGGTTTGTTTGGACAAAACTTTGCAAGGTGTGAGAGGTTCAAAGTTTTTGACTTCAAAACTCAAGAGTGAAGGCTTTGTGGATAGTTATGGCTTTTTGAGAGTATGAGATTTTGAGGGCTTGTCTACACAACAAAACATCTGACCTTTATCTTACAAAATGGCCTCTCTATTTATAGAGAAGGTTTGAGACTTGAAACAACTCATATTTTTGAAATCACGTGTTATGGCTATCTTGCTTGTTTTTGAAGCAAGCAGGAAGAACATGTTTCCAATATTTGTACCAAGCTATCTAAAGTGGTTGATCACTTTAAACATGTTTGTTCTAACTTGTAGGAGTGGAGTGTGATCAGAACAACAAGTTAGAGGCTCAAGAAATTGACTTTGTGATTAAAGTGAACTTTTCAAGAATGGATATGTTACTTTCTTCCAAAAATGGAATGATCAATTGGACAAAGGATCAAACACTTGGATAATAGTTTAATCAGTTGCGTAAGCATTTAATTAAGGATTTATATACAAGTTTGAGGCCTGCAAAGTGAAGATTATGCAGCATAGCTATGGATTTGGTTCTTGTTCATCACAAAATCTGCCTTGTAATTCAAGAATGACACCCTAACTTCATGGCTTTGATTCTCTTAGCTCAAGTATGAACTCAATGAGTTCTTGGACATTTTGGAAAACTTGTAACATCTTATACAACCTCCACGTTTTCTGTTTTTAAAGAACCGAATTTGAACTTGACGAAAATTGGCCAAGAAGTTGGGATAAAAACTTGACCAAACCTGCTGAAAATTTATCTAAGTGTTTAGATGAAAATGTCATGACTTCAGGAATTTATAACTCCAAATCTAAGCACTTCAAGGACTTGATCAGAAAATAAAAGTTGTAGATATCATCAAGATTTACAACTTTCATGTGGAAAGTTTTCTTCGAATCATCTTGCATATTGGTGAAAGAATGACATGAAGTAATGAAATTATCATGTATAAAAAACACTTAAAAAAATTCTAAGTCTTGAAAAGTTTGACTTTTCACATTGACTTTTGACTTTCTTGACTTCCCGTTGATCAAGATTGATATTCTTGAATGAATTTGGATCTTTGAAACTCAAATTTTGTCAAAAAGTCAAAGTTCGACTTTTCAGTGTACAATTGACTTTTTCATCAGTTGACCAAATTTCATCTGTCAATCCAACGATCTTGAGAAATGAAAATTAGGTCAAAATTATGCATTTGAATCTTTGGGACCATGTTTCAAACCATTAGGTCATGTATTAGGTCAAAAGTAAATGATAAGTCGTTCTTAGTCAAAACCCTAGTTTGCGGCCTCAGTGTTTCAAAGGTGATTTTGTCTCATCAATTCCTTGAGAATCCTTGAGCATTGGAGGTTCTTTGTGAAATGTCTTGAGAAAAGAGAGGGAAAATTTTGGGGTACAACAACTGCCCCTGTTCAATCTTCTTAAACCTGAAGAGGTAGATTGGCGAGTCCACCATTCATGACTTGAATGTGGAAGATGATTGAACACTTAAGTGCCCAGAAATTTGCACTCGCTTGTGCATGAGGTGAAATGTTTATTGATTATCGGGAACGAGTTTAGAGATTCCATTTGGATAAGTGATGAAGAGTTTGTCGGAGATGGGCTTACAAATTCCATCCAGAGTGATTGTCGAGGGAGAAGTATCAGAATAAATCTTTGGTCGATTTATACTGAAACTGTGGATGTCTTTTTCCTGTTTTTAACTGGAAGAGATGAATCTAACCAAAAGAGGTATTTGTTCGCCTGTATTTAATATGGAAGAAATAAATCTAACCAGAAGAGGTCTTTGTTCGCATGTCTTTAATCTGGAAGAAATAAATCTAACCAGAAGAGGTCTTTTGTTTTGTTGATTGACTTTTCTTGCAAGGAAGAGTTTAGTTGCATGCATATGTATGAATGGTGTAATTATGTTCTCAAAATAAATGAGATTATGCCATATGCATTTGTCATGTATGTGATATAATGTATGAATGCGATATGTTTATTGAAGTGTATCTTTGACAAATGCTGGGGAGCTTTGGGAAGTTAAATCCCAGACTGCTTGTTGGAGATGAAGAGTATGTGTATCTTCGAACTTTGTTTTAGAATGCTTCCGCTGGGCGATTCCTGCTTTGTTGTTTGAGGAGAATTCCGCTGGGGAACATTGACTTTGGCTCTTTGCTTGAGGAAACTCTGTGAGGAATGTTGATTTCTGCTTGGGGGTAGAGTTCAGGAGTTTTAGTTGTCCATTGCTCTACTGGGGAGCTATCTCTTGATTGGAGAGGAAGAAAGTTTAGCTGTTATCTGGTCGGATTCTAGGCTTTACAAAAACTTGTTGGGGCTAAAGAAATTAACTGTTATCTAGTCGGTTTCCAGGCTTTGTAGCAACTAGGGATAATGGAAAACTCAACTGGGGAAGAGGAGTTTTGTTAGTGATTTGAAGAAGTTAAACTATTATCTTGTCGGGTCCAGGTTTCATAGTAACTCAAACGCTTATTTGGTCGGGTCCAGGTTTCAGCAACTCGAGTTGTTATCTGGCCGGGTCCAGGTTTCAACAATTTGATCTTGAGGTTAACTGGTATCTAGTCGGGTCCAGGTTTCAGCAACTCGAACTGTTATCTGGTCGGTTCTAGGTTTCAGCAATTTGATCTTGAGGTTAACTTGTATCTGGTTGGGTCCAGGTTTCAGCAACTCAAATTGTTATCTGGTCGGGTCTAGGTTTCAGCAATTTGATCTTGAGGTTAACTGGCATCTGGTTGGGTCCAGGTTTTAGCAACTCGAACTGTTATATGGTTGGGTCTAGGTTTCATCAATTGAAGAAGTTAAACTATTATCTGGTCAGGTCCAGGCTTTAGTAACTTAAAATTGAGATTTACTGTTATCTGGTCGGGTCCAGGATTTAGTAACTTAAAATTGAGATTTACTGTTATCTGGTCGGGTCCAGGTTTCAGCAACTCAAACTGTTCTCTGGTCGGGTCTAGGTTTCACAGTAATTTTTTTGGATGGGATGAAGTTAAACTAGTATCTGGTCAGGTCCAGGCTTCGTAGTAACTTGCTTGAAAGGATGAAGTTGAACTGTTATCTTGTCAGATTCCAGGCTTCACAGGAACTTGCGGTGATAGTAACGACTCCGTTGAGGATTTTAATGGTTTTACCGGGGATTAAGGGATTTCGTCCATTGATTTTTAATAGTCTGAGAGAAAGACTCATACTGGGGAATTTTTAGTTTGTTGGGGAAATAAACCCTTTTGAAGAGAATATTTTGACGACCTTCTAGGGAAGTGACTTCTTTTAGGTAGAACTTTATAAGGCTTCTTTCTAAGACCAACTCAGTCGGGGAGAGGGTTTTTTGAGACACTGGAATTTTGGTTAGGGATTGCATGAATCTGTCTCTATGGGGATAATCTTATCTTTGTGGGGATATCCCAAATCCTTAAGGAGATGCTTTTCACTATTTTTATGTATAAATTTTTTAATAGTTTAATCATGTTCATATGCATATATTCATTCAATTTTAGTCATTGGACACTTTTGCACTCAAAATAGAAAAAACAAAAAGTTTGCACTTCAAAGTATATTTGTATTGATGTTTGCCTATAAACAAACATTTTTGTACAAGGAGACAGAGATCCTAGTAAGAGGAAATAGTCGAAAGAGTGAAAGGAATACCAAGTGAAAACAAAAGTAATAGCCATGTGGAAGTGATCTCATTGGGTTGCAACTCTGCTATTGCCCCTATGTCTTCGAACATCATCCCTTGCCGTTGAAAGAAGTTTATTGGATTGATATTGGATCATTTAAACTCGGACCTTGGTAATAAAGCTGGCTGTAGAGATTCCACGGGACATAGTTATACGCTTTAATCCTTAACTTTTGCCTGGACGGCCCTTTCGGGTTTTCATCCCACCAGGATACCCTTTTTTGCCCAAGCCGCTGTAATACCCCAAATTTGTCCTACCCTCTCACTTTTATCTGACTTATGCATTTTGCGCTTCTCATTCCATCTGTATGACCTTCATTAGGTCATCTAACACATCATGCATCATTCATCAATAAAAGAGTACATGAGATCAGAGATCTTGGAGAATTAGGGTTTTACAATGGATAAGGCGTTCGTATCTAATAAAGGTTGATTCCTTCTTCGAGCATTAAATAGAGGCATTAAGGTTGTGATTTATGGTTATTGAGATTTCTTAAGCCACAAAGCTATTATTTTTGTATCAACAGCAGGTTTCAGGGTTGCCCTATTTAGAGCTATGAATCTAGGGTTTATATCCTATTATATGCAGGTTTGCCAACATTTTACTAGGTGTTTGATGGATAGAAAAAACATGATAAAAGAAGGGTGTTGTGAATTTGTTATGATCAAGGGCATTATTATTCTTAATTGTTTGAGTGCTTTTATTGCAAGTCAGCTAGGGCATGAGAATTGAAATTAAGGTTTCTTCAAGACATGGTACTTTGTGAGGTCATCGGTCACTAAGGTAAAGGTTCAGGAGTTGAATTGCGAACATTGAATCATGACTCAGGATAATTTTGCGGGTTCATTATTACACTTGTAGCTCATGGAGCAAATGAACGCCAATTGAATGGTCTTGTTAATGGAGGAGTGGTTTAGAATTGCTCATCCGAGTTCATTATAGTGCCTTCCAAGTTCTGATTATAATTCCATAAAAAAAAGTCCAGAACCATTTTGATCCACCGTTAAAAATAAAACAAACATATTTTCATTACAAAGGCAGTCCAAGTACACCATTGTTACTGCAATCTATTCATATAAAATGCATTCAAACAAAATTCCTGAATTCTAAACTTAAGCTCTATCTTTGTCCTTCGACTGTCCTTCATTCTTCTTTGTCAAAAATCAATCCAAACTCCATGCTCTTAGTGGCCATTATATCAACATAAGCCATGCTTAGACTTGTTGCATTAATCTTACCCATCTGCTTGCCATGCCATCATTTAACCTGCATTCCATTTACAATCAGCATGTATGCATATGTGTATATGCACCATAACCAAATTCAATCAAACTATATCCATAAAAAATAATTTACAAAGGAAGTACGACAAACTCATAAGAAGAGGCTGCTTAGTCTGAATCTCGATGGCTTTCTCATCTGCAAAATTCATATTCTTGATTACTTTAGATGCATTTTCATCCTGAGTCGTGTGGCTGATTACCGATTTTAGACACTATGCTTTTAAGAGGCCGTTTAGTAAAGAGCTCATGAAATTAAGTCCTGCATACAAAATCTCAAGTTACAGCCTGGTTTTCTACGAAGGATAAGAATGTGCGAGGTGCTTTAACATGTGATAGAAGTGTATATAAGCTACTAGTTACCTGAGATCAATCCCACTGTAATAACACTGAGTATTGAATCTCTGATAACTACCTATAAAAGGAAATAACAGTTAAACAACTTCCTCTAACTGAAGCCTAACAAAATTCTAATTTCCCAACAGATTTCTAAACAAACTCTTAACCAATTCCCTAACATCACCCAACCAATTCCAAACAGTCGTACAAACTGTCAGCTGAATTCCTTAACCGCCTCTCCAATAGATTTTTCAAACATGTAACTACCCCTAACTATTTTCTAACCACTCTTCTAACAGAAAACCTCATAACAGATTTAACAAAAAACTAACAAAAATAACCTCTAACAGAATTAAACTACACTGCATAACAGACAACTAATTCCCTAACCGCCTCTAACAGAATTTCTTAACCCTCTAACTGTTTTAACCAACCTCTAACAGAACCCAAAATAACTTTCCATCCAACTATAACAAGTTAAAACCATAATATAAAATCTCAACCAACCCTCTAACTGCCATAACTAACTCCCAACAAAATTCTTTATCTCCTAATTGAATAACCAACCGACTCAATCCCAACCCTCCATCTTATAACTGAATTTCTCAATCCAAAGCCTTAGATTAATCCTCACTCAACTGAATCCCAAGCCTTCAACAATCTATATAACAGAATACAAAAGAGAAGAAAAGAGAGGAAAAAATTTCAATCAAGACATAACAAAAATTATCCACAGAAACTCACCAGAAAATTCAGAAAAACCTTCAAATTCTCTCTACAACTTCATTTCCCATGGCTTCAAGCGTCAATCACTAACAAACTATGGAAATTTTCTCTTCACTCTCACTTCCTCTGCTTCGTTCTTCCACCCTCTCTTCATAGTCATTTCTAAATCCACGCCTCATCTTCGTCATCTTTGCAATGTGCTTTAGGAATCATCTTCATAAACATCAATTTACAACTGAGTTTTATCATCACATCCATACAGAGCTCAAAGAGGCTTCAACAACACTGTAACAACAACATAATCAACATCACACAACGCCCTCAGCATCTCGATCTCGCATCGCACCATCGTTAACAATTCTACATTCGATTTCATCTACGATGATATTTTGCAACAAAATGCGACGAATAAAGAATTCACGCATACATAAGGAGAAAGAAAGAAATTAAAGAAGAAAGATTTGTACCTGATTCAGATTTGTTCTCCGGTCTTCCACTATGCTTCGTCAGCATAGAAGAATCGCCGGAATGTCTCCGACCAAGTAGGTTGTAATAATTATTTTTCATTGTTTGTTCTTCTCGTTTCATAATTTATGTTGTAGCACGACTTAGATCGATAGTGTTTGGAAAATGATTGAGGGGTGAGAGGATTCGAGCGATGGTAGAAGTTGAGGTGTTGGGGGATCGGAGCGGGGAGCGTCAAATAAATAAACAGCGGCACAAGAAGATGGAATCAGAGACAGGGTAATGGAAATCGCACCGTCGAGTTGAAGCGAGTGAGGGATGAAGAATTCTTTTTTTTTTCATTACTGAAGACCAACAGGAACAAGCTTCTGAACCCTAAATTCCTATGTCCTCTTTTGATTTTTTTTTGTTATTCAATAAACAATGAGGAAAGATGATCCGTAATTAAAGATAGTGGATCATAGTTTTTGTTAATAATATGGACCGAACCCAAACCCTTTGCTTGAGCCCAATAGCGTTTTTGGTAAGCTGAAGCAAGATGCATAAAAAAGGCTGAATGGCATTCTGAAGCCCAACGTTTTTTTGGAAGCTGGCTAGTTGTGTGAATCAAAAGATCTTTGCTGGGCTTAACACCCAGGCTCTTCCAGCACCCCTGAGTCCAAACTGCACACCCCCTGATCCTATTAATTTCCTTTTATATTTTTTTTAATTCTTTCTTTCATGATTTTTTTATAACAAATATACATAATAAAATGGTAAAAAATATTAGAAGTCATTTTAGAAATTAAATAGGAATTAATTTCTCCTTTGTGATATGGTGGGAAAAACTGACTGTTTTTGGAATGCTGGTTTTGTGTTTTGCTTTTGTTTTCTCAAAATGTTGCGGTAAGCAAGAGTCGCCACCGACTTTTATTTTATCCAACAAGGAAAGGAAAAAATCACAGAAAAATCCTTTTTCGAGATATTTCTGAGTACGGGGGGTAGATTATAGAAAGGGAAGGTATTAGCACCCTTTCTATCCGTAGTTATCTACGGGCTCTTAGTTACTTGCTCATCATTTTCAAAATGTTTTCTTTTGTGCTTGTTGGGTTTTGAAAAGTTTTGTTTTTAACTTCAATTTAACTCTTGCTTCTGTCCTCAAGAGTGTAATGAAGTGTTTTTGAAAACTTTGTTTTGAAAAAGGAGTGTAAGTGTGAAAAATCTGTTTTGTTTTGGATGAGCAAGTATCTAAGAACTAATCTACCTACTCGAAAAAGGAATCGTTCTATGCTAATTTCCTTTAGACAATGCTATCCCACTATTAGTGAGTAGGTAGCACCGTCGTTGGAGTTTGAGGGTCAATTCGAATGAGGGACATACAGTCACTAAAGAAATGTTAGGACACCTTAGCGGTAACCCTAATGTCTTAGATCATTTGTTTGAGGCAACAATATCCGAGGCAACCATTTCGAGGCGACTATGATCTTTTAGACAAGAGAGCGACCTCTAAAACGACCTATACTCAATGACCGTTCATGAAGGCAACCAAGTGGAGTGTACCCTAGGAGTGCGCATGTGCGAGTGTGTTGTTTTCCAGTTATTTTTATCTTTGTACATGTTAAGGGTGATCTAAATTGATTTTAAGATTAAGCATTCAGTCTTGTCATGCAAACCCTATTATCAAACGTCTAGCAGTTATAATTAGCAGAAATTAAAGTGCGGAAATTAAATTACAAGGCGTCGGGTATTTACATCGCCAAAAGCAACCCTTTGAAAATAAAATAAAGCGGTAAATAAAATGTCCTAATTATCTATTACATACCGAAAACAGATACATCAATATGGATAAAGAAAAGTAAATCGCGACGCGGAATTAAATCGGATGCACAATTAGGGTTTTGACCCTTTTAAAAGAAAATGCCATTTTTTTATTTTTTATTTTAGAAAAGAAATTAAATCCTAAATTAAATACTAAATTAATTATAAAATAAATTAAATAATAAATAACATATTTTTGGAGTTTTTGATTATTTCAAGAAAGGAAATAAAAATAATTAAATGAATTAAAACCTAATGATTTCTAATTACTTTTATTTATTTACAAAAATAAATTAAAGTTTCCTAGAATTAAAAACCTAAATTAATTAGTTAGTATTTATTAATAAATAAAAAAAAGAATTCAAAAATTTATTGGATACAAATATTTTTTGATGATTTTTTGATAAAAAGGAAAAATTATGATTGGTTAGTAATTAATTGAAATAAAATAACTAAATTAAAAAAAAGAAAATATAATGAAAAGGAGAGAATTGGGCCTTTTTAGAGGTGCTAATAGCATTTTTTGTTGGCCCATTTGCTGATCCGTTTGACTTTCTCTGATCCAGTATGCGTGCATTGACCTGGCTCTTAGTGGACCTCCAACACTGACCACCAGATCTGGCCCTTTGGCCATCTGGCACTTGGATTGATGAGGGAGTATGGTGGATTGCAAACTGTCATATGCACTGGAATACCTGAAAATAAGTGAGAAAACCCAAATTGCTGGAGGCAGGGATCGAACCCCTGACCTCCAGCCTTGGAATGCCTTAATCCCAACGTGGTGTCTGCTGGGCTGTGTTGTTGTTTTTTTTATAATACTGCAAATGAAATATAATTTATAAAAACAAAATTAATTGCCAGCAAACATAAAAACGTGTGTTATTTTTGAATGGGCTTATGGGAGGACGACAACTCATCATCCCCTTCCTCCAAAACCTGTAAACGTTACCCGCGGATTTTTATCCGCAGCTAAAAACATAGCTTCCTCCTAAAATCGTCCTCAGGCCATGTAAACACATTCCAAGAACATGGTTGAACTCGTCATAACCTCCTGATCACAACCATGTCCTTCACATGGACCAATTTTCCCTGAAACAGAAAACCCCAAAAACAAAAGACGAAACCATAATAATGGTGGGTCTCGTTACAGGTTACGAAAATGCAATTGAATGATACCAAATGCTTGCAAATGGTTTGTAGATTTAGAATATGCTAACAATTCATATCAACCATGCCTAAATTGAGAAATACGAAATCAAGAACAGGGCGGTTTTACGAAGGACTTACAACGCGTATGAGGGCCTGAGAATGCCTGGTTTGGATTGGGATAGCTTGTGTGCGTTTCCAGGAAGCGATTGGGATACGTCTCAACTCTTGAAAATGCCTCCAATCTTGATTTAGATCTCAAGCTTTTTTGTGATTTTTGCAAAGTTGGCTCTGCCTCCACACTTGATCTCTAACCCTGATTCTCGTGCCTTTAGCTTTCTTATGTATTGTACATTGGATTAGGGTAGCATTTGTGGTTCAAATCTTGCTCTATCAATGCCCTTGAATTTGATTTGATTCCTCCATTAAAACTTTCAAAATTTGCTTGATTTCAATCTTTTTTGCACATAATTCATTTGATACGAGTTTGATGAGGTACTAGCTGTCCATTGGAACCTGAAATCATTAAAAAATCTTTGGTTATCAATATCTTTGATTTTATGTGATTTTATTTGATTTAAAATGAATTAATTCAAATCAAAATCAAATTAAATAATAAAAATAAGATATGGACACATGGTCAAAGCTAGAGCACATGGGCAATGATGCAAACTCAAATCAAGTGAAAAAGAATGGGCCCATTTGGCAAAATTTGATGTTTTAGGGATAATTGACTTTTGGCAATTTTGCAAAAAAAAGTCCAACTTCAACAATGTATAACTTATTCAATTTTGAACTTTTGGAAGTGTTTTTGGACTTTTTATAAATCTTAAAATGTCCTATAATCAACCCTTTTGGTCTCATCTCATTTTGATAATCCATGCACAAGTTATAAGCTTTGACAAAAAAGGTGTTTTTGTTGACTTTCAAAAATGACCTATAATGTCAAAATTCATAACTTCTTGTGAGTGCATAATTTGATCTTGGGGGTATGAATATGGATTGTAGAAATTTGCATCCTCTTCAAAATGAGCTTTGGATGGGTCATTTCTCATAAAATATGAGAAAGTTATGCTTAGTCAAAGTTGAGTTGACTTTTCCTACAAAATCCTAATTTAGCAACTTTTGAATCTTGATGAATTTTGAGCAATCCTTGATGAATCATGATCAACCCTTTATCAAATGATGAAATATCCTTCAAAATGATAACGTTGACAAAAAATATTGAGGTTTGACTGCATTTGGGTCACAATTGACTTTTGCCCTAGCAGAGTCGATTTTTTGGACCTTTTAGCAATTGGCTGAGCAAACTTCCTCTGCAAGGCTTGAAATTTGACATGGATGATCTTGAGAACATATTAGGACATTGGTGAGCACTTGGGGTTATTTGTACTCAAGGATCTTGATGCAACTCAAAACCCTAATTTGGGGTAGACTGCCTTAGGAGAGAGCTTGTCTGACCAATTTTGAGCAACCTTGAGCAACTTGGAGATTTTTCTTGCAATGTTTTAAGGAATATGGGAGGACAAATTTTGGGGTACAACACCATTTTACTAACTTTTTAATCAATTTTAATTACTATTTTTACTCATTTTATGCCATGTATTTCGTTTGCGATTTTTGGTATGGATTGTATGCAATACTTTAATACTTGCTGCCTAATTTTACTTGTTTGTATATTCTTTCATGATTCCTTAGGAGATTTTGGTTCAAATTTAATCTTCGATTTAATTGAACTAAAATTAGACATTAAGCTTCTAAATCCAAGCATGCAAACATTAGGTAGAATTCCCTCAAAATTCCAACTCTAGGTCCATGATGCATAATAACATTAGGTTTAGAAATAGGCTAGCCTCCCTTTGACTTTTCTTCCCCTTTTGAATTTGCATTAAAAAAAAACTTATTTTTCTTTCAAACTTCAAAACACTTTAAAACTACTGAGGAGAATCATACTTTTGTTGAGTATGGGAAATAATAAGCGGGTCTCTTCTCGATCTTATTGTTCTTCCATCTCGGGCCTAGGTGTGGTTCAAGTCTCAAAAAACTCCTTCCATGGATAAGTGGAAAAGTGGCTAATATCTCTCTCTTGAGGTCAACTAGTCATTATCCGCAACAAAATACAAACCAACTCAAACTTTTTTGTGCTTCCAAAGAACCTTTTCTATAAAATCCTTTTTAGGTAAGGACATGATTAATTTACTTCTGTCCCAACGCGTAAGTCTCCAAAGGTCGAGCTGCGGCAGAAGGCGGGATTAACATTGTCCATAAAAAACACCAAAAAACAAAAACATGTGGGCTGAACTACGGTAGCTCTGATTCCTCAAAAAGGATACGTAGGCATTGGGGTAGGGCCTAAGCGAGTACAACTTTATTTTCCCTACATTCTTTTCTCCTTTCTTTTGCATGCATTCTCTCTTTAGCAGTAGTAAACCGTAAGCATAGATTACACACACCCATAAGATAGATAACAAGAATGGATACCATAGAGTACTACGGGCGTGTGGGGTGCTAATACCTTATCCTCGCGTAATAGACTCCCTTACCCGATCTCTCGGTTGCAAGACCGTGACTTCTCCCTTCTCAGGTTTTCTCGATGTTTACCTTTCCCTTCATGTGGGATAAAAGACGTTCGATGGAGACTTCATTGTTTGATGATTTTTTTCCCGGTTGTTTCAGCTGGTGACTTCACTAGGGATAGGTCGACCAAATGCTGGTCCATCCCGGAGTCGCTCCTAACTCTTGTTTCCTTTATTTGGGTGTTTATGTATATGCTTTATGGCTTATTCATTTTGTGTATACCTGAGCATATGTATGCACTGCATTTTACTGTTTTCCATATACTACTGCTGTACTGGACATGCTTCTTGATTGGGTTGGGATGTTACTATTAAGGTAAAAGGCCCAATACCCAGGCCAGAGTGCACTAAGACACTAGGAATAGAGTGGGGGCATGACGACTATAGGAAGTGGTCCGACTAGTGCAGTCATGTCATATACCATGCTCGGATGAGGTTCAATTAGAGGTATCTTAATCATACACGTCTGTGTTGTGATGATTTTACTTTCAAGCAAACCCGTGATTTTCGAGTTACCCTTGCCTTACCCTGACCTAGTTTTCACCCGTGGGTGTGGAGGAAATTATTATCACATGTACAGATGGTGACTATGTTCAGATGGTTATTTATGTTCAAATGGTGACTATGCTCAGACAGTGACTATTGGTTCTAATGGTTATGTTCTGGATTTCTGTTGGTGACTTATTCAGATGCTATATTCTGTTGGCAACCGTATGGTTCTCAAATTTATTTTCTGAGTTCCTGACTTGTTTATTTAGAGGTTCATCCGAGCCTTCGATCTTGGTATTCCCAACATGTTTAGAAAAGGCTCAACAATATCGATGTTCCAGAAGCCTTGATCCCGTACTATTAATGATCTACATGGTACTTGGTTCTTATATGTGCAGAAGCTATGCCGGGCCTTTGATCTGATAATATTTATATGGTTCAGAACAATGCCACAATCATATTCAGAAGTGATGGAACTTTGATCCCATGTCTTTTCATATAAAAACATGGTTACCACATGCTTAACATACATGTTCTGTTATTTCGAGGGAATCATATTTGTAAGTCTTGTACTAAACTTTTCCATCCCTTACTTGCATAAAATCAAAATCAAAGCATGTAAATTCCTTGGAAACGATAAAACATGACATGAAACCCATTCATGCACCACATGCATATTCATGCATTCACAACAGGTATTCAAAGATTGGGGATTCTTATTCAGGCCTGGTGCTCTCTTCAGAGGTTTAGACTTGATTTCTTACTGCACATGCTTAGAGATCAGTTATGGAATAACTCCGAGTGATATACATGCAAGCCTTGGCCCGTGGTCGGAAATTCTTCGAGAAGGAAGATAATTGATTGAAGACTCAGATAAGCCAAGTCATGAAAGCTATGATAATGATATCAACAATCTTACACTTACTGCCGCAACAAGTTCTCTCTTCTCCTCATCTTTCGGGAAACACTTTCAACCATGGAATGCTACACAATCTTGAGTTCTTGGAGCATCTTATCAGCAGATGGTTCCCATTTATTGTGGGATCTTATATCAGTGCTTCGTTCTTGTTGGCCAACGTCAGATGTGGTCACCACACAGGGGTATCTGACTACTCAATCAGGGGCACTCTCCATAGCTTTACGTTCCCTGATCTGTTCGACAACAGTCAGTCTTTGTCCCCTAAATGCTTCTAAGCAAAGATAGAAGATGCCTGATGAGCATGCTGATACTAGCCCAATGCATTACATCCTATTATTTACAACTATGATCTTTGGGGTCCTCCTCCCACAAACATCTCTTCTGAGTGCGATACACATGCTAGATGTATCCCCTATTCTGAGGCACCCAGTTTCAATATTGAAAACTATGAAAGGGTTTGAAATATAAAGCCTAGAACCTGTTCAGCGTCTCTTTCAAAGGTCCAATTCCTATTTGGCCAACTGTCAGACTCTTTCTCACCAGGTGGATGTTTCTGTTGTTCTGATAGAAGACGAACTGTATTATTTCTTTGTGGTACGATATGCTTGGTGATGCAGTTTATACCGATTCGCTTGGTAAAGCATTCATTCGCTCTCCTAAAAGAATCTTCTATACCGGGGCACCGACCATTCGATTAAAGATAATATGTCATCCAGAGACAAGGTCCAAGAAGGGATCAGTCTAGAGACTGTTGTGTTCACATTAGATCAGAAGGGGAATTCTCTCACCTATTAAAGCATCAAGACTGCAGAAAGTCGTTAAAATCAAGAAATCCATAGAGTCAAGTCCCCTCAACGATGGCAATCATTGGTTTCTTTACTGCATTTTCATTTGCATTCTTGCTTGTTTGTTTAAACATTTATTATATATAGAAACTTGTCTATTTTTGAATGAAAATATTAACGCAAGAGGTATTCTTATATTGAAGTGTTCCTTTCATTTTTGTTCATCCATTCGTTATCACTCTTTAAATGTTTTACTTGCATATCGATGCCAATTTTCCAAGTCTTATGCTTAGGTAAATATCGGAGGGAGGATGACGACAATCTAAAATGCAAAAAATTCTCTGGTTGGTATGCTTTGGAGTAAGACCCTGCTGACAACGTACATGCCTTGTTTCTACTCCTAAACACCAGAGATATAAGGAAGATAGACTCTCGTTAACCCCTCTGAGCCTTCGAAGTAGGAGTTTCTTTTCTGTTCAGAAAAAAAACCCCCATTTTAACCCTGGGGCGGGTAGTGTTCAGTTAATCTGATCAAGCATTCAGAACTCATCAAGAGTGTGCATCCAATGATACAATAATGGTTATCCATCAAAAGGTCGAGGAAAGTCAAAACCACAATGGTTAACCCTCCTCTGTCAGCAACGTGCATCAACTAACGATATCCCAATGGGTGTCTCTCGCACATCAAGAAGCCGAGATCATATGACGATACAACAATGGCTATCCCTCATCTACTAAAGATTCAGACAGTCACTATCACTTCCGACAAATAAAATACAACACGAAGATCATTGACTTGTTCAAAATGGAAAATATGAATAAGAAAGAAACAAAAATCCCCGCTAAGTCGAAACTTGAAAATAAGTCGCTTAGGAAAAAGTTGGGGCATCGCGCTGGACTTCCAAATTGAAATTGAAAAGAATATGTCCAGGAAAAAGCAAGAAGGAAATTGAAAAGACTAAATAGCGAGAAAAGGATTACCAATGAAAATCCTCATCGAAGAACAAAGTCGTGTGATCAGACACCAAAAGCAAAAGGTGAAATGACTGTCATGTCCAAGAAACCGCAGTGATTCCTCAACCATCGCAAACTCTTCTTGAGAGATGAATGCTTGTACCGGGTCAACAAAATAAAGGAATGGAGAACATCATGGAGAATGGGTGGGCACCAAATAATTTTGAGCCTTAAATCCTTTTTTCTAAAACCATGAACCAGCCCACGTTACAACCCTTTCAAAGTCCTAATTGAAGCATGGGTTAATTCGAAAGCATGCTATAACGAGATAATGTTTAACTGACTCTTAAGAGATATGTTTCAATATCTGTATTGGCATCATATGCTTGCATTATCTTTCATAAAAAAATGAATTTGCAAATTGACTCATTCACGACAGAGTCGTGACATCATTTCATTCAAAGTTTTTCAAACTTCAAGACATACATATGTGTTGCATTAGAATTATCCTTCTCATAATAAACATTCTTATGCATACAAAACAACTGATTGACATCAAGTAAGTTTATGCAATGAACAATCGGTAAAGAGCTTAATATTTTCAGAGAAGAGAGGCTTGAATACTCTGGTTGAGTAAGAGTCAGTTGTCACAAGAGAAATGACTTTTCCAGGGGCATGTTAACCAGAGATTATGTTAAGCGAAAGCATATCTTGATACTTTACAATCTGAGTACCCTTAAGGGATGAAGTTAGCAGATTTTACAATCTGGGGAAATCAAGTCGAGAGTCGATCTCTCAGAGGTCAGCCAAATCTGGGGCATTCTCTCAAAGACTAGCAATAGAGGCTATCACGTTGATAAACCTCTTCAAGCTATCAATCAGAGGTTATCACATCAATAAATCTCTTCAAGCTCGACCAATCAAAGGCTATCACATCGATAAATCTATTCAGAATTCATTCAACCTGGGGCAGTTATGTCGAGATTCGATAAATCTCTCCAAGAAAGCTGTAATCAAGAGTAGTTTATTTTGTGACTCAAGACATTGGGGCAGGTCACCTCATATCATATTGTGGCAAGAATATTCTGATCTTCTATTCAGAATAAATTCTTCTCAGAGATCCCACAGACAGGGGCATCCTTCATCCGTACTTGCAAAGTTTCTCAAGCCAATTATATTGTATGAGACGACTACAATCAAGCTAAAAGCGTCATAATGGTTACCCTGACCTAGCCAGCGCACGAAGCTGCCTTCGTCTACTACAAACAATTTCAAACCTGATTCCCCAAGTGAATCCAGAAAGTTTGAAGTCGCCGTTAGACTTGGCTCGCTCAAGTGTATCCCCAGTGGAGTTAATCAAGTGCATCCCCAGAGGAGATAAACCGAGGCATTCGCAGAGTAAACTGGGGCATTTGCAGAGCTAAACCGGGGCATTCGCGGGTGTCCATGCCCATCTTCTACCCCCAAGTGATTCAAGAGGTAACTCCCCAGTGTGGCGTAAACTTAGGGCATGTATTCTAAGAGATCCACATGGTGTTCAGTATCCATTCTTCGGCATATTTAGTCCTACCATCCTCTAAGCGGTTCAGGATGTAGCGAAGTCTGGCTAGATTATATCTTCCCCAACAATACAATTGAGAATTCAGTGGCATACCTGTAAACTCGCTTCGTCGGTAATTCAATCTTTAGCAGAATCATCAATAATCTTCGGCTTCAGAGCTCCCCAGTGCGAATTCTTCCCAGTATCCCCAATAATCTTTGGTACTGCAGGTTTCCAGCGTCAATATGTATTAGCATCCCCTGTGATGAGCAACGGTTCCCAACGAGCCTCTTCTTATCCCTGTGAAGTCTATTTCATTGCATTGCATATAGTTATCATTGCATAACATCGCATCCTCAAAAGCGTGTAGCCGATCCATCAAAATGGATCTTTGCTGCAAAAGAAATTCAAACATGCAAATGAAGCATAATCCAGATTGGGTTCTTTACACAAAAGACCTGAATCATTCAAGGACAACAAAACATCCCTACAAGAGGATATCATTCCCAAATCACCAGCTGGTGACCTTCACTTTCACAATTCACAGTAAAATCAATACACTTTGTCATTCTAAACCCAATTCTCGTCTGGTAGCCAGTTCCCTTTTGATAAATAATTCAGTCTTCCTAAACACTCATTTGTGTCAATCTTCTTAAGCACTCGTCTGTGTCAATTTTCCAAACACTCGTTTGTGTTAACTCATAATCACTCATCCGTGTCAGTCTCCAAAACACTCGTATGTGTTTAACCTTTTGATACTCGTCTGTATCTTCTTTCAATACTCGTCCGTATTAATTCAAACACTCGTCCGTATTAATTCAAACACTCGTCCGTGTTTAAACCTTTTGATACTGTAAGTATGAAGTGCGCCTAAGAGGAGGGGGGGGGGGGTGAATTAGGTACATTAAAAATTTATGGTTTTAGTGATGATGGATATTATTTTTATGGATTATGGTGAGTTTATGAAAGAGTAAAGTGCAGAAAAATAAAGAGACACAAGCGATATATCCTGGTTCCCCTCACAGTCCGAGAGTACTCCAATCCCCTTTCAACATGAAAAAGATTTCCTTATTGTGGCAAAATTAAACAAGAACTACCCAAAACTAAGAACAATCCTCTTGGACCAAGAACAATCCTCTTGGACTTTCACTATGTCAACAATGAGAACAATCCTCTCAAAGTGACTTCACTTGTATCCAACAATCCTGGAAAAAAATATTTATAAAACCACTTAAACTTATTTCCAACAATCCTGAAAAATAAGCAAGTATATAGCAATATTTAATTTGAGTGAGTTTGAGTAGAAATGATCACTTTGAGTGATTTAATCAATGAATTGATCTTCTCTTCCTATGATAATAGTTACAATGACTCAAGATATATAATGCTCAAATTTTTCTGGTTAACAATATGTGAAAGTGTGAAGAAAACTTGTGTATGAAAATGTATAACAGCTTGAGTTTGTTTTTTTTGAAAATTCAGAAAATGTAATTGGAAGAGGTGTTGAATTGATTTTAAAAATGAGTATTTATATGTTCATAGCACCCTTTTGAAATAACATAAAGTTCAGTAAATGAATCATGAATAATTGCCAAGATTGAGTGAAAGGTTTCCATGAATTGGTGTTATGAACAAGCATGTGTAAAGCTGCTATTTTTCAAAATCGTGCAGCATGCAATCGATTGCATCCTTTGTCTAAATCGATTTCACGGGGTTTCAACAGCTAGAATTTCAAATATTTTGAGTGTGCAATCGATTGCACAAGAGTGTAAATCGATTACATTTGAAGTCAGTAGCAAAAATTGATTGAGTGTAATCGATTGCATAAACATGCAAATCAATTACACTTAGAAATAGTAGCAAATGTTTTTAAAAATTGAAGCATGCAATCGATTGCACTAATATGAAAATCGATTGCACTCAAGTGAAAAATGATTTTTAGCTTAGAAAAACTTGAGTAAAGATTTTGGACAAAGTAAAATATTTTTTTTGATCATTGAGTATCTATGTCTTAAGTACAAAGTAAGTATTATCATTATACCTTGAAATTTGCTAAGTGCTTGAACCAAAGACTTTATCCATAGATGCTTTTAGCTTGATCAATAATCTTTGCCTTATTTTTCAATCATGGTTTGTCTTCATCAAAACAAAAGTGCATTTGAGAAGCTTGATTTTACATTCTCCCCCTTTTTGATGATGACAAACAATTTTGCATGATGCGTTGTAATTTTCGGAAAGAGCTTCTCCCCCTAAGATTCATAACTCCCCTTTGTATGAGAATGTTGTAATCCTTTGAATTTGTTAATCTTGGTTGAAGAGTACCTTAAAAACTTTAAGACAAGGAAATATACAAGCATAAAGTGCCACATCATTCCCCCCCTTTGACATTATCAAAAATAAGGGAAAGATGCAATAAAAATGGACAATAATAAAGCAATATTGAAAAAACTTAATTAACCATGCATCACAAATAGTCATAGACATAGTAACATAACGATTACAAAGAAATCTAATCAACAAACAAAACGTAGCATAACTGAACAAGGACATAACAGAAAATAGTAGACATAATAAAGTTGGACAGAACTTCATGGTTGATTCATGTCCCGGTTGTTATAGAACCAAGATCCTTGATTTGGAAATTTTTGTTGTAGAGGAGGTTCTGTGTAATGTCGTGGAGGTGCAGCTAGATTATTTGGGTCATATGGTGGAATGTGAAGATGAGAGTAAAGGTAAGAAATTTTTTGATTCACATCTGTGCGAAAGTTATTAATCCGGGTTTTTGTAGAATCGTTGATAGCATTCCATTGGTTGTTGATGTTGGTATTCATGGAGGAAAATTGTTGAGACATGAAATCCATAAGATCTTGATTGTTTGGACTAGAGGGAGCAGTAGGTGGAGGAGGAAAAACTTCACCACCTTCAACTTCTTGATTGTTTCCTTCATCACCGACCAAATCTTCACCAATGTAAGTTATAGTTTTTGTTTCCGGATTATAATGAACACCCATTCTTGAGTCAACATTCTTGATTGAAATCTTATGCAGATTTGGATCCATATTAACTTTCTCAAACCCAGCAAAATCAACTCCAAATTCTTCCATAATTAACATAACAAAGTAAGCATATGGTAGAAATTTCGATTTTGCATCAACCCTCAACATATGAACCATTATGAGCCTTGCCCAATTAACACTTATACCTTTCTTTCTTGCATAGATCAACTGCATTTCCAGGTCAGTCACGGTGCAGTGGTTTCCAGCCCGTGGAAACATAATATAGACCATGCAATAATGAAATAGTCGGTCGTCTATATAAAAGATTCTTGCACTCCATGAGTCTCTAGAGGGAATCACTCCTCCTAGACCACGAATACTTTTGGAACGGAATTCAGCTTCAGTTAATATCCCAATGTTATAGTAAAATTCCTTTTTCCTGTAGTCATCCCATGCCTCGTTTTCAGGGTCATACAAAGAGCTTCCAGTGTAGGGAATATGTAGAATCTCACCAACAATCTCAGGAGTTAGGGAGATTCGTGTACCCAACACATATGTCACCATCTTTCCTCCGTGAGGAGTTAAATTGCTGAAAAATACTCTTACCAAATCCGGATAATATGGACCAAATGATGAAATTAATGGTTCTAGTCCATAAGCAGTTAAATCATTTTGAAAAGAGAAACATTCCTGGGGAAAAGATGATAGCATACCATATTTAGGATTGGACACTATCTTTCTTTGAAAGTCCTTTGTAAATCTTGCTTCTTGTTCTTTGGTGAGAGATGAGATTAATGGATTCTCAGAGGATGAACTAACATTTTTCTTCCCTTTCTATGAAGCTGACACCTTTCGTTTTCACCTTGAAGCCATGGGTAAGGTGTTTTTAGGGTTTTGAGGGTTTTGAGGGTTTTAGGTTTTTTTTGAGAGGAAGATGTTTGATGAGCTGAAGTTTGGATATGATTTGTGAGTAAATAGAAATGAGTGGGTTGTATTATATGTAATGGAGTTTAATTGACTTTTCAATAATAAAGATGAGCTTGGGAATATTAGAGAGAGAGGAATTCTAACCAACAAATATTTCTGTCATAAAAGCATGTTATAGTGGGTGCAATCGATTTGCGCATAAAACAAAAGCAAAATAAAACGGAAACGCACAGAGTGCAATCGATTTGCACTTATGGTGCAATCGATTTGCACTGAAACAGAAAGGTCAAAATTAAAAGCATTCAGTGAGCAATCGATTTACACTATTGTGCAATCGATTTGCATTAACCAAAAACATATTTTTCTTAAACTTAAACACCACTTAACATATATGTCAGGACGACTTGCTGTCAGATATAATAAGGAGCCAGTCATACCTCGATACTTTGTAATGTCGATGGAAACACCCGATTCATCTTGATCAACATATGTACCAGAACCCATTGGTGTAGACATTGCCTTACAATTATCCATGTCAAATATTTTCAAGAGTTCCTTGCAATACTTGGATTTGATAAAGATGCCATCTTTTAATTGTTTGATTTGAAGTCCAAAAAAAAATTCATTTTACGCATCATGGACATCTCAAATTCTCCTTGCATTATTGCTGAAAATTATTCACACATTCCTTTGTTTAAAGATCCAAAAATGATATCGTCAACATAGAATTGAACTAGCAAAGTGTCATCTTTGATTTTCTTGATATAAAAAGTTTTGTTAACTTTAACCTTTTCAATACCTTTTTCGTATAAGAAGTTGCTTAGCCTATCATACTATGCCCTTGGTGCTTGTTTCAAACCATATAGAGCTTTTCTCAATTTAAATACATGAGATGGATTCTTGAAATCTTCGAACCCCAGAGGTTGCTTAACGTAGACTTCTTCATTGATATATCCATTCAAGAATGCGCTTTTGACATCCATTTGGAAAACTGAAAATTTAATTAGCAAGCATAGGCAAGTTGAACTGTTATCTGGTCAGATTCCAGGCTTCGCAGGAACTTGCGGTGATAGTAATGACTCTGTGGAGGATTATAATGATTTTTCCGGAGATTAAGGGATTTCGTCCATTGATTTGTAATAGTCTGAGAGAAAGACTCATACTGGGGAACTTTTAGTTTGTTGGGGAAATAAACCCTTTTGAAGATAATATTTTGACGACCTTCTAGGGAAGTGACTTCTTTTAGGTAGAACTTCATAAGGCTTATTTCTAAGACCAACTCATCCAGGGAGAGGGTTTTTTGAGAGACTGGAATTCTGGTTGGGGATTGCATGAATCCGTCTCTGTGGGGATAATCTTATCTTTGTGGGGATATCCCAAATCCTTAGGGAGATGCTTGTCACTGTTTTTATGTATACATTTGTTAATAGTTTAATCATGTTCATATTCATATATTCATTCAATTTTAGTCATTGGACACTTTTGCACTCAAAATAGAAAAAACAAAAAGTTTGCACTTCAAAGTATATTTGTATTGATGTTTGCCTATAAACAGGCATTTTTGTAGAAGGAGACATAGATCCTAGTAAGAGGAAATCGTCGAAAGAGTGAAAGGAATACAAAGTGAAAACAAAAATAATATCCATGTGGAAGTGATCTCATTGGGTTCCAACTCTGCTATTGCCCCTATGTCTTCGAACATCATCCCTTGCCGTTGAAATAAGTTGATTGGATTGATCTTGGATCATTTGAACTCGGACCTTGGTAATAAAGCTGGTTGTAGAGATTCCACGGGACATAGTTATATGCTTTAATCCTTAACTTTTTCCTGGACTGCCCTTTCGGGTTTTTAGCCCACCAGGATACCCTTTTTTGCCCAAGCCGCTGTAATACCCCAAATTTGTCCTACCCTCTCACTTTTATCTGGCTTATTCATTTTGCGCTTCTCATTCCATTTGTATGATCTTCATTAGGTCATCTAACACATCATACATCATTCATCAATAAAAGTTGACATGAGATCAGAGATCTTGGAGAATTAGGGTTTTACAATGGATAAGGCGTTCGTATCTAATAAAGGTTGATTCCTTCTTCGAGCATTAAATAGAGGCATTAAGGTTGTGATTTATGGTTATTGAGATTTCTTAAGCCACAAAGCTATTATTTCCGTATCAACAACAACTTGGAGGGTTACCCTATTTAGAGCTATGAATCTAGGGTTTATATCCTATTATATGCAGGTTTGCAGACATTTTACTAGGTGTTTTATGGGTAGAAAAAACATGATAAAAGAAGGGTGTTGTGAATTTGTTGTGATCAAGGGCATTATTATTCTTAATTGTTTGAGTGCTTGTATTGCAAGTCATCTAGGGCATGAGAATTGAAATTAAGGTTTCTTCAAGACATGGTACTTTATGAGGTCATTGGTCACCAAGGTAAAGGTCCAGGAGTTGAATTGCGAACATTGAATTGTGACTCAGAGGATAATTTTGCAGGTTCATTATTACACTTGTAGCTCATGGAGCAAACAGATGCCAATTGAATGGTTTTGTTAATGGAGAAGTGGTTTAGAATTTCTCATCCGAGTTCATTATAGTGCGTTCCAAGTTCCGATTATAATTCCATAAAAAAAATAATAGTCCAGAACCATTTCGATCCATCGTTAAAAATAAAACGAACATATTTTCATTACAAAGGCAGTTCAAATACACCATTGTTACTGCAAACTATTCATATAAAATGCATTCAAACAAAATTCCAGAATTCTAAACTTAAGCTCTATCTTTGTTCTCCGACTTTCCTTCACGCTTCTTTGTCAAAATTCAGTCTAAACTCCATGCTCTTAACGACCATTATATCAACATAACCATGCTTAGACTTGTTACATTAATCTTTCCCATCTACTTTCCAGACCATCATTTAACCTGCATTCCATTTACAATCAACATGTATACATATGTGTATATGCACCATAACCAAATTCAATCAAACTATATCCATAAAAAATTGTTTACAAAGGAAGTACGGGAAACTCATAAGAAGAGGCTGTTTAGTCTGAATCTCAATGGCTTTCTCATCTGCAAAATTCATATTCTTGATTACTTCAGATGCATTTTCATCCTGAGTCATGTGGCTGATTACCAATTTTAGACACTATGCTTTTAAGAGGCCGTTTAGCGAAGAGCTCATGAAATTAAGTTCTGCATACAAAATCTCAATTTGCAGCCTGGTTTTCTATGAAGAAGAAGAATATGCGAGGTGCTTTAACATGTGATAGAAGTGTATATAAGCTACTAGTTACCCGAGATCAATCCCACTGTAACAACTCTGAGTATTGAATCTTTGATAACTACCTGTAAAAGGAAATAACAGTTAAACAACTTCCTCTAACTAAAGCATAACAAAATTCCAATTTCCCAACAGACTTCTAAACAAACTCTTAACCAATTCCCTAATATCACCTAACCAATTCCAAACAGCCGTACAAACTGTTAGCTGAATTCCTTAACCGCCTCTCCAATAGATTTTTCAAACTTGTAACTACCCCTAACTATTTTCTAACCACTTTTCTAGCAGAAAACCTCATAACAGATTTAACAGAAAACTAACAAAAATAACCTCTAACAGAATTAAACTACCCTGCATAACAGCCAACTAATTCCCTAACCGCTTCTAATAGAATTTCTTAACCCTCTAACTGTTTTAACCAACCTCTAACAGAACCCAAAACAACTTTCCATCCAACTATAAAAAGTTAACACTATAACATAAAATCTCAACCAACCCTCTAACTGCCATAACTAACTCCCAACAAAGTTCTTCATCTCCTAACTGAATAACCAATGACTCAATCCCAACCCTCCATCTCATAACTGAATTTCTCAATCCAAAGGATTAGATTAATCCTCACTCAACTGAATCCGAGGCCTTCAACAATCTATATAACAGAATACTAAAGAGAATAAAAGAGAGGAAAAATTTCGGTCAAGACATAAAAAAAATTATCCACGAAAACTCACCAGAAAATTCAGAAAAACCTTCAACTTCTCTCTGCAACTTTATTGCCCATGGCTTCAAGCATCAATCACTAACAAACTCTGGAAATTTTCTCTTCACTCTCACTTCCTCTGCTTCGTTCTTCCACTCTCTCTCCATATTCATTTCTGAATCCACGCCTTATCTTCGTCATCTCTGCAATGTGCTTCAGGAATGATCTTCATAAACATCCATTTGCTACTGAGTTTTATCATCACATCGATACAAATCTCGAAGCGGCTTCAACAACACTGTAACAACAACACAATCAACATCACGCAATGCCCTCAACATCTCAATCTCGCATCGCACCATCATTAACAATTCTGTATTCAATTTCATCTATGATAACATCTTGCAATAAAATGCGACGAATCAAGAATTCACGCATACAAAAGGAGAAAGAAAGAAATTAAATAAGAAATATTCGTACCTGATTCATATTAGTTCTCCGGTCTTCCACTAGGCTTCGTCAGCATCGAAGAATCGCCGGAATGTCTCTGGCCAAGTAGGTCGTAATAAATTTTTTTTCCTTGTTTGTTCTTCTAGTTTCATAATCTATTTTGTAGCACGGTGTTTTATCCCAAAATTTTCCCTCTCACTTATCAAGAATTTTCTCACAACATCTCCCTTGACTCAAGACTGCATTAGGGTTTGATCAGCTCAAGACACCTCCTTATGCACTGATGACCAAAATTAGGGTTTGAGTTTGCACAAGGATTTTTGAACTTTCTATGCCCCATATGATTTTCATGGATCATTATGAACCCCCAAGATTACTCGTGTCAAATTTCAAGCTTTGGATCCCATTTTGGCTCAATCAATTGAGTAGTTGGCCTAAAAATCAATTGTATTGGGGAAAAGTCAACTATGGCCAATTTACAGTCAAACTTCATAATTTTTGATCCACATCAACATTTTAAAATCATTTGTATCACTTGATCAAGTTTTAACCACAACTCCTCAAGAAATTTGATCAAATCTCCAAAAGGGCAAAATGGTCAAAATTAGGGTTTTGACTAGGAAAGGGCAATTTCTGATTTTTGACCTAACAAATGATCAATTGGTTTAAGGCATGATCTCAAGATTCCAATTGCATCATTTTTTACCTAATGACATGGTTCAAAACATTGCAAGTCCATTGGATTGACAGATGAATTTTGTAATCAACTGATCAAAAGTCAACTGTATACTGAAAAGTCAAACTTTTACTTTTTGGTCATATTCAAGTGCCAAAGATCATGATTCATCAAAACATGTCAAAATATGAAACTTATTCATCAAGAAATCAAAAAGTCAAGATTTCATTTTGAAAAGTCAAAATTTCTAAACTTAGAAATTTTTCTAAGTGTTGGAAATTTCATGTTTTTTTCATAACTTTGAGCAAAATTTTCACCATGATGCAAGATGTTTCAAGAGAAACTTCCAACATGAAAGTTGTATATCTCCATGAAATCTACAACTTTTCTTTACACAACTCCTTCAAAAATGATTGGATCTCAAGTTATAATTTTATGAATATGTCGTCATGAAACTAAACACTTAGTGAAAATTTTGCCCTAATTTGGCCAGGATTTTGACCTAACTTCTTGGCACTTTTTCATATGTCTCCAATGGGAATATTCAAAATCAATTCAAATATGGGTTGTAGAGCACATGGCAAGATTTCCAAAATGTCCAAGAACTCCTTGAGATCATTCTTGAGTAGGGAGAATCGAAGAGATGAAGTTAGGGTTTTATCACTTTAATTACAAGTCATTTTAGTGATGAACAAATTTCAAATTCAAACCATGCTGCATAAACACTACTTTGCAGGCCTCAAACTTGTTAGGAACTCCATAATTAATGGTTTACACAGCTGTTAGAGGCCTCACTTTAAGCATTCAATGCATGGACATGCTTTTTATCCATTTTTGGAAGAATGGTTACATTGCCATTTTGATAAAGTGACTTTTTGTACAAAACTTGTTCTTGAGCCTTGCACTTGTTCTCTTATGATAAAACAGGTCCTACAACTCATGAGAAATGTTTCAAACACTTACAATCACCCATCCCATGCTTGTACCTCTTCTTGAAACTTGTTTCCCTCTTTTCTTCAAAATCAAGTAACTTAGCCAAAAGCTAAGAACTGGTACTTCTGACTTGCCAATGCACTCAAACACTTTTGTTTATACATACACAAACCATTTGACACAAACACACGAATTCTAAAGCCTTTAAAGAACCTAAAACTCAGAATCACACTTCATACATCCATTTTCACACAAACTGACCAAAAACTTGAAACTCATAATTACTCGTGCGTTTCTTGGCCTTTTGGTTTCTAAAGTTTCTAAACATCACATAGAATCAATCCCACACCCTGTTATAGAACTTTAACACCATTAACACCATCCCCCATTTCCAAAAACAGAGCTCTACACATTGACTTCTCTAAACCATTTCAGCCATCCATTGCTCAAGCTAATCATTGCTTTAGCTTCCTGGGACCTTAAGGAAGCTAACCTGATCATCACCATCACTTGAAACAAGCTCAAACTCAAAACACGATTTCCAGTTTTGAGGTAAGATTTCTCAATATTGAACTCTTCATACAGGCATCATCAATAGTTTATTTGTGAAAAAAACATGTAGATATCATTTTCTTGAAGCTAACCATGTCCATAGTTTTCATTAATTTTGCTTGAGCTTAGAGAATTTTGAAACTGAAATTTCTGAGATTTTTAGGGTTCAGATTAGGGCCATTAAAATTCATGCTTATCTTTGATCTATAGTTTTAATGCTTTACATTTCTGAAACCGTGAGAAAATTTGCTACAAGTTTCATGTTTACAGTTTTCATTTTTGATGAGAAATGAGCAAGTTACAGTTGGTTTGGATGGAGGTTGAAGATGAAGTCATCAGGGCACGTTTTGCCTTGTATATTTATTGTTTTGCTTATGTTAACGGATGTATAGCCACCCCAGTGGTAGAAGCGCGCGCCTGTAATCTTTGAAACCTGGGTTCGAGCCCCAGTGGTACCCTTTTGCATATTTTTTTTTACATATTTTACATTGCTGACTTTTTTTGAGCGCCTGGGCCTTATTGGGCTTTGTTTTGTTTTCTTATTTTACTTTTTTTGCTTACTAACCCCCTTGCAGGCTGTTTGCACCCCTGGCCCAATTTATTTTATTTTTCTTATTTTTATTTTATTGATTTCCTTAATATATTTTCTAAATACTTTAAAATCATAAAAATACAAAAAAAAATGATAGATTTATATTTTGGCTTATTTTATTTTTATTTTTCTCACAAAAAATATTTTTATTAACTATACTTTATTTATTTTTGCCCATTATCTTGTAAATTTAATTAAGACTAGGTTGTTATTTATTTTCTTTTACACCAATTAAAATATATTATTTTAATATAAAAAAGGCCAAATTTTTTTTATAATACTATAAATATTTTCAAAACATAAAAATACTAAAAAATGCTTTTCTTAAACTTATTTTCTTTTGATTAATTAATAGAACTAGGGTTTTATTAAAAATCTTTTCTTGAACAAATTCTTTTTATTAATTCTTTTTCTTTAAATTAAATTATATTAAGACAAAATCCCTTTTTCCCAAAAAATCAAACATATATCCATTTACTTCACATTTTGCATTTTTGGACATTTATTTTATACTTTGTATTTATTCAAATCTTTGTACAATTGATACCAATTCAATATCATTGTAATAGACTAACTAGGTTTATATTCTTGCAATCCCCATTCAATTTTTACACCCCTCCCACAAATGTTGTAATAACGTAGTAACTTTAAATTCAGCAATTTATGGCTTTTATATACAAATGCTAGTAATAAGGGTTCGTATGGAAAGACTAAAACCAATACTTAGAAAACCCTAATTCAATACAAAAACAAGCATGAAAACAATACACTTGCACACAAGCACCCCTAGGGTAAATCCACTTGGTTGCCTTTACAAAATGGCCATATTACGCATGTGACGTATCTTAGCAAAAAAACAAGCAAATACAAGATCATAGTCCCTCGATAACGCTATCTAAGTTGCCTTTTAAATGATCTTAGTCCCTAAAATAGAATGCTAAGATACCTTGCAACATTGCTAATCATGGTTATACGATGACCCACGCCCGTCCCGTTTACATCCAAAGATAGGGTTACTTACCAAATCAATGGTAAGATAACAATGTCAAAGGAAAAGGAAAATGAATAAGAAAGACTTTTGTGTAGGTAGAATGCTCCTAATTACTTGCTCCATTTAAAAACAAACATCCTTGCTATTTTCAAAACAAACACCTACACTTTCAAAATATCTTACAAACTTGAAAACATTTTCAAAAGATCAAACATCTTTGTATACATTCTTACGAACGAGAATCATTACAAAGATTGCCTAAACAATGACCTCTTTACAAAATACTTTCAAAAAACCACACAAAGCTCAATTTCAAATAAAAGCAAGTGATCTAGCAAGTAACTAAGAGCCCATGGAAAACCATGGATGAAAAGGGTGCTAATACCTTCCCTTTTCATAATCTACCCCCCGAACTCAAGAAATAATCTCAAAGGTCTTTTCTGTGCGTTTTCACCTTTCCTTTTGGATAAAAGAAAAGTCGGCGGCGACTCTTGCTAACCTCAACATTTGCGATCAAACCCAAAACCTTCAAGTCAGTTATCCCATCGTATCACAAAACTGGAGACTCTGCTGGGGATATTCTAAAAGTGGGGTTACCTTAAGGGTTAGATCATATTTACTTGCTTTCATTGTTTGATTTGTATGCTTTACATTATGGTTCTTTGTTTGGGTTTGAATCCTCTACCCGGATTTGGGATACCTTATAGGTAAGTAGCAATACATTGTGGAAACTGTGTGGGGTATACCGACATGGTCTAAGCAATAGCTATGTTAGTGTGACATATTTGTGGGTACCGGTAGTCCTTGAGTTAATCAAGGAGAATACGAGTCTGCTGAGTGATGTCATGAAGCACTAATGAATTTTTAGAACCTTTACTTGACCAACTTGGCCTTTAGGACGTAGTGAGATGACCGGATTTGGTGCAGTCCGAAGTTGGTAGATACTCGATACTACACTCATTGAGGTTTGGTTTCTTGGGATATTTCGGCCGCCATTAAAGAGGCTTGTGCTGAAACAATGACCAAGGAAACAGACCAGTGATATTGAGCTCCCTAGAACCTGATTACTATTACTAGGACAGGTTTGAGCCAACTAAACTTCAAGAGGGTACTTACCAATGAGACTCCATGCAGTCCTAAACCTAAGGACTTGTTTGCTTTGTTTGTATATACATACTTGTTCATAACATCATGAACATCATAACATCATACACATTCACTAACCATTTCAAGGATTTTGGGATTCATCTTTGTTCTTGTTTTGTAGGACATGGATTCTATTTGTAGGAAAACTATTCAAGTCAACCTTATAAGGATCCCTCCATAACTTAAGGAGCTAGCTTCAAGGATTCCTGAAAACTCTCCATTCACTGAGAGACATGGCCGCCTACTCAACTTGGTCACCTCTAATATAGATGAGGACATGATGAAGGTGCTTTTCAGTTCTTTGACCCCTTACACCATTGCTTCACATTTCCCAACTATCAACTTGTGCCTACTTTAGAAGAATTCTCCCAAATCTTGAGAATTCCAATTCTCAATCAACTACCTTTCAACGGTATAGAAAGAGGCCCAAAGCCAAAAGAGATTGCTCAAGCTCTACACTTGCACTCATCTGATGTCATAACTCATTGGGAAACAAGGAGTGGTGTCAAAGGTTTCCTAGCAAAGTTCTTGTTCGAGAAAGCCCAAAACTGTTGGAATTCTTTGGACCTGCAAGCTTTTGAGGAAATTGTGGCTCTCCTCATCTATGGGATGGTTTTGTTTCCAAATCCTAACAAACTCATAGACGTGAACACCGTAAAAAATCTTTATATCCTGTAGCCCAGTGCCTACTTTGCTAGGAGATATCCTACACTCTTTTCACACTCGCATAATGAGGAAGAGAGGTGTCCTTATGTGTTGCACTCCTCTCTTGGAATGATGGTTTATTTCGTATCTTCCCCAATCTGTATTAGGGAACGAGCAAGGTTCAAGGTGGTCACAAAGTTTGATGACGCTCAAACATTCAGACATTCATTGGTGCTCCCAATCCATAGAGAATGTTACTATTATTGACCGTTGTGGAGAGTTCCCTAATGTCCCCTTACTTGGAATTAGGGGAGGTATCACCTACAACCCCTGTTTAGCTTTAAGTCAGTTTGGTTACGCCCGAAGGGATGGCCCGCATGAGATGTTGATTCAAGGGTTGGTATTTGACTACGAGAACGACGATCAAGGTCTTCGCCAGAGATTTATCTGAGCTTGGAGGATGTTGAACAAGGTAGACAACAAGACTTTGGGGCATAAAAATTCCATCCCTCTTGAGCCTTACCTCAAATGGGTACGAACTCGTGCCCAAAGTCTCATGATGCCTTATCCCTCCATTCTTCCGATAATCATTGAGCCTGTCATGGAAGGAGATGTTCCATATACTATCCTACATCCTGACATGCCCACCTCTCTTCAAGACCTACAAAGGGATTGTATACAACTCAAGGGGGAGCAAGATACTTTCGAAGCCCGATTCTACGCAAGCGAGAAGAAGGTTTTGGAACTCACTAGGCTACTTCATGAGGAGCAGACTCTGAATGCCTACATTGCACCAAAGAGGATGTGTACTACCTTTTTATCTTAGAGTTCTTGTGTTTTTTTCCCAAGAAGGCATTGATGTACTCAAAGCTTTAATTTATTAATATAATGTGTGTTTCCTTTTTGTCTAAAACAAATTTGAATCTTAAGATCCTTGAAATCATTGCATACACATTTATCATTCATCATAACATAAGCAGGTTTCTTGCAACAAGTCTCCTAATCTCTCTACTGTTTATTTCAGTAAGATGGATATCAAGCAAACGGTGAAGGACCTCCAAGCTTAGAATGCACAATTTCAACAGTTGTTCTTAACTCTGGCCAAAGGACCAGAAGAGTTGAAGACCTTGCTGGTTGAGGAGAAGAAAAAGAAGACAAAGAAGATAACCGATATTCTGAACATGGGAAGAAGATTCCAAGGGCAAACAAGAAGGGCCTTAGACTTTGCAACGACATCAGGTGAGAAAGACAGTTAAGACGAGAAATTCAAGGAAACAGTTGTTCAGTCTGATTCAGAAGAGGAAGAGGAAGAGGAAGAGGAAGACTATTCTGAAGAACAATACCCTCTAGTCGACGACAAGTATAAGCATCTAGAAGAACGGTTAAGTGCAATGGAAATCCAAAAAGTGCATGGCTTGGACTTTGAGGAGTTAGGGTTAGTATCGGGGATTGTCATTCCTCCAAAATTCAAAGCACCTATGTTCGCCAAATATGACGGAGTCTCATGCCCCAAAATGAATCTCCGGTCCTATGTAAGGAAGATCCAGCCCCATACCGCTGACAAGGATTTGTGGGTACAATTCTTCCAAGACAGTCTGTTTGGAACTCAACTTGATTGGTTTTATCAGTTAGAAAGAGCCAATGTTCATAACTGGGAAGATCTTGCTGCAACCTTTTACAAATAATACCAATACAATGCTGATCTTGCGCCTACCCGTACTCAACTCCAGAGTATGGCCATGGTTTCAAATGAAGGCTTCAAGGACTATGCACAAAAATGGAGGGACTTGGCCGAAAGAGTTCAACCTCCTCTATCTGAAAGAGAGTTGGTAGACATGTTTTTGGGCACCTTGTCTGGTCGTTTCTTCAATCACTTAATTGGGAGTTCATCGGCAGGTTTTACTTAATTTATATTGACTGGAGAAAGGGTAGAAGCCAAGATAAAGAATGGAAAGATTCAAAAAGATGCATCCTCTACGGCAGTAAGGAAGCCATTCATCGGAAAGAAAGAAGTGGTTGCTGTATATCCTCAGAGAAATCAAGATAGAGCTGAACGCCGTCCTATGGTAGGGGCTGCTATGATTCCTAAACATGCGTCTGGACAGCAAAGAAACAGCCAACCAAGAATGGAAAGACCATTCAGACAATTCACCAGAACTAATATGACACTATCTCAAGTATTTCCGCATTTGTTAAGATCCAACCTAGTGACCTTGAAAGAAGCTCCAAAGAACCCTAACACAACTTCTCCTCACTATCATCCTAATGCCCGCTGTGCATACCACTCTGAGAGTCCAAGCCATGACACTAATAACTGTTGGACTCTAAAGAACAAAGTACAAGACCTCCTTGAAGCCAAAGAGATTGAATTCGATGCACCAGAAAATCCCAATGTCATTTCTGCCCCTATGCAAAAACATGGCCATAATACCAATGCTATTGAGGAAGATATGTTTGTTACTTCAGTTGATGAACTTATGAGCCCACTCCTAACTATCAAAAAGAACTTATTGAATGCCGATGTATTCCCAGGCTGTGATGAAGGCTATTATTCCTGTTTGACCTCACCAAATAGTTGTCCTTTGTTAAGAGCATGCGTTCAGTGCCTAATAGACGAGAAATAAATTTTGTTCGAAAAGACTTCTGTTCCAACTGTTTCTTATAATGATGTTTCCATTGTGACCATTTCTGAAAATTCTTCCAGGGTCTCCACCAAATAACCCGTTAGAATTACATCAGTTCCAAAAGTAGCTCCTTTGATAATTACAATGCCTGGACCAATCCCGTATTCATCATGCAAAACCGTACCATGTAATAATGGAGGAAATGTCTACTACCACGATATCAAGCAAGATTGGCCAGCTGCTGAAGATTCAAGTTCTAAGAAAGTTGACTCTGATATCAATAATATTTCAGGGACTAGCAAGATTACCCGAAGAAGAAGGATATTCTCTCCAGAAATTGCTCCCCCAAAAGCAGTTTCTGGACCAGTAATCATTCATGTTGTTGTTGCTCCTCCAAAGGCTATTCCTAGTCCTACAATTATCTCTGCTAATATTCCTGCTGACAAAGCTGTTACAATCCCTGTTATCATCCCTACTGCTATTCCTGCTGCTGAGTCAACTGAGACTCGAGGTAAAAGTATACTGATTGAGCCTGTCCGGACGAAGGCACAATCATTGGCTATCCCTGAGACATCCGGAAAGAGATGGAGGAAATTCTAAAGATCATAAAAAGAAGCGACTACAATGTAGTCGAGCAACTGGGGCAAACTCTATCAAAAATTTACATGCTGGCTTTATTACTATGTTCCGAGGCTCATGCAAAAGCCTTGGTAACATTCCTGAAAACTGCTCATGTACCCCTTGCAGGCTGTTTGCACCTCTAGCCCAATTTATTTTATTTTTCTTATTTTTATTTTATTGATTTCCTTAATATATTTTCTAAATACTAAAAAATCATAAAAATACAAAAATATTATAGATTTATATTTTGGCTTTTTTTTATTTTTATTTTTCTCACAAAAAATATTTTTATTAACTATACTTTATTTATATTTGCCCATTATCTTGTAAATTTAATTAAGACTAGGTTATTATTTATTTTCTTTTACACTAATTAAAAAATGTTATTTTAATATAAAAAAGGCCAAAAATATTTTATAATACTATAAATATTTTCAAAACATAAAAATACTAAAAAATGTTTTTCTTAAACTTATTTTCTTTTGATTAATTAATAGAACTAGGGTTTTATTAAAAATATTTTCTTGAACAAATTCTTTTGATTAATTATTTTTCTTTAAATTAATTATATTATGACAAAATCCCTTTTTCCCAAAAAATCAAACATATATCCATTTACTTCACATTTTTCATTTTTGTACATTTATTCATTTTATACTTTGTATTTATTCAAATCTTTGTACAATTGATACCAATTCAATATGGTTGTAATAGACTAACTAGGTTTACATTCTTGCAATCCCCATTCAATTTGTACACTCCTCCCACAAATGTTGTAATAGCGTAGTAACTTTAAATTCCACAATTTATCGCTTTTATATACAAATGCTAGTAATTAGGGTTCGTATGGAAAGACTAAAACCAATACTTAAAAAACCCTAATTCAAGACAAAAACAAGCATGAAAACAATACACTTGTACACAAGCACCCCTAGGGTAAATCCACTTGGTTGCCTTTACAAAATGGCCATATTACGCATGTGAGGTATCTTAGCAAAAAAACAAGCAAATACAAGATCATAGTCCCTCGATGACGCTATCTAAGTTTCCTTTCAAATGATCATAGTCCCTAAAATAGAATGCTAAGATACCTTGCAACATTGCTAAGCATGGTTATACAATGACCCACGCCCGTCCCGTTTACATCCAAAGATAGGGTTATTTACCAAATCAATGGTAAGATAACAATGTCAAAGGAAAAGGAAAATGAACAAGAAAGACTTTTGAGTAGGTAGAATGCTCCTAATTACTTGCTCCATTTCAAAACAAACATCCTTGCTATTTTCAAAACAAACACCTACACTTTCAAAACATCTTACAAACTTGAAAACATTTTCAAAAGATCAAACATCTTTGTATACATTCTTACGAACGAGAATCATTACAAAGATTTCCTAAACAATGGCCTCTTTACAAAATACTTTAAAAAAACCACACAAAACATAATTTCAAACAAAAGCAAGTGATCTAGCAAGTAACTAAGAGCCCATGGAAAACCATGGATGAAAAGGGTGCTAATACCTTCCCTTTTCATAATCTACCCCCCGAACTCAAGAAATAATCTCAAAGGTCTTTCCTGTGCTTTTTCACCTTTCCTTTTGGATAAAAGAAAAGTCGGAGCCGACTCTTGCTAACCTCAACATTTGCAATCAAACCCAAAACCTTCAAGTCAGTTCTCCCATTGTATCACACACACCTTAGATCGATAGTGTTTGGAAAATGATTGAGGCGTGAGAGGATTCGAGCGATGGGAGAAGTTGAGGTGTTGGGGGATCGGAGCGGGGAGCGTCAAATAAATAAACAGCGGCGTAAGAAGATGGAATCAGAGACAGGGTAATGGAAATCGCGCCTTCGAGTTGAAGCGAGAGAGGGATGAAGAATTCCTTTTTTTTTCATTACTGAAGACCAACAGGCACAAGCTTCTGAACCCTAAATTCCTATGTCCTCTTTTAATTTCTTTTGTGTTTTTTTTTGTTTTTGTTATTCAATAAACAATGAGGAAAGATGATCCGTAATTAGAGATAGTGGATCCTGGTTTTTGTTAATAATATGGACCAAACCCAAACCCTTTACTTGAGCCCAATAGTATTTTTGGTAAGATGAAGCATGATGCACAAAAAAGGCTGAATGGCATTCTGAAGCCCAATGTTTTTTTGGAAGCTGGCTAGTTGTGTGAATCAAAAGACCTTTGCTGGGCCTAGCACCCAGGCTCTTCCAGCACCCCTGAGTCCAAACTGCACACCCCCTGATCCTCTTAATTTCCTTTTATATTTTTTTAATTCTTTCTTTCATGATTTTTTATAACGAAAATACATAATAAAATGGTAAAAAATATTAGAAGACATTTTAGAAATTAAATAGGAATTAATTTCCCCTTTTACTAACTTTTTAGTCAATTTTAATTAATAGTTTTACTCATTTTATGTTGTGTATTTCGTTTGCGATTTTTGGTATGGATTGTATGCAATACTTTAATACTTGCTGCCTAATTTTACTTGTTTGTATATTCTTTCATGATTCCTTAGGAGATTTTGGTTCAAATTTAATCTTCGATTTAATTGAACTAAAACTAGACATTCGGCTTCTAAATCCAAGCATGCAAACATTAGGCAGAATTCCCTCAAAATTCCAACTCTAGGTCCATGATGCATAATAACATTAGGTTTAGAAATAAGCTAGTCTCCCTTTGACTTTTCTTCCCCTTTTGCATTTGCATTAAAACAAAACTTCTTTTCCTTTCAAACTTCAAAACACTTTAAAACTACTGAGGAGAATCATACTTTTGTTGAGTATGGGAAATGATAAGCAGGTCTCTTCTCGATCTTATTGTTCTTCCATCTCGGGCCTAGGTGTGGTTCAAGTCTTAAAAAACTCCTTTCATGGATAAGTGGAAAAGTGGCTAATATCTCTCTCTTGAGGTCAACTAGTCATTATCCGTAACAAAATACAAACCAACTCAAACTTTTTTGTTCTTCCAAAGCACCTTTTCTCTAAAACCCTTTTCAGGTAAGGACATAATTAATTTACTTTTGTGCCAACGCGTAAGTCTCCAAAGGCCGAGCTGCGGCAGAAGGCAGGATTAACACTGTCCATAAAAATCACCAACAAACAAAAACATGTGGGCTGAACTACGATAGCTCTAATTCCTTAAAAATGATACGTAGGCATTGGGGTAGGGCCCAAGCGAGTATAACTTTATTTTCCCTACATTCTTTTCTCCTTTATTTTGCATGCATTCTCTTTAGCAGTAGTAAACTGTAAGCATAGATTACACACACCCATAAGATAGATAACAAGAGTGGATACCATAGAGTACTATGGGCGTGTGGATACTAATACCTTCCCCTCGCGTAACAAACTCCCTTACCCAATCTCTCGATCACAAGACCGTGACTTCTCCCTTCTCAGGTTTTCTCGATGTTTACCTTTCCCTTCATGTGAGATAAAAGACGTTCGATGGTGGGAAAGGTAAACATCGAGAAAACCTGAGAAGGGAGAAGTCACGGTCTTGCAACCGAGATATCGAGTAAGGGAGTCTGTTACGCGAGGGGAATGTATTAGCACCCCACACGCCCGTAGTACTCTACGGTATCCACTCTTGTTGTCTATCTTATTGGTGTGTTTAATCTATGCTTACTATTTACTACTGCTAAAGGTAGAATGCAAAAGGAAAAGAGAAAATCATGTAGGGAAAATAAAGTTGTACTCGCTTGGGCCCTACCCCAATGCCTAAGTATCCTTTTTGAGGAATCAGAGCTACCGTAGTTCGGCTCACATGTTTTGTTTGTTTTGTGTTTTTTATGGACAATGTTAATCCCGCCTTTTGCCGCAGCTCGACCTTTGGAGACTTATACATTGGCACAAAAGTAAACTAATCATGTCCTTACCTGAAAAGGGTTCTGAGAAAAGGTGCTTGAGCCACAATTTTTTTTTTTGCGTTGGTTTGTATTTTGTTGCAGATAATGACTAGTAGACCTCAAGAGAGAGATATTAGCCACCTTTCTAGTTATCCATGACAGGAGTCTTTGAGACTTGAATCATACCTATGCTTGATATGGAAGAACAATAAGATCGAGAAGAGACCCACTTATCATTTCCCATACTCAACAAAAGCATGATTCTCATCAGTGATTTTTAAAGTGTTTTGAAGTTTGAAAGGAAAAAGAAGTTTTTGTTTTTGATGCAAATGCAAAAGGGGGGGAAAAAGGTCAAAGGGGGACTAGCCATTTTCTAAACCTAATGTTATCATGCATCATTGGACCTAAAGTTGGGATTTCGAGGGAATTCTACTTAATGTTTGCATGCTTGGATTTGGAAGCCTAATGTCTAATTTTAGTTCAATTAAATCGAAGATTAAATTTGAACCAAAATCTCCTAGGGAATCATGAAATAATATACAAACAAGTAAAATTAGGTAGCAAGTATTAAAATATTGCATACAATCTATACCAAAAATCGCAAATGAAATACATGATATAAAATGAGTAAAACTAGCGATTAAAATTGACTAAAAGGTTAGCAAAATGGGAGATAAATTAAGGCCACAATGATACCGAACGGAGAAGGTCCGTTGCCTCTTCAAGGTCACACAAGCGATAAGAAAACTATACATAAAGCTTCCTTGAATTTTCTTGATGAAGATTAAGCTCTTAATTCACTTTGTAACTTCTTGAAACTCCTCGAAAAAAATTCTTTTATTTACCAATATCACAAAAATTTAGTCACCATGATTAATCAAAAATTACAACTGAAACTAGTATAGAAAAAGAAACTTCAAGAGGGTGTAAAGCTGTAATAAGCACCATGGTGCAGCAGATATGGCACTAAGTCTAACTAGACTAGTCCATGAAGGATTTTTGCCTTCTCTTCAAGTTAAAAAAAACCATGGGCCTAAGGGAAGGGATTTGGTTCAGTCCACTTCTCCCCATTTCCATTTCAGATTATCAATATCTATTATTGTTATTTAAACAAGTGTTGTATCCCAAAATTTGCCCTCGCATTTTTTCCTCAAGAAATCACAGCTTCAGGCATTTCCTGATTTTTCAGATTGACTCAAGAATCGGTCAAACAGACTTTTTCTCGTCAGTCAGACGCAATTAGGGTTTTACTGATTTCCAGGGTTCTAGAATGTTTCAAACAGTTGGTTTAGGGTTTTGGTTGATTTTGGCTCAACTTCGATCAGGCGAACGCTTCTTTGGCATTTAATCAGGAATTAGGGTCGTTCATGCACGGTTCTTCAGAAAGATTTAATTCTACGATGCTTTGCAAGTTATTCCGAGATTTGGTTTGAGTTCGCGTTGTTTAACTTAATCAGTAAAAGAATGCATTTGGATTGAATTCACGTTTGTTTGATTGAACCAGACAAAGGATACATTCAGTTTGGATTTGCAGTGTTTGGTAAAAAAATCAGTAAAAGGGGGAATGCGTCTGATCAGTTATTGTGTTTGACTGTGCTTTGCTTTGGATGTTGGAAGCGCCAAGTTTATTATTTTGATCAACGTTGAATCAATGTTTAGTTAATTATTTATTATTCTAAAGATTAAATAGCTGAAATTTAATTTTCAGTTATTTTAATTTAAAGAACTATAAATAATAAATAAATAATTGAAAAAGGAGGAAAAAGAATTAATTGGATAAAGAAACTTTTATTGATTTTTAAATTAATTGTACAATTGTTTTGTTGTTTACAACAATGATTTTACATTTATTTAAATTTAAATAAAAATAAAACTATCCTATTTTTCCTAAGTATCCCTAAGTCTCCAATTCTTCATTCTTCATTTGATACCCCTCTCCACTCAATTTTTTATCTGCAAAAGAAAGGAAGAAAAGTCAAATAGCAGATAAATAAATAAAGAGACAGATAAAATTACAGTTCATCATTAAGGGCAACTGATTGGGATCAGTTAACCCTCTCTGCAAATCACGGGATTTCTCCCGGTTCACAAAGAGGGACGAATATTTATTTGCTAAAAAATGAATGCACAAAAGTCAAAATTGCACAATTCAAAAATTGTCAAACTGCATAGTTCAAAAGCAAGCAGCATGTACAACTAAAAATCCAAACTCAAACTTTCTGCCAAAAGTACAAGTTACTGTCACAAGGCTACCCAAGCTATCAAAAAGAAGATTTGGCAAGATATCAAAAGATGCAAAAGTACAAGAAGCTGTCAAAAGAAGAGATAAAAAATGCAGAGAAAACATAATATGCAAGCAACATACTCATTTTCATCATTTCCCAAGTTGCCCTTTCAGGAAGTACAAAGCATAAACATATTTTAAATATATTAACTGTACTGGAGAGAGAAGAAAAAGAGAAGAAGAAATAGGGCTTACAGGTTTAGGCTTGAGAGATAGAAAAAAATATAAAAGAACTGAACACAGTACAGTAAAGGAAGGAGGCAAACCAATACACACAAAAATACACAAAACTGCATAAGCCTCCAGTCTCAAAAGTTGGAACCTGTTTTGTTTACAAACCATAAAACCAGTGAAACCCTGCAAAAGCAAGACAGTTTTCAAACCTAAAGCACAAGCCTAAACTGGTATCAAACCGACCAGCCTCACAACCTGTCAAAAAGTTCAAAACTGGCCAACACCCAAAGCCATATCAAAGTGACATAAAGCCTTGCCATTCAAATATAAACCACTGTCAACAAAAAGCCAGAACGGATAAACAAAAACCATCAGATGCCTTAAAGCCAAAACAAACTTGTAAGCTCTAAAAACGATCACCAAACCTGTACCATCCCAAGTAAAAACCTGTTCAAGCCTTACCATTCCAAAAGTAAACCCTGTCAAGACTCAAACCTGCCTGAAGCCTTAACCAACTCAAGCAAAAAAGCCAACAACTCAAACATAAACGAGCATACCAATTTCCAAACCCACAAAAGGCCTCAGAAAAGTTTTCATCATAGGCCAAATTACAAAATAGGCAAAGTCAGAAACAAGGTATCAACCATCATCAACTCAATAAGGCAACTCAGTGTCAAACACATGGCCCTCAGGAGAGTCATCACAGGGCAGTAAAAAAAGGGGCAAGCATACAGAGGTATCATACAAAGGCATACATACAACAGTCAAGCAAGGCATCAATCTCAGCATACAACAAGTATTCCAAAAGGCCACTCAGAGACGAGTAAAAGAAGCCTATTCAAGCGCATAGAAGCACGCAAAGGCAACAAGAAGAAGAAAAGAAGGGACAACAAAAAGCTTTCAGACAAACATCACAAAGCCTAAAAGAAAAGTACAGAAATACCAAGTTTCAAGCGAAGCAAGCAAGCTCAACCTCACACCGTCCCTCCGCCCGTCAAACCTCCAACGCCTCCTAATCTCCTCATCTGTCTCCAAAAGGTAGATTTTCTTTTCATCCCTTTTTCAAAATCTCGTATAAACCAAGACACCAGAATCAATAAACGAAGAATGAAAACATGCAAGGTATAAAAAAAAAACCTAACGAGACTGAGGCGATTGTCCTTACCTAACGTGAACCGCCATTGAATGACCCACGGAAGAGAGTAGACGGAGGGAGAGGTGGCGTGGTGGCGCTAGGCGGAGGGTTGTGTCTCAACAACCTTCACACTGAGGAAGACGAAGATGAACAGAAGTGAAAAGAGAATGGCATCGTTTTCTGTAACCCTAACAATTCCCAAATGAAAACAATATTCAAGAACCCTAAAACATTGTCATTCTGAAGCTTTGGGCCTCGCCCATTCTCACAACCATAAGCCCACTGTATTCCAGTTAAGACCCCCCCACGCGTACGCTCTGTTTGGGCCAGTAAACCCTTGGCCCATTCATTTAGCACCCATTTGCTTTCTTTTTGTCATTTTAAATCTTTTTTTACATAACTTGACCATTTCTTTTTTTTCCTTTTTTTTCTAATCAAATTAATTTTGTTTGTAAATAAACATTAAGACATGAAAATAATACTTTACATAAAATACTTAAAAATACATTTTTTATACATAATTTAAATTCTTAACATTTAATTAAAATATTCTTTTGTATATATTAAACACAAAATATAAAGATACATTTTTCATATCAAATGTAAAATGAAAATTTTCAAACTTAGAACATTTTCTTTTCTTAAAATTTCTTTTTATACATATTAAAGAAATATACAAGATTATAAATTAAATAAATAAACATTTAATTCTTTTCTTTAAGTTAAAACAATACCTTGATAATACATTAAATTCACATTTTCGCACTCGTAAATAATTACATACACAAATACATATACACCTACACAATACACGTTACATTTGACAATATACATTTGCTTATCTTATACATTGCTATACGCTACATTTACATTTGATCGATTAGATTTGGTTGTAATCTATTGGACACTACATTCCTAAAGTCTCATCCCCATTTGTGAACTTGTACCCCCACTCCCGGATACTATTTGTAATAGCGTAGACTTTAAATTCTTGCACTTTACCGCTTTCGAATTATACCATGGTTAGACCTAGGGTTTGTATGTACATAAAATCAAACGTTAGATAACCTAATACAAGACAAATACATGAAATCAATACACAATCACACTTGCACCCCCTAGGGTAATCCCACATGTTGCCTTCCAAAATGGGCCATGCTTGCACGTCGAGTTTCTTTGGCAAAACGAATTCAAAATGATCATAAGTCCCTCGATGACGCTTTCGAAAGTTGCCTAAATGGAATGATCATAGTCCCTTCAAAGCAAATGGCCAAAGACACTTGGCACCATTGCATTCATGGTCCATACGATGACCCGCGCCCGTCCTGTTGAACATCCTAAACGCAAGATTGTCCACCAAATTCAATGGTGGAACAAAATTGTTTAAAAGGGTTGAAAACATAGAGAAAACCTTTGAGTACAATAGGGTAGACAAAACTCTTAGTTACTTGAGATCAACTTGCAAAAACACTTGCCTTCTTTTCAAAAACCACACTTCACAAACACTTTCAAAACAAACTCTCAAAAACATTTGAAACATCTTTTCGAAAAGATACACACCTTTGTAAAACATTCGAGTAAAGAATTGTTATAAGGGTAGCCTAAGACAAGGCATCTTCTTCCAAAACATTTTCAAAAACACACACACACACCACAATTTCAAAGCAATCGAAAATCAAGGCAAGTGATCTAAAAACCAAGTAACTAAGAGCCCATGGATAACCATGGATGAAAAGGGTGCTAATACCTTCCCTTTTCATAATCTACCCCCCGAACCCACGAAATATCTCCAAAGGTTTTTGCTGTGCTTTTTTAACCTTTCCTTTAGCGATGTTGGAGTTATGACCGATCGAGGGTAGCCAATGATTTGAGATCCTCTAGAACCCGGTTACTTTTGATAGGACAGGTTTTAACCACCGAAACTGAAAGAGGGTAGTACCTGAACCCCATGCAAGCCTAAACCTAAGGACTTGTTTGCTTTGTGTGAATATGTTTTCCTGTATATACACTCACTTGCTTTTTTTGCATACATGTACATAACATCATGACATCATACCATAGCATTTTCAATAACCATTTCAAGGATCTCGAGGGTTCTGTTGATGCAGGGTTACGTTGAACTAGACGTCTACCAAGGGGCAAGGGGTTCCTCCTCTAAACAAATGCCATCGAAGTTCAAGTACAACAACTTGAATCAGTGGCTATGACCCACTCGACATGGTGAGCTTGATTCTCGTGGAAAGACATCCACCGGTGCAAAGTTCTCTAATCCAAGAGCAAAGTTCAACCTCTAACATTTTTTTGTGTTTACCCCAAGAGATCCTTGAAAGCATGCATCCACATATCATGCATTGCATCTTGACGATCTTTCCTTTTTCAGGTTTCCTTACTCTCCTGCTGTTTATTTCAGTAAGAGATGGCTCTAGAAAGGTCTGTCAAAGACATCCAAGACCAGACTGCTCAGCTGCAGGAGATGTTCCTGAACTTGTCTCTGGGGCAAGAAGAGATGAAAGCTCTCCTCACAAAGGGCTTGGAGAATTCCAACAATGCCAGGAGTGATCAGCTTGCGGAGTTGCAGTTTGATCTGACAACATTAAGGACCCAAGTGATGGGACAGTTGGTGGGCCAGATGGCTCTCATCCAAGACCTATCTCAAAGACAAGAGGAACTCAGAGTTCTTGTCCGCCAACTGCTTCCAAACAACCAATTGAGGCAAACAACTGAGGTTGAAGAGCAAGTCACCGCTCAGCCTCCATCCACTCAAGAAGACAAGGGGAAAGCTCCTTTGCTTGCTTCAGGGTCACAAGCCCATCAACAACCTCGCCAGCGTCAACGGGGTAATCGGCGTAAGCAAGAAACATCGGGAAGACAGTTCACGGAGACTGAAATACCATCATTCTTCATACTGAAGCGCCTGCTGGAGGTCAACCTGCTTACCTTAAAGGATCCTCCTCAGAAGCTCAATACCTCCTCTCCTAACTATCGTCCCGACGCATTTTGTGTTTATCACTCCTACAGCCCGGGACACGCCACCAACGACTATTGGGCCTTGAAGAACAAGATTCAAGATCTGATCGACATTGGAGTGCTGGAATTCATGCCAGACGGCGAGATGAAAATCTTCCGTTAAGGAGTTCTCCACCTGGAGTGATAAAGCTCAAGCTGAAAGACTTTGGTTTCATTTTGAATTTTCAAAGTTGTAATTTCTTTTGCTGTCAAACAATTATCTGTTGATGTTAAACTCTGTTTTCATTAATGCATTGCATATGTTTGTCTTGAATTCATCCATTCGTTTCACTACTCTTATGCTTTTCTTTATGATATTTGACTCTTGATAAAAAGCTGTAAGCCTTTAGAGGGAGGATGACGAAACAATACCATAATCTCATACAATATGCTTTTGAACAGACCTTGCTGACGATGTACAGGCATTTCTTTCAATTCCCAAACACTGGAGTTATAAGGAAGATAATCCATAGTCAACCCCTTCGAGCCAAAGAAGTAGGAGTTTTCTGTTCTAAACGATCAAAACCTTTGATATAAACCTGGGGCAGGGTAGTATCTCAGTTAATTCAAGAGAAAATGCGCATTGAAGTCGCAAACTCTCAGCTCGTAACACAACGAACGACGTCGAAAAAGAAAGCATTCCTTTGGAATCAAAAGACAAGGGTGGTTCCCTATCACATAGACAGTCAATCTCTCAAAAGAGAAAAAGCCCACTGAGCCAAAACCTATAAAGGAGGCTTAAGAAAGCTGGGGCATCCCGCTGACTGTAATCTCGAAAATGAGAACAGTCAGGCAAAAGTTAGGGATAACAAATCAAAATCAAAATAGTGAGGTCATTACAAATCTTTAACAACATGAAAAATTTTGAAAGAAAAAATGAGATGATGACTGTCTCCCAAATTCAATGGGTGAACCATCGCCCAAAAGTCGTTCTGAACTCAAAACAGAGTATGACGCACAATTAACTGAGCTTAGGTTGGAGAACATCACGAAGAGCGGATGGGTACAAATATACTTTGAGCCTTTATCCTTTGTTTCTTAAACCGTGAACCAAGCCACGTTACAACCCTTCAAAAGTCCTAATTGAAGCATGGGTTAGTTCGAAAGCGTACTGTTACAAAAGGTATCCTGACTCCTGTAAGGCTTTGCTCTAAATCTTGTGTTGATCTGTCTTATAAAAAGTTTTCTGCTAAAAAACGCATTTTTGCAAAACTTCAAGACAAACATAAACTTTGCATTGCTTGAATATCACTGTCTGCGTTTGGCTTTTTGTTTGACAGCGAAGGATTTCATACAGCGAATGTTCGGAGGAACGAAAACTCTCTCAGTGAGCAAAATCACTTCAAAAGGACGACACTTCCATTACAAATCTCCTATCAACAAGGGGCATGACATGTCACCATCCAATTAACCTGGGGCAGTCCAGTCAAGGTCCAACAGATCTTTCAAAGTCCAGTTAATCTGGGGCAGTCCAGTCAAGATTTCAAGAAATCTCTCAATATGCAGAGTAATCTGATTCAAGACTCCTTCATCACCACTTGGGGCATTCGAATGTCAAAAGTGTTCAACAAACCAACTATCACATTTCCAGACTCGATTCCTGTATCTAGCCAGGGCACGTCTGAAGAGTTTGAGGATTCGATTCCTGTATCCAGCCAGGGCACATCTGTTGACAACTATTTCCAGACTCGATTCCTGTATCTAGCCAGGGCACGTCTGAAGAGTTTGAAGATTCGATTCCTGTATCCAGCCAGGGCATATCTGTTAACTATCACATTTCCAGACTCGATTCCTGTATCTAGCCAGGGCACGTCTGAAGAGTTTGAAGATTCGATTCTTGTATCCAGCCAGGGCATATCTGTTAACTATCACCTTTCCAGACTCGATTCCCGTATCCAGCCAGGGCACGTCTGAAGAGTTCCAGATCAACACCTGTAACAAGCCAGGAAAATATCTGTGAACGACTGATTATGGATCAACACCTGTAACAAGCCAGGAAATTATCTACATCACCACTTGGGGCATTCGAATGTCAAAAGTGTTCAAAAACCCGATGCAGTTTTACACGGACTCATCATCAGGAAATCCTACACAGATCTCCTCAAAACAGGAAGACCCCACTAGTTTGGCATACAACCCAAGCTTCTTATTTCCCCAGCAGTGGTCCCAAGACTTCTCATTTTTCAACAATCAAGAGATTCTTGCCCTCCACAGCAGCAGCCAAGGAATTATTTTCCCCGGCAGCAGCCAAGATTCTTTTATCTTCAGCCATCCAGGATTCATTTATCCTCAGCAAGTTAGCTTATCAGCTTACATGCGCATTCATCACATTCATGTCATAAACATTGATGTCACATACATTGCATCATGCATCATGACATTGCATATAACTAACTCTTTACCTTTTCAGGTAAGATCAGTCGACAGACAAAAATCATTATCTGCCAAGATTCTTTCCAGGAATAGTTTAGATGTGACCCAGACATGGCAACATTCTGATGCTTATTCCAGGTTCATCCAGATGCAGTTTTATACGAGCTCATCATCAGGAAACCCTACACCGGTTCTTCCTCCACCTTCAAGATTTCTGAAAACAGTTCACGGGTTCTCCAAGTAACGGATGCTAACCTATCGCTTATTCAGATTCTTCTCAAGACTTCTGAAAACAGTTTATGGATTCTTCCCAACAACGGATGTTAATCTATCAACTTGTTCAGATGCAACTTTTGAAAACAGTTTACGGACGCTTCCCAACAACGGATGCTGCTCTATTGCTTATTCAACCTCAAGATTTCTGAAAACAGTTCACGGGTTCTCCAAGTAACGGATGCTAACCTATCGCTTATTCAGATTCTTCTCACGACTTCTGAAAACAGTTTATGGATTCTTCCCAACAACGGATGTTAATCTATCAACTTGTTCAGATGCAACTTTTGAAAGTTTACAGACGCTTCCCAACAACGGATGCTGCTCTATTGCTTATTCAACCTCAAGATTTCTGAAAACAGTTCACGGGTTCTCCAAGTAACGAATGCTAACCTATCGCTTATTCAGATTCTTCTCAAGACTTCTGAAAACAGTTTATGGATTCTTCCCAACAACGGATGTTAATCTATCAACTTGTTCAGATGCAACTTTTGAAAACAGTTTACGGACGCTTCCCTACAACGGATGATGCTCTATTTCTTATTCAACTTCAAGATTTCTGAAAACAGTTCACGGGTTCTCCAGTAACAGATGTTAACCTATCGCTTGTTCAGATGCAACTTCTGAAAACAGTTTATGGATTCTTCCCAACAACGGATGTTAATCTATCGCTTGTTCAGACTCTTCTCAACTTTTGAAAATAGTTTACGGACGCTTCCCAACAACGAATGCTGCTCTATTGCTTATTCAACCTCAAGATTTCTGAAAACAGTTCACGGGTTCTCCTAGTAACGGATGCTAACCTATCGCTTATTCAGATTCTTCTCAAGACTTCTGAAAACAGTTTATGGATTCTTCCCAACAACAGATGTTAATCTATCAACTTGTTCAGATGCAACTTTTGAAAACAGTTTACGGACGCTTCCCTACAACGGATGCTGCTCTATTGCTTATTCAACTTCAAGATTTCTGAAAACAGTTCACGGGTTCTCCAGTAACGGATGTTAACCTATCGCTTGTTCAGACGCAACTTCTGAAAACAGTTTATGGATTCTTCCCAACAACGGATGTTAATCTATCGCTTGTTCAGACTCTTCTCAACTTTTGAAAACAGTTTACGGACGCTTCCCAACAACGGATGTTGCTCTATTGCTTATTCAACCTCGAGACTTTTGAAAACAGTTTACGGATTCTTCCCAACAACGGATGTTAATCTATTGCTTATTCAATCTCAACTCCTGAAAACAGTTCACGGATTCCCCGGACATGGATGTCAATCTATTGCTTATTCAGACCCCCAGTTCAGAGATGTTCCAAAACAGGGATGCCTTTCTGATACTCGTCCACTCACCGTTGACATACAGTTCAACATCACCAAATGGCATCTATAAGCCCATCCTCCTACCAGCAGCCACCAAATGGCATCTTTAAGCCCATTTCCAGATGGCATCTCTAAGCCCATCCCCCGACAAGATTCTATCGCATCAGATGGCATCTTTAAGCCCATCACCAAATGGCATCTGTAAGCCCATTCACCTCTACCATCACATCGACGAGTGCAAATTTTCTGGGCACTTTAGTGTCCAATCTTCTTTTACCTTCAAGTCGCGAAAGGCAAACATGCCAATCTAACTCCTCAGGTTCAAGAAGATTGAACAGGGGCAACTGTTGTACCCCAAAATTTGCCCTCGCATTTTTTCCTCAAGAAATCACAGCTTCAGGCGTTTCCTGATTTTTCAGATTGACTCAAGAATCGGTCAAACCGACTTTTTCTCGTCAGTCAGACGCAATTAGGGTTTTACTGATTTCCAGGGTTCTAGAATGTTTCAAACAGTTGGTTTAGGGTTTTGGTTGATTTTGGCTCAACTTCGATCAGGCGAACGCTTCTTTGGCATTTAATCAGGAATTAGGGTCGTTCATGCACGGTTCTTCAGAAAGATTTAATTCTACGATGCTTTGCAAGTTATTCCGAGATTTGGTTTGAGTTCGTGTTGTTTGACTTAATCAGTAAAAGAATGCATTTGGATTGAATTCACGTTTGTTTGATTGAACTAGACAAAGGATACATTCAGTTTAGATTTGCAGTGTTTGGTAAAAAATCAGTAAAAGGGGGAATGCGTCTGATCAGTTATTGTGTTTGACTGTGCTTTGCTTTGGATGTTGGAAGCGCCAAGTTTATTATTTTGATCAACGTTGAATCAATGTTTAGTTAATTATTTATTATTCTAAAGATTAAATAGCTGGAATTTAATTTTCAGTTATTTTAATTTAAAGAACTATAAATAATAAATAAATAATTGAAAAAGGAGGAAAAAGAATTAATTGGATAAAGAAACTTTTATTGATTTTTAAATTAATTGTACAATTGTTTTGTTGTTTACAACAATGATTTTACATTTATTTAAATTTAAATAAAAATAAAACTATCCTATTTTTTCTAAGTATCCCTAAGTCTCCAATTCTTCATTTTTCATTTGATACCCCTCTCCACTCAATTTTTTATCTGCAAAAGAAAGGAAGAAAAGTCAAATAGCAGATAAATAAATAAAGAGACAGATAAAATTACAGTTCATCATTAAGGGCAACTGATTGGGATCAGTTAACCCTCTCTGCAAATCACGGGATTTCTCCTGGTTCACAAAGAGGGACGAATATTTATTTGCTAAAAAATGAATGCACAAAAGTCAAAATTGCACAATTCAAAAATTGTCAAACTGCGTAGTTCAAAAGCAAGCAGCATGTACAACTAAAAATCCAAACTCAAACTTTCTGCCAAAAGTACAAGTTACTGTCACAAGGCTACCCAAGCTATCAAAAAGAAGATTTGGCAAGATATCAAAAGATGCAAAAGTACAAGAAGCTGTCAAAAGAAGAGATAAAAAATGCAGAGAAAGCATGATATGCAAGCAACATACTCATTTTCATCATTTCCCAAGTTTCCCTTTCAGGAAGTACAGAGCATAAACATATTTTAAATATATTAACTGTACTGGAGAGAGAAGAAAAAGAGAAGAAGAAATAGGGCTTACAGGTTTAGGCTTGAGAGATAGAAAAAAATATAAAAGAACTGAACACAGTACAGTAAAGGAAGGAGGCAAACCAATACACACAAAAATATACAAAACTGCATAAGCCTCCAGTCTCAAAAGCTGGAACCTGTTTTGTTTACAAACCATAAAACCAGTGAAACCCTGCAAAAGCAAGACAGTTTTCAAACCTAAAGCACAAGCCTAAACTGGTATCAAACCAACCAGCCTCACAACCTGTCAAAAAGTTCAAAACTGGCCAACACCCAAAGCCATATCAAAGTGACATAAAGCCTTGCCATTCAAATATAAACCACTGTCAACAAAAAGCCAGAACGGATAAACAAAAACCATCAGATGCCTTAAAGCCAAAACAAACTTGTAAGCTCTAAAAACGATCACCAAACCTGTACCATCCCAAGTAAAAACCTGTTCAAGCCTTACCATTCCAAAAGCAAACCCTGTCAAGACTCAAACCTGCCTGAAGCCTTAACCAACTCAAGCAAAAAAGCCAACAACTCAAACATAAACGAGCATACCAATTTCCAAACCCACAAAAGGCCTCAGAAAAGTTTTCATCATAGGCCAAATTACAAAATAGGCAAAGTCAGAAACAAGGTATCAACCATCATCAACTCAATAAGGCAACTCAGTGTCAAACACAGGGCCCTCAGGAGAGTCATCACAGGGCAGTAAAAAAAGGGGGCAAGCATACAGAGGTGTCAAGGCAACGAGGCAGTTGAAGAAGATAAAGAAGCAAAGCATACAAAGGCATCATACAACAGTCAAGCAAGGCATCAATCTCAGCATATGTGATCGGTGGATCTGGAACTGACTGTTTAACGCTGGTTCGCGAAATGTCGCGGAAGCAAGAGTCGCCACCGTCTTTTATTTTCTCCAATAGGAAAGGACAAAAGCACAGAAAAACTCCTTATAGAGATTGCTCTCGGTTCGGGAGGTAGATTATAGAAAGGGAAGGTGTTAGCACCCTTTCTATCCATGGTTATCCATGGGCTCTTAGATACTTGCTCACTTGTGTTTTCAAAAATGGTTTGTTTGCTTTTCAACTGTGGGTTTTAAAAAGTTTCTTTGAAAATTTCAGTTCGACTCTTGTATCGGTCCTCAAGAGTGTTTGAAAAAATGCTTTCGAAAGCTTTTTGAAAATGTGTTGGTGTGAAAAGTATCTTTGATTTGTTTTGAGATTTAGAGCAAGTATCTACGAGAACCTACCTACCCTAAGGAATTCGTCTGTGTAAATGTCCTTTAAAGTAGTGCCATCCCACCATTGAGAGGTAGGTAGCACCACCGTTGGAGGTGTTCGGGTCAATTCGAGATTCGGGACATGGTGATCACCAGAGCAATGGGAAGACACCTTAGAAGCTACCCTCATGCCAGGTTCCCAGATCATGAGGACTTACTAAGACATCCTCTACTCGACGATCACCTTTCGAGGCAAGGCAACAGTGAGGCGTACCCTAGGGGTGGTGTGTGATTTGTGTGTCGTTTTCATTTATTTTTGTCTTTTGTCAAAGTGATCTATGCGTTGGTTTTTATTTAAGGCCATTCATTCTTGCATGCATTTATTTAACAGTTAAAAAAGTGCGAGAAAGGTAAAGTTCTAAACTATTACAAAAGGCGCGGATCCACATCGCCAAAATTTCCAGGACCCGATTTGACAGAAAATAAATAAAGAAATAAAGTAAAGTGCGAGAAATTAAGTTTACAAGGCTTTGGGAGAGTTACATAAATATTTAAAAGAAGGAAATAAATAAAAATGCGCGAATATGAATTAAAATTGGAAACGAGGGCGTTGGACCCTTTTTAATGAAATTAAATTAAATGATTAAACTAATGAAATTAAAGAGAAAAAAGAAATTATTATTTTTTTTTGAGTTTTTGGTATTTATGTTTTTTATGTATTTTTATGAGAAAGATTAAATGAAATTAAAATATTAACCCTAATTCTAATTTTTATTTATTTATTAAGAAAAACATGTTAAAATTAAACCTAAAATTAATCTAATTATTTACATGCAATTTTGATTTCTAAAAATAAATAATTAATTATTAGTGAAATTTATTTACAAAAAATATTAATTAAATAAATATATTTTGATTTTTATGACTTTTCTGTTTTTTACTATTTTTTATATTTTATGAAAATAAGTTAAATTAAAGGAATTAATTAAAAAAAGAAATAATTGAAATAAATAAAATAAGGAAAAGAAAGAAAATACAATACCTTGGGGGGTTTCTGTCCCCTTTTTGGAGGTGAATTGGAGTGGTTTGGCTATTTGTGTTCTGGCCTCATCATGCATAAGTTGTTCTACTTTGGCCATTTGGCTTTTGGCCATTTGTGTTTTGGCCTCAACGTTCCTTAATCTTCTCAGGATGTCTGTCTCGCCATGTATTGGTGTCATGTGTAAAATATTCTGTTTTGGCCATTTGGCTTTTGGCTTTTGGCCATTTATGTCTTGGCCTCAACGTTCCTTAATGAACCTGCATGGGATCCTGTCTAAATCTGCAACCTCATGAACACATTAAATAAAATCATAAAAATTCAAATAAAACCAACATATGAAGAAATTTAATGTTTAGGCACAATATGACATGTATGAATGATTATACCCTTTTGATCATGGAGATCAAATCAATCTTACCCTTACTGGAAAATTAGTGACTGAATGCTTTTATACCTTACTGAAAAATTAGGATCATGGAGATCAAGCCAGCCTTACCCTTACTGAAGAAGTAGTGAGGTGTTGGTTTGTAACTGTGATGGCTTGTTTGTAGTGAGAGAGGGATTTGTAATAAGGATTTCAAGGTTTTAGGGTTCTTGAAAGAGTTTGATATTCTAACAGTGTTGTGGCAAGGTTTTTTTCTCTCTTTTCCTCCTCTCCGGTTTGTGTGAAAAGAAGGTGATTATATAATGAAAATTAGGGTAAAGGAAATGGGCTTTGAATGTGCAATTGGGCCCCCAATATTCACTTGAATTCGTCACTTTCCAGGCTAAATCGCAGGGACTTAAGTGCATTTTTTGAAGTTGAAATGTGCAAACAAAATGTAGCCGGCATCGAGAACTAACTCCTGTCCGAAAATCGACTCAATCGGATAAACGGTGAATTAGTTATGAATTTTTGAAGTTTCAGCTTAGACAAACTTATTTTGGGCTCCAGTGTCGACTCTGACACGTTCTTCAATAAAAAACTGGTATTGATCGGTGCATAATTTGGTCTCGACTTTTGAAGCAAAGTTGTAGATCTATGAGTCAGTGACCTTGTGTAAAAATATGAGTCCAATCCGATAAAAATTGACCGAGTTATGAATTTTCGAAGTTTCGGCCCAGATGAAATAATATTCAGCATTCAGGATTTTCAGCGTGTCACGCACTCTGAGCAAAAAATGAAGGCCTTTTGAATACCGTTTGAACTCAATACCTTCTGTGAAAATGTAGCCAACTCAATTTGTGAAATTTTGGCGCCAGAACTAGCTCGATACGATGAAAATCGACCAAGTTATGATTTTTTGAACATGACGCAAATAAACTTCTGTCACAAATTTTCTGCACGAAAATACTTGATAAATCCACATTTTTGAAGACCTTCTGGTCGAAATTGGCTTCCAGCCGTGAGAGATGAAAACGTAGATAATGTCAAGACGGAATTTTGGCCACCGGAACGGGTTCAAAACGAGTCACGATCTTCAAGTTATGAATTTTTTAGCGCGTAAAAACTACACTTTCAGCACACTTTTTCACCATATTTCTTCGAGAAAACTCACACATTCGGATACCTTCTTTAAAGAATTGACTCTTGAGCCGAACCTGAATTTGAGAATACATTATCAGAGATATCTTGGCGAAAGAATACCTGAATATGATGCGCCGGGTTGGACTTGTGAATTTTTCTTGAAATATTTTGAGAAATATGGGAGGGCAAATTTTGGGGTACAACAGTTGCCCCTGTTCAATCTTCTTAGACCTGAGGATGCAGATTGGCTGACGTGTCTTTCGTAATCCGAAGGTGGAAGATGATTGAACACTAGAGTGCCCAGAAATTTGCGCTCACATAGTAGTGTGATGATGGGAATGGGCTTATAGATGCCATTTGGAGATTGATGAATAGGATGATGGGCTTATAGATGCCATGCTGAGAGATGCTGGAAGATGGTGGATGGGCTTATAGATGCCATCTGGATGTTGATCGCGTAAGAGATTCCTTAGCGAGAACTTGCGTACCTGCAAAAGAAAAAGATTACCTGACCCGTTACAGGAGCTGGTCTTCAGACTCTTTGTAGATGTGTCCTGACTGGTTACAGGAGCTGGATCTGGAGCTTCAAACGATGATGAATGAACTAGGGATGGTTACTACCTCAACAGGAACGGTGAGAGAACCTTGGATGACTTTAACCTCAACAGCAAACGTTGAGAACATCTTGGGATGATTACTACCTCCGCAGTATCGGGGAGAGAACCAAAGGCGACTACAACCTCAACAGCAATCATTGAGAGAATCTTGGATAACTTCACTTCAACAGCAATCATTGAGCGAAATCTGGGATTACCACCTCCGCAGTATCGGGGAGAGAACCATAGGCGACTACAACCTCAATAGCAATCATTGAGAGAATCTTGGATAACTTCACTTCAACAGTAATCATTGAGCGAAATCTGGGATTACCACCTCCGCAGTATCGGGGAGAGAACCAAAGGCGACTACAACCTCAACAGCAATCATTGAGAGAATCTTGGATAACTTCACTTCAACAGCAATCATTGAGTGAAATATGGGATTACCACCTCCGCAGTATCGGGGAGAGAACCATAGGCGACTACAACCTCAATAGCAATCATTGAGAGAATCTTGGATAACTTCACTTCAACAGCAATCATTGAGCGAAATCTGGGATTACCACCCCCGCAGTATCGGGGAGAGAACCAAAGGCGACTACAACCTCAACAACAATCATTGAGAGAATCTTGGATAACTTCACTTCAACAGCAATCATTGAGCGAAATCTGGGATTACCACCTCCGCAGTATCGGGGAGAGAACCATAGGCGACTACAACCTCAATAGCAATCATTGAGAGAATCTTGGATAACTTCACTTCAACAGCAATCATTGAGCGAAATCTGGGATTACCACCTCCGCAGTATCGGGGAGAGAACCATAGGCGACTACAACCTCAATAGCAATCATTGAGAGAATCTTGGATAACTTCACTTCAACAGCAATCATTGAGCGAAATCTGGGATTACCACCTCCACAGTATCGGGGAGAGAACCAAAGGCGACTACAACCTCAACAGCAATCATTGAGAGAATCTTGGATAACTTCACTTCAACAGCAATCATTGAGCAAAATCTGGGATTACCACCTCCGCAGTATCGGGGAGAGAACCATAGGCGACTACAACCTCAATAGCAATCATTGAGAGAATCTTGGATAACTTCACTTCAACAGCAATCATTGAGCGAAATCTGGGATTACCACCTCCGCAGTATCTGGGAGAGAACCATAGGCGACTACAACCTCAATAGCAATCATTGAGAGAATCTTGGATAACTTCACTTCAACAGCAATCATTGAGCGAAATCTGGGATTACCACCTCCGCAGTATCGGGGAGAGAACCATAGGCGACTACAACCTCAATAGCAATCATTGAGAGAATCTTGGATATCTTCTACTGAGTCTTTATCAGGAAAATCTGTTTGGGGTCGATTTAACTGGACTAGAGAAGGCCTTTGACTGGATAATAACCAGGAAAATCTTTGGGAGTCGATTTAACTGAACCCGACAAGGTCTTGGAGTCTTCAACTGAGTCTTCAAAAGAAAAACCTTTAGGAGTTGGTTTAACTAGACCAGAGAAGGCCTTTGACTGGATAATAACCAGGAAAATCTTTGGGAGTCGATTTAACTGAACCAGACAAGGTCTTGGAGTCTTCAACTGAGCCTTCAAAAGAAAAACCTTTAGGAGTCGGTTTAACTAGACCAGAGAAGGCCTTTGACTGGATAATAACCAGGAAAATCTTTGGGAGTCGATTTAACTGAACCAGACAAGGTCTTGGAATGTAGCTTGAGAACTTAACTGGATCTTTCCTGAAAGGTAAAGGTCAGTCATATGCAATGCATGATATGGGTCAAGCAATGATGTTCTCAACATAAATGAGATTTGTAAGATACGATGCGTATATGCATGCTATAATGTATGGAAGTGTGATGTTTATGAATGTATGTTTTTGTCTTAGGAAAATAAATCCTTGACGGGTGCCGGGAGATCACTCCTGGGCTGATGTTTGGAGGGTAGATTTTGCTTCCGCTGGATGATAGTTGCAAGAATACCGGTAGGAGAAGGTAACTCCGTTGGGGAATAAACTTGGCGAATGGATTACTTTGCGGGGAGAAAAGTACTCTAACGATCTTACTGGGAAGCAATACTCTGTGGGGAGAGAGATACTTTGCTGAGTCGTTGATAATAACTTGCTGGGGATACCCTTGTTGTGTTGGAAGTGTTGATAGACTTCGCTGGGGATACCCTTGTTGTGTTGGAAGTGTTGATAGACTTCGCTGGGGATAAGAAGACTTCGTCGAGGACGCTCTTTTCATGGCTTTCGGCTGAGGATAACCCAGTTATATCCTGGTAAGGAAATAACTCTTTGAATAAATCCGGGGGACGCGTTCGTGCTCTGCGGGGGTAAGCTTCCAGAATCTACTGGGGATAAGCTTACTGCTTGGGGAGATGGATTCCAACTTTCTTGGGGAAACTGGATTGGACTCTCCTGGAGAAGTTTTGAACTGTGTTGGGAAAAGGCTCCGCTGAATGTTTGATATACCGCCGGGGAACAATCTTTAGACCAAGACTGCCGGGGATGCTTGTTAAGAATATGTATATTGCTGCTGGGGGATGTTGAGATCTGCTGGAGGATACTCAACTTCCTTAAGGTTTAATAATATAGCTTGGCTTGAGGAGAGTATACTGCTTGCTGACGCACTCTCTGGGGCATTAGGATATCTGGTTGTGTTCTTTAGCTGAACTTACCTTGATACCTTGTACTGGACATAATCATTATACCGTTTGGACGACTCATTACTGCCCCTGTTTCCGAGGTGGGAGAGGAAGACTCGTGAGGTGCTGATAGTTGTTTGAGGGTCTAACCTTCTTCAGGTAGGCAGGTGACAAGATGATAGGACATAGTCATACGCTTTGATCCCTAACTTTTGCCTGGACCGCCCTTTCGGGTTTTCGGTCCACCGGGATACCCATTTTTGCCCAAGCCGCCTTTTCAGGTTTTCGACTTGCCGGGTGTACAGATTTTTTTCATTTCATCCCTTATTTTTGCCCGAACCCTTTTGGTTCGCCGGGAAGCCTTTATTTTTGCCTAGGTATGTCAACCTAGCGGGTCTTTGATTTTGCGCAGTATTTTCCGACTATGTCCATGCTCTCAGAATGTAGGGAGTTGCCCCTGTTAGAAGTGTTTTGCCATATTACCAGAAGATGTCTGACCGTGCAAGATTCGTTGCTGGAGTGCCCCACGTGACTCAGGCGGAGATTTGCCCCAGGCTATTTGGCCTTTGAGAGATTCTCCGAATCTTGATTGGATTGCCCCAGCTGATGGACCATGCTCATGTCATGCCCCTTGATTGGAAATACTTCTGTTCATTAGGCATTCGTCGTGCGAATTTCTATGCTGTTCAAACAAAAAGTCATATGCAAACAAAGTTATGTTAAAAATGCAAAGCCTATGTCTGTTTTGAAGATTTTGAAAATGCATTCTTTTTTTTTTCATAAAACAAGTGAATGTTTGTAAAACGTGATGTCAACTCCGTATTTACCGTAAGCCTTAAGGAGTCAGGATACCTTTCGTAACAGTATGCTTTCGAACTAACCCATGCTTCAGCTAGGACTTTTAAGGGTTATAACGTGGCCTGGTTCACGGTTTAAGAAACAAAGGATAAAGGCTCAAATTATTTGTACCCACCCGCTCTTCGTGATGTTCTCCAAACCTAAACTCAGTTGATCATACGTTAGACCTTGTTTGAGTCTTTGCTCTGATTTTCCGGTGATGATTCAGATATTGATGATTGATTCTGCATAGGCAGTCATTCCTTTTTTGTTGAGGGTTTGTAGAACCTCTTTTTTCCTTGGTTTTATTATCCCTTTTTTTTTTGCCTGAACTGTTCCCTTTTTTGGAATTACAGTCAGCGGGATGCCCCAGCTTCGTAAGTCTCCTTCATAGGTTTTTTGACTTATGGGTTTTTCATTTTTTGAGATAATGACTGCCTTTCTTTATTGATTATTCGGAACCATCACTGTCTTTATTTTATTTAAGGACCTCTTTGGTGCCATTCGTTATGCACTTGGATCAACTGAGAGACTACCCTGCCCTAGGTTATGATTAAGGTTTTTAAATTTCGAAAGGAAAAACTCCTACTTCTTTGGCTCAGAGGGGTTGACGAGGGATTATCATCCTTATAACTCCAGTGTTTAGGGATTTGAAACAATGCCTGTACCTCATCAGCGGGGTCTGTTCAAAAGCATACTGTAAAGATCGCGGTATCGTTTTCGTCATCCTCCCTTAAGAGGCTTAGAGTTTTAGATCAAGAGTTGACATCAGAAAAAATATGAAAATAATTTGCATTTAGTGAATACGAATATATTGCTTCAAAACAGACATATGCGATGCATTAATGGAATAACAATGTTTAACATGAATAAATGTCTAAACAAAAGAAAATTGCAACTTGAGCATTCGAATGAACAAACATTTCTCAATCCTAGCCATGATTTGGCAAGGGAGCAGTGATTATGTTCGGAGTCTCAGGTACTTCAAACTGAATCTCTCCAGCGTCGATCATGTCTTGAATCTTGTTTTTGAGAGGCCAGCAGTTGTCCGTAGTATGCCCCGGGCTACCAGAATGGTATGCGCACCTATCGTTGGGATGATAGTTAGGAGCAGAAGTGTTTGGATTCCGGAGGGGAGCCCTTAAGGTGATCAACCCTGCCTTCAACATTTGTTGTAGTGCTTGATCCAGCGATATGTTGATCTTGGTGAACTGCCTTTTAGGCTTGTGGTTTGCTCTGATCATCCCGTTGTTCTGGGCGAGGTCGTTGTTGGACCTGTGAAGTAATAGCAGCTTGGAGAGGCCCAAACCTTTGACTTCTTGGAAGTTGATTAATGACTGGGTCCCTGACTTGGGCTGGTTGCTTCATGCCTCGAGGAAGCTGACTGATCATGGCCCTCAGCTCTCCTTGCTCCTGAGCTAAACCTTGAACGAGGGCCCTTTGCCCCAACATCTGGGTTTTCAATGTGTCTACCTCGGCTTGTAGACGTTTCAGCTGTTCGTCCTTGTCATCTTCAGGACTCTTTCTGATCAGATTCCCCTTGAGGAGTGTCCTCAACTCTTCCTGCCCCTTGGATAGGCTTAGGAAGATCTCCTTAAATGGAGTCTCTTGAGTGTGCAGGTCCTGGTTATCTTGTTGGGAAGCCATGGCTGAAATAAACAGCGAGAAGGGTAAGTGACCTGCAACAAGGGTACCTGTTATGTAATGATATGTATGATATGCATGCAATGTTTTCAAAGATCTCGCGGGATAGACAAGAAAATTTGTTAGAGTTTGGGTCCGGTAACTTGATTGAAGGAAACCCATGTTATTGAGAATTCTTCTTCAAGGGTCAAAGGCTCACCATATCCAGTGGGTCATAGCCCCTGACTTTAGTCATCATGTCTGGTTTTGATTTGCAAACAACCTTGGTTAAGGGAACCTTCTTCAAGAGTCAGAGCTCACCATATCAAGTGGGTCATAGCCCCTGACTACCTTGGCTAGAGGAAAATAAATCCTCTTTGCCCCTTGCTGGGATAGTTGATTCACCATGACCTGCATCACAAGCCTTTGAGATCCTTGAAATGGGTTAGTGTGTATGCAATGGTATGATGTTATGGTATGCATGGGGTAATGTAGGTAAACCCTGTTATGAGTCCCAATTAAGGACTGCAAACCAAAACCTGCAAGAAACTTAGTAAACCCTGTCATGAGTCCCAATTAAGGACTATAAACGAAACCTGCAAGAAACTCGGTAGACCCTGTTATGAGTCCTAATTAAGGACTACAAACAAAATCTGCAAGTAGTTCATGTGTCAGATAACAAGCATGCAAGTAGTCAAGTATGAAGGCACACAAGTCACACAAGAGAAACCCTTAGAGTTTAGGCCAGCATGGGGTCTGGGTATTACCCTCTTGAAGTTGGTGGGCTCAACCTGTCCTATTAGAAGTAACCGGGTTCTAAGGGTCCCAATATCACTGGATTGCTTTCATTGTTCATCGTTTCGATTTAGCCACTGAACTGGCGACCGAAATATTCCAGGAAAGCAACCCTCAATTGAGTGTAGTATCGAGTATCAACCAACCTCGGACTGCACCAAAGTCAGTTATCTCACTACCCTAAAGAGGCCAAGATAGTTCAATTAAGGTTCCTAAGGTCTGTTGATGCTTCACGACACCACGCGGAGGCCCCGTACTCTCCTTGACTGAACTCAAGGGTTACCGGTACACACCAAAGTGCCACATCAACGTAGCAGACTGTTTCAACCATGTCGGTATACCCCGCACAGTTCCCTCACAGCCTTGTTGCTACTTTCTAAGAAGGTATCCCCCAGATCCGGGTTAGGATCTATAGAACTCCCGAGACAGTCCCACAATAATAAAGCACACAAGTCAAAGCAATTGAAAACACAGTTATGAACTATCCCTAAGGTACACCTCACTTTAAAAAGAGTCCCCAGCAGAGTCGCCAGTTCTGTGATCGGTGGATCTGGAACTGACTGTCTAACGCTGGTTTGCGAAATGTCGCGGAAGCAAGAGTCGCCACCATCTTTTATTTTCTCCAATAGGAAAGGACAAAAGCACAGAAAAATTCCTTATAGAGATTGCTCTCGGTTCGGGAGGTAGATTATAGAAAGGGAAGGTGTTAGCACCCTTTCTATCCATGGTTATCCATGGGCTCTTAGATACTTGCTCACTTGTGTTTTCAAAAATGGTTTGTTTGCTTTTCAACTGTGGGTTTTAAAAATTTTCTTTGAAAATTTCAGTTCGACTCTTGTATCGGTCCTCAAGAGTGTTTGAAAAAATGCTTTCGAAAGCTTTTTGAAAATGTGTTGGTGTGAAAAGTATCTTTGATTTGTTTTGAGATTTAGAGCAAGTATCTACGAGAACCTACCTACCCTAAGGAATTCGTCTGTGTAAATGTCCTTTAAAGTAGTGCCATCCCACCATTGAGAGGTAGGTAGCACCACCGTTGGAGGTGTTCGGGTCAATTCGAGATTCGGGACATGGTGATCACCAGAGCAATGGGAAGACACCTTAGAAGCTACCCTCATGCCAGGTTCCCGGATCATGAGGACTTACTAAGACATCCTCTACTCGACGATCACCTTTCGAGGCAAGGCAACAGTGAGGCGTACCCTAGGGGTGGTGTGTGATTTGTGTGTCGTTTTCATTTATTTTTGTCTTTTGTCAAAGTGATCTATGCGTTTGTTTTTATTTAAGGCCATTCATTCTTGCATGCATTTATTTAACAGTTAAAAAAGTGCGAGAAAGGTAAAGTTCTAAACTATTACAAAAGGCGCGGGTCCACATCGCCAAAATTTCCAGGACCCGATTTGACAGAAAATAAATAAAGAAATAAAGTAAAGTGCGAGAAATTAAGTTTACAAGGCTTTGGGAGAGTTACATAAATATTTAAAAGAAGGAAATAAATAAAAATGCGCGAATAGGAATTAAAATTGGAAACGAGGGCGTTGGACCCTTTTTAATGAAATTAAATTAAATGATTAAACTAATGAAATTAAAGAGAAAAAAGAAATTATTATTTTTTTTTGAGTTTTTGGTATTTATGTTTTTTATGTATTTTTATGAGAAAGATTAAATGAAATTAAAATATTAACCCTAATTCTAATTTTTTTTATTTATTAAGAAAAACATGTTAAAATTAAACCTAAAATTAATCTAATTATTTACATGCAATTTTGATTTATAAAAATAAATAATTAATTATTAGTGAAATTTATTTACAAAAAATATTAATTAAATAAATATATTTTGATTTTTATGACTTTTCTGTTTTTTACTATTTTTTATATTTTATGAAAATAAGTTAAATTAAAGGAATTAATTAAAAAAAGAAATAATTGAAATAAATAAAATAAGGAAAAGAAAGAAAATACAATACCTTGGGGGGTTTCTGTCCCCTTTTTGGAGGTGAATTGGAGTGGTTTGGCCATTTGTGTTCTGGCCTCATCATGCATAAGTTGTTCTACTTTGGCCATTTGGCTTTTGGCTTTTGGCCATTTGTGTTTTGGCCTCAACGTTCCTTAATCTTCTCAGGATGTCTGTCTCGCCATGTATTGGTGTCATGTGTAAAATGTTCTGTTTTGGCCATTTGGCTTTTGGCTTTTGGCCATTTGTGTCTTGGCCTCAACGTTCCTTAATGAACCTGCATGGGATCCTGTCTAAATCTGCAACCTCATGAACACATTAAATAAAATCATAAAAATTCAAATAAAACCAACATATGAAGAAATTTAATGTTTATGCACAATATGGCATGTATGAATGATTATACTCTTTTGATCATGGAGATCAAATCAATCTTACCCTTACTGGAAAATTAGTGACCTGAATGCTTTTATGCCTTACTGGAAAATTAGGTTCATGGAGATCAAGCCAGCCTTACCCTTACTGAAGAAGTAGTGAGGTGTTGGTTTGTAACTGTGATGACTTGTTTGTAGTGAGAGATGGATTTGTAATAAGGATTTCAAGGTTTTAGGGTTCTTGAAAGAGTTTGATATTCTAACAGTGTTGTGGCAAGGTTTTTTTCTCTCTTTTCCTCCTCTCCGGTTTGTGTGAAAAGAAGGTGATTATATAATGAAAATTAGGGTAAAGCAAATGGGCTTTGAATGTGCAATTGGGCCCCCAATATTCACTTGAATTTGTCACTTTCCAGGCTAAATCGCAGGGACTTAAGTGCATTTTTTGAAGTTGAAATGTGAAAACAAAATGTAGCCGGCATCGAGAACTAACTCCTGTCCGAAAATCGACTCAATTGGATACACGGTGAATTAGTTATGAATTTTTGAAGTTTCAGCTCAGACAAACTTATTTTGGGCTCCAGTGTCGACTCTGACACGTTCTTCAATAAAAAACTGGTATTGATCGGTGCATAATTTGGTCTCGACTTTTGAAGCAAAGTTGTAGATCTATGAGAGTGACCTTGTGTAAAAATATGAGTCCAATCCGATAAAAATTGACCGAGTTATGAATTTTCGAAGTTTCGGCCCAGATGAAATAATATTCAGCATTCAGGATTTTCAGCGTGTCACGCACTCTGAGCAAAAAACGAAGGCCTTTTGAATACCGTTTGAACTTAATACCTTCTGTGAAAATGTAGTCAACTCAATTTGTGAAATTTTGGCGCCAGAACCAGCTCGATACGATGAAAATCGACCAAGTTATGATTTTTTGAACATGACGCAAATAAACTTGTCACAAATTTTCTGCACGAAAATACTTGATAAATCCACATTTTTGAAGACCTTCTGGTCGAAATTGGCTTCCAGCCGTGAGAGATGAAAACGTAGATAATGTCAAGAAGGAATTTTGGCCACCGGAACGGGTTCAAAACGAGTCACGATCTTCAAGTTATGAATTTTTTAGCGCGTAAAAACTGCACTTTCAGCACACTTTTTCACCATATTTCTTCGAGAAAACTCACACATTCGGATATCTTCTTTAAAGAATTGACTCTTGAGCCGAACCTGAATTTGAGAATACGTTATCAGAGATATCTTGGCGAAAGAATACCTGAATATGATGCGCCGGGTTGGACTTGTGAATTTTTCTTGAAATATTTTGAGAAATATGGGAGGGCAAATTTTGGGGTACAACAGCATACAACAAGTATTCCAAAAGGCCACTCAGAGACGAGTAAAAGAAGCCTATTCAAGCGCATAGAAGCACGCAAAGGCAACAAGAAGAAGAAAAGAAGGGACAACAAAAAGCTTTCAGACAAACATCACAAAGCCTAAAAGAAAAGTACAGAAATACCAAGTTTCAAGCGAAGCAAGCAAGCTCAACCTCACACCGTCCCTCCGCCCGTCAAACCTCCAACGCCTCCTAATCTCCTCATCTGTCTCCAAAACGTAGATTTTCTTTTCATCCCTTTTTCAAAATCTCGTATAAACCAAGACACCAGAATCAATAAACGAAGAATGAAAACATGCAAGGTATAAAAAAAAAACCTAACGAGACTGAGGCGATTGTCCTTACCTAACGTGAACCGCCGTTGAATGACCCACGGAAGAGAGTAGACGGAGGGAGAGGTGGCATGGTGGCGCTAGGCGGAGGGTTGCGTCTCAGCAACCTTCACACTAAGGAAGACAAAGATGAACAGAAGTGAAAAGAGAATGGCGCCGTTTTCTGTAACCCTAACAATTCCCAAATGAAAACAATATTTAAGAACCCTAAAACATTGTCATTCTGAAGCTTTGGGCCTCGCCCATTCTCACAACCATAAGCCCACTGTATTCTAGTTAACACCCCCCACGCGTACACTCTGTTTGGGCCAGTAAACCCTTGGCCCATTCATTTAGCACCCATTTGCTTTCTTTTTGTCATTTTAAATCTTTTTTTACATAACTTGACCATTTCTTTTTTTTCCTTTTTTTTCTAATCAAATTAATTTTGTTTGTAAATAAACATTAAGACATGAAAATAATACTTTACATAAAATACTTAAAAATACATTTTTTATACATAATTTAAATTCTTAACATTTAATTAAAATATTCTTTTGTATATATTAAACACAAAATATAAAGATATATTTTTCATATCAAATGTAAAATGACAATTTTCAAACTTAGAACATTTTCTTTTCTTAAAATTTCTTTTTATACATATTAAAGAAATATACAAGATTATAAATTAAATAAATAAACATTTAATTCTTTTCTTTAAGTTAAAACAATACCTTGATAATACATTAAATTCACATTTTCGCACTCGTAAATAATTACATACACAAATACATATACACCTACACAATACACGTTACATTTGACAATATACATTTGCTTATCTTATACATTGCTATACGCTACATTTACATTTGATCGATTCGATTTGATTGTAATCTATTGGACACTACATTCCTAAAGTCTCATCCCCATTTGTGAACTTGTACCCCCACTCCCGGATACTATTTGTAATAGCGTAGACTTTAAATTCTTGCAATTTACCGCTTTCGAATTATACCATGGTTAGACCTAGGGTTTGTATGTACATAAAATCAAACGTTAGATAACCTAATACAAGACAAATACATGAAATCAATACACAATCACACTTGCACCCCCTAGGGTAATCCCACATGTTGCCTTCCAAAATGGGCCATGCTTGCACGTCGAGTTTCTTTGGCAAAACGAATTCAAAATGATCATAAGTCCCTCGATGACGCTTTCGAAAGTTGCCTAAATGGAATGATCATAGTCCCTTCAAAGCAAATGGCCAAAGACACTTGGCACCATTGCATTCATGGTCCATACGATGACCCGCGCCCGTCCCGTTGAACATCCTAAACGCAAGATTCTCCACCAAATTCAATGGTGGAACAAAATTGTTTAAAAGGGTTGAAAACATAGAGAAAACCTTTGAGTACAATAGGGTAGACAAAACTCTTAGTTACTTAAGATCAACTTGCAAAAACACTTGCCTTCTTTTCAAAAACCACACTTCACAAACACTTTCAAAACAAACTCTCAAAAACATTTGAAACATCTTTTCGAAAAGATACACACCTTTGTAAAACATTCGAGTAAAGAATTGTTACAAGGGTAGCCTAAGACAAGGCATCTTCTTCCAAAACATTTTCAAAAACACACACACACACCACAATTTCAAAGCAATCGAAAATCAAGGCAAGTGATCTAAAAACCAAGTAACTAAGAGCCCATGGATAACCATGGATGAAAAGGGTGCTAATACCTTCCCTTTTCATAATCTACCCCCCGAACCCACGAAATATCTCCAAAGGTTTTTGCTGTGCTTTTTTAACCTTTCCTTTAGGATAAAGTAAAAAGTCGGTGGCGACTCTTGCTCAACCGAACAAGTGCGAATACAAACGTAAAACCCATAGTCAGTTCTCCCACCGTATCACAACAAGATATAATGAAAATTAATAAATTAAACAAAAATTAGAAATGGATTAGGGTTAAGAAACTTTGTGTCCTTTCCACTTGTACGAAGAACACGCTTCTACTTCACTCTCTCAAACACGAACGACGCACTTTATCTCACCACTGTTTGACTCAACCTAGCCGCCATTCTGATTTGGCTTCGCTTCAACACAATTCTGATTTAGACTTCCCTTCTTCAAAGAAAACATAGCGTGATTCCAGCGGATCCCACTTCTTAGGCTTCCGATTTGGCTCCAAATGACATGATCCCTCCTTCGCTCACCCAATCTTTGACTCAACCGCTTAGAAAACGTGTCTTCTCCATGCGATCTCCCTTCATCCTTCGCTCAACTCATGGTCTTCTGGTTCCTTACTTTGTCTTCTCCAAATCCAAAACATGTTGAAAACCTAGAGGCTTCTAAGCACGATTACACTACGATGGTGATGAATCAACACCTAGCGCCTTAGGGCTTTAAATCCACTCTGTGTGTTCTACAATCCCGCATCAAGAAAGAGGTGAAACAATGATAATACTGACCTATGGAGTCGAGGCTTGCTCTGGGGACGATTGTGAGGTGATGTCAAGTAGAAGACATAGAAGACCAGAGATGAGATTCCATTTGCTCAGGTAATGTGTCTTCAATTTGTTTCTTCTGGCTTCGCCCTCTCCCTTCCTTTGATTCTATGTTAAGAGTTTTCATAACCTTATTGAAATTAATTGACGATTGTAGCTGTTGACGCCTTGTTGATGACCCGTTGCGTCAAAGGCATTGATGAACGCACAATTTATGATTGGATGATGGTGATGATACCGCAATTTCTGAATGATGAAGATTGCAGCATTGATGTGAAGATGATGAGAAGTTTCTCTGATATGAGAAATCGAGAAACAGAGAGCTTGTTACGTTTTAGTGGTGGTTGTGTTGATGAAGATTGAGGATTGATGCTGATAGAGGTCGAAGAGGATGAAGACTCAATTGAAGAAGGTTATTTTATAGAGAGATGGAGATCGAAGATCGAGATGAAGAGGAGATTAAATCCTAATGAAGGTGAGTTTTTCTGTATTTCTGATTTTCTGATATTTTAAACTATTTTACTACTGAGCTGGAAATTCTTTCTCGCCTCACTTTTTTTTTTTCTGTTATAACCTGTCCCCCTACCAGAAGTTTGTTAGAGCTTGTTTTTGACAATTAGAAATTGGTTAAAGGTAGTTATGACTCTATTTTTCTATTGAGAGTTGTTAGGATTCTGTTAGTTTGTTAGGATAGTTAGAATCCCGTTTGGAAATTCTGTTTGGAGAAAAATGGTTAGAAGTTGGGGAGTTAATTATGGCAGTTAGAATTCTGTTTTACTTCATTTTGCTGCTGTAAGTATTCCGTTATGGTTTTGGTTAAAAAGTTAGGAAATTAGGGATTTGTTTGAGAAATTGGTTAACTGTTTTTTCGGTGAGGCTTGGTTAGGAATTTGGTTAGTAGTTGGTTCTGGTTTTTTTGATGCAGTGTCATATGCGCGTGAATACTCAAGTCATGGCAACTGGTTTTGAATGATTCATCGCATATGTTCTTTTCTGTTGTGTTTGATAACATGAAAGGCCAAAATGGTGCAGGTAATAAACTTGCAATGTTTTAAGTCAGTATGGTGGCGACTTGATGCATTTACAATGGAACTATGTTTGCAAGCTGAAATTGTACATGACTGTGTGATCGAATGACCTGCTTTAGATATGCCTCTAATTATTGTTTAACTTACGTATGAATTGATAATGGCATCATGTGTTGCACTGGTTTTGTTGCTTTGTTTTGATGTATAACATGATAATGCAGATATGATTATTGCGGACATGGTGATGGTGTTTTGACGCAGGGCTACAACTGGTGATACCATTCTGATATAATTTTTAGACATCAGGTTGTTTGAAGAAAATACAATGGCAAGATTTTGGTTTTGTGTGATTGAAGCAAGAATTGAAGTTGTTAACAATATGAAGGCATAAGTGGAGAAATATTGATGAAGTCATGGTGGGAATAATAGGTTTTAAAGAATGTATCCAATGTATGGAAATGGAACATGATATAGTAGTGGAGATTTTTTTTGTAATTTTTATTTTGTTCAGGATAACACTGCCAATGTAATGGAGGGTCTTCAAATTTCCCTTGGCTTTGTACTTTTGTTAAGGCATGATGATTTAGATCTTGAAACATGGTGATATATTTAACGTGATTTGTATATATCAAGCTCCTTATCTATCATTTTTTTATTTTGAAAATGTCAATGGAGTAATAATGTTTTCCTCTTGAATTCCGAGTAAACAAATTTGAATGATCATTACTTATCTATTCTTGAATGGTTAGAACCCTTGTTATGTGAGAACCATTGATCCACTTTAACCTGTTCCACAAATAAACCCAATCAGAGCATTAATCCATGATTGTCTCTTTTCGTCCAAGATGTTGTCAATACTAGACGAAGTCTTGGTTCTTGAAGCCAATAATATCCCATTGGACAAACAAAGTTCAACCTTTTGCATTATCAATAACAAAAAGAGAACCAATCCCTAATGACAAAACCCTAATCCATGAGAACTCCATGTCCAAATTTAAATGCCTCTCTCGCATAAATCTCATGATCACATAACTTAAGATCCAAGTAACAAGTGCCTCCTTGTCTGATGAAGAATAATATTTAGAACCCTGACTAGCCATGGATAATATCTTCTCCTGATAACCATAACATCACAAATGAAACCTAATTCATGTGGGTATAATATGCATTAGGAGATAGCTCTTAGTGCTTAAGTTTGTAGCCCTTTTGGATGATACTTGTAGATATCTTGTGTCGTACACAAAAAAAACCCTCTCTTGTTTGAAAGATTCCAAAGAATGTTTAAGAAGAAGAGCTTCAGATTACATATATCCAAGCCTTGAGCCTTCATCACATGACCTTGAATATAGGGATAGAAACCCTAATCATGGCCATTGCCTCTTCAATTGAGCTCCCCCTGCAAAAGGTGAGAAAACCCTAATCCACAAATAAACCCATAGTGCACCAGTGAAACCCTAGTTCCTTGAAGATTCTTGACCCCCTGTCAAGTTATGTTGTTAATAAATGTATGCAATGTTAAATGACCTAATTGAAGGTATGTATATGATGATGCGTAAGCCAGATGATCACATAAAGTGGTAGGACAAATTTGGGGTATTACAACCGTCCTTTCGGGTTTTCAACTTGCCGGGTGTACAATATTTTGCATATATCCCTAACTTTTGCCCGAACCTTTTTGGTTCACCGGGATGCCCTTATTTTTGCCTAGGTTTGTCAACCTAGCGGGTCATTTTATGCATAGTATTTTTTAACTATGTCCGTGTTCACAGGATGTGAGAAGTCTTCGCCATCCATAGTAGTCAACATCATGGCTCCACCAGAGAAAACTTTCTTTATAACAAATGGTCCTTCATAAGTGGGATTCTATTTGCCCATGGGGTCGCCTTGAGGAAGAATGATGCGCTTTATTACCATGTCGCCAATATGATACACTCGAGGATTGATCTTTTTGTTGAACGCCTTAATCATACGCTTTTGATACATCTGACAATGACAAACAGAAGCCAGTCGCTTCTCATCAATCAAGTTTAGCTGATCCATCCTAGTCTACACCCACTCGTTTTCGCCTAGATCTGCCTCTTTCATAATCCTTAGGGAAGGAATTTGAACTTCTATAGGCAAGACAACTTCCATGCCATAGACCAAAGAGAAAGGAGTTACCCCAGTTGACGTTCAAGCTGAAGTACGCTAGCCGTGGAGGGAAAATGGTAACATCTCATGTCAGTCTTTATATGTTACCACCATCTTTTGTACAATCTTCTTGATATTTTTATTGGTGGCTTCCGCTGCACCATTCATCTTGGGTCTGTACGGAGAAGAATTATGATGCTTGATTTTGAACTGAGTACAAAGTTATGTAATCATAGCATTGTTGAGATTGGTTCCATTATCAGTGATGATCCATTCAGGGATACCGTAACAACAGATGAGGTTATGCTTGATAAACCTGGCTACGACATTCTTGGTAACTGAGGCATATGAGGCAGCTTCGACCCACTTGGTAAAGTAATCAATGGCAACAAGGATGAAACGGTGTCCACTGGAAGCAGTAGGTTTGATCTCTCCAATCATGTTAATGCCCCATATTACAAACGACCACAGAGCGGTCATGACATTTAGAGGAATTAGAGGTACATGAACTTTGTCGCATAGATTTGACACTTGTGGCAAGTCCTTGAGTGATGGTAACAATCAATTTCCATTGTTGACCAATATTAACCAACCCTCAGGATTTTCTTGGCCATAGTGTGCCCACCAGAGTGAGTCCCAAAGATTCCATCATGCATGTCTTCTATAATTTTCTCTGCCTCCTTCTTGTCCACACACCAGAGTAGAGTAGAATCATGATTTCGCTTATACAGGATTCCATTGCTTAGGAAGAATTTGGCTGAGAATCTTCGCAAGAATTCCTTATCATTGATGAAAGCTCCTTCAGGATACTCTTGTGCTTCAAGATATCTCCTTACTTCATGGTACCATGGTTTCTCTTTGTCAGTGTCGAGCTCATAGCAGTGTGCAGGTTCGTCAAATCTTTCGATTGTAACATAGGAGCTCCATTGTCCCATTTGACCTCGAACATGGAATACATTGTTGCCAAGTCGTCAGCCAACTGATTTTCTTCTCTAGGGAAATGTTCAAAGGTGATCTCCTCGAAGTATGTTATCAGGGTTAACAAAAAGCTCTTTGTAAGGAATATGGTTAGGATGCTTAGTGTCCCATTCTCCTTTGACTTCACTGATTACTAGAGCAGAATCTTCGAATACGTTCAAAAACTTGATCCTTAAGTCAATGGCAGCCTTTAGACCCAAGATGCACGCTTCGTACTCAGCCATGTTGTTCATACAATTGAAGCATAATCTAGCAGTGAAAGGAGTATGGCAACCCTCAGAAGAAATAATCACAACACCAATTCCATTGTGTAAAGAGTTGGAAGCCCCGTCAAAAACCATATTCCATCGGGATCCTTATTCAGGCCCGTCATACGGTCTAGTTTCTTCATAGTCAGTTACTAGCATAATATTCTCATCCGGGAAGTCAAAGTTCATAGACTGGTAATCATTAACAGCTTGATGGGCCAAATGATCTGCCAATACACTTCGTTTGATGACCTTTTATATGGTATATTGGATGTCATATTTGGTCAGAATCATTTTCCATCTAGTTATTCATCCGACGAGAGCTGGCTTCTCAAAGATGTACTTGATAGGGTCTATCTTAGAAATGAATATAGCGGTGTGAGTCAACATATACTGTCTTAGACGACAAGCAGCCCATGCCAGAGTACAACAAGTTTTCTCCAGCAGTGAATATCTTGTTTCACAGTCAGTAAACTTTTTGCTCAGGTAGTATATTGCATGCTCTTTTCGACCAAACTCGTCATGTTGACCTAACACACACCCCATAGAATTCTATAGCATAGTCAAATACATGATCAAGGGTCTTCCTTCAATTGGAGGAATAAGGATAGGAGGCTCTTGTAAATATTCCTCGATTTTGTCGAAGGCAGCTTGGCAGTCGTCGTTCCATTTCATAACTTTATCTTTCTTCAAGAGTTTGAAGATTGGCTCACAAGTAGCAGTTAGGTGAGATATGAAGCAGGCAATGTAGTTTAGACGACCCAAGAATCCTCTAACTTCTTTCTCAGAATGAGGAACAGGAATTTCTTAAATGGCTTTAACCTTTGCAGGATCAACTTTGATGACTTTACCACTGACCACAAAACCTAGAAGTTTTCCAGACCTTACTCCGAAAGTGCACTTGTTAGGATTCAACCTTAACTTGTACTTCTCCAACTTCTCAAACAACTTGTGTAGGTGATCGAGGTGCTCTTCTTCAGTTTGCGACCATGCAATCATATCATCCATATAAACCTCTATTTCATGATGGATCATATCATGAAATAATGCTACCATAGCTCTTTGATATGTTTCCCCTGCATTCTTTAATTCTAACGACATGACTTTGTAACAAAAGGTGCCCTATTATGTAACAAAGGTGGTCTTCTCCATGTCTTCGGGATCCATCTTGATTTGGTTGTAGCCATAAAATCCATCCATGAAGGAGAAGACTTTATGTTGAGCGGTGTTGTCAACAAAGACGTCGATATGAGGTAGAAGGAAATCATCTTTGGGGCTTGCCCTATTTAAATCCCTATAATCTACACACATACGAAATTTTCCATCCTCCTTCGGCACGGGGACCACGTTTGCAACCCATTAAAGATAAGATGTCACAACCAGGAATCCTGCATCGAATTGCTTCATCACTTACGCCTTTATCTTTTCAGACATGTCAGGCCACATCCGACGAACCTTTTATTTGACAGGAGGGCAATCTTTCTTTGTCGATAGAAGATGAACCAGAATGTCAGTATCCAACCCCGGCATGTCTTCAACGACCAAGAAAACACTTCAACATAGTCATGTAGCATCTAAACCAACCTGCTATTGATACCATCTTCTAGGTTAGTGCCGATCTTGACCTCTTTCTTATCTGTCTCAGTACCTAGGTTGATAACTTCGACTGGATCTTCATGAGGTTGAATAGCTTTCTCCTCTTGCATTAGAAGTCTGGCTAGTTTCCCTGGTATTTCACAATCTTCCTCACCTTCGTCTTCGGCTTGGTTAATTGGATGTTCGAAGTCATAATGACAATAGTAGAGTCGTTGGCAATGAGATCCGGATTGGATGAGGATCTGCAAGTGTGTGTTTGTGCATGTAAGATACATGGCTATTTGAAAAATGCAATAAAGAAAAAGAAAGACAATGAGCACAAAATTTGAATGCAAAGGTCCAATGTTTTTTCATTAAATGATCATATGATAGATGAACATGAATAAAACCCTTAACAAATGGACCATGGTGCCCCGGGCAAGGCACATGGCTTAAAAGTCATTGTTTGGAATTAAGATTACAGACAAAAGTTCTTGAATTAAAAGAAAATAGTAAACAGTAATTACTCCTCATTGAAGGAGATGGGAATGAAGTCCTTTGTGTGCCATTTGTTGAGCTTTCCTCCGGTAGTAGGGTATATCCATTCTTCAAAAGCACATTCATCATCAGAGTATTCGACGATGTTTACTTCATGATTTCCGATGCGAAGAGGTGGCTTTCCCACACGAGCACGCCTGGCCTTTTTCTGAGCTTTGATGGTGAAACCCAGCCCAAATTTGTCTACTTTAAACGGAATGTCGGGGAGTTGTCCCCAAATTGTACTGCTTCTATCTTCAACTGCAGTGCAAGTATCTTTGGACGACACCATTCTTGGCACAACTTCAATAGTTTTTGGAATATCAGAAGAGATTTTGGTAGCGGAAACCATAAGAGGGACTACTTCGAAGGCTTGGCAAGAAGTCTCTATGAACTCACAATCCATCTCCACATATTTGAATGAATTGATGTGGCTTACCATGAATTCTTCTTCACCATAGATAGTGATGTTCTTCCCCTTGACTGGGTACTTCAACTTTTGGTGAAGGGTGGATGTCACTGCCCTAGCCCCATGTATCCAAGGGCGTCCAAGTAAACAAGAGTAAGCGGGACAGATGTCCATCACATAGAAAGTAGAATTGAAAAATTATGAACCAACTTTAATAGGGAGATTCACTTCTCCAAGTACCATCCTCTTGGATCTATCAAAATCCATTACAACTATGTCGCTTGGCTTTAACACCAAACCTTTGCAATCTAACCGGTCCAAGGCACCCTTGGGTAGAACATTTAGAGAGGAACTGATATCAACCAGGACATGGACCAGAGTAGTTCCCTTGCATTCGATAGAGACATGCAAAGCCTTGTTATGCTCCCTTCCAACACGAGTCAAGTCAGTGTCAGACAAACCTAATCTGTTGTCAGCCGTTAAACTCGCCACACAATTCTCGAACTGGTCATTTGTAGTCTCTCAGGGCACATGAGCTTTCTTCAAAAACTTGATTAAAGCTTGGGCATGAGCATCAGAACATAGTAGTAATGACAGCATGGAGATTTTGGAGGGGTTTTCCCCAACTCTTCGACTATTTTGAAATTACTCTTCTTTAAAATTTTCAGGATTTCCTCAATCTCTCGAGTGGAGGGCTCTTCAGCATCAACATCTTTGGCAGGTGCCTCTATCCCAACATGCTCACTTTCTTTTTCTTTGCCTCTAGTGTTGGCATTAGGCTTGTTATTGGTTATGTGAACATGAGTTGTTGTAGTAGTTGGTGGTAAAATATCAGGGGAGAAGATCCTCCCTGTTCTTGTTACCTTACTAGAACCTGCAATATTTGTAACATCGTTGGTCTTGTCTCCATTGATCCATGAATCTTGCTTTATTCCATGATAGTAAACTTCGGCACCATAGTTCCATGGAGCTGCTTTATTGGAGGAGTAAGGAATCGGCCCAGGGGTAGTGATTATTAAAGGAGAAATTGTTGATTCATTTGAAATCCTAATAGAACCCTTTGAGGAGATCCTAAGAGGCTTGTTGGAGATTGTTATATGGAAAGGTCTTCAGCTTTATTGGTCAAACTTTTGATGGTAGGAATTCTTTCAAACAGAATCTCGTGACTATCTATCATGCGTTGAACACCTTCTTTCAGCCATTTGCATCCATTTATTTGCTCAGCACAACAATCACAGTCTTTTAAACAGCCAGGGAACACCCCAGCTCTCAAAAAATCTCCCTTCACAGTAGTCAATGGAATAGTCAAATCCTCAACGGAGGAAATAATAGTAGTGTCATCAATCGTATTGACACCTTTGCTATGGTTCGACATTGATGCACTTATCACATTTGGAGTTATAGGTGGATCAAACTCGATAATTTTGTTGTTGATAAGATCTTGAATCTTATTCTTCAGAGCCTAGTATCGATCAGTTTCGTGCCCAGGGCTATTGGAATTATACGCACACTTGGAATTTGGATTGTACTTCGGTGATGTAATATTTGGATTTGATGGAGGATCATGAAATGTCACTAAGTTGGCCTTCAACTGATGTTGTAACACTTGGGTCAATGACATTCTAATCCTCGTGAACTGTCTTCGAGGAATTTCATATCGTTGATTGTTGGATAAATGTCTTTGAGCAGATGGAGGGTTGGAGATCAAAATAACATTAACAGATGGACGATGATCCTTCTTGGTACAGTCCCTTGCCCCATACACATCATTGGTTTCTTTCTTCCCAGTAAAGGGATTATTTATAGTGTTTGATATAGAAGCAAATGTCATGGGAATTTTTCCACTCTTGATACCACTCTCGACCCTTTCACCAGTCAGAATTAACTTAGTGAAACTGGACGATGAGCTCCCAATTAACAAGTTCAAAAACGGGCCAGTTAATGTTCCGATGAACATTTCCACCAACTTCCTATCAGCCAATGGTGGTTGAACTCTACCAGCAAGATCCCTCCATTTTTGCGCATATTCTTTAAAGCCTTCATTAGTACCCATTGTCATTCCTTGAAGTTGAACTCTAATTGGTGCCAAATCAGCATTGTACTGATATTGATGATAAAAAGCGATGGCCAGATCTTCCCATGTGTACCCTTCAATTGGTAAAACCATTCTAGCCGAGTCCCAGCCAGACTCTCTTGAAAGAAATGGACCCAGAGCTTCTTGTCAGTAGTATGTGGTTGTATCTTGCGGACGTAGGACCTCAGGTGAAGCTTCGGGTATGAAACTCTGTCATACTTAGCAAAGACAAGTATTTTGAACTTATGGGGAATGACGACCCCAAGTACTAAGCCCAAATAACCAAAATCCAAACCAGGTACAACTTGAATTTCAATAGCTTTCAGTCTATCCCCTAACTGCTTGTATTTATCTTCAGCTGGTGGATATTGTTCATCAAAGTAGTCTTCATCCTCAGAAGCTTGATCATTTTCACCCCTAGCACGGGTGCTCCTTGTCTCTTCATCCTAATTCTCGTCTTCCTCGGATGACTCTTCAACTATCTACACCTGACGTACTGGGCCTTTAAACCTTTTCCCCATGTTGATGAGGGCCTTCTTCTTAGTCATATTTTTGGCCGCCAACGGTGTCATCAGCTCTTGTTGTCCCTTGGCCAGGGTCAACAAGGTCTCTTGGAACTGGGAATTCTGTGCTTGCAAATCTTTCACGGTTTTCTCGATATCCATCTTACTGAAATAGTAGAAAGATGAGGAAACCTGTTGTGGAAAGCTTGCTTATGTTATGATGCATGAAATGCGTATGCAAATGATTTCAAGGACTTAGAAGATTTAAATTTTTTTAGACAAAGAAGGAACAAACATTAATTGCATTAATAAGTTTATATTGATTACAACATGCCTCTTGGGCTTACATTGAAAAAAAAGAAACAAAATGAACTAAATACAAATAAAAAGGCTCAAGTCTCCTATGGGCGCTTCCTCTTTGGAGTAATGTAGGCATTCAGGTTCCTCTCCTTGTGAAGTTGCCTTGTGAGCTCCAATGTCTTCTTTTCGCTTGCATAAAACTGGGCTTCAAAGGTGTCTCGCTCCCCCTTTAACTGAATCCAATCTCTTTGCAAATATTTAAGAGAAGTAGGAATATCAGGATGAAGGACAGTATATGGAACATCTCCCTTGGCAACAGACTCCATGATAATAGGTAGGATGGCTTCGTAAGGCATCATAAGGCTTTGAGCACGAGATCGCACCCACCTGAGATAAGGCTCCATATGAATGGAGTTCTTATACCCTAATGTCTTTCTATCAACTTTGTTAACCATGCCCCAAGCTCGTATGAATCTCTAACGATAACCTTGGACATCGCTCTCATAGTCAAATGCAATTCCTTGGACAAGTGTATAATGAGGGCCATCCCTCCTCGCATACCCAAACTATCGCAAATCCAAACAAGGATTGTAGGTTATACCTCCCATAATGCCAGGTAGAGGGACATTAGGGAATTACCTACAACGGTCAATAATAGTAATGTCCTCCAAGGATCGAGAACACCAATGAACATCAGAATGCGTGAGTGACATCAATCTATTAGACCATCTCACGCCTTGATCATTCTTCACAACAGATCGAGGTAGGTGCAAAATAAACCACCTAGCCAACAGAGAGTGCAACACATAAGAAGTCCTCTTCTCTTCATGGTGCGAGAGTGAATAGAATGCAAGATATCCCCAAGTAAAATAGGCACCGGATTGCGAGATAGAAAATTTTCGACTGTGTTCACATCTATGAGTTGGCCGGGATTGAGAAACAGTACCATCCCATAGACGAGAAGAGCTAACACTTCTTCAAAGGCTTGTAAATATAGAGCATCCCAAAAATATTGAGCCTTCTCCAACAAAAACTTGGCTAGAAACCCTTTGACACCACTTCTTGTTTCCCAATTTGCCACAATGTCAGATCGTTGCAATAGTAGAGCTCGGGTAATCTCCTCAGGTCTTAGGTTTCTTTCAATACCGTTGAAGGGTATTTGATCAAGAATAGGAATTCCCAAGAGTTTAGAGAATTCTTCCATAGTAGGCACAAGTTCGTAATCAGGAAAGGTAAAGCAATGATGTTTAAGGTCAAAGAATTAGAATAGCACATGTACCATATCCTCTTCAAAGTTTGTTGTAAACAAGTTGATGAGACGACCATATTTCTTGGCTGTGATACGGTGGCAGAACCGACTGTTAATACTAGTTTTACATTTTTTGTTCGCAAATGTACGGTAAGCAAGAGTCACCACCGACTTTTCTTTTATCCAACAAAGGAAAGGGTGAAAAGAATAGAAAAGACCTTTTTCGATATTTTCTGATTAAGGGGGTAGATTATGGAAAGGAAAAGTGTTAACACCCTTTCCATTCGTGGGTTTTCCATGGGCTATTAGATGCTAGCTCATGTTTTGAAAATTGCTTGTGATTTGTGTGTTTTGAAAATTGTTTTGAAAATGCCTTAGTGCGACGATTCGCTTTGTGATAACTCTTGTATCAGTCCTCAAGAGTGTTGACAAGGTGAATGTTTTTGAAAGTGTTTTGAAATATTTTTGTGTAGGTGTAAAAAATTGTTTTGAGCAAGCATCTAAGAACTTATCTACTTATACTCGAAAAGATCATTCTTTTCCTCCTAACCTTTAGACAGTGTTATCCTACTATTAGTGAGTAGGTAGCCCTATCGTTGGATGTATGAGGGACAAGTGCGGGTCATCGTTATGGTTATAGAAGGTAACATATAGGGATACCTTAGCAGTTCGAAGGGACGGTCTTCATATATTCGTAGGCAACATTGAGGGAAAAGATTATTTCTCGTAGGCAACTCGAGGGACATTGAGGGACTATGTTCTTTATGATGACTTTAATCGAGGGTCTTTGCTAAGGGTATCCCTATGTTCGAGGGACATGACCATTGTTTTTCCGAAGGCAACAAATAAGGTTACCCTAGAGGTGCGAGTGTACAAATGATTCTGTTCGGTTATTTATCTTGAAATTAGGGTTTTCTATCGTTCATTTTTATCTTTCCATACAATCCTATTAGTCTAAGCATTGCATAAAATATAGTAGCTGAAGGTAAAGGCGGAAATGTAAACCTAGACTATTACGGAGCTTTGGGGCAGTTACATGATAGTGAAGAGTGCGGAAAAGAAATCCTAAAGTTATTACATCTCGGAAGCAATTACATGATAATGATAAAAAAAGCGGGAAAAATAAAGCTACGCTATTACAGGTGAACGCGCCACTTTATCTAGGAAAATAAAAAAAAGATGAAAATAGCAAAGAATATGTTTTGGTGATTTTTTTTATGAAAAATGATTTATGATAATTAATTAAATAAACCTAAAAAACCTAATTAATTTTAATTAATAAAAAAATGTTAATTTTGAAAAAAAATTAATTAAAATACCTAAATCCTAATTAGTTCGAATTAAAAAAAAGGTTAATTTTAAAAAAAGTTAATTAAAAAAAAACCTAAAAACCTAATTAATTTTAATTAAAAAAATCCTAAAAACCTAATTAATTTTAATTAAAAAAAGGTTAATTTTGAAAAAAGTTAATTAAAAAAAAACCTAAAAACCTAATTAATTTTAATTAAAAAGGTTAATTTTGAAAAAAAAAGGGTTAATTAAAAAAACCTAAAACCTAATTAATTTTAATTAAAAAAAGGTTTTAAATTTTTTTTATGTGTAATGATTAACAAGAAAGAATTAAGTTTGCCAAAAAATAGATAGGGGAAGAAACATTAATGAAAAATAGAGTTAGAAAATACAAATAATGCAAATGTCATGGGTGGTTGTTGAACCAAAAATTAATTTAAAACTAAAATTAAATTAAAAAAAACCTAAAATTAATTATTCGAGTTTATTATGAAAAATCGAAGGTTTGTGAAAAATGTTAGGTTTTATGAAAAAAGTTTTAAACAGAAAGAATGAAAATAGGTAAAAGAATAAATAGAAAGGAAGAAAACCAAAACCAATATGGGTGGATGTTGAACCCACGCCCTTAACCTTGTTAGGATGTCTGCCTCGTCATGCATTGGTGGTTGTTCTGTTTTGGCCTTAGCGTTTTGTAATAACCCTGCATGGGACCCTGTCTAAATTTGCAGTGTTGAATCTCATGAACACATTAAATAAATTACTATATCATGAAATACAAATACAACAAATATATGAAATTTTGTAATGTTAAAAATCGATATGGCATGTATGAATGCTTCTACACTCTTTTGATCACGGAGATCAAACCAGACTTACCCTTACTGGAGAAGTAATGAGATGAGGGTTTGTAACAAGGATGGCTTGTGTGTAATGAGATGGGGGTTTGTAACAAAGATTTTAAGGTTTTTAGGGTTCTTGAAGGAATTTGATATTTTGACAGGGTTGTGGCAAAGGTTTTTTTCGTGTCCTGTTTGTGTAAAAAGAATGAGATTATATAATGGAAATTAGAGAAAAGATATGAGATTTGAATGTGCAATTGGGCCTCCAATAACCACAAGCAATAATGCATATTTTTATTCGTCCCAGGCTAAATCGCAGGGACTTAAGTGCAATTTTTAAAGTTGAAATGTGAAAATAAAATATAGTCGACATCGAGAACTAACTCCTGTCCAAAAATGGGCTCAATCAGATAAATGGTGAATTAATTATGAATTTTTGAAGTTTCACCTAAAACAAACTAATTTTGGGCTCCAATGTCAACTCTGACACGTTCATAAAAAACAAACTGGTATTGATTGGAGCATAACCCAGTCTCAACTTTGGAAGCAAAGTTGTAGATCTCTGAGTCAGTGGCCTTGTATAAAAATATGGGTCTGATCCGATAAAAATTGACCGAGTTATGAATTTTCGAAGTTTTGACCCAGATGAAATAATATTCAGCAATCAAGATTTTCGGTGCGTCACGCGCACTCTGAGCAAAAAACGTAGGCCTTTTGGATACCGTTCGAACTTGATACCTCATGTGAAAAATAGCCAACTCAATTTGTGAAATTTTGGCGCCGGAACCAACTCGGTACGATGAAAATTGACCAAGTTATGATTTTCTGAACATGACGCAAATAAACTTGTCACAAATTTTCTATATAAAAATACTTGATAAATCCGCATTTTTGAAGACCTTCTGATTGAAATTGGCTTCCAGCTGTGAGCGATGAAAATGTAGATGATGTCAAGACGGAATTTTGGCCACCGGAACAGGTTCAAAATGAGCCACGATCTTCAAGTTATGAATTTTTTAGTGCGTAAAAATTGCACTTTCAGCACACTTTTTCACCATATTTCTTCGAGAAAACTCACACATTCGGAGACCTTCTTTAAAGAATTAGCTCTCAAGCCGAACCTGAATTTGAGAATACGTTATCAGAGATATATTGGCAAAAGAACACTTGAATATGACGTGTCGGATTGGACTTGTGAATCTTTGAACCCCGAATCGTTGCGAAACGGCGAACCGATCTTCAGCACGAAAAATACTCTGAGAACATCCATTGACGAAATAAACATCACTTGTAACCTGAAGAAGCTTGCTAAATATACCTTGATTCCATAACCATAAAACCAATGATATGCATGTATGTAATAATGAAATGTAAGCCAAAAAGGTCAAAATAAAGAGGGTAAATTTTGGGGTACAACAGCTGCCCCTGTTCAATCTTCTTAAACCTGAAGATGTAGATTGACTAGTATACCTTTTGTGATCTGAAGTTGGAAGATGATTGAACACTAGAGTGTCCAAAAATATGCACTCATTTGAAAGATACTTGACTATGTAGATAATGCCAGGAATGGGCTTACAGATGCCATTTGGAGAAGATGGTGGAAGATCGTTGGAGACGGGCTTAGAGACGCCATCTAGAGGATATGACAGAGAGTCGTCAGAGATGGGCTTAAAGATGCCATCCAGAACAATGGTGATTTCATGAGATATCCCTTTGTGGGAATTCCTGTTCTTGCTGTTAGGGAGGACTCCGCTGAGGAATGTTAGTCTCTGTCTTGGAACATAGAGTTTTAGGAGCTTCAGTTGTCCGTTATTCTACTGGGGAGTCATCTCTTGATTGAGGAGACGAAATTAATCTGCTTATCTAGTCAGGATCCAGGCTTCACAGTGACTGGTTGAGGATGATAAGGCTGACTGCTATCTGGTCGTATTCCAGGCTTCATAGCGACTTACTGGGGAAATGTGAAATCGACCGTATCTGGTCGGGTCCATGTTTTACAGTGTTGTAAACTTTTGTCCGGAGATAAAAGAGAAGGAACCTGTATAGGGATTTCTCGGGATAAGTCCATGCAAAACTGTGTTACTTCGAAATGAAAGCCTGGATAGTAGGGCTGTGAGAAGGAACCTGGATAGTAGGGTTACTTCGAAATGAAAGCCTGGATAATAGGGCTATGAGAAGGAACCTGGATAGTAGGGTTACTTCGAAATGAAAGCCTGGATAGTAGGGCTATGAGAAGAAACCTGGATAGTAGGGTTACTTCGAAATAAAAGCCTGGATAGTAGGGCTATGAGAAGGAACCTGGATAGTAGGGTTACTTAGAAATAAAAGCCTGGATAGTAGGGCTATAATAAGGAACTTGGGTAGTAGGGTTACTTTGAAATAAAAGCCTGGGTAGTAGGGCTATCTCATTTGATCACATAGATTAGTTGACCCGTTTGGTTTTGGGAATTAATTTTCCATTAGCTGTCTGCAGATATGACGTGTATAGCTTCATGGACTTAATTTTGAACTGTTGGAATTGTTGATGGTAACCATCTTTCCTAAAAAGGTACATGATTAATTATATGCGGTGCATGAAATGCATTGTGTGATGATGTTTTAAAAATAAATGAGATGTGTTGTATGCAATATGTATGCGCACGTCATGATGTATGAACATGAAATGCTACTGTGACATATTCGAGTCTGCGAAAATAAATCCCTGACTGCTGCTGGAGAGTACTGGAAATTGAATTCCTGACTGTTGTAGGAAAAGTGGTTCTTCTACTTCCACTGGGGATGGTGAATAGAAATAACTATGCCGTGGATTTACTCCTTTCTTCTTGTGAATATCCTACCGGGGAGAGACTCTGCTTGAGAATAACTCTGTGGGGGAATAACTCTGTTTGAGAGAGGAGATGCTTTGCTGGAAGATTTTTCTGATTCAGAGAAATAAACTCCGCTGGGGGATGAACTTCCGTAGCTAGAGAAATAAACTCTAGTGGGGATTGGGCTTCGGTGTTCAGAGAAATAAACTCTGCTTGGGAGACAACTTTGTGAACTGCTTGCGATTATAAAATTCGGCTGGGGAATATAGATGTCAGGTCTCTGAAGGAACTTTACTGGGGAAAGTAACTCCTATTTGGGGAAACCGATGTCAAAGCTTTGGCTGCCTCTACTCTGTGGGAAGTGTAGATGTCACAGGGGCGCATGTAATGGTGACTTTGTTTCAAAGTTGTCCCTGCCCCTGTACCTGTTGGAGAAAGTACCTGCAGAGGCTTTGTGGATGGATCTATGTGTTGAAATAAGTGTCAGAATGACATTCGTCTCTGGATCGTATCTGAACTGTGTTTGAAGAGAATCTGAATAAGTATCAGGATGACATTCATCTTTGGGTCGTACCTGAACCGTTTCTAGATGAGAATCTGGAGTGAGTGTCAGGATGACATCCGTATTTGGATCATACCTGAACCGTTTCTAGATGTGAATCTGCTTTATTCAGAATGTTTCCATTAGGGAAGGGAAACTCTGTAATCCGCTTGGGGAATCCCGAGAAGCTTGGCGACTTCATTGGGGAATTTTCGTTGGAGCATTAATTTGGAGATTTTGCTCTGCCGAGGGTATGAGAACACCTGACATCAATAGATTGTAAGCTGAAAATATGGCGGTGACCTTGTAGTAGAATGCCCATGTCTTGATACCTGTTGTAGAAAATATCAACTGAGGATTTTGTAGATGGTTTGACTGGTACCCCAACTCTTGGAGTCCTCGGTGAATGCAAATCAGGGTAAGAAACGTTCTACTAAATAGACAAGTGACGAGATGACGGGACATAGTCGTACGCTTTAATCCCTAACTTTTTCCTGAACTGTCTTTTCATATTTTCAGTCCACCGGGATACCCTTTTTTTGCTCAATCCGCCTTTTCAGGTTTTCGACTTGCCGGGTGTACAACTTTTTTCATATGTATATCCCTAATTTTTGCCCGAACCCTTTTTGGTTCGCCGAGATGCCCTTATTTTTTCCTAGGCCAGTCAACCTAGCAGGTCTTTGTTCATACGTAGTGTTTTCCGACTATGTCCATGTTCACCGGGTACGGAGAATTGTAACTATCCTAGTAAGTGTTGCCACACTGCCAGAAGATGTTTGGTTGATCGTACAGGATTCATTGCTAGAATCCATGTCCAATGCTCCAAGTGATTCAGACGGAGATCTGCCCCTGGCTATTTAGCTTTTTTGAGAGATTCCTTGAATTTTGACTTGACTGCCCCAGATGATGGACAATGATCCCGCCGTGCCCCTTGGTTGGAAGTGTTTTTCCACTTGAGGTGATCCTTTTCATTGAGAAGGTTTTTGTTCACTAGATATTCGTCATGCGAATTTCTCTGCTGTTGAGCAAATAGTCATATGCAAACAATGGTATTTTAAGAATGCAAAGCTTATGTCTGTCTTGAAGTTTTAAAATTCATTTTTTTAGTAAAACAAACAAATTTTGTAGAAGCGTGATATCAACTCAAAATTTATAGCGAACCCTACAGGAGTCAGGATACCTTTTGTAACAATATGCTTTCTAACTAACCCATGCTTCAGCTAGTACTTTTAAGGGTTATAATGTAGCCTGGTTCACGGTTTAAGAAACAAAGGATAAAGGCTCAAAATTTATTTGTACCCACCCGTTCTTCGTGATGTTCTTCAGTCCTATGCTCAGCTAATTGTGCGTTCAACTCCTAGTTGAGTCTGGCATCTTGTCCTTGATGTTCCGGTGATGGTTCAGATACTGAAAGTTTATTTGGAAGAGGCATTCATTTTTGTAATGTTTTTTTTTTGGATTTGTAGTAACCTCTTTTTTTGGTTTTCGTTATCCCTTCTTTTGCCTGAACTGTTTCTTTTGTGATTATAGTCAGCGGGATGCCCCCGTTTTTTCTTAAGTCTCCTTCATAGGTTTTGACTTAATGGGCTTTTATTTTGAGAGATAATGACTGCCTGCTTTAATGATTATGCGGAACCATCACCATCTTCTGATTTGGAAGGACGTCTTCGAGGCCATTCATTGTATGCGAAGCGGAAGATTGCGACTGAATGCGCCTCTAAATTAACTGAGAAAACTACCCTGCCCCAGGTTATGATTAAGGGTTTTAATTTGTGTGAAAAGAAAAACTCCTACTTCTTTGTCTCGAAGGGGTTGACTAGGGATTATCTTCCTTATAACTCCACTGTTTAGGATTTGAAACAACGCCTGTACATCGTCAGCGGGGTCTGTTCAAAAGCGTACTGTGGAGATTGTGGTATCATTTTCGTCATCCTCCCTCTAAAGGCTTAGAGCTTTTGATCGAGTGTTGAATATCACAAAAGGAAGTAAGAAAGCAATTTTGAAATAGTGAATATGAATGAATTGATTCAAGATAAACATATGCAATGCAATGATGAAATAACAAGGTTTGATATGAATAAATGTTCAAACAACCGAAAGAAAATTACAAATTGAAAATTCTAATGAGAAAAAGCCTCCTTGTCTGATCTTCTCACTTCAGATGGTGTGCCTTGGAGGGATGGCAGAAGTCTTTAGTCTGATCACCTTTTGTGAACTCTAGCACTTTTTCATTGATCAGGTCCTGAATCTTATTTTTCAATCCCCAATAGTCATTCGTATCATGTCCAGGACTATCATAATGGTATGCACACCTTTTGTTGGGGTGGTAACTAGGAGTAGAAGTATTGGGATTTCGCAAAGGAGCCCTTAACGTAATCAACTCTGCCTTCAACATGTGTTGTAATGCTTGGGCTAGTGACATATTGATTCTGGTGAATTGTCTCTTGGGCTTGTCTTGCTTTTGCTGATTACCCCGTTGTAGTTAGTGATTTTGTTGTTGGGCTTGCGATGTAGCAGCAATTTGGAAAGGTCCACTCTTCACAAAACCAACTCCTTGTCTTATCAGGGGTTGACTAACGACTTGATCCTCGACCTCAACTATTTGCTTCATACGGTTGTATCTGTCTTGATGAAGTTGGTTGATGATGACTCTCAGCTCTTCTTGTCCCCGGGCTAGGCCTTGGATAAGAGCCATCTGCCCCAGCATCCGGGTTCTCATTACCTCTACCTCAGCTTGCAGTTGTTCCAATCGTTCGTCCTTATCGTCTTCAGGATTTTTCTTGGCCAGGTTCCCAACGAGGAGTGCTTTCAACTCTTCCAGCCCCTTGGATAGGTTCAAGAACATTTCCATGAACTGAGCTTCTTGAGTTTGGAGATCTCTGTTGTCTTGTTTGAGATCCATTGCTGAAATAAACAGCGAGAACATGAGAGACCTGCTTTGAATCCTGCTTATGCAATGACATGTATGATATATATATGCAATGTTTTCAAGGAACCACGGGGTAAACAAGAAGATGTCAGCAGTTGAAGTTTGTAGATTCGATTGAAGAACTTCGTATCATTGAGTGTCCTTCTACGCGAGTCAAGCTCACCATATCGAGTGGGTCATAGCCCCTGACTCAAGTTGTTGAGTTTTGATCTTCTGACGACAGTGGCTAGAGGAAAATAAATCTCCTTGCCCCTTGCTAAATGTCTGATTTATCATAACCTGCATCACAAACCCTTGAGATCCTTGAAATGGTTAAGGAAATGCTGTGGTATGATGTTATGATGTGTATGCTATGCGTTAAACAAAAATGTAAGGTGATGAAAACAAGTGACCCCTGCAAGAAATCCAAGTTATTGGATAATGACTGTAAACAAATCCTGCAAGGAAATCATGTTGTCTGATAATAAAACCCTGCAAGTAATTCAAGTTGAAAGCAAACAAGTCACACAAACAACCTTAGGTTTAGGCTTGCATGGGTTTTAAGGTAATACCCTCTTGAAGTTGGATTGGTTCAACCTGTCCTATAATAGTAACCGGGTTCTAAGGGATCTTAATATCACCGATCTTTCCCCCAAATTTAATTCCGGTAGACAATTGACTTGCCACCAAAGAAAACTCAAGAGTCAAACCTCAATGAGTGTAGCATCAAGTATCAACCGACTTTGGGTTTACACCAAAGACGACTATCTCACTACGTCCTAAAAAGCCAAGTTGGTCAATTAAGGTGCTAAGGTCAGTTGACGCTTTATGATACCATGCAGCAGCCCCGTATTCTCCTTGATTACTCAAGGTCTACCATTACACACCAAAGTATCGCATCAACATAGCTACTGTTTCAACCGTGTCAGTATACCCCACACAGCTCCCTCAGAGTTTATTGCTACTTACCTAAAAGGAATTCCCGGATCCGGGTTTAGGATCCAAACAACCCAAATATATACCCTTAAAAGTAAATCAAACAAGTCAATCCAAATAAGAAATTAAGAATGACCTAGATCCTAAGGTAAGCCCCACTTCTTATATTCTCCAGCAGAGTCGCCAATTTTGTGATATGGTGGCAGAACCGACTGTTAATACTGGTTTTGTGTTTTTTGTTCACAAATGTACGGTAAGCAAGATTCGTGTTGTACCCAAAAATTTGCCCTCCCATATTTCTCAAAACATTGCAAGAGAGATCCCCAAGTTGCTCAAGGAGGTCCAAGGGTTGACTAGACAAGCTCTCTCCTAAGGCAATCTACCCCAAATTAGGGTTTCATGTTGCATCAAGATCCTTGAGACCAAGTTACCCCAAATGCTCACCAATTTCCTAATATGTTCTCAAGATCATCCATGTCAAGTTTCAAGCCTTGCAGAGGAAGATTGCTCAGTCAATTGCTCAAAGGTCCAAAAATCGACTATGCTAGGGCAAAAGTCAACTGTGACCCACATACAGTCAAACTTCAAGATTTTTTGTCAACATTCTAATTTGGAAGTATATTTCATCATTTTATCAAGGGTTGATCATGATTCATCAAGGATTGCTCACAATTCATCAAGATTCAAAAGCTGCTAAATTAGGGTTTTGTAGGAAAAGTCAACTCAATTTGACCAAGCATAACTTTCTCATACTTTATGAGAAATGACCCATCCAAATATAATTTTGAAGAGGATGAAATTCCATACAATCCATCTTCAGCTCCCAAGTTCAAAATATGCACTCACAAGAAGTTATGAATTTGGACATTATAGGTCATTTTGGAAAGTCAACAAAAACACCTTTTTTGTCAAAGCTTCATACATGAACATGGAATATCAAAATGAGATGATACCAAAAGGGTTGTTTAGAGGACATCTCAAACTTTCTAAAAAATCCAAGAACACCTCCAAAGAGTCAAAATTGAGAAAGTTATGCATTGTTGAAGTTGACCTTTTTTGCAAAATGGCCAAAAGTCAACTATCCCCAAAACTTCAAATTTTGCCAAATGGGCCCAATCTTTTTCACTTGTTTTGAGTTGGCATCATAGCCCACGTGCTCTATATTTTTCCACTTGTCCATATCTTATTTTTATTATTTATTTTAATTTTTATTTGAATTAATTGAATTTAAATCAAATAAAATCAAATAAAATCCAAAAATATTGATAACAAAGAATCTTGTGATTGTTTCAGGCTCTAATTACAGCTAGCAAGGCATTCAAATTCGCATCAAAGCTTGTGGGCACAAAAAGATTGGAAATAAGCCATGTTTAGAAAGTTGTTCAAAGCAAATCAAATCAATATCCAAAGCATTGAAAGAGAGGGATTTGGACATAATAATTAACCCTAATGCATTGTCTAATACATAAGGGTTGCGTGCAGATCAAAAGAGAGGTTGAGAAGCAAGCGTGAGAGCAAGAACAAAAACTGAAAAATCAAGGAAAAAGTGTGAGATCAAAATCCCACTTAGAGGCATCCTCAAGGCTCGAGACCTCTCCCAATCGCTTCCTAGCACCTTCAGCAAGTGAAAGCAATCGATACCAATCATTTTCAAGCCCTCCAGTGCACTGTAAGTACGTCACGGTATCACCCTTTTCTTGAATTCGAAAAGCTTTATTCTTGCATCCATAGTGTAAAATAGTGGCATATTCTTGATCACCATATCATTTGCAAGCTTTTGACATTATTCAATTTCATTTTAATGGTCTTTAATGAAATCCACCATTGTTAGGGTTATCAGATTTGGTTTTAGGGTTTTCAATTTTAGGGACAATTGGCCTTAGTAATGGGTACCACTGTGTTCAGAAGAAGGAGATGGTTCTAACCATGGCCTTGGTGGTTGTTTTTGTTACCTGTACGAGATTTTGAGAGTGGACAGGTTTGTAGCGACGGACATTTATCCGTGGGTATAGGTCTCAAGGTTTTTAGCTACAGAGGGAAGAAGAAGACGATGAGTTGTCGTCCCACCATTGGCTTGTTTAAACGAGCGCGCATTTTTTTATTTTGTTTTCCAATTTTCTTTTGTTTTGTATATTATATTCAGCGTTTGATTAATGAACAAATGAAAACAAGTGGCGTAGTGGTTACCAGTGGGATGTTCAAGGCGTTAGAGGCTGGAGGTCAGGGGTTCGATCCCTGCCTCCAGCATTTGTTATTTTTCCTTATTATTTCAGGTGATTCAGTGCAAGCGAGGCCAGGAGATCCACCATGGACATTCATCATCCATGCGCCAGATGGCCAGATCTGGTGGCTACCACTGAGGGTGCACCAAAGGACCAAGTCAATGCACATGCGCATGATCCAGAAAGTCAAATGGACCTTCTCCAATTGGGCCAGAATTCTTGCTATTGGCACACCACTTTCAGGCCCATCTCTCTCTTTTTTATATTTTGTTTATTTCATTTATTTATTTATTTATTAACCCAAAAATAATTTTCTTTTTACCGAAAATCACCAAAAAATATTTTATGTCTAATGACATTTTAGAATTTTATTTTTCATCAATAAATATTAATTAATTTAATTAGGTTATTAATATTAGATAAATTTAATTAATTTTGTAAATATTTCAAATTAATTAGAATCAATAGGTTTTAACCATAATTTAATTATTTAATTTCTTTCCTAAAATAACAAAAACCAAAAAATATATCATTTTAATTATTTTCCATTAATTAATTTAATAACCAATTAATTTAGTATTTAATTTTAGGATTTAATTTCTTTTCTTAAAAAAAAATAAAAACAACAAAAACATTTTATTTTAATTAGGAGGGTCAAAACCCTAGTTTCGCATTCGATTCAAGTTTCTCGCGCGTTTTATTTTTTATTCAATTATTGTATCTGCTCCCGGTTTGTAATAATTTTAAATTAGGACATTTATTTATTTTTCTGCTTTTAAATTTCAAAGGGTTTGTCTTTGGCGATGTAAATACCTGACACCTTGTAATAGTTTAGTTTAAATTCCGCCCTTTAATTTCTGCAAATATTCAACTGTTAGATGTTTGATAATAGGGTTTTCATGACAAGAATGAATTCCTAAATTTAAAACAGTTAGATCACCCTTAATTGTGCAAAGATAAAAATAACTGAAAACAACACATTCGCACATGCGCACTCTTAGGGTACACCCCACTTGGTTGCCTTTGTAAACGTTTATTGAGTATAGGTTATTTTAGAGGTCGCCCTCTTGCCTAAAAGATCATAAGTTGCCTCGGAAAGGTTGCCTCAGATATTGTTGCCTCGAATAAATGATCTAAGATATTAGGGTTACCGCTAAAACATCCTAACATTGCTTTAGTGATTGTATGTCTCTCTTTCGAATTGACCCTAAAACTCCAACGACGATGCTACCTACTCAGTAATAGTGGGATAACATTATCTAAAGGAAACAAACATAGAACGATTCCTTTTTCGAGTAGGTAGATTAGTTCTTAGATACTTGCTCATCCAAAACAAAACTTTTTCACACTTACACTCCTTTACAAACGAAGTTTTCAAAAACACTTCATTACACTCTTGAAGACAGACGCAAGAGTTAAATCGTAGTCAAAACAAAAACTTTTCAAAACCCACAAGTACAAAGAAAACAATTTTGAAAATGATGAGCAAGTACCTAAGAGCCCGTAGATAACTACGGATAGAAAGGGTGATAATACCTTCCCTTTCTATAAATCTACCCCCCGTACTCAGAAATATCTTGAAAAAGGAATTTTTCTATGCTTTTTTCCTTTCCTTGTTGGATAAAATAAAAGTCGGTGGCGACTCTTTCTTACCGCGACATTTTACGAAAACAAATGCAACATGCAAACCAGCATTCTAAAAACAGTCAGTTCTTCCCACCGTTTCACAAGTCGCAATCGGCTTTTATTTTATCCAACAAAGGAAAGGGTGAAAAGAACAGAAAAAAATCTTTTTCGAGATTTTCTGAGTAAGGGGGGTAGATTATGGAAAGGGAAGGTGTTAGATCCCTTTCCATCTGTGGTTTTTCCACCGGCTCTTAGATGCTAGCTCATGTTTTGAAAATTGCTTGTGCTTTGTGTGTTTTGAAAATTGTTTTGAAAATTGTTTTGAAAATTGTTTTGAAAATTGTTTTGAAAATGCCTTAGTGCGACGATTCTCTTTGTGATAACTCTTGTATCAGTCCTCAAGAGTGTTGACAAGGCAAATTTTTTTGAAAGTGTTTTGAAATATTTTTGTGTAGCTGCAAAAAGTTGTTTTGAGCAAGCATCTAAGAACTTATCTACTTATACTCGAAAAGGTCATTCTTTTCCTCCTAACCTTTAGACAGTGCTATCCTACTATTAGTGAGTAGGTAGCCCTATTGTTGGATGTATGAGGGACAAGCGCGAGTCATCATTATGGTCATAGAAGGCAACATATAGGGATATCTTAGATGTTCGAAGGGACTGTCATTATATATTCATAGGCAACATCGAGGGACAAGATCATTTCTCGTAGGCAACTCGAGAGACATTGAGGGACTATGTTCTTTATGATGAATTTAATTGAGGGTCTTTGCTAAGGGTATCCATACGTTTGAGGGACATGACCATTGTTTTTCCGAAGGCAACAAGTGAGGTTACTCTACAGGTGCGAGTGTGCAAATGATTCAGTTCAGTTATTTATCTTGAAATTAGGGTTTTCTATTGTTCGTTTTTATATTTCCTTACAATCCTATTAGTCTAAGGCATTGCATAAAATATAGTAGCTGAAGGTAAAGGCGAAAATGTAAACCTAGACTATTATAGAGCTTTGGGGCAGTTACATAATAGTGAAGAGAGCGGAAAATAAATCATAAAATTATTATATCCCGGAAGCAATTACATGATAATGATAAAAAAAAGTGGGAAAAATAAAGCTATGCTATTACAGTTGAACGCGCCCTATACACTTTATCTAGGAAAATAAAAATAAGATGAAAATAGCAAAGAAAATGTTGTGGTGATTTTTTTAATGAAAAATGATTTATGATAATTAATTAAATAAACCTAAAAAACCTAATTAATTTTAATTAATAAAAAAAATGTTAATTTTGAAAAAAAGTTAATTAAAATACCTAAATCCTAATTAGTTCGAATTAAAAAAAAGTTAATTTTGAAAAAAGTTAATTAAAAAAAAACCTAAAAACCTAATTAATTTTAATTAAAAAAATGGTTAATTTTGAAAAAAGTTAATTAAAAAAAAACTAAAAACCTAATTAATTTTAATTAAAAATAGGTTAATTTTGGAAAAAAAGGTTAATTAAAAAAATTTAAAACCTAATTAATTTTAATTAAAAAAGGTTTTAAAAAAAAGTTTATGTGTAATGATTAACAAGAAAGAATTAAGTTTGCCAAAAAATAGATAGGGGAAGAAACATCAATGAAAAATAGGGTTAGAAAATACAAATAATGTAAATGTCATGGGTGGCTGTTGAACCAAAAATTAATTTAAAATCAAAAATTAAATTAAAAAAACCTAAAATTAATTATTCGAGTTTATTATGAAAAATCGAGAGTTTGTGAAAAATGTTAGATTTTATGGAAAATGTTTTAAACAGAAAGAATGATAATAGGTAAAAGGATAAATAGAAAGGAAGTAAACCAAAACCAATAGGGGTCGATGTTGAACCCACGCCCTTAACCTTCTCAGGATGTCTGCCTCGTCATACATTGATGGTTGTTCTGTTTTGGCCCCAACGTTTTGTAATAACCCTGCATGGGACCCTGTCTAAATCTGCAGTGTTGAATCTCATGAACACATTAAATAAATTACTATATCATGAAATACAAATAAAGAAAATATATGAAATTTTGTAATGTTAAAACCGATATGACATGTATGAATGCTTCTACACCCTTTTGATCATGGAGATCAAATCAGCCTTACCCTTACTAGAGAAGTAGTGAGATGGGGGTTTGTAACAAGGATGGCTTGTTTGTAGTGAGATGAGGGTTTGTAACAAGGATTTTAAGGTTTTTAAGGTTCTTGAAGGAATTTGATATTTTGACAAGGTTGTGACAAAGGTTTTTTTCGTGTCCTGTTTGTGTGAAAAGAATGAGATTATGTAATGGAAATTAGAGAAAAGATATGGGCTTTGAATGTGCAATTGGGCCTCCAATAACCACAAGCAATAGTGCATATTTTTATTCGTTCCAGGCTAAATCACAGGGACTTAAGTGCAATTTTTGAAGTTGAAATGTGAAAACAAAATGTAGTCGACATCGAGAAATAACTCCTGTCCGAAAATGGGCTTAATCGGATAAATGGTGAATTAGTTATGAATTTTTGAAGTTTCGCCTCATACAAACTTATTTTGGGCTCCAGTGTCAACTCTGACACGTTCTTAAAAAAAAACTGGTATTGATCGGAGCATAAACCGGTCTCGACTTTGGAAGAAAAGTTGTAGATCTTTGAGTCAGTGACCTTGTGTAAAAAGATGGGTCCGATCCGATAAAAATTGACCGAGTTATGAATTTTCGAAGTTTCGACCCAGATGAAATAATATTCAACATTCAGGATTTTCGGCGCGTCACGCGCACTCTGAGCAAAAAACGAAGGCCTTTTGGATACCGTTCGAACTTGATACCTCCTGTCAAAACGTAGCTAACTCAATTTGTGAAATTTTGGCATCGCAACCAGCTCGATACGATGAAAATCAACCAAGTTTTGATTTTCTGAACATGACGTAAATAAACTTGTCACAAATTTTTGTATAAAAATACTTGATAAATCCGCATTTTTGAAGACCTTCTGATCGAAATTGGCTTCCAGCCGTGAGAGATGAAATAATAGATGACATCAAGACAGAATTTTGGCCATCGGAACAAGTTCAAAATGAGCCACGATCTTCAAGTTATGAATTTTTTAGTGCGTAAAAACTGCACTTTCAGCATACTTTTTCACCATATTTCTTTGAGAAAACTCACACATTCGGAGTCCTTCTTTAAAGAATTGGCTCTCGAGCCGAACCTGAATTTGAGAATACCTTATCAGAGATATATTGGCAAAAGAACACCTGAATATGACGCGCCGGGTTGGACTTGTGAATCTTTGAACCCCGAATCATTGTGAAATGGTGAACCGATCTTCAGCATGAAAAATACTCTAAGAACATCCATTGACGAAATAAACGTCACTTGTAACCTGAACAAGCTTGCTAAATATACCTTGATTCCATAACCATAAAACCAATGATATGCATGTATATAATAATGAAATGTAAGCCAAAAAGGTCGAAATAAAGAGGGTAAATTTTGGGATACAACATTGGCAAATGGAGAATCGTTGGGAACCCTTGATGCTAATTATTTAAGTTGAGGAGGCACTTTCACAAGGTTGATTCAGATAGTGTTTCTTCGTGCGGAAGACATGTCCTACAAAACATCACAAAGATAAAGCCCAAAGTCCTTGAAATGGTTAGTGCAAATGCCATGCTATGATGTCATGATGTTATGTACATACACAAGCAAAATAAACAAATCCTTAGGTTTAGGCTTGCATGATGTTTCATTGGTAAGTATCCTCTTGAAGTTTAGTTGGTTCAACCTGTCCTAGAAAGTAATCAGGTTTTAGGGGATCTCAATATCATTGATCTTTCTTCATTGGGGATTGGTGAGGGTCATCGTATAGTCATACAATGCAATGTTGTGAGATACCTTAGCATTTTTCTTAAGGGTCTAGGATCATTTTGAAGGCAACATTCGAAGCGTCATCGAGGGACTATGATCTTGTATTTTGATTGTTTTTGCTAAGGTGTCTCACATGCATAACATGACCATTTTCTCAAGGCAACAAGTGGAGTTAACCCTGGAGGTGCAAGTGTGCAAGTGTTTATTTTTTCATTCATTTTTTGTCTTGAATTAGGGTTGTCTACTTGTTGATTTTAAATCTTGCCATACACACCCTAATTACTAGAATTTTATATAAAAGCGGAAAATTGCGGAAAATAAATATCCTACGATATTACATCATTTGGGGATGGGGTATACAAATTTACAAATGGGGGGTGGAAAGCAATAAAGGTCCTAATTTATACAACCATATTGAATAGCAATGAAGGAAAAATATATAGAAAATATAAAAATAGTGTAAAAGGAAAGGAAAAAATATTTTTATCCATTATGTGTCGACACACGCATCTTTGCATCAACACATAACTTTTCTTGTTCTTGTAAAACCAAAATCAACTCAGTATGAGTCGATATTGTAATACAGTGGGAAAACTAACTTGGGTGTTTTTGCGTTTGATTGCAATGTTGCGGATAGCAAGAGTCACCGCAGACTTTTTTTATCCAATAAAGGAAAGGGTGAAAAGAACAGGAAAGACCTTTGAGATATTTTCTTGAGTTCGGGGGGGGGGGGGGGGGTAGGTTATGAAAAGGGAAGGTGTTAGCACCCTTTTCATCCGTAGTTATCTACGGGCTCTTAGTTTCTTGTTAGATCATTTAAAATTTTGCTTTGTTTGAAAATGTGTTTTGTGATGGGTGCAAGTTGAAAATATTTTGAAAACGCCTTTGTTTCGGAAAACTTTGTAATGATTCTCGTCTCTATAAGAATGTATACAAAGTGATGGTTTTGAAAATAGTTCAAAGATATGTTTGTTGTTTGAAGATGTTTTTGAAAGTGTAAGTATGGAAATGGTTTTCGTTTGGTGAGCAAGCAACTACGAGCGTCCTACCTACTCAAAAGGTCCATGTTCTTTTCCTCCTACTTTAGATGTTGCTATCTTACCATTGATTTGGTAAGAAGCCCCATCCTTGGATGTGAAGGGACGGGCATGGGTCAATCGTATAGTCATAGAAGGCAACTTATGAGACATTTTAGCAATTTTCGTAAGGGACTAGATCGTTTACCAGAGACAACATCGAGGGACATCGAAGTACTATGATCTTTTTTATCGAGGGTCTTTGCTAAAATGCCCATATTCAAGGGACATGACTATTTTCCAAGGCAACAAGTGAGGTTACCCTAGAGGTGCACATGTGTGAATAGTGTGTTTGATTGCATGCATTTTTTCTTTGAAATTAGGGTTTTCTAACAGTTGATTTTATCTTGCCATACACACCCTAATTACTAACAATTTATATTAAAGCGGTAAATTGCGGAAATTAAAATCCTAAGCTATTACATCATTAGGGAATGGGGGACACAAATGTACAAATGGGGATTGCAAGAAATTAAACCTAATTATCTATTACAACCATATTGAACAAATATACAATAAATGACATTAATATAATGTACAAGGAATATAAAAAGAAATGGATTTTGCTTTGGATTTTTTGTTAGGAAAATTGTTTTGACCTAATTAATCTAAAGGGATATGATTAATAAAAATAGGAAAATTAATCCTAAGTTAAAAGGAAATAAAATTAATCAAGAAATCATTTTTTATGTTTTTTTATGGAAGGCTTTTGGTTAATTAAAACAAATATGAAAATATATAAAAAAACAATGTAAAAGAGAGAAAAAAACAAATCTTTCGACATCATGTGTCGAAGCATACCCTTCTTTCGACCATGTAATTCCAAATCGAACTCAGTATGAGTCAAAGCATAATGTGTTTTGTCAAATCACACACCCTTTTCCCTTCTGTTTGGGCCTGTAAAGCAGTATGCATCGAAGTCTAAAGCTTTGTGTCGAACCATGCTGTAATTTTTTAACTCCAACATTGTTTTATGGTCTGTACAGGTTAGTTCTTAACATATAATTGATAATAAAGGAAGACAAAAAAATGGTTAACTTCGAATGCAATGTTTATTACATATTATCTTCGAAGATGAATCATCAATGATACTTGAAACAAAGGGTTTAAAGTCAAGAAGACTTACCTTGAAGCTGGAATTCGTGTTTATAACTTGAGTTACTGCCTTGAATGTTCTTGGGTTCGAAAGAAAAGAATGGAGGTGTTGTGTTTTTTTTGGTTTTGGGTTTAAGAGTGTTTCAAGGCTTTAGCCTTTGTGTTCTCTCCTCCATCTTTTTTTCTTATTTTTTTCTCCTTTTTTCTTGCCAAAAGCCCCCCTTTGTGTGTTGTGAAACAACTTATTTATAGAAGAGTCTTGCTGGGGGTTTTGAGGGAAAAACAAATAAAATTTGAACTATTTAGGTATGCCCTTTTCATAGTTTTTGAGGTGCAACTCTTATATACTAATTTGGTCCAAATTAGGAGCAGTATAGCAGGACTGTTTTGCAGCAGTTTTGGAGTGTTGTGGCAGCTTGGTGCAGGGTTGTTTCATAGCAGTACAACATACTATTTTTTGACATGGTTTTAGGCTGTTATGTGGACAGTACATCAAGCTTGGGCTTGGCAGCATATAGGACTTTGTTCAGCAAGCATCTTGAATCTCTAAAAGATGTTGAATACTTCATCCTTTCGTTTTGATCACATAGATCCACAACCTTCGACCAAACTCATTAACAAACAAAATAATATTTGTTTCCAACAAATGAATGTTCTTTTAATGGACCACATGTACCAATTAATTTTTCCTTTCATTTTGATCACATAGATCCACAACCTTCGACCAAACTCATCAATAGAAAAAACAATATTTGTTTCTAATAAATGTATGTTCTTCGAATGGACCACATGTACCACTTACTTTGTCCTTTCGTTTTGATCACATGGATCTATAACCTTTGACCAAACTCATCAACAGACGAAAAAATATTTGTTTCCACCAATTATATGTTCTTCGAATGGACCACATTCATCTAAAAATACCACTTTGAGTACGCAAGATGATCTCATTGGCATGAAACGAAAGAATTTCTGGATTGCTTTCCTACCAGTAACCATCAGTTGATTAAGTGGTCGAAAGTTCAAATGTCCAAACCTCAAATTGTAATCCATAGTGTAGAAGCTATGTGTGTCGAAGGGTTTAGAGGTGGATCAAAGCAAGTTGCTTGAAGGAAGCTATTGCTCAGTCGAAGCTTGTGGATTGAAGCAAGCATGAAGATAGACTTGTAATCCATAGTGTCAAAACTATGTGTGTCAAAGGGTTTAGAGGTGGATCGAAGCAGGTTTCTCGAAGGAAGCCATTGCCTAGTCGAAGCTTCGGGATCGAAGCAAGCTTGAAGATAGACTTGTAATCCATATTATCGAAACTATGTGTGTCGAAGGGTTTAGAGGTGGATCGAAGCAGGTTTCTTGAAGGAAGCCATTGCCCAGTCGAAGCTTGGGGATCGAAGCATGCTTGAAGATAGACTTGTAATTGATAATGTTGAAACTATATGTGTCGAAGGGTTTAGAGGTGGATTGAAGTAGGTTGCTCGAAGGAATCCATTGCCCAGTCGAAGCTTGGATCTAAGCAAGCTTGATCTTCTTCAATTTGTCAAAAATATTTTTTTATCTATTATCTGCTTTGCCCTTTCGAATGCTTCCTCTTCCTCCTTTTGAAGATTCAGAAATTCTATCTTCGACCTGATGCTCAAAATTCCAATATTATCCATGGAAACTATATGGGGCATTAAAAGTCCAATTGTACTTGTGTAAACTTGAGCTTTTGAAAATCTATGTTAGAAATGTCTTGAGAAAAGAGAGGGAAAATTTTGGGGTACAACAACTTCCCCTGTTCAATCTTCTTAAACATGAAGAGTTAGATTGGAAAGTCCACCATTCGTAGCTTGAAGGTAGAAGATGATTGAAATCTAGAGTGCCCAAAAATTTGCACTCGACCATGTGTTAGTTGATTGTGTAGGGAATAGGCTTAAAGATGCCATTTGAAGAGATGATAGAGAGTTGTCGGAGATAGGATTATAGATGTCATCCAAAGGTGATTGTTGATAGAAATTAGACCAAGTCAAATCTTTACTGTAACTGGGAGAAGTATCAGAATAACTCTTTAGTCGATTTAATTCTGAATGACAAGTTGGAATGGATCCGCGTTAAGCTGTGTTTGGAAATGTTTTAGAAGGAATCCGTGTAAGACTGCTTCAGGATGAATCCGTGTGGGACTATATCTGGAAATTCATGAGAAGGAACCTGTGTAGGGCTGCTTCGGGATGAGTTCGTGTGAAACTTTATCTGGAAATGTATGAGAAGAAATCTGTGTAAGATTGCTTCAGGGTGAGTCCGTGTGAAACTGCATCTGGAAATGTATGAGAAGAAATCTGTGTAAGATTGCTCCGGGATGAGTCCGTGTGAAACTGCATCTAGAAATGTATGAGAAGGAGCCTGGGTAGGGCTTCTTCAGGATGAATCCGTGTGAAACTTCATCTGGAAATGTATGAGAATGAACCTGGGTATGGCTGCTTCATGATGAGTCCGGGTGAAACTTCATCTGGAAATGTATGAGAAGGAACCTGGGTAGGGCTGCTTCAGGATGAGTCAGTGTGAAACTTCATCTAGAAATGTATGAGAAGGAACCTGGGAATGACTGCTTCATGATGAGTCCGGGTGAAACTTCATCTGGAAATGTATAAGAAGGAACCTGGGTAGGACTGCTTCAGGATGAGTCTGTCTAAAACTTCATCTGGAAATGTATGAGAAGGAACCTGGGTAGAGTTGCTTCATAATGAGTCTTTGTGAAACTTCATCTGGAAATTAACGAGAAGGAGCCTGGTAGGGCTGCTTCGGGATGAGTCAGTGTGAAACTTCATCTGGAAATGTACGAGAAGGAACCTGGGTAGGGCTGCTTCATGATGAACCCGTGTAAAGATGCATTTAGAAGTTAGAAGGAACCCATGTAATATTGCTTCATGATGAGCCCGTGTGAAGCTGCACTTCAAGATGGGAAGGAATCCGTGTAAGATTGCTTCATGATGAACCCATGTAAAGCTGCATTTGGAAGTTAGAAGGAACCCATGTAAGATTGCTTCATGATGAGCCCGTGTGAAGCTGCACTTTAGGATGGGAAGGAGTCCATGTAAGATTGCTTCATGATGAGCCCATGTAAAGCTGCATTTGGAAGTTAGAAGGAACCCGTGTAAGATTGTTTCATGATGAGCCCGTGTGAAGCCGCACTTCAGGATGGGAAGGAATCTGTGTAAGATTGCTTCATGATGAGTCCATGTAAAGCTGCATTTTGAAGTTAGAAGGAACCCATGTAAGATTGATTCATGATGAGCCCGTGTGAAGCTGCATCTGGATGGGAAGGAATCCGTGAAAGATTGCTTCATGATGAGCCCATGTAAAGATGCATTTGGAAGTTAGAAGGAACCTGTGTAAGATTGCTTCATGATGAGCCCGTGCGAAGCTGCATCTGGTCATGTAGGTAGTTGCTCTGTCTTGCTTCAGAAACTACTCTTGGACCTGTTGAAAATTCTTGATGATAATTATCTGTTGATTAATCTTTTCTAAAAAGGTAAAGAGTTAGTTGTATGCAATGTCATGATGTATGAAATGCACTGTGTAATGGTGTTCTCAAAATAATTGAGATTGTGCTATATGCGTTTCGTATACATGTGTTATGATGTATGAATGTGAAATGTTATTGAAGTGCATCTTTGTCCTGGAAAATAAAATCCTGACTACTGCTGGGGAGTTTTAGGAAGTTAAATCCCTGACTGCTGGTTGGAGATGAAGAGTATTTGTATCTTCAAACTTTGTTTAGAGTGTTTCCGCTGGGGATTCCTGTTTTGTTGTTTGAGGAGAACTCTGCTGTGGAACATTGACTTTGCTTGGGGGAAACCCTATGGAGAGTGTTGATTTCTACTTGAGGGAAAGAGTTCAGGAGTTTAGTTGCCAGTTGCTATATCGGGGAGCTAACTCTTGATTGGAGAGGAAGAAACAACCTACTGGGGATAAAGAAGTTAACTGTTATTTGGTCGGATTCCAAGTTTTACAACAACTCAACTGGGGATATTGGTAAACTCTACTGGGGAAGAGGAGTTTTGTTAGTGATTTGTATTGGTCTGGTGGATTTGTAGTTTGTTGGGAAAATAAACCCACTTGACAATCTGTTGGAGAGGTGTTTTCTTCTGGAAGATCTCCTTAAGGCTTGCTCTTAAGACCAATTCAGCCCGGGAGAGGTTTTCCGGAGGTTGAAACTCTGGCTGGTGATTGCATGGATCCAACTTTTTGGGGATATCCCTAAACTTGGCCTTGTGGGGTTTGTCCCCTTACCCGTGAAGATTATTCTGTGGGGATAACTTTATAGAGGTGGCTCTGACGACTTCAACGGGGATCACCTTATGAAAGAGACTTTGTGGGGATTTTCTGTTGTTCATAGTAGTAAGTGTTGTAGCGCTTCCAGACAATGTGTGCTTGACCGTACATGACCCTTTACTGGAATTTATGTTCCATGACCCAAGTAATTCAGATGCAGACCTGCCCTGGCTACTCAGGAATTTATGAGAGACTTCTTGAAATTTTGAATTGACTGCCACTGATGAGTTGGGATAATAACATGTCATTCCACCTTGGTTATAGAGAGTTTGTCATCGGAAGTATTTTCCATTTGAAGTGATTCTGTTTCTTGAGAAAATTTCCGTTCATTGGATATTCGTCGTATGAATTTCTCTGTTGTCAAACAAATAACAATATGCAAACAACGATATTTAAAATAATGCAAAGTTTATATTTGTCTTGGAGTTTGAAAATGCATTTTATCAGATAAAAGAATTTTGTAAGAATATGAATTCAACTCGGGATTTACAATAGGCCTTACAGGAGTCAGGATACCTTTTGTAACAATATACTTTCAAACAAACCCATGCTTCAATTAGGACTTTTAAAGGGTTGTAGCATCGCCTGGTTCACGGTTTAAGAAACCAAGGATAAGGCTCGAAGTATGTTTGTACCCAACCTGCTTTTTGTGATGTTCTCCAGTCCTATACCCAGTTAATTGCACATTTTGAATTCCAATTGAGTCTGGAATGACGTTTTGGTGATGGTTCAGATACTTAAAGTTTATTCGTGAAGGCAATCATTTTTGCAACATTTTTCATGTTTGTCAAGGATTTGTAGCGCCCTCTTTTTGATTTGTTGTCCCCAATTCTTGCCTGACTGTTCTTGTTTTGAGATTACAGCCAGTGGGATGCCCCAGTTTTTCTTAAGTCTCCTTCATAGGTTTTGACCTAGTGGACTTTTCTTTTGAGAGATAATGACTGCCTATTTTACAGGGAACCATCGTCGGCTTTTGATTCAAAAGGATATTTTTGATGTCACTCGTTGTGTATGAAGTGAAAGCTTGTGACTGAACACGTATTTGAATTAACTGAGAAACTAACCCTGCCCCAAGTTTTGATTAAAGGTTCCAATTTGTGTGAAAAAGAAAACTCCTACTTCTTTGGCTCAAAGGGGTTGACTGGGGATTATCTTCCTTATAACTCTAGTTTTTAGGGATTGAAAGAACGCCTGTACATCGTCAGCAAGGTCTGTCTAAAAGCGTATTGTATGAGATTATGGTATTGTTTTTGTCATCCTCCCTCTAAAGGCTTAAAACTTTTAACGAGATTCAAATATCACAAAAAGGGGACAAAAGCATAGTTTAAATATAGTGATAATGAATGAATTAATTCAAGACAAACATATGCAATGCATTAATGAAAACAAAGTTTGACATAACAGATAAGTGTTCGAACAAACAAAAGAAATTACAATTGAAAATTCAAAATGAACTGGACACTCTCAATGATTTGGCATGGGAGGAGTGATCACATTGGGAGTCACGGGAGGACCGAACTCAATCTCCTTGGCGTCAATTATATTTTGAATCTTGTACTTCAGCGTCCAACAATCGTTTGTATCATACCCAGGACTGCCGGAATGATAGGCACATATTGCATCGGGATTGTAGTTAGGAGAAGAAGTTTTGGGGTTTGGATGAGGTCCTATCAACATAATCAGATTCATCCCTAACATATGTTGCAATGCTTGAGATAGTGGCATGTTGATTTTGGTGAATTGTCTCTTGGGCTTGTCTTGCCTTCGCTGATTTCCCCGTTGTTGTTGTCGCACTGATGCAGGACTAGAGATCAAGACTACCCCCACATATTGGTCATGGTTACTCTTGTTACGACCCTTTTGGCCGTACATAGCATTTGGCTCTTTCTTCCCATTGTACGGATTATTCTTAGTATCGGAGGATGTAACCCCTTGGATCTTTCCGCTTCTGATTCCATTTTCAACTTGTTCCCCAGTTAGAATCAGCTCGGTGAACCCGACCGAGGAGCTTCTGATTAGGTGATTGAAGAAAGGCCCTGTCAAATTTCCCATAAAGATATCAATCAGCTCTCTGTCAGTTAAGGGTGGCTTCACCCTACTAGCCAGGTCTCTCCACTTTTGGGCGTACTCTTTAAAGCATTTATTTGAACCCATGGTCATATTCTGCAACTGCACACGAGTTGGTGCAAGATAAGCGTGGTATTGGTACTGCTTGTAGAAAGCAGCAACTAGATCCTCCCAGGTTTGGGTATTGGTCCCTTCCAATTGATAAAACCACTCCAACTGCGTCCCAGATAGACTCTCGTGGAAAAAGTGCACCCATAGTTTTCTATCGACGGTGTGCGGCTGAATCCTACAGACATAGGATTTTAGATGAAGCTTCAGACATGAGACCCCATCATACTTGGCAAAAGCAGGAATCTTGAATTTTTGGGGAATGGCCACCCAAGGAATCAAACCCAAGTCTCCAAAGTCTAAGCCAGGCACAACTTGGATCTCCACAGCTTTTAGTCTGTCTTCAAGCATTTGTATCTGTCGTCGACCGGCGGGTACTACTCCTCAGAATAGTCTTCATCCTTAGTAGCTTGGTTATCCCTAACTCTAGTGCTTCTAGCCTCCTCTTCTTGATTGTCTTCTTCCTTAGTAGAAGTATCTTCTTTTTGAGCTAGTTAGGCAGGACCCTTGAACCTTCTTCCCATGTTGAGGATGACAACCTTCTTCTTGCTCCCTTTGGTGAAGATTGCTTTCAGATCTTCTTGCCCCTTGGCTAAGTTCAGGAGCACTTGTTGGAACTGGGCATTCTGAGCTCGGAAATCTTTAACTGTCTGTTCTAGAGCCATTTTCTTACTAAAATAAACAGCGAGAAAAATGAGAAACCTGTCTTGAGAATACCTGTTATGTAATGACATGCATGATACGTAAAAATGCAATGTTTTCAAATATCTCGCAGGGTAAACACAAGAATATGTTAGAAGTTAAACTTTGATCACAACTTGGATTGGAGAACTTTGTATCGTTGGATGTACTTCCACGAGAATCAAGCTCACCATGTCAAGTGGGTCATACCCCTTGACTCAAGTTATCATGCTTTGGTCTTTGACATCATTTAGTTAGAGGAGAATAAATCCTCTTGCCCCTTGATAGACGTCTGGTTCATCAAGACCCTGCATCACAGGCCCTTGAGATCCTTCAAATGGTTATTGAAAATGCTATGGTATGATGTCACGGTGTTATGTACAAATAATCATACACAAGCAAAAGCAAACAAGTCTTTATGTACAAACAAAACAAACAAATCCTTAGGTTTAGGCTTGCATGGAGTTTATAGGTAAGTACCCTCTTGAAGTTTAGTTGGCTCAACCTGTCCTAGTAAGTAATCGGTTTCTAAGGAGTCTCATATCACTGACCTTTCTTTTAGGCATTGTTTTAGCTCAATCACCGAAGTATTGCAGCCAAAATATCCCAAAAGTCCAATCTCAATGAGTGTAGTATCGAGTATCAACCAATATTTGGTAGGAACCAAATTCGGACATCTCACTACTTTCTAATGGCTTAGGATGAGTCAATTAAAGGTTCTAAAGGTCAGTTAGCGCTTAATGACACTATAAGGAAGCCTAATGTTATCCTTGACTGACTCAAGGAACATTAGTACAAGCCAGAGTATCACGCTAACGTAGCTATCACTTTTTCCATATTGTTCTACGTTGTACAACCTCCATGATTTATTGCTACTTACCTAAAAATGTGCCCCAGATCTGGGTGTAGGATCAAAAACCCAAACAAGGACCCAAAATGTAAAGCAAGCAAGCCAAACAAAGAAAGCATTTTAAAGGTGATCTAGCTCTAAGGTAACCCCATTTTTAAGTATCTCCCCAGCAGAGTCGCCATTTTTGTAATACGGTGGGAGAAATGACTTGGGTGTTTTTGTGTTTGATCACAATGTTGTGAATAGCAAGAGTCGCCACCGACTTTTCTTTTATCCAATAAAGGAAAGGGTGAAAAGAACAGGAAAGACCTTTGAGATATTTTCTTGAGTTCGGGGGGTAGGTTATGAAAAGGAAAGGTGTTAGAACCCTTTTTATCCGTAGTGTTGTACCCCGAAATTTTCCCTCCCATTTTCACACAAGACATACTCCTAGAAGTTCTCAATTGCTCAAGGTTGACCAAGAATTGACTAGACAATTCTCCTCCTAAGACAATGAACCCCCAACTAGGGTTTCAATTTTCATCAAGATGGTTGAGCTCCAATGGTATAAAATTCTTCCCATGGTCCTAATATGTCTTCAAGATCATCCATGCCAAGTTTCACGCCTTACTCAATAAGTTTGCTCAGTCAATTGCTCAAGTATTGGAAAATCAACTGTGTTAGGTCAAAAGTCAATTGTGGCCCATGTACAGTCAAACTTCAAGACTTTTGGTCAACATAAATATTTTGAAGTGATATCCATCATTTGATCAAAGGTTGATCATGATTCCTCAAGAAATGCTCCTAACCCATCGAAAGTCAAAAGTGGCAAATTAGGGTTTCTATAGGAAAAGTCAACTAAACTTTGACCAAGCATAACCTTCTCATACTTTATCAGAAATTTTCCAACCAAAGCTCATTTTGAAAAGAATCCAATTTCCTACAACTTCTCTTCATCCCTCAAGTTCAAGAAATGCACCATTTGAAAGATACAAGTTCATACATTACAAGTCATTTTTAGAAAGTCAATAAAAGCCACTTTTTCCAAGACCTTTAACATCAAGATAACATCTTCAAATGCAAAATTGATCAAAATAAGGATTGAAGTAGACATATTGGGCTTTCCAAAAATTCCAATATCATCATCATCATCATGAGATAAAAATTGAGCAAGTTATGGCTTGTGAAAGTTGGGAAATTTTGTGAAATTTCAAGAAATATGCATTGAGCAAATTTGAGCTTTTAAGGAAATGGCTCATTTTTTTGAACTTCAAACATCTTCCTAAGAGTATAGAGGACTCCTAAAACCATTTTTGCATAGTCTTGATTTTATTTGTATTTTATATTAATTTTATTTAATTAAAAATCAAATAAATCAAGATTATTACAAATTATATGGTTAAGGCTTGTTTTAATGCATGGAGGGGTCCCAATTTTCGTGTACAGCAAGGCCAGCATGTCCACATTCATGGAAGTTTCAAAAATGGAAAAAATCCCATAACTTTGGCCAAGGTTACAAATGGATATTCATGGCATTCAAGCAATTGATTATGGCTGTTACAAACATTTTTTTTCGTGTCTCCTCATTACTCTCTATATAAACAAGCCATTGGCCAGTTCCAAACACGCATACATAGCCTGGAGAACCCCTGAAAGTTTTGCAAAAAAAAACACCAACCGTTACTAGGCCTTGAAACACAACAAAACACTCCCCATAAATCACAGTTTGCTCTTGTTTTTTTCAATCTCGTTTTCATTCATTTATGCATTATAAATATGATTTGACTGCATATTTATGTTTGTAATCATCATGGGAATGTTTCTGGATGTTTTATTTTGAGTTTGAGTACATATATAGAGATCCATCATTGTTAGGGTTCCGAGTTCCCAATTTGGGGAACCTGACTTAAAGGACAAATTGGATAAAATTGATGGTACCAATGAATTCAGGAGGAAGATTGCAAGCGATCCATGGCCTTGGTTGATGTTTTTGACGTATGTATAATAATTTAAATTGTACAGGGCTATAGCTACAGACGCAATCTGCCACTATAGGATTTAGCAACAACATTGTCCGTCACTAAAAGCCTCGTTCAATCTGAACGAAGAAGATGAAGCATGGCAGCCTTTCATTGGATCATTCAAACTGCGCACGTTTTTTTTAATTTACCATATATTGACTTAATTTTTTATTTGTTATTTTGGTTTGGTTTTGTATAAAAAATGGCAAGGCAACTCAGATGGTGATGAGGTGTGTGTATAAGGGAGAGGACCTGGGTTCCAGTCCCAGGTCCAGCATTTTATTTTTCTAACATTATCAACTGCAGATTCAGTACATGTTAGATACGCTAGTCCAACATGCACCTCCAGATCACCATCACTGGATCTTGTTTGATCTAAATTAAAGGATTCCCACATGCAGGTGCACCATGAGCTATCACAAGCGTTCCTCACTGGATCCCAATACAAAATTCTGATTTGGGCCAAGCGTTTTTGACAACAACACCCCCCCCCCCCCCCCCCCCATTTATGCTTTTGATCACCAGACCCACTTTGCATTTTTTTTGTATTGTTTTATCTATTTTTATTTTATTTTTTTTCTTGATTATTTATTTAATTAGCCAAATAATGGAAAAAAATCACAAAAAATTAGTATTATATTTTTTATTAAACAATTAATTTCTTGAATTAATTAATAACTATTTTAACCATTTTGTTTCTTTAATTAAAACTGAATTAGAAATTAGGATTTAATTTAAGTTTTATCATTTCCTTCTCATAATAAAAACTAAACAAAAAAAAGAACTTAGACTATTTTTCTTAATTAATTTTCATTTTTTAAACATACTTTAGGATGTTTAATTTAAATATTTTCTTAAATAAATAAAAAACCAATACCAAAAATATTTTCTTTTATGTTTTCACACGTACTTTCAACTTTTCGCGCGTTTATTTTCTTTCGCATTATTTATATTATTGTAATTGCTGTATGGGATGTAATAGATGATAAGTATACTCTTTTCATTGCTTTATTTTCTTTTCCACAATTGCTTTGGAATGTAAATCCCCCTCCTCGAAGCCATGTAATAGTCTAGATTTATACTTTCCGCATTTTATTTTTCTGTATATATAATTGTTAGTAACTTAGGTGTGCATGACAAGATAAAGTCAATTAATAGTTAGATCACTAACTTCAAGATAATATAACTGAAAAAACACGCTTCTCACACTTGCATCCTTAGGGTATTCTTCACTTGGTTGCCTCGGAAAACAACACTTTATCACACTCTTAAGGACTAATACAAGAGTTACCATAAAGCAAACAAAAATCTTTCAAAATGCACAAACACAAATAGTTTTAAAAAATGAGCAAGTACCTAAGAGCTTGTGGAAAACCACGGATGGAAAGGGTGCTAACACCTTCCCTTTCCATAATCTACCTCCTTACTCAGAAAATATCGAAAAAGGTTTTTTTCTGTTCTTTTCACCCTTTCCTTTATTGGATAAAAGAAAAGTCGGTGGTGACTCTTGCTTACCGTGACATTAGCAAACAAAAAAATGCAAAACAAGTATTAAACAGTCGGTTATGCCACTGTATCACAGAACTGGCGACTCTGCTGAGGAAAAAAATAATAAAGTGGGGTTTACCTTAGGGTCTAGATCATTTTGTGTCTTTGTCTGTTTGTTTGTATTATTTTTAAGGGTACTGTTTGGGGTTACTATAGATCCTACACCCGGATCTGGGGAAACCTTTTAGGTAAGTAACAATAGATCTTGGAAACTGTCTGGGGTATACCGACACAGTTGAAGCGATGGCTACGTTGATGTGACACTTTGGTTGGTACCGGTAGCCCTTGAGTTAATCAAGGAGAATACGGGGCTGCTGCGTGGTATCATGAAGCGTCAACTGACCTTAGAACCTTTAATTGAACAACTTGGCCATTAAGACATAGCGAGATAGCCGTCTTTGGTGTATTCCCAAAGTCGACAGATACTCGATGCTACACTCGTTGAGATTTGACTCTTGAGTTTTGTTTGGTTGCGAGTCAGTCGCCTATCGAACGAAACTTGTGAGAAAGATCAGTGATATTGAGATCCCTTAGAACCTGATTACTGTTTATAGGACAAGTTGAACCAATCCAACTTCAAGAGGGTATGACCTTAAAACCCATGCAAGCCTTAAACCTAAGATCTTGATGTGATTTGCTTGTGCTTGCTATATATGTGATTTCTTGGCATAATCATGACATTATAACATGGCATATCATACTAACCATTTCAAGGATTTTCTAGGGCTTATCTTTGTCTTATTTTGTAGGATATGACATCCGCTCGCAGAAACGCTATCCAAATCAACTTTGTGAAAGTGCATCCTCAACTCAAAGAGTTAGCATCAAGGATTCCTGAAAGCTCTCCCTTCACTAAAAAACATGGTAAAATTCTCAACTTGGTCACTTCAAACCCTGATGAAGAAATGTTAAAGGTTCTATTTCAGTTCTTTGACCCGTTGCACCACTGCTTCACTTTTCTTGATTACCAGTTAGTGCCTACTATGGAGGAGTTTTCTCAGTTATTGGGGGTACCTATCCTTAATTAGATACCATTCAATAGTACAGAAAGAGACCCAAAGCCTGAAGAGATTGCTCAAACTCTGTCTTTACAACGGTCTGATGTAATGTCAAATTGGGAAACCAGAAGAGGTGTCCAAGGATTTCCAGTCAAGTTTCTATTTGAGAAAGCTCACTATTTTTGGGATAACCTGGATTTACAAGATTTTGAAGAGGTGTTGGCCCTTCTCATCTATGGGATGGTACTATTCCCTAACACGGACCAACTCATAGATGTGAATGCGGTTAAGATTTTTCTGTCTCATAATCCGATACCTACCTTACTTGGAGATATTCTACACTCTCTGTGTACTCGCACTCTAAAGAGAAGAGGGACCCTTCTATGTTGCACTCCTCTATTGGCTAGGTGGTTTATTTTGCACCTACCCAGGTCTATTCTGAGAAATGAGCAGGGTATGAGATAGTCTCATAGGCTGATGTCCCTTACACATTCAAATATTCATTGGTGTTCGTGATCCTCGAAGAATATTACCATCATTGATATGTGGGGAATTCCCTAATGTCCCTCTCTTAGGCATTAGGGGGGTAATCACTTATAATCCTTGTTTTGTGTTGCGACAGTTTGGTTATGCTAGAAGGGATGGTCCTCACGACACACTCGTCCAAGGAATCACATTTGACTATGAGAATGATGTTCAGGGTTATCGTAAGAGGTTTATTCGAGCTTGGGGAATGATAAATAGAGTTGATAGCAAGACACTGGGGAACAAGAATTCCATCCCTCTAGAGCCTTACCTCAAATGGGTGCGAGCACGGGCTCAATGTCTTATGATGCCTTACCCCGCCATCTTACCTGTGATTATGGAGCCAATTGCTGAGGGAGACACTCCTTACGTTGTTCTTCATCCTGACATGCCAACTGATCTTGAGGAGCTATGAAAATCCTGGATATAACTTAAAGAGGAATGAGATACCTTTGAAACCCAATTCTACACCAGCGAGAAGAAGGTTTTAGAGCTCACCAGGATACTTCATGAGGAGAAGAGTACATTACATTGCACCAAAGAGGATGCGCCTGTGGGAAGCTTGAGTCTTTCTTTACTTGGAGAGTTTTATTTTTGCTTTATTGTTTCCATTGTAAGCCCAAGAGGCATCATTGTGATTGATAAAACTTCTTAATGCAATTAACGTTTGTTCTCTTTTTGTTTAAGCAAATTTGAGTCTTAGAAATCCTTGAAAACATTGCATACATATATCATACATATCATTGAATGAACACGTTTCAAAACAGGTTTCTCATCCTCTGCGCTGTTTATTTCATGCAATGGCTCTAGAACAAACAGTGAAGGATCTACAGACTCAGAATGCCCAGTTTCAACAGATGATTATGGGTCTGACTAAGGGACAAGAAGAACTGAAAGCCATGCTTGTTAAAGAAAAGAAGAAGCCAAGGAAACTAGCTGGTGTGGTGAACTTGGGAAGAAGGATCAGAGGACCAGTGCGGCGAGCCTCTGAACTGATAACTTCATCAAAGGAAGGAAATAATCAAGAGGAGGAAACAAGAGAGGAAGACTATGATGAGGAACAATATCCCCCTGTTGATGAAAAATACAAACAACTGGAGGATCGTTTAAATGCAATGGAGGTCCAAAAGGTACCAGGTCTGGATTTTGAAGAACTGGGTTTGATTTCTGGGGTTGTCATCCCGCAAAATTTCAAGGTGCCGGTGTTCGCCAAATATGATGGGGTTTCATGTCCCAAGATGCACCTTCGGTCTTATGTGAGGAAGATACAACCTCACACTACTGACAAGGACTTACGAGTCCACTTCTTTCAGGATAGTCTGTCCGGAACTCAACTAGAATGGTTCTACCAGCTGGAAAGGGCCAACATCCGTAATTGGGAAGACCTGGATACTGCTTTCTACAAGCAGTATCAGTACAATACAGAACTTGCTCCCACCCGTACACAACTCTAAAGCATGTATATGGGTTCGAGCGAGGGCTTTAAAGACTATGCTCATAAGTGGAGGGACTTAGCAGGAAGAGTCCAACCCCCTGTCTGATAGGGAGCTAGTGGATATGTTTCTGGGTACCCTGTCTGGTACGTTTTTCAATCACCTGATTGGATCCTCAGCCAACTTCACTTAATTGATCTTGACGGGAGAAAGAGTGGAAGTTTTAATTAGGAGTGGTAAGATCCAGAAGGATGCATCCTCCAGTGCAACAAGGAAACCATTTTCTGGGAAAAAAGAGGTTAGTGTTGTGTACAACAAAAGGAATTAGGACAAAATTGAACATTGTCTAACGGTAGGGGCTGTTATGATCTCTAAACCTGCACCTACTCAACAAAGGAACAATCAGCCTAGAACATAAAGGCCGGTAAGACAGTTTACCCGGATAAATATGACGATGTCTCAAGTCTAACCACATTTGTTGAAATCTAATCTGGTAACCTTGCGGGAAGCTCCGAAGAATCCCAACACTGCCTCTCCCCGTTACAATCCTAATGCTCGATGTGCTTACCATTCAGGAAGTCTGGGTCATGATACAAACGATTGTCGGGCTTTGAAAAACAAGGTGCAAGACTTTCTCAAGGCGAAGGAAATTGAATTTGACGCCCCCGAGATTCCCAATGTTATCACTGCTCCTATGCCCAAGCACGACCACGGTGTTAACGCTATTGAAGATGATGTGTTTGTTACTTCTGTTGAGGAACTTGTTACTCCTCTCTTGACCGTTAAGGGGAACTTATTGAAGGCCGGTTTATTTCCAGGCTTTGACGAAGGTTGCCACTCATGTTTATCTCTACCGACTAGTTGTCATTTGTTGAAGGCAAGTGTTCAATGCCTGATGGATGATAGAGAGATTTTGTTTGAAAAGACTCCCGTTCCAACCATTTCTTGCAAGGATATTTCAATAATAACCATTTCCACCAATCCTCCCAGGGTCTCCACCAAAAGACCCTTCAGGATTACATATGCTCCGAAGTTAGCTCCTCTGATTATCACCATGCCAGGGCCAATCCCGTACCCCTCGGACAAAACTGTTCCCTGGAACTATGGGGGTGATGTCTACTACCATGGCGTCAAGCAAGACCTACTGGCTGTTGAATACCAGGTTTCTGAAGATTTTGATCCCGACATTGGCAACATTGTTGGAACCAGCAAAATAACAAGAAGTGGAAGAGTATTCTCCCCTGAGATTTCTCCTCCAAAAGATGTTACTGGTCCTGTGACCATTCCTACTTTTGTTCCTGCTGATACTACTACTGCAGTTCTTGTAATTACCCCTGTTAACACCCATATCCCCGAGTCGACCGAGACTCGGGGAAAATACATATTGATTGAGCCTGTCCAGATGAAGACACAGTCAATATCTATCCCAGAGGCTTCCAAGAAGGAAATGGAAGAAATTTTGAAGATTATCAAGAAAAGCGACTACAATATAGTCGAACAGTTGGGGCAGACCCCTTCAAAGATTTCTATGCTAGCCTTACTGTTGTGCTCTGAAGCTCATGCAAAGGCTTTGGTGAAGTTCCTTAAGACGGCCCATGTGCCACAAGAAACATTCGCTGACCAATTTAAAGATTGTGTGGCCAGTTTGATAGCTGATAACAGTTTGGGTTTTTCTGATGCTGATCTGATACCCATAGGGAGAAAACACAATGATGCGCTACATGTTTTCGTTGAATGCAGGGGCACTACTTTGGCCCACGTTCTAGTAGATTCTGGTTCATCGTTGAATGTGTTGCCCAAGAAGGCTCTGGATAGACTAGACTGTGAAGGTTTGACCTTGAAGCCCAACAACATTGTAGTGAGATCTTTCGATGGTTCGAAGAAAATGGTGCACGGGGAGGTGGACATCCCCATTAAATTTGGTTCTCAGACCTTTGACTCCAACTTCTACATGATGGATATCAAACCATCTTATTCTTGTTCGTTGGATCACCCTTGGATCCATGGGGCAGGGGTTGTCACGTCTACTTTGCATCAGATGATGAAATACCCGGTAAGAGCAAAGATTGTCACGGTACACGGTGAAGAAGAATACATGGTTAGTCACCTGAACTCCTTCAAGTACGTGGAAATGGATGGAGAGTTCATTGAGACTTAGTGTAAAAACTTCAAAGAGATACCTTAGACTATGGCTGCAACTGAACATGTCACTAATCTTCCAAAGATCACCAGACCTCCCTTGAAGATGGCTTCTCTCAAGGATGCAAAAGCAGTTATTTAAGAAGGTGGGTCTACCATCTGGGGTCAGCTCCCTGATATTCCGTACAGGTCTGATAAGTTTGGTTTGGGTTTCTCTTCATGGGATCAAAGGGTTGTTCGTCGTGCTCGTGCTGGAAGACCTCCCCTACGCATCAGTAATCATGGGGTCAACGCTCTAGAAGACAGTGATGGTGACGATGACATGGATAGATGTATCTTCTCTACTACCAACGGTGGACCCAATAACTGGACGACAAAAGACTTTGTACCAATTACTTTTATTCAGAAGTAATTGTCTTTCTTGTTTTTGGATATGTAATAAATAGTATAAACTTTTTGGCCATGTGTCTTACCACGGGCACAATGGTTTATTTGTTAGGGTTATCATGTTTCAATTTCATATGGCATTAATAAAGCATTGGGCGTTTATGTATACAAATTTTGCGCTCTCTATTTTTCTTTTCTGCTTTTACTTTGTCAATACAGCTATGCTCTTACACACACTCACGTATCAAATTGTAGATCCATATCCAATATGGATCCCATTGATAACAGTTTTGCTATTTCCGGTTATGACTTCGAAAATCCGATCAACCAAGCTGAGGAAGATTGTGAGGTGCCCATAGAAGTTGCTAGGCTGTTACAGCAGGAAGAAAGGGCTATAAAACCTCATGAAGAGCTAGTTGAGACAATAAACTTGGGCACAGAAGAAGACAGAAAAGAAGTCAAGATAGGTGAAAATATGGAGCTTGGTGTCAAACAGCGGTTGATACAGATGTTGCATGATTATGTCGAGATCTTTTCCTGGTCATATGAAGACATGCCAGGACTGAATATCGATATTATGGTTCATCATCTGCCAACTAAATAAGATTACCCTACGGTAAAGCAGAAGGTCTATCGTATGCGCCCCGAAATGTCAAAGAAGATCAAAGCAGAGGTTATGAAACAGTTCAATGTTGGGTTCTTAGCTGTCACCTCTTATCCCCAATGGGTTGCTAACATAGTCCTAGTTCCTAAAAAGGACGGAAAGGTACGGATGTGTGTAGACTACCGATATTTGAGCAGGGCAAGCCCCAAGAATGACTTTCCGCTTCCTCACATTGACGTTCTGGTTGACAAAACCGTGCATCACAAGATCTTTTCCTTCATGGATGGTTTCTCTGGTTACAATCAGATTAAGATGGCACCCAAAGACATGGAGAATACAACCTTCGTCACATAATGGGGCACTTTCTACTATAAAGTGATGCCGTTTGGGTTGAAGAATGCTGGGGCAACCTATGAACGAGCCATGGTAGCCTTCTTCCATGACATGATTCACCATGAGATAGAGGTCTACATTGATGACATGATAGCCTGATCTCAAACTGAGGAAGAGAACCTTGATCATCTATAAAAGTTGTTTGACAGGTTGAAGACGTACAAGCTAAGGTTAAATCCAAACAAGTGCACCTTTGGGGTAAGATCTGGTAAATTGCTAGGATTCATTATCAATAACAAGGGTATTCAGGTAGATTCTACAAAGGTGAAGTCTATACATGAGATGCCAGCTCCTCGCACTGAGAAGGAAGTTAGAGGCTTCTTGGGACGCCTGAATTACATTTCCAGGTTCATTTCCCATTTAACTGCTACTTGTGAGCCGATTTTAAAACTCCTGAAGAAAGATCAAGTGGTGAAGTGGAATGACGAATGCCAGACTGCCTTCAAGAGAATCAAATAATACCTTCAAGAGCCTCAAATTATGATGCCTCCGATTGAAGGAAGACCTTTGATAATGTACTTAACAGTGTTAGATAATTCAATGGGGTGTGTGCTGGGGCAGCATGACGAGTCTGGTCGAAAAGAGCATGCAATATACTACCTTAGCAAAAAATTTATCGACTGTGAAACAAGATACTCACTTCTCGAGAAAACTTGTTGCGATTTGGCATGGGCTGCTCGCCGACTGAGACAGTACATGTTGACCCACACTACTCTGTTGATATCTAAGATGGATCCAATCAAATGCATTTTCGAGAAGCCCACTATTTTCTGAAGAATAGCGAGATGGCAGATGATCCTAAATGAGTATGATATACAATATACAACCCAAAAAGAAATCAAGGGAAGTGTATTGGCTGATCATTTGGCTCATCAGGCCGTGGATGACTACCAGTCCATGAATTTTGAGTTCCCGAATGAGAATATTATGTTAGTGACTGACTATGAAGAACCTGGACCGGATGAAGGACCTGAGGAAGGATCCCGATGGACTATGGTTTTTGATGGAGCTTCCAACGCACTCGGCAATGGCATCGGTGCCGTAATCATATCTCCCGAGGGCTGTCATACTCCTTTCACCGCCAGATTATGTTTCAACTGTACCAACAATATGGCGGAGTATGAAGCATGCATCATAGGTCTAAAAGTTGATATTGACCTCCAAGAAGATAAAAGGTTGGTTTGGTGAAGAGTGGACCTTTCCAAATTGCTACCACATCACGGGTCCAACAATAACCTCGCCAAAAACAACGGGTTAATCAGAGTAAGCCGGATATACCCAAAAGGTAGTTTACCAAACTCAATGTGTCATTGTCTCAAGCTTTGCAACACCTGTTGAGGATGAATCTGATTACGTTGGTAGGACCTCATCCGAATCCCAAGAATTCCTCTCATAACTACACTTCGGATTTAAGGTGTGCTTATCATTCTGGTAGCCCGGGCACGATACTAACGATTGTAGGGCGCTAAAATACAAGATTTAGAACATGATTGACGCCAAGGAGATTGAATTCGACCCTCCTGAGACTCCCAACGTGATTACTGCTCCCCTTCCAAAACATGGCTAGGATCGAAAGCATTTTTGTTCATTTGATGCATTACACATGTTTGTCTTGAATTAATCTGTTTTCACTATGCTTAAACTGCTTTATACTTCCTTTTCGTGATATTTAACTCTCAATTAAAAGCTCAAAGCCTTATAGGGAGGATGACAAAAATGATACCACAATCCCTACAATATGCTTTTGAATAGACCTTGCTGATGATGTACATGCGTTGTTTCAAATCCTAAACAATGGAGTTATAAGGAAGATAATCCCTGGTCAACCCCTTTGAGGCAATGAAGTAGGAGTTTTTCTTTCACACAAATTAAAACCCGTAATCACAACCTGGGACAGGGTAGTTTTCTCAGTTAATTCAGGTGCGCATTCAGTCGCAATCTTCTGCTTCGGACACAATGAGTGGCATCAAATACGTCCTTTTGAATCAGAAGATGGTGATGGTTCTGCATAATCATCAAAGCAGACAATCATTATTTTGCAAAAGAAAAGCCCTTTAAGTCAAAACCTATGAAGGATACTTAAGAAAAAAATTGGGGCATCCCGCTGACTATAATCACAAAAAGAAACAGTTCAGGAAAAATACAGGGATAGTAAAACCAAAAAAGAAAGAGGTCCTACAAATCCTCAACATAAAGAAGATTACAAAAATGACTGCCTATTCAAAATAAACTTTCAGTATCCGAACCATCACCGGAACATCAAGGACATTACTCCAGGACTTAATTGGGGTTCTAAACACGCAATTAATTGAGCATAGGACTGAAGGACATCACGAAGAACGGGTGGGTACAAATAAACTTTGAGCCTTTATCCTTTGTTTCTTAAACCGTGAACCAGGCCATGCTATATCCCTCAAAAGTCCTAGCTGGAGCATGGGTTAGTTTGAGAGCATACTGTTACAAAGGTATCATGACTCCTGTAGGACTTGTTACGAATCTTGAGTTGATATCACATTCTTACAAATTTTGTTTTACTACACAAAACACACTTTCAAAAATTTTCAAGACAGACATGAGTTTTGCATCCTTTAAATGACATTGTTTGCACATGACTAATTGCTTGACAACAGAGAAATCCGCACAATGGATATTCAATGAACAAACATCCTCTCAATGGACAGAATCACCTCAGCTGGAAAGACAATTCCAACAACAGGTCTTCCATAAGCAAGGGGCATGACATGATGTCTAACACACTTGGGGCAGTCTCTCCAAAAGTTCCAAATAACCAGGGGCAGATCTCCATCTAGATCACTTGGGGCATTACGTGTGCATTCCAGCAACAAATCATGTGCCATCAAGAAAACCTCTTGGACAGTACCACAACACTATTATAGGCAGTGACAATTCTCCGTACCCGGTGAACATGGACATAGTCGGAAGATACTACGCATGAAAAAGACCCTCTAGGTTGACTGGACTAGGCAAAAATAAGGGCATCCCGACGAACCAAAAAGGTTCGGGAAAAAGTTAGGGATATAGATATGAAAAAACTGTACACCCGGCAAGTCGAAAACCTGAAAAGGCAGCTTGGGCAAAAGGGGATATCTCGGTGGACTGAAAACCCAAAAGGGCGGTCCAGGCAAAAGTTAGGGATCAAAGCAGACGACCATGTCTCATCATCTTGTCACTTGCCTATCAGTAGAAGAATCATCATTCTGATCGTCAGTTACCAAGCACCTCATGAGTTAGGATAACACTCAAGCTATCCAAAAGTCTTCTGCAGGTACTTTCTCCAGAAGGTACAGGGGCAGAAAAGTCCTGATGAAAAGTCATTATCGTATCCTCAGCATGCGTCGCAGTGACATCTACACTCCCCACAGAGTAGAGGCAACTAAAGCTTTGATATCGGCTTCCCCAAATAGGAGCTACGTTCCCCAGCAAAGCTTCTTCAGAGAGCCGACGTATACACTCCCCAACCAATTTTATAAGTCGCAAGCGGTTCATAAATTTGTCTCCCGAGCAGAGTTTATTTCTCTGAATACAGAAGCTCAATCCCCGATAGAGTTTATCCCTTCATCTATGGAAGTTCATCCTACAATAGAGTCATTCTCCCGCAGAGTTATTCTCAAATAGAGTCTCTCCCCGGTAGACTGTTCACAAACAGCAGTAAATCTACAGCATAGTCATCTCTGTTCACCATCCCCAGCGGGAGTAGAAGAACCACTTTTTCTACGACGGTTAGGAATTCAATTTCCAGTACTCTCCAATAGCAGTCATGGATTTATTTTCCCAGACTCGGATGTGTCACAATAGCATTTCATGTTCATACATCATGACATGCACACACATATTGCATACATCATAATCTCATTTATTTTGAGAACATCACCACACAATGCATTTTATGCATCACATATAATTAACCCTGTACCTTTTCAAGAAAGATGGTTATTATCAACAATTTCCAACAGGTCCAGGATTAGCTCCTGAAACTAAACAAAGTAATTATCTGTGCGATCAAATGCAGATTTACACGGGTCTCTCCTAAATGCAGCTTCACACGGGCTTATCTTGAAAAATCTCACACGGGTTCCTTCTCATACATTTCCAAATAAAGTTTTACACGAGCTTATCCTGAAATAACCTTACCTAGGTTCCTTCTGAAGTTTTACACAGACTCATAAAAAGAAACCTTACCCAGGTTCCTTCTGAAGTTTTACACAGACTCATCACAAAGCACCTTACCCAGATTCCTCCTGAAGTTTTACACAGACTTATCTCAAAATAACCTTACCCAGGTCCCTTCTGAAGTTCTACACGGACTTAGCCCGAAGTAACCTTTCCCAGGTTCCTTCTGAAGTTTTACATGAATTTATCCTAAAGCAACCCTACCCAGGTTCCTCCTTACAATTTCTCGATGAATTTTTACCAAAACTCCTCACGAAGCAACCTTACCCAGGTTCCTTCTCGGTACAGATGCAGTTTTACCCAAACTCATCACGAAGCAACCTTACCCAGGTTCCTTCTCAGTTCAAATGCAGTTTTACCCAAACTTATCACGAAGCAACCTTACCCAGGTTCCTTCTCGGTTCAGATGGAGTTTTACCCAAACTCCCCATGAAGCAACCTTACCCAGGTTCCTTCTTGGTTCAGATGCAGTTTTACCCAAACTCCTCACGAAGCAACCTTACCCAGGTTCCTTCTCGGTTCAGATGCAGTTTTACCCAAACTCCATATGAAGCAACCTTACCTAGGTTCCTTCTCGGTACAAATGCAGTTTTACCCAAACTCCTCACGAAGCAACCTTACCCAGGTTTCTTCTTGGTTCATATGCAGTTTTACCCAAACTCCATGCGAAGCAACCTTACTCATGTTCCTTCTCGGTTCAGATGCAGTTTTACCCAAACTCATCACGAAGCAACCTTACCCAGGTTCCCTCTCATAGCCCTACTATCCAGGTTTTCACCTCGAAGTAACCCTACTACCCTGGTTCCTTCCCATAAGCCCTACTATCCAGGCTTTCACCCCGAAGTAACCCTACTATCCAGGTTCCTTCCCATAAGCCCTATTATCCAGGATTTCATTTCGAAGCAACCCTACGACCCAAGTTCCTTCCCATAAGCCCTACTATCCAGGTTTTCATTTTGAAGCAACCCTATGACCCATGTTCTTTCCCATAAGCCCTGCTATCCAGGCTTTCATTTCGAAGCAACCCTACGACCCAGGTTCCTTCTCATAGCCCTACTATCCAGGCTTTCATCTCGAAGTAACCCTACGACCCAGGTTCCTTCTCATAGACCTATTATCCATGCTTTCATTTCGAAGTAACCCTACTATCCAGGTTCCTTCTCATTGCCCTACTATTCATGCTCTCATTTTGAAGTAACCTTACTATCCAGGTTCCTTCTTATAGCTCTACTACCCAGGCTTTCATTTAGAAGTAACCCTACTACCCAGGTTCCTTCTCATAGCCCTACTATCTAGGCTTTCATTTCAAAGTAATCCTACTATCCAGTTTCCTTCTCATAGCCCTACTATACAGGCTTTCATTTCGAAGTAACCCTACTATCCAGGTTCCTTCTCACAACCCTACTATCCAAGCTTTCATTTTAAAGTAACCCTACTATCCAAGTTCTTTCTCATATCCCCACTATCTATATTTCATTTCGAAGTAACCCTACTATCTAGGTTCCTTCTCACAGCCTTACTATCTAGGCTTTCATCTCGAAATAACCCTACTATCCAGGTTCCTTCTCTTTTATCTACGGACAACATTTTACAACACTATAAAACCTGGACCCAACTAGATACATTCAATTTCACATTTCCCTAATAAGTCGCTGTGAAGCCTGAAATACGACCAGATAGCAGTCAACCTTATCATCCTTAACCAATCACTGTGAAGCCTAGAACCTGACTAGATAAGCAGTTCACTCCCGTCTCCTCAATCAAGAGATGACTCCCCAGTAGAATAACTGACAACTGAAGCTCCTAGACTATATTCCCCAAGACAGAGACCAATGTTCCTCAGTGAAGTCCTCCCTAACAAAAGGAACAGGAATTCCCACAAAGGAATATCTCACGAAATTGTCATTATTCTGGATGGCATCTTTAAGCCCATCTCTGACGACGTTCATCCATATTCTCAAAATGGCATCTATAAGCCCATTCCTGATATTATCTACATAGTCAAGCATCATTATAGACGAGAGAAAATTTATGGGCACTCTAGTGTTCAATTATCTTTCACCTTCAGATCACGAAAGGCAGACAAGCCAATCTAAATCTTCAGGTTTAAGAAGATTGAACAGGGGCAGTTGTTGTACCCCAAAATTTACCCTCTTTTCATACACGCATATCATTGGTTTTATGGTTATGGAATAAAGGTATATTTATAAAGCTTCTTCAGGTTACAAGTCACATTTATTTCGCCAATGGATGTTCTCAGAGTATTTTCCGTGCTAAAGATCAGTTCGCTGTTTTGCAACGATTCGGGGTTCAAAGATTCACAAATCCAACCCGGTGCGTCATATTTAGGTGTTCATTCACCAAGATATCTCTGATAACGTATTCTCAAATTTAGGTTCGACTCAAGAGTCAATTCTTTAAAGAAGGTCTCCAAATGTGTGAGTTTTCTCGAAAAAATATGGTGAAAAAATGTGTTGAAAGTGCAGTTTTTACGCACTAAAAAATTTATAACTTGAAAATTGTGGCTTGTTTTGAACCTGTTCTGGTGGCCAAAATTTCTTCTTGATGTCATCTAGGTTTTTATCTCTCATGGATGGAAGCCAATTTCGATCAAAAGGTCTTCAAAAATGCAGATTTAGAAGTATTTTCGTACAAAAAATTTGTGACAAGTTTATTTGCGTCATGTTCAAAAAATCATAACTTGGTCGATTTTCATTGTATCGAGCTGGTTTCGGCGCCAAAATTTCAAAAAATGATTTGGATACGTTTTCACAGGAGGTATCGAGTTCGAACGGTATACTAAAGGCCTTCGTTTTTTGCTTAGAGTGCACGCGTGACGCGTCGAAAATCCTGAATGCTAAATATTATTTCATCTGGCTCGAAACTTTGACAATTCATAACTCGGTCAATTTTTATTGGATCGGGCCCATATTTTTACACAAGGTCACTGAGTCAAAGATCTACAACTTTATTTCCAAAGCGAGACCGGGTTCTGCTCCGATTAATACCAGTTTTTAATTGAAGAACGTGTCAGAATTGACACTGGAGTCCAAAATAAGTATGTCTGAGGCAAAACTTCAAAAATTGATAACTAATTCACCTTTTATCTGATTGAGCCCATTTTTGGACAAGAGTTAGTTCTCGATGTCAGCTACTTTTTGTTTTTACATTTCAACTTCAAAAATTACACTTAAGCCCCTACGATTTAGCCTGGAACATGACGGACTCAAGTGAATAAAAATATGCACTATTGCTTGTGGTTATTGGAGGCCCAATTGCACATCCAAAGCCCAAATCTTTGCACTAATTTCCATTATATAATCTCATTCTTTTCACACAAACAACGAAGAAAAAAAACCTTTGTCACAACCCTGTCAAAATATCTAATTCTTTCAAGAACCCTAAAAATCTTGAAATCCTTGTTACAAAATCCATCTCACTACAAACAAGCTACCCTCGTTACAAACCCACATCTCACTACTTTCACTACTTATCCAGTAATGGTAAGGCTGGTTTGATCTCCATGATCCAAAGGGTGTAGAAGCATTCATACATGCCATATCGGTTTTAACATTACAAAATTTCATATACTAATTTGTTTAATATGTTCATGAGATTCAACACTACAGGTTTAGACCATCTAATGGTCCCATGCAGGTTTATTACAGAACGCTGAGGCCAAAACACTAAAATAGAACAACAACCAATACATGGCTCATGGCAAGGCAAGCATCCTGAGAAGGTTAAGGGCGTGGATTCAACACTCACTTCTATTGGTTTTGGTTTTCTTCCTTTCTATTTATCATTTTATCTATTTTACCTATTTTCCTTCTTTCTGTTTAAAACATTTTTCATAAAACCTAACATTTTTCACAAATCCTTGATTTTTCCTAATAAACTCAAATAATTAATTTTAGGTTTTAATTTAATTTTAGGTTTTTAATTTTATTGTTTGTTTTTGGTTTCTAACCAATTTGTCTTTTTCAATCTTAAATTCACTTAACCACAAAACTTTTTTTACAAACCTTTTTTTTACAAAAAATACTAATTTAATTTTTAGGTTAATTAATTTTAGATTAATTAACATTTTTTTTCAAAACTAACTTTTTTTTTAATTCAAACTAATTATGATTTAGGTATTTTAATTAACTTTTTTCAAAATTAACATTTTTTTATTAATTAAAATTAATTAGGTTTTTTAGGTTTATTTAATTAATTATCATAAATTTTTTTTTTCATAAAAAATCACCAAAACATTTTCTTTGCTATTTTCATCTTATTTTTATTTTCCTAGATAAAGTGTATAGGGCGCATTCAACTGTAATAGCGTAACTTTATTTTTCCCGATTTTTTTCATCATTATCATGTAATTGCTTCCGAGATGTAAGAGTTTTAGGATTTCTTTTCCGCACTCTTCACTATTGTGTAACTACCCCAAAGCTCTGTAATAGCTTAGGTTTACATTTCTGCCTTTACCTTCTGCTACTATATTTTATGGAATGCTTAGATTAATAAGATTGTATGAAAAGATAAAAATGAACGATAGAAAACCCTAATTGCAAGATAAATATAACTAAAAAAATACATTATTGCACACTTGCACCCCTATGGTACTCCCCACTTGGTTGCCTCGAAAAACAATGGTCATGTCCCTCGAACGTAGGAATATCTTAGCAAAAGATCCTCAATCTAAAAGTCATCATAAAGATCATAGTCCTTTAACGTCCCTCGTGTTGCCTACAAAAAATGATCTTGTCCCTCGATGTTGCCTACGAATATATGATGACAGTCCTTTCGAACTGCTAAGGTATCTTTACATGTTGCCTTCAATGACCATTATGTCCCTTTCAATTGTCCCTTAAACTCCAATGATAGAGTTACCTACTCCTTAATAGTAGGATAGTGTTGTCTAAAGAAAATAAGAAAATAAATGGACTTCTTTCGAGTAGGTAGAAACTTTTAGGTACTTGCTCACAATAATAATTTTTACACATACACTTTCAAACAAGCTTTTCAAACAAAGTTTTCAAAAACATTTTATCACACCCTTGAGGACTGATACAAGGGTTACCATAAAGTGAAACGCCGCACTAAGGAAAATTTCAAAACTTTTTTTAAGCACACAAACACACGAAAGCAATTTAAAAAATGAGCAAGTACCTAAGTGCCCATGGAAAACCATGGATAGAAAGGGTGCTAACACCTTCCCTTTATATAATCTACCCCATGTACTCAGAAAATCTCGAAAAAAGGTTTTTTCTGTTATTTCCCTTTTCCTTTGTTGGATGAAATAAAAGTCGGTGGTGAATCTTGCTTACCGCGATATTTGTGAACAAAAATGAAAACCAGTATTAAACAGTCGGTTCTGCCACCGTATCACACCCTCGATGTTGCCTATATGATCACAGTCCCTTCGAATGCTAAGATATCCTTATATGTTTCCTTCAATGACCATAACGTCCCTTTCGATAGTCCCTCAACATCCGATGATATGGCTACCTACTCACTAATAATAGGATAGCACTATCTAAATGAAAGGAGGAAAAGAACGTCCTTTTTCGAGTAGGTAGATGACTCTTAAGTACTTTTTCAAAAACAACTCTTTTCACACTTTCACACTTTTGAAAAACTATTTTCAAAAACGCTTTATCAAACTCTTGAGGACTGATACAAGAGTTACCATAAAGCAAACAAAAATCTTTCAAAATGCACAAACACAAACAGTTTTAAAAAATGAGCAAGTACCTAAGAGCCCATGGAAAACCACTGATGGAAAGGGTGCTAACACCTTCCCTTTCAATAATCTACCCCCCTTACTCAGAAAATCTCGAAAAAGGTCTTTTTTTGTTCTATACACCCTTTCCTTTATTGGATAAAAAGAAAAGTCGGTGGCGACTCTTGCTTACCGCGACATTTGCAAACAAAAAAATGCAAAACCAATATTAAACAGTCAGTTCTGCCACTGTATCACAAGTAGTTATCTACGGGCTCTTATTTGCTTGCTAGATCATTTGAAAATTTGTTTTGTTTGAAAATGTGTTTTGTGATGGGTGCAAGTTTGAAAATATTTGGAAAACGCATTTGTTTCAGCAAACTTTATAATGATTCTCGTCTCTATAAGAATGTATACAAAGTGTTGGTTTTGAAAATAGTTCAAAGAGATGTTTGTTTTTTGAAGATGTTTTTGAAAGTGTAAGTGTGGAAATGGTTTTCGTTTGGTGAGCAAGCAACTACGAGCGTCCTACCCACTCAAAAGGTCCATGTTCTTTTCCTCCTCCTTTACATATTGCTATCTTACCATTGATTTGGTAAGAAGCCCCACCGTTGGATGTGAAGGGACGGGCGTGGGTCAATCGTATAGTCATAGAAGGCAACTTATGAGAAGTTTTAACAATTTTCGTAAGGGACTAGATCGCTTACTGGAGGCAACATCGAGGGACATCGAGGGGCTACATTTTTTTTTATCGAGGGTCTTTGCTAAAACGCCCATATTCGAGGGACATGACTATTTTCCAAGGCAACAAGCGAGGTTACCCTAGAGGTGCACGTGTGTGAATAGTGTTTTTAATTGCATGCATTTTTGTCTTTGAAATTAGGGTTTTCTAACGGTTGATCTTATCTTGCCATACAAATCCTAATTACTAACAATTTATATTAAAGTGGTAAATTACGGAAATTAAAATCCTAAGCTATTACATCATTAGGTGATGGGGGATACAGATGTACAAATGGGGATTGCAAGAAATTAAACCTAATTATCTATTACAACCATATTGAATAAATGTACAAGAAATGACATGAATATAATGTACAAGGAATATAAAAAGAAATGGATTTTGCTTTGGATCTTTTGTTAGGAAATTTTTTTTGACCTAATTAATCTAAAGGGATATGATTAATAAAAAATAGGAAAATTAATCCTAAGTTAAAAGGAAATCAAATTAATCAAGAAATCATTTTTTAGGTTTTTTTATGGAAGGCTTTTGGTTAATTAAAATAAATATGAAAATATAAAAAAATCAGCGCAAAAGAGATAAAAAAAAAACAAATCTTTCGACATCATGTGTCGAAGCATGTTTCAAAGAATGCTTGTATGCATCGAAGCATACCTTTCTTACGACCTTGTAATTCCAAATCAAACTCAGTATGAGTCAAAGCATACTATGTTGTGTCGAATCACACACCCTTTTTCCCTTCCGTTTGGGCCTGTAAAGTAGTATGTGTCGAAGCCTAAGGCTTTGTGTCGAACCATGCTGTAATTTTTTCACTCCAACATTGTTTTATGGTCTATACAGATTAGTTCTTAACATATAATTGACAATAAAGGAAGACAAACAAATGGTTAGATTCGAATGCAATGGTTAATACATGTTATCTTTGAAGATGAATCATCAATGATACTTGAAACGAAGGGTTTAAAGTCAAGAAGACTTACCTTGAAGCTGGAATTTGTGTTTCGAACTTGAGTTGCTGCCTTGAATGTTCTTGGGTTCGAAAGAAAAGAACAGTGGTGTTGTGTTTTTTTGGTTCTGGGTTTAAGATTGTTTCAAGGCTTCATCCTTTGTGTTCTCCCCTCTATCTTTTTTTCTTTTCTTCTCCTTTTTTCTTGCCAAAATCCCCCCTTTGTGTGTTGTGAAACAACTTATTTATAGAAGAGTCTTCCTGATGTTTTGGGTGGGGAAAACAAATAAAATTTGAACTATTTGGGTATGCCCTTTTCATATTTTTTGAGGTGCAACTCTTATATACTAATTTGGTGCAAATTAGGAGCAGCATAGCAGGACTGTTTTGCAGCAATTTTGGAGTGTTGTGGCAACTTGGTGCAAGGTTGTTTCATAGCAGTACAACAGACTGTTTTTTACATGGTTTTAGGCTGTTATATGGACAATACATCAAGCCTAGGCTTGACAACATATAGGACTTTATTCAACATTCATCTTGAATATCTAAAAGATTTCGAATACTTCATCCTTTCGTTTTGATCACATAGATCCACAACCTTCGACCAAACTCATCAACTAACAAAACAATATTTGTTTCCAATAAATGTATGTTCTTAGAATGGACCACATGTACCACTTACTTTGTCCTTTTGTTTTTATCACATAGATCCACAACCTTTGACCAAACTCATCAACAGGCGAAACAATATTTGTTTCCACCAATTGTATGTTCTTCGAATGGACCATATTCATCTGAATGTACGACTTTGAGTATGCAAGATGATCTCATTGGCATGAAACGAAATAATTTCTGGATTGCTTTCCTACCAGTAAACATCAGTTAATTAAGTGGTCGAAAGTTTAAATGTCTAAACCTAAAATTGTAATCCATAGTGTAGAAACTATGTGTGTCGAAGGGTTTATAGTTGGATCGAAGCAAGTTGCTCGAAGAAAGCCATTGCCCAGTATAATCTTGTGGATCGAAGCAAGTATGAAGATAGACTTGTAATCCATAATGTTGAAATTATGAGTGTCGAAGGGTTTAGAGGTGGATCGAAGCAGTTTGCTCGAAGGAAGACATTTCCAAATCGAAGCTTGGGGATCGAAGCAAGCTTGAAGATATACTTGTAATCTATAGTGTCGAAACTATGTGTGTTGAAGGGTTTAGAGGTGTATCGAAGTAGGTTGCTCGAAGGAAGACATTTCCTAGCCGAAGCTTGGGGTTCGAAGCAAGCTTGAAGATAGACTTATAGTCCATAGTTTCGAAACTATGTGTGTTAAAGGGTTTAGAGGTGGATCGAAGCAGGTTGCTCAAAGGAAGCCATTGCCCAGTCGAAGCTTGGGGATCGAAGCAAGCTTTCTCTTCTTCGATTTGTCAAAAATATTTTTTATCTATTATCTGCTTTGCCATTTAGACAGCTTCCTCTTCCTCCTTTCAAAGATTAAGAAATTCTATCTTCGAACTGATGCTTAAAAGTATAATGTGATCCATGGAAAGTATATGGGGCATTAAAAGTCCAATTGTACTTGTGTAAACTTGAGCTTTTGAAAATCTTTGTGAGAAATGTCTTGAGAAAAGAGAGGGAAAATTTTGGGGTACAACAAATACATAATGGTATATGTCGACTCATTTCTTGTTTGTGTCAACACATTCGTGTTTTGTGTCGACTCATACACCTTTGGTCTTTCTGTTTTGGGGTCTGGATAGCAGTATGTATCGACTCATAATGTCTTATGTTGACTCATGCCTGGTTCTGTAACTAAAATGTGTCGACTCATGTGAGTATGTGTTGACTCATGTTGCGGTTTTTTTCCTTGAACATTGTTCTATTGTGTGTATAGGTTAGTTCTCAACACAGTATTGACAAGAATGAAAATCAAGGAAATGGTTATCTTCAAAAGGAAATGGTTACTGCCTTTATCTTCAACAATGAATTACTAATGATGTTTGAATTGAAAAGTTCAAAGTCAAGAAAACTTACCTTGAAGCTGAAATTTGTATTTTGAGTTTGAACTGCTGTGTTGGCTGTTTTTGAGATTAGGAAATGATAATAGTGATGTTACAAAAGTTGTTCTTGTGTTTTAATAACTCCTATATGATGTATGTGGAGTGTTTTGATGGTTTGTTTGGACAGAACTTTGCAAGGTGTGAGAGGTTCAAAGTTTTTGACTTCAAAACTCAAGAGTGAAGGTTTTGTGGACAGTTATGGCTTTTTGAGAGTATGAGATTTAAAGGCTTGTCTACACAGCAAAACTTCTGACCTTTATCTTGAAAAATGGCCTCTCTATTTATAGAGAAGGTTTAAGACTTGAAACAACTCGGGTTTTTGAAATCACATGTTATGACTATCTTGCTTATTTTTGAAGCAAGCATGAAGAACATGTTTCCAATGTTTGTACTAAGCTATCTAAAGTGGTTGATCACTTTAAACATGTTTGTTCTGACTTTTATGAGTGGAGTGTGATTATAACAACAAGTTAGAGGCTCAAGAAATTGACTTTGTGATTAAAGTGAACTTTTCAAGAATGGATATTGTTGTACCCCAAAATTTGACCTCTCATGTTTTCAAAGGTCTTCCCTTACATGGTTGGTCACAAACACTTGCCTAAAGAAAATAAAGTTTTTTGAAGATGAACAAAGTGTCTTTCGATTGGCATCTGGGAAAAGTCTTCGATTGGGTATCCAAAATCCTTCGATACAGGCTTGACTCACCAGTCTTCGATTGGGCATTTGGCACTCTTCGATCAGGCTTTGATTAGTAAGCTTTGATTAGGTGTTTCGAACCCTTCGGTCAATCTTTAGTCTGCAAGTCTTCGATTGAGCACTGGACCCCCTTCGATCAAGTCAATTTCACAATGCTTCGACTATGCATTAACTACTTCAGGCTTACCTTCGACTCAAGAGGCAAGAATCTCCTACAAGTTTATTTCGATTCACAAAAGAAAAGGCCTCTCAACTTGCCAGCACACCAGGCAAGAGGCTCATTTGAAGAACATGTAAATGACTCATTCGAAGAACATGTAAAGGTTCATTTGAAGAAGCATTCAAAGGGTCAATTCGAAGAACATTCAAAAGGTCCATTTGAAGAAGCATTCAGAAGGCCCATTCGAAGGGCACATAAGAAGTCCATTCGAAGGAGGCAACTCAAGACCAATCGAAGAGCATGGCCTGGAGGCATTCGAAAATCAAAGGTGTCCAGGTTCATTCAAGATTCCAAAGAGACATGAATATTTCAAAAAAGGAAATCTTTTAATATGTCTGATTCTTGTCTCATGGCTTTAAAGGCCTGTTTAATTGGTTGTCTATTGTCGTTACTAGACCATCATACTCCTATAAATACAAGGGCCGGCATACAGTGCCGAGGAAAACAAAAAGACAAAAAGGAAAAAGAAAAAAAAAGAAAAAAAAAGGAGGATTTGGAGATACGCTGCCCACAAACCCACCAAAGGTTATCAACATTTTCATAAGTAATCCAAGCCAAAGCAGTCATTCAGCAAACATCTCCACACCCAGAGCCACAGATCATACATCTTTAATTGGTAAGGGTTTGCAAAACCAAAATTGCACCTTCATGACATTTAAATACACATTGCATATGTATTCTTGTTATTACTGATTATGTTGCATGTAAGCTAAAGCGCAAAGATGAGATTGTGCCATTGCTTGGGCACGATCTAAGTTTCTCCTTCGAATCTCAGGATAAAACAAACCCAGACCCAGTTTCAGCAGATTCAAATTGAGGAAGGATTCGAATTGGGAGGAGATTCGAATCAGGGGGGTAAAATCCCCCCTGGATCTTTAACATTTGTCTCGTTTTGCAGGAAATATCTTCTCAGAATCTTGTTCAGAGCTTCGAAGCTTAGCTTCGAACTGGATCCAGGGTTCCCAGATCGAAGGATGACATATCCATATCGAACACCCCCAAAGTGCAGCCCCTCATGCACCTTCGATCAAGCCAGCCCACACCTCTTTCGATCCAGGCCTCCAGAATTATACCTTTCTTGATTTACTGCCTGTTCCTTCGATTTCATCTTTGTTTTGACTATTTTATTTATTTTTTTTTAATCAACATAAAATCAATTAAAAAAAACACAAAAACATTAGGCTAGTTTTTCTATTAAATTAAATTTGTTAATTAATCATTTAATTATCTTAACATTTTCTCAAAACTAAAATTAAGAAGATTTAGATCATTTTCCCAAAATAAAATAAAACAACAAAAAGATTTTATTCTTAGGATTTTTAGAGGTTATTTTCAGATTCGCGCGCGTTTATTTTATTGTAACTGCCTACTGGTTTGTGATAGCTTAACTAAGACTTTTACACTTTACTGCTTTATTCCCCCAATTTTGGACATGTAAATAATCCCCCTCCCTGAAGCCTTGTAATAATGTAGGATTTACAATTCCCGCACTTTAAATTCCTATACATATATTAACTTTTTAGATGTATGCTAACTAGGATTGCATGACAAGATCTGAAAACAAACGGTAGAACACCTAAATATACAAAGATAATGTAACTAAAAAACAATACACTCGCACATGCCACTCTTAGGGTACACCTCACTTGGTTTCCTTGAACGTGGTCATTGAGTATAGGATGTTTTAGAGGTCACCCTCTTGTCCAAAGATCATAAGTTGCTTCGAAACGGTTGCCTCGGAAAAATGATCTAAGACATTAGGGTTACCGTTAAGGCGTCCTAACATTGCTTTAGTGGCCACACGTCCCTTAAATCAAATTGACCCGAAAACTCCAACGACGGTGCTACCTACTCCTCAATAGTGGGATAGCATTGTCTAAAGGACATTTGCACAGTTTAATTCCTTTTTGAGTAGGTAGAGGTTCTTAAGTACTTGATCCTTTTAAAACAAAACAAAACTTTTCGCACTTACACTCTCTTCAAAACAAAAACTCTTTTCAAACCCACAAACACAAAGAAAAGCAAACTTTTGAAAACATAGTGAGCAAGTACCTAAGAGCCCGTGGATAACCACGGATAGAAAGGGTGCTAACACCTTCCCTTTCTACAATCTACCTCCCGAACCCGAGAAACATCTCGAAAAGGAATTTTTCTGTGCTTTTGTCCTTTCCTTGTTGGATAAAATAAAAGACGGTGGCGACTCTTTCTTACCGCGACATTTTGCAAAAACAAACGCAAACGCGAACCAGCATTCCAAAAACAGTCAGTTCTCATTCCCATCGATCACAGAACTGGAGACTCTGCTAGGGATAGTTTATAAGTGAGGTGTACCTTAGGATTAGATCACTTGTGTTTTAAATTATATGCTTTGTATGCTTTAAATTTTGTGGGCTTGTATCGGAGTTCTATAGATCCTAACCCAGATCTGGGGATACCCTTTAGGTAAGTAGAAATAAACTGTGAGGGATCTGTCCGGCATAGACCGACACGGAAGAAGCAGTAGCTACGTTGGTATGGCACCTTAGTCTGTACCGATATCCCTTATGTTGGAATGAGGAGAATATGGGTCTTCTAAGGAGTCATTAAGCACCAACTGATCTTAGAACCTTAAATTGACCAACTTGGCCATAGAACAGTAGCAGTATGCTACACTCATTGAGACTAAACTCTCGCGATGATTCCGGCCGCAAGAAAAGGTTGCTAAACTGGAGTTACGACCGATTGAGGGTAGTTAGTGATATTGAGATCCTCTAGAACCCGGTTACTATTTTTTAGGACAGGTCTTAACCAACTGAAACTGAAAGAGGGTAATATCTAAACTCCATGCCAGCCTAAACTTAAGGCTATATGTGTGACTTGTGTGCCTTCAAACTTGAACTACTTGCACATTCTTGTTATTTGACAACATGAGTTCCTTGCAGGTTTTGTTTACAGTCCTTATCCAATAATTTGGATTTATCGCAAGGTTTACTTACAGCATCTGACACTTTTTCTTAAACGCATAGCATACACATCATAACATCATGCCTTAACATTTCTTTAACCATTTCAAGGATCTCAAGGGTTTGTGATGCAGGTTATGGTAAATCAAAAGTCTAGCAAGGGGCAAAGGGGATTTATTTTCCTCTAGCCAATGTCATCTAGAGATCAAAATGCGATAATTTGAGTCGGTGGCTATGACCCACTCGATATGGTGAGCTTGACTCTTGAAGAAGGACTCTTAACGACACAAAGTTTCTTCTATCAAATTCTAACAAGTTTCTTGTTTACCCCGCGAGATCCTTGAAAACATTGCATACATATGTCATACATATCATTGCATTACAGGTACCATTACAAGTTTCTCGTCTTCTTCGCTGTTTATTTCAGCAATCATCATGTCTACTGAACCTTCCACTGAGCAAGCTATCAAGGCCCTCCAGGCCCAGAATGCCCAGTTTCAAGAGCTGTTCATGAATCTGGCTAAGGGTCAGCAGGACCTGAAGACCTTGATTCTAAAAGAGAAAAAGAAGAAGAAAAAGAGGACCATCATGTTCAACACCGGACGCAGGTTTGAAAACGGGTTGCAGAATGAAGTTGATCTGACCACCTCATCTGGAGGGAAAGACAGTCCACAAGAAAGGAGGTCTCCTAGCCCTATGGTCTCCGACAACGAGACGGACTATGATGAAGAACAGTATCCTCCTGCTGAGGATAAGTACAAATAGCTGGAAGACCACTTGAGCGCTATGGAGATACAGAAGGTTCCCGGTCTGGACTTCGGAGATCTGGGTCTATCATCTGGGGTGGTGATTCCCCATAAGTTCAAGGCACCTGCCTTTGCCAAGTATGACGGAGCTTCTTGTCCAAAGCTGCACCTCCGGTCATATGTGAGGAAGATCCAACCTTACACTGCTGATAAGAACTTGTGGATCCATTTCTTTCAAGACAGTCTTTCAGGGACTCAGCTTGAGTGGTTCTATCAGTTGGACGGAGCCATTATCCGCAGCTGGGAGGATTTGGCTACTGCATTCTATAGGCAGTATCAGTATAACTCCGACCTCGCTCCTACGCGTACCCAACTCCAGGGTATGTCAATAGGGACAGGTGAAGGATTTAAAGAGTATGCTCAAAAATGGAGAGACCTTGCCGGAAGGGTGCAACCACCTTTAGCTGATCGTGAACTTGTTGATATGTTTTTGGGGACCCTGTCTGGTCCATTCTTTAACCAATTGATCGGAAGCTCTTCAGTCGGGTTCATCGAGCTAATACTGACCGGCGAAAGGGTCGAAGTTGGAATCAAAAGTGGGAAGATTCAAGAAGCTACACCTTCTGATGCTCAGAAAAAGCCCTACAATGGGAAGAAAGAGTCCAATGCTGTGTATGGTCAAAAGAGTCGTCATGACCAACACGTAGGAGAAATCTTGATCTCTAATCCTACGCCTGCTCAACAAAGACAGGGGCATCAGCGTAAGGAGGTCATGCCTAAAAGACAATTCACTAAGATCAACATGTCACTGGGTCAAGCGCTACAACACATGTTGAAGGCAGAGTTGATTACGTTAAAGGCTCCTCTCCAGAACCCAAATACTTCCTCTCCTACCTATCATCCCAATGAAAGGTGTGCATACCACTCTGACAGTCCGGGACATGACACAAACAACTGTTGGGCTCTGAAGAACAAGGTCCAAGACATGATTGATGCCAAGGAGATCAAGTTTGACCCTCCAGAGACTCCAAACATAATCAGTGCTCCTATGATGAATCATTGAAAGCTTTTGTTCATTTGAATTTTCAAGTTGTAATCTCTTTGTTATTCAAACAATTATCTATGAATGCCAAACTTTGTTTCATTAATGCATTGCATATGTTTGTCTTGATTTGATCCAATCATTTTCATTACATTTAAACTATGCTTTTTACTCACTTTATGACATTCAACTCTTGCTAAAAGTTACAAGCCTTTAGAGGGAGGATGACGAAACAATGCCATAATCTCATCCAGTATGCTTTTGGACAGACCTTGCTGACGATGTACAGGTGTTTCTTTCAAATCCTAAACACTGGAGTTATAAGGAAGATAATCCTTAGTCAACCCCTTCGAGCCAAAGAAGTAGGAGTTTTTTATTTTAAACACAAATTGAAACCTTTAATTTAAACCTGGGGCAGGGTAGTCTCTTAGTTAATTCAAAAGATGCGCATTGAAGTCGCAAAACTCTTAGTTCATAATACAACGAACGACATCAAAAGCATTCCTCTGGAATCAAAAGACAGTGGTGGTTCCTTATCTCATAGGCAGTCAATCTCTCAAAAGAGAAAAGCCCACTGAGCTAAAACCTATAAAGGAGGCTTAAGAAAGCTGGGGCATCCCGCTGACTGTAATCTCGAAAACAGAAACAGGCAGGCAAAAGTTAGAGATAACAAATCAAAAGAAAGAGGTCGCTACAAATCCTCAACAACATGAAAAATGTTGCAAAAATGACTGCCTTCCAACAAATTCAACTTGTGTGAACCATCACCAAAAACGTCGTTCCAGACTCATTAGGAGTTCAAATGCACAATTAACTGAGTTTAGGATTGAAGAACATCACGAAGAGCGGGTGGGTACAAATATACTTTGAGCCTTTATCCTTTGCTTCTTAAACCGTGAACCAAGCCACGTTACAACCCTTCAAAAGTCCTAATTGAAGCATGGGTTAGTTCGAAAGCATACTGTTACAAAAGGTATCCTGACTCCTGTAAGGCTTTGCTCTAAATCCTGAGTTTGAATTTTCTCAGCAAAATTTCTTTACTCGCTAAAACGCATTTTCAAAAAAAAAACTTCAAGACAAACATAAACTTTGCATTACTTGAATATCATTGTTTGCATATGGCTATTTGTTTAACAGCGGAGAAATCCACACAATGAATATCCAGTGAACAAAAGCTCTCTCAGTGAACAAAATCAATTCAAGAAGGATGACACTTCCATTGACAAATCTCCTATCAACAGGGGGACTCGACATGTCACTATCCAGCACACCTGGGGCAGTCCAGTCAAGATTTCAAGAAATCTCTGAAGAAGTGCAGAGTAACCAGGGGAAAGTCTCCATCTCCGTCACTTGGGGCATTGAACATCAATCTCAGTGAAGGGTTACATACAATTAAACATTTTCTGGAAATGTCACAAACACTTGCTACTAGGGGCAATGACAAATCTCCCCAAAATCCTTCTCATAGGATGACTCCCAGCAAGGGTTTAATCTCTGAAAACCTTTCCCCAACTGAATCAACCTCAAGAATCCTCGAGGACTTCCCCCAACGAAGATGTCACCTCTCAAGCGGACTGACGACAGGGTTTATTTCCCCAACAACACCAGGATTCCCCAGCTTGAGTTTGCCTCTCCGACTACTACAAATCAAAGGACCACAACTCCTCTTCCCCAATAGACTACTCTACAATCCCCAGCAAGTTACTGTGAAACCTGGACACGACCAGATATTAGTTCAACTTTGACTCCCCAGTAGAGCAACAAACGACTAAGACTCCTAAACTCTTTTCCCAATCCGAAATAAACATACTCCCCGCAGAGTTTTCAATATCCCTCAGCGGAGTTCTCCTCAAACAACAAAGCAGGGATCCCCGGTGGAAACATTTTGAGCAAAGTCCAAGACAAAATTACACTTCAACAACATTCATAACATATGCATACAAAATACATATGACACAAATCTCATTTTATTTTGAGAACATCATTACACAATGCATACATCATGACATTGCATACAACTAACTCTTTACCTTTTCAGGAAAGATCAATCAACAGGAAAAGATCATCATCTTCTGAGATCCCTTCTAGAGACAGTTCATATACGATCCAGATATGGCTGACATTCTGATACTTATTCCAGATTCCTTCTAGAGACAGTTCAGATGTGATCCAGATATGGCTGATATTCTGATACTTATTCCAGATTCCTTCTAGAGACAGTTTAGGTGGGATCCAGATATGGCTGACATTCTGATACTTATTCCAGATTCCTTCTAGAGACAGTTCAGATGCGATCCAGATATGGCTGACATTCTGACACTTGTTCCAGATTCCTTCTAGAGACAGTTCAGATGCGATCCAGATATGGCTGACATTCTGATACTTATTCCAGATTCCTTCTAGAGACAGTTCAGATGCGATCTAGATATGGCTGACATTCTGATACTTATTCCAGACTCCTTTTAGAGACAGTTCAGATGCGATCCAGATATGGCTGACATTCTGATACTTATTCTAAACTCCTTCTAGAGACAGTTCAGATGCGATCCAGATATGGCTGACATTCTGATACGTGTTCCAGATTCCTTCTAGAGACAGTTCAGATGCGATCCAGATATGGTTGACATTCTGATACTTATTCCAGATCCCTTCTAGAGACAGTTTAGATGCGATCCAGATATGGTTGACATTCTGATACTTATTCCAGATTCATTCAAAATACAGTCCAGATACGATCCAGATTCAGATGTCATTCTGTCACTCATTCAAAATACAGTCCAGATACGATCCAGGTTCGGAAGTCATTCTGTCACTCATTCAAATACATTTCAGATACGCTCCTGATGCAGACGCAATTCTGACAATCATCCAGATTCAACTCTCAGATCCGGTTCAGATATGCTCCAGACACGGACGCCATTCTTTTGCTTATACAAACTCAGTCCCCCGATACAGTTCAATGGCATTCAAGACACGAATACCATTTCGATACTCATTCTTTTGGCCTACAACATTGTGGGTCAACAAACATTCTTGGATGGCATCTTTAAGCCCATCTCCAGCAAGACTCTACCGTCTCCAAATGGCATCTTTAAGCCTATTCCCGACATCACAATGCTGATACTACACCATGCGAGTGCAAATTTCTGGGCACTCTAGTGTTCAATTATCTTCCACCTTCGGATCGCGAAAGGCTCGAAAGCTAATATATATCCTCAGGTTTAAGAAAATTGAACAGGGGCAGCTGTTGTACCCCAAAATTTGCCCTCTCATGTTTTCAAAGGTCTTCCCCTACATGGTTGGTCACAAACACTTGCCTAACGAAAATAAAGTTTTTTGAAGATGAACAAAGTGTCTTTCGATTGGCATCTGGGAAAAGTCTTCGATTGGGTATCCAAAATCCTTCGATACAGGCTTGACTCACCAGTCTTCGATTGGGCATTTGGCACTCTTCGATCAGGCTTTGATTAGTAAGCTTCGATTAGGTGTTTGGAACCCTTCGATCAAGCTTTGGTCTGCAAGTCTTTAATTGAGCATTGGACCCCCTTCGATCAAGTCAATTTCACAATGCTTCGACTATGCATTAACTACTTCAGGCTTACCTTCGACTCAAGAGGCAAGAATATCCTACAAGTTTGTTTCGATTCACAAAGGAAAAGGCCTCTCAACTTGCCAGCACACCAGGCAAGAGGCTCATTTGAAGAACATGTAAATGACTCATTTGAAGAACATGTAAAGGTTAATTTGAAGAAGCATTCAAAGGTTCAATTCGAAGAACATTCAAAAGGTCCATTTGAAGAAGCATTCAGAAGGCCCATTCGAAGGGCACATAAGAAGTCCATTCGAAGGAGGCAACTCAAGACCAATCGAAGAGCATGGCCTGGAGGCATTCGAAAATCAAAGGTGTCCAGGTTCATTCAAGATTCCAAAGAGACATGAATATTTCAAAAAAGGAAATCTTTTATAATGTCTGATTCTTGTCTCATGGCTTTAAAGGCCTGTTTAATTGGTTGTCTCTTGCCGTTACTAGGCCATCATACTCCTATAAATACAAGGGCCAGCATACAGTGCCGAGGAAAACAAAAAGACAAAAAGGAAAAAGAAAAAAAAGAAAAAAAATGATGATTTGGAGATACGCTGCCCACAAACCCACCAAAGGTTATCAACATTTTCATAAGTAATCCAAGCCAAAGTAGTCATTCAGCAAACATCTCCATACCCAGAGCCACAGATCATACATCTTTAATTGGTAAGGGTTTGCAAAACCAAAATTTCAACTTCATGACATTTAAATACACATTGCATATGTATTCTTGTTATTACTGATTATGTTACATGTAAGCTAAAGCGCAAAGATGAGATTGTGCCATTGCTTGGGCACGATCTAAGTTTCTCCTTCGAATCTCAGGATAAAACAAACCCAGACCCAGTTTCAGCAGATTCAAATTGAGGAAGGATTCGAATTGGGAGGAGATTCGAATCAGGGGGTAAAATTCCCCTTGGATATTTAACATTTGTCTCGTTTTGCAGGAAATATCTTCTCAGAATCTTGTTCAGAGCTTCGAAGCTTAGCTTCGAACTGGATCCAGGGTTCCCAGATCGAAGGATGACATATCCAGATCGAACACCCCCAAAGTGCAGCCCCTCATGCACCTTCGATCAAGCCAGCCCACACCTCTTTCGATCCAGGCCTCCAGAATTATACCTTTCTTGATTTACTGCTTGTTCCTTCGTTTTCATCTTTGTTTTGACTATTTTATTTCTTTTTTTTAATCAACATAAAATCAATTAAGAAAACACAAAAACATTAGGCTAGTTTTTCTATTAAATTAACTTTGTTAATTAATCATTTAATTATCTTAACATTTTCTCAAAACTAAAATTAAGAAGATTTAGATCATTTTCCCAAAATAAAATAAAACAACAAAAAGATTTTATTCTTAGGATTTTTAGAGGTTATTTTTAGATTCGCGCTTTTATTTTATTGTAATTGCCTACTGGTTTGTGATAGCTTAACTAAGACTTTTACACTTTACTGCTTTATTCCCCCAATTTTGGACATGTAAATAATTCCCCTCCCCGAAGCCTTGTAATAGCGTAGGATTTACAATTCCCGCACTTTAAATTCCTATACATATATTAACTGTTTAGATGTATGCTAACTAGGATTGCATGACAAGATCTGAAAACAAACGGTAGAACACCTAAATATACAAAGATAATGTAACTAAAAAACAATACACTCGCACATGCCACTCATAGGGTACACCTCACTTGGTTTCCTCGAACGTGGTCATTGAGTATAGGATGTTTTAGAGGTCGCCCTCTTGTCCAAAGATCATAAGTTGCCTCGAAACGGTTTCCTCTGAAAAATGATCTAAGACATTAGGGTTACCGCTAAGGCGTCCTAACATTGCTTTAGTGGCCACACGTCCCTTAAATCAAATTGACCCGAAAACTCCAACGACAGTGCTACCTACTCCTCAATAGTGGGATAGCATTGTCTAAAGGACATTTGCACAATTTAATTCCTTTTTGAGTAGGTAGAGGTTCTTAAGTACTTGCTCCTTTTAAAACAAAACAAAACTTTTCGCACTAACACTCTCTTCAAAACAAAAACTCTTTTCAAACCCACAAACACAAAGAAAAGAAAACTTTTGAAAACATAGTGAGCAAGTACCTAAGAGCCCGTGGATAACCATGGATAGAAAGGGTGCTAACACCTTCCCTTTCTATAATCTACCTCCCGAACCCGAGAAACATCTCGAAAAGGAATTTTTCTGTGCTTTTGTCCTTTCCTTGTTGGATAAAATAAAAGACGGTGGTGACTCTTGCTTACCGCGACATTTTGCGAAAACAAACGCAAATGCGAACCAGCATTCCAGAAACAGTCAGTTCTCATTCCCATCAATCACAGAACTGGAGACTCTGCTGGGGATAGTTTATAAGTGAGGTGTACCTTAGGATTAGATCACTTGTGTTTTAAATTGTATGCTTTGTATGCTTTAAATTCTGTAGGCTTGTATCGGAGTTCTATAGATCCTAACCCGGATCTGGGGATACCCTTTAGGTAAGTAGCAATAAACTGTGAGGGATCTGTCCGGCATAGACCGACACGGATGAAGCAGTAGCTACGTTGGTGTGGCACCTTAGTCTGTACCGATATCCCTTATGTTGGAATGAGGAGAATATGGGTCTTCTAAGGAGTCATTAAGCACCAACTGACCTTAGAACCTTAAATTGACCAACTTGGCCATAGAATAGTAGCAGTATGCTACACTCATTGAGACTAAACTCTCGCAATGATTCTGTCTGCAAGAAAAGGTTGGTAAACTGGAATTATGACCGATTGAGGGTAGTCAGTGATATTGAGATCCTCTAGAACCCGGTTACTATTTTTTAGGACAGGTCTTAACCAACTGAAACTGAAAGAGGGTAATACATAAACTCCATGCCAGCCTAAACTTAAGGCTATATGTGTAACTTGTGTGCCTTCAAACTTGAACTACTTGCACATTCTTGTTATTTGACAACATGAGTTCCTTGCAGGTTTTGTTTACAGTCCTTATCCAATAATTTGGATTTATCGCAGGGTTTACTTACAGCATCTGACACTTTTTCTTAAACGCATAGCATACACATCATAACATCATGCCTTAACATTTCTTTAACCATTTCAAGGATCTCAAGGGTTTGTGTTGCAGGTTATGGTAAATCAAAAGTCTAGCAAGGGGCAAAGGGGATTTATTTTCCTCTAGCCAATGTCATCTAGAGATCAAAACGCGATAACTTGAGTCGGTGGCTATGACCCACTCGATATGGTGAGCTTGACTCTTGAAGAAGGACTCTTAACGACACAAAGTTTCTTCTATCAAATTCTAACAAGTTTCTTGTTTACCCCGCGAGATCCTTGAAAACATTGCATACATATATCATACATATCATTGCATTACAGGTACCATTACAAGTTTCTCATCTTCTTCGCTGTTTATTTCAGCAATCATCATGTCTACTGAACCTTCCACTGAGCAACCTATCAAGGCCCTCCAGGCCCAGAATGCCCAGTTTCAAGAGTTGTTCATGAATCTGGCTAAGGGTCAGCAGGACCTGAAGACCTTGATTCTAAAAGAGAAAAAGAAGAAGAAAAAGAGGACCATCCTGTTCAACACCGGACGCAGGTTTGAAAACGGGTTGCAGAATGAAGTTGATCTGACCACCTCATCTGGAGGGAAAGACAGTCCACAAGAAAGGAGGTCTCCTAGCCCTATGGTCTCCGACAACGAGACGGACTATGATGAAGAACAATATCCTCCTGTTGAGGATAAGTACAAACAACTGGAAGACCACTTGAGCACTATGGAGATACAGAAGGTTCCCGGTCTGGACTTTGGAGATCTGGGTCTATCATCTGGGGTGGTGATTCCCCATAAGTTCAAGGCACCTGCCTTTGCCAAGTATGACGGAGCTTCTTGTCCAAAGCTGCACCTCCGGTCATATGTGAGGAAGATCCAACCTTACACTGCTGATAAGAACTTGTGGATCCATTTCTTTCAAGACAGTCTTTCAGGGACTCAGCTTGAGTGGTTCTATCAGTTGGATGGAGCCAGTATCTGCAGCTGGGAGGATTTGGCTACTTCATTCTATAGGCAGTATCAGTATAACTCCGACCTCGCTCCTACGCGTACCCAACTCCAGGGTATGTCAATAGGGACAGGTGAAGGATTTAAAGAGTATGCTCAAAAATGGAGAGACCTTGCCGGAAGGGTGCAACCACCTTTAGCTGATCGTGAACTTGTTGATATGTTTTTGGGGACCCTGTCTGGTCCATTCTTTAACCAATTGATCGGAAGCTCTTCAGTCGGGTTCACCGAGCTAATACTGACCGGCGAAAGGGTCGAAGCTGGCATCAAAAGTGGGAAGATTCAAGAAGCTACACCTTTTGATGCTCAGAAAAAGCCCTACAATGGGAAGAAAGAGTCCAATGCTGTGTATGGTCAAAAGAGTCGTCATGACCAACACGTAGGAGAAATCTTGATCTCTAATCCTACGCCTGCTCAACAAAGACAGGGGCATCAGCGTAAGGAGGTCATGCCTAAAAGACAATTCACTAAGATCAACATGTCACTGGGTCAAGCGCTACAACACATGTTGAAGGCAGAGCTGATTACGTTAAAGGCTCCTCTCCAGAACCCAAATACTTCCGCTCCTACCTATCATCCCAATGAAAGGTGTGCATACCACTCTGACAGTTCAGGACATGACACAAACAACTGTTGGGCTCTGAAGAACAAGGTCCAAGACATGATTGATGGCAAGGAGATCAAGTTTGACCCTCCAGAGACTCCAAACATAATCACTGCTCCTATGACGAATCATTGAAAGCTTTTGTTCATTTGAATTTTCAAGTTGTAATCTCTTTGTTATTCAAACAATTATCTATTAATGCCAAACTTTGTTTCATTAATGCATTTCATATGTTTGTCTTGATTTGATCCAATCATTTTCATTACATTTAAACTATGCTTTTTACTCACTTTATGACATTCAACTCTTGCTAAAAGTTACAAGCCTTTAGAGGGAGGATGACGAAACAATGCCATAATCTCATCCAGTATGCTTTTGGACAGACCTTGCTGACGATGTACAGGTGTTTCTTTCAAATCCTAAACACTGGAGTTATAAGGAAGATAATCCTTAGTCAACCCCTTCAAGCCAAAGAAGTAGGAGTTTTCTATTTTAAACACAAATTGAAACCTTTAATTTAAACCTGGGGCAGGGTAGTCTCTCAGTTAATTCAAAAGATGCGCATTGAAGTCGCAAAACTCTTAGTTCATAATACAACGAACGACATCAAAAGCATTCCTCTGGAATCAAAAGACAGTGGTGGTTCCTTATCTCATAGGCAGTCAATCTCTCAAAAGAGAAAAGCCCACTGAGCCAAAACCTATAAAGGAGGCTTAAGAAAGTTGGGGCATCCCGCTGACTGTAATCTCGAAAACAGAAACAGGCAGGCAAAAGTTAGAGATAACAAATCAAAAGAAAGAGGTCGCTACAAATCCTCAACAACATGAAAAATGTTGCAAAAATGACTGCCTTCCAACAAATTCAACTTGTGTGAACCATCACCAAAAACGTCGTTCCAGACTCATTAGGAGTTCAAATGCACAATTAATTGAGTTTAGGATTGAAGAACATCACGAAGAGCGGGTGGGTACAAATATACTTTGAGCCTTTATCCTTTGCTTCTTAAACCGTGAACCAAGCCACGTTACAACCCTTCAAAAGTCCTAATTGAAGCATGGGTTAGTTCGAAAGCATACTGTTACAAAAGGTATCCTGACTCCTGTAAGGCTTTGCTCTAAATCCTGAGTTTGAATTTTCTCAGCAAAATTTCGTTACTCGCTAAAACGCATTTTCAAAAAAAAAAACTTCAAGACAAACATAAACTTTGCATTACTTGAATATCATTGTTTGCATATGGCTATTTGTTTAACAGCGGAGAAATTCACACAATGAATATCCAGTGAACAAAAGCTCTCTCAGTGAACAAAATCAATTCAAGAAGGATGACACTTCCATTGACAAATCTCCTATCAACAGGGGGACTCGACATGTCACTATCCAGCACACCTGGGGCAGTCCAGTCAAGATTTCAAGAAATCTTTGAAGAAGTGCAGAGTAACCAGGGGAAAGTCTCCATCTCCGTCACTTGGGGCATTGAATATCAATCTCAGTGAAGGGTTACGTACAATTAAACAATTTCTGGAAATGTCACAAACACTTGCTACTAGGGGCAATGACAAATCTCCCCAAAATCCTTCTCATAGGATGAATCCCAGCAAGGGTTTAATCTCTGAAAACCTTTCCCCAACTGAATCAACCTCAAGAATCCTCGAGGACTTCCCCCAACGAAGATGTCACCTCTCAAGCGGACTGACGACAGGGTTTATTTCCCCAACAACACCAGGATTCCCCAGCTTGAGTTTGCCTCTCCGACTACTACAAATCAAAGGACCACAACTCCTCTTCCCCAGTAGACTACTCTACAATCCCCAGCAAGTTACTGCGAAACCTGGACACGACCAGATATCAGTTCAACTTCGACTCCGCAGTAGAGCAACAGACGACTAAGACTCCTAAACACTTTTTCCAAGCTGAAATAAACATACTCCCCACAGAGTTTTCAATATCCCCCAGCGGAGTTCTCCTCAAACAACAAAGCAGGGATCCCCGGTGGAAACATTTTGAGCAAAGTCCAAGACAAAATTACACTTCAACAACATTCATAACATATGCATACAAAATACATATGACAGAAATCTCATTTTATTTTGAGAACATCATTACACAATGCATACATCATGACAATGCATACATCATGACATTGCATACAACGAACTCTTTACCTTTTCAGGAAAGATCAATCAACAGGAAAAGATCATCATCTTCTGAGATCCCTTCTAGAGACAGTTCAGATGCAATCCAGATATGGCTGACATTCTGATACTTATTCCAGATTCCTTCTAGAGACAGTTCAGATGCGATCCAGATATGGCTGACATTCTGATACTTATTCCAGATTCCTTCTAGAGACAGTTCAGATGCGATCTAGATATGGCTGACATTCTGATACTTATTCCAGATTCCTTCTAGAGACAGTTCAGATGCGATCCAGATATGGCTGACATTCTGACACTTGTTCCAGATTCCTTCTAGAGACAGTTCAGATGCGATCCAGATATGGCTGACATTCTGATACTTATTCCAGATTCCTTCTAGAGACAGTTCATATGCGATCCAGATATGGCTGACATTCTGATACTTATTCCAGACTCCTTCTAGAGACAGTTCAGATGCGATCCAGATATGGCTGACATTCTGATACTTATTCTAAACTCCTTCTAGAGACAGTTCAGATGCGATCCAGATATGGCTGACATTCTGATACGTGTTCCAGATTCCTTCTAGAGACAGTTCAGATGCGATCCAGATATGGCTGACATTCTGATACTTATTCCAGATCCCTTCTAGAGACAGTTCAGATGCGATCCAGATATGGTTGACATTCTGATACTTATTCCAGATTCATTCAAAATACAGTCTAGATACGATCCAGATTCAGATGTCATTCTGTCACTCATTCAAAATACAGTCCAGATACGATCCAGGTTCGGAAGTCATTCTGTCACTCATTCAAATACATTTCAGATACGCTCCAGATGCAGACGCAATTCTGACAATCATCCAGATTCAACTCTCAGATTCAGTTCAGATACGCTCCAGACACGGACGCCATTATTTTGCTTATACAAACTCAGTCCCCTGATACAGTTCAATGGCATTCAAGACACGAATACCATTTCGATACTCATTCTTTTGGCCTACAACATTGCGGGTCAACAAACATTCTTGGATGGCATCTTTAAGCCCATCTCCAGCAAGACTCTACCGTCTCCAAATGGCATATTTAAGCCCATTCCAGACATCACAATGTTGATACTACACCATGCGAGTGCAAATTTCTGGGCACTCTAGTGTTCAATTATCTTCCACCTTCGGATCGCGAAAGGATCGAAAGTTAATCTATATCCTCAGGTTTAAGAAAATTGAACAGGGGCAACTGTTGTACCCCAAAATTTGCCCTCTCATGTTTTCAAAGGTCTTCCCTTACATGGTTGGTCACAAACACTTGCCTAACGAAAATAAAGTTTTTTGAAGATGAACAAAGTGTCTTTCGATTGGCATATGGGAAAAGTCTTCGATTGGGTATCCAAAATCCTTCGATACAGGCTTGACTAACCAGTCTTCGATTGGGAATTTGGCACTCTTCGATCAGGCTTTGATTAGTAAGCTTCGATTAGGTGTTTGGAACCCTTCGATCAAGCTTTGGTCTGCAAGTCTTCAATTGAGCATTGGACCCCCTTCGATCAAGTCAATTTCACAATGCTTCGACTATGCATTAACTACTTCAGGCTTACCTTCGACTCAAGAGGCAAGAATCTCCTACAAGTTTGTTTCGATTCACAAAGGAAAAGGCCTCTTAACTTGCCAGCACACCAGGCAAGAGGCTCATTTGAAGAACATGTAAATGACTCATTCGAAGAATATGTAAAGGTTCATTTGAAGAAGCATTCAAAGGGTCAATTCGAAGAACATTCAAAAGGTCCATTTGAAGAAGAATTCAGAAGGCCCATTCGAAGGGCACATAAGAAGTCCATTCGAAGGAGGCAACTCAAGACCAATCGAAGAGCATGGCCTGGAGGCATTCGAAAATCAAAGGTGTCCAGGTTCATTCAAGATTCCAAAGAGACATGAATATTTCAAAAAATGAAATCTTTTAATATGTCTGATTCTTGTCTCATGGCTTTAAAGGCCTGTTTAATTGGTTGTCTCTTGCCGTTACTAGACCATCATACTCCTATAAATACAAGGGCCAACATACAGTGCCGAGGAAAACAAAAAGACAAAAAGGAAAAAGAAAAAAAAAGAAAAAAAAAAGAAAAAAGAAGGAGGATTTGGAGATACGCTGCCCACAAACCCACCAAAGGTTATCAACATTTTCATAAGTAATCCAAGCCAAAGCAGTCATTCAGCAAACATCTCCACACCCAGAGCCACAGATCATACATCTTTAATTGGTAAGGGTTTGCAAAACCAAAATTGCACCTTCATGACATTTAAATACACATTGCATATGTATTCTTGTTATTACTGATTATGTTGCATGTAAGCTAAAGCGCAAAGATGAGATCGTGTCATTGCTTGGGCACGATCTAAGTTTCTCCTTCGAATCTCAGGATAAAACAAACCCAGACCCTGTTTCAGCAGATTCAAATTGAGGAAGGATTCCAATTGGGAGGAGATTCGAATCAGGGGGTAAAATCCCCCCTGGATCTTTAATATTTGTCTCGTTTTGCAGGAAATATCTTCTCAGAATCTTGTTCAGAGCTTCGAAGCTTAGCAGCTTAGCTTCGAACTGGATCCAGGGTTTCCAGATCGAAGGATGACATATCCAGATTGAACACCCCCAAAGTGCAGCCCCTCATGCACCTTCGATCAAGCCAGCCCACACCTCTTTCGATCCAGGCCTCCAGAATTATACCTTTCTTGATTTACTGCCTGTTCCTTCGAATTCATCTTTACTTTGACTATTTTATTTCGTTTTTTTAATCAACATAAAATCAATTAAAAAAAACACAAAAACATTACGCTAGTTTTTCTATTAAATTAACTTTGTTAATTAATCATTTAATTATCTTAACATTTTCTCAAAACTAAAATTAAGAAGATTTAGATCATTTTCCCAAAATAAAATAAAACAACAAAAAGATTTTATTCTTAGGATTTTTAGAGGTTATTTTCAGATTCGCGCGCGTTTATTTTATTGTAACTGCCTACTGGTTTGTGATAGCTTAACTAAGACTTTTACACTTTACTGCTTTATTCCCCCAATTTTGGACATGTAAATAATCCCCCTCCCCGAAGCCTTGTAATAGCGTAGGATTTACAATTCCCGCACTTTAAATTCCTATACATATATTAACTGTTTAGATGTATGCTAACTAGGATTGCATGACAAGATCTGAAAACAAACGGTAGAACACCTAAATATACAAAGATAATGTAACTAAAAAGCAATACACTCGCACATGCCACTCTTAGGGTACACCTCACTTGGTTGCCTCGAACGTTGTCATTGAGTATAGGATGTTTTAGAGGTCGCCCTCTTGTCCAAAGATCATAAGTTGCCTCGAAACGGTTGCCTCGGAAAAATGATCTAAGACATTAGGGTTACCGCTAAGGCGTCCTAACATTGCTTTAGTGGCCACACGTCCCTTAAATCAAATTGACCCGAAAACTCCAACGACGGTGCTACCTACTCCTCAATAGTGGGATAGCATTGTCTAAAGGACATTTTCACAGTTTAATTCCTTTTTGAGTAGGTAGAGGTTCTTAATTACTTGCTCCTTTTAAAACAAAACAAAACTTTTCGCACTTACACTCTCTTCAAAACAAAAACTCTTTTCAAACCCACAAACACAAAGAAAAGCAAACTTTTGAAAACATAGTGAGCAATTACCTAAGAGCCCGTGGATAACCACAGATAGAAAGGGTGCTAACACCTTCCCTTTCTATAATCTACCTCCCGAACCCGAGAAACATCTCGAAAAGGATTTTTTATGTGCTTTTGTCCTTTCCTTGTTGGATAAAATAAAAGACGGTGGCGACTCTTGCTTACCGCGACATTTTTCAAAAACAAACGCAAACGTGAACCAACATTCCAAAAACAATCAGTTCTTATTCCCACCGATCACAGATATGTTACTTTCTTACAAAAATGGAATGATCAGTTGGACAAAGGCTCAAACACTAGGATCATAGCTTAATCAGTTATGTAGGCATTTAATTAAGGAGTGATATATAATTTTGAGGCTTGCAAAGTGAATATTATGCAACATGGCTATGGATTTGGTTCTTGTTCATCAAAAAATCTTCCTTGTAATTCAAGAATGACACCCTAACTTCATGGCTTTGATTCTATTAGCTCAAGTATGATCTCATTGAGTTCTCTGATATTTTGAAAAGCTTGTAACATCCTCTACAACCTTCATGTTTTCTGTTTTTGAAGAATCCAATTGGAACTTGATGAAAATTGGCCAAGAAGTTGGGATAAAAAGCTGACCAAACCTGCTGAAAATTTCTCTGTGTCTAGATGAAAATGTCTTGACTTCAGGAATTTATAACTCCAAATCCAAGCACTTATATAACTTGATAAGCAAAACAAAGTTGTAGATATCATCAATATCTACAACTTTCATGTTGAAAGTTTTCTTTGAATCATCTTGCATCTTGGTGAAATAATGGCATGAAGTAATGAAATTATCATGTATAAAAAACATTTAAAAAATTCTAAGTCTTGAAAAGTTTGACTTTTCACATTGAATTTTGATTTTCTTGACTTCTTGATGATCAAGCTTGATATTATTGAATGAATTTTGATCTTTGAAACTCAAATTTGGTCAAAAAGTCAAAGTTTGACTTTTCAGTGTATAATTGACTTTTTCATCAGTTGACCGAATTTCATCTGTCAATCCAATGATCTTGAGAAATGAATTGATATATGAAATTAGGTTAAAATGATGCATTTGAATATTTGGGACCATGTTTCAAACCATTAGGTCATGTATTAGGTCAAAAGTCAATGATCAGTAATTCTTAGTCAAAACTCTAGTTTGCTGGCTCAATGTTTCAGAGGTGATTTTGTCTGATCAATTCCTTGAAAATGCTTGAGCATTGGAGGTCCTTTGTGAAATGTATTGATAAAAGAGAGGGCAAATTTTGGGGTACAACACTACTCAACAGAATTAAAAGAGAAGGATAACTTGATCAAAATTCTTGAGAGTCGTGCTGTGGAGATGATGGAGAAGCAAGAGGATTTATTTTCCTCTAGAGCTCAGCCAGGTCCCAGTCATTCATTTTCTAATTCTTCTAATTGGAAAGAAGTCGCCGACGAATATGCAGAAGAGAATGAGTAGTTGAAGGCTTAAATTGCAAGACTTAGGGGAAAATATCAACATGTAGAGAGATCTTCATCAGCTTTCGTTCCTTTGGATTTTTAGACTCTATCTTTTACTTGGGATTGTTGAAACTTGTACTAAAAGTTGTAATCCATTTCGAAGTTTTTATTAAAATGAAATTTTCAGTATTTCTAGAAATGTTAGTGCTTTAATATTTGTAATTGTCTATAATTATTTTAGTTCCTTGGATAAACACAAAAAATCATATGCATTGTATATCATGCATCATTTTTGTACATATTTTTTGCATTCCTGTTCATATCCAGATGTCTTACTTGTTTATCTGCTTCGTTTAGTCGGAAAGTTGTCTCATCGCTACAATACTCGAGCTAATTCTAGAAAGAATATGGAAAACCTTGAACAAGAGAATCGCGAGCTGCACGAATAAGTTACTCTTTGAGGGTTGGTATGGCCAATCTGATTGCTTTGGTGGAATCGTTGGTGGTTGCTTATTATCAGCCACCACCTCCTCCTCCGTATCTTCATGCTACTATTGTAACTGGTTTTAAAATTTGAGAGTCACCACCCTTAATTTTTACCCAAAGAAAGGGAATATAAATGATAACCCTGAAAAGTTAGAGATTTTAGGTTTTTTTTACTCAATTTTAGACGAAGGCAAGGTGTTAGGCACCCCTCATCTATATTGTTCACAATGATTCTAGGTTTAGAATTAAACTTTAGGAAATATGGTTTTAGTTTTTTATTAGGGGAACTCGCCACGATTTTAGTCATATGCTTACGTATCCTCTTAGGAGGAATCAGAGCCCCAATTCGTGGTTCGCAGTTTGGTGGGTGTTTTTTAGAGGATTGCGTAGAATTGCTTTTGAGTTAACCTTGAACCTTGTCTTGGTTGTAAGTTGAGTGATCGTAGACGTGGTTCGCAGTTTGATTCGAAACAATGCTATTTAATCATTTTTTGAAAATAATCTTGTAGTTTTTGTTATGTTAGTAGAAAAATGATTTGAATTGTTGGTTAGCTATTTTAAGTTAATTGATCGAGTATGGTATGACATAGAGCAGGGGAAGTCTGATATAGTCTCCTCATCACGTGGCCAGATATTGGCCACGTGACGCTCGCGGATGGAGTATTGCGTGGATTTTAATATTGAATTAATTTAACTGTGAAAATTGTTTGATTTTTGAATAATAAACCGGTAGACGATGTTTTAACTGATTTAATTACTCGAAGATAGACACCCTATTATTTATAGAATGTTTGAATTAATTTAATCAGACAGTTAAAGATATTCATAAATTAATTAATCTAATAAAGAAGATCCTAATAAAACATGTTTTTATATTTTTAGTATTTTGTTAGCCAATAATAAAACTAATTAAAACTAAATTAATAAAAAAAAGAGCCTCTCCATTTCTCACGTTCACAGTTTCTTAAAAAAAACAATAATATGATATAATGAAAGAAAAGAAAAAATATTATATAAAATTTTGACCTTGTCTACTCTTTAGAAGCCTCCAATGTCAACATGACATGTGACTATTAACAATAATAATAATTACATAAAAAAAAACATAAAAATCCAAAAGTGAAAAAGGGTCTGATCTTGCCTTCCTCTCTATCGATTCACAAAGGCTCTTCTTCTTCCTCTCTTTTGTTCTCTTTTAGATTATCATCTTATTACTATTTGTTAATTTTTCCTGTAACAACAAAATAAATAAAAGGTAATAATTTCAGTTTTTTCTGGTTCTGCTTATCTCTTCTCCTTATGATCGGATCTTTGGCCTGATATAGTTTTGTTTATTGAAAACTGTTATTACTACAGGATGCTGCATAAATTCAAGATTATTTACTGTGATTTTGTAACTGGGTTAATTTAGATTGTTTCATATAATTGACAGTGAAGATGCAAACTTGAATATAAGGACATGAAATAAATATTGAACTTAGCTCGGCCTTTGGATGAATGTTATAATAATAGCTTGTGATGTTGTTGATAGTGTCATTGGGAATTTGGTCAGAGATAAATTACAATGAATTTTTGGGTTTAAACTTTAATCAAGGTGATGAAAAAAAATGTACAAAGAATTTATGCTTTTTGGGTGTAAAAGTGTGATTTTTACATAAAAATTATGTAGCTTCACATGGTACAAAACAAACCGAAAAAAACAAAAGTTTAAAAAAGTTTTTCTAATTACATAGTTAGTTATATAAAGTTGCAAGTGTATATTATTTTACATTTTTGAATAATATGATGTAAAAAAACATGAGATGAGTGTTTAGATCATTAAAAAAGTTATTATATGTACGTGAGTAAACTGATTTTGTGGAACATACAATAGCTAAGAAATTGTTACTTAAAAAACTATTAGATAATATCATCGTATGATCCAAACAATCAACAAATTAGAATAAAAAATATTGAATTAAAAATAAAAAGGGTGGGGGCCTCATATAAAATCCTTGGTCAAGAATAAAAAAAAATTATATAGAAAAAAACCAAGTAGTTTAGAAAAAAGAAATTGCAATTGTAGTGATTAAAGTGAATGAGTGGCGAATTGTAAGATTGTGAGAAATTCTGAATGAATCACTAGGACAAACTAAGATCCTATTTATAGACTTGAATTGGGTTAAACAAGCTTAGGGAGTAAGTTATCCAAAAGTCCAATGAGAAGTTCAAAGTTTGATATTCACAAAAGGAAAGAAAATTAGCAGCAAAAAAGAAATAAAAAAATGTTTAAAATACAACACACAAGATTCGAACGCATGACCTCATATTTGCAAGCTTCATTCTTTACCAATTATGCTATGTTACTCATTTGTAAATAAACTCAATTGAAAGTATATGAAAGGTGTGAAAATATTTGTTATTTTAAAAATAAAAATAATTTGAAATAAATTATTGTATTTTTTATTGGACTTGAGAATGAATATCTATAAGAATCAAATAATATTATAAAAACAATGTTTAAAATATTTTTGGCTGGACTTGAGAATGAATATCTATAAAAATCAAATAATATTATAAAAGCAATGTTTAAAATATTTTTGAATGTAGAAATAAAAGGACGGGTAAATTTGGGGTATGACAGTTGCCCCTATTTAATCACTCTTCGATTGAGTGGTGCGAGAATACGCAGGTCTTGCACTTTTGAATAAGAGGATTATTAAATAATGGAAGATCCCAAAATTTGACCAAAGATTTATTAAACAAGGCTACACTGATATAACATACCTAAGAGCTCAAAGAAATAGTCCAGGATGATGATGTATCATCCTACCAAAGTTTGAATAAAGAGATGTGAATGAAGGGTAAGTTTGACCCAGATATGACGATGCGATAACTCGCTAATACTTTGAAAAGAGATCGTAGATTCTTTTGCATATTTACAAAAAAAAACAAGTCTTGGAAAGGTTGACTTATTAATGCTTGGAGACTAATATAGTAAGTTTTGATTTGATTTGATTTTGTCTATTCATCGTAACCTAGGGGGTGAGTAAAACAAATTCTGATAACACATTGCTTCCTGGGCACTGATGCAATGGATTACGCATATTTATCGCATATCTACTGCAACCTAAGGGATAGATATTTGAAAAGCTTGACAACTACATTATTGCCAGGAGCTTGACGCAATGAGTTATATTGCCAACTTTGTCATGTTTACTACAAATGAGAGAGCAAATAATCCGAGGATGAATTCACGTATTCATTGCAACCTAGAGACTGAATAATATGAACCGGCAATTCGAACATCTACCACAACCTAGGGGGTAGATGATTGAAAAAGCTTGATAACAACATTATTGCAAGGAGACTGATGCAATGAGTTATATCACAAATTTACCACATCATGCATGAAGACTGACGCAATGGGTTATATCGCAGAGAAGGAAACTGTGTATTTATCACAATATAGGGGATAAATAAAACATTGTTTGATAATACATTATTGCATGGAGACTGATGCAATGGATTACTCGGATTTATTCGTATATCTATCACAACTTATGGGATAGATAATTGAAAAAGCTTGATAACTACATCGCTGCATAGAGACTGAGGTGATGAGTTATATTGCATATTTCACACATTATTGCATGGAGCATGACGCAATGAGCTATGTCGCGGAGGAGGAAAATGTGTATTTATCACAACCTAGGAGATAAATAAACACAGTCTGATAATACATTGCTGTATGGAGACTGATGCAATGGATTACGTAGATTTATTAGCATATCTATCACAACCTAGGGGATAAATAATTTAAAAAAAGCTTGATAACTACATCGCTGCATGAAGCCAAATGCAATGGGTTATATCGCAGATTTCCCATATCTCTGCTTGGAGACTGACGCAATGGGTTATATTATAGAAGAGGAACTTGTACATTTATCATAACCTAGGGGATAAATAAAACACAGTTTGATGATACATTGCTTCATGGAGATTGATGCAATGGATTACGCATATTTATTCGCATATCTATCGCAACCTAGGGGATAAATAATTGAAAAATTCTCAATAATTACATCGCTGTATGAAGACTTAAGCGATGAGTTATATTGCTGATTTTGCACATTGCTGCATGGAGCTTGACGCAATGAGCAATATCGCAGATTTCCCACATTGTTGCTTGGAGACTAACGCAATGGGTTATATTGTAGATTTCCCACATTGCTGCATGGAGACTGACACAATGGGTTATATTGGGGATTTCACACATTATTGCATGGAGACTGATCCAATAAGTTATATCATAGAAAAAATTGTTTTTGATGATCCAAACTTAGATAACTAAATCAGAGATGAGATCGGATTTTTAGCGGTTGTGTCTGTTCTCAACCAAGGTAATTGTTTAGCATAAAAAATGCTAGGTTTGAAGATTGAAACTGAAGTTTCATTGATGATGTCGGTTGTGTCTGTTCTCAACCGGCGCTTGATTAACATGATAACCAAATAAAATTTGAATGTTTTGAGAGGTTCGAACTTGAAAAGTTTGGATTTGATAATCACAAGTGTAATGCCCGGGGGTTGGTGATGACTAGGCCTTAGATATGAATCATAGGTAAGCTGCCTAGTGAAATTTGAATAGCGGTACCTTTGATGGTTGTCAATTCTCAACCGAGGTAGCTATAGTGATATCAAGATGAATGGATAGTGCTAAGCTTGGATTTGAATTTGAGTTCGTCTTAGCTGGTAGTCATGCCTTGAGATTTTTTGCAGTTTTCATGGGCATATATGATTGAATGTAATGTATATATGTATGTATGTTTGATGTGTTTATGCTTGATGCATGGTATGTATGCTTAACATGATAATATTATGAATTGAAATGATATGATGATTGATAAATGAAATGCCTATTTTATTTGAACTGCGAAATCAATGCTTAAGGTAGGCTACCAGCTGAGAATTGGTGATGAAGATTTAGCTTCCAAACGGAAATTGGAACACTGCTAGATGATAACTAGATTTTTAAAATGATTCACCAAACAAGAACTGGGATTTAAACCAACGTCAGTGGGGCTACCATAATATTATCAACTTGGGAAGGTGAGACAGACAGCAAGGTCACTAATATTAGTAGGGTCACCAGAAGACGTCAATCAGGTGTTTGGAAAGCGTGAGGCATCTCACGACTTTTACATTAGGCTTCTTACATATAGACAAAGAAATGAGGTTGTATGAGGATGCTCACGCCGTAGTTTGATGAAGAATGCTTGTATCGTAGACTCACTGAGAGGGATAGTCAGAGAGATGTTAGAGATTGTAATAGTGACTCCCCTAGAAATTGATTCTATATTTTTACGGGGTCCTAAGTCTTAATCTATAATATGTCATGTATGCATGCAGATGCATGCGTTAATGCATAGTATGACTAACCAATGCATGTAACGGGTGACTTAGATATGCGCCAATGGATGTTGAAATTTTGATGTGCCAATGAGAATTGGGATCTTTGTTAGATCCATGCTTTAGGAAGTCGTCATCCGTATAAGATGATAAGCATAGCTTGATTCTGGATCGAAGTAACCTAATGAATTCATGACAATGACTTACGCAGACTCGTGTGATTTTGATTGAGGCCCCTATGATGGGTCGTGGATGATTAAAGCGTAGAGGTTTGCTTATGTAACAAGGTTTCTTATAACATGATGGTTTGAATGTTATGCTATCATGATTTCCCGATACTCGATTTGAACTTGAAGATTGCTGATGTAGGAGAAAGATCCATTAGAGATTATGAAAGTACGTAGAGAGCTTGCCCTTAAGTGGAATTTGTTGGATCTTGGAGGAAACTCTCATGGATATGAGCTTGGAAATAGTTTGATCATAATATGAATGGACCCACTATCTCAAACTATGCCTCTTATTAAAAGACTCTTGAAAATGTTTGGCTTTGATGAACCACTTTGAGTCAACTCCTTTTTATTGAGCCCCACAGTGGATTTCCCCAACATTCGAATTTTGAAAGATGTGCCCCTCAATCTCCAAGATCTGGAGGAAGTACCCTCAGAAAGAACTTAGACCTCATGATTGAAGAATGCAAAAATACAAGAAGGGGGGTTTGAATTGGGGGTTTTAAAACTTAAAGTAAAAGACACGTTGGTTATCTTGGTTCATTTGAACTCAAACTACTCCAGTCCACTCGCCAAGGTGATTTTTCCTCTCTCAACGAGGTCTTAATCAACTAATCAAACTTGATTACACAGATACAATGACAACCGTCAACGTCTTCTTGAGTTTAAACCACAACCCAGTTTTCTCAAGGTATTACACAATACAATATTTGAAAGAGTGTACAATATGTATTTTCTAATAAAACAGTATCACACAAGTGATGTTTCACACAAATGAATTTTTGTAAGATGAAGGTGATGAAACTATGTCATTTGTTGTGTGCATCCAAATCGTAAACGATTTCTCATTCAAGTCTTGTATATATAGGCAACACAAGTTAGGAGCTTTTAGAATGTTGATAAATAGTAATTAAAGAACTTTCCAAACATAGAGATTCTTGTCCTTTTTCAGCCGTTAATTTTGAATAGCCATAAATGAATTGTAACGCTTCATAACATGCTTGCTTCAAAAGGCTTCAGAAGATGTATGTTACTGTTGGGACTCCTTTACTTCTTTCCAGAACTATATGAATCAGAATAATAAAGTTCTTGTTCGCAGCATTTAGTGCACTCAGAAGTTGTAGCTTGAGAAGTTCTCTATATAAGTGTGTTATGCAGATTACTTTCTATATAAGATGTGTTGGATCAGAGTTTAAACAATTATCTAACTCATCTTTTGTGCTTCTTCCATCATAACTTCTCTGCAAAACAAAATACTTATTTATGGAGCATAATTGTTCTTTGAGTGTTTGTTATCATCAAAACTCTCACGAGTGTTGTAGAATCAAACTATGTTCTAACAATCTCCCCCTTTTTGATGATGACAAAAACTTGGATATTTTGATAGAAACTTAAAGAACATAAAGCATTTAAAGTCTCCCCCTGAGTTGGATACTCAGATAAAGAAGAAATACTTCCCTGAAGATTGTTCTGATCAGAGTTTTTGATGCGTCCACTTCTGTCCTCAACAGAGTTTGTTCCTATTTTTCTTTCAGAAAAAATAGTAGAAGTTATGATATTCAAAATGTTTGAGACTGAGTCTCAATACTGTTATATTTAAAATATCTTACGTTCTTCCACTTTTTTGTCAAGAATCAAAAAGCAATAAAAACACTTTAGACAATAAACGGCATGTTGTATTCAAGGAAATTCCAATAAAAACACATTCTGAAGGAAACAAATAAAAAATAAAGAAAAAAAAATTCCAGAACTAAGTTTGAGGTGGTGGAAGTCGTGTGAACAGGGCTTCCAATAAAATCTTGATATGACTGTTTGATTCCTCTTGTTTTCTAAGCATCCCCTTGATTTCCTTGCACGTATCATCCTGCTTGTCTAGCCTTTCCTTAAACACAACATTCTCTTTCTTCAACTCCTCCATAGTTTTCAGCACAAGAGGTGAAGAGGGTATATCAGCAGAAGGAATCACTTTTTCAGAGCAAGCTGTGGTTGATTCTAATCAGGAGCTTTTTCAACTTCATTGCCTTTTTCTTGAAACATAACCAGAGGAAGAGGATCATAGGATGGTTCACCACATGTTGTTGGTTGATGATCTTCCCAAGGGACATTATCCAGCAGAAGGAGTAGCTTCTTTTCCCAGTGACGCAGAACTTGATCTTTGAAGATATTCAGATGATCACATAAGTTCTATTGAGCAATTTCATAACTTAGCTTCTTGAGTTTCAGGGATTCAGAGTTGAACCATTTTCTGAATTGGTTCCAATGAGAATCAGAAGTAGCAAGATTAAGATTCTCTATGCAAGCTAGCTTCAGAGAGTTAACACATACCTGTATTTCTGTTTCAAAAATCAACAGATTTACCAACATCTGCTTTGGAAATTTTTGGTTTTGGTTTTGGAATGGCGATTTTATGAGAACTTGTAACGAGATTTTCCAAGGCTTCTAAGTCTATAACTGTTCGAAGGGGATCTTCTGGGTGGTTATTGGGAGAGGGAGAGTCGGAAATAACAATGGATGAATTTGGTGAGTTTGGTGGAGTGGATTGATAGGGAGATGGGATATCTGGGATGAAGAGGTTTTGTGAGGAAGTTGAGGGAATTGTGGGTGGTTGAGAGACCATGAGAGGGCAGGTGATTCCAGGAACTGGTGATGTGGTATCAGAGTCAAAGTTTAGATTTTCTATGTGGGGAGCTTCAAACAGCGGATCAAATTGATCAATATCAGAAAGAACTTGGCAAGTTCAGGCTGATTTTGGTCAATATGGGTAGTAGGTGGATTATTCAGAAGGTTATCTGGAGATAGTGAGGTGTCAAAGTCAATGTCAAAGTCAATGTCAAAGTCATCAAAGGTTTGAGGTGATGGATCTTCTGTGGGTTTTGGAGAAGGAGGGTTTTCATATGATGTTAACAGTACTGATTCAACAACGAAAATAAAAGATGGATTACCTTTCTTTTTGGCAACTTTGGGAGTCTTCTGAGAAGTTCCTTCTCCAGCATCTTTCCTTTTCCTTGATTTTCTAGGAGCAACTTCCAGAGGTTGTTGTCTCAGATCACAGATGTTCACTTATGGATTTGTCCCGTCCCTTTTGCAAGCATCCAGATATCTGAGAATAATATCTGAAGCATTTGTTTAAGAGAAGAGAGGAAAATCCTTCAGAGGTACTCTTCTAGTGGTAATGACTTCCTTGGTTGTTAATGTTGGATTCTTCTTGATGGTTTCAATAATCTTCAGATTCTTCAGATTCTTGGCGTTGAGAGGTTTACCAGCACAAGCTTCTAGAGTGTTGACTTATTAAGCCTCGGTCAGATGTTCTATCAGTTTGTTTTCTGTCAAAATATCTGAAATGAGTCTGCCCAGAGGGATCCAATCTCTCTTTGTTCTTTCTTTTTATCTTGTTTGTTTGACATTGGTCTTCAGATGATTAAACAGAAGATATGAGATATTAACCTTTGCTTTGGTGGATATGAAGTACATAAGATATTGCTGATCAATGTTGATATAGTCTGGAGAGCTTGTGGATTTTTTGTGATTGATGCAACCCAAAATGATTTTTGACCAAATTCCGAGGTAATATTTCAGATCTTTGATTTTGTTGGATGGTTGGCCAGAAGAAAAAATTTCTTTTGAAATATTTGTTAGGTCAGAGCTTTTGTCATCCATATCGCTGCAATGAATATCGCCGCTATCGTGACCTATCAGTTTCCCAATGAGATCTTCAGTGATGACTATTTTCTTTCCCATCACGAAGGAAGTGACCTGGTGATTTGAAGTTATAGCATGAATCCAGAATTCTTTTACAAGTCTTAGAAAAATTGGACCCAGCTGACGATCAAAGTACTTGTTCCATCCTTGGAACTCAACATCAGGGGTTAGATCGTATCTGTTTTCCTTCATGCTGACGAAGTCTACAATGAGCTCACACAGAACTTCCAGCGAATCAATGGGAGTAAGTAGAGTTCTTGAGGCTTCTTCGTACCTTTCTACTGTTGAAGAAGAAGAGCCCAGGAATGCTTTGAGATCTTTGAGCAAGTTGTTGGGAGGAAGCCATTGTTCACACAGACTTTTTAGGGTTTTTGAAAGATTGAACAAAATTAAGAGAGAAAAACGAATTGAAAGTGGAAAAGTGATAGTGAAAGTGAGAAACGTATATATAGGAAAATAGGAGACTTAATTAACAAAAAAAAGGTTTAAAAGAGAATGATCACTTGCATTAATAATTCCTGAGAAAGAGGGATAGCGTAAAGATATGAAAAAGTTACCAATATAACATGAGTCTCAATGCATCCAATCAACGGTTCAGTCTCTTTAAAATTGGAACACGTGTTCAGCCTTAGAGGAAAAACTTATGTTGAGTTGACAAATGTTGATATTGTGAACTGCAAGCTTCTATGTTTGAAATGAACCGTTTGGAGAATGTTCATATCTTCTTAGATAGATCTTGATGCAACTTTCTTTCTTACTTCTGAAGAACTATTGATCAGATGTTCACACAAAAAATAAAGGCATAAATTTCTGAGGGTTAACGTATACATAAACAAAACTATCATTCTGGGTATAGTTTCATACTAAGATGTTTCAGGATGAAATTAAACATATCTTCAGAAAGGGGTTTAGTGAAAACATCAGCCCATTGATGGTCTGCGTCTATGAATTTTAATGAAAGAATTTCTTTCTGAATATAGTCCCTAATAAAATGATGTTTAATTTCTATATGCTTAGCCCTAGAATGTATAATGGGATTTTTTGAAAGACATATAACAGAAGTATTGTCACAGAGAATAGGAATGTTACTCTCATATATGTTGAAGTCTTCGAGTTGGCTTTTCATCCAGAGCATTTGTGTGCTGCATCCAGATGCTGATATGTATTCAGCTTCAGCAGTTGATAATGCAATGCTAGATTGCCTCTTACTGGACCACGAGATTAGATTGTGTCCCAAAAATTGGAAGCTTCTAGAAGTACTTTTCCATTCTATTTTGTCTCCAGCGAAGTCAGCATCACAGTACTCTACTATTTTGTATTCTTTGGTTTTTCTATAACAAATACCAAGATTAGTAGTACCTTTTAGATACTTGAAAATTCGCTTAACAGCTTTTAAGTGAGATTCTCTAGGATCTAATTGGAATCTAGCACACAGATAGACGATATACATAATATCGGGTCTTGAAGTTGTTAAATATAAGAGAGAACCAATCACACCTCTGTAGATCTTCTGTTCTACCTTCGTATTTACCTCTTCCTTTTCCAAAATGCATGTGGGATGCATAGGAGTTTTGGCTGGCTTACATTCTGACAGGTAAAATTTCTTCAGAAGTTCTTTCACATACTTACTTTGATGTATGTAGGTTCCTTCTGGAGTTTGATTGACTTGGATACCCAGTAAGAACTTGAGTTCTCCCATCAAACTCATTTCAAATTCTGTCTGCATGGATTTAGCAAATTCTCTTCCTAGAGAGGCTTTAGTAGATCCAAAAATGATATCATCTACGTAAATTTGATAAACCAGAATTTCATTTTTAAATAGTTTACAGAATAAAGTAGTGCCCACCTTCCCTCTGGTAAAATTATTTTCTAAGAGAAAGTTACTTAGTCTTTCATACCAAGCTCCGGGAGCTTGTTTCATACCATATAACGATTTATTAAGTTTATAGACATAATTTAGATGTTTTAAATTTTAAAAACTAGGGGGTTGGTGCACATAAACTTCTTTATCAATGTAACCATTTAAAAATGCACTTTTAACATCCATCTGATAAAGAGTGATGTCGTTATTTACCGCAAAAGAAATTAAAAGTCTGATAGATTCTAACCTGGCGAATGGAGTAAGTGTTTCTGTATAATCTATCCCTTCTTGCTGACTATAACCTTGTGCCACTAGTCGTGCTTTATTTCTAACTACGTCTCCTTGTTCATTTATTTTGTTTTTGGTTACCCATTTGGTTCCAATGATGTTAAACCCTTTTAGTTTAGGAACAAGATCCCACACATCGTTTCTGGTGAACTGGTTAATTCTTCCTACATCGTAAGTATCCAATCATTGTCCAGAAGGGCTTCGTTAATGGAAGTTGGCTCAATCAGAGATACTAATCCCATGAGAGATTCTTCAGAATTTCTGAATGTAGATCTTGTTCTGATTGGATCTTCTTTCTTTCCCAGAATCTTGTTTTTCGGATGAGCTAAACTGCTTCTGAATTGTCTTTTCTGGAGAGGCTCTTCAGATGTTGTTGTAATGTTTGTGACAGCTTCTTCTAGAGTTGACTGTGATTCTACGTGAGCAACTTTTGATGCAGTGTCTTTTGTACCTGTAAGTTGAACTTCTATATCTGCAAAAAATTTACCCAGCTTTGACTTTTGAGAGCCAAGCTTATCATCAAATCTGACACTGATACACTCTTCCACAATCCGTGTTTTTGTGTTATATACTCTATAACCTCTTAAACATTCAGAGTATCCTAACATGAGACACTTTTTGTGCTTTATATTCAAACTTGTTCAGATGTTCTTTAGTGTTTAGAATGAAACAAGTACATCCAAATGGATGAAAATAAGAAATGTTAGACTTTCTGTTCTTCCACAGTTCATATGGAGTCTTATCCAGAATAGGTCTTATGGAGATTCTATTCTGAATATAACACGTTGTGTTAATTGCTTCAGCCTAGAAGTTCTTATCAATGTTAGTCTTGTTGATCATGGTTCTGGCCATTTCTTGTAAAGTTCTATTCTTTCGTTCTACGACTCCATTTTGTTGAGGAGTTCTAGGATATAATAAATCATGAGAGATGCCATACTCATTAAAAAATAATTCAATTTTTTTGTTTTCAAATTCTCCACCATGATCACTTCTGACTTTAACAGTTCTAAGATCTTTTTCATTTTGGACTTGGTTATAGAAAGCAAAGAAAACAGAATGTGACTCATCCTTGTGTCTTAAGAACTTTACCCATGTCCATCTGCTATTGTCATCTATGATCACTAATCCATACTTCTTGCCACTAATGGATGCAATTTTCACTGGTCCAAATAGATCTATATGCAGAAGTTTTAATGGTCTAGAGGTAGAAACAACATTTTTTGTTTTGAAAGAAGGTTTTACAAACTTGCCTTTTTGACATGCTTCACACAGAGCATATGAGATGAACTTCAGGTTAGGAAGTCCTCTGACCAGATTGAGTTTGTCAATTTGAGATATCCTTCTCATACTAACATGCCCCAATATTATATGACAGACCCATTTCTCATTGTTAATAGACAATAGGAATTTTACTTTCTGACTTTTTAGTTCAAAAAGTTTTATTTTGTAAATGTTGTTCTTTCTCTTTCCATTAAAGAGGACAGATCCATCTTTTTTAATAACTGCTTTACAGGACTTTTGATTGAAGATTATATCATAACCGTTATCACTTAATTGACTTATGGATAATAGGTTATGCATTAATCCATCTACTAACAGAACATTATTTATAGAAGAAAATGTATTGTTACCAATAGTTCCAGAGCCAATAACCTTTCCTTTATGATTGCCTTTGAAACCTACATAGCCTCCAGATTTAAGCTCCAGGCTTTGGAACATATGATTTCTTCCTGTCGTGTGTCGTGAGCATCCAGAGTCAAGGTGCCAAGATTGGTGTTTCAATGTTGCTGTTAAATATATCTGTAACATAGACAATTTTTTCCTTAGGTACCCATATCTTTTGGGTCCTTGTTTGTTAGAATTACCAAAGTTCTGTTTGAATTTTGGTTTAGTAGAAAAAGCATCACTAGTATATTTTATGTCATGTGTGTGCCCATAGGTGAAGGGAGAATAAAGAGGTGTGTGTTTTATGACCATATCCTTAACTTTCTTAGGTTGAGATACTTTACCCTTGTATCTTATTCCTTTTCTACCATTTCTGCTAACTCCATAGATCATTGAAGCCATCTTGCTTCTATCTATGTTTTTAGCAAGAAATTTTTTAAAGCTATGATCATATTCCTTTATGATCTTATCAGAGTTACTAGGAACTTTTGAGACAGTTTATTTCTAAGCCTTTTGTAATTTATTTTCTAGTTTTGAAATTGTTTCTTTAACCTCATAGATTTCTGATATCAGTTTCTTAGTTTCTTAAGATTCAGAAACTAGATCCTTTTTCAGGTTCTTGTTTATGACTCGAAGTTGCTGATATCTTTCAAGAATTTATGACAGACTTTCTTCTAATTGAGATCTAGAAAATTTAGAGAATACCTCTTCTACCTCTGAGTCTGATTCTTATCCAGATGATCCAGTGTCATCTGATACATTGGCCATTAGTGCTATGTTAGCTCTTTCATCTTCTGATTCTGTTTCAGCTTCAGAAGAATTTGAGTCATCCCATGTTGCCATGAGGCTTTTCTTATTTTCCTTAAAGAACTTATTTTTAGGTTTCTCTTTTTGAAGATTTGGACAATCTCTCCATTAACGCCCTTGTTCATTGCATTTGTAGCATACAATGTCTCTGTTACTTGATTTTTTGTATCCAAAAGATGGTTCAGAATGATTTCCCGTTCTTTTGGAAGTTCTGAACTTCCTCTTCCTGTGCTTCCACAGTTGATTAACTCTTCTGTAGAGAAGAGATAGTTCGTATTCTTCTGATGAGGATCCACCAGAGTTTTCTTCTTTTTCATGCAAAACTTTCGGTTCATATTTTTTGTTAGATTTAAGAGCTAAAGATTTACCTTGCTTTTGGGGCTCATCTTCTTCTAACTCTATCTCATGACTTCTCAGGGAGATGACAAGTTCTTCGAGAGATATTTTGTTCAGATCTTTGGCCAATTTAAGATCTATGACCATGGGTCTCCATTTCTTGGGTAAACTTCTGATGATTTTATTTACATGATCTGCAGTTGTGTACCCTTTATCCAGAACTTTTAGCCCATCAACCAAAATTTGAAATCTTGAGAACATTGTTTCAATGGTTTCATTTTCTTCCATTTTGAAGGCTTCATACTTCTGAATAAGAGCAAGAGATTTGGTTTCTTTGACTTGCGTGTTACCTTCATGCGTCATTCTCAAGGAGTCAAACATGTGTTTTGCTGATTCTCTGTTTGTGATTTTCTCATACTCTGTGTACGAGATAGCACTAAAGAAAATTATTCTGGCCTTGTGATGATTTCTGAATTCCCTCTTTTGATGATCTGTCATTCTTTTTCTGTCAATCTTATGACCGCCTTCATCAACTGGATGAATGTACCCATCAGTCACCATATCCCAGAGATCAGCGTCGTGAGCTAGAAAGCAACTTTCGATTATGTCTTTCCAGTAATCGAAGTTTTCAACATTAAAGATTAGAGGTTTCCTGTTGATTCTGTCTTTTTCATCATGATAATCATTTCCGGTGTTCTGACTTGGTCCCACCATCGTATTTTTCTTGCTTGGATCTTTTTCTGAAACGGTTAAGTGTTTGTACTCAGAACCAGGCGCTCTGATGCCAATTAAAGAATGGAAAAACACAAGAAGGGGGGTTTAAATTGGGGTTTTTAAAACTTAAAGTAAAAGACACGTTGGTTATCCTGGTTCGTTTGAACTCAAACTACTCCATTCCACCCGCCAAGGTGATTTCACCTCTCTCAACGAGGTCTTAATCCACTATCAAGCTTGATTACACAGATATGATGACAACCGTTAACGTCTTCTTGAGGTTAAACCACAACCCAATTTTCTCAAGGTATTACACAATACAATATTTTAAAGAGTGTACAATATGTGTTTTCTAATAAAACAGTATCACACAAGTGATGTTTTACACAAATAAATTTTTGTAAGATGAAGGTGATGAAACTATTTCGTTTGTTGTGCATAGCCAAATCATAAACGATTTCTCCTTCAAGTCTTGTATATATAGGAAATGCAAGTTAGGAGCTTTTGGAATATTGATAAATAGTAATTAAAGAACTTTCCAAACATAGAGATTCTTGTCCTCTTTTAGCCGTTACTTTTGAATAGCCATAAATGAGTTGTAACGTTTCAGAACATGCTTGCTTCAAAAGATGTATTTTACCGTTGGGACTCCTTTACTTCTTTCCATAACTATATGAATCATAATAATGGAGTTCTTGTTCACAGCATTTAGTGCACTCAGAAGTTGTATCTTGAGAACTTCTCTATATAAGCGTATTATGCAGATTGCTTTCTATATAAGATATGTTGAATCAGAGTTTAAACAACGATCTAACTCATCTTTTGTGCTTCTTCCATCAGAACTTCTCTGCAAAACAAAATACTTATTTAGGGAGCATAGTTGTTCTTTGAGTGTTTGTTATCATCAAAACTCTTACAAGGATTGTAGAATCAAACTATGTTTTAACAACCATGAAATTGACATAGATTGCCTAAAGTATTCGAAGCTTGAAAAGTTTGTACTTGAAGTTGCTTGAAGGGGAATTTGGACCCTACGTGCAGTAGAATAAACTTGGTATGTACTGCCCCAACATTTGAATCTTAGAAGGTTTCCCCTGATTATAAAGGCCTTGAGAGGTTTGTTAAAATGAAGAAATTGAGTCATAACCTGTTGTTATGTGACTTGATTAAGGAATGCTTCTTCGAAAGGTATGCCCCCGGTTGAACAGTGCTTTGAAACTTGATCCAAGTTGATTGAATCTCGGAATGATCACCCCCTATCAATAGTGTCTACATGTGATATACCCATACAATCATCACTCTTGCCTATGATTATATGGTTCTTCCTTAGATGCTTTTCCCCCTTAAATGGACCGCTTTTGATTAAACCAAAATGTTTTGAGATCTCCTTGATGCTAAGTATTGATTCGTAGATAAAATTGTACATTTTGAAAAACTAATTCCGTTTGATGCACATGCAAGTTTTTAAACCAAATTTTGAATAGAAATGGGTGATTAGAGATTAATATTCGAATAAGCGAAGTGGTTAGTAATAATTTTAACAAACACAGGAGTCAGATTAACATAAATTTTGCGGAGTATGCTTTCATAATTAACCTTGCTTGAATTAGGACTTTTGAAGGTTGTAACATGGCCTGGTTCACAGTTTTAAGAAACAAAATATATAAGGCTCAAAATTTGTTTAGCCCACCCCATTCTCCTTGATGTTCTCCAGTCCTAATTTCAATTAATGCAACATGTGCGTTTAATCCCCAAGAGAAATTTCGTAGTCGTGTAGATGATGATGAGCGTAGATAAAGATCCAAGCACCAATGAAAAGCATTGATAATATCTAAGCATTGATAAGATCCAAGCATTAATGAGAAGCCTTGATGATTCTTAAGGTGTCAGACACAAGATTGTTCTCTAATTTTTGTTTTCAATCTCTTATTTTTGCATGGACCGATTTTTTTGAGTTTTTCGGTCCATCGAGATGCCCTAACTTTTGCCTAAGTCAAGTTTTGATTTCCTTTGAATTAGCGGGCTTTCTCATTTTTTATTTTTATTTTTTTTTTGCTTTTTATTTTGAAAATTTGTGACTGCCACGCTGATTGTTGTAAGCTTCGTCTTCATTGTTTTCCTCGATTTTGAATGATGTATTAAGGAAGAAGATGCCGTGGACTTTGTCTTTGTTGATTTCTCAATCTTGGATGATGAATGCGACGAAAAGGATGCGCTCTAACCTTTTCTTATATTGTTTCATTAATGATGTATAGAGGAAAGAGATATGCTTGAACTTTTTGTTTTAGATAAATCACTTCTCTTGAGAATAGAATGCGCCATTGAATTAATTGAAAGACTACCCTGCCCCTAGTTGAAATTAAGGTTTTTTTTTAGAAAAATAGAACAAAACTCTAACTCCTGGCTCGAGGGGGTTGACTACATATTATCTTCTTATATCTCCACTGTTTGGGAAGTGAAATAATGCTTTACATCATCAGCTAAGACTTACTATTAAAAAGCATACATCAGCAAAATTCGATTATTTAGTTTTCGTCGTTCTCCCTTGAAGTTTGTTAAAGTTAATTTGAAAATGGAAAAGAAGATTGGAAATGGAAAGTCATTGATTATTTATGGAAAATGATGAAATATGAAGAGTGGAACGAATGAATTGATTTAAAAAACGTGCATGCTTATTTTATCAGTATTACTAATCCAAAAGTACAAGTTCACACCAAATACAACTTAGCAACTTAGAAACCACAATTTGAAATTGATAATGTCTAATGATCATATTGAAGAGATTTTTAGTTCAATCCAATTGACTTTAGGAAAGCTTATGGATGTTCTTAGACTTGTCAAATCATGGGGATGTCCCTTGACTTTTCTTGGGCATACCTATTTCGTTGATAGGGAAATTGCTCTTGATGTAGAGGAATCTCCAATGGTAGTGGAATTTGAGGCGTTGTCTAGGCCTGTAGTTGTCATGGTAAAGGGATGCCTTCTCTCTCTAATAAGATTTGTAGGACCAAGCTCCTTTGAATCTCCAACGATTGACCTTTCCTTCACCAATCTAATATTTTCTTGAAATGCTTAGACTTTGTTCTTGAGCATCGGGAAATTTGTTAGCTGGATTGATAGCGACCAAGGGCGAAGATGGAAATGCATGACATGCAAATGTATGAAAATGCATGGGTAAGCAAAATTATTTTTTTTGGCTTTTGGGTATGCAAAAAAAAGTTTCATGGATATGCAACGCAACGCAGACGTAGTATTAGGGTAGACGTAGGGATACCCTATACAGGTTTAATGGCAGATATGGAAATGATAATGTCCTACACAGACTCAGAGATTAAGACAAGCAGGAACTCCTTAAGGATGTAGATAACGATAGACATGGATATGATGATATCCTACATTGTATCAGAGATTGATACAGGCAAGAATTTCTTTAAGATTATGGCCTAATGAAAGACGACGATAAATACTTACAAGCTAGGGATTATGACATAGACGGAATCCCTACGGGCTAAAGATAGTAGTGGAAGAAAAGATAACCCTTGCGGGTTTAGGGATTATAGTGGGATTTGTGAAAGGTATCCTTAGTTGGTAGGTTCCTAGTATTTGCCTACGGATATTCTACCCTCCCCATAATGTGGTTTCCTTAAGGGTATCATGAATAACACTAGAGGGAAAGGCACAAGAACCTCCCTTAAGTGGAGCCTCTTTGCAGACCGAAACTTTCGTCTCTAGGTCATGAAAGGTCTCATCATGAGATTTTGGTTTGAAGGTTGTACAAAGAGTCATTGGTGTCATTCCAAAGTCCTACTTCCTAAGAGGATGTCTCTTGAGACGTATTCCTTTCATGGAATTCCACCGGCTCTAGGCGAAGTGGTCACATAAACTCATAGGGTTGATGTATCCCCTTGGCTAATAGATGAACCTTCTCTCTAAGGGTTTTTGAAAATATTTTTTACAAAATTTAAATCCCACCACAGATATAGTAATATGATAAAATAACAATAGATAAATAAATGAATAAATAAATAGTTAAATAAACAAATATAAAAACCCAAAAAATAAGAAGAACCCTAAAACCAAAAGACAAGGCTTCTAAACCTAAGGTTGAGTCCTCGGCAGAGTCGTCAGCTGTTGTACTTGGTTTTAAAATTTGAGAGTCGCCACCCTTAATTTTTATCCTAAGAAATGGAATATGAAGGATAACCCTGAAAAGTTAGAGATTCTAGGTTTTTTTTACTCGGTTTTAGACGAAGGGAAGGTGTTAGGCACCCCTCATTTACCTTGTTCACAATAATACTAGGTCTAGAGTTAATCTTTAGGGAATAGGGTTTTAGTTTTTTATTAGGGGTACTCGCCACGACTTTATTCGTATTTGTGATACGGTGGGAGAACTGACTTGAGGTTTTGCGTTTGTTTTCGCAAATGTTTCGGTTTAGCAAGAGTCGCCACCGACTTTTTATTTTATCCTAAGGAAAGGTTAAAAAGCAAAGGAAAAATCTTTGAGATGTTTTCGTGGGTTCGGGGAGTAGATTATAGAAAGGGAAGGTATTAGCACCCTTTCTATCCATGGTTATCCATGGGCTCTTAGTTACTTGCTTAGATCACTTGCCTTTGCTTTTCAATTGTTTGAAATGGTGCTTTGTGTGTGGTTTTTGAAAATGTTTTGAAAAAGATGCCTTGTCTAGGCAACCATTGTAACAATTCTTGTTTGAATGTTGTACAAGGGTGTTTGTCTTTTTGAAAAGATGTTTCAATGTTTTTGAAAGTTTGTTTTGAAGTTGTGTTGTGATGTGTGTTTTGAAAAATGGCAAGGATTGTTTTGCAAGTTTGGTCAAGTAACCAAGAGATATCTACCCTAAATTTCTCAAAGATCTTTCTCATGTTTTAACCCTTTTAACAGTGTTGTTTCACCATTGTATTTGGTGAACAACCTTGTGTTAGGATGTTAAGGGACGGGCGCGGGTCATCGTATACAATCATTGAAGGCAACTTGTGAGACGCTCTAGCAATTTTGTAAGGGACGAGATCGTTTTATCGAAGGCAACATCGAGGGTCATCGAGGGACTACGATCTTTGTTTATCGAAGGGACATTTTCTAGAGTGTCTCATACTCGAGGGACATGATTACATTTTTCCGAGGCAACAGGCGAGGTTACCCTAGAGGTGCAAGTGTGAATTGTGTATTGATTTTCATGCTTTTGTCTTGTATTAGGTTATCTAGCGGTTGATTTTGAATCTTCGCATACAAACCCTAATTACTATACAATATATAGAAAGCGATAAATTGCGGGAATTTAAAGTCTAAGCTATTATAAATGAGTATCCGGGGATGGGGGTACAAATGTTTACAAATGGGGATGAGTCTCATCAGAATAGTAGTGTCCAAATATTATTTACAACCAAATCGAATCGTCGCATTCTCAATGTAAAAATATAGTCAAGGTATAAGAATCAAAGATAAACAAAAGTATTGTGCCATGCATATGATTATTTACAAATGATCAAAATATTAACCTAATGCAAAATTAAGTATTTTATTATTATTTTTGTGTTTTTGTTAACTATACAAACAAAAGTTTTAAAGAAAAGAAAAGAAAAATGTTTAAGTTAAAGAAAACTATTATTTAGGTATTTTAGTTAATGTTTTTATATATAAAAAGATTTATTAAACAAAAAAAAGGTTTTAAACACAAGAAAATTATTTAAACTTAATAACCTAATATTTATGTATTTTTAATTGTTCTAAAATAAAAAGAAGCATTTAAGAAAATTTTGTACAAAAAAAAAGTTCATGTATTTTTATTTACCAAAAGGAATTTAGGTTATAAAAAAGAAAAAAAAGTATTAGTTATAAACATAAGAAAAAGAAATAAATGGGCTTGATGTTACATGTTTGGCCCAAACAAACAAACAAACAGATTCAGAGAAGGGGGGTGCGCCAGAATTGAATGGGGCTTAGGGGGTTTTTGTGAGGGCAGGCCCAAATGCTTGTGACAAAGTTTTTGTTTAGGGTTTCAATCTGCTTCCTTCTCCTTCTTCGCCTTCTTCGCCTCTTCACCCTTCTTAAGCAAAACTTCTGAACAAACTCCCTCTCCACCTATGGCTACCAGAGCGATGCTTCCATTCTCCTCTCTTCACGGTTACACAGGGTGATAAGAAAAGGTATTGAGTTCCCTTCAAACGCGCTTTAGGGTTTCAAGTTCTTATCTTGCATGTTTTATCTTTTTCATGTTTTAATCATGGATGCTCGTGTTTGTGTGAGGTGTGAAGCTGAAAAAGAAAGGGGAAAATACTACCTTTGTTGGAGGGGAGACGGAGGAGTGGACGGAGGCGCTTCTCAGGTGGCCAAGGTGGAGAGAACGCGTGATGTTACTTGTTGGCTCCCTGGTATTTGTATCTTTTGCTTAAACCGTTTTATGATGAAAATGATTCTGAAAGCACTATTGTCGTTGTTTGGATATTTGATTGTTGATGATGTTGATGAACTTTTACAATCTTCCTCTTTTTTGTCTGGATGCTTGCTTTTGATGAAGATCCTATGATTCTGAGTTGCTTTTGCTTCTTAATGTTTGTCAAATATGGAACTTGCTTGTTGTTCTGACTTTGAAATGATTAAGTTGATTATGAAGACTTTTTGAGATTGTTTGTTGGCTATAGTTTCACTCCTGACTTCTTCTTTTCTCTTGGCTTTGGTATCTGAGTTGGTGTTTTGGCCTATGATGAGCTTTGGTTCTGAGGCGCTTTGGCTTGAATGCTTGCTTCTGAGTTGCTTATTAGGCCTGTTTGGATATTTAGATTTTGTTTGAGTTTGGATTTGAAATGAAGGCAGGTTGAAGGCTATGCAGGCTTGGACACTGAGTTTGTTCAGGTTTATTGTTTGTGTAGTTTTTGAGAGGCTTCAAGGCTATGCAGGGCTTTGGCTTGAATGCTTGCTATGCAGGCAGGCTTGAGACAGGCTTGCTTGCTTGAAGACAGTTTTGAGACTTGTTTGTGGTACAGGTTTTTAGGCCTTGGGGCAGGCTTGAGCTTATGCAGGCTTGGAGGAAAACAGACCTCAAGGCTTGCTTTTTGGTTACAGGCCTGGAAGTTTGCTTGCTTGGTAAGGCTTTATTCTGGTTACAGGCTTGCTTGAAGCAGGTTGCCAGGCAGTTTGAAACAGGCTTGAGGGCTTCTGTTATGCAAGTTGTATGTTTTGTGTTATATTTTTCTATGTGTGTTCTGCCCCCCTTACAGTGTTGGATATCTTGTTATATTTATCTATGTCTTAAGCCTGCCCAAAAACTATAAGCCTGCTTTTTACTCTCTTTCTCTCTCTTCAGAAAAGCATATTATATTGCTTTAGAAGTACCTTTCTGAAAAGGTTGTGGCCAGAAAATGATGAAAAATGCTTTTACAAGTTTGCTTGCATTTTGTCTTTCCTCTGCATATCTTCTTACCTCCAGATTTTCTGCATTGCTTTTGTGTACTTGTTGACAACTTTATTGAAAGCTTCTTTGACAGTTACAGCTTGGTTGACATTTTTGTTGATAGCTTTGTACTTGTGACTTAGTTTGCCCCTTTGACAATTTGGTTTGCCTAGTTTGATAATGCAATTTAGTTTGGATTTATGCAGCTTTGTTTGGCATTTTAGTTTGCACTTTGCAATTTGTGAATTTCTTATGCAGCCTTGTATTTAATTAATTCCATGCTTGCAAACAATTTTTCTTTCCCTCTTTGTGAACCAAGAAGAGACATCTTCTTGCGATTTGCAGAAAGGACGAACAAACTGATTCCGGCCAACAACCTTTAATGATGAACTTTTTTCTGAAAATTCCTTTTTTAATTCATCTGTGTTTGACTTCTCTTTTTCTGGCTTTACAGATAAATATCAGTTGAGCAAAGGATGCAACAGTAGAAGATGAAGACTTCGAGAGATTTAGGATATAGTTTTATTTTATTTTAATCATTTTTAATAAAAATTATTATAAATACTGTAAATAAAATTATTGTATTTAAATAACACTTGTACCAATAATTAAAAATAAATAAAAGTCCTTTTGTTAGATAATTCTCTATTTCACTGTCTATTTAATTATTTAAGTTTCTTGAATTAAAATAACTGGAAGTACATCCCAATTATTCTAACTTAGAAATTATAAATAATCAACAAACGTCCGGCGTTCCAAATAACCAAAAGCATTGCACAGTTAAACAAACAAACGTCCATACGCCTTTCACTTCACTGATTAAACTAACACTTCAAACTCTCAATCAGAAGCCTCAACTTCTATCCCAGATGTTTAGACTTTTGAGAAACAAACATGAATCTTGAACAAGCGTCAAAACCATGTGACAGTCAAATGAAATGTTGTGGATTTAAAATCTTCTGAGAATGCGTGTGCAAACCCTAATTCTGGATTTACTGTCAAGGAAACGTCCACCTGATCAAAACCTTGAGCCAAACTCAACCAAATTAATAAAAACCCTAATAATTTGTTTGACTGATTCAAGAGTCAATGGAAACCCTAATTTTGATAGACTGATAAGAAAAAGTCTGTTTGACCGATTCTTGAGCCAATTTGAAAAATCAGGGAAAACCCGAAGCTGTGATTTCTTGTGAAAAAGGGATGGCAAATTTTGGGGTACAACAGTATTCCTACTGTCATACCCCAATTTTTGACCTAAGATCCCACCTTCATTTGCATTCTCATATATCATTAAGGTCACGAGATACAGTTAGTTTTTAACCCTCTCACCTTCGAGCATTGCTTATGCCGAGATTGCCAATTATTGTGAACATTTTATTTTATGCATCACTAACTTCTAATCCCATACAAAGGTGTATGTTTGTGTTTCTTTGACTACATGTGCAGAGAGACAGGTCTGTATCAAGAGCGTCAGGTGTTGTGCCTCAGTTAGAGTGTTTGGATCCCTCAACTATTCAAGTATGGTGAATCACCAATTCTCAAGGGGGATTTTTCATCAAAGCTTGGCATAGTCAAAATTTCATCATCACTGGTTCACATGTGCATCAATATGTTTGGGAATGCGAGGAATGGTCAAGTTTGCAAGTTGATTTAAAGCACTTTGACCAAAAAGTCAGTGTTTGCAAGTCCAAGTTCAAACGATTATAACTTCTTCATTATTCAATATTTTTCGAGTGATTCTTTTTGCGTATGACTCTCCTTAACGTCATCTCACACTTCTCTTTACAAGTCAAGAGCTGATTATGTGCAGAGGATCATCAAATATTCAAATACTTTAGAGGTCACTTTGTAATTTTTTGACTTAATCTCAAGTAAATGTCGCCCGACTTTCAAGGATCATAACTTCTTCGATTCTAAATATTTTGAGGCAATTATTTTTTCACATTGTCATAACTGGAGTCGTCTACAAGTTTTCTTCAAGGATCGAAGTTAAATTGAGCTTAGAAGGCCGTAATATTTATTGAAACATTGTAGGTCATTTTTTGATTTAGAATGTTCCTAATTCATGCCTTAATTATTTTCTCAAAGATATTGATTCTTATGTTGAAATCACTCATGACCCAAGATGTTAAGTTTGGAATTCTTTGATTGATTGTCGCTCATTTCAAGTCACTTAAGTTTGAGAATTGGGGATTATTGGATTAGGGTGGATTTTTTACCAATTTTCTTAAAACATTATTTGTTCCTTCAAGTACTATTCACTTGTACTGCAAGTTACCATGAATTGAAAGTTTAAATTAGAGTCTTATTGGAGATGATTTGAAGGTTCACTCGGGAAATGACACTAGGTTTGAATTGATTCAAAATTTCAAATACATTCATCATTATTCAAATACTTTCAAGATAATCACTATTGAAGTGTACACTTTCAAGATCAAACTTCATTCATGTAGACCAATTTTGAACCATATATCATTCAATTCATCATCATTTCAAATCCAAGGTTCTTCTCAAAAGTGGTTTGTATCAAGTATTTCATATCCAAATAAATTCATTCAAAATTCAAAGATTAAAACTAATTCAATGTTCAAGTTTGAGAAGTTCATACAACCAAATCCTATCCAAGTTTCAAACAAACTTCAAATTCTATCATTCATATTACAAGTGAACAATTTCAAGATACATTTTAAAACCATATGCTACTAATTATAATCTTAAAAGACTTTCATGCCTTCAACATCCTTCATCAATCTTCGTGCTCAAGTTTCATTCATTTTTATCATGACTTTATGCTCAAAACCAAATCTATCCAAAGAATTCAAAGGAAGGGAAATCAGAAAATACAGAGGGGAAAAAGACATATCAAAGACATAACACTATACCCCAAAACATGCTGCTGCCCTGCACTAAAACAGCCTCTACTACTGTCCAAAATACAATTTTTTGTCCAACTTGCTGCTGTAACAAACTAGTCCAAACTCACTGCTAAAACTGTTCAAAAAAAACCTGTCAAAAGCCATCTGCTACAAACCTGCCCCACAACACTCCAAAACCTGTCAAAACCATCCAAAAATGCATTAAAATAGACAAAACATAAGCTGCACCATAAAGCTAAAAACAACATACCATATTTGTTCAAACATAATCCAATTTTCCCCCATTTTCTCATTCACTCACCTATAAATTCAACCTATCAATCTCTAACAAAAAGCACGCAGAAAATCCACACAAAAATTCATTCCAAAACCTCTACCCAACAATCCTTTCAACTGCACAACAACAAAAAAGCATGACCTTCCTTTAACCTCTTTAACCATAACCTTAAACGTCACTTCACCAATCCACAACACATCAAAACACCTTTATATTTCCTCCCTGCAAACAGTGAATTAACCACAAAACCGATTGTGATTCATTTGCCGCATTCTCAACCACAAACTCACCAACAGATCCACACTATAACTTCACCATACTCCTTCAAACCAAGCTTCCAAACCTCTTATCATAGCCCTCCATTCATTCAACTCATCCCTCATACTCAACCTTCATCATCCTCACCCAAACTTCTCCCTCTAACCTCTCAAAATCTCCCCTGTAAATTTTAACTCAACCACGTTTCAAATTCATTTACACATAAATAACGCCCTTGTTAAACTCCTTCATTCCTAATGGCATAAGCACTCACATCATACACATACCACAAAAAGCAACACCGCCATGAAAACACACGAAAATATACTCACTGTAATAGGCCTCACTCTCACGCGGTTTAAACAACTCAACGGAAGACAACAATAACACAACCACAACTCTCACTAACATATACAAACAGCCATTACCCAAAGAAACAACAATTCCAGAAGAAGAGAAAAATGAGGAATCTATAAGCATACATGAGCTAAATATTTGTGGATTCGTTTTCATCGCGATTGAAACGCTGTTGGAGCGACTCCGGCATGTAAGTATTTATCCTTTCTTCATTTTTCTGTAAACGTCATTGTTGATGTGTTGTTTTTGTCTGGATGTTTGCGTCTATGTCGTGAGGAGATGATGGATAGGAACAGCGAATTGAAACTGAGATGATTTGAGGCAGAACCATTGCAAGGTGGATGATGGTGACAGATGGAGAGACGCAAGATTGAGAGAGTTAGGATTTGGAGAATGGATGAGGTCGAGTGAGACAGATTTGTACGATGGAGGATTGAGACGAGAGAGAATAAAATTGAGCGGAGGCTGCACCGTGAGAGGGAGTAAACTCTGATTCAAAATAAGTTGAAGCATTTCCCAATTTCTATAACCTAATTCTAGTTTGAACACATCGTTTTCCTTTTGGTTTTATATATTTTTGTTTTACTTTTAAATAACAATAATAATATAAATCTAACAGCAAAGTAACATGGGTTTAGTGGAAAGGCAGTTCAGTTGTGACTAAAGGGGTGCGTGTTCGATCCCTGGTTCTCATTTTTTTTAGTTTTAAGTCTTTTTTTTTTATTTTTAACCCTATTTCATTTAAAATTCATACAAAAATACGAAAGTATTAGATTAGGTTTCTAATTACTTCTTTCTTGCCTTCATTAACAAATACCAAAAACATACATATTAGTATAATTTTTTCTTTCTTTATTTTATTTAATTTTTGGTTGTTAATTATTTAGTTATTTAATTTCTATTTATTTAATTTATTTATTTTTTATTATTTGGTCTTTATATTTTTGGTTGCGTCTAAATCCAAGGAAAAGATCGTCTGGTTAACCTTGTGTCATTGTGCGTATTTATTTATTTTTGTCTATTCTATCTTTTTTCTTTTAATTAAAACCTAAAAAACCAATTTTCAAACTTACACTCTTTTAAGCCAAAACCTCGACATTAGGTAGTTGCATTTTCAAAATTTCATCCCTACACTCGTTTAGCAAGCAAACCAATTTTAACCAAAAAAGAGACATTTCAAAAGGTTCCTATAAGATACTATAGATACATAGGACGCTAATATCTTCTCTTTGTATAACCAACCCCCGAAACTTCGATCTTTTTCAAATTCATTGTATTTTTATTTACTTTTATTATTGCACTTACTTTGCATATTTATGGGTTTTATTTCGCACTTTTCCCTTTTTCCTTGGAAATAATAAAGTACGATGGCGGCTCTTGCTTATTTGCGAGTAAAGTTAATCAATAGCTTGATCTCCTATTTTCACTATATAGAATTGGCTATTCTACTGGGAATTAAAATACTCTAAGTGGGTTAAACCTAATTTGTTATATATGTTTTCGTTATTATTGCTTGTATGCTTATATGTGTTATTTTGTGGTTTCTTTGGGTGTTGATTACAACAGACAAGTCCTATACCCAGACTAAGGTACACTTAAAATAGGACGGGCGGTATAGTCATGTTAACTTTGAGGGAGTAATCCCGAAAAAGGAGGCATGAGATCCCCTACTCAGTGGAGGCCTCTTTGACTGTAGTATTTGTTTACCGAGTAATCGGGAAGACATTGTTGCTTTCGACCTGGGAGCCAGAGAAGCTGAGAGCCATAGAAAACTTAACCCATCTTGGACTTTTTAGATGTAGTGTGAAGACTATGACGGAATAATCTGGAAGTAGTTGCCACGCGATGCTGCACTCACATGAGTTTTTCCTGTGAATATTACTAATTACCGAGTAATTGGGACGTTGGTAATATTCGAAGAAAAGATGTAGACTCTGGGAACCTTTTAGAACCTTGTTCGGCGGGTGATAAACTATTAGTCCTTACCTTGTGGGTAGTACCTTTGACTTCATGCTCGTGACGTCGAACCTATGAACTCCCCCATGTTTGTGATTGTGTGTGATTGTTGCATCATGCATTCATGCACCCATGAGCATTATTTTAACCAAATTTTCAAGGAACTTAAGACTTCTGCTTACAAACATCACAAGTTTTATAATTGTGGATTTTGGAAAGAGTACTCAGAACTACAGTGTCAAGAGTCCTAATTTAGAAGAATTGAGAAAGCTTGAATCCTTAGTATCTATTCCTTGGGATTTCAAACTCCCATAGTTGCTTTGAAGATGGATTTTATCCACGGTCATGATATAGTTCCTCAATTCTTGGTATCGGTGATTTATTTTCCCGATTATCAGCAAAGTAGAAGAGAAGAGTGCGAGAGGATTTATTTTCCTCTAGAATTCCAAATTCAAGATCAAGAAGATATTACAACACGGTGTTGGATCTTCTTAGGATGAAGTTCATTTGGACCTGAGGATTTAGCTTTCTCTTTCTTTTATATAGGGTTAGTGAAGTTTTGTACTTCAAATGTAACCCTTCCAGTATTAATGAAATGAGTTTTTGAGTTGTCCCAATTGTGTCTTTTAATTGATCTTTATAAGTCGTTTATAATGTTCCAAAGTTCTTCCAAAAATTTGTTTTTAAAACTTTTAAACAATCATTTTTCATTGCATAGCATGCATCATTCTCACTTTTGTCTTGATTTTGATAGTTTCTGGAGTCTTATCCTCTGCTCTTCGTCTTCAGAAGTCAAGTTATCGCGCCAGTGCAACACTCATGCTAAGAGAATATGGAAAACATTAGGCAAGGTATCTTTGAACTCCGTAAAGAGGTGACTACTTTGAAAGCTGGTATGTAGTATCTAATTTCTTTGGTTGAAACTTTGGTTGATGTCCATGTCAATCCTTCTAGGAAGGAAGAAGATATGGAAAAGTTCTTCGCCGAAATTCTAAAATCATTCTTTCATGAGAAAGTGATAGTTAATGCACCCAGTGATTTCCCTGAAAAAGCGAATGTGGGAGTGCTTCTAGAAGAGGATGTCTGAAGGGGATTTTTATCTGAAGATGGTGGCTCAGCTAGTGGCGTGAAGAAGTTTGATAATAATGTTTTCAAGAAGAGAACTATAGTAATAAATAATCATCGTCAGAATTAACATGTTTCTCCTGTCATCCCTATGTTCAATTTACCTCTTGTTGCTCCAGTTTTCCAATAGAACCAGCAAGTTCCTGATCAGATAAAAACCCAGTTTGATCCAATTCCAACCACCTATGCAAAGTTGTTTCCTGTCCTAATACAGAGGAATTTGGTTCATACCCGATCTCCACTGAAGATTTATGAGAAGATGCCTTGGTACTACAAAGCTGATTTGACTTGTGCCTTTCATCAAGGAGCCCCTAGGCATAGTATCGAACATTGTTATTCATTGAAAGATGAAGTCCAGAAATTGGTTAGAAGTGGTATCTTGTCATTTAAGGATATTGGCCTTGAGGTTCAAGTCAAGTCTTTGCCGAAGACTAAACATGATTGAAGGATGCCTTGGAATTTAAAGAAGAGAGTCTTCTCAGTTTAATTAGCATTTTTACTATTTTTCATTTGTATTTTTATTGTTTATCAATGCATTGTTTGCATTAAGAACTTGTTTGCATTTTAATGATTATCTTAATACAATGAATATGTTTGTCTTGAAGAAACCCATTCATTTCACTCGTATTTATTTCAATTTTAATTTTTTTTTGCATTATGATACCAACTTGTTACCCATTATCTTGCATAGGCAGAGATTGGAGGGAGGATGATGAATTTAAAATGCAAAATTTCTGGTTGTATGCTTTTGGATAAAACCTTGTTGACGATGTACAGGCATTGTTTCAAATTCCCAAACACCGGAGATATAAGGGAGTGAAACCATCGTTAACCCATTTGAGCCTTGAAGTAGGAGTTTCTTTTTTGTTCATAAAAATACCCTCATTTTTAACCCAGGTTGGGGTAGTGTTCAGTTAATCTGATTGAGCGTTCAAAACTCATATAGAGTGCGCATCTAAGGATACAACAATGGTATCCTTTAAAAGGTTGAGGAAAGTCAAAACCTCAATGGTCAATCTTTGCCTATCATTAGTGTGCATTAAAATAAGATGATATCCCAATGGGTAACTCTCGCACATCAGGAGATAAATAGATGATGATACCACAATGATAATCCCTCATCCACCAAGGACTCAGGCAATCACAATTATTCCAACAAGTCACATACAACTCGAAGTCACGCGACGTGTTCAAAAGGAAATAAAAATTAAATGAATAAAAATGATGAAAAAAGAAAGAGACAAAAAGCCCCGCTAAGCCGGAACTTGAAAAACAAGTCGCTTAGGCAAAAGCCAAGGCATCCTGCTGGACTTCAGAGTCAAATTCAAAAGGAATTTGTCCTGGAAAAATTTAGGGAAAGCAGTGGAGAAATGGAAAGCCTGAAAGGTGAAAAAGGATTACAACATAAAATCCTCAATAAAGAATAGATTCGTGTGACAGAAATCAAGAGTGAGTGACCGTCGTGTCCAAATAATAATAGTGGTTCCTCAACCATCAACTAAATCCTCTCGGGAGATGAGTGCTCATTTTGGTTTAACTGAACATAGGAATGAAGAAAATCATGAAGGGGGTATGCACCAAATATTTTGAGCCTTAAATCTTTTTTCCAAAAAAACCGTGAACCAGGCCACGTTACAACCCTCAAAAGTCCTAATTGAAACATGGTTTATTTCAAAAGCATACTCCAACAAGATAGTGTTTCTGGACTCCTATAAGTTTTGCTAAAATACTTGTGTTGGTATCATATGCTTTTTTTATCTTTCATACAAAATAAATGATGCACCCATTCTCCCTTTGCGACATCTTTTCAAAAAAATATTCAAGACTTACATAATTGTTGTATTATAATTTTCATTCTCAGAATAAACTTTTTCTGCTTGTAAAACATTTGCTTAATGTCAAGGAAGCTTACATATAAGCACCAGTGATGATTTTAATCTTTTGAGGTCTGAAACATTGTTAAGTAATTGGCGAATCATTTCTAAGAATGATCATAGCCAAGGGCATGTCACCTAAAGACCTTCAACATGAACATGTTGTTACCTTCATAGTCCGTTTACCCTCATGGGGAAAATTTGAAGACTCTGTCTTGCCAAATACAGTTAATATGGGGCAGTCACGTCAAGATTCAATGAATCTCTCTAAGAGTTTGAAGACATTAGGGCATTTTGGATGCCAGGTCTTTTGTAAAATCCTCTTGAGACAATTTCTTCTTGTAAACCATCTAACTTGGGGCATTTAAGAAGTGAAGATTTCGAAGAATTGTCGTGCATCATGCAATTTATCAACATTAAACTTGGGGCATCCAAAATTAATTCTAGGGGCAATCCAGATTTTATCAACATATATGATCTCCTTTGCACACATTATCAGATGGTGGTGTTCCCCAATAGTTCCAGCTAAGCAAGATTTTTCTCCAACTGTAGCGGAGTTCGTATTGTTATCCTTTCAATGGATTATTGATGTTAGAAGATTGAACTTTGAGTTTTCTCCCAAAAAGTATCTTCCTCTCCAGAGATATTAGAGCCTTATAGCAGAAATATGCTTCGTCGATGGCTTTTGTTCTATCTCCAGTAATGTTCCCATCTTGTTGAGATTAACCGAGTATCTATTTGTACTGTGATGTCTTTTCATCTCCAGTTTATCTCTTTTGGTCTATTTTGTCAGCATATACATGACATTCATTTATTCATTCACACTTACATCATTCATGCACATTCGCATTTCTCGATGTTTTTGGGTCCATCTACTTTGGTTGTGTTTATCCCCAAGTAGATTACTCTCTCTTTCCAAATAGAGTGACAACCTAAGCAGAAAGTGTATATATTTTCTAATTCCCCACTGAGTTTATTCCTCATGGAAATGTTTTTTAGCCTTCCTTTCTGTCTCACGATAGGATAAGTCCTAGTTGAGCTTATTCCTCGTCTGTTAGAGTCTTATTCAGTTGTTTCTCTCAATTTTGTTCTTGGATTGAGCTTCGTCTTATGCAGATGTTACCCTATGGATTTCTCTAGGTTGTGAAACCTAGATTGATAGTGCGTTTATTTTTGCGCCTTTAAATACTTTTGTCTCTTCATGAAGATTTTATTCATGGTTCCCTATTGAAGGTGAACTTTGTTCCCCAGTAGTGTTGTTGCAACACTCTTTTGGAATCTCAACCTGATAATAAGTGGCAGACTCTTTATTTAAGCAGCTTGATTATTTCTGGATTTCCTATTTTATGGCAAATGGCGGACTCTTAATGAGAAGTTTTCCTATCCCTGATGAAGTTATTAATTCTTATACCCAACAATGTCTTTATAACACTATATTGAAATCTTTTTCCTGGCAGCAAGTGGTGACCTCTTTATTTGAGCAACTTGTGTATTTCCAGCATACTTTTACCTTTCGATAAATGGTGTCTCTTTTAAGAAGTTTGTCTATCTCTAACATATCAACTCTGATTTTTTTATCAAATGGCGTCTCTTCGAAAAAGTTTCGCAGAGAAGTTTGTTATGAAATCCTTACAAGTGGCGGTCCCTTTAGCAGAGATAGCTTGTATTTTACCCCTATCAAGTGGAAAACTTGATTAAGAAGAAACTGAGACCAGTTTGTGGCTCGAGACCAATTCATGGCTTATGACCAGGTTCTTGGGGAGGTTTACTCAGCAAATGACATCTCTTTGGAAAATTCTCGTAGAGAAGTTTGTATATTATCCTTTTCAAGTGGAAGACTTGATTAAGAAGAAACTAAGACCAGTTTGTGGCTTGTGACCAGGTTCGTGGGGAGGTTTATTAAGAAGAAATTGTGACCAGTTCGTGGATTGTGACCAGGTTTGTGGGGAGGTTTATTATCAGAAAACTGAGACCAATTTGTGGCTTGTGACCAGGTTCGTGGGGAGGTTTATTATCATAAAACTGAGACTAGTTTGTAGCTTATGACTAGATTAATGGGGAGGTTTATTCAACAAATGGTATCTCTTTTAAGAAGTTTTCTCATCAAACAGCAAATGGAATCTCTCTAGAAAAGTCTCGCGGAGAAGTTTGTATATTATCCTTTTCAAGTGGAAGACTTGATTAAGAAGAAACTGAGACCAGTTTGTGGCTTGTGACCAGGTTCTTGGGGAGGTTTATTATCAGAAAACTGAGATCAATTCGTGACTTGTGAGCAAGTTCTTGGGGAGGTTTACACTGTAAATGGTGTTTCTTTTGAGAAGTTTGCTCATCACCAGTAAATGATATCTCTTTTGAGAATTTTTCTCATCAACAACAAATGATATCTCTTTTGATAAGTTTTCTCATCAACAACAAATAGCACCTCTTTAGAAAAGTACCGCGGAGAAGTTTGTACATTGTCATTTTTAAGTGGAAGACTTTATAAAGAAGAAATAGGAACTCGTTCGTCATGGAAATGTTTATTATCTTTTTCTATCTTCAGTAAAAGTCATTAGTTCAACTTTAGTAAAATTTGGTGCATCTTTTGTTTCTCTACCTTCAGTAAAAGTCGGTAGCTCACCTTCAGTAAAAGTCGGTGCATTCTTTTGTTTCTCTACCTTCAGTAAAAGTCGGTAGCTCACCTTCAGTAAAAGTTGGTGCATTCTTTTGTTTCTCAACCTTCAATAAAAGTCGGTAGCTCACCTTCAGTAAAGGTCGGTGCATTCTTTTGTTTCTCTACCTTCAGTAAAAGTCGGTGCATTCTTTTGTTTCTCTACCTTCTATAAAAGTCGCTAGTTCACCTACAGTAAAAGTTGGTGTATCTATTTCTACCTTTGACACTGAGTTGGAAATTCACCGTCATCTTGAGTCACTAGCCATTTATCTTTTCACAGCCTATGCAAGGCATCTTCCCTGATAGAGTCAGTAATTTTTCTTCTCCTGAAACGGTTCCCCAATAAGGGTCTCTGATTAGAAGTTTGTGGCTCTGTTCCCCAGTGGAGTTATAATATCTTCCCTAATGGAATTACTTTATTATGTGCTTGGTTTCTCCAGCAGTAGTTTGTCTCATGTGGCGTCATTCCCTATAAAATTCAGAGCATTGTGTTCATATCTTATCATAAACATCATTGTGGTATCTTAGGACCAAAAATTGTGTATTTTATATTTAAGTCCCTCCAATTTCGTCAAAACGAAGATTTCAATCTTCATATCTCCGAATAGAATAAACTTAAATAGGAGCAGCTGTCATACACCAATTTTTGACCTAAGATCCCACCTTCATTTGCATTCTCATATATCATCAAGGTCACGAGATACAATTGGTTTTTAACCCTCTCACCTTCGTGCATTGTTTATGCAAAGGTTGCCAATTATTGTGAACATATTATTTTATGCATCACTAACTTCTAATCCAATACAAAGGTGTATGTTTGAGTTTCTTTGATTTTATATGCAGAGACAGGTCTGTATCAAGAGCGCCAGGTGTCACGCCTTAATTAGGGTTTTTGGATCCCTCAAGTGTTCAAGTATGGTGAATCACCAATTCTCAGGGGGGTTATTTCATCAAAACTTGGCATAGTCCAAATTTTATCATCACTGGTTCACATGTGCATCAATATGTTTAGGAATGCGAGCAATGATCAAGTTTGCAAGTCGATGTAAAGCACTTTTACCAAAAAGTCAATGTTTGCAAGTCCAAGTTCAAACGATCATAACTTCTTCATTATTCAATATTTTTTGAGTGGTTCTTTTTGCGTATGACTCTCCTTGACGTCATCTCCCACTTCTCTTTACAAGTCAAGAGTTGATTATGTGCGGAGGATCATAAAAAATTCGAATACTTTAGAGGTCACTTTGTGATTTTTTTAACTTAATCTCAAGTAAATGTCGTCTGACTTTCAAGGATCACAACTTCTTCGATTATCAATATTTTGAGGCAATTCTTTTTGCACATTGTCATAAGTGAAGTCATCTACAAGTTTTCTTCAAGGATCGAAGTCAAATTGAGCTTAGAAGACCGTAATATTTATTGAAACATTATAGGTCATTTTTTGGTTTAGAATGTTCCTAATTCATGCCTTAATTGTTTTATCAAAGATGTTGATTCTTATGTTGAAATTGCTCATGACCCAAGATGTTGAGTTTGGAATTCTTAGATTGATTGTCGCTCATTTTGAGTAACTTAAGTTTGAGCATTGGTGATTATTGGATTAGGGTGGATTTTTGACCAATTTTCTTAAAACATTATTTGTTCCTTCAAGTACTATTCGCTTGTACCGCGAGTTACCATGAATTGAAAGTTTAAATTAGAGTCTTATTGGAGATGATTTGAAGGTTCACTCGGGAAATGACATTAGGTTCGAATTGATTCAAAATTTCAAATACATTCATCATTATTCAAATACTTTCAAGATAACCACTATTGAAGTGTCCACTTTCAAGATCAAACTTCATTCGTGTAGACCAATTTTGAACCATATATCATTCAATTCATCATCATTTCAAATTCAAGCTTCTTTTCAAAAGTGATTTGTATCAAGTATTTCATATCTAAAAGAATTCATTCAAAATTCAAAGATTAAAATCTAATTCAACGTTCAAGTTTGACAAGTTCATACAACCAAATCCTATCCAAGTTTCAAACAAACTTCAAATTCCATCATTCATGTTATAAGTGAACAATTTCAAGATACATTTTCAAATTTGATTACAAGCACATGGAACCAAATCCTAAGGAAACCCTATGCTACTAATTCTAATATTCAAATATTTTCATGCCTTCAACATCCTTCATCAATCTTCGTACTCAAGTTTCATTCATTTTTATCATGACTTTATGCTCCAAACCAAATTTGTCCAAAGAATTGAAAGGAGGGGAAATCAGAAAATACATAGGGGAAAAAGACATCTCAAAGACATAACACTATACCCCAAAACATGTTGTTGCCCTGCACTAAAACAGCCCCTACTACTGTCCAAAATACAATTTGCTATCCAACTTGTTGCTGTAACAAACCAGTCCAAACTCACTGCTAAAACTATCCCAAAAAAACCTGTCAAAAGCCATCTACTACAAACCTTCCCCACAACACTCCAAAACCTATAAAAACCATCCAAAAAATGCATCAAAATAAACAAAACATAAGCTGCACCATAAAGCTAAAAACAACATACCATATTTGTTCAAACATAATCCAATTTTCCCCCATTTTATCATTCACTCACCTATAAATTCAAACTCTCAATCTCTAACAAAAAACACGCAAAAAGTCCACACAAAAAATTCATTCCAAAACCTCTACCCAACAATCCTTTCAACTGCACAACAATAACAAATTGTGACCTTCCATTAACCTCTTTAACCATAAACTTAAACCTAACTTCACCAATCAACAACACATCAAAACACCTTTCTATTTCCATCCTGCAAACAGTGAAATAACCACAAAACCCACTGTGATTCATTTTCAGTATTCTCAATCACAAACTCACCAATGGATCCACACCATAAATTCACCATACTCCTTTAACCCAAGATTCCAAACCTCTGCTCATAGCCCTCCATTCACTCAACTCACCCCTTGTACTCAACCTTCATCGTCCTTACACAAACTTCTCCCTCTAACCTCTCAAAATTGCCCCTGTAAATTTTAACTCAACCACATTTCAAATTCATTTACACATAAACAATGCCCATGTTCAACTCCTTCATTCCTAACAGCATAAGCAATCACAATATACACATACCAAAAAATTCAACACTTCCATGAAAACACAAAACTATACTCACTGTAACAGGCCTCACTCTCACGCAGTTCAAACAACTCAACAGAAGACAACAATAACACAACCACAACTCTCACTAACACATAAAAACATCCATTACTCGGAGCAACAACAATTCTAGAAGAAGAAGAGAAGAATGAGGAATCTATAAGCATACCTGAGCTAAATATCTATGGATTCGTTTTCATCGCGATTGAAACGCCGTTGGAGCGACTCTGACATGTAAGTATTGATCCCTTCTTCATTTTTCCATAAATTTCATTGTTGATGTGTTGTGTTTATCTGGATGTTTACTTCTATGTCGCGGGGAGATGATGGATATGAACGGTTAATCGAAATTGAGACGATTTGAGGCAGAACCGTCGCAAGTTAGATGATGGTGACAGATGGAGAGACGCGAGATTGAAAGAGTTAGGCTTTAAAGAATGGATGAGGTCGAGTGAGATGGAGTTGTACGATGGAGGATTGAGACGAGAGAGAATAAAATTAAGTGGAGGTGGCACCGTGAGAGGGAGTAAACTCTGATTCAAAATAAGTTGAAGCATTTCCCAATTTCTATAACCTAATTCTATTCTGAACACATCGTTTTCCTTTTGGTTTTATTTATTTTTGTTTTACTTTTAAGTAACAATAATAATATAAATCTAACAACAAGATAACATGGGTTTATTGGCAAGTCAGTTCAGTTGTAACTAAAGGGGTGTGAGTTTGATCCCTGGTTCTTAATTTTTTAGTTTTAAGTCTTTCTTTTTATTTTTAACCCTATTTCATTTAAAATTCATACAAAAATACAAAAGTATTAGATTAGGTTTCTAATTATTTCTTTCTTGCCCTCATTAAAAAATACCAAAAATATACATATTAGTATAATTTTGTCTTTCTTTATTTTATTCAATTTTTTGTTGTTAATTATTTAGTTATTTAATTTCTATTTATTTAATTTCTTTTTTTGATTATTTAGTCTTTATATTTTTGTTTGCGTCTAAATCCAAGGAAAAGATTGTCTGGTTGACCTCGTGTCATTGTGCGTCTTTATTTTTATTTGTTTATTCTATCTTTTTTTTTTTTAAATTAAAACCTAAAAAATCAATTTTCAAACTTACACTCTTTTAAGTCAAAACCTCTACATTAGGTCATTGCATTTTCAAAATTTCATCCCTACACCCATTTAGCAAGCAAAGCAATTTTAACCAAAAAACAGATATTTTAAAAGGTTCCTATAGGATACTATAGATACATAGGGCATTAATACATTCCCTTTGTATAACCAACCCCCGAACCTTCGATCTCTTTCAAATGCATTGTATTTTTCTTTACTTTTAGTATTGCACTTACTTTTCATATTTATGGGTTTTATTTAACAATTTTCCCTTTTCCCTTGGAAATAATAAAGCGCGGTGGCGACTCTTTCTTATTTTCGAGTCAAGTTAATCAATAGCTTGATCTCCAATTTTCACCGCTACATCTACGTATCCTCTTAGGAGGAATCAGAGTTCCAATTCGTAGCTCGCAGTTCGGTGGGTTTTTTAGAGGATTGCGTAGAATTGCTTTCGAGTTAGCCTTGAACCTTGTCTGGGTTGTAAGTTGAGTGATCGTAGATGTGGTTCACAATTTTATTCAAAGATAATGCTATTTAATCCTTTTTTAAAAATAATCTTGTAGTTTTTGTTATGTTAGTAGAAAACGATTTGAATGGTTGGTTAGTTGTTTTAAGTTGATTGATTGAGTATGGCATGGCATAGAGCAGGGGAAGTCTGACATAGTCTCCTCATCACGTGGCCATATATTGGCAACGTATCGCTCGCGGATGGAGTATTGTGTGGAATTAAATATTGAGTTAATTTAATTGTGAAAATTGTTTGATTTTTGAATAATAAACATGTAGATGATGTGTTGACCGATTTAATTACTCGAAGATAGACACCCTATTATTTATAGAAGTTTTGAATTAATTTAATCGGACAGTTAAGGATATTCATAAATTAATTAATCTAAGAAAGAAGGTCCTAATAAAACATGTTTTTATATTTTTAGTATTTTTGTTTATCAATAATAAAACTAATTAAAACTAAATTAATAAAAAAAATCCCCTCCATTTCTCACGTTCACCATTTCTTAAAAAAAACAATAATATGATATAATGAAAGAAAAGAAAAAATACTATATAAAACTTTGACCTTGTGTACTCTTTAGAAGCCACCAATCTCAACATGACATGTGGCTATTAACAATAATAATAATTAAATAAAAAAACATAAAAATCCAAAAGTGAAAAAGAATCAGATCTTGTCTTCTTCTCTATCGTTTCACAAAGACTCTTCTTCTTCCTCTCTTTTATTCTCTTTTAGATTCTAAGCTTGTTACTATTTGTTGATTTTTCCTGTAACAACAAAACAAATAAAAGGTAACAATTTCAGTTTTTTCTGGTTCTACTTATCTCTTCTCCTTCTGATCGAATCTTTGGCCTGATATAGTTTTTTTGATTGAAAACTGTTATTACTACAAGATGCTGCATAAATTCAAGATTATTTACTGTGATTTTGTAACTGGATTAATTTAGATTGTTTCATATAATTGACAGTGAAGATGCAAACTTGAATATAAGGAGATGAAATAAAAATTGAATTTAGACCGGCCTTTGGATGAATGTTGTAATAATAGTTTGTGATGTTGTTGATAGTGTCATTGGGAATTTGGTCAGAGATGAATTACAATGAGGTTTTTGAGTTTAAACTTTAATCAAGGTGATGAAAAAAAATATACAGAGAAGTTATGCTTTTTTGGTGTAAAAGTGTGATTTTTGCATAAAACTTATGTAGCTTGATAGGGTACAAAACAAATCGAAACATGCAAAAGTTTAAAAAAAGTTTTTCTAATTATATGGTTAGTTATATAAAGTTGCAAGTGTATATTCTTCTACATGTTTGAATGGTATGATGTAAAAAAACACGAGATGGGTGTTTAGAACATTAAAAAAGTTATTGTATGTACGTGAGTAAACTTATTTTGTGGAACATACAACAGCTAAGAAGTTGTTACTTAAAAAAACCATTAGATAATATCATCATATATCCAAACAATCAATGAATTAGATTAAAAATGATTAAATTGAAAATAAAAAGGGTGGGGCCTCATATATAATCCTTTCCCAAGAATATAAAAAATTATATAGAAAAAAACCAAGTAGTTTAGAAAAAAGAAATTGCAATCATAGTGATGAAATTAAATGAGTGACGAATTGTAAGATTGTGAAAAATTCTGGATGAATCACTAAGACAAACTAAGGTCCTATTTATAGACTTGAATTAGGTTAAACAAGCTTAGGGAGTAAGTTATCCAAAATTCCAATAAGAAACCCAAAGTTTGATCTCCACAAAAGAAAAAAAAATTAGCAACAAAAAAATTAAAAATATGTTAAAAATGCAACACACAAGATTCGAATTTGTGACCTCATATTTGCAAGCTTCATTATTTACTAATTGTGCTATGTTACTCATTTGTAAATAAACTCAATTGAAAGTATATGAAAGTTGTGCAAATATTTATTATTTTAAAAATATAAATAATTTGAAATAAGTTATTATATTTTTAACTAGATTTGAGAACGAATATCTATAAAAATAAAATAATATTATAAAAATAATGTTTAAAATATTTTTGACTGGACTTGAGAACGAATATCTATAAAAATCAAATAATATTATAAAAACAATATTTAAAATATTTTTTATTGTAGAAATGAAAGGGCGAGCAAATTTGAGGTATGACAGCTACTCAGCCACAATAGATGATTGTTGCTTCAGAAGTTATGTTAGTTCCCATCTTTATTACCCCAATTATTGCTGCTCAATACCGTATGCCTCACGGTTATCCATGGAGAGTGCCTGAGAACTTCATGCCAGAAGGTTGCAATCCTATTGCTCAAGTTCCTCCATTTTCTCAAACTACTGCTACTTCTGCATATCCTTTGGTGCATGCTGCTCCTGTTGGCAATAATGAGATTCATCATGTTGTACCTCCTACAATGAATAATATGCTTGTTACTAATGATGAAGTTTATGATCCTGCTCCTCAACCAAGTGAAAGTTTGGACTTTTATGACTAATTGGATGAATTTCGGGATTAATTCAATGAAATGCAGAAAGACGTGAAGGCTCTCCGAGGGAAAGTGTTATTTGGACAGAATGTCAGTGACCTCTACTTAGTTTCTAATGTGAAAGTGTCAGTAAAGTTTAAGGTGCCAGAATTTGAGAAGTACAAGGAAAACTCTTGCCCTCGTGACCACCTGGTGATGTATATCAGAAGGATGTCCACTCATACTAATGACCAACAATTGCATATTCATTTCTTTCAGGATATTTTAATAGGTGCTGCTTTGAAATTGTATATGGGATTGGACAGTAGCAACATCTGCACCTTTAATGACTTGGGTGAAGCTTTCGTCAAGCAGTATAAGTACAACATGTTTATGGCACCTGACTGTGACCAATTGAGAGCAACGACTCAAAAGGATAAGGAGTCATTCGAAGACTATACGCAGCGTTGGTGTGAAGTTGCTGCCCAAGTCGTACCCCCAATGGGAGAGCAAGAAATGACAAAGTCTTCCTAAAAACCCTTGGTTCATTTTATTATGAAAGGATGGTTGCAAGTGCACCAAGTGATTTCACTGAAATGGTAAGTATGGATGTTCGTCTAGAAGAAGTTGTCATGGAAGGACGCTTGACAAAAGACGAAGAATCTAGTGGAACAAGGACATCATCATATGGTTTTTATAAGAAGAAATAAAGTGAAACAAATGTTGTCATTGAGGAAACAAAGGTTAGACCTCTGAGAAGACGTCATTAGTACCAACAATAAGTTGCTTCTATGACTCCAGTCGTCAGTATAGCTCTGACTAATGTTTCCTATCAGAGAACACCTCCTCAAGGTAATCAAGGGCTAGGTCAGAAGATAAAAGATTTTGATCCTATTCTAATAAGTTATAAAAAATTGTTTCCAGCTTTAATTAAGAAGAAATTGGTGCAGACTAGCCTCCCCCTGTTATACCTTAACCTTTACCATGGTATTACAAGGAAGATTAAACTTGTGCTTTTCATCAAGGATCCCCTGGGCACAATATTGAAAATTGTTATCCCTTGAAGTCTGAAATACAGAAGATGGTAAGATCGGGTCTCCTGTCTTTTAAGGATGTTGGTCCCAATGTGAAGGATAATCCACTACCCAAACATGGAGGTGGAAGTTTTATAAATATGTTTGATGGTTATCCTGGGGACTTCGGGATTTTTGATATAAATCTAGTCAGAGGTGATTTAGTGAATATGCATGCTGGTCTTTGTGAATTCAGTTATTATACACATGATCATGCTTGTTGTAGTATTTGCGGTTCAGATATCCATGGATGCGATAAAGTGAGAGTTGATCTTCAAGAAATGATGGATGAAGGTCTTATCCACATAATCATACCAAGGGTTGAATATGAAGAAGATGTGAATATGGTTTATGGTTGCCCCAGATAATTCTGAATTTTTTATGTGAATTACATGAATGATGATCTGGTGCAGCTACACGCCACATTTAGTCACATGGATGGCCAGGAGGTACATCATTATGGGTCATGTCAGATCTGTTGTAGGGATTCTCGTGGTTGTTTTGTTGTAAGAAAAGGTGTTAAATTATTGTTAGATAATGGTACTATCAGAGTCACAGGAAACAGAGATGATTATAATAAAGTTAATATGATTGAAGACTACTCAGTAAAAGCCATGTCAGATAATGAATATGTTTCTGCTGATGAGTTCTTTTCTTCTTATGAAGGTATGTTTTCTGATAATGATTTTGTGATCCCTGAGTATTCTAAAGAAGCAGGGGTGAATGTCATTGTGTCGTGTTTTTTTTATTCCTGCTTCAGTAGATATTGCATACTAAAGCAAGCATGTTGTCGCTCTCGTAGTTATTTGTCTGCCCGGTCCTGTCCCATATGAATCAAATAAAGTTGTGCCTTATAAGTACAATACAACTATCCTAGAAGATGGTGTGGAAATTCCTATCGAACCTTTGTCACATGTTGAGAATATTGTTGAAGCTAGTCGGGTAACTCACAATGGTCGTGTCTTAGCCCCTACCTTTCGAGGAGATGATAATCCTGGCAAAGAGATTGTTGAGACTTATGATGAGCCTAAGAAAGTGGAAGGAGGATCTAGTGGCTCCGCCTTGGAAAAGGATGTTGATGATCTGTTGAAAATTATCAAGATGAGTGATTACAAGATTGTGGAATAGTTGTTGCAAACTCCATCTAAGTTTTCAATTCTAGCCTTGTTGATGAACTCTTCTGCTCATGGGGAATCTCTAATGAGGGTGTTTGATCAGGATTTTGTTAAAAGTGATATGTCTCTGAATCATCTCAACAGTGTATTGGAAAATATTACATCTTGTAACAATATGAGCTTTTGTGATGACGAGTTGCCTGATGAAGGAAGAAACCATAGTCTGGATCTGCATATTTTTATGAATTGTAAGAATGACTCTTTATCCAATGTGTTGATTGATAATGGATCTGCTTTAAATGTCGTACCAAGAATCACTCTTAGTGCAGAAAGGCCCTAGCAAGGTGTGGGGGAAGGTCATTAATCCACCTATGAAAAGGAATATAACTGGTTTAGGTTTCTCCATGAAGAAGGAAGTTGTGATGTCGAAGTCCGCTTTGAGTAAATATAAAGACATCTTTCACAGTGCAGGATATATTCATCCGACTACTCCAAGGATCTATGTTATTCTCGAAGATGAGTCAGAGCAAGAGATGCCGAACTTCGTTACACATGGATTCAAAATCCAGAATTGGATCATTGTTAATGTTCCTTCTTGCATTCACATTTCAAAGTATTTTGTTTTTTGTTTGTCTTTTCAAAAAAATTGCTCACTCTGCCCAAGGTGGAAGTAACGATTGTATGGGCGTATCTTTTGTTTTGATTTTTAAAATCATTAATAAAAGTTGTTTTCGATTTCTAAATTGTGTCTTTTTATTTGTTTTTTCTTAGAAAATGGTAATCATAAAAAATCTTTCATAATAAATAATAACTGTAAATAAATCTGGGTTGACTATAGATATTTAAATAAAGCAAGTCCAAAAGATGATTTCCCATTACCCCATATTGATATTTTGGTGGATAGTACATCAAAATTCAAATTGTTCTTGTTCATGGACAGATTTTATGGATACAATCAAATTAGAATGGCTCCTGAGGACATGGAAAAAACAACTTTTATCACACCCTGGGGAACATTATGTTACAGAGTGATGCCCTTCGGGTTGAAGAATGTTGGTCCAATATACCAGGGGGATATGACAACCCTATTCCATGATCTGATGCATAAGGAAATCGAAGCATATATTGATGATATGATCGCCAATCTCAAACTGAGGAAGGGCATATAGAATATTTGTTAAAGTTGTTTCAGCATTTGAGGAAGTATCGTCTCTGTTTGAATCCAAATAAGTGTACTTTTGGTGTTCATTCAGGAAAGTTTCTAGGTTTCATTGTCAGCCAAAAAGGAATTAAAGTTGATCTATATAAAGTTAAGGCAATTCAAGAAATGCATGCACCAAGAACTAATAAAAAAGTTAGAGGCTTCCTTGGATGTTTAAATTACATTTCTAGATTTATTTCCCATATGATTGCAATGTGAACCAATCTTCAATTTGTTAAAGAAAGATCAAGGTTGTGTGTGGATGGATGATTGCCAAAGGGCATTTGAAAGAATTAAAGAGTATCTCCTTGAGCCTCCTATCTTGCTCCCTTCTGTTGAAGGAAGACCATTGATTATGTATCTGACTATGTTAGATAATTCCATGGGTTGTATTTTGGGACAACAAGATGAAACAGTAAGAAAAGAATATGACATTTATTATCTCAGTAAGAAGTTCACTGGCTGTGAGTCATGGTATTCTATACTAGAAAAAACATGTTGTGCTTGGGCCTGGGCAGAAAATCGATTACCAAAATATATGTTGAACCATACTACTTGGTTGATTTCCAAAATGGATCCAATTAAGTATATTTTTGAAAAGCTTTCTCTTACTTGAAGAATTTCCCATTGACAGATGTTGTTGTCTGAATGTAATATTGAATACCATACTCATAAGGCTATAAAAGGAAGTATATTGGTGGAGTACCTTGCTCACTAACCAGTTAATGATTATTAGTTTGTTAAATATGATTTCCCTGATGAGGATGTGATGTATTGGAAATTTAAAGATTATGGTGAACCTTTTCCTGAGGAAGGTTCTAATACTGAATCCCGATGGGGTATGGTGTTTGATGGAGCAGTAAATGCTTATGGAAAAGGAATTGGTGTTGTGATTATCACTCCCCATGGATCACATATCCCTTTTACTGCAAGCTTGCCATTTGATTGTACCAATAACATGGAGGAGTATGAAGCTTGTATCATGGGTCTTGAAGAGGCTATGGATCTCAGAATTAAAATTCTTGACGTATATGGTGGTTTAGCTTTGGTAGTAAATCAAATCAAAGGATAATGGGAGACTCATCATATTAGCTTGATTCCCTACAAGGATTATGCAAGAAGATTATTACCTTTCTTCAATAAAGTTGAATTCCATCATATTCCCAGAGATGAGAATCTAATGGCAGATATTTTGGCCACTTTGGCTTCCATGTATCAAGTGAATGCTTGGAATGATGTACCTTGGATTACAATTTGACGTCTTGATAGACCAGGTCATGTGTTTGCTTCAGAGGGGGCATCCGATGAAAAACCTTGGTACTATGATATCAAGCACTTCCTTCAGACTTAATAATACCCGGTTAGTGCGTCGAACAAAGATAGAAAGACATTGAGAAGGTTGACAGGTAGCTTTTTCCTAAATAAAGATATGATATACAAGAGAAATTATGACATGGTCTTGCTCAGATGCATGGATAAACACGAAGTAGACATGTTGATGCATGGAATCCATGAAGGTTCTTTTGGTACCCATGCTAATGGACACTCGATGGCAAAGAAGATGCTTAGGGCAGATACTATTGGCTAGAAATGGATCTGACTATTATAAATTTGCAAAGAACTGCCACAAGTGTCAGATTTATGCTGACAAAACTCATGTGCCTCCAACGCTTCTCAATGTTATTTCGTCCACATGGCCTTTTTCTATGTGGAATATTGATATGATTGGAATGGTTGAGCCCAAGGCGTCAAATGGACATCGTTTCATCTTAGTGGCAATTGACTACTTAACCATGTGGGTGGAAGCATCTTCTTATGCTAACATCACCAAGCAAGTAGTAGTACACTTTATCAAGAACAATCTTATATGTCGGTATGGTGTACCAAGCAGGATTATCACTAACAACAGCTCAAGTTTGAGTAACAAAATAATGACAGAACTTTGTGAAGAATTCAAGTTTGTCCATCACAATTTGTCTCCTTATAGGCCTAAGATAAATGGGGTTGTTGAAGTTGCTAATAAAAACATTAAGAAGATCATCCAGAAGATGGTTGTTACCTATAAGGATTGGAATGAGATGCTCCCTTTTGCTTTGCATGGGTACCTTACATCCTTTCGCACTTCAACAGGGGCAGCCTCGTTCTCTCTTGTGTATGGTATGGAAGCAGTGCTCCCCATTGAGGTTGAGATTCCCTCTTTGCGTGTAATAATGGAAACCAAGTTGTCAAAGGTTGAATGGGTCCAGAACATATTTGACCAGTTGAATTTGATTGAAGAAAAGAGAATGACGGCCTTGTGTCATGGTCAGTTATATCAGAAAAGAATGAAGAAAGCTTTTGATAAGAAGGTCAAGCCTCGTAAATTCAGAGAAGGTGACCTCGTGCTCAGAAAGATCATGTCTTTTAAAGTTGATTCTATGGGCAAGTGGAATCCCAACTATGAAGGCTCATATGTTGTCAAGAAATCCTTCTCAGGAGGTGCATTGATTCTTGGAACTATGGATGGTGAGGAGTTCCCACATTCTATGAATGCTGACACAGTCAAGAAATACTCCGCCTAAAGAAATAAAAGAATATCTCGCTAAGTTGAAAACCCAAAAGAGCGGCTTAGGCATAAAAGAGCGTCTCAGTAGGCTGAAAACCCAAAAGGGCAGTCTAGGAAAAAGTTAGAGACATAAACAAAATAAATTTTCCCGGTAGGTTGAAAACCCTAAGGGCAACCTAGGAAAAAGTTAGGGATTTCTTGGCAAGTGAAATTCTGGTATTAGATATGTGATGTTGAATGAGATGTCACGACACAAATATCTGTTTACAAGTAAAGAGCAGTAATAACAAAAGCAGTAAAAACACAAGAGATTGTTCATCCAATTCAGTGTACAACAACACCTACTCTAGGGGCTACCAAGCCAGGGACAAGTCCTCTAAATACTATCAATTCATAGACCCTCAGTAAATAACCAGTTTACAATCTAATCACTTAATCATTACCCGGGCTATAATTCTACCTAAGACTCACCTAGGTATGAGGCCCTCCTCAAATCCCTTCAATCACTTACAGTGAAGAAACAACAGAAATAATAAGTTTAAAAACCTCAATCATTCAATGCTTAAAAGATTATGAATGATATAAAATTAACAATCCAAATAACAACACAAGTATTAAATCAATACTAGAGTGTTTGAAAATTAAAATACTTAGACTTTTAAAACAGAAAGAAAGTATTCTTCTTCAAAAGTTGCAGCAGTTTGAATAAGGAAGAAAGTCCTTATATATGCGCAGCTGTGGGCTTGGGCTTAAAACCAAATATTCAATTCTCTTGAATATTTCCATAAAAACAGGCCAAGATAAAATCCATGCAATTTGAAAAATATTCCTCCATATTTTTCGCAGTCCGTGAGTCACAAATCCTGAATTATGTGCACAGGAAATCAGGAAACAGAAAACATAAACTGATGTTGGCTGAGTTCAGTTCAGGAGGCAGATGTCAAGACATCTGCTTTGACATCATTCAAAATAGTTTGCTACAAATGTCAAGACATTTAGCAAAACATTAATAGTACATTGTTTTACCAAAATTGCTACCAAAAAACACTTACAAACTCCCTCTTTGGAAAATTTTGGCTAAAACATTATCAGAGCAATATATTATTAGAGAATTATCAGATTAGCAGCATAAGCAAAGAAATAAAAGCACAGACTCAGTTAGCAGTTAGCTGTTAGCATAGGAAGATGTCATAATATCTTTTGAGACATGAGGCTCCACCTCAAGTATTAAGCTCCCCCTTAATCAGTGTTCAGTCAGTCAGTTTCTCTCCCCTTTTTTAGTCTTAATATGACTAATAAAAGGATGCATTCAAGACTGTATCAGTAATTTAGGTACAGACCATAGAAATCAAATGTCAAGCACATGCAAGTACCAAAATGAAACAAAAGGGTCAAATAAAGAGACATCAATTAGTCAAACTATCGTCAGGACCAGTTGACTTGGCTGAGCCAGAACTTCCTTCCTCACTAGAGTCTTCACCTTCAAAGCTCACTATATCATCAAGGTTGTTGTCCTTTTGCAGGTCCTTGATCATCTTTTCAAAGGTTAGCTTCCTTGCTGAGCTAACTTTGATCACATCATGCAATTACTTAAAGGCTTCTCTTAATTCTTTGATCGTGTCATCCTTGGTGGAGGTCTTTCCAGCAGGTGCAGATGTCAAAACAATGTATGGGACATGTTTTCCTAAAAAAAGCTTAAAATGAAGGGTCAAAGCAGACTCCCTCTTGCACACTACATCATTTCCACTTAGAATTCTAGGATGCTGATTAAGAATAATTCCATATATGAGGGAAGTAAAAGCAATTGGCATCTTAATGGCATAAGTTCCTGCATGTTTAATAGTCTGATCAAAGATGTAAGTACCATAATCAAAAAGTTTTTGGTTTCCAACAATATATATAAACTTTCCTAATCCAATGGAGATGGTTGAAGTGTGATTAGTGGGGACCCAATTTGCAGCTCCAGTCCTATGTAAAATAGCATATTTCTCACTTATCTTGCTGACAAGAAGTTTATTTTTCATGGGCCACTCACTTACTTGATTAGCAGTGATGGCTCTGCACCATTGATTATCTGTTACTTCCAGCTCACAACATACATCTTCAGACCTATCTAGAAATCTATTTATGATGGCAGGAGAAAATTCTACACACTTTCCTCAAACAAAAACCTATTTATACTCCTTACTTTTATGGTCAGCACAGTCAACAGGAATATTAACAATAAACTCCTTAACAAGAGTTTCATAGCAATTGGAAAACCTGGTAATTGTTTTCATCAATCCAGCATAAGATATCAGCTCCATGATTTCTTTGCATTCTAAAGCACCAACTCCCAGTTCTATCTCTAGGGAAATCCTTCTTTGGTACACATACTTCCACTTTTCAGCATTCCCAACAGAATGGAAGGAGATGTTGTAAAGTGGGGCATCAGAAACCCTAACAGACAATTTCTTACCTACAGAATTTTTGATAGGAGAGATATCATGGACATATTGCTCGTCATCATACTCAGATTCAGTCTCTTCAACTAGAACAACTTTCTTCTTACTCTTGGATCTTTTTACAGCATCCTCATCATCATCATCTGTGGAGCTAACAGGTATAGCTTTTCTTTTGCTATAGGGAGGAACCACTTTGGTTCCTGACTTTGGGGGTCCATACATGATTTTATTCTTGGTTGTCTTGGCAGGGGGTGTGATACTTTCATCCTTCACTTTCCTGGATTTGAGCCTTCTTGCAATACCAGGCACCACATTAGTAATGAGCTCATTTTCAGATAGCTCGTCCACATTAACTACATTCACATCATTTTTCCCTTCTGCATCCTTAGAGGCAGCAACGTCTTCCTTAGTATGAGAGTTCTCTTCAACATCTTGTTCAACATTTTCTTCTTCCACTTCCTTTAGAGCGGAGATAGCAAGCTTCTCAAGTTTGCTTTCAGCAACATCTTTCTTGAAGGTGGATGATTCAGTAGCATCACTTTTAGGATCATTTCTTTTGTCAGCAGGAGGAGGCATACGAGCAAGAGGGGTAGAAATCCCAGGAATAGCAAAGCCTTCATTTAACACTCTGTCTACTAGCCTTCTAATGCTTCTATCAACATTAATAATTTCTTATTATGTCCCATTGTTAATAGCAGTAGAAGAGTTTCCTTTATCATCTTTGGATTTCTTAGCAAGTGATGATCTAGGTTTCTTGACCTTCTTATCAAGAGGTGAGATGGTTGTTAGATGAGTAGCATCAAGTACTTTGTCAAGGGAGAGATTCTCATTGGCAGATTTTGAGGAAGACAATGTATGATGTTGAGACATCTTTAAAGATTTTTGAGCAAAAGGATGAAGAATGACTAGGGTTCTTTTTCTGTAAAGGGGAATGAAAAGTTTGTGAAAGTAGAAGGATGTTATTTTGTAGCGTGTGGGAAACACTTTGAGGCAGTCCTGTAATGATTGCTTTCGAAATTTTATTTGTTGGAAACACAAATAATATAATATCACTTTAATGATATTCCCACACGCCTTTAATTGCTACAAACCCTCATATAGGCAAATCCCTAATTTCCCTCTTAAGTTCTCAAACTGGTTAGCATCCAAAGCCTTAGTGAAAATGTCAGCCAGTTGCAATTCAGTGGCTACATGTTCTAAGACAGCAATCTTTTATTCAACAAGCTCTCTTATGAAGTGATGACGGATATCAATATGTTTGGTCCTGCTGTGTTGAATGGGATTCTATGATATGTTAATGGCACTTAAATTGTCACAGAATAATGTTATGACATCTTGTTTAACATTGTATTTTGTTAACATTTGTTTCATCCAAACCAATTGAGAACAACTGCTTCCTGCATCAATATACTCAGCCTCTACGATGGACAGAGACACACACTTTTATTTCTTACTGAACCAAGATATGAGATTATTTCCTAGAAAGAAGAATCCTCCTAATGTACTTTTTCTATCATTAGAACTTCCTGCCCAATCAGTATCACAATAACCAGTTAAGGCAGAATTAGATCCATGAGAGTATAGCATACCATAGTCACTTGTCCCATTCACATATTTAAGAATTCTCTTCACATGGTTGGCATGGCTAACTTTAGGATCAGCTTGATATCTTGCACACACTCCTACAGCAAAGGCAATGTCTGGTCTACTAGCTATGAGATATAGAAGAAGACTGCCTATCATACTTCTGTAAAGACTTTGATCTACATTTAGTCCTTTTTCATCTTTAGTCAACTTCAGATGTGTGGGAGCAGGGGTTCTTTTGTGACTGACATTTTCCATCCCAAATTTCTTCATTATATTCTTGGCATACTTGCTCTGAGATAAAAATATGGAATCTTCCATTTGTTTAACTTGCATACCAAGAAAATAGGTTAACTCACCAACAAGACTCATCTCAAATTCTGACTGCATTTGCTTGACAAAATGTTGAACCATCTCATTTGACATCCCACAAAACACAATATCATCAACATAAATTTGTGCAATCATGATCTTCCCTTCTTCTTCCTTGACAAAAAGAGTTTTGTCTATGCCACCTTTCTTGTATCCATTCTCAACAAGAAATCATGTCAGTCTCTCATACCAAGCTCTTGGAGCTTTCTTTAATCAATACAGAGCTTCTTCAGTTTGTAGACATGTTTAGGAAAACTTGGATCAACAAATCCCTTTGGTTGTTACATATAAACTTCTTCATTCAGACAGCCATTTAAGAAGGCACTTTTTACATCCATTTGAAACAATTTAAATTTTAGTGTGCATGCAACTCCCAAGAGTAGTCTGATTGATTCAAGTCTGGCCACAGGGGAAAAGTTTCATCCAAGTCAACTCCTTCAATTTGAGTGTACCCTTGTGCAACTAACCTTGCCTTGTATCTAGTGACCACCCCTGTTTCATCAGATTTACTCTTGTACACCCATTTTGTGCCAATCACATTTGTCCCTTCAGGTCTTGGAACAAGATACCAAACTTCATTTCTACTGAATTATTCTAGCTCTTCCTGCATAACATTAATCCAGAACTCATCAGTTAGGGCCTCTTTGACATTCTTAGGCTCAATCTTTGACACAAAGCAAGAGTTTAATATCCCATCTCTTGATCTGGTAGTAACTCATTTATTTAGATCTCCCATGATAAGCTCCTTAGGATGATCTCTCTAGGTTCTAATTGAAGGTCCTTTTTGAGATGACTAGGCTCAGGATCTTCTTGAGGTGGATTAGAATCAATACTTCTGTCATTTGATTTTGTTGGAATATCAGACAAAGATGTTCCAACATCTTCTGAGACATCTTCTTCATCATTCCATTCATTATCATTAATAATAAAATTTATTGACTCCATCATAACTTTGGTTCTTAAGTTAAAGACTCTGTAAGCTCTGCTATTTGTAGAGTAACCCATGAATATTCCTCCATCACTCTTGGGATCCATCTTCCTCCTTTGTTCATGATCAGCTAAGATGTAACATTTACTTCTAAAAACATGAAAGTATTTAACAGTTGGTTTTCTTCCTTTCCATATTTCATATAAGGTGGCTGAAGTGTATTTCCTTAGAGTGACTCTGTTATGGATATAGCATGCAGTATTCATAGCTTCAGCCCAAAAATGGTAGGGTAACTTCTTAGCATAAATAATGGCTCTGGAAGTATCTTGAAGGGTTTTTTTCTTGCGTTCCACAATCCCATTTTGTTGAGGAGTAATGGGAGAAGATAATTCATGGTTGATTCCTTCAGAGGAGCAAAAATCAGCAAATTTATTGTTCTCAAATTCCTTTCCATGATCACTTCTGATTCTTATGGCATGAATTTCCTTTTCCCTTTGAAGTTTTTGATAGAGATTTTTAAACACTTCAAAATTTTCTGATTTTTCTATAATAAAGCTTATCCATGTGTATCTATAAAAATCATCTACAACAACATAGGCAAACTTCTTACCACCAAGACTTTCAACTTGCATAGGTCCCATCAAGACCATGTGAAAAAGTTCCAAAACTTTTGATGTAGTGAGATGTTGGATCTTCTGTTGTGACATCTTAGTCTGCTTTCCAATCTGGCAGTCACCACATACCCTTCCTTCTTCTATCTTGAGCTTAGGAATCCCTCTCACTGCTTCCTCAGATATAATTCTCATACCTTTAAAATTCAAGTGCCCCAATTTTTGATGCCATAGTTTAACTTCATTCTCTTTGGCCAAAACACATGTTGAGGAGAGGTTCAACTCTTGAGGAACCCATATATAACAGTTGTCTTTGGATCTGATTCCTTTCATAATAACTTCATTCTTTTCATTACACATAAGACAATCTTCCTTGGTAAAGTTAACTTTGAATCCTTGATCATACAATTGGCTTATACTTATCAGGTTAGTTGTTAACCCTTTAACAAGTAACACATCATCAAGCTTAGGGACTCCTGAACAATCATGCTTGCCAACACCTTTGATTTCACCTTTTGCTCCATCACCAAAAGTCACATAATTGATGGAATGAGATTTGACATCCACCAACAGATTCTTAACACCTGTCATTTGTCTAGAATAACCATTGTCAAAATACCATCCATCTTTGGTTGATACTCTGAGGGAGGTATGAGCTATGAAACTAGAAACATTAGACTTGGGAATCCACTATTTGTTCTTTTTGCTATTTTGTGGAATCTTATCAGTCTTGGGAGGAAGAGTAGTCTTAGGATACCCATACAACTTGAAACGGGAGGGCCTTATATGACCAAGCCTTCCACAGTGATGACATCTCCAGGGCTAGGGATTCTCCTTGATGTGATTAGACTTTTTCTTGTCATGATGTCCTTTCTTGCCATGATGTTTAGACATTTGATTCGACATTCTTGGTTTAGGATTGACATGAGCCGAATCTCCTGATGGTTCTTTAGAATTTGGTTCCTTTTTCTCATTAAAACCTAGACCACTCTTGTCTCCTGTCACTCTTCCTGCTTGAAAATTTTCATCTAAAGTGTCAGACCCATTATTCAACATTTTGAGAGATTTGACCATTCTATCAAGGTTTGAATTCAGGGAGGTCATTTCACTTTCTAGTTTAGAAATAGTTTTTAAATGCTCTTCCCTTTCTGCCTTCAGCTGAGTTATGAGTACTTTCTATTTCTCCCCTTCAAGGCACACTTCTGCACTTCTGAGACATAATTATTTGTATGAAGCAGCTAACTCGTCAAAGGTTAGTTCCCCATCACTAGACTCTTCATCAGATACATATTTCCCTGTCAATGCTTTAACATACTTGGCAGATTCTTCAAGATCACTCTATGAGTCCTCTTCAGACCAAGTAACAGACATATTCTTCTTTTGTTTCTTAAGATATGTAGGACATTCTGCTCTAATGTGACCAAAGCCTTCACATTCATGACATTGTACTCCCTTCCCTTGAATGGATTTTCTTCAGCCCTTTTTCTTCTAAACTCAGTTGACTTATGGATGTCATATGAGATGTTCTTGACATTTGATCTTTGGTTCCTATCCATTATTTTTATCACTTTGTTAAACTGTCTTCCAAGCATGGCTAAGGCATTTGATATTCCTCCATCTGTATCCAGATCATAATCTTCCTCTTCATCTTCAGTATTTGATACAAAGGCTATGCTTTTGTTCTTCTCAAATCTTTCATTTATGCTTAATTCAAATGTCGGAAGGGATCCAACAAGTTCATCCACTTTCATTTTTTCAATGTCTTGAGCTTCTTCTATAGCAGTCACTTTCATATCAAATCTCTTGGGAAGAGACCTGAGCATCTTTCTCACCAATTTGTCTTCAAGTATTTTCTCTCCTAAAGCACTGGATGCATTAGCAATTTCAAGAATGTTCATATGAAAGTCATTAATACTTTCATCATCCTTCATTCTCAAATTTTGTGGTGAGCAATTGAAGTCTTGATATCTTAACTTTGGATGTGCCTTCATGAGTAGATTTAAGAATTCCCCATGCATCCTTAGCTACTTCACATGTGTTCACTAATCTGAAAATGTTCTTGTCAATTCCATTGAATATAGAATTCAAGGCTTTAGAATTTCCAAGAGCAACTTCATCTTCTTCTTTAGACCAATCTTCTTCTAGTTTTAACTCAGAAGTAGGTTCTCCATTTTCTCCCAATTTTTCAGGGTGTTTCCATCCTTTTAAAACAGCTTTCCAAGCCCTGCTGTCTAAAGACTTCAAAATAGGCAACCATATGTGGTTTCCAGTAGTCATAATTACTTCCATCCAGAATGGGTGGTCTGTTCACAAATCCTCCTTCCTTGTCTATAGTACCAGAAAGTATCTTCTATGAATCTCACTCAGATAAAGAGCAGGATGCCTGCTCTGATACCAATTGAAATTCTGGTATAAGATATTTGATGTCGAATGAGATGTCACGACACAAATATCTGTTTACAAGTAAAGAGCAGTAATAGAAAAAGCAGTAAAAACACAAGAGATTGTTCACCCAGTTAAGTGTACAACAATACCTACTCTGGGGAATGCCAAGCCAGGGACAAGTCCACTAAATAGTATCAATTCATAGACCCTCAGTAAACAACTAGTTTATGATCTAATCACTTAATCACTACATGTGTTATACTTCTACCTAAGACTCACCTAGGTATGAGGCCCTCCTTAAATCCCTTCACTCACTTACAGTAAAGAAACAACAGAAATAATAAGTTTAAAAACTTCAATCATTCAATGCTTAAAAGCTTATGAATGATACATAATTAACAATCCAAATAACAACACAAGTATTAAATCAATACTAGAGTGTTTGACAATCAAAAGACTTGGACTTTTAAAACAGAAAGAAAGTATTCTTCTTCAAAAGTAGCAGTAGTTTGAATAAAGAAGCAAGTCCTTATATATGTGCAGTTGTGGGCTTGAGTTTAAAACCAAATATTCAATTCTTTTGAATATTTCCATAAAAATAGGCCAAGATAAAATCCATGCAATTTGAAAAATATTCCTCCATATTTTTCACAGCTTGTGAGTCACAAATCCTGAATTATGGTGCGCATGAAATCAGGAAACAGAAAACATAAACTGATGTTGGCTGAGTTCAGTCAGGAGGCAGATGTTAAGACATCTTCTTTGACATCATTCAAAACAGTTTGCTTCAAATGTCAATACATTTAGTAAAACATTAACAGCACATTATTTTACCAAAATTGCTGCCAATAAACACTTACAGCAAGTAACTGCGTCAGACAGGACTTGATCATTGAAGAAATAATCTTCTCAGATTCTCATCACACTTCAACTGAAGCCTCTGCTCAGGAGTTCAAAGTTGTTAGGAAGAATAGTGGTCATTGTATTTCAATGTATATTTTCCATGTCTTTACCATTTTCCAAAACTTTGTAATCATCCATGGAGTCACGCCATTTGCAGACTACCATTCTATTAATAAAGTTTGAGCCTTTATCCAATTCTTTGTAGTTCCTATTTTGTTCTGTTTACAAAAATTTCATTTATTATTGATAGTAATTTTCAAAACAAAAATATTTAATAATAAAAGTAGTTTTTTAAAAGAATTCGCAAATTACTTCTTACTTCAGATTTTGTGATTCAACGGGAACAGAGGTGGTGATTCCAAGGATGGATGAACTCTGAAGTTCTGAAAGGATTCCCCAAGAGATATCTCGGGATTACTCTTACTGATATGCGCATGACCAACTTGTAGCAGTAGAAATGTTTAAGACTAAGCCATTGGATTGACTTGACTTGTACAAATCAAAATCAAAATCGCCACCGCGCTTTGATGTTTCCAAAGGAATGGGAAAAGAGCGAATAACCCAAAAGAAGGGGAAAGATTCAAGGTAAGGGGGTTGGTTATGCAAAGGGAAGGTATTAGCATCCTAAACATCTACGATTCTCTGCAGGAACCTCTTTGTAAAAAAACCTGTATATTTTGGCTATAAAATGTTGTACGAAAAATAGATGGTGGAGGTGAGAAAAGAAGTGTTTTTTTATGATTTTTGCATCCGCCGCGATTGCAAACCTTTAGTGCCTACGTACCATCTTTCGTGCAATAGGGAATCAGGGTACACGTAGTTCACCTTTAAAAATTTTAAAACACAAATGTGTTGGTTAATTTTATGAGATAAGACATCATTGTCATTGTCCGTGTTAAAAACATACTTACTACCCACGATCATGAGAAAGGAGAATTTGCATCATCTCAAAGTGGAGGATATGGCTTGGATTTTAAAATCAACAATGCCTCACTCAACACCCAAGTGTAAAATATCTCACTTCACTACATATTATAGAAGTATAGTTGTTTGCATCACTACAAGGATTGACAAGAGTCTAATCTTTTGAGAAACATTTTAAAATAAAAAGTCAAAGTGGCAAAATAGTTTGAAATGAGATTGATTGACTTTTAGTCTTCTCACAAAAAAATGTCAAAGTATTATTAAGTTGATTGGAGTTTGTTTATGAAAAGGTTTTGAAAATGCATGGACCTAAGTCCAAGTTTGTTATGAAAGTGGTTCAAGTTTAAAAACAAGAAGAGTTTTCAAAAGGAGGAAGAAGATTTTTGAAATTAAAGAAGATGGAGGGAGAAGAAGAGACTATCCTAAAGCATAAGGTAAAAAGCTAAGGATAAGAAACATATAACCAACAAGAGACCAATACTTGACATTATAAGTCAAGATAGAATTCTCATTCCTTGGATTGGAACCAAGCAAGCAAAGATACTAGACCTCTTGATAAAAACCAAACTTTAAGTGTATTAAGTCTTCACAAAAATTGGGCGGAGTAACAGTTGTATACGGGTGAATTCCAGATTATAAACAGAGTATGTAATCACAATAACTTGCACAAAAAAAAAACAACCCAATGTATTGAGGTAAACCTTAAGAGCTCCAGACAAAATATCCATTAAGATCTCAAGGTATGCAACATAGGCCAAGGTTTCTAATCCTAAGTCCAAGAAGTCCAATACTCCACAATGCCAAGAATAGTAACCAAATAGTCTAAGTATCATTAAAACTTGTTTAGGGTTCATGTTGATTATTAGGTGTCTTGAAAAAGAAAAGAAAGGCTCAAGTGAGCAAAATAAAGATAACAAGGATATAAATGCTCAAGTGAGCAAAAATACAAATAACATGAAATGTAATGCTCAAAGTAAATGGTACATAAAGCATAAAAAATAAAAGCATAAAGTGAAACAAATTAATAATTAGTGGTTAGTTGGATGACCATCTTGAAACTTGAATTTGGAACTCATTAGAGGATTGGTAGAACCAAAGCCTACACAAAACAAGTTGTATTTGCTTTTTGTCAAGTATATCATCCATTTGGAATCCTCACAAGTACCATTTAATGATCAACGATGTTTAAGTGATCTGCGTTGACCAAAAGTGTTGTAGATCCATTAGAGGATTGGTAGAACCAAAGCCTCCATACAATGAATCTCAAAGTTATTAGATCAAATGGATCAAATTAACATACTTGGGCTTGCAAATATAGGTTTAGGCCACGAATGATCATTTATTCGAATCGGGACAAAATTTAGCGCTATGTTAAGCAATCGTAAGTGGACTTATATAGAAGTCGTACCTATTTTGAGGTCGGTCAATAGCAATCTATGCACCATTTGTTTTGAGACATGATATAAAGATCATGCTCCAATAACACTTAGTGCAATAAGAAAGGGATAAGATGAAGAGGGGTGGGGAAGAATATACAAACCACATTTGAATTAAATTTTAATCAAACAACTATTAAAATCATTCATCCATTTTATGGAGTTAAACTCAACACCATGGATCCAATGATGTTAACAAAGTTCATAATCAAAAATTCAACCCAAGATCATCCAGAAAATAATCACAAAATAATATTGCATTTTATATATATACATTAAAAAGGTTTTTAAATGTTTTAAAATTAAAATAAAAGAGAAAAATATCAACTATATTCAAATTAATCAAGAAAATAAAAATTAAGACCATAGAAAAATCAGAAAAGGACTCAAATATTTTTACAAAATTTTTGGTAATTTTTTAAAGTCAAAAACTATTTTTTAAAATTTAAAGAAATGAGTAAAATAAACCAAAAATGATTAAAAAAAAACAAAGTCAGAAATAAAAAATAAATGAGGTCACCAATATTTGTCACAATATCATTGGATCATTCCATAATTTTTTCAGAATTTAAAAATGCATAAAAGTATTTTTAAACATTTAAAACAATTCAAATAAAGTGAAAATTTATTTAAAAAAATATCAAAACACAAAATAAAATTGTGAAAAAATAAAAACCAGAAAGAGGAAAATCAAAAATATTTTTCATAATTTTTTCAGATTTTTTGGACTAAAAATGAATTTTCTATGATTTTTTGAAATTTAAAACAATTAAAATAAAATATCAAACCAAAAAAATATGGGTCATCTGATCAATGTCAAAATGCGTTAGTAAACAGATCAAGTGGACCTGGCGCGTTGTGCATGTTATAGACTTTAGTGAATAAAGCACTGAATCATTAACTAAATCAGATTTCAAAAAAAAAACAAGTGGCGTGCCTTCATTGGTTGGAAGATGACATGTTGGTCATCTTTAACCTCCAGCCAACGTGAATTGCAGGTGTCTCAAACTACAAAATCAGAAGCTCATACCTATGTCATTCGCTTCGTCTCTTCAAGACGGAGACAACCACACTTTCGCGACAAATTTATATAAATTGTAGCTCAAGCAATTTGGAAGGAAAGTTTTGAAAAGGGATTTGAAATTTCATAGTCAAAACGTGTTTCCAGATAAAAATTAAGTGTTGTGACTAGAACCAAGGCAATGAGAGCTTCACAATGATATCAAAGTTTTGAAGAATTGATGGAGAAATCTACCTATTGAAGTTGAGTTGCAGATCTCTGAAACTGGACTTCTATGGAGCAATATAGGGCACGATTCTTGAAGGTAATTGTATGGTTAGCTTCAGGGAAGATCAAGGAAGGTGAATTGATAGAAAAATTGGATTGAAAAAGGCTTGAACATTAATTTCGAAGTTACAGAAAATCGAGTTATGGAGCAAGTTTAGCAGGGTGATTCTGGCTATCCAAGCTTGAGAAAATGAATGGGATAGTTCATGTATTTATAGTAGAATCAAATGCGATCAAAAGGAAGAGTGAATGATGCATTTTGGAGGGAATTCGTGTGAACCTGATGCACGAGTGAAGTGTGGTCTCATTTTCACCAAAACTCATCCAATCTTTACGTTTTGAGGTGCTAAACACTTCTGGAAAGTTTGTTAATCAAGTTTAAATCAAAAACACGCAGAAATCTTGTGATTAGAGGCCACATTATGGATTTCAAAATTATGACTTGGTGAGAAATTCAGTTCCAAGTTACCAATTTCAAAACAATGGCATTTTCAACTCAAGGGGTCTTAGGGCATGATTCTTGATGCTTTATAAAGATAAGGTTACAAGCTTTGCAATGGAAAAAGAATGGAATAAAATGGATGCTTGAGCTGAAAGTTGCATTGAGTCAAAGTTGGGGGGAAAAGGTTGACTTTCCATACTTAGAAATATTTCAAATTTTTCTTCAAAAGTGACCTATAATGTTTTGCATCCAAACATGGCCTCCCACTTGGAATTTTCTCTTGACCAAAAAATATGGTATGAAATAGACATCTTGAATGACATTTTGAAACTTGAAACTTTCAAAATCTCTAAAAATTGAGAGAGTTATGAATTGTTGAAGTTGGCAAAAAATCATGAAATGACCTATAATCTTTTGTATCCTTAGGGCATCTTCCATCCATTTTCTCACTTTACATATAAAATAAGGAATAACGTTAACATCCTCAAGATAATTATGGAAAAAGAGTGGGCTCAAGGCGATAAAAATTTACCAAGTTATAATCATTTGAAGTCACATATGGAAAATTGGGGGTTCATCTGGAGGACTTGTAATCTTTCTTCATCATCAAGTTTCTTCCATATGAAAATTTATTGAAACTCTTGAAGTGATTTGTTAATAACCCTTTAAAGAGAAGTATTTTTTTGGAATCACTCAAAAATACCAAAAGATGAGCAAGATATACTTCTTTTAAGTTCAAAACCCTAGCTCCTAGATCAAGAAAATGCTTTGAGGAACTTTGACAATTTTGAACAACCTTCTTGTACTAAAACTCTTTCTTTGTAAATATAAGTTGTTGAAGATGACAATGATAACTCATAGCAACCAAAACCACTTCCATATATTGATAATTGAGAGAAATATGCACTTGTGACCTAATGGGAACAAAGCCTTGTCCAAACATGACAACTTCTTCAATCAACCCCTTATACTTTTGAATCAATCTTGATAATTTTTAAAGGTGGTGAACCAAGATAAACCTTACCATTCCATTTCTTCCAAAACAACATCAATGGTGAGGTTTGAATTTCTCAAGCTTTATTGACTAGGGCATGGAAATAAACTCATGAACCCATGGAGCAACTTGCTAAACCTTATTGCCTTTACCTACATTATAACAAGTAAGACAAACCAACATTGCATTTTATTAATTAGAAGGAAAATCAAGACAAAATATTCATGATCACAAAAGAAAACAAGTCAAGGTGCTTGGGGATTCCTCAAAGAGAAAAGCTAAAGATAGGGAGAAGAACCAAAAGCCCTAATGTGATCTTGTTGTGATTGAATAAACATGGTATGATCAAGGGATCTTAGGGGGGGAAATTGGGGTACAACACAACTTGTGTTTTGGATAGTTGGATTTCATGCCAATTGATATATAGTTCCATGTTGGGTCTGTAATCTCATTTCCCCAGTTAAGTCTTGGTTCCGAATTTCTCCAAATTGGTTATTTGGCTTTGGGTTTGTATGGTTTGATACCTTTTATCCTGTATTCCCCAGTCAGGACTGGAAGCCTTTGTCTATTTGATGAATCTCTTTCTCCCTATGTGTGTAGAGAACCGATAAAGAATCTCTTGTAGGACATTGCTCTCTCTAGTTATGATATTGGTGTTTGTGTTGGGCTCCAGAGGTAGCGAGATAAGGGAAATATCTTTTCTAAGAAGTGTTGAGATAGTTGTCAATTTTTTGGGTTTTCTCTCGCCAAGTGTTGAGTTTGATTTAAAATCCCCATAATTTTGACTTCTTTCTATGGTGTTAACCTCTTAGATCCCCAAACGAAGCGAAGATGATGCTTCTCTCTAAAGTTGTTATCTCCATGAGGTTTTATAATTTCTCCCCAGAAAAGTTTGCACAACCATTACTCTTGATATTGAAGATTGTATTTGGGCTCCCCTCGATGATGCGGTGTTATTTTCCCGAGTGAAGTCAGCACGAAATCCCTGGTTGAAGTCTAGATGATGTGGCATTGTCTTCCCTAGCGAAGTTTGTATGATATTCCTCGGTGAAGCTAGGAGAATGGTGTTATATCTTTGTAACTGTATTGGTTTATTGTTATCATATTTGTTGCTTTGATTATTTTTAAGTCATGTTTCTTACCAGTGGAGTTAAGCCATGAAGTAGGAATTTGTTTCCTCAGTTGGTGCTTATTCTCTTACGGATTCTTCATCCTGGATGTGATTTAGCCGAGTGTTGTCTTTACCCAAATTGGTTTTGTCTGGTTATTCACAGTGATGTATGTTTGTTTTGTCAGCATATACATGATAACATTCATACATTCATACATTCATACACATCAATGCATAACTAGTTTAAAAATCATTGCTCATTTGCACTCATTAACTATTTTTGTTGGCATATTTTCTTCTTTGCAGAGTTATGTTACCCTCTCTCCAATAGAGTATCAACTTTAAGCGGAAAATGTGTATCCTTTCAATTTCCCCACTGAGTTATCCCTCGTGGAAGAATTTTGCTTTAGCCTTCCTACCCAGTTCATTATTTGGATGGAATATGATCCCCGTTTAAGTTTATTCCTCATTGGGTGGTGTCTTGGTTGACTATTTCACTTTGTTCTGTTCCCAGTTTGAATGTTGGTCCCCAGCAACATTGTTATTTTGATTTCTATAGGCTTTGAGCCCTGGATTGAGAATGCGCATTTATGTTGCACGTGAAGACTTTATCTCCTCAGCAAGAATGTATTGGCACTTCCCTAGAAAGTCAAGATTCATTTACTAGCAGTGTTATCACAATCCTCTTCGTAAACAACAAGTGGCAGGTCTCTTTATTTGAGCAACCTATTCTTCCCCAGTAAGTTTGTTAATGCCAGAAAAGATTTGTACTCCGATGGATGGTAGTCTCTTCATTATGAGAGATAAATCGTTGTTGAGATTTGTACTCCGATGGATGTTAGTCTCTTCATTATGGGAGATAGTTCTTTGTTGAGATGTTTTACTCTGATGGATGGTAGGCTCTTCATTATGGGAGATAGTTCGTTGTTGAGATTTGTACACCGATGGATGGTAGTCTCTTTATTACGGGATAGTTCGTTGTTGAGATTTGTAGCCAATGGATGTTAGTCTCTTTATTCTGGGAGATAGTTTTTTGTTGAGATGTTTTACTCCGATGGATGGTAGGCTCTTTATTATGTGAGATAGTTCATTGTTGAGATTTGTATTACGATGGATGGTAGTCTCTTAATTAAGGGACATAGTTCATTGTTGAGATTTGTACTCCAACGGATGGTAGTCTCTTCATTATGGGAGATAGTTCGTCTTTGAGAATCACTTTACTCTAATCGAATTTATTTGTTCCCAGGCATAAGTGTTTATGTTAACTTTTGTTTCCAATCATAAGTATTGATGCAAATCATTTATTACCTACTCTAATATTGGTATTTACCAGTATTATCTTACCGCTTCTATTTGCATCCTTCGGGTCGTTAATTTCTGATCCCTTGTGAGTTGACGTTACTCTCTTTTTGATATCCCCTCTAGGAGTGGGTAGTTTGCAGTTATCTAGCGATCATTGTCTTCCATTACTTTTTCCTCACTTATTGAGTTAGTGATGCCTTATATCCTCTTTGGTCTTTACCCCATTAGAGTTGAGTCTTCTGCTCCCCAGCGATTTATTTTCCTAGTTGGACTCTCTTTTTGATCTATTGTTTTATCTTCTGCTTACCTAGTGGTGTTGTGTCACCTTTGGAGTTGTTTGTTTGCATTCATTATCATAAGAATTTCATGGCATCTTAGGGCCAAAAATAGGGTGTGTTTTGTATTTAAGTATCTTCAATCGTGTTGAGACGAAGATTTTAACTTTCATATCTTCGGATAGAAGACACTTAAATAAGGACAGTTGTTATACCCCAATTTTTCCCAGTAAGATTTCTCATCATCTCACTTTTATCAGTACATCAAGATCACACATTAGGGTTGGTTCTCTCTTTTTTTATTTATTATTCTATCTTTAAGTTTTCTCTTGAGGGATCACCAAGCATCTTGAAATGTGTGTCTTGTACATGTGTTCTATTAAATAACATCAATATGTGTATATATGCTTCTTTGAATGTTCATATTGTAGGTGATCACAATTGCATTCATCTCACCATCTAACCTAGGGTTTTGAGGGGTGGTTCTCAGTCAAATGATGCTTCAATGGATTACAAGAGCAATATTCAAGGTCATGTATATTACATCAATGATTTGTGGTTCAAGGAGCTCTCTCACTTTATTTAGGTCAAGACCTCCTCAGAGTGGGTGGTGGCATTCATCAAGAAGAATCATAGGTTCGTGTGTTTATTTCCATTCCTTCTTCAACAAGCTTCATTGAGACTTAAGCTCCATATTTGAGTGTGCTTCAATACAACATCATTTTAAGGCCTCTTATGATTCATCTTGCTTTATTTTTCCAAGAAAGTTCAAAGAGATTTAAGGTTGGCTCAACATGTTTGACCTAATTTAGAAAATGCTTGATTTAGTGATCACAAGTGCATAACTCTATCAATTTTCAATGTTTGGAGTTGGTTCTTTTTGATATGGATTCTTACCATCATCAACAACAACCTCTCTTCACATTACAAGATCCAATTGTGCAATAAAAATCGTCAAAAGTTAAAAGGGGTTTCAAGTCATTTTGACACTCTCTAAGCTAGGGTTTGTTGACTTCCAAGGACCATATCTTGCTCATTTTTTTGATATTTTTGAGTGACTCCAAAGTCATGATTCTCTTTAAATGGTCCTTAACAATCTCTCTTCATAAATCTAAGGTCAATTTTGAATGGAAGATCACTAATGATTGAGAAAGATTACAAGTCTCCTTGAAGAGCCTTTGAATTCTAGGGGTTGACTTCAAATGATTGTAACTTGGTCAATTTTTATCTCCTTGAGCCCATTATTTTTCCATAATAATCTTTGGGATGTCCACTATAACTTTGTTTTCATGTGAAAGACTTGAGAATGCTTGGAAAGTGGTTGAAGAATTGAAAAGATTATAGGTCTTTTGTGATTTTCCCCAAATTTGTTCATCATCTTCCAAAGACCATAACTTTTTCAAATTTTATGTTTTTTGAGTGATCTCAATTCCAAAATTCAATTCAATAGGTATAATTCATGTCAAGATCAAATTTTGAGTGAAAAGTCATGTGATTTTAAAGAACATTATAGGTCATTTTGAAGTTTAACACTTAAAAATTTTCTAAGTACAAAATATTCGTGTGTTTTTCACAAATTCAAATGGACATAACTTTCAGCTCAATTATCCAAATGGAGTCTTTCCTTGCACATTGTAAAGATTGTGACTTTGTCTTTCAAATTCTTCTATAATTATTCCATAAAGCCTCTTGAGTTGTGTGCACAATGGATTCAAAGTGGGCACCTTGAAACTGATTTTGTCAAAACAATCAGATTGCAAATTGGTTAATGTGGCCTCTAACCACATAATTGTTCCGCGTTTTTACTTCTAATCATGCTTAGTAACCTTCTAGTAGCGATTAGCACCTTGAAATGCAACATTTAGCAATGTTTTGATGAGTTAAAAGTCACACTTTTGTCATGATCAGAGTGCACACGATTTAACTTGATTGCTTATCATTCACCCTCTCTTAGAATTACATTACACTCTCTTATAAATAGAGGCCTCCTCTACTTCATTTGACAAACTTGAGAGAGCCAAAGAACCTCTGTTAAACTCCCTGCATACCTCTCAACTCTACAACTTCGAATTTGGTTTTAAAGCATCTTTGAATCTAATTTCTTTACTGATTCTTCATCCTTGAACTTCCCTGAAGCTAACAGAAGAAGATCTAAGCCTTGAGGTGTCCTAAATCGTGCTAGCCAAGTCCAATTTTAGAGCAAATTCATCTGACTTTGTTCAGGTAGTTTAAGGCACCAAATCTTCTAACTCAATTACTAGAATGGTTTATGATGTTCACTGATGCTTGCTATTAACTCAATTATGGTGAATCAATGCATTTGATGCTTCAATTTTTTGATTTCAAAATTTTTAAAACTCTCTGGTTTTTTCTAAATCGAGTAAGTTGTGTTTTATATAAATTTTTCGCGAGGGTAAGATTAGGATCGTCTTGAAGAGATGAATCCAATGGTACCATTATGAGTTTCTGATTTTTATATTTGAAGAAACTCACAAAAAGCCAACGTGCAGGGGTCTGAAGGTTGAAGACGACCTACGTGTCGTTCTTCAACCAATGATAGCGTGACAATTGTTTTAATTTCACTGGCCTAGTTTTAATTGATCGTGTGTGTTTATCACTAAGTTCCATATCAAGCACAGCGTGCCAGGTCCTTTGGATTTGTTTACTAACACATTTTGACTATGATCAGATGGTCTATATTATTTTAACATTATTTTTACTTTCTGATTTTTGATTTAAATGTTTTAAACTTGAAAATTTCATTTCAACTTCTAAAATTCTGGACAAAAATCTCAAAAATACTTTTGATTTTCCTCTTTCTGGTTCTTATTTTTTCATAATTTTATTTTATGATTTGGTGTTTTTTATGATTTTTCACTTTATTTGAATTGTTTTAATTGTTTAAAAATACTTTTCTTGATTTTTAAATTATAGAAAAAAATTGGAAGGATCCAATGACCTTTTGATAAATATTGGTGACCTCATTTTATTTTTATTTCTGATTTTACTGTTTTTTATAATTTTTGGTTTATTTTGCTTATTTCTTTGAATTTTAAAAAAATAGTTTCTGACTTAAAAAATTTTGAAAATTTTTGTCAACACTTATTGACTCATGTTTGACCCCCCCCCCCCCCCCCCCCCCTGACTATTTTTTTAGGATTTTTATTTGGTGTTTTAATATACTTTGTGTATTTTATCAATTATTTCCTTTTATTAATCATTTAAATATTGTTTTATTGAATATTATTTTTATTACTTTTGTTTGGTCCTGATTTGGGTGTTACTTTGGGAAAAGTTCCTCAATATCATTGGATCTTGGGTGTTTAAAGGTTGAAAAACAAGACCCACTAGTTTCATCGGGTACATCCCCTCTCTCTTCATCTTATCAATTTCTTACTTGTGTTACATGTTGTTGGAGAATAATCTACATATCATTTCTCTAATATGTGGTACATAGATTGCTATTGACCGACCTCAAAATAGGTGTAACTTCTATATAAGTCCACTTATGATTGCTTAATATAGCGCTAAATTTGTCCCGATTCTAAAAAATGAGCATTCGTAACCCAAACCTATGTTTGCAAATCCAAGTATGTTTAATTTCAAACCTTTGATCCAATAACTTTGAGGTTCATTGTTAGGAGGTTTTGATCTTATCAATCCTCTAACGAACTTCATGAACTTTGGTTTAAGTGAATCATTTGAACATCGTTGATCATATGTGGTTTCCTTGAATTCTTGAAATAAATGATATACTTGACAAAAAGAAAATGAGACTTATTTTTTAGAAGCTTTGATTTTATCAATCTTCTAATGAGTTTTCAAATGCAAGTTTCAAGATGGTCATTCAACTAACCTCTAACTTTCTAATTCATTAGTAATTGACTTTACTTTGTGATTTTATTTTATGCCCTTTATTTTATGCACCATTTACTTTAGCATTTACATTTCATGTTATTTTCATCTTTGCTCACTTGAGAATTTATCTTTATATCATTTTATATTTACTCATTTGAGCATTTATCTTTATGTCTTTTTTATTTTTCTCACTTGAGTTTTCTTTTCTTTTTGAAGACACTTAATAACTAACTTGAACATTAAAAAAAACTTTAAGGTTACTTGGACTATTTGGTTACTATCATTGGCATTATGGAGTTGTGGACCTCTTGGACTTTGGTTGAGAAGCCTTAATACCCTTGGGACCTTGTGACTCTGTTGTTATTTTATATGGAGTTCTTGGGGTTTACCCCAAGATATTGGGTTGATTTTCTTTGTGTTCATGTTATTTTAATTATGTGCTTTATCTGTGTTGAGAATTCTTTTGTATACAGTTGTTACTCTTCCCACTTTTTGTGAAGACTTAATTCATCTGAATCTTGGTATTACTAAGAGGTTTAGTATTTTTACTTTCTTGGTTTCAATCGAAAGGATGAGAATTCTATGTTGACTTATTTATGTCAAGTGTTGGTTTCATTTTGGTTAGATGGCTCTTTTCCTTATCTTTTACTTTATGCTTTAGGATAGTCTCTTCATCTCCTCCTATCTTCTTCAATTTCAAAAATCTTCTCTCTCCTTTTCAAAACTCTCATTGTTTTCTAACTTGAACCGCTTTCATAATAAACTCGGACTTAGGTCCATGCATTTTCAAAAAATATTTTCTTAATCAAATTTTAACCAACTTAATCATACTTTGACATTTTTTTGTGAGAACCATTTTATCACTTTGGCTTTTTGCTTTAAAACTTTTCTCAAAAGATTAGACTCTTGTCGATTCTTGTAGTGATGCGAGCTACTATACTTCTGTGATATGTAGTAAGGTGAGATATTTTTCATCTGGGTGTTGAGTGAAGCTTTGTTGATTTTAAAATCCAAGCTATATCCTCCACTTTGAGATGACGCGGATCCTCCTTTCTCATAATCGTGGATAGTAAGTATGTTTTTCACTCGGATACGATGATGATGTCTCTTCTCTTAAAATTAACCAACACACATGTGTTTTAAAATTTTTGAGATGGACTACGAGTACCATAATATCCTATTTCAAAGAAGGTGGTATGTAGGTACTAAAGATTCACAACCATGACGGGTGCAAAAATTGTAAAACAAATACTTCTTTTCTCATCTCCACCATCTATTTTTGTATACACCATTTATAGCCAAAATACACAATTTTCAAAGAGGTTCCTGTGGAGTACCCTAGAAGTTTAGGGTGATAATACATTCTCTTTGCATAACCAACCCCCGTACCTAGATTCTCTCCCCCTCTTTTTGGATTTATTCGCTCTTTTCCCATTCCTCTAAAAACAATAAAATGCGGTGACAATTTTTTTTATCTGTGCGAGTTAAGTCAATTATATATCTTAATCTCAACATTTATACCGCTACACAAAGTATCAATATCCTGCTTGGTTAGGAAACTGTAGAGGGATACACAATGTAATATTGTAAGATATCACATACATACATGACTTAAATTCCATAAGGATAACCACCTATACCAGTTGCGGTGAAGCCCTTGTAGAGGAGTCATATGATGCGACAATATAGAAGAGTGACATTGCAGGTGGTTAGGTCCTTGGATATGCGCTTATATGAGACTTAACTTCCATGTTACTATTTGATAGAATTGTATATGAGAGAGAACATTGATGTTCACATCATTGTTTTGGAGATTTTGAAGGAAGACATGATTACCTTAAGGGTGAAGAGGTTTCAGAGGAGAGGCACCAGTTCTCGTGCAACGCAGTATGATGTGTTATTTTTAGGATGGTTTGGTTATTGTTTAAGTTAAATTTTATATATTGTATCATCTATACAACATTATGTATATGGCATTATAACATATTGTTCTTAACATGTTATATTATATAGGGTTAAATATATTTTTAGTTCTTACAAATTATCAAATTTTATTTTTAATCTCTATAAAAAATTTTGGCATGTTTTAGTTCATATAAAATTATTATACACGTAGTTTTAATCCTTGTTGTTAAACAGATGTATATTTCTGAATGATTAATTTGCAGACATGTTTAGAACGTTATAAAAAGTTCCTCGAAAAAAAATCAAAATTTAATTTCTAATTCGAGATTTTCATTACTTTATTTAAATAATATCTTTTGAAATTTAAAAAATTCATATTTAATTCTTCTCATTTTAAAAAATTCTAAAATTTGGTAAATAAATATTTTATAGTATTTTAAACACTTATGAAAAAAATAATTCAAAAATTTAAAAATCTAAAAGTTTTAAACAAATTTTAAAATTTTAAAAAATAACATGAATTAAGACTGCATGAATAAATTTTTTGTAAGAATCAAAATATGTCATTTTTTAATAGGGATTAAAAATTAAATTTGAGATATTTATAGACCAAAAATACATTTAATCATATTATATATTATTTTGAATATTTTTAGTTAAATTGTTATTTTTCAATGTCATTTTATGTTATTCATTTAGACAAAATATTTATTTTGGTCCCTTAACTATAGGTTATGGTTCACTTTAGTATTTTATCTTGTTTTCGTACCAAATTAGTTCCTTAATTTTCAAAACGATGTAAACAAGTCTTTTCTGTCTACTCCGTTAGTCAAAATCTGTTAAAAATTTACGTGACACATTTGGCCAACTATTATGACAGAGTTGGCGTCATAAAAACCGACGCTAAAAATATTTCTGAATTTTAATTATTATTCATCTACTTCCCCAAATTTTTCTGCATTTTAATGACTCAAAGAATTTTAATGGCTAAGCATGGAAGTATGAGATTGTGAGGGGAAGGACCATATTGTTGTTTGTTTCATCATCATAGAATTATTTGATTTCCGCAAAACCCTCAAAATCTACACATCCTAACGAGAAAAATCCAGATCTTTTTCTTCTAAAATGATAAATGGATTACAAAATGGGCTACCCAAATATCTGGCCTATTTTATCGCTTGCTTCTATTTATAGGAATCATGAGAACCTCACTGAAAAATCGAAAATTGAAGGGAGCGGTTTTCTAATTTTCAAATGTACTACGTAGATTTTTAACAGCTTTTGACTAACAAAGTAGAAGAAAGGGATTTGTTTGCATCGTTTTGAAAATTAAAAAAATCAATTTGACACGAAGAAAAAAAAAGGAATTAAAGTGAATCATAACCTATAGTTAAGGGACCAAAATAAATATTGTATCTATTATTTATGTTGGTGTAATTTAAAGATGTTATTTATATAAACATTTACTTTGATTATGTAAAAGAAAGTTTCAGATTCTAGAATCCAAATTTGTGATTAAAGGTTTCATTTCGATTCATATTTTATAATTCAAACCTATGTTGAATGAAGTTTTGCATGTTTCATATTCTATAATTTGAAAGGTGACGGCCCATTGATTTATATTGTGTAGTCTAAATTGCACTTATACATCATTCGTGTTATGGTGGTTAAGAACACAATTTATTTGGTCCAGTTGATCCATCATATCAAATAGTGTAACCTTGACATTGATCTTGGACAAATAGAAAATACCCTCTTTTTTTAGTAAACTCTAGTTAGATTAGAGTTCATTCTGACTAGGTATGAATAAGAATAATGTTGAAATATTAAATTAGATTAGATTTGATTTGATTAGATTTAATATTTAATATAATCCAAGTTGTGTTAGCCCAAGTCCAATTAGGGTTGTATATAAATAGTCATAGTATGTATTATTATTTATACACTTGAATAATACAAATCCTTATTTCCTTTATTATTCTCTCTTTCTCTCCTCACTAAGAGTGCCTCACGCACTAACAAATTGGTATCCAGAGCTTCCGGTTATTATTCTTGATCAAATTTTCAAGAATTTCACGTCAGAGATCGTTTTTCTAGGGCAAGTAAATCAATCGCTGCGAAGATGGCTAGTGATAAGGGAATTTCAAATTCTCTTCCAATGCTTGACAGTAAAAATTGGATCCGATGGAAAAAACAGATGCAATCCTTATTTGTCTTCCATGAAACCCTAGAAGTGGTTACCGACAGTGTTCCGACATTAGCTACAAATGCAACCGACGAACATAAAAAAGCCCACAACAAAGTCAAGAAAAAAGATTGCAAGGTTGCTTATTGCATTCAAACGGCTGTCGATGCTGCTAACTTCGACAGAATCTCTCATGATGAAACAGCGAAGGAGGCATGGGATATTCTGGTAAAGTATTTAGAAGGAGGTGAGAAAGTCAAGGTTGTCAAATTAAAAACCTTGCGTCGATAATATGTGTTGTTGTCGATGGGAGAAGATGAAAAAGTTGCAGAATATGTGTCTGTGATACGATGGGAGAACTGACTTGAGGTTTATGCGTTTGTTTTCGCACTTGTTCGGTTTAGCAAGAGTCGCCACCGAATTTTTATTTTATTCTAAAGGAAAGGTTAAAAAGCACAGGAAAAACCTTTGAGATGTTTTCGTGGGTTCGGGGGGTAGATTATGAAAAGGGAAGGTATTAGCACCCTTTTCATCCATGGTTATCCATGAGCTCTTAGTTACTTGTTTTAGATCACTTGCCTTTGATTTTCAATTGCTTGAAATGGTGGTGTGTGTGTGTGTGTTTTTGAAAATGTTTTGAAAAAGATGCCTTGTCTAGGCAACCGTTGTAACAATTCTTTACTCGAATGTTTTACAAAGGTGTGTGTCTTTTTGAAAAGATGTTTCAAGGTTTTGAAAGTTGTTTTTGGAAATTGTGTTGTGGAGTGTGTTTTAAAAGTAGGCAAGTGTGTTTTGCAAGTTTGATCAAGTAACTAAGAGTTGTCTACCCCTAAATTTACTCCAAGATTTTTCTCATGTTTTAACCCTTTTAACAGTATTGTTCCACCATTGCATTTGGTGGACAATCTTGTGTTAGGATGTTAACGGCACGAGCGCGGGTCATCGTTTAGACCATGAATGCAATGATGCCAAGTGTCTTTTGCAATTTTCCTTTAAGGGACTATGATCATTTTGTTTAGGCAACTTCGAAAGCGTTATCGAGGGACTATGATCATTTGATTTGTTTTTGTTTTGCCAAAGAACTCAACATGCAAGCATGGCCCATTTTTGAAGGCAACAAGCGGGATTATCCTAGGGGTGCAAGTGTGAATTGTGTATTGATTGTCATGCATTTGTCTTGTATTAGGTTATCTAGCGGTTGATTTTGAATCTTCGCATACAAACCCTAATTACTATACAGTATATAGAAAGCGATAAATTGCGGGAATTTAAAGTCTAAGCTATTACAAATAAGTATCCGGGAATGGCGGTACAAATATTTACAAATGGGGATGAGTCTTATCAGGATAGTAGTGTCCGAATAATATTTACAACCAAATTGAATCGTCATCTCAATGTAAAATGTAGCAATGTGTAAGAATAAAAGCAATGTATCAAAAGTATTTGTGAAAGTGTATGTGATTATTTACAAGTGATGCAAGATGTTAACTTAATGCAAAATTAAGTAAGTATTTATTCTTTTTGTGTTTTTTGTTAATGAAGTATGAACAAAAGTTTTAAAGAAAATAAAAATGTTTAAGAAATTCTATTTTTATGTATTTTAGTTAATATTTTTTACGTAAACAAAAAGGTTTTAATAAAAAAAATGTTTAAACTTAATACATCTAAGATTTACATATTTTTAAGTATAATAAAAATATTGTTAAAATAAGTATAATAAAAATATTGTTAAAATAAATTTATTATTAATATATTATTTATTTAACAAAGAAAAGAATTAAGTTATAAAAAAGGTGTTGGTTAATAAAAAAAGGGTTATATGGGCTTAAGGGGAAAGCTGGGCCCAAAATGACAAAATAACAAAAAAAAAATGAGAAGAGAAACAGGGGGTGCACGCCAGTTTGCATTGGGCTTTAGGGATTTTTGTGGGGCAAGGCCCAGACGGTGTCACAACATTTTGTAAGGGTTTTCAATGTTTTGTTTCATTTAGGGTTACAGAGTTACAGGCTTAGAGCGGCGCCGCTTCCACCTTTGTCCTCTTCGTCTCCTTGAGCCATGGATTCTGACCTCCTCCCTTCGCCTCAGCTACCAGACGCCTTCTTCCATCTTTCCTCTCTCCACGTTTGTATCCAGACGATGTTTGTAAGGTGATGACCTCACAGTTCTGTCCGTCTTATGCTTTAGGGTTTCAAGCTTTGCATGTTTTATTTGTTCTGATTCTTTTGTATTATTATTTGCTTCTTGTGAGGTGTGAAAAGAAAAAGGAAGAGATACTACCTTTGGGGTTCGTTGCTTGGAGAGGAGGAGAGGTGGACTTGGAGGTGTGTCTCAGGCAGCTGAAGGCGAGGGAGTGTGATGATGGATTTGCTTTTCCTGGTATTTGTATTTTTGCCTTTGGTTTTATGATGATATCCCTGAAAACCCTAGCTTGCTCGCTTCTTTTCCTCTCTTTTGCTTGCTTCTGTATGATGATGATGCTTGAATATGAGTATGTTTTCTTGGACCCTGTGATGAGCCTAGCTCTGAGGTTTTGGATTTGTTTGATTCTGAGCTTGCCTTGAGCTTTGATTGCTAACCCTGTGATGAATTTATTCTGAGGGTTTAGGGATTTGTTTGATTCTGAGATGCCTGATATGCTTGTTGGTATTGATATGTTGATGTTTCTTGCTTCTGAATACTTGGTTGTTGAAATATTGATGTTGTTGAACCTTGTTGTTATTGACCCTATGATGAGATTGCTCTGAGGGTGTTGGGATTCTGCTTTGAGTTGGTTATTTGGAATGGCTTGAGACAGGTTTGTGTTTGACAGGCTGATTGAAGTTTTTTTTTTGAAACTAACAGTTTGACAGGTTTGTGGCCATTTCTGGTTTGAAAGCTTAAGGTTTAGGCTTCAGGCTTGAAGTTCTTGACACAGGTTTTGAAAGGCTTTTATTGTTTTTGGCTTCTGTTTGTTTACCAGTTTGGTACAGGCTTGTATGGATCGAAACAGGCTTGGGAGTTGCTTCAAGGCTTTTTCTGGTTTTTTGTATATGGTTTATGCTGTATTGGTATAGACTTTGTGTTTTGTATATGGCTTGTGTTTGAAGCAGGTTTGAGATAGTTTGTTTGTGTTGGAGGTAGTTTGCAATGTTTGAGCAATGTTACAGTTTGTGTGAACTTGTTTTTTGTGATATTTTGCCTCTGTTTTTATTTCATCTGCATTTGACTTCTTTCTTTTTCTTTGTTTTTGCAGATGAAAATCAATTGAGCAATGGGGAGCAGCAATAGAAGATGAAGACTTAGGAAAATTAGGATGCAATTTTATTTTACTTTTAATCATTGTAATAAATATTATTATAAATACTTGTAAATAATTACTGTATTTAAATAACACTTGTACAAATAATTAAAAATAAATAAAAGTCTTTTTATTGTCAGATATCTCTTTTATTTTAACTGTCTATTTAATTATTTAAGCTTTCTTGAATTAAAATAACTGGAAGGAGATCCAATTATTCTAACTTAGATAAAATAAATAATTAACAAACATTGTAGTCTTGCAATCAATAATAAACCGGGCGTCCCAATTAAACATAAGCAATGCACAGTTAATCAAACAAACTTCCACATGCTTATCTCTTTTACTGATTATACCAAACACTACAAGTTCTCAATTCAAATGCCTTAGCTCATATCCTGGAGTAAATTGAAAAGAACTATAGAATTAATTCTTTCTGAGAATGCGCGCACAAACCCTAATGTTGGATTTACTGTCAAAGAAGCGTCTGCCTGATCACACCCTGAGCCAAACTCAAACAAACCCTAGCAATCTGCTTGAACTGATTCAAAATCAATGGAAACCCTAATTTTGTCTGACTGATGAGAAAAGTCTGTTTGACCGATTCTTAAGTCAGTCTGAAAAATCAAGAAAAGCCCGAAGCTGTGATTTCTTGTGGAAAAGAGAGGAGGGCAAATTTTGGGGTACAACAGTTGCCCCTGTTCAATCTTCTTGAACCTGAAGAGTTAGATTGGCAGGTTTGCCGTTTGCGACTCGAAGGTAAAAGGAGATTGGACACTAGTGTGCCCAAAAAATTTGCACTTGTCAAAGCGTAGTTTGAGGGGATGGCCTTAAAGATGCCATTTGGTGATGGGCTTAGAGATGCCATCTAGGGATGTGACAGAATCTTATCGGGGGATGGGCTTAGAGATGCCATCTGGAAGTTGTTTGTTGAACTGTATGTCGTTGAGGAGTGGGTGAGTATCATAAAGGTATCCATGTTTTGGAACATCTCTGAACTGGGTGTCTGAATAAGCAATAGATTGACATCCATGTTTGGAGAATCCGTAAACTGTTTTCAGGAGTTGAAGTTGAATAAGCAATAGAGCAGCATCCATGTTGGGAAGCGTCCATAAACTGTTTTCAGAAGTTGAGGAGTCTGAACAAGCGATAGGTTAACATCCGTGTCTGGAGAACCCGTAAACTGTTCTCAGAAGGTGAAGAATCTGAACATGCGATAGGTTAACATCCGTGTCTGGAGAACCCGTAAACTGTTTTCAGAAGTCTTGAAGTGGAGAAGGAACCGGTGTAGGGTTTCCTGATGATGAGTCCGTGTAAAACTGCATCTGGATGAATCTGGAATAAGTATCAGAATGTCGCCATGTCTGGGTCACATCTGAACTATTTCTAGAAAGAATCTCGGAAGATGATGATCTTTGTCTGTTGACTGATCTTTCCTGAAAAGGTAAAGAGTTAGTTGTATGCAATGTCATGATGCATGATGCAATGTATGTTATATCAATGTTTATGATATGAATGTGATGAATGCGCATGTAAGCTGATGAGCTGTCTTGCTGAGGATAGATGAATCCTGGATGGCTGGAGATAAAAGAATCTTGACTGCTGTCGAGGAAAGTAATTCCTTGACTGCTGCAGGGGATTGAAAATCCTTTTATTGTTGAAAATGAGAAGTCCTAGGACCGCTGTTGGGGGATCAGGAGCTTGGGTTGTATGCCAATCTACTCGGGATTCCTGTCTTGGCGAGATCTTCACTGGAGAATATCTGAATATCTGTGAGGAACTGAGAATGAGAGTCTTCATCCTACTTGGGGATTGATAGTTGGAAGTTTTAGTTCCGCTGGGGATTGCAAGAATCTCTTGATTGCTGCAGGTATTGATCTGGGATCTTGAAAAGGTTGGTCGACAAGATATCTGTCCTGGCTGGTTTCAGATATCGTGATGTCGGAGATGGGCTTAAAGATGCCATCCAAGAATGATTGTTGAATTGTAATTTGGTAAGTTGAAAGAAGGAACCTGTGTAGGGTTTCTTGATGATGAGTCCGTGTAAAACCACATCTGAATCTGAGAAGGAACCGGTGTAGGGTTGCCTGATGATGAGTCCGTGTAAAACTGCATCTGAAGTTGAGAGGGAACCGGTGTAGGGTTTCCCGATGATGAGTCCGTGTAAAACTGCATCTGAAGTTGAGAAGGAACCGGTGTAGGGTTTCCTGATGATGAGTCCATGTAAAACTGCATCTGAAGTTGAGAGGGAACCGGTGTAGGGTTTCCTGATGTTGAGAGGGAACCGGTGTAGGGTTTCCTGATGATGAGTCCGTGTAAAACTGCATCTGAAGTTGAGAAGGAACCGGTGTAGGGTTTCCTGATGATGAGTCCGTGTAAAACTGCATCTGAATTTGAGAAGGAACCGGTGTAGGGTTTCCTGATGATGAGTCCGTGTAAAACTGCATCTGAAGTTGAGAAGGAACCGGTGTAGGGTTTCCTGATGATGAGTCTGTGTAAAACTGCATCTGAATTTGAGAAGGAACCGGTGTAGGGTTTCCTGATGATGAGTCTGTGTAAAATTGCATCTGAATTTGAGAAGGAACCGGTATAGGGTTTCCTGATGATGAGTCCGTGTAAAACTGCATCGGGTTGAGAAGGAACCGGTGTAGGGTTTCCTGATTATGAGTCAGTGTAAAACTGCATCTGAATTTTGAGAAGGAACCGGTGTAGGGTTTCCTAATGATGAGAGGGAATCGGTGTAGGGTTTCCTGATGATGAGTCCGTGTAAAACTGCATCTGAAGTTGAGAAGGAACCGGTGTAGGGTTTCCTGATGATGAGTCCGTGTAAAACTGCATCTGAATTTGAGAAGGAACCGGTGTAGGGTTTCCTGATGATGAGTCCGTGTAAAACTGCATCTGAAGTTGAGAAGGAACCGGTGTACGGTTTCCTGATGATGAGTCCGTGTAAAACTGCATCTGAATTTGAGAAGGAACCGGTGTAGGGTTTCCTGGTGATGAGTCCGTGTAAAACTGCATCTGAATTTGAGAAGGAACCGGTGTAGGGTTTCCTGATGATGAGTCCGTGTAAAACTGCATCGGTAGTTGAGAAGGAACCGGTGTAGGGTTTCCTGATGATGAGTCTGTGTAAAACTGCATATGTAGTTGAGAAGGAACCGGTGTAGGGTTTCCTGATGATGAGTCCGTGTAAAACTGCATCTGTAGTTGAGAAGGAACCGGTGTAGGGTTTCCTGATGATGAGTCTGTGTAAAACTGCATCTGAATTTGAGAAGGAACCGGTGTAGGGTTTCCTGATGATGAGTCCGTGTAAAACTGCATCTGAGTTTGAGAAGTAACCGGTGTAGGGTTTTCTGATGATGAGTCCGTGTAAAACTGCATCTGAAGTTGAGAAGGAACCGGTGAAGGTTTTCCTGATGATGAGTCCATGTAAAACTGCATATGAATTTGAGAAGGAACCGGTGTAGGGTTTCCTGATGATGAGTCCGTGTAAAACTGCATCGGGTTAAGAAGGAACCGATGTAGGGTTTCCTGATGATGAGTCCGTGTAAAACTGCATCTGAATTTTGAGAAGGAACCGGTGTAGGGTTTCCTAATGATGAGTCCGTGTAAAACTGCATCTTCCAACAGGTGATGAAGGAATTTTGATGATGTTGATCGTAACTTCCAGCAGGAAATTTTGAACGCTCTTGAGATTGACATTCGAATGCCCCAAGTGATGATGAAGGAGACTTGCCCCAAGTTCGTTGAACTTTTGAGAGATTTGTTGAAATCTTGACTGGACTGCCCCAGGTTAACTGGATAGTGACATGTCATGCCCCCTTGTTGATAGGAGATTTGTCAATGGAAGTGTCATCCTTCTTGAATTGATTTTGTTCATTGAGAGAGCTTTCGTTCCTCCGAACATTCGTTGTATGAATTTTTTGCTGTCAAACAAATAACCATGTGCAAACAACGATATTCAAATAATGCAAAGTTTATGCTTGTCTCGAAGTTTTGAAAAATGCGTTTTTTAGCAGAAAACTTTTCATAAGACAAATTCAACACAAGATTTAGGGCAAAGCCTTACAGGAGTCAGGATACCTTTTGTAACAGTATGCTTTCGAACTAACCCATGCTTCAATTAGGACTTTTGAAGGGTTGTAACATGGCTTGGTTCACGGTTTAAGAAACAAAGGATAAAGGCTCAAAGTATATTTGTACCCACCCGCTCTTCGTGATGTCCTTCAACCTTAAACTCAGTTAATTGTGCGTCGCACTCTATTCAAGTTTGGAACGACTTTTGGGTGATGGTTCAACAATTGAATTTATTGGGAAGGCAGTCATCATCATTTTTTTTTTGCAACACTTTTCATGTTGTTTGAGGATTTGTAATGACCTCGTTCTTTTGATTTGTTATCCCTAACTTTTGCCTGACTGTTTCTGTTTTCGAGATTACAGTCAGCGGGATGCCCCAGCTTTCTTAAACCTCCTTTATAGGTTTTGGCTCAGTGGTTTTTTTCTTTTTTGAGAGATAATGACTGCCTATGAGATAAGGAACCATCATTGTCTTTTGATTCCAGAGGAATGCTTTTTTGTTGATGTCATTCGTTGTATTACGAACTGAGAGTTTGTGACTTCAATGCGCTTTTTTTTTAATTAACTGAGAGACTACCCTGCCCCAGGTTTAAATCAAAGGTTTCGATTTGTTTAGAACAGAAAACTCCTACTTCTTTGGCTCGAAGGGGTTGACTAGGGATTATCTTCCTTATAACTCCAGTGTTTGGGAATTGAAAGAAATGCTTGTACATCATCAGCAAGGTCTGTTCAAAAGCATACTGTATGAGAATATGGCATTGTTTCGTCATCCTCCCTCTAAAGACTTGCAGCTTTTTATCAAGAGTTAAATATCATAAAGAAAGCATAAGAGTAGTGAAAACGAATGGATGAATTCAAGACAAACATATGCAATGCATTAATGAAACAAAGTTTGACATTAATAGATAATTGTTTGAATAACAAAAGATTACAACTTGAAAATTCAAATGAAACAAAGACGCTCTCAATGATTTGGCATAGGGGCAGTGATCATGCTGGGATATCTGGAGGACCAAACTCAATCTCCTTGTCATCAATCAAATTCTGAATCTTGTACTTCAATGCCCAACAATCTTTTGTATCATGCCCAGGACTATCAGAATGATAAGCACATATTGCATCAGGATTGTAGTTAGGAGATGAAGTCTTGGGGTTTGGATGAGGCCCTATCAATGCAATCAGATTCATCTTCAACAAGTGTTGCAGTGCTTGAGACAGCGGCATGTTGATGTTAGTGAACTGTCTCTTAGGCTCGTATGGCCTTCGTTGACTTCCCTTTGACTGTTGTCGGCGTGATGTAAAACCAGAGATCAGGACTGCCCCTGCATGTTGATCATGACGACCCTTTTGATTAGCCACTGCATTGGACTCTTTCTCCCCATTGTGGGGAATTTTCTGAGCATCAGAGGGTGTAGCTCCTTGGATCTTTCCACTTTTGATGCCAGCCTCGACCCTTTCGCCGGTCAGTATTAGCTCGGTGAACCCAGCTGAGGAGCTTCCAATTAAGTGATTAAAGAGAGGCCCTATCAAAGTTCCCATGAAGATGTCAATCAGCTCTCTGTCAGTTAAAGGAGGTTGCACCCTACCGGCCAGATCTCTCCACTTTTGGGCATATCCTTTGAAGCTCTCGTCGGAACCCATGGTCATGTTCTGCAATTGCACGCGAGTTGGTGCAAGATCAGCATTGTACTGATACTTCTCATAAAAAGCAACAGCTAAGTCCTTCCAGGTGTGGATGCGGGAATTCTCCAATTGATAGAACCACTCGAGTTGAGTCCCTACCAGGATTTCTTGGAAGAAATGGATCCAAAGCTTTGGATCAGTTGTGTATGGTTGAATCTTGCGGACATAAGACTTTAGATGCATCTTAGGGCAAGAGACTCCATCATACAGGGCCAAGGTAGGGACTTTGAACTTTGGAGGAATGACCAACCCAGGAACCAAACCCATGTCTCCTAAATCCAAGCCAGGTATTTGTTGAACCTCCATAGCATTGAGGCGATCCTCCAACTGTTTGTATTTGTCATCAGCGAGAGGATATTGTTCTTCGGAGCAACCAGCTTCATCAATCTCCAAATTGTAGTCTTCTTCAAGACTGACCCCTATGCTGGGTGGAGTTGAAAGATTCAAGGTTTTAGGTCTTCTTCTCAGGATGCCCGTTGTCTTCTTGGACTACTTCTTCTTGTCTTTGAGGAGGAGAGTTGTCAGATCCTCTTGCCCTTTACCCATATCCAGAAGCATTTGCTGGAATTGAGCGTTTTGAGCTTGGAGATCTTTCACCGTTTGTTCCATATCCATCTTACTGAAATAAACAGTAGGAAGATAAGGAAACTTGTATGGGAGAAACCTGTCATGCAATGATATGTATGATATATGTATGCAATGTTTTCAAGGATCTCTTTGGGTAAACACAAAAGAATGTTAGAGGTTGAACTCTGATCTTTGATTGGAGAACTTTGCACATGTGGATGTCTTTCCACGAGAATCAAGCTCACCATGTCAAGTGGGTCATAGCCCCTGATTCAAGTTGTTGCACTTGATCTTTGATGGCATTTGTTTAGAGGAGAAACCTCTTGCCCTTTGGTAGACGTCTGGTTCAACGTGACCCTGCATCAACAGACCCTCGAGTTCCTTGAAATGGTTAGTAAAAAATGCTATGGTATGATGTCATGATGTACATGTATGCAGAAGCAAGTAAGTGTATATACAGGTAATCATATTCACACAAAGAAAACAAGTCCTTAGGTTTAGGCTTGCATGGGGTTTGTAGGTAAGTACCCTCTTGAAGTTAATTGGCTCATCCTGTCCTAGAAATAGAAACCGGGTTCTAAGGAGCTCAATATCATTGAATTATTTTCTGTTCATTGTTTTGGTTTAGACACTTAACTGGCGACCAAAATATTCCAAGAAAATAACCCTCAATGAGTGTAGTATCGAGTATTTACCAACTTCGGACTGCACCAAAGTCGGTCATCTCACTACCCCTAAAAAGGCTAAGATGGTCAATTAAGGTTCTAAGAGTTCGTTAGTGCTTCATGACATCACTCAGCGGCCCCGTACTCTCCTTGATTGAACTCAAGGGTTACCGGTACTCACAAATATGTCACACTAACATAGCTTACTGCTTCAACCATGTCGGTATACCCCGCACAGTTCCCTCACAGTTTTATTGCTATTTACCTAAAAAGGTGCCCCCAAATTCGAGTGTAGGATTTACAACAAACCCAAACAAGGACCCAAAAAGTAAAGCAATCAAGGCAATCAAAGCAAGTATGTAAAGGTGATCTAAAACCCTAAGGTAACCCCACTTTTAATGATGTCCCCAGCAGAGTCGCCAGTTCTGTGATACGGTGGGAGAACTGACTTGAGGTTTATGTGTTTGTTTTCGCACTTGTTCGATTTAGCAAGAGTCGCCACCGACTTTTTATTTTATCCTAAAGGAAAGGTTAAAAAGCACAGGAAAAACCTTTGAGATTTTTTCGTGGGTTCGGGGGGTAGATTATGAAAAGGGAAGGTATTAGCACCCTTTTCATCCATGGTTATCCATGGGCTCTTAGTTACTTGTTTTAGATCACTTGCCTTTGATTTTCAATTGCTTGAAATGGTGGTGTGTGTGTGTGTTTTTGAAAATGTTTTGAAAAAGATGCCTTGTCTAGGCAACCGTTGTAACAATTCTTTACTCGAATGTTTTACAAAGGTGTGTGTCTTTTTGAAAAGATGTTTCAAGGTTTTGAAAGTTGTTTTTGGAAATTGTGTTGTGGAGTGTGTTTTGAAAGTAGGCAAGTGTGTTTTGCAAGTTTGATCAAGTAACTAAGAGTTGTCTACCCCTAAATTTACTCCAAGATTTTTCTCATGTTTTAACCCTTTTAACAGTATTGTTCCACCATTGCATTTGGTGGACAATCTTGTGTTAGGATGTTAACGGGACGGGCGCGGGTCATCGTTTAGACCATGAATGCAATGGTGCCAAGTGTCTTTGGCAATTTTCCTTAAAGGGACTATGATCATTTTGTTTAGGAAACTTCGAAAGCGTCATCGAGGGACTATGATCATTTGATTTGTTTTTGTTTTGCCAAAGAACTCAACATGCAAGCATGGCCCATTTTTGAAGGCAACAAGCGGGATTACCCTAGGGGTGCAAGTGTGAATTGTATATTGATTGTCATGCATTTATCTTGTATTAGGTTATCTAGCGGTTGATTTTGAATCTTCGCATACAAACCCTAATTACTATACAGTATATAGAAAGCGATAAATTGCGGGAATTTAAAGTCTAAGCTATTACAAATAAGTATCCGGGAATGGGGGTACAAATATTTACAAATGGGGATGAGTCTTATCAGGATAGTAGTGTCCGAATAATATTTACAACCAAATTGAATCGTCATCTCAATGTAAAATGTAGCAATGTGTAAGAATAAAAGCAATGTATCAAAAGTATTTGTGAAAGTGTATGTGATTATTTACAAGTGATGCAAGATGTTAACTTAATGCAAAATTAAGTAAGTATTTATTCTTTTTGTGTTTTTTGTTAATGAAGTATGAACAAAAGTTTTAAAGAAAAGAAAAATGTTTAAGAAATTCTATTTTTATGTATTTTAGTTAATATTTTTTACGTAAACAACAAAAAGGTTTTAATAATAAAAAAATGTTTAAACTTAATATATCTAAGATTTACATATTTTTAAGTATAATAAAAATATTGTTAAAATAAGTATAATAAAAATATTGTTAAAATAAATTTATTATTAATATATTATTTATTTAACAAAGAAAAGAATTAAGTTATAAAAAAGGTGTTGGTTAATAAAAAAAAGGGTTATATGGGCTTAAGGGGAAAGCTGGGCCCAAAATGACAAAATAACAAAAAAAAATGAGAAGAGAAACAGGGGGTGCACGCCAGTTTGCATTGGGCTTTAGGGATTTTTGTGGGGCAAGGCCCAGACGGTGTCACAACATTTTGTAAGGGTTTTCAATGTTTTGTTTCATTTAGGGTTACAGAGTTACAGGCTTAGAGCGGCGCCGCTTCCACCTTTGTCCTCTTCGTCTCCTTGAGCCATGGATTCTGACCTCCTCCCTTCGCCTCAGCTACCAGACGCCTTCTTCCATCTTTCCTCTCTCCACGTTTGTATCCAGGCGATGTTTGTAAGGTAATGACCTCACAGTTCTGTCCGTCTTATGCTTTAGGGTTTCAAGCTTTACATGTTTTATTTGTTCTGATTATTTTGTATTATTATTTGCTTCTTGTGAGGTGTGAAAAGAAAAAGGAAGAGATACTACCTTTGGGGTTCGTTGCTTGGAGAGGAGGAGAGGTGGACTTGGAGGCGTGTCTCAGGCAGCTGAAGGCGAGGGAGTGTGATGATGGCTTTGCTTTTCCTGGTATTTGTATTTTTGCCTTTGGTTTTATGATGATATCCCTGAAAACCCTAGCTTGCTCGCTTCTTTTCCTCTCTTTTGCTTGCTTCTGTATGATGATGATGCTTGAATATGAGTATGTTTTCTTGGACCCTGTGATGAGCCTAGCTCTGAGGGTTTGGATTTGTTTGATTCTGAGCTTGCCTTGAGCTTTGATTGCTAACCCTGTGATGAATTTATTCTAAGGGTTTAGGGATTTGTTTGATTCTGAGATGCCTGATATGCTTGTTGGTATTGATATGTTGATGTTTCTTGCTTATGAATACTTGGTTGTTGAAATGTTGATGTTGTTGAACCTTGTTTTTATTGACCCTATAATGAGATTGCTCTGAGGGTGTTGGGATTCTGCTTTGAGTTGGTTATTTGAAATGGCTTGAGACAGGTTTGTGTTTGACAGGCTGATTGAAGTTTTTTTTTTGAAACTAACAGTTTGACAGGTTTGTGGCCATTTCTGGTTTGAAAGCTTAAGGTTTAGGCTTCAGGCTTGAAGTTCTTGACACAGGTTTTGAAAGGCTTTTATTGTTTTTGGCTTCTGTTTGTTTACCAGTTTGGTACAGGCTTGTATGGCTCGAAACAGGCTTGGGAGTTACTTCAAGGATTTTTCTGGTTTTTTGTATATGGTTTATGCTGTATTGGTATAGACTTTGTGTTTTGTATATGGCTTGTGTTTGAAGCAGGTTTGAGATAGTTTGTTTGTGTTGGAGGCAGTTTGCAATGTTTGAGCAATGTTACAGTTTGTGTGAACTTGTTTTTTGTGATATTCTGCCTCTGTTTTTATTTCATCTGCATTTGACTTCTTTCTTTTTCTTTGTTTTTGCAGATGAAAATCAATTGAGCAATGGGGAGCAGCAATAGAAGATGAAGACTTAGGAAAATTAGGATGCAATTTTATTTTACTTTTAATCATTGTAATAAATATTATTATAAATACTTGTAAATAATTACTGTATTTAAATACACTTGTACAAATAATTAAAAATAAATAAAAGTCTTTTTATTGTCAGATATCTCTTTTATTTCAACTGTCTATTTAATTATTTAAGCTTTCTTGAATTAAAATAACTGGAAGGAGATCCAATTATTCTAACTTAGATAAAATAAATAATTAACAAACACTGTAGTCTTGCAATCAATAATAAACCCGGCGTCCCAATTAAACATAAGCAATGCACAGTTAATCAAACAAACGTCCACATGCTTATCTCTTTTACTGATTATACCAAACACTGCAAGTTCTCAATTCAAATGCCTCAGCTCATATCCCAGAGTAAATTGAAAAGAACTATAGAATTAATTCTTTCTGAGAATGCGCGCACAAACCCTAATGTTGGATTTACTATCAAAGAAGTGTCTGCCTGATCACACCCTGAGCCAAACTCAAACAAACCCTAGCAATCTGCTTGAACTGATTCAAAATCAATGGAAACCCTAATTTTGTATGACTGATGAGAAAAGTCTGTTTGACCGATTCTTAAGTCAGTCTGAAAAATCAGGAAAAGCCCGAAGCTGTGATTTCTTGTGGAAAAGAGAGGAGGGAAAATTTTGGGGTACAACAGTGTCGAAGGTTCAGAAACTCGTCCATCTCATGAAGGGTTGTGGTGAAACCATTACTGATAAGATGATAGTTGAGAAGGTAATGAGAATGTTGATCTCTCACTTTGATCACGTTATCGTAGCTATTCAAGAATCCAACAATCTTGAAACCACTAAAGTGGAAGATTTGATTGGTTCGTTGGAGGCGCATGAGATGGGGATTGTCGACAGGAAAGGAGTTCAGGACTTGATACAGGAACTGCAAGCTCAATCATGGAAAAAATATAATGGTTCCAACAAATTCAAAGGCAAGTTCGACAAGACTCATGGCAAGAAGTCTTGGTCGAATTCCCATAAGAATAAGGTCAAAGATAGATCTTCTGAATCCTCGAAAAAGGGAGGAGGAAACTATCGAAAGGACAAAGAAGATAAGAAAGGTATGTAGTGTTATAACAGTGAAAAGTGGGGACACTTGGCCAAGAATTGTTGGTACAAAAAAGACAAGGGATCGAAAGGCAAGGACGAAGGAGTGAACCTTGCACGCCAAGATTCAGATGATTCTGAAGGTGGTATGATAGTTACGGTTGCAGTTGCAGATAACCATGTTGAATCTAATATCTGGTTTCTCGACTCAGGTTGCTCGAACCACATGACTGGTCGAAAGGAGTGGTTGGCAGATTTTGACGAGTCGAAGAAGAGCAAGGTAAAACTTGCTGATAATAGTCCGTTGCAAGCAGAAGGTACTGGAAACATAGTCTTTCAAATGAGTAATGGAGGGAAAGCTATGATCAAAGATATGCTCTATGTACCTGGAATGAAATGCAACTTGTTAAGTGTTGGACAACTAGTTGAAAAAGGTTTCTCAGTTGTCATGAAAGATAGAGTTTTGAAATTGTTCGACACTAAGAAAAATTTGGTTTTACAATCTCCATTGTCAAAGAACATGACATTTAAGACTATGATCAGTTCGACAGAAGATCAATGTTTGAAAACTGTTGTCGACCACGGGGATAGTTGGTTGTGGCATTTGAGTTTTGAACATTTGAATTTTCAATCACTTAATCAACTGATTACTCAAGATATGGTTACTGGTATTCCAATTCTTGAGATGCCTGAAAAACTTTGTGAAGGTTGTTTAGTGGGAAAGTAATCCATAAATTCTTTCATTTCGACTATGTCAATGAGATCATCCTGCATTCTCGAAGTGGTGCATTCAGATGTATGTGGTCCATTTGAAGAACATACAATTGGTGGAAACAGATATTTTGTTTCCTTTGTCGACGAGTTTAACCGAAAGTTGTAGATCTATGTGATCAAACGAAAGGACGAAGTATTCGAAATCTTTAAGAGATTCAAGATACTTGTCAAAAACCAGAGTGAGAAGAAGATCAAAGTTCTACGAACATATGGAGGTGGCGAATACACATCCAAGATGTTTAAAGATTTATGTGCAGAACATGGTGTTGATTATGAGGTAACTGCTCCTTACACACCTCAACATAATGGAATTGCTGAAAGAAGAAATAGAACCATATTAGATATGGCAAGATGCATGCTGAAGAAAAAGAATTTGCCAAAATCTTTATGGGGAGAAGCTGTTTTGACTGCAGTTTATATTTTGAATATGTGTCCTACTAAGATATTGAAGAACAAGGTTCCTGAAGAAGTATGGAGTGGAAAACGACCATCAGTAAGTCACTTAAAGGTGTTTGGCTCTATGTGTTACAAGCATGTTCCTGATGCAAGGAGAAGGAAGCTTGATGACAAGAGTGAACCTATGATTCTGGTAGAATATCATAAAACTGGTGCATACAGACTATTCAATCCAGTTAATGAAAATATTGTGTTGAGTCGAGATATTGTGATTAATGAAAATTCTGCCTGGGATTGGAATTCTAGAAATTCAATTAACAAATCATTAATGAACTTTGATTTCGACGAAGAAACTAATGAAGTAGAGGTCGAAGGAATTATTGAGAATCCAGTCAAAGTCGAAGAAGAAGCGGTTGTTGACACTCCCGTCATAGTCGAAGTCGAAGAGGTTGTGGCTGAAACAAGCCAAAGACCTCAAAGAAATAGAGTTCTTCCGATAAGACTTCATGATTATGAAGTGATGGGTGATGATGAAATCACACCAGATAGAGAATTAGTTCATTTTGCTTTACTTGCAGGTGCTGAACCAATCAACTATAGTGAAGCTTTGAAGATTAACAAGTGGAAGTTAGCTATGGTCGAAGAGTTACAGGAAATCAAAAGAAACAACACATGGGAATTAGTCGAATTGCCAACACATACAAAAGCTATCGAAGTAAAGTGGGTGTTCAAGTTGAAACACAATGTAGATGGGTCAATAGCAAGACATAGAGCAAGATTAGTAGCTCGAGGTTTTCTTCAAAGAGCAGGACTTGACTACTCTGAAGTATTTGCTCCAGTAGCAAGATTAGAGATTGTTCGACTAGTAGTAGCATTGGCATGCAACCAAGGCTGGTCAACATTTCATCTAGATGTGAAATCAACATTTTTGAATGGTCCTTTAAACGAAGAAGTTTATGTCACACAACCTCCTGGGTTTGTGATTCAAAAGGAAGCGAGTAAAGTATATAGATTGCACAAAGCCCTCTATGGCCTCAAGCAGGCACCTAGGGCATGGAACAAGAAGATCGACTCATACTTAGTCAAATTAGGATTTGCCAAATGCAAATCCGAGTATGGTGTCTATGTTCAGGTTGTAGCACAAGATATAACAATCATCTTCTTGTATGTTGATGACTTGCTAGTAACTGAAAATAGTTTGGAGAACTTGTCGAAGTTCAAAGAGCTGATGACGAAGGAATTTGAAATGTCAGATCTAGAAAAATTGTCTTATTTTCTAGGCATGGAATTTCAAATGTCGAAGCAAGGTATGGTGCTACATCAAAGAAAGTATGTCAAAGAAATACTCAAGAGATTTAGAATGGATGATTTGAATCCTACATCCTCACCTGTCGAACCAAATGTGAAGTTGGAGAAGAATGGAGAGGAAGACAAAGTCGATGCAACTTTGTTCAAGCAAATTGTGGGATCTCTGAGGTATATGTGCAATAGTCGACCTGATATAGGTTTCGCAGTCGGATTAGTAAGCAGATATATGGGTGAACCAAGAGTGTCACATATGAAGGCTGCAAGAAGAATCCTTTGATATTTGAAGGGTTCAATAAATTATGGAATACTATTTCGACGAGATTCTGAAGGCAAAGAAGCAATAGTTAATTGTTTTTTAGATACTGATTGGTGTGGAGATAAGGAAGATCGAAGAAGCACAACTGAATATTTCTTTCAAGTATTTGATGCCCCAATCTCATGGTGTTCGAAGAAGCAACCTGTAGTGGCATTGTCATCGTGTGAAGCTGAATATATAGCGGGATCCTATGATGCATGTCAAGCAATTTGAATTAGATCTGTACTTGAAGAAATGACTGTCGAAGTGAAAAAACCTCTAGTATTGCAAATCGACAACAAGTCAGTCATAAATCTGACGAAGAATCCAGTTCTGTATGGAAGAAGTAAACATATTGAAGCAAGATTTCACTTCTTGAGGGAAAAAGTAAATCAAGGTGAACTTGAAGTTAGACATTGCTCAAGTGAAGCACAGTTGGCCGACATTTTCACCAAAGGATTGAAGATCGACAGATTCCTGAATTTGATAAAGAAATTAGAATTAGTTCAGATTGACTATTTTTGAGGATGTTCGACAACTTGGATTATGAGGGTGTGTTGAAATATTAAATTAGATTAGATTAGATTTGATTTAATATTTAATATAATCCAAGTTGTGTTGGACCAAGCCCAATTAGGATTGTATAAAAATAGTCATAGTGTATCATTATTTATACACTTGAATAATACAAATCCTTATTATTCTATTTTTTCTCTCCTCACTAAGAGTGTCTCATGATAGATGCCTTTGCTTCACCAACAATGATAACAGTGAGAACCTGTTCTCAATATTTAGTTAATATATATTATAAAAAAAACCGATCGAGTTAGGTGTCATCTTAGTTGAATTTGTCCGTGCTATTTATTTAAACTTATTCGTTCCCAAAAAAACGTGATTAAATCAGTGTGCATTGGAGGTTACTAATTTGTCTGATCTTTGATATTATTATTTTTTAATTATTCACAATTTATTATCGGGAATTAGCATGTAACATGTCGAATTTCATTTAATTTAATAGAATATTTATGTTCATTGTCATTATTCTGTGGATTAACATTTTAAAATTCTAGAATCCTAGAGCTTCAAAAACACGCTTTAAAATGTAGAATCGTAAACTTTTTTTGTGTCAAAAGGAGAAGTTTAGGAGAAATCTAAGAGATGAGAAAAGAAGCTCACTAAAACAACAACTTTAAGTTTTAAAAAAATATTTCACTTTATGTTTTATCATTAACAAAAATGTTATTAAAGTATAATAATGAATAAAAGGCATCACAACTTAATATAAGTCTTATTAGTATTGTCAAAAATTGAAATACAATTGAAAATAAATCTTATTACCTGAAAAATTGAAAATAAATCTTATTGATATTGTCAAAATTTGAAATACAATTGAAAATAAATCTTATTAATATCGTCAAAAATTGAAATACAATTGAAAAATGGTATTATTTAAAAAAACACATTTGAAAATAAATCTTATTAATATTGTCAAAAATTGAAATGACTCTTCATTTTAGGAACTAAATTCTTTTACAAATAAGTCAATTATTTTGAAACAGTAAAGTACATTAATAGACATAACTAAAACATTTGGCATTTTGAAAATCAGTAAAATTTAAACTAAACTTTATTATTAGCATTAAAATGACTTATATTTTTATGTCAAAGGCTTAATTTAGAGTTTGCTTTTGGCCTCAACAAGAGTTGGCTTAACCCTGGATAGACTTGTTGGTTCTTTTATATTATTGAGTAACATTAATTTACCTGCCAATCTTTGTGTACTAGTATAGTATACACACTAAAATCAACTGGAAATCTTGATGAATGTTTCATCCAAAAAAATCAGTGCCACACTTTGCATGAAAAGTTTAGTATCCTGCACAGATAAACCTAGAAATGACTCTAAAAAGTAGAAGCTTCCCTTTTGGTTCAGCTTTCTACACCTAGTTAGTTTCTGAAGAACTAGAAGAGCTTGTACTATCAGATGAAACTTCATCGAAAATGCCGTCTTGTAGAAAAGACAATAAACCCGAGTCTGGAGTTGATGAAACTTCAGAAGCTTTTGGTTCTTCTACTTTCTTTGAAACTGTGAGCTTATCACCAATTGCATTGCTATTATCGGGTTTCATTCCAGCAGAGTTACTTCCTTCACCAATGCTTTTTGCAGCAGAATTACTTCCTTCACCAATGCTTTTTGCAGCAGAATTACTTCCTTCACCAATGCTTTTTGCAGCAGAATTACTTCCTTCACCAATGCTTTTTGCAGCAGAATTACTTCCTTCACCAATGCTTTTTGCAGCAGAATTGTGCCCCGCTATTTTCTCTTTAGCTTTGATCTCATTTGATGTTGCTGAATGAAGTAAAGTTGTGTTGTTTTTTGGATGAATGACATTTGAATTACTGAGAACGTTACCAGGGGACCGCTTGGCTTGGAAGGACGTTTCGCTCTGTTTCCCCACCAAAGCAATTGGTGTTGTCGGCAATTTAAGCTGTTTCCACTTGTTGTATGGATCCAGCGACTGCGATATAGGTTCTTTCAATAAACCTACTGAACCAATTACTTTCTCTGGGGTTTGTTTTGATCTCTTGGAGGCCATCGAGCGCACAGTTAAACCAAGATCTTCTTTGGCCCATTTATAGACTGCACTTAGTTTCCCATGCAAAGCTTGATGAAGAACCTCCAATTCACTGATTTCGTAACGGTAGAGGTGTATTTTGTCTGTCCAAGGACAAGAACAAAGCTTTCTTGCATGATCAAGACAGACAAACTTGTCATCTGAACACGAACAACCAACAGCTGACAGGAATAAATCACGCAGACATATGCTACATTCCCTTTTACAACTGGCGTCAAAGCTTTCATCCATTTTTTCTGATTTGAAAGAAGTAGAAATAAATTTCCTCTTCAAATTCTCACTACTGATGCGAGACTGCACAAATGAAACGAATATAATTAGTTTACATACGGTATATCCAACATGAAAGAAGCAAATTGCGCAGTCAGATCCATACATTCAAAGTTTCTTTTAAGATCCCATTTCTTTGATATGCATCTCTACACATTAAGTTGTCGGGCGTGCTCTTCATAAGTATATCAATTTCCCAGCGGACCCTCACAGCTTCCCTTGCTGCTCCCAGTAACAGCTTATCGTACGAAATTAATGTCTTTCTCTTCTGTTCACAATATAGCTCTACAACATTCTGTCCATGAGGCAGCCACTCAAGAGGAGCAAAGCTTGCTGCTTCAGAACAGTTGAAACCACAATCAAATCCTGAATGATATGCTCCAGGGAAGACAAGAACAAATTCACGAGGATACTGAACACAACGATATACCGGTATACCCTCTTCCTTCAATACCGAGCAGGATAACTGCATAGCCTGTACGGAATATTCATATCAAGAATCACTATTTCATATTGCAGACCTCATATTTCATGTGATTGGGAGTTACCATTAGATAGAATTGAATGCACTGAAGAATATTTTCAACTTTTATTTTCTGTACTGGATAGATGGCTACAGTTATAATTGTTAAACGTTACATCAACAGCCAAAAGAATACTGACTTTGGTCAGCTTTGTAGCAGTTATAGTTTATGTTATTACAAGAAACAATCATATTCTTACCAGATCATCATGCAAATCAGGTTTTCCTGCATTCATATCTCCGAGATGCTTCTTCCAAACTGTTTCAAACTGATCAGCAGATCTTCCTGGGACACTATACAATACTTTGGGTTCACCCATATGCATGAAACATAATGAGTACAATTGGTGCTCTTCAACTTTCTGTTTTGCCAAATGATTATAAAGGATAGTAAATAAGAGATTATATAGTTGCATTCGGGACGTTTTCCCCCGTAAAAAAATTAGGAAAGAAACAAAGATCAATAATTCAATGACATTACCCATTTAAGTGGAGAAAAGCACATTCCCACATGTACCCTGGGGGAAAATTTATGTGCAGCTTCAGGGTTTTCAAAAGAAAGAAGAGAGCCTGGGAGTGAAAGCATATTATTTAAGTTCCATCCAGATTTCATATATTCAGGGTCAGAAACAGTTGGAATTGGAAATCCACTGCTAAAATCTCCAGCCTCTGAAGTGTTACCACAGAGAACCTAAAACAATTTGGCAGAACTACATAATTAATATTTTCACAACTAATAATCAAGGACTTAATATATAAAAGGGCATTACATGTTTCACTTAAACTTCATCAATATACCTCAATTTCTTCAGTTGGATTTTGAACAATCCGTCTGTACTCACCCTCAATATTCTCAACAGATGGCTCCCATTGCTGTTGATGTATGGCTGAATTTTTATCAGAACCCGTAATCTTAATCTCATCCTTGTAGTTGAAGTATTGGATCTTGAATTCATCTGCCAATTTCTTAAACATTTTGAGAGTGAATTTAGGACCGGATTCAGGCTTACCGCCACAGCCTTCAACATTTCCATTATTTGAGGTGCAAGTGCTTCTATTACCATGAGAGTCCATCTCTCCTTTAATCACTTTCCTTCTCTTGCTTTCGGTAGTATCATGAGAGCTAGCCATACTTTCTTGTGTATGCTGAACTTGGTGCCCATCAATTCGCTGAGTTTGAGCAACAAATTCAGAGTTTTCCCATACATTCTTTTTTTCAAGAGTACACGACAGTTTCCAGCTCGTAGGAGGTACAATACGGCATATTCCATAAGGTTCAGCTCGGGAACGTATGCTTGCGATATATCCAAGTGTATCTTTGAATTCCTGCATGATGTATACAACCATATGAATGCATTCAACTGTATTCTATAAACTCAACAAGCATATGAATCCACATTTGATGATATAAATCAAGCGATACACATAAAAACACATGGGTGAATACATACTAATACTATTATGTTAAGTCGTAGGTACCTCTTCTGTTGGAAGGAAAATAGGAGCATCTTCCAGAACTTCTTTTCTTGCATCCTCAGGATGCCACCTTGCTGTTACCTGGTTCAAGACTTTGATAAATAAAAACCAAACAAATACATATAAACGAGAAGAGGTCATCTCTATAACAATAAGAAAAATCTAAGGTGAAAGGCATGTCTACCTTTAAACAATTACTGCAGTTTGGACATCCATATATGGTTCCTTTTGGACGAGAAGAGTTTGTACGGGGATTCTGCAAATAAAAGGTTTAATTAAATCCATAGTAAATTTGCATTCATACTTACAACAAGCTAGTCATTAAAATAATAGCATTTAAACGTTCTAACAGATAACTGATTCTTTGCTACTAGCAATCCAATGCGTAAATCATAAACATAATGGGAAAAATTGCAAAATTACCATAACCATAGGACGATGCTCTGCGCAAGATTCCTCAGATTTGCATCTGTTCTGGTCCGATACTATCCACGGCCGATGTGCATAAATCTGGCTATATGAAGTATTGTCATCCATCTCAGGTTTAGTCTTTGCGGGAATCGGTTCAGACTTGCTGGTTTTCTCAACCTTGTCCTCCTTTTTCAGGAAAAAAGATGTTAGGGATACAAAACCAGGTGGAACTGAAAGACGTTCCATCTTCTCGATTTTGGAAAATTACTTACTTAGCCAGCTTCCAACATCACTGTACGCAAAAGCCAATCAAATATCGCATATATAAAAAAAATCTTAGTACTAACCAATATTATGAACAGAAAATGAAATATATAATCATCGCACGCTTAAGTAAAAAAATTGTTGATTTATAAATATCAATGCATAAATATAAATAAATGTTGCCGCTAGGGGTTGAACTTGTACCAGCATGTTACACTCATTTAACTCTAATAGCATATATACAAATACCAGTTGAGCTACACCACCCGCCCCCGCCCGGCACCCACTACCCCTTAGGGCATTATTTTTATAGACCACTCAACATTCAAACTCCAAACTAGTGCAAGTACAACAACTCACTAAAACATCCCAAATTTCAGATCTAGGGCTTAACATGCAAGACTGAACCTAAACTCAAAAGTGCTATATGATACAAAGTAAAATTGTTCAAGTAGTACAGTACTATGGTAACAAAGGAAAACGTAGAAAATCACTATATAAAGCGAAATTGATGGACACGTTGTCGTAAACATGAATGAATTTCTCGGAATCACGTTCAGTGTTACATACCTTGAGTAGAGCTCTGATTTGATCTGCTGCGACGCAATTCTCTAGCGTGTTGCAGAGGCCGCTACCACGGCTGTAAATGGCGGCGGAGAGAAATTCGATGAAGTAAGTAGAAAGAGGAGAAAATCTCGTGGCGGAGTAGGTTTCTGGTTTTGGCGGCGGACGAGGAACACTAGCACGTTTTCCGGCCAGTTGAGTTGTGTGTGACTGTGGAAAGAGGTGTTTCAGTTTTGTTGTTTTACTTTGGTTTCGTCTGATGGGAACTTATCTACATTTGGGTCAATTTGGAATTTAACTCTACTATTTGAATAGACAAAACTAACACACCTTTTTATTTACTTTTTATTATTTATTTTTTAGTGTGAAATTTAGCTATGCAACTATTAAATATTTAAATTATTTGAAATTTTTAAATATTTTTCTAAACTTAAAAAAAAATTTAATAAGTGATGAATTAATGCATTTACTATATTAGGTCATTGGGTTACTCTATTAGGATTTTATAAGTTGGAATTGTACATTCTAGAATAGATGTGTAAAATGCATTTTTTTTATAGAAATTGTGTACACTTCTTAATTGTACAATGAATGTTCAAATGAATTTAGACATCACTTATAAATGATTGTTATGTTTTTTATTGAAAAAATATAACCTAAGAATAATGAGATATGTTTTGATTGAAAAAATATAATCGAAGAATAATATAGTGTTAATTTTTTTTAGTAAAATTTTTGTTATTTATTGTAATTCTCGTTAATTTGTTAAAAAAAATCTTTCTCGTTTAAGATGACAATGATATGGAATTTTCAAATGATAAAGAAGCAAATATGACAATGATATGAGGTAACTTCACATTTCACTTATGATATTTATTTCGCATATGTAAGAAGTTAAATAAAGAATCAAGTAAATAAAAATATTTGTCTCTATCTATAAAATTATTATTTCTTGAAATAAAAAATAAAAACTTATTAAAAGAAATAAAAAGTCTTAAAAAGAGAGAAAGTATTTTAATTCAAAATACTTCATCTTCTTAGAATGTTTTTGTCGAACCTATCAAGTGTGATCAAAGAGATGTTTTAAAAAATAAAATTGATGACATGTAAAACACCCTTGATAAGTTTACTAAAGAGATAAATAACTCGAACTTCTTCTAGGAAATCAAAGAGGCTTGTTGATAAGTGTAAAAATTATATAAATACATAGGTATTTGTTGGCTTATTTTACAAGCAATCAATACAAAAACCTCCTATTTATCTATGAAAAAGTGATAAAAAAATCTGTTTGGACTTTCTACTTACATATTTATAAAAAATGGGTGAAAAAGACAAGAAACCATCAAGCAACACACAAAAATCTTGCAAAGACCAACTTTCTACTTGCATATTTATCAAAAATGGGTGAAAAGGACAGACAAACCATCAAGCAACACACAAAGACCTTGTAAAGACCAACTTTCTACAAGTAAGGATTGTTAGGTCATGTTCATGGCCACTAGGAGAGCACGGGCGAGAGAAGACTTCTTGGTTAAGTAATTTCATGGTGAATGAAAGGTTTGTGTGCTAAGTGAAGATGGGCGGTGAGCTTATCGAGCTAGGGCGACTAGGGCTAATTGTAGGGTGAGTTGACATTTCTTAACCTATAAGAAAGTAGGTGTTAGAACAAGATTTTGATTCTATAATTAATCTCTGTATTTTGATGATAACAATACATATATTTTATATGTAAACAATTTTGTTTCTAATAGTTTCTTGAGTGTGCAGATTAGAAGTTCTAATTGATTCAGGACTGTTGTCTGAAGAATCATCAGAAATATACTAAGCACGTGCATTCGCTTCTGAAGAAACAACAGTAGTTCTGAAGAATGTTGAATGTTCACCAGAAAGAGGATCTCAACGTGTACTTCTCAATAAGTTGTTGCTTCAGAAGTCACAAGTATTCTAGAAGAAAGAATTTATGTTAGAGTTATTGCTCCGAGATCAGAAAATAAAATTGCACCAGAAATAAGCTTTTACGTCAAAGATCAGAAGTCAAGATTTGTTCGTCAGAGGAGTTGTTGCTTCTAACTCTGAAGATAAAGTCAAGGTTCTAAACACATCAAAAGAAAGCTTCTACTTCCGAATTAGAAGTCAAGATTGGTTCATCTGAAAAATTGTTGCTTCTAATTCTGAAGAAAAAGTCAAGATTCTGAAGACTCAGATACTTCATGGAATATGCACACATTATTTTACATTAGAAGCATTCCATCAGAAGACAGATCAAGGAAAGTTTGGTCTTCTAGACTCATTACTATTTTACATCATATAGTCCATCAGAAGACAAGATCAAAAGATGATATCTTCTCAAGCCAATCTACTTCATCAGAAGTAATATTCATCAGAAGACAGTATCATCATAAACGCGTGCTAGAAGAATTAGTACAAAGGTACAATTACACATTCCACTCAAATGAATGTATTGTGTACTATTTATCTCCCATGATCGTTTCTTACTGTTGGCATCTGGGAAGATGAAAGTAACGTGTGTACTATTACAACAGTCTACTTCCTCAATGCCTATATAAAGGATCAACAGTTTCATTTGTAAAACACAATACTGTAACACAAGAACATTAACGCTACCCAAATCAAAGCAAAAAAAAAGGATCAAAACACAAGAGTTATTTCTCATTATTGTGTTGATATTATTATTTTCTAGAATACAAGAGTTGTTTCTCATTATTGTGTTACTGTTGTAATTTGTTTAAACACAAGAGTTGTTGCTCATATTTGTGTTAAACAATATGTATTTAAACATTTGTGTAATCCGCTTGTAAGAAGCAAACTTGTAAACACATTATTCAACTATAAGTTAATTGTTTCTTGAGTGACTATGGTGTTTGTCAGAATACTCAAGAAGATTTAGAGAAATCTCTTTCAAGGGACCGGGTAGGTCAGAAGCCTTAAGGAGTCAGTAATTGTTATATCTCTTAGGGGACTAGGTAGGTCAGAATTCTAAAGGGATTACTAACATATTATCATTGCTTTGTTATTACTCACCGACGGGTAGCCCGTGCATTTTTAATCTTTCAAGATTAGTGGATTAAGTCCTTTTTCTAAGGAGAAATCACCTTGGCGGATGGACAAGAGTAGCCTTTTCTAAGGTGAACTTGTATAAACCAAACCAATAGTAGCCTTTCTAAATAAAAACTATTTAAATCTTGACGAAACCATTTCTAGAGCTTCTCCATCTTCTGAAAATGCCTTATGTAAGTATGACAAGACTTTTTAGAAATTCTTAAACAACAACATAAGCAGAAACAAGATGACTTTTATGATCTATGGTGTTAGTCAAAGTAAAAAGGAAGAAACATGTTACGAACCTGATAACAACAATCATAAATTTTTTAGAGAAAATCAACCTATATCTCCTTTTTCTTATCATTATAATTCTGCACAAACACGAAAAGTTAATGCTGCACAAAAACCCAAGTTTATCAAAAACTCTGGGAAAACTAACTCTAAAGAACCCAAAAGATTATGAGTACCAAAAGAAAAGATTGTATATGTTGTAGATATCTTATGCAACAGAGTTAAAACACCAATCATGACACCTGGGCTTTGGATGCTTATGACACACAACAAGAATAAAGCATATGTTCCAAAACCTGAAATCTAAAATGCTGGGTACTATGCTTCATAAGGATTCAGAAATAAAGTATAGAACAAATAAAAAAGAGTTGAATCTGAAGAACTGCCAGAATTGTCATAACAAGATTTATGGAAACACTTATGAAATTGATCTCTTGGGTAGAATTTTTTTGGTAAAGAAGTACTCCAAGAAAGTGATGATGGGAATCGGGTATCTAAGTCTAAAAAGACTTAAGTGAGAGTGTATAATTCGATGAAATAGAAAGTGAAGAAATCAGGTTATAATTTATTTATTCTCTAATGCTATATTTTTTATGTACCTAGATACTACTACAATTTAGAAGATAGCTTGATCAGAAACATCTCAAATCAGAAACCTTTTGGTTTTCCTGATTATTGAGAACAGTAACTCATATGTCCTTTCAAATGAATGGATGTAACTCATCTTGACACTTGTCAAAATTCGTCGTTTGATTGACATCTAAGAGCAATGTGATGTCTGGAGATTAGGTTTAAAATCATCATTACCCTATATTTTTGTGCGGTTCCAACTATAGCGATAAAAAATATAGCGGGGTAAATCAGATATTAAGCTATTAATTAACTCGACTCACAAAAGCAAGAGTCTCCACCGCGCTTTATTATTTCCAAGGGAAAAGGGGAAAGAGCGAAATAAAACCCTTAAAGGTGCAATGTAAAATAATACTTAAAAGTAATGAAAATACAATGCGTTTTTTGAAAGAGATTGAGAGTTCGGGGGTTGGTTATGCAATGGGAAGGTACTAGCACCCAATGCATCTGCGATACTCAGCAGGAATCTTTTGAAATATATGTTTTTTGGTTGAAAATTATTTGTTTAGTTAAAATGGTTTGTTTGGTAAAAATGGGTGTGAATGAGATTTTGAAGATGCGACGACCTAGTGTCGAAGTTTTGACTTAAAAGGTGTGAGTTTTAAAATTGAGTCTTTTAGGAAAATTAACTTAAGATTAACAAAAAAAATAAAACAAAAATGAATGAATGGATTCGCACAATCGTATTACACATATTTGATGACATGAAGTCAACAAAGTCAAAACATTTCCCTTGTGTTGTACCCCAAATTTTTCCTCTCATTCATCAAAGAATTTCCTCACAAGATCTCCCTGGACTCAAGACTGCACTAGGGTTTGATCAGCTCAAGACACCTCCTTAAACACTGATGACCAAAATTAGGGTTTGAGTTTGCACAAGGATATTTGAACTTAAAATGCTCCATATGAATTTCATGGATCATTATGGACCCTCAAGATTATTCATGTTAAGTTTCAAGCTTTGGATCACACTTTTGCTTAGTCAATTGAGCAGTTGACCTAAAAATCAACTGTATTGGGGAAAAAGTCAACCATGGCCAATTTACAATCGAACTTCATGATTTTTTATCCACATCAACATTTTAAACTCATATGTATCATATGATCAAGTTTGGACCATAATTCCTCAAGAAATTTGATCAAATCCTCAAAAGGGCAAAATGGTCAAAATGGTCAAAATTAGGGTTTTGATTGGGAAAGGGAAATTTATGATTTTTGACCTAGAAAATGATCAATTGGTTTAAGAAATGATCTCAAGAGTCCAATTGCATCATTTTGACCTAATAACATGGCTCAAAGCATTGCTTAAGTCCAATGGATTAACAGATGAATTTTCAGTCAACTGATCAAAAGTCAACTATATACTGAAAAGTCAAACTTTGACTTTTTGGTCAAATTCAAATGTCAAAGATCACAATTCATCATAACATGTCAAAATATGAAACGTGTTCATCAAGAAATCAAAAATTCAAAATTTCATTTTGAAAAGTGAAAATTTCTAAACTTAGAAATTTTTCTAAGTGTTGGAAATTTCTTATTTTTTCACAACTTTGAGCAACATTTTCACCATGATGCGAGATGATTCAAGAGAAACTTCCAACATGAAAGTTGTAGATCTCCATGAAATTTACAACTTTTCTACACACAACTTCTTCCAAAAGTGCTTGGATCTCAAGTTATAATTTTAAGAATACATGGTCATGAAACAAAAACACTTAGTGAAATTTTGCCCTAATTTGGTCAGGATTTTGACCCAACTTCATGGAACTTTTTCATATAGTTCCAAGTGGAATCTTCAAAAGTAATTCAAATATGGGTTGTAGAGAACATTACAAGCTTTCCAAAATATCCAAGAACTCCTTGAGATCATTTTTGAGTAGGGAGAATCGAAGAGATGAAGTTAGGGTTTTATCACTTGAATTACAAGTCATTTTGTGATGAACAAATTCAAAGTTCAAAGTTGTGATGCATAAACTCTACTTTGCAGGCCTCAAACTTTTTAGGAACTCCATAATTAATTGCTTTCACAGCTGTTAGAGGTCTCATTTCAAGTATTCAATGCAAGGCCATGCTTTATATTCATTTTGGGAAGAAAGTGCACATTGCCATTTTGATAAAGTGACTTTTTACAGAAAAACTTGTTCTTGAGCCTTGCACTTGTTCTCTTCTGATCATACAAGTCCCTTAATTTATAAGAAACTTGTTATACACTTACAATCACCCATCCCATGCTTGTACTTCATATTGAAACTTGTTTTCCCATTTTTCTTGAAAATCAAGTAACCTAGCAAATAGCTTGTAACTGGTACTTCTGATTGTCCAAAGCTCTCAAACTCTTTTTATTATATATACACAAAACATTTGCCATAAAACACATGCATGCTTAAGCCTTGAAAACACCTAGAACACATAATCACCAAAAACACTTCAAAAATTGTCATTTCTGAGTTTTGAAGCCAATCTTCAAATCTACTCGTGTGTTTCTTGGCCTTTTACTTTCAAAAGCTTCTAAACAACATACACAAACAATCCCAATACCTGCAGCACCATTGTAACATCTCCATCATCAACCACCATTTTCAAAAACAGAGCTTTGCACTTGGACTTCTCCAGAACTCCTCAGGCACTTTTAGCTCAAGCTAATCATCCCATTAGCTTCCTGGGAACTTGAGGAAGCTAACCCAATCATTGGAACTCACTGAAAGCTTCTCAAACTTCAAACCCGATACCCTCTTGCAAGGTAAGTTTTCTAACTTTGGAACTTTTCATACAAGCATCATCAGTGATTGATTTGTGAATGAAACATGTAGATATCATTGCCCTAAAGCTAACCATGTCCATAGTTTCCATTAATTTTGCTTGAGCTTAGAGAATTTTAAGATTGAAGTTTTTGAGATTTTTTAGGGTTCAGATTAGGGCCAATGAAATTCATGTTTGTATTTGATCTATAGTTTTAATGCTTTACATTTCTGAAACCGTGAGGAAATTTGCTACAAGTTTCATGTTTACAGTTTTCATTTTTGTTGAGATTTGAATGAGATACAGAGCTTCTGACTGGGCGTGAGGTTGAAGATGAAGTTGGCCTCAGGAACGTGTTTACCATATATATATTTATGGCTTGATTTATATAAACGGATGTATAGCCACCCCAGTGGTAGAAGCGCGCGCTTGTAACCAGAGGGACCTGGTTCGAGCCCCAGTGGTACCCTTTTTGATTTTTTTTAAGATTTTCTTTGCATTCTGACTTTTTGGCATGCGCTGGGCCTCCCTTGGGCCTTTGTTATTTTCTCTTGTTGCTAACCCTCTGTTTCACTTATACAGCCCCTGGCCCATTTTATTTTCTTTTCTCATTTTCATTTTATTTATTTTCTTAATTATTTTTCTAGTACTAAAAAAAATCATAAAAAATATAAAAATAGTAGATTTATATTTTAACATACTTTATTTATTTTTTCTCACAAAAATTATTTTATTTAATCATACTTATTTTATTTTTACTAATTGTTTTGTAAATTTAATTAAAAAACTAATTTTTGTTTTAGTTTCTTGTATATCAATTTAAATATATTATTTTATATAAAAAAGACCAAAAATATTTTACAATACTATAAATTATTTTTAAAGACAAAAATACCACAAAATATTCTGCTCATAAACTTAATTTCTTTTATTTTTTAGTTAGTAGATTTAGGGTTTTATTTAAAATCTTTTTTTTTGTAAATTTAGGTTTTTACTTTTTACTATTTTAATTAATTATTTTTCCCTTTAATTAATTAGGTTAAAATCAAAATCCATTTTCTCTAAAAATTTCCAAACAAATATCCATTTTCTTCACATTTACATTCTTGCATATTTATTCATCTTGTACATTATTTATTTTAATTCTTGTATAAATTCAATATGGTTGTAATAGATAATTAAGCTTTAAATTCTTGCAATCCTCATTTATACTTTGTACACCCCCTCCCACAAGTATTGTAATAGCGTAGTAACTTTAAATTCCACAATTTATCGCTTTATATACAAATGCTAGTAATTAGGGTTTGTATGAAAAGACTAAACCAATCAAATAGAAAACCCTAATCAAAGACAAAATCAAGCATGAAAAACAATACACTTGCACACAAGCACCCCTAGGGTAAATACACTTGGTTGCCTTTACAAAATGGTCATATTACGCATGTGAGGTATCTTAGCAAAAACAAACAAAATATAAAGATCATAGTCCCTCGATGACGCTATCTATGTTGCCTTTCAAATGATCTTAGTCCCTAAAGAGAATGCTAAGATACCTTGCAACATTGCTAATCGTGGTTATACGATGACCCACGCCCGTCCCGTTTACATCCAAAGATAGGGTTACTTACCAAATCAATGGTAAGATAACAATGTCAAAGGAAAAGAAAATGAACAAGAAATACTTTTGAGTAGGTAGAATGCTCCTAATTACTTGCTCAACTTCAAAACATCCTTGCTATTTTCAAAAAAAAAAAAAAACACCCACACTTTCAAAACCTCTTACAAACTTGAAAACATTTTCAAAAGATCAAACATCTTTGTATACATTCTTACGAACGAGAATCATTACAAAGATTGCCTAAACAATGGCCTCTTTACAAAATACTTTCAAAAACCACACAAAGCATAATTTCAAACAAATTAAGTGATCTAGCAAGTAACTAAGATCCCATAGAAAACCATGGATGAAAAGGGTGATAATACCTTCCCTTTTCATTATCTACCTCCTAAACTCAAGAAATAATCTCAAAGGTCTTTCCTGTGCTTTTTCAGCTTTCCTTTTGGATAAAAGAAAAGTCGGTGGCGACTCTTGCTAACCGCAACATTTGCGATCAAACGCAAAACACCCAAGTCAATTCTCCCACCATATCGCACCTTGAAATTGAGACGGACGAAAGATATAAAGATTGAACGATCAATAATAAATTTAATTAGAGCGACAACTGAATAATAACAAAATTCAATAAGAGATTGATTTATATGAATGTATTTTTAAACGATTAAATAAATAACCAAAATTAAATAAAGACTAAATTATAATAGCATGTATTTTTAACAATTAAATAAATAACAAAGATTAAGTAAAGACTAAATTATAACACATGTATTTTTGTATTTTTTATAAAGGCAAGAAAAATTGTAAAATGAACTAAATTAATATTTATTATCATATATTTAATAAAATGGGAATAATGGCGAAATGAACTAAAAAACAAAACAAAATACCCTAGCAGGGGTTGAACCCGAGTTTCCTTGGTCTTTAGTGGTGTGCTTTGCCACCTGAACTAAGCTGATTATCTGTTATTATTACATTTTTAATGAAATATAAGGTGCACATTGATAGGGATATTGGACCAACAGGCCCAATGGGCCGACCCGTTTGGAATTGAACAAAGAAGGGTTTTGAAACCCTAGAGACAAAGAAAAACAGCGCCGCTTGGTTGTTGTTATTGAGAGGGCAAACAGATTTAATATTATTATTTTAGTTCTTCTTTCTATGCTTATCGAGTAAAATTAAATTAAATCTCTCTGAACAACGCTCTATTCACGCTTCCTATCATGATCCTCTCTTGACCTTGGTATAGATTCAACTTTAATGGGTTTTCTTGATCTCCTCTCTTCCCTTCTGTGATCTCTTGACTCAGGTTCCCTATCGTCATAATATATTGGTCTTCTGGCCCTCCGAAACCCATGTTCATCTTCATTTAGCATAATTCTTCTGATCTGGGGAGAAAAAACATAAGTTAGGGTTCCAAAAATAGCACCACCCATAAGAAAGCTAGCAACCAATTCCCCACCTCCACTTCCTATGTCATCACGGTATTCTGCACGAACAGGTGAAGTGAGGCTCCTTCTGCTCATAATTGTTAGAACATAGTTTGATTCTACAACCATAGTAAGGGTTTTGATGATAACAAACACAAAGAACAATTATGCACTCTAAAATTATATTCTGTTTTATAGAGAAGTTATGATGGAACAAGATCAAAAGATAAACTACAAGGTTGTTCCTGCTGTAAATGAAGACAATTCTCAAAAATCTCTGATGAAAGAAGATCAAAAGTTGCGCTAAAAGAAAGATGTTTTAACTCTGATTACACAACTTGGGAAAGTAAGTCTAACACTGCAAACACATAGAAGTGTAGATTATGCCAATTGAGAATGGTTAGAGAGTAGAGATCTTTGAGGAAAAATAAAGTTAGATGTTAGAGTGGATTGTGCTTTGTTGATAATATAATATCAACATGTGTCAATAAAATTTTGGAAGTTTCTATCAACAACTGGGATGTGGAAATGGTGTTATTGATTTTGCGATTGGAATGAGATCCAACTGTGAAGTGGTATGAATCATCGAGGATATAAGGCTAAATGGAGAGACTAAGGATTTATTGATGTTATTAAAGCCTTTTTACTCGGATGAATACTTAATATTGGAGCGAAATGATTTGGATTGTACTTGATGTAGTAATAATTCCAATATTGGGAGAATATTTAACAATTGTGTTTTGCTACGAGTAAGTGTAGGAGAATATATAATAGTTTTTTTTTGGTGTTATGTATCATTGACGAGGTTGAAAAGAAGGAAATTAAGAAAATGTTTGTAAGCCTTAGAGATAATTGTTGAATATTATGCTTAAGTAACTTTGAGCATAAGATGATAGATGCTATTGTAGTTGAGTAATGATGATTTATGTCACCATTATGGTTATCGGTTACCTATTAACAAATTGAGGAATTGATCACCCTTAATCTCTTGTTAATAGTAGAAGGGATCATATTGGATGGGATAGAATTGTCTTGATATCTTAATAGTGAGTAAAGTGAATTAACGTTTTAGAGGATAGTTGTTTACCATTTTGTGTGAACCTAATATAAAAGTGGCTATGAAAGAGTTGGGAATTATTGAAAAATTCGGTGACTTGAGTTGATATACGAGTTAATGTTGTAGAGTGGAAGGTTGAGGATATCTAAAGTGAACAATGACTTCCTGGTGGATATTAAAGAGATCCAGGAACTAGATGTGAGACTTGTAGGTCTGATAGTTGATGGAGATCAAAATGAGGACAATGATTGTGAAGTAGATGAATCAGAGTGGCGCAGCTGAAGTGTGATGTAGCATAGTTCATTATGTATGTGTGACTTGTTAGGAGTAAAGGGTAAACATAAGAATCCTGCGGGGATGATGCAAACCATTGGACATTTCAGAATGGAGTTGTTAGGTGAAAGGTTGATATATTATTCGTGTTGTTGTCATGGAAATAGAGGTATTAATTTGCATAACCGACCGGTGGAACGTAGCATTGTGGCACTAAGGTTGTGTGTCAATGTTGTAAGTAATTGGTTATATTGATGTTCTTATAACGATATTGTTGTGTGATGAAATAGTAGAGACGATGTTCATGTCGCGAGACTCTATGTTCTTAGTCTATGTTGTTGTTTTGTTTCCTATGGCAGGGACTCGAGGGTGAGCATAGTTTTCTTATGAAGAGAAGTTAGAGAAGTGTTACCTATGGTGACAGAGAGGATCTCGTTGTGTTCCAGTACAAGCGTGAACAAGAACATAAAGTAATAGATCATGTATTCTAGGGTGATGAGACAAGGAGAAAATTAACATATGCATTCATAACTTGATAGTAATGCATGTTGTTGGATTTTTTTTTGTTGACGATATGGAAGGTTGGGTAGTAGTATTCGAAAGGTTTCCAAACATGACATGGAAGTTGGAAGGAAGGATGCGAGAGTCGTATCCGGAGTTGTTAGTATCAAGTGGATTTTTTAGGACGAAAATATTCTAAGTGGGGGAGAGTTGTAACACCTTGATTTAATTAGAATTGTTTCTAATTAAATAATTATAATGCGGTGTATTCTTATGAATTAGTTAGAATTATTTTATTTAATAATTGGATGACATGATGCATTTATATGATTTGATGATATTTATGATGTGTTTTTATATGTGTTTTAATGGAATTATTGGAAGATTAGAAGTAGTGAGAAGTTTAGAAGTTAAGGTGTAGGGGTGTGTGGCTAAAAGTGTAGAGACATAGGATGAATGGAGAATATTAGTATCATTGTTATTATTATTGTTATTATTATTATATTTACTATTGCTATTATATGAGATAAATAGTAACTATAATATTAATAATTAAATAATTAGATTAATCTAGTAATAAGAAGATGTTATGATGTGGATATCTATATTAGGGGTCTAAAAGAGAGAAGAGGTTTTGGGTTTTCTGATTGATCGTAGAAAACGAGAGAAGAAGCGGAAGAAGAAGAAGAAGAAGAAGAAGAGGAAGAGAATTAGGAAGTTGGAGCAAGATATTTCACCGTAGAGATTTTGAATCGTCAATCCAAGGTAAGGGTGGGGTTCTGACTCTCTAATAGGTGGTATAATTGTGGATAGATGAAGGTTTGATTGTTAGGTTTTAGTGTAGGTTGTTTGATTTAATCTGTTGAAATTGACTATAATTGATGAATTGATGCTTTGAATTGTGTCGTAATTGTTTTATGTTGATAGTAATGATAATTGGATGTTTGATTGTGCATTATTTCATGAAGTTTGTGTTTTTGGAATTGAGACAATAGGGTTTTTGTACCGCACTTTACATAATTCGTAAAACTGTTTTTCACAGGGTGCAATCGATTGCAGCAGAAGAGCAATCGATTGCACTGCTTAAAAATTTAGATTTTAGCTTCCGTTTCAGTAAGAAATCAATTGCAACAGAAGAGAAATTGATTTCACTGCTTAAGAATGTGATTTTTGGCCTCTGGAACAGGGTGCAATCAATTGCTCTGTTAGTGCAATTGATTTCTCACTGTTTGACAGCATTTTGAAAACTTGAAAACTCCATAACTTTTGACTCGGGTGTCCGTTTGACGCGCCGTTTGGACCGTTGGAAAGCTAAAAATATTTTCTAAAATATGGTAATAATTTTTATGGCAGTAGACTAATATTTTTATGGAAGATTTCTGATGTATGTGTATGTTGTATGTGTTGTAACGCAAAATGTTGCGATTGAATGTATCAGTATTGTATAAATGGTGTACGAAGGATTTTGCATGATGTATTGCATGATAATGATGATGGCGGCCTGTATTGTAGAGACATTAATGATTATGAATAATCAACATAAATTAAGTTGTTGCATGTCAGTGTCACATGCATTCATGAAGCGATGGCCTGTATTGGCGAGCAATGGCCTATATTGGCGAGTGATGGCCTATATTGGCGAACAATGGCCTGTATTGGCATTATCATATTTCTGCCCTAAGTTGGCATTATTATGATGAGTATTTTAACCTGATGGTACCACATACATCTTGCATGAGTGTCAATTGAATTACATATTGTTGAATTATTAATATGATGATGATGTTGAGTTGTGCGATGATGTATGAACAATGATATATGATTAATGAGTTGTATTAGCTTGGTTTATTTATGTGTTTTGTGCCATTGCATTTTTTGTCATAACATGTTAGTGTTGCATGCATGGTCATAAGTGAAGATGTAGCCTTAATGGCAAGTGACGGTGTAGCCTAAATGGCAAAGAGACGTTGTTATGGTACCACATGCATATAATTAGCGAAGTTGGTATCATTGCATTTATGATGTTGTTGATGAATAAGATGTGATTTAATTGATGGTAGGATGTGATTGTTGAAACTGTGACGCGTATTGGCGTTAATGCATGAAGTATGGATAATTATGATTTTGTTGGAATAAGAAGTAAGGTTTGATTATTGGGTGTGGTTGAGTTGTATGTTTGATTTATGTCGTATGATAGGTGATGAGGATTAAGTATGTATCAGTTTAATCATTATGAACTATAACTGATTATTGTAGAACTTGAAATCTTGCATGATATACCTGTTGTTCACTCATGATTATATGACTTATTATATTTTCATGATATCTCACCCTTACTATTTGAATATTACCTTTACGTAGGTAACACGCAGATAACCAGAAGTAGTGCGAATTCGCGGAGTCTGGGAGAGGTTACTCTTCTTATTTTGAGTTGGTGTCATTGCTCTGATACATAACACAAGGGGATTAACATTTGCTTGTTTGTTTAATTTATGTTTTTATTTTGGAGTATTGTGGGAGTACTATAGACTCTATTTATTTCATTAAAAATGTTGTTTTGAGATGATTGAAGATGTTGAAAACAATTTATGAATTTATTTATGTTGCATTAATAAAGTTGAAGTTTGAAGATTATGTTGAAATGTTGTCGGTTCATTCGAAATAGTTGTGTTATGTATCTATTTACTAAATGTTGGAGCAATTTTTGAGATGATGAAATGTGACATTCTATTTTGATGTTGATTGGAAAATTTTAAATTACTCTAATTTTATTAAATATATGATGGGGAAATTAGGTTGTTACAGAAAGATTCTACTTCCGAATAAGAAGTCAAGATTTGTTCATCAGAAAAGTTACTGCTTCTAATTCTGAAGACAAAGTCAAGAATTTGAGTACTCAGATACTTCGTGGAATATGTGCACATTACTTTACATTAGAAGTATTCCATCAGAAGACGGATCAAGGAAAGTTAGATCTTCTGGACTCATTACTATTTTACATCATATAGTCCATCAGAAGATAAGATCAAAAGATGATATCTTCTCAAGCCAATCTACTTCATCAGAAGTAATATTTATCAGAAGATAATGTCATCAAAAATGAGCACTAGAAGAGTTATTACAAAGGTACAATTACACATTCCTTTCAAATGGATGTATTGTGTACTATTTTTCTCCCACGATCTTTTCTTACCGTTGGCAGCTGGCAAGATGAAAGTGACGTATGCAATACTAAAACGGTCTACTTCCTCAATGCCTATATAAAGGATCAACTGTTTCATTTGCAAAACACAAGACTGCAACACAAGAATAGTAACGCTGCCCAAATGAAAGCAAGAAAAAGAAAAGGATTAAAACACAAGAGTTATTTCTCTTTATTATATTGATATTATTATTTGCTAGAAAGCAAGAGGTGTTGCTCATTATTGTGTTACTATTGTAATTTGTTTGAACACGAGAGTTGTTGCTCATATTTGTGTTAAATAATATGTACTTAAACATTTGTGTAATCCGCTTGTAAGAAGCAAACTTGTAAACATATTATTTAATTGTAAGTTAATTGTTCCTTGAGTAACTAAGGTGTTAGTCATAATACTCAAGAAGATTTAAAGAAATCTCCTTCAATGGACTGGGTAGGTCAGAAGCCTTAAGGAGTCAGAGATTGTTATATCTCTTAGGGGACCAGGTGAGTTAGAATTCTTACGGGATCACTAACAGGTTATCATTGCTTTGTTGTTAGTCACCAGCAGGTAGCCCGTGCATCTGTAATCTTTCAAGATTAGTGGATTAAGTCCTTTTCTAAGGCGAAATCACCTTGGCGGATGGACAAGAGTAGCCTTTTCTAAGGTGAACTTGTATAAATCAAACATGTCACTATTTCCCTCTACAACACTTATTCTATTTTGATTGTTTATGTAAAGCACTTCTAAACGAAAAAGTTATTGAAAACCCAATTCAAACCCCCTTGTATTTTTCTCAATCTTAAATAGGCGCATTAGGAAAGGATGGGTGGTGTATCTAGCAAACCTACCTTTCTCTAACATATAAATAGAAGGTTCAACTTCAGTTCTAATTGGGGTTTTGGTGAACTCGGGGGATTACATAAAGTTAGTAAGTTCACCTTGGTCTCAATATGAGAAAGAAATTAAAGGCAGAAACTCTATTCACGTGACAGGTTAGATGGCTCCCCAAGTTTGTCTTTTTGAGATTACTTGTACCACAAGGATGAGTAAGAGTAGCTAAAAATATCTTTGTTGTAGATAGATGTAGTCATTATACTCTAGTGTTTCATTATGACCGATCATGGCATTTTATGTAATTCTACTTAAACTTTAATATTGATGACTCTTCATTCTTAATGCTTATTTTAGATTTGATACCTAAAATATGTTTTCATGGTATGGCATGGCATATAAAAGGTGCTAGTAGTTACTAGATCTAAGTTTCCATCTATTGGGTGTTAATTCCTAGACACATTGCTATGTTTAAAATCCGCATAATAATGATAATTGGTAATTAATATCCTTATATCATTGTTGGAACTTAATGATGTTGTTTTTAATAGTGTGAGATAATGCCTATTAGGTAATGCAACATATCTCATGTCATTGAAGCATAAACTAGATACAACGAGAGCAACGAGTGGTAATATTAATAGATGAGTAGAAGAGCATAATACTGACCAATGATTATGCATGAGTATAAACAATGACGAAATCTACCCATAATAAGGTTTTGTAAGTATGAAAAGTAATCTAAGAGGGGGTGAATTAGATTAACCAGTATTATTGATTTTTTCTCAATTATGAGTAATATTAATGTTGTTCTTATTTTAATATAACTATTATGAATGATAAAGTACTGAAAGTAAATGCAGAGAAATAAAGAACACTAAGATATATACTAGTTTCCCTTTCTAAACAAGGGTACATCTAGTCCCCTCACACCCCATGAGAGATTTTACTATGTTATAAGTATTACAATCGATCCATTGAATTCTCTTACCTTTCTAATACAATCATAAAGGCACACCACCTTTTGATTTTACAACATACAAGAGAAAGCACACCACTTTCACTTGAATACATTGACCACTTATACTTTATGATCAAAAACATAATTTAATAGATGAAGAAGTTTTTGTACTTGAATCAATTATGTACTGATTAATCTCCTATTCCAAATGTACAATTCATAAGTAATAATACTTTAAGTGCTCATAAATGAATATGAAACTTTCAATGATGCTTTAAAATTATGCATAAGTTTCACAAAGTTTTTGGCTCAAGGCACTTTGAAAACGAGAAAGATTTGAATTTGAATTGATTGGATGATGGGAATTTGAATTTTATAGCTCACAACTATTTATATTTGAAATGTACCTTTTGGAATGAGTATAATATCTTGAAGCATTGCCATGATTCATGATCAAGAGTTGGAAAATGTTGAATTCAAAATGAAACTGAAAAGAGCTACTAGTTTAGTGGTAACCAGTTACCATTATGGTGTAACCGGTTACAACTGTAGCTTTTTAAAAATATTTTGAATTTTTTGTGCTTGTAACCGGTTACAGGTTTTGTGTAACCGAGTACAACTGTTTGAAAATGTTTAATATAATCTTGTAACAACATAGTGCCATTCCAAATCTTGTTAAAACATGTATGAATGATTAGATATGAAAATGAAATTTGTTCTGAGCTTCTAAAGTGTTATACAAAGCATACTTGTAATTTGTACCTTATGCTCAAGATGAATTAATCCTTATCCAATGTTCTTGAAGATTACATGAGTACTAAGTTTTGTCATAAACGATTTCTTTAAAACTTTGAGCTTTTTCCTTCTTTGATAATACATTTGAGCTAGATTATTTGTCTTTATCAAAACACAAAACAATGGTGGAAGCTTTTCTTCATAGTTTTCTCACAACACTTAAATCTCCATTTATTTTCTGTCATTTCATTTTTCGCAACCAAGCAACTATAAACCTTGCTTAGAATCACAAAAATTGTTGAATTATCTTTAAGCATAACCCCTCTTTGTGGATTTGATAATATTGCACTTGTTAACTACATACTCGCAACAAAATGGAATATGGGATTGACGTTAGTTTCTAAATACATATCAATAGTTTTTATCATTTTAAGTTTTTTATTAATATCTGTGAATATTTGTATATTTTATTTATAGTCACTAACCTACTAATATGATTAACTAGTCTTAATTGTTTATTGGAGGAAAGGATCCAATATAACCATTTCTATTTTATACGGAAGTCGAAAGAACCACATGAAAATCATAAAGGAAAAGTTGAAAGCTATGTCATTACATCTAGAAGAGTCTTCTGCCTTAAAAAAGGAAAACAAGGTTGACACGGATAATAGTAGAACAATAATAATACACTAGTGGCATGCCATTCCATAACATTCCTAGATGTTTGGCACACATAGCCACACCAAAAGGAATGTCTGCTAACCGTTGATTAAAATAGGATTGTTAAAGTTTTGTATGCTAAAAGTGTTATAGGTTTAGGTCATGAAGACCCATACACACACCTTTTAAAGTTTTACGGGATTTTTGTGATGCTAGGGGCCTCAAAGACTGAGGAAGAAGTAGTATTCCTAAGGTTGTTTCCATATTCACTAATTGGAAAATCAAGTGAGTGGTATGTAGACCAATTGTAACATCGTTGTTTTTCCTAAAGAATGTTGGTGGTATAATGGGATGATTAATCCACTTAATCCTTAGACTAAGAGAAGACACAATGTTTAGTGAATTTGGCTAAGTACCAAGGAAATAATGGTAAAAAGGGAAAATCTTATATTTAAACAAAAATTTAGAGGAAAACCTCATTCTTAACCTTTATTCCTCCCTCTCAAAACTCAGAATTGATAGAAGTCTAGAGAGAGAAATGACAGGAGGCGAGCAAGAGGGAGGAGGAGAAGGAAGATTGGAGTCAAAACCTTGCATGTGCATGTGCTTATTAGTCAAGTGATCAATCATTAAGTGACTTCATCATCATATTTTCTCATCACCATCTTCTAAAATGAAGTTAGATTTCCTGGAGAATGGAAAGAAGGAATTGATCAAGACTTGAAGGAATAGTTTACAAGTGTGAGAGTGGTGAAGAGAGATCAAATTGAATATTTATTGGAGTAGAACATCAAAAAGGGATAAGATTTATCATCACCATCACCTACATTCTTAAAGCAATTCATGTTTCATCAATCTAAAGGTAGGTTTCTTTAAAGTAGTTGGGTAGAACCATCTAAGAGAAAAAAATTGCATGTTGGAAACCATGGGTTTGAGTACTATGCTGACATGTCTAATTGATTTTATGTTTGATTTCATAATTTTATGTTAAAATTAGGTTTTTGATGTTGTGACATTGTTGCATGCTTGATCTATACCCTTAACATGTTTAGAGTATGTGTGATGTGGATTTCTGAAAATTTTGGGTTCAAAAACGAGTTTTATTCTAGTTTTCTCGCTTAGCCACATAATGTTGGCTCAACAATAAAATGTTGGCTTAATGAGCCCGCTGATACTAATTTTTTAGTGGCATCGATCTTAGCATATCTTGAGTTTCGTAAATGAAAATGAGACACAGTCGGATACAAAGTTCATTCGAAGAGTTATCCCATAATGGAATTGTGATACGGTGGGAGAACTGACTTGGGTGTTTTGCGTTTTATCGCAAATGTTACGGTTAGCAAGAGTCTCCACCGACTTTTCTTTTATCCAAAAGGAAAGGCTGAAAAGAACAGGAAAGACCTTTGAGATTGTTTTCTTGAGTTCGGGGGGTAGATTATAAAAAGGGAAGGTATTAGCACCCTTTTCATCTGTAGTTATCTACGAGCTCTTAGTTGCTTGCTAGATCACTTGCTTTTGTTTGAAAATATGCTTTGTGTGGTTTTTGAAAGTATTTTGAAAAGGCGTCATCTTTTAGGCAAACTTTGTAATAGTTCTCGTTTGTAAGAACGTATACAAAGTGTTGATCCTTTGAAAATATTTCAAGTTTGAAAGATATTTTGAAAGTGTTGGTGTTTGTTTTGAAAATAACAAGGATGTGTTGATTTGAAAATGAGCAAGCAACTAGAAACATTCTACCTACTCAAAAGTCTTTCTTGTTTATTTCCTCTTTCCTTTAACATTGTTATTTTACCATGGATTGATAAGTAACCTTATCTTTGGATGTAAAAAGGACGGGCAAGGGTCATCGTATAGTCATGAATAGCAATGTTGTAAGATATCTTAGCATTTTCTTTGAGGGACTAAGATCATTTGGAAGGCAACTTCGGAGCGTCATCGAGGGACTATGATCTTGTATTTTTGTTTGTTTTTGCTAAGACGTCTTACATGCGTATTATGACCATTTATTTCTCAAGGCAACAAGTGGAGTTAACCCTAGATGTGCAAAGTGTGCAAGTGTATATTTTTCATGCTTGATTTTCTTGAATTAGGGTTTGATAACTTATTGATTTTAGTCTTTCCATACAAACCCTAATTTACTATCATTTATATAAAGCGATAAATTGCGGAAAGTAAAATTACTAAGTTATTACATCATTTGGGGGATGAGGTATACATTTTTACAAATGGGGATTTGCAAGAAAATTAAACTTAATTATCTATTACAACCATATTGAATATTGTACAAAATTGAAAAGAAAATAATGCAAGAATGTAAATGAAAAAAGAAATGATTTTTGTTTGGTTTTTAAGGGTTTTAACCTAATGTCTAAGAAGGAAAAACAATTAATTAAAGATAATAATGTTAAACCTAAATTAGTTAAGAAAAGAAAATTAGGTTAAAAAAAGTATTTTTTAGGGTTTTTTATATGAAAGGTTTTAAGTTAATAAAAATGAAATGAAAATCAATTAATTAAAAGAAACCTAAGTTCTAAATTGATTTTTATTTAAAAGAAAATAATATAATAAACAAACCTAAGTCTATATTTATTAAAAAAATATTTATTTGTTTAAGAAAACGGTTTTTGTTATTTTTAGTTTTTATAAAGAAAAATAAAATATGAGTGCAAAAATAATAAAATAAATATTTTTGGATTTTTTATTAATAAAAAAAAGCTAATATTAGTAATAAAAATAATAATAAGAAAATATGAAAGTAAAATAAACTAAAATGAAAATGAAAATGAAATAAAGAAATAAAATGGGCCAGGGGGGTATGAAACATAATCAGGGGAAAAAGTCAGCAAAAATAATGAAAGCCCATTGTTTGGGGCCCAGGCGCTGCAAACAAAAACCAAAAAAAAGTGAAAATATGAGAAAACAGCCAAAAGGGTACCACTGGGGCTCGAACCCAGGTCCCTCTGGTTACATGCGCGGGCTTTAATCACTGGGATGGTGATACATATATTTACTTATATCAAACCATAAATATATATTACAAATCAAGTCCATGGCCTGAACTTCATCTTCAACCTCACGCCCAGCCAAACAACTTGCAACTTTCTCATTTCTCAACAAAAATGGAAGATGACCATATGAAAGTTGCTGCATTTCTTCCCACGAATCCAACCATATAAATAACTAAAGCTAAAAATCAAAGATGAGTGGGAATTTTTCCATCCCTAATTTAAAACCTAAAAAAATTAGAAACTTCAACTTCAAAATTCTCTAAGTTCAAGCCATATAAATGCAAACTATGGATATGTACAACTTTGTGGCAATGAGGTCTACATTTTATCTTTGAAAATGAAAGCCTAACAATGCCTATATGAATAGTTCAAAAGTCAGAAAACTCACCTTGCAAGAGGGTATCGTGTTTTGAGTTTGAGAAGCTTTTATGAGTTCTAGTGATTGGGTTAGCTTCCTCAAGTTCCCAGGAAGCTAATGTGATACTTGGCTTGAGCTGAAAGTGGCTGAGGAGTTCTAGAGAAGTCAAGTTGCAAGGTGCTATTTTTGAAAATGGTGGATATTGATGGAGGTGTTACAGTTGTGTTGCAGGTGTTGGAATTGTTTGTATATGTTACTTAAAAGCTTTTGAAAGTAAAGGCCAAGAAACGCACAAGCAAATTTAGAGATTGGGTTCAAAACTCAGAAATGGCAACTTTTGAGATGTTTTTGGTGGTTCTGTTCTTTATGGGGTTTCAAGGCTTGAGCATGCCCGAGTTAGCTTGCAGCTGACTTGTATATTTATAGGCAAGAGGTCTTGTATGTTACAACAAGCCAGAATTTGAAAATCTCAAGTTGTAGCATCTTTCTTGTTTTTGAAGCAATGTTGAAACATCTTGTTCCAAAGCATGGTACAGGGCTGCATAGAGTGGTTAGTACTTTAGACATGCTTGATTTGGGTTTATAGGGTTTGTGTGTGCAGAAAGAACAAGTTCAATGCTCAAGGAGAGTGGACTTTGTGATTAAAGCCACTTTTCAAGAATAACAATGGTGCCTTTCTTTCAAAAATGGAAATGCAACTTGGATAATGGTTCAAATGCTTGGACAATGGCTCAATATGTTATGTAAAAATTTAATTAAGGAGTGAATTTCAAGTTAGAAGCCTGCAAAGTGAGATTATTCAGCATGGCTATGTGATTTGGTCCATTGTGTATCACAAATTCTGCCTTGTAAAACAACTTGAAACCCTAACTGCTGGCCTTCGATTCTCCTTGCTCAAAAATGATCTCAAGGAGTTATTAGACATTTTAGAAAGCTTGTAATATGCTCTAAAACCCCTATTTGAATCACTTTTGCAAAATCCAATTAGAACTATATGAAACTTGGCCCAGAAGTTAGGTCAAAATCCTGACCAAGATGCTCAAAATTTCACGAAGTGTTTTAGTTTCATGACCATGATTTCATGGATTAATAACTTGAAATCCATACATTTATAGGAGGAGTTGTGTTCAACAATGTTTTAGATCTCACTTATATCTACAACTTTCATGTTGAAAGTTTCCTTTGAATCATCTTGCATCATGGTGAAAAATTGGCTCAAAGTTGTGAAAACATATGAAGTTTTCAACACTTAGAAAAATTTCTAAGTTTGGAAATTTTGACTTTTTTCAAAATGAAATCTTGACTTTTTGATTTCTTGATGAACAAGTTTCATATTTTGACATTTTTTGATGAATTATGATCTTTGACACTTGATTTTGACCAAAAAGTCAAAGTTTGACTTTTCAGTGTGCAGTTGACTTTTGATCCGTTGACTGAAAATCAACTATCAATCTATTGATATTGAGGGAAGTTTTGAGTCATACCATTAGGTTAAAATGATGCATTTAAAACCTTGAGATCATGTCTCAAACAAAATAACCATTTGCTAGGTCAAAAAATCAGAAATTGCCTTTTCTCAGTCAAAACCCTAATTTTGACCATTTTGCCCTTTTGATGATCTGATCAAATTTCTTGAAGAATTGTGGTCCAAAATTGATCAAATGACATATATGAGTTAACGATGTTGATATGGATAAAAAATTATGAAGTTTGACTGTAAATTGGCCACAATTGACTTTTTCCCCAATGTAGCTGGTTTTTAGGTCAACTGATCAATTGACTGAGCAAAAATGTGATCCAAGACTTGAAACTTGACATGAGAAATATTGAGGGTCCATAATGATTCATGAAATTAATATGAGGCATTAAAAGTTCAAATATCCTTGTGCAATCTCAAACCCTAATTTTAGTCATCAGTGCTTAAGGAGGTGTCTTGAACTAATCAACCCTTGTGCAGTCTTGAACCAAAGAAGATCTTGTGAGAAAATACTTGATAATTGAGAGGGAAAATTTTGGGGTACAACAGGAGTAATATAGTATTTGAATGCATGTTTTATGTAACTAATTTACTTAATGCATATTGTATCCCAGTGTTTAAGGGACCATAACAATATGATAATTCCTCTTGTGATTGGTACGCTGACACTAATTAATGAGAAAAATTATATGGTGTGTAATACTGATCAAAGCAATCCGACCGTGTAGAGCTGTGATTAGTTATACACTCAAATTCCAATTTGTAGGGTTGTAATCAATAATGGTATTCCATATGCTAAATCCAACCGAGCGGGATCATAGTTAGAACTATGGCTATGTTCCAACCAGAAGGGTTGTGTTTCCAAAAGGTATCTCAATTCTAATGGGAAGTGTTGTACCCTAATTTTTTGACCTAAGATCCCACTTCATATGCATCATTGCATCCCTAACAAAATATAAAAATAGCTTGTGTTTGACAGGGTTATAAATTAAGAAATCCCCATCAATACAAGTCTTGATCAAATTAGGGTTTTAATTAAAGTGAATCATTGACTTTTAGCTCAGTGCATGACCTAATGGATTGAGGCATGATTCAAATAAATCAAATGCAACATCTTGAACTAATTACATGACTCAAGACATTCTAAAAGATATAATTGACTGATGGTGAAGGAATTGGAATCAACTGATGAAAAGTCAACTATCACACCAAAGTTAAACTTTGACTTTTTTGTCAACTTTGCACTCCAAGGATCAAGGGTCATCAAAACATTCAAATTTATCAAATTTTATCATCAAGAATCAAGAAAGTAAACAAAAGTTAAAGTTTAAAGATTTCTAAACACTTAGAAAATTTAGGTGTTTTTACACTTAAAAAACCCTAACTTCTCAAGAAAGTTTCACCAAGATGTAAGCGGATTCAAAGAAAACTTTCAACATGAAAATTATAGGGAATGACAAGTCATGAAACTTTGTCAATGAGGGTTGATCTATTAAAAGTGCTAAAATTAAGATATATGGGCATGAGAAGTTATGCAACCTGTTGTACCCCAAAAATTTCCCACCCATTTTTACTCAAAACATGCTCCTAGAGGTCCTCAATTGCTCAAGGTTGACCAAGAATTGATCAAACAAATTCTCCTCCTAAGCAATGAACCTCTAACTAGAGTTTCAATTTTCATCAAGATATGTGAGATCAAAATGTCTCTAATGTTTTCCATTGTCCTAATATGCCTTCAAGATTGCCCATGCCAAGTTTCATGCCTACACTACAAGTTTGCTCATTCAATGACTCAAATGTTTGAAAATCAACTATACCAAGTCAAAAGTCATCTGTGGCCCAAATATAGTCAAACTTCATGATTTTTGGTCAAAATCAACATTTTGAAGTGATATCCATCATTTGATCAAGGGTTGATCATGATTCCTCAAGAAATGCTCGTAATCTATCAAAAGTCAAGAATTGTTAATTAGGGTTTCTATAGGAAAAGTCAACAAAATTTGACCAGGCATAACTTTCACATGCTTCATCCATTTTTCCCCAACCAAAGATCATTTTGAATAAAGTCTAATTCCCTACAAATTCTATTTTTCTCTCAAGATCAAGAGATGCACTATTTAGAAGATACAAGCTCATACATTACAAGTCATTTTTAGAAAGTCAACAAAAGACACTTTTTGTCAAGACCATTTACATCAAGTTAAAGTCTTCAAATGCAAAATTGAAAAAAAGAGGGATTGAAGTAGACATCTTGGGATTTCCAAAAAGTACAAGATTATCATCATGAGATCAAAATTGAGTAAGTTATGGTTTGCCCAAGTTGGGAAAATTTTGGAAATTTCGAGAATGGTGCATTGAGCAAATTTGAACTTTTGAGTCAAGGGCTTAACTTTTTAGGCTTCAATTATCTTCCTACGCTTATAAAGAACCTCTAATTTCATTCTTACTTTTCCTTGCATTTTACAGCTATTTTATTCATATTTATTTTGTTTTTATTCACATAAATACAAGATAAATTATATAAAATAGTAAATGATGGATCATGACAATTGGGATTTTGGTTTGATTTGATTTCAAGCCCACAAATTCGTGTAGGGGGTGTCCCGGTTCATTCAGCATTAAATATGGCATGAAATCTCCAATTATGGCATTTTTTCAAATATTGATCATGGTTTAAAAACAATGTTTATGGTTGAGATTCTTTCCATGTAACCTTGTCTCCTCCTTTTACTCTATAAATACTATCTCCTTGCAAGCCAAACACGCGCAGATACATCCTAAAGAGAGCACACAGAATTCATAAAAAACTTCCAAAATTGTGAAATCTAAGAGTGCAGTTCCAACTTTCCTCAATCCAAACCAAATATCCAAACATATTCATGGAGTTTCCCTGAAGCATTTGCGATCATCACCAAGTCCTGAAACGCCACGAAACGATCCAACCAGTTCGCACAGTTTGCAATTCTTGTCCATTTTATTTTGCTTAATTCGTGTAATATAAATAAATTTTGGCCATGCATTACTGATCATTTAAATATTTGCAAGCTTTAGGTATAGTTGGATTGAGGTTTTGGTGCAGGAATCGTACGTTGCCATTGTTAGGATTTACACCTCCAAAATGGGGTTTCTTGAAATAGCCAAAATTAGGCCCAACCAAGGGTACCATTTTGCTCAGGAGGTTGAGGCCAATAAATCCATGGCCTCACATTGAATTTATTTTGCGTATTGTAGTTTTTTAGAATTGTAGGTGCTATATCGATAGACAAAAACAGTCACTACAGGTCTTATTACCTAAGACGACGGAGGGGGGAAGAAGACATGCGTGGTAGCTTACAATTGGACTGTTTGAATCAAAGTTGTTGTACCCCAAAATTTCCCCTCCCATATTTCTCAAAACATTTCAAGAATGATACTCAAGTTGCTCAAGGTAGTCCAAGGGTTGGCCAAACAAGCTCCCTCCTAAGGCAGTCTACTTCAAATTAGGGTTTCATGTTGCATCAAGATACTTGAGTCCAAGTGATCCCAAATGCTCACCAATGTCCTAATATATTCTCAAGATCATCCATGTCAAGTTTCAAGCCCTACAGAGAAAGTTTGCTCAGTCAATTACTCAAAGGCCTGGAAATCGACCATGCTAGGGAAAAAGTCAACTATGGCCCACATACAGTCAAACTTCAAGACTTTTGGTCAACATCCTCATTTTGAAGTATATTTAATCATTTGATCAAGGGTTGATCATGATTCATCAAGGATTGCTCATAATTCATCAAGACTCAAAAGTTGCTAAATTAGGGTTTTGCAGGAAAAGTCAACTCAACTTTGACCAAGAATAACTTTCTTATACTTTATGAGAAACGACCCATCCAAAGCTCATTTTTAAGAGGATGCAATTACCTACAATCCATTTTCATCTCCCAAGTTCAAAATATGCACTCACAAGAAGTTATGAATTTGGACATTATAGGTCATTTTGAAAAGTCAACAAAAACACCTTTTTTTGTCAAAGCTTCATACTTGAGCATGGAATATCAAATTGAGATGAGACCAAAAGGTTTGATTAGAGGACATCTCAAGCTTTCTAAAAAGTCCAATAACACCTCCAAAGAGTCAAAATTGAGGAAGTTATGCATTATTGAAGTTGACATTTTTTTGTAAAATTGCCAAAAGTCAACTATCCCTAAAACTTCAAATTTTGCCAAATGGGTCCAATCTTTTTCACTTGTTTTGAGTTGGCAACATAGCCCACGAGCTCTAGTCTTTGCCACTTGTCCATATCTTACTTTTATTATTTATTTTGATTTTTATTTGAATTAATTCACTTTAAATCAAAAACATTGAAAACAAAAGATTTGGTGATTGTTTCAGGTTCCAATTACAGCTAGCAAATCATTCAAACTCGTATCAAGGCATGTATGCACAAAAAGATTGGATTTGGACCAAATTTGGAAAGTTTTAAAAGGGTATCAAATCAAATCAAAAATCATTGAAGGAGAAAAATTTGGATGCAGTTATCAACCCTAATGCATTGCTTGGTACATATAGAGTGCGTGTAGACCTAAAAACAGGTTAGAGACAGGCGTATGAGCAAGAACAAAAATATGAAAAAAGTCAAGAAAAGTGTAAGATCGGAATCCCATTTAGAGGCAGTTTCAGGACCTTTGAACGATCCCAATCACTTCCTGTGAGTCTCTGCAAGCTAAAGCAATAAAAAACAAGTCCATTCCAGTCCCAAAACGCATTGTAAGTCCATCACGACATACCCCTGTTCTTGAATTCATATCTCGTAATATAATCATTATTAACATGAATTAATTGCATATTCTTGATCTATGGAACATATGCAAACTTTCTGCATCATTCAATTTCATTTATATGACCTATACTGTAAATCGCCATTGCTAGGTTTCAGAGCTTTGTTTTAGGGTTTTTGATTACAGGGAAAATTGGTCTTCGTAAGTGGTATTATCATGTTCAGGAGGACGAGACGAACACAACCATGGCTTTAGATGTTATTTCCATGGCCTGTGGAAGATTTTGAGAAAGCTCAGGTCTATAGCAACGAACGTTTGTCCGTAGGTATAGGTTATCAAACCTTTAGCCACAGAGAGAGGAAGGAGACGATTTGCTGGCACCCTCCTATTGGGTCTTTTGAATTTTCGCGCTGAAATTCCATTACTGTGCTTGTTTCTTATTTGTTTATTATTTCGCGTTATTATTACAACAAAAACAAAAGGCCCAGTGGTAGCCAGCTGGTTGTTAAGGCATTGGGAGGTTGGAGGTCAGGGGTTCGATCCCTGCCTCCAGCATTTGTTATTTTCTTATTTATTTTCAGGCAATTCAGTGTGGTGCAAGCCAGGAGACCACCATAGGTCTTCATCATCAATCATGCCAAGTGGCTGGATGGCCAAATCTGATGGCCATCCAGGAAGGCACACCATGAGCCAGGGTCAGCGCATCATACTGGATCCAAGAAAGTCAGCATGGATCATCACTATTTGGGCCCAAATTCCTGCTATTTGCACCCTCCAACAATGTTGTTGCAGGCCCATCTCTTATCCTTTCTTTTTATATTTCATTTAATTATTTTTATTTATTTAATTTAATTACTAACCAAATTATTTTTCTTTTTTATCAAAAAATCACAAAAAACATTGTTTATCCAATTAAATTCAAGATATTTATTTTTATTTAAAAAGGTAATTAATTTAATTAGGTTTATTAATTTAGACAATTTTAATTCCTTTTGCAAATAATTAAAATTAATTAGAATAAGTAGGTTTTATTACTAACTCAATTATTTTATTTCTTTCCTAAAACCAAAAATAGGTCTTGTAATTATTTTTATTAATTAATTTAATCACTAATTAATTTTCATATTTAATTTAGAAAAACTTAATTCTTTTCTTTAAAAAATATTAAAAACAAAAAAAAACACTTTTCTTTTTTAATTAGGTTAGAAGGGTCAAAACCCTAATTTCACATTCGATCTAATTTGTCATCGCACGCTTTATTATTATTTTTATCCAATTATTGTATCCGCTCACAGTTTATAATAGTTTTAATTAGGACTTTTACATTTATCGCTTTTACTTTCAAATGGTTTGTTTTTGGCTATGTAAATACCCGAAGCCTTGTAATAGCATAGTTTAATTTCCGCACTTTAAAATTCCGCAAATTATTAACTGTTAGATGTATGAATAATTAGGGTTTGCATGAAAGAATGTATGCTAATTTTAAAACAGTTAGATCGCCCTAAATGTGCAAAGATAAAAATAATTTGAAATCGAATCACTCGCACATGTGCACTCCTAGGGTACACTCCCACTTGGTTGCCTTCGGTAAACTGTTATTGAGTATAGGATGCTTTAGTGGTCGTCCTTTTGTCCAAAGATCAAGTTGCCTCGGATATTGTTGCCTCGGATAAATGATCTAAGACATTAGGGTTACTACTAAGACGTCCTGACATTGTTTTAGTGACTGTACGTCCCTTTCGAATTGAACCTCAAAACTCCAACGACGATGCTACCTACTCACTAATAGTGGGATAGCATTGTCTAAAGGAAACGAATATAGAACGATTCTTTTTTCGAGTAGGTAGATTAGTTCTTAAGTACTTGCTCATTCCAAACAAATTTTCCACACTTACACTCCTTTACAAACAAATTTTCAAAAAAACACTTCATTACACTCTTGAAGACAGAAGCAAGAGTTAAATCGAAGTTAAAACAAAAACTTTTCAAAGCCCACAAACACAAAGAAAACAATTTTGAAAATGATGAGAAAGTACGTGAGAGCCCATAGATAACTACGGATAGAAAGGGTGCTAATACCTTCCCTTTCTATAATCTACCCCCCGTACTCAGAAATATCTCGAAAAGGAATTTTTCTGTGCTTTTTTCCTTTCCTTGTTGGATAAAATAAAAGTCGGTGGCGACTCTTGCTTATCGCGACATTTTGCGAACATAAATGCAAAACACAAACCAACAAAATTTCCCTAACGAAATAGGGAAACCACGTCCCAGTTTTAGCCACCATATCACAGAACTGGCTACTCTGTTGGGGAGCGTAATAAGTGGGGTGTACCTTAGAAATAGTTCATTATATTGTTTTCAATTGTTTGATCTGTTTGCTTTATCTTTGTGGGTCTCGTATCGGAGTTACTATAGATCCTAACCCAGATCTGGGGACACCTTTTAGGTAAGTAGCAATAGACTGTGAGGGAATTGTATGGTGTAGACCAATACGGTTGAAGCAGTAGCTACGTTGGTGTGACACATTAGTTGGTACCGATATCCCTTGTGGAGGAACAAGGAGAGTATGGGGCTGCTAATGGGTCATTAAGCATCAACTGACCTTAGAACCCATAATTGACCAACTTTGCCATAGAAAAGTAGCAGTATGCTACACTCATTGAGACCATACTCTCGCGATGATTTCGGCTGCAAGAAAAGGTTGCTAAACTAGAATTATGACCGATCGAGGATGGTCAGTGATATTGAGATCCTCTAGAACCCGGTTACTATTACTGGGACAGGTTGAACCAACTAAACTGAAAGAGGGTAATACCTAAACTCCATGCCAGCCTGAAATTTAAGGGCTATTGTGCGACTTGTTTGCCCTTACCATGTTTGCTATCTGTGATACTTGTGGTGTGTTTCTATCATGACATCATGCATAATGACATTGCATGCATATTGCATTAGACTAACCATTTCAAAGACCGAGGGGATTCATCTTTGTTCTGTTTTGCAGATCATGGCATTTATGCGCAGAAATACCATTCGGATCAGCTTCGTGCAGATACCTGCTCAGCTTAGAGAGTTGGTTTCTAAAGTTCCTGATACTTCTTCATTTGTCAGAAGACATGATCATCTCCCTAGCATGGTCACTTCCAAGTTAGATGAGCAAATGATGAGCGTCTTGTTCCAATTCTTTGACCCATTGCACCACTGTTTCACCTTCCCGGACTATCAGTTGGTCCCTACTTTGGAGGAGTTCTCTGATTTACTTGGTATATCTATTCTAGAGCATACACCCTTTACAGGTTTGGAGATAGCTCCTAGGCCAGAAGATATTGCTACAACCCTGCATCTGACAAAGGCTGAGGTAATGTCTAACTGGGATATTCGGAGTGGGGTTAAAGGCTTCTTGGCAAAGTTCTTGATTGATCAAGCTCAACAGTTCTGGGATAGTTTGGACTTTCAAGCATTTGAAGATATCCTGGCACTTCTCATCTATGGCTTGGTTCTGTTCCCTAATTCAAATTCTTTTGTCGACGTGAACGCAACCAAGATTTTCATGTCCCGTAATCTAGTGCCTACTCTCTTAGGTGACATTCTACATGCTCTTTATGCCCGTACTGCTCGGAGAAGGGGGAACCTTATGTGCTATGCACCGCTGCTGGCGAGGTGGTTTATTTTTCACCTCCCTAAATCTGTATTGAAGAATGAGGAAGGTATGGGTTGGGCTTATAGGATCACGTCCCTTGCTCATACAGACATCATTTGGAGTACTAAAGACATGGAAGAGGTAGCTGTCATTGACCGGTGCGGAGAATACCCCAATGTTCCTTTGCTTGGAATTAGGGGGGGATAACCTATAATCCTTGTCTGGCCTTACGACAGTTTGGACGAGCTCGAAGGGACGGTCCTCATGAGCTGCTGCTTCCAAGCATTGTCTTTGACTTCCAGGGAGATGTTGAGGGACATCGCCGCAGATTTATACGAGCTTGGGATAGGGTGAACAGGTCTGATCCGCATGAGCTAGGAATGAAGACTTCTCTCCCGATGCAACCGTATCTTCGGTGGGTTCGAGCCCGTGCTCAAAAGCTGGGGATGCCATACGAAGCTGTCTTGCCGGTAATTATGGAGCATGCTGGTGAAGAAGGGGTTCCTTGTACGGTCATCCATCCTTACATGCCTACTGACATTGGGGCATTAAAGAGGTCTTGGATCCAGCTAAGGGAGGAAAGGGATACTTACAGAGAGAAGTATCATGAACAGGAACGGAAGATCCTGAAGCTTACAAGGCAGCTGGAGAGTGAGAGGGTCCTCAACGACTATGTCAGCATGCAAGGAAAACGACCATAGGAGCGCTGATGTCTTTTCCTATTTCTAGTTTTGATTTACTTTTCAGTTTTTCTCTTTGTAACGCCTTAAAGGCATTTGTTAAACATTGTTTCAAGTTTTTAATCTAATAAAAGTGTGTTTTATTTTGGTTTACAAATTTGAATATCCCTAAAGTCTATGAAATCATATCATACGCATTCCATTCCCATGCACCTCATTACAGGTACCCTTACAGGTTTCTCATCTTCTTCGCTGTTTATTTCAACACAACATGTCTTCTGAAACACCTACTGATCAAGCCATTAAGGCTCTACAAGCTCAGAATGCTCAGTTCCAAGAAATGTTCTTGAACCTGGCCAAGGGGCAGAAAGATTTGCAGACTCTTATCTTGAAGGACAAGAAGAAGAAGAAGAAGAAGAAGAAGAAGAAGAAGAAGAAGACGGTCCTCCTGAATATGGGCCACAAATTTGGGAACAGGTTGCGAGAGGAAGTTGATTTGTCTCACTCATCTGGAGGAGGAGAGAATCAAGAGGAAAGGAGGGGTCTTAGCCCTGTTGTTTCTGACAATGACACTGACTTTGATGAAGACCAGTATCCTCCTGCCGAGGATAGATATAAGCAACTCGAAGACCGGTTAAGCGCAATGAAGATCCAGAAAGTCCCTGGTCTGGACTTCGGAGATTTGGGTTTGGCATCTGGGGTGGTGATCCCACACAAATTTAAAGCGCCTATATTTGCTAAGTTAGATGGGGTCTCCTGCCCGAAGTTACACCTCCGCTCGTATGTCATAAAGATACAACCATATACTGCTGATAGGAACTTGTGGGTTCATTTCTTTCAAGATAGTCTGTCAGGGGCTCAACTTGAATGGTTCTATCAACTGGAAGGAGCTAATGTCCGCAACTGGGAGGACCTTGCTGTTGCTTTTTACAAGCAGTACCAATATAATGCCGACCTTGCTCCCACGCGTACCCAACTTCAGGGTATGTCTATGGGTGCGAGCGAAGGTTTTAAGGATTATGCTCAGAAGTGGAGAGATCTTGCAGGAAGAGTACAACCCCCTCTGGCTGATAAGGAGTTGGTAGATATGTTCCTTGGGACTTTGTCTAGTCCGTATTTCAATCATTTGATCGGTAGTTCATCGTTCGGGTTTACTAAATTGATTATGACGGGGGAAAGGGTTGAGGCCGATATCAAGAGCGGCAAGATACAGAAAGGTGCTTCGTCAAGTACAGAGAAGAAGCATTTCAAGAAGGAGTCTAGTGCAGTTTACAGTTCGAAGAGCCAAAACCGACCTGAACACCACCAAGCGGTTAATGCGGTAGTAATATCAAGACCTGTTGTTGCCCCTCAGCACAACAATCAACAAAGAGCACAGAAGCCGTAGAGACAGTTTACTCGGCTCAGTATGGCTCTATCTCAAATTTTTCCGCAATTGTTGAAGACTAACCTAGTGACTCTGAGGGAAGCTCCAAAGAATCCCATTACTACATCACCATTGTATAATCCGAACGCCCGTTGTGCTTTTCACTCCGATAGCCCGGGGCATGATACGAATAACTGCTGGGCTTTGAAGAATAAAGTGCAGGATCTGATTGATGCTAAGGAAATTGAGTTTTAAGTGCCAGAAAAGCCTAATGTCGTGACTGCTCCTATGCCCAAACATGGAGTAAATGTTGTGGATGATGATGTGTTTGTAACCTCTGTGGAAGACATTTCTACCCCGTTGTTGACCGTTAAGAAGAACTTATTATTGGCCGGTTTATTTCCGGGCTGTGGTGAAGGTTGCCACCTGTGTTCCATCCTACCTATTGGTTGCCATCTATTGAAGTCAGGTGTCCAACGCCTGATGGATAACAAAGAAATCTTGTTCGAGAAAACTTTGGTTCCATTGATTCCTGTTGAATATGTTTCCATAATCACCATTTCCGCCAATTCTTCCAAGGCTTCCTCGAGAAATCCTGTTAGAATTACATTTGTTCCGAGAGTTGCTCCATTGATCATTACTGTTCCTGGACCTATCCCTTACACGTCGGATAAGGCTATCCCGTGGCATTATGAGGCCGACGTGTATTATCATGGGATTAAACAAGACTTGAAGGTTGGAGAGGCTGATACTGATGTCAGCAACATTGTTGGGTCTAGCAAACTCACCCAAAGCGGAAGACTTTTCTCTTCTGATATCTCCCCACCAATTGTTCAGAAGCCTGTTGTTATTACACCTGCCAATACATCTGCTACTGTCCCTGTTCATGTTCCAATCCTTACCCCTGTCGTCGAGTCATCTAACACTCGGGGCAAAGGGATCACCGGTGGGCCTGCCCAGACGGAGGCGCCGAGGAAGATTACTGTTGAAGCCTCTAGACAGGAGATAGAGGAAATTTTAAAGATCATCAAGAAAAGCGACTACAACATAGTCGAACTGTTGGGGAAAACCCCGTCGAAGATCTATATGTTGTCTTTATTGCTATGCTCAGAGGCCCATGCTAAGGCTCTGATTGTTTTCCTGAAAACTGCACATGTGCCCCAGGAGACATCTGCTGACCAGTTCAAAGACTGTGTGGCTAGTTTGACTGCTGATAACGGGTTGGGTTTCTCCGACGCAAATTTGACTGCCAAAGGAAAGAATCACAATGACGCTCTACATGTTTCAATCGAGTGCAGGGGCACTACTCTAGCTCACGTGCTGGTGGATACTGGTTCCTCGTTAAATGTTTTACCCAAGAAAGCGTTAGACCGGTTAGACTGTGAAGGGTTGGTGCTGAAGCTAAGCAACATTGTGGTTAGGGCCTTTGACGGGTCCAAGAGGATGGTACATGGAGAGGTGGATATTCCAGTTAAGGTTGGTTCTCAGACTTTCGCGTCTACATTCTATGTGATGGACATTCGACCATCTTATTCTTGTTTGCTGGGTCGCCCGTGGATCCATAAAGCTGGGGCAATAACTTCTACGCTCCACCAAATGTTAAAATACCCAGTAAAGGGGAAAATTGTTACAGTACGAGGAGAAGAGGAGTACATGGTAAGCCACCTCAACTCTTTCCGGTATATGAAAATGGACGGGGAGTTCATTGAAACCCCGTGTCAACATTTTGAAGAAGTCCCCTAGACTCTGGCGTCGACTGAAACTGTTGCAGAAGATCCTCCAATGAAGATGGCTTCCCTCAAGGATGCCCGGACTGTTATTGAGAAAGGTGGGTGTGCGAATTGGGGTCAACTCCCTGACTTTGCACACAAGACTAACAAGTTTGGTTTGGGTTTTACTGAAGAAGCTCAAAGGGTTGTTCGGCGTGCGTGGATTGGAAGACCTCCCCTGTGTATCACTAATCCAGAAGTGAATGCGATTGAAGATGATGAAGAAGAGTCAGATTTTGACAACTGGATTTACCCGACTACCGACGGTGGCTTGAGCAATTGGACGACAAAGGATTCCATGCCCGTTTCTTTTATTACACAGTAATAGGCTTTTGTTTTGGATTTGTAACAGACAATTTTAAACTTTACGGCCCGGTGCCTTACCCGAGACACCGTGGCTTTGTTTGAGGGCTTATTATGTGTCATTTCATATATCATCAACAAAAGCATTGGAAGTTTTCTTGCATTACAAATTTTGCGCTCCTTATTTTTTTTCTTTTCTATCTTGCAAAACAGCTATTTTACACACACTCACATATACAGGTCTACATCCACTCTGGATCCCACTGATAACGACTCTGCTACTGCCAATTATGACTTCAAAAGTCTGGTCAACCAAGCCGAGGACGAAGGTGAGGATGATTGAGAAGTGCCTGGTGAACTTGCTAGACTGTTACTTCAGGAAGAGAGGGCCATACAGCCGCATGAAGAGCCAGTGGAAACAGTAAATCTGGGTACAGAGGTAGACAAGAAAGAGGTTAAGATCGATGCAAATCTGGAGTCTAGCATCAAGCAACGATTGATACAGATGCTGCGTGACTATGTTGAGATCTTTGCCTGGTCTTATGAAGATATGCCTGGGTTGGATACCGATATTGTGGTTCACTGCTTGCCAACTAAGGAAGATTGTCCTCCAGTGAAACAGAAAGTTCGCCGAATACGCCCAGAGATGTCTGAGAAAATCAAGGCTGAGGTTATGAAACAGTTTGACGCCAGTTTCCTAGCCGTTACTTCTTACCCGCAGTGGGTCGCCAACGTGGTTCCAGTGCCAAAGAAAGATGGTAAGGTTCGAATGTGTGTTGACTACAGGGATCTGAACAGGGCGAGCCCCAAGGATGACTTCCCTCTGCCTCATATCGACGTTCTGGTTGACAACACCGCGCAACATAAGGTCTTCTCCTTTATGGATGGTTTCTCCGGTTATAATCAGATTAAGATGGCTCCCGAGGATATGGAGAAGACAACCTTTGTTACTCAATGGGGTACCTTTTGCTACAAGGTCATGCCTTCCGGACTGAAGAATGCTGGGGCAACGTATCAGCGTGCCATGGTCGCTCTGTTCCATGACATGATTCATCATGAGATTGAGGTATACGTTGATGATATGATTGCAAGGTCCCAGATTGAGGAAGAACATCTTGACCACCTTTAGAAGCTATTTGACAGGTTGAAGTTGTACAAGCTGAGGTTAAACCCGAACAAGTGCACCTTCGGGGTGAGGTCTGGTAAGCTGCTGGGTTTCGTCGTTAGTGACAAAGGTATTCAAGTGGATCCTGTAAAGGTGACGGCTATACAGGAAATGCCAGCTCCCCGAATGGAAAAGGAAGTCAGAGGCTTTTTGGGACGTCTGAACTATATTGCCGGATTCATCTCGCACCTGACTGCTACCTGTGAGCCAATCTTCAAGTTACTGAAGAAAGATCAAGTGGTAAGATGGAACGATGAATGTCAGACCTCTTTCAAAAGGATCAAAGAATATCTCCAAGAGCCACCTATTCTGATGCCTCCAATTGAAGGGAGACCTCTGATCCTATACTTGACAGTACTCGATAATTCAATGAGGTGTGTGCTGGGGCAGCATGACGAGTCTGGCCGAAAAGAGCATACTATTTATTACCTTAGCAAAAAGTTTACCGACTGTGAGACCCAATACTCACTGCTTGAGAAAACTTGCTGCGCTTTGGCATGGGCTGCTCGCCGGATGAGACAATATATGCTGACTTACACTACTCTATTGATATCAAAGATGGATCCAATAAAGTATATCTTCAAAAAGCCTGCCTTATCCGGAAGAATAGCAAGATGGTAGATGATCTTGACTGAATACGACATCCAATACACAACCCAAAAGGAAATTAAGGGAAGTGTGTTGGCAGATCATTTGGCACATCAGGCAGTGGATGATTACCAGTCTATGAACTTTGAATTCCCGGATGAGAACATCATGTTGGTGACTGACTGTGAAACGCCTGGACCGGATGAAGGACCTGGGGAGGGATCCCGATGGTCTATGTACTTTGATGGAGCTTCAAACGCTTTGGGTAATGGCATTGGCGCCGTGATTATATCTCCTGAAGGCTGTCATACTCCGTTCACCGCCCGACTATGTTTCAACTGCACCAACAACATGGCGGAGTATGAAGCGTGCATTATGGGTCTTCGAGCATCTATTGACCTAAGGATTAAGTTCTTAAGTGTATTTGGAGATTCCGCTCTCGTGATCAATCAGATCAAAGGCGAGTGGGATACGAAGCACCCAAATCTTATTCCTTACAAAGAGTATGTGTTGACGTTGCTTCCGCACTTCGAGGATATAACCTTTGAACACTTCCCCAGAGAGGAGAATCAGTTAGCGGACGCGCTAGCTATGATGTCTTATAGATGGGACAATGAGGCTCCCCAGATTACCATTGAGAGGTTGGACAAACCCGCACATTGCTGTGACATTGATACTGAAGAGGTAACAGATGAACCCTGGTTTCACGAGGTGAAGAGGTATCTTGAGGCTCAAGAATACCCTGAGGTTGCATCTGTTTATGATAAGAAGTTTTTGAGGAGGTTCGCGGCAAAGTTCTTCATCAGCAACGGTATCCTCTACAAGTGTAACCATGACTCAACCTTGCTGTGATGTGTGGATAAGAACGAAGCAGAAAGGATTATGGTAGAGTTACATGAAGGTACTTTCGGAACTCATTCCAGTGGACACACCATAGCAAAGAAAATACTTCGGGCAGGATATTATTAGTCTACAATGGAAGCCGACTGTTATCAGCATTCTCGGACCTGTCATAAGTGCCAAGTCTATGCGGATAAGGTGCACATACCTCCAGTACCTTTGAACGTCTTGACAACACCTTGGCCTTTTGCAATGTGGGGCATCGACATGATCGGTGAGATCAGACCTACTGCATCCAACAGGCATCATTTCATTCTGGTGGCTATTGATTACTTTACAAAGTGGGTTGAAGCAGCTTCCTTTACTATAGTGACCAAGAACGTCGTGGCACAGTTTATTCGGCACAATCTGATCTGTCGATATGGTGTACCAGAGAGGATCATTACAGACAATGGTACAAATCTCAACAATAAGATGATCACCGAGCTCTGCAAACAGTTTAAGATACATCATCACAACTCTTGTCCTTACCGGCCAAAGATGAATGGGGCTGTAGAAGCGGCTAATAAGAACATTAAGAAGATTGTGCAGAAGATGACGGTGACATACAAAGATTGGCACGAAATGCTACCATTTGCTCTTCATGGGTACCGTACCTCAGCGCGGACGTCAACAGGGGAAACACCCTATTCCTTGGTTTATGTTATGGAGGCGGTCTTGCCCATTGAAGTTCAGATACCCTCTCTTCGGATTATGAAGGACGCAGGTTTGAGCAAAGATGACTGGATTCAGACCCGGCTTGATCAGCTGAACTTAATCGACGAGAAGAGACTTACTACTATTTGTCATGGTCAAACGTATCAAAAGAGGATGATCAAGGCATTTAACAAGAAAGTTAAACAACAAGAGTATCAAGTTGGGGATCTGGTGATCAAGCGCATCATATTACCTCAAGGTGATCCTAGGGGCAAATGGACCCCTACGTACGAAGGGCCATTTGTGGTTAAGAACATTTTCTCAGGAGGAGCTATGATTCTAACCACCATGGATGGTGACGACCTTCCTCACCCCGTCAATGCAGACATAGTGAAAAGATACTACGCATAATCAAAGACCCGCTAGGTTGACTGGCCTAGGCAAAAATAAGGGCTTCCCGACGAACCAAAAGGGTTCAGGCAAAAATAAGGGATGAAAATAAAAAATATGTACACCCGACAAGTCGAAAACCTGAAAAGGCGGCTTGGGCAAAAAAGGGTATCCCGATGGACTGAAAACCCGAAAGGGCGGTCCAGGCAAAAATTAGGGATCAAAGCGTAACACTATGTCTCATTGGATCACCTTGTAACCAGACTTCGATATCGACTATCAAGCTCGGACGACACCAAACAATCTGATCTACCTTCAACCAAGTATCAAAATGATGAGATGCTCGATGTTGTACCCCAAAATTTTCCCTCCCATATTCTTCAAGATTTGCCAAGGTCATGGTTCAAAATCTCTCAAGGATTGCACAGTCCAATTACCTCCTAATACAGTCAACATTAGGGTTTTGGTTCTTGCAAAGAAATTGAGGTTTCCAAGGGTCCAATCAAGTCCCACATGCCTACATACATTGTTATGCATCCATATGTCAAGTTTCAAGACTCACAGCATCAAGTTGCACAGTCAAAAACCCTAATTGCTCCACAGTCAACTGCAGGGGCAAAATGGTCATTTGACAGTCAAAAGTCAAATTTTTGGTCAACATCTCATTTTGAAGCCACATACATCATTTGATCAATTCTTGATCATGATTCTCAAAGCATGGCTCAAAAAGGCTCAAGATGCAAAAGTTTCTATTTTTGGACAGCTGAAAAGTCAACTGCAAATTGACCAAGGCATAACTTCTTCATGGTTTATCAGAAAAATCCCATCCAAAGCTCATTTTGAAGAGAATGGCATTTCCTACAACTCATCTTCACACTTCAAGTCCAAGAAATGCTCTCACAAAAAGTTATCAATTTCAACATTATAGGTCATTTTCAAAAGTCAACAAAAAGGCACTTTAAGTCAAAGACCATAACTTGAGATTGGTAAATCAAAATGACATGGGACCAAAGACATTGGTTGGAGGACTTCAAGACCTTTCCAAAATGTCCAAGAACATGTTCATAGATTCAAAATTGAGCAAGATATGCATTGGAGAAGTTGGGAAATGTTTGGGAATTTTGAAAAGTCAACTTTGCTTCAAAAGCTTCAAAAATGCTAATGGGCCTCAAATTCTTCCTTGAATCATTACCCAAAGCATATGCACGACCTATTAAGCTCAAAGGGATTTATTTTCTTATTTTTAATTAATTAATTGAATTTTTATTCTTATTAATTCATTTAATTAGATTTAATTATGAGAAAAATATCAAATAATGGTTTTAAATCTTTTTTGTGCAGCAAATATGTTCATTATATGCAAAAGATTTCGTGCATCATCTCAAGGGGAAAAGATCATCCATATTTGGCAAGATTTGCATGGAAAAAAGATTGAAAAAGATATGAAAAAAATCAAATATTGAAATCATCAATTCATGGATCTTTGGGCTGGTTTCTTGACCTAATTTCATTCATATACTTATGCAAGACCTAACCTAATGCAAGCACACATGAAAAGCTGCTCAGAAGGAGAGAACAAAGTTGCCAAAATTCCAAAGAAATTGTGAAACTGATTTCATAGTTAAAGCACGTTTCAAAGCATAAAAAGCATTCTAATACGTTCCTGACATTGCTAGGAGTCGATTGCAATCAAGAACAAGTCCCTATACTCCAAGAATCGGTAGAACAGAATCACCCTTTTCATGAATATGTCCATAATCGATTTTTGATTTCCATGCATTATTCATATGTTTTAATTGTTGATTCTTGCTACTAATTATCTTCTGAAACTTTTGGCATAATTTAATTGTTCTAAAAATGCTTGAAACGAGATTCACCATTGATGAAACCTAGGGTTTCAGAAGCTCCAAATTAGGGGTTCTCATATATGGAAAAATTAGACCACCAAACCTGTATGAACACGTTCGTGACAACAAGACGGATCCAATGAAGCAATCGCGCCCTTTTTATGTTTAGGCATATTCTATTCGCTATTTTTACAGGTTGCAGTTTGTGGGGGTTTAAAACCCCGCTACTTGTTTTATGTTTTTGCAGACAAGCGAAGAAGAAGCTAGCGTGTCATCATATGGTTGGAGCATTCAAAAATCTGGTGCGTTTTTCTTGTTTCATATCATTAACTTTTGTTTTTATTATAATATTTGTGTTCCATTACATATGCAAACGCGCACAACAGATCAACTGGCAAGGGATATGCTTGGTAAATGCTGGGACCTGGGTTCGATTCCCAGGTCCCCCACATATTTCATGATTTTTATCCTAACGTGTTCAAATGTAGTGCTCGCTCAGTGGTTCACCTTATACGCACATGCTAAGGCCTGCCAAGTGGACGTGAGATCAATCCAAAGGCTGCAGGAGAAGGTCTATCGTGTACCTCAGTCAACCATCCCACACGTGATACCAAGAAGTCAAACAAGGCTTTGTTCTGATGGGCCAAAAATACTTCCAAAACCTCCCTTTGGGGCCTGACACCCCCTGGTTTGCATTTTCTAATTTTATTTTCTTTTCAAATCTAATTCTTTTTGGATTATTTTAATTAATTGTTTTCTTTAATTCCATAAAATAATTCTTCATGATATAAAAAACAGAAAGAAAAAAAAAATACAATATATTTAATTATTATAATTTTACCATTTAAATATTTTTGTAAATAAATGTTGATAATTCATTTAGTTAATTTAGGTTAAACTTTAATCTTTTTTCTTAATAAATAAAAAATATGTAAAAATTAGGTTTTTGACATTTTTATCTTTTTTTCATAAATTAAACTTTTTCCTCATTATTTCTCATTTATTTACTATTATAATTACAATTTATTTTTGTAAATAAACATGTACATTAAACAATTAGTAAATTAGGTTAATTTTAATACTTTCTTAATAATTAAAATACATAGAATTAGGGTTTCATTTGGATTTTAATTTTTCTTTATTTTCATTAAATACCAAAAAACCTAAAAAATAATTTTTTTTTAATTAAATAATAATTAGACTTTAATTTCAATTTAATTTCAAAAGGGTCAAAACCCTCGGACGTCCTAACTTTTATTCTTTCGCACGTTATTCTTTTTTCTTTTCGAATATTATGTAACTGCTCAAGGCTTGTAATAGTAATTAGGTCTTTTTTACTTTCCGCATCTTTTATCAAAACGGGTCTTTGTATTTTGGCGATGTATAGACCCGCGCCTTGTAATAGCGTAACTTTTATATTTCCGCATTTAAATTTCTGCACTCTTAACTGCTAAAATTGCATGAAAGAATGAATGGCTAATTAAAAACAAGCGTAGCTCACAAATGCCATGATCAAAGATAAAACTTAATTGAAAACAACACACAAATTCACACACCACTCCTAGGGTACGCCTCACCTGTTGCCTTCGAAACGTGGTCGTCGAGTATAGGACGTTTTAGTAAGTCCTTATGTCCATGATCCAGTTGCCTCGGAACGGTTGCCTCGGATTTAAAAAGGATCAAGGGCATAAGGGTAGCTTCTAAGGTATCCTACTGTTGCTCTGGTGATCACACTGTCCCTAAAAAATGAATTGACCCGAACACCTCCAACGGTGGTGCTACCTACCTCTCAATGGTCGGATGGCACTACCTTAAGGACATTTACACAGCCTAATTCCTTAGGGTAGGTAGATGACTTATAAATACTTGCTCTATTCAAAAACAAATCAAAACTCTTTTCACATCGACACTTTCAAAAAGCTTTCAAAACAATTTTTCAAACACTCTTGAGGACTGATACAAGAGTCATTCTGAAATCTTTAAACGAAACTTTTTCAAACCCACTCACACTTTGAAAAGCAAACACTTTTGAAAACAGAATGAGCAAGTATCTAAGAGACCATGGATAACCATGGATAGAAAGGGTGCTAACACCTTCCCTTTCTATAAATCTACCTCCCGAACCGAGAAACTATCTCATAAGGAATTTTGCTGTGCTTTTGTCCTGTCCATGTTGGAGAAAATAAAAGACGGTGGCGACTCTTGCTTCCGCGACATTTCGTGAACCAGCGTTAAACAGTCAGTTCTAAATCCACCTATCACAGAACTGGCGACTCTGCTGGGGAATATACTTAAAGTGAGGTGTACCTTAGGATAGCTCATACTTGTGTTTTCAATTGTCTGAATTGTTTGCTTTATTATTTTGGGTACTGTCTCGGAGTTACATAGATCCTAACCCGGATCTGGGGATACCCTATTAGGTAGCATAAGCTGTGAGGGACCTGTCCGGCGTAGACCGACACGGGTGAAACAGTGGCTACATTGGTGTGGCGCCTTGGTCTTTACCGATATCCCTTGTGTCGCAACGAGGAGAATATGGGTCTTCTGAGGAGTCATTAAGCACCAACCGACCTTAGAACCCTAATTTGACCCAACTTGGCCATAGAACAGTAGCAGTATGCTACACCCATTGAGGCTAAACTCTCGTGATGGTTCTGTCTGCAAGAAAAGATTGCAACGCTGGAGTTATGACCGATTGAGGGTAGTCAGTGATATTGGGATCCTCTAGAACCTGGTTACTTTTGATAGGACAGGTCTTAACCAACAAACTGAAAGAGGGTAGTACCTAAACTTCATGCTGGCCTAAGCTCTAAGGGATGTCTTGTGTGACTTGTGTGCCTTCAAACTTGACTACTTGCATGCTTGTTATCTGACACATGAGTTTCTTGCAGGTTTTGTTTATAGTCCTTAAACTGGACTTATTATAGGGCTTACTTACACCTCGCACCTTTGCATCCACGTGCATAACATCATACCATCATACCATTGCATACATCCTACATAAGGACTAACCCATTTCAAGGATCTCAAGGGTTTGTGATGCAGGTCATGATGAACCAAAATGTCTAGCAAGGGGCAAAGAGGATTTATTTTCCTCTAGCCAAGGTTGTTTGGAGATCAAAACATGGGTCAGGGGCTATGACCCACTTGATATGGTGAGATATTGACTCTTGAAGAAGGTTCCCCTAGCCAAGGTTGTTTGAAAATCAAAACAAGGTTGATAACTTGAGTCAGGGGCTATGACCCACTTGATATGGTGAGCTTTGACTCTTGAAGAAGGACTCTCAACAACATGAAGTTCCCTCCATCAAGCTACGAAATTCAAATGTTAACAATTTTCTTGTTTACCCCGCGAGATCCTTGAAAACATCGCATGCATATCATACACATCATTGCATAACAGGTACCCTTGTTACAAGTCACTTACCCTCTTTGCTGTTTATTTCAGCAATGGCTTCCCAACAAGATAACCAGGGTCTTCATGCTCAAGAGACTCAGTTCAGGGAGATCTTCCTAAGCCTATCCAAGGGGCAGGAAGAGTTGAGGACACTCCTCATGGGGAATTTGGTCAAGAGCAGTCCTGAAGACAGTAAGGATGAACGACTGAAACATCTGCAAGCTGAAGTGGATACAATGAGAACCCAGATGCTGGGGCAAGTGGCTCTTATCCAAGGTTTGGCTCGGGAGCAAGAAGAGTTGAGAACTATGGTCAACCAGCTTCACCAAGAGAAGCAAACAGTCCAAGTCAGGGACCAGGTCACTGATCAGCTTCCAAGAGGACAAGAGTCTGGTATTGGGAAGAATAGACCTCTCCAGATTGCTACCACTTCACAAGTCCAACAACGACTTCACCAAGAACAATGGGTTGATCAGAGCAAGCCAGACAAGCCCAGGAGGCAATTCACCCAGCTCAACATGTCGCTGTTTCAAGATTTACAACGCCTGTTGAGATTGAATCTGATCACATTAAGGGCTCCTCTCCAGAATCCCAACACATCAGCTCCTACCTATCATTCCAATAGAAGGTGTGCCTACCACTCGGCCAGTCCAGGACATGACACAAATGAGTGTTGGGCTCTGAAGAACAAGATCCAGGACCTGATTGATGAAGGAGCATTGGAGTTCACACAAGATGGTCAGGCTGAGTTTTTCTGCCATCCCTCCAAGGTTCACCATTTGAAGTGACAAGTCCTGAGACTAGAAAACTTTTGTTCATTCGAATGTTCAAGCTGTTTTTTTTTTTTGATTGTTTAAACATTTATTCATGTCGAACGTTGTTACTTTATCAATGCATCGCATATGTCTGTTTTGAATCAATATATCCGCATTCGCTATATTCAAACTGTTTTCATATTCTGTGATGATCAATTCTCGGTTAATGATTCTAAGTCTCTTGAGGGAGGATGACGAAAACGATACCACGATCTTTACAGTATGCTTTTGAACAGACCCTGCTGATGAGGTACATGCATTGTTTCAAATCCTAAACACTGGAGTTATAAGGAAGATAATCCCTCGTCAACCCCTTCGAGCCAAAGAAGTAGGAGTTTTTGTTTTCGAAAATTTTTAAAACCCTTAATCATAACCTGGGGCAGGGTAGTTCTCTCAGTTGATCCAGGTGCACAATGAATGACATCAAAGGATTCCTTCTAAAACAAAAGACAGTGATGGTTCAGAATAATGATAAAGATAGGCAGTCATTATCTCCTAGAAATGAAAGCCCATTAAGTCAAAACCTATGAAGGAGACTTACAAAAACTGGGGCATCCCGCTGACTGTAAATTCAAAAAGAATCAGTTCAGGCAAAAAAAAACAAAAAAAAATAGGGATAACGAAATAAAAAAGAAAGAGGTTCTACAAGCCCTCAACAAAAAGAAACGACTGCCTATTCAAAATAAAACTGTCAACATCCGAACCATCATTGGTATATCAAGACAAAGACTCAAACAAGGTCTAACGCATGATCAACTGAGTTTAGGTTTGAAGAACATCACGAAGAGCAGGTGGGTACAAATAAAATTTGAGCCTTTATCCTTTGTTTCTTAAACCGTGAACCAGGCCACATTACAACCCTAAAAAGTCCTAGCTGAAGCATGGGTTAGTTCGAAAGCATACTGTTACAAAGGTATCCTGACTCCTTAAGGCTTGCAGTAAAATAACGAGTTGACACCACAGTTTACAAAAGAACTCACTTGTTTTATTAAAACTGCATTTTCAAAAACTTCGAAACAGACATAAGCTTTGCATTTTTAACATAACTTTGTTTGCATATGACTATTTGTTTGAACAGCATAGAAGCTCGCACGACGAATGTCTAATGAACAAAAGCATTCCCAATCAAGGGGCATGGCATGATCATTGTCCATCATCTGGGGCAGTTAAGTCAAGATTCAGAGAATCTCTCAAAATGCCAAATAGCCAGGGGCAGATCTCTGTCTGAATCAATTGGGGCATTGAGCATGAATTCCAACAACGAATCTTGCACAATCAAAGATCTTCTGGTGGTATGGCAACACAATGCTACCAACAGGGGCACCTCCCTGCACTCTGAGAGTGTGGACATAGTCGAAAAAATACTACGCATAATCAAAGACCCGCTAGGTTGACACACTTAGGAAAAAATAAGGGCTTCCCGGCGAACCAAAAAGGTTCGGGCAAAAATAAGGGATGAAAAAGAAAAAATCTATACACCCGGCAAGTCGAAAACCTGAAAAGGCGGCTTGGGCAAAAATGGGTATCCCGGTGGACTGAAAACCCGAAAGGGCGGTCCAGGCAAAAGTTAGGGATCAAAGCGTACGACTATGTCCCGTCATCTTGTCACTTACTTACCAGAAGAAGATCTGTCAAACGGCAGTCACCAAGCACCTCCTCAGGTACCTCATCCCGCAGAAACAGGGGCAATAAGAATTGTCTAAGCAATTTGGTTGCTCTTTCCACCGAAGTGCCAAGGTAATTTCAGCTGAAGAACGCGACCAATATGTCTTCACTCCCTACAGAGTACGAACGCCTCTCCGGCTTTATTCAAAGGTTATTTCTCCACCAGAGCTTATAACTGGGTTATCCTCAGCTAAAAGCCACGGAAAGATCGTCCTCGGCAAAGTCTTCCTATCCCCAGCGGAGTTCATCAAAACTTCCATCATAACATATCAATGGTATCCCCAGCGGAGTTATCATCAACCTCAGCAAAGTACCTCTCTTGCCCCACAGAGTTACCTCCCCGCAGAGTAATCTATTCGCCAAGTTTATTCCCCAATAGAGTTATCTTCTCCTACCGGTATCCTTGCAACCATCATCCCCAGCGGAAACGAAGAATCTAACTCTTCAACGTCAGCCCAGGATTTAACTTCCCGGCATACGTCAAGGATTTATTTTCCTAGACGAAGATACATTCATAAACGTCACATTATTATACATCATGATACATGCATATATGCATACAATCTCATGTATTGAGAACATCGTTGCTTGATCCATGTCATGCATTGCATATGACTGACCTTTACCTTTCAGGAAGGATACAGTTAAATGATCAGCTATGTCAAAGTAGACAAATTCAGTCAAAGTAGACAAATACAGGAAAATTCAGTCAAAAGAAGACAAGACCAGTTAAAATTAATTCCACTCGTCGTTATAGACACTCGTCGTTATAGACACTCGTCGTTATAGACACTCGTCGTTATAGACACTCGTCGTTATAGACACTCGTCGTTATAGACACTCGTCGTTATAGACACTCGTCGTTATAGACACTCGTCGTTATAGACACTCGTCGTTATAGACACTCGTCGTTATAGACACTCGTCGTTATAGACACTCGTCGTTATAGACACTCGTCGTTATAGACACTCGTCGTTATAGACACTCGTCGTTATAGACACTCGTCGTTATAGACACTAGTCGTTATAAACACTCGTCGCTATAGACACTCGTCGTTATAGACACTCGTCGTTATAGACACTCGTCGTTAAAGACCATCCGTCCATGAAGATAACTTGTCAGTAGAGACACCTCACCAACCTTTCTATTATTCCAGACTCGATTCCTGTATCCTGCCAGGGCACGTCTGAAGAGTTCGAAGATCCGATTCCTGTATCTTGCCAGGGTGTATCTGTTGACGACTATATTCCAGACTCGATTCCTGTATCCTTCCGGGGCACGTCTGAAGAGTTCGAAGATCCGATCCCTGTATCTTGCCAGGGTATATCTGTTGACGACTATTCTCCGGACTCGACTCCTGTATCTTGCCAGGGCACGTCTGAAGAGTTTAAGGATTCGATTCCTGTATCCAGCCAGGGCACATCTACATAAAGAGTTTGAAGATCAACCCCTGTAACATGCCAGGTAATTATCTTTCTTTCTCAGGTACACAAGTTCTCGCTAAGGAATCTCTTACGCGATCAACACCTAGATGGCATCTATAAGCCCATCCACATACCGACAGTCTCCAAATGGCATCTATAAGCCCATTCCCGACAAAGTCCTGTCACACTTCCAGATGGCATCTATAAGCCCATCCTCCTATCCATCAGTCTCCAAATGGCATCTGTAAGCCCATTCCCGTCGTCACACTGCTGACATTCTAACATGTGAGCGCAAATTTCAGGGCACTCTAGTGTTCAATCATCTTCCACCTTCGGATTACGAAAGGCACGCCAGCCAATCTACATCCTCAGGTCTAAGAAGATTGAACAGGGGCAACTGTTGTACCCCAAAATTTGCCCTCCCATATTCTTCAAGATTTGCCAAGGTCATGGTTCAAAATCTCTCAAGGATTGCACAGTCCAATTGCCTCCTAATACAGTCAAAATTAGGGTTTTGGTTCTTGCAAAGAAATTGAGGTTTCCAAGGGTCCAATCAAGTCCCACATGCCTACATACATTGTTAAGCAACCATATGTCAAGTTTCAAGACTCACAGCATCAAGTTGCACAGTCAAAAACCCTAATTGCTCCACAGTCAACTGCAGGGGCAAAATGGTCATTTGACAGTCAAAAGTCAAATTTTTGGTCAACATCTCATTTTGAAGCCACAGACATCATTTGATCAATTCTTGATCATGATTCTAAAAGCATGGCTCAAAAAGGCTCAAGATGCAAAAGTTTCTATTTTTGGACAGTTGAAAAGTCAACTGCAAATTGACCAAGGCATAACTTCTTCATGGTTTATCAGAAAAATCCCATCCAAAGCTCATTTTTAAGAGAATGACATTTCCTACAACTCATCTTCACACTTCAAGTCCAAGAAATGCTCTCACAAAAAGTTATCAATTTCAACATTATAGGTCATTTTCAAAAGTCAACAAAAAGGCACTTTAAGTCAAAGACCATAACTTGAGATTGGTAAATCAAAATGACATGGAACCAAATACATTGGTTGGAGGACTTCAAGACCTTTCCAAAATGTCCAAGAACATGTTCATAGCTTCAAATTTGAGCAAGATATGCATTGGAGAAGTTGGGAAATTTTTGGGAATTTTGAAAAGTCAACTTTGCTTCAAAAGCTTCAAAAATGCTAATGGGCCTCAAATTCTTCCTTGAATCATTACCCAAAGCATATGCACGACCCATTAAGCTCAAAGGGATTTATTTTCTTATTTTTAATTAATTAATTGAATTTTTATTCTTATTAATTCATTTAATTAGATTTAATTATGAGAAAAATATCAAATAATGGTTTTAAATCTTTTTTGTGCAGCAAATATGTTCATTATATGCAAAAGATTTTGTGCATCATCTCAAGGGGACAAGATCATCCATATTTGGCAAGATTTGCATGGAAAAAAGATTGAAAAAGATATGAAAAAATCAAATATTGAAATCATCAATTCATGGATCTTTGGGCTGGTTTCTTGACCTAATTTCATTCATATACTTATGCAAGACCTAACCTAATGCAAGCACACACGAAAAGCTGCTCAGAAGGAGAGAACAAAGTTGCCAAAATTCCAAAGAAATTGTGAAACTGATTTCATAGTTAGAGCACGTTTCAAAGCATAAAAAGCATTCTAATACGTTCCTGACATTGCTAGGAGTCGATTGCAATCAAGAACAAGTCCCCATACTCCAAGAATCGGTAGAACAGAATCACCCTTTTCATGAATATGTCCATAATCGATTTTTGATTTCCATGCATTATTCATATGTTTTAATTGTTGATTCTTGCTACTAATGATCTTCTGAAACTTTTGGCATAATTTAATTGTTCTAAAAATGCTTGAAACGAGATTCACCATTGATGAAACCTAGGGTTTCAGAAGCTCCAAATTAGGGGTTCTCATATATGGAAAAATTAGACCACCAAACCTATATGAACACGTTCGTGACAACAAGACGGATCCAATGAAGCAATCGCGCCCTTTTTATATTTAGGCATATTCTATTCGCTATTTTTACAGGTTGCAGTTTGTGGGGGTTTAAAACCCCCGCTACTTGTTTTATGTTTTTGCAGACAAGCGAAGAAGAAGCTAGCGTGTCATCATATGGTTGGAGCATTCAAAAATCTGGCGCGTTTTTCTTGTTTCATATCATTAACTTTTGTTTTTATTATAATATTTGTGTTCCATTACATATGCAAACACGCACAACAGATCAACTGGCAAGGGATATGCTTGGTAAACGCTGGGACCTGGGTTCGATTCCCAGGTCCCCCACATATTTCATGATTTTTATCCTAACGTGTTCAAGTGTAGTGCTCACTCAGTGGTTCACCTTATACGCACATGCTAAGGCCTGCCAAGTGGACGTGAGATCAATCCAAAGGCTGCAGGAGAAGGTCTATCGTGTACCTCAGTCAACCATCCCACACGTGATACCAAGAAGTCAAACAAGGCTTTGTTCTGATGGGCCAAAAATACTTCCAGAACCTCCCTTTGGGGCCTGACACCCCCTGGTTTGCATTTTCTAATTTTATTTTCTTTTCAAATCTAATTCTTTTTGGATTATTTTAATTAATTGTTTTCTTTAATTCCATAAAATAATTCTTCATGATATAAAAAACAGAAGAAAAAAATACAATATATTTAATTATTATAATTTTACCATTTAAATATTTTTGTAAATAAATGTTGATAATTCATTTAGTTAATTTAGGTTAAACTTTAATCTTTTTTCTTAATAAATAAAAAATATGTAGAAATTAGGTTTTTGACATTTTTATCTTTTTTTCATAAATTAAACTTTTTCCTCATTATTTCTCATTTATTTACTATTATAATTACTATTTATTTTTGTAAATAAACATGTACATTAAACAATTAGTAAATTAGGTTAATTTTAATACTTTCTTAATAATTAAAATACATAGAATTAGGGTTTCATTTGGATTTTAATTTTTCTTTATTTTCATTAAATACCAAAAAACCTAAAAAATAATTTCTTTTTTTTTAATTAAATAATAATTAGACTTTAATTTCAATTTAATTTCAAAAGGGTCAAAACCCTCGGACGTCCTAACTTTTATTCTTTCGCACGTTATTCTTTTTTCTTTTCGAATATTATGTAACTGCTCAAGGCTTGTAATAGTAATTAGGTCTTTTTTACTTTCCGCATCTTTTATCAAAACGGGTCTTTGTATTTTGGCGATGTATAGACCCGCGCCTTGTAATAGCGTAGCTTTTATATTTCCGCATTTAAATTTCCGCACTCTTAACTGCTAAAATTGCATGAAAGAATGAATGGCTAATTAAAAACAAGCGTAGCTCACAAATGCCATGATCAAAGATAAAACTTAATTGAAAACAACACACAAATTCACACACCACTCCTAGGGTACGCCTCACCTGTTGCCTTCGAAACGTGGTCGTCGAGTATAGGACGTTTTAGTAAGTCCTTATCTCCATGATCCAGTTGCCTCGGAACAGTTGCCTCGGATTTAAAAAGGATCAAGGGCATAAGGGTAGCTTCTAAGGTATCCTACTGTTGCTCTGGTGATCACACTGTCCCTAAAAAACGAATTGACCCGAACACCTCCAACGATGGTGCTACCTACCTCTCAATGGTGGGATGGCACTACCTTAAGGACATTTACACAGCCTAATTCCTTAGGGTAGGTAGATGACTCATAGATACTTGCTCTATTAAAAAACAAATCAAAACTCTTTTCACACCGACACTTTCAAAAAGCTTTCAAAACAATTTTTCAAACACTCTTGAGGACTGATACAAGAGTCATTCTGAAATCTTTAAACGAAACTTTTTCAAACCCACTCACACTTTGAAAAGCAAACACTTTTGAAAACACAATGAGCAAGTATCTAAGAGCCCATGGATAACCATGGATAGAAAGGGTTCTAACACCTTCCTTTTCTATAAATCTACCTCCTGAACCGAGAAACTATCTCATAAGGAATTTTGCTGTGCTTTTGTCCTGTCCATGTTGGAGAAAATAAAAGACGGTGGCGACTCTTGCTTCCGCGACATTTCGCGAACCAGCGTTAAACAGTCAGTTCTAAATCCACCGATCCCACTCGAGGACATAAAGGCAATAGCAGAGTTGGAGCCCAGTGGGATTGTTCATATAGTTTTTTTTCTTTGTTTTTCATAAATTGTATAAACTCTATTGTGCGGCGGCGTTCTCTTACTAGGACGCGAGCCTCTTGTACAAAAACGCATATTTACAGGATAACTTCAAAATCAATACAAGTCATTTTTACAAAGAAATTTCAAACTGTTTTCCTTTTTCAGTTTTGTTTTGCGAGAACGCCCAATGTTCATTTTTGATATATGCATTTGACATTGATTGCTGCTCATAAATATTTACATGCGAAACAAAAGACAATTACTTGTAATATCAAAAACAGGGGAAACCGAGAAATGTCCAAACCGTACAGTTGCTCTACCCTCCAGGTATATGGATAGACCTAGTTGGAGAAAACGATTGAAAGTATATTCATTCCCCGCAGAGTAAAGAGAAAGATAATGGTGTTAGCTCTCCCCAGCTGAGACTCGCAACTGTGAATGAATCGGTAATATTCTCCCCAAGCAGAGTTTATCTACCATCAGCATTGAAAAAAAAATTATCCCCAGCGGAGTATAAAAAATATCCCCAGTGGAGTTTGAAAAATCATCCCCAGTGGAGTTTGAAGAACCCCAGTAGACTCTGGAAGATTGTCCCCGGTAGAGTCTAAAAGGTTATTCCCCGTGAAGTCGCAACTGGAAAATCATCCCCAACGGAGTTCATTCCTTTCACAAACAGAAATTCAATCCCCGACATGTTTCATTATCGCCAGCAACGGTAATTCATCCCCAGCTGAATTTATCAACGGAATCCTCAGCAGAGCATCTCTTCCCCATAGAGTCATTCTCTCGTCAACTTATTCCCCAGCGGAGTTATCCGCTCCTACAGGTTTATTCTCACAAACATCTTCATCCATTATCCCCAACGGAAACTAAGAATTCAACTCTTTTCTCCAGTAGCAATCCAGGATTTATTTTCCCCAGCTAAAAACATCACATTTCCATACATCATGGCACATGCATATATGCATCATACAACACAATCTCATTTATTTTGAGAACATCATCGCTTGATACATATCATGCATTACATACAGCTAACCTTTACCTTTCAGGAAAGATACTCACAAAATTTAAGCCGTAAAACCCGGATTACGACTGGATAACAGCCCAACAAGTTATTGTGAAGCCTGGATTACAACCAGACAACAATACAAGTTCCTGTGAAATCTGGATCACGACCAGATAGCGGTTAAAGATACTGTGAAGGATGGATTTCGACCAGATAACAGATAAGGGATACTGTGCAGCATAGATTACGACCAAACAGCAGTCCACCCGGCCAGATACTATGAAGCTCAGATTACGACTAGATGTTAGTAGGCCCAAAGCCAAATGGAAGCTCGGATTACGACCGGATAGCCATTTGATCTCTTATGAAGACTGAATTACGACCAGACAAGAAGTAAAGTATTGTGAAGATTGGATTTCGACCAGATAACAGATAAGGGATATTGTGCAGCTTGGATTACGACCAAACAGCAGTCCACCCGACCAGATACTATGAAGCTCGGATTACGACCAAATGTTAGTAAGCCCAAAGCCAAATGGAAGCTCGGATTACGACCGGATAGCCATTTGATCTCTTTTGAAGACTGGATTACAACCAGATAAGAAGTAAAGTATTGTGAAGCCTGGATTACGACCAAACAGCAGTACAGAACACCATGAAGCCTAGATTACGACCAGATAACGATAAAAGGATTGAAGCCTGGATTACGACCAGATAGTAGTACAAGACCCTGTGAAGTTTGGATGTCGACTAAATAGCAGTTTACCTGGACAGTTACTAAGAAGACCGGGGTCGACCGGATATCAGTGTGCCCTAAAATTCGAGTTAAAGCCTGGATGCGACCGGATAACGTTTGAATTCCTTCTGAAACCTGGATTACAGCCAGATAGGAATTAAGAAGTTGCGAAACCTGGGTTACGACCGGATAGCAAGTTTTAACCTCATCTCCCCAGTAAGTCTGTAAAGCCTGGATTACGACCAGATAGCAGTCGGTCTTATTACTATGAAGCTTGGACCATGACCAGATAACAGTTCATCTTCACCTCCTCGACTAAGAGACAGTTCCTCAATAGAATAACAGACGATCGAAGTTCCTAAAATTCAACAGAGATGATTCCTCAACAGAATAACGTACGACGAAGCTCCTAAAATTCTATTTCTCTCAAAGACAGAGATCAACCTTCCCCAGCGGAATCTTCCTCAACAATAGGTATGCAAGCTCTCGCTAAGGAATCTCTTACGCGATCGACACTCCTTCAGATGGCATCTTTAAGCCCATCCTCTTGTCATCAATTTCCAAATGGCATCCGTAAGCCCATTCCCGACATTACAAGACAAATATCACTTCATGCGAGTGCAAATTTCTAGGCACTCTAGTGTTTAATCCTCTTCCACCTTCGGATCACGAAAGGCACGAAAGTCAATCTACATCCTCAGGTTTAAGAAGATTGAACAGGGGAAGCTGTTGTACCCCAAAATTTTCCCTCCCATATTTCTCAAAACATTTCAAGAATGATACTCAAGTTGCTCAAGGTAGTCCAAGGGTTGGCCAGACAAGCTCCCTCCTAAGGCAGTCTACTTCAAATTAGGGTTTCATGTTACATCAAGATACTTGAGTCCAAGTGATCCCAAATTCTCACCAATGTCCTAATATGTTCTCAAGATCATCCATGTCAAGTTTCAAGCCCTACAGAGAAAGTTTGCTCAGTCAATTGCTCAAAGGCCTGAAAATCGACTATGCTAGGGAAAAAGTCAAATGTGGCCCACATACATTCAAACTTCAATATTTTTGGTCAAAATCCTCATTTTGAAGTATATTTCATCATTTTATCAAGGGTTGATCAGGATTCATCAAGGATTGCTCATAATTCATCAAGACTCAAAAGTTGCTAAATTAGGGTTTTGTAGGAAACGTCAACTCAACTTTGACCAAGCATAACTTTCTCATAATTTATGTGAAATGACCCACACAAAGCTCATTTTTAAGAGGATGCAATTACCTACAATCCATTTTCATGTCCCAAGTTCAAAATATGCACTCACAAGAAGTTATAAATTTGGACATTATAGGTCATTTTGAAAAGTCAACAAAAACACCTTTTTTTTGTTAAAGCTTCATACATAATAATGGTATATCAAATTGAGATGAGACCAAAGGGTTGATTAGAGGAGATATCAAGCTTTCTAAAAAGTCCAAGAACACATCCAAAGAGTCAAAATTGAGGAAGTTATGTATTGTTGAAGTTGACCTTTTTTGCAAAATTGCCAAAAGTCAACTATCCCTAAAACTTCAAATTTTGCCAAATGGGCGCAATCTTTTTCACTTGTTTTGATTTGGAAACATAGCCCACGAGCTCTAGTCTTTTCCACTTGTCCATATCTTAATTTTATTATTTATTTTGATTTTTATTTGAATTAATTCAATTTAAATCAAAATAAATCATATAAAATCAAAAACATTGAAAACAAAAGATTTGGTGATTATTTCAGGTTCCAATTACAGCTAGCAAATCATTCAAACTCGTATCAAGGCATGAATGCACAAAAAGATTGGGTTTGGACCAAATTTGGAAAGTTTTAAAAGGGTATTAAATCAAATCAAAAATCATTGAAGGAGAAAGTTTTGGATGCAATTATCAACCCTAATGCATTGCTTGGTACATATAGAGTGCGTGCAGACCTAAAAATAGGTTAGAGACAGGCGTATGAGCAAGAACAAAATCTGAAAAAAGTCAAGAAAAATGTAAGATCGAAATCCCATTTGGAGGCAGTTTCAGGACCTTTAAACGATCCCAATCACTTCCTGGGAGTCTCTGCAAGCTAAAGCAATCAAAAACAAGTCCATTCCAGTCCTAAAATGCATTGTAAGTCCATCACGACATACCCCTGTTCTTGAATTCGTATCTCGTAATATAAGCATTGTTAACATGAATTAATTTCATATTCTTGATCTATGGAACATATGCAAACTTTCTACATCATTCAATTTCATTTATATGGCCTATATTGTAAATCACCATTGCTAGGTTTCAGAGCTTTGTTTTAGGGTTGTTGATTACAGGGGAAATTGGTCTTCGTAAGTGGTACTATCATGTTCAGGAGGACGAGACGAACACAACCATGGCTTTAGATGTTATTTCCATGGCCTGTGGAAGATTTTGAGAAAGCTCAGGTCTGTAGCAACGAACATTTGTCCGTAGGTATAGGTTATCAAACCTTTAGCCACGGAGAGAGGAAGGAGACGATTTGCTGGCACCCTCCTATTGGGTCTTTTGAATTTTCGCGCCGAAATTCCATTACTGCGCTTGTTTCTTATTTGTTTATTATTTTGTGTTATTATTACAACAAAAACAAATGGCCCAGTGGTAGCCAGCTGGTTGTTAAGGCATTGGGAGGCTGGAGGTCAGGGGTTCGATCCCTGCCTCCAACATTTGTTATTTTCTTATTTATTTTCAGGCAATTCAGTATGGTGCAAGCCAAGAGACCACCATAGGTCTTCATCATCAATCATGCCAAGTGGCTGGATGGCCAAATTTGATGGCCATCCAGGAAGGAACACCATGAGCCAGGGTCAGCGCATCATACTGGATCCAAGAAAGTCAGCATGGATCATCACTATTTTGGGCCCAAATTCCTGTTAATTGCACCCTCCAACAATGTTGTTTCAGGCCCATCTCTTATTCTTTCTTTTTATATTTCATTTAATTATTTTTGTTTATTTAATTTAATTACTAACCAAATTATTTTTCTTTTTTATCAAAAAATCACAAAAAACATTATTTATCCAATTAAATTCAAGATATTATTTTTATTAAAAAGGTAATTAATTTAATTAGGTTTATTAATTTATGCAATTTTAATTCTTTTTGGAAATAATTAAAATTAATTAGAATAAGTAGGTTTTATTACTAACTCAATTATTTTATTTCTTTCCTAAAACCAAAAATAGGTCTTGTAATTATTTTTATTAATTAATTTAATCACTAATTAATTTTCATATTTAATTTAGAAAAACTTAATTCTTTTCTTTAAAAAATATTAAAAACAAAAAAAAACATTTTTCTCTTTTAATTAGGTTAGAAGGGTCAAAACCCTAATTTCGCATTCGATCTAATTTGTCATCGCGCGCTTTATTATTATTTTTATCCAATTATTGTACCTGCTCACAGTTTGTAATAGTTTTAATTAGGACTTTTACATTTATCGCTTTTACTTTCAAAGGGTTTGTTTTTGGCTATGTAAATACTCGAAGCCTTGTAATAGCGTAGTTTAATTTCCGCACTTTAAAATTCCGCAAATTATTAACTGTTAGATGTATGAATAATTAGGGTTTGCATGACAAGAATGTATGCTAATTTTAAAACAGTTAGATCGCCCTAAATGTGCAAAGATAAAAATAATCTGAAATCGAATCACTCACACATGCGCACTCCTAGCGTACACTCCCACTTGGTTGCCTTCGGTAAATGGTCATTGAGTATAGGATGCTTTAGTGGTCGTCCTTTTGTCCAAAGATCAAGTTGTCTCGGAAAGGTTACCTCGGATATTGTCGCCTCAGATAAATGATCTAAGACATTAGGGTTACTACTAAGACGTCCTAACATTACTTTAGTGACCGTACGTCCCTTTCAAATTGACCCTCAAAACTCCGACGACGGTGCTACCTACTCACTAATAGTGGGATAGCATTGTGTTGTACCCCAAAATTTGCCCTCCCATATTTCTCAAAACATTTCAAGAAAAATTCACAAGTCCAACCCGGTGCGTCATATTCAGGTGTTCTTTCGCCAAGATATCTCTGATAGCGTATTCTCAAATTCAGGTTCGGCTCAAGAGTCAATTCTTTAAAGAAGGTATCCGACTGTGTGAGTTTTCTCGAGGAAATATGGTGAAAAAAGTGTGCTGAAAGTGCAGTTTTTACGCGCTAAAAATTTCATAACTTGAAGATTGTGGCTCGTTTTGAACCCGTTCCGGTGGCCGAAATTCCGTCTTGACGTCATCTATGTTTTCATCTCTCACGGATGGAAGCCAATTACGATCAGAAGGTCTTCAAAAATGCGGATTTATCAAGTACTTTCGTACCGAAAATTAGTGACAGAAGTTTATTTGCATCATGTTCAGAAAATCATAACTTGGTCGATTTTTATCGTATCGAGCTGGTTCTGGCGCCAAAATTTCACAAATTGAGTTGGCTACATTTTCACAGAAGGTATTGAGTTCAAACGGTATTTAAAAGGCCTTCATTGTTTGCTCAGAGTGCGTGACACGCCGAAAATCCTGAATGCTGAATATTATTTCATCTGGGCCGAAACTTCGAAAATTCATAACTCGGTCAATTTTTATCGGATTGGGCTCATATTTTTACACAAGGTCATGGACTCATAGATTTACAACTTTGCTTCAAAAGTCGAGACCGGATTATGCTCCGATCAATACCAGTTTTTTATTGAAGAACATGTCAGAGTCGACACTGGAGCCCAAAATATGTTTGTTTGAGCTGAAACTTCAAAAATTCATAATTAATTCACCGTTTATCCGATTGAGCCGATTTTCGGACAGGAGTTAGTTCTCGATATCGGCTACATTTTGTTTTCACATTTCAACTTCAAAAATTGCACTTAAGTCCCTGCGATTTAGCCTGGAAAGTGACGAACTCAAGTGAACATTGGAGACCCAATTGCACATTCAAAGCCCATTTTCTTTACCCTAATTTCCATTATATAATCACATTCTTTTCACACAAACGAGAAAGAAAAAAAACCTTGCCACAACGCTGTCAGAATATCAAATTCTTTCAAGAACCCTAAAACCTTGAAATCCTTATCACAAATCCCTCTCTCACTACAAACAAGCCATCCCGGTTACAAACCAACATCTCACTACAAACAAGCCATCTCAGTTACAAACCAACATCTCACTACTTCTTCAGTAAGGGTGAGGCTGGCTTGATCTTCATAATCAAAAGGGCATAAAAGAATTCATGTCACTACTTTTCCAGTAAGGGTAAGGTTGATTTGATCTTCATGATCAAAAGGGTATAATCATTCATACATGCCATATTGGGCCTAAACATTAAATTTCTTCATATATTGGCTTTATTTGTATTTTATGATATATAGTAATTTATTTAATCTGTTCATGAGATTCAACACTGCAGATTTAGACAGGATCCCATGCAGGTTCATTAAGAAACGTTGAGGCTAAAACACAAATGGCCAAAAGCCAAAAGCCAAACGGCCAAAACAGAACAGCTTACACATGACACCAATACATGGCGAGACAGATATCCTGAGAAGGTTAAGGAACGTGGAGGCCAGAACACAAATGACCAAAAGCCAAAACACAAATGGCCAAAAGCCAAAAGCCAAATGGCCAAAACAAAACAGTTTACACATGACACCAACAGCTGTTTCACCCCTCCAATCAGGCCCGTATACTCATAAACTCTCTCTATTTTTATTATTTTCCTTTAATTAATTAATCGTTATTCTTTTTATTAATCACTAACCAATTAACATTTTTTCCTAATAAAATAAAATAAAAAAAATATTTTATTTATTAAAATTAATTTCATCACTTTTATTTTTATAAATAAATTAATTTAATCAATTTAGCTTTAATTAGATTTAACTTTTAATATTTTTTACAATATTTAAAATCAATTTAGAATATTAGGTTTTTATTAGCATTAATTCAATTTATTTTATTTCTTTAAAAAACTCAAAAATCCAAAAATATTTTCATTATTTAATTTAATTTAATTGTTCATTTAATTTAATTCCATTTAATTCAAAAATAACCAAAAAAATCACTTTCTTTCAAAAAAGGGTCAAAACCCCAAAAAAAACTCGCATCCGATTTAATTTCCCGCACGCGATCCATTTTATCATATTATTGTATTTGTTTCCCGGAATGTAATAGTTCTTAATTAGGACTTTAATTATTTATGGCTTTATTTTTACTTTCCGCATTTTATTTCAAGGGTTGTTTTTGGCGATGTAAATACCTGACGCCTTGTAATAGTTTAGAGTTAATTTCCGCAATTTAAATTCCGCAACTATTAACTGTTAGATGTTTGATAAATAGGGAATGCATGACAAGATCAAATGTATGAAATTAAAATCAGCCCGTAGCTCACCATAACATGTGTAAAGATAACTTAACTGAAACCTGACACACTCGCACATGCCACTCTTAGGGTACGCCTCACTTGGTTGCCTCGACGTGGTCGTCAAGTATAGGACGTTTTAGAGGTCGCCCTCCTATCTAAAGATCCAGTTGCCTCGAAACGGTTGCCTCGGATAAAAGGATCTAGGACATTAGGGTTACCGCTAAGGCGTCCTACTATTGCTTTGGTGACCACATTGTCCCTTAATCGAATTGACCCGAATACCTCCAACAACGGTGCTACCTACTTCTCAATAGTGGGATAGTACTGTCCAAAGGACTCTTACACAGCCTAATTCCTTAGAGTAGGTAGATTTCTCCTGGGTACTTGCTCTCTCAAACAAACAAAACAACTTTTCGCACTGACACTTTCAAAAAGTTTTCAAACAAATTTTTCATACACTCTTGAGGATAGATACAAGAGTTACCTAGAAATATTTCAAACGAAACTTTTTCAAAACCCACGCACACTTGAAAAGCAAACAATTTTTGAAAACATAAGAGCAAGTACCTTAGAGCCCGTGGATAACCACGTATAGAAAGGGTGCTAACACCTTCCCTTTCTATAAATCTACCTCCCGAACCGAGAAACATTCTCGAAAAGGAATTTTGCTGTGCTTTTGTCCTTTCCATGTTGGAGAACATAAAAGACGGTGGCGACTCTTGCTTACCGCGACATTTCGCGAACCAGCTTAAAAACAGTCAGTTCTATTTCCACCGATCATAGAACTGGAGACTCTGCTGGGGAATATTTGAATAAGTGAGGTGTACCTTAGGATTAGACCACTCTTATGTTTTCAATTGCTTGTTTTGTTTGCTTTTATATTGTGTGCTTGCATCGGAGTTTCATAGATCCTAACCCGGATCTGGGGAATACCTTTTAGAAGTAGCAACAAACTGTGAGGGAACTGTGCGGGGTATACCGACATGGTTGAAGCAGTAGCTACATTGATGTGGCACTTTGGTGAGTACCGGTAACCCTTGAGTCAAGTCAAGGAGAGTACGGGGCCGCCGCGTGGTGTCGTGAAGCATCAACTGACCTTAGGAACCTTACTTGACCATCCTGGCCTCTTTAGGGGTAGTGAGATGACCGACTTTGGTGCAGTCCGAAGTTGGTAGATACTCGATACTACACTCATTGAGGGTTGTTTTCTTGGAATATTTTGATCGCCAGTTCAGTGGCTAAATTAAAACAATGAACATAGAAAACAATCCAATGATATTGAGCTCCTTAGAACCCGGTTACTTTTGATAGGAGGGTTTTGAGCCAACCAACTTCAAGAGGGTAGTACCTAAACTTCATGCCGGCCTGAAATCTAAGGGCTGTCTTGTGTGACTTGTGTGCCTTCATACTTGAACTACTTGCATACTTGTTATCTAACAACACGAGTTCCTTGCAGGTTTTGGTTACGGTCCTTAATTGGGACTCATTACAGGGCCTACTTACATCACTCCACGTACATAACATCATACCATCATACCATTGCATACATCTTGCATAAGGACTGACCCATTTCAAGGATCTCAAGGGTTTGTGATGCAGGTCATGATGAACCAAATGTCTAGCAAGGGGCAAATGGGATTTATTTTCCTCTAGCCAAAGTTGTCAGGGGCTATGACCCACTCGATATGGTGAGCCTTGACTCTTGAAGAAGGACTCTCAACAATATGAAGTGCCTTCAATCAAGCAACCAGATTCGAATTCTAACAAGTTTCTCTGTTTACCCCGCGAGGTCCTTGAAAACATTGCATGCATACATACATATCATTGCATTACAGGTACCCTTTTTACAGGTCACTTACCTTCCTCGCTGTTTATCTCAGCAATGACTTGCCAACAAGACAACCAGGATCTTCAGGCTCAAGAGACTCGGTTCAGGGAATTCCTCCTAAACCTATCCAAGGGGCAGGAAGAGCTGAGGACACTCCTCATGGGGACTTTGGTCAGGAACAGTCCAGAAGACGATAAAGACGAACGGCTGAAACGTCTGCAAGCTGAGGTAGATACAATGAGAACCCAGATGCTGGGGCAGATGGCTCTCATTCAAGACTTAGCTCAAAGACAAGAAGAGCTCAGGGTTCTCGTCAACCAACTGCTTTGGGATAACCAACTTGGGCAAACATCTAAGGTTGAAGAGCCAGTCATCATTAAAATCCCTTTGAGACAAGAAGACAAGGGAAAAGCTCCTCAACTTGCTTCAGGGTCACAAATTCAGCATCAACCTCACCAGCTTCAGCAAGACAGTATGAAGCAAGTAGTCAGGGTTAGAGACCAAACCGGTAATAAGCCTCCAAGAAGTCAAAGGTTTGGTTCAATGAATAGACCTCTCCAAGCTGCTACTACTTCACAGGTCCAACAACGACCTCGCCAAGAATAACGGGTTGATCAGAGCAAGCCAGACAAGCCTAGGAGGCAATTCACCCAGCTCAACATGTCGTTGTTTCAAGCCTTACAACGCCTGTTGGGATTGAATCTGATCACATTAAGGGACCCTCCTAAGAATCCCAACACTTCCTCTTCCCGGTATAACCCGAGTGTGAGATGTGCCTACCATTCTGATAGTCCTGGACGCGACACCAACGACTATTGGACTCTGCAGAACAAGATCCAGGACCTGATTGATGAAGGAGCAGTGGAATTCACCCCAGATGGTCAGGTCGAGTTCTTCTACTATCCCTAGACGAGAAGACCTTTTGTTCATTGGAATTTCCGAGTTGTATTTTTCTTTGCTTATACAAACAACTATTGTCATAGCAAACTCTTTTATTTCATTAATGCATTGCATATGTCTGTTTTGAATTAGTCCAATTATTTTCACTATATTCAAATTGCTTTCATATTTTATGTGATGATCAACGTTCGGTTAATAATTCTAAGCCTCTTGAGGGAGGATGACGAAAACGATACCACAATCTACAGTATGCTTTTGAATAGACCCCGCTGATGAGGTACAAGCATTGTTTCAATTCCTAAACACTGGAGTTATAAGGAAGATAATCCCTCGTTAACCCCTTTGAGCCAAAGAAGTTGGAGTTTTTTTTTTCACGCAAAATAATTAAAACCCTTAATCATAACCTGGGGCAGGGTAGTTTTCTCAGTTGATCCAGGTGCACAATGAATGGCATCAAAGGAGTCTTTCCAAAAAAAGAGACAGTGATGGTTCCAAATACTCATAAAGACAGGCAGTCATTATCTCTCAAAAACAAAAGACCAATAAGTCAAAACCTATGAAAGAGACTTACAAAACTGGGGCATCCCACTGACTGTAAATACGAAAAGAAACAGTTCAGGCAAAATTTAGGGATAACAAAATCAAAAAAAAAAAAAGAGGTCCTACAAACCCTCAACACAAAAGGAAATGACTGCCTATTCAAAATAAACTATCAATATCCGAACCATCACCGGAATATCAGAGCCAAGACTCAAACAAGATCTAATGCACGATTAACTGAGTTTTAGGATTGAAGAACATCACGAAGAGCGGGTGGGAACAAATATACTTTGAGCCTTTATCCTTTGTTTCTTAAACCGTGAACCAGGCCACGCTATAACCCTTAAAAGTCCTAGCTGAAGCATGGGTTAGTTTGAAAGCATACTGTTACGAAAGGTATCCTGACTCCTTAAGGCTTGCGGTAAAATAACGAGTTGACATCACATTATACAAAATTTGTTTGTTTTACTGAAAGACGCATTTTCAAAAAATTTAAAGACAGACATAAGCTTTGCATTTTTGAAATAATATTGTTTGCATATGACTTTTTGTTCGAACAGCAGAGAAATTCGCACGACGAATACCTAGTGAACAAAAAACCTTCTCAAGGGTCATCTCAAGTGAAAAAAAAGCACCTCCAATCAAGGGGCACGACATGAGCATTGTCCATAATCTGGGGCAGTCAAGTCAAGATTCAGAGAATCTCTCAAATGCCAAAATAACCAGGGGAAAATCTCCGCCTGAGTCACTTGGCGCATTGGACATGAATTCCATCTATGAATCTTGCCTGATCAAACGAAGATCTTCTGGTCACATGGCAACACAACAACAGGGGCACCTCCCTACATCCTGAGAGCATGGACATAGTCGAAAAAATACTACGCATAATCGAAGACCCGCTAGGTTGACACACCTAGGCAAAAATAAGGGCTTCCAGGCGAACCAAAAGGGTTCAGGCAAAAATAAGGGATGAAAATGAAAAAAATCTGTACACCCGGCAAGTCGAAAACCTGAAAAGGCGGCTTGGGCAAAAATGGGTATCCCGGTGGACTGAAAACCCGAAAGGGCGGTCCAGGAAAAAATTAGGGATCAAAGCGTATGACTATGTCCCGTCATCTCGTCACTTGTCTACCAGAAGAAGATTTGTCCATCGACGGTTATTAAGCACCTCATAGGCCTTCTTCTCCCGCAGAAACTGGGGCAATAAGAATTGTCTGAACTGTGCAGTTGCTCTGTCCTCCAGGTACAAGGTAGATTCGGATGAAGAATATGACCAAGATATCTCCACTCCCTGTAGAGTAGGATAGGATTCAGCAATACTCGCCCATAGCAGAGTTGGTCTCCCATCAGCCCCGAAAAGGAACATTACCCCTAGCAAGTCAGCGATACTCTCCCAAAGCAGAGTTAGTCTACTGTCAGCCTTAAGGAAATTGGATATCCCCAAAAGATCTCAATATTCCCCAGTGGAGTATACAGGTGTTCCTAAGCAAGCATCCCCGGAAGTCTTAATATAAGATTGTTCCCCGGCGGAATACCAGACACCCCGGTGGAGCCAATTCCCTAGTACAGTCCAAAAGTTTCCCCAGGAGAGTTGAATCATCCTCCCTAGTAGACTCTGGAAGCTTATCCCCAGTAGATTCTGGAAGCTTATCCCCTGCAGAGTATGAACGCATCTCCCCGGCTTTATTCAAAGGTTATTCCCCACCAGAGCTTATAACTGGGTTATCCTCAGCTAATTGCCACGGAAAGATCATCCTCGGCGTAGTTCTTCCTATCCCCCAGCGGAGTTCATCAAATTCCCCAACATAACTTATCAACAGAATCCCCAGCGGAGTTATCTTCAAAATCTCAGCGAAGTATCTCTTCCCACAGAGTAATTCCCCGCAGAGTAATGTCTTCACCAAGTTTATTCCCCAACAAAGTCATCTTCTCCTACCGGTTTATTCTTGCAACCATCATCCCCAACGGAAACGAAGAACTCTACTCTTCGACCTCAGCCCAGGATTCAACGAACTTCCCGGCATTTGTCAAGGATTTATTTTCCCAGACGAAAATACATTCATGAACATTTCACATTTTATACATCCTGCTTACATACATGATTAAGTGCATACGACACAATCTCATTTATTTCGAGAACATCATGACATCATGCATTTCATACATAATGACATTGCATACAACTGATGTTTCGCCTTTTCAGGAAAAGGTCAATCCAAAGATGATTACTATCAACTATCGCAGTTCCAAATTCGATACTTGTATCTAACCAGGGCATATCTGTGAGCGATTGATTGTAGATTCGACACCTGTATCTAGCCAGGGCATATCTGCATGAAGAGTTTAGAGATTCGATACCTGTATCCAGCCAGGGCATATCTATAGACGACTAATTCCAGATTCGATACCTGCATCTAGCCAGGGCATATCTGTGAGTGATTAATTGTAGATTCGATACCTGTATCCAGCCAGGGCATATCTGCATGAAGAGTTTAGAGATTCGATTCCTGTATCTAGCCAGGGCATATCTGTAGACGACCAGTTCCAGATTCGATACCTGTATCCAGCCAGGGCATATCTGTGAGTGATTTGATTGTAGATTCGATACCTGTATCCAGCCAGGGCATATCTGCATGAAGAGTTTAGAGATTCGATACCTGTATCCAGCCAGGGCATATCTGTAGACGACTAATTCCAGATTCGATACCTGTATCTAGCCAGGGCATATCTGTGAGTAACTGATTGTAGATTCGATACCTGTATCCAGCCAGGGCATCTCTACATGAAGAGTTTGAAGATTCGATTCCTGTATCTAGCCAGGGCATATCTGTTGACGACAAATTCCAGATTCGATTCCTGTATCCAGCCAGGGCACTTCTGAAGAGTTTGAAGATTCGATTCCTGTATCCAGCCAGGGCATATCTGTTGACGACTAATTCCAGATTCGATTCATGTATCTAGCCAAGGCACGTCTGAAGAGTTTGAAGATCCGATTCCTGTATCTAGCCAGGGCATATCTGTTGACGACTAATTCCAGATTCGATTCCTGTATCTAGCCAGGGCACGTCTGAAGAGTTTGAAGATTCGATTCCTGTATCCAGCCAGGGCATATCTGTTGACGACTAATTCCAGATTCGATTCCTGTATCCAGCCAGGGCATGTCTGAAGAGTTTGAAGATTCGATTCCTGTATCCAGCCAGGGCATATCTGTTGACGACTAATTCCAGATTCGATTCCTGTATCCAGCCAGGGCACGTCTGAAGAGTTTGAAGATTCGATTCCTGTATCCAGCCAGGGCATATCTGTTGACGACTAATTCCAGATTCGATTCCTGTATCTAGCCAGGGCATATCTGTGAGTAACTGATTGTAGATTCGATACCTGTATCTAGCCAGGGCATATCTGTATGAAGAGTTTAGAGATTCGATACCTGTATCCAGCTAGGGCATATCTGTAGACGACTAATTCCAGATTCGATTCTTGTATCTAGCCAGGGCATGTCTGTGAGTAATTGATTGTAGATTCGATACCTGTATCCAGCCAGGGCATATCTGCATGAAGAGTTTAGAGATTCGATACCTGCATCTAGCCAGGGCATATCTGTGAGTGATTAATTGTAGATTCGATACCTGTATCCAGCCAGGGCATATCTGCATGAAGAGTTTAGAGATTCGATTCCTGTATCCAGCCAGGGCATATCTGTAGACGACTAATTCCAGATTCGATTCCTGTATCTAGCCAGGGCATATCTGTGAGTAATTGATTATGGATTCGACACCTGTATCTAGCAAGGGCATATCTGCATGAAGAGTTTAGAGATTCGATACCTGTATCCAGCTAGGGCATATCTGTAGACGACCAGTTCCAGATTCGATACCTGTATCTAGCCAGGGCATATATGTGAGCAATTGATTATGGATTCGATACCTGTATCTAGCCAGGGCATATCTACGTTAAAGAGATTAAAGAGATAGCTGGGAAATGCTCCAGATATGGATGTTATTATTTTACTTATTCAGATTTTCTCTTCAGAGATAACTTAGAGATGCTCCAGATATGGACGCTGTTCTTTTGCTTATTCAGAGATAGCTTAGAGATGCTCCAAATATGGATGCTGTTCTTTTGCTTATTCAGAGATAGCTGGGAAATGCTCCAGATATGGATGCTGTTCTTTTGCTTATTCAAATTTTCTTTTCAGAGATAGCTGGGAAATGCTCCAGATATGGATGTTGTTCTTTTGCTTATTCAGATTTTCTTTTCAGAGATAGCTGGGAAATGCTCCAGATATGGATGCTGTTCTTTTGCTTATTCAGATTTTATTTTCAGAGTCAGCTGGGAAATGCTCCAGATATGGATGCTGTTCTTTCGCTTATTCAGATTTTCTCTTCAGAGATGGCTTAGAAATGCTCCAGATATGAATGTTATTCTTTTGCTTATTCAAGAGTTTCCTTTCAGATATAGCTAGGAAATGCTCCAGATATGGACGCTATTCTTTTGCTTATTCAGAGTTCTTTTCAGAGATGGCTTAGAGATGCTCCAGATCCGGATGCTATTCTATTGCTTATTCAGATTTCCTTCTAGAGATAGTTCAGATGCAACCCAGGCATGGCGACATTCTGATACTTATTCCAGATTCCGTCCAGAGATAATTCAGATGCAACCCAGACATGGCGACATTCTGATACTTATTCAGATTTCCTTTCAGAGATAGCTCAGAGATGCTCCTGACCCGGACGCTATTCTATTGCTTATTCAGATTCAAACTTCTAAAGACAACTTAGAGATGCTCCAGACCCGGATGCTATTCTATTGTTTAGTCCAGATTCATTCAAAAGATATTCCAGATACGATCCAGATGCGGATGACACTCTGTCACTCACTCAGATACAGTATGGATATACCCCAGATGCGGCGGTCATTCTACTATTTATTCAGACATCAGCAATCAGACATAGACTAGATATGCTCCAGACGGGGAAGCTATTCTACTTCTTATGCAGATTCAACTATCCATTACACTTCCAAATGGCATCTGTAAGCCCATTCCTGACATCACATTGCTGATACTCCACTATGCGAGTGCAAATTTCTGGGCACTCTAGTGTTCAATCACCTTCCACCTTCGGATCACGAAAGGCACGCAAGCCAATTTATATCCTCAAGTTTAAGAAGATTGAACAGGGGCAACTGTTGTACCCCAAAATTTGCCCTCCCATATTTCTCAAAACATTTCAAGAAAAATTCACAAGTCCAACCCGGCGTGTCATATTCAGATGTTCTTTCGCCAAGATATCTTTGATAACGTATTCTCAAATTCAGGTTCGGCTCAAGAGTCAATTCTTTAAAGAAGGTATCCGACTGTGTGAGATTTCTCGAAGAAATATGGTGAAAAAAGTGTGCTGAAAGTGCAGTTTTTACGCGCTAAAAAATTCATAACTTGAAGATTGTGGCTCGTTTTGAACCCGTTCCGGTGGCCAAAATTCCGTCTTGACGTCATCTATGTTTTCATCTATCACGGATGGAAGCCAATTACAATCAGAAGGTCTTCAAAAATGCGGATTTATCAAGTACTTTCGTACCGAAAATTTGTGACAGAAGTTTATTTGCATCATGTTCAGAAAATCATAACTTGGTCGATTTTTATCGTATCGAGCTGGTTCTGGCGCCAAAATTTCACAAATTGAGTTGGCTACATTTTCACAGAAGGTATTGAGTTCAAACGGTATTTAAAAGGCCTTCATTTTTTGCTCAGAGTGCGTGACACGCCGAAAATCCTGAATGCTGAATATTATTTCATCTGGGCCGAAACTTCGAAAATTCATAACTCGGTCAATTTTTATCGGATTGGGCTCATATTTTTACACAAGGTCACTGACTCATAGATCTACAACTTTGCTTCAAAAGTCGAGACCGGATTATGCTCCGATCAATACCAGTTGTTTATTGAAGAACGTTTCAGAGTCGACACTGGAGCCCAAAATAAGTTTGTTTGAGCTGAAACTTCAAAAATTCATAATTAATTCACCGTTTATCCGATTGAGCCGATTTTCGGACAGGAGTTAGTTCTCGATATCGGATACATTTTGTTTTCACATTTCAACTTCAAAAATTGCACTTAAGTCCCTGCGATTTAGCCTGGAAAGTGACGAACTCAAGTGAACATTGGAGGTCCAATTGCACATTCAAAGCCCATTTTCTTTACCCTAGTTTCCATTATATAATCACATTCTTTTCACACAAACGAGAAAGAAGAAAAACCTTGCCACAACACTGTCAGAATATCAAATTCTTTCAAGAACCCTAAAACCTTGAAATCCTTATCACAAATCCCTCTCTCACTACAAACAAGCCATCCCGGTTACAAACCAACATCTCACTACAAACAAGCCATCTCAGTTACAAACCAACATCTCACTACTTCTTCAGTAAGAGTGAGGCTGGCTTGATCTTCATAATCAAAAGGGCATAAAAGCATTTATGTCACTACTTTTCCAGTAAGGGTAAGGTTGATTTGATCTTCATGATCAAAAGGGTATAATCATTCATACATGCCATATTGGGCCTAAACATTAAATTTCTTCGTATATTGGCTTTATTTGTAATTTATGATATATAGTAATTTATTTAATGTGTTCATGAGATTCAACACTGCAGATTTAGACAGGATCCCATGCAGGTTCATTAAGGAACGTTGAGGCTAAAACACAAATGGCCAAAAGCCAAAAGCCAAACGGCCAAAACAGAACAGCTTACACATGACACCAATACATGGCGAGACAGATATCCTAAGAAGGTTAAGGAACATGGAGGCCAGAACACAAATGGCCAAAAGCCAAAACACAAATGGCCAAAAGCCAAAAGCCAAATGGCCAAAACAAAACAGTTTACACATGACACCAACAGTTGTTTCACCTCTCCAATCAGGCCCGTATACTCATAAACTCTCTCTCTATTTTTATTATTTTCCTTTAATTAATTAATCGTTATTCTTTTTATTAATCACTAACCAATTAACATTTTTTCCTAATAAAATCAAAAACAAAAAAAAATTATTTATTAAAATTAATTTCATCACTTTTATTTTTGTAAATAAATTAATTTAATCAATTTAGCTTTAATTAGATTTAACTTTTAATATTTTTTGCAATATTTAAAATCAATTTAGAATATTAGGTTTTTATTAGCATTAATTCAATTTATTTTATTTCTTTAAAAAACTCTAAAATCCAAAAATATTTTTATTATTTAATTTAATTTAATTGTTCATTTAATTTAATTCCATTTAATTCAAAAATAACCAAAAAAATCACTTTCTTTCAAAAAAGGGTCAAAACCCCAAAAAAATCTCGCATCCGATTTAATTTCCCGCACGCGATCCATTTTATCATATTATTGTATCTGTTTCCCGGAATGTAATAGTTCTTAATTAGGACTTTAATTATTTATCGCTTTATTTTTACTTTCCGCATTTTATTTCAAGGGTTGTTTCAAGCCTTGTAATAGTTTAGAGTTAATTTCCGCAATTTAAATTCCGCAACTATTAACTGTTAGATGTTTGATAAATAGGGAATGCATGACAAGATCAAATGTATGAAATTAAAATCAGCTCGTAGCTCACCATAACATGTGTAAAGATAACTTAACTGAAACCTGACACACTCGCACATGCCACTCTTAGGGTACGCCTCACTTGGTTGCCTCGACGTGGTCGTCAAGTATAGGACGTTTTAGAGGTCGCCCTCCTGTCTAAAGATCCAGTTGCCTCAAAACGGTTGCCTCGGATAAAAGGATCTAGGACATTAGGGTTACCGCTAAGGCGTCCTACTATTGCTTTGGTGACCACATTGTCCCTTAATCGAATTGACCTGAATACCTCCAACGACGGTGCTACCTACTTCTCAATAGTGGGATAGTACTGTCCAAAGGACTCTTACACAGCCTAATTCCTTAGAGTAGGTAGATTTCTTCTGGGTACTTGCTCTCTCAAACAAACAAAACAACTTTTCGCACTGACACTTTCAAAAAGTTTTCAAACAAATTTTTCATACACTCTTGAGGATAGATACAAGAGTTACCTAGAAATCTTTCAAACGAAACTTTTTCAAAACCCACGCACACTTGAAAAGCAAACAATTTTTGAAAACATAAGAGCAAGTACCTAAGAGCCTGTGGATAACCACAGATAGAAGGGGTGCTAACACCTTCCCTTTCTATAAATCTACCTCCCGAACCGAGAAACATTCTCGAAAAGGAATTTTGCTGTGCTTTTGTCCTTTCCATGTTGGAGAACATAAAAGACGATGGCGACTCTTGCTTACCGCGACATTTTGCGAACCAGCTTAAAAACAGTCAGTTTTATTTCCACCGATCACACATTGTCTAAAGGAAACGAATACAGAACGATTCTTTTTTCGAGTAGGTAGATTAGTTCTTAAGTACTTGCTCATTCCAAACAAATTTTCCACACTTACACTCCTTTACAAACAAATTTTCAAAATAACACTTCATTACACTCTTGAAGACAGAAGCAAGAGTTAAATCGAAGTTAAAACAAAAACTTTTCAAAGCCCACAAACACAAAGAAAACAATTTTGAAAATGATGAGCAAGTACCTGAGAGCCCGTAGATAACTACGGATAGAAAGGGTGCTAATACCTTTCCTTTCTATAATCTACCCCCCGTACTCAGAAATATCTCGAAAAAGGAATTTTTCTGTGCTTTTTTCCTTTCCTTGTTGGATAAAATAAAAGTCGGTGGCGACTCTTGCTTACCGCGACATTTTGCAAACACAAACGCAAAACGCAAACCAGCAAAATTTCCATAACGAAATAGGGAAACCACGTCCCGGTTCTGGCCACCCTATCACAAGCGCGCGTGTTTTTTCTATTTTCTCCAATATTGACATTTTTTGTATATTATATTATTAATTGATTTTATGTAAAGAATGGTATGATATTTCGGTTGGCAGAGAAGCGTGTATGTGAGGGGGAGGACTTGGGTTCGAATCCTAGGTCCAACATTTTATTTTCTAACATTTGTCTCATACAGATCTGGTGCTCCTCATAGCCAGATGTGCATCATGCACCATCAGTCATGTGCCATCAGATATCCATTTGATCAGATTTAGCGTACTCCATCTGCAGGCTCACCATGTGCCATCAAGAAACAATCCATATTGGATCCAGAAGCAAATCTGGGCTTCTCCCTTCATGGGCCAGCGAATTCAAAAATGCACCCCCATTTATTTTTGATATCAGGCCCAACTCTATGTTTTTTTTTCTTTTTTAGTTTTTTAGTTTAGTTTATATTTTATTTTTTAATCTTTTTTCTAACAAATCATAAAAAATTTAAAAAATAAATAAATAGATTTAGGTTTTTTTTCTAAAATTATTTTAATTAGTTAATTGATTATTTTAATTTTATTTTATCAACTTAAAATCAATTAGACTTAAGTTTATTTTAATTCAAATGTTTTCTTAATAAAAAACACAAAAATATTAGAATTAGGTTAATTTCAATATTTATTTTCTTAAATTAAATTTAGATTTAGTTTAATTATTTTTCTTGAAATAAATAAAAATAAAACCAAAAGACTTTCATTCTTAGGAGTTTTTTAGACGTAATATTTCATTCCGCGCGCATTATTTTTATTCTCGCATTTTATATAATAATGTAACTGATTACGGGATGTAAAAGTCTAGGTTTAAAATTCCGCATTTTATTTTCTTGCACCTTTTATGTAACTGTCCCGAAGTATTGTAATAGCATAGGATCTAAATTCTCGCACTTTATATTTTCTGTACAATATTACTGTTAGTAAATAGGATTGTATGGAAAGACTGAAAATTAAAACGTTAGTAAACCTAAATACGCAAGATAAATAACTGAATTGAATCAATTGCACACATACACCTCTAGGGTATGCCCACTTTGGTTGCCTTTCGGAAAAAACAGTCATGTCCCTCGAAATGGGGACGCTTTAGCAAAGACCCGCAAAATAAAAGATCATAGTCCCTCGATGACCCTACGGTTGCCTCTCGGTAAATGATCTAGTCCCTATACAAAATTGCTAAAGTGTCTCAACATGTTGCCTTTATGACTGTACGTCCCTTTGAATGTCCCTCATACATCCAACAATGGGGCTACCTACTCAATAATAGTAGGATAATGCTAACTAAAGGATAGGAGTAAAAGAACAAACATTTCCGAGTACAAGTAGATAGTTCTTAGATGCTATGCTCAAAACAAACTTTTTACACTTACACATTTCAAAAACAAACTTCCAAAAACATTTGCTTTGTCAACACTCTTGAGGACTGATACAAGACTTAACGTAAAGCAAATCTCCACACTAAGGCATTTCAAAACATTTTTCAAAACACACAAAGCACAAGGTACTTTTAAAATGAGCTAAGCATCTAAGAGCCCGTAGATAACTAAGGATGGAAAGGGTGTTAACACCTTCTCTTTCCATAATCTACCCCCCTTACTCAGAAAGCTCTCGAAAGGTCTTTTTTTGTTCTTTTCACCATTTCCTTTGTTGGATAAAAGAAAAGTCGATGGCGACTCTTGATTACCGCAATATTTGCGAATACAAATGGAAAACCAGTATAACAGTCGGTTCTGCCACCGTATCACGGAACTGGAGACTCTGCTGGGGACTTATTTATTTAAAAAGTGGGGTTACCTTAGAGTTAGTTCATTATTTAACTGCTTTTTTTGTGCTTTGTTTGCTTTAATTTTGAGGGCTTTGTTTGGGTTACTATAGATCTCACACCCGGATCTGGGGCACCTTTTAGGGAAGTAGCAATAGATCGTGGAGACTGTATGGGGTATACCGACACGGTTGAAGTGATAGCTATGTTGATGTGACACTTTGGTTGGTACCGGTATCTCTTGAGTAGTCAAGGAGAATACGGGGCAACTACGCGGTGTCATGAAGCATCAACTGACCTTAGAACCTTTAATTGAATAACTTGGCCATTAGGAAGTAGTGAGATAGCCGTCTTTGGTGTAGTCCTAAGTCGGTTGATACTCGATACTACACCCATTGAGATTTGACTCCCGAGTTTTGTTTGGTGGCAAGTCAGTTGTCGATCAAAATGAAACTTGTGGGAAAAATCAGTGATATTGAGATTCCCTAGAACCCGGTTACTATTGATAGGACAGGTTGAACCAACTATACTTCAAGAGGGTACTTACCTACAAACCCCATGCAAGCCTGAACCTAAGGCTGCTTGTGTGACTTGTTTGCCTTCATTATCTAACAACTTGAACTCATTGCAGGGCTTATGTTTGTATTCCTTGCAGGATCTTATTTGTATACATTATCCAATAAACTGGTTTTCTTGTAAGACATACTTGTCTTCATCACCCTGCATTTTGCTTGATGCATAGCATACACATCATAACATCATACCATATCATTTCCTTAACCATTTCAAGGATCTCAAGGGCCTGTGGTGCAGGTTATGATGAACTAGACGTCTAGCAAGGGGAAAGGGGATTTATTTTCCTCTAGCCAATGCCTTCAAAAGACCTAAACACGACAACTTGAGTCAGGGGCCATGACCCACTCGATATGGTGAGCTTGATTCTCATAGAAGGACATTCAACAATATGAAATTATTCAATCAAAGTTGCAGTCAACTCCTAACATCTTCTTGTGTTTACCCCGCGAGATCCTTGAAAACATTTACATATCATGCATGTCATTACATAACAGGTCTTCAGTACAGGTCTCTCATGTTCTCGTTGTTTATTTCAGCAAGCAAGAGAAATGGCTCTCAAACAGAACAACAAAGATCTCCAAACTTAAGAGTCCCAGTTCATGGAAATGTTCTTTAACCTATCTAATCCCAAGAAGAGTTGAAAGCACTCCTCAACAGGAACTTGACCAAGAAATATCTTGACAACAATAAGGATGACCAGTTGGAACAACTGCAAGCTGAAATGGAAAGGATGAGAATCCAGATGAGTAGTCAGATGGCCCTTATCCAAAGTTTAGCTCGAGAACAAGAAGAATTAAGGATTCTCATCAGCAAGCTTCTTCAGGACAAATACGATAGTCTGGGGAAAACTACTAGAGCTTGGGGCCTAATCAATGATCAATCTCTCTTGGCAGATAGGGAATTGGGTGACATGTTCATACGAGGGCATGTTAAAAATAAACTCAGGAGCAGTGACATTCAAGGGACTGCATCTTCAAGTACTCAGAAGAGACCATACAATAGGAAGAAAGAGTCCAATGCCGTGTACGACCAGAGGGGCCGCAATAAGAGTAATCTCAACCAATCTGTGGGGGTAACGTGGACTTCTATTCCATCACCAATGCAGAAACAACGGCAAGGCAATCAGCATAAGCAGGACACACCCAAAAGGCAATTCACCAAAATTAGCATGTCCTTGGCTCAGGTATTGCAACACATCTTAAAGGTGGAGTTGATTACATTAAGGGATCCTCCTCGAAATCCCAATGTCTCAGCTCTTAGCTATCGTCCTGATGCAACATACGCATACCATTCCAATAGTCCTGGACATGATACGAATGACTGTTGGGCATTGAAAAATAAGATTCGGGACTTGATCAACAAAGGAGTGCTGGAGTTCACACAAGATGTCCAAACTGAATTCTTCTGCCATCCCTCAAAGGCACATCATCTGAAGTGAAAAGTCCAAGACAAAAAGTCTTTTTGTTCATTTAGAATTTTCAATTTGTAATTTCTTTTGATTATTTGAACATTTGTTTCATATCAAACTTTGTTATTACATCAATGCATTGCATATGTTTGTCTTGAATCAATTAATTCGTATTCACTATATTCAAACTGCATTTTTACTTCCTTTTTGTGATATTCAACTCTCGATCAAAAGCTCTAAGTATTTAGAGGGAGGATGATGAAAATGATACCACAATCTCTACAATATGCTTTTGAACAGACCATGTTGACGATGTAGAGGCGTTGTTTTAAATCCTAAACAGTGGAGTTATAAGGAAGATAATCCCTAGTCAACCCCTTTGAGCCTAAGAAGTGGGCGTTTTTTCTTTTCACACAAATTAAAACCCTTAATTATAACCTGGGGCAGGGTAGTTTTCTCAGTTAATTCAGATGTGCATTCAGTCGCAAGCTCTACCTTCATGCACGACAAATAGTGTAGAAGATGATCTCCAAAAGATGGTGATGGGTCCACATAATCGTCAAGGTAGGCAGTCATTGTCTCTCAAAAGAAAAGCCCGCTAAGTAAAAAACTATGAAGGAGACTTAATAAAAAAACTGGGGCATCCCGCTGACTGTAAACACAAAAGAAACAGTTCAGGCAAAAGTAGGGATAACAAAATATAAAAAAAGAGGTCCTACAAATCCTCAACAAAAAAAGAAAAGGTTACAAAAAATGACTGCCTTCTCAAGCAAACATTTTTCTGAACCATCACCGGAATATCATGGCCAACATTCCAGACCCGATCGGGATTTAAAATGCACAATTGACTAAGCATAGGACTGAAGAACATCACGAAGAATGGGTTGGGTACAAATAATTTTTGAGCATTTATCCTTTGTTTCTTAAAACCATGAACCATGCCACATTACAACCCTTAAAAGTCTTAGCTGAAGCGTAGGTTAGTTCGAAAGCATACTGTTAAAAAGGTATCCTGACTTCTGTAGGGTTCATTATAAATCCTGAGCTGATATCACACTCTTACAAAACTTGTTTGTTTTACTAAAAAATGAATTTTTTAACTTCAATACAGACATAAGCTTTGCATTCTTAAAATACCATTGTTTGCATATGACTATTTGTTCAACAACAGAGAAATTTGCACGACATAATTCGATGAACATAAATCCTCTCAGTGGACATAATCACCTCAGATGGAAAGACAATCCAGTGATAGACCTTTCATAATCAAGGGGCATAGAATGGTGTCCAGCTAATCTGGGGCAGTCAAGTCAAGATTCAAGCAATCTCTCGAATAATGCCAAATAGCCAGGGGCAGATCTCCATTTGAATCACTTGGGGAATTGGACATAAATTCCAGCAACGAATCCTGTACGATCAAACAAACACCTTCTGACAGTGTGACAATATTTACTACTACTGACAATGACAATTCTCCGTACCCGATGAACATGGACATAGTCGGAAAATACTACGCATGAACAAAGACCCGCTAGGTTGACTGGCCTAGGCAAATATAAGGGCATCCCGGTGAACCAAAAGGGTTCGGGCAAAAATTAGGGATATACATATGAAAAAAATAGTACACCTGGCAAGTTCGAAAACCTAAAAAGGCGGCTTGGGCAAAAAAGGGTATCTCGATGGACTGAAAATATGAAAGGACAGTCCAGGAAAAAGTTGGGGATTAAAATGTACGACTACATCCCGTCATCTCGTCACTTGTCTATCAGTAGAAGGTTTATTAACATGACCTGCATTCACCAAGGACTCCAAGATTTGGGATAACAGTCAAAACATCTACAAAATCCCAGCAGACACCTTCTCCAGCAGGTACAGAGGCAAGGGCATTCTACTACAAGGTCACTTCCATATTCTTAGCATGCAACCTAATGATATCAGGTGTTTTCATACCCCCGGTGGAGCAAGAACCTCCAACTACTGCTCCGACATCTAAGAAAAATTCCCCAGTGAAGTCGCCAAGCTTCTTAGGATTCCCCAACGGATTTCTTCTCAAAACAACAAAACAGGAATCCCCAGCAGAAACATTCTGAATAAAGCAAATTCTCATCTAGAAACGGTGCAAATACGATTTAGAGACGGATGTCATTCTGACACTTATTCCAGATTCTCATCTAGAAACGGTTCTGGTACGATCCAGAGGCGGATGTCATCCTGATACTTATTTAGATCATCTTCTAGAAATAGTTCAGGTACGATCCAGAGACGGATTCCATCCTGATACTTATTCTAGACTATATTCTAGCAACAGTTCAGTTCACGGAGTTTACCTTCCCCAACAGAGTTTATTTCTTTGACAATGGAAGTTCAGCTCCCATCGTTTCAACTTCAAACGAAATCTAAAGACCTACTTTATTCACCCCCAGCTACAATCCAGGATTTATTTTCCCTAACTCAACAACCATGCAATAGAACAACTGATATGTTCATACATTGCATTCATACATCATTCTACAAACATCATAGCATATGCAACACAAATACATATATCACAATCTCATTTATTTTCTGAGTATCATGCAATTCATACATCATGGCATCACATGAAATTGATTCTACCTTTTCAGGTTAAATTAGCAGATAGACAAACACTATCAACTTATATAGAAAGTCAAAGATTAATGCCCGAAACCAAATGGGGAAACTATCTACACGACCAAGTGGTATGAACTCCCGAAGTAAGACGGGTTTACCAACAAATACAGCATGCCACAAATTAATGCCCAAAACCAGATGAGGAACTATCTATGTGACCAAAATTTCCAAGTTACAGACTAATACCTGTAACAAGCCAGAAAAACTATATGTGAACGACCGACTATAGATTAATACATGTAACAAGCCAGGAAAACTATCTACATGAGGAGATTGAAAATTAATACCTGTAACAAGCCAGAAAAACTATCTTTCTTTCTCAAGCCAGAGATTAATACTTGTAACAAGCCTGGACAACTATCTCGACGACCAACAATTTTCAAGTTCCAGATTAATACCTGTAACAAGCCAGAAGAACTATCTATGGATGACCGACTGTAGATTAATACATGTAACAAGCCAGGAGAATTATCTACATGAAGAGATTGAAGATTAATACCTATAACAAGCCAGGAAAACTATCTTTCTTTCTCAGGTCAGAGATTAATACTTGTAACCAACCAAGACAACTATCTCGACGACCAATAATTTTCAAGTTCCAGATTAGTACATGTAACAAACCAGGAGAACTATCTGTGAATGACCGATTGTAGATTAATACCTGTAACAAGCCAGAAGAACTATCTACATCAAGAGATTGAAGATTAATACTTGTAACAAGCCAGGAAAACTATCTTTCTTTCTCAGGTCAGAGATTAATACTTGTAACCAACCAGGATAACTATCTCAACAACCAACAAAAACATGTTCCATATTAATACCTGTAACAAGCCAGGAGAACTATCTATGGACGATCGACTGTAGATTAATACCTGTAACAAGCTAGGAGAACTATCTACATGAGGAGATTGAATATTAATACATGTAACAAGCCAAGAAAACTATATTTATTTCTCAGGTCAGAGATTAATACTTGTAACAAGCCAGGAAAACTGTCTCAACAACCGACAATTTTCAAGTTCCAGATTAATACTTGAAACTAGATAGGACAACTATATGTGAACAATTGATTTGTAGATTAATACTTGAAACCATATAGGAAAACTATCTACACGACCAGACGAAGCAATCTTACACGGGTTCCTTCTGATATATCTCTAGGTGCAGACTAACACAGACTCATCCTGGAACAGTCCTACACAGGCTCTTTCTAATACATTTTCAAGTAACGGTTAATTCCATTATCCCTAGCAAGTTACTGTGAAGCCTGGATTTCAACCAGAAAACAATAAACTTTCATCTCTCCAGTATAGAGATAGCTCTTTAACAGAGCCTTGGACAACTGAAGTTCCTAGACTCTATTCCCTACAAAGTTTTCGTCAAGCAGGAGAACAACAGAAACCCACATTCCCAACGGATTCTTCCTCAGACAGCAGGAACAGGAATTCCCTACAAAGAGACCTCTTATGAAGTCAACATCTACTTTGGATGGCATCTTTAAGCCCATCTCCGATGAATCTCTGTCATCTTCTCTAAATGGCATCTGTAATCCCATTCCCGACATCATCAACCATCGGTGTTACTTCACGTGAGTGCAAATTTCTGGGCACTCTAGTGTTCAATCATCTTCCACCTTCAGATCACGAAAGGCAGACAATCCAATATAAATCCTCAAGTTTTAGAAGATTGAATAGGGCCAGCTGTTATACCCCAAAATTTTCCCTCCCATTTTTACTCAAAACATGCTTCTAGAGGTCCTCAATTGCTCAAAGTTAACCAAGAATTGATCAGATAAATTCTCCTCCTAAGCAATGAACCTCTAACTAGAGTTTCACTTTTCATCAAGACGTGTGAGCTCCAAAGGTCTATAATGTTTTCCATTGTCCTAATATTCATTCAAGATTGCCCATGCCAAGTTTCATGCCTTGCACTACAAGTTTGCTCAGTCAATGGCTTAAATGTTTGAAAATCAACTTTACTAGGTCAAAAGTCAACCGTGGCCCAAATACAATCAAACTTCATGATTTTTGGTCAACATCAACATTTTGAAGTGACATCCATCATTTTATCAAGGGTTGATCATGATTCCTCAAGAAATGCTCATAATCTATCAAAAGTCAAGAATTGCTAATTAGGGTTTCTATAGGAAAAGTCAACCAAACTTTGACCAGGCATAACTTTCACATACTTCATCCATTTTTCCCCAACCAAAGCTCGTTTTAAATAAAATCCAATTCCCCACAACTTCTTATTTTCCCTCAAGATCAAGAGATGCAATATTTGGAAGATACAAGCTCATACATTACAGGTCATTTTCAGAAAGTTAACAAAAGGCCCATTTTGTCAAGACCATTTACATCAAGATAATATCTTCAAATGCAAAATTGATCAAAATATAGAATTAAGTAGACATCTTGGGCTTTACAAAAAGTCAAGGATCATCATCACGAGATCAAAATTGAGAAATTTATGGCTTGTCCAAGTTGGGAAAATTTCTGAAATTTCAAGAATGGTGCATTGAGCAAATTTGAACTTTTGAGTCAAGGGCTTAACTTTTTAGGCTTCAATTATCTTCCTAAGCTTATAAAGGACCTATAATTTCATTCTTACCTTGCCTTTCATTTTTCAACTATTTTATTCATATTTATTTTGTTTTTATTCACATAAATACAAGATAAATTATATAAAATAGTAAATGATGGATCATGACAATTGGGCTTTTGGTTTGATTTGATTTCAAGCCCACAAATTCGTGCAGGGGTTGTCCAGATTCATTCAGCATCAAACATGGCATGAAATCTCCAATTATGGCATTTTTTCAAATATTGATCATGGTTTGAAAACAATGTTTATGGTTGAGATTCTTTCCATGTAATCTTGTCTCCTCCTTTTACTCTATAAATACAGTCTCCTTGCAAGCCAAACACACACGGATACAGCCTAAAGAGAGCACACGAAATTCACAAAAAATCTTCCAAAATTATGAAATCCAAGAGTGCAGTTCCAGCTTTCCTCAATCCAAACCAAAGATCCAAACATATTCCTGAAGTTTCCCTGAAGCATTTGCAATCATCACCAAGTCCTGAAACACCACGAAATGACCCAACCAGTTCGCACAGTTTTCAATTCTTGTCCATTTTATTTTGTTTAATTCATGTAATATAAATACATTTTGGCCATGCATTACTGATCATTTAAATATTTGCAAGCTTTCTGTATAGTTAGATTGAGGTTTTGGTGCAGGAATCATACGTTGCCATTGTTAGGGTTTACACCTCTAAATTAGGGTTTCTTGAAATAGCCAAAATTAGGCCCAACCAAGGATACCATTGTGCTCAAGAGGTTGAGGCCAATCAATCCATGGCCTCAAATATAATTTATTTTTGTGTATTGTAGTTTTTTTGAATTGCAGGTGCTATTGTGACAGACAAAAACTGTCACTACAAGTCTTATTACCTAAGACGACAGAGGGGGGAAGAAGACAGTGCGTGGTAGCCTATAATTGGCCTATTTGAATCAACGCGCATGTTTTTTTCTCCAATATTGACATTTTTTGTATATTATATTATTAATTGATTTTATGCAACGAAGGGTATGATAGCTCTGTTGGAAGGGAAACATGTATGTGAGGGGGAGGACATGGGTTCGAATCCCAGGTCTAGCATTTTATTTTCTAACATTTGTTTCATACAGATCCGGTGCTCCTCGTAGCCAGATGTGCATCATACACCATCAGTCCTGTGCCATTAAATATCCATCTGATCAGATCTAGCGCACTACATCTGCAAGCTCACCATGTGCCATCAAGAAACAATCCACATTGGATCCAGAAGCAAATCTAGGCTTCTCCCTTCATGGGCCAGCGAATTCAACAATGCACCCTCCATTTATTTTTTATATCAGGCCCAACTCTATGTTTTTTTTTATTTTCTTTTTTAGTTTTTTTGTTTAGTTTATATTTTACTTTTTAATCTTTTTTATAAAAAATCTTAAAAAAATCAAAAAAATAAATAAATAGATTTAGGTTTTTTTTCTAAAATTATTTTAGTTTTATTTTATCAACTTAAAATCAATTAGACTTAGGTTCATTTTAATTCAAATGTTTTCTTAATAAAAAACACAAAAATATTAGAATTAGGTTAATTTCAATATTTATTTTCTTAAATTAAATTTAGATTTAGTTTAATTATTTTTCTTGAAATAAATAAAAATAAAACCAAAAGACATTCATTCTTAGGATATTTTAGACGTAACATTTCATTCCGCGCGCATTATGTTTATTCTCGCATTTTATATAATAATGTAACTGATTCTGGGATGTAACAGTCTAGGTTTAAAATTCCGCATTTTATTTTCTTTCACCTTTTATGTAACTGTCCCGAAGCATTGTAATAGCGTAAGATCTAAATTCTCGCACTTTATATTTTCTGTACAATATTACTGTTAGTAAATAGGATTGTATGGAATGACTGAAAATTAAAACGTTAGCAAACCTAAATACACAAGATAAATAACTGAATTGAATAAATTGCACACATACACCTCTAGGGTACACCCACTTTGGTTGCCTTTCGGAAAAAATAGTCATGCCCCTCGAAACGGGGACGCTTTAGCAAAGACCCGCAAAATAAAAGATCATAGTCCCTCGATGATCCTACGATTGCCTCTCGGTAAATGATCTAGTCCCTAAACAAATTGCTAAAGCGTCTCCACATGTTGCCTTTATGACTGTATGTTCCTTCGAATGTCCCTCATACATCCAACGATAGGGCTACCTACTCACTAATAATAGGATAGCGCTGTCTAAAGGATATGAGGAAAAGAACAAACCTTTCCGAGTATAAGTAGATAGTTCTTAGATGCTATGATCAAAACAAACTTTTTACACTTACACATTTCAAATACAAACTTCCAGAAACATTTGCTTTGTCAACACTCTTGAGGACTGATACAAGAGTTAACGCAAAGCAAATCGCCGCACTAAGGCATTTCAAAACATTTTTCAAAACACACAAAGCACAAGGTACTTTTAAAATGAGCTAAGCATCTAAGAGCCCGTAGATAACTATGGATGGAAAGGGTTCTAACACCTCCCCTTTCCATAATCTACCCCCCTTACTCAGAAAACTCTCAAAAGGTCTTTTTTTGTTCTTTTCACCCTTTTCTTTGTTGGATAAAATAAAAGTCAGTGGCGACTCTTGATTACCACAATACTTGCGAATACAAATGAAAAACCAGTATAACAGTCGGTTCTAATACCGTATCACACCAACATTTAAGAAATTTATCAAACAAGTTTAGGTAAGTTTTTTTCTCAACTTCATGGCCATTTTTCACTATGATCCAGATTGTTTTAAGAAAAGTATTCAACATGAAATTTGTAGATAATGTTTCAAGCTTTCTAAAATGTCCAAGAGCATGAATTTATCGTACTTGAGCAAGAAGTTTCAAATTTATGAAGATGGATGATCAAAGTTGTATAACAAGTCATTTTTGTGGTGACCTAAAAACCAAATATCTAAGCCATGCTACATAATATTGCTTTGGAGCCCATAATACCACTAAATCTATCCAAGATCAGAAGAGTACACAAGCTTTCAAGCCATTATCCAAGTCATACAAGTTATTCTCCAAATAACTTGCCATTTAAGGAAGAAAGTTACCATTACCATTCTTGAAAAGCAAGCTTTTTGTACAAAGCATGTCTTGATCCCATACAACCGCTTTATTTTGATTACACTCCACTAGTCCCTTCACCAGCCTTTCCTTGCACTTGATCTTGAAACCATGGATTTGAAATATTTCTTCTCAACTAAGTTTCACAAACTTTGTGCTTCAAATTGACCGGTTCCAAACCCTAATATTTCCTTATAAATAGAGATCATTTCTACACTTAAAAACAACCAATTCACAGCTCCAAAATACCCTCAGTCTCTCTATTTTTGTGTTTTGAAAGCCATTTCTTCGAATCTCTAAAACCTTGCAACATCTGTGCAAACCAACCATTTATACACCTCATATACATCATATAGAACTCATCCAAACACCTATTACACCTCTATAATCACTCCATCATCTTACACCATTTTCCCTTTTCACCGTTGCAACACGACTTGGCTAGAGCGATTCAGAAACTTTCAAACCAAAGTATGAATTGGAATAGGTTCCTTGAGGTCCCAGCAAGCTTAATCCATCATCATATTTCACTTAGAGATGCTAGAAGAAGCATTAGACTTTCTCCAATTTGGTTAAAAATTTCAAATTGTGATATCCATATACATGCATCATTTGTGTTTGCTTACTAAAGATAAAATGTATATAAGATCCTCCTGAAGCTAACCATGTGCTTACTTCTCATTTATATTGCTTGTGTGATGCGAATTTTGTCTCTAACCAGTTAAGGTTTGTTTTTAGTACTGAGTTAAATTCTTCTTATTCTTTGAGTGTTATTTTAAATAAATGGTATGATTGAATTCATGATTAAATTTCAAGTAACTTTGGTGTTTACAAATTTTAAAATGGTTGAGAAATGAAGCTTTTATAAAATTTGAAAATGATGTTGATGTTTCTGGCACGAGGAAGAAGATGAAGTTCATCTTTAAATTTTTGAAAACTTAGTTTATAATTGTTGTACCCTAAAATTTGCCCTCTCATTTTACTCAAAACATACTCCTAGAGGTCCTCAACTTGCCCAAGGATGCCTAAGGATTGACCAGACAAATCCTCCTCCTAAGACAATGAGCCTCAAACTAGGGTTTCACTCCTCATCAATATGTTTGAGTTCCAAGGGTCCCAAATGATTTCCATTGCCCTAATATGTTCTCAAGATCATCCATGCCAAGTTTCATGCCTTGCACAAGAAGTTTGCTCAGTCAACTGCTCAAATGCCTAAAAATCAATTGTACTAGGTCAAAAGTCAACTGTGACCCTCATGCAGTCAAACTTCAAGATTTGTGGTCAACATCAACATTTTGAAGTAACATTCATCATTTGATCAAGGGTTTATATAGGAAAAGTCAACCAAACTTTGACCAGGCATAACTTTCTCATACTTTATCAGAAATTTCCCATACAAGGCTCATTTTGAAGAGGATTCAATTCCCTATAACTCATCTTCAGACCTCAAGTTCAACAAATGCACTCACGAAAAGATATAAATTCAGACATTATAGGTCATTTCAAAAAGTCAACAAAAACACCTTTTGGGTCAAAGCTTCTTACATGAACATGAAAGATCCAATTGAGATGAAACCAAAAAGGTTGTTGAGAGAACATCCTAAGCTTTCTAAAAAGTCCAATAACACCCTCTTAGGGTTAAAATTAAGGGAGATATGTATTGTCAAAGTTGATCAATTTTTGGAAATGTGCATGAAGTCAACATTGATCAAATGACTTTTTTTTTCTAAATGGGCCCATGTTTTCTTGTTTGAAACTTGTTCCTAAGATAGCCCATGACCCCTGATCTTATCCACCTATTATTTTATTATTTTTATTATTTATTTTGATTTTTTATCCATCTAAAGCAAAATAAATCAATTTAAATAGTAGAATAATCAAATAAAATCAAAGATTTGATTTTATGAGCATATTATGAGTCCACGAACAGCTAGCAAATCAAAAAATTCGTGCAAGAGCCAATTGATTGGAAAAGATCTTAATTTGGTCTATTTTGGAAACAAATCATACAAGACAAAGAATGAAATCAAATATCAATAATTTGCAAAGATATGATTAGTTTTTATTGACCTAATTCATTCTAATATAAGGACATAACATTCTCAAGGCAAAAAAAGAAGGATTGGGTCGTGAAAACAAGAAAACAAGTTTCAAACTTTTGTGGAAAAAGTGCAGGTCGATTTTGATTTTATAGGCCGTTTCAAGCAGTTCCAGGGTCAGCAATCCGTTCCTGGACATTTTCTGAAGCCATTCCAATCATCCTCAAGCCTTAAAACCTTCAGAAATCACGCCTCACAGTGCCACTGTTTGCATCTTTTTTCAAGATTCGTTTTCAATGATTTATCCATCTTAAACATGTTTTGATCATATATCCATGCTTGCTATCATATTTGCAATGTTTTTGATTGGTTTGATTGAAGTTTAAGTGCAGGAATGGCACGATGCCATTATTAGGGTTTTGAGGTCCCAAATTGGGAATTCTATATAAAGGAAAAATTGGACCAAATTAGCAGTACTATCATGCTCAGGAGATGATTTGCAATTGATTCATGCCTCTGGTTTGAATTTATTCTGCTTGTGCTGCATTTTTGAATTTTGCAGGTTTTTAGTTACGAACAAAATCCGTCACTACAACCTATAGTGACGGAAAACTGTTGTAGGTAAAAGTTCTCCATCTAAAATGACGGATCCCAGAAGAAGGTGATGGCGTGGTGCTCACTGATTCGTCCATTCAAAACATTGGGGACCCACAACGCACGCGTTTTTGACATGTGGCCATATATCTTTATTTTCCTTATATTTATTTTGTATTATTTTGTTAACAATTAACATGTTTGGTTCAGTTGGCAAGGCAGGGCATGATAAGGCTTTAGTCCAAAAGGGGGTGGGTTCGATCCAGCCCTTTTGCAAAGTTAATTTTCACAAATTTGTGTCTTCAGATCCAATGCTCCAGATCCCTGCACGCTCCTCATGCACTTCCATCACGATACCACAAGATCTTATTATATCCAGATCTAACACTCAACACATGCAGACCATGGTGAACCCTCAAACGTGGCCAACACTGGATCGAAACGCCTGATTGGGCCAAAGGATTTGGGCTCAATGAAATTCAGCTTCACACCCCCTAATCTGCTTTCACCACAGGCCCAATTACTTTCTTTCTTTATTTTCTTTTGTTTTACATGATTAATTTCTTTTTACAAAATAATAAAAAAAATCATTTTTTAATTTAATCATAAAATCAAGAAAACCACAAAAATATAGAATTAGGTTTTTTTATTAAAATTAATTTTTTTTTGGAAAATAATTAATTTAATGATATTGACTTGATTTTTTTCATAATTAAAATTAATTAGACAAATTAGGTTTAATCCACAAATATTTAATTTTCTCAAAAATACCAAAAAATATTTTTCTTTAATTAATTAGGTTTAGGTTAAGATTTCAAATATTTTTCTCAATAATAAAATACAAAAAAAAATATTTTCTCTTTAATTGATTAGATTTTTAGAATTTAAACTTTGATTCCCGTATTTATTTCTCGCGCACAATATTTTATTTTCCAATTATTGTTTTTGCTTCGGATTTGTAATAGTTTTTAATTAGGATTTACCGCATATTATTTACTATTTAATCCTTGGTTTTTGGTTATGTAAACCCTCCCCGAGGCCTTGTAATAACGTAGGACTCTTTTATTTTCTCACTTTTATTTTATATGCTTGTATATAATTGTTAGCAACCTAGGTTTGTATGCTTAATCAATTAAATAGATAATTTAATTACAAGATAAATATCTGAAAACAAACACTGCTGCACACTTGCACCCTTAGGGTGTGCCTCACTTGGTTGCCTCGGAAAACAATGGTCATGTCCCTCGAACATAGGGATATCTTAGCAAAGACCCTCGGTATAAAAGTCATCATAAAAGATCATGGTCCCTTACTGTCCCTCGAGTTTCCTACGAGAAATGATCTGGTCCCTCGATGTTGCCTACGAATATATGATGACGGTCCCTTCGAAATGCTAAGGTATCCTTACATGTTGCCTTCAGAGACCATTCGTCCCTTCGAACGTCCTTTAAAATTCCAACGACGGAGCTACCTACTCACTAATAGTAGGATAACGCTGCCTAAAGGAAACAAAAATGAACAAACCTTTTTTCGAGTAGGTAGAAATCTTAAGTACTTGCTCAAAACAAAAACTTTTCACACAAACACTTTCCAAAAATAGTTTTCAAAACAACTTTGTCACACTCTTGAGGACCGATACAAGGGTTATCACGAAGTAAACAAAACTTTTTCAAAACAAACACACACAAGCAATTTCAAAATGAGCAAGCACTTAAGAGCCCATGGAAAACCATGGATAGAAAGGGTACTAACACCTTCCCTTTCTATAATCTACCCCCCGTACTCATAAACATCTCGAAAAAGGTTTTTCTGTTCTTTTTCCTTTTCCTTTGTTGGATGAAATAAAAGTCAATGGCGACTCTTGCTTACCACAACATTTGTGAAGAAAAATGAAAACCAATATTAACTGTCGGTCATGCCACCGTATCACAATAATATATTTAATGCAACATGTTTTATAACTGGACGAAACATCCACCCCAGTGGCAAGAAGCGCACGCCTGCCACCTATAGGGAGTGGGTTCGAACCTGCTGGTGCCCACCCCTATTTTTACAATTTGTTTTCTCATCATTTTTTACTTTTTTGCAATTTTCATTTAATCTTTCACCAATCAAATTATTTCTTTTTTAAGACAATTTTTTGCACACTCTTAGTTTATTACCTCTATTTTATGAATATAAGAAAAATCCAAAAAAATATCATTTATTTAACAATTTTTTATTTAATTCAAAACAAGTCCTTTTTTCTTATTTTAAAACCTTTTCTTTGACTTTCTTTTGTTAAATCTCTTGAATAAACCCTTGATAAATAACCATGCCTTGTCTTTAATGAATTTTGCTTGACAACATGATCCGTGTGTATATTTGTAACATGAAGAATTTAATCTTTATTAGGTTTACGACTTGACTTTTTGATGTTTGATCTTAACTTGTCTAAAACCCTAATCCATGACTCATGACTTATCCCCTTGATTATTTATCCATGTGCCTTGAGTTTAATTCCCCTTTAAGGATGTATTTCCTTCATAAACTCATTTAAACCAAAGTTATACCATACTTGTTTGTTTAATTGTTGTTTATTTCATCTTTTGTCACAACTTTTACTTAATATACATTCTAACCTCCCCATTTATGTTTAAACACTTGTGATATGTATGTTTACTACCATGTTATTAATTTAATATCTTGTTACACTTATCCCTCCAAATTCCAAGAAAAGGGATAGTATTGTTGACTTTATAGTCATAAGCATGTGCATTTCCCTTTGTAGAAAAAACACTTGTGAATAATCACCCTATGTATCTTCATATACTCTAAAGAACCTCTTGAACACTAAAAATGATTTTCAAACTTTCACCACTTTCATATAAAAACCTAGACCTTGTGTCATTGCATTTTTAAACATTCTTTTTAATTAAATGCTTTAATATACTTAAGCTTATCAAAACAATTTCAAAAGACTAAAAGTGACTTAAACTCACTAAAATCTTTTTTCCACTTGGATTTTCAATTAAAACCTTTTTTCATAGAGATTAGATATAAATCCTCTTTATAGTTGAGATGTGATTCTCTTATCCCCATAGTAATCGTTGAAGTAAATATGATTCTTTCCACATGAAGACGTTAGTTGGAAACTTGTTGATCTTTATATCCAAGTTAGTAGCTCTTCTTTCATGATGATGCAAAATCCATCTTCTCATACTTGTGGTGATATTAGTTGAGTTATCTCTCTAAAAGATGATGAAATATCTTTCCTCCTAAAATCAACCACAACAAACCATTTTGTTATTTTTACCATGAACTACGAGGTTTTGATCCTTAGTTGGTCCGTAGGTATAAGACTATATATTTCCAAACAAAAATATCCTAAAATACATTTCTTTTCCTATCTCCACACTCATTTATAAAACAAACAATTTTAAACCAAAAAATAGATATTATAAGTGGTTCCTATAGAGTACTATAGATACATAGGATGCTAATACCTTTCATTTGTATAACCAACCCTTGTATCTTGGATCTTTTCCTTATGCTTTGCTTTTAGTCTTTACTCATTGAATTGCATGTTAAACAATAGGGTTTTGATATTTTCCCTTTTCCTTGGAAATAATAAAGTTTGGTGGTGACTTCTTAAGTCACTGTGAGTCAAGTTTCTCAATAGCTTGGTCTCCTCAATTTTTCAACGCGACAGAAAAGGCGACTTCACTGGGGATAAAAATCCTCAAGAGGGTTAAACCTAGTTTATTTTATCTGTTTTATTATTATTATTTGTTTGTTCTATGTGTTGTTTTGTGGGTACTTGGGTATTGATGTTTTTTCAAAATACAAATCCTACACCCGAATTAAAGTAACACTTAAGAATTAAGATGGTGGTTGTCATACGGCGGGAGAACTGACTTTTTGGTTTTATGCAAATGTTGCAGATAGCTAGAGTCGCCACCGACTTTTCTTTTATCCAATATTTAGGAAAGGTGAAAAGAACAGGAAAGACCTTTGATAGATTTTGAGTTTGGGGGGTAAATTATGAAAAGGGAAGGTGTTAGCACCCTTTTCATTCGTAGTTATCTACGGGCTATTGATTGCTTAGCTCTCTTTTGAAAACTTACTTTGTGTGTGTGTGGTTTGTTTGAAAATATTTTGAAACGCCAATGTAAGGTTAACTTTGTAATAATTCTTGTATAAGTCCTCAATAATGTATACAAAGTGTTTTTGAAAATATTTGTTTGAAAGTGTAGTGTAAAAATTGTTTCATTTGTGAAAAAGGTTGTTAGCAAGCATTCAAGAGTTCTTACCCACTAAAGTCTTTCTTGTTATTTTCCTTCTCCTTTGAAGATAGTATTATCTATACCATTAGTTGGTAGGTAATCCTATCTATTGGATGTGAAGGGACATGCGTAGGGTCATCGTATGGTCATTGAAGGCAACATGTAAGGATACTTTAGCAATTGTATCAGAGGGACTATCATCATTTTGTAGGCAACTCGGAGGGTCATCGAGGGACTATGATCTTTATTCGAAAGGGACTATGACAATTTGATCGAGGGTCTTTTGCTAAAGTATCCCCACTTTTAAGGGACATGACCAATGTTTCGTAAGGAAGCAAGAGAGGTTATCCTAGAGGTGCAAGTGTGAAGAGTGTGTATTTTCAGTTATTTAATCTTGAAATTAGGGTTTTCTAGATTGCTTTTAGTCTTGCCATGCAAACCCTGTTTTACTAGCAGTTAAATATATACAGAAAATTAAAGTGCGGAATATAAAGTCATACGCTATTACATGGCTTTGGGGGACAAATACATAGGTATATAAATTTGTGGGAAAGTAAACCTACACTATTATATCCTCAGAGCAGATACATAATAAAAAAACACGGGAACATAAATCTAAGTTATTGCATTGATAATGCGACCTATATATTTTGTCTAAGAAAATTAAATAGCAAAAAGAAATAAGAAAATATGTTAGAACAATATTTCAATGTTTTGTCTTTTTTTTTTTGTAGAAAATAATTTAAGTGTTAATAATAGTAATTAAAAGCTAAATTCTAATTTATTTTAATATTAATAAAAAAGTTAATTAAATAGTTAATTAGTAAATAATATTATGTCAAAAATTTAATTACTAATTAGAAAACCTAACCATAATTTATTATGGTTTTAAAAAAAGTTTAAGGTTTTTGTTAATGATTAATTAGAAAAGGAATTAATTAAGAAAAAGAGTGAAATTAGGGTTAGAAAAAAAATTAAACAAAAAAATGCATAGGGTGGGAGTTGAACCCACACCCTCAGCCTCAATGACTGCACTGCTTTCCACTAGGCCATGCTGTTGTTGGTGTCATGGGATGTGAATCAACCAATACATTATGAACTTGCATTGAAATCTTGAAAAAACAAAATAATTTGACAAAAATTGGGATCAAATCCACACTCTCACGCAATACCAGCGTATCACTCACCACCACGCCATCTATGTTTTTGTTTTATAGAATACAAATAAATCAATATATAATAAAAATGCTAGATCAAAGAAGTGTCGGAGCCCTAGCTCCGGTGGATCAAAAACCCTATCCTACAAAACCACATGAGTTAGATCATAACAGGGACCATATCCCCCTAATTTGACCCTTGCGAATCCAACGGTAGCATTGGTTTGAGCCGAAAATGCTTGTAGAGTGAGTTTCAAAGCAAAAGTTTCAAACTGCCATAACAATGGCGTTTTGTTATTCCTGTGTCAAAGCTTGCAAATGATGCATCAAAACAGTTCCAAACATCATCATGAACACATATGTATGCATCAAATCATTCAACAATACGTATATTAAAAATTTGAAATCTAAGAAGTTTACCAAACCGATGATGTTGGGGGAGAAAGTTCTGGCGTGCTTCAAGGATAATTAGAATGAACTCTTGGGAACCTCAGGAAAATGATTTGATGCTTGGAATTGATTGAGAACAACTGCACACGAGGGTTTGAGTTTGCCTTAGTTTTGAGAAATTTTGGAATTTTAGGGCTTGTTCTTGAGGCAACTTTTCGTGTCATTTGATGTCTGAAAATGTTATGTATATATAAAGGAGTGATTTAGGTCAAATGGTGGGCTTGTACATCTCATTAAATCATATCTTTGATTTTGTTTGAAAATAAGTTCAAACCTTCCAAAACCAATGAAAAACTTGTTTCAACAAGGCCACACGGTTTCTTTAGCTTTAAGGTAGGTTTTTGGGCCTCCAACATGATTAAAATAAAAGTCCACACGCCTTGTATCAATATCTTGATAATTTATTTGAAAAATATTTGAATAAAACTAAATTAAATTAAATAAAAAATCAAGGCCATGCATGGATGGACTTAGAGGTCCAATATGAAGTCATGAACATGTTTGAACCTGAAAACTTAGGCCCATTAGCCCAAAAATTCAAGTTTGCTCAATTTAGGTTTCATGCATTTTCTCAAAATTTCTTAACTTGCACCAATCATAAATCTCTAAATTTTTGTCATTTTTTTCATTTGAAGCCTTTATCATTATGTAAATTGCTTTGGCAAAAAAATGTCTTTTTGTTGACTTTTAAAATGACCTGTAATGTTTTGGCCCATATCTCTCAAATGAAGCATTTTCGGCCTCGAGCTTAGAGAGACAAAGTTATAGAGAACTGAATTTACTTCAAGATAAGATTTGGTTGAATAATTTCTAATGAAGTATGTAAAATTTATGCTTGGTCAAAGCTTAGTTGACTTCTCATAAAGAAAACCCTAATTTAGTAACTTTTGACTTTTGATGAATCTTGAGTTTTCTTGATGAATCGTGATCAACCCTTGATAAAATGATGAATGTGACTTCATAATGTTTATGTTGACCAAAAATCTTGAAGTTTGAGTGTAAATTGGTAAAAGTTGACTTTTTCTCCAATATAGTTGACTTTCAATCATCTGACTAATTGACTGAGCAAACTTGTGCTGCAAGGCTTGAAACTTGACACGAGGATACATAAGTAAAACCATGAAGTCTACTTGAGGCATTATAAACTCAATTTCCTTTGAGAGAAGAAAAACCCTAGTTGTAGGTCAATTGCCTAGGAGGAGAGTTTGTCTGGTCAACCCTTAAGTAGTCTTGAGTGTTTGAGACCTTCATAAGCATGAGGAGATATCTTGAATTAATTTGTCTTAAAAATGGGAGGGAAAATTTTAGGGTACAACAACTGCCTCTGTTCAATCTTCTTAAACCTGAAGAGTTAGATTGGCATGCCTGCGTTTCGTGATCTGAAGATGGAAGAGGATTGAACACTTAAGTGCCCAAAAATTTACACTCATATGTGCACAAAGTAACATTGTTGGTTGATGGTACTGCTTGAACGGGCTTAAAGATTCCATTAAGAGAGGTGACGGGATTTTGTTGGAGATGGGCTTATAGATGCCATCCAATGTAACTGTTGACCGGAGTATCAGAATGAGTCTATGCCAACTATATCTGAAGAAGTATATTAGAATGAGTCTGTGTCCGACTGTATCTAGCAGACGTGCTGGGGGGTGTCAGAATGAATCTTATGTCTCGATTGTATATGAATGATGTTCTAGAATAAATCTATGTCTTGACTGTATATAGGAGAGAATTAGAATGAGTCTTCGCTTGACTGTATCTGAATAATGTATTGGAACGAGTCTACGCTTGACTATATCCGAATAATGTATTGGAATGAGTCTACGCTCGTCTGTATCCAGAAGTGGATCAGAATGAATCTTCACCCGACTGTATCTGAAAGATATATTAGAACGATTCTATGCCCGACTATATCTAAAATATGTATTGGAATGAGTCTACGTTCGACTTTATCCAAAAGAGTGTCAGAATGAACTTTTGTCTGGTTTTATCTGACTAATGCTTTTCAGAATAAATGTATCCGATTTTATCTGAGGGAAATGCTTTTCAGAATGAATCTTTGAAGGGAATGCTCGTCAGAATTAGTCTCTAAGGGAAATCATCTGGTCATATAGATAGTCGCCCCGTCCTGTTTCGGGAATTGATCTACAACCTGCCTATAAATTGCTGATAATATTTGTTTGTTTAACCTGAAAACAAATTTAGCTTCATGCAATGTTATGATGCATGAAATGTATTTTGTAATGATGCTCTCAAAATAAACAAGAATAGTACATGTATTTCGTATATGTTATGATATTTTGTAAATGATGTATGGATGCAATATGTCGTTGAAGCGTATCGATAACTTCTTGTAACAACGTCTATCTGGGGAAAATAAATCCTTGGTTGTTCCTGGGAATGAAGAAAGTAATTCTTCAATTTTTGTTTAGAACGACTTTACTGGGAGTTCCCGCTTTCTGCTCTAGGACACTCTACTGGGGATCTTCGACTTCTGCTTGGGGATAAAAGCATTCAAGGAGAGTCGTTCGTCCGTCGTTCCTTTTATTGAAGGATTTGATTCTTGTGTACCCTGACTGGGGATGAAAGAGATGGATATTCCAATGATCTGATATCTCACCAGGTTTCAGATACGGGTATTATCTCTTTTGGGGAGGAAAACATTGAGTGACATCTAGATGGAGAAGAGAACTTTGTCGGGGAATTTTGCAGTATTGGAGAAATAAAATTCGTTGGGCAATTAAGTTGAGGAAATAATCTCTATTGGGGATTTGGAAATCCATAGGCTGCGCTGAGGAAGTTTCCACTATTTGATGGGAAAATGATCAAACTTCCTTATCCACTAGGGCACCTATTTGGGGAAGATGATCATGTCAAGCTATTAATCATGGATATGGAGGTGAACTGTTGGAAGATGTCCCAATTTCTGTCTGAGGGCATATTAGACTTGCTGGGGAATATATCTCTGTTGGGGATGAGCTTGTGAAGATAGGTATGTAGAGATAGTTCCATGGAGATTCTTATGTGGGGATTTATGGATAACTTGAACAATATCCCAACTCCTAGGGTCTTTAGTAAATGTTGATCCTGTTTCCATGCATATATTTTGTAAACAGTAATCGTAATCAAATGTATATGTTCATTTAACATAATCATTGGATGTGTTTGCAAACCAAACAGAGAAAGTAAAAATAATTTTGATTTTTTTGAAATATATTTATTTGCATTGATTCCTAAAGTTTACCTATAAGCCGAGAGTTTTATACAAGGAGACGGAAATCCTACTAAGAGGAAGTCGTCGTAAAAATTGAAAAAGGGTATAAATAAAAGTAAAGAAAAATAACTATGTGGAAACAATCCCATCTAGTTTCAACTCTGCTATTGCCCCTATGTCTTCAAGTATCTCATCACTTGTTATTGGAAGAAGATGATTGAATTTGATCTGTACGGTTTGAACTTAACGCTAGTAATAAAACTAGCTATAAGTATATGGGTGATCCAACGGGACATAGTCATACGCTTTAATCCCTAACTTTTTCCTAGACCTCCCTTTTGGGTTTTCAATCCACCAGGATATCCTTTTTTGTCCAAGCCGCCTTTTCACGTTTTCGACCTGCTGGATGTAAAATCTTTTATATATATCCATAATTTTTTCCCAAACCCTTTTGGTTCGCCGAGATGCCCTTATTTTTGCCCAGGCCTGTCAACCTAGCGAGTCTCTTTTATGCATAATATTTTTTGATTATGTCTGCATTCACAGGTTGCGGAAAATCTTCATCGTCCATGGTGGTAAGTATCATAGCACCACAAAAAAATATCTTTTTGATTACAAATGGCCCTTCTTATGTGGAAGTCTATTTGCCCCTGGGATCACCTTGTGATAGGATGATATGCTTTATTACCAAATCACCATCCTGGTACACCTGATGTCTGACTTTCTTGTTAAAAGAATTGATCATGCGTTTCTGATATATTTGACCATGACAGACAACCGCAAGCCTTTTTTCATCAATCAAATTTATCTGGTCAAGTTGAGTCTGAATCCATTCGTCTTCATCTAAACCTGCGTCTTTCATAATCCTTAGGGAAGGAATCTGGACTTCAATAGGTAAGACAACATCCATACCATAGACGAGAGAGAACGGGGTCTCCCCGGTTGATGTACGTACTGAAGTATGGTAACCATGAAGAGCAAACAGTAGCATCTCATGTCAGCCTTTGTATATCACTATCATCTTCTACAAGATATTTTTAATATTCTTGTTGACAGCTTCCACTATGCCATTTATCTTTGGCTGGTATGGAGAAGAATTGTGATGCTTAATCTTGAACTGCATGCAGAGTTCCGTGATCATGGTATTGTTAAGATTGGTACCATTGTCTATGATGATCCTTTCAGGGATTTCATACTGGCAGATAAGGTTATACTTAATGAACCAAGCCACAAAATTCTTGGTAACGAAAGCAAATGAGGTTGCCTCTACCCACTTCACGAAGTAATCAATAGCGACAAGGATGAAATGATGCCCATTGGAAGCAATAGGCTTAATCTCTCCAATCATATCAATGCCCCACATTGCAAACAGCCAAGAACTAGTTAAGACATTCAAAGGAACCAGATGCACATGTACTTTGTCAGCATAAATCTGGCATTTGTGGCAAGTTTTGGAATGATGATGGCAATCGATTTCCATGGTAGACCAATAATAACCTGATATCAGAATTTTCTTAGCCATTGTATATCCACTGAAGTGAGTAACGAAGACACCTTCATGCATATCTTCCATAATTTTCTCAGCTTCCTTCTTGTCTACACAATGAAGAAAAGTTTAACCGGGGTTGCGTTTGTACAAGATTCTGTTACTTAGAAAGAACTTGGCAGAGAACCTCCTTAGAAATTTCTTATCATTGATAGATTCCCCTTCAGGATATTCTTGAGTTTCGGGGTATCTTTTTACTTTGTAGTACCAAGGATTTTCCTCTACTCCAACAGTATCGACTTTGTAGCAATGCACCCGTTCGTCTAGTCTCTCAATAGTAATTCGAGGAGCTTCGTTATCCCATCTGACTTTGAACATAGATGACATGGTAGATAGCGCCTCTGCCAATTGATTCTCTTCTCACGTAATGTGTTCAAAAGTGATTTCTTTGAAATACGGAATTAATGTCAACACATGCTCTTGATAAGGAATGAGATTTGGATGCTTCGTGTCCCATTATCCCTTAATCTTACTAATCACTAGGGCTGAGTCCCCATATACATTCAAGAATTTAATTATCATATCGATGGAAGCTTTGATACCATGATGCATGCTTCGTACTAGGCCATATTGCTGGTACAATCAAAACACAATCTAGCGGTGAAAGGCGTATGATAACCCTTGGGAGAGACAATCACAACACCAACTCCATTACCAAGTGCGTCGGAAGCTCCATCAAAAACCATAGTCCATCAGGATCTAGGTTCAGGTCCTTCACATGGTCCAGGTTCTTCATAATCAGTAACTAGCATGCTATTCTCATATGGGAACTCAAAATTCATAGACTGATAGTAATCTACAACTTGATGAGTCAAATGATCTACCAGTACACTTCCTTTGATTGCCTTCTGAGTAGTGTACTGAATGTCGTATTCTGTCAAGATCATTTTCCATCTTGCTATTCTTTCGGAGAGAGTGGGTTTCTCGAATATGTATTTTATTGGATCCATCTTAGAGATCAACAAAGTAGTATGAGTCAACATATACTGTCTTAGTCGGCGAGAAGCCCATGCCAAAGCGCAACAAGTTTGCTCGAGCAGTGAGTATCTTATTTCACAATCGGTAAACTTTTTGCTAAGGTGGTATATTGCATGCTCTTTTCGACCAGACTCATCATGTTGCCCCAATACACACCCATTGAGTTCTCTAATACTGTTAAGTACATGATTAAAGGTCTTCCTTTAACCAGTGGCATCAGAATTGGAGGTTCCTGGAGGTATTCCTTGATTTTTCAAAGGTTATATGACAATCATCGTTCCATTTCACTACATGATCTTTATTTAGTAACTTGAAGATTGGCTCACAAGTAACGGTCAAATGGGAAATAAATATGGCAATGTAGTTCAATCGTCCCAAGAAACCTTTGACTTCCTTCTCAGTACGGGGAGGTGGCATTTCTTGAATGGCTTTAACCTTTGCAGGATCAACTTCAATACCTTTACTATTGATGACGAAACCTAGGAGTTTACTGAATCTTACCCCAAAGGTGCACTTGTTTGGATTCAACCTCAACTTTTACTTCTTCAGTCTCTCAAACAGCTTATGTAGGTGGTCGAGATGTTCTTTTTCAATCTGAGACCTGGCTATCATGTCATCAACGTAAACCTCTATCTCATGATGGATCATATCATGGAACAAAGCTACCATATCATGCTGATATATGGCACCGACGTTCTTCGAACCAAAAGGCATAACTTTGTAACATAAAATGCCCTACTGCGTGACAAAATTAGTCTTCTCCAAGTCTTCAGGTGTCATCTTGATTTGATTATAACCAGAGAAACCATCTATTGTACCCCAAAATTTTCCCTCTCATTCCTCAAGGCATCTCTCACAAGGATTCTCAAGGTTTAAGCTTGCACAAGTATAATTGGATTTTCCAATATCAAGTTAAAAAAAGAAAACTGTTAAAAAGGGGGGAAACAGATAAAAATAATCTTTTTGACAAAATTGGAGAAAAACAAGTATTTTCGATTCAACTCCTTCGATTGGCCTTTTGGCCTCTTTCAATGCAAGCTTGGCTTGCATCCTTCGACTGGGCGTTAGCCTCTGGCACGCTGGCTTGGATTCACAAGGCAGGAGCTTCCTGTGTGCCACCTTCGATTGCACCTTTGGCCTCACAGGGTTCACAATGCAATGGCTGCATATGTACCTGCTTCAATTGGATGTTTGATGCGTGCATGCTTGTGTTGACTGGAAAAATATTCCCCTCCATGCTTTCCTTTGACTCACAAAGTGATGACTAGTTACATACAAGCCTTCGTTTGAGCCATAACTTCTTTCTTGCGCGCAAGAGGCTCCATCCATGCTAGCATGCATAAGGCACAAAGTATTATGTAGCCTCCTTCGATTACAAGGCAAAAGGCCTCCTTTTGCCATCCTTCGATTGCATCATTGCCTCCTGTGTGCACCCTTTGTTTAAACATGTGGTGCCTTTTGTTGCAAGTTTCGTTTGGGTGTTTATACCTCTTGTATGTAGGCTTCGATAGGGCATTGGCTATGTTTATAATAACATCGACTAAACAAAATTTCCCTTTTGCATGTTTCAATTCCACCCTTGACAACCTTCAGCACACATGGTTGGTAGATTTGAAGGGCCTGCATAGGAGTCCCTGTCGAAGGTTTGCATAGTCCATTCGAAGGACATACTTGGCCCTTTTCAAATAAACATACATGACCCATTTAAGGGACATGTCTGGGTGTCCCATTCGAAGGACATGATTGATGGACCATTCGAAGGATTTATAAATCCCACCTTAAGGCATGTTTTGGTGACCCATCCAAGGGTCACACATTTAACTCCTTCGAAGGATGGACAAAAGTGACCCATTCGAAGGTCACTTGTTAGAGGAAAATCAAAATAACATTGTTAGAAGAAGAATCTGGTCGAAGGAGGGTCAAAATGAAAGGGTGAAATATTCAAAGATGCTTGCTGCCAAGTTCAGGCCTGGTACACTAGCCAAAAATTCCGCACAACAGTGCTGAAACACTTCCCCATTCTTGCACCAAAATAACATACAAACAATGTCCCTCGAAAGCTACAAAAGCAGTTTACTCAAATTGTTCAAACTATTTTGTTTTCCCTCCAAAACCTCAGCCAAGCTTTGCCTATAAATAAGAGGCTCCACAACATGTATAGGGGGACTTTTGGCTAAGGGAACGAATCTTCAAAATTCTCAAACACTCTCAATAATAATAAAACTCTCAACCACTTAAACATTCATCAAACACAAACCCATAATCCAAACATTTCCCCCTTTGAATCTGAAACATCCCCACACCTTGTTACCCTTCGAATACAGTAGGAAGAACCTCACACCTGTTCTTCTCTTTCGAATCCAGTATCAAAGGCATAACCCATGTGTCCCCCCTTCGAACCCAGAAGCACTCAAGGCAACTGTGATGCGGTGGGAGAACTGACTTGAAGGTTTTGCGTTTTATCGTAAATGTTGCGGTTAGCAAGAGTCACCACCGACTTTTCTTTTATCCAAAAGGAAAGGTGAAAAAGCACAGGAAAGACCTTTGAGATTGTTTCTTGAGTTCGGGGGGTAGATTATAAAAATGGAAGGTATTAACACCCTTTTTATCCATGATTTTCCATGGTCTATTAGTTACTTGCTAGATCACTTGCTTTTGTTTGAAATTGTGCTTTGTGTGGTTTTTTGAAAGTATTTTGTAAAGAGGCCATTGTTTAGGCAATCTTTGTAATGATTCTCATTCGTAAGAATGTATACAAAGATGTTTGATCTTTTGAAAATGTTTTCAAGTTTTGTAAGATGTTTTGAAAGTGTAGGTGTTTGTTTTTGAAAATAGAAAGGATGTTCGGTTTTGAAATGGAGCAAGTAATTAGGAGTATCTACCTACTCAAATGTCTTTCTTGTTCATTTTCTTTTCCTTTGACATTGTTGTCTTACCATTGATTTGGTAAGCAACTCTATCTTTGGATGTAAACGTGACGAGCGCGGGTCATCGTATAGCCATGATTAGCAATGTTGCAAGGTATCTTAGCATTTTTTAGGGACTAAGATCATTTTGTAAGGCAACTTTGAATAGCATCATCGAGGGACTATGATCTTGTATTTGTTTGTTTTTGCTAAGACACCTTAAATGCGTAATATGACCATTTTGTATAAGGCAGCCAAGTGGAGTAACCCTAGGGGTGATTATGTGCAAGTGTGTCATTTTCATGCTTGATTTTGTCTTGAATTAGGGTTTTCTATTTGATTTATTTTTTATCTTCCCATACAAAACCCTAATTACTAGCATGTTTATATAAAAGCGATAAATTGCGAAATTTAAAGCTACTACGCTATTACAACACTTGTGGGAGGGGGGGGGGGGGGGGGTATACAATTTATGAATGAGGATTGCAATAATATAAACCTAATTAATCTATTACAACCAAATTGAATATGTATAAATAATTGGAATAAATAGCATGCAAGATGAATTAAATATGCAAGAATATGTAAATGCAAAGAAGATTTTAGTTTGATTTTTTTATGTGAAAAAGTTTTAACCTAAACCTAATGAGAAAAGAAATAAATAAATCAAAATTAAATTATCTTAAATTAATTAAGAAAATAAATTAATTAAGAAAAGATTCTTTTTGAATAAAAACCCTAATTCTATTTTGATTGAAAGAACACGAGTTTTAAAGAAAAAGTATTTTTGTATTTTTTTGTCTTGAAAATAACATATGGCATTATGAGATATTTTTGGTCTTTTTTATACTAAAATAATTTATTTAATGGGTATGAAGAAAAAAATAAATATTAACTTAGTTCTAATTTAATTTATAAGGTTATTTAATAAAAATAGATAATATATAACTAAATAAAAATATTTTTTGTGAGAAAAATAAAAATAAAAAAAGCCAAAATATAAATCTATCATTTTTATATTTTTTATGATTTTTAATATTAAGAAAAATATATTTAAGAAAATAAAATGAGAATGAAATAAATAAATAAAATGATAATGGGCCAGGGGTGTCACAAATAAGTATGGTGCATGATGTTAGCAAAAAAAAAAGCAAAGGCCCATGAAACAGAAGCCCAGTGCTGCAAGGGACAAAAAAAAGTGGGAAAATGTGAGAAAATGCAAAAGGCAGCGCGCTGAGGCTCGAACCCATGACCTCTAGCAATTATGCGCGCTGCCTTACCACTGGGGTGGCTGTACACCCGTTTATATAAACAAAACCATAAATATATATTAGAAACTGCTTCTTGAAGGCAAGTTTATCTTCAACCTTGAGCCATGGCCGGACCACCTGTATCTTCCTCATTTCTCCATAAAAATGGAAAGTTCAAACATGAAAATTATGGTGTTTCTTCCCACGAGTTCAAACACATAACTCATGTAAACTAAATGTCAAAGATAAAAACTAATTTTGTTGGCCCTAAATTGAAACCTAATTTCCTCAGAAATTTCAAATCCAAAATTCTCTATACACAGTCAATATAAATGAAAACTATGAACATGGTTAGCTTTAGAGCAAGGATATCTACATTTTGTTTTCACAAATCAGGATCAAATGATGCTTGTATGAAGAGATAGAAGTTTGAGTTTTTACCTCTTGCAGGTGGAATCGTGAATGGAGTTTGAGTAAGTTTTGAGAAGGCCTGAGGATCTGTTTAGCTTTCCTGGACCTCCCTGAGTGTATTCCAACTCTTACTTTGTCTTGAAAGTCCCTGAATCTCTCTACTCAAGTCAACCTGCAAGCTTGATATTTGAAAATGGTGGATGGTGATAGAGGAGTTACAGTGAGGGAACAAAGGCCTGGATCACTTTGATATGATGTATATTAAGTGTTTGGGTGGTTAAAACTTAATACGCACGAGTGGATTTGGAGATGGCTATGTGAAGTTCAAAACTGTCAAGTTATGACAGATTATGAGTTGCAAAGTGTTTGGGAGTGTTTTAGAGTCTTAGCCTTTGTGTGTCAACTTACAAATAACGTGTCTACTTATAAGCAAAAGGTCTTAAGTCTTGTAATAACTCAGATTTCAAAAACTCACATGTTTGCTTGGTTTCTTGTTTGTGAAGCAAAGCTAGCAAGCATGGTTCCAAGGTGTAGTACCAAGCTTGTAGGGGGGCTGAGACCTTTACACACACTTTTTCTGATTGAGTGTACTGTGTTTGTGCAAAAAAAAACAAGTGTGAGGCTCAATGCAAGCTGACTTTGCATAAAGCTTGCTTTTCCAAAATGGCAATGTTGCCTTTCTCCCAAAAATGGAATTATTCTTGTACAATGCATTCAATGCTTGGCTTAAAGCTTCCAACAGCTGTGAAAACATTTAATTATGGAGTGAAATTCAAGTTAGAAGCCTTCAAAGTAGGGTTTGTTCAGCATGCTTGAGGATTGGATCCAATGTTCTTCACAAAATGGCTTGAAATCCAAGTGACAAATCACCAACTTCATCTCTTGGATTCTCCCTACTCAAGAATGATCTCAAGGAGTTCTTGGACATTTTGGAAATCTTGCAATGTGCTCTACAACTCATCTTTGAATTGCTTTTGAAAATTCCTCTTGGAACCATGTGAAAAATTGCCATGAAGTTAGGTAAAAAATCTGCCTAACTAGGGCAAAATTTCACTAAGTTATTTTTAGTTCATGAGCATGTATTCACAAAATTATATCTTGAGATCCAAGAATTTTTATGAGAAATTATGTGAAGAAAATTTGTATATTTCATGGAGATCTACAACTTTCATGTTGGAAGTTTCCTTTGAATCATCTTGCATCATGGTGAAAATTTGGCTCAAAGATGAGAAAAAATAAGAAATTTTCTATACTTAGAAAAATTTTCTAAGTTAAGAAATTTCAACTTTTCAAAACAAAACCTTAAATCCTTGATTTATTGATGGACAAGTTTCATATTTTGACATGTTTTGATGAATTATGACTTTTGGCACTTGACTTTGACCAAAAAGTCAAAGTTTGACTTTTCAGTATACAATTGACTTTTGATCAATTGACTGAAAAATTCATCTGTCAATCCAATGGATTTGTAATGTTTTGAATCATTTTATTAGTTCAAAATGATGAATTTGAACTCTTGAAATCATGCCTTATCCCAATTGATCATTTGCTAGGTCAAAAATCAGAAATTGCCCTCTCCTAATCAAAACCCTAATTTTGACCATTTTGCCCTTTTGATGATTTGATCAAATTTCTTGAGGAGTTGCTGTCCAAACTTGATCAAATGCTACATATGAGTTTAAAATGTTCATGTGGATCAAAAATTATGAAGTTTGACTGTAAATTGGCAATGGTTGACTTTTCCCCAATACAGTTGATTTTTAGGTCAACTGTTCAATTGACTGATCAAAAGTGTGATTCAAGGCTTGAAACTTGACATGAGTAATCTTAGGGGTCCATAATGATCCTTGAAAGTAATATGAAGCATTGATAGTCCAAAAATCCTTGTGCAAACTCAAACCCTGATTTTGGTCATCAGTGCATGAGGAGGTGTCTTGAGCTGGTCAAACCCTAATGCAGTCTTGAGTCAAAGAGATCTTGTGAGAAAATTTTTGATGAGTGAGAGGGAAATTTTTTGGGTACAACAGCTGCCCCTGTTCAATCTTCTTAAACCTGAAGAGTTAGATTGGCGAGTTTTTTGCCAATCGTGACTCGAAGGTGGAAGATGATTGAACACTAGAGTGCCCAGAAATTTGCACTCAGCGATGTGAGAGTCGAGGGAATGGGCTTAAAGAGGCCATTTGGAGAGGTGCTAGGAAGTTGTTGGAGATGGGCTTGTAGATGCCATCCAAAAGTGATTGTTGAATTATAATTCGTAAGTTTGAAAGAATGAGTATCAGAATGGCGTCCGTATCTGGAGCGTATCTGACCTGTATCTGGGAGCTGATTTTGAAATGATTATCAGAATGGCACCCGTGTCTAGAGCGTATCTGAACTGTATCTGAAGTCTAAATATGAATGAGCATCAGAATGGCATCCGTGTCTGGAGCGTATCTGAACCATATCTGAGAGTTGTATCTGAATGAGTATTAGAATGGCATCCGTGTCTGGAGCGTATCTATATTGTATCTCAAAATTGAATCTGAATGAGTATCAGAATGGCATCTGTGTCTGGAGCGTATCTGAACTGTATCAAAAGTCTGAATCTGAATGAGTATCAGAATGGCGTCCATGTCTGGAGTGTATCTGAACTGTATCAAAAGTCTGAATCTGAATGAGTATCAGAATGGCATCCATGTCTGGAGCGTATCTGAACTGTATCTGAGAGTTGAGTCTGAATGAGCATCAGAATGGCATCCGTGTCTGGAGCGTATCTATATTGTATCTGGAAGTTGAATCTGAATGAGTATCAGAATGGCATCCGTGTCTGGAGCGTATCTAAACTGTATCCAAAAAAACTTTGAACATTGTTAATGGTAGCTGTTAACCTTATCCTGAAAAGGGTAAAATGTTAGCTATAATGTAAAGTTATGTTTGTATGAAATGCATGGCATAATACATTCGTGTTATCAATGTTTATGAATATATGGATGTGATGTATGCGTATGTGAGCTAATTTGCTGCGTTGCTGTTGGATTGAGGAAAATAAATCCCTGAATGTTGCTGAGGATATGTAAGTCTTCATGCCTTGAAGTTGAAGTGTTGATGAATTTCTGCTGAGAGAAATAACCTCTATTGTAAGGGCAATGCTATGTACTGCTTGTAAAATCCTATTGGGGAATCCTGAGAAATTTGATGACTTCTACTGGGGATCAGCAATTTGAAGATTTGTTCTGCTGGGGATTAAATGACATACTGTGGGGATTTCTTATGGAATAGCCTAGAGGTATTTCCCTATCCATTCAACCCATCAGCAATTGGATTTTTTCATTTTGTTTATTTGTAAACAGTAATTATGTTCAAATGCATATGTTCAACAATGATTCATTGGACGTTTTTTACAAAGAAAACACATGCGTGAAGAAAAACATATAGTTTTTGCACTTTCAAAGGGATATCTTTGTATTGACTCTGAGTAAAATTTTTGTACAAGGAGACAAATATTCTAGTAAGAGAATGCCTTCATAAAAAAAAAGAATGAAAATTTCGATATAAAGAAAAGATAGCTATGTGTAAAAAATCCCATGGGGTTTCCATTCTGCTATATTCTTTGTATCTCTGAGCGTCCTGTCTATTTGTTGCCTTGTCCAAAGCTGATTGAATTGATCAGAAACTCTGAGTTTGTCAGTTGAAGCCAAAGGTTGTCCGTGGGGTGATCCAACGAGACATAGTCATACACTTTAATTCCCTAACTTTTGCCTGGACCATCCTTTCGGGTTTTCAGTCCACCGGGAAACCCTTTTTTGCCCAAGTCGCCCTTTCGGGTTTTCAACTTGCCGGGTGTACAGATTTCTTTTATTTTATCCCTAATTTTTGCCTGAACATTTTTGGTTTGTCGGGATGCCCTTGTTTTTCCTAGGTATATCAACCTAGCGGGTCTCTTATGCGTAGTATCTTTTGAGTATGTTCGTGTTTGCAGGATGTGGCAGGTCGTCACCATCCATGGTGGTCAAGATCATTTCCCCACCAGAGAAAATGTTTTTGATTACAAATGGTCCTTCATAGGTAGGAGTCCACTTGCCCCTAGGATCACCTTGTGGCAATATGATGCGTTTGATCACCAGATCTCCAACTTGATAAACTTGGCGTCTGACCTTTTTGTTGAAAGCCTTGATCATCCGTTTTTGATACATTTGACAATGGAAAACAACAGTAAGTCTCTTCTCATCAATCAAGTTCAGTTGATCAAGTCGAGTCTGGATCCAGTTGTCTTTGTTCAACCTTGCATCCTTCATAATCCTTAGAGAGGGGATCTGGACCTCGATAGGCAAGACAACTTCCATTCTGTAAACCAGAGAATAGGGTGTTGCCCCGGTTGATGTGCGAGTCGTGGTACGATACCTGTGGAGAGCGAATGGTAACATCTCATGCCAGTCTTTGTATGTGACTGTCATTTTTTGTATGATCTTTTTAATGTTTTTATTTGCAGCTTCGATAACACCATTCATCTTTGGCCGATAGGGAGAAGAATTGTGATGCTAAATCTTGAATTGTTCGCACAAGGCGGTGATCATAGTGTTGTTGAGATTCGTACCATTATCGATAATGATCCTTTTCGGGATACCGTATCGGAAAATGAGATTTTGCTTGATGAAGTGGGCAACAACATTCTTGGTAACAGAAGCGAAGGAAGCTGCCTCCACCCACTTTGTAAAGTAATCAATGGCCACTAGGATGAAGCGGTGTCCATTGGAGGCTGTCGGCCTGATTTCCCCAATCATATCAATTCCCCATATAGCAAAGGGCCAAGGAGCCATCAAGACATTCAGAGGAACCAGAGGTACGTGCACCTTGTCAGCATAAATCTGGTATTTATGGCAGGTTCGAGAGTGTTGATAGCAGGCTGCTTCCATGGTAGACCAATAATAGCCTGCTCGTAGGATTTTCTTTGCCATTGTATGCCCACTGGAGTGGGTGCCAAAAGTGCCTTTATGTAATTCAGCCATGATCCTTTCAGCTTCAACCTTATCTACGCACCGAAGTAGCACAGAGTCATGATTGCATTTGTACAGGATGTCGTTACTAAGGAAGAACTTAGCAGAAAACCTCCTTAAGAACTTCTTATCGTTGATTGAAGTTCCTTCTGGATATTCTTGAGTCTCGATATACCTCTTGACTTCGTGAAACCAAGGTTGGTTCACTACTTCTTCAGTATTAATCTCGTGACAGTGCACTGGTTCCTCCATTCATTCAATGGTGACCTGAGGAGCCTCGTTATCCCATTTAAGTTTAAACATAAATGACATTGTGGATAGAGTGTCTGCTTGCTGATTTTCTTCTCGCGAGAAATGCTCGAAGGTAATCTTCTCAAAATATGGTAGAAATGTCAAGACATGTTCTTTGTAAGGGATAAGGTTTGGGTGTTTGGTGTCCCATTCCCCTTTGATCTGGCTGATAACCAAATCTGAGTCTCTGAATACATCCAAGGATTTGATTCCCAAATCTATGGCAGCTTTGAGACCGAAGATGCATGCTTCGTACTCCGCCATTTTGTTTGTACAATTGAAGCAAAGTCTTGCGGTAAATGGAGTATGACAGCCTTCCGGAGATATGAGTACAACACCAATACCATTTCCGAGTGCATTGGAGGCTCCATCAAAGAACAGGGTCCATCGGGATCCTTGTTCAGGTCTGTCATATGGCCTGAATTCTTCACAGTTGTCTAATGTCATGATGTCTTCATCCGGAAATTCAAATTTCATGGACTGTTAGTCTTCTACAGCTTGGTGAGCGAGGTGATCATCTAGTACACTGCCCTTTATAGCTTTCTGGGTAGTATACTATATGTCATATTCTGTCAGGATCATCGTCCATCTCTCTATTCTCCCAGAAAGAGCAGGCTTCTCGAAGATGTATTTTATCGGATCCATTTTAGATATCAACAAGGTAGTATGAGTCAACATATACTGTCTTAGCCGGCGAGCAGCCCATGCCAGAGCGCAACAAGTTTTCTCGAGCAATGAATATTTGGTTTCACAGTCGGTAATCTTTTTGCTCAGGTAGTAAATAGCATGCTCTTTTCGACCAGACTCGTCGTGCTGCCCCAATACACACCCCATTGAGTTTTCTAAAACAACCAGATACATGATCAACGGTCTTCCCTCGACTGGTGGCATCAACACAAGAGGCTCTTGTAAGTATTCTTTGATTTTTTTCAAAAGCAATTTGGCATTCATCATTCCATTTGACTACTTGATCTTTCTTCAATAGTTTGAAGATTGGCTCATAAGTATCTGTCAGGTGAGAAATGAATCTGGAAATGTAGTTTAACCGTCCCAAGAACCCTCTGACTTTCTTCTCAGTACGAGGAGCAAGCATTTCTTGTATTGCTTTTACCTTGGCAAGATTTACTTCAATACCTTTGCTACTAACGATAAAGCCTAAGAGCTTACCAGACCGTACCCCAAATGTGCATTTGTTTGGATTCAACCTCAGCTTGTACTTCTTTAGTCTCTCAAACAGTTTTTGTAAGTGATCAAGATGCTTTTCTTTTGTTTGAGATCTGGCTATCATATCGTCCACATATACTTCTATTTCATGATGTATCATTTCGTGAAATAGAGCTACCATGGCACGCTGATAGGTTGCCCCTGCGTTCTTTAGTCCGAATGTCATTACCTTATAGCAGAAAGTGCCCCACTGCGTGACAAAGGTTGTTTTCTCCATGTCCTCGGGCGCCATTTTGATTTGGTTGTAACCTGAGAAACCGTCCATGAAGGAAAACACTTTGTGTTGTGTCGTATTGTCAACTAGGATATCAATGTGGGGGAGTGGAAAATCATCCTTAGGGCTTGCCCTATTCAAATCTCGGTAGTCCACACACATTCACACTTTGCCGTCCTTTTTGGGCACGGGAACAACATTGGCAACCCATTGAGGGTAAGAGGTGACAGCCAATAATCCATCTTTGAATTGCTTCATGACCTCTGCTTTAATCTTTTCTGACATATCAGGCCTCATGCGACAAATCTTTTACTTTACTGGCGGACAGTCTTCTCTTGTAGGCAGACGATGTACCACAATATCTTCATCAAGTCCTGGCATGTCTTCATATGACCAGGAAAAGACTTCAACATAGTCGTGTAATAGCTGAATCAGACGCTTCTTGATACTGGGTTCTAGATTGGCACCCACCTTGACCTCTTTTTTATCTTCTTCGGTACCTAGGTTGATCGTATCCACGGGTTCCTCGTGAGGCTGGATGGTTATTTCTTCTTATTGTAGTAGTCTGGCAAGTTCTCCTAGTACTTCACAATCTTCCCCACCTTCGTCTTCGGCTTGGTAGATTAGATTCTCAGAGTCAAAAAAGACCATAGCAGTATCGTTACCCATGGGATCCCGAATGGATGTATACTTGCATTGTGAGTGTGGGTGTGTGTAAGGGTATAGCTATCTTTGAAAGAAAGTAAAATGTAAAAGAAAAACAATGAGCACAAAAGTTTGTATGCGAAAACGTCCATGATTCATTGATGTCATATGAAAAATGAGATAATAACCCTTACAAATGGACCATTGTGCCTCGGGTAAGACACAAGGTTTTAAGAGTGTGAATTATTTTGAATATTACAGATCCAATAAAATGTAAAGACAAATTACTGAGGGATGAAAGTGATTGGGACGAAGTCTCTAGCCTTCCAATTGCTGATCCCTCCATTGACAGTTGGAAAGATCCAATCCTCTAGGTTGCAGCCATCTTCACCATCTTCTACTGCGTTGACTTCACGGTTGCTAATCTTCAAGGGTGGCCCTCCAGCATGAAATGGAGTTTCAATGAATTCACCGTCTAATTCCATATATCTGAAGGAATTGAGATGGCTGGTCCATGTATTCTTCCTCTCCATGAACATTGATAATCTTCCCTTGAACCGGATACTTCAACATTTGGTGCAACGTAGAAGTAACAGCGCCAGCATTGTGGATCCATGGTCGGCCTAGGAGGAAGGAGTATGAAGGGCGGATGTCCATCACATAAAAAGTTGAATTGAAGGTTTGGGTTCCAACCTTTATGGGAATGTCTACCTCCCTATGTACCATCCTCTTCGAACCGTCAAAAGCCCTTACTACTATGTTACTCGGGTTTAAAGTCAACCCCTCACAGTCAAGTCTATCAAGAGCTTTTTGGGTAATACATTTAGAGATGAGCCAGTGTTCCCAAAACATCAGCTAGATTTGTGCCCCTACATTCCACTGATACATGCAATGCCTTATTATGCTTTCTTCCCCTCGGCGTCAGATCAGCATCTGAAAAACCTAAACCATTGTCCGCAGTTAGGATGGCTACGCAGTCTTGAAATTGATCAGCAGATGTCTCTTGAGGTACATGGGCGGTTTTTAAGAACTTCACCAAGGCTTTGCATGTGCCTCGGAACATAGTAGTAATGTTAGCATGGAGATCTTAGAGGGAGTTTGCCTCAGTTGTTCAACTACATATTACTCGCTTCTCTTTATAATTTTTAAGATCTCCTCCATTTCCTTCTTGGAGGTCTCAGGGATAGTCAATGATTGAGCCTTCGTCCGGACAGGCTCAACCATAACACCTTTTCCTCGAGCCTCGGTTAACTCGGCAACAGGAGTGTCAGTAAGAATGATTACAGGGGTTGTAACGGCTTTGTCAATTAGAGTAATGTTGGAGATAAATGTAGGGCTGGGAATAGCTTTTGGGGGAGCAACAACAGGAATGATTATGGGTCCAGAAACTGCTTTTGGGGGAGCAATTTCTGGAGAAAAGATCCTACCGCTTTGGGTAATTTTGCTAGTTCCTACAATGTTACTGATGTCGGAGTTAACTTTCTCGGAGCTTGAATCTTTGGCGGCTGGCCAGTCCTGCTTGATACCATGATAGTAGACGTCCCCTCCATAATTCCATGGTATGGTTTTGTCTGATGAGTATGGGACTGGTCCAAGCATTGTGATTATTAGAGGAGCTACTTTTGGAACTGATGTAATTCTAACAGGTCTTTTGGTGGAGACCCTGGAAGAATTGGCGGAAATGGCAATGATAGAAACATCTTCAAAAAGGATAGGTGGAACAGGAGTCTTTTCAAACAAAATTTCTTTGTTGTCTATTAGGCACTGAACACGTGCTTTCAACAAAGGACAACCAATTGGTAAGGACAAACAGAGATGGAAAACTTCATCACAGCCCGGGAACACACCGACATTCAACAAATTCATTTTAATAGTCGGGAGTGAGGTCATGAGTTCATCAACTGAGGTAACAAACAAATCTTCCTCAATATTGGTGTTGTGGCAATGTATGGGCATAGGGGAAAAAATGACATTTGGCTTCTTGGGCACATCAAACTCAATTTCTTTTGCTTCAATGAAGTCTTGTATTTTGTTCTTTAGAGCCCAACAGTTATTAGTATCGTGCCCAGGACTTTCAGAGTGATATGCGCAACGGGCATTGGGATGATAATGAGGAGATGTTGTATTGGGGTTTTTCGGAGCTTCTTTCAAGGTCACCAAGTTGGATCTTAGTAGATAAAGTAATACTTGAGACATGGTCATGTTAATTCTGGTGAACGGCCTGACTGGCCTTTCCATCCTTGGTTGATTACTTCTTTGTTGATCATACGTAGGCTTAAGAATCATAACATCCCCCACCATTGGTCGACGTTCGGCCCTATCTTGGTTTCTTTGCGGATATACAACAGCCACCTCTTTCTTCCCGATTAAAGGCTTCCTTATAGCTGTAGAAGAAGATGAATCTTTCTAAATCTTTCCACTCTTTATACCAGCTTCTATCCTTTCCCCGGTTAATATTAGTTCAGTAAAGCCTGCAGATAAACTTTCGATTAAATGATTGAAGAAGGGGCCAGAAAAGGTACCCAAGAACATGTCCACCAATTCTCTCTCAGACAGAGGGGGTTGAACTCTTCCAGCCAAATCTCTCCATTTCTGTGCATAGTCTTTGAAACCTTCATTGGAAATTGTGATACGATGGGAGAACTGACGTTGGGGTTTTGCGGTTATGTTCGCAAATGTTGCAGTTTAGCAAGAGTCGCCACCGACTTTTCTTTTATCCCATAAGGAAAGGTGAAAAAGCACAGGAAAGACCTTTTAAGATATTTTCTTGAGTTCGGGGGGTAGATTATGAAAAGGGAAGGTATTAGCACCCTTTCCATCCATGGTTTTCCATGGGATCTTAGTTACTTGTTAGATCACTTTCTTTTGTTTGAAAATTGTGTTTTGTGTGGTTTTGAAAGTATTTTGAAAAGGTGCCATCGTTTAGGCGAACTTTGCAATGATTCCCGTTCGCAAGAATGTATGCAAAGTGTTGAGCTTTTGAAAATATTTCAATGTTTGGAAAATGTTTTGAAGATGTTTTAGAAAGTGTATGTGATTGTTTTGAAAAATAGCAAGGATGTTTTTTTTTAAGCAAGTAACTAAAATTAATCCACCCACTCAAAAGGTTTTAGATGTGTTTTTCCTCCTCCTTTAGATGTTGCTATCTTACCATTGATTTGATAAGAAGCCCCATCGTTGGATGTGAAGGGACGAGCGTTGGGTCATCGTATGACCATGATAGCAATGTTGTGAAATGACTTAGCACTTTTCTGTAGGGACTAAGATCATTTTGAAAGGCAACTTTGATAGCGTCATCGAGGGACTATGATCTTTTTTTAATTTGTTTGTGCTAAGACATCCCACATGCATAACATGGCCATTTTTGTAAGGCGACAAGTGGAATTTCCCTAAGGGTGCATGTGTGCAAGTGTGTTTGATTGCATGCATTTTTTGTCTTTGATTTTTGGGTTGTTTACTTGTTGATTTTATCTTGCCAGACACACCTAATTACTAACATTTATATGAAGGTAATAAAAGAGTGCAAAAGATAAATCCTACAATTACAACCATATTTAATTACATGAAAATATAAAGGCAAAAATAAGGTAAAAGCAAGAAAAAAGGATCTTTCGACTTAGGGTAGCAACCCTTCGATTCTGCCATTTTTGGCCTTCTTCGACCTTACCTAAAAAGGGGTGAAAGAATGAGTTTCGACTGGGGCCTAGAAGTCATCATATTTTGGCTTTCGACTGCCTCTTTCATTTGGCCTGAAGGTTAGTATGAAAGTCAGAGGCTTCATTTCTAACTTTTCTGTCTCCTGTTTCTTTCATTTTGAGTTTGAATAGCAATATGGCCCAAGGCCATCACCTTAAGACTAGATTAATTCTTTAAAGCGTATTTAAATGTACCAAGAGCAAAAGCCAAGAAGATGGTTAACCATGACACATATTAAGAAAGTGGAAACAAAACAAAAGAAGAAAATAGTATGTACCTGTTTTAAATGAAAAAGAAAACTTATTTACATGCTATGCTGGAAATAAAGGGCCAAAGGTTAAAAATGACTTACCTTACTGGAGGTTGGAGCGTGTTTTGGACATTGAAGCGGTTGCTTTGAATGCCTCTGGATTCGAATGAAAAGACCCAGGGTAGGCCTTCGACACTGTATTCGAAAGAGCAAAACAAGTGAAATATCCTTCTTTGTTGGATTCAAAAGAAAGAACAAATGGGATGCTCCTTGAGTCGAAGGAAACTGGAATGTGTTGTTTGAAGGAGGTAACGGTGATTCTGGTTCCTGATTTCACAAGTGTTGAAGTGTTTGAGAATTTTATGGTGTGTGAAAATTTGAAGATACATTCCTCTTCCCCCTTTTTTTCTATGCAACTCTCTATTTATAGAGAAAGGCTTGGGGAGCAAAAATAATAAAATAAGGCTAGTCTGGAAAGTAAGTGCCCACTTGTGCCATAAAAGTAAAATGAATGGTTCAGATGGGGTTGCTTCCTTCTGAAGGAAAACAGGCGCAAGGCTCAAGACAAACCTTTCTAAAAGGTAGTATTATGTTGTTAAGTGCAAGTGGTCTTGGACAACAAATGGGTAAAGGCCTATTTTAGCTTGCATAAACAAATAAGTATAGGGTGAGTCATAGGTTTGAGGCCTAAAAAGGGAAAACACGTAGCCTAGCCTATGGGTCTAAATGTTCAACTTGATCTTTTGAGTCGAATCCTCCATCTTTCTACACCTTTCGACCAGACTAGAACAAAACAACATTAGTTTTCACCAGTTGTGTGTCATGATGCAGGACTATGGCGTGTCGAAGGGTTTACAGATGGATTCGAAAGTGATATGAAGGCGCATTCGAATCATACATGGAGATGAATTTGAATGTCACAAGGTATCCATTCATCCAATTGAAAACTTATGAATCCAAGGCAAACAGGTGAGAGGCGAATGGTGCAGTCGAATGACACTTTTCAGAAGGTTATTAACTTCTGAATCGAAGGAAGCTTTCAGAAGATTATTGACTTTTTGAATTGAAGAAAACCAAAAGGAGGCCTTTACTTCCTGAGTCGAAGGACATTCCTGATTCGAAAGACACTGCTTCAGAGGGAAACAAAAACTCAATTGAAGCTTCTATGAAGATCATTTCCTTCTGAGTCGAAGGAAGCCTTTTTGAAGTCACATGCCCAGATGAAAGAGGCATGCTAGCAACAACTTTTGAGCAGTCGAAGGAGGTGCAAAGTCCAGTCGAAGGGGGATGAATCGAAGGACACTGTTTCAAAGGGAAACAAAACTCAATTGAAGCTTGTATGAAGATCATTTCCTTCTGAGTCGAAGGAAGCCTTTTTGAAGTCACATGCCCAGACGAAAGAGGCACTCTAGCAACAACTTTTGAGCAATCCAAGGAGGTGCAAAGTCCAGTCGAAGGGGACTGAATCGAAGGAGACCTATTTTCCTCCAAATTCGTCAAAATGTTATTTTTATCTGTTTTCTCTCTTTTTGACAGTTTCCTTTTAATTCTGGTGCTGGAAAATCCCAATGTACTTGTGCAATCTTGAATTTTGAGAATCTTTGTGAGGAAAGCCTTGAAAAATGAGAGGACAAATTTTGGGGTACAACAGCTGCCCCTGTTCAAACTTCTTGAACCTGAAGAGTTAGGTTGGTGGATCCGGCATCCGTGACTTGATGGTGAAAGAAGTTTGAACACTAGAGTGCCCAGAAATTTGCACTCGAAGATGGATGGTGAATGGGCTTATAGATTCCATTTGGAGGAATGTTGATAAACTCTGGAAGAAGTATCAGCACAAATCTCATGTTGATCCATACTAGACTTGTTGTTTTACCTGTGAGAAAAGGGTTAGGAAAATGCAGATGCTTGTATGATGCTTACCAGATGTGGTATCATGCTAAATGCATTATTATGTACATGCTATGATGTATGAATGTGAAATGTGTTTTCATCCGGGAAAATAAATCCCTGACTACTGCTGAGGAAATCTTCAGAGGTTGAATCCTTGATTGCTTGTTGAAAATGAAGAATATGCATATCTTCAAATTCTATTGAAGAGATGCTTCTGCTGGGGAACATTACTCAAGAATCAGCTGTTATCTGGTCGGATCCAGGCTTTACAGTTGCTGAGGATGAAGTAGTCGGTTGCTATCTGGTCGGGTCCAGGTTTCATGGCAACTTACTGGGGGAAGGGATGAATTAACTGTTATCTGGTCGGATCCAGGCTTTGCAGAAAATTTCCTTGAAATTGAATAGTCCTCTGGTCGGGTCCAGGTTTCATAACAACTTATTGGGGATGTGGAGGTTAACTGTTATCTGGTCGGATCCAGGCTTCATAGTAACTTGTTGGGGATGTGGAGGTTAAATGTTATATGGTCGGATCTAGGCTTCACAGTAACTTGTTGTAGGTAAGGGTGAATTAACTGTTATCTGGTCGGATCCAGGCTTCATAGTACTTCTTGAGGATACAAAAGTTAACTGTTATCTGGTCGGGTCCAGGCTTCACAGCAACTCGTTGGGGATACAAAAGTTAACTGTTATCTGGTCGGGTCCAGGCTTCGCAGCAACTCGCTGAGGATACAAAAGTTAATTGTTATCTGGTCGGGTCCAGGCTTCGCAGCAACTTAGAATGGCAACTACTATCTGGTCGGATCCAGGCTTCATGGTATTTTGGAAAGCTGTACTATTATCTGGTCGAGTCCAGGCTTTATAGTGTCTTTTTGGGGAGCATAGTTAATTGTTATCTGGTCGGGTCCAGGTTTCACAATAAATTGCGGGAAAAACTCTTATCTGGTCGGGTCCAGGCTTCATAGATTTCTGAGGTTGATGCGGTCAATCGTTATCTGGTCGGGTCCCGGCTTTGCAGATTTCTGGTGAAGTTAATTGTTATTTGTTCGGGTCCAGGCTTCACAATGAACTGGTTAAAAACTGTTATCTGGTCGGGTCCAGGCTTTGCAGATTTCTGATGAAGTTAATTGTTATCTGGTCGGGTCCAGGCTTCACAATGAACTGCTTGGGGATTTAGTTAATATCTGGTCGGGTCCAGGCTTCACAATGAATCTCTGAGGATGATTGCTATCTAGTCGGATCTAGGCTTCGCAATGACTTTCTTGAAAAGATGGAAGTGAGGAATGATATCTGGCGACTTCATTGGGGAATAAAAAGGAAACTCTACTAGGAACCATTAGTTAAAACCTTGGTTGGATTAAATTTAGATTCTTCTATATCTTGGAAGAGTTGGGCTGGTCGTGTCCAGGTTTTCATAGCTCTTTGAGAAATGAGATCAACTGTTATCTGGTCGGGTCCAGGCTTCAGTAACTCAAGAGGTCAAACTGTTATCTGGTCGGGTCCAGGCTTCAGTATAACTTGAAAATTGGGCTAATATCTAGTCGGATCCAGGCTTCATAGCATTTCTTGGTAATAATAAAGGCTTTGTTGAAGACTTTACTAGGGATTAGGGGTTGTGGCCATGTGATTTGCAGTCTCTTGAAGGGGAAATTCTAACTGGAGAGTATAGACTTAGTCAGGCAAGGTAGACTCAGCTTGGTGAGAATGTACTCAGCTAGGGATGATGGACTCATCTGGGGAGGATAGATTCTGTTTGGAGAAAATAGCCTTGGTGGGAAAAGATGTACTCAACTGGGCGATTCAGACTCAAATGGGGAATTTGGGTTCCGTTGAGGGATTTGTACTCCGCTGGGGAATATAATATTGGTTGGAAGATATACTCTGCTGGGGAAGATGGACTCAGTGGGGAGTGTTTATTCAGCTGGACTCAGCTTGGAGAATAAAATCTCAGTTGGAAGATACACTCTACTGGGGATAAAAACTCCCGGTTGGGAGATATACTCCACTGGGGACAGAAAACCCTGGTTGGGAGATATACTCCACTGGGGATGGAAAACCCTGGTTGGGAGATATACTCCACTGGGGAAATCGGGGTGTCTTGTACGTTGAGGAATTTACACTCGGCCCGGGGAAATAGCTTTGTTGGGGAAATAAACCCTGTTGAGGAGATGAGTTTCCTTTAGACAGAGACCTCTAGGCTTCAAATTTGTAAAAGTTGTCGAGAGATTGAGGCTCTGGCAGGGGGTTTATCCTTTGTGAAGAAATTTTTGTAGGCAATTCCGCTGGGGAAAGGATGCATTGGGGTTGTCCCTATAGGGAAAATGATGACGGGATAACTCTGTGGGGAATAAAATCTGCTGAGGAGATGGATTCCCTTTAAGAAGAGATCTCCTAGGCTTTAGCTGGAAAAAGCTATCAAGAGATTGAGACTCAAGCCAAGGATTGTCCCGTGCAAGGATATTTTGTGGGAAACTCCGTTGGGGAAAGGTTTATTACCAACGCCCGGGTGGGGATAATGATGGTGAGATAACTCTGTGGGGCTATTTCACATTCATTAAAGGGATGCTTACTGCTGTTGTGCACTGATGCCTTATTGAAGTTGCTGCTTGGCAGGACACATGTGCCAAATAGCTTTAATTATGTTCATATGCATATGTTCATTCAATTTTAATCATTGGACAAATTTGCATTCAAAACAGAGACAAACAATTTTGCACTTCAAAGTGTATTTGTATTGATATTTTGACCATGAACAGGCATTTTTGTATATAGAGACGGAAATCCTAGTAAGAGGAAATCATCGAAAAGAAAACAAAGTTGAGAATGAAAAACAAATAGCCATGTGAAATGATCTCATTGCCTTTCAGCTCTACTATTGCCCCGGTGTCTTTGAACGTCCCTTGCCGCTGATCGAAGTTGATTGGATTAATCCTGGACCATTTGAACTTGGACCTTGGTGATAATATTGACCGTGTTGATTTCACGGGACATAGTCATATGCTTTTAATCCTTAATTTTTGCCTGAACCGCCCTTTCGGGTTTTCGGTCCACCAGGATACCCTTTTTTTCCCAAGTCGCCCTTTCGGGTTTTCAACTTGTCGGGTGTACAATATTTTGTATATATCCCTAAGTTTTGCCCAAACCTTTTGGTTTGACGGGATGCCCTGATTTTGCTTAGGTGTGTCAACCTAACGTGTCTCTTAGGCGTAGTATTTTTTAACTATGTCCGTGTTTATAGGATGTGGGAAGTCTTCGCCATCCATGGTGGTCAGTATCATGGCACCACCAGAGAAAATTCTTTTGACAACAAATGGCCCTTCATAGGTGGGGGTCCATTTTCCTCTGGGGTCACCTTGTGGTAAAATGATGCGTTTTATCACTAGGTCACCAACTTGATATACTCGAGGCTTGACCTTTTTGTTGAAAGCTTTGATCATCAGTTTTTGATACGTCTGACCATGGCAGATAGCAGCTAATCATTTTTCATCGATCAAGTTCAGCTGATCCAATCTCATTTGAATCCATTTGTCTTTACTTAGGCCTGCCTCAATCATAATCCTCAGCGAGGGAATTTGAACCTCCACTGGAAAAATGGCTTCCATGCCATAGACTAGAGAGAAGGGAGTTGCCCCAGTTGATGTTCTAGCTGAAGTACGGTAACCATGTAGAGCAAATGGTAGCATCTCATGCCAATCTTTATAGGTTACTACCATTTTGTGCATAATCTTCTTGATATTTTTGTTGGCTGCTTCGACTGCGCCATTCATTTTTGGTCTATACGGAGAAGAATTGTGATGCTTGATCTTAAATTGAGTGCACAATTCCCTGATCATGGCATTGTTGAGGTTAGTCCCATTGTCAGTGACGATCCTTTCGGGGATTCCATAACGACATATAAGACTGTGTCTGATGAATCTGGCTACCACGTTCTTGGTGACCGGGGCAAATGAGGCGGCTTCGACCCATTTGGTGAAATAGTCGATAGCAACCAGAATGAAGCGGTGTCCGTTGGAAGCTGTGGGCTTGATTTCTCCGATCATGTCGATACCCCACATTGCAAATGGCCATGAAGAGGTCATGACATTCAGAGGGATTGGAGGTACATGGACCTTGTTAGCGTAGATTTGACATTTGTGGCAAGTTCTTGAATGTTGATGGCAATCTGTCTCCATCGTTGACCAATAGTAGCCAGCTCTTAAGATTTTCTTAGCCATTGTATGCCCACTTGAGTGAGCCGAAAAGGCCATCATGCATGTCTTTCATGATTTCCTCTGCCTCCCTCTTATCCATACATCGTAGTAGAGTTGAATCATGGTTGCGTTTGTACAATATCCCATTACTTAGGAAGAATTTGGCTGCAAATCTTCGTAAGAACTTTATGTCATTGATAGATGCTCCCTCTGGATACTCTTGTGCTTCAAGGTATCTCATTACCTCATGGTACCACGGCTTTCCCGTATCGGAGTCAAGCTCATAGCAATGTGCAGGTTCATCAAATCTTTCAATTGTAATCATAGGGGCTTCGTTGTCCCATCTGACTTTGAACATTGAGGATATGGTTGCCAGAGCGTCAGCCAACTGATTTTCTTCCCTAGGGAAATGTTCAAAAGTGATATCTTCGAAGTGAGGAATTAGGGATAGCACAAGTTTCTTGTAAGGGATAAGATTAGGGTGCTTAGTGTCCCAATCTCCTTTTACTTGGCTGATCACAGAAGCGGGATCCCCAAACACGTCTAAATACTTGACCCTTAAGTCAATAGCAGCCCTTAGACCTAAGATGCATGCTTCATACTCGGCCATATTATTTGTACAATCAAAGCATAGTTTGGCGGTAAAAGGAGTGTGGCAACCTTCAGGAGAGATGATCACATCACCAATTCCGTTACCTAAGGCGTTGGAAGCCCCTTCAAATACCATAGTCAATCGAGATCCTTGTTCAGGTTTGTCATACGGTCTAGGTTTTGCACAGTCGGTTACCAGCACAATATTCTCGTCAGGGAAGTCGAAGTTCATTGACTGATAATCATCCACAACTTGATGGGCCAAATGATCTGCTAGTACGCTTCCTTTGATGGATTTTTTATTTGTGTATTGAATGTCGTACTCAGTCAAAATCATTTGCCATCTGGCTATTCGTGCGGAAAGGGCAGGTTTTTCAAAGATGTACTTAATCAGATCTATCTTAGAAATCAACAAGGTGGTATGAGTCAACATGTATTGCCTTAGCCGGCGAGCAGCCCACGCTAAAGCACAACAAGTTTTCTCGAGCAGTGAATATCTGGTTTCACAGTTGGTAAACTTTTTGCTTAGGTAGTAAATTGCATGCTCTTTTCGGCCAGACTCGTCATGTTGGCCCAAAACACACCCCATAGAATTCTCTAGTACTGTTAAGTACATGATCAATGGTCTTCCTTCAACCAGAGGCATGAGAATAGGAGGTTCTTGCGGGTATTCCTTGATTTTGTCAAAGGCAATATGGCATTCATCGTTCCATTTGACTACCTAATCTTTCTTCAAGAGTTTGAAGAGTGGCTCACAGGTAGCAGTTAAGTGTGATATGAAACGGGCAATGTAATTGAGACGACCCAAGAATCCTCTGATTTCTTTTTCAGAACGAGGGGCTGGCATTTCTTGGATGGCCTTTATCTTGGTGGGATCAACTTCAATGCCTTTATTGCTGACAACAAATCCTAGAAGCTTTCCAGAGCGTACTCCGAATGTGCACTTGTTAGGGTTTAACCTCAGTTTATATTTCTTCAGTCTCTCAAATAGTTTGTGCAGGTGACCGAGATGTTCTTCTTTGGTTTGTGATCTGGCGATCATATCATCCACATATACCTCTATCCCATGATGAATCATGTCATGAAATAAAGCCACCATAACCCTTTGATATGTTGCCCCTGCATTCTTTAATCCGAACGGCATGACCTTGTAGCAAAAGGGGCCCCATTATGTGACGAAAGTAGTTTTTTCCATATCTTCGGGAGCCATCTTTATTTGATTATAGCCCGAGAATTTGTCCATGAATGAGAAGACTTTATGCTGAGCAGTATTGTCGACTAAGACATCAATGTGTGGTAGAGGGAAATCATCTTTGGGGCTTGCCTTATTCAGATCCCTATAGTCTATGCACATGCGAACTTTCCCGTCTTTCTTTGGCACTGGCACTATATTAGCCACCTATTGAGGATAGGATGTTACGGCTAGGAATCCTGCATCAAACTGTTTCATTACCTCGACTTTGATCTTTTCAGACATGTCAGGTCTCATGCGACGAACTTTTTGTTTAACAGGAGGGCAGTATTTTTTAGTCGGCAGACGATGAACCACAATGTCAGTATCCAACCCAGGCATATCTTCATATGACCAAGCAAATACTTCCACATAATCGTGCAACATCTGAACCAAATGGCTTTTGACACTGCTTTCCAAACTAGCACCGATCCTGATTTCCTTCTTTTCTGACTCAGTACCCAGTTTGATAACCTCAATTGACTCTTCATGGGGTTGAATAGCCTTTTCCTCTTGTAACAGAAGTCTGGCTAGTTCTCCTGGTATGTCACAATCTTCTTTGCTTTCGTCTTCAGCTTGGTTGATAGGACATTCAAAGTCATAGTTGGCAATAATAGAGTTGTTGGAAATAGGATCCATAGTGGATGTAGACCTGCAAGAGTGTGTGTGTGTGCATGTAAGATACATGGCTATCTTTTGGAAATGTATTTGAAAGAAAAGAAAGACAATGAACACAAATATTTGAATGCAAAAGAGTCCAATGTATTGAATGATTATATGATTAGATGAACAAAATATAAAACCATTGACAAAAGAAACAAAGTTCCCCATGCTAGGCACATGGCTTAAAAGTCAATATCAAAATATTACAGACAATGAGTTCTTGAATTGATTAATAAGAAAAAACAAGTAGATTACTCCTCAATGAGGGAGACGGGCACAAAGTCCTTTGCATGCCAATTGTTGGGCTTCCCTTTGGTTGTTGGGTAGATCCAATCTTCAAAAGCACACTCATTATCGGAATCCTCCGCAGCATTCACTTCATGACTATTGAGGTGGAGAGACGACTTTCTCGTACGAGCATCTCTAATTTCTTTCTGAGCTTTGGAGGTGAAACCTATCCCAAACTTATCTGCTTTGAATGGGATGTCGGGGAGCTGACCCCACATCTCATTGTTTCCTTCTTCTACCATCGCACGGGCATCCTTAAGAGAAACCATCTTGGGAATAACTTTATCGGCCTTTGGAGTGTCGGAGGAGATTTTGGTGGTGGCCACAACTTCAAATGTCTGGCAAGGAGTCTCTATGAATTCGCCATCCATTTCTACATACTTGAAAGAAGTGAGGTGGCTTACCATAAATTCTTCTTCACCGCAAACAGTGACAACCTTCCCTTGAACTGGGTATTTTAACTTCTGGTGGAGAGTAAAAGTGACCGCACCTGTCCCATGGATCCATGGGCGCCAAAGCAAACAAGAATATGCAGGCCGTATGTCCATTATGTAGAATGTGGAGTTGAACATCTGTGAACCGACCTTAATTGGGAGATCCACCTCTCCATGAACCATCCTTTTTGATCCATCGAATGCCCTCACAACAATATCACTTGGCTTCAAAACCAAGCCTTCACAGTCTAGCCGATCTAAGGCTCCTTTAGGTAACACGTTTAAATATGAGCCTGTATCTACCAAAACATGTGCCAGAGTGGTCCTCTTACATTCAACGGAAACATGTAAGGCCTTATTGTGATCCTTTCCCATGGGAGTTAAATCTGCATCGGAGAACCCCAGACCATTGTCAGCGGTCAGACTTGCTACGCAGTTCTCAAACTGGTCGACTGTAGTTTCTTGAGGCACGTGAGCCTTTTTCAAGAACTTAATCAGAGCTTGTGCATGGGCGTCAGAACATAGCAATAGGGACAACATTGATATTTTAGAAGGGGTTTGTCCCAACTGCTCCACTATTTTGAAGTCGCTTTTCTTGATGATTTTCAGAATCTCCTCCATCTCTTGAGTGGATGGTTCTTCCATAACAGTCTTTTTAGCAAGTGCCTCTTCTCTGGCAGGCTTTCCTTCTTTCTCTTTCCCTTTAGTACTGGCACCAGCATTGCCGTTGGTTATGCGGATTGGAACTGCGGTAGTGGTTGGTGGTGAAATATTAGGGGAAAAGACTCTTCCTGTTCTTGTGACTTTACTAGAACCAGTGATATTATTAACACCTGCTTCATTATCATCAATCCAAGAATCTTGTTTTACCCCATGGTAATAAACATCGACACCATAATCCCATGGAACCGCTTTATCAGAGGTGTATGGAACGGGTCTGGCAGCACTGATTATGAGATGAGCAATGATTGGTTCGTTTGAAATCCTGATAGGACCTTTGGATGAGATCCTAAGAGGTTTGTTTGAAATTGTTATGATGGCCAAATCTTCAGCTTTGTCAACTGAATTTTGGATGGCAGGATTCTTTTCGAACAGAATTTCGCGGCTATCCATTAGGCGTTGTATACCTTTCCTTAGTTTTTCACACCCATCAGATTGTCTCATACATCCCACACATTCTTTTTCACAGCCGGGGAAAGTCCCAGCTTTCAACAGATTGCTCTTGATTACATTCAATGGAGTAGTTAACCCTTTAACGGAGGCGATGAAAGTCGTATTTTTGATGGCGTTAACACCTTTGTCGTGTTTCAGCATCGGAGCGGTAATTACATTTGGTGTTGGAGGAGGATCAAATTCAATAGTCTTGTTGTCGATTAAATCCTAGATTTTTTTCTTCAGAGCCCAACACTGATCATTTTCATGTCCTGGGCTGTTTGAATGATAAGCACATTTTGCATTTGGATTATATCTCAGTGACGAGGTGTCAGGGTTGGCAGGAGGATCCCGTAATGTCACTAAATTGATCCTGAGCAGATGCTGAAGGGCTTGAGATAATGACATGCCTAACCTTGTGAACTGTCTTCTTGGAGCTTCAACCCGTTGATGATTGGTAGATGGTCTTTGAGTAGCAGTCATATTGGAGATTCGGACAACATTGACAGGCGAATGATTATTCATTTTGGTACGGGCCTTTGCTCTATGCACATCATTAACTTCTTTCTTAGTGGCAAAAGGTTTCTTGACAAGATTGGGAGTGGAAGTAGATGCCACAGAGATCTTTCCACTCTTAATGCCACTTTCTACTCTCTCACCGGTTAGGATTAGTTCGGTGAAACCAGAAGAAGAGCAGCCAACCAACAGATTGAAGAAAGGACCAGATAATGTGCTCATGAACATGTCAATATGTTCCCTATCAATCAAGGGAGGTTGGACCCTACTTGTAAGGTCTTTCCACTTCTGCGCATACTCCTTAAATCCTTCATCCTTCCCCATGGTCATACCTTGCAATTGAACCCTCGTTGGTGCCAAGTCGGTGTTGTACTGATATTGATGGTAAAAGGCAGTAGCTAGCCCCTCCCAGGTATTTATGCGAGAGCCATCCAACTGGTAAAACCATTCAAGTTGTGTTCCAGCCAGACTCTCTTGGAAAAAGTGAACCTAGAGTTTTTTATCAGCAGTGTACGGTTGTATCTTGCGCACATAAGACTTCAAATGGAGCTTTGGGCAAGAAACCCCATCGTATTTTGCGAAGGTTGGTATTTTGAACTTGTGGGGAATGACTACCCCAGAGATTAAGCCCAAATTGTCAAAATTCAAACCGGGAATAACTTGGATCTCAACTGCTTTCAATCTGTCTTCTAGTTGCTTGTATTTGATATCTGCGGGTGGATATTGTTCATTGAAATAATCATCATCAGATTCTTGGTCATTGATACAGTCGGCCTGCGTACTCTTGACTTCACCAATTTGGTTCTCGTCCTCTTCGGATGAATCTTCCTTTATTGGAATTTGACGGATTGTCTCTTTGAACCTTCTACCCATGTTGAGCAGAGCTTTCTTCTTTGGCTTTTTCTTAGCGGCCAACAAAGCCATCATATCCTGCTTCCCCTTGGCTAGGGCGAGTAAAGCTTCTTGAAATTGAGAGTTCAGAGCCTGGAGTTCTGTCACAGTTTTCTCTAGATCCATCTTGCTGAAATAAACAACGGAGAGATAAGGAAACCTGTTATGCGGACACCTATCATGTTATGATGCATGGATATGCAATATGCAAATGATTTCAAGGATTTAAAGGATTTAACTTTGTATAGACAAAAAGTGAACAAACGTTAACTTGCATTAAATATTCCGTGTTTTGAATACAAACATGCCTCTTGGGCTTACAACAACAGAAATAAGCATAAAGTAAACTCCTAAGACAGAAAAGTTGTACGCATCTTCTTTGGCGCAATATAGGTGTTTAAGCTCCTTTCTTCATGAAGTTCCCTCATAAGCTCCAATATCTTCGTCTCGCTTTCATAGAACTTGGCTTCGAAGGTGTCTCATTCTCCTTTTAACTGAATCCAAGCGCTTTGCAAATCTTTAAGAGAAGTAGGCATGTCAGGATAGAGGATCATATGTGGAATGTCTCCCTCGACTACTGGCTCCATGATAACAGGTAAGACTGCTTCATAAGGCATCTTGAGACTTTGAGCGCGAGCCCTTACCCATTTAAGATAAGGTTCCAAAGGAATGGAATTCTTACTCCCCAATGTCTTGCTATCAACTTTGTTAACCATACCCCAAGCTCGTATAAATCTTTGACGGTAACCTTGGGTATCGCTTTCGTAGCCAAATGCAATTCCTTGGATGAGTACCACATGAGGGCCATCTCTTCTAGCGTACCCAAATTGTCACAAAGCTAAACAAGGGTTGTAAGTAATGCCTCCCCTAATTCCAAGTAGAGGGACATTATGGAATTCCCCACAACGGTCAATGATGGTAGTGTCTTCTGAGAAGCGATAATACCAACGGATATCAGCATGCGAAAGTGACATCAATCTTTTAGACCATCTCATACCTCGTTCATTCTTCACCACTGATCGAGGTAGGTGCGAAATAAACCACCTAGCCAACAGAGGAGTGCAACACATCAGAGCCCCCCTTTTCTTCAAAGTGCGAGAGTGAAGAGAATGCAATATGTCTCCAAGCAACGTAGGCACCAGATTACGAGATATGAAAACCTTAATCGCATTCACATTTATAAATTGGTCAGGATTTGGAAATAGTACCAATCCATAGATGAGAAGAGCCAGAATTTCCTCAAAGGCTTGTAGATCCAAAATATTCCAACACTCTTGAGCCTTCTCCAACAAAAACTTTGCTAGCAACCCTTTAACACCACTCCTTGTTACCCAATTTGCTACTATGTCAGATGGTTGCAAATGTAGAGCTCGGGCAATTTCTTCAGGTTTAGGGTCTCTTTCAATACCGTTGAAAGGTAACTGATTGAGAATAGGGGTCCCTACGAGTTGAGAAAATTCCTCCAAAGTGGGCACAAGTTGGTAATCAGGAAAAGTGAAGCAATGATGCAAAGGGTCGAAGAATTGGACAAGCACCTTTATCATTTCTTCTTCAATACTTGAGGTAACCAAACTAAGTAGTCGTCCATGTCTTTTGGTGAACGGGGAATATTCAGGGACCCTTGATACTAAATCCTTGAGTTGTGGAGGTACCCTCACAAGACTGACTTGGACGGTGTTCCTACGAGCGGAGGCCATGTCCTACAAAACAGAACAAAGATAAATCCAAAAATCCTTGAAATGGTTAGTGATGTTTATGATGTTTATGATGTTATGATGTTATGATGTTATGATGTTTATGTACAAGTGCATATACAAGCAAATCAAACAAGTCCTTAGTTTAGGCTTGCATGGGGTTTCAGGTAAGTACCCTCTTGAAGTTTTAGTTGGCTCAACCTGTCTTAGTTAAAAGTAACCGGGTTCTAAGGGATCTCAATATCACTGATCTTTCCCCCAAGTTTCGTTCGATAAGCGATTGACTCGCAACCAAACAAAACTCAAGAGTCAAACCTCAATGAGTGTAGCATTGAGTATCAACCAACTTCGGACTGCACCAAAGCCGGTAATCTCGCTACGTCCTAATGGCCAAGTTGGTCAAGTAAGGTTCTAAGGTCATTTGATGCTTTATGACACCACGCGGCGGCCCCGTACTCTCCTTGATTGACTCAAGGGTTACCGGTACCAACCAAAGTGCCACATCAACATAGCTACTGCTTCAACCGTGTCGATATACCCCACACAGTTCCCTCACAGTTTATTGCTACTTACCTAAAATGTATCTCCCAAATCCGGGTGTAGGATTTTTTTAACAGTAACCCAAACAAGGAACCAAAATATAAAGCAGGAAAATCAAAAAATGTAAGCAAGTAAATATGATCTAACCCTAAGGTAACCTCACTTTTAAGAAAGTCCCCAGCAGAGTCGCCAGTTCTGTGATACGGTGGGAGAACTGACGTTGGGGTTTTGCGATTGTGTTTGCAAATGTTGAGGTTTAGCAAGAGTCACCACCGACTTTTCTTTTATCCAATAAGGAAAGGTAAAAAAGCATAGGAAAGACCTTTTGAGATATTTTCTTGAGTTTGGGGGGTAGATTATGAAAAGGGAAGGTATTAGCACCCTTTCCATCCATGGTTTTCCATGGGATCTTAGTTACTTGTTAGATCACTTGCTTTTGTTTGAAAATTGTGTTTTTGTGTGGTTTTGAAAGTATTTTGAAAAGGTGCCATCGTTTAGGCAAACTTTGCAATGATTCCCGTTCATAAGAATGTATGCAAAGTGTTGAGCTTTTGAAAATATTTCAATGTTTGGAAAATGTTTTGAAGATGTTTTGGAAAGTGTATGTGATTGTTTTGAAAAATAGCAAGGATGTTTGTTTTTGATTTTGAGCAAGTAACTAAAAGTAATCCACCCACTCAAAAGGTTTTAGATGTGTTTTTCCTCCTCCTTTAGATGTTGCTATCTTACCATTGATTTGATAAGAAGCCCCATCGTTGGATGTGAAGAGACGAGCGTTGGGTTATCGTATGACCATGATAGCAATGTTGTGAAATGACTTAGCACTTTTCTGTAGGGACTAAGATCATTTTGAAAGGCAACTTTGATAGCGTCATCGAGGGACTATGATCTTTTTTTAATTCGTTTGTGCTAAGATATCCCACATGCATAACATGGCCATTTTTGTAAGGCGACGAGTGGAATTTCCCTAAGGGTGCATATGTGCAAGTGTGTTTGATTGAATGCATTTTGTCTTTGATTTTTGGGTTGTCTACTTGTTGATTTTATCTTGCCAGACACACATAATTACTAACATTTATATGAAGGTAATAAAAGAGTGCAAAAGATAAATCCTACACTATTACAACCATATTTAATTGCATGAAAATATAAAGGCAAAAATAAGGTAAAAGCAAGAAAAAAGGATCTTTCGACTTAGGGTAGCAACCCTTTGATTCTTCCATTTTTGGCCTTCTTCGACCTTACCTAAAAAGGGGTGAAAGAATGAGTTTCGACTGGGGCCTAGAAGTCAGCATATTTTGGCTTTCGACTGCCTCTTTCATTTGGCCTGAAGGTTAGTATGGAAGTCATAGGCTTCGTTTCTAACTTTTTTGTCTCCTGTTTCTTTCATTTTGAGTTTGAATAGCAATATGGCCCAAGGCCATCACCTTAAGACTAGATTAATTCTTTAAAGCGTATTTAATTGTACCAAGAGCAAAAGCCAAGAAGATGGTTAACCATGACACATATTAAGAGAGTGGAAACAAAACAAAAGAAGAAAATAGTATGTACATGTTTTAAATGAAAAAGAAAACTTATTTACATGCTATGCTGGAAACGAAGGGCCAAAGGTTAGAAATAACTTACCTTGCTGGAGGTTGGAGCGTGTTCTGGACTTTGAAGCGGTTGCTTTGAATGCCTCTGGATTCCAAGGAAAAGACCCAGGGTAGGCCTTCGACACTGTATTCGAAAGAGAAAAACAAGTGAAATATCCTTCTTTGCTGGATTCAAAGGAAAGAACAAATGGGATGCTCCTTGAGTCGAAGGAAACTGGAATGTGTTGTTTGAAGGAGGTAACAGTGATTCTGGTTCCTGATTTCACAAGTGTTGAAGTGTTTGAGAATTTTATGGTGTGTGAAAAATTTGAAGATACGTTCATCTTCCCCCTTTTTTTTTTGTGCAAACGAACTCTCTATTTATAGAGAAAGGCTTAGGGAGCAAAAATAATTAAATAAGGCTTAGTCTGGAAAGTAAGTGCCCACTTGTGCCATAAAAGTAAAATGAATGGTTCAGATGGGGTTGCTTCCTTCTGAAGGAAAACAGGCACAAGGCTCAAGACAAACCTTTCTAAAAGGTAGTATTATGCTGTTAAGTGCAAGTGGTCTTGGACAACAAATGGGTAAAGGCCTATTTTAGCTTGCATAAACAAATAAGTATAGGGTGAGTCATAGGTTTGAGGCCTGAAAAGGGAAAACATGTAGCCTAGCCTATGGGTCTAAATGTTCAACTTGATCTTTTGAGTTGAATCCTCCATCTTTCTACACCTTTCGACCAGACTAGAACAAAACAGTAGTTGTGTGTCATGATGCAGGACTATGGCGTGTCGAAGGGTTTACAGATGGATTCGAAAGTGATATGAAGGCGCATTCAAATCATACATGGAGATGAATTTGAAAGTTACAAGGTATCCATTCATCCAATTGAAAACTTATGAATCCAAGGCAAACAGGTGAGGGGAGAATGGTGCAGTCGAATGACACTTTTCAGAAGGTTATTAACTTCTGAATCGAAGGAAGCTTTCAGAAGATTATTGACTTTTTGAATTGAAGAAAACCAAAAAGAGGCCTTTACTTCCTGAGTCAAAGGACATTCCTGAGTCGAAAGACACTGCTTCAGAGGGAAACAAAAACTCAATTGAAGCTTGTATGAAGATCATTTCCTTCTGAGTCGAAGGAAGCCTTTTTGAAGTCACATGCCTAGATGAAAGAGGCATGCTAGCAACAACTTTTGAGCAGTCGAAGGAGGTGCAAAGTCCAGTCGAAGGGGGCTGAATTGAAGGACACTGTTTCAAAGGGAAACAAAACTCAATTGAAGCTTGTATGAAGATCATTTCCTTCTGAGTCGAAGGAAGCCTTTTTGAAGTCACATGCCCAGACGAAAGAGGCACGCTAGCAGCAACTTTTGAGCAATCGAAGGAGGTGCAATGTCCAGTCGAAGGGGACTGAATCGAAGGAGACCTATTTTCCTCCAAATTCGTCAAAATGTTATTTTTATCTGTTTTCTCTCTTTTTGACAGTTTCCTTTTAATTCTGGTGCTGGAAAATCCCAATGTACTTGTGCAAGCTTGAATTTTGAGAATCTTTGTGAGGAAAGCCTTGAAAAATGAGAGGGCAAATTTTGGGGTACAACAGAAACCATGGCCATACTCTGGAGTTGAGTACGGGTAGGCGCCAGATCGGTATTATACTGATATTGTTTGTAGAAATCTGCAGCAAGATCTTCCCAATTATGAACGTTGGCCCTTTCTAGTTGGTAAAACCAGTCAAGTTGAGTTCCAGACAGACTGTCTTGGAAGAAGTGCACCCATAAGTCTTTATCAGCGCTATGGGGTTGAATTTTCCTCACATATGAACGGAGATGCATCTTAGGTCATGAAACTCCGTCATATTTAGTGAATACAGGTGCTTTAAATTTCGGAGGAATCACAATCCCCGACACCAAACCCAATTCCTCAAAGTCCAAGCCTGTCACCTTTTGGATTTCCATCGCGCTCAAACGCTCTTCAAGATGTTTATACTTGTTGTGATCGGTGGATATAGAACTGACTGTTTAAAGCTGGTTCACGAAATGTCGTGGTAAGCAAGAGTCGCCACCGTCTTTTATGTTCTCCAACATGGAAAGGACAAAAGCACAGCAAAATTCCTTTTCGAGATGTTTCTCGGTTCGGGAGGTAGATTTATAGAAAGGGAAGGTGTTAGCACCCTTTCTATCCGTGGTTATCCACGGGCTCTTAGGTACTTGCTCTTATGTTTTAAAAATTTGTTTTCTTTTCAAGTGTGTGTGGGTTTTGAAAAAGTTTCATTGAAAAATTCCTAAGTAACTCTTGTATCTGTCCTCAAGAGTGTATGAAAAATTTGTTTTGAAACCTTTTAGAAAGTGTCAGTGTGAAAAGATGTTTAGTTTGTTTTTGAAGAGAGCAAGTACCCATGAGTCATCTACCTACCCTAAGGAATTAGGCTGTGTAAGAGTCCTTAAGGTAGTGCCATCCCACCATTGAGAGGCAGGTAGCACCACCGTTGGAGGTGTTCGGGTCAATTCGATTGAGGGACAGTGTGGTCACCGACGCAATAGTAGGACACCTTAGAAGTAACCCTAATATCCTAGATCCTTTTTAATCCGAGGCAACCGTTTCGAGGCAACTGGATCTTAGACATAAGGGCGACCGCTAAAACACCCTATACTTGACGACCACGTTCGAGGCAACGAGTGAGGCGTACCCTAGAAGTGGCATGTGCATTGTGTGTTGTTTTCATGTTAACATTTATCTTTGATCATGCGATTGTGAGCTACGAGTTGTTTTTAATTATCATACATTCTTTCATACAATTTAGCAGTTAGGAGTGCGGAAAATAAAATACGGAAAGGTAAAAGCTACGCTATTACAAGGCGCGGGTCTATACATCGCCAAAAAAACAAAGACCCGTTTTTGATAAAAGTGCGGAAAGTAAAGAAAGCAATAAACCTAATTACTATTACATTCCGGAAGCAGTTACATAATAATCAAAATAAGAAAATAACGCACGAAAAGAATTAAATTGGAACGTCCTAGGGTTTTGACCCTTTTGAGCAATTATGAGTTTTTTTTGTCCTTTGGTATTAAATTAAAATTAAACCTAAATCTAATTATTGATTAAAGAAAAATGTTTTTGTGTTTTTTGTATTTATTATGAAAATAAAATAAATTAAAAGTCAGAAAAAAAACTCTAGTTCTAAGTTTATTGTAATTTTTAATAAAATGTTAAAGTTAACCTAATTTTAAACTAATTAATTAATTTACATTTGTATGTACAAAAAAATAATAATTAATAATGATGATAATAAGAAAATGATTAAAAAATGTCAAAACCTAATTCTATATAATTTTTATTTATTGAGAAAAAGGTTAAAATTAAAACCTAAATTAAACTAAGTTAATTGTTAGTATTTATTTACAAAAAATAATAGTTAATAGTAAATTTAATAAATAATAAAAAATATTTACTGATTTTATTAGGAAAAATTAATTTGTGGTGAATTAATAATAATAATTAAAACAATTAAAAGTATTAAAATAAAATAAAATAAAATAAAACAAGGCAAACCAAAGGGGGTGTGATGGCCCATATGGAGGTGTACTGAAGCAAATCTGGCCCAAGAGAAGTCTAAGCCTTGTTGACTTTCATGATCGTGTGCATGCTCATTGACCCCTGAATATCATGGACTTCATCTCCTGGCCACTGGATGAATGCCTGAAGCCACATGGCAAGCTGTTGCTGGGCGTGCACAGTGGAATTTTGGATGATTGCTGCACAGGGTTGTGTTAGAAAAAATATTAAGAATTATATGGGGGACCTGGGAATCGAACCCAGGTCCCAGTACTCCTTGCCTTAGTTCCCTTGCCAACTGAACTATGAAGCGCTTTTGTTAAACATATGGACAACAAATATTATATAAAACACAAACAACTATTATGATGCAAAACAAAAATACGCGCGCTGAGTTTGAACCACCCAGTCACACGTTGCCACCTATTGTCTTCTTCGTTTCACATGTAAACATAAACAAGATAGCAGGGGTTTTAAACCCCCACAAACCAAAAGTGCCAAGAATAGCGATTAGAGATATGGATGATATAAAAAGAGCGCGAGGGTTGGGTTAAATTCGTCTGGCCTTGACGAATTCAACCATAGTCATGATATGGTCCAATGTTTCCTTACGTGCAAAGCCCCAATTGAGAGCTTCAAAAACCCTAGATTTCGTCCATGGTAGATTTCGATTCAGGATGTTTCAACACAATTAAACTATTCCATTAGCTTCAGAACGTTCCTAACAACACAAACCAATCAAGAAAATGGATTAAAAACGCATGAATTATGATATGCAGATTTGGAAAATAATGCAAACCGAGTGACTTGTTCTTGCGCGTTCTTTGAGCTTTAAGACTGGAAATTGCTTGCAGTACGTTTAGGAAACTCCCAGCAAGGGATTAGAATCAACCAACTTTCTTGAATCTGCCTGGAAGTTAGAAAACAGTTTTGAACTTTTTCACCTTTTTTTTTAATATTGCATATGGTTTTCTATGGCAGCTTTTTCGTTGTTAACACTAGGGTTGACTTCAGCATATGTATTGGAATCAAAACTAGGGTAAACCTTGGCCCAAAAGTCCATGAATTTATGTTTTCAATATTTGATTTTAATCAAATCTTTTCCAACTTTTTTTATTGATAAAACTTGCCAAACATGGATGATTTTGCCTTTTTGATTGAGAAACGAGATTGCCAGCTTGCTCTGATCAGATTTGCTTCACAAAAGATCCAAAAACCATATCTTTTGAATTTTCCTACAATTAAAATCAATTAAATGAATTAATATTAATAAAAATTCAATTAATTAATTAAAAATAAGAAAATAAATCATTTTAAGTTCAATGGGTCGTGCATAGGCTTTGGGAAAAGATTCAAGAAGGAATTTGAGGCCCATTAGCAAAAATGAAATGTTTTAGGCAAAGTTGACGTTCCCAAAAATTTCCCAACTTCTCCAATGCATATCTTTCTCAATTTTGAAGCTATGAGCATGTTATTGGACATTTTGGAAAGTTCTCGAAGTCCTCTAACCAATGCCTTTGGTCCCATGTCATTTTGATTTACCAATCTCAAGTTATGGTCTTTGACTTAAAGTGCCTTTTTGTTGACTTTTGAAAATGACCTATAATGTTGAAATTGATAACTTTTTGTGAGAGCATTTCTTGGACTTGGAATGTGAAGATGAGTTGTAGGAAATGTCATACCCTTCAAAATGAGCTTTGGATGGGATTTTTCTGATGAACTATGAAAAAGTTATGCCTTGGTCAATTTGCAGTTGACTTTTCAGCTGTCCTAAAATAGAAACTTTTGATTCTTGAGACTTTTTGAGCCATGCTTGTGGAATGATGATCAAGACTTGATAAAATGATTATTGTGGCTTCAAAATAAGATGTTGACCAAAATTTTTGACTTTTGACTGTCAAATGACCATTTTACCCCTGCAGTTGACTGTGAAGCAATTAGGGTTTTTTGACTGTGCAACTTGATGCTGTGAGTCTTTAAACTTGACATATGGGTGTTTGACAATGTATATGGGCATATGGGACTTGATTGGACCCTTGGAAACCTCAACTTCCTTGTAAGAACCAAAATCCTAATTTTGACTGTGCTAGGAGGCAATTGGACTGTGCAACCCTTGAGAAATTTTGAACCATTTGGAGATTGACCTTGACAAATCTTGAAGAATATGGGAGGGAAAATTTTGGGGTACAACAGTTGCCCCTGTTCAATCTTCTTAGACCTGAGGATGTAGATTGGCTTGCGTGCCTTTCGTGATCCGAAGGTGGAAGATGATTGAACACTAGAGGGCCCATAAATTTGCACTCGCATAGCAGAATATCAGCAGTGTGATGTAGGGAATGGGCTTACAGATGCCATTTGGAGAGGTGATGGATGGGAGGATGGGTTTATAGATTCCATCTGGAGCTGTGACGGAGCCTTGTCGAGAATGGGCTTATAGATGCCATTTGGAGAGATGGTATGTGGATGGGCTTATAGATGCCATCTAGGTGTCAATCGCGTAAGAGATTCCTTAGCGAGAACTTGCGTACCTGAGAAAGAAAGATAATTACCTGGCCTGTTACAGGAGTTGATCTTCAAACTCTTTATGTAGATATGCCCTGGCTGGATACAGGTATCGAATCTCTAAACTCTTCATGTAGATATGCCCTGGAGGGATACAGGTATCGAGTCTACAATCAGCTACTCACAGATGTGCCCTGGCTAGATACAGGAATCGAATCCGGAATTAGTCGTCAACAGATATACCCTGGCTGGTTACAGGAATCGAATCTTCAAACTCTTCAGACGTGCCCTGGCTGGATACAGGAATCGAGTCTGGAATTAGTCGTCAACAGATATGCCCTGGCTAGATACAGGAATCGAATCTTCAAACTCTTCAGACGTGCCCTGGCTGGATACAGGAATCGAGTCTGGAATTAGTCGTCAACGGATATGCCCTGGCTGGATATAGGAATCGAATCTTCAAACTCTTCAAACGTGCCCTGGCTGGATACAAGAATCGAGTCTGGAATTAGTCGTCAACAGATATGCCCTAGCTGGATACAGGAATCGAATCTTCAAACTCTTCAAACGTGCCCTGGCTGGATACAGGAATCGAGTCTGGAATTAGTCGTCAACAGATATGCCCTGGCTGGATACAGGAATCGAATCTTCAAACTCTTCAGACGTGCCCTGGCTGGATACAGGAATCGAATCTGGAATTAGTCGTCAACAGATATTCCCTGGCTGGATACAGGAATCGAATCTTCAAACTCTTCAGACGTGCCCTGGCTGGATACAGGAATCGAATCTGGAATTTACTCATGCAGATATGCCCTGGCTAGATACAGGTGTCGAATCCACAAGTAATCGCTCACAGATATGCCCTAGCTAGATACAGGTATCGAATCTGGAATTGCGACAGTTGATAGTAATCATCTTTGTATTGACCTTTTTCCTGAAAAGGCAAAACATTAGTGGTATGCAATGTCATGATGTGTGAGATGCGTGATGTTCTCAAAATAAATGAGATTGTATGTTCATGATGCGTATGTGCATGCTATAATGTATGAAGATGTGATGTTTATGAATGTATTTTTTGTCTAGGAAAATAAATCCTTGACGGGTGCCAGAAAGTCAAATCCTGGGCTGGTGTTGAAGAATAGAGCTCTTTGTTTCCGCTGGGGATGGCGGTTGCGAGAATAAACCTGTAGGAGAAGATGACTCCGTTGGGGAATAAACTTTGTTGAAGAGATTATTCTGCGGGGAAATACTCTGTGGGGAGAGATACTTCACTTAGATGTTGATGATAACTCCCTGGGGGTACCGTTGATAAGCTTTGTTGGAGGATTTGATGAACTCCACTAGGGATAGGAAGAACTTCGCCGAGGACGATCTTTCCATTGTAATTAGCTGAGGATAACCCAGTTATAAACTCTGGTGGGGAATAACCTTGAAATAAATCCGGGGAGAGATATGTACTCTACGGGGGACAAGCTTCCAGAATCTACTGGGGATAAGCTTCCTACTGGGGAGATTGATTCAACTCTCCTGGGGAAACTTTTAAACTGTGTGGGGAATGGCTCCGCTGGGGTGTTTGGTATTCCGCCGGGGAACAATCTTAGATCAAGACTGTCGGGGATGCTTGTTAGGAATGTTTGTATACTCTGTTGGGGAATGTTGAGATCTTCTGGGGATAATCCAACTTCCTTAAGACTGACAGTAGACTAACTCTGCTAGGGGAGAGTATCGCTGACTTGCTGGAGGTACTGTGCCTTTTCGGGACTGATGGGAGACCAACTCTGCTAGGGGCGAGTATTGCTGAATCCTATCCTACTCTGTAGGGAGTGAAGGTATCCTGGTCATGTTCTTCAACTGAACCTACCTTGGTACCTTGGTGGACGGAACAATTAGATTGCTTAGACAACTCATTATTGCCCCTGTTTCTGATGTCACCTGTAATTAGTCCTTTGTTTCGCATGCAAATATTTATGAGTTAGAAATTAATGTCAAATGCATATATCAACAAATGAACATTGGACGTTCTTCGCAAGACAAAACAGAAAAAGGGAAAAACAGTTGGCAATTTGTCTGAAAAGTGAATTTGTATTGATTTTGGAATTTGCCTGTAAGTATGCGTTTATGTACAAGAGGTTGACGTCCTAGTAAGAGAACGCCGCCGAACAACATAGAGTTTACAATTTTGTGAAAAGGAAACCAAAACAGCTATGTGAAAAAGTCCCACTGGGTTCCAACTCTGCTATCGCCTGTATGTCTTCAAGCGTCTCATCACTTGGCTGCTTAGTTGAAGATGAAGTTGACTGCTCGATGCCGTCTGAAACTGATTGTTGATGCCGAATTCCGGATGCAAGGTGATCCAATGAGACATAGTATTATGCTTATCCCTAACTTTTGCCTGGACCGCCCTTTCGGGTTTTCAGTCCACCGGGATACCCATTTTTGCCCAAGCCGCCTTTTCAGGTTTTCGACTTGCCGGGTGTACAGATTTTTTCATTTTTCATCCCTTATTTTTGCCCGAACCCTTTTGGTTCGCCGGGAAGCCCTTGCTTTTGCCTAGGTGTGTCAACCTAGCGGGTCTTTAATTCATGCGTAGTATCTTTTTACTATGTCTGCATTGGCGGGGTGAGGAAGGTCGTCACCATCCATGGTGGTTAGAATCATAGCTCCTCCCGAGAAGATATGTTTAACCACAAATGGCCCTTCGTATGTGGGGGTCCATTTGCCCCTGGGATCACTTTGAGGAAGAATGATGCGCTTGATTACCAGGTCTCCAACTTGATACTCTTGTGGTATGACTTTCTTGTTAAATGCCCTGATCACCCGTTTTTGATACGTTTGACCATGACAAATAGCAGTGAGTCTCTTTTCGTCAATTAGGTTTAACTGATCAAGTCGAGTCTGGATCCAGTCATCTTCGCTCAAACCTACATCCTTCATTATCCGGAGAGAGGGTATCTGGACTTCAATAGGCAAGACTGCTTCCATGCCATAGACCAAGGAAAAGGGAGTTGCCCCGGTTGACGTTCTTGCTGAGGTACGGTACCCATGAAGAGCAAACGGTAACATCTTGTGCCAATCTTTATAGGTCACTGTCATCTTCTGCACAATCTTTTTGATATTCTTATTAGTTGCCTCTACAGCCCCATTCATCTTCGATTGATAAGGAGAAGAGTTGTGGTGCTGTATCTTGAATTGCTCGCAGAGCTCAGTGATCATCTTGTTATTAAGATTGGTACCATTGTTCGTAATGATCCTTTCCGGGACGCTGTATCGACAGATCAGGTTGTGTCGAATGAACCGTGCCAAGACGTTCTTGGTTACGGTAGCGTAGGAAGCTGCTTCAACCCACTTTGTAAAGTAATCAATCGCTACCAGGATGAAGCGATGCCCGTTGGATGCCGTAGGTTTAATATCTCCGATCATATCAATGCCCCACATTGCAAAAGGCCAAGGTGCAGTCAAGACATTCAGAGGGACTGGGGGAACGTGCACTTTATCAGCATAGATCTGGCATTTATGACATGTCCGAGAATGTTGGTAACAGTCGGCTTCCATTGTGGACCAGAAATATCCTGCCCGAAGGATTTTATTTGCCATGGTGTGTCCACTGGAATGCGTCCCGAAGGTACCTTCATGCAGCTCTGCCATGATTCTTTCTGCTTCAGTCTTATCCATACAACGCAGTAAGGTTGAATCATGGTTTCGCTTGTAGAGAATGTCGTTGCTGAGGAAGAACTTTGCTGCGAACCTTCTCAGAAACTTCTTGTCATTGACAGACGCACCCTCGGGGTATTATTGAGCTTCCAGGTACCTCTTCACCTCATGATACCAAGGTTTTTCAGTTACCACCTCAGCCTCAAGATCACAGCAATATGCAGGTTTGTCCAATTTCCAAATAATGATCCGGGGAGCTTTGTTGTCCCATTTGACTTTGAACATAGAAGACATCGTAGCCAGCGCGTCCGCCAACTGATTTTCCTCTCTTGGGAAGTGTTCAAAAGTTATCTCCGTGAAATGGGGGATCAACGTCAACACACACTCCTTGTAAGGAATGAGATTTGGGTGTTTCGTATCCCACTCGCCTTTGATCTGATTGATCACGAGAGCGGAATCTCCGAAAACACTCAGAAACTTGATCCTTAGGTCGATTGCAGCTTGAAGACCCATGATACACGCCTCATACTCCGCCATGTTGTTGGTGCAGTTGAAGCATAACCGGGCAGTAAGTGGAGTATGAGTGCCTTTTGGGGATATGATCACAGCGCCGATACCGTTACCCAAAGCGTTGGAGGCTCCGTCAAAGTGCATAGACCATCGGGATCCTTCCTCAGGTCCTTCATCCGGTCCAGGTACCTCGCAATCAGTCACTACCATGATGTTCTCGTCAGGAAATTCAAAGTTCATTGACTGGTAGTCGTCCACTGCCTGGTGTGCCAAATGGTCTGCCAATACACTTCCTTTGATTGCTTTCTGGGTCGTGTATTGGATGTCATATTCTGTCAAGATCATCTGTCATCTTGCTATTCTTCCGGACAAGGCGGGCTTTTCGAATATGTACTTGATTGGATCCATTTTTGAAATTAACAGAGTAGTGTGAGTCAACATATACTGTCTCAGTCGGCGAGCAGCCCATACCAAAGCGCAGCAAGTTTTCTCGAGCAGTGAGTATCGGGTCTCACAGTCGGTAAACTTTTTGCTAAGGTAATAAATGGCGTGCTCTTTTCGGCCAGACTCGTCATGCTGCCCCAACACACACCCCATTGAGCTGTCAAGTACTGTCAAGTATAGTATTAGAGGTCTCCCTTCAACCGGTGGCATAAGAATGGGTGGTTCTTGGAGATACTCTTTGATTCTGTCGAAAACGGCCTGACATTCATCATTCCAACGTACTACTTGATCTTTCTTCAGTAGCTTGAAGATTGGTTCACAGGTAGCAGTTAGATGCGAGATGAATCGGGAAATGTAGTTCAGCCGTCCTAGAAATCCTCTGACTTCTTTCTCTGTCTTGGGAACTGGCATCTCTTGTATGGCTTTTACTTTGGCAGGGTCTACTTGAATACCTTTGTCGTTCACGACGAAGCCTAGCAGTTTTCCAGATCTTACCCCGAATGTGAATTTGTTTGGGTTCAACCTCAGCTTGTACAACTTCAGGCGGTCAAATAGCTTCTGTAGATGGTCAAGGTGTTCTTCTTCAGTTTGGGACCTTGCAATCATATCATCGACGTATACTTCAATCTCATGGTGGATCATGTCATGAAATAAAGCAACCATGGCACGTTGGTAGGTTACCCCAGCATTTTTCAACCCAAAAGGCATGACCTTGTAGCAGAAGGTGCCCCACTGAGTAACAAAGGTAGTCTTTTCCATATCTTCAGGAGCCATTTTGATCTGATTATAACCTGAAAAACCATCCATGAAGGAGAACACCTTGTGCTGAGCAATATTGTCAACCAGAACGTCAATGTGAGGCAGAGGGAAGTCATCCTTGGGGCTCGCCCTATTCAAATCCCTGTAATCAACACACATTCGGACCTTACCATCTTTCTTCGGCACGGGAACCACGTTGGCAACCCACTGGGGATAAGAAGTCACTGCTAGAAACCTGGCATCAAATTGTTTCATAACCTCGGCTTTGATTTTCTCGGACATCTCTGGATGCATACGGCGAACCTTCTGTTTAACCGGAGGACAGTCTTCCTTGGTGGGCGGGTGATGAACCACAATGTCGGTATCCAACCCGGGCATGTCTTCGTAAGACCAGGCAAAGATTTCCACATAATCATGTAACATCTGAATCAACCGCTGTTTCACGCTGAGCTCTAGATTGGCACCAATCTTGACTTCCCTTTTGTCTGTCTCAGCACCCAGATTTACCGTTTCCACTGGCTCTTCATGTGGTTGAATGACCCTCTCTTCCTGGAGTAACAGTCTTGCAAGCTCACCAGGCACTTCGCAATCATCTTCACCTTTGTCTTCGGCTAAGTTGATCGGATTTTCGAAGTCATAACTGGCAGTAGCAGAGTCGTTACCAGTGAGATCCATAGTGGATTGGAACCTGTATAAGTGAGTGTGTGTAAATATAGCTGTTTTGCAATATATAAAGAAAGAAAGGGAGCACAAGATTCGAAATGCGAAAAATGTCCAATGTTTTTATTCATGATATATGGAAATGACAAGTAATAAGCCCTCACAAATGAAGCCACGGTGCCCCGGGTAAGACACCGGGCCATAAAGTTTCAAATTATTGTTCGTTACAAATTTAAAAACAAAGGAGTTCATTACTGAGTAACAAAGGTAACAGGTACGAAGTCTTTGGTAGTCCAGTTGTTCAGTCCACCATTGGTCGTTGGGTAGATCCAGCTATCAAATTCAGATTCCTCTGCATCGCCTTCAATAGCATTCACTCCCGGGTTGGTGATGAATACGGGAGGTCTTCCAATCCTTGCTTTACGTACAACCCTCTGAGCCTCTGCAGTGAAACCCAGCCCAAACTTATCAGTCTTCGGAGTAAAATCAGGAAGTCGGCCCCAGTTTGTACATTCACCCTTCTCAATCACAGCCCGGGCATCCTTTAAGGAAGCCATCTTCAAAGGAGAGTCTTATTCAGTCACAGTCTCTGCTGACGCCAGGGTTGGAGGCACCTCTTCAAAGTGTTGAAAGGGGGTCTCAATGAACTCCCCGTCTATCTCTATATACCGGAATGAGTTAAGATGGCTAACCATATATTCCTCCTCTCCTTGCACTGTAACAATTTTCCCTCTGACCGGGTACTTAAGCTTTTGGTGTAGAGTGGAGGTCACAGCTCCAGCCTTATGGATCTAAGGGCGACCCAGTAAACAAGAATAGGATGGACAAATGTCCATCACATAGAATGTTGAATCAAAGACTTGGGAACCAACCCGGATTGGAATGTCCATTTCACCATGTACCATCCTCTTCGACCCGTCAAAGGCCCGGACAATAATGTTACTAGGCTTCAACTCCAAACCCTCACAATCCAACCTGTCTAAGGCCTTCTTGGGCAATACGTTCAGTGAAGAACCAGTGTCTACCAACACATGGGAAAGAGTAGTGCCCCTGCATTCAATGGAGACATGCAGGGCATCGTTGTGGTTCTTCCCCTTGGCGGTCAGATCAGCGTCAGAGAAACCCAGACCATTATCAGCGGTTAAGTTGGCCACACAATCAGTAAATTGATCAGCAGACATTTCTTGTGGCACATGGGCCGTCTTCAGGAAGGAAATTAGGGCCTTGGCATGGGCCTCTGAACACAACAACAATGATAGCATAGATATCTTAGAGGGGGTGTGCCCCAGCTGTTCAACGACGTTGAAATCACTCTTCTTGATAATCTTAAGGATTTCTTCCATCTCTTGCTGGGAGGCTTCAACATTAACAGTCTTCGGTGCCTCCATCTGGGCAGGCACATCAGCAATCCCTTTGCCCCGAGTGTCAGATGACTCGGCAGCAGGGGTAGAAACTTGATCAGGAGGGGAAACAGGCACACTGGCAGGTGTGATAACGAGAGGTCTCTGAATAGCTGGAGGTGCAATATCAGGCGAGAAGAGCCTGCCACTGCGAGTAACTTTAGCAGGACCGGTGATATTACTGATGCCGGTACTGGTATTGAACTCCTGCTTTACTCCGAGCACATACACATCTGCCCCATAGTGCCACGGGACAGCCTTGTCAGATTTATAGGGGAGGGGCCCCGGAACAGTAATGATGATAGGTGCAACAGACATGATTTTGACTGGCTCCCTCGGGGGAGCCTTGGTAGGATTGTTGAAAATGGTGACAACAGACACTTCTTTAGTAGGAATAACAGGAACAACAGTCTTCTTGAACAAGATCTCTTTGCTATCCATCAGGTTTTGGACGCCTGACTTCAGCAACGGACAACCAGCAGGTGAAACAACACATAGAAGGCAACCTTTGCTACAACCCGGAAATAAACCAGCTAGCAACAGGTTCCTCTTGACGGTCAACAATGGAGTAGCAATCTCATCCACAGAGACTACATACAGGTCTTCCTCAACAGCGTTCACTCCATGCTGGGGCATAGGAGCCGTCACAACATTGGGCCTTTCGGGCGCCTCAAACTGTATTTCCTTAGCATCGATAAGGTCCTGAACCTTATTCCTCAGGGCCCAACAATCGTCAGTAGAATGCCCCGGGCTATCAGAGTGATAAGCACAGCGGGCGTTGGGATTGTACTTCGGAGAGGTTGTGTTTACCACCTTCGGAGCTTCTCTGACAGTTACCAAGTTGGTTGACAGCAGTTGCGGCAAGATCTGAGACAAGGTCATACTAAGCCGAGTATATTCTCTTCTGGGTCTCTCACCCCTTGGTTGGTTAGGTTGCCGAGGAGCGGCAGCAGGCTTTGAGATCACCACCGCGTTGACAGCTTGGTGGCGTTCTGGTTTATTTTGTCTTCTGGGACCATACACGGCACTAGCTTCCTTCTTGAAAGGCTTCTTTTCAGAACTTGAGGACGCGCCTTTCTGTATCTTCCCCGATTTCATACCAGCTTCTATCCTCTCTCCCATCAGAATGAGATCTGTAAACCCTGCAGAAGAATTACCAATCAGGTGGTTGAAGAACGGCCCAGACAGGGTCCCCAAGAACATGTCCACGAGTTCACGGTCAATCAACGGTGGCTGCACCCTGCCAGCCAGGTCCCTCCACTTTTGCGCGTACTCTTTAAAACCTTCTCCCGATCCTAGCGACATACCCTGGAGTTGGGTACGTGTAGGAGCGAGGTCGGCATTATACTGATACTGCTTATAAAAAGCAGTAGCCAAGTCCTCCCAGTTTCGAATACTGGCTCCATCCAGCTGATAGAACCACTCGAGTTGAGCCCCTGAAAGGCTATCCTGGAAGAAATGGATCCATAAGTTCTTGTCTGCAGTATACGGTTGGATCTTCCGCACATAAGATCTGAGATGTAGCCTAGGGAAGGAAGCCTCGTCATACTTCACAAAAGAGGGTGCCTTGAACTTGTGTGGGATCACCACCCCAGAAGATAAACCCAGATCTCTAAAATCCAACCCAGGCACCTGTTGAATTTCCATGGCACTCAGACGATCCTCTAACTGCTTGTACCTGTCTTCAGCGGGAGGGTACTACTCATCATTGAAATCCGTCTCGTTGTCAGAGACCACAGGACTAGGAACCCTTCCCCCTTGGGGACTGCCTTTCCCTACAAAAGAAGCAGCTTGATCGGCCTCATTTTACAGGGTATTGCCAAACCTCCGTCCAGTGTTGCATAGTACAGTTCTCTTCTTCTTCTTCTTTACCAGCAGAGCCTTCAATTCCTCTTGACCTTGGGCTAAACTCATGATCAACTCTTGGAACTGGGCGTTCTGGGCCTGGAGGGCCTTGATGGATTGCTCAGTAGATGATTCAGGATTTATGATGACTGCTGAAATAAATAGCGAAGAAGATTAAGCAACCTGAAAAGAAGAGTACTTGTGATGCATATGATGAATGGAATGTGTATGATTTATGTTTTCAAAGACAACTGGGAATCAACTTTGTAGACAAAAAGGAAGCGCACTTTATTAGATTCAACTTTGGAATTTAAATTGTTCAAGAAAATTGCCCTTAGACGTTACAAGAATGAAAACACTGAAAAGGAAATAAAGTTGTAAAAGAAATATCCAAAGTCCATCAATGCTCCCATGGCCTCCTCTTCTCAGTACGGATGTAGTCATTCAAGACCCGCTCGTTCTCCAACTGCTTTGTTAGCTTCTGGATTTTCTGTTCTTGTTCATTGAACTTTTCCCGATAAGAATCCCATTCTTCCTGTAGTTGCGCCGAAGACCTCTTTAGTGTATCAACATCAGTAGGTATCTGAGGAGGGAGAACAGTTGGAGGAACCCCGTCTCTATCAGGAAATTCAAGAATGATGGGTCTGACAGCTTCGTATGGCATACCTAACTTCTGAGCACGGATGCGGACCCATCTGTAGTAGGATTCCATAGGTAGAGAAGTCTTCGGTCCCAACTCATGTGGGTCAGCTTTGTGAATTCTGTCCCAAGCCTTGATGAATCTACGACGCAGCTCGTCACTATCTACCTGAAACTCAAAACTGATGTGAGGCACCAACATCTCATGAGGCCCTGCTCTTCTGGCTCTTCCAAACTGACGGAGAGCTAGACATGGATTATAAGAGATTCCTCCTTGGGTACCAATCAAAGGAACATTAGGATATTCTCCGCAACGATCAATAACAGTTGTTGTACCCTAAAATTTTCCCTCCCATATTCTTCAAAGTTTTGACAAGCATCACCCCAAATTGTTCAAAGTCTACTCAAGGGCTACACAGTCAACCACTCTCCTAAAGCCAGTCAAACTAGGGTTTTGGTTCTTGCAAGGAATTTGAGGTTTTCAAGGGCTCAATCAAGTCCCATATGCTCATACACATTGTCAAGCACCTACATGTCAAGTTTCAAGGCTCACAAGGTCAAGTTGCACAGTCAAAAACCCTAATTGCTCTACAGTCAACTACAGGGGCAAAATGGTCATTTGGCAATCAAAAGTCAAAAATTTTGGTCAATATCTTATTTTGAAGCCACAATCATCATTTGATCAAATCTTGATCATGATTTCACAAGAATGGCTCAAAAATCATCAAGGTGTCAAAAATTTCTATTTTTGGACAGCTGAAAAGTCAACTGTAACTTGACCAAAGCATAACTTTTTCATGGTTCATTAGAAAAATACCATCCAATGCTCATTTTGAAGGGGATGACATTTCCTACAACTCATCTTCACATTCCAAGTCCAAGAAATGCTCTCACAAAAAGTTATCAATTTCAACACTATAGGTCATTTTCAAAAGTCAACAAAAAGGGACTTTAAGTCAAAGACCATAACTTAAGACTGGTAAATCAAAATGACAAGGGACCAAAGACATTGGTTAGAGGACTTCAAGACCTTTCCAAAATGTCCAAGAACATGTTCATAGCTTCAAAATTGAGCAAGATATGCATTGGAGAAGTTGGGAAAGTTTTGTGAAATGGCCAAAGTCAATTATCCTTGAAACTTCATTTTTGACAAAAGGGGCCCACTTTTTCCACTTGATTCAGCTTGGCCATGCTTCCCACGTGTCCCACAATTTATTTCAAGATTTAAAATTAATTTTTCTATTAATTCATTTTAAATCTTTAAAATTCAAATAAAAATCAAAGAAATTAATGGAGGGATATATTTTGTGATGATTAGCTTTAATGCACCTTGAAATACCTTCCAAATTCGTGCAAGGCCTATTATGGGCATAAAAATTCAAATTTTCACAAATATGGCAAATGGTTCAATGTTGGTTATGGAGGAAATCAAGAACTTCATTGCAAGGCTTAAAAGCTCCTTAATGTGACTGATTTTCATCCAAGCCTATATATACAAGCCTTACAAGCCTCATTCACAACCTAGAAAAAGTGCAGAAACGGCCAAGAGAAAAACCAAAAATTATTCAAAAAGTGAGAGTTCTAAAACATAGTTGCGAGCATCTTCAGATCAAAACAAGCACGTGGTTCTATTCCTTGCCACACCCTGAAGCTAAAGCAACCTTTGCCAAGTCCTGAGGCTCATACCGCACTCGCTCCAAGTGTTCACCAGCACAGATCCAAAGGTCCAAAAGGCTAGCACACCATGCTCTGGAGTCAAGCGTGCTGCAGGCAATCATGAAAGTCAAACGTGGCTTAGATTTCAGTGGGCCTAAATTGCTTCAATACACCCTCCATTTCAGCACACACCCCCCTTGGTTTTTACTTCTTTTTTTATTTTGTTTTGTCATTTTTTTCTTATTTTTAATTGCTAACCTTTTAATTATTTTTATTATTAACAATTAACTTAATTAACATATTTTCATAAAAATCAAAAAAATAGAATTACATCATTATTATTATTATTATTTTATTTTGTAAATAAACATTAACAAAAATAGTTTAATTAGGCCATTTTAATTTCTTTTCTTAAATAATTAAAATAGATCTAGAATTAGGTAAAGTTCACTTTTAATTTTATTTCATTTCTTTTATTTCATAAAAACATAAAAAACAAAAAATATTTTCTTTTAATTAAATTAATTAATTAGTCATTAATTAGCTTTAATTTCACTTTAACTACAAAAAGACCAAAAAAAAAAATTAATTTCTTTTCTTAAAAGGGTCAACACCCTTAGAACATTCCGATTCAATTTTTTTATTTCGCGCACAGTTTATTATTATGTAATTGCTCCGGACATGTAATAGTAATTAGGACTTTACTGTTTTTATTTACTTTCCGTACTTATTTACCAAAAAAACGGGTCTTTGTAATTTTTGGTGATGTATAGACCCGCGCCTTGTAATAGCGTAGGATTTATGTTTCCGCAATTTACTTTCCGCACCCCTTAACTGTTAACTTGCATGAAAGAATGTATGTAAATAAAAACAACTCGTAGCTCACTAATTAACAAGACAAACATTAACTGAATACAACACACAAATACACACACCACTTCTAGGGTACGCCTCACTTGTTGCCTTCGAAACGTGGTCGTCAAGTATAGGACGTCTTAGCGGTCCTTATGTCCATGATCCAGTTGCCTCGAAACAGTTGCCTCGGAACAGTTGCCTCGAAACAGTTGCCTGGAACAGTTGCCTCGAAACGGTTGCCTCGGATTAAAAAAGGATCAAGGACATAAGGGTAGCTTCTAAGGTGTCCTAACTGTTGCTTCGGTGACCACACTGTCCCTACAATCGAATTGACCCGAACACCTCCAACGATGGTGCTACCTACCTCTCAATGGTGGGATAGTACTATCTAAAGGACTCTTACACAGCTTAATTCCTTAGGGTAGGTAGATGACTCATAGATACTTTCTCTTTTCAAAAACAAAACAAAACATCTTTTCACACCGACACTTTTCAAAAATCTTCCAAAACAATTTTTCAAACACTCTTGAGGACTGATACAAGAGTTATTCAGAAATCTTTCAACGAAACTTTTGCAAAACCCACTCACATTTTGAAAAGCAAACAAACACTTTGAAAACATAAGAGCAAGTATCTAAGAGCCCATGGATAACCATGGATAGAAAGGGTGCTAACACCTTCCCTTTCTATAAATCTACCTCCCGAACCGAGAAACATATCTCATAAGGAATTTTGCTGTGCTTTTGTCCTTTCCTTGTTGGAGAACATAAAATACGGCGGCGACTCTTGCTTCCGCGACATTTCGCGAAACCAGCTAAAAAACAGTCAGTTCTATTGCCACCGATCACAGAACTGGCGACTCTGCTGGGGAATAAACTTATAAAGTGAGGTGTACCTTAGGATAGCTCAGACTTATGTTTTCAATTGCTGTGTTTGTTTGCTTTATTATTGTGGGTTGCATCGGAGTTACATAGATCCTAACCCGGATCTGGGGATACCCTTTTAGGTAGCATAAGCTGTGAGGGACCTGTCCGGCGTAGACCGACACGGGTGAAGCAGTGGCTACGTTGGTGTGACACATTGGTCTGTACCGATATCCCTTGTGTTGCAACGAGGAGAATATGGGTCTTCTGAGGAGTCATTAAGCACCAACTGACCTTAGAACCCTAAATTGACCCAACTTGGCCATAGAACAGTAGCAGTATGCTACACCCATTGAGGCTAAACTCTCGCGGTGGTTCTGGCTGCAAGAAAAGATTGCGACGCTGGAGTTATAACCGATTGAGGGTAGTCAGTGATATTGGGATCCTCTAGAACCCGGTTACTTTTGATAGGACAGGTCTTAACCAACGAAACTGAAAGAGGGTAGTACCCAAACTTCATGCTGGCCTAAACTCTAAGGGCTCTTTTGTGTGACTTGTGTGCCTTCATACTTGAACTTCTTGCATACTTGTTACCTAACAACACGGGTTCCTTGCAGGTTTTGTTTACAGTCCTTAATTGGGACTCATTACAGGGCCTACTTACATCACTCCATGCATAGCATAACATCATACCATTGCATACATCCTACATAAGAACTAATCCATTTCAAGGATCTCAAGGGTCTGTGATGCAGGTCATGATGAACCAACTGTCTAGCAAGGGGCAAAGGGGATTTATTTTCCTCTAGCCAAGGTTGATAACTTGAGTCAGGGGCTATGACCCACTAGATATGGTGAGCCTTGACTCTTGAAGAAGGACTCTCAACAACACGAAGTTCCTTCAATCAAGCAACCGGATTCAAATTCTAACAAGCTTCTTTGTTTATCCCGCGAGGTCCTTGAAAACATTGCATGCATATCATACATATCATTGCATTACAGGTACACTTGCTGCAGGTCACTTACCTTCTTCGCTGTTTATTTCAGCAGTCATCATGAATCCTGAATCATCCAATGGACAAGCTATCAAGGCCGTCCAGGCCCAGAATGCCCAGTTCCAGGAGTTGATTATGAGCCTAGCCCAGGGTCAAAAGGAATTGAAGACTCTGATTCAGAAGAAGAAGAACAAGAGGACTGTTTTGTTCAACCCTAGACGCAGATCTGGGAACACACTGCAGAATGAAGCTGAGAGGACTACTCCATCTGTGGGGGAAGGCAGTCACCAAGGGAAAGAGGTTCCTAGCCCTGTGATCTCTGACACCGAGACAGACTTCAATGATGAACAATACCCCCTGCTGAAGACAGGTACAAACAGCTGGAGGACCGGTTAAATGCTATGGATATCCAACGTGTGCCTGGGTTGGACTTTGGGGACCTAGGTTTATCTTCTGGAGTTGTGATCCCTCACAAGTTCAAGGCACCTGCCTTTGTAAAGTACGACGGGGTTTCCTGTCCTAAGCTGCATCTCCGTTCATACGCAAGGAAGATCCATCCCTACACGGCAGACAAGAATCTATGGATCCATTTCTTCCAGGAGAGTCTTTCAGGGACTCAGCTCGATTGGTTCTATCAGTTGGATGGAACCAGTATTCATAACTGGGAGGACTTGGCAACTGCTTTTTATAAGCAGTATCAGTATAATGCCGACCTCGCTCCCACGCGTACCCAACTCCAGGGTATGTCACTTGGGACGAGTGAAGGTTTTAAGGAGTATGCGCAAAGGTGGAGAGATCTAGCTGGAAGGGTGCAGCCGCCCTTGACTGACCGTGAGCTCGTTGACATGTTCTTGGGGATCCTGTCTGGTCCCTTCTTTAACCATCTGATTGGAAATTCTTCTGCTGGGTTTACAAATTTGATCTTGATCGGGGAGAGGATCGAAGCTGGCATCAAGGCTGGAAAGATTCGAGAAGCTGCACCTTCTGATACTCACAAAAAGCCTTACACTGGGAAGAAAGAGGCCAATGCTGCGTACAGCCAAAAGGGTCGCCATGATCAACATGTAGGGGCAGTCCAGATCTCTAATCCTAGGCCTGCTCAACAAGGACAGGGGCATCAACGTAAGGAGGTCGCACCCAAGAGACAATTCACTAAAATCAACATGTCACTGGATCAAGCGCTACAGCAAATGTTGAAGGAAGGGCTGATTACCTTGAGGGCTCCTCTCTGGAATCCAAACACCTCTGCTCCCAACTACTATCCTAATGAGAGGTGCGCATACCACTCCGATAGCCCGGGTCATACTACGGACAACTGCTGGCCTTTGAAGAACAAGATTCAAGACATGATCGACGCCGGAGAGATTCAGTTTGAAGCGTCAGAGACTCCAAACATAATCAATGCTCCTTTTCCCAATCATTGAAGGCTTTTGTTTATTTGAATTTCCGAGTTGTAATTTTTTGCTTATGCAAACAATTAATGTCATAGCAAACTCTTTTATTTCACCAATGCACTGCATATGTCTGTTTTTGAATTAATCCAATCATTTTCATTATATTCAAATTGCTTTCATTTTTTGATGATCAACTCTCAATTAATAATTCTAAGCCTCTTGAGGGAGGATGACGAAAACGATACCACGATTTACAGTATGCTTTTGAATCGACCCCGCTAATGAGGTACAGGCATTGCTTCAATTCCTAAACACTGGAGTTATAAGGAAGATAATCCCTCGTCAACCCCTTTGAGCCAAAGAAGTCGGAGTTTTTCTTTTCAAAAAAAAAATTTTTAAAACCCTTAATCATAACCTGGGGCAGGGTAGTTCTCTCAGTTAATCCAGGTGCACAATGAATGGCATCAAAAGAAGTCCTTCTGAAACAAAATACAATGATGGTCCCGAATAATCATAAAGACAGACAGTCATTATACCTCAAAATAAACGCCCATTAAGTCAAAACTTATGAAGGAGACTTACAAAACTGGGGCATCCCGCTGACTGTAATCACAAAAGAAACAGTTCAGGCAAAAAACAGGGATAACAAAATCAAAAAGAAAAGAGGACCTGCAAACCCTCAACAAGGAAATGACTGCCTATTCAAAATAAAATGTCAACATCCGAACCATCATGGGAATATCAGGACAAAGACTCAAACAAAGTCTAACGCACGATTAGCTGAGTTTAAGTTTGAAGAACATCACGAAGAACGGGTGGGTACAAATAAAATTTGAGCCTTTATCCTTTGTTTCTTAAACCGTGAACCAGGCCACGCTACAACCCTTAAAAGTCCTAGCTAAAGCATGGGTTAGTTCGAAAGCATACTGTTACCAAAGGTATCCTGACTCCTATAAGGCTCGCTGTAAAATCTTGAGTGGACATCACATTTTACAAAAAAATCACTTGTTTATTGAAAACCGCATTTTCAAAAAACTTCAAGACAGACATAAGCTTTGCATTTTTAATATAACATTGTTTACATATGACTATTTGTTTGAACATCATAGAAATTCGCACGACGAATATCTAGTGAATAAAATCCTTCTCAACAAAAAAGGTCATCTCAAATGGAAGAAGCACTTCCAATCAAGGGGCAGGGCATGATCATTGTCCATCATCTGGGGAAGTCCAGTCAAGATTCAGAGACTCTCTCAAATGCCTAATAGCCTGGGGCAAATCTCCGCCTGAGTCACCTGGGGCATTGGACATGAGTTCCAGCTACGAATCTTGCCTGGTCAAACATCTTCTGGTCGCATGGCAACACAACAACAGTGACAACTCCTTGCACTCTGAGAGTGTGGACATAGTCGAAAAATACTACGCATAATCAAAGACCCGCTAGGTTGACACACCTAGGCAAAAATAAGGGCTTCCCGGCGAACCAAAAGGGTTCGGGCAAAAGTAAGGGATGAAATGAAATAATTTGTACACCCGGCAAGTCGAAAACCTGAAAAGGCGGCTTGGGCAAAAAGGGGTATCCCGGTGGACTGAAAACCCGAAAGGGAGGTCCAGGCAAAAATTAGGGATCAAAGCGTACGACTATGTCCCGTCATCTCGTCCCTGGCCTACCAGAAGAAGATTTGTCAATCGGCAGTTGTCAAACACCTCCACAAGTACCTTCTTCTCCCGCAGAAGCAGGGGCAATAAGAGTTGTCCAAACTGTACAAGTTACTCTATCCTCCAGGTACCAAGGTAAGTTCAGCTGAAGAACATAACCCAGGCACCTTCACTCCCCACAGAGTAGGACAAGATTCAACAATTCTCCCCGAGCAGAGTTGATCTCCCATAAGCCCTACAAGGCACAGTATCTCCGGCAAGTCAGCAATACTCTCCCTAAGCAGAGTTAGCCTACAATCAGCCTTAAGGAAGATGGGTATCCCCAGAAAATCCCAATATTCCCCAGTGGAGTACAGATGTTCCTAAACAAGCATCCCCGGCAGTCTTGATCTAAGATTGTTCCCCGGCGGAATACAAGACACCCCAGTGGAGCCACTTCCCCAGTACAGTTCAAAAGTCTCCCCAGGAGAGTTGAACCATCTCCCCAGTAGGAAGCTTATCCCCAGTAGATTCTGGAAGCTTATCCCCTACAGAGCACGAACGCGTCTCCCCGGACTTTTTATTCAAAGGTTATGCTCCACCAGAGCTTATAACTGGGTTATCCTCAGCTAATTACCACGGAAAAAAATCGTCCTCGGCGAAATCTTCCTATCCCCCAGCGGAGTTCATCAAATCTTCCAACAGAACTTATCAATGGTATCCCCAGCGGAGTTATCATCAACCTCAGCAAAGTACATCTCTTCCCCACAGAGCATTCCCCGCAGAGTAATCTATTCGCCAAGTTTATTCCCCAAAGGAGTCATCTTCTCCTACCGGTTTATTCTTGTAATCATCACCCCAGCGGAAACAAAGAATGCTACTCTTCAACATCAGCCCAGGAGTTAACTTCCCGGCACCCGTCAAGGATTTATTTTCCTAGACGAAAATACATTCATAAACATATCACATTTCATACATCCTGCTTACATACACAATGCATGCACATACGCATCATGAACATACAATCTCATCTATTCTGAGAACATCACGCATGTCATACATCATAACATCGCATACAACTAACGTTTTGTCTTTTCAGGACAAAGGTCAATACAAATATTACTATCAACTGTCGTGATTCCAGATCCGATTCCTGTATCTTTCCAGGGTGTATCTGTTGACGACTATATTCTAGACTCGATTCCTGTATCTTGCCAGGGCACGTCTGAAGAGTTTGAAGATCCGATTCCTGTATCCTGCCAGGGTGTATCTGTTGACGACTATGTTCCAGACTTGATTCCTGTATCCTACCAGGGCACGTCTGAAGAGTTTGAAGATCCGATTCCTGTATCTTGCCAGGGTGTATCTGTTGACGACTATTTCCAGACTCGATTCCTGTATCTTGCCAGGGCACGTCTGAAGAGTTTGAAGATCCGATTCTTGTATCCTGCCAGGGTGTATCTGTTGACGACTATTTCTAGACTCGATTCCTGTATCTTGCCAGGGCACGTCTGAAGAGTTTGAAGATCCGATTCCTGTATCCTGCCAGGGTGTATCTGTTGACGACTATTTCCAGACTCGATTCCTGTATCTTGCCAGGGCACGTCTGAAGAGTTTGAAGATCCGATTCCTGTATCCTGCCAGGGTGTATCTGTTGACGACTATTTCCAGACTCGATTCTTGTATCCTGCCAGGGCACGTCTGAAGAGTTCGAAGATCCGATTCCTGTATCTTGCCAGGGTGTATCTGTTGACGACTAATTCCAGACTCGATTCCTGTATCCTGCCAGGGCACGTCTGAAGAGTTCGAAGATCCTATTCCTGTATCTTGCCAGGGTGTATCTGTTGACGACTAATTCCAGACTCGATTCCTGTATCCTGCCAGGGCACGTCTGAAGAGTTCGAAGATCCGATCCCTGTATCTTGCCAGGGTGTATCTGTTGACGACTAATTCCAGACTCGATTCCTGTATCCTGCCAAGGCACGTCTGAAGAGTTTGAAGATCCGATTCCTGTATCCATCCAGGGCGTATCTGTTGACGACTAATTCCAGATTCGATTCCTGTATCTAGCCAGGGCACATTTGAAGAGTTTGTAGATTCGACGCCTGCATCCAGCCAGGGCATGTCTGCACGAAGAATTTAGAGATTCGTCTCCTGTATCCAGCCAGGGCACGTATGTAAGCAACCTTTTGAAGTTCCAGATTCGACACCTGTATCTAGCCAGGGCATGTCTGTGAATGACTGAGTGAAGATCAACACCTGTAATAGGCCAAGTAATTATCTTTCTTTCTCAGGTACGCAAGTTCTCGCTAAGGAATCTCTTACGCGATCGACACCTAGATGACATCTATAAGCCCATCTCCACAGCTATCCATCACAGTTCCAAATGGCATCTATAAGCCCATTCCTGACAAGGTTCTTTCACACTTCCAGATGGCATCTATAAGCCCATCCTCCTATCTATCATCTTTCCAAATGGCATCTATAAGCCCATTCCCGACAAGGTTCTGTCACACCTCCAGATGGCATCTATAAGCCCATCCTCCTATCCACCATCTCTCCAAATGGCATCTGTAAGCCCATTCCCGCTATCACACTGCTGATACTCAACTATGTGAGTGCAAATTTCTGGGCACTCTACTGTTCAATCATCTTCCACCTTCGGATCACGAAAGGCACACACGCCAATCTACATCCTCAGGTCTAAGAAGATTGAACAGGGGCAACTGTTGTACCCCAAAATTTTCCCTCCCATATTCTTCAAAGTTTTGACAAGCATCACCCCAAATTGTTCAAAGTCTACTCAAGGGCTACACAGTCAACCACTCTCCTAAAGCCAGTCAAACTAGGGTTTTGGTTCTTGCAAGGAATTTGAGGTTTTCAAGGGCTCAATCAAGTCCCATATGCTCATACACATTGTCAAGCACCTACATGTCAAGTTTCAAGGCTCACAAGGTCAAGTTGCACAGTCAAAAACCCTAATTGCTCCACAGTCAACTATAGGGGCAAAATGGTCATTTGGCAGTCAAAAGTCAAAAATTTTGGTCAATATCTTATTTTGAAGCCACAATCATCATTTGATCAAATCTTGATCATGATTTCACAAGAATGGCTCAAAAATCATCAAGGTGTCAAAAATTTCTATTTTTGGACAGTTGAAAAGTCAACTATAACTTGACCAAAGCATAACTTTTTCATGGTTCATCAGAAAAATACCATCCAATGCTCATTTTGAAGGGGATGACATTTCCTATAACTCATCTTCACATTCCAAGTCCAAGAAATGCTCTCACAAAAAGTTATCAATTTCAACATTATAGGTCATTTTCAAAAGTCAACAAAAAGGGACTTTAAGTCAAAGACCATAACTTGAGACTGGTAAATCAAAATGACAAGGGACCAAAGACATTGGTTAGAGGACTTCAAGACCTTTCCAAAATGTACAAGAACATGTTCATAGCTTCAAAATTGAGCAAGATATGCATTGGAGAAGTTGGGAAAGTTTTGTGAAATGGCCAAAGTCAATTATCCTTGAAACTTCATTTTTGACAAAAGGGGCCCACTTTTTCCACTTGATTCAGCTTGGCCATGCTTCCCACGTGTCCCACAATTTATTTCAAGATTTAAAATTAATTTTTCCATTTTTATTTAATTTTATTTGATTTAATTCATTTTAAATCTTTAAAATTCAAATAAAAATCAAAGAAATTAATGGAGGGATATATTTTGTGATGATTAGCTTTGATGCACCTTGAAATACCTTCCAAATTCGTGCAAGGCCTATTATGGGCATAAAAATTCAAATTTTCACAAATATGGCAAATGGTTCAATGTTGGTTATGGAGGAAATCAAGAACTTCATTGCAAGACTTAAAAGCTCCTTAATGTGACTGATTCTCATCCAAGCCTATATATACAAGCCTTGCAAGCCTCATTCACAACCTAGAAAAAGTGCAGAAACGGCCAAGAGAAAAACCAAAAATTATTCAAAAAGTGAGAGTTCTAAAACATAGTTGCGAGCATCTTCAGATCAAAACAAGCACGTGGTTCTATTCCTTGCCACACCCTGAAGCTAAAGCAACCTTTGCCAAGTCCTGAGGCTCATACCGCACTCGCTCCAAGTGTTCACCAGCACAGATCCAAAGGTCCAAAAGGCTAGCACACCATGCTCTGGAGTCAAGCGTGCTGCAGGCAATCATGAAAGTCAAACGTGGCTTAGGTTTCAGTGGGCCTAAATTGCTTCAATACACCCTCCATTTCAGCACACACCCCCCTTGGTTTTTACTTCTTTTTTTATTTTGTTTTGTCATTTTTTTCTTATTTTTAATTGCTAACCTTTTAATTATTTTTATTATTAACAATTAACTTAATTAACATATTTTCATAAAAATCAAAAAAATAGAATTACATCATTATTATTATTATTATTTTATTTTGTAAATAAACATTAACAAAAATAGTTTAATTAGGCCATTTTAATTTCTTTTCTTAAATAATTAAAATAGATCTAGAATAAGGTAAAGTTCACTTTTAATTTTATTTCATTTCTTTTATTTCATAAAAACATAAAAAACAAAAAATATTTTCTTTTAATTAAATTAATTAATTAGTCATTAATTAGCTTTAATTTCACTTTAACTACAAAAAGACCAAAAAAAAAAATTAATTTCTTTTCTTAAAAGGGTCAACACCCTTAGAACATTCCGATTCAATTTTTTTATTTCGCGCACAGTTTATTATTATGTAATTGCTCCGGGCATGTAATAGTAATTAGGACTTTACTGTTTTTATTTACTTTCCGTACTTATTTACCAAAAAAACGGGTCTTTGTAATTTTTAGTGATGTATAGACCCGCGCCTTGTAATAGCGTAGGATTTATGTTTCCGCAATTTACTTTCCGCACCCCTTAACTGTTAACTTGCATGAAAGAATGCATGTAAATAAAAACAACTCGTAGCTCACTAATTAACAAGACAAACATTAACTGAATACAACACACAAATACACACACCACTTCTAGGGTACGCCTCACTTGTTGCCTTCGAAACGTGGTCGTCAAGTATAGGACGTCTTAGCGGTCCTTATGTCCATGATCCAGTTGCCTCGAAACAGTTGCCTCGGAACAGTTGCCTCGAAACAGTTGCCTGGAACAGTTGCCTCGAAACGGTTGCCTCGGATTAAAAAAGGATCAAGGACATAAGGGTAGCTTCTAAGGTGTCCTAACTGTTGCTTCGGTGACCACACTGTCCCTACAATCGAATTGACCCGAACACCTCCAACGATGGTGCTACCTACCTCTCAATGGTGGGATAGTACTATCTAAAGGACTCTTACACAACTTAATTCCTTAGGGTAGGTAGATGACTCATAGATACTTTCTCTTTTCAAAAACAAAACAAAACATCTTTTCACACCGACACTTTTCAAAAATCTTCCAAAACAATTTTTCAAACACTCTTGAGGACTGATACAAGAGTTATTCAGAAATCTTTCAACGAAACTTTTGCAAAACCCACTCACATTTTGAAAAGCAAACAAACACTTTGAAAACATAAGAGCAAGTATCTAAGAGCCCATGGATAACCATGGATAGAAAGGGTGCTAACACCTTCCCTTTCTATAAATCTACCTCCCGAACCGAGAAACATATCTCATAAGGAATTTTGCTGTGCTTTTGTCCTTTCCTTGTTGGAGAACATAAAAGACGGTGGCGACTCTTGCTTCCGCGACATTTCGCGAAACCAGCTAAAAACAGTCAGTTCTATTCCCACCGATCACAACAGCTACCTCATCCAAACCTCCGAGAGTCCAAATGATGTCATTATCAGTGAGAGACATTAACCTATGAGCCCAGCCTCTTCCTTCTTTGTTCTTCAGCACGAACTTAGGGAGGGGAGAAATAAACCACCTCACTAACAAAGGAGTACAACACCACAGAGTTCCTCGTCTTCGGGCAGTACGAGCATAAAGTTGTTGCAGGATATCACCCAAGAGAGTGGGCACAGGGTTCCGAGACATAAAGATCCTTATGGCATTGACGTTGACAAAGTTATCAGGATTTGGAAACAAAACTAGACCATAGATTAAGAGAGCCAGAATGTCTTCATACGCCCTGAAGTCTAAGTCATTCCAGAAACTGTTAGCTTTACCAATCAGAAACTTGGCCAAGAAACCCTTAACTCTGCTTCTAGTCACCCAATTGTCCATTACCTCCTTGTTGGTCAAGGGAAGGGCTGCAGCAATCTCCTCAAGCCTAAGAGTCCTTTCCCAACCAGTGAAGGGAGTCCGATCCAAGAGAGGGATACCAAGCAAATCAGAGAATTCTTCCAGGGTAGGGACCAGCTGGAAGTCTTGAAAGGTGAAGCAATTATACAAGGGATCATAAAACTGGGCCAAGACACTCATCAGTTGTTGGTCCCACTTTGCAGTGACTAAACCAAGAAGAGAACCGTGCCTCTGGATGAAGGAAGTAGTGTTTGGAATTCTGTCAACCAACTCTTTAAGCAAATCAGGTGGGTGAACAAAGTTGAGCCGGATAGTATTCCTTCGCACGGGCATCATAATGTCCTACAAAACAGAGCAAAGATGAAACCCTCTTGTCTTTGAAATGGGTCAGTCCTTATGCAGGATGCATGCAATGTCTATGATGGTATGATGTCATGATAAAGCACACCACAAATATTCACAAAGGCAAACATGATAAGGCACACAAATCACACAAGATAGCCCTTAGAGTTTAGGCCATCATGAAGTTCAGGTACTACCCTCTTTCAGTTCGTTGGTTAAGACTTGTCCTATCAAAAGTAACCGGGTTCTAGAGGATCCCAATATCACTGACTACCCTCAATCGGTCATAACTCCAGCGTCGTAATCTTTTCTTGCGGCCAGAACCATTGCGAGAGTTTAGCCTCAATGGGTGTAGCATACTGCTACTGTTCTATGGCCAAGTTGGGTCAAATTAGGGTTCTAAGGTCGGTTGGTGCTTAATGACCCCTCAGAAGACCCATATTCTCCTTGTTGCAACACAAGGGATATCGGTACAGACCAAGGTGCCACACCAACGTAGCCACTGCTTCACCCGTGTCGGTCTACGCCGGACAGGTCCCTCACAGCTTATGCTACCTAAAAGGGTATCCCCAGATCCGGGTTAGGATCTATGAAACTCCAAGACAATGCCCACAATAATAAAGCAAACAAAACATTCAATTGAAACATAAGTATGATCTATCCTAAGGTACACCTCACTTTAAAGTTTCCCCAGCAGAGTCGCCAGTTCTGTGATCGGTGGATATAGAACTGACTGTTTAAAGCTGGTTCGCGAAATGTCGCGGTAAGCAAGAGTCGCCACCGTCTTTTATGTTCTCCAACATGGAAAGGACAAAAGCACAGCAAAATTCCTTTTCGAGATGTTTCTCGGTTCGGGAGTTAGATTTATAGAAAGGGAAGGTGTTAGCACCCTTTCTATCCGTGGTTATCCACGGGCTCTTAGGTACTTGCTCTTATGTTTTCAAAATTTGTTTGCTTTTCAAGTGTGTGTGGGTTTTGAAAAAGTTTCATTGAAAAATTCCTAAGTAACTCTTGTATCTGTCCTCAAGAGTGTATGAAAAATTTGTTTTGAAATCTTTTAGAAAGTGTCAGTGTGAAAAGATGTTTAGTTTGTTTTTGAAGAGAGAAAGTACCCATGAGTCATCTACCTACCCTAAGGAATTAGGCTGTGTAAGAGTCCTTAAGGTAGTGCCATCCCACCATTGAGAGGCAGGTAGCACCACCGTTGGAGGTGTTCGGGTCAATTCGATTGAGGGACAGTGTGGTCACCGAAGCAATAGTAGGACACCTTAGAAGTAACCCTAATGTCTATACATCGCCAAAAAAACAAAGACCCGTTTTTGATAAAAGTGCGGAAAGTAAAGAAAGCAATAAACCTAATTACTATTACATTCCGGAAGCAGATACATAATAATCAAAATAAGAAAATAACGCGCGAAAAGAATTAAATTGGAACGTCCTAGGGTTTTGATCCTTTTGAGCAATTATGAGTTTTTTTTGTCCTTTGGTATTAAATTAAAATTAAACCTAAATCTAATTATTGATTAAAGAAAAATGTTTTTGTGTTTTTTGTATTTATTATGAAAATAAAATAAATTAAAAGTCAGAAAAAAACTCTAGTTCTAAGTTTATTGTAATTTTTAATAAAATGTTAAAGTTAACCTAATTTTAAACTAATTAATTAATTTACATTTGTATGTACAAAAAAAATAATAATTAATAATGATGATAATAAGAAAATGATTAAAAAATGTAAAAACCTAATTCTATATAATTTTTATTTATTGAGAAAAAGGTTAAAATTAAAACCTAAATTAAACTAAGTTAATTGTTAGTATTTATTTACAAAAAATAATAGTTAATAGTAAATTTAATAAATAATAAAAAATATTTACAATTTTATGATTTCTGATTTTATTAGGAAAAATTAATTTGTGGTGAATTAATAATAATAATTAAAACAATTAAAAGTATTAAAAGAAAAGAAAATAAAATAAAACAAGGCAAACCAAAGGGGGTGTGATGGCCCATATGGAGGTGTACTGAAGCAATTCTGGCCCAAGAGAAGTCTAAGCCTTGTTGACTTTCATGATCGTGTGCATGCTCATTGACCCCTGAATATCATGGACTTCATCTCCTGGCCAATGGATGAATGCCTGAAGCCACATGGCAAGCTGTTGCTGGGCGTGCACGGTGGAATTTTGGATGATTGTTGCACAGGATTGTGTTAGAAAAAATATTAAGAATTATATGGGGGACCTGGGAATCGAACCCAGGTCCCAGTACTCCTTGCCTTAGTGCCCTTGCCAACTGAACTATGAAGCGCTTTTGTTAAACATATGGACAACAAATATTATATAAAACACAAACAACTATTATGATGCAAAACAAAAATACGCGCACTGAGTTTCAACCACCCAGTCACACGTTGCCACCTATTGTCTTCTTCGTTTCACCTGTAAACATAAACAAGATAGCGGGGGTTTTAAACCCCCACAAACCAAAAGTGCCAAGAATAGCGATTAGAGCTATGGATGATATAAAAAGAGCGCGAGGGTTGGGTTAAATTCGTCTGGCCTTGACGAATTCAACCATAGTCATGATGTGGTCCAATTTTTCCTTACGTGCAAAGCCCCAATTGAGAGCTTCAAAAACCCTAGATTTCGTCCATGGTAGATTTCGATTCAGGATGTTTCAACACAATTAAACTATTCCATTAGCTTCAGAACGTTCCTAACAACACAAACCAATCAAGAAAATGGATTAAAAACGCATGAATTATGATATGCAGATTTGGAAAATAATGCAAACCGAGTGACTTGTTCTTGTGCGTTCTTTGAGCTTTAAGACTGGAAATTGCTTGCAGTACATTCAGGAAACTCCCAGCAAGGGATTAGAATCAACCAACTTTCTTGAATCTGCCTGGAAGTTAGAAAACAGTTTTGAACTTTTTCACCTTTTTTTTTTAATATTGCATATGGTTTTCTATGGCAGCTTTTTCGTTGTTAACACTAGGGTTGGCTTCAGCATATGTATTGGAATCAAAACTAGGGTAAACCTTGGCCCAAAAGTCCATGAATTTATGTTTTCAATATTTGATTTTAATCAAATCTTTTCCAACTTTTTTGATTGATAAAACTTGCCAAACATGGATGATTTTGCCTTTTTGATTGAGAAACGAGATTGTCAGCTTGCCCTGATCAGATTTGCTTCACAAAAGATCCAAAAACCATATCTTTTGAATTTTCCTACAATTAAAATCAATTAAATGAATTAATATTAATAAAAATTCAATTAATTAATTAAAAATAAGAAAATAAATCATTTTAAGTTCAATGGGTCGTGCATAGGCTTTGGGCAAAGATTCAAGAAGGAATTTGAGGCCCATTAGCAAAAATGAAATGTTTTAGGCAAAGTTGACTTTTGAAAGTTCCCAAAAATTTCCCAACTTCTCCAATGCATATCTTGCTCAATTTTGAAGCTATGAGCATGTTCTTGGACATTTTGGAAAGGTCTTGAAGTCCTCTAACCAATTCCTTTGGTCCCATGTCATTTTGATTTACCTATCTCAAGTTATGGTCTTTGACTTAAAGTGCCTTTTTGTTGACTTTTGAAAATGACCTATAATGTTGAAATTGATAACTTTTTGTGAGAGAATTTCTTGGACTTGGAATGTGAAGATGAGTTGTAGGAAATGTCATCCCCTTCAAAATGAGCTTTGGATGGGATTTTTCTGATGAACTATGAAAAAGTTATGCCTTGGTCAATTTGCAGTTGACTTTTCAACTGTCCTAAAATAGAAACTTTTGATTCTTGAGACTTTTTGAGCCATGCTTGTGGAATCATGATCAAGACTTGATAAAATGATGATTGTGGCTTCAAAATAAGATGTTGACCAAAAATTTTGACTTTTGACTGTCAAATGACCATTTTACCCCTGCAGTTGACTGTGAAGCAATTAGGGTTTTTTGACTGTGCAACTTGATGCTGTGAGTCTTGAAACTTGACATATGGGTGTTTGACAATGTATATGGGAATATGGGACTTGATTGGACCCTTGGAAACCTCAACTTCCTTGTAAGAACCAAAATCCTAATTTTGACTGTGCTAGGAGGCAATTGGACTGTGCAACCCTTGAGAAATTTTGAACCATTTGGAGATTGACCTTGACAAATTTTGAAGAATATGGGAGGGAAAATTTTGGGGTACAACACTTGTCATTAGCCAGAGGGTATTATTCCTCAGAGTAGTCCTCTTCTTCCTCTTCCTTCTCTGATTCTATTGGGAAAACTGTTTCCTTACCTTTACCATCTTGGTTGTCTCTTTCACTGGATGTTGTTGCAAAGTCCAAAGTCCTTCTTGTCTGCCCATGAAATCTTTTTCCCATGTCCAAGACTCCAGTTACCTTCTTTGTTTTTTTCCCCTCTCTTCATCCAGCAAAGTCTTCAATTCTTCTCGTCCCTTGGCTAGGGTCAAGAGCAACTGTTGAAACTGTGTATTCTGAGCTTGGAGATCCTTCACTGTTTGCTCAAGATCCATCTTACTGAAATAAACAGTAGAGATATGATGAGACTTGTTGCAAAAGACTGCTTATGTTATAATGAATGGTATATGCATATGCAATGTTTTCAAGGATTTCAAAGACTCAAAATTTTTTTAGACAAAAAGGAAACACACGTTATATTAATAAGATAAAGTTTGAGTATATCAATTCCCCTAGGGAAAAATAATACAAAACTCTAAGATAGAAAAGTAGTGTGCATCCTCTTTGGTGCAATGTAGGCATTCAGAGTCTGCTTCTCATGAAGTAGCCTAGTGAGCTCCAAAACCTTCTTCTCGCTTGCGTAGAATTGGGCTTCGAAAGTATCTCGATATCCTTTGAGTTATATCCAATCCCTTTGTAGGTCTTCAAGAGATGTGGGCATGTTAGGATGTAGGATAGTGTATGGAACATCTCCCTCCATGACAGGCTCAATGATTACCGGGAGAATGGAGGGGTAAGGCATCATAAGACTCTGAGCACGAGTTCATACCCATTTGAGGTAAGGCTCAAAAGGGATGGAATTCTTATGCCCCAAAGTCTTGCTATCCACCTTGTTTAAAATCCTCCAAGCTCGGATAAATCTCTGGCGAAGACCTTGATCGTCGTTGTCGTAGTCAAATACCAAACCTTGAATCAGTATCTCGTGCGGGCCATCCCTTCGGGCATAACCAAACTGTCTTAAGGCCAAACAAGGGTTGTAGGTGATACCTCCCCTAATTACAAGTAAAGGGACATTAGAAATTCTCCACAATGGTCGACAATGATAACATTCTCTTTGGATCGGGAGCACCAATGAATGTCTGAATGTTTGAGTGTCATCAACCTTTGTGACCACCTTGAACCTTGCTCATTCTTTAATACAGATTGGGGAAGATGAGAAATAAACCATCTTGCTAAGAGATGAGTGCAACACATAAGGACACCTCTTTTCCTCATTGTGCGAGTGTGAAAAGAGTGTAGGATATCTCCTAACAATGTAGGCACCGGGTTGCGTGATATGAAGATTTTGACGGCGTTCACACTCATGAGTTGGTCAGGATTTGGAAAAAAAACCATCCCATAGATGAGTAGGGCCACAATTTCCTTAAAGGCTTGCAAGTCTAAGGAATTCCAACAGCTTTGGGCTTTCTCAAACAGGAACTTTGCTAGGAAACCTTTGACATCACTCCTTGTTTCCCAATGAGTTGTGACATCAGATGAGTGCAAGTGTAGAGCTTGAGCAATCTCTTCTGGATTTGGATATATTTCTGTACCGTTGAAAGGTAGTTGATTGAGAATGGGAATCCTCAAGAGTTGGGAGAATTCTTCCAAAGTGGGCACAAGTTGATAGTCAGGAAAGGTGAAGCAATGGTGTAAAGGATCGAAGAACTGAAAAAGCACCTTTATCGTGTCCTCATCTGTGTTGGAGATGACCAAGTTAAGTAGACGACCATGTCTCTTGGTGAATGGAGAGTTTTCAGGAATCCTTGAAACTAGCTCCTTAAGTTGTAGAGGGATTCTCACAAGGTTGACTTGAATAGTTTTCCTGCAAAGTGAATCCATATCCTACAAAACAAGAACAAAGATGAATCTAAAAATCCTTGAAATGGTTAGTGGATGTATATGATGTTCATGATGTTTATGATGTTATGTACAAGTATGCATATACAAGCAAAGCAAACGAGTCCTTAGGTTTAGGCTTGCATGGAGTTTTATAGGTAAGTACCCTCTTGAAGTTTAGTTGGCTCAAACCTGTCTTAGTAATAGTAATCGGGTTCTAAGGAGCTCAATATCACCGGTTTGTTTCCTTGGTCATTGTTTCAGCTCAAGCCTCTTTAATGGAGACCGAAATATCCCAAGAAACCAAACCTCAATGAGTGTAGTATTGAGTATCTACCAACTTTAGACTGTACCAAAGTCGGTGATCTCACTACATCCTAAAGGTCAAGTTGGTCAAGTAAAGGTTCTAGAAGTTCATTAGTGCTTTATGACATCACTCAGCGGCCCCATATTCTCTTTGATTAACTCAAAGGCTACCGGTACCCACAAATATGTCGCACTAACATAGCTATTTCTTAGACCATTTTGGTATACCCCGCACAGTTTTCACAACGTATTGCTACTTACCTATAATGTCCCAAATCCGGGTAGAGGGTTCAAACCCAAACAAAGAACCATAATGTAAAGCATACAAGTCAAACAATGAAAGAAAATAAATGTGATCTATCCCTAAGGTAACCCCACTTTTAGAATTTTCCCCAGCAGAGTCGCCAGTTCCGTGATGCGGTGGGAGAACTGACTTGAAGGTTTTGCGTTTTATCGCAAATGTTGCGGTTAGCAAGAGTCGCCACCGAATTTTCTTTTATCCAAAAGGAAAGGTGAAAAAGCACAGGAAAGACCTTTGAGATTGTTTCTTGAGTTCGGGGGGTAGATTATAAAAAGGGAAGGTATTAGCACCCTTTTTATCCATGGGCTCTTAGTTACTTGTTAGATCACTTGCTTTTGTTTAAAATTGTGCTTTGTGTGGTTTTCTGAAAGTATTTTGTAAAGAGGCCATTATTTAGGCAATCTTTGTAATTGTTGTACCCCAAAATTTGCCCTCCCATGTTTGTCAATACATTTCAAGTGAGGTCTTCAAATTGCTCAAGGAAGTCCAAGAATTGACCAGACAAACTCTCTCCTAAAGCAGTCTACCTCAAATTAGGGTTTCATTTTGCATCAATATGCTTGAGTCAAAAGGATCCCAAATGCTCACCATTGTCCTAATATTTTCTCAAGATCACCCATGTCAAGTTTCAAGCCTTGCAGAGAAAATTTGCTCAGTCAATTGCTCAAAGGCCTAAAAATCGACTGTGCTAGGGCAAAAGTCAATTGTGGCCCACATATAGTCAAACTTCAAGATTTTTGGTCAATATTCTCATTTTGAATTATTATTCATCATTTTATCAAGGGTTTATCATTATTCCTCAAGGATTTCTCACAATTCACCAAAACCCAAAAGTTGCTAAATTAGGGTTTTGTAGGAAAAGTCAACTCAACTTTGACCAAGCATAACTTTCTCATACTTTATCAAAAATGACCCATCTAAAGCTCATTTTGAAGAGGATGTAATTACCTACAATTCATATTCAGCTCCCAATTTCAAAATATTCACTCACAAGAAGATATAAATTTGGACATTATAGGTCATTTTGAAAAGTCAACAAAAACACCTTTTGGGTCAAAGCTTCGTACATGAACATGGAAGACTCAATTGAGATTAGACCAAAAATATTGCTTAGAGGACATCTTAATCTTTCTAAAAAGTCCAAGAACACCTCTCTAGGGTCAAAATTGAAAGAGTTATGCGTTGGGCAAATTGACCCTTTTTGCAAAATTGCCAAAAGTCAAATGTATCCAAAATTGCATTTTTTGTCAAAAGGACCCAACTTTTTATGCTTGCACTGAGTTTTTAATGTGACCCACAACCCATGAGCCCTTCCACTTGTCATTCTTTTATTTTTTTATTTATTTTGATTTTATTTCATTTAAATCAAATATAATCAATATAAAATAATGAAAATATCAAAAACTAATTAAATCTTGAGATTTTGTGCATGATTAGGTCCATTACACAGCTGGAGACAAGATCAAATCGTGAAAGGCTCCATTTGGACACAAAAAGATTGATTTTTCTTGATTTGGAAAGATTTGGTGCAAGGATTGAATCATGAATCAATATTCATAATTGGAGAAGATTTGAAACAAATTGTAACCCTAATACATTCTAGGATACATAAGGAACAAAGGAAGATCAAAAAAAGCAGAGGCTAGAGGCGTGCAAAGGCAAACAACAAATTGCAAAAATTCAAGAAAAAGTGCAAACTGATTTCCAAGTTTCAGGCCATCTCAAGCCATTCTAATCATACCAATTAATTGTTGGACTCCCCAGGATTGTGTTTCAACCGCTAACAAGCTTCCCCGTGCCTCGAAATGCCCTGTAAGAGTCACACAGTTTATCTCTTTTCTTGAATTTGAATATCTTAATTTTGGCATCTTTAACATGATTGATTGGCATATTCTTAATCCTTGTGATGTTTGCAAGCTAATGGTTATATTTAATTGTATTTTTGTTGACTGAACACGAAGCTGCCATGGCTAGGGTTCTTGCTTCGTATTTAGGGATTTTATGTACAGGGAAAATTGGACCTTAATAATGGTACCATGATGCTCGTGAGGTTGAAACGAGTTGATTGGTCCCATTGGTTTTGATTTATCATACACACACAGGATTTTGGCATGAACAAGGGTTATACCTACGCCTAGTGTCCGTAGGTAAAAGCCTTTTATCTAAAATGGCGGAAGCCACGGAGAAGACAATGGCGTGGCAGTATGTGAGTGGCTTGTTTGAATCTGTGCGCGCTTTGGGAGGCGTGGCACATTATTTGTATTATATTTTATTTGTTGCATTATTATTACAACTAACATGACTAGCGTATATGGTAAGACTATTGGCCTTTGATGCACACGTCCTGGGTTCGATCCCAGGCGTGTGCATTTTATTTTCTCAATATTTTCAAGGCAATCCAGCGTGTTACATGGCAAGGGGTCCATCGTGTACTGTCCAGATCTGGCCGTCCCATCCCTCAACGCCCCAGATCCAAGGCTATCCAATGAAGGTCCACCATGCGCCTGGGTCAAGCAAGCACATGGGATTGTAAAAAGTCAAGGGGGCCAAGAGCTTGTTGGGCTCAGATTTCCAAACTGCACCCCCCCCCCCTTTCTGCTAATATCAGGCCCATTACTAACTTTCTCTATATTTCTTTTTCTTATTTCTTTTTTTAATTTTCTTTATTCATTTAATTTACAAACTAATTAATTCTTCACACAAAAAAAAATCATAAAATCAAGAGTTTCACAAAATTAGAATTAGGTTTTATTTTATCAAATTTAATTTAATATTAGTTTAGTTTAATCTAGGGTAATTCTAACTTCTTTTTTTATAATTAAAATCAATTAGAAAAATTAGGGTTAACTTTTGATTTAATTTTGTTTCTTTCTCAAAATAAAAAAATACAAAAAATAGGTTAATTTAATTATTTTTCTTAATTAAAATTAAATTAGTAATTAGGTTTTTGGTATTATTCAATTAAGCTTTATTTTCTCAAATAATCAAAAAACGACAAAAAAATGATTTTCCTTTTAAATTATAATTAGGTAGTTGGGGTCAAAACCCTAAATCTCCCGTTTTCGATTCATCGCGTGCGTTTATTATTTTTGCAATATTAATGTAACTGTCCACGGTATGTAATAGTTTAAACTAGGATTTTCTTTATTTATCGTCTTTTACGGGTTTTTTTGGCTATGTAATTAATCCTTACCCCGAAGCATTGTAATAGCGTAGGTTTTATTTCTCGCATTTTAATTCTCGCAAATATTAACTGTTTAGATGTATGTTAATAGGATTGTATGACAAGATTGCATGATAATTTAAAACGGCTAGAAAACCCTAAATATGCAAAGATAATAACTGAAATCAAATCACTCGCACATGCGCACTCTTAGGGTATACTCTTACTACGGTTGCCTTCGATAAACAATCATTAAGTATGTGGTGTCTTAATGGTTTCCCTTCTGTTTAACAAAGATCAAAAGTCTCGTTCGAAAATGTTGCCTCGGAAACGTCACCTCGGAAATGTCGCCTCGAATATGATCTTAAGACTCTAGGGTTATCACTAAGACGTCCTAACATTGCTTTAGTGATCGTACATCCCCTACGAATTGACCCTTACAAACTCCAACGACGGTGCTACCTATTTCCCAATAGTAGGATAGCGCTGTCTAAAGGAAACAAGAATAGAAACGATCCTTTTCCGAGTAGGTAGATACTAGTAGGTACTTGCTCAAATTAAACTTTTTTCAACCAGACACTTTTTCCAAACAAAGTTTTCAAAACAACTTCGTAACACTCTTGAGGACAGAAACAAGGGTTAAAACGAAGTAAAACAAATTTTTTCAAAACAAACACACACAAGCAATTTTAAAAGATGAGCAAGTACCTAAGAGTCCATGGAAAACCATGGATAGAAAGGGTGCTAACACCTTCCCTTTCTATAATCTACCCCTCGTACTCAGAATATCTCGAAAAAGGATTTTTTCTGTGCTTTTTTCCTTTCCGGTTGGATAAAATAAAAGTAGGTGGCGACTCTTGCTTACCGCGACATTTTGAAAATAATAAACGCAAAACGCAAACCAGCATTTTTTTCAAAACAGTTGGTGCTGCCATCGTATCACAGAATTGGCGACTCTGCTGGGGAATATATAAGTGGGGTATACCTTAGGATCTAGTTCATCATGATTGCTTCTCTTGTTTGTTTTGGTTGCTTTAATTTTAAGGGTTGTTTGGGAGTTACTATAAATCCTAACCCGGATCTGGGGACACCTTTTAGGTAAGTAGCAATAAACTGTGAGGGAACTGTACGGCGTAGACCGATACGGTTGAAGCAGTAGCTACATTGATGTGGCAAATTGGTTGGTACCGGTATCCCTTGTGGAGAAACGAGGAGAATACGGGGCCGCTACGTGTGTCTTTAAGCATCAACTGAACTTAGAACCCTTAATCGACCAACTTGGCCATTAGAAAGTAGTGAGATAGCCGGCCTCGGTGTAAAGCTGAGAATTGGTTGGTACTCGATGCTACACTCATTGAGACCATACTCTCAAGATAGTTCCGGCTGCAAGAAAAGATTGCGTGAGCTGAAACCATGACTGATGGAGGATGGTCAGTGATATTGAGAACCTCTAGAACCCGGTTACTTTTGCTAGGACAGGTTGAAACCAAATGAACTTCAAGAGGGTACTACCTTTGACCTCGTGCAAGCCTTAAACTTAAGGGCTTTGTGTGACTTGTTTGCCTTTGCCATGCCTGTTATCTGCTATACCTGTTTTTTTTATCATGACATCATGCATCATAACATGGCATTCATACTTCATTACACTAACCATTTCAATGACCAAGGGAATTTATCTTTGTTCTGTTTTGCAGATTATGGCTTCCGTACACAGAAATACCATCTGAGTTAACTTTGTGCAAATACCTACTCAACTTAAAGAGTTAGCCTCGAGAGTTTCTGAGACTTATATGTTCATTAAGAGACATGGTCAGCTTCTTAGTCTGGTCACCTCAAAGTTTCATGAGAAGATGATGAGTGTACTTTTCCAGTTCTTCGATCCTGTGCATCATTATTTCACCTTTCCAGATTACCAGCTGGTTCCCACTTTGGAAGAGTTCCCTCACTTATTGGGCATATCCATCCATGAACAGGTGCCCTTCACAAGTATGGAAGAGACTCCCAGACCAGAAGACATTGCCTCAACTCTGCATCTGAAATGGGCTGATGTAGTATCCAATTGGGAAACACGAAGCTGGGTAGAAGGTTTCCTAGCCAAATTTCTGATGGATCAAGCTCAGCTATTCTGGGATAATTTGGATTTTCAGGCTTTTGAAGATATCTTGGCTCTCCTTATCTATGGTTTGGTTCTCTTCCCGAATCTGGATTCCTTTGTAGATGTACACGCTGTCAAGATCTTCCTTTCTCGCAATCTTGTGCCTACTCTACTGTGTGATATCTTTCATGCCCTCTACACTCGTACTGTGCGAAGAAGAGGGACTCTTATGTGTTGCATGTCATTGCTGTCGAGGTGGTTTATTTCACACCTCCCCGAGTTTGTGTTGAAGAACGAAGAAGGTTTGGGTTGGTCCTATAGAATAATGTCACTTGCCTATACAGATATTCTTTGGAGCTCCTGGGCTATGGAAGACACTGCTGTTATCGATCGTTGTGGGGGATACCCTAATGTCCCGTTGCTTGGAATCATAGGGGGTATAACCTACAATCCTTGTCTAGCTTTGCGACAGTTTGGTCGTGCTCGGAGGGATGGTCCCCACGAGCTACTTCTTGAGAATATTGCATTTGACTACAAGGAAGACGTTGACGAGCACCGCCGGAGGTTTATACGAGCTTAGGGCATGGTGAACAGATCTGACCCCCAAGAGCTGGGACCAAGGACTTCCCTTCCTATGCAGCCTTACCTCCAATGGGTCCGAGCTCGTGCTCAGAAGCTTGGGATGCCTTATGAAGCCGTGTTACCAATGATTGTGGAGCCCACTAATGAAGAAGGCGTTCCTTACACAGTTCTTTATCCTTACATGCCCACTGATCCTGGGGCATTGCAAAGGTCTTGGATTCAGCTGAAAGAGGAGAGGGATACTTATCGGGAAAAGTACCATGAGCAAGAAAGGAAGATTTTGAAGCTCACCAGGAAGCTCGAGGAAGAAAGAGTGATCAATGATTACGTCAGCATAAAGAAGAAGCTGAAGTGGTGAAAAACATAAGAAGGGGGGGTTGAATTGTAAAACTGAAATCTAATGCAATGAACAAGATATTTTTATCCTGGTTCGTTTGATCTCAAACTACTCCAGTCCACCCGTCAAGGTGATTTCGCCTCTCTCCAACGAGGTCTTAATCCACTATATTCAACTGAATATTACATACTGCTTTAACAACTGCTAAAGCCTTCTTGATCCAAACCACAACCCGGTATGTCAAGGAAACACTTTCTTACAAAGAGATAAAACTAAGTGTGTGAATGTTTTCTACAAAACTGTATCACAACTGTGATGTATACACAACTTAAAGCTTAGAAACTAGATTGCTAAACAAATGATAGAATATCAGAATGTGTAGTGTTTAGCAAAACTGAGAGAAAGAAGATTTTGATGAGCTTTTATGCGTGTAGAGATTTGGAGAGCATTAGCCATTTCAATCTTCAAAGTCTTGTTTATATAGCACTGAGATGATGAACGTTGGATGCAATATTCTTGATTCAATGCTATTTACAAACTTTCCTTATCGAGCAGATCTTGTCTGGAATGAGGCCGTTGGTATTAATTTGCTTTCAATGCACAGTACCGTTGCTTACTTAATGCAAGTTCTGGCTTGGCTCATTCTGAGTCTGCTTAGCTGCTGATGAACTGTTGTGTTTCTTTATCAGAGTGTTGAGCGCAGTCTTGTTCATCAGGCTTCAGCATATACGTGAGTTGATCATCTGATTCTGACATTCTGATATGGCAACTTCTGATGCTGGTGTCAAGAACCAAATTCTGATGCTGATTAGATGTGATCTTGCTTATATCAATCAGAGTATCTGCAAGTCAGAACATAATAATTTTAGGCAGCAGATAGTTCATAAATGAATCTTATAAATAATATATCTTTTCACTTTGTTATCATCAAAACTTAAATATAGGGTAGTAGATTCAAACTTTGTTCTAACAATCTCCCCCTTTTTGATGATGACAAAAACTAGATATTTTTAAATGAAAATAACGTGAAAAGGTATCTGAGATATGCATCAGAGTAAGAAGTAAAAAGGATAAGGAGTAAAGAGATATCAGAGTTGAGAGATACTCCCCCTGAGTTTATTACTTCCCTTTGATTACACGTGTTCTTCAGGATCAGATCTTTTTGCCTTTCTTTGAACATCAGAGTATCAGAGTCTTTGACTATCAGAAGCTTTATGTCAGAGCAGAGCTTCAGAGTTTTTCTTGTCAGAGCTTTGCTTTGGATCAGAGTATCAGAGCGGATCAGAGCTTCATAGTGATCATAGCTTCTAGTCTTCAGAGTGTCCAGGAGCTTCCTTGTACCTGTAGACTTTAAGCAAAACAGAAAAACATTTTCAAGTAATAGAGTTAGAATGTTTGAGAATTTCTGTCTAGTTAGCCGTTATTGTTTAAAATATCATTCTTGTTCTCCCCCTTTTTGTCAGCAATCAAAAAGTGTAAGTGATGTGCTAAAACAGTTAAGATCAGAAAAGCTAGTTATATTAAAAGAGTTCAGAATCACAACATGAAAATAGTACAAAACATATTCAAACAGTACATCAGAAAATCAAAGAAAACATGAAAAGGACATGAATGAAAAAAGACTAAGGTTGAGGAGGCAAGCGTGTGAACAGGTTCTCCAGCATGGCTTGGATCTTTTCAGCAGTCTCATTCTGCTTGTGCACCATGCTGACAACAGTGTCAATCTTGCTATCCTGCACATCCATTCTTTCTTTCATCTTCTGGTCGCTTTCATCCATCCGCTGCTGCAGACGCATGTCATTCAGCCTTAGTTCTTCCAGAGTCTGCCTGTCCAAGGCAGCTTGAGAAGCATCAGAAGCAGGAAGCTTCTGAGAGCTTTCAGCAACATCTTCTGCTTGACTTTCTTCAGCTTGAATGGTCTTGTCTTCTTCTGATTGCACCTTTGAAGCTTGTTGTTTCTCAGACCAAGGTTCACTATCCAGAGGGAGCACGTCTTCTTTCAGAAGCTGACTTCCAACTTCATTCAGAAGCTTGCTGAAATTCTGTTGTGCCTGCTCATAGTTGATATCCTGCAACTTGAGGGCTTCAGCACGTACCCAAAGTCTGAATTGTGACCAGATCTGATCAGAAGCAGCTGGGTCAATCATTCCAGGACAGACTTGCTTCAAAGAAGCAATCCATTGCAGCACACCTGTTTCAAAATTCATAATACCAGAGCCAACATCTGGTTGTTTTGGTTTTGGGATGGCAATTTTATGTTTCAGATCAGCAAGACGGTCAAGACTGGTTAAGTCTATGAAAGTCCTGCTGGGGTTTTCGGAGGTTTTCTTGGCAGCAGTTTGTTTTGGAGAGGGAGTATCAGAATCAGAAATTATGATTGGACTGGGTGGTGTTTTGGGAGTATTTGGTGGTGTAGATTCTGATGAGGATGGCAATTGTGCTAAGGTGATAATTGTTCCACCTGGCAGCTGGATTGCCAAAGGTGATGGTTGAGGTGAATGAGGTTCAGATGGTTGAGGAGAAGGAGTTTCAGAGTGATGAAACTCTGGTTGAGGTGATGGTGGATTAATTTCTGGTTGAGGAGAGGGAGGCGGAATTGCTGGTTGAGGAGAAGTTGTTGGAATTTCTGATTGTTCATGGATAAGGGGTTCTTCTGGAATTGGTGAGAGTGGTTGTTGTTGTTGTTCTGGTTCTTCAGCAGATTGCTGTTGTTCTGGTTGTGGAGGAGGGACAATTTGTGGTTCAGAGTTTGGTTGATCAGAGGTGTGTTGATCAATGTCAGACAGCACTTGGTCAATTGCTGATGTTGTTGAGATTGTTGGTTGTTTGGGATGTTTGGTTCTGGGTCTTCTGAGTTTTAATGCCTCAGAAGGGTCCTCTTCTGGTACAGTTTCATCTATGGTAGGGATGGGAATTGAGATTCTATGAGAGGTTTGAGGAGGAATAGATGCTGGAATAGTAGAAGAATTTAAAACAGAAGCAGCAGATGAATTACCTCTTTTCCTGGGTGTCTGCTGGGATGATCCTTCTGAAGGTGCCTTTCTCTTCTTCGTCTTCTTCAGAGTCACTTCTTGCTGAGATTGATGCAGAGCTTTGATAATCAGATTTGGATCTGTACCATCTGCCTTGCACGCATCCAAGTATCTGAGAACCACCTCTGGTTTGGATTCTATCTCAAAGAATAAAGGAAAGTCACTCAGAGGAACTCTTCTGCTGGTGATATCAGCAGTAGGAGTGGCTCTGGGTTCCTTCTGAATATTCTCTATCAGCTTCATCTTCTTCAAGTTCTTTGCATTCAGAGGTTTCCCAACTGTTGGTTCAATAGTGCTTAGCTCTTGAGCTTCTATCAGATGCTCTATCAGCCTATTCTCTGTCAGAATATCTGATATCAACCTTCCAAAGGGTATCCAATCCCTCTTGGTTCTTTCTTCTTCCCTGGTTTCCTTCACACTTGTTCTGAGGTGGTTGAACAGAAAATGAGCCAGATTGATTTTTACCTTCTGATCAATAAAGTAGATCAGAAACTGCTGATCCACATTTATGTAATCAGGTGAACTGGTTGGTTTCCTGTGGTTGAAGCACCCCAGAATTATCTTGGCCCAAACTCTGTAGTGATCCTTCAGATCTTTGATCTTGCTACTGGGCACCCCAGGGGTGAAAATCCTTGCAGCTATCACACCCACATCAGCACATCTTTCAGCCATGTCCACACAACGGATGCCACCGCCACTGTAACCTATTAGCCTTGCAATGTGATCCTCAGTGATCACAATCTTCTTCCCCATAACAAAGGAGGTGACTAGATGTGTTGAAGCCTTGGCGTGAATCCAGAATTCCTTGACTAGCATAGGGAATGTTGGTCCAACCAACCTGTCAAAATACCTTTCCCACTTCTGTGCCCTAACTTCTTCAGTTAGGTCAAAACCGTTCTCCTTCAAGCTTCCAAAATCAATGATTAATTCAGAAAGCACTTCAAGATTCTTCACAGGAGTGAGGAGAGTTCTGAATGGCACTTGATATTGCTCAAATGATGCTTTCTTCTGAGGACCTGCAGAAGCACTGCTGGAGGTTGCCATGTTCACACTAAATAGGTTTTGAGAAGAAACTGAGAACAGGGTTTTGCAAGAGATGAATACAGAAATATGCAGAGAATGCTTGAGTGTTAGTGAGAAAACATAAAGAATGAGAATGAGAGATTAATGTGTTTAAATAGAGTTTCAAAATATTTTGAAAAGATAAACGTTTTTAAGAAAGAGAAAAAAATCATGATTGCATTTTAAAGGCATGATTACTTTTCATTAAATGCTTGCTGATTTTGGGGGATTTGAGAAAGATACTTAAAAACGGTTACCAGACATGTGTCTCAATGCACCCAATCAGCGCTTTGCCTTCTCAGAAGCGTGCACGCGTTCTGCTTCAGAGATATGCTGAAGATTGGATGACACTTGTTTGATGTAGTGATCAGCACGTCTGTCTTTGAGCTTAGACTCTCAGATCTTTAGACTTGCATCTGATACAATCTGCATGTTCTATCTTTCTGAAAGAAGATTGATCAGAAGTTCACAGTAAAACAATTACATTCTGAAGGTAAATATATGGAATTAAAACATTTTCACTCTGGACAAACTTTCATTCTGAGATGTTTCAGAATGAAATTAAACCTATCTTCTGAAAGGGGTTTAGTAAAGATATCAGCCCATTGATGGTCTGTATCTATAAATTTTAAGTTCAAAATACCTTTCTGAATATAGTCCCTAATGAAGTGATGTTTTATTTCTATATGCTTAGCTCTAGAATGTAAAATGGGATTCTTACTTAAGCAAATAGCAGAAGTATTATCACAAAGTATAGGAATGTTACTCTCAAAAATCTGGAAGTCTTCAAGCTGACTTTTCATCCAGAGCATTTGTGTGCTACATCCTGCTGCTGCTATGTACTCAGCTTCTGCTGTTGATAGTGCAACTGTTGATTGCCTTTTGCTGGACCAAGAGATCAGATTTTCTCCCAGAAACTGGCAGCTTCCAGAAGTACTTTTTCGTTCTACTCTGTCTCCAGCAAAATCAGCATCGCAGTAGCCTACTAAGTTGTAATCACTAGATTTTCTATAAAACAAACCCAGATTAGTAGTACCTTTCAGATACTTGAAAATTCGCTTAACAGCTATTAAGTGAGATTCTCTAGGATCTGATTGGAATCTAGCACAGATACAAACACTGAATAATATGTCAGGTCTTGAAGCAGTCAGATAGAGGAGAGAACCAATCATACCTCTGTAGACTTTCTGTTCTACATTTTTGCTTACCTCTTCTCTTTCCAGAATGCACGTGGGATGCATTGGAATCTTTGATGGCTTACATTCTGAGAGGTCAAATTTCTTCAGAAGATCTCTGATGTATTTGCTCTGATGAATGTAAGTTCCCTCTGGAGTTTGATTGATCTGAATTCCTAGAAAGAATTTCAGTTCTCCCATGAGGCTCATCTCAAATTCTGCCTGCATACACTTAGCAAATTTTCTTCCAAGAGAAGGATTAGTAGAACCAAAAATAATATCATCAACATAAATTTGACAGACTAAGATAATATTCTTAACTGATTTACAGAATAGAGTAGTGTCCACTTTCCCTCTGGTGAATTCATTTTCTAACAGAAAGTTACTTAGCCTTTCATACCAAGCTCTGGGAGCTTGTTTCAGACCATACAGTGACTTCTTTAGTTTGAAAACATGTTCTGGATGTTTTGTATTTTCAAAGCCAGGGGGTTGGTGTACATAAACTTCTTCTTCTATATAACCATTTAAGAATGCACTTTTGACATCCATCTGATACAAAGTGATGCCTCTATTAACAGCAAATGAAATTAAAAGTCTGATAGATTCTAACCTGGCGACTGGGGCAAAGGTTTCTGTATAGTCTATACCCTCTTGCTGACTATAACCTTGTACAACCAGTCGTGCCTTGTTTCTGATGACTTCACCTTGTTCATTTAGCTTGTTTCTGAACACCCATCTTATTCCAATGACGTTGAATCCTTTTGGTCTGGGAACGAGATCCCATACGTCGTTTCTGGTGAATTGATTCAGCTCTTCTTGCATTGCCAGAATCCAGTCATTATCCAGAAGTGCTTCATCAATAGAAGAAGGTTCAATCAGAGACACAAGTCCCATAAGAGTTTCTTCAGAGTTTCTGAAGCTTGCTCTTGTTCTGATTGGATCTTCCTTTCTTCCTAAGATAGTCTCTTCTGGGTGATCCAAGCTGCTTCTGGGTAATCTCTTCTGAGGTTGATCAGCAGCTGTTGTAGGATTGCTAGCAGTGCTCCTTTCAGACGTTGAAGGAATGTCTGTGTTGAGAGCTTCTGATGACTTGTCTTCAGAACCTGTAAATTCAATTTCTATACCTGCAAAAACTTCATTCTGCTTTGACTTTTCAGAGTCAAGCTTATCATCAAAACGAACACTGATTGATTCTTCCACAATCTGTGTTTCTGTATTGTATACTCTGTACCCTCTTGAGCGTTCAGAGTATCCTAACATAATACACTTCTGTGCTTTAGAGTCAAACTTGTTCAAATAATTCTTTGTATTTAATATAAAGCAAGTACATCCAAATGGATGAAAATATGAAATGTTGGGCTTTCTGTTCTTCCACAATTCATATGGAGTCTTTTCCAGAATAGGTCTTATTGAGATTCTATTCTGAATGTAGCACGCTGTGTTTATTGCCTCTGCCCAGAAGGTCTTAGCAACGTTTGTCTCATTGATCATGGTTCTGGCCATTTCTTGCAATGTTCTGTTCTTTCGTTCTACAACTCCATTTTGTTGGGGAGTTCTAGGTCAAGAGAAATCATGCAGAATGCCTCTGTCATTAAAGAATGACTCAAAATCTTTGTTTTCAAATTCTCCACCATGATCACTTCTGACTTTAACGATTCTAAGATCCTTTTCATTCTGAACTTGGTTACAGAAGGTAACAAACACAGAGTGTGACTCGTCCTTGTGTCTTAAGAACTTTACCCATGTCCATCTGCTATAGTCATCTACGATTACTAACCCATACTTCTTGCCACTGACTGAAGCAGTTTTAACTGGTCCAAATAAGTCAATGTGCAGAAGTTCTAATGGCTTTGAGGTAGAAACAACATTTTTGGATTTAAAAGAAGGTTTTGCAAATTTTCATTTCTGACATGCTTCACACAGAGCATCTGAATTGAACTTCAAATTAGGAAGTCCTCTGACCAGATTGAGTTTGTTAATCTGAGATATTCTTCTCATACTAACATGCCCCAATCTTCTGTGCCAGATCCACTGCTCGTTGTTAACAGACAGAAGACATTTTACATTCTGACTCTTTAGTTCAGAAAGTTTGATTTTGTAAATGTTGTTTTTCCTCTTACCATTAAACAGGATAGTCCCATCTTTCTGACTAACAGCTTTACATGATTTTTGATTAAAGATTATATCATAACCGTTATCACTTAATTGACTTATGGATAACAGATTATGCATCAATCCATCTACTAGCAGAACATTATTAATAGAGGGAAGATTTCCATTACCTACAGTTCCAGAGCCAATTATCTTTCCCCTCTGATTGCCTCCAAAGCCAACGTGGCCTCCAGGCTTAAGTTCTAGGCTTTGGAACATATGCCTTCTTCCCGTCATGTGTCGTGAGCAGCCAGAGTCCAGGTACCATGACTGGTGTTTCTGACTTGCTGCTAAAGATATCTGCAACATGTATTATTTTATCCTTAGGTACCCAGATTTTCTTGGGTCCTGATTTGTTAGTTTTACCAAAACTCTGGTTGAATTTTGGTTTCACAGAGTGCTTACTGCTAGTGTATTTAATATCATGTGTGTGACCATATACAAAATGTGAATTCAGAGGAGTGTGTTTAATGGCTAAGTCCATGACATTCTTTGGTGTAGGAACCTTACCTTGGTATCCTATTCCTTTCCTGCCGTTTCTGCTAACTCCATAGATCATTGAAGCCATTCTGCTTCTATCTATGCTTTTAGCTAGGAACTTCTGGAAACTGTGATCATACTCCTTGATGATCTCATCAGCGTTGCTGGGAGTTTCAGAAATTGGTTCCTTCTGAGAGTTTTGTAAAGTGTTTTCTAATTTTGAAATCTTATTTCTCAGCTCAGAATTTTCCAATTTGAGACTCTCAGTCTTATTAGAGTCAGATTCAAGATTCCTTTTCAGGTCTCTGAATTTAACTCTAATTTGCTGATACCGTTCCAGAATCTCATTAAGGCTTTCATCAAGTTCAGCCTTTGTAAAGTTAACAGCAAAGTTAGGAAATACCTCTTCAGTATCTGATTCTGAGTCTGATTCAGAAGCTTCACTATCTTCTGAGATGTTAGCCATGAGAGCTATTTTTGCCCTCTCATCATCTGATTCTGAGTCAGCTTCAGACGAGTCAGAGTCATCCCATGTGGCCATGAGACTTTTCTTCTTCTCTCTTCCAAACTTCCTTTTGGGCTTTTCCCTCTGAAGCTTTGGGCAGTCACTCTTATAGTGTCCTTGCTCATTGCACTCATAGCAGATGATGTCCTTGGTGTTTGGCTTTTTGCTACTGGAGGAGCCTTCAGATCTTCTGTATCCAGAGGAAGAATCTGTCCTTCTGTATCTGGAAGAAGACTCGTTCTGATCAGATCTTCTGGGATTCCTGAACTTTCTTTGTCTTTGCTTCCACAGTTGATTTACTCTTCTGGAAAGGAGAGAGAGTTCGTCTTCTTCTGATGAGGATCCATCAGATGTTTCTTCAACTGCCTGCAAAACTTTAGACTCAAATTTTTTGTTAGATTTTAATGCTAAAGGCTTACCTTGCTTCTGAGGCTCATCAGCTTCTAGCTCTATCTCATGACTTCTGAGGGAGCTAATAAGTTCCTCCAGAGTGATTTTGTTGAGATCTTTAGCTAGCTTCAGAGCTGTAACCATTGGTCTCCACTGCTTGGGTAAACTTCTGATGATTTTCTTGACATGGTCAGCAGTAGAGTATCCTTTGTCCAGAACTTTGAGACCAGCTACCAGAATCTGGAATCTAGAGAACATGGTTTCAATGGATTCAGATTCTTCCATTTTGAACGCCTCATACTTCTGAATGAGCGCCAGAGCTTTTGTTTCTTTGACCTGAACGTTGCCCTCATGCGTCATTCTGAGTGAGTCAAAAATATTCTTTGATGTGTCTCTGTTGGAGATCTTTTCATACTCAGTATAGGAGATGGCGCTGAGGAGGATGGTTCTGGCCTTGTGGTGATTCTTGAAGTCACGCTTTTGTTGATCAGACATTGTTTTTCTATCAATCTTCTGACCGCTTGCATTCATAGGGTGCGTGTATCCATCTGTCACCATATCCCACAGATCAGCATCATGTGCCAGAAAGAAGCTTTCAATTCTGTCTTCCCAGTAATCAAAGTTTTCTCCATCAAAGACTGGAGGTTTGCCGCTGAATCTGTCTCTGTCCTCATTGTTGTCATTGCTGATGTGAGAATTGTTTCCTGCCATTGTGTTTTTCTGACGCTGGATCTTGTACTGACACGGTTAAGTGTTTTAGCTCAGAACCAGGCGCTCTGATGCCAATTGAAGTGGTGAAAAACACAAGAAGGGGGGGTTGAATTGTAAAACTGAAATCTAATGCAATGAACAAGATATTTTTATCCTGGTTCGTTTGATCTCAAACTACTCCAGTCCACCCGTCAAGGTGATTTCGCCTCTCTCCAACGAGGTCTTAATCCACTATATTCAACTGAATATTACAGACTGCTTTAACAACTGCTAAAGCCTTCTTGATCCAAACCACAACCCGGTTTGTCAAGGAAACACTTTCTTACAAAGAGATAAAACTAAGTGTGTGAATGTTTTCTACAAAACGGTATCACAACTGTGATGTATACACAACTTAAAGCTTAGAAACTAGATTGCTAAACAAATGATAGAATATCAGAATGTGTAGTGTTTAGAAAAACTGAGAGAAAGAAGATTTTGATGAGCTTTTATGCGTGTAGAGATTTGGAGAGCATTAGCCATTTCAATCTTCAAAGTCTTGTTTATATAGCACTGAGATGATGAACGTTGGATGCAATATTCTTGATTCAATGCTATTTACAAACTTTCCTTATCGAGCAGATCTTGTCTGGAATGAGGCCGTTGGTATTAATTTGCTTTCAATGCACAGTACCGTTGCTTACTTAATGCAAGTTCTGGCTTGGCTCATTCTGAGTCTGCTTAGCTGCTGATGAACTGTTGTGTTTCTTTATCAGAGTGTTGAGCGCAGTCTTATTCATCAGGCTTCAGCATATACGTGAGTTGATCATCTGATTCTGACATTCTGATATGGCAACTTCTGATGCTGGTGTCAAGAACCAAATTCTGATGCTGATTAGATGTGATCTTGCTTATATCAATCAGAGTATCTGCAAGTCAGAACATAATAATTTTAGGCAGCAGATAGTTCATACATGAATCTTATAAATAATATATCTTTTCACTTTGTTATCATCAAAACTTAAATATAGGGTAGTAGATTCAAACTTTGTTCTAACAGAAGCGTCCATGGGACTTTTGATTTTGCTTTTCTAGTTTTAGATTTGTTTTCCATTTACTTCTTTGTAACGCCTGAAAGGCATTGTTGAACCTTTTACAAGTTAATCTAATAAAGTTTGTTTATTTTTGGTTTGCAAATTTAAATCTCCCAAAGTCTTTGAAATCATTACATGCGCATCCCATTATCATGCACACCATTACAGGTACCATTACAGGTTTCTCATCTTCTTCGCTGTTTATTTTCGCATAAATGTCTTATGATCAAGCCATCAAAGATCTTCAGGCACAGAACGTCCAATTCCAGCAGATGTTCCTAAGTCTGGCTAAAGGGCAAGAGGATTTGAAGACCCTGATTCTGAAAGAGAAGAAGAAGAAGAAGAAGAAGGTCGGTATTCTGAACATGGGTAGAAGATTCGGAGAAAGGATAAGACAATCAGCTGATCTGACCTCCTCATCCAAAGACGGGGAGAACCAAGAAAGGACAAAGGACCCTAGTCCAGCAGTTTCTGATAATGATACAGATTATGATGATAAGCAATATCCTCCTGCCGAGGATAGGTACAAGCAGTTAGAAAACCGTCTGAGTGCTATGGAGATTCAGAAGATCCCTGGTTTGGATTTCGGAGAGCTGGGACTGGTATCGGGAGTGGTGATCCCTTATAAGTTCAAAGCTCCAGTTTTTGCCAAGTACGATGGAGTGTCCTGTCCAAAACTCCATCTCCGCTCGTATGTCAGGAAAATCGAACCCCACACTGCTGATAGAAATTTGTGGGTACACTTCTTTCAAGATAGTCTGTCAAGGGCTCAACTTGAATGGTTTTATCAATTGGAAGGAGCCAATGTCCAAAACTTGGAAGACCTTGTTGCTGATTTTTATAGGCAGAATCAGTATAACACCGACCTTGCTCCCACTCGTACTCAGCTCCAGGGTATGTCTATGGGTGCAAGTGAATGTTTTAAGGACTATGCTCAAAAGTGGAGAGACTTGGCTTGAAGAGTCCAACCCCCTTTGTCTGATAGGGAGTTAGTTGAGATGTTTCTAGGGACGCTATCTGGTCCATTTTTCAATCATCTGATCGGCAGTTCATCATCTGGGTTTACTGAGTTGATTTTAACTGGAGAGATTGTAGAAGCTGGTATCTGAAGTGGTAAAATATAGAAGGATACTTCATCAAGTACAATAAAGAAGCCTTTCACCGGTAAGAAAGAAGCTAGTGCAGTCTACGGCCCGAGGGGCCAAAGCAGACCTGAACACCGTCAAGCAGTAAATGCGGTAGTGATATCAAGACCCACTGTTGCTCCACAATGCAACAATCAACAAAGGGTGGAAAGACCACAAATGCAGTTCACTCGGCTTAATATGACCCTGACTCAAATTCTACCACAATTATTGAAGACCAACCTGGTAACTCTGAGGAAAGCCCTGAAGAACCCCAACACCACATCTCCCCACTATAATCTGAATGCCCGTTGCGCCTATCACTCCGAAAGTCCAGGTCATGATACAAACAACTGTTGGGCCTTGAAGAACAAGGTGCAAGACTTGATCGGAGCCAAAGAGATTGAGTTTGACGCTCCGGAGAAGCCCAACGTCATAACTGCTCCCATGCCTAAACATGGTCATGGAGTAAATGCTATAGACGATGATTTATTTGTGACCTCAGTGGAAGAAATTTCTACTCCTTTGATGACAGTTAAGAAGAATTTGTTATTGGACGGTTTATTTCCGGGCTGTGGTGAAGGTTGCCACATGTGTTCAATTCTGCCTGCTGGTTGCCACTTATTGAAATCAGGTGTTCAGCGCCTGATGGATAACAAAGAAATCTTGTTCGAAAAGACTATGATTCTGTTGGTTCCAATTCAAGATGTTGCCATAATAACCATTTCCGCCAATCCTTCCAAGGTTTCCTCGAGAAAACCTGTTAGGATTACACCCGTCCCAAGAATTGCTCCGTTAATAATTATTGTCCCTGGTCCTATCCCATACACTTTGGATATGGTTGTCCCTTGGCACTATGGTGCTGATGTGTATTACCATGGAGTTAAACAAGACTTAAAAAGTGAGGAAGCTGATGTTGATGTCAGCAATATTGTCGGGGCTAGCAAGGTCACCAGAAGCGGAAGACTCTTTTCTCCCGAGATTGCCACTCTGATTATCCATAAACCTGTTGTCATTCCATCTGCTAGTACATCAGCTACTATCCCAGTTCCTATTCCAGCTATCACCCCTGTCGCGGAGCCATCTGGGACTCGGGGCAAAGAAATCATAGGTGAGCCTACCCGGACGGAGGCACCTAAGAAGATCATCGTAGAAACCTCGAAACAAGAGATAGAAGAAATTTTGAAGATTATCAAGAAGAGAGACTACAACGTAGTCGAGCAGCTGGGGTAGACCCCGTCTAAAATCTCCATGTTGTCCTTATTATTGTGTTCTGAAGCCCATGCAAAGGCTCTAATTGCATTCCTCAAAACTGCGCATGTGCCGCAGGAAACTTCAGCCGATCAATTCAAAGATTGCGTAGCTAGCTTGACTGTCGATAATGGGTTGGGTTTCTCAGATGCAGATCTGACCGCTAAGGGGAGAAATCATAATGATGCTCTACACGTCTCGATCAAGTGTAATGGGGCACTACTATGGCCCATGTACTGGTGGATACCGGGTCCTCTTTGAATGTTCTGCCAAAGAAAGCATTAGACCGTCTGGACTGTGAAGGTTTGATTCTAAAGCCAAGCAATATTGTGGTCAGGGCTTTCGACGGGTCAAAAAGGATGGTGAACGGGGAGGTAGACATCCCTGTTAAAGTTGGCTCTCAGACTTTTGCATCCACCTTTTACGTGATGGATATCAGACCATCATATTCTTGCTTGTTGGGTCACCCTTGGATTCATAAGGCTGGGGCAGTGACTTCCACGCTCCATCAAATGTAGAAATATCCGGTGAAGGGGAAGATTGTCACAGTACGAGGTGAAGAGGAGTATATGGTGAGTCATCTCAACTCCTTCCACTACATGGAGATGGATGGGGAATTCATCGAAACCCCTTGTCAGAATTTTGAAGAGGTCCCTCAGACCTTGGCGTCAACTGAAGTTGCTACCGACAAACCTCCGATGAAGATGGCTTTTATCAAGGATGCCAGGGTTGTAATCGAAGAAGGTGGGTGACCAAATTGGGGTCAGCTCCCTGATTTCACGCACAAAACTGACAAATTTGGTTTGGGCTTTACTACAGGGGCTCAAAGGGCTGTTAGGCACGCACGGATTGAAAGACCGCCTCTGCATATCAGCAATCAGGGAGTTAATGCGATTGAAGATGGTGAAGAAGATTCAGAAATCGACAGCTGGATCTACCCAACGACCAATGGTGGATTGAACAACTGAACGGCGAAGGACTTCATACCTATTTCTTTTATTCCACAGTAATTGACTTTTGTTTTAAGAATTGTAATAGACAGTTTAAAACTTTACGGCCCGGTGCCATGCCCGAGGCACCTTGGCTTTGCTTGTGAGGGCTTATTATTTGTCATTTCATATATCATTAATAAAACATTGGACGTTTCTTGCATTAAAATTTTTGCACTCCTTGTCTTTCTTTTCTATCTCTCACTTTATCAAAATAGCTATTCTCTTACATACACTCACGTATCATAATGCAGATCCATATCCACTATGGATCCCATTGATAACGACTCTGCTACTGCCAGTTATGACTTCAAAAATCTGATCAACCAAGCCGAGGACGAAGGTGAGGATGATTGTGATGTGCCTGGAGAACTTGCTAGACTATTATAGCGGGAAGAGAGGGCCATACAGCCTCATGAAGAGCCATTTGAGTAAGTGAATTTGGGTACAGAGGAAGACAGGAAAGAGGTTAAGATAGGTGCGAATCTGGATCCTAGTGTCAAGCAACGGTTGATACGAATGCTACGCGACTATGTCGAGATCTTTGTCTGGTCCTATGAAGACATGCCTGATTTAGACATTGATATTGTGGTACACCGCCTGCCGACTAAAGAAGACTGCCCTCTGGTAAAGCAGAAAGTCCGTCGTATGCGCCCTGAGATGTCTGAGAAAATTAAAGCTGAGGTCATGAAACAGTTCGATGCAGGATTTTTAGCTATCACTTCTTATCCGCAGTGGGTTGCCAACGTTGTTTCGGTGCCTAAGAAGGATGGTAAGGTACGGATGTGTGTGGACTATAGAGATCTGAACAGGGAAAGCCCCAAGGATGATTTCCCACTTCCTCACATCGATGTTCTGGTCGACAACACTGTGCAGCATAAGGTCTTCTCCTTCATGGATGGTTTTTCTGGCTACAACCAGATCAAGATGGCTCCTGAAGACATGGAGAAGACAACCTTCGTTACACAGTGGGGCACCTTCTGTTACAAGGTAATGCCTTTCGGGTTGAAGAATGCTGGGGCAACTTATCAGCGCGCCATGGTTGCTTTGTTCCACGACATGATTCACCATGAGATTGAGGTTTATATTGATGACATTATAGCAAGGTCCCAGACTGAGGAAGAGCACCTTGACCATCTCTAGAAACTGTTCGACAGGTTGAAGACGTATAAGCTGAGGTTGAACCCGAACAAGTGCACCTTCGGGGTAAGGTCTGGTAAGCTGTTGGGTTTCATCGTTAGTGATAAGGGTATTCAGGTGGATCCGGCCAAGGTAAAAGCTATACAAGAGATGTCATCTCCCCGCATAAAAAAGGAAGTCAGAGGCTTTTTGGGAGGTCTGAACTACATCGCCCGGTTCATTTCACACCTGACCGCTACTTGTGAGCCAATCTTCAAGCTGTTGAAGAAGGATCAAGTGGTTAAATGGAATGATGAATGTCAGACCACTTTCGAAAGAATCAAGGAATACCTCCAAGAGCCACCAATTCTGATGCCTCCAGTTGAAGGAAGACCTTTGATCTTATACTTGACAGTACTGGATAGTTCAATGGGTTGTGTGCTAGGACAACATGACGAGTCTGGCCGAAAAGAGCACGCTATTTACTACTTTAGCAAAACGTTTACCGACTGTGAGACCCGATACTCATTGCTCAAGAAAACTTGTTACACTTTGGCATGGGTTACTCGCCGGCTGAGACAATATATGCTGACTCACACCACCTTATTGATATCTAAGATGGATCCAATCAAGTATATCTTCGAGAAGTCTGCCCTGTCCGGAAGAATAGCGAGATGGAAGATGATCTTAACTGAGTACGACATCCAATACACCACCCAAAAAGCAATCAAGGGGAGTGTATTGGCGGATCATTTGGCGCATCAGGCAGTAGATGACTACCAATCCATGAATTTCGAGTTCCCGGATGAGAACATCATGTTGGTGACCGACTGTGAGAAACCTAGACCGGATGAAGGACCTGAGGAAGGCTCCCGATGGTCTATGTATTTTGATGGAGCATCGAACGCATTGGGAAATGGTATTGGCGCTGTGATCATATCTCCTGAGGGCTGTCATACTCCTTTTACCACCCGATTATGTTTTAACTGCACCAACAATATGGCGGAGTATGAAGGGTGTATCCTGGGTCTTCGAGCTACCATTGACCTGAGGATTAAGTTCTTGAGTGTATTCGGAGATTCCGCTCTGGTGATCAGTCAGATCAAAGGCGAGTAGGATACGAAGCACCCAAATCTTGTTCCTTACAAAGAGTATATATTGACGTTACTCCCACATTTTGAGGAGATAACCTTTGAACACTTCCCAAGAGAGGAGAACCAGTTGGCGAACGCGCTAGCTACCATGTCTTCTATGTTCAAAGTCAGGTGGGACAATGAAGCTCCCCAGATTACCATCGAGAGGTTGGACGAACCCGCGCATTGCTGTGACATCGAGACTGAAGAGGTAGGAGATAAACCCTGGTTTCACGAGGTAAAGAGGTATCTTGAGGCACAAGAATACCCTGAGGGGCATCTGTTAATGATAAGAAGTTTCTGAGAAGGTTTGCCGCAAAGTTCTTCATCAGCAATGGGATTCTCTATAAGCGTAACCATGATTCAACCTTACTGCGGTGTGTAGACAAAGCGAGGCGGAAAGGATCATGGCAGAGTTACATGAAAGTACCTTCGGAACTCATTCCAGTGGACATACCATGGTAAAGAAAATCCTACGGGCGGGATATTACTGGTCTACTATGGAAGCCGATTGTTATCAGCATTCTCGAACCTGTCATAAGTGCCAAGTCTATGCTGATAAGGTGCATGTACCTTCAGTTCCTTTGAATGTTTTGATAGCTCCTTGGCCTTTTGCAATGTGGGGCATTGACATGATCGGCGAGATCATACCTACTGCGTCTAATGGGCATCGTTTCATTTTGGTGGCTATTGATTATTTCACAAAGTGGGTCGAGGCAGCGTCCTTTGCTACAGTAACTGTTCTGGACTGGGACCACTTTGGCCCAAAGTGCAGATAAAGGCCCAAAATCTAAGCAACTCCTCGAGGGATCCTCACAAATGGACCATCACCAAACATGCCCGACCACAGACTACAGTTATTGTGCACGCCATCACCCGCGACAAGCAGTGTCCCCGACCAAAGGAACTCCAGCTCGAGACCAGCTCGAGCATCCTCCCCGTAGGGCAGATTCCGTCCACTCTAACCGTTATAGAATCCTATAAGCTCCGGAAAGACCGCGTCTTCGTCCCTCCTTATTCTTCGCAGAGCACCACCAGGAAGGGGACCACGTGCGGGGCCCCACTACACACGTAGAACCTGGCAGTTCCTTGATTAGGCCGGTTCTGGTCAGCCCAATGAGGGGACCTTGGCCCAGTGCTGGGGGCTATAAATACCCTTTGTTCCAAGAGGGTCAGGTATTCATCTATTACACACCTATACACTTTTTTCCTGCTCATTCCGTCTCTCATTTTAGCATTGGAGTGTCTTGCAGGTACCCCCCCCCCCCCTATCTCACTCAAATTCAGTTCGAGCCAGCTGTGACGGTCCAAGTCTGATCCGGTAAGATCAGTGGCACCGTCTGTGGGAATCTAGCTTCCCCGTCTTGCAAACTCTCAAAGACCAAAGCTAAAAATCACCTCCTACCGTCATGGCTGACCAAATTCGGGATGACCAGAACGTCCGCGTCGTCGACGCCAACAACAACCTCGCGGATAAGAACGGAATCCCCGACAACACCGACAATCCCAGCCATAACACACTCCCCGGGGGCGCCATCCCCGGGCCCTCAGGCCACCGCGACGAAGCCACTGCCTCATCTTCTTCAGTCCCTCTTTCACTCGAAGAAGACAATACAGTTCCCCCAAACTATCTAGATGCCCAATTTCAGGAAGTCCCTGTCCCCGCTGGGGCAGATGCCACAACCAGAGCACTGTTCACGGCAATCAATCAAACCAACTACCTCATCTTTGCCCAGGGGGAAAGATTGAGGGCGCTAGAGGACGACAGAAGACCCCCGAGGAGACACAGGAGGCCTCAGACCCCACCTCCTCGAGTAACAGAGGTACATCTCCCGTCTCTCATGCAGAGACAATACAGAGACACCTCCCGAAGCCCATCTCTCCGACAATCGGGGAGACAACCCCCCTTGGAGAGGCAACCCATCATTGAAGCTGGAGGGTGCAACCATGGCCCCTTACGGCAAGAAAGAAGACACCCTGGAGACAGGAATGGGAGGGTGGACCAACGAGCACCCCGCTCGAGGGACATCCAGTACGACCAGGACCGTCGTGCCCGACAATACCTCAGGTCCCCGTCCCTTCCCCAGAGCGGAGTGACAAGGACGACCCCCGCGGTCCCTTATCACAAGCCATCATGGAGGCTCCAATCCCCCCGGACATGGAGAAGCCCCCTCACCTGAAGGAATACGACGGAGTTGCCGACCCAGTCGACCATATAGACGGGTTCGAAGCTATGCTGCACTACCATAACATTGGGGGAACCATCAAATGTGGGTTGTTCCCCACGACCCTCATGAAAGCAGTAATGGATTGGTATAAGGGTCTCGCCCAGGGTCAATCACCTCGTGGAGAAACTTGAAAAACCAATTCATAAGCTCGTTCCCTGCGTCGCGGCGACATCCAAAGACCGAAGCGGCGCTCAAGTCTATCATCCAGGGACAGCATGAAACCTTGAGAGAATTCTTCAATCGTGAAGCCATCCAGGTCCCCTGTGTGGACCACATGAAAAGATACTTGCTGGAGAGGGGACTCCTTCCCGGCACGGAGTTCAGAAAAGCAGTAGGCATTGAACCTCCCCGAACGTTCGATGCTCTCCTCGAGAAGGCCAGGGCCTATATGGATTACGAGGAAAGGGAAGCGGCCAACAGAGCCCGTGACCCCAGAACTCGCAGATCCAGCAGCAACCCGCGCCAAGAAGCCGCTCCTCCTCGACGATTTGGGGAGAAAAGAAAGGAGGATAGACCCCGAGAAGCCCGAGAACAGAGAGGACCCTCGAAGCGTTTCATAGAATACACTCCGCTCACGGCTTCTCGCGAGCGCATCTTGGCAGAGTGTGCCAGCACAAATTTCAAAGATGGCGGCGTCAAGCGCCCTCGACCAGCTCCTGCCAAGCCCGGGGTGGACAAGAGAAAATACTGTCAGTACCATAGGAGCCATGGTCATCTGACGGAAGACTGCGTCCACCTTAAGGACGCCATCGAGACCCTCATAAAAGGGGGAAGACTCGCCCAATATCGGAGAAACGACGCTCCTCGCTGCAACGCCCGGGAGACAAGAGAGCCGGAGGAGGATGCCCGACCGTCGGACGAGTCGGTCCCCATCCAGACCGCCTTCTCCGTCACAAGACCTGAGGACTTCTACGTCCCCATGCACTTGCAAGATTCATTGTCAACACACAGCAGGTGGGAGAACTTTCCCTCCGCTGTGGTCATCAATGGTGGAGGATTCAACGACCTGACCATAAATTTGGACAAGAGGAAGCTGGATGAACTGGTCGACTCCGCACCTCCTCAGACGGTGACTTTTGAAAGGGTGAAAGGTAGGTCGGAGCCTATCACCTTTTACCTCGAAGAGCTCCCCGGAGGAGCCCCCAACGCGGTCATTCCTCTGCTAATAAGAGCGAGAATGGCTAATTTTAACGTACACCGCATTCTCGTCGACGAAGGAAGTTCCGTCGATGTAATGTATAATCAACTATTCCGGATCCTGCAGCTCGACGACTCACACCTCTCACCTTATGTGGGGTCGGACCTACAGGGCTTCAACGGCTCGACCTCCAAACCTTAGGGATACGTCGAGCTCATGGTTACTTTTGGCGAAGACACAGCGACGAGGCAGGTCAAGGTGCGCTTCCTCGTTATCGACTGCCCGTCCCTCTACAACTGCATCCTGGGAAGACCAACACTGGCGGAACTGACCGCGGTACCTTCTACCGTCCACTTGAAGATGAAGTTTTACACCAAGAGGTCACGGGTCGCCACCATCCAAGGGGACCTAGCCGCTGCTCGAAGGTGTTTCAATGCAGCATCCAAGGGACGCAACTCGGTCGACACTGGGACAAGGCCCGCCAAGAGACCAGCGACGACACGACCAGAGTCCAAGAAGACAGAGCCCGTCAAGGCAGAAGAACAGAGAGCTCCCCCAAAGGTCGACGCCATCTCCTTGGACACCCGTTTCGACCAAGATGAACCTCCCAGCGGCGAGCAAGTCCCCCTCCGACCAATCCTGGACGGGGACTTCGAGCTCGTCCCCCTCGGCGAGGACGCAAGCAAAGGAGTGAGGATCGATACCGACCTCCCCGACCTGGCAAGGAAGCAGATCAAAGCCTGCTTGCGCGAGAATGCTGACTTGTTTGCGTGGAGCGCCGCAGAGATGCCTGGACTTGACCCCGAGGTCGCCTGTCACCGTCTCTCCATAGATCCAGCCGCTAAGGCAGTAGTACAACGTAGACGTAGGTAGTCTCCGGAGAAAACAGAGGCTGCTGAAAAAGTTGTAAAAGACCTCTTAGAGGCAAATTTTATTTCTGAAGCCCGGTATTCAACCTGGCTGTCAAACGTTGTATTAGTCAAAAAGAATAATGGAAAATGGCGAATGTGTGTTGATTATACTGACCTCAATCGGGCATGCCCGAAGGATGCTTTTCCCTTACCAAACATAGACATGTTGGTCGACAACTTGGCCGGTTACAAAATATTGTCGTTCATGGATGCCTATTCAGGCTATAACCAAATCCCAATGGCCATAAGCGACAAGCATTGCACTGCCTTCATGACCAGCTCGGGAAACTATTACTACAACGTAATGCCCTTCGGTCTAAAAAACGCAGGGGCAACATACCAACGTATGATGAACAGAGTGTTCCACAAACAAATCAGGGACATGCTCGAGGTTTACATGGACGACATGATCGTCAAATCCCGAGCAGACACCGACCATGCAGCCCACCTCAAAGCAGTCTTTGCCCAAGCAAGACAATGTAAGATGAGGTTCAACCCCGAGAAGTGCATGTTCGGGGTCAAGGCAGGAAAATTCCTCGGTTTTTACCTGACAGAACGAGGAATTGAAGCCAATCCCGACAAGTGTCGAGCCTTCTCTGACCTCCCGACACCCACGTCAAAAAAATCAATACAAGTCATGAACGGCATGCTCACCTTGCTGTCCCGCTTCGTTGCGAGATCCGCTCAGCACGCCCTCCCCTTCTTCAGACTCCTTCGCAAAGAGGCAGCCTTCGAATGGACCGAGGAATGTGAACGGGCGCTGCGCCACCTAAAACAAAGCATATCCCAACCGCCCATTCTGTCTTGACCAGTCGACGGGGAACCTTTGTTCTTATACCTGGCCGTCTCGAACGAAGCCATCAGCGCGGCTCTCATCCGTGAAACCACCGACGGGCAGAAACCCATTTATTTCACGAGCAAAGCCCTACAAGGGCCCGAGAGCAGATACCAACAGATCGAAAAAGTAGCTCTAGCCCTCGTCAATGCGGCGAGGAGATTCAAACACTACTTCTTGGCTCATACAGTCATAGTACAAACCGACCAACCAGTAAAACGACTCTTAAGTCGACCTGACATGGCGGGTCGAATGTTGAAATGGTCCTCGGAGCTCTCCGAGTTCGACATTCAATACGAGAGTAGGAAAGCTCTAAAGGCACAAGCCCTGGCCGACTTTGTCGCAAAAATGACCGCTCACGACCCGGCCACAGGGAAAGAGAACAAGTGGACCATCTTCGTCGACGGAGCTTCCAGCTCATCCAGAAGCGGCACGGGGATCCTCCTAGAAAATGAGGAGGGCGTAGTGATCGAGCACTCATTAACCCTCTCCTTCCCAACTTCGAACAACCAAGCAGAGTACGAGGCCCTGCTCGCATGACTGAGGCTAGCCGAGGACCTAGGAGCACGCGAAGTACAAATTTTTACGGACTCTCAACTCGTTGCTTCCCAAGTCCAAGGGAGTTACCAGGCTAAAAACGACAGCCTCATTGAATACCTAAACTTAGTCAGAGAATGCATGAGAAAGTTTGATCGAGCAGAAATATCACACGTCCCGCGCGAGCAAATCACAAGGGCCAACATACTTTCAAAACTCGTAAGCACAAGAAAGAAGGGCGGTAACAAATCCGTCATACAAGAATCCCTGTCACGCCCGAGCATTGAAAGGACCTCAACCCAAGTCGAGGTACACGCCATCGGAGACGCTTCATGCTGGATGACCCCGGTGTACAATTTTCTGACAAAAGGCGAGCTCCCTTTGGACCAGACAAAAGTGACCACAACGAAACGACGAGCATGCTCCTACGTGGTGCTCGAGCATAAGCTGTACCGCAGGGGATTTTCCATTCCCCTCCTGAAGTGCATCGACGAATCCACAGTCCCCGAGATATTACGGGAAACACACGAATAGATTAACGCCCAGCACATGGGCGGTAAGTCCCTGGCGAGGAAAGCTCTACGAGCGGGGTACTATTGGCCGATGATGCAGCAGGACGCCAAAGATCACGTTAAGAAGTGCGACAAGTGCTAGAAGCACGTCGACATGCATCTCGCCCCTCCTCAAGAGCTGAGCATACTGTCATCCCCGTGGCCATTTGCATGGTGGGGGATGGATATCCTTGGACCATTTATACAAGGGACTTACCAAAACAAGTTCCTTATTATGGCCGTGGAGTACTTCACGAAATGGATAGAGGCTGAGGCCCTCGCGAAGATCACCTTGCACAACATCCTCTGTTTCTACAAACGAAACATCCTCGCCAGATTTGGAATCCCGAAGGCGTTGATCACAGACAACGGCACCCAATTCACTGACCACGGGTTCTGAAACTTCGTCACCAAACTAGGAACCAAACAACATTTTACCTCGGTCGAGCACCCCCAAACCACCGGGCAAGCCGAGGCCGCCAACAGGGTCATCCTGCGGGAACTCAAACGCCGACTCGGTGAAGCAAAAGGAGGGTGGGTCGAGGAGCTGCACAACGTCTTATGGGCCTATCGCACCACACCCCACTCAACAACGGACGAAACCCCTTTCCGACTAACATACGACACCGAGGCCGTCATCCCCGTAGAGATCAGGGAACCCTCCCGGCAGACAGAAATGCCTCTCGACGAGGAAATGAACGATGAAACACATAGAGACGAACTCGACCTGGTCAAGGAAATTCGGTCATGGGCAGCCCTGCGCGAGGCTGCTCTAAAACAACGAATAACCTTGCGTCATGACGACAAGGTCATCAGACGCGAGTTCCAGATTGGCAGCCCGATATTGCAAAGAAACCAGAAAGACTCCCATGAAGGGAAATTGGCCGCGAACTGGGAAGGACCCTATCGCGTCCATGGCACCACAGGCACCGGGGCATATTACCTCGAGCAGCTAAACGGAGAACCGTTACCACGACCCTGGAACGTTGCTAAGCTAAAGCAGTACTATAGATAAAGCCCTTAAACACTAAAGGACTTTCGCCGTCGAACATCCACCTTTAGTCAACAGAGAGAAATGTCTCAACCACGTAGACAGACCAAGGTACGGGCCCGATCTACACCTAAATGACATAACGTCGTTCAGCCAACGAGGTCGAACAATAATGCCCGACAGGGACACCTCAATCGAGCTCCACTGTTGAAGTACCCACATGGCAGAACACCTAGATCGCGATGGGCAGTTCACGCCGCGGGCATACGACCTCAATCTGGGTCATACGCTCGACATGCAGGCTTCACTCCGCACAACCGACACATTTCGAAGTACGTCGAACCATCAAAGGGGTCGAAAGGATATCTCCGCTCGAGGAAATAACTTAGACAAAATATTCATCACAAAAGTAACAGTCGAACACAAGTTTAGATATGAGCAAGTTAAGGCGAAATAAACATCCATCAAAAAAGTTTATACACAAGACAAGTTAATAGTGAACCAACCAAAAAGGTCGGCGATGTTCGGGGTTACAAGCCATGGCACAACGGCCAAAAGAAATAAGCACGGGCACGCAGGCCCCAAAAATGAGCACGGGCACACAGGCCCCAAAACAAATAGAAACCAATACGCGGGCACGCAGGCCCGAACAAAAACTTCACGCTAAACGTCCCCAGGACTACCGGCATCTACCACAGGAGACTCAGGAGGAGGCACGACCTGACCGTCAATAATCTGAGACATGAACCCGACTCCCTCGGTATTCATGCCCAGATTCAGGATGGCGAGTTGGTTGACCGCGGCCTCGAACCCATCGACTAGGGCACCGACACAGTCTGACTCAAAAAGGTGAATACGTGCAACCAAATTTGAACGGGTTCGCAAAGAGGCTGTCTCCTCCGAATCGTCGTCAGTAGGAAGCATAGCAGCTTTCAGCTCCTCGACTTCCTTGGCCAAACGTTCGTTGTCGCCCTCCAAATGCTCCTTGTCCAGTTGGAGGCAATCCCTCTCCTCGGCAACCTTCGTAGACTTTTCCTTCTCTCTCGACAATAGGTCGGCTTGCTCGTGAAACATTTCCTCGAAACGCTCGAGGGCCGCCTTTAACTTACGAGACTTAGCAGCAAAAGCAGCCTTTTCTGATTCCAACTCCCTAACACGTTCCGAGGAGTCCGACCCTTCCTCAGCAAGAACCACGACCATTTCAGCCATCTTCACCATCCCGACCATACTGGCGGCGAGGTGTTTCCTCCGGCTTTCTTTGTCAAGCCGTCTAATAGTCTCAGCCTCGTTACTGCTCACCGTCAGAGGAAATCCCTCGAAGAAATCCTTCTCTGCAAAACAGGGCGGTAAGCCGAAGGCCCGCACAGCTACGGAATCTTCGCCAATCTCCGACCTGTCTTCAGCCCGACATCTCTTCCTGGTAACCAGCTCGATGGGTTGCTCGTCATCGGGAGAGCCCGAGGACCCACTGGAGACATCACCGCCCGAACTGGCCGGCGGACCCATCCTCGTGGCTTGTGGTGCTCTCACCAACCTCTTGTTTACCTTCTTGTCCTGGGATAGCTTCAATAACCTCTCTCGTCGCTCAGCCATGTTGCCTGCAAAAAGGAGCAAAACTCGGGTTAGCTGCAAGCGACCAAAAACAAAAATGGAATAAAACAATAAGAGCAGAAGCGAGAAACCTAGCAGATCTACGGCCTGCCCGTAAGATTGGCACTCGACGAGTGCCTTGGTGTTGATGGGACGATCCTCGAATGTCGGGTACCCTTCCTCGTCAAGAATATTGTCCCCCTCCCGTTTGACCCACCGGGCAGGGAAGAAGTTGTCAACGAACTTGCAAAGGACAGCATAGGCCTCCTCGTCCTCGACGCTCATGCTCCCCGCGGGTGTATGATAGTACCCGGTGCCATGGTCGTAATGACCCGAGCACCAATGAATCGGGAACTTAGAAATGCGCCCGACCGCCGGACGACCCTCAGCATCTACGAGGGGCTCCCCGTTCGCGTCGACCACCACGATTTCCGATTCGAACAAGGAGTCCAAGGCGGTTTGGGTGACCGGGTGCAGTATATACCATTTATCCTTAAAGTCCCTTACCGAATCCATATACATCCTGAACAGCCTCTTCGACTGTTTCAGGGATACCCAGTTGTGCCTACCTCCTCGAGACTGACGCTGCAGGTGAAAGACCCTGAAAAAAAGGGGAATCGTCGCCCCGATTCTCAGGAAACGGCACGTCAGCTCGAACACCCGAAGGAAGGCGATCAAATTAGGGTGTAGCTGCGAAGGGGCCAGGTTCAGATGGCTGAACACCCCGACTTGAAAGTCGCTGAAGGGTAGCTTAAGACCGAGATCCCTGAACACGATCTCGTACATAGGGAACCCGTACTCAGTAAACTCCGAGCAGATACGCGCATCAATCGATGACCTCATCACTACAAAATTCTTTTGAAAACCTGGATGACTGCCGCCATGCTCGACGATAGTATAAGCACGCCGACAATACGCCGAGGCAATCCCCCGGGGCTCGGCGCCCATCCAGTCCAATGTAGGGTCATCAACGGTGTCGACTAATGAAACATTCTCTTCGGTACTCGTGTCCTCGACTTCATTTTGCCTCGAAGATTCCGGATCGTCGGCCATTTACCTGCAAAGCACAGGAAACCGGTGAATTCGAGAGCAAATCCGCGTGCTCGCCACAGAAGCGGGAAGAAGTACACAACAAGCTGAATACGGACACCCCATCTCCGACCATGCATCAGGGACAACACGAGAGTAGCACGAGCGCCCAGGGCGAAACATGAATCACTCAAGCAAGTTCCTGACTTCGCTTTCCTGACACTAGGATACCGCGAGGAGGCTACCCTACATACTTCCTAAAGGGATGAACATCCCGGCCAGTTCATGGGTATGCCGACCAAACCCATGAATATCACGGGCATTATCATGGGCCATATGCCTAAAACTATGAATATCGCGGGCAGTCTCGTGAATTACGTACCTAAACTATGAGTATCCCGGGCACAATCATGAATCTACCGAGCACTACTCCCAAATATGGATTTCTGATATCAAAAATAGCATCAAAACTACATACAACAAAGAAAAATATGAGGAATGGACACTTACTTGGAAGAAAAGAGGTACGTACGACGGTGGTGGAAGTAATCAACGGCGAATGGTACGGTGATCTCACGGTGTTGCAGGAAAATACGGCAGCAGAATCAGAGGAAGAGGGAGGAGCGCGGAGAGGAAAAACAAATTATGGGCCCAAGGATCCTATTTATAGAGATGACGTGGAATATGAAACGTCGCATCGGGGAGCCGCAAACTTCCCCGTCCTCGACATCTACTCCCCTAGGCAATGATGACCCTATTATTACTAGGGTGGCGTTACGATTCCCAAGGACTGCCTCGTGTATCCAACAAACGCAGCCCGCGAGGAGTTCATCGAGCGCGCGTCGACAAGGATGGCTCTGTGTATTCGACGAACGCAGCCTGCGGGAAACTCCTCGAGCATGCTTTGAAAAACAAAAGCCTTGGTTTGGCCATCAAGTCCCCGCGATAAAAGCGAGCTAAGATCAAGTCGTAACCCCTGCACCAGGAGCAACGACTTGGGGGCTCCTATTCTGGACTGGGCCCACCTTGGCCCAAAGTGTAGATAAAGGCCCAAAATCCAAGAAACTCCTCGAGGGATGCTCACAAACGGACCATCAGCAAACGTGCCCGACCACAGACTACAGCTATTGTGCACGCCATTACCCGCGACAAGCAGTGTCCCCGACCAAAGGAACTCCAGCTCGAGACCAGCTCGAGCATCCTTCCCGTAGGGCAGATTCCGTCCACTCTAACCGTTATAGAATCCTCTAAGCTCCGGAAAGACCGCGTCTTCGTCCCTCCTTATTCTTCGCAGAGCACCACCAGGAAGGGGACCACGTGTGGGGCCCCACTACACACATAGAACCTGGCAGTTCCTTGATTGGGCCGGTTCTGGTCATCCCAATGAGGGGACCTTGGCCCAGCGCTGGGGGCTATAAATACCCTTTGTTCCAAGAGGGTCAGGTATTCATCTATTACAAACCTATACACTTTTTGCCTGCTCATTCCGTCTCTCATTTTAGCATCGGAGTGTCTTGAAGGTACCCCCCCCCCCCCCCCCCATCTCACTCAAATTCAGTTCGAGCCAGCTGTGACGGTACTAGAGAGGATCATTATGGACAATGGTACAAATCTCAACAATACAATGATCACCGAGCTCTGCAAACAGTTCAAGATACAATATCATAACTCTTCTCCCTATCGGCCGAAGATGAATGGGGTTGTTGAAGCGGCTAATAAGAACATCAAGAAGATTGTGCAGAAGATGACGGTGACATACAAAGACTGGCACGAGATGTTACCATTCGCTCTTCATGGGTATCGTACCTCAGCACGGACATCGACAAGAGCAACACCCTAATCTTTGGTATACGGCATGGAGGCGGTCCTACCCATCGAAGTCCAGATACCCTCTCTCCGGATTATAAAGGATGCAGGTTTAAGCGAAGACGATTGGATCTAGACCCGACTTGATCAGCTAAATCTAATTGATGAACAGAGGCTTACTGCTATTTGTCATGGTCAGACGTATCAAAAGCGAATGATTAAGGCATTTAATAAGAAAGTCATACGCCAAGAATATCAAGTCGGGGATCTGGTGATCAAACGCATCATACTGCCGCAAGGTGATCCCAGGGGCAAATGGACCCCCACATACGAAGGGCCATTTATGGTTAAGAACATTTTCTCGGGAGGAGCTATGATTCTAACCACCATGGATGGTGACGACCTTCCTCACCCCGTCAATGCAGACATAGTGAAAAAATACTACACCTAATCAAAGACCCGCTAGGTTGATTGGCCTAGGCAAAAATAAGGGCTTCCCGACGAACCAAAAGGGTTCTGGCAAAAGTAAGGGATGAAAATGAAAAAAACTATACACCCGGCAAGTCGAAAACCTGAAAAGGCGGCTTGGGCAAAAAAGGGTATCCCGGTGGACTGAAAACCCGAAAGGGCGGTCCAGGCAAAAACAAGGGATTGAAGCGTAACACTATGTCTCATTGGATCATCTTGCAACCAGACTTAGGCATCAACTATCAAGCTCGGACGATGCCAATCAATCTGATCCACCTTCGACCAAGTAGCAAAGTGATGAGAAGCTTGAAGATATAAAGGCAATAGCAGATTTGGAACCCAGTGGGATTGTTTCATATAGCTGTTTTTCTTTCGTTTTCACAAATTATATCATTTTTGTTCCCTCGGCGGTGTTCTCTTACTAGGACGTCAGCCTCTTGTTCAAAAACGCCTATTACAGGCTAACTTCAAAATCAATACAATTCATTTTCACAAGAAATTTCAACTTGTTTTTTCTTTTTCTGTTTTGTTTTGCAAGAACATCCAATGGTTCATTTTTGATATATGCATTTGAAAATAATTGCTGCTCATAAATATTTACATAAGAAACAAAATACATTTACTCGTAATTCCAGGAACAGGGGCAAACAAGAAGTGTCCAAACCTTACGGTTGCTCTACTCACCAGGTACAGGGATAGAGCCAATTTGAGAATATAACTGAAAGTTCATACATTCCCCGCAGAGTTGGAAGTATCCAAAGACAGTGGTATTAGCTCTCCCCAGTCGAGGTTCATAATCGCGAATAAGTCGGCAAAATTCTCCCCAAGCAGAATTTATCTATCACCAGCAACAAAAGTTCACCCCCAGCTGGATTTATTTCTCCAAATCGGCAGATCATATAACAGAGTATCTCTCTTCCCCACAAAGTTATTCCCCTACAGGATTATTCTCAAACAGAGTCTCTCTCGGCGGAATATTCTCGAGCAGAATGGACGCAAGTCTCCAGCTAATCATCTTCGGTCACTATCCCCAGCGAGAACGAAGAACTCAATTCCCTGTACTCTTCAACAACAGTCCAGGATTTATTCTTCCCAGCCGGAGAATATCGCAAAAACATTGCATATCCATACATCGTAGCATGCGCATATGCATCATACATCACAATCTCATTTATTTTGAGAACATCATTACTCAATGCATTTCATACATCATGACATTGCATACAACTAACTCTTTACCTTTCAGGGAAAGATACAATCAAGTTCTCGCAAGTTTTCTCTGGTTCAGTCAAATCGATACTAAGATTTCTATTCCAGTTCATGCTATGAAGCCCGAAAAGTGACCGGATAATATCTTGATTTCTCCAAAACACTACGAAGCTTGGTTTCGACCAGATAGTGGTATATTCTAAATACAAGCTATGAAGCCTAGAAATCAACCAGAAAACAGCTTAACCCTCAACAAGTTATTGTGAAGTCTGGAAATCGACCAAATAGCAATACAAGATACCATGAAACCTGGAATCGACCAGATAATAGGTATAAGACATCGTGAGGCATGGCGCACGACCAGATAATAGTATAAGACGCTGTGAAGACTGGAGCACGACCAGATAACGGTAAAAGACACGGAAGCCTGGGACACGACTAGATAACAGTATAAGGTACTGCGAAGCTTGGAATTAGACTAAATAGCAGTTTACCTAGCCAATTACTATGAAGCCCGGAAATCGACCGGATATTAGTACGCCTTAAATTAAAGTTGAAACCCGGATGCGATCGGATAACCACTTAATTCCTTCTGAAGCCTAGAGCACGACCAGATAAGAATTGAGAAATCGCAAAGCCTGGAAGACGACCAGATAAGAAAGCCTAATCTCATCTCCCCAGTAATTCGCTGCAAAACCTGGAGCACGACCAGATAAGAAAGCCTAATCTCATCTCCCCAGTAAGTCGCTGTAAAACCTGGAGCACGACTAGATAGCAGTCGGTCTTATTTTCCTCAGTAAATCATTGTAAAGCCTGGAGTACGACCAGATAGAAGTTCATTTTCACCTCCTCTACTAAGAGATGATTCCCCAATAGAGTAACGGACAACTAAAGTTCCTAAAAATCTATTTCTCCCAAGACAGAGACCAGCATTCCCCAGCGAAGTCCTCCTCAACAACAGGTATACGGGTTCTCACAAAGGAATCTCTTATGCGATCGACACTTCTTATGATGGAATCTTTAAGCCCATCCTCCGTCATTTACTTCCAAATGGCATCTATAAGCCCATTCCCGATATCGCAAGACAAGTACCACCTCATGCGAGTGCAAATTTCGGGGCACTCTAGTGTTCAATCATCTTTAACCTTCAGATCACTAAAGGCAGACGAGCCAATCTACATCCTCAGGTTTAAGAAGATTGAACAGGGGCAGCTGTTGAACCCATAAATTTTCCCTCTCATATTTCTCAATACATGTCAAGTGAGGTCTTCAATATGCTCAAGGAAGTCCAAGAGTTGACCAGACAAACCCTCTCCTAAGACAGTCTATCTCAAATTAGGGTTTCATTTTGCATCAAGATGCTTGAGTCTAAAGGAGCCCAAATTCTCACCATTGTCCTAATATGTTCTCAAGATCATCCATGTCAAGTTTCAAGCCTTGCAGAGAAAGTTTGCTCAGTCAATTGCTCAAAGGCCTGAAAATCGACTGTGCTAGGACAAAAGTCAACTATGGCCCACATACAGTCAAACTTCAAGATTTTTGGTTAACATCCTCATTTTGAATTATTATTCATCATTTGATCAAGGGTTGTCCTTCCATTTCAAGTCCAATTTTATTTGCAACATTTTCGGAACCAATTTAATTGGTATCCTGTAGTCGGTCTAGTTTAACGTGTCCTCCAATTTCAAGTCCAATTTGATTGGCAACCTCTTTGGAACCAATTTAATTGGTATCCTGTGGTCAATTCAGTTTAACTTGTCTTTCTGTTTCAAGTCCAATATGATTGGTAACCTGTTCGGATCTAATTTTATAGGTACCATGTGGTCGGTTCAGTTTATTTATTCTTTCTGTTTCAAGTCCAATGTGATTGGCAACATTTTCGGATCCAATGTGATTGGTATCATGTGGTTGTTCTAGTTAAACTTTTACTTCATTTTGACGTCCAATGTGATTGACAACCATTTCAGATCCAATGTGATCGGAATCATGTGGTCAGACGAGTTTAACTTTTTCTTTCGTTTCAAGTCTAATGTGATTGGTAATCTTTTCTGATTCAATGTGATTGGTATCATGTGGCCGGTCTAGTTTAACTTTTACTTCTGTTTCAAGTCCAATATGATTGGAAACCTTTTCGGATCCAATGTGATTGGTATCCTATGGTCGGTCTAGTTTAATGTTTACTTCCTTTTCAAGTCCAATGTGATTGGCTACCTTTTCGGATCCAATGTGATTGGTATCCTATGGTCGGTCTAGTTTAACTTTTCCTTCCATTTCAAGTCCAATGTGATTGGCAACCTTTTCAGACCCAATGTAATTGGTATCCTGTCGTCGGTCTAGTTTAACTTTTCCTTCCGTTTTAAGTCTAATGTGATTGGCAATATTTTCGGGTCCAATTTTATTGGTATCCTGTGGTCAGTTCAGTTTAACTCGTCTTTCTATTTCAAGACCAATGTAATTGACAACCTCTTCGGATCCAATGTGATTGGTATCCCGTGGTCCGTTCAGTTTAACTCGTCTATCTATAAGTCCAGTGTAATTGGAAACCTCTTTGGATCTAATGTGATTGGTATCCTATGGTTGGTTCAATTTAACTTGTCCTTGATTTTAAAGTCTAATGTGATTAGCAACCTATTCGGATCCAATTTGATTTGTATCATGTGGTCGGTCTAGTTTAACCATTCCTTCTGTTTCAAGTCCAATGTGATTGGCAACCTCTTCGAATCCAATTAAATCGGTATCCTTTGGTAGGTCTAGTTTAACTAATCCTTCATTCAATTTGATTAGCAATCTGTTCGGATCCAATTTTATTGGTATCATGTGATCGGTCTAGTTTAACTATTCCTTTCATTTCAAGTTCAATGTGATTGAAAAAACTTTTTGGATCTAGTGTGATTGGTATCCAGTGGTCGGTCTAGTTTAACTTTTACTTTCTTTTCAAGTCCAATGTGATTGGCAACCATTTCAGATCCAATGTGATTGGTATCCTGTGGTCGGTATAGTTTAAATTTTCCTTCTGTTTCAAGTCCAATGTGATTGGAAACCTTTTCGGATCCAATGTGATTGGTATCATATGGTCGGCCTAGTTTAACTTTTCCTTCCGTTTCAAGTTCAATGTGATTGGCAACCTTTTCGGATCCAATGTGATTGGTATCTTGTGGTCGGTCTAGTTTAACTTTTACTTCCTTTTAGAGTCCAATGTGATTGGCAACCTTTTCGGATCCAATGTGATTGGTATCCTGTAGTCGGTCTAGTTTAACTTCTTCTTCTGTTTCAAGTCCAATGTGATTGGCAATCTTTTCATATCCGATGTTATTGGTATCATGTGGCTGGTCTAGTTTAACTTTTCCTTCCATTTCAAGTCCAATGTGATTGGCAACTTTTTCGGATCCAATTTGATTGGTATCCTATGGTCAGTTTAGTTTAACTCGTCCTTCTATTTCAAGTCCAATGTAATTGGCAACCTCTTCGGATCCAATGTGATTGGTGTTCCATGGTCGGTTCATTTTAACTCGTCCATCCATTTCAATTCCAATGTAATTGGAAACCTCTTCGGGTCCAATGTGATTGGTATCTTGTAGTCGGTTCAGTTTAACTCGTACTTCCTTTTCAAGTCTAATATGATTGGAAACCTGTTCAGATCCAATTTGATTGGTATCCTGTGATCAGTCTAGTTTAACTATTCTTTCTTTTTCAAGTCCAATGTGATTGGGAACCTCGTCAGATCCAATTTAATTTGTATCCTTTGGTAGGTCTAGTTTAACTATTCCTTCATTCTTAAGCTAGTGTTTTGGCACCCTTCGGTAAGTATGGTTGAACCAGACTATCCATTTCGAGTCCAATTTGATTAGCAACCTCGTCAGATCGAATTTGATTGGTAACCTTTGATAGGTTTAGTTTAAATATCCCTTCCTTCTTAAGCAATTGTTCTGGCACCCGTCAGTAAGTCTAGTTTAACCAGTCTATCCGTTTTGAGTCCAGTTTAATTGGCTATCTCCACAGATCCAATTTAATTAGTATCCCCTTATAGGTCTAGTTTAACTAGTCCCTCTTTTGCAAATCCAAGTTGATCAGTATCTCTGTTTAAAGTCTCTTTTCAGGTTTCTTCTGTCTTAGACTGGCGTTTGTTTCTAAAATCTCATCTTTGGGTGGCCTTCTTCTAAAAATTAAAAGAAATATACATCTAATATCCCGCCGTTGCACCCAGAGCGTAAATTATACAATTCTATTGGTATTCAATCCTCTTCTACCTTGAACGTTCAAAAGGCTAGCGTCAATCTCACCCTCAGGTTTAAGATGATTGAATAGGGGCAGCTGTTGCAGTCCAAAATTTTCCCTCTTATTTATAACCCTCAAAGGTCTATGCTTCATCCTCATACATATGCATACATATCATTATTTCTATGGTTATGGGACCAAGGTTTCTTGTGAGTTGGGTTTTCCCCCATTAAAAAAAAGGATATGGAACTCAAGGCAATACAAGGTTGAATTATCATCATCAGTGTTATAATCTCAAAACACAAGATCATCATTTACTCTAGAGGATCTCAAATTCACTCGGAGCTAGGGTTTCGCAGTGTTTTGAGGTGTACATATCAAATAAAGGTTGATCTCTTCTGGTTATTCTTCAAACATTTAATTATGGAATTAGGATGTTGATCCATGGTTATTATGGACTGTATTCTTCATCAAGTCACAAGTGTTATTCTCCATCCAATTTCATCAGTTCCAAAGATCAGGGTTTCTTTCTCTATACCAGGTCAAGAGAATCATGATTTATATTCATTGTGTTTGAGCATTGGCATTAGTTCTTCAACTGAGACTCAATGAATTAGGGTTTTTACGGCGGTCTTTTACTTTAGTCAGGCTTGAAGTAACTGGTTCCTTCGTCTATCCTAGTTTATGGAATTAGGGCCTATAATTATTGAAAATGTCATTTTTCATTAAGATGTGAGGTTCTCTTCTTCAAGGTTCCTTAAAGAGCTTCAAAAGCAAGTAGACAAGGGTTGTTAATGGAGGCTCATTGGATTCATACTCTAAACCATATCTTCTACAAGATTCCTCAAAGGCATTACTTGACAAGACCAGAACTTTGATTGATTGAATTACAAAAATAAGTCATGGTACGGATATGATGTTATGAGCAAGGCATTTTATTACTTGATTTGGATTTTGAGATTCAAATAGGCAACTTGATATTAATTTTAGGTTGATCCAAGTGATTCCATAAATTCAAGTTGTGGTCGAGATGTCCAAAGGATCATTATGTTAAGCACACGAAGTTGGAATCCAAGAGGTCGTTACAAAGGCAAAAGTTTCAAGGCATACACCATTCTTCATTCAAAAAAATCATTCAAATTTCAAGTCGAATATCATACATGTCCACTTATTCGTTATCTTCAAGATTCAAATTTCAAGCATATTCATTGTACAAATTATCAAGATTTTAAGGTTCATCAAATCATCAATCCAAAAGTGTCAAGATTCATTCAAAGAGTCAAAGGAACTTGGAAGTACAAATTTCACTTTGAAAGAAAAGAGAATATTGAGTTTGTCATTGAGTTTGTCATTCAATCCTCAAAATATTACAAGGTTTCCATATCACATAGGTTAACATCAAAAATCATCGTTTAATCCTAAAGACCTAAAACTCTTGATCCTAATCTCCTCGTCGTGTAATAAACCTTCACTTTGCATCTTCAAGATCTCTACAAGCAAAGCAGAAATACTTCAACGAAGCAATAATAGATCAAACAGTTCCCTATCACAACTCTAACCAGTTTCAAGCAGCTCCCAATCTCCACCATGTTGAGAAAATTTAATAATTTGCACGTTTGAGTTATCCTAGTTTTTAGGAGTGTCAGTAAGTTTGTTTCAGTATACCTAGTAAGTTTGTTTCAGTTTACCTAGTCAATAGGAGTTTATTTTGAACGTGTTAGATAGTGCCTATTTTCATGGTACCTTCAGTTATGTATTTGCCTATTTATAGGCTGTTAGTTTATCAATGAATATATTCACAAAAATCATATTCTGTGTACTTTTATCAACAGTGGTATCAGAACTGGTGTTACGTGAGAGGGACTGCAAATTGAGAGAGAAAAAAATACTGTGAGGGAGAGAAACAGGAAAAACTGTAGTTTTTTTTCTGCACACATGGCTTCTGAAAATAGCTTTGTGCAAGCATCTATTCCATGCTTTGATGGTCACTATGACCATTGGAGCATGCTCATGGAGAATTTCTTGAGATCCAAAGAATATTGGACGGTTGTTGTTTCTGGAGTAGCAGAAACCGCATCAGGTGTTACGATGACAGATGCGCAAAAGACAAAGCTTGAAGGGCTGAAGTTAAAGGACCTTAAAGCAAAAAATCATCTCTTCCAAGCTATCGATCGCTCAATTTTGGAAACCATTCTTTGCAAAGACTCAACCAAGCATATTTGGGATTCCATGAAGAAGAAGTACCAAGGTACGACAAGGGCTAAGAGGCAGCAGCTTCAAGCACTTCGTTCGGAGTTCGAAATACTTCGAATGAAGTCAGGAGAATCAGTTACATACTATTTTTCAAGAACGATGACAATCGTTAACAAGATGCGGATCCATGGCGACAAGACAGAGGATGTTCTCATTGTTGAGAAGATTCTTCGATCCTTGACACCAAAATTTAATTTTGTTGTCTGTTCGATAGAAGAAGCCAATGATGTTGATGAACTTTCAATTGATGAATTGCAAAGTTCCTTGTTGGTTCATGAACAAAAAATTAACCAGCAGGAGAAAGAAGAACAAGCATTGAAGGCTGTATCCGAAAATCACTTCATACCGAGTAGAGCCGATAGAGGGCGAGGAAGAGGTAGAGGTCGAAATAGAGGATTCAGAAACAACAATGATCGTGGGAACCAACAACAAAATCATCATCAAGAGAGTCAATTTCAAGGAAGAGGCCAAGGACGCGGAGGATACCACTCAATAACTTATCGATCAAAGTCAGCAGACAAGTCCAATGTTGAATGTTTCAGATGTCATAGGTATGGCCATTATAAATCAGAATGTCAAACTGATTTGAATAAAAGAAGTGGAGATCAAACTAACTTTGCAGAGAAGGAAGAAGAGGTGTCTTTGTTGATGGTGTGTCACGTGAAGGAAGAAACTCAACAAAACATGTGGTATTTAGACACTGGCTGCAGCAACCACATGTGTGGAGAGAAGGAGGCATTTTTTGACTTAGATGAATCCTTTCGCAGCTTTGTTAAGTTTGGTGACAACTCCAAAATTTCTGTTATGGGAAAAGGAAAGGTAACAATCCAAACCAAAGGAAATTCCACCCACACTATAGCTAATGTTCTTTTTGTGCCTGATTTAAAAACCAACTTGCTTAGTGTGGGTCAGTTACAAGAAAAGGGTTACGAGATTTTTATCAAAGATGGAGTATGTCAGATTCAAGATGCAAAGTTGGGCTTAATTGCTCAAGTTAACATGACGACGAATCGTATGTTCCCACTTTATCTCCATAACACAACTCATTCGTGCTTCTCGACAAAATTAGAAGATAAGGCATGGCTATGGCACTTTCGCTATGGGCATCTGAATTTTGGAGGATTGAAAACACTACATCAAAAAGGCATGGTGACGGGGCTTCCTCAAATTACAGCTTCTTCTCAAGTTTGTGAAGAATGTGTTGTTAACAAACAACACCGTACTCAATTCCCACAAGGAAAATCTTGGAGAGCAAAGAAAACGTTGGAGCTTGTTCACTCCGACATTTGTGGGCCAATAACACCACATTCTAATGGAGGTAAAAGATATATAATTACTTTCATTGATGATTATAGTCGTAGGATTTGGGTTTATTTTTTGCAAGAAAAATCTGAAGCCTTTGTAGCTTTTAAAAGCTATAAAACGCTTGTCGAGAAAGAAGTTGGTAACCCAATAAAAGTTCTTCGCACGGATCGTGGTGGGGAATATAACTCACGTGAATTTGCAAATTTTTGTGAGAACCATGGAATCAAGAGACAACTTACAGCAGCTTATACACCCCAACAAAATGGTGTATGCGAGAGGAAGAACCGCACTATTATGAATATGGTGCGTAGCCTTTTGACAACAAGTGGCATTCCAAAAAGTTTCTGGCCGGAAGCAGTTAATTGGAGCACTCATTTATTGAACAGAAGTCCTACACTTGCTGTTAAAAATTTGACACCAGAGGAAGCATGGAGCGGAAGGAAACCTACCGTAGATCATTTCCGAATTTTTCGGTGTATTGCCTATGCCCATATTCCAGATGCGAAGAGGAGAAAGCTAGACAACAAGGGAGAAAAATGTATTTTTCTTGGTGTTAGTGATGAGTCAAAAGCTTATAAATTGTACAATCCTAGCACCAAGAAAATTGTCATCAGCCGTGATGTGGTATTTGATGAAAAAAGCACCTGGTCATGGAATCAAAATGGTGTTAAAGAAAGTATTCCTGCTGATTTTGATGATGGGGAGAATGGGCAGCAGCCTATGGATAGAAAGCAAGAAGATGAAGTCACTCAAATCGTCCCAACTGATCAAAGCCCACATACAGCTGAATCACAAAGGCCTCAATATGTTCGAAGGAAACCAGCATGGATGACTGATTATAAGGTAACTGGAGTTGACCAAGGTGATGACCCACTTACACACTTTGCTCTATTTTCAGATTGTGATCCTACCATCTTTGAAGTGGTTGTCAAAGAATCAAAATGGAGAATGGCTATGGATGCTGAAATTACAGCAATCAAAAGAAATGACACGTGGGAGCTATGTGATCTTCCAAAAGGGCAGAAGACAATTGGTGTAAAGTGGGTTTACAAAACAAAGCTGAAAGAGAATGGTGAGGTTGACAAATACAAGGCACGCTTGGTAGCTAAGGGCTACAAGCAGGAGTTTGGTGTTGATTATAAAGAAGTCTTTGCTTCTGTTGCAAGGCACGATACAATTAGATTGGTGATTGCTATGGCAGCTCAAAACTCATGGCCTATCCTCCAGTTGGACGTGAAATCAGCATTCCTCCATGGAGATTTACGAGAAGAGGTATTTATCGATCAACCTCCTGGTTATGTAAAGCTTGGCAATGAGCACAAAGTGTATAAGTTAAAGAAAGCTCTATATGGGTTAAAACAAGCTCCACGTGCTTGGTATAATCGTATAGAAACTTATTTTTTAAAGGAAGGATTTCAAAAATGTCCTTATGAACATACACTTTTTACAAAGACTGAAGATGGAGGAAAAATGCTCATTATTTGCTTGTATGTAAATGATTTGATCTACACTGGAAATAATACAACCATGTTTGGAAGTTTTAAGAAATCCATGATGGCTGAATTTGAGATGTCTGATCTTGGCATGATGCATTACTTTCTTGGCATTGAAGTGGTGCAATCTTCTACTGGAATTTTTTATTTCTCAAAAGAAGTATGTGCGAGAAATCTTGAACAAGTTTCAAATGAAGGATTGCAATCCTGTAAATACTCCATCTGAGTTTGGTATGAAGTTAAACAAAGATGATGGCGGAAAGAAGGTTGATGACACTATTTACAAACAAATAGTGGGGAGTTTAATGTATTTGACAGCAACAAGACCTGATATAATGTATGTTGTAAGTTTGATTAGCAGGTACATGGAATGTCCCATAGAGATTCACCTCTTGGCTGCAAAAAGAATTTTTTGGTACTTGCAAGGTACTAAGGATAATGGGCTGTTCTACGAGAGTGGAGAAAAGTCAGATTTGTTTGGGTTTACAGATAGTGATTATGCAGGAGATTCAGACGATCGAAAAAGCACATCTGGGTATGTTTTTAAGATGGGGACAGGAGTTGTTTCATGGTCATCAAAGAAGCAACCTATTGTCACATTGTCATCCACTGAAGCTGAATTTGTTGCTGCAACAGCTTGTGCTTGTCAAGCTATATGGCTAAAGAGAATTCTTGAAGAGCTGCATTTTAAGGAGGATGGACCTACTCAGATTTACTGTGACAATAGTTCAGCAATAAAGCTTTCAAAAAATCCAGTTTTACATGGTCGAAGCAAACATATAGATGTGAAGTATCATTTTTTGAGGGATCTCACAAATAATGGAGTTATTAATCTTACTTACTGCAGAAGTGAAGACCAGATAGCTGATATTCTAACCAAGCCTCTCAAGTTCCCTGATTTCAGAAGCTCAGGAGGCTACTTGGTGTTTGTACTTCACAGTTTTCAATTTGAGGAGTGGAGTTTCAAAGCTTAACTCTTACTAAACTGAATGTGTGTCTGGAGCATCAGTTTAAGGGAGGGATTGTTGAGAAAATTTAATAATTTAGTTTTTAGGAGTGTCAGTAAGTTTGTTTCACTATACCTAATAAGTTTGTTTCAGTTTACCTAGTCAATAGGAGTTTATTTTGAACGTGTTAGATAGTGCCTATTTTCATGGTACCTTCAGTTATGTATTTGCCTATTTATAGGCTGTTAGTTTATCAATAAATATATTCACAAAAATCATATTCTGTGTACTTCTTTATTAACACACCATAGGTTCATGTAACAAAGTCTCACAATTTGAGGGTTGAGATTCACTCTACTGTAACTGTCACCTTCATCCTTAACTACCTATAAATTCTTCATCTCCTTCAATCACCATCATTTTTTTGCAATCCTGAGAGGAATCACACAAACAGCTTCAACCTTTCTTCATTCTTCCTCTGCAATTCTTCATCCATAACCGCATCATCATCCTCCATCACTACAGAAAACTACAACAACTGCACCTTCAATCATCTTCATCGCTGTAATTTCACATACAACCTTCATTCGTCCCAAATCTTCATCATCTGCATCTCTGCAATAACTTCAACAACACACAAGATTCTCAACATTACAACAACATCACGAAAGTAACAACAGAGATACGCACAAGAATCACCACAACAGCAATTCACAGAATTTGAATCGGAAAAAAGAAAATAGAAGAAGAGCAGAGGAAGAAGAATTGATCAGAGAAACTGAATTGAGACAAGAACGTGTATATACTTGATATTTCTCTCGTCATCACCGTCATCGAAGCCGCGTCGGACGGACTCCGATCGGTAAACTCTCAGAACCTCTGGATTGATACTCTTCTTTTACTAGTTTTCGATAGTTATCGTCGGCTTGGTGTCTGTTCTTCCTCGAAGTCTCGTTGCCGTCAATGGACCGTGAAATCCCTAAGCTACGGTTCTGATTGGAGCTTCGATTGAAGCCATTGTACCGACCTAATATTGATTCGAAGCGAACGCTCGAAGAGACGCGGTTGCGGCGTTGATGTTTACGGTGGTAATCAATGGTAGTAGCCGTGGCGTTGTGTTGTTCTCTGCGATGACAGAGTCATCCGATTGAGACGAAGTAGAGGAAGGTTGAACGGATGTGAATGGTGGCCGACGAGACAGTCACGGTAGCAGAAGTGTGAGCAAAATGAAAGGTTGAACGGCGTTGAACTCTGCGGGGAGAAGGGGGAGTTAGACGCGTCGTTCAGCCGTAAGGAAGGAGGATATCGTGTGTTGTGAGAAGGTGAGAAGCCACAAAAGCATGGAACCCTAATTTTGCATCCTTTTCTACCTTTCAATTTATTGTTTTACGTTCTTTGTTTTATTTTGTTTCGGATAATAAAACAAGAAACTAATGGACCAAAAACAAAAATTGGATATTGATGGATGTGGTTGTTGAAAGGAGTTATGGACTAAACCCTTCCCAGGCCCGTTTCCTCAGTTTTTTGGAAGCCTTGTGATGGAATACAAAAAAGCTCATGGGCTCAGCATGGATGGCCCTTGCACCACAAGTCATTTTCCTGATCACCACTCCATAAGCCAGGCTTCACACCTCCCTCTTTTTACTTTAATTTTTCAGTTTCGTTATTAATTTTGTGCAATCAATTTCATGAGTTTCTTGCATGATTTTCTTCTGAATTTTTGTGTGAATGTCAATATGTTAGTCTTTTACTTAGTGATATTTTTCCATTAATTTTTCTATTAGTTTAGGAATTATTTCAATTAATGATGGAAATTAGGTCTTCTTGGTGTTTCTTGTCAATTTTCCTTATTTTTGATCCAATTTCTTTGCATGGTGAATGATTAATAAGCATGTTTTGATCCTTATATGAATGATTGAGTATATGCTTTTGGTTATGTTCATAAAAAGCCTCATAAGCTTGATAAAAATATGTTTTATGTTTCACTGAATGTTCATATGGTTTGCAAGCTTTGTGATAAAATGTTGAAGCAACTTTTGTGATATGAAATGTTTGAGGATTAGTTGGTTCGATCACTTGTACAAAGTTTCTGTAGAGTTCTCTTATCACTTGTGTGACTTTGAAGAGGCAGCGAACCTTCTATGTTAGGTATCACAAGAATCTTTTTACTCTCTCATTTAAGCACCAAGGTATATCATTGTTGACATAAGAAGTAGGATAGAGATTCCATGAGCTGAATTTGTACCTTTGTAGGCTCTATATTTGCGTATTTAGGGATCGATTTTTCTCACTTTTTAGTCTTTTCCCTTATCTTGAGTCTTTACTTGGACACATTCTTGTTTATTGATTGATTACTTAAGGCTTGCTTAGAGTTTAGGCTCTTATTTGGTTGCTACTTGTTGGTGATGTTGGATCATTACACTTAAGTGTTTGGTTGGTTTTCAAGCCATTTTTTATTGCTTTTCCTTTTTTTATTGTTGATCGATGTGTCACTCAGTTAGAATTTAGATAACGACTTCGCTCTTAGTGCATGTTCCCTATAGGTCTTTATTGCTTTTCTTTATTTATTGTTGATCGATGTGTCACTCAATTAGAATTAAGATAACGACTTTTCTCTCAATGCATGTTCCCTATAGGACTTTATTTATTTCCTTTATTTATTGTTGATCGATGTATCACTCAATTAGAATTGAGATAACAACTTCGCTCTCATTGTATGTTCCTTTAAGATTTTTATCCTTTCCCTTAGGCATATCTTTGTATGCTAACACTGGGTACATTTTCCCCTTTGTAATCCAAACTTTAGGATCACCATGTTTGCATGATTCCTTTGTGATTATTTCCCTATCTTTGGGAGATGTTTGCGTAAGCTTTTAAATGTGCTGGTTGACTTATAGAGGCTTCCATCTTGCCTAAGTCATATCAACTTTGTATGTTAAGAATTAATGTTATCTTTACACTTTAAGTCTTTACTGCTAGTGAAATTGTTGATGGCTTTTGATTTGGTTTATAATGCCTTATCGTAGAACCACTTATGCATAACCCTTAGGGGAACATTAGTGTTTTGTGTGTGACACATTCATGCTACTTGATTGATGATTTGAAATGCACATTATGACTTAGGCTTGATTGATCATTGCTTGCTTATCAGGTGATACACTTAGGTGTTTGGTAGGCTTGTAAGCCATCTTGTTTTGTAGTTTGTATTCTTGCTTATGTCTTTGTATGCTCCCTTAGATTCACTTTTAAATCAAGATAGACATTAGGTCTTAAACCATGCATGCTAATATTAGGTAGCTTTTCCCTTTGTTAATCCTAACTTTAGGACCACCATTGTATGATAACATTAGGAATATAATCTCCCTTAGATTTTTCATTCCCCTTTTGTATCCATTAAAACAAAAACTCTTTCTTAATAAAAAACTTTAAAACATTTAATAAATAAAGATGCGAATCGTATGCAGTTGAGTCTTATGGGGAATAGTGAGGTGGTACATTCTTAACCTTACTTTTCTTCAATTTATGGACTTTGTTCCGATTCAATTCACAAACTCGTTTGCAAATAAGTGGAGAAATAGTTGATGTCCCTCCATTGGGATTAATTCTCTAATATCCCAACAAAAATATTAAACAAATTCAAACATTTTTCCTTCGGTCTGCCTTCGGGCTTTTCTTCGAAAACCTTTTCATAAAAAGGATGTGTTATTTCCTCTATACGCATACGACGCATAAGTCCCCAAAGATCGGGCGACACTATGTCTACTACTTGAGTGCGAGTGTAACATTATCCACCTAAAAAAACAAAACAAACAAAAACTTTTGAGCTAAACTAAGGTGTTTTGATTCCTTGAAAAGGATAAGTAGGCATTGGATTACAGGGCTAAGTGAGCACAACTATTTAAAACCTTTGTTTTACCTGTATTTTTATTTTTCATTCATGCATTCCCTTAGCTTATAAGCTTTAGATATAGACATATCCTTTGATTAGAACAACAAGAGTGGATCCTGTGGAGTACCACTGACGTGATGGGTGATAATACATTCCCCTTGCGTAATCGACTCTCGTACCCTTTCTCTTGATCGCAAGACCTTGTTTTCTCTCAGGTTTACTCGATGTTTTCCTTTCCCTTATGTTAATTAAATACCATTCGATGGCGACTTCATTGTTCATTTTCCTAGTTGCCTCAGTGATGTTGTGGCTACTACTGCTGATGTGGTTGTGTACAGGATGTCTTATCTGATATTCTAACATCTTGCCTGGAGTGGAAAATCTTGATGTGAGGTTTTTTTATCTTCTATTGTTGTTGCCTCTGATGTGTGAACTTGGGTAGTTCATATTTGTTATTTTGGATTTTCTAGTGATTTGGGGTTTCTCTTTGAGGGGGAGTCTTCATCATGTGTGTCAGAGGGAGTAATGAACATGTCTCATCTGTCTAGCTCTTATACTGCAGAGGAGTTGTGTTGTGTGATATCAGACCACATGTTTGGACATCTGTTCTTATGGATTATTGAAGATGATGATTTGTAATTGCGGTGTAGTCTATGATATATTTCTATGGATGTAGTTTGTATAAAGTTTACATGTTTGAATGTAGCTTATGTTATGGTTTTATTCCTCTCTCTAAGGTTTTTGTGCACTGGTGGTTTTAGCCAAAATTTTCCAAATGGGGAGATTATTAAATCTATGGTTTTAGGATTGGCATAAATTTTTCTAAAATATGATTCTCTACTGATGTTGAACAAGATGTCATAACATCTTGACCAATTGTCATGACAGGTTTTGCTATCATGCTTATCAGACAGATGTTGGGTCACATGTCTTGACATCTTGGCCTATTATGTAACAGAGGTTGTTGTTTTATCTCTTGACATATTTGATTTATTTTTGGGAGATCCTTTTCAATATATCTCATTATTATTCACAGGTCAAGGAAATTTATTTGGAACAAGTGCATATTTGATTTGGTTTCATTAAAAAGGATCTTAGAGACTTTTTAGGAAACATTAAAATATTTGTTCCTATTTTTATGTGAAGATCTTGCAGCAGATTTAAAAAGTGAAGATTAGATTTTATTTGAAGGGTCCTAGCCCATACTACAAGAGTCTATAAATAAGGACTTTCTAAACCTAAAATAGCAAGCACTCACATTGATTAAATAATGGTTGCAACATAAGGATTAAGGTTTTGGGAGTCTTTTAAGGTCTTTTTTTGTGTTTTTTGTATGTCACTCATGTATCTTTTGATGCATTGAGTTTGACTGATTGTTACTTGATTTTATATTAATTTATTATTCTCACTCATGAGATTTTAATAAAAGAGTTAAGTATTGTTCTTAGTTCAAGCTTTTAAGCAAAAATAAGTATTGTTTATTTGAAGTGTAATCTTCTATTTGGTTCTTTTGGTCTAGTCACAAGGTTTGTGACTGTAGGTATCATTGCAGTGATTGGAAGTGAAAGGGGGATCTCATATCTAGTAGTCTCTAGGTAGAAGTTGTACAAGGTAGTGATTAGGCGAGAAGTTTTAAACTAGGGTTGGCTTAACTTTGAACTAATACTATCATAGTGAATTTCCTTCCTAGCTTGGTAGCCCCAAGAGTAGGTGACGTTGCACTGAGTTGGATTAACAATTGTTTGTCTTGTTTAATTTTCTGCAATTTATTTTTCTACACAATCTCCTGGTTTAGAGAGTGTTCTATCAACATATATTATAACATCTATCTTGACATTGTATGGTGTTGGGACATCAGTCTTAACATCTATTTTGCAAGTACCAAAATTTCAAAAAGGAATTATATTATTCAACTCACAATAACATTGATATCTCAACAAAACATAAGTAGCAACTTTAACAAAACAAAACAAGTGAAAGTAAACGTTCCCATCCCGATGTTACATGATCACATAAAGACCCTACTAATAAGATAACAAACTAATGGAAGCCACTCCAAGAGCTATCTTCCACTTACTTCAACAATGCTACTCCTGAGTATCTGCAAGTTGTCCATGGTGGACAACATTAAAGCAAAGGGGGCGAGAATACACTTTAATAATTAATGGTGAAAACAAGAAGAAGTAGATTATCATATAACAATAACATATACATTAATCAATCAACACCAACATATTAAGTATTCTCATCCAACAACACATCAACAAAAATCATTACAAATTCAACACTTATGCAATATACTCAACACCAGCTTGATATGCATGTGGTACCAAATATGAACACTCAGGTTCATCTCACCTCCCCAATCCCCAATATAGGTTCGGATTCCCTCTTGGAACTAGAGTACACCAAAATAGCTACCATCACCATAAGTAACACTTCACTAATTCCCCACCATAGAAATTAGCTACTCGCACACAATCCCCACCATAGGATTGAGGCTCACCTAAAAGAATAAAAGTTCAGACAATATAAATGCATGACTCTCAACATTAGCATACAACAAGACATACACATTGGTCTCTCTTTTGACTGTGTATCCCACCAACAACATAATCACCATCAACATAATATGCATATAATTAAACATGCAACATAATTAACAACATCATCAGAATAACATCATCAATATCAGTACCATAATAACATCATCAAACTTCATCATAATAACAACATCGTCATAACATAACATCATACACCATATGAAACATTACTCAATATTACTACAACCAAAAACAATGTAAACTTCAACAACCCAACATATGCATATTCATAAACATATAATCATGTTATTTCATTATAACATCAACATTTCATTGTGGTAACTCAATGATTTGCTAATAGATCAAACAAAACATCATAGACATTCCAAAGTTAGACACCTGACTATCACTCAATTATTTCACAAAGAACTACCATGATGTAGATATGAGCATTATCTTTCTAACACTTTAAATGGGGCATCATTTGGACATACGGATCAAAAGTTATGGTCAAAATCATCGAACAATGCAACAAAAATCAAAACAAACATTCTGGAAGTTTGGAGTCGACTCCCAGCCTCTATCGGTCGACTCCTAGAACATACTGGTAGACTCCCAGCATGTATGGGTCTACTCCTACTATGCAGTCTTTAAAAAATTCCTTTTTTGTTGGTTTGCAGTCGACTCCAAACACGTATGGATCGACTCCAAATGTTGTTTTTGCATGAAAAAACTAATTTTTAAACTATCAAAACACTACCTTATATGACATCAACTTATTTTATAAAAATATACCAATTTAATCCAATTTCCCTATTGTTATAGCACCTTAAACTCCTATATTACGCCATGTGTTCATGAATCAACAACACATTACAACAATATCAACATTTTCATCATCCCTAAATCACCATTAACACATTAAGTCACAACCTTCATACATCCATCAATGGTAGATCTTCATACATATAAATAAAGGTAAATCAAATATAATTGCAGTCACATAATCACACATATGAACACCATAAATCATCATTCAAACATTGATTCATGAGAAAACACAACAATTATCATATAAGAACTATCATAGCATCACAATTCAGAATAATGAATCAAAACACCAAATCCTAAGGAGGTTAAGGGCCCATCCGTCTATCCCTCATGCTTTAATATCCATTAGAGAATCACATATTTTCCCTTACCTTGTTTTTCCTAGTAAACAAACAAATCCTCTCTTTGGAATTCTTCTTCTCCTACCTCTAGTCAACCTTGTCTCTCTTGCCTCTTTGCGCTTCTCACTTTTCTACATATTGTCAGTTTCTATTCTACATTCTCCTTAATAAAAGAAAAACCTAACTCTCTAATTAGGCTATTCCCTTCCTATCCTCCATATTTTCCTTAATTCCAACATTGCCCTCAATTTTTCTACACAACTTACTTTCCTATAATTTTATTATTCTAATATATTTACTTAATTAAATTAAATAAACTCTTATTATTTAACTATCAAAATAATTCTAAATAGTTTTAATTTATTCCAACTAACTTTTACTCCAATTGGTTATTTAACTACTACCACTCATCAATCCAATAAAGTACACAAAATCATAATTAATTCTTAATTAAATCAATTAAAATAATCTATTTGAAAATAGGGTGTTACAATGTTAAATTCCATTTTTTCGCTTCAGTTTCAACAGTTCAGTTTTTTTCCACTTTCTTGTTTTTCTCCACTACTTGGCCCGTGATCTACCAGTTACTAGTATAAAATCAGAGCTTATAAATTGAACTTTTCAGTTTAGAAATTTGACCAAATTTTTTAGAATTAATTTTAGGCAGAAATTACTTATTTGTAAAAGCGCTTATTTGCTCACACTGAGTGATAAACACACCTGATAATTATGTTATATGATTTTCCAATTTACATTTGGATCGTTCAAGCTGTAATCATGTCGCCTTCAGATTTCCAGAATTTTATTCTAACATTTATTCAGTACATGTTTTAGAGCTTCATTCTTATTTATTACGTATTCACTACTATTTACATGTTTCTACTTTACTGCTTTATTATATATTGAATAGAATTGCATGTACCTTCATTACTATCTTATTATAATTTGTATGTTTAGAATGTTAGATTTAATTTCCAATTATTGTTTCTGTTTCATTTATAATATGTCTGGATAATTTCATAATGTCCAGACCGTGGGGACCGTCGTACCGACAGTACTCACATTTAAGTCATAAAATTAATGATTAAATTGGGATTTATTTAGGGGCTGATTTTTAATCTACTTTTAATTAAAATGTTCATTGCGAAAGCGGAACTTAGAGATATAGGTTCCGATTCGAAATAACGGAACTTGTATCTGACTTAGATAAAAAAATCATATTTTAATAACAAGGATTGCAAAAGAATCTTTTAATTAATTTATAAAAATTATTATTTTCAAAAAGGGATTTTAAGAACATAAACGGACACACAGAAGCTGTCGTTTATGCACTTAAAATTCAGTATTAGATGAGTAAAAGTTAGTAATATGTTTAAACTTATTTTAACACTATAAACAACTTTTCGAATAAATAAAAGTAACTAATTTTCAAAAACATAGTTTTGCATTTTAACAACGTTGAACAAGCGAAAGCAGAAGTATAGATTTTAGGCTAAAACCCAGTTTCGGTTGCGCCAAAGCGTACGATTCCTTTAAATTGATTCTTTTTCTTACAAGAAAATATTATCCCAAATTTAATCATAAACTAAATAAATTTGAGAGTGGTGTATGTTGACGAGAGCCACATTTCGGTCTCCGTCTTTTAATTGATTCTTAAATCCAGCTTATTTCTTTCCCTTGCACAACCAAAACCATGATCGATAGTGTTGCACCCCAAAATTTTCCCTCTCATTTATCAAATATTTTCTCACAAGATCTCCTTTGGTTCATTACTGCACAAGGATTGATCAGCTCAAGACACCTCCTTAAGCACTGATGACTAAAATTAGGGTTTGAGATTGCACAAGGATAACTGAGTTTTTAATGCCTCATATGACTTTCATGGATCATTATGGACCCCCAAGATTGCTCCTGACAAGTTTCGAGCTTTGGATCACATTTATGCTCAGTCAATTGAGCAGTTGACCTAAAAGTCAACTATATTGGGGGAAAAGTCAATTGTGGCCAATTTACAGTCAAACTTCATAATTTTTTATCCATATCAACATTATAAACTCATATGTATCATTTGATCAAATTTTGACCATAATTCCTCAAGAAATTTGATCAAATCATCAAAAGGGCAAAATGGTCAAAATTAGGGTTTTGATTGAGAAAGGGCAATTTCTGATTTTTGACCTAGCAAATGGTTAATTGGTTTAAGGCATGATCTCAAGAGTTCAATTTCATCATTTTGACCTAATGGCATGACTCAAAACATTACTCAAGATCAATTGATTGATAATTGATTTACACTCAACTGATCAAAAATCAATTGTACACTGAAAAGTCAACCTTTGACTTTTTGGTCAAAATCAAGTGTCAAAGATCAAAATTCATCAAAAAATGTCAAAATATGAAACTTGTTGATCTATAAATCAAAAAGTCAAGATTTCATTTTGAAAAGTCAAAGTTTTCAAACTTAGAAATTTTTCTAAGTGTTGGAAACTTCATATTTTTTCATAACTTTGAGCCATTTTTTCACCATGATGCAAGATGATTCAAAAGAAACTTTCAACATGAAAGTTTTAGATCTCCATGAGATATAAAAATTTTATTTACACAACTTCTCCTAGAAATTCTTGGATCTCAAGTTATTAATCCATGAAGTCATAGTCTTGAAACTAAACATTTAGTGAAAATTTTGCCCTAGTTTAGGCAGGATTTTGACCTAACTTCATGGCAATTATTAATATAGTTCCAAGGGGAATTTTTAAAAGTGATTCAAAGAGGGGTTGTATAGAACATTACAAGCTTTCTAAAATGTCCAAGAACTCCTTGAGATCATTCTTGAGCAAGGAGAATCGAAGAGAGGAGTTAGGGTTTCAAACTAAAATTATAGGACATTTTAATGATGAACAAAAATGCAATTCCAATGTTAGGCTGCATAATATTGCTTTACAGGCCTTCTAACTTGTGTATCTATCCATCATTAATGGATTACACAAACTTTTGAGCTTTAATCCAAGTGGTTTAAGCTTTATCCAATTCACATTTCCATTAATGGCACAAAGTGAACACTTCCATTTTGGAAAAGCAAGCTTTATGCACAAAGTCAATTCTTGAGCCTCTAACTTGTTCCCTCTGATCACACTCCATCTACAAAGTCAGAAGCAAGTGTGTTTAAAGTATAACCACTCTATCTTAGCAACTACATAAGACTTTGAAACTTGGATTTCTCAAAAATCACATGTTATGCTTAAACTTGTGATTTTGAATTTTGATCAACTACAAGCTTCCAAACTTGTGGCTTATAAATAGAGGCACTATTTGTGAGCTAGAACACAAGCTGAAGCACCCTGAAACACACCAAAACTCACTCAAATCAGAAATTGCCCAAAAACTCCATTGTTGCACAGTTTCTAACCTTCAACACCAAACTCATATTTCCCTCGTGCGTTTCTTGGCCTTTTGATTCCTAAAGTTTCCTTACATCAAATACTACTCATCCCCATCCTCATTCAGGAACTGTAACACCATTTACCATAACCTCCATAACCAAAAAATAGAGTCTGCACATTGACTTCTCCAAGCCATTTCAGCCATCCATTGCTCAAGCTAACCATTGCATTAACTTCCTGGGAACTTGAGGAAGCTAACCTGATCATTGCAACACCTTGAATCAAGCTCATTTGCATTTCACGATTTCTAATTTTGAGGTAAGTTTTCCTAACTTGGAACTCTTCATACAAGTATCATTAATGGTTTATTTGTGAATAAGAAATGTAGATATCATTGTCCTGAAGCTAACCATGTCCTTAGATTTCATTATTTTTTCTTGAGTAGTTAGAATTTTGAATCTGAACTTTTTAAAATATTTAGGTCAGGATTTGGTACCATTAGAAATTCATGCTCATTTTTGAGAATTAGCTTAAGTTATTTACATATTCAGAATCGTGAGAAAATTTCTAACAAGTTTGATGTTGGAAGTTTTATGAATGGTTGAGAAATGAATGAGATATAGGTGGTATGGCTGGAGGTTGAAGATGAAGTGTTTTCATGACTCATTTTGTATTATATATTTATCATTTCATTTAAATTAACGGATGTATAGCCACCCAAGTGGTAAGGCAGCACGCTGGTAACCAAGAGGTCATGGGTTCAACACCCAGCGCGCTGCCTTTTGTCTTTTTTCACATTTTCTTTACATTTTTTATTCTTGGCGCGCACAGGCCTCCAAATGATTGGGCCTTACTTTTTTGCTATTTCTGACCCCCTGCCTTGTTGTTTGCACCCCTGGCCCATTTATTTTTCTTTGTTATTTTGTTTTCTTTCTTTTTTATTTTATTTTAATTTTATATTTTCTTTTTTATTAATATTATTATTATTATTATTATTATCATTAACAAAAAATCCAAAAAAATATTTATATTTTATTATTTATATTTATTTAGTTTATTTTTCTTCATAAAACTAAAAGAACAAAAACATTTTCTTTAATAAATTTCCCTTTTTTAAATACTTAGATAATAAATCTTAATTATTATTATATTATTTTCTTGTAAATTAAAATCAATTTAGAACTTATGACTTTTATTTTATTTACTAGTTTAATTAAATTCACAAAAATCCTAAAACTTGTTTTTTCTTTAATAAATTAATTTCTTTTATTTAACTTAATCTTAATTTTCTTTTTTAGTTAATTATTTTATATTAGTTAACTAGGTCAAAAAACCTTTTTTTCATGAAAACCAAGCAAAATCACATTTCTTTTTACATTTACATTCTTGCATTTTTACTTATTCACTTTTGTACATTTATTCAAATTTAACATGGTTGTAATAATTATTTAGATTTAATTTCTTGTGATTCCCCATTTGTAATTTATACACCCCCTCCGCTAAATGATGTAATAGCATAGTAATTTTAATTTCCGCAATTTATTGCTTTATATATAAATGCTAGTAATTAGGGTTTTGTATGAAAAGATTAAAACCAACAAGTAACAAACCCTAATCAAGACAAATCAAGCATGTAAATCAATACACTTTCACACATACACCCCTAGGGCAAATCCACTTTGTTGTCTTATAAAAATGGCCATATTATGCATGTGAGGTATCTTAGCAAAAACAAGCAAAATACAAGATCATAGTCCCTCGATGACGCTATCCATGTTGCCTTTAAAAATGATCTTAGTCCCTAAAGAAAATGCTAAGATATCTTACAACATTGCTAATCATGGCTATACGATGACCCTTGCCCGTCCCTTTTACATCCAAAGATAGGGTTACTTACCAAATCAATGGTAAGATAACAATGTCAAAAGAAAGGAGAAATAAACATGAAAGACTTTTGAGTAGGTAGAATATTTTTAGTTATTGCTCAATTTCAAAACAAAAACATCCTTGTTATTTTCAAAAAACAAACACCAAAACTTTCAACAAACATCTTACAAACTTGAAAACATTTTCAAAAGATCAACACTTTGTATACATTTTCACGAACGAGAATCATTACAAAGTTCTGCCAAACAATGGCACCTTTTCAAAATACTTTCAAAAACCACACAAAGCACATTTTCAAACAAAAGCAAGTGATCTAGCAAGTAACTAAGAGCCCATGGAAACCATGGATGAAAATAGTGCTAATACCTTCCCTTTTCATAATCTACCCCCCGAACTCATAAAATAATCTCAAAGGTCTTTCATGTTCTTTTCACCCTTTCCTTTATTTGGATAAAAGAAAAGTCGGTGGCGACTCTTGCTAACTGCAACATTTGTGATTAAATGCAAAATAACCAAGTCAGTTCTCCCACCGCGTTATAGAATTGGCGACTCTGCTGGGGAGAACTTTAAAAAGTGGGGGTTACCTTAGGGCTATATCACATTTACTTTCTTTCATTGTTTGACTTATATGCTTTACATTTTGGTTCTTTGTTTAGGTTTGAATCCTCTACCCGGATTTGGGATACCTTATAGGTAAGTAGCAATACGTTATGGAAACTGTGTGGGGTATACCGACATGGTCTAAGCAATAACTACGTTAGTGTGACATATTTGTGGGTACAGGTAGCCCTTGAGTAGTCAAGGAGAATACGGAGCCGCTGAGTGATGTCATGAAGCACTAACTAACTTCTAGAACCTTTATTTGACCAACTTGGCCATTAGGACATAGTGAGATGACCGACTTTGGTGCAGTCCGAAGTTGGTAGATACTCAATACTACACTCATTGAGGTTTGGTTTTTTGGGATATTTTGGTCGCCATTAAAGAGGCTTGCGCTGAAACAATGCCTAAGAAAACAAACCAGTGATATTGAGCTCCCTTAGAATCCAGTTACTATTGCTAGGACAGGTTTGAGCCAACTAAACTTCAAGAGGGTACTTACCTATGAGACTCCATGAAAGCCTAAACCTAAGGACTTGTTTGTATATATCTACTTGTATAAAATATCATAAACATCATAACATCATACTCATACTTACTAACCATTTCAAGGATTTTGGGATTTATCTTTGTTTTGTTTTGTAGGACATGGATTCTATTCGCAGGAAAACCATTCAAGTCAATCTTGTAAGGATCCCTCCTCAACTTAAAGAGTTAGCATCAAGGGTTCCTGAGAATTCTCCATTTACCGAAAGACATGGTCGCCTCCTAAACTTGGTTACCTCCAACATTGATGAGGATATGATGAAGGTGCTCTTCCAATTCTTTGATCCTCTACACTATTGCTTCACATTTCACGATTATCAACTTGTGCCAACTTTAGAAGAATTCTCCCAACTCTTGAGGATTCCCATTCTCAATCAACTACCCTTCAATGGTACTAAAAGAGATCCAAATCCAGAAGAGATTGCTCAAGCCCTACACTTGCAACCATCTGATATCACAACTAATTGGGAAACAAGGAGTGGTGTCGAAGGTTTCTTAGCCAAGTTCTTGTTTGAGAAAGCCAAAACTGTTGGAATTCCTTGGATTTGCAAGCTTTTGAGGAAATTGTGGCTCTCCTCATCTATGGGATGGTTTTGTTTCCAAATCTTGACCAACTCATATATGTGAACGCCGTCAAAATCTTCATGTCTCGTAACCCGGTGCCTACTTTGTTAAGGGACATCCTACATTCTTTTCACACTCGCACTATGAGGAAAAGAGGTATCCTTATGTGTTGTACTCCTCTCTTGGCAAGATGGTTTATTTTGCATCTTCCCCAATCTGTATTGAAGAACGAGTAAGGTTCAAGGTGGTCACATAGGTTGATGACGCTTAAACATTCAGACATTCATTGGTGTTCCCGATCTGTGGAGAATGTTACTATCATCGAACGTTGTGGAGAATTCCCCAATGTCCCCTTACTTGGCATTATAGGAGGTATCACCTACAACCCCTGCTTAGCCTTAAGACAGTTTGGTTACACCCGAAGGGATGGTCCACATGAGATGCTTATTCAAGGTTTGGTGTTTGACTACGAGAATGACAATCAAGGTCACCGCCAGAGGTTTATTCGAGCTTGGAGGATGTTGAACAAAGTAGATAGCAAGACATTGGGGCACAAGAATTTCATCCCTCTTGAGCCTTACCTAAAATGGGTACGAGCTCGTGCTCAAAGTCTTATGATGCCTTACCCCTCTATTATCCCGGTTATCATAGAGCCTGTTGTGAAAGGAGATGTTCCATATACTATCCTGCATCCTGAAATGCCCACCTCTCTCGAAGACTTGCAAAGGGATTGGATACAACTTAAGGGGGAGTGAGACACTTTCGAGGCCCAATTCTACGCCAGCGAGAAGAAGGTTCTGAAACTCACCAAGCAACTTCCTGAGGAGTGGAGTCCGAATGCCTACATCGCACCAAAGAGGATGCGTTCAACTTTTTTATCTTAGAGTTTTTGTAAGCCCAAAAGAGGCATGATGTACTCAAAATTTAATTTATTAATATGACGTGTGTTCCTTTTTTGTCTAAAGCAAATTTAAATCTCTAATTTCCTTGAAATCATTGCATATGCATCTCTATTCATCATAACATAAGCAGGTTTCTTACCACAGGTCTCCTTATCTTTCTACTGTTTATTTCAGTAAGATGGATCTTGAGAAGACAACAAAAGACCTCCAGGCGCATAATGCTTAGTTTCAACAGATGTTCTTGAGTCTAGCCAAAGGACAGGAGGATTTGAAAACTTTGTTGATCAAAGAAAAGAAGAAGAAATCAAAGAAAGCAACCGGTGTTCTGAATCTAGGAAGAAGGTTCCCAGGGCCAGCCAGGCGGACCCTAGACTTCGCAACATCATCTGGTGAAAATGATAATCAAGAAGGGAAAGGCAAAGAAGCGACTGCCCAGCCAGAATCTGAAGAGGAAGAAGAAGAGGATTACTCTGAAGAGCAATATCCCTCGGCTGACGACAAATACAAACATTTGGAAGAGCGTCTAAGTGCAATGGAAATTCAGAAAGTGCACGGGCTGGACTTCGAAGAGCTGGGTTTGGTGTCTGGGATTGTTATTCCACCAAAGTTAAAAGCACCAATATTTGATAAGTATGACGGGGTTTCGTGTCCCAAGATGCATCTCCGATCTTATGTGAGGAAGATACAACCTCACACTGCTGACAGAGATTTATGGGTCCACTTTATTTAAGACAGTCTATCCGGGACTCAGCTAGATTGGTTCTATCAACTAGAGAGGGCCAACATCCATAATTGGGAAGACCTTACTGCTGCTTTTTATAAACAGTATCAGTATAACGCAGACCTTGCTCCCACATGTACTCAACTCTAGAGTATGGCTATGGTTTCAAGTGAAGGTTTGAAAGACTACGCTCAGAAATGGAGGGACTTAGCAGGAAAAGTCCAACTTCCCCTGTCTGATAGAGAACTAGTAGACATGTTTTTGGGTACCATGTCCGGTCCTTTCTTCAATCATCTAATTGGAAGCTCCTCAGCAGGCTTCACTGAATTAATCTTGACCGGGAAAAGAGTGGAAGCTGGGATTAAGAGTGGAAAGATCCAAAAGGACGCATCCTCCAGTTCCGTGAGAAAACCATTTATTGGGAAGAAATAAGTTGGTGTTGTGTATCCTCAAAGGAATCAGGACAGAACTGAACGTCGTCCAATGGTAGGGGCTGTCATGATCCCTAAGCCTGCACCTACTCAACAAAGAAGCAATCAGCCTAGAACAGAAAGATCGGTAATACAATTTACCCGGATAAATATGACGCTGTCTCAAGTCCTACCATATTTGTTGAGATCTAATCTGGTAACTTTGAAGGAAGCCCTAAAGAATCCTAACACCGCATCTCCTCATTACCACCCTAATACTCGTTGTGCTTACCATTCAGAAATTCCAAGCCATGATACCAACAACAGTTGGGCTTTGAAAAACAAGGTGCAAGACCTTCTCGAGGAAAAAGAAATTGAATTCGATGCTCCTGAGATCCCAAATGTTATCACCGCTCCTATGCGCAAGCATGGCCGTGATGTTAACGCTGTTGAAGATGATGTGTTTATTACTGTTGTTGATGAACTTGTTACTCCTCTTCTGACTGTCAAGAGGAACCTGTTGAAGGCCGATTTATTTCCGGGTTGTGACGAAAGCTGCCACCTCTATTTCCCTACCAACTGGTTGTCATTTACTGAAAGCAGGTGTTCAGCGCCTGATAGATGACAAAGAGATTTTGTTTGAAAAGACTCTTGTCCCAACCATTTCTTACAATGATGTTTCAATAGTAACCATTTTCGCCAATCCTTCCAGGGTCTCCACCAAAAGACCCGTTAGGATTACATTAGTTCCTAAGGTGGCTCCACTGATAATTACTATGCCAGGGCCGATCCCGTACTCCTCAGATATAATTGTCCCATGGAACTATGGGGGCAACGTCTACTATCACGGTGTCAAGCAGGATTGGCTGGCTGACGAAGACTCGATTTTTGAGAAGGATGACCCCGACATCAACAACATTGCGGGAACCAGTAAGATAACCCGAAGTGGAAGAGTATTCTCTCCTGAGATTGCTCCTCCAAAAACTATTACCGGTCCTGTGACCATCCCTGCTTTTGTTCCTACTACTACAATTCCCATGGTTACCCCTACTGACACCCCTACCACCGAGTCGGCCGAGACTCGGGGCAAAGGCATTCTAGTTGAGCCTATCCGGATGAAGGTGCAATCAGTATCTATCCCAGAGGCCTCCCAAAAGGAGATGGAAGAAATTCTAAAAATTATAAAGAGAAGCGACTACAACATAGTTGAATAGTTAGGGCAGACTCCGTCAAACATTTCCATGCTAGCTTTATTGTTGTGCTCCGAGGCTCATGCGAAGGCCTTGGTAAAATTTCTTAAAATTTCCCACGTACCACAAGAAACCTCCGCCGATCAGTTCCAAGACTGTGTGGCCAGCTTGACCGCGGATAACGGTTTAGGCTTTTCTGATGCTGACCTGACACCTAGAGGGAGAAAACACAAAGAGGCATTACATGTCTGTCGAATGCAGGGGCACAACTTTGGCCCAAGTCCTGGTTGATACTGGTTCATCCTTGAATGTGTTGCCTAAGAAGGCTTTATATATACTAGACTATGAAGGTCTGACCTTAAAACCCAGCAACATAGTGGTAAGGGCCTTCGACGGATCAAAGAGGATGGTGCTTGGGAAGGTGGACATCCCCATAAAAGTTGGAACTCAAACCTTTGATTCAACTTTCTACGTGATGGAAATTCGCCCTTCCTATTCCTGTTTATTGGGCCGACCATAGATTCACAATGCTGGTGCCGTCACCTCTACATTACATCAGATGCTGAAATACCCAACCAAGGGAAAAATCATTATTGTCCATGGAGAAGAGGAATATATGGCCATTCACTTGAACTCCTTCAAATACGTGGAATTGGATGGTGAATTCATTGAAACTCCGTTTCAGCATTTCGAGTAAGTCCCACAGACAGTGGCAGCTACCAAAATTGTTTCCCAAGTCCCGAAGATTACAAGACCTCCGCTAAAGATGTCTTCTCTGAAAGATGCCAAGGCAGTGATCGAAGAAGGTGGGTGTACTATTTGGGGCCAACTCCCGGATATCCCTTACAAATCTGAAAAATTTGGTTTTTGTTTCACTTTAGGAGCCCATAAAGTTGTTCGTCATGCTCGTGTCGGGGGACCACCTTTGAAGATCAGCAACCCTGGAGTTAACACAGTGGAGGATAGTGATGATAGCTATGACCTGGAGGATTGGATTTTCTCAACTATCAACGGAGGACTCAGCAACTGGGAAGCTAAAGATTTTGTCCCAATTACTTTTATCCAACAATAATTGTCTTTAAATTTTTGTCAGGCCTGTAATAACTAAACAATTCAGACTTTTAAAACCTTGTGTCTTACACGAGGCACAATGGTCCATTTGTAAGGGTTGTTATCTCATTTTCATATGTCATTAATGAATCATGGACGTTTTTGCATGCAAACTTTGTGCTCTTTGTCTTTCTTTTTCTACATCTTTTATTTCTTTCAATAATAGCTATACTCTTACATACACTCACATTCAAAATGCAGATCTACATCCACTCAGGATCCCATGGGTAACAATTCTGCTATGGCCTATTGTGACTTTGAAAATCTAATCTACCAAGCCAGAGACGAAGGTGAGGAAGATTATGAAATGCCAGGGGAACTAGCCAGGTTACTACAACAAGAAGAAAGGACCATACAACCCCACGAAGAACCAGTGGACACAGTTAACCTAGGTACCGAAGAGGACAAGAAAGAAGTCAAGGTGGGTGCCAATCTGGAACCCAGTGTCAAGAAGCGTTTAATTTAGTTACTACATGACTACATTGAGGTCTTTTCTTGGTCGTATGAAGACAAGCCAGGACTTGATGCTAATATCGTGGTCCATCGTCTACCGACAAAAGAAGACTGCCCTTCGGTAAAACAGAAATTTCGTCGCATGCGGCCAGACATGTCAGAGAAGATCAAGGCCGAAGTCATGAAACAGTTCAACATCAGATTCTTAGCTGTTACCTCCTATCCACAATGGGTCGCCAATGTTGTTCCAGTGCCTAAAAAGGATGGCAAGGTACGAATGTGTGTGGATTACCGAGATTTGAATAGGGCAAGCCCTAAGGATTATTTCCCACTCCCCCATATCGATATTCTGGTCGAAAATACTGCATAGCATAAAGTGTTCTCATTCATGGATGGTTTCTCAGGCTATAATCAAATCAAAATGGCACCTGAGGACATGGAGAAAACGACCTTCCTCACACAGTGGGGCACTTTCTGTTACAAGGTTATGCCATTCAGGTTGAAGAATACTGGGGAAACTTATCAGCGTTACATGGTAGCTCTATTTCACGACATGATCCATCACGAAATAGAGGTCTATGTGGATGACATGATAGCCAGATCTCAAACTGAAGAGGAACATCTTGACCATTTGCAGAAACTGTTTGAGAGACTAAAGAAATACAAGCTAAGGTTGAACCCGGTAAACTGCTAGGCTTCATCGTCAGCGGTAAAGGTATCGAAGTGGACCCTGCCAAGGTGAAAGAAATACAAGAAATGCCTGCTCCTCGTACCGAGAAGGAAGTCAGAGGATTCTTTGGACGACTACACTACATTTCCAGATTCATTTCTCACTCAACCGCTACTTGTGAACCAGTCTTCAAATTACTGAAGAAAGATCATGTAGTCAGATGGAATGATGAATGCCAAGCTTCCTTTGACAAGATCAAAGAGTACCTTCAAGAGCCTTCTATTTTGATGCCGCCAGTCGAGGAAAGACCGTTGATCATGTATCTAACTGTTTTGGAAAATTCAATGGGGTGTGTGCTGGGGCAGCATGACGAGTCTGGCCGAAAAGAGCTTGCTATTTATTACCCGAGCAAAATTTTTACCGATTGTGAAACAAGATATTCACTGCTCGAGAAAACTTGTTGCGCTATGGCATGGGCTGCTCGCCGGCTGAGACAGTATATGCTGACCCATACTACCTTATTGATATCCAAGATGGATCCAATTAAATACATATTCAAGAAGCCTGCCTCTCTGGGAGAATAGCAAGATGGCAGATGATTCTGACTGAATACGATATTCAGTACACTACCCAAAAAGAAATAAAGGGCAGTGTGCTAGCCGATCAACTTTCTCATCAAGCTGTGGATGACTATTAGTCCATGAAGTTCGAATTCCCAAATGAAGATATCATGATGGTAAACAATTGTGAAGAACTCAGACAATATGACGAACCTGAACAAGGATCCCGATGGACCTTGGTTTTTAACGGAGCCTCCAACACACTCGGCAATGGCATAAGAGCTGTAATTATATCCCCTGAAAGATGTCATACTCCCTTCACTGCAAGACTTTGCTTCAACTGTACCAATAACATGGCAGAATACGAAGCGTGTATTTTTGGTCTCAAAGTTGCCATAGATTTGGGAATCAAATCCTTAAGTGTATTTGGAGATTCGGTCTTAGTCATCAGTCAGATCAAAGGAGAATGGGATACGAAACACCCTAACCTCATCCCCTACAAAGAACATTTGTTGACATTAATACCATATTTCTAGGACATTACCTTTGAGCATTTTCCACGAGAGGAGAATCAACTAGCGGACGCGCTAGACACTATGTCATCCATGTTTAAACTCAAGTGGGGTAACGAGGCTCCCTAAATCACCATTGAGCGGATGGACGAACCAGCTTAATGTCACAATATCAATACTGAAGAAGTAATGGACCAGCCTTGGTTCCATAAAGTCAAGAGGTATCTCGAGGCCCAAGAGTATCCGGAAGGATCTTCAGTCAATGATAAGAAGTTCTTAAGGAGATTCTCTGCTAAGTTCTTCCTCAGTAATGGCATTCTCTACAAATGCAACCACGACTCTGTTTTGCTTTGTTGCGTAAACAAGGTTGAGGCATAAAAGATCATGTTTGATCTACATGAAGGCACTTTTGGCACCCATTCCAGTGGGCATACGATGGATAAAAAGATCCTACGGGAAGGGTATTACTGGTCTACCATGGAAGCAGATTGCTATCAACATTCACGAACCTGCCACAAGTGTTAGATCTACGCTGACAAAGTGCATGTACCTCCAGTACCTCTAAACATCCTGACTGCTCTCCGGCCATTCGCGATGTGGGGCATCAATATGATTGGATAAATCAAACCTACAGCTTCTAATGGACATAGTTTCATCTTATTGGCCATTGACTATTTCACGAAGTGGGTTGAGGCAGCTTCTTTCACTTCCATTACCAAGAATGTTGTGGCCCGATTCATCAAACAAAATCTCATATGTCGGTACGGTATCCAGGAGAGAATTATCACAGACAATGGTACGAATCTCAACAATACTATGATCACTGCACTATGCGCACAATTCAATATCCAGCACCATAATTCTTCCCCTTACCGGCCAAAGATGAATGCACTGTTGAAGCCGCAAATAAGAACATCAAGAAGATCATACAAAAAATGACAGTAACCTACAAGGACTGGCATGAGATGCTACAATTTTCTCTCCACGGTTACCGTACCACGACGCACACATCAACAGGGGCAACTCCCTTCTCCTTGGTATACGGTATGGAAGATGTTCTACCAATTGAAGTCCAAATACCTTCTCTAAGAATCATAAAGGATGCAGGGCTGAACGAAGATGAATGGATTCAAACTCGGCTTGACCAGTTGAACTTAATTGATAAGAAGAGGCTCACGTATGTCTGTCATGGCCAAATGTACCAAAAACGTATGATCAAAGCTTTTAACAAAAAGGTCAGATGTCAGGTATATCAGGTTGGTGACTTGGTAATCAAGCGTATCATATTTCCACAAGGTGATCCCAAGGTAAAAGAGACTCCTACATACGAAGGACCATTTGTGATCAAAAGCATATTCTCTGGTGGGGAAATGATCTTAACCACTATGGATGGCGACGACCTTCCACACCCTGTGAACGTGGACATAGTCAAAAGATACTACACATAAGAGACCCGCTAGGTTAACACACCTAGGCAAAACAAGGTAATCCCGGTGAACCACAAAGGTTCGGGCAAAAATTAGGGATAAAAAAAATTGTACACCCGACAAGCTGAAAATCCGAAAGGGCGACTTGGGCAAAAAAGGGTATCCCGGTGGACTGAAAACCCGAAAGGACGGTCCAGGCAAAAGTTAGGGAATTAAAGCGTATGACTATGTCCCGATGGATCACCTTACAGACAGCCTTTAGCATCGACTGACAAGCTCAAACGGGTCTAATAAATCCAATCAAACTTCAGACAAGGCAGCAAGTGGACAAGATGCTCAGAGAAACAAATGCTATAGAAAAATGGGAGCCCCAGGGGATTATTTCACATAGCTATCTTTTCTTTGTATCAAATTTTCATTTTCTACGACGACATTTCTCTTACTAGAATGTTCGTCTCATTGTACAAAAATACTTATTCAAGTTAAATACAAAGATATCCCTTTGAAAGTGCAAAACTATCTATTTTTCTTTTTCCGTGTTTTGTTTACAAAAACGTCCAATGATTTATTTTGAACATGACTACTATTTACAAATGAACAAAAAAAGGAGGAATAAAAAATAGAAAGACAATCACTAATGGCTTTAAGAAATAGGATAATATCTTTAGACTATTCCATAAAATCCCCCACAGTGTGAAGCTTAATGATATCAAGCTCTCTCACATCCCAGACAGAATAAAACTTCCAGTTATCGCTCCTAAGATTCCTCAGTAAAAGTCGCTCAGTTTCTCAAGATTCCCCAACAGTATTTCACGAGGTCTACAAGCAATACATGGCATTTCCCTTAACACAACAGAGTTTATTTCTCTAAAAATTGGAAACTCATCAACACTTCAACTTCAAAACATGAAGACTTACACTCCTCATACCCAACAGTACTCGGGATTTATTTTCCTCGACTCCAGCAACACTGCGGCATAACAATTAAGGTATCCATACATTGCATCCATATGTCATAACATTGACAACACAAATACATACGACACAATCTCATTTATTTTGAGAGCATCATTACACCATGCATTTCATACATCATGACATTGCATGCAACTAACTTTTCATCTTTTTCAGGAAAGATCAATCAACAGAAAATTATCATCAAATTTTAAGCAAGTCAATTACAGATCAATTCCCAAAAAAGAGCTGGTCAACCATCTACCTAACAAATATTTCTTTCAGACCCCTGTCGGTTCAGTTTAAATCTCTCAACTGTTTATTATGATTCTTTCCCGCAGATGTCTTCTCTGGTTCAGATAAATCTCTCAATGATTTGTTCTGATTCTTCTCCAGACTCCCGTCGGTTCAGATAAGTCTCTCAACGATTTATTCTGATTCTTTTCTCGCGGACGCTTTCTCTGGTTCAGATGAATCACTCAAAGATTTACTCTGATTCTTTCCAGTTAAAGAACATTTAAGATCTCTTTTGGTTCAGTATAAACTCCTCAATGGTTTATCTTGATACTTTCCAAAGGAACACTTCGGGTTCAAATAAATCTCTCAACGGTTTATTTTGATTCTTTTCCCGCAGACACTTTCTCTGGTTCAGATAAATTACTCAAAGATTTACTCTGATTCTTTCCTGTTAAAGAATATTCAAGATCTCTTTTGGTTCAGTTTAAACCCCTTAATGGTTTATCCTGATACTTTCCAAAGGAACACTTCCAGTTCAGTATAAATCACTCAACAATCTATTTTGATTCTTTCCGTAGACACTTTCTCTGGTTCAGATAAATCGCTCAAAGATTTACTATGATTCTTTCCAGTTAAAGAATATTCAAGATCTCTTTTGGTTCAGTTTAAACCCCTCAATGGTTTATCCTGATACTTTCCAAAGGAACACTTCTGGTTCAGATCAATCGCTCCAAGATTTATTCTGATTCTTCCCAGTCAAACAACATACAAGACTTCTCCTGGTTCAGATAAATCGCTCCAAAGATTTATTCTGATTCTTTTCCAATTGAAATCAAGTTCAAACTTAGTCCATTTTCTGTCAAGAGTCACCCTTGGATGGCATCTACAAGCCCATATCCGGCAAATATCCATCATTCCTCAAAATGGCATCTATAAGCCCATTCCCATTTCATCTTCGAGTGCAAATTTCTGGGCACTCTAGTGTCCAATCATCTTCCACCTTCAAGTCACGAATGACAAATCCGCCAATCTAACTCTTCAGGTTTAAGAAGATTGAACAAGGGCAGATGTTGTACCCTAAAATTTTCCCTCTCATTTATCAAATATTTTCTCACAAGACCTCCTTTGGTTCAAGACTGCACAAGGATTGATCAGCTCAAGACACCTCCTTAAGCATTGATGACTAAAATTAGGGTTTGAGATTGCACAAGGATAACTGAGTTTTTAATGCCTCATATGACTTTCATGGATCATTATGGACCCCCAATATTGCTCATGACAAGTTTCAAGCCTTGGATCACATTTTTGCTCAATCAATTGAGCAGTTGACCTAAAAGTCAATTGTATTGGGGAAAAAGTCAACTGTGGCCAATTTACAGTAAAACTTCATAATTTTTTATCCATGTCAACATTATAAACTCATATGTATCATTTGATCAAATTTGGACCATAATTCCTCAAGAAATTTGATCAAATCATCAAAAGGGCAAAATGGTCAAAATTAGGGTTTTGATTGAGAAAGGGCAATTTCTGATTTTTGACCTAGCAAATGGTTAATTGGTTTGAGGCATGATCTCAAGAGTTAAATTTAATCATTTTGACCTAATAGAATGACTCAAAACATTGCTCAAGATCAATTGATTGATAATTGATTTACAGTCAACTGATCAAAAGTCAATTGTACACTGAAAAGTCAAACTTTGACTTTTTGGTCAAAATCAAGTGTCAAAGATCAAAATTCATCAAAAAATGTCAAAATATGAAACTTGTTGATCTAGAAATCAAAAAGTCAAGATTTCATTTTGAAAAGTCAAAGTTTTCAAACTTAGATATTTTTCTAAGTGTTGGAAACTTCATATTTTTTCATAACTTTGAGCCATTTTTTCACCATGATGCAAGATGATTCAAAAGAAACATTCAACATGAAATTTGTAGATCTCCATGAGATATAAAACTTTTATTTACACAACTTCTCCTGTAAATGCTTGGATCTCAATTTATTAATCCATGAAGTCATGGTCTTGAAACTAAACACTTAGTAAAATTTTGCCCTAGTTTAGGCAGGATTTTGACCTAACTTCATGGAAATTTTTCATATAGTTCCAAGGGGAATTTTCAAAATTGATTCAAATAGGGGTTGTAGAGCACATTAAAAGCTTTCTAAATTGTCTAAGAACTCCTTGAGATCATTCTTGAGCAAGGAGAATCGAAGAGCGGAAGTTAGGGTTTCAAACTAAATTTATAGGTCATTTTCGTGATGAACAAAAATGCAATTTCAATGTTAGGATGCATAATCTTGCTTTTCAGGCCTTCTAACTTATGTATATATCCATCATTAATGGATTACACAAACTTTTGAGCTTTAATCCAAGTGGTTTAAGCTTTATCTAATTCACATTTCCATTAATGGCACAAAGTGAACACTTCCATTTTGGAAAAGCAAGCTTTATGCACAAAGTCAATTCTTGAGCCTCTAACTTATTCCCTCTTATCATACTCCATCTACAAAGTCAGAAGCAAGTGTATTTAAAGGATAACCACTCTATCTTAGCAAGTACACAAGACTTTGAAACTTGGATTTCTCAAAAATCACATGTTATGCTTAAACTTGTGATTTTGAATTCTGATCAACTACAAGCTTCCAAACTTGTTGCTTATAAATAGAGGCACTATTTGTTAGCTACAACATGAGCCGAAGCACCCTGAAACACACCAAAACTCTCTTAAATCAGAAATTGCCCAAAAACTCCATTGTTGCACAATTTCTGACCTTGAACACCAAACTCATATTTCCCTCGTGCGTTTCTTGGCCTTTTGATTCCTAAAGCTTCCTTACATCAAATACTACTCATCCCTATCTTCATTCAGGAATTGTAACACCATTTACCATAACCTTTATAACCAAAAAACAGAGTTTGCACATTGACTTCTCCAAGCCATTCCAGCCATCCATTGCTCAAGCTAACCATTGCATTAGCTTCCTGGGAACTTGAAGAAGCTAACCTGATCATTGCAGCACCTTGAATCAAGCTCATTTGCATTTCACGATTTCCAGTTTTGAGGTAAGTTTTTCTAACTTGGAACTCTTCATACAGGCATCATTAATGGTTTATTTGTGAATAAGAAATGTAGATATCATTGTCCTGAAGCTAACCATGTCCTTAGATTTCATTATTGTTGCTTGAGTAGTTAGAATTTTTAATCTGAACTTCTGAAAATATTCAGGTCAGGATTTGGTATCATTAGAAATTCATGCTTATTTTTGAGAATTAACTTAAGTTATTTACATATTCAGAATCGTGAGAAAATTTCTAACAAGTTTGATGTTGAAAGTTTTATGAATGGTTGAGAAATGAATAAGATACAGGTGGTCTGGCTGGAAGTTGAAGATGAAGTGTATTCATGACTCATTTTGTATTATATATTTATCATTTCATTTAAATTAACGGATGTATAGCCACCCCAGTGGTAAGGCAGCACGCTGGTAACCAAGAGGTCATGGGTTCAACACCCAGCGCGCTGCCTTTTGCCTTTTTTCACATTTTCTTTACATTTTTTTATTCTTGCAGTGCCTGGGCCTCCAAATGATTGAGCCTTACTTTTTTGCTATTTCTGACCCCCTGCCTTGTTGTTTACACTCCTAGCCCATTTATTTTTCTTTGTTATTTTATTTTCTTTCTTTTTTTATTTTATTTTCATTTTATATTTTCTTTATTATTATTATTATTTTCGTTAATAAATAATTCAAAAAAAATATTTATATTTTATTATTTATATTTTATTATTTATATTTATTTAGTTTATTTTTTTTCATAAAACTAAAAGAACAAAAACATTTTCTTTAATAAATTTCCCTTTTTTAAATACTTAGATAATAAATCTTAATTATTATTATATTATTTTCTTGTAAATTAAAATCAATTTAGAACTTATGACTTTTATTTTATTTACTAGTTTAATTAAATTCACAAAAACCCTAAAACTTGTTTTTTCTTTAATAAATTAATTTCTTTTATTTAACTTAATCTTAATTTTATTTTTTAGTTAACTATTTTATATTAGTTAACTAGGTCATAAACCTTTTTTTTCATGAAAACCAAGCAAAATCACATTTCTTTTTACATTTACATTCTTGCATTTTTACTTATTCAATTTTGTACATTTATTCAAATTCAATATGGTTGTAATAATTATTTAGATTTAATTTCCTGCAATTCCCCATTTGTAATTTGTACACCCCTCCCCTAAATGATGTAATAACGTAGTAATTTTAATTTCCGCAATTTATTGCTTTATATACAAATGCTAGTAATTAGGGTTTTGTATGGAAAGATTAAAACCAACAAGTAGCAAACCATAATCAAGACAAATAAAGCATGTAAATCAATACACTTGCAGACATACACCCCTAGGGTAAATCCACTTTGTTGCCTTACAAAAATGGCCATATTATGCATGTGAGGTATCTTAGCAAAAACAAGCAAAATACAAGATCATAGTCCCTCGATGACGCTATCTATGTTGCCTTTAAAAATGATCTTAGTCCCTAAAGAAAATGCTAAGATATCTTACAATATTGTTAATCATGACTATACGATGACCCTTGCCCGTCCCTTTTACATCCAAAGATAGGGTTACTTACCAAATCAATGGTAAGATAACAATGTCAAAGGAAAGAAGAAATAAACATGAAAGAGTGTTGAGTAGGTAGAACGTTCCTAGTTACTTGCTCAATTTCAAAACAAAAACATCCTTGATATTTAAAAAAAAACACCAACACTTTCAACAAACATCTTACAAACTTGAAAACATTTTCAAAAGATCAACACTTTGTATACATTCTCACTAACGAGAATCATTATAAAGTTTGCCCAAATAATGGCACCTTTTCAAAATACTTTCAAAAACCACACAAAGCATATTTTCAAACAAAAGCAAGTGATCTAGCAAGTAACTAAGATCCCATGGAAAACCATGGATGAAAAGGGTGTTAATACCTTCCCTTTTCATAATCTACCCCCCCCCCCCCCCCCCGAACTCAGAAAATAATCTCGAAGGTCTTTCTTGTTCTTTTCACCCTTTCCTTTATTTGGATAAAAGAAAAGTCGGCGGCGACTCTTGCTAACCGCAACATTTGCGATCAAACACAAAACAACAAAGTCAGTTCTCCCACCGTATTACAGATAGTTTTAGATAAACAATGTAACAAAATATAACGGTACTTGACATTGGTCTCTGTGGGATTGATACTTTTTATACTATAACTGATATTTCCATGCACTTGTGGACCTATCAAGTTTTTGGCATCGTTGTCGGGGACCAATTATGCCATTATTGTAATAGTTGTTAAACCATATAGACTATGGAATTTATTTTCCCTCAGTTGTATTCCAAGTACCCATAACTTTGGGGATGACTTAGAGAAACCGATCGACGAAATCGAGTATTTTCTTCACCTAAGACGTCGAATTGAACAATTTTGTATTCAGGGCAACACCCCAGTGATGATTGAAAATGATGCTCGTCCTCTCAAGGACTTCATCATCCTGTCTCAGGACGAGTCCTACTCAAGTATTGATAACCCCGTGGTCCAGGAAAATAATTTTGAGTTAAAACCTTATATGTTGCAAATCGTGTAGTAGACTCAGTTCTATGGTAACCCTACAGAGGATCCTAATTTGCACCTCTCGGTTTTCATGTAGTAGGTTGACATGTTAAAATCCAATGGCGCAAACCCATAAGCCATTCAGCTACACCTATTTCCTTTTTCTTTAAGGAATAAATCCTGAACTTGGCTACAGTCCCTACCTCAAAACTCCATTACATCATGGAATGAGCTTAAAATGTGTTCTTAGCAAGGTATTTCCCGCCAAATAAAACTGCGGTCTAGAGAAATTAGACAACATGTTTTAGAGAGGGTGAAAGTGAGTCGCTTTTTGAAGTGTGGGAGAGGTATAAGGACATAACGAGACTCTGTCCCCATCATTGTTTAAAGAAGTGATTGATAATATATACTCTCTATAATGGTCTCATGTATGACACAAGGATAATATATACTCTTGATATGATAACACGTGACACCTAAAAATAATATCATAAATCAAAGTAGGATAACAAACATACGCGATGACAAAACATCGACACAAAGATGATAAAACATCATAACATGGACGATAAAAAACAACCTGGCAAGAATAAGATTGATTTGTATTTTTTTACCTTAGAAAATGATTTAAATTTTGTTAGAGTGTTTTAAAGTTTGAAAGAAAAAGAAGGTTTTAGTTTTAAATGAGATGCGAAAGGGAAGAAAAAGTCTAAGGGGAGACTAGAAAAATAGCCCTAAAGTTATCATGCAATGTTGATCATATAGTTGAGGATAAGAGGGGGAAACATCTACCTAAGTGAACATACATGGATAAAGATCCCAAAGTCTATTTAGTTCAAACTTAGAGAAGAGTGAACTAAAGATCCTATTGGGAGCATACAAAAGGATAAGCTAGCAAATATAGGAGAAGGGATGACAAAACATCAAGCATAGATGGAAAAACATCATCTGAAAATGAGATGATAAAACATCAAGTAGAGAATGAGACGACAAAACATCATGCATTCATGTATTTAGATGATAAAACATCACAAAGATGACAAAACATCACATAGAGAACAAAATATAAAAAGGATGACAAAACATCATAGAGATGACAAAACATTGCACAAATGGCAATACATCCCATGGATGATAAAACATCGCGAAGAAGGAAAAACATCAAAAAGGATGATAAAACATCACAAAGACAAGAAAACATCATACATGATGACAAAACATTGCAAAAATGATAAAACATCAGAGAGGATGACAAAACATTGCAAAGATGATAAAACATCAGACATGGATGAGAAAACATCGCAAAGATGATAAAACATCAGAGAAGCAGACATACAAGATAGATACCTAAGCATTAATTAGGAATATAAAAGAGATGGCGAAGCATCAACACCTGACAATGATATCATGGATCAAAGTAGGATAGACCACATATAAGAGATGGAAAAACATCGACATATCAAGAATAAATGTCAATACATCAACAAACATACAAGACATGGGGAAAGGGAACATACAAAGGGAACGGACAAAGTGTTGTACCCCAAAATTTGCCCTCCCATATTTCTTAAAGCATTTCAAGAAAGATCCTCAAGTTGCTCAAGGTAGTCCAAGGGTTGGCCAGACAAGCTCTCTCCTAAGGCAGTCTACCTCAAATTAGGGTTTCATATTGCATCAAGATACTTGAGTCCAAGGGATCCAAAATTCTCACCAATGTCCTAATATGTTCTCAAGATCATCCATGTCAAGTTTCAAGCCCTACAGAGAAAGTTTGCTCAGTCAATTTCTCAAAGGCCTAAAAATCGACTGTGCTAGAGCAAAAGTCAACTGTGGCCTACATACAGTCAAACTTCAAGATCTTTGGTCAACATACTCATTTTGAAGTATATTTCATCATTTGATCAAGGGTTTATCATGATTCATCAAGGATTTCTCATAATTCATCAAGAACCAAAAGTTGCTAAATTAGGGTTTTGTAGGAAAAGTCAACTCAACTTTGACCAAGCATAACTTTTTCATAATTTATGAGAAATGACCCATCCAAATCTAATTTTGAATAGGATGCCATACTATACAATCCATATTCATCTCCCAAGTTCAAAATATGCACTCACAAGAAGTTATGAATTTGGACATTATAGGTCACTTTGAAAAGTCAACAAAAACACCTTTTTTGTCAAAGCTTCATACATGAACATGGCATACCAAATTGATATGAGACCAAAAGGATTGCTTATAGGACATCTCAAGCTTTATAAAAAGTTCAATAACACCTTAAAATAGTCAACATTGAGGAAGTTATGCATTGGTGAAGTTGACCTTTTTTGCAAAATTGCCAAAAGTCAACTATGCCTAAAACTTCAATTTTTGCCAAACGGGCCCAATATTTTTCACTTGTTTTAAGTTGGCAACATGGTCCACGAGCCCTAGCCTTTGCCACCTATCATTATCTTGTTTTTATTATTTATTTTGATTTTTATTTGAATTTAATTAATTTAAATCAAAATAAATCATAGAAAATCCAAAATATTGAAATCTCAAGATTTGATACATGTTTCAGGTCTTAAATTCCAGCTAGCATGAGATCAAATTCGTGTAAAAGCTTGGAGTTCACAAAAAGATTGATTTTAGGCTATTTTAGGAATGATTTTAAAGTGAATCAAATCAAGATCAAAGACATTGATGGGGGAAGATTGAGGCCAGGTTTTCAACCCTAATTCATTCCTCAGTACATAAGGATGATATGCAGACCTAAAGCAAGGCTAGAGAGAGGTGCAACATCAAGAACAAAACTTGAAAAAAAAAACAAGAAAAAGTGCAAACACGAATTCATACTTTGAAGCAATTTCAAGATCCTTTGACCATCCCAATTGCTTCCTGGGATCACAAGGGACCTAAACCAATCAAGACAAGCACTCCCAGGCCTTGAAACTCACTGTAAGTCAGCCACGACTTTTCTATTTTCTTGAGTTCGAATTTCATGATTTAGGCATTGATAGCGTGAATTAATCATATATTCTTGATCCTTGGAGCATTTGCAAACAGTCTGTAATATTTAATTGCGTTTTCATGGATTGTATTAGAGTTTGCCATTGTTAGGGTTTGTAGCTCCGATTTGGGGTCTTGGTGTATAGGTGAAATTGGACCACGATTTGGGTACCATGAAGTTCGTGAGACTAAGACGAATGGATTGGTACCATCACCATTGATTTATTATGCTTGTACATGATTTTTGATATGCCTAGGGTTTTAGCTATGGAGAATGTCCGTTGGTATAGGTCTGTTGTCTAAAACAACAGATCCTTGGTGAAGACGAAGACGTGGCGGACAACCATTCGCGTGTTTGAATCTCGCACGTTTTGGACTTAGCGTTTTTGCTTTACATATATTATCATTATTATTTATTGTATATACAAATAGAACAAATGGCGCAGTGGTAGTGGAGTGTGTGGAAAGTGCTTCAGGACCTGGGTTCGTATCCCAGGTCCCCCAAATTGCTTCATGATTTTTTCTTTTCAGTGATTACGTGCGCACACAAGACCAAAGGTTACCATACGCCCTCACAATCCAGTCTGCCAGGTAGTCAGATGGCCAAATCCAAGGGCCATCAATGGAGGAACATCATAAGCCTAGTCAACGCGAAGCATGTGATCTTGCAAGTCAACATGGACCTCCCTGTTTTGGGCCAAGACTTGCTATCTACACCCCTTCCAAGCTGCTTTGTTCAGGCCCAAATTTCTTCTCTATTCTTTTTTTATATTTGTTTTATTTAATTTAATTTATTTATTTTATTTTACTAACCAATTAATTATTTTCTTTTTATAAAAAAATCACAAAAAATATTTTTCATCCAATTAAATTTAGGATATTTATTGTTTATACAAAAATTAAATTAATTTAATTAGGTTGTTAATTTTAGATAACTTTAATTATTTTATAAATAAATTTAAAAAGAAACAATTAGAACAATTAGGTTGTATCTCTAACTTAATTATATTTTCTTTTCTTAAAAATAACCAAAAACATAAAAAAAAATAGGCTATTTATTTATTTTTCATTAATTAATTTAATTAGTTAATTAATTGAATATTTAATTTTAAAACCTGATTCTTTTCTTTAAAAAATAATTAAAAACAACAAAAACATTTTTCTTTTAATTAGGTTATGAAGGGTCAAAACCCTAATTTTTCTTATCGTTCTAATTTCATCGCGCGCGCTTTATTGTTTTATTATTTACCATATTGATGTAATTGCCTACAAGTTGTAATAGTTAATTATGACTTTTATTTTCATTTATCGCTATATTTCTTAAGGGTTTGTTTTTGGCTATGTAAATACCCGAAGCCTTGTAATAGCTTAGTTTAATTTCCGCACTTTAATTTCCGCAAAATATTAACTGTTAGATGTATGATATAGGGATGCATGACAAGAATGTATGTAAACTTTAAAACAGTTAGATAACCCTAAAATGTGCAAAGATAAATAATTTGAAATTGAATCACTCCCACGTGCGCACTCTTAGGGTATACTCCCACTTGGTTGCCTTCAGTAAACAGTTATTAAGTATAGGATGCTTTAGTGGTCGCTCTTTTGTCTAAACAAAGATCAAAGTCCCGTTCGGAATTGTTTCCTCGGAATGGTTGCCTCGAATAATTGATCTAAGACATTATGGTTACTACTAAGACGCCCTAACATTGCTTTAGTGACCGTACGTCCCTTTCGAATTGACCCTCAAAACTCCAACGATGATGCTACCTACTCACTAATAGTGGGATAGTGTTGTCTAAAGGAAACGAACCTAGAACAATTATTTTTTTGAGTAGGTAGATTAGTTCTTAAGTACTTGCTCAATCCAAACAAACTTTTTCACACTTACACTCCGTTTCAAATAAAGTTTTCAAAACCACTTCGTAACACTCTTGAAGACAGAAGAAAAAGTTAAATCAAAGTAAAACAAAAGCTTTTCAAATCACACAAACACAAAGAAGAAATTTTGAAAATGATGAGCAAATACCTAAGAGCCCGTAGATAACTACAAATAGAAAGGGTGCTAATACCTTCCCTTTCTATAATCTACCCCCCCCCCCCCCCCCCCCCCCCGTACTCAGAAAATCTCGAAAAAAGGAATTTTTCTGTACTTTTTTCCTTTCCTTGTTAGATAAAATAAAAGTCGGTGGCGACTCTTGCTTACCGCGACATTTTGCGAACAAAAAACGCAAAATGCAAACCAGTAGTAAAAAACAGTCTGGTTCTGGCCATCGTATCACATAACTGGCGACTCTGCTGGGGACTTAATAAGTGGGGTGTACCTTAAGATTAATTCATCATATTGTTTTCTATTGTTTGATTTGGTTGCTTTATTTTTGTGGGCTTTGTATCATAGTTACTATAGATCCTAACCCGGATCTGGGGGACACCTTTTAGGTAAGTAGCAATAGACTGTGAGGGAACTGTACAGCGTAACGTTGATGTGGCACATTAGTTGGTACCGATATCCCTTGTGGAGCAACAAGGAGAGTATGTGGCTGCTATATGGGTCATTAAGCATCAACTGACCTTAGAACCTATAATTGACCAACTTGGCCATAGGAAGTAGTGAGATGCTACACTCATTGAGATCATACTCTCGAGATGGTTCCGGTTGCAAGAAAAGATTGCGTGAGCTGAAACTATGACCGATAGAGGATGGTCAGTGATATTGAGAACCTCTAGAACCCGGTTACTATTACTAGGACAGGTTGAACCAACTAAACTGCAAGAGGGTAGTACCTAAACTCCATGCCAGCCTGAAATTTAAGGGCTCTTGTGTGACTTGTTTGCCTTTACCATGTTTGCTATCTGTGATACTTGTTGTGTGTTTTATCATGACATCATGCATCATGACATAGCATGCATATTTCATTAGACTAACCATTTCAAATACCGAGGGGATTCATCTTTGTTCTATTTTGCAGATCATGACTTCTATGCGCAGAAATACCATTCGAGTCAATTTTGTGTAAATCCCTGCTCAGCTCAGGGAGTTAGTCTCAAAGGTTCCTGATACTTCTTCATTTGTTAGAAGACATGGTCACCTCCTTATCTTGGTCACTTCAAAGTTGGATGAGAAAATGATGAGTGTGTTATTCCAGTTCTTTGATCCGTTGCATCATTGTTTTACCTTCCCGGATTATCAGTTAGTCCCTACTTTAGAGGAGTTTTATGATCTACTAGGCATATCTATCCTCGAGCAGACACCCTTTACAGGTTTGGAGGAGGTTCCTAGGTCTGAGGACATTGCTTTAGCTTTACATTTGACAAAGGCTGATATAGTGTCTAACTGGGAGACTCAGAGTGGGGTTAAAGGTTTCTTGGCTAAGTTTTTGATCGATCAAGCTCAACAGTTCTGGGACAATTTAGACTTTCAAGCATTTGATGACATCTTGGCTCTCCTCATCTACGGCTTGGTTCTTTTCCCAAATCTAGATTCTTTCATAGATGTGAATACGGTCAAGATCTTCATGTCTCGTAACCCAGTGCCTACTCTTCTAGGTGATATTCTACATGCTCTCTATACCCGTACTGTGCGGAGAAGAGGAACTCTCATGTGTTGCACACCGCTTCTGGCGAGGTGGTTTACTTTGCACCTTCCCAAGTCTGTATTGAAGAATGAGGAAGGTGTAGGTTGGGCTTATAGAATCATGTCCCTCGCTCATATAGACATCCTTTGGATTTCTAAAGATATGGAAAAAGTAACTGTCATTGATCGATGTGGGGAATACCCTAATGTTCCGTTGCTTGGAATTCGAGGGGGTATAACCTACAATCCTTGTTTGGCTTTACGACAGTTTGGATGCGCTCGGAGAGATGGTCCCCATGAGCTGCTGCTTACAGACATTGTCTTTGACTACAAGGGGGATGTTGAGGGACATCACCGCAGGTTTATACGAGCCCGGGGCATGGTGAACAGGTCCGACCCACATAAGCTAGGACTGAATACTTCTCTCCCGATGCAACCATATCTCCAATGGGTCCGAGCCCGTGATCAAAAGTTGGGGATGCCTTATGAAGTTGTTTTGCCGGTGATTATAGAGAATACTAATGAAGAAGGTTTTCCTTATACGGTCCTCCATCCATATGATCGAGACTTTATGAGTCTATTGGGATACTAATTGCAAGTATACAGTTTAGTCGTTCTAGTTTTAAATGATTATCGAACCCACAGAGACTGAGGATCAATCGCATACGATCTAATGCTACAATTGTTTAACTAAGCGATGAATATTTGGTTTTAGGGGGGAAAAGAGTTTAATTAAAAACAATAGTAATAGCTATACCGGTATATGATAGTCGGACTTAGGGAATTCGGTGAATCTCTTGGCATATAAAGTATTTCAGTAAAAACGAATTGTTTAAAAACCTGAGACATACACTCTCGTGTTCATGAAATAAGTCATGCTACTAAACCTAGTGGATGCACTTTAAATTTAATAACATTTTTTGAAAACAATTTGAGTTTAATTAATTTGTTAAAACACTCTCATGTATTTAAAAATTAATGTTTCGTTACCACTATCTGGGTCGAACCCCAGCTCTCGCATGCAGGTTCTTGCCTTAATTAATTTCCCACTCTCGTGGCAAAATCGTGTTAATTATCCTCTCACTCTCGTGACAAGGGTAGTTAAATTAAACATGGAAATTGGAAACCAGAAATTATTTATAAATGTTTTTAGCCAAGTTATCACCAAATTCTTTCGGTACTTAGGAGTCACATACCGGTACAAATTAATTTAGTCGGACATAATATATTTAGTAACTATGCAACTTAAAATATAATTCATAAAAATAAATGACATAGCACAAGAATAAATAAAAATCAATTGCATAAAAAACCTGTAAATAATGTTGCTGTGGTAATCTTGAGTGCGTACAAATTCCTTGCAATTAATCGAAATCTATGACCGTGTTAATTCTTAGATGAAGAACTAACACTCTAGAAACTAATTCTGGAAACTAAAAATTACAGTAGGTATAAAATGGTTCAAAAGCAAACAAAATAGAATAATGCAGAAAAGCAGAAATTTGGCTCTGTAGAAAATTCTTCGACCATGATCCATTGAACTGCCTCCTATTTATAGAATAAGATTTTGCAGTTGAGAGAATTTAGGAACAACTTGAGTGGAGGAAGACTCGGATTGATAGTTACTGAAGTTGAGGGAATGCATGAGAAGAAAACTGTCCACTATGTTGCCCACGTCTCCTGTAATGCATAACGTTGTTTTTAAGCGTGTGACGGTCGTCATGAGGGTGTGATGGTTGTAATGCGCTTAAATAGCGCGTTACGCTCGTCAATGATGTGTGACGAGCGTCCTTCAAGTTGTGAGAGCGTTACGCTCGTCATGGGGTGTGACGGTCATCACAACTACAAAATCTGCAGACTTTGCAGATTTGGTTCTTTTTCTTCTGATTCTTTGTTAGCTTCCTTCATGTGATCCTTTTTCACTGATTTGAGTTGAAACATGTTGTACCTGTGAAAAGACACAAAAACTCGGAACAATCGGGAGTTAAACGACTTAATGTATTATGAAAATCGATAAAAAATGTAGTAATTATATGATAAGATTTCTCGTTATCAAATTCCCCATACTTAAACCTTTGCTTGTCCTCAAGCAAATAGTCATTTAGAAAGATCAGACAAGTTTTATCAAGCGCATATGCATGACATACCTTTGATTTTTAAAGCAATTTCGGGAAATCCTCGTCAGTTCGGCCGATACTTGAGTGAAACACTAACGATACGCTAATGACACAAGCAATAAGCTTAGTCGTAGGCTTCCATTTCAAACAAACTATCCAACAGTTCCGTTATAATTCTGCCCAGAGTTCCTCGTATCTATTTCACCCGGTTTCGTTCTGGCGCAATCACATTAAGCCCTTTGTCTTAGCACGCACGTAGTGGAGTAATCGATTAGTGACTTTGATCCTTTTAGCACGGGGTCTGGTACACGAATGTGGCAACCCTACATATGTTATCCAAATTTGAGGTTGTGGGGGATCGGGCCGTAGCACGCCCCACCAAGTTCAGAACCAGATACCTCTGAACCAACCAATAGTGGATTCCTTCATTATTTGCTCAACTCTTATATGTGACCGTATATTTTGGTGCACAGAATTTTCTTTTCTTTTAGGAGCGAGATAAGAAGGATATTTCAATAATCAGGCATCAAACACTTATATTCATCGATTCTCCACGTGGTTTGTGTCAAGACGGTGCTGACTGCTAGTATAAACTACTAGGGGTTACTTTAGAACTAAAACTCAAGATATAGGTATAATGGTTATTGAAACGGATCGCGTAAGTAGGAAGTCTACGGTGTCATAACCGTATCGATCTTGTCGATTCATTTTCGGCTTCCTCGACTAGGATTTCGTTAAAATAGGTATGTCGGGCTAATGCGAAGATAAAGTAAAAATTTTTGGTATGGATAAATAAAGCGAAGAATTTGAATTGAGACATATCATAAAAATTTACTTGTTTATAGAAGATGGAAAGGTACCTCTCCCACACTAAATCCGACATTGTCCTCAATGTTGCGGTATATAGGCGGGGAAATACAAATACAAAAACAAACAGAAAGGAAATGAAACAGAAAAAGTAAACTAATTAGAAAATAAAGAAAACTACTGATGACCATGTACTCTACTCCTGGTGTGAGAGCGCCTGGTAGGAATGACTTATGTGTCAGTATCCTGGTAGCCAAGGGTGCTGACGTCCAACCTTAAGGCGTTGAGTTCCGACAGGGCCTCGTCCAACCTCTCATTCATGCTCCACTGTCCAGTCAAGATTTGAGTGTTTTGTGCGCATAAATACTCATATTGTTCCTGTTGTCTTCTTTCAAGTGCGGCACTCATTTGATTTTGCAGATGGATGGCGCGGAGAACTTCTTCAAGAGTAATAAGAGGTGGTGCAGATGAAGCTCCTGGAATGTCGTGGACGGGGGGAGCACTGTCCAGCTCTTCTTGCATTTCGTCTGCGGGGGCATTAGGCTGGTCTTCATGAGTAGGAACACGCCCCTCGGGAGCTGCAGGATCGAACAACCAGTTAGCTCTGTTTTGTGGATCGATTCGGTCCCTGCAAGGCAAAGTGATGTTATGATAAATAGTGTTTCTGATCACAGGGTGAAATCTGCCATCCTCCCGCTCATAAATGAGGTGTGCAGCCTTGCAGTGGTCCAGAGTCAGCAAAGTCGGTGCCATAGAAGGCATATCTGCGAGAGCGGCACCATAATTCAGGGCTATGGCGAGGGAAGTGACAAGCCCTCTGAAATAGAAGGGTTTTCCGCCTCTAGCATAAATAGAGTGAATATGAGCCAGTAAAAACGGGGCGGCATTGAAATTTTGCCCGGTGAATGCGCAATGCATGAAGAAGAGCTCCTTGGAGTTGAGCTTGTGGTTGCTGTCACAGGCGAAGATGGTGTTGTAGAGGATACGGTGAAAGTATCGGATAACCGGATTATGAATGTGCGTGGCATTGAGGTGGTCGTAGAATCTGGCACGAATGTTCGTCATACTGTGCCATAAGTTAAAGGCTTCCTCTCTGAAATTATCCGGCACCCGGAGGTGGACACCTTCGTCAGAACAGAAACCTAACAGCCGTGAGATGTCGGTTTGGGGCAACTGATGCTCAATGCCAAACATATGAAATTTGGCCATGCCTGAGAATTGGTTTGTGGCACCAGGTGGAGTGATATATGCAAAGGAACTCAAAAACTCAAAGGTTAGAGTTTCATATATGGGTTGCGGTTCGCGGTACAGGTTCCATAAATTCACGCTCTGCAAAAGTTGTCGAAAGCTGTCTAGCAGTCCCAAATTCCTCAAACAATCAAGGTCAATATACCGTGTAGGTTGGAGACCACGAAGTTGGAACTTCTGGAATTTGAGTCGTTGGGTTTTACCTTGTTCGCCGGATCTGAAAGTGAGATTAGGAACTTGCTTATTGTTGGCCATAGTGCGTGTAAAAGGATTGAATCGTGAAAATGGTTTGGAATGTGGATTGAGTAGTGGGTTGATGGAGTTTTTAGTGTTAGAGTGTTGGAAGTTGAGGAAAAAAATTGAGTGGGTATGTTACGGTTTTGGGAAGAATGGAGGATTCAGAGGAAAGGTGGAACGGCTCTGTAATAGCAGATTCTGCTATTGGGCGCGCGTGACGGTCGTCACATTGGGCTGACTGGCGTAACACGGTAAAACGTGTGTTACGCTCGTCATGGGGGAGTTACGAGCGTCACACATTCAATTCATTATATTAATGAGATGAACGTAACACTTTTAATTTCCAATGTTATAACTCAGTATCCTAGCACAGTAAACAGGCACAATATTTCCAACACACATCATATGACAAAAATTTTGCAGAAAATATGAACAGTAAATTAATAAAAAAAATGAAAAATATACTGAAATTGAAATAAAATGTATGTAAAGAATAAACTTTGTTAAAAATGAAATAATGGCAGTAAGGCAATAGAATTTGAAACTTGATGAATAATTGAAATTTCATTAACGAGTAAAAATTGTTTGGAAATAATAACTTAAATAATAATAAAAATAATAAAATACTAAAACAAACTAAACTAGGTTCCTCCCTCACACTTAAACTAAACAGTGACCTCACTGTGTATACAAATGCAAGAGAAGAACAAATCAGCATAACAACGGCAATCTCTAGCCACGAGGAGTAGGGAACATATGTTGGTGCATGAAATCCAGTTGGTCTGTCACCAAATCCATAAAAGCGATGAAATCCACACGTAGAGATGTAAGCTCACCCCGCATTCCAGTAATTTCTTCATGCAAAGAGTCGAGGGTGACAGTAGGTGGAGGCGGTGGTGGTATCTCTGGAGCCTGGAAGGTGGACTCAGTAGAAACTACATGCTGCTCCCATGGGTCGGGAAACTGGTGGTAGCCCGGTGGTGTTTCAGGATCTTCAGCATCTCGAGAGGTATTAGGGACTTCATAGATGTCAACAGTGGAAGGAGACGAAGGCGGTGTAGGAGGATGGTGGAGATCAAAAAGCCAGTTTGCTCTATTGTGGACACTAGTTATAGGGTTCGGGAGCACAAACTGGTGGACAGTTTCATGGTGAATTAGCAGCTCGAATTCATTTGGCCCAAGATTTCCTATAAAACTAGTGTTGAAGCAAAATTCAATATTCATTGGCTTGATTCTATAGTGAGGAGTTGATCCTAACATAGGCCTTCGGAGTCCAATGGCATTAGAGATCATAGTGACTAAACCACCTAAGAGGATTGGGGCATTTGGTGTTTGTATAATACGTTCCATATTAGCAAGCATATAGGAAGCACCATTTACTGGACGACTCTGAGAAGCACAGTACATGATGAAAAGCTCATCACATGACACTGATGTAACATTTTTCTCTTTGCCAAAAAGGGTGTGGGCAATGATCTTATGGAAATACCTGATAACAGGGTTGTGGATGGACTCCGAGTAAAGGTCAGATGGCTCGGGATGGTTGTTTCCAGCAATGCTACCCCAGAAGAAATCAAGGTCAGTATCTAGCAATAGGTCTTCCTGGGTCATGGTAATAACATCAGGGCCATTAGGGAATCCTAACAGGTTGGCAAACTCCCTATGATTATAGTGGTAGTCCATGTCAAACAGTCGGAAGGTGATCATCCCGCGGTTGAAACCTAACCCATGATTTGGTAGGTAGCTCAGTGTGCTCAAGAACTCAAGGGTCAACTTTCGGTAGGTACAATAACGTCTCCGAATAGGAGCAACGTCCCAGCCTATTTGGTGTAGCAGATACATGACACTCACACGAATGCCTAAAGAAGTCATAGCATGGTCGTCAGCATAAATTGTAAGACACATCTCACGCTCAGCTAGATCTTCAAAGCGCCTTCTCTGATGCCTACTTAACAAGGTTATGTTCATGTAGTTTACTCGTGCCATGGAGCTAAATATTAAAGCTAAAGAATTACCCCTGAAAATGTTTAATAAATGTATGAAAAACTAAGTTAGTATTTTCAGGTTAAAATGCCGAAGTGAATCAAAAAGAAAAAGAAAGTTTAAAAGAAAAATAAAAATAAAATAAAAATAAAAATAAAAAGGAGTAAGGGATGCAACATGAAAGCTTTAAAGATTAAGAAAAAGAAAAGAAAAATAAAAACATATTAAAACAACAAAAATAATTAAAAGAAAACATGGGTTGCCTCCCATGAAGCGCCTTTGTTTTATGTCGATGGCTCGATAGATAGTACCTATTCAGTTAGGTATCGGGGTAGGTGGCTCACTTAACTGCAGATAAGCCGAATAGTTTAGATTTCCGACATTAAAATAATGCTTTAAGCGCTGGCCATTGACTATAAATGGTTCGATGGAATTTCCTTTAATTTCGATCACACCACTTGGGAAAACTTTATTAATTTCGAATGGTCCTGACCATCTGGAACGTAATTTACCCGGGAAAAGTTTCAGTCTAGAGCTGAATAGGAGTACGATGTCTCCTTCCTTAAATTCTTTCCGTGAGATACGCTTATCGTGCCATTTTTTTGTTCTTTCCTTATAGATTCTAGCATTTTCATAAGCGTCTAAACGCAATTCTTCTAATTCATGGATATCTAATATTCGTTTCTCGCCAGCAATCTTGTAATTTAAGTTAAGGGTTTTAATGGCCCAGTAAGCTTTGTGTTCTAATTCTACTAGCAAATGACAAGATTTTCCATAAACTAATTTAAACGGCGTTATTCCGATAGGGGTTTTAAAAGCTGTCCTATATGCCCAAAGATCATCATTTAGCTTGGAGGACCAATCTTTTCTGGATGTGGCTACGTTTTTCTCAAGGATTTGTTTAATTTCCCTATTTGACACTTCCACTTGTCCACTCGTTTGAGGAAGGTATGGTGTGGCTATGCGATGTTTAACGCCATATTTTGAAAGTAGTTTTTCGAAAATTCTAGAGATAAAATGGGAACCGCCATCACTGATTACTAGTCTTGGTATACCGAATCGTGGGAAGATAACATGCTTGAATAGTTTAAGTACTACTCGTGTATCATTCGTGGGTGCAGCGACGACTTCAATGCATTTTGATACGTAGTCAACAGCTATCAATATATACTTATTTCCAAAGGATGTGGGGAACGGTCCCATGAAATTAATTCCCCATACATCGAAAATTTCTACTTCGAGAATCCCTTTTTGCGGCATTTCGTCACATCTAGATATATTTCCTGTGCGCTGACATCTATCGCAGTTCATAATTTCTACATGGACGTCTTTCCATAAAGTAGGCCAAAAGAAGCCAGCTTGAAGTATTTTTGCACAAGTTTTCGATGTACTAGTGTGTCTACCATAAGGGGCGGAATGGCAATGGGCAATGACATCGTCTATTTCATCGTTAGGAACACAACAATGGTAGATACCATCGGCGCCTCTTTTAAAGAGTAGTGGTTCATCCCAAAAGTAGTGTTTAAGATCATGGAAGAATTTCTTCCGCTGTTGGTACGTTAAATCGGGTGGTAAAACACCAGCGGCTAAGTAGTTAACGAAATCAGCGTACCACGGTAATGTGGTGTTGGTACAAATGGCTTTTACTACCGCAGTTGTTAAATGTTCATTGCGTTGATCTAAATTGTTGGTAGGAGATATCTCTAGTTTAGCAATAAGGCGTTCATATGGGAAATCTTCATTTATGGGAACATTCTCGGTTTGGATTCCATCCAATCTTGATAAATGGTCCGCTACCACGTTTTCAGTCCCTCTTTTGTCTTTTATTTCCAAGTCAAACTCTTGTAGGAGTAAGATCCATCTGAGTAGTCGTGGTTTGGCATCTTTCTTACTTAGCAAGTATCGGATCGCAGCATGATCCGTGTAAATAATGATTTTGGCGCCCACTAAGTAGGAACGAAATTTGTCCAATGCGAATACAATAGCTAAGAGTTCCTTCTCCGTAGTGGCGTAATTCATTTGTGCGGGATCGAGTGTTCTGCTTGCGTAGTAGATAGCGTGGAGCTTTTTATCCTTACGTTGTCCTAGGATTGCGCCTACAGCATAATCGCTCACATCGCACATTATTTCAAATGGTAGGTTCCAATCAGGAGGTTGCATTATAGGTGTTGAAATTAAGGCTTCTTTAAGCGTTTCAAATGCGTTTAAGAATTTATCATCGAAAATAAACTCAGCTTCTTTCATCAATAATTCAGTTAGCGGCTTAGTGATTTTAGAGAAATCTTTTATAAAACATCGGTAAAAACTAGCGTGTCCTAGAAAACTTCTTATTTCTCTAACTATTTTGGGTGGTTGAAGGTTTTTGATAACCTCGATTTTTGCTTTATCGACTTCAATCCCTCTGTTTGATACAATGTGACCCAACACAATTCCTTGTCTCACCATGAAGTGACATTTTTCCCAATTGAGCACTAGGTTGACATTGACACACCATTTCAGTACTAGTTCAAGATTTGATAAACATCCGTCAAAACTTTCTCCACAGACAGAAAAATCGTCCATGAATACTTCCATAATTCCGTCCAAAAAGTCTGCGAAAATCGCCATCATGCATCGTTGGAAAGTTACAGGTGCGTTACATAGTCCAAATGGCATTCTTCGATATGCAAAGGTACCATAGGGGCATGTGAACATGGTTTTCTCTTGATCATCAGGATGAATGGGAATTTGGAAGAATCCCGAGTATCTGTCAAGATAGCAAAAATAGGAATGTTTGGCTAAGTGCTCGAGCATTTGATCAATGAATGATAATGGGAAATGGTCCTTGCGTGTAGCTTTGTTTAGTTTTCTGTAATCGATACACATTCTCCATCCTGTTTGGGTACGTTGTGCCACCGATTTGCCTTTTGTGTTTGTTATAACCGTAACACCTCCTTTCTTAGGTACTACGTGAACTGGATTGACCCAGTTGCTATCTGATATTGGGTATATGATGCCTGCCTCTAGTAGTTTCTGTACTTCTTTCTTAACGACTTCACTTAGGATATGATTTATTCGTCTTTGATGTTCTCTAGAAGTCTTGCAGTCCTCCTCTAGCATAATGCGGTGCATACAGAGAGAAAGGCTTATTCCTTTTAGATCTGATATATTATAGCCTAACGCGGTTGGATACTTCCTTAACACATTAAGAAGTTTTTCGGTTTCGATCTTCCCTAAATTGGCATTGACTATAACTGGTCGTTCGAGCTCTTTATCTAAAAATTCATACCTAAGATCTTCAGGTAACATTTTAAGTTCTATACCAGTTTTCTTATCAGTTGGGGTAGGATCGGGTGTTAAGGCGAAACATTCGCCTAGGTTGGCATCTTGATATTCTTGTTTCCAGTCATCATCCTTGAAGATAGTTGGTGTCGGAATTTTCAACATCCCAAAATAGGTGTCTTCTTGGCTTTCTAGTTCTTTGACACATTCATCAATAATATCTAGGAAACAACATGAGTCATCTATATCAGGGGCTTTGAAGAATTGGGAAAGAATGAATTCTACTTTTTCTTCTCCTACCTCAAAGGTAAGATTTCCTTTCTTAACGTCAATAATGGCTCCTGCAGTGGCTAAAAATGGTCTTCCTAATATGATGGGAATGTTTGAATCTTCCTTGATGTCCATTATTATAAAGTCAGTCGGTATGTAAAATTGTCCTATTCGGACAGGAATGTTTTCTAGCATACCAACAGGGAATTTGACTGATCTGTCGGCTAGTTGTAGGGACATCTTGGTAGGTCTCATGTCACCTAGTTTGAGCTTCTCGCAAATAGATAAGGGCATTAGACTAACACTTGCTCCTAAATCGCATAGAGCTTTGTCTATGACAGATTTTCCAATTACACATGGTATGGAGAAACTACCAGGATCTTTTAGCTTTGGAGGCATGTTATTTTGAATTATGGCGCTACATTCGACAGTTAGCATAACGGTTTCGTTTTCAACAATTTTTTTCTTATTAGACAATATTTCTTTTAGGAATTTAGCATACGACGACATTTGGGTTATAGCTTCTGTAAACGGAATAGTAACATTTAATTGTTTCAGAAGTTCTAAAAACTTCTTGAATTGCCCCTCGTTTTTGGATTTTGCAAGTCTTTGAGGGTATGGAATTGGTGGTTTATATGGCGGCGGGGGTACGTAAGGTTTTTCTGAAACCTCTCTATTCTCATTCTCGTCTTCCTTTACATTCTCAGATTGTTCTTTCGATTTCTCTGTTTCCTTTTTAGGTTTCTGATACATGGTCGGTTTTGGAGTCTAGGATCTACCGGTCCATCAAGTGTTGTCCCACTTAGTAATGTGATAGCATTAGTGTTTCCTTTAGGATTGGGTTGTGGCTGTCCAGGAAACGTACCAGCAGGTGCGGCAGAACTAGCTTGGTGTTGTGCTACTTGGGAGATTTGGGTTTCTAACATTTTATTGTGAGTTGCTAGGGCATCTACCTTATTTGCTAACAGCTTCAATTGTTCACCGGTGTGAACATTTTGATTGAGGAATTCTTTATTTTGTTGAGCTTGATTAGCGATAAAATTTTCCATTAGGATTTCAAGGTTAGATTTCTTAGGAATGTTAGGAACATTAACAATGGGTTTTTGATAACCTGGAGGTATATCAGGTGCTTGGCCAGGTGCATATAAAGCGTTATTGTTCTTGTACTTGAAGTTAGGATGGTTCTTCCAACCAGGATTATAGGTATTAGCATAAGGATTACCTTGAGCGTAATTCACCTGATCAACTGATATTCCTGTTAAGATTTGACATTCGGTTCCAACATGACCAGGAACTCCACAAACTTCGCAGTTTGGGGTAACTGCATCCATGGTGGCTGCAGGAGGTAAGGTCAAGCTTTCTATCTTTTGGGTAAGAGTATCTACCTTAGCATTAACTTTATCTAGGCTACTAATCTCGTACATCCCACTTTTGGTTTGAGTTTTCTCCACAGGTGTTCTTTCTCCTCCCCGCTGATAGTGGTTTTGAGCCATATTTTCAATGAGTTGGTTAGCTCGTCTTAAGGCTTGTCCATCAGAGTACCACATGCAGCGACATCTATAGAGAGTCTTGTGTTGTACAAGAGTCCATTATAAAACGTGTGGATGATCATCCATTTTTCTAATCCGTGATGTGGGCACATTCACATCATGTCTTTGTAGCGTTCCCATGCATCGAATAGCGATTCAGTATCCTTCTTCCTAAATTCGTTGATTTGAGCTCTTAATGCAGCAGTCTTGCTTGGGGGGAAATATCGTGCTAAAAATACAGTCTTAAGTCCTTCCCACGTAGTGACGGAATTTGACGGCAAGGATTGCAACCAAGCCCAAGCTCTATCTCTTAGCGAGAAAGGGAAAAGACGTAATCTTATTGCATCTTTACTAACACCATTTGCTATAATTGTGTCGGCAAATTGAACGAATTTTGTAAGATGTTCATTTGGATCCTCGGTAGGATTTCCAGAGAATTGGCATTGTTGGATAGCTGATATCAATGACGGTTTCAACTCAAAATCGTTTCGATTTATTGCTGGAGCAGCAATGCTATTGTGGGGTTCTTGTTTTGATGGAGCTGCGTACTCCTTCAGTGGACGGGTCCTTTGTTCTTCGGCCATGTCTACTTCTAGATTAGTTTCAGTTTCAGAGGAAGAATTAGAATCTGTTTCGGAATCAATCTTAATTTCGGGTTTGGGTAAAGGAATAGCGTGATTTAAACAGTAATCCCTGACTGTTCGTCTTATGGAAAGGATGCGTTCAGGTTCGTCCGTCAATTTGTCAAGTGGTTCGCCTTGTGAGCGAGTCCTTGGCATACAAATCGAGAAAGGGTTTTTGTTGCCTAGTCTAAACGCGCAATAGAAGAATCGTACTTAATTGACTAATCAGTCCTCGACAACGACGCCAAAAACTTGATCGGGACTTTATGAGTCTATTGGGATACTAACTGCAAGTATACAGTTTAGTCGTTCTAGTTTTAAATGATTATCGAACCCACAGAGACTGAGGATCAATCGCATACGATCTAATGCTACAATTGTTTAACTAAGTGATGAATATTTGGTTTTAGGGGGGAAAAGAGTTTAATTAAAAACAATAGTAATAGCTATACCGGTATGTGATAGTCGAACTTCGGGAATTCGGTGAATCGCTTGGCATATAAAGTATTTCGGTAAAAACGAATTGTTTAAAAACCTGAGACATACACTCTCGTGTTCATGAAATAAGTCATGCTACTAAACCTAGTGGATGCACTTTAAATTTAATAACATTTTTTGAAAACAATTTGAGTTTAATTAATTTGTTAAAACACTCTCATGTATTTAAAAATTAATGTTTCATTACCACTATCTGGGTCGAACCCCAACTCTCGCATGCAGGTTCTTGCCTTAATTAATTTCCCACTCTCGTGGCAAAATCGTGTTAATTGTCCTCTCACTCTCGTGACAAGGGTAGTTAAATTAAACATGGAAATTGGAAACCAGAAATTATTTATAAATGTTTTTAGCCAAGTTATCACCAAATTCTTTCGATACTTAGGAGTCACATACCGGTACAAATTAATTTAGCCGGACATAATATATTTAGTAACTATGCAACTTAAAATATAATTCATAAAAATAAATTTCGTAGCACAAGAATAAATAAAAATCAATTGCATAAAAAACCTGTAAATAATGTTGCTGTGGTAATCTTGAGTGCGTACAAATTCCTTGCAATTAATCGAAATCTATGACCGTGTTAATTCTTAGATGAAGAACTAACACTCTAGAAACTAATTCTGGAAACTAAAAATTACAGTAGGTATAAAATGGTTCAAAAGCAAACAAAATAGAATAATGCAGAAAAGTAGAAATTTGGCTCTGTAGAAAATTCTTCGACCATGATCCATTGAACTGCCTCCTATTTATAGAAGAAGATTTTGCAGTTGAGAGAATTTAGGAACAACTTGAGTGGAGGAATACTCGGATTGATAGTTACTGAAGTTGAGGGAATGTAGGAGAAGAAAACTGTCCACTATGTTGCCCACGTCTCCTGTAATGCATAACGTTGTTTTTAAGCGTGTGACGGTCGTCATGAGGGTGTGACAGTTGTAATGCGCTTAAATAGCGTGTTACACTCGTCAATGATGTGTGACGAGCGTCCTTCAAGTTGTGAGAGCGTTACGCTCGTCATGGGGTGTGACGGTCGTCACAGCTACAAAATCTGCAGACTTTGCAGATTTGGTTCTTTTTCTTCTGATTCTTGGTTAGCTTCCTTCATGTGATCCTTTTTCACTGATTTGAGTTGAAACATGTTGTACATGTGAAAAGACACAAAAAATCGGAACAATCGGGAGTTAAACGACTTAATGTATTATGAAAATCGATAAAAAATGTAGTAATTATATGATACGATTTCTCGTTATCACCATACATGCCTACTGATCTGGGGGCATTGAAGATATCTTGGATCCAGCTAAAGGAAGAAAGGGATACCTACAGAGATAAGTATCATGAGCAGGAACGGAAGATCTTGAAGCTTACAAGGCAGCTTGAGAATGAGAGGACAATCAACGACTATGTCAGCACGAATGGAAGGCGACCATGGGATTTCTGATTCTTTTTTGTTTTTTATAAGTTTAGATTTATTTTCAGTTATTTCTTTTGTAACGCCTTAAAGACATTATTAAACATTTTACAAGTTTGAATCTAATAAAGTTTGTTTATTTCTTTGTTTTACAAATTTGAATCTCCCAAAGTATTTAAAATCATTTCATACGCATCTCATTACCATGCACATCATCACAGGTACAATTACAGGTTTCTCATCTTCTTCGCTATTTATTTCAGTAATCATGTCTTTTGAAACACCTACTGATCAAGCCATCAAGGCTCTTCAGGCTCAGAATGCTCAATTTCAGGAGATGTTCTTGAACCTGGCCAAAGGGCAGCAAGATTTGAAGTCTCTCATCTTGAAAGAGAAGAAGAAGAAGAAGAAGTAGGTGGTCCTCCTGAATATGGGTCGCAGATTCGGGAACAATTTGCGACATGAAACTGATTTGTCCCATTCATCTGGAGGGGGAGTGAATCAAGAGGAAAGAAAGGGGCCTAGTCTTGTGGTTTCTGACAATGACACTGACTTTGATGAAGACCAGTATCCTCCGGCTGAGGATAGGTATAAGCAACTCGAAGACCGACTCAGTGCAATGGAAATTCAGAAGATACTTGGGTTGGACTTTGGAGATTTGGGACTGGCATCTGGGGTGGTGATCCCCCACAAGTTTTGAAATTCTGGCAGCAGATACTCAATGTCATAGTGAATGTTATGACACCGTATCTGACTTTCTATAAGACAGTAAATAAAAACAGTAAAGAACACAGTCAATTGTTTACCCAGTTCAGTGTGAAACAACACCTACTCTGGGGGCTACCAAGCCAGGGAGGAAATTAACTATAAGAGATATTAATTCAGGAATAAACCAACCAGTTTATCTCCTTCACTTAAGACCTACCCAATGCAACTTCAATCTAAGTTCAACTTAAACCTGAGTTCCTACTCACTCCCCCTCAATCACAGCAGTGATACTTAAACAATTGACTAATGAAATAATGAAGACACTCTTCAGAACATACACTTGATTATGCTTCACAGCTATTAATCAAGTAACACAAACACTCTTGCTTCACAACTTTGAGTGATACATAAACCTATCTTGACTTTGCTTCAAAGCTTTAGTCAATAGACACAAACACTCTTGCTTCAAAGCTTTAAGTGATACAAAAAACCCTTACAATCAAAACCTATTCCAAGTCACTTATCACAATGATACTTGCTTGGATTACAGCAGTTAAAACTATACAACTCCTAATTGATCTTCTGTCTAAGAGAGTTAATTTCCAATCAGCTTTCCTGTTGAATATATATGCAGCTGTTTCTTCAGTTAGGGCTTCCACGAAAAGCTAGGGTTAATTAGGGTTAACCTCAAGACTTGGTCACAAGACTTTATCAACCAGATTAGGGTTGAGCTAGGTTAACCTAAAGTCCACGTGAGATTCTGTTCTGGAAGGAATGAACCAACTTCCTGAAAAATCTCAGAATTAACCAAACTGCATAACTGTTAGATCAGTACAGGATGTCTTAACATTTGTTATGACATCAGAATTCCTGTTTACTGATTTTGGTAGAAAGTAATAAATGTGATCATTGCAAAATGCTCAGATACACACTCATAAACAGAAGCTACTGTATGCCATACTTTTTCTGCATAAAGTACCTAATAATCCAAAATGTTATGACATTAGTCATGACATTCACACACCTGGTTTTACCAAAAATACATGCCAATAACTAAACACTTACAAACTCCCCCTTTGGCAGATTTTTGGCTAAAACCCCTAAGCAATCAGAGAATAGAGAACAGCAGAATGAATATGTCTGCAGAAAAATATAATGTCTACCAAGTAATTAACACAAAATATCTCCCCCTCTTTAGCCACAAATAGGCCAAAGATACATGTACTTATATGTTATACAGTTATCCAAAATGAGTAATAAAACAAAAAAAATCTGAGATCACTTGCATCAACAGGAACCAGCATCAAGCTTGTCAACTCCACCAAACTTTAAGCACTGTCATCTTCAGAAGAGGCACTTTCTTCAGCATTGAGCTGATCTTCAGCAACATCCTCTTCCCTTCTTTGTTCTTCAGTCTCCTCCTGTTCTAATCTGGCAATTAGGTTCTCAAGAGTCTTTTTCCTTATCTCCAGCTCTCTGCAGGGTTCCTTCAGCACAGTTATAACATCAGATGTCTTGGACTGAGTTTTTACAGTTGATGTCTCAGCTGATGTCATGACAATGTCAGGAACATGAGATCCATGGAATAGCTTGTAGTGTAACCGAAGAGCAGGAGCTCTTTTGCAGGCAGTATCTCTTTCCACCAGGATGTCAGGGTACTGAGCAAGGACAATTCCACATAGGAGGGAGGGAAAGGAAATAGGGCCTTTAACAGCATAACTTCCAGCATGTTTTAAAGTTTGATTAAATATATACCTGCCATAGTCAAATTCAGTCCTGGTTCCAACAACATAAATGAATCTCCCCAATCCTGTAGAGATGGTTGATTTATGGTTGGTAGGGACCCAGTTGGCTGCACCAATCTTGTGCAGGATGGCAAATTTTATGCTTAGCTTGCTAGCATTCAGCTTGCCTTTTAAGGGCCAGCACTTGACTTGTCTTGCTGTGATGGTTTGGCATACTTCATTGTCAGTAACTTCTAGTTCAGGGCAAGCCTCATTTGATCTTCCAAGGAATTTGTTAATTTCAGAGGGAGAGAAATTAACTTTTCTTCCTCTCACATAGACACATTCAAAGTCAGCTGACCTTCCATCAGCACATTCATCAGACAAATTCACTATGAATTCCTTGACAAGATTTTCATAGCATTTGGAAACTTTACCACAGTCTTCATTAGTCCAGCAACTTTGATTAGGTCCATGATTTCTTTACAATCCATGGCACCATTGTTTAGTTCTCTTTCCAAGGCTATTCTCTTCAAGCAAACATACTTCCATCTGTTGGCATTTTCAGGGTGGTGAAATGAAATGTTGTCAGTGGGGACTTCAGGAACTCTAGCCATTTTGCTGGAAGGGAGTTTCCTTCTGAGAGGAATGTCTTCAGCATCAATTTCAAATTCTGATTCCTCATCAGAATCAGAAGGTTCAGGCTCTTTCCTCTTCTTTGTTATTGGTTGTCTCACAGGCTTTGAGAGACTCCCAGCATGTACTCGGGCTTTCACCTTCCCTTTGGACAGTCCAATCTTCACAGTTTCCACACCAGTCTTGCCTTCAGACCTGGTTTTCTTATCAGCAGGTTACTCTTTGGTCAGACATTTTGTAGCATCCTGATTACCCTTTCTGTTCATCATTCTCCTAGCTATGCTAGGGTTGATATTTGCAATTAGGTCATTGTCTGAGTATTCCTCATCCACATCAATAACAGGTGGTTCAACATTCTTCTCTGAAGGGTTCTGGATATCATCAAGATTTTCAGATGATTTCTGAATGTTGTCATTTGGAGTCTCAACATTCTCAGAGACATCTGGATTTACTTCAACATTTGGGCTTGCTGATTCTTGATTTAATGGAACAGAAATCCCAGGTACAGAGTGGTTCTCACTCAAAATTCTTGTAACAAGCCTAGCTATTGCTTGATGAACATAAGCTGATCCTTCCCTATTTGGTACAGAAGATGAAGGTTGAGAGGGATTGCCGGATGAAGTAGCTTGAGACCTTCCTGCATGCCTTGTTCTCAGCTTTTTGACCTTGGAGGGGTTAGTTGCCATTTCTATAAGAGGAGTAATCTCCAGGACTTCAGAATCCATGCATGATGTGATTGCCCGAGAATCTTGATCATAGGATGAGGATGAAACGGTCGTCTTGGATGAGGATGGTGTTTGAGACATTTTGATAGTCTTAGAAAACCAGTAGCAACTAGAGAGAAAACTTTGATTGAGAGAATGGGATTTGTTGCAGAATCGAGAGAGGAAGGAGGAAAATGAGTGTCTATTCAACTTCTTAATAATTTTGAAAGAAATGGGAAAACATATGATTAACCCAATCAAAATAGACTTAACAAAAATAACTCCTTCAACCCTTGTTTTAAGCAAAATTAATTGCTACAATTCCTCAAGTTGGCAAATACCCAACTTGCCCCTCAAGTTTTCAAATTGATTTGCATCAAGTGCCTTGGTAAAAATGTCAGCCAGCTGTAGCTCAGTGGCAACATGTTCCAGTTTAATCGTCTTCTCTTCTACAAGGTCTCTGATAAAGTGATGTCTAATGTCAATATGCTTGGTCCTGCTATGCTGAATAGGATTCTTGGAAATGTTGATTGTACTCATATTGTCACAGTACAATGTCATAACATCTTGTGTGACATTATACTCAGTAAGCACCTGTTTCATCCAGATCATTTGAGAACAGCTATTACCAGCTGCAATGTATTCAGCTTCAGCAGTAGAGAGAGACACACAGTTCTGTTTCTTGCTGAACCAGGAGACCAGATTATTTCCTAAGAAGAAACATCCTCCAGAGGTGCTTTTTCTATCATCAGCACTTCCAGCCCAATCAGCATCACAATAACCAGTCAGAGTTGGTTCACATCCATGAGAGTATAGCAAGCCATAGTTGTAAGTTCCACTTACATACTTCAAAATTCTCTTCACTTGGTTGATATGACTGACTTTAGGATCAGCTTGGTATCTTGCACAAACTCCAACTGCAAAAGCAATGTCAGGTCTGCTGGCTGTTAAGTACAGCAAACTTCCTATCATGCTTCTGTACAGACTTTGGTCCACCTTAACCCCACTTGAATCTTTGGATAGCTTTAAATGAGTAGGTGCAGGAGTCCTTTTGTGACTGGCATTCTCCATACCAAACTTCTTGACAATGTTCTTTGCATACTTGCTTTGAGATAGAAAGATTGAGTCCTCCATCTGTGAGACTTGCAGTCCAAGAAAATAAGTCAGTTCTCCCATGAGACTCATTTCGAATTCAGCCTGCATCTGGTCAGCAAAATGTTTAACCATTTGTTCTGACATTCCCCCAAACACTATGTCATCAACATATATTTGAGCTACCATTAACTTCCCTCCTTCATTTTTGACAAAGAGGGTTTTATCCAAGCCTCCTTTTCTGTATCCTTTGTCTGAGAGAAATTTTGTTAACCTGTCATACCATGCTCTAGGAGCTTGTTTTAGACCATATAGAGCTTTCCTCAATTTGTAGACATGATCAGGGTGGTTTGGATCCACAAAGCCTTTAGGCTGTTCCACATAAACTTCCTCATTTAAGTACCCATTTAGGAAGGCACTTTTTACATCCATCTGAAATAGCTTGAACTTCAGGAGACAAGCAATTCCCAATAGGAGTCTGATAGATTCCAGTCTGGCTACAGGGGAAAAGGTCTCATCAAAATCAACCCCTTCAACTTGAGTGTATCCTTGGGTAACAAGTCTTGCCTTATTCCTAGTGACAACTCCTTCAGCATCTGATTTGTTCTTGTATATCCATTTTGTGCCAATGATGTTTGTTCCCTCAGGTCTAGGAACTAACTCCCAAACTTCATGTTGCTTAAATTGGTTCAATTCATCTTGCATTGCACCAATCCAGTATTCATCAGTTAAAGCCTCCTTAACATTTCTTGGTTCAATTTTAGACACAAAGCAAGAGTTTGAGATGATTTCTCTAGATCTTGTAATGACTCCACTGTTAGGATCCCCTATGATGAGTTCTTTAGGATGATCTTTCTGAATTCTGATGGAAGGGATTTTGCTAGCTTCCTTGGATTCAGAGTCTGCTGTAGTGGTGTTAGGAAGGTCATTCTGTTGAGTTGGAGTCTCAAAGAATGTCTCAACATTACAAGGGACATCTGTTTCTTCATGATAATCATCAACTATGACATTTATTGATTCCATCATGACTTTGTTCCTGGAATTGAATACCCTATAAGCTCTGCTGTTGGAGGAGTATCCTAGAAATATACCTTCATCACTTTTAGGGTCCAGCTTTCTCCTTTGTTCACGATCTACCAGAATATAGCATTTGCTGCCAAATACATGGAAGTACTTCACAGTTGGCTTTCTTCCTTTCCAGAGTTCATAAAAGGTGGATGAGGTTCCCTTTCTCAAAGTGACTCTGTTATGGACATAACAGGCTGTATTCATAGCTTCAGCCCAAAAATGAATAGGAAATCTTTTGGCATGTATCATAGCTCTGGTAGATTCCTGTATGGTCCTATTTTTCCTTTCTACAACTCCATTTTGTTGAGGAGTTATAGGAGAAGAGAATTCATGACTAATTCCTTCTGAGGAACATAACTCATTAAACTTACTATTTTCAAATTCCTTGCCATGATCACTTCTGATTCTGCCAATACACCCTTCTTTTTCTCTTTGAATTCTTTTGCACAGTTCTTTAAAAACTTCAAACACATCAGATTTTTCCCTAATGAAGTTAATCCAGGTGAATCTGGAAAAGTCATCCACAACAACATAGGCATATCTCTTTCCACCAAGACTTTCCACCTGCATTGGTCCCATCAGATCCATATGTAGAAGTTCTAGAACCTTAGAGGTGGTCAGATGTCTTGACTTTGGATGTGACATCCTAGTCTGCTTACCAACCTGACATTCACCACAAACTCTCCCTTCATCAATTTTCAGTCTTGGAATCCCTCTGACTGCCTCCATGGATATAATCCTTTTCATTCCTCTTAGATGAAGGTGGCCAAGTTTTTGGTGCCACAGTTTCACCTCTTTTTCTTCTTTGGCAATAGAACACACAGTGGAGTAATTAGTGTTCTCAGGTTCCCACAAGTAACAATTGTCTTTAGATCTGACTCCTTTCATTACAATTTATTGTTTTTCATTAGTTACAAGACATTCAGATTTCGAGAAGTTGACCTTGAATCCTAGATCACATAATTGACTGATACTAATAAGATTAGCAGTCACGCCTTTTACCAATAGTACTTCATTTAGATTTGGAACTCCAGGGTAGTCCAAGTTGCCAACTCCTTTGATTTCTCCTCTAGCACCATCTCAAAGGTCACATAACTAGTGGTGTGAGGTTTGACATTATTGAGAAGGTTCTTGATTCCATTCATGTGCTTAGAGCACCCACTGTCAAAGTACCAGTCTTCCTTTGCAGAGACTCTAAGGGAAGTGTGGGCTATCAGGGCAGTAGCCTTTTTCTTCCATTGTGGAGTATGTGGTACCTTGTTAGACTTAGGTTTGACACCTGGGTTCTGATTAGGGTATCCATACAATCTAAAGCAGAATGGCTTTATGTGACCAAACCTCCCACAATGATGACATCTCCATCTTTTGTATTTTTTCTTCATATTTATCTGTTCCCGATGTTGAGTGCTGTGTTGTGACATCTGCTTCGACATTTATTTATCAGGCCTGATCTTCTTGTCTGCACCAGATTTCTTTGCTGCCACAAATACTAGACCAGACTTGTTTCCCACATTTTGTCCAACCTGAAGGATTTCTTCCAATTTGTCAGTTCCATTTGTCAGCATCTTGACAGATTTGGTCATCTGGTTCAGTTTTGAGTTCAGCATTTGAACTTCCTCTTCTAGATGACTTATAGTTTCAATGTCTGCCCTTTTTTCAGCCTCCAACTTTATTATGAGTTTTGTTTGTCTCTCATTTTGCAAACAGACTTCAACACTTCTGATACATAATTTCTTGTATGTATCAGCCAGTTCTTCAAATGTCACTTCCTCATCACTAGTGTCACTTTCAGAGGTATAAACACCAGTTAGTGCGGTAACTAGTTTGGCAGATTCTTCTTCAGAATTACTTTCTGATCACAGTCAGACCAGGTAACAGACATTCCTTTCTTTTGTTTCTTAGGAAAGGTAGGACATTCAGCTCGAATGTGCCCATATCCTTCACATCCATGACATTGAATTCCTCTGCTTTGATTTCCCTTCTCTTCAGACCTTGGTTTTCTGCTGGAGTCATAAGATTTGTTAATGTCAGAAGAAATGTTCTTAACATTTGACCTTGACTTTGGATCCATTCTCTTGATGAGTTTGTTGAATTGTCTTCCAAGCATGGCTATAGCTTCTGAAATACTTTCTTCTTCATCCTCCTTGTTTTCATCTTCAGTGTTGGATACAAGTGCTATGCTCTTGTTCTTCTTGTCAACATTTTCACTGATCCCCATCTCAAAAGTCTGAAGAGACCCAATGAGTTCATCCACCTTCAACTTGATTATGCTTCACAGCTTTTAATCAAGTAACACAAACAGTGATACTTAAACAATTGACTAATGAAATAATGAAGACACTCTTCAGAACATACACTTGATTATGCTTCACAGCTTTTAATCAAGTAACACAAACACTCTTGCTTCACAGCTTTGAGTGATACATAAACCTATCTTGACTTTGCTTCAAAGCTTTAGTCAATAGACACAAACACTCTTGCTTCAAAGCTTTAGTCAATAGACACAAACACTCTTGCTTCAAAGCTTTGAGTGATACAAAAAACCCTTACAATCAAAATCTATTCCAAGTCACTTATCACAATGATACTTGCTTGGATTACAGCAGTTAAAACTATACAGCTCCTAATTGATCTTCTGTCTAAGAGAGTTAATTTCCAATCAGCTTTCCTGTTGAATATATATGCAGCTGTTTCTTCAGTTAGGGCTTCCACGAAAAGCTAGGGTTAATTAGGGTTAACCTCAAGACTTGGTCACAAGACCTTATCAACCATATTAGGGTTGAGCTAGGTTAACCTAAAGTCCACGTGAGATTCTGTTCTGAAAGGAATGAACCAACTTCCTGAAAAATCTCAGAATTAACCAAACTGCATAACTGTTAGATCAGTACAGGATGTCTTAACATTTGTTATGACATCAGAATTCCTGTTTACTGATTTTGGTAGAAAGTAATAAATGTGATCATTGCAAAATGCTCAGATACACACTCATAAACAGCAGCTACTGTATGCCATACTTTTTCTGCATAAAGTACCTAATAATCCAGAATGTTATGACATCAGTCATGACATTCACACACACCTGGTTTTACCAAAAATACATGCCAATAACTAAACACTTACAAGTTTAAAGCTCCTGTCTTTGCTAAGTACGATGGGGTATCCTGCCTGAAGCTACACCTCTGCTCGTATGTCAGAAAGATTCAACCCTATACTACTGATAGGAACCTGTGGGTTCATTTCTTTCAAGATAGTCTGTCAGGGACTCAACTTGAATGGTTCTATCAACTGGAAGGAGCTAATATCTGCAACTGGGAGGACCTTGCTGCCGCTTTTTACAAGCAATACTAGTATAATGCCGACCTTGCTCCCACGCGTACTCAACTCCAGGGTATGTCTATGGGTACAGGCGAAGGATTTAAGGACTATGCTCAGAAGTGGAGAGATCTGACTAGAAAAGTCCAACCCCCTCTGACTGATAGGGAGTTGGTGGATATGTTTCTTGGGACTTTGTCTGGTCCCTATTTCAATCATTTGATCGGTAGTTAATCATCGGGGTTCACTGAACTTATTTTGACTGGGGAAAGAGTTGAAGCTGGTATTAAAAGTGGCAAGATACAGAAAGGTGCTTCGTCAAGTACAGAAAAGAAGCCTTTCAGAAAAGAAGCTAGTGCAGTTTACAGCTCGAGGAGACAAAACCGACCTGAACGCCGCCAAGCAGTTAATGCGGTAGTAATATCAAGACCTACTATTTCCCCACAACGCAACAATCAACAAAGAGTAAAGAGACCACAAAGACACTATACTCGGATCAGTATGACTCTATCTCAAATTCTTCCGCAATTGTTGAAAACCAACTTGGTGACTCTGAGGGAAGCCCCGAAGAATCCCAGCACCACATCTCCGTTGTATAATCCGAATGCCCGTTGTGCTTATCACTCCGATAGCCCAGGGCATGATACGAACAACTGCTGGGCCTTGAGGAGTAAGGTGCAAGATTTGATTGAAGCTAAGGAAATTGAGTTTGACGCACCGGAAAAGCCTAATGTCATGACTGCTCCTATGCCCAAGCATGGAGTAAATGTTGTGGACGATGATTCATTTGTAACCTCTGTGGAAGACGTTTCTACTCCGTTGATGACAGTAAAGAAGAACTTATTATCAGTCGGTTTATTTCTGGGCTGTGGCGAAGGTTTCCATCTGTGTTCCATCCTATCTACTGGTTGCCATCTATTGAAATCAGGTGTTCAACGCCTGATGGATAACAAAGAGATCTTGTTTGAGAAAGCTTTGGTTCCATTAATTCCTGTTGAAGATGTTTCCATAATAACCATTTCCGCCAATCCTTCCAAGGCTTCCTCGAGAAAGCCTGTTAGGATTACACCCGTTACAAGAGTTTCTCCATTGATCATAACTATCCCTGGTCCTATCCCGTACACTTCGGATAAGGCTATCTCGTGGCACTATGAGGCCGATGTGTATTATCATGGGATCAAACAAGACTTGAAAGTTGAAGAGGCTGATACTGATGTCAGAAATATCGTAGGGTCTAGCAAGGTCACCCAAAGCGGAAGACTCCTCTCTCCTGAGATCTCCCCACCGACTATTTAGAAACCTGTTGCTATTCCACCTGCCAGTACATCTACTACTGTCCCTGTTCATGTTCCAATCATTACCCCTGTCGCCGAGTCATCTGACGCTCGGGGCAAAGAAGTTACAGGTGAGCTTGCCCGGACCGAGGCACCAAAGAAGATCATCGGAGAGACCTCTAGACAGGAGATAGAGGAAATTTTGAAGATTATCAAGAAAAGCGACTACAACGTAGTCGAGCAGATGGGGCAAACCCCGTCGAAGATCTCCATGTTATCTTTATTATTATGCTTAGAAGCCCATGCAAAGGCTTTAATTGCTTTCCGTAAAACTGCGCATGTGCCGCAGGAGACATCTGCTGACCAATTCAAAGACTGTGTGGCTAGTTTGACAGCTGACAACGGGTTGGGTTTCTCTGATGCAGATCTGACTGCCAAAGGAAAGAATCATAATGACGCTCTGCATGTTTTGATCGAGTGCAGGGGCACTACTCTGGCTCACGTGCTGGTGGATACTGGGTCCTCGTTAAATGTTTTACCCAATAAAGCATTAGACCGGTTGGACAATGAAGGGTTGGTACTGAAGCCAAGTAATATTTTGGTTAGGGCCTTTGACGGGTCCAAAAGGATGGTACACGGGGAGGTGGATGTCCCTGTTAAAGTTGGTTCCCAGACTTTTGCGTCTACGTTCTATGTGATGGATATCTGACCATCTTACTCTTGTTTGTTGGGCCGCCCGTGGATTCATAAAGCTGGGGAAGTGACTTCCACGCTCCATCAGATGTTGAAATATCCAGTGAAGGGGAAGATTGTTACAGTACTAGGAGAAAAGGAGTACATGGTGAGCCACCTTAACTCTTTTCAGTATGTGGAGATGGATGGGGAGTTCATTGAAACCCCGTGCCAGAACTTTGAAGAAGTCCCCCAGACTCTGGCGTCGACCGAAACTGTTGCTGAAGACTCTCCCATGAAGATAGCTTCCCTCAAGGATGCCCGGGATGTTATTGAAAAAGGTGGGTGTGCGAATTGGGGCCAACTTCCTGACTTCCACACAATACTGACAAGTTTGGTTTGGGTTTTACCGCAGAAGCTCAAAGGGTTGTTCGGCATGCAAGGATTGGAAGACCTCCCATGCGTATCAGTAATTCGGGAGTAAATGCAATTGAAGATGATGATGAAGAGTCAGATTTCGATAGCTAGATTTACCCGACTATCAACGGTGGATTGAGAAATTGGATGGCGAAAGACTTCGTGCTCGTTTCTTTTATTACACAGTAATAGACTTTTGTTTTGAAGTTTTATAACAGACAATTTAAAACTTTACGGCCCGGTGCACTGCCCGAGACATCGTGGCTCTGTTTCTGAGGGCTTAATATTTGTCATTTCCATATATCATCAATAAAGCATTGGACGTTTTCTTGCATTACAAATTTTGCGCTCCTTGTCCTTTCTATCTTGCACTTTATTAAAACAGTTATAGTCTTACACACACTCACATATCATAATACAGGTCCACATCCACTCTGGATCCCACTGATAACGACTCTGCTACTGCCAATTATGACTTCGAAAGTCCGATCAACCAAGCCGAGGATGACGGTGAGGATGATTGTGAAGTGCCTGGGGAACTTGCTAGACTGTTACTACAGGAAGAGAGGGCCATACAACCCCATGAAGAGCCAGTGGAAACAGTGAATCTGGGTACAGAGGAAGACAAGAAAGAGGTTAAGATCGGTGCAAATTTGGAGTCTAGCGTCAAGCAACGGTTGATACAGATGTTGCGTGACTATGTTGAGATCTTCGCTTGGTCTTATGAATATATGCCTAGGTTGGACACCGATATTGGGGTTCACCGCTTGCCAACCAAGGAAGACTGTCCTCCAGTAAAACAGAAAGTTCGCCGAATGCGCCCGGAGATGTATGAGAAAATCAAAGCTGAGGTCATGAAAAAATTTGATGCTGGTTTTCTAGCTGTCACTTGTTACCCACAGTGGGTTGCCAACATGGTTCCGGTACCGAAGAAAGATGGTAAAGTTCGGATGTGTGTTGACTATAGGGATCTGAACAGGTCAAGCCCCAAGGATGATTTTCCTCTGCCTCACATCGATGTTTTGGTCGACAACACTGCACAGCATAAGGTATTCTCCTTTATGGATGGCTTCTCCGGTTACAATCAGATTAAGATGGCTCCCGAGGATATGGAAAAGACAACCTTTGTTACACAGTGGGGTACCTTTTGCTACAAAGTTATGTCATTCAGATTGAAGAATGTTGGGGAAACGTACCAGCGCGCCATGGTCGCTTTGTTCCATGACATGATTCATCATGAGATTAAGTTATACGTTGACGACATGATTGCAAGATCCCAGACTGAAGAGGAACACCTTGACCACCTCCAAAAGCTATTTGACAGGCTGAAGATGTATAAGCTAAGGTTGAACCCGAACAAGTGCACCTTCGGAGTAAGATCTGGTAAACTGTTGGGTTTCGTCATTAGTGATAAATGTATTCAAGTGGATCCTGCAAAGGTGAAGGCTATACAGGAGATGCCAGCTCCCCGAACAGAAAAGGAAGTCAGAGGCTTTTTGGGACGTCTGAACTACATTTCCCGATTCATTTCGCACCTGACTGCTACTTGTGAACCAATCTTCAAGCTATTGAAGAAAGATCAAGTGGTAAGATGGAATGATGAATGTCAGGCCGCTTTCGAAAGGATCAAAGAATATCTCCAAGAGCCACCCATTATGATGCCTCCGGTTGAAGGAATACCTTTGATCTTATACTTGACAGTACTCGATAATTTAATGGGGTGTGTGTTGGGGCAGTATGACGAGTCTGGCCGAAAAGAGCATGCTACTTACTACCTTAGCAAAAGGTTTACCGACTGTGAGACCCGATACTCACTGCTTGAGAAAACTTGCTGCGCTTTGGCATGGGCTGCTCGCCGGCTGAGACAGTATATGCTGACTCACACTACTCTATTGATATCAAAGATGGATCCAATCAAGTATATCTTCGAAAAGCCTGCCTTGTTCGGTAGAATAGCAAGATGGCAGATGATCTTGACTGAGTATGACATCCAATACACGACCTAAAAGGAAATCAAGGTAAGTGTGTTGGCAGATCATTTGGTGCATCAGGCAGTGGATGATTACCAGTCGATGAATTTCGAGTTTTTGGATGAGAACATCATGTTGGTAACTGACTGTGAAACACCTGGATCGGATGAAGGAACTTAGGAGGGATCCCGATGGTCTATGTATTTTGATGGAGCTTCGAATGCTTTGAGTAATGGCATTGGCGCAATAATCATATCTCCTGAAGGCTGTCATACTCTGTTCACCGCCCGATTATGTTTTAACTGCACCAACAACATGGCGGAGTATGAAGCATGCATCATGGGCCTTCGAGCAGCTATTGACCTAAAGATTAAGTTCCTGAGTGTGTTCGGAGATTCCGCTCTCGTGATCAGTCAGATCAAAGGCGAGTGGGATACGAAGCACCCAAATCTTATTCCTTACAAAGAGTATGTATTGACGTTGCTTCCACATTTTGAGGAGATAACCTTTGAACACTTCCCGAGAGAGGAGAATCAGTTAGCGGACGCGCTAGCTACTATGTCTTATATGTTCAAAGTCAGGTGGGACAATGAAGCTCCCCAGATTACCATCGAAAGGTTGGATGAACCCGCACATTGTTGTGATATTGAGACTGAAGAGGTAGCAGACAAACCCTGGTTTCATGAGGTAAAAAGGTATCTTGAGGCTCAAGAATACCCCGAGGGTGCATCTGTTAACGATAAGAAGTTTCTTAGGAGATTCGCGACGAAGTTCTTCATCAGCAATGGTATCTTTTACAAACGTAACCATGACTCAACGTTACTGCGATGTGTGGATAAGAACGAGGCAGAAAGGATTATGGCAGAATTACATGAAGGTACTTTCAGAACTCATTCCAGTGGATACACCATGGAAAAGAAGATCCTACGGGCAGGATATTATTGGTCTACTATGGAAGCCGACTGTTATCAGCATTCCCGGACCTGTCATAAGTGCCAAGTATATGCTGATAAGGTGCATATACCTCTAGTTCCTCTGAATGTCTTGACAGCTCCTTTGCCTTTTGCAATGTGGGGCATCGATATGATTGGTGAGATCAGACCTACTGCGTCCAACGGGCATCATTTCATTCTGGTGGCTATTGATTACTTTACCAAGTGGGTTGAAGCAGCTTCATTTGCTACAGTGACCAAGAACGTCATGGCACAGTTTATTCGGCACAATCTGATCTTTCGATATGGTGTACCAGAGAGGATCATTACGGACAACGGTACAAATCTCAACAATACGATGATCACCGAGCTCTACAAGCAGTTCAAGATACAGCATCACAACTCTTCTCCTTACCGGCCGAAGATGAATGGGGCTGTTGAAGCGGCTAATAAGAATATCAAGAAGATTGTGCAGAAGATGATGATGACCTACAAAGATTGGCACGAGATGTTACCGTTTGCTCTTCATGGGTACTGAACTTCAGTGCAGACTTCAACAGGGGCAACACCCTATTCCTTAGTATATGGCATGGAAGCATTCTTACCTATTGAGGTCCAGATACCCTCTCTTAGGATTATAAAAGATGCAGGTTTGAGCGAGGACGATTAGATACAAACCCGGCTTGATCAGCTAAACTTAATCGATGAAAAGATACTTACTGCTATTTGTCATGGTCAGACGTATCAAAAGCCAATGATTAAGGCATTTAACAAGAAAGTTAGACGACAAGAGTATCAAGTTGGAGATCTGGTGATCAAGCGCATCATACTACCACAAGGTGATCCCAGGGGCAAATGGACCCCTACGTATGAAGGGCCATTTGTGGTTAAGAACATTTTCTCAGAAGGAGCTATGATTCTAACCACCATGGATGGTGACAACCTTCCTCACCCCGTCAATGCAGACATAGTGAAAAAATACTACGCATAATCAAAGACCCGCTAGGTTGACTGGCCTAGGCAAAAATAAGGGCTTCCCGGCGAACCAAAAGGGTTCGGGCAAAAATAAGGGATGAAAATAAAAAAACTGTACACTCGGCAAGTCGAAAACCTGAAAAGGCGGCTTGGGCAAAAAAGGGTATCCCGGTGGACTGAACACCCGAAAGGGTGGTCCAGGAAAAAATTAGGGATTAAAGCGTAAACACTATGTCTCATTGAATCATCTTGCAACCAGATTTCGGTATCGACTATCAAGCTCAGACGACATTAATCAATCTGATCTACTTTCAACCAAGTAGCAAAGTGATGAGATGCTCGAGGATATAGAGGCAATAGAAGAGTTGGAACCCAGTGGGATTATTCACATAGCTGTTTTTCTTTGTTTTACATAAACTATATAAGTTCTATTGTTCGGCGGTGTTCTCTTACCAGGACGTCAGCCTCTTGTACAAAAAAACGCCTATTTACAGGCCGACTTCAAAATCAATACAATGCATTTTCACAAAGAAATTTCAAATTAGTTTTCTTTTTCTGTTTTGTTTTGCAAAGAACGTCCAATGTTCATTTTTGATATATGCATTTTACAATAATTGCTACTCATAAATATTTACATGCAAAACAAAAGACGATTACTCGTAATACAGGGAACAGGGGCAAACGAGAAATGTCCAAACCATACAGTTGCTCTATCCACCAGGTATAGGGATAAACCTAGTTGGAGAAAACGACCGAAGGTACATTCACTCCCTGCAAAGTAAGGAAAAGACAGTGATATTAGCGGTCCCGAACAGGACACTACTCTCCACAACTGAGGCTTACAACCGCGAATGAATCGGCGATATTCTCCCCAAGCAGAGTTTATCTATCACCAGCACTGGAAGATTATCCCTAGTGGAGTTTGGAGAATTATCCCCAGTAGAGTCTAAAGGATTTCCCCCAGTAGACTCTGAAAGATTATCCCCAGTGAAGTCGCCACTGGAAAATCATCCCCAGCGGAGTTCATTCCTTTCACAAACAGAAACTCAATTCCCAACAGAGTGTATCATCGCCAGGAACCGTAATTCATCCCGAGCTGAGTTTATTTCTCCAAATAAACAGATTCTCTAGTAAAGCATCTCTTCCCCAAAGATTCATTTCCTCATCAGTCAATTCCCCAGCGGAGTTATTCTCTCCTACAAGATTATGCTCACAATCATCTTCATTCACTATCCCCAGCGGAAATGAAGAATTCAACTTCTTGCACTCTCCAGCAGCAATCCGGGATTTATTTTCCCCCAGCTAGAAAACATTACATGTCCATACATCATGACATACGCATAAACATCATACAACACAATCTCATTTATTTTGATAATATCATTGCTTGATACATATCATGCATTCCATACAGCTAACCTTTACCTTTCAGGAGATATACAATCAAATTCTCACCAAGTTTAAGCTATGAAGCCCGGATTCGACCGGATAATATCTTGATTTCCACAGCATATTGTGAAGCCCGGAGAACGACCGGATAATAGTATCAAACACCGCGAAGCCTGGATTCGACCAGATAGTGGATTATCTTTAAGCTATGAAGCCCAAATTCGACCGGATAATAGTTTGATCCCCAACAAGCCGTGAAGCCCTAATTACGACCGGATAACAGCTCAGCCAATTATTGTGAAGCCTGGATTATGACCGGATAGCAATATCAAACACGGCAAAGCCTGGATTCGACCAGATAGTGGTATATCATAAACACAAGCCGTGAAGCCCGGATTACGACCGGATAACAACTCAACAAGTTATTGCGAAGCCTGGATTACGACCACATAGAAATACGAGACCATGAAGCTTGGATTATGACCGAATAATGGTAGAAGACGTTGTGAAGCCTGAATTACGACCAGATAGTAGCCAAAGACACCACGAAGCCTGAATTACGACCAGATAGTGGTATATCTTTAATACAAGTTATGAAGTCCAGATTACGACCGGATAGTATCTTGATTTCCTCTGAACACCATGAAGCCTGGATTTCGACCAGATAGTGGTATGAGACATCGTGAAGCCTGGATTCGACCAGATAGCGGTAAAAGACACTGTGAAGCCTGAATTACGACCACATAACAGTAAGGGACAATGTGAAGCTTGGATTACGACCAAATAGCAGTTTACCTGGACAGTTACTAAGAAGCCCGAAGTCGACCGGATATTAGTGTGCCCTAAGTTCAAGTTGAAGCCCGGATGCGACCGGATAACAACTCATTTCCTTCTGAATCCTGGATTACGACTAGATAAGAATCGAGAAATTGCGAAGCCTGGATTACGACCGGATAACAAGTATAATCTCATCTCCCCAGTAAGTCACTGTAAAGCCTAGATTACGACCAGATAGCAGTCGGTCTTATCACGATGAAGCCTGGACCATGACCAGATAGTAGTTCATTTTCACCTCTTCAACGAAGAGACGACTCCTCAACAAGAATAACGGATGACCGAAGTTCCTAAAATTCAACTTTTCTCAAAACAGAGATGATACCCCAGTAGAATAACGGACGACTGAAGCTCCTAAAATTCTATTTCTCTCAAGATAGAGATTAACATTCCCCAGCGGAATCTTCCTCAACAACAGGTATACAAGCTCTCGCTAAGGAATCTCTTATGCGATTGACACTCCTTCGGATGGAATATTTAAGCCCATTCCCCGTCAGCAATTTCCAAATGGCATCTGTAAGCCCATTCCCGACATCGCAAGACGAACACCACATCATGTGAGTTCAAATTTCTAGGCACTCTAGTGTTCAATCCTCTTCCACCTTTGGATCACGAAAGGCACGAAAGCCAACCTATATCCTCAGGTTTAAGAAGATTGAACAGGGGCAGCTGTTGTACCCCAAACTTTTCCCTCCCATATTTCTCAAAGTATTTCAAGAAAGATCCTCAAGTTGCTCAAGGTAGTCCAAGGGTTGGCCAGACAAGCTCTCTCCTAAGGCAGTCTACCTCAAATTAGGGTTTCATATTGCATCAAGATACTTGAGTCCAAGGGATCCCAAATGCTCACCAGTGTCCTAATATGTTCTCAAGATCATCCATGTCAAGTTTCAAGTCCTACAAAGAAAGTTTGCTCAGTCAATTGCTCAAAGGCCTGAAAATCGACTATGCTAGGGCAAAAGTCAATTATGGCCTACATACAGTCAAAATTCAAGATCTTTTGTCAAAATCCTCATTTTGAAGTATATTTCATCATTTTATCAAGTTTTGATCATGATTCATCAAGGATTGCTTATAATTCATCAAGAACCAAAAGTTGCTAAATTAGGGTTTTGTAGGAAAAGTCAACTCAAGTTTTGACCAAGCATAACTTTCTCATACTTTATGAGAAATGACCCATACAAAGCTCATTTTTAAGAGGATGTCATACTCTACAATACATCTTCAGCTCCAAAGTTCAAATTATGAACTCACAAGAAGTTATGAATTTGGACATTATAGGTCACTTTGAAAAGTCAACAAAAACACTTTTTTTGTCAAAGCTTCATACATGAGCATGGAATAGAAAATTGAGATGAGACCAAAAGGGTTGCTTAGAGGACATCACAAGCTTTCTAAAAAGTCCAAGAACACATTCAAAGAGTCAAAATTGAGGAAGTTATGCATTGGTGAAGTTGACCTTTTTTGCAAAATTGCCAAAAGTCAACTATGCCTAAAACTTCAATTTTTGCCAAATGGGCCCAATCTTTTTCACTTGTTTTAAGTTGGCAACATGGTCCACGAGCCCTAGGCTTTTCCACTTGTCATTGTCTTATTTTTATTATTTATTTTGATTTTGATTTTAATTTAATTAATTTAAATCAAAATAAATCATAGAAAATCCAAAATATTGAAATCTCAAGATTTGATACATGTTTCAGGTCTTAAATTCCAGCTAGCATGAGATCAAATTCGTTTAAAATCTTGGAGTGCACAAAAAGATTGGTTTTAGGCTATTTTTGGAATGACTTTAAAGTGAATCAAATCAAGATCAAAGACATTTATGGGGGAAGATTGAGGCCAGGTTTTCAACCCTAATTCATTCCTTAGTACATAAGGATGATATGCAGACCTAAAGCAAGGCTAGAGAGAGGCGCAACATCAAGATCAAAACTTGAAAAAAAAACAAGAAAAAGTGCAAACACGAATTCATACTTTGAAGCAATTTCAAGATCCTTTGACCATCCCAATCGCTTCCTGGGATCACAAGGGACCTAAACCAATCAAGAACAAGCACTCTCAGGCCTTGAAACTCACTGTAAGTCAGCCACGACTTTGCTATTTTCTTGAGTTCGAATTTCATGATTTAGGCATTGATAGCATGAATTAATCATATATTCTTGATCCTTGGAGCATTTGCAAACTGTCTGTAATATTTAATTGCGTTTTCATGGCTTGTATTAGAGATTTCCATTGTTAGGGTTTGTAGCTCCGATTTGGGGTCTTGGTGTACAGGTGAAATTAGACCATGATTTGGGTACCATGAAGTTCGTGAGACTGAGTCAAATGGATTGGTACCATCACCATTGATTTATTGTGCTTGTACATGATTTTTGATATGCCTAGGGTTTTAGCTACGGAGAATGTCCGTTATAGGTCTGTTGTCTAAAACAACAGATCCTTGGAGAAGAAGAAGACGTGGCGGACAACCATTCGCGTGTTTGAATCTCGCATGTTTTGGACTTAGCGTTTTTGCTTTACATATATTATCATTATTGTTTATTGTATATACAAACAGAACAAATGGCGCAGTGGTAGTGGAGTGTGTGGAAAGTGCTTCAGGACCTGGGTTTGAATCCCAGGTCCCTCAAATTGCTTCATGATTTTTTCTTTTCAGTGATTACATGCGCACACAAGACCAAGGGTTACCATACGCCCTCACAATCCAGTCTGCCAGGTAGTCAGATGGCCAGACCTAAGGGCCATCAATGGAGGAACATCATAAGCCTAGTCAACGTGAAACATGTGATCTTGCAAGTCAACATGGACCTCCCTGTTTTAGGCCAAGGCTTGCTATCTACACCCCTCCCAAGCTGCTTTGTTCAGGCCCTAATTTCTTCTCTATTCTTTTTTTATATTTGTTTTATTTAATTTAATTTATTTATTTTATTTTACTAACCAATTAATTATTTTCTTTTTATAAAAAAATCACAAAAAATATTTTTCATCCAATTAAATTTAGGATATTTATAGTTTATACAAAAAATAAATTAATTTAATTAGGTTATTAATTTTATATAACTTTAATTCTTTTATAAATAAATTTAAAAAGAAACAATTAGAACAATTAGGTTTTATCTCTAACTTAATTATATTTTCTTTTCTTAAAAATAACCAAAAACATAAAAAATAGGCTATTTATTTATTTTTCATTAATTAATTTAATTAGTTAATTAATTGAACATTTAATTTTAAAACCTGATTCTTTTCTTTAAAAAATAATTAAAAACAACAAAAATATTTTTCTTTTAACTACGTTATGAAGGGTCAAAACCCTAATTTTTCTTATCGTTCTAATTTCATCGCGCACGCTTTATTGTTTTATTATTTACCATATTGATGTAACTTCTTACAAGTTGTAATAGTTAATTATGACTTTTATTTTTATTTATCGCTTTATTTCTTAAGGGTTTGTTTTTGGCTATGTAAATACCCGAAGCCTTGTAATAGCTTAGTTTAATTTCCGCACTTTAATTTCCGCAAAATATTAACTGTTAGATGTATGATATAGGGATGCATGACAAGAATGTATGTAAATTTTAAAATAGTTAGATAACCCTAAAATGTGCAAAGATCAATAATTTGAAATTGAATCACTCGCACATGCGCACTCTTAGTTTATACTCCCACTTGGTTGCCTTTGGTAAACGGTCATTAAGTATATGATGCTTTAGTGGTCGCTCTTTTGTCTAAACAAAGATCAAAGTCCCATTCAGAATTGTTGCCTCAGAATGGTTGCCTCGGAATTGTTGCCTCGGATAATTGATCTAAGACATTAAGGTTACTACTAAGACGCCCTAACATTGCTTTAGTGACCGTACGTCCCTTTTGAATTGACCCTCGAAACTCCAACGACGATGCTACCTACTCACTAATAGTGGGACAGCGTTGTCTAAAGGAAACGAACCTAGAACAATTATTTTTTCGAGTAGGTAGATTAGTTCTTAAGTACTTGCTCAATCCAAACAAACTTTTTCACACTTACACTCCGTTTTAAATAAAGTTTTCAAAACCACTTCGTAACACTCTTGAAGACAAAAGAAAAAGTTAAATCAAAGTAAAACAAAAGCTTTTCAAATCACACAAACACAAAGAAGCAATTTTGAAAATGATGAGCAAATACCTAAGATCCCGTAGATAACTACGGATAGAAAGGGTGATAATACCTTCCCTTTCTATAATCTACCCCCCGTACTCAGAAAATCTCGAAAAAAGGAATTTTTCTGTGCTTTTTTTCTTTCCTTGTTGGATAAAATAAAAGTCGGTGGCGACTCTTGCTTACCACGACATTTTGCAAACAAAAAACGCAAAACGCAAACCAGTAGTAAAAAACAGTCCGGTTCTGGCCACCGTATCACACAAAGCATGCAAGAAACATTGTTCAATTTAACAAGTAAAGATCGAAAGAAGAGAGAGAGCATAATTGAAGAATTATGCCATGTATGACTTGTATAGTAAGTTAACTTGAGATGATACTCAAGATCAACCAAGTAAGTAGACGAAACTTCCTTCACGAGAAAAGTAACCTAATTGATGAACAAAATCATCTAAAATGGATAATACTTGTCTTAAATCAAATGAAATTGATAAAGCTCAAGTAAAAGTGCAATGACATCTTGTATATCATGGGGTGATGATAATACCCTTACAAGACATCAATCATGAACTTAAATACTCGAGTAATATCAATAAGATAACATACTCATGTGTCATGATATATGGCAAATTATAGTCCCTTGATGGATAAAAGCAGCGTGATTTAAATAAATCAAAGGTCAATGTTCTTAGATGTTATGCGTAGTGGCCAATATCAAGATACATATATGGGACATGGCACAAAAGTTCATGAGACAATCACTAGATAGTGATGCTCAAAACATAAATGGAATATAACTTCTCATATATCACCATGTTGGTTGGTAATGAAGTACTTAACCAAGGATCAAGGAAGCTGGAGAAATAATATGAAAAGAGATGATAAAACATCAAGATAAGAAAATGATAAAACATCATTACTAAATATGGAAAAACATCATCACATAAAAGATAAGACATTAAGCACACACATGTTGGGATGAAAAAACATCACTTCTTAAAGAGAGAAGAATGATAAAACATTAATACCTAACAATGATATTGAGGATCAAAGTAGGATAAGAAATGATGACGAAACATCGTATGGAAAAACATAAACCTAACAATGATATCAAAAATTAAAGTAGGATGAAAAATAAGAGATGGTAAAACATCACACCTAACAATGATATTAAGAATCAAAGCAGGATAAAAGATAGGAGATGGATATTAGACAATCACACATCGCACATGAGAAGTAGAGACTTACTCAAGATTTAAGGTACTTAGATAAGATACCTAAAGAAAATATGCTTAGATAAGCAAGTAAAGAAGAACATGCGCGTAGGTAAACACCTAAGCAAGTAGTCAAGTAGAAAAGGAGATAACATTTAAACAAATAAAGCATGCTTACAAAGGTAAGACTTTCAGTCATGCATCAATATGCAAGAACGAGAAATAAAGGGAGGTACAATGATACCTAACAGAGAAAGTTTGTTGCCTCTTTAATGCACATGAGATAAAAAAGCTCTATCGAACGCCTCCTTGGACCCCCTCAATCAACCATCAATTAGGAATACCCGAGTTACGTCCATGATCGTTCGTAAGATTATAGAACAAATGTCCACAAGATAAATGAAATGCTTGGTGTATGGGGGTTGAATCGGGTTATGATTAACCAAGGGGTGTACTTGAATAATCTCGTGAGAGTAGGTGATCCTACCCTCAAACATGAGACTCTTTGTGCATGGAAACACTTGGTATATGGACCAAAGTGGTTGATTTGGGTTATGATTAATCAAGGGTAAAACTTGATTAATCTCGTGAGAATGGTCATGCCCAAACTCAACTATGAGACCCTTTTGGTGCATCGAAACACTTGGTATATGGAACAAAGTGGTTGATTCGTGTTAAGTGGTTGATTCGTATTATGATTAATCACCTGCAAAACTTGATTAATCTCGTGAGAATGGCCATGCCCTAACTCAACTATGAGACCCTTTTGGTGCATGGAAACACTTGGTATATGGACCAAAGTGGTTAATTTGGATTATGATTAATCAAGGGAAATTTTTTATTAATCTTGTGAGAATGGACATGCCCAAACTTAACTATGAGACCCTTTAATAAAATGCTTGGTATGTGGACCAAGGGGAGTGAAGAGAGTTGCTTCAATGCATAAGATAAAAATCAAAAGCCCATACAAGGTGGCTATATGCATGCTTCTAGAAAGTGGGACTAGCGTGGCACTAGTATTCTAAACGACCGATTGGGACAAACGATCAAATAGTTATTGTTGTAGAAAAGCCCAGGACCAAACTATGAAATATGTGCAAGTGTGCATGTGTAGATGGATACCTACTCATTGATGACGAACCCAAGAGGATGCCAAGTGTTCTAATTGAACGACTATGCAAAATAGAAATAATTAAAACATAATAAAAAAATAAGAAAGAAAATAAAATTCTAAGCTATTACAAACCATATGAGAATGAGGGTATAAGTTTATGAATGGGAATGTATCGAATCGACAATACGATTAAAAATCTAAATAAACAAACAATACAATCCAATCAAATTAATTAAACAACTAATTAAATTGAACTATCTTATTTAATAGAATTAATTAACAAAATAATTAATTATATTATATATTATTCTCCAACCTAATTACTTATTTAAAATAAAATGTATTTTTTTTTTGTATTTTTAATTGATAGAAATCAAAATAATAAAACAAAATAATACAAAATATATAATAAAAAAAGAAGGTAAATAGGCCCGAATGAAGTAATTTAGGGGGGGTGCTGAAAGCAGAAGTAAACCAGGCCCAAGAAAGATTACTCGCGTGATTTGGTAGATCTGCAAAGGAATGATGTACCATGGGGATGCATTTTCACACGTTGATGCTGAGAAACAAGGATGAGATGATGATCAGAAGGCCGTCATTGGAGGGTGTATGGTGGGCCGTTGAGGATGCATGCGCAGGATCCGAAAGTTATTTTAAACAGGTGGTGACAAATGTCACCACCGTATTAGTCTCTTAATCTTTGTTTATTTAACAAAATACAACAATAATTAAGAGGTTAAACATCGTAAAATATAATCCTCTCTCTCAACCTCAAATTCTCTCGCTTCTATCTATGCTATTCAATCAACAAACACTAAAAAGAAAATGAAGGGCGGTGACTTACAATCTGACGTGGTGGTGTTAACGAACGTCTGTGGTGCCAATGATGAACGCCCATGCGGCGGACGACAGTGATGTCGTGACTTGATCTGATATCACTTGTTTTTACTCCCCTCACTTCGTCTTCTTCTTATGGTTCCTAATCTCTGACTCGATTTTGCAGGAGATGAACAAATTGGCGTAGATCTGAAAGGGGGAAAATGAAACCTAACTGTTCAAAAAAAACAAGTACTCAGTGATTATGATGAAAGAAACAACGTAAAGCAAAGGAGAGACAAAAAGAGATATCAAAGAAGACGAGTTTGAGAGATCAATGGTGACGCAATGCTTGGAACTTTTTGATTCACAATCTTTACGGTGATCTCTTTCAAATCTCTGCCTTTTACGTATTCTTTGGGATTCTATGTGATTCGAAAACTTTGCCTCTTCTTCTTTCTCTCAAGTTTCTGAAGGGTTTAGTTAGGAATATTATGAACGAAATAGGGTTAGCTTTGATTAAAGTTTGTTGCAATTTTGTAATCTGTGAACAAATTTGATTTATGATGAATTTGAAGTGTTTGTGAATGGAAGATGAACGAAAATTAGGGTTTGTGTTATTCTCGGCTGTGCAACTTTTGTGATTTTTGTGAACAGTCCCCACCTGAAACTTATGCAATTGAATGGTTTTATAGTGATACCATTTAGGGTTTCGGTGCTGATATTTGGATTAAGATAGTAAGATTATGAGAATTTCGTTTTGGGCTTTTGCTTCTGATATCTGTTATTGTGATCTATTTTGATATTTTTCTGATGTCATTTTTATTTGTGGCCTCTATATGATCATTGTTACTACAATCACTTTTTTGTTTTTACTGAGATGTGTGAATCTGTTTGTTGGGCTTGATAATCTGATATGTTAAATTTCTGACTTGCTTCAGACTTGTTTTCATTTATGACTTTGTCATAATTTTCTGATATATTGCTTTGGGCTAGAAATTGCAATTCAGCTACTTTGTAACTGTGATACTTTGTTGCTTGGGCTGGACAGTTGCGATTCTGACTTTTGCTGAATGCTATAACTTTGTCTCTTTTGATTTTGTCTTTATTATGAACCAAAGTTACTTTTGTGATTTGCAGTAAATGGAATTTTTGGCCCATGATTACTTGCTTGAATTTTGATTATTGTATGAAACAAAATGTTTATACGGAACTTTCTTGTTTCTTGAATGATTGAATTCAAAACCCTTTACTTTTGATTCCTTTCACGACCTTAATGATGAGATTGAAGAGAAAATTTTCTTTGGAAATTCTTGTTTATGCTCAAGTTTTGTTTCTTGTTCTAACCACTTCTTTCTTTGTTTCATGAGGTCGAGCAACATGGGCAAATGACATCATGGCTATCATTAAAGTGAAATAATGTTAGAGGGAAGTTTGATAAGAGTTTTGAAGAATTCAATAGTCCATAGGATAACTTCATTAGCCTAGAAGTTCTCTTTGAACTTATGCATTGTAAAAATAATTAGGACTTGTGATTAGAGTGCTTGGAATAAAGTTTTAGAGAAATAATGTATTTTGAAAATGTAAGCTTCTTGCAACATCTTCTAAACTTGTAATTTAACAAATTCACAATTGAATTTGTAATACAAACTTTTGCCAAAGTGTTTGTAAAACAAGAATAATGATGAACTTGAATAATGATGAACAGAGGAAGCTTTACTTAGATAGGGCTTTGATTGGTTTTTTTTTCCTTAGTGATTGGAAAGGAGGGAGCCTGGGTATGTCACAAAAAGGGAAGGCAGAGGTAGTACTTCGAATGGCGAAACGAAGGGCTAAATAGCGCCAGTGATTCTCTGAGCTGATCTGGATTTTCAACGCCTCGGGAAACTGGTCGAGATAGATGACAACACCCTTTTCCTCTCTTCCTTACCGATTAAAAGTGGTGGGTGTCCACTAACGACCATTTCTGGCTCGGCTCTGATAACACAATTCCAGAAGGGGTCGGTAGTTGGGCACTGGATCCCTTCGGACCTGGAGAACGCGTGATGCTGGGTCGGGGTTTGGTTGTAAGGAGAAATGAAGAGGGCAAATTTTAGGGTGAAATAGCTGCCCATATTCAATCATCTTAAACTTGATAAGTGAGAAATAGCGTCAGCTTTCGAACATTCAAGGTGGAAGAGGATTGGATACTAAAAGAACCTGAAAATTTGCGCTCTGAATAAAACAGAAACACATAAATACTAGTAACTGCATTTTGTAAGGATATCACCAAGAGAACTGGGTGAAAGAGTGGAAAACTAGTGAACACTAAATCTTGCCAAAGGGTGTTAGATAATACAGGACTCAAAAGATGTACTGAGTAGAAATTGGATTTGAAAAACGAATTAAGTATGGATTGGACTTAACTGGTAAACCAATTAAATATTGGACCTAAATCAAGAGAAATAATGGATACTAGTCTCTTAAAAGGATGTGCCAGGATGAAGCTGGAGTATAGACCATAGAAATGAGATAAAACTCAACTCAAGCAGGCTAGACAAAACTAGACTTTAGAAGAATGTGCCAGGACAAAACTGGGACACGAGTTACAATAAATGGGATAAAACTAAACCCAAGAAGACTATATGAAACTAGAATGCAAATCGCAATATTGAGACGAAACTCAACCCACTAAAACTAGATAAACCTAAATTCCACAAAAATGCGTCAGGACGAAACTGGATCGCAAATCACACCACTGAGACGAAACTCAACCCAAGAAGACTAGATAATACTAAACTGCAAATAATGTGTAAGGACAAAACTAAAACACAAATTTCAATAGTGAGATAAAACTAGACTCGGGAGGATCGGATAAAACCAGGCCTTAAAGATTATGTCAGGACAAGACTGAAACACAAATCTCAATAGTGAGATAAAACTCAACCTAAGAAAACTAGATGAGACTTTATTCTAGAAAAATGTGCCAGGAAGAAATTGGAACACCAATTGAAATAATGAGATAAAACTCAACCCCAGAAAACTAGACGAGACTAGATTCTCGAAAAATGCGCCAGGACGAAACTGGACCGCAAATCACAAAACTGAGACGAAACTCAACCCAAGAAAGCTAGACGAGACTAGATTATAAAGATACAAATAGATATTGGACCCATGAGGGTATACCAGAAATAAAATGGTCTAGATCAACAAATAACAGACAAAATTGAGCTTATATCATCTACACGTTAGCGGAACGCTGGTGAGATCGAGTAGAGGTTATCGAGATAAAACTCGGTCTCCGGGAGTACTTATAAAGAATGCGCCAGGTAGAAACTGGTGTGCAAACAAGGTAACAAGACAACACTCAACCTAAGAGGAACTAGATGAAACTAGGCTCTAAAAAAGTACTCAATATAACAATAATAGCAATTGTGTCCTATAGCAAGGTGACGAAAAGTGCGTGTATTTCACAAAACACCTGCTGGTCTCAAACGAGGGTAGACAATAGACGATGCTGAACGAACTCATGTAATAGAAGAGACAAATAACAAGTAGAAACTCGGCTCAAGAAGACTAGACGAAATTGGTCCAAAGATGAGACTTAAAACGAGTAGCGAACTCGACTCAAGAAGATTATACAAAACTAATCCAAAGATGAGTACTAGGACGAAACTGGATTGCACGCACATGTAACGAGACAAAACTCAACCTAAAAGCAACTAGATGAAACTAGGCTGAAAATGAATATCAGGGTGAGACTGGTATTCATAAGGTATATCAATAGAAATTGAAATGAACAAACAAAGGTAGTAAATACTAAACCCGAGAAAACTGTGCCAGGTAGAAATTGGACTACAATCAAAGATAATAAGTAGACACTCAACCACTTAATGGTAATGTCCAAAAGGAAATACTTGTATGGGTGAAAACCGGGATACTGAGGATAAAGACCTCGCTGGGGATATAATCTAAAGTTAGAAAATTCATTGGGGAAATCAGAAACAATAACGACTTATGTTCCAATGCATGTTTGAATTATTATTTTTTCAACGAAATAATGTTCCCAAAAGAGAATAGAAACAATACATTTTGAGGATGTAATGTGATGATGCATGATTAAGTGTTTCATTGGGGAATGGCCAATTGAGAAGCCAACAACCAATAGGTCCAAACCTGATAAGACTCATAAAAATAAATTGCAAAACTCTGCTGTAGAAGAGAAAATATAAGGAACCGATGGAAAGAAACCTTTGAAGAGATGAAACTATATGGGGAATAAAAAATCGAGTAACCGGAAGAAACGGGCTACAAACACTGAGAGGAGTTGTAAATATAAATTGCAAACTCTACTGGAGAAGATCAGATCAAAATTGTCAACTCTGATAACAGATTCCAAATGAAGATTGGGCACCACTGGAGAAAATCAGAGCGAAACCATAATTTTGAAAGAGAGCGCCAAGCAGAAATATGTCATTGTTGGAGAAGATCAGGGAGAAACCGTAACTTCTGAAGAGAAATGCCAAATAGAGATTGGACATTGTAGGAGAATATTAGGGCGAAACTATAATCTCTAAGAAGGCATGCCCAATGGAGATTGGACGTTGCTGGAGAGCACCAAAAAAATGGGGCCTGCGGGAAATAAAAAATCACCTCTGACTGCTTGGGAAATAATTGTTAACCTCTCATCGGGGATAACAAGAAACTTGTACTATTGGAGATATGAAGATCCTATCTGAAGATAAGAGAACTTAAGAACATAATTCTTGATGGAACAGTCTTCACGAAAGAAAACTCAACAACATATGCTACTACTGAAGATACGAGAATCTTCAACTCCACTGGGGAACATGGGTGAGCTTCAACAAGAACAAAATCCTACTATCATGCTCTATCCTGGGGCTAGAAACAATAATAGCGTACTCCTTTGGGGAAGTAACACTTATCAACATCGAAGATTGAGATCTACTGAGAAAAGAGAGAATATGTGAATAAGTAATTTTGATGAAACGACTCCACTGGAGAAATGAGAATTCCTAAATAGGAGATTTATTGATAAGGAAACTTCACAGGGGAGATGATGATTTTTGAATAAGATATTTCTGAAGACAACTCCGTTGGGGAAAAAAGCAATTCTGAATAAGAGATCTTAGATAATGGTCTTTATTGGAGAGATGAAATAAACCTCAACGCAACCTAGCTGGAGGAATGAAAATTCCTGAGAGCAAAGTCTCAAATAAGACAGATCCAATAGGGAATGGGAAATCTTGAACAAGGGATCCTCATAAACAGCCTCCTCTGAGGAAGTGTGATGATGCCTGTGATCGGTGGAAATAGAACTGACTGTTTTAAAGCTGGTTCGCGAAATGTCGCGGTAAGCAAGAGTCGCCACCGTCTTTTATGTTCTCCAACATGGAAAGGACAAAAGCACAGCAAAATTCCTTTTTCGAGATGTCTCTCGGTTCGGGAGGTAGATTTATAGAAAGGGAAGGTGTTAGCACCCTTTCTATCCATGGTTATCCATGAGCTCTTAGGTACTTGCTCACTATGTTTTCAAAAATTGTTTGCTTTTCAAGTGTTTGTGGGTTTTGAAAAAGTTTAGTTTGAAAAAACTTCTAGGTAACTCTTGTATCAGTCCTCAAGAGTGTATGAAGTATTGGTTTGAAAACTTTTTGAAAGTGTAGGTGCGAAAAGTTGTTTTTTTTTGTTTTTTGAAAGAGCAAGTACCCAGGAGAAATCTACCTACCCTAAGGAATTAGGCTGTGTAAGAGTCCTTTAGACAGTACTATCCCACTATTGAGAAGTAGGTAGTACCGTCGTTGGAGGTATTCGGGTTAATTCGATTATAAGGGACATTGAGGAGCGTTCTCAATTCTTCCATGAGGAGCGTTCTCAATTCTTCCTGCCCCTTGGATAGGCTTAGGAAGATTTCCATGAACTGAGTCCCTTGAGTACGGAGATCCTGGTTGTCTGGTTGGAAAGCCATTGCTGAAATAAACAGCGAAGAAAGTAAGTGACCTGTAACAAGGGTACCTGTTATGCAATGATGTGTAGGTATGCATGCAATGTTTACAAGGATCTCGCGGGGTAAACAAGAAAATTGTTAGAATCTGGTATCTTGGTTGAAGGAACTTCATGTTGTTGAGAGTCCTTCTTCAAGAGTCAAGGCTCACCATATCGAGTGGGTCATAGCCCCTGACTCAAGTTATCGACCTTGGCTAGAGGAAAATAAATCCCCTTTGCCCCTTGCTAGACAGTTGGTTCATCCTGACCTGCATCACAAACCCTTGGGATCCTTGAAATGGATTAGTCCTTATGCAGGATGTATGCAATGGTATGATGGTATGATGTTATGCTATGCATGGAATGATGTAAATAAACCCTGTTATAAGTCCCGATCAAGGACTGTAAACAAAACCTGCAAGAAACTATGTGTCAGATAAGAATATGCAAGTAGTTCAAGTTTTAAGGCACACAAGTCACACCAGAAAGCCCTTAGAGTTTAGGCCAGCATGAAGTTTAGGTACTACCCTCTTTCAGTTTCGTTGGTTAAGACCTGTCCTAGAAAATAGTAACCGGGTTCAAGAGGATCTCAATATCATTGACTACCCTCAATCGGTCATAACTCCAGCATCGCAATCTTTTCTTGCGGCCAGAACCATCGTGAGAGTTTAGCCTCAATGAGTGTAGCATACTGCTACTGTTCTATGGCCGAGTTGGGTCAATTTAGGGTTCTAAGGTCGGTTGGTGTTTAATGACTCCTCAGAAGACCCATATTCTCCTCGTTGCAACACAAGGGATATCGGTACAGACCAAGGTGTCACACCAACGTAGCCACTGCTTCACCCGTGTCGGTCTACGCCGGACAGGTCCCTCACAGCTTATGCTACCTAAAGGGTATTCCCCAGATCCGGGTTAGGATCTATGAAACTCCGATGCAAGCCCACAAATATAAAAGCAATCAAGACATACAATTGAAAACATAAGAGTGGTCTAATCCTAAGGTACACCTCACTTTTAATAACTCCCCATCAGAGTCGCCAGTTCTGTGATCGGTGGAAATAGAACTGACTGTTTTAAAGCTGGTTCGTGAAATGTCGCGGTAAGCAAGAGTCGCCATCGTCTTTTATGTTCTCCAACATGGAAAGGACAAAAGCACAGCAAAATTCCTTTTTCGAGATGTCTCTCGGTTCGGGAGGTAGATTTATAGAAAGGGAAGGTGTTAGCACCCTTTCTATCCATGGTTATCCATGGGCTCTTAGGTACTTGCTCACTATGTTTTCAAAAATTGTTTGCTTTTCAAGTGTTTGTGGGTTTTGAAAAAGTTTAGTTTGAAAAAACTTCTAGGTAACTCTTGTATCAGTCCTCAAGAGTGTATGAAGTATTGGTTTGAAAACTTTTTGAAAGTGTAGGTGCGAAAAGTTGTTTTTTTTTGTTTTTTGAAAGAGCAAGTACCCAGGAGAAATCTACCTACCCTAAGGAATTAGGCTGTGTAAGAGTCCTTTAGATAGTACTATCCCACTATTGAGAAGTAGGTAGTACGGTCGTTGGAGGTATTCGGGTCAATTCGATTATAAGGGACATGTGTGGTCACCAAAGCAATAGTAGGACACCTTAGCGGTAACCCTAATGTCTTAGATCCTTTTTTTATCCGAGGCAACCGTTTCGAGGCAACTGGATCTTTAGACAGGAGGGCGACCTCTAAAACACCCTATACTTGACGACCATGTTCGAGGCAATCAAGTGAGGCGTACCCTAAGGGTGGCATGTGCATGTGTATTGAATTCAATTTATGTTTATCTTTGAACGTGTATTTGTGAGCTACGGGTTGATTTTATTTGTCATACAAGTCTTGTCATGCACATTAACAATTAAGAGTGCGGAAAATAAATTGCGGAAAGTTGAATCTACGCTATTACAAGGCGCGGGTATATACATCGCCAAAAACAAAACCCGTTTGGAAAATAAATGCGAGAAAAGTAAATAAAGCGATAAAAGCCTAATTAACTATTACATTTCCGGAGCAGATACATAAATATAATGAATTAAAATAAACATGCGCGCGAAATATTGAATCCGGACGTCCTTAGGGTTTTGACACTTTTTGAGAAAAAAATTGAATTTGTCCTTTTTTTATTCAATTAATGAAATATTAAACCTAATAACTAATTAATTAATTAAAAGAACAAAATGTTTTTTGTGTTTTTTATGTTTTAAGGAAAATAAAATAAAAGGAATTAAAATTATCAAAAGAAAAACCCTAATTCTATATTAATTTTATTTATTATGAAAAAAAGATTAAAATTATCCTAATTAAACTAAGTTAATTATATTTAGAATTTATTTACAAAATAACTATTAAAGTGAAATTAATAATTAATAAAAATAAATAATATTTTAAGTTTCTGATTTTATTATGAAAAATAATTTATGAATTAATTAGATAATAGTAATAATAATTATTAAATAAAATAAAAAGAAAAGGAAAATAAAATAAAAAAAAGATAGTAAACCAGGGGGGTTGATGGACCCATTAGGAGGTTTGAAGAAGCAATTTGGCCCATTAAGAATCAAGCCTGCTTTGACTTTTGGGATGGTCTACGCTGGCTTTGACTGGGGAACATGATGGTCAACCATCCCTGGCCTTTGGATTCACCTTTGTGGCCACTTGGCATGCTGATCTGTGAGGTGTATGGTGTTCACTATTTGGAAGCCTGCATAGGAACACATTAGAAAAAATATTATTGAGTTTTGGGTGGACCTGGGAATCGAACCCAGGTCCCAATGGTTACCAACCACGTCACTTTCCACTACGCCATTGCATCGCATCTGTTAGTATAGTGGGCAATAAAAATAATATATGAAAACAACGCATATGCTGGAAAGAGAAAAAAAAAGCGCGCGTCCGTTTGAACCATCCAATGGCATAACACCACGTCCTCGTCTTCTTCATGAAACCTGCAGAAAACAAAACAGATAGCGGGGGTTTTTAACCCCCACAAAGTAGCTTGAGGAATAATAGCGATTAGGATTCTATGCTATATAAATATGGCGCGATATGTCCAATATGTTCATCTTGATCAGACGGTTTCAACCATGGGCATCATTAGTCCTAATTTTGCTTGGTCAAGAAAGCCCTAATTCCAGAACTCATAAACCCTAGAACCCTTCAATGGCAACCTGCGATCCTGTACACTATAATGCAATTAACCAATTCCATTAGCTTTGTAAAGGTTCAAGCAATGTAAAGCAATGATTAGAACATGTGAATGATGCATAAAATGTGAGTTTCGATTATGGAAAAGTCAAGCAAACCGTATCATGATTCTTGCATGTTCTTTGAGTGTTAAGGCTTGTTTTTTATTGCTACACGCTTCTGGGAATGCTAGCAATGTATTAGAATCCTTAAATTGCTTTGAAAGGGCCTGGAAGGTGGAATTCAGTTTTGAGTTTTCTTGGCTTTTTTTCAATATCGCATATGGTTTTCTGCAGCAACTTTCACGTGAATAGCATTAGGGTTGGCTTGCTTGCATATATGGGAATAGAATTAGGTTAAGTTTTGGCCCAAAGATCCATTGCATTCATGTTTTCAATATTTGATTTTCAATCAAATCTTTTTGCATATTTTTGATTGAAAAACCTTGCCAAATTGGGTGATTTTTGTCCCCTTGATGTGTACACGAAATCTTCAGCATATGTTGACCACTTTTGCTTCACAAAAAGATTTAGAAATCATATCTTGGTATTTTCCTACAATTAAATTAATTAAATGAATTAATAATCAATTAAAAATACAATTAATTAATAAAAATAAGAAAATAATTCAATTTAATCTCAATGGGTCGTGCATAAGCCTTGGATAAAGTTTCAAGAAGGAATTTGAGGCCCATTAGCAAAAATGAGGTGTTTTGGGCAAAGTTGACTTTTGCAAATTCACAAAAATTTCCCAACTTCTCCAATGCATATCTTGCTCAATTTTGATCATATGAACATGTTCTTGGACATTTTGGAAAGGTCTTGAAGTACTATAACCAATTCCTTTGGTCCCATGTAATTTGGATTTACCAATATCAAGTTATGGTCTTTGACTTAAAGTGCATTTTTGTTGACTTTTGAAATTGACCTATAATGTTGAAATTGATAACTTTTTGTGGGAGCATTTATTGGACTTGGAATGTGAAGATCAGTTGTAGGAAATGTCACCCCTTCAAAATGAGCATTGGATGGGATTTTTCTGATATACCATGAAAAAGTTATGCCTTGGTCAAGTTACAGTTGACTTTTCAATTGTCCAAAAATAGCAACTTTTGCATCCTTGATGATTTTTGAGCCATTCTTGTGGAATCATGATCAAGACTTGATCAAATGATGATTGTGGCTTCAAAATAAGATGTTGACAAAAAATTATGACTTTTGACTGTAAAATGACCATTTTGCCCCTGCAGTTGATTGTGAACCAAATAGAGCTTTTGACTGTGCAATTTGATGCTGTGAACCTTGAAGCTTGGCATGTAGATGCTTGACAATGTGTATAGGCCTAGGAGACTTGGTTGGACCCTTGAAAACCTCAAATTCCTTGAAATAACCAAAACCCTAATTTTGACTGGCTTAGGAGATGGTTTGAACTGTGCACCCCCTTGAGAAATCTTGAACCATTTGAAGATGATTCTTGACAAACTTTGAAGAATATGGGAGGGCAAATTTTGGGGTACAACAGTTGCCCCTGTTCAATCTTCTTAGACCTGAGGATGTAGATTGACTTGCGTGCCTTTCGTGATCCGAAGGTGGAAGATGATTGAACACTAGAGTGCCCAGAAATTTGCACTCGCATAGTGGAGTATCAACAATGTGATGTCGGGAATGGGCTTATAGATGCCATTTGGGGAAATGATGGATAGGAGGATGGGCTTATAGATGCCATCTGGAGATGTGACAGAACCTTGTCGGGAATGGGCTTATAGATGCCATTTGGAAAGGTAGTGGATAGTTGTGGAGATGGGCTTAGAGATGCCATCAGGGGATGTTGGTCGCGTAAGAGATTCCTTAGCGAGAACTTGCGTACTTGAGAAAGAAAGATAATTTCCGGGCCTGTTACAGGGGTTGATATTCAAACTCTTCATGCAGATATACCCTGGCTAGATACAGGTATCGAATCTACAATTAATCGCTCACAGACATGCCCTGGCTAGATACAGGTATCAAATATGGAACTGGTCGTCTACAGATATGCCCTGGCTGGATACATGTATCGAATCTCTAAACTCTTCATGCAGATATGCTCTGGCTAGATACAGGTATCGAATCCATAATTAATCGCTCACAGATATGCCCTGGCTAGATACAGGTATCGAATCTGGAACTGGTCGTCTACAGATATGCCCTGGCTGGATACAGGTATCGAATCTCTAAACTCTTCATGTAGATATACCCTGGCTATATACATGTCTCAAATCCACAATCAATCACTCACAGATATGCCCTGGCTAGATACAGGTATCGAATCTGGAATTAGTCGTCTACAGATATGCCCTGGCTGGATACAGGTATCGAATCTCTAAACTCTTCATGCAGATATGCCCTGGCTGGATACAGGTATCGAATCTACAATCAATAACTCACAGATATGCCCTGGCTAGATACAGGTATCGAATCTGGAATTAGTCGTCTACAAATATGCCCTGGCTGGATACAGGTATCGAATCTCTAAACTCTTCATGCAGATATGCCCTGGCTGGATACAGGTATCGAATCTACAATCAATCACTCACAGATATGCCCTGGCTAGATACAGGTATCGAATCTGGAATTAGTCATCTACAGATATGCCCTGGCTGGATATAGGTATCGAATCTCTAAACTCTTCATGCAGATATGCCCTGGCTGGATACAGGTATCAAATCTACAATTAATCACTCACAGATATGCCCTGGCTAGATACAGGTATCGAATCTGGAATTAGTCGTCTACAGATATGCCCTGGCTGGATACAGGTATCGAATCTCTAAACTCTTCATGCAGATATGCCCTAGCTAGATACAGGTATCAAATCTATAATCAATTACTCACAGATATGCCCTGGCTGGATACAGGTATCGAATCTGGAATTAGTCGTCTACAGATATGCCCTGGCTGGATACAGGTATCGAATCTCTAAACTCTTCATGAAGATATGCCCTGGCTGGATACAGGTATCGAATCTACAATCAATCACTCGCAAATATGCCCTGGCTGGATACAGGTATCGAATCTGGAATTAGTCGTCTACAGATATGCCTTGGCTGGATACAGGTATCGAATCTCTAAACTCTTCATGCAGATATGCCCTGGCAGGATACAGGTATCGAATCTACAATCAATTACTCACAGATATGCCCTGGCTGGATACATGTATCGAATCTGGAATTAGTCATCTACAGATATTCCCTGGCTGGATACAGGTATCGAATCTCTAAACTCTTCATGCAGATATGCCCTGGCTGGATATAGGTATCGAATCTACAATCAATTACTCACAGATATGCCCTGGCTAGATACAGGTATCGAATCTAGAATTAGTCGTCTACAGATATGCCCTGGCTGGATACAGGTATCGAATCTCTAAACTCTTCATGCAGATATGCCCTGGCTAGATACAGGTATCGAATCTACAATCAATTACTCACAGATATGCCCTGGCTGGATACAGGTATCGAATCTGGAATTAGTCGTCTACAGATATGCCCTGGCTGGATACAAGTATCGAATCTCTAAACTCTTCATGCAGATATGCCCTGGCTGGATACAGGTATCGAATCTACAATCAATCACTCACAGATATGCCCTGGCTGGATACAGGTATCGAATCTGGAATTAGTCATCTACAGATATGCCCTGGATGGATACAGGTATCGAATCTCTAAACTCTTCATGCAGATATGCCCTGGCTAGATACAGGTATCGAATCCATAATCAATCACTCACATATATGCCCTGGCTAGATACAGGTATCGAATCTGGAACTGGTCGTCTACAGATATGCCCTGGCTGGATACATGTATCGAATCTCTAAACTCTTCATGCAGATATGCCCTGGCTAGATACAAGTATCGAATCCATAATCAATCACTCACATATATGCCCTGGCTAGATACAGGTATCAAATCTGGAACTGGTCGTCTACAGATATGCCCTGGCTGGATACAGGTATCGAATCTCTAAACTCTTCATGCAGATATGCCCTGGCTAGATACAGGTATCGAATCCATAATCAATCGCTCACAGATATGCCCTGGCTAGATACAGGTATCGAATCTGGAACTGGTCGTCTACAGATATGCCCTGCTGGATACAGGTATCGAATCTCTAAACTCTTCATGCAGATATGCCCTGGCTAGATATAGGTATCGAATCCACAATCAATCGCTCACAGATATGCCCTGGCTAGATACAGGTATCGAATCTGGAACTGTGACAGTTGATAGTAATCATCTTTGGATTGACCTTTTTCCTGAAAAGGCAAAACATCAGTTGTATGCAATGTCATGATGTATGAAATGCATGATGTCATGATGTTCAGAGTTAGTGTAGTATGCACTTTATCATGTATGTAAGCAGGATGTATAAAATGTGACATGTTTATGAATGTATTTTCGTCTAGGAAAATAAATCCTTGACGAATGTCGGGAACTTGAATCCTGGGCTGACGTTGAAGAGTGGAGTTCTTCGTTTTCGCTGGGGATGATGATTGCAAGAATAAACCGGTAGGAGAAGATGACTCCGTTGGGGAATAAATTTGACGAAGAGATTACTCTGCGGGGAATTACTCTGTGGGAAGAGATACTTCGCTGAGGATTTAATGATAACTCCGCTGGGGATTCCGTTGATAAGTTTTGCTGGGGATAGAAGATGAACTCCGCTGGGGATAGGAAGAACTTCGCCGAGGACGATCTTTCCGTTGTAATTAGCTGAGGATAACCCAGTTATAGGCTCTGGTGGGGAATAACCTCTGAACCTGGTTGGGGAGAGATACGTTGGTGCCCTGCAGGAGACAAGCTTCCAGACTCTACTGGGGATAAGCTTCCAGAATCTACTGGGGATAAGCTTCCAGAATCTACTGGGGAGATTGATTCAACTCTCCTGGGGAAACTTTTGGAATGTACTGGGGAGATTGATCCACTAGGGGTATCTTGTATTCCGCCGGGGAACAATCTTATATTAAGACTGCCGGGGATGCTTGCTTGAGAACATTTGCATATTCTGCTGGGGAATGTTGAGATCTTCTGGGGATACCCAACTTCCTTAAGGCTGACAGTAGGCTAACTCTGCTTGAGGAGAGTATCGCTGACTTGCTGGATACTGTGCCTTTTCAGGGCTAATGGGAGACCAACTTTGCTTGGGGAGAGTATTGCTGATTTGTCTTACTCTGCGGGGAGTAAAAGTATCTTGGTCCTATTCTTCAGCTGAATCTATCTTGGTACCTTGGGGGACAGCGCAGCTTGTACAATTCAGAATTCTTATTGCCCCAGCTTCTGTGGGAGAAGGTACCTGTGGAGGTGCTTGATAACTGCCGATTAACAAATCTTCTCCTGGTAGGTAAGTGACGAGATGACGGGACATAGTCGTACGCTTTTGATCCCTAACTTTTGCCTGGACCGCCCTTTCGGATTTTTAGTCCACCGGGATACCCATTTTTGCTCAAGCCGCCCTTTCAGGTTTTCGACTTGCCGGGTGTACAAATTTTTTCATTTTCATCCCTTATTTTTGCCCGAACCCTTTTGGTTTGCCGGGAAGCCCTTATATTTGCCTAGGTGTGTCAACCTAGCGGGTCTTTGATTGTGCGTAGTATTTTTTTCGACTATGTCCATCCCCTCAGTATGTAGAGAGTTGTCACTTTCGTGTTGCCATACTACCAGGAGATCTTCGTTTGATCGTGCCAGATTCATTGCTGGAATTCATGTCCAATGCCCCAAGTGACTCAGGTGGAGATTTGCCCCTGGCTATTTGGCATTTTGAGAGATTCTTTGAATCTTGACTGGACTTCCCCCAGATGATAGACCATGATCATGTCTGCCCCTTGGTTGGAAGTACTTTTGTTCACTTAGATATTCTTCGTGCGAATTTCTCTGTTGTTCGAACAAATAGTCATATGCAAACAATGTTATATCAGAAATGCAAAGCTTATGTCTGTCTGGACGTTTTTGAAAATGCATTTTTCAGTAAAACAAGAAATTTTTGTAAAATGTGATGTCAACTCAAGATTTTACAGCGAACCTTAAGGAGTCAGGATACCTTTGGTAACAGTATGCTTTCGAACTAACCCATGCTTCAGCTAGGACTTTTTGAGGGTTATAACGTGGCCTGGTTCACGGTTTAAGAAACAAAGGATAAAGGCTCAAATTATTTGTACCCACCCGTTCTTCGTGATGTTCTTCAAACCTAAACTCAACTGATCGTGCGTTAGACCTTGTTTGAGTCTTTGCTTTGATAATGATGGTTCAGATGTTGACAATTTATTTTGAATAGGCAGTCATTTCTTTTTTGTTGAGGGTTCGTAAGACCTCTTTCTTTTTTATTTTGTTATCCCTGTTTTTTGCCTGAACTGTTTCTTTTGTGATTACAGTCAGCGGGATGCCCCAGTTTTTTTGTAAGTCTCCTTCACAGGTCTTGACTTATTGGGCTTTTATTTTGAGAGATAATGACTTCCTGTCTTTATGATTATTCGGAACCATCACTGTATTTTGTTTTGGAAGGACTCCTTTGATGCTGTTCGTTGTGCACCTGGATCAACTGAGAGAACTACCCTGCCCCAGGTTATAATTAAGGGTTTTAATTTTCGAAAAGAAAAACTCCAACTTCTTTGGCTCAAATGGGATTACGATGGATTATCTTCCTTATAACTCCACTATTTAGGATTTGAAACAATGCCTGTACCTCATCAGCGGGGTCTTTTCAAAAGCATACTGTAAAGATCGTGGTATCGTTTTCGTCATCCTCCCTCAAAAGGCTTAGAATTATTAATCGAGAGTTTGAACATCACAAAAAATGAAAGCAGTTTGAATATAGCGAATGCGAATATATTGATTCAAAACAGACATATGCGATGCATTGATAAGGTAAAAATGTTTGACATGAATAAATGTTTGAACAATCAAAAGAAAATTACAAATTGAAAAAAATTCTAATGAGCAAAAAGTCTTCTCGTCTCAGGACTTGTCACTTCAAATGGTGAACCTTGGAGGGATGGTAGAAGAACTCCGCCTGACCATCTTGTGTGAATTCCAATGCTCCTTCATCAATCAGGTCTTGGATCTTGTTCTTCAGAGACCAACAGTCGTCGGTGTCATGTCCTGGACTGGAAGAGTGGTAGGCACACCTTTTATTGGGATGATAGGTAGGAGCTGAGGTGTTGGGATTCTGGGGAGGAGCCCTTAATGTGATCAGATTCAATCTCAACAAGCGTTGTAAAGCTTGAAACAGCGACATGTTGAGCTGGGTGAATTGCCTCCTGGGCTTGTCTGGCTTGCTCTGATCAACCCATTGTTCTTGGTGAGGTCGTTGTTGGACCTGTGAAGTAGTAGCAGCTTGGAGAGGTCTATTCATCAAACCAAACCTTTGACTTCTTGGGGGCTGATTACCGGTTTGGTCCCCAACCCTGACTACTTGCTTCATACCGTCTTGCTGAAGCTGGTTGATCACAGTTCTCAACCCTTCTTGTTCCTGAGCTAAGCCTTGGATAAGGGCCATCTGCCCCAGCATCTGAGTCCTCATTGCATCTATCTCAGCTTGCAGATGCTTCAGCCGCTCATCCTTAGTGTCCTCTGGACTATTCTTGACCAAGTTCCCCATGAGGAGCGTTCTCAATTCTTCCTGCCCCTTGGATAGGCTAAGGAAGATTTCCATGAACTGAGTCCCTTGAGTACGGAGATCCTGGTTGTCTGGTTGGAAAGCCATTGCTGAAATAAACAGCGAAGAAGGTAAGTGACCTGTAACAAGGGTACCTGTTATGCAATGATGTGTAGGTATGCATGCAATGTTTTCAAGGATCTCGCGGGGTAAACAAGAAAATTGTTAGAATCTGGTATCTTGGTTGAAGGAACTTCATGTTATTGAGAGTCCTTCTTCAAGAGTCAAGGCTCACCATATCGAGTGGGTCATAGCCCCTGACTCAAGTTATCGACCTTGGCTAGAGGAAAATAAATCCCCTTTGCCCCTTGCTAGATAGTTGGTTCATCCTGACCTGCATCACAAACCCTTGGGATCCTTGAAATGGATTAGTCCTTATGCAGGATGTATGCAATGGTATGATGGTATGATGTTATGCTATGCGTGGAATGATGTAAATAAACTCTGTTATAAGTCCCGATCAAGGACTGTAAACAAAACCTGCAAGAAACTATGTGTCAGATAAGAATATGCAAGTAGTTTAAGTTTTAAGGCACACAAGTCACACCAGAAAGCCCTTAGAGTTTAGGCCAACATGAAGTTTAGGTACTACCCTCTTTCAGTTTCGTTGGTTAAGACCTGTCCTAGAAAATAGTAACCGGGTTCTAGAGGATCTCAATATCATTGACTACCCTCAATCGGTCATAACTCCAGCATCGCAATCTTTTCTTGCGGCCAGAACCATCACGAGAGTTTAGCCTCAATGAGTGTAGCATACTGCTACTGTTCTATGGCTGAGTTGGGTCAATTTAGGGTTCTAAGGTCGGTTGGTGTTTAATGACTCCTCAGAAGACCCATATTCTCCTCGTTGCAACACAAGGGATATCGATACAGACCAAGGTGTCACACCAACGTAGCCACTGCTTCACCCGTGTCGGTCTATGCCGGACAGGTCCCTCACAGCTTATGCTACCTAAAGGGTATTCCCCAGATCCGGGTTAGGATCTATGAAACTCCGATGCAAGCCCACAAATATAAAAGCAATCAAGACATACAATTGAAAACATAAGAGTGGTCTAATCCTAAGGTACACCTCACTTTAATAACTCCCCAGCAGAGTCGCCAGTTCTGTGATCGGTGGAAATAGAACTGATTATTTTAAAGCTGGTTCGTGAAATGTCGCGGTAAGCAAGAGTCACCACCGTCTTTTATGTTCTCTAACATGGAAAGGACAAAAGCACAGCAAAATTCCTTTTTCGAGATGTCTCTCGGTTCGGGAGGTAGATTTATAGAAAGGGAAGGTGTTAGCACCCTTTCTATCCATGGTTATCCATGAGCTCTTAGGTACTTGCTCACTATGTTTTCAAAAATTGTTTGCTTTTCAAGTGTTTGTGGGTTTTGAAAAAGTTTAGTTTGAAAAAACTTCTAGGTAACTCTTGTATCAGTCCTCAAGAGTGTATGAAGTATTGGTTTGAAAACTTTTTGAAAGTGTAGGTGCGAAAAGTTGTTTTTTTTTGTTTTTTGAAAGAGCAAGTACCCAGGAGAATCTACCTACCCTAAGGAATTAGGCTGTGTAAGAGTCCTTTAGACAGTACTATCCCACTATTGAGAAGTAGGTAGTACCGTCGTAGGAGGTATTCGGGTCAATTCGATTATAAGGGACATGTGTGGTCACCAAAGCAATAGTAGGACACCTTAGCGGTAACCCTAATGTCTTAGATCCTTTTTTTATCCGAGGCAACCATTTCGAGGCAACTGGATCTTTAGACAGGAGGGCAACCTCTAAAACACCCTATACTTCACGACCATGTTCGAGGAAACCAAGTGAGGCGTACCCTAAGGGTGGCATGTACATGTGTATTGAATTCAGTTTATGTTTATCTTTGAACGTGTATTTGTGAGCTACGGGTTGATTTTATTTGTCATACAAGTCTTGTCATGCACATTAACAGTTAAGAGTGCGGAAAATAAATTACGGAAAGTTGAATCTACGCTATTACAAGGCGCGGGTATATACATCGCCAAAAACAAAACCCGTTTGGAAAATAAATGCGAGAAAAGTAAATAAAGCGATAAAAGCCTAATTAACTATTACATTTCCGGAGCAGATACATAAATATAATGAATTAAAATAAACATGCGCGCGAAAGATTGAATCCGGACGTCCTTAGGGTTTTGACCCTTTTTGAGAAAAGAATTGAATTTGTCCTTTTTTTTTCAATTAATGAAATATTAAACCTAATAACTAATTAATTAATTAATTAAAAGAACAAAATGTTTTTTGTGTTTTTTATGTTTTAAGGAAAATAAAATAAAAGGAATTAAAATTATCAAAAGAAAAACCCTAATTCTATATTAATTTTATTTATTATGAAAAAAAGATTAAAATTATCCTAATTAAACTAAGTTAATTATATTTAGAATTTATTTACAAAATAACTATTAAAGTGAAATTAATAATTAATAAAAATAAATAATATTTTAAGTTTCTGATTTTATTATGAAAAATAATTTATGAATTAATTAGATAATAGTAATAATAATTATTAAAGAAAATAAAAAGAAAACGAAAATAAAATAAAAAAAAGATAGTAAACCAGGGGGGGTTGATGGACCCATTAGGAGGTTTGAAGAAGCAATTTGGCCCATTAAGAATCAAGCCTGCTTTGATTTTCTGGATGGTCTACGCTGGCTTTGACTGGGGAACATGATGGTCAACCATCCCTGGCCTTTGGATTCACCTTTGTGGCCACTTGGCATGCTGATCTATGAGGTGTATGGTGTTCACTATTTGGAAGCCTGCATAGGAACACATTAGAAAAAATATTATTGAGTTTTGGGTGGACCTGGGAATCGAACCCAGGTCCCAATGGTTACCAACCACGTCACTTTCCACTACGCCATTGCATTGCATCTATTAGTATAGTGGGCAATAAAAATAATATATGAAAACAATGCATATGGTGGAAAGAGAAAAAAAAAGCGCGCGTCCGTTTGAACCATCCAATGGCATAACACCACGTCCTCGTCTTCTTCATGAAACCTGCAGAAAACAAAACATATAGCCGAGGTTTTTAACCCCCACAAAGTAGCTTGAGGAATAATAGCGATTAGGATTCTATGCTATATAAATATGGCGCGATATGTCCAGTATGTTCATCTTGATCAGACGGTTTCAACCATGGGCATCATTAGTCCTAATTTTGCTTGGTCAAGAAAGCCCTAATTCCAGAACTCATAAACCCTAGAACCCTTCAATGGCAACCTGCGATCCTGTACACTATAATGCAATTAACCAATTCCATTAGATTTGTAAAGGTTCAAGCAATGTAAAGCGATGATTAGAACATGTGAATGATGCATAAAATGTGAGTTTCGATTATGGAAAAGTCAAGCAAACCGTATCACGGTTCTTGCGTGTTTTTTGAGTGTTAAGGCTTGTTTTTGATTGCTACACGCTTCTGGGAATGCTAGCAATGTATTAGAATCCTTAAATTGCTTTGAAAGGGCCTGGAAGGTGGAATTCAGTTTTGAGTTTTCTTGGCTTTTTTTCAATATCGCATATGGTTTTCTGCAGCAGCTTTCACGTGAATAGCATTAGGGTTGGCTTGCTTGCATATATGGGAATAGAATTAGGTTAAGTTTTGGCCCAAAGATCCATTGCATTCATGTTTTCAATATTTGATTTTCAATCAAATCTTTTTGCATATTTTTGATTGAAAAACCTTGCCAAATTGGGTGATTTTTGTCCCCTTGATGTGTACACGAAATCTTCAGCATATGTTGACCACTTTTGCTTCACAAAAAGATTTAGAAATCATATCTTGGTATTTTCCTACAATTAAATTAATTAAATGAATTAATAATCAATTAAAAATACAATTAATTAATAAAAATAATAAAATAATTCAATTTAATCTCAATGGGTCGTGCATAAGCCTTGGATAAAGTTTCAAGAAGGAATTTGAGGCCCATTAGCAAAAATGAGGTGTTTTGGGCAAAGTTGACTTTTGCAAATTCACAAAAATTTCCCAACTTCTCCAATGCATATCTTACTCAATTTTGATCATATGAACATGTTCTTGGACATTTTGGAAAGGTCTTGAAGTCCTCTAACCAATGCCTTTGGTCCCATGTCATTTGGATTTACCAATATCAAGTTATGGTCTTTGACTTAAAGTGCATTTTTGTTGACTTTTGAAATTGACCTATAATGTTGAAATTGATAACTTTTTGTGGGAGCATTTATTGGACTTGGAATGTGAAGATCAGTTGTAGGAAATGTCATCCCCTTCAAAATGAGCATTGGATGGGATTTTTCTGATGTACCATGAAAAAGTTATGCCTTGGTCAAGTTACAGTTGACTTTTCAGTTGTCCAAAAATAGCAACTTTTGCATCCTTGATGATTTTTGAGCCATTCTTGTGGAATCATGATCAAGACTTGATCAAATGATGATTGTGGCTTCAAAATAAGATGTTGACCAAAAATTCTGACTTTTGACTGTAAAATGACCATTTTGCCCCTGCAGTTGATTGTGAACCAAATAGAGCTTTTGACTGTGCAATTTGATGCTGTGAACCTTGAAGCTTGGAATGTAGATGCTTGACAATGTGTATAGGACTAGGAGACTTGGTTGGACCCTTGAAAACCTCAAATTCCTTGAAATAACCAAAACCCTAATTTTGACTGGCTTAGGAGATGGTTTGAACTGTGCACCCCCTTGAGAAATCTTGAACCATTTGAAGATGATTCTTGACAAACTTTGAAGAATATGGGAGGGCAAATTTTGGGGTACAACAATGCCCACATGAATTCGCTAAGAAACGAAATAAACTTGAACAATATTTACTGGGGATAATAAAAAATTCTCAGCAAAAAGAACTTCAAACCACTCTTCTGTTATGGAGATTGGAGAATTCTTGAATAAGAAATCTTTATGAAGTGACTTCACCGGGGAATAGGAGAAATTTCCAAAGGAACTCTCAACTTCAACTGGGGACGAGAACACTTCGTTTCAGGGAATAGACATTCTATAATGAGCACAACATAACACATATCATTTATTGCGAAATGGAAACTCTACACCAAAAGATCAAAACTTTCGGAAGAAATATCTTTTGCTAGGTGATGCTGGGAAGATAATACTTCAAGCACTTGGAGAATAAGACTCTCTTAATCTGAAATTCCAATTAGTCAATCCTTAAATTTCCTCACTATGAGAGACTTACCAAGGAGAAGTAGATACTTCAGTGTTGCTTGGAAGAAATGACCCAAGTTAGGGATACTTTAATCGTCTTGAAAGATGTTGCTATGGTAATGGCGAGTTACACAGATAAGTAAAGCAAATGATAACTTCTGCAAAACAAATCACTGAACATGCCCTAGATATAGTCTGACAACTTCGTTGGAGAGGGTCCTTATAGAAACATGTCATCATTTTGACTTGAGATAATATGTCCCAGATTATTCAAGCTCTGAATAATTCTCTAACATAATAAGTCCATAGAGAGATTCGTCAAATCTCGACGTAACTGCTTTATGTTGACTAACCTTTGGAGAGATTATCCTTGAGAGAACTTCTTGAGATCTGTGATGAGGATAGCACTCCTGAATTCAGTTGGAGATAAAGATCCTAACTTTTGATGAAATAAAAATACTACAAAGAATTAAAATTCTAATGAGTTAAGGATACAATCCTAACTTCTTGTCATGCTCTTCAGCTTCACAAATTATTGTAGCTTGCGACCAGATTTAAACTGATCAACTATGAAGTGGGGAAATGCGCATGCATAATGCCTTGCCCCAGTCTGTAGGGCCATCGAAGAACTTGCCTTGAAAGGACTTCCTGAGATCTGTACCATCCAGATAAACTGCCATAGTGTTACAAACTTTGAAACACGGCCTCTGACTAATCAATATTAGAAATGACTTTAATTAATCTTGGGTAGCAGACCCTGATCACTCGACACTTTGAGAGATATGTCGAATCTCGTCACAACTGCCCCAGATTGATGAAACTTTAAGAGTCAATGGATATTGAATTTATTACCCCAGATTAGAGGAATCTTGGCAAACCATTTCCTCACCTCGTGCTCACATAGGAATAAGAAAGTTCACAGAGTTTGGAAGATAAAACCTCCTCTGGATAATTGACTTACGTCTTCAAGACAAGCTAGTACGCAATCATACTTCTCAACTCGAACTGCTTCACGCTTAAGCGGATGCTTGAAGAAAATTGGCCTTCAGGACCAACTGGAAACAATACATCATTGCTTAATAGAGACTTGTGGGCAGACAAAACTTCCACACAATCATCAAACAAATAGTTCTTGATTAATCTCTCAAACTAGTCTTCTTCAATCCAAAGGAATATCTAGAAAGCATGCCCTAGATTAAGATCATTTTTTCCAACAAATTCCTGAACCAATTCGTCCCTCGGGATAATCAAACTCTTCATCTGATGCTCATTATGCAAGCTCACTTGATGTTTAAGCACTTGTTCATATGCACATAATGTTTTATCCTAACAATGATAATCCTAATGCAAATTATATGCTTGTCTTGAAGTTAGAAATTTTTTATTGAAAAGATGTTGAAACATCAAAGTTTTTCTGTACAAAGTAAGTAAAAGATGGAGTGATACCAACTCAAAAAGTTTTTAGCATGTCTCCTAGGAGTCAGGTTACTGTACTCTTGTAACAGTTTTGCTTTCGAATTAACCCATGCTTCAATTAGGACTTTTAAGGGTTGTAACATGGCCTGGTTCACGGATTTTTTTAGAAAAAAGTTTTTATGGCTCAAAATTATTTGGTGCCCACCCATTCTCCATGATGTTCTCCAGTCCTACACTAAGTTAACTTGATACGAGGACTCATCTCTCAAAAGATTTTGTGATGGTTGAGGAACCACAACGATTTCTTGGACACGACAACCACTTAACCTTTGGTTTTTTGGGTGTTCAATCACACGAATTTTATTTCAATGAGGATTTTTATTGGATAATCCTTTTCTGCCTTTCAGGATTTTCAAATTCCTTTTCGCTTTCCCTAACTTTTTTCTTGGACAAATTCTTTTGAATTTCAAATTGGAAGTCCAGCGGGATGCCCTAACTTTTGTCTAAGCGACTTGTTTTCAAGTTTTGACTTAGCGGGACTTTTTTGTTTCTTTCTTATTCATACTTTCCCTTTTGAACAAGTCGTGTGACCCTATGTTTTTGGACTTTTTGGAAGAAAGTGACTGCCTCATTCCTTGGTCAGTGGGGGATAACCGTTGTTGTATCGATTCAATCTCGACCTTAGGATTTTGTGAGGAAATAGCCATTGTGGCTTTAATCCTTTCCCGGCCTCATAATACTGGGGATAAGGTGTGGTGATCCTCAGATGGGACACTCCTTCTGAAATTTGAATGCTATATCAGATTAATTGAACATCTACCCTACCCTAGGTTAAAAATAAGGTTTTTTTAAACATAAAAGAAACTCCTACTTCGAAGGCTCAGAGGGGTTAACGAGGGTCTATCTCCCTTATATCTCCGGTGTTTGGGGATTGAAACAAGGCTTGTACATCATCATCAAGGTTTTTACTCGAAAGTATACCATTTGAGATTCCAGGTAAATTCTTGCCATCCTCTCTCTAAAGTTATTGCTTTATTAATCGGGGTTGGGTATCAAAAGCATAGTAAAAACAAATAAGAGTGATAATGAATGAATTAATTCAAGACAAACATATTCAATGCATTATGATTTAATATTCAAAAAGATGAACAAGCTTGCATACAAGAAAGTACTGAACAAAACAATTAAGATTGCAAATGAAAGTGCAAATGAAATTTGAAATTTCCATGTTGAGGAGACAAGACACCGTATGGACTGATTGCTTCAAACGATCTTCAACAACCTTAAGGGTCACTTGTATAAGAGATTCCCCATTTTATATGGACACAACAGTCTCTGAATTGATCCAAACTCGGACTTTATCTCTGGATAACAAACTGTCTTCAATTGAATAGTCGAGTGCCCCAGAATATACTCACAAAAGATTCTCTTAAAAGAGAAGGTGAAAGATGTACCAAGTGAAATTGCATACACTGAATCACCAAGTATCTTTTACCACACGGGAGAGACACGATCCATCTTCTATAACATAAAAGAAACATTCATCCGGTGAGAAAGAGTTCGAAACTATTTGCCAAATAGAAAATGGACTTTGAGAAAGACGCTAGGCATGTGCTAGATTTTATACTTCAACCCTTGCGATCATCAACTTCACATCCAGGTACCCCCGAATGGGAGACACATCTTTCACTTGCATTGAAATCAGGAGAGAAATTTATGGAAGGAAAACCTAAAGCATGGAGCTTAATCAACTGAATTTCCAAAATATGAGGAAGTAACAATATGTAAAGCATTGAGATGGTATAAACATACTTCTCAGGCCTCTTCTATCTTTGTTAAAAATATTTTCCCCATGGATTCAGTTGGTGAACAAGCACTGACTACTGACGAGAAGATCAGGGAGCATAAAGTTCTGGATAATGCACCTGATTGAATAATCAGGTGCCCCGACATGATAACTGTATCTGACATTGGCATCATGATCAGGAAGGAAATTTATAGATGGTACTGAAGTACGGAGCCTAACCCACTGAAGCTCAAGAAAGTGCAGAAACATATGAGAATAAAACATTGGAATGAGATCAAAACCATTCTCCAGGCTTCTTTTGTCCCTGTTGATAAAACAAATCTCTTGAATTCAACTGGTGAATGGGAATCATCTGCTGATAAGACACCCCAAGAACTCAAGATAGGAGGGGATCCATGGAGTACTCCATGGTTTGAAAGAAATCCCAAAAGATGAGGAGAATAGAATAACTATTGCAATAGTGGGTGTAGGATTGTTGACATTATCATCAAGACTTCCATGACCTGACTCTACTGGGTCTTCAACTGATTATCTTCCTTCTCGAAGAGTTCCCGATGACGGGCCAAGGATTGCATGTATACCGCAAATAACCATATATGAATCTTCATCCCGACCAATACCCCCATAGAGTTATTCCATACTGATATCTGAACTTGTGATGGCAAGAATTCGAGTATTGTAACTCTGAAGAGAGTACCGAGTCTGAATATGAATCTACAACTCTGAGTACTTGTTATGAATGCATGAATATACATGAGGTGCGTGAGTGGATGCAATGCCATGTTAAATCATTTCCAAGAAACCATCATGCTTTAACTTTTTTGTAAGTAAGAGATGAAGAAAATGCAACGCCAAGCTTACAAGCATGATTCCTTTGAAATGGGAAAAACATGTGTGTCAAAAATGACGTTAACATATTATGTATGCAAGAACACAGAATCAAGGTTCCATAAACCGGACAACTAATGCACTATCTCTGAAATGACTGATGAATATCACCAAATCAAAGGTCTGACACCATCTTGGAACATAAAAGAACCAAGCACCAAGTGAATCAGCAACTGCATGAGACCAAAATCTGCATATCATAAAAGATAACTGTTGAATTGCCGAAATAAACGGCCATCACAAGGTGAGAAGTTCAGAACAAAACTGAGAGCTCAAATGGTCACCAACATGCACAAAATCACCACTAGAACCAAAGTCACCAACAGAACCAAAAGTCACCATCGGTACCTGTAAGATCAAACCTTCCCCGCTCACGGGTGTAGTCTAGGTCAAGGTAAGGCAAGGAGAATCAGAGTCATAGGTTCGCTTGAAATTATTATCATCCTATAACATATGTGATAATGATAGTACCCCCATTAAAACCTACTCTGATCGTGGCTCCCATGATCGGACACGACAGGGCATACGCTTATCAGCCATCAAGCCTCTCCACTCTATTCCTATGTGTTCCTAGTGGTATACAACTCTGGCCTGGGTATTGGGCCTTTTACCTCATAGTAACATCTAACCCCATAAAGAAACAATATAACAGCAGTATCCAGAGTATAGGAAACCAAGAAATAAAATGCAATGCATGAAAGCATATAAACAAATGAAGCAATAAAGCAATAAACAAACACCCAAAGAAAAGAAAACAAACACAAGTTAGGACTGACTTACTAAGGATGGACAAGCATTTGGTCAATCTTTCCCCAATGAAGTCACCAGCTGAAACAACCGGAAAAATATCGAAGATGAAACTCAATGAAGTCGTCATCGAACGTTTTTTTATCCCACAGAAAGGGAAAGGTAAACATTAAGAAAACCTGAGAAGGGTGAAATCACGGTCTTGTGACCATAGAGATCGAGTAAGGAAGTCGGTTACGCGAGGGGAAGGTATTAGTACCCCACATGGCTGTGGTACTCCACGGGATTCACTTGTGTTTATTATAATCTAAGGGTGTGTAAAATCTATGTCTAAAGCTTAAAATCTAAAAGGGAATGTATGTGAAAGACAATGCGGGGAAAAGAAGGAAGATTTTACAAAGTTGTGCTTGCTTAGGCCCCGCGACCTAATGCCTACGTATCCCTTTTAAGGGAATCAGAGCGTCGTAGTTTGGCTCACATGTTTTGGTTGGTTTGTGTTTTTAAATTAAGAAGAAGAAACAAAGCAAGATAGCAGAACATCAACAACGACGACAAAACATCAACAACGATAGAAACATATCAAGTATAGATGACAAAACATCAGATAAGATGGTAAAACATCAGATAAGATGGAAAAACATCAAGTAAGATGGAAAAATATCAACAACAACGACAAAACATCAACAATGATAGCAACATATCAAGTATAGATGACAAAACATCCGATGATATGGCAAAATATCAACAATGATAGCAACATATCAAGTATAGATGACAAAACATCAGATGAGATAGCAAAATATCAACAATGATAACAACATATCAAATATAGATGACAAAACATCAGATGAGATGGAAAAACATCAGATAAGATGGAAAAACATCAAGTAAGATGGAAAAACATCAAGTAAGATGGCAAACCATCGGCAATAATAACCAAAACACCGCCCCTAACAATGATACCAACAATCAAAGTAGGATAGAAAACATAAGCGATGACAAAACATCGACACCAAGATGGCAATACATCATGTCATGGCATGGATAGCAAAACATCACAACATGGATGGAAAAACATCACAACATGGACGATGAAACATCATGACATGGATGATAAAACATCATAACATGGATAGAAAAACATCAAAACATGGATGGCAAAACATCACAACTTTAGATGATAAAACATCACACCTAACAATGATATCGAAAATCAGAGTAGGATAACAAACATACACGATGACGAAACATCGACACAAGGATAGGAAAATATCATGGCAAGGATGACAAAACATCACAACTTAGATGATAAAACATCACACCTAACAATGATATCAAAAATCAAAGTAGGATAACAAACATACGCGGTGACAAAACATCGATACAAAGATGATAAAACATCATAACATGGATGATAAAACAACAACCTAGCAAGGTCTAAAGCAAAGCCAACAGGAACAAAAACAAATAAGATTGGTTTTTATTTTTTTATTTAGATTTTGTTAGAGTGTTTTGATGTTTGAAAGAAAAAGAAGGTTTTAGTTTTAAATAAGATGCGAAAGGGAAGATAAAGTCTAAGGGGGGACTAGCAAAATAGCCCTAAAGTTGTCATGCAATGTTGACCCTATAGTTGAGGATAAAAGGGGAAACATCTACCTAACTGAACATACATGGATAAAGATCCTAAGGTCTATTTAGTTCAAACTTAGAGAAGAGTGGACTAAATATCCTATGGGAAGCATACAAAAGGATATGCAAGCAAAGATAGGAGAAGGGATGACAAAACATCAAGTACAGATGGAAAAACATCATGTGAAGATGAGATGATAAAACATCAAGTAGAGAATGAGATAGAAAAACATCATGCATTCATGTATTTAGATGACAAAACATCACAAAGATGACAAAACATCACATAGAGAACAAAACATCAAACAGATGACAAAACATCATAGAGATGACAAAACATCGCACATATGGCAATACATCACATAGACGATAAAACATAGTGAAGATGGAAAAACATCAAAAAGGGTGACAAAAACATCACAAAGACAACAAAACATCATACATGATGAAAAAACATCGCAAAGATGATAAAATATCAGAGAGGATGACAAAACATCGAAAAGATGATAAAACATAAGACATGGATGACAAAACATCGTTAAAATGATAAAACATCAGAGAAGCATAGATACAAAATATATACCTAAGCATTAATCAGGAACAGAAAAGAGATGGTGAAGCATCAACACCTAACAATGATATCAAGGATCAAGGTAGGATAAAACACATATAAGAGATGGCAAAACATCGACATATTGAGAATAAATGTCAACACATCAACAAACATACAAGACATGGGGCAAAGGGAACATACAAAGCATACAAAGGGAATGGCCAATGGAGGCAAGAAACATTGTTCAATTTAACAAGTAAAGATCGAAAGAAGAGAGAGAGAGAGAGAGAGAGAGAGAGAGAGAGAGAGAGAGAGAGAGAGAGAGAGAGAGAGAGAGAGAGAGAGAGAGAGAGAGAGAGAGAGAGAGAGAGCATAATTGAAGAATTATGCCAGGTGTGACTTGTATAGTAAGTTAACTCGAGATGAGACTCAAGAGCAACCAAGTAAGAAGACAAAACTTCCTACACAAGAAAAGTCACTTGATTGATGAACACAATCATCTAAGATGGATAATACGTGTCTTAAATAAAATGAAATTGATAAAGCTCAAGAAAAGTGCAATGATAACTTGTATATCATGGGGTGATGATGATACCCTCACAAGACATCAATCATGAACTTAAAGACTCGAGTAATGTCAACAAGATAACATAATCAAGTTTCATGATATATGGCAAATTATAGTCCCTTGATGCGTAAAAGTAGCGTGATTTAAATAAATCAAAGGTCGATGTTCTTAGATGTTATGGGTAGTCACCAATATCAAGATACATACATGGGACATGGCACAAAAGTTCATGAGATAATCACTAGATAGTGATGCTCAAAACACAAAAGGAATATAGCTTCTCATATATCACCATGTTGGTTGGTAATGAAGTACTTAACCAAGGATCAAAGAAGCTGGAGAAATAATATGAAAAAGAGATGATAAAACATCAAGATAAGAAAATGATAAAACATCATAATTAAAGATGGCAAAACATCATCACATAGAAGATAAGACATTAAGCACACATGTTGGAATGACAAAACATCACTTCTTAAAGAGAGAAGAATGATAAAACATTAATACCTGACAATGATATTAAGGATCAAAGTAGGATAAGAAGTGATGACGAAACATCGTATGGCAAAACATACACATAACAATGATATCTAAAATCAAAGTAGGATGAAAAATAAGAGATGGTAAAACATCACACCTAACAATGATATTAAGAATCAAAGTAGGATAAAAGATAGGAGATGGAGATTAGACAATCACACATCGCACATGAGAAGTAGAGACTTACTCAAGATTTAAGGTACTTAGATAAGATACCTAAAGAAAATATGCTTAGATAAGCAAGTAAAGAAGAACATGCATGTAGGTAAATACCTAAGAAAATAGTCAAGTAGAAAAGGAGATAACATTTAAACAAATAAAGCATGCTTACAAAGCTAAGACTTTCAATCATGCATCAATATGCAAGGACGAGAAATAAAGAGAGGTATGATGATACCTAACGAAGAAGGTTTGTTGCCTCTTCAATGTGCATGAGATAAGAAAGCTCTATCGAACGCCTCCTTGGACCTCCATAATCAACCATCAATTAGGCATACCCGGGTTGCGTCAAAGATCGATCGCAAGATCATAGCACAAGTTTCCACATGATAAATGGATAGCTTGGTGTATGGGGGTTGAATCCAGTTATGATTAACCAAGGGGTGTACTTGATTAATCTCATGAGAGTAGGTGCTCCTACCCTCAACCAAGAGCCACTTTATGCATGGAAACACTTGGTATATAGACCAAAGTGGTTAATTCGGGTTATGATTAATCAAGGGCAAAACTTGATTAATATCATGAGAATGGCCATGCCCAAACTCAACTATGAGACCCTTTTGGTGCATGGAAACTATCATACGGTGGGAGAACGGACTTGTTTTGCATTTTATTGCAAATGTTGCAGATAGTAAGAGTCGCCACCGACTTTTCTTTTATCCAACAAGGAAAGGGTGAAAAGAACAGGAAAGACCTTGAAGATTTCGAGTTCGGGGGGTAGGTTATGAAAAGGGAAGGTGTTATCACCCTTTTCATCCGTAGTTATCTACGGGCTCTTAATCGCTTAGCTCACTTTTTGAAAATTGCTTTGTGTTGTGTATGTGAAAATATTTTGAAAAGTTGCCAATATAAGGCGAGACTTTATAATGATTCTTGTATCGATCCTCAAGAATGTGTACAAAGTGTTTGTTTGAAAATATTTATTGAAAAGTGTGATTGTGCAAAATATTTTTGTTTTGAAGAGCTTTATGGGTAAACGATTAGGAGTTCTACCCTACTCAAGGTTGTTCTTGTATTTTCCTCCTCTTTTAGATAGTGCAATACATACTATTAGTTAGTAGGAAGCCCTATCGTTGGATGTTTTTTTATGTAATTTTTTTGTGGCCTTTCGATTCAGGGAAGGATGACTTTCGATCCAATGAAGGATGTTATCCTTCGATCCAATGAAGGATGTTACTTTTGATCCAGTAAAGGATATTGTTGAAAGCTTCTGATGGATTGCCTGTCGAAAGTACTAAATCTACAAGCGAAGTGTTAGCAACAATAAAATCCTGACCTGGAAGTCGAACCCAGGTCCTTCGATCATATGCACGTTGGCCTGTTTAGGCTAGATCTGTAGCATAGGCATTAGAGATAAAAAAACAAATGCGGACTTGGGTGTCGAACCCGGGTACTTAGTCCTGAATACAAATCAAACTATAAGTGTTAATATGTCATATAACAATCAAAATTAACTTAAGATCGAAGGTTTGTTACCAATGGGATGTTTTGTTTTGGATGGAGATGGCTTGTAAAGTGTTCTTAGATTTTAGCAGCTTTGGTATTGTTCTTGCAGTCTTCGTGTGGCTCGTATGGGGGAATGTGTGTGTACCTGGAGGCAAGGTTTTCTCCTGGTTGATGTGTGTATAGGCCAAAAGCGTTTATGTAGGAAGGCAACCTGCAACTTTAATTGGTGATAAGTATTGTGTGTGATGCAACGTTTGGCTGGTAGTGTGAGTGTGGCAAGAGTGTTTCTTTCTTTTTTTATGATTTTTCCCCCTTGATAATGTATCTTTAGGCCTGTATTTATAGGGATGTGATATGCATGGAAATGGAAAGGGACAAGCATTACTAGGCTTTGAAGGCAAAATCAGACATATTAAAATATTGCCATTTTAAGGGATTCCTACCCTTTTGAGTATTGGAATGAACCTGGACATGTTTGGCTCCTTCGAATGCCCTCAAACCTACAAGAGGCCATTGCCCAAACAAAGTTTTACATGAAAAGCCAATTTCCAATCTAAACTTTCCTGCAAGAGGTCACATGGCCAAATGAAGGATGTAACCCAAAGCTTGCATAAAAGGGGGCCACATGCCCCAAACGAAGGATGTAAACCAAACTTGCATTCGAAGAAGGCCACCTGCCCAAACAAAAGATGCATGCAGGAGGTCCCTGCTTTGTGAATCAAAAGAACTCATTCGGAAGGTCGTTGCCTTCTGAATCGAAGGACACTTTCAGAAGGTCGTTATTTTCTGTATCGAAAGAAATCGGCATGAAACCACTACCTTCTAAATTGAAGGAAACCAAAAGGAGACCCCTGCCTTCTGAATCGAAGGAAGCTATTTCAAAGAGAAACAAAGCCCAGTCGAAGCTGGCATGCAGGAGAGAGTTCAATCGAATCTAAGCATGAAACGAAACAAGCTTGTTTTTCTTTAATTTTGTCAAAAAATAAAATTTATCTGTTTTGCTCTTTCCCTACTTTCCTCTTTGACTTGGTGCTTGAAAAATCCAATATGATCCAATTGTACTTGTGCAGTCTTGACCCAGTAGGAATTTTGTGAGAAAAATCTTGAGAAATGAGAGGGAAAATTTTGGAGTACAACATTGGGAATAGTAGAAATGTCTTCAGTAGCGGTAGGAGGGATAACTTCAAAAGTCTAGCAGGGAGTTTCAATTAATTCACCGTCCATCTCAACATAACTGAATGAGTTTAAGTTACTCGTCATATACTGTTCTTCACCGGAGACTGTAACAACCTTTCCTTTCATCGGATACTCCAGCTTTTGATGTAAGGTGGAAGTAACATCACCTGCCCCATGAATCCAAGGGCATCCTAGTAAACAAGAATAAGTCGGTAGAATATCCATAACATAGAAGTTAGATTCAAAGACCTATGAACCTACCTTGATCGAAAGATCCACTTCTCCGTGTACCATCCTCTTTGAACCATCAAAGGCTCTCACCATAATATCACCGGGTTTCAGCGTAACCCCTTCACAATTAAGTCTTTCTAGAGCCCCCTTTGGCATAACATTCAGTGATGAACCTGTATCAACTAATACATGAGCTAACATAGTGCCCCTGCATTTAATAGAGGCATACAGGGCCTTGTTGTGGTTTCTTTCTTCAGGAGTCAAATCAGCATCAGAAAAGCCTAACCCGTTATCAGTCGTTAAGCTAGCAACATAACTTTCAAATTGATTAGCAAAAATTTCTTGTGGCACGTGAGAAGTCTTTAAAAACTTCACCAAAGCCTGTGCGTGGGCTTTTGAACACAATAAAAGGGATAACATGGATATCGTGAAAGGTGACTGTCCCAACTGTTCAACAATCTTGTAATCACTTTTCCGAATGATTTTTAATACCTCCTCCAAATCTTGCCTAGAGGTATCTTCAGCTGTAACTTCTTTAGGCGCCTTCATCTAGGCAGGCTCCATCATTTGTTCTTTGCCCCGAGTCTCAGAAACTGACTCGGTAGCGGTAACACTAACTGGTGTGGTGACAGTCTTCAGAGAGATTTTTGGATAGAAAACCCTTCCACTTCTAGTAACTTTACTGGTCCCAACAATATTGTCAATGTTGGGATAAGTAACTTCAGTACCTTCATTTTCAATAGTCAAGGGTTCTTGCTTGACGCCATGGTTGTAGACATCATCTCCATAGTTCCAAGGGATAGCTTTTTTCAAGGAGTGTGGAATTGGTATGCGTGCAGTGATTATTAGAGGAGCGACTATGGGTTTGGCAGTAATCCTTATAGGACCCTTGGAAGTGATCCTGATAGGAGTGTCGGAAACTACAAATACTTCTTCCAGCTCCAAGTCTTGAAACAAGTTCTCAATAGCAGGAATCTTCTCAACTAGAATCATGTGGTTGTCCATCAGGCGCTGAATACCTTCTTTCAGCAGTTTGCAGCCATTAGGTTGGGTTGCGCAGCAGTAACACCTTTCAATACAACCCGGAAATAAACCGGCTTGCAACATATTCTTTTTAATAATTAGGAGGGGAGTAGTTAATTCACTTATAGTAGAAACATATGAAACATCATCAATAACACTTATGCATTTGTCATGCTTAGGCATAGGTGAAATATATACATTAGGGGTCTCGAGAGGATCAAACTCAATTTATTTATCGTCAATTATGTCTTGAATTTTGTTCTTTAAATCCCAACAACTATTGGTGTCGTGCCCGGGGCTATTGGAATGGTAAGCACATCTTACATTAGGATTATACTTGGGGGAGGAAGTCTTGTGATTATGAGGCGGATCACTTAACATTATCAACTCTTCCTTTAATAGATATTGTAATGCCCGAGACAATGACATATTGATCTTAGTAAATTGTCTCCTTGGTGCGTCTGACTTATGTTGATTGCCCTATTGTTGTTTTTGCACAAGCACATGATTAGAAATTAGCACCGCCCCCACAGATTGGTTGCGATCACTTCTAGCACGACCCTTTTGGCCATACATAACATTAGTTTCCTTCTTTCCGTTAAACATATTCTTTACGGTACTTGAAGATGCAGCCACTTGAATCTTTCCATTTCTAATTCCACTTTCAACATGTTCCCCAATTAATATCAGCTCGGTGAAACCAGATGAAGAGCTTCCGATCAGATGATTAAAGAAAGGTTTTGTCAGAGTTCCCATGAACATATCAACCAGCTCCCTATCAGACAAAGGAGGTTGAACTCTTCCAGCTAAATCTCTCCACTTCTGGGCATATTCATTAAGGCCTTCGTTCGAGCCCATAATCATACTTTGTAATTGCACACTGGTTGATATGAGATCAACATTGTATTGGTATTGTTTGTAAAAGGCAGTAGCCAAGTCTTCCCAAGTATGAATGTTAGTTCCTTCCAGTTGATATAACCACTCCAACTGTGTTCTTGACAAGCTCTCTTAAAAGAAGTGTACCCATAACTTCCTATCAGCAGTATGAGGTTGGATTTTCCGGACATAAGATCTCAGATGGAGTTTAGGACATGAAACACAATCATACTTCGCAAAAGTAGGGACCTTGTATTTATGAGGGATAACAACCCCCGAGACTAATCCCAACTCTTCAAAATCTAACCCATACACCCTCTATATTTCCATGACATTCAGACGATCTTTGAGTTTTTTGTATTTTTCATCAGCAGGAGGATATTGTTTAACATAAAAGTCTTCTTCATCAGAATAATGGCCAGAACCAAGGTTGTTATTCTCCTCAGCTTTCACACTTTGGTCATATTCCTCTTGGTTATCATATTCATTTCATGGGACCTCAAAATCTAGAGCCCTCTTGATCGAGCCTTTGAACCTTCTACCCATGTTAAGAAAGACAATTGGCTTCTTAGTCTTTTTCTTTATCTCTTTGATGATGAGTGCTTTCAATTCTTCCTGCCCTTTGGCTAGGTTCAGGAACATTTGCTGAAATTGAGTGTTCTGAGCTTGAAGATCTTTTATGGTTTGTTCGAGAGCCATATTTTACTGAAATAAACAGTAAGAAGATGAGAAAACCTATCCTGAGCAATGCCTATTATGTTATGATGTGCATGATATGTAGATGCGATGTTTTTAAGGATCTCGCTGGATAAACAAAAAATGAAATGTTAGAAGTTGAGTCTGGCTGCAGCTTATACTGAAGAACTTTGCGTCTTTTAATGTCCTTCTATGAGAATCAAGCTCACCATGTAAAGTGGGTCCTAGATTTTGACTCTAAAGAATACACTTCGGTCTTTGACGACATCAGGTTAGAGAAAAATAAATCCTCTTTCCCCTTGCTAGACATCTGGTTCATGATATACCTGCATCATAGGCCCTTGAGATCCTTGAAATGGTTAATGGAAATTCTATGGTATGATGTCATGATGTTATGGTGTCATGTTTGGATAGATAACAAACACAAACAAAGCACACAAGGGTCTTAGGTTTAAGGCTTGCATGAGGTTCATAGGTAAGTACCATTTTGAGGTTCAGTTGGCTCAACTTGTCCTAAAAATCGCAATCGGGTTCTAGGGATCTCATATCACGGATATTTCTCGAAGGTTTTATTTTAGTACAGCATCTGATTTTCCACTAAAACATCCCACGAGTCAAATCTCAATGAGTGTAGCATTGAGTATCAACCAACTTTGGACTACACCAAAGTTGGCCATCTCACTACCTTCTAATGGCTAAGTTGGGTCAATTAAGGTTCTAAAAGTCAGTTAGTGCTTATGACACCATGCGACAACCTAGTATTCTCCTCTACTGACTTAAGGGACACCAGTACAAACCAAAGTGTCACACTTATGTAGCGTTGTACCCAAATTTTCCCCCTGAGATCCCTTCATCATATCATATGAATTCAATCACAACAAGGTCACACACTAGGGTTTGGTTCTTCTCCCTATCTTTAACTTTTGCTCTAGGAGGAATCTTCAAGCACCTTGACTTATATTGTATGATCATCTATGTTTTGTATTGATTATCCTTTAACTAATAAATACAATGAGTTTTTACCCCAATTTTTGATGTTGTAGGTGAAAGCACAATACATTCCATCAAGATTAATCTAGGGATTCATGAGTTCATTTATGTGCCTTCCTCAACAAAAATTCATTGAGATTCAAGCCTCATCATTAAAGATGTTTTTAAGTGATATCATTACAAAGTCTTTTATGATTCATCATGCCTCAAGTTGTCAAAATTAGTTCAAAGGTACAAGAGTTGATTGAAGAAGTTTGACTCAAATGGACAAGTCTTTGATTTCATTGATCACAAGTGCATATCTCCTTCAATTCTCAAGATTTGGAAGTGCTTTTGGTTGCTTTGGTTTCTCCTTATCATCCTAGGCAACTTATAATCACATAACAAAGGTATTTTTGCAAAAGGATTGGTCAAAATTGCAAAGGTTTCCCAAGGAATTTTCTTACTCTAGGAGCTAGGGTTTTGAACTTCAAAGGGGTATATCTTGCTCATATTTTGGTATTTTTGAATTATTCCAAAGAAATACTTCTCTTCAAAGGGTTATTAACAAATCACTTCAAAAGTTTCAAAGAAATGTTGTGTGGAAGAAACTTGATAATGAAGAAAGATTACAAGTCCTCTAGATGAACCCTCAAATTCCCTTATGTGACTTCAAATGATCATAACTTGATCAATTTTTATCACCTTGAACCCACTCTTTTTCCAAAATGATCTTGAATATGTAAACTTCAACCTTTCTTTTATGTTCAAAGTGTGAAAATGGATGGAAGATGCCTTGAGGATGCAAAAGATTATAGGTCATTTCATGAAACTTTGCCAACTTCAACAAGTCATAACTCTCGCAATTTTTGGAGATTTTGAATGTTTGAAGTTTCAAAATTTCATTCAAGAGATCTATTTCATGCCATATTTTTTGGTCAATAGAAAATTTCAAGTGGAAATCCATGTTTAAATGCAAGACATTACAAGTCATTTTTGAAGAAAAACTTAGAAATTTTTCGAAGTATAGAAAGTCAACTTCTTTTTTACAACTTTGACTCATTGCAAATTTCATCTCAAGCAACCATTTGATCCCATTATTTTCACATTGTAAAGTTTGTGATCTCCTCTTTCTAAAGCTTCAAGAATCATATCCTAAGACCCCTTGAGTTGAAAACGCCATGGGTTTGAAATTGGCAATTTGAAACTGGATTTTTCACCAAGTCAGAAATTTGAAACCTTTGATTTGGCTTCTAATCACAAAATTCCTACGCGCTTTTGCTTCTAATTATGTTTATTGAACTTCCAGAAGTGATTAGTGCATCAAAACACAAGAATTGGGTGAGTTTTGATGCAAAACAAATCATACTTTTCTCGTGTATCAGGTTCACATGATTTCCATCCAAACTTCATTATTTCACACGCTTGAGCATCCCATTTGATTCCCTATAAATAGAGAGTCATCCCCCATTCATTTCCTCGAGCTTGGAAAGCCAGAATCACCCTGCCAAACTATCTCTTGAATTTAATTTTCTGTAACTTCGAATTTGCTCTTACAACCTTTCTCAATCATTTTTCTTTGTCAATTCACCTTCCTTGAACCTCACTGAAGCTAACAGAAGAAGAATTAAGCTCTAAAACTCCCTGAATTTTGCTAGCCAAGTCCAGTTTCAGAGCTCTGTAACTTAACTTCAATATGTAGATTCCTTCACCAATTCCCTCAAACTTTGATACTATTGTAAAGCTCTCAGCATCCCGGTTCTAGTCGCAACACTTATTTTAAACTGGAAGAACGTTTTGATCATGAAATTTCAAATCCCTTTTCAAAACTTCTTTTCAAAAATGACTGAGCTACAGTTTATATAAATTTTTGCGAAGGTGTGGTTGTCTTCGTCTTGATGAGGCGAATCGAATGGCACCGGTCTGGTGTTCTAATTTTACAGTTTGAGGAACTTGGTTTTGAGACTGACTGGAGGTTGAAGATGCCCAAAGTGTCATCCTCCAGCCAATGAAAGTGTGCCATTTGGAATTTTCAAAAATATGATTTATATTTGATTTAATGCTTTATTCAATAATGACCATGATACGCACAACGTGTCAGCTCCCTTGAATTTGATTACTAACACGTTTTGACTCCCATCCATTGGTCCATATTTTTTTGACTTTATTTTATTTTCTTATTTTTATATTTTAATTGTTTTAAACTTCAAAAATTCATAGAAAATTCATTTTACCTCCAAAAAATTATGAAAGTTACTTTTAATTTTTCTCTTTCTGATTTTTAATTTTTCACAATTTTATTTTGTGTTTTGGTATTTTTGTATAAATCTTCACTTTGTTTGAGTTATTTTAAATGTTACAAAAAATACTTTTCTTCATTTTTAAATTTTAAAAAATAGAGAAGGATCCAATGACATTTTGACAAATATTGGTGACCTCATTTATTTTTTATTTCTGACTTTGTTATTTTTTTTAATCATTTTTGACTTATTTTACCTATTTCTTTTAATTTTAAAAATAGTTTCTGACTTTTAAAAATTACCAAAAATTTCATAAAAATATTTGAGTTCATTCCTGATATTTCTACGGTCTTACTTATTTTTTTCTTGATTAATTTGAACATAGTTGCTATTTCTCTCCCTTATTCCCATTTTATAATCATTTTAAAAACATTTTCTTTCCTTTTTTTTAAATATAATTTTATTTTTTATATATATTCTGGCTGATCTTGGATTAAAATTTTGATCATGAACTTTATTAACATCATTGAATCCATGGTGTTGAGTCTAACTCTATAAAAATGGATGAATGATTTTAATAATAGTTTGATTAAATTTTGGTTCAAATGTGGTTTATTCATTTCCCCTTCCCTCTTCATCTTATCTCATTCTTATTAAACCAAATGTTATTGGAGCATGATTTACATAATATGTCTCAAAACATGAGGTGCATAGATTGCTATTGACTGACCTCAAAATAGGTGTGAATTCTACATAAGTCCACTTACGATTGCTTAACATAGCGCTAAATTTTATCCCGATTTGAGAAAATGATCATTCATTTCCCAAACCTATGTTTTCAAGCCCAAGTATGTTAATTTGAACCCTTTGATCCAATAACCTTGAGGTCCATTGTTAGGAGGTTTTGGTTCTACCAATCCTCTAATGGAACTTCATCTATTTTGGTCAAAGTGGATCACTTAAACATCATTGATCATTAAGTGTTATCTCGAGAATTCTTAAATGGATGATATACTTGACAAAAAGCAAATGCAACTTGTTGTTGAGAGGCTTTGGTTCTACCAATCCTCTAATGAGTTTCAAATGCAAGTTTCAAGATGGTCATCCAACTAACTACTAATTCCTAACAATTGACTTTATTTTTATGCTTTTATTTTATGCTTTTACTTTATGTACTATTTACTTTAGCATTTACATTTCATGCTATTTTTTATCTTTGCTCACTTGAGCCTTTATCTTTTATGTCATTTTTATTTTGCTCACTTGAGCTTCTCATTTCTTTTTGAAGATACCTAATAATCAACTTATGCCCTAAAAGCCTTAATGTTACTTGGACTACTTGGTTACTATCCTTGGCATTATGGAGTGATGGACTTCATGGACTTAGGATTAGAGACCTTGACCTACCTTGAGACCTTGTGACCTCAACTGTAATTTTGTCTGGAGTTCTTGGGGTTTACCCAAGACATTGGGTTATTTGTTTTGTGTGAAGGTTATTATGATTACATGCTTTGTCTATGATCTGGGATTCATCTGTATACAACCGTTACTCTGGCCAATTTTTGTGAAGACTTAATTAAAATGGAGCTTGGTTTCCTTAAGATGTCCCTTTTGTAATTGTTTGTTTGGTTTCAAATCCAAAGGATGAGAATTCTACATTGACTCATTGTGTCAAATGTTGGATTCTTATTGGTTAAATTGTTCTTTTTCCCTAGATTTTACCTTATGCTTTAGGATAGTCTCTTCATCTCCTCCCATATTCTTTAATTTAAAAAATATTCTCCCTCCTTTTGAAAGCTCTTCTTGTTTTAAAACTTGAACTACTTTCGTAATAAACTTGGACTTATGTCCATGCATTTTCAAAAATTATTTCTTAATCAAATTTAAATTAACTTAATAATACTTTGACATTTTTATGAGAAGACTAAAAGTCAATAAATATCATTCAAACTATTTTTCCATTTTGGCTTTTATCTTTAAAAACTTTTCTCAAAAGATTGGACTCTTGTCAGTCATTGTATTGATGTAAACAACTATGCTTCTACAATATGTAGTGAACTGAGATATTTTCCACTTGGGTGTTGAGTGAGGCATTGTTGATTTTGAAATCCAAGTCATATCCTCCACTTTGAGATGATGCAAATTCTCCTTTCTCATGATTGTGGGTAGTAAGTATGTTTTCCACACAAACAATGACAGTGATGTCTTATCTCATAAAATTAACCAACAAACTTGTGTTTTAAAATTTTTAAAGGTAAACAACGTGCACCCTGATCCCCTATTTCACGGAAGGTCGTGCGTAGGCACTAAAGATTCACAACCGCGGTGGGTGCAAAAATCATAAAAAAAATATTTCTTTCTTCACCACCATAATCTGTTTTCACGCAACATCTTTATAGCAGAAATATACCGATTTAAAAAGAGTTTCCTCTGGAGTACCGTAGATGTTTAGGATGCTAATACCTTCCCTTTGCATAACCAACCCTCTTACCTAGAATCTTTCCCCCCCTCTTTTGGGTTATTCTCTCTTTTCCCATTCCTTTAGAAATAATAAAGCGCGATGGCGATTTTTATTTTGATCTGTGCGAGTCAAGTCAATCCAATGGCTTAGTCTCAATATTTCTACCGCTACACGTAGCCATCGCTTCAACTATATCGGTCTACGCCGTACAGTTTCCATGATCTATAGCTACTTACCTAAGGTCCCCATATCCGAGTGTAGGATCTTTGTAATAAATTTAAACTCGAGCAACCCTCAAATATAAAGCAATAAAAGTAAACAAGTAAAACCAAGTAAATTGATCCTAAACTCTAAGGTAACCCCTCTTTTAAGTTCCCCAGCAGATTCTCCAGTTCTGTCATACGGTGGTAGAATTGACTTGTTTTACCTTTTATCGAAAATGTTGCAGATAGAAAGAGTCGCCATCGAATTTTCTTTTATCCAACAAGGAAAGGGTGAAAAGAACAGGAAAGACCTTGAAGATTTTGATTTTGGGGGGTAGGTTAGGAAAAGGGAATGTGTTAGCATCCTTTTCATCTGTAGTTATCTATAGGCTCTTAATCGCTTAGCTCATTTTTGAAAATTGCTTTGTGTTGTGTATGTGAAAATATTTTGAAAAGTTACCAATGTAAGGAGAGACTTTGTAATGATTCTTGTATCGGTCCTCAAGAATGTGTAAAAAAAGTTTGTTTGAAAATATTTATTGAAAAGTGTAATTGTGCAAAATGTTTTTGTTTTGAAGAGCTTCGTGAGTAAAAAATTAGGAGTTCTACCCTACTTAAGGTCATTCTTGTATTCTCCTCCTCCTTTAGATAGTGATATCCGTACCATTAGTTAGTAGGAAGCCCTATTGTTGGATGTGAAGGGACAGGTGAGGGTCATCGTACAATCATCGAAGGAAACTGGTAAGGACGCATTAGCAATTTTCGTAAGTGACTAGATCATTTACTGAAAGGCAATGTCGAAGGGTCATTGAGGGAATATGATATTTGAATCGAGGGACCTTGCTAAAGCGTCCCCACTTTCGAGGGACATGATTGTTTTCCGAAGGCAACAAGGGAGATTACCTTAGAGGTGTAAGTGTGCAAATGATTTGTATTCAATTATTTTATCTTTGAGATTAGGGTTTTATATTGATTCATTTTAATCTTTCCATACAACCTAGTTATTATCAGCAATATTGTAAAATAATAGCAGGAAAAGTAAAGTGCGGAAAATAAAAGCGGAAAGTAAACCCTAAACTATTATATCGCTTCAAGGCTGTTACAAAATAGAAAAGCGGGAAGTAAAAAACCTTAAGCTATTGCAAACTGTAAACATTTACATAATCAAGGAAAATGCGAGAAGAATAAGCTACGCAAAAAGAATGTAAGAATAAGAGAAAGGAAAACGAAAAATGTTTCTGGTGATTTTTTTGACGAAAAAGGTTTTTGATGATTAATTAAATAATCCTAAAAAAGTCTAATTAATTTTAATTAAAATTAATTAATTAAAAAAATCAATGATGAAAACCTAAAAATACTAATTAATTTTAGGGTTTGTAAAAGAAAAGATTTTATGGTTTATGGTTAAGTGAATTCAGGGTTTTTAAGGGAATATTTGAGGGAGAAAACAAAGAAAAGGGGTTAGAAAATGAAAAAAACAATATAATTTCCAGGGGTGGGTGTTGAACCCACACCACTAGCTCTTCTGCCTAACATGTTCACTACTGAGCCAAGCGCGTGCTTGTGTCAATGGATGGAATCAGCATGCTATGTAATCTGCAAAACATGAAAATATGAAGAGAAAAAAAACAAATCCAAAACGCCAAAAGGCAGGGATCGAACCTGTGCCATGACATAGTAAGACCTTAGCGCGTGCGCTTCTACCATTGGGGTGGCTATACATCCGTTTGTATTATTGAAATGAAATAATTATATAATCAACCTTATTGCATGGACCGGAGAGGCGGCAGAGCCTTAGCTCCGATTGTCTTCTCCAGTGACTATTTTTTTCCTTTCCTGCAAAACAAGCACAGTCAGTGATCTAAGGATACCCTAACCCCCTAAATCAAGCCCTGCGAGTTCAATTGGACCATTATTTTTTGGCTGAAACAGGCTGTAGAGTGAGCTACAATGAAAATAACTCAAATCGGTGCAAACATGGCAACCTTTGATTTAGCCATTATGAGGGCCATGCTATGGTTCGATCCTCCATTGTCACACCTCAGGAGAAGATTAACATCATTATTATGCATTAAAACACAAAGAAAGTGAAAATATGAAATTCATGCAATAAATAAAACCGGCGAGGCATCTGTATGATTTTCAGGCCTTTTGGATCATAAAAAATGATCAAACCTTACCCTACAGTGCTCCTAGAAGTGAATGGAAAGATTGGTTTATTGTGAAAGTGGCTGCAAGCTAGGGTTTTAAATTGCCCTAGCTCTTGGAATTTTTTGGAAGTTTGGGAAGGTATCTTGCAGCATGGATTTGTGTGCATGCATGTCTGAATTGATGAGATTATATAATGAGGAATTAGATCAAATGTTTGTGGGCTTGGACCTTGTAAGAAATGCCTTGACTTTATTCAATTTATTTTGACTTTAAAATAAATAAAAATCAAAATAAATAGAATAAAAAGGCCAAGGGGTGTATGAGTAAGCTCAAAGGTTCATCTTGAGGTATAGACACACATGGACTTTGAACCACAAGTCCAATAGCCCAAAATTCCAAGTTTGGTCACTTTTGGTTTCATGCATTTGCTCCAAATTTCCAAACTTGTACCAATCATAACTATCTCAATTTTCATCATATGAAGGTGATATTGGACTTTTTGGAAAACTCAAGATGTCCTCTACAATATCTATTTTGATCATTTTTACATTTGAATACTTTATCTTGATGTAAGTTGCCTTGACAAAAAGTGTCTTTTTGTTGACTTTTGAAATGACCTATAATGTATTGGCCCATATCTCTCAAATGAAGCTTTTTTTGGACTTGAGATTAGAGAGGCAAAATTGTAGATAATTGAATTTACTTTAAAATGAGCTTTGTTTGAGGAAAATATGATGAAGCATGTGAAATTTGTGTTTGGTCAAAGTTCAATTGACTTCTCCTAAAGAAAAACCTAATTTGGCAACTTTTGACTTTTTATGAATTGAGAGTTTTCTTGATGAATCATGACCAATCCTTTATAAAATGATGATTGTGACTTCAAAATATCGATTTTGACCAAAAATCTTGAAGTTTGACTGTATGTTGACCATAATTGACTTTTTGTCCAATATAGTTTATTTTTTAGTCATCTGAGCAATTGACTGAGCAAACTTGTGATGTAAGGCTTGAAACTTGGTATGAGCATTCTTGGAGACATATAAGGAACCATGAAATCCACTTGAGGCCTTAGAAACCAAAAATTCCTTGAGAAAATTAATTCCCTAGTTGTAGGTCAATTGCTTGGGAGGAGAATTTGTCTGATCAATTCTTGAGGAACCTTGAGCAAATGAAAACCCTTGGAGAATGCCTTGAAGAAAATGGGAGGGAAAATTTTGGGGTACAATAAAAACACTTGGTATATAGACCAAAGTGGTTTATTCAGGTTATGATTAATCAAGGGAAAAACTTTATTAATCTCGTGAGAATGGCCATGCCCAAACTCAACTATGAGACCCTTTAAGAAAATGCTTGGTATATGGACCAAGGGGAGAGAAGAGAGTTGCTTTATTGCATAATATAAAAATAAAAATCCCATACAAGGTGGCTATATGCATGCTTCTAGAAGTGGGACTAGCATGACGCTAGTATTCTAAATGATCGATTGGGACAAACGATCAAACGGTTATCGCAATAGAAAAGCCCAAGACTAAACTATGAAATGTGTGCAAGTGTGCATGTGTAGGTGGATACATGCTCATTGATGACGAGCCCAATAGTAGGCCAAGTTTTATGAATGGAGATGTATCGAGTCGAAAATACGATTAAAAGTCTAAATAAACAAACAATACAACCCAATCGAATTAATTAAACAACTAATTAAATTGAACTTTCTTATTTAATAGAATTAATTAACAAAATCATTAATTATATTAAATACTATTTTCCAACCTAATTAATTATTTAAAATAAAATGTATTTTTTTGTATTTTTAATTAATAGAAATCAAAATAATAAAACAAAATAATACAAAATATATAATAAAAAGAGAAGGTAAATGGGCCTGAATGAAGTATTTAGGGGGGTGTTGAAAGTAGATGTAACCTAGGCCCAAGAAGATTGCTAGCGTGATCCGGTAGATCTGCACAAGAATGGTGTACCTTGGATATGCGTCTTCACACATTGATGTTGAGAAACAATGATGAGATGATGATTAGAAAGCCGTCATTGGAGGGTGTATGGTGGACCGCTGAGGATGCATTCACAAGATCTGAAAGTTATTTTAAACAGGTGGTGACAAATGTCACCACCGTATTAGTCCCTTAATCTTTTTTTATTTAACAAAGTACAACAATAATAAAGGGTTTAAACATCAGAAAATATAATCCTCTCTCTCAGCCTAAAATTCTCCCGCCTCTATCTATGTTATTCAATCAACGAACATTATAAAGAAAATGAAGGGATGTGTCTTGCGATCTAACACGATGGTGTTGATGAACATCCGTAGTGGTGATGATGAACGCCTGTAGCGACGGATGGTGGCAACGCCGTGACTTGCTCTGATCTCACTTTTTTTACTCCCCTCGCTTCGTATTCTTCTTCTGGTTCCTAATCTCTAACTCTATTTTTCAGGAGATGGACGAATTAGCGTATATCCGAAAGGGGGAAAATGAAACCCCAAATGTTCAAAAACAACAAGTACTCAGCGATTATGGTGAAAGCAATAACGTAAAGCAAAGGAGAGCGGAAAAGTGAGATCAAAGAAGTCGAATCCGGGAGATTGATGATGACGCGGTGCTCGAAACTTTGTGATTCATAATCTTTACGGTGATCTCTTTCTAATCTATGACTTTTTCGTATTCTCTGATTCTATGTGATTCAGAAACTTTGCATATTCTTCTTTCTCACAAGTTTCTGAAGGGTTTTTAGTTAGGAAGATGATGAACGAAATAGGGTTATCTTTGGTTAAAGTTTGCTTCGATTTTGTTATCTGTGAACATATTTGATTTCTGATGAATTTGAAGTGTTTGTGAATGGAAGATGAATGAAAATTAGGGTTTGTGTTTTTCTCGTTTGTGCAGCTTTTGTGATTTTTGTGAGCAGTCCCCACCTGAAACTTATGTAATTGAATGGTTTTATAGTGATACCATTTAGGGTTTCTATGTTGATCTCTGGATTGAGATAGCAGGCTTGTGAGAATTCCGTTTTGGGCTATTGCTTCTGATATCTGTTATCGTGATCTGTTTTGATATTTTTATGATATGTCATTTTTACTTGTGGCCTCTGTATAATCTTTGTTACTGCAGTCACTGTTTTGTTTTTACTGAGATGTGTGATCTTTTTGTTGGGATTGATAATCTGATATGTTAAATTTTTGACTTGCTTCAGACTTGTTTTCATTTATGACTTTGTCATAATTTTCTGATATATTACTTTGGGCTGGAACTTGCAATTCTGCTTATTTCCAGACTGTGATGCTTTGTTGCTTGGGCTGGACTGTGGCAATTCTGACTTTTGTTGAATGCTATGACTTTGTCTCTTTTGATTTTGTCTTTACTGTGGACCTAAGTTACTTTTGTGATTTGCAGTAAATGGAATTTTTGGCCCATGATTACTTGCTTGAATTCTGATTATTGTATGAAACAAAAAGTTTTATGCGGAGTTTGCTTGTTGCTTGAATGATTAAACTCAAAACCCTTTACTTATGATTCCTTTCACGACCCTAATGATGAGATTAAAGAGAAAACTTTATTTGGAAATTCTTGTTTATGCTCAAGTTTTGTTTCTTGTTCTAACCACTTCTTCTTTCTTTGTTTCATGAGGTCGAGCAACATGGGCAAAGGACATCATGGCTAGCATGAAAGTGAAATCATGTTGGAGGGAAGTTTGACAAGAGTTTTGAATAATTCAATAGTCCATAGGATAACTTCATTAGCTTAGGAGTCCTCTTTGAATTTGTGCATTGTAAAAATAATTAGGACTTGTGATTAGAATGCTTGCAACAAACTTTTAGATAAATAATGTATTTTGAATATGTAAGCTCCTTGAAACATCTTGTAAACTTGTAATTTAACAAATTCACAATGGAATTTGTAATACAAACTTTTTCCAAAGTGGTTGTAAAACAAGAATAATGATGAACTTGAATATTGGATGTCGAATGAGTTTATTTAGTCAAGAATGAATCTCGAGTGGAGTTTTGAATGAATGAACAAGGTAAAATACATTTACTTCTAATCTTGTAAGCTTTAAGTGACTTTGATAAGGTGCACCAAATTGAGTTCAAATATTGATTTAAAAATCCAATTTCCCTTCTCAAAGAGCCTTTAACTTTCAACCCTAAAACCATTAGCAACTTGTATGACAAGCTACAACCCATAAGCAATAGTCATAATAAAAGCCATAAACCACATATTGTATCATGAACTGCTTTTCCATTCAATCCCTCAATCTTTAATGACCAAATATTTCAACATGAAAAGAATTCTTGGAGGAACCTTGAAGATGGAAATAGGAAAACATGGAGGAAGTTAAATCAAAATTGCCAATGCCATGTGCGCATCAAATCTTACTCAATCAACCTGATAACCATAAATGTGAGGAACAAAACCTAACCTTCTCACAATTCTAATTACATACTTTGTTGATTTGAAAAAGCACTCGGGACTAAAATGTTAGAACATAGTTTGATTCTACAACCCTCAGTTAGAGTTTTGATGATAACAAAATACAAGATTAAATCAATTGTAAGATTTATATAAGACATATATGCTACTTAAAATTATGTTGTGTATTTACAGAAACTCTGATGGAATCAGCATCAGAATATCAGTATCAACATCAGCATCAGAAGATATGACAGCATCAGAAGATCAAATAACATATGCTATACGCTGAAGCCTGATGAACAGAATCTGCACATAACATACTCTGACTCTGATCAAGATCCTAACCATGTCATCAGCACTCAGAAGCGTCTGAATAAGCTAAAGCCAAGAACACTCTGATTATCATTAGCAGAACACTCTGAAGTGTCAACGTTACTATGCATTCAAGACAGATTAATTACCAATGGCTTTATTCCAAGACAAATATCTTCTCAAAAAGGAAAGAACGTTATGAGCATTGAAATGGATTTATGGACAGTAACATATCTCTTCCTAGGCTATTTAAACAAGTCTGTGAGAAAAGAAATGGCTAATACTCTTCACGCATATACACGCCTAAGCTAATCATCTTCACGCTCGCTCTCATACATTAGCTAAGCTTCCAACCACGCTTACTCTATAGCTCTAGCAATCTAGTTTCATTCTAAGCTTAATATTGTGTATTATCACAGTTGTGATATATAGTTTTCTTAGAAAACATCAAACACACTTTTGTTCATTTATCTGTAAGAGAATTTCCTTGAGATAAACCGGTCTATGGTTAGACTCAAGAAGGCTTTAATAGTTGTTGGAGCAGTTGGTGTATTCAGTTGAAGAGAGGCGAAATCACCTTGACGGGTGGACTGGAGTAGTTTGAGATCAAACAAACCAGGATAAAAATAACGTGTTGTCTGCATTTGATTTTAAGTTTTACAATTCAACCCCTCTTCTTGTGTTTTTCACATATTCATAAAATACCTTGACCCCGACTCTGTGATGCATGAGTATGTATGATGAAACATAAGCCATGTAAGACGAAATGAAGAGGGAAAATTTTGGGGTGCAACACAATGTTTCTTAGGGTTTTTCTATTTATGGAGGATCCAATAGCTGCATTCATTACTTCTTGGTTCAAGGAATAAGCAAGGTTCCTTTCTAGAAGAATATATGAAATAAGTCTTCCAAATTTAATATGATTCTTCTTCTTAGGACCTCCATCCCTTGATTCTTTAATGGTCTTCTTCAGATGATTGAACAGAACTGCCGGAAGATTTATATTTTCCTTAGAGTGAATGGCATGTAAGATATACTTTTGATCAACATTGAGATAATCTGAGGAGTGCGTTTCCCGATGATGAGTGATACTTGATGGTGTGAAGAAAACTCAATAAAGGGGGGTTCAAATTGGGTTTTCCTTTCTTGTATAACTTCCGCTTCCAAGCATTATTCTTAAACAATGCTTCTGATTGTTACTTCTAAGTAATGCTTCTAATTAAGTTCAAAAAACATAAAATCAAAAGCATAAGAATAAGTAAAGAACACGCGATATATCCTGTTTCACTTGAGAAACCCCCCAAGCTAATCCAGTCCACCCTTCCGAGGTGATTTCGCCTTGAACTCAAGGACTTAATCCATTATAATCAATCAGATTACAATCGCACAGAAAATTGTCGGTGACTAACATTAAATGAAATGTTCAGGGATCCAAACCGGATATAGTGTTCATTGACCCAACAGAATCCGATTCTTCATAATCTCCTATCAGGATTTCCTTCCAATGATATCCATCAGTGATCTTAGAAGGTTGACCTTCACTCAATCCCATTTGAGATATGACTACCATTGACCCAATAGAATCCACTGCCATGATTTCATCTATGATGGCCGCAGCCAAAGTCTTCTCAGGTCTTCTGATCTTCACTCGATCACTAGAGGTTCCAACCAATTCTAAACAAAATTATTTTTCTGGAGATTACATAAGTGCTTCTTATCAAGCAGATTACTCTTAATTTAAGTACATATTGTTTGATACAATTTTGAGCAATAACTCTTGTGTACAAACATTTTACATGAATATCTTAAGAAATAACATAATATGAGCAACAACTCTTATGTTTTTACATATTTCTACAAATATGAATATAATCTAAGTTAAGTGCAGCATCTTGTAGTCCTCTTGTTTTCATCTTCTTTGTTGAGCAAGCTATGAGCAACAACTCCTTGCTTCTTCATAATTCTGTCAAGATGTATATGACTAATGATTTGAGTTACATCTTGAATAATTCTTCATATTTATCTTCTTTTTTCATTAAGCAAGATACGAGCAACAACTCCTTGCTTTTTCATGATTCTTCCAAGATGTATATGATTGGTAGATTAAATAATATCTTGTAGAATTCTTCATATTATTATAGTGGATGATAGCTTTTTGGTTCTATTCTAATAATGATAGCTTTTCTTTTTAACATTTAACATCAACAATCTGTGACTTGCAACTTGCAACTTTTAGCACCCAACCAAGCAGCTTACAACAAGCTCATAAACACTTTAAACATACGATACTTTTCTTATATAGCCAAGCAAAGATAGAGCCATTGGATATTTGAAAAAGAGTCGTTACAAATAGTACTACGGCGTCCTTATCTCTTCAATATTTCAAGTTAGTGGAGAGGTAGTGGCATAAAGATTTTCATATTGTGCACTATTGTACTATGTTACCGGTATATTATTTCCTTCTACACTTCAGAGGCTTCTGCAAGCATGAGGTTAGAAGTGGGAACATATCATTAGGTGTTCAGAACTTCAAGTCTTCAGAGTCTTCAAAACTGTGTCTTTAAAGCTTCAACACTTGGTCATGAGAACCTGTTGTAGTTAACCTTTGGATCATAAGAGCTTTGAGTCTTTAGAGTCTTAAGAGCTGCGTCTTTAGAGTCTTCAGCACTTGGTCTTAAGAACCCATTGTAGATAACCTTGGACCTTTAGAACTTCAAGTTTTTGGAATATTCATACCTTTTATGTTTAGAATCTTCAGCACTTGGTTCTTTAATAATCCTTGTCTTTAGAGCCTTGTTATTAGAAGCACAAATTCTTAAGCATCTATACTTTAGTTAGAAACATTGTCTTCAAATCTTTTAACTTTGTCTTCTTTGGAACATGCTGTCTTTTAGAAACGTGAGTCTTCAGCATCTGGACGTAAGTAACAACTTCTGTCTTCAAATCTTTTAACTGGTTTCTTTAGAACACTTTGTCTTTATAAGCTTGAGTCTTCAGCATCTGGACTTTAGTAGAAACTTGAGTCTTCAGATCTTCTGACTGGTTTCTTTAGAACATGTTGTTTTTAGAAGCTTGAGTCTTCAGCATCCGAACTTTAGTAAAAACTTGAGTCTTCATATCTTCTAACTGGTTTCTTTAGAACAACATATTAGGGCTTACACTTCATAGCCTTCTGGAGTGTCTCGCTACTGTTCAACAGAACTTGTGTAGCATAGAAGCATACTTAATTATCTTCTAAAAGTCTTGGCCACACCATTCATCAGAAGTAGAGCTTGTTTGTTATATACTCAACAATAACAAACATTAGTACAACAAAATTATTCATATAATCTTACTCATTTGTTATCATCAAAACTCAGAGATAATATTGAGGAACCAAATCTTGTTCTTACAATCTTCGCCTTTTTGATGATGACAAAACTATGTATTTTGATGACACAATTTTGTACATATAATCATAATTAGTGAAATTAGAAGGGTAAGAAATACTTATCCTTTTATGATACTCCCCTTGAGTCAATGACTTAATGAAGATGGAATATCTTGACTCTGAATCATTTGAGTAAAACTCCCCATGGTTCAAATAGATCAAATATCGAGATCTTGAGAGTCTTGACTCTGGAATTTCAAACAGTCTTCAACTTCTGATTTTCTCTGTTCTTCTGGAAGACATATGCTTCTTCTTTTGATTCTTATGTTCTGATTATCACATTCTCATACATTATACATATTTTGAACATTATGATGCCAAAATCAAGATAACTTTAACTTTCAGAAAGTTCTCAACTTCTGTACAATATTGGGTCTATCTGATTCTTGAACATATGTTCATAGAGTATACATCTTATAATATATGAACAATTAGTTCTTAAGAACTTTAACAGAGTTATTTCATTTTAACCTGTCTTAGAATGCCTAGTGAACTTGATCAAAGTTCCTTGGTTAATTGTCAAATAGACAAGCAAACGTTAGTGGTTAAATGCATATTTTATATCAAAATTATTATTATGATTTTTTGCATTTCTTTAGGTTCATCAAAATTATTATACTTCTCCCCCTTTTTGACATCATAAAAAAGATAATTATGTGTGAAAAGCATTAAACGTCAAAGGGTTTTTTATCCTAATATTTCATTCAAGGAATTTCATATTACATTAAGCGAAAAAGGAAGAATAGAAGAAAACTTAGATTTTATAAGACATTATAGACAAGATTTCAATCATCAAGGTCTTGAACTATATCAACTCTAACACATCTTTCTTCAACCAATGCATTATCCATTACATTCTTCTTTATCAACTCCCACATCCTGTCTTGGATTTTCATCTCAGATAGTATCCTTGCATAAGGAATATAGGATTGAGCATGTGTTCTTGATATTTCAATGGAGTGTTTCAGATAGTTAAAAATGGTTTTGGGAAGGCTGATCTTGAAGTGATGGATCAAGAGGAAAATAAAAATTATATCATCATGAGACAGAGTGCTTCTTTCTTTGGCTCGAGGATGGAGGTTGGAAAGGGAGAACTTGAACTAATTCTTGGCTGAAGAAAGAAGGGTTCTAGGATTAGTTGGTTCATATGGTACTGAACTATCATGAAGAACCTTAAATATTTCAACAAAACTTAAGTCGGATTGACAGTCATCAATAGTGACTTCAGATGAGACACACCCAGTGACTCTTATAATGGAAGAGATGGTAACAACAATGGGAAGTCTGAAGATTTCAGACAGAATAATTTTTCCATCATCACTAATTTTGGCATACTTCTAGAATTCCTTCACAAGGACAAGGAAGATGTGACCTATAAGCAAAGTAAAGTAGCTTGTACAAGATTGAATTTGCATACTTCTTATTAGGTTCAATCCATGGTGTTTGAGTTTGGTAAGATTGGGTCATTTTTTTGAATAATTTCAAGAGTTTCCTCATTGCCAAGAAAAGTTATAGCGGCATTGTTAAATTAGGCGAAGGAAGATTTAAAGGGTTTTCTATTTAAACCGAGGATGATGAAATGTGAAGAGGAGACATCAACCATTTATAGAGAATGATAGTGAACCTAGGTATGACATCTATTATATAGGCTATGATTTTCTTAGTGAAGACTAGAGAACCTAGATATATTGGGAAGGACAAAGAGTAATTAATCTTATTTATAAAGAGAATATTAAACGAAAAGAAGTTTGATAGTTACCCTTTAATCTGTGGGGAAAGTAACTGACACACGCCAAAGATTTTAGACCTATTTCTGAGATATGTATAAGAGAGTATATCATCTTGTTACATGTCATATCATAATAGTGCATAATTAATAACAACAAATTAACACAAAATAAAAACTCATTAGTTAAGACACTTCAATCGATACAAGTTTTTAAATTTGAAAAAACTAAACACATGATATGAAAAATTATCCTACTTTCAAAGAGACAAGTCATATTTTCCTAGCTAATGAAAATCTCGCACTTAGATTTTAACAAGAAATCTTCAGGACAGTTTTGTGGACCAACTTCTGCTATCATTTCTTTGAACATATCCACTATTTCTTCTTGAAAAATAACTTCAAACAAAACTCGTCCATAAGGAAAATAAGACTTTATGTGATTCCTGGACTCATAAATATATTTCCAAAGACAGATGAAGATTGATTGTGGCAAGCTTACACGATTATTATTATTCATCAGAAGATATATGGGTGTTTGGTCATCATACCTCAGAAGGTCTTGATTATCCCCTCTGAGAAGAAAGTTGGACAATAAAAGCTTGAACCAAAATTTGGGAATGGGAAGTATATTTTCAGGATTGATAGGTTCATATCATGATGACATGTCATGAAGAGAATCAAATTTATCAGACATCACAAATCTAGACTTGACATAGTCAACTGTGACACCTACATTCTCACATATAGTGGCAAGAGTGATTAATAAGGGAGTAATTGTGATGGGAATTTCAAATATATATAGGAGTGAATGGAACCATTCTCATAGTCAAGATAAACATGCTTCTAGAATTCTTTAACAAGATTCACTTAAACATTTTTCTACAGCATGCTGAAGTATCTTGCCCATTGCTGAGAATAGAACACATCTGAGATAATGGAAGCAATGTTACTTTCAAGAGAGGAAAATTCAATTTGTTTTTCGAGGGTGATTTCAAGAAGATCTTTATTTCCAAGAAAGGTTGGTTGAGGCATGATGAATCAGATGAGAGGAAGAATCTTGATAGGAGTTAGTTTATGAGAGGATAAGATAAATATGATGAACCACTATTGGGATATATATATATATATATATATATATATATATATATATATATATATATATATATATATATATATATATATATATATATATATATATATATATATATATATATATATATATATATATATATATATATATATATATATATATATATATATATATATATATATATATATATAAATTTAAGAGGGTGAAAGAAGTTGTACTAATCTGCAAGAATGACATAGATCACTAACACAAGACAAGAATTTCAAGGAAAAGAAATGGAGTGAATCGGTCTTTATAAATATGGAGTACCATACAAGTTCTAAATAAGGACTGTGAGTGAATTAGAATATAGAGGTGACGTACTGGAGCAGAGATAGCAGAACATTGAACATAGCTGCTTGAATGAGAGGCTATCATCACATACATCATATATAAATTATTAGGCTCATTCTCAAGAGAACTTATGAGTTCACATTGTCTAGAGAATTGATTAAAGGATCTTTCTCTTGGAAGAGAGAATGTTCCAGATCATGAAATTTTCACTTAATCTGAGAATTCACAACTTTGAGTTACATTAACATTTGGAATGCTTCTGTTTAAAAACATCTTCTAACTTGTAGAAATATTTTTATCATAAGTTCTAGTTAGTTATATATAAAAGAAAACATACCTTTGAGATTATGAAATCTTTTCAATGATTATTGTATCTGAGTGCTCTCCATTCTGGTTTTGACTTTAGCTTGTCCTTGATAGAGCTTCTGATCAGCTTGTCATGTCTTTTAAGATTTTCCATATGTCTTTAACTTTTTCTTTAACTTAAGCTTTTCTCTTAAATAAAACTTCTGATTTACTTCTTTCTTCTTATGCTTTTTTTCCAGAGCAGTCTTTCAGAGGTTCTGAATTATCTTCATATTGATTCCTCTTATCTCTTTAAGTATTCTCAGTTTTCTGATTTGAGAAGAATAACATTCTTATGAATTTTAATGTCTAATCTGAGAACTAGAATCAAATTCTTCTTCAGACGGTCTCATCATTCTTCTGTTTAGAATCACTCATCTGACCTTTTTGAGAGAGTCCTCTGAGCACAGATATTTTGATTTTTATTATCAGAACCATCCATCGGCTTATCAAGCTTTCTTGTGAAGAAAAGCTTATTTTTCATAAGGTCAATGTTTCATGAACTTCTAAGAAGCTATGTGCTCGACAGGAATTTAACTGACATTTCCTATTGTCTTCAAAATTTTGATTCCTTGAACAAATTGCAAAATTTGTTCTAGTACAGATATTATCAAACTTTGATGATTTTGACTGACAATCTTGTTCTTGCAATACTGAGCTAACTTGTTTAGAGTTAGTCTTTGATTATACTTCAGATGAATCAATGATCATTCTTTCCTCAACAATGTCTTGACTTCTACAAAGTCTCTTTAGACAGAACCAATGATTATATCTTCTGCATAAGATCTTCTGTCTGCTTGAATAGACAGTTTTATCATGAGGTTCTTATATATCATAAGATAACATTCTTTCCTTCTTTTGAAAATATTACTAATGAGATCTTATGAGAAAGTCAATGATGGAATAATCCGTTTCTTGAAAACAACTCATACATCTGAAGGAACTTAATCAAAAGCATTAAACAATTATAACTTCTTATCTGATGAATCTTTTTCTGTTAGCTTGCTCTTCAATTTTCTGGTTTAGACAGTAGTTGAAAATTGAATAATTGTCACCTTAGAGTGTTTATTCACAATGCATCTGGATCTTTATCTGACACTGTTAGGTGTTTGAATATCCATCAATAACAAAACCAGGTTCTGATACCAATAGAAGGTGTGAAGAAAACGCAAGAAATGAGGGGTTTGAATTGGGTTTTCCTTCTTGTATAACTTTTGCTTCCAAGCATTATTCTTAAACAATGCTTCTGATTGTTAATTCTAAGTAATGCTTCTAATTAAGATCAGAAAACATAAACTCTAAAGCATAAGCAAAATTAAAGAACACGCGATATATCTTGGTTCACTTGAGAAACCCCCCAAGCTAATCCAGTCCACCCTTCTGGGGTGATTTCACATTGAACTCAAGGACTTAATCCACTATAATATATCAGATTACTATCGCACAGGCAACTGTCGGTGACTAACATCTAATGAAACATTCAGGGATCCAAACCAGATATAACGTTCATTGACCCAAAAGAATTCGATTCTTCAGAATCTCCTATCAGGATTTCCTTCCAGTGACATCCATCAGTGATCTTAGAAGGCTGACCTTCACTCACTCACCTTTGAGACATGACTACCATTAAACTAATAGAATCCACTACCAATATTTCATCTACGATGGCCGCAACCAAAGTCTTCTCAAGTCTTCTGATCTTCACTCGATCACTTGAGGTGTTAACCAATTCTAAACAGAATTGTTTTTCTGGAGATTACATGAGTGCTTCTTATGAAGCAGATTACTCCTAATTTAAGTACATATTTTTTGACACAATTCTGAGCAACAACTCTTGTGTATAAACAATTTACATGAAAATCTTAAGAAATAACACAATTTGAGCAACAACTCTTGTGTTTTACATATTTCTACAAAGATGAATCTAATCTAAGTTAAGTGCAATATCTTGTAGTCTTCTTGTCTTAATCTTCTTTGTTGAGTAAGCTATGAGTAACAACTCCTTTCTTTTTCATAATTCTGTCAAGATGTATATGATTAACGATTTGAATTACATCTTGAAGAATTCTTCATCTTTATCTTCTTTCTTCATTAAGCAAGACACGAGCAACAACTCCTTGCTTTTTCATTATTCTTCCAAGATGTATATGATTGGTAGATTGAACAACATCTTGTCGAATTATTCATATTTCTTATAGTGGATAATATCTTTCTGGTTCTATTCTAATAATGACAACTTTTCTTTTTAACATTGAACATCAACAACCCATGGCTTGCAACTTGCAGCTTTTAGCACCCAACTAAGCAGCCTACAACAAGCTCATCAATAGTTTAAACACATTATTCTTTTCTTATACATCAAATAAAAATAGAGCCATTGGCTATTTGAAAAATATTCGTTACAAATAGTATTGCGACGTCCTTATCTCTTCCACACTTCAAGTTAGTGGAGAGGTAGTTGCATAAATCTTTTCGCACTGTGTACTATTGAATTATGTTACCACTACATTCTTTCCTTCTGCACTTCAGAGGCTTCTGCAAGCATGAGGTTAGAAGTGGGAACATATCATTAGGTGTTCATAACTTCAAGTCTTCAGAGTCTTCAAAACTGCGTCTTCAGAGTCTTCAGCACTTGGTCGTGAGAACCTATTGTAGCGAACCTTTGGATCAGAAGATCTTCAAGTCTTCAGAGTCTTAAGAGCCGCGTCTTTAGAGTCTTCAGCACTTGGTCTTGAGAACCTGTTGTATATAACATTGGACCTTTAGAACTTCAAGTTTTTGGAATCTTCAGACCTTCTGTCTTTAGACTATTTAGCACCTGGTTCTTTAAGAATCCTTGTCTCTAGATCCTTGTTATTAGAAGCACAAAGTCTTCAGCATCTGGACTTCAATTAGAAACATTGTCTTCACATCTTTTAACTTTGTCTTCTTTGGAACATGTTATCTTTTAGAAGCGCGAGTCTTCAACATCTGGACGTAAGTAACAACTTCTGTCTTCAGATCTTTTAACTGGTTTCTTTAAAACACTTTATCTTTAGAAGCTTGAGTCTTCAGCATCTAGACTTAAGTAGAAACTCGAGTCTCCAAATCTTCTGACTGGTTTCTTTAGAACACGTTGCCTTTAGAAGCTTGTGTATTCAAAATTTGGACTTTAGTAAAAACTTGAGTCTTCAAATCTTCTGATTGGTTTCTTTAGAACAACATATGAGGGCTTACACTTCAGAGCCTTCTGGAGTGTCTTGCTACTTTTTAACAGAACTTGTGTAGCATAGAAGTAGAATTAATTCTCTTCTAATGTCTTTTCCACACCATTCATCAGAAGCATAACCTGTTTGTTAAGTACTTAACAATAACAAACATTAGTACAATAAAATTGTTCACACAATCATACTCATTTGTCACCATAAAAACTCAGAGATGATATTGCAGAACCAAATCTTGTTCTAACAATACTTCCCAGAAAAATTCTGTACCAAACCCTAAGATTATTAATAAGATATTTTGGTTTATGTTCTTCATAACCTTAATTGATAATGTCCTCTGCTTTTCAAGAATTCAGAAAACCTTCAGATGTCATGATAATTAATCTGGTTCTAGTTTCTTCTTGACTGTATAGTTTTGAAATATCTTCTTCAGTGATGAAGATCTTTTTTCCATAGACGGTTGAGCAAACATGCTCGCTAATATTTACATATGCATGTATATAAAATTATTTAACTAGATCAATGAGAACAGGTCCACAAAGACGATCAAAGTGGACTGTCCATCCTTGAAGAGTAACCACGTCTAGGAGATCGTTATTATTAGCTGCAAGATTTTCGAAATCCATGAGAGCTTCAACAAGAACTTCCAATTCACTGACAGGTGTGGATAAAAAGATACCTGGGGGTTGTTCCTATTAAGGTTTTTATATTGACCTTAAACTTAGAAAACCACATGATGATCTGAAGAACTAAATTCTGAGAGAGTCCTCATCATCATCTTCTTTGTCTCGGCAATTTTGGATTTAGTCTTTTCTGAGTATTTAAATTCTCGTCATGAAGGAGTGACTTTATTTCCATTAGCAACTTAGTTTTCATAAAGCTTCTCAGCTTAGGTTCCAAATTTAGGATCATATGTCTTCTTTCCTCCATGTGTTACAAGCATCCAGAGTCCAGGTGTCATAACAAGTGTTTCAACTACACTACTAAGAATGTTTGCAACATAGATGATTTGATTCTTGGGTACCCATAATTCCTTGGGTCCTCTCTTGTTAGTTCCCCTAGATTTTTGACAATTTTGGGTTTAACAACAGAACAATCATATTTTCAAGAATTAAACCTAGATGTTTTAGCCAAAGGTTTTGCCTTAGGTTCAAAAGAAAATTTATCTTTTTCTTTTCCCTTGTATTTAGGCACAAACCCAGCAGAGACAAAATAGGAGTGAAGAGTATTAGGTTTTTCTTCTTTATCAGAATTAGATTCTTCATAGGAGTTATAACCAATACCATTTGTTTCATTTCTGATCACGCCATACACTACAAGAAAAAGTGATATTAGCCAGGGGTAATTGTGAAGTGTTATACCCCCTGTTGTACCCCAAAATTTTCTCTCTCTTTTCTCAAGACATTTCTCACAAAGATTTCCAAAAAGCTCAAGTTTTCATAAGTACAATTGGACTTTTAATGCCCCATATAGTTTCCATGGATCATATTGGACTCTCAAGCATCAGGTCTAAGATGGAAGTTCTGAATCCTCGAAAGGAGGAAGAGGAAACTGTTGAAAGAGCAAAGCAGATAAAAAAAGGTGTGCAGTTGCAGATGACCATGTCGAGTTCAAAATCTAGTTCAGGCTGTTCGAACCACATGACTGATCGAAAGGAGTGGTTGGCAGATTTTGACAATTCGAAGAAGAGCAAGCTTGCTTCGATCCCCAAGCTTCAACTGGGAAAAGGCTTCCTTCGAGCAACTTTATTCGATCCACAAGCTTCGATTGGGCAATGGCTTCCTTCGAGCAACCTGCTTCAATCCCCGGGCTTCAACTGGGCAATGGCTTCCTTCGAGCAACCTACTTCGATCCACAAACTTCGACTGGGAAAAGGCTTCCTTCGAGCAACTTGCTTTGATCCCCAAGCTTCGACTAGGAAATGGCTTCCTTCGACCAACCTGCTTCGATCCACAAGCTCCGACTGGGAAATGGCTTCCTTCGAGTAACCTGCTTCGATCCACCTCTAAACCTTTTGACACACATAATTTCGACACTATGAATTATAATTTAACAAAAAAAACTTGTTGATAATAGTTCATTGCAAGAAGAAGTTACTGGCGACATAGTCTTTCAAATGAGCAATGGAGGAAAAGTTATGATTAAAGATGTGCTCTATGTATCTGGAATAAAGTGCAACTTGCTAAGTGTTGGACAACTAGTCAAAAAGAGTTTCTCAGTTGTCATGAAAGATGGAGTTTTGAGATTGTTCAACACCAAGAACAATTTGGTATTAAAATTTCCGTTGTCGAAAAACAGGACATTTAAGACAATGATCAATTCGACAGAATTTCAACATTTGAAAACTGTTCGACCATAAGGATAGTTGGTTGTGGTATTTGAAGTTTGGAAATTTGAACTTTCGACCACTTAATCAACTGATTCTCAAGATATGGTTACTGGTATTCCAAGTCTTCAGATGTTTGGAAAAAAAACTTTGTGAAGTTTGTTTAAGTAGGAAAGCAATCTAGACATTTTTTCGTTTCGACTATGCCAATGAGATCATCTTGCATACTCAAAGTGGTACATTCATATGAATGTGGTCCATTCGAAGAACATACAATTGGTGGAAACAAATATTGTTTTGTCTGTTGATGAGTTTGGTCGAAAGTTGTGGATCTATGTGATCAAAATAAAAGGACGGAGTATTCGACATCAGTGGTACATTCAGATGAATGTGGTCCATTTGAAGAACATACAATTGGTGGAAATAAATATTGTTTTGTCTGTTGATGAGTTTGGTCGAAAGTGGTGAATCTATGTGATCAAAATGAAAGGACGGAGTATTTGACATCTTCAAGATGCTTGTCGAAAAATAGAGTAAGAAAAAGATCAAAGTTCTACAGAGATTCAAGATCTTTGTAGAAGGAATCAAGTTGAAGACAAAATTTTGAAGAACATTGATCAAATCCATAGGCCATGCTACATGATCTTGCTTTGCAGGTCTCAATGCTTGTGTTTCACTCCATAATTAATTGTTTACACAATGAATTAAGCTCTTACCTAAGTATTTAAAGTATTGTCCAAGCCAATTTTCCCTTAATAGCATAAAGTTACCATTGCCATTTTAGAAAAGCAAGCTTTATGCAAAATGTCAATGCATTGAGCCTTGTGACCTTTATCTCTGATTGCAAGCAACATCAAAAGCCTGAATTAAGTATCCTGCACCCAACAAACATCAGGCCATGCTTGTACTTGAACTTTGGAACCATGAAAATTCATTCAACTTGATTTTTCATTTTTAACTAAACCATAACATGTTATCTCAAGATTCTGGTTACTACAAGATGTCAAACCTCTTCCATATAAATAGAGACATTATTTGCAACATAAAAGGAAGAGATTACCAGCCTTAGAACACTCCCAAAACTCTCAAAACTTCTTAAAACTCCTTGAACTCATAATTTGCATCGAAAGCCACATTGTTTGCCATTTCTGACTTTGAAGAGCCAACTCTAAAATCCTTCTAGATTTAAAAGCAAAGTAGTGATCCCACTAGCTCAAGGAAAGTCCCTGCAAGCTTAATCCATCATCAAACCATTTCTGGAAGTCGTGTAGAAGTCATTTGAGTTTCACTCCAAGAGGTAAGTTTTTCAAACTTAGAACTTTTCATTCAAGCATCATTTGTATATACATTGTGAAGAAAAGATGTAGATATCATGTCTAGGAAGCTGACTATGTCCATAGTTTTGATTATCATTGCTTATACTTTGAGAATTTCATCTATGATCAATTAGGTCTTAATTTTGGTACTGAATAAAATTCATGCTAACCTTCGACCCATAACTTTCGAAAATTATGTAGTTAGATTCATGTTCAAATTTTAGGCAGGTTTGATGTTTACATTTTTTTGATTTGGCTGAGAAATGAAGCTTTTAGAAGTTTGACAATGGAGTTTATCATGGCTTGCACGTGCAAGGAAGAAGAAGCTGGGAATTTCAAACATTCACAAACGAGTTCATTTTATATTTAATTGAAGTTATCTTATGAATGGATGAAACAGATCACCCACTGGTACAAACAGCGCGCGCTAAAGCCTTGCCATGTAGAAGGTCCTGGGTTCGAGCCCCAGCGAGACCTTTTGTCATTTTTTCAAATTTTCTCACTTTTATTTTGTTTGCAGGAAGCGCGCCTGGGCCTTGACATTTTTATTTTTCTGAACCCCCCCCCCCCCCCCCCCCCATTTTACTTCAGCAATGCAACACTTTTTTTTTAGTTCTCTAATTAAATGATTATTGGACCAGGCCAAACAAAAACTATTTTCATGCAAAAAACCCTAAAATTTCACCTTTGATTAATTTCGTTTTTAACTTAATTCAATTTTCCTATTTTAATTAATTACCCTTATTTAATTATTTAGGTCAAAATCTTTTCTTAACAAAATCCAAAAAAAAAGCAAAATCCATTTCTTTTTGTATTCCTTGTACATTATATTCATGTCATTTCTTGTACAAATTCAATGTGATTGTAATATGTAATTAGGATTTAATTTCTTACAATCCCCATTTGTAAATTTATACACCCCATCCCTAAATGATGTAATAGCGTAAGACATTTATTTTCCATAATTTATCACTTTCATATAAATGCTAGTAATTAGGGTTTGTATGGAAACATAAAATCAATGCTTAGAAAACCCTAATCCAAGACAAAATCAAGCATGAAATACAAACACTTTGCACACTTACACCTCTAGGGTTAACTCCAATTGTTGCCTTGAGAAAATGGTCATAATATGCATGTGAGACATCTTAGCAAAAACAATCAAAAGTACAAGATCATAGTCCCTCGATGACGCTTCGATATTTCCTTACAAATGATCTTAGTCCCTTAAGAGAAATGCTAATATATCTCACAACATTTCTATTCATGACTATACGATGACCCATGCTCGTACCTTTACATCCAAAGATAAGGCTTTTTACCAATCAATGGTAAGATAGAAATATTAAAGGAAGGAAGAAATGAACGAAATACTTTTGAGTAGGTAGAACGTTCTTAGTTTCTTGCTCACAATCCATCTTTAAAAAAAACAATCATCTTTTCAAACACACCAAACACTTTCAAAACATGAAATATTTTCAAAAAGTCCAACATTTTGTATGCATTCTTATAGAGACGAGAATCATTACAAAGTTTGCCTAAACGAATGCGCTTTTCAAAAATACTTTCAAAACCCACCACAAACACATTTCAAACAAAGCAATTTCAAAAGTGATCTAGCAAGCAACTAAGAGCCCATAGATAACTATGGATGAAAAGGGTGCTAACACCTTCCCTTTTCATAATCTACCCCCGAACTCAAGAAAATATCTCAAAGGACTTTCCTGTTCTTTTCACTCTTTCCTTATTGGATAAAAGAAAAGTCAGTGGAGACTCTTGCTATCCGCTACAATTGCGGTTAAACGCAAAACAACCAAGTCAGTTCTCCCACCGTATTACACCCCCCTCACTAAATTCAAATGTTGTTTGGGGATATACCCCTTTGTAAACTACAAATCAGAAAACAAAATAAAAAAATTGTCGGGATGCGCGTCGCTATATTTGAAGAGAGAATTTTAAGTTTTGAAAATTTTACCCGCTTTACTTTTAGCGAGGGGTATAACATCACAAAATTATATTGTAGCAATTGCATGGGGTAACCCCTCGCAAATTTCCACTAGTGTCCAGGCTGCTAGAAAGTCTTTTGTAATTTGCGAGGGGCAACCCCTAGCCAAATCAGAACATTTTAATTGCGTGGTGCACCCCCTCGCTAATTGTTCTGCTGTATAGTCAACTCACCGCTTCGTGTGCAGGCGTGCAATATGTGTTGGGAAAAGAAGTTGCAATTTGCAAGGGGCAGCCCCTGGCAATTAGTAACTGTTGGATTTGCCACGGGTACTGCCTCGCCAATTTCTTTATATATCTCCTTTGTTTTCCTTTTTACAGCATCTGTTTTTGTCCACATTTTTCCTCTCTCTCAATAAAATTACAGCAACCTCTTGTTCACATTCTTCTTCTATTTCAATAAAACTATCAATACTTTATCTTCATATTCAAATCTTCATCTAAAACTTCATATATTTAAGGTAATTTTTTATATATTTGATTTTTTGTCTAATTTATATTATTTTGTTTATATAACATATTTATTAATAATTTTAATTTTCGATTTTTAATTTCAGGTTTTATTGTTATTATCTAAAGCTACTAAGGAATTAAAATTTAAAGTGTTCATATTCAAGGTACATCTAAAAAAAATTATGTTCTGCTTATTTATTGAAATGGGTTGTTGTGATGTAATTGTTGTGAAACATTTTTGTGAAATATTATTTATTAACTGTTTAAAAATAATTATAAAATAATATGAAATTTTTTATTATTTATTTATAAAAAAATAGAATAAATAAGATAGTAAAAACTTTGTGTTTAAAAATATTTTTGTGAAGTATCATAATTTTAAAAAAAAAAGTATAATAAAACAGTTTAAAAATAGTAGTTAAAAAATAATTTAAATATATAATTTAAAAATAGTATGTTTTTTAATACGATTTTTTTAAATATTTATTTAAAAAATCAATTTTATAAATCTATGATGAATACGTTAAAATATATATATTTAAAGAAAAACAGAATTAAAATATCAATTATTTTTACAGAAAAAATAGAATTAAAAACAGTATAAAACAATTTTATAAATCTATGATAAATACATTAAAATATATATTTAAAGAAAAAACAGAATTAAAATATTAATTATGTTTAAAGAAAAAACAGAATTAAAAACCTTATAAAACAATATTATTAAAAAAGTATTATTAAAAACATTATATCTTAAATAATATTATTTTTTTTAAAACAGAATTGTTAAAACATTATTATTTATAAAAAAAACAGTATAAGAAAGATTAATAAAACAATAATATTTTTTTAAAATTAAGTTAATTAATATATTATATTGTTATTTTGAGAAAGTATATTAATTTGGGAGAAGGAAATTAGTTTTTAAAGTTGTAATATGGTAAATATATTTATATACTCTTTTAGTATAATATATTTAGTATTAAAAATAAGTTACTTATTATAAATAATATAATTTATGTTAGTATTAAAATTAATTTATATTTTAGTATATTTTTATGTGTGTTAGTAAACATCATAATATTTATTTAGAAAATAATAAATAAATATAGCTTTTAAGAAGAAAAAAGTATTTTTTAAAAGATATAATATGATAAATATATTTATATACTCTTTAATAAAAGAATAACTCTAAAAGTATGATTAAATAATTTTTAAGACAATAAGTAAATATATATAATGAAGATGTAGTTTTTTAGAGAAAAAAACTATTTTCTGAAGGCCCTCGTGAACGTGTGAATGAATGGCAGACATATTTTGTAAACTGTTACAAATTTTATATTGAGATTTGGAGTGAAGGAAAGAAAACTATAAACAGTGGTGTAGTCGTAAAAGGAGTTACATACGGTGATGAGGACGGTTTTTATGGGGTTATCACACATATTTACGAGTTAGTCTATAATTATATGGACTCGGAAAATAAAGTTGTCTTATTTTATTGTGATAGGTATGATCAATCTTCTAGAGAAATAAAAATTGATTAAAAAAAATATGACAACGTTGTGTTTCGAATAGATAGAAAGTACAAAGAGTATGACCCTTTCATAATGGCACACAATGTCAGGTGAGTTCATTATGTACCTTATCCTTCAATTACCCCACGTAAACGAGGGTGGTGTATTGTAATCAAATCCAACCCAATGAGTCACATTGATACTGGCAAAGTAATGGAAGATTTTGCATACCAAGATGATGAAATTTCACCTGTTAATGTGGTAATTGAAACTGAGGAGATTATAAGTTTGTGTAATACTGAAGTTGAGGGTCAACAAGTTGACGCAACTATCTTGTTGTCAACAAATCATGTGGAATAAGAGCATGAAGATCTAGGAGAGTCTGAAGACAATAACTTCAGATCCAATGAAGACAATAAAAATTACGATGATGAATAATTTGATTATGTATTATGTAATAACTCATGTGTAATATTATCTTTCAAAATAATCTTGTATAATATTATATTTCAAATATATATTATCTTGTGTAATATTATCTTTTATGTAACATTCATTGTTTAATATTTTTCTTTCAAATATAAAAAATGCCACCTAAGAAAAATGCCTCCCAACAAAAGCCTCACCGTAGCAGGTACATTATAGAGGAGGTGCCTGTTTCAGAAATGTTTATTCCTATGCCACAATTGAGTCAAGTGGAAAATCATCCTACTCCACATTCTACCCCACCTCTTATGCATCCTACTCCACCTCCTATGCATACTACTCCACCTATGTCTGGATCTTTCACTGGATTACTATCCATATCTCCTGGATGCACACCATTCCCGCCCATATCCCCGATAGATTTCATTAGTCCTACTAGATACACACCATATTTTCCTACTGGACCCATTACATATTTTCTTATGCCTTCCATGCAGTCGAGTGGACCCATTCATATGGAGCTAGGTGGATCTAGCATTCCCTGACCCATGCCTTCTGAGGATGATCATGGAGATACCAGTGCTCCTGGAGATTCCAGTGCTCCTGGAGATACCAGTAATGTTCCTGGAGAAACCAGTGCTCAAGAAGATACAAGTTCTATTGAGGAGAAAACAAGGAGGGAGAACATCTTGAAGAGAAATGAGCCGCAAGAAGTTAGATATTATCGTGGCAGACTTGTCATTTGGCCCGACTCTGGATCGTGAGTGTTTATATATGTTTTATATTATTTTAAATTTGAGTTTTATTTAATCAATTCTAACTCAAGATTTTGGTATTTAGGATCTATCCCCATCAGGCAATATCGATCATAACAGGCATTATTAAAGAGAAGTATACAAAATTTTGGCCGAGTTATGGAGTTGTACTTGAAAATGACAGAAAAGATTGGTTTAATGCATTTAAGGTATATTTTTCCTTTATATTTTTTGAGATATCTTTCCTTTATATTTTTTGAGATATTCATGATTCTTTATAGCTTAATTTTGAATTCATACAACAATGTAGGAGAAGTGTTGTTGGGATGATAGAAATGAAGTCCAAATTGAAGAAAATTTTCACTCAAAATATAGTATCCAATTTTATGACACCATGAGGAATGTTAGAACTAAATGGAAAAAAAAGCAACATCCACGTTGGATAGGAGTATAAATATTTCAAGATCTTATTTCCCATTGGAATTCTGAAAAATTTAAGGAAATATCTGAAAAGGCAAAGAAAAATAGAGCATCTGAAGCTGGTGGCTGCAACTACGTAGCGAGTAGTATTAGTGTTACTGAAGTTGCACGAAAGATGGTACGTAAATTAATTTGTTTTTTAACTAATTTATCATTTAGATTTTAGATTACATGTAACTAATTATTTTTTTACTTATTTAATTAGCGTGAAGAGTTGGATAGAACTCCACTTCTTAATGAGCTTGATCTAGAGACTCATCTCAAGAGAAATGGGGAGTTTGTTGACGAGCGCGCAAGAAACACTCAAGTAAGTTTTTCTTATATTAAAAACATCTTATTTATTTCTTTTATATGGAACTAGCTTATTTGAATTATTATAACATTCAAGTGATAATCCCGAAATAAAACAGTTCAAAAGTGCTTATGGGAGCAAACCCACAACTTCATTTCCAAGTTTCTCAAATCGCGTTTGATATTCCATAACAGTGCCATCCTGTTTTAATTTAAATAGTTCAGCTTGGTGGTTTTCATAGGTAGAGGGGCCAAAACGCAATTCCAACGCGCGAGTAAAAGCAAACCAATCTGTCAATAAATTATTCTGATGCAGCCATTTAAACTAGCATAGAGCTTCACCTTTCATATAAAAAGAAATCAAATATAATTTGTTTTCGGGTGGGAGGTTATAAAGACCAAAGAATTGATCAACCTGGAATAACCATTCAATTGGATTTGAGCCATCAAAAAGGGCTAATTCCAACTTGGGTGTGCGAAACGGGGGTAAGGGTGGTATATTGGAGATATTTGGGTACGGTGGTTGAGGGGATAAGAGAATGGTATAAGGTGGTATAGTGGTGAAGGATGTACTGTATGGGGGAAATGACGGTGGTGGTGTAGAATGAAGCAGAAGCGCAACACTTGGGTGCGGTGGTGTGTGGGAAAAAATAACGTGATTATGGTGTGGTGTGTGGATGAGGGATGTCACCATGGGTATCGTGGTGGTGTGGAGCGGACTAGAAGAGGGGGGATGGGTCAAACCTGAAGAATTTGTAGCAGATTGAACAATTGCATATTGTTGTTCGCTTTGAGTAGTGAGTTTGGTGAACAAGGACATGACTAAATCATATCCGGTATTTGAGATATGCCGTTCATTATCCAGGAGGATATGAATTTGTGTGATATGTTGTTTAGATCAGCGATAGCGAGTCTGGAACATTCATCAAGTTGCTATTGTGTTTCTTGCAACGCATTATCCATGTGAAGATGAGAAATTTGGACAATTGCGTTAACAACTTCATCAATGATATCTTTAGGAGAAGGGAGAGTGGGTTTGGGTGGAGCCATGAAAGTAAAGAAGGGCTGAGGTTCAAGGTATGAGAACACCAATATTAGACTATACTAGGTTAAAGTTCAGATTTAAATTGCACAATAGATAAATGATAAAGCAAACTATAATTTATAACTAGGTCTTAAGGACTAAATGGGCCATGGACCTCCAACACAACAATATACAAATTATAAATAAACTATTTCTATTAGGAACACCCTTAATTACCAATAGTAGTCTTTAAATAAAATATATGTTTTTTTCTCTCTAGTGGGCCTATTCCTAACCATTTATGTATCTTTTTAAATAAGAATTAATATTGAGTTTTTTATATTAAATTGGTAGCTATTTTTAATAATATTTTTTTTATTTTTTTTATAATCACTAAATCAACATCTCTAATCTTGAAAATTAAAAAAAAAAAGAAGTTGATATGCAAAAGTTAAATTCAACTAATGCATTATAGAAATCTAATTTATAATCACAAAATCAACAACTCATAAAGGTAATCTTGAAAATTAAAAAAAAATGTTGACATGCCAAAGTTAAATTCAATTAATGCATTATAGAAAACTAACATAAGGTTGTAAAATTGTTTCAACTTTTTTGCCATAAATAATCATCTAAATAACCCCCACTAGCCATGTGAAATTTCAGTCTCACAAGGGGATCTTACAATCCCTGCTATACTTGATGCATATATTTATGACTACTGTACTGAATGGAATAATGATTTATTTTAGGCAATGAAATAATGATGAAAATAACACAACATATAAACATTTTACTATTATAAATATTCAAATATTCCACAATACAAAGGTATTATTATAGACTTACACCAGAAATAATATGCTTAGGAAAACTTAATTGACCACACTATATTATCCTCTTATTACATAAATATACCCAATCATGAAACATCAAATCCCAATCTAGCATGTGTCTTTGCCTCTTAAAGCCAAACACCATAAATACATACATTCATAAATAAATGAATATTTCTTAAATAATTTATAAGATAATAAATAACCTTATAAATGTACATATACTATACACATCTTATAGTAAAACCATATTATCATTATTATTATTATTAGTATTATCAACCTCGAATCTTATTGCGTCCATGTTTGAAGCCACACCATCTTCTAAGCTATTTTCTTCCAAATCCATGTTCCACAAGAATCCATATTCATCATCACATTTGGAACTAATTTGAGTAATAGTACTATTATTATTATTATTATTATTATTATTTTTATTATTTGCTTGAGGAGAATATTGAAGGAGATTATTGATGATGGAAGAATTATTGTTTTGGTTTGGATTTAAATGATGAAGTGTTGTCATGGAGGAAGAAAAAGAATCAATTCTGTTGTAGGGAATAGGGATGGTTTGGTAATTTGTTGGAGATGATGACATCAAAGTTAGGGATGGAGGTGTTGTCTCATATATGAATTCTTGTGTGTTCAGTTTTGAATTGTTGTCTTCTTTGCTTTTGTGAAAGACTCTACACAATACCCAGTCCTCCTGTTATATCAACAAAAATTTGACCTAATTAACATATATACATGTCAACAACAAAATATATTTCTAAATCAACTTTATCTTCAAACCAAACCAAGAATACACTCATCATCAAACCAATTTTTTTACTAGCACTATTAAATATTAGATCAGAAATTTATATTTATTTAACTCAACTATTACATATCAGTTCAATTATTATACTTAACACATATTTTTAAATTTTAATTTAAAAATAAAATATTTAATTAATCTCTTAGATTGTTTGAGAGTTGGTTTTCAGAAAATTTTAAAAAAAAATATTTTGAGAGATCGCATTTATATTTTAAAATGTGTTTGATATTTTTAAAATATTTAAAAATAACATAATTTTATATGTTAATGTACTATTGTTTTTTTTTAAATATCAAATCCATTTAAAAATATATACACAATCCTTCATAATCTTCTCATTTAAAACCTTCAAAAACCAACTGTCAAAAGAACTTTTAGAGTTTATTTACTATACCTTAACCATTTCGAGGGTTAATTTTCTCTCTCATTCTAATGGCAAAAGTGGGTTAAGTCCAGATTATACTAGGTATATAATGAACAGAAAATTCAGAAAATATGTCATGTCTATTTTTGGAAGAATATATGCTATAACTTGTTTGGTCATATCATATCCTACAATGTATAGTAGTGAGATACATATTCCCCACTACTTCACCTAATCACATTGCATGTAACCATTTAATTGCATATGAATAGTTAATATTAATTACAATAATCAAAATCATTTTTTCATACACGCTTAAATATTTAATCAAAACTAATTTCATTGAATGCAAATAATCAAAACTAAATATTTTGTAATATTAACTAAAAAATAATTTTATACTTTTTTCTATTTATAAATATAAATACTCTTCCTATAAAAATTTGGTAGTATGTGAATAAGACTAATTTTATTTTTACCCTTGTGTTTAATATTGATTTTTTATATCTTAAAAAACTAATATTAGTCGATGTTATTATGATGGGAGAATAAAATTAATTAATTAAAACTATAATTTAAAATATAATCTTTATTTAGAGATATTTGTGGATGAGTGATTATAGTTTGTGACAAATAGATTATTATAAGATAACATCTTTTTAAATGACGAATGTTAATTAGTTGTTACTTTTGTTATTGAGATCCCTACAACTCATAATATTCTGATATCACTATATCCTCGTTGTTTCTGCCACAAGCTACCCCGATCGCTCATAATTTTTGAATTGGAATTAAATTTCGTAGATTTTATGCTTTGAAAAGTTATTTTTGTCAACTTTTATATTTGAGTTTAAGTGTGAGGAATAAATCTGCTAACGCCAATAAATGAAAAAAAAACTTGGCCATATAAGAGAAGTGTGTAATCTGAATTCTAGTTGGATTATATTATAGTAAACTTGTTTGTGAAAGAGATCGTTAGATTAAATATGAGTAGTTTAGTCTCACAAAACTTATAAATGAAATTTATAAATGAGTAACCAAAACTTATAAATAAGTAAATGTTTGATATAAAAGAGAGATACTTTATATAGATTATGCATTGAAATCTATTATAGGAGATGAATACTCGTAATAGTAGGTGAAATTATCGATTTAAATATGAGTAGTTAAATTTTACATCACTTTTGAAAGGATAAAATATAGAATATATATAATGTTTTAAGATTTTGGATTGAGATATTGTATCTTTTTTATTTGTGGTCTTGGAGTATTAGTTATATTATTGCTCTAGATTGTTGTATTCAAGTGTGAATGATAAAGTTGTTAGACTTGGCACTATAAAAGGTGGGCGACACGTTTATAAGGAAGACGGTTAGATTCAAGTATCAAGGGTAAAATAGTTTGACTTCGTGGGAATTATAGTAGGTGAGAGCTCATATTTACAAGAGAGATTGTTGAATTCAAATGTGAGTGGTAAAATTGTCTGATTTTGTGGGACTATAGTAGGTTGGAGGCTAACATTTGCAAGAGAGATTCTTGAATTCAAGTATGAGTGGTAAAGTAGTTCAGTTTATTAGGGACTATAATAGATGGGAAGCCTGCATTTTCAAGGAATATTGTTGATTTTAAGTGTGATTTGTAAAGTGGGTTAGATTGGTGGAGATAATAGTAGGTGAAAGGCTCACATTTGCAAGAGATATTGTTGAATTCAAGTGTGAGTGGTAGAGTGGTTCAGCTTGGTGGGGCTAAAACAGGTGAAAGGCTCACATTTGCAAAAGAGAATGTTGAATTCAAGTGTCACTAAGTGGTTTGGCTTAGTGAGGACTATATCAGATGGACGACACACATTTATGGAAAAGTGTGTTAGATTCCAGTGTGAGTGGTAAGTTTCACATCTCATATAAATGTATATAATATTGAATATAGATGTCAGTGTTAGTTTGAAATAAATTGGTTAGTTTGTAAAGACATTTTCTTTGGGGGGGGGGGGGGGGGGGGGGGATCTAAAGAAAGTTTTAAGAGGACTTTACTGAAGTGGGAGAATGTGTGTAAAGTCAAAAGGGCGTGTGGGTCGGGAGTGAAGGATCTTATACTTGTTAATCTCGCTTTGTAAAGTAAGTGGAAGTGGAAGATTCTTTTAGATTTGCCTTCGCTCATATACCTTCTTGTCTAGGAGGAGGAGCTTCTCGAGGATTTGCAGGCCTTAATCTAGGGAGCTGTTAATCATGGTCATGATGACGCTTGGGTGTGGAAGCGAGACGAAATTAGGAGTTTCTCGATTAGTTTTGCTTTTGATAACCTTTTGGCTTTGTCTAGGGTTATCTAGGATTTTAAAGAGTTAGACGTTGTCTAAAGTGGTGGTGTTCTCTTGGCATCTCATTCATAATAGGCTTCTGACTAGAAAGAATTTTTTGAGGTGTCAAATTAGGTCGGGGCCTAGTAGCGGGGGTGTATGCAGTGTATGTTAGGAAAGTGAAGTTGACAATGCATCGTTTTATTTTATGTGAGGTTGCTTCTGTCATATGGTATAGATGTTTTTAAGTTGGCTGGGTGGCCGGGGCCTCGCCATTTTTTGAGTTGTTCTAGGATTTTAATAATGGAAATATGTGTCTTTAAACTGGATTTCGATATTGAATTTTGTGGTCTGAAGCATTTAAAAAATGTGAAACAAAGTTATTTTTAGTAGGAAAAGTAGGTTGAAATTTAATCACTGAATGTCTATGATTATTAGTTTGATATGGAAGTGGTTTCATATCTATACTTCGGGTTTGGCCATTTCTCTTATAGAATTAGAGTGGGATCCGTTTTAGTGGATAAGAGGTTAACGGTTTGCTGGATGGTCAACTGCCCTTCGTTTATAATTTTATATAGATGTTCCTGCCTACGTTATTGCAATTTGCTCTCTCTCCTGAGATCTGCTTTGACCTAAGAATTCAGAATAGATTTCTTAAATTTTTGGATCGTATTTTGTTCCTCCTGGGTGTTGGTTTTGATGATTTTGTCTTTTTTTTATATTCTTTGGCTTATTTTTTGTGCTTATATGTAGTTATGATTGGTGTTCTTTGAGCACTCCTAGTGCTATTTGTTACTTTTGTATGTTTGTAATATTTAATTGGAGGACTCATGGGAGTTAAGAATTTATTTTATTTTATTTTATTCTCTACCTATAATAGATTAAATATTTATTACTTTATGCAGTTTTCTTCACTTATTAATTTTTAGCTAAGCTACCTATTCCGCATTCCCCACGGACGTACATATGTTAAATGATTTTATTTTTATTATTTTATATATTTTTATTAATTATATATATATATATATATATATATATATATATATATATATATATATATATATATATATATATATATATATATATATATATATATATATATATATATATATATATATATATATATATATATATATATATATACCTTTCTTATGAGTCAAATTGAACATTAGGATCATAGACGGTTTCACCGTACGGCCATCCTGGGCAATTGCCCAAGCTCTAATTTTTTTTATAAAAAGAAAACAAAAAGGCAAAAAAGTGAAAGAGAAAAAAAGGGCAAAAACAATTTTTTCTGTTATATATTATGTGAATTTTTGGTTTTTAAATTTTTTGTTCGGATTTAATTTTCGATATTTGAGTTCACGAGTTAAAAAAAAAAGAAAGATTGGATAGATAGATAGATAGGATAGGAAACAAACCTTAGGAGGCATGTGTGGTGTCTCCAACCTAAACTCATGCATAATCCATCCTGTCTTAATCCCATTTGGAGCTCTATTCCTATAGAACACCAATGTCTTCCTCATCCCTACAACTTCTTCACTCATTGGATCCAACACAACACGATCTTTCCCAGTTGCTTTCCAATAACCAGATATAGTTGCCCTGTTTGTTCTATATCCAGTTGCATATTTACGGTCTCGAAAGCTAAAAAAGTACCATTCATTTGCATTAAGCTTTGCCACCTCTGCATGCATATATCAACCACGTGATGGGTCAGTTTCATGGTAATAAATAAATTCCAATAACTCTATATTCACATCACGTGACTATAAGGTAAGGTAGTATAACAGTACTAATTCGTTTTTAGAAATAATTATTGTGTTGGAATCACATGTCTTCTTCTTCATTATGACATCAATTTTTTTTAGGTTTCCAAATTTTCCCAGACATAGATGACACCAACATCGTGTTTCATGACATCAACCACAGTTCTCTTCTAATTTTCAACTTTTAAAATTACACACAACTAACAAGTATAAGGTGGACTATTGTATATGATTAAAATTTTTGTTACAATTAAATAGTAGTAAAGTGAATTTCTCTGCAAAAATATATCTAAATAGAATTTCTAATGGTTTTGTCATATTTTAAACGTAATTAATTTGAAATTTTTACACATAATTTCTACAAATTTAACATGATTCTAATCAAAATCTTTTCAAAATTTTAGAGGTTATGTGTAAGTTAGTTACATTTTAATATTAATTAATATTATATTATAATAAAATAAATAAACATTTTATTTACTTACAATTTAATCATGATAATATTTTAAGATATTTTATGTGATAAGGTGCTTTGTACGCTTTCAAAAATAATAATTTTGTCTCTAACTATAATGTACTTCTTCATTTTTTATTATAAGTAAATTGTAATTTTTTGGATTCAATAAATAATAAATATATTTAATCTAAAAAAAATTAAGATTTAAATTTTAATATAAAATAAATTTTAATTTTTTTGGATTCATTAAATAACAATTGTATCTAATCTAAAAAAAATAAATTAAAATTTAGATATAATAAAGAATGAAGGAAGTATACTCCATATGTTCTAAAATGAATGTTTTTGAAATTTTTTATATTAACAAGTTCAATAAAATAGTCAAGAGAAATGATATGTTTACTAAATTATCATTAATAATTATTTATAAAATATAATGATTTAAAAGTAATGAAATAATAATAATTAAAAAACAAAAACTGAATAAAAACATATTTCTACCTCAAAAAGTAAAAATTTAAAACAATTTTTATTTTGCCAAAACAACATTCATTATTAAACGAAGGAGTAACCGCTCAATCATAAGAACATGCCTTCATAATTTCATAAAACTAAAGAAAACTTAATTCAAACAACTAAAAAATAATATTAATATCAGTATAATTTTACTTGTGAATGAACAAGAACTAATTAATCTTTAGGTAAAAAAATCATGCATGTGTCCTTTTGTGGACAAAAACTAACTTTTCTTATATTTAATCATAAGGAGAAACAGTAACAGTGATATTTCTAAACAAAATAAGAATGATAATTAGTCATAATCATATAGATAGAGAGTGATATCAAACAAAAGTTAATTCATGCGTATGTATATTTATTTATACACGTATGTTTTATTTTATTTTTTTTCATAAATAATACAATTATGTTAAAGACAACAGTTATGATTGCTTGATGAAAATGTATTACTTTGTCAACTTTGTTCAATTATATAATAATAGTTGCCAAAAATTTATATATCTTAAACGTAAAATTGAAGGAACACTCATAACATATCACTAAAAATAAATCACAACATAATTCATTTATATCCTCCAACCACTCACACAATTAAATCACAAGACTATCAACTTATAAACAAAAATAAAATAAAAAAAATCCGAGTCATGATGTATAAAAAAAAAGCATATATATATATATATATATATATATATATATATATATATATATATATATATATATATATATATATATATATATATATATATATATATATATATATATATATATATATATATATATATATATATATATATATATATATATATATATATATATATATAAGTGGTATGAGAATATTACTGTATGGTGTATAGTGATCGTAGATTTTGATTCGTTAGTAGATCAAAATGAAGAATCTTTTATAATATAATTTAAGTAATGTATTGATGTATTTAATTAAATTAAAGTAAATGTTTGTTGTCATATAATTTGTATTTTACTAGAACAGGATAAATATTATCTTCATAAATTGAATGCTTTTAAAATCCGTTTAAACTGGAAAAAGAAAAATGATGAAATAAAAGGAAAAAGACAGAGAAGAAACCGTGTAGAGAGTAGAACTCAAAAAACATCATTAATTTGCAGCTTCATTAATGTATTATAGTACAAGACAACTATATACAAAAGGCAAAAACAATTATACGAGAAAATCTAGATCAATTAATGAAGCATATATCTTATATAAAAATTCATTTTTAAAATAAAAAAATTATTATTTTATTTATTTGCAGAAATTCAGAGTATTCATGAAGGAGAAGACAACACAATAAAGGTTTATGAAGAAACAATAACTTATGTTTTTTTATTTTTTATTTCTTGTAACAAAGACACAAACAAAAGATCCTTTAACAAACAAAATAGATCTTCAAGAAATTTAATGAAAAAAATAATTAAAACTATATAAAGAAGATTGAGAAAATGAATAAAAAAAGTTTACCAGGTAGTTGCCATGGTTCACATATGTGAAGATCAATTTCAAGCAAAGAATGGTTAAGAATTTGTTGATTTGTGATCTTTTTGTAAAGATAGTGACAAACCAATTCTTGATCACTTGGATAAAAACGAAAACCAGGAGGAAGTGAAGCTCCTATGTCTCTCAAACCCATGTTGAATGAATATTTTTGTGGATAATGTGTATATAATAATTGAAGGTTTGGAAATATTAAGGTGTAGGCAGAAAGGTTGGTACCTTGTATTTATATATAGTTAGGGAGATAAAGAGAGGTTCACATTTTAATTACTACAATGTTTTTGTTTGTGTAAAATGGTTAGTTATAGTAGCAAGTTTCAAGATAAACCAAAGTTACAAGAAATCTTTTTCAATATATAAGGGGAGAAGTATGTATATGTAAGATACAAACCCTCCAAAATGCCCCTTTTTTTCACCTTTTTATTATTAAAATGTGTCTTTTCTTCCATTATTTTGAGGAGAAACTGTTATCTAAAGATAACTAAATACGCTTTTTTAGGCATATATTAAAAAAAACATTCTTAAGCTTTTGGACTCAACTTGGGTTGCTTAACGATTAACTATGGTCTCATTCATGCCTTCTAAGTTTTAAGCTTTAAGACTTATTGGATTTTCCACTTCAATGATATACCTCTTAAATTAGAGATTTGTTTTGTTTTTGAACTCTTTTTTTTTATTAAAAAAAGAATTAAAGTGCTTAAAAAAATTAATTATACTTATATAAATTTTTTATTAAATTTTCATGTTTTTTATATTTGTAAAACTTTTATAGATTGTTAAATTTTAATCTTTTGATATAAAAGGCATTTCTTTATTATGTTTGTTTTTCTCAAAATAATAAGGTCCCTAGAATAGTCGGGTTGTTTAATGAAATGTTAAGCGTGACATAATCATGAGACCTCATTAAATATAAGGACATTATTCTTAAATCATACATAGTAGAGCTTTATTGTGAAATGCGATAACATTAAAGCATTAAAACTATTATGTAGATAAACTGATGATCACATTTCATGGATCATGGATAAGGAGCTATCGAGTCTTGACATATGTATGAATATTAACAGTAATATTTATATTGTATTGAGCCGCTATGAGAATACTACATAGAATATTATGCAAAGTGTCATAAGTTATTCTCATGGCGATAAGTGGTGTATACACCCTTCGACCTGAAACCACTATGGACCCTAGATGTAGAGTCAAGTACTTTATTGTTGATCAAATGTTGTTCGTAACTGGATGACCATAAAGACAGTTGATAGGTACTCCACAAATCATGTTAAATCACACGAGTGACCTAGATGGAATTTGTTCATCCTGCATAACATGATAAATGTTTAAGGGTCTAATATTAAACTAAACAAGAGTTGAAGGAAAATCGCAATTCAAAATGCAGCGAAAATTAAAATTTTTCTTTAGTGATCCTTAAGAATGGGCATGGTCAGTGATAGAAACTATTATCTCTTGTGGCGATTTAGACCTTTGATGTTGTGATCATGAGCGTTGATGAAGAACAATGAATCTACTCAGTCCACACGAACAGATTGCTTCCGGTCACAGTGCTAGATGCTTACTGACGAAAACTTTGAGTGAGAGAGTGAGAGAAAATACAGCTAGGGTTTCAGGACCGAATTTCCATCAAGTAAAAATGCTTCAGTACAAGAGTTCTATTTATAGAACCACTTGTGTGGGCTTCAAGCTAAAAGCCCAATTAAGGCTGCAAGCTAAAAGCCCAATTAAGCCTACGGGCATCTTACCTTATGATGTACCATATATCCCTTAAGCGTGTGGTACCTTACCATATTTCGTATTCCACTTAAGTGTATTGTACCTTACAGTGTTCTACAATTCTCTTAAGTGCACCGTACCTTACGTGTTCCTTATTTATTCTATCTCTCATCAACATGTCCTTATGTGTGTGACCCTGTAGGTTCTCGCGACATTGGAAATTATATTAAATCACATATGTAATATAATAAATAGTGAGCAGTATCTAGCAACACATTACTGCTACCCAAGTCACGGAAATGTCATGTGATTTGTCAAAATATTTCAATGATGATATTTATGCATACAATTACCCTTTTGCCCTTATGTATATATTGAACACAAAGCATGGACCGTGTCACCCTTATCCAGTTCAATATTGAGCCCTTAGACATTTATCCTGTTACGCGAGATAGGCAAATTCCATCTAAGTTACTCATGTCCCTCAACATGCTTTGTGAAGTACCCATCAACTGTCTTTATGGTCATCCAGTTACAGATAATGTTTGATCAACAATAAAGTACTTGACTCTACATCTAGGATCCATAGTGGTTCCAGGTCAAAGGGTGATATACATCATTATCACCATGAGAATAACTTATAACACTTTTCATAATATTCTATGTAGTATTCTCATAGCGGGTCAATCCAGTATAAATATTACTCATAATATTCATACCTATGTCAAGACTTGATAACTCCTTATGCATGATCTATGAGATGTGATCATTAGTCTATCTACATAATAATCTCAATGATTTAATGTTATCACACTTCATAATAAAGCTCGACTACATATACTTTAAAAACAATGTTCTTGTGTTTAATGAGATCTCGTGATTAAGTTACACTTAAAAATTTATTAAGCAGACGAACTATTCTAGGGACTTTATTATTTTGGAAAAGCAAACATAATAAAGAAATGCCTTTTATTATTAATAAATAATTTGATACAAGTACCAAAAGTATTATCCTCTAGGGCTTACACCAACAAGGGTGACACGGTCTATGCCTTGTGTTAAATATAAACATAAGGGCAAAAATAATTGTATACACCAGTATTATCACGATAAGGGTTTTGTCAAATCACATGACATTTTCGTAACTTGAGTAACAATGATGTGTTGCTAGATACCGCTTATTATTTATTATGTTAAATGTGATTTAATATAATTTGACAACGTCACGAGAACCTACAGGGTCACACACATAAGGAAAGATTGATGAGAGATAGAGTAAATATGGAACACCGTAAGGTATAGTGCACTTAAGTGTGTTATAGAACATTGTAACATATGATGCACTTAAATAGAATACATAATATGGTAAGGTACCACGAGCTTAAGTGAAATACAGTACACCATAAGGTATGATGCACATGCACTTAAGTAGGATTTTTGGCTTGCAATCCATAAATAAGTGCAAATTGTAGCTATTTTTGTATATACTTTTTGTTGCACTTATCGACTATTTATTGTTAATTTCAGTTGAATAAACCCGACTTTTGTGTAAATAAGTATACTTAGTGTATAATTGTATTTATAATTTATTTATGTATCATTTGATAGTTTTAATGTCTTTTTGTAGGTATTTTTGCGCATTTGGAGCATCGAGGAATAAGATGTCGGAGGCACAACCCCAGATAGGCATTATTAGAAGAAATCAAGAAAATAAGTGTTGCAAACGGGGCTAAGTGCGGTCAGTGGGCGCTTAGCGTGCCCTTGGAGGTGAAGAGGAAAATTTGGAAGAGGAGAGCATGCTAAGCACGATCTGAGCTCGATTAGCGCACTCTAAGGAAGTTTAGTGAATTTAAGTGAGGTCCGCTTAGCGCGGTATGCGGAATTTTTTTTATAAACTTCATTTTAGTTCATTTTTAGGTTAGGTTTTGGGGAACTTTTTTATTCCCAACTCCATCAATCTCCAATTTTGTTAGGATTAGCTTAGATAACAATTATGGAGCTTGCATACGGATGATCCAGGGTGGATTACTCTTCGATCGGCGCTTACAAATTGGTAGATCTGTAGTTCATTTCTCTTTTTCTTTATGTATTCTCTATTGGTTGAGTTTGTATATGTATCTACTTTGATCTTATGTATATTTGTCGCCCTTGGTGTTATAGAAAACTTGCTTTACAAATCTCTATCAATTGTTATCCTGGATTTTTGCTCTGTGCCCGGGATTTGGGTAGTTATAGACATATACTGCTTGAATTCTTATCTAGGATGATAGTTTATTAGTTTCTGGATTCTAGAGATAGATTTAGAGCTGACATTCACTTGGGTGTCTGTGATTGATGCCTCTGTGTTAGTTGTGTCTCTCTGAGAGATTGTCGATGTGATTAGCATGGTTTACTTCTATGTTGTTGTGGTGATTGAGAGATCGCTACCGAGGTGATACAGTCGGTCTCTCAATTTGGGTTAGAAATGACTTAGGTTTTGAGTGATACATGGTGATATTGAGGAGTATTGTATGTTGAGTATAACAGGTCGATAGGTTTAAGTCTGTGATAAGTGGATTATATGCATGCTTGATAAGTTATTCCTTTTTCCTTTTTATACATTTAATTTTTGTTGATAACTTTTACCCTTTCCATTCAATCCCTAAACTCATTAACGAAAGATTTGTCGAATGGTGACTCGATAACCAATCTCTGTGGACACGATATGATATAACATATATATCACCCGGGAAAATAATATTTTACTTTTTGCTTGTCGTTTTACCGCTTCAGCAAAATAGGGCCGCTGCCAGGGATTGGTTTATTGTTTCGCATCGCGATAGTTCTTTTGTTTTTGAGTTTTGTAATTAATGTATATATTGTATAGAAATTATGCATGCACTTGTTTATGTTTACTTGTGAATTTATTTGTTTATGTTTACTAAACTAGTACATATTTTTGATACTTGTAAATTTAGTGTATATATTTGTTTCTCTTCACTGTTGCCAAAGATGTGTTTAAATGTGTAATTCTGGTTAGAGCTCGAAGATATTTGAGCGAAGGCAGGAGTGAAGCATTTGAATCGTCCTAAGCAACGTGTGGTTTGTAAATATCAGGCGTCGAGCTTATAGCGTAAAACAAGCGCTTGTTGGGAGGCACCCCAACGGTTTTGTATTCTGTATATATTGTGTAGGTTTGTTGGTGTAATGAAGGCTTGGTGAAAATGCAGTAGCTTTGATGGGTTTTTTTGCATTTTCCTGAGCGCGCTTAGCGCGCTCTGTGGGCTCTTAGGGCACTCTTCTATTTTCAACCAGTGACTTTTATTTGTGTCACTTTGCTTCCTTCCTTTTTCCCACTCCACCAATGTTGTTTAGCTGTAGTTTAGGTAGTTAAATACAATTTCCTAAACAAATTTAACTCGGACTAGTTGTTAAATTTCATATCTTCGCTTTTAAATTTGTTTAGATAATTTCATTCGGTCTTTTAGTATATGTATATAATTTGTGTTTATATTTGTGTTTGTCTTTGAGCTTGTTGTGAATAGCTTGAGGATATTGAGGTGATTTATCAAGTTTGACCGTTTCTACTTGCGAATGAGTGATAATGATTTTGTTAAGGTTTTTTACACGTTTGAGGTATGTGTTAATTACTTTCTATACTTTAGCATATTCATGATACTTAGACTTTTTACAATTTTTATGTCATTCATTCTTTTATATAGTTTTTTATTTGTGAATCACTTTAGTTCCTACCCTTTTTGTGAGGTAGTTTTCCATTGTTCATATATGTTGGAGACCATAATTATTGTTTTAACTGGATTTTATTATGCTTAATTTTTTATTTTGCGTGGATTATATAAAAGCATGAAAAGGATCAAGGTATTTTTGTTTTATTTTGAGCACAACTACCTAACTAAATATCCAATTGTCCTTGTGAGTGTGTGATCATTCGTAACCCCTTTGAGCCTTTTGTCATTGTTCATATTCTTTGAATTTGATGATTTTCTATAAATATTCATTTCACTTTTTGTATGGATTTTGATTGTTTATTTTTTCTTGAACCCTCAACTTTATGTTGTTGTATGAATTTTTACCTTGCCTTAGAAAGTATGGAGTATTCACATGATAATGTCGGTTGATTTCAAGTTGGGGAGAAAAATAATTGTGTACTTGTGGTTGATTGCTATGAGGTTGAGAAAGAAAAAAAAAGAGAAAGAAAAAAGAAAAAAGAAATAAAGAAAATGAAAAATCTTTGAACAAGAAAAAAAAAACAAAAAGAGTTCGAATAATTGTGCGAATAAGTATTGTGATTAGTTTGAGAAATTTGGAAAGAAGAAGTTTGATTAAAATTGTGTTGCTTGAGTATTTGTGAGTTGATCACTCTCTTAGGTTAAGGCAAGTTTTTGTTTCAATTAGCTTTAGGACTTATCCCTTGTTTGTTAACCAAACCACATTACAACCTTGAAAAGCCCTTATGGTTCTTGCTTTTATGTCTTAAACATGATTTTTGGATGAGTATAATTTAATCTTTTGTTTGCAAGGTTGTTGGATGAGTGAAAATAACTCATTTTGTGTGTTTGTCATCTACCAATGATTGCTTTTGCTAGGTGTGATTCATTTGTAAACTAGTGTTGTTTTCAAATTTTGGCATGATTTTTGTATTTAGCATTTGTTCCGTGTTTATGTTATAGTCGTAGTTTAGTGGTAAGTGTTTACTTTGTGTGTATTGTTTTTCATTTAAACAATTGTGTTTGTTTTCAGTTTTCAAAACTTGTCGATTCGTGATTCTTTGGTTGATTATTTTTGTTTCTTCGAGTTGTTGTTTCTTGTTTAGGGACAAACAAGTTCATGTTGGGGAGAGTTTGATAAGTGCAAATTGTAGCTATTTTTGTATATATTTTTGTTGCACTTATCGACTCTTTGTTGTTAATTTCAGTTGAATAAACCCGACTTTTGTATAAATATGTATACTTAGTGTATAATTGTATTTATGATTCATTTATATAACGTTTGATAGTTTTAATGTCTTTTTGTAGGAATTTTTGCGTATTTGGAGCATCGAGGAACAAAGTGTCGAAGACACGGCCCTAGATAGACATTTTTGGAAGAAATAAAGAAAATAAGTGTATCAGATGGGGCTTAGCATGGTCTGTAGGTGCTTAGCGTGCCCTGGGAGCTGAAGAGGAACATTTGGCATAGGCGAGCATGCTAAGCATGGTCTGAGCCCTCTTAGCACGCTCTAAGGCGTTTTAGTAAATTTAAGTGAAGCCCGCTTAGCGCGGTCTATGGAATTTTGTTTTATAAACTTCATTTTAGTTCATTTTTAGATTATGATTTTGGGGAAGTTTTTTTCTCCCAACTCTATCAACCTCCAATTTTGTTAGGATTAGCTTAGATAACAACTATGGAGCTTGCATACGGATGATCCAGGGTGGATTACTCTTCGATCAGCACTGACAAACCAGTAGATTTGTGGTTCATTTATATTTTTCTTTGTGTATTCTCTATTGGTTGGGTTTGTATATGTATTTATTTTTATCTTAGGTATATTTGTCGCCCTTGGCGTTATATAAAACTTGCTTTACAAATATTTGTCAATTGTTGTCATGGATTTTTGCTATGTGCTCAAAATTTTGGTTGTTATAGACATATACTGCTTGAATTCTTATCTAGGATCATAGTTTGTTAGTTTATGGATTCTAGAGATAAATTTAGAGCTTACATTCACTTTATTATCTTTGATTAATTCCTCTGTGTTGGTTGTGTCGCTCTGAGAGATCGTCAACACGATTATCACGGTTGACTTCTGTGTTGTTGAGGTGGTTGAGAGATCGATACCAAGGTGATACAGTCGGCCTCTCAATTTGGGTTAGAAATGACTTAGGTTGTGAGTGATACGTGGTGACATTGAGGAGTATTGTAGGTTGAGTATAACAGGTCGATAGGTTTAAGTCTGTGAGAAGTGGATTATATGCATGCTTGATAAGTTATTCCTTTTTCCTTTTTATACATTTAATTTTTGTTGATAACTTTTACCCTTTCCATTCAACCCCTAAACTCATTAAGGAATGATTTTTCGAACGAAGACTCAATAACTAATCTCTATGGACACAATATGATATAACCTATATATCACCCGGTAAAATAATACTTTACTTTTTGCTTGACGCTTTACCACTTCAGCACCCACGCAAGTGGTTCTATAAATAGAATCCTTGTGCAGAAGCATTCAGTCTTAAGGAAAATTTGTTTTGTGAAATCATAACCGTATTTTGTTTCTCTCTATTCTCTCTTTCTCTCTCTCTCTCTCTCTCTCTCTCTCTCTCTCTCTCTCTCTCTCTCTCTCTCTCTCTCTCTCTCACTCTCACTCAAAGTAAACAGCTAGCACTAAGACTGAAGAGGATTATGTTCGTGTGGACTGAATATAGGCATTGTTATTCATCAACACTTGTGATCACTCCTTCGATTCTGCATCAAAGCTTTTAATCATCACAAGAGGTAACTGTTTCTATCACTGATTATGCATATTCGTAAGGATCACTAAAGGATAAATTTTGTTTTTCGTTGCGCATTGTATCACAATTTTCCTTCAGGATGTTCATCAAATTCATAATATCATATTTAAAATAACTTATTATTATTATTTCAAAAATATTTTATTTATTATATTCAAAATATGATTAAAGTATAATTTTAATAAATGTTGAAAGTGGCGGTGACCAGTGTAACGCTCGTAATTTAATTAATTATTTAATTAAATTATTTTTGGAATATTTGTAAAGTTGTGTTATGATGATAGTTGATGTGTTGTTGTTATTGAATTTATTCATTCTATTAAGTTGTGGAATAATATTAGAATGATAATATTATTTGATGTGGGCTTATTTTAAGGAATAGAAGCAGTAGAAAGGGGGGGGGGGTGTAGGATTCTTAAACCCATTAAGGCATAAAGAGAATTATAGGGTTATTATATTAGTTTTTAGAAATAATAAGAAAAGAAGAAGCTGTAAGAAGAGAAGAAAATAAGGGTTAGAAGAAGAGAAAGAGAATGTGAAAGTTGTAGAAAAGAAGGAAAAGAGGCAGAACGAAATTCAATTCGAAAAGTTGTAGAGCAACCTTCAATCCAAGGTAAGGGTGGGGTTCTGACTCTATAATAGGGTTTATGATGAGTGGTATGTGGGATTAGATGTGAAAAGCTGTCTTGTTTATGATTTGAATGTATATGTTGTTATATTATGAAGATCAATGATTTAAAGATGAGTAATGATGCCCTAATGTTGTATATTTGATGTAGAAATATAGGATAATTATAATTGATGATTACCTATGGTTAGAGGATATTTTTAGGGCCTAAGGCAAGGAAACCGTAGTGAAAACACAATGAAATTGCAGAAAATATTCATGAAAGAATAGTATGTGTCGACCCTAAAAGCCATGCGTCGATGCATGAAGGCTTTTAGACTCAGGATGAGTCGATACGAAGAAGCCATGCGTCGATACATGCAGGCTTTTAGACCCAGGATGAGTCGATACATAGGACCATGTATCGATACATGCAGTGTTGCAAACTCAGTATGAGTCGATACGAAAAGAGTACGCGTCGATACATGCAGCGTGTTAATCCTAGTACGCGTCGACTCAAGAGATTACACGTCGACTCATGTAGCCTGATTTTTGACAGATTCGTTTCCAAAGGCTGTAACTTGAGTTTTCAGACTCCGTTTGAGGTGTCGTTTGAAGCGTTGGATAACTAACGCGATGAACTATATTCTTAAGGATTAAAAATGAAGGATAATAAGAATAATCCTAGTACCCAAATTAGGATTAGAGTTAGCTTCCCGCGTTAATCGCTATGATGATTTTGTGAAATATGGTGAGGATAAGATGATTATAGATTATTACGCAGTTCCCGACAGTAAGAATTAATGATGATAATGATGTAGTATTACAGAATAATATGTAGAGGTTGGTTAACTAGAGGTAAGACTTAGATGATTAATTAATTATAGGCAATATCATGTTGTAGGCCTATGGGCAACGTTGAAGGATTGTCGGTCTGCCGTTGTATTGTTGTTGTGGCTGAGTTGTTGTGAATTATGATGCTAAATGATGTTTGATGAATTACGATGATAAATGATGTTTGATGAATTATGATGATAAATGATATTTGATGAATTATGATGATAAATGATGTTTGATGAATTATGTTGATAAATGACGTTGATGAATGATGTTGATGAAAGATGTTGAGATGCCTCTAATAATTGGCAGCTATTAAGATGTAGGCTTCTGGCCGGCGATGATGTTGTGTTGAGATGTTGTTAATTATGGTGTTGTCATTACATTCATGATTGTGTCGCATACATTTCATTTCAAGATGGAGCTGATGCTCGTTAAGATGGCCTGTATTGGTGAATATTAAGATGAAGGCTTATGCCTTGTTGATTCCTCTATTTATTGGAAATTATTTTGAGATGGGAGTTCTTCTCAAATGGTACCACATGCATTGTATATTATTGAGTCGCATTATTTGATTGCATAAAGAGGTTGTGTATTGATGCGGTAAATGTGTATATTATTGGTATTCTATTGCGATTATTGTTGTTTATATGATGAGAAGTGGTGTTATGTGATTTAATTTAATATATTATTTATCATACGTTTTATTATATTGTTAGATATCTCACCCCTTATGTTTGAATGTTACCCTTACGTTGGTAACATGGAGGTAATCCAGAGTGAAGGTGGTTTACCTTCGGTAGTTCGAGTCGGTGTCATTGCTCTGACACGTAACACTCGGGGGGATGAACGCTTGTTGCTTCTAGTTATTGATTATTTCAGTTGTTGATCTTTAATTCATTTGTTGCTAAGTATGCATTATTTTGAAGTTGTCTTAATTGTTGGACAAAGATGTTATTATGATTTTCCGCTGGATAGATGTTCAAGTTGTTGAATTAAGAGATTAAATTATTATGCCGATGGTTCATCTGAAGTTTTAAAGTGTTATGTATCCACTTTAAGTGCAATGTATTTTTAAAGTTGAATTTGTGGTATCCTAATTCAGTTGCATGCATTTTATAGCTTTGATTTACATTTATAATTGCGGGGTAGAATTGGGGTGTTACAAAGTTGGTATCAGAGCAAAGGTTGGTTCGTCCGACCAAGTTGTCGAGTCGTAGTTGTCTAACAATCGAGTATTGTTAATTTTAGTTCTAACCATTTTTTATGTTGTAGTAATAAGTCTAGATGGCTGGAAGGAATGATGTTGCACTTGCTCTTGCTTTAGAAGCAATCGCTCATGCGATGGAGAATCAGTCGAATGCTGACGGGAATGCTGGATCTCGTAGTTTGGTGACTTTCCAGAGAGAGAATCTGCCTACCTTCAAGGGAAAGTATGATTCTGATGGAGCATTAGATTGGTTGAAAGATATTGAGAGAATCTTCCGTGTGATGGACTACACTCCAGCTAGAAGGTTCGGTATGGTACTCATATGCTAGCAGTTGAGGCTGATGACTGGTGGCTAGAGACTTGTCAGAGATTGGAAGTTGCAGATGAGAATGTGACTTGGGTTGTATTCTGTAGGTAATTTTTTAGGAAGTACTTTCCTGAAGATATTCGTGGTAAGAAGGAAATTGAATTCCTTGAGCTGAAGCAAGGGAATATGTCGGTTGTTGAGTATGCTGCAAAGTTTGCTGAGTTGGCTAAGTTTTATCCGCACTAGGGTGACGCGAATGCTGAGTTTTTGAAGTGTATCAAGTTTGAGAACGGGTTGCGCCCAGAGATCAAGAAGGAAGATGGATACCAGAAGATCCGTGTCTTTGCTGATTTAATTGATAGTTGCAAGATTTATGAGGAGGATAATAATGCTCATTACAGGGCTATCAGTGAGAAGAGGGGTAAGAACCAACAGAATCATGGTAAGCCTTATGATACCCCAGCTGGTAAAGGTAAACAGAAAGTTTCTCAGGGTCAGAGGACTAACGGGGGAGATGCTCCTGCTGGTGTGGTTTGTTTTAAATGTGGGAAATCTGGGCATAAGAGTAATTTGTGTGCTACTGAAGTAAAGAGGTGTTTCTGTTGTGGTAAGAACGGACATGTTGTATCTGAGTGCAAGCATAAGGATGTGATTTGTTTCAATTGTAGTGAAGAAGGGCACATTGGTAGTCAGTGTCAGAAACCAAAGAGGGCGCGGACAAGTGGTAAAGTGTTCGCTTTGGTTGAGGATCAGACAACTGTTGAGGACAGACTTATCATAGGTACATGTTTCATTAATAGTACTCCTTTAATTACTATTATTGATATCGGTGCTACTCATTTCTTTATTGCTGCTGATTGTGTTGAAAGATTGAGTCTTATATTGTCCTCTATGAATGGATAAATGGTCGTCGATACTCCAGCCAAGGGTTCGGTAACTACTTCTTTCGTGTGTTTAAAGTGTCCCTTGTCGATCTTCGACAGAGACTTTGCTGTTGATTTGGTTTGTTTACCGTTAAGAGGTTTGGATATGATTTTGGGTATGAACTAGTTAGAGCATAATTGTGTTCATATTAACTGTTATGACAAGTCTGTGAGGTTTTCTACTCCTGAAGAAGAGGAAGATAGTCTGTTGTCTGCTAGACAGTTGAGGAAGTTGATGCAAGAAGAAGCACATATGTTCTCATTGATGATGTCGCTATCTGTAGAGACTCAAGCTATAATTGAGGAATTTCAGGTGGTGTGTGAATTTCCTGAAGTTTTCCCTGATGAAATTCCTGATCTACCGCCAGAGAGGGAAGTTGAATTTGCAATTGATCTTGTACCTGGTACCAAACCTGTGTCTATGGCACCATACATGATGTCTGCATCTGAGTTATCAAATTTGAAGAAGCAATTAGAAGATTTACTTGAAAAGAAGTTTGTAAGACCAAGTGTATCGCCGTGGGGTGGTCTAGTGTTGTTAGTAAAGAAGAAAGATGGAAGTATGAGGCTTTGTGTTGATTATAGGCAGTTGAATAAAGTGACAATTAAGAACATATATCTGCTTCCAAGAATAGATGACTTGATGGATGTTCGTGTGTTTAGTAAGATTGATTTGAGGTCTAGTTACCATCAGATTAAAGTGAAGGATGAAGATATCCATAAGACGACTTTCAGAATGCATTATGGACATTATGAGTACTCGGTGATGCCTTTCGGTATTACTAACGCGCCAGGAGTATTCATGGAATGCATGAATCATATCTTTCATACTTATTTGGACCGGTTAGTGGTGGTGTTCATTGATGATATTTTGATTTACTCTAAGCCAGAAGAAGAGCATGCAAAACACTTAAGAGTAGTATTGCAAGTTTTGAAAGAGAAGAAGTTGTATGCAAAGCTGTCCAAGTGTGAGTTCTGGTTAAAGGAGGTTAGTTTTCTAGATCATGTGATCTCAGGTAGTGGAATTGTTGTAGATCCATCGAAGGTTGATGCGGTGTTGCAATGGGAAACTCCGAAGTCAGCTACTGAGATTAGAAGCTTTTTGGGATTAGCTGGTTACTATATAAGGTTTATCGAAGGTTTTTCTAAGTTGGCACTTCCGTTGACTAAGTTGACTTGTAAAGGTAGAGCTTTTGTGTGGGATGTTCAGTGTGAAGAAAGTTTTACAGAATTGACGAAGAGATTGACGTCAGCTTCGATTTTGACGTTACCTAATCCAAGAGAGCCTTTTGTGGTATATTGTGATGCTTCTAAGATGGGTTTAGGAGGTGTGATTATGTAGAATGATAAGGTAGTTGCTTATGCATCAAGGCAGTTGAGGACTCATGAGAAGAACTATCCTACGCATTATTTAGAGCTTACTGCAGTTGTCTTTGTGTTGAAGATTTGGAGGCATTATCTTTATGGTTCTAGATTCAAAGTGTTTAGTGACAATAAGAGCTTAAAGTATTTATTCGATCAGAAGGAGCTGAATATGAGGCAACGAAGATGGTTGGAATTGTTGAAGGATTATGATTTCGATTTGAATTATCATCCAGGAAAAACGAATGTGGTAGCTGATGCGTTAAGTCGAAAGACTTTACATATGTCGGCAATGATGGTTAAAGAGTTGGAATTAATTGAAAAGTTCAGAGATATGAGATTAGTTTGCGAGGTGACGCCGCGAAGTGTTATGTTGGGTATGTTGAAGATTAATAATGAATTTCTAGACAATATCAGAGAAGCTCAAAAGTTGGATGTGAAACTGGTAGATTCGATGGTTGGAATTGATCAGTCTGAGAGTAGTGATTTTAAGCTAGATGCGCAAGGTGTGTTGAGACTTCGTAACGGAATTTGTATTCCTGATGATGCTGAGATAAAGAAAGTGATACTTGAGGAGAGTCATAGAAGTAAGTTGAGTATTCATCCAGGAGCTACAAAGATATATCAAGATTTGAAAGGTTGTTTTGGTGGCCTGGGATGAAGAGTTATGTGCTCGGTTTGTGTATGCATGTTTGACTTGTCAGAAGTCAAAAGTTGAACATCAGAAGCCAGCAAGGTTGATGCAACCGTTAGAAGTTCCAGAATGGAAATGGGATAACATTTCAATGGACTTTGTGACGGGGTTACCTAATACTTTAAGAGGACATGATTCGATTTGGGTGATTGTTGATAGGCTTACAAAGTCGGCTCATTTTATTCCTATTAACATCAGTTTTCCAGTGTCGAAGTTGGCTGAGACTTATACTAGTGTGATCGTGAAGTTGCATGGTGTTCCTTTATGCATTGTGTCAGATAGAGATCTAAGATTTACTTTTGATTTTTGGAAGAGTTTACAAGAAGCGTTGGGTTCTTAGTTGAGGTTGAGTTTAGCGTATTGATCTGACCTGATCAGAAATGGACCGTCACGGCTGGCTCCGAGCAGAAATCTTTTTGAACGAAGTGGGGGGTACCTGCAAGGCACTCCGATGCTGAAGTAAGTAGAAGTACAAGCAGGTAATAGCAAGTGTATGGTTAGAATGATGAATACCTGACCCTCTGGAAACATAGGGTATTTATAGCCCCCAGCGCTGGGCCAAGGTTCCTTCATTGGGCCGGGAAGGTTTGGCCCAATGGAGGAACTACCAGGTTCTACGTGCGTAGTGGAGACCCGCACGTGGTCCCCTTCCTGGATGTTCTGCGTGAAGTGCGGGCGGACAGAGACGCGGTCTTTTTGGGGCCTCGTTGGGAGTGCAGTGGACTGAGTCTGCCCTAGTTGGGGTGCTCGAGGTGACGTCGAGCTAGACAGCAGGATGTCGAGCTGGAGGTGTAGAGGTCGAGCACGCGACCTCAGGGAGCACGTCGGGCACGACTGTGGCCCTTTGGTCGGCATGGTCCTCAGCAAGTCTATTTGGATTGGGCCTTAGCAACTCTTTTGGGCCTGTCAGGCCCAGTCCAGAACAGGAGCCCCCCAAGTCGTGGTTCCTTTGTTAGGAGCCATGGCTTGAACTCAGGTCGTTTTCGCTTCGGGGTCTCGCGCCCGGGATAGAGATACAGGCCCTCGAGGGCCTCTCCGTGCCGTGCTCGGAGACATCTTCCGCGGTGGATGCTCGGAGGATCCTCACCGGCGTGTATCTGTCGAGCACACGAGGTATCTTTCGGGAACTGTGCCGCCACCCTATGATGATAGGGTCATCATTGCGTTGGGAGCAGTGCGTCGGGGAGCGAAACTCCGTGGTTGCCCGAGGTGACGTTTGGTATTCCACGTCATCACTATAAATAGGAACCTTGGGCCCCATAACACGTTTCTACTCTTTGCGCTCCTACTGCTGCTGTTCTTCCAGATTTTTCATAGCTGCGATCTTCTGTTACAGATTCTTTTACTCCGTAGCCGAATCCACTTTTTGATTCAAGTAAGTGGTTTATCTTCTTCATTTTCCTGTTGTAATGCATGATTTTCAGCGTTTGTAGGCGTTTTAGGGACTGTGCGTGTGGGACTAGCCCGGCAAACTCATACTTAGCTCGACATATTCATGTTTAGGACCGGCAAACGCATGCTCGTGGCCGGTAGATTCATAGTTTTAGGTAATAATCAGCAGCGCTGCCCGGGATCTTCATGATCCAGGGCGCCTGATTCATGATCGTGCCCGGTATGTTCATGGTCCTGGTCGTAGGTCTCATGATGTTGCTCGCCATGTTCATACCTTGGGTCGACATGTTGGAGAGTGGCCGCGTAGTCGGTTTGGAGAAGAACACATCGAGTTTTCTGGATGTCGGGGAGGCGACTACCTGTGTAACTGACTTTTGTGGTCGTGCATGGGACGACGTGGTTTGTCGAGCATATGGTTTCGTGCCCAATTGACTGGTTTCCCGTGCTCTGTAGGTAACCATGGCGGACGAGCCGTGCTCCTCTGGACGCCACGAACATGAGGAACAAAGTGCCGATGAGGCGGTCAGCTTGATTGATACTGTCGACGACCCTTTGCTGGATTGGGTGGGCGCCGAGCCCCGAGGAATCGCGTCGATATATATCCGGCGTGACCGAAACCCATATGCTGTCCTCGAAGCGGGCCAGGGCCAGCCTGACTTCCAAAAGAATTTCGTTGTCATGCGCCCGACCTCCCGTGCCCGGATCTGCTCGATGTACCCAGAGTATAGCTTCCCGATGTACGAGATCGCGTTCAAAGATCTTGGGTTGCGGCTGCCCTTCAGTGACTTTCAGATCGGGGTCTTCACCCATCTGGAGTTGGCCCCGTCGCAGCTACACCCGAACTCACTCGCCTTTATCCGGGCGTTTGAGCTGACATGTCGCTTTCTGAGGATCGGGGCGACCATACCGCTCTTCTTTAGAATTTTTCATCTGCAGCGCCAGTCCTGGGGAGGGAAACACAGTTGGGTCTCCTTAAAACAGTCGAGGAGACTATTCAAAATGTACATGGACTCCGTGAGGTGTTTTAAAGACAAGTGGTATGTCGTGCGGCTAGTTACCACCTCTGCTTTAGGATCCCTGTACGAGGAGGAGGCGCCCATAAGCGATGATGACGGGGAGGCGGTTTTAGGCGACGATGGGTATCCCGTGATGGCCCGTACGACCAAGTTCCCTGTGCATTGGATGTTCAGGCACTACGAGCACGGGACTGGATACTACCACACTGCTGCCGGGGACATGTGTTCGGAGGACGAGGAGGCATACGCCACTCTTTGTCGGTTCGTCGACAGCTTCCACCCGGCCCGATGGGCCACGAGGGAAGGGGAAGATGTCTTGGATGCAGAGGGTTATCCGACATTTGAGTCCCGACCGATTGATACTAAGGCACTCGTGGAGTGTCAGACGTTCAGGCAGGCTGCTCGTCTGTTAGGTCGTTTATTGGTTGAATTTCTTTGCTCGTCATTTATTTATGAACTTGCTCGACACTAACCCGTCTTTTATTTTGTGCAGGCTCGATGGCCGGTCGAAGGGAAAGACTTTTGAAGCTGTCTTGCGACCAGAAGTGAGGCAGGAGGGTCGTGAAGGCTCCCCAGGCGATGAGGATGGGCCCGCCACATAGTCCGGGCGCTCCTCAGGTGGTGAGGGTGGATTCGTCGCCCAACTCGGGGGCCGCGTCGGACGGGATCCCAGAGGTTCAAGAGGTCGATCCTAATGCCGACCTGATGCAGCGAAAGAGGACTCGGGTGGAAAGCGGTCCGGCTGTCAGCGAGGACACCAGCGCCGTCAGGTCTTTCGGGTTTCCCCCTTGTTTCAAGGAGGAGGGTTTCTTCGAGAGATTCCCTCTGTCAGTGGTTGCCGACGAGGCTGAGACTATCAAAAGGATGAGTAAGGAGGATCGGAAGAGGCATCTGGCCGCCAGTATGGACGGGCTGGTGAAAATGGCCGAAATGGCCCCGGTGTTGTCCGAGGAAGGGGGGGATCCTGTCCGTATTGAAGAACTTGAGCAGGAGAAAGCGGCTCTCACCTCGAGCTCGCGGAAGTTGAAGACTGCCCTGGAACGCTCCGAGGAGATGTTCCGCGAGCAGACAGTGCTGCTGGATGCTGAGAGGGAGATGCTGGTCCTGGAAAAGGAAAGGTCGGGGAAGCTGGCCGAGGAGGGAGAGTTTCTCCGTGCGGACAGGAATCGTCCGGAGATTGACATCGGGCGCTTGACCCAACAAATCGAGGACATGAACGCTGTCATGCTACCTACCGAAGACGAGCCGGAAGACATAGCGGCTTTGAAGAGTCGATCGGAGCTGGTCGCCCATATCCGGCTGCTCGAGGCAGATTGCGTCGGTGCTCTAGAGGAGGGGTTCGACTCCGCAGTCGGTCAACTTTCCTTGTTAAACCCTGGTCTGGTTACTGAGGGTACAGGCCACCCACATCAGATCGTGGATGGCGTGATCGTGCCCCCGCCCGACTCTCCAGGTGTCGATAATGATGGTTCTGGGGATGCCTGACTGTAGGATAGCGGGCCTGCGTGCCTTTGATATTTGTATTTTTTGGGCCTGTGTGCCCGTCGGTTGTATGTTATGAACATCGCCGGCCTTCTTGGTCGGTTTATAATTGTTTGCTTTGTCGCCTTCGGGCATTTTTATTTGAATGAATGGTGTTTTACATTTGAATGTTTTGCCCGTGCTTGAAATCTTATATATTTGCATAAAATTTTAGCCTAAGTCATGGGCCCGAGGTGTGCCCGTAAGTGGCTGTGATTTAGCGAGTGAGTCTGCCCGCCTTCCGTTTGTATACGTGCCCGGCCCTCTTTCGCTGGCCAGAGTCACCTAAGTGTTGCGCTCGAGGGGAGAGACTTCCCCTTGACCCTTTTAGATGGCCCGTCATTCTTGACGATTTGTCGGGCATGTGGAGCGAAGTTGCTCAGTCAGGCGCGAAGCCCGGTAGGGACTATTCGCCCTTGGCGTGAACTGCCCATCGCGAGCTGGGTGTTCTGCCTTACGGGTACAACGACGGTGGTGCTCGGTGTAGCTGTCCACGTCGGGCACTATCGATTGTCCTCATTTTCTGAGCGATGTTGTGCGATTTGGTCGTATGTCGGGCTTGTACCTTAGCCTTTATACGAAGTCGGACGTTTTTCCTCGTTGACCGAGCGCGGGTGTCGTTGGTCGAGGGTCCCAGGTGTTGGTAGTTTTTAACTGTAGTACTGCTTTAGCTTAGCAGCGTTCCAGGGTCGTGGTAATGTCTCTCCGTCTAATTGCTCGAGATAGTACGCCCCGGTACCAGTGGTGTCGTGGACGCGATAAGGTCCTTCCCAGTTCGCGGCCAGTTTCCCTTCGCGGGAATCCTTCTGGTTCCTACGTAATACCAGGCTGCCGATTTCGAACTCGCGCTTGATGACCTTGTCGTTGTGGCGTAGAGCCACTCGTTGTTTTAGGGTGGCTTCGCGCAGGGTTGCCCCAGATCGGATTTCCTCGACTAGGTCGAGTTCGTCCCTTAGCGCCTCGTCGTTCATTTCTTCGTCGAGGGGGTTCTCTGTTCGTCGGGATGGTTCCATGATTTCGACCGGGATGACAGCCTCGGTGCCATATGTCAGTCGAAATGGTGTCTCGCCCGTCGTTGAGTGGGGTGTGGTGCGGTATTCCCACAAGACGCTGTGGAGCTCCTCGACCCATCCCCTCTTGGCTTCGCCGAGTCGACGTTTGAGTCCTCGGAGGATGACTCTGTTCGCGGCTTCGGCTTGCCCGTTGGTCTGAGGGTGCTCGACCGACGTGAAATGTTGTTTTGTCCCAAGTTTGGTGACGAAGTCCTGGAACCCGTGGTCGGTGAACTGGGTACCGTTGTCGGTCACCAAGGCCTGCGGAATTCCGAATCTGGCGAGGATGTTTCTTTTGTAGAAACAGAGGATATTGTGCGAGGTGATTTTTGCGAGGGCCTCGGCCTCAATCCATTTTGTGAAGTAATCCACGGTGACGATGAGAAATTTGTTCTGGTAGGTTCCTTGCACGAAGGGCCCGAGGATGTCCATACCCCACCAGGCGAACGGCCACGGGGACGACAATATGCTCAGCTCGTGCGGCGGGGCGAGGTGCATGTCCCCATGCTTCTGGCACTTGTCACATTTTTTGACGTGTTCCTTGGCATCCTGCTGCATCGTCGGCCAGTAGTATCCTGCTCGAAGGGCTTTCCTTGCTAGGATTTACCGCCCATGTGCTGGGCGTTGATCCCTTCGTGTATCTCCCGCAGTACTTCGGGGATGGTAGACTCGTCGATGCATTTCAGGAGGGGAATGGAGAATCCTCTCCGGTACAGTTTCTGCTCGAGCACCACGTAGGAACATGCTCGTCGCTTGGTAACGGCAGCTTCGGCCTGGTTCAACGGGAGTTCTCCTTTTGTCAGGAAATTATAAACCGGGGTCATCCAGGACGTGGCATCCCCGATGGCATGGATCTCGACTGTAGTCGAGGGTCGTTCGATACTTGGACGTGCTAGAGATTCCTGGATGACGGATTTGTTCCCACCCTTCTTTCGTGTGCTCGCAAGTTTGGACAATATGTCCGCCCTCGTGTTTTGCTCGCGGGGAACATGCGAAATTTCTGCTCGTACGAACTTTGTCATGTGTTTTTTGACTAAGTTCAAATACTCGATGAGGTTGTCGTTTTTGGCCTGGTAGCTCCCCTGTACTTGAGAGGCGACGAGATGGGAGTCGGTGTAAATCTGTACCTTGCGGGCTCCCAGGTCCTCGGCTAGTCTCAGTCCTGCAAGCAGGGCTTCATATTCTGCCTGGTTGTTTGACGTCGGGAAGGAGAGAGCTAAGGAGTGCTCAATTACTACGCCTTCTTCGTTTTCCAGGAGGATTCCTGCGCCGCTTCCGGACGAGCTGGACGCTCCGTCGACGAAGATGGTCCACTTGTGTTCCTTCCCCGAGGGAAGGTCGTGAGTGGTCATTTCCGCGACAAAGTCGGCCAAGGCCTGTGCTTTCAGGGCTTTCCTGCTTTCGTACTGAATGTCGAATTCGGAGAGTTCCAAGGACCACTTCAGCATCCTGCCCGCCATATCTGGTCGACCCAGGAGTTGCCTCACCGGCTGATCGGTTCGCACGATGATGGTATGGGCTAGAAAGTAGTGTCTGAGCCTCCTCGCAGCATTGACGAGGGCCAGAGCAACCTTTTCTATCTGCTGGTATCTTCTTTCGGGTCCCTGTAATGCTTTTCTCGTGAAATAGACGGGTTTCTGCCCGTCGGGGGTCTCGCGGACAAGAGGTGCGCTGATGGCTTCGTTTGAAACGGCCAAGTATAAGTACAGCGGTTCCCCGTCGTCGGGTCGAGATAGCACGGGCGGCTGAGACAGGCTCTGCTTCAGATGGCGAAGTGCCTGCTCGCATTCCTCATTCCATTCGAAGGCTGCTTCCTTTCGAAGGAGTTTGAAGAAGGGGAGGGCGTGCTGAGCGGACTTCGCGACGAAGCGGGACAGCGACGTAAGCATGCCGTTCATGATTTGTATCGACTTCTTCGACGTCGGTGTTGGGAGGTCGGAGAATGCCCGGCATTTGTCGGGGTTGGCCTCAATCCCTCGTTCTGTTAGATAGAATCCAAGGAATTTTCCTGCCTTAACCCCGAACGTGCATTTCTCGGGGTTGAACCTCATTTTGCACTGTCTTGCTTGGGCGAAGACTGTCTTGAGATGAGCTGCGTGATCGGTGTCTGTTCGGGATTTGACGATCATGTCGTCCATATAAACCTCGAGCATGTCGCCGATCTGTTTGTTGAAAACTCTGTTCATCATGCGTTGATAAGTTGCTCCGGCATTTTTCAGTCCGAAGGGCATTACGTTGTAGTAATAGTTGCCCGAGCTGGTCATGAATGCCGTGCAGTGTTTGTCGCCCAGGGCCATTGGGATTTGGTTGTATCCCGAATAGGCGTCGATGAACGACAAAGTTTTGTAGCCGGCCGAGTTGTCGACCAGCATATCTATGTTAGGTAAGGGGAAAGCATCTTTCGGGCAAGCCCGGTTGAGATCAGTAGAATCAACGCACATTCTCCATTTTCCATTATTCTTTTTTACAAGTACAACATTTGACAGCCAGGTGGAGTACCGGGCTTCAGAAATAAAATTTGCCTCTAGGAGGTCTTTTACAGCTTTTTCAGCAGCCTCCGCTTTTTCTGGAGACTGCCTACGCTTATGTTGTACTACGGCCTTGGCGGCTGGATCAATGGCGAGGTGGTGACAGGCGACCTCAGGGTCGATTCCGGGCATCTCCGCAGCTCTCCAGGCGAAGAGATCAGCATTCTCGCGCAGACAGGCCTTGATTTGCTTCCTGGCCAAGTCGGGGAGGTCTTTGCCAATCTTCACTCCCTTGGTCGGGTCTGCGTCGAGGGGAACAAGTTCAAAATCCCCGTCCGGAATTGGTCGGAGTGGGATTTGCTCGCTGCTGGATGGCTCGTCCTGATCGAAGCGGGCGTCGAGGGCTATGGAGTCGACCTTCGGTGGAGCCTTCTAGACTTCTTCCTCGGGGGATGCTTTCCTGTCGGGCTCCTGTTTTGTCCTTTTAGCGGGTCTGGTCCCTATATCGACGGTATCCCGTCCCTTAGAAGCAGCGTTGAAGCACCTACGGGCAGCGGCTAGGTCTCCTTGGATGGTGGCTACCCGTGCCCTTCTGGTGTAGAACTTCATCTTCAGATGGACGGTTGAGGGCACCGCTGTTAGCTCTGCCAGTGTCGGTCTCCCCAAGATGCAATTGTATAGAGACGGGCAGTCAATGACGAGGAACCGGACCTTAACTTGTCTCGTAGCCGTTCCTTCGCCGAACGTAACCAGGAGCTCGACATAACCCCAAGGTTTAGAAGTCGAGCCGTTGAAGCCTTGTAGATCCGACCCCACATACGGGGAGAGATGTGAGTCGTCCAGCTGTAAGGTTCGGAATAGCTGGCTGTACATAACGTCGACGGAACTCCCTTCGTCGACCAAGATGCGATGCACGTCAAAATTGGCCATTCTTGCCCTTATCAGTAAGGGGATGACCGCGTTCGGGGCTCCGCCGGGGAGTTCTTCTAGGTAGAAGGTGATGGGCTCTGACCTGCCCTTCACCCTTTCGAATGTTACTGTTTACGGGGGAGCCATGTCGACCAGCTCGTCCAACTTCCTCTTAGCTGAATTGATGGTGAGGCCGTTGAACCCGCCCCCGTTGATGACCATGGTGGAGGGAAAGTATTCCCACCTGCTGTGCGTTGTCAGCGGCTCCTGCAGGTGCTCGGGAATGTCGAAATCCTCGGGCCTGGTTACCGAGAAGGCGGTCTGGATAGGCACCGACTCGTCTGATGGTCGGGCGTCTTCTTCTGGCTCCTTGGCTTCATGGGCGTCACGACGAGGAGCGTCGTTTCGCCTGTACTGCGCGAGCCTCCCTCCCTTGATGAGGGTTTCGATGGCGTCCTTGAGGTGGACGCAGTCCTCTGTCAAATGACCATGACTCCTATGGTATTGACAATATTTATTTTTATCCGCCCCTGGCTTGGCGGGAGCAGGTCGGGGACGCTTGACGCCGCCGTCCTTGAAGTCTGTACTGGCACACTCCGCCAAAATACGCTCGCGGGAAGCTGTGAGCGGAGTGTACTCGGTGAAACGGCCCGAGGGGCCCCTTTGTTCCCGGACTTCCTGGGGTCGATCTTCTTTCCTTTTCTCCCCGGTACGTTGGGGAGGAGCCTCTTGGCGTGAGCTACTGCTGTTGTTGGGACCCCGAGCCCTAGAGTCTCGGGCCCTGTTGGCAGCTTCCCTCTCCTCGTAGTCCATATATGCTCGGGCCTTATCGAGGAGGGCATCAAAAGTCGGAGGTGGCTCAATACCCACAACCTTTCTGAATTCTCAGCCGGGGAGGAGACCCCTCTCCAACAAGTATCTTTTCATATGGTCCGTGCAGGGGACCTGTATTGCTTCTCGGTTGAAGCGGTTGATGAACTCCCTCAAGGTTTCATCCTGTCTTTGGATGATGGCCTCGAGGGCCGCCTCGGTCTTCGGATGGCGCCGAGAAGCTGTGAAGGAACTGATGAACTGGTTCTTCAGGTTCTGCCACGACGTGATTGAGCCCGAGGCGAGTCCTTTATACCAGTCCATGGCTGCCTTCCTGAGAGTCGTGGGGAAGAGACGGCACTTGATGGGCCCCCCGACATTATGATAGTGGAGCATGGCTTCGAACCCGTCAATATGGTCGACCGGGTCCGCAACTCCGTCATACTCCTTCAGATGTGGGGGCTTCTCCATGCCCGGGGGGATGGGTGCATCCATGATGGCCTGCGACAGGGGACCGCGAGGGTCGTCCTCGTCGCTCCTCTCCGGAGAAAGAGATGGGGACCTGTAGTATTGTCTGGCACGGTGGTCGTGCTGAGTTTCCCTCGAGCGTGATGCTTGGTGGTTGAATGTTACACGCCCGTCCCCGGCGTGCCTCTTGTCGTGCCTTGTCGGGTCGCGACTGGGTTCTCCGGCAGGGATGGCGGGCTGTCTCTCCAAATAGGGGCGCCTTTGCTTTGGCCGGGGAGAGGGGCTTCTGGAGTTCTCCCTGTAGTGTCTCCGCGGGGGAGAAGGGTGTCGAACTTCTGTGACCCGAGGAGGTGGAGAATGTGGCCTCCGATGCCTCCTCGGGGGTCGTCGGTCATCTTCAAGGGCCCTTAGTCTTTCTCCTTGGGCGAAGATGAGATAGTTTGTCTGATTAATGGCCGCGAACAGTGCCTGAGTCGTGGCATCTGCCCCGGCGGGAACTGGGACTTCGTGGAACCGGGCAGCTCTGTAATGAGCGAGAGCTACCGGGTCGTCTTCAAGTGGTGGTGGGATCGGGGAGGATGATGCAGTAGCCCCGTCCCTGTAGGAGGAAGTTCCAGGGGCAGTCGTCACAGGAATGGTACTGTGGCCGGGATCACCGGGGTTATCGAGGTGTCCATTCTTGTCTGCGGTGCCGTTATTAGTGTCGGCGACACGGACGTGCTGCTCGTCGCGAGCTGGATCAGCCATGACAGGTAGTTGAATTGAGCTTTGGTCTTTTGAGTTGTTTGTTAGACGGGGAAGCTAGTTTCCCACAGACGGCGCCACTGATCTGACCTGATCAGAAATGGACCGTCACAGCTGGCTCCGAGCAGAAATCTTTTTGAACGAAGTGGGGGGGTACCTGCAAGGCACTCCGATGCTGAAGTAAGTAGAAGTACGAGCAGGTAATAGCAAGTGTATGGTTAGAATGATGAATACCTGACCCTCTGGAAATAGAGGGTATTTATAGCCCCCAGCGCTGGGCCAAGGTTCCTTCATTGGGCCGGGCAGGTTTGGCCCAATGGAGGAACTGCCAGGTTCTACGTGCGTAGTGGAGACCCGCACGTGGTCCCCTTCCTGGATGTTCTACGTGAAGTGCGGGCGGACGGAGACGCGGTCTTTTCGGGGCCTCGTTGGGAGTGTAGTGGACTGAGTCTGTCCTAGTTGGGGTGCTCGAGGTGACGTCGAGCTGGACAGCAGGATGTCGAGCTGGAGGTGTAGAGGTCGAGCACGCGACCTCAGGGAGCACGTCGGGCACGACTGTGGCCCTTTGGTCGGCATGGTCCTCAGCAAGTCTATTTGGATTGGGCCTTAACAATGCTTTTGGGCTTGTCGGGCCCAGTCCAGAACACGTATCATCCTTAGACAGATGGTCAGACTGAACGAACTATTCAATCGTTAGAAGAATTGCTGAGGGCATGTGTTCTTGAGCAAGGAGGTTCGTGGGATACTTATCTTCCGTTGATAGAGTTCACTTATAATAACAATTGTCATTCTAGTATTGGAATGGCACCTTTTGAAGCGTTGTATGGTCGAAGATGTAGAACTCCTTTATGTTGGCATGAATCTGGTGAAAGTGTAGTACTTGGACCTGAACTTGTTCGTGAGACTACTGAGAAAGTGAGGTTGATTCGAGAAAAGATGAAAGCTTCCCAAAGTAGACAGAAGAGTTATCATGACAAGCGTGGGAAAGACTTATAATTTCAAGCGGGTGACCATCTGTTTTTGAGAGTTACACCTGTGACTGGTGTTGGGCAAGCGTTGAAGTCTAAGAAGCTCACTTCTTGTTTTATAGGACCATATCAGATTTCGAAGAGGGTTGGGAACATTACTTATAGAGTGGCTTTACCTCCTAATCTTTCGAATTTGCATGATGTGTTTCATGTGTCGCAACTCCAGAAGTATATTTCAGATCCATCTCATGTGATTCATATGGATGATGTGCAAGTACAGGATAACCTTACGATGGAGACGATGCCTGTACGGACTGCGGATCATGAAATAAAGACTCTAATGGGCAAAGAGATTGCTTTGGTTAAAGTGATTTGGCTAGGAGTTGCCGGAGAAAGTATGACTTAGGAGTTGGAGAGAAAGATGTGAGACTCCTATCCTGAGTTGTTTGATTAAGGTAAATTTTCGAGGACGAAAATATTCTAAGTGGGGGAGAGTTGTAACGCCCGTAATTTAATTAATTATTTAATTTAATTGAATAGCCGTTGTTATTCATCAACACTTGTGATCACTCCTTCGATTCTGCATCAAAGCTTTTAATCGTCACAAGAGGTAACTGTTTCTATCACTGATTATGCGTATTCGTAAGGATCACTAAAGGATAAATTTTGTTTTTCGTTGCGCATTGTATCACAATTTTCCTTCAGGATGTTCATCGAATTCATAATATCGTATTTAAAATAACTTATTATTATTATTTCAAAAATATTTTATTTATTATATTCAAAATATAATTAAAGTATAATTTTAATAAATGTTGAAAGTGGCGGTGACCAGTGTAACGCTCGTAATTTAATTAATTATTTAATTAAATTATTTTTGGAATATTTGTGAAGTTGTGTTATGATGATAGTTGATGTGTTGTTATTATTGAATTTATTTATTCTATTAAGTTTTGGAATAATATTAGAATGATAATATTATTTGATGTGTGCTTGTTTTAAGGAATAGAAGTAGTCGAAAGGGGGGGGGGGGGGGTAGGAGTCTTAAGCCCATTAAGGCATAAAGAGAATTATAGGATTATTATATTAGTTTTTAAAAATAACAAGAAAAGAAGAAGCTATAAGAAGAGAAGGAAATAAGGGTTGGAAGAAGAGAAAGAGAATGTGAAAGTTGCAGAAAAGAAGGAAAAGAGGCAGAACGAAATTCAATCGGAAAAGTCGTAGAGCAACCTTCAATCCAAGGTAAGGGTGGGGTTCTGACTCTATAATAGGGTTTATGATGAGTGGTATGTGGGATTAAATGTGAAAAGTTGTCTTGTTTATGATTTGAATGTATATGTTGTTATATGATGAAGATCAATGATTTAAAGATGAGTAATGATGCCCTAATAATGTATATTTGATGTAGAAATATAGGATGATTATAATTGATGATTACCTATGGTTAGAGGATGTTTTTAGGGCCTAAGGCAAGGAAACAGTTGTGAAAACACAGTGAAATCGCAGAAAATATTCATGACAGAATAGTATGTGTCGACCCAAAAGCCATGCGTCGATGCATGAAGGCTTTTAGACTCAGGATGAGTCGATACGAAGAAGTCATGCGTCGATACATGCAAGCTTTTAGACTCAGGATGAGTCAATACATAGGACCATGTATCAATATATGCAGTGTTGCAGACTCAGTATGAGTCGATACAAAGAGAGTATACGTCGATACATGCAGCGTGTTAAGCCCAGTACACGTCGACTCAAGAGATTACGCGTTGACTCATGTAGCCTGATTTTTGACAGATTCGTTTCCAAAGGCTGTAACTTGAGTTTCCGGATTCCGTTTAAGGTGTCGTTCGAAGTGTTGGATAGCTAACGTGATGAACTATATTCTTAAGGATTAAAAATGAAGGATGAGAAGAATAATCCTAGTACCAAAATTAGGATTAGAGTTAGCTTCCCGCGTTAATTGCTATGATGATTTTGTGAAATATGGTGAGGATAAGACGATTATAGATTATTGCATGGTTCATGACAGTAAGAATTAATGATGATAATGATGTAGTATTACATAATAATATGTAGAGGTTGGTTAACTAGATGTAATACTTAGATTATTAATTAATTATAGGCAATATCATGTTGTAGGCCTATGGCCAATGTTGAAGGATTATCGGTCTGCTGTTGTATTGTTGTTGTGGCTGAGTTGCTGTGAATTATGATGCTAAATGATGTTTGATGAATTACTATGATAAATGATGTTTGATGAATTATGATGATAAATGATGTTTAATGAATTGTGATGATAAATGATGTTTGATGAATTATGTTAATAAATGACGTTGATGAATGATGTTGATGAAAGATGTTGATGAAAGATGTTGAGATGCCTCTAATAATTGGAAGCTATTAAGATGTAAGCTTCTTGTCAATGATGATGTTGTATTGAGATGTTGTTAATTATGGTGTTGTCATTACATTCATGATTGTGTCGCATACATTGCATTTCAAGATGTAGCTGATGCTCGTTAAGATGGCCTGTATTGGTGAATATTAAGATGAAGGCTTATGCCTTGTTGATGCCTTTATTGATTGGCAATTATTTTGAGATGAGAGTTCTGTCCAATGGTACCACATGCATTGCATAATATTGAGTCGCATTATTTGATTGCATAAAGAGGTTGTGTATTGATGCGGTAAATGTGTATATTGTTGGTATTCTGTTGCGATTATTGTTGTTTATACGATGAGAAGTGGTGATATTATGTGATCTAATTTAATATATTATTTATCATACGTTTTATTATATTGTTAGATATCTCACCCCTTCTGTTTGAATGGTACCCTTACGTTGGTAACGTGCAGGTAATCCAGAGTGAAGGTGGTTTACCTTCGGTAATTCGAGTCGGTGTCATTGCTCTGATACGTAACACTAGCGGGGATGAACACTAGTTGCTTCTAGTTATTGATTATTTCAGTTGTTGAACTTTAATTCGTTTGTTGCTAAGTATGCATTATTTTGAAGTTGTCGTAATTGTTGGACAAATATGTTATTATGATTTTCCGCTGCGTAGATGTTCAAGTTGTTGAATTAAGAGATTAAATTATTATGCTGATGATTCATCCGAAGTTTTTAAGTGTTATGTATCCACGTTGAATGCAATGTGTTTTTAAAGTTGAATTTGTTGCATCCTGATTCAGTTGCATGAATTTTATAACTCTGATTTACATTTACAATTGCCGGGTAGAATTGGGGTGTTACAACCAACATACAATGTTGGATGACAGTGTACAATAATCATTTGCAGAGAAATTTACCTGACACCCCCTCAATTGAACCTCACACTCCTACATATTTTCAAAATACTAAAAATACTCCTCTCATTTTTTATTAACCACATTTTGTAAAATTGTCTCTCAGTCACAAAAAGTGTGGTAGATTTTTACCCCCACATAAGTTTTACCGAATTAATTGAAATATTTGGTATGTATCACTATATTTACTAGATGTTTAAAAAAATATGGTATATCTGATATTTTTCCACACCCCTTAAAAATCCAATGGTATTATTTTTTACGGTTGTGATTATGTCGACACTTTTGTAGGATTGTGATTGCACCAAAAATTTTGTGTGGTCAATAATGATTTAAAGCTTGTATAAATATGTCTCATACGTTGTTAACAAAACACCTCACAATGTTTCATTTTTGGAACCTCGCATTTGTCTACTTCAACAACGTGAAACCTGCTATTGATTTTAGGCTCACATAGGAAATCCCTTTTGATGTTCTAAAATTAAAAGGGATAATCTCTTGCACGACCAAGACAACAGGAGAGTGGTTAAGATCAAATATCATTCATCATCAATTGATAACAAAGGAAAGGTTAAGTTCGACAACTTTGAGTTGAAGTGCGATGAAGATTTAAGAATTATATGGAGCACATATCACTAACATGAAACAAAGAGTCAAATTAAGGTGGATGCGACATTTGCAAGATTTGTCGACGATATTATTAAGATCTTGAAAAATCTTGAACCATCTAGTAATATATAAGTTTTGTTCATATTATTTTCTTTTTAAGTTATGTTAAGCAATGTTCATGTTAAGCTATGTTCATCCCGCAAAAATGTAGTGTTAATTTTCATCTAATGCAATGTTAAGGTAAAGTGTTAATAATATACAAATAACTCATTACAACCCCAAAATAATGTTAGTGACAATATATAATGAACAAACTAATTAAATCTATGTAGGTCCACCATGGACAATGTCAGCAACCAGTGATATGTATATGACATCAATGTATACATGATAATTATCCGCTAAGATAGTACATCCTACAAGATGCAACATGTATAGCCTAGAGGCTAATGCATACATAGAATGCTCCACCATATGTTATGATACATATTACAAAGCCAAAAGAGACGGAAGTGAGCACTCCGGTTAGTCCTAAACTCATCTAAGATCAACTTTAGTGTAAAACAACTTAAAATAAAAATATTTATACACATCTCTATGATAATCTAAATGTCACATGATTAACATATACTTAGTGAGCAAGATAAGGTTACTGGGCTTTCCAAGGAACCCTCCATCTGTATTAACATATGACTCTGTATTAATCTACGTAGGCACCTTCGTATCAGTAAGAGCAGGAACCTCCATATCAGCTTGAGGAGGAACCTCCATATCATCTGAAACTGCTAACTTAACATCATCAACAATGACAACATCTGACTCAGAATCATGATCTTTGGCACGTCCAACTCTACTTACTCTACGATGGAGATGGCACAATTTACGAGATTGTTCAATCTTCCTAGGGGAGAATCAATGGAGACTATTCTATCTGTCCTAGTATGCAACTGTTTTTTGTCATCTCCGCCACCTTCACCATAGCTTTTTACAGCTACTTTTTCTGCTCTCTGTCAAACTAGGAATAATCTTGCCCTATTTTCCTCTTCTTCTCACTACAACAAAAAAATTCTTAAAGAAATTGACCTATATTCGATAACACCATTGAATATACTGACAATTTAGAAGTATGCTATGCTTATTTGAGTTTATATCGACATTTTAGAAATTGTCGATATGCGTATATGTATTTTTACCGACGATCTAAAATATCGGTATAAACACTTACAACCATATCAGATATTTATAAAGTGTCAGTAAAAATGAAAGTAAAATTTTAAATTTTGTCAAACATTTCTAAATTGTCGGTATAAATCTATAATAATAGTACCCGCGATTTCAAAAATTTAATAAAAAAACATGATTAAATATCTAATATCCTAACAAAATTATCGATATAAATGCGTAAATTTAATACAAAACAACATTTACTATTAAATATATGATATAAAATTCAAAATCATCGGTAAGAATTTAAATATTTTGAAAAATTCTTAAAAATGATACTGTCAAGTAAATATTGTGTTTTTTAATTATAAGTGTATTATGGTCAAATTAGGAGATATGTGAGGATGTGACGTCCAATAAAGAAGGTGCCAGATAAATTCTTAATTTTTATTAATAAAAATATTTAATTTTTTAACTAATTATAATTCTTTAGTTTTTAGTTTTTTAATATTTTATATTAATATTGTTAATTTGCTAATATTTTACTCATAATAAAATTAAGTTATTAACCTTGTAATATTCAATTCTTAATTTTTCCCATCAAATCAACCTTATTTACTCCATTTTTTTTAATTTTATAAATTGAGCGTTTTCATAATAAAAAAAAAGTGATACATTAGATTTATTAACCTCTATAATATTAAAGTTTAGACGTTGAAATAAGATTACTTTAGATAAAAAGAATGCAACAAAGTTCCAAATCCAATGTACATGTGCAACCAATAATAATCTTGTATAATGATAAAAATTACTTTACTACCGACATTGATCGATCAATCAACATCAAATATCTTTATACAAAGCATAGTTTCTCTTAGGAGAATTGTTTGTCCAAAATGTTGAGCTAGCTATAAAGCTTCATTTAGAACTAGTCCAAATCTTTTTCTAGCTTTAAAATTATAATTAATTCATTTCATAACTTAATCTTAGGATACATTGAATACAAGTTCTTACTTGTAAATCATCCCAAAATCTAATGCATAACATTAATCCAATTTCAAATGGACGTGTGGCAGTTTTGTTTGTTTCATCAACTTGTAAGTTTTATCTTTAGATATAATAATAAATTACTGTGTTAATTAGCTAGGTTTTGTTTTTGGATAAATTAATGAAAGGAGGGAAGTAGTAGTAGGAATTGGATTGTGTTGGGGGAGCACGTGAGGGCAAGTTGAACATGGACAGCTCTAAGCAAAAACAGATGAAATAATTATAGTAGCTGGAAGTAGAATTTAATGGCAATCATAAAATTGCAAGTCCCATCTGTTCCTTCCTCCATCACAGATTGAGAGCTAGAAAATCATGCATGTATTGTTCATTGTGGGGTAACCTAGCTAATTGTCTTTCATATGGGGTCTTTTTATTTGGTCCTAGATAATTCTCTTTTAATAATAATAATAATAATAATAATAATAATAATAATAATAATAATAATAATAATAATAATAATAATAATAATGACCAATTACGTCCAAGTACAATCAAACTTAAAATAAAATTTCTGCAGTTAAGAGATTATTAGGATATAAATCTCATATCTCTACAAGTAAGAGTGATAATAAGGATCGAGTCTATCAAATATCTGTTTAGACCGTCATGTTTACGGGTTGAGTCAAATTTTTTTGACTCGTGACCTTTTACTTTGTCAGTCCTGCCTTTTCTTTTTTATAGAATTTTTAAAGACGTAGGTTTAAATAAGATATACACGATTTTTTGTCACTTTTAAAATTTAGGAGTGTATGGGTCTAACCAAGGTTTTCTATTCCTCTTGAGTTGTTTTTTTTACAGGTCAAATATTTCTTATCCATCTTACTACTTTGTTTGCACTGTCTTGTTTATTTGTGGTTTTTGACAAAACATATATGTCTATTTGTCATCCCTATCTACAAGTATGGAGCATGTTGTTTACCATTGAGTCAAATAATAAGTTATATTTTGAACATTATGAGTATATATATTTATTCGGAATGAATTCAATAAAAAATTATTTAAAATTTTTAAAAATACAAATTATTTAGACGGTCTTTTTTTAATGATAAAATAATATATTAAAAAAGAGGTGAAAATCACAAATACATAAGAAAGACATTAGTTAGCACAAGATGTATTAAACGAATCACCAACAAGAAAAACAAAGGTACGACAAAAACAAAAATAAAAACCAAAGAAACACCAACAAATAAAAATCCAGAAGAACCATATAGAAAAAGCCAAAACATAACTACAAATCTCACCCCATAGAATTTATGCAATAACTCATACTACCAGAACCACCATCAACAGATCGAAACCCACCAAGAGAGAACCGAAAACTACAAACATTGTCAGCCCCATAATCAAGATAAACACTCAACCTTCTATTCATTAAGGTAGATGATAGGGTTCTGTTGTACACCAAAATTTTTCCTCCCATTTTTCTTCAGGTCATCTCCTCATACTCCTAGGGTTTTCAATTGCTCAAGGATACTCAATGTTTGATCAGACAAATTCTCCTCCTAAGCAAGTAACCTACAACTAGGGTTTCACTTTTCTCAAGTAAATTTGAGCCTATAATTCCTTAAGTGAATTTCATAGTTTCTCACATGTCTCTAAGAATGTTCATGCCAAATCTCAAGCCTTGCATCACAAGTTTGCTCAGGAAAATGCTCAGATGACTGAAAATCAACTATATTGGATAAAAAGTCAACTGTGGTCAACATACAATTAAACTTCAAGATTTTTGGTCAACATCAAGATTTTGAAGTCACATTAATTATTTGATCAAGGTTTGATCATGATTCGTCAAGAAAACTCTTAATTCATCAAAAGTCAAAGTTGCCAAATTAGGGTTTTAAGGAGAAGTCAACTGAACTTTGACCAAGCATAACTTTCACATGTTTCATCATATTTTTCTCAACCAAGGCTCATTGCGAAGGAAATTCAATTTTCTACAACTTTTTCTCTCTAAACTCAATTCCAAAAAATGCTTAATTTGAGAGATATGGGTCAAAACATTATAGGTCATTTCAAAAGTCAACAAAAATATATTTTTTGTCAAGGCAACTTACATCAAGATAAAGTCTTAAAATGAAAAAATGGTCAACATAGAGATTGTAGAGGACATCTTGAGCTTTCTAAAAAGTCTAAGATAACATTCAAATGATAAAAAATTGAGTGAGTTATGATAGGTGCAAGTTGGAAATTTTGAGAAAATGCATAAAACCAAAAGTGACCAAACTTAAAATTTTGGGCTAATGGGCTGATATTTCAAGATCCATGTGTGTTATAGGCCTCATTTTGAACCTCAGAAGTTATTTATACACCCCTTGGGTTATTATTCTATTTATTTTTGATTTTATTTATTTAAAATTCAAAATTAAATAAGATAAAGTCAAGCTTTCTTACAAAAGTCCAAGCCCACAACCTTTTGACCTAATTCAAGCATTATATATCCTCTTCATTCAGACATAACAAGCCACGAAAAAACCCTTGCAAGAAGCCTTTCCAAAATCTCATAAAATTCTCAAAAACAAGGGCAAATCAAGAACCCTAGTTTCATCCCTCCTCAATGCAAACCAACCATTCCAAACGACCTCTGAAGTGTTGTGGGGTAATATTAGATCATTTGCAATGATCCAAAGGACCTGAAACACATGAACATACATCATCGATTTTACATTCTTGCATGAATTTGTATTTTTTATTTTCTTTATGTTTTAATACACACTAACATCACTAATGTATTTCTGAGGTTCAATAATGCGGGATTGGATCATCGCATGGCCTCCATAATGACTGGATCACGTATGGCCATTCTTGAGCCGTTTTAAGCTATTTGTTTCGTATCTCCTTGTACAAGCTCGCCGAAGAAGACGACCGGAGCTAGGGCTCCGGCGCTTCTCCGGTCTAGTAATGTTGTTTTATTATATATTTAATTCATTTCAATAAAATAAACATATGTATAGCCACTCCAGTGGTAGAAGCGCGCGCGATAAGGCACTTGTGTACAAGGGTGTGGGTTCGATCCCTGCCTTTTTGGTTTTTCATATTTTCTGATTTTTGAAGATCACACGCAGCGCTCGTCTTCCTCATACAATGCACCTTCAGTCTCGCAACCCTCAGATCCATATTTGACGCCTTCAAGACGCGCAAACTATGATGCAACCTCATTGAGTGACCATACAGGATCAGGCGGACCCAACCTTGGGCCTAAACCTTCTTTACAATTCATACCCTCCCTTTTTGTTGATTCAGGCCCAAATTCCTTCTTTTATATTTTCTTTTTTTCTCTTTTTACTTTATTTTTATTTTAATTAAAATATAAAAAAATAGTTTTAGGTTTTCTTAATTAAAATAAATTAGGGATTAGTCTTTAATTAATTTTTTATTAATTTAATTAATTAATTATTTTTTAATTAAAATTAATTGGATTTAATGCGTTTTAATTAATTATCATAAACTATTTTCTTCATAAAAAAACACCAAAAATATTTTCCTTTTCTATTTTTTATCTTACTTTTATATTTCTTAGATCGATTGTATAAGTTGTGCGAATGTAATAGTCTAGATTTTATTTTTCGCTCTTTTTTATTATTATCATGTAACTGTTTATGGGATGTAATAGTCTAGGTTTAGATTCCACACTTTACGTTTCCGCATCTTTTTATGTAACTTCCCCGAAGCGTTATAATAGTTTTAGGTCTTTACATTCCGCATTTTACTTTTCTTGCTATATTTTATACTGCTAGTAACTAGAGTTTATATGGAAAGACTAAAAGCAAACGATAGAAAATCCTAACTGCAAAAATAAAATAACTAATTGAATACATTTGCACACTCGCACGTCTAGGGTAACCTCCCTTGTTGCCTTAGGAATAAAAACAATCATGTCCCTCGAAAGTGGGGATGCTTTAGAAAAGTCCCTTGAATTAAAGATCATAGTCCCTCAGTGATCCTTTCGACATTGCCTTTCGGTAAATGATCTAGTCCCTTACGAAAATTGCTAAAGCATCCTTACCAGTTGCCTTCGATGACCATACGATGACCCTACGCCCGTCCATTCACATTCAATGAATAGGGTTACCTACCAACTAATGGTATGGATAAAACTATCTCTAAAGGAGAAGGAAAGAATAAGAAAGACTTTAGTGGGTAAGAAACTCCTAATTGCTTGCTCACAACTTTTCTCACATACAAAACATTTCTCACACTACACTTTCGAACAAATATTTTCAAAAAATACTTTGTACGCATTCTTGAGTACATTGGCTTTTCAAAATATTTTAAAATAAATCATACACACACAAAGCAATTTTTTTAAAAGTGAGCTAAGCAAATAAGAGCCCGTAGATAACTACAGATGAAAAGGATGCTAACACATTTCTTTTTCATAACCTACCCCCTGAACTCAAAATCTTTAAGGTCTCTCCTGTTCTTTTCAACCTTTCCTTGTTGGATAAAAGAAAAGTCGGAGGTGACTCTTGCTATCTGAAACATTTGCGATAAAACGCAAAGTAGTCAATTCTCCCACCGTATTACAGGTTCTAAAGTTAATTAGCGAAAGTACATAAGTCCACCACTACTACAAAAAGTATCTATTACCACAATTGAGAAAAGCGTTTTACCATGGTTGATTGTCTGTGGTAACTAATGGCGTGATGGAAAGTGTGTTACTTTTCACCACGTGCCTAAGGTCGAGATGAAAAACTGGATAGTGCGCTAGATTTTACCACAATTGGAACTTTCAACTGTGGTAAAATGTCAGCCATCCAACTTTTCCCATGGCTGGAAGTTCCAATTGTGGTAAAAAGTCAGTCATCCTAACTTTTCACCATGATTAAAATTTTCAACCGTGGTGAAAATTTAGTCAGCCCAATTTTTCATCTTTGTCACATGCTTTGCCTAATGAGAACTTCTTTCACAACATAGAATATTAAATATTTCTAACATAACAACAACAATCAATCAATAGAATTATTAAACATTAAATCTCAACAATAACAACAAAAAACAAAATCAATAAAATCATTAAACATTAAATCTCAACAACAACAATATCATCAAAAACTAAATCAATAGAATCGTTAAACATCAAATCTCAACAACAACAACAACAAAACTATATCAACAGAATCGTGAAACATTAAATCTCAACATCAAAAACAACAAAAGCAAACAACAACAACAATAACAAACACAACAACAATAAAAATAAAATCAATAAAATTCTTAAACATTAAATCTCAACAACAATAAAAACAACAACATTAAATTTTTTATATAACACAACAATAACTAAATTGTTAAGTTGAATTCATTCTTTCCAAATCTTGTTCGAGTTGAATAATACATAGTGTAGTTGTGAAACTAGTTAATTAAACAAAATGATGTTTTTAATTTTTGTTTATGAAAGAAAATATGTTTTTGAGTTTGTTTTAGTGGAGAAATAGAGTTTCGTAAAAGGAAGGTGAAGTTTGAAGGGAGAAGATGAAGTTCGTCTAAGACAAAAGTGAATGAACGTAGAGAGTTATATATCATGTAAATTGTGATTTATTTTTAATTTAAAATTAAAAAAAAAGGAAGATAACACTTTTCACCACATATGTATAGGTTGGCAGGAGATATGAATGCGTTAGTAAGAAATTCGATTTGGAGAGAGGGTGAGGGATCAATTTGGAATGTTAACTGGTTGGGTATGTTGAATGAGGGAAACAAAAAACTAGAGGGGGAGATGAGAGATAGGGTGAAAAGCATTAATCTGAAGGTTAATGTGAGAGATAGTTAGGGATGACACGGGAATGAATATTCAGTTAAAGACGCTTATTTTTTTCACGGTTGGGTTGGAAAATAAAGACATTGAAGCAAAGGCTATAGTGGATGCTTGGAGTAATCTCATTCCGCTAAAGGTATCAATATTGATGTGGAGGATTTGGCAAAATAGAATTCCAAATAGAGACAATTTAATCAAAAGAGGTGCTTGGATATGTCTCAAAATTATTGGCCTTTTGGGTGTGGTAAAGAGGAAAATGTTGCTCACAATTTCTTAGAGTGTCCGATAGCGGAAACAACTTGAAATGAGATCCTTAGATGACTAAAAGTTGTTTATCTATAGCACAATTTTGCATTGTAGAATTTTTATCAGTTTGCAGGTTTATGCAGCGGAGGTAGGGTTATGAATGAGAGATTCAATGTCATATGGTTCGTGTGTATTTAGATTCTTTGGAGGAGGCGAAACCACTTAATTTTTAGAGAAAATGTCGGTCGAGAAATGACGTGTATAGAGGACATACAACTGACAACATGAAGATGACTTAGGAGTAAGGCGGCTGGTTTTAACTCAACTATCAATCAGTGGATAACAAACCCAAATGAGTGTTTAGGATAGAGAGGCCAATTGTTGGTTTTATATTTGTGAAGTCTATTCAAAACGTTCAGGAGTGGTTTGGTTATGGCAGCCCCCTGCTAGAGGTTTTTTAATTTTCTGGGTTTTATGCATGGTTTGGTACTACTAGTTAAAGGCGGTTAGTGCTGACTATTTGGAGGGTGTACATTATCGGTCTGCCGCATAATGCAAGTCAGAGAAGGAGGGTCTTTTAACTGAGGTGGAGTTTATGAGGCTGATCAGAAGCTAGATGGATTTTTAGATAGGTCTTGGATATAGGTGGGACTTAGGTGGTCATGATGTACCGGGTGTTTTATCATATTTTTTTTTTTTGGTTTTATGTTGGTAATGTTGTGTTTATATTTTTTTACTAGTTCTATTTGGATTGGAGGTAATTAGTTATGGAGACTAAAATTGTAAGTGGCATTTCTTATGCCATGTTTATGTTTTTTATTTAATAAATATTTGGCTTTTAAAAAAATTGTAATTCTGACCGTAGTTAAAAATGACTTAAAAAGAAATAAAAAACAAAATCGTTGGTGCTGAAATTCGAACCCATGATCAGTGCAATTTTTCTCCACGGTTGAAATTCTCAACCATGAGAAAAGATGGCTTATTTTTTACCACGGTTGGAATTCTAACCGTGGGGAAAAATGGAATAAAAGTAAATAAAAACAATTGTTGGAGCTGGAATTGAAACTCATTACTAGTGTAGTTTTTCTCAACGGTTGGAATTCCCAACCGAGGCGGAAATGACTTAAAAATGAATAAAAACAATACTGATGGTGTTGGAATTTGAAGAGTGTCTCAGAGGAACTTTTTCCCACGGTTGAAAACCTTGACTGTAGGAAAAAGTGACTTAAAAATTATAATGAAAAGAAGCCGATTAATAGAATAGATTTTACCTAAATGAATTAATTGACGAGGTAATTGTTCAGTACGAAATGTACATTTTGTATTGGTGCATATTTGATCTACTTAAAAACCATTTCAAGGTCAGAAATACGTTCTTCTGAACCACTTTATTCACAATTGTAAAACTATCATTAAAGATACAATAATTATACACACCCTTCAAATAGATCAACAACAACATATCAAATTATTACAAAATCACTCTTAAACTTAACCCAACTAGTTAAAGAGATGAAAAACTCAAACAACAATTTTATAATTATTAGGAAGAACTACCTTTAAGCCTAACCACTTAAAAATTATATACAAAACTAACAATGCTAACTCAGGTGACAGAAAAATGAAAAATCGCCTCAAACGATCCTCCACACATAAGAGAAGAGATCCCATTTTAATCAACAATCAACCCTTTTAAACAAATTTTCTTTAAAAGAAAATTTATCTTATAAAAACTGTCAGAACAAACTACCACCTAATAAAACTCTTTTCTATTTTTATTGTGTTTTGGGATTTTTTACTAGTAAATAAATATATTAAAAAAAATAAAAGAGGTACTTCAATATTAATTATCAAAAGTTTTAGATGTGATCAGCAAAAGAGCCTGTCTATTATGGATTTTTGCATATGTGTTGGAATACTCATATACTCTCATAATTCTTCTTTTATTATAAATATTAATATTATAATAATTAATATATCACTAATATCTAAAACTGTTTTTGTATTATATGTATATATAATTTGTTTGCTTTTTGTTTTTGGGTGGGTGATAAGGAATGCAAGCAGGGCAATAATAATGTAGATGAGGACAAAATTGATATTTGTCTAAGTTATAATAGTTAGGAGAGGGTGCATCTAACAATAGATTATCCATTGCAATTCTAGCTTTTGCTCCACTGTATATGAAGGCAACACGTGATGATTACCCACAATAATTGAATTTACGTATACCATTTAATTACACTTACACTAAACATTAGCTAACTCATACATAATGAATTATATACCGTATAATTAAAGTGAGCTTTTTTAATTACGTACTATAGAAAAACAGTTATTTGTAAACAAGACATGGTATGAATTTTACAAGATGGGTGATTTGTTGTGTAAAATTGGTCGTTTTCCGCGTATAAATGATTAGTGTGGGCCTTTAAAATTAATTTGCTATTGCAAGAAGGGTACTAAAAGGTCCCATATGTGAATTAAATTATACAAGTACGTGGCATAGATGAGGAGACAGTCTTATTGAACGAGAAGTTGATCATTAATCGTGTAATATGGCACTGTCGGAGAAACAGTGATTGTGTAGTTGAAACTAACCATTGGGACCAATGGAGTAAAGATAATTAGATAGCTGGAAGTAGCAAAACAATACTATCAACAAAGCTTGAGGGTTACAATACTTTGTTAATTGTTGTGTATGTTTTAAATTTATTTACAAAAGATAGAAGGTTTTTTTTATAGAATTTTTGGTTATGAGTAAGATTGATTGTTTTTTTTGCTGTTAGAGACTTTGATTGATAAATAGGGGTAGTTGGTCAGTTGATAGGAAAGAGGGACGTATCTGATTATTGACCTGTTTAAATTATGATCAATAATTCGGATTGAGGGTTTAAATAGTTTCAGGTTAATGAAAGTTGGTTCGAAAATAAAGAGTTTGTTCTGTTTGTGAAAAAGGAGTGGAAGGAGTTGAGTGTTCAGGACAGAAGTGATTATGTCATTAAAGAAAAACTTAGGCTACTAAAAGAGAGACTTAGATGGTAGAATTCAAAAGTTTTTGAAATGATTGAATTGCAAGTTGAAGACAGAAAGGAAGAAATAAATGAAGTGGATGAGTTGCTTTCTAACTGCAAGGAGAACCAGGTGGCATAATTAATCAATAGAAGAAGTAAAGCTGCTAGTGGCTTGTAGAAGAATTTAGCCTACAATGAAAGTATTCTCATTCAAAAGTCAAGATTGAAGTGGAATAGAGAAAGAGATAGAAATAGTAGATACTTTCAAAATATTATGAAGGATAGAAATCAGAGGAATTACTTAGGCTCCATCAATACAGACAGAGGGTTGTTGGAATCAGTTAGAGAGGTTAAGGAAGAGGTTCAGAGGCATTTATGTGAAAAGTTCAAAGAGTCATATCAGAATAGACCTCAACTCGAAGGTATTTCTTTTAAAGTTTTTTTCTCAATTTGAGAGGTGTTATATGGAAGATCAATTTACAAAGTAGACTATTATGAAAAACCCATTTAACAACGGTTGGTAAACACATATAATCACGCAAGAACATGCGTTGTTGTATAGAGTGTTGTTGTAAATTCGCTACTAACAATCACGGTCCCGAGACCATTGTAGTATATTGGTTATCTCGCGTGATATCACAACGATTATATTTATTAACCATTGTGATATATAAGGCACTGAGTTCGAACCCAACAACAATTAAATTACATTAGATCACAATTAATATAAAAAAACCATTGTGGAACGTACCCATAGTTTATTAAATACAAATGTATATTGTTTGCTTTACCATACACCTCATTAAAGAAATACAACCATTAAAATTGCTAAAGAATTATATAATCTGAAAGTTAAACTATTCTTGAAAATCAACTTAAGCACACCATTGCATTTAGAATTGTATGCGTCTCATTAAGCACATTTTATGTTCTTTAACACGCATATGGTTCAATGGCCGGATTGATTCAATGCATTAATATCTTTTATTATTGTTTACCTCATCATCATTGCTTATCATTGTGATTGTTATGATGACTTATCATCATAACAATTATGATCTTAACAATCACGACGATAAGTGACGACGACAAGGTAAAGTAGAATAAAAGATATGGATGTATTATAGGAAATCGGCCATTGAACCATATATTATGAGTTAAAGAACATAAAATATGCTGAATGAGACGTGTAGCGGTAGAAATGTTGAGACTAAGTCATTGGATTGACTTGACTTGCACAGATTAAATAAAAACCGCCACTGCGCTTTATTGTTTCCAGAGGAATGTGAAAAGAGCGAATAACCCAAAGAGAGGGGGAGAGAATCTATGTTCGGGGGTTGGTTATGCAAAGGGAAGGTATTAGCACTCTAAAATCTACGATACTCCGCAAGAACCTCTTTGAAAATTTGTGTATTTTGGCTATAAAAGTTGTATAAAAATAGATGGTGGAGATGAGAAAAGAAGTATTTTTTATAATTTTTGCACCCGCCGCTGTTGCGAACCTTTAGTGCATACATACCACCTTCCGTGCAACAGGGGATCAGGGTACTCGTAGTTCACCTTTAAAAATTTTAAAATACAAGTGTGTTGGTTAATTTTAAGAGAAGAGACATCATTGTCTTATCCGAGTGGAAGAACATACTTACTACCCACAATTATGAGAAAGGAGAATTTACGTTATCTCAAAGTGGAGAATATGGCTTGGATTTTAAAATCAACAAAGCCTCACTCAACACCCAAGTGAAAAATATCTCACGTCACTTCATATCGTATAAGTATAGTAGTTCGCATCACTACAAGGATTGACAAGAGTCTAATCTTTTGAGAAAATTTTTAAGGTAAAAAACCAAAGTGGCAAAAATAGTTTGAATGAGATTGATTGACTTTTAGTCTTCTCACAAAAAATGTCAAAGTATTATTAAGTAGGTTAAATTTTAATTAAGAAAACATTTTTGGAAATGCATGGACTTAAGTTCTGAAATTCTGGCTGCAGATACTCAATGTCACGTTCAATGTTATGACACCGTATCTGACTTACTATATGACAGTAAATATAAAAGCAATAAAGAACACAGTCAATTGTTTACCCAGTTCAGTGTGCAACAACACCTACTCTGGGGGCTACCAAGCCAGGGAGGAAATCCACTATAAGAGATGTTAATTCAGGAATAAACCAACCAGTTTATCTCCTTCACTTAAGACCTACCCAATGCAATTCCAATCTAAGTACAACTTAAACCTGAGTTCCTACTCACTCCCCCTCAATCACAGCAGTGATACATAAAACAATTTGACTAAAGAATTGATGAAGACACTCTTCAAAAACAAACACTTGATTAAGCTTCACAGCTTTTTAATCAAGCAACACAATCACTCTTGCTTCACAGCTTTGAGTGATGCACACAACTAACTTGACTCTGCTTCACAGCTTTAGTCAAGGAACATTCAAACACTCTTGCTTCAAAGCTTTGAGTGCTACACAACCCTTACAATTAAAAACCTATTCCAAGTCACTTATCATAATGATAATTGCTTGGAGTACAATAATCAAACCTATACAGTTTACAAATGATCTTCTGATCAACAAAAGGGATTCCTTTCAAAACAGCAGCTCTGTTGAATATATAGCAGCTGCAACTTCAGTTATGGTTTCCACAAAAACCTAGGGTTAATTCCGTTTGACCTAAAGACCAGGTCACAGGACTTTATTAACCAGGTTAGGGTTGAGCTAGGTTACCCCTTAGAAAACGCAGGATTCTGTTCTGGAAAGACTGAGTTATTTTCCTGAAAAAACTCAGACTTATCCAACCTGCAAACCTGTTAGTTCAGAACAGGATGTCATAACATCTGTTATGACATCTGAGAAAACCTGTCTACTGATTTAGCAAAATGTGATCATTTTGCAAAATGCTCAGATACACACTTATAAACATCAGTACTTGAATTACAATATTTTTCTGCAAAGGTACCTAATGAGTCAGTACAAACTAAACTAGAATGTTATGACATCAGTCATGACATTCACACATACACTTGGGTTTTACCAAAAATGCAAGCCAATACCTAAACAACTACAAACTCCCCCTTTGGCAGATTTTTGGCTAAAGACCCTAAGCAATCAGAGATAGATAGCAGCAGAAATAAATAACTGCAGAAAAATAGAATGTCTAATTGAGCAAGTACATATTAAGTACCAAAATATTCTCCCCCTCTTTAGCCACAAATGGGCCAAAGAAACATGTTCATAATGATTATACAGTTATCCAAAACAAATAATAAGAGCAGCAGCAGAAAAAAAACTGAACACACTTCCAAACTCCACCAGATATCAGCACCAACCAGCAACACCACCAAACAGCAACCAACCTTCAAGCACTGTCATCAGACTCAGAGGAGCTAGTTTCTTCAATGTTGAGATGACCTTCAGCTTCTACACCTTCTTCCCTTCTATTTTCTTCAGCTTCCTCCTTTTCTAGCCTGGCAATTAGAATTTCTAGGGTCTTTTTTCTAGCATCCAACTCTTTGCAAGTTTCTTTTAAAACAGCTATGACATCTGATGTCTTGGACTGGGTCTTCACAGACGATGTCTCAGCTGATGTTATGACAATGTCTGGAGCATGAGATCCCTGAAATAGTTTGTAGTGCAAGCCAAGGGCAGGAGCTCTTTTGCAGACTGTATCTCTTGCCACAAGGATATCAGGGTATTGTGCAAGGATGATTCCACAAAGGAGGGAGGGAAAGGCAATTGGTCCTTTGACAGCATAACTGCCAGCATGCTTTAAAGTTTGTTCAAAGATGTACCTGCCATAGTCAAAAGCAGTCTTGGTTCCCACAGCATAAATAAATCTCCCCAATCCTGTGGAGATAGTTGATTTATGATTTGTAGGCACCCAGTTGGCTGCACCTATTTTATGCAAGATGGCAAATTTCATGCTGAGTTTACTGGCATTCAGCTTGCCTTTCAAGGGCCAGCACTTTACTTGCCTGGCTGTGATGGTTTTACAAACTTCATTGTCAGTTGCCTCCAGATCAGGACAATCCTCATTTGTTCTTCCAAGAAACTTGTTGATTTCTGATGGAGAGAACTTGACCCTTCTTCCTCTAACAAAAACACTTTCAAAGTCAGCTGACCTTCCATCAGCACAATCATTAGACAAGTTCACTACAAACTCCTTGACCAGATTTTCATAACATTTGTTAAATTTTATCACTGTCTTCATTAGTCCAGCATTCTTGATCAGGTCCATGATGTCTTTGCACTCCAAGGCATCATTGTTGAGTTCTCTCTCTAAAGCTATTCTCTTTAAGCAAACATACTTCCATCTGTTTGCATTGTCAGGATGATGAAAAGAGATGTTGTCTGTTGGGACTTCAGGCAGTCTAGCAATTTTGCTGGAGGGGAGCTTCCTTCTGATAGGAGTTTCTTCAATATCAATCTCAAATTCTGATTCCTCATCAGAATCAGAAGATTCAGGTTCTTTTCTCTTCTTAGAGATTGGTTGTCTAGCAGTATGCACCTGGGACTTCTTACCTTTTGTCTGAATACTTTTCTCAGCCATGCCTTCAGCCTTGGATTTCTTAGCAGCAGGTTTATCATTCTGACTACTCTTTCTTTTCATCAATCTCCTAGCTATGCTAGGGTTCACATTAGCAATCAGATCATTATCTGAGTAATCCTCATCCACATCAATGATAGGTGGATCAGCAGCCTTTTCTGAAGGGTTCTGAATGTTGTCTTTTTGTGTCACAACATTCTCAGTGACATCTACATTCTCAGAGACTTCCACATTTGGACTTTCTGATTGATTTAAAGGGACAGAAATCCCCGGTACAGATTGGTTTCCACTCAGTATACTAGTAACAAGCCTAGCAATAGCTTGATGAACTTGAACTGATCCTTCTCTATTTGGTACAGAAGAAGAAGGATGAGAAGAATTACCAGAGGCTGTAGCTTGAGCTCTTCCTGCATGTCTGGTTCTGAGCTTTTTGACTTTGGTTGGGTCAGTTGCCATCTCTCTGAGAGGAGTGACCTCAAGAACTTCAGATACTATGCATGTGGTGATTGCCCTAGAGTCTTGGTCAGATGATGAAGATGATGAGGATGACGAAGTCGCCATGGTTGAAGACGACGTCTGAGACATTTTGATTGACTTTGAGTAATGGTAGCAATTTGAGAAAAATCTTTGATTGAGAGGAGGAAACAGGTTGCAAGGACGAGAGAGGTAGGGGGCAAAAGGGAGTCTCTTCAACTTCTTAAAGATTTTGAAAGAATTGTGAAAGCATATAATTAACCCACTAAAGATATACTTAATAAAATTAATTCCTTCAACCTTTGTTTTAAGCAAAATTAATTGCTACAATTTCTCATGTTGGTAAATACCCAACCTGCCCCTCAAATTTTCAAGTTTATTTCCAACAAGAGCCTTGGTAGAAGAATCAGTCAGCTGAAGCTTAGAGAAACTATGTTCCAGTTTAAATGACTTCTTCTCTTCAAAGTCAATGTGCTTGTTCCAGTTATGGTGAATAGGGTTCAAGGAAATATTGATTGTATTCAGATTGTCACAACACAATGTCACAACATCTTGTGTGACATTGTACTCAGTGAGCATCTGTTTTGACCAGATGTTTTGAGAACAGTTTTTCCTAGCAGCAACTATTTCCGCACAGAATTGGGAAGGCATTCTTTTGATATGAATCATAGTTCTGGTTGATTCTTGAATAATTTTCTGTTTGTCCAGTCCATTTTGATGGAGAGTTATAGGAGAGGAGACTTCAAGCCTCATTTCTTCAGGGAAACAGAATTTATTAGACTTGTTATTTCCAACATCCTTGTCAAGATAACTTATGGTTCTGACAACACATCCTTCTTCAAGTTTATTTGCCACATCACAGATATTATCAACCTGTAGTTTTGGAGTTCTTCTGACTGCTTCCATAGAAATAGCTCTTTTCATTCTTCTTAGATGAAGAGGACCAAGCTTATGCTGCCACAGTTTCATCTCTTTTTCTTCTTTGGTAATTGGACACATAGTGGAGATATCAGTGTTCTCAGGCTGCCACAAGTAGCAGTTATCTTTGGATCTGATTCCTCTCATTACAACTTCTAGTTTTTCATTAATTACTAGACATTCAGATCTTGAGAAGTTGACCTTGAATCCTAGATCACATAATTGACTGATACTAATGAGATTAGCAGTCAGCCCTTTTACCAGCAGTACTTTATTCAGACTTGGAACTCCAGGGCAGTCCAAATTACCAACTCCTTTGACTTCACCTTTAGCACCATCTCCAAAGGTCACAAAATTGGTGGTGTGAGGCATAACATTATTGAGGAGATTTTTGATTCCAGTCATGTGTCTGGAACATCCACTGTCAAAGTACCATCCTTCCTTTGCAGACACTCTCAGGGAAGTATGGGCTATCAGGGCAGTAGCCTTTTTCTTCCAATGAGGAGTATGTGGTATCCTTTTTGGCTTAGGTTTAGCACCTGAGTTTTGATTAGGGTATCCATGCAATTTGAAGCAGAAGGGCTTTATGTGTCCATACCTCCCACAATGATGACATCTCCATCTTTGGTATTTTTTCTTCATGTATTTCTGATGTTGAGAGTTGTGTTGAGACATCTGCTTTGACAATTGTTTAACATGCCTGATCTTCTTGTCTGCACCAGGTTTCTTAGCTTCCACAAATCCTAGACCAGATTTGTTTCCCACATTTTGTCCCACTTGTAGGATCTCTTCCAATTTATCTGATCCATTGGTCAACATCTTGACAGATTTTGTCATTTGGTTCAGTTGTGAGTTCAGTAATTGAACTTCCCCTTCTAGGTGACTTATAGTTTCAAGATCTGCCCTTTTTTCAGCCTCCAGCTTTATAATGAGTTTTGATTGTTTCTCATTCTGCACACAGACTTCAGCACTTCTGATACACAATTTCTTGTAGGTATCAGCCAGTTCTTCAAATGTCACTTCTTCATCACTAGTGTCACTTTCAGAAGTACAAACACTAGTTAGAGCAGTAACTAGTTTGGCAGATTCTTCTTCAGAATTACTTTCTGAATCATAGTCAGACCAAGTAACAGTCATTCCTTTCTTTTGTTTCTTAAGAAAGGTAGGACATTCAGCTCGAATATGTCCATATCCTTCACATCCATGGCATTGAATACCTCTGCCTTGGTTTCCCTTATCTTCTGACCTTGGTCTTCTGCTGGAACTGTCAATGTCAGAGGGAATGTTATGAACATTAGACCTTGACTTTGGATCCATTCTTTTGATGAGCTTGTTGAACTGTCTTCCAAGCATGGCAATAGCTTCTGATATATTTTCTTCTTCATCCTCCTTGTTTTCAACATCAGTGTTGGATACAAGTGCTATGCTTTTGTTCTTCTTGTCACCATTATCAGTGATCCCCATCTCAAAAGTCTGAAGAGACCCAATAAGTTCATCCACTTTCAACTTGCTGATGTCCTGGGCTTCCTCTATGGCAGTTACCTTCATTGCAAATCTTTTAGGCAAGGATCTGAGAATCTTCCTTACCAGTTTTTCTTCTGACATCTTTTCTCCCAGTGCTCCTGAGGTGTTGGCAATCTCCAAGATGTTCATGTGAAACTCATGAATGGTTTCATCTTCCATCATTTTTAGATTCTCAAACTTGGTAGTCAACATCTGAAGCCTTGACATTTTTACTTTGGAAGTGCCCTCATGAGTAGTTTTGAGAGTGTCCCAAACTTCCTTGGCCAATTCATATTGATGTACTAGTCTGAAAATGTTTCTATCAATTCCATTGAACAAGGCATTTAAAGCTTTTGAATTTCCCAGAGCTAACTCATCTTCTTCTTTACTCCAATCTTCCTCAGGCTTCAGACTGATTGTCCCATCTTTCTCAGTTATGGTGGGATGAATCCATCCTTTGTCAGCAGCTCTCCAAGCCTTTTTGTCCAGAGATTTTAGGAAGGCAATCATACGAGGTTTCCAGTAGTCATAATTAGTTCCATCCAGAATGGGTGGTCTATTTCCAAAAACTCCTTCTTTGTCCATAGTGCCAGAAAGTGATATCCCTAGATCTCACCCAGTAATACAGGCAGGGTGCCTGCTCTGATGCCAATTGAAATTCTGGCTGCATATACTCAATGTCACGTTCAATGTTATGACACCGTATCTGACTTACTATATGACAGTAAATATAAAAGCAATAAAGAACACAGTCAATTGTTTACCCAGTTCAGTGTGCAACAACACCTACTCTGGGGGCTACCAAGCCAGGGAGGAAATCCACTATAAGAGATGTTAATTCAGGAATAAACCAACCAGTTTATCTCCTTCACTTAAGACCTACCCAATGCAATTCCAATCTAAGTACAACTTAAACCTGAGTTCCTACTCACTCCCCCTCAATCACAGCAGTGATACATAAAACAATTTGACTAAAGAATTGATGAAGACACTCTTCAAAAACAAACACTTGATTAAGCTTCACAGCTTTTTAATCAAGCAACACAATCACTCTTGCTTCACAGCTTTGAGTGATGCACACAACTAACTTGACTCTGCTTCACAGCTTTAGTCAAGGAACATTCAAACACTCTTGCTTCAAAGCTTTGAGTGCTACACAACCCTTACAATTAAAAACCTATTCCAAGTCACTTATCACAATGATAATTGCTTGGAGTACAATAATCAAACCTATACAGTTTACAAATGATCTTCTGATCAACAAAAGGGATTCCTTGCAAAACAGCAGCTCTGTTGAATATATAGCAGCTGCAACTTTAGTTAGGGTTTCCACAAAAACCTAGGGTTAATTCCGTTTGACCTAAAGACCAGGTCACAGGACTTTATTAACCAGGTTAGGGTTGAGCTAGGTTACCCCTTAGAAAACGCAGGATTCTGTTCTGGAAAGACTGAGTTATTTTCCTGAAAAAACTCAGACTTATCCAACCTGCAAACCTGTTAGTTCAGAACAGGATGTCATAACATCTGTTATGACATCTGAGAAAACCTGTCTACTGATTTAGCAAAATGTGATCATTTTGCAAAATGCTCAGATACACACTTATAAACATCAGTACTTGAATTACAATATTTTTCTGCAAAGGTACCTAATGAGTCAGTACAAACTAAACTAGAATGTTATGACATCAGTCATGATATTCACACATACACTTGGGTTTTACCAAAAATGCAAGCCAATACCTAAACAACTACAAGTTCAACTTTATTATGAAAGTTGTTCAAGTTTAGGAAACAAGAATAGTTTTGAAAAAGGAGGGAGAAGATTTTTGAAATTAAAGAAGATGATAGGAGATGAAGGGACTATCCTAAGGCATAAGATAAAAGATAGGAAAAAGAACCATCTAAACCAACAAGAAGCCAACACTTATCATTTTGATTGAAACCAAACAAGCAAAGGCAATAAACGTCTTAAGAAAAACAAGCTTCAAATGCATTAAGTCTTCACAAAAATTGGACAGAGTAACGGTTGTACACAGATGAATTCCTAATCACAGACAAAGCACAAAATAAGAATAACATGCACATAAAGAAACAAACAACCCAATATCTTGGGGGTAAACCCCAAGAACTCCAGACAAAATAGAAATAGAAGTCACCAAGGTCTCCAGATAGGTCAAGGTCTCTAATCCTAAGTCAAAGAAGTCCATAACTCCATCATACCAAGGATAGTAACCAAGTAGTCCAAGTAACATTAAAGTTTTTTTATTATTCAAGTTGGTTATTAAGTATCTTCAAAAATAAAATGAAAGCTCAAGTGAGCGAAATAAAAATGACATAAAGATAAATGCTCAAGTGATCAAGGAGAAAAAATAGCATGAAATAAAGGCTCAAGTGACCGAAGGAGGTGCAATATAATGGATATCATTTTTAGAAGTAGGAGTAAGATGCATCACATGAGGTGCAAGAATAGCAACAGCTAGAACAACTGGAGCAACTTGAGCATCAAGATTATACCCTTTTGGCATGCAATTTTCTGGCATCCCCTACGGGTAACCCGAGGCATACTTTTCTGTGCAGCAGTAACTAGAGTAACAAAAACGGGAACTGACGGTCCTTCAGAAGCAATTGTTGTTTGTTGTGGCTGAGCAAAAGGAGGATCAAGTGGTGTTCATCAATAAAGGGAATTACCATTTGATGTTCATTGGTCAACAAAGGGAATTACCATTTGATGTTCGTTGTAACTAAAATGCTTGTAATTAAACTTATCAAAATAGTTGAAGATCATGATTATTTTCTAGTGGTCTTTAACACCATTGAAGAGTATAGTAGGCAATGCAAGGATGAATGTTGAACCACTATATATCTATGTGTATCTTTTATTCTTCCCTTATCTACTTTTATTTTTCTATTATTCATTATTTTTCTATTGCGTTAATTCATAATTGTATTGATTGTATGCCACGTAAGTTATACTTTGCTTATAGATATTTAATGTATAAGCTTAGGCTTGTAGTTTATCAATCTTATTGAAGTATCACAATTTTAATTGTGTCTTGATAAAATATATATGCTAACTTTTTTGAAATATCTTTGTTTAAAGCTACTTTGGTTGTCTTGTGATTGACTTGCACTAGAAGCAATCAAGTGCATAATGAACATCATGTATCATTTCATATGGTATAATTAGAAGCGATCAACTGCATAATGAACATCATGTATCATTTAATATGGTATAATTTATTGATATACTTCCAAACTCTCTTGATTTTGTATTTTGTTTCCGTGCTTCTTAAAATCTCTAATTTCATACATAGGACCTAAAATATATTTGAAATTGTCTTAAAGGGAAAAGGGTATATTCAACCCCCCTTATATACCTATTTATGTTTATATTTTCACCTAACATGAAGGGTCTAAGAGTCTGGGTATGGATGGTTACAACTTCTCATTCATCAAAAAGTGCTGGCATTTCCTGAAGGAAGACGTTTTTAGGTTCATTAAGGAGTTCAACGTTAAGGAAAAGCTTTCAAATTATGTTTTTACTCAATGATGTTTTCACTCCCCCCAATAGAGTGTTATTTATAAGCATAAAAGTGTATATTCCTTTTAATTCCCCACTGAGTTTGTTCCTCGTGGAAAGGTTTTACTTTAGTTCTCCTATCCATCTTTGGATAGGATAAATCCTCAGTTGAGTTTACTCCTCTATGGGAACAGTCTTGTTTGACTGTCTCTCTCCAGCTTCTTCATGGATTGAACACTGTCTTAGAAAAATATGTTTGTTTGGATCTCTCTAGGCAGTAAACCCTAGTGTTGTACCCCAAAATTTTCCCTCTCATTTCTCAAGGAATCACCCTGGATTCTCAAGTTTTCTCTCATACGGTTCCAAGCCTTGAATTATCATTTTTTCCAAGCAAACCATTCATAAGGGAAAAATGGTCATTTGCATGCTGAGAAGTCTAACTTTGACTTTTGGACAAAAAAAAAACAAGTTTCAAGAATCATATTTCATCAAGACATGTTGGAATATGAAGTTTGTATCATCAAAAAAGGTTCAAAGTCAAATTTACTATGGAAAAGCCAAATTTCTAAATACTTGGGATTTTTATAAGTATTTAAGAAAAAATGACGCTTCAGAACTTCTGAGCTAACCTCCAGGCAGGCGCAGTCAGAAGTTGTAAACATGGTTCAACACCTAGTCTTCAGTCAGAACATGGCTCTTCAGCATCTACGCAAGTTCAGTCAAAGTTTGTTAGGGTAATGCAAAGAAGGTAATAAAGCGTAATACGAAGCCTAAAAGCTCCTTCAGAACATGCTGGAGCCAGAAGGTAGGAGGATAAGAAGATTGGATGCTACGCTGAAGCAGAACTTCTAATCCAGAGTTTTCAAAGGTAAATCAAAGGAGGTTACTGGAAAGCCTGGGGAATCCTTCAGAATATGCTGAGGCCAAAGGATACTAAGATCATAAGTGGGGTGTTTTGTTCTAGACTACACTGAAATGGAACTTCTGATCCAGAATTAAGCAATGATGCAAAATCTCACATTACAGGATTTCTGATTTTGACAAATCTCATCATCATTTAATGCTCATTAATGCTCACAACCACTTTTGAGTCTTTGTCCAAAGGATCTCTCCACGTGTGGCATAGAAATACCCTTGTTATCCTTAAAAGCAACTTTTATACAGAAGCATGGGAGGGTCCATGCGTTACTTTTTACTTGTGGATTTACTTTTCCTTAATCCATGCTTGCTAATCCAGTCTAGGCAAAAAAAACTGTCAACTATCACACTCTTTTCTGAACTTGCTTCAAGAAAAAGTCAACATATGGCGTATGATGTTGGCGCTACTTGACCTCTCAAAAACTACAAAATCTTTGCCTATAAATAGAACACCTTTGGCCATTGAAAAGAGGTCGACAATTTGAGAAAGAAAAGCCTTGAACCCCTGCCAAAATCCCAAGAGTTCCAAGAACTGTAAACATAACACACAAGACTTGCTAACTCCATTTGTTCTCAAATACTTCTTGACTAAAACCATCCACATAGTTTATGATTCACATATTAGAAACTTCCCTAACCCCTGTATTCATACTACCTCACATTCTCTATCCATCTGCTCAAAGAAATCTGAACATCACCTCTTTGCTGTATCAGAAGTTGAGAACCTCCATCCTGCTGAGTACGTGAAGAAGTTGCTCAGAACCTCACCAGAATTCAGGATCAACCTCTTTCCCATAGAATCTTTTCAGCTGCAAGGTAAGCTTCTGTTGACTCTTACCACGTTACTTAAAGCATTACCAGATTTATATGCTCAAAAATACAATGTAGATATCATGTTTCTGATGATGTACGTATTCTGAGATTTCATGCATCTGCCTGCCTAAGTAGGGAATAAAACAGTTCAGAACTTCTTGGGGGAAATTAGAACTCAGAATTAGGATTAGCTAATACATGCTTGCCTCTGACTTATAGTTCTGATATTTCGTATTTTTTGAAACACCATGATACCTGCTATAACTGTTCTATGGATGTCTTCTGTTTCGTGGAGAAATAACCAAATTACAGATGTTCTGACTAGCATAGAGAGAGACCAAGTTCTGTCAGTGGTGCCAGCGTTTCTAGAGTCTGTTTTGTTACCAGTAATATCAGAACTTCTGAAAACTACTGTGTTCCCAGTGGATTCAGAACTTCTGACCTTATACATTTTCACTAACATGTTTCTGTTTTGCTGCGTGCCAGGGTCAGAACCTCTGACTTCATTTTTATCAACAACACGCTCATTCTTTTTCCTTTTTTATTATTTTTCTATCATTCTCCATTCCATTAATCATCAAACATCAAAAGTATTTCCTTCACACTTTATTTTGTTTTCTTAAAAAAAAAGACCAAAAATATTTTCTTAAAAACAAAGCAAGTTCGCTTCACATTTTCTTGTACATTCTTATGCATTTCAATATGGTTGTAATAGTAATTTAGGGCTTATTTTATTTGCAATCCCCGTTCGTACATATGTATCCCCATCCCCTAAATATTGTAATAGCGTAGAATTTCAGTTTCTGCAATTTACTATTTTCCTTATACTGTATAGTAATTAGGTGTGTATGGCAAGATAAAATCAACAAGCAGATAACCCTAACCAAAGATTAAATGCATGCAAATCAAACACGCTATTCACACATACACCCTTAAGGTTAACTCCACTTATTGCCTAAAAAATGGCCATGTTATGTATGTGGGATGTCTTAGCACAAACAAATACAAGATCATAGTCTCTCGATGACGCTATCAAAGTTGCCTTTCAAAATGATCTTAGTCCATAAATAAAAATTCTAAGTCATCTCACAACATTGCTATCATGGTCATACGATGACCCAATGCCTGTCCCTTCACATCCAACGACAGGGCTTCTTACCAAATCAATAGTAAGATAGCAACATCTAAAGGAGGAGGAAAAACACATCTAAGACCTTTTGAGTAGGTAGATTACTTTTATTTACTTGCTCAATTTCAAAACAAACATCCTTTCTATTTTCAAAACAATCACATACACTTTCCAAACATCTTTCCAAAACTTGAAATATTTTCAAAAGCTCAACACTTTGTATACATTCTTATAAACGAGAATCATTGCAAAGTTTGCCTAAACGATGGAACCTTTTCAAAATACTTTCAAAAAACCACACAAAAGCATAATTTCAAACAAAAGCAAGTGATCTAGTAAGTAACTAAGAGCCCATGGAAAACCATGGATGAAAAGGGTGCTAATTCCTTCCCTTTTCATAATCTACCCCCCGAACTCAAGAAACAATCTCAAAGGTCTTTCCTGTGCTTTTTCACCTTTCCTTTTGGATAAAAGAAAAGTTGGTGGCGACTCTTACTCAACTGCAACATTTGCAAACACACGCAAAACCTCAAGTCATTTCTCCCACCGTATCACAGAACTGGCGACTCTGCTGGGGAATATTGAAGTTGTAAAAGTGGGGTTACCTTAGGGTTAAATCACATTTACTTGCTTTCTTTGTTTGATTTGTATGCTTTACATTATGGTGCTCTGTTTGGGCTTGCTTTGATCCTCCACCCGGATCTGGGGACACCTTTTAGGTAAATAGCAATAGATTGTGGAAGCTGTACGGCGTAGACCGATATGGTTGAAACAATGGTTATGTTAGTGTGACGCATTTGTGGGTACTGGTATCCCTCGTGGTGAATCGAGGAGAATACGGGGCCGCTGAGTGGTGTCGTGAAGCACTAACTGACTTTAGAACCCTAATTGAACAACTTGGCCATTAGGACGTAGTGAGATAACCAATTTCAGTGTAAAGCTGAAAATTGGTTGATACTCGATACTACACTCATTGAGGCTGGACTTTTGGGATATCTCGGCCGCAAGAAAAGATTGATTGTGTTGAGACAACGCCTAAAAGAAAGGTTGGTGATATTGAGATCCTTTAGAACCCGATCATTATTACTAGGACAGATTAAGCCAACTAAACTTCAAGAGGGTACTTACCTATAAAATCTCCTGCAAGCTTAAAACATAGGGATTTGTTTGCTTTGTGTACATAACATCATAAACATCATAAAGCATCATACGCATACTCACTAACCATTTCAAGGATTTAGAAATTTATCTTTGTTTTTGTTTTGTAGGTCATGAATCCCGGCTGAAGAAACACCACCCGAATCAGCTTTGTAAAAACACACCCTCAACTTCAAGAGTTAACCTCAAGAGTGCCCGGGGATTCTCCTTTTACCAAGAAATATGGTCGACTCCTCAGTTTTGCTACATCCAACCTCCAAGAAGAAATGATGTGTGTACTGTTCCAATTCTTTGATCCCGTATATCATTGTTTCACTTTCCCGGACTATCAGTTGGTACCTACACTGAAAGAGTTCTCTCTACTCTTAGGGGTGCCCGTGCTTGATTGTATACCATTCACCGGCCTAGAAGGGATTCCAAAGCATGAAGTCATCGCTGAAACTTTGCATCTAAAAAGAGCTGACGTCATAGCCAATTGGGAGACGAGAAGTAGGGTCAAAGGTTTCCTAGCCAAGTTTCTATTGGAGAAGGCTCGTTCATTCTGGGACGACATGGATTTCCAAGCTTTTGAAGACATCCCGACTCTCCTCATTTATGGTTTGGTTCTGTTCCCCAACTCGGACCAATTCATAGATGTTAATGCCATTAAAGTCTTTCTCTCTCACAATCCCATACCTACCGTATTGGGAGACATCTTGCATTGCCTTCATACCCGCACCATGAAGAAAATAGGCACTCTCTTGTGTTGTATTCCCTTACTCGCCAAATGGATTGTCTCACATATACCTCAATCAGTACTGAAGAACGAGCAAAGATTGACATGGTCTCAAAGGATAATGTCCCTCACCCATTCTGACATCCGTTGGTGTTCAAGATCCTTGGAAGACGTCTCCATCATTGACCGCTATGGGGAATTCCCCAATGTTCCTTTGCTTGGTATTAAGGGAGGTATCACCTACAATCCTTTTTTAGCTCTTCGACAGTTTGGGTATGTCCGAAGAGACAGTCCTCATGAAATGCTCATTCAAGGTTTGGTGTTCGACTATGACAAAGAAGACCAAGGTTCCCGTCAAAGATTTATATGAGCTTGGAGTATGGTTAATAAAGTTGATAGCAAGACGTTGGGGCGTAAGAATTCCATTCCTTTGGAACCTTATCTTAAATGGGTGCGGGATCGCGCTCAAAGTCTTAAGATGCCTTATGAAGCCGTTTTACATGTTATCATGGAGCCAGTAGTTAAGGGAGACATTCCACATACTATCGTCTATCCTGATATGCCTACTTCTCTTGAAGATTTGAAAAATGCTTAGATTCAGTTAAAAGGAGAGCGAGACACCTTTGAAGCTAAGTTCTATGAGGGAGAGAATAAGATATTAGAGCTTACAAGGGAGCTTCATGAAGAAAGGAGTTTAAACACCTACATTGCACCAAAGAGAATGCGCACAACTTTTCTGTCTTAGGAGTTTACTTTATGCTTATTTTTGTTGTTGTAAGCCCAAGAGGCGTGTTTGTATTCAAATCAGAACTCTTTAATGCAAGTTAACGTTTTTTTAGCTCTTTGTCTATACAAATTTAAATTCTTTAAATCCTTGAAATCATTTGCATATACATATTCATGCATCATGTCATAAGCAAGCTTTTCACGACAGGTTTCCTCATCTTTCTACTATTTATTTCAGTAAGGATGGATCTCGAACAAACAATGAAGGACTTGCAAGCTCAGAAAATTCAGTTCCAAGTCACCTTGATGACCTTGGCCAAAGGGCAGCAAGAGCTAATGACAGCGTTGACCACCAAAAAGAAGAAAAAGAAGGCCCTCATCAACATGGGGAAGAGATTCAAAGAACAAATTCGCCAGGTGCAAGTAGTCGAAGACTCCTCTGAGGAGGATGAGAACCAAGAAGAAGAGGCAAGAAACACCCGTGTTAAAGGTGTGAATGATCAAGCTTATGAAGATGAGGATCACTTTGATGAACAGTACCTATTTGCTGGTGAGGAAAGGTACAAAGAATTAGAGGATAGGCTAAAGGCAGTTGAAATTCAAGTTGTGCCTGGATTGGATTTTAGTGATTTGGGCCTAGTTCCTGGGGTCGTCATTCCTTATAAGTTCAAAACACCAGTCTTAGCCAAGTATGATGGGGTCTCCTGTCCCAAACTACATCTAAGATCTTATGTACGCAAAATACAACCACACACTGCTGACAGAAAGTTGTGGATTCATTTTTTCCAGGAGAGTCTAGTTGGAACTCAGTTAGAGTGGTTTTATCAATTAGAAAGTTCCTGCGTCCATATGTGGGAGGATTTGGCCACTGCCTTTTATCACCAGTACCAATACAACACCGACCTGGCACCAACGAGAGTTCAGCTTCAGAACATGACCATGGGAAGCGACAAAGAGTTTAAAGTATATGCCTAAAAATGGAGGGACCTTGCCAGTAGGGTCCAGCCACCTATGACCGAAAGAGAGATAGTTGATATGTTTATGGGTACGTTAACTGGTCCATTCTTCAACCTGTTAATTGGAAGTTCTTTGTCCGAATTCACCAAGTTGATTTTAATTGGTGAAAGGATTGAAAACGATATTAAAAGAGGCAAAATTCCTATGGCATATGGTTCCACATCCAACTCCGTCAGAAGGCCTTTCACTGGAAAAAGGAAACAAATGCTATGTATGGGGCAAGAGCCCATACCAAGAAGGATCACCATTCATCTATAAATGATGTATTAATTTCCAACCCTCAACCTACTCAAAGGCAACCCTCCAACAATCGAAGACCCGAAATTCCTCGACGACAATTTACAAGAATAAGCATGTCATTATCACAAGCTTTACAACATCTGTTAACGGCCAATTTGGCGAATCTGCGCAATCCACCACCCAACCCTGATGTTTCCTCACCTAATTACAAACCGAATGCGAAATGTGCATACCATTCCAACAGCCCCGACCATGAGACCGATCCGTGATGGGCATTGAAAAACAAAATTCAAGATCTAATAGATAACAAGACAATTGAGTTTGATCCACCCGCTACTCAAAATGTGATAACCGCGCCAATGCCAAAGCATGGCGAAGGGGTTAACGCCATTGATGATGTTACTTTTATCGCTTCTATCAAAGATTTAACAACTCCCTTGACCATTGTGAAAGCTAATTTGTTAAAATCCGGTGTGTTTCCTGGATGTTCCAAAAGTTATGCCTATTGTGATCAACGAGAAAATGGATGCGAGCTACTGAAGAAAGGTGTGCAACGCCTGATAAATAGCCGCGAGATTCTATTCGAAAAGATTCCCACCATCAAAAATTAAACCAACAAAGCTGAAGATTTGGCCATCATAACAATTTCAAACAAACCTTTTAGGATCTCGTCCAAAGGTCCTATCAGGATTTCGAACGAACCGATCATTGCTCCTCTCATAATCACTGCTGTCGGACCTGTTCCATACGCCTCTGATAAAGTGGTGCCATGGAATTACAGTGCCGAGGTTTATTACCATGGGGTAAAAAAAGATTCTTGGATTGATGATAATAAAGCTGTTGTTACTAATATTACTGGTTCTAGTAAGGTCACAAGAACAGGAAGGGTCTTTTCCCCTGTTATCTCACCACCAACCACTACCGCTGTTCCAGTCTGCATAGCCAATGGCAATTCTGGTTCCAGTGCTAAGGGGAAAGGGAAAGAAGGTGAGCCTGCTAGGGAAGAGGCACCTGCTAAAAAGACTATTATGGAAGAACCATCCATTCAAGAGATGGAGGAGATTCTGAAGATCATCAAGAAAAGCGACTTCAAAATAGTAGAGCAGTTGGGGAAAACCCCTTCTAAAATATCAATGATGTCCTTATTGCTATGCTCTGACGCCCATGCACAAGCTTTGATTAAGTTTTTGAAAAAGGCTCATGTGCCTCAAGAAACCACAATCGATCAATTTGAGAACTGCGTAGCAAGTCTGACAGCTCACAATGGTCTGAGGTTCTCCGACGCAGATTTAACTCCCATGGGAAAAAACCACAATAAAGCCTTGCATGTTTCTGTTGAGTGTAAGGGGACAACTTTGGCTCATGTTTTGGTGGATACCGACTCATCTTTAAATGTGTTACCCAAAGGCGCTTTAGATCGGCTAGACTGTGAAGGTTTGATTTTGAAGCCAAGTGATATTGTTGTGAGGGCATTTGATGGGTCGAGAAGGATGGTTCATGGAGAGGTGGATCTCCCAATTAAGGTTGGTTCACATATTTTCAACTCTACATTCTATATAATGGACATACGGCCTGCATATTCTTGCTTGCTGGGACGCCCTTGGATCCATGGGGCGGGTGCAGTCACTTATACTCTCCACTAGAAGTTAAAATATCCGGTTCAAGGGAAGGTTGTCACTGTTTGCGGCGAGGAAGAATTTATGGTAAGCCATCTCAATTCTTTTAAATACATAGAAATGGATGGAGAATTCATAGAAACTCCTTGCCAGACGTTTGAAGTTGTGGCTGCCACCAAAATCTCCTCCGACACTCCAAGAGCTGATAAAGTTATTCCCGAGATGGTTTCTCTTAAGGATGCCTGTGCTGTGGTAGAAGAAGGAAACAATATGATGTGGGGTCAACTCCTCGACATCCCGTTCAAGGCAGACAAGTTTGGGTTAGGTTTCACCTCCCAAGCTCAGAAAGAAGTTAGAAGTGCTCGTGCTGGGAAGCCGCCTCTCCACCTCAAAAATATTGAAGTGAACACTATAGAAGACTCCGATGATGAGTGTGCTTTTGAAGACTGGATCTACCCAACAACCGAAGGGAAGCTCAACAATTGGCATGAAAAGGATTTCACTCCTGTTTCTTTCATTGAGGAGTAATTACTGTTTACTTTATCTGTCAATTCAAGAACTCTATGTCTGTAATATTATTTCCAAACAACGACTTCTAAGCAATGTGCCTTGCCCGGGGCATTTTGGTCCATTTGTTAAGGGTTTTGCTCATGTTTCATCTATCATATGATCATTTAATATAAACCATTGGACCTCTTTGCATTCAATATTTATGTTCATTATCTTTTATTTTCTTTATTACTTTTTTCAATAGCCATGTATCTTACATGTGCACACACACACACACACACACACACACACACACATTTGCAGATCATCATCCACTCTGGATCTTATTGTCAATGACTCTACTATTGCCAAGTATGATTTTGAACATCCAGTTCACCAAGCCGAAGACGAAGGCAAGGAAGATTGTGAAAAACCAGGGGAACTAGCCAGACTTTTAATACAAGAAGAGAAAGCCATCCAACCTCATGAAGAGCCAATTGAAGTCATCAACTTAGGTAATGAGACAGACAGGAGAGAGATCAAGATAGGGGCCAACCTAGAAGACAGTGTCAAAAGAAGATTGGTTCAGATGCTACATGACTACATGGAAGTATTTGCTTGGTCATATGAAGATATGCCAGGGTTAGATACCGATATTATGGTTCATCGTCTGCCTACGAAGGAAGACTGCCCTCCTGTCAAACAAAAGGTTCGTCGGATGCGACCTGATATGTCTGAGAAGATAAAGGCTGAGGTAATGAAGCAGTTCGATGCAGGTTTTCTGGCTGTCACATCTTATCCTCAATGGGTTGCAAATGTAGTTCCTGTGCCGAAGAAAGATGGAAAGGTCCGCATGTGTGTAGATTATAGGGATTTGAATATGGCAAGCCCCAAGGATGACTTCCCTCTACCTCATATTGACGTCTTGGTTGATAATACCGCTCAACACAAGGTATTTTCCTTTATGGATGTATTTTCTGGCTACAACCAAATCAAGATTGCTCCCGAAGATATGGAGAAGACAACCTTCGTTACGCAATGGGGAACCTTTTGCTACAAAGTCATGCCGTTTGGATTGAAGAATGCAGGGGCAACATATCAAAGATCTATGGTAGCTTTGTTTCATGATATGATCCATCATGAAATAGAGGTCTATGTGGACGATATGATTGCAAGGTCTCAAACTGAGGAAGAACGTCTCAATCACTTGCAAAAGCTATTTGAGAGGTTGAAGAAATACAAGTTGAGATTTAACCCTAATAAGTGTACATTCGGGGTAAGATCTGGGAGGCTCCTAGGTTTTATCGTCAGTGATAAAGGCATCGAAGTTGATCCTTCCAAGGTAAAAGCCATTCAAGAAATGCCTGTTCCTCATTCTGAAAAGGAGGTTAGAGGATTCCTGGGTCGCCTTAACTACATCGCCCGTTTCATATCCCACCTGACCGCTACTTGTGAACCAATCTTTAAACTCTTGAAGAAAGACCAAGTAATCAAGTGGAATGACGATTGTCAAGTTGCCTTCGATAAAATCAAAGAGTATTTGAAAGAACCTCCTATTTTGATGCCTACAGTGGAAGGAAGACCATTAATCATGTATTTGACGGTACTAGAGAACTCTATGGGGTGTGTGTTGGGTCAGCATGACGAGTCTGGCCAAAAGGAGCACACAATTTACTACCTAAGCAAAAAGTTAATCGACTGTGAAACTAGATATTCACTTCTCGAGAAAACTTGATGTGATTTAGCGTGGGATGCTCGCCGGCTAAGGCAGTATATGCTGACTCACACTACTTTTTTGATTTCTAAGATGGACCCTATCAAATAGATCTTTGAGAAACCAGCCCTATCCGGAAGAATAGCTAAGTGGAAAATGATTATGACCGAATACGACATTCAATATACGATACAGAAGGCCATCAAAGGAAGCATATTGGAAGATCATTTGGCCCACCAAGCTGTTGATGATTATCAATCTATGAATTTTGACTTCCTGGATGAAGACATTATGTTGGTGACTGACTGTGCAAAACCTAGACTGTATGACAGACCTAAACCAGGATCCCAATGGACCATGCTTTTTGATTGGGCTTCCAACGCTCTGGGAAATGGAATAGGCGCTGTAATTATCTCTCCTGAGGGTTGCCATACTCCCTTCACAGCCATATTATGCTTTGATTATACGAATAACATGGCAGAATACGAAGCATGCATCCTGGGATTGAAAGCGGCCATTGATTTAAGAATCAAGCACTTGAGTGTTTTTGGAGACTCTGCTTTAGTGATTAGCTAGGTAAAGGGGGAATGGGACACTAAGCATCCTAACCTCATTCCTTACAAGGAGCTTGTGTTGAATCTAATACCATACTTCGAAGAGATCACTTTTGAGCATTTTCCTAGAGAAGAGAATTAATTGGCTGATGCTTTGGCCACTATGTCTTCTATGTTCAAAGTCAGGTGGGACAATGAAGCTCCCATGATTATGATTGAGAGATTTGACGAACCTGCGCATTGCAATGAACTCGACGCCGATGAAGAAAAACCATGGTATCATGAGGTGAAGAGGTATCTTGAGGTACAAGAATATCCCAAGGGGGTTTCTATCAATGACAAAAAATTCTTGCGAAGATTTGCAGCCAAATTCTTCCTAAGTAACGGGATATTGTACAAGCGCAACCATGATTCAACTCTACTCCGATGTGTGGACAAGAAAGAGGCCGAGAAAATTATGGAAGACATGTACGATGGTCTTTTCGTTACTCACTCAAGTGGACATACGATGGCTAAGAAAATCTTAAGAGCGGGTTACTACTGGTCAACGATGGAGACTGATTTCCATCAACACTCAAGGACTTATCACAAATGCCAAATCTATGCTGACAAGGTCCATGTGCCTCCAATCCCTCTGAATGTCATGACCGCTCCGTGGCCGTTCGCGATGTGGGGCATTGACATGATCGGGGAAATCAAACCAACCTCTTCTAACGCACACCGTTTCATCCTTGTCGCCATCGACTATTTTACCAAATGGGTCGAAGCTGCCTCCTATGCCTCAGTAACCAAGAATGTGGTAGCCAGGTTTATCAAACATAACCTCATCTGCCGTTATGGAATTCCTGAAAGGATTATTACAGACAATGGGACTAACCTCAACATTGCTATAATTACAGAGCTTTGCACTCAATTCAAAATCAAGCATCATAATTCTTCTCCATATAGACCCAAGATGAACGGCACAGTGGAAGCTGCCAACAAAAATATCAGGAAGATTGTGCAAAAGATGGTAGTAACATACAAAGACTGGCATGAGATGTTACCGTTTTCCCTCCACGGCTACCGCACTTCGGCTCGAACATCAACCGGGGCAACTCCTTTCTCTCTGGTTTATGGCATGGAAGCTTTCTTACCCATAGAGGTTCAGATTCCTTCCCTAAGGATCATAAAAGAAGCTGACTTGGGTGAAGACGAGTGGATTCAAACGAGATTGGATCAGCTGAATTTGATTGATGAAAAACGATTAGCTGCTATTTTCCATGGTCAAACATATCAAAAACGGATGATTAAGGCTTTCAACAAAAAGGTCAAGCCCCGAGTATATCAAGTTGGTGACTTGGTGATAAAACGCATCATTCTACCACAAGGCGATCCCAGGGGAAAGTGGACTCCTACTTACGAAGGACCATTTGTTGTCAAGAGAGTTTTCTCTGGCGGTGCCATGATGCTGACTACCATAGATGGCGAAGATTTCCCGCATTCAGTAAACGCGGACATTGTCAAAAAATACTACGCATGAGAGACACGTTAGGTTGACACACCTAAGCAAACAAGGGGCATCCCGGCAAACCAAAAGGTTTGGGAAAAAATTAGGGAATATGCAAAAGATTGTACACCCGGCAAGTTGAAAACCCGAAAGGGCGACTTGGGCAAAAAGGGGTATCTTGTTGGGCTGAAAACTCGAAAGGGCGGTTCAGGCAAAAATTAAGGATTAAAAGCGTACAACTGTGTCCTGTGGAATCAACACAGTCAATTCCATCACCAAGGTCCAAGTTCAAATGGTCCAGGATCAATCCAATCAATTTCGATCAACGAAAAAGGATGTTCGAAGACATATGGGGAAATAGTAGGGCTGGAAGGCAATGAGATCATTTCACATGGCTATTTGTTTTCATTCTCAAAATTGTTTTCCTTTTTGACGATTTCCTCTTACTAGGATTTCCGTCTCTATGTACAAAAATGCTTATTCATGGGCAAAATGTCAATAGAAATACACTTTGAAGTGCAAAATTTTCTATCTCTGTTTTGAATGCAAATTTGTCCAATGACTAAAATTGAATGAACATATGCATATGAACATAATTAAAACTATTTGGCACATGAGTCCCGCTAAGCAGCAACATCAACAATGGAGCATCATCACACAACATCGTTAAGCCTCTCTTTAATATATATGAAATAACCCCATAGAGTTATCTCATCATCATTATCCCCACTAGGGCAGTGACACTAAACCTTTCCCCAACGGAATTGCCCATAAAATCTCCTTACACAGGATAATCCCCGGTCAGGGTCTCGACCTCTTAGCAACTTACTCCCAGCTAAATCAATTTTTACAAAGTTGAAACCTAGGGGATCTCTTCCTAAAGTAAATTCACTTCCCCAACAGGGTTTATTCCCCAACAAAGTTATTTCCCCAGTCGAGTTCAAAAGCCTCCACATAAAATAATCAAGACACCACAATTTGCCCAACTGAGCCCATCATCCCCAGCTGAGTACATCTTCTCCAACCAAGGATATTTTTCTCCAAACATAATCTACCCTCCCCAGCTGAGCCCATCGTTCCCAATCAGTTGCATCCTCCCCAAGCTGAGTCTGCCTTACCCGACTGAGTCTATACTCTCCAGGTTTGAATTTCCCTTTCAAAATGCTGCAAATCACAGGGCCACAACCCCTAATCCCCAATAAGGCCGTCAACAAGGCCTTTATTATTACCAAGAGATGTTCTGAAGCCTGGACCCGACCATATAATAGTTTGACTTCTCCAATTTCTGAAGCCTGGACCCGACCAGATAACTGTTTGACTTCTCCAATTATTGAAGCCAAAACCCGATCAGATAACAGTTTGACTTCTCCAATTACTGAAACCTGGACCCAACCGGATAACAATTTGAGTTATTGAATCCTGGACCCGACCAGATAACAGATGATCCCAAAATGCTATGAAACCTGGACCCGACCAGATAATAGCCTAACTCTTCAAATATATAGAAGAACTTGAACTCAATCTGACCAAGGTTTAATTTCTTTTCCCTAGTAGAGTTGTCTCTCTATCCCCAACAAATGGCTGAGGAACCTGGACCCGACCAGATATCAGTCCTCATTTCCATCCTTTCAAGAAAGTCGTTGCGAAGCCTAGATTCGACCAGATAACAATCATCCTTGGAGATTCGTTGTGAAACCTGGAAACTGACCAGATAACAACTAAATCCACAAGAAGTTTATTGTAAAACCTGGACCCGACCATATAACAATTGACCGTATCGACCTCAGAAATCTGCGAAACCTGGACTCGACCAGATAATAGTTTTCAAGCCGTTTATTGTGAAAGCTAGAGCCCGACTAGATAACGGTTAACTTATATATCCCCAGTAAGTTGTTGTGAAGCCTGGATCCGATCAGATAACTATTCAATTTCAAGGAATTTTCTGTAAAGCCTGGGATCCCACCAGATAACAGTTAATTTGTCTCATCCTCCAGTAAGTGGTTGTGAAACTTGGACCCGACCAGATAGCAGTCGACTACTTCAGCCTCAACAACTGTGAAGCTTGGATCCGACCAGATAACAACTGACATTGGAGTAATCTTCCCCAACAAAAGCATCCTTTCAACAAAATTTGAAGATATGCTCATTGTCCATCTCCAACAGGCAATCGGGGATTCCATCTCCCAGAATTTCCTCAGCAGTAGTCGGGGATTCATTTTCTCAAAAAAAAACACATACACTTCGCATTCATACATCATAACATGTACATACCATATGCATTTGGAATGATACCACATCTGGTGAACATCATGCAAACATTTTCATTTTTTACTAACCCTTTTCTCACAGGTAAAACATAAAGTTTGGTATAAATCAACAAGAGGTTTGTGTTGATACTTCTTCTAGCGTTTACCAACATTCCCCCCCAAATGGAATCTATAAGCCCATTCACCATCCATCTTCGAGTGAAAATTTCTGGGCACTCTAGTGTTCAAACTTCTTTCACCTTCAAGTCACGAATGGCAGATCCGCCAATCTAACCCTTCAGGTTCAAGAAGTTGGAACATGGGCAGCTGTTGTACCCCAAAATTTTCCCTCTCATTTCTCAAGGAATCACCCTGAATTCTCAAGTTTTCTCTCATACGATTCCAAGCCTTGAATTATCATTTTTTCCAAGCAAACCATTCACAAGGGAAAAATGGTCATTTGTATGCTGAGAAGTCTAACTTTGACTTTTGGACAAAAAAAAACAAGTTTCAAGAATCATATTTCTTCAAGACATGTTGGAATATGAAGTTTGTATCATCAAAAAAGGTTCAAAGTCAAATTTACTATGGAAAAGCCAAATTTCTAAATAGTTGGGATTTTTCTAAGTATTTAAGAAAAAATGACGCTTCAGAACTTCTGAGCCAGCCTCCAGGCAGGCGCAGTCAGAAGTTGTAAACATGGTTCAACACTTAGTCTTCAGTCAGAACATGGCTCTTCAGCATCTACGCAAGTTCAATGAGAGTTTGTTAGGGTAATGGAAAGAAGGTAATAAAGCATAATACGAAGCCTGAAAGCTCCTTCAGAACATGCTGGAGCCAGAAGGTAGGAGGATCAGAAGATTGGATGCTATGCTGAAGCAGAACTTCTAATCCAGAGTTTTCAAAGGTAAATCAAAGGAGGTTACTGGAAAGCCTGGGGAATCCTTCAGAATATGCTGAGGCCAAAGGATACTAAGATCAGAAGTGGGGTGTTTTATTCTAGACTACTCTGAAATGGAACTTCTGATCCAGAATTAAGCAATGATGCAAAATCTCACATTACAGGATTTCTGATTTTGACAAATCTCATCATCATTTAATGCTCATTAATGCTCACAACCACTTTTGAGTCTTTGTCCAAAGGATCTCTCCACGTGTGGCATAGAAATACCCTTGTTATCCTTAAAAGCAACTTTTATACAGAAGCATGGGAGGGTCCATGCGTTACTTTTTGCTTGTGGATTTACTTTTCCTTAATCCCTGCTTGCTAATCCAGTCTAGGCTAAAAAAACTGTCAACTATTACACCCTTTTTTGAACTTGCTTCAAGAACAAGTCAGCATCTGGCGTATGATGTTGGCGCTACTTGACCTCTCTAAAACTACAAAATCTTTGCCAATAAATAGAACACCTTTGGACATTGAAAAGAGGTCGAAAATTTGAGAAAGAAAAGCCTTGAACCCCTGCCAAAATCCCAAGAGTTCCAAGAACTGTAAACATAACACACAAGACTTGCTAACTCCATTTGTTCTCAAATATTTCTTGACTAAAGCCATCCACACAGTTTCTGATTCACATATTAGAAACTTCCCTAACCCCTGTATTTATACTACCTCACATTCTCTATCCATCTGTTCAAAGAAATCAGAACATCACCTCTTTGATGTATAAGAAGTTGAGAACCTCCATCCCGCTGAGTACGTGAAGAAGTTGCTCAGAACCTCACCAAAATTCAGGATCAACCTCTGTCCCATAGAATCTTTTCAGCTGCAAGGTTAGCTTCTGCTGACTCTTACCATGTTACTTAAAGCATTACCAGATTTATATGCTCAAAAATACAATGTAGATATCATGTTTCTGATGATGTACATATTCTGAGATTTCATGCAGTTCAGAACTTCTTGAGGAAATTAGAACTCAGAATTAGGATTAGCAAATACATGCTTGCCTCTGACTTATAGCTATGACATTTCTTATTTTCTGAAACACCATGATACCTGCTATAACTGTTCTATGCATGTCTTCTGTTTCGTGGAGAAATAACCAAATTACAGATGTTCTGACTAGCATAGAGAGAGAGACCAAGTTCTGTCAGTGGCGCTAGCATTTCTGGAGTCTGTATTCTTACCAGTAATATTAGAACTTCTGAAAACTACCGTGTTCCCAGTGGATTCAGAACTTCTGACCTTATACATTTTAACTAACAAGTTTCTGTTTTGCAGCGTGCCAGGGTCAGAACCTCTGACTTCATTTTTATCAGCAACACGCTGATTCTTTTTCCTTTTTAATTATTTTGCTATCATTCTCCATTCCATTAATCAGCAAACATCAAAAGTATTTCCTTCACACTTTATTTTGTTTTCTTAAAACAAAAGACCAAAAATATTTTCTTAAAAACAAAGCAAGTCCGCTTCACATTTTCTTGTAAATTCTTATGCATTTCAATATGGTTGTAATAGTAATTTAGGGCTTATTTTCTTTGCAATCCCCATTTGTATATATGTATCCCCATCCCCTAAATATTGTAATAGCGTAGGATTTAAGTTTCTGCAATTTACTATTTTCCTTATACTGTATAGTAATTAGGTGTGTATGGCAAGATAAAATCAACAAGCAGATAACCCTAACCAAAGATTAAATGCATGCAAATCAAACACGCTATTCACACATACACCCTTAAGGTTAACTCCACTTGTTGCCTAAAAAATGGCCATGTTATGTATGTGGGATGTCTTAGCACAAACAAATACAAGATCATAGTCCCTTGATGACGCTATCAAAGTTGCCTTTCAAAATGATCTTAGTCCCTAAAGAAAAATGCTAAGTCATCTCACAACATTTCTATCATGGTCATACAATGATCCAATGCCCGTCCCTTCACATCCAACGATGGGGCTTCTTACCAAATTAATAGTAAGATAGCAACATCTAAAGGAGGAGGAAAAACACATCTAAGACCTTTTGGGTAGGTAGATTACTTTTAGTTACTTGCTCAATTTCAAAACAAACATCCTTGATATTTTCAAAACAATCACATACACTTTCCAAACATCTTTGAAAAACTTGAAATATTTTCAAAAGCTCAACACTTTGTATACATTCTTATGAACGAGAATCATTGCAAAGTTTTCCTAAACGATGGCACCTTTTCAAAATACTTTAAAAAAACCACACAAAAGCATAATTTCAAACAAAAGCAAGTGATCTAGCAAGTAACTAAGAGCCCATGGAAAACCATGGATGAAAAGGGTGCTAATACCTTCCCTTTTCATAATATACCCCCTGAACTTAAGAAACAATCTCAAAAGTCTTTCCTGTGCTTTTTCACCTTTCCTTTTGGATAAAAGAAAAGTCGGTGGCGACTCTTGCTCAACCGCAACATTTGCGAACACACGCAAAACATCAAGTCAGTTTTCCCACCATATCACACCTAGATTGATAGTGCATTTATTTTTCACATGTAAAGAATTTATCTCCTCAACAAGAGTCTGTTTGCTTGAATTTATTTCCCAGCAGCATTATTGCACTACTCTCAGAATAGTTCCCCACACAAGTGGTGGTCTCTTTATTTGAGAAGCTTATATGTCCACAGGTTCCCCTTTGATGGAAAATTGCAATCTCTTTTGAGTAGTTTGTCAATTCCCAGAGAAGATGTCCCCATCTATCAATTCTATTTACTCCAATGGATGGTTTATCTCTTTGATATGATGGAGATAGTTTGTTGTGAAATTTTATCTACTCCAATGGATGGTTGATCTCTTCGGTATGATAAAGATAGTTCATTATGAATATTATTTACTCCAATGGGTGGTTGATATCTTCGACATGATAGAGATAGTTTGTTGTGAAATTATATCTACTCCAATGGATGGTTGATTTCTTCTATATGATAGAGATAATTCATTGTGAATCTTATTTACTCCAATGGATGGTTAATCTCTTCGGTATGACAGAGATAATTCATTATGAAATTTTATCTACTTCAATTGATGGTTGATCTCTTCGGTATGGTAGAGATAGTTCATTTTGAATCTTATTTACTCTAATGGATGGTTGATCTCTTCGGTATGATAGAGATAGTTTGTTGTGAATCTTATTTACTCCTGTGATCGGTGGATCTGGAACTGACTGTTTAACGCTGGATCGCGAAATGTCGCGGTAAGCAAGAGTCGCCACCGTCTTTTATTTTCTCCAAGTGGAAAGGACAAAAGCACAGAAAAATTCCTTATAGAGATTGCTCTCGGTTCGGGAGGTAGGTTATAGAAAGGGAAGGTGTTAGCACCCTTTCTATCCATGGTTATCCATGGGCTCTTAGATACTTGCTCATAAGTGTTTTAAAAAATGGTTTGTTTGCTTTTCCATGTGGGTTTAAAAAGTTTCTTTGAAAATTCCAGTTCGACTCTTGTATCAGTCCTCAAGAGTGTTTGAAAAATTGCTTTCGAAAGCTTTTTGAAAATGTGTTGGTGTGAAAAGTATTTTGTTTTGTTTTGAAATTTAGAGCAAGTATCTAGAGTCGTCTACCTACCCTAAGGAATTCGTCTGTGTAGATGTCCTTTAAAGTAGTGCCATCCCACCATTGAGAGGTAGGTAGCACCACCGTTGGAGGTGTTCGGGTCAATTCGAGGGTTCGGGACATGGTGATCACCAAAGCAATGGGAAGACACCTTAGAAGATACCCTCATGCCAGGTTCCCGGATCATGAGGACTTACTAAGACATCCTCTACTCGACGATCACCTTTCGAGGCAAGGCAACAGTGAGGCGTACCCTAGGGGTGGTGTGTGATTTGTGTGTCAGATTCATTTATTTTTGTCTTGTCATGTCAAAGTGATCTATGCGTTTGTTTTTTATCTTTGTCATTCATTCTTGCATGCATTTATTTAACAGTTAAAAGAGTGCGGAAAGATAAAATTCTAAACTATTACAAAAGGCGCGGGTCCACATCGCCAAAATTTCCAGGACCCGATTTGACAGAAAGTAAATAATTAAAGTAAAGTGCGAAAGATTAAAATGTCCGAGTTTACAAGGCTTTGAGAGAATTACATTAATATTATAAGAAATAAAATAAAATGCGCGAATTGGAATTAAAATTGGAAGCGAGGGCGTTGGACCCTTTTTAATGAAACTAAATTAAATGATTAAACTAATGAAATTAAAGAGAAAAAAGAAATTATTATTTTTTTTTGAGTTTTTGGTATTTATGTTTTTTATGTATTTTTATGAGAAAGATTAAATGAAATTAAAATATTAACCCTAATTCTATTTTTTTTATTTATTAAGAAAAACATGTTAAAATTAAACCTAAAATTAATCTAATTATTTACATGCAATTTTGATTTATAAAAATAATTAATTAATTATTAGTGAAATTTATTTACAAAAAATATTAATTAAATAAATATATTTTAATTTTTATGACTTTTCTGTTTTTGACTATTTTTTATATTTTATGAAAATAAGTTAAATTAAAGGAATTAATTAAAAAAAAATAATTGAAATAAATAAAATAAGGAAAAGAAAGAAAATACAATACCTTGGGGGGTTTCTGTCCCCTTTTTGGAGGTGAATTGGAGTGGTTTGGCCATTTGTGTTCTGGCCTCATCATGCATAAGTTGTTCTACTTTGGCCATTTGGCTTTTGGCTTTTGGCCATTTGCGTTTTGGCCTCATCGTTCCTTAATCTTCTCAGGATGTCTGTCTCGCCATGTATTGGTGTCATGTGTAAAATATTCTGTTTTGGCCATTTGACTTTTGGCCTTTTGGCTTTTGGCCTTTTGGCTTTTGGCCTCAACGTTCCTTAATGAACCTGCATGAGATCCTGTCTAAATCTGCAGTGTTGAATCTCACGAACACATTAAATAAAATCATAAAATGCAAATAAAGCCAATATATGAAGAAATTTAATGTTTAGGCACAATATGGCATGTATGAATGATTATACCCTTTTGATCATGGAGATCAAATCGATCTTACCCTTACTAGAAAATTAGTGACCTGAATGCTTTTATGCCTTACTGGAAAATTAGGATCATGGAGATCAAGCCAGCCTTACCCTTACTGAAGAAGTAGTGAGGTGTTGGTTTGTAACTGTGATGGCTTGTTTATAGTGAGAGAGGGATTTGTAATAAGGATTTCAAGGTTTTAGGGTTCTTGAAAGAGTTTGATATTCTAACAGTGTTGTGGCAAGGTTTTTTCTCTCTTTTTCTCCTCCTTTTTCTCTCCCTGGTTTGTGTGAAAAGAAGTGATTATATAATGGAAATTAGGGTAAAGCAAATGGGCTTTGAATGTGCAATTGGGCCTCCAATATTCACTTGAATTCGTCACTTTCCAGGCTAAATCGCAGGGACTTAAGTGCATTTTTTGAAGTTTAAATGTGAAAACAAAATGTAGCCGGCATCGAGAACTAACTCCTGTCCGAAAATCGACTCAATCGGATAAACGGTGAATTAGTTATGAATTTTTGAAGTTTCAGCTCAGACAAACTTATTTTGGGCTCCAGTGTCGACTCTGACACGTTCTTCAATAAAAAACTGGTATTGATCGGTGTATAGTTTGGTCTCGACTTTTGAAGCAAAGTTGTAGATCTACAAGTCAGGGACCTTGTGTAAAAATATGAGTCCAATCCGATAAAAATTGACCGAGTATGAATTTTCGAAGTTTCGGCCCAGATGAAATAATATTCAGCATTCAGGATTTTCAGCGTGTCACGCACTCTGAGCAAAAAACGAAGGCCTTTTGAACACCGTTCGAACTTGATACCTCCTGTGAAAATGTAGCCAACTTAATTTGTGAAATTTTGGCACCGGAACCAGCTCGATACGATGAAAATCGACCAAGTTATGATTTTCTGATCATGACGCAAATAAACTTCTGTCACAAATTTTCTGTATGAAAATACTTGATAAATCCACATTTTTGAAGACCTTATGATCGAAATTGGCTTCCAGCCGTGAGAGATGAAAACGTAGATAATGTCAAGACGGAATTTTGGCCACTGGAACGGGTTCAAAACGAGTCACGATCTTCAAGTTATGAATTTTTTAGCGCGTAAAAACTACACTTTCAGCACACTTTTTCACCATATTTCTTCAAGAAAACTCACACATTCGGATACCTTCTTTAAAGAACTGACTCTTGAGCCGAACCTGAATTTGAGAATACGTTATCAGAGATATCTTGGCGAAAGAATACCTGAATATGACGCACCGGGTTAGACTTGTGAATTTTTCTTGAAATGTTTTGAGAAATATGGGAGGGCAAATTTTGGGATACAACAGTTGCCCCTGTTCAATCTTCTTAGACCTGAGGATGCAGATTGGATGACGTGCCTTTCGTAATCCGAAGATGGAAGATGATTGAACACTAGAGTGCCCAGAAATTTGTGCTCACATAGTAGTGTGATGGGGGAATGGGCTTATAGATGCCATTTGGAGATTGATGGATAGGATGATGGGCTTATAGATGCCATGCTAAGAGATGATGGAAGGTGGATGGGCTTATAGATGCCATCTGGATGTTGATCGCATAAGAGATTCCTTAGCGAGAACTTGCGTACCTGCAAAAGAAAGATGAGTACCTGACGTGTTGCAGGAGCTGGTCTTCGGATGCTTTGTATAGATATGTCCTGACTGGTTACAGGAGCTAAATCTGGAGCTTCAAATGGTGATGAATGAACCAGGGATGGTTACTACCTCAACAGGAATGGTGAGAGAACCTTGGACGACTTCAGCTTCAACAGCAATCATTGAGCGAATCTTGGGATTACCACCTCCGCAGGATCGGGGAGAGAACCATAGGTGACTACAACCTCAACAGCAAACATTGAGAGAATCTTGGTGGGAATTACCATCTCCGCAGTATCAGGGAGAGAACCATGGGCGATTACAATCTCAATAGCAATTATTGGGGAAACCTTGGATGGAATTATCATCTCCGCAGTATCGGGGAGAGAACCATAGGCGACTACAACCTCAACAGCAAACATTGAGAGAATCTTGGTGGGAATTACCATCTCCGCAGTATCAGGGAGAGAACCATAGGCGATTACAACCTCAATAGCAATCATTGAGACAACCTGGGATGGAATTATCATCTCCGCAGTATCGGGGAGAGAACCATAGGCGACTACAACCTCAACAGCAAACATTGAGAGAATCTTGGTGGGAATTACCATCTCCGCAGTATCAGGGAGAGAACCATAGGCGATTACAACCTCAATAGCAATCATTGAGAAAACCTTGGATGGAATTATCATCTCCGCAGTATCGGGGAGAGAACCATAGGCGATTACAACTCAATAGCAATCATTGAGAAAACCTGGGATGGAATTATCATGTCCGCAACATTGGGGAGAGAACCATAGGCGATTACAACTTAATAGCAATTATTGGGGAAACCTTGGGATGGAATTATCGTCTCCGCAGTATCGGGGAGAGAACCATAGGCGATTACCACCTCAACAGCAAACATTGAGAGAACCTTAGATAACTTCTACTGAGTCTTCATCAGAAAAATCTGTTTGGGGTCGATTTAGCTGTACTAGAGAAGGCCTTGGACTGGATAAGAAATCTTTGGAGTCGATTACCTGAACCGGTCTAGGTCTTGGAATGTCTTCAACTGGGTCTTTATCAAAAAAATCTGTTTGGGGTCGATTTAACTGGACCAGAGAAGGCCTTGGACTGGATAAGAACCAGAGAAATCTTTGGAGTCGATTTAACTGAACCAGATAAGGTCTTAGAGTCTTGAAATATGATTGAGAATTTAACTGAATCTTTCCTGAAAGGTAAAGGTCAGTCATATGCAATGCATGATATGGACCAAGCAATGATGTTCTCAACATAAATGAGATTTGTATGATGCGTCTATGCATGCTATAATGATGTATGGAAGTGCGATGTTTATGAATGTATTTTTCGTCTAGGAAAGTAAATCCTTGACGGGTGCCGGGAAGTCACTCCTGGGCTGATGTTGGAGAATAGATTTTGCTTCCGCTGGGGATGATGATTGCAAGAATACCGGTAGGAGAAGATGACTCCGTTGGGGAATAAACTTGGCGAATGGAATAAGTCTGCAGGGAGGAAAGTACTCTAACGATCTTGCTGGGAAGCAATACTCTGTGGGGAGAGACGTACTTTGCTGAGTTGATAATAACTTGCTAGGGATACCCTTGTTGTGTTGGAAGTGTTGATAGACTTTGCTAGGGATAAGAAGACTTCGTCGAGAACGATCCTTCCGTGGCTTTTGGCTGAGGATAACCCAGTTATATCCTAGTAAGGAAATAACTCTTTGAATAAAGTCGGGCGACGCGTTCGTGCTCTGCGCGGATAAGCTTCCAGAATCTACTGGGGATAAGCTTACTGCTTGGGGAGATGGATTCCAACTTTCCTGGGGAACTAGATTGGACTCTCCTGGGGAAGTTTTGAACTGTATTGGGGGAAGTGACTCCACTGAATGTTTGATATACCTCCGGGGAACAATCTTTAGGCCAAGATTGCCGGGGATGCTTGTTAAGAATATCCGTACATTGCTGCTGGGGGAATGTTGCGATCTGCTGGAGGATACTCAACTTCCTTAAGGTTGACTGTAACTTTGCTTGGGGAGAGTGTACTGACTTGCTGGCTCACTCTCTGGGGAATTAAGATGTCTGGTTATGTTCTTTAGCTAAACCCACCTTGATACCTTGGAGGATAGAACAATTGGATCGCTTAGCCAACTCCTTATTGCCCCTGTTTCTGAGGTGGGGGAGGAAGGCCTGTGAGGTGCTGGTAGTTGCTGATGGACAAACCTTCTTCTGGTAGGCAGGTGACAAGATGACAGGACATAGTCGTACGCTTTGATCCCTAACTTTTGCCTGGACCGCCCCTTCGGGTTTTCAGTCCACCGGGATACCCATTTTTGCCCAAGCCGCCTTTTCAGGTTTTCGACTTGCCGGGTGTACAGATTTTTCATTTCACCCCTTCATTTTGCCCGAACTCTTTTGGTTCGCTGGGAAGCCCTTATTTTTGCCTAGGTGTGTCAACCTAGCGGGTCTTTGACTTTGCGTAGTATTTTCCTCGACTATGTCCACGCTCTCAGAGTGTAGGGAGTTGCCCCTGTTAGAAGTGTTTTGTCATGCCACCATAAGGTGTTTGATCAGGCGAGATTCGTTATTGGAATGCCCCAAGTGACTCAGGCGGAGATTTGCCCCAGGCTATTTGGCCTTTGAGAGATTCTCCGAATCTTGACTTAACTGCCCCAGATGATGGACAATAGTCATGCCATGCCCCTTGATTGGAAGTACTTCTGTTCATTAGGCATTCGTCGTGCGAATTTCTATGCTGTTCAAACAAAAAGTCATATGCAAACAAAGTTATGTTAAAAATGCAAAGCCTATGTCTGTCTTGAAGATTTTGAAAATGCATTCTTTTTTTTTCATAAAACAAGTGAATGTTTGTAAAACGTGATGTCAACTCCTTCTTTATAGTGAACCTTAAGGAGTCAGGATACCTTTCGTAACAGTATGCTTTCGAACTAACCCATGCTTCAGCTAGGACTTTTAAGGGTTATAACGTAGCCTGGTTCACGGTTTAAGAAACAAAGGATAAAGGCTCAAATTATTTGTACCCACCCGCTCTTCGTGATGTTCTTCAAACCTAAACTCAGTTGATCGTGCATTAGACCTTGTTTGAGTCTTTGCTCTGATATACCAGTGATGGTTCAGATATTGATGATTTATTTGGAATAGGCAGTCATTTTTCTTTTTGTTGAGGGTTTGTAGGACCTCTTTCTTTTTCTTTCATTATCCTTGTTTTTTGCCTGAACTGTTTCCTTTTTGGAATTACAGTCAGCGGGATGCCCCAGTTTTGTAAGTCCCCTTTATAGGTTTTGACTTTTTGGGCTTTTCATTTATGAACCTTTTTTTTTTTTTGATAATGACTGCCTGTCTTCACGATTGTTCGGAACCATCATTGTCTTTCTTTGTTTTGTAAGGACCTCTTTCGTGCCATTCGTTATGCACTTGGATCAACTGAGAGACTACCCTGCCCCAGGTTATGATTAAGGGTTTTAATTTTCGAAAATAAAAACTCCTACTTCTTTGGCTCAGAGGGGTTGACGAGGGATTATCTTCCTTATAACTCCAGTGTTTAGGGATTGAAACAATGCCTGTACCTCATCAGCGGGGTCTGTTCAAAAGCATACTGTAGATTATGGTATCGTTTTCGTCATCCTCCCTCAAGAGGCTTAGAATTGTTAATTGAGAGTTGTCATCAGAAAAAATATGAAAATAATTTGCGTTTAGTGAATACGAATATATTGTTTCAGAACAGACATATGCGATGCATTAATGAAATAACAATGTTTAACATGAGTAAATGTTTGAACAACAGAGAATTGCAACTTGAACATTCGAATGAACAAAAATTTCTCAATCCTAGCCATGTTTTGGCAAGGGAGCAGTGATCACGTGGGGAGTCTTGGGTACTTTAAACTGAATCTCTCCAGCGTCGATCATGTCTTGAATCTTGTTTTTGAGAGGCCAGCAGTTGTCCGTAGTATGCCCCGGGCTATCAGAATGATATGCGCACCTATCGTTGGGATGATAGTTAGGAGCGGAAGTGTTCGGATTCCGGAGAGGAGCCCTTAAGGTGATCAGCCCTGCCTTCAACATTTGTTGTAGTGCTTGATCCAGCGACATGTTGATCTTGGTGAACTGCCTTTTAGGCTTGTCTGGTTGACGCTGGTGAGGTTGATGTTGAATTTGTGACACTGGAGCCCTTTGAGGAGCTCTCCCCTTACCTCCTTGTTTCAAAGGTGGCTGAACGACGACTGGTTTTTTACCCTTAGACGTTCGCCCCAGTTGGCTACCCTGAAGCAGCTGGTTGACGAGAACCCCGAGCTCATCTTGTCTTTGAGCTAAACCTTGAATGAGGGCCCTTTGCCCCAGCATCTGGGTTTTCAATGTGTCTACCTCAGCTTGTAGACGTTTCAGCTGTTCGTCCTTGTCATCTTCAGGACTCTTTCTGATCAGATTCCCCATGAGGAGTGTCCTCAACTCTTCCTGCCCCTTGGATAGGCTTAGGAAGATCTCCTTGAACTGAGTCTCTTGAGTGTGAAGGTCCTGGTTATCTTGTTGGGAAGCCATGGCTGAAATAAACAGCGAGAAGGGTAAGTGACCTGCAACAAGGGTACCTGTTATGCAATGATATGTATGACATGCATGCAATGTTTTCAAGGACCTCGCAGGGTAAACAAGAAAAAATTGTCAGATTTTGAATCCGGTAGCTTAATTGAAGGAACTGCATATTGTTGAGAGTCCTTCTTCAAAGGGTCAAAGGCTCACCATATCCAGTGGGTCATAGCCCCTGACTTTAGTCATCATGTCTGGTTTTGATTTCAAACAACCTTGGTTAAGGGAATCTTCTTCAGGAGTCAGAGCTCACCATATCTAGTGGGTCATAGCCCCTGACAACTTTGGCTAGAGGAAAATAAATCCTCTTTGCCCCTTGCTGGGATAGTTGATTCACCATGACCTGCATCACAAGCCTTTGAGATCCTTGAAATGGGTTAGGATGTATGCAATGGTATGATGTCATGCTATGCATGGGGTGATGTAGGTAACCCTGTTATGAGTCCCAATTAAGGACTGCAAACCAAAACCTGTAAGAAACTCAAATAAAACCTGTCATGAGTCCCAATTAAGGACTATAAACAAAACCTGCAAGAAACTTGGTAAACTTTGTTATGAGTCCTAATTAAGGACTTCAAACAAAACCTGCAAGAAACTTAGTAAGCCCTGTCATGGGTCCCAGTTAAGGATTAAGACAAAACCTGCAAGTAGTTCATGTGTCAGTTAACAAGCATGCAAGTAGGCAAGTACGAAGGCACACAAGTCACACAAGAGAAACCCTTAGAGTTTAGGCCAGCATGGGGCCTGGGTATTACCCTCTTTCAGTTTGTTGGTTCATACCTGTCCTATCAAAAGTAACCGGGTTCTTAGAGGATCCCAATATCATTGACTACCCTCAATCGGTCATAACTCCAGCATCGCAATCTTTTCTTGCGGCCAGAACCATCACGAGAGTTTAGCCTCAATGGGCGTAGCATACTGCTACTGTTCTAATGGCCAAGTTGGGTCATTTAAGGTTCTAAGGTTGTTGGTGCTTAATGACTCCTTGGAAGACCCATATTCTCCTCGTTGCAACACAAGGGATATCGGTACAGACCAAGGTGCCACACCAACGTAGCCACTGTTTCACCCGTGTCGGTCTACGCCGGACAGGTCCCTCACAGCTTATGCTACCTAAACAGGGTACCCCCAGATCCGGGTTAGGATCTATGTAACTCCCATGCAACCCACAAATTTAAAGCAGACAAGTCAATACAATTGAAAACACAGTTATGAACTAACCCTAAGGTACACCTCACTTTATAAGTTTAGTCCCCAGCAGAGTCGCCAGTTCTGTGATCGGTGGATCTGGAACTGACTGTTTAACGCTGGATCGCGAAATGTCGCGGTAAGCAAGAGTCGCCACCGTCTTTTATTTTCTCCAAGTGGAAAGGACAAAAGCACAGAAAAATTCCTTATAGAGATTGCTCTCGGTTCGGGAGGTAGGTTATTGAAAGGGAAGGTGTTAGCACCCTTTCTATCCATGGTTATCCATGGGCTCTTAGATACTTGCTCATAAGTGTTTTCAAAAATGGTTTGTTTGCTTTTCCATGTGGGTTTAAAAAGTTTCTTTGAAAATTCCAGTTCGACTCTTGTATCAGTCCTCAAGAGTGTTTGAAAAATTGCTTTCGAAAGCTTTTTGAAAATGTGTTGGTGTGAAAAGTATTTTGTTTTGTTTTGAAATTTAGAGCAAGTATCTAGAGTCGTCTACCTACCCTAAGGAATTCGTCTGTGTAGATGTCCTTTAAAGTAGTGCCATCCCACCATTGAGAGGTAGGTAGCACCACCGTTGGAGGTGTTCGGGTCAATTCGAGGGTTCGGGACATGGTGATCACCAGAGCAATGGGAAGACACCTTAGAAGCTACCCTCATGCCAGGTTCCCGGATCATGAGGACTTACTAAGACATCCTCTACTCGACGATCACCTTTCGAGGCAAGGCAACAGTGAGGCGTACCCTAGGGGTGGTGTGTGATTTGTGTGTCAGATTCATTTATTTTTGTCTTGTCATGTCAAAGTGATCTATGCGTTTGTTTTTTATCTTTGTCATTCATTCTTGCATGCATTTATTTAACAGTTAAAAGAGTGCGGAAAGATAAAATTCTAAACTATTAAAAAAGGCGCGGGTCCACATCGCCAAAATTTCCAGGACCCGATTTGACAGAAAGTAAATAATTAAAGTAAAGTGCGAAAGATTAAAATGTCCGAGTTTACAAGGCTTTGGGAGAATTACATTAATATTATAAGAAATAAAATAAAATGCGCGAATTGGAATTAAAATTGGAAGCAAGGGCGTTGGACCCTTTTTAATGAAACTAAATTAAATGATTAAACTAATGAAATTAAAGAGAAAAAAGAAATTATTATTTTTTTTTTTGAGTTTTTGGTATTTATGTTTTTTATGTATTTTTATGAGAAAGATTAAATGAAATTAAAATATTAACCCTAATTCTATTTTATTTATTTATTAAGAAAAACATGTTAAAATTAAACCTAAAATTAATCTAATTATTTACATGCAATTTTGATTTATAAAAATAATTAATTAATTATTAGTGAAATTTATTTACAAAAAATATTAATTAAATAAATATATTTTGATTTTTATGACTTTTCTGTTTTTTACTATTTTTTATATTTTATGAAAATAAGTTAAATTAAAGGAATTAATTAAAAAAAAAAAAATTGAAATAAATAAAATAAGGAAAAGAAAGAAAATACAATACCTTGGGGGGTTTCTGTCCCCTTTTTGGAGGTGAATTGGAGTGATTTGGCCATTTGTGTTCTGGCCTCATCATGCATAAGTTGTTCTACTTTGGCCATTTGGCTTTTGGCTTTTGGCCATTTGCGTTTTGGCCTCAACGTTCCTTAATCTTCTCAGGATGTCTGTCTCGCCATGTATTGGTGTCATGTGTAAAATGTTCTGTTTTGGCCATTTGGCTTTTGGCCTTTTGGCTTTTGGCCTCAATGTTCCTTAATGAACCTGCATGGGATCCTGTCTAAATCTGCAGTGTTGAATCTCACGAACACATTAAATAAAATCATAAAATGCAAATAAAGCCAATATATGAAGAAATTTAATGTTTAGGCACAATATGGCATGTATGAATGATTATACCCTTTTGATCATGGAGATCAAATCGATCTTACCCTTACTGGAAAATTAGTGACCTGAATGCTTTTATGCCTTACTGGAAAATTAGGATCATGGAGATCAAACCAGCCTTACCCTTACTGAAGAAGTAGTGAGGTGTTGGTTTGTAACTGTGATGACTTGTTTGTAGTGAGAGAGGGATTTGTAATAAGGATTTCAAGGTTTTAGGGTTCTTGAAAGAGTTTGATATTCTAACAGTGTTGTGGCAAGGTTTTTTCTCTCTTTTTCTCCTCCTTTTTCTCTCCCTGGTTTGTGTAAAAAGAAGTGATTATATAATAGAAATTAGGGTAAAGCAAATGGGCTTTGAATGTGCAATTGGGCCTCCAATATTCACTTGAATTCGTCACTTTCCAGGCTAAATCGCTGGGACTTAAGTGCATTTTTTGAAGTTGAAATGTGAAAACAAAATGTAGCCGGCATCGAGAACTAACTCCTGTCCGAAAATCGACTCAATCGGATAAACGGTGAATTAGTTATGAATTTTTGAAGTTTCAGCTCAAACAAACTTATTTTGGGCTCCAGTGTCGACTCTGACACGTTCTTCAATAAAAAACTGGTATTGATCGGTGCATAATTTGGTCTCGACTTTTGAAGTAAAGTTGTAGATCTACAAGTCAGGGACCTTGTGTAAAAATATGAGTCCAATCCGATAAAAATTGACCGAGTTATGAATTTTCGAAGTTTCAGCCCAGATGAAATAATATTCAGCATTCAGGATTTTCAGCGTGTCACGCACTCTGAGCAAAAAACGAAGGCCTTTTGAACACTGTTCGAACTCGATACCTCCTGTGAAAATGTAGCCAACTTAATTTGTGAAATTTTGGCACCGGAACCAGCTCGATACGATGAAAATCGACCAAGTTATGATTTTCTGAACATGACGCAAATAAACTTCTGTCACAAATTTTCTGTATGAAAATACTTGATAAATCCACATTTTTGAAGACCTTATGATCGAAATTGGCTTCCAGCCGTGAGAGATGAAAACGTAGATAATGTCAAGACGGAATTTTGGCCACTGGAACGGGTTCAAAACGAGTCACGATCTTCAAGTTATGAATTTTTTAGCGCGTAAAAACTACACTTTCAGCACACTTTTTCACCATATTTCTTCAAGAAAACTCACACATTCGGATACTTTCTTTAAAGAACTGACTCTTGAGCCCAACCTGAATTTGAGAATACGTTATCAGAGATATCTTGGCGAAAGAATACCTGAATATGACGCACCGGGTTAGACTTGTGAATTTTTCTTGAAATATTTTGAGAAATATGGGAGGGCAAATTTTGGGGTACAACAACTCCAATGAATGGTTGATATCTTTAGTGTGATAGCGATAGTTCATTGTGAATCTTATTTACTCCAATAGATGGTTGATCTCTTCAGTACGATATATATAGTTCGTTGTAAAACAAGATGTTATCTCTAATACAACTTATTTTTGCAGTTTGTAAAAAGTTTACATGTTTTAATATGTAGCTTGTGTTTTAGTTTTTGTAGTTTTATTCCTCTCTCCAGGGTTATTTTGTAATGGTTGTTTTAGCCAAAATTTGCCAAAGAGGAAGATTGTTAGACCCATGGTTTTAGGATTGGTAGCATTTTTGATAAAACATGGTTCATGATAGATGCATAGCAAGATGTCATAACATCTTGATCAAACTAATACAACAGAGTGTGAATGTTGCATTGAAGATAAATGTTCTGACAAATGTTGTGATATGCTGAACCAGAACATCAATACAGGCTATTTTAAATCTTGACAAATTTGATTTGATTTTGTGATATTTCTTTTGGATATATCTCAATAATTTTTCCAGGTCAAGAAGATTTAACCTAGAACAAGTGATCTAATCTCCAGCTATACATAAGTTTCTAAAATTGGATGTTGAGACAATTTAGGAAACTTGATGTTTTATTCCAATATTTAAGGATATTTTTCTGCATGATTTGTGAAACCCTCAACTTTTGGATAAAGAAATATTTGGGTGGAGATTTTGAAGCCCATGGACTACTAAGGTGTATTTAAAGAGAAACCTAAACCTAACGCAATTAAAATGTTCATAATTGTAAAATTAGGTGAAGTCAAAAGTCTTAGGTTTTGAGATTATCTTGTGTTTTTCTAGGTTACTCATTTATATTTTGATGCAGTGAGGTAGACTGATTGTTACTTGATTGTTTATCAAGTTATTGTTTTTGGTTGAAGATTTTAAGCAAAATTAAGTATTATTCTCACTCATGATCTTTTAAGCAAAGAGTCAAGTATTGTTTATTGGAATTGGAATCTTTTGGTTTTTGATTCTAGTCACTGGTTTATGATTGTAGTTTATCACTGATGTGATTGGTAGGAAGTGAGAGGGGGAATCCCATATCTAGAAGGCTTCTAGGTAGAAGTTTCACAAGGTAGTGATTAGGTGAGAAGTTGTACACTGGGATTGTTTATGCTTTGAACTAATACTGTCATAGTGAATTTCCTTCCTCGCTTTGTAGTCCCCAAAGTAGGTGACGTTGCACCGAAATGGGTTAACAATCAGCTATGTTATTTAACATTCTGCAATTTATTTTTTGCATAAGTTACCATTTTGGTATATTTTTTCTGTCTGTCCGCAAATGTCGTAACATATGTCTTGACATTATGTTTTAATGTTGACACATCAGTATTAACACCTGTTGTAAGTGCCAGAGTTTCAGTTAGTATAAAGAATTTTTGAAAAACATGTTCATACCTCAGCTTGGCAGGTATTCCTTTATGGTCTAGCTATATGATCTAATCGTGTTGGAGTGACTGTTGTGGCATGGCATGCCACCACCATTATTATTTCCATTATTATTGTTTATGTTGGCGTCTTCCATATTATTGTTGTTATTTCTAGTGTCTGCCATGTTTTCTGATTTTTTGACATAAGACTCTTCTATATTTTGTTGCTTGGCTAACAAATTTGATTTCCTAGTATTGTTGTTGTTGTTTCTACGTGCAGTTCGTTCTATTCAAGGATTAAACATAAGTTCTCTTTCATGAACCTTACCTCACATAAACAAATATCAACATACTACTAGATACTTGTTAGTGAGTTTGTGACTATAAACAAAATATGTACGAAAATAAACAGATATAAATAGAAAACTTAAAACGATAAAAATATGAAAATGTACTTATTAATAACTAACTCCAGTCCTCAACAACAATGCCATTTTTTACACAACCAATGTGTATTGATAAAAAAGTACATGTGTGCATGTTACCCCTACAAGGGTACTCACATGCCTTAGTAGGTTTATAATAATCAGTGGTGGTTAGGGCTTGCCCATAGAGGTGAGAAGCCCTGTGCTATGGTTTATCGTGGTTTTAGAGACCCGCTCACATTATATGATAGACTTTGTGTCTCATTTTGGTTTTTTGGTATAAGCGTATGAATTATGATGTTATAATGTTAGTTAGGATTTGTCCCCATTTCACCCGTTAGGGGAGGTATATATATTGGTCTTTTGGGTCTAGGGTTTAAGAAACCATCAGAGGCACTAATCGCCCCCTCATGACTAGAGGAGACTATTGACCACCTATTTCTAAAGGACTCATGACACAACTCCTTCTTGTATGACTAATGGGAGATAATTGTACTATACACATGATCATCCTTGAGGGCGAGCACCATATCATGTGAGTATAATGCCTTGGTGATATCTTCCAAGGAGACCTTTAAATCACCCATTTTTTGGACTCATTAAAATATAAGACTACACAAACCCTAAAGCACGAGGGTTTTAAAAAGGGAAAATTATTTTAGAGGCTTCTTTCATTCGTTAGGTACGTCCCTCATCTTGGGGAAAGTCCCTCAACTGAAGGCAAACTTTTAAGGAGAGGAAAGTCTCTCAGTTTGATACGAGTCCCTCAGATGAAAGTGGCCTGTTTAAGGCAGGACGAGTCCGTTAGCTTTGGGTGAGTCCCTCAGCTGAAGGTGACCTTTTTAAAGTGAGGTGAGTCCATCAGCTTGGGGTGAGTCCCTGAACTGAAGATGACCCGTTTAAGGCGAGGTAAGTCCTTCAACTTGGAGAAAGTGCCACTACTAAAGATGACTTATTTAATTTGAGGTAAGTTCCTATTTATTTACATATGCCCTTAATTGAGGGATGAGTCATCTACCCTTTCCGGATGTCTCTTGATGAGTTGTTAAGTCTGTTGGGAATGTTAATCAATCATTCACATGGTCACACTTACTTCTATTTAATTTGTAAGTAATGATTGTCTATTTTTCAAGACCTTAAATGCTAGTGGTACATGTCATAAAGGTGTTTAGATTTTAAAATTTACAGTGGACTCTAAAAGGTCCCTTATGTTTTAACTCCCTTATAAAAGCTTTCTCTTTCCATTTTATTTTCTCGATTTTGCTGCCATGACTTCTGCAAGCTCATTTGAATTACACAACTCCTCTTTACAAATTATTATTCTTTCACACCCTTTTTCCAAGTATGAAATTACATTTCTCTCAATTATTTCTATAATGTGTTTGGTTTATAAAGAAATGTTTGAAATAAGGGTTAAGTTTGTGTAGGGTTGTAGGTATTCAAGGTTATAGTCACTCCATTTGACAATTGTGATGGTGATTTCTTTTTGTTCTACTATTTTCCCAGGAACAAAAGTACAATTACTACCCTTTCTTTCATGCCCAAGGACACTAAGGATATTGGATCTGATTACATTTTAGAAAAAAAAATCTTTCATTGTCAATCAGAAGTGGAGGTGTCTTCTTTAGACGATGAAGATTTGGTTATTCTAGAGGATTGTTCCCTATCAGAGAGGGTGATCATGCCCGTCTCCTCCGATCATTTGTCCCCTTAATTTTACTTCTACATCCCTTTTATTAAGGATATTGGAATTGTTTTCGCCCTTTCCTCTTTTTTCATGGAGGTTTCGAGGCTTCTCAATGTTGCACCCTCCCAAATGTTCCCTAACTGTTCGGGTTTTATCAGGACCTTTGAGACGGTCCTTGAATACCTAAAGATTACTCCTTTGGTAAGAGTCTTTTTCTCATTTTACACCATCAAACTGGAGGAGGGTATATGGGTGTCCTTAGATGGTTTGTCGGGGATGCCTTTTTTGCGTCTCACTTTAATTACTAAAAGAATTGGATGGAAAAATTCTTCGCGTGAGGGGTGAGAATGTTATTTTGGAATTTTGGGGGATGATGAGGCCCCTCTTTCCTTTATCCTGAAAAAATGATAATGGGACATAAAAAAAAGTATCTTACCTTCAAGGAGGCGAGGATATTTTGGCTCCTAGAGATGTTTAAATTCATGTACTCGTGTATAATAATTAAATTATGTTTGGAGTGTGGTAAACATCTCGCCTCTTACCTAGGTATATGTTAGACACTTTTTTTCCTTTAAAGGTATTTTTATATATAATTTGTGACCTCTGTGCATTATTTTTTAGACCAGACAGTGAAGATTTATGCAGAAGAGAAAAGAAGATGATGGGAGAAGATTCATGCTACTACTGGGGAGACTAAGGGTCCCCAGAGTACCTCATAAGGATCTAATTCCAAACTCTCCCTATGTGAAGGCTCAAAGGCTTAAGGATGGTTCTTCCCCATTGTCGGTGCCGCCTTGCCCAATTATAGGACAAAGATCACTAAAGCACGACCTGATATGTTATGGAGTGATGTCAGTTTTAACACTCTCCAATTTAATATCTCTTACATATATTTCTCTAAGGAATTCCCTGGTCATAACCAAGCCCTCCAATCAAAATCGATTTCAACAATTGTAAGCATTAAGGATAACCTTCTACTAAGGGCGTTGGAGATAGAAGATGTCAACTAGGAGAGGAGGGATACGATTGAGAAGAAGAAAAAGGAAAATCTCTAGAAGTATGTAGACACCTAGAATGAGAGCCAGAGGATACTAAAGGCCTTGCAAAAATACAAGGAGACATGGAAAATATGAAGTCCAAGGATAAGGATATTACTGGTAAAGAGAAATCCTTGCATGAGTCCTTGGACGCCACCCTCCTCCGCCAACAAGAGCTTGGGGTGGAGGTGTTCGAGATTTTTATTGAGGTGGTGTCTACTTCTGGCGTCTACTTTGAGTATTCAAAGAACAAGTTTCCTTCCTTTACCCAAGATGGATATGAGCCAAATGTACTTCCTTAAATTTGTTTGTGATGGCCAACTAGTGGATGAAGAGGTGGCGACTCCTTTAGAGCTTAAAAATTATGCTTTCGCCAAGGACTCCAAGGACGAGGGAAGGGAAATAGGAGGCGGTGAATCTAGAGCCACTTAATTGGAGGATGACATTGAGAAGTACATAATTCATGAGGAGAATTTATGGTTGGTGTTCTTGTAATGTTTGTTAGCCTATGGTGGAATTTATTCGTATTTCATCCCCTGTTCGGAGCTTTGTGTTATTGTAAGAACACAGAGCCCCTTAGGGCGTCTTTTATGTTAATCCAATTTGTTGTTATTCTCTTCCATGGTCAGTTCTATATGATTGTTCTTCTAGCCCTTGGTTTAAGTGTTTGTTATCATCACTTCACATGCAATAAATTGATTGCTTTTAAGAACTGCATGGATTTTTCTTTAGGACCCAACGTTTTGTCTGTCTCTAAGGGTGGAAAAAAGCCTCCATAGTGATCCCAAATTTTGATCACCTCAAAAGATGAAAAGGATCCCACTTAGCTATCCAACCTTTTGATCGCTTCATAGGGAGACAAAGATTTCATTTAGAAATCCACTATTTTGATTGCCTAATAAGGCGAAAGGATCCTACTTAGGGATCTGACATTTTAATCGCCTCATAGGGCGACAAGGATCCCGCTTAAGGATCCAGCGTTTGTATCGCCTTATAGCATGGCAAGGATCCAACTTAGAGATTCATCATTTTAATCAACTCATAAGTCGATAAGGATCTCACTTAGACATCCAACATTTTGATCACCTCATAGGGAGGCAAGGATCCCACTTAAGGATCCAATGTTTTGATTGCCTCATAGGGCGGCAAGGATTCCACTTAGGGATCCAACATTTTGATCACCTCATAGGGCAGAAATGATCCCACTTAGGGATCCCTCATTTTGAGTACCTCATATGGAGGAAAGGATCCCACTTAAGGATCCATGGTTTTGATCACCTCATAGGACATCAAATATCTCATTTAGAGATCCACCGTTTTAATTTCCTCACAAGCTAGAAGGATCCTACTTATGGATTTGACATCTTAATCGCCTCATATGGAGACGCAGATGTCACTTAGGGATCCAACATCTTGATCGCCTCATAAGGTGGCAATGATCTCACTTAGGGATCAAGCGTCCTGATCGCCTCGAAGGGGCCAAGGATGTGGAACCTTGTTTTGCAGGTAATAGGTTTTCTTTTGATGATGAAAACTACAATGTAAAATACTGAGAAGACTGAAGAAGTGAAAAAACACAAGAAGGGGGGTTGAATTGTTAAAACTTGAAATGAAATGCAGACAACACATTATTTTTATCCTGGTTCGTTTGATCTCAAACTACTCCATTCCACCCGTCAAGGTGATTTCGCCTCTCTCCAACGAGGTCTTAATCCACTATATTCAACTGAATACAAATCTGCTTTAACAACTGCTAAAGCCTTCTTGAGTCTAAACCACAAACCGGTTTCTCAAGGAAATTCTTTTACAGAAAAATGAACAAATGTGTGTTAAATGTTTTCTAGAAAAAACGATATATCACAACTGTGATAATACACAAAATAAAGCTTAGATGATACTAGATTGCTAGAGCTATAGAATAATCAATTGAGAGCTTTTAGAAAAAGTGAGAACGAGCTTGATGATGATTGCTTTTGGCGTGTATATGCGTGTAAGGTACTGTAGAGCATTAGCCATTTCACTTCTCACTGATTTGTTTAAATACTTCTTGGAATAGATACATTGATGCCAATAATTCCATTTCAATGCTCATTACATTCTTTCCATTTTGAGAAGATCTTTGTCTTGGAATAAAGCTGTTGGTAATTAATCTGCCTTGAATGCAGTAACATAAACACTTCAGAATGTTCTGCTTGATTAAGATCAGAGCGTTCTTTGGCTTTTAGCTTATTCTGATTGCTTCTGAGTGCTGATGACATTGATAAGATCCTGATCAGAGTCAGAGTGTGTTGAGCGCAGATTCTGTTCATCAGACTTGAGCGTAGCACATGTATTGATCTTCTGATGCTGATGTTGATACAGATGTTCTGATGCTTATTCTATCAGAGTTTCCTGTAAATACACAACATAATTTTAAGTAGCATCTATGTCTTATATAACACTCATAATTCATTTAATCTTGTATTTTGTTATCATCAAAACTCTAACTAAGGGTTGTAGAATCAAACTATGTTCTAACAATCTCCCCCTTTTTGATGATGACAAAAACTAGATTTTTTCAATTAAAACAAAGTGATGAAAGTATCAGAGTTTAAGAATAGAGAGGAAATAGTATCAGAGCTAATCAGATAATGAGAAAAAGTTATCAGAGCTGAGAGGGTAATAAATAAAAAGTATCAGAGTAAAGATGAGAAAAAATCCCCCTGAGTTGATTATTTCCTTTTGATTCCTTGAGTATCAGAACTTTATTGAACCTTTCTTTAAGCATCAGAATTTTGCTTTATCAGAGTTCTTCAGATTCTTGTACCTGTAAGCTTTTCAGAACAAAGAACTTCAAATATATAAGAATGTTAGAATGTTTGAGACTTTTGTCTCAGTAAACCGTTATTGAAAAATATCATTCTTTCTCCCCCTTTTTGTCAGCTATCAAAAACATAATTAATTAGAGTTAAAAAAGATTAGAGCAAAACACGTTTATATTGAAACAGAAGCAATGATAGTTTAGAACATGTAGAAATATTACAGTCAAACATGTAAATAGAACAAGGAAAACATAAGAAAAAAATCTAAGAAGAAGGAGGAAGTCGTGTGAACAACCCTTCCAACATGCTCTTGATTTGTTCGCTGGTTTCAGTTTGCTTTGCTACCATGTTTGTAATAGATTAAATCTTGATATCCTACTTGTCCATCCGTTCATTCATCAGCATGTCTGATCTCTTCAAATCCTCCAGAGTCTGCCTATCAACAGAGGAAGATTGAGGATCTTCAGATATAGTCTGCTTATCAGAGCTTTCTGTAGCTTCTTCTGCTTGACCCAAGTCTTCAGCTTGAATAACCTGTTCTTTTGTAGCTTGAACTTGAGATGCTGGACGCTTTTCAGACCAAGGCTCACTGTCCAGATGCAGAACTTCTTCCTTCAGCAACTTGCTCAGAACTGGACCTTCCATTTCCTTCAGCAGATTGCTGAAGTTCTACTGAGCCTGTCCATAGCTCTGGTCTTGCAGCTTGAAAGTTTCAGCGCATACCTATCTTTTGAATTGAGTCCAGAGATGATCTGATACAGCAGGATCAACAACTTCCAGAGTTGCTTGTTTCAAAGAAGATATCCATTTCTGCATATCTGATTCAAAGTTCATCATGCTGGAACTAACATCTGGTTGTTTCGGTTTGGGGATGGCAGTTTTCTGGTTTATTGCAGCAAGGCATTCAAGGATTGTTAGATCAATGACTGCCTTGCTGTGGTTTTCTGTATTTTTCTTAGGTGAGGGAGTAGGAGAATCAGAAATAACGATTGGACTAGATGGGGTGTTTGGAGGAGTTATTTCTGGTGAGGATGGTAGTTGAGACATGTTCACAGTTGTACCACAAGGCAATTGAATGGCCAAGGGTTGTGGTTCAGGAGACTCAGAGGTTTGAGCCTTAGAGTTTTGTGTCTCAGGTTGTGGAGTTTGTGCATGTGGAGGAGATGGTGGATTATTTTCTGGTTGGGGAGAGGAAGGTTGTGGGATTTCTGGTTCTGGTATTGGAGTGAGAGGAGTTTCTGGAATGGGTGAAAGTGGAATGTCAGGTTGTGGAGAAATGGGAATTTCAGAGTTTGGAGCGGGATCTTCTGAGGGTTAAAGACTCAGAAGGGTCAAAATCAATGTCAAAATCTTCATAGGTTTGAGGTGTTGGGATATCAGCTGGAGTTGGAATAGGGGTAGGAATAGATGAGGAAACAACACTTGAACTTAAAACAGATACAGAAACAAGATTACCTCTTTTCTTTGGAGTCTGTTGTGATGGTCCTTCTAGAGAAGCTTTTCTCTTCTTAGTCTTCTTCAGAGCAACCTCTGGTGCCTTCTGTTGAAGATCTTGAATGTTTAGATTGGGTGCTGTACCATCAGCTTTGCACGCATCCAAGTATCTCAGAACTATTTGAGGCTTGGAGTCAATCTCTGAGAACATAGGGAAGTCGTCCAGAGGAATTCTTCTGCTGGAGATTTCAGCAAAAGGAGTAACGCTGGGCTCCTTCTTAATGTTCTCTATCAGCTTCATCTTCTTTAGATTCTTGGCATTCAGCTGCTTGCCAACAGATGGTTCCAGGGTGCTGATCTCTTGTGCCTCTGTCAAGTGCTCAATCAGCCTATTCTCAGTCAGAATATCTGATATCAATCTGCCCAAGGGTATCCAATCCCTTTTAGTACGTTCTTCTTCTCTAGTCTCCTTGACGCTGGTCCTCAGATGGTTGAACAGAAGATGAGCTAGATTAATCTTTACCTTCTGATTGATAAAATAAATCAGAAACTGCTGATCTATGTTTATGTAATCAGGAGAGCTTGTAGGCTTCCTGTGATTGAAATAGCCCAGAATAATCTTTGCCCAAATTCTGTGCTTATCTCTCAGAGCCCTTATCTTGCTGGAGGGAAGCCCCGGCGTGAAAATTTGCCTTGCTATAACAGCAACATCTGAACATCTTTCAGCCATGTCTATACAGCGAATGCCACCACCATTGTAGCCAATCAGACGAGCAATCAAATCTTCAGTAATCACAATTTTCTTCCCCATTATATAAGAGGTGACTTGGTGATTTGAGGAAGAGGCATGAATCCAAAATTCCTTAACCAAGATAGGAAAAGTTGGACCCACCAACCTGTCAAAATATTTCTCCCATCCTTGAGCTTGAATCTCTTCTGATAGGTCAAAACCATTTTCCTTCAAACTGTTGAAATCCACTATAATCTCTGACAGAACTTCCAGGTTCTTGATTGGAGTGAGTAGCGTTCTGAAAGGAACCTCATATTGCTCAGCTGATGCATCTTTCTGGGAACCTGAAGAGATATTGCTGGAAGATGCCATTGCTCACACGAGGTTTTGAGAGAAAAAATTGAGAGGGTTTTCTTGAGAGAGAAGAACACAAACACATATATCAGAAATATTGCTTGAAAACGAAAGTAAGGGTAAAAGTTGTGAATGTGTGTTAGTGGTGTTTAAATAGATTTTGAAAAAGTTTTTGAAAACATAAACGCTTAAGAGAGAGAAATAAATCATGATTAATAGCATTAATTGATTGCTGATTTTAGGGGATTTCAGAAGGATACTTAAACGGTTACCAGTGACATATGTCTCAATGCAACCAATCAGCGCTTTGCCTTTTCAGAAGCGTGAACGCGTGTTCAGCCTCAGGAACCAGCTGATGACTGGATGACACTTGTTTGCTTTGAGTGAACATCACTTCTATCCTTGAACTGAAGAGCTCAGAGCTTCATGGATAGATCTGATACAATCTGCATTTCTAAAAATTCTGAAAGAGGATTGATCAGAAGTCCACTGGAAATAAGAATAATTCTGAAGGTTAATATATAAAGTTAAAACAATTTTATTCCGGACAGAGCTTCATGCTGAGATGTTTCAGAATGAAGTTGAACCTATCTTCAAAAAGTGGTTTTGTGAAGATATCAACCCATTGATGGTCTGTATCAATAAATTTTAAGTTTAAAATGCCTTTCTGAATATAGTCCCTAATAAAATGATGTTTTATTTCTATATGCTTAGCCCTAGAATGCAAAATTGGATTTCTACTTAAGCAAATAGCAGAAGTATTATCAGAGTATAGGAATGTTACTCTCATAAATCTGGAAGTCTTCAAGTTGACTTTTCATCCAGAGCATTTGTGTGCTGCATCCAGCTTCTGCTATGTATTCAGCTTCTGCTATTGATAGAGCAATCGTGGATTGTCTTTTGCTGGACCATGAGATCAGATTTTCTCCCAGAAACTGGCAGCTTCCAGAAGTGCTTTTACGTTCAACTCTGTCTCCAGCAAAGTCAACATCACAGTAACCTACTAAGCTGTAATCACCAGATTTTCTATAAAACAAACCTAGATTAGTAGTACCTTTCAGTTACTTGAAAATTCGCTTAACAGTTGTTAAGTGAGATTCTCTAGGATCTGATTGGAATCTTGCACAAATGCATACACTAAATAAAATATCAGGCCTTGAAGCTGTAAGATAAAGAAGAGAAACAATCATACCTCTGTAGACCTTCTGTTCTACCTTTTTTCTTACCTCTTCTCTTTCCAGAATGCACGTGGGATGCATTGGAATCTTTGATGACTTACATTCTGAGAGATCAAATTTCTTCAGAAGTTCTCTGACATATTTTCTCTGATGAATGTAAGTTCCTTCTGGGGTTTGATTGATCTGGATGCCCAGAAAGAATTTTAGTTCCCCCATCAGGCTCATCTCAAATTCTGCCTGCATACACTTAGCAAATTCTCTTCCCAAAGAGGGTTTAGTAGATCCAAATATAATATCATCAACATAAATCTGACAGACTAAAATGTCATTCTTAATTGTCTTACAGAATAAGGTTGTGTCCACCTTCCCTCTGGTGAATTCCTTTTCTAACAGGAAGTTACTTAGTTTTTCGTACCAAGCTCTGGGAGCTTGTTTCAGACCATACAGTGACTTCTTTAGTTTGAAAACATATTCTGGATTTTTGAACTTTCAAAACCAGGGGGTTGGTGCACATATACCTCTTCTTCTATATAGTCATTTAAGAATGCACTCTTAACATCCATCTGATACAGAGTGATGCCTTTATTAACAACAAACGAAATTAAAAGTCTGATAGATTCTAACCTAGCGACTGGAGCAAAGGATTCTGTATAGTCTATCCCCTCTTGCTGACTATAACCTTGTGCTACCAATCGTGCCTTGTTTCTGACAACTTCACCTTGTTCATTCAGCTTGTTTCTGAACACCCATTTTGTTCCAATGACGTTGAATCCTTTTAGTTTTGGAACCAGATCCCATACGTCATTCCTGGTGAATTGATTCAACTCCTCTTGCATTTCTAGAATCCAGTCATTGTATAGAAGTGCTTCATCAATAGAGGATGGTTTAATCAGAGAGACAAGTCCCATGAGGGATTCTTCAGAGTTTCTGAAGCTGGCTCTTGTTCTGATTGGATCTTCCTTTCTTCCCAAGATTGTTTCTTCTGGGTGATCCATGCTGCTTCTGGATGGTCTTTTCTGAGGTTGATCAACAGAAGATGTTGGGTTGCTTGCAGTGCCTCTTTCTGATGTTGAGGGAGTGTCTCTGTTAAGAGCTTCTGATGACTTGTCTTCAGTACCTGTGAATTCAACTTCCATACCTGCACGTAATTCATTCTGCTTTGACTTTTGAGAGTCAAGCTTGTCATCAAAACAAACACTAATTGATTCTTCCACAATCTGTGTTTCTGTATTGTATACTCTGTACCCTCTTGAGCGTTAAGAGTATCCTAACATAATACACTTCTGTGCTTTAGAGTCAAACTTGTTCAGATAATTCTTAGTATTTAAAATAAAACAAGTACATCCAAATGGATGAAAATATGAAATGTTGGGCTTTCTGTTCTTCCACAATTCATATGGAGTCTTTTCCAGAATAGGTCTTATGGAGATTGTATTCTGAATGTAGCACGCTGTGTTTATTGCCTCTGCCCAGAAGATCTTAGCAACGTTAGTCTCGTTGATCATGGTTCTGGCTATTTCTTGCAATGTTCTGTTCTTTCATTCTACAACTCCATTTTGCTGGGGAGTTCTAGGACAAGAGAAATCATGAAGAACGCCTTTGTCATTAAAAAATGATTCAAAATCTTTGTTTTCAAACTCTCCACCATGATCAATTTTGACTTTGACGATTCTAAGATCCTTTTCATTCTGAACTTGGTTACAGAAGGTGACAAACAGAGTGTGACTCGTCCTTGTGTCTTAAGAACTTTACCCAGGTCCATCTGCTATAGTCATCTACGATTACTAACCCATACTTCTTGCCACTGACTGAAGCAGTTTTAACTAGTCCAAATAAGTCAATGTGCAGAAGTTATAATGGCTTAGAGGTGGAAACAACGTTTTTAGATTTGAAAGCAGGTTTTTCAAACTTGCCTTTCTGACATGCTTCACACAGAGCATCTGAATTGAACTTCAGGTTAGGAAGTCCTCTGACCAGATTGAATTTGTTAATCTGAGATATTCTTCTCATACTAACATGCCCCAATCTTCTGTGCCAGATCCATTGCTCGTTGTTAACAGACAAAAGACACTTTACATTCTGACTTTTCAGTTCAGAAAGTTTGATTTTTTAAATGTTGTTTCTCCTCTTTCCATTAAACAGGATAGTCCCATCTTTCTGACTAACAACTTTACATGAATTTTGATTAAAGATTATATCATAACCGTTATCACTTAATTGACTTATGGATAACAGGTTATGCATTAATCCATCTACTAATAAAACATTACTTATAGAGGGAAGATTTCCGTTACCTACTGTTCCAGAGCCAATGATCTTTCCCCTATGATTGCCTCTAAAGCCTACGTGGCCTCCAGGCTTAAGTTCCAGGCTTTGGAACATATGCCTTCTTCCCGTCATGTGTCGTGAGCAGCCAGAGTCCAGGTACCATGACTGGTGTTTCTGCTTTGCTGCTAAAGATATATGCAACATGTATTATTTTATCCTTAGGTACCCATATTTTCTTGGGTCCTGATTTGTTAGTTTTACCAAAACTCTGGTTGAATTTTGGTTTGACAGAAAATTACTACTGGTATATTTAATGTCGTGTGTGTGCCCATATACAACGTGTGAATTAAGAGGAGTTCGTTTAATAACTAAATCAACGGCATTCTTTGGTGTAGGTACCTTACCTTGGTATCCTATTCCTTTTCTGCCATTTCTGCTAACTCCATAGATCATTGAAGCCATCTTGCTTCTATCTATGGTTTTAGCTAGAAACTTCTGGAAGCTGTGATCATACTCCTTGACGATCTCATCAGCACTACTGGGAGTTTCAGGAATTGTTTCCTTCTGAGAGTTTTGTAACATATTTTCTAATTTTGAAACTTTATTTTTCAACTCAGGATTCTCCAATTTGAGACTATCAGTTTTATCAGAGTCAGAAGTAAGATCCCTTTTCAGGTTTCTGAATTTGACTCTGATTTGCTGATATCGTTCCAGAATCTCATTGAGGCTTTCAGCTAGTTCAGCCTTAGTAAAATTAATAGCAAAGTCAGGAAATACCTCTTCTGTGTCTGATTCAGAGTATGATTCAGGAGCTTCACTGTCTTCTGTTATGTTCGCCATGAGAGCTATGTTTGCTCTCTCATCATCTGATTCTGAGTCAGCTTCAGATGTGTCAGAGTCATCCCATGTAGCCATGAGACTTTTCTTCTTTTCCTTGCCAAACTTTATTCTGGGCTTTTCCTTCTTAAGCTTTGGGCATTCACTCTTGTAGTGTCCTTGCTCATTACACTCATAACAAATGATGTCTTTGTTGTTTGGCTTTCTGCTTCCTGACGAGCCTACAGATCTTCTGTGTCTGGAGGAGGATTCGTTCTGGTTCTCAGATCTTTTGGATTCCTGAACTTTCTTTGCCTATGCTTCCACAGTTGGTTCACCCTTCTGGAGAGGAGAGACAATTCATCTTCTTCTGATGAGGACCCATCAGAGGTTTCTTCAACAGCCTGCAAAACCTTGGAGTCATATTTTCTGTTATATTTCAAAGCTAATGGCTTACCTTGCTTTTGAGGTTCATCAGCTTCTAGCTCTATCTCGTGACTTCTGAGGGAGCTGACAAGTTCCTCCAGAGTGATTTTGTTGAGATATTTAGCTAGCTTCAGGGCTGTGACCATTGGCCTCCACTGATTTGGTAAGCTTCTGATGATCTTCTTTACATGATCAGCAGTAGAATACCCTTTGTCCAGAACTTTGAGACCAGCAACCAGAATCTGAAATCTTGAGAACATTGTTTCAATAGATTCACTTTCTTCCATCTTGAATGCCTCATACTTCTGAATGAGCGCAAGAGCTTTAGTTTCTTTTACTTGAAGGTTGCCTTCATGCGTCATTCTGAGAGAGTCAAACATGTTCTTTGCAGTGTCTCTGTTTGATATTTTTTCATATTCAGAGTAAGAGATAACACTGAGAAGAATAGTTCTGGCCTTGTTATGATTCTTGAAATCACGCTTTTGTTGATCAGACATTGCTTTCCTGTCAATCTTCTGACCACTTGCATTCACTGGGTGCGTGTATCCATCTGTCACCATATCCCACAGATCAGTATCATGGGCTAGAAAGAAGCTTTCAATTCTGTCTTTCCAGTAATCAAAGTTCTCTCCATCAAAGACTGGAGGTTTGCCACTGAATCTATCTCTTTCTTCATTGTTGTCATTGCTGATGTTTTGATGTTGTCCTGCCATAGTGTTTTTCTAACGCTGGATCTTGTACTGACACGGTTAAGTGTTATGAACTCAGAATCAGGCGCTCTGATGCCAATTGAAGAAGTGAAAAAACACAAGAAGGGGGGGTTGAATTGTTAAAACTTGAAATCAAATGCAGACAACACGTTATTTTTATCCTGGTTCGTTTGATCACAAACTACTCCAGTCCACCCGTCAAGGTGATTTCGCCTCTCTCCAACGAGGTCTTAATCCACTATATTCAACTGAATACAAATCTGCTTTAACAACTGCTAAAGCCTTCTTGAGTCTAAACCACAGACTGATTTCTCAAGGAAATTCTTTTACAGAAAAATGAACAAATGTGTGTTAAATGTTTTCTAGAAAAAGCGATATATCACAACTGTGATAATACACAAAATAAAGCTTAGATGATACTAGATTTCTAGAGCTATAGAATAATCAATTGAGAGCTTTTAGCAAAAGTGAGAACGAGCTTGATGATGATTGCTTTTGGCGTGTATATGCGTGTAAGGTACTGTAGAGCATTAGCCATTTCATTTCTCACTGATTTGTTTAAATACTTCTTGGAATAGATACGTTGATGCCAATAATTCCATTTCAATGCTCATTACGTTCTTTCCATTTTGAGAAGATCTTTGTCTTGGAATAAAGCCGTTGGTAATTAATCTGCCTTGAATGCAATAACGTAAACACTTCAGAATGTTCTGCATGATTAAGATCAGAGTGTTCTTTGGCTTTTAGCTTATTCTGATTGCTTTTGAGTGCTAATGACATTGATAAGATCCTGATCAGAGTCAGTGTGTTGAGCGCAGATTCTGTTCATCAGACTTCAGCATAGCACATGTATTGATCTTCTGATGCTGATGTTGATACTGATGTTCTGATGCTGATTCCATCAGAGTTTTCTGTAAATACACAACATAATTTTAAGTAGCATCTATGTCTTATATAACACTCATAATTCATTTAATCTTGTATTTTGTTATCATCAAAACTCTAACTGAGGGTTGTAGAGTACAACAAAGGATTAGTCAGAAAGCCCTTAAGCAGTTAAAGATGAAAACCATGACTGTAAAGGTTTAATGAACTTGACTATTCAAAGAAGAAGGAAAACCAAGAGAAATTATCTAAAGACTCAAGAGATATCAAGAAGTGTCAACTCAAAAGATGATATCAGAAAAAATGCTTGTAGAAAGAGTTAGACTACTAATTTAGTAAGTGAGGAAGCTTTTGTAAAAGAAAAAGGGTTTTTTTGTAAAATGATATGGCTATAAGCATACACATACTAAAAACTTTTTAAATTTTTTTAACCAAGAGAAATATGTTTAAAGTGTCCTTAAAGTTGTGCTAGATGATTTAGGAGGAGTTGAAATAGCTAAAGGGAAACATTTGACTAATTTAATCTATTAGACCTTTATGATAATTGACTAGAACATATTAAACATAATCCCAAGTTATTTAGGCATTGCCTTAATAATGTACAATGACTAGTAATATCTTCTTTCCTTTTAAATGACCAACAACGGTTATATTTTCAATATCTAATCAATTAGATAAAAAATCCAATCGATTAGCCAATGATCAAAATCATTAAATGAGACTGTTAATTTGGTCATTCTTCTTGACTATAAATAAAGGGCTCATTTTTTGTTTCAAATCATCCATAACTCAATTTATGTATTGACACTCTTTCTCTAAATTTTAATTTTCGCTTTCTTTCACTAGTTCTTATAGCCAAATGTTATTGTGAGGAAAGTTTCATCTGCGAGTGAGATGTTCATTGTAATTCTGGATGGGTAGCATTATATAAGTTCTCCAAGGGTTATTATTCATACACCTTGGATGAATATTGTCCATTTAGGGATTATACATGTCGTTTGAAGATAAACCCCTTAAAAGCTTATGGTTGGGGATTGTGTGATCAGTTCCTTATGTTTTTCATATTTAGGTTAAATATCATCTAGCTTTGAAGATTTTACCATTGGTTCATGGTTATCCCGATTAAAATCGTGATAAGTTTTGAGATTAGCCCGTTTAAAATCTCAAAAGGTTATTTGGTTATCCTGTTAAACCAATTGAGCTCATATATATATTTTGTAACTTGAAGGCTAACCACTATAAGTTCCATGTTCATGGAGAGAAGACTAATTTCTTCTATTATACCCCAAAAGTTTCCCCTAAGATCCCTCATCATCTCATATTATCCATACATCAAGATCACACATTAAGGTTAGTTATCCCTTTCTATTTCATCCTATCTTTAAGTTTGCTCTTGAGGGATCACCAAGCACCTTGAAGTTTGTATCTTGTACATGTGTTCTTTTAACTAACATAAAAATATGTATATATGTCTCTCAGTCAAATTGTGTTCTTTTGATGACACAATTGCATTCATCTCACCATCTAACCTAGGGATTCAGGGGTGGTCCTCAGTCAAATGGTTCTTCAATGGATGGAAAGATCTCAAGCTTCAAGGCTATGTCAATGACATCAAATATTTGTGGTTCAAAGAGTTCTGTTATTTTATTTAGGTCAAACTTTCCTCAAAGTTGGTGGTGGCAATCATCAAGAAGATTCATATGTTCATGTGTTTATTTCCATGTCTTCTGCAACAATTTTCATCGAGACTTTAGCTCCATCTTTGGGTGTTCTTCAAGAAAACATCATTTTAAGTCCTATTGCGATCTATCATGCTTTATGTTGCCAATAAAGTTCAAAAAGATTCAAGGTTGATCCAACAAGTTTAACCTAATTGAGTAAATGTTTGATTCAATGATCACATGTGCATAACTCTCGCAATTATCAACATTTTTAGGTAGTTCTTTTTGGTATGGATTCTTATCATCATCTATAACAACCTCTCTTCACATGATAAGATCCAATTGTGCAATAAAAATCATCAAAATTTGAAAGGGGTTTTGACTTATAAGGACCATATCTTGCTCATTTTTTGAGATTTTAGATTGACTCCAAATCCATGATTATCTTTAAAGAGTCCTTAACAAGTTCTCTTCAGGGATCTAAGATAAATTTTGAATGAAAGATCACTAATGGTTGAGAAAGATTACATGTCTCCTTGAAAAGCCTTTGAATTTTAGGGTTTGACTTCAAATGATCATAACTTAGTCAATTTTTATCTCCTTGAGCATATTTTTTTCCATAATAATCTTTGGGTTGTCTACTACTACTTAGTTTCAATGTGAAAAACTTGAAAATGCTTGGAAAGTTGTTGAAGAATTGAGAAGATTATAAGTCTTTTATGAATTTTCCCAAATTTGTTAATCATCTTACAAAGACCATAACTCTTTCAATTTTTATGATTTTTGAGTGATCTCAATTCCACAATTCAATTCAAGAGGTCCACTTCATCTCATCTTCATATATCAAGATCAAATTTTGAGTGAAAGGTCATGTAATTTTTAAGAACAGTATAGGTCATTTTGAGGTCCCATACTTAGAAATATTTTTAAGTACAAAAATCAGTTTGTTTTTCACAATTTTTTAGAGGAAATAACTTCCATCTCAATTATCCAAATGGAGTCTTTCATGACACATTGTAAATATTGCGACCTTGTCCTTCAAATGCTCCAAGAACCATCCCATAAAGGTCCCTTAGTAGTGAGTTATGCATTGTTGAAGTTAGCTCCATGAAATCTATTTTTTCCTCGAGTTAGAATTTTTACTATGAGTAAAATTAGATTACAGGTCGAATTACTCAAAGTTTAGTTTCTAACCATGTTTAACTAATTTCCCAGATGCATTTTGATAAGAATTTCACTTGGTATGAGGTCATTTTGGTGTATTTCAAGTCACACGTTTGGCATGATCACAACTGGCTTGGTGTGAATGATTTGCTCACAATTCCTCTCATTTCTCATCATCATTCACTTCCCTACAAATAGAGGATGATATTTCATTCATTTCCCAAGCTTTAGAGATCCAAAAAACCTCTTTCAAACTTCCTCCATACCTCTCAATTCTGCAACTTCGAATTCAACTCTAAAGCTCTTCCATTTCTAAATTCTTGAGCTCTTCACCTTCACTGAACCTCTAAGAAGATAACAACATATAAAACAAGCCACATCATCCATTGAATCGAGCTATCCAAATCCAGTTTCAGAGCAAATTTCCCTTACTTCGTTTAGGTAGTTTTCTTAACTAAATTGATCCAAACAAGTTACTAATCCGTTGTCCTTCTTCTTCCGATTCTCATGCTTCTTCTGGTTTGTGATTTCACGGAGAATTGAGTATTTAATTTACAAACTCGTTTTCACTTTTTTCCTCTGGACTTTGCAAATTGAATGAGCTATTGTTTAAAGAAATTTTCCGCGAGGGAACGATTGTGATCGTCTTGACGAGACGAATCCATTTGAAGAATCACAAATTCTCTATTTTTTCCTGAAGGCTGGAGGTTGAAGATGATGACATGTTTCATCTCAACCAATCAGTGCGTTCCAATTGTTTTATTTTGATTGGCCAGAATTTATTTGATCATGTGTTTTCTTGCTAAGGTCCATATCTAGCACAACGTGACAGACCCTTTGGATTTGTTTACTAACGCATTTTGACTATGATCCAATGCGGTGTATATATTATTTTTTATTTTTTATATTTTCTGAATTTATTTGAGATTCGGTGTATTATTTAAAAGAGACCGTGACATGCACAACATGCCAGATCCATTTGGTTTGTTTACTAACGCGTTTTGACAATGATCAGATGGTCCACTTTATTTTGGTTTTACTTTCTGATTTTTGTTTTAATTGTTTTAAACTTCTAAAATTATGAAAAAATTCTCAAAAATACTTTTGATTTTTCCCTTTATTATTTTTATTTTTTCACAATTTTATTTTGTGATTTTACAATTTATTTGACTTGTTTTAATTGTTTAAAATTACTATTCTTGATTTTTAAATTCTAAAAAAATTATGAAAGGATCTAACGTCCTCTTGAAAAATAGTGGTGACCTCATCTTATTTTTATTTTTGATTTTACTATTTTTCACAAATTATGGTTTATTTTTCTTATTTCTTCAAATTTTAAAAATAGTTTATGACTTAAAAAAATTTTGGAAAAAATTTGTCAACACTTGTTGATTAATGTTTGGCATCTGAATTTTTTTAGGATTTTTATTTGGTGTTTTAATACATGTTGTGTATTTTACCAATTATTTCCTTTTTAAATCACTTAAATTTTGTTGTATATTAATATATTAAATTTTTTTATTGGTTTTGATTTGGAGACACTTAGGTATTATTTTGGGACAAGTTCCTCAACCTCATTGGATCTTTGGGGTTGATAGGTTGAAAACCCAAATCCACCAAAATGGATGAATGATGTAGATGATATTGGAAACCCTAGCTTCATCTGATACACCCCCTCCCTCTTCATCTTATCCCTTTCTTGTTTTTATATGTGCTACATGTTTTTGGAGAATGATCTACATATAATTTTTCTAACATGTTGGTTCATAGATTGCTATTGACCAGCCGTAAAATAGGTGTGACTTCTACACAAGTCCACTTACAATTGCTTAACATAGCGCTAAATTTGTCCTGATTCAAAAAATGATCATTTGTGGCCTAAACCTATGTTTGCAAGCCCAAGTATGTTTAATTTGAAACCTAACTTTGAAGTTCATTGTTAGGAGGATTTGATTCTATCAACCCTCTAATGAAATTCATGAACTTTGGACTAAGTGAATCAGTTAAACATCGTGGATCATATTTGGTTGCTTTGAGCACTCGAAATGAATGATATACTTGACAAAAAGAAAAATGAAACTTGTTGTTGAGAAGCTTTGATTTTATCAATCTTCTAATGAGTTTTAAAATGCAAGCTTCAAGATCGTCATTCAACTAACCTCTAACTACTTATTCACTAATAATTGACCTTACTTTATGCTTTTACTTTATGCCTTTTATTTCATGTCTTTACCTTTATGTACCATTTACTTTAGCATTTACGTTCCATGGCATTTTCCTTTTGTTCATTTGAACATTTATCTTTATGTAATTTTGTCTTTTCTAATTTGAGCTTTTATTTTCTTTTAAAGACACTTAATAACCAACTTGAACATTAAAAGTCTTAAGGTTAATCGTACTATTTGGTTACTATCCTTGGCATTATGGAATTGTGGACCTCTCGGACTTAGGTTTAGAAGCCTTTATATTTTGGGACTTTGTTGCTCTATTGTTAATTCGTCTGAAGTTCTTGGAGTTTACTTCAAGGCATTAGGTTGATTTTCTTTGTGTGCAGGTTATCCTGCATATATGCTTTGTCTGTGATTGAGAATTACTCTGTATACAACCATTACTCTGCCCAATTTTTATGAAGACTTAATTCATCTGAAGCTTGGAATTTCTCAGAGGTTTTGTATTTTTGCTTGCTTGGTTTCAATCCAAAGGATGAGAATTCTACATTAACTTCATATGTCAAGTGTTGGCTTCTTGTTGGTTAGATCGTCGTTCTTTTCCTTGGCTTTTACCTTATGCTTTAGGATAGTCCCTTCATCTCCTCACATCTTCTATAATTTCAACAATCTTCTCTCTCCTTTTCAAAACTCTTCTTGTTTTCTAACTTGAACCGCTTTCAAAATAAACTTGGACTTAGGTCCATGCATTTTAAAAAATATTTTTCTAAAATAAAAACTTAATCAATTTAACCATACCTTGACATATTTCTCAAGATTAAAAGTTAATTAACCTCACTCAAACCATTTTTCCACTTTGGCTTTTTACTTTAAAACCTTTTCTTGAAAGATTTGACTCTTATCGATTCTTATAGTGATGCGAGTTGCGTTACTTCTACGATGTATAGTGAAGAGAGTTACTTTACACTTGGGTGTTGAGTGATGGTGTTTTACCCCAAAATTTTCCCTCCCATATTTCTCAAAACATTTCAAGTGAGATCCTTAAATTGCTCAGGGAAGTCCAAGAGTTGGCCAGACAAACTCTCTCCTAAGGCAGTCTACCTCAAATTAGGGTTTCATGTTGCATCAAGATACTGGATTCCAAGGTATCCCAAATTCTTACCATTGTCCTAATATGTTCTCAAGGTCATCCATTTCAAGTTTCAAGCCCTACAGAGAAAATTTGCTCAGTCAATTGCTCAAAGGCTTGAAAATCGACTGTGCTAGGGCAAAAGTCAAATGCGGCCCACATACATTCAAACTTCAATATTTTTGGTCAACATCCTCATTTTGAAGTATTATTCATCATTTTATCAAGGGTTGACCACGATTCATCAAGGATTGCTCACAATTCATCAAAACCCAAAAAGTTGCTAAATTAGGGTTTTGCAGGAAAAGTCAACTCAACTTTGACCAAGCATAAATTTCTCATACTTTATTAAGAATGACCCATAAAAAGATAATTTTGAAGAGGATGAAATGCCCTACAATTCACCTTCATCTTCCAAGTTCAAAATATGCACTCACAGGAAGTTATGAATTTGAACATTATAGGTCATTTTGAAAAGTCAATAAAAACACCTTTTGGGTCAAAGCTTCATACATGAACATGGAAGACTCAATTGAGATGAGACCAAAAGGGTTTCTTATAGGAAATCTTGATATTTCTAAAAAGTCCAAGAACACATCTCTAGGGTCAAAATTTAAGGAGTTATGCATTGCTGAAGTTGACCCTTTTTGCAAAATTGCCAAAAGTCAAATGTGTCTCAATTTGAAATTTTTGTCAAATGAGCCCAACTTTTTGTGCTTGCATTAAGTTTGTAACATGATCCACGACATGATCCTTCCCAGTTGCCTTTATTTTATTTTTGTCATTTATTTTGATTTTTATTTCATTTAAATAAAATAAAATCAATAATAAATAATGAAAATATCAAAAATCATTTAAACCTTGAGATTTTGTGCATATTTCAGGTCCATGAATGCTGGAAATGAGATCCAATCGTGCAAGGCTTGTTTGTACATAAAAAGATTGGATTTTGGCGTGATTTAGAAAGATTTACATGAGAATCAAATCATGATCAATGATCATTATTGGAGAAGATTTGAAGCAAATTTGTAAACCTAATTCACTCAAGAGTACATATAGAACATTGGCAGACCAAAAGCAGAAGGGTTAGAGGCGTGAGAAGCTGAGAACAAGTTTCAAAAAATCAAGAAAAAGTGGCAATCTGATTTCATAGTTCCAGGCTATCTCAAGCCTTCCCAGCTATCTCATTCGCTTGCTGGGCATTCAAGGAGTCTATCCCAATCATCAATAAGCGTTTTCGTGCCCAAAAACACACTGTAAGTATCTCACGACATTGATACTTTCTTGAAATTGAATATCACGATTCTGGCATTTGTAGCATGAATTCTTTACATATTCTTGTTCATTGAAACATTTGCAAGCTAATGATAATATTCAATTGCGTTTTTGTTAGCCATACAGATATTTGCCATGATTAGGGTTTAGGTTTCATTTTTAGGGGTTTTGATTGCAGGAACAATTGGCCATGAAGAGCGGTACCATGATGCTCGTGAGGTTGCCACGAGTTGATTGGTACCAATGGAATTGATTTATCATGCGTGCAATGGATTTTGGAGAAACACATGCTTATACCTATGCCCAGAAAACCGTAGGTAAAAGTCTTGGACTTTTGCCAATGGAGGGAGGAAGAAGAAGGGTGGCGTGGCACCCCCTGGCTGGTCCATTCAAACTTCGCGCATTTTTAGATCCATTATCTCGTTTTCCATTATATTAATTATTGCTTATTTCAGATACAAAAGAACCAGCCAACCCAGCTAGCAAGCACGCCATGGCCAGATGCTAAAGGTCCTGGGTTCGATCCCCAGGTCCCCTTGTTTCCTCAATATTATTTTGCTATATGTATTCCCATGCGCAGGCTTCCGATAAATCCACCATGGGTCATCAGCTTTCAATCATTGGATCTATAGCCAACCAAATCCAACGCCTGGCACATGAAGGTCTACCATAGGCCTAGTCAAACTTGCAACATGGGATCTGAGAAGTCAAACATGGACCAAAGCTTATTGGGCTCAGATATGCAATTAACACCCCCTTCTACTTTGACACCAAGCCCATATTATTTTTCTTTTATATTTTTCTTTTAATTATTTTGATTAATTGTTTTCTCACATAAATTTAATTCTTTTTTTACAAAAAAATTCATAAAATCAATTTTTCATCAAATTAGAATTTAGGTTTTTTTTATATTATTTTGTCAAAATTAATTTAGTATTAGTTTAATTTAATTTTAGGGTAATTTAAATCTTTTTGTAAATAAATTAAAATCAATTAGAAAATTAGGATTTGTTTGATTTAATTTTTATTTTCTTTTCTTAAATTAACAAGAATATAAAAAATAGGTCAAATTAATTATTTTCCTTAATTTGAAATTAATTAGTAATTAGGTTTATATTTATTCATTTAACCTTATTTTTCTCAAAATAATCAAAACAACAAAAATGATTTTTCTTTCAATTAGGTTTAGACGGAGTCAAAACCCTAATTTTTCCTCGTTCTCGATTCATCGCGCGTTTATTTATTTTTACAATATTAATGTAATTGCTTATGGGATGTAATCGTTTAATTAGGACTTTTATTTTATTTATCGTTTACAGGTTTTTGGCTATGTAATTAATCCCCCTCCACGAAGCCTTGTAATAGTGTAGTTTTATGTCTCGCATTTTAATTTTCGCAAATATTAACTGTTAGATGTATGACAATAGGATTGCATGACAAGAATGTATGTTAATTTTAAAATGGCTAGCAAACCCTAATGTGCAAAGATAAATAATTGAAATCAGATCACTCGCACATGCGCACTCCTAGGGTATACTCTCACTTCGGTTGCCATCGGTAAACGATCATTAAGTATAGGATATTTTAGTGGTCGCCCTTTTGTCTAAACAAAGATCAAATGTCCCCTTCGGAAATGTTGCCTCAGAAAGCTTGCCTCGGAAATGTTGCCTCGAATATGATCTTAAGACATTAGGGTTATTACTAAGACGTCCTAACATTGCTTTAGTGATTGTACGTTCCTTTCGAATTGACCCTTACAACTGCAACGACGGTGCTACCTACTCACTAATAGTAGGATAGCGCTGTCTAAAGGAAACAAGAACAAAAACATTCCTTTTTTGAGTAGGTAGATGCTAGTAGGTGCTTGCTCAAAATCAAACTTTTCCACACTTACACTCTTTTCAAACAAAGTTTTCAAAAACACTTCGTAACACTCTTGAAGACAGAATCAAGGGTTAAAATGAAGTAAAACAAAACTTTTCAAAACAAACACACCCAAGCACGGAAGCAATTTTTAAAATTATGAGCAAGTACCTAAGAGCCGGTGGAAAACCACAGATAGAAAGGGTTCTAATACCTTCCCTTTCTATAATCTACCCCCCGTACTCAAAATCTCGAAAGAGGATTTTTTCTGTACTTTTTTCCTTTCCGGTTGGATAAAATAAAAGTCGATGGCGACTCTTGCTTACCGCGAAATTTTGCGAACACAAACGCAAAACGCAAACCAACATTTTCCTAAAACAGTCCGGTTCTTCCACCGTATCACAAATTGATTTTAAATCAAAGTTATATCTTCCACTTTGAGATGACGCAAATGCTCCTTTCTCACAATTGTGGATAGTAAGTATGTTTTCCACTCGGATATGACGATGATGTCTCATCTCTTAAAATTAACCAACACACATGTGTTTTAAAACTTTTAAGGTGAACTACGAGTACCCTGATCCTCTATTGCACGAAAGGTGTTACGTAGGCACTAAAGGTTTACAACTGCGACAGGTGCAAGATTGTAAAAAAATACTTCTTTTCTTATCTCCACCATCCTATTTTAGTATACACCTTTTATAGCAAAAATACACAGATTTTCAAATAGGTTCTTGCAGAGTATCGTAGATGTTTAGGGTGCTAACACCTTCCATTTTCATAACCAACCCTAGTATCTAGATTCTCTCCCCATCTTTTTTGGGTTTATTCGCTCTTTTCCCATTTCCTTTGGAAACAATAAATCACGGTGGCGATTTTTATTTGATCTATACGAGTTAATTCAATCCAATGTCTTAGTCTCAACATTTCTACCGCAACAAAAAACTGACGACTCTGTTGGGAATATTGAAATCTATAAGTGGGTTGAGCCTATATTTGTTTATATATGTATGAGTTATTATTTGTTGTATATTATTTGTTGTATATATGTATATCTGGATTTTTTTCTGGTTTTTAGTGTGCTTAGTGATCTCTTATAAGTCCTGTACTCGGACTTGGGAAAACTTAAGATAGGACGGGTGGTATAGTCATGTTAACTTTGAGGGAGGAATCCTAAAAAAGGAGACATGAGATCCCTCACTCAGCGGAGGCCCCTTTGTGTGTAGTATTTCTTTACCGAGAAATATGGAAGACATGATGCTTTTGACCTGGGAGATTGCTGAAGCTGAGGACCGTAGAACCCTTAACCCACCTTGGCCTTTTAGGTGTAGTACAGAGACTATGACAGAGCAATCTGGAAGTGGTTATCACGCGATGTAACACTCAGACGAGTTTTTCTTGAGAATATTACTAATTACAGAGCTAATCGGGACATTGGTTATATTCGAAGGAGGAAGTAGACTTTGGGAACTGTTTAGAATATTTTTAGGCAGGTTATAAACCATTAGTCCTTACCTTGTGGGTAGTACCTTTGAATTCATGCTCGTGACGTCAAACCTATGAACCCCCATGTTTGTGATCTTGTATGTGATTGTTGCATTATCATGTATTTATGCATCCATGAGTATTCTTTAAACAGGTTTTCAAGGAACTTAAGGTTGACTTTTGAAAATATCTCAGATAATTTTTTACCATTGATTTTGGAATGAGAAAGACTCGGAAGTACAGTTTTAAGGATCCTAAGATAGAGGAACTAATGAGTTTGATTCCTAAGATTGAGAGTTCTACAGATTTCTGGAAGAAGTATGGAGCGATTGTTCCTCTTATGAGGCTCAAGATGAAGATGGGTGTTGTACTCTAAAATTTTCCCTCTCATTTCTCAAAGGATCATCATGGACCCTCAGGTTTGTTTCCATTCAATTTCAAGCCTTGAATTACAAATTTTCCAAGAGAGTCATTCACAAGGGAAAAATGGTCATTGGCATATTGAAAAGTCAAACTTTGACTTTTAGATCAAAATCAAGTTTCAAGAATCATATTTCATCAAGGCATGAAATTTTTCTCATCAAGGAAATCATAAGTCAAGATTCATGTTGAAAAAGTCAAAATTCTAAATACTTAGAATCTTTCTAAGTGTTTAAGAAATATGACAAGCTCATAACTTGTGGCCAGATTTTCACCATGATGCAAGATGATTCTGGAAGAACTTCTAACACAAGAATTATAGATCTCAATAAGACCTAAAATATTGTAGCACAAAACTTCTCCTGGAAATGCTGGAATTTCAAGTTATAAATGTTCAAAGACACGTCCATGAAACTGAAGCACTCAGCAAATTCTGGACATTTTCAAGACAGAGTTTGGTTAGAACTTCTGGGCCAGTTTTCATGAAGGTTCAACCAGAGTTTGTAAAAGTAATTCAAAGAAAGTATACAAAGCGTGTTACAAGCTTTCAGAAAAGTCTAAGAACTCATTCAGAGCATGCTGGAGCAGAGAGATTCCAAGATTAGAAGTTGGATGTTTATTCTAATTACGCTGATGCTGAACTTCTCACCCAGACTTAGACTATGATGCACAATCTCATAGTGCATGATTTCTGGTTTGATAAATATCATCATCATTTAATGCACACAACCACTTTTGAGTTTTTATCCAAAGGATTTCCCCACGTGTGAGAAAGAAGTACCATTGTTGTCCTTGAAAAGAAAATCTTTGTACAAGTTTATGCTGGGCCCATGCTTTTCTTTGGCCTCTGAGGGTACTTTTCCTTAATTCATGCTTACAAATCCAGCTTAGGCACGGCTAAAAGCTGTTAACCACCATACTTGTTTATCTTGCTTCAAGAACAAGCCAGCACGCTAGCATGATGTTGGTACTTTTGACTTCTCCAACCTACAAAGTTCTTGCCTATAAATTAAACTTCATTGGCAACTATGAAGGGGTCGGTCAAAAAAATTGAAAGGAAAAACTTTGAAACCTTGCTAAAATTTCCAAAAATCTGAAACTGCAAACACAAAATACAAAACATGCTAGTTTTTTATTCTTGCATTCAAACTCCACTTTCCCTTAAGTGTTTCTTGACCAAATCATCCATTCACCATTTATAACCCATGCTAAAGTTTGTTCTAGCTTGCTGAACACATGAGGAAACTGATCAGAGCATTACAAGCAGTCATAACCAGACTCTAGCTCACCGAACATTTTTTAGCTGCGAGGTAAGCTTCTGCCAACCCTCATCATATCACTTAAGCATTGTTAGACTTGCATGTTCAAAATAAAATGTGGACATCCTGATTCTGATGCTGTACATATTCTGAGGTTTCATGTACTTGCCTTCCCAAATAGGAAGAACATAGGCTCATAACTTCTTAAGGAAACTAGAACTAGCAGATACATGTTTGTTTCTGATTTATAATCTTGACATTTTTTATGCTTCTGAAACCATGAGGGAAACCTGCCATAATTGCTATGTTTGTGTTATCTGTTCTGTTTAGAAATGATTAAGTTGCAGATGTTCTTATTAGCATGGAGAAAGAGATGAAGCTCATCATCAGAATTTACTTTATGTTATGTGTTTATACTTTTGCTTCTAATACTGGATGTACAGCCACCCTAGTGGTAGAAAGCGTACGCATAAGACATTAGTGCTAAGGGTCCTGGATTATAGCCCCAGAAGAATATTTTTATGTTTATTTATTGACATTTTTACCCATTTATCTGTCAGACGATACTCCTAAATCAGAACTTCTAGATATCCTCACCTAGCAGCATAATCACTTCACTCTCTCAAACAATCAGAACCTATGACTTTCCAGAGATACACAGGCTTCTAGGTTCCCAGCTACGCTATAGCCTTTGAATCCTCCAATCTCAGAATTTGGTGTACCCAAGCCCATAACTTCTGACCATCCACTTTCTCACTAACACTTTCTCTTTTGCAGCGTATCAGAGTCAGAACTTCTGTTCCCCCTCGTTTCAACAATGTGCTGATTCTGACCCCTTTTTCTCTCACTTGTCTTATTTTTGATTTTAATAACCAAAAACACCAAAAATATTTCATATTCACATGTTTTATTTTATTTCTTTTAAAACAAAAAGATCAAAATATTTTCTTAAGTAAACTTATTTCTTAACAAAAACAAGACAAGTCCATTTCAATTCTTGTATATTATTTCAATATGGTTGTAATAGATAATTAGGACTTTAATCTCTTGCAATCCCCATTCATAAATTTGTACCCCCATCCCCTAAAGCTTTGTAATAGCTTAGTATTTCTATTTTCCGCAATTTAATGCTTTATATACAAATGCTAGTAATTAGGGTTTGTATGGAAAGATTAAAACCAACAAATAACAAACCTTAATCAAGACAAATCAAGCATGTAAACCAATACATTTGCACACTTGCACCCTTAGGGTAAACCCACTTTGTTGCCTTATAAAATGGCCATATTATGCATGTGAGGTATCTTAGCAAGAACAAACAAAATACAAGATCATAGTCCCTCGATGACGCTATCCATGTTGCCTTTCAAAATGATCTTAGTCCCTAAAGAAAAATGCTAAGATATCTTACAACATTGCTAATCATGGTTATATGATAACCCACGCCCGTCCCTTTAACATCCAAATATAGGGTTATTTACCAAATCAATGGTAAGATAACAATGTCAAAGGAAAGAGGAAATGAATATGAAAGACTTTTGAGTAGGTAGAACGTTCCTAGTTACTTGCTCAATTTCAAAACAAAAAAACATCCTTGATATTTTCAAAACAAACATTAACACTTTCAAAAACATCTTTCAAACTTGAAAACATTCTCAAAAGATAAAACACTTTGTATACATTCTTACGAACAAGAATCATTAGAAAGTTTGCCTAAACGATGACACCTTTTCAAAATACTTTCAAAAAACCACACAAAGCACGTTTTCAAACAAAAGTAATTGATCTAACAAGTAACTAAGAGCCCATGGAAAACCATGGATGAAAAGGGTGCTAATACCTTCCCTTTTCATAATCTAACCCTCGAACTCAAGAAAACATCCCCAAAGGTCATTCTCGTTCTTTTCAGACTTTCCTTTTGGATAAAAGAAAAGTCGGTGGCGACTCTTGCTAAACCATAACATTTGAAATCAAACACAAAACGACCAAGTCAGTTCTCCCACAGTATAACATAACTAACGACTCTGCTAGGGACAAATTTTTAAAAGTGGGTTTACCTTAGGGTTAGATCATATTTATTTGCTTTCATTGTTTGACTTGTATGCTTTACATAATGGTTCTTTGTTTGAGTTTGAATCCTCTATCCGGATTTGGGACACCTTGTTAGGTAAGTAGCAATAGATTGTGGAAACTGTACGGTGTAGACCGATATGGTTGAAACAATGGCTACATTAGTGTGACACATTTGTGGGTACCAGTATCCCTTGTGTTGAATCGAGGAGAATACGGGGCCTCGGAGTGGCGTCATGAAGCACTGACTGACTTTAGAACCTTAATTGAACAAACTTGGCCATTTAAGATGTAGTGAGATGACCGATTTCGGTGGAAAGATGAAAATTGGTTGATACTCGATACTACACTCATTGAGACTAGACTTTTGGAATATCTCGGCCGCAAGAAAAGATTGATTGTGCTGAGACAATGCCTAAAAGAAAGGTCAGTGATATTGAGATCCCTTACAACCCGGTTACTATTAACTAGGACATGATTGAGCCAACTAAACTTCAAGAGGGTACTTACCTATGAGACTCCATGCAAGCCTAAACCTAAGGACTTGTTTATTTTGTTTTTATATACATACTTGTACATAACATCATGAACATCATAACATCATATGCAATCTCACTAACCATTTCAAGGATTTAGGAATTTATCTTTGTTTTTGTTTTGTAGGCCATGAACTCCGTCCTAAGAAACACCATCCGAATCAGCTTCGTTAAAGCACACCCGCAGCTCTAAGAGTTAGCATCAAGGGTGCCCGTAGATTATCCTTTTACCAAGAAATATGGACGACTCCTCAGCTTGGCTACCTTCAATTTCCAAGAAGAAATGATGTGTGTGCTCTTCCAATTCTTTGATCCCATACATCATTGCTTCACCATTCCTGACTATCAGTTAGTACCTACACTAGAAGAGTTCTCTCTACTATTAGGAGTGCTCGTGCTTGATCAGATACCGTTCACCGGTCTAGAAGGGATCCCGAAACCTGAGGTCATGGATGAAGCTCTACATCTGAAGAGAGCCGACATCATAGCAAATTGGGAGACTAGAAGTGGAGTTAAAGGGTTCCTAGCCAAATTTCTATTAGAGAAAGCTCGTTCGTTCTGGGAAGATTTGGATTTTCAAGCCTTTGAAGACATCCTGGACCTTCTCATCTATGGTTTGGTTCTTTTCCCCAACTCATACCAATTCATAGATGTAAATTCCATCAAAGTGTTTCTCTTCTGTAATCCTATACCTACCTTGTTAGGAGACATCTTACATTGCATCCATACCCGCACCATGAAGAAAAGAGGTACCCTTCTGTGTTGTATTCCTTTACTCTCCAAGTGGTTCATTTCACACTAACCTCGATCAACATTGAAGAACGAGCAAAGATTGAAATGGTATCAAAGGATGATGTCTCTCACCCACTCTAATATTCATTGGTGTTCAAGATCCTCGAAGGATACTTCTATCATCGACCGCTGTGGGGAATTCCCTAATGTCCCTCTACTTGGCGTTAGGCGAGGTATCACTTACAAACCTTGCTTAGCTTTATGATAGTTTGGGTATGCCTAGAGAGATGGTCCTCATGAGATTCTCATCCAAGGTTTGGTATTCGCCTACGAAAGCAACGATCATGGCTACCGTCAGAGATTCGTGCAAGCTTGGAAGATGGTAAAAAAGGTGGATAAAGAAACACTGGGGCACAAGAATTCCATTCCTCTTGAGACTTACCTTAAATGGGTACGAGCCCGTGCTCAAAGTCTTATGATGCCTTACCCCTCTATTCTCCCAGTCATCAAAGAGCCTGTTGTGGAAGGAGATGTCCAGTACACTATCCTGCATCCTGAAATGCCCACCTCTCTCAAAGATTTGCAAAGGGATTGGATACAACTTAAAGGGGAGCGAGACACTTTCGAGGCCTAATTCTACACTAGCGAGAAGAAGGTTCTGGAACTCACCAGGAAACTTCACGAGGAGCGGAGTCTGAACGCCTACATCGCACCAAAGAGGATGCGTTCAAATTTTTTATCTTAGAGTTTTTGTATTTTCTTTGTAAGCCCAAAGAGACATGATGTACTCAAACTTTGATTTATTAATATAACATGTGTTCCTTTTTGGTCTAAAGCAAATTTAAATCTATAATTTCCTTCAAATCATCGCATATGCATCTCCATTCATCATCACATAAACAGGTTTCTCACCACAGGTCTCCTTATCCTTCTATTGTTTATTTTAGTATGATGGATCTCGAGCAGACAATAAAAGACCTCCAGGCGCAGAATGCTCAGTTTCAACAGATGTTCTTGACTCTAGCCAAAGGAAAATAGGATTTGAAAACTTTGCTGATCGAAGACAAGAAGAAGAAAGAAAAGAAAGAAACCGGTGTTCTGAATCTAGGAAGAAGGTTCCAAGGACAAGACAGACGGACCCTAGACTTTGCAACGCCATCTGGTGAAAAGGATAATCAAGAAGGGAAAGGTAAAGAAGCGACTGCCCAGCCAGAATCTGAAGAGGAAGAAGAAGAGGATTACTCTGAAGAGAAATATCCCCCAGCTGACGACAAATACAAACATTTTGAAGAGCGTCTAAGTGCAATGGAAATTCAGAAAGTGCCAGGGCTGGACTTCGAAGAGCTGGGTTTGGTGTCTGGGATTGTTATTCCACCAAAGTTTAAAGCACCAGTATTTGATAAGTATGACGGGGTTTCGTGTCCCAAGATGCATCTCCGATCTTATGTGAGGAAGATACAACCTCACGCTGCTGACAGAGATTTATGGGTCCACTTCTCTCAAGACAGTCTATCCGGGACTCAGTTAGATTGGTTCTATAAACTAGAGAGGGCCAAAATCCATAATTGGGAAGAACTTGCCGCTGCTTTTTATAAACAGTATCAGTACAACGCAGACCTTGCTCCCACCTGTACTCAACTCTAGAGTATGGCTATGGTTTCAAGTGAAGGTTTGAAAGACTATGCTCAGAAATGGAGGGACTTAGCAGGAAGAGTCCAACCTCCCCTGTCTGAAAGAGAGCTAGTAGACATGTTTCTGGGTACCCTGTCCGGTCCTTTCTTTAATCATCTAATTGGAAGTTCCTCAACAGGCTTCACCGAACTAATCTTAACTAGGGAAATAGTGGAAGCTGGGATTAAGAGTGGGAAGATCCAAAATAACGCATCCTCCAGTGCTGTGAGAAAACCATTTATTGGGAAAAAAGAATTTGGTGCTGTGTATCCTCAAAGAAATCAAGATAGAACTGAACGCCGTCCAATGGTGGGGGATGTCATGAACCTTAAGCCTGCACCTGCTCAGCAAAGGAGCAACCAACCTAGAACAGAAAGACCAGTAAAATAATTTACCTGGATAAATATGACACTATCTTAAGTCCTGCCATATTTGTTGAGATCTAATCTGGTGACTTTGAAGGAAGCCCCAAAGAATCCTAACACAGCCTCTCCTCATTATCACCCTAATGATCGCTGTGCTTACCATTCAGAAAGTCCAAGCCATGATGCCAATAACTGTTGGGCTTTGAAAAACAAGGTGCAAGACCTTCTCGAAGCAAAAGAATTTGAATTTGATGCTCCTGAGATCCCAAATGTTATCACCGCCCCTATTCCCAAGCATGGCCGTGATGTTAACGCTATTGAAGATGATATGTTTGTTACTACCGTTGATGAACTTGTTACTCCTCTTCTGACTGTCAAGAGAAATCTGTTGAAAGTCCGTTTTTTTCTGGGCTATGACGAAAGCTGCTACCTCTGCTTATCCCTACCAACTAGTTGTCATTTACTAAAAGCAGGTGTCTAACGCCTAATGGACAACAAAGAGATTTTGTTTGAAAAGACTCATGCTCCAACCATTTCTTACAATGTTGTTTCAATAGTAACCATTTTCTCCAATCCTTCCAGGGTCTCCACCAAAAGACCCGTTAGGATTACATCAGTTCCTAAAGTAGCTCAACTGATAATTACTATGCCATGGACGATCCCGTACTCTTCAGATAAAACTGTCTCATGGAACTATGAGGGCGACGTCTACTATCACGGTGTCAAGCAGGATTGGCTGGCTGATGAAGACTCAATTCTTGAGAAGGCTAACCCCGACATCAGTAACATTGCGGGAACTAGCAAGATAACTCAAAGTGGAAGAGTATTCTCTCCCGAGATTGCTCCTCCGAAGACTATTACCGGTCTTGTGATCATCCCTGTTTATGTTCCTGTTGACACTACTACTACAATCCCTATGGTTACTCCTACTGACACCCCTACCACCGAGTCAATCGAGACTCGGGGTAAAGGAATTCTGGTTGAGCCTGTCCAGATGAAGGCGCAATCAGTATCTATCCCAGAGGCCTCCTAAAAAGAGATGGAGGAAATTCTGAAAATTATAAAGAGAAGCGACTACAACGTAGTTGAACAGCTAGGGCAGACTTCGTCAAAGATTTCCATGCTGGCTTTATTGTTGTGCTCCGAGGCTCATGCGAAGGCCTTGGTGAAATTTCTTAAAACTACCCATGTACCACAAGAAACCTCTGCTGATCAGTTCCAAGACTGTGTGGCCAGTTTAACCGCTGACAATGGTTTAGGCTTTTTTTGATGCTGACTTGACACCTAGAGGGAGGAAGTACAATGAGGCATTGCATGTCTCTATCGAATGCCGGGGCACAACTTTGGCCCATGTTCTTTGTTGATACTGATTCATCTTTGAATGTGCTACCTAAGAAGGCTCTTGATAGACTCGACTGTGAAGGTTTGACCTTAAAACCCAGCAACATAGTGGTAAGGGCCTTCGACGAATCAAAGAGGATGGTGCATGGGGAGGTGGACATCCCCATAAAAGTTGGAACTCAAAACTTTGATTCAACTTTTTACGTGATGGACATTCACCCTTCCTATTCCTGTTTATTGGGCCGACCATGGATTCACAACGATGGTGCCGTCACCTCTACATTACATCAAATACAGAAATACCCAACAAAGGGGAAAATAATTACTGTCCATGGAGAAGAGGAATATATGGTCATTCACTTTAACTCCTTCAGATACGTGGAATTGGATGGTGAATTCATTGAAACTCCGTTTTAGCATTTTGAGGAAGTCCCACAAACAGTGGCAGCTACCAAGGCTGTTTCCCAAGTCCCGAAGATTACAAGACCTTCGATAAAGATATCTTCTCTGAAAGACGCCAAGGAAGTGATCGAAGAAGGTGGGTGTACTATTTGGGGCCAACTCCCAGATATTCCTTACAAATCTGACAAATTTGGTTTGGGTTTCACTTCAGGAGCCTAGAAAGCTGTTCGTCATGCTCGTTCCAGGGGACCACCTTTGAAGATAAGCAACCACGGAGTCAACACAATGGAGGATGATGATGATGACAATGGTGACCTAGAAGACTGGATTTTCCCAACCATCGATGGAGGACTCAACAACTGGGAAGCTAAATATTTTGTCCCAATTACTTTTATCCAACAGTAGTTAACTTTAAATTTTTGTGGGACCTGTAATATTAAACAATTCAGACTTTTAAAACCTTGTGTCTTACCCGAGGCACAATAGTCCATTTGTAAGGGTTGTTACCTCATTTTCATATGTCATCAATGAATCATGGTCGTTTTTGAATACAAACTTTGTGCTCTTTGTCTTTCTTTTTCAACATTTTTTCAAAGATAGCTATACTCTTACACACACTTACATTCAAAATGCAGATCTACATCCATTCGGGATCCCATGGGTAACGATTATGCTATGGCCTTTTGTGACTCTGAAAATATAATCTACCAAGCCGAAGACGAAGGTGAGGAATATTGTGAAGTGCCATGGAAACTAGCCAGGTTACTACTACAGGAAGAAAGGACCGTACAACCCCACGAAGAACCAGTGAACACAGTTAACTTAGGTACTGAAGAGGACAAGAAAGAAGTCAAGGTGGGAGCCAATCTGGAATCTAGTGTCAAGAAGCGCTTAATTCAGTTGCTACATGACTATGTTGAAGTCTTTTCCTGGTCGTACGAAGACATGCCAGGACTTGATGCTGATATCATGGTCCATCATCTACCGACCAAAGAAGAATGCCCTCTGGTAAAACAGAAAGTGCGTCGCATACGACCAGACATGTCAAAAAATCAAGGCTGAAGTCATGAAACAATTCAACGCCGGATTCTTAGCCGTCGCCTCCTATCCACAATGGGTCGCCAATGTTGTTCCAGTGCCTAAAAAGGACGGCAAGGTACGAATGTGTGTGGATTACCGAGATTTGAATAGGATAAGCCCTAAGGATGATTTCCCACTCCCTCATGTCAATATTCTGGTCGACAATACCGCACAACATAAAGTGTTCTCATTCATGGATGGTTTCTCAGGATATAATCAAATCAAAATGGCGCCTGAGGAAATGGAGAAAATGACCTTTGTCACAAAGTGGGGCACATTCTGTTACAAGGTTATGCCATTCGGGTTGAAGAATGTTGGGGCAACTTATCAACGTGCCATGGTAATTCTATTTCACGACATGATACATCACGAAATAGAGGTCTATATGGGCGACATGATAACCAGATCTCAAACTAAAGAGGAACATCTTGACCATTTGCAGAAACTGTTTGAGATACTAAAGAAATACAAGCTGAGGTTGAACCCGAATAAATTCACATTTGGGGTGAGGCCCGGTAAACTCCTAGGCTTTGTCGTCAGCGGTAAGGGTATCAAAGTGGACCCTGTCAAGGTGAAAGCGATACAAGAAATTCCTTCCCCTCGCACCGAGAAGGAAGTCAGAGGATTCTTGGGGCGGTTAAACTACATTGCTAGATTCATTTCTCACCTGACTGCTACTTGTGAACCAATCTTCAAATTACTGAAGAAACATCAAGTAGTCAAATGGAATGATGAATTCCAAGTTTCCTTCGACAAGATCAAAGAGTACCTACAAGAGCCTCCTGTTTTGATGACGCCAGTCGAGGGAAGACCTTTGATCATGTATCTAATTGTCTTGGAAAATTCAATGGGGTGTGTGCTGGGGCAACATGGCGAGTCTGGCCGAAAAGAGCATGCTATTTACTACCTGAGCAAAAATTTTACTGACTGTGAAACAAGATATTCACTGCTCGAGAAAACTTGTTGCGCTCTGGCATGGGCTGCTCGCCGGCTAAGATAGTATATGCTTACCCAAACTAGCTTATTGATATCCAAGATGGATCCAATAAAATACATATTCAAGAAGCCTGTCCTCTCTGGGCGAATAGCGAGATGGCAGATGATCCTGACTGAATACGACATTCAGTACACTACCCAAAAAGAAATAAAGGGGGTGTGCTAGCCGATCATCTTTCTCATCAGGTTGTGGATGACTACCAGTCCATAAAATTCGAATTCCCAGATGAAGACATCATGATAGTGAACAATTACGAAGAACTCAGACCATATGACGTACCTAAACAAGGATCCCGATGGACCGTGGTTTTTGATGAGGCCTCCAATGCGCTCGGCAATGGCATAGGTGCTGTATTCATATCCCCTGAAGGATGTCATACTCCCTTCACTGCAAGACTTTGCTTCAATTGTAAAAATAATATGGCAGAATACGAAGCGTGAATTTTTGGTCTCAAAGCTGCCATAGATTTAGGGATCAAGTCCTTAAGTGTATTCGGAGATTCAACCTTAATCATCAGCCAAATCAAAGGAGAATAGGACACTAAACACCCTAACCTCATCCCCTATAAAAAACATGTGTTGACATTAGTCCCATACTTTGAGGAAATTACCTTCGAGCATTTTCCACGAGAGGAAAATCAACTAGAAGACGCGCTAGCCACAATGTCATCCATGTTTAAACTCAAGTGGGGTAACGAGGCTCCCCAGATCACCATTGAACGGATGGATGAACCAACTTACTGCCACAACATTAATACTGAAGAAATAATGGACCAACCTTGGTTCCATGAAGTCAAGCGATATCTCGAGGCTCAAGAGTATCCGGAAGGAGCTTCGGTCAATGATAAGAAGTTCTTGAGAAGATTATCTGCTAAGTTCTTCATCAGTAATGGTATTCTCTACAAGCGCAACCATGAATCTGTTTGCTTCGTTGCTTAGACAAGGCTGAGGCAGAAAAGATCATGGCTGATCTACATGAAGGCATTTTTGGCACTCATTCTAGTAGTTATACGATGGCTAAGAAGATTCTACAAGAAGGTTATTACTAGTCTACCATGGAAGCAGATTGCTATCAACATTCACAAACCTGTCACAAGTGTCAGATCTACGCTGACAAAGTGCATGTGCCTCTAGTCCCTCTAAAGGTCCTGACTGCTCCCTAGCCATTCGCAATGTGGGGCATTGATATGATTGGAGAAATCAAACCTACATATTCTAATGGACACCGCTTCGTCTTGGTGGCTATTGACTATTTCACGAAGTGGGTTGAGGCAGCTTCTTTCGCTTCCGTTACCAAGAATGTCGTGGCCCGTTTCATCAAACAAAATCTCATCTGTCGGTACGACATCCCAGAGAGAATCATCACAAATAATGGTACAAATCTCAACAATACTATGATCACCGTACTATGCGCGCAATTTAAGATCCAACACCATAATTCTTCTCCTTACCGGCCAAAGATGAATGGCGCTGTCGAAGCCGCAAATAAGAACATTAAGAAGATCATACAAAAAATGATAGTAACCTACAAGGACTGGAATGAGAGGCTACCATTCGCTCTCCACTGTTACCGTACCACAATGCACACATCAACAAGGGTAACTCCCTTTTCCTTGGTGTACGACATGGAACCTGTTCTCCCAATTGAAGTCCAAATACCTTCTCTGAGAATCATAAAGGATGCAAGGTTGAGTGAAGACGATTGGATCCAAACTCGACTTGACCAGTTAAACCTAATTGATGAGAAGAGGCTCACGGTTGTCTATCATGGCCAGATGTACCAAAAACGCATGATCAAAGCCTTTAACAAAAAGGTCAGACGTCAGGTATATCAGGTTGGTGGCTTGGTAATCAAGCGTATCATATTACCACAAGGTGATCCCAGGGGAAAATAGACTCCTATATATGAAGGGCCTTTTGTGATTAAAAGAATATTCTTTGGTGGCACAATGATCTTAACCACTATGGATGGTGACGACCTTCCACACCCTGTGAACACAGACATAGTCAAAAGATACTACGCACAAGAGACCCGCTAGGTTGACACACCTAGGCAAAACAAGGGCATCCCGCGAACCAAAAAGGTTCGGGAAAAAATTAGTGATAAAACAAAAAATCTGTACACCCGGTAAGCTGAAAACCCGAAAGGGCGGCTTGGGTAAAAAAGGGTATCCTGGTGGACCGAAAACCCGAAAGGGCGGTCCAGGAAAAAGTTAGGGAATTAAAGCGTATGACTATGTCCCGTTGGATCATCTTACATAGAACCTTTAGCTTCGACTGACAAAATCAGCGGTTTTGTTCAATCCAATCAACTTCGGACAAGGCAGCAAGTGGACAAGATGCTCAGAGACACGAAGGCTATAGCAGAATGGGAACCCCATGGGATTATTTCACATAACTATCCTTTTCTTTGTATCAAATTTTCATTTTCTACAACGACATTCTCTTACTAGAATGTTCGTCTCATTGTACAAAAATACTTATTCAAGTTAATACAAATATATCCTTTCGAAAGTGCAAAACTATCTGTTTTTCTTTTATTTTCGTGTTTTGTTTACAAAAATGTCCAATGATTTATTTTTGAACATATGCATTTGAACGTAACTGCTGTTTACAAATGAACAAAAAAAAGGGGAATAGAAAATAGAAAGACAATCACTAATGGCTTTAAGAAATAGGGTAATATCTTTAAACTATTCCAATAAAATCCCCTACAGTGTGCAACTTAATGATATCAAGCTCTCTCACATCCCCGACGGAACAAAACTTCCAGTTATCACTCCCCCAGTAAAAGTCACCCAATTTCTCAAGATTGCCCAATAGGATTTCACGAACAATACACGACATTTCCTTTACACAATAAAGTTTATTTCTCTAACAATTGAACGCTCATCAACTCATCAGACCTGCACCCAACAATACTCGAGGATTTATTTTCCCCAGCAACACTGCGGCATGACGATTGACATATCCATACATCGCATCCATACATCATAACATTGAAAACAAAATTACATACAGAACAATCTCATCTATTTTGAGAACATCATTACACCATGCATTTCATACATCATGACATTGCATACAACTAACCTTTCATCTTTTTCAGGAAATATCAATCAACAGAAAATTATCATCAAATTTTCAACAAGTCAATTACAGATCAATCCCCAAGAGAGGATTGGTCAACCATATACACAACAGATGTTTCTTTCAGACTCTTGCCGGTTCAATTTAAATATCTCAACAATTTATTCTCATTCTTTTCCCGCAGCTGTCTTCTCTGGTTAAGACAAATCTCTCAATGATTTGTTCTGATTCTTCTCCAGATCCCTGCCGGTTCAGTTTAAATATCTCAACAATTTATTATGATTCTTTTCCCGCAGTTGTCTTCTCTGGTTCAGATAAATCTCTCAATGATTTATTTTGATTCTTCTCCAGATCCCCGGTTCAGATAAATCTCTCAATGATTTATTCTGATTCTTTCCCGCAGACGCTTTCTCTGGTTCAGATAAATCGCAAAAAGATTCACTCTGATTCTTTCCAGTTAAATAATATTCAAGGTCTCAATTGGTTCAGTTTAAACACCAATGGTTTATTCTGATAATTTCCAAAGGAACATTTCGGGTTCAAATAAGTCTCTCAACAATTTATTCTGATTCTTTCCCGTGGGCACTTTCTCTGGTTCAGATGAATCACACAAAGATTTAATTTGATTCTTTCCAGTTAAAGAATATTCAAGATCTCTTTTGGTTCAGTTTAAATCTCTCAACGATTTACTCTGATTCTTTTCTGCAGACACTTTCTCTGGTTCATATAAATTGCACAAAGATTTACTCTGATTCTTTCCAGTTAAAGAATATTCAAGATCTCTTTTGGTTCAGTTTAAACCCCTCAACGGTTTATCCTGACACTTTCCAAAGGAACGTTTCGGGTTCAGATAAATCTCTCAACGATTTATTCTGATTCTTTCCCGCAGGCACTTTCTCTGGTTCAAATAAATCGCACAAAGATTTATTTTGATTCTTCCCAGTCAAACAACATACAAGACTTCTTTTGGTTCAAATAAATTGCTCCAGATATTTATTCTGATTCTTTTCCAGTTGAAATCAAGTTCAGACTTAGTACATTCTCTGTCAACAGTCTCCTTTGGATGGCCTCAACAAGCCCATCTACGAAAAATCTCCATCATTCCTCCAAATGGCATCTATAAGCCCATTCACAATTTATCTTTGAGTGTAAATTTCTGGGCACTCTAGTGTCCAATCATCTTCCACCTTCAAGTCACGAATGGCAGATCCGCCAATCTAACTCTTCAGGGGTTAAGAAGATTGAAAAGGGGCATCAGTTGTACCCCAAAATTTGCCCTCTCATTTCTTAAAGGATCATCCTAGACCCTCAGGTTTGCTTCCATTCAATTTCAAGCCTTGAATTATGTAGGTGTCTAGGTATTGGCTTGCATTTTTGGTAAATTCCAAGTGTATGTGTGAATGTCATGACTGATGTCATAACATTCTAGTTCAGGTTGTACTAACTCTTTAGGTACATGTGCAGAAAAATATTGTAACTCAAATACTGATGTTTATAAGTGTGTATCTGAGCATGTTTGCAAAATGATCACATTTTGCTAATCAGTAGACAGGTTTTTCTCAGATGTCATAACAGATGTTATGACATCCTGTTCTGAACTAGCAGGATTACAGGATTGGATAAGTCTGAGTTTTTTCAGGAAATAACTCAGTCCTTCCTAAACAGAATCCTGCGTTTTCTGAGGAGTAACCTAGCTCAACTCTAACCTGATCAACAAAGTACTGTGACCTGGTCTTTAGGTCAAACGGAATCAACCCTAGGATTTTGGAAACCCTAACTGAAGTTGCAGCTGCTATATATTCAACAGAGCTGCGGTTTTTGAAATCATCCCTGCTGATTTGATTAGAAGATCAAGTTTGTAATCTGTATAGATTTGTGTATTGTACTCCAAGCAATTATCATTGTGATAAGTGTCTTGGAATAGGCTTCAATTGTAAGGGGTTGTGTAGCACTCAAAGCTTTGAAGCAAGAGTGTTTGAATGTTACTTGACTAAAGCTGTGAAGCAGAGTCAAGTTAGTTGTGTACATCACTCAAAGCTGTGAAGCACGAGTGATTGTGTTACTTGATTAAAAAGCTGTGAAGCTTAATCAAGAGTGTGTTTTGAAGAGTGTCTTCATCAATTCTCAAGTCAAATTGGTTTATGTATCACTGCTGTGATTGAGGGGGAGTGAGTAGGAACTCAGGTTTAAGTTGTACTTAGATTGGAATTGCATTGGGTAGGTCTTAAGTGAAGGAGATAAACTGGTTGGTTTATTCCTGAATTAACATCTCTTATAGTGGATTCTCTCCCTGGCTTGGTAGCCCCCAGAGTAGGTGTTGTTGCACACTGAACTGGGTAAACAATTGACTGTGTTATTTACTGCTTTTGTATTTACTGTCATATACTAAGTCAGATACAGTGTCATAACATCGGACGTGACATTAAGTATCTGTAACCAGAATTTCAATTGGCATCAGAGCAGGCACCCTGCCTGTATTACTGGGTGAGATCTAGGGATATCACTTTCTGGCACTATGGACAAAGAAGGAGTTTTTGGAAATAGACCACCCATTCTGGATGGAACTAATTATGACTACTGGAAACCTCGTATGATTGCCTTCCTAAAATCTCTGGACAAAAAGGCTTGGAGAGCTGCTGACAAAGGATGGATTCATCCCACCATAACTGAAAGAGATGGGACAATCAGTCTGAAGCCTGAGGAAGATTGGAGTAAAGAAGAAGATGAGTTAGCTCTGGGAAATTCAAAAGCCTTAAATGCCTTGTTCAATGGAATTGATAGAAACATCTTCAGATTAGTACATCAATATGAACTGGCCAAGGAAGTTTGGGACACCCTCAAAACTACTCATGAGGGCACTTCCAAAGTAAAGATGTCAAGGCTTCAGATGTTGACCACTAAGTTTGAGAATCTAAAAATGATGGAAGATGAAACCATCCATGAATTTCACATGAACATCTTGGAGATTGCCAACACCTCAGGAGCACTGGGAGAAAAAATGTCAGAAGAAAAACTGGTGAGGAAGATTCTCAGATCCTTGCCTAAAAGATTTGCAATGAAGGTAACTGCCATAGAGGAAGCCCAGGACATTAGCAAGTTAAAAGTGGATGAACTTATTGGGTCTCTTCAGACTTTTGAGATGGGGATCACTGAAAATGGTGACAAGAAGAACAAAAGCATAGCACTTGTAACCAACACTGATGTTGAACACAAGGAGGATGAAGAAGAAAACATATCAGAAGCCATTGCCATGCTTGGAAGACAGTTCAACAGGCTCATCAAAAGAATGGACCCAAAGTCAAGGTCTAATGTTCATAACATTCCTTCTGACATTGACAGTTCCAGCAGAAGACCAAGATCAGAAGATAAGGAAAACCAAGGCAGAAGAATTCAATGCCATGGATGTGAAGGATATGGACATATTCGAGCTGAATGTCCTACCTTTCTTAAGAAGCAAAAGAAAGGAATGACTGTTACTTGGTCTGACTATGATTCAGAAAGCAATTCTGAAGAAGAATCTGCCAAACTAGTTACTGCCCTAACTAGTGTTTGTACTTCTGAAAGTGACACCAGTGATGAAGAAGTAACATTTGAAGAACTGGCTGATACCTACAAGAAATTGTGTATCAGAAGTGGTGAAGTCTGTGTGCAAAATGAGAAACAATCAAAACTCATTGTAAAGCTGGAGGCTGAAAAGAGAGCAAATCTTGAAACTATAAGTCATTTAGAAGGAGAAGTTCAACTGCTGAACTCACAACTGAATCAAATGACCAAATCAGTCAAGATGTTGACCAATGGAACAGACAAATTGGAAGAGATTCTTCAGGCTGGACAAAATATGGGAAATAAATCTGGCCTAGGATTTATGGAAACAAAGAAATTTGTTACCAGGAAGCAAATGTCAAAACGGATGTCTCAACATTACTCTCAACATCAGGGACAGAGACACATGAAGAAGAGGTACCAAAGATGGAGATGTCATCATTGTGGGAAATATGGTCACATAAAGCCCTTCTGCTTCAGACTACATGGATATCCTAATCAGAAATCAGATGTCAAACCTAAGTCTAAAAAGGTACCACACGCTCCTCAATGGAAGAAAAAGGCTACTGCACTGATAGCACACACTTCCCTGAAGATCTCAGCAAAGGAAGATTGGTACTTTGACAGTGGATGTTCCAGACACATGACTGGATTCAAAAATCTCCTCAATAATGTTATGCCTCACACCACTAGTTTTGTGACCTTTGGAGATGGTGCTAAAGGAGAAATCAAAGGAGTTGGTAATTTGGACTACCCTGGAGTTCCAAGTCTGAATAAGGTACTGCTGGTAAAAGGGTTGACTACTAATCTCATCAGCATCAGTCAATTATGTGATCTAGGATTCATGGTCAACTTCTCAAGATCCGAATGTCTAGTGTTTAATGAAAAACTAGATATTGTAATGAGAGGAATCAAATCCAAGAATAACTGTTATATGTGGGAGCCTGAGAACACTGATATCTCCACTTTGAGTCAAATCATCAAAGAAGAAAAAGAGATGAAACAGTGGCAGCATAAACTTGAAGGAATGAAAAGAGCTATTCCTATGGAAGATGTCAGAAGAACTCCTAAACTACAGGCTGATAATATATGTGATGTGGCAAAGAACAAGTCTCAAAAATTCTGGTCAACACAGATGCTACCTGAAGACAATGTTACACAAGATGTTGTGACATTGTGGTATGATAATCTGAAAACATTCTACATTTCATTGAACCCTATTGACTTTGGAGAGAAGAAATCATTTGAACTGAAACATAGTTTCTCTAAGCTTCAGCTAACTGATTCTTCTACCAAGGCGCTTGTTGGAAATAAACTTGAAAATTTGAGGGGCAGATTGGGTATTCACCAATATGAGAAATTATAGCAATTAGTTTTGCTGAAAACAAGGGTTGAAGGGATTAATTCTATTAAGTCTATATTTAGTGGGTTGATCATATTCATTCACAATTCCTTCAAAAACCTTCAGAAGTTGAAAAGACTCCCTTGTTCTCCCTATCTCTCTCATCCTTGCAACCTGTTTTCTTCTCCCAATCAAAGAGTTTTCTCAAACTGCTACTGCTACTCAACGTTAAACACAATGTCTCAGACATCATCTTCCACCATGGCGGCTTTGTCTCACTCATCATCTGATCAAGATTCTAGGGCAATCACCACATGCATAGAATCTGAAGTTCTTGAGGTCACTCCTCTCAGGGAGATGGCAACTGACCCAGCCAGAGTCAAAAAGCTCCGGACCAGACATGCAGGAAGAGCTCAAGCTACAGTCTCTGGTAATTCTTCTCTTCCTTCGTCTTCTACACCTAATAAAGAAGGATCAGTTCAAGTACACCAAGCTATTGCTAGACTGGTTTCTAGCATTCTGAGTGGCAACCAATCTGTACCGGGAATTTCTATCCCTTTGAATCAATCAGAAAATCCAAATGTGGAAGGTTCTGAAAATATAAATGTCACTAAGGATGTTGTGACACCAAAAGACAACATTCAAAAGGCTGCTGATCCACCTATCATTGATGTGGATGAAGATTACTCAGATAATGAACTGATTGCAAATGTGAACCCTAGCATTGCTAGGAGATTGATGAAAAGAAAGAGTAGTGAAACTGTTAAACCTGATGCTAAGAAATCCAAGGCTGAAGGGTTGGCTGAGAAAATTCAGACTAAAGGGAAGAAGGCACAGGTGCAGACTGCTAGACAACCTGAAACTTCTGATTCTGAATCAGAATTTGAGGTTGACATTGACAATACTCCCATCAGAAGGAAGCTCCCCTCCAGCAAGATTGCTAGAGTGCCTGAAGTGCCAACAGACAACATCTCCTTTCATCATCCTGATAATGCAAACAGGTGGAAGTATGTTTGCTTGAAGAGAATAGCCTTGGAGAGAGAACTCAACAATGATGCTTTGGAGTGCAAAGACATCATGGAGCTGATCAGGAATGCTGGGCTAATAAAGACAGTGATGAAGTTTGGCAAATGTTATGAAAATCTGGTTAAAGAGTTTGTAGTAAACTTATCCAATGATTGTGCTGATGGGAGGTCAGCTGACTTTGAGAGTGTGTTTGTTAGAGGAAGAAGGGTCAAGTTCTCTCCATCAGAAATCAACAAGTTTCTTGGAAGAACAAATAAGGACTGTCCTGATCTAGAGGCAACTGACAATGAAGTATGCTTGACCATCACTGCCAGGCAAGTAAAGTGCTGGCCATTGAAAGGGAAGTTGAATGCTAGTAAACTCAGCATGAAATTTGCCATCTTGCATAAAATAGGTGCAGCAAACTGGGTGCCTACAAATCACAAATCAACCATCTCCACAGGATTGGGGAGATTCATCTATGCTGTAGGAACCAAGACTGCCTTTGACTATGGAAGGTACATTTTTGAACAAACCTTGAAGCATGCTGGCAGTTATGCTGTCAAAGGACCAATTGCCTTTCCCTCCCTCCTTTGTGGAATCATCCTTGCACAATATCCTGACATACTTGTAGCAAGAGATACAGTCTGCAAAAGAGCCCCTGCCCTTGGCCTGCACTACAAACTGTTTCAGGGATCCCATGCTCCAGACATTGTCATAACATCAACTGAGACATCGTCTGCAAAGATTCAGTCCAAAACATCAGATGTCATAGCTGTTTTAAAAGAAACTTGCAAAGATCTGGATGCTAGAAAAAGGACCCTAGAAGCTCTAATTGCCAAGCTAGAAAAGGAAGAAGCTGAAGCAAGCATGAGGGAAGAAGATGAAGGACAGCTCAACATTGAAGAAAGTGGCTCCTCTGAGTCTGATGACAGTACTTGAAGGATGATTGCTGCTTGGTGGTGTTGCTGGTGGAGTTTGGAAGTATGTTCTGCTATTGTCTGCTGCTGATCTCATTATTTTGTCTTGGATAACTGTATAATTGTATAAACATGTAATCTTTGGCCCATTTGTGGCTAAAGTGGGGGAGAATATTTTTGGTACTGCTTAATTAGTACTTAACACTATATTTTTCTGCTGTCACTTATTTCTGCTGCTATCTATCTATCTCTGATTGTTTAGGGACTTTAGCCAAAAATCTGCCAAAGGGGGAGTTTGTAGGTGTCTAGGTATTGGCTTGCATTTTTGGTAAATTCCAAGTGTATGTGTGAATGTCATGACTGATGTCATAACATTCTAGTTCAGGTTGTACTAACTCTTTAGGTACATGTGCAGAAAAATATTGTAACTCAAATACTGATGTTTATAAGTGTGTATCTGAGCATGTTTGCAAAATGATCACATTTTGCTAATCAGTAGACAGGTTTTTCTCAGATGTCATAACAGATGTTATGACATCCTGTTCTGAACTAGCAGGATTACAGGATTGGATAAGTCTGAGTTTTTTCAGGAAATAACTCAGTCCTTCCTAAACAGAATCCTGCGTTTTCTGAGGAGTAACCTAGCTCAACTCTAACCTAGATTGGAATTGCATTGGGTAGGTCTTAAGTGAAGGAGATAAACTGGTTGGTTTATTCCTGAATTAACATCTCTTATAGTGGATTCTCTCCCTGGCTTGGTAGCCCCCAGAGTAGGTGTTGTTGCACACTGAACTGGGTAAACAATTGACTGTGTTATTTACTGCTTTTGTATTTACTGTCATATAGTAAGTCAGATACAGTGTCATAACATCGGACGTGACATTAAGTATCTGTAGCCAGAATTTCAAATTACAAATTTTCTAAGAAAGTCATTCACAAGGGCAAAATGGTCATTCACACATTGAAAAGTCAAACTTTTACTTTTAGATCAAAATCAAGTTTCAAGAATCATATTTCATCAAGGCATTAAATTTGTCTCATCAAGGAAATCATAAATCAAGATTCATGTTGAAAAAGTCAAAATTCTAAATATTTAGAATCTTTCTTAGTGTTTAAGAAATATGACAAGCTCAGAACTTCTGGCCAGATTTTCACCATGAAACACTAGAGTTTTAGATCTCAATAAGACCTAATATATTGCAGAACAAAACTTCTCCTGGAAATGCTGGAATTTCAAGTTATAAATGTTCAAAGACACGTCCATGAAACTGAAGCACTCAGCAAATTCTGGACATTTTCAAGACAGAGTTTGGTTAGAACTTCTGGGCCAGTTTTCATGAAGGTTCAGCCAGAGTTTGCAAAAGTAATTCAAAGAAAATCTACAAAGCGTGTTACAAGCTTTCAGAAAAGTCTGAGAACTTCTTCAGAACATGCTGGAGCAGAAAGATTCCAAGATCAGAAGTTGGATGTTTATTCTAAGATTACGCTGATGCTGGACTTCTGACCCAGACTTAGGCTCTGGTTCACAATCGCATAATGCAGAACTTCTGGTTTGATAAATCTCATCATCATTTAATGCACACAACCACTTCTGAGTTTTTATCCAAAGGATTTCCCCACGTGTGAGAAAGAAGTACCATTGCTGTCCTTGAAAAGCAAACTTTTGTATAAGCTTAGGCACGACTAAAAGACGTTAACCACCATACTTGTTTATCTTGCTTCAAGAACAAGCCAGCACGCTATCATGATATTGGTACTTTTGACTATTCCAAGCTACAAAGTTCTTGCCTATAAATTGAACTGCTAGTTTTTTATTCTTGCATTCAAACTCCAATTTCCCTCAAGTGTTTCTTGACCAAATCATCTATTCACCATTCGTAACCCAAGCTAAAGTTTATTCTAGCCCGCTGAATATGTGAGGAAGATGATCAGAACATTACAAGCAGTCAGAACCAGACTCCAGCTAACAGAACATTTTTCAGCTGCGAGGTAAGCTTCTGCTAACCCTCATCATATCACTTAAGCATTGTTAGACTTGCATGTTCAAAACATAATGTAGACATCCTGATTCTGTGACTGTACATATTATGAGGTTTCATGTACTTGCCTACCTAAATAGGAAGAACATAGGTTCAGAACTTCTTAAGGAAACTAGAACTAGCAGATACATGTTTGTTTCTGATTTATAGTCTTGACATTTTTTATGCTTCTAAAACCATGAGGGAAACCTGCCATAATTATTATGTTTGTGTTTTCTGTTCTGTTGAGAAATGATTAAGTTGCATATTCTGATTAGCATGGAGAAAGAGATGAAGCTCATCATCAAAATTTACTTTATGTTATGTGTTTATGCTTTTGCTTCTAATACCGGATGTATAGCCACCCCAGGGTAGAAAGCATGCGCATAAGACACTAGTGCTAAGGGTCATGCGTTCTAGTCCCAGAAGCATATTTTTAGGTTTATTTATTGACATTTTTTACCCATTTATCTGTCAGACGATACTCCTAAATCAGAACTTCTAGATATCCTCACCTAGCAGCATAATCACTTCACTCTCTCAAACAATCAAAACCTATGACTTGCTAGAGATACACAAACTTCTAGGTTCCCAGCTACGCTATAGCCTCTGAACCCTCCAATCTCAGAATTTGGTGTACCCAGGCCTAAAACTTATGACCCTCCACTTTCTCACTAACACTTTCTCTTTTGCAGCGTATCAGAGTCAGAACTTATGTTCCCCCTCGTTTCAGCAATGTGCTGATTCTGACCCCTTTTTCTCTCACTTGTCTTAATTTTGCTTTTAATAACCAAAAACACCAAAAATATTTCATATTCACATGTTTTATTTTATTTCTTTTAGAACAAAAAGATCAAAATATTTTCTTAAGTAAACTTATTTCTTAACAAAAACAAGACAAGTCCATTTCAATTCTTGTACATTATTTCAATATGGTTGTAATATATAATTAGGAATTTAATATCTTGAAATCCCCATTCATAAATTTGTACCCCCATCCCCTAAAGATTTGTAATAGCTTAGTATTTCTATTTTCCGCAATTTAATGCTTTATATACAAATACTAGTAATTAGGGTTTGTATGGAAAGATTAAAACCAACAAATAGAAAACCCTAATAAAGACAAATCAAGCATGTAAACCAATACATTTTCACACTTGCACCCTTAGGGTAAATCCACTTTGTTGCCTTATAAAATGGCCATATTATGCATGTGAGGTATCTTAGCAAGAACAAACAAAATACAAGATCATAGTCCCTCGATGACGCTATCCATGTTGCCTTTTAAAATTATCTTAGTACCTAAAGAAAAATGCTAAGATATCTTGCAACATTGCTAATCATGGTTATACGATGACCCACGCCCGTACCTTTAACATCCAAAGATAGGGTTATTTACCAAGTCAATGGTAAGATAACAATGTCAAAGGAAAGAGGAAATGAGTATGAAAGACTTTTGAGTAGGTAGAATGTTCCTAGTTACTTGCTCAATTTCAAAATAAAAAAACATCCTTGCTATTTTCAAAACAAACATTAACACTTTCAAAAACATCTTTCAAACTTGAAAACATTTTCAAAAGATAAAACACTTTGTATACATTCTTATGAACAAGAATCATTACAAAGTTTGTCTAAACGATGGCACCTTTTCAAAATACTTTCAAAAAACCACACAAAGCATATTTTCAAACAAAAGAAATTGATCTAGCAAGTAACTAAGAGCCCATGGAAAACCATGAATGAAAAGGGTGCTAATACCTTCCCTTTTCATAATCTACCCCTCGAACTCAAGAAAAAATCTCCAAAGGTCTTTCCTGTTCTTTTCAGCATTTCCTTTTGGATAAAAGAAAAGTCGGTGGCGACTCTTGCTAAATCGCAACATTTGCAATCAAACACAAAACGACCAAGTCAGTTCTCCCACCGTATAACAAAGGGTATTCTTAATACATTGGTCCAGTTGTACGACCCTTTATACCGATGTTTTACTTTTCCTGATTATCAGCTGATTCCCATATTGGAAGAGTATTCTCACTTACTTGGTTTAGCTATTAATGATTGTATTCTGTTCACCGACTTAGAAGGAGAGGACAAGTCTCATGATATTGCTACCATAACTCACTTGAAGAATTCTGAGGTAGAGGATAACATGACTACCAAAGGATGAATCAGAGGTATACCTGCTCAGTTTCTATTGGAGAAAGCTCGTTACTTCGCCAATATGAAGAGTACAACTTCTTTCTATATTTGCTTTGCTCACCTATGGGTTGTTCTTGTTTCCTAATGTTAACAAATTTGTGGATGTTAATGCCATTAGGGTCTTTCGGATTGGGAATCCAGTCCCTAAGCTGCTAGGAGATACTTGTTATTCCATTCATCTTCGAAATTTCTATCAGGGAGAGATTGTCACCTCTTGAACACTATTGTTATGGTTTATTTCTCACCTCGATCCAGCCTTCGTAGAGATCTCTAGAGAGAAAAACCTTCCACTTCTGGTAACCTTATAAGTCCCAGCAATATTTCCAATGTTGGGATCAGTAACTTCAGTATTTTCATCTTTAACAGTCAATGGTTCTTGCGTGACGCCATGGTAGTAGACATCAGATCCATAATTCCAAGGGATAACCTTGTTAGAAGAATATGGAATTGGCCCAGGTGCAGTAATGATTAGAGGAGCAACCATCAGTTCGACAATAATCTTCATAGGACCTTTAGAAGTGGTCCTTACAGGAGTACCCGAAATTGTAGTTACAGATACATCTTGGGATATACTCTCAATAGAAGGAGTATTCTCAAATAGAATTGCACGGTGATCTATCAAACGCTGAATACCTTCTTTCAGGAGAGAAAAACCATTGGATTGAGACGCATAGTAGTAGCAGCTTTCAATGCAACCTTTAAATAAATCGGCTTGCAGCAACTTCTGCTTAACAATCATCAGAGGAATAGTCAAGTCATTTACAACAAAAACATAAGAAACATCATCAATAACATTGACGCCGTTGTCATGATTAGGAATAGGTGCATTGATCATATTAGGAGTCTCAGGAGGGTAAAATTCAATCTCCTTAGAGTCAATCATGTCTTGAATCTTATTTTTCAAAGCCCAACAGTTGTTAGTGTCATGTCCGGGACAGTTGGAGTGGTATGCACACCTTGCATTGGGATTGTAATGGGGAGAGGAAGTATTGAGATTATGAGGAGGATCCTTCAATATAATTAGATTTCCCTTCAACATATGTTGCAATTCTTGAGACAACGACATAGTCATCTTTGTGAATTGTCTCCTGGGTGCATCCCGCCTATGCTGATTATTTTGTTGTTGTTGTTGCCCTGGGGCAGGATTAGAGATCAGAACTGGCTCCACATATTAGTTGCGATCACTCTTATTACGACCCTTCTGGCCGTATGCAACATTGGATTCTTTCTTACCATTATAACATTTCTTCACAGTATTTGAATATGTAGCCACCTGAATTTTACCGCTTCTAATTCCATTCTCAACATGTTCTCCTGTAATTATCAGTTCAGTGAAACCAGATGAAGAACATCAAAGTAGATGATTATAGAAAGGGCCTGTTAGCATACTCATGAACATGTCAACCAATTCCCTATCAGCCAAAGGAGGTTGAACACTTCCTGCAAGATCTTTCCATATTTGTGTGTACTCTTTAAAGCCTTCCTCAGAACCTATGGACATACTCTATAGTTGCATGCAGGTTGGTGCCAAATCAGAATTGTATTGATATTGTTTATAGAAAGATGCAGCCAAATCTTCCCAGGTATGGATATTGGCACCTTCAAGTTGATAATACCCTTCCAATTGTGTTCCAGACAGAATCTCTTGAAAGAAGTGCAACCATAATTTCTTGTCAACAATGTGTGGTTGAATTTTATGAACATAAGATCTCAAATGCAGCTTTGGGAAAGAAATGCAATCATACTTAGCAAAGATAGTCATTTTGTACTTAGGAGGAATGACGACTCTTTAGACCAAACCCAAATCTTTAAAGTTCAAGCCAGGCACCTTCTGGATCTCCATAGCTTTCAGATGCTATTCTAGCAGTTTATACTTCTCGTCAGCAGAGGGATATTATTCATCCATATAGTCCTCTTCCTCTTCATCAGGAAACTTGTCAGAAACAAGGTTACTTCTTTCAGTTCTAACACTCTTACCGTCTTCATTCTGTTTGTCATCTTCGTCCGATAGGATATGAAGATCTCAATCTTGCTTGACTGGACCTCTGAATCTTCTCCCCATATTAAGGATTCCGATTGGTTTCTTTGCCTTCTTCTTTACGAGCGCCTTCAGTTCTTCTTGTCCCTTGGCTAAGTTTAGGAACATTTGTTGGAACTGGGCATTTTGAGCCTAAAGTTCATTGACTGTCTATTCGAGAGCCATTTTCTGCCAAAATAAACAACAAGAAGATGAGAAACCTGTATTGGAAACCTATTATGTAATGATATGTATGTCATGTAGAAGCATATGCAATTTTTTCAAGGATCTCGTAGGATTTAAATTTGAAATATTAGAAATTGAATCTGGTTGCAGCTCTATCTGAAAACTTTGAGTCTTCATCTTTAAACGTGCTTCTATAAGAATCAAGCTCACCATATGAAGTGGGCCATAGCCTCTTACTCAAGAGAATGTACTTTGATCTTGACAACATCTGGCTAGAGGAAAATAAATCCTCTTGCCCCTTTCTAGAAATCTGACTTATGATAATCCTGCACCCTAAATCCCTAAGATCCTTGAAATGGTTAGTAAAAATGCTATGTTATGATGATATGATGTTATGATGTTATGTTCATGTTAAATAAGAAAACACAAGCAAGTCACACAAGAGTCAGAGGTTTAAAGGCTTGCATGAAGTCCATAGGTAAATACCCTTCCCATTTAAGTTAAGTTGGCTCAACCTGTCCTAAAATCGTAATCGGGTTCTAGGAATTTCATATCACTGATCTTTCTCGTAGGATTTATGTTAGCACAACAACTAGTTTGCCACCAAAATATCTCGAGAGTCGAATATCAATGAGCGTAGTTTCGAGTATCAACCAACCTTAGACTGAACCAAAGACGTCTATCTCAGTACTTTCTAATGACCAAGATGGGTCAATTAAGGTTCTAAAATTAAGTTAGTGTTAACAACACCATATGGAAGCCTAATATTATCCTTGACTGACTCAAGGAACATCGGTACAAACCAAAGTGTCACACTAACCATAGCCATCATTTCAACCATATCGGTCTATGCCATACAATCTTTATGATCTATTGCTACTTACCTAAGGACTCCCTAGATCCGAGTGTAGGATCTTACGTGCTCTTAATTGCTTAGCTCACTTTTGAAAACTTGCTTTGTGTGTGTGATTTAAAAACATTTTGAATCGCCAATGTAAGGCTAACTTTATAATGATTCTTGTATCAGTTCTCAAGAATGCGTACAAAGTGTTTTGAAAATATTTGTTTTAAAGTGTATTGTTTGTGATAAAAGTTTGTAAGCAATAAATTAAGAGTTTCTTACCCACTAAAGGTCTTTCTTATTCTTTTTCTTCTCCTTTAGAGATAGTACTATCCATACCATTAGTTGGTAGGTAGCCCTATCCATTGGATGTGAAGAGACAGGCGTAGGGTCATCGTATGGTCATCGAAAGAAACATGTAAGGATACTTTAACAATTGTATGGGAGGGACTATCATCATTTACTCATAGGGACTAGATTGTAGGCAACTTTGAAGGGTCATTGAGGGACTTATATTTTATTCGAAAGGGACATGATTATTTGATCGAGGGTCTTTTGCTAAAGTATCCCGACTTTCGAGGGACATGACCAAGTATCGTAAGGAAACAAGAGAGGATACCCTAGAGGTGCAAGTGTGTGAAGTGTTTGTTTTCAATTATATTATCTGGAATTAGGGTTTTCTGCATTCAGTTATTAGTCTTTCCATACAATCCTAATTACTAATCATAGTATAAAATATATGTGCGAGAATATAAATGTCATATGCTATTATATCATGTGAGAAGTTACATAATAAAAAAAAAGATACGGAAAATAAATCTATGCTATTACAATTAAGAATGCGACCTATAGACTTGATATATGAAAAATAAATAATAAGAAGAAATAAGAAAATGTTTTTTTTTATAAATTTTTTAAAAGACCTAAAGTTCCAAGTATTGATATTTTGGTATTTTATAGAAAATAATTTAAGTGTTAATAATTAATAAAACCTAAATTTCTAATTGATTTTAATATTTAATAAAGAAAATAGTTAGTTAATTAATTAATTTAGTAAATAAAAAAATATATCAATAAAATTAAATATTAGTTAAAACCCTAAACCTAATTTATTAGTATTAAGTAAAAAAATAGTTTAGTTTAATGATTGACTAAAAGTTAATTAGGGTTTAAAAAAGAAAATAGAAAAATAATTAGGTTAGGAAAACAAAACAGAAAAAAAGATTTTCCTGGGGTGGGCGTTGAACCCACGCCCATTAGCTTCACATGCACCTCCCTTGCCACTAAGCTAGCATGTTGTTGATGATAGAAAACATGAACTAATCATTATGTAATAATTCTGCATTTTAGTCTGGAAAATTACGAAAACAAACGCAAGACACAGGGATCAAATCCACTCCCTTCACATTACACGCCTCTATCTCAACCAAATGCGCTACATTTCTAATATGTTATAGCATACTAACAAAACAATATATAAAAAAACATGTGAACTAGAGAAGCGCAGAGCCCTATCTTCGATCGTGTTCTCTGGTAAGGAAAAATATTAACCTGCACAAATAACACGTGTTAGAGATCAAGAAGGACCCTATCCCCCTCATTCGACCCTTACGAATCTAATGGTGACCTTCTTTTTGGATAATTCAACCTGTATAATGAGATACGACCAACATAAAGAAAAATGGTATAATAATGGTGGTTAAGTGTTCTGGCATCATGAGCCTCACGCAAGGGATGAAACATGCGCTAATTTGTATTAGGAACACATTGAAATTGTTAGTTTAAATCAAAGCATCGCAAATATTAAAATATGAATTTCACAAAATATGCAAGACTGACGATGTTTAGAATGCATGTTTTAGGGATATTTGATCATCAAGAATGATCATAACTTACTCTATGATACCTCAGAGATATTTTTGGATGGTTATTTCACCTTGAGGATGGCTGCAAATAGGAAATCGAATTCAAACTTCTTTGTAACTTTTCGATCTAAAAAAACAAGACCCTTGTTTCTTGGCAGCCATGCGTGTTCCCTTTTGTAAGAGTATGTAGTGTTTATATAGAGGAAGAGATTAGGTTAAAAGATGGGCTTGGACATCATATGAAACACATCTTTGATTTGGTTTGAAAATAGGTTAAAATATTACAGCCATGAAGATTTGATTCACAAAATAGATGCACACAGTTTCTTGCTTGGTTGTCATGAATTTTGGGCTTTAATTCTGGTCAAAAACAAAAGCCATGCACCTTATATCTTTGATTTGCTCTTTTATTTGATTTATTTTAGTTTTAATTGAATAAAATAAAAACAAAATAAATAAAAATCACAAAAAAAAGAATGGATGTAGGAGTCTATTATGAGGTCAGGAACACGTTTGCCACATTTTACACCATTCTGGAGCAAAGTCTTTCCAGTTGGTAAGATTCCACTGGGCGTCGACCCTTTTTAGATGCCAGGGGGACAAATCTGTTGGATCACTTGGTATCTCCTGGATCATTCCGAACTGCATCTTCACACGGTCGCTGTGGTGCATCTCCACAATGTTGAACCGAATGAGTGCAGTGTTTGCAGTCCAAGTTGCTGCATCATCTAGATTTGGAGAATGGTCCAAACCCAAATATGGTCTCCAGACGAACTGCGATAAAATTTAAATCAGGTAAGCGCAAAAGTAATGTATAAATAATTACAATGAACAAAAGTTAAAAGCTACCACGTACGTCATCTAGGCCTAAGTGATCCAACAGATTCCGGTAGAGTGCGACATTGAATCTGGGATTCTTGCCGTAATCCATACTCCTCACGCAGTACCTAAAGGAAATGAGAAACATGTTATTTTTAGCATATATTTTGGAAAGAGAAGAATAGTTATAAATTCTATAACTTAATGACTTACTTTGTTGCGTAAGGGAAACCAAAAGTGTTGTTGTTGATGGGGTTTAAGGACTCCATCCTCCACCAACCCCAGGCTTGTAGTAAAAATGCGCACCCATAAAATGTACATTTTTCCTTGACTGCGTTTTTGCACAAGGAACTGTACAGGTGGGCTAATACTGCAGAACCCCAACTAAATTTTCTAGTTTTATCAAAATTTGTTAGTAAATGTAAGTACATGAAATTTACACTATTTCCCGTACTTTCGGGAAATAAAAATGTACCAAAAAGTATCATAATATATGTTCGGGCTTTTACTACTCGGTCATTCTCTGAGGAATTTTCATTTAATTCCATACTTGCATAATGCCGTTTCAGGTCAGTGAGTAGTATACCCTGCCCTCTTGCTCCACCACCTTCTACCATGTCCCTACCCAACAGTTCTTCACACTGTGAGTTCGGTTGTTGAACCGACCCGTTCACCACCTTACCGTCAATAGGGAGGCCCAGTAGCATGTACACATCTTCGAGAGTGATGGTACATTCACCTATTGGTAGGTGAAATGTATGGGTCTCCGGTCTCCACCTCTCCAACATTGCAAGAATGAATTTGGAGTCAATTGTGCAGTTGGAGATCTTTATCACGTGTCCAAAACCTGCATATTCCAGATAAGGGACGATAAATGGGTCGGGAGCAAGGTATTTGTGCAAACGGATTCTGAATCTTTGTGTATCCTGAGATCATAATTAAACAAGAGTAAGATTAATTAAGATGAACAACACGTTATTTGAAGTATGAAAAATGTATAACCAAAGAAGAGACTTACAAATGCAGCAATGTTTTCCCTTGTGCCTCTGTGAGTATCTCCCATTGTAAGAAGGGCCATTGTTCAGAACGCTTGAGAGAATGAAAGACTTAGGAAGAAATTGAGAGTATGATAGACTTAAGAAATTTTTCGTAGCAGAGAGTGAGAGTTGTGTGGGTGTGAGAGATGTTTCATAAGGTATGTATTTATAGTCAAATAAGTTTGATGTAGTGGTTGCATGCCTGCGATGTGTCACATTTGCATGCTTAGGGTGTTACACATATGCATGCATGCATTTACAAAACATGTAAGGTGTCACTCTTGCAGGCTAGGTGGCAGCCCATGCATGTATCACGATTGGACAGTAAGGGAGGCGCCATCTCACTTGGCGAAATAGTACAAAAATGAATGGTGTCGCCACCCCATTTGGCGAATAAGAGGTATGACGTTTTACAGCATTGGCTCAGGCTACGTGACAGCCTTTGGGATTCCTTTCTTTGTTGCATGCAAGGCCATTGGAGTTGATGGGTGGAGTCTTACACAAAACATTTATGTGTGCAGAATAGGGCCAGGCTAGGTGGCAGCATAAGCCCATGCATGTATCACGATTGGACAGTAAGGGAGGCGCCATCTCACTTGGCGAAATAGTACAAAAATGAATGGTGTCGCCACCCCATTTGGCGAATAAGAGGTGTGACGTTTTACAGCATTGGCTCAGGCTACGTGACAGCCTTTGGGATTCCTTTCTTTGTTGCATGCAAGGCCATTGGAGTTGATGGGTGGAGTCTTACACAAAACATTTATGTGTGCAGAATAGGGCCAGGCTAGGTGGCAGCATAAGCCCATGCATGTATCACGATTGGACAGTAAGGGAGGCGCCATCTCACTTGGCGAAATAGTACAAAAATGAATGGTGTCGCCACCCCATTTGGCGAATAAGAGGTATGACGTTTTACAGCATTGGCTCAGGCTACGTGACAGCCTTTGGGATTCCTTTCTTTGTTGCATGCAAGGCCATTGGAGTTGATGGGTGGAGTCTTACACAAAACATTTATGTGTGCAGAATAGGGCCAAGCTAGGTGGCAGCATAAGCCCATGCATGTATCACGATTGGACAGTAAGGGAGGCGCCATCTCACTTGGCGAAATAGTACAAAAATGAATGGTGTCGCCACCCCATTTGGCGAATAAGAGGTGTCACGTTTTACAGCATTGGCTCAGGCTACGTGACAGCCTTTGGGATTCCTTTCTTTGTTGCATGCAAGGCCATTGGAGTTGATGGGTGGAGTCTTACACAAAACATTTATGTGTGCAGAATAGGGCCAGGCTAGGTGGCAGCATAAGCCCATGCATGTATCACGATTGGACAGTAAGGGAGGCGCCATCTCACTTGGCGAAATAGTACAAAAATGAATGGTGTCGCCACCCCATTTGGCGAATAAGAGGTGTCACGTTTTACAACATTGGCTCAAGCTACGTGACAGCCTTTGGGATTCCTTTCTTTGTTGCATGCAAGGCCATTGGAGTTGATGGGTGGAGTCTTACACAAAACATTTATGTGTGCAAAATAGGGCCAGGCTAGGTGGCAGCATAAGCCCATGCATGTATCACGATTGGACAATAAGGGAGGCGCCATCTCACTTGGCGAAATAGTACAAAAATGAATGGTGTCGCCACCCCATTTGGAGAATAAGAGGTGTCACGTTTTACAGCATAGGCTCAGGCTACGTGACAGCCTTTGGGATTCCTTTCTTTGTTGCATGCAAGGCCATTGGAGTTGATGGGTGGCAGGCTAGGTGGCTGCATAAGCCCATGCATGTAATATTATTGGCAGCCTTGGGGGGTTGCATCACTTACTTAATTGAAATTTTTTGCCTTACGTTGAACATAACATTCATTCACATAAACTGTAAAATTTTCCAACCTTCGAATCAGTCATCAAACCTTCAAACATTCCAGCATTCATACCTTCATACAACCAATAAACCCAAAACATTCCCACCTTCATACCTAAAACAATTCTACACAATGGCCTCTTCACCACAATTTGTTGTCAAAGCACATTTCAACGGTGAGACATACATGTGTCCCACAGTTGGGTTTTTGTTTAGAAACACCGACAATGTCCGATTTCTCTTAAACGGGAAAGCAAATTTCTCGTACTTTAAGAAAAGATTGGAGGCCAAACTTGAACGAGGCCCGGTATCCCAGATATTTTATCAGAGTCCAGTCTTTTTTGGAAACAACCAAGTTATTTTTTATAAGGTTGCAATTCAAGATGACGAGGATTTCCAGAACATGATTTCCAGCCATGTCTATTCTGGAAACGACTCTATTGAGTTGTACGTTCTGTTTCAAGAGCCTCCGGTGACACAGGAGGTAGAGCCTCCGGTGACACAGGAGGTTGATCCTTTGGAGAATGAGCAAGATGAGGTGGATGCAGTTGATGATGAAGAAGAAGATAACGAGTTAGAGTTTGATGAAATGGTGAACGACGATTCTGACGATGATGGCATCCCAAGTATTCCTACCGACAAAATCTACACACCACCTACGCACATGACAAACTTCAACATGGGCGGAGATGAACCTTCTACGGACTTGTTTTTCCAACCATATATGCAATCGGATGAAAATTTAAAAGAGAAGGACAAGTTTCTTAATAGAGAGGAATGCATAAGGGCCATCAAAAAATTTCACATGCTCAACTCGGTTGATTATAAGGTGGATCGTGTAAACCCGGAAAGGTACAAGATCAAGTGTGTCCACCCTGACTGTATGTTCAAGCTGACCGCTTCATACAGACTAAGGGGTGACTGCTGGGTCATAGGTTCCATGACTACCCATACTTGTGTAAGTTCCACTCAATCACAAGACCACCGAAAACTCAACCATGATCTAATCTGTCAAGAAATCCTACCCCTGGTCAGCAACGACCCTTCTTTGAAGGTGAAAACAATCATCTCCCACATCACCACAGTTTTTAACTACACTTCGTCTTACCGTAAGGCGTGGTTAGCAAAGACTAAGGCGATTGAAAGGGTGTACGGGAACTGGGAGGAGTCATACCGAGAACTTCCACGCTACCTAAATGCACTCAAGACATATTCTCCAGGTAGTGTTTATGTTCTGGAAACATTGCCAGCGTACGCCTAAGATGGTAGTCTACTACATGGCAACGGAATATTCAGTCGCGTCTTTTGGGCATTTCAACCATGCATCACAGGGTTTGCTTCATGCAAACCAATTCTACAAATAGACGGGACTTGGTTGTATGGGAAGTACAAAGGCACGCTTTTGATGGCAGTTGCACAAGATGGCAACAATAACATTTTCCCCGTTGCGTTTGCCCTTGTCGAGGGGGAGACCGGTGGTGCTTGGAGCTTTTTCCTGAAAAATCTTCGTACACACGTGGCTCCTCAACCAGACATCTGTTTGATCTCGGACAGACATGCCTCCATTGAAAGTGCCTATAATAATCCGGCAAATGGTTGGCATGACCCTCCTTCTACGCATGTCTATTGCGTCAGGCATATCGTCCAGAATTTCTCGAGGGAGGTCAAAGACAAAACATTGAGGAAAGCGGTGATGAATGCGGGATACGCACTGACACATCCCACATTCAAATATTACCGCAACGAGATCCGTTTGTCTAACCCAGAAGCTGGTACGTGGATCGACAATATACCGGTCGAAAAGTGGACTAGGTCATACGACAATGGCCAAAGATGGGGGCATATGACAACAAATCTTATTGAATCAATGAATGGGGTATTCAAGGGAATACGAAACCTCCCCATCACTGCCTTGGTGAAATCCACGTATTTTAGGATGGCTGTGTTATTTGCCAAAAGAGGTGAAATGTGGTATGCGGTCTTGCAATCAGGACAACTATGGAGTGAAAGCTGTATGAAATACATTAAGGCTGAAAGTGCTAAAGCCAACACTCACATGGTTACACGGTTTGACCGCCATAGCCACAACTTCATTGTGAAAGAGACAATTGACCATAATGAAGGCCTGGCAAGACAAGAATACAGGGTCATTTTACCTTCTCAATGGTGCGATTGTGGCAGGTTTCAACCTTTTCGTATGCCTTGCTCTCATGTCATTGCCGCTTGTGCGCATACCCATCAAGACGCGCTTCAACTGCTCTCAAACGTTTATAAATCTGAAACGTTGCTCACTGTTTACAACAACAACTTTCCTTTGGTGGCAAAACCGGACTATTGGCCTGAATACAACGGTGATATAGTTTGGCACAATGACCAAATGCGAAGGAACAAGAAGGGTCGTCCCAAAAGCAGGCGCATAACAACAGAAATGGACGATCTTGACAGGTTGGAAAGAAAGTGTGGTTTATGCCGTCAGGTCGGACACAATCGCAAAAACTGTCCGAATCGGGCGTCTGGCTCGACCACATAAATTTGGTAATACATTAAATCTTTTCAATATTTGTGTTGTAAACATTATGGGTTTCCCGTTAATAAAACTGTTCACACAATTTAAGAAATTCAATATAGGAAATTACATTAGGGTTTTCGCGTACAACAATGATTAACGATATTCAATCTAGGAAATTACAACTGTTAACACAATTTCATCTGACCCATGCATCATCAGCATTACATCACTGTCTGTTTTGACTTCCTCCAACCACACATTAGGTCTTCCTGTCCCATGCGAGGTTGTTGTTCGTTTTCGCTGGATCCTTCGAATTTTTTCCCCCTCGGCGATGTCTCCATCTAGCCACCGCATCAACTCCCGCTTCAGACGCTCCATGGAGTGAATGTGCCAGAATTTCATTTTCATCGCAGGTTTCGTGGCGGAGAATATAACGTAACCATCTCTGCTAAAAATCATAGGCGACGTCATTACGTAAATAAGGGAGTACAAAATAAAAATACAGTGCAAGAAAGTGTGAGAAATTTCAAAGAAACGGACGAATTATTTATAAAACAGCAAAAAACCCTAGTTTTGCCCTAGGCGCCAAGTGAGATGGCGCCTCCTCTTCTTTTTAAGGAGCATGCGCCATCTCACTTGGCTAAATGCCAAGGGAGGCGCCAAGTGAGATGGCGCCTAGGGCAAAACCCTAGGTGCATGCGCCAAATGAGATGGCTCCTCCTTTGTGGAGCCATCTGAAACATGGTTATTTGCGTAATTTTTTCCGAAACCCGGTTATTTGCGAAATATTTTTTTAATACATGGTTATTAATAAAAAAAAATTCACAACTTTGTCTGAAGAACTTTAAGTCTTTATTTTTGAACGTTCTTCTATAAGAATCAAGATCACCATATGAAGTGGGTTATAGCCTCTGACTCAAGAGAATGTACTTTGATCTTGACATCATCTAGCTAGAGGAAAATAAATCCTCTTTCCCCTTGCTAAAAGTCTGGCTTATGATAATCTTGCACCATAAATCCATAAGATCCTTGAAATGGTTAGTAAAAATGCTATGTTATGATGATATAATGTTAAGATGTTATGTTCATATTAAATAAGTAAACACAAACAAGTCAAACAAGAGTCTTAAGTTTAAAGGCTTACATGAAGTCCATAGGTAAATACCCTCCCCATTTAAGTTAATTTGGCTTAACCTGTCCCAAAATAGTAATCGGGTTCTAGGAATCTCATATCATTGATCTTTCTCGCATGCTTTATTTTAGCACAATAACTGGTTTTCCACCAAAACACCCTGAGGTTTGAATCTCAATGAGTGTAGTTTCGAGTATCAAACAATCTTGGACTGCACCGAAGCCGACGACCTCACTACTTTCTAATGGCCAAGATGGGTCAATTAAGGTTCTAAAAGTAAGTTAGTGTTAACGACACCATATGGAAGCCTAATGTTATCCTTAACTGACTCAAGGAACATCAATACAAACCAAAGTGTCACACTAACCGTAGCCATCATTTCAACCATATCGGTCTATACCGTACAATCTTAATGATCTATTGCTACTTACCTAAGGACTACCTAGATCCGAATGTAGGATCTTACAAGCAATTAATCACAAACAAAACCCTTAAAGTAAATCAAGCAAAGCATATAATTAAAGTAATTAAAGTGATCTAACCCTAAGGTAACCCCTCTTTTTTAAGTAGTCCCCAACAGAGTCACTAGTTCTGTAATACGGTGGGAGAACTGACTTTTTGGTTTTATCCAAATGTGCGGATAGAAAGAGTCGCCAACGACTTTTCTTTTATCCAATATTTAGGAAAGGTGAAAAGAACAGGAAAGACCTTTGATAGATTTTGAGTTCGGGAGATAAGTTATGAAAAGGGAAGCTGTTAGCATCCTTTTCATCCATAGTTATCTACGAGCTCTTAATTGCTTAGCTCACTTTTGAAAACATTCTTTGTGTGTGTGTGTGATTTAAAAATATTTTAAAAATTCCAATGTAAGGCTTACATTGTAATGATTCTTGTATCAATCCTCAAGAATGCGTACAAAGTGTTTAAAAATATTTGTTTGAAAGTGTATTGTTTGGGAGAAAATTTTGTGAGCAATCAATTAGGAGTTTCTTACCCACTAAAGGTCTTTATTATTATTTTCCTTCTCCTTAAGAGATAATACCATCCATACCATTAGTTGGTAGGTAGCGCTATCCATTGGATGTGAAGGGGCATGCGTAGGATCATCGTATGGCCATCGAAGACAACATGTAAGGATACGTTAGCAATTGTATCGGAGGGACTATCATGTTTTACTCGTAGGGACTATATCATTTTGTAGGCAACTTCAAAGGGTCATCGAGGGACTATGATTTTTATTCGAAAGGGACATGATGATTTGATCGAGGGTCTTTTTCTAAAGTATCCCAACTTTCGAGGGACATGACCAAGTATTGCAAGGCAATAAGAGAGGATACCCTAGAGGTGCAAGTGTGTGAAGTGTTTGTTTTCAGTTATATTATCTGGAATTAGGGTTTTCTACATTCAGTTATTAGTCTTTCCATACAATCCTAATTACTAATCATAGCATTAAATATAAGTGCGAGAATATAAATGTCCTACGCTATTAAATCCCGTGAGAAGTTACATAATAATAAAAAAGATACGGAAAATAAATCTATGGTATTACAATTAAGAATGCGACCTATATACTTGATCTATGAAAAAGAAATAATAAGAAGAAATAAGAAAATGTTTTTTTAAAAAAAGTTTAAAAGACCTAAAGTTCTAAGTATTGATATTTTGGTATTTTATAGAAAATAATTTAAGTGTTAATAATTAATAAGACCTAAATTTATAATTGATTTTAATATTTAAGAAAGAAAAGGTTTAGTTAATCAATTAATTAATTAATTAATTTAGTAAATAAAAAATATATCAATAAAATTAAATATTAGTTAAAACCCTAAACCTAATTTATTAGTATTAAGAAAAAAAATTAGGTTAGTCTAATGATTGATTAAAAGTTAATTAGGTTTTAAAAAAGAAAAGTGAAAAATAATTAGGTTAGGAAAACAAAATAGAAAAAAAGATTTGCCTGGGGTGGGTGTTGAACCCACGCTCCATAACTTCATAGGCGTCTCCCTTGCCACTAAGCCAGCGCGTTGTCAGTGATAGAAAACAAGAACTTATCATTATGTAATAATCCCACATGTTAGTATTCAAAATAACAAAAATAAACGCAAGACATAGGGATCGAACCCACACCATTCACATTACACACCTCTGTCTCAACCAACTGCGATGCTCTTCCAATATGTTATAGCATAGAAACAAAACAATATATAATAAAACATGTGAACCGGAGAATCGCCGGAGGTCTAGCTCTGGTCTTCTTCTCTGGTAAGGCCAAATATTAACTTGCACAAATAACACGCGTTAGAGATCAAGAAGGACCCTATTCCCCTAATTCAACCCTTGCCAATCCAATGGTGACCTTCTTTTTGGCTAATTTAACATGTACAATGAGATACAATCAACATAAATCAAAATAGTGTAATAATGGTTGTTGAGTGTTCTGGAATCATGGGCCTCATGCAAGGGATGAAACTTGCACTAATTTGTCTTAACAACACATTGAAGTTGTTAGTTTAAACAAAGCATCACAAATATTAAAATATGAATTTCACAAAATATGCAAGACCGACAATGTTTAGAATGCATACTTTAGGGACATTTGATCATCAAGAATGATTAGAACATATTCTATGATACCTCAAGGATCGTTTTGGATGGTTATTACACCTTGAGGATGGCTGCAAACAAGAAATTGAATTTAACCTTCTTTCAAATTTTCAATCTCAAAACCCTTGTTTCTTGGCAGCCACGTGTGTTCCCTTTTATCTGAATATGTAGTGTTTATATAGAGGAGGAGATTAGGTTAAAAGATGGGCTTGGACATCATATGAAACACATCATTGATTTGGTTTGGAAATAGGTTGAAATATTACAACCATGAAGATTTGATTCACAAATTAGATGCACACAGTTTCTTGCTTGGTTGTCATGAATTTTGGGCTTTAATTCTGGTCCAAAACAAAAGCCCTGCACCTTATATCTTTTATTTTCTATTTTATTTGATTTATTTTGGTTTTAATTGAATAAAATCAAAATAAAATAAATAAAAATCACAAAAAAAATTGGATGTAGGAGTCTATTACGAGGCCAGGAACATGTTTGGCCTAATAGCCTAAAAATTCAAATTTTGCTCAATTTGAGTTTCATGCATTTTCTCAAAATTTCCAAACTTGCATCAATCATAACTCACTCAATTTTTCATCATATAAAGATGATCTTTGATTTTTGGAAACCTCAAGATGTCTCATACAACTTCCATGTTGGTCATTTTTTTCATTTGAAGACTTTATCTTGATGTAAAGTGCTTTGACAAAAAGTGTCTTTTTGTTGACTTTTAAAATGACCTGTATTGTTTTGGCCCTTATCTCTAAAATGAAGCATTTTTTGGCCTTGAGATTACAGAGACAAATTTTTAGAGAATTGAATTTTCATCAAAATGGGCTTTGGTTAATAAATTTCTGATGAAGTATGTGAAAGTTATGCTTTGTCAAAGTTCAAGTGACTTCTCCTAAAGAAAACCCTAATTTAGTAACTTTTGACTTTTGATGAATATTGATTTTTCTTGATTAATAATAATAAACCCTTGAGAAAATGATGAATATGAGTTAAAAATCTTGATGTTGACCAAAAATCTTGAAGTTTGACTGTAAATTTGTCAAAGTTGACTTTTTGTCCAACAAAGTTGATTTTCAATCATCTGACTATTTGACTGAGCAAACTTGTGTTGCAAGGCTTGGAATTTGGCATGAGGATAAATTGATATATATGAGAAACCATGGACTCCACTTGATGCATTAGAAGTCCAAATTTCCTTGAGAAAAACAAAACCCTAGTTGCAGGTCACTATTTAGGAGGAGGGTTTGTCTGGTCGATTTTTGAGTAGTCTTGAGTGTTTGAGACCTTCATGAGCATGACGAAGTATCTTGAATTAATTTTTCTTAAAAATGGGAGGGAAAATTTTGGGTTACAACAACTTCCTCTCGTTCAATCTTCTTAAACCTGAAGAGTTAGATTGACATGTCTGCCATTCGTGATTTGAAGGTGGAAGAGGATTGAACACTTAAGTGCCTAGAAATTTACACTCACATGTGCACAAAGTAATACTGTTGGTTGATTATATTGCTTGAATGGGCTTAAAGATGTAATTGCAAGCTTCTCAAGTCATATTTAAAGCATGTGTTTTGATGAAGACAACTTGGACATCAACTTTCAAAGGATGTGCAAAAAGCTTATCAACATCAAATAAAAGTCTTAAAGATTATTGAAGAATTATTAAAGAAATCATCAAATGTCAATATGGTATAAATAATTCTTTAAATCTTGAATATAGATGTTCACAATATGCATTCATCAACATATACATATTCCATAACTTTAACATCATGAAAAACTTTGTTTGAAATATCTTTCAAAATGTATTTTTGAAAATAAACCTTTAGGAACTGGTTCCTCCCTAACAGGGAACCGGGTTCCAGCATTTCTCAAAAAACATGTCCCTGGATTTTGTACCAGGAACCGGGTTGTACCAATAGGGGAACCGGTTCCTGCGTGTAAATTTTGAATTTCAAATTCTAACGTTCACTAAGAACCGGGTTCTGTCAGTGTCGGAACCGGTTCCTAGCGAACCAATGCAGCTTTTACTTTGTTTTTTGAACATTTTTCAAGTGGTATCTTTTCATGAATGCATTGCAACTTTTCACATGAATTGGCATGAATGAAGAGGTTCTTACAACTTTATAAAATGCAGATTTTCTTATTTTCAAACAATGTTCAATACTTCAATTTTAAAATTAACAAATATACTTCTTCATTAACAATTTTCTCAATTACTCACATTTGAATTTAAACTTTCATGTGTTCATAATTTTGTGAAACTTGCCATATACACTTTCATTATCATTTCAAGTTTCATTCATACATTATGAACATTTATATACATTGTTGAGAATTGTTTTTATCTTGAAGAAGAATATAAATTGAAGATTGATAAAGCTCTACATATACTTCAAAATAAACTATTGTATTACTTAAAGATTTTTCCCTTACTATCCAGGATTGTTGGAAGTAAGTGTTGTGATTTGAAGAGGATTGTTATTCATTCACATTAGTGTTTGTTTGGTCTTAAAGGTGTTAAGAACCTTTGATCACCCTATAGGTTAGATAGTAAGCATAGGCTGTACAATCATTCTAACTATAGTGAAATCTCTTTCGTGTTGGAAAGGGGACTGGAGTACTCTCGGATTGTGAGGGGAACCAGGATATATCACCGTGTTCTTTACTTTTCCGCATTTATCGCTTTCATCACCATAATCAGGAAAAGATAAAGATATAATCAAAACCTTCAAACACTTAACCAAAAAATTACTACCAAGCATTCTCATGAAACCGAATAAATTTTAAAAGACCTAATTCACCCCCCCTCTTAGGCACTCTGAGACTTACAATTGGCATCAGAGCAAGTTATAGGTAACTTGTTCCTAAAGATCCAGAATGGCTTCCGCAAATCATCAACCAGTTTTCAGAGATGGTGGTAGTAACAACAAGCCTCCTCTATTCTGTGGTGAATATTTTGACTTCTGGAAAATACGCATGAAGGCGCATTTAGAAGCACAAGGAGAGGAAGTATGGGATGATGTTGAAAATGGTCCATTTATCCCAATATCGGTAATCAATGGCATTGGTTCTGTAAAGCTCAAAACTGCATGGGACGACGATGATAAAAAGAAAGTTCTCTATGACAAAAAGGCAATAAACCTTCTTCAAGGTGCACTCAGTATGGACGAATTTTTCCGTGTCTCGAACTGCAAGACAGCAAAAGAAATATGGGATACCCTGGTTAAAACTCATGAAGGAACGACTGAAGTAAAAAGATCAAGGCTAAATACCTTGAGTCAAGAATATGAACTATTTCGAATGCAGCCCAGAGAATCCATTCTTGACTTACAAAAGAGATTTGTGCATTTGACAAATCACTTAAATGCTCTTGGTAAAACCTTGACAAATGATGAACTCAACTTGAAAATCCTTAGATCATTGACTAGGGAATGACAACCAAGGGTAACGGCAATCTCGGAAAAGAAGAGTCTCTCTGCAATGACTTCCGCTACATTATTTGGCAAACTTCAAGAATATGAAACGGAACTCGGTAGACTTGAAAAACATGAAAATTTAGAGAAGAAATCCAAAGGCATTGCCTTGAAAGTTGATTCAAAGGAAAGTCAAGATAAAGATGCATCGGAGGAAGATGAAAACTTCTTGCTTCTTGTAAAAAGGTTAGGAAAATATTTTGGTCATAAAAATAATCTTCATAATGCTAACTTTGTCAAGAGGAAGAAATTTTATAATCATAAAGATAAAGAAGCCTCCACATCAACACAAGATGTCACATGTTATGAATGTGGAAAGCAAGGTCACATAAAGCCGGATTGTCCAAAACTCTCCAAGAAAAATGGATTCAAAGGCAAAAAGGAGTTCAAGAACAAAAAGGCTTATGTTGCATGGGAAGATAATGAGATAAGTTCTTCATCCGATTCGGAAAGCGAGGAATGTGCAAATCTAGCATTAATGGCTTCACATCACTCCGACAATGAAGAAGAGGTTAGTAATGAATTTAATCTTTTTGATGATGATGTTCAAGATGCTATTGATGAACTCTTGAAAGAATGCAAAAGTTTATACAAAAAGGTGCCAAATCAAGAAAAAGAACTTCTAAGTTGTTTAGAAAAAATTGACACCATGACTAAAAATTTTGATCTTCAAAAACAAAATTTTATTAAAGAAAAGGAAAAATTTGCATGTTCCAAGTGTGAATCAAATGTATTTCAAATTGTTCAATTGAAAAGAGTCATTGAACGATATGAAAAAGGACAAATAGGATTGGAAGGATTACTAAGCCAACAACGCTATCCAAATGATAAAAGGGGTCTTGGTTATGTGAACTCTAAGAAACCAAGTAACAATCCCACTGTTTTTGTAAAGGCTAGTAATAGTTCCAATCCCAAGAAAGTAGAAAAGAAGCAAGTTGTTCATAATCATCAAAAGAAAAAGGGCAATGTATCGAAAAAGAAAACATTTCCTAAGAAGAAATCTTATCCTTCTAGATATAGAAGTAACTTTGAACCTACTTGTTTTTATTGTGGTATTAAAGGCCATACACCTAATGCTTGCTATGTTAGAAACTTTAGTATAGCAAGTGGGCATTATGTGTGGGTGAAAAAGGGAACTAACTATGAAGGACCCAAGGCAACTTGGGTACCTAACAAAGAATAATTTGTTTGTGTAGGTATGCTTGAAATCCACATCAAATGTTTGGTATCTTGATAGTGGATGTTCAAAGCATATGACAGGAGATGTACACCACTTTTCATATCTAGTACATAAAGCCAAAGGGTATGTCACCTATGGAGACAACACCAAAGGAAAGATTCTTGGCGTTGGAATAGTTGGCACACCTCCATCCATTCAAATTGAGGATGTTCTCTATGTTGAAGGATTAAAACACAATCTTCTTAGCATAAGTCAACTTTGCGATAGAGGGTTCAAGATCAAATTCAACAAAGATGAATGTCTCATTATGGATGAGGCAACCAATGAGGTAAAACTCAAAGGTATAAGAACTAACAATATTTTTATGATTACTTTAGATGATTTGTCTTTGAAGGTACAATGCCTTATGGTAAACAACAATGACGTTTGGTTATGGCACAAGAGGATCGCTCACATTCACATGGAGCACTTGAACAAATTGGTTAAGCATGACTTAGTTATTGGTCTACCAAAGATGAAGTTCATCAAGGACAAATTATGTAATGCATACCAAAAGGGCAAACAGACCAAAACAACTTTCAAATCTAAGAATGTGGTGTCTACTACAAGACCACTACAATTGTTACACATGGATCTCTTTGGTCCATCAAGAACAAAAAGCTTCGGAGGTAATGTATACGCTTTAGTCATTATTGATGATTTTTCTAGATATTCTTGGACTTTGTTTCTTGTGCAGAAAAGTGATGCTTTCAAAGCCTTTAAGAAGTATGCTAAGCAAATCCAAAATGAAAAATCACTAAAAATTGTATCCATAAGAAGTGATCATGGTGGAGAATTCCAAAATGCTCAATTTGAAGAATTTTGTGAAGAACATGGTATCTCTCATAATTTTTCAGCACCTAGAACTCCACAACAAAATGGAGTAGTTGAAAGAAAGAATAGGTTTCTAGTGGAACTTGCAAGAACAATGCTTAGTGATGCAAATCTTCCAAAATATTTTTGGGCGGATGCGGTTAGTACGGCATGTTATGTTGGAAATCGAGTTATCATTAGACCTATAATAAAGAAGACTCCATATGAACTCTTCAAAGGAAGAAAGCCAAATATTGCTCACTTTCACATTTTTGGATGCAAGTGCTTTGTTCTTAATAATGACAAGGATAATCTCGGTAAGTTTGACGAGAAATCCGACGAAGGTATATTTCTTGGTTATTCGCTTTCTAGTAAAGCATATAGAATTTATAATAAAAGAACTTTAACTATTGAAGAATCTATGCATGTATCTTTTGATGAAACTAACCCCTCCAAGGAGGAAGTAGTTGTTTGTGATGATGATGATCCTATAGATTTACCCCCGGAAGATCTTTCATTTGATCAAATTAAGAAATCACCGGAAAATTCAGAAAATATTGTTCAACAAGATTCAAACACCAATGATCTACCAAAAGAATGGAGAACTCATAGAGACCATCCTATTGACAAAATTATTGGTGACATTAGCCAAGGAGTATCAACAAGATTAAATCTAAAAGATGCTTGCTTAAACATGGCGTTTGTTTCTCAAATTGAACCTTCCAAAGTTGATGAAGCCTTAGGAGATGATCAATGGATTATTGCTATGCAAGAAGAATTAAATCAATTCGAGAGAAATCAAGTTTGGGAACTTGTTCCTAGACCAAGTGGTAAACACATCATAGGTACCCGATGGGTGTTTAAGAACAAACTTGATGAGAATGGTCTAATTGTTCGAAACAAAGCAAGGTTGGTTGCCTAAGGTTACAATCAAGAGGAAGGAATCGACTTTGAAGAAACATTTGCTCCGGTTGCAAGGTTAGAAGCTATACGTCTTTTACTTGCTTATGCTTGTTCATTAAATTTTTAGCTTTTTCAAATGGACGTCAAAAGCGCATTCTTGAATGGATACATCAATGAAGAAGTCTATGTCAAACAACCCCCGGGATTTGAAGACTTCAAACATCCTTCACATGTCTTTAAGTTGAGAAAGGCTCTTTATGGCTTAAAGCAAGCACCAAGAGCATGGTATGATAGACTTAGCAATTTTTTGTGTGAAAAAGGTTTCGAAAAGGGTAAGGTTGATAAAACCTTATTCATTAAGAAAATCCAAAGTAACACTTTATTGGTTCAAGTCTATGTTGATGATATCATTTTTGGATCGACTAACAAAGAAATGTGTGAGGAATTCTCATTGATGATGCAAGGAGAATTCGAGATGTCTATGATGGGAAAGATGAACTACTTTCTTGGACTTCAAATCAAGCAACTAGAAGATGGAATCTTCATCAACCAATCTAAGTATTGCAAAGAATTATTGAAAAAGTTTGATATGGACAATTGTAAAGAAATGAATACTCCAATGGGCTCCGGTACATATGTTGATCAAGATGAATCCGATACTCCAATTGATATTACAAAGTACAGAGGTATGATTGGTTCTTTATTGTATTTGACGGCAAGCCGTCCTGACATCATGTTTAGTGTTTGTCTTTGCGCTCGCTTTCAAGCAAATCCAAAGGAATTACACCTCATGGCAGTTAAAAGGATCATGAAGTATCTTAAAGGAACAATCAATGTCGGCCTATGGTATCCAAAAGGTAGTACTTTCACTTTAATTGGTTATTCTGACGCGGATTATGCAGGTTGTAAAACTGATCGTAAAAGCACAAGTGGTACTTGTCACATTATTGGAAATGCATTAGTGTCATAGGCTTGTAAAAAGCAAGCATGTGTTGCTCTTAGCACGGCCGAAGCAGAATACATAGCAGCGGGTAGTTGTTGTGCACAAATTCTTTGGCTCAAGCAACAACTCCGTGATTACGGACTTGATCTCGGATGCATTCCTCTTTGATGTGACAATACAAGTGCTATCAATATTACAAAGAATCCGGTCATGCATTCAAGAACCAAACATATAGATATTCAACATCATTTTCTCCGTGATCATGTACTTAAAGGAGATGTCGAAGTCACTTTTGTGGATACTCATAACCAACTCGCATATATCTACACTAAACCGCTTGCTCGAGAACCTTTCTTCAAAATCCGAAGAGAACTTGGTATTTTGGATGAAGGTGATATCTAATGTTTCTCTTAAGATACACGTTTTATTTTTTTATATGTATCTATTTCACTCTTTTTCCCCATCCTTTTTGATGTTAACAAAGGGGGAGAAGAGTATGCATGTGCGTTGTTTTGTTTCAAGAAATTGCAGGCCCATAAAATATCAAACTCTCTCCATAATTCAAATAATCATGGACTTAGGGGGAGCATACAATTTAGGGGGAGCCTTGCATTTGCTCAACATGTTTGCTACACAAAACAACATGAACAATTCAAGAATCGTTTTCAAGATTTGGTTGTAATCATCAAAAAGGGGGAGAATGTAATTGCAAGCTTCTCAAGTCATATTTAAAGCATGTGTTTTCATGAAGACAACTTGGACATCAACTTTCAAAGGATGTGCAAAAAGCTTATCAACATCAAATAAAAGTCTTGAAGATTATTGAAGAATTATTGAAGAAATCATCAAATGTCAATATGGTATAAATAATTCTTTAAATCTTGAATATAGATGTTCACAATATGCATTCATCAACATATACATATTCCATAACTTTAACATCATGAAAAACTTTGTTTGAAATATCTTTCAAAATGTATTTTTGAAAATAAACCTTTAGGAACTGGTTCCTCCCTAACAGGGAACCGGGTTCCAGCATTTCTCAAAAAACATGTCCTTGGATTTTGTACCAGGAACCGGGTTGTACCAATAGGGGAACCGGTTCCTGCGTGTAAATTTTGAATTTCAAATTCTAACGTTCACTAAGAACCGGGTTCTGTCAGTGTCGGAACCGGTTCCTAGCGAACCAATGCAGCTTTTACTTTGTTTTTTGAACATTTTTCAAGTGGTATCTTTTCATGAATGCATTGCAACTTTTCACATGATTTGGCATGAATGAAGAGGTTCTTACAACTTTATAAAATGCAGATTTTCTTATTTTCAAAAAATGTTCAATACTTCAATTTTCAAATTAACAAATATACTTCTTCATTAACAATTTTCTCAATTACTCACATTTGAATTTAAACTTTCATGTGTTCATAATTTTGTGAAACTTGCCATATACACTTTCATTATCATTTCAAGTTTCATTCATACATTGTGAACATTTATATACATTGTTGAGAATTGTTTTTATCTTGAAGAAGAAGATCAATTGAAGATTGATAAAGCTCTCCATATACTTCAAAATAAACTATTGTATTACTTAAAGATTTTTCCCTTACTATCCAGGATTGTTGGAAGTAAGTGTTGTGATTTGAAGAGGATTGTTCTTCATTCACATTAGTGTTTGTTTGGTCTTAAAGGTGTTAAGAACCTTTGATCACCCTATAGGTTACATAGTAAGCATAGGCTGTACAATCATTCTAACTATAGTGAAATCTCTTTCGTGTTGGAAAGGGGACTTGAGTACTCTCGGATTGTGAGGGGAACCAGGATATATCACCGTGTTCTTTACTTTTTCGCATTTATCGCTTTCATCACCATAATCAGGAAAAGATAAAGATATAATCAAAACCTTCAAACACTTAACCAAAAAATTACTACCAAGCATTCTCATAAAACCGAATAAATTTTAAAAGACCTAATTCACCCCCCCCCCCCTCTTAGGCACTCTGAGACTTACAAAAGATTCCATTCGGAGAGGTGATAAAGTGTCATCGCAGATGGTCTTAAAGATGCCATCCAAAGTAAATGTTGATAGGAGTATCTGAATGAGTCTACACTTGACTTTATCTAAAGAATGATTTTCATAATGAATCTTTAAAGGAAATTCTTTTCACAATGAAGCTCTAAAGGGAATGCTTTTCAAAAAGAAGCTCTGAAGTAAATTATTTTCAGAATGAGGCTATGAAGGAAATACTTTTCAGAATGAAGCTCTGAACGAAATGCTTTTCAAAATGAAGATCTGAAAAAAATGCTTTTCAGAATGAAGCTCTGATGGAAATGCTTTTCAGAATGAAGATCTGAAGGAAATGATTTTTAGAATGAAGATCTGAAGGAAATGCTTTTCAGAATGAAGATTTGAAAGAAATGATTTTCAGAATGAAGATATTAAGGAAATGCTTTTAAGAATGAAGATCTGAAAGAAATTCTTTTCAGAAGGATGATCTGAAGGAAATGCTTTTAAGAATGAAGATCTGAAGGAAATGATTTTCATAATGATGATATTAAGGAAATGCTTTTCAGAATGAAGATCTGAAGGAAATGATTTTTAGAATGAAGATCTGAAGGAAATGCTTTTCAGAATGAAGATCTGAAGGAAATTCATTTCAGAATGAAGCTATGAAGGAAATGCTTTTCAGAATGAAGATCTGAAGGAAATGTTTTTAAGAATGAAGATCTGCAGGAAATGATTTTCAGAATGAAGATCTGAAGGAAATGGTTTTCAGAATGAAGATCTGAAGGAAATGATTTGTTCATGTAGATAGTCTCCCCATCCTGTTTCGGGAATTGATCTATAACTTGTCTATAGATTTCATATAATATTCTTCCGTTTACGAACTTAACCTGAAAAGACAAAGTTAGTTTTATGCAATGTTATGATGTATGTAATGCATTACGCAATGGTGCTCTCAAAATAAATGAGAATATTATATGCGTTTCGTATGCTCATGTTATGATATTTTGTAAATGATGTATGGATGCAATATGTCATTGGAGCGTATTGGTAGCTTTATATAACATCTCTGGTTGGGAAAATAAATCCCAAATTGCTGTTGGGGATTGAAGAAAGTAGGTCTTCAATAGCTTTAACTGGGGATTTCGGTTTTCTCTTTGAGGACACTCCACTGGGGATGTTCGACTTCTGCTTGGGGATAGAATCGTTTATGGAGAGTTGGTCATTCGTTGTTCTTTGAAGGATTTGATTCTTTATGTACCCCGACTGGGGATAGAAGAGATGGACTATCCCCTGATGTGCTCTATGACTAGGTTTTAGATATGAATATCAGCTTTTCTTGGGAGGATATCATAAAATGACATCTGGCCGGAGAAGAGAATCTTGTCAGGGAATTGCAATATTGGAGAAATAAACTCTGGGTGGGAAATAAACCCTACAGACATTGTTGAGGAAATAATCTCTGATTAGAAATTCACAGACTCTGCTGAGGAAGTTTCCACTGTATGTTAGGGAAATGATTAAACTTCCTTATCTTCTAGGGGACCCATTGGGGAAGATAATCATGAACTGCTGAATGATATCCCAATTTCAGTCTTAGGGCATATTAGATTTGTTGGGGAATATATCTCGTTTGGGATGAGCTTGTGAAGATAGCTTTGTAGAGATTTCCCTGTGGGAATTTATGGTCAACTTAAACGTTATCCCGACTCCTAGAGTCTTTAGTAATTGCTAATCCTATTTTCATGCATATATTTGTAAACAGTAATCATATTCAAATGCATATGTTCATTCAATGTAATCATTGGACGTTTTTGCAAACAAAACAGAGAAAGTAAAAACAATTTTAAATTTTGAAGTATATTTGCATTGATTTTGAAAAGTTTGCCTACAAGCAGGAAATTTTATGCAAGGAGACAAAAATTCTATTAAGAGGAAATTGTCATAAACATTAAAAGGGGTACAAAGAAAAACAAATCAAAACAGCTATATGGAAACAAACACATTAAGTTTCAACTCTGCTATTGCCCCTAAGTCTTTAAGTGTCTCATCACTTTCTATTGGAAGAAGATGATTGAATTGATTTGTACCATTTGAGCTTGACGCTAGTAATAAAGCTGGCTGTAAGTAGATATTTGATCCAACGGGACATAATCGTACACTTTAATCCCTAATCTTTTCCCGGACTGCCCTTTCGGGTTTTCAGTCTATCAGGATATCCTTTTTTTCCCAAGCTGCCTTTTCAGGTTTTCGACTTGCTGGATGTACAATATATATATATATATATATATATATATATATATATATATATATATATATATATATATATATATATATATATATATATATATATATATATATATATATATATATATATATATCCAAAATTTGTGCACAAACCCCTTTGGTTAGCAGGGATGCCCTTATTTTTGCCTAGGCCTGTCAACCTAGTGGGTCTCTTTTATGCATAGTATTTTTTGACTATGCCCGTGTTTCCAAGGTGTGGAAAATCTTCACCGTCCATAGTGGTAAGTATCATAGCACCGCCAGAAAATATCTTCTTGATCACAAATGACCCTTCGTATGTGGGGGTCCATTTTCCCCTGGGATTACCTTGTGGTAGGATGATGCGCTTTATTACCCAATCACCAGCTTGGTATGCCCGGTGTTTGACCTTTTTTTAAAGGCTTTGATCACGCGTTTCTGATACATCTAACTATGACAAATTGCTGCATGCCTTTTTTAAATAATCAAATTCATTTGGTCAAATAGAGTATGAATCCATTTGTCTTCATCTAAACCCGCGTCTTTCATAATCTTTAGGGAAGGAATATGGACTTCGACAGGTAAGACAACCACCATACCGTAAACTAGAGAGAACGGGTCTGCCCCAGTTGATGTACATACTGAAGTGCGATAACCATGATAGAAAATGGTAGCATCTCATGCCAATCATTGTATGTCACCATCATCTTCTGCAAGATCTTCTTGATATTCTTATTGTCGGCTTCCACTGCACCATTCATCTTTGGTCGATACAGAGAAGAATTGTGGTGCTTAACCTTGAACTACATGCAGAGTTCCGTGGTCATAGTATTGTTAATATTGGTACCATTGTCCGTGATAATCCTTTTAGGTATGCCATACTGAAAGATAAGGTTATGCCTAATGAACCAAGCTACAACATTCTTGGTAACAGAGGAAAATGAGGCTGCTTCCACCCACTTCGTGAAGTAATCAATAACGAAAAGGATGAAATGATGCTCATTAGAAGAAATAGGTTTAATATCTCCAATCATATCAATGCCCCACATTACGAACGACCAAGGAGCAGTCAAGAGATTCAAAGGAACTGGAGGAACATGTACTTTGTCAACATAAATCTGGAATTTGTGATAAGTTCTGGAATGATGTTGGCAATCAGTTACCATAGTAGACCAATAATAACCTGCTCTCAGAATCTTCTTAGCCATTGTATGTCCATGGAGTGAGTACCAAAGAATCCTTCGTGCATATCTTCCATAATTTTCTCAGCTTTCGTCTTGCCTATATAATGAAGTAAAGTCGAATCGTGGTTGCGCTTATATAAGTTCGCATTACTCAGAAAGAACTTGGCGGAGAACCTTCTTAGAAATACCGTTACAACAAAATTGAAAGAGAATGATGACTTGATTGAGATTATTAAGAGTCATGTTGTGGTGTTGATAGAGAAGCACTAGGATTTATTTTCCTCTAGAGTTCAGCCAGGTCCCAGTCACCCATTTTCTGATTGTGGTGGATGGAAAGAAGTTACCGACAAGTATGTAGAAGAGAATAAGAACTTGAAGTCTCAGATTGTAAGAATCAAGGGAAATCGTTAGCGTGTGGAGAGATCTTCATCAGCTTTGGCTCCTTAGAATTTTTAGAATCTATCTATATTCTCTTGTACTTAGGATCAATGATGAAGTTTATTATCCTGCTCCTCCACCAAGTGAAAGTTTGGTCTTTTATGAATGATGGATGACTTTCAAGATCAATTTAATGAAATGCAGAAAGAAGTGAAGGCTGTCCAAGGGAAAGAGTTATTCGGAAAGAGTGTCAGTGACCTCTGCTTAGTTCCTAATGTGTAAGTGTCACCAAAGTTTAAGGTGCCAGAGTTTGAGAAGCACTAGGGCAACTGTTGTCCCCTTGAACACCTGGTGATGTATATCATAAGGATGTCCACTCATACTGATGACCAACACTTTCTTATTCATTTATTCCAAAATAGTTTAACTGGTTCTGCCTTGAAATGGTATATGGAAATATATAGTAGCAACATTCGTACATTCAATGACTTGGGTGAAGCTTCTACGATACAATATAAGTACAACATGTTTATGGCAGCTGACTGTGACCAACTGAGAGCGATGGCTCAGAAAGATAAGGAGTTTTTTAAGGAGTATGTGCAATGTTTGCACAAAGTTGCTGCCTAAGTAGTAGCCTTGATGGGAGAACAAAAAATGACTAAGGTCTTCCTAAAAACCCTTGGTTCATTTTACTATGAAAGAATGGTATCAAATGCACCAAGTAATATCACTGAGATGGTAAGTATGGTTGTCCGTCTAAAGGAAGCCGTTAGGGAAGGACGATTGACAAAAGATGAAGGTTCTAGTGGAACAAGGAAATCATCATATGTATTTTCTAAAAATAAAGAAAGTGAAACAAATGTTGTTGCTGAAGAAAGAAGGGTTAGGAATCCAAGAAGATGTCATCAACAAAAGGTGCTTCTGTATCCCCGGTTGTCAATGTAGCTCCGACTGCTGTTGCCTATCAAAGAGCACCACAATAAAGTAATCAAGGGAAAGGTCGTAAGAGAGAAGATGTTGATCCTATTTTGATGAGTTATGAAGAATAGTGTCCGGATTTAATTCAAAATAATTTGGTGCGGACTAGGCCTCCCCATGATATACTCTCAACTTTAGCATGGTACTATAAAGCTGATCATACATGTTCTTTTAATCAAGGAGCCCCCAGGAACAACATTAAAAACTATTATCTATTGAATTCTGATGTACAGAAGATGGTAAGATCTGGTCTCCTATATTTTAAAGATGTTGGTCCCAATGTAAAGGATAATCCACTACCCCAACATGGAGGTGGAAGTGCTGTAAATATGGTTGCTAGTTGCCCTGGGGACTTCAGGATTTTTGATATCAATCTGGTTAGAGGTGATTTAGTAAAGATGCATTCAGATCTCTGTGAGTTCAGCTATTACACACATGACCATGCCGCTTGTAGTGTTTGTAGTATGGACGTTCATGGATGTGATAAAGTGAGAGCTGGTCTTCAAGAAATGATGGATGAATTTCTTATCCACATAATCAAACCAAGGGTTGAATATGAAGAAGAGGTGAATATGGTTTATGGTTGTCCCAAATAATTACATATTTTTGATGTAAACTACTTGAATGATGATCTGGTACAACTGTATGCCACATTTGGTCAGATGGATGGCCATGAGGTACATCAATATGGGTCCTGTCAGATCTGTTGTATGGATTCTCGTGGTTGTTCATTTGCAATAAGAGGTGTTCAATTGCTATTAGATAATGGTACTATCAGAGCCATAGGAAACAAAGATGATTATAATGAAGTTAATATGATGGAAGACTACTCTGTTGAGGCCATGTCTGATGATGAGTACATTTCTACAGATGAGTTATTTTCTTCTGATGAGATTGCGTACCACAACAAGCCCATTGTTGCTCCCGTAGTTATCTGTCTGTATGGTCCTATCCCATTTGAATCAAATAAATTTGTGTATTATAAGTACAATGCAACCATCTTGGAAGATGGTGTGGAAATTCATATTCAACCTTTTTCCCAGTGTTAATTTTGGTAAAAAGGTTGTTGAGATTGTTGAACCTAAGAAAATGGTAGCAGAGTCTAGTGGCGCCGCCTTGGAAAAAGATGTCGATGATCTGCTAAAAATCATCAAGATGAGTGATTACAAGATTGTGGATCAGTTGTTGCAAACTCCACCTAAGATTTCCATTATAGCCTTATTGATGAACTCATCTGCTCATCGGGAATCTCTGATGAGGGTGTTAGATCAAGCATTTGTTGAAAGTAATATGTCACTAGATCAGTTCAACGGTGTTTTGGGGAATATTACATCTTGTAAACAATCTGAGCTTTTATGATGACGAATTTCCCGATGAAGGGAGGAACCATAACATGGCTCTCCATATATCTATGAATTGTAAGAATGACTCTTTGTCCAATGTGCTGATAGACAATGGATCTGATTTGAATGTCATACCGAGAAGCACTTTCATGAAGCTTAAGTACCAAGGAAATTTTATACGCCCTAGTGGCATTATAGTAAAAGCTTTTGAGGGTTCGAGAAAATATGTCATTAGAGAGGTGGATTTACCTATTCACATAGGCCCACACTTGTTCCAAATCTTGTTTCAGGTTATGGATATTGTTCCAACCTATTGTTGTTTATTGGGACGACCTTGGATCCAAGAAGCAGGAACTGTTACTTCCATCTTGCATCAGAAGCTTAAATTTGTCCGTGAAGGAAAGGTAGTCACTGTAAATGGTGAGCAAGCTTTGTTGGTATCTCATTTGTCTTCCTTTATCTTTGTAGAAGCTGATGAAACCACTGTTGGAACACAGTTCCAAGATTTATCTATTAATAATATAAGGAAGAATGAAGATTCTATCACTTCATTTAAGGATGCACAACAGGTAGTGCAGAAGGGCCCTAACAATTTGTGGGGGCATTCTATTAATCCAACTGTGAACATGAACGAGATTGGTTTGGGTTTCTCTGTGAAGAAGGAAGTTATGAAGCTGAAGTCTCTTCGAGTAAATATCAAGATATCTTTCACAGTGCAGGATATCTCCATACGACTATTTCAAGGATCAATGCTATTCTCAAAGATGAGTTACAGAAAGAGCTGCCGAACTTTATGACACATGGAGTTAGAATCCAGAATTAGATCACTGTTGATGTCCCTTCTTGCATTCACATGGGCGTGTCTGTTGTTTTGAATTTTAAAATCGTTAATAAAACTTGTTTTTGATTTCTAAAGTCGTGTCTTTATTTTCTTCTTTTTCTTGGAAAATGGCAATTAGAAAAAACCTTTCAAAATAAAATAATAATTGTAAATAAATTTTCATAATCACTTGTTACATGTGTCAGTTTCTAAAATCAATCATAAATCATATATGCAGATTAATTAAAAAACTTGTTGAGTGCAATGACCCTGCACCCTCTCCCAACTTTGAATATCCTGTGTATGTGGCTGAAGAAGAATAATATGATGAAATCCTAGAAGAGGTTTCACGGTTGCTGGAGCGCAAGGAAAATACCATTCAACCGTATAAAGAGTCATTGGAGACGATTAACTTGGGTTCAGAGGAAGATCTGAAAGAAGTCAAGATTGGGGAATTGCTTCATCGTGATGTGAAGAGAAGGTTGATTAAGCTTCGAAAAGAATATATGTATATCTTTGCTTGGTCTTACCAAGACATGCCTGGTTTGGATACCAATATTATGGAACATTATTTTCCACTAAAGCCAGAATGTCCACCAATCAAGAAGAAGCTACGAAGAACTCATCCCGACATGGCAATAAAGATCAAAGAAGATATTTTGAAGCATATTGATGTTGGTTTTCTTGTGATATCGGTATACCATCAGTGGATTGCCAACATTATTAAAGTGAGTTATGCATTATTGAAGTTAGCTCCATGGAATATGTTTTAGACTCAAGTCAGAATTTCCACCATGAGTAAACTTGGATTACAGGTCGAATTACTCAAAGTTTAGTTGATCAACATGTTTAACTAATTTCCCTGATGCGTTTTGATAAGAATTGCATTTGGTATGAAGTCATTTTGGTACATTTCAAGTCACACGTTTGACATGATCACAGTTGACTTGGTTTGCACAATTTGCTCACCATTTATCTCATTTTTCATCATCATTCACTTCCCTATAAATAGAGGATGATATTTCATTCATTTCCCAAGCGTTAGAGAGCCAGAAAATGTCTATCAAACATCCTCCATACCTCTTAATTTTGCAACTTCGAATTCGACTCTAAAGCGCTTCCAGTTATAAATTCTTGAACTATTCACCTTCATTGAATCTCTATGAAGCTAACCATATAAAAAATAAGCCAAATCATCCATTGAATCGAGCTATCCAAATCTAGTTTCTGAGAAAATTTCCGTTACTTCGTTCAGGTAGTTTTCTAAACCAAATTGATCCAAACAAGTTACTAATTTGTTATCCTCCTTCTTATGACTCTCATGCTTCTTCTGGTTTATGATTTCATGGAGAATTGAGCATTTAATTTACAAAATCGTTTTCAATTTTTTCCTCTAGGTTTTTTTCAAATCGACTGAGCTATGGTTTAAATAAATTTTTCGCGAGGGCACGGTTGTGATCGTCTTGAAGAGACGAATCCATTGGTACAAATCTGAGCTTCTAATTTTCCATTTGAAGAATCACGAATTCTCTAGTTTTCTGAAGGCTGGAGGTTGAAGATGATGACATGTTTCGTCTCAATCGATCAGAGTGTGCCAATTGTTTTATTTAATTGGCCCGAATTTACTTGATCTTGTGTTTTCTTGCTAAGGTCTATATCAAGCACAACGCACCAGGTCCTTTGGATCTTTTTACTAACGCGTTTTGACTATGATCCAATGGTCTATATTTTTTTATTTTATTTTTATATTTTCTAAGTTTATTTGAGATCCGATGTATTATTCAAAAGAGAACATGACATGCACAACTTTCCAGATCCCTTATATGTGATTACTAACGCGTTTTGACAATGATCAGATGGTCCACATTATTTTGGTTTTTTTTTTTTTATTTTCTGATTTTTGTTCATAAAAATTTCAGTTCAACTTCTAAAATAGTGAAAAAATTCTCAAAAATACTTTTGATTTTTCTCTTTCAGATTTTTATTTATTCACAGTTATATTTTGTGATTTGGTATTTTTTTATTATTTTTCACTTTATTTGACTTGTCTTAATTGTTTGAAAATATTTTTCTTGATTTTTAAATTC